>CM073734.1:100365336-105365336 GCA_037113605.1 Calophaca sinica | reverse complement strand
GTGATGTGTCGTTTTGGCTAGTGGTTAGGTTCACTCGTGTAATGTAAATGTTGGTTGCTACTTTGTTTTCTCCTCTTGCTTAAAATAAAATGCTGAGCTTAACTAACATGTTAAAATAACCTCCATATCCAACTACCAATGTACATGTATCTTCGCTTCGCTTGCGATGATTAGTGTTTAATTAGTTTGATGCGCTAACCAGTCAAAAAAATTAATTAATTTGACGCGTTATTGGATCCCTTCTTGGATTCATTCTTTCCTTAAGTTCCTCTTTCTTATTGTTCTTATCATGAAATGAAATACAGTTAATTACATGAGAAAATTATTACCGACTAGCTTAAAAATTAAAAAAATAAATTAAAAAACACACATTTATGCATGAAAAATACGGCTGTTCAATTTTCATTGCATAACTCGCTGAGTCAAATTCAACTAATCAAATTAGTTATAGGTTCATTTGAATAGTTGAATCACTTCATGTTAAATCTAATTCAAACCAATGATTGGTCTGGTTGTGGAATTCATTATTTTTCAATCTAAATGTCTTAATTTGGTTTACCAAATTAACTTTGTTTTACAAATAAAAAGGTATACTTTAAACTTTATTTTTTATTTTCTTCATTCATGCACATTATCCAAATCTTTGTATTTGACTTTAACTAAATTTATTTTATTTAGAATAGGTAAATTAATTAAGAAATATATAATAATTGTGTAAATAACTAGATGTTCATGGAATGTAATATAATGTTTGAAATTTTAATATGACTACAGTTTTATATTACAAAAAAGGTAGAAACTAATATTTTATCTTACAATTGTACAAAACTCAAATTTTTAAATAAAAAATTGCGAGTGAGGACAATAATTAAAAATGAAAACTAACAATTTGTGTTTTTTTATTTATATATCCCGCTAGTTTGATCCAAAGTTACTCGATTTTGGTTAGATTAATGTTATTTGGCAAGGTCAATAAGTCAACTCATAGTTTATTGGACTGGTTTATAAGTTTGTTTAAACAAAAAAGATGTGTTTGGTAAACAAGTTTATTACACTAGTTTATAGCTTTTCTTGATATAGCATCTGAGCTTATAACTTATAAGTTTTTGTATTTTCTCTCAGTTTTACCCTTTTATATTTTTTTTTTAAAATCTAATTGTTCCCTATACAGTTACCTCCTTGTTATACGTAAGTCATTACCTGGATATTGCGATACATCTCAAAAGTAGTGTACACTACGAGAACGTCTAACTTACTCTTATGTTAACAACATGTGCTTATATTTTTAATTAAATAATACATATTTTTAAAGTCAAAACAATATATGTATTTAATTAAATTTATCATATTTAGAATAGGAAAATTAATTAAGGAATATAGAATAATTTTGTAAATGACTAGATGTTCATGGAATGTAATATAATGTTTGAAAATTTAATTTGATTATAGTTTCATACTACAAAAAAGTTAGAAACTAATATTTTATCTTACAATGATAGAAAACTCAAATTTCTAAATGAAAAATAACGAGTGAGAACAAAAATATAAAATGAAAAGTAACAACTTTTGTTTTTTACTTTAACCCGCTAGCTTGATCCAAAGAAATTCGATTTTGGTTAGATTAATTTGATTCAAATTGGCTAATCTTATCCTCAAAAACTAAATAAAACTAATTCAGTTGATTTTTATCAAGCTATTGTTTTTTTTTTACAGAACTATCGAGTTACTTTTTTACTCTCATTGAACTGTGAAAAGTCATAATGAAAAAATATATTATTCCATCTTCAAATTTTCAAGTGTTAGAAATAAAAAGTTATATTCCGTCAAAAAAATAAATAAAAAGTTATATTAAAATATATTTTTCTCTATTTTTATTATAAAAAACATTTACAAATCTTATAATTAAAAGAATGTCAAAATAACATAAAAATAATTTATATGATTATAACGTTATTAATATTTAACTAAGTCGTTAAAATTTGGGAAATATCGAATAGGTTGTTTTATCATATTCAAAATATTCTTTGGACACTTATTCTTTAACTAACAAATGAGAAAACATGTTAATTAATAAAAATGAAGAGAGTGTTGGATTCCTACATAAAGATATTACATGAATAGTGATCATAAGTGATGACAACTCTCATTCCATAACATAGTTTTTGGGTTAAGTTACATGCTTAAAATCCAAATTTTAATATGGTATTGACCTCTTTTCTAGATTCGTTGAATCATCCATATTGAATAGTGATATGACCATACATACGAGTCAGACTCAAATTCGAATTCTAAGAAAGAGAAAACCATAAAAAAATTTAGCCATCACCTTCACAATGAGAAAAAGTTAGTGTTTCATGAGTATATATTTTTTCTATAGAATAACTATTATATTTAGTTATTATTTTTATATTTTAAAAAAATTTAGAGAGAAATGAAAAATCTAGATATTAATTAAACATATTAACTATCAAATAAGTACATAGTATAAGTCTTTAAAAAAAAGGTTCTCTCCGTCTTTTATTATAAGTAAAAAAAAAGTACATGTATTTGATCCAATAATTAGATTAAATACATGCACTTTTTTACTTGTAATTAAAGACTGAGGGAGTATGTAATATACTAGTAACATACCCGTGCATACGCACGGGTGAGTAACACATTGTATTCGTTTGGTTCCAAGTCGAAGTGTTGTTCCCAATTGTCGACATCACTTTTTTTATATTCGACGTCACCTTGTATTCCTCATTGAGCTCGTTAAATAAATGAACTGAGCTCGACTCGTTTGGTTCATGAGCTAGCTCGTTTGGTTCCAACTCGACTCGTTTGGTTCATGAGCTAGCTCGTTTGGTTCCAAGTCGAAGTGTTCTTCCCAATTGTCGACATCACTTTTTTTTATATTCGACGTCACCTTGTATTCCTCATTGAGCTCGTCGACGTCACCTTGTATTCCTCATTGAGCTCGTTAAATTAATGGGTCGAGATCAAGCTCAATCGAGATCAAACTCAACCTGTCGAGATCAAATCAAGCCGCTGGTCCTCGTCAGCCGAAGTCAATCCCGATCTCGACAGTTGAGCTTGATCTCGGCAGGTTGAGCTCGATCTCGACAGCTTGAAGACAACTATCTATTGGAGCATCAAGACCCATCACAATCAAGCTGTCGAAATAAATCATGTGAATAGCTGTCGAGATCAACCTGTCGAGATGAAGCTCAACCGAGATGAAGCTCAACCCGCCGAGATCAAGCTCGCCGCTGGTCCTCGCCGCCGGTCAATCCTGATCTCGACAGGTTGAGCTTGATCTCGGCAAGTTGAGCTCGATCTCGACAGCTTGAAGACAATTGTTTGGTTCCAAGTCGAATTGTTCTTCCCAATTGTCGACATCACTTTTTTGCACGTCACCTTGTATTCCTCATTGAGCTCGTTAAATAAATGAACTGAGCTCGACTCGTTTGGTTCATGAGCTAGCTCGTTTGGTTCCAAGTCGAAGTGTTCTTCCCAATTGTCGACATCACTTTTTTTATATTCGGCGTCACCTTGTATTCCTCATTGAGCTCGTCGACGTCACCTTGTATTCCTCATTGAGCTCGTTAAATTAATGGGTCGAGATCAAGCTCAACCGAGATCAAACGCAACCTGTCGAGATCAAACTCAAGTTGTTGGTCCTCAAGCTGTCGAAGTCAATCCTGATCCTCGATCTCGACAGCTCGAAGACAATTGTTTGGTTCCAAGTCGAAGTGTTCTTCCCAATTGTCGACATCACTCGAAGACAATTGAGCTCGTCGACGTCACCTTGTATTCCTCATTGAGCTCGTTAAATTAATGGGTCGAGATCAAGCTCAACTGAGATCAAACTCAACTTGTCGAGATCAAACTCTGCCGCTGGTCCTCGTCGCCGGGTCAATCCCGATCTCGACAGTTGCGCTGATCTCGGCAGGTTGAGCTCGATCTCGACTTGAAGACAACTATCTATTGGAGCATCAAGACCCATCACAATCAAGTGTCGAAATAAATCATGTGAATAGTCCGAGATCAAGCTCAACCGAGATCAAGCTCAACCCGCCGAGATCAAACTCGTCGCTGGTGCTCTGCCGCCGGGTCAATCCTGATCTCGACAGGTTGAGCTTGATCTCGACAGGTTGAGCTTCTCGACAGCTTGAAGACTAAACTATCTATTGGAGCATCAAGACCCATCACCATCAAGGGAAGAAGAGGGATTAGCCATGGGTGTCAGCTTCTTCAAACTCTAACAGAACCACACCAGAAACATTGCCGCCATTCAGCTCGGCCAGCCACGACCACGAATCGCGTCGCTGTCGCGAGAAGCTGGTCCGTCAGACCAAATGCATAATGTTCTATAGGAAGGAGGAGGAGAGGGATCAGTGAGATAGAAGGAGGAAGACGTTTGGGAAACTGATTCCAAAGGAAGTAAAATTTTTGAATTTTGAAAAGAGTTGCTACGTAGAGGAGTGAAGTGTGTGAGAGAAGTTTGCTCTCTCCTCCTTTCGGTGGTCGCGGAAACACGTTTTGTGTAGATCAGAGTGAAAGTTGGAAACTTTCACCGATATGGAAACGAAGGAGGAGAGCTCCTCTGTTGTGTATTTTTTTTGTCTGGCTTGAATATTTTATTATTAAATATGAAATAGATTGTGCTTTCACTAAAAGAGGCATGAAAAAATGATTAAAAAATATTGATGTGGTGAAACCTATCTCATTGATTGACACCTGTAAATTGTTACTCAAACAATGACTTCCATATGTATTGTCTTTAGAAGAGTATTGAAAATTCGCTTGTTAGGAGACGCCCGCATGTGTTTTTCATGAGCATAAAAATGGAAATAAAATACGTCAAGAATGGTTCGTTTGTTTTTCATTTTTGGATTTCTATTAATGCTAATCTATCAAAGCTTTAGCACTTCAACATAGTCGGTAGTCACCTATGCATTGTTCGGATCCAAAAAGAAAGTGGGAAAACAATAAAGTAAAAGAAAATAATGTAAAAAAAAAGTGAGATGATTAATTTTTTTGTTATTTGGTAGGAGTGAAAGTGGAAAAAAAAAGGTAATTTTTTTTTTCTTTTGTTTGATTGAGTATAAAGTGAGAGAAAAAAAAGTATATTTAGTAAATGTCATAAACATTTTTACATAAAAGTGGTATATATATAAGGAGAGATTAAGTTACTCCAAGAGTAACTCTTTAGAATTACTTCACATCCTAACCCTCTATTTTCTTTTAATCCAATGGTTCACTTTAATCACTACTCAATCTCACGTGACATTCCTATTTTCTCCACTCCCACTCTTACAGCAAAACGACCTCCCAGGAACATATATTTATATTCAATTTAAATTTTTAATATCTTTTTAGGTAAAAATTAACATTGAAGGGTGAAAGTTGTGCAGCGTTGCTTCACGATTTTTTTATGCAAATGAAGGCAGTTGTGTAATTTTGCTACATTTTGATGATCTTTCCCAGTTTTCCTTCCATATTTGTGCGAAAAGTTGTTTTATGGGAGTCCCAACCAGATTTATCATTCTTTCATCTTTGAAATTTTTTTGTTTGAATAGCAAAGAAAATGTATTGACAAGGGAGTACTAGGGGTACTCCAACCCTATACATAAGAGAAGATATAGGGAGCACAATACCAAGCGAGGGAACAAAACATCTTTCTCTAGTCTTCTCTCCTATTCCCTTTTTTCCTTTCCCATTCCATTAAACCAAACATAGTGCTAGTGTTTATATACGAAATCGTAGATTGAGCCCTACAAACTCTCAAATAGGATTGATGAATTGACAAATTATGACAAATTATGCAAATGTCGCTTCGCTTACCCTTTCCATGCCGTTTTAATCAAACACGTGTCTTCTTTTGTTTTTCAGTTTCAAAGTATAACATGTCATAGATACTGAGAATCAAGAAATGCTTTATTTACAAACTTAATTAAATACATAAATACATAATTTCTAATCCACTTAAATATTTACAAATTTGTTTTCTAATCCACTTGAATATTGGATGAGTAAATTTTATCTTTTTTATGTTGGAATTTTATATTCCAATAATTAATATGGGTCGATATCATTAATAATTATATTAGTTATTTATTATAAAGGAGTTATATTTTATGTGATTATATAAAGTTAAAATAAAGTAAGCTCATTGGACTCCTAATTTAATTGATATGGGCCTTATATGAGTAGATGTAAGTGTGGCCCGATAAGGGAATAATGAGCACTCTGTTAGGTTTAACACACTATAAAGAAGGCTATGGTCTCCAATACACCGAATCGCTGTCATTCATTCTCTTCTCCCCATCTGAAGAGAACTTAAAGTCTCGTGAGAGAGCTCAAGAAGATTCGGTTGAGGAAGAACCATAAAGCCACCGCTAACGTGTTCGTTGTTTGTTGCCATGGATCTAGTTGCTCGTAGTTTGTTCGTGATCATTCATTTGGTATTGCGCTTCAGGTGATTGATTGATATAGATCCAGGTATTCTTCTAATCATTGATAATCCAACATATCGTAGATCCTAAGGGTAGAGAATATGGTGTTCTTGTTGAGCATGCTTGTATGTCTTTATAGCTTCTGCCTAAAGTATTTTTTTTATGAAATTTGAGCATGCTTATTCCTGTTGTTGTTATTAATAAGGTTTTAATTCCAACAAGTGGTATCAGAACGGTCTTCAATGTTGGGTTATTAGGATTCATATTTGTTGATTCGTCTATCGCCTGGGTTGAGTTTCATGAATGATTATTTTCTCCCAAATTTATATGAACCATAAATTACTGAATTTGAGATTTTCTTCTCTTTTTCGCTGCGATGAAAAATTGGATAAATTTTGTCGCAGACTCATTTGTTTTACGATGGCAAGACTTCTGTACGTGAAAAGGCTTTGACCAATTAAGTTTTTCTTCTTCTTCTTCTTCTCAATTTGGTTTAAATGAATTGTTTTGGATGAGAGCTTGTTGTTGATGTCAAAGCAAGACGATAAAGATTTTATGCCTTGATATAACGTAATAGCAATAAGCATTTTATTTGATGTTTATATTTGGTTTAAAGAATTTAAAGACTACGAGTTTGACACGTTTCCATCGAAGGTTTTCATATTTGAATTTGTATATGAATTTGTGGATCCAGAGTCAATAAGTTTTATTTTCATTTTTTTTCAAATGGAAAAGAAAGATTTGTCTTATATATTTGGGATATTTGATAAGTATTTATTATTGATATTTGGGTCACATAATATCGTGATAAAGATCATATTTGAAAATATTGTTTGCGCTATTTTGTCTCAAATCAAGATTTTTTTTATATTGCATAAAAAAAAACCAAGAAAGTTTTGCCATTTTCTGATTTGTTTTGAGAATTATTAAAGTTATGATTCTATACATTTGATTTGGACGAAAATATTTAAGCGAGATATTATATGTGATTTGTGTCACGAGGATTTCACGATTTTTTAGGCCTATGATTTGCGGTGAATCTTCAATAATATTTAGTATATATCTTATTGATTTTGGCCATCGTGAAAGAAGACATACAAATCTTTAGTTGAATATTTTTTTATTGTGATAATAAGATTTGATAGTCTTTGATTATTACATACTTCATGGTTTTGTCTACTATCTTGAGAATGAATCAAATTATTATCATGATATTGTTTTAAGATTTGGATTTTGAATTTAATAATAATTCATGAGATATTATTATAATTCAAATTTGAGGTGTATGGTTATTGCCTTAGTTTTTTTTTTTGGGTGTTGTTTGTTTATTTTAAGTACGACCTACGTGTTGTGATTTAATTCAAATACGGTCTGTGTATCGTGACTTTCTCTTTATTTCATTTTATTTTATTTTATTTTTACATATTATAATTGACCGAGAAAGACAAAGGGGAACAACACCGTATGAGGACGCCATTCGAAGAGGCTAGCTTTTGTGCTAAAGAATTGTAATAGTTTAGTTATTTGATTCTTTTGCATTTAGAAAGCCATAACCGTACATACAGTTTTTGGGTTTTCTACGCATATGTGTGGAAAATGTGTGAATTAAGGCCCTCTCCCATTTTTTTTAAATAAAATTGTCTAGTATTTGAGTTAATTGAAACAACATGTTTGCCAAAATAACCTCTGTTGCATAGATTAATTCAATTAAATTTACAAAAGATGTAGCGTGAAGTTATGCATGCGAGTTGTTGTCGGCCCAAAGGAAGGCGCAATTTGGTCGCATAATTCCATGCCTGCGATGATAAATGTGTGGTGATTATAAAGACAATTTATCCATGTGAGCAATTGGGATGCGCAAAGGCAACCATTGCTTGATATGACTTATCGCCAACGTTTGATCGTTGAGTTGAGAGTACCGCTTGCAGTTAGTCCTTACAATCCAAAGATTGGGGATTAATTGTGCGCTTGGTATCTTGTTTGGGTCTTTAATTTACAGATAAAGAATAATTGAGCATGTCTTATTAATTATTTTAATTTGACATGTCAACTGATGTTGTGTGGGTGCGTGTCCATACGAATATTAATCGGCCCAAATGAAGGTTAATATTTGGCCGGGTTGCATTCACACATGTGATGGTAAACATGTGCCGATTATAAGGATAATTTCTCCATGTGAGCAACGGGATGTCCAAAGACAACCATTGTTTGAAAGGACTCATCGACAGTGTTTGATCATTACAACAAAATACCACCAGCAATTAATATCATTGTCCAAAGACTTGGTATTAATGTTGCATCGGGTATTTTGATAAGTATATTTTAGTACTTTTGTTCTCTTTGAACTATAATAGTTTGTGTATCTGCGGTTTTGAGTTCAATTTAATCTTTAAAAGTTTAGAGTTTTTGGATTAAAGACAGAATATTAAATAAAGTTTTGGTTCTAGACTTAGCATAAGAATGGAGAAATCCACTTTCTCTCACTCAATTCGGTATCTATGAAGTGAGAATCAAGTATGAGAAGTAGGACCGCTCTAGCCATATAAGTCTGATGATCATAAAGTACAATATTTCAGAGACCTTTAGGGGTGCTAATTTCGATGACATAATTTATGTCGTAAATTTCCTTGCTGAAATTAAAAGTGCTTGTAAAAGGCAATGAGGTTAAAATGAGCACTCGTTAAAGAGCTTAATTTTCATTAAGTATGAAAGTAAAGGGAATATAAGGAGCACATTATGAAAATATTCAAATCTTGTTTTCAAACTTAAGGCGCTAAACATTTAGCATTTGTATTCTTTCTTGCACAATTAGATCAGATTAAATCAGTTTACAACTGTCAAAGGAGGAAATAATTTTTAATAAGATTATTTCATAAGGTGTGCAAGAAAATAAATGGTGAAACAAGAGAAAAATAAAATAGTACTCATTTGGCAAATACCCCAAAGGATAAGGGCAAATAAAGAAAACTAAGGATGAAATTGTTAAGGGTCTATCTCAAAAGAAACAACTAAGATTGTCTTAACTGACAAAGGGCAAGTGACGCTTGAAAAATGCACCCATATAGGAGTTGGCAAAGTCGGTAAAGATTGAGACTCTAGATATTTTGGATTGTTGTTACTGGCTTATATTTGAAATTAAAAGACAATTTGGTTGAATCAAATTTTGGGATAAAGTTTGGTTTTTTGTTTCTACAAATTAAGATGATTTTGGGTTTATTTTTTTAAACAATAGATTCAATTTGTCTTTTAAATTCAAATACTGTTAGAGTCAATTGAGCTATGACTTGTGACAATCTATAAAAGGTCTGAGAGGTATAAACTTTGGTCCCCAAGTTAAAGAAATTTTTGAGACGGGAATTGCATATATAGTTCTTTGAGGATATTGAGTTTGGGGGAGAGATAAGGTTAGAAAACAAAATTGAGTGGGAAAGAAGCGATTCTAATTATTAAACCAATTCATACAGTTGCTATTGATATAGCAAATTTGGATCCTCATGAGGACATTATTGTTCTTCCTCCCGATCAAGTTAAGGAAATTATTCATGAAGATCAAACTCAACACCCTCAAGAACTAGAGCATTAGGAGCCATAAAGAAAGGATTGACCGTAAAGAGTCATTCTATTTGGTTTTATTAAAAGACTCTTTTTCGGACAATCACAGCGCTCGTTGCTCATTATAACTTTGGAGCTACATAAGATGGATGTCAAGACGGTGTTTCTTAATGGCAACATTAATGAAACAAATGTATATGGTGAAACCGATATACTTTGTGTCGATAGACCCAAAGATGGTTTGCGAATTGACATAATCCACCCATTAGCTAAAGAAGTTGTCTCATTAGTGATACTGCAAAGTCTCATCAGGTAATTGTCTCATTTGGTCTTGAGATGAGGATTGTGGACGACTGTGGGTATTACAAGGCCAGTGAGAGTAAGTTTATATTACTGCTACTATATGTCGATGATATTTTATCTAGTCAATAGCGATATAGTCTGATTAAGCGAAACCGAGAAATCTCTAACAAAAATTTAGAAATGAAGGGTCTTGGGGACGTCTCTTTTGTATTTGGAATCCAAAATTCTGAGAGATCTCTCTTAGGGTATTCTGGGATTATCACAAAAGAGCTATATCGATAAAGTTTAAATAAATTCGACATGAGATATAGTAAACCAGAGGATACCTCAGTTACCAAGGGAGACAATTTTAGTCTCAATTTTTGCCCAAAAAAAAATCTGGAAATTCAGGAAATACTGGGAGTTCCCTATGCTCTAGCTGTGGGAAGTCTGATACATGATCTCATCTGTATGCATCAGGAAACGACGTACATCGTGGGATCATGTGGCAGATACTTGAGCAATTTTAGTTTGAATTATTACAAAAGGCAACCATGAGGATCATCAAAGAGAACAAAAGTCTATATGCCCACATATCAGAGATCTGAAAGATTAGAGATCATCAAGAACTCTGACTCTGATATTCAGGATGTTAATAATATAGACATCAAATTATGGGATATGACTGAAATATCTATGTCACTATGTTGCATATAGTAAAAGGTATTAAAATACCACTTAAGTTACAGTGTGACAGATAAATCAGTTGTATCATACTTCAACAACAATAAAGAATTTTACAATGTCTATCGACATAAAGGTGTTCGTTGTTGAAATAAAGAATTCAGGATAAAAGAATTTCTGTAGAGCACATAGAGGCTGATTCCATGCTAGCTATCCACTAACTAAGGGCTTGACACCTAAGGCTTTTTTCATGAGCATGTTGCTCATATGAGTGTGTTGACACTAAGGTTGCCTTAGTTTAGTGGGAGTCTTTACTTGTGTTTTATGTTTGAGATACAAATTTTATGTTATTTCGATCTTTTCTGCAGAAATAAAGTTAGTTCATTATAAACCTTTTTTGTATCTTGTTGTGTGTAAATTTTATTTACACATTAAGGACTTGGGTTTGCAAAATTAAATTTTGCAAAATTGATCTCACTAAAGATTTAAGTAGGACCAGTTGGAAATAAGCATGATTGAGATCATATTCCATGTAATTTTCATGCTACTCATCCATATTGATCTATGTCATCAAGTGTGTTGATGTGGTAATCGTCGGGGTTTAGTTGCAATTTATGGAAGTGACAAAAGCCGCGGTGGTCTTATTATTGATACATGAGGTGGACCAGATTGTAAGGAGGAAGTTTAAAGATAAATAGCATTCGAATATGCGCACTAAGAAATTCTAATATATATTACGATATGCAGCCCAAGTGGGAGATTGTTGGAATTTTACATTCCAATAGTTAATATGGGTCAATATCATTAATAATTATATTAGCTATTTATCATAAAGGAGCTATATTTTATGTGATCATATAAAGTTAAAATAAGGTAAGCTCATTGGACTCCTAATTTAGTTGATATGAGCTTTATATGAGTAGATGTAAGTGTGACCCGATAAAGGGATAATGGGTACCCTATTAGGTTTAAGACACTATAAAGAAGGCTATGGTCCCCAATACACTGAATCGCTGTTATCCATTCTCTTCTCCTCATCTGAAGAGAACCTAAAGTCTCGTGAGAGAGCAAAAGAAAATTCGGTTGAGGAAGAACCATAAAGTCACTGCTAACGTATTCGTTGTTTGTTGTCATGGATCCAATTGCTCGTAGTTTGTTTGTGATCATTCATTTGGTATTCTGCTTCAGGTGATTGATTGCTATGGATCCATGTATTATTCTAATCTTTGATAATCCAACATGTCGTAGATCCTAAGGGTAGAGAACATGTTGTTCTTGTTGAGCATGCTTATATGTCTTTATAGCTTCCGTCTGAAGTATTTCTTTTATGAAATTTGAGCATGTTTATTCCTGTTGTTGTTATTAATAAGGTTTTAATTCCAACATTTTAATGATACAAAATTTAACTCATTTAGTTTAGATTAGAATAATACCAAAATTTGATACAATGTACAACTGTTTTAGCATTAAATAAATTGTAGTATCGAAAAAAGTATTAAATAAAACTCATGCAAGGGAAATTCCCATTTTGGGGTAGGTTGAAAAGAAATTCTAGAATTGAGGTAAGTCATACATCCAACGTACAACTTCTAATTGGAAGTCACCAATTGGATGTACAATTTTCATATTTTTTTTTGTTTTAATTAGAAGTCATCCATTGAATGTACAACTTTAGTAGTTTTATTTTCTAAAAAAAAATAATTAGGGACAAGCAGTATACTCAGTATACGACTTGCGTGCGTTTTAATATTTTTAAATAAAACATATGCAAGTCATGTACCTAAATATTAATATTTCTTGCAAAGTCGTATACCTAGTATACGACTTTGCCTATATACGACTTCGAAAAAAATATTTGGTTCAAGTCATACACATATTACACGACTTTCCTGTATTATTGAAGAAATGTTGAAATTATCAAAGTTGTGTGCTTTATTGAAGTTGGCACAATTGTTTCTCTAACTTTAAATTAAAAGTCTTAGAAAAATATAACCAGCATAAATTGAATTATAAAGTTTGGTTGGTTACACAATATTATGTCTTATATAGGCATTGGCTTCGACTATGTCCTTCTAACATCTACACTTTTAAGCTAATTTGGACTTGCCTCAAACTATTGTTGTCTACGCTCATACACTCCCAAAAAGTGTGGATATTGCTGATAGATATCCCAAGTCCAAATAAGCCTATAAAGTGTCGATATTGTCGATCAGAAGGACATAGTCGAAGTTAATGCCCAGACAAGAAAAATTATTGCGTAAACGGCCATAATTGTATAATTCGATTTCTGCTATTTATATTTTTGCAATATTTTTAATTTGAAATTTGAGAAAAAATGTGCCAACTTCCGACAACTTAAATAATATTGAATGTTTGTTTTAAAAAAAAATAACGGCAAGTCGTACAGTAAATGTAGGACTCGCATAACTTTTATAAAAATATTTCATGCAAAGGCATATACTGAGTATATGACTTGCGTGAGTATATATTTTTTTAAATGCATTCAAGTCATACATTGAGTATACAACTTTTTAATATTTCATGCAAAGTCGTATGCCCAATTTACGACTTGCATATATTTTATTTAAAAAAGAATTAAGATGCATGCAACTCCCTTAATTTAAAAATAAAAATAAAAATACTTAAGTCGTACATCCAACTGGTGACTTTGGATTAAAAGAAATAAAAAATATCGCTCTTAAAAGTTGTACATCTAATTCCTAAATTGGAGTAAGTCGTACTCCAATTCCTAAATGTCCTACCTTTGAAGATGAACAACTAATTCTTCTGTTTTGTTTTAATATTGTACGGCTGTTATGTATTGGCTAAATTTTGTCGGCCATCCTGTTTTAGGTCATAGAGAGATTTATGCAGTTTACACACCTTAGTAGATCCTGGAACATTTAGCACTTTGAGACCATGAAGCAATACCATGTAGACCACTTCATTAATGTGTCCATGCAAAAAAGCATTATTAACATCTATTTAACATCCTCTAATGGTTGCCAAAGAAAGCAATGTTCAAACAGTGGTCAATTTAGCTACAAGAGAAACAGTATCAAAGCAATCCACCCCTTCTATTTGGGTATACCCCCTGGCCACTAATTGGGCTTTGTGCTTTTCAAGGGACCCATCTGCATGATATTTTACTTTATATACCCATTTGCATCCTATTAGAGTATTCCCTTGTGGTAAATCAACAATAGACTAAGTGTTGGTGGCTACAAGAGCGTCTAATTCAGTTTTCATAGCTTATTTCCAACATTCAGGTTTACAAGCTTAGGTATAGGTTTTAGGTCAAGGTATGGCAGAAATAGCAACACAAAAATGTTTATAGGAAGGAGTAAAATGGTCATATTAAAAAATGAGGATAAAGGATACAAAGAATTACCTGAAAATGATTCAGATAGTGAATACGTGAGGAGACTACAGTGATAATCTTCAAGATATCTTGGTTTATTTCAGGTCTTCGTAGATTTCTTGGTAGGTGCAGGGGGTTCAGGGGGAGTAGGAGTATTATGAATTCTGTTGAGATCAGTTTTGGCTGCAAGAGAGGAAGGATTTGATGAATGAAGAATGTCATTGACACGAGTAAGGTCATAATTATCAAATGAAACATGAGGTGTAGTGTTGGAATAAGATGCCGTGCTAGAATCAGAAAAGGGAAAGACAAATTCATAGAAGATTACATGTCTAGATATGAAGAATTCATGGGTATGGATGCCATGTAAAAAATAGCCTTTAGTATCCTCTCTATATCCAAGAAAAATTGATTTCCTAGCTTTAGGCTGAAATTTTGTTTTATGGATTTGAATGGTGGAAGCAAATGCAAAGCAACGAAACACTTTTAGATGCAGTAAGATATGTGGCTGTTTATGGAGCATTCCATATGGTGTTTTGTTATGCAAAAGAGGAGTAGGAATTCTATTAATGATGTGGACAACTTGTTGAATTGAAAAATGCGAAAAATTATTAGGAATGTTGGCTTGAAATGAAAGAGCCCGAGCAACATTGAGTATGTATTGATGTTTCCTCTCAACAATGTCATTTTGTTGAACACAAGACCTTTGGTGAATGATTCCTTTAGCAAGATAAAAATCATGCATTAGAAATTCAGTCCCATTGTCACTTATCAGGCATTTAAGTTTCATATGAAAGAGACGAAATTTATGTGTTGTCTAGTTTCACTCAACTTTGATGAGAATGACCCATGCAAATCTACTATAATCATTGACTACAGTTAGGAAGTATTTATGACAAGAAATTGAGGATTTGGCATACAGACCCCATATGTCAGCATGTAGTAAATCAAACATTTGTATGGAATGAGTAATGCTATTAGGAAATGGTAGTTTTCTTTGTTTGGCATAATGATAAATTTCACAAGGAGAATGGCTATTGTTGTATGTTGCAAAAGGACATTGCAAAGGAATACTCTTGTGCATGGAATCTAAAAGATGTCCTAATCTCGTGTGCCAAACAAAGGCAAAATCATGTTCCTAATTTTTGAGTAACAAAATTATAAATTAAACTAGAAATTGTACCAAAAATCTGACGGTGGAGAACCTAGCACATAGAATCCTCCAATCTTCAAAGAGAAAAAGGGAAACCTCTTATTGATCAATCGAATGAATGAATACAATACAAAATGTGTTCTATCTACATATATACAAAAGAAATAGAAGGTGAGAAAATGAAGTAAGTTATAAAGTGAAAACTAACAAATCCATTAACTATCATAATTAGTTATAAACCAACTATTAACTTAACTGGTAATAATTAGTCTCATCACCGGTCCAAAAGGCCGAAGTTTGTGAAGATACCTTGGGGTGTCATTAGGGAACCAAAGACCATAATTAGAGTAATTTGCTAAAATAATAAGTAGCCTAGCTAATGATAAATTACATGTTCTATTGCGAGAATATAATGTTTTATATCATTACTCTGCTCAGAGTCATAATATACAAGCCTTAGTGTGTATTTATTTGATAGACGTAATCAGTCCTCCAGGGAATTGCAAAAGAATGCAGTTGTAACTTTGTGAAGTTTATGCCACGTAAGGTTTCCTCTCTTTTCAAAATGGGATTTTAGCAAATTGGAGTGCAAGTTTAAGCGTTTAAAATATTAGACCAATGACTCTGTAAAATGCATTGCATATCCATTTTTTGCATGTTAATTTACTTTAGAGTATAAAGCAACTGATATCAACCATTGATTAATAAATTAATAGTTAATATCACGGACACATCATAATAAATCACGAGTTTATTAAAATAAGGGTTAATATTTCTTTTGGTCACTGTAGTTTGAGAAAAATTTAGTTTTAGTTCTTGTAAAATTTTTTGTTTCGATTTAGTCCTTGTAATTTAAGATTCTTCCACTTTTAGTCTCTACCGTCAAATCCCTCTTAAATTACAGAGACTAAAAGTGGAAGAATCTTAAAATTACAGGGATAAAAAGTGGAACTAAATTACAGGGATTAAAAATGGAAGAATCTTAAAATTACAGGGCAAAAAGTAGAAAAAAACTCAACTTTTTAATAGGAATTTGACGGCACGGACTAACGGCCTGATTGTTTCAAGGAGGGATGTGACGAAAGAAAAAGTCAGCCGAGAGAATGAGAAGAAATTCGTTTTGCACTGTGATTGGAAACATAAGAAAATGATGCGAAAGAAAAAAAAAGGTGGGACCCATGGGCTGAAAATTTTCTGCGCAAAGGTGCGATGAAAACGGCAGCAACGTTAATTTTTTTACTTTTTCCATTTTCTACCCTTATTCTCTCGTTATATCTAAGTTTTTAGTCAAGAATACTAAATATTTTAAAAAATAATCAACAATTTTCTCTTCTTTTTTCCTCTTCTTTTTCACTTATTCCAATCAATACCCAAAATCTACCAAATTTCTCACTTTTTTTTTTCTCTTTTCATATTCTCTCTTCATAATTTCTCTCGTGAACCAATCACACCCTAAAAGTGGAAGAATTTTAAATTACAGGAACTAAATAGAAACAATTTTTTTTATAAGAACTAAAACCGAATTTCACTCAAATTACAGAGACAAAAAAAATATTAATCCTTAAAATAACATATCAATGATTTTCTTATTTTACCCTCTAGTCACTTTGTGAGAGTCAAATCCATTACTCGTCGCAATACCAAAATCAAGCACGCCGTTTCACATAGTCAAATCCATCCATTACTCGCGATATTAAAATCAAGCACACCATTTCACAACGCCTCAATTGTATCGCTTTTAATTTCATTTTTTTGTGTGCGTTGAGTCTATTATCTATTATATCTATTATATAAAACTAATCAAGCCATATGTTAATAAAATTTCAATTTTAGACATCTTATATAAATGACATCTGTATGTTTTTGGGACAAAAATATCAATGTAAATAAAAATCAATCAAAACAAAAATTTTATTCACATAAAAAAATATTTTTTTACCCACTTTTTACTTTTTCTCTCTCTTTTTCTTTCTTTTCTCTCTCTCTTTCTGTGACGCAGCGCACGTCAATTTGATCCTTTTTTTAATCTTATTTTTTGTTTCTCTCTCTCATTCTTCTCTCTTTAATTTTTTTTCTTTTTTACTTCTTCTCTTTCTTTCTTTTTCACTTTTTTTTTGCATCTTTTTTTATTTTTTTCAATTTCATTTTTTAGTAACATTTTTTATATTTTTTAATTTATTTATAAATAATCATTTTGCTTTTGAGTCGTGATGGGAGACATTACATATTGTCGGTAAAATTTCTTTGTCTTCGATGGGGGAACAATGTTGTCGACGGGAAAGAAATTATTAAGTCTTGACGGGAGAAACATTACATGTTGTCTGTATAATTTTAATTTTATTTTATTATTAACATTTTTTTATTTTTTTAAGTTATTTATAAATTATTATTTTGTTTTTAAGTCATGACGGGAGACATTACCTGTCGGTATATTTATTTTTTTATAAATATATTTAATTTTTATAAATGATTATTTTGTTTTTGAGTTCCGACGGAAAAACACTACTTAAGTATAATGTTGTCGAAGAGAACAAAATTATTAAGTCTTGACGGGAAAAATATTACATGTTGTCGGTATAGTTTTAATTTTATTTTTTTATTAACATTTTTTATATTTTTTTAAGTTATTTATAAATTATTATTTTGCTTTTGAATCATGACGGGAGACATTACCTGTCGGTATATTTATTTTTTTATAAATATATTTAATTTTTATAAATGATTATTTTGTTTTTGAGTTCCGACGGAAAACACTACTTAAGTATAATATTGTCGACGGGAACAAAATTATTAAGTCTTGGCGGAAAAAAATATTACATGTTGTCGTTATAGTTTTAATTTTATTTTTTATTAACATTTTTTTATATTTTTTTAAGTTATTTATAAATTATTATTTTACTTTTGATTCGTGATGGGAGACATTAAATATCGGTATAATTATTTTTTATTTTTTTATAAATATATTTATTTTTTACAATTGTTTTTGAGTTCTGACATGAAAACACTATTTAAGTACAATGTTGTCGATGGGACAAAAATTATTAAGTCTCGACGGGAGAAACGTTACATATTGTCGGTATAATTTTATTTTTATTTTTTTATTAACATATTTTTTATATTTTTTTAAGTTTTTTATAAATTATTATTTTGCTTTTGAGTCGTGACGAGAGACATTACATGTCGGTATAATTATTTTTTATTTTTTTATAAATGTATTTAATTTTTAAAAACAAATAATTTTGGTTTTGAGTTCTGACCGGAAAACACTGATTAAGTACAATGTTATGAATGATTATTTTGATTTGAGTCCCGATGGGAGAAAATAGTATGTTGTCGCTATAATTTCGTTATCTTTGAGCTCTTATCATTTTTGATAAATATTTTTATTACTTTTAATTGATTATCTTTGAGCTCTTCACTCTGTTTGACTTTCTATTGGGCCTGTTGGAACTGCTTGGGCCAGTTGTGCTTGTTCTCCCCTGATCTTGGCCCGCAATCGTATCAGACGCCGAATTTGTTAGTGTCGTGAAAAAAGATTGAGAAATTGACGGGCCAGCGGGAAAGTGGAAAGCCTGTTTCTATAAGGTGTCAATATTTAATAAGAGTGATGCTATATTTTACGAAAAAAACATGAAAGAAATGTAAGAACTGATGACGTGTCTAATTTTTATTTTTTAAGATAAATAAAATTCTAAACAAAAGGAAAAGTTCAGCTTTCATCCACGGCTGAAATGTATTCGTTGTTTTTCGTACGGCTACTGTTTCGTAATATTAATCACTTTCCATTTAATAATTGATTAAATATTTTAAATTGATATGATTTCCTTTTTATCAGAGAAAAATCGCTATATTATCACGAAAACATTGGAGCACATCAACCTCTCGAGTCATTCTCCAATATATATATATATATATATATATATATATATATATATATATATATATATATAGTGATGTATCAAGTGAAAAGAGTGTTTAATATGAGAGGGTGAGCGGAATAAATCTGAACCATACAACCATACATGGATGGTCATGATTAAAAGTTATTTAGTGATCACATGACCACTTAAAAAAGTCACATGACTTTTTGTTTTAATCTTAGCCATTCTTGATTTGATCTATGACTAGGATTCACTCCTCTCATCCTCTCATATAAACACTCCTCTCACTTGATATGTTCCCTATATATATGTGATAAATTATACTCCCTCCGTCTCAAATTATAAGAGCCTTTTGGTAAAATTTCTTCCACCAAAAAATGTAATTAATGCAGTTAAAAACAATAAATTTGGCTACAATTTTTATTGTTTTACCTAAACTACCCTTAAATTCATTGGAAAGCTAAATTAGATTGCATTTCATTTAACTTATTGATTAAAATAAAAATAAATTAAATAAGGGTAATATGAGAAAAATAATTAATGCTATAGACAAACTTCAAAAGAGCCTAATAAAATGGGACAAAAAAACCAAAGGCTCTTATAATTTGAGACAGAAAAAGCAGTTTTAGTCCGTTATTTTACGTTTTAGTTTCAATTTGATTCCTTTTTTATTTTTTTCTTCTAAAATGATCCTTTATTTGAAGAAGTTATACTATAATGTGGTCCCTTTTTTAGTTTTTGTTTCAAAATGATTACTTATTTTACAAAAATTATATCAATGTAGTCCATTCTTTGTTCCATAACGATCCCTTATTTTGAAAAAAAAAGGATCATATTGGTATATTTTTTGTAAAATATAATAAACCAATTTGGAACAAAAAATGAAAAGAGGGGTCACATTAGTATTACTTCTGTAAATAAAGGATCATTTCGAAACAAAAATTAAAAAAATGACCAAGCTGAAACATAAAATAAGAATAAGAGACTAAAAGTATAGATTAGCCATATATTTTCAATCATACCAACAAAGCTCTTCTGGTTGCCCTACAAATTAAATTGTAATAGCTTCATGCGAAAATGCAATATGTAGCATTCACTAAAATAGTAAAATCAGACTTGTTTTTTCAAAACGTAAGTATGAGTTTTTTTTTCGTCGTTAGTACATATGATCGGGAGGCAGGGGTAGAGGAGTGGGGAAGTGGAGCGTTGCGGGTTCGAACCCGTGCTCCTGGTGTCTTGCAGCACTTTATAAACTTGAGTTTGATTGATTTATTACCGATCATGTCTAGTCTCTTCTTTTTTTTTGGCTCAACTTAACTTTTTATTTGAATATACAAATTTAGTGTAGCTTATTTAAATGTTGATCAGATGAATATGAAGACATTTAAATAAATAAAAAAATATATTAGTGTGTTTAAATTGATATAACTTTGAATAAAATAATTATATTCTATATAAAATCAATTTCTATATTAATTATAATTAATAAACAATGTAAATATTATAAATATTCAATTATATATATAATATAAATAAGAACTAAATAAGCTGGTAGGACAAAAAGGAGTTTTTTATAAAAATATCATGTTAGCTTAGTTAATTAAATAATCTTTTCTAAAAACTCAAGTTTTACTTGTTTGAGTGTATATTTCTAGTAGGGTGTCGGATCTAGGGCAGACAATCTTTGTCTTAGAGATAACACTTGGCTAAAACCAAAAACAGGTCGTGTCTTTTTTTATGAGTGGTTTGTTAACTCTATTGCTTGGATTGATAGGTTGTAGTCTCCTAGGGGCTTCTAGGTTCTCTGGGATTCTTCCAGTTCCAGTGTAGGCTTGTTGTATTGGTTTGGTGTTGGGGTTTGAGTTTTACGCTCACTTGTGAAATTAGAGTATCCCTTATACTTCTTTCTAATATATTTGTTTTGCCATTAAAAAAACAACCGAGTTTACTAATTGTTAGCAATTTATCAAACATGAAAAATTCCCTATGATCCCATCTAAACTCTTTTCTGGCTCAATTTAGATTCTATCAAGAAGAAAATGAATTGTCAGTAGCCAATAGAGCATTGCACTATATAGATGCATGGATACTCTGATGAGTGACATACACTTACAAGGTACCAAAATGGATGATTAAAAAATCTCATATCTCGGAGTTGTTCATTATTATATACGAATAATTTTCCAACGAATAAGTTTTTAGGTCCATCAAAATTAAGGGATATAATTAAGGGATATAATTCTATATTACGTGAAAGTAAAATTAACCCATGACTCCGAATTTAGACAAATTCTCATAGCAAGAGAAAGGTGCATATGAAATACAAGCAATTTTGTTGAACACCCCCCCCCCACCCCAAACAAAAAAGATAACGAAGAAATCATTCATGTCACGAAACTTAGCAGCTTTCTTTTACCTTGACAATTGATGAATATTTGGTTAGTCAATTGTGAACATTAATTCAAGGCCGATAGTTTCCTTTTTTGTTTGTTTTGTTTTTTTTGGCGTGAGATCAATTTTTTGGTTACGGAACCATATGACTAAACACTCCTACAAATAGTCTTTAAGACCCAACAGTTGTGTGGAAATACCATTTTTCTTTTTTTTAATTGCACTTGCACTTGTTGTGCCTCAAGCTTATACAATGCTTGCATTTGTGTGCCTCTATACACATGTGTCTGGTTGATCAGATGAAGCAACACACACACACACACACACACACACACACACACATATATATATATATAGTTCAACATATATATGATCTGTTTCCATAATTAATAAAAATTTTGCTTTTTCAAAAAAAAAACATATATATGATCTGCAAGTTCTTGAATATAGACCCAAAAACATTTAATTAAGAAGATCGAAAACAAAAATGTGGTAAAAATTTCCTCCAACTCATCAAGTAATTACTATTTAAATGTCATTAATGATGTTACAAACTCCATAACATGAAAATCCCAAATGGGCTGCCAGGCTGCATATGCACGCATGCATGACTCATAGGCTCATATATATGCATATAAGAAGTCATGCATCCGCTATAACACATGTCAAGATAATAAAACCTCTTCGAAACAAATTAAAGCACTCGAAGTAGGGTAGACCGTACGTGATGAGTTAGAAGTACATAACTAAACGAAACTATCCGCAGATTATAAACTATATGTACAAAAAAGATCATATATATATATATATATATATATATATATAGATGGATATATATATATATATAAGACTAGAGGAAGCTAGAGAGAGTACATGGATCTCTCTCAGTTCTGGTAGTTCTGGTGGCTCTTGTTGAGGAACAAGGAAGGGACAATGTCTTGAAGGAGACCATATTCAGGAGGAAGCTGATGATGATGATGATGATGATGATACTGCTGAAGAAAAGAGTTGTTGTTAAAGTTGCTGTGTGAATAAATGGAGGCGGCAGCAGCAGAAGCAGCAGTGGTGTTTGTTGGTTGAGAAATAAGGGTGTGGAGAAGCAGATCTTGAGGGAAGTTTGACCCGGCAGCAGAGAGAGGAGTGGGTGTAGTTAGCAAAGAGGAGGGTGTGAACATTCCAGCCGCATTGCCCCTAAGAGATGTGGGGACCGGATGGTTATGCTGACCTTCATATGTTGTTATCACAGTTGTTGGATCTTGAAATGACCTCTCCACGCGTTTCTTCACTGTACACTTCTGTGTTGTGCACCTGTAGTAGCTCCTGCAATACATTCACCATTTAATTCAATCATCAAACTTAATTAATTCCCCCTTTTCTTCACATTAAGCCATTATTACAACTGTAAATTAAAGTGCACATGTTTTAATTACCTAGGGTATGGGCTATTCTTAACGGCTTTCTGTCCATATTTTCTCCATCTGTATCCATCTTCAAGTTGATCAACCTCACTCTTAGTCATGAAAGCAAACCTTGGCTCCTTCTGCTTCTTCTCTCCTTTCTTCTTTTCCTTGTTCCTGTTCATTTATATATCCAAATCAGATTGTAATTATTGTAATTGTGTCCCCAGGGGTAACTCAGGTTGTTTAGCTGACACACCTTAAAGAAGAAGTTCAGGGTTCAAACCCTAGCTACTGACATAGCACACACTAATAACTAATATTTGTAATTAAAAAAAAAGGATTGTAATAAGTTGCAATTGCACCAATAATTTAGCCTAGGTAGAAAAACAAAATCAAGGGTTTGAACATAGTTTAAGAAAAGGAGGAAAAACTAAATTAATTACCCATTCTTAGAGCTTTCTTGTCCTTGTTCATCTTTCACCTGGCCATTTTTCTTTCTCTTTCCTGAATCTTCTTCTTCTGCACCAGCTTCAGAGGATGAGGAAGAGATAGATGAGTTAAGGGTAGCAAGGGTTTCACTGATCCCACCACCACTGCCATCTGTATGATCTCCTGTTTCTCCAGGCTTTTGATGATTTCCTTCAACAGATGAAAACACCTCTGATGAGGAAGGAGATAGTCCAAAAGAAGAAGTTGCAAGTGAATTGTAGTCCATGCCTCCTTGCAAACACTCAGTGAAGCTCATATAAGATGGATCAAAAGCTTGTGAATCATATGCAGAAAATTGCTTTTGATCACAGTACATGGTTGATCCTTCTGTGGATTGCTGATTATGATCTAGGATGAAGTTTTGGTAGTAAAGCTCTTTAGGTTCATCAGACATGAAGAAGAAAGAGAATTGGAGTCTAAGGAGAGAAGAAGCAGAAGAAAAGTGTGTGTGTGTGTGTGTGTGTGAGGTTGCGTGCGTATGTTTTTGGTTGAGACTTTGTAGTCTAAATTATCTCTTGAAGTTATATATATAAAAGAAAGGAGAAAGAAATGAAAAAGTCTTTGGGTTTGAACAGAGAGTTGCTATGGTCACTTTAAAAAGGAGGTTGACAAAAGAGGATCCAATCAAAAGAGCAGAAAGTGCTTTCTCATATGGAAACATTTTCGGTCCATGTTACTTCAATTAAGGAAACTGATCAATATTAGTTATGGAGATAGGGAGGTAGTCACTTGCAGCCTGGCCTATAAATAAATCAATTATCTCTAGTGTTATGTCTAGAAGATATATTAACAACCAAAGATACTACCTAGTAACACGTTTCATGACTCAAATTAAAAAACATTTCTCACATAAAAAAAAAAAAGTAATACGTTTCAATTCAATGACCAAAATTATTAAATCACTCTCAAGTCTCATGCCCCATATTAAAATATAATATAAGAATTCTTTTCAAGACAAAATTAATAATATAGTATTTTGCTATATATTAAGTGTATATACAGGAGTATTATATAAAATATACTCATATGTTATGTAATCGTAATTAATATCTGGCAGAATCTTTAACCCTTTGAAACACTAAAAGTTGTCAATGAAAATTGATATATATATATATATATATATATATTTTTTTTTTTTTTAAATTTCTTGACGGTTCAGTCCAATTTGGAGTCTTCTAAAAACATCATATCTTTCTAACCAAGAAAAATAAAAATTTCCCTGTGTTCTCTCCTTTGCCGAAATCCTATGTACCATCAATTTTATGTAAAATTAACCAATAATTTTATGTAAAAAAATGGAACATGAAATCAACCAATAATTATGTAAAAAAGATGGTAGTACAGTAAAATCCAAGGTGCCCTCATCCCCATGTAAAATCTTCATTCACTGGTCTATATTCCTGTCTTTGGGTTGATTTAAGAAAGAATAGTCAAATAAAGCAATGGTTGACTCTGCTATTGGTTTTACGTGGATCTCACCTCTTCAGCGCTTCTTTCTGGAAATATATGTACAATTGGACATTGCAAACTTTTTCCAGTAATATGTCAAATTTCTTCAGTATTTATAGGGATTGATGGTTTTGGGTTAATGACTCAGCAATATTGTTATTGTTATTGTTATGCAAAAGGTACATAATGCATTAGTAATTTAAATTATTCATTAAAATTAATCTTAAAGTTTAGCTTTGTGATTTATTACTCGTGCATGTAACTTTTTATCATTAAATTGTGTAATCCAACATTAAACTCTTCCAATTATACTACCAACTATGTGATAAAAGAATACCACAAAAAATTTTAAATTACTAATGTCTAAAGGTTAAAGTTAAGTTTTATTAGGTGACAATATTGATTATTGACATATTATTATTTTTATATATACTAGCAGATGAGACCCGTGTTCAGTACGAATGCGAGAAAATCAGCGAAAAATAATTTTTCTATATAAAAAATAAAAATGTTGTCATGTGGCACAACTTGGATAACTAAACTAAGTGTAGTTATTTTTTTTTTTAATAGATAAAGGAAGATAGAGATACGACCACGTGGAGTAACGTATATAACCAAACTAGGGACCGGATTCTCTCCGGTTTTTAATCTCCACCCTCAAAACATTTCTTCCCCTTTTTTTGCATTTTTTCCTCTTTTTTATATTTAACCCCCTCTTTCTCTCTTCTCAATGGACTGTCATCTTATGGGAGATAATTCATTCCCACCAAACTAAGCATAGTTAATTTTCTTAAATAGATTATAAATCGTGTGCAAAAAGAAAAGAAAACTATTTGGCAATAAGGTCGCGCGTATGATGTACTGCTTCAAGAGGAGGGTGATACGACGATTATTAGCAACTGTAGTAGTCAATGATTCAAACTTTTCGACTATAAAATTGAGAATATGAACTTTGGTTTGGGAATAATGGAAGGGTCACACGTGTCTCGGAGACTGGCACCGGCATTTGACCGTAGCCAACAATGTGCGAAGCACGTTGCGAAGAAGACGGTCTGTGGCTTTGTCCTGCTGATGGGGAGCCAACGTCAGCATCTGCTCTGTATGGTTGTGCCATTGCAACCCAACCATTCAAGTTTGGAGCCTGATTAGAACATTTTTTCCACCTCTCAAACCTCAATTTAGAACGCACAATTTGAGTTTTATTTATAAATAATATATTTGATAAAATTATGTTGGCTTATTTTTAAATATGTTTTTAAATTTTAAATCATTATTTAAGTAAAAGTATGTTTTGCTCAAAAAAAAAAAGTTTAAGTAAAAGCATGTTAGATCAAATAAACTATTATTGAAATTAATATAATGATGACAAAATTGCTCTATTAGTCCTTTAACTTATTTTTTGGTAACAAATCAGTCAATTTTTTTTTTCGAATAGGTCCTTTATCTTTTTCTTTTCCGAAAATATCATTCAAGTTTTTAATATGTTTCAAAAATGTCCTTCAAGTTTTTAGTATATTTCAAAAAAGTCATTTAATAAATGGACACGTATGACTGTTTTTAGTATGTTTTTCAAACCTAAAGGACCTATTCTGGAAAAAAAAGATAAATGACTGATTCGAAAACATTTTAAAACATAAAAGACATATTCGAAAAAAAAAAAGACTGATTTGTTACTAAAAAATAAGTTAAAGAACCTACATAGCAATTTTGCCAATAATGATTGATAAGAACGGGGAGCATTTAAACTATGTAATTAAAAACTATTCAATAAAAACAGTATGTCTTGTAAAAAAAAAAACGGTATGTAAATACTATACAGTTCTTTAAGTATATTGGTTAAGGAATTATAAAAAACTAAACTTTTTTTAATAAAAATTACGATTTTAGAAATAATAAGCATTAAGTGCTGTAATTTTTAATGAATTTTTTTATATTAATTATTCAAATAGAATACTTAAAGCATTGGTTAAGAAGACCCTTAAAGTATTAGAAATATTATTAACACAATTTTTTATATATTTTTTAATATTTTAATTATTAAACGCAATCTATATAGATACCACTAAATTATGTGGATTGCGCTCCATGTTTGGTAAGATTCGCACTTCATTTGATAAAACCCATACAAATTTTGCTTAATAACATAGTGTGTTAAAAATAATGTGACAAATACATGCTATGTTAATAGCATTTCTCTTTTAATAAATGTTAGAATCAATTTATTTAAATAAGTAAAATTTTAATTAGTTTAAGTTTAACTTATTTAAAACTTGTTATTTAAATTTAGTTTACTTATAATTTAATTAATTTTTTAGCAAATTTATTCTCAAATGATTTTTCTATGTTTATTAATTTAATATTTAAGAGACTTATTAGAAGGTATAACTTATAATATAATTTTGTACGATATTTAATGATGAACATAATCGATTTTTTAAAACTAATAATAATTACTCATTTTTTTGAAGCAATAATAATTACTCATTTAAAATATCTTTTTTTGACGAAAATAAAATATCACTTTTAAAGATTAGATTTCGATAACTCATAGATATAGAGATAATAAATAAAATTATTATTCTTCACAGATTTACACACGGAACAGAATTATTAAGGGGAATATAAAATTTGAGTAGTTAATTTAATTAAGACAAATCTAGTTTTTAATTTAAAATTGTTTGTTTAATTAAATAAACGAAATTAATGAAAAATTTAACTAATTAAATTCAATTAATGCATAGATATCTCAGCCGATTTGCCTCTCTTATTGCGTGTCCATTTAGCTTGAACTCCTGAATTTGGACTTGGTCATCATCTCCTTTATAGTGCTTTCCTTTTCACTCCCTGTTTTCCTTTTTCTAGCACATATGCTTTACGTAAAGCCAATCTAAAACTGTTTGGTCCAACGATAATAATTAAGCTTTTGGCCTTGCTAGGCAGGATACTTTTCCTATTCTAATATAGAATCAGATTTGGTGACTAGCGCAATGTTAAGGAGGCTGTAGTTTACCTTAGCTGAAAGCGTATATGTTGGCACTTAAGTGATAAGAAAATTTTAGTGATAAGATGTATAGAAATGGTAGTGTAATGCTTATGCTCAAGCTTTTAATGAATTCTCTCTTTTGCCTTAAAAAAAGAAAAAGAAATGGTAGTGTAAATGGGCAGTAAGGGTGGACAAAATCAAACTGCTTGGAATGAAATGCAAGTATATGGGTAGGTGCGGGACATCGTACGGGTTATTGGATATTGGCTTTGGTTTGAGATGGTTTTAGTCGGACGGGTTTGGGTTTGGTTAAAAAAACTTTGGAACTTGAACCTGATTGAGTAACTCAATGAGGCACCACATTTTTTTCACAGGGTTATTCATTGCGATTTTTTAAATAGAGGGACTAAGGGAGGGTTAAACTATTTCTCTAATTCATTTAATTTCAGAAACTCTAGCGCTCTCTCTCTCGATCCCTAGTCTCTTTCGTTTCTTCATAAACCCTAGTGTCGCTCGCTCTCTCCAGATCTGCATCTTCCACGAGACCCACAAATCCCCAATGAGCAGATCGCTGCAAATGGATGGTTGTGCGCTAGATTTATAAGTCAGAGTGTGCCAGATCTCTGCAAAAAGGAGATGAATGTCATATGCAACTAGATATATTCGGTGGTGGTCGTGAGTGGCGCCATCTTCGATTTTCTTCAAGCATCAGATTTGTTCTTCTGCGACCAAATGTAGTTTCGCAAGTGGTTTTTTTATTGCTTCTTTTGTATGAAGTCAATTATGTTTGTTTAGTTTTGTAAGGTAGATCTATGTTCTCATCAGAATTTAATTTTTCTTCTCATCTTCACTATATTGGTTTTGTTCTTCTCTCATCTATGTTCTTCTATGATGCATATCTTTTTTTCTGTTAAAAGTTTAATTTTTTTTTTGTGACGAATATTTTTGCTGGGTTAAAATTTTTTCTGGGTTGTTCATGTTTGTTCAGTAATGTTAAAAGTTGACTTCTTTTTATAAGTTACATCTGTGTTTTTTAATTAAGTTCCTAGTTTTTTTTATTCTGAAATTTGAAGGTTCGTTTGATGTAAAACCTACCCGTCCACATGCTCACTCACCACTCATTGAATCTGTCGTCCCAAACAGACAACAATGGGTCTAATTTCATATTTACAATTTTATGCCCAAAATTTGAATAATATTCCCTCCATCTCAAATTATAAGAGTTTTTTGGCTTTTTTATTTGTCCCAATTTATAAGGCCCTTTTGAAGTTTGTCTGTAGTATTAATTATTTTTTCCCCTGTTACCCTTATTTAATTTACCTTTGTTTTAATCCATAAGTTAAATGAAGTGTAGTGTAATTTACCTTCCCAATAAATTCAAAGGTAGTTTAGGTAAAATAATAAAAATTGTAGACAAATTTATTATTTTTAACCACATTAATTATATTCCTTGGTGGGAGTGATTTTGCCAAAAGACTCTTATAATTTAAGACGGAGGGAGTAACAAATATTGAGTACTATAAATTTTTTTAAAATAATTTACGTTATTCATTATATTATTTTTTACATTATTTATTTTTTCTGATAAATAAAAGTTTAGGCGAGTTAGGTCCCGGGGACTCAGCTGCGTGAGGGGAAGCCCCAATACTCAAAAAACACTTACATATGTACTTATATATTACCCACTAAAGAGATCCTCTCATCGGCATCGGGATTCGAACTCACATTCTTATGAGAATGAGTCATATACTTACCAACTAGACTAACATTCGTTGTTATTTATTTCTTTTTCCTTTTTCCTTTTAAATTTAAAAATTAAATTAATAAATATTTAATGTATATGCCATTTAATTATTAACAAAAAGCATGAGGGAGCGAGAGGCTAGAGCCCCTAGTTGCCCCTCCCTCTATCTGTCCCTATATATATAAAATTGAGATTTGAATAATCTCATTAATTCGATAAACAAAATAGGAGAAAAATTCATGTTAACCCTAATCTAGGTTGAAATCAAATGAAACTTGACCCTAACTCTTTTAATTCATTGAATCTCCTTATTTTTGCATTCTTGAGTATTTGATATTTTTTTTTTGCTATGTGTACGACCCAAATATATTTTATTCCTTTTGTTGCTTTAAATTCTTGATATACATCACAATGTTCAGTTTTGATCCTATTTGAGAGTTCATTTGTTGGTCGATTTTGTAATTAAATTGGTATTTGTCACTCGATCCCTAGGAACAGTAATCAGTTACTCACCATTTGTATTACTTGCAATGATTTGGTACACTAAATAGAGGATAAATGAATAAAATTGAAACTATTTTTTTTTCTAAATTTGTGTTTTCTCTTTATTTGTTATTTAATGACATAAAACTTTGATATGAGTCTCATATATCAAAGTTTTTTTCCTCTCTCTATTTTCTATCTAACAAAGCAAGAAAAATGGTTTTCTTTTATTTTCTTTCTACTTTTCATCTCTCTCGTTTTTAACCCAACTAAATAAAGTATAAATGATCCTCATGTGAGAACTCTAAAAAAAAGGAGAACTTGAAAGGAGATTCCGCACAGAGTTAGGAATCAGGATCCGTTGATACCAGATATCAAACTTAGTATAATTACACCTTCAAGAACTCTTTGTATAATGTGAATTTAATCAATCCAACGTTGAATTATCTTATATTACGTTGATGATTGTGTATACAAATTTTGAAACAATTCAGATATTCACAAATATATGATCTGATAGTCGACATTTTCATATATTTTAAATAACATATAATACGATAAAATAAAGTCATACGATAAATTATCAAATAGTTTTTGAATTGTGTGAAATTTTATAGATTTAATCTATTTAGTGAGAACTTTCAATTTAACGGTTGGATTGATTAAATTCACATTATACAAAGAGTTCTTAAAAATATAATTATACAAAGATTAATATGTGGTGTCAACGGATTCTCACTACGGAGTTGGATAGCAATATCGTCATACAAGGTCAAATATAAATTTATTTAAAATTGTTTTGATAAATAATGTTAGAGATATAACTGTTCTAGACGTCATAAAAGTCCCATTATATGCATTAGTACCTTTTTATATTTGACTTGAGTATATGACCTATACGTACCTCTTCTAAATGTTAGTTGTTGAGTAACAAGGCACTTCAAGAAATAGTAGTCCTTTCCGTCAAAAAATAAAAAAGAAAGTAGTCCTTCCAAATTATCACGCATGAAATGACATCGGCCAAATATTCAAATTATTCTTCAAGGTAAATGTGGCCGCTCTACAATATGCACTAATAATAAATAAATAAATAAATAAATAAATAAATAGTTCAGAAATAAAACTATTATAATTAAAATTGTATGTTTTAGTACTTTAATTTAGGAATTTACTAAAAAAGTACTTTATTCTAGCTAGGCTTCTTGTTAAATAATTTTGTTTACGGGAATATACTTATTTCATTTTATTCAACCATGCTTTTTTTATTTTGTCCCAACCTGTATTGTTAATTATTTTCTCAGTTTCATAATATCTATTATTTTGAGAATTTTGATTTATCTCAAATTATTTGTCACTTTAGAGTATTGAGAAAATATTAATTATTTTTAATAATATATTTATTTATTGGTATCTCAACCTACAATATTTTAATTAGTCCTTATATATCTAACTATTACGACAATGGTATTTTTACTATTTTAGTTAAAACTATGTTATCATGATAATCAATTTAATTAATAATAGTAATTTTCTTGTGACACGTGCATTAATTACATTAAATAATAAATAATATATAGGTAAAAGAGTTTTGTTATTGAGTGCCCATTGTTTAGTTCCAACGAGGGGGAGAGAGAATCTAATTAGGTATTTTGTTTGATTGAGAGAATTAAAAAGGAGATTTTAAGCCCATTTGTTTAAAAAACTAGTATATTTACTCGTGCTCGCACGGATTAGTTGTATGGGTTGTAAATGTATTCAACGTACAATAATAAATTTATTAGCAGATTTAAATTTTTCAAAAACTCTTATAGATAATTCATTATGAAATAGAAAACATATATATTTATACATATACTCTATTTTAAAATATAAAAAATATCGGTTCTATTTTTATTTATATTTAGAGATGATTTTTCAACTATGAGTTTCAACAACAAAAATATAAAGCACACAATTGACAATTGAATGATTTATCCAAATTACTATAAAATAAATTCAAAATAAGTTACACGAAAAAGAGATAATCAATTATCTATGTCGGACAACAAATTAATCATAGAATTAATTCTCATTTTTCTCGTGTATAATATTGAAACTTTAAGAAGAAAAAATAAAAATACATATTGATTTAGCATTTATTATACTTAAACATAAACAATGATGTGAATGTTGGAATGCTGGAAATATTTATCTTCCAAAGGAATGTCGGAAATTTTAAAATTTTAATAATATGTAAGAGATAAAATATACAAATTATGAAAAACTATAAAAATTAAATTTAACATTATATGGTTATGATTTTTAAATCAAATACTATGATGTGCATAGTAAAATCAATCATTTATGAATAGTTATAAAATTAAAAGTAACCAAATTTATATGGAAAAATAATAATAAATAGAATTTGTCAAAAAAAGTAATGATGAATAATTACTGATAATTGATATAATTAATAAATAAAAATAGATAAATCATTTTAAGGAAATATATTAATGATTTATACTGCGAAATTATTGTTTGATATCAGGTAATAATGATTGTTATGATTAAAATAATAAATAAAAAACAATTGAAATTGATTTAGGCAAAAAATTAATGATTCTTATGTTGTCACCTGACTTAGATAATATTTTAATTGAATGGAAAATGTCCAGACACTAGTGCAAAAACTACCTTTAATCGTGGTTTTTTTGGACTTTTAACGCCGGTTTTCAATCCGGCGTCAATGCTTCCGACGTTGTAAGTGTAAATATGTAACGCCGGTTTTTAAACCGCGATTATAAGTAAGTTTTAATCGCGGTTTTTAACAAAACCGGCGTTAAATCCTGACGTAAAAGGACAAAAAAAATTGAAAAAATGAAAAAAATACTTATAACCGCGGTTGTTTAGGAAAACCGGCGCCGTAGGTCACTTTTAACCGCGGTTTTTTAACAAAACCGGCGCCGTATGTCACTTTGAAAATATGAAATAAAAAAAAGTTATAACCGCGGATTTTTAGTGAAAACCGACGCCGTAGGTCACTTTTGACCGCGGTTTTATAACAAAACCGGCGCCGTATGTCACTTTGAAAATTTGAAAAAACGAAAAAACAGTTTTAACCGCGGTTTTTCGGAAAACCGGCGCCGTAGGTCACTTTTAACCGCAGTTTTTTAACAAAACCGGCGTCGTCTGTCACTTTGAAAATATGAAATAAAAAAAAGTTATAACCGCGGTTTTTTAGTGAAAACCGACGCCGTAGGTCACTTTTGACCGCGGTTTTATAACAAAACCGGCGCCGTATGTCACTTTGAAAATTTGAAAAAACGAAAAAACAGTTTTAACCGCGAGTTTTCAGAAAACCGGCGCCGTAGGTTGCTTTTAACCGCGGTTTTTTAGGAAAACCGGCGCCGTAGGTATAAATTTTTTTTTATACATTTTTTAAAATTTCCCGGTACCAGGATATAAACAATATCCACACAGAATTCACAAACATAACTGGTCAAAAGATTTATCCACACAGGATATATACAATATTCACAAACAGAATTCACAAAACATAACTTCCAAAACAAATAAAGACATTGATTCACAAAGGCAAAACACATGATACATTTATCCACAAAGGCATTGAAGGATGTAAACTATGAAGAGCAATTAAAGGCAAAACAATTATCTAACATAAGCAATAGTACAAAAACAATTCATTCAAATTTTATCGCACCATGTCATTTTTTTTGTATTGCTTTTCTTGTTCGGCGTCTTGGTGGTTCTGGGTTTAGATTTTGCTCCTCAATCTTAGTCACAAAAAAGCGTGCCCAAGTTTTTCGAATCTCAACAATTTCTTCAGATCGTATGGGTTACAACCATCGAATAACTACAAGTTCAATTCAAAAAAGATCTAATTAACTAACTTCAAATATTGTAAGGTATAAAAAAGATCAATTAACAAGTTAAGAAATGTTTTATTACCAAATCCCACCCAGATGTAATCCTCATTGTGACAATGGACAACATGGTCTTCATGACATAGTAGCCACACGCCCATGAGTTGTCTTGGTGAGGCCCCTACAAATGACAATATAAATTACTACAAATTATATATACACATAACTAATACGTCTTTTAATACGTAAATATCATATAAAGACAACCTACTTACCATGAGTATGTTCTAATTAGTTTTCTTTTCTTGTCCCAGACCTTTTTTACTATTATAATCCACCATAGCTCTGATAAAATAATATAAGTTATATATATAAGATAAATACATATATGACATCACAAGTATGACAACTAAATTAAAAGTTTACCCCTCAAGTACACGCTTAATCTGTAGGCTTGGCCTTTGATGAAGTGAGCATATCCAGACAATGAGATTATGTTTAGGACAAATGACAATCAACTGCCAATGATTGCTAGGTAACAACAATAAATGTATATTAGAAACACATAAAGAAAAACGTATGCTATGAATAAAAGTGTACTCACTTGTGCACGTGCGGTCCTAAGAAAACATCTTTGTCCTGCTGAATTAGCTTATCCAGTATGAAAGCTTGAACAGAGTCATTAGGCTGTTTTGGGTTGGGCTTGACAACCATCAACGTTGGATCCAAGAATCCATATACATCACTGATGTTGTTCTGAATACATATACGATGCAGATACCTAGGAGTTGAAACAAAATAATGTTAATTATATATAATTGATACAAAGGAGTTAAAAATATACAAATATGTTAATTAATACTTACGAGGACCATAATTGCAAGTGTTGATTGGCAAGCCAGAAGTCATTACCGAGCGACAGGTCCGTTAAGTCCTTCGCGAAAATGTGAAAAATTGGAAGATCATCATGCTCTAAGGTAATCCCAACTTGTCCATTGGGAAAATCAAAAGCCATGTGACCAATGCGTCTTAAAATGTCATCGTTAGGATCCTCCTCATTTTCTGGCGAACAACTATCCTTGGTGCTGACATGCGCAGTGGCTTTAGGAGAAGGCACTATATTACGAGTTAGTTGGGCTTCCACATCCGACTTGAATCGGGATTTGTAAGCTTCAAACTTAGCTTCAAACATTTGACTAAGGTCCCGCATGATCGATGTCTCATGGCATCCACGTCCACTTGCTTTGGTATTGCGTGAAATTCCTCCGAAGTATTTCTTAAAGCCCACACCTCGACCAGCGGTGCGGACACGACCATAGTGCTCGGGTGTTCCAAGAGGCGATAGTCAAGATATCTTGACGTCGGTTGGAATAAAAGTACCCTGAGATTCATCTTCAACCAATGACTCCTACAACCAAATTCAATCACGAAGTCGTTGATCGATCGACCTAAATTGGTTACAAATCACATAATATTAAATAAGGCAGATACACTTACAATTTTAGAAGCAACTGAGGCCACAGCATCAGATGTATAAGATCCTGATGGTTTTGTTCGAGCCATAGCCCATAGCTCATACCGGTTTGGTTTTGGAGGGGATTCCAAGGCTTCATCTCCAGCCTCTTCATGCAAGGCTTTCTTTCTGTGTGCTATTACATTCTTCTCAAGTCTATTATAACCCCCACGAGACAATAGGTGGGGGTAGATATTCTTTGCAGCATTTGTCTTTCCCTTTTCTCTTTTTTTCTGTTACAAATAACGTAACACACCACAAAATAAAATAAGTAAAAAATTATATTAGCCAAGTTAAAAAACATAATTCAAACTAACCAGAAATGCTTCTTCCGTGCGGCTCCTAACAAACTCATTCCATATGTCATCTGAAAGGAAATTATACTTCTGACAAGGATTTGTGCAACCATTTTTGTCTCCTTTCCCAAATATAAATGTCCTGGAGAGTTTAGACTTAAAGTCCTTCCAACGCTCACCCGCATAGGACAACCATCGGTCCCTAAACTTTTTATCAAAGGGAACATCAAATTTATCCTACAATACACAACAAAATGGTGGTGTTAGTAAATACATACACACAAGGATCAATAAAGCTAAATACAAATCTGTATACAAATAGAGATAAAGGTCAATACCATGACATCTTCCCATATCATATCTTTGGTTTTTTCAGTGACATCTCTCCATTTAGGTATCAGAATGGAGGTCTTGCTTCGTGCAATGTACGACAAATAAGTGCGAAGCTAATTGCATTATCACCATAAGGTCGCCCAAGATCTGGATCAAATTCAATAGAAAACTTACCAGGAAGAAGTCTATTTTTCAATTGTGATGTAGTGGTAACACCTCTAGTCCTTTTTTTGGGGGACTCTGATGTGGATGGATCAGCCATATATGATGCCTGTTTAAACAAACAAACAAACAAATGTGAGAAACAATGTGAGATAATCTAACAAACATGTATCAATATATATAATTATAACGGATAATCTAACAGATATTAATTGTGGATAATCTAACAAACATTTAGTCACCTATAAAATTCTTTGGCAGTTAAGTTTGAATGTCCTCCAATATCCCTTCTTGATGATCATCACGAGTGGCATATACATCGTCTACTTCATTTTCATCATCGAAGATGGGTCTTTGTGTTGAGAAAGAAGGGGTGTCATTGATATCTAGTGTTGAATCTTGATTTTCATCACTCTCATGCATACTTCTTCTTTGGAGAACCACAGACCACCTTTTGTTAGAAGGATCCTTGACATAAAACACTTGTTTTGCATGAATTGCCATGATGAAAGGCTCATCCTTATAACCTACCTTATCAAGATCCACCATTGTAAAACCTAATTCATCAGTTTGTACACCACCGCTATCTGTTAACCCACTTACATTTAAAAGCAGGCACTTTGAATTTATTATAATCGATCTCCCAAATCTCTTCAATGACCCCAAAGTAGGCTATGGATGCGAGCGGGTTTTTATCCTTTGAACTAGAGAAATGCATAGAAGAAGCCATAACCATAACCCCACTGCTTTGTATGCGGTGCTATTGACATCCTGTGACTTTGTATAAAAAGAAAATTTGTTGATATCGTATCCTCTCCACGTCAAGACATTAAATTTAGGATCATGTGCTAGCCATGTTAATGTCTCAGAAGCAGTATCATCACTCAAAACCTGCTCTTTAAACCAAGGTATGAATGTCTTGTTATGCTCCTTTAACACCCAATTTTCATTCATTCGAGGATTTTTGGCCTTGACATGATTTTTGTGAGCAGACAAGTAAGGTTCAACTTCATCAATATTATTCAATATATACGAATGTGCTTGCAACACTTCCGCTCGACCCATGCTCTTAGTTTTTAGACCTAGTGTGCCCTTACCTTCACATCTTCCCTCATGACGAGACTTGGGAAGCCCTACAAGTGCCGCTTCTGACAAATAATCTGAACAAAACTCAATGGCTTCTTCTGTTACGTACCTTTCAACAATAGATGCTTCGGGACGATATATGTAACGCCCGTAATTCAGTATTACTTGAATTTACGACAATTTACAAAAGTGGCACAAGAGTTACCAATAATTTAAACTTGAAAATGGGCATTACAAGTCCAAATTTAAAATATTGTCAATGATCTAAAAGTTAGGTTACAACTCCCAAGTATTAAGTATTTGAATTACAAAATACGATAACGAGGTTCCAAATATCCAAAGGACAGATGAGTTGTTACATCACAAAATGTAGGATTAAACTAAAGGATTCAACTTCTAACTTGCTTGACCGCCTTTCGGGTCCTGCTTATCTGAAAAACAATGGAAAGAGTGAGATAAAAATCTCAGTGAGTCCCCCACGGACCCCTTACCAACTCAGTCCCCAAGGAGAATATTACAAACTCACAGTGAAGACAATTCATAATGTACAAGAACCCAATTAACATTCACAAATGCTCAACGAATCCAAGAGGGATATATAATTAACCCTCAATGGAATTCTTCTATCAATGATACACAATGAATCTAAGAAAGTATAGCAGTGACTTCCCATGGAATTCTTCAATAAACAATACACTATGAATCCAAGAAAGAATAGCAGTGACTTTCCATGGAATTCTTCAATAAATAATACACTATGAATTATTATTACACAATCAATAAGTTCAATCATATCAACAACTTAACCATTCTCGTAAGCATTTTAATAGTCTACCCATTGATACAAATCTCCCTAAGACCATAGCATTAAGTAAGGTTGAACCAAAAGAGAAAGGATTTTAAATAACAAGGGAAAAATCTGCCCCCAGTTCGCTTAAGCGGTCGGAGTCGCTCGGCGCCTTTTCACTCGGCGCTTGATTTTAAAGCTCGTGAAAGTCGCGCGAATACACCCATGTAGGCGGTCGTAGCCAGCTCGCTCAGCGCCTGCTTCTCGCTTAAGCGAAAGTCGCGCAGAATGCACCCCCTGGGCAGTGCGTAGCCAGCTCGCTCAGCGCCTGCTTCTCTCTTAAGCGAATTTGACAGACTCTGCCCAAATTTCAGATTTTCTTTCCAAACCAAACATAACCAATCCCAACCATACTCAATCCCAATCATCAATCACCAAGCACAAAGCTCTAAATCAAGCATTTAACATATCGATATACAAGATCAAGAGCATTGCATAACTTATCAACTACACAATCAAACATATTTCAACATGTCTTAGAATCTTCAAAATAAACATAAACTCATCTCCCTCATCATGCATTCCCAAATCCACAACTTGCATTAAGAAACACACAACCACATAAGTAAAATGGAAAGTCCTAAATGGTGGGACTTATGGGTTGCCCAACCTCTAAGTAAGAGGAACTCACATTAAGCTCAAATAAATGAGCTAGGGAGCTTGAAGACTTGAGACCCTCTCCTCCTCTTCTTCTCCAAGTTCAAACTTCTTTCCCCATGATCTAGAACAACTCCAAATCTTCAATGTAGCCCCAAATACTCAGTTTCAAATGCTTAGAAGCAAGGAATGATGAAGGAAACACCAACTCTCATATTCTCCTTCCCAAACCAAAACCCTAGCTCTCCACCTCCTTCCTCTTCTTTCCTTGTTCAGAAAAATAGGGAGAGAGTAGAAAGAATGGGCTGGATGTCGTGGGTGAGGGGAGAAAAGGGAGAAGGAAATTGTGGCTTGACCAAATTACCCTTCCTTCAATCACTTAACTACACTATGCCTTGCTACTCACACCCCCAACATTTCTAAATACTATCCCCTATTTCAATTACTTAACTATTAATTTGAAATCCAAGCCTAAATTAATTTAATTAAATAATTGAATTGGGCAGGGTGTTACACTACTACCCACCTTTTAAGATTTTTGTCCTAAAAAATGAGACAAGGTACATACCTATTGAAATAAATACGGGTAGTGAGTTCGCATTTCTTCCTCAGTCTCCCAAGTAGCCTCCTCAGACGTAGATCCTTCCCAGATGATCTTGACCAAAGGGACGTCCTTATTCCTTAACTTTTTGAAGTTGCGGTCCACAACTTGTATAGGCATAGGCTGGTATGTCAAATCTGATCTCAGTTGTATCGACTCATGATCCAAAGGTTGACAAGGATCAGGAATGTACTTTTTAAGCTGAGACACATGGAACACATTGTGTAGATTTGACAGAGATGGAGGTAGAGCGATTTGATAAGTAACAGGACCGACTCTTTGAAGGATTTCAAAGGGACCGATATAACGAGGACAAAGCTTTTTAGCTCGGAGTGCCCTACCAATACCTATCGTAGGAGTGACCCTTAGGAACACATGTTCTCCTTCTTCAAATTCAAGGGGTTTCCTTCTCTCATCAGCATAGCTCTTCTGCCTACTTTGAGCAATTTTCAACCTGTCCCTAATCTTCCAGATTTGATCTGTAGTTTCCTGAATTAGGTCTGGCCCTAACAATCTTTTCTCACCTACGTCAAACCAACACAAAGGAGTTCTGCACTTGCGATCGTATAGTGCCTCATACGGTGCCATGCCTATGCTCGAGTGATAGCTATTGTTGTAAGCGAATTCAATGAGAACCAAATGCTCATCCCAGCTCCCTCCATCATCTAACACGCATGCCCTAAGCATATCCTCTAGGGTTTGGATAGTACGCTCTGTCTGACCATCCGTCTGTGGATGATAAGAGGTGCTAAGACTTAACCTTGTGCCTAAGGCCTGCTGGAAGTGCTTCCAAAATCGGGAGGTGAACTTAGGATCTCTATCAGAGACAATGCTAGTGGGTACTCCATGGAGTTTAACAATTTCTCTAATATATATCCTAGCTAATCTCGCCGTGTTGTAAGTGGACTTGATTGGGAGAAAATGGGCAGATTTAGTTAGCCTGTCAACAATGACCCAAATGGAGTCATACCCAGACCGTGTGTGGGGCAAACCCGCCACGAAGTCCATGGATATGCCCTCCCATTTCCATTCTGGAATTTCTAGAGGTTGAAGTAAACCGGAGGGTCTTTGGTGCTCTATTTTAGTTTTCTGACAGACCAAACATTGAGCAACAAATTCACCTATGTCATTTTTCATTCCCGGCCACCAATACCTTTGCCTAAGGTCATGATACATCTTGGTAGAACCAGGGTGTACCGAGAATCCACTCTTATGGGCTTCTTCAAGAATTTGACTCTTGTGTGCCACATCTTTTGGAACACAAATCCTTTGATTGAAAAGGATCATACCATCATCAGATTCGGAGAATCCATAATGATGTTTCCTAGCTTGCAATTCTGCATCCAAAGCTTGGGCATCCCTAATCTGGTCTCTAAAACCACAAGTGATCTCTAGGTGTCCTGTAATCAAACTATCCCCAGTTGTGAACATTCCCAAGTTTAAATCTCTAAAAGATTCTAACAATGCCATCTCCCTAACCATCATAGAAGAGGCATGAAGAGATTTCTGACTCAGGGCATCAGCAACTACATTTGCCTTACCCGGATGATACTTTAAATCAAAATCATAGTCCTTAAGGAACTCTACCCACCTCCTTTGCCTCATATTCAGCTCCCTTTGATCAAACAGATATTTTAAACTTTTATGATCGCTGAATACTTCAAATCGAGCACCATATAAGTAATGCCGCCAAATTTTTAAGGCAAAGACTATAGCTGCAAGCTCTAGATCGTGAGTTGGATAGTTTTCCTCATAGGGCTTCAATTGTCTAGATGCATAGGCGACTACCTGCCTATTCTGCATCAAGACACAACCCAAACCTCTTTTAGAAGCATCACTGAAAACTTCGAAACCTAAGGTCGGGTCAGGGATAATCAAAACCAACATACTTGTCAACCGGAGCTTGAGTTTTAGGAAACTGTCCTCACAACTTTCATCCCACACAAATGGTTGTCCCTTGCGGGTCAATCGAGTCAAAGGAAGAACCAATTGAGAGAATCCATGGATAAACCTTCGGTAATACCCGGCTAATCCTAAGAAACTTCTAACTTCCGTAACAGTAGTGGGTCGCTCCCATTCAAGAACGACCTCTATCTTACTAGGATCAACTGCTACTCCCGCCTGAGAAATGACATGACCCAAAAACATAACTTCCTGAAGCCAGAACTCACACTTCTCTGGTTTTGCAAATAATCTCTTCTCCCTAAGAATGCCTAACACAATTCTAAGGTGTTCCGCGTGCTCCTGGGAATCCCTAGAATATATAAGGATATCATCAATGAATACCACCACAAATCTATCAAGGTAAGGTCGAAAAATTCTATTCATGTAATCCATGAATATTGCCGGAGCGTTTGTTAAACCAAAAGGCATCACAACATACTCGTAATGGCGTCAGGAGTCCTAAATGCGGTTTTTGGTATATCCTCAGCCTTGACTCTGATTTGGTGATATCCAGACCTAAGATCAATCTTAGAGAATACCGAAGCTCCCCTAAGTTGGTCTAACAGGTCATCAATCCTAGGAAGCGGATATTTATTCTTAATTGTGACCTTATTCAGTTGCCTGTAGTCTATGCACAAACGCATCCTACCATCCTTCTTCTTGACAAGGAGAACAGGTGCTCCCCAAGGAGAAGCACTAGGCCTAATGAACCGTCTAGAAATCAAATCCTCCAATTGAACCTTAAGTTCTTGCAATTCTAACGGGGGCATCCTATACGGTGCTATAGAAATTGGACCCGCTCCTGGAGCCAACTCTATTGAGAACTCAACCTCTCTATCAGGTGGTAAAGAAGTAACCTCATCCGAGAATATGTCTAAAAATTCATTCACTATAGGGACGGTTTCTAATTCAACATCTGAAATTGAAGAGAGTAACAAAATATAACCCAAGTGTCCCTCGAATAAGCAATGGTGCAATTGAAAAACACTAGCCATCTCATTCAGACAAGCCTGAGTAGGAAAGGACTGAGTTAAGGGGAATTCTATAGTTTTTGTAAAACAATTCATAACCACTTGGTTAGCCGATAACCAATCCATACCCAGGATAATGTCCATTCCTTTTAAGGGTAGACAAACCAAATTAACCACAAATGTTCTTCCTTGAATAACGAGAGGACAATTCTCGCATATCAGGGAAGTGGAAATACTACCTTCAGCTGGGGTTTGGACACTCAAAGGAATAGGTAGGGAAGAAACACATAACTCCAGCCTTTTCACACACTTACGGGAAATGAACGAATGGGTCGCACCAGAGTCATACAATACTACTAAAGTGTGATCATGAAGCAGACATATACCTTTCATCTGATTTTCCACACCCTGCGCCTTCCTACCACTCAAGGTGTGAACACGCCCTCGCAATCGTCGCCGTCGGGACAATCCCCTTGCTTTCATCTTGTTACAATCTTTAATGAAGTGTCCTGGTTGTTGGCAATAAAAACAGACAGGTTTCCCAGAATTGCACTCTCCCCTATGGAACTTGCCACATTTGGAACATTCCTTCGACCTGGAAGCCTCGAAAGCTTGAACGTGTTTTCCTTTATCCTTGTTTCCTTTACCCTTGGAGGGTTGGGATGGCTTGCCTTCATCATTCCTCTTTTTCCACAGGAGTTGACGTTCATCATACATTTTCTTCAAGCTTTCTTCGGCCTTGTAACTTTTGCGAACCAGCGAGGCAAAGTTATAGAATTCAGTTTGGGCTAAGTTATTCTGAATGTCAGCCCTAAGTCCCCACATAAACTGGTTTATCTTCCATGTCTCATCCGGCGCATATTTGGCATAAGAAGAAAACCTCGCCAACTCCTCAAACTTCCTGACATATTCAGACATAGTCAGATCCCCTTGCTTAAAATGAGTGAACTCGCGTTCCTTCCGATCCTTGACCGTTTGGGGAAAATATTTCTCTAAAAAGGCTTCCTTGAAGTCTTTCCATTCAATTTGTTCCTCATCTTCTTCCAAATATGCCCGTGCCCCCTCCCACCAATGGGCAGCCCCTTCGGTGAGGTAGTGTGTAACGAAGGTTACCTTTTGTTCCTCCGTACATATCACCACTTTGAATATTCGTTCCATAGCTTCCAGCCAATGCTGAGCCTCCATAGCGTCATCACTTCCAGGGAAACTCGGAGGATTAAGCTTATGAAACTTAAGGAAAGCTGAATGTGGGTCAGTTGGTTGAACAGCTGGTGGCTCAGGTGGAGGTGGTTGCGGGACTTGCTGCTGTTGCTGGAGAAATTGCTGCATCATATTGATAGTGGCTTCATTTTGGACTCTCAGAAGTTCATTCTGATCCCTCAACATTTGCATCATATCAGTCCAGCGAGCCTCCTCCGCATCTCGCCTGCGGTGTCTCCTACGGTACCTTCCATGTTCATCTGCCATATTCTGCATACACGGTATAAAGTATTAAGCTGATCAGACTTAATATTCCATACTAAGTATCAGAATATATAGAGAATTTCAAGCAAAAAAATAATTCGCAATAATAGACCACAGTCCCTAATGGACTAAACCGCTCTGATACCATAATGTAATGCCCGTAATTCAGTATTACTTGAATTTACGACAATTTACAAAAGTGGCACAAGAGTTACCAATAATTTAAACTTGAAAATGGGCATTACAAGTCCAAATTTAAAATATTGTCAATGGTCTAAAAGTTAGGTTACAACTCCCAAGTATTAAGTATTTGAATTACAAAATACGATAACGAGGTTCTAAATATCCAAAGGACAGATGAGTTGTTACATCACAAAATGTAGGATTAAACTAAAGGATTCAACTTCTAACTTGCTTGACCGCCTTTCGGGTCCTGCTTATCTGAAAAACAATGGAAAGAGTGAGATAAAAATCTCAGTGAGTCCCCCACGGACCCCTTACCAACTCAGTCCCCAAGGAGAATATTACAAACTCACAGTGAAGACAATTCATAATGTACAAGAACCCAATTAACATTCACAAATGCTCAATGAATCCAAGAGGGATATATAATTAACCCTCAATGGAATTCTTCTATCAATGATACACAATGAATCTAAGAAAGTATAGCAGTGACTTCCCATGGAATTCTTCAATAAACAATACACTATGAATCCAAGAAAGTATAGCAGTGACTTTCCATGGAATTCTTCAATAAACAATACACTATGAATTATTATTACACAATCAATAAGTTCAATCATATCAACAACTTAACCATTCTCGTAAGCATTTTAATAGTCTACCCATTGATACAAATCTCCCTAAGACCATAGCATTAAGTAAGGTTGAACCAAAAGAGAAAGGATTTTAAATAACAAGGGAAAAATCTGCCCCAGACTCGCTTAAGCGAATTCGGGGTCGCTCAGCGCCTTTTTCGCTCAGCGCCAGATTTTCGCTCAGCGAAAGTCGCGCAGAATACACCCCATGGGCGATCGTAGCTTGACTCGCTCGGACCGCTTCTCGCTTGCGAAAGTCGCGAGAATGCACCCTGGCGGTCGTAGGAGCTCGCTCGGCGCTACCGCTTTCTTAAGCAAATTTGACAGACTCTGCCCAAATTTCAGATTTTCTTTCCAAACCAAACATAACCAATCCCAACCATACTCAATCCCAATCATCAATCACCAAGCACAAAGCTCTAAATCAAGCATTTAACATATCGATATACAAGATCAAGAGCATTGCATAACTTATCAACTACACAATCAAACATATTTCAACATGTCTTAGAATCTTCAAAATAAACATAAACTCATCTCCCTCATCATGCATTCCCAAATCCACAACTTGCATTAAGAAACACACAACCACACAAGTAAAATGGAAAGTCCTAAATGGTGGGACTTATGGGTTGCCCAACCTCTAAGTAAGAGGAACTCACATTAAGCTCAAATAAATGAGCTAGGGAGCTTGAAGACTTGAGACCCTCTCCTCCTCTTCTTCTCCAAGTTCAAACTTCTTTCCCCATGATCTAGAACAACTCCAAATCTTCAATGTAGCCCCAAATACTCAGTTTCAAATGCTTAGAAGCAAGGAATGATGAAGGAAACACCAACTCTCCTCTTCTCCTTCCCAAACCAAAACCCTAGCTCTCCACCTCCTTCCTCTTCTTTCCTTGTTCAGAAAAATAGGGAGAGAGTAGAAAGAATGGGCTGGATGTCGTGGGTGAGGGGAGAAAAGGGAGAAGGAAATTGTGGCTTGACCAAATTACCCTTCCTTCAATCACTTAACTACACTATGCCTTGCTACTCACACCCCCAACATTTCTAAATACTATCCCCTATTTCAATTACTTAACTATTAATTTGAAATCCAAGCCTAAATTAATTTAATTAAATAATTGAATTCGGCAGGGTGTTACAATATAGATTCTTCACATACCCTTTCAATATTTTCATGTATCGCTCAATAGGGTACATCCACCTTAAATAAACCGGGCCACATACTCTAATCTCTATGACTACATGAACAATTAAATGAACCATGATGTCAAAAAATGACGGAGGAAAGAACATCTCCAACTGACACAAAATGATAGCAGCCTCATTTTCCAACTCGTCCAATTTCTGAGGGTCAATAGCTTTGCTACATCTTTGCATTGAAAAAATAAACACAATCTAATTATGGCATGTCGAACATTTTTGGCAAGATGCCACGAATAGCCACCGGTAGTAATTGTTGCATCAAGGCGTGATGATCATGAGATTTTAAGCCAACTAATTTGAGATCTGTCATTGATACAAGACTCTTTATATTTGAAGAGTAACCTGTGGCACTTTCACACCGCGTAGACACTCGCAAAACCTTTTTCTCTTCCTTTGACAATGTATGACAAGCTGGTGGCAAATATGTCTTGTTACCTCTTGGCTGAGGAGCTAACTCCTCTCTTATACCCATGGCAACAAGGTCCAGACGAGCATTCACTCCATCCTTTGTCTTGCCCTGAATATTGAGAAGCGTACCGATTACACTATCACACACATTTTTCTCCACATGCATCACATCAATACAGTTTCTTACATCAAGACTTGACCAGTATGGAAGATCAAAGAACACTGACCTTTTCTTCCATATGTTTTTCACAGAAGAATGTTTTTTCCTCTTGTTTTTCCCGTACTTAACATTGATGGAGTTCACCCGTTGATAAACTTCTTCTCCGGTTAAAGCTTTTGGAGCAATTTCGTTCTCTTGACATCCATTAAAAGCCTTTTTTAACCTGCGATACGGGTGATCACGTCTCAAAAATCTTCTATGCCCAAGGTAACAAGTCTTCCTCCCATTTTTCATTTGAAAGAAACATGTGCCATCTTCACAAATAGGGCATGCTTTATGCCCCTTAACACTATACCCGGACAAGTTCCCATATGCTGGAAAGTCGTTGATGGTGCAAAACAACATGGCACGCAACTTGAAATCTTCACCTGAAAACCTATCAAAGACATCAATGCCTTCTGCCCACAATATTCTCAAGTCATCAATCAAGGGTTTTAGATAAACATCTATGTCATTTCCCGGTTGTTTTGGACCGGAAATCATCATAGATAGCATAACGTACTTGCGCTTCATGCACAACCAAGGAGACAGGTTGTAAATTACTAAGAGAACAGGCCATGAACTATGGATGCTACTTAAGTTACCATATGGATTCATTCCATCTGTAGGAAGTCCAAGCCTAAGGTTTCTTGGCTCATTGCCGAACTCCGGAAACAATGAATCAACTATCTTCCATTGCAAAGAATCGGCCGGATGGCAAAGCTTTCCATCACATTTCCTATCATCTGCATGCCATCTAAGGTTCTTTGCATCATTTATATTGGCGAACAGTCGCTTAAACCTTGGAATAATTGGAAGATACCATAACACCTTCGTAGGAGGACCTTTTTTGCTCACATCATCACAACTATCATCACTGTCCTTCTTTTTGTAGCGTGGTGTATTACACTCGGGACACTCTTCTTTGTCTTCATGCTCTTTCCAGTACAATATGCAATCCTTCGGGCATGCGTGTATTTTCTTATACTCCACACCCATCGGACATAATATCTTCTTCGCTTCATAATTAATTTTCGGCAATTGTTCTCTATCGGAAGCATGTCATTCAACAGTTTAAGCAATTCAGTAAAGCTCTTGTCAGTCCACCCATTTATCGCCTTCAGATTGAACAATTTCAGCACAGCTGACAACCGTGTGAAATTTTTGCGGTCAGGATCTGAGGTTCTTCCTTGTCGCTACATAGAGTTTCATACACATGTGCCCGCTGAAAAGACTCTGGTCCAATATCACGAATCATGTCCTCTAGTCGATCGTCCATATCTACATCAACTTCCTCTCTTGTGGACACACTTGGCTTGTTTAACACTTCACCATACCAGGTCCATGTCGTATATCTTTGCCAAATCCCAAAAGTACGAAGATGATTCCGTATCTCCTCAACATTTAGTTTTGGTCCATTCAAACACTTAACACAAGGACAATAGAAAGTTGTTTGATTAGGAAAATTTGCTTGGGAAAATTGTAAGAACTCTTCGACCCCGCTCTTATACTCATCACCTAAACGATGTTTTTGCATCCAACTACGATCCATAACTGTGTTCTGAAATAATATACACACACTTTTAAATGCTTAGATATTTAACTAATATTGACATGTTTGTATGCATGAGTTAGAACAATTAATAGAAAGTTGTATGCACGCCTCAAAATCAGGCAATTAAAAAGGGATCAAATTGAGATCTTATTTGGCAACACTATGTACATAGAAGCGGGAAGCACCAGATATATAAACGAGCAAAGAGTTAAATGAAAAAGGTCAGCAACAAAATTACTGGGAAAACCAGAATCAGAAACAGAAGCACACGTCACCACAGGATTAGCAACCGGCCAAGCAGCACTCTCATTGTTCGATACATTAGACTGCACACAATCAAAAGCATCACTTACAAAGAACAAAAACCAATCCATCCCACAAACCCAACCCACATCACAAAAACAAAATTCCTAATTGAAATAATTTCTCATTGACCAGTTCATCAAAGCAAAAGCAACACTTCCCACGTCATAATTCACAAACATAACAATGGTATTAAAAAACAGTCCAAAACACACTCACTACCACCAACTAAGTTTAGAATAATAAAGAAGAACCTCTTTAATATCTATCACATAGTCCACATTGCTCATATCTAGCATCTCCAATTCCCTCATCTTCTCTTCCACCGTTCATCATTCATTATTATTCCCAAATCATAATTTATAAAACAGACCAAAACACACTCATTCACTACCACTAAACCTTGGAACCAAAAAATGGTTTGCCAATGAATCATACTTCACGATCTGAGGAGACACTCACAGAGAGACACACATCATATTTCCAATGAGACACACACATTTATTCATATTTCCTGGTTTTTCCAACAAATATCAACAAATAAAACCAAACGTTTCAACAGAATAGCTAGCAATGTAACCCAAAGAGAGAGAGAAGAAGAAGAAACTTACAGAAGAGAGAAGAAACGTTTAGAGAGAAGAAGAAGAAGAGATGGCATCACAGAGGAGAGTGGAAGGGGAGGAGAGTTGTTTGCTGAGTGACTGCCTTGAGAGGAGAGTGGGCGGCAGAGGAAAGGGGCGACACGAGAGGGAGACGAGCGCGAGGGAGACGGCAGTCACGAGAGGAGAGGGACGGCGTAGAGAGGCGAGCGGTCACGGCGAGAATGGCTGACGGTTCGCGAGGGAGAGAGTTCGCAGGTGACGGCGCGAATGAACAGAGGGAGTGAGAGATTAATAGATATGAAGGGAAATTAATTTTTTAAGAAAGGATACGACTGCGGTTTTTAGCTAAAAACCGGCGCCATATGTAGAGATACAACCGCAGTTTTTAGCGAAAAACCGGCGCCATAACATACGACCGCGGTTTTTACTTAAAACCGGCGCCATAGGTCTCACAATTTTTAACACTGGGTTAAACATATGGCTCCGGTTTTAGGGTAAAACCGGCGCCATATGTCTCGCATTACATACGACCGCGGTTTTAACTTAAAACCGGCGCCATAGGTGTTGGAGATACGACCGCGGTTTTACCCTAAAACCGGCGCCATAGGTATCGCATTACATACGACAGCGGTTTTACCCTAAAACCGGCGCCATAGATCTCACAATTTCATCATTTAATTTCAAAAATGCCACCGCGTTATATGTTACGCCGGTTATCCCCAAAATCGGCGTTATAAATATGTTTTTTAGGTGTATTTCGCACTAGTGAGATATGGGAATTAATTGATTAATATGCTTTAATATATTACATTTTGAACTTGAATTTGATTTAATTCAAATTTGATTGGATGGTAAAAGTCCATATATGAGTATTAATTGATTGACATGCCTTAATTAATGAAATATCATAAATTAAAAAATAAAAAATAATATGAAAAAAAATTCTTTTTAATGGATAGAAAGGACTAATTTATTTTTTACACTCTATATTGCATTTCTTGATATATTTTGTGTACGAATATTTGACTCATGTATTTAGAATATTTTAAACTTATCTTCTTGTCCCTCAATATCTTCTGTTATTGGATGGAAACCAAAATTGAGTGATGATAAATTCTTCTCTCTTTCTCCCTAAATTGTTTTTTTTGATAAATAAAGGGAGTAATAGAAGAACTACGATACAAGCCTAGGCATAACACATCTCATTACATCAGAACGCAAAGCAAGACTAAAGGTGGGGGAAGTGATGTCTACGATAGTCCACGTAAAATCACCTTGGTGATATTGGCTAAGATATCTACACAAGAATTCGCTTCTATGTAGACATGAGATATGGAGACAAACCAATTCTCGAGATGAATCATTTGAGTGATATCATTGAGAGTAGGTTGAAAGGCCGCATTAGAGCAAGTACCCTTATGCACCAAATGAAAAACAGCTAGAGAGTCAACTTCCACCAAGAGGGTTGAAGTTCTGAGGTTGAGGACGAGATTTAAGCCTAGAAGAAGGCCCCAAAGCTCTGCTGAGATAGCTGTGTAGGTTCCAATGTTGCAATGGAATCCATTAATGAAACAGCCAATAGCATCTCTGATCAAACCACCACAAGCGGAGGCTCTAGTAGATGTGATCCATCAACATTGAGTTTGTGAGGGTGCTCAGGAGGAGGTTTCCAGGCAATATAAAGTTCCCTCTTAGATGGGCTAAAATAAGTGGAAATAGGCTTAGATTTATCAAGATCAATAAGTCTGACATAACTAACAATGGAATAAAAAAGTCTAGGGCCGAGATCAATTTTCCCTTCAATGACAAGATGATTACGGTCCATCCAAAGAAGCCAAGTAGCAACACCAAAGGAAGACGACCAATTAAGATCAAGAGAGCTTATAAAGATTCATTAAAATAAGCATTTTTACATCGACTATATACTTTCATTAAAGTTTTTTACATCGACTATACATTCATTCTCAATATGTTATACGTTATACGATGTCTTTACATTGAGTATCTAAGTTGTTGTTGTTGTCGTCATCATCATCATCATAATATGTTTTTAGTGTTCTTTACTTTTATTGCTTGAATGGATTTTACTATAATTTTTTTGAATTATCTACAATAAAACATAATTATAAATTTGGAACTCATAAATTTAAATTTTGGCACTTTATATTAAATTAATACAAAAATAATAAGAATATATGTTGATGCACAAATCTTGACTACACAACCTTTATGAATACTCGAGATTAAAAGTTTTTTTAACAACAAAAGAAGATATGTATTAAACCGGAGTAAAAGGGGCCAGGTACTCCAACACAATACAAAATATAGGAGAACAAAGTGGGGGCAAGTGCTCACTTACAAAGCACCAAAACAAACCTCAAAGTCAAGGCTAATAACTACCTCCAAGAAATACAATCTAGTGGGTCAACATGCCATTCGTAGGTTAAATAATTCCCTTTATCCGACCTAGCCGAAAACTACTTCCATGAAATAACCATAACATGTTCCACTATGTCTATCACATATGGTTCCTATCCTGTAAATATGCACCTGTTTCTAAACACCCAGATGCCCCACAACATTGCATGTCGAATCAAAACTAAACCTTTCTTCCCTCCCATTCCCCGACATCATAATAACACCCAAAGATGAGAATAAATGAACCAAGTTTGGAGGCATGACCATAACATGCCCTAAACACCTCATACCAAACACAGGAAGAGAAATCACAGTAGGCAAACAAATCTATACCTGACTCTTGAACTCCCCAACATAAGACACATGTAGCAGCCTAAGGATCCACAATCACACCTGATGGAGAAGGTTATCTCTAGTACGAATCCTATCCCACAGAAGTTGCCACACAAAAGCAATAACCTTTGAGGGTGCAAGGCTATACCACTGTCTCTCTAAGATTGAGATCCCCAACCCAGAGACACCATCCTGCAAAAGAAATATAGCAGACAAATAGAAGTAGGCAGATTTAACATAGAAGTTTCCCCCCACTGTCAACCTCCCAAAACCACATGTCCTCTAAATGCGAAAAGGAAGCCAAATAAAGCCTCTGATGCAAGTCCCTAACCAGCTCCTCTTTTCAAGCAAACAACCTTCTCCTTCAGATACACTCCTGTTTGCGTGGAAAGATCAGCCGAGGGATTCGGCTAACATCCAGCCGACAAATTGATTCCTGTTTAAGCGATTACACCGAGAACGGAACTCTGATTCTCGATTATGGGTTCCCATTTGCTCGAAGCGTTGAGTGTGATGAATCTACGCTATGCTAAGGCTAAGACTAAGATACATGGAATCGGCTAAGATAAATGCTGTAAAAAGCTGATAAAATGCAAAAGAAATAGTTGTTTGATTGATTTCGCGTGTCTTTATATTTCTCAGCGGAGGTATATATATATACAAAAGAAAAACAAAACTGTAACCACCCCCTATCGGCCACTATGCGTTCCACACGTTCATGGCTGACCACGAGCGGTCGTGGGTGTCCCTCAACTGCTTCTTCATGCGTATCGTGGGTTAACCGCTCTCCCATCGGCTGGGCAAACGATTTATCACGTGTTAAATGCGTTGGAGACTTTCAACGGCTAGTTTTGGTCATTTTAGCGCCAAAGTCCATGACTTTCACATATTTAGCCATTGGTCGAGCTTCAAAGCTCTATATTAATTAAAAATAGTTCAGCCGATGAGACCATAATAATCGGATATTTCCTTTATCCGCATCGGCTATACTCTTTAATAATCGGCTGACCTCGCGATGCTCCCTAAACTTCTAACATCTTCCTTTCTAACCCCGGTTCAATGGGACCAATTTTCGGCTACTAATCCGATCGGCTTATCCCACGCATCGGTTATTCCCTTCATCGGCTGCGGCTGATATTTTCTGGTGATAACAATTGCCCCCCTACATCATTTCAACTGTAAATGCTGGATTGATGTATCGGATAAGATTCGAGTCTCTGAAAACGTCAATCGTTAGTCACTTTATGTGCATTTAATGTCACAAAAATGGTTGCTGATTCCCCAGTTGCAGCCACTCTTGACCCAACAGACTAGTTATTTCTGGTTATCTTCAAGTATTTTTGTTGGCTAGGTGGCCGGCCTGTGGTCACCAGAACAATTCCCTTTTTTGTCTATGAATAGCTTCCTTTATTGTTCTAGTATGCTTTGCCAAACCGTGGGGTAGTATTTCTTCAGATACTTGCCATTTACGCTTCTATTCATTTCTTCGCCTTGCATGTTAATTAGCCGATACGCGTTTCCTGCGAACACTTGACTAACCGTGAATGGACCTTCCCAATTTGGCGACCACTTACCGAATTTAGGGTCCTTGACTCCTATTGGTAAAATAGTTTTCCAAACTAGGTCACCCTCAACAAACTTCTTCAACTTAACATGTTTGTTGTAGGCACTGGCCATTTTGCGTTTGCTTGCCTCAATTTTTTCTAAAGCCATTAACCGATCTTCATCCAACTGATCCAGCTCCATAAGCATGGCTTGCTGATACTCTTCTAGGCTTAAGGAATTCTGTCTCACCACCCTTAGAGAAGTGACATTGATTTCCAAAGGCAAAACCGCATCTTGGCCGTAAGTCACCGATATGGAGTTGTGCGTGGCGCTGACTTGGAATTCCTTATGGCCCATAAAGCCTCATCCGAGTTAAATGCCATTTTGGACTTGTTTTCCAAATTCTTTTTGATCGTGTCCACGATAATCTTGTTGGTTGCCTCGGCTTGTCCATTGGCCTGTGCATAATATGGGGATGAATGTATCAACTTAATCCCAAATCACGAGCAAAGGCAACCACCTTATCTCCGGTGAACATAGTTCACGATCCGTGATAATGGTCTCTGGAATCCCAAACCTGTATAGGATCGGTGTTGAATGAATCGGATAACGTCATCTTCTTTGTACCTTGACCATCGGTTGAGCCTCCACCCACTTAGTGAAGTAATCGGTTGCCACAATAATGAAATTGTGTCCTTTGGAAGATGGTGGATGGATTTTGCCGATCAAATCCATGGCCCAGCCTCTAAATGGCCAAGACTTCACCATGGGTGCATCAATTCATTGGTACCCTTTGAATGGGACCATGCAACTGGCATTCTTCACATCCTTTGGCGTATTGAAAGCAATCGGCTGTGATGGTAGGCCAATAATAGCCATGGCGATAAATTAACCATTTCATAATAGGCCCAGCCCTATGCGAGCCGCATATGCCTTCGTGAACTTCACCCATAACCCTTAGGGCTTCATTTTTATCTATGCACTTCAACAGTACCCCATTCATGCTTCTCTTATACAATTCATCATCAAGAAGCACATACCTTAGAGCTCGTCTCCTAACTTTGGGGTTAGTCCACTTAGAAGGATCTTGTAAGTACTCGATCAACTCGTTCCTCCATGACTCGATTTGATGCGACCATTACCTCGGTGGTAATTCGTCAGACTCTAAAGTCGAAAGAATTCCTATACCCGGAGGCCTCTTGGGCGGATCGTTCGCCTCCATATTAGCTCCTCTAGGGATGTATGACACCTTTGCATCAATAAAGCGGTGAATCAATCATCGGTAGTTGCGTAACGCCGCCATGTGATTTGGATTCTTTGCACCCATATTCTTTGGTTAGTTGTCTGACCACTAACTGGGAGTCGCCCTTTACATGAATGTACTCAGCGCCCATCATGGCTAACAACTTTAACCCTATGATCATGGCATCGTACTCGGCTTGGTTATTAGTTAAATCTAGGTTTAGCCGATACGCAAACCTCCACATCTTCCCATCTGGGTTGGTAATTGTCACTCCGGCCCCGACTCCTTTCTGGGTTTTGGACCCATCAAAAGTTAGGACCCAAGGCAATAGGTTTATGCAAGTAATTGAGGGTGTCCACGGGTCATCAACTTCCACGCAGGGATGTTCTGCCAGGAAATCGGCTAGTGCCTGACCCTTGACAGCCCTTAATGGGACGTATTTCAACGCGAAGGCAGTAAGCTTAATGGCCCACTTCATCAAGCGACCTTGTAAGCAGGCCTATTAAGCAAGTACCTAACAATGTCAATTTTGCATAAAACTAATATTTCATGTGGCATTAAGTAATACTCAAGTTTTGTACAAGCGTAAAACAAAGATAGGCACAACTTCTCCAATGGAGTATATCTGGTCTCAGCATCATTGAGACTTCGACTAAGGTAGTACACCACTCTTTCAGTTCCATCTTCAGCATCCTGTGCTAACAGGCAGCCGATAGACTCTTCAGCGGCCGCAATGTAAAGTTTCAAAGGCTTCCCTGGCATGGGGGGCACCAAAACTGGTGGACTAGCTAAAGCCTTCTTTATTTGTTCAAAGGCCTCTTGCTGTTCAGGGCCCCACACCATCTCTTCAGCACTCTTGAGCTTTAGCAAAGGGGAAAAAGCCTTCATCTTACCAGCCGAATTAGCTATAAATCTTCTCAAAAAGTTGATTTTACCCAGCAGACTCTGTAACTTCTTTTTGTTCCTGGGTGGTCTAGCCTCCATCACTGCCTTGGCTTTGTTTTGGTCTATTTCAATGCCTTTTTGATGCACCAAGAAACCAAGGAAGTTGCCAGCCGATACACCAAACATGCACTTTGCAGGATTCATCTTCAAATTATGGATCCTCATCCGCTGCAAAGCCTGTTCCAAATCGGCTAAATGGGCTTTGAAGTCTTTGGATTTTACCACCACATCGTCTATGTATACTTCCATAATCTTGCCGATTAGATCATGGAAGATAGCGTTCATTGCTCTCTGGTAAGTGGCCCCAGCATTCTTCAAGCCGAATGGCATCACCAACCATTCATAACTTCCCAGTGCCCCTGGGCACCTGAATGCAGTCTTGTGAGTGTCCTCCTCAGCTACAAGTATTTGATTATAACCCGAGTACCCGTCCATGAAGGTTAAAATACCATGTGTGGCAGCTGCATCAACTAACATGTCTGCCACAGGCATCACATATTCGTCCTTTGGAGTGGCTAAATTCAAGTCTCTATAATCAATGCAAACTCGAATCTTGCCTTTCTTCTTCTTGACAGGTACTATGTTGGCTAACCACTCTACGTACTTGGCTGTTCTGATGAACCCAGCATTGAGCAAACGCTCGATTTCCGCTTTGATTTGTGGTATCAACTGAGGATGGTATCTTCTAGGTGGCTGCTTATGTGGTTTGAATCCCTCTTTGATCGGTAGCCTATGCTCCACCAATTCTCGTGCTAGCCCAGGCATCTCATGATAATCCCATGCAAAGCAGTCTTTATAATTTTTTAGCAGGGCTACCATCTCTTCCTTATCCTCTTCCCCCAAAGAATCCGATTTGCGTTAGCCGAGGCTCTTCTGGAGTTCCTAAATTGAGGTTCTCCAAGGGGTCTTGTGATTCAAAGGTTGGCAAAGTCCTCTGAATAGGTGATTCAAACTCCATCGGCAACTCCGTGATCTCGTCTGCCGATGTGAGGCCATCGCCTTGTTGTTTGTCTATCATCCAGGACTCAGCTACGTGAGATTCAATCCTAAAAGCTTCTGGCGGTCCCATAAGTCCTGCACCACCTGGGTGTCTTTAAACATATCAAACCTCCGTGGCTAGCCGTGGTTCATTAATTGCTCAATCTTGAACCCCTGGGGTGTCAAGTTCTGAGATTCCCGTGATCCTTCCTCGTATTCTTCGATGCGACTATGGGAACCATAGAGGGAGAGTAGAACAAGGCTTCTAGATTTTGTACCTCGGCTGGGAATGGATTGTCATCAGCTGGGACTATCTCAATTTTATCCCCTTCCCAAAAAATGAGCTTCTGATGCATGGTGGAAGGGAAGCATTGGTGGTGTGGATCCAATCTCTCCCTAGCAGATCGCATAAGATGGTTTGCCATCAATCACGAAGAAAGGCGACTTCATGCTTTTGGGGGCAACTGTGATCTCGGCTATCAGGATTCCTAAGGCAGACGTAGCCTTTCCCATGAAGCTAGCCATTTTCATGTAAGTTGGGATCATGTCTTCTTCAGACTTGTTCAGACTCCTCAAGGTGGCCACCGCATCACATTTAATCTTGCCCCATTATCAACGAACACTCATTGAAGGCCTTGCCATTGATGTGGGCTCTCACGTCTGGGGGCTTGGTGCTTCACCATTTCTTACGTTGGCCTACCAAATACGATTACTCAAAGCATCTTTTGCCGTGTCATCGGCTAAAGTTGCCGGTCTGCTTCTTCCACAAATACGTCTCCTTCTAAGTGTTCGATCTGGGAGTAACCAGCCCAGAACTCACTTGGGATCAGGCTGACGACCTCGATGGCGGCCATCAATCCGGCTTCACTCTCATCTGAGAGATAATCCAAAATTGAATCTTCTCGGTAACCAGACTCTAAGTTCGGCTCGTCATTACCATTTAGGCAGTTTGTGTATATGTGAATATGCCCTTCCTCTTCACCAGGCCGCCCTATGTCTTCTTCAGGTTGCCTTATGTCTACCTCGGCAACCGGGGTTGTCACTGGAGCTTCCTTGGTTTGATCAGTTTCAACTTTGTCAAGCTCCAAACCGCAAGGTCCAAAAGCCCTGTCAATGGCTTCTGCCACTTTAGCTTCTGGGATCTCCTTCTTATCGGCTGCCTTGGCATCGGCTATCAACTGCAGGGTTTGTTTCATTCTTTGCAAGGACCTAGCCCTCTACAGCCTTCTCTTCTGCGTTCTAGTCAGTGTGACTGGCTTGAACTCTTTCTTCTTCGGAGGTTGATTAACCACCCACTTCCCTTCTTTGACATTTGCAGCTGGCTTGATCATCCTCTGTGGTTTGAGTTCATCATCATTCCTTACGGTTATGCGAAGAGAGGACATTCCCCCTTCGACATTGAACTCCGCCACTCTTCTCTTAGACTTTGGGAGAGGGTCCTCAGTGATCCTGGGCATACTCGGCTGGGCTTCAGCTGAGGTTCCCAGTCGAGTTTGCCCCCCAGTCTCCTGAGCATGCTGCGTTCTCTCAGTCTTTGAGTGCATGTTGCGGTACTGGCTGATCAACTCGTTAGTCAAACGTCCGGGTCTGGGAGGTTTACCATGGAATCGGCTCGAAGATGGTTGGCCCCCGACGTTTTTTGGTAACACTGGTGGGTTTCCCAATCTGTCAAACACAGATCCCCTGGTGACCTCTTGGTTTCTTTTGGATTCTTCTTTGGGCATCCAAACACTCCTGATGGATTGTTCCCCTCTTATTGGCCTGGGCTGATCAGGCCTTGAGAAGGACACCATGGCCATGGTTACAGCTGGGAATGGATTGGTGTCTACTGACATCTCGGCTATGCTCTTGTCGGCTAGCTTGAACCTACCCTCCTTGATAGCCTTTTGTATGGCCTTCCTGAAAACTACACAGTTAGCTGTAGAATGGTTATATGAGTTGTGCCACTTACAGTATTTCTTGTTCTTCAATTCTTCAGGAGGTGGAATCCGATGCCCCTCTAGCAGCCGAATTTCCTTGTCCTTGAGTAAGTAATCGAAAATCTGGTCCGTCTTGGTTATGTCAAAGGAGTACCCTGCCCTATCCTCTGTTGACTCAGTTTCTTTAGCCTTAGCGGCCTTCAATGCTGGGCAGGAATAGCTCTTCCCTTTGACTATTTCGGCTACCATCATATCAGCAGTGAGGTCAGCCATCTCGGAATCAGATTCCTCTGCCTCTATAATAGAGACTAGATGGGGGCCATTTCCTCGGCTAGCCCTTCGCTTTTCCTTTTCCTGGATATACTGCTCAACTCGGATAGCTCTTTCTGCCAGCTGATTCAAATCTGTGCAGGCTTGTCCTACCAACTTCTCCTTCAACTGCGGGTGCATGTTGTTAATCACCATAAAAGTGTATTCTGTTTCAGGGAATTGCACAGAACATTTCCCTGTTTTCTTTCTGAATCTTTCAATATAATCAGCAACCGACTCATCAACTTGCTGCCTGAGACTAGTTAGATCGGTTACCGTAACTTGAGGTTGCGGCCAGTAAAATCTATCATGGAAACACCTCTCCATGTCGGCCAGTTCTGTACTGAGTTTGGAGGTAAGGAGGAATACCAGGTGAACGCTGTCCCAGTGAGTGATAATGGGAAAAGTTGAAGCTTGTGATACTCATTCATTTCACCACCTTTGAGGTGTGAAAGCGCCCTATGTGCTCCATGGTAGACTTGCCATCTTCCCGAGAATATGGTGAAATTGGGAGTTTTGAATCCCTAGGGAGAGGAACCATCCGATCCACCCATTCAGTGCGGTTTCAGAAGCGGGGCGATCCAACGGCTTTAACTGTATCCCGAAGTACTTCTTGATGGTATTTGCGATCATTTCTGGATCTATCAAATGGGAGGCTCCCTGCCGATTATCTTGTGGATTCAGCTGGGGCGCACTCTGACCCACTGGTCTCCAGGAGGAAACCTGTTGGAACGAATTCTGAAGGTTAAAGGTATTTGGTGGAACATTGCCTAGAGGTGGATTAGTATTCCATTCCTGCTCTGGACCATATTCCCCAAAACCTCCGACCTGAGTCCCTGGAACAGTATGCATTCGGGGTAAAGGTGGAGCAGTGTTCCATGTCCGCTCTCCCCATAGTTGCCCGGTAGTTCGTAGTATATTTGAACTTACTGGAGGGTATGGCGTGGGGACTGGTTGCGGTTGGCAGAATGGTGGATTGTTAGCATTCCAATCCCCAGATAGCTTCCCTGAACCATAACCAGGGGCCATCGGCTGCCAATTCGGCTGTCCATATGAGTTTGCCTGCACAGTAGGGCCATGCGTTGGAGCACACGACATTACTGGCGGCAGACCGATATGTCCAACCGTGTTAATTGGCCTCCGGGCCATGTTGATCTGCCCATACTGCAGATTCGCTTGATCAGGTGGCATCACTTACCCCGGCATGGGGTGGTACCCATGTATTCTGGCGATCACCGCAAGTGCGGGTTGGTGGCCCTACCGGTAGTGGTATGGGTTGTGCTGAAAAAGGCCCGGTTGAACCACATTCGGTTGAGGCCGCCAAACCTGACCGCCTTGTGCATCTTTGGGTTTGCCGTTCCCCACGCAGCGAACTAGCCGAGTATTCACCTTCTTTGTCTCATTTGCTCTCCATGTCTCTACTTTCTTTGAACCTCGTTTTGCACCATGGAGTCGACAATATCGCCAACTGCCTTGACACTTGGTACATAATGTCATGAATTCCCATATCAATCTACTGCCTGATGAAAGAAGTAGTCATGACCACTGGAGCTTCGATATTCTCTGGGTTATTCATTTCTGCCAGGTGTGGTGCGAGCGGAATGTCTTCAACCGCTATGGGCATATCCAAGGTGTATCTTTGACTCGTTGTTCTTGCGTGATGGGGTTCTTTTGGGATTTGAACTTCGACTCCATGTTGTTGTTGAGTTTCTTTCCTGACCTCGAGTTCATACGCCCAGCGTGATCCTCGCCTGGAGAATCAAACCGCCCTTCGATTCACCTATGGTCCCACCGTCGTGCCAAACTTGTTTGCGTGGAAAGATCGACCCGAGGATTCGGCTAACATCCGGTAAACAAATTGATTCTGTTTAGCGATTACACCGAGAACTAACTCGATTCTCGATTATGGGTTCCCCAACCGCCCGTAAAGCGTTGAGTGTGATGAATCTACGCTATGCTAAGGCTAAGACTAAGATACATGGAATCGGCTAAGATAAATGCTGTAAAAAGCTGATAAAATGCAAAAGAAATAGTTGTTTGATTGATTTCGCGTGTCTTTACATTTCTCAGCGGAGGTATATATATATATACAAAAGAAAAACAAAACTGTAACCACCCCCTATCGGCCACTATGCGTTCCACACGTTCATGGCTGACCACGAGTGGTCGTGGGTGTCCCTCAACTGCTTCTTCATGCATATCGTGGGTTAATCGCTCTCCCATCGGCTGGGCAAACGATTTATCACGTGTTAAATGCGTTGGAGACTTTCAACGGCTAGTTTTGGTCATTTTAGCGCCAAAGTCCATGACTTTCACATATTTAGCCCTTGGTCGAGCTTCAAAGCTCTATATTAATTAAAAATAGTTCAACCGATGAGACCATAATAATCGGATATTTCCTTTATCCGCATCGGCTATACTCTTTAATAATCGGCTGACCTCGCGATGCTCCCTGAACTTCTAACATCTTCCTTTCTAACCCCGGTTCAATGGGACCAATTTTCGGCTACTAATCCGATCGGCTTATCCCACGCATCGGTTATTCCCTTCATCGGCTGCGGCTGATATTTTCTGGTGATAACAACTTCCACTCCTAAACGGCATCCACCCAACTCCCCATATTCCCCACACTGGACTCTTGCTGTCGAGAGATCGAGTACTATCTAGGATACACTTGACTAATTAAGAGGGATTGGATCCAACCACACATGGGATCACAAGGAAACAAACCCCCCGTTTCCCAACTCAAGATTAAAAGTTATTGTATAATCTTATGAATCATGATCATTTAAATAAAAGTTATAATTTTTTGTCAATCTTGACTATCATAGTTAAATTATTTAATCTTATCATCAATTGGCATGTTCAGCTGCCTTGAATAATTTCATATTCGATAAAAAGTTTTTTTTTTTGGACAAATATTCGATAAAAAGTTATTAAGTAGTATAAATGTAAAATTTTGGAATTGATTTTGTCCTTACATGTGTGAGTACAAATTTAACCAATTCAATTAAACAAAATTTAAAACTTTTATGAAGTAGATCAAGTATACAAAGTTTTATGCAATTAAATATTATTTGACATTTTATCATATCACTTTATTTCAACATATAATATAATACAGTTTTTAAAATATAAGTAAATATCTATTGTCAAATTATATATCTAGAATATGTAAATTAATTATATGAAATTATACACGCACCACAATAACATGCTTTTTTATTAATTGCAACAACATGCTTTTATCCATAGTCGTCAAAACCGGACCGGACCGGCCGGTTGGACCGGTTGGACCGGGAACCGGACTCCTGTCCGGTCCGATTAAACCTCAAAACTGGACTGCACAAGAACCGGCCTAAAAACCGAAAAATCGGTAAAAAAACCGGCCAAAACAGAGAAAACCGGGAAAAACCAGGAACCGGCCGGTTCTTAAAAAATTAATTTTTTATTTTTTTTAAAAAATGATAAATGACATTATTTTTTACACATAAGAGATTTTTTATCTATTTTTTTCACGTCGATGGATTAAATTAAATATTATAATAAAATTTAAAATTAATTTATATATTAATATTATTATGAGAGTACTTACATTACAGTATTTGTGATTATTGAATATTAAAATGTTATTATAACATATTTGTTTTAATTTAATATGTATGTTATATGTTGACTTATAACATTTTAAGCGGAGTTTAATTTTTTATGTTGTGATATTATGAATATTATGTTATTTTTTGTTTATTAGTACTTTATATGTTATATTAAAAATTTTAAAAATATAATTTAATTCATTTCCGGTCCGACCCCGGTTCGACCCCTTGAACCGTGCCTACATCGGTTCAATGTCCGGTCCGGTTTTGATAACCTTGCTTTTATCACACAAAATAGAAAACAAATTAACACAATTTGTTTGCTGATGAACTCGATTTACACAAGTAGTAAAAAAAAGAGTTTAATAATGATGCACTAATGGTACAAACATTTTTACACATTATATTTCACCATTCCTGTAAAAAAATAAATTATATTTCACCATGATGCCAAGCCGTAATAGTATTTCTTAAAATATTTGTGTGATGAGATATGATTAAATATCTGTATGAAATTTTGTTACACTATCAATTAATGTATAGTAATTAAATTAAATTCTAAAAAAAAAATACATTGAAATACTATGACAAAACAGTACAAATCAAGTAAATGCGTGGCGTAAAAAAGAATTACCGATGCGTCAAGTGTATATCATACATCACGTAATTAAAATAACCTCAAATTAAAATAATTCAAAGGCTGAGACCTTAAATATCTAGAAGGTTAATGTAGCAATATGATTGGTAATGAAAAAGTTCAAATATAAAATACGTCAATTATATTGAATTCCTAATTTACAATTCCATCAACAACAAAAATAAGTCAACTATGGAAAACTTATGTACCTCTCGGAAGACTACTTGAAGAGAAATGACAAATGAAAGAGAGTTGAGCATATCATTTTAGAGTTAATTGGATGGGAGCGGTTGCTTAAAAGGGACAACTTATGTTCTTTTCCTTTTTTTAAAATTTTCAAAGGAAGAACTTGGCATTGTTTCTGAATCAAACAAATAAAAAAACAATGAAAAAACACGAGATTGTTGACCAAAATTGGCTTTTATTTGTTATATAATATAAAGTGGCATAAAATATAGAAGTATTTGGTGCTGATTGCGGAAGTCGTTATCAATATTGAAGAGGGCAGGTTATTTGTTAGGTGCATTGAGCATTCATAGAGATAAAGAATCATTATGGATGTCGACGCACTCTGGATGCCTCCAGCCCCCCAAATTTAAGGCAAGGATAAGTCACTTTCACATTCCTAAAATTGCTTTTTTAGGCTTCCCCATTTGAAAAGAAAATAATTAGAGGAAAATAAAAGTCAAGCAAACTCAATTTGATATGAATACGTGTTACTTATAGTTATGTCATGGTATTGATAACCATTTCTTGGGAGGACGAAAGGTGGGGTGTGTCTGTTTTACAAGTGGTTATGGACCCTTTGGATTGTTTGAGTAGGGCCTAGTCCCACTGTCTTGGGTGCTTGTTTTGTTTTTAGGTGCTCGATTTTTTTTTTTGGGTGGTGTTGTGCTCCCTTTTGGACGCGTGCTTCTCCTTTTTATCCTCTTATATTGAGTTGAAATATCTCTTATACTTCATTTGAATACAATTTTTTGCTATTTAAAAAAACATGTTTTTATCCCATATATTTGCTTAAAAATTACTTTGGTTCACCCTTTGTTAAAGATTGATTCTTCTATTAATCAACTTTCCATTTTATATGTTGGATAGTAATATAACTTGAATAATAGTTATAATTGAGGGCAACTCCCATCTCATGAGTTATCTTTCGAGGAGAACACTAAGAGATTTTGACCACATTTGTTTCCAAAACCTTAAGGAGTTAGGTTAATGGGTCTAGCCTCTTATATACTCTTTATTTTATTCATTACTAGGCGATGTGAAACTTCTTTATTTTAAAACTCACACTTGGATGACTAACATCTCCCCCTTAAGTGTAAGTTTCCTCTACATTGGCCTCTTCGAGATATACTCGAGTTTTTTCATTGAGCCATTCTCGGACCCCACTCGAGCAGAAGTTTTTTCATCCACATACTTGTGTATTTGCACTGTCGTTGGCTCACACACATCAACGTGCCACATTGCCTCTATATTGCTAGGTAGACTTTCGATACAAGGAGTCGATCACCTTTAATCAAATCAACGGCTCTGATACCACTTGTAGGAAATTTTCGAGGGGAGCACTAGGAGACTTTGACCATATTTGTTCCCAAAAACCTTAAGGTGTTAGGTTAATGGGTCTAGCCTCTTATATACTCTTCATTTTGTTTATTACTAGGCGATGTGAGACTTCTTTATTTTAAATCTCACACTTGGATACCCAACAGGTCCAAACCCAATTTTTTATATGGTATATATTAGAGACTATTCTAGATCCGTTGAGCCACCTACAGCAATCGTGCAAACTTCACACATCAAATGTTCCGTCCTAGACGTGGAGAGTGTGTGTTGAGTCTCATGTTGAATACTAATACGATCTAAATATTGGCAGTTATAAGTGGTGCGTAACACTTGAAATTGCTCATATATAGGTTGTCGGCCATTTATTATATGACACATGTATAGCAATTCAACGAATTGTTCCAATGGTTCACCAGGCGTGTCAATGCTTCGATTATTTATATAATTCTCATAAATTAATGTACTAGATTGATGTAAGGGTATGGTCATTTATAAGATTATCCGAAGCAAAATTCTAAAAATCCGTTGAAAAAAAGTATATGTAACAAATAATGTGCACCTATGAAGCATGAGTACTCCAAAATTAAAGCTATACTTGGTACGGGTACATCCATACCGAGTACGTATCCGTACTCGTATCGGGTACATACATGTACCCCGTATCTCGTGTAAAATTATTGTAAAAATATTATATCCCCACACTCGTACTCGTACCCGTACCTGGCACCGTAACCGTATCCGTGCAACATATCACATATATATTTTAATAAGCAACGGCGCGGACCTTGATTGACCATGCTTCGTGCTAACATACTAAGGGTAAGGTATGGAGAGCGGAGAAGGAGGGGGCAATAATAGTAGGTGGCACGTTGATCATAATGAAATTGTCAAATTGATGTCAGTGATGGGATGTTGTGAGGCCTGTGCAAGTTGAAGTTTTAGAGCGTAATGTGATGATGCAGCAAAATATGTATAGAATGAGTGGAATGTTGGTAACTTGATAATATTAATAGAAGACGATTTATACGGCAAAGATTGAAGAAATTGGACTAATGACATGCCTCAAAGTCAAGCTTGAATCAATCAAGGAATTAATTAAGATAGGAGAAAGGGTGGGTGTGGATCACGTGAGTGAGGTATATTTGGTTTGGGTGCTCTAATTTAGGGAGTGGCATATGACTTGGTTAAAGGCTCCTCTTGTTGCAAATGAGCTAGGCTGCTCATATCGTTTGGCACATGCATATGCTAGATGAAAAGTCGGCCAGTGATAATATGATCGATATGGTTTGAAGAGCACCTGGGATCACGTTAGCAGATTCGACCGTGTTGGAGTCCTACACTAGATAGGGATATGACTTCGTTGATAGTTATAAGCGAGGAACAACCCTTATCCCATGAGTTTGCTTTTGTAGTTGAGAGACCCAAATCTAAATTCTAACATGGTATTAAAGCCTTTTAAGATCTGTTGGGCCACCCGTAGATGTCTAGTTCTGCAAACTTCACGCTCCAGATGTCCAGTCTTGGACGTAAGGGGGTGTGTTGGAGTCATAAGTGGGAGACAACTCTTATCTCATGAGTTAGTTTTTGGGGTTAAATTAGGCCAAAACCCAAATTTTAAGAGATCGGCCTCTTTGTAAATCTATTATGAATTATGAATGTATTATGTATTATTAAGAAAATTAACTACACTAATACTCCATCCGTTCCAATATATATGTCACATTTATAAATAAAAAAAATTGTCCCAAAATATATGTTATTTTCTGTTTTCAATGTAATATTAAATGCTCTTTGTCAATTTTATCCCTAATATTAAATACTTTCTGTCAATGTCACGTAATATTAAATATTTTTTGCTAAGGTTAAATTGATAAAATTGTTGTTCTCTATCTTTTATTTATTGTTTTTTCTTAAACTGTGTGATTTAACAAAGTATGACATACATAATGGGATAATGGGATGGGGGAGTAATAAAAAAATCAATAGCCACGTGAAACTGTGAAAGTGGAGTTTTTTTATCTCAGAAAAAAAATTATGTTCCACAAAATTTTCTGATATAAAGAGAAAGAACATGCCACATGTGCACTTCCAATACATAGAATCCCTGCTTTATAGTACTACTTCATGCTGCATTGTTAGTTGTAGAACAAGCAAGCACATTTACACAGAAAAGTATACATGGTTCTTTTTCTCTGATAATAGTAGTAATAATTGAAAGCTAGCTAGGCTGGTGAACCAACTTACAACCGATAATTTGCATTTATAACGTTTGCATGAATAAGTAGGAAGTTGTGATTGTCACGCAAAATACTAATTAATTGAACTGAAAAGACTGTGAAAGTGCTGTGATAACACCGTTGCTGGTGGAATGTACAATCAATCGTTAATCTTAGAAACGGCACCTTCAGTCCAACCAGCACACCAAAAAAGTAGTCCAACCTAATTCGTAGTATAATTTGGGTAGCTATGCATATTTTGAAGTTTCATCAGATGATGCAATAGAGTACTTATTTCTAGGAGGAAAAAAAGCCTCTCCTCCAAGCACAAAATTAACAGAACAAGTTTTCTGTATTCGACTTGCACCACCAATTTTTGGACAGGCACAACACAAGTATTAATGAGTATTGCCTTGTCTTGCAGCATTAGTTTAATGTATGCTAGCAAATCAATCCACGTCACTAAACACTTTTCGGCATTGAATTGAACCCATTTTTATTTCTTTCTACACAATTATTTCCTATTGACTCGTTGTAGGCTAAAGTCAACATTTCACCAATCATGCTACTCACCATTCGTGCCACTTGGAATGTTCCAACTCGTTCTAATTTTTTTTTAATAATATTTGTGATCGATCTTAATTTATAAATAAAATTGTACTATTTATACTATTCGGCAGCACGACTCCCCATGCCCGTTTCCACCCTATAGAGTTGAGTTTTGAAGGTAAATTGAGTCTTAAATGTGAAAGGTTCCCCTTTGAATTGATTCTTTCAGAAGTCAAGCACTAATTTGACTGTTCTACCTGCTAATCCTTTCCCCTTTACATTAATAATTTAAAAATTCTAATCCTTTCCCCTTTACATTAATAATTTAAAAATTGTACTACTAGTACTATTGATTGATTCTTTTGTGACCCACCAACTCGCTTACTACTACTACTAAACAACATGATCGAGAAAGAAATAGCCTTTTTAACTAAATTAATACTACTTCCTTATGCAGTCAGAGTCGCTAAGTGTAAAAAATACAATAACTGAGTTTAAATTGACGTAGTCATGTCCTGTCCCTTTTCTGCTTCGCATTTTTACCATGTTTTTCTCCTTTCTATCCTAAAGAATTGCCAACTTTTGTTCTGATTTCTGGTTTATGCATAATGTTAGACCAATTTCACAGATCGGTTCATTCACTTGCATGCAATGTTTTAAAAACCGAGTCAGACATCGAATCGGCAAGACCTTCAAATCATAGTTTAGTTATTTTAAACCGCTCGAACTGATATGAATCGGAGGTTGAACTGTCCAACAATAACCAAACCGTTGACGAGGCCGGCTCCCAATTCAACTGGTTGAACCTGTCTGGTCTGGTTTGGTTCGGTTATTAGATTAGTGTTTGCTTGCATTTTATTAGTATTACCCGTCTTTTGTCATTATTTTTTCTCTTCTCTTCCAAAACAAAAGGGTTCCATTGCTTTTTACCGTAAGTAAAACAAGCTTGAATTAGACGGTATACCTCGAGTCGAGTAGTAAAACCTTGCACAAGGACAAATTAAAGCATGATTATGGCTGGTTTGATTCTTCCAAAACCCAAAAGAAGCTTTGGAATTTACAATCGTTTACCAAGTCACAGATGTATAACATGATGATTATATAGTAGAACTTTCCATTCAACAATGAATTTGGTTGAATTCTCCTCAACATAATTACTCGCTATATATCATTAGTAAATTGTTTGTTTTTCCAAGATGAAGACATAAATAATGATTGTGCCTTACAGGAAAATGAGTTAAACAAAGAGAAAAGGGTAAAAGAAAACGCAATGAAAGCAGCCTTTTGAGAACAAGAACAAATCCATACCTAATTCTTTCTTTTTATCAGTTAGTAGCATTACAGAATGAAACCCTTTTCACACTATGAATGAAAAGCCAAAAAAGCACAGTCTATCACCTATATGCGGAGGGAATCCAAATGGTTCATGAGACAATGTTCACCTAATTCCAACTAGCATGCTTTATTATGCAAACAATATATCAGTCACATTCACATGCTCTTTGCTTAATTTATCTGATCTCACTCAACCTCTTTCAATTGCGCCAAAGAGAACTTTGTCAAACAATTTATCTGCCAGCCAGGGCGAGTTTATATACCTTGTGCCTTGTTGTTTAATAATAATAATATATATATATATATATATATATATATGCATTCAACTAAACTTTTTTCTTATTAGTCAAAAGACTGCATAACTCTCCATAAATAATATTGGGTGCCTTTGACTGACTGACATTATGTGTTTTTGTCATTTTCTTTTTGTTTGGTGGCTTACTTGATAGAACTTCTTCTTCCATCAAATTAAACCCCAACCCAAGAATGCATCCAGAACTTAACTTATAGGTTGCATAAATTATAGAACTACTTGTGGAAGAACCGTCAAAAGTGTGAAGGGTTAAACTAGTCTAAAGGTTGAAATTTAGGAATATACTATAAAATAATACTTGTCAAAGAAGAAGGGAAAAAAAAATACTTGTCAAAGATGTCAGTAGGGGTGGAAATAGGCAGGGCCGAGCTAGGCTTTGTAAGGCCCAAGCTTGGTCTGATCAAAAAATTCAAGGCTCAAGCCTGGCCTGCTACCTGTTATAGGCTTTTTTGTCAGGCCTGACCTGATCTTTTTGAAAGCCTGGTATGGCCTGTAAGCCTACTTAAAAGCCTATTTGATATTAACATCTTTGAATAAGTCATCTGACCGATCTTTAAATAGACTAATGAGCTGATAGGCCAATGAGATTAAGTCCTATTTATAATAGGCTTTTCAGCTAACTATTTTAGCCCACCACTGAAATGCACTCTCACCTACTAATGAGCTGATAAGCCAATGAGATTAAGTCCTATTTATAATAGGCTTTTCAGCTAACTTTTTTAGCCCACCACTGAAATGCACTCTCACTCACCCATCTAGTTTAGCAGTCTTAGCTAGGGCCTCACCACAAATGAATATTATTCGTAAATAAAGCACCTATGATTATTCTAAGCTAGGGCCTCAGTGTCAGGAAAAATATGAAATGATATATGATTATCCTTGGTCAACAAATATAGGCCTATGATTAATTACCTCTCCTTGTCAGCCCAATAATGCATTTTGCCGCGTGATATACAGTGTAGATCTATGACAATCAATTATAGAGGACATGATTAGATTAGAAGATAATTGGTTAGTTCATGAACTTTTTACCTTAAACAATGAGATTTCAAGATCAACATTCTTTAGTACAAGATGGTAAAATCCTTGGGGCTCTTTACGGTACCCAAAGTATGTAGTTGGGTATCGGTGCACAAATGGCTAATCACGAAGGCCATGGCAATAGGTCAGACCAGAAAAAGGGGCCTATTAAGCCGATAGACTGTGGTATTGGTCGGGGCATCAACCAGATAGAAAATCGCGGTCGAATTAGTGTATTTCACAAAAATAGGGGAGGGGTGCTGGAGCACAGTGGTGCGGCGATGGCGTGGAGCGCAAAGCCGTGGACCGGTAGAGCAATGTATCCTATGAATGATGGTGGAGGAGGCGGTGCCGGAATGGCAACGTGACGGCAACAATCAGCTATTTGTGTACCGATACACAATTTTTTCTTTGGTGTACCTAAAGAGTTGCCAAAATCTTTTGACATTTTTGCACATACATTGTTTACACTTGCGTTGTGGTTTGTATTTTACAACAGTCTAGTGCCAAATCGTAACATCAGTGGTTGAATTTAGGTAATTATTATGTAATTGAGTTACATCACCTGGAATATGGTTTAAGCCTTTAATGAGAAGAGTATGTAGAATTTGCCTTTTTCTGAGATATTGAATTTGGACGTACCTGGAGGGAGACACCAGGCTCTTATCGCTGAGCCAAGTTCCTGAATTTACTCAATTTATTTTAAGTTTCAGAACTTTTAATATCAACATAAGAACATTTCATACACTTCTGCTATCATACTGAGTTTGTATTTAATATTAGTAGTAAAACCAATCTGTAGTAAGGAACATTTTGCTAGTCTAGTAAAAATATAAATACAATAATAAAGAATAATCACAGAGAAAAACTTAATACCAGTGAAAAAGGTAGGAAAAAAAAAAGAGGCTATATCAAGCCCCCAAACCCAAACCGAAACAGAAAAGGAAAATTTAGTTGCACATTACTTGCTATGTTAGGCGTGTGCGCAATCAAACATTCAAAAGCAATTACAACTGGAAGTGTTGTCCAGTTAGCTAGCAATATATGAATTGAATTGGAATGGATTGTGCTAGCACTTAAACGAGAATTACAACCTTAGCTAATCGAATCATGTTGGCAAAAACAACACCATGTTCAGCATTGATTTCATCTGTGCAAAAATGGAATTAACCGAGAATGAAATAGTCCGACCCAGAGAAGCTCACCAAAGAAAATTATAAAGAATCAATGCATTCATTCATTTTCGAGAAGGAAAAAAAATATGTACAAAATAAATATTCAGCCAACCAACCAAAATTGTCCCCTCCACTACCACAAGCCATCTCATCAACATCACAATATTGTAGTAATTGCTAATACCTGAATAATTTGTGAAATTCTGGTAGAAGAACCCACAAATTCACCAGCATATACATCCAATGTGTGTCGTCGCGTTGCTGATCATGACAAAAAGGGTAGGAAGAAAAATCACCAACATGTAAATTGAGAATCTTATTTCCCTCCTAACTCCCAACAGAAGACAGTTCCCATCAACTGTAGTCCACCACTAACGAACCAGCATGCAACTAGAGAATTTGATTCTCCCTTCTTTATGCGAATTATGAGAATTCGACCGCAATCCGCCACTAGCCCATCAATTATGACTCTCCATGAGATCAGCAAGTGTTATTTTTCCGCAGTTGCCAGCATCTAGTCTATCAAACTTCTCACTGATCTGCATGATGTCCTTCTCGGATACTTTTCCCATCTCCTTGAGCTTGTATATAACATATTCTGATTTACTGCATACCCAAAACTCAGTATATTCAGCAAAAAGGCACAGGATATATAATAAGTGTCATCAAATTCAATCAAAATAAATTAACAAGTCTTTCTAGTTCTAGGATGAAAATTAAAGAACATATAATTCAAACCCAGAAGAGAAAGAATGACAACATTGTTGCTGAGAAGTAAGAACGGTAAAGCACAAATTAATTAGGAAAGGGTTAGGTCTTGTTGCTGTCACCCCATTGCCCCTCTTACACCAGGTTAATTCACAACTTCTGTGGTTAAAGATTCTCTGTTCTATCGTTTTTTTTCCCTCTTTGACAAGCCTTTGCACAACTTAACAAGAGGAAATTTCTTGTTTATTCACGGAGATTGTGAAGCGTTTCATTTCACCATTGAAGCATCATCTTCCTCCTCTCTTATGCGTTCTACAGCAACCATGCTAAGAACATCTAACCAACATTCGTTTGTAAATAAATCATCTTCTAATATAGTTACGAATAACAGATTATCAACGTCTTTTGACAAATATTACGCATCTATGTAAAATACGTATATACATACATATAGATACACGCGCATTCAAAATATCAAGGTTGTGTTGTAATTTTAAAAGTCTCCCGTATTGGTATTCTTCATGGGTATTAGCTACACTACTTAATAATGGGGATTGCTCCCTCTAACCGCTGGGTATGGCCACAGTCGTTTTACCCATATTTTGTCATTATGATTTGTCTATATTCACAATTTAAAGTAAAATAACTACATCCATTGATTGAAAAGTGCTCCATATTGATTGGAGAGCATTCACTTGTTTTGTTTTGTTTTGTTTATCTGAATTTTAAAATGTTTTAGATATTTTCTTTCCATTTATTATAACTATTTACATTTACATATTTATAACCATAAATCAACCAGGGCTTTTTCCCATTAAGTGGGATCGGCTATCTGGATCAAACGACGTCACAATGTCCTATTACGAACCATGTCTAATTAAAGACCATTAAATCCAAATCTTTTTTTAATAATATGACTTGTAGTTTCTCTTGGTCTCCCTCTACCTCTAACTATAGAAGTTCCCTCAATCTAGTCTATCCTCCTTATTGGTGTTTCCTAGGTCCTCTCCATATGTGTCCAAACCTTAACTATAGGACTCTACCATCTTTAGACCATTTGTAACCATATGTGAAAAATAAAAATAAAAATAAAGACAGACTATCAAATTAGCGCATGTCAATCCCCTAGTGGTTTACAATTACAACAAACATCCATCCAAAAGACTCCTATTAGCATTTCACTAATGTAGCGTACTAGCCTGATATAGCACATTAATGCATTCAGACCCATCCGTAGAATAGATGTAGAAACACGATCAATATCAATTTTCACCTGTATGTGGGGATTCCCGGGGACGGGATGGGGAGAAAAATCCCCCCCGAGGGTCTTTCGGGGACAGGGATCGTACTCCCCGCCCCACAGGGTTCCCGCCCCCGATAATATTATTAAACTACCCTTAATGTATAAAAATATTATTATAAATACTAACAATATTTTTGTCTTTTTGTCATTGTTTTCTTTTTTAATTAAAAAAAGATAACAAAACTTGAAAGAAGTCAAGAACTGAAGACAACCAAAATGAAAACACATTCACGTGACCCTCTGAAAGCCTAAAACGAGAACCCTAGCTGGCTGCCTCACTGCCTCCGCACCCACCAAGGCAGCAACTCCAAACCGCACCAGCCTTGTTGCCTCCGCCGATCGCCTCAATCCGTCGTCCATTCGCATCTCTGTTCATCGCGTCTTCTCCTTACTTCACCGTCCGTTTGCATTTCCGCAATTGTTATGCTTTAACTTTAAATTTAAATTTAGGACTTTTTTAGTTTTATAATTTTTTCAATTTTCTTGGATTTTAGTTTATTATTTGCTAGTTTTTTAATGAATTATCGGGGTCCCCACGAGGATCCAGGGGATGGGGACGGGGGAGAAAAACTCCCCACGGTGGGGATCGGGGACGGGGAAGTCCCTGCTCCAGCCCTGTCCCATTGACATCCCTAAATGTGAAAGACAATCAACCGCCATCATCACTGTCATTTACTGCAATTTAAGAAATTATAGAATGTTGCATAGCCAAGGAATAATCACGATAACAAGTAGAGTCCTAATCTTAATTAAATAAATAAAGAAATCATGAAACATAAAAAGTAAGGACTAACTCTTGTTTATACTAGACTCCTAATCTTAATTAAATAAGGAAATTAATCATAAACTAGATTACTAATCTTAATAATAATTAAACAAGGAAAAAAAATCATGAAATATAAAGAAACATGGAACCAAGAGATAATCTAAGATATTCTAAAATACTTGAACATACAACCCAAATATTATGAGATACTTTTTATTTATTCTAACACTCCCCCTCAAGATAAGGTTTATTAAGCTTTTAGCCTGCTACAAATAAACCCTTAAAAAGGAAAGTATGATATGGGCTCCAAACATGGCTAGAAAGATAACCCAGGGATGTTGGAGATGTCAGGTAGATAAGCATTGCTGGAAAGATAACTTAGCAAGATGGTTGGAAACATCATCAACCTCAAGAACTGGTTAGGATGTTGCATAGCCAAGGAAGAATAGACTCGCTGGAATAAACATCAATGGAAAATTCATGGCAAACAATTTTATACAGCAGGAACTAAAACTGGTCCAAATCCACCAAGATCGGCGTTTGAAAGCCTTAAACCACGAGAAAATTTGGTAAACTGAAATAATAAAAGAAACAGAAGCTAAGGCTGGTGTGATCACAGCCCCGGATATTCATCATGGCATGACTTATTAATGAGATGGGAGAAATCACCATTGGTATAATTCGCAATGGGTAATCGGCATGAACCATAGCTAGTTCATCACTAATCTGGAACAACCAAAGCCAAACTACATCTAGGATAGTCAGGGCCAGATTAAATTTGGAAAAGACAGGGTCGAATTCATTTGGAAAGCCAGGGCCAAATTACATTTGGGATAGTCAGGGCCAGATTGCATTTGGGACAGTCAGGGTCAAAATATTATCTGAGATAATTGGAAGCTGACGAAAGAACGCGACAGTGAGAAGAACTGATCTAAGGTTTCTAAGACACGTGGAAGTCGAAGGCAACAAATCTGTTGACAATGAGACAAACTGAGAGAAAGGGTGGCTCATTTGGGCACGAGTGACAAAAAGAAAAGAATCATGGAGATAAAGATATTATTATAGTAGAATTTTAAACTTGAGGAAACCCGGCAACAGAGTAGTGATGGGATAGGTCACAGATGATGATACTGCTTTGATACTGTGTTGAAATTATAATTTTAGACAAGGAAGGAAGAGAAAGAACAAAGACTTCGAGTTGTGATTATGATTGTTATTATACAAAAATATTAAGCACTAATCCTTATTTCTACTAGTACTAGACTTCTAACACTAAATAAGGAAACTAATCATGATAATAACCAGATTAGTAATCCTAATTAAATACGGAAACAAATGAATGAAATATAAAAAAAAACATGGAAACTAATTCTGGAAGATAATCTAAGATATTCTAAAATACTCAAAGATACAACCCAAATATTATGAGATATTTTTATATGTATTCTAACAAATATATCATGTGTTGTCTCCTTTTCCAACGGTCATAGTTTAACAGATTGGCCTACAAATATTATAGCAATTATAACATCGGACTTCCAAAAAGTTATCCTACTAGCCAAATACCAAAATATATAACCACTAACTAGCGAACTAGTAACCGAATCTACCGCTTTTAGAAAGGAAAAAAAGAGAAAAAGGAAGCTTCATCAACCTCCAAGCACCACACACAATTACTGGCCGCCAACCTTAAAACAGAGAAGTTGAATTAATCCCATCTATGACAGACTATGAACCAATCCACCTTCTATTTCCCTGTTAAATTTTCAAGCACGCCCTCGAGATACGGAGATACTTTTTTCTCTCAAATGCAAACCTCTGAAGTCAGTTTTCATAAAGCAGTGATATTACCACATTTGCCATAGGCTATGCCTAACTGCAAACACTCTGATTAAATAGTCCTGGATCCTATAAAGCATAGCATGGCATCAGAGGAGTATTATATAAGAAGTTATTTGAAACAAATTTGTTTCCATGGGGTCTGAGTACGAGACATGCAGACCTCACGAAAATTGCTTCCTCCAGGTTGCAAATTCACATAGTCAGTCATTGAACTCTACTTTAACAACCACGAGGTTCAGCACATAGTTTCTACCCCTATTTCTCATTTTATCATTATTTGTTGCCCTATAGGCTATAAGCCTATAACTGATATCAGTTAGTTCCTCACTATTAAATGAGCACCTTGTTAGAAAATCAAAGAAATATCTGACAAAATCTTTTTGATATCTTAAGAGTATTTTAGAATATCGGAGATGATACATTAGGATTTTATATTTTATGATATGTTTCCTTATTTAATTAATTAGGATTAGAGAATCACATCAATTAAGATTACAATTAGCAATTAGTATTTATTGTAATTATTAATAGAGACTGGTGTGGTCTGATTTAGACACACAGTATTACACAGAAATCACAAATTCTACATGGTATCAAAGCAAGTTTTGATTCTGTGACCTTCCTCTATGATTGGCGGCGCCATCTTCTTTGTTTTTCAACGACATTTCTGTTTTTTTTCTTCTGGTGACACATTTTTCTTCGGTTTCCCCCTTCTCCACTGTTGTGTCCCTTTTTTTTGGTTTCCATTTCCTACTGCCGCGTTACCGAATTTCAGCGCATTTTCTGGACCGTTCACCACTGTTCATCCGTACCGCCGTCATTGTTGATCCGTGCAGCGCACACTGTTCATCCGTACGACCAACCTTTCTCTCTCTTGCTTGGACGCATTTTCTCTCTCCTTTTGACTGCCCATATGGTCAAATCTTTCAGTGATTTCTTACTGGTTCTTACTTTTATTTGCCATGCCTTCTTTTCTCACTAAAGGATCATATCAGTGGCTTTTCTTCCTACCGACGATTATTCCGGTGGTGTCTCTTTTCCCACATATGAATCATATTAGTGGGACTTCTTATCCTATCGATGATCATTCTAGTGATCTTCTCTTCCTACTATGACTATTCTGGTGGTGCATTCTCTTCCCACTGATGATTATCTCGATGGTGACTTACTATGGCTATGACTCACACTAGTCCAGCTCGTCTTCATCCCAGATGCACTGGTCTCATCTTTATCCCAGAAATAGTTGTCAGAATTGGTTTCAAGTTGAAAGTCCCCAATATTATTGGTCTGAAGCTTCCAAATGTTATTTTGAGAAAGGTCGGACCTTGTTTTACTTCACTAGAAACAGGCTGACAATTGTTTCAGCTATTTGGCTAAGCTATCTTTGTAGCAATTCTCTCCAGCTTCTCCAACATCCCCGAGTTACCTTCCCAACTATTGTTTCAGCGGAGCTCAATTTTTATGTTTTCTATTTATTTCTATTTGCAGGGAAATACATTTTTTATTGTAACAACCTGAAAGCTTAGTAAGCTTTAGCTTGAAGGGGAGTGTTAGAAAATCAAAGAAATATCTGACAAAATCTTTTTTATATCTTAAGAGTATTTTAGAATATCCGAGATGATACGTTAGGATTTTATATTTTATGATATGTTTCCTTATTTAATTAATTAGGATTAGAGAATCACATCAATTAAGATTACAATTACCAATTAGTATTTATTGTAATTATTGCAAATCCCATTATAAATAGAGGCTGGTGTGGTCTGATTTAGACATAGTATTACACAGAAATCACAAATTCTACACACCTTATGGTCAAGGCCAGGTCAAAACCCAAGCAAGGACTAGTCCTACATTTGGGTGGAGGGACACCACGTGCTCCCCCCCCCCCCCCCCGGGAAAAAAAATCACTTGGAATGTGAGTCTTCTACAGCTAAAGATATCAATTTTGTTTGAATTAGTTTCATAGACATACCAGAATGATGATAACACTATTATGAACACAAGAAAGTAGAAGACAAGATAAGATAATGCTTTATTTCTATTTTGATAATTTGATATAAAATTATAATTTTGATATATATATATATCAAGACATCCAACATAATGAGGAAAATATCACTTAGAAACAAAAAACATCCCAGATGTAGAACATCATGCTAAGCAAGCAGTGCATGAAAGTTACTGTAATAGCACACAATAAATTTTCTGGTTAACAATCTTATTATCTAGTTTATGATTTGATATTTACAAAAAGAGGTCTAATAAGCAGAACCATATCCAAAGCCATTATACAACCAGAATGGCTATAATAATAAAACACATGCTGAACACATTAGATAACAATTAGCTACAACTTGGAGAACAAAACGGTAAAAACTAATTCTAGATAACTGGTTAATTGCATCCAAAAACGAATACCTTAAAGGATAAGATGTGTAGGTTAGCATGATTAAAACAATCAACATTCATAGATATGATTTCTCAATTTCTATTGCTGGTAGACAAAAACAAAAGAAAATCAAAGAACTCTGGAAAGTTTTAAAATGTGTGACAATTGAAGTTTTTCATTACTTCTACAAGTGCACGTAATTCCATCATGACATGCCACGCCCTAAAAACTTCAATTTTCCTTGTCTTCATCATGCAGTATATCTGTAATATGATCCATGGTTGCAGCATCTTATATAAGCTAGAGATTCTAAATTCAGTCTCACTAAAAACAGATATTCAACTATAAATAATTTTTCTGAATTGAATAACAGACATTTGAGATATCATCAAGGAACGTAATTTCTGTTTAAATTAAACTTCTTAATTTTTTATTCTCTGTTTTCACTTCATATTTTATATTGCGAAAGTAAATCTCAAAACTTCAGCTTATATCTCTATACATTTATGCAGGTACAAAATTCATACATCAGAAAATGGTCCATGAAGCGTGTAGGAAACAAACGAAGTAATAATATCCTGTAAATCTATGTGGCAAATTTATTTCCATGCTCAACTTCCATGAACAATAACATCAATTGGTATAAAAAATTACTTAAACTTTTATGCAATGGAAACATATTGGTCCTTACCTCACAAATCCATTATTGTCAATGTCAGCAGCAAGGAACTCAGCAACAGTCATATCCTGACCAAGAATCCACTTTGCCATCCTCCTATGCCGCTTATCCACTCTTGCCTCGGCCAAATAAAGGAATGCTCGGGCCACCGCAAGCGTTGAAACAAGCAACCAAATTGCAGCAAAGATTCGACCATGCATGGTTTTGAAAGCATGGTCACCATAGCCAACAGTTGTAACAGACATAACCGAAAGATAAAAAGAATCTAACCATCCAAGCTTTTCCACAAAATGCATAACCCCCACACCTAGTCCAATACAAAGCACCACAACCCCTAATGCCAACCCCACCTTCATCCTAATCCTCATTCTCCCTTTCTTCACATCAATTATATAGGACCTCCCATCCTTCTCACCCCTTCCCTTCACTGCATTCAACAGATGACTCTCCTGCAAATCAAGAACATAGCTAACCATCCCACTGAGCAAAATGTCTATAAAACCAAAACCCACCAACACAAACAATACAGAGAAAAGCTTGGTTGCAGTACTATTAGGAGTAATGTCACCATATCCTATTGTGCACATTGTCACTATACAAAAATACAATGCATCCACTATAGGATGAGTCTCAGTTGCTGAAAAATTATGACGATTGAACCAATAAATGACAACCCCTAATGCCAAATAAAGAACAAGAAGAATAACAGCCTGGTGAACAATAGACTGGCTACCAAATTGGGGTCTTTTCACAGTTGGATGGTGATTGAAATCGCTGATCACAGCCATAGCAGGTGCAGTTTTGGAGCGATGAAGATTGGTTTTGCGCCATCGATAATTGGGGTCAATGAGCCAAGAAGAGTGATGCTGTTGTTGGGACTGTTGTGATGCATCAAAGAGTGTTGTTGATGATGCGAAGTCATGTGAAGAGGAAGAAGAAGATCTTGGGGAATTACGTGAAAGTGTTAGGGCATCAGCCAAGGGTGAACAGTCCCTTGGGGAAGCAGAAGAAGGGCCAAAGATGAGGCGATCCTTGAACTCCAAAGGGGTAACGGGAAGAACCATCTCGTCATTCTCTGGTAAGGGAAAAAGCTGAGATGGCAATTGCAGAGGCTTCTTTCTGGGGCTGAAATATGGGAGCAGAGGCTCCTTCTCCATGTGCTGCGGGTGCAGAAAACCGTTGGAATAAAATGAAAGGCGGTGGCTTTTGAGGATGAAACAGTTTTTCCCGATGTGGGTCGGTTTCAGAATAGAGGAAGATTGTGCATAGAAATCACAGAAGAGAAGGGAAACGCAGAGAGAGTCAGAGAAAATTTTGAGCTTTTTATTTATTTATTTATTTTTTACGATGAAGAAGTTATGTGAAAGCGGCGAGCAAAGTGGCAATGGAAGTTATGAGAGACAGAGATTACATTTGGTTAGAGTACATCCTCGGTACAAAAATGGGGACGGTGTTGACGTTGAGACTTGTGGGGTGATAATGTTAACTTACGGTCACGCGCTTAATGGTGGCGAGTGGACAAAACAGGACCGCGAGATGTGGGATGAGTGGGTGAGATTTCAAAGCTAATTTCAAAATTAATAGTAGCATGTAACTTTGGGTCATGGTCGTGGTCATGTGAATCGCGAATGGTGCAAAGAAAGGCGCAAACTTTTTGATTTGATAGTAACACGACAAGGGAAATTTATCTACTTTTGGTTTGATAATCAGTGAGATTAATAGAGGACACCGTCATCACCATGTTGTGGCAGGTTAATGTGTTTTGCTTAGTCGTGTTGAGTTTGAGTCTAGCACGGATTAATGGCTCCGCCTGCCCATAATTAGCTCACAGAAAATGATGGAATGCGACGTAGTTCAAAGTTGGGGCTGATTTGACGATTAGATGGGTAGCTTTTAGGGTGGACTACTTTGAGTGTAGTCCACCAGTGCACCATTGGTTTTACCTGTTATACCCAGTAGCAATAGGTTATGAAAAATTTCAAAATGGCCCGTTTCCAGTCACCCCAATTCCCTCACCATCCCCCGGTTTGTCCTCAAACACACGCCTTCGGAGCGGTCATCGACGTCCACAGAATAATGGGAAAGAAAGGGGATGGTAGTGGTGTCTCTTAACCTCCCTGACAGAGAAAGAGAGAGACCATAAATATAGCTATTTAGAATTTGGGTTTGGACCTAACTCTACCCCAAAAGTTAGCTCATAGAGTGAGGGTTGTCCCTCACTTATAACCACTAATCAGGTGACCCGAGTGGCCCAATAACGAGTGGCCCAACAAATAGATCTATGATAGGCTCTGATACCATATTAAAATTTGGGTTTAGACTTAACTCAAATCAGACCATCTCATTCTTCCACGTGGGACTTCTAAGAATTGTTGTAACTCTCAACGACAATGAAGAAAGTTGAGTTGAAAGAAGTGAGAGACAAATGGATTTGGGTTTTTTCTTTTTAACGCAAACAAAAATGATTTGATCAATCATATTAATTCAGTAATTGTTGATAAAGTTATGTACAATACACAAACGCACACCGACAAAAAGCTTGTATTGCTCAGATGAATTAATAAATTGTGCGAGTCATATAAGAATGGATCTATGTTTGAAATCTAGGAAAAACAGAATAATGTGTCACTAATTTTATCAAAAGCAATAAAAAGAAAATAGAGGCGGGCTGTAAATCAAAGGAGGATTGCACAATCTGGTGAAAAAGGAAACAAAGGAGGAGGAGGAAACACAAGAGGCGGGCTGCACAATCAAAGGAGGTGGCAGGCTGTCAATCGCAGTCGCTCCCACGGACTACCGCAAACGCGCACGGTCACCACCATCCGCTCTCTGAGCCGCTGTGCGGCCCACCCCAACCACCACCGCAGGCTGCTGGTTCCTTTTTCTCCCTCTCCCATTTGCCGCTCCGCTGAGCACCGACAACCCCCTTTCTGCCGCCACTCGCAGCCTACTCCTGCCGACCGCGAGACGCATCGATCTGCTCTATCATGGCGACCTCGCGTGGCTGCAAAACCACAAGGAGCGAGAACTAGGTTATTGAAATTTCATTCTTCACTTCTGTAATTCGTGGGGCATTCTAAAGTGGTCATGGGAATGAGTCACAATGGAGGATCATATTTGCAATATCCAAAACATAGTGTAGTGCAGGTTTCCAATAAGCAATCATACCCATCCAATTAAAATATATTATAACCAATGCTGAAAATGATCAGGTGCACCGATGGAGCATTTTTTCCCTGGTCCATGTTATACGTCGCCTAGTAGTAAAAGATAGGGTAAGCTATCGTGCAGTATTTGGTGAGTTAATATGATAGAATAAGTCAATCTTTTATAGGATGTGCCAAGTTAATAGATAGGAAAATGCTAACAAGTGCCTTTAGGATATTGATTAAGGAATCAAAAGAAATATGTTTGTATGGGAAAATGATGTATTTACTACGTCAAAAAGTGTTTAACTTGTATTTTCAAGAAAAATTTTCTTTTTATGGATTCCTTAACCAATGCTCTTAAGGCACTCGTTAGCAAGACCCTAATAGATATGATAAGTCGATCATTTCACTCTATCATATAATATAGTGTCTCCCTAGTTTAAATTTTTTTATAGGGTGGGAGGTGACTTAGAAACTAACATTATAGCATAAGAAAAACTTTCCCACATTTACCATTAAAAACATAATTTTATAATAAAACATAAAAAATATTTTAAATAAAAACAAAAATAGAAAAAATCTTTCGAAAAAAATGAAAAACACTATAAATTATAAAAATAATTAAAATTTAAAAAATAATAAACAATATTTAAAATAAAAACTTAAAATCAATATTAAAAACTATAAAATTAATTAACTTAAGTTTTTTTTTGAAGAAATTTAACTTAAGTTAAGAATATCAAAACTAATTTTAAAATATTATAATGTAATTTTTTCACCAGACTAATTTTGTCATTATATGTGATTTAATTAAATAAAATATGCGGGTATGGGATAGAATCACCTGATAAATTTTTTAATTATTAAAATATTGTTGTACCCCTTACCTTCCCTCTCTCCCACCCTTCCTCCATCACTCTCACTCCCTCTCCTCTCGCTCGGCTTACAAATTTTGCTAAATTAACTATTGAAATTCAAATTGCACAAACTTTGACAACTATAATATTAAAATTATTGAATTATATAAAAATTGGTAAATTATAATATAGATAATATTTGTGTTTAGGTTCATGTTGTATTTGTGTGTTTAATAAGGACAAGAAAATAATAAAAAAAAATATACCTCATTCCATTCCATATGTTCCTCAAATGATGAAATCGCAACTTTTTTTCTTCATCATAAAATATTCAAACAATAGAATGAAAACTTTGTTTCATTCATTTGCTCCACTCCATTTCATTCTGTTCATTTTAAAATATCCATATATAATCTAAGGAACGACCACCTTATGAGCATGGGATGAGATAGGTATCAGCGAAATGAAGTCACCTCATATTCTCTCATATGTGATTATGGGATTTCGATTCCCTATTGTAGCCTCTCTTTATCTCTATGTTCTCTCACTTTAAAAAAAAATTGATAAAGTAAATCTAAGGGTTGTGAGCATAACAGAAGCTTATCCAAGAGTGTAAAAGACCCTGACTGTGTGAAACTATGTGATTTCTTACTATAGAAATCTAAATATATGATCGTGTCGTATTCATATTTCAAAAATGTCTACATTTTGCTAAGTGAACACATTTAGTTTCTATCTTTGTCTCTTTAAACGTGAGTGGTTCTAAAAAATATCTTTTAATATGGTGGATTTTGTGAACTTGTTATGCACATGTTTTATCGATATCTTTTGTCAAAAAAATGTTTTATCAATATCTTACTCAAGATTAGAAGGGAAAGAAACACATAAATTATGTATAACACAAATTGTAAGATCACGTTAAAAATACAAATAAAATAATAATATATCTTTATACAACTATTACATATATAAAGACAATTGCACTTGATAACTACAATTTCCGTGTAGTACTTTTTTCCTATTTTACCTTTAACTAAAAGTTAAAAATTAAATTAAAATATACTACATCCGGTCCAATATATAAGAAACATATGATAAAATCACAAGGACCAAGGAAGTGTATTAGAATGAGTAAATCTCAATTAATGATGCCATATTTTTAAATTATTTTTCAAAATTACCCCTTGTAATAAATGTGAGAGAGATAATGGCAAATTGGCAAATATTGTAAATTAGTCTCATAGTAAATAAGGGCAAATATGAAAAAATACAATTAATGTGATTGAAAATGAGTGTTTGTTTCTTATATTTAGAACCAAGAAAAAGACTCTATTTATTTCTTATAAATAGAACCAGAGGTAGTATTTATAACATAATAACAAAATAATATGGTTTTCTTGACCAAAAGATGTGATGCGAGAAAAAGAATAACATAATAATTTAGAGAAAAAGAGACATCGGCAGTAGGTGTAAACCGGTTTTAATTAGATATCTAATAAGAACTCACTATTGTACAGTTATTTTTAAAATGAGAAGTGCTGCCAATACATTCTTTAACACTCTCTTCCCAACACTCACTTTCTTATTAGTTGAAATTCAAGTGGGTCACACTAAATAATGTGAGTCTCACATAAATTAGGTGGGACACATATGAATTTCAATCGATAGGAAGGAGTGTATTGAAAAGAGAGTGTTAGAGAGTATTTTCCTAGCATTTTTATTTTAAAATTTAGTTACAAAATAGGTTGATATGGTAGTATGATGAACTCACAATAAAAATCGGGATAAAAATATTTTAAACCAACTATGTATCCCTATTAAACTCAATAATTTACTTCTATTTTATCTAACGGATATGCAAAAAAAAAAAAAAATGCACACACCTCAAACAAAATAAAAGATGTAGGACCAGATTGAGCAACAAAACCCACACCTCACCATGGTTGGGCAATCACAGCTTCCCTGTTCCGCTGCTATGAAAACCAGAGAGTCTAGAGCAGAGACATCGTACGGGGAAGATGAAAAACGAAAGAGTGGCCAGCTTAACCCATTAGAGACGCGGGTTGCCAACTCCTGAATATCTCACACAAAATCCTACCAAGACGCGATCGTTAACCACTACAAAAGTCGAAGGATTTCATTGTCTACTCCTATTGAGTAAAGTAAACTCGCGATTTTGACTAGGCATGATTGTCACTAACTAAAGTTTTGAAAGAAAAAGTTATTTCATTGGTACGCCTCCTTTGTTTTTGGTGGCCATCTTCATACTCCATTATTTAACTTGTACATTCTGCAGTTATAGGGAGGCTAGTGTACTGTTGGGTTTATTTTAAGCTATATTAAATTAAATGTTTTAATAGTGGTTTGGCATATTGCCTTCTTTGGAAGTTCTGGCCGATGATACATATATTGTTATCATGTGTTTGATATTTTAGATTATTGAAATTACAGAGGAGATTGTGCCAAATTTTCAATAAAAAGTATAAAATCATAATTATTTTAGAAAACTATTTGATAAGTACATTGTTGTTAGTTAACTTAATCTATGCACTCACTCGCCGTAGCCTAGGACAGGGTTGTGACAATGTTACTGGGCACGGCAAGCTATGAAGAAGAATGTTACTTGATGTTCATCGATAAAATGTTACCCTCAACATTGGAGACAACATAATATTCCTTCATTGATAGAAATTTCTGTAATTCAGTTCTTATGCTATGAACACAATATTCCTTCATTGATAGGAATTTCTTTTCCTATCAGTGTAATATCCCTTCATCCCCCAAAAGGAAAAATTTCCCATCAAATGTAGTCCACCACTAACTAACCAGCATGCAACTTGAGACGCTCCCTTCTTTAAGTGACAACATTGTAGAAATTAGAAATAGAATTCCTTTGTTCCTTGAATAGCCACACTGAGCTCATCAATCATATGACTTTATATGAGATCAGTAAGTGTTATTTTTCCGCAGTTGCTGGCATCTAGTCTATCAAATTTCTTAATAATTGGTATGATGTCCTTCTCGGATACTTTTCCCATCTCCTTGAGCTTGTAGATAACATATTCTGATTTACTGCATACCCAAAAGTAACTCAGTATATTCAGCAAAAACACAAGATATGTAGGTCACCATATTCAATCTAAATAAATCAGCAGCCTTCCTAGGACAAATAACTGAAGAACATGCATTTTTTTTTTTGAAGTAAAATGGTATGCAAAAGCATCATTTTAAAAAACTGCGATCCCAACTAGGTTGGCAGTATAGCTTCTAGCAATCATCTGCAGCATACCACCATTTTATTTAAAAAAAAAAGGAAAAATAGATACAAAAGGGGGATTTGGGGGGACATGAATCATATCCAAGAGAAATTATTTAAATCTATAATTAGAAAGCATATTCTTATTATGAAAAAAAAATCCTCAACTATGAAAGTGGGGATTGTACCCCACCAAACAAAGCCAGGACAATAAATACCAAAAGAACATGCATGATTCAAACACATAATAGAAAGAATGATAACATTGATTGATGCCAAAAATTACTCAATTTTGATGATATGGTAAAGCATCAGTCCGTACCTCACAAATCCATTATTGTCAATGTCTGCAGCAAGAAACTCAGAAATAGTCATATCCTGACCAAGAATCCACTTTGCCAATCTCCTATGCCGCTTATCCACTCTTGCCTCAGCAAAATAGAGGAATGCTCGGGCCACCGCAACTGTCGACACAAGCAACCAAATTGTAGCAAAGATACGACCATGCAAGGTCTTGAAAGCATGGTCACCATTGCCAACAGTTGTAACAGACATAACTGAAAGATAGAAAGAATCTAACCATCCAAGCTTTTCCACAAAATGCGTAACCCCAACACCAAGTCCAATACAAAGTACCACAACCCCCAATGCCAACCCCACCTTCATCCTAATCCTCATCCTCCCTTTCTCCACATCAATTATATATGACTTCCGATCCTTCTTTCCCCTTCCCTTCACTGCATCCAACAAAAGATTCTCCTGTAAATCAAGAGCATAGCTAACCATCCCACTCAGCAATATGCTTATAAATCCAAAACCCACAAAAACAAATAATATAGAGAAAAGCTTTGTTGATGAACTAATGGGAGTAATGTCACCATAACCTACTGTGCACATTGTCACTATACAAAAATATAATGCATCCACTATGGGGTGAGTTTCAGTTGCTGAAAAATTATGACGATTGAACCACTAAATGACCACCCCCAATGACAAGTAAAGAATTAGAAGAACAACAGCCTGACGAATAATAGAATGGCTATCAAATTGGGGTCTTGGCTCAGTTGGTTGGTTGTTGAAATCTTTGTCCATGGCCATAGCTGGTGGTGCAGTTTTGGAGCGATGGAGGTTGGTTTTATGCCATGTATAATTGGGATCAATGAGCCAAGAGGAGTGTTGTGGTGCATCAAAGAGTGCTGCTGATGATGCAAAGTTATGTGAAGAGGAAGAAGAATATTTTGGGGAATTACGTGAAAGTGTAAGGCTTCAACCAAGGGTGAAGGGTCTACTGAGGAAGCAGAAGAAGGGGCAAAGATGAGGCGATCCTTGAACTCCTCCAAAGGGGTAACAGGAAGAACGATTTCGTCATTCTCTGGCAAGGGACAGAGTTGGGGTGGCAATGGCGGAGGCTTCTTTCTGGGGCTCAAATATGAGAGCAGAGGCTCCTTCTCCGTATGGAGATGCAGAAAACCGCTTGAATACAAGGAAAGGCAGTGTCTTTGAAGGATGAAACAGTGTTCCAATGATGGGTCGGTTTCAGAATGGAGGGAAATTGTGCATAGATATCAAGTGGGGAAATGAAGAAGAGAAGGGAAACACATAGAAGGCGCCGGTTTTATATACTTTTAAAAAACAGTTTTTCTGTTTTTAAAAAGCGTGATCAAACATCGAGCTTTTTGTTACGGTTTTTGATGATGAACACTGCAAGCAAAGTGGCCATGTATGAAATGGAATGGAAGTCTTAAGAGAGAGATATTATACAGACAAGTACCGCCATGATCATGCGACAGCAGACTTCAATATTTGGTAGTACTTGGTTCATGGTCAAAGTCTTTATAGTTTTTAAGAGCACCCACAACGTGCTCTCTTTTATTTGACTGTCGTTCGTTGCTTAATTCAAAGTTGTGGGCCATAGAGACACCACGTTGCACTATTTCTCCCCTGCACAATTAAATCATATTTTATATATTAAGCAAAGCGATGGTTCTACCTTGTTTTACAAAATGACGGTCATCTATATAGTTGACGCAGCGAGTTTTTTAGATGACACAGTTGCCAGCTGTACGCAAATTCCTGGTAAGAAACGGCCACGGTGTCATCGCAACTCACAAAATGACGCCGCTAAAGATGCTCGTAATAAACGAGAGAATACTAGTTCTATGCACATGTTTCTAGGGAACATGTTTACACAACCAAAACATGGCAAATTCTACCTTGAATCACTTTGATAGGTAGTCTGCTGGTCATTCAATTCTCCCCTCCCCTCCGCCTCCACCTCTCCCTCTCTCCCTTCCCCTTCCCCTCCTACCGTGTAGTGGTTTTAATGATAAAAATGTCTCAAAACTTAATTTATATTCGTTTTTTTTTTTGTTTTTGTTAAATTTATATCGACCAGATAACTGCTTCAACCATAAGAATAAAGAGGACCATGAGTTTTTGTTATCGCCAGAGTTTCGAACGATTTTCAAATAGTATCGATCACTTTACCGGCGACGGCTAGCATGGACCATTTAGGCAAATGGTCCATGATGGTCAAAGAAAATCTAAATTACAAAATACTCGTTCGATCGTTAAATTAAAAATGAACAGTCAAAAATAAAAAAAAAACACTATACTCTTACCGACAAACTTGTGGATGAGGTCCGAAATATAAATTTTGGGCGCAAAAAATGATCCAAATTATACTGCCGGTGCAAAACACTGTCCAGAATTCAATAGAATTTTAAACCCAAATTTTTACCGTAGCCTGTTATGATATAATACGTTTGATCTATTAATTTACTTTCGTGAAATTCACTCATTTGATCATAGATTAAAAATACAGTTAATTGTTAAATTTGTCCTATTAACACAAGGTTAACTGTATTTTTAATCTATGATCAAATAAGTGAATTTCACGAAAGTAAATTAATAGATCAAACGTATTATATCATAACAAGCTATAGTAAAAATTTGGGTTTAAAATTTTACTCAATTATAAAAGTGGTCCACTCTAAAACCTACCCTTGAGACAAATACTGAAATACCCCTTTAAACCATTGACCGCACCACACCACTTGCAGTTCTTTTGTGAAACTGGATCATCTCGATTTAAGAATCTCCTTTGAGATAAAAAAATTCAATGACTTTAAATCATTTATGTAAAACTATTCTACACTAACATGCTTCAAGATTAAACCCAATTGAAAAATCTCCATCCCGAAAATAACATGCATAATTAGCGCTATGCTTTCTTTATTGCTTGTTTAGTAGAGCTAACCTTATCCAAACGTGTGTGCAAAGCTAAACCAGGTAGATCAACTGATTATCAAAAACCAAAGTATTTTGTAGAATCCTATAAACTTTATACAGTGACAATCCCCTTCTGCGAGTTGAAGACTATTTTACTGTTCGGGGTATGCAGGTTCTTTTGGCACAAATATGCATCGAGGGAAAGGCAGAGCACTGGTTTAAAATCTGGAAGGAAGTTCACCCATGTTTGGATTGGGAAAAGCACAAGCGGGCTTTGTTCATACACCATAAGGAGGAGGGCCTTTATTTCCCCACCTCCCCCACTTAATTTCCCCACCTCCCATATTTATGAAAATCCAATTTTACCCTTAATAAAAAACACAAAATATGTATGACCTCCCCAAAATCATCTCCCTCGTTCCCTCACTTTCTCCGCCACCTCCCTCTCAATGCCCATGCAGCTTCCTCTCCCAATATCTCTCACTTTTTGAAGGTTTTTTTGCTCACCTTGGAAGTCGTGAGCCATCCCTGGGTGCATTCGCTTGCCATAGCTCCTCCACATTGTCAGCGATCCGAGGTTCGCTACTTTTTTTTTCTGAATCGCAGATAGTCCCGGATTCTTATTACCGACCATCACTTCGATATAAGAATCCGACGCTTATTTTGGTTACTCTATTTCCAAGTCCGATTCTAATATTCAAGTACTCGTGATTCTAAAGTCCTGAGGTATAAAATAGTCCTGGATTTAAGAATCCGCATTATTCCTCAAGAATTAGAATCCTGACTCTATGTCTCATAAAGTTTTGACTTGTCTTTCCAAAGGCGCTCAATGGAAGACAACTTTTCCGAAGACAACTTTCCGACACCATAGTGCCCATTGTTCCCGATGTTCCAGAGGTCGTTTATGGATTGTACCAAAGGCATTCACTACCATCGCCGGTACTTATTTTATTGATCAATTTTGTTAAGATTTGTTAGATGAGTTGGTGAATGATACATGTTGTCGCTTCAGGTGTTTTCTCACGATGACCTATTGGCATACGGGCACGGAGACGCTTGGCAAATCTGGCGTGTGGTTATTATTTTAAGATCGTCAATCAAGCAAAAAGACTTTGTGATGTTAAGTATGAAAAAGCGCAAGTATAAGCCTTACAATACTACGGAGTGAAGGCTACCGGCACGAAAAATGTCAATGCACATTCGCATTGAAAGGAAGGTCGTGAAAGGTGCCTGAGGTGGGTTTTGAAGGTAATGCTGCGGTATGCACAACCACCGTTAGTCGAAAACTTTGAGGGTCATCCATATGTCCTGGCTGCCTAACTTCAAGAGTTGTCTAACTGGAGCGACATGACATTGAACATGATTAAGCCAGAAATGCCTTACTCATTACAAGATAAAAATCCAAACAATACCACACCAATTAGGCGATTTACAACGCACGACAAAAAGATCCGCCTAGTCTAAGGCGTGGCGTAACCCGCTAAACATTTGATGAACTTCATGCACCGTGATCGCTATGTCCACCGCATAGAAAAGCCGGTAACTCGATGTTATCACCGATATAGTTTCGCACATCCCGGCTCATCAAGCTTGTAAATTCGTCAACATTGTTTTGCTTATTGATTCGACATACAAGACTAATAAGTGGATGCCACTAGTCGAGATTGTTGGTGTGACTCTCAACCGAGATGACATTCGCCGTTGTATTTGCATTGTGGAGCTGAGAAAGCGGATAACTACACACGGGTGCTTGAGAAGTTGAAGGGTATGTTTCGTGAGACATGATTCGCTACCACAGTGGATAGTGACCCACCAGAACTTTCTTGATGAATGCAAGCTAACGCTTCCCCGTCGTGATAAACATGTTGTGCCAATTCCATATCCGTAAGAACGTGAGGCTAAGTGCAAGACTATGTGTATCCACAAGAAAAAATTGAATTGGTGATGATCCGCTTGATTCAGCTTGTTGATTCACCAACGATGGATGATCTACCAGCAATGATCGCAACATTTCGAGAGGATGTTTCAGACTGCTCAAGAATTTCATTGACTATGTCAAGAACACATGGCTAAATCAACACAGGGATAAATTTGTTTTGCATGATGTATTCCAAGATATGCACATTGGAAACAAAACAACCACAGTATGCATCTCAATTGCTCAATGACATCCGACATTTATCACTATTTTTGTGGAGTTCTGAATTGTGTTTGTTTTCTCGAGGAACAGGTGAGTCTCCGCATATCTGGCGGTTGAAAAAGTGCTGTTAGCCGACAGCGAGGAGATTTGTGTAATCAGCGGGGATGCAATGAATAACATGATCAAAGTTATTAAAGACAATCGAGTTGAAGGCTTCATTCGAAAGATAGCATTAGTAGACAACAACATTGCTTTAATATTGCAAATTACAAGCACTTAAATGGCCTTGTGTCTAAGAACGCTATAAAGACATCGGCCGACGAATTTCCGATCTAGCACCATTCGCATAGATAGTTCGCGTGGTGATTAGTGCTAAGATACACGCATGGACTACCTTGTGCATGTGAGCTTAGCCAGATATACGATGCACTACATCCCAATCCTGGGCTGGGAGGCTCATACCACCGGAGGAAATTGAGCCGAGAACCCATGTGATAATCGACAGAGCTATGGTTCACCACTAAGTATACAAAGCCGCTGGCATTGGCAACGAGGTTTCATGAGCTTGATATTGCAGCAAAATGGCATCAAGGCTAACTACGTGAGTTGGCATTTCGACACCATTTCTATCCTGCTCCACCTCTTGTAAGGTGAACCTGGCGGGAGCACCAAGAAAGGAAAAGTGGTTGGCGCAAGAGATATTTCAACAAGACGCGATCCATCCTCACGTGGGAGCGTGTTGATGACTTCTTTTGCCTCCCAACACGATAGTGCATCAACTCCAACCTCGCTTCAGACGCCCAGCCCTCCTCGCCCAATAAGTCGGCCACACTTTGTTCAGACATTCGCCCTCCTCCCATCAAGTCGTAACCACCTCATGCCTCCTCCTCCTCCCATCAAGTCGGAACCACCTCACGCCTCCTCCTCCCATCAAGTCGTAACCACCTACGCTGCTTCCTCCACCGATGAAGTCGTCACGGCCGCCATTCATACACCGCCTTTATCAAATTCATCAATACATTGACAACATTATTGATGCAGATCTCCGGCGGAATCGTGGGTATCGTAGCATCGCCGCTACTTGGGACTGGGAGAATGCATGGCCCTTAATCCGACAGATTTGATTGTAGAGAGGTTGAGAGAAACCGGACGACTATGTTGGTGTACTTTGTAGACAACCTTGAGGCACTAAGGCGATCACTATATGTTGACAGTGGTCGATCAAAGCTTGCCAAAAAGACAAATGGATGACCATGCCGTGATGCAGGATATGTGATTGCTAACAAATATAAGGTGGTTCTCGATATGTTTAGACCCCAAGGGGAAGTACCACAATTTTCCTCTCGGTACCCGACTAATCAAGGATTGGAAAACTCGTTGCCCTCTCGCATTGGATTTCTCAGATAGAATGGAACACTTTGTACAGTGCACAATAGTTGTGTTAACTTTTATTTTTTGTAACCTTTACATCATTTTACTTTGTTTAATTGGTTTCAAAATGACATGTTTTCAGTCTATTTAAAGCATGACGCTCCAATACCTCAAATGATGTTCAATGGAAAAGGTTTAGGCTTTATCAGGCTAGTGGATCGAGAGGCGCTATATCTTAGTCGCATGCAACATTGGAAATCTATTTTTATTTCATCCCAGAACATGTAACAGTTGTAGATCATTGAATATTTATATATCGATCTCTATATTTATGGTTCAATTTGTGTTTTAATTTGTGTTTTAATTGTATTTGCCTCTCAACGACATAATGGTACCAGGAGACGCATTTAAAATTTATGAACAAATAAAATGCATATATCCCAAAATACAAATACATATATATGTCTGATCAAAATACATATGAAAACACTAAGTGGGTGTCGCTACTGCGTGTTTCACGCCGACTCACACCGTATATATCTCGCGGAAATTGGGGGCAAGACCAGCTCTCGTGACGCCTCTCAACCATCGGCACGACGCAAAGGCCCGTCCATCATCGTCAGGTAATCTCGCATACAGCCCAACCAGCGCCTACGACAACAACAAAAAAGATTTAATTTTCGTATTCACAAACCGCTTAAGACAAATAAATAAGACTTATAAATATAACATACATCCGCCGCATGGCGTGTGGTGGGGATGGTGGTGGTGATGGTGGTGGCGGGCGGCGCGATGCGATCTCCGGATCCGAATCGGTACATGATCGTGGATATATATATGGATGTGAGATACGCTTAATCCAATCCATGTATCTAGGCTCCACGTCCAGAATTCAGCGCCACCGGAGTACCAAGAACAATGAAAAGTGCCGATCAAAATGAAGCTTACCTTCGCCCATCTCTCTCGAATCGACCGATTGCCTTCAAGTCCTGGGATCGCCGGTATGCGCCGTGCACATGTCCAAATCGGCGCAATACCCTGTCTGGCATGGATACACGAGTCTCCGGAATCTGATGAAGCCTCGGCGTGAGATATAGCGTAGAACTTCCGCACCTACCAGAATCGGCATACGGTCCTGTGTAATATCGCCACGCGCCAATCAAGGGCCCGCCGGATATGGTCTCACTACCAAGGCCTCGACCACATCCCAACGAGGTACTCGGTATCGCTTTATCGATTCGCATATAAACTCCTGGATCCGAGGTCGTGTCGGAAGGTTTGCGAATCCAGTCGCATGAAAATTAAAAACTCAAATACTTTTAATTAGCGCTTTACAAGTATAATAACAGATTATTGAATACAACAAAATTGCACTGTATAGCCGCAAATCCCGCCATCCGCTTCGCCTTAAACCTCGCCGCATCCCCGAGCCGGGTCGTGACAAATGTGCGAGGCTACGGCACCATGCGAGGTCTCGGCACGCTCAAGTCCCTAAACATGTGCGCTATCCTATACGCCGCTGGCAGCTACTGGCTTCTCGCGAATGCAGGTGGCGCCGGCTAAGGTGCAACAGTAAGCCCGCCCGCCATGTCCCACTTTCCATCCTCGCAAAGATCGCCGATACTTGGGCAAGCGCAATACTCCGGCCATCGTACATCTGCTATCAATCTCCTCATGTGTCGCAGCTTAGGACGCCTAATACGCCCATCAAAGATAGCAAAGAATTGCCCGCCTATCCTACCGCGGCAAAGAAGTTGTAGAACGCCCCCATCATCGAATATGGAGTAGCCGTGAGACGTCATCCGTGAAAGGATCGCTATCTCACCAATCGGGCAGTGGAAGTCGAAGTGTCTCAATGCCACCGGTTTACAAAGGCACCGATCGCCTCGTCGACCGCCATAACAAAGCCGCTCGAGTGGATCAAGCCGACTCGCTAGCATGAATAATGGCGATAAGGGGCAAAGCGATACACATCGTGTCGTGGATCGATCACCTCTAATCTTCCTCGCAGAATCGACATCAAAACAAAGACAATGATAAGTCAATTACATATAAATAAATGAAATTAATGTAAAACAAAATAGTGTTTACTTACGCTGCCTGGCTCAACCAATCAGAGGCTATGTTCTGTCCATAACTCGATAAGAATCGATCTGCCGATGGGCCCTGGGTGGAATGACTCACTGGCCAGACGGCTCCACCACCGGCTTACTACCGGCCCACTACGGCCTCCACCACCACCGTTGTGTTTCCCACTACCGTCCAGTCAGCCGACATACCGCTCCACGACGCCATGTGGTCACGCACTAGTCAAGTACCGACTCCACTACCGTCATGAGGTCGACGCATTATCCTCGACGCCATACGATATAGCCTGGCCTCGCCCGGCCAACAATACTGGGGGTCGATATCCCACCACTGGTATCTCGACCACCTAGCGTGCACGACCACTAGCGGATCCACGACCCATCAGACGTGCCATAATCTTGTAAAATAAATTCATAAATAAAATATAAATAAAAATCAAATTAAATAACTATGCAGCTATTCAACTTCCTGACTCAGAATCCAGTAACACCCGCCCAAGAGTCCTGATAGGAATTGAGTTTCACACTGAACTTCCTGACTCTTGGCTGAGTGTTCAATTCTGGAGTCCTGGTTCAGAATGATCATAGCGGTACTCTACATCCGACTGTTTCCGAGTGATCCTGATTCTAGAGTCCGGATTTACAGAGAAACCAAAAAAATAAATGCGATGCTGCATCTGCGTAAAGTGAGAGGAGAGAGACGATGCGTAGACTATGGAAATGTGGGGAGCGTGAGGGGCTACAAGTGAGATTCGGGAGAGGGAACGGTGGAAATGTGGGGAGGTGAGGCAAGGAGGATCGGGAGAGGAGAGGGGAGGTGAGGAACTGTAGTGTGGGGGAGGGAGGTGATGAAATGACGGGGGATTAGGGTTAAGTTGAGGGGTATTTCGATCTTTTCATTAAGTTGGGGAGGTGGGAAAATTAAGTTGGGGAGGTGTTGAAATAAAAAGCCTAGGGAGCACCTTTCAAGAAACCCATTTTCCCAACATACGACAAATGTAAGGGACTCTACAAGGGTGGATCAAAGGAAGGTTTCAACTAGAGGTGTTTGCAATGGAACCTCGACAGAGTCCCAGTCGCTACCAGATGATCTCAACCAAATTTGCATGGCCAACGAAACTCCAGGGAAATGTGACGACCAGCACAGTAGCAAAGCTCCCCATCGTAGGCCTAAACACAAGGGCCAACAATGGTTAGAAGGGGTGTGTTTTGAGTAAACGAGGGAAGTCGGCAATCGAGAAAGTGAATCTGGTTAGCTATAACAGCATATTTCCAATTAGAGAGAACGTTGAAAATATTGATTGCAATTTTCTAAGTATGCTTAGGAGCTTCTGCACTTATTTTACTGTTACTACTACCGTCAACACAGTCTCCCTTTTGAAAGGAATGTTTCCAATAGGAGGGTTCACGCTGAGATCCTAATCGCAGTTTGTAGTTTGGGGCAGGGATTACCACATCTTTGACTTTTGCTCTTAATTTACTGTCATATTATACTTCCATTAATACAATCTTCATTTTGAATTTGTTTCTGTCCCAGAACATTAGTACAAACTTATGCAGTTTAATTTGGAGGTCAGGCAATACACCCAAAATTTCAAAATGAAACATATTTCACAACCCACTTACAAGATACTTTGTACGTAAAATGCATATTAAAACATGAAATCAATAGTTAGGAAACCATTCAAAGAGATAGTGAAAGCTAATCATCATCCTCAAGAACACTTCGACGCCTCTGTATCTGAAAAAGTAAACCAAAAAAAAAAGACATAGTAAATATATAAACTGATAAATGAAAATAGAACAATGCAACTGATATTCTATAACTTACTGTAACTTTTGTCTGCCTTGCTGTTTGGTTATTTATCTGCTCCAGCAGTGTTATCAGTCTTTCTTCAGAAACCTAAGAATGCCCATTGAATAGATGAGGCATGGAAGATGCAGTTATACAATAATGCTTCGTATGGACTAATTAATTTAAATTTCCAATAAGCAAGAAAAATTCCCCTATTGAAAAAAAAATAAAAAAAACTAATAATTTAAAGAAACGTTCAAAGAACAACAAAAAGGTAGCGAACTAACACAGTAAATTTCAGTTTCACTTTCTGGAAGGGAAAATTTATTTGCTTTTATTATTCAAGGAAATTTGGGGGGAGGGGCATTACAAGATGAAACCACCTGAGGGGAGGAAAAACAATGTAAAACCATCATCGCGTGGATTATATTCACATTAACACTATTGGAACCGTCAAATAAACCAAACTTCCAGAGACCTAAAATTGGCTCATGTAAGTAGCCATCAAAAACCAAATTCCTTGCATGTAAAATACAAACTATAGAAATTCTACCCAGACACTCATTCTCAACCAATGAACAGACAGCCTACACTGATTTGTTCCAACTTCTAACTTCCAACTGTAAAACAGGGTTGCCATAATCACAACTTTACAAGTAGAATTGTACAATTTTAGGTGTTGATATAGCTAGAATAATCCAATACCAGCAGGAAACTCGTTCTGCTAGGAACATAATGTGATCACATTCAAGCAAGTAAAGATAGGAGACCATTTGGTCTTTCCATTTGTAGCCAAGTACCAGATGCTTGAAACTCACTCGAAAACCTGAACAAAGCCCAGCATAAACACAAAGAAGAACCCACTCAAAATTAACCCAGCATAAACCTTAGATTTTCGGCCATGAACAGAAGAAACGAAAAGTCCTTGACTAAGATACCATGCCTTCGTATTGCTCCATCACGGACTCCCCTTTTCAAGTTTATAAATGATAATAGCTGACATATAGGGGGAAAAAAGGTACCTGTACTTTATTTTACTTGCATTGTAATAGTAAAATTTAATTATAATTTCTAAAGCATAACCATATGAGGTAAGATCTTATGTTCCATGTTATGATCTCCTGTGTCTAACTCCCTTTACAATCCTAACTGTGGTATAGGATTCTGAAAACTTACCCATCAAACATCATTATAAACTAAATTGTAGTGTTGTTACATGTAAGGTACATGAAAGATGAGAACAGTAAACCTCTGATACTGGAAAACCGCATTAGACTACTTGAGGAATTGTTACCAGCATTTTTATAAATCCTAACTATCTGTCACCCAGAAACATAGTATGCAAATATAGATAGGGGAACTTTCCTGAACCAATGATTGACCAGACAAATAGATGGTATACCTAGAACCTCACTGATCAGATGACACCACGTGCGATAAAATATTACCAACAACAACTTGTGATAAGAACGAGAAAGTTGCAACAAAAGACAAAATCCAATATACCTTTTCAGCTATCTGACCCATTTGAGCAGCTCTCAATATAACATCTTCAACACCTCTTGCTTTCTCTGGTTTCACCAAAGCAATTCGAGCAACTGCATATAATGATATCAGAAATTTAAAAGAATGAAAGAAAGTCAATCCCGTGTAGCAAAATGCTTCATGCCACACCCCTTCAAATTTTCATAAGACAATTCGGAGGTACATGGGCAAACATGTTCTTTTGATGTTCAAATATATAATTTTGAAATGCTAATGTGATTTATCTTACTATGTCATGACTACAAATAACTAAGACGACTACACCCAAATCTTCCTACCCTCAAATTTTCAACATTACTACATTGAGTGCAGAGGGTAGGGACAAAGAGAAAATGCAAATAATTTCTACCTATCATGTTACAAGTATAAGAGCCATCATCAAAGTTTTTATTTTCTATTAATTGGGTCAAAATCAATCAGGTGAGCTAGAAAATCAATTTGAATTTTTCCAAGATACATTTCAGATGTACCTTGAATAGAAACTTAGCTATTTGGCCACAATGACTTCATAGTAATACCCAAATATTCTAATATTCATTTAACAGAGTTAATTTTGATATATATTCTGGAGGAAGAAACTTTAGTCATAGCAAGATTACACAAGTGAAATGGGTATATATACTATTTAGTAATATCTTATATTTTCTTATATTCAATTATTGTTTTATGACAGCAACTACTTCTACGTGTATAGTTTGGTTTATCAAAATATCTTGCAGATACCTGATGATACGGAAAAAAGGGGGGGGGAGTTAAATAAAATTTTACAGACATGACAATACTAACAGCTATGTCCTATAGACTTTCTAAATCCATTGATTCCTGACTGAAGGCAGGACTGAAATATTAATTATGCATTGCAAACGACAGAAGTTTCACTTTTATCTTCTGCCAGTAGTATAGGTAAATAAAAATAGACAACCATGTCATTTTAAGACAATCATTAACCAAACTAAGTTTTAAAGGAAAAACAAGAGTGCTGTAATAGATAAAAACCTTAAAAAGTCAAATAAGAACTAAGAAGGAAAGATAAAATCATATACTTACGTCTTTCTCGTGCTTCAGCAGACAATATCTGACTAAGCATCATTTGTCTTCTTTCCTCTGCCTCCCTAAATTAATTGTTTTTCCATTCAAATAAAAAATTGTTCTTACTCCAATAAACAAAATATCTGAGTACATCAGAAAGATAAATGGATGAACAAGTTTCTGAAATTAAATCTTTGCAACTGAGACGTATAATCCGTGTAACAATAGCAAAAGATATCTATATTCATAAACTAACCTCTTTGCATCCTCCTGAGCATTCTGCTGTTCAGAGTTCTGTTGATTTCCCTGCAACATCAACACAATTAACAAAAAAAGTCTCCCTCACTGCTGTGAAAGAATAAATATAAACAAAACAAAAGGCAACGATAGCTAACCACGCCATTCCGAGCCATAAGCTCCTGCATCCTTCTCTGTCTGATTGCTTCCAACTCAGGATCAGCCTGAAATTAGCAATTATTAAATATATAAACCAAAAACAAGTAACAAATTATATTAAATAATATTATAATAATAAAGGAGAAAAAAAAACTCTGCACTGTAGGAATTGTCCAAAGAGGTAAAGATCCCAATACTTATAAAAACTCAAACGCAAAACCTTATTGAACAGCAGAGAACCCCTAACATGCCAAATTTGCAATTTTAATTCTTCCGCTCAAAATTTTCTTTTAAATTCAAAAACCAAAATTCGCACAGCCCAAAACAGTCGCAAAAGGCCAGTTTCATAAAAAATTCCATCTTCTCTTTCCATTCGATGATTAAAAACATGCGTGTATGCCAAATCGCTAACGAATTTGATTCATAAGAACATTCAATAATCAGGAAAGAGGACAAGCCACGAGGAGCCTACTCAATTAAATGAAAATAATAAAGAGGGAAATTGAATGGGAAGTTACCATTTGGTTAGGTTAGCAGAAGAAAGAAATCCTAGCGGGTCTCTGAATGGGGGTTTTGCTGATCCTTATGCACCACCACCCCAACAGGTCGCGTTTGCAATACGCGGTTGTTTAGGTATCAAAAAGTCGATGTATTTCCATCAACACCCACCAATCCCGTAGTTGCCAACACAAACTTAACGTTTGTTGGGCCTTGGGCCTGGATGAATAAAGACGAGCGGTTTCTATTTGCACTCATTTTTGCTAAATCACCCCAAATCTCTTTTCATGTTTTTTCCAATAATACCCTGTCCATAAGTTTACTTCCCGACGGTACTAAAACCCCATTTATAAAATAAAAAACCCCCGCCCTTCCTTTCTGGACGAAAATCCCCTGTCACAAGTTCTCTGTCTCAAACCCCGTTCCACTAATAGAATGTTGCCAAATCATTTAAAAAATCCACATCACACTTAACCCTTTTTTCTACCAAACTGACGGTGGAAAAAAAAATGAATAAACTGTGTGCATCCTCAACGTTCATCTCTCCTTTATGCTTCAACAAAAATGAGTAAACTGCTAACGGTGAAAAAAACGAAAATGAAAGACTAAAGACCAACAAAAGGTGAAAGTGTTTGAGGAGAAAGACATTTTCACTGTTGGTTCTTCGCCTTGATGGAAGGTAATGGCTTCCCAAACACTATATATTAGCAATAGTCTCCCCAATCTCAGTTGTAATGGCTAATAAGGTTACTGAAATACAAGATTATGCAATGCATTTTAAACCCTCAATCTTTAGCTGAATATCAGTGATTCCACATATTGCACATATATCACCAGGCTCCACTCTTTTTGCAGGGACCCGTTTGAATTTTCCATACAAATAAAACTCACTAATTCTTCCATATCTACATGAATCTTTTGAAGTACATGCCTAGACAAAATCATGATATAAGTGGTAAAAAGAAAAATCCTCTATTTCCCACAGTGACTTAGAAACAAAATGGGTATGTCAAATTGAAATTAAGGCCTCAATAATCTCTTCTCTACTTCTCCCAAAAATTGAAAAGGAATCACATATATGGGAATAGCGAGTTGTTGAAAGTGAGTCTGAGACAAAAAAATGTATTTTTTATCAACCAAAAGTGCGGTGAGAATCCCAACAAGGGTTACTAGCCACGCGAAGGGGAAATCCTTCCAGGGGTGACGTGATGCCACGTGGCAGTCGGAGAGAGCGGCAAATGCATCCGTCAACATGTGAACCAATGAAGTGGCGAGGATTACGCCGGCGGTGAAGCACTTGATCAGCAGCAAGGCCGTGTCGTAGACGGACTTTTCGTGGAACCACCGCGCCAGCAGAACCGGCAAGGACATGCCCGCCATGCTTGTAAAGAAGATTGTGAACACAAAGATTGCTTTTAGGTACGCTATCGCGGCGCCGTCTCTACATGCGGCCGCTTGAGCCACGTCCGCTGTCACACACGCCGCCATGGAGAGTGGTGTTGAGAGTGCGTGTGTGTGTGTTGGACTTGGAGTTTGTTGAGGCACATAAAGGAGAGATGAACGATGAGGATGCACATAGTTTATTCGCTTTTTTTTACCATCAGTTTGGTAGAAAAAAGGGTTAAGTGTAACATGGATTTTTTAAATGACTTGGCACCATTTTATTGGTGGGACAGGGTTTGAGGCAGAGAACTTGTGACAGAGGATTTTCGTCCTTCATTTCTCTACTTCTTCATTGTTTTTTCATCTTCTTCCTTCGGAGCCCCACTCTTAATCTTCTTTTATTTCTTCTTCTTCTTCTTCTTCTTCTTCTTCTTCGTTCATAGTATCGTAGATTCAACAACACTTTTTTTGAGTTTCGATAGACTTTAGAAGTAAACTTCTGAATTTTTTCTTTCAAATTTGAATATAGATCATGATGTATACATTCAGACCCATAAATGAATCTAAATGTATACTTTTGAAAGTCATACAATTCACTTCTAAAAGTATACTGTAAGGTAGTAAAATATTTAAATCCACTTGAAAATATCCTGAATTACTTAAGGTACTAAAATTTGAAAAGAAAGATTTAAAATTGTTGTAATTAAATTGTTTTACTATGTGTAGACATGGTACGAACCGAGGGTGTACTTGCTGGACGCCAGAGACCCACTTCTTTTATATGCAGACGTGCGACAACATGAGCATGAGGTTTTAGCTCAAGCAAAGTAGGTTGTTGCGCCTACACTAGGGGTTCCCACAGCAGCACTAAAGATACTTGCACCAGCAACAGAGGTGCCCGCACCATTTTTGGGAAGGTGGGAGGATATCTCCATCCTCAGGTCGCTTTCGAAGACGTTGAAATCTGCTTATAGGTGAAAGAGGTAATAAATATTATATTTTTTCAACTTTGATTTTCGGTTATTGTCATAACTAGTGTAATAACTCGTCCCATGCACGAGGTATATGTTGGCATATAAACATTTCATATAATATATATATATATATAAGGTTTGTTCCTAAAAATTTGTTATAATTATCTTTTGGGTTTTATATGCACATGGCACATTGTTATCATATTGTTATAATTTACATAACATAACTTTCTACATCTGGTTACTTATTTAGTGTAACTTCAGCCAATTGTTCCCAAACTCATTCCCAAGGGATTGGTATTGCTCAACTCCTCCCTTCCCTATTAATTGTTTTTGTCCTTAATGTACATATGTGTGCATTTAATTTACTCTATATCAGTCGTTTGACTCATTTTCATGATTGTGTTGTTACCTTTATGAGTAACATTATTATCTTGCAGGACCGAAATTCGGGAAAATAGTCACAATAGGTTTTGGACACTTGAAAATTGAGTGACATTAGTCTTCTCCGAAAAAGACACCTATAGTTCTGTTATAACTTTTAAGCCTAATATAATTTAGTATACATTTGATTTAACTTTGGAGGTCCATACTGAAGTGAGGTGTGTTGCACCAGTACTTGTCTTTGATATTTTTTGGCATGTCATTATTATGTGTATAGTCTGATGAAAATGGGAAAAAATAATTTTTATCTATCTTAAGGTTCGAAGAGTGGATCCGTCAAATTTAGCTCCGCATAGGCTTGGAAAAGTCGGTAGAAGGAATTTGTTTTAAGGCTACTCTTTTTGGACACTTCCTTCTTAAAAAATAAGTTCTTATTTTTTAAGTTTTTTTTTTTGTGAAATATGTTTGGCCCAACTCCTTCTTTTAAGAAGAGCTGGAAAAAGTTTAGCTTGTTTTATGTTTTAGTACAAGCTTGTTTTAGCTTTTTAATAAGATAAGAATCGGTATTATGTAAGAGTCAATATAATATACAAGGGAAATATAGAGGAATCCCTGTACTTTTCTCACTAAAATCCAATGGAACAGTACAGTGAGTCAGCGGTACAGAGGTTTAGCTAACAAGCTAATATGGAAAGCTAGTCCATTTCATGGAATTCAACAAGTACAGAAATTAACATAAAATGCTGAAAAGGGGAACAGAGAAAGAATCCAATTCACGGAGAAAAGGAGAAAGTACTCAATCACTGGTCACTAATCATTGGCTATTCTTTCCCTTTTTATGATACCCAATCAAGGGAATATTTTTGGTTGCTTCTTTTCTCTCTCCTGCTTCTTCTTGGCTCCTGAACGTTAGCATCAATTGCCAGCTGTCCCTGATCATGTGCCATCTGTCCCATTTCTTCAACCAACTCGGTTACGCTAGAATTCCTATCCAAGGCCTTTTCTTTATTCATGACAATTCTTCCCCCATTAAAAACAACCTTGTCCTAAAGGTTGAAGTTTGGATAAGCAGTGGACATAGTAGTCCAATTTTCCCAAGTGGCAGCCTCCTGTGGAAGTCCTTCCCATTGGACCAAAACTTGAGACACTTCCATGCCCTGTTGTAAAACAGTACGTGTTTGAAGGATAGTTTCCGGCATCAGTAGTGATCCTTGCTCATTGGTGAAAAGTGGCAATGGAAAGTATTATGACCCATGATTCCCTTTGCAAGGCTTGAGCTGAGAAATGTGAAAAACTAGATGAATTTTTGCTGATGGGCGCAATAAAAGTTTGTAAGCAACCGAACCAATCTTCTCCATGACAGGAAAAGGTCCAAAGTATCTAAGGCCAAGTTTTTGATTCCTGTGAAGGGTTGCTGAGTGCTGCCTATAGGGTTGGAGTTTAACCAAAACCATATCTCCAACTTTAAATTCAAGGAATCGTCTCTTAGTATCAGCATATTTTTTCATAAACTGCTGAGCTCGAGCCAGATTGCTTTTCAATAAGGCAATAACAGCATCTCTTTCAGTCAATAAAGTCTGCAGTGAAGGGGGGTCTGCTGAGTTCAATTCATATTTGACAAGAGTAAGAGGCTCCCTACCATAGACAGCCTTGAATGGTGACATACCAATACTAATGTGAAAGGCAGTATTGTACCATAACTCAGCCCAAGAAAGCAACTTAGACCATTGCCTTGGATTATCCCCAGTGAAACATCTCAAATATAATTCCAAGCACTTGTTAATAGCTTCGGACTGCCCATCAGATTGGGGGTGATAGGCAGAGCTCATAGCTAAGGTGGTGCCACTCAGCTTGAACAAATGTTTCCAAAATGAGCTAGTAAAAACTTTGTCTCTGTCAGAAACAATCGATTTTGGAAACCCATGCAGTTTAACAACAGAATTCATGAAAATCTTAGTAACCTTCTAGCTTGTATAATCTGACTTGAGAGGAGCAAAGTGACTGTATTTAGTCAATCGGTCCACCACAATAAGGATAACAGTATAGGAATTTGATGAAGGGAGTCTCGTGATAAAGTCCATGGCAACATCCTCCCAAATTTGAGAAGGTATTGGGAGTGGTTGGTGCAAGCCTGCAGGCAGTGCATTGGAAGTTTTGGCTTGTTGACATGTAAGGCATTGTGATACAAATAGCTTGATGTCCTTAGACATAGAGGGCCAATAGAAGCGAGTAGCAATTCGGGCCTTTGTCCTTACAATTCCCGCATGTCCACCAAGAGGGAAATAGTGGAATTTTTGTAATATTAACTGAATCAAATCAGGTTTGTTAAGTACCACCAATTTTCCTTGCCAAAACAGTAGCTGATTCCTGACCTGGTAATGAGGATCAGGACAATTCCCTTGCACACATTGATCTTTGAGAGTAGCCAATTCTGGGTCTTAAGCAGCAGCACTTCAATTTGTGGAACTAGTGCTGAATGAGGGCTAAAGAAGGCTAGACAAAAGGATCTAGATAGGGCATCAGCTGCCAAATTCTCGTGACCTGGCTTGTATTCAATTGAAAAATCATAGCCAAGAAACTTGTGCAACCAATGTTGTTGCTCAGGTGTTTGAATAGACTGATCGGTTAAGGAATTTAAACTTTTCTGGCCAGTCTTAATGATAAACTTGTGACCAATGAGATAATGGCAGAATTTTGCCATGGCCTCTGTGATAGCATACAATTCGTGGACATAGGCTAATTGCCTCTGCATCCTTGGACTTAGTTTCTTAGAGAAATAAGCAATGGGATGTTTCTCCTGACTGAGAATGGCTCCTATTCCTGAGCCCGAGGCATCTGTTTCCAGAGTAAATGGCTTGCTGAAATCAGGTAAGGACAAGACTGGTGCTTGAGTAATGATGTTCTTGAGGGCCTGAAAGGCAATGGAGGCCTCTGAAGTCCAGTTGAAAGAATCCTTCTTCAGCAATGTGGTCAAAGGGGCAGCAATAGCAGCATAATTGCGAATAAATCTTCTATAGTAGCCTGATAAACCCAGGAAACCACGCAGTTGCTTGACTGAGTTAGGCTTCGGCCAATCTAGAATAGCTTGGACAGTGGAAGTATCTATTTCCACTCCCTGACTAGAAATTGTATGACCCAGATAATCCACTTTAGAAAGACCAAAACAAAATTTAGATAGTTTGGCAAATAAAGAATGGTGTCTAAGAGTTTGCAAGACTTCTTCCAAGTGAATCAAATGAGCCTTCATAGGGTTGCTGCCTTCCAAGAGTGGAATAGCATGATCTTGGAATCTATGAGGAGGAAGGCCCATGGGGTCAGCAAAGACATCCACATATTTGTTGAGCAGAGCAGTCAAATCCTGAGGTAAGTCAGGAGGCAGGGAAACTGGTCCATTAGGAAGTGATTGAATTGTAAGGTGAATGATTCATCAATGGAATCAGTATTCTGCATTCTTCTAATGTGATGGTACTGGGCTTGACCAGGAACTAGTTGTTGCTCTCCATGTAGAGCAATGAAAGTGTCCTTGACAATGCTGAAAACTGCCATATCTATAATCAAAATATAGAGAGTATGCTGAAAACTCCCAACACAATGAACTTGTGTAATTTATTCCAACATCACACATTTTAGTTCAACTTAATAAACTATGATCAATATCACTCAATTGAGTTCAACGTTACCCTTGTCTCTTTAAAACATCCTCCATTCCTTCTCTCTTCCTTCTTCTCTTTTATTTATTTATTATTGCGTACACCTTTTTTTTGTTTTTTTGATCGACAAAAAATAAAAATAGACTCTGTCAAAACAGGGTGTTTGCCTAATGCCAAACAAGGTTTTTACTTGTTTTAATTTTAAGAGAATTCTTTTTCCATTCTTCATTAGAAGTTGACCCAGGTTTCAACCTGTTCCGTATAAAGGATGAAGAATTATTGACAGTGGGTAATATTATAAATTGGGGGCATTGTAATTCAACTCTCCAAGACGGCAAGACGTGACTTGAAAGACAACAAATTTATGTATCTAGCTATCTGCCATTGATGCCTTTCTATCAGAACAAAGAGATAAAATGAAGACTTAAAACCATGGCCATTTGCGTTTGCCAGGGCCAACCCTGTCGTCAGAAAGCCCAGCATGTACGGTAGTAGGCCAAGGAATATTCAATGTTTTCCCTATTTTGAGGCACCATTTATTTCCCATGAAATTAATTAATTAAAGTTATTGATTAAATGCTAACTATTTTGTAATTAAATCTATATTCTTTAGTATTCCTTGTCCCAATATATATGTCATATTCGGTTAAATCACACAGTTTAAGAAAAAAAACAATAAATAAAAGAAAGAGAGTGATAACTTTACCAAATTAACCTTATTAATCATTGGTGTACTAGCTATTGTCATAAAAATAAAGTGAAGTATTTGAGGGTATAATTGGCAGAAAGCATTTAATATTAAATTGAAAATAGAAAATGACATATATTTTGGGAGAATTTTTTTTAAATGTGACATATATATTGGGACGGAGGGAGTAGTACTTTGACTAGTTACTTGCAACTCGCGTCTCCGCCTCCAAATGTGTTTAGATCCTCTTATTGAGGGGAGAGAGAAAATTTAAGAGAGAGATAGATACACATAATAGTATTGTAGATGCTACAGAAAACGGTTAGCAGAAGAGGATCTGGATCCCCTTCAAACACGATTAACACTAGTTTACCTCTAAGATTCTCCAATTAGACTAAAATTCTGAAGATATCGTAAAGATAGAGAGAAATCAAATGAAAATGAAATGCTTCAGACCATATTCATATTGAAGATCGAAGAAATTCACGTGCATCATGCTGTTTTGCTGCCTCTTTTTTTTGTGATTCTAAACGGGGCCAAAGGCCCAAAAACCAAGCAGGATTACACTATAATTACTCGGGGGCCCACATTAAAGGCACCCCCACCTGTTGCGCATACCCCCAATTATGTCATTTGACCAAAATATCCCTAAAAAAATACCAAAACCCATGCATCTCTCGTAAATTCGAATTTACGGTAGGAAAAAAAATTCTTTACCGTAAATACGAATTTACAGTATACATTATGCATACCATAAATTCATATTTATGGTAAAAAAAAAATTGTGTAAACCTATACCGTAAATTACCAATTTACGGTACGTACCGTGAATTGGTAATTCACGGTATGTTACCAATTCTCTGCAGCATGGCCCTATTTTTCAGGCCATCCCTAACTTGGGCTTCTGGATCAGGTTGCCTAGGAGAACACATGTATTCTTTCCCATGAATGCTTCAATTTCAGTATTTCCAATCTGGCAGCACAGAAAATAAGTTTTTAAGAAGATTAGGAGTTCCATTTTTCGTATAACCTTTGTACTGTACTTTGTCTTTGCAGAGCCCGATGATGATCTTCCTCCTTCAAATCAAAATAGAGTTTTGAGAGGTAGAAGTGTTGCATGGAGAATCTGCTGTAGCTTTTGTTCCACACTCTATTTGCATAGTGACATGGAGGCTCAAATTCATCAACTTGAGCAGGAAGCATACTCTGCTGTCTTGCGTGCTTTCAAAGCTCCGTAAATTGCTTTTAAGAACCGTAAATTATAAATTACAAGCCCCAACCATAAATTACAAATTTTCGGTACCATAAATTACTTTTAAGAAAAAATTATGGTATGTATTTTTAAAAAAAAATTAGGAATTTACGGTATACGTTTACACAAAAAATTTCTTTACCGTAAATACGAATTTACGGTATACATTATGCATACCATAAATTTACCGTAAATTTGTATTTACAGTAAAGATTTTTTTTTCCTTACTGTAAATTCGTATTTATAATAAAGAATTTTTTTTTCTTCGTAAATTCGTATTTACGGAAGATGCATGGGTTTTAGTATTTTTTTAGGGATATTTTGGTTAAATAACATAATTGGGGAGGTGTGTGCAACAGGTAGGGGGTGCCTTTAATATGGGCCTTACTCGGGGTATCTCTTATTTCTTCTTTTTTTTTTTTGTTGGTGAAATCTCTTATTTCTATTCACCCGAGAAAAGATTTAATTTTCCTCGTTTTTTAGTTACAAAGTTGACAATGTACCAAAAATAAGGTTACAACAATGACAATTTAAAAGAAGAAATTACAAAATAAGAATAAAATAAATACAGGAAACTTCACTCATAGTAATTAATAATTTTGTATAACTGATACCTAATAGTAATTCTCTCCATGTGAGATGACCTAGGGTTTTCTCCTCTCGTAAGGAGTCGTTTCACTGTTACATTGCTTTGCATGCGTACGACACTCGCAAACTAGGGCAACCAAATGGCAGGCATCGAGAATCTTCACCTTAGTGATGACAATGAGGAAGTACTAACCTTCTCAGGGCAGGGGGACCAGGAGAGAAACGCTGAGGTTGGTTTGTGTTTTGTGGGACGATTTCTCACACAAAAACCGATCAAGACTCACATGATGAAGGAGAGGCTTGCAACGATATGGGAACCAGGAAAAGGAGTAGCGATCAAGGAAGTGGAAGCAGGCATTTTCTTGTTTCAGTTCTTTCATAAGATTGATTACCGCCGAGTCATGGAGAACGGCCCGTGGTTCTTTGACAACCACATGGTTATTATGAGCCCAATGAATGCTGCCACAACAGATCCCGCTGTACCATGTCAACTTTTGGGTTCAGGCCCACGATCTACCCATTGGTTTAATGTCAATATAAGTGGGGAAGGAACAAGGTGACCACATTGGGGAGTTCTTGGAGTATGATGCAAAGAACAATTCCAACTTCTTGAAGAGTTATATGAGAATCAAGGTGCGGATTGATGTGAGGAAACCCTTGAAAAGAAGCAATAAGGTACGTAGGGCGGATTGGGACACAAGAATGGTAAGATTTAAGTATGAAAGACTTGGGATCTTCTGCTATTTGTGTGGCTTAATGGGACGCGCAGATAGTAAATGTGAAAAGCTCTTTCTGATGGAGGAGGATACTAGTGTACGTGGATGGGGACTGGAGTTGAAGGTGAAGCACCGACGGAATGGTGGTGGTGGTGGGTGCAAGTGGCTGCGAGAAGAATCAGGGTTTGATTGGGAAACAGCATCCCATGACAATGGCGCAAATCACGAGAATTCAAACGAAGCTGATTTCTCTCAATCTCAAGCACAGGGGCGCAATTTTCGCACTCCAATTTTATCACTTGGAGGAATTAATGCATGTCAAATTGATCAAGGTGGATCCTCTCATAATGGGGCTGGTCCACAGCAGTCAACAAGGAATATTCCTCAGTTGACCCGAATAGAGACCGAAAGTATTGATGACACGGAGGACGAAACAGATGAGCTGGGGGTGGAGAAAAAATGTAAACGGGGTGCAAAAAGTAACATGGGTGAAACTCAACCAATGGTCACTGATCCAACTAATGTTTCTCTGAACAACGCAGCTGTTCAACATTTTTTAATGGTGGGTCCTGGTACTCAGGCCCATCAGGACCAATGATTGTTTTGAGTTGGAACTGCTGGGTTTTAGGTCACCCGGAAGCAGTTCCTTCGTTACGTGACGTAGTCCGGTACCATAAACCGGATGTTATTTTCTTGTGTGAAACTTTGTGCAATGTGAGTAGAGTAGAGGAGGTTAGGAGAATATTGGGCTTTGAGGCTTGCTTTGTGGCGGTTATAAGTGGTGGTTTGGCCTTGCTTTGGCAGAAAAATGGGGCTTGCGAGATCCTCAATTATTCCCAGAATTTCATTAATGCTATAGTCAATGAAGAGGGCTCATCACCTTGGAGATTCACAGGGTTTTATGGACTGCCTAACAGAGGACAAAGGTGGGAGTCGTGGAGTATTCGTAGATCGCTAGAATCCCAATCCACCCTGCCTTGGTGCATTATGGGAGACTTCAACGACCTGCTTTCTCACACTGAGAAGCGAGGTAACGTTGCTCACCCTTAATGGCTCATGAATGGCTTTCGTGATGCGATCAGAGACTGCGACCTTATTGATATCCCTCTCCAAGGGCATTCTTATACATGGTGGCGAAGTTTGGGCTCTGAGCATGCTGTTGAGGAGAAGTTGGACCGAGCCATGGCCACTCAGTCGTGGTTAGAACGGTTCCCTTTTAGTAGCTTGCGTAACCTTGTTGCAGCTACTTCGGACCATTCACCTTTATTGTTAGCAACAGAAACTCATCACTATGTCTTCAAACAGAAGCAATTTCAGTTTGAAAACTCTTGGCTAGTAGAGCCCGAGCTTGATAGCGTGGTTCAGGAGGGATGGAGGCGAGGAGAGGGGGAGCCTGTCCTCATCAAGTTGGTGATGTGCATAAGAGAGTTGGATCACTGGGGTCGTTCTATTCGCGGGCGGCACACAGATGAGATAGAAAGGTGCAAGAAAAGAATGGAGGAGGTGCGGATAATACAATCTGAAGAAGCAGGCCGTGAACTAAATGAACTGAGAAATAAGCTTGCCAACCTGCTGATGCAAAAAGAAGCTTTCTGGAAACAAAGGGCAAAGGCTTTTTGGATGAGAGATGGAGACATGAACTCCAAATTCTTCCATGCAGTGGCCACCTCCAGGCGCAAGAGAAACAAAATTTTGAAGTTGAAGGGCGATGACAATTCGTGGGTCGAAACGCAAGCAGTTCTCTGTGAGTTGGACCGTGAATACTTTGAAACTTTATTCAAGGCCCAAGCAAGTGATTATGGGCCCGTGTTGGAAGCAGTGGACCAAAAAATAAACGATGGCGCCATTCAGTGAAGATGAGTTTCGCAATGCAGTTTTTCAGGTGCACTCCGACGAGGCTCCGGGCCCTGATGGGCTCAATCCTGCTTTCTATAAGCGCTTTTGGACTCTTTGTTGTGCTGACATTGTCCAACCATGCAGGAGTTGGCTTCATGAATGAGTCCTTCCAAGCTCCATGGGTGAAACAAACATAGTCCTAGTGCCAAAATGTGACTCACCGGAATCAATGTGTGACCTTCGGCCCATTTCCCTTTGTAATATGGTTTACAAAGTTCTTGCTAAGACTCTTGCAAACAGGCTTAAACGGGTCCTCCCTAAGTGAATCTCAGAGGAGCAATCAGGTTTTGTCTCAGGTCGTTCTATAATTGATAATGTTTAAATTGCTTTTGAAATTATTCATTATTTGAAGTGTAAGACTAGGGGCAAAAAAGGAAAGGCAACTTTGAAATAGATATCAGTAAAGCCTATGACAGAGTGCATTGGGGTTATCTTATGGCCATTATGCACCGAATGGGGTTTGACCAACAATGGATAGGATCGATGAAGATGTGTGTTACATCAGTGAGCTACTCAGTGCTTATCAATGATGATAGGGTCGACCTGGTGATTCCAGAGAGGGGTCTGTGTCAATATGATCCTCTATCACCCTGTCTTTTTATTCTGTGCGCTGATGGTTTATCTGCTCTCTTGAAGCAAGCAGAGAGGAATTGAGTCATTCGTGGTGTTCAGATTTGTCGTCGTGCCCCCATTATTAGCCACCTTCTCTTTACAAATGACAACTTCCTTTTCTTTGGAGCAAATGAGGGGGAAACCACTGCAGTGAGGAATATCCTTGCTACCTATGTTGTAGCATCTGGGCAATTTATCAACTTGCAAAAGTCAAAAATTTTCTTTAGCAGAAATATTGGGGAGGCCCAGAAGACTGCTCTTGCCAATATTCTAGGGGTTAAGGAATGCCTAGGCATGAACAAATATCTAGGACCGCCTTCTATGGTGGGTAGAAGCAAAAAGGCCATTTTCAATTACATAAAAGACAGGATGCATCAACTAATATTTGGCACACACCATGGCTGCAGTGTGATGATGATCCAAGAGTCCAGTCAGTCTGTAACATCCCAATTTTTATAAAAATTATTTTATAGTTTCCGACTACTTGAAAATAAATCATGGAGATTGATCACCTCAATGGTTTGTTAAAAGTACGAAGAACTACAAATATTAGTTGTAAATAATTTACTGTTTTAGTAATTAATTCAGATTAAGAGACAGTGTAGACGTATACTGTTTTTAATATGAATTAATCTTGAAACATGTGAAAAATTGTTGTTTGATTAAAGAAAATTATTTTATTGAATGAAAAATAATTTTAGGATTTAATAGACATTTTTAAGTCACATTTTTTAATTTTCATTGTTTAGTTATTGTATTAATTGTCTGTTTTACGTCATATTTAATATGACTATTATTTTAGAGATTTTGTCTTAATAATTTTATTGTTTGAATAATATCTAGATGATAAGAGAAATTAAAATTAGTGATCCTTACTACTTTACAGTTTTTATTACGCTGCGAGAATTCTGCCGTTAGGAGGCTATTCGGTGAGTTTCTAACTGAAACATGCCCAAATGTGATCCAAATTTTATAAAATTTGAGATCTTAGAATTTTCTAATATTTAGAATTTATTGGAATTTTTATGGAATTTTTGGGCATCAGAAAATATTTAGTGCATTATCTGTGTCCAGAAACTGCCTAATTGCAACGTTTCGGTTTGTATTTCGAGAAAACGAGATACGTGGGTGCTTTTCTCATACCGTGAGGAACATTTTGGCTAAATGGTAATTTTTGGGTGTGGACTTGTTTTTAAAATTATTTTTGGAATTTTTAGTATTAAAACCTAATATACGCGTAACGTCGTGCACCCGATTGAGCGAGAACGCGACGAAACACAATATCTTGATATTTTGGACTGGGGGCGTGAATCCAACAACTAGGGGAGCTGAACCTTGAGTCTTAGAACCTTCCATGCCAAGTGTTAGCTTATGATTGGTTGGTTAGTAAATTGTAGGTAGTTAGTTAAGTAGGTTTAGAACTAGTTTGGTTAGTTTGGAACTAAATGAACAATTTTCTTCCACCCTTGTCCCTCCTCCATTTCGTGGCTGACCTCCTTCATTGGAAACCATCTTCATCATTCTTTCATTTTTGGAAAGCTTGGGAAGAACTTTAGTGAGAGAAAGTATGGAGAAACTTAAAAATTTTGTGATTTTGGAAGCTTAATCTTCATCCCTTCTTCTTCCTTCTTGATCAATCATCCTCATCTTGGTTGGTAATATTCCTAACCCATTTCCTTTTCTCCATGGCTTCCATGGATGAGTTTTTATGGTTTTAGTGTTGTCTCTCACAATTTTGGTGTTGATTCTTGAAGGAAATTTGATGTTTAAGCTTACAAACTTCCATCCTTTCTTCTTAATCCTTGATCCATCATCTCTAATCTTGTTGGTAAGTGTTCTTGATCACTGTCCTCTTCTCATGGCTGCCAAGAGTGTGCTTTTCATGATTTTAGAGTTGTTTTGCTCAGAAAGTGTTAGATCTTTATGTTTTAGCTTGTCTATTTCATGAATCCATCAATTTCTTCCATGATTAAGCTTGATTAGAGTTTTTAAAATTTGGGAACCCTAACCCTTGACCCTGGCCGAACCTATGGGGCTGATTAAGGGACTTGTTTTGGAGTTAGATCTAGCAAGGTTTTAACTTAGCATACTTAGATCTAGTCATATATGCATGTTAAACAAGTTTTTATGAAATAAATTTGGTTGAAAATGGGGGCTGGAACCATGGCCTCAAACATGATTTTGGAGGATGTTTTAATTTTTTTTTAAAGTGTTGAATAAGTTGGCTTAAGGTTAAAGGAATTAAGTGTAGTGAATTTGCATGATTTAGTCTTAAAAGTGAAGTTGTAAACAAAAACTTTTACACCTCTTTTATGTTTTGAAAAACAGCAACCTTTGTCGTCTTAAATGGATTTTATGAACTTGTTTTTATGGCTTAAAGGTAGTACAATTAGTAGATCTTAGCTTATGAGTTAAAGGCTAACAAGTTTGCATGATTTAGATTATAGAAAATGAAGTTTATAGATCAAATTATTGTCTTGCTTTTGGGCTTTCAAAACCGTGGCCTTCAAGGAAGTTTTGTCACTTGTTCTTGGCTTATTTTATGCCTAAGATTGTTGTAAAAGGTGGTTAGTAAATTGATTTAGCAAAGTCTTTCAAAGAAGCTTGATTTTAGTAAATGATTTGGGTTATGTTTCAAGTATTGTTTTGGACTTATAATAAAATTGTTTCTAAAATTTTGTGACATGTTTTAGTGTTTTAAAAAGTGATTCAAAGTTGGCAAAACACTATTTATTTGGTAAAAACACTATTTCAATTGGTAAAATTTGATTTAAGCTTTTTCTAAGTGTGTAGAGTTAGTAAAAGTTTGAAAACTTGCATGACTTAGACTTGTTGCATGACATATGACTAGGTGTGATCCAAATGGGATTAAAGGAGTAATTCTTAGGCCTTTTAGGGACCTAAACCCGTGGCTGCCCTAGGGGCATTAGATTGAGTTCTTAGTTCTAATTGATTGAAACTTGCGTTGTTAGGGTACGCGCAAGGTGCGACTTGACGATAGTTTCGAATTATCTTGCTTGGATTATTAAAGCGCCCAAGGTAAGAAAAATTCTTATATAATGAGTTTGGGCTTTTTACCTTGTGTGTTGTTTGATTAACTATGTGATAGTACTTGTAGTATGACTATGTGTTGCTTGGAATGCTGTAGCATGTTTTTGGCCCCGCGTGGCAAGACTGAATTGTATTGTGTGACTTAAATCATGTTTGATTGATTTGATTGGACTTGAAATTGATGAATGTATGGCAGGTTGTAGCGTACTAAATTATTATGTGCTGTATGAAATGTTGTAGCACGCTCTTGGCCCTGTGTGGCATTATGATTTGTATTACTTGCCTTAAATCATATTTGATTTAATTGGAATTTGAAATTGATTAGAATTTGGAAAATATTGTTGATAATAATGGATTAATTAATAATGCGTTGATCGATTGTTATTGGTTTGACGATTTACTACGGTAAATCCGATGCGATTTCACAAGCCAAATTCTGATTTCGTAAACACATTGTTAAGGGCATTTTGACTTAAAAGTAAGCGTGAGGGTTTTAGTATAACTAGCCAAAGCTTGCAAATAATTTTCTAGGAATCAATAGTAGGAAAAAGAACTTGAGTAAACAATATGATTTGTGAAAACGGTTGAGTTAAATGATGCGTTTGGAAAATTCTGGCTAGGAAAGACCTGGTTATTAAGAGTCTTCGCACCGCCTCTCTTTCCTGTGAATTTTTCCTAATGCATTATTTAGCACAACTAGGGTTTCAACGACCTAAAGCCAAAAAGTATTTTCAGATACATAGGAGTGATACAAGGACGGAGAAAGAGATTTTAAAGATCGAGATTTCGAAGGAATAAAATATAGGGAACCTAGTGTTCCTATTGAGCATATGTGTCATGTGTCCTGTGCTGGGACTTAATGTCCTACTTGCGTGCATATTTTCTTGATTAAGGATTGGACCTAGTGTTCCGTATGGCGTGCCTAGTACCTCAACCTAAAAATTGGCCCTAGTGTTCCGTATTACATGCCTAGAATTTTAATCTAAGATTGAGATTAGCGTTCCGCAGTTGAACACCTGGACCTAGTTCCTGTGTTTGAACTCTAAGGGGTATTTCTCATCATATCAGTTTACTGCGTGATGAAGGATACCCGAGCATTACTTGAATAGTATGGGATGCTTAATATGGTGCTCAAACTTTGAGTTCCCTTCAACTTTTTTAAATGTGAAACATAGTTGATTGTCATTCCGCATTGATTAATTAAAACTTTACTCGGCCGCTCCCAACGGTGAGCATGCCATATTGAAGAATTTGTTTCGATGCATACTGACCATTGAGCATCGACACTCGGAGCGTTTGATTGTCTTAAGGACTTCAAAAGGACGAGTTGTCACTTCATGCCCGTGTGGCAGCAATGCCTAATGCGTGGCAAGCCTAATGTGTGGCTATACCCTTGGTAGGGGAATTTGATTCGGACGTTGAGAAACAAAGTTCCTCGTCACTGCTGACCTTGTTTAAGGTTGTAGGTGTATACACAAACTTGTTCATAATGCATTGACATGCATGGCTAACCACATTTATGATATGTGATGATTTGTTTGATGAAATTGATATTGTGAGGACTTGATCGTTGATTTGTTGATAGAATTGTTGTTCACATGCAGTTGTTTGATATTGTGGTGACTTGATTGTTGACCTATTGATAGAATTGTCTGTTCACATGCAAATGTTTGATATAACATGATAATGCATGTGGTCAATTAAGTATGTATATGTATATAAAAGCATGTCGTTGTATTATATATGTATATATTATTTGCATGCGACATAGCCTACGATAAACTCGTGGACAAAGGGTTTACTCTTACACTATTGTTGGATTGGACATTCTTGTGAATATCACTTCCAGATGGAGCTCCATAGTTGCTGCCGTTTCGTCTTTCTAGGAGCGTTGAAGATTGGGCCAATGGAAGAAGATTCCTCTGAGTGCTTCGTGTTTTGATCTTGCTGAACTGTTTCTCAGTAAGAGTTATAGTTGTTGGCTAGCTTAGCTTAGGGTTTTGTCGTTGTTATTTGCATAATTGCCCATTGTTTTGTAATAACTCTTTTCAGAAAACCTCGCCTCAGTGCGAAACGATTATGTTATGTTTTATGTTATGTGAAGTATTGATTGTGATGCATTATACTCTGATATTTGCAAAAGACTGATTTTGCGCTATTTAGAAAATTATAGTACTCTTTATGTCTCATATTTGAAAAGGGTTTCAAAGAGAAGAAAAAGAAAAAAAATTACCCCTATTTTCCATTGCAAAATACATAAGAGTACTTTTTAACTGAAAGCATACAAGCACCAAATGTTTTTAGCATTAGATTGGGTTGCACAGTAGCGCTCCAGAAACGGGGTGTTACACAGCCCAACCAATTGAAGCCCAAGAGATGGTAGTAGCCTAACTCATTGACACGGTCTCCGGAACCTGGAAAGAAGACTTGGTCTGCTCCTTATTTGGCCCAAGAGATACCATGGAGATCCTTCAAATTCCATTGATGAGCCTTAATCAATCGGATGCGATTGTTTGGCGTTTTGACAAAAGAGGACTGTATACAGTCCGAAGCGCATACTGGACTTGTATGGAGGTGATGGTTGATAGCGCATATCTCAGAGTCCCAGGCGAGTGGACGACTGTTTGTTCTCTTCCAGTTCCATCAAAGGTGCGAACTTTTCTATGGAGATTAGGAAGAAATTGTTTGTCCACTAGATCGAATTTGGGGAGCAGAGGTGTGGCGTGTGATCCTCTGTGTGTTTGCTATGGAACTACGCCGGAAAATAACTGGCACCTGTTCTTAGCTTGACCTCGCAGTGTTGAGTGTTGGCGATGAGCCTCTTTATGGCAGACTCTAGAACCAATAATGCTGCAAATGGAAGGCTTTCATGAATTTCTTATGTAGGTTTGCAGTTAACTTAGCGAAGACTAGCTTGCGCGAGTTGCCACGATGCTTTGGAGCTTATGGAAGCACCAGAATGTGAAGCTTTGGGATGCAATTTCGGAGAGCCCACATCAGGTTGTTGCGCGCGCCACTGAGGTGTTGAAAGCTTGGAGCACCGCTGGATCAATTAGAGAACACAGAGTTGAGGTCATGACAGGTTCAGTGGGGCATCAACAGGCATGAACAGTGCCTCCAACTGGTTTTTTGAAATGCAATGTGGACGCGACAATCTTTCAGGAACAGAATCGGACTGGAGTTGGTATGTCTGTGAGAAACTCAATGGGGCAATTTCTTTTGGCCGGGACTGATTGGTTGTCTGCAAAGGTTTCACTGGCTGAAGGGGAAGCTTGAGGATTGTTACATGCTCTTAACTGGATAGTCACTGAAGGCTTTGATTGTGTCATTTTTTAGATGGATTGCAAACAAGTGGTTGATGATGTTCTCAATGCAAAATCCGATGTATCTGAGTATGAGTGCATTCTTCAAGAGCGCAAGCGTATTTTAGCCTCCTACAACAACTTTAGAGTTGTTTTTACTAGGCGATCAGCTAATGGTAATGCTTATGTGCTTGCAAGAGCAGCTATCTCTCAAGCTCCTCGCACTGTTTTTCATTCTACTCCGCTTTGTATTTGAAACATTATTTATAATGAATTAAATTGAGTTTGTTTGCGTCAAAAAAAAAATTGGGAAAAGGTAAAACCCCCCATTTTTGTCTTTATTATTTATTTATTTATTTTTGGTAACTTTGTCTTCATTATTTTATTGAATAGAATAGAAGCACCGTAAATTCTAAATTTAGATTTAGATTTACATCTACGTCAACACAGCAAAGTGCAAATACTAACCCAGACTCATTGGTCCCACATGTAGATCATAATCGAACTGCTGAGAATCACGGATCATATAGAAGTTAGCACCAGGGGATGAAGTGTGACACTACCAGTCCACTTCTACGAGTGACACTCACTCATAAGTGTATCTTAATCCCTCAAGTCCAATTAGTCAATTTCCAAACCCCACTTGTGAATCTTAAAAATCAACATTTTTAGCTTTCCAAATCCCAATTAACGAAAACAAATAAGGCAACGACAGAGGGATAGAGAGTGTGCTTTGAGCTTAGCAGAAGAAAAGAAAAAAAAAGGAGAAACCAAATGGGTTTCACCTTCAACACCATGACTCTAAACATGCTCCTCCTAATGGCCATGGTGGCCACCAACATTCTCTCCCTCTACCACCTCTCCACAACACTCCAATCCCCCAAATCCCCAAAACCACCCGCAGCAGCAGTCCCCGACCAACTCCTCCGCCAACTCCACACCATACGCGCCACCATCAACCACCTCACGCGCCTCCAACAAACAACCGACACGAACACCAACGCAAACGCGAAATCCACGATCCCTCCAGATCTGTTACTCTACTCACACCTCTCCCCAATTGCTTCCTCATGCCACAACCACCCTGACCTTCTCCACAAGTACATGACCTACACACCATTCTCTCTCTGCCCCTCCGATTCCGACCTCGCCGAATCCCTAATCCTCCGCGGTTGCCACCCTCTCCCCCGCCGACGCTGCTTCTCCAGAACGCCGAAAAAACAACCCTCCTCAACTTCACTCCCTCAAAACCCTTTCCCTTCTTCCCTCCCTGACTCCTCCGTTATTTGGGACCATTACTCCTGCAAATCCTTCGATTGCCTCAACCGTCAAAACCCTAATCTCGGCTTCGAACCCTCTCGCGAAGCTTCTAAGTTTACTACCTACACTACCGACTTGGATCTCCCCGTTCAACAGCTTCTCCAGATCGCGAAATCCGCCAAGTCCGTTCTCCGGCTTGGAATCGATGTCGGCGGCGGCACCGGCTCCTTCGCCGCCGCGATGAAGCTCCGTAATGTCACCGTTTTGACCACCACCATGAATGTGGCGGCGCCGTATAGCGAGGCCGTCGCGCTCAGGGGACTCGTGCCGCTCCACGTGCCATTGCAGCAGCGGTTGCCGCTGTTTGACGGCGTCGTGGATATTGTCCGGTGTGGGCGTGCGGTGAACCGGTGGATTCCGGTGACGATGATGGAGTTCTTGTTGTTTGATGTGGATAGGGTGTTGAGAGGTGGAGGGTATTTGTGGTTGGATCATTTTTTTAGTAAGGGTGTGGATCTTGAGATGGTGTATGCGCCCTTGATTGGGAAATTGGGTTACAAGAAGGTGAAGTGGGCAACGGGGAATAAGACTGATGCTGGTGGTGTCAAGAATGGAGAGCTTTACTTGACTGCGTTGCTGCAGAAGCCTCTCTCAAGATGAGGGTCACACAGGTAGGAACTAGCTATCTCTCTAATTGGCAACCTGTGTTTCATCACCGATGCTTGAAAATGTTGATGGTTGAGTGTTGAGAAATGAGAAATTTGAAATTGGTGAGTGCATTTGCAATTTTTTTTTTTTTGGGATCAATAGTGCATTTGCAATTTAATCTATTGCTTGTTTTAGTTATAAAAAAACAACGGTGCTATTTTAGTGTTACACGTTAGAAAGGTTTGCAAGCAAAGAGTGTGGGTAGTTTGAAGTTCATCGTGATTTTGACACACACAAGTTTTGAGGTGGATATATTTTTACTTATTCACTTGCAAACTCACGCCTTTTTCATGAAAATTTATATTTGTTGGATGGTTAATGAAAAAATTGTGGCTGTCAAACATCAATGATTTGACTGTGTATGATTGGATGATAATTTAAAATGAAATTGGCGTGACAAATTTGTTGAATTCTAGTTCTGTAAATGAAATATTGTTAAAGCTGATACTGGTTGGTGGAAGCCCCAAGTTTTCTTCTGTTGTGTGTTACATTATTGTCTGACTGCAGAGTGACTGCAGAGTTATCTACATGTGAATTACAGTTTACACATGCAGATAACTAGCTAATTTGAGAGTAGTATCTCGAAGGAAAACCTTTCAACTAATGGAAAACGTAAGATACCACATCGCTCAACTCTCTTATTTCTATTTCCATCTAATCTAAATGTCACTAGTTTAAATTTCCATTTCTTTTTTTCTCTTTATAGAAATGATGAAGTAAGCACAGGCTCAGTAGCAAGCTCTCTTACCCCAGCAGCAAGCACCCCAGCAGCAAGCTCCTGCACCAGAGCAACAAGCTCCCGCACTATTTTTCACAATGAGCACGTAATGCAGTGTCTATCAAGGCTTTCTGTGCGGTCTCTAGTCCGTAACAGGTCTCTCTCCACTGAATGAAATTCGTTGATACTGGATCCGTCCTTTTTGAGACTCCACCTTGGACGATCGCCGAGTAATCGGAACCTGGCTGCACTGCCATCACTTGACGAGGGAGTAATAATAATTACATGTTTCGAACATCTCACTGGACCTCCAAACGAGTTCAGAATTACTCGTAAACCTGGGGCTAAATTGTGGGATAAGAGTAATTCTGAACTCATTTTTCTCCCTCATGGTAAAAGAGGTCCAGTGAGACGCTCGAAACATGTAATTATTATTACTCTCTCGTCAAGTGATGACACTGCAGCCAAGTTCCGATTACTCGGCGATCGTCCAAGGTGGAGTCTCACAAAAGAGGGACGGATCCAGTATCAACGAATTCCATTCAGTGGATAGAGACCTGTTACGGACTAGAGACCGCACATAAAGCCTTGATAGACACTGCATTACGAGCTCATTGTGTAAAAACAGTGCGGGAGCTTGCTGCCGGGGTGCTTACTGTTGGGTAAGGGAGCGTGCTGTTGAGCCTGCTGCTTCATCATTTCTGTATGGAGAAAAAAGAAATGGGATCTAAACTAGTGACATTTAGATTAGATAGAAACAATAAAGTTGAGCGATGTGGTAACTTGCGTTTTCCATTAGTTGACAGACTTCGAGTTACTACTCTCAAATTAGCTAGTTATCTGCATGTGTCTACCAATTAGTAAACTATAATTCCCAAAGATCTTTCATTATTGTCTGACTGCGGAGGCTGGCTAGGCATTGAAATATATTATAAAAAATTAAACTGCTGGTAAGTGGTAGCTTGGATGAGATGACCAAGTTACTATAGGATGTCTACCACCATGTGTTGGGACAGGGTAATAAGGGGACAAGGCAGTGTCAGTGATGGTATGTTTGGATGTGGGAATAAGTAGGAGAGAAGAGAAAATAAGTATATTTTCAGATTGTTTGGATTGAGAAAAAAAGAGTAGGAGAGAAAGAAAAGTTAAGTTTTATCTTCACTTGTTTGGTTGGGTAGAAAAGTTGAAAGAAAGAAATTGGTATTTTGTGAAGACATTTCTACTTTTATATAAAGACATAAGAAATCACCCTGTGAGCTAGTTCTAAATTCAAAAATTTGAGAGATAAATTTGGTCTTTACTTTTCAGAGTCATTTTCTTCGAAGACTTTTTTATTGTGGGTCCCACTATTGCAGTTCCATCTCCGGTGTTTTCTCCTGCAAACCAAATAAGAGTGCAAACCAAATAAGAGAAGTGCTTATTTTCAATTCCACTTCCATCAGCATCAAGTTCCATCGTTTGCACTTTTGTTGAAACAAACACATGGTAAGAGTTTGTAAATGTGGTAGAGCGGAAAATCCATTGTATTACTGATTCAACTTTTACTGATGGAATTGAGACAGTGGATGTTAATATATCTAGTAAACCAAACTTAGAGATTTAGGGTGTCTTCAAACGGCCATTTGGCCAGATTGAAAAAATTCTTCCTTTTGCATTCGGTGTCTCTTAACGTGTGTTTTGCCACTGTTCCTTTGAAAGAGAGAAGAGGGGGGGGGGACCAACCAGACTGTTAGATGTTAGTCTCACTAGGTGGGATCGGTTATATGGATCACCCGACACTGTAATGGTCTACTAGCATAAATTATGTCTATAGCGAAACCATTGCCCTCTATATCTCTTTTTATAATTTCTCCTAAGTAGGATGTACTGCTGTTTGATTTAAATTTTAATTAGACAAGTAAATTACGACAAGCATCAATTCTCTCATTTCAATGTATTATAATTTCCTGAATTTGATTTGGATGTGGTATGTTAGTCCTGGCTATAATTCTATAATTACACTGCAGCTCTCTCTTGATATAGTGGAATTTTCTCCCTCTTTTGTGTGTATTGTAGTTTGATAATGATATATGTGAGAATTCAGGCATCCGAATGGTCCCCTCAAAACCGGCTTGTGAGGGGGTGGTCTACCTCGCTATATAAGCAACGGTCAGGTTCGTTAACCACCCGATGTGGGACTCGCAACACGTCCCCTCGAGCCTGGGCTCGTCACCACAAGCGAGGGCTAGCGGCACTAACCACACCACCGAGTAGAACGTGGCTCTGATACCATGTTAGAATTCAGGCATCCGAATGGTCCCCTCAAAACCGGCTTTCGTCTATCTTGCAGCACTCCCTTCACGGCAGTGGTGCTCAGTCACCTTCCCCTGCCCCTCTGCCTCATCCTCATCACCACAAGCGAGGGCTAGCGGCACTATCCATACCACCGGGTAGAACGTGTTGCGAGTCCCACATCGGGTGGTTAACGAACCTGACTGTTGCTTATATAGCTGGGTAGACCACCCCTTCACAAGCCGGTTTTGAGGGGACCATTCGGATGCCTGAATTCTCACATGGTATCAGAGTCACGTTCTGCCCGGTAGTGTGGATAGTACCGCTAGCTCTGGCTTGTGGTGACGAGCCCAGGCTCGAGGGGGCGTGTTGCGAGTCCCACATCGGGTGGTTAACGAGCCTGGCCGTTGCTTATATAGCTGGGTAGACCACCCCCTCACAAGCCGATTTTGAGGGGACCATTCGGATGCCTGAATTCTAACAATATATGCTGTAAGGAAGATAAATTTGCCAGTTTATCCTGATTTCCTTGCTCGGTGGTTTTATGGAGCGCTTAATGAGAGGAATGTTCATGTCCACTGTGATGCATCATTCCAATGTTGTAAAAGAACCAACACATCAGAAGAAAGCTAGAAGGAAGTCAAGGAGAGGTGTATATCCGTGGGGACTTGGGGGAACTGGTAGAGCCGTAGAGGAAAATAGAGTTTATGATCATTTTTACTTATTGAATTAAATTGTGCTATCCCAATTATTTGTTTGGAAATAAATTCAACAAACGTCATTTTCGTTCACCTAGTTTTTGAGGCGCTTGGGATTTATAATGATGGAACGTTCTTTTTCATTTGATATTTCTTTAACAATTCCTAGAAAACTTTTATATTGATATGAATTGCACAAAAAAATGGGTCTTGTGAAAACGATTTCTTATACTAATTTTTAGATATATAAGAAAAAAATAAAGTGATATTTTTATAAATAAAAATTGAAAATTAAAATGTTGAAAATCAAACTGTTCATGCGAATTATGCCTTGAAAATACATTTTATGCAATTTTCATATCCCAATTTACTAATAGCAAGCCACCAGATTGGGCCGCAAAAAAATTTCATGAGTTGCAGGATGTCATAAAAACTATCGTATGGTGATTAAAAACAGATTGTGTCAAAACAGTGTGGGAGCTTCTTGCTCTGGTGCAGAAGCTTGCTGCTAGGGTGCTTACTGTTAGGGTAAGGAAGCTTGTTGCTGAGCCTACGCTTTATCATTTCTGTAAGGAGAAAAAAGAAATGGGGATTTAAACTAGTGACATTTAGATTAGATGGAAATAGAAATAATAGAGTTGAGCGATGTGGTACCTTGTGCTTTCCATTAGTTGAAAGGGTTTTCCTTCGAGATACTACTCTCAAATTAGCTAGTTATCTGCATGTGTCTACCAATTAGTAAACTGTAATTCCCAAAGATCTCTCATTATTGTCTGACTGTGGAGGCTGGCTAAGCATTGAAATATATTCTAAAAAATTAAACTGTTGGTAAGTGGTAAGTTGGATGAGATGCCCAAGTTACTATAGGATGTCTACCACCATGTGTTGGGACAGGGTAGTAAGGGAACAAGGCAGTGTCAGTGATGGTATGTTTGGATGTGGAAAGAAGTAGGAGAGAAGAGAAAATAAGTATATTTTTAGATTGCTTAGATTGAGAAAAAAGAGAAAGAAAAGTTAAGTTTTCTCTTGTTTGGTTGGGTAGAAAAGTGGAAAGAAATTGGTATTTTGTGAAGACATTTTTGCTTTTATATAAAGACATAAGAAACCACCTTGTGAGGTAGTTCTAATTCTAAATTCAAAAATTTGAGAGATAAATTTGGTCTTTGCTTTTCAGAGTCATTTTCTTCAAAGAATTTTTTATTGTGAGTTCCACTATTGCAGTTCCATCTCTGGTGTTTTCTCCTGCAAACAAATAAGAGAAGTGCTTCTTTTCAATTCCACTTCCCTCGACATCAAGTTCCATCGTTTGCACTTTTGTTGAAACAAACACATCGTAAGAGTTTGTAAATGTGGTAGAGCGGAAAATCCATTGTATTACTGATTCAACTTTTACTGATAGAATTGAGACAGTGAATGTTAATATATCTGTTAACCCAAACTTCGAAGGGTGACTTCAAGCGGCCATTTGGCCAGATTGAGAAAATTCCTCCTTTTGCATTTAGTGTCTGTTAACGTGTATTTTGCCACTGTTCCTTTGAAAGGGAAAAAAACCAAACAGTAGATGTTAGTCATGTCACTAAGTAGACCAAGCATTATCTTACTATGTGGGATCGGCTATATGGATCACCCGACGCCATAATGGTCTATTACCATAAATCATGTCTATAGCGAAACCATTGAATTCTAAATCTTTCTTTATAATTTCTCCCAAGTAGGATGTACTGATGTTTGATTTAAATTAGACAAGTAAATTACGACGAGCATCAATTCTCTAATTTCAATGTATTATAATTTCCTGAATTTGATTTGGATGTGGTATGTTAGTCCTGGCTATCAGGACTGTGGTTACAGTATAGACAACTAAGGTCATTGCCTTAGGCCTCACTTTGTGATACAGTTAGTAGTAGTACTAAATATTTTACTACAAAGTTTAATTTATTGCCTATTTGAGTATTTTATTTGGGTGCGGTAGTCCTTCATTTTTATAGATTAGGTCTATTTTACACATTCAAATACCTCAACAGATGCAATCCATATAGCTCCATTTATCTATTAACATAATTGGGCTTAATTGAATGCATTTTGGGAAAAACAGAAGACACACTTCACTAATGATGAGTGCAACCCAAATTCTCAATTTTACAAAGTCAAATAATTAAATATTTATAACCGATACATCTTCAAATAATTCTCAATTCTTTATCAACTCAAATTGTTTTTTTAACCTGCACTCAAATTGTTTTGCTCTCTCAATTTTTTTTCTCCACATCTTCATGTTCTTTTCATATTATTTTGAAGTGAGCTTTTAGGAAAGGTAACCATATCAAATTGTTCTGGTGGATAATATCAACGTGTAATTTTCTATTTTCAGGTTCTATCATTTCATTATTTTTTTTTCTATTCACGTGCAATTTTCAGGTTCTATGCATTGTTTATATAAATTGACAATACCTATAACAGTTGCTAGTGCTGAAAGAAGTTTTTCAAAATTAAAATTGATCAAATCCTATCTTAGATCAACAATGCTACGTGATATATTGAATGGATTAGAAATATTATCTATTGAAAGTGAAATATTAGAATTACTTAATTATAAAACTTTAATAAATGATCTTGTAGCTCAAAAAACTAAAAAAATAATATAAAAATTAGTAATTTACATTATAATAAGTCTCTCTGATAATTTTGCCTAAGGCCCCAAATTTTCTAAACACGGCCCTGCTGGCTATAGTTCTATTACACTGCAGCTCTCTCTTTTGACACTGATACAGTGGGATTTTCTCCCTCTTTTGTGGGTATTGCAGTTTGATAATGATATGCTGTAAGGAAGATAAGTATGCCAGTTTATCCTGATTTCCTTGCTATGGGGTTTTATGGAGCTTGTAACGGAGGAATGTTCATGACCACTATTAGATAATATTAGTTTATAAGGGTAGTATAGTCTTTTAGTATTCTACTATATATTCTACTTTAAACATTATATTGTTTAGACTTTCTAATTGCAATTCTATTGGAACCCTAATGGAATCTCTTCTCTTTTACTCCTCTTCATCTTTTCTTTTATATGATTGTTAATATGATATCAAAGAGTTAGGTTTATCCATTTGTCTGAATTAACTCTGCTGCCCTGTTCGTCTCTGCGGCCCTGTTCATCGCACCTTCGCATATGTTTTGTTTCACTTTCCAGATTTTATTACCTTTGCATTCTCAAATAAAAAAAAAAGGGGAAAACCACTTTTGCACCTTCTTCCAAGTCCACTGCGTTGGTTACTGTTCTTGAGGCATAAAACGTGAGATTTTGTTTTGGGGAATCAAAACGTGAGATGCTGCTTTGCACCATTCCACTTTCGCAAGTCTGAAAAGAAAAGGGGGAGCCCACTTTGCATTATCCCACGGGATTACTTGGAGAAGTTATCGTTTTATTAAATTAAAAAGAGGACTCGTTGTTTTCGGTATTTTTGGTTTACGCTGGGCAGACGAAAACTTTTTGGAATTCTTCCAGTTTTTGGTTCTATCCTCTCCTCGCTATTTGAATACTTTACGGTATTTGGAAATTTGATAATAGTGGCAATGGCAGGTGAAAAAGATTACTCTCTTCAATTTATCAGTGTGTAATTAAATGAGCAGTTTCAGAAATTTCTCACCTCACAATCACATGTTATGTCTGTCTCCTCAAATATAGGTGTCCTCTCTTTTGGTTCATCAGGTATATCTTCCTCTATATGGAATTTTGACTCTGAAGCCTCTCATCATATGTCATCTGATCTTACTTCATTTGTATCATTACATTCTGGTTCTTCTGTGTCAGTGATGACTGCCGATGGCACACCCATGCCACTAGCAGGCACTAGATCTATTTGCACACATCATCTATCACTTTCAAATGTTTACTACATTCCTAACCTTACTATGAATCTTGTATCTGTTAGTCAATTGTCTGGTTTCTTGGTATTTTTTTACTTCCAATGCTTGTTATGTGTAGGATCCCCAATCCAAGAGGATGATTGGGACAGGCCGTAGGCAAGAGAGACTTTATATCTAGGATGAGTTGAAGGTTCCAAATGTTGCAGCTTTTAGTGTTGACTTATCATCTTTTCGGTTGAGTTCATCATCTTCTAATTTTTATTTATGGCACTCTCGTCTTGGTCATGTTTCCTCTTCTCGTTTAAAATACTTAGTTTCTACAAGAGCTCTAGGAAAATTGCAACCTCATGATATTTCTGATTGTTGTGGTTGTAAATTTGCTAAATTTTCTGCTTTACCATTTAGCAAAAGTCTTTCCATTTCGAGTGCACCATTTGACTTAGTTCATTTTGATGTATGGGGTCCATCATCGGTTCTTACCAAAGGTGGATCTAGATATTATGTCTCATTTATTGATGAGTATTATCTTATGAAACATCGTTCTGAGTTCTTTGGCATTTATCATATGTTTCATGCTTTAGTTAAAACTCAACATAATGTTGTTATCAAGTGTTTTCGATGTGATCTAGGTGGTGAATATACCTCTAATAAATTTTCTGAGTTACTTGCTTCTGATGGTACTCTTCACCAGACTTTTTGTACTGACACTCCTGAACAAAATGGAGTTGCTGAAAGAAAACAACATCATATTGTTGAAACTGCCCGTTCCCTTTTGTTGTCTGCTTCAGTTTCAAGTAAGTTTTGGGGTGAAGTTGTTCTTACTGCTGTCCATGCTATTAACAGAATTCCATCCCCTGTTACTTCAGGTTTGTCTCTCTTTGAAAAGTTGTATGATTGTGTTCCTGATTTTCATCCCTGAAGGTCTTTGGTTCCACCTGTTTTGTTCTTCGTCCACATGTAGAACGTAGTAAATTATCTTCTCGTTCTACGATATGTGTTTTTCTTGGTTATGAGGATGGTCAGAAGGGTTATCGTTGTTATGACCCTATAAGTCAAAAACTTTATGTTTCCCGCCATGTTGTGTTTCTTGAGCACAAACCATTTTATTCTCTTTCCTCTAATTCTCATAGTCCTACCAGGTCTGAACTCACCCATATTGATCCTTTTGACATGGATATTGATAGTTCCACTAACTCTGATGTTGAGAATTGCAAGGTTGACACTAGTCCTTCTACAGATCCGGATGTTCCCTCTGTTCCCATGGCTTCCCAAGAACCTCCTGCGATTGTTGATCCTGCAGCTACCTCTACTTCTCCTCCTCCTCCTCTTCCTCGGTATCCTCTACGTGATCGTAAGTCCACGAAATTACTAGATTATGTTTACTCCACTTATTCCACTTCTTTTGCTTCTTTCCTAACCACTATTCATAGTTTGTCTGAGCCCTCTTCCTATAAAGAGGCTAGTCTTAATCCCTTTTGGCAGCAGGCTATGACAGAGGAACTTTCTGCTTTACACAAGACAGATACTTGGGACTTAGTACCTCTTCTACCAGGAAAACATGCTATTGGGTCTCGTTGGGTATACAAGATCAAAACCAAGTCTGATGGGTCAGTTGTGCGTTACAAAGCCCGTCTTGTTGCTAAAGGGTTCTCTCAAGAATATGGTATCAATTATGAAGAAACTTTTGCTCCTGTGGCCAAAATTACTACTATTCGTACTCTCATTGCAGTTGCATCTGTTCGCTAATGACATATTTCTCAGTTAGATATTAAAAATGCATTCCTAAATGGTGATCTTCAAGAAGAGGTTTACATGGTTCGTCCACCAGGTGTTTCTCATAATCAGGGGAAGTTTGTAAGTTAAAGAAGGCTCTCTATGGTATTAAACAAGCTCCAAGAGCTTGGTTTGAAAACTTCTCCACTGTGATTGCCTCTCTCGGCTTCCAACCTAGTGATCATGATTTTGCTTTGTTTCTCAGGTCTACTTCTCATGGTTGTGTTATACTCTCTTTATATGTTGACGACATGATTGTTACAGGGGATGATGTTGATGGTATTTCTGATCTGAAATTATAGTTGGCCAAGCAGTTTGAGATGAAAGATTTAGAACCTCTTCACTATTTCTTGAGGACTGAAGTTGCCTACTCTCATAGAGGTTATCTTCTCTCTCAGTCTAAGTACATTGGCAACATTCTTGAACAAGCTCGTCTTTCTGATACTCGAGCAACAGACACTCCTATTGAGCTTAATGCTAAATATGCCTAGTCTGATGGTGTTCCTCTACCAGATCCCACTTTGTATCGCACACTAGTTAGCAGCTTGGTGTATCTTACTATTACTAGACCTGATATTGCTTATGCGAGGCATCTTGTCGACCGGTTGTTGTTTCTTCTACTACAGATTACCTTTTAGCATTCTTCGCATTTTTCGTTATCTTCGGGGTACTCAGTTTCAGAGTCTTCTTTTTTCTTCATCCTCTTCTTTGGAGTTGCGTGCTTACTCTGATGCTGATTGGGCTGGTTACCCTACTGATCGCAAGTCTACCACAGGGTTTTGTATCTTTCTAAGAGATTCTCTTATTTCTTGGAGGAACAAGAAGCAAGAAGTTGTTTCCCGCTCTTCTACAGAAGCTAAGTATCGTGCTATGGCAGACACCACTTCAGAAATAGTTTGGTTACGTTGGTTAATTTCTGATATGGGTGTATCTCTTTCTGGACCAATTAACTCCTATGTACTGTGATAACAAGAGTGCTATTCAAATTGCTCACAACTTGGTGTTTTATCAACGCACCAAGCATATTTAGATTGATTGTCACTTCACTCGCCATCATCTCCAACATGGCACCATTTCTTTGTCTTTTGTCTCTTACTCTATGCAGATTGCTGACTTGTTCACCAAATCTCATTCTATTAAGCGTTTTCGTTTTTTGACTGACAAACTCTCAATGCTTTCTGTTAATGCATCGTGAGTTTGAGGAGGGATATTAGATAATATTAGTTTATAAGGGTAGTATAGTCTTTTAGTATTCTACTATATATTCTACTTTAAACATTGTATTGTTTAGACTTTTGAGACTTCTTAATTACAATTCTATCGAAACCCTAATGGAGTCTCTTCTCTTCTACTCCTCTTCATCTTCTCTTCCATATGATTGTTAACACCAATGTTGTAAAAGAATCAACACATCAGAAGAAAGCCAGAAGGAAGTCAAGGAGAGGGGTATATCCGTGGCCGTGGGGACTTGGGAGGAGCTAGTAGAGCCGTAGAGGAAAGCTAGAAGTAATGTAGAATGTATTAAGACGAAGCATTTAGTAACGTAGCAACCGCATGTCCATTTGGCCCCTTAAATATCATGTTTTCACGTGGAAATCCCAATTAAAATATTTCTTAATTACAACTTATATAAAAAAAACTTACAACGTGATCAGTGGTGGCGCTCTGGGTGTGCGACCACACCAAATTTTTTTTTACTTGGAGATACTGTATGTTTGGTTAATAAATACATGGTATAACTATTTTTGCTATAGCTCTATAGTAATTTGCTGATTTGGTTTGAATTTTTCAATATTGCAGTAATCTTTAACTTTTCTTCTGCAATGTTTTATTTCTTTGAGCTTGTATTAAAACAATTAATGACTAGCTTTTTGCACCTCTTGTGTGCTAAAGGCTACCTACTTTTGATAATCAATATATATACTCCCTCCATCCAAAAATGCAAGGGCTTTTTAGCCAATTCTCTCCCACCAAGGAATTATTCCCTCTGTCCCTTTTTTTTTTAGGCAAAAGAAAGGAGAGGGGCCTCGTTAAAACCTTCTGATGCAAAACCCTACTTAGGGAAAAAACATCCAGAAGGAAAAAGAGTACCCCCGCCTAAAATTTATTGAAAAATTGAAAAAAAACAACAAAGAAAATAGGGGGACTAGGCCAAAACCCATAGAACAGAAACAAAACAAGAACAATAGGCAATACAAGGCCTAAGAGACTACCAAACAAAAAAGAGAAAGCAATGGTGGTATGCAAAGGCATCACAATAAAGTCCTTCATCCCAACGAGGTTGGCACCAAAGACAATAACAATCATTTGCAGCATACCAGACCCACGCAATCAAGAAAATCTAAAACTCGGAAGACCCATCCTGTTACGGAAAAAAACCTCCCTGATAAAATCAGGAATAGAATCCCACCAAGCAAATCCAGAAGTAGAAGTACCAAACTTAGCTAAAGCGTCGGCACAAGCATTACCGTCTCTGTAAACATGAGAACAAATAAAGGTCATCCTCTTAGTAAGCTCCAAACAATTTAACCACCTATTTTTAAGGTGCCACGGAACAATGCTCAAATTCTTAAAAGCAGTAACTACTAGCTTAGAATCACATTCCAATCAGAGTTTGAGCCAACCCTTCTTGAAAGCTGTCTCAATAGCCAGCATAGCACCAATTAATTCAGCATGAAGAGCCATAGCTACACCAATATTAAAGGCAAAACAGCCCAAGGCTGCAGATCTCATGTCCCTAAAAATACCACCACACGCTGCCATTCCAGGGGCTCCTTTAGCGGCGCCATCGGTGTTAACTTTGATCCAAGAACAAATAGGAGGTTCCCAAAGAACCTCTTTTATGACTGGAGCTTTGGATTGCTTAATACCAATTTTAAATTTCTTCAAAATGAGCAACTCAGCGCAACTAGAAGCCATGTGACCATTAGAAAGGTTCCCTGACAAAGAAATGTTAGCACAAATCATGCTAATAATCTTACCTAGCGGAATGCGAACGTCTTCAAACCGAAGATGATTCCTAGAGAACCAAATAGCCCAGATAATATTTCAAATACCCGCAACAACAACATCCAACAGCGGAGAGCTCCAAGACCTATCACAAATTTCTAAAACCGAGCTTATAGAAGAAGGATCAATAAACATATTTAGACAGTCACCTAGCCAATTCCAAAGAGTTGTAGCATAAGAACAAGTGAAGAAAAGATGATGGGTGGTCTCATAGTGCAAGCCGTAATGACTACACATAGAGACAATGTTGCAACCACGCCTCCAAAGCTGATCATCAGTGGGCATTTTATCATGAATGAGTCTCCAAACCAAAAAAGATTTAGAAGGAGGTATAGAGGGTCTCCAAATAATTTTTCCCCAAGGGTAGGTAGTAGTAGGCTGCTTAATAAAATTGAAAGCCTCTTTCAGGGACAAATCACCTGAGTCACAAACCTCCCAAATCAGCCTATCTGGAGAGGCAACAGAAGGGATGATGACCTTATTAATTTCAGCAACAACACCAGGAAACCTGCGACCAATCATATCCGGAATTTGCCAAAGCCCATCCTGGAAAAAGTCATTTACCGAAGCTGACAATTGACCATGAAAATGCAGGGGAATGTTCAACAAATCAACAATGGGCTCAGAGAGCCATTTGTCACGCCAAAAATTAATGGAAGTGCCATCCCCTAACAACCATCTGGTGTTCTCTAAAACAGTGTGAACATGCTCTTTAATCCCAGCCCAAAGCGAAGAGGCCAAATGATGAGTAATAGGAGTCTTATTTCTGAAAGCTCGAGCTCTAAGAAGCAAAGCCCAATCTTTGTCAGAGGAGAGGAACTCCCAACAAAGTTTAGTCATAGCCGCTTTATTGATAGCTCTCAGAGGTCTAAGGTCTAGCCCACCTTCATGAGCAGTGGTACACACTTTGTGCCAGGCTACCGTGACAATTTTCCTAGCTTCAGTATCACCAGACCAAATAAAGTTCCTCACCCAATTGTTAATAGTATTAAGCAAAGAGACGGGCCAAGAATAAATACGAAAAGAGTATAAGAGCATACCCTGAATAACGGATTTGACTAATTGAACTCTCCCCATAATAGAAAGCGGTCGCCTTTCCAAGAAGAAAGCTTAGATTTAATCACATGCGCAATTTGAAGATGGCACTTCTTAGGCTTACCTTTGAACAAAGGAACACCTAAGTATATAAACGGCAATTGACCAGCACTGAAACCCAAATTACTGGTAATTCTGGACAGTCTATTAGTGGGGATAGCACCTGCATAAAATTTAGATTTCTCACAGCTAATAATTTGACCAGAAGCTGCACTATATTTATCAAACAAGCTCTTCAGATTATCCAGATTTTTCTTCGAACCTCTACAGAAAATAAGGATGTCATCAGCATAAAGCACATGACTGGGAACTTGGAAATCTCTAGGGCTAGACATCGGAAGCAGCTTTTTCTGCTCCACAAGCTTAGAGATGCCCCTACTCAGCACATCTTCGGCTAAGCAGAACAGCAGCGGAGATAATGGATCACCTTGCCTGACCCCTCTCTTGCAAGTGAAGAAACCACAAGGCTTTCCATTAATAGAAATGGAAAGTTTAGCAGACTCCAGAATCACTTTCACCCAGTTGCAAAAAACAGCATCAAAGCTAAACTTATGAAGGACCTGCAAAAGAAAATTCCAGTCCATAGTATCAAAAGCTTTTTTAATATCAATTTTGAGGGCAATGTTGCCGCCAAAGGATTTTTTATCCAGTAAGTTAACTGCTTCTGAGGCAACACCAATACAGTCCTCAATATGCCTGCCCTGGATAAAACCTCTCTGCTGCTTAGAAATCACTTTTGGAGCAATTTGAGCCAACCTGTCAGCTAAGACTTTCGTAATAATTTTGAATTTGTAATTAGCAAGAGCAATAGGTCTATATTGGCCAATCGAATCAGCTTCAGGAAATTTGGGAACCAAAACTACCAAATTGGAATTCATGTTTGGTAACAACCACCCCTGTTGAAAGAACTGCAACACTGCATTAAAAACATCATTGCCAACCACATCCCAATATTGCTGATAGAAATAACCACCAAACCCGTCAGGACCTGGAGAACCATTGGCATTCATAGCGAAAACAGCATTCTTGACTTCCTCTCGAGAAGGCAAATTAGTAAGCATAAGATTGTCTTCTCTGCTAACCGAAGCAGTAATAACCTCATCAATTAAATCATTTTGAGAGCAAGAATTCTCAGAGGCAAATAAAGAAGTGTAAAAATCTAAAACATGGGCTTCTATGTCCGCAGTGGTATCCAAAATTAAATCATTATTCCTCAAAGCAGTCATTTTCTTGGTTTTGTTGCGAATCTTAGTAACTTTATGGAAAAAAGAAGTGTTCCGATCTCCGGATAAATGCCAATCAATCCGAGATTTCTCTTGCCAATACTCCTCTTGAAAATGTAACGCTTGATGAAGAACAGTTTGGGCAGTCTGCTCCTGCACAATAAGATCATCAGAATAGCCTAACAAGTTTATTTGAGCTTGAATGGAGTCGACCATCTGATTAGCTTGCTCCACTTTTTGATGCACATCACCAAAATGATCCTTGTTCCAGTCCTTTAAGCGAGTTTTAAGAAGCTTTAATTTCTGGGAAAGAATAAACATAGGACATCCTATGATATTTTGATGCCAGACATCATCAACAATGCTCCTACAATCAACATGGCTAGCCCACATCCGAAGGAATTTGAAAGAAGAGATATATTGCGCATCATCTTTTTTCAGAGTTAATAAAATAGGAAAGTGATCAGACTTACTTCTGGTCAGAGTACGACAAGTGACATTAGTCCAAAAGTCAAGCCAAACATCGTTGCAACAAGCCCTGTCTAGCCTTTTCTCAGTCATAGCAGCCCCTTTTTTACCATTATCCCAAGTAAAATAAGCTCCTTTCGTGCTAATATGAGTGATGTTGCAATCAGTAGTCCAATCATTAAAATCTTGACAAGGAATTCTGGCAGGAAGACCATGCCCTCGTTGTTCATGGGCACCTAACACAACATTAAAATCACCTATATAACACCAAGCTCCACCATGATTTTCTTTATCGAGCCAATTCATGCCACAGCTGCCTTCTAGAAATGTAGTTAGTGGAAGCATAAATAGCAGATAAAAAAAGAACCTGATTGTTCCAATTAACAGAGAAAGAAACATGCTGAGAAGAAGCTAAAGTAACATTAGGATTGAGAGAGCAATCACAAAAGCACCACAAATTAGGAAGCAAATTGTTTCTGTCAGTCTTAGCAAAGAGTTTCAAGCCAAGCTTAGCCCAAAACCTCTTAGGAAATCTAGCAAAACTGATCCAAGGTTCAGAAAGCAAAAAGAAATCAGGTTTATTAACAATCAACAATCTGTTGATGACTAGTCTAGTATCAGGGTTGGCTACTCCCCTAGCATTCCAATACAATACCTTCATTGAGAATTGGATGAATTTGCTGCCCTGGATTGGGTTCTGTAGCTGCTGGTCTGCACAACCAATTTCTTCTTGGCTTGCTTTTTAAGCTTCTTCATTTTGTGTTTGGAAATCACAGGAGTAAATGCAGACTGAAGCTCTGGACTCTCCAAGTAATTACCATCGGGCAAAGGTTCAGATTGAACTTGCAGCTCAACCTCATCCTCAACCTCTGAATCAGCAGCATCTCCCCAAAGTTTACCAACAATAGTCATGTCTTTTATCACTCTAGGATTGGAATTAAGTACACCAGACCCAGGAATCGTGCCTTTTGCAGGAGTAGGCAACTCACAACTGACCAAGCTTTGATTCACCAAAGCTTTATCAGCATCACAGTTCGCAGGGGCATTAGGAGCCCTATCTTTTATCGCTCTCTGGTTGTAGTTAAACACTCCAGATCTAGGATTTGTGTTGTCTGCATTAGTAGGCATCTCACAAAGGATTAAGCTTTGAGTCACCAAAGCGTTATCAGCATAACAGGTCTCAGAGGTGTCACAAACATTCACTGCACTACCATCATTAGTGCCTGGAGCATTAGGAATCACTTTATAGATAACCAGGCTTTGATTATCCAAAGCGTTGTCTGAACCACAAGTGGTATTGTTATCGCAAACATTAACAATTTCACTGATATCTATTGAATTGGAAGCATCCTCATTAGCAGCAGAGTCAGAATTGTTCGGTCTCACTGGAGGAGCAAAAGCTGCAGGCAACAAAATTGTGCTCCCAGAGGCATGAGTGACATTAGGGGCTGGATCGTGAAGAGACAGATCTTGATGATATCCTAGCAGAGGATTGAAATCAACACTTGAACTAGCTCCAACAAAAGGTTCATTATTAACCCCTTTAAACCTTGAGAGGTCGCTAACCTTTTAAACAGTTACCATAGGTTCTTTGCCTTTAGAAGCTAGCACTGTTTCATTGGTGGTTCCTCCCTTGATGTTTCTATGATCCTCCCTCCTATCGGCTATGACAATACCAGATTGCTTAGAGACATGAAGACTGTTTCATTGGTGGTTCCTCCCTTCATTATTCCCTCTGTCCCTTAATATAAGACTATTTTGGTAAAAATATTTTGTCCCTTAATATAAGACCATTTTCAAAGACCAAGGGCATTAGTTGTTTTTTTTACAAAATTCCCCCTACACTAAGGTGCATAATTCTCTCTCTCTTAATAGTCTTGGAAGATGAGAAGAGTAATTTGAGAAAAATAGTACACATTTTGTACAAATTTAATATTAATAATTAACAAAACTCACTTTCTTAAAGGACGTGAAAGAGTCAAAGAGGATCATATATTAAGGGACGAAGGGAGTAGTTAAAAACATTAATTTTGTTTACAATTTGTATTTTTTTCCCAAACTACCGATGAATTAATTGAAAAGTCATAATGTCTATTCATATTCTCAAGTTCACTTTTATCTTCTCAAACTCACTTAATCTTGTAAATCACCACATTTATTGTTTTTTGACAATAAATGTGTAAATTAAATAAGGGTAATATGGTAAAAAATTAATTAATACAACAAAGTGATATTATAAAATGGGACAAATGAATTGGCTAAAAAGATCCTATATTTTTTGACGGAAAGAGTATATATTTGACTTATAAAAAAATTATGACCCAAATTTCTCAATTCGCACATAGTCATAGCACCCGAAATGTGAGGGACGGTCCAGAACTAGATTTTCTCCCTGAATTCCTAAAAGACCAATCACCAAATTTTGATGCTCGTGCCATGCCAATCTCCGGTCCATGTAAATTACGAAGAATAGATTGATATGCGGTTGTTTGTTCAAGTCGGATCAGACTTCAGGACTGTGACTTTTTGAATTTTTGTGCATCAAAGCGGGCAGCAAGTTCATCATAATCTTGCAATTTTGATGAATACGGATGCTGCCATCCTGTTTAACCATAGGTAGAGATACAGATGGTGGAAGCCGCATAGATGGCAAAGTAACGATCTACTGGTGGGGAAGTGCACGAAGGACTTAGTCAAGGGCCAGCGTAAGCCAAGGGCCTTAGCTAAGAGATGTCTCTTGACGGTCTATTGTATAAGAGACGTCCCATAAATTTAAGGAATAACACACGCCACGTAGACAAGGTCCAACATTGAAAAATATAATGAACCTCAACTATTAGTTAAAGGATATTCTAAGAGCCTTGCGCTGGAGATGCTCAAAATAACGAATGTTCTCATTTTTTTTTGTACTTGCATTACCAGGTGTCCTTGTAGTACATCTTACACCTCCTCACTATTGGAATAGATACATAAGTTTTAAATGATTTAATCTTTTTTAAATAATAATAAAAATTTGATATACAAAATTTCTCATTTGTGTCTATCTCTCTTCTAAATAGAGCCCTCCATTTATTTTGAGAAACGGAGTGGATCCCAACTCCTCTTAAATCTATATCTACAAAAACACTATTGACTATCTCAAACAAGATTACAATGTAAAATCTTAAAAACTATATTAAGTTGTGTATCACCCTACCTCCTCAAGTATCTCACTCAAAAGTTTTTTGTTTTGTTTTTTTATTATCTCACTCAAAAGTTTTAAAGAATGATAAATATTCACTAAGAGGGGACACTCTAACTACACGAGTAATCACTCACACTTATTCAACTATCATGAACTTGTGTGCTTCAACTTTTCACAAAGCACCTTTTATATAGTGAAGGGAAATTGATTTCTTCCTAGAAAATATAGTGAACGTCAAATTTATCTCCTTTTGATCAAGTTAATTTATCTCACATTTCTTTAAGCAAATTTTAATATATATAAATGTAAATTTATCAAGAAAAACTATTCAATATGCATTAAAATTATTAACTCTACTCTTCCTTTTAACGTTAAAATTTTCAGTTGATAATCCCTAACATTTAATTCATTTGAAATGATAGAAAAAATGAATCAATTTGATCAAATAGATTCACTTCATCTTTTTGTTATTAAAAAATTGTAAATATCATTATCATTATTCCAGTAGTGTGAGTCTCACTTTATTTTCTAAAAAGACAAAACTTACGTACACTTCCAACTATTCTATTGATATTGTTTGACACTAAATATACAATTAACTGTCATGACATTTTGGATCTAAAACGGTTTCTTTACTAAAAAAAACTGTTTTTTCGTTTAGCACAGTGATAATACACACACATCTAAATTGTTGGCATTGGAATAAAGTTTATACGGTAATCTAACCTTTTTTCTTACCCTTTTCCTCCACCGCTTGTCGCTGTAATGCGTCATGGCTGACGCAGCACATAAAAGCGACAATATGTAGGATTTCGTTTGCGTGTCTTTCTTTTTCTGGAAAATTTCGTTTGTTGTTTGCGTGTTTAACATGGATTTGGCTGTATATTAAAATAAAGAAAATACTCTATAGGAAAAAACATAAATGTATTACTCCTTACTTTCCTTTTTATATTTCGATTTTTTTTTTAAAATTGTTTTTATTTACTTATCATTCTCAAAGTTTAAAGTTATATTAATTACTTATTTATCAATTATACTTTTAATTATTTATTATAGAGAGAAATATGTTTTATGGAGTAATGAATGGTCAAGGGTATCACAGAAAAAAACCAATAATTTCATCAAAAGCAACAAAATTAATTAGTTTCCTTTGTTATTATAAATTAACCTTAAACGACAAGTAAAAAAGAACAGAGAGTGTATCGATTAAAAATTTAATGTTGAAGTTTAAATAATTTTATAATTAATTCTGTATATACTTTTTCACAATTTTAATTATTAAAATCGTTATATATTACTCCCTCTTGTTTATATTATAAGAGACAAAATTCTAATTCACATAGACGAAGAAAATGCTTTGAAATTAGCTAATTCTAATTAATACTCCTAAAAATTTATAACTTTTTTTCTCAAATATACTTATTTCATAAATGATGACTGATAATTAATGAGAGTTAATTCACACAAATTTTACTAACTTAAATAAGAGCATCATTCAAAATTAACATTTAATACATACAAAAATTGATATTTATATTTTTATATTTTTGACAAAAAAATTATACATATTTGTCTCTTATAATATAAACAAATAAGTCCTTCTAAACATAAATTCCCTTTAAATTAAATTAAATTAAATTTTGACTAATTTGAAGTCGACGAGGAGGCCTATGGTAGTAGTACTTACCATCATCCGCCACGCATCCAATCCAATCCAAGCAAGAACAACAAACGTGCGATGAGTCCGAATAACTAATTCGGATTTTACTTTCCCGAATGCGAAAACTGAAAAGCCTGAATGAATGTTCTCACGTGGAGTGGGTCTCGATACTTTCTCTATAAAAACAAGCAAATCTCCTTCGATACGGTCACACTCTGTATCGTTCGTCAAACAAAGCAGCAACTGTGTCGTTTCCAGGCTCTCTCTGAGGTACGCAACTGAAGCCATTCCTTTTTCCTCTATTATACTCTTATCATCACTCACACTCATCGTCGTCATTCATGTATCGGATTCACATGACTCTTGTTGAACAACTCACTTAGCTTCTTATGGGTTGTTCTGCCTCTCAGGCTGTGTTTGCGATTGCTTGTTCCTGAAATTTGTTCTTCAGTTTTGCAATTTGTCTCTTTGAGATGACCTAAATCTAAATTTGGTGTAAAGTTATACTTTTTACTTTCATCTTGTGTTCATATACTTGCACGGTACTCTATCCTATTGCCTCGCGTATCTATAATTAACATTTTTTTGGAGGAAAAAAAGCATTGTTTGGCCATAATTTTATATCATAGTTGTGTCCAGACGATGACTTTTCATACTTATTCATCACGTTTGTGTACTTTATTTGGTTGAATGGATCCCACCCTATATTCTATTGCCTTTTTTTTAATACTGTTGTGCAAACTCTGTCTGTCTAGTTTATTCTTAATTGATTTCTTCATAGGCTTCCTAAGAGAACTAAATGCACAAGATTGTTTATCTTTAGACTTACCTTTTGCCCTTTTGGTCATTACTCATTTCTGGTTGCAGAATTTTCTTGTACTATATTGTCACTTGTCAGTGAACTTTATGAATATTCTGCATCTGTTTAATGTCCTTTTTGATCAATAATTAGTTAATTACTAATAATGATTTTGCTGACAGATCAACATGAGTTTTATATCAAGAGATTTGGTATTTTCACTGGCAATATTTCTACTGGTGTTGGCCACACCATGCTCAGGTTCTTTTGGGAAGACTGAAAATAAGATAAAAACATCTGTTTTTCTGTCCCCCAAGTTTGAACTTGGACCTGGATCGGTTGTCAACAGATATTATTATGATATTGATTTTCCAAGAGGTCATATTGCAGTTAAGAGTTTCGATGCTGAAGTAATTGATGAAGCTGGGAACCCTGTACCTCTCCATGAAACTTATCTCCATCATTGGGTTGTTGCAAGATACCAACAACGTAAACATGTGACACACACAGGATATGATGGCCATAGGGATCTTCACCAGTCTGATGATATTGTTCTGGTGAGGAATAGTGGTATATGCCAGAGAGATAAACTTGGACAGTATTTTGGCCTTGGATCTGAAACGCGAGGAACGGCTACCGATATTCCAGATCCTTTTGGTATAGAAATAGGTAATCCTGCAGATATTCCAGCAGGGTATGAGGAGAAATGGTTGGTCAATGTCCACGCCATTGATACACGTGATGTAGAGGATAAGTTGGGATGCACTGAATGCAAATGTGACCTTTATAATGTTACAAAGGATGAGTTTGGCAGGCCTATAAGGTCAGATTATAAAGGAGGTTTGTTATGTTGCTATGATTATACACAGTGTAGGTTGAGAAACGGCTTTCAAATTGAGGGCCCAAAGAGAAGCCTCTACCTAAGATACACAGTAAAGTGGGTTGATTGGGACGATTTTATAGTGCCTGTTAAGATTTATATACTTGATGCGACTGATACTTTGAAATTATCAGATAATTCAAAAGGAATGAACTCAGATCATGATTGCAAGGTAAGTGAATTCATCAAGAAACAACTAGTTTGTCTCAATCTCAATTTAACTCCAAAGCGTAACACTAGTTTGTTACTTTGTTGGGCATAAACAGAGATTTCTTTGTTACAGGTTGAGTATGAGGTTGAATCTTGCAGCACAGAGAATAAAGATGGCAATGGCTGTCTTCATGTGAAGAAGACCAGTCTCCCAATGCAAACTGGTGGCTATGTGATCTATGGTGTTGCTCATCAACATTCAGGTGGAGTTGGATCAACTCTCTATGGACAGGTAATATGGAATAGTTGCAACTTAACATTTGACTATCAATGTTTCTTTTACTTTCAATTGAGGATCACAAGTGTTTTAATTGCTGACTTCTTAAAGATCAGCTTTTATTTGACTTTCAATGTTGCTTTTACTTTTGATAAAAAATGTTAAGGGTACGTTTACTTTCTAAAAACACTTTTGGTTTTCATTTTTTAAAATCACTATTCATTTTATATTGCTAACAAAAAAATGGAAGACTCTTGTGGTGATCAATTATGATAGAGAGAAGATGGAAGACTAACTTGAAAAAATGCGTTTTTTGAAAATAATGAAAACATTTTTTTTTTGGCATTTCCAAATTTTATTGAAAATACTGAATTGCTTTTCTCTAATGTTTCTTAGTTTAAGTGGAAATGAAAATAGGAAACAAGGAAAGGAAGTAAACATGCCCTTAATATTGTAGTGTAGCTTGTTTTGTGAAATTTGTGCATGATGTTTTCAGGATGGGAGGGTTATATGTTCTTCTATACCAAGCTATGGAAATGGAAATGAAGCAGGAAATGAGGCAGGCTACATTGTGGGAATGTCCACTTGTTATCCTAAACCAGGTTCTATCAAGATAATGGATGGTGAAACTGTAACTCTAGAGTCTAACTACAACAGCAGCCAGGGGCACACTGGAGTAATGGGGCTTTTCTACCTATTGGTGGCAGAACAGCTCCCACACCAGCACTTCAGACATTCCACTCGTTCTTCATTTTTTATGGATGTAAATAGTATATTTTATTGATAGGTTATTAGTGGCATGTTAATATAAGTTGAGCGTCATCGATGGTATCTAAGTATATGATTTTTTTTTTTGGTGTACGTATCTAAGTATATGATGATAAAAGAGAAATAAAGACAGAATTGGTAAGTGTAATTGGACATTGCACTTGTCACTATCTGGCATTGGACATATTCTCAAGTGTCCATCAATCATTTGATTTCGTGTTTTAGTGTTATATAGTTTGTATCGTTGGCTTAATCCATTCTTGCTTATGTAGCTAACTAGCTATGTGACGAGTTTGTTGTACCATGTAACACTGTAATGTAAAACAGGCTTCTATGTAGTGTGAAATATCCCTGATTCATTAGAGTGCCGGAAACCATTTTATTTTTGTTGTTGTTACATATGTCATAAATAAATTATAGGTCATGGTGTTGGGTGCCAAAAATAAATTTTGGTTTTAGACGGGTCATGTTGACGAAAGGTAGAGAAAAGATGATTTGCTTCACTTTGACAGAACATGCTATGGTCGAATTAGTCAAATAAAGCAAGGGAATAAAGATCAGGTTCCTGTCGAAAGAGTATGAAGATTTTGTCGAAAACGGCAATCGGAAGCAAGTACGAAAATGGCTAAGAGGTCGTCTTTGTAGGTTAAGATTGGCATATGTCGACTTGACATGGAAATTGATGTAGTCGAAGTGATTGCCAATTCATTAGAATAACCAAGGCTTGAGGACTTGGTGAAAATTCTGGTGAAACGCCAAGATATGGTCGAGTTGACCCACTTTAGTGATTGGAGCATTGTCGAAGCCAACAAAGACTTGTCAAGATTGACCCAGTGCTTGTTAGTTGTAGTTAGATTTGTCTAAGTTAGGGTACGTCAAATAAATTTAGCATAATGTAACTGCAAGACATAGACTTAACCGCCTAATACGTGTTAAGCAGATAGTTTGTCAGTTATTTCCACATTTTTCTATAAATAGTGAGTCGAACAATGTATTTGGGGTTGAATACTTGGTTAATTTCTCAACGTCTCACACATAGCAGACTCGCAAATTGAGATCAAGTACTCCTTCCACCCTTTTAATTCAATGCAATTTTACATTCCAAGTCATTTACTTCTTCGTCTCTTTTACTTTCATGCACTTTACATTCTAGCATTTTTACTTTTCTGCATTTAAGTTTCTGCAACCTTTACATTCCTGCACTCATTAAACTTTGTGCATTTTTTGTTTTAAACTTATTTCTACTTTCATGCAATTTACTTTCCGTCCAATTTTACTCGCCTTTTTTATTTACTTTCGGTCTTTCAAAATATCAAAAATCCATAAAAGATCCTATTGTGTGTTCTTTGTTTTTCGCTTCGTGTTGCATCACATTTCCATTTCTCAAACTTCCATTAAAACCCTTTTTTTGCACAATTTCTATAACCGTCAACTCGACGAGAATCCTTGGCAGCATTGCTAAGTTGAGTCTCACAGTGATTCTGGCAAAATCCTTAGTCTCAATTGGCTGGGTTGATTTCTTGACGAACTACTGATTCTAAACATAAAACCCATTATTTGACGAGATTACCGCGTAACTTGTAGAATTTATAAGTAGGGATGGCAAAATGGGCCAACCCGGCCCGACCCGACGTGAGCCCACATAAAAAGGGGTTAGCCTAACCCGGCCCGCCAAGGGATTATGGGTTGAGATGTTGAGTCCGGCCCAATCTATGACGGGTTGTGCGGGCTGTGGGCTGGCCCGTCAAAAAATAAAAATAACAAAAATAAAATAAAAAATAAATAAAAATCTAAAATTTAGACTAAAACGGGCCAACCTGTCGAGCCAGCCCTGAAGAGTCCGCCCAAAACGGGCCACAATAGTGGATTGGCTGGCTAGCCCGCCCGAAAATATAAAAAAAGAAAGAAAAAATTGTTTAAAAATAGGAAAAAATAAAAAATTATATATATACTGACCCAACCCGGCCCGCTCGTGGGGCACAGGGTTGGCGGGTTAGATGGGTTGGGCTAAGTGAGCTTGTGGGTTGATGAACACCAATACAACTCGACCCATTTTATGCGTTCGGCGGGCCGGCCCAATAGGCCAAGCCCGTTTTGCCACCCCTATTTACAATCGTTTAAAAAAATTATTTGTTTTATTTTGAATTTGTTAGATAATTTTCCGTCGAACCAAAAATCTCAGTAAACACATGGATGGACAACCAAGGTTTATTTAAATTTCCAAAAATAAAAAATAAAAATAAAAATAAATGGTGAGTAGCTAATGTTACTGTGTCTCGAAGTTGCTTGAAATTATTCTCTTCTACTATAAATATATACAATTTGCTACCTGTTGAAATGACTCAATTAGAGCTCTTATATTAATGCCACGTGTCCTTTTTTAAGGGTAAATTTGTCTTTTTGTGATCTCCCTCCTTTGTCTTTTTCTCCGTTATTCTTCGTGAAATTGAAATCGACGCTTTGCTTTGGTGCAAGTGCCACGCCAAGATCTCCTTGCATCTATTTATCTCTCTCCCCGATCTCCCTCCTTTCTTCCTCCTCCAATCTCCAAGGACCCTGCAGATTTCACTTTCCTCTTTCTTCCTCCTCCTTCCACTTTTCAACGCATTCACTCTTCTCGATCAGGTATCAAAGGTGGTTTTTTGTAGGTTTTGATGCGCCAAAGGATAACAAAGGTGTCGCTTCTGAGAACTCGATGTGTCACAAAGCGATTTGCTATGTCGAGCTGATCTCAATCACGAGATCGCTTAAGTCGCCGTCCTCAAGTCGTCGAAATGAAGCTTGATCTCGACAGTCGAAGCCGATCCTCGATGCTGAGCTGATGAAGTCGCTGATCTCGACATCTATTCACACCCGCCGAGATCAAGCTCAACCTCGTTGTCCTCAACTGGCTGCGAGATCGCTTGATCTCGACAGTCGAGCCTTGCTCTCGATGTAAGTCGATGCGCGCCACGCTGACAACAGGTGTCGCTTCGGAGAACCCGATGTCACAAGCTGACGACAGTTGAGCTTGATCTCAACTGTCGAGATCAAGCCTGCCGCTGGTCCTCGTCGCCAAACTCAAGCTTCGATCTCGACAGTTGAGCTTGATCTCGACAGTTGATCTTGACATGAAGCTATTGATCTCGATAAACCTATTCACACCGCCGAGACCAAGCTCAACTCGTTGGTTCAACCTCGCCGAGACTGCTTGATCTGACAGTCGAGCTTGCTCGACATGTCGAGGATGATATCAAACTCAACTCGCCGAGACTCAAGCTTCGATCTCGACAGTCGAGGACCAACCGCTGAGCCTGATCTCGGACACCTGAGATCAAGGTCAACCCGCCGAGAACAAGGTCAACCTACGAGATGAAGCTCAACCCGCCGAGATGAAGCTTGATTTCGACAAACGAGGACCAACAGCTTCCAATGGATCTCGATACGCATGTGAATAAATACGAGATCAACATCTTCGAGATCAAGCTCAACTGCCGAGATCAAGCTCAACCTCACGAGATCAAAGCTTCAACCCGATGTACTGAGAACCAAACTCAACCGAGATCAATACGCCAAGCCGCTGGTCCTCAAGCCGCCGAAATGAAGCTTGATCTCGCAGCTGAGCTCGATCTCGACAGCCGAGCTTCGATCTCAAGCCGCCGAGTTCAAGCTCAACTCGCCGAGATCAAGCTCAACCTGGCCGAGATGAAGCTTGATTTCGGACAGTCAGGACCAACCGCTGAGCCTGGATCTCGACAAGTTTTGATCTCAACCTGCCGAGATAAAGGTCAACCCTCGAGACGAAGCTCAACCTGGTCGAGACGCAAAGCTCGAGATCGAAGCCACCGGCATCAGATCAAGCTCAACCCGCCGAGACCAAGCTCAACCCGCCGAGATCAATGCTTCGCCTCGATGGAAAGTGTGAGTTGCTTCCTCATACGGGTGACGAAGCCGAGCGGAGAAGATGGCATGGCCTTTATCTTCCAAGGATTCGAGGAAGATGGAGGTCGGAACCGCTTGATCTCCTCGTCGAGCTCAACCTTGATTTTGACAGTCGAGGACCAACCGCTGAGCCTCGATCTTGACAAAGTCGGATTGAGCTCAACCTGCCGAGATCAAGCTCCATCTCAACTGCCGAGGTCAAGCTCCATCTCGCCGCCGAGATCAAGCTCAACCTCGCTTGCCCTCGTCGCCGAAATCAAGGTGTCGAGCTGATCTCGACAGCCGAAAGCTTGATCTCAAGTCATGGGTCCTCAAGTCGCCGAATCAAGCTTGATCTCTGACAGAGATCAAGCGCTCACAACCTCCATCTTCCTCAATCCTTGGAGAAGATAAAGATACATGATCTTCTCCCTCCAAACTTCGCCACCATACGAGTAAGAACTCACACTTTCCATCCGAGAACCGAGGAGCATCGATCTCGACGGTCGAGCTGATCTCGACAAAGTCGAGCTCGATCTCGTCGCCGAGGTCAAGCCCGCCTGCCGCTGGGTCCTCAAGTCGCCGAACAAGGTCGATCTCGACAGTCGAGCTTGATCTCGCTCGCCGAGATCAATCTCGCACTGGTCCGTCGCGAGATCGCCTCGTCCGCCGGTCTCAAGCCGCCGTAAAACTGCCTGATCTCGACAGTTAGTAGCCGGGATGGTACTTTGATCCGAGATCACTTTTAGAAAAGTCCTATATATGTGTACTAATAGATCTACATCAACGATGTTAAGAGGGTTCCTCGATCACAAAAATCTCATTGTGCACTTCCTCTAATTACTTTATAAATTCATATATAATTACAAAAATAAGGTTCTACCCGCCAGATGCACAGAAATACTAGTTTTGATAGAAAACTGTTGCCGTGTTGCGCATGCCAACGGAGCAAGCATAGGGTCCAACCACGGGTGAGGAAAGGACAAGACCTTTCGAAAGTTTGTCTCCAATCTCTGTAAAGCGCATTTATTTTTGGCAAAAATGGGACGCAAAGGACAAGGTCAACCATACTCTTGGTATCAATATATTATTATTTCTGCATATACTCCTTCCGTATTTTGTTATAAGTAAATAATTACACGTATTTGGTCCAAGTTTTAGTCTAAACTAGTATATTTACTCGTATTCTCACGGGTTATCTATATATGAGTTATAAATATATCCAACATATAAGATTAAATTTGAAGTTTTTTTTAAAAAAATGATTAGTAGATTTAAATTTTAAAAAAATAATATAAATAATTCATTATACATATACTCTAATTTCAAAATATAACATATAAATCAGAAAATATCGGTTCTATTGTCTTATATTTAGAGATAGTTTTTCAACTTTGAGTTTTAACAAAAAAAGTATAAAACACACAATTGAATGATTTATCTAAATTACTGTAAGATAAATTCGAAATAAGTAACATGAAAAAGAGATAATCGATTATCTATGCTGGACAATAAATTAATTCTAGAATAAATTTTGGTTTTTTCTCGTGTATAATATCGGAGCTTTAAGAAGGAAAAAAATAAAAATACATATTGATTTAACATTTATTATAATTATATTTAAATATAAACAATCATGTGAATTGAAATGCTGAAAATATTTATATTTCAATGAAATGCTAGAAATGTTTAAATTTTAATAATACGTAAGAGATTAAAAAATACAAATTATGAAAAAAATTAAATTTAATATTATATAGTTATGATTTTTAAATTAAATTTTATAATGTGCATAGTAAATTTAATCATTCATGAAAAGTTATAAAATTAAAAGCAACTAAAATTGTATGATATATATAATAACAATGAATAGTGTTAGTAAAAAAATGATGAGGAATGGCTATTGATAATTGATATAATTAATAAATAAAAATATATAAATCATTTATGAGAATATATTAATAATTTACACTGTAAAATTATTGTTTGACATGAGGTAATATTTGTTGCTATAGTTAAAACAATCACTAAAAAGGTAAAAGAAATTAAAATTGGTTTAGGCAAAAAATTTAATGATTCTTATGTTTTTGAGAATGACAAACAGTGGCAGGTCCTCTTTGATGTGGTTGGGGGCAATTGCCCCCACAAAATAATTATTTTTTAGTTAAATATACTTAATAATTTTTGTTTTGCCCCATAAAAAAATTAGGTGTTGCCCTCATAAGACATGCTTTTTTAAATAAGTGAAGAAAATTAGTATAAAAAATAAAAAAGAGAATAAATTGGTACTAATTTAATCTCTTTATCCTTCTAATTTTTATCATCCATCTAACATTAAACTCATACATTAAACTAATGTAGTCACTCACACTCTAGCAGGGGTAGCTACAAGTATGGTTAGCTCTCAGATTTTTGATGACATTCCCATTTGTATTGCTGATTTGATTTCTAATGATATGACATAACTTTGCTTCCCTAAAATAAACATTAAACTCATATAGTGATAAAACACATTAGATTTCAAAAAAGAAACACCACGGAGAAAGAGATTAAGAAACTCTCAGAGCAGAGATAATTACTTGATGATTTTCTATAAATGTCATTAGACTAAGATATAACAGTGATATCAGGGAAGAGCATATAAGGGATGAATGCCTAAATATTTTTTTTTTTGAAAAAAATGCTTAAATGGTTGTGTTATTATATACATAGAGATATTTTTTTTATGGTATTAAAAATAAAAAAATTATATAACATTTTCAATGTATAAAAATGCATTGAGGATAATTGTAATATGTAGAAGTTTAGATATTTTAGGTTTTTTGTCATAAAGATTGTTTATTTTGTAAAAACTTATAATGTTTTTCCTATATGAAAATATTATAAACTATTTCTTGCCCCCGCATAAGAAAATTTTTAGATCCGCCACCGATGACGAATGTGTAGATATGAGAATTAATTGATTGATATGTTTTATTTTATTAAATTTTGGATTTGAATTTGATTTAATTCAAATTTGATTAAATGATAAAAATTTATATATAGACATTAATTGACTGATATGCTTTAATTAATTAAATATCATGAATTTAAAAATAAAAAATAAAATATTTTATATTTTAGAAAAAAAAAGAATGAATATAAAACTGTCACATGATATAAATTTACGTGACAAAATTTTATTTTATATAATATAATAAATTCTTTTTTTACCGATATAATATGGTAAATTTGGACTAAATATATTTATTTTTTTATATAATAAAAGACGGAGGGAGTAGGTAAATACGACTGGGAAACTGAAACCATACACGTGATAATCAATTGCTTACATCATGATAAACTTAGGAATCTTATGTATAATATATAAAGTCTGTTTGTTGTCCCCTATTTCCGTTGAGGTCAGGTTTCCTTTGTCAATCTTTTGTTAATTCGCTAATGCCATGTCGTTCTGGGTTCATCCTAGCTCTAGGTTTTGTCATTGTCTATTCTTGTCTACGTTTTTACCCTTGCAGCATTATAGTATTAAATTCTCGATGTCTTCGTTTATTTTATTTTATATAAACGCAAGTAGCATCAGAAATTAGGCTGAACTAGTTCTTCTTCTGCCAGCGGAATGTGACAGGATAGTTTGGAGCCTTTTCATCCGGTTTTTATTTTGTCACTGTCAGGCAATAGTTCTCTAAACTACGGTATTTATTATCCGTGCCCTGTACTAGTATTAATTAATTAAAATAAATAATAATATTAAAAAAATAATCATTATCATATAATATATAATAATTATTAACTATGTAAAATAAGTTAATTTTTATTTCACCATTAGTTCTAAATATAATAAATAATGGTTGATAAAGATGAATGATATTTAATTTAAAATAACTAAGTCATTTAAAAAAAAATATTTTTGATTGTTAATAACAATTAATTGAGATAATGTAATAATGAATATCTTAAAATAATAATAATAATTAAAAATTAATTTTTGTTTTATGCGAGAAAATAGATGAATATGGAGGTGACACGTGACATAATTCCACGTGGCAAAATTTTATTTTATATAATATAGTAGGGGCCTGTTTGGATTATCTTATGAACTGCTTATTTGAGTTTATCTACTGTCATAAGTACTTATAAGAGTGCTTATAAAAACAACTTATGACTAAATAACTTATTTTCAAAAGCTCTCTGCACTAGCTTGTCCAATGGCTTATGCGGGGCTTATGAACCTGTAATGTGCCGTGCCCCAACGACGTGTGTTCGATTTCCTCCGCCCATCTTTTTTTCCATCTTACCTTTTATTTCGTTCACACAGAGGCGCTGTTTCACAGCTTGCGTGCATGCAAATTCTTTTTTATTTTTCTATCTTTTACCTTTTTTTAAATCCTATTTTTCTTTCTTCGTCGAACTACCACCACTGTTACTTATGTAGTTACGTGCAAATTCTTTTGAAACGATTTTTCTCGTTTTCTTTTTTATAGGATTTCTTTTATTTAATTTTTAGGATTGATTGATAATCTTATCTTTATCGTAATTCGAATTTTATTTAGTTAGGCTTAGGTAGTAAACAAAAAAATCGAAAAAGAATTTCCTTCCCCTTAATTTGAATTTGATTGGTAGGTTTAATTAATATTTTCTCTTATCCAAATATGAATTTTATTTCTTAGGATTAAACAAAAAATTATAAAATGTGAATGGCTAATGGTTAGTTTTTTATTTTATTTTTGTAATTTATTATTTTTTTATAATTTTATAATTTATTTTTATTTATGGTTTAATTCTTAATTTTTAAAATTTTAAAAATATAATATTTTGTAAGTGCTTATATAATGTATTCAAACATTTCAAATTTGGCATAAGCGTTTTTCAATGTACATGTTCAAACATAAATAGCTTATTGAATTTAAGCGCTTATGATATAAGCTCTCATATGATAAGTGCTTATGTCATAAGTGCTTAAATAAGTTGTTTATCCAAACGGGGCCTAGATTAATTTATGGTCATTTGGCAGGACCACAATGCAAGTTTCGTGGTTGTTTTGGGTTTAATTAAACAAACTAGCTTAATGAACCAATGGCCAAAATTGAGACGACGTATGGTGTTAAAATATGCGGTTTAAAGTTTTTAGTTTAATTACTATGTTAGTCCATCCGTAAACTATTTAGAAATTTTTAAATAAGTCTCTAAATAAAAACATTTGTAATTGGGTTCATGAATTTATCAATAATTTGTAATTAAGTCATTGAATTTTAACCAGTCCATGAACTTTTAAATAGTTTTAAATTAAGTCCTCGAACTTTTAAATTATTTGTAACTAAATCCCTGTTACTTTTGAGATTTAGAACTTATTATGGAAAGTTTGGAACCACCAAACTGTCTCAACCCAGGTGTCATAAACAAGGATTAACAAGATGTTACATCTCAGCTAATCCTCATCTTTTATTTAAAAATATTTTCTTTAGCAGGTTTTAGAGTCACTAGGCATTCTCAAATCAAACCTCTTGAAAACTCGATGATTAAAATGATGTCACATCCAATATCTTTTTTTATTACAAACTAGTAAGATACTCGTGCTATGCACGAGTCGTGCGGCATTAGGTGTGATAAATTTTTCTAGTACTGATTTTTAATACAATAGGTAGAATATATAACCAAGTGCAAGCTATAAAGTAATTTCTATAAATTTAGCATTATGAAATTAAGAATAACATAATATGTCACTGTTTAAGCCATACATGAGATTGATATGAAGATTTCTATATCCCTATGAGTTTGACATCCGACTTTCAAGGAGGGCTTTAGTATCGTAACCCATCGCATAGCAGTATGCAGAAACAAAATTAGTTGGCAAATTAAATAAAAAAATTAAAACTAAAAACCTACTTACAACTTTATTTAAGTTGTTGCAGACAATAACAAGATGGCTTTTAGAATGTGGCTCTTCTAATAAGAGGTATCTTTGTTCCCACCAGAGGTACCTCTTATTACTCTCACCTATGTTTAAAAGGTACCTCTTATTACGGTGAATAAGAGGTACCTTTGTTCCCACTCGAGGTAATAAGATGTACCTTCTAATAAGAGGTACCTTTTAGAGTGTGTCCTCTTATGCTACATGAGATTTGGCTTGTTTAAAATGAAGAATACAGCTTGCAAAAATGTTAATGAATTTCAAATTCTACTAAGTTAGAAAGACTTAAGATAAGTTGATATCAATAATATCTATTACCAATTTGTAGTACTACACATATATAGACACTTGTATAATAAAAATTAGATGTTGAAATGTTAAAATGGAAGTAAGTATTACTATAAAACTAATAGGACAGGTAATTTACATCATTGCAAGAAAGCAGTAAAGTTCTTATTCTAAATTGAAGCAGGCTTTTCTATGACTACCTCTTGTAAAACTCTCATTTTTTTGTTCCAACACATCCATAAAGCTGAAATTGAACTTTAATAGTCATTTGCATGTTTGCCTCAGGATATATGTTCTGACTATTTGCCACTGATTGTCCTTCTAACACACTACCCAAATCTTCTGAAGGATATATATCATTATTATATTAATAGCCCCATAGACTACTTCATGCGTGCAACATCATCTACACTGTCATCAAACAACTTCAATCTAGCTCTTGCTACACTGTCTTTACTGATCTGCTTACTATTCCATCATCTCACCAACAGTCATGGCAGTTACCTATTTACAACCATCAGTTTCATGATTATTACAGCGTACAATTCGTGCAATATAAAGCCATTAAGCAATTCATCATGACAAACAAAAAAGTTGTGTACTCTTTTATTAGAGGTGAGTGAACTTAATACTGACAGATAAGAGATTACTACTTGCTTTTAATTGTTTGCTTGTAATTTTATCAAAAATTATAGGCAAATGTGTTAAAATGTTACATAATATGAAAAAATCTGAGTTGAAAAATGATACTTAGATATCATCACAACATTTCTTGAATTGGAGGTAAAAAAAGAAAGAAATAGTGAGACTCCAGAATATGCAACTCAAAATTATTTAAAAAGATACAATGAGATCATAAAACTCCCAAAATTATGCCATCTAATTACAATCCCTCTATTTCTTGATTACAAATGAAATGTGACAATAATCTTACCACCAACTTGCTCTTTTAGCAGATCGAAAAGCCAAATTGCAGCAATAAATGTCATAGCAATAGATACATGTGCTTTAATTGATGTCATACAAATGCACACACAAAAAAAGGAAAGAATGCATCATAGCACAATGAAAGGGAGAGAGAAATAGAGGGAAAGAAGACAACACAAAAAAAAGAAGGAAAGAAGACATGAGAAGCAAGTTAAATTCTGTTGTATAGAAGGGAGAGAGAATTAAAGGGACCAGACCATTGCATTCATTAATTATATCATTAAATAAAATAATTGAGCTAGTAAATCATGGATCTTCTACGGAGCAAGCAACTTCTTTATTATTAGATTTAGCTAATCTTACTTCGCTCTATCACTATATCAGTATTGCAATTCCAAAAAATATACACTTCATATTTTTATAATAAATGACCAAAATAAACTTAAGTATACCAAAAAATTATGTGAACACACAACCATTTGAAGGGACAAAAAATGAACCACCAAGCAACCACCTAAACAATTACCTATTTGTTAAAGTAACTAGATACAAAAGGAGGTATTTGAAGAATAGTCCAAAGTCCTAATCTTTCCAATTTCCTTTGAGTCACAAAATTAGATAACAACAATACTTCCTTCAATTAAGACTACTTCAAACCAAAGGCAATGTAAGCAAAATACATTTTTGAGACCACTGTTTGATCTGTCTTTTTGGCAAAATCTAATAGCAAACTAAACAACGGCAACAACATGAAACAAATATCATGAAAGAAAGATCCCTCATGAATAAAATCAGAAATTTACTAACGAAATCAACATAGATAATTTACTAATAAAATCAGAAATCAGAAACAAATATCCTGAAAGATAGATCCAAGAAACTAACGAAATCAACATAGATAATTTTCTAAGTAAGGCCAAAGAGTGAGGGGCAATCATTCAATTACCTCATGGAATCACCTCCAATACACAGAGGAGTCTCAGATATCACCCCTTGGAGATACACACAGACCAATCAATCTCTGACATGTCACATAGTTCAAATGAACTGCTTCTCAAAATCTTTAATCCTGGAAAATGATAAAAATCATGTGTATTATTTCCTGCATAAGTTCTCATCTCATAAACCACCCATTAAAATAAATTGAAATCACATTAAAATAAATAAACCAATGTAAATAACATTTTCCCAGTAAACAAAACTTATGGGTCACAATCTTGAAAAGCTGATCTCCTCCTCTGTTCACCTTTGTTCCCACTAGACCTTCCCTTTGCATCCCCTTTGCATCAAACAGAAAAAGAACAAAACACAACAAATAAGTAAGTGAAAATGATATTAGTTATACATATTTAGTCTATTTTACCTCATAATTTGAAACACAACAGAATCTAAGAAAACTTACTCTTGGAAAGCAATATCAATTGGACTCCAAGAGGAGTTGTGATCCATACCTGGACTCCAAGCAGAAACTTTTAGCTCCAAACACATCACAACTTCTGATTTAATTGTTTCAACCCCAGGAGCGAAAAGTTCTAGTAATGTTAATCACAGAAGCTAAAAAAGGGAAAGAAGAAAGATTAAACTGAAAAATGAAAAAACGAAAATCAGTTTAAACTTCTGACTTAAATGTTCTGATATTCACTTCAAAATAAAATCTTAAAAATTCATGCTAGATGCAACTCTTAACTACTATTTTAACCTCTTAATTTTAGAACTTTGAAACACCATGAAGACAAGGAAAGCTACTTCACTTCCTCGGTGTCCATATTTCTGTGCATCCAACATATCAATGGCAGATCCTTTTGTGTAGTTCTTGAGGTTTTCTGCAAAATATATATAACAAAAAAACAAAGACACATTAGATAGAAGCAGATTGTTAAACCAATAGTACACAATAATGGGAAAATTCTGATAAATTTCAAAGCTAAGCATTCCTTTACATGCATCGCCTAATTTAAGAATAGTTATTACCTCAATTGGTATTCTTTTACCAATTTCTAGATTCCTGGACAGTATCGTCACCAAAACAATACGTTCTTTCAGCCCAATAAAACTGATATAGCATGAAACGACATAATACCTGCAAGTATGCTCAACTATACATAAGAGCCCAAGTAAGAAAGGATCCTATTATTTTGTATCTCTGACATTGAAAATAATCAGAACCTATTACTCTTAAACAATAGTGAAAGCAGGTAAAGGCTTAAGGTAGAAATTCTTATACGAGGTCAAAACTTCAGTTGGTAGACCCCAAAAGAAAAATGTCTTTTAAAACAAACTCTCTACAGAACCTATTTCTCTTAAACAATAGTGAAAGCAAAACCAATATTGGAGATTTCTAAACTTCTTGTTATCATTCAAAATGATAATATAAACTATTCCCCCTAGTCAATCTAAACACAATCATTGCTGTAAAAATAACAGACATGTGAATGAAGAAAGGGTTTGAAAACTGTGCTATAGAAATGCATGAAATTATCATTGTTCTATTTCAGAAACTATAGCACACCAAATCCTGTTTTTACTAATGTTTGTGCTCTACTTGGTACTCCTTGTGGCATATACATTTGAATAAAGCAAAACCACTTGCTAGCCTCTTTTCATTTCGTATATAGAACAAGTATAGTTGTTACCACTTGCTTATTCAAAATCAATATATGGTATATAGAACACGTATAGTTGTTAGCCTCTTTTCATTTTCTGCATTAGTCAGTTCAAAATCAATATATGGTATATAGAACACGTACATATGTGATACAAAAAAAAAGTATAATAACAATTAAACAGGATGAATAATAATGTAGACCAATAAAACTCAACAGAAAGCAAAAAGAACACCAAGATTATGTTGTCCCTAAGACAACTTTCAGCTCGTTTATATTTAGTTCAGGTCATCTATATTTAATACTTTGAAAACTGATATAATCACTGTCATGATAATATTGAAAAACAGTTTCAAGATCATTGATACTACTAAAATTACAGTATTCAATATTACTCCCAAAGAACAGAACTAAAAGTTTGAGCAATTAGACATCTATTGCCAAGCTCATCCCAAATGAAAATTGCCAAGCTCATCAGAATCTGAATGAGAGAGAGAGAGTTAGAGAGTGAAAGAGGTTGTGTCCAGTACTTTAAATCTGACCATTTTATATAAAATGTTACAACAGAAAAAAGGAAAGCAAACAAAAAAAGAATACAAAAGAAAGGAAGCATTTTAAATCTGTTGAAAAAAAATATATATAAATACCTTTAGAAACTTCATTCCACGGAAATGGTTTGTCCGGCAAACTCAATGGCGGACTTGTCCTGCAAACATAAATAATAAATTACAAAAATTCAGAAAAGAAACATGAAAAAACGGTATGCGATGATAGAAATAAAATGTGAACAAAAAAAAAGAAGAAGCAGTAGGGGATATGTCTTCGAAAAGAAGCATGAAACAGAAATTTCAAAAAGCATGTGAGGGGTGAACCGATTTGAAATTGAAATAGGGAGAGAAGGAATGAAAATTACAGAAGATGGTGGAATGGGGAAGATAAATAGAGAGAGGGAAAAAGAAAGAAGACGGAGGGAGGATGAAACAAAGATGAAGGACCAAATCAAAGAGAGAAATGAATGAGAGAAAAGATGGAAGGAAGCGAGAAGAGAAAGAAAGTGAAATAGAGAGAAAGAGAGAGAGAGAGATCTAAGAGGGAGGTGGCGATGGTTGGAGGATTCAAGATCTGAAAGCTTAGAGAAGGAGAAGAAGGAGCCAAGAATTTGAAATTGGGAGTGAGAGAAACGAAAATGGGAAAAACAGAGAGTGGGCGGTGGTTTCAAAAAAATTAAAAGCCTAGTTGTTTCTGTTTGTCATTTTTCTCTCTCAATCGCGCGGTGTTTGAAAATCAATTTGTTGTGACCTTTTAACCTTCAAAATTCCTTGTGTCAATAATCTGGTTGTCTACTATAGTAAATTTTTCTGCCCTGCATGGGCTTATATTGATAGTAGACAACTAGAGTTTTATTTCATTTATTCTTTTTTTTTCTTTTTTGGTACATATTATTTCATTTATTCTTATTAGACTGAAAAGTAAATTATTATTCATAAGAATTCATAAAAATAATTACATTTGTTTATGGAAAACTCACTACTAGAATGTTGCTTGTTAGCGTAGGCCAAAAGCCGACGCTAATTGTGAAAAGCCGACGCTAAATCACGATTAGAGTCGGCCTAGCGTCGACATCGTGGTCGACGTTAAAACGCTCGAAGCTAACTTTTAGCGTCCGCTATTTTGAGGCCGACGCTAGTTAGCGTCGGCTAGACCCACGCTAAATGGATACTGGAGTTAGCAATCTAAAAGGTCGACGCTAATATTAGCGTCGGACAAGCCCACGTTAAGAAATCCACGCAAACTGTTAGCGTCGGCCAAGCATAAGCAACTATGCGACCATCTTAGTGCCAGCTTTGACAGACGGTAATTAGCGTCGGCTAAGCCTACACTATCTCCAAGGTCTTCACATGCTCCTGAGCCTCTTTAGCAGCCTCCAAGGCTCTATAGCTGCTGCTGAACCAAATGTAAAATCAAATCAAATAAAACCAGAAACAGAGCTGTTGAACCAAATGAAATCAGCAAAGAACTTAAAGAAAACACCCCTCCTAGTGAAATAATATATGCCATCAATAGCACAAAAAAAGAGAAATGATGTGAGGATTTACCGTAAAATTATTGTATAGGCAAATCCAATAAATCCAAAAGTCAGGGGTGTGGCTCCTCCCAAAGGTTTTGTCAGTTAAGGTAAAACGAAATATTAGCTCCTACAAATGAAATATGCAATATCAGAAACTGAATTGCTCTCAAGGTTTTATCAAAATTTAAAAGAAATAATTGCTCGGATATATAAAGGCTGACAAAGAAGAAACTCTCAAAATTTGAAGGATGTTAGCTGATTGAAACAAGGTTGAGCAATCACTATCAATCCTTGCTTAGAAGTTAACACGTAAGTTAAATGTCATGACATCTTAGAATTAATATGATGATTGAAACATGAATACATGAATAGAGTCAACCATTCTCAACAAATTCTAGAGACAATTCAAGGAAATATTGCATCATTGTTATTCAAACATTACAAGGATGGTAACTTTCTTAAATTTTGAAGGAAATATTGCATCCTAATAATCCTACTAGGAGCAGACTTAGGATTTATTGTTCAAACAGGAACTAGTTCATTTGCAGACAGTTTTTCCTTGACACTACTTTACAATGTAATAAATAAGCAAGAATCAAACCGGTCTGTTGCTAGTTTATGGATTATGTATGATATAAACCATAGCCTCCTCAGTGGATTGATCTACAATGATGAATGGACTTGCGTAAAAAGGTGGGATGACAATATAAGTAAGCATCAAAGTGAAATGTATTCAAAATTTGGGAGTGATGCCATCTTGTTTGGTTTCTGATACCTATGACAGGAACTACACATAACTAGCAACTTATAAACACATGAATCGGGACTTACATATCTCCTCCTTCACAACAGCCAATGACAACACATACAAAATAACCCTGGAAGACTGGAAGTGAAGGTACCAACTATAAAATTTCATAATTATAAATTAATCAAGAACTATAAATCCATATACCATGTTACAAAAGGAGACCCCACTGTCGATATCTTCATTTGTGTGATTAAAAACTAGAATTGGTAAAGAATCAACAAATCATTTAGACTCTTCGAACCCTTAATAAGCCAAGCAGACATAAACACAACAGAACAAGAAACAACATCAAAACCTCTTAGCATATACCTTTTTTCCAAAGTACGTTACTTTTAAAGCTACAAATCTCTTGCTATGATGACTCGTAAACCTTGTGTTATAGCCTCGTTGTAAAAGCCAATTTAAATATGCCAATATGGTTTGCTAAACTGATATATTTCATGAGATTAAAAATGAATTATGTTCATTTGCATTTTCAATTCCATTAGAAGCTACTACAACATGTGAAAGAGAGAAAACCTATGTCTACAGAACAAATGGCCCATAAAAAACAAAAAGCACTTATGGAGCTTAAAAACATAAAGAAAGTAAACATACAAATCAAGAAAGCACTTAAATCAATATAGAAATTCATCAAAGACATCACATGCGTCGCTTACTTTTTATTTTTCTTTGGTTAATTTTTCCAGACTGAAAACTATCACTGTGCTCCATGACTAAGAAGATAAAACAAACACAGAGCAAAAAATGCTAAAACCTGTGAAACAATTTACTAGCTGACCTCAAAGTAGTAGCAATGAGCAAGTTGAGATAATCTGCATTCTCGGCTTCTAATTCCTGATGGTATGAATCACACAAATTAGTATAAAAAACCACATTGTAAGTAGTAAAGTGGATTAGGCATATCTAAAACCCTTATCACAATTTTTTTAATTATTAAAATAAAACAAGCACAATAAAACAAGTACAAGGTTAACAAGACTCATTCAGCAGCCTGTATAAAACAAAATCAGCCTCAAGAAAAATATAAAACGCATGCAATCTTAGATTAGGATTAGTTTTTAGCTACACTTGGTGTTCAGTTCACCAATTGAACCAGGGGAGGGGGAACCCTCACTCTGAGAATTTGTGAAGAAGCTAGCGAGGCAGTTTCTAAACAAATTAGAGATCGATAAAGGCAATTGAAGTGATGCTGTATCAGATAAGAGGAGGGAGAAAGGAAAAGGTGCTAGCACCAGAAAGAATTAAGCAACAAATGAAAAACCCTCAACAACAAATTGGAAGGTGGATGAGGAGAGAGAAGGCGAGATGGGACCTTTGTGGATCTTGAAAACGGGCTTCTTGGCGGGTTGAGGAGGGCCAGGATCAATATAGGTTAGCAAAACCTTTTTCAGTCAATAGCATGCAGAGGAAAGACACAATATGCATGAATGGGAATACACATACACATATAGGCACTAAAAAAAATAAGTATAGGGTAACCCAAGAACCAACAACATTGGACTTGCAAGCAATGATAACAAGTCAACAATAGGCTAATGACTAAAAGAACAAAATAACATTTCAAGAAACAAATCCATTCCATCCACAACTAAGTTTAATATCTTGATCCAACCTATTAAGGCAAAAAATTATTCAGTGGACAAATCATCATCTTAAATCTAATAGGCAGGCAATTCAGACAGAAGACATCTTAAACCAACACCAACCTCAGCCAAACTCACACAGATGCAGTGTCCCAAAAACACCCCTAAGCGAAGAGCAAAGAACATAGTTTATGCATCCAAAAGACCATATATTAGTAAATAATAACTAGAAAGCCATCCAAATTAAAGTGCTCCCTTGCAGATTTCAAATTTTTGAACTAAACAGATCAAGCCCTCTTATGGCCTTTAACCAAGCAACTCCAACATCACAACCATAGCAACAAGGGAAGACAAAAAAAATATTCAATTAAGAAATGCACAAACTAAAATTTTTTATCAACGTGATTTATGTGAGCAGAGGCAGAAGAATGCATGCACAAGCTAATCACTCTAAAAGCAACACAAATGGGTACGAAAACCCTCACTCAGAAAATAAAAAATAAGGGGGCTTCAATGCCAAACATCAACCCCAACCAAACACCCATTTCAAGTCCACTGAGAATGAACAAAAAATGCACAAAATAAAAACAGGAAAAGAGCCACCTTTAACACTTTCCACAAGACCCACAACAAAGAAGATCCATTTTTGTTCATGCACAAACAACTATTAACTTCGATTCTAGCAACAACAAAAAAAGGAAGAAGACCCCAGAAGCTAAAAACTGCACAGCAAGAGGAGAAGACAAGGTGAGAGCTTTATACCGAGGGGAACAACATGGGATGACGGAGAAGAAGAGTGAAGGGCGAAGAAGCGGAGAGAGGTGGGACCCATGTGGATTGAACGGTGGCGGCGGCGCGCGGAGGAAGGCGGTTGTGGGAGAAGGAGAAGAGTGGCAGTGAGTGAAAATGGAAGAAGCCATTGGCGGCCATGACACCGGGAGCCATGGTGTCGTAAATCGTGATGGTGTTTACGAGAGGATTAGGGTGTCAAATGTGATTAGGGTTCAGAAGTGAAAAGAGGAAGGAATATGAAGGTTTGGCAACGTGGGGAAGGTTGAAAAACTGAAGAGGCGGGGAAGGTGATTTTGGCAACGCAGTGAAGGTTTGGTAAAATGGAGAAAAGGGGGTGGGAAACAATTCAAGCGGCGAGGGTTGTCTCAATGCGTCATAGGTCTGCATGATGGTGGAGGCAAATCGTGTGGTTGATGATGGTGGAGGCGGCCTCAGAAATACTGTACAATGGTGGGTCAGAAGAAGGCGCTAGTTAGGGTTTCAGAAAAATGCCTCGAGAGTTTGGGAAGAAAAGGGAAAAGGAAAATGAACGGAGCGAGATATTGAAAAATTAACTTCGCACGGGAGTTAGCGTCAGTCCAGCCGACGCTAATGTTTTAAAAAAAGAAACAAACAAAAAAATTAATTCGAGAGGCTATTTGACAGCTTAGCGTAGGCTTGGCCGACGCTATTTCGACGCTATTAGCGTCGGTGTCGTGGCCTACGCTACGTTTTTGACTCTAAATTGATGCATTCTAGTAGTGACTAGGCTTAAACAACAACGACAGCTTATTATACTAAAATCTTTAATATTCATATTGTTAATGTAATCGGCAAGCAAGATGGTTATGATGAAGAAAGGATGGGCCAAGGCCATTATCACAGTAAGTAAGAGGACAAAACTTAGTTCATTATCTTATGTCAAGTTGGCTAAGTTTCTTTTTGAAAATATAATACAACTATCAAATCTGTCACAATGAATGCATTAAAAAAACTAGGCAATTGCATTTTTCAAATTTTTTTTTGTGTGTTTAATGCATAATAAACTTAACTATCAGAACTTATGGTTGGGTTCTACTGTGAACAAGTTTCCTAAGTAGTACCACGGTGGTGGACCTTGTTTGGGAGCCCTTGAATCAAGTAGGCTCAGAGATACTATCATACAATTGCCATGCGATATCGCTCCTCTATCCTCCATTCTCCTTCGTCCTCCCTTCCCCCCTCATGTGACCGAACCTTCGTCGGCGTTTGCCACAACTGATCAAATAAGCTCACCACCATGCTCCTGCCGCCAAGATCTCCCTCGTTTTCTGCAGGTTTTTTGCGCCGTACAGATGATTTTCTGGGGGGCGACTGTTTGAGCTGCGGCGGTGACCAGAGTGCGGCAGCGGGGATCATAGGAGGCACGACGACCACGGGGGAGCGCGCGATGGCATTGCGACGTTCGTTCGCTCTAGGAGATTGGCTCCTGGAACTTTCAGTTCAGAAAACGAATCCTAGATTTTAAATCCAGACCAAAACAGTGACTCTTTTTTCTTCTCTTCGAGGTTCCGAGATAGTTGAACGCGCGAACATAGCTGGTTTCTAATTTTCTTTTATAGTTGCATATATTTAGTTGTGCAATTGTGGTTGGAGGCTCGTATCGTAGCATATTTTCGATGGAAGAAACTTTTTGCGTTTTGAACACATTTAGCTTGATGTTTGTGAAACAAACTATAATCATTGTGTCAAAGATTGGTAGTTAGCACCAGACAATAAATCATGCTCTTGTTTGAGTTATTCAGTTTCAGTTTTAGAAGGTCCTCGGGAGGAGGCAGTGCCTTTGATGGAAATATCCGGCGGATCTGGGAGGTATTGCCCAAAATGGTGGCGATGGGGCAAGGCTATGATTGAAGGCGACGCAAGACACGCGGGGAGCAATGGCAAATGGGGGGCTGCGCAGTGGTGGCACATGGCTAGGACAGTAGCAGTGTTGGGTTGGCTCGCGGTGAAGCTGTTCGTGGCGGCGTCGCATCAACGCAACAGTGAGTGGATGAGGGAAGGTTGAGAGGAGAGGCGAGAGAAGGTAACAAAAGAGAATGGAGGGTGAGTGGATGATAGGGTGTGACAGAAGCATGATAGAATTCTATGAATCTCTTTGATCCAATGGTAACCAAACGTGATTCACCGTGGTAGTACCTATGAAACTTGTTCACGGTAGAACCCGCCTTAGAACTTAATGTAAGTTTTCTTCGTTAGAACTTGATTAGAACTTGATGTAAGTTTTGTTCTAAATAAAAAGAAAGAGAAAAAAAAAGTAAAATAACAAAATAAAAGAAGAAGAAGAAAAAAGACTGGTAAATAAAAAACAGTTTTTTTAACGTGTGTAATTTTACACACGATAAGAATCATTAATTGCTCATTTTTTTCTTATTAATTATTTACTTTTTTTTTATTCTATAGATTCATATTTATGTAATCTCTGTTCACCCACAAAATATGAAATTAGATAATTAATAAGGAAAAAATGTGAGCAATTAATGATTGTGCAAGGTTGCATACGTTAGAAAAACATATAAAAAAATAAAATTGGAGAAGGGATGGAATGGATGCCTTGAGTTACCATTTCATTCCATTTATTTTTTAACGATCCAAAGAGGTTAAGAGGTGGTCTCTTTGCCGCGAGAGAGAGAGGGAGCGCGAGGGAGGGGTGGTTCGGTGGGGCGGCAAGACGCGGCCAGAGAAGAGACGGAGGATGAATGTCGTGGGTTTTAGCATTGTATTTTTTCTTTTACGGCATACTGTCTCCTTGAGGAACAGTAGCTTGGTTTCAAAGTTGTGGTAAAAAAAAACATACAAATTTGAATTTGAAGTAGTTACACTCGTGGTATTTGGGTTCCAATTTTTCTCATATATTAAAAAAGAAAAAGGTCGTGACACCAACAAGAAAATACAGTTTAGGCCAAGGTTTACCTTTTGCTGCTCCTCAAGCACTTGGAAGCGTGACAAAAAACAGTCCCCCCCATTGCTCGCCTCTTTCACCTTCAACTGTGGACTCTCTCTATGTGTTTTTCAATTAAGTGAGTTAAAGCATCTCCATCGGGAGATCGCAACTCGCGTTCGCCAGTATGTCACACAGTAAGAACGGACAAATTGGGCATTTGTGGTTGGAGGTCACCAGTTGGTTGCCGAAATGGCGAACGTGTTCGCTGCGATGCAACGGTTTGCATCAAAGATCATAGAGCGTGTTGTTTTTTTTGTTCCATTCGCAGTCGTTCGCAGCATTGGAGCAAATTCACCTCCAAGGATCATTCGCAGCATGGGGCCCACATAAGGAACGCAACATCGTTTGCCGCTGTAGATGCTTTTAGGATTCCAATGTAGGATCACTGACGTCCTGTAATATCCCTAAATATTCCTTATTATTGAACCTAACTTAAACCCCAGGTTACCTCTATCTCCGACTCGACTTGTTTAACTAACTCTATGTGCCTCTACATGTTCTTAAGTATATTGAGTATTTAGAAACCCAAAATATGAGTCTTGGAAAGTTTCAGGTAAATCACGAACAAATAATAGGTCATAGACATTAACTATACTCGCGGGAACATCCTGTCACAATTTTGATCATAACTAGAGCTTCGGGTGTCTGATTGAGGTGTTCTTTGTGGCATTGGAAAGCTTAAAGAATTTCCTACAACTTTCTCTCTAATAGACATAGCCAAAATCAGAATAATTTGATCATCGTAACGCGATGTGATTAGGTCGCGATGCGATGGACAAAACGTAGGATTTTACTCCACGTATGCTTTCGGAGGGATCCAGAAGGCTCCAATCGCGACGTGAGGGTCCTGAGCACGATGCGACCGTACCAACTTACCTCACCTATAAATACCCTTCACCCCTACGCTTCCAACTTGCCCCAAACTCCTCTCTCTTTCTAGGGACTTCTAAGGAGTGAGTATGATCTGTGCTTGCCTCTAATGAGGATCTGACACATCAGAAAACCCTTAGTAAGTAATCATTGAGATTGAGCAAGGGGTGAGACTTAGAGGGCCACTAAGGAGCAAGTATGCTCTGCACTGCCTCAATAGAGGATCTTGTGCATCAGAAAGCCCTTAGTAGGTAATCCTCTAAGAGGAGAGGATGAGAGCGGCCTAGTAGGCTAGATAGGAGTGTCCAGAGATAGGAGCAAGAGTAGCAAGAGTGGCGAGGACACGGAGGGCAACAGTAGCTGCAACGGTCTTCTAAGTCAGGTATGGGAGACCTGAACCCTATCCACTAGGGATTGTAGGATTAGAATAAATGTATAACTAGGCGTAGGGTGACCCAAACCCTACTAGTGGTTGATAACAACAACACCTTAGGAGAGGGGCTATGACCTGCGATAGCTGAGGATAGTTGTCAGAGGTCTGTCAATCATAGGAGTGATCTACTGGTATTTATAGATGAATGCTGGTTGATGTGATGATGATTTCATATCATATGATTACTTTGTGATATGCTGATATGTTGATTAATAACATGTTAGTGATTAGTCGCCTGAGCGACACTAGGATTGATCCATATGTTGATCAAAGATGGTTAATGATTGATATGCTCCTGATTGACTTACATGTTGATCAAAGATGACTAGTAACCAATGCTTTGTTGTATACTGACAAGTGCTGGTAGTTCTGTTATGATAACTTGTTATTAAATTATTAAATACTACTGTGTGTGGAGGAATATGGTTAAGCTACTTAACTAGCTGACAAACGCTAAGCTGTAATGATGATGTTGGATAAGATAATGGGATGTTGTGCTGAGCTGATGAACAATGACAAGCTGATATGGTGTTGGATAATAAATGGTCAAATGCATGTGTTGTAATCCACTGTCGTGCACATAGGCTGTGTACGAGGCCAGGTGCCAGAGTGCGGGCACGATGCAGTCGGTATAGGACACGCCGGTCCTTGAGGATAGTCTAGGTCCAACAAGTCTACAAGTGACAGATGGCTAGCTACCATCCTATCGGGACGTTGGGTAGCCTGGTCATCCTGACGGGGTACTGTTGTATTATTGTCCATAGTGCCGATCCTGAGTGCCGCCCCGATACCTGTTCTTATCGAAGAGCAGGGATGCACTCTTAGGAGTACGATGAGCGGGATAGGGAGATGGACAACTGGCTTGGCCTACTCACACGCCGGTGAGAGGTCGTTGTGCTGTTATCTACAAAGACAAGGTGGCTAAGGTGGGGCTGCCTTTGTCATATTTTAAACTGTGTGGGCACGTAGGCATATAGATTTAGGCTGCATGGACTGGGATAACTAAGCAATGATCTAAGATGTTGCTTAAGAGATGTATGATCTATTTCTTTTACAGTCTTTCCTTGGTTCTCATATGTTGATTGATGATTTGCTTGCATAGCTAAGCTTGCCTTTTTATACATGAATTCTAAGTTTTGCTTCCCGTCGAATGGTGCGTATAGCGTGTTCTGAGTCTCTCGTTCTATTTCTTGTTTGTATACATATTTGCCTTCAGATATTAGCAAGTAGTAGATGAGTTCAAAATAGAGACAAAGATTCGTGAGGTCCACATCCAGTGAGTCAGAGTCATATACCAAAGGGATTCCAATTATTAAGTATTCTATACAGTTAAGGACCCCAAGGTAGGGTATTTTTTTGGTACATTTGTACACTTCCACTTGCCTTAATGAAACAAATTATTTCTCCCTTATTGTGTTAATTGATATATTTAATATATTTGGAAAATATAGACTAGGATGTCACACGTCCCATGTAGGTGGCTCAGTGGTTGAGTCAAGGGACATAAAGGAGTTGCAAGCAGGAGGTGCAGGGCTCAGATCCTTGCCACTAACAAAAACCCCCTCCTCTCTAACAAACTAACAACTAACATTTGCCTATAAAAAAATTTAGGATCACTAACTCTTTATATCTGATCAAAATTGTATTGCTCCTCCTCCTGTGATTTTTTTTTATATGACCTGTTGCCTTTAGAATGCAACATGCCTCGGTCTTCTGAACATGTATTCTACCAAGGAAAATGGTTTTTGTACATCACTTTTTGCGACACCCATTGCGACATCGTATGTTCGTACGGTACAGACATGTACGGAACCGTACGGACAGACGTACGAATCTTTTTTCCCAGATTTTTTTTAACTGGTTAACGCAGTTCAGGTAAGTGGTTAACGCTGTTCATATAAGTGGTTAACGCAGTCCACTAACTGGTTAATACAAACACAGATTTTTTTAACTGGTTAACATTGTTCATGTAAGTGGTTAACACAGTTCATATAAGTAGTTAACGCCACTAACTGGTTAATACAGACACAAGTTTTTTTAACTGGTTAACGCAGTTCATGTAAGTGGTTAACGTAGTCCACTAACTGGTTAATACATACAGATTTTTTTAACTGGTTAATGCATTTCATGTAAGTGGTTAACGCAGTTCATATAAGTGGCTAATGCAGTCCACTATCTGGTTAATAGACACAAAGTAATCGTTAATAAGTTAGTGAACTGGATTAACCATTTATTTGTACTGCGTTAACCACTTTTATAATATTTTTTTTAGAGAAAAAATTATTTTTCTGAAGAAATTTAAAAAAAAAATATTCGTACTTATATAGACATACGATCCGTACATGTACGGACGTACGGTGTTGTGTAGGTGTCGCCCAAAATGATATTCAAATAGCGGGCTTTTTTTTCTCTGTAGCATGCATTTATTTTTTAATTACCCGATTAGCATACTTTTTCTGTTATTTACCACAGTAGCATAGTTTTTTAGGCTATTGAGAAGTCGCCCCTAGAGAGGGGGACTTCCCATTGGTTTTTTCTTTTTTTTTTATGGAGAAGGGAGGTCGCCCCTAGAGGGGGGACTTCCCATTGGATTTTTTTTTTTTTTGCTCAAGTGAGGTCGCCCCTAGAGAGGGGGACTCCTCATGTTTTTTTTTTTTTGTGTGTGTGCAATGTTGAGAAGTTGTGGCAATGAAATGGGACTTCCCAAAATTTTTTTTAGGGTTTCCGTCTACAGTATGTTAATATAATTTATTTATTTAATTTAATATAATTTATATGTTTTATTTAATTTAAATTAATTAAATAATTTTTTTTGTTAACTTATCTTGTAATTGATTTAAATACTTATTTTATTATTAATTACCAATTTGTTTATTTATTTTTGCCAATTAATTAAATTTAATTGTTTTAATTAAATTAGTGTTTGTAATTTTTAATTAATTATTAAAATAACTAAAAACATAATTGGAAGGTAATTAACTCATTGATTAAAAATTAAAAATACAGATACAACAATTCTAAATAAAATTTCAACAATTCTAAATAAATAATTATTTAGTTTCCTAAATGGTGTCCGGTCCCTGGCGTGGTGCTCGTCGATTCGTCTAGGACGACATGGATGATGTCGAGTTGGTTGTTCTTCCTCTACGGCGGCGTGTTCCTCGTCTTGCTGCACAACCTCATTTAGATCAACATTTACGGGTGGCAGCGTCACAGGTTCTCTTAATTCGCCGAAATTTACCGTTGAAGAACTAGCATCTGCTTGGTTAGGGAGCGCTGGAACACCAAATGAGTACAATCGATTCATATAATGAAACGAATCTGGCGTATGCATGTTGACGCCAAACAAATTGCTCATAAAATCACTATCGCTAGAAGCGATAGACACTACAAAAAAACACGGGAGCCGTCGGTAAGCTATAAAAGCCGTCGGTAACCCAATTTTACCGACGGATAACCGACGGCCTAAAACCCGTCGGAAATATGGTAGTCGCAAAGGATTATCGACAGACTCTTCTTTGCCGTCGGTAATACCGACGGTTACACCCGTCGGTAAATGACGTCGATTACCGACGGGCAAAGCCGTCGGTTACTAATACCGAAGGTTACACCCGTCGGTAAATGACGTCGATTACCGACGGGCAAAGCCGTCGTTAAATTTCCGACGGACGTGACCGTCGGTCAATCTGAGCGTTTAGGCGGCTTAGGCCGTCGGGATTTTTTAAATAAAATTTATTAATATATTAATTTTAATTAATAACCAAATTAATTTTATTCTTTTATTAATTTAATTATTTATTTTTTTAATTATAAAAATAATTTATTCACATATTAAAATTATTTATTTATTAATTTAATTAAAAATTACTTGTAATTTAATTTAATTTAATTATTAATTGATTTTCCATATATAAAAATGTGATAACGTAAACTAAAAAGCAAATTAAAAAAAGAAAACATAATAAAAAAAAAAATTCAACGAATAAAAATCGATTACCTAATATCCAAGCGAAAAAAAGTGATATCCAAAAATATGAAACAATATAAGTACAAAGCAGAACTAATAGTCTGGTACTCCCGATCATGATCGAGATCCTCTACATCATCTGGATCATCGACATGACCATGAGTACGCGGAGGCAAAGGCGGAGGCGGAGGCGGAGGCGGAGGCTGAGGCTGGCGGAGTAAGTCAGGCGAGCTAGCAAGCTGGTACATCTGCTCTGTCGCGCCCGGCTTTGAGTCAAAAGCTCCTGTTCTTTGGGCCACGCAGTCGCTTCAACTCGGCTATCTCCTGGTCATCCGCGGCGAGCGACCGGTGGCGGCACTACTACTCGACGACTCTCCGGTGTGTGGCGGCGGGCCCCTTTGTAGTTCTTTGGCAAGGTCGCCGACACCATATAGGCGGCCGCTTCTTCTTCCGCCAACCACTTCCGCCCAAACCCTCGGCCGGTGTAGATAGATCGTCAGGGCTCTGAGATGGAGAACATGATGAGCTCTGAGATCTAAGCTGAGACATCCTCGCCTCAAACTCCTCCTGTTAAACAAACAAATAAATCAAATCTTTTTTTTTAACAAAACAATATAAACATTATTAAAAAAATATTTATTATATTTTATAATTACCTGAGTCCGCCTCGAACACTCATCAACGAAATCACCAGTACTCCTCTTCGTATGAGTTGCAAGATGAAGCTCGTGCAAAAAATTTAAATAAATAATAATAATAATAATAATAAAATAATAATAATAACAATTTTATAACACGTACAAGTCTAACTGCGTGCTGCGCCTGACTGACACTGCCTCCAGTGTGCAAGCTGCCACCCTTCTCAGAGGCCCTATTCTTCTTGGCCTTCGCGCTGGTCGCCTGGAACTCAGGGGAGTTCGATGCGCTACCATTCTTTGCCAAGCTTCGTCCTATCCAAGCTGGTGGCGATCCACGATGCGGGCATCTCGAAGCATGTCAGAAAGGCGGTGGGAGGCCTTCATATGAAAATTCTTCTCCATCAGCTCCTCATCTTTTTCCTCCCAAGCAACCCTCGTCTGTATCAATATAAGACATTATTAAACATAATTGAAATTTACAAAAATAAAATAATATGCAATAAAATAAAAATTGCAGCTTACTCTGAAAGAATTAAACATATGGTCCCGCTCAAAATCCTTCAGTGTCCCCCAGGTGGGCCAAAACTCCTGGTAATTCTCCTCAATTGTTGCTGTGATAGCTAACGCAGCAGGCTTTGAGGGAAGAAACCTGAACAATAAAAACATGTTAAATAAAATATATATATATATATATATATACATGTAAATTATTAATAACTCGAAAAAATTGCAAATACTTACCCTCTACCAGATGGCCTGATAAGAACTCGACCATCATACAACATCTCAAGAGTGTCAGGCTCCTGGCCCTCCCCCTGCTCAAGAACCTCCTCCTGCTGAACCTCCTGCTCCTCCCCGTCCTGCCCAACATCAGTGTCATCAGGTGTATGGCCCGTACTATAATCATGGTCGGACTGATGAGCATCGGCCACCGGATCAGGCACAACATGGGAACTCGAAGCGCCATGTGGCTGCTGGACCCCCGGGGTGGGGATCATGTCAATGTGAGGCAAAGGTGCCGAACGTGCCCGAGTCTGTGTCGCTGGTGTCGAATGTGCCTGAGTCTGTGTAGGTGGTGCAGAAGGCTGTCTAGGTGCAGGAGGTGTATCAGGTTGTCTCGGCGTAGATGTACTAGGACGACGTGTAGATGACAACGTCGAAAACCCGATGAGGTCACGCCTAATGATGGTCGGCCTCGACGACGAGGGTCGAGGGCGATCCCTTCCCTTCCATTTACCACCACCGGGTGGTCCGGGGGTCTGCTCTGAACCTCCCGATGCCATATCTGTCTATAGAGCAATTGAATAATAATAGTCATAAAATATTATATTTAAACATAACAATATTACAAATGAATTCCATAAAAATAAACAAGTTATGAAAATAACAGACAAATTAAAATATATTGTTACACATTAATTTCTCAAATTGTAAAAAGTTAAACAATTTCAATCGCCCATTCGCCCACTCAATTTCGGCATCGTCTTGAGATCGATGGTTACGCCACTTCTTCATTTAATTCCTCATCCCCATCTACATCTTCATATGTGATTGGATTGTCACATAGTCGAGTAATAGGTTCCACTTCATTTACTACATTGACATGAGACATCTCATCCACTTGATAAGCCACTTCTTCCTCTGTATCATCTGCTTCAATGCGACCCCGTGGTTTTATCTTTATTGCGACACACCAACCTTGTTTGTCCCTTCGAGTTGATGGATAAGGGACATAATACACTTGTCTTACATGTTGTGCCATGATAAACGGATCAAACATTTGGTATCTTACGCTCATGTGTATGTCAACAAGATATATTTTCGATCCACTCTTGTGCCTCTATTTGACTGGATCAAACCAATTACAATAAAATAACACTATTTTTAGTATAGTCTAAAGTATTGTACGTCAGTTCATATATATGTTGAATCACGCCAGTAAAGTCATCTTCACCTCCATCTGTGGCACCTTTTACATAAACCCGCCCATTAGCTTGTTTTTCCCCTCTGTTTTTGGTGGGTTTGGAATTTGTATCCATTTACAAAGAATGTGTGCCATTCTTTTACACGTGATTTAGGACCATGAGATAAATTTCTCAAGTGTTGGATTTTAGGGATTACGCCTCGCTATACACTGTGTACACACCATGTGCAAACAAATTATGGTTCCTATTTTCAAACAATATTTTTGTATTTTCAAACAATAAATAATAATAATAATATATATATATGACGACTCAAAAAACATACCTGGTTCTTAAACCACGTTGGGAAATATTCATGAATATAGGCAGAAGAGTCTTGTACGCTTGTGGGCTTAGTTAACAAGAATGCCCTGACCAAGTCATTATCAAACAAATGATCAAGAGCAATTGTGGATTAAAGAAATTGAAAGTGGTCAAAATGATACATACGTTAGATACGGTGATACTTCTGCACAGTTGATCAACACGTGAACGTGGGCTGACTTCCACACTTCGCCCGTTATCCAGTTATCCACCTCCTTTCCACCATGACGGCTGGAAAGGCAAAATACTGATAAGGCAAGCGGGTGTCTTTCACTTTCAATTTCTACTTCGTTCCTACTATTTGTTGGTGTCAACATGAAGTTCGTAAAATAATGGGAACAGAAATGGATTGTCTCACGGTGTAAGTAAGTTGCACAAATAGATCCTTCAACCCTGGCCTTATTTTTCACCGACCGTTTTGAGTCACCCATAAATCTACAAAATAACAACGTTGATGATAAAATTTGATACATTTAACCCTTCAAATAAATATTTATTTTAGAGAATACTTTATTATAGTACCTTTCGAATGGATACATCCATCTGTATTGAACCGGTCCACCAAGCCTAGCTTCATGTGCAAGATGCACTGCTAGATGCTCCATAGAATCAAAGAAAGCAGGGGGAAATATTCTCTCCAACTTACAAAGAATGACTGGTATGTTCTGTTCCATCCTTATGAGATCATCCTCTCTCAATGTCGCAGAATACAAATCTTTAAAGAATTGGCTGAGTTCAGTCAGTGGATTTAAAATATTTGACGGCAAGGAACTAAATGCAATAGGAAGTAAACACTCCATGAATACATGACAATCATGGCTTTTCATCCCAATCATGGTTCCTTTGTTCACATCGGCACATCTTGCCAAATTAGAAGAATAACCATCTGGCATCCGAAGTTCTTTTATCCACCGACAGACTGACTTGGCTTCCTCAGCAGTTAAAGAGTAACAGGCTTTGGGTTTCAGGGTCTTCCCATCCGACCGATTCGTCAAATGCAAGTCCTTTCGCCTACAGGAAAGGGGTAAGGCTTATCTTGCCTTCTCATTGTCTTTTGTTTTTCCTCTGACGTTCATCACTGTGAAAAAAACATTGTCAAAAAAGTTCTTCTCAATGTGCATAACATCAAGGTTGTGTCTCAATAAATTATCTCTCCAGTATGGCAGATCCCAAAAAATACTTCTTTTTGTCCAATTATGCCATTGTCCATATCCTTCAAATCGATCCAATTTGCCAAAATCTGTGATTTTGGGCAGTTCCATAACCCTTTCCCAGATCTGTTCTGGCGTCAACCTTGGGGGCGGGCCATCTAATTCAACTTCCCCTTCTTGAAAGCGTTCTTATTCCGTCTAAATGCATAATCATCCGGTAAAAACCTGCGATGTGAGTCAAACCAAGAACTCTTCCCCCCAAATTTCAAGGTAAAGGCCTTTGTATGCTCCATGCAATGCGGACATGCCATTTTACCATGAGTACCCCAACCAGACAACATGCCATATGCAGGGAAGTCATTAATGGTCCACATCACGCCTCATTGTAAAATTCCTCTTCGTGCAACATCGTGCGTCACAACACCATTCCACAACCTTTTGAGATCGTCGATAAGAGGCTCTAAATAGATGTCAATACCATCTGTTTGATTATCTGGACCGGTATAACACAAGTCAAGAACATATAAGGCTTAGACATGCACATTTCGGGAGGAAGATTGTATGGGTAACGATAATCGCCAAAGAAGAATAAGGTTTCGCCGTGGATTGAACATACGGGGTAAAACCATCAGAGCATAAGCCAAGTCGTACATTACATGGATCTGCTGCAAAATCAGGATGCACACGATCAAAGTGCTTCCAAGCTTCACCATCAGAAGGGTGGCGCAACATACCTGTAGTGCTTCTATTCTCATAGTGCCATGTCGTTTTGTTTGCAGTCTGTGGTGATGCAAACATTCTCTGCAGCTTTGGAATAATTGGCAAATAAAACATTGCCTTCACTGGAACTAGTTTTTGTCTACCCGTCCGATTATTAGTATGTGACATATACCTAGGCTCACCACAAAATTTGCATTCAACTAGCGCACCATCGTTTTTACCAAATTCATTGTCGTAATACAACATACACCCTCTCACACAACAATCAATCCTTTTAGATTCCAGCCCCAACTTGGACACTAAGCTTTTAGCCTCGTAATAACTTTTTGGCAAACCATCTCTGATAGGTGATTAGTCCAACATCATTTTCGTTACGAGATCCAAGCACACTTCGGTAGCACCACAGTTGGACTTAAGAGCTAAGAGCCTCACACACATTGATAACTTAGAGTCTGTAGACCCTTCAAACAACGGTTTGTTTGTTTCTAACAATAGATTATAAAATTTTTGTGCTGTCTCATTTGGAAGTTCATCTGTGTCATCATACTGTTGCTCCTCGAATAACACGTTCACCCCCAAGGCATCACAAACCATATCTTGCATCAATTCAATCGCTCACCGCATCCCGAGATCTACGTGAATCGCCAAGCACCTTCGCAATTATCACCAACCCCTAAATCAACGTGAGGCAACTTTTCACCATGTGTAGTCCAAATCCAGTAATTAAGCCTAAATCCAACTCAATACGGGTGGTGCGTGACCTCACTTGGGCTCTTAATCCTTCCGCAATCGCAATTAAAGCACGGACATCTAATCCCTCCATTAGTTTTGAAATCTTTATGTCTTTGTTGCGACTTGGACAAATCACGCAACCCCAGTATAAAAATCTGGTTTCAAACCCCTTCTCCCGGATACAACCTATCGTGACATCCAACTACGACTCGAAGAAAATATTCCATCTTCTCGCATGTCAAAAAAATGACAATTTCAGCAGACGACGTTCTTACAACCGCTCTCTTTCTTTAAATGGTATGACTTATCCCATTCGAGAAAAAACTTTTGAACTCGTATAATAATCATTCATTAATTCTCGTATCTTATACTTGACAAAATTTATTGACATTTCCCATTGGTCTCTCGAGTACACAAAATGAACGCAGCTTATGAACACCGCAATCAAGTATGCACCCAGAGAACAAAAGGAAATGAATCGAACCGAAATTTCATCAAATATAAAGATACGAGAATTAAGCAACAACTATTATACGAGTAAAGAAAAAGTTTTTTCCCAAACTGTCCGACTTGGACAATTCAAGGTTCAATATACAATGAGCACATGGTACCCTAAAAGAGTATATGAACTCAATAATATATTAAACCTCAAACGGGAAGCTAAGGCTTCTCTCCGATACTAATAACAAATATCAAACATCCATTCAATCAATGATTAACATAACAATTAGACAAGCAGAAGTGACAAGGGTAGAATTAGTTTTATTATATATATATATATATATAATAAAAAGTATTTTATTTTCCTTTTTCATTTAATTTCTTATATGATAATTTTTAATGTTGTTATTTTTTATTTCTTTTTTATTGAAATTTTTTTAATTCTTCTCTTCTTCAGATCTTTTTTCATTTTTGTTATATCATGTTTTTTAACGATTGTTTCCTTGTTTCTCTTTTTTAATTCGCTCATCTCTTAATTATTTTTTCAATTGCTTTTTGAATCCTTCTAATTTTTTAATTATGTTATTTTTCAATTCTATCTAATTTCGTTTTGTTATTCTCTTCTTTCTTTTTAAAATCTGCTTTTTTATTCTATTGTTCTTAAAAATTCTGCTTTTTAATTATTTTTTATCTTTAAATCTATTTTTTAATTCTATTATTATTTGTCCTTTCCAATTCAAATCTGTCTTGTTTCTTTGAGCAATAGTCCATTTACTGTGTGTGTAGTTTTGTTAATCATTTAGTTGCCACTACGCCATCCGCCATATATAAAATAAAATATTTTATTTTTCAATAAATAATAATTATTAACAATTCAATCAATATTGCAATTTTAATTTATATATTTTATTTTCTTAAAACGGAAGAGCTACTTATTCATTCAAGGTTTATTTAAACTTATTTTACATCACTTAAAATAAATGCTGATATTAATATTCAAATATATCAACATAAAACATATTCATATACTCTCTTCATTTTATTTTAATAAGCCTCTAAAGTAATTTATGAATAAATAATCACTTAAATTTCTAAAAATAGCTCATTAAATAAATATTTTATTATGTCATTTCAGATTTTGTCTTTGAGCGTTAAATATTATATGTCACTTTTAATATATAATTTTATAATTTTATTTATTTCACCCGCTATTTAACTTACGCTATCTGCTCGCTATTTTACGCTATCCTACCAATTTTACGCTATTTTTCGCGATCCTCGATTAACAACACTGGAATTAGAAAATCGACTTGGTCATTTAAAGATGATAGAATTAGACAAGCAGAAGTGGCAAAGGAAAGAAGTACAGAGAGATGTGCAAAGCAAATTGCAGCCAAGCAACATCACCAATATCCATATCCATGAATGAAATGGCAAGCATAAATTAAAATTGCACTCTTTACTCACAAGCATTGTGACTGATGAGTGATAGCGAGAATCGGCATAATTACACAGTACATATCATTTAGACAATTACACAATACACTTCAAAATCTCCTCTGTGGAGAGAACTATGAACGAAAACAAATAAACATGTCGGTGTGGGGGTCAACAGACAACCCTTTTTCCACCCAATGAGTTAACCGACATGAGTTAGAGTGCATACCTAGTGGTACAAGTGACGAACTGGTAGAGGTGGCGAACTCATAGGCCTATGAAACAGAGCTTTTTGTGTTAGCAGAAACTAATAAAATATAAACAAGAATATCAAAACCACACCATTAAAATTAAAAACTAAGAACAATCATATTAAGAACATATATAAATAATAACACAGATTTAAGTCCACACCTTCGAATACAATCAGCCACTTTTGGAGGCAAACTCTAAAATTTCAACTCAAGCTTGTTATAAATTCTCATAGTGAAATCTTCCCCAAACAACAACATTATGCGGCAAACTATCATTTTGAAGATAAGCATTCGGATATTACTTTTTGATTGTCCAAGATCATGAAATTCTTGTTAATATTAGTGATTGTTCTTATCATGGTCAAATTTATATGTTCTTATAGCTTGGATCTTTCTTCTCAATACAAATAACATTTCTTGATATTACATTTGGATATTCCTAATGTTTCATATCAAGCTGATTTGATTCCAAAATCTATTTGTTCCAAACTTGAGCAAATTATCAAAGGATTCATTTAGAAAGTGTTACCTGGTCATAGAATGTGGCACGCTATTAGTTGGCATTGGTTTTTCTACCCTAAGTTGCAAGGTACCCACTTCCTTTATTTGCGGCTACAACGAAGATAATAGTATATAAAGACTTCTCTATTCTCAAACCGAAAGTTTGACTATAGATTTTTGGGTTAGCTAACTAGTTGATATGGCTGTTTTGAGTCTACATTTTTCACTGTTGTGTTAAAAAAATTGTACATGTTTAATTGCTTGTAAAGATAAAAAAATTCTAAAATTATTGCCGTGGTCTACAAATGTGTTACTAAAATTATTGCCAACACGTTAAAACTTATCCTGCCTGATATCATAGACCCCAATCAAAGTGCCTTTGTTCTGGGGAGAGGTATTACTGATAACATCTTATTGGCACATGAGCTTGCTCAGGGCTACATCGCGTACTTATAATCTTATATAGAGTGATGAGTCTTAAGACTCAAACTAGTCTGCCTTGACAGAAAACTATTATGTTGGCTCAACATATATTCAAATGCAACCACTATATTGGAATGAGACTCTAATAAACTGAAAATGTATGCAAATAAATTTCAGACCTAGAACAAATAAAAGATGAAAAACACACCACCATGCAAAGGCCGGTAGCCATTGGTGGTGAAGGTTTGTAATTTTGTTTTATTTTGAGCATGATCCATGTCAAATAACTAACAAGAACTCAAGATATATCTGTCAAATAACTAACACTTACTCTCCTGGCACATTTATTTTTACTCGCTCCCTCTTTCAATTTTCAAATGTTTTGTATGTTCATATAATATGGAGAATGAGGTACATGAACTTGTAAATATTGATTAGGACTTACTTGTTGCACCGGATATGTTGTAGAAGTTCTCCAAAGGCTTGCTTCTTAACTTGAATCAAATTCGCTTTTGGTTCTGCAACAAGTGTCACAAAATGAATGGCCTTAGATTTCTTATATTGTAATAATATATAGTATACATATACATGAATAAATGTACCAACCAATCGTGGTAAGCGAAGTCGAGAAAGAAGGAAAAGGTGAAAGGACACAGAATTGATAAAATATCATATATCATAAAAATTAAGTCACCACAGAATTGAAGCAAGAATTAATGCAGCTTTTGGTTAATAACATTGATAAAGTAGCTCCTAATTATTTACTGTGGCTCCTCAATGTTTTATTAAATCAAGTTGCATTTGTTGATGTAGTTTTTCCTCACAAACAAATCAATTTTGTCTAAATTTTCTTGCAAAACTTTAATATCTACATAACCAAAATACTTGAAGTTTCATTAGAGAACTTCATCAAGACAAATAGCAACACAATGTCTAGAATGACAAATATGAAAGGCAGCACATATAGATGAATTACTAACGGAGTTCAGGAGCTACCGCACAAAATCTCTAAGAGTAACGCTGTTTGAACAGGAAATAGCATATACATAGGCAACGAAGTTTTAACAATTATGCCTGGCTTTTCAATGTGGATTAAACATATAGGATAGAATCAATAAAATAATTTTACATGGATGATCAAAATCATCCATACACCACGGATGAAGGTCATGCAAATGATGTAAAAGGAAAATTCAAGCAATTTGAAGCCAAAGATATCGAGGAGAAATATACATGGTTAGTTTCCAACAACACAACAAGCAAGCTTGAAAATGATTCATTGGAAGGAGATAGTCATGCAAGTGACATAAACATGGAAAATCAAATGCATCCAATAGTCAAGCGAGAAGATGTTCAGAGAAAGCTACAGTGCGGCTTCGAAGATACAAGCGAACTTGGAGAAGTTTCGATTGCAAGAAGAAAGTCATGGAGATGATGCGAAGAGGATGGTTGACTCGAATAAAAATATCAGCCAAGCGGTATTAAAAAAACTTGTTTTGCTATAATGAAAGGGAAGGAAAAGGCACAAATCTCACGAAGGTAAAGGACAAGCAAAGCTATACCAAACAGACATCATATAACATCAAATTGCAAAACCAATAGTTGTTGGATTACCAAGTGATGCGGCCTAGTAATTGGGAATCATAATAAAGGCATCTTGATGCAATGAGACTGGTTTGGCAAGTTAACATACTACAAAAATGAGAGGCAGTATCCATCTAATTTAATAAGTTCTTTGCTATTAAATGCAATGCTTATACAAATGAATGAGAATTGATGATATGTTTTATTTGTTAAATCTTAAATATAAAAGTAACTAGTGAAGATTGTTAAAAAGTACCACATGTGGGTTGTGGTGAGATATTTTCAGTTCAAATCAGATTAACATTTATTTTGGTTAGAAACAAAATCGACATAATGTAAATAAATGCCTAGAATGTAATTGCAATTCAAATTATAAGATCATAATCAAGTTCACATCCACCACAACAACAAGTATAAGCTAATCTCAATTTGAATTAATTACCTTAAAGATAAGCTAATTAGATACTCGCCTTAGCTAAAGGGTGCCACACACACGATTCCTTCTCATCAACAAGATTTATCCACTGATCAAAGATAACCTCGAGCAATTAACTTGAAACCACCATCTCCATATGAAATATATGATAAGGGCGACCAATTAGGCAAAAATAAGATATGGAGTACTGAACAAAAGATGACTACAAATCAAATTTATTTTTAGGGTTCGACACAGACCCTACCACATCCACAAGTTGACAAATTTTTAAACCATCCAAACATCAAACAGAGACGAGTCCCACACCAACAAACAAATCATAAAAAAATAAAAAAAAACTGCGGTGGAGGCGGAGACAAAAACAAACATACCTAAGGAGGGCGAACGACAGTGGTGGAAGCGGCGGCTTGAAGGAGGAGGCGACCTCGGCCAGCTGTGAAAACGACGGCGAGCACAAACGATGGAGAAGTTCGCGGTGGCTCCAAGCTTCAAGCTCCAAGCTGAAGCTTCTCGAATCTTCAAGCTTCAATCTCCAAGCTTCAGCTTCAAGCTCCAATCACGTGGTTCTTGCAACCGACGGTGGCTCCAAGCTTGTGGCTCCAAGCTTCTCGAATGTCTTGCGAAGCCGTGACAAGAGAGGAGAAATGCGACGACTGAAGATGAAGAAGGGAGGCGGAGGGGGGCTGCGGCGGAGATGAAGAAGAAGGGTAGAAGGATGAAGAAGCGATCTACGCGGCGGAGATGAATGAAGAAGAAGGATTCTGTTCTGGCCAAATAAAGAGCTTACCGACGGCCATTTTAAAATTACCGACGGGTATGACCGTCGGTAAACGACACGGGATTACCGACGGACCAACCCGTCGGAAAAACTCCCCATTACCGACGGTCAACAACCGTCGGTATTCAAAAATAAGCGGGAATTTTCCAAAATTCACGGTTTACCGACGGACATTAACCGACGGTATGTGTCCGTCTCTAAAAAGCGGTTTTCCGACGGCTTAACCCGTCGGTAATATCTGAATCTGACGGTCGTGTTTCAAACGGGTAAGACCGTCGGAAATCCCGGTTTTTTAGCGACGGGCTAAGGCCGTCGGTGAATGTCCGTCGGTATGTTAACTATTTCTTGTAGTGAGAGTGTCTATGAGCGTCGTCATTTTGAGGAGCATCTTGGTGTGTTGGTGTGAATGCAAATGAATGGCGGGGCGGTTCGAATTCTTGTTGTGAAGGCTTGAATGCAAATGAATGGTCGGGCGGTTCGAACTCTTGTTGCAAAGGCGTGAATGCAAACGAGTGGTGGGGTGACTCCTCTTGATATTGATGTTCCATGGCAACTGCGGGGCTGGGTTGTCGACGTCTATTACGCCGATCACGTCGTTGGGTGGGCATACTGGGTCCCACAATAGGGTCTTGTTGAAAATCACCCCGTGGGTCCTGCAGTTGATGCTGAATTGAAAGGTAAAGTATTGAATTCTGCTTAAGCCACCCCAAATACTCATCAGTGGGAAACACAGGACCTTGAATCGGCTGCCCCTCTATCACGCGATGTCGGCGTTCCCTCCAAATTTGGATCCAGTCTGCATGTATGTCCTTCCAGTTTTTGCTGTGATTGCCTCGCATGTCTTGCTGGTGGAGTGCATCCATGTTTCTAGGGGCATCTGGTATTTCCTGCCAAAGACCAAACTGCAGTTTGACTCTATCCGTTTGATGCCATTCTACAATTTGGAAACATATCAAAGCGGTATTGGCAGTCCAAACCCTATTATCCCCGAATGCTTCTGTTGGTATGCAGTTCGCAAGACTTCTATAAGGTAACCACAGAAACTGAAAAATTAAGCTAAGTCATTAATCTGTCAAAGTCGATAGACGCAAAAAGTATAAGTGATTCTATTGAACAATTCTATTTTTAACCTGATTAATTTGCATGTGGTCGATCCGTGATCTGTAGCCGATAATGTCACCGTGAGGAGTTCTGGTATAACGTAGTTCACCGCCAGACCATCTAGAAAATACATTATGAATCACAGGTTTGGATACTATAATCGATAGATAAATAAAGAACATTGACTACAGAGTTTTTATTTACCGTTTTGCTAGCGAAAATGATGGTAGGTGGTTGGGGGCACATGACAACTAACCTTGCCGAATGCATCAATAATGTACTAAAGGGGACGCGCAATCTACCAATCACTTCGTTAGTCCGATCAACCTATCACAGGTTGAATGCAAAATTCATCGAAAGGGGGAGACAGGCCCAAGCAATGATGACATCCGACATGATTTATACATAGTCATCGAAAAACTTGAGATAGAGCGGGGAATGTCCAACTCTCACCAAATTCAAATTTTCAACCGAGAGCAAAGTATTTTCACAGTTAAGGAGTTGAGACGCCCCCAATCAGGCCGACCAACAAGGACATTCAAAGTAGATCTGGAAAAACGGTGGTGTGACTGTGGCGAATTCCAGGCACTACACTACCCATGCTCACACGTCATTGCTGCTTGTTCCCCTGTTCATCACGACTACATGACATATGTGCCTCCCCAGTACACTTTACAATATGTTTTCAACGTTCTGATGAAGAGTTTCAACCGTGCCTCACGAATCATATTGGCCAAAATACAATGGAGTTGAATTGTGCCACAATCCAGCCATGCCGAGAGATCCAAAAGGTCGTGCCACACCCACACGTATTCATCTTGAGATGGATCAAAGGAAAGCAGTCATCACCCCAAGAGATGTGGACTGTGTCGGAATGAGGGACATAACAAGAATAAGTGCCCAAACCGTTCTGGAGCTCATGAGCAACAGTAAAAAAATTGTCTCCTTTGTGTTTGTATCTGTAACCCTTTAATATCAGTATTTTTAATTTTTTATCAGTTTCAGTTAATTACCTTCCAATTATATTTTTAGTTATTTTAATAAGTAATTAAAAATTACAAACTAATTTAATTAAAACAATTAAATTTAATTAATTGGCAAAAATAAATAAACAAATTGGTAATTAATAATTAAATAAGTATTTAAATCAATTACAAGATAAGTTAACAAAAAAAAAAGTTAATTAATTTAAATTAAATAAAACATATAAATTATATTAAATTAAATAAATAAATTATATTAACATATTGTAAACGGAAACCCTAAAAAAAATTTTGGGAAGTCCCATTTCTTTGCCACGTCTTCTCAACATTGGATACAAAAAAAATAAAAAATAAACATGAGGAGTCCCCCTCTCTAGGGGGGACTTCCCTTGAGCAAAAAAAAAAAAAACAAAAATCCAATGGGAAGTCCCCCCTCTAGGGGCGACCTCCCTTCTCCATAAAAAAAAATAAAAAACTAATGGAAAGTCCCCCTCTCTAGGGGCGACTTCTCAATAGCCTAAAAAAATCATGCTACTACGGTAAATAACAGAAAAAATATGCTAATCGAGTAATTAAAAAAATAAATACATGCTACACAGAAAAAAAAAAAAAACCCAAATAGCGCGACCATTCTGCCAATAAAGCTATTAGTAATAAATCTGACTAGCCTATGCCTCGTAGCCCAACGTTTCTTTAATAAAAAAAAAGTTGTTGTCCAGCTACTCCCAAGTTTTAAAAATTGCAAAAGAAAACACCAAGAGAAAATTTTCTTTACAAACTACAGATCTACTCTGATACGGCCACAGTCTCACAGACTATCTTGTCAACTGCCTTGTGTCCAGGCTCTATTTTTTGAGGTATGCAACTGAAGTCATTCCATCTTTTGCCATTTTTTCTCGAAAAATGATCTATGGATACCGATATCCCTTCCGATGCTCAAAGAGAGAAAGAAATAAAGAGTTAGAAGTGATAAATGTGATATGTAGTTGATGTGATAGGAAGAGAGAGATAAAGAAAAAAAAGAGGTGTTGGACGAGTGTTGGAGATTTTAGGGTGTCTAAAAATCAGAGTTGTTTTTTCTCTATACTCTTATCATCACGCTCATCATGGTCATTGATCTATCGGATTCACATGAGCCATTTTGAACAACCCACTTAGCTTCTTGTTGGTACTTCTGCCTCCCAGGCTGTTGGCTAATGGCTATTGCTTGTTCCTGAAATTTGTCATCTAGTTTTACAAATTGTGTCTGTTTGAGATGACCCAAATCTTAATTTGATGTAAAGTCATACTTTTTACTTTCGTCTTGTGTTCATATATATACTTGCACAAAAGTAATTGGCTTCTTTCATTGTTGTCTTTTACTTTTGCCTTACGTACCTATAATCACCATTGGGTGCTAATTATAGCTTTTTTGGCCATAATCATGTTCAAACGTTGACTTTTCACACTTATTCATAATCATGTTCAAACGTTGACTTTTCACACTTATTCATCAAGTTTGTGTAGTTCATTTGGTTGAATGCACAAAATCCCTTTTTAGTATCGTTTGTGCAAGCTCTGTCTAGCTTGCCTACCTCTAGATTTACCTTTTGGTTAATGCATTTTTTACAATCTGCATCTCTTACTTTAATGGTGTATCTTTTTTAATCAATAATTAGTTAATTACTAATAACGATCTTACCAACAGGTCAACATGTGTTTTGTATATGGAGATTTGGTGTTTTCACTGGTAATATTTCTACTGCTGCTGGGCACAACATGCTCAGGTTCTTTTGGGAAGACTGAAGATAAGATAAAATCAGCTGTTTTTCTGTCCCCCAAGTTTGAGCTAGGACCTGGATCGGTTATCAATAGATATTATTATGATATTGATTTTCCCAGAGGTCATATTGCTCTTGAGAGTTTCAATGCTGAAGTAGTTGATGAAGCTGGGAACCCTGTACCTCTCCATGAAACTTATCTCCACCATTTGGATGTTACAAGATATTATCAACGTAAGAATGTGACACACATAGGGCATGATGGCCATAAGGTGCTTCAGCAATCTGATGATCATGTTGTGGTTAGTAACAGTGGCATATGCCAGAAAGATGTCCTTGCACAATATTTTGGCTTTGGATCTGAAACTCGAAGAACAGCTACAGATATTCCAGATCCTTTTGGTGTAGAGGTAGGAAATCCTGCAGATATTCCAAAAGGGTATGAGGAGAAATGGCTAGTCAATGTCCATGCCATTGATACACGTGGTGTAGAGGATAAGTTGGGGTGCACCGAGTGCAGGTGTGACCTTTACAATGTTACAGAGGATGAGTACGGCAGGCCTATAAGGTCAGATTATAAAGGAGGTTTGTTATGTTGCTATGATTTTACACACTGTAGGTTGAGAAAAGGCTTTGAAATTGAGGGCCCAAAGAGAAGCCTCTACCTAAGATACACAGTAAAATGGGTTGATTGGGACGATTTTATAGTGCCTGTTAAGATTTATATACTTGATGTGACTGATACTTTGAAATTATCAGATAATTCAAAAGGAATGAACTCAGATCATGATTGCAAGGTAAGTGAATTCATCAAGAAACAACTAGTTTGTCTCAATCTCAATTTAACTCCAAAGCGTAACACTAGTTTGTTACTTTGTTGGGCATAAACAGAGATTTCTTTGTTACAGGTTGAGTATGAGGTTGAATCTTGCAGCACAGACAATAAAGATGGCAATGGCTGTCTTCATGTGAAGAAAACCAGTCTCCCAATGCAAACTGGTGGCTATGTGATCTATGGTGTTGCTCATCAACATTCAGGTGGAGTTGGATCAACTCTCTATGGACAGGTAATATGCAATATTCTTAAATATTTGGATATGGCAGCTATATATGTTGCTGACTTCTTAAAGCTCAACTTTCATTCGACTATCAATGCTTGTTTTCTGAAATGTGTGCATGATGTTTTCAGGATGGGAGGGTTATATGTTCTTCTATACCAAGTTATGGAAATGGAAAGGAGGCAGGAAATGAGGCAGGGTACATTGTGGGAATGTCCACTTGTTATCCTCAACCAGGTTCTGTCAAGATAATGGATGGTGAAATTTTGACTCTAGAGTCTAACTACAGCAGCAACCAGGGGCGCACTGGAGTAATGGGGATATTTCACCTATTTGTGGCAGAACAGCTCCCACACCAACATTACTTCAGACATTCCACTCGTTCTTCATCTTTTATTGATTTTGATAGTATTGGCATGCTAATATAAGAGTAGTGTCATCGATTGTATCCAAGTATATGATGATAAAGATAAATAAAGACAGAATTGGAAAGTGTAATTGAATAATGAGAAATAAAGACAGAATTGGGAAGTGTAATTGAATAATATACTTATCATTGTTTGCAGCTATACGTTGGAGAAAAACGGGTAGGAACTGGCAGTGGGCATATTCTCAAAGTGTCCACAAATCACTTGATTTCGTGTTCTAGTGATATACAGTTTGTATTGTTGGCTTAAACCACTCTTGCTTAAGTTATATGGCTATGGCTAATTGGCTATATACGTGATAAGTTTGCTGTATTGTATGTGAAGTATATCTGTTTCATTAGAATGCCACAAGCCATTTTATTTTATTTTTGTTGTAACACATCAGGAATTATAGGCGATGGCGAAACCAAGTTTTTTGTTGGTTTCAAGAAAAAAAAAATTAATGATGAGTAGCTAATGTTACTATTAGGGCTGGACAAAATTTGTAGACCGCTTGAAACCCGGTGAACCCATATGAAAAGTAAGCCGGCGGCCGGATTCGGGCGGGTCTTCGGTTTACCGGTTTGTTCGCTTCAGTTTCATGTGGATTAATGTGGGCGGGTTCGGTTGGGTGAAATAAATCCAGCGGAATCCGAACCCGCCCGAGAGGGATAGATACAATTTTTAAAAAAAAATTAAAACGGCGCGACTGGGCTCGAATAGAGAGAGGGGGTTAAACCCAACCCTAATCTCTTTTGTTCCCACTCTCAATCTCTTACCAGCGCCGCTCTCACCTCTCTCCAACTCTCCTCTCCGTCCTCTTCCCCTCATCTCTCGGACTCAAACAAGTGAATATTATGTCCTATGTCAATCTCTAGCTTGTGGGTTGTGGCCATCGTCTTCTACAACTACCATTACGAGCAGTGGCGGCATCTCCCATGGCTTTGCTCTACGACTACAAAATGCGCCTTCAACCAACACCAAATCTGTTAGATATGTCTTCCTCTTCGCCAGATCTGGCTTCCTCTGTGCCAGATTCGTCTTTTTTCTTTCAGAACGAGAACTATGAGAAGGAGACAGAGGAGGTGTTGCGTTGGGGCATTCTTCTTCCTCCTCTCATCACTCACCATTTTTTTTCTTTTTAATACTCATTATTTGTTTTCAAGTTTCAACATTTTGTGCTTCTGTAAACCCAAAATGAATAAGATTGTGCTTGTTAATTGTTATTCTTTGTTCGTATATGTTGAAGTTTTATGTTTTGAAGTTTATGTGTTTTTCGTATTTTTTTGTTTTTGTGTTTGATGATCTATGGTGATGTTTCTAAGTTTTTTTGGATTTTTCTTCATTGCAAGTTCTGGTTTTTGCTCCATTAATTCAACCCACCCACCCAAAACCGAACCCAGCCTAACCGAAGGTCCAAACGGACAGGAACGGTCCTATATTTGTGCGCCACGGTTTTCATCGGATTGCCATTTTTGGTCCGCAACCGACCGTGACCGACCGTTGTCCAGCCCTAGTTACTATATCTTAAAGTTGTTTCAAACATCTTCTCTCCCGAAACAAATTTTTGTCGTGTTATATATATATGGACATATTTAGTGAAAAAGGGGTCTCTAATGAGAGTGAGAGGATCCATTCTCAGTCAAGATTCAAATGAATGGATGCGATTAAAACATGACTTATGTGACTCATGTGACACCCGTTTCTCCAGTGTCGTCATTCCTTCAATGTCGCCTCTTCCTCTCTTCACACTGTATCTTCCCGTAGAGAGTGACAAACCCTCTACGTTTCTGGTATGGTCGTTGTAGAAACATGTATCTCAGACCTCTCACATCCCCTACACGACTACTCAACACTATTTGTATCGTCCTGCCATCTCTTTAGTTATCATTCTCGTCCTCACCCAATAAGTTGTAAAAAAGGGGGGAAATATCCCATGAATACCACCCCTGTATCAGTCTCTGATATAACCTAAAAGGACAAGTAAAAATAAGACGAAAGGAGTAATAATGAACGCAAAGAGTGGGGTTAATTATACTCTTGGTATATATCAATTTATTATTTTCCGTACCATTAAGCATTTTTCCTTTATATATAGATAAATAAAGAAGATTTTGAAACCATACATGTGATCAATCCTTAATTTGTGGCTTATTCCTCTAGTAGTTACCAGGTAGTTTCACACTTCTGTTGTTAATGTCCTCGCGTAGTCTTCTGATTCTCTCATTTGAAAAAGTTGAGAAAATTTATAATTGGATTTTATCGTTTGAATTCAATGTTGTGTAGATATGCCTCCACGCACCAAAGGGGGAGTCGTCGTTTTCCCATCACGATTTGTCGCCCGAGATCGTTGCAGGGGTCTTTGGCAAGTGTCAACAACTTTTGCGCGCAAAGAGCGTCGAATTGCTAATGAAGTTGAGCATGTGGACCACCAGGAGGTTGCACCCAATGCCCAATTACATGTACCATCCGATGTGCTAATACCACCTGTTCTGAACAGAACTTCAGAGGATGACCGGAGGGAAGCAGTGCGGTTGTGCTCGCGACGGATGACGACGGCGTGTTGGGTGGTATACCTGCAAACACTCCGACGCTCAAGTCAGTGTGTGTCGAGGTGAGTAAAGAGGTGGTAGAAAAATCATTACCTCGACCGTTCGACGCGGTCTTCTTTAAATATGAGTTGAGGGCCGGTTCGCCGATGTGTAACCGTCCGTGAAACCGGAAGTCGGCATTAAATTCCTTTAATGCCGAGAACCGTTAGGTCGGCAGCGTTGAGGAAAGCGGAGGCGAGTGGAAAGCGTGGCATCGAGGAAGGTGGATCGACGAGCGGAAATGGGCGAGAAGCGGCGGATCTCGGTTGGGCCTCGGCCCGATCCGGGCGATTACCCAAGTCGCTAGCTCGAATGTCGAGGTGGTGACTTGTTGTTGAAGTTCATTGATGTCGACGTCAAGCGTCTTTGTTCGTAAATGAACGGCAAGCGCGTCGTCGGGTCGTGCTTTGTTTATCGATTCGTTCGGGACCTTCGTGTTCCACCTTTCTTTGGCGATTCGACCACGAGGCTTGACGTACTTGTGCTAGGTACGAGGCTTTATCACGAGTTAGTGTACGCGGTCTCGGCACGAGGTCGACAAGGCTTTATCACGAGCTCGTGCACGCGGTCTCGGCACGAGGTCGACACAGGTGCTTGTGCCAACGCACAAGGCTTTATCACGAGCTCGTGCACGCGGTCTCGGCACGAGGTCGACAAGGCTTTATCACGAGCTCGTGCACGCGGTCTCGGCACGAGGTCGACAAGGCTTTATCACGAGCTCGTGCACGCGGTCTCGGCACGAGGTCGATCACAGGTGCTTGTGCCAACGCACAAGGCTTTACCACGAGCTCGTGCACGCGGTCTTGGCACGAGGTCGACAAGGCTTTATCACGAGCTCATGCACGCGGTCTCGGCACGAGGTCGATCACAGGTGCTTGTGCCAACGCACAAGGCTTTATCACGAGCTCATGCACGCGGTCTCGGCACGAGGTTGATCTCTTCATCAGGTGCTTGTGCCAACGCACAAGGCTTTGTCACGAGCTCGTGCACGCGGTCTCGGCACGAGGTCGATCCGCAGTGCTTGTGCCAGCGCCTGGCGTTCTCACGAGCTCGTGCACGCGGTCTCGACGCGAGGTCGATCCGCAGTGCTTGTGCCAGCGCGCAAGGCTTTATCACGAGCTCGTGCGCGCGGTCTCGACGCGAGGTCGATCCGCAGTGCTTGTGCCAGCGCACAAGGCTTTATCACGAGCTCGTGCGCGGTCTCGACGCGAGGTCGATCCGCAGTGCTTGTGCCAGCGCACAAGGCTTTAACACGAGCTCGTGCACGCGGTCTCGACGCAGGTCGATCTCTTCATCAGTGCTTGTGCCCAGCGCAAGGCTTTGTCATGAGCTCGTGCACGCGCGGTCTCGACGCAGGTCGATCTCTTCATCGGTGCTTGTGCCAGCGCACAAGGCTTTGATAATAAATAAATGCTGGTTGCGTATTTCTCCAATCATACTTCATTGCTTCATATTTATGTGTTTAGGATACATTTGTTTCAACTATAATATTTCTTCATCTTTCTTTGCGTTCCAAGTTCTTGGAATTTCTTTGTCCTTGCGATGTCTCGAGGGTGTAGGCGCCGGTACTGTCTTTGCGACAATTGCATGCGGGCCTTCCCAATTGGGTGCAAGTTTCCCTTGTGTGGCGTTCTTCAGGCCAACATCATTTCGTCGAAGAACTAAGTCCCCAGGCATGAATTCCTGGTACAACACTTCGGTTGTATCTTCTTTGCGATTTTACGTTTCACTGCGACCTCATTGAGTCTTTGCAAGCTCCTGCGTCGTCGAGGAGGTCGAAGTTCTTCGTATACTCGGCGGTTGTCAACGCTACTCTGGGGATGCGAGGTTCTCCAACTAAATTCCCAATCTCGGCAGAATGATGGCCTCTGTCCCATATGTGAGGCGAAAGGAGATTCTCACGTTCGAATATGGAGTAGTCCGACGCCCGAGCACTCGGGAAGCTCTTACGCCCGATTGCCCTTGGCCTCATCCAATCTTCGTTTGGACCTCGTAAGATAACTCTGTTCGCGGCCTCGGCAGCGTTAAATGCAGGGTGTTCTCACCGAGGTGAAGTCTTTGTTTGATGTCGAGGTCTTCCAAGGTCTTTCGAATCCGCGATCTGCGGTGTGTTCGTTGTCGGTGGCGACCACCACAGAATCCGAACCTTGTCGAATATATCTTTTGAAGAACTTAATCAAGTTCTTTGCGATTATCTTCGCCAGGGCTCTGCCTCGACCCATTTGGTGAAGTAATCTACATAGCGACCAGGTACTTCACTGTCCGGAGCCATTGGAAAAGGTCGAGTATATCAATACCCCACCAGGCAAAGGGCCATGGTGATGTCGAGATGTTAACTCTGTAGGAGGAGCTAAGTGTAGATCGCCATGTCTCTGGCATTTGTCGCATTTCTTCACGAGCGATATCGCGTCGCGTTGAGGTCGGCGGTGGTACCCTGCGCGGAGGATTTTCTTTGCCAAGGAACGTCCTCCAAGGTGTTGCCCACATATGCCTTCATGCACTTCAGCAAGTGCATATTGCGCTCGGGTATCGTCGGCGCATTTCAACGAGGTGGAGAACCTCTTCGATATAAGATCTTGTCGATCATAGAGTACGAAGATGCCTTTTTCGATTTTTGCGGCTTCCTTCTCATCATCGTGGCCGACCGAATTGAATAAATTCTTGAAACAGTGTCATCCAACTGTCGGGCTCATCGGGCGGATCATCGACACTTGCCTGGGAAATTGCAAAGCAGAATTTCGGAAGTTTCCTCAGTACCTCGTCATAAGTGGTATCAACCAGCGGTAATGCTAGGCTTGGCGGTGTTTCTTGTATTACCGATCTGTTGTTTCTGAGCTTCGTCTTTGGCGAGTTTGGGCGAATGTCGGCTCGGCGTTTTGTTCTCTCGGGCGTGTCACGATCTCCACGGAGGTGAAGTCGCGCATTTTCTTCTTTACCAGGGCGAGGTGTTTTTGAAGAAGGGGATCTTTAGCCTGGTATTCTTCACTTATCTGGGACCTGACTAGTGAGAATCGATTCTGAGCTTTACCTCTTGGCCAAGTCTCGAGCGGTGTGAGGCGGCTAAACACGCTTCGTACTCTGCCTGGTTGTTGGAGGTGGGAAAGGAGAATCCCAATGAAAATTCGACGATCAGCCCGTCGTCGTTCTCGAGCAACAAACCAGCGCCACTGCCCTTGGAATTCGATGATCCGTCGACATGGACCGTCCATTTGGAACACTGTTCTGTAGCTCCAGGAGTCATCTCGGCAATGAAATCCGCCAAGCACTGGGCTTTGATAGTTTGTCTCGGCTCGAAAGTAACTCCGAATTCGGACAACTCAACCGACCACTTGATCATACGCCCTGCCAGGTCCGGCCTGTGTAGAATCTGTTTGATTGGCTGGTCAGTTCGGACCACTATGGGATGTGCTAAGAAGTATTGTCTCAAGTGTCGAGCCGCGATTATCAGTGCGAGCGCGACTTTCTCGATTTTCTGGTATCTCAGCTCTGGGCCCTGAAGTGCTTTGCTTATAAAATAGACCGGTTTCTGGTCCTCATCTGCTTCACGAATGAGGACGGCATTCAGAGCTTCGTTAACCGCCAAGTAGAGATAAAGGACCTCCCACAGAGCGGCCTCGTCAACAACTGGCGGTTGGGATAGTATGCGTTTTACGTGTTAAGGCTTCTTCTTTTCGGGTGACCATTCGAATCGAATTCCCTTCGAGCAAGCGGAAGAAAGGCAACGCATGTTCTGCAGATTTTGAGATAAACCTCGTCAAGGAGGCTAGCATTCCGTGAGTGCTGGATGTTTTTCTTTGACGATGGTTCTTTGCATCTCTATTACAGACGACATTTATCGGGGTTGGCCTCGATTCCCTCTCGGTTAGGTAGAAACCTAGAAATTTTCGATTCGAACTCAGAAAGTGCACTTTTCCTGATTGAGCCTCATATTATGTCTTCGTGCTCAGCAAAGACTTCTCTAAGATCGACGACGTGGTCGATTTCTTTCGTTGTTTTTACTATCATATCATCCATATATACCTCCAAAGATTCTACCGATCCGTTGGCAAAGACTTTATTCATCATGCGGCGATATGTCGCTCCAGCGTTCTTAAGGCCAAAAGGCATTACGTTATAGCGATAATTACCTTTATCCGTCATGAACGCGGTTTTCTTGATCGGCATGATGCATCGGAATCTGGTTGTACCCAGTATGCGTCCATGAAAGACAACAATTGAAAACCAGAGGAATTGTCGGCGAGTTTGTCGATATTAGGGAGGGTAGGCGTCTTTGGGGCACGCCTTGTTAAGATCGATGTAATCAACACACATTCGCCACTTTCCATTAGATTTCTTAACCAATACAACATTTGTGACAGCCAAGTAGTATATTTGACCTCCCTAATGAATTCAGCCTCAATTAAGTCTTCGACAGACTTTGGCGTGCCGGCTTTTCAGAGCTTGCTTACGGCGCCTTTGAGCTACCCGGTGAGCCTTGGGATCGAGAGCGAGTTGGTGGCGAGCAATATCGGAGAAATACGGCATGTCGGCGGTATCCAAGCGAAGAGGTCGGCATTGGACTTGAGCACTCTGTTATTTGCAATTTGACTGTTCAGAGATCGACACCAAGCTTCACCGCCTTCCCTGGGTCTTCTCCTAGTTGAACTCGGATGAATTCTCCATCAGTCTTGGTCTTTTAATCTTTTGGTGGAGCTCGCGGGCCGAGGTCGTCTTCCTGTATCTCATCCTCGAGCTCAATCCTGGCGTCGAAATCGGTGAGATTGGCGTCTGCGGCGACCTTTGCGAGGATCAAGCTTCTTGGTCGATGGGAGTTGTTTCTCTTCCTTTTGCTCTTGACCTTCAAAGATAAAATATAACATCTCCTCGCAGCCTTCTTGGTAAACCGATGGTGACGACTTTGTCTTCGTCATCATGAAAACACATTTTCAGGTGAACTGCCGAGGTTCTGACTCCTAACTCACCCGGTGTCGGGCGTCAAGCGATGCGATTAAAGCGGACTTGCATGGTAACACGATGAATTGGACCTTCACGGTTTTGGAGATTGGTTGCTCTCCAAAAGTCACCATCAACTCCACATAGCCCAGCGGCTTTGTTTTGAGCGTTGAAACGGTCAGTCGGACCCAGTGCGATGCGAGATCTTTTTGGTAGTTTCAAGGTTTTAAACGGCTCGTAGAACATGATATCCGCCGAGCTCCTTGGTCTATCAAGATTCTTCGGCGTCAAAGTTAGCCATATAGGCTTTCACCAACGGGAATCAAATAGTTCGGCCTTCCATTCACCAAGTCTTCGTCGAGAAAAAGGCTAGGGTGGTCTTCCACTTATCTTGAGCTTGATGAAGGAAAAAGCGATAAGCAGTCATCGCTTCTCTCAACTTTCGTTTCTTTGAATTGATGCTCGCCTCCCTTATCGGAGAATCCTCAGGAAATGACCATGGCGGCGGGGAGGAGGGCGATATCTCTCCTCGGATGCACTGGCTGTTCGCCGTCTTTGCGTCCCAGCCGAGTCTCTCCTTTGAGGTCGAGGTGATCTAGATCTAGACCTTCTATCTCCAAATCTCGGTTTTCCTTTCACATATTTGGTCAACTCGCCGCCACGGATCAGTTGTTCTATGGCGTCCTTGGTGAAAACATTCATCGGTTTCGTGCGACACACTTGTGAAAGTGGCGATTACCTCGACTTATCAAGATTCGGCTTCTCTTTTCCCTTCTCGGGAAATTTAATTCGACATCACGAATTCGGTGTTCGCGCACTCATTCGGTATGCGCTTAGGGGTAGTGTTCAAAGGGGTATATTCGTCATATCTCTTTGCGGACCCCGACTTTCCTTCTCCCTACGCGACTTGTCCTCGCGTTGTCCACCACTTCCTCCTGGGTTTTACCTTTGGCTTTTGATGCCATCAACTTCTCTTCGTAATTCATAAATTTACGAGCTCGCCAGGAACTTCGGTCGAGGACCTCGGTTTATCGACACCAATGTCGACCAGAATAGGCTTCCTTCGACCAGGCCTTGCTCTAGCAAGTATAGTTTCATCTCGTCGAGCATTTTTCACCAAAATGGCTTCTTTGTTGAAACGCTCGACATAGTCTCGATAGACTCACCTTTCTTCGTGAATCGCGGCTAGAATTTCATCGACTTGGGTTGGACTTTAGATGCGGTGAAATGTGCGAGAAGCGGTCGACGAACTCGATCCACGATCCAATGGAATTTCTCTTAAGAGTCCGGAACCAAGACAAGGCCGACTTCTTCAGAGTGAGGAAAGATTCGCACTTTACGCCGCCAGGCGCCCGATAGTCCATGGCGGTGTCAAAGCGACCAACATGTTCGTCGGGGTCGGTGGTCCGTCGTAGGAGTCCAACGAGGCGGTTTAAAGATGCTTGAATCGGGAATCTCATAATCTTGGGCGTAAAGGACGAAAGGCCTTGCACGCGCGTCATCTGTGTCATCGCTGCGAGAAGGGGTTGATGAGGCAGAATGAGCACAGCGGCGGTGAGAGGTGCGGCTAGGAGATTTTACTCGCCGCTAGAAATTTGGCGGCTCTTCTTGGGGAGTGTCATTTGCTCGTGGTGGTACCTTCGCGATGAGGCAGCGTCGAGAAGCGGCGATGGCGCTGATGAGAGTGTGGCATATCGGATTCACGAGAAAGACTTACGGAAGAAACTCTTCTGCGGTGTGTTTGCTCATGTCTTCCGTTTTGAGGCAAAGCGGACCTCGATCTGTGGCCGAGGTGGAGTACGATCTTGAATTATTCTGGCGGTTTGCTCTATGCCCAGGCGGTGTTGAGTCGTGCCTCGGTGGTGGTGATGAAACGGACTTGAGATTTTGGATTCCTTCGATCTCGAGGAGAGCGAGAAACACGATCTTCTCTGTTGTCGATCCGTGTGGCAACGCCGAACGAATTTCCTTCTGGCGATTCTCCATTCTATCGAGGCGTTGATTACGAGCCTGCGCCGGCCGGCGTAGCCGAATGAATTCGGAACTTCGCGAATGAACGGCGGTCTGTTCGACATCGGTTTGAGTAGCAACGATCGGAACGGCGTCATCGCGATCTGAGGCGGAAGGTTATTCCTCTGTCCCTCGTACTCACCGATAAAATTAACGAGGTTCATGGTGAGGTGGTTCGAGATCTGCGTTAGCGAAGTGGAAGCGCTAGTCGCGACCGATGCTTCAACCCGGTCATCGTCGAGTGAAGAAGGAGACTTCGACAAAGAAGATGAAATCGTAAGCGATTTCCCACAGGCGGCGCCAATGTTCTGCGAACTTGAGAGGATGGCCGGAGGAAGCGATGCGGTTGTGCTCGCGAAGGATGACGGCGGCGTGTTGGGTGGTGTACACCGCAAACACTCAGGCCTCAAGTCGATGTGTGTCGAGGTGAGTAAAGAGGTGGTAGAAAAATCATTACCTCGGCCGCTCGACGCGGTCTTCTTTAAATATGAGTTGAGGGCCAGTTCGCATCGATGTGTAACCGTCCGTGAAACTCCAGTCGGCATTAAATTCCTTTAATCTTGAAGCAGATGGGTCGGCCGCGTTGAGGGAAGGCGGAGAGGCGAGTGGAAACGTGGCATCGAGGGAAGGTGGATCGACGAGCGGAAATGGGCCGAGAAGGCAGCGGATCTCCGGATTGGGCCTCGGCCCAGTCCGGAACACCACCACTTGTGGTCCCTGCACATGGGGAACCATTTCCAGGGAGGACTTGAGGACACAACATATGTGGATCGCGTTGCCATTTGGTTGTGGAGTGGAAAGGAGGTATTGAACCGTCTATTACAAGATTTTGATTTAATATTTGAATAAACATAACAAAGTTTTTATGGTTTCAGGATCACGACTCGCTAACCGTAGAGGGAAGTTGGAAGACTGTGTGATCTAGCCTGAGATTCAGGCTATTGCGGATGCATATGGTCAAACCACTACTATATTGTAGCTACTATCTTATAGACAAGGCCTCTTGTCTGCATTTGCTGAAAGTTGACATCGAGGCACCTCCAGCTTCCCTTTGCTGGTTTGAGAGGTGATAGTCACTTTGGATGATGTTTCATGTTTATTGCATATTTCGATGATCAGTGCCTTCTTCACGTCTCTTGTGATCGACAAAGACAACACAATTGGAGTCTTGTAAAACCTATCACAAAAAAAAAAAAAAACAAATTGTTGGACATACTCATCCCTCATGAGGAGAACTCATAACACCATCTCATGCATCCATGACATGTCATGCGTTCATGACAGATTCTAGTTTCTCCTTCGGACACACATCTTGCACTTAGCCTTGGCATTTTTGTGGATATGAAATTTGGACAATAAATTAGTCGAACTAGGAAAAACAACTTGCACCACATTCATCAAAGCTATATATTCCCTTGCGTAGCTTATTGGCTAGTTTCACACTTCTGCAGCTTATGCCCTCACATAGTTTTCTAGTTTTTGCATTCGATCATTGTTGCTATCTCTTTTTGCAAAATCATAGCTAGACTATATGAGGTATTTGTTGGCCCATTAAAAAAGTACAATGAAATTCATAGTATCATAGACCTGGGAAAAAAATATGACGGATGTGCGAATATAATAAGTATTAATAAACTACATACCCTTCTCAATACTGACGAGAGTTTCCAGTATACGAAGACAAAAATTTCAAATCTTTTATTGTCGTACAATGTTCATGATTTTATCTTCTTCTACACTTCTCACAGGATTATCATTTTTTGTTATGGTGTAGTGAATTAAGGGTTAAATATGTTTTTAGTCCCTATAAAATTAGCGAATTTTGTTTTTAGTCCCTACAAAAAATTCCTTCGAACTTCAGTCCCTTAAAAATTTTCTGTTAGCAACTTTAGTCCCTGCTGTTAAATTTGTGCTTATGTGGCTAATGGTTGTCTTAGTCATAGCTGCCACATGAATATTTTAAATGACGTGGTATCTACGTGGCAAGTGAGTCAACAAAAATATTGTTATTTTATTATTAAACACATTTAAATTAAATAAATTTAAATTAATCCATAAACTAAATAATCACAAATCAATTAACCCCAAATTAATCCTAATCCCAAATCAATTAACTCCAATCCACTAATTAATCTCAGTAAAACCCAGTGCCTCCCTTCAATTTCAGATCTCTCTCTTCCATTCCCAATCACCAAAATCAACATCATTTCCCATTCTTGGTGCAGAGAAATCCTAACTTTGTGTTTTGCATTTTGCTAAGAGAGAGAGAAGTATTAGTTCAATTCAATTTTTGAGAGCTTTAGTAATAGACAGGATACAAGAATCAGCAATCACAGAAATAATCTTTTGGTTGTTGAATCAAATCAATGAACAGAATGAAAAATAAGATGCCATGCTCTTATTTTGATATTCTCCCATTTCGATTTCTATTTTTGTTTGTCAGTGCAATTTGGGCAACAGAAGAATAAGTCCTGAGCTTCTGAACCCACAATTTTGCGTCCTCTTTGCCTAATCTGAAACTCATCATCAACACAATTCCAGAGAAAAACCCTAAAAGCTACTCTTTTATGGCTTTATTTCCCCACCACAACCGAATGGAAGAAATCCCAACAAGACAAAAGAACAACGACCTCGGAAACAGGTCCAACTCTGAAACCCTCCACGACCACAAACCCACAACACAGATCAACACAAACACGAGCCACATAAACTCCTTCCCCCTCCAATTGAAGCGTCTTTCGATTCGATGATTAGGACTACCCTTGCCTCCCAGCACACATGATTTGTTGGTGTGTGGGGGTTCGATGGGATTGTGTTAGGTGCCAAATTTCAGATTTGGGTTTTTCGACGAAACTTCAAATATTCGACAAGTGAAGACACAAGGAGCCATAATAAGTGATAAAAATTGGCTAAGTTTAAAAGACTAAGTGATGTGGCGGTTGTTCGACGAAGTGCATGAAGTGTCAAAGATGTCAAAATGAGCATGGTCAAGTTAGACTTAGATTTTAGGCAACATATGCACAGTTCGACAGGAAGTGTTACTGTCGATTAGATAGTTTTAGCGAAAACTTAACCATCAACCCGTGTTCGTACACGTGTCAGGTTGGATGTCAGGTAGTTTTTACATTTTTTCCTATAAATAGTAGTTCTTACGATGTAACTTAGGTTGGATACATGATCTAAATTCCTAACATCTCGACGGCGAAGCAAATTAAAGGAAAACGATCACTATATGTCTTCCAAACCTTATCATTCTGCAATTTATCTAATTCAAGTCTATTTTCAATTATTGCTTTGTCCATTCATTTATCTTATCTGCAACTTTACATTCTGTCTACGCATTTTACTTTAAATCTTACTGCATTCAAACTTTATTTCTTTTACAGCTTTTGAACTTATTTGTTCTTATTTTTCTGCATTTCTACTTCTTTTGAAAATCAGTTACTTTTTGTATTCATTTTAATTCCAGCATTTTACGTCGTGTCATTTACATTACAGTCATTTCCATTTCCATGCTTTGCATTTAAATTTCTTCCTTTTCCGCCATTTAACTTTTCAGCATCTTTTCCTTCATTGTCATTTACATGTTTTTTAAATGTTTTCATTTAAATTCATGTCTTTTAAAAGCATTCATTAAATTCAATCATTTAAGTGCTTTTATTTACATTCCTGTACTAGTTTCAATTGCATGTTTAATCCTGCAAATACATTTTTATGGCATTGCATCGTATGCATTTACTTGAATTTTTGTTTAAGTTACTTGTCAATCAAGTTATTGGCTGCCAACGGCCAATCTTGTGTATTTACTCCGTTATTGTCATTTCGACAACAATTGATTTGTTGATTGAAATTATTAAGTACAAAACTGGCAAAAACGTCAATGATTAATGTCTTTACTGTCAAGAAATTGAGAACTGACAACGCGTCGATTAATTGACCGTTACATTAAAAAAAAACCGTTGTTTTTTAAAACGAGATTACCACATAACTCGTTGATCTCGTAATCGTTTGAACTAATTATTTGTTACTTTGCCGAATTTGGTAGAAACACACTACAAACAAAATTTCCCAGTAAACAGATTGCGAAAGAAGTGCAAACATCTCGAGGAGAGGAGGAAGAAATCGTTTTTTCGGCGATGAACTGTGATTGAGATGAACAGAGACGTGAGAGAGAAATAAGGATGTGAGGAAAGTTTTTTTAATTAACTAATAGATTAATTAATTAATTAAAATTGGGATTTGCTAACTTACACCCACCCATTTTTTAGTTGGTGTAAGTTAGCAAGCTATACCTTAGGGTGTATTTGACAAATTTTTAATTATAACTTGCCAACTTACACCAACTAAAAAATGGGTGAGTGTAAGTTAACAAATGCTTATAGGGTTTGCTAACTTACACCCACTTATTTTTTAGTTGGTGTAAGTTAGCAAGCTATACCTTAGGGTGTATTTGACAAATTTTTAGTTATGACTTGCTAAATTACACTAACTAAAAAATAGGTAGGTGTAAGTTAGCAAATCCTATTAAAATTTGTTTTAGTTAATTAATAAATTAGTTAATTGGTTAAACATGATTAATATTATAAAAATCATAAAAGTCTTCACATGTGGACGCCACGTCATATAAAAAATCCACGTGGCAAGTGTCAACTGTCTCACCGTTTGCCACCTAAGCAAAAACTTAATAGCAGGAACCAAAATTGCAAACAGAGAATATTTGGGAGACCAAAGTTCGAAGGAAATTTTTTTAGGAATTAAAACCAAAATTCGTGAATTTTATAAGGACTAAAAACATATTTAATCCTTAAATTAATGATGGAAGAACTCGGGCGTTTATGCACGTGTAGAGGCTGGTATTAGAACATATCATCATATATTTATGTACCTGTATATTATATGATGAAAAGTTGGGGTTGTAATGAACAAATGAAAGTGTAGCAATTTGTAAGTCTATAAAGACTGTTGTCCCCTATGTATCAAAAAAAAAAGAAGAAGATTATTGTCCCCTATTTCTGTTCAAAAATGATAAATGCACACCACTTTTACAAACACCGTATTGCACACCGTATTTCCATAGGGTCTGTATAGTACGGACTTGTACGAATCCATACGGAATCTGTACGTTTTATTTTTATTTTTATAGAAACATATTTTTTTATCTGGTTAACGCAGTTCATGTAAATGGTTAACGCATTTCATATAAGTGGTTAACGTAGTCCACTAACTGATTAATAGACACAGAATTTTTTAACTGGTTAACGCAGTTCATGTAAATGGTTAATGCAGTTCATATAAGTGGTTAACGCAGTCCACTAACTGGTTAATACACAGATTTTTTTAACTAGTTAACGCAGTTCATGTAAGTGGTTAACACAGTTCGTGTAAGTGGTTAACGCAGTCCACTAATTAGTTAATACACATATTTTTTTAACTAGTTAATACAGACACAACTTTTTTAACTGGTTAACTCAATTTATCTAAGTGGCTAACGCAGTTTATGTAAGTAGTTAACGCAAACCACTAACTGGTTAGTACACAGATTTTTTTAACTAGTTAACGCAGTTTATGTAAGTGGTTAATACAGTTTATGTAAGTAGTTAATATTTTTTTTTAAAAGTATTTTTTGAATATATATACGGACTACAGTGTACAATACAGTGGCCATAAATGTGGTGTGTATTTATCGCGAACGATTTCCGTTGTGGTAAGGTCTCATTTGCCAATTTGTAAATAGTTTTTTCTTTAAAATTTTAAAACTCTAATGTTGAGCTTATTCTACTTATTCATAACCAGAGGAACTATATCTATCGCGCTACCCCTCAAGTTTTGCAAACAATTCCAACACGTATCTTGCACCCTACTATGAATGAAATGCAATAGCTTTATTCATGGGAAAAAAAAGCGTATATGGAATATATGCTGCATGATAATTTCGGGGGGCCCTATACTCCAAAAACAAATGTTAAAACTTTTTTTTTTTTGAAGGAAAAAAATGTTAAAACTTAACTGGCAAGTTTGCACGCCAGACGTTTGATGCGGTACTTGGCAGTGGCAGCGAGAGTGAGCCAAAAAAAAAAAAACACTCCAAAACCTTTCCGTCTTCCCTTCTTTCCTTCCCACACTTCTTTTCTTATTTCACAATCCATTCTTTTTCCTTTCTCAAACCCCATTCTTTACGCACTCGACGAAGCAAGGTATCGTCCCCCCTTTTTTTCAAATGTATTTACTGCTTTTACATTCTTCAACTTGCTTCTGAATTCTGATTCTTCCCGCACTCCCTTCTCCAAACTCGATTTGTTCTCTCGCTTCAAATTTCATTGATATCGTTTTGTTTGATACTTACCTTATCACGATCACCATGAATGCTTCGCCGTCGTCTCGACTGTTTTAACAATTCGTAGCTTAAACAGAGTGCGTCGTGCGAAGGAGTTTTTTCTTTTTAAACATTTTTTATTTGGTTCCAATTTTGATGCTAATGCAAGCATTGTTGCTTGTGTGGGCTATGCTGATAATTTGCTACAAGGTGAAATTTATCGATTTTTGTTCTTTTTGTAGCTATTAGCCTATTACTACAAAAAATGTAAAATATACTCGGAACATTGCTCTTTATACATTAGCCAGCTAAACAATGACTTGTTTTTTGTTTATAATTTCTGTTTTTTAGGTTTATGCTTTTGTGTGTGTGTGTTGAAGATACATTTACGAGATTTCTGGAAAGATTAGTATGGATTCATAGGTATTACTCTGGTTATAATTTTTCCCATATTTATGATTGAGTTATTTTTTTTTCTTCTCAAATACTGATTAAAAGATAAATTAGGTTGAAATGTAATGTATTCGGCCCATCCTTTAGTTCAAGTTTTTATTATCTTATCCCCTCAAGAAAGTGGGAAGGCTAATGTATTTGTCATTTCTAGATTATATGCTAGTTATTGTTTAAAAGTAAATTTATTGTTGATCTTATAATATCAGATTTCAATATGTAGGAGGTAGATGAGTTTTCTGGCTGATCTGTTTTTAATCGTTGATTTTCAAGGATAGATAGTAGATGCTATTAGCTTTCTCATGGAAACAAAAGAACATCCCGCTGTTGCACCAAAAAAACCAACCCTTACACCTAAGGCTATAATACACCAAAAATTTGGTAGTAAGGCTTGCTACACGGTAGAGGAAGTGAAGGAGGTTCATGAAACTGAATGTCCAGGGTTAAGTATTCCACAAATGGGGCCCTGCCTTTATCGCTGCACATTGCAGCTTCCTGAACTTACAGTTGTGTCGGAGACCTTTAAGAAAAAAAAGGATGCAGAGCAATCTGCAGCAGAGATGGCTTTAGAGAAGGTATCACTCACTTCCAATCAGTATGCAAAATATTGATTATTGTTATTATATCATTGTGCTTCCTTTCAGTTATCTGTCTATGCTTGTTATTGTTGGTGGGAAAACAGCAACTAAGAAGAACAAACAAACATAAAATAACAAAAATAATGTGAAGATGACGATGCTGCAACAATGATGAATAAGAAGAAGAATGCGCATAAAACTCCAAAGCGTGTGTGAAACATTAAGTTTTCGGTTCGATTCTCCCCACCAATCACTTTAGATTGGATGCAATAGGATAACCAGTGAATCCCCCTCAGGATACTCTGGAGTTCCTTGATATGGTTTGCACACCCACACCAAGCGTATCGTCAATGATATTTTACAAAACAATAGTTCCCTAACTTCAATTTGCGCATAAGAGAAGAAAGAAAATGATTTGGAGTGATGAATTTGGCAGAGTTTTGGGACAAAGCACACGAAATTCGTTGCCACTTCTGGCTTCTGCATGTGAGTTGTTCTATTTATAGAGCAACTCATACCACTTGTGAAAGAACACATCCTATTAATTTGAATCTTAAGTCCATGAAAAGACACACCTTTTGGAGTGCTTTCTTTATTCCATTATTTTGGAAATCTCTCACAGTTATGATAGGCAGCTGACTTTTTCTACCGTCACAATTGTTTTAAGTCTTACTAGAGCCTCATCTCACTTACCAGTCGAATTTCTTTATTCACCCAAACAAGTTTTTTTTAGGCTAGCAAGAAGAGGTAGAACTGATAAATTGCTTATTCTGTTACATTTGGTTATTGGTGATTATTTGTAATTTTAGTCCTGCTTTAAAGACGATAGTGGCCCAAGTGGAAAGTTGGGTTTTATTTCTTGCATTTATATGTGAATTTTACTTTATTGAGTCTTAATCAGTGCATCCTTTTCAGTAATACAGTCATTCCTGTATAATGTTACTTCCAACAGTGTGCTTAATTTTTTTAATTGTATAATGCTATGTAGACATTACTAACTTTATAATTCTCCCTATTGTCCTCATTCAGTCCAACAAATGATTCTTCATGTCAAGTTGGTTTGAACTAGAACATGGGTTTATGCTGGAAATTGTCAAATTTTGATGAGATGGGTTATCATATAAAAAATGGAAGATTTTTCACTGGAATTTGAAGTCCTTAAAATTTTGCTTGGATTTCTTTTTTGGGGTCAATGTCTTGTATTGGTGGCATTTTTAATGTGTGCTTTAATCGTATTTTATACTGATTCATTGTTTCAAACTAAATGTTAAAATACTAAGGATAGGCAAATGGATCTTTTCCTTGTACCTATTCTACAGATACAGTTTATTTTATTCAATATGTATGCTTCCTATTTGCATGTTATTTTCTTATAAACTGTTACTGCTATGCAGGAACTGGCTTTATGTTGTTACATCTGCTATTTCAAATGTTTACCTCTTAAGGATTATGACATTTTAACTTTTACAATGTTATAACTATTAATTACTCTCCTGCAGCTTGATATCCATCCAGAGACCATTGATCCCACTCCTCAGGAAGCACCAGAACTTTTAGTTGCTCGAATTGCCTACCTATTTTCAGAAAAAGTAGGTAATTTATTTTTAACTATGTGTATTTAGATACATCATGAATACTGCAATTCCTTTTATGTAATAAATCATTTTGTTGTGTTTAGTTGGATGATCAAAAGATCCTTCAAGTTCTTCATTTTGTTTCACCTGGCCATCCTTATATTTTTTTAACATTTGTTTGCATTTAGATATTCTAATTGCTAGAGTGGTCTGTAAGTAGCCTTCAGTTTCTTTGTGGAGTTAGCAATTAGGACATTTGGTGATAGAGTTTGAGAACAGCTACCTCACTGATGTTGCTGTATACTATTTAGTCTGTAGTCCATTTCGAGCTATTGAATATCAATGTTTGTTGTAGTGAACACAAGGATATACTGCTAGGAAAATTATGTGCTTAATGTGCGTGTGTGTGTGTGTGTGTATATATATATATTCATTTTGTATGCTCCTATATCCTGTATATATTTTAAATTTTTAACTGCAAAATGAAGGAGGATTAGTTTATATAAAAATACTGTATTCCTATGGCCCTTCATTCCAAATTGTTTGGTGGCAAGTAAATATTTCTTTTAGCGTTTGTCTGGCCTCTGAGAGTTGTTGGGCATTTGTAGGTGGGAAACATCAAGTTTTATGAATTCTATCTTTCTACTTTATTTATAGTTTTTGTTTTCTGCTTCTTCCGTAATCTTTTAGTAAGATATTTTCAATTTTCAATAATCCTTGTTGGCCGTCACAGTGAAAAACTAGCCAAAAGGAAATTTTTTTTTTTTTGGACTCTGACGTTCCAATATTTTATGTGACTGTTGGTGAATTTTAATCAAGTCTAATACAATTTTTCTTTGCCATTTGACACTTGTACAGTTTCTTATATCTGATCATCCACTCAGTGGTCACATTCGAGCTACTTTGAGGAGGAAAGGTGATAATTGTGGATCGGTTCCTATTTCTGTCATTGCTGTCAATGATGCAAAGATTTTTAGTTTGTGTAAATGTATTACTCCTGAGGTGGAGTCAAATCCATTTTTGGTTATTCCATACATAGTAAGGGCTACTACAAAGTTAAGTGGGATTCTTGCTACCTCCGAACAGCATCTCTGGATTAGAAAGCAGGGTCCATATTCACAGGATATCATAGAGTCATTAAAGAAAGAAGGTGGCTCACAAGAATGCATTCAGGTTGCTGCCATACGCATTCCTTGTTCAATGGAAAAATCTGTTGAAGCAGTGACTCTTCATATATCTTCAAGAGAGTACTACCTTGATATCATTGCAAATGAACTTGGATTAGAAGATGGCGCCAGTGTTCTGATTTCAAGGTATGATGAAGTTACAGAGAATTTTCTTAGATTAGACAATTGCTTTCTAACTTATTATTGACCTCTGAGGCTCCAACAGGAATTTAGGCAAAGCTTCATCTGAGACGAGACTGTTCTTTGCTGCTCCACAATCATATCTACTGGATCGATCTTTTAGATCTGCAAATGTAAAAGAAACCATTCATTTTGAGGGATCTCTAAATGCAAGGGCAAGATACTTGTCCGGGCAAGATATAATTGGTGATGCAATATTAGCATGTATTGGATATACACGGAAATCTAGAGATCTTTTCTATGAGGATGTAACGGTTCGGTTATATTACAGGTCTCTTTAAATTCAAATGATTTATTGATTTTTTAATTGTACAATGGTCAACCTCATATTACTTTCTTGGCTAAACTTACTGGTAATACTTGAAAAGAAAGGCGTTATCATATCACACACTTTTGCTTTATCATTGTGGCCACCTGAAATATTTTTTGTTTTGGCAGACCAACTTCTAAAAATCTTTGTTGGTTCTTTGATAATTGTGAAAAAAATTCTATTTACTCCTTGGTCATAATTTAAAACAGAAATTATGTCAGATTGTTTTCTGTAAGTGCTGAAAAGTGCCGATAATTTGTCTACCTCTATCTGATCTTTCTATTCTGACGAACTTACATGCCGGTCTCCGGATTTTTATTAGGCACCCGATGGTTGCTTAGGTTAAGATAGATAAAATAAAAGGATAGTAGGGGAAGAGAAACAAAGAGCAGAGGGGTAATTATGCTTTAACAGCCTTGCTTACAGTGATAGAGGTGTGGGAAGGAATGAAAACATGGGGTAGCCAGGATAAAAGAGAGGAGTGTTTCTAGTGGAGGTATCAAGTCTTTGAGTGAGGAAATTGCAACCCTTTGGTGGGATGAAGCAGTCCCTCGAAGTACTGCAGTATCCATGTTTCTTTATTTAATTTCTTCTTCTGTGGTTGTACAGATATGTTCCTGATTTATATCACACGGATACCAGGATCAGTGTTAATGTACAAATAGTTCTGCAATAAAATTACAGTTCTATATCTGGGTTCCTATCGATGTTTAATACATATCTGTTCTGGTTCTTTTTCTTGGCTAAGGTGTGGTGTTTCCTTAATGACAATGATAAAGACCAATTTGTTTGTTAAAACATTTTTGTTACCTAATTTCCGATGTTGCTGCAAACTGAGTGTTTATGATAAAAGTAGAGAGACTTTTATTATTGAACTCGGGAGTTTTCCTGATCTTCCTACTTTTGTTCCTCGTATGTGCCATGCTTTTTTTGGAATTACATATTCTAATTTTGTCCCATGCATTTTGCATTTGTCGGATCTTGTCTTTTTTTGTTGGTGAAAAGTATTTGTCAATTTCTGTCTGTGTTAAATTACACAACTTTGTATCATTTAGTGATCGTTAGGTTGCCTATACAGGATGCTTCTAGGGAAGACTCCAGGGGGCATTTACAAATTATCCAGAGAGGCGGTACTCACAGCTGAGTTGCCTTCAAGATTCACCGCGAGAGCAAACTGGAGAGGTTCCCTTCCCAGGGATATACTTTGTATGTTTTGCCGCCAGCACCGTCTGTCCGAACCTGTCTTCTCCATTACAAGTCCTCCTTTCAAACTATTATCTGAATCATCGGAATCATGTTTGAAGGTTGCAGGCTCAGGCACAGATGTAATTGAGTGTGCCAATGGGACCTCTGTAAATGCATGTCTAAAGCAATCAGATTCAGAGGTGTTTAAATGTGAAATAAAGTTACTTTCTAGGTGCGAGGATGTTATACTTTTGTGTTCCCCTGATGATTGTTATAAGAAGCAGAATGATGCTATTCAGAATGCTTCATTGAAGCTTCTATCATGGCTGAACAAGTATTTGAAGAGTGTAACTGTTCCTTTTGAGCAGCTATATGAGCCTGCAGACAATTTCAGCATCCAGATTTTTTCCAAAAACCTTTTCAAAGAGATTTTTGCTGGTCATTTGATTCAGAATTGTCAGCTTAATGCAATGCAATGCAATACTTTACCTGAATCAATGTGTACAACTTCATCACAAGACATGTCGGGAAATGGAGTTTGCTCATTAAAGATTGAAGGTCCAGACTCTGGTGTCTGTCCATGCAATGGATCTTTAACTTGTATTAGTTATTCAGTTTCTTTAGTTGTGGAGGGTGAAAATATGAAACAAGTTATTGACGTTTGTGACGAGTTTGAGTTTGAGATGGGGGTCGGTGCTGTGATTTCCTATGTTGAGGAGGTTGTCTTGCAGATGTCTGTTGGCCAGTATGCTTATTTCACTACAAACTTGCTCGCTTCTGATTTGATTTTTGCTTCAGCTGGTGATTCAGCCAAAATGTTGTCCCTGTTATCTTCTAGTGAGTTATTTTCTCCTGTCAACCCTCCTCCCAAGCACACACACATTCGTTGGTCAGCAAGTGGCTAAATTGCTGATTCTACGTTGCTAACTGTGTCAATGGTTTTATATTCTTTTTTTTTTTCAGAAGCCTACTGTGTGGAGTATGAAATAAGTTTGACCAAAGTTGCAGAACCTCCAGAGGAAAGAATGGAGCAGGCTCTTTTCAGCCCTCCACTTTCAAAGCAACGAGTGGAATTTGCAGTGCGACACATTGTAGAATCACATGCTACTACTTTGGTATACAAAATCTTCTCAACTTCTATTTTCTTTCGTTAATCTGAGTTGTGAATTTGGGGTTCTCTTTCATCACAGCTTGATTTTGGATGTGGATCTGGAAGCTTGTTGGAAGCATTGCTAAATTATACGACTTCTCTGGTGAAAATTGCTGGTGTTGATATTTCACAGAAGGGTCTTAAACGTGCTGCGAAGGTCACATGCACTTTCATATCTCAGTTTTCGTTTTAGTATTTTTAAGTAGAGTACCTAGGGTTTATGTTTAGATATACAAAAAAAAAAGGCGTTTTCTGTTGATCAGAAGGAATAATACTGGGAAGCCTTGTCTGCACAACTTTGATCTTAAAATATGCCAAAGCGATGACTGTTGTTGTAACTTGTCCCAACTCTTTCAAGAGAAGGTTGTTATTATGTCCATTGTGTAACATGCGAGTCTTATTTGTGCATAATGGTGGTCATAACGTTTGAAAATAACAAAGTAATTGGTCATACTATTGTATCATTATTATGTTGAATACCATGGATGTGGCTTTTTTTAGCTGATGGAAATAATTTAATATTGGAGTACGATGTCTTTGACTTGATATTATTATTTACTGACTTGCATTCTGTCTAATGTGGAAATATTGTTTATGTAATGAATTAAAGATTATGTTGGATGCTTAGTTAATGCAGACAGCCTTTTAATCTTGGAGGTCTTGGTCCTATAGGAGCTAGTTCTGTGTGTAGAAAGCCGAAATCATAATTTCATTCCTGTATGTATATGTGAAATTTCTGTCAGTAAGCTGCTTGATTTTGTGTGCATGAATTGTGCAGGTACTAAATTCAAAATTAGTTACAAATTCAAACGCTGATGTGACCTGGACACACATAAAATCAGTTATTCTTTGTGAAGGTTCAATTACAGATTTTGATTCCAGGTTGTATGGATTTGATATTGGCACTTGTTTAGAGGTATTTCTTAATCCATTATATATTCGTTCTATTGTTTACTTCGTTTTCTATATGGTGTGTCCTAATGCAAGATCTATTGCTTCTTTATTCCTTCTATTAAATCATCCATGATGTATGGTTTATTTGGTGTTGAATTTAGGATATGCCTGTCATCTGATAAATAAGTTCGCTATCTGTAACTTGAGTTTGATATTTCTAATAGCAGTGTCAGATGATTTCTTACTGTGACGTGGGAATGCTTGCTTTAATTATACGAATTGAACCTAAACTGGAATTAAATTATCTTCAGGCCAGATAGGAAGTAAAAGAGTTTGACTCTGGGCGATGGAAATTTACAATTAGGAGAAATTATGTGACTTCTAAAAACTTCAATTTACCTCTTCCGTTCAAATTGCAAATATGTAAGAGAATCGTGCATAATAGCTACATGTGGTGAAATAAGTTGAAAGAACTGGTGAGGAAGATGAATATTTGATGACATCGATAACCATATTTATCTGTACAATGACCAAAGTCACTTGCATCCTGGTAATATGCACATGCTTGTAGATTTAGCTTTTTTAAAGTGAGCAATTGACTTTAAAGGAATATCAATTGTTGATGAAAAGATTAGCAGTTGATATCATACACACTGCATAACAAATCAGTGAATATGTTAAAATATCAACAGTAATTTTCTTGTCAACGGGTGAGATGTTTTACTTTGCCCTCTAAAATGAGAGCTCATTTTAAAGGAGCTAAATCCCATGCTTGCGAGCATTCATTTATACACATCCTAGTTCAAGCACCTTAGTCTTAAGAACTGTATAATAGTGCTGATGTGGTCTGATTCTTTAGCCAGTGGAGGAACACACACTTCTGCATTATTTTCACTTGGAATAGTATATGAATACCTCTGCAAATTTTGCTGGAAATATATTTTATACTGGCCATTTGAATTGGTTTGTGTCAGTGTTATCAAATATCGGCCATGGCGGCGCCATGGCGGAAAGCGGTCGCGGATCGTGAGAAAACCGCCACTGTCCAGGCGGTGGCGAGGCGGATTCCAAATGGCGGGTCGTGGCGGCCGCTTCGCGTGTGGCGGCCATGGCGGACGGCGGGCGCCATGGCGGAAACCCGGCCCAGAAGCGCGAAAGGCCTGCTGTTTGGCTGACGACCCGCGACCCGACCCGGTTCATTTAACTGTAAAACAAACAAACCTAAACTCGTTCAGTCTGTCTCTCTCTCTCGCCACTGCTTCATTCTTCTCCCGACCCGCGCGCCAGCTCTCGCGCCTCCCGCCTCCCAGGCTGCTAAGTCGAAACCGCAACCCGGTGCGCTTTTCTCTCATTCTTTGACTTTGTTGACTGTTCATCTTCGTTTTCGTTTTCGTTTTCGTTTTTCCTTCTGTTTCTCTCGTTCTTCTTTCGTCTTCTTTCGTATTTATTTTTTCTTTTTTCACTTCATTTTATTTTATTTCTCTATTTTTTTCCATTCTTTTGTTTTAAATTTTTTTCCAGTTTCTTTTATTTTTTTCTTTCTTATTTCTTAAATAGTTTTTTTATTTTTTTCATTCTTCTCTGTTTTAATACTTCTTTATTATATTCTGAAATTCCTATTAATACTTATTTTAAGTTTATCATCTTTTAAAATAAATAAATTATTATTTCTTACTTTCTTAATTAAAACATTTGTTATATATTGTTTGTTTTTTGTTTCAAAAAAACAAACTATAATTCATATATAGTTCATATCAAATCTAAGTAGTAAACATGCAAAAAATTGACTATCATTAAAATATATATATATATATATATATATATATATATATATATATATATAAATCACATATATTTCATATCAAATCTACTTCATAAACATAAAAAAAAAATTATCAAGTATCTTATCGCTTAATGTAACCCAAAAAAACCTTCTTTAATATATTGTTAAATTCCTATTAATACTTATTTTAATTTTATCATCTTTTAATATAAATAAATAAATTATGATTTTTTACTTTCTTAATTAAAACATTTGTTATATATTTTTTGTCTTTTGTTTCTTATATTTCCTTTTTTTTGATTAAATCTTTTGTTTCTTATACTTCGCATACATTTGTTATTTATAAATTCATTTGTATAATGATATATAAATAATTGCTATTCTTTTATACTTCCCATAAATTATATTGCTATTCTTTTGTTTTAAATAATTTCAAAATAGGTATTTACTATCAATTTAGTTCAATTGAATCCTTATATTTTAGTTATGTAGCATTTTTTCTATATATATATATATTGTATTTTATTTAGTCCGCCATGGCGTCCGTCATTTCCCGCAACGCAATCCGCCATTTTTTTATGGCGGATTTTTGGCTTTCCGCCATGGACCGCCATCCGCCATTGATAACATTGGTTTGTGTACCATGTAACCGCTGTCTTGTTCTCGAGGTGACATAATGTTTTGGTCATGCAATGATGTTTAGGCCTATAAATGTTCTATCTGTGTAGAAACTGTGTTTACCATGGAAATGAATCAACCGATATAAATTGCTGATACAATGCAGGTGATTGAACATATGGATGAAGATCAAGCTTGTCTATTTGGGGATGTGGCATTAAGTTATTTTTGTCCGAAGATTCTCATTGTTTCTACACCAAATTTTGAATACAATGTAGTGCTCCAGAGTTCGAATCCTCCAACCCAAGAACAAGAGGAATCGGATGAGAAAACCCTCTTACAGTCATGTAAGTTTCGCAATCATGACCACAAATTTGAGTGGACCAGAGAACAGTTCAAACGATGGGCATCTGACTTAGCTTCGCGGCACAATTACAGTGTGGAGTTCAGTGGGGTTGGTGGTTCTGCTGATGTTGAACCAGGCTTTGCTTCACAGATCGCTGTGTTTAAAAGGGAATGGATACCTGAGGATGCCGTACAGAAGCATGCTGATATAGACCACCAATATAATGTCATATGGGAATTCGATAGTAAAAACAAATAATTTTTTTCTTTAAAGAAAGCTAACAGAATGACATTTAGTACTTGTCTTAGGTACTGTTGACTGCAGGAATTGCAAGTAGACAAGCAAAATAGAATGGATGCTAAGAGACAAGGGACGGAGTTATTGACAGGTTTAGGTAGGGTATCGATTTGGTTAGATCATGTCTTGTGACTTCTGATTAGTGACAATTCATGAAGTCTGGATTTGATTGCCAGGAAAGAGATTTTGAGATATTTTACTGAGGTGGATGATAGAAGGATTAGGGCTTTGCCCCGAGGGTTCCGTGGAAGTTTTAAAGGATGTGGTACAGTTCATGGAAAAGGCATGCTGCTTTTTGACAGTAGACCTCTAAATAGATAATGACATGTTTTGATTATATTTTTCAGCCATCAAAACGGGAGATTTTGTTTTGCTTTTTTCATCAATTCATACGGCGTATTCATTATATATAACACTAATCAGAAAGTAAAAGTGTTATAGGAGATATGGATTTGGCTAGGGAGATATTACTTAAATATGTTTTTAGTTCGTGTGATATACTTTTTTATTTTAGTTCTAGAAAAAATTTGTTTGAAATGGTATCAATAATGTATATATAAATTTTATTTCTTATTCTTTTTCATGTAAAAATATTTATTTCCTGAGTCCTATTATATAGGGGCTAATTGAATATAAACCAAATATTACAGAGAATAAAACTAAAAAGAAGTTATATTATAAGAACTAAAACAAAACAATAAGGATTAAAATGTGAAAAAAATTACAACAATTTTTTTTGGGGAATAAAACGAAGAGAGACATTATAGGTAAAAATGTATTAAAGCCGTAGAAATAAATTACTTTGAAAAGCTTGAAAATAATGATTGCGGTACACTTACACCACTGGGAAGAAAAAAGATACAGACCTTGTTATTTTTCACCCGCTTGAACATGAGAAACTAAGAAGAAATTAGATGTGATGTAGGTCTCAAAATAACAATTTTCATTGAATCGATTTGACCTAATTATGTAAATCAAATTTACAGGAAGAGCTGGAAAAAATAGAGGTAACCTAATTATATAAATCAATTTTGTAGTTAAAGGAAGAATTGGGAAAAAAATTAGAGGCTAAATCACATTACTTAAGCGGTCATATCATCATTAAAGAAGTTTCAATCTTGACGATGTTTGTAGGTGCATGCATGCATATACTTACGCATGCAACGTACGTGAGTAAATAGGTATGTAAGCAAGTGTATCACATTATACTAGTGTAAGATGATTTTAAGACTGTTACATCAATTAATAATATTTTAGGTATTATTGTATCTCAGAGTTCATTATCAGATGTAAAATTTACTGTGGGTACTGAGAGTATTCACCCCCCAAAAAAAATTATGAGAATAACTTAAACATTTCGAGTAAAATTTATAAGAATAACTTAAACAAATAAAGCACAAAGGTTAATACTGCGAGTACCGAGAGTATTCACCAAAAAAAAAAAAAAATACAGAGAGTGCGAGTGTTTTTTTTTTATAGGACAGAGAGCGCGAGTGTCTTTCTTGTTGTTCAACGAGCCACATTAACCCGCCGTCCCAAATTATAATATTTAATAAAGGGGGCAGCTAATTTAGACTCACTCAAAAAATAGAAGGTGTACATTAACTGCGCTTAGGCCATCTCTTGTACCTAAAAAAAAAAAAAAGGTGTACATTAACAACCTATACCTTTTTCACTTGGACAACATTCTTTTAAAAGTAATTATATCATTTAAGGTTTTATACAAGAATTAAGAAGTATAATTAATATTTTAGATTTCATAAAAAGTATTATTTGATTTCTTAATATACTATTTATCTCTTTATCATTTACGAGAATTAAAAAAGAAAAAACACGTTGATTAATAAAGACATTAATAACAGTTAAGAGAATAATAGACAAAAAAACATTTAATACTTTATTGATATTATAAAACGATAATTGAAATGGGACAAAGCTATTTGGTTTTTTTTTTCCTCTATACACCAGGTTAAATCAAAATTAACTAACAATTTTTTTTTACAGGAAGAAGTGTCTAATAATTTTTTTTTTGACGAAGGCTAATAAATTTTGTTAAAAACGTAAACACTGACTTATTTCGAAAGGTAATTTTTTATTCATGTTTTATTTTCCTTTTACCGTTCCCCAAAACCTTTCTGAAATATTTTGTTTTTATGCAAACTTAAAATTTGTTTGAAAGTTTGAAAATAATTTTTTTTTTTAAATTTGTATAAACCGTTTGTTAACTTTCGAATAAGTCAAAGCTCTTGTTAACGAATTTTATTAGTCCGTCCAAAAAAAAACAAATTTTTATTTAATTGCACTAAAGAATATATTTTAATGCAGGGTGTATAGATTTATATAAAAAAAATGCAAGGTTTATAGACAAAACAACGAATATTATGTTTTTATTAGTTGGTTAATGCTTAGATGATCTCAGTGTTGGGAGCCAAATTGACAATTTGGATTTTCGACGATGTGCCAGGGATTCGACGAGCAGAGCGCAAATCCAGAGAATAAAATAAAGCATAAGCTAAGTCTAGAAGATTTGGTGATGTTTCGATGATGCGTATGAAGTGTCAAAGATTGGCAAGCTTCGTCTAAGTATGCGAGCTTGGGATTGTCGAAATATCTGCCAGTTGGTTGAAATAATCAAGTTTTGAAGACTTAGAGAAATTTTTGAAGCGCTAAATATGGTCGAACTAACCTGCCTTGGTGAATGGAGCACTGTCAAAGTCAGCGAAGACTTATCAAGATTGGCTGATTGGCTCAGTGCTTATTAGTGGTAGTTAGGCGTCTAGATTAGAATATGTCGAATAGAGTTAGCATAATGTAACTGCAAAGCATGCAGATATATCCACTGTACACGTGTCAAGCAGATAGGTAGTCAGTTATTTTTATTATTCTATAAATAGGAGGTCGAACAATGTAATAGGGGTTGGATACTTGATTGAATTCCCTACATCTCAACACACAGCAGATTCGCGGAACTGAGATCAAGTATAACTTTCACCTTTCCATTCAATGCAATTTTACATTCCTGCAAATTTATTTTTTCCTGCACTTTACCTTATGCACATTTACTTTTATGCATTTAAATTCTTGCAACTTTTACATTTCTACACTCTTTAATTTTCTGAATTTTTCTTTCAAACTTTCTTTACTTTTCATGCAATTTACCTTCTTCCCAGTTTTACTCGCTTTCTCCTTTACCTTCAGTCTTTCAAAACATAAAAGGCCCAAAATAAACCCATTTTGTGTTCTTCGTTTTCAACCTCGTATTTCATCTTATTTCCATTTCGTAAACTTCCATTAAAACCGTTTTCTCTTTCAATTTTCATAACCGTCAACTCGATGAGAGTCTTTGGCATAACTGCCGAGTTGAGTCTCACAGTGATTATGGTAAAATCCTTGGCCTTATTTGGCTAAGTTGATTTCTTGACAGAGTATTGATTTCCAGCGTGAAACCCCTTATTTGACGAGATTATCGCGTAACTTGTAGGACTTACATCATTTGAAAAAATCATTTGTTTCGTTTTGGGTTTGTCAAACAATTTCCCGTCAAACCAAAAATCCTAGTAAACAAATTGGCACGCCCAGTTGGACAAGTTTTGAGTAACTCGTTGAATATGGTTTTATGCAGTTAAGGAGTGGAAAATCTCGTACTACTTACACTCCTACACAACCAAGAAGACATAATATGGTCAGAAATACCAATAACGCTACAAATGCAAGTGTGGTTAGCACTAATGCGTCAGTGGCAGATCAAGGTGTACCAACTGCCAATGCAAATGCACCATTGGCAAGCACAAATGCAGGGAATGCTTCAAGTGTTATGCCAGTTACCATGGCTGAGATAGGAAGCAATATACCGCCACCTATCCTAACAAATGTAGAGGCAAGTGTAATACCGCCTCCATGATCAGAAGAATTGGTACATGTAACCAGTGGTTCACCACATGTGAATGCAAGCATGCCCTATTCTTTCACCATGCCATCTCCTAGTAGTGCAACAAACTCTAATGGAAGGAATTTTATTCCAAATAGCCAATATCAATTTGGCATGCCATTTGGATTCACATTGGGATAGGCCAACCAGGCTTCGACGAACTTTGGGTTCCCAGGGCCTGGGGGCAATTTGTAAACCAAGGGACAGGAGTAGCAGGAACAAGTTCTACTGTTACTACGCGTCAAGATAGGTTGAACTTAGGAAATCCTATGTTCCCTAATATGTCAAGAAACGCGCCACTGTATGGTGGTGATGGCTTATCACTAAATACACTTGCTGGTGTTCGTCAACAGATTGATGATAGTAATCATGATATGGTTAATATGCTCACTCAGCAAATGGGTGTAGTGATAACTCCATTTATGACAAATACTAATGATGCTTGCAATGCACTAACAGAACAGATTGCCAGGCTAAACCTAGCTTTAGGCATTGTAGCGCCTGAAAATAATGTTTGACAAGAACAACAGGCAGTACCTGCACCACCCAATCTTGGTGGTCAAGCAGTAATTCAAAGAGCAGTGTCTGATGAAGAACAAGGCCCAGTCAATGAAGTTCAAGGGCAAGGCCAACAAAATCTGCATTATGGTCATGTTCGAATATTGAACAGAAATGATGAGCATGAAGGGCAAGTTCACCCAGGTCTAATGGCACTAAGACAGAACATCATGGAAAACCAAGTGGAACAAAATGTCAACGAAGTTGTTGAACAAGTTCTGAATAGGTTTGGGTTCAATATTGGCTATGCTAATCAGCCATATTTTATGTCAGCATTTCTTGACTGGGTGCAACAAGCAGAGTTACCTAGGAGAATGAAGATTTCCAAACTTTCCAAGTTTTCTGGTGAAAGTGGCGAATCGACCGTCGAGCATATCGCACGGTATACCATTGAAATGGGAGAATTGGCCACTGTGGAAATCCTTAAGATGAGGTTCTTTCCAAGTTCACTCACTAAGAATGCTTTTTCTTGGTTCTCGACACTTAGACCCAATTATGTCCACTCTTGGGCACAATTGGAAAGAAGCTTTCATGATCAGTTCTTTAGAAGAGACATGAAAGTCAACTTGACTGACTTGTTTAACGTCAAGCGGGCGTATAACGAGTCAATAGACGACTACTTGGCACGATTTAGACAAATGAAGAGTAGGTGTTTCACACCTATTCCAGAAGCAGAAACTGTCAAGATCGCTGCCAGTGGTTTAGATTACTATGTCAGAAAGAAGTTGGTTAATCAGCATTTAGTTGATTTGGCACAACTAGCTGAAAAAGTTTGACAGATTGAACAATTAAAGGCTGAGAAGAATCAAAAGCATCAAAAGAAGTTCGTGAAGTGAGAAAAAATCGATCTGGTCGAAACTAAAGATTCTGACAGTGATGACTCAAGCACAGAAGAACTTGAGATAAACTTGGCAGAATTAAAGGAAGACCCACTTTATGCCTGTTAGGCACTTATGCCTGCTAGGGCAAAAGAAAAAATGGAATATATAAAAAAAAAGACATATTCAATTGACATAACCAAAGCTGACAAAATATTTGATATCCTTTTGAAGGATAATCAATTGAAATTGTCAAATGATCATAGGCTCAAAAGGCCTGATGAATTAAATGGCCAGAAATATTGCAAGTATCATAATTCAACAGGCCATTTCACTAATGATTGTGTTCATTTTAGGGACTTAATATAGAAAGCTCTGAAGAACGACAAATTGAAGTTTGCTGACAAACCAAAAGTAGACATGAAGGTGAACACAAATCCTTTTAGCCAAGGAGTTGCAAGTGTGGAAGGCTAAGTTCCTTTCAATGTTGGCATGGTGAATATCAGGACAAGTCAAAAATATGAAGTAAATGTTGAAGACCCATTCGACATTTATCCAAGGCCTGATGAAACTTTTGCTGAATTTGCAAGAAGAAAAGACCATGGGGGCAACTCAAGCTTTGCCCATGTTATGAAGTGCACTTTGACGACGCGGCTGCAAAGAAGGCTGCAAAACAAAGGCAACAACAGAAGAGGGTTGATAGCAAGATTCCTGATAAATACAGGGATGTTGTTTGACGAGCACCATTCTCCCCATCAATATCTGCATCAAGCAGCAGTGCTAGAATGAACAGGAGGGAATGGACACCTAAGCATATCAAAAAGTTAACTGGAAGAAGCCAAATGCTTAAGACCAGAAAACCTCCTGCTGATATTGCTGTAGATAAATGGCTTAAGAACTCTACAATGGCCAAAAGCTCTGACATAAGGGATAAGGCCAAAAAGAGTACTGTAAGAACCAAACAGCTATTTTGGGACGAAGATTACAAAAGGGGCAAGGTGGTTGACAAGGTCAAAGTGAGCCAGTTAAATCCATCTAAGACCACTGGACAGACACTTTTGTCGAAGAGTCAGAAACGAATACGTCAAAGGCAAAGGCAGGTTCAAAGGAAGAAGATAGAAGAGGCTCAAGCACGGTCGAGTCAAGGTCGTTCATTGCTAGTTGACCGCAAGTTGAAAAGTATTGTTGTCAAAAACACAGACAACAACAAAGCAAAGCCTAAGGTTCAGAGTCAGGTTGTGAAAGGAGATGCAAAATATTATGGTAATGTCAAACAGGCTAAGTCTCCGGCTAGAGGAGCTAGCAACATTCGACCAAAGAAGCCATGGCCTATTCGTTTAGTAGCTGCTGAAAGAATGGAAAAGAAGCAAGGAAGTTCAGCTAATCAAGTGCCAATAGACAAGATGGATGTGGAAACTGCATCTGACAAGACTCTCAACATTATCCTTAATGACACTGATACTGAGCTTGATCAAATGGACTTTATGGCCAATTGTCAAGTTAACATAGATTTGTCAGTCGATGAAGTCATTGCAGCTCTTGATGATCCAGATGATCCCATAGGACTTGAAGATGAAGTCTTCGAAGACAATGTCGATCTAGAAGCAGATTTAGACGATATTGTCATGGCCATGGGGGAGGCAGGGTCAGGAGATGGATTGGTTGACAATGTGTGACAACCACCCTAAAAATTTCAATGGAGCCGCCACCAATATTTTATTTTTATAGGAAAACATTGGAAAACCTATTTTTGAATTATTTTGAAGAAAAAGGTCTTTTGAACCAGATTTGAGTTCGGGAGTTGGTTACGCGTAAGGAAGGTGTTAGCACCCTTACGACGCCCGTTTAGAAACGGTACCCTTTTAATTGTTTTGAAAAAAATGTTTGTCTTAAAAATTAATTCCCTTAACGTAACTTGCTTGTTTGATTTCTTAAAAATAAGAAAGAAGTTGCAAAACGACTGAATCGTACGAATAGCGTTTCAAGACTTCTAGCCGAAAGATAAATCCAAAAATATTATATTTTCATAAAAATAAAGATGAGCAAGAAATCGCAAAACGACCAAATCGTGCGAGTGGCGTTTCGAAGCTTCTTGCAAGAAAACTCATTTTTTAGTGAACTAAGTGAAGAAATAAAATGAAAAAATAAAGCACGTATAAAATTATTGCTTCGATATTTTTGATACGGCGTTACGTGGTTAACATCTGACTCTTTTCATTACTCTATTTTTTTTTAAATGCAGAAGAAACAAAACAGATGTCAAAAAACGTAATTATTTATTATATATTTATTATTTAATATATTAAGTCAAAACAACGCATATGTGAACATAATTTCAAAAAAAACTCTTTTTGCCTTTATGCCCCTGGTTAATTTATTATTTGCAAATTAATCCCTATTTAGGATTTGGCCCCATTGGAAGGCCAAACCCTAAACCTAATTCCAATTCAGAACTGTGGATATGAACCCTAAACCACCACCAACAACAACAACGACAACAACAGCAACAATAACAGCAACAGCAACAGCACAAAAATAAAAGACGGAAGTAAGAAAATTGCAATGGAAATTCTTGATTATAATTTTTGTTACAGAACCATATTCAGAAGAGAAATAAAAAGAGGAAGATAAAACCTGGGTATTTAGCCTTTTCCCAGAAAATTAAACAGAAACAAAGAGAAGGGGATTCAAAGGAAACCTAAGACTAGTAGTGTTTAATTTGGGGTTTTGGTAGCTTCAGAGGTTCTTGGTCACGATTCCTTCTCGTCTCTGTCTCTCTTTGCTTCCTTCTTCTGGTTTCCTCTGTTTTCTGCTCTCGGTCTTGCTCTCCGTCCCCTTTGGCGTGGTCTTGAGCTTGGCTTTTATAGCCTCATGGTCCCTGTCAAAAATAAAATCAAATCGGAATAATAATAAAAATTAAAAGAAAAGAAAGGAGATAGAAACTTCCCTGATTCGTCAAATCTACACGTTTTCCTCATGCACATCTTGAATTCGGACCGAATCATGTGGATAGGATTTGATTCGATCTTGTGGGAATAGAGAAGAAAAAAGGAAAGAAAATATTGTGGGGAGGGTAGGTTGCGGCCTTTGGAATGATTTTAGGGTTAGGTTTGAGGGAGTGAAGGAAGGAAGAAGAGAAGAGAGGATGAAGGGAGGTAGCGTCGTTTGGCCTAGGGTTGGAAGGGAAAATGAAGAGGAGAGAAAAGAGAATGTGGGGATTGGGTTGGCCGCGGCTAGGGTTTTGGGAAGGTTTTTTTTTATGGAAGAACGAAGGAAGGAAGGGAGAGGAGATGGGGGCGCCGCGGCTAGGATGAAGGGATGGGGAAAGAGATGAGGTTGAAGAAGGAAGGAGAAGTTGAAAGGGGAAAGAGGACGTGGGGAGCGCCGAGAATGGTGGGGGGAAACTAGGGTTTGGTTTGAGAATGGAGAGAAGAGAGAACATGGATGACGCCGTGGAGAAGGGAAGTGAGGGTGAGTGAGAGTTGGGTTGGTCGCGGCGCTGCTTAGGGTTATGGAAGAATGAGGAGAGAAGAGAGAGTATGGGGGAACAACACCGCGTGAGGCTGGAGGAGAAGAGGAAATGAAGGTGAGGGGTTTAGGGTTGTTGGTTTTTAGGGTTATGCGTTTGGGCTGGGCTGCAGCGTGTTGGGTGTTGTGATGCGTTGGGGGGTGCGAGGGTAAATCGGGGTGCAGGAAGCAGCAAGGGGGAAGCAAGGGATGCGCAGGGGTGTTGGAAGAAGAAACGCGGGGTGCAAGCAGAAAACAGGAGGTGCTGGGCTGCGTGTGTTGTTGGGTTGGGCCACCTTTTGGCTGAATGCTTTTGGCACCTCCCATTTTAATTGGCACCCCCCTTTCTTTGAAAAATAAATTTTCTTTTTTTTTTCTTTTCTTTCTTCTCTTTTTTAACCTCTTTTATTCTTTATTATAAAACCAAAAATATTATTTTTATTTTTATTACAAATTTAAAAAGTTAAAATAAATAATAAAATAAAATAAAAGGTCGGACAAAATTAGGGTACTACACAATGAGTACTTAAAGTTAGAGCCTGGTTATCATGATGAGGATGAAGAGCCTGGTTATCACTAGACCAACCTTGTTTGTGGTTATTTCAACAAAGTTAAGTTACAATGTCCTGCTTGGAAGAGATTGGATTCATGTAGTTGGAGCCATTCCTTCTACTGTCCGTCAGAAAATGATCATTTGGAATGCACAAGGAGAAGTGGAAATAACAAATGTTGATGATAGCCCATGCTACTTGCAACAGATGCACGTATATTGCAAATTATCTTAGTAGAGATCTTAATGATGCTGAAAGGAGATATAGTGCCATAGAAAAGTTATGTTTAACACTGTATTTTTCATGTACAAAACTCAAGTATTATATGATGCCTTGTAATGTAATGGTTATGTCCAAGACAAATGTAATACAATATATGTTGTCTAAGTCTGTTCTCAATGGACGAATAGGAAAATAGACACTTGCTTTGTCTGAATTTTCGTTACAATATGTTCCAATGAAAGCTGTCAAGGGCCAAGCAATAGCAGATTTCTTGGCAGATCACCCGTCTTTAGATGTGGTTAATCCTGTGGAGTTCGTCGAACTCAAACCCTAGCGCTTGTAATTTGATGGTTCAAGGCATCAAAACGGTGTTGTAGTTAGGACCTTGATAGTATCCCCACAAGAAATTCCAATTAAGTTCATGTTTGAACTTAAATATGCTTGTTCAAATAATGAGGCTGAATATGAGACCTTAATTGTTGGATTAGAAATATTGTTAGAATTAAAGGCACGTAACATTCATATATTTAGGGATTCACTACTTATGATTCGACAATTAACCCAAGTGTATAAATGTGTAAGTCATAGCCTGGTCGAGTATTGCGCAGTGGCGACCAAGTTACTAAAGAAGTTTGACGATGTTGTTGTCGAACACATCCCAAGGGAGTTGAATCAAGAGGCAAATGACTTGGCTCAAATAGCCTCTGGTTATAAAATTTTGCCAGAAGTCCTGAACGATTTGACAGAAATTAGAGAGCTCCTTTATCCTTTAAAATAAATGGATGTCTTGCAGATTGACCAATCAACACAAAGTGATTGGAGAAAGCCAATAATACAGTACTTGGAGAATCATAGTCAAAATGTTGACAGGAAGCTCAGGTACTAAGCGTCAAAATTTGTACTATTGGCTGGAGCATTATATAGAAAATCAGTTGATGGCAATCTGGAAACTTGTCTAAGCAAAGAAGAAGCTTATTTGGCTTTGTCTGAAGTCCACGAAGGAATTTGTGGAGCCCATCAGGCAGGTGATAAGATGAAGTGGATCTTGAGACGTCAAAGGTACTATTGGCTAACATTGGTAAGGGATTGTATCATGTTTGCCAAATCTTGTGAAGAATGTCAAAAACATGGTCATATACAAAATGTCCCTACCAGTGAATTGCATTCTATTGTCAAATCTTGGCCATTTAGAGGTTGGACATTAGACATCATTGGTCAAATTCACCCTACTTCGTCAAAGAGCCATAGGTACATCTTGGTAGGTGTTGATTATTTCACTAAGTGGGTTGAGGTTATTGCCTTGAAAGAAGTCACTCAACAGGATGTTATTGACTTCGTCGAAAGGCACATAGTTTGACGATTTGGAATACGGGTCAGTGTTTATTGGACGAAGAGTGTCAGATTATGCTGAGTCCAGGGGGATCAAAATGCTAACATCCACTCCATATTATGCTCAAGCAAATGGCTAAGTCGAGGCCATGAACAAGATCATAATTGGTTTAATAAAAAGGCATGTTGGAAGGTACCCCAGGAGTTGGCATAACACACTTGAGCAAATCTTATGGGCATGTAGAAACTCACCAAGAGAATCAACAAGCACTACACTATATAAGTTAGTATATGGACATGATGCAATGATGTCTGTCGAAATTAACCTTGAATCAATTCGTATATTAAGGCAAGATGACTTGCCTATTGAACAATATTGGAATTCGATGTTCGACAAATTAAACGAATTGCATGATGATAGGTTGATTGCATTGAAAAACTTGGTGAGACAAAAAGAAAGAATAGCCAAATTTTATGACAATAAAGTGAAGTACAAATCCTTTAATGTCAATGATTTGGTTTGGAAAGTTATTTTGCCTATGGATAAGTCCTGTCGAGAATTGGGCAAATGGTCTCCCAAATGGGAGGGCCCATTTAAAGTTACATAAGTTTATTATGGTAATGCTTATGCACTTCTCGATGTGAATTCAGGTTTGAGAATTAGTCCATTAATGGCAAATATTTGAAGCCATATAGGCCGACAATGTGCGAAATAAAAATCCAAACATAAAAAAGAATTCTTTATTCATAAGCCATTTGGCAAATTACAAATACATTGTCGAATTGGCTATCAGCCTGGAAACATAAAAAGTGGCTAAGTTATTTCTAATACTAGGCTGTTACAAGTGAATAAAGGAAAGCAAGCAGGAGCTTCACCACAATTAGGTTCTAAATTTGCTGAGAAGCATCAAAAGCAAAAATATTCTCCATGACAAATGCATTGGGTAAAACATGGTGATGAGCGTCAGGTTGAATGAGATGCTTCAAAGCAAAGACACCCTCCTCGACAGAAGATTGAAGTTGTAGACCTTGAAGACGAGGAGGAGGGGTGTCAGATACTGGTTGAGAAGTGAAAAGAGTTGAAGTCAAAAGAGTGCTAGTTATGAGTGCTTAAACGCTGTTCGACAATAGGCCTAGACTCACCATAGTCTTTCCAGTTTCTAAAATTTTGCTAACCTTCACTTGAAACTTTGAACACGGGATGTGAAGGAGTGTAAAACTAAAGAAAACTAGACTGACCCAGGCTTTTCCCTTTCTCGCACAGTTCAATGAGCCTGATAAGTCACATTAGGCAACTTACCAAAAGTCATTGACAGAACTTAGGCAAATACCAAAACCCAGAGTTGATATCACCGTCAAGACAGAAACTTTCTGGTGGGAGGGGTGAGTTGCTAAGCCAGATTTCCCAAGGAAGATTGAGTAAAGAAAGCTCATTCAAACATGTTCCCCAGATCTGCATTTTTGCTGAAGGAGCTTGAACAGGGCATTTAAGTGGTTGAAGAAGATGCAGAGAAAGTAGAAAAAAAAGGACGTGAAAAAGGAAAATTGGCATCAAGTGCCGTTTGCTATTTATAGGCCAATAGTTGGGCCTAGGCGTTATTTTTTAAGTTTAAAGTCTAATCAATGATGCTTTGGAAAACGGCGAAGCAATTAATGGTTGATTTTACGTTGATTAGAAAGAAAACGTGCTGAAAAGATGTTTGATGAGACGAGAGCAAAAAGTAGTTCGACATTCATAAAACGATTAAATAAAGACTGAGTTGACATGTTTGGCAATACAAGTGCTAGATAGAAATGAATTACAAAGTCTTCAGATGGTCCCAAATGTTCTCCAAGTCAATTTTGGCAGACATGGTCGTCTAATAACTAGTCTGCAGGCTGTGAATTGTTTCAACAACGTGATAGGTCCTGACGCGCAAGTCAACAATGGTGTTGTCCAGATCAGATTGGCTTTTTACGTGTAAGGACATTTCTTCATCAAGTTGTTGCAACTTAGCCTTGGTGGCCGCTAGCTCCTTCTCAAGTCTCAATACTTCAGCCTCTAGTTTTTCCTTCTCAACTTTATCAACATCCTGCTCCTTGGTCGTAGACTCTTTGACAGCCTTGAAGTTTTGAAGCTCTTCCATCAAGCGGTTTTTCTCCTCACCGGCCTTCAAGAAAGGCAGAATTCCTCCCTAGGAGGTTGGCCTTATGTTTAAGCTCATTTGCAAATTCTATAAATATAAGGAACTTGGCTCGACATGGAGGAGGGAGATGTCTATGAAGAAGGAGGAGGTCTTCGACAAGGTTAATGAATTTTTCCACGACCTTATTATCAAAGCATAGAGTGTCGAAGGGAATGTTGAGCATTTCTTGGAGATTGGCCATAATTTCCACAGCTTGAGAATCGCAATATTGGATAGTGGCCTTCGAAGAACGCTCAAAAATGGAAGAACTCATGTGGCTTGATCCTGAAAGAATGCTAATGAGCTCATCTACTGAATCGACTTCACCCACTTGTTGGATATTCTCCGACACAGGGTTAGTCTCAGGAGCAGACTGAGCGTTCACAGGAGTCAGTTCATCAAAAATTTGATCCATAGTTGTATCTTCATTAGCTGCTACCAAAATAATTACCTTCTCAGAATCCTGAGGATCAGGATTTGTTTGCTCAAAACAGGAGAAGGAGGTGCCATTGACAAGATTGAACCAGCAGGAAGTGTTTGATTTGGAGATGGAAGTGGTGGATCAACATCAGTAACGTGTTTGTCGATATCCATGGCTTGGGTATCCTGGAGAAAATGTTCGATGATCAATGACAAAATTGATTCAGTGGACCAAATGTAAAATTAAGATGTTACTTCAGGAGTTTGAACATGTTCGGATTCGACCATCGCATGATCTGGTGGATTAGTTGTTGGACCAACATCAAGGAATGCTTCTGCCAAGGGTATCAGCTTAGAAGCAGCCTCTTGGGAGGATTTTCTTTTCACCTGTCAAGAAGACAAGAGGTGATTTGTTTTTTCCTTTACAGCATAATTGGTTAAGGCTAGCAAATGTTACCTTTGAATCCTTTGGAGGACTTGAAGAGGAAGCACTCAGAGATTTTGAAGCATCAGGTGTGGTTTCCTGAAAAGAAAGTATAAACATGAGAATTAAGTAGACATGCAAATGTGGAAGTCAATTATTACCTTAGACAAAGTTACGGAGCTGGAGACCGTGACAGTTTCCATTTGCTTAGACTTCTTGGGAGTAGACACAGAAGTGGCTGTGAATTTTCTCTTGCTTTGAACTTTAGGGGGTTCGACTGAAGCCGCTTGAGACTTTGATGTGGAGGTTTCTTTGTCAACAATTTTTTCACCATAGACACCGTTATCTTGGGTCTACTCTTCTTGGGATAAGATGATTTTTGAAGAGGAACCTTAATGTCCTCATCCTTGTCAGCTTCTTCGACAGTAGTAGTTGGCTCTTGTAGACAAGGAAGATGATTCTCTACAGGGACAGCTACAAAACAGGTTTCTAAACATTAAAGAAATGACGATGCAAGCAGATGAAGTTTATACCTTGAGGAAAATGGGCTTTAATATCAGCAATGTGCTCACCTTTGGTCTTGGCAGAAAGACTTTGTTCTTGCGGAAGTAGTTCAAATATGCTCATGCAAGTTTCCAAAGGAGGACAGAAAGCTTGAAAGTAACTTTGCCACCAAGTTACAAAGCTTTTGCTCACAGCATGAATCGGTGTGTAAGGGACAAGACCAACCTTGATCCGCCTAATCTTGATCTTCTTTCGACGATGCTCAATGTTGTCGGATGACAAATTGAGGTCCTAAATGTAATGTTCTTGGACGAGATTAGAGAAAAGGGCAGGAACACATTGAACGAGCCCAAAATTGACCAGCCACGTAGTTTAGGAGATATACATGAAGATCACCATCATGCGTCGCAGGTAAACTGGAAGGGAAAATTTGGCGAGCAAGGAAATGAGACCAAGGTACAAGAACGTCAGGTACATCAGTGTCAATTTCTTGAGTAAACCATTTTGGGCCATGTCTACGCTCGACGAAAGGAGCAAAATTAATTGTCGAATCATTAGCATCCAATGAATGGAAAAGCTTAAAGAAATATTTGAAGCTATCTACTTCATTAGGGATTTCGTTGGAGTAATAGCAGTGGGAAGGACCATAAGTAGCAAATGAAAGCTTCTGAAGAGGAGAGTAAGATAACCTTCTTGACAAAACTGCATTGAATCGTAATTGCAAAAGCCAAAAAGGGCTACCTTGAGGACTTTTTGCCCCAGCAACAACAGAATCATATAAAAAAACCCAAGCTCTTGTACAAATTGGCCAAAATGAAAGAATTCAAACAAACAGAATTATTTTGGTGAAGTAAATTGGCTAGAACCAAGTAAGACTTGGAAACTTGTACATACTTGGAGCAGAGAACGAAGGCTGACAACCATAATAAAAGGAAAGCAACATGTTCCATGTCAGTGACAGTGTCGTCTTGGCCTCTGTGATGATGTACGAATTTGGAAAACATAGCGGGAGCCCCATGGTAAGCATCAATAATGCTATCAGTGGCCATCAATGGATGAATGAATTCACTGTTTGGTTTAAGACCCGTGATGGCAGCAATGTCGAACAAAGTGGGAGTCATCATACCACAAGGAAACTGGAAGGTGTTTGTGGTCTTGTTCCAAAAGAAAATGGATGTGCCAATCATGGCAGCATCCAACTTGACAGCATGTCTAGAAAGTTGGACGAGGTCATAAATACCTAGGTCTTGCCAAGCTTTGGTCTTAACCTTTTCAACCTTATCAAGCCAGGTAAGGTACCCGTCAACTTTGGAAGGATTAGGCAGAGTTCTAAAAATCCTAGAGCTTTTGAAAAAGGGGTGAATGCGTAGAACTAAGGACGAGACTAAGATGTTGGTAACATCTTTTGTATTCGGAAAAGAATCCTTGAACTCGTCAAGGCCAGTTTCAGAAGAAAAGCAAGGACCCAAATAAGCAAGAAGGGGATCCACTAGGTCTGATTCAGGAACAAAAGGGTACATTACCTTGGATTTCTGCCATAAATCTGAGTCCTCCAAAGTTGGATTTTGCATGACTTTTCGAATGTTAGGGGCCTCATTGCTCGATGAAGCCATGGGTGAAGGAATAGTGAAGAATAGAGTCGCAGAAGTTGAAAAACGAAGAGCTCTAGAGAAGATGAACAGTGGAAAGAGAAAGAAGAAATTTTGGTGGCAAGGGCTATATAAAGGCGTTGATCTGACATAACTCACTTAGACCATCATGAGCTTGCTACGTTGGAAAATGTGGTGATGGGACAGAAGTGATGGGGGTAATAGGCGGCAGTTATGCGGAAAATTCGGAAACCACTAAGTTTCGATCTTTCTCCTGGTCGTCGAAAACCAAAACTTGGGGGCCATTTGTTGGGTGCCAAATTGACAATTTGGATTCTCGACAATGTGCCAGGGATTCGACGAGCAAAGAACGCAAATCCAGAGAAGAAAATAAAACATAAGCTAAGTCTAGAAGATTTGGTGATGTTTCAACGATGCTTATAAAGTTTCAAAGATTGGCAAGCTTTGTCTAAGTATGCGAGCTAGGGATTGTCGAAGTATCCGACAGTTGGTTGAAATAATCAAGTTTTAAAGACTTAGTGAAATTTTTGAAGCGCCAAATATGGTCGAACTGACCTGCCTTGGTGAATAGAGCACTGTCGAAGCCAGCAAAGACTTTCAAGATTGGCCCAGTGCTTATTAGTGGTAGTTTGGCGTCTAGATTAGAATATGTCGAATAGAGTTAGCATAATGTAGCTGCAAAGCATGCACGTACATCCACTGTACATGTGTCAAGCTGATAGGTAGTCAGTTATTTCTATTCTTCTATAAATAGGAGGTTGAACAATGTAATAGAGTTGGATACTTGATTGAATTCCCTACATCTCAACACACAGCAGATTCGCGGAACTGAGATCAAGTATACCTTCCACCTTTCCATTCAATGCAATTTTACATTCCTGCAAATTTATCTTTTCCCGCACTTTACCTTCATGCACATTTACTTTTCTGTATTTAAATTCTCGCAACTTTTATATTTCTGCACTCTTTAATTTTCTGCATTTTTCTTTCAAACTTTCTTTACTTTTCATGTAATTTACCTTCTTCCAAGTTTTACTCGCTTTCTCCTTTACCTTCAATCTTTCAAAACATAAAAAGCCCAAAACAAACTCATTTTGTGTTCTTCGTTTTCAACCTCGTGTTTCATCTTATTTCCATTTCGTAAACTTCCATTAAAACTGTTTTCTCTCTCAATTTTCATAACCGTCAACTCGACGAGAGTCTTTGGCATAACTGCCAAGTTGAGTCTCACAGTGATTCTGGCAAAATCTTTGGCCTCATTTGGCTAAGTTGATTTCTTGACAGAGTACAATTTCCAGCGCGAAACCCCTTATTTGACGAGATTACCGCGTAACTTGTAGGACTTACATCGTTTGAAAAAATCACTTGTTTCGTTTTGGTTTTGTTAGACAATTTTCAGTCAGATCAAAAATCCCAGTAAACACTCAGTAACAGCAGTTGGAAAAGAAAATCATAATAAATTCAGATTTTAAAAGAAATGAGTTTTTAAATTATAATTATACCCACAAATTTATTTACTTTTAAAAGAATGTGGTGGGTTATTTTGTCCAAGTGATAAAGGTGTAGGTTGCTAATATACACCTTCTATTTTTTGAGTGGGTTTAAATTAGCAGCCCCTTTGGTAAAATACTTTATGATATATTTACAAGCTATACTCAACTTTTTTAATAAAATAGTGGGGTTAACCCATTTGCCCTCTTCAATTCTCAGCTACCTCTAAATTATACTATTTAATAGTAACAATGAGAATGAATACTCGGTTGATTTGAATTACCTGAATCTTCAGCTTATCCTAAGTTTTAGGAAAGTTGTTAGAATATAAGAAAGTATCTTACAATATTTTGATATTATCTTAAATTATCTCATAGGATTAATTTTTTATTTTTAGATTACCTTTTAAGATTAGTTTTTATATTACTTAGTTATTATCATGATTGGTTTCCTAATTTCCCTATTAAATTAGGATTATGAGTCTTTTATGCCTATAAATAGGGATCGATATTTAGTCTTTTTTGGTATCACCTCATAATCAAATATTATATTCAAAACCCTCCTTATATTTCTTCTATTATAATTAAAAAACCCAACATATTCAAGCCTACAAACAAAATGCCCTCTTAGTCCTAATTTGCTGAAAATAATTAGCTGTAATTGGCTTTATCAACGTTAATGATACACTCCATTGAATCAGTCTCCATTTACTGAACTTATTGAATTAAAATTAGTATAACTTGTAGGGCTTTATTGCACAGTAGTGTCCACGTTTTACCCGTTAGAGAGTCCTTAAACCTTGTAGTGCACATCAGTGTTAATTCTGCGAACATTTTTAATCTCAAAATTAGCTTATACGTAGGACTTCACCGATCAGCAGTATCCACCTACTAATTTTTTTTTTTGAACCGGAATTGTATTACTTTAAATCTTTCTAAAATATTTACTTAATACAAATTTTGAACTAAAATTGTAGGGCTTCACCCCAGAGGGAGCCCTTCCAAAAATTCTCGAAGGCCAGGGATGAACCCAGGCCTAAGAGGGGGTTTGGAAATAGTTTTCAACCAGCAATAGACGCGCCTCGGTTAGAACCTCACTAGCTGCGTCATTGCCCCAAGCGCAAAGATGCCTTCAACCTTCGTTCCGCTTAGCTTTTATAAGACGGTGTAGCACATTGTGTTTCCAATGTTAGCGATGTGGGACATGTTTACTGTTTCGTATGCAGTCATTGATAGATACTCACGCTGAGTCAATAGGTCCACTGATGTCTCCATTCATCCTTCGCTTTGAAATCAATTCAAGCTGGGCCTCACATTGCCCTAATAAGCTCACGAGATAGACCTTTGTGCCTATTCATCTTCGTATATGCTTATATCTGCAATCTCTTAATATTTACTTAAAATTAAACTAGAAGCAAATACTGTTATTTTTCAAAATCTGTCAAGAACTAATTTAGATGCGGCTTCAAACATGAACTAAGCATAGATCTTTTGGTCCCAGATTTTAGAGAGACATTTCCTTTGAGTTAAAGAAATTTAAAACAATTATATGCTTATGGCCTTGAAGTTTTGAAGCTCTTCTATTAAGCGGTTTTTCTCCTCACCAGCCTTCAAGAAAGGCATAATTCCTCCCTGTAAGAGGTTGGCCTTATGTTTAAGCTCATTTGCGAATTCTTTAAATATAAGGAACTTGGCTCGACATGGAGGAGGGAGATGTCTGTGAAGAAGGAGGAGGTCTTCGACAAGGTTAATGAATTTTTCCATGACCTTATTATCAAAGCATAGAGTGTCGAAGGGAATGTTGAGCATTTCTTGGAGATTGGCCATAATTTCGACAGCTTGAGAATCGCAATATTGGATAGTGGCTTTCAAAGAACGCTCAAAAATGGAAGAACTCATGTGGCTTGATCCTGAATGAATGCTAATGAGCTCATTTACTTAATCGACTTCACCCACTTGTTGGATATTCTTCGACAGAGGGTTAGTCTCAAGAGCAGACTGAGCGTTTGTAGGAGTCAGTTCATCAAAAATTTGATCCATAGTTGTATCTTCATGAGCTGCTACCAAAATAATTACCTTCTTAGAATCCTGAGGATCAGGATTTTGTTTTCTCAAAACAGGAGAAGGAGGTGCCATTGACAAGATTGAACCAGCATGAAGTGTTTGATTTGGAGATGGAAGTGGTGGATCAACATCAGTAACGTGTTTGTCGATATCCATGGCTTGGGTATCCTAGAGACAGTGTTCGATGATTAATGACAAAATTGATTCAGTGGACCAAATGTAAAATTGAGATGTTACTTCAGGAGTTTGAACATGTTTGGATTCGACCATCGCATGATCTGGTGGATTAGCTATTGGACCAACATCAAGGGATGCTTCTGCCAAGGTTATCAGCTTAGAAGAAGCCTCCTGGGAGGATTTTCTTTTCACCTGTCAAGAAGACAAGAGGTGATTTGTTTTTTCCTTTACAGCATAATTGGTTGAGGCTAGCAAATGTTACCTTTGAATCTTTTGGAGGACTTGGAGAGGAAGCACTCAGAGATTCTAAAGCATCAGGTGTGGTTTCCTGAAAAGAAAGTATAAACATGAGAATTAAGTAGACATGCAAATGTCGAAGTCAATTATTACCTTAGACAAAGTTGTGGAGCTGGAGACCGTGACAGTTTCCATTTGCTTAAACTTCTTGGGAGTAGACACAGAAGTGGCTGCGGATTTTCTCTTGCTTTGAACTTTTGGGGGTTCGACTGAAGCCGCTTGAGACTTTGATGTGGAGGTTTCTTTGTCAAAACTTTTTTCACCAGAGACACCGTTATCTTGGGTCTACTCTTCTTGGGATAAGATGATTTTTGAAGAGGAACCTCAATGTCCTCATCCTTGTCAGCCTCTTCGACAGTAGTAGTTGGCTCTTGTAGACAAGGAAGAGGATTCTCTACAGGGACATCTGCAAAACAGGTTTCTAAACATTAAAGAAACGACGATGCAAGCAGATGAAGTTTACACCTTGAGGAAAATAGGCTTTAATATCAGCAATGTGCTCACCTTTGGTCTTGGCAGAAAGACTATGTTCTTGTGGAAGCAGTTCAAATCTGCTCATGCAAGTTTCCAAAGGAGGACAAAAAGCTTGAGAGTAACTTTGCCACCAAGTTACAAAGCTTTCGCTCGCAGCATGAATCGGTGTGTAAGGGACAAGACCAACCTTGATCCGCCTAATCCTGTTCTTCTTTCGACGATGCTCAATGTTGTCGGATGACAAATCGAGGTCCTGAATGTAATGTTCTTGGAAGAGATTAGAGAAAGGGGCAGGAACACATTGAACGAGCCCAAATTGACCAGCCACATAGTTTGGGAGATATACATGAAGATCGCCATCATGCGTCCCAGGTAAACCGGAAGGGAAAATTTGGCGAGCAAGTAAATGAGACCAACGTACATGAACGTTAGGTTCATCAGTGTCAATTTCTTGAGTAAACCATTTTGGGCCATGTCTACGCTCGACGAAAGGAGCGAAATTAATTGCCGAATCATTGGCGTCCAATGAATGGAAAAGCTTAAAGAAATATTTGAAGCTATCTATTTCATTAGGGATTTCGTTGGAGTAATAGCAGTGAAAAGGACCATAAGTAGCAAATGAAAGCTTCTGAAGAGGAGAGTAAGATAGCCTTCTTGACAAAACTGCATTGAACCATAATTGCAAAATCCAAAAGGGGCCACCTTGAGGACTTTTTGCCCCAGCAACAACATAATCATATAAAAAAAAACCCAAGCTCTTGTACAAATTGGCCAAAATGAAAGAATTCAAACAAACAGAATTATTTTGGTGAAGTAAATTGGCTAGAACCAAGTAAGACTTGGAAACTTGTACATACTTGGAGCAGAGAACGAAGGCTGACAACCACAATGATAGGAAAGCAACATGTTCCATGTCAGTGACAGTGTCGTCTTGGTCTCTGTGATGATGTACGAATTTGGAAAACGCAGCGGGAGCCCCATGGTAAGCATCAATAATGCTATCAGTGGCCATCAATAGATGAATGAATTCACTGTTTGGTTCAAGACCCATGATGGCAGCAACGTCGAACAAAGTGGGAGTCATCATACCACAAGGAAACTGGAAGGTGTTTGTGGTCTTGTTCCAAAAGAAAATGGACGTGCCAATCATGGCAGCATCTAACTTGACAGCATGTCTAGAAAGTTGGACTAGGTCATAAATACCTAGGTCTTGCCAAGCTTTGGTCTTAACCTTTTCAACCTTATCAAGTCAGGTAAGGTACCCGTCAACTTTGGAAGGATTAGGCAGAGTTCTAAAAATCCTAGAGCTTTTGAAAAAGGAGTGAATGCGTAGAACTAAGGACGAGACTAAGATGTTGGTAACATCTTTTGTAGTCAGAAAAGAATCCTTGAACTCGTCAAAGCCAGTTTCAGAAGAAAAGCAAGAACCCAAATAAGCATGAGGGGGATCCACTAGGTCTGATTCAGGAACAAAAGGGTACATTACCTTGGATTTTTGCCATAAATCTGAGTCCTCCAGAGTTGGATTTTGCATGAATTTTTGAATATTAGGGGCCGCATTGCTCGATGAAGCCATGGGTGAAGGAATAGTGAAGAATAGAGTCGCAGAAGTTGAAAAACGAAGAGCTCTAGAGAAGATGAACATTGGAAAGAGAAAGAAGAAATTTTGGTGGCAAGGGCTATATAAAGGCGTTGATCTGACATAACTCACTTAGACCATCATGAGCTTGCTACGTTGGAAAATGTGGTGATGGGACAGAAGTGATGGGGGTAATAGGCGGCAGTTATGCGAAAAATTCGGAAACCACTAAGTTTCAATCTTTCTCCTGGCCGTTGAAAACCAAAACTTGGGGGGCATTTGTTGGGTGCCAAATTGACAATTTGGATTCTCGACAATGTGCCAGGGATTCGACGAGCAAAGAGCGCAAATCCATAGAAGAAAATAAAGCATAAGCTAAGTCTAGAAGATTTGGTGATGTTTCAACAATGCTTATGAAGTGTCAAAGATTGGCAAGCTTCGTCTAAGTATACGAGCTTGGGATTGTCGAAGTATCTGCCTGTTGGTTGAAATAATCAAGTTTTAAAGACTTAGTGAAATTTTTGAAGCGCCAAATATGGTCGAACTGACCTGCCGTGGTGAATGGAGCACTGACGAAGCCAGCGGAGACTTGTCAAGATTGGCCCAGTGCTTATTAGTGGTAGTTAGGCGTCTAGATTAGAATATGTCGAATAGGGTTAGCATAATGTAACTGCAAAGCATGCAGTATATCCACTGTACATGTGTCAAGCAGATAGGTAGTCAGTTATTTTTATTCTTCTATAAATTGGAGGTCGAACAATGTAATAGGGGTTGGATACTTGATTGAATTCCCTACATCTCAACACACAGCAGATTCGCAGAACTGAGATCAAGTATACCTTCCACCTTTCCATTCAATGCAATTTTACATTCCTGTAAATTTATCTTTTCCCGCACTTTACCTTCATGCACATTTACTTTTCTGTATTTAAATTCTCACAACTTTTATATTTCTGCACTCTTTAATTTTCTGCATTTTTCTTTCAAACTTTCTTTACTTTTCATGTAATTTACCTTCTTCCAAGTTTTACTCGCTTTCTCCTTTACCTTCAATCTTTCAAAACATAAAAAGCCCAAAAACAAACCCATTTTGTGTTCTTCGTTTTCAACCTCGTGTTTCATCTTATTTCTATTTCGTAAACTTCCATTAAAACCGTTTTCTCTCTCAATTTTCATAACCGTCAACTAGACGAGAGTCCTTGGCATAATTGCCAAATTGAGTCTCACAGTGATTCTGGCAAAATCCGTGGCCTCATTTGGCTAAGTTGATTTCTTGACAGAGTACTAATTTTCAGCGTGAAACCCCTTATTTGACGAGATTACCGCGTAACTTGTAGGACTTACATCGTTTAAAAAAATTATTTGTTTCGTTTTGGGTTTGTCAGACAATTTTTGGTTAGATCAAAAATCCTAGTAAACACTCAGTAACAGCAGTTGGAAAAGAAAACCATAATAAATTCAGATTTTAAAAGAAGTGAGTTTTTAAATTATAATTATACCCACAAATTTATTTACTTTTAAAAGAATGTGGTGGGTTTTTTTGTCCAAGTGATAAAGGTATAGGTTACTAATATACACCTTCTATTTTTTGAGTGGGTTTAAATTAGCAACCCCTTTGTTAAAATGGTTTATGATATATTTACAAGCTATACTCAACTTTTTTAATAAAATAGTGGGGTTAACCTTTGCGATTCTCCGCCCTCTTCAATTCTCAACTACCTCTAAATTATACTATTTCATAGTAACAATGAGAATGAATAATCTGTTGATTTGAATTACTTGAATCTTCAGCTTATGCTAAGTTTTAGGAAAGTTATTAGAATATAAAAAAATATCTTACAATATTTTGATATTGTCTTGAATTATCTCATAGGATTAATTTTTTATTTTTAAATTACCTTCTAAGATTTGTTTCTATATTACTTAGTTATTATCATGATTGATTTCCTAATTTCCCTATTAAATTAGGATTATGAGTCTTTTATGCCTATAAATAGGAATTGATATTTAGTCTTTTTTGATATCACCTCGTAATCAATATTATATTCAAAATCCTCATTATATTTCTTCTATTATCTATATTATAGTTAAAAAACCCAACATATTCAAGCCTACAAACAAAATGCCCTCTTAGTCCTAATTTGCTGAAAATAATTAGCTGTAATTGGCTTTATCAACGTTAATGATACACTCCATTGAATCAGTCTCCATTTACTGAACTTATTGAATTAAAATTTGTATAACTTGTAGGGCTTTATTGCACAGTTTACCCTTTAGAGAGTCCTTAAACCTTGTAGTGCACATCAGTCTTAATTCTGCGAACATTTTTTTATCTCAAAATTAGCTTACACGTAGGACTTCATCGATCAGTAGCATCCACCTACTAATTTTTTTTTTTTGAACCGGAATTGTATTACTTTAAATCTTTCTAAAATATTTACTAAATACAAATTTTGAACTAAAATTGTAGGGCTTTACCCCAGAGGGAGCCCTTCCAGAAATTCTCGAAGGCCAAGGATGAACCCAGGCCTAAGAGGGGGTTTGGAAATAGTTTTCAACCAGCAATAGACGCGCCTCGGTTAGAACCTCACTAGCTGCGTCATTGCCCCAAGCGCAAAGATGCCTTCAACATTCGTTCCGCTTAGCTTTTAAAAGACGGTGTGCCACATTTTGTTTCCAATGTTAGCGATGTGGGACATGTTTACTGTTTCGTATGCAGTCATTGACAGATACTCACGCTGAGTCAATAGGTCCATTGATGTCTCCAATCATCCTTCGCTTTGAAATCAATTCACCCTAATAAGCTCACGAGATAGACCTTTGTGCCTATTCATCTTCGTACATGCTTATGTCTGCAATCTCTTAATATTTACTTAAAATTAAACTAGAAGCAAATACTGTTATTTTTCAAAATCTGTCAAGAACTAATTAGATGCGGCTTCAAACATGAACTAAGCATAGATCCTTTGGTGCCAGATTTTAGAGAGACATTTCCTTTGAGTTAAAGAAATTTAAAACAATTATACAGGAAACGAAGATAGATATGCATAAAATGCAGGGGCATGTAAGCTAGAACATAACAACTATGCATGAAATATCATCATAGCTTCCCATAGATTTGGCTTCTTTAACTAACTTCTTAGCTGCTTTTTGAGCATCATCAAAATCCCTGATACAGTCGCAAGCCTCCTGATTTGTCATCACCTGCAATCACCATTATCTCCCAAAATCTGTAATGTCCTACTTTGAATCATAGTTTTGCTAATATTGCAATATCTTTCATTAAAATTTAACTTTTGTTAAACTTATTGAATAGCTTTATAGATCTCTTCTTAATTAGATTACAGTGTGCTTATTATCAGTAATTCTATCTAATATACACACAGTATCCTCATAAGTCATACCTTCCACAGACCATCACTTGCCAAAATGATGAATTCAGTGTCTTCATCAATCTTCTTAATCATCACATCTGGTTCTGCAGTGATGTGTTCCTTCAGTTTTCCATCTCCAAATGCTCGTGTCATTGCTAGTTGCCCATCCACTCTTGGAACACTCCCTAATTCCACAATATAATTTTTTGGCAATGCAATAGTCAAGTTCTAAAAGAGAGAATTTCCAAGATGAAAACTTCTAATCTTTTGTACTGATTGCAATATTATTAGAAAACTATTCAACAATGCCAAGAATTTCTAAGAGTAGTTTCTAAGTAATACGAAAATAAATTTATTTCATCATTACCTGGCCTTGTAAACACAAAACCACCTCTGCTCTCGACGAGATCTTTTTCCTTCTCCGGTTCATGATCCGCGGTAAGTTGTTTTGCAAGACCATTTTTGCATGATATCGCCCGAGAATCACCAACATTGACTACCAGTAGCTTTACTCCATTAATTAGTATTGCTGCCACAGCTGTTGATCCTCCACGCGAATCAGCTACGTTTTCTAAAATCTCATCATCCGTAGCTTTACATGCTTTCTTAACAGCATGCACTGGATTTTCCCAGAAATCAGGCTATCCATGTCCATGCATGATTAAGAAATCAAATATTAGCGAGGATAAATAATGGTGTAGATTGAAATATACTAAATACTAAAGTATGTACCTCACTCAGTATATTTTCAAATAGATGGCTTTGCAAGTATTTTGCAACATCACGCCCTGCGTGTCCATCAAATATTGCGTACAGTCCTAAATCGTAACCATTGAGCTTCTTGTGTTGAGCAAAAACATAGTCCTCCATTTCATGATTCATCTTTCCTTCGATTAAATGACATCCATGGCTGAAATGTCTAGTAGAAAGCTTATTCTTTTCATCCGCATCTTTCTTGAGCAGACCTTTCTGTAAGAAGAATAAAAAAGATTGTCATCAAAAGTACTTTGTAAGCCCCACGTTTTCATGTTACTTTACTTTTTTATGATAACAAACCAATGTCTTGATACACGGTACTACAAGAAGCTGGAATGGCTTGATAGACATAAAAATCAAGGTAGAAAATGGGTGCGATAGGGACTTATGGATATACTGATTACGGAACAATTGAAAGGAACCTTGTTAGATGAACCTGTGTTGATGTTCATTAGATACATTACAAGAAAGATATCCGTAAATGAAGTTGTAACACATCAGACAAGATTTCCCCGGAGAAAAATTGAAAGATGTATACCTCAGTAGCAGTTATTGGACCCTCATCTCCTAGTAAGTACTCTGCTTCCTCTTGATGATCATCAACCACATCACCATCTACTCCAGCTTTTTCTTCATTGTTGTCACCATCATTTTTGTTATCCTCATCCTCACTATATTTTTCTTCTCTAGTAAAGATATCTTCTGCCTGCTGTTAAATCAAAGTAGGAATTTGGATACACTTAATATTGGCACCCACAAAATTTTTCTAAAGTGAAAACTTTGATTTGTCCAATCCAAATCAACCAAACAGCTTATGTGCAGCTAGGCATGTTCAAAAGAACCAAAAAACCGAAAACAAACTATAAAAAACCGAACTACTCATCACAGTGCAGTTATAGTTCGGTTCGGCATCCAGTAGTAGCTCAGTTCCTTAAATGCGAACTAGTTCGGTTCGAAAACATAGAACACAGTGCACCGAACCAAAAGTTCTGGTTCGGTTCGGTTCGTGATGAACCATTAGCAGTTTGGTTTGGTTCGAGTGAACTGTAAACCCGGTTCTGTGCGGTTCGGTTCGGTTTTCTTGCTAAACCAAACCATGAACAGTCCTACGTGCAACTAGGAGACAAATACAAGTGACCTAATATGGTATAATGTTCCTGAAAATGTAGTACAAGCTTTTGAAAGAATGTTTATTGATAGAAGTAAAATGTTTTATTTTTTTGATGATGTCACTTGGACAATTCTAAAAGTAAATCAATTAATTTGACTTGCATTTCATATTTGCAAATTCTAAATCAGACCTCACAAAAAGTCCCCGTGACTCCAACCAAAGTTGTGTTTACATACATGTAATACTAGATCTACTTTCTGATGTATATAAACACAAATACCTACCAGCATCAGACTTTGATTGCATTGTAATGATAATGCACAGAAAGAACAAGAATGAAAGAGAATAACCTTTCTTTCAAGAGAGTCCACATGGCATCCCATCCTTGATCTCCTCTTCTAGCATACAGGGAATTGATTTAGACCATTAATCCATATAAGCTTGTGACATAAGTAGAAAGAGGCCAGAAAATCACAATCATATGCGCCAATGGTTCTCCACACATTTTTGTGCTTATTTAATGCTGGACCATTCTATTTTTTGGGATGATCTTATGAATTAGACATGCAGGCAAACAGTTGTAGATAAATGAAAATGAACTTAGAACACTTTGGTCTTAAACATAACATTTTTACTTAGCCTGCAAATAAATTCGATCAGATGAATAGTCAAGGTGAAATACAGGCCTTTGTGGGAAAGCCTAACATAATTATGGATGTACTTATTCCTAAAGACATGTTTGGATGGATGAGTTTGGAGGGTAATGAACGGGAGGGAATAATTTTCTTTTTGAGTTAAATTTTTTTAACTAACGCCACATAAAGTTGCACACATATACCTTAAATGCAGCAGGATTCCCATCAGCAATCAAGGTAGACTTTCTCTTATGGAAGTTAGAAAGAGCCTGATCCAGACACAACAAAATCACTTGTGTGAAGGGTGAAAATACTCAAAATGTGAAGACAAGATGTAAACACCTATGGTTGGCAACCCCATACTTCTTTTGGATTCATCCATGATGCTGCTCAAAGTCATCATCTGGTCTGAAGAAACTATTTATTTAGACTATACTAACTAGAACTTCTTTGCATTACCTATTTTCTTTCTGTTTCATGATCTATATACTCAAATCCAGGTAAGGATTGAACTTCTACTTTAGCTTGAGTACATTTTGCTTTGCTAGCAAATCACAATTAGCTCTAAATTTGTTTAGGCAAATCCAAAATAGAAACGACTTGCGTTTCTCAAATCAATAGATGCAGATAATTTGCTGAATGTGCCAACTTCTACCTTTGAACTATGTAAGCAACAATTTTATCAGTGTAAGAATGAAACTAATAACGTACTACTTAAACATAGTGACTGGACATTTCTCTAATAAATTTTCACGTTCGTATAATTTAATTTCTTCTAGTTTTTAAACAGAGTATATAATCTACAGTTCACTTAATACATGATGAGTAACACATGGAGGCATATTATATACCTCCGTTACCCAATTTGGACTAAATACATAGACTTTTTTGTGGGTAACGGAAGAAGTAGTACTATACATTATCATTTTCTAGCAAAATGGTGACAAACCCAAATGGGGTGTGACGCATATATTTAGCAGCCTATTGCATGAAATAAGCGTACCTTCATGATATTTGTTTGATAGATGAATTTATCTTGGCTTAGTTCAGAACTTGAGGACAAACAAAGGGTGTTGAGAGTTGAGAAAGAAAGGGAAGCATACTTTACAAAATGCAACGGTATATATATTTTATGTGCTATGTGCTATGTGCAAGTGTCGAGTGTGTAAGGAATTAGAACTCTGTGCTGGGAAAGGAAAGACGCGTGGTTACAGAATGCGTGGGACAGTGTCACTCACCGCTTGTAATTGTAAGTATTTGATTTTTGCAAACTCACAAAGTAACCATTTGAGATGTGCACTACTTCTCTCGGGAACAGGAACCCCATAACCCCATCGTCGGTCATTTTTTCTGAACAATGATACGTTATTATAAAAATAAACTTTTTTTTGAACGATATAAAAATAAAAATAAACTTAACTAGTGTTCAAATAGTGATAGTAATTTCATAAAAACATTATTTTCGGATGTAGGAGAACTTACAAAGTTATTAGCTTTTTTTTTTTTGTCAAAAGTGCAATATTTCATTCAAATGGGCAGAGCTCCAAAACATTACACCAAGCATAAGCAAACAGCCATCTATTGGGGCACAGTACAGGATTTGTGCAATCTCAAAAATACAACCTTAAGCAAGTAAGATGCTCCTGACCACTAGAACAAATCCTACCACATTATTCTAAAAACTATAAGCCAAACAAACAACAAACCATTGAAGACAACTCCACCACTACAGACCTAGTATCACTTGAAGCATTATGGGCCAGGCCCATTAGGGTTTCGATGGTGTTCTCCAACCAAATGACTAAAATGCCCTTGAAGTCTTTTCCTTCACCTAAGGTGGCCATGCTCTACATGCAATCACTAAATCTGGGACCATGGTGCTCAAATTTGACTTTATCACTAGGTTTATCTCCAAAACACCACCAGATTGGACAAATTGTAAAGTTGAAAGTTCCACTGCAGAGGTATTTGAAGACCCAAAGATCAATAGGGTCGAATATGATAAAATTTGCTCTGCATCGCACCTTTTGGTGAGGGCACTAATGGACTGAGGCCCATGATGCAACAACTACTGCATCTGAGTGTTGTTTAAGGAGTTTTTTGTAAGAGGAGTGTTATCAACACACTCTTTAATACTCCAATAAAATTGAAATTGCTTGTAAAAATGAAGGTAACATGAAAATGTGAAACAGTAATTCTTACATCAACACCATATGCTTTAAATTTTATTAGTTGTGTGTACCTGCGCAAGTGAAACAAATGTTATTTTCCTTTCAAATGTCCAGCGCGGCATATTTTAATTTGAATGTTCGGTTTTTAGAATATAAAAATGGTAAATGAATGTATATTTGTGTGAAAACTTATTAGAGCAAAATAACACTTATCTTGTTACCACAGTCCTCTTTTACTTGTAGCAAGATGATGGCGTATATAATATATTCTGTCAAAGTGTCGGCGTTGAACTTTTTTTGTTTGGGAGGATGTTGGCAAGAGGGCTAAGAAGGTTGTTATGATTCGAACTTAAACTTGTTCTGATGCTGATTGTTTACTAGCATGGACATTGTGCAGGTTGTATAAGCACAATTTATGAAGCTAAAGCCTGAAGGTATTGCAAAGCATGGAGTTGAATTAGTACTTGCAACTTTGTCTGACATATTTGGTTCACTGCAAGAAGCATACAAAGGTCACTTATTGTGGAACTTAAACAATTTTTCCTTGATTTAGAAAAAGAGCCTTAAAGTTAAAACTTAGTACTGACTTCCTTTAGAATAAAAAATATAGCCAAATGACTTGTCAAATGCTCAGCTGGTCTTCTGTTCAATCTTCAGATGTTCACTTAATTATCGGCAGAATTTATTTGCTTCCATATAACCTCTTAATGACTAATGATTTTTTTTTTTGACGCATTAATGACTAATGATTGAGCATGTCAAATTGTTGGAGTTGCCTACTTCCATATGGTCACTTTTCAAGAGTTGGGCATGATGCCATAGTCTCTAGTCTCTATAACAGAGTGGTCTACAGTTTTTTGTGCTTTCTATCAACAATAAGATTTTGAAATAGTTAGTTCATAACAACTAAAATTTCTAACCAAGGGAAAGAAAGGGAAGGAAGAAAGGGTTGGAAACACGGATGGAAAAAAAACTTCATTGTATCTTGCTTATTTCTAACCAAACTCTCTCTCGAGATAAAATTTACACTAATGAATAACAAGATATGGGGATAGGATAGCTTATCTTATCCTATCTTCTCTTATCAGTTATCACCACCAAATGGGCCCCAACTGTACAGGAAAGAGAGAAGAAAATTCAAAAAATTACAAAAATAGTTGAGTAGGAGTGCACACAGAAAACATAGATATGTAGTTAATTTTTTGATTGACTATATTAATTATTTCTTTTCTTTAATTTATTTGGAAAAGAAGAAACTTATCATGAATGAACTGATTTTAGCTGCTGCTGTTATTGTTTGGTTGGTCATCGAGCTTGCTTCTATTGGACCTGGAGTTATTCATGATCTTTGTCGTTTCTGTTATTGTCGGGTTGGTCATCGAGCTTGCTTTTACTGGACCTGGAGTTGTTCAAGGCACGGCTGCATGGCAAAGCTGTAAAAAAGGGATTACACGACAACCAGAAGTAGAGGACAAAATGGGGGGTACGAAACTGCCAGAAGTAGAGGACAAAATGGGGGGTACGAAACTGAGTAATGCAAACTTCAAAGTCTCTACTGTCTCAATGATGTTCAGTGATTGTGCTTGCACTAAATTATCAGTGATCCTAAACGCTGGCAAGTTAGCATGATGAAACCAAAGAAAATAAGTCAATAACAAGCAAATACAAACAAGTAGTTCATGCAGGAGCAAATCTATGGAAAAAAATTGTCTAGCTAAAGATCCAAAGAATTTGAATCCTCTCATGTCAAAATTTCACATGATTTTTTCATGTGAACTATGTGTCTATCTCTCCACTCTGGGGCATTAAATAAGTGGGACTCAATAATAGACACAAAAAATTCACACGATATCTTATCAAAAAATAATAATTCACGCGATATGGTCATGTCAAATTTCAATATGGGAGTGTCCAAATTCAGGGTCCTAATGTTTGTGTTCAATAATAAATCTTTTATCGTAGCAACATTCAAAGCCAAGATTCCTACCCTGGAGCTTATTTAATGTTGAACAATAATAGAAATGAAAAGAAGGGGGAAAAAAAAAACAACTATCTGGTTGAAACAGCTCTCTCCTTCGTAATTCGCAAATGTGTGAAAGATGCAAGTATCAAGTGTCAACAATGTTAATTTTCGTTTATGGCTAGCATGCTTGCAGGGGTATTCTTCCATAACAGACACACTAACAGCAAACAGGTGAACTGATCAATTGAAGCTTCTTCAAGGTTGCTCCCTGTCCCATCATTACGAGGAAGAGGCTTCACATTTATATATTGATTGTCCCTTTCACTAGAGACTAGTGGGATCGCAACAAGGCTTAGCCTGGGAGGAGACCATGCAATGTGGACAAGCTCGTTCTTGATTCTTGATGTCCTATGTGAGTTTCATGTAGATCCCACGAGGATGTCAGAACAAGGTTGTGTGATAGATAGGAAGACTGCATCAATGAATTAAACTTAATGTTGCTGCAGTTTTGGCTTGGCGTTCGTCAGGGATGAGATGAGTGTGTTTATGGCTGGGAAAACAGACACTTTAACAGCAGAAGTCACAGGAGTTGACTCTTTTAGGGCAGAGTTGCTAGCTGCTAGAGAAGGGCTTCTATTTGTTTGGAAGTTGAGCTACTGAGAAGTTTGTTTAGACACCGTGCCTTGAGTTGTGAATAGGAAATAAAGACTTCTCTTTAAATGAATTTTTACCAAGACATATTAATATGTAATTTTGTATGCCTTTTTGTTTGATGAATGGGACTTAGGGTACATTACTAGATCAACATAGTTGCAGATGCCCTAGTCAATGTTGCTGTTTCTATTGGTTTGCCTCAGGTGTGGATTGAAGATCCTCTTGAAACTGTTTTGAGCATGTTACTCTTGAATTATTCTAGTTAAAAATCTAAGTTTTACATCATATTGTAAAACAAATTGAACTTTAACATGTGCAATAACTTAGTCCAAAAATATTACAGGAAATTTTAACGCTTAGTACATAATCCAGTCCTAAGAACACAAAGGACAGAGCTGATTTAAACAGTAACCCAACTTCAGCATATATTTCAAAAAAGTGTCCAAAATCCAAATTGGATTGCATCTACAGAATGAATGAATTGGATTGAATTAACATTAATAACAGCATTCAGTTAGACAAGCAGAATAAACAAGGCAAAGAAAAATCATGGATCTATACTTACTTCAACATTTGGGATATGAGCTATCTTGGACCAGTCAGAGCCTGTATTTTGTTTGCATCTCTCAACTAGCTGAGGACATCCATATATCTTTAAGTTCTGAAGGCTTTCAAGATGATCCATATGCTGGGGTAGTGTCAAGTTTGGACAATCAGCAAGGAGGAGCGTCTCAAGTGATGTTAGATTTGGCAACCATTCTGGCAATGCCATTAGGCTCGGACATTCTGAAAGACCCATGTATCTCAAAGTTTTACAAGATCTTCTAAGCCAACCAGGTAATGCTGCCAATTTGGGTAATTTATCAATTGAAAATCGTTCAAGTTTCAAGGAGTAGTTTTCTTTTTCTTCTCCTTCATCCTCAAAACTAATAATCTCTTCACAAGCCTCGATAGTCGGCCTCTTTAAAGAAGTCAAGTGCCTCAAATCATGTGGAAGGGAGACTAAATTTTCACAATTCCACAAAATTAGAATTTGTAATTGTCGATACTTCAAGTTCCCAATAGCTATGAAAGACAAATCAGGGACTTGTGTGGTAATCCACAGAATCCTAAGGCAGACAAGATTTCTGAAGTTTTTAGGAATATATTTAAGTGCTACACATCTACAGAGATTTAAAACCTCTAGGCTTTGAAGCTTGCAAATGGAATCTGGAAGTTTTTCCATCCTCTGGCAATAGCTTAGATCAAGATACCTCAAATGCTTATTTTATCGAAACAATCCGGCAAGAATTGAAAATTTGAACCTTGTATATTCAACACCCTGAGGTACTTGAATTCCTTGGAGATCCATTTGACAAATGGTTCAGTGATTGCACTTGCATTTTGACCTGCATGCCAGAATCCAATGGTCCGGACCTTACTTGACATTTTACCAAAAGTTGGAACTCCTTCTCCACTGTCTAAAAATGATAAATGCTGCACGTTTTCTTTAACATTTGTTGAATTGAATTTTACTACTGCCCTTTCACTTTGCATTGTGGACACGGCAAGGTTGTGAACAAGATCATGCATTTTGAAAAAGGAGATGCCTAGAAGTTCAAGTTCTTCAAAAATAAGACCATCAATAACCAGTTGTTCTTCAGAAGCACCTTCAAAGAAAGATCTTGAAACTAACTCCTGAATATAAAACTCCCCAATATCTTCTGGCTCTTCATCTTTCATTTTTGGTTTGTAGTAGTCCATGGGCCATCCAAAATGAAATCAGTTCCAGATTAGTATACTCATAACCCTTAGGGAAAATTGAACAATAAGAGAAACACTGTTTCAATTCAGATGGCAAGTGATTATTTATAGCTTAGTTTCAATGCAGCCAAAATGCCATCATCATCATCATGTGTGTTCATTTTTTCCAAATTTCACTATCTCTTACTTTCTTCCACTCACTTTCATCAGGTCTTGAGTACAGCAGGCACCCTAAACTTACCACTGCAAGGGGCAACCCTTTACACTTCCTAGCAATGTCCCTCCCAATATCTAAAAGCCTTGGGTTCTGTTCCCCTCTCCCGCTGGAAATGCACACTTAACAAATAGCTTTAAACAATCTTCTTCAGGGAGATACTTCAAGTTGTGTTTATAAGCATTCCCCGTTATCGAAGCAACCTTGTCACTACGCGTCGTCGTGATAATCTTGTTACCGAATTTATCATCCTCGTCATGCATGCCTAGTAAAAGATTTTTCAATTCAAGCCATTTTCTGTAATCTTCATTCCAGACATCATCTAGAAGAACCAGTAGAAATTTCTTCCCCGATAATCTTTCGCGAAGTAGATTTTGTAATTGATCAAAACTATAGATGCTCGCATCTATATCCATTCCATGCATAGCTTTAAGAATCTCAAGTACTAGCCTTTTAACATCAAAATCATCAGACACAAACACCCACATACGCAAATCAAAATGCTCGATAACCCTATCATCATTGTACACTAACTGAGCAAGTGTGGTTTTTCCGAATCCTCCAATTCCAACAATTGGAATAACATCAATTTCATCACCATCTGATGGTGGAGGTGGAGTCGTCATCAAAATCGCAATAATCATTTCTTTCTCCTCATCTCTACCAATCACATGAGAAGCCCTAACATAAGAATGAGTCTCTCTCCAAGCCATCTTCTGATGAAGTGGCACACGCCCGCTAGTACTAGCACTTGGATGGTTCTCTGAGAGACCTAACTTCATCCTAAGAGAAGCTATCGCATTTATTCTTTCCTTGATGTCTTTAATCTTGCGTGCCATCTTAACACGAAATGCAAAAGGGTTAGAGGGTGAGAAAAAAGGGTGTACCTTTGTGGTGAAGCCACCATGTCTGTTGGCAATTTGGTTCCTCAAAGCCTCACACTCAATCTCATCAAGGATGTCACGTGTATCAAATAAAGCATCTTTGAGGTGCTGCAGCCACAGCAATATCTTTGTGTTTGCTTAATTGCTTGTTCTCAGCGTCCAGAATGAAGGCACTAATGATTGTGAGAGTGTTTTGGAGGTTGCCCACGCCAGCATGGAGACCCCTTGCTAGGGAAATGTTCTGAAAAGCATTGGTTACTAACCTGTCTAACATATTGGTTAACAACCCTGAAACTGTTGAAGCCATCTTCTTTTGCTGTGAAGAAGTGGAGGGAATCTAAGGGTATGTTTGGTTCAAACGAGGGGAGGGGAGGGGAGAGATTTTAATGGAGGGGAATGAAGGGAAGGAGAAGAAAGGGGAGTGATTTAATTTGATTTTGTGTTTGGTTGAGAGGAGGGGGGAGAGAAGAGAAGCATTTGCTTGTTTGGTTCAGGAGGAGAGTAGCATACGTGAATTAAATTCACGTAGCTTTACGTTAATTGAAATTACGTATAATTACGTTAATTTAATTCACGTTAATCCTCGCTTCATTTCGCACATTCACGGTCACGGCCAAGAACAGCACAAACAGCTTGGTCTTACCCCATTAGACAGCTACGTGGCTAAAATATATTTGGTCAACAAATTAAGCCACCCTTTTCTTTCCAGCTGCCATGCATGAAAACGAAACGAGACCTTATCTTTTATTTATCATCGCGAGTAATAATAAATAAATTAATATTACTAAATCGAATGTCAAAGTTTCCCTTCCTATCCGTTTACGTGGATTTAATTAACGTAGGATCAAAAAATTTAAAATTTCCAATTGTTACGTGAATTAAATTCACGTATGCCTACGTTAACTGAATTCACGTAAGATCAAAAAAATTAAAATTTTTAATTGTTACGTGAATTGAATTCACGTAGGATACGTTAACTCAATTCACATACGATTCGCAAGCATGGGATGTGAGGGTTTGTTTGAAAATTTTGATTTGGGAATAAGGGTATTTTGGTCTTTTAACAAATACAAAAAGTTGACAGGGGGTGGGAGTAGTCCAATGGGGGTGCTGGTAGAAAAAGCCTTATTCAGATTCAGATTTGCTAGGGAACAGATTCCCTGACTTTAGCACGCCAAAGGCACCATGCCTTTCACTCAACCTGCTATGTTCAATCAATCTCCTGGTCCATAAGGCGCCATGTGGCCTCTTTACTTTATTTCTTAAAAAGCCTTAAAAGACAGAGGCATAAATGCAGGGGCTACTCTTCTCTTTGAATGAACCTCCACGTCCGCCACGCCACACGACGCCACCATCGCCGACGAAGACCACCACCACGGGACCAACTGCCACGTACAACGTCCACACTATTTGCATGGTCTGCCCCCACTACCATCGCAAACAGGAAGTTCCTCCACTCCCTTGCCGCTGTTCTCCTCTGTTGCCGTCGCTTCCTCACCGCTCTAGAAAGGAATCTTCCATCTAGTTTGTCTGATAATTAATAGTATCGTGTTACCGTGGAATTGATTGTGTTTCCATTGATTTGAGGAGTGAGTTCCTTGTGCTTGTTTTACTTAGAGATTTTCAAAACATGAGGTCATACTGAAAGAAGCACAAATTGAAATATGTAGCACAATTGAAAGAAGCACAAGGCACAAATTGAAATAATAGGTCTGTCTCTTTAATTAGTGCTTTTGAAACTATTTGTTGACAAACAGCAGGGAGTGCCTCCACTCCCTTGTCGTTGTTCTCCTCTGTTGTCGCCGCTCCCTTACTGCTCTAGAAAGGAATCTTCCATCTAGTTTGTCTGATAATTAATAGTATCATGTTACCCTGGAATTGATTGTGTTTCCATTGATTTGAGGAGTGAGTTCCTTGTGCTTGTTTTACTTAGAGATTTTCAAAACATGAGGTCATACTGAAAGAAGCACAAATTGAAATATGTGGCACAATTGAAAGAAGCACAAGGCACAAATTGAAATAATAGGTCTGTCTCTTTAATTAGTGCTTTTGAAACTATGTATGAGCAAAGCATTTTCAGTTTACAATCAAATAAGAGTTTCATTTTCAATTTTCTTTTGCAACTTAGAATTTAATTATTGGTACCTGACCCTGTCAACCGAAGGTGATGCATCTTGGAGCAGTGACAGCGGCAGAGGGGCGGCGGCGACAGCGTCGCGACAGCAACGGACAGCCGCAAGAGGGAGACAGCGCGTGATGGGTTTGGTCGGTTTCTGCGTTCCCGTTTATGCATTCTACGACTGTGTTTTAAGCTTTACATTTTTATTTATAAAAAAAAGAGAAACAAAGGGGGCCACATGGCGATTTCTAGATCGTCCGATAAATCCGACAGAGCAGAAGAAGTGAAAGGCACCGTGCCTTTCTTGCGTCAAAGGTAGTAAATCTGTTCCCGATTTACTATTGAGAAGGGAAGAGAGGGGGTGAATCGTTTATCAATAGTAAAAAAATCAAAAAGTATAGATCAAACGATGATAAATTGATGGTGCATCTGGGTAGCCAGTAGCCGCAATGTATGAACAAATACTTACTTAGGTTTTTGAAAATTAGTTATCGATAAATAAATTTAGGAAAGGAAATAAAACACCTTTATCAATTTATTTTGAAATTTTCTGTATTTTTTTAAAGAAATTCCCTTACGATTTTTTTTTTCATTGTATTATTGTTTATTTATTTAAAATATTGACGAGCCAACTCGTATTAAGCCGAGTTAGCCCAAGATAAAACTTAGGTCAAGTTCTATAGATACCGTTCTTACTATTCTTCATTAAACATATGCAAAAGTTACTCAAGAGATAGTTTTAATTGATACGCAACTTGCTTATATAAAAAAAAAATTGATACGCAACTTGAGACGGTTTGAAGACTTTTTTTTTTAGAGATTTGTCATTTTCTCTTGAGATTCAGCGAGTTATCGTATGCATTAATTATAAAAGTGTAATACTGATATCAAAGGCAGTTCATCTTCCATTGCTGTAGTGGTAAGAATATATACAGGGAGATGGCCTAAGATAAGGGAGCGTGATATGCTCCAAGTAATAAAGGGAAGAAGTAATTACATATCCTATAATTGATACATGATATCCTATAATTTATACATGACATCTATACAATTAAAGGTGCATGATTATGCAAGATTGAGAGCAATTAAGAGGTGCTTGATTTTGTGATTTGGTCAAAGAATCTGATTGCCATATGATTCACGTGTGCTCCAGTAACTGTTATCTAATACCCCCCCCTCAAGATGGAGGTGCCATTAGAAACCTGCATCTTGGCTGTAAGTTGTTGGAATGATGTCGTGGCCAAGGGCTTTGTAAGTATATCTGCAATTTGGTCTTTGGTGGAGACATGAGAGACGTGCAACCTGTTTGCTTGAACTTGTTCCCTTACAAAATGATAATCCATTGAAATGTGTTTCATGCGAGAATGAAGAACTAGATTTGAGCATAGGTAAGTTGCACCGATGTTATCACACAGAATTCGTGGTGGTTCAGGTATAGGTACATGAAGTTCTATGAGCAAGTTTTTGAGCCACATAATTTCCTGAGTTGCTGCATCAACAGCTCAATATTCAGCTTCAGTCGAGGATCGTGCAACTGTTCTTTGCTTTTTGGATAGCCATGAGATAGGATTTCCTCCTAGAAAAATAATGAATGCCGAAGTTGAAGTCATGTCATCTGAGTTCTCTCCCCAATCAGCATCTGTATATGCTAATAGCTTGAGTGAGCTTGGATTTTGAAGAATGAGAACATGATTGATAGTTCCTTTTAAGTATCTCAGTATGCGCTTTAAATGTTGAGGACGAAGTGTTGTGGGCTTGTGCATAAACTAGGCCAATTTGTTGATGGAAAAGGAAATATTCGGCCAAGTAAGATTGAGGTATTGAAGAGAACCAATGATCTTACGATATTCTGTTGCATCCATGGAGGGAGTGCCATCATTAAGTTTAAGTATAGTTGTGGAGGACAATGGTGTGGATGAAGGTTTCACCCCCTCCATGTCAAACCTCTCTAGAACATCTTGAATGTACTGATGTTGTGTAAGAAAGAAACCATTTGATGTAGGAATAATTTGAATGCCTAGAAAGTATTGAGGGGTACCCAAATTTTTGAGGGAGAATTTATTGGATAGAGCCTCAATAAAAGAATGTAGGAAGCTGTTATCGTTGCCAGTAAGAAGCAGATCACGCAGGTAAACTAAGAAATAAGCAATGATTTCACCTGATGTATAGATGAAGAGAGAGGGATCATTGGTACTGGTCTTGAAGTCGTATGAATTGATAAATGACTTAAGTGTGTCATGCCATGCCCTTGGTGCTTGTCGAAGCCCATAGATGGCTTTGTTCAGCTTACACACATAATCCGGATGCTCTTTGTCCTTGAGTCCTGGTGGCTAAGCCATGAAAACTTCTTCTTGGAGTGCACCTTGAAGGAAAGCGTTGTTGACATCCATTTGGTGCATTGGCCACTTGTTTGTTAGAGCAACTGTGAGGATGATTTTGATTGTTTGATGTCGAACCACAGGTGCAAATGTTTCTTTAAAATCTATTCCAGGACATTGAGTGAATCCTTTTGCCACAAGGCGTGCTTCGTATCGGGCAATGGTTCCATCAGCATTACATTTAATTCGGAACAACCACTTACATCCCACTATGTTGTGATCTTTAGGAGGGGGAACCAGGGTCCAAGTTCCATTTGTTATGAATGCTTCAAATTCATCAGCTATGGCCTTCCTCCACTGCGGATGTTACATTGCATGTTTGACATTTGATGGCTCTATATTCTCGGGTAATGGATATTTGGAGACTGTGAACAATTTGTTGAGCTTGAAAATGTTGTTTTGAGATCTTGTAACCATAGGATGGTTACGGGTTAGAGCTGGGCAGGCTGCAGGGGGTTAGTAGTATTAAAAATATTTACAGTAGAAGGAGAGGAGGTAGATACATTACCTGGTGAAGCATCCGAAGAAGAAGAACCCTCTTGCATGTGTGGAAACATAACAGTTGGATGAGGTGGAGGTGTGTTCAAGTTTAGTTGGATAGGGAGGACAAAATGTGGCTCGTGGTTTGTTGGTGTGGGTAATGCTGGTGTGACGAGTTTTTGGGTAAGGGTGGTATAGGGAAAGACGTGATCATAAAATTTCACATGTCTGGATGTAAAAATTTTGTTGTTTGTTGGGTTAAGGTAAAGGTATGCATATTGGGAAGTGGCATATCCTATGAATATGCAGGGTTGTGACCGGGGTTGGAGTTTATTTGATGTATAAGGACGCAACCATGGAAAACATAGACATCCAAATGAGTGTAGGTGTGATGGGTTCGGGTCAATGTTATGAAGGGCTTGAAAGGGTGAACTCATGTGAAGAAGTGAAGTGAGGAGTCTGTTGATGAGATAAGTGGCTGCGCAAAAAGCAAAGGACCAAAATTGAGGTGGTAGGTTTGCTTTGTGGAGGAGTGCTCGTCCCATTTCTACTATATGATGATGTCTACGTTTTGCTGTTGAGTTTAGTTCCGGGGTATGTGGGGGTGTTGTGAAATGAGAAATACTATGTGCATTTAGAAATGGTTTTAATTTTATACACTCACCCCCATTGTCAGAATAAATTGAAATAATTGGCAAATTGAAGTATTTTTCAACAACAGCTTTAAATTTTGGAAATAAAATGGAGACATCTGATTTATTTTTCAACGGGTTCAGCCAAATGTATTTGGTGAAGTGATCAACAAAAATTAAATAAAAGGAAAAACCATCTAAAGACCTAGTTGGAGCTGGACCCCAAACATTAGTGTAGATGAGTTCAAGAGGCTTGGTGGTTCGAATGATAGAGATGGAGTAGGGTAGTTTATGGCTCTTGACACAACTGCAGGAGATGCAAGATGAATTGTTGCTCCTTATGTTGTAAACAGAAAGAAGATGTCTCATGATGCGTTCAGATGGATGCCCAAAATGTGATGCCATGGTGGATGGGTGGAGGATGTTGTGATAAGAGCTTTGGGTGTGGGTGATGGTTGAGGCAGGTAGTAGATGCCATTCTTATGTTTTCCTTTGAGCAGAGGGGCCTTGGTCTTCAGATCCTTTACCAAAAAAAAATCAGAGAAAAATTCAATAGAAATTGGGTTAGTGTTGCATAAAGATGAAACAGATAAAAGCTTTTGAGCAATCTTTGGAACATGAAGGACATTAGGTAGGTGAAGAGTGTTAGATGAGGTGTTTAGAAGTGTGTTACCAGTATGAGTGATTGAAAGGCCAGAACCATCTCCAACAATTAATTGATCAGCACCTAGGTATGGCTGAGTGAGATGTAGTTGGTCAAGCTCATTGGTGATGTGATGAGTAGATCCAGAGCCAACAATTTAGTCAACAGAGTAGGAATTTGATGTGCGAGCATGATGAGCAATAGGAGCAGTACTACGTTTTGGAAATCCATGAAGCCGATAGCAGACTTCAGTTGTGTGGCCAGGTTTCTCGTAGTATTGACAAATGACTCGCTTGGATGAGCTTGGTGATGTTGGTCTGCCAGTGTAGTTGGAATAATTTGAGGTGTTTCCTCGTTTTTGGTAAGGCTGCTTGCCTTTGTGAGCCACATAAGCTGTAGCAATGGTGGTCTGGTCCTACTGAGATTCATCTCTTTTGAGGTAGCTTTCATAATCAATGAGTAGATCATGAAGTTGTTCAAAGCTGATTGGATTTTCCTTTGTTCTTATCACTGCAACAACTTCTTTGAATTCAGATCCAAGGCCATTCATGGTGTGAATGACCCGATCGATTTCATCCAGGGGAGAACCAATGACTGCTAATTCATCAGAGAGAGATTTGATACCGTTAAGGTATTCAGTGATTGGATGTGAGCCCTGTAACATCATGATTTTTAAAATAAAGTCGTAAACAATTATTAGAATAAGGATTAAATAGTAATTGGATGCTAAAAACCTTAGAATTCGGGTTAAAAATGACTCATTGGAGGCCTATAATAGCCTAGAATATCCTAGAATCGTTTAGAGGGACAAAAACGAAATTTTACCATAAAAGCACTGTCGCGTCGCGATGGAGAGTACAAAGGGTACCATCGTGACGCGATGGAACGATGAACAGTTAAGGCGGTGTAGAGAGAAAATTAGGTGGAAGTTGCTCCTCGTGACGCGATGGCCTTGCCATCGTGACGCGACCGAAGTCGGTTAAGAAAGGGGGGAGCTTTCCATTCGCCTATAAATAGGCCTAAGGGCCCCATTTCATCCCAAGTGCTTCCAAAGGCCTCTGGGAGAGTTTGAGGGCGTGGAAGAGCTCTGAGGACGCGAGGAACGCGAGGGCAACAATCTTCTAGGCCAAGTAAGGGGGAAGATTCCTTAATCATTAGGGAAAATAGGTAGTAGAATAGCTAGTGTGAGTAGGGTTCCTTAGCCCTACTAGGGGTTAATAGTAGCAATGCCTTAGGAAAGGGGTTACAATGTACGGTGGCTAAGGATAGTCACCGTAGACCTATCAACCAACATAGGTTATATTTATTTGGTTAATAGACAGTCGTTTATGCGACGCTAGGAGTAAATTATGTGCTGTTAAATTATGATAAATGATGGTAAATGATATCCTGTTTGATGCCTGATATTTGTGTGTTGGTTGATTTGGTATGATATCTGTGTGCTTGATGTATGAGTCAAGGGTGACGCCCTCTAGTTAGAGGTTTGCGGAACCCTAGACAGTAATAAAATATTATTGTCGGTACCCTATTTATCAGTGATGTTAGCCGGATCGGTGTATCCGAGGTTGGTATACCTGAGGACTGGTGATCGGACCAAAGATACTGAGTAGTTTGGAGATAATTGGTGACTTTAAGGGGACCTGAGGACCGGTGATCAATCCGAAGGTGTGTACTCGGTCATCTGGACGAGTCTCTAGGACTCCACGTCTGACAGGTGGACAATCTTGGCCATTCTTTGTAAAGGGAATGTCGTCCTTGTGCACAGGATGATACCTTACTCTAGTAATTGGATATGGTAGTATGGGATGCCATAACTGATAATCAGAGATGGTAGCGTATCAGGATATGTTCCCGGGACAACCAACTTATCTTACTCGGTGCCCTAAGACTGGTGATCGGTCTAGGGAGTAGGGCGTTAATGGCCCGCGATACTCAGCGACCTGTGGTTGGGTTAGTAGGGCCGGTGATCAGCCCGAAAGCTCGGTATTCCATGTCACGTGTTAGCCTCTGGACAGTAGAGCCGGTGATCAGCTGAATGTCCAGTGGTTTTGGCCTGTAGAGCCGGTGATCAGCCGAAGGACCCGTGACACGTGTCAGTCTGTAATGTTAGAGTATGACGTGGTTTGTGACCGTGTGGTCGGATTTGTCAGTATGATGTATCAGTGTGGTCTGGTCTATGATCGTGTGCTCAGAAGTCTGAGTATGGTATTAATTGTATTGATGATATGATGTGCTGTGTATAAAGACAGTTATTCTACTATACTGTTTTCCTGCTTGATAGTGATTAATGGATATCTTACCCCTGTGTTTTCTTGTGTATTTCTATTATATATTATTAAATAACAGATGGACAAGAACAACCTGTAGTTGGTGGTTGGAAAGTTTTTGAGTAGCCCGCCTGAAGGCAAAGATAGATGCTCGTGTCACGGCCGGTGTGTCTTTTGGTCACCCATATGGGTGGGGAGTCTGTATTTGTACTTGTATATGTAACATGTTTTGTATACTTTAATAAATAAAATGCGTGTTTGTTTTAAGTGTGGACTATTATTATATAGAATATGTAAAGTGATGTCCTGTCTCAGTGGGTGTTACAAGCCCTTAGTGTACCTCGAGAGACGTTCTTTCAAATGCAAGATGCGAGTGCGTGTCTTGCTTGCAAACATCTTGTTGAGAATGTCCCAGGCTTGCTTGGATGTTTTGACACTGCCCAACATGGTAATGACACTTTGGTCAACGGATGAAATGATGGCATAGAGGATCAATTGATCTTGTCTCTTCCAGTAGCGAAAATCAGCATGGTTAGGTGTAGGGCATGTGGTTGTGCCATCGATAAAACCAAGGAGGTCAAACCCCACTATGAGGGCGTTGAATTGCATCTTCCATGCAGGAAAGTTGTTGCCATTCAATTTGATGACAGCTTGGGTATTGAGGACAATAACTGAGTTGGTGTTAGCAAGTGGAATGGTGGTGCCGTTGGGAGACATGATTGACAGGGTGGGAAGGTGGGATCGATTTGCTTTTAACCAAAGGCTGCTGATACCATATAAAGTGTAATATTGATATCAAAGGCAGTTCATCTTCCATTGCTATAGTGGTAAGAATATATACAGGGAGATGGCCTAAGACTGGGGAGCGTGATATGCTCCAAGTAATAAAGGGAGGAAGTAATTACATATCCTATAATTGATACATGATATCCTATAATTTATACATGACATTTATACAATTAAAGGTGCATGATTATGCAAGATTGAGAGCAATTAAAAGGTGCTTGATTTTGTGATTTGGTCAAAGAATCTGATTGCCATATGATTCACGTGTGCTTTAGTAGCTGTTATCTAATACTAATTGCTAAAGTGATTTATATATGCATAGTGGGCAAAATGTTCATTTCTCCCCATCTCTTCACCTTTATGCGCTAGTCCTTACGCCTCTCCCAATACCTCCACCTTACCCCTCACTCATCCCTCTCCTTCCCTCCACACAGCCTTCTTGTCGTGGATAGTGGCTCCAAATTCTCCTTGGATGAAGACGATGTTTCCTGTAACATGAAGAGAAAAAAGGGGGGGCAATCCCTTCGCGACGTTCACAAAGGGATGCCGCGTTGCGACAGTGGAAAGAGGCTTCATTTTGTGGCGAGGAACCTGGGTAGGAGACCGTTTCACAACTGGGTCAAGGAGACTATGTGCGGCAGAGAGCCGCCGTTCTGGCGACCAGAGTTATGCCCTCCTCTCTCTTCCTAGTCTTCTTCTTCTCTGGGTCTCTCTTATTCTCTTTCACTAATTTGAAGCATGTGTTTATAGAGGTTGTGGATGATTGACTTTCAAAGGCTTGAGTTTGAAACCTGGGTGATGGGATTCGATGAAATTTTAAGTGGTTGCTCAACTTTATGGCTAAGGGTGGGGGGAGAGTAGCGGGCGGTGTGGGAGACCTGGGGAATGGGATGGAAAGGATGTTTGTATTTACAATTTTACCCTTTTACACGTTTTTTAATCTGGGTGGTTGATTTTAAAAAATGATCATCCGATGGTTCTCGGCTTATGTCCACCAATGTACTGTTTTTGAAGTGGTCCATGCTATACCACGCCTATTCAGACCCTTTCACCGCCGCACTTATTATTGTTCCCCTTTCTCTATTCTTCCCAATTCCTTCCCGCGACGCTTACCTTGAAATCTGAGAAAAAAAATGCCGTGTATTTTGAACAATCATAATTGATTGGTGCTGCATATTCAACCTCCATGGCCTGGATTCTGATCATTACTTCTCTCTTTTTTATTTGGATAATTTCTCTATGCAAAATCTTCCTTCTGCCTCGCACCCCCTTCACCAAACATTTTACGCAAAAAAATGGTACGCTTTCGTTTCCTTTTTTTTTTTTTTAAATTATTTTTCTTAGCCAGGACATGGATTATGTTTTACGTCTTATTTTATTTCAGTCTAAATTTTTATTCTTTTTGTTTTTCTTCTCAATTTTCGTTTTCAGGTAGAGCTCTTCGGAAGAGAAATGTCTTGTTGGTTATTGCTCATCCTGATGATGAATCCATGTAAGTTTGAAACCGCCAATTCTGTTATTTGTAATGTTAATTTGTTGATGGCATCGACAAATTAGTCGCTCGATATAGCCTGATTCTTCTCTAATTTGATATTTCTAACACATTTATGCTACCTTATTTGTGACAAACGCCTACTTTAGTTTGGTTAGGTTTTAGAGGCATTTGGTCAAATTAGTTCTATTTGGTGTTCCTTTGTACACTCTCCTTGTATATCATTGACACCTTCAAGACAAATAGCATATAAACATCCGTGTGTCTCAGCTAGTCACCCAATATGTCTTGATCAATTACACATAGAAATAGGAACAGCTGTTGTTTGCCTATCTGTTATCTGGAAAGAAAAAAAAAAGCTAATAGGCAATGGCTGAAACCAGTTATATGAATATCAATGCATAACTGAATCCTCTGTATGACTCATAAGGGGAGGTTAGCAACTGGTTTGTGGCAAAGTTAACTTCCAGAAATATTCCAGATTGTAATATTCTAAATCATCCTACCATTCTGTAATCTGTAATGCTAACTAATTCCTTTACCCACTAGGATAGTATCACCGGTGACTAATTTTAGTACTTTATTCCTTCCATTATAACTGGTGCTTTGATGCGGAATCCTATATTATTTGCAAGAGACTGAGATACAGAAAATGTAATCTGGATTTTATCCATCATTGTACCCACTACCGAGGCTAATCCTGAATGCTAAATAATATTGATGACGAGGCTAATCCTGAATGCTAAATAATATTGATGACTAAGTCCTCAATCTAAATTCTACAAGAGTGCACTTTATGTCACACTTAAACCACAATTTCTCTGTAAGTGAAATCTGACGGTTTAAAGTGCATATTTTCAATTTTCTGCATTATAATTTCAGATTGTCTTAAAATTTTGTTCCATTTCTGCAGGTTCTTTACTCCAACTATAAATTTTCTGACTTCAAGAGGGCATAATGTTCAAATACTTTGCTTATCTATTGGTAATTAGCCTTGGATAATCTATGTCTTGTAATTTGTAATTTATAGCAGTTACGTATATGTGTTTATGTTGATTTGCTTGTGCTTTTTGCATTTGTCTGTTTATGCTCATTTTTAATTAATTTTAACATTATTGTATTTTCTTTCTCCACATTTTGTAGTTGAATTTTCTTCAAGTGGCATCTTTCTAAAGTAAGCAAGTTCAATTTTAAAAAAGAATATAATTTTGAAGAGTTTTCAATGTATATCGTTCTACATTACTAATTACTAATGAACCATATGTCGCCACTTCATATAAATCCGCATCTTGGCAATGATATTTAGCTAAAATAGATAATATGCAAATAGAAGTCCAATATTGATCACATGATAATAGACATGTGTTATAATCAAACTAATATACTATGGTAGCATTATGAATCTAATTTTATCTCGAGCTACAAAATTGAGTTTAATTCTTGTATGTATGTTGTCACTGTTTGCATCCGAAAAGAATTTTCTGTTTCTGTTTACTTGCTTTTCTATAATTCTTTTTAAAGGCCTTTAATTAATGGAAATTTAATTTTTCATGTGAATGATTTATGGCCTGAATTTTTTTATTTTTTATTTTTTGGTAGAATTTTAGATATGGGATTCTGGATGTCACAAAATCAAAGCTTCTAGCATAGGCTCTTTGAAAGATTAGATGCTTATGTTTCAATATCTTATATAGTTTTTTATTGTTGTTATGTTTTCTGTAGGTGATGCAGATGGCAAAGGAAATATCAGAAAACAAGAGCTTTATCAGGCTTGTGTAGCCCTCAAGGTGATTTACAAAATGACTTAAAATCGATATGGTTTCAAATATAATACAAGAGCAAGAGCTTCTCATTACATATTAAACACTACCCCTGTCTTGAACAATTTTGTATCCTCAGTCGTCATAGCTATCCTATCTTAGAACATAAGTTTTTTTTGGAAACATAGGGAGTCTTTTGTTTGGTAATGTTTTTTACATAAGGTAGTATCTGTCTAGCAATTTAATAAGGGTATTGTTTGTATAACATTGGTACACAGGTTCCGATGCAACAGGTGAAGATTGTCAACCACCCAGATCTGCAGGTTTTGATCCAATAGGTCTATGGAAGTTTTAAAATTTAGTATTACTGAAGCTTTTCTTTTTGTTGGTTCCTTATATTGCCATTGTTTATCCTGTTGTCATACCTAGGATGGTTTTGGTAAAGTTTGGAACCATAACTTATTGGCAAAGATTATTGGGGAAGAAATAACTAGTCAATGCATTGATATGGTAAGATCGTGCCTCTATAAGCATAGTTTGTCTCACGAATCCATTTGTGCTGCCATAAGCATCCATCTTTTGGCAGACTACTACTTTCTGTTCAAATATCTCTTTTAAGGCGGCCCTTCTCACTTATCCCTTTTTCCCCAGATTATTACTTTTGACAACTATGGTGTCTCAGGTCATTGTAATCACCGTGATGTGCATTATGGAGTATGGTAAGTTGAACTTCTATTGTATACTACTATTGATCAATAGAAGAACTACAACCGGAAAAATCTGGAGATATGGCACTTGTACAGTTCGAGATTTATTTTACAAGATATAACTTCAAAACTAAAATAACAATAAATGAGTCATAATGGCACACACAATAGTCTGTCCAAGCCCATTGCCCTGCCCCCTCCTTTGCCATGCCATGCCATGATCCCATTTCAGCTGTATGGTGTTATTTTGTGCTTGTTAGGTGGAGTGGCTTTGTTTACTTAAAACACTTCAATACTCAAATAATCTTGAGCAGCCTTCCTAATTCCTGTCAGCTTCTTTTTTTGAACATAGTGTAGTTTTGTTTCAAAGGCTCCTGTAAGATGCTGTGGTTCAGAATATACCCTCTTGTTAAAATTTGATATTGATATTTGACCAAGTATGCTTCTGATGGTATTTGTTTAAATTTTATGAGCAATCTTTTTGTTTTTTGTGCCTTGCTGATTGTTAGAATTGTCCTTCTGGATTCTTTAACAGTTCTCTTAGTCCTCGTGTCATGTGTGTGACCTCTAGCACAGTATCCAAGCAAATGAAAGATTATGAAAGTTAAGTGCAAGAAGACATATGATTTACCTATTTAGATTTAATTTAGTAGGCTAATCACATATCATATTTTCTCATTCTTATGCTGCTATCAGTGACATCAATTTTTTTTTTCCATGTTGTAAGCAGCAAGCTACTACATGATACTCTACAAAGAGATATTGAAGTTTGGGAGCTTGTAGGTTTTTGCTTTCTTGATTTTATTTTCTTTTCCTATTTGTCCAATTACTTTATTAGAACTTGTTCAAATTGACTTATTCTCTGTGGGTGTCTTCATTATTCTTAGATTAGCACCAGCATATTGCGCAAATATAGTGGTCCCATCGATATCTGGTTATCCATGTTTTGGTCCATGCTGCACTCAAATGGAACAATGCAGTGCTTGGTAAATGAACATTCACGTAGGAGCTTTATCGCTATGGCCCAACACAAAAGCCAGTGGGTGTGGTATGCATGCTTTAACTAATTTTTATTGCAATGCTGTAGACTTTAATGCGTGTTTGGATCCCAAACCATGGTTTGGGAAAAAACTACAAGAGACAAGCTTTTGGTGAAACCATGGTTTGGGGCCTTTCTAACAGAAAACCAAACATGATATAAATATTTGTGGTTTGAAATTTGCAAATGTTATGCAATTATATTTCCTTTCTTTTGTTTTCTCCCTTCAATCTTTTCCTCCCTCTTGTTGTCAGTCTTGCCGTTCACTACACATGACATATATGTGATAGAAATTTAGACACTTCAGTTGGAGTTATCTCAAGACGTATTGCACGACAGAACATCTTTTGCTCCATCTGATAATTAATTTCACTTCTGCAGGTTCCGCAAGATTTTTGTAACCTTGTCCAGCTATACCTATATGAACACCCTTAGAAAGATCAAGTGAAGTTGCAGTGCTGAAAAAGTTATGTTGCTTGTGTGATCAGCTTTCATTCGTTGCTATCTTATTTGCATCTACATGACCCTACATCAAACCTGTCTCTTCTTGGTTGTAGCTTATTATACTGTGGAACTGAGATTCAAGCTCAAGCGGCCTTCCACTTTCTGTCGACACGATTGAATGGAATCACTGCTAATTTTCTTCGAAGTATGCTAGATGCATATGTTCATTAACGGTGCCCTTAGTTAGACAGGTTTTGCATAACTTAGTTTGTAATTCTTTGTATTGGTAAAGTAGCACAATAACTGTTCTTTATAGTGATATAATTTAGTTTGTATGACTCTTGTTTTTCAAAGCCAGATTAATCTAAATTTCATACAAGTGGGTTGAGGAAATTAATTCTTCAGCCATAGGTCTATTGCTTTTATATAAAGCTCAATTAATTCTTATGTTTTAATACATGAGTTTTAGTGGAAAAATTTTAAATTCTTGAGATAAAATGCACGTTTTTAATAATATATAAGTAGTAAAATACATAATTTTAATTCAGATTTACTGAAGTTTATTTGGGAAAAAATTATAAATAATAGTTCTCTAATTTCCATCTCTAAGCAAACATTTCTTGTGATTTTTTCTTTATTATTTTGGGTAAAAGTTTGGGAGAGGAGTTATTTCCTTTTCTTCAAGGATAGGGCATGCAATAAATGTGAATTTGAACTTCTTTCCACGTGATTTTATTTTACTAGTTCCTCACTGACAAATTTTTTTTTTCTTCATAAATTTGTATTGATAATTTATTTATTTTAAAGATAATTAGGCAAGGTTAGCAATATTGAAAAAATAAATATGAAAACCATAACCCGGTTCTGAAGTAGGAGCCTTGCAAACAACCCATGAAATATGATGACTAGGTTTTCATGATGCAAATATATTTTAATGGCTCAGTGAGGCAGTCATACCTTTAATTCATTACCTTAATCTCTGCATACATATAAAGTCTTAAGCAGGAATATCTTAGCAATTAAAAAAGTACACGGTGGATTTTATTCACAAATGTACAGAGTTAAAATATGACTTGATGTCTATATAAACTCAAGTTGCATGTGCTTCTTGTTGTATGTGTTTGTCATCAGTATTGGGAAACATGACCTTGATTTTGTTTAATGATGCAGCAACATCTGTCATATTCATTCGTTCTTCAGGTAAATCTGCACAACAATTTAAGGCCAATCTAAAAATAGATGATGTAGATGATGTGATGTCATCAATGCGATGTCCTTCATCTTTCATCAAATTGGAATCCACAACTTGAGTGATTGCATGGGGTAATGATTCACTAATCCAACCTTTCATGCTCAATCCAGCAACAAATAACTCATCCGTTGGATTCTTTCTTGTGAATGTTTCCATCAACATAATCCCAAAACTGTATACATCTCCTTTTGTAGATATACTCCCCTTGGATCCATACTCTGCATGCCAATCCAACATCAATTTATTGTACTTATAATACTCGTTGAAGTGCATATTAATTTTTCTTTAACAGTAGTATGCTCTTATTGAAAAACTGAAAGCTTTTATCATCAGTTGCTGGTTTCTATTGCTTTGCATTTGTACTCAAAACTTTAGGAATAGACAAGAGTCTAGAAGACTAGAACGTATATCAAACAGGGATTATGACATAAACAAGCTACTAAGATAGGAAGAATAAAAGTCCCAGAAGGATAGCTCAAATGGTTGAGTAAAAGGGACATTGTTGGTGCAAAGTAGGCGTACAGGGGTTCGAACTGTAGGGTACCGAGGGGTATTACATGTCTCCACATTGGTATGATATTGTCCACTTTGGGCTTTAAGCCCTCATGGTTTTGCTTTTTGGACATTCCCCAAAAGGCCTCATACCAATGGGACATTTTCTTTCTTATAAACCATTATTCTTCCTCTTGTTTAGTCTATGTGGGACTTTGGTTGCACCTCAACAATCCTCCCCTCAAACAAAGGACCATAGTTCATCCTCCCCTCCAGCGGAAGACTCCGAGTATTTAGTCTATTTATACTTGTACCGCCGACTAACAGGACACACCGCATGCTCACCACACAGCCGGGACACGCCGCCTGATCACCACACCGCCAGGAAGACTTTCGACACAAGGATCTTTGACTCAGATCCCAACAACTATTCCAATACTCGCCCAAGCCGACACCATCGGCTCTGATACCACTTGTTGGGGGTACCGAGGGGTCTTACATGTCTCCACATTGGTATGATATTGTCCACTTTGGGCTTTAAGCCCTCATGGTTTTGCTTTTTGGACATTCCCCAAAAGGCCTCATACCAATGGGACATTTTCTTTCTTATAAACCATTATTCTTCCTCTTGTTTAGTCTATGTGGGACTTTGGTTGCACCTCAACACGAACCCCTCCCCCCTCCCCTCTAACAACTAACACACTAATTATTAACCACTTAGCCTATCAAAAAAAAAAATGATAGGAAGAATAAAAGCTAAGATACTATCAGATCAATAGAAAGTTAATATCCAAAATAATGAAAGTGCCAAAACAACTATTTAAAGAGTGCATTTAAAGTCAAACAGGATTTTAAGTTGAAAAAAAAAAAAACTTCCAATAAAAAGGTCCGAGTGATCTGAAACATTTTATTTTTCCAGCCAGGTTTGTTGACCTACAATTGTTTGTGCATCCTTTGCAAAAATATGGTTGTAGTCACAATAAAACAAATTATATCGTAGAAAATTATTTACTGATGTAGGACAATTACCTGGTGCCATGTAGCCAAGGGTAGCCATGGTCTTGGTATATTCTTTAGATTGTCCGTCGTCTAGAAGCTTGGCAATGCCAAAGTCACTGACATGGGCAACCATGTCTTCATCCAATAAGACATTACTAGGCTTTACATCACAGTGAACCACAGTTGGAGAAGAACCATGATGCATGTAATCCAATGCAGATGCTACATCTATCATTATATTTAGCCTTTGCATGAAGTCCAAATAACAGTTATGAGAATACAACCATCTTTCAAGGCTCCCATTGGGCATGAAGTCCATTACTAAAAGCTTGTAATCAACATTTGAACAACTACCAATGACCCTGATGAGATTTCGATGCCGCAGACTGCGCATTGCTTCACATTCTACATCAAAGCTTCTTGATCCTAATTCTAAGTCCAAATTAAATAGTTTAACCGCAACAACCATCCCATTTGGAAGTATACCTTTGAACACAGAGCCAAAACTTCCCTTACCAAGTAAATTACTCTCATCAAATGCATTGGTTGCCTGTGAAAGTTCGTTGTAGGAAATCATTTTTGTTGTTGCTGGTAAGGTTGATATACTTGCTTGATCAGCAGGGCCACCACTATTCCTTCTTTGACGCCTTTTTAGAAGGAACACAGATGAAACAATCAAAATGGTTGACAACATTACAGGTAAGATGCATTTGATGAACAGCTTTGCATTTGACCTTTTCCTCTTCATTTTACTGCATGGTGGGACTTGTAGTCTAGCATTTCCACAAAGTGCTTTATTAGATATGAAAGATTGAGCTGTGAAATTTTTAAAAGGTCCACCATTGGGAATTTCACCTTCTAACCTATTATAAGAAAGATTGATAAATTTGAGATACTGAAGTGACTCCATGGATTTTGGAATCACACCAGACAAATAGTTTTGTGATAAGTCCAAATCTGTCAAACTTATCAAACTGCCAAATGAATCAGGAATATTCCCTAGCAATTTATTATGTGCAAAGTTGAGAATTTGCAAATTTTGCAATCCAGCAATGGCCCTGGGAATGCTTCCCGAAATCTGATTCTTTGATAGATCCAACAATACAACAGCTTTTAAATTTCCAATATCAAGTGGAAGAGATCCAGTTAAGGCATTGTTGGATAAGTTTACCTCCAGAATGTCTTTGAGACTCCAAAGAGAAGAGGACACCTGATTCAGTTTGTTAGAGTTCAAGTAAAGCTTTCTTAGAGAAGTGAGATTACCAAAGCATGCTGGGATCACACCAGAAATTAGCTTATTTTCAGTTATATACAACTCACTCAGCTTGTTGATTGCACAAAGTTCACGAATGACGGTTCCCTCTAATTGGTTTTTTCCAAGTCTCAAATATTGAAGAGACTGCAAACCATTGATAGTTTTTGGAATTGGCCCACTTAAATCATTATGATACAAACTCAGAACAAACAGGTTGCTTAAATTTCCAATTTCCAACGGAATTTTACCATCAATACTGCAATCATCAGCAAATAACTGTTCCAAATTGGACATATTTCCAACTGTTTTAGAAAGGTGTCCATGCATTGGATTCCCTGATATGTCAAGGAAATTCAAAGAACCAAGGAAGCTTAATTCAATAGTGGAAGCATCAGTAGTCAAATTATTAAATCCTATACTAAGCCCCTGAAGGTATCTTAGATTCCCTAGAGCTTTGGGTATAACTCCATTGAACTTATTCATGCTCAAATCCACATAGTTAAGCTTAGAAGCATTGGATATGCTGCTTGGAATGTTTCCACCAAGTTGGTTTTGAAACAAATACAGTTCTTCCAAGTGTCCTAGGCCAATATGTGATGGAAGAAATCCTGAGAGGGAATTACTTGCCAGAAACAAGTAGCTCAGTGATGTAATGTTAAAGATTTTTGAGGGAATAGATCCAACTAAATGGTTATTTCCCATAGTTAAATTTGAAAGCAAAGGAAGATCACCAATCTCCTCGGGTATAGAACCTGAAAGAACACAACAATTCATAGAGGAATTCAAAATAACATAAGTCAACACCTTTAGATTTTTTTTTTTTTGGTTACTTGATGATGCAGAGGTTCAGATCTAAGATTATTTTACGAACTACTATTCAAACTCATCATTTATTAACTCGTAATGATCCACCTAATGATTTATAAGTTTTAAAATAATCGATTCTTAAATAAGCCTCACACTAGGGAGGGACGAATTTAGTGGAGGCAAATAGATCCTAGTCCCCCTCTTCTCAATGTTTTTTAATTAAAAAATCACACACACGAGCACAACAGTGATTTTTATATTTTAAAAAATTGTACTGTTGTGACATACTTATATAATCGGGTATGTCAAAGTTTGTTCACTTTTGACCTCTCCTTTTTTTTTTTTTTTTGATTGAATTTTGACCTCTCCTTTAGATGGTTTTAGATCCGTTCTGCTTTAGACTTAATTATAATAAAATTCTCTAGCATAAAGATTAAATGACGCATGTAGATGTCACTTATTAATAATCAAATTCAAAAAAAAAGTGGCATTCGGTAGTGTTTGTTATTAATTCCAGCATTAATAAAAAAAATCAAAAAACAGTGGTTAGGTTATCCTACGGTGTTGTTTGAAAACTACTGTTTTCTCCGTTTCAAAATAAATATCGTTCTAGGTTTTTTCCACACAATTTTACAATTTTTTTTATTAATCATTGAGTATTAACCATGATCATTAATGTATATTGGAGTATAATGACTTTAAAAGTGATGCACAATATTAATTTGGATGTTAAATTAGAATAAAATAATTAATGTTACATTGAAAAAAATATAAAATAACACTTGTTTTGGGATATTTTTTTTCTTTGCTTAATCGACATTTTTTTTTGTTTCTCACAGGTCTCCTCCAACAGAGGCAATCCTGTTCGAGGCGCGTCGGACACTAAATGTGGGAACTTCTCCCAGCGAAGATTCGAACTTTGATTCGTCACGTTATGGGGGACTAACCCCTTTCGCTAGACCCAACCTCCGTTGGTTGCTTAATAGACATTTATTTTGTGATGGATGGAGTAAACAATTTGATTATTTTATAATGATATCAATAAACAAAATTATTTATGACGGATAAAGAAACAGATAGAAAAAGTGATATACTACCTTGATACATACATATATATATATAAAGTGATATACCTGTGAAGGAGTTGGCAGCAAGATATAATTCTTCGAGCATCGTACAATTGCTAATAGATTTTGGAATGCTTCCTACAAATTGATTACTATCCAAAGCCAAGAATTCCAGTAATGGAAGCTGGTGAAACATCTTTTCTGTTAGACTACCATTCAACTTGTTTCTTTCTAGGCTGAGTACTCTCATTGAAGACATGTTAAAAAGAGTGGACGGAATTTCTCCTGTAAAACCACAAGCTTAATTATATAAACATATGCATTGAGCCACTAAAACATACAGTCCCTCACAAAAATTATACGAATCAAATTAGATTTCTCGCACAAATTAGTTTGCTCTACCTCTTGTTGGAGAAGTTGATTGAAAGTTTGTGCCATTCATTTTGAGAAAAAAATATAATCTAAAATTTAATAATATGGAAATTTTAAAAATAAAAGAAATAACATGTATATGGGTGTACTATATAAGCATTTTTTTTTTGGATTGGTCAAGCAAAATTAGGACAACTTAGCTAGAATGTCTCGTGTCTTGGCTTGATTAGCATATGCCCAGCCACATGGGTAATACGTGATGTTTTAGATAATAAAATAAGTGTTACTACTTTTTTACGCCGATGTTTTATAACATGGATTTAATTGGTATGACCTGTAACTATAAAAAAAAATTACACCGTCAACCAATAATAAATTATCACACTATTAAAAATGTGTGATTTTATCACAGTTGTCTTAAAAATAACACACAAAATAATGTATATTAAAATTAAACTTTTATACTATTTAAAATAATAAATTCCTATTTTTTTTAATTCAAAAGTAGATAAAGATAAAATAAATTTATTAGGGGATAAAATACAGCAGACTGACATAAGGTGAGGCTATTAAAACTCCAGCTTTAGGCCCACCAAAAAAATTTATTTGTTACTGTTAGTTTTTAGACTTAAATGTATTTTTGGTCCCCTATTTTTCTCAATTTGGCGATTTTTGTCTCTCTATTTTATTTTTGCGATTTTGGTCCCTTATCTTTCTCAATTTGGCAATTTTGGTCTCTATGTTTTTTAATTACACTTTTGGTCCCTAAAAATCGTGGATTATGCACTTTTGGTCTCCCACTTTCACAAAATTCAAGATTTTTGGGACTAAAAATGCAAAAATCCATGATTTTGAGGGACTAAAAGTGCCATTAAAAGTATGATGAAAAATTTGTCAAATTGAGAAAGTTGGGGACAAAAAATACAATTAAACATAGTTTTTATAAAGCAAAAAGACACCTAAACAAAAATGTGTCTTTTTGAACCTCAAGGGATTGACCTATTGGAGCATGATTAGACTTGTATCCGATATGTCGCGGGTTCGAGTCTCTATTAGTCCCCTTAGAATGAGGTAAATATAATTACTTTCGTAAGTGGTCAAAGAACTAAGAGATCTTCCCTATCTTAGACTGCGTGTCATCGTAACCCTAAATTTTTATGTCTCAACAAAAAAAAAGTTGTCCTTTTTGATAATTGACGTGATATGCACTTATGTGAAAATATAAGGAACAGTATATATACCTTCCAAGTTGTCCTCATCAAGATAAATGGAGGCCAGTGCAGTTAAATTTCCAATATCATGTGGTATGCTTCCTCTGCTGAACATATTTTGTGATAAGTCTAAATCTGTCAACTCATTGCACGGATGCCAAACAGATGGCATTTTACCATAGAACCTGTTGAAGCCTACATAAAGCACTTGGAGTTGTGGAAGTCCACGGCAAATGCTTGATGGAAGACTTCCAGATAAGTTACTGGATCCAAGTTCAATATCTTGCAACATCGAGTGATTGAAAATTGTTGAGGGTATGGAGCCAGTAAACGGATTATTTCCAAGATACATTTTTCTTAGCCGTGGAATCTCACCAATCTCCTTCAGAATCCCTCCTAATTTTTTAATTTCACAAATTAATACAATACGTACAATCAATCACAAGACTATAATAATAATAGTAATAATAATAATAATAATCTCTCTGTGGAGAATTCATAGATACCGAGAAAATGTAGCGTATTACCTGAGAAAGAGTTATAAGATAAACTGATTCCCTGAAGGGAAGAGAGGTTAGAAATGTTTGGAGGAATGGTCCCCGAAAGAGTATTTGAAGAGATTGATAAAAGCCTCAAGTGGGTCATTTTGCCAATTTGAGGCGGAATGGTTCCTTGTATGAGATTGTCGTTCAAATCCAAGATCTCCAGCAGTGTCAAATTGAATAAAGATTTTGGAATGAAACCACCAAATTTATTATTTCCAAGGTACAAGTATCGGAGTAGTGTAGATAAGCCTCCAATCCATGAGGGAACATTTCCACTAAATTCATTGTAGCTCAAGTTGAGTGACTTCAATCTACGCAGCTGGACTAGTTTTTCTGGCAATTTCCCATGAAAACGGTTTCCACCAAGATCAAGTTCAACAAGGAAGGTGAGGTTTCCCAACTGAGAGGGTATGGTGCCACTAAGACCCATTTCACCAAGTTTCAAGGTCCTCACCCTTCCGTGGTGGTGAGCATCACAAGTGACACCAACCCAGTTGCATACAGAAGAGGAGGCAGAAGAAGACCAATTATGAGACAGGAAATGGTAAGGGTCCTCGGTGATAGAAGACTTTAGAGCAACAAGTGCTAATTTGTCTGTGGTGATGTTGGTTCCACTTATTAGAGCTAAGAAGGCCATGAAGCAGTGGATTGAAAACATGACAACCCAGAAGCGAAAGCAAAGTTGCTCTTCCATGTTTTTAAGATTTGATGAATCTTAGGACTGACCAAAGCCAAGTGTGTAGAGCGTTGTTTTAATGGCCACTTTCCACTCGCACTAAAATTCCTCTGTACACAAATTTCATCGTTAATCCTTACATAGCATTGTGGGTTTTTTTATGTATAAAAAAAGTGTGTTGTTTTAATGTGTGATTGTACGAATGCAAGTCAATGATTTCGGACATCCGTGCTTGGTTTCATTAATTAAGGTGAAGAAGGTATGGAGGCAAGTTCAGGGAAAGTGCATATAATAATACACTGGCTTGAATAAATTTAAAAATAGTTTGAGAAGATTTGATGTGATTGAAGTAGCCTAGAACTTTAATAAAATAGCAAGGTAATTAAAACTAGGGCAGGACACTGGTCGGATTCGGTCCAAAAAATGCTCAACTGAATAAAACCGCGGATAGTAATATCAAGCCCATCTCCGTCCGTTTGAGCCAAAGGATAGGGCGGGTGGCGGGTTCGGTGGTTGGCAGTTTCGGTGGGCAGTTTTGCTCGGTTGCCCGTTCACAGAGTTCCAGAAAATTCCATAATTTAACCAAAAAATATTGAAGATGAGAGATGAGAAATAACAAACAAATAGATTTGAACAAACATAAACAATTAAACATGAAGAACATAGACGTAGTCACTTACAAAACTGCACAAACAAATCTGGGTTTTTACAAAAAAAATGCACAAACAGATCTCCAACACTGAGGATAACCGAGTAATTAGTTCACTAATAATGCACAAACAGATCTCCAACATCTGGGTCGCAGTCTCGCAGAAAGAAGACGCTCACAGCCACTTACCAGAGAAAGCTCGGTTCCTCCTCTCCCTCGCATCACTCGCCGTTGAAGCTCACCACCGTCAACACCTTAGTCAAGACAGCCTTCAACATTGCGTCGGAGTCGGCCAAAAACGAGATCCGCTTAACCTCTGTCGAAACAGCTCTGCCACAGATCCACCACGAAGCAGCACTCCCATCTGAGATTGAGAGTTGAGAGAGACGTAGAGACTTGGATTTGACGGGGAAACGAGACTCAAGATAAGGGAAAACCAGAGATTGAGGTTAGAGAGAGAGAGAGATGCCTTCAGGCTGCGCTTGAGTTACTGGAAAACAAATGGGTGATAGGGTTAAACCAAAACAAATGGCACTAGATTAACCCTCCCTCTCTTGGGCTGGCTCTTGTAATTAAAAGGACTGGACACTGGACAAGAGCATTGGGCTGCACTCTTGTCGATGCAGTTCGACCACTGGGCCGGCGGTTCTTAGCCGAACCGGCTTCTCTGCGGCCGGTTGGTCAGGGTCACCCCGACCGGACAGTTCGGTCGGCCGGCCCGGTCGGTTTAATTACCATGTAAAATAGAGATGAATTTTAATTTATAAATGTAAGTTATCGCGATCAATTCGTTTAAATATGTCTCTCACTATTGGTTCCTTTGGCAATTTCAGCGACATGGGGACGTCGAGACCGGGATTCGAACCTGGGTGTTGCCGTTTAGACACGTGTATGTGTTTGTTGTTTACCATTTCTACTAGCTGACAAAAAAAATTTGTTTAAATATAACTTTTTTTTTGAAACCAAAATGTAACAAGTTATTAGACTTATTTTGATTTAAGGAAAATATATTTATATTTATGTGGCCGTACATATTTGTTTGGTAGAGATCATACTTAAATATTTTATTTTTTTGAGGAAAGAGATCATACATAAATATAAAAACACGTCAAACGCATAAAAAATATAACTAATGGGTAAAAAGCAGTATATGCTCTTCATCAAAACAAAAAAAAATGCTTCATAAAAAATGGTAAATTGGTCAGAAACGTATCGTGTATGTCACAGCCACGTGATTTCTCAAACTCGCATTCGTGTTTGCTTATTTCAACAAACAAACTACTTGCAACACCACAATTTCATTTCATTTGCTGAAGCTGTTAATTTGCTGGATTACAAAACCTTTAGAGGCCGGAGGCAATGTTGCGCTCAAGTTAGATATCAAAAAGGCATTTGACACTCTTGATTGAGATTTCTTATTGTCAGTGCTTCATGCTTTTGGTTTCCATGATACTTTCTGTAAGTGGGTTGAGGTTGTTCTCCACTCAGCCAAGCTTTCTTTTGCTATTAATGGTCGGTTTGTTGGTTTCTTCTCTTGTAAGAGGGGAGTGAGGCAAGGTGACCCCTTATCGCCCCTTCTTTTCTGTCTTGCTGGAGATGTTTTTAGTAGGGAAATTACTAATTTGTTGTCTTCTGGTTCCCTGAAACCTTTTACAGGTCTTAATAACTTTGCTATTTCTAGTCATGTTCACTATGCAGATGATGTGCTAGTTTTTTGCAAGGGTACTAAGAGAAATTTGGAGAATTTAATAGCCTTGGTGCATTCTTATGGTCAAGCTTCAGGTCAATATCTTAACTTGAATAAATGCAGGTTCTATGCTAGCAATGCCTCTTCTTCTAAAATTGCTCATCTCACCAATTTGCTGGGGTTTGGAGCTGGTCATCTTCCTTTCAACTACTTGGGTGTCCCTCTCTTTAAGGGTAAACCAATGAGAGTGCATCTTCAACCTATTGCTGATAGAATTGTTTCTAAGCTGGCTACTTGGAAAGGATCCATGCTATCCATTATGGGTAGAGTTGAGTTAGTTAAATCAGTTATTCAAAGCATGCTTTTGTATAGCTTCCACATATATGCTTGGCCAGTCTCTTTGCTTAATTCGCTGGACCAATCTATCAGGAATTTCATTTAGGCAGGTGACACCATAATCAGGAAAATTGTGACGGTTGCTTGGGACACTCTTTGCTCTCCTGCCCTTGAAGGTGGCCTTGGGGCCTTGGGGTCAAGTCTCTGAGAACTCTCAATGAGGCCTCTCTGTTGAAACTAAGATGGGACATGTTATCTTCTAATAAGGAGTGGACCATATTCTATCGAGCTAGATTTTTCAAAACTAAGAAGCCCACTCTCAGGTACATTAAATCTTCCATTTGGCCAGGGATTAAATCTCACATCACTACAGTTTTGTCTCATTCCATTTGGCAAGTGAGAGATGGTAAGCAAATTAATTTCTGGGTTGATAATTGGCTCTCTATGCCTCTAGTCCAACTTTTACAAATCCCTAAGAACCTTCATGGTCAGTTAATTGCTTCGGTTGCAGACTTTATTCATGATAATGCTTGGCACATTCCTAGTCGCATTTTACTTGCTTTTCCTCAGGTAGCCTCTGACATTGCCAAGGTTCATGTGCCTCGGTTTCTTGATGATGATAAGTTGATTTGGAGGGACTCCAGCTCGGGTTTGTTGTCTGCTAAGGATGCCTACCTGCATCTTAAGCACTCTAGACCGATTGTCCCGTGGAGCAGGATCATTTGGAATGCTTCTATTTCCCCTTCCAAGTCTTTTGTGACTTAGAGGCTGATTCACAATCGCATGCCCATTGAGGAGAATTTGAAGGCAAGGGGTCGGGTGTGTGTTTCTATCTGCAGCTTATGTTATGCAGCTGAGGAAACTTCCACCCATTTATTTTTTTAGTGCAGTTTTGCTAAAGCCCTTTGGGATTGGATTGCTTCGGCCATTAAAACTAATGTGGATACTTCCTCCATTCGTGACATTTTGAAGGTCTGTAATTTGAACTGGAGTCTGCAAACAAAGGTTGTCATTTCAGCTGCTATCATCAACATTGTGTGGGTGATCTGGTTCTATAGAAATAAGCTGAAGTTTGATGGCAAGCGAATCTCTCTTCGGACTGCTAAGAACTTAGTTGTGAGCTCTATTTTGCTTTTAGGCAACACGACTACTTGTTGTATGTCTTCTTCTCTGCAGGAGTTCTTGATTCTTAAAGAATTTGGCATTCGAATTCATGCTCCCAAGGCTCCTGTAATCACTCAAGTTGATTGGATCCTTCCGCCCTATGGTTGGGTTAAAGTCAACACTGATGGGGCTGCTCAGGGATCTCCGGGGCATGTTGGGGGTGGTGGTATTTTCAAGGATCGTAGTGGGGCCGTTCTGGGCTGTTTTGCGGACTATTTTGGTATTACTTTCTCTCTGGAAGCTGAGCACTTAGCTGCCATGTTTGCGATTGAAGAGGCTGCTCATAAAGGTTAGGTTCGTCTTTGGCTTGAGTGTGACTTCTCTTTGGTTGTCCAAGCCTTCAGATGCCCTGAGCTGGCTCCTTGGCACCTTCGTATCAGGTGGAAGAATTGCATCCACATCACTTCTTTTATGTCTTTTAAAATTTCCCATATTTTTAGGGAAGGAAACCATTGCGCGGACAAGTTGGCTTCGTTTGGTGTCTCTTCTAAGTGCTATTCTTGGTGGAATTTAATTCCTCCTTTTATTAGGATGGATTTCTTCCGTAACAAGTTTGGGCTCCCCAACTTTAGATTTAAATAACTCTCCTTGCTGCCTCATGGGTGTAGTTTATTTCTTCCCTTGTTGCTTTCTTTTTTATTTTGTGTGCTGCATATGATTGTTAATGTCTTTGGTGCCAATATAGTTGGGATGAAAGACATTATTGTGATACTCTTGCATGCCATTACTATTTTTATTAGAACTATTTCTTGTTTTATAGGTTGGGTTATCCTTCCTATTGGTATTAGCATCGTCTTTGCTCATGGGTTTTGGTCTAGTCTTCTCATGTTTACTTGTTTTGCTTTTTCCTTTTTTTAATAAAATTTAGGGGAGGGTACTCTTTTTCCTTCTAGATATTTTTTCCCTAATGAGGGTTTTGCATCAGAAGGTTTTAACAAGACCATTTTCCTTTCTTTTGCTTTAAAAAAAAAACTCGCATTCGTGTTGCAAAATAAATCCCATGAAAATTTCACCAAAATCAAGTTATTTTTTAGGCTTAAGTATGTTTTTGTTCCTTGTAAATATAGAGTGTTATGATTTTAATCCCTATAAAATAAATTGTTTCCTTTTTGTCCCTACAAAATATTTTATTTTGATTTTGGTCCTTCTGACCAAAATTCATAACAAAATCTGTAGAAAACACTCATTTTCTTGTCAAATTTCTAATGAATTTTGATCCGGAGAACTAAAATCTATTATTTCAACAAAAATTTGTAGAAAATTTCGCAGAAAACACTTCATTTTCCTGCCGATTTTCCCGTTAATTTTGGTCAAAAGAACTAAAATCAAAATAAATTTTTTTACAAGGACTAAAGTCAAAACACATTATATTTACAGGGATAGAAAACATATTTAAGCCTATTTTTTATTAAAGTTTCACAGTATATTTTTTTCAATGTATATTAATATTGGTTTCCTCACGACCTTATCATTTGTTTTTCTTGAATTGCTTTGAGATAATGCCGGTGCAAAGATATTATACATTATCACTCAAGCTCCGTGAATGTCTTTTTTTTCCCTTTTCAAAGAGCCTAGCGGCGAGACTCACACACACTGGGTATAGAGAGGAAGGGTACCGCGTATTCGAACTCGCGTCCCGTTATATCAAATATCCCCACAGCCTTTTACCATTTCAGCTGCACTTATGGGACAACTCTGTGAATGTCTATACGTGGATATTTTATCCGTCTTGCCCGCTTAGAACGGTAAGAATTAATTTATAGTTTATTCAACCAGTTTATAAATTTGTTTCATGAATACATATGTGTTTGATAAAGGAGTTCATTTTATTTGTTTATTGCATTGTTTGAAATGTTATTTGAAATTGAGTTTGATTTATAGCTTATAGCTTGTAAATTATTGTTTTTATCTTATTTGTAGCATATATTTTAATTAAATTTTTCCTTTATTCTCTCTTAATTATTATTTGTAGAGCTCTTAAACATTGTCTCATGTATATTTTGTTTATCAATGTGTGATACTTTTTTGTTATTTTTAAATATTACAATATTCAATTTATTATTACATCATTTATTTTAATTTTTAGTAAAAGTATTTGATCTTTAAACAAATAATAATTACTTTTGTGATTTCAAAATAATATTGATTAAAATTATATACAAAAATTTAAATATATTTTATTATAAAGAAATATAAATTTCTTTAATTCAGTTATAATCTAAATTCATTTATATTATCTAATTTTATTTAATAAAAATATTTAAAGATAAAAATAGAATTAAAAAAACCAACATCTTAATTTTTAAAATGATAAATATTTTGAAATAAATCAAAGTATTAAAAGTGATAATTATTTTACAATAAATAATATAAATAAAACATAATTTATATGAAAAATATATAAACGTATTCTTTAATATAGTCATCAACTAGTTTAACAACGTACTCCAGTAAAAAAAAAAAAAGTAGTTTAACAACTAATTTGACTCATTATTAACTTTTAGTTTTTCATTTTCAACTAATTTAGCAGTTACTTTTATCAATCACACCAAAGCCATGTCTAACTTTCAATTACACTAGTTGAGAAAAAAACCCGTGCTCGGCACGGGTGACAAAGAAAAAATATAATCTACAGTATAGTTATTTTTTTTTTAGTGTGTTAAGTTTTTTGTGAAAAAATCTTTTTTGTCAAAAAATGAATGAATGAGTTTTTATCATATGTCTTGTATAAATAATAGATTTTTCTTCTCAAGTTGTCACATTTATTGAAAGTACCGTGTTCTCCACAAAATAAAAGGAAATGTGCTGCCATTGCATCTTGCTTGCCACTTCCATAGTGGGCGGACTTGATGTGGGTATGCAATAAAATTGGAAAAATGAAGGAAAGACAAGACAACTCAGAATAGCAATAAGGGTGCACGAATCTTCGGTTGGTGAGAAAATCACATTCAACATCATCGACGAGTATAGGAACGATCAATTAGGTCAAGTTTTCTATTTATACATGTATTGAGACCTAGAGGAGAAAAGCAGAAACGCAACAGCAGTAGTAGAAAGCAGGAAAGGAGAGAAATATTGAGACCTGGACAAGAAATGCAGCGGTGCAGGCAGTAGAAAGCAGGAAATAAAAGATATTAGATCAAGTTTCTATTTATACATATAGCGGTATTTAGGTAATTTTCAAATGCAGGTACCTACAGACATGAGTGGTATGAAACCTGCTCCCATCTCGTTAATACGCGAGTAGAGAAAAACTTGCCCTGTTAAACCTTTGAGTACCTGTTAAACTATCCAAATTAAATCCATAACGAATTCTTACTTGTGGGTACATGTTTTTTGGCCATCCCTAGATTGAAGCAGGTTTCGTGGATTTGCAAAAGCATCCCTTCTATAGCAGCCCAACTCTCCTTCTCTCTACTTCTACCACTGCAAAAAATGGTGTTTCAACAACTCCGTCTCTCCTTACTTCTCTCTTGCAGCCTCTATAAGTGTTTGCCACGAGACAACCCATAATGATGGACATTGCCATCGTATACTCCTTCACAATCAACAATAGTAGACCCACAACCCTCACAAGAATAGTTGCGGGCCCCTCTCCTTCCTTCTACGTCCCCACTAAAACCACTTGTAACCACATGTACTCGCGAGACACTTCACTATACATGAGTCATACCTGCTTTCATCAATGTTCCCACAATAGGCCCTACGAATTGAACTACCCTCTCAACCGAAAGCCGCCCAGTGTGGTACACCCTCACAACTGCAAACCACCATATGAAACCTCAACCAAGCCATCAACACACACCACTCCACCGAAGATTCGCTGTAATGTTTCTCCACCCATACCACATACCAAAACCAAAACCAAAGGTGTGACTTGGTTGTATTTGTTGGATTGAGGGATGTGTTTTTAAGAGAAAACTCAAAATTGCCTGATGCAAAATGTCAAGTACATAAGGATATTTTTATGTACAAATAGAGAACTCTAGAATCACTTTTAGGATATTCCTAATTAAAACTCACTACTAGATACTTTCTACACTTTTCTATATTCAATGTAGTTCTAGATTTTTACATAGATATTGTGATAACTTTAAATAATTTTATATTCATCTAAAATTCAAATTATAAATAACATTTCTCTCCCTTAATTTAAAATTATCTTCTTCACGCTAGGTCTTGATCTCAATCGTTGAAGGTCTTCAAATTTTAGTGGTTTTGTGAAGATGCCTGCAATTTGATATCGAGTCTTCACATACTTAAGCTTCGCCTTTTTTTTTCGGGCCAATGCATTCTCTTATGAAATGATACCCTGTGTCTGTGTGCTTGCCCCGTTCATGAAACACCTGATTATTTGCAAGTGCTTGTGCATACTTATATTATCAATGCAAATCTCTGTTGTTTTCTCTTGTGGTATATGAAGTTCTTTCAATAATATCCTTAGCCAAATGGCATGGCGAGTACAAGCGGTTGCTGCCACATATTTTGACACACATGTCGAAAGTGTGACCATGGATTGCTTCTTTGAACTCCACAAAAAAACAATAAACACAATGACCCATGAAAAATATAAAGTCACTAGTGCTCTTTCTATCATCAGTATCTCCCGCAAAGTCATTATCACAAAATCCAAAGAGTTTGAAATTATTAGAAGGAGAGTGAAATAGGCCATACACTAGTGCAAATTCGGGATTTAAAATTGGTTATTTTGGGTTTTAAAATCGGTTGGACAACCGATTTAGATTCTCTAGATTTAGTATGTCTAGGATTTTAAATCGGTTATTTAACCGATTTAAATTCTACTTTTTAAATCGGTTATTTATATTAACCGATTTAAAAAGTCTGGATTCGAGTAAAAATCCGGTTTTATTAGGGATTTTAAATCGGTTGTTTATAAACAACCGATTTAAAAAGTCATATATGTCTTCAACTGAGGAATTTAGAAAGCACCTTTTAAATCGGTTGGTTATAAACAACCGATTTAAAAGGTCATTTTAAATCGGTTGTTTATAAACAACCGATTTAAAAAGTCATCTCCATTTAAGGAATTTATAAAACACCTTTTAAATCGGTCGTTTATAGTCAACCGATTTAAAAGGTCATTTTAAATCAGTTGATTATAAACGACCGATTTAAAAAGTCATATATGTCTTCAACTGAGGAATTTAGAAAGCACTTTTTAAATCGGTTGTTTATAAACAACCGATTTAAAAAGTCATCTCCATTAAAGGAATTTATAAAACACCTTTTAAATCGGTCGTTTATAGTCAACCGATTTAAAAGGTCATTTTAAATCGGTTGATTATAAACGACCGATTTAAAAAGTCATATCTGTCTTTAGAAAGCACCTTTTAAATCGGTTGTTTATAAACAACCGATTTAAAAAGTCATCTCCATTTAAGGAATTTATAAAACACCTTTTAAATCGGTCGTTTATAGTCAACCGATTTAAAAGGTCATTTTAAATTGGTTGACTATAAACGACCGATTTAAAAAGTCATATCTGTCTTCAACTGAGGAATTTAGAAAGCACCTTTTAAATCGGTTGTTTATAAACAACCGATTTAAAAAGTCATCTCCATTTAAGGAATTTATAAAACACCTTTTAAATCGGTCGTTTATAGTCAACCGATTTAAAAAGGTCATTTTAAATTGGTTGACTATAAACGACCGATTTAAAAGTTTTTTTTTAAAATTTTATATTTGTTACAGCGACCAGAACATAGATACCTATAAAAACAACTAGAACAACCACAACAAGAGTTTTTCCAGCAACCCAATACAATCACAACAATAGTTTTCCAGCAACCAAATCAAAATACAAACTAAAATTAATAGTCAAATACAAACTTAACTAAATCTAAACTTAAACTGAAACTAAAACTAAAACCAAGTCAAATAGAAACTAATATTCAAATACAAAACATAATTAAATCAAAAACACAAACTTAAACTTGAACTTCACTATTTGTCTTTTCCACCATTTTTTCTATTCTTTTTCCTTTTTGGCTCGTATTTCAACTCGGCATGGAATTTGCAAAAAAATTCTGCCCAAAGTTGTCTTATGCTCAAAAGCTCATCATTTGACATTGGTGTTGTGTCATTGAATACCTGTAAGATATAGATATATATATATATATATATATATATAAACACTAGTTAATATAACCAAAATAATCCTTAATTAAGTACGAAATCAATTAAGCTTATTGAGTTTTTAAATATTACCTCCATCCAATTTCCGGTTATCCCCGCCGAGATAATGGTCATCATATTTCTCATGACATATATCTCACATGCCCACCTGTCGGTTTGACGAGCCACCTACAAATAAATATAGAAGTTCCGCACTCAGTTAATATTAAATATCCTAATATTTGTAAAAGAATATTTTTAATTTAAACCACTTACTCTGGGCAACAACCATTCAGGCGGATTACTTCTCCTAACTCCCTTAAGCCTGTTATATCCATCAATTGCACTGATAAAAGAATATCCATGATAAGTCAAAGTTTTAAAATTATATCATAAAGTATATGTTAAGAATTAAATTGAATCTTACTTATTAATTCTTTCTACAATGGTTTGATTAGGCCGATAACACAGGGAGCACAACCAGACAACAACGTGGTCTTCAGGACAAATGACAGCCAACTGTCAATGTTCACTGCAATATTGGACAACAATAATGGTATGAAGAAACAGACAAACAAAAGAAAACTATATAAACACACGTAAATGAACTTACTTATAGCAGTATGGTGCTAAATAACATTGTCTCTTCTCTTCCCACATCTTGTTCTGGATGTATGCTCGAATTTCCTCCAATTTTTAGGAGCAGACTTGGGACATAAAGAACCAATCTGGTAAGGCGAAAAAATTCCGTACCTATCATCATAGCCCATATCCTTACATTGGCGCCAACAGTACCTAATATATTGAAAAACACGTTAATTAATATTACAAATGATTTAAGCATGCTTATAATATAAACTTAGATTGACATATACTTACGAGCCCCAAAATGCCAAGTGGCATAATTCAAGCCAACGTCCACCCACAGTAATGTCGGTTATCTCCTTCTCACCAATCCAGTAATGTTCGACGGACTCGGGGTCATAATCCATCAGTAGCCCCTGTGACTTGCCGCTAAAGTCATATAACATGGCAGATAACTCTCTCAACCAATTAGTGGGGATTGGCATCCCCGGTTGGGACAGTGATCAACTGTCCTTAGCGGGGAGTCTTCATAGAATTGGGCTGGTCAGATGAGGGTTGACTTGCACAAGCCATATTTGCAAGTCTCTGCAAAATGAAATTTTATAAATGAATAGCCTTCGCAAATTTACTTAAACTACTGTATTTATATTGTAGCATTTTATACATACCTCAGCTACTGTCTTCTCTATCCTCTGACTAATTGTCTCCTGTAACTCTTGCATGTTGATGGCTGCGTGTTGATTTACACAACCCTGAGATGCAAGTCTCTGTAAATGAAATTTTATAAATTAATATATTTCTAAATCTGGTTAAATTAACTGCTTATTTTATATTGTAACATATTATACATACCTCAGCTACCGCCTTATCTACCCTCTTATTGAAGGTCTCCTCAAACTGCTGCATCATCACTGCCTTGAAGGACTCCATCTCCGCATAGGCTTTTGCTTTGCCACGAGGTGCAGCATTTCCATAATATGTCTTCAGGCCAACACCAAAAGGGGCAACGCGGGGACGGCCACCGTGATCAGGTGTCCCAATGGCAGTACTCAGGATATCCATACGTGTATCAGGAACAAAAGTTCCTTGAGTGGCCTGATCCACAAGGTCATCCTGCCAACATATATGGTATAAGTCAATGTTATGTAAGGCATTACACTAAAAATGATATATTGGAAGTTTTACTTACAATTTTTTAGGCAACAGTGGCTGTCTCCTCATTTATATACCCTCCGGTTGGCTTTATTCGGGCCAAATAACACACGGACAAGAAAATGTTTCGCCACTTTTAGGAAGCTTTGTTTGAGCAAAATTCAGAAACTCTTCTACTCCCTTCTTATACTCTTCACTCAATCGATTTTGTTGCATTCAACTACAATCCATAACTACGTTTTGAAAAAAAATACACACTTCAGGGAACGTTAGCCATAACTTGTTATCGTCTACCTAGTTGAAATTCACAACTATTTCTAACAAAATTTCAATGGGTGCCAAGAATCAACAATAAACAGTCTTGCTCCATACACCCATAGGAGCAAGAAACACATGCAATCAAATTCATAGCCACTCTATTAAAATATTTAGATCCTTGGGTTGAGATGGAGTCTCTTCATCTATCTTTTCTCTTTCATTTGACCGTAGTAAAATCTTATACTAATACTAATTAGATACAAATGAGTAAGTTGAAGGACGCATAATCTAACCAAATACAAGATAAAAAAAGTTAGAATCGTGCAATTCAGTATTGCTAATGCGTTATCAATATATACCACCAGTTAACAGTGCAATTCAACAAGACAAAATGTTTCCACATTGTATATTGACAACTTTTACTCAAGTGAGGAATATGTAGAAAACCAAAGCAATCAGTGTGCATTGCACAATGCCTTCATTAAAAACCTATTTAGGCGTTTTAACTTCATGCCTTCTTATTTTCCCTTTGTATGTGAGCTGTATATATAGCAGTGAGTAGCTTTGTAGTAATCAGTTGATCAATAAAATGAAGTTTTCATTCGCTGAAGAACAGAATTTTTTTCTAAAAATAAAAAACTGTAAAATGACAAAACAAAAGAGAGAACAGGGAATGAGGATTCAAAATCACGCAGATGGTACCAGAGAATCAGAGGGAGGAAGAGATAATTTGAGAAGCCGAAGTCTACATGCGGATAGTGTCTGTACTGATACACAAATTCAAAGGATTTACAGAGAAATAAGATAGAAATATATTGTGCCTTAATAGTAACTTTACTACTAACAATCAAAGATAGGAAACATCAATGCAGGAACTGCCCAAGAAAAGCAATCAAAAGTAGTTCTAATCATATGTAATAATTTATAGAATGAAACCAGAAGCTGAACAAAAAGGGTGGACTAATGCATGAGGTTTCCAACATCACAGGATCCTGCTGTCTTGGGTAGTGTTAGTTGTAAGCAACCTTACCACCATGAACCGAGAGGTTGTGTCTGGGACTAGAAAAACTAGAAATCGTAGGAAATACATGTAAAGCAACCCACAGCAGTTTTGAGAATCTACATATATGATGCTCATGTCCCATTTAAAATCTTTTAAACTGTTAATATTACAATAGATGCATAATGAAAATTTTATTCAGACTTTACTCACTTATTTTATTGTGTCCTTTCTTTTCTATTTTGTCAGGGTTTGTCAGAGGAAGAAGGCGAGAGAAAAGATGCAAGAATGTCCTTGCATTATTTTTTAACGAAAAATTGTCAGTATTTAGTCAATAGTTATGTTAGGCAGAGTTTGAACCCTAATCTCCTTACTCAACCTACTTATGTCCCTTGACTCAAGCCACTGGAGCCACCTTGCTGGGACAGAATTTCCTTCCATTTAGAATTGTACAAAAAAGCCACACACGAACAGAAAGTAAACATTACCTTGTCCAAGAAGCAGAATGGAGTTTGTAGCTATAGAAATGACATCTTGGATCTTCTCACTGGAGAAAAGAACCCGAATGACTGAAACAGAGACAAGTTGCTTAGATTATGCAGTCAATTGAGGAAAGAGAAAGAAGCAAAGGCATTTTGGCAATTATTTGTCCAATAATAGAGGGAAAGTTAGATAAAAATGCAGCAAAAAACTTTCCAAGTACAGTAGCTTTGATATGCCAATATAAAAAAGGAATGAAATAAAATAGTAGAACTCCAGTGCTGAGAGAAACCTACATAAATCAAAACTTACTGCGTAGGACCTTCACATTTAAAACTAACAAAATCAATAGGGAAAACAAAGCACTTAAATATGCCATTTGAGACAAATATACAGATTTCTAAAGCAACTAGACAAAGACCAGAGGTCTATATCTGATCCAGAAACGTGTATGACTTTATTTTATTTAGAATAACATCCACAAGATTCAAGATATTAACTCAAAACGAAGGTACTATTACATGTTATAGAGCAGTAAATATGTCAAATTCAAAACAAAATTCAATAAATAAAGCAGAAATAAAAAATACTATATAAATGACAAAAGATGCAAAATAACATTGTCATGAGGTTAGGGGCTACTGGCGAGAGACTTTGGTAGTATGTATAAAGTGCAATTTATAAAGTGCAAAGTTCAAAAAACAAATGGCATGGACGAAACCTGGAACGGAGGACATGGAAACAATATTATTTATTTTTTGAAAAAAAAAGAGAAAGGAAACCTGGAACGGAGGACGAAAGGAAGAAACCTAAGGAGGACGAACGCGGCGGCGGCTTCTTGAAGCAGGACGAACGGCGAACGGCGTCGGCGTCGTCTTGAAGGAGAACGGCGAGCAGGACGGAGGCACCTTTTGTTCGAGCGTTCGAGCAGAGACGAAGCAGAACGAGACGCGAGCTTGAAGATGGAGGCCTACGCGAGCAGAGGCCTACGCGAGCAGAGGCCTAAGCGAGCTTGAAGATGGAGGGGCGGCGGCAATGGTGGAGGCACGGCGGCGAGCGGAGAGGAAGCAGGGATTCTCACCAAGATGGAGGCGTGAGAGTGAAAAGAAAAAACGTAGGAAGGAGTTCACTGTCGTATGAGAGGGAAAAGCAAAAACCTAGAAATGTTTAAACCGGTCTTCTAAATCGGGTGAGTAAGTGGCAGATTTAAAATAGTGCTTTTAAATCGGTCAGATAAAAGGACAGATTTGAAATCCCGTGCGTGAAATATTTTCACATCTGTTGCGATAAACGACCGATTTGAAATCCCGAGCGCAATGTTATAACTTCATTTTAATTACAAAAATGCCACCGCATTTCTTTTTAAATCGGTTGTTTAACACAACCGATTTAAAATACCTGTTCCAAAAGGCAGTTTTGTAGTAGTGATAATCATGTGTATCTTTTAGGTAGTGGGGTATTCTCTTAGCGACTTTAATGTGTGCAGAAGTAGGAGCTTCCATGAAACGACTCACGACTCACTAATCCAATTAGGTGGAGCTGTCAAGCTCAAAATAAAATAAAAATAAAAAAAGGAAGCAAAGGATAAGCCATTAGAGGCGGATAGAATAAAAATGATTGCCTGGAGATGCACAAAAGTATGGAGTGCGTAATGAAGAGAGATGACACCATAGAAATCAGAGACAAGAAAGGAAATCATAAGTTGCGTGAAGAGTAGTTTATAGAGGAATGTTGGAGAAGAAGAGCAATCACATAGGACATTAGAGGAGAGTATAAAGGGTGAACTAATGGGAACATACAACTACAAAAATGTGTAACAATTGTAACCTCTCTCACTCTGCGTCTCCCTCAAATTTTAAATTTGAGATTATTGAGATGTGACATAATGAAACTCGCGCCACTCAGGGGCCAAAATAGTTTTGATGGGACAGTACGCAAGCCCACATGTAATAGACACCTATTGACCCAACAAACACCAATGACCCAATGCAAAAAGCAAGCTCAAAGTGCATATATGTCGTACAAGATGCCAACCTTCAACCATGAGATCAACAAACGCGCGAAACTCGACAACACATATAAGCTGACTCCAAATGCTCGCACGAGCAGCCGTCTTGGGGGCAACTAATTAGGGCCGATCTCAGGCCTACTTATGCTCAAACTCTCACATAGAGAGTTGACCCAGTGTTGGTCTCAATCCCATTAAGCATTAAGAGGAGCCCTAACTCAATAATAGTCCTTAACAGTAAAATTTCATGTAGTTAGATTGTTACATTAAGTTAGTTATCACATTAAGCTATAATATAAGACAATTTACTCTGATGCAAGGTGTCAGTGCCCTATATAAGGGATGCCCCATTTCATTTCAATGTACACATTCATTCTGATAAGCTCCCATTCACCTCACTCAAACGTTGATTTAAACATTGGAGTGTTTGTATGTACACCACCACCATTCTTTATAGTTGCTACTATTGATCTTGCTCTCTGGCTACAAGTGAAGCTTCAACTCCAACAAAACAAATTAGAAAATAATTTAGTTGTTGTTATTATTATTATTATTATTATTATTATTATTATTATTATTATTATTATTATTATTATAAAAGTTGGTAAACAATGGGGAGTTTTTTTCTCCTAATTTATCTGCCAAAATTAAGGGTATAATAGTCTATTAGACCCTTTAAACTTTGATGAGAAAAACAAAACATGCCTAAATGTCTATATTTAATGCACTTTTTATTGTTATTATGTCAGCCATTATTATACCACCTTAATTAAAAATAAAAAACAAATCATAAATATATTTTCTTTGAATGACTTGTCTATTTTGTATGTGTATAAATTTCAGCATTCTATAAATATCACATAAAATCTTGACATTTGCTTGGATCTGGCTCCTCTAAAGTGAATAATTCACTTTAGAGAATAAAGTAAGCAATCTCAACCATTGATGAGAAAATCAAGGATTGGTATTAACTACATATGCATAACAAATCACCATTTATTTTCTCATAAACAGTTGGATTCCTTACTTTACTCTCTACCCACTTTAGAAGAGTCAAATCCTACTTACACATGGTTGTGCTTTTGCTTCTTTTAGGATTGAAACCAAATTTTTTAAGTGCCAGTGTTGGTTTTGTCGACTCTTGCTTTTATATGGAAATATTGAATTTGGTATACATATTTAAAAATAATATTTATAATAGTAAGAAAATAAAAACAAAAAAAAACACATTTTATTAAATAAACTTTTAATTTTTTAAATTAAAATATTTTAGTATATTTTTATTTAATTATTATTTACTATTTAATTTAATTATCATTGTTGTAACATAATTGTGTGTTACTTTTCAAAAAATATATTTTAATGGCTTAAATAACTTACATCTAAGGTGTTGATACAAAATATTTATACTAATAAAATATTTAACGTGTCTTTTATTAATTATTATTATTATTATTAAAATATAATGACACAATTCAACCGACACTTTAAATTTACCAGTCAATCAGCATTACATCATTTTACTTCATTTTTATCAACGTCACTTCCCTTAAAAAAATTGTCTTTCTCTTTGCAAATAAAATATAAATATATAGTGGTGTAATAATAATAATAATAATAATAATAATAATAATAATAATAATAGACAATTTTCTCTCATTCTATTTAACTATAAAAGTAATTGCTTTTGTTATCAGTTATTTTTATTAGTGACGCCAATACGAATTATTGCATGTATTTGCACATTTAAGCTTATATTTTGGTAAATAATTTATCAAAAAAAATTATTTTTTGTCAGCACTTTGATTTTTTTTTTAAATATTGATATTTGATGTGAAGTGTTTGATATAGAAATCACTAATAAAAATATAACGCCGGGTTTTTTTTGCCATTATTGTGGTTTTTTATTAGTATTCTTCTTTTAGGGATATAGTATAGTATAACTGCTAACTGCAAACTACTCTAACATTGAATTTAGTTTTTTTTTTCAAATTTAATTCTTTTCGATGAAACATTTTGCAAATACTTTTTGTGATGATAGTTTTATATAGTTTTGATTTGTGATCTCAAGTATTGCTTTTTACAAAAAAACTAGAAAATTTGTTAAGCATTTTTTGTAATAAATAAATTTAATAATAGCAATTAATTAAAAATTTACTTTTATTTAAAATTTAGTAATTGTTATTTTTAATTATCCTAATGTTAAGAGATAAAGTAAAATTTAAAAGGTAATAAATTTAGAATTTATATTCCCATGTGTTTGCTTAAGAAAACTATATATTTTTCGTTTTAAAAGCATGCAACTTTGGTAGTATCAAAAGTTTTTAAAGTCTATATATTTGTATAGTTTACTATCCATTAAGTAACATACTTAAGTAATTTATGTATTATCCATATCATCGTTATGATCACGTTAATACAGATTTGAGTGCACTTTATTTTAAACCAGAGATTGGAATGCACGTGAGAAATTTAGTTTCGTTAAAATGATAATTCAGGGATCTTATATTGGATAGAAGTTTAAATTTCAGGACATAGCTACTAAAATTTATTTCATGAAATCTATATTTAAATATTTTTGAACTAATATTATGAAGTTTAGTTCTTTTGGTAAACATGTAAAGGTCCGTTGGATACCGTGCGGAGCACGGGCCACCATATATAGTATAAGTACATTTAGTATATGTTTTTAGTTCATTTTTTATCCATCTAAGAAATCAGAAATTCTAAAATAACATTTTACTAATTATGAACTATTTCTTATTATTTCATTTATATTTATATACACAGTTCTTAACATATATATGTCCAAAATTAAAAAAATATTTTGGATAAATAAATTGGTAGATTTTATTGGGTTTCAACTTAAGTTTTCGATACTATATCTTTATGCTTAAACAATCTTCATAATAGATGTATGCATGTAATTAAGTTGGGATATAAAGCAATTTACTTTTTGATACTGTATCTTTAAATTAAAGTTTTTACTTTTAAAAAATTCTTAGCACACCAATACAAAATAAAATTAAACGCATTAATTTCCCCTTTGCGATGCACGGGTCTACGCACTAAAATATATAAATAGACTATTACTTAGCAATTTATTTATTTAAGAGTGTGTTTGTCTCAGGTTAGCTAATGCTATTCCTGGGAATGTGAGGGAGGCAATGCAATATTCTTATGTTTGTTTCAAGTTTGTAAAAATATTCCCAGGTAATTTTCATTCCGAGGAATATTATTTACACATGATTTCCTCAATTCTTATTCTCATGTTGAAAGAGTGGGAATCTAACATTCCCATGGGAATAAAGCTCAACCACCTATAACCACCCACTCCCACCTCATTTTACCATATTTATTTGTATTTTTAATTTTTTTAATTAAATAAATTATAAAAAGATTCCTAAGAATTATAAATACATACCAAACACATTAGTTGAAATAACATTCCTGGTAATAATAATCTTAGGAATATCATTCCTGGGAACGTAATTTGATACCATGAAACAAATACACCCTAGGTGAATATATATAAATAGATATTATTTTCAATACTTGCTTCAATGATAACGAAAATAATGAATTGTAAACAATTTTATTTTGTCATTATTTTCATGTTTTAAATATAATCTTATCTATTAAAATATGACATAATATATTTCCTCACAAATATAACGTGTTTGTGCATAACGCGGGTATACACATTAGTTATTATAATAATAGATCTTCATTGACATTTTTTTTAATAAAATATGAGATTAGAAAGTGAAAAAAGAAGTTCTAAAACTTCGAAGCCATGACAATGACATACTGGTTGGCGCAGTGGCGCCATCCAAAACCATCCTAACTAGTAAGATACTCGTGCTTACGCACGAGTCACGTGATATTAGTTGCTAAGAAATTCTGTATTTTTTTTAAGGCTGCATCATAAATATATGTATATAAAAATCAAAGTTTCACTGTTATTAGCTTCAGATTTATTTTACTTATACTGTAAATATAAATTTTCTTCTAATATGATAGATGAAACACGTTATACTAATAATGTGTAATGCATGGTTGTAATTTTTCTTCACATTTGATTCCAAGGCTCATTTAAAATAAAACATTTGAGAATTGTAAAATATGTCAAAAGCACAAATATCCCATATCTATGCATCATGTCACAAAATCACAAATATTCCATATATAACATAGAGAATAATAGTTGATCCCTTAGTAACATGACATAAACATGTCCACAAGATATTTTTACAATACATAAAAGATATCATGAAACATACACCATATTCACAACATAAACAGTTAAATAATTCATAATATATACACAAATACATGATAAATGACTGATTAACAGATCAAAACTATATATAGCTATTAAACATTACATGTATTTAGGAAGACAATAACATTGTAACTTTGATATGTGTTCAACGACGATAAAATTACACCGACAACATGTAATGTTTTCTCGTAGAGACTAAAAAGCAAAATTGACATTTATAAATAACAAAGATATTTATTTTTTAAAATTGATATGTGTTCGAAGACGGTAAATTTATACCGACAACGTGTAATGTTTTCCCGTAGGTGCTAAAAAAACAAAATTATCATTTATAAATAATAAAATTATTTATAAAATTGATATGTATTCGAAGACGATAGATTACATCGTAACATGTAATGTTTCCCTGTATGAAGTAATAAGCAAAATCATCATTTATAAATAATAAATACATTTATAAATTTGATATGTGTTTAATGATGATAAAATTACACCAGAACATGTAATGTTTTCCCGTAGGGACTAAAAGGTAAAATAATAATTTATAATAAAATTACACCGACAACATGTAATGTTTCTCCGATTGACTAAAAAGCAAAATAGTTATTTATAAATGATAAAAACATTTACAAATTTGATATGTGTTCAAACATGATAAAATTACACCAACGGCATGTAATGTTTCCCCGTAAGAACTAAAAAACAAAATAATCATTTACAAATGATAAAAATATTTATTAATTTGATATGTGTTAAAAGACGATAAAATTGCACCCACAACATGTACTGGTGTGATTGGTTGAGAGAATAAAGTGAGAAGAGAGAAAGATGTGAGAAAGAGTGTGAAAAGAGAGAAAGATGTAAGAAATAGAGTAGATTTAATGTATTGATTGGTATAAGAGAAAATAAAGAAAAATAGAAGAGAGAGAAGTGTGTTTAATTTATGAAAAGACAAAAATATCCTTGTGCTAAAAAATCAATATACAATTTTATATTATTAAATATAAATTTTAATTTAAGTAATACAATTTTATTTCAATTGATTAATGATTAAATAAATAAATTAAAATTTATTTTAATTAATTAATGTCAATTTATGAATTATTTAATTAAGGCCAAAGTGACCATTTTCAATCTCTTCCCGTAAGTTTTTTTTTCCACCATTTCACGTTATTGTCCTGTAGCTAATGTTATGGGTAATAATGGAAAAAGAAGAAAAATCATCCTCTTAGCAAGTAGATATCCTCTCCATTTCTTAAAATAAATGAAAAATTCTATTACTATTGTTTTGGGTGAATAAATATACACATTCCTAAAATATGTGACATATATTTGACATTTATGTGCATTTATACATGTAAAAATATAGTAATGGACCCTCCATTTATTTTGAGAAATGGAGAGGATCTCAACTCCCTCTTAGCACAATTTCTTCGCATGTGATCGAAGAAGAGAAAAAGACATGGGGCCCACATGATTTTTTTTTCTCTCTTTTCATTTCACTGCCAAACCAATCAAGTGAAATGCCCTCTCTCTTAAGTAACTCTCTCGCACGCACTTCTCTTGCAGCAAATTCGCTGCAACCAATCAGATCAGCAATGTTTTCCCGTAGAAACTAAGAAGCAAAATTATCATTTATAAATAATAAAGACGTTTACGCTCGTATGAAAAATAAACATTTTATGTTTCTCTGTTTGCAAAAGAAAAATAATCATTTATACCGATAGTATGTAATGTTTCCTCCCGTTAAGAGTCAGTAAAATAACTATCTATAAATAATATATAATAAAGATATTTATAAATTTTTATTTTATGCTGAGAACATTTTATGTTTCTCCGTCTATACCAAAAAGAAAAATAATCACTTATACCGATAGTATGTAATGTTTCCTCTAGTTAAGAATAAAAAGTAAAATAATTATCTATAAAAATATATATAATAAATATATTTGTAAATTTTGATACGTGCTCAAAGACGATAAAATTATATTGACAATATGTAATGTTTTCTTATTCAGACTTTAAACGAAAATAATTATTTATAAATGGGTAAATACCGCTTTTAGTCCCTGTAATTTGAGCGAAATCAGGTTTTAGTCCCTGTAAAATTTTTTGTTTAGATTTTGTCCCTGTAATTTAAGATTCTTCAACTTTTAGTCACTGCCGTCAAATCTCTATTAAAAAATGCTGATGTGGTTAATAGAGAGGTATGACGGGAGGGACTAAAAGTAGAAGAATCTTAAAATTACAAAGATAAAAACTCAACGTTTTTAATAGAGATTTGATGGCAGGGACTAAAAGTGGAAGAATCTTAAATTACAGGGATAAAATCTAAACAAAAAATTTTACATGGACTAAAACCGGATTTCGCTCAAATTACAGGGACCAAAAGCGGTATTTACCCTTTATAAATAATAGAAAAATTATAATGTTAAAATATAAAAATATAAAGAAATGAAAATTTAAGGTAGAAAGGGAAATAGAAAGAAGAAGTTGACAAAAAAAAATAAAATACAAAGAAGAAAGAGAAGAAAAAATAAAAAAAGGGAGAAAGAGAAGACAGAGAGAAAAAAAAGTGAAAGGTGAGAGAAAAAATATTAAAAGTAGGAAAAAATAATATTTTTATATAAATTTAATTTTTATTTTTATTTATTTTTATTTAGATTGACATATTTACCAATTTAAAATGATAGGTGACAAAAATATAGTATTTTAATTTTGTAATTTTTCATCCCTTGTATGCTTATATTTATAGTAGACTAGCCTCCACCTGGGAGCCACAAGTAATGCGCCGGCATGTATTTTTCATTTTACGTGTTGTAATTTTCCATCAAATTTTTTTTTTTTGCATGTTATTTACATACAAAGTGGCATGTCAGTGTCGAGTCCCGAAGAATGTATGATTTTATTTTAAATTTTAATTTTAATGCGTTAAACCGTAATAATCTATTAGTAAGTTGTATTTTTTCCTTGGTTTCCTTTGTTTGTTTGACCCCGCCCAAAAGCAGTTTTAGTATATTTTTAGAATAGCAGCAAGATTTGACACTAAAAAACAGCGAGAAAAAGAGAGGAAGGGGGAGGATTGGGTGGTTGCAGTAACAGCACAAAGACAAGAAACCAACTCATCATCATAAAAATTGGATTGGAAGGGATTTATTCAAAAGCAAAACAAAACAAAAACGGCAGCAAAAAGAAAGAAGCACCGTTGGTTGTGATCCGTCAGAAATAACCCTCAAAACGTCACCCAAATTACAGGCACAACCACGCCTTTAAATTCTCCCCACCAATCACAAGAACGCTAAAAAGCCCTTGGCTCCCACTACGCCCCTCCTCGTCTCTCTTTCTCTCGCTCTCTCCATTTTCCCTCACTTCTTTTCAATTTTCCCGAGAAAATGAGAGAAATCCTCCACATCCAGGGCGGGCAGTGCGGTAACCAGATCGGGGCCAAATTCTGGGAGGTCATCTGCGATGAACACGGCATCGACCACACCGGAAAGTACAACGGCGATTCCGAGCTCCAGCTCGAGCGCATCAATGTCTACTACAACGAGGCTAGCGGTGGAAGGTACGTTCCACGAGCCGTCCTCATGGATCTCGAACCCGGCACCATGGATTCACTCAGATCCGGTCCCTTCGGCCAGATCTTCCGCCCTGACAACTTCGTTTTCGGCCAGTCCGGCGCCGGAAACAACTGGGCCAAGGGTCACTACACGGAGGGCGCCGAACTCATCGATTCCGTCTTGGATGTTGTGAGGAAGGAGGCCGAGAATTGCGATTGCTTGCAGGGTATCAACATCTCTTCCAATTTTTCAATTCCTCTTATTATTATTAGTTAATTAATTACTTTTTAAATTGACTCTAATTATATTAGGGTTTGATAATTTCATTGAAGTTTCTGTGTTGTGTGTTTTGAGAAATTTGTGATTTGTGAACAGGATTTCAAGTGTGCCACTCTTTGGGGGGTGGTACTGGCTCGGGCATGGGAACGCTTCTCATCTCGAAGATTCGCGAAGAGTATCCTGATCGTATGATGTTGACGTTTTCGGTCTTCCCTTCTCCTAAGGTCTCCGACACAGTTGTAGAGCCTTACAATGCCACCCTTTCCGTGCATCAGCTTGTGGAAAATGCTGATGAATGCATGGTCTTGGACAATGAGGCTCTCTATGATATCTGCTTCCGTACTTTGAAGCTTGCCACACCAACTTGTAAGCTTCTGATTCCTCTGTTTGAATTTAGTGTAACTTATGATATCCTTGTAATTGTGATTATCATTATTATTATTATTGGATGATGATATTTGGTAGATAGGATAGAATGCAATTTATTAGATATCATTTGGTAGAGAGAATGGAACATAATAAATTGAAAGCGATACATTTTGAATTCTAGTGCAGCTATTGCAACTTTTGTCATCGTTGTAATTGTGATTGCTATAATTAGATAACGATTGGTAGACAGGATAGAACAGAATTTGTTAGATAACTTTTGCAGACACTAACAGGATATATCAGATTAGAACATATGAATTGTTTTACTGTGTATGATACATAATAAAAAGTAAAACAAAATAAGACATAAAGTGAAAGTGGTACATTTGGTATCATTGAAAAGATAAAATTGAAGAGAACAGACCAAAGCAGATTATCCGATTTGTTTTGTTCACCAGCCAAAGGCTACCTTACTGTTGATGGTGTTGTTGTTTCTGCTACTGTTGAGGACAATGTTGGTGTAGTTATTAGCTAGAGATAAAGTATCAGTGTGTTAATTAATGATTAAGATAATGATGTCGTCAACTTTTCATTTACAATTTAAATTAGGATTATATCATGATGTTGGTGGCAGGATTCAAGTTGGTTTAGGTCTTGTATCTCATTAGTTGGTGTGGTGGTTATGGTTGTTGAACTTCTGCAATCATTTGGTTTTGGGGTCGCTGTCTGTAAATGGAGTGTATAATTTATTATTTTTTATTCTCATTTTAGTTGTAAGTTCCATTTCTCATTTTCTTGTCTTATTACAGTTGGTGACCTTAACCACCTCATTTCTGCTACCATGAGTGGAGTTACTTGTTGTCTGCGTTTCCCTGGGCAGCTGAACTCTGATCTTCGAAAGCTTGCCGTCAATCTTATCCCATTCCCTCGTCTCCACTTCTTTATGGTTGGGTTTGCACCCTTGACATCAAGAGGATCCCAGCAGTACCGGAACTTGACTGTGCCTGAATTGACTCAGCAGATGTGGGATGCTAAGAACATGATGTGTGCTGCAGATCCACGCCACGGTCGTTATTTGACCGCGTCAGCAATGTTCCGTGGTAAGATGAGCACCAAGGAGGTGGATGAACAGATGATAAATGTACAGAACAAGAACTCTTCTTACTTCGTTGAGTGGATACCCAATAACGTCAAGTCTAGCGTGTGTGATATACCACCAAAGGGTCTTAAGATGGCATCCACTTTCATTGGAAATTCAACATCAATTCAGGAGATGTTCAGGAGAGTTAGCGAGCAGTTCACAGCAATGTTCAGGCGCAAAGCTTTCTTGCATTGGTACACTGGTGAGGGAATGGATGAAATGGAGTTCACTGAGGCTGAGAGTAACATGAATGATTTGGTGGCAGAGTACCAGCAATACCAGGATGCTACTGCTGATGAGGAAGAGTATGAGGAGGAGGAAGAGGAGGTTGGTGCTTGAGGCATCTCTGTGAGTTGTCAAGGTTGTTTTAAATTGCAATATGGCTTTGAACGAGTTTGATTTGTGGAGCATTCAAAATACATTGACATGTTAATGTGGTATTGTATGAAATTTAAGTCATTGTATAAGCTGGGTTTTGTGATAATGCTTCTGTTATTAAGTCATTGGATTTTTACTAGGTAGATCATTATATACTTCGACGTCTGGCAGTTCCCGTTTTATTTCTTCTTCTTTTGCCCTTTTTCTGTTGATATGTCTGATTATAATTTATGATTGGTAAGTCGGCTTGGAGTTAAACACGAAATCATACTTTTGCCATTCCCATTTAAATTTTAATTTAGGCTATGTTTGGATATGTCATGGATAGGATGAATGAAATGAAACAAAATGGAACAGGTATTACCATTTTATTATTTGGAAATTTTATTTTAATAATGAAATAAAGAGAAAGACTGGTTTTTTTTTTTTCATATAAATAAGGGAAAGACTTGTTCTATTTCATTTCTTTCCAATTGAAAGGAAGAAATGTGCATAGAATTGGATAGAATATAGAATAATATGAAATTTATTTCATCATATTTTATTTAATTCGATTCTATTTAAAATAATTTAAATAATGAAAACTTTAATTATTTCCTAAACCAAACAAAGCATTAGATTGAGAGAAAAAGAGCATTAGATTGAGAGAAAAAGAAGAGAAAAGTGATAGAAAGAGAAACATTTTTTTCCATTTGTTAGATTGATGGAACAGTGACAGGAACGGAAATAAGTGTAATATTATAACATCTTTTTACCCTCTATATAATATTGCTATATTTTTCATGAAGAAATATAGGTAAGACCCAAATGGAAAGTGTCCAAATTTTATTACATAATAATAAAAAAGAAGTGTCCAAATTTTGTCTTGTTGCCCGTTTTCATGCCTTTCCAATTTCCATAAAGGGCGCTAATTATCTGTTTGGATCCGCGGCGGAATGCCTCTCACCGCATAAACTACAACTTGTAGCTTCATGGTAACCATGCGTTCAAATCGTTATCACCGTGGTTCCAAACACATGTTAAGTATAGGCCAACTCTTATCATTATCGCTATTATTATGGCATATTAGAGCGTGCACATCCCAACACCACATATTTTTACGTTTTGAGGTTCTCAAGGGGGTTATGCATTTGCGTATCACTCATTTTTGTTTTTTTACTACAAATTAAGCATAGTGCCTAGTTGACTCAAAAGTCAACAATATCAATATTTTTTCTGTTATCGTAATTCTAAGGATATTTTATCAATTTTATTATGTTAGGATTATTTTCTTTTATTTCTTAAGATGTATTCCTTTTGTTTTCTAGGATTTGTTCCTTTTATTTCTTTATTTTCTAGGATTTGTTTCTTATATTTCTTAGGATTTGATTCTTTATTTCCTAGGATTTATTTCTCTTATTTCTTAGGACTTCCTATATATTTGTACTTACTGCCTCTAGAAAGGGGATTGAATTTGAATTAAAAACGATATTTTTCTCAGTTATCATCAACCTCTCGAGTATTCTTTGAATCAATGAGTGTTGAGTCACGTATGCTGCATCAACACCCAATCTCTCCATCTCAGTACCTCCAAAAAATTTACTAGATGGGTCATACTAGTGATCCCACATACTTACATTTCATCAACAATTTATTTATAAAGTGACATGATGACCCACATAAACAAAATATGCATCGATTCTTATACAAGAACCAATTGCTTAACTGGAAACTAGTGCAATAGGGTTCTTATTAAGACCTGATGCTTAACAAGCAAGATCCCTTTTAAGCACCAACGATATGAATGCTCTTATAAAGATTAATAAGTCAAAGATCACAAGCTCTTCACCTTTTCCGTTACTCATCTTTTATTACAAGAAGGACACGACTCATACAATTTCTTGAGATGTTGGTAAATACTAAGCAAGGTTACCTTTTGATTTCCTTTTTTTCTTAAAAATAAAAAATCTATGTCATGAAATTTTTTGCTAGATCTAGATAAGTCAATATTTCTTATGCAAGGATGAAACATCATATTATTTGTAGGTCAAAGTAAGGATGTTTTATTTGTCATATAAATTTAAGGATTTAAGGATGGGCTGAGAATTATGTTGGTGATATTGTTAATGGTGTTCCGAGCAAGGAACGAAGTGGTGGCCGGAATTGTAGAGTTCTCCGCCTGCAGTGGTAGGACACGATGGAGAACGGTGGTGGGGTACCTGCAAAAGGCACTCCGACGCTCAAGTCAGTATGATTCTAATGAGATCAATATGATGTAATGAAAATGTACATTCTTTCCTCCTGGGCCCTCCTTTTATATGGACACTTTTTAGGGTTTGGGGTGAATGGATGGTGATTGGGTGACTGAGTCCCTTACAACGTATCCGAAGTCGTAGGTTAGATCGACGGCCCTAGATCGGTGACGTGAAACCAACGCGAGCCAGGAGACCGTTGATCAGATGGACGTGCCAGATCGATGACCATTAGTCGGTCACGATCAACTTGTGGTGTTGGGCCATAGAAGTAGTTCTGAGAGGAGTGGGCCTTGGCCCAGTCCGGAACAGTTGCCCCCCAAGTCGATGTCAAAAGTTTAGAGGAGTTCGACTTAAGTAATGGGTTGCTTGTTTTGATTGCGACTCGGGTGAGTTGCGATATAGATGAATGTTGTCGAAATACAATTTTTGTCACGTAGTAGAAGTATGACTTTGAGTAAAACGGGTGGTCATTGATAGTGTATTGAAATGTGGCGTCGAAGTGTGTCTTCGGATTGAACCACTTCTGTACGCGACACGCGTCGTTGCCCGATGATGGTTTATAGGGTGTTCTATGTCAGAAACCCTAATCGACGCATCACTTCAATCGTTTCAAATTTGAAAGGGCGGCCTCGTTCCGCGCACATGCGGCATGTCAGTTCTTCAACTGAGGCTACACCTGGTTTAGCGCGCCCATTAATGCGGTTTAATTATTGCTTTTAGCCTATAAAAACAGAAAAGGAAGTTCATTTGGCACTTTAGTTGCCATTCTTCCTCCCTACGCGTTTCTGTTCTATGAAGGCCTCAAGAGATATCTTCTTCTCTTGCTTTTAATTCCGCGCTCTGTTTGCGGCTCTTCTTCCTCAACGTTCACAACCATCTCCAAACTCAAGGTAAACCCTCTTCTTCGTACGTTATACTCTCTCTATTCTGGGTGTGGCTGCCGCTCAGGCTAGCCTGAATCCCTTCTTTCTCGCGGTGGCTCCTAGCCTCTGCTTGGGTTTCATGTTAAGTTGCCTATTTTTTACTCTTTTTCGCGAGTTTTCGGCGTTAACTATGAGTTTTCCGGCGAGGCCATGAGTTTTCCGGCGAGGTTATGAATTTTTCGGTGAGAAGTATGAGTTTTCTGATGAGGAACATGAATTTTCCGGTGAGGAGTATGAGTTTTCCGATGAGAAATACGAATTTTTCGGCGAGGAGTATGAGTTTTTCCGATGAGAGTGTTTGGTGGAGGTTTTTGGGTTTTTGTTTGGTTAGGGAGTTTGGTGATTTAAACGATCCTTTCATTGGGCAGGTCGATGATGGGAAAACCAAAGGACCCGAAAAGCAAGAGAGGATGTGTTGCTGATGATGCCTTGTACGCCAGATCGATATTTAGCAATGAGAGGACCTTGACCGAATTCCTACCTTATTTTCACATCGGCCAAGGTAAGAGGAATCTGAGCAACTGGGAAGTGATCTCTCCGGGCGCTAATGACCAGATCTGTGTGGTACCTGTCAAGGACGAGGATTTCTTTTTGCCTATGCATAAGGTGTATTTCACCGAACTGGGAGTTCGGTTGCCATTCACCGACTTCTAACTCGAAGTTCTAAATCACCTGCGGGTTGCCCCTTCTCAACTTCATCCTAATGCGTGGGGCTTTATCACGAGTTTCGAACTGGTTTGTTCTCACCTCGACATCCCAACCCTCAAGAGTGTGTTTTTCTACTTGTTCTCTCCCATGCGATCAGTGAAAAAAGGCGATGTGCCACAGGGGTGGTTGTCCCTGAAGCTGAAAGTGAGACTTATCGAAGCCTATAGCGACTCCGTTCGGGGGTTTAAACTCGAGTATTTCTATTTGAGACCCTTGAATTGGTCAGCAAAGAAATGTTTAGTTAGGAAGAAGAAAGAAGGGATGATTGAGGAATTGGTTCGACCTTACTGGAGTCAAGACCACTTCCTCGTCGAACGTAAAGAGTTCAACACTCGCGAAGATTCGTTGGACGACCAGGACGTCGAGTGTAAAAATAAGTTGACGGAGTATGTACAGGGATTTGAACCCGAAGTCAGGAATACCCGATTAGGTCAGAAGACCATACTCCGCTACGTGAGTAGTCGGTTGTTGATGAGCTGCACTTCGGCAGCAGAGGCTAAGGAGTGTTTAGGTAATATACTTGTGCATGGATAAGTTTTATTTACCTTATACGTGAGTTCTAATCTTTTCTTTTTCGCAATTTCAGGTGCAATGGCAGACATCGCAGCTTTAAGCGAGTTCCTCAACAAGAAGAAAGGAAAGACTACTTCGGGAGGTACTTCGACCTCTGGTGCACTGGCCAGTTCTTCGGCGGGTTCACCATCGTTGGCAGTAGCCGCCTCTTTGTCACCTGATCATCGTGCTTCCACCCCGACTTCGGGTCACGTGGAAGGACCAGAAGTCGAAGAGATCCAAGCTCTTGCTTCCCGTGGGGAGACGAGGACGGATACCGAAGTTGACCAGGGTGTCCGGTCTTCAAAAAAGCAGAAGAAAGACGCTGGAAAGAAACCAAGCCGTTTGGAAAGGGTCCCCAAGAGCGGCGACTTCTCTGGAAGTGATTGTCCGGCAGTGTGGACGCATAACAATGTTTTAACCTCGGAGGAGTTGCGTCATTACACCTCTGCTACAGACAAAGTCTACCTGTCGAAGTTATCCAGTTCGGCTCGTGACTCGGTACTAGAGTGTTCGAGTTGGATGCTCCGGAGCTTGAACCTCTTTGTTTATACTGCCGAACGTAATGCTGCGTTGGAGAAGGAAAATACGGAGTTCCAAAACAAGGCTGAGAAGTTAAAATAGCGCACCGAGGAGATCGGGAGGAGGGATGCCAAGATGACCGATCTTAAGAATAACCTCCTAGACAGAACTGATAAGTTGGACAATGCGAAGAAGGAGGTCGCAGAGCTGCAGCAGAGGGTCATCGACCTCATAAAGGAACGCAACGATCTCATCTCCAAAAAGAAAACCCTTCAAACTAAGAAGGATGAAGAAAAAGAGAAGTTTGAGAAGGACCTAGAAGAGGCTAGGGAAACTCTTACTTCAGCCCAATCATAAACCAAAAAGTGGAAAGAGATCGCTGGAAAGTTCGGGGATCAGCAGTTCGAAAATGCTATCGATCAGGTCCCGCTGATGTACCCGACCGCTGGCATCGATGCCTCCCGTTTATTCAATATGGGTGTTGTCGATGAGGTAATCATCAATCTGAGGACCATGTAGATCCTTTATGAGGCGGCGCCTGCGACAGAGAAGGAAGTGGCGCCTACTTCGGAAGTTCCAGAGAAGACTGCGGAATGAACTGCCGAAGAGACGGCTTGAAGACCTGGGATGCCAGGGTTCTTTTGTAACTTGTATAAATTTTTGTAAGTTTAAACTCTTAGTAATCCTTACCTCTTCGGAGGTTTGTTTTGTATTCGACATTTGCTTTCTCTTAATCCATGTTAAGCGTCTTGCAATGTTTGTCGCGATCTATTCGCCTTTATTTTTGGAGTAAGATCCGACTTTCATTTCTTCGGAGTTGGATCCGATTTGTTTTTATTTTTGGAGTATGATCCGACTTTCATTTCTTTGGAGTTAGATCTGATTTGGTTTCTCGGAGGGCCTATTCTGGCCAAGGAATGGTCCTCCTCTGCCCCAATCTTAGGGAGTTCGGTCCTTAAGACAGGTGAACACTCTTTCAGCGTGACCTGCCTTGGAAAGACTGGCTAGGTCGATATCCACAGACGCCGCTTCGAGGAGCTTCGGGAGCGTCACTTACGCCCGAAATCCTTCGAAGAGTGTGCTGGGAGTCAAAAATTTCAGCGTTGTTTGCCGGAAAGGTTACGTTGACGACACATAGGGATAGCGCGAACTTCCCAGAAATTTTTCAATGTGCGTGTCGAGGTGTAGAGTTCAACATTAGATCTTTTTACCTAACATAAGAAATAATCGTTAGCAGTGTAAAGTTGTATGTAACTTGCATTGGAAATTGATGTCAAATTACAATTTGAAGGAAAACTGTAAGGAATTTAATTTGACTTCGACAATGGATAGTTCAAAACTGTCTCCGATCAATCCTAGTCGTTGAGACCGAATTCAACTATAGTATTTTCGAAGCTTCGTCGCATTCCAGGTTCGGGCGATGGCCTTTCCTTGGAGGTCTTCGAGATAATAGGCCCTTATACCGATTTTTGCAGTGACCCGATAAGGTCTTTCCCAATTCAGAGCGAGCTTTCCTTGCACGACATTTTTCAATTTGACATCGGCTCTTCGGAGAACGAGGTCTCCTACGGCGAAGTCTCGTGGGAAAACGTGGTGGTTGTACCTTGCGGCTATGCACTGCTTGACTATGGCTTCATTCAGCGCCGCGATCTTCCGGTTTTCTTCTAAGAGATCCAACTCTTCTCGGAGATATTGGTAATTTAGCCTCGTTTCAGGGGGTGCAGGGTTTTCCAGCTTAATTTTTCGACCTCGACCGAAATTACCGCTTTCGACCCATAAGTTAATCAGAAAGGTGTATCTCCGGTTGGCAAATGTGGGGTTGTCCTGTAGGCCTAGAGAACCTGAGGCAGTTCTTCGACCCACCGACTTTTCGCTTCATCGAGGCGTCGCCGAAGACCGCACAAGATTATGCGGTTGGCCGCTTCGGCCTGTCCGTTGGTCTGAGGATGTTCGACAGAAGTGAAATGGTGCTTCACGTTGAAGTCTGCAAGTGTTTTTCGAAACTGTTGGTCGATGAATTGCGAACCGTTGTTGGTTACCACGACCCCTGGAATCCCGAACCTGGTGAGAATTTGGGAGTTGAAGAATTTGATGAGGTTTTTTGCAGTTATTTTTGCAAGAGGTTGGGCTTCGATCCATTTGGTGAAGTACTCCACTGCCACTGCTAAGAATTTTATTTGTCTCGGAGCCAAGGGAAATGGACCCAGAATGTCGATTCCCCACTAGGCGAATGACCATTGGGAAGAAAGGGTAGTTAGTTCAGCAGGGGGTGCGATGTGTACATCAGCATGCTTCTGCCATTTGTTACATTTTTTCACATACTCCTTGGCGTCGACCTCCATAGTAGGCCAATAGTAGCCTGCCCTGAGTGCTTTCTTTGCTACGTCATCCCGCCTAAGTGTTATCCACATATACCTTCGTGGATTTCAGCCAGTACATATTGAGCTTCCGAGGTGTCGAGACATTTTAGTAGGGGCATGGAGAAACCCCTTCGGTAAACTTCCCTTCAATGATGGAAAATGAGCAGGCTCTTCGGTGAAGCTTGGATGCTTCTTTCGAATCTGTTGGTATTTCCCCCAGATAAAGAAGTTTTAAGATCGGTGTCATCCATGAATCACCGAAGTTGATGTTTGAAATCGACAGGCTGCACACATAGGTCGCGGAGGCGGCCTTTGGTGATTCTTCTTGGGTTCTGGGAATGTTTTCGGTCATAGGGTCCCAAACACTCGGGATAGTCAATGTCTCCTCGATAACCAACCGGTGTGAAGTCGGAATCTTTGTACTGGCGAGCTTAGAAAGTACGTCAGCACAGATGTTCTGTTCCCTCGGGATGTGTACAATCTCAGCGTGAACGAATCGGCTCATCAGAATTTTGACTTGGGTGAGTTACCTCTGCAGCAAGAGGTCCTTGGCTTGGTAACTTCCATCTACTTGTGAGACTACGAGCTGTGAGTCGGAATGAACGACAACGCGTGCCACGCCAAGTTCATGGGCAAGTGTGAGACCGGCAATGGACGCCTCATACTCAGCCTGGTTGTTTGACGTTTGGAAGGCGAATGCCAGTGATATTCGACAACTAGGCCGTCTTTATTCTCCAAGATCAAATCGGCTCCGCTTCCCTTAGTATTAGAAGAACCATCAACAAAAACTATCCATCTGCCAGCTGGCGATGAAGATGAGTTCGGTGTGAGATCTGCAACGAAGTCTGCGAGAGGTTGAGCTTTAATTTCCTTCCTTGGTTCATAGCTGATGTCAAATTCGAAAAGTTCGATCGACCATTTAATCATCCAACCAGCTAAATCGGGTCTATATAGGATCTGCTTTTTCGGCTGATCGATTTTGACTACGATGCGGTGAGAAAGGAAATACTGGCGAAGTCTTCGTGCGGAAACGACGAGAGCTAAAGCCATCTTCTTGACTCGCTGATATCACAGCTCTGGGCCCTGAATGGCTTTGCTGGTGAAGTATACCGGTTTCTGTTCGGCGATGTCTTCTCTCACCAGTACAACGCTCAGGGCTTCTTCGGTCACAGCCAAGTAAAGGTACAAAGTTTTCCCTTTCTGAGGTCGACTCAAGACTGGTGGGGTAGAGAGAATTTCTTTCAATTGGACGAAAGCCTCTTGGCATTCGGGGATCCACTGGAAAAGGACTTCTTTTTTCAGCAATTTGAAGAACGGGAGTACACGCTGAGCCGAAGTCAATATGAACCTGGTCAGTGCTGACATCATCCCTGTTAAACGTTGTATCTCCTTCTTCGAGGTCGGCTGCTTCATGTCGGTGATTGCTTGACACTTATCCAGATTGTCTTCAATTCCTCTTTCGATTGGGTAAAACCCGAATAACTTCCCCGCCCTCACATCGAAGGTACACTTGTCTGGATTCAAATGCATTTTGTGTTTGCGAAGTTCGGAGAAAACTTCGGTGAGGTGGGTAACATGGTCTTCGTCCTGGACAATCTTGACTATCATATCTTCCATGTACACTTCAAGTAGTCGCTCGATCTGTTTCTCGAAGACTTTGTTCATCATTCTCTAGTATGTGGCGCCCACATTTTTCAAGCCAAACGGCATGACTTTGTAGCAGTAGTTGGCACCTTCGGTCATAAAAGCTGTCTTCCCCTGGTCGGGCTCGTACATCGGTATTTGGTTGTAGCCAGAGTAGGCATCCATGAAGGATAGAAACCGAAAACCAGATAAGTTATCGACCAGCTTGTCGATGTTCGGCAGTGGGTATATGTCTTTAGGGCATGCTTTGTTGAGGTCAGTGCAATCGATACACATCCTCCACTTCACATTTGACTTATTCACGAGCACCACGTTTGATAACCAAGTTGTGTACTTGGCTTCTTTTTCAAAATTTGCTTTGATGAGATTCGACATGGCTTTCTTAGCAGCTTGGGCCTTTTCGGGGGACTAACGACGTCGCCTCTGAGCGACCCATCGTGCCGATGGGTTGAGTGCCAGCTTGTGACACGCTACATCGGGTGATATCCCGTGCATCTTGTCCGCAGTCTAGGCAAATAGGTCGACATTATCTTGGAGGAATTTGATCAAGTTTACCCTCATATCTTCGGGGAGATCGTCCGCTACTTTCGTCGTTCGGAATGGATCCTTCCCGATCTGGACATGGGAAGATTCGCCATCGGGAACCGGTCTCTCAATTTACTTCGCGAGCTCTTTGGCTAATGGATCATCGATATCCTTTGTCTTAACCTTGACGTCTTCGGCCCCGAAGTGGGGGTCGACATCAGTTAGCATTACGCCGTGTGAGGATTGTTTTCCGGGCACCGATCGCTTCTCGATCTGGTCAACCTGTGTCCTCTTCAGACTGATCCCGAAGCATCTTCTTGCCGCATCTAGGTCGCCATGAAGGGTTACGATCTCGCCATTGGAGGTATGGAATCTCATCTTGAAATGGATCATCGACGTTACGACACCGAGACCAGCTAATGTAGGTCTGCCAATGATACAATTATAATCGTAGTCGCATGGGAGGACCAAGAACTGTACCCTGGCCGTTTTCGATCTCGGGTGAATACCGAAGGTCACCATTGGCTCGACATATCCCAATGGAGTAGTCTTGGCTCCGCTGAAACCTTGCAAGTCCATTCCCTCGTAAGGGATGGGGAGGTCCTTCGAAAGCTTCAACATGTCAAATAGTCCTCTGTACATAATGTCGACGAAACTCCCTTGATCGACGGGGATTCTCCGAACATCGACGTTTGCCATCTTTGCCTGGATTAGGAAGGGTATGTCTTTGTTGGGTTCGCCTCCTATCAAGTCTTCGTCATAAAAATCAAGTGGAGGTCGACTTGACTTTGGACGATTAAAGGGAGGATAATTTGAGTTAACGTCAGCTACAGCTATATCTTTGAATCTTTTCTTTTCGATCTTGATGGATGGACCTCTCGGTTTGTTAGGTCCTCCGGTGATGACTATGGCGACTGCCGTGGTCTGGTTCTGATCCTCTTCATCTTCGACCCTTCTTCTAGGGTCCCAACTTGTAAATGCGTCATGGAAGTGAGCTGCCGAAGATCTCAGACGCTTTCTTCCCGACCTCTCTCGGGTATACTTCTATAACTTTCCTCGCCTTATCAGTTGCTCGATGAGATCCTTTAACTGGAAACAGTCTTCAGTATTGTGTCTGTTGCTGCGATGCCATCGATAGTACTTTGTTTTGTCTGTATCCTGCCTTTGCTTTAACCGGTTCGGGAGTTTGATTCCGGCATCCTTGAATTCAATGTGCAGACATTCCTCTAAGATGCGAGCTCTTGAGGTGTTCAATGGCATGTATTCGGTGTATTTTATTACCGAAGTCTTGGAATCCTTCTCTTTTTTCGATTTGGACTCCCTGTGGGTTGACCCCATCGCCCGTGGAACCTCTCCGTGGTCGATTAACATGCATTCGTCCTCATAGCCGATGAACCTTTCGGCACGGCGCAAGAGGTCATTATAAACGCGCGGGCGATTGACCCCGATATAGACGTGAAACAAGCTCTTCTTAACAAACCCATGCTGGAGGAGGTATATCTCATGTCTTCTCGGACCTCCCTAAGCAGCATGGCCTCTTTGGTGAACCTCTGGATGTATTTCCGCAGGGATTCGTTTTCACCCTATCGAATAGCAGCGAGGGTTGCTTCTGACTTGGGCTGTGGTCGAGAAGTGGTGAAATGATAGGTGAACTTCCTGCTGAGTTCGCCTCATGATCCAATGGAGGCCAGCTTTAGTCCTTGGAACTAAGCCAAAGCTATCTTTGACAGAGTCAGAGGGAACAACTTGTATTTTACCGGTCCCTTAGCGTTCTGATACCTCATGATGGTATCGAAGCGTCCGATGTGCTCATCAGGATCCCCCGTTCCTTCATACAGCTCGAAGGTCAGCAGTTTCTCAAGCGAATGGGGAATCATAAATAATGTGATCTCTTCGGTGAATGGTCTAGCCTGGAGTAGGTCGTCGTCGTCGTTATCGTACCTCCTCTTGCGGTGATGTGACGCACTTTCGTTGGAGGCTGACGACGCGTGTTGTGATCGTCGCGAAGGCGATCTCCTCTGAGAGTGCGGTGAGGCGTCGAGCCTTCTGGTCGGTGACTGTTCCGTGGTTCTACCGGGCCGAGACGATCAGTGGTGTGTCTCCTTCCTCGGGGGAGAACGTTCACCTGACCGCCTGTGGCGTGGTGACCCAACGGTGCGGTGTCCTTCGGTGGTGGATCGGTGGAATTCTCCGGATCGAGGGTTCTCACGACGCCCTTCGGTTCTGGATTCCCCAGATCTGGATGGTGACCTAGATCTGCGACGAGATCTAGGTGGCGACCTAGACCTGCGACGAGATCCGGGTTGCACGACGGCGTGTGCGGCGGCTTGCTAAGTTTCCATTAAGGCGATCCTGCGGTTTTGGTCTTCGATCATCTAAGTCTGTCTTTGGATGATCGAAATGACGCTCTCCAGGAGAGACGTTTGAACATCAGTGATTGGTGGGGCCGCCATAGCGGTTGGCGGTATTTCACCGTGCGGAAGTGGTGGCAGGGGAACTTCTTCCACGGTCATCGGGAATGTGACAGGTTTCGGTGTGACAGAGACCAACTGTTCGTCGACCTGTGACGACGGAGGACGAGATCCAGGATTGTTCCTCTGGGACGGGCTAACCGGTTGGGCTTACTGCGACGGTCCGACCATAGGGTAATCGGTAAGATCTGTCCAACGTAGAACAAATCTCCCACTGTGGTTGCTAATGTTCTGAGCAACAAACGAAGTGGTGGCTGGAATCGTAGAGTTCGCCGCTTGCGGTGGTAGGACACGATGGAGAACGGTGGTGGGGTACCTGTAAAAGGCACTCCGATGCTCAAGTCAGTATGATTCTGATGATGTCAGTATGATGTAATGAAAACGTACATTGTTTCCTCTTAGGCCCTCCTTTTATATGGACCCTTTGTAGGGTTTGGGGTGAATGGACGGTGATTGGGTGACTGAGTCCCTTACAACGTATCCGAAGCCGTAGGTTAGATCGACGACCCTAGATCGGTGGCGTGGAACCAACGCGAGCCAGGAGACCGTTGATCAGATGGACGTGCCAGATCGATGACCATTAGTCGGTCACGATCAACATGTGGTGTTGGGTCACGGAAGTAATTCTGAGAGGAGTGGGCCTTGGCCCAGTCCGGAACAGGTGGGAATACTGCAATTAAAAAGAACAAACAAACATAAAATAACAAAAATAATGTGAAGATGACGATGCTACAACAATGATGAATAAGAAGAAGAATGCGCAGAAAACTCCAAAACGTGTGTGAAACACTAAGCTTTAGGTTTGATTCGTCCCCACTAATCACTTTAGATTGGATGTAATAGGATAACCAACAAATCTCTTTCAGGATATTATGGAGATTCTTGATATGGTTTGCACACCCACACCAAGCGTATCATCAATGATATTTTACAGAACAATAGTTTTCTAATTTCAATTTGCGCATAAGTGAAGAAAGGAAATAATTTGAAGTGATGAATTTGGTAGCATTTTAAGAATTTTCTATGTAAAGGAAGATCCACCATTTTTACCTTTACCTTTTCCTTTGAAATTCTTCTTGTTTGCAAGTAAGCATCGGCCATATGCATGACCAAATATTTCTGGGATGACGCAAGATCACTTAACATTGAAAAACTGTTATTTATTTTAAAAATTATCTTTCGAAAAATAAGTATTTTATATTTTTAATCTATTTTTCAAACATCTGTTTCTATTACACTTAACTCTTTGTATCAGAAACAAATTGTGAGATTAAAAGCATTTTTTTAAATTATTTAATGAAATATAAAGAAGATAATGTGTCCCTAACAATACTTTTCATTGCCTTTGCAGGCATGTCCTTGTAATGCAACTTACTACAATAAATATTGTGATGTAGTATCGAGAAAAGGGACATGTACTGATAGTGTAAATCAGTTTTATATTGATATTCGACAAGAGTTTACTATTCTGTAGTTATTTTTATGATACAATTATAAGAGTATAGTGACATGATAGAATGATGAGCTCTTATTGAATGCTAATGTAAAATTGATTTGTAGTGACAACGCATCCTCGTTAAACTGTATAGTATTTAGATAAGAAATAACTAAAAAAATTGTGCCTCTTGCAGATACAATGGCTAATAAAAAAAGTTTTATACGAAGTTATTTTTAATATTTACTCATTATTTAATTATACAATAAAAAATTTAATGCTTAAGATTCAATAGTATTTTTTTGGACCGCAGACGATTTCTAATTTTCTACGCGGAAACCTAACCTAGCAATAATGCACACAATTGATAATGGTCAATAAAATAGAGAAGGAAAAATAAAGAGAAATGTCTGCGATTTCTTCACCTCGCGTGGTTGTGTGACAATAATGTCAGGCTCGGCTTGAATTGATGTTAAAGGCTTAAAGCTACGAATGATTGGAGACATCCATGGACAGACAGGATTGGACCATCTTATTTAAAAAAAAAAAAAAGACGTCCCACATCGCTAACAGTGGAAACAAAATGTGGCACACCGTCTTATAAAAGCTAAGCGGAACGAAGATAGAAGGCATCTTTGCGCTTGGGGCAATGACGCAGCTAGTGAGGTTCTAACCGAGGCGCGTCTATTGCTGGTTGAAAACTATTTCCAAACCCCCTCTTAGGCCTGGGTTCATCCCTGGCCTTCGAGAATTTCTGGAAGGGCTCCCTCTGGGGTAAAGCCCTACAATTTTAGTTCAAAGTTTTGTTTTGGTAAAGAAATGGGCTAAAGGCCCAAAAAACCATTTCAGTTCAAATTTATTTTTAGTAAATCTGAAAGGATTTAATGCACTTACAGTTTCAGTTAAAAGAAATTTAGTAAATGGATACTGCTGATCGATAAGCTCCTACGTACAAACTAGTTTTGAGTTAAAAAATGTCGGTTCAAATTTATTTTTAGTAAATCTGAAAGGATTTATTGCACTTACAGTTTCAGTTAAAAGAAATTTAGTAAATGGATACTGCTGATCGATAAGCTCCTACGTACAAACTAGTTTTGAGTTAAAAAATGTCAGTGAAATTAAGACTGATGTAATAAAGCTCTAGAAATTACAATTTTAGTTCAAAAAGTTCAGTAAATGGAGTGTATGAAATATTTAAGTGTGTGCTTGACAAGAGTTTTAAATTTAATTTTACAAAATCAAATTTATGTATGAAAAATATACCTAAAAATAATTTAAAATAGCAAAGTTTATTTAAATAATTTGAATACAAATATTTTTGATATTTAATTACAAAAAGTATACGACTTTTTACATATTAAAATAATATTATAATATTAAATTGAAATAATAATTTTCATTGATATGCATACAAGCGACATTTTACTCGTTCTAAAAGTGAAATGTCATTTTTCGTGCTGAATTTAACCTTGTCGCCCCATGATAGGTGTGTGTCGCTCCTCCCCCTCGCCTTTTCCCACCGCTCCTCTACCCCTTTTTCTTCTCCCCCTCCTTCACTCAGGGCTGGCCCAAGGGCAACACTACTAAAGCCCTAACTTTAGGCCCACAAAAAATTATCTATCATTAATGTTTATAAAGCAAAAAGACCTCATATGCCGACAAGAGAGCCTAGCCTAAATCTTTTTTAATTAAAGTAAAATGGTCTTTATCAAAAAATGCTTTTTTTTTGTCATATCAAAATTTGCTTTAGGCCTCATTTACTATTCAACATTATTGGGCTGGCCCTGCCTCCACCGTTCCCCACTGTTACTCTTTAGTGTCCTCTTTTTTCAATATCTATCCCCTTCTTCTCATATTGCATTGGTTTTCTGTGGCTGTTGCGAACTAGGGTCAAAACATAGAGATGAGACTTGGTGGTTCCAGCAAAGTGTAGCAATGTGGAGTTGCAAATTGGTGGGTACAAAGCAAAGAGTCGATGGTAGTGCTCTTGTAGATTCACGATGATTAGGGACTTAGGGTTTGCAATGCCTACTTTATGGCTTGTCAGATTGTGGAATTATGGTGATTTGATGGTCCGATTGTATCAGAGGTTTTGTCCTTCGGTAGAAGACAACCTATGGTAGCAAAACCCGTTGCAGTGGTAGCTATAATGATTTCGAGTAAGGGGCTTAGATGGTCTCTTTAAGGAAGCAAATTTGCTGCAGTAACTGCATCACACAGTTTTAGATCTCAACCGTCTGATTTAATCGAACGACTCATATCACAAGATAGTATTTTGGTGAAGTTATCATCTGAGCCGTCCAACAAAGATCTAACGGCCAATGACAAAAACAGTGTAACTGTGGGATTTATTATTGCAGCAGATCCGAATCCGTCTCTTAATGGTTCAATATGCATCCATAGAGAGGATGATAGAAATGGAAGTGGTTTGTGCTAGTGGTTTCAACGCTCTTGCAGTGGTCCTCAAGCGTTGCAATATGCCACAACTATCACCGTGAGGCAGAGTAGAATTCACCTTTTTTTTCTTTTCCAAATTTACAAGTTACTATCATGTACGAAGTTAAAATTTAATTTTGCACCACGTGATACCAAATATGTATCTAATCATTTTGATAAACGGAAAATAAATTATGAGATTTTTTTTATGGAATAAATTATGAGATTTTACATAGAAACTATACACACCATGAATTATAAAATCTAAACAACTTTCATTATATTAGTTTTGCTATACTCCTTCCGTTTCATTTTAGTTGTCCTTTTTGAAATATTTTGTTGTCTCAAATTACTTGTCTTTTTAAAAAATTAAGAAGTATTAATTACTTCTTTTCCAATAATATCTCTTGTATCTCAACATATAATATTAATAGGCTTTTCTATCTAACAACTTTACTATTCCAATTAATAAATGATATTTTAATCAAAAAATGTCATTTCATCGTTGAAATTTGTAAACTCAATCATTTTTCAAGAGTTGTGCATAACATGACAAGTAAAATAAGATGGAGGGAGTATGATTTTATTCAAACAATTTTATAAAAAATATTTTAAGATTTAACGTAAATATAATATTTGAAAAATATAAAAAAATTCAATAGTTGTATTTAACAAATACAAAATAATTAAATAAGTTTGTTTTTTACCAGAATCATTAAATGAGTTAGAAACTAAAAAATTATGACATGCAGTTATTTATTTATTCAACAAAAATCAAACATTCGAGTCAAAAAAATAAAAAAATAAAATAAAACCCCCAAAAAAGGGCACATTGCAATGTATAACTACAAACCGGGTCCATTCAATTCAATATTTCAAGCCATGCCTGTTTAATTCAACGTGACTCGCTTTCTCTCCTTCTCTTTCGTTCCACTTTCCTCACGCACTTTCTTTCTGACTCTCTCTTGGAGTAATCCTCCAATTCCGTTGATTCTATAAACCATGCTGACTTCCTGAGCTACTTTCATCAATTTGGGTCTTCGCACCCCAACTTTCCATTTTCAAGGCAAAACTTGCAGCAGAGGGTGCTGAACCATGCCGCTTCCGTGGACGATCAAAAACAGGGTAACCCGAATATCCCAAATCGTCGCCGATTTTCAGTCGCCAAAACGCGGTGCCTTTCTCGTCGTTCAGACCGGCTTCCCTACCTCCCTCATCGATCTCTTCGTCAAGAACCGAAACCACTTTAGAAGACCCAAGTCCAACAAACCGCTTCATCGCGAAACCTTTGATCCGCAACAGCCACCGTCGCCGGAGACACCGAGTTCCAGTGGTTGCACGGTGGTTTGCGCCGAGTCGAGACGCGCTGAGGCCCCGAGCTTGACGGAGTCGGTCACCGGAAACCTTCATGGAAATGATGGGGTTGCGGGTTCGGGTCCCGGGGTTAGTTCGATTGGCAAAAGTGATGGCGGGTCGGGTTCAAAAACGGTTCTTGCTGCTTTTTTGAAGATGCTTGCTGTGGTCGTTTTGATCGCGAGTGTGGATAAGCTCGCCGTTGGGATCACTGTGTCAGCATTTGCGCTTCTGTTTCTTGAATACGCGGCGAAGCGTGTCGTTTTGTGTTCCAATGCGAACGTGGAAATTGTAAAAATTTTGACCCGAGGTATTTATAGTTACGTTTGGTTTCAGAAGCTTCAATCGAGGATAAAGAAGGATTGTGAAGTTCCTGAATCAACAACTTTGGTGGATGACAATTTAGTTCTCTCTGATTTGTTTGTCGGAGCTGAATGTAGAACTGATTTCTTGTCCTTTGAAGAAATTGAGGTCGTGGAAACCAGGAGTGATGTTGGTCTTAAATTGGATTGTGTCAACGGAGACAAGAAAAGGGGTTGTTCTGAATTTCAAATACAGAAGCATTCAAATGGAAAAGTTTTTGATTCATGTCAAGTTTCCTTGCGTGAAACTAAAGGTAGCCGTAGTGTTAAGTTTAAAACAAAGATGAAGAAACTTTTGCCTAAAAAGTTGCGAGGCTCTAGGAAAGAGGGAAAGGAAAGGAGAGGTATAGAACAAGAAGCTGAGACAAGCATTGAAGGTTTGAGTATTGCTAAAAAGAATAAATCAATGAGTGTTGATATAGAAGAGGAGCAAAAAGAGGAGGTGGATATTGGGAGTAGATCACCATTGCTGCTCAAAATTAAACCAGAGTATGTAACAGAGAACGAGGTGGATCGTGCAGTTAATTTTTCTCAAGAATGTTCACTGGGAAGGGTGGAGGAGGACGTGATAGTGAATGGTGAAGAGAAGAGAATGGATAGAGTTGGAAGTTCAGGGTGGATAATTCTATCTGCAATTGCACTTATTGGGCTTGTAGTGGGTCGTTTCCCAGCATTGATACTTACAATGACATGGTATTTCATGCTAAAGATAGTTACAAAACGGGGAAAATCCAAGGCGCCTCTGATCAGATGTTCTGTTCCAAAATCTTGATGGAACATTGGATGGTGTTTTTGGTGCATGAAGTTTACTCTTATTTCTTTGTTTACTTCCCCACATTTTAGTAATTATCATGTAATTCAATTGCTGGATTTACATGCAAGGCTTTACTCTGAAAGTATCAACAATGTGGAATCCATTGAAGAATCCACCAAGAAAACAAGAAAGCGATCAGAGAATGAAGAAGAAGATTTTGAATTGGTTTTCTGATCAATTACCGAGAAATGAAGTAGTTACAAGTATTTATACAATCAACTAACTAACTAACTCTAGTTTACCCAAAAGCTAACTGTAGTTTACATAATTGTATCTATCTAACTCTAGTTAAGTTAGTTGAAACTAACTTAAACCGTAATACTCTCCATCAAGTTGGGAGATAAATATTTAGCAAGCCCAACATGGAAATCAGTTGCTAAAAGTGAGGTTTAGGAAGTGTTTTTGTAAGAGAATCCGCTAGTTGTTTTTGAGAAGGAACATGTACCAATTTGATGAACCGAGATTGAACATACTCATGGGTAAAATGACAGTCAATATCCACATGTTTGGATCTTTCATGACTAAGTGGATTAGATGCAAGTTGTATAGCAGATTTGCTATCACTGAATACCATGACTGAATGAAGAGGCAACTCAAAAATTCTCAAAATCTGTTTGATCCACGACAATTCAGAAGTGAGGGAGGCCAAAGCGCGATATTCCGCTTCTGCAGAGATTCTAAGCTACCAAAGCATCACCAAGAAACACATGAAAACCAGTTGTGGATCTCCTAGTCATAATGCAACTTCCCCAATCAACATCCATGAATGCAGTAACCTTTAAAGAGCTAGCTGTAGGGGAAAAAAGTCCCAAACCGGGTGTCCCTTTGAGATACTGCAGAATGTGGTGAGCTGCTGTCAAATGAGGAGACTGTGGTGCAGCCATGAACTGGCTCAACTTGTTGACAGCAAAATTAATATCAGGTACCAAAACAGTATTTTCTGCAGCAGCAGTATCGGGCTCAGTTGTAGGTGCATTTGCAGGGTCAGTTGCAGGGTCATTTGTAGGAACTACTGCAGGAATATCTGTAGGAACAGTTGCAGGAACTTCTGTAGGGATGTCATTAAGAATTTCTGTATGTGTATCTGCAGTAGCACTAGCAGGAGAACAAGGTGGGGACACAAGTATAGGTGCATTTGTATCTGGGTTGGAAAAAGATATTATGGGCTTAGGCAACACTGTTTCAGGAAAAGGATTGTGAGCACATGCATATTGAGGCATGGAATGAAAAGGAAAGATTGACTCATGGAATTGAACATCCCTAGAAACTAAAAATTTGTGATTTTGAAAATCATAGACTTTGTATCCTTTTACCCCCTAAGGATAGCCTAAGAACACACAAGGAATTGTTCTAGGACATAACTTTGTTCTTTGAGTAGGAATTGTAGCAACAAAACACAGACAACCAAATGACTTAAGGAGGGAATAGTCAGGTTGTTTATCAAATAAAAGTTCAAAGGGTGAACATGATTTAAGGGCTATAGAAGGTGTTCTGTTTATAAGAAAGGTTGCTGTTTCAACACAACAGCCCTAAAACTTCAAAGACACTTTAGATTGGAACAATAAGGACCTTGCCACATTTAAAAGGTGTTGATACTTCCTTTCCACAACTGAATTTTGCTGTGGCCGATGTGGACAAGAAAATTGATGAATGGCTCCTTTTTCCTGCAAAAAAGAGGTCAACTGCAACTCTTTGGCATTGTCAATCCTAATTCCTTTGATGTGTTTACCAAATTGGACTTGGACATATTGAAAGAAACTCTTAATGAGTTGTGTTGCCTCAGATTTATGTTTCATGAGGTGAGTCCAAGTGTACCTTGTGAAATCATCCATTATGGTAAGAAAAAAATGCATGCCATCATGAGTAGGTTGTCTAAAAGGACCCCATACATCACAATGTCACCAATCAAAAGAACTTTCAGCATAATTGTTATGAGCAATAAAAGGAGGTCTATGAAACTTTGCCAAAGGGCAGATTTGACAATTATGAGTACTGAACTTAGCAGGAAAATGAAATGGAATTTTATTGCTGAGAATTTTCAAAACATCTTCAGACAAATGTCCTAGTCTTGCATGCCACACATTAGTAGTATCACTACAGACCGAATTAACTGCAACAGGTAAAGAAACAATATTATTTGATGGTTTACACAATAAATTATGCAGTAAATCAAAACTAAAAGAAAGATGTGACAGAACATTATTACTCCGGGGAGTGCACAAAGTTGTAGGTAGATGATTGTAGACATAGAGACCCTGGCAAAGGTCACCTCTACCAATCACCACTTGCCTCTTTGTGTCCTGAACAATAAAGTGATTGTCAGTGAACAAAACTGTAAATGTAGTTTTACTTAACAAAGAACTTATTGAAATAAGATTGAGATGAAAATTTGGTATATACAAGACATCATGCAAAACCAAATTATGAGCCAAAGAAACTGTGCCTCTAGCTTTAACAGGAATCTTATTTTGATTTGGAAGGACAACAAATTTGTTGGACAGCAAGGAATATGAATCAAAAAAATTCAAGGAATTGACTATATGTGAGGATGCACCAGAATCTATGATCCAGCTACTAGAATTGGATTGAAAAGAAGAGGTACAAAAAGAATTACTCATAGCAATTATACCTGAGGTATTTGGATCTGAAGATGCGAAGTTGTTGCGGGCCATTTGAGTCTAAATGTAGGCTATGAGATGCTGATACTGATCATTAGTCATTGGCACACTAGGATCCGAAGGCTGATCAAGAACATTGTTCACAACTGTAGGAGCAGGTTTGCCTTTCTTGTATCCAGGAGGATAACCATGTAGCTTGAAGCACTTGTCCTCCACATGGCCAAGAAGTCCACAGTGTGAACATAGAGGCCTGTCTCTCTTCGGATTTTTTCCTTTTGATGCATTAGAAGCTTGTCCAGCAAAGGTAATTGGAGATTCAGACACTGACTTATCACCACCAGCAACTTCACGTTGAGTTTCCTCTTGAAGAACCAAAGAAAAAACTTGTTGAATTTATGGAAGAGGATCCATCATTAAGATTTGGCCACGAGTAGCACTATAGGACTCATTTAATCCCATCAGAAAGCTCAACACATTCATTTTAAGGTAATCAATTAAACCTTGAGCACCACCACAATGACAGTTATGCGTAGGGCAAAAATCACCTAACTCCTCCCAAAGTGACTTGAGTTTGGTGTAATAGTTGTTCATAGAGAGAGTACCTTGAGAACAACTAACAAAAGCCTTGCGAAGCTTGAAGATGTGAGGTCCATTCTTCTGCTGATAGCGGTGTTGAAGATCGGTCCAGATCGCAGCCGCAGAAGTAGAGAAAACGACGCTCGTAGAGATCTCCTTAGAGATTGAATTCAGAATCCAGGATGCAACAATGTTGTTGTTTCGAAGCCACCTAACATAGGTAGGATCTTCCTGTGGAGGCATCGGGATCGAACCATCCATAAACCCTAGCTTATTACGACCGGCAAGCGCCATCTCCATGGAACAACGCCAGGTGACATAGTTGTCACCATCGAGAACATGTGAAAAAAGAACGAGGCTTGGATTGTCCGAGTTGTAAAGGAAAAATGGATTGAGTTGATCATCCAATGCTGTGAATTCTCAGAGAGAATCAACATTCAGCAAGAAATGTGAAACGAAAAAACAGAGAGAATCAAACGAAGATGATACAGAGAATGCGGAACGAACAGAGAACGCAGAACAAGAACAGTGGTGTTCAAAGACGCGTGAGAATCAACTGATATCATATCAACAATGTGGAATCCATTGAAGAATCCACCAAGAAAACAAGAAAGCAATCAGAGAATGAAGAAGAAGATTTGGAATTGGTTTTCTGATCAATTACCAAGAAATGAAGTAGTTACAAGTATTTATACAATTAACTAACTAACTAACTCTAGTTTACACAAAAGCTAACTGTAGTTTACATAATTGTATCTATCTAACTCTAGTTAAGTTAGTTGAAACTAACTTGAAACTAACTTAAACCATAATAGAAAGTTCATCCTTCCTGGTGATAGGAACTCCAACCATTCGTTGGGACTGGGGATACCAACTTATGCATTGTACTGTGAATTGTAAATTTACAAATACATTCTTTAACTGTCCGTACGAGTGTTATGTTGCAATTTTACTTTATTTTCTGAAGTAGTAAAGACTGAATTTCATTTTAAACCAATAAATAGTTTTATTTTTGGTAACAAACCAATAAATAATTTGAATATCTTTAATAAATCACGAGGGAGAAATCCTAGCCTGTATGCTATTTATTCCGACCTCAAGTCCGCAACATCGTTTTTCGAAGTATTGTCCACTTTAGGCCACATGTGATGTGGGCCCTCATAGTTTTGTCCTTAATGGTTTTGTCCTTAAAAGGCGTCTCAATGGGTTAAGGCATATGAGTGTTTATAAACTCTCATTGGCCTTGATTCCTAAGCAATGTGAGACTTTTTGGTGTATCCGGAACAGTAGCCCCCAGTCAAGGCCAAGGGGCTAAAGGGCCGTCAGCCCTCGTGCGTGGCTTAGGCCCTTCTTCTAGCGCCAATATTCCGACCTCAAGTCTGCAACATCGTTTTTCGAGGTATTGTCCACTTTGAGCCATATGTGATGTGGGCTCTCATGGTTTTGTCCTTAAAAGGCGCCTCGGTGGGTTAAGACATATGAGTGTTTATAAACTCCCATTGGCCTTAATTTCCAAGTAATGTGAGACTTTTTGGTGTATCCAAAATACTATTCATTGGGCATTAAGCCAGTATTATTTTTGAGATGGACTATGAATTTGGGACTGCTATTTTTTTTTTCTTTTCAAATTGAAGCTACTATTCTTGAATGCATACTTTTTTCGGCTGAACTCTTCTGTAGAATTTATTAAGAGACACACATACTTTTGCAAATGTGATTATATATACGGCTAATCCTCAAAATTTTGTTGTTATTTATTCCTATTTGTATTGCAATTTTTGTTACTATGAATGAATTGACATAACTTTTCTCTTGTAAAAAAATCTTTATTTATCGGCAAAAATAATATGAACAGTATTGTTATCTTGAAAGCTCACAGAGAGGTGGTAAAACAGGTCGGGCCAAACCGGGCCCAATGTAGTTCTTTTTTTGGGTCGGTAGTCCAATGTAGTTGGGGTCAGACAAATCCAATGAAATACGGGCTGCTAAATTGGCACGGGCTAGCTCAGTGGATTGTTTTTCATATTTGAAAAAATGCAATAAAAGGAAATTGTGTGGAAGTTTTTTGCAAAACAGTCCTCAGCTTTTTCTCCGATCCTGCATCCTTCCCTATTTTAACCATTCTGTCCTTCCCTTTGACGTACCCCACTCCACTCACTGTAGCTAACAAATGTTAGCAAAAACAGTTGGATTTTAAAAGTTGAAACCCACTATATAGCACTTGTGTGTTTTCATCCATCTAAGTTAGCAGATACCAAAAGTTGATCCAAATTATTGAATCGACTTTTAGTGATGTCGATCCTATAGAAAAAAGGAGGACTAAAGAGCAAGAAAAAAGAACATTTGGGGGGTTAAAAAAATATATAAAAAAAGGAAACAAGCTGGATTAATAGAATAAGCATCCATCCATCCATCCATCCATCGATATTTTATAGACTAAATTACAAAATTGGTCCTCTAAGTTTATTTTAGGTTTCTATTTGGTCATCTACGTTTTATTTGTTTCGTTTTGGTCCTCTACGTTTTATTTTAGTTTTTAATTTGGTCCTTTCCGTCACTAAAAGTCAATTATCCGTAGCTAGAAGTCCATTTTCCAAAATATTCTTTGGCTTTTAGCAGCATAATTGGCTTTTAATGATTTAAACGACTAACCCTGTCAGAACTTTTAAAACGTAAGGGACCAAAACGAAATAAATAAAACATAAAGAACCAAATTAAAATCTAAAATAAACATAAAGTACCAATTTTATAATTTATCCAATTTCATGCTACCAAAATGAGAATGTTTGACGCGAGGTGATGAAAGGTGGAGAAGAGGTTTGGTTTGTTTGAAGCAACGCTGTTTTTGTATTAAGCATTCTATTCTGAGGCAGGCTGTTTAGCGCGTGGATCGGAAGGCGCCCGCGACGTCCAAATTTCCCTCTTTAATAATTACATATATCACATTCCCATCAGAATTCGCATTCGATTTCAGCCTTTGAGACTCAACAAGAGTCAAGACTCCCTCTCTCCCCCCCAAACGCGAAAGAGGGAGCACCTCCTCCTCTGGATCTCCTCGGTTCGATTCACTCATTTCCCTTCCATTAATTAAATATTCTCATTGCATTTTCCAGATCTGCTTCTACTTGTATTGATCCTAATTTTTGTTTTTTTTCCCTTCTTCAGTGACAAGATGGCATCCCAGAAATTCGTTGTTGATTTGAATAAGCCCCTTGTTTTCCAGGTAAAAGCACATCCTCTCCTCAAAAGTCAAAGCACGCCCTCTCATCTCGTCTCTAGTACTGCATTACATTTTACACTAGAGTTTCCATGTTTGACAGGTTGGGCATCTTGGAGAAGCTTATGAAGAATGGGTTCACCAACCTATTATAAGCAAGGAAGGCCCTCGTTTCTTTCAAAGCGGTTTCTTGGAGGTAGGTATCTACCTATCAATGCAAATTACTACTATATTAACGACATTTTTTTACGAGTTTTGATGTTACATTATAGACTTGTGTGTTGGTTTATTGGTAACAGTTGTTTACGCGCACTGCTTGGTGGGTGATTCCAACTGTTTGGGTGCCAGTTGCGTCTTGGTTCATTTCTAACTCTGTTAGAATGGGCCTTACTGCTTCTCACGTCGTTTCTCTCGTACTTGTCGGCATTTTCGTATGGACATTGGCTGAATACTTGTTGCATCGTTTTCTTTTCCATGTTAAAACTCGGAGCTACTGGTTAGATACATCTCTATCTCCCTCTCTACCCCTTTCTCTTGTATCAAATTTATCTAGATTGGTTCAAATAACACTGAAAACTATTTATTATTATTATTATTTTTTTTTGGGTTAAATGTTGCATTAGGGGAAATACTCTTCATTATCTTCTCCATGGCTGCCACCATAAGCACCCCATGGATAGCTTGAGACTCGTTTTCCCACCAGCTGCAGCCGCTTTAATAGCTGTGCCGGTATCCACTTTCTACCATTATTTATTTATTTATTCTAAATAAGCCATTTCCATATATGCCTCTGTTACATACCTCAAAAGAGAATTGTGGCATAGTATTAGTGCCTCCGGTAATTTGAATGTGTAATGTCTAATTACTAGTTGAAGTATGATTCATTCTTTTTTCTCTCTGTTTTGATGCATGTAGAAAGGTATACATTAGTATTCTCTTATGTGGGTTTTGTCCTTTGTCCTTGATTTGCGCCAGCCAATTTAGTTCCCCATAACCCTGGTGTTAATGATGGTTTTCGAGAGTCACTGTTTAGTTATGAAGTGATGTTGTGGAATTGCAACTGTAGGATTTTGTTATAGATGCACCTCAATTGATGCTGACATCATAAGTATTGTGTTAAGTATATGGTTAATACTAATTTAGAAATGCTGTGAAATGTTTCAGATGTATTATGATATTTTTGACATACTTGTAGGTTATATTGAAGTCCGATATGTTGGATAAGAGGGAAAAAAAATGTTAGGGTCAAATGCAGAGAATAAGATACCCTCATGAAATGAAACCGAACAACTCATAAGCCTTATCAAACAAGAAAGACACATTAATTAAGCTAATTTCAACACTATCAAGAAGTAAGTTTTGTCTTAGTTGTAATGATTTATATTCCTAAGAGAAACAGATCTTTATCAGAGAAGATAGTGCAGTACATGAGTAGCAGATAGGATATCTGCTTGAAGAACTATTGACAAGATCTCCATTAAACATGAAATTATATTTAGTTTTATGTTTGAAGAGATCTTTTCCTGTCTATCTTTGCCACGAATAGTTTAAGGGTAGGAACTCTTGTAAACAATGAACTGACTGCTTCTGGAATGGCTTTGCTGAAGTCACAAGAGAACTTCTCCATCCATAATATAGTTTGTGTTTTTCTTCTGAAAAATGGGCAATTTTTTTTTTAACGTTTTGTAAAATGATTATTGATTAATCTGTAATACATCTATGCAATATTTGTGAAATGTAGAGATGCTTAATCGTTTTGAAGTATGCTTATTAAAAGAGATTCCATGAATTGATGTTAACATTTTGTCTGCTGTGTCTAGATCTGGTCCTTAGTGAAGCTTGTATGCTCCCCTTCAACTGCTCCTGCTGTGCTTGGAGGTATTTTATTGGGCTACGTGATGTATGATTGCACCCATTACTACTTGCACCATGGTCAACCGAAGAGGGACGTGCCCAAAAATCTTAAGGTACAAGCACTTCCCCTTCTTTAAATGTGATAACAATTAAATTATGTTTCCTTTACTCCAATGTGTTACTTAGCAAAATCATGTTGTCAATTAATGGCCATTGTATAATTTACCACAACCATATTTGTCAAAATCATGTTAGTTGATCAAAAGTTGGCCTTTCAGCATTTACCAATATTTAATTTGATTAGGAATTGAAGGACTTACAAATTCATGCATATTAAGACATTCTTTTCCATTTTATTTATACTTATGAGTCTCTTGAACTTGGATTGCAAAATATGATAGCAATCTTCTCTCAAATCTTTCAAAGAAATTTGGATCCTCTAAATTTCTATAGGAATAAGGGTGTTCTTTCTGGAGAAAGATAAACAGCAGCTGCGCAGAATATGATGATGGTGCTTGTGTCTTTCTTTCTTGAATATGACTATGACATTGTACACTCTTGTTGTTTTGCCTTTTTCTATACGATACATTAGCAGTTATCTAAATCTTGCAAGCCATGAAAAGATAAATAATCGCTCCTTCCTAATTTTGTAGAAGTACCACTTGAATCATCACTATCGGGTCCAGAACTATGGCTTTGGTATCACTTCACCACTATGGGATAAGGTTTTTGGAACGGTTCCTCCTCCATCAAAGGTGGATGCCAAACATAGATAAGTAACAGTTGAGGTTGCATTTGTTCATTGGTTAATCATAGCAAATTCAGGAGTTCAGACAAAAAAAATGTCAAGATTTCATGCTTGTGATTGTCTAATTTTCTTTGCTCCTTAATTGATGTTTTTGAGGGTTGACGAGCCATCTTGTGTCGAACATAATGTAAAAATTGGTAATATGTATTAAATTTATAGTAGATAACTCTACTACTCGTGCACAGTCCTTTCTCTTGTAACTTCGCTCTAGAGGATTCCTTGTTGCTTGGAATGACTTGGTGTAGGTTAACTTCTACTTTCAAAGAAATCAAGAGATCCAATTAGGTTAATTCCATGATAGGCAATGATGCCATTGACAGTTTTACACATCACCGCATGATGGCAATAAGGAACAATGGTGGCTGCTGCTGATTGTTAAGCTTAGAGGGATAAGCTTGCCTATGTTGTGGGAAATGCTTGATAGTATGAAAGGAAACACACGAAGTGGCACGAAAACTGCCTGTTTCATTTTACATCCAATCACCTTGTACATTTTACAGTAAAATGTTATCAATGGCGGATGGCGGTCCATGGTGGACAGCAAAAAATTCGCCATAAAAAAATGGCGGATTGCGTTGTGAGAAATGGTGGACGCTATGGCGGACTGAATAAAATACTATATATATATATATATATATATATATATATATATATATATATATATAGACACACACTGTAACACCTTACTTTCATTAGCTTGAAAATAGGATAATTAACATTAGGTACAGTAATCCCAAATTTAAACTTAAAGTCCAACATTAAGTTCAAATGTCATAAAACTAAACTCAAATACATAAATCCATGTTGGTACAACACCAATACACAATTCTAGAAATTACATCTTAGAGGTGCTACTTAAACTACTACAAGAAACAAGATTCCGGGAGTAATCAGCTGTCAGCCTTCCTTTGGTACCTGTGCATCTGTAAAACAATTAAATAAGGAGTGGGTTGAGATAATAATCTCAGTGAATCCTCCCTTCGACTCCTCACCATCACTCATACAATTTATTATCAGTCAAAACTTAATATCACACATTGATGCAAATGTATATTCTTACTATGAATTTCTAATTCATCTTTGACTCGTATTCATGGGTAGTGTTGCATGCTTACGTCCATACAACCCCATAAATACGCTTTCGATATGGTGGTTAGACGTCTTAACCGTCCGAGGGCGTCCCACACGGCTTACCATACCGATCACCTCCTTTATTGAGGCATCTTAGTGTCTTTTAGGGAATTTAATTCACCAACTATATCCTTAAATGCATGCTTTAATCAAGATTAAGAATACAATTAGGTGTCACTCTTACTTCACATGTAACTGAACATATTCATGTAAAAAAATACATTTCATAGTCAATTGGAAACATACCACATGCTTAGTCAAGAAAAATACATCAAGACAAGACACACTTCCATTAGGGCTCCATGGAGCTCCCAATGGTCAAACATCAATCTCATAGTTTATGGGGGTTTGGGGTACAACATTAACCCCCTTAATCAGTCCCAATAATACATGCATAGTAATTTAATACTAAAAACTTTAGAAATAAGAGAGATTTGGAAAACCCTAACCTTGAACCTCTTTAGGGTTCAAGGGTTTTCTTCAAAGGGAACCCTAATGTGGGACTTATGGGTGCCCATCACCTAAGGGAAGGAAGAACTCACCACAACTCCTAAGATTCAAGTTCGAAGTTGATGCTTAGCTTCTTCTTCTTCCTTCTTCACGTTCTTCCTCTTCTCCTTCAAGCTGGCCTTCTAGGGATTTCCTTCAACTTTCCAATCCAAGCATAAACACTCCCCAACTTGGATTCAAGCTAAGATTGAGGATGAATCTAGCATGAATCCTTGTTTTTCCCCTCTAATTTGTGAACCCTAGGTGTTTTAACCCCTTCTCCTTCTTCTCTCTGTCGCACCCTCTCTCTCTCTAACCCTCTCTCTAACAATCGCGTTCTGTTCTTTTTCTGCTGAGTTTTTCTGATATATCAGAATGTGAATCGATTCACAGCATAGGTGAATCGATTCACTCAGTGTAAAAATGACAGGAATCACAGTTTTAAGTGCAGGAATCGATTCCTGCAGTTCCCAGATTCGATTCACAGAGAACTGACTTTTGTGAATCGATTCATGCTGCGATTCACATGGGATCAATCTTTGTGAATCGATTCACTCTGCGATTCACTGCAAACCTAATCGAGTCCCAGCAAACCCACAGCCCTGAATCGATTCACAGGGCCTGGGAATCGATTCACACTGGGCAAAATATCACCAAACACAATTTTTCACATATTCAACTATGACAATCAATGAAAATATCACTTAAAATTCATCATTAAGCCATACTAAGCATATGTACACACGTTAAATCAAGCTTGAGGAAATTTGGGGTGTTACACTACTACCCACTTTTAAAAAATTTTGTCCTCAAAATTGGATAAACTTACATACCTATTGAAAAAGTTGCGGATATTGGCTTCGCATCTCATCCTCAAGTTCCCAAGTAGCTTCTTCGGGAGTGGATCCTCCCCAGATCACCTTGACCAAAGGGATAGTCTTATTCCTGAGTGCCTTGGAAGCTCGGTCCACTATTTGGGCCGGTTCGGGCTAGTACGTGCAATCTGATCTTAGTTGTATAGACTCATGGTCTATAGAGTGGAATGGATCTGGAATGTATTTCTTAAGCTGAGACACATGGAAAACATTGTGGAGATTTGACAAAGAAGGAGGTAAGGCAATTTGGTATGCGACCGGACCAACTCGACTGAGGATTTGGAAAGGACCTACATACCGAGGGGTCAACTTTTTGGCCCTAAGAGCTCTACCAACACCTATAGTGGGAGTGACTTTCAAGAATACATGTTCTCCTTCATCAAATTCAAGGGGTTTAAGCCTACGATCTGCATAACTTTTCCGCTTACTCTGAGCGCCTTTATCTTCTCCCTAATCATACGAATCTTATCGGTGGTTTCTTGAACAAGGTCCGGGCCTAACAATTGTTTCTCTCCCACTTCAAACCAACATAGAGGAGTCCTACACTTGCGGACCGTAGAGAGCCTCGCAGTGCCATTCCTATGCTAGAGTGATGGTTTGTTGTTGTATGAAAACTCAATTAATGACAAGTACTTGCTCCAACTACCGCCATCCTCTAAAACACAAAGCTCTGAGCATATCCTCTAAAGTTTGAATGGTTCTCTCAGATTGACCATCCGTCTGGGATGGTAGGCTGTGCTAAGACTTAACCTCGTCCCTAAGGCTTGATGAAGTGCCTTCCAAAACCGAGAGGTGAACTTTGGATCCCTATCAGAGACAATGTTAGCTGGAACTCCGTGGAGGCTAACAATCTCTCGATATAGATCTCACTAACCCAAGGCGGTTTTGTAAGTGGACTTTATGGGAAGAAAATGAGCAGATTTGGTTAATCTGTCCACTATGACCCATATAGAGTCATATCCTAACTGAGTGTAGGGTAACCCTCCCACGAAGTCCATTGCTATACTATCCCACTTTCACTCGAGGATTTCTAAGGGTTGGAGAAAACCTGAAGGCCTTTGGTGTTCTATCTTGGTTTTCTGACAAACCAAGCATTGAGCTACAAATTCTGCCACATCATTCCTCATGCCTGGCCACCAATACCTCTGTCTAAGGTCCTGGTACATCTTGGTGGAGCCAGGGTGTACCGAGAATCCACTCTTGTGGGCTTCTCCTAGAACCTGCTGCTTAATGGAATTATCCTTTGGTATGCAGATTCTCTGATGGAACATTAAAGTGCCATCCTCAGCTTCAGAGAAACCGGGGCGGTGCTTGCTAGACTGCAACTCTACATCTAAGCTCTGAGCAGACCTAATCTGTTCCCTAAAATTGCAGGAAATTTCTAAATGGTAAAGCATGAGACTGTTCACTGATGGGAAAATTCCAAGATTAAGGTCCCTAAAGGACTCCAGCAACTCCATTTCTTTTATCATCAGTGAAGACACATGTAAGGATTTTCTACTCAAGGCATCAGCGACCACATTCGCTTTGCCAGGATGGTACCTCAACTCAAAGTCATAATCTTTTAGGAACTCAACCCATCTTCTTTGTCTCATGTTAAGTTCCTTCTGATCAAAAAGGTATTTCAAGCTCTTATGATCACTAAACATTTCAAACTGAGCACCATACAGATAGTGTCGCCAAATCTTTAGAGCAAAGACAATGGCTGCGAGCTCTAAGTCATGAGTAGGGTAGTTTTCCTCATGGGGCCTTAACTGCCTAGATGCATAAGCTACAACTTGTCGGTTCTGCATAAGAACTCACCCTAACCCTTTCTTAGAGGCATCACTATAAACTTCAAATCCCAAAGCTGGGTCAGGGATAATCAAGACCGGGGTGGAAGTCAACCTGATCTTAAGCTCTAAGAAACTACTCTCACAGCTCTTAGTCCATACAAATGGCTCCCCCTTTTGGGTTAACCTTGTTAGGGGAAGTACCATCTGTGAAAATCCCTTAATGAACCTTCAGTAGTAACCGGCTAATCCTAGAAAGCTCCTAACTTCTATGACTGTGGTTGGTCGCTCCCAACTAAGGACTGCTTCCACTTTACTAGGATCAACCGACACTCCCGCTTTAGAAATCACATGACCAAGAAACTTAACTTCACTGAGCCAAAACTCACATTTCTCAGGTTTAGCAAAAAGGCGCTTTTTCCTAAGGGTACTTAGAACAATCCTAAGGTGTTCCTCATGCTCTCGAGGATCCTTAGAATCGTCTATGAAGACCACTACAAACTTGTCAAGGAAAGGCCTAAAAATTCGGTTCATATAGTCCATAAATACGGCTGGAGCATTGGTCAGACCAAAAGGCATAACCAAATACTCATAGTGCCCGTATCTAGTCCTAAATGTCGTCTTTGGGACATCCTCTACCTTAACTCTAATCTGGTGATAACCAGATCTTAGATCAATTTTTGAGAAAACCGAAGCTCCCCTAAGTTGATCTAACAAGTCATCTATCCTGGGCAAGGGATACTTATTCTTCACTGTGACCTTATTGATTTTCCGGTAATCAATACATAACCTCATACTCCCATCTTTCTTCTTTACCAAAAGGACAGGTGCGCCCCAAGGTGACACACTAGGTCTGATAAACTGTTTAGCAATCAAATCTTCCAATTGTGTTTTTAGTTCCCTCAACTCCATGGGTGACATCCTATAAGGTGCTATGGAGATTGGTCCCGTTCCGAGAACCAATTCTATTGAGAACTCCACTTCTCTCTCTGGGGGTAAGCTCGCTACCTCGCTAGGAAACACATCTAAGAATTCGTTCACTATAGGGATAGTGGTCAGATCCAGGCTAACCTCTACAGTTGAAGAAAGTAAGATCATGTATCCTGCAAGACCTTCTACTAGACAGCGACTCAATAAAAGATCATTACTCTGTGCAACATAACTGGACCCTACCATAGTAGAATGCACACTTGGAAACTTAATTGTTTTACAGAAACAGTTCAAAACAACTTGATTGGCGGAAAGCCAATCCATACCCAGGATAATGTCCATTCCCTTAAGAGGTAGACACACAAGGCTTACTAAAAACATTCTTCCTTGAATTAGGAGAGGGCAATTCTCACATATCAAGGAAGTAGAAATACTATCTTCGGTGGGTCTATACACATGCAACGGGGATAGTAAAGAGGTAAGACACAACCCTAGCCTTTGAACACATGTACAAGAGATAAAGGAATGTGTTGCTCCCGAATCAAATAAAACAACTAGAGGCTCATCCTGAAAGAAACAAGTACCTTTCATCAGATTTTCCGCTTCCTTTGCTTTCTGGGCATCAAGAGTAAAGACTCTCCCTTGGTTAGGATCACCAGACTTGGCTCCTTTTCCCTTAGTGTATTGGGGGCACTCCTTATCCATATGCCCTGGTTGGTGACAAACAAAGCAGGCATTTTTGCCCTTCATGCACTCTCCCTGATGCACCTTCCCACAGTTCGAGCATGCATCATGCGCGGACTGAGGTTTGAGCCGCTTTCCTTTGAATAGGTTTCCTTTCGGTTTCACGCGTTGAGCGCTCTTATCCTCCTCCTTCTTTTTGTTCTTATCTTGCCACCTTGTTTGCCTATCTTCATACATCCTCTTCAAGCTTGCTTCAGCCACATAGCTTTGGTGGACCACCTTGGCGAATTCGGTGAATTCAGTTTGTGAAATGTCGCTCGATGTCCGCCTTAGTCCCCACTGAACTGCTTGATTTTCCAATTATCGTCCGGAGCAAATTGAGCAACAGATGAGTACCTTACTAACTCCTCAAACTTGTTCACATATTCTAAAACCGTAGATTTCCCTTGCTGAAGCTGGACTAATTCTCTATCCATCACATCCTTCACAGTCTGTGGAAAGTACTTCTCCAAGAAGACCCTCTGAAAGTTCACCCAAGTTAGTGGTGTCCCTTGAGCCACCATATAAGCTCGGGTCCCTTTCCACCAATTTTCGGCATCCTCTATGAGCACATGAGTGGCTAGCTCGACCTTTTGTTCCTCGGTACAATGGACAACCTTATAACTCTTCTCCACGGCTTCTAGCCAGTGTTGGGATGCCATGGCTTCTACCTTTCCATTGAAGGTTGGTGGCTTCGTCTTGAGGAACTTAAGAAATTTCCGGTCCAATTCCTCCTCTTGAGGGGGAGGTTGGGCTTGGTACTGCTGTTGTTGGGCTAACTGAGCCGCAAGATTGTTGGTTGCGATACTCTGATTTTGAATAGCCTCCAATATCCCTTGTAGCCAAGCATTCTCTTGCCCTGGTGGATTCGGAGGTATCGCAGCATTCCTTCTGGGTCTCCCGTGTCTTCCAGAACCTGAAGCCATAAATCTGCATAGAATGCACCAAGCATTGAGTTGATCAAGCTCAATATCTCTTAGCATAATAAGTAAAAAACAGCAGCAAACTCAAGAAATTCACGAAACTATCCCTAGTAGCCCCTACAGTCCGACTAGAATCGAACTGCTCTGATACCATAATGTAACACCTTACTTTCATTAGCTTGAAAATAGGATAATTAACATTAGGTACAGTAATCCCAAATTTAAACTTAAAGTCCAACATTAAGTTCAAATGTCATAAAACTAAACTCAAATACATAAATCCATGTTGGTACAATACCAATACACAATTCTAGAAATTACATCTTAGAGGTGCTACTTAAACTACTACAAGAAACAAGATTTCGGGAGTAATCAGCTGTCAGCCTTCCTTTGGTACCTGTGCATCTGTAAAACAATTAAATAAGGAGTGGGGTGAGATAATAATCTCAGTGAATCCTCCCTTCGACTCCTCACCATCACTCATACAATTTATTATCAGTCAAAACTTAATATCACACATTGATGCAAATGTATATTCTTACTATGAATTTCTAATTCATCTTTGACTCGTATTCATGGGTAGTGTTGCATGCTTACGTCCATACAACCCCATAAATACGCTTTCGATATGGTGGTTAGACGTCTTAACCGTCCGAGGGCGTCCCACACGGCTTACCATACCGATCACCTCCTTTATTGAGGCATCTTAGTGTCTTTTAGGGAATTTAATTCACCAACTATATCCTTAAATGCATGCTTTAATCAAGATTAAGAATACAATTAGGTGTCACTCTTACTTCACATGTAACTGAACATATTCATATAAAAAAATACATTTCATAGTCAATTGGAAACATACCATATGCTTAGTCAAGAAAAATACATCAAGACAAGACACACTTCCATTAGGGCTCCATGGAGCTCCCAATGGTCAAACATCAATCTCACAGTTTATGGGGGTTTGGGGTACAACATTAACCCCCTTAATCAGTCCCAATAATACATGCATAGTAATTTAATACTAAAAACTTTAGAAATAAGAGAGATTTGGAAAACCCTAACCTTGAACCTCTTTAGGGTTCAAGGGTTTTCTTCAAAAGGAACCCTAATGTGGGACTTATGGGTGCCCATCACCTAAGGGAAGGAAGAACTCACCACAACTCCTAAGATTCAAGTTCGAAGTTGATGCTTAGCTTCTTCTTCTTCCTTCTTCACGTTCTTCCTCTTCTCCTTCAAGTCGGCCTTCTAGGGATTTCCTTCAACTTTCCAATCCAAGCATAAACACTCCCAACTTGGATTCAAGCTAAGATTGAGGATGAATCTAGCATGAATCCTTGTTTTTCCCTCTAATTTGTGAACCCTAGGTGTTTTAACCCTTCTCCTTCTTCTCTCTCGTCGCACTCTCTCTCTAACCTTCTCTAACAATCGCGTTACATTCTTTTTCTGCTGAGTTTTTTTGATATCTGCGGTGTGAATCGATTCACAAAGATAGGTGAATCGATTCACTCAGTGTAAAAATGACAGGAATCGCAGTTTTAAGTGCAGGAATCGATTCCTGCAATTCCCAGATTCGATTCACAGAGAACTGACTTTTGTGAATCGATTCATGCTACGATTCACAGGGGATCAATCTTTGTGAATCGATTCACTCTGCGATTCACTGCAAACCTAATCGAGTCCCAAAGAAACCCACGATACTCAGATCGATTCACAGGGCCTGGGAATCGATTCACACTGGGCAAAATATCACCAAACACAATTTTTCACATATTCAACTATGACAATCAATGAAAATATCACTTAAAATTCATCATTAAGCCATACTAAGCATATGTACACACGTTAAATCAAGCTTGAGGAAATTTGGGGTGTTACACACACACAAATATGTAAATATAAATAAAAAATTGCAGAAAAATTGCAGAATAACAGTTGCAGTGTAGAAAAAATGCTACATAAATAAAATATAATGCTTCAATTGAACTAAATTGATAGTAAATATCATAACTTCATAACCAAAATGGCAAAATACCAAATGTAAGACCATAAACATTAAGTTCAAGACATCAAATGAAGGAACAAAAATTGGAAGGAGAGAAGATTAAAAAACAGCATAAAAAGAGATTAAAAAAAGAATAAATTGAAAAGTAAAAACTGAAAAAAATAAAAACATAAAAGAATGAAAAAAATAAAAAAAAATTGTTTAAGAAATAAGAAGGAAAAAATAAAAGAGTATAGAAAAAACAGAACTGGAAGACAAAAAACAAAGGAGAAAAAAAAAAAAGCTCTCATGGTCTCAATACGGGTCAAAACGTATTAGTCACTATTCAGCACTAGGCTGAATACAGAAACATGCGCAAAGTTTGGCCCATTTCGGGTTTTTTGTAAAAAAGGGGGTCGAAACCCGGAAAGAGGAGAAATAGGTTGAAAAACCCTAAATTTGGACGCACGCAGAGAGCGCCTCTTCGACTAGTTCACGGTCTTCCCCAGCGATCCACCGCGCCACCTCCTCTTCTGATTTCGCCGCCGCTCCCCCTCCTCTTCTGGTGGGTTGGACCCGGGTCGCGCAACAGCCAAACAACGTTTTTTTGTTTTTGGGTCGGGTTTTCCGCCATGGCGGCGCCGTCCGCCATGGACGCCACATGCAAAGCGGCCGCCATGGCGGCGCCATGCAGAATCCTCCCCGCCATCGCCTATACTGTTGCAGTTTAGTGAAAATCTGCCTCCGCCTTCCGCCATGGCGCTGCCATGGCCGATTTTTGACATGTTTGGTCACCCAGTCTCAAATTGGCTCTCACCTTTTCGTTACTATTCTCATACGGTACCAAATAGCATTGCTCCTATGTTATATATGAATTAAACAAGTTATTAAAACCAGACCGACTATTAAAAGGGACAAAGTACCGGTTTAAGGTTCAAAGGTTCAATCGGAGTTAAACTGGGGTCGGACTGGAAATAAATTAAATAATATTTTTAATATCATATATCAAGTAACAATAAACAAAAAATAATATAATATTCATAACATCATAGTATTAAAAATTAAACTCTGCTTAAAATATTATAAGTCAACATATAACATGCAAAATTACATATTAACCCAATGCAAATATGTCATAATAACATTCTAATATTAAATAATCGTAAATACTACATCGTAAGTACTCTGATAATAATATTAGTGTACAAATTTATTTTAAATTTTTTATATTATTTGATTTAATCCATCAATGTATAAAACAATGGTTAAAAAACATCTCATGTGCTAAAAAACAATGTTATTTACCATTTTTAAAAAAAAAATAGATTTTGATCGAACCGCCGGTTCTTGGGTTTTACCCGGTTTTTCAATTTGATTCTCGATTTTTGCTCGGTTTTCCGGTTCGATCCCCAGTTTTCATGCAAAGTCTCAGATTTATTTGAACTGGACAGGAGTCCGATTTCCAGTTTAACCGGTTGGACCGCCCAACCTAATCTGATTTTGATAACAGTGGAATTAAAAGTTAACCAAATAAATAGTTGAAATGCCGTGACAGATAAAAATTATTAAATATGTTTGGCATCGCTGGGTTTTATGTTAATAATGAAATACTATTTTTCTAAAAAAAATATAGATTGAAAGAGAGAATATTTAAAAATAAAAACAAATAGATCAAAAAAGAGTACTTTAATAACAAATTAAAAAATATTTGTCATTGTAGGAGTAGTAAGGAAGATTAAAAAACTTAAAGTTTGTTTTATATTCAGTCGATAATTTCTAGGATGGTCCACAATTCCATGGTCTTAGAGCCTAAGGCTATGTTTGATAGGAAAAAAAAATAGAGGGGAAGAAAATGGAAAAAAAAATTATTAATTAAAGTGTAAAATTATTGATTTGTCACATTATGATTAATCTATCACATTTATCTATACATATATTTTACATTTTTTAAAAAACATTTTCTTTTTTTCACTCTCTTTTTCCCCATCCAAACATGGTGTAAAAGGTGACGAAGCTCAGAAGTCTTCTCGATTGGTAATGTCTAGGATGGTCCACAACTCGTCGAGCTCAAAACCCAAAAGGTGATGCAGCTCAAAAGTCTTCTCAATCAGTAATTTTCGGGCCCCCTTGAGCACAGGGCCTAGACGATAAAGCTCACGAGTCTTCTTGATCAGTAATCTCCAGAATGGTCCAGCATAACATTGGATTAGACTCGGACAATTATCTTTTGTTGCATGTTTTGGAATTAATATAGGTTAAAGATATTGAAGGGGATTCCCTTCTCCGTGATGACTGCTCTATTGTTTGTGTGATTTGAAAATAAAAGGGCAGAAGGAAAATAGAAAGAAGGAAAAAAATAATGAGTTTCAGCAAAATATTTTCTCTCATAAGAAATATATTTTGTTTTCTTTTTAATTAAATTAGTAGAAAAAGAGCTTCCCATTTTTTATTTTTTCTATCTAAATAATATATAAAATTACCTAACTTTCTCTTATTTTTCCTTAACAATTTTTTATCTTTCTATTTTCTCTTCACATCTAAATAAAGTATCCATGAATTTTATTATTTTCCAAATCATCTTTACCGTCTCATTGTTCAAATAAAAATGTCAAAATCATTGAGGGAGTTAAAAAAAAAAAACTTTAAGCCAAACAAATATTATTTTAATAGCATTTGACAATGAAACAAAACAAATATTTTATTTTTTTTGTTCTGTTTGATTTCACTATATTTTTAATAAAACTAAAATACACAGCTTTTTCATCTTTTATTCTACTGTTATATTTTTAACATATAAATACTAAAATATTTTATTCTTTTGTTCTATTCTATTCCGTGTTTTATTCTAACATAAATATCTCTAGCTGTGTGTGAAGCAAACTATTCACTCATATTTTTTTAATAGCAAATATTAATATATTAAATATTAGGTTAGTTTTTCTCCTCCGATCCCAACCTCCCGACCCCTTTTTCAACTCCTTGTATCCTTTAGCACAAACTGATTGAGTTACCCAACCCCAACCTATTCCCTCAGGTGTCCGTTTTCGATTGATAATTGTTGCTGGTATGTAGACTGCCACATTATTAAAATAATGAATTCAAAATAAGTCTCACGAACCTAAAATTGCATGTCACATCAAAATAGTACGAATCCCATTACTTTTATTATACTTCTTTCGATCCCATATATAAAGAGATAAACTTAGAAAATGTATTTGTCTCTTTATATATGTATGAGACCGGAAGGAGCAGTAGACAAGACGATAATGCATGGAAGAAGATAAATTGAGACAAATAGAAAACGACGGGGAACTGGGCAAGTTAAAGGAATGCAGTAACTAGTCAGAGTACAACATAACCTTAGTGCGACCGTTTTGGAAGACTTTGAGTGCTTCCAAAGTGTCGGTCCTGTAACGGGGTTTTAACTTATAATAGTAGACCTACATGAAAAAAAGCATATTTACAGACTTACAAGAATAATCGCAATTAGATAATAGAGTAACTCGCTTCCATTTATATTATTCTTTTAGTAGAAAATATTAAACACTAGGAATATCTTTGGAAATAAAACAATTACTTCAGGGACTGCCCAATAATAAGACGATTAAAGCATTTACTTTAGGCTTACTAATAAAAAATTGGCTTAAATATGATTTCAATCCTTCAAAAATTCAAAAAATTTGTTTTTAGTATCCTAAAAAATTGAAATTTTTAGTCCCCTAAATTTGAAAATATTTTTCCGTTTAGTCCCTCACTCTACTGCCGTTAGTGCTTAAGTATGATTTTGTCCCTCAAAAATTCTAAAAGTTCATTTTTAGTCCCCTAAAAATTCTAAAAGTTTGTTTTTAATCCCCTAAAAATATTGTCATATAAGCGCCACATAACAACGTCAGAGTGAAGGACTAATGGAAAAATATTTTCAAATTTGGGAGACTAAAAACCTTTAATTTTTTTTTGGCAATTAAAAATGAACTTTTCGAATTGTTGAAGGACTAAAATCATATTTAAGCCTAAAAAATTATTTGTTATTAATTTTTATAAAACGAAAATGTCACGTATCAAAGACCTCTATTAAAATTTGGTTTAGACTTCGGTGACACTCACAGTAGGACATTGTGGGACGGTCCTGAATGACTTCACTGTACTTATGCTTTCGCCCCTAACTATAGTCAAAGTGCAAATGCATCAGATTATTTTAAAAAGAGCGCACTAGCTAATCATACATCTGCAGCACTATACCATGCTTTTTTCTCAGCGCACTATCACAAATCTGCACAGTATTGAACAGAAATAGCCAACATGGATTACAGAAATAGATGTATATAATCTTTTTTTTTTTTTGGGGTGCATATATGTATATAATCTTTATTCTTCACTTAATAATTCAACTAGTAAACACATTCAACCATATTAATTTGCGATATTGATAATGGATCTAGCATTCTTGCCTTCTACACTTTCTTACCAATTGTCCATGGAGGGATACTCTGCTCATGCCTAAAGAAATTAGATGGATCAACTTTAGTTTTCACCTTTACCAACCTATTGAAGTTACCCTTGAAATACCTATAACCCCAAGAGTAAGCCTGTGAAAAGCCTGTGCAATTCTTCTGGTTCATCCCTATATCCAAATCTCTGTAATTCACATAAGTTTCCCTTGGATATTTTGAAGCATAAGGGGCCATACAAGAGTAAAATCTCCTCATCCAATCCATATGCTTTGCCATATTCTTTTCTCCATCAATCCATGCAGTTAAATACTGAATTTTATAAAGAGTTCCTTTTCTATGAGGAAAAGGTGTTGCACTTTCTGCAATCCTTCCCATCATTCCTCCATATGGATTCCAAATCATCAAGGGACCATCCTCCTGAAGAAAAACTTTCCACAAGGCATTGAGGGAAGTTTCTGGGATTACTTGCCTCACAAAATCTGATTTTGCTTTGAAGTAAACCTTAGATGTGGATTTTCCTTGTAGCAAAACTTCTGGTGGTGTTCCATTGGGATAGCCAGCAATATAAAGCACAGATTTGATCCAACTAGTTTCCAAACAGTCCTTTCTTGTCAACCCCAAGTCAGGAAAGCTGTATTTCATAACTTGAAGAAGTCTGTCAGCACCACCAAGAAAAAGAGCATTGTAAGAAGTAGTCACAGTTCTTTGACCTGAAACACTACCATTACCTGTCTGAATGATGACCCTAATGAAGAGATCTTCATTAATATTTGGAGCCACCTGTTGCCATTTGTGTAGAACCTTGTTAGCCCCTTGTTCAAGGCTCTTAGTTACTGTGAAAACTGTCACAGTTTTTGGCACAGGAACAAGCTTTATCTTCCACCAGAGAATAACTCCAAAGCTACCTCCTCCACCTCCTCTTATAGCCCAAAACAGGTCCTCTCCCATGGCTTTTCTGTCAAGAATTTTTCCATTAGCATCGACGATTCGAGCATCGACAACATTGTCAGCACCAAGGCCATATTTTCTCATCATAGAACCATAAGCACCTCCTGTAATGTGTCCACCAATTCCCAAGGATGTACAAAGGCCTGCAGGGAAACCATGGACTGCACTTTTCTCTGAAATTCTGTAATACACTTCACCAATTGTGGCACCAGCCTGAATCCAAGCTGTGTTGTGTGGAATATCAACATTGATTGCGCGGAGTTTGGCAAGGTCTAAGATCATGAATGGCTTCTCTATCAGAGAAACATAAGAAAGGCCTTCATAGTCATGACCTCCACTGCGTACTCTCATGTGAATACCAAGCTTTTTTGCACATATCACTGCTGCTTGGACTTGTGTGTCATGGAATGGTGTGAATATGAATTCTGGTTTTGGCACTGAACGCAACAAGTACCTTAGATTCTGTGCAGTGGACTCAAGGATTGAAGTGTAGGAACCATTGTTGGAAGTGTAGATTGTAGAGGGAAATTGGTTTGTAGTTTGAGAATGGAGTGTTAAGCAATGGTTGAAAGTTTCTTCAATTGGAATTGAAGTGGTGAGTGAAATTGATAATAACAGAACCACAAAACTTGGTAACAAGGACCTCAGAGACTGCATGATTTTTTTCTTCAGTTTTAGCTGTGTCTTCTCTTGTGTTATATATACTGAAAGGCTTCTCTGTCTTGTTAATATATATACTGGTTACTCGCTAATGCTTGTTTGATGGCAAAATACGTGACTACGTGTACTTGAGCTAAGAAAAACGTCATCTGAATGGGTAATAATTCACTTTATTAGGACCACTTACAGTGCCGTAGTCGAAATTATGAAAATGTGGAATGTTAAGTATTCAGTATTTGACTTGCTGTATGCACTACGCAGTATTAATGGATACAATTCACACCCAAGATTAATTATTATGTGAAGCAAACGTGTTCCATTTCTTATATGGACAAATATTCTTCTAACTACCATGTGTACTGCAATCGTATATGATTATCGATGCCAATATCTAAATCAAAAAGTTTTGTTCGATTATTAATTTGACTAGAAAGAGAAGATGCTTTCCATTTTTTAAATTCTTTCTTCGTGATAATCGAGCTTATAAAACATATTATAATGAATTTATTTAATCGAGCTTATCACAGGAATCGAGATGCGGTTTTGTCTTCTTTATCCAGAGAGCTTGTACAAGTTTAAATTGTATCATTCTCTCTTTTTAATTTGAAGTTTACATCTTTCTCCCTTAAAAGATTAATGTGTTACCCATAATTCCTTTCAATGTAATGAGCATTTTCGTAATGGTGAGTAATTACAAATTAGTCTTATTGGGCCATTTTTCCTTTCTCAACGACTTTCAATACCACCATAAATTAATTTTGAATATTTTATTATTAATTTTAAATCTTTAGAAGTTAAAATAAAATTTTAAAACACTTTCATTGTCCACTTTGAAAATTTACCCAAAATTTCTATCTCATTTATGTCTTGTAGTTGATAATAAGAGCCCAAAACTAAATATTGAAGATATCAGGAATCACAAAAAAAGCTCATCGAAAAACAAAATGAATCACAAATAAAGAAAAGAAATGTCCATAAGAAGCAAGCTTATAAAATGAATTATTAAAGTATAGCATATATTCATTTCTTAAGGAATGGAAGTGTCATTTTAAAAATAAGAAAGGAGAATAGTACAATTTAAGTTTCTCTCAAAATGATGTAATTTACTTATATTCATTTCTTAAGGAATGGAAGTGTAATTTTAAAAATAAGAAAGGAGAATAGTAAAATTTAAGTTTATCTCAAAATGATGTAATTTACATTTTTCCCCATTGTTAACGATGAATTCTATCAAAAAAAAATGTTGAAGAAGCATCAATCAGCGATAAAAGAAAGGGAGTGGCTTCCAGCACCCCACTTTTTTGCTTACAGCACCCCAATTTTTTTAAAATTCCGACAACTAAGTCGAAAGCCATTTTTGCTTCTAGTAGCTAGTTGCTGGAATGTAAGAAAGTGGGTGTAGGGTGTTGTAGGCAGAAAAATGGGTGCTGGAAGTCACTCCTGAAAGGAAATGTGTAGTTCTGGCATCGCCGAAAAGGGTGGCCCAATTCACACCTAGGGATGGCAACAGGTTGGGGTGGGCACGGGTAGTAGCCCCCCGCTACCCGCCCCATTGGATAATTTGCCTCCCGCACCCGCCCCATACCCGCGCGGGTACCCGCGTGACGGGTTTTTAACGGATTTTTGAGAATCCGCGGGTACCCACGGGTATCCATGGATACTTAATAAATTCTAAAAAAACACACTTATTTTCAAAAAAAATATTTTTTACCTAGATTTCTAGACAAAGTTTCAAATGAGAATTTACAAAATACCATCCCATGCTCCTAAATTAAAAAGTTTATGGAAATTACAACCAAATATCCATAAAATATCCAATTAAACAACATCAGGGTCATACCAAAGTGTTAGTACCAGCAGTTACACTAATAAAGAATTATCAAAAACACAATGTAATTGCAGTTCAATTAATTCTCAACTGCTATCCAAAATGGATCATACTATCAGTGAATCCACCATGAAATTAAAAAGAGGGGGAAAACAACTGTTTTTCCAGTTTGTTTAAAAATAAATAGAAAGGTAATCGACATTCGATACAGAAGCAAACATGTCACACAAAACCAGGAAACAACAGTCTCAGTTCATAAACAAAACAAAGTTTAACACAACTAACACAGAAACTTCACAAGTTTCAATCCTCAATGTTAATAATCATAACATAACACATGGAGACCAAAGAAAAATAATAAAATAAAATAAAACCTTAAGATAGAGAATGGCACCCCCCAAACCCGAACTGTCTCTATCACCAGCGGTGAACTCAAGCTTGGCTTCATTATCATAAAAGCAAGCACCTTTCCACTCAACAGAGCCGCTGTTAGGGGTCACTAATCCAACGAAAGAAGGAAGCAAATCGACGGTGCTGTGGAAATTATTGAGTATTGGCCACGATATCCCGTGGGGAAGAACGGGAAGCACATCGTTGACTCTGAAGGGAACCTTAAGAGAGTGGCCCAAACACGATAGCGTTAGAATCCAGAGCACGAGAAGGGGAAAGGGAGACATGGATTTTGAATTGAGTTTTGGTGGATTATCGGTCCATTTGGGGATTAGGGATTTGAGGGGAGTGATGGATAATGATGATGGAGACGATGGCGGAGATGGAGGTGGTTGTGCAGCGCGGAGAGGAGAGGTGGCTGTGGCTGTGTGTAAAGCCCTGACTCTAATCAGAGTATTACTTACAACAATTTAAGATTAATTAAGTCAAAATTAATCAAAAGCCATTCAGGTAATTAGATAAAACGTGATAAACTAGAATCTGTTTAAAAGAAAATCCTTTAACTTAAAAAGTGCACATTTCAAAATTTAAATACATTAATTACAAAGTTTCCCCGAAGGGTTTTTCCACAAATAATTACAATAAAGCTAATTAAAGAAAAACCCAGACCCCGACTCTATCTGTGATCCGATATTGAGACATCAGAGGGTCCCAGGTAACTATAATGTCGAGCATCCAAAAGAGCTCTCTAATCCTCCGATCAATGAGTAACTGAAAACAACGCCCCAAACATAGTGAGTTATCACAACTCAGTAACATAGACTTTCATAAAAACCTTTACCGATGTTTTCAGCTATACGTGATGTGCTACGTATAGAAAACTCCTCCCAGAAAAGCACAATCACTAACATCTATGTCAGACCATAATACTACATCCAATAGTAAAAGATTAGACATGCATGTTACAATTCCTAACCATACAAACATTATAACTTCATAATAAAGAAATCTATAATGTTATCACAATCCAATAAGCATTTAAAATGCACAATGAATCCAAGGAAGTACCCAAGTAACTCTCAATGGAATTCTTCGGTAAACAGTACACAATGAATCCAGGGGAGTATAACATAGACTCACAGTGGAATTCTTCCCATAAATAATACACAATGAGTCCATGAAAGTATAGCAGTGACTTTCTATGGCGCTCCTCAATAAACAATATACAATGAGTCCAGGAAAGTATAGCAGTGACTTTCCATGGAGCTCTTCAATAAACAATATCCAATGAGTCCAGGAAAGTATAGCAGTGACTTTCCATGGAGCTCTTCAATAAACAATACACAATGAACCTTAACACGTTATTAAGTTTATTCAAGTCCAATCTCATCCATTAATATAGGCATTCCAATGGCATTCAATCAAGAAACCAATCGATTTAACACAACATATTAACATGCATTCAAATCAAATGTTTCAAAGGTCCTTTTAAAGTGTATGAACACATTTAAAACCATTTCCACGAGATACTCCCAAAGACTCAAAAACAAAACATTAATAATAACAAGATTAAGAACTATTTCATTAGACGTTAAAACCACAACACAACCTGATTAGAAGGTCATAACTCATCAATACATCAACTATAATCAATTCCTAAAATCATAGGAATATGGAACTAATTTTAAGGAGACATAAAGCCCTCCATTAATTCAGACTCAATTTATCAAATGACCACTCTAAACCAAACATTCCCAATTGAAGCTCGGTGGAACTCACAATTGAGCAACCATCATACATTGATTTGGGGGGATTGGAGACAGAATCCAACCCTATTTCAGTCAAACCCCATACAAGATCGTAATAATCTATACAATAACTATCTACTTCTAGAATTAGACAATAATTCCTAGCACACCCTAATTGGGAGTTTGAGAGGGGAATCTATGTTACCTTTTTGTTCCCAAATGCTTTGGGATAAAAGCCCCCAATTGGAACCCTAGGCTTGCCTTCAACTTCCATTAAAGCTCCAACCAAGCTTTTCATCTCCATCTTTTTCTTCATTCAGCTCCAAATTCCATATCAGATCTTCCTTCTCTTCCATTTCCATGAACCCTAGAAGTTCCTCTTCTTTTCTTCTCCATGAATCACAGTAGCATCACGAAATGAGGAGGGAGGGAGAATGAGAAAGCTCGCGAGAGGATAGAGAGGATGGAAGAATGAAAGACTTCCTTGATGTTATCTCCTTCCTTCTCCTTCGTTCTTCCTCTTCTCCTTTCTTTCCCTCTTTCTTTTTCTCTTCTAGGTCACAAAAGAGAGAGAGAGAGCGTGAGAGAAAGAGAGAGAACTGACGTTTAAAACAAAACAGGGAAGTCGCAGCTCGCTTAAGCGGTGGAGTCGCTTAGCGAGAATGGGCGGCGAATGAGGTCAGCCGGGTCGCAGTTGAAATTGGCCGAGCGGGAGGTCGCCAAGTGATTCACGCTTAGCGCGACCATTTCACTTAAGCGAAAATGGGGCAGCAGCGACCCACGGCGGCTGACGAGGCGCTCGGCCGCGATCCAAAGGGCTTAAGCGAATTTAGCAGCAGAGTTTTCTGCATAAACTCATGTTTTCTCATCCTAACTCATCCAATCTTAACTCCTTTCAACCCAATCTAACTTCAATTAATTCCTAACCAATACTTTCAATCATTTCTAGGATTAAATCCCACTTAATTCTCACCTTAAAATCAATGACTTACACACCAAACTCTATGTAATTATATTCACTTCATTCTTGGATTCAAGTTAAAGTTAAACATAATCACACAACTTCTCACAACTTAACTCAACTAGGCTTAACACTTAGTATAATTAATTACTAAGCTTAAGAAAGTTGGGATGTTACATTACTACCCACCTTTTTATGAATTTTGTCCCCAAAATTCGATATACCTTCTAACCTCAACCTTAGGTAGGATCTATTCTCTGAGCTCCCGCTACTAACTCGGATTCTACGCCATTCCAAACGGGTAGACTCCTTACTCCTTCTTATGCTTAAAGCATCCTAATTTCACCCAAGGTTTTTTCGAAGCTGTAACGGACAGGGTTCCTTCGACTAGAGGTCTCCCACTGTCTCGTCATTCAAAGAACACATTATGTTGTAACGGCCTGGGTCCTCTGCTAGGCTATAATTAGGCCACTGAACCCGGCTACCCACACTGTTACACATAGGATGTACTCCCCTCTTGAGGGTGCAAAACTCTTGCAAGATCGTCACCTTGAGTAAACTTATGACGCTTTTCGAAAAATTGTCATTTACAACGCTCCTTCAGGCGTAATAAATGGAAATTTCTCGACAAGAACGTTTCCTTAAACTAAGGGAATTGGCACGTCACTCTTGTCCCCTTATACTAAGTCTTAGTTAAAACTTGGTTTAGCGAACAAAAACTCTAAAGTTACTTAACTTCTAAAAGATGTTCGTCGATTAGACTGATCCGATTCACACTAATCGGTTATAGACTAGGCTTCAACCGAGTGATAGATCTCATTCGGTCGGAAACGCAGTTTGTAAATGACTAGATGGACTCACATCGAATCTAACTTAACGAATTACTCGTATAAATTAATAACTTTAGGCGTTAGAAAAATCTGGCCTATCAACATCCCCTTTTTATTTCAAGAAACACTAAGGTGGCCCGAATCAGAAGTCCTATCAGTCCTTTTAGATGGCTTCAAGGTTCTCAATCAATCTAAGATCCATTCATAATGGTTAGGCCAAACAAACTTGATTGATTAACAAGAGTTGGAAACCTGATCGATCATAAATGCTCATCCCAATGGACTAAAATCACACCACTAAGAACCCTCACTTATCAACCTTTATTGTCATTAAACTAAAGAGTCACAACAATGAATTGATAATGAGTGCTAGGCCACACTAGACTCAATATATCCAAAGTGACCTTCACATTTTCCTGCTTTAGAAGTACCACACAACCAAGCTTCACCCTATAAGGTTTAGAACACAAAAAAAAATAAGTGTTCAACATATATACAAGTTTAAGAGTAACTTAAGACATATTAAATACACAACAAATCATACTTCAATACATTACAAAATCATCGAAGTGATTATGTCTCAAGGTACCTAAATCCCTTCTCAAGCATTTTCCCTAACCCACATTTGAATCAAGCAAAACACACATCCACACTGAGGAATTGGAAGCCCTAAACTCAACTCAAGCTAAATTGACAACAAGTAAGGATTCAAGACAGAGACCGATTACAAGATAATTATAAGAACAACGTATTCCCTATAATATCATGAATCTAGACATTAATTTAACATCTTAACAAACTTATATTTTTCAAACCAAGCAAAATAATACTAAGGCTTAGGAATTAAGGATCAACATACTGAACTTATGAATTTTAAACAATTAGGTGGTTTAACTCCACTAAACTCATTCAAAATTCATCTAGCAAACGAACAATATTCATCAACTCAGTTCAACGCAACTAGGGCCTCAAATAAAACATTCCAATGTGAAATGGTGAGGATCAATCTTAATTTCCTTCAAACCATAACCATGGACTTGATTAAGGGTCACAAAACATTTTCTTCAAAGAACCACATAACCATAGCCAAATCTTGTACAAACATAAAAGCACGATAAGAAAACATTCAAACATGCATCTATTTATCACTTTCGTTCTAATCATAACATAACCATCGAGGCAATCACTCATGCAAGTAGAGGTCACTTACCTACACTTAAGCTTAACATCATTTAAATCCAGCACTACAAAATCAAGTATCATAACAATTATTATGCTGACACTTCTTGTTTCCAATCCACAAGCAAGCACAAAATCGGTTGATGCGAGGAATGGAAACAACCAATGGAAAAGTCCAAAGTGAAGGAAATTCATTCGCGTTTGTGAAATCACAAATATCGCAATGACTTTCTAACTTTGTATTTTCAAAACTTAAACTCTTATACTATAAAAAGAAAGATCAACAATCAAACATAACATAGAGTATTCAAATTTTGCAGGCATTTACCAAATCCTTTCCCAAGGACGCGCATATATGAGTACAATACTTTAAGGAACGAACAAGGCACTGCACATGAATCGTCCACGCACATAAACTTAAGCCAAACAACAATGGCAAGGTTCTAGCACATTCATCACTGAGTTCAATCAACAAATAACATATTAGGGCTAACCATATATGAGTTATAATTTTGGGGAAGAAACCCGAAAGTCTTCATTCAGACGAACGACATGGTTTCCGTTTCCTTCTTCTAACAGTTACATATATGTATATACCCCTACGTATGAGTATTTACACATATTAAAGAATCTCATAAATCGAGAAAACAACTATGCTAACATCTGCTCATCTTTCATTTTTTTGCATTCTTCAGACGAATCCCTGAGGTGGCCTACCTCAATAATTCACCGAAAGAAATTAGAAAATTTGGATTCACAGTCACAACTGACACTTTCCTAAACCGGATCACTTATAGACACATAACTCACAGTCCGATAAGATCGAACTGCTCTGATACCATAATGTAAAGCCCTGACTCTAATCAGAGTATTACTTACGACAATTTAAGATTAATTAAGTCAAAATTAATCAAAAGCCATTCAGGTAATTAGATAAAACGTGATAAACTAGAATCTGTTTAAAAGAAAATCCTTTAACTTAAAAAGTGCACATTTCAAAATTTAAATACATTAATTACAAAGTTTCCCCGAAGGGTTTTTCCACAAATAATTACAATAAAGCTAATTAAAGAAAAACCCAGACCCCGACTCTATCTGTGATCTGATATTGAGACATCAGAGGGTCCCATGTAACTATAATGTCGAGCATCCAAAAGAGCTCTCTAATCCTCCGATCAATGAGTACCTGAAAACAACGCCCCAAACATAGTGAGTTATCACAACTCAGTAACATAGACTTTCATAAAAACCTTTACCGATGTTTTCAGCTATACGTGATGTGCTACGTATAGAAAACTCCTCCCAGAAAAGCACAATCACTAACATCTATGTCAGACCATAATACTACATCCAATAGTAAAAGATTAGACATGCATGTTACAATTCCTAACCATACAAACATTATAACTTCATAATAAAGAAATCTATAATGTTATCACAATCCAATAAGCATTTAAAATGCACAATGAATCCAAGGAAGTACCCAAGTAACTCTCAATGGAATTCTTCAGAACAGACACAATGAATCCAGGGAGTATAACATAGACTCACGGTGGAATTCTTCCCATAAATAATACACAATGAGTCCATGAAAGTATAGCGGTGACTTTCTATGGCGCTCTCAATAAACAATATCCAATGAGTCCAGGAAAGTATAGCAGTGACTTTCCATGGAGCTCTTCAATAAACAATATCCAATGAGTCCAGGAAAGTATAGCAGTGACTTTCCATGGAGCTCTTCAATAAACAATACACAATGAACCTTAACACGTTATTAAGTTTATTCAAGTCCAATCTCATCCATTAATATAGGCATTCCAATGGCATTCAATCAAGAAACCAATCGATTTAACACAACATATTAACATGCATTCAAATCAAATGTTTCAAAGGTCCTTTTAAAGTGTATGAACACATTTAAAACCATTTCCACAAGATACTCCCAAAGACTCAAAAACAAAACATTAATAATAACAAGATTAAGAACTATTTCATTAGACGTTAAAACCACAACACAACCTGATTAGAAGGTCATAACTCATCAATACATCAACTAAAATCAATTCCTAAAATCATAGGAATATGGAACTAATTTTAAGGAGACATAAAGCCCTCCATTAATTCAGACTCAATTTATCAAATGACCACTATAAACCAAACATTCCCAATTGAAGCTCGGTGGAACTCACAATTGAGCAACCATCATACATTGATTTGGGGGGATTGGAGACAGAATCCAACCCTATTTCAGTCAAACCCCATACAAGATCGTAATAATCTATACAATAACTATCTACTTCTAGAATTAGACAATAATTCCTAGCACACCCTAATTGGGAGTTTGAGAGGGGAATCTATGTTACCTTTTTGTTCCCAAATGCTTTGGGATAAAAGCCCCCAATTGGAACCCTAGGCTTGCCTTCAACTTCCATTAAAGCTCCAACCAAGCTTTTCATCTCCATCTTTTTCTTCATTCAGCTCCAAATTCCATATCAGATCTTCCTTCTCTTCCATTTCCATGAACCCTAGAAGTTCATCTTCTTTTCCTCTCCATGAATCACAGTAGCAGCACGAAATGAGGAGGGAGGGAGAATGAGAAAGCTCGTGAGAGGATAGAGAGGATGGAAGAATGAAAGACTTCCTTGATGTTATCTCCTTCCTTCTCCTTCGTTCTTCCTCTTCTCCTTTCTTTCCCTCTTTCTTTTTCTCTTCTAGGTCACAAAAGAGAGAGAGAGCGTGAGAGAAAGAGAGAGAACTGACGTTTAAAACAAAACAGGGAAGTCGCGGCTCGCTTAAGCGAGCTGGAGTCGCTCAACGAGAATGGGGCAGCCGAATGAGGCTGTCATTGCAGCGAAATTCGCCGAGCGGGAGGGTTGCTCAACAGCGATCCAAAGGGCTTAAGCGAATTTAGCAGCAGAGTTTTCTGCATAAACTCATGTTTTCTCATCCTAACTCATCCAATCTTAACTCCTTTCAACCCAATCTAACTTCAATTAATTCCTAACCAATACTTTCAATCATTTCTAGGATTAAATCCCACTTAATTCTCAACTTAAAATCAATGACTTACACACCAAACTCTATGTAATTATACTCACTTCATTCTTGGATTCAAGTTAAAGTTAAACATAATCACACAACTTCTCACAACTTAACTCAGCTAGGCTTAACACTTAGTATAATTAATTACTAAGCTTAAGAAAGTTGGGATGTTACACTTGTCTTGTAGTAGAGAGAGACCAGGGTCAGGCAGAGACGAGAGGAGGTGTGGTGTCATGCACAGAGAGGAGAGGAGGGATGTGTTGTGGCGCTAAGAGGAGAGGACAAGAAATGTAAAGAAAAATTAGGGTTGTCATTTTATATAGGTGAGGATATTTAAGTAATTACATATATACAGGTACCCGCGAGCACGGGTAGTATGATACCCGCCCCCGCCCCGTTTATACACGGGTAATAAATACCCGTCCCGTTACACCTGCGGGTACCCGTTTAACTGCCCGTTTAAAATCTGTGGCGGGTTTTACCCGCGAATACCCACGAGTACGGGTTTTTTTGCCATCCCTATTCTCACCTCATGCAAGTGGGCTGAATTGCCAAGATCCACTCTGAGACTGGGTCAGGTTGAAAAGCCCAAAGGGACCCGCTGACGCTGCAAGCTACTGCTAACTTAAAGCCCAACAATATCCAAAAAAGAAATATTAAGAGAAGGAAATTCATAATAAGCGAGTGTAGTAAGAATTTTTTTCTTAGGAAGAGGAAAGCAGGATTAGGCTGCTAAACATTCTATGAGTATATTTAAGAAATCCATATCCTTAGAAAAAGACTACTAGTTGCACCACAGTTTTTGCTTGAGAAACAACACTTGCAAACAATTAGGCACTTAATTCACAGACACAGATAACAAAGACAGCAAACAATTAGACACTTAATTAGTATCTTACAACTTTAACAAGACCAAAAACAAAAGTAATAAATCTAAACGTATCCTTATAACTAGCTAATCAACCCTTTCGCAAGTTTATAGATACCACTCTAATGATACTAGCAGCAGCACAGTGCCTTATTTCCCCACTTCTTGTCTTCTACATTCATATAGGTAGTGGTGGAATGCTCTGTTCATGCCTGAAGACATTTTCAGGATCCACTCTAGTCTTTATCTTCACCAACCTGTTGAAATTATCTTTGAAATACCTATAACCCCAAGCGCTTGCTTGAATGTAGCTTGTGCTGTTCTTGGAATTAACACCCAAATCAAGATCCCTGTAATTCACATAAGCTTCTCTTGGAAAGTTAGACACATAAGGACTCATGTAGTTGTAAAGCTTCCTAATCCAATCTATATGCTTTGCATCATTCTTGTCTCCATCTTGCCATGAAGACAGGTACTGGATTTTGTACAGTGTTCCATTTCTATGAGGAAATGGGGCATCAGATTCTGAAATTTGGCTCATCCTTCCACCATATGGGTTCCAAATCATCAAGGGACTGTCTTCCATCAGCAATCTTTGCCACAATCCTTCAATCCCGGTTTCGGGTATCGGTTCCCGCACAAAATCTGATTTTGCTTTGAAGGAATTTTTGAATGTTGGTTTTCCTTTAAGCAGAACTTCAGGTGGTGTATCACTTGGAAAGCCTGCAATATAGAGCACAGATTTGATCCAGCTTGTTTCCAAACAATCCTTCCTTGTCAAACCCAATTCAGGAAAGCTTGTCTTCATGACTTGAAGGAGTCTTGTGGCCTCACCAAGGAAAACAGCATTATAAGAAGTTGTGATAGTTCTTTGAGTTTTGTTTCCACTACTAGCTGGTTGAATGATGACTCTAATAAAGAGATCCTCATCAATATAAGGTGCCACTTCCTGCCATCTATGAACAAGCTTGGTTGCACCTTGCTCTAAGGTTTTAGTAACTGTAAAAACTGTCACAGTTGGTGGCACAGGAACAAGCTTTATCTTCCACCAAAGAAGGATACCAAAGCTTCCACCTCCACCACCTCTAATAGCCCAAAATAGATCCTCCCCCATGGCTGCCCTGTCAAGAATTTTCCCATTTGCATCAACAATTTGAGCATCTAACACATTATCAGCACCAAGTCCATATTTTCTCATCATGGTTCCATATGCACCTCCTGTGATGTGTCCACCAACACCTAGGCTTGTGCAAAGGCCTGCAGGGTACCCAAGAACTGAACTTTTCTCATATATTCTGTAATACACTTCACCAATTGTGGCACCAGCTTGAACCCAAGCGGTGTTGCTTTCAACATCAACATTTATGCCGCGAAGTTTGACCAAATCAATAACTATGAAAGGGGTTTCAATTTCAGAAACATATGAAACTCCTTCATAGTCATGACCACCACTTCGGACTCTTAAGTGAATCCCAAGTTTCTTGGAGCAAACTACTGCTGCTTGGACATGGGAATCACGGAAGGGTGTGAATATAAACTCGGGTTTTGGCGCTGAAGGCGCCAAACACCTTAGGTTCTGTGCTGAGGAATCAAGGATGGTGGTGAATGAAGCATCATTTGGAGTGTAAATTGATGTGTGAAATGGATATGTTTTGTCCGAATTCATGTTGAGACATTGGACAAAATTGTCTTGAATTGAAGCTGAAGCTTGCAATGAAAGTGATAATAATAGGAGGACTAAAATTTGTGACACCATGACTCTTGTGTTCTGAGTTTTGTGCTGAAGGAGGGTGCCACCAAGGTTCTATATATAATTGAGCAACTGTGCCAACAGTGTGCAACAGAGTATAGAGATATTTGAGCTAAGACATACGTCATACAGATGAAGAGCATAGGTATTGTTTTGGGGTCAATGTTCTAATTTAAATTATGAGAGAGTGGAACATAAATTTTTTCATTTTCACATTCTAAATAGATAAGACTTCCAAGCTTCGTCCCAATAAAAGAATGGTGTTGCCCATTAGTCATGTGCAAGGCAAAGCATTAGTTTTGAATGGTCCCCACGGGTATGTTTCTAAATGTTTTTATGAAGAATAAGAGATAAACATGTCTGTATACTTGCAGCATTATGTGATCATGCAACAAATAAAGCAAATTCTGTACAATTATATATGTTATCATTCATGCCTGTTGGTTGATTTAAATTAAATCCATTCCGTGGCGTTCTGGTGGTTATAACTGAATGGTCCACATGACTCATCAATTAGTATATTTGTTGCTTCACTTTATGGTGTTACGTAAAGTTTAATGGCCCTTGCTCAGGTTTTGTAATACAGTTGTTTCCCAAGAGTAATTGATGTAGGAAGGAATTACCTATCGTTACAAGGCTTAACTCGGGTAGAACCGTAGAAGTCATAGTTTAAGATGCAATGTAGTTTTTGAACGTATACTAAAAAAAAAATTAAGTTGCAGTGTAACTACGAAAAATTTGAAAGACAGAGCACTGGGAAAGCTAGACAATACTACGATGAACTTTCTTAAAAGTACTTTTTGCTTTCAATTTTTTTATTGTTTAAGATAGTAATTTTCAACAAATTTCTTTACTTGGAGCCGGAAAATTTTTTATGTGCATTTGGAGCAGAAAATTTTTGCCATGCACGACTTTGCCATAATTTTTTTTTTTAAATTACAAATTTGTAAGTTGTGTAGGACACCCACGACTTAGCTATCGGTTTCAACCACGACTTACCCCATTTGTGTAAATAAAAAGGGTGCACTATTGTGATAATTTTAAAAGTAAAGTGCACTACATAGTTAAACAAATCATGTATTTTTCTACATACATTTCATCATATTTTATTATTTCATGAAAATGTTATTTTAATGTAACAAGATAGTGGTATATGATTCAATGTTTATTAAAATTTAGATGGAGAAATATAGTTGGAGATTTAGCTTCTAAAGTAAACAATTTATTTTAGAGAATAAAATAAGTAATATCAAAGTTGACGGATAAATCAACTGTTAATATTACGTGAACATGCATAATAAATCATGGATACGTTAAAATATTAATAATTGATTTTCTTATCATTTATTGAGATTAGGAATGTCAAATTCCACCTATAAATGCGGATCCCCATGGGATCGCTGCCTCGCTTTGGGTATGGTGATCATATTCCTTGCCCACGAGGTCCCGTCCTCGACAAAATAACAATAAAACCCTTATAAATATATGTATTTATTGTAAAAGTATTTTAGTAATTTCAAATATATATTATTTTATTAAAACAAAAATTTTTGAGCAGTCCAAAAAAATTAAAAATTATTGAAATGCTTCATTTATTGATTGTGTTCCAACAATACCGGTGTTTAGTGAATCTTGTGTTATTAATTTTTTTTGATTATGAACTAGTTATGCTTTAACTATAAATTTAAGATTTTTTTTAGTTTTATATATTTTTAAAATTTAAAGTAAATCCTCAATTTAGTCCCTAAACTAACACATTATATCCTATTTAGTCTCTAAAGTATATAAAAATAATAATTAATCTCTAAAGTTTGTGAAATCCATCAAATTAGTCCCTAAAGTTTTATAAGTAATCCCTTGCAGTAACTAATGAGATGAATTTCACAAAACTTTAGGGTCCGTTTACTTCTTGTGTTTCCTGTTTTTATTTCTACCGAAAATAATAAACATTAGAAATGCATTTTGAAAATTTTTGAAAATATAATTTTGAAAACAAATCTAGTATTTTTGAAAATTCATAAAATGTCAAAAAACAGTTTTCAGTATTTTAGAAAATATCTTCCATATTCTCTTTCAGTCACAATTGCTAGTTGTTCGGGGGATGGGTAGCTCAATTGGTTTGAGTTAAGGGTATGAAGGAGTGAAGGAGATAAAGGTGCGGGATTCAAATCCTGCCAAAGGAGAAAAAACTAATCTAACAACTAACATACTAATATTTTCCTATAAAAAAAACAATTGCTAGTTGTTCAGGTTTTTTAAAATGCCATTTATCACTTGTTCAAAAAACTCTCAGCCCAATACTTCAAATGAAAATGAAAATTGAAAATGTTTCTAACAAGAAAATAGGCCTTTAGGGACTAATTTGACGGATTTTCAAACTTTAAGGAACTACTTATTATTTTCATATGTTTTATCAACTAAACGGGAGTGTGTTAGTCAAGGGATTAAGTTTACGATTTACACTAAATTTTATTGGATATTAGTTTATTATTCACTACTACTTTTTATGAGTTAGTATGACCTTACGCAGTCCCTGCAGGATCCGCGTGGGACGGAAACGAGAGAGAAAAACACTCCCTGGTGAGAATGGTGAATAGAGACGTGCAGTAATATGGGGGACGGGGTCGGAGCAATATTTGGGAGTGTGGGGTTCCTGAGTTTATACAAGAGGAAACGACGAACAGAGGTGGTTCAACTACTTCATGGTTAGAGACTTAGAGGCTTAGAGCTTGAGAGTGAGACTGAGGGTCAAACGGTCTATGCGGTATTATATTTTATGCTTCGAGGTCTCTTGCCTAGCTCCTTCATTTACTTATGTATTTATTATTTATTCATTTATGGCATTATTTAATTTGAACCGTCAATGAAGTGATTTGAATTTTACTATTTGGAAGAGTCCTTGATTACAGCCTTGACATGCGTCCTTCCTGCCGTGAACGACCGACCGGAACCCACCAGGGCAAGCATGTCAACTGGTGGTGCTTCAATTTGTCGGCAATGGCTGTACTTATTGTTCAATTTACGGTCGTTGGAGATCTTCAAAGCCCAATTAGAAAGCTAATGTGTTCAATCTTCCCTTGAATATAATTCTTATCATTATAACCCCTTGTACCACTAATGATGACAATGTGAAAGAAGAGACTTGTCAATTAAGGTGAGGGTCAACCCGATGTGAATCACCAATGGCACTGTATATCCAGAACGTGTCTAGCTAGGGGTGGGTATGAGTCGGATTGAGTGGGTTTTGGCAGGGCTGCAACTAAAACAACCGTTTTAGGCCTCAAATTTTTTGTAGACTCAAATTTATTTTTTTAATTTAACTAATAGTATCAATTTAATTAGTATTCACTCACTATTTTTGCTACTAAATTCAGCAACAAAATTAATCAATCATGTCAATGCAAATTGAGAAAAACTCAAATCTCATATAGACTAGAGGTAAGGTCTCAAAAGAATTTATAATAAATAGCACTTCTCACCTTACAAGCCGGATTTGTAAGGATGAGTTAGGCCCAAAATCTATAATATGGTATCAAAGCCTATCCTAGATCCACTGGACCGCCCATCGCATTATATACACGCGCCAAGCCCAATAGTGCTGGATGTGAGGGAGTGTATTGGGAAAAACCTAAGTCTCACATAGACTAGAGGTAAGGCCTCAAAGAGTTTATAATAAATGGCACCCCTCACATTACAAGTCGGTTTTGTAAGGATGAGTTAGACCCAAAATCCATAATTCTTAGAATTTGGGTTGGGGTCTAACTCAACCCCAAAAGCTAACTCATGGGGTGAGGGTTGTCCCTTCATTTATAACCACTAATCAGACCATCTCAATTTTCCATTGGGACTTCTAACACACTCGCCTTGTCCCGAGTGGCCCGATAACGGGTGGCCCAACAATGGATCTATGATAGGCTCTGATACCATCTTAGAATTTGGGTTGGGGCCTAACTCAACCCAAAAAGTTAGCTCATGGGGTGAGGGTTGCCCCTCATTTATAACCACTAATCAGATTATCTCATTCTTCCATGTGGAACTTCTAACAATGCATTTACTATTTATTTTTGCATTGTTTAATAGTCTAAAATTAATTAGGCCTAAAAAAACTCTAATTTTTTTTGTTATTAATTAATTTTAAAAAGATATCATTTTAAATTTCGCTTTAAAGCCTATACATATATTGAGCCCGCACTAAATTTTGGAGTGTTTAAAGACTCGATCCGTGTCCACCCCCTATTACCCCCGATTTCTAGGGGTGAGAAGACCATGGTTTTGTTTGACAAACAGGTTTTTTTTTGTTGGTACAATGACAAACAGGTTTCTTATTAATAAACTATTGTTGAAAAATAAAATGATCCGGCAATAAATATTTTTATAAACTAAAAATGATTTGACTAGAGCAGAGCAGAGTAAGAGTTATACAAGACAAGAGCAACTTTAGCGGCAGAGCTAAAGTTGCGTTGCTTGCAAATAAAAAAAAATAAAACGTCAAAAAAGTATTCTGCTCAATTCAAATAAAACAAAGCACGTTAGTTTGCTGACACTGGGTCCCTCAATTCCATTTTGTATGTGTCTATCTCTCTCATGTCTCGTTTGTTACCCGTTCTTTCTGTTGTTGGCGATGACAAAAAATAGAGGACGCACAAACAGACGTGGCACTGATCCGTACGCTACGTGTAAAATAACAAACACACAAAATTTTTAAGACACGCTGTTAAAGATGCCCTAAGGTTCCAAAATTCAGAAACTGCACATGTAAGGTCAAATAGCAAACTGATGAACTGAGGAGCCCCAACTCTCCATCGAAACTAAATTTGGAGGATTAAAACTCATAAATATGTGTGTGTATGTATGATTGAAACGTGATGTTATTAATTGATTCTACTATTTCATGGTGTAGAGCTTTTTGACTCCGCTCCGGTGTTTAGAGTAAAGGAGCTCTGATTAATTATTAGTGAAAAAACAATATAAAATATGTGTATATACATTATACAATATATATATGTATTAAAATATCGATAATTATTTTTTTTATTAATATTTAAAATATTTTATTTTACTATATGAAGTGAGAATTACATGCACTTTAAAGGAGTATTTTTCTTTTTCTTTTATCTTTTTTGGTACGATGAGTCTTTTTCTTTTTAACTCTTGGATGACAGACCGGGGCGCTTATATTATGCAGCATGTCTTTGCCATACAAATATACTGGCATGTGCAAAGGAAATGGTGTCTGTGTCATTGAAATTGACCATGATCATAAGAGGTTTCAGCTGAACGCCCTAAGCGACAACAATAAAGATCGTATATAAAAAAAGTAAAGTGAGAAAAGTTAGCCTGACAGAGATAATTAATAATGCAATTGTAGCTTTGTTATGCGTCTTTCACTTCCTAGTTTCTAGACTAAGACTTTGGTGGTATCCCTCTTGTCTCGTCCAAAAAATCCAATTTGATACTCTTGTACCATATATAAGAGATAAATGTACTTTTTAGGTTTATTTAATAACTGATGTATCTGGTCTATAATATAAACCAGATACATCAGTTATTCATTGAACCTAAAAAGTATATTTGTTTCTTATATATGAGACCGGAGATAGTATTGTTTAATTTAATCTCAAATGCTACGTCTTAATCAAATTTCTGCTCTTCAATTCCTTTCACGTTTTGCTTTCTGTACACAAGAATAAAGTTAGATCTTTTGTTGTGTATGGCCTGCAATTTTCATTTCTTATTCTGCTGCATGCAAATAGACACATTAATTGACAGGGAAAATTCGAAAATCATTTATTTTTGAGGTGAGCAATACGTCAGTCTTCTGTAATGCTCTTCCAGTCCTTAGATATAATATTGTATTTATTTATTTATTTTTAACAAAATTATTCCAGAAGTCCTTAACATTTGTATTTCCAACAAGGTGGAATAATTGTTTGCTTTCGATCCACGCAGGAACATTATTGACCGATTATAATTGGAGTCAAGGTTACACTCATTTGTTTTTATTGAAAATCCAAGTATTTGTCATAAAAGAAAATATTACATTGGCTAAAAAAGGACTAAATAAATATGATATATGCATGCGGGAAAGCAATAGGGAGGCTCACACTTTAGCGAAGATATCTCAAATTAATCACGCGATTTGGTTAAAAACCTCTTATACCTTTTATCTAAATTATATGGTTAATCGCAAAACCAAAGCATATTATTATTTATACTAGTAGCGGAAAGATGAGCACAATATATTTTGTTTGATGTGTATACTTTTTCGAATATTCATATTTTAAGATAAAACTTGCTAAATATAATAGAAGAAATCTTATTTGTTAGTTAATTAAATAAACTATTATTTTGTTTTTTCGAAAACCAAAATTTACTACTATTATAAATTTAAAGTAACAGTTAACAACTGCAATTAACTAAGGGTAAAATGGGATGAAAATTGCCAGCCTGTGGAACGGTTGCGGCATAAGAACGGTTCGGAGGAATGGCTCTGCACAATTGGAGAAAAATTGGTTGTTCTTCTTAAAGCTGAGATGACATTTGAGGACCCACGTAAAGAAATTTAAGAACCCCATCTTGGTTCCATAGTAGGAGATGTCCTAAATTGATCCATACAATCTTGAACAAATCTTGTCCAAAAAATTGGTGTTTCTCTGTCTCCCACCAATCAAAGACTAGAGATATACGTATGTGTTAATAAGTTATAATTTTATTTTATTATATAGCAAATTTTCATTGGAGAGAGACAGAAAATATGACAGAAAAGTGAGACAAGAGATTTTTATCCTGCAATCTATTGTAGTATATATGTCAATTAATAATTTTTAACATTGCATATATACGTGTGATGTTATCCTTGACGTAGGGGAAGCATTATTGAACGGCTTGCACCTTGAATTCAGAACCTCTATATGTATTTCGGCTTTGTTTTGGTGCCTCACATGATGGGTTGATCCTCCTATTTTTGACTTCAGCCTTCAAATCGTACTTGAATGTTGCTTCACCACAAAAAAGACATTCCCACCCGACAGATCTTAAAACTCTGCGACTTGCCGCTTCAGCTTCTGACTAATTAAGAATACACGTTGTTAGATCATTAATCAGCTATAAGTTCCGCAGGACTGAACCCCCATTTTCTGTTTTCATACACATATAGCTCAACTTGTGGCTTAAGTTATTTCCGACTTAGAAAGAGGGGGAAAAAAGGTCCAATTTGTTTTCTCGTTCAACTGGATACGCTATAGCTTTATCTGGTGTCTAGATTTTCAACTAAAACCACGCACCTAACCTCACACACAGGCATTGTTGACCTTATTGGGTTGGACCATTTAATGTTACATCTATATTTGTTCATGTGTCTCCACGAAGTTTTGCCTCTAGGGCTTCGTGCATCACTTTAGAAACCACTAATTAGTCAATATTGGGTAACTTTTTAATCGCTACACAACTCGGGCGGAATTGTATAAACTAAGACCTCCTTTTATGGCGTGACATTAATTAAAAGTATATGTGATAGGAAAAAAAATTATAAAAGTCTAAGTTATTAAATAAATTTTTTAATATTTTTGTATTATATATATATATATATATATATATATATATATATATATAATATCATGATCTTTCATGTCAGGAGTTTCCAAGTTTAAAATATGGATTAGAGTACACAATAAGTAATTTATTTATTTATTTTAACGCTCAAATCCACTATTTTGCCATGGAAGCCCTGATATTAGGTCATTAATCAAAATATCTCAAACACTAATTGATGACTCACACATTATTGATTTTACACTATCATTATAACGGAACATTATGCACTAGCTTGTATCCAACCATTATAAAAAGACATATCATCGTGTATGTACCAAATAAAGATTCTTTAAATAAGGGCCACTAGTTTGGAGTGGCAATACACGAGGATTGCCAGGAAAGACTGCATTTATTTATCCTCTGAAAAAATGGTGAGTTCGATTGGAATACCGAATAAATTTGAAGAATTATATGGAGAGTCGGAATGTAGATTGCGGATCTAATTAATCATTTTAATTAGTAAGTGCGGCATTATAGTAGAAAAATGCTTCCATGCTTTGAACTTACGGTTGATTGGTTTGCTAAAGAAAGTAAGAGAAAAGAAAGGGATAGAATAGAAAGTTAAATGAAAGAAAAATAGTAGAAGGGAAAGTGAAAGGAAAGATAGGTAAAAAAAAATTCTCCTTTTATTTGATTGTATTTGTTTTTTAAGCAAAAAATTGGAATGCAAAAGCATCACTGTAACAACTGAAATCACAACTATATTGGCACCTCAGCAGCTACCAATCATTTGCAGCACTCCAAAGATTTTATTAATAAAAAATGAAAAAAGAAAACCAAAAGTAAGGGGACATAAACTAAAACCCTCGCCAAACATTATTTAAATCTATAATTAGGAAGACCCACCCTATTACGATAGAAATCTTCACAAATAAATCTAGGGATATATAGTATCATAACAATGGAAACCACTATAATAGATATACTGTGAGAGGAGCACAATGATTACCCTCCCTATAAATATGAGAAGAAATAAAATTCATCCTTCTAGTCAAAGCTAAGCAGTTATTCCACCTAATTCTTAACTGGCAGGGAACTATGTGAGGAGATTGAAAAGCAACAATGACTAATTGAGAATCACATTCCAACAAAAAATTATGCCAACCCTTCTTGAAAACAATTTCAATGGAAAGCATTGCCCCAATAAGCTCAGCATGAAAAGCAAACGAGATCCCAAGGTTAGCTTCATAACAACCAAGAGTTGTCGCGCTACTATCACACAGAAGATACAGCCACAAGCAGCAAATCCCAGAGTCTCCCTAGCAGCAACATCTGAATTACCTTTAAACCAATTGCAAGCATGAGGGAACCAGGAAACATCTTTAATTTGAAAAAGAGAGCCTTGCAAGACTTTCCGGTAATGTGAAAAGCTTTAAGAATGACCAACTCCTTCATAGAAGAAGAATTAAAACCTGAACTAGAATTACCAGTTAGAGCTACACTGGTAGTGATCATGTTAATAGCCGATTGAAAGTGGATTGATTTGTAGTCAAATCTCAGCTTGTTTCTACAATACCAAACCACCCAAAAAACATTAATGATGGATGCTTTTATTGTATAGAAAGTAAGAGAATTTTTTTACAAAATTACATAAATACCCCTAAAAATATCAAAAAAACAAAGAATTATAAACCCATATTAGTCTTTTTGCATCAGAACCCTTACACTAGCTTGTTTTCTTCTCGATTTGCGAAGAAAGCATCTTTGCATGGGTCCCGCATTGAGTTTTTCATTTCCCTTTGCTTTTTTTACGAAACCAAACGAAAGAATCAATGTGGACTCCTATTGACCTTTTGACGTAATTGAGGTAGTGAATGTGTGGTTGAGATCCTCGTTGAAATTGACAAGCAATGTGGATTCCTTCTCCTGAGTGTTTTCATTGGGATTCTTGTGCAAACCTCTTGCGAACTTGGTGTTAGCCTTGAACTGAAATTTTAAGATAATTATCATACTCATGCACCTTATATATTTATAATTTCTAATCATGTTTGTTATAATGTATATTATGTATGTCCATATCTATTTCCTCATCTATGCTTTGTTTGGAATGCAGAATATGAGACTTGACGCTACATACATATTTGCTACTGAAGCTTACTGAAGAATAGGAATATGGTATAGGGAATATATATGATATAGAGAAGACACTGATGTTAAACTTTTAATTTTTAGTGTTTCTGTGTTAGGAATATAGATGGTATAGAAAAGACATTGATGTTGAACTTGTAATTTTTAGTGTTTTATAATTTTTAATGTTGAAATTTTGTTGTTGAGCTTGAAATTTGTAGTGTTATATGATGAACTTGAGGTATAAGTTATTGACTGCTAAATGCAATGAGAAGATACGTTAAACAACAAAAACATAACCTCTGAGGCACCTTCAGATGACATTTGTTTTATGGAAATGTTGTCTGAACAGTGTATCACGATAACGCTTGCTCAAGGAAGCGTTATCATAGATATTAATAAGAGAGCTCGCATGTGTTTTGATTCGTTTCTTATAATGCTTCTGAAACATTATCTGGAAGTGTGCGCTCATCAGATGATGTTTTTACACATAACACTTTTAAACGTTATTAGAATCAAATTTAAATGTCATGGGAAAATAAATTCGGCAAAATGTCTAACATATATAATAGAAAAGCTAGGAGGTGTCAGCAATGCCGCGAATAGATTGAAATCACTCGATATAAGTTAATTTTTGTACTGAAAAAACAATAAAGCTTGTTTCATTTTTAGTTTCTTCACTAAAAAGATGACATACCACAACTTTTTTAAATAAAAATACTATCTCTTTTAATTATTAAGTTTTTATTGAAATGTTATTTTTTAAATAAAAAGATGGAAAAGAAAATAAAAACATGTAATTTGATTCTACCATGACAGTATCCCAATAACTAAATCGGTCCTTTTCGTACGCTGTACCAACCCAGGGTGGTCCTGCCATATATTAGTGATTGCATGCATAATGGTATGACGCAATGGTTGTTAAACCGTACGGAGAGCCAACCATTTGGGCCAAATAAACAAAAGACAGAGAAACTCCGACAAAAGTACGTATGATACTTGACCATGTATGCCTAAATTAGTTAGTTGGGCCTCTTTCTTGAAATATAAAAGATATCTGCATTTCTTCTTTTCTATTCTCCCTTTTCTTTTTTTTTTTTGTTGATAAACGTATGTCTTTGATTTGAATGCATTCCAAAAATAAAAGCAATTGAGTGCATTCAATCTGAACCGCCGACAGTTGTGAGAGAATTATAATGTCTATGAAATGGAGCACATGGAACTCATGCCTGCACACTAATTCTCATATTACGTATATCACAAGCTATCCTTTTAATCAAGGGTCGTTTTAGGGTGAACTCATGCATTAGATGGGTTCACGATGAACCCGAACGATGGATCCAGCCTAAAACGACCTTTAATTAATCCAGTTAAAGACGGGTGAGTTATGTCTAGAATATTTGTACCCAAATAAATGGCATCCCTTATGTATTTATCTTTTACTTGGCAATTGGCTTGTCCTGGCTTATCTCTATAAAAAATTAAGACTAGATCCCTAAAAGGGCTTTAAAGAGGTTTAATATTTATAAACCAAGTTAAATACCGTCAAATGTTCTAATTCAACTCTTAATTCAAAAACTCACTTTAATTGCTTCATCTTGTTTCTGTTGGAGCAATCACAATAGATCACACACAGGTCTTACCATCACTCATCAGAGAGAAATGGAGAATAAAGAAATATGAAACACAGATAAAAACGGCACTAAAAAAAAATACTATGTTATTATTAAATGAATAATGGCGATACACTTGTTCGATTTGTACACAATTGACATCACATATACACGTTGATATGGGTCGTCAAACTATTTAGAGCAATGTTTTAAAAACCGGACCGGTCGTTGAACCAGTGAGACTGTCGGGTCATGGTTCAATTGGTTCAGCCGGTTGAATCGTCGGTCGAACCGGATGATAAATAAATAATTAAATAAATAAAAAAGTACCAATTTTGAGGAAAAAATAAATAAAAATAATAAAAAAAAGCTAAACCGGTCCAACCCGGTCCAATTGACCGGTCCGACCGGCCGATCACGGCCCAACCCTTGCTCGATCCGCTCAAGGGTCTAACTAGATCATGGCCCAACTACGCTGAACCGACCTTTGTGTGTGCCGGTCGACGGTCGGACCGGTCGGACCGTCCGGTCCGGTCCGGTTTTTCAAACACTGATTGAGAGTAATAACTTGTGCATTGATAGTGTCAAAAAGTCCTATATATGCATTTAATTGTATCTCACCATGTCAATATTTGTGGCGTTATTTTAAGAAATAATATAATGACATTACGGTGAAATATGATTGAATGTTTGTATAAAAAATTTTAAACTGTTAGTACATAGTCTTTAATTAAACTCTTTTTTTTTAATTTATCAATATGTTTCTAATAGAAATTATTGAATATTAAAAAGTATTCTCATTTTATTATTTCATTTAATTTGAAAGCTTAATAGAAGGATCAAATATTTTACGTATACGTTTTTTTTTACTGGAATTGTTTTTGAATTAAAACATTCATAAGTATATTTTACGTATACTCAAATGAAAATGGTCTTATATATGAATGGGCCGAGACTAGCTAGTCCATTTCTGTATCCTACTCCGATATTGGGCCAAAATTTCTGAAACTGTTTGGGCATTAGTGTGTAATAGAGTAAGATCTTGGCCATTATTAAATGCACCCCCCACCTGGTAGGTACACCCCCCAATTTGCGAATTTTCCAAAATACCCCCGAATAAAAACAGCAAATTTTTTTTTTTTTAATTCTGAACATTTTACCGAAAATTACAATTTCCGGTATATAATTTGTATACCGTAAATTGCAATTTCTGGTAACATTGTGTTTAAAATTTGTTACTGGAAATTGCAATTTCCGGTATACAAATTATATACCGAAAATTGCAATTTTCGGTAACAAATTTTAAACAGAATGTTACCGAAAATTGCAATTTTCGGTATACAAATTTTAATCACAATATTACCGGAAATTGCAATTTTCGGCAAGAATTTTAAACACAATGAGAGCGTTTTCCACCAAGTCTGAATTTTAAACACAATGAGAGCGTTTTCCACCAAGTTTGATGTAAAGGGGAATGGACCTGTCGTAAATAAGTTCTTTCGACCATCATAAGCTGGCATCTGTTTATCAACGATTGTCTCTCGATGCATTCGGACTAGCTTACTTTGCTAAGTAAGCTAGTCCTCGATGCAAAGTAAGCTAGTCCGAATGCATCGAGAGATTGTTGACAGTATGAGTGAAGATCCTTAATCAAAAGGTTCAGTTTCCCCCCAATAGAGAATTATCTCTTTCCGGTAACATTTTGTTTAAAATTCTTGCCGGAAATTGCAATTTTATACCGGAAATTGCAATTTCTGGTAACATTGTGTTTAAAATTGTATACCGAAAATTACAATTTCTGGTATACAATTTTAAACACAATGTTACCGAAAATTACAATTTCCACAAATTGTATACCGGAAATTGTAATTTTCGGTAACATTGTGTTTAAAATTGTATACCGAAAATTGGGTATACAATTTTAAACACAATGTTACCGGAAATTGCAATTTCCGGTATACAATTTGTATACCGAAAATTACAATTTTCGGTAAAATGTTCAGAATTAAAAAAAAAAGTAAAATTTTTGCTGTTTTTTTCGGGGGATATTTTGAAAAATTCACAAATTGGAAGGGTATACCTACAAAGTGGGGAGGTGCATTTAATAATGTCCAAGATCTTTAAAGGGACCCAATGTTGGACCCAAAACAGGTCCCAATATTTGACCAAAAAGAAGGAAAAACTAAAAAATTCTTCCGAGCAACCCAGAATATATTAAAATAGTTTATACATGAAAAAAAAAAGGAGTTCAATAACTATGTAGTATAATAATATAACAAAGTGAAATATAACTTTTTTTGGACAAAATAGTGAAATATAACTTGACAAAGATTACACTGTGAAAAGGAAATAGTCTGTGCTAAACGAATTTGTTTTCGCTAACCACCAAATTAATCAAGTATGCAATAATATATGAATATCATGGAAATATTTGTATCGAATACTCCCTCCTGTGTGAATTATATGAAAAAAATCCACTATTATTGGTCTAAATTATAAGAAAATATTAACTATTTTTGTTCTACTTAATGACATTATTCTAAAAATACCCTTAAATTTATTTAAATTATCTTTTCCAATAATTTCTTTTACTTCCCGTGAATTTGACAAGTTCCCACGTCTTCCACTCTTCCTATCCTATCGAGATGCTAAAGCACAACATTTCCATCACCATTCGTCACACGAGATGTTGAAGGGTCACTAGAGTGTATAAAAGGTCCCTTTTTTCCTCTGATGCTTGAAGAAGGAAAATTCAAATCAATGGCAGGTGCTCTGTTTTCGTTAATTTCAAAAGTAATTGGATGTGTTGTGTTGCAAAAGGGGTGTTGCGTAAAATATCATTTTTATGACAACAGTCATAAAATGTTGTCTGATATATGTTTAGACAACACTTTACACCTGTTGGCAAAAAATGTGTTGTCAGAAGCATAAAATATTGTAGTGTGTTGCTGTCAGGAGCTTCAGAATCATTGTAAGGGGTGTTTAAATCAATATCCAAATGCATATTTGATAAATCACATGCACGGAATGATATAAATTAAGATACTCAAAGGTCCAATAGCTTATGTCTAACAATTTTAAGTTCCAATTTAAAGGATTCTAGAATGAATTTGACCAAAATTTTGAGTCTAAGCGCCAATAATATTAAGCAAAATTTTTTGGTAAGATTGAATTTGACATTTAAGGGTGCAATAAAACAATTAGCGCGGCTATTCTCATTGCATTGTTTAATGTGGGAAGGCCAAGAGCCAAGAAAATTCTCGTTTCGGTTTTTAAGGTGAGCAAGGCGGAGAGAGAGAAACGTACATTTAAATCTTTAGCAATAAATATCATTAAAGACAATTGAAGATTTTTGTTTGAGGGAAAGGTCAGGGTAATTTAAGAAACTAATTTTTTTATAATTTTAAAAACATTAAATAAGAATAACTGATTTTTTTAATAAGTGTGAGGCTGCAATCATGTTTTTTAATGGCTTCTAAGCCCATCCTTCGTTTTTTTGTTTATTAATTTTTCCTCGATCCCATCCTTTGTGTTGACAAACAAAAACTGTTTGTAATAATGATTTGCTAAATGTGAAAGTAAGGGAGAACGTATGTTTCTTTTCTGATTTACTAGATCTGTATCATTTTCGTCCTCCAAATGTTATTTAGAGTTTTCCTAATAAAAAAAATCAAATATTTTATCCGATCTGAAATATAAATAAAAAAAATTTATAAAATATAAGTAAAAGTTTATATATTTAATCTAAAATTTAGATATTTTATTTATATATTTCAGACAGAAAGAAATATGCTGTAAGTCGGTTAAAGCAAATTCTTTTATGTCATGTTTATTAGTAGCTAGTTGCATAATAAAAGCTATCAGAATTATTTAGCAAAAATTTGAACTCCGGACACCGATTAAGGGATGATATATTTACAACCGTCCCATCCATCCATGCAGCAAACTTCAATAAAGGAAATCATTCTTAACTATCTGTTTTTTTTTTTTGAAGGAACTATCTGTTTTTAAAGCAAGTTATTTTGCCCAAACTAATGATAACAACAACAATGATTATTTTTTTTTGGTAAATTCTCATGTACCCTTTAAATTAGTTAGGTACCATACCTATATTAACTATTATAATAAAAAATAGTTCATTTATTCAATATTTTTTATATAATAATTACGACATACATTTTTTTATTATTTTAAAAAGTAAGCAGTAAGTTATGAATAATAATTTCAGTATCCCAAAAAATATTTTACAAATTTACTAATTTATTGTTCTTCGTCTCTTCTCTTTGACATTTGGAATGTCCATCATATTAGGAAAAAAAAGTGAATAATCAAATAGCAATAAACATATACCGATGCGAACTTGTTTTCGATATCTAGACACCATCGGAAGAAGAAAAAGAAGAGAAATCAAATCTATATCGGGAGAAGAAAAACCGTGAAGTAGATATAAAAATGATGAAGAGAGAATACAAAAAGACACCGTAGAAATTTTTTTGATAAAAAACATTTTTAATTTAAAAAGGGTGCATCTACAATTTAAAAAAGTCAAATGACTAATTCAAGGTAATTAAAATGGATTTATTGACTTGATAAGTGGATACTAGTTTACTTGGGTATCATACTCAACACTTCTGCCGAATATCGGAGTGCTCATCTTTTTTTTTTGACGGAATAACAACAACAATGATGATAATATTATATATCACGTGATCATATAATGTAAGTTGTCATGATGATACAAGAATATTCTTTTTTATATTATATCTTTTTTAGTTGTATGGTAAGCACATGTTTAGATTAGAATTTATTTTTTGAGTAAAATACATTCCCCTCCCTTGACAGATTGAGGTATTACACTTCCCTCTCTTTTTATTTTAAAGGAAAAAATATATTTTTGGTCCCTGTAATTTGATCAAAAATAAGTTTTGGTCCCTGTAATTTTTTTTTTCTTTCAAATTTGTCCCTATAATTTCATTTTCCGTCAGTTTTGGTCCCTCACGTTAGTGGTCCGTTAAAATATCATGACTTGGCAAACGACATTCCTACATGGCACCACGTGGACACACGTGGCACCACCTGTTATTGTTTTTAATTAAAAAAAAATAAAAAAATGAGTTTATCACAATTTGTTTTTTGCATTAGGGTTATTTCGTCCCTGTCTTTATCTCTGATACTGAGACACTGCAAGATTCCTCCCATCGGGACCACCATTGTGTGCGATTCGAAGGCCATCAATGGTGGAGAATACTGCGTGAAGGTGAATTGCTTCTTGAGGTATGTATTTTTTGTCCGATTACGCCTTCCCAGCTTGTATAGGGAATATTTTAGGGTTTTTGTCCGATTACGCCTTCCCATGGGGACCACCATTTTTGACACATGGCTTTACTATACTGTTTAACAGGATGAGTTTGAACGTCGTTTTCCACCACAGGGGTCAGTTTGCAAGGGACGTAAATATGTATTACAGGGGTGGGTCTGTTACTGTGGTGTCTAATGTTAATTTAGACAAATAGAGTTACTTTGAAGCTACTGGGTACTTGAAAGAATGGGGGTATGACAAGTGTTTTAGGTTGTGGAAGAAAATCGATGGGATAGATGAGGATTTCAAAAGAATTCAGGTTGATTCAGAAGCAATGGAGCTAGCTTCATATTGTGTGAGCAACAACTGTGAGTGTCACTTATATGTTGAGCACAATGTGAGTGACATTGATCAGATTGTAGCCAATCCTGTATATACTGATTCGATTGTGGAAGATGTGGTTGATGATGAGTATGAACCAGAGTATGAGAGCAATAGTGATGACAGTGCTAAAGGTGTTACATTTGATGACAGTGAGGAAGAGTGGTTAAGGGATGAAGTACACTCTAGTCCATTTTCTATTTTTCGGTTAACCTTCCGTAAGCTCTATTAGATAACATTTTTTATCACCAAAGTACCCTCATCTCTCATGAACATCTCTTGACAAGTGGTTGCAACCGTCGTGCCCGGTCACCTTCACCACGACCAACACAACTCCACGACCCCTGTCCTTCAAAAATTACTCTCTGCCATGCCACAGGACGCGTTCTCTCCTTAAACCTCGTCAAGACTGACGTTGCTACTGTGCTGGAAAGGAGCCACCTTCCCTATTGGTTGCCTATAAACAGATCGCGAGACCCAAATTGAGAACCCGTTTCGGTATATCAATTAAGGTAGCAAAACATTGATTTTTAAGGGATTAAGGCCACACTCATCTCCAACTGAGGTGACGAACGATGCTCGCAGAGGTCAAAGCGATTGCGCCATTGCGGGTTCACCACGCGGTGGTTCTGGCTTCATGGGCGGCGGCGAGAGAAGCTCGATGACAGTTGCGGGAGGAACGGCGAGCGAATCTGGAAATCATAGGAAGATGGGCAGTATTCGAGGGTACCCTCGCGATTCCTAGAGACGGCGGCAAGGACACGCCCGCGCAGTTGGAGGCTGGAGGTGAGCCGAGGTTGAAGCCGATGCTGCTGCTGGTTGTTTTCCGACGATGGGGTTGCTGATTGTGGGTGCCGGCGCGAGGCATCGGAGGCATCGTATCTTGTGTCGTTCCAAGTGGCGGTTTCATGAGTCATCACTCATCGAATGTTGGTTTCTTCGCTCAAGGGTTGAAGGAGGTGGTACTTTGTGGTGGTGGTTCACAGTTCTTTTGGTGGCAACAAGATGGCTTTGCTGCGCTGTTGCTCGAGGAAACTTTGCAGGCTCACAGATTGTAGCTTCCATGGTGTTACTGGACGAGAGAGGAAGAAACGATGACAGGGAAAGGTTATTTTCGTAATAAAAAAATTAATTAACAGTGGTTAACGAAAATTTAACTGAAAGATAAGAAATGAATTAAATTAGCTATTTTATTATTTGTGTGTGTTTGAAAACAAAAAGGGAGAGGAGTGTAATAGTGGTATCTGTCGGGGGGAGGGAAGAGTAATTTACTCTTATTTTTTATTTTTTTTGAGACTAAACACCTTTAAGAACATATTTAGGAACGGAAACGGGTCATGTTAGGTAAAATTATATTAAATAAATTTCATTTTTTCCCCTCAGGTCCAAGGACCCGAGAGAAGAGAAAATAAAATTGTTTAGTTTGGTTGAAGGAAGAGGGGAAGGGGTGGAAAAAAATAACATTTATTTATTTTTTCCTTTATTGTTGTACTTTCATAGAAGACAAATGAAACAGCACAGAAACAATATTTTGACTAATGTTTTTTTTGCAAAGGCATATTTTTCTTTTGGACTAATGTGACTTGGACTAAGTGTAAAACCTTAGAACTAAGATTTGCATGACGGAAAACTGAAAAACTTAAAAGACACTTGCAGTATGTTTGGTTGCACTGAAATCAGAAGGAAAAGAAGAAATAAACTGTTACTCAACTTCCATACTGTAATAACAAGTTCCACAACACAACAGCGAGGATATATACATGAATCCAAGCAATCATGTAGAGACAAAACAACAAAGTAAGTCAAAGGAACAAATCAATTTGTCTTTTGTCGGTGAGGTTCTCTATGCCTTGCTTGGAAGTGTAGGGATACTCTGTTCATTCCAGAAAAAGTTTTCTGGATCAACTGCAGTCTTAACCTTCACCAATCTTTCAAAATTTTTATTGAAGTACTTTAAACCATAAACCTCTCCATCTTTGTAACTATCCTTATCATGACTATTGACACCAATATCAAGGTCCCTATAATTCAAATAAGCACTCCTTGGATTCTTGGACACAAATGGGGTCATGTAACTGTATAGCATTCTAACCTGACTTATAAAACTCTTTTCTGCAGCACCTCCTGGTTGCCGCCAACTCACAGTGTATTGAATTTTGTAGAGATTCCCAGCACGGTGAGGAAATGGAGTAGCATCAGAAGGGACTTCATTCATTTTTCCTCCATAAGGGTTGAAAAAAAGACTAACTTTTCCCAGTTCAATCATCTTCTTCCATATCAATTTCAACCCATCTTTGGGAATTGGAGACTGCACATAATCAGATTTCCTTTTGTTGAAATGTAATTTGTAATGGTTTCTGTCAAGCAGTGCATTTAATGAGGAGCCATCATTGTAATTAGCCCACCAAAAAACAGACTCAATCCAAATCATTTCCATGCAAGTTTCCTTCTTCAGTCCAAGCAAAGGAAACTCCTTTCCCAACAGTGTCACAAGTTCATTAGCCCCTCCAAGAAACAAAGCCTCAACTGAGGCTCTTATGGTTTTCTTCCCCTTCAAAACCTTTGAACTCACAGGCTCCAAGACCAGCCTCATGAAAAGCCTATCATCTATGTGTGGTGCTACATGCTGCCACTGGAAAACAAGATCAGTAGCATTCTGTTCTAAAGTCTTGTCAACTTGAAAAACTGTAACCTTTTCTGGTACTCGAACTAGTTTTACTGTGTATGATAATATGACTCCAAAACTTGCTCCTCCACCTCCTCTAATGGCCCAAAAAAGATCTTCTCCCATAGTTTTCTTGTCAAGAATCCTACCCTTGACATCAACAATTTTGGCATCAACAACATTATCAACAGATAGTCCATGTTTTCTCAACATGTTACCATACCCTCCTCCACTCAAGTGACCGCCTACTCCTACTGTTGGACAAACCCCTGCAGGAAAGCCATGAACTTTACTCTTCTCCCATATTCCGTAATAAACTTGTCCAAGGCTTGCACCAGTTTGAATCACAGCAATTTCGTTTTGTATATCCACAGTGATATTCTGAAAATTGAACATGTCAAGGATGATAAAGGGTACCTCAGAGACATATGAAAAGCCTTCAAAATCATGGCCTCCACTCCTGATTTTGAGTTGGACACCGATGCTTTTGGCGCAAACTACAGTGGCCTGTACTTGGTTTTCATGCTGAGGGGTGACAATGAGTAATGGTTTTTGGGTGGAGGGGGTATTGAACCTGGCATTTCTAACAAAGGCTTGAAAAATAGAGGTGTATGATGCATTGGTTTGGGCATAGACTAAGTTGGAAACTTGATCTTGTGGGTTTGTGTGGTTTTGAAGACACTGAAGAAAAGTGCCATACACTGACTCTCTTGATGGGGCCGCCAGGGAGTTAGAGACATGAAGAAGAAGATGAAGAAATAGTAGAGGATTGAATTTTTCCATTTCAATTCTGGAAAGACAAGACAAGTATAATGGTGGTATAGTGGGTACGGCTTTATACAGAAGAAGACATAATGGACCACACTTATATATCAATTTCTTTCTGATGCTAGTGTGTGATATAATTGAGTTTTGGGGTCATCAACCCAAGTTATGATATATTTAGTTTTCCCTGCCCATCCAAGTCCATCTGGCAAGTCAAAAATGCCACCAGTTCTAGATGCATTGGTGTGCATTATGGTGATAGGCTCATAGCTAACAATAACATGCATGCATCTCGCCACGTATTTGCATTTCAGTGAGGAAAATAAAATAGAAAAAAACAGCACACATTTGCTTACAATTTATTATTGTATCTATTGTTTTGTTTTTCATTTGAATCAATATTGACAAAAGAATCTCAATAGATTATTAAAGCTAGGGATTAAATGGAAAGCTAAAATAGCTTCAGCAAACATGTCATAATACGACACAAAAATTCTGATTCTCTAGTATATATTTTCATCAAACTGGGTTATATTAATTAAGATTAACATGTGTGTGTGTGTATATATATATATTTGGGTCAGGGTACAACACATGTCTGCAGCAGTCTCGGTAATAAATTATTTTTTAACGGTTGAACTTTGATTCTGTCTTGTTTGTTGCTTATTGAATATATAAAAAAAGGAAAAAGTAAAATATAGAAGGTGGACTAAACATGATTTTTAAGCAAAAGTTGTGACCTGGAGTGTTGAGTGAGTGCATCTTGAGAAAATATTTCAAAGCAAGTATTATATTTGTTGGGAGCTGATTTGTGCCTTAATATAAACCATATGCAATCTCAACTTTATATACCTATTGATCAATTTAATTTTTAGTTGAGTGATGATCATTTTAATGTATAGTGGTGTTTTAGTGGATGCATTCAAAGTCAATGGATTCTCACACACCTAGAGCAATACTGAATATGTGTTGTAGATAAATGGAGCTGTTGAATTTTGAATACATTGGACTGTCTCATCATTGACTCAATGTTGAAGAAATGAGTTCTTCCTCAACTAATGTGATTGTTACTGATCTACTTGCAGTGGCATACCCATTTCCGGTGACAAGTATTTTTTTTTTTTTTTTTTTTTTGCAAAGACAGCTTACTTTCAGATTTTAAGCGAATAATAAACAGCAAAATTTAGCTTCTTGATAGAAAATTTTAATATAAATCATATATAGTTACAATAATCACATGAACAATTCAACGATGAGCAACCATACAATTACCACCTTTACCATTAGTTTCCTATACAGGCTGGAAAGTAACAATTTGCCAGCACCAGATTTACCAGCACCAGGGTCCAATCCTGCAATCAGTGAAGGAAAGACATTCAAACATAAATCCTGAAATCCATATCTTTTAGAAGGGATCACTCTATCAAACATATAACAAAATAAAAAGTCATTGATTAGATTTAGTTCTCTTCTGTTTTCTGTAAGTACATTGCAGGAAGAAATAATATCACTAACAAGTGACATGGAAAGAATTGATTGGTATTTGATTTTATTTGCTTTGGCCAGAGAACTGATTGGTATTTAAAGATCATTTAGAACGATAAATGGCATCAGGAAAATTGAAAAAAAATAATAATCCAAAAAGGCATTACTCTCTCGGCTTTTGACTGCTAATCTCATTCAGGACTTAGTTCATGGTTGCAAATTTGCAACAGGTTCAGGCTTATGCATGGTATAATGGAAACCATAAAAGGTTTAAGACAAAGAAAATGAATAACAAGATCTCAAATTATATTTTCTGCCATATTTTCACTCATACTGCTGACTGAAACTAAAACTTCTCTAGCTCACAAGAACCAAATGAAATGCCATATCTTCACTACGAAGAAAAGCATAAAGAAGTCAAAAGCTGTGAAAGCATAAAGGATCGATCTTACTTTTTAAACTATCTACTACTTGTTGCACTAACAATGTTTACCTAAGTCAAATGATTCAAGTCATAGGATCCGCTGAAGTTGCTTCATAACCTCACATATTTACAATAAACAAAATCATATGGATTAATAAAATAAGATGTTGGATACGATGGATAATTTGTACCAACGCCCTGAGCCACTTATATTCACAAATAATTTCTTGAATTACTCAAATTCCAGATTACTATAATCAAATTAGCCAACCAACAACAAAGGAACAAGCAAGTGCATCAATTCAGTATTCAGTTTCATAATTCGATCCTCTATTACTTACCAGGATGAGTTGGAATACTCTGTTCATTCCTGAAAAAGTTTTCTGGATCAACTGCAGTTTTGATCTTGACCAACCTTTCAAAGTTGTTATTGAAATACTTGGCTCCATAAACAACTCCTTCTTCATAACTATTCTTTCCAAAATGACTGGTACCAATATCAAGGTCCCTGTAATTTAAGAAAGCTCTTCTTGGACTATTGGACACAAAAGGTGTCATGTAATTATATAGCATTCTAACCTGACTTGTAAAATTATTTTCTACATCAGCTCCCGGTTCCTCCCAATTGACCGAGTACTGAATCTTGAACAAATTCCCTTCACGGTGAGGAAATGGCGTCGCATCAGATGGGATCTCATTCATTTTCCCACCATAAGGATTGAAAACAAATCCTGTTTTCCCCAATTCAATCATCTTCTTCCATATCCCTTCCAACCCATCTTTTGAAATTGGGTTCTGCACATAATCAGATTTCCTTTTAAGAAAAATTGCGGAGTAATTCCTGTCAAGCAACACATCTGGTTTTGTACCATTGTCAAAATTAGCCCACCAAAGCACAGAATCAATCCAACTCATTTCGGAACAATTTCCCTTATTCAAACCAAGAGCAGGAAACTCCTTCCCCAACAGTGTTACAACTTCATCAGCCCCTCCAAGAAACAAAGCCATAACAGTGGCTTTAATAGTTTTCTGCCCTTTCACAACCTTAGAACTCACAGGCTGCAAGAGAAGCCTCATGAAAAGCCTATCATCAGTATGTGGCGCAACCTGCTGCCATTGGAAGACAAGCTCAGTGGCATCTTGTTCTATAGTCTTTGCAACCTGAAAAACTGTAACAATTTCAGGTACTGGAACCAAGTTAACAGTGTATGATAAGATGACTCCAAAACTTGCTCCTCCACCTCCTCTAATGGCCCAGAAAAGTTCTCCCCCCATAGCTTCCTTGTTGAGAATCCTACCATTGACATCAACAATCTGAGCATCAATAATATGATCAACAGAAAGCCCATGTTTTCTGAGCATATTACCATACCCTCCTCCACTGAAATGGCCACCGACAGCTACAGTTGGACATAACCCTGCAGGAAAGCCATGAACTTTACTCTTCTCCCATATCCTATAATTAACCTCTCCAACAGTGGCACCGGCTTGAACCACAGCAACCTTGTTTTGTATATCCACAGTGATGTTCCTGAATTGGAACATGTCAAGGATAATGAAGGGTTGATTGGAGACATAAGAGATACCCTCAAAGTCATGGCCACCGCTTCTGATTTTGAGTTGAATACCAATGCTTTTGGCGCAAAGAACAGCACCCTGGACGTGGGATTCTTGCAGAGGAGTGATGATTAGTAATGGTTTTGGGGTTGAAGTGGTGTTGAATCGGGCATTACGAATATAGGCTTGGAGAATAGAAGAAAAGGAAGCGTTGGTTTGAGAAAATACTAAGTTGGAGACTTGGTCCGAAAGTAGTTTTGTGTGGTTTGTTAAGCACCGAATGAAAGAGGTATATACTGACTCTGCTGTTGGGGCTGCTGCCACCGAAACAGAGACATTATGAAGAAGCAGAAGAAGAAGAAGAAGAACAAGAAAGACCCCAGAAGAATGAGCCATAGAACCAGATTTTCCCACGAATAGGTTAACCGTAGCTGCGGGTTTGTACAGTTACTTCTGGAAAAGACTCCTTTTTTTTTCTTTTTTTTTTTTTTGGCACACTTGACTTGAAGGCATCCCCGACATTTGACAGCAGCGTCAGACTTGTCAAAGGCAGTTTTAAATGTCGGTCGAAGAGAAAAGAAAAAGAAACCAAATGTAGAAATAAAATCGAAAAAAGAGGCTATAATCGATCAATTTTAACAAGAGTAAATAAATAAATAAAAAAGAAGAAACTGGAATCAAATGTTTGATGATGCTTAAGGTTCTCATTAACAATGCTGTCATTTGATTATCATTAGATGGATGAGAACTTTGTAAGATGTGTGTTCCCTTTCCATTACACACACAAGAATTTAACAACGGAAGTTTAAACTAAACAGTGTCAACAGCTTGTGCGGTCAAATGTTTGACTTGATTAATCGAATTGGCGAACTGATATTTTGCGATGTGATTATTAACGCGTTGATCGATAATTCAGGTTTACGTTACCACCTAACCAAACAGTATTGCAACTGTTTCTCATATTTCCCTCTTGAAAATAGTATGCTTACGATTATAAGAACATTATTATTCCTCATTGTCACAAGAAATAAATACCGAAATCATTTATGCTATTAACCTATAGCTTTATTTCTATTTTTACTTTTAGTTGTCATTTACTCTTGGTGAGGTGTCAATTGTGAGTGGAGTGGGTTCTAGAATATTCCCATGTAACTGCCTCAGCTATATAGCTAGGCCAATTCTCTTGAATGATGGTTAACTCACATTTCACAATTATTATCTTCTCCTTCTACTCTCAATTTTCTCAACTCTATCTCTGCAACTATTACTCATTTTGCACTAGAATTCATTCAAATTATTGAGTTCTCTACTTATGAGTACTGGGTTTTATCGGAATTATCCCTAAAATCCAAATTCCCGTAAGCATCGACCTGGTGCTTATCCATGGAGTCCAAACTCGATCTTCTATGTGCGAGCAAGATTTTGAGTGCTTTAGAAGTGGCTGACAAGATGGAAATGGGTTTATGTATCTTATGTGATGAACCTTTTACTTTGGAACACCAATTGACGCATAAGAATATTCAGATCTTAGTGATGGAGATGGATGAGGAGGAGCCCGAACACGAAGATGAGGGTCAGCAGCTGAACTTCAGCCTCTCCACCTCAGCCCCAATTTCGATCAAAACCCCAATCCCTAGTGATACAACTCCATTTTTCTACGATTCGTTGAGGTCAGACAACAACAAAACGAAGAAATCACAGGGTGAAGATAACACCGTCGTCGATTCAGTCTCTGTGGTCGTTGACCAATTAAAGAAGCGTACCCCTGAGATCTCCACTGATCTTCACTGAATCCACCGGCATCGGATTCATGGACTGGGAAGGATGGATCATCAACTGAGACAGAATCTGAGTTTTCTCAATGGCGGACTGTTCTTCCAAAACCGAAACCACCTTCAACCATGGAAGCAACGACAGACGCCGCCGAAGAAGACGCAGTGGGTACAGTGATGGCAATCCCTAGGGTTTTCGTTTAGCTACAACTACCCGCAGAGCGCATCAAATCGTCATCATTTGATAATGGCGATTCTATTGAATTTGTAACGAAGGTTGAGGCAAACTTTGCAGATCATGGTGGATTATCAACAGAGATGGAATCCGCGTTTTTTCACAGGCCGACTGTTCTTCCACAGCTGGAACCATCGAACACCAACTTCCTTGAGTTCACGAAGCGCGAGACCTCATTGCATATTCAGGTGAAGCTCGCATCAACCAATATGGCGATTATGTCTTGGTTTTGGGTAAGGAAATTGAGAGAGACAAATCTAGAATTGGATTGGGAAAAGCTAAAACGTGCATTGTTTGATGGATCACTGTACATACCCCTCTTGACTTCCCCAAATTCAAATTCCCATTAGATGCCATTTTGAAGCTCCCTCCACCTATCCTCAGCTTCATGCTCTCTAGTAATTTTAAATTGATGACTATATGGTTGAACACCTCACATAGAAATTATAAGAGTATTGCTCCTGTGTCTCTCACTTTGGTCGCTGGTAGTGTTGTGTTTTCTCCCCTTGCGAAAGTTGGCCCCTCTGGTGGTGGAACAATTGATTCAAATTTTGACATTGGAGCTACTCTTTGGTCTATTATTGTCCTATCTGATGTTAACACTATAGAGGAAAGATGGCTTATCTTTTTGGCTTCAAACCTTACTTTTAGTCAATCAACTGCAACTACTGCTGTGGAGTTTCAATTTCTTGGGGCAAATGAAGTGAAAGAGAAGGATGCATTATTTAATTACAGTTGTAAGTTACCCTTTTCTGCAAGTGAGTTTGGGAGGGATGAATCTAGTACCATATTATTCACTGACATTTACCTGAGCAGTAGTAGGGAGCAAACAAGTTTCCTATTTCAGCAAGCTACTAAGGTTGGTTTTTCTCACATAAACATCCTTAGGGTCTTTGTTTTCCATGATTACTTGTGGTTTCCAAATCTTGCATCAGTTAGCGGTATTCCAGTAGCAACATCTAGTGTTAATATGGGAACAAGGGCTGATGATGTAAGGAATAGCACAGTTTGGTCATTACCAAATTCTCTTGAGCTACGATGCACTACTGAGGAGGAAGTACATGAAGCTGGCATAAAAATAATTGAGCCAAATCGGGTTGCATTAAAATCCTATCTGCAGAAGAAAGTCGTGCATGACCTCATGGTGGGTTTGAAGGTTCTCAATTGGTTTACAGTGTTCGTTATTTCTTTAAGCCAGTGGATCAAGATGACAGAGGAAATCAAGGCATCAGTTTTTATTGCAATACATGAAGGCATTGGGAAAGATGGTAAACTTCAATCTTTGTGGAATGCTGAAAGAGTTCCCTACACAAGCCCTTATGCATTAGCTAATGCATTACAACTTGCTCATCACTGTGATGTTATCTACTGTACAAAACTGTTTTCAATTGATTATGCAGGGGCAGAATAGTTGGTTGCATCTACACTTGCTTATTTGATAAACCCAAGATTAAGCTCACATGTGACAAACCCAGTGGTAGGCTTTCAACAACGCCTTTCCTTTAATATAAGCTACTATCACCCACATGTAACTAGCCGGGATAAGGACAACATCCCGGTGATTGTAGGTTCTAATCCGATTGTAGGTTCTAAGGGATCCCTGCAGCTCCTTCAACTTGTTAAACTGGTGGCTGTTTTGCATAGGAAAATGATCCACAAGGGAAATGTTCAAAATGCTCAAGTTCTGATCAAATGGAAGATTTTACCTCCTAAACATGATACTTGAAAATATTCATCATTGAGGACAAGGATGTCTTGAAGGGGCGGGTATTGTCACAGTAAATAAATATTGAAATCATTTATGCTATTAGCCTATAGTTTTATTTCTATTTTTACTTTTAGTTGTCATTTACTTTTGGTGAGGTGTCAATTGTGAGTGGAGAGGGTTCTAGAATATTCCCATGTAACTGTCTCAGCTATATAGCTAGGCCAATTCTCTTGAATGAAGGTTAACTCACATTTCACAATTATTATCTTCTCCTTCTACTCTCAATTCTCTCAACTTTATCTCTGTAACTATTACACATTTTGTACAAGAATTCATCCAAATTATTGAGTTCTCTGCTTGTGAGTACTGGATTTTACCGGATTTATCCCTAAAATCCAAATTCTCGTCTCACTCATAAATACTTCAAAAAAATAAAAAATGGCATTAGACCTCACTAGATTCGGCTCCAATTTTTTGTCGGTTTTCACGCACAACGTCCCTGGTGAAAGATTCGACTCCAATTTGATATCGATATAAAATAATTTTATCAAATAAAATTCTAATATACACAGAGAGGAGCAAAACTGAGGAAGAGATAAAAATCGGCTTCGTCTAATGTACATGAGTATATCAGGTGATGTATCGTACATGAGTATATCAGGTAATGTATCGTACATGAGTGTGTTTTAATAATTTGCTTTTCCTAACTACTATTTGTTTCTCCGTTAAAAAAAAGTAAATCCTTTGTACCAAAAAAAAAGTAAATACATAAATTAGTCCCTAATAAATATCACGGAGACCAATTTAGTCTCTGAAAAATAAAAAAATATCAATTTAGTCCTTAAGAATATTAAATATGAGTCAAATTAGTATTTGATATGGACTAAAATGTCCCTAAAATTATCCTAAAAATGACTAATTTGACCTATATTTGAGATTTTTAAGAATCAAATTGATATTTTTTATTTCTTATTGGACTAAATTGATATCAGTAATTTTATTTGGAGAACAATTTGGGTATTTCCTCATTAAAAAAACTACTCCCTGTTTCTCTCACTGCCTGCCTTCTCTCTCCCTCCGTTGCTCAGCTTCGCCTCTGCCCATCGTGACTACCCACTGGATCGACAACCACCCGTTCTGCCGTCCACTCGTTTCCGTCGCCGAGTAGCATGCGTTGCTGCCGCCGGAGAAACTACGCCACCGAGAGCCCTCCCCATTCCTTCTTCCAGATGCAGTATGCAGCGATGAACCCCTGGTGCCGAGCTCCACGTCTCCCTCTTTCTCTGTTGCGAGAGGGGCATTTGAAAAAGAAGATAACAGGGAAAGAAGATTCGTCAAAATCAATAAAATTTTGCAGAAATAAGGTTATGTATTGTGCATGACCCATTAGAGTCCTGCACAATAGAAGCTGCCGATAAAAATCTATTTCATTTACTTGTTGAGTTGTTTCTCATTTCAAAACATGGTGTGAGGACAAGGCTGTAATGAGTAAAATATAAACCTACTTAACAAGGAAAGACATTAATTGCGGGAACATGATGTGCTTTGCAACGAAAGTAGCAAATAAAAGTGAGGAATGCTACGGACACTCTTTCTGACACTCTCTCTTAAACACTCTCTCAATGATTGGGCCACGTCACACTTTTTTTTTTCAAAATCAACCATTGGATTTCATTTACTTGTTGAGTTGTTTCTCATTTCAAAACATGGTGTGAGGACAAGGCTGTAATGAGTAAAATACAAACCTACTTAACAAGGAAAGACATTAATTGCAGGAACATGATGTGCTTTGCAACGAAAGTAGCAAATAAAAGTGAGGAATGCTACGGACACTCTTTCTGACACTCTCTCTTAAACACTCTCTCAATGATTGGGCCACGTCACACTTTTTTTTTTCAAAATCAACCATTGGATTGAAAGTTACTATCATATAGATCATATCTGTAAATTTTAACATTAATCTATGATCATTTGTTATGTTATCAAGATGCGTCAAAATTAACGTTATTTGTAATTACATCGTTGACGTTAATCTTGACACATCTCGATGACATAGCAAATGATCATAGATTAATGTTAAAATTTATAGATATGATCTATATGATAGTAACTTTCAATCCAATGGTTGATTTTGAGGAAAAAAAGTGTGACGTGGTCCAATCATTGAGAGAGTATTTAAAAGAGAGTATCAGAGATAGTGTCCGTAGCATTCCTCAATAAAAGTTTAGTCTATGATCACCTCTGAGGAGCCATCATACCTTTCAACCTTGTGGCAATGAAGCTTGTTTTCATTTTGTAATTCACATTATGCTTATTGAGCGAACTGCATGTAATATTCAGGGCTATGATTCTTGGGAATAAGATGTCAGAGCATGGATCACCTAATTTATCAAATACGGATTTTCAAAAATACTAACAACCCATTTGTAGACTGATTCTTCAACAACCCGCCCATTGGTAGTGGTAAAAGATTGCATAGATCCCATCTGGACTATCAGCTTTAAAGCAACTATGGCAAATGAGCACTCTTGATTTCATCTCAAGAAAAAAAATTTGTCCCGGTAAAATTTTTTGTTTCGATTTAGTCCTGTAATTTAATATTCTTCCACTTTTAGTCCTTGCCGTCAAATCCCTATTAAAAACGTTGAGTTTTTCTTCTACTTTTTGTCCCTGTAATTTTAAGATTCTTCCACTTTTAGTCCCTGTAATTTAATAGGGATTTGACGACAAGGACTAAAAGTGGAAGAATCTTAAATTACAAGGACTAAATCGAAACAAAATTTTTTACAGGGACTAAAACCGAATTTCGCTCAAATTACAGAGACCAAAAGAGCTATTAACCCATTAAAATAATACATTTTAGTTCCACTGAAAAGGTGAAACCAAGAAAAACTGAACATATGTTCTGTTCTGTTCTGTCCACATGTCAAACACTACAGAAGTCTCAACAACAACTCCATAGAAAAAAGTCACAGCTTCACAGGTGATGCGAATTAAAGCACATAAAAATTTTGAAGAGAAGAAAATCGCAGAAGTTACAGATTTACTGGGGTAAAAAATACTGTGGTTGGGACCAAGGTAGACAAGAGCGAGATCCTACTTAGGAGCGGAGAGGGGTCATAGGAGCGTAAAACGTGGGTTCGTAGCACGGTTCGTAAGATCCTACCAAAAATATTAAAATACATTTTAAAATAAATATATAATAATATACATAAATAATTTCTATTATATAAACAATATATGTTTATATTTACTAGTATTTATATTTTTTAAATTTTATTATAATGTATTAAGCAATATTAAATGAATTTTATACTAGTTTAAACAAATAAATTAAATGAATTTTATATAGATTAAACAAATAAATTGTTATATGTGTTGTAAAAAAAAAAAAAGGTAGGTGTCACTAGTTTATTACTGTTGGGCTTATTTTAAGGCCCATAACCCATTGCCAAACCCTAAGCCTCATCCCTTCTACTACTTCTTCTCAGAAACCCTAAGCACGCAAAGAACTTGCGGTCAGAGGGCAACGTCGAGCCAAAGCGTGCCACGACGCCACGACGGCCGCGACGGAACTCGGGTGGCGGCGATGCTTGTTCGACTCCTGCGTTTCTTTTCTTCTTCTGCGTGTTCTTCCTTCTTCCAGGTAACTATGCTCCATCCTCTCCCCCATCTCCACCCTCTCCTTCATCTTCATCCTCTCATGCTCCATCTTCTCCTTCATCTTCATACTCTCCTTCATCTCCGTCGCACCCAAAATCCGAGTTTTAAAGGAAACCGAGTCGCGAACCCGACCCAAAAACACAAAAAACAGAGATTTTGGGGCTTTTACAGGAGCGCGAGTTCGTCGAGAGCGACCGCTCCTACGCCTCTCCGAACGCTCTGGCGAAGCGTCGCTCTGCCCGCCAGCTCTTGCAAAACACGATCCTGCGTGGGTGCGAGATCGCTGAGGGGTAGTAGGAGCGTAGGATCGTCCGCTCCTACGATCCGGAGCGCGCTCTTGTCTACCATGGTTGGGACACACGAAAAGAGGGGAAAAAAAAGGGGTGTAGTGCTGAACATGTGCCTTCCCAGATTTAACTGAAAATGTTAGCTTTTAGTTTGAACTATGAAGCCCGGATACTCCAAAACAGGAAACGTATCCGTGTCGTACCCGTATCGGATACCGATACTCCTCAGATACTTCTCGATACGTGTCCCTAAAGTATCCCTATTATATTTTATTTTTTAAAATATTTATTGTTGAGGATACTTTCCGATACTCCTTGGATACTTCCTGAGCCTCGTATCCCGGTGATAGATCATTTCTTTCAATCCTGACGGTGGTTCTGTTCTCTCCATCCTATCGGCGGTCTTTGGTCTCTCCATCTCTGGTTTTCTTTTTCCAACAAATGCAGTGTTGTAGGGTTTTTCTTCACTCTTGCAAAAATATTGCTCTGGTGTTCAAACGTTGTGTATCTTGTTTATTCTTACCTATTGTGTTATAGTGTTTGTAAAAAAACTTATAAAATAGCTAGAAATAGGGTTCAAGTGTTGGGTCTAATACTATTGATCAGATGTCTCTTTCCTAACAAGTATTTTGCATATATATAAGTTTTTATATAAAATTTTGTTAACGTATCCAGACCGTATTGTATCCTAAATTTCAAAAAATTCTCGTATCCCCGTATCCGTGTTGTATCGTACCCGTATCGTATTAAGTATCATAATTTAGGGGGATAAGTTGAGAATGACCTACACCGCTTCATAGAGTTTGAATCATAGTTTAGGGGGATAAGTTGAGAATGACCTACACCACAGTGGTAATCTGTATCTTGCCCTTAAGACATAATTTATCTGTGTTCAAGTAGTACAATAAATTTGCAAGACTAACAAAATATTGCTGACATCCACCTAGAAACCAGACAAAAAAAAATTTAATTATGTGAAAGATGGAGCAAACAAACTTCTGATCAAAAAATATAACTTCTGCAATAAACTCTGTAGATAAATACTATAACCCTGCATGAAGAACTCAATGCCAACAAAATTTACCCTCATTTCTGTCAAAACATCTAAAATCTAAATGTGTAGCTAGAAATTTTGTAAAGATTCTGGACAAATGTGTTGCTGCTGGAAAAAGGCCAATACCAAAGCAGCCAAGTGATTTCAAAATGCAAAAATAGATGACTAATTGGCTCTAAATTCCATAAAACACATTAACAAAATTATCATTAGAGATAACATTGTGTAATTATGCAACAAATCATTTGTATTAATTCTACCAAGCATAGTATCTAAACAAAAGCATTTACCTTAGAAAGAGCCTTCGCCTGCCCAAAGGGCTTAAATATTGAAAGTTTCTGGACATTTGGAGTTTAGATCATAAGCTGCAAGAATAATTTACATGTATAAGAAACAAAAGGATCAAAGGAAAATTTACATCAAAGCTTTGCATAGTTCATATTGTTCATATTTAATTAATAGTGAAAACTGCATTAAGTAGAATGTGAGTTGTAAGATTTACTGAACTGTCACAGGGCTGGATCTAGTTTGGAAAACTTTTAAGGTTATTTTTTCCTGATGTAGCTTGTAGCAATAAAGACTACCATATAAACGGGTTAGGTTTGCTTTTAATTAGGGTTTCTATTCTTTGTAAATGTGTTTAATGATTGTAACAGGAATAATACAGATTTTGGTTAATGAAAGGTTTTCCCTTTATTTTCTGGTCTCTAAGTGGAAAAGCTTGGCCCTCCGTGGCAGTGTCCAAGGGCCAGATCTCTTTGCCCAATGCCCATTCTTTTCCTCCCTGTTGCTCTTGACTGCTACAGATTTAACCCCAGTTATCTAGTCCTCCTATCCTAATCACGGAGTTTAGAATACAAAGATATTGACCCCTGTATTGATTCACTAATGGTTAGGGACAGAATTGCCATTAAAAAAGTTAACAAAAGCAAATATACAAGCAAATAAAGGAAAACGAGAAAGAATAAGCTTATTCTACCTGTCTGACATATAAACTAACAGCAATGCCACTGCTGCATGCTTTCTCCTATATATATTAGCTGATTGTGGACTTATCTGTGCTGCTTTGGGCCTAATGGCAGTCATGGATTCTGTCTTGTGCATCTAATCTTCTACCAATAGTCACCACATGAGCAGACTCCATCTTGAAAATGATGGTATCGAATAGGGTCTCTAATTACAATGTGCCGCTGCTCTAGGTTTGCTATAAGTTTTGCGAATATATGACAATCTCCACAGATCTTTAGGTTCTTCCATATTCTAATAGTTTTCTCCCTTGGAAAGCTTATGATACCAAAAACAATTGCCAGTTTCTCACTGTGGTATCGAAGGGAGTCTTCTCTCTGCTCTCCTTCAAGATCTTGTAGCACAAAATTTGTGTCAGGAACATAACCAACACCAGCCAGTCTACAAATATATTGGTTCAACTTTCTATTGATCTCATCTATTTGAGGATGAAATTTATCTCCCAAAATAAAAGCATGTAATTTCTTATTAACTTCAATCCAACTACATCCAGGTTCTTTCCTTATCCCCCTTACTCTCATAATCCTCCGAACTTCTGCAACATCATTCCACCTTTTTGAATTTGCATAAATATTAGATAACAATACATAGGCTCCTGTGTCCTGTGGATCCAACTTTAGAATCTCCTTAGCGGCATATCTTGCTAAATCCACATTCCGACGAGCCCTGCATGCATCAAGCAAAGTCCTCCATGTCACTACATCTGGCTCGCAGTTCATTTCATGAATCAACTTAACCATTTCATCAAGCTTGCCTGCTCTTCCAAGAAGATCAAGCATGCAACCATAGTGTTCTCTTCCAGGATCTATCCCGTAAAGTTGCTTCATAGATCGAAAATAGTTCCAACCTTCATCTACTAGCCCTGCATGACTGCACGCAAACAGCACCCCAAGAATTGTGATATAGTTTGGTCTTGGACCCGAGACTTTCATGGAATCAAATAAACTGAGTGCCTCCGTACTGAAACCATTTTGGGCTAACCCAGCAATCATGGTGCTCCAGGAGATTACGTCCTTCTCGGCCATCCGATTGAAAATGAATTTTGCATCTTCCAAACTACCACACTTACAATACATATCTAAAAGCGCATTGTTAAGAATAAGATCTTGGTCAAACTTCAGCACATGCACATGTGCCTGCCTCCCTAACTCCAACAACGACAAACTAGTACATGCTCTCAAGACACTCGTAAGTGTTGACTGATCAGCCGGAAAGCCTGCACTCCTCATGCTCTTGTAGAGGTATAAAGCTTCATCCCCATCACTGTGCTGAGCAAAAGCAGCAATAATGGAGTTCCAAACAACAGAGTCTCCAGTCACCATCTCCCGAAAAACATTTAGAGCTTCCAACAATTCACCCAACTTCGAGTAAACATCAATAAGCGCACTACGAACAAAGACATCAGACTCTAAACCCACTTTCAATATGCTAGAATGCAGCTGTTTGAGATGAGATAGCCTCTCACAGGCTCTCAAAAGAGATGAGAAAGTATACATGTTAGGCACGACACCATCCCTAAGCATAAAAATAAAAAGCTTCATGGCTCGATTATTGAGCTTAGCAAAAGAGTAAGCAGATATAATAGTTGTCCACGAAACTACATTCCGTTCAGGCATTTTATCAAACAGTACCTGTGCTTCTTCCAAGAGGTTGAATTTCACATACATGTTGAGGAGAGTGTTGATCAAGAACGTTTTTGGTTGATACCCATTTGAGAATATATGTTGATGAACGCGCTTGCCTTCCCTGACAGCCAGATGAGCCAAGCAACACTTGATGAGCGCAGAATACGTTATGGCATCGGCCCAGACTCCGCGTCTTTCCATATCATCCAAGGCATGCATGGCTCTGGGAAGGTCTCTCTGGTAGCAGAGGTTCAGCAGTGAACATGATTCCGGAGCCACGCTGCGTGGTGATGCAACAAAGGAACAACTACGCGACCAAGTTGTTCGCAATAATACTAGGCGCTTTGAAAAACCTTTCATCGGTTTGGTTCGTCCGCTAGTTAGTTTGGTTACTTGGCTTTTCTCAAGTTAATAAATACTCTCTCCCGAATCAATCAAATATAAGAAAATAAAATAAAATATATGTACTTTTTTTCTCATGTATTTATTTTATGTACTTTTTTTCTTATATTTCATTACAGAGTGGTAACGATAACTTTGCAATTTGTAACTACTATGTACTTAATTAATTAATATAAAAGTAAATTATTTTGTTTAAAAAAAAAAATCTCCTGTGCGAAAAAACGAAGAAAGAGATCTAAACATGGTGTGATGTTTATTGAAGAAAGACTAACGTTGTTGTTTCAAGTGACATTTTTTTTAGATCTCATCATAATTCAAGTCGAGTCGGGTGATTTATTTGAGAGGGCAAAACTCTTCTAACGCTTATTTTATTTATTAACAAATCTTGAACTTGAAACTTTGTTTAAAGAAAACCAAACTTTTTGCCACTTGAATCGATAGCCGTCCCTTGAGTGGCAATCTTATGTCACCCTAAACTTCCACAAATGAGACAATAGGAATAGACACGTTTTAAGGAAAAAAAAAAAAAAAAACTTTGTCTACAACTTTGAATAAATCAAATTGGAATATCACTTTTCTTAATGCAGCAATCTACAGCCTAATGGCATTAGGTACCAGACTACATTCTTATTCTGTACATACCGAACTTAACAAATTCACTTAATAAGGGAAGATACAATTGGAGAGTAAATAATTTTCCAACCATTCAAATGTTATGACAAACTTCAATTTGGGTCTGAACAGGTTTTCCAGGATATTAGCATGCTTCTAGCTACTCCTTGCCCTCAAGCAGACCTTTTATTATAATACACTCCTTCATGGCTGCTTCTATTCTGCCATTATACTGGTCTCAGATGCAAGTGATGGGATACTCTGTTCATATCTGAAAAAATTGCTTGGATCTATCGCAGTCTTTACCTCTACAAGCCTATCAAAATTTCTTTTGAAATACTTGTTACCCCAAATACTAGCTTCTTCATAACTAACATTTCCTGCTCCATTGACACCTATATCAACATCTCTGTAGTTCAGATATGAACTTCTAGGCGACTTTGACACATAAGGGGTCATGTAATCATACAGCTTCCGAATCAGATCTAAATTTCGATTTGCAACATCATTACTTTCCTCTTTCCAACTCAAGGAGTACTGAATTTTATATATGTTACCAGCTCTGTGTGGAAATGATGTTTCCGTCTCAGAAATCTCACTCATTTTCCCACCATAAGGATTGAATGTGAGACCAGGCTTTCCTAGTTCCATCATCTTCTTCCATATACCTTCAAGGCCAGTTTTTGAAATTGGCTGCTGCACATAATCTGATTTCCTCTTCAAGAACTTCTCTGGTGATGAATGCCTTTCAAGCAAAATACTCCTTTTGGTCCCAAGTGGATAGTTATACCAAAACAACACCGAATCTATCCAACTCATTTCAATGCACTGTTCACCAATCAAACCCAGTTCAGGGAAGCTCTCATGCATTACATCAAGCAGCTCTTGTGCATTCCCAAGAAACAAAGCATTGAACTTAGCCTTTACTGTCTTCTGACCCTTTCTCTTCACAGGACTAATAACCACTCTAATAAACAAACCATCATGTATCTTATCAGCAACATATTGCCACTGATGAACAATATCAGTAGCACCTTGTTCCAATGTATTTTCAACTCTAAAAACTGTCACAACCTCAGGCACAGGAACCAACTTGATTTTCCATGAAACTATGACACCAAAGCTAGCTCCCCCACCTCCTCTAACAGCCCAGAAAAGATCTTCCCCCATTGATTTCCTGTCAAGTACTCTTCCATCAGCATCCACAATTTGAGCATCAAGAATATTATCCACAGAGAGGCCAAATCTTCTCATCATGTTTCCATATCCTCCACCACTGAAGTGACCTCCAACACCTACAGTGGGGCACACACCAGCTGGGAAACCATGGGTATTACTCTTCTCTGCAATCCTATAATAAAGTTCACCAATTGTTGCTCCTGATTCAACCCACACGGTTTCATCATTCAAGTTGACTTCCACTGATCTGAGCAAGAACAAGTCAAGAACAATGAATGGGGCTTGTGACACATACGAAAGACCATCATAGTCATGACCGCCACTTCTTATTCTGATTTCAAGGTCAAACCTTTTGCAGCAGATGATTGATGCTTGGATGTGGGATACATGAGTGGGTGCCACAATGAAGGTTGGTTTTGGAGTTGTGGATGAGTTGAATCTCAGGTTTCTGATGTAAGACTCTAAAACGGGTGAATATGAAGGGCTGTTGGGGAAATAGGTGACTTCGGTGATTGGATGAGAAGGTTCGGAATAGAGAGAGAGGCACTGGAGAAGAGTATTATTATCTTGGATCGAATCCGAAGCAGCCATTGTTGCCATTAGAATGTGGAAAACAAAGAATGGGAGAAAGGATGCTACAATTGCAGACATCGCAATAGGCAAAGGATTTACTATTCTTCAGTATTCAGATCAGAGATAGATTCCTTGTGAAACAAGGAAATCTTGGTTGTGTAAAAGCGAAAAATCCTAATGCTGCCTTAACTCCTCAAGTCCTATCGTCTTCGACTTAGTGTGTGTTTGGTTGAGATTTTTCTCAACGCAAACGGAAAAACACGAGATCCGATGTCCCTTTTTTACTATTCATGCGTTTGGTAATTAAAACAGCGGTAAAAAAAATTGATTTTGGATCTCCAAAATCAATTCTAGTAGAATCTACAACATCCAAGCTTTTCCGTTCAGAATAATTGATTCTGGGTATGGGCTCCACAAAATCTTTCATATTTACACTTCAAAAGTGATTCTACTTTGTCAACCAAACACAAATCAATTTTTCTGAACTCACTTTTAAACTACCATTACCAAACACAAATCAATTTTTTTAAACTCAATTTTTTTAAAATCAATTTTTTTAAACAAGATTCTTCATAATCTATTCTACCAGAATCTAAAACAAACGGACGTGTGTGTTTGGTTGAGATTTTTCTCAACACAAACGGGAAAAACACGAGAACCAATGCTCCTTTTTTACTATTCATGCATTTGGTAATTAAAACAGCGGTGAAAAAAATCGATTTTGGGTCTCCAGAATCAATTCTAGTAGAATCTACAACATCCAAGTTTTTCCGTTCAGAATAATTGATTCTGGGAATGGGATCCCCAAAATCTTTCATATTTACACTTCAAAAGTGATTCTACTTTGTCAACTAAACACAAATCAATTTTTCTGAACTCACTTTTAAACTACCATTACCAAACACAAATCAATTTTTTTAAACTCAATTTTTTTAAAATCAATTTTTTTAAACAAGATTCTTCATAATTTATTCTACCAAAATCTAAAACAAACAGACACTTAGTCGCAAGTACATCTCGTTTTATTAAAATTTGTAAGTTGAGAAAGAAAAAATATCTAAGCTATGAGATAATTAGGTGTATAACCAATTTAAAATTTTGAAAAATTTTTGACCGATTTTTTTAATTTAAAATTTAAATAAAATAAGTTACAAAATGACTTGTTCAATGTTTTAAAATACACTAATATATATTTTTGACAAAACCGATTTATATATTGTTGGATAAAGTAAATTTCAATTTAACATATTTAATGTATAAGAATAAAATATGTCTGTTTTATTTTTTTAATGAGGAAAATTCATTACAAATAAAATCGAATCATAATTACAAATTAGAAGAGATATTTCAAATTTAATTTTTTTGACAGAAAATTTCAAATTTAATATCAATAAGAGATATTTCAAATTTAATGAGAAAAAAGTATTTACCGTTTGAAAAAAACTTAGGTACAATTCTACACTATATGTGGTGTTGGTGTTGTTTTCCGATCATAACCTGAAATGTGGATTGTTTATTCATATTATCTATTATCATTTATTTTTGTTAAAAAAATCTACATATCAAGATGTGATCGAAAAACAACACTAACAACGTTATGAAACTGTACCTAAGTTTTCTCGTTACATATTATTACATTGCTGCAAAGTAACTGATCATTTAGAAGCACAATAGTTATTAATAATTAAATATATTTTCTAATAGAAGTCAAGGTAAAAAGTGTTGGAACTTTAAAAGGTATTGTGTTTAATGTTATAAAACTTGACTTGATTGGTACCTAGTCAGAGTATAGGTTTAATGGATCACCGGTTGAACCAATGAGTCGCTAGTTGAACGACATGATATGGTAATATAAAAAATATCGTACTTTAAAAATTCATGTGATATTTCAATAGACGTTTCATAAAACTATTTTGACTTAAGTTCTAGTACAGAATATTATTTATAAGTTATTTTATGAGAATAAATAACCACTTAACAAAATCAATAATTATTAAAAGGAAAATGCTTTATGTCCCGAACAGGTACATTGCGAAACCATCACGAAATTAGTATATCATTGGCAAATACTTCTCGATTTCCGAAAAAAGGAGCGGACCATTTACATTTTTTTTAAGTTAACCGTTTTGGTATTAAAACTATCACTCTCTTTCCTATTTAGTCCATAAAATATGTAAAAATATTAAATACTACCCTAGAATGAATAAGCAAAAAATTTATACTAAAAGTAGCACAAATGTTTTTGCTTATAATCCATCAAATTAGTCCCCTTGTTTGTGTGAGCCCCGTTGGAATGTCATGTTGGTCATTGCTTCTTTCTCATGTGTAAATACATCATATCAGTCTCAACAACGTTTGAATATAAAGAGACCAAATAAATATATCTATTTGGTCCTTAAAATCCCTAAAATAAATACTCCTTCCGTCTCTTAATATAAGACCCTTTTGACCAATTTCACACCACATAAGAAAGTGGGTTTTGTTAGTTAATAACATTAAATTTATACAAAATGTGTGCCAATGAAATTAGTATATCATTGGCAAATAATTCTCGATTTTCGATAAAAGGGAGCGGACCATTTACATTTTTTTTAAGTTAACTGTTTTGGTATTAAAACTATCACTCTCTTTCCTATTTAGTCCATAAAATATGTAAAAATATTAAATACTCCCCCCTCATAATGAATAAGCAAAAAATTTATACTAAAAGTAGCACAAATGTTTTTGCTTATAATCCATCAAGTTAGCCCCCTTGTTTGTGTGAGCCCCGTTGGAATGTCATGTTGGTCATTGCTTCTTTCTCATGTGTAAATACATCATATCAGTCTCTACAACGTTTGAATATAAAGAGACCAAATAAATATATCTATTTGGTTCTTAAAATCCCTAAGATAAATACTCCATCCGTCTCTTAATATAAGACCCTTTTGACCAATTTCACGCCCCATAAGAAAGTGGGTTTTGTTAGTTAATAACATTAAATTTATACAAAATGTGTGCTATTTTTTTAAGTTACTCTTCTCATCTTCCAAGACTATTCAGAGAGAGAGAGAATTAATGCACCTTAGTATAGGGGGTAATTTTGTAAAAAAAATTAATGCACATTGGTCTTTGTAAAGAGTGTTATATTAAAGGACAATTTTTCTTTTTTACAAAAGAGTCTTATATTAAAGGATAGAGGAGTATTAAATAATCTATCAAGTCTCTAAAATACATCATATCAGCCCTTACATTTCACAGTAATGTATTTTAGGTACTGAAATAATGTATTTTAGGGACATTTAAGATAAACATGGGAGAGACAAAATGACCAACATGACACTTAACAACATTCAAATGGCTCACACTAACATATGGACTAACTTGATGGATGAGAGAAAATGTAAGGACTATTTAATTTTTTTTTATATATTTTAGGGATTAAATAGGAGGGAGAGTGACCAACATGGTGTGGCACAAGTGGTAGATACTTGAGTTCTTTAACCATCTGGTCCTGGGTTCGATCCCTGGCCAGTAGAGGATACCTTGGTTTACCAAAAAAGATAGGATGGAGAGTGAAACTTGACAAAATTTAGGGTTAACTCATTTGTAAAAAAATAAAAATAAAAAAAAAAGCTGACAAATGTGAATTCGTGAGATTCGCGATGAATTTCCTTCGCCATGAATAGCACAGCTGATGTTGGTAACTCAAGAAAAACTCGAGAGCAAGCATTGGTCACGACCATCTTTGCTAACACATGAGTAATCATGTTAACTTGTCTCTTAGAGAACTCCACATGAGAGTTTTGAAAAAGAAAAAAAATGACTCTTACAATGATTTATAATAGCTCCAAAGTCCGTCACCTCAACTGAAGGCAAATTGAAAGTATCAATTACTAACTTAGAGTTTAGTTCTTGGTAACACTTTTTTTGGGTGCAGGATTTTTATAACATTTATTGCGTCTCTTTTTAAGATAAATTTAAAACTTTTCAATGTCTATAGAATCGTGAGGATAAATTTGATCATAAGAAGGTGTCAAAAAAAATTTGATCATAAGAAAACAAAATGATAAAGTAAAGCTTTTTTAAAATAAATAGTGGGAACAAAGTATATGTCATTGAGAATAACGAATCTATACAATAGGACTAAAATCAAAATATCAAATGATTTATTTTAATAACAGCAAAATAACCAAGTAACCTAATATATAGTCCATATGATACGATTTAAGATTAAGATACATTGCCAAAGGATCATGGTTGCCCTACAGGTTAAGGCTCTGAACTTACGCGTATATATGACCTAAGTTACAGTAGGGCTAACACTAACACGAGCAGCACCATCGTCGCTTTCGCTTCCTTGGTTGTCAATATCCTGGATGCAAACACCTTCCTTCGATCTGAACTTGATACTCATTTTGATCGACGTGGACTGGAAGAGATATATATAAAAATTGAAACTGAAAGCTTGCTGATGAGAGCAACAACTACCTACAAGCTGAAGACTCTGTTGAGGCCTTAATTGATATGGTGCTCATTGAGAGTTGTAGCTCTTATTAGTGCCTTTTGTAGGTGAGGCGGAAAGTGGAGGAAAGGAATCTTCCTCAGCATATACTACCTTGACACACTGTCACACACTCTGTGTTTGCTTATGCTCATATTCACTTTTTTTTAATAATAATATATATGCTCATATAATCATATTCACTTTGATATGCTTTTTCAAGCGCGACATTTTGCATTTACGGAATCTAGATTAGTGTCATTTCGTTGTGCGCTTCTTTTATTTATTTATTTATTTATTTTTGGTGGACTATGATATGAAGTGTGGCTAGAGTTTAATAATTTCTCACCAATATGGTATTTTTTTTTTTAAAGATAGATATTGTTTAACTTGAATTACAAAGAGAGAAAAAAAATATTTACAAAAAACTTGATTACATTATTAAAATAAAATGAAGTGTAAAATTAGTCTATTGAATTTCAGTAATGCTGCAAGCTGCTACAAGAGATCAAATCGAAATTAACTTTGTAAGTGCTGTTTCCCTTTCAAATTAATACTAATATCTTCACTTGGAATTTAGATAGCACTATTTTTCAGGAATTCAATTTCTCCACCGATTACAGATCATTATTATGAAGTAGCTGAGCCTATGGGAATGCAAATGTTTAAAAATTTCAGTAATTCAATAACTTCTATAAAGGGGGAATGCTCTGCTCGTTCCTGAAAAAGTTCCCAGGATCAACTCTAGCCTTCACTCGGGCCAGCCTTTCAAAATTGTTGTTAAAATATTTCAAACCCCATGATTTTCTTGCTTCTTCATAGCCTGAGTTTCCTCTGTTCTCTCCCAAATCAAGGTCTCTATAATTCAAATATGCTTGCCTAGGCCACTTTGACACATATGGTGCCATATAAGCATATAGTCTTCTTATCGAATCTATATGCTTTGCCATTTCTTTATTTGAAACCGTATTCACAGAATATTGTATTCCATATAAGTTCCCCTTTCTATGTGGAAATGGACTTTCTGATTCCAAAATCTCATTCATTATTCCACCATAGGGTGTTAGAATCAAGAAAAATGATGAGTTCTCCAAGATTAGCATCTTCCATAACCCTTCTAAGCCATGTAAAGGAATAGGTTCCTTCACATAGTCAGATTTTGCTTTGGAACTTGGGGATGTTTGGTTTCTCTTAAGCAAGACCTCCAAGGATCCATCAATTGAATAACCTGCAAAATAAAGCACAGATTGAATCCAAGTCATCTGAGTGAAGTTGTTTTGCTGCAAACCAAACTCAGCAAAATTGTTTTGCATCAAAGGAAGTAGATTCTCAGCTGTCCCAAGATACAATCCAGTGAAGGAAACCACCACAGTTTTTCCACCATGAGAAGCTAAATTCACAACCCCAATAACTGTGTGTAAAAAAAGCTCTTTAGGAAGCTTAGGAGCAATAGTTTGCCACTTGTGTAAAAGCTTAGTCCCACCTTGATCAATGGTTCTTGAGACATCAAAAATTGTCACTTTGGAAGGAACAGAAACAAGCTTGATTTTCCATGCAGTGATAACACCAAAGCTTGACCCTCCCCCTCCTCTTATAGCCCAGAAGAGATCTTCCCCCATCAATTTTCTATTTAGTACCTTCCCATTAACATCTATTATTTGAGCATCAATTACATTATCAGATGCTAACCCAAATTTTCTAAAAATGGTACCAAATCCACCACCACTCAAGTGTCCTCCTACACCAACAGTAGGGCAACTTCCAGCTGGGAACCCATGGACCTTACTTTTATTTGCAATTGCATAATAGAGTTCTCCAAGTGTAGCACCTGATTGAACCCATGCACTTTCTTCTTCCATCTTAATGCTTATGGTCCTAAGGTTGACCAGGTCAATGATTAGGAATGGAACATGAGAGACATAAGAAAGGCCTTCATAGTCATGCCCCCCACTTCTAACTCTTACTTGCAAGTTGTTTTTCTTTGAGCAGAGGAGTGTTAATTGGATGTGGAATAGGCTATGTGGAGTAACAATGAGGTTTGGTTTTGGGACTGAACTATCCAAGAATCTTGAGTTTCTTATAGAAGACCGCAAAATGTGTTCATAAGAAGAACTACTTCTGGTGAATATTACTCCTGAAGTTGTGTTACCTCCTGAAGTTTGATGAAAACATTGAAGGAAACCTCTCTCAAAACCAGCAGCACTTGAAGTTGCAGGGAAAATTGAGATGAAAATTGTTATGGATAGGAAAACTAGTTTTACGATTGAAGTGATCATTTTTGGGCCAATTAATTTTGTCTCATCATTCCAACGTATTTATAGCCCCCAATTCGTGCGGTTCCTCGTGGTACATCTGAATGAAAGAAATTTTACCATAAAGAATTATTATTCTCGATAATTAACTTTAATCTTTTACTAAAGATTCAATGTAAATAAAATCATTACGTAACCTCAATCTCCCCCAACCTTTTACTCCCTCTGTTATTTTTTATAAGTCATTTTTAAAAAAAAAATTATAATTAATTATAAGACTATTTTCAAATTATAAAATACATTAATTATTTTTTTCAAAAGCACTCATAATTAAAATAAAATCCAAGACAAACATTAATTAATTAAAAGTATGATTTATAATAAATAGATAATAAATTTGGAAAAGCATATAAATTATATGACAAATTCAATTATATTAACTATTTTTTTTTGTCTAAAGGGATTATAAAAGTAACGGAAGGAAGGAAGGCGTACTTTATCCTTTGATTTTTCTTGCTCATTCCCCTCTGGTCATTAATTAATCCCCTTTCCTTCCTCATGAGTCCACTTAATTAACAAGTGAAAGTCTTCGTGGAGTAATGCGAAGAAGTTTCTCTTATGAACGGCGGGGCACACGTCTTTTGTTTCCATCTTGGGTCAACGTAACTGCCACCACAGATTAATAACTTGGTTGCAATTTTTGAAGTATGAATTTTTCTTATCGTGATTTCTACCGTCTCCGCTAAAAAAGTCAATTCTGAATACCACCAAAGAAGATTTTTATATTAATATCTGTACGACTCGAAGAAAGAGTGGTCCTGCCTGGCCTGCGAAGTTTACACATATTGATTGATCCACAATAACACGATGTGTTTATACAATTTTCGTACCAAGTTTTTCGTGCGTCTCAATAGATAAACATAATTCCATTATCACAGGTATGTGAAAAGGAAAATGCTTGTTTATACGAAATTAGTGACACGAATTTAGCACAACCATGTATGATCATCTTACATGGACATGATGTAGGCTAGCTCATATGCCACTGTCGGGTGGTCTGTCCTATTCGCACCCCTATTCACAATGTTTAATTTCTATAACTGTCACATACCTATTAGATAATGATATCTTTGTGAACCGTATTATAACTATATGAGTAATCCGGCAAAAGTTATAGGTTTTAGATTAAAAGAATCAAGGTTTTAAATTGCCGTCCGCAACCGCAATTGCACCCGCAACATAATCTGCGGTCTCCAGAATCAGCATCGCATCCGCAATTGCCAGATTTACCAGATTTGACTGCAATTTTCCGCAACGTAACGGTTTTTGAGGTCTCCATAACTGCAACCGCAATTTAAAACCTTGAAAAGAATAGCATCGTGAGAGTATATATGATTAAGGTAATTCACTACGAGCCAACGAGCCACCAAAATAATTGTATACATACTATAATAACTAGGAATTGATTAATGCTGCATTAATTGGAGATACATAAAAGAGAAACAACAAAAGAGAAGTAACAAAGCAGCTTATTTTGTTATGATCTTTGCTGCTCCAGGGAATTCTATTTCTATTTGCGTCCCATCGAAACAAGAGAAGGAATGCTCTGCTCATTTCTGAAGAAGTTTAGAGGATCAACCCTGGTCTTCACTTTAGCCAATCTGTTAAAGTTGTTCTTGAAATACTTAATACCCCAAATGCTGGCTTGCTCGTAGCTTGTGTAGCCACTAATGTTATTCACCCCAATGTCAAGGTCTCTATAGTTGACATATGCAGCTCGTGGAGACGTTGAAACAAAGGGTTCCATATAACTATACAATCTTCTAATCCAGTTAATGTGCCTTTCTGCCACCTCTTCCCCTTCCTCTTGCCAATAAACCAGGTGCTGAATTTTGTAAATGTTTCCACTTCTGTGTGGGAATGGAATTTCTGACTCTGATATCTCGTCCATTCTGCCTCCATAAGGATTTAGTATCATCACTGCAGATTGTGCTTCATCTTCATAAAACATTGGCCACAACCCTTCTAACCCAGCATCAGGAATAGGCTCTCTTACATAATCAGATTTTCCTTTGAAAAACAATACACCAGTTTGAGTTCTGTTCAGCAAAACTTCAAGGGGTTGACCACTTGTGAATCCTGCAAGGTTGAGGACTGACTCTATCCAACTCATCTCAGTACAATCTTCTCTAACCAAACCAAGCTCTGAAAACCTCTCTTGCATCAAGGGAATGAGCCTATCTACACCTCCAAGAAACATGGATTCAAATGTGGCTTGTATTGTTAGGTTCCTTGTTTGACTTGAATTCACCCTCACAAAGTTTACCCTAATGGTTAGGTCCTCATCAAGTTTATTTGCCACAAGCTGCCACTTATGAATAAGCTTGGTTGCATTTTGTTCCAATGTTTTGAGAACTCTAAACACTGTAACAGTTGATGGAACCGGAACTAATTTTATCTTCCATGCTATGATGACTCCAAAACTTGCTCCTCCACCTCCTCTGATAGCCCAAAACAGATCCTCACCCATTGATTCTCTGTCAAGAAGCCTACCCTTCCCATCAATTATGTGAGCATCGACTATATTATCAGCAGCAAGACCATATTTACGCATTAAGAATCCATAGCCACCACCACTGAAGTGTCCACCAACACCCATAGTGGTGCAAACACCTGCAGGGAAGCCAAGAGTTTTGCTTTTTTGACTAATCCTGTAGTAAAGTTCACCAACAGTTGCCCCAGCTTGAACCCATGCAGTGTTGTTGTTTCCATCTACTTCTATGTCTCGAAGGTTTATGAGATCAATGACAACAAATGGAACTTCTGAAACATAGGATAGACCCTCGTAGTCATGACCACCGCTTCGTGTTCGAATCTGCATGCCGTGGTGTTGGGAACAAATTATGGTGGTTTGAATTTCTGATACTTCAAGAGGTGTCACAATGACTAGGGGTTTTGGAGTTGTATTGGTTGTGAATCTAAGGTTTTGAACGGAAAACCGAAGTATAGATGAGTAAGAGGAGTTGGTTTGGGTGTAAACAACCTTAGTGGAGTTATGGGAATAATTTCGAAGACATTGAACGAAGATTTCATGATTATCATCAGCTGCAGAAGATTTAAATGAAAATAGCAAAGCAATTGCAACAACAGCAAAATATGAACTTAGAGGCATCATTTTGTTTTGCGTATGAGAGTGGTTGTAAATTGAGAATCGAGAAGTCTTTAGTTTATAGTTGCTTGGTAGCGAGGGATATCTCATTTAAGATCCAAAGGGTGCGGAAACTAGATTTTTCAACGCAAGCTTTATTTTGCCATGCATGGGATCGCGGAGAAGATTCAAACACGTAAACTGGATAAATCTTTCCACAAATTTCTATATAGAAACTTCAACATGTTACGATGACCCAACCTACCTTTCGTACACGCAGACGCAGCTGGACAAGACATCCTGATTACTTGATTTTAGTGAAGATCCTTGGTATAGTTAATTAGTAATATATAAAGGAGTATAAAAGGTAAGTTTTTATGAAAAAATTGTGTATTTATTATATTAAAAATCATTTAACTTGTAATCTTAAGAAAAAAATTTCTTTTATTGATTCCTAAAACAATGTACTCAGGACACTCATTACCACGATTCATATATTGTTTAGACTCTGATATTGTTTGGACTCTGAGTTGAATGATATTGTTAGTTGAATGATATTGTTTAGACTCTGAGATTTGCAAAATATCAGTCCAAATATAAGATAAACTAACAAAAATTAGTTCAAAATATGCATGAAATTTTGAGAGTTCACTGTTAAGTATTCTTTCATTTTAATTTTAATTCTTGTGAAGTAAATGTGTAATAATCACTCAAAATATTTGTCCAATTTATTCTGTCTTAAATATTAATATATAAAATTCTCATCGTAAATTCAAGCTAACAAAAATAGAAAGATCCACGCTCTTTGTTGAAGTTATTGACATTTTCTCCATAGGATATTGGTTTGAAGGCGTAGCTGGTCAATAAAAGCTTCAGGTACGTAAGGTAACCATTTTTTCCACATTGATGTATTGGTCAGTATGTATGCCATTATAATTGTCGACTTACGTAATTTCAGGATGAAGATATATAGCACCTTCGAAGTTATCTAGCTTCATCAATTGGTTCCATTTAATATGGGAAAGTAGAAAAATTTTCCCACCATGAGCAAATGATGTTATTGCCATTGATTTATTGATTAAAATATTGAAGGGTTTGGATTGAAAACCGGTAACTTGAGTAAACCTTTTGTATACATGTAATACTTATTTGCAAAAAAGGACTCATATAATAATTAATTTATAAACTTTGAGTTTTCAATTTTTAATGTATACACTGACTATTTAGGCCCTTCATTGGATTAATTCTGCCCATTTTGTTGAGTCTCGAAACTTTTATGAAAAAAATGCCTGAGTGAATTATGTCTAGTGGCATATAGAAAATACAAAAAACATTTCCAATTCAATGGATGATTTAATTATAATTTAAATGTGATTAGTTTGTAGTTGATTTGATAGCACTATACCATTGTTAATTTATTTTCCCTTGGGTGCATTTGCATCGTTTTATAGGAAACTGGAAATGAACTACTTACTTCACATCATATGTCCTATAATTCTCTGAAATTGGTGAATGACTAAAATTTAATTAACCCAAAAATAATTATGCTTATATATATATACATGTTTTGATTTTTGTGTTTACGCTTTTCATTTCTGTCTTTTATTTACTTATTTCTGGGTTAAGTCCCAGTCAGTTATGTTATGTTGAGTCCGTCTCAGTCCTACTTTCAGTTCGTTTAAATATCAGCTCTTAGTTCTACTTCCGACCCCCTCTTGGTATCAGAGCCTGATGGGGAAGTAGGGGTGTGTTATTAAGTTTGAATGCTTGAGTTACTTCTCTGAGTTACTTAATATGATTAACCATGTTAAAGTTCTAAGATCTGGTGGGTATATTACTGTTTATTGTTCTTCGTTTAAACAATGTATGAAGGAATCCAATGTTCTGGGTTCATGATCTTACTGTTCTGGACTGTTTAGTCATATGCGGATGTTCTTTAACTTAAACATGATTAAAATGAAAAATGCTTTAGGTAATAGCAATCTTTCAGTGTCTAATGGAAGTATGTTGATTACTCAGGACTTGCCATTGTTCAAAAATTATTTATTCATAAGACTATTTGAAAACCGAAAGGATCAGTTTTTTGAAGAAATATGATTTAACTGTTAAGAACTAAAGTGATAGATCTCATGAGAGATTAATGCCAGGATTAGTAAAGGTAAGGAGCTGTGGAAAAGGCAAGAGTAAGTCCCGACGGATAGGGCAGTGGAAGCCGACGAATACCGCTCTGAAGTTGAACAACTGGCAGAGATCTGGAATGGTTTTTAAAACTTTAGTTTTGTTAGAAAATGTTTTGAATAAATCCTTGGTCTGTTTTCTTTTAATCTTTGAAAAGGCAAGAACTAGTATCTTCATATTCCTTGTTAATCTGAAAGCATTCTGTTAGCCTTAGTTTTCATAAAGTCATCACAAGCATATACTTTACAGATACAGCTTTAAAATCATTTACCACAGAATGATTTCCTTTAATTTGTTTGTTGTTGAACAATATCTCTGGTAATTATCTTTACTTAGATCTGAAGCAAATATACTCGGTTAAACATAGTTAAGTATGTTAGAATGTAACTGTTGTTTTATTCATTCTTAATACCATTATCCCTATCAGTACTAAATGATGGCAATGATATTTCAATGGGTAAGGAAGGCTTGTTTAAAATTTGAGCTTTTGTGATCTGTTGTGATCTCTGTTTACTTTCAATATGTTTCGCTCATTTTCTGCTCGTTTTTCTTCTAACAAGTCTTCTGATTCCTCATCCTCTTCTATTTCAAACAATCAATCTTTTTCAAAAAAGGTCTTCAAGGAAGAAATTCGTTTTGAAGACATTAATCAAGATTTTGACAATTGGGATATTCCCAAAATTAAAGATGAAGATCTTTATCAATTCAATTCCAAAAGCCTATGGCACCGTCAATCTGATTTTATAATAAAAAATGTTAAACAAAAATACAAAATTCAATCTGATGATGAAGAAATTCATCTTCTATCCTAGGATAGTATCAATCATCACAAAGCCAAGAAGTACAATTACTTACACATAGGTAGTGTACAAGTAGGCATGAAACCCCTAACTAGAGAATCTCTAGATGCAGCAGTTCTCTTCTGCCTTAGGGACAAAAGACACAATCATTTTCATGATTCCCTTTTAGGAACTGTAGAAACTAGCCTTTGTCACGACCCAATCTTCTTCAATTGCTTCCCGGACTTAACTGTTAGTCTGGATGACAAGAATATCCTTGACGTTTTATTTTTAAATGTCAAACTTCATGGCTATGACATGAAGGAGGGATCAATTCCCGTCTCTTTGATCTATAGAGTTCAGTATAAGGTCATGAACTCTATTAGTTCCAATTTCCTCAAAACCAATTGTGACAAACATGGAGAAACCACTTTGTTTCTCGCTGACAATTCCAAGGCCAACATTGTTGTGCCTAAAACTATCCAGTGTAGTGATGTCACGCTCTCAGACAAGTGGACCTTAGATAGAGCCACTCCAGCCCTACCCAAGGTTACTCCCAATTTTCAAGATAATCTTCAGCATCCTACTGGACATGTAGATTTAGTCTTTGATAGGAGAAATTCCTTCTCTTTATCTAGATCTATTTCTATTAGGACTGATAGCAATTTTCAATTTGCTATTTCTAAGAGATCCTTTTTTGTCTCCAGAACAATTCCCAGATCTATCCCTAGATCTGAACCTGAACCCTCTCATGAAGGGTCTACAATCCATTTACAGGGATTTGAAGCTACAACCCCTGTAAAAACCTCTTATCAAAGGGATGAAGAGGATCAATCTATCCAATCTCCAACTTATTCCTCCCTTAATGATAATTATGATATTATGACAATATCCTTTGATTTCATTATTGACAAAGAGTTTCTGGCAACAGAAATGAAATCTGAGAAATGATCTCCCCATAGAGACTGGTTCTTTCAAAATATCCATGGATCTAAGAGGGATGAGATCTGTGATCAATTTTTTCAAGATCTTGAACACGTTCAAGCCAATATACCATTCTTTGTTTGGTTCAACTATTATACCATCAAGAAGAAGTATAAGTACCCTTTTAAGGATAAAAGAAGTATTAATAATTCCTTGGATGTCATTAAGCAATGCCAGCTGAAAGATGGTCAATCTACCCAATCGGAGCTACCTCCAAAAACCCCTTTTACTCTAACCAGTAAAAGTCAAACCTCCAATCCTGTTATAGCCTCCCTTCAAGTCCAGAAGTGAGGATGGACCTATTTCAGCCAAAGACATCAAAGATTTGATGGAACAATCCAATTACACCAATAGGTATCTTCAAGCCTTAGGAGATAGTAGAGAAGAAGGTAAGATTCTGCTAGAAACTTCCAAGACTAGGGATCCTCAATCTTCCAATCAACTTGAGAAACCTTTGTTTAATCCATATAGGATTTCAAAGAAACTCAAGAAGGCCTTGCAACTTTCTGATCCTAAAAGCCGGATCAAAAAGGAAGTTGAAGAAGTTCACGACGAATTTCTTGCCAAAATTAATAAGCAATTAGAGCTCCATAAAATGGTTATTCCTGAATCACCTAGGACTCCACCTTCAATTACTTCTTCTAATAGAGCCGTTAGTGTAACACCCTCTATTATTATTATTATTATTATTATTATTATTATTATTATTATTATTAGTAATATTATTATTATTATTATTATTATTATTATTATTATTAATCAAACCTCCTATATTAACCTCTGATCTTATATAAATAGATATGTGATTAGTTATATTAGTTTGTGAGTACGGATTCTTGAGTGTTAATACATAATATTATGCGTGATAATGCATGATTATGTTGAATATGTGTTTAATATGTTAGTGTGTGATTTATTCATTTAAATATATGTTGTTTTAGTATGTAGTATATTGGTAGGTGTATTATTATTTTGTTATTTAAATTTTTATTAAATATTAGTCTTCTTGTATTAATATTGTTTTGGAAACAATATTTAAAAAAGAAAGAAAGAAATGGGTTGTTGACAACCCACGCTGCAGCCTTGTTTGTTTCCTTTAAAAAAAAATTTTTTTTGCTTGCTGCACCCCCTTTTCTTCACAGCCACAACCCCCTAAGTCACTTAAAAATCTTCACTGTTCATCTTCCCCAAAATCACACAAAACGCAGTCGCAGACGAGAAAAAAAAAACTCTCCAACTCCAAAACTTCTCTGTTTGATTTCTCTCTTTTCAGACCACGAAAAATTACCAAACTTCATATACCTATACAAAATCATCCTCCGGGCTCATTTATAGCCTTATTTCGGCCATCCGATGCCAAAATCACACCGTATTTTCATCGGGGCGGACTGTAATTTCCATTTTCCAGTCACCACAGTTTTCGGTTCGAAAAACAGACACCATTTTTGGATTCCTCGCGTTGAAACCGTCAGGAAACACTACTTGTCCTCTCGTTCCGGTGAAGTTGACGTTGGACCCCTCGTAACCCCGTTGTCTCGGTAAGACGTTTTTCGGTCAATCTTTTGGCTTCCTTTTGACTTCGTTTCAGCTTTAAAATTTCCTAAATATTATCTGATATTGATTATCATTTTTTTTAGTCGTATTCCGTCATTTGCGTGACCATTAATTTTATCGGTGCTCGTTTGGTGCCTAATTTGGGTGTTGTAGGCAAATCTTCCTTGCTCTCTTAAACACTGCGATTTTTCTCGACCAAGGTAAGGGCTTTTCCTCCTACAAGTTTGAGCTAAACGTTGGTTGTTAATTCTCTTCATCCTTCCCTGTTATAACTTTGCAAATTTAAGGTTACAAATTGTGTGTTTTAGTATTTGCTGTTGTTTCTCTATGTATGCAATGCATTGTTTGGACTTTTTATTTGGTGAATGTTGGCTGCTAGAAGTCATGGACAGGACATGGAATCATGGATACTGCAAATTTAAAAAGTTATAAGACATGACACTGCTACAACACACAAAGTTAATAAGAACACAAATCATAAATGTAATAAAGTGTGGGTGAAGTGTTCAACACAAACAGTCTGATACAAGTACGACATGATGTAGTTACAGGTTAGTATTTTGAAGTATCTGTGCTTCTTTGGTTGGTTGTGTGCTAGGTTCTTGGACTAATTGTTGGTGGTTTGACCAATAGTTCTCTGTATATTATAATAATATAAATATTTGTTGATTCATGTTGTTGTAATTTAGTGCAAGTCGATTCGTGTGTATTTTATTTAATAGGAGTATTGTTGATGGTTGTTATTCTTGTGATGGATGTGTACTTGTTGTTTTAAACCGTGAGGCGGCGATATTATTTGTAAAATAAATGTTGATATGTGTTATATGGACATAATGTGTGGTGGATTTTCTGGTGAATTCTTTTCTCAAGGCATGAATTGACTTGACTAAATGACATGCATCATGTAGAACGACATGTGTAGGGTCTTCGTGGCGGTGACATGATTTAATTCCCCATTGGTATCGTTTTGGACCTTTGTATTTAAGGCCTTCGTGGCGGTGATATGCTTTGATTCCCCATTGGTATAGGAGGTAACTATTATTTTTGGACGACCTTTATGGTCAAGGCCTCCGTGGCGTCGTTAAATTAAATTCCCCATTGGTATGGGATGACTATATCGCGATCATGAGAGTTTTGCATAAGGCATGCATACTAACTTGAACATGCCTGATTGTTGTGGTGTTGATAGGTTGATCATTTTGTTTGTAAGTTAGTATAAAAAAAAAAAGAAAAAAAAAAGAATAGATTTCCTCTTGTCTTAAAGGTGATTAATTTTAATTTCAAGTTCGTATGTAGATGTAAATACATTTTCTCGTTGGTTGTTTGTTATGAAAATTCTTGTCTTACTTATTTTTATCTAGAGGTGAAAAGGGAAATTATAAATAGTATTTGAGCAATTTTTCATGTTTTAGCTTATTATAACTTGTCACGTGAACTGACCCTTACACCACTTTTTAGGAACAAGTGGATTTGAGGAGCCTCAAGTATAGTTTGTTTACATTATGTGTGATGGTGCTGTCGACGAATAATTGTGGGTATGTGGGTGTTAGATGCTCTGTGCTACTTTTGAACGTTAACTTTATTTTGTGCAAATTAAACTCGGTATTTCCTTTTATTGCGGGCATAGTATTTTTCCCGCTAAGCAATTGAGATAATTTAAACTTTGGTTATTCTCCCTATAATTTATAATTTTAGAATTTTATTACATTTCGGTTGAGTTGAAGAGTAGTCACAGGCACTTATTAATTTAGTTTCACCAGATTTAAAATTAAATTAAATTTTCAGTTAGACTAAATTAGTTTAATGATTGATTAGAGTCGTTGCTATTAATCGAATTTTTATAATTGACAATAAAGCAATTCCGCGATTGTTAAACGCTTTACTAGTTATTAACGGTAACTTTATTTAAAAAAAATATAGGCAGATTTTCTAAGAACAGACGAGTTAACGCTTCGAAAATTCGGGGCGTTACAGTTAGCATGGTAGGAGAACCCTCCTCTATCTGCTCTGAAGAATCCAATTCTGACAATCTCAAAGTCAATCCGGTTATTTCTAACCCTAATATCAATTGGAGAAAGCCGACCAAACTCTATTACCCTAGAGCCACGACACCTGATCTTCTCTTAGAAGAAAATGATTCCACTTCCAATTTCAAGAGTTTTAGTGCCAGCAACATCTATGAATGGAACATAGATGGTGAAAATGAATATGGCATTACCAAAATTCTTCAAAATATGACCATGGTAGCCACTGCCTATGAGACTTCTAATGACTTTCCTGAGTCTATGATAGTCGAAATCTTAGTTGCAGGATTCTGTGGCCAACTCAAAGGTTGGTGGGATAATTATCTTACTGACTCAATTAGACTTTCTATCCTTAGTGCCACTAAGTTAGATCCTGATGGTACTCCAATCGTTGAAAATGGCGCCAGCATTCCTGATGCCGTCAATACTTTAATCTTCACAATAGCTCAACATTTCATAGGAGATCCTTCTCTGATTAAGGATAGATCTGCTGAGTTATTATCCAATCTTAGGTGTAAAACCTTAGGAGATTTTAGGTGGTACAAAGATACTTTCCTAACTAGGGTTTATACCAGAGAAGACATTCAGCAAGCTTTCTGGAAAGAAAAGTTCATTGCTGGTCTTCCCAAATCTCTTGGCGATAAGGTTAGAGATAAACTTAGAAGTCAGAGTCAAGACTCCAATTCCATCAATTATGAGCAGTTAAGCTATGGACAACTTATTGCCCTCATTCAAAGAGTTGCACTCAAGATTTGTCAAGATGACAAAGTGCAACAGCAATTGTCCAAAGAGAAGGCCCAAACCCATAGGGAATTAGGAACCTTCTGTGAACAATTTGGGTTATCCTGTGCTAAGAAGCCCAGTTCTAAGCCCAAATCCAAACATGGTCCTCCCAAACCTCAATTCTACAATCGGAGCTTTAGGAAACCAAGACCTAAGCCCAAAGTCCAATTTCAAGAGAACAAGGATTCTCATCAATCCAAACCCAAGATTGTCTGCTACAAATGTGGAAAACCAGGTCACATAAGTAGATACTGTAAATTAGGGCAACGGATTAAGGCCCTTAACCTCAGTCAAGACATTGAGGACAAAATTAACAATCTGTTAATTAAAACCTCTCAAGATGAAGATTCTACTGACGAATCTTCCAACCAATCCTTCAATCATGTTCAGGATGATGATCTTACTGAATCATCAAGCCAAATCAATGTCCTCACTAAGGAGCAGGAACTCCTTTTTGATGTCATTTGTGCCATTCTTGACCTTCAACACAAGGTCAAGTACCTTGAGAAACTTAAGACTTCCTTAGTTGCCAAGTCTCCTAGGAATCCTTTAGTTTCCAATAAATTCAATCTTAAGGATACTTTTAAAAGACTAGAGAAATCTAGCACTAAGAAGGATCCGTTTCAAGAACTTCAATCTGAAATCAATTTTTTAAAATCTAAAATTATGATTTTAAAACAAGTTCAAAATCAACATCAATTGATTTTTGATAACTAGTTAGAAGACAAGCCAACTTCTGAATCAGATCAATCAGAAGCTTCATCTTCCAAAACTGTTTCAATAGGAGCTGATGCTTCTAAAATCAATCCTATTCAAACTAACAAAGTTGATAATTTTATTGGCTTATCCAACTACGTTAAAACCAAAAAAATATTTATCAATATTAAATTGGTTATTAAGGATTTTACTCTTAATACCACAACACTCTTTGACACAGATGCTGATTTTAATTGTATCTTAGATGGGTTAATTCCCACTAAGTATCTTGAATTTACTTCAGAACGATTATGCACTGCTAATGGTTCTGAATTAAAAGTCAAATTTAAGGTTTCCTCTGCAATCATTCAAAACCAGGATTTCAAGGTTGAAACCGCCTTTTTACTGGTTAACAATTTAAAGAACAAAGTAATTTTAGGAACTCCGTTTATAAAATTACTTTTTTCTTTACAAATCACTGATGAAGGTATTTTTACCCAACATCAAAATCAATCAGTTATTTTCAAATTTTTGGAAATATCAAAATGCACAAATTGTGCTATCAGTTGTACTAACCCAGCAAGAAAGAATTTAATTTCTGTTTTGCAGGATCAAGATTCAATTATGGAGTTTGAACATTTTCAACTCCCAATTCATCCTCAAAGAAGATTTATCTCCCTGCCAGGTATAAATCTCGATCAAACTCAACAATGTCTTATGGATAACCTATGGCTATCCTATGACTTAAAAGATAAGCTCAATTGCATAAATACTCTTGCAGTTTATTTTTCAAAAATAACAATCATTTTCAAAATCGAGAAGGATCAAAATGTTTTCCTGATCCGCAATTTCAAAATGAATTTCAGTATCTCAAACTCAAGGATAAGATCATTGATCTTCCTGAGGAAAATAAAGCCAATTTTAAAGGTAAAGATGAGTGCGAGAGTTCCGAGAGGATTCAAACACTTGAAACCTACAATCAAACACTGTCCAGTAAAGTTGAGTGTTTAACTAAAACCAATTTTGTGGATTATGAAGTTAACTTTTTAATCCAGCAAAAACTCAATAATTCAATCTTTCAAGATTTTGTTCAAGCTCAGAATTGCCTATGGGATATTTCTGAAGGGAACATCCAAGCTCTAGGGATTCATGTATGTCAACCCATGAGTCACTTCAATTTTCCTTCCAATCATCCAGAAGACGGTGAAGACATTCAACGTCCTTTCACTGGGATATTAAAGGCTAGGATAAGCCTTCCATTTTATACAACAATTCAATTTTTAGGAAAGAATTATACTATTTGGACTTGGTTAGATCTGGGTATGTTAGATTCTTTTTGGACTAATGACTCATCTGATTTAGTTTTTGGTCCACAAAAATTATATCTGCTTGCTGCAGCAATCATTTCAAGAAAAGGGAGAGTTACTTTTTATATCAATTCATCTCTTTCGACCAGCGACAGGCTATATCCAATTCTGGCAAATCACCATTTTATAACCAGTACTGCTGTCTTCAATCCTTACATCAATTGGCCCGTTCAAAGTAAGGAGTTCATCAATTTATTCTGGTTAAGACACGAGCTAATCAAACAAGAATTCCTTCCTCCAACTGGGTGGACCAATCTCAAGAAGATAGGAGAAACTTCTATCTACAATTTATGGGCTTTTCAAAATTGTCTTCCTACAGAGATAATGATGCCCTTTCCAAACACTTATTCTTCAATATTTGAAGATTTCAAGATTCAAGAACAATTTGGAGAAGACTCAGAAGATGAAGATGATCTTGATGACGTCGAGCTCCACAATTTTATGAACAGGATGGAACCCTAGAATTCTTTTTCTGCTTCTCTGCAATTCCCGCTGGTGCATCAACAGTCTGTAGTGCACTCAATCATTCGGTCTGAAGACCTCAATTAGTCAATTTTACTATTTGGTAACTGTAGCAACTTGTACTGTAGCTAATAGTTCGTAATAGTTCAGGTTTGTAACCAGAACTGTTCAAATAGTAAATTTTCAATTTTAAAAGTCGTGCGTAGGCTCAGTGTTAGGCACACTTTTATAACCCAATTCTAGAGAGAGTCTAGAGAGAGAGGCTTTGAGTGAGTTCTCCCCTTCCATTCTCCCTCAGCTATGTTATTGCTTTCGTGTGTTTAATTTCTATAATGTTTTAATTTTGTAATAAAAGTTTGTCCGATTCTGCTTTTATTTATGTTGTTCATCACCGCCTTCATGGCAGGTTCTTATTTCTGATCTGCATTTGCATTTCATGTTTTAGTTTTTGTGTTTACGTTTTTATTTTCTGTCTTTTATATTACTTACTTCTGGGTTAAGTCCCAGTTCATTATGTTATGTTGAGTCCGTCTCAATCCTACTTTCCGTTCGTTTAAAGATCAGCTCTTAGTTCTGCTTAAAACCCCCTATATATATATATATATATATATTAAATTTTAGTATTAGATTACGGTGACATTTTTTTTATCTAGAAGTCTTTGACCCCGCTCCGATGTCCAGAGGAAAGGGGTTCAGATTAAATGACAAGTTTATAGTATCCATGTATTAATTAGTATACATTAAGTAATATTTTCCAAAAAAAAATACATATATTAATTAAGAATTTATCAAAAAAAATATTAGGTAATTATTAATTAATTTTCATTCAAGATTGTTTTTTGGTTGAGTTTTTATGCAGCTTTAACTTATATGTTTTTGCTTGTTTCATTCCCTAATGTTGTTTTAGTTTTTCGTTGAGTTTTTTATGCAGCTCTAACTTTTATGTTTTTGTTTGTTTCATTCCCTAATGTTATTTTAATCAAAGTTATCAAATTAGTGCTCCATATGTTCTTTTTTACATGTCGTTTAAAGTTATTTTATACAAAGCAAGATAATCAATAAATTTTGTTATTTTTTATGAAATTATTAGTCTTTTTTTCATGTGATACCATTGACTATTCAATATTACTCCATAAAACATATTTCTCTCTCTGCAATAACTAGTTAAGGGTATAATTGACAAACAAGTAATTAATGTAACATTAAACTTTAAGAATAATAAGTAATTAAAAATAAAATTGCTCAAAAAAATCGACATGTAAAAAAAAAAACAGAGGAAGTACATTTGAAAGTTGTAACATAATTTTAGTTTCTTAAACTATTGTATAAATTTGTCGGGTGTTGTATTTTATATTTTACTCCCACCAATCCGAAATATAAGTTAAAATGTCTATAAAATATAAGCAAAAAAGTCTATGTATTTGGTTCAAAATTTGAACCAAATACATAGATTTTTTTGCTTATATTTTATTTTTGGACCAAATACATTGACTTTTTTGCTTATATATAATAAATATTTTTGCTTATGTTTCAAACCAGAGTAGTATAGTAGCAGTTGTCAATAGGGGTGTAAATGAGCTGAGCTATTCGCGAACTATTCGAGCTCAGCTCGTTAAATGACCGATCAAGCTCGTTTGTTTGATTAAATAAACAAATCCAAGCTTGATATTGAACTCGATTAATTAAATGAGCCAAGCTCAAGCCTTATAGGCTCGACATTAATGGCTCGTGAATAGCTTGTTTGAGTGTATAACTGTTTTTTATTTATAATTTATTTTTAAAATTATTTGTATTATGTAATGCATTGAATTTTGAAAAGATGTTATAGTTGACTACTGCATTTAGTTCATACCCTTTTCCCAGGCACCGTGTAAAGAGGCGTGTTTCGACTTTCGCCAATAGATGATGGTATTGAATGATAGGGGCAACTGTCCAAATAGCCTCCAATTTTAGTGGACCGTCCCCATGGACAAGAGAACATCCACCTAGATCTCATTGTTTGAATTGTGAGAACCCCTTGGTGTGTAAAAAATAGTCATCGCCAACAATTATATGGAGAAGCCCTTTCACTACTATAACAGCTAAAATATAAGATTTAGCCAATCCACTACCACGCGGAACATTGACCCATGTCTTGATGTGCTTGCCCATATCTGCAAGAATGTTATCTTGAATAATACAAGTCACAAGTAGTGCACATTTCACCAATTGAAATATATCATCTCCATCAAATGGTGCACATATTTCAACTACAAAACCTGCTTTTTGAAAAATCTTTTCACATAGTTGAGACAAATTGCATCCCAGCATGCCATAGTTAACACAAGCTTTTGCAATTCTTGCTGCTAGATCAGCTTGATGATTACTAGAACCTATGCACATTGTGGAGCAATCGATTGATCTATGTAATTCCTTCAGACTGATACGCTGAGCAGATTTCCACAAAGAAAGCATGTATTCAGTTTTTTTGCTATGACAATGTTGTTGGGTGATAGTAGCATATCTGCAATTGACCTCTAATGCAAGTGGACCTTCCCAATGGACGAGAGAACATATGCCGGGCTCCCATTGTATAAATTGTAAGGATTCTGTGTTCCAGAAAAAATAGCCATTATCACCGGGATCCCATTTCTTGAAATTCCCTGCAAGAACAATAAGATTAGCACCAACCAGATTAATTTGTGAACGCCGAGCCCAAAATCCAAACGGTATAGTCGCCACAATATCTGAAACTGCAAGTTTGCTTGAGGAGTTGGTTCTCAGTAACTTCACTATTGCAGCAGTAAAAACAACATAAAAACAGCTTTGATTAGAAACTTGAATCATTGAAATAGCAGTGCACAGTATCCTTTCAACAACAGTCAGAGGTACAAAAATCACAAGCAAAAATTTGGGGCTGCATCTTGTCACCAACATTTGTGCAAAAACTATGTGGGACCAGTTAATGTTGCTCATATCAGAAGAAGAACTAATAAAAAGAGAGTAATTGACAGCATTTGGGTCACCACCCTTTTCCACCATCTCATTCACAAATTCAAATGTGGCCTTAATCCATAGAGCAAAGCAAAGCTCGAAAGCAAAACGTACAACCAAATAGAGCAAAGCAAAATGTGCTACCAAATCCCTCTTTTGCAAGCCTCCAAAGAGCTCATTTGCCTTGCCAAAGCTGCCACACTTTGCATATAAGTCAATTAATGCAGTGGCCAATTGATCATCCAATATAATGCCAAAGTCAATAATGTTAGACTCAATCCAGCGCCCATATGCTCCATCACTCAATTGTGAACATGCTGATATAACACTAGCCAAAGTCATCTTGGCTGGTTTGGGCGTGGCATCAAGTAGTTCAAGGGTTGCGCGAACACTTGCAGCTAATAGTATCATGGCATGACAGCTAGTGACACCTGTCCCCCTGCTAATAAAACATGTCGGTGGCTCTAAATTGAAGACACCATGAAGTGCCTCTATCCGAAATATAAAATCGAAGCCATGGGTCACTGCATGGTTAAGTAAAACTAACCCAAACTTCATCATAACATTGCAGAAATAAGGAAAGTAATACGTGTTGTGCAGGATCAGGAGAAGATCATTCAATATTATATGGCTACTTAATTGAATGATAACTAAAATAACCCATGAAATATCCAATGGAGGAAATAGTACCATAGCATGTTGTGGTATCACGTGTGAAGTTGGATTAATTTTGAGAGTCCGCAACTTGACCGACCGAGGCTTCTTAAGCATCTTCAAGTTAAGTTGCTTTTGGGTTAAAATGGAAATACAGGGACACAATATTCCCCCATGTGTAATAACACAATAATCTTCACGGAAGTGTCCCGAAGTATTCTCCTCCTCGCCAAACCATCGGTCATACTCCTTAGGGGCCAGCATGGCAGCAACGCCCTTTAGGGAACGCAGCAACGCGAACGCAGGGAAACAAAGGCGGTGACCTCGCTGTGGTTTGATGAGCAGACCGGTGCTCCATTTCTTAGAGGTCCAACCCGTAATACTATTGGGCTTGGTTAAGCCCATTTGTTTTGGAAGGGGGTTAAGTTGTAACCCAGAATATTCAGCCCATTCTGTACTAATGCGTGCCGTCAACAACCGGTGAACCCAGTTTTGCAGCCATGGTTCATATGCCACGAAGCAACAACTCCAATCCGGTGGCGGCGGAGGATTTTCCACTAAGAGTGGGTAAATCGCGTCTTGGTTGAGAAGGGCCGGACGAACCACAGGTTTGTTGCTTGGGTGATTCTCGGAAATAGCTTCCGATTTGTGAGGACAATCTAAACGAAAATGGCTTTCAACAATAGTTTTGCTAGCGCCCAAAGATTCCGGCACGTCGATAAGCTTCTTTGTTGTTGCGTCTGGTAGAACAACAATTCCGCCATTGAAATCACCCGTCGGAGGCACCGTTGCCACCGTTAACTTCTTCGCATGCACCGTAGGCACTTCGATCTGCTCTGTGAATAACAAAAACTCGTCCCAAGCCTGGAGAGTATCATTCAGCGGCTCCTGGTAACTGCCATTGAGCTCCATCAATGGTGGCGATTCTGGATCCGGTTCTTCTTCCTCATCGATTATCGGCAAGATGTCGCGATATTCCGGCTTAAAACGCCATAGAAACGCGGTTGTGAACGTGTCCCAATTCACCTCTGGATGACGAGGCGACCACCAACACCACCATTTGAGAGCGCAGCTGCTCATTGCTGTTGCAGTCAGCGCCAGTTTCTCATTCTCTGGTGTGCCCCTCCCCTTGAAATATTTTTCAGTACATAGCACCCAAAAATAGGCATCATATCCTCCATCAAACACTAATATCTCCATCATTTACAGCGGGAATGAGATCGATAATGAAAGCACGAATGTAAGGAATCTAATTACATGAGTAATGGAATGATACTGTTTTATTGAATTCAAGTAAAATAGAGCACTCAACCTCCGGTGTATATGCTGGAAGAGATTACAATGCAGTAAAAGAAAGAGACCGAGAAGATAGGACAGAAATGCAGACAAAGCAGAACAATGAGAAAGAGAGCAGAACCGAGAAGGAGAGAAGAGAAACTCAGAAAGAATCAGAAAAGATATCTCACATATTCCATGCCATCTTTCCTTACGCACCTTCGGTTTATATCATGCACGCCCCTCCCTTGATGTGCATGTGCCTTGCTGTTATAACAACTTTGCTGAGCTGGCTTGCCTCCTGTGACCCTTTTGCTTGGCTGAGCAATTATCTCTTTTTTGTCCACTGGTATCATTACATAGAGTACCCCAGAATGGTCCTTTACTCACACACCAACATACGCTTAGTACCCAAACACCCACTTCCACTCATCTTCCATCTCGGCTATACACACACTACACAACCACAAATTGAGAAAAAGGAAAACAGAGAACAACAACCACACACTTCCTCCCTTCTCCATCGGCGCCCCCACACTTCACAGTTCACACACCTCCCCATTTCTTTTCATTTCATGTTCACCCAAGCATCATAAAAAGGAAGGAAAACCAACATAATCTTCCCCTCTTTTCCATCATTGGCAGCGAGCTAGGGAGAATAGAGGAGAAGAAAAATTTTCTGGTTTAGCTTAAGGGATGTCAAGGAGAGATCAAGTTTGAGCTAGGAAGAGAATGGGAGCATCAACCAACATTACTTGGGTGTTATTGTTCTTCAATTTCAGTCTCAATGTGTGTCCCCTTTTATTTTTAAGGAAACCCCTACTATCTATTTCTATTTCTATTATGTGGATGTCAGAATCATGAGGTTGCATGCTTTAATTGATATTCTGGAATTGCATGTTTATTGTGTTCATGTTTTCAAATTTGGGGTTTGAGGGATATGCCAAAGTTGATGTGGAAATTGATTAAAATTGATGCATGGGAGTTGTTTGATGAAATGTTTGAGTAGAATGAAAGAACTAATTTGAAACTTGTTATTGCGTAATCTTTTGGTGAGTTCGTTTTTGGTTGTTTAAGGGTGACCCGTGACCGTAAATCCTTACATTTTACAGATTATGAGTTTGATGAGTTGTGTTCTATTTTTTTAATCAGAATGGTTGTCGATTTCTTGATGAATGTGTTGCATGTTTGAGTAGTGGTAAAAATTTGGCACTTGATGATAGGAAATGAGAGGGGAGAATTCGGTTCTAGGGGTTAGATTATGACTTCTAGGTGGCTGTTAAGATACTTAAATGGAAACCATATCCTTGGATGAAAGTGGCACGATATGTGGATTTGGAGTATGTTGGTTTGAGTTTGGTCATAAAGCTTGTTGAATGTAATTTGAGTTAAATCCCAAAAATTGGCTTTGTATGAAAACTGGAAGTTTATTTATGATCTTATGCCATTTAGTATTGAGCATGTTAATGATTTGGTGAAGTTTGTGCACTTGTAAGGAATAGGTGAGTTGCTGTCCACAGAAACCCGTATAGACATATGTGCAGTATTTTGCTCATAACTAATTCCATAGAACCCATTTTAATGTGATTCTTGCTTTGTTAGAAACTAGACTCAATTTCCTTCAATTTGCGAACTGAGTTCACTGTTTTTCATTGAGTATCGATAGATTAAAACCTGTCACAAGTTGGAGGACAGTTGCTGTCCTATTTTTGTACCTCTGTGCTTTCTTTTATTAAACTGTACTAACTGGATAACTACCTTGTAAAATAAAAATTACATTCATAAACTAGACATCCTAAGCTTTCCAAAGAGTGGTCATTTACTCAAATCCGACATCATTTGGTATTTTAATAAAATCCTAGAAGTTGACAGAAAACTGCAGAAAATTCTGCAAATGTCACTTGTGTAAATCTTCTTTAATAACATGGAATCCTATTTTCGTTTGGGAACCTTTGTATGCCTTTGGATGTTGCTTGATCCGTTATTTATGTAACCATTACTAGGTTTCCCATGTTTATGAATTATTGGCTATATCCTTATCACACTGTGATTATTAATATGCTTGGATTCATGTTCCTTGTGGGCGACACACGTATTTGTGATTTGGCTTGCTGATATATGTATTCCATAAGCATGAGAACTTTTGTTTATGTGAAGTGAATATCTTAAGAAACGGCTCCGTCCAAGTAAGGACCCGGTAAAAGAGCCGGTGATGAACGAACGAGTTATAAAAATAGACCTGTCCAAGTAAGGAGCCGGTAAAAAGAGCCGGTGATGAAAGGACGAGTTTTTGAGAATGACTCTACCCGAGTAAGGACCTAGTAAAAAGAGCTGGTGATGAAAGGGTGGGGTAAGAGAATGTAACTTCACTCCAAGTAAGGACCCGATAAAAAGAGCCGATGATGAAAAGAGTAATTTACAAGAGAAGTTATTATTATTAATAAGTATGAATGATTTATGTCGCATGCTTTTGGTTTGTTCATTTTGCAATTTTTTTTTTGTGTCCTCGTGGGACTCACTGAGTTTTATCTCACCCCTTATCCTTAATTGTTTCAGACAGTCCACCAATAATAGCAGATGTCAATCTATGGTCTACACTGGATTCGAGTCTAGGTTATTTTAGAGTCTAAGTAATTTTTACATTGGAGGCTAAGTTGCAGTGTAATCATTTACTTGTGTGAAGTTAATTTCGATTTTATGGAGTTATAGTTTTGAAAGAAAATATTTCAATTAATTTTAAAATTCTCCCTTTCTTTGCTTTCATTTATTTTAGATGTGCAAGGGGATTTGTTATTAGTAGCTAGTAGTGTCTGGTAGGAATGTGGATATTACAGAGAGATCACAATAGTTTTGTTAACCCAAAATTACCCTTATATTAAAAGTTTATGAATATAGCAGGGAAAAGTAACCAGTAAGTTGGTTAGGTAAATTGTTATTATCACGATAGAACAAATCAAACAAAAACAAAAAAAATACACCATTACTCTCGTCAATAAGGGCTGTGTTGTAGTGTTAATCATCTTATACCATTTTTCTTGCAGGATGCGAAGAAAGTCTTATTTATTGAAAATATGTTTTCTCTCGATGGTTGAGGGTGGCAAATAGACAGGCTTCCTGCCCAATGTTTGTGTGCTGGTGATGACAGAACGGATAAGTATCTATTCTTTCCGTCAATGCTTCTTTAAGTGCTTTCATGGTTGGACAACAACCAAGCAAAGCAAGGTATAATCTGAATGATATGTCTGGCATGATAAGCATGCTGGTAACAAGTTTTTGCCTTTTCCTTTTACAAACCTATTAATTGTTTCCTCCTTGGTTGTACTCTTCAGCAATGATGGCGGGAGGATATTTACTATTTTTATATAGAGATGTTTTGCAGTTGTACATATCAGGGTGTATGGCTATGGTCAGCCTATGCTAATTTGCAACATTAAGCTGTATAACATTGTATTCATGTGAGATGATTAGATAAACCTAATAGAAGCTTTAGCGGTGTCATTCTCGGAGCTAACCTCATATTTCATAATTACTGTTAACTATTTCGACAAAGTAACAAGCCACTACTAAAGTTTGTTATCCTTCTGTTACTGATAGCTGACACCAAACAATATCGTGAAACAATTATTCTTCTAAAAAACATTCTCTGCCTTTATTTTGAATTAGAAAGCATGAATTAGATGTGTAACTTCCAAATAGATAAATAGCAGCAATAAACCTTCTAATTGTGTTTCTTATTATACTGATGCACTGAATAAATTGTTTTTGCAGGTGAGGATTGGAGGTCTTATTGTAATTGATAATATCCTTTGGGATGGAAGAATTGTGGATCCATTGGTAAATAAATTCTTTCATTTTTATCTTTATGTCATGTTACACAACCTTCACTTCTCATTTTGGAGATATGTTTTCGCTTCTTTGAATTACAACCGCCACCTGAAGAATTGTAACTGCAACTGCATTTGTCGTCCATTGGAAAGCTGTTGCTTGCTCTTATTTTGGCAAGACACTTGCCGGTTAAATTGTTGCTGACATTGAGGGAGCATGCTGCATAAAAGAAGCAGAGTCTGTTAGTAATGCACTTTTGAAGATAGGTGCTCCTTACAGCAAAAGATATACACATTACACAATGCAAACCATTTAATTAATGTGATTTGCTATTATGTTTTATGTTTGAACAGATCAAGTCAAAACGTGAAACATTTAACTAAGAGTCGGTTTGGATAAACTTTTTTAATAAATACTTCTAGGAAAATAAAATTGAAATAATCCTACATGATTACAAATCTTCTAATAACTTCTTACATTTAATGAGTTGGAAATTGACAATAGATAATTCCTATTTAACGAGACTCCCATTTACCTTTCCTTCTTAATAGGTTTCTATTTAATTTTCCTATTTAATAGTTCTCCCATATAACTATTTTTTTAATGTCATTCCAGGATAACTGACATGTGTATCGCACGGGACAAAGTACTAATTTTATCTAATGTTAATAAATAATTAATTGAATAAAATTCCGGTTAAAAAATTAATTGCCTAAAAATAAATATATAAATAAAATATTAACTGATGTCATATAAAATAACTTCTCCTATGACCTTTTTTTTTTGTTGATGAAATCTCCTATGACTTTTTGAAAAGAAATAAAGATGACGTTAGTACATTGCACTAAGACCGATGGTCAGTATATTAATATTAAAAATTAAGAATATAAGCTAAAGAGGCTGTAGCACTGACGCAGCAGCAAGTCACATCACAGACTTACACGAGCGTCTCTCTTCTGATTTCTTTTTTTTTACGTTTTAATTTTGAGAAATGTTTGGTTGACACCAAAATTTGACAACAAATCGATAACTGGTTAATGACGTGTAAAAGTTTGGTTAATTCAGTTCAGTAGTTGGTTAATGGTGAATAATATACATTAACCAAACTTTTACACGTCATTAACCATTAACCATTAACTAACTACTCAATTGAATTAATCAAACTTTTGCACGTCATTAACCAAATATTTGCACGTCATTAACCATTAACTATTAACCAACTACTCAACTGAATTAACCAAACTTTTACATGTCATTAACCAGGTGTCGATTTGTTGTCAAATTTTGATGTCAACATAACACAACTGTTTAATTTTAATTTTGGAGAAGTAAGTAGTCAAGTTTCACAGGTCTTTTATTTTTATATCCTTTTTTAATTATTATTACCCTAAATATCCCACTTTTTCCATTATTTTTCTAATTGCCCTAGACTTTTTTAAAGGTGAGAAATCGGTTTTGCCATCACCGATTTCCCACCCGAATTTTTTTTAATTTTTTAACAATAAAATAACTTAAAAAACAAAAAAAAACGTAGTTGAGAAATCAGTTTCAATGACCCCGATTTCTCAACAGGCCAACTTTTTTTTTTAAAAAAAAAAGACAGGTGAGAAATTGGTGATGGTATCGACCATCACCGATTTCTCACTAGGAAAATTCAAAAAAAAAAACACACAGATGAGAAATCGGTGATAGCAAAACCAATTTCTCACCTTACCCAAAAAGTAGGGCATTTAGGGAAATAATGGGAAAAAAGGGATATTTAGGGGAATAATAATTAAAAAGGGGATATAAATATAAAATATCCCAAGTTTCACAGAGCTTTCACCTTCGTTTTCAATCGCCGACCAGATGCAGAAGAACAAAGTCTCTACACAGATCGTCGATTTCGGTCACCGACGGCATTTTTCCATAAGACCCGCACCCGTCCGATCCCGAAACTGCTTCCCTCATCTGCTGACCCATTCGCTCGACACTATCCGCTCATGAGCTTCCATCTGTTACCAGGTCTGTTGGGTTCGGGTCGGGTCATCATTTGTTGCCCACCCCTAGGCCTAGCCTTCTTTATTAAGATAAGATAAGACAAGACAAGATGAAACAAAAGGGGTCAACGACCCAAAAACATTTTTTTTAAAACCCCAAAAATAAATGCACACATTTTTTTCTACACAAACGCACACATGATAAATTGGAATTGATGAACGCTGCATTAGATTAGATACAAATACACAGAGAAACAACAAAGTAGATTATTTTATTTTATTTTGAGTTAATACCCTTTTTTGTCCTGTAATTTGAGCGAAATTCGGTTTTAGTCCCTGTAAAATTTTTTGTTTCGATTTAGTCCCTGTAATTTAAGATTCTTCCACTTTTAGTCTCTGCCGTCAAATCCCTATTAAATTACAGGGACTAAAAGTGGAAGAATCTTAAAATTACAGGGACAAAAAGTGGAAAAAAAACTCAACGTTTTAAATATGGATTTGATGGCAGGGACTAAAAGTGAAAGAATCTTAAATTACAGGAACTAAATCGAAACAAAAAATTTTACAGGGACTAAAACCGAATTTTGCTAGAATTGTATCCAACAAAAGGATATTAACCCTTTATTTTATTATGATCGACCTTTGCTGCTCCAAGGAAATCAATTTCTATTTGTGTCCCTTCCCCACAAGAGAAGGTATGCTCTGTTCATATCTGAAGAAGTTCGAAGGATCAACCATAGTCTTCACTTTAGCCAATCTTTTGAAGTTGTTAAGGAAATATTTGAGACCCCAAATGCTGGCTTGCTTGTAGCTTGTGTAGCCATTGTTATTCACTCCAAGGTCAAGGTCTCTTTCGTTGAGATATACAGCTCGTGGAGACTTTGAAACAAAAGGTTTCATATAACTGTACACTCTTCTAATCCAATTGATGTTCCTTTTTGCTGCCTCATCTCCTTCCTCTTCCCAAATAACCAAGTACTCAATAAAGTAAATGTTTCCAGCTCTGTGTGGGAATGGAGTTTCCGAATCCGAAATCTCATCCATTCTGCCTCCATAAGGATTAAATACCATCGCTCGCACCACACCTTGTACCTCATCTTCAAAGAAAAATGGCCATACTCCTTCTAACCCAGCATCAAGAATTGGATCCTTTACAAAATCAGATTTTATTTTGAAAAATGATAAACCACCACTTTGAGTTCTGTTCAGCAAAACTTCAAGGGGTTGACCACTTGGGTATCCAGCAACGTAGAGTGTTGATTCTATCCAACTCATCTCACTGCAATCTTTTCTAACCAAACCAAGCTCTGGAAACTTCTCTTGCATCAAGGGAATGAGCTTATCAACACCCCCAAGAAACATGGATTCAAATGTGGCTTGTATTGTTGGTTTCCCCGTTTCACTTGAATTCACCCTCACAAAGTTGATCCTAATAGATAGCTCCTCATCAAGTTTATTTTCAACAAGCTGCCACTTGTGAATAAGCATGGTTGCATTTTGTTCCAATGTTCTGGGAACTCTGAACACTGTCACAGTTGATGGAACTGAGACTAACTTTATCTTCCATGCTACGATGACTCCAAAACTCGCTCCTCCACCTCCTCTGATAGCCCAAAACAGATCCTCACCCATTGTTTCTCTGTTAAGAAGCCTACCTTTTACATCAATTATGTGAGCATCGATTATATTATCAGCAGCAAGACCGTGTTTACGCGTCAAGAAGCCATAGCCGCCGCCACCAAAGTGTCCACCAACACCCACAGTAGTGCAAACACCAGCAGAGAAGCCAAGTGTTTTGCTTTTCTGGCTAATCGTGTAGTAAAGTTCACCAATAGTTGCCCCAGCTTGAACCCATGCAATGCTGTTTTCTACATCCACTTCGATTTCTCGAAGGTTTATTAGATCGATGACAACAAATGGAACTTCGTTAGATCTAGTGGCATAGGAAAGACCTTCATAGTCATGGCCACCACTTCGAGTTCGAATCTGCATGTCGTGGCGTTGGGAACAGATTATGGTGGCTTGAATATGGGATGGTTCAAGAGGTGTTACAATGACAGGGGGTTTCGGAGTTGTGTTGGTTGAGAACCTAAGGTTATGAATGGAAAAGCTTAGAATAGATGAATAAGAGGAGTTGGTTTTGGTGTAGACAACATTAGAGATTGAAGTGGTGGAGTTATTATTATGGGAATAGTTTTCAAGACATTGAACGAAGTTTTCATGATTGTCATTAGCGGAAGAAGATGTAAAAGAAAATAAGAAAGCTATTGCAAAAACAGCAAAATATGAGCTTAGGGGCATCATTTTGTTGATGATGATAAGGTGTGTTGTGTTTATGTGGGGTTGCAAATTGAGAAGTGACAAGTCACTAATTTATAGTAGTCAGGGTTTAATGTTTGGAAATGGAAACTAGATAGATTTGTCAATGATCCTTATCCTAAGTTGGAAGACAATTCAAACACGTGCACGGAGCAGCCTAACTTTTTTATTTTTAGTTTTACGACCGAGCTGCACAGTCTTGATTACTTGATTTGAGTGAAGATCCTTGCTATACTTGAATATAAATTTTAGTCTGACTTTATCAAAATACTAACACTTGAATGAAACTAGATATCGTCATCATAATGCTAAATTCAAAATAAATTTATATCATCAATTAATTTTAAAAGCATGCAATATGAGTTGAAATAAAATAGTTTCTTAAGGCATCCATCATTTGCTAGTTTCTATAAAATTTTATTTGACCTAAATCTAATTTTCAAAATTATTACCTCAAGGTCTATCATGTTCAAGCAATTACTCCGGCGTAGTATAATTCGCCTCATCCTTACAATTACTAACTCTCAATCCTTACATATCGCATCTACAACACATAAATCGTTATTAGAATTGATCATCAGAACTAACTTATTTTATATCTAAAAAGTTAGAGCATACGAAATCAACAGATCGAAATGTGAAATTTAACAAAACTTATTTTTTAAAATGAATTCCCCATAATCCCAACAAACAAGAATCGAAAAAAAACAACTGAGCGCAAATTATTATACTGAGAGATGTTAAAATATAAATTTTATAGGAGGTAAGTAGTATTTTTAATTTTTCAGATGATGCAAGTGCACACCCTAGATAACAAGTAGGTCTTCCTCTGGTTGAGATGAAAGCGGTATAGGTCTAGGTACAAAATTTTAAATTAAGAGTGGTCAAAGGAATAATTAAAGGAATAATTCCTATTAATGTGAAACATTTTCCCTTTTAATGCATAACTGTTAAACCAAAATGAATTTCAAAGGCTCGCTAATTATTTTATATTTCAAAGACAATTTAGGTTAAATGTGAAACAATAGGGATGAATTATAGAAAATGAGTAGGGATGGTAACAATTAATAAAAGTATAATATTGTTCAATGTAGATTAAATTTTACACTAATATAATTGGCCAAGTTTAATTTAGATAATCGTAATAAATACAACAATATACATTTAAACTTATGAAATATACATTAAAGAAACAAACACGTACTTTATAAAAAAAGAGCAAATAAATGATTTATATATCAAAATAAATAGCAATATTTGTATGAAAAATTAGGTTATAAGTGAATATAGTAGTTTTTAATTTACGTTGTTAAATAGTGTCTTTGTGAATAATTAAATAATTCAATCCAATGCATTTATAAAAAAAATAGTTGATTAATCAAAAAATAATTGGATTAAATGAAATATATAAATACATAAATTTTTTAAGTCATATATCTTCTCTTGTATAACATCAATAATTAACTGGCTAATACTTACAATAATTCATTATTTGCTTCAAGTAGATGAAATGGTGAAACCTATTTTAAAAAATTAAATAGGGTGATAAAAGATTAAAACTAACCAATTAGATAAATTGAATAGAAAGTGTATCAATTAATAAAAATATCAAACTATACAGAAGTGATTAAATGCTACGTTAATAATACAGGATACATAAAGAAAACTTGATGCATCATTCCCCAGTACACAATGCATCAATCTCCTTTTTTTAGAAAAATAAAAAAAATGATATTACAATTAAGATTAAATGCTAGAGTTTCATATAATTATTTTTAAGATAATTTTTTTAAACAGTAAATAGCACTTAGTATTTTCATTAACAATTTTAATTAAATATAATTATATTTTATTTTTCATAAAAGTATTTAATAAACTTATATTTTAATTTAACTATATTTTAAGTAGTTTTCCCAAATTATAATTAATGATTAATATTATCATTAATTAGTTTTAATATTTTTAAGAATGTCTAAGAAGTTTTATGTTTAATTTTTCATATAACTAATAATAAATTAAATTGTTAAATAAAATAATATTTAAACAGACGAAAAAAAATTATGAGATTGATTGATAAGGCTAATTGATAAATTGTAACTCATAAATTAAAATATAATTATATTTAATGCTAAAGCTCAAGTCTCCTTAAATTAAATTAATTAATTAATTAATATTTAATAATAATATTTAGATAGAGTAGTAAAATGGTTAAATTGATTAATAAGGGTAATTGAAAGGTTGTAACTCATATATTATAATAAACTTGTATTCAATGTTGTAGCACAAGCTTTACACATGACAATTCTAGCATGAAGCTAAAACTTAAGCTTGCTTTACTTTTATATATATATATATATATATATATAGATGGATTTTCATATACATTTGTATGGTGTTTGCCCACCATATCTTTGATTTATGCAGTATTCAAATGAACAGGGGCTCCGTCAACGTTGTATCCACGGTTGATGATGGTTCCTTCCTGAGAGTTCCTCCTGCGTTGCAATATACTCCCACCCAATGTCGACACCAGCTACCAACAAAACTGACCTTCCTCATGTTGAAAAAATTCACGAATAATGTCTTTTGTTGCCCGTTAAATCATTTTGGGAGGTTTCATATTTTACACACAGACAAAGAAAAAACGATACCCATTCCTAAGAACCCAAGGACCTTAGGGTTCTTCTTCCACCTAATGAATTATGGGTCTTCGGCGTTGTTTGGGTGAAGGCTACAGGGTTAATAGAAGAAAAATAAAAATATTTATTTAGTCCCGATTATAGTTTTGATATCTTTTGGACACAGTTGTGCAAATACAGGAAAACCAAACATAACTTCTAATATCTGATTTTTTCAACGTCCCCTCGGTGGTCACATCTTTTCATGGGACCAGTTAAACGTCACCATATGTGGATGCAGTCATGTTGTATGTGAATTGAGCATTTGTTAAGGATGTGTGGTCTCGTCTCACCTTGCCTATAGGTTACTCTGTTATTGTGTAATAAAATTTTTGCATTTAAAAAAATAACAAAATATTGGATAAATTAAAAATTAATTAATTCTTTATCGCATTATTTTATTTTAATCTCTAATATGTTATTTAAAATATATCCACCACTAGATAACATAAGATAATATTATATATTATTCATCGGTTAGATCAATCGATTGCTTTCTCATTTTATAGAAAATTATTAAACGATATAAGCATAAAAATTTGATATGTCAATTAATTATTTTTATGTTGACTAATTAAAATCTTTCTCGTAATAACATTGATGTAATTATTTATAAAAAAAAAATAAAAACCAAAAAATGTTTTCTCCATTCAAACATATTCCTTTAAATGTATATAACATTAGGGTCCCACAAACAAAAAGATTTCGTTAGGAGATAATATATCAAAATTGGGAAATGGCCTAGTCATCTTTAATAAGACAAGACAAGAAAAGATGAAACAAGAGGACGGGGTCAAGGATCTTGAAACATTTGTTTTCATAACCAAAATAAATGCACACATTTTTTTCACACAAATGCACACATAAAAAATTGGAATTGATGAACGCTGCCTTAGATTAGATACCAATACAAAGAAGAAACAACATAGCAGCTTATTTATTTTATTATTATGATCGACATTTGCTGCTCCAAGGATTTCTACTTCTATTTGTGTCTCTGCCTCACAAGAGAAGGTATGCTCTGTTCATATCTGAAGAAGTTCGAAGGATCAACCATGGTCTTCACTTTAGCCAATCTTTTAAAGTTGCTATTGAAATACTTGAGACCCCAAATGCTGGCTTGCTTGTAGCTTGTGTAGCCATGAATGTTATTCACCCCAAGGTCAAGGTCTCTTTCATTGAGATATACAGATCGTGGAGAATTTGAAACAAAAGGTTCCATATAACTATACACTCTTCTAATCCAATTGATGTTCCTCTTTGCTGCCTCATCTCCTTCCTCTTGCCAAATAACCAAGTACTGAATTATGTAAATGTTTCCAGCTCTGTGTGGGAATGGAGTTTCCGAATCTGAAATCTCATCCATTCTGCCTCCAGAAGGATTAAATACCATCGCTTGTACTACACCTTGTGCCTCGTCTTCAAAGAAAAATGGCCATACTCCTTCTAACCCGGCATCAGGAATTGGATCCTTTACAAAATCAGATTTTGATTTGAAAAATGATAAACCACCACTTTGAGTTCTGTTCAGCAAAACTTCAAGGGCTTGACCACTTGGGAATCCAGCAAGGTTGAGTGTTGATTCTATCCAACTCATCTCACTGCAATCTTTTCTAACCAAACCAAGCTCTGGAAACTTCTCTTGCATCAAGGGAATGAGCTTATCAACACCTCCAAGAAACAGGGATTCAAATGTGGCTTGTATTGTTTGTTTCCCGGTTTCACTTGAATTCACTCTCGCAAAGTTGATCCTAATGGTTAGGTCCTCATCAAGTTTATTTGCAATAAGCTGCCACTTGTGAATAAGCATGGTTGCATTTTGTTCCAATGTTCTGGGAACTCTGAACACTGTCACAGTTGATGGAACTGAAACTAATTTTATCTTCCATGCTACGATGACTCCAAAACTCGCTCCTCCACCTCCTCTGATAGCCCAAAACAGATCCTCACCCATTGATTCTCTGTCAAGAAGCCTACCCTTCACATCAATTATGTGAGCATCAATTATATTATCAACAGAAAGACCGTGTTTACGAGTCAAGAAGCCATAGCCGCCGCCACCAAAGTGTCCGCCAACACCCATAGTGGTGCAAACACCAGCAGAGAAGCCAAGCGTTTTGCTTTTCTGGCTAATCGCGTAGTAAAGTTCACCAACAGTTGCACCAGCTTGAACCCATGCAGTGCTGTTTTCTACATTCACTTCGATTTCTCGAAGTTTTATTAGATCGATGACAACAAATGGGGCTTTGTTAGATCTAGGGGCATAGGACAGACCTTCATAGTCATGACCACCACTTCGAGTTCGAATCTGCATGCCGTGGCGTTGGGAACAGATTATGGTGGCTTGAATATGGGAAGGTTCCAGAGGTGTTACAATGACAAGGGGTTTCGGAGTTGTGTTGGTTGCGAACCTAAGGTTATGAATGGAAAAACTTAGAATAGATGAATAAGAGGAGTTGGTTTTGGTGTAGACAACATTAGAGATTGAAGTGGTGGAGTTATTGTTATTATGGGAATAGTTTTCCAGACATTGAACGAAGTTTTCATTAGCGGCAGAAGATGTAAAAGAAAATAAGAAAGCAATTGCAAAAACAGCAAAATATGAGCTTAGAAGCATCATTTTGCGGTTGATGATAAGGTGTGCTGTGTTTATGTGGGGTTGCAAATTGAGAAGTGACAAGTCTCTAATTTATAGTAGTCTGTCTCTTCAGGGTTTAAGGTGTTGAAACTAGAGATGGATTTGTTAATGAGCCTTATTCTAAGTTGGAAGACAAGTCAAACACGTAAACTAGATAATCATTCCACAAATTTATTTTTTATTAATTACTCCACAAATTTAATTAAACAGAAACATCAACACGATAACTTAACATTACGATTTTTTGGTGAATTAATTAACATTACGATGACCCAACCTATTCCGTGCACGGAGCAGTATAACTTTTTTTTTTTTTTTTAATGAACGAGCTGCACAATATGATTACTTGATTTGAGTGAAGGTCCTTGCTAAACTTGAATATAAATTTTAGAGTCTGACTTTTTCAAAATACTAACACTTGAATTAAACTAGATATCATCATCATAATTATTGTGTTTTATTAAAAAAAAAATAGTTGTTTATACCCGTTAGTATTCTTCCAGTACGTTAGTTATTATTACTATATTAATAATATTTTATCAGTTATTATTTCTGTTGTCTAGAATACCAATTAGCCGCAGATCGGCTAACTTCCAAAACAGTGATTCCTTTTTCTTCAAGCGATTACGCCAAGGAAGAAACTCTGTTCCTTAGCTATGGGTCCCTTAACTCACTCCAGAAAGGTTTAAGTCGATGAACTAAGATAAAAACTGGGACATAAAGATAAACATAAATGCGAATGAATAAAAGCTTGAGCGAAAAATAAGTTGTTTGATAGATTGTGTGTTTCAAATTATTTACAACTTGGGTATTTATAGTAACAACTAAGAACTACCCCTATTTGCCACGTTCAGCTGGCTAACATTGATAAAATCCTAATTGACAGTTATTCTACCGAAGAAGTGCCATATTCCACTAACCACGATCCTAAAATCTAGCGCCACTTCACATCATGGCCACGTCTCACCAACGCTTGTTTCAACAGGATCTTATCCTTCTGCTCCCTTGCTCAGCTCCTAAAAACTTGGAGATAATTCTGAATTTGATTAATTTTGAATTTAAATTAATTCAAAATCAATCTCCATAACTTTCGACTCATGGAGCAATTCAAGAATCTGACCCAATGAATGACTTCACGCTAGCCCAATAGGCCCAATATCTTCATATTAATCCAATAAGCCTAAGGCCTTTGCCTAGCTCTTGGTTTCCTGCTTTTGGCTTTATTAGCTGCAAATTCGGCTGTGTGCAATTCGGCTGACGCCCAATCGGCTATTTGATCCACTCGGCTGTGGCTGGCTTCGGCTAATTCTAAAGAACATTTTTAGGTGTAAACACATGCCCCCCTACGCTGTCTTTAGCCGGTAACTTTAAATTTAGGCTGAGGCGGCGTAATGATTCAAGTCAAATCACTCATTTTCATCATAAATGCAAGGTAATCCATTTGCAACAAACTTTTAAACAGTGCAACGGTTCGCCTCATCCATCCGATTTAAGCGCCTTTAAATCCCACTATCAGTGATTCTTCCATCTCTTTAAATACTCACTAGCCGAATTACCTCTCACGCTACTACCAAATTCTAAATCCTGTAGCTTTCACCGTCCTCCAACCTTCGTCTTTCACCTACAAACCAGGCCCACCATGTCTTCTGCTTCTGATTCTCAAAACCAATCCTATGCACACGATAGCGAACAGTCTTCTTCCTCCTCTGTGAACCTTGACCGCTCCCTTAGCCCCCCTGAGGCTCTTGATTCTGGCCTTCAATCTCCCCTGTTCGAGATCCAAGACTCTCTTTCTTTGGCTCCTTCCACTTCCGATATGAGTGAAGGAGCGGTCTTTCTGAAGGAGTACATGGCCCCCTCTCTCTACGCATTACCAATCTCCTGTGATTGGTTCACCACGAAGTCTAAACCTACTGACCTTCGTTCATGGCCTCGTTCGTCTCAACCCTACCTTGATTGGGTGGATCGGCTGAAGGCTGCCAAGTCTGATAAATGGAGGCAGTGGGGTCTCTATGACATGATTATGTTGTCGACTCAAGACATCCCCCTTAACCTGGAGTTGCTTTATGGCTTCTTCGGCTATTGGAGTATTGCTACCAACACCTTTACCTTCCCATGGGGCATGGTTTCCCCTACTCTCCTAGATGTGGCGGCTATTCTGGGGCTTCCGATCACAGGAGATGATGTCCTCTCTCACTATTCCTTCAAAATTTCAGAACTGGGATTCCACTTCTCAAAGAACACTTTCGGGTATTCCAATTTCCTTGCCAATAATGCCAAGTCCAGAGGATCTGTGTCAGATGCTGAACACAACACATTTCTTCTGTACTGGTTCAGCAAGTACTTTCTCTGCTCCAGTTCTATTGCCGTGGTTCAAGAGTTACAGCTTTATGTAGCCCTTGTCAACTCTGATGGCAACTTTTCCTGGGGAACCCTTTTCCTTTCCTATCTCTACCGCTGCCTGTTTGCCATTATGGATCGGCTGCAAAGAGGGTACCCAAAACTGGGCTTGAAAAACTACTTCATCTGGGAACCAGTTGACGTACTGAGCTACGCTATTAAGGAGTTCTGGGGGAATGCGTACTTACTTCCGGGGGAAGTCATAGAAGGACACATCAGAGGCTTCAAACTACGCTTCACCATCAACTCTATTGCTCAGACGATCAAGTGTCCGTGTGAAGGAATCAGTTACCATTCAAACTGGGCTGATGCTTACAGAGGACTTGAAAACGTCAACGAAGCCCTGTTTGAGAACTACCGTGAACTGAAAAAGAAGAACATCACTCCCACGGCCAAAGACTTGAAAAGCCACTACCGAGTACTGCACAAAATCATCGCCAAGAGCGTGATTCTGAAGACTGGCTCAAGCGATATAGTGAACTACGAGCAAAAGTTCATTATGAGGAACTACATGGATGGGAAGAAAATCAATCTGCCAAGGTTGATTATCAACAATCTGATAAATGCCCTTGTCTTCTCAAGGAAGAGTGTCGATAAGAAGAATATCGTCAAGATAATCCCTTATGGAGTCCTTCTCTCCATTATGATGAACAAAGACGGCGTTGTGAGGAAGCTGACTGACTCCATCAACACAGAGGAAAGAGAAAAATACTTTGGTGTTGGTGCTGTTGTTCGTCCAGAAGTTTTTGGAGTCAACAGTTTGGTCAGGATGCAGCTAATTACTGGCTCTATCAAGAAAGTGAAAATAGAGCAACAGGAAGGAGAAGCTGAAAAGAAAACCACCAGAAGCTCAATGACTGGTGTGAAAAGACCTGCTGAGTCTCCTTCAAGGGAGACAAGAAGAACAAAATAGAAGGTGGCTCCTGCACCTACTGCTGAAGAACCAGAAGATGAGGATAGAATTCCCATCAGAAAGGTCTTGGAGAAACAGTTTAGGCCAGCAGCTGAAAAGGATGCTTCAGCGTCCGGTCAAGGGAAGCAAATCCCTCCTCTTCCTCCTACTGTTGTTGTCACGAGAGGATCGAAAAGAAGGCTGGTTAAGTCTTCAGAGGTTAACCCAAAGGTACTTGATTTTACTGCTGATGAATCAATATCTGTCTTTGATGCTCATGATGTTATTCCTGCACCCCCATTGTCTGTTTCACAACCACAAACATAACCACAAACCAAGAAAACCAAAATGAGCCTCCGACAAACCTCTACCCTCCCTAAACCTACCCAACCATCATCCTCTACACTCAACCTTGACCTACCACAAAATTCCTCAAATACTTCACTTACCACATATATTTCCAAACTTCACTCTCATCCCTTTAATCTATTATTCAAAGTACCTCCCGTTAATCCCTTCAAACCCTACACACCTAAAACCTATAAAATCACCAAAACCACTCTCACCTTACTCACCATTACCCATAAACCTACTGACACTGGTGGAAGGAAGAATATCTCATGTATTAACAAACCACAGTTTGTTAAGTATGAGATATATCATAGCATCTACAATCGTCCCTCCACATGGCATTTGAAAACCTTCACATCTGGAGCTGCCAGACTGGAGATTGCCTCTCCGATGAGTGCTACCTTCAAAGATGGAGAAGACCACTTTCAGATGTCATTTAAAGGAAGATTGAGACCAAGATCCGTAGCGAGCAATTCCCTTCTCTGTTGACCTTCCTAGATCCCTACCACAAACCGAACCGCTCACATTGGAAGAATACGGAAGGTGGATCACAGGATGAAGAAGCTTCCTTCATGGCACACCGCTTGAGATGAAGAAGATTGAAATGTAATCGATTCAGGATCCTTAAATGCATAAATGAAGATTGTACTAGATGCACAAATGTGGCTACCTTGGTCTATCCCCTGGGAAAAGGAAAGAACACATTCTGGCAAGTCGCCATTCAAGAAGATCGGGCTCACTGAGTATGAGAAGGCTCCCAAGAAGTACAATCTTAAGGAATTCTCTAAGCTTCTGATTGCCAAGATCTCTGAGGATCATGCCAGAAGGTTTTACCTGAATTCTCTGAAGGAAGATGAATGGAGAACTGGCTCCTCAAATTGCTGCAATACCGAGAAGGCCACTATTCCAACAGTTGGCACAATCCGCAATTCATCGACATCAACTGGGAAAAGTTTACTTGATGATATGTTCGGATGCTCGATGTCGGACCACACGATCGCATGAAGACTTATGCCCAATGGGCGGCAGTGCCAAAGCACTTTGACATTGGATTCACTTGGAGTCAATGGTCAAAGACATGGAAAGACAAAGCCTTGTTACCATGCCTCGTCCCCCTGGTACTTACAGAAGATGACAGGAAAATCTGAGAGGATTGTACCGGCGTAAAATGAAGGAATCTCTTTGCTTCAAGCATTGAGTGAATTCATCGAAGGATACGGGAGAAGAAGTCGGGAATAAGTTTGAGGCTTTCACCGCTGATGTGCTTTTGCATAGGAAAGCGGTCTTCATGGATTTGTCAGTATCCGTAAGAGGTGGAGAAAATGAGAAGAATTCGATCAGAATCTGGCGAGAGAAACTTGGAAGTCTCATCAAATGGTTTATACCAAATGATGTATTCTTTCAAAAGGCTCAACAAAAGAAGGACTTGAGACTGAAGCTTTCCAACTGGGTGCTAGCAGAGCATCAGAAGATGAAACCTACACCAGAAGCTGGACCTTCTACTTCTACTCCTGCAGTTGAAATGGTCACCATTCCTAAAGCAGAGTTTGAAGAAATGAAGGCTACTAATCTGAAAGTCACTCAGCTGGAGAATGCACTGAAACTTCTATATGAACGTCTTAACATCCCTCCTCCACCACCAAATCCTTAAATTTTTTTTTGATATAAATTTTTTTTTGGGTACTCTTATTTTTTTTCAGTGTTTTTCTAATTATTTGACTATACATGCCTTTATCTGATTATTTGTTTATATACATTCAAATTTTTCTAAGCCATTTTTTTGACTATGATGTGCTTTACACTCTTTTTGTCTGATGACAAAAGGGGGAGTAAAAGAAAGGTCTGATGAACACGTGAGAAGAGTCTGATTAAGTCTGATTAACAAATTCACCGTCCGATGAATACACTAAAATTGAATTTATCATGCATATCATTTCATACATAGCATTTGTATGGTTATTCATTGCTCTAATATCTATTAACTGCATTAATATTCATTGACCCAATAATCTAACAATGATCAATAAAGTTGGTAATATGAAAATCTTTTTGATAAAATGAAAATCAGCATCCGATCTCACCGTGTTAAAAATATGCTCTGATTCATCTATGTATTTTTGCAATCACTTAAATGAATTTGTTTATCAACAATCGCCTTAATACTAGAATTGTCTTATACATCAATAGTGTTAAAGTCTGGGGGAGACCTTTAATGTTATTTTGAAATTAAATTGTTCATCAACCTTAGATATTTGTCATCATCAAAAAGGGGGAGATTGTTGGAACCTAAACGATTGAGAAGTTTAGACCCTCATTAATTTTGATGATAACAAAATATTTCTCAAGAGAACAATTTATCCTCTAACATATCTTTGAGTGTACAGGTATCAAAAGCTTCATTTATATATGTACAAATCACTCACGAAAAAAGAAGAAATATACAAAAGAATTGAATACAATCCACTAGTGTCAGCATCCGAACCCACTTCAGCGTCTTGTTAACAGCAAGCGTCCAGCAGTATGACTTCTTGACACGTGGAACACTCAATTGCTACGAGCGTCCGTTCTCTGTTCTGAGCGAGCGTCTGATCTCTTTAATGAAGCACGTGATGGTCATGTTTTTGCTCTCAGCCTCAGACTGTTCTGGAACGGAATTCGAATTTGATTTTGTGCGCTCATTTTGATGTACGAGGAAGCAAAGGTGACACCTTTAGAATAAGACAAAAATCGTACAAGGTAATTGCAAATTGCAGATAGTACGAAAACGGTAATGTGTACTATTCTGATATTCTCTGGGAAGGATGAAAAGGACTACATTTCAAATTACCTCACTCAACAGCAAGGAGATATTTTTACTGCAACGGTAATACCCTTGAAGACTCCTATAAATACCCCAAGGTATTCATTGAAGAAGAGTCAGAGAAACTGTTAAGAAACTTCATTTTGAAAGCAATATTACTCAAGTGTGCAATCAAGCTTCGTGCCAAGTTTCTGGTCTACATAGAACTGAACTCAGCGTCTTATACTTTCTTTTAGAAAGCTATTCTGTCTTAAGCTTAATCTTTTCATCCTCTCTGTGAGAGTTATTTTGATTGTTATCAAAATCATAATCTCTTTTTTAAAACTGTATTTGGCCTAGTTAAGGCTCTGTTCCTCAAAGGCTCGACTGTACTGAGTCGTTTTGAGAAGTTAAGAGTATTGTCAAGGTTGTGACAGAAGAATACTCTTGAGGAAATTGTAATCAGTTGATTATAGTGGAAAATCCTTCAGGAACGAAAGGACTAGACGTAGCTACCAGTTGGTGGTGAACTAGTATAAATCTCTGAGTCTCATCCTTTACTGCTTTACATTATTTATCTTTACCTTGCTCAGTAAAACAAGTTTCTATAAACTGTTTAAATTTCTGCATCCGGTCCTGTTTAATTCTCTGCATCCGATATACAAAACAGTTTTGAACAACTTATATTGAAGTTTTTACGCATAGTTTGCGAAAAGTTTTTAACACAATTCAACCCCCCTTCTTGTGTTCACGTTCAATTGGTACCAGAGCTCGGCCTCTTGGTTGAGCACTTAACGGTGTTAAGAGAAAAGATCCTATACTGTGAACATGTCTACTGAAGGTGGTCATATGAACCGTCCTCCTCTATTCGATGGAGAAAAATTTGATTACTGGAAGGATAAGATAAAAGCTTTCTTTGAGACACAACAACTTGAGTTGTGGGATATAGTTCAAAGTGGTTACATTCCTCCCACTAATCCCCGTGGTGTTGCGATAGCCAGAGAAGATTGGAATGATGAACAGAAAAAGAGATATCAAATCAATCAAAATGCTAGATTCATTCTTATCTGTGCTATGACAGAAAAAGAATATGATAAATGTGGCAAATTTGATACTGCCAAAGAAATCTGGGACTCACTGGTTTTATCTTACGAAGGCTCTGCCCAAGTAAGAGAAACCAAAGCTAGTACGTTGGTTCGCCAATATGAGTTATTCAAAATGGAAGATGGTGAAAACATTGAAACCATGTTTGGAAGATTTCAAACACTTGTTCATGGGTTACAGGCCCTTGGAAAAAGTTACACTACACCTGGCCATATTAGAAAGATCTTAAGAAGCTTGACTAAGCAGTGGAGACCCAAGGTCACTGCTATTCAGGAAGCAAAAGATCTAAATGTTTTACGACTTGAAGATCTTATGAGTTCGTTGAAAGCTCATGAACTTGAGCTAAATGAAGAAGAACCGGTCAAAAAGGGCAACTCTATTGCCTTAAAAGTCTCTCAACATAAAGTCAGTTCTTCCAAAGCCCTTCAAGCTGAAGAAGAAGAATCAGAAGATGAAGCTCGTATGAGATGTTGACACATCAGAAGATGAGCTCGCGTTTATATCCAGAAAGATACAAAGAATGTGGAAGAAAAGAAACTTCAGAAGGAAGTTTCAGAAGAAAGATACTAAGGATAAGAAAGAGAGCAAGGACAAGGCTCAAGTCATTTGCTATGAATGTAAAAAGCCTGGACATTTCAAGTCCGAATGTCCTAATCTTAAGGAGAAGTCCACAAGAAGTTCTTTCAAGAAAATGAAGAAGAGCCTCATGGCTACATGGGAAGATCTAGATTCATCCTCATCTGAGGAAGAAAATGAAGTAGAAGCAAATCTCGCTCTCATGGCGCATTAAGCGACCTTGATTCAGAAGAAGAAGTTGAAGAGGTAATAGTATATGATTCCTACTCTGAACTTCAACTTGCATTTGATGATCTTCTTAAGGACTCTGCCACTCTCTCTGTTGAGTATAAGAATTTGAAAAAGAAATTTTCAAAATTATCACAAGATTTTCAAGCTTTAAACAAAGAAAAATTTGTACTCAACAAAGAAAATCGTAAAACGAAAATCAGCATCGATGGATAACCCGGCGTCGATCGCTAATAAGCAACTGTAGTCGAGAGCTCTCAAGCTGAAAGCTCTAAAGTTACAGGCAATCCTAAATGTAAATCAAATGATTATGAATATGCTTTTCAAAAGTTTCTTGCAGAGAGTGTAACTCGTAGCAAGCAAGCTTCAATGATTTGGGGTGTCAGTAAAACGACAACTCATGATCTTGGTTATATATCAGATGAACCTCTTTTAGAAAATGATTCAGCATCTAATAAATCCAATAATCATAGTAAATGCTTGCACTGTACTTACTGCAATAAAACTGGTCATTTGAAAAGTGCATGTGCTGTTTTTAAAACTGTGAAGGATAAGCCTCCTTCAAGAACTAACAAGAAAGGACCCAAAAAGATATGGGTACCTAAAGATAAAATAGTCTATGTTGCAGACATGCTTAGCAACAAAGTCAACATACCTATCTTGGTACTTAGACAGTGGATGCTCGCGTCACATGACGGGAGAAAAGCATATGTTCCAAGAACTAAGGCCTAAAGAAGCTGGATTCGTTGGTTTCGGAGGAAACCAGAAAGGTAAAATAGTTGGAATTGGTCGCATTGGTAAAGGTTCTCTTCCCTCTATTGATAATGTACTATATGTTGAAGGACTTAAACATAACTTATTGAGCATAAGTCAATTATGTGACAATGGTTATGAAGTCATCTTTACGTAAACCGGATGTCTAGTAAAAAGCAAGAAAGACGGCTCTACTTTCTTTATCAAGCTAAGAGGAAACAAAATATTTACAAAATTGATCTCTCCGAACTTGCAAAACAAGATGTCAAGTGTCTCATGTCCGCTGACGAAGAACAATGGATTTGGCACAAGAGATTGGGTCATGCTAATTTGAGATTAATCTCAAAATTAAACAAGCACGCCTTGTCGAGGCTTACCAAATCTCAAGTATCAATCGATGCTCTTTGTGAGGCATGTCAAAGAGGAAAACAAGTTAAAACTTCTTTTCATTCAAAAATGTTGTTTCAACCTCTAGACCACTTGAGCTTTTGCATCTTGATCTTTTTGGTCCAACAAGGACAAATCTTTAATCGAAAGAAATATGGGTTAGTCATTGTTGATGATTTCACTAGATGGACATGGGTTAGATTCCTTGATCACAAAGATGAGTCATACAAGGTATTTACTGTATTCTGCAAAACAGTTCAAAATGAAAAAGGAATTTGCATATCTTCTATTAGAAGTGATCATGGGGGAGAATTTGAAAATGAAAGCTTTCAAAAATTTTGCGATGATAACGGCATCTCCCACAATTTCTCCTCTCCTAGGACACCTCAACAAAATGGTGTTGTAGAAAGGAAAAATAGGTCCCTCCAAGAAATGGCCAGGACCATGATCAATGAGGCTAATATTGCAAAACATTTTTAAGCGTATAAAGAACACTTGTTACATTCAAAATAGAATTTCTATTAGACCTATTTTGAAGAAGACTCCATATGAATCATGGAAAGGAAGGAAACCAAACATATCATATTTTCATTCATTTGGTTGCACGTGTTACATTTTAAATACTAAGGATCAACTTGGTAAGTTTGATTCAAAAGCTGACAAAGGAATCTTTTTGGGATATTCTGAAAGATCTAAAGCTTTTAGAATATACAATAAAGAAACTATGACAGTGGAAGAATCCATTCATATCAAATTTGATGACAAGAAGCCTGACACATCCATGTTAGAGCTAGATGAATTATTTTCAGAATTAAATATAGGTAATACTACAAATAGTGAACCTACATCTTCATCGTCCGGTGGTGACCAGACACAAGAATCTTCGTGGTGAATTCGTAAAGAGCTGGAAGTACAAAGCCAATCATCTTGAAGATCAAATCATAGGAAAACCTGGAGATAAAGTAAGAACCAGATCCTCTTTTAAAGAGCATGCAGATATGGCACTACTCTCAGAAATGGAACCTAAAACGATTGATCAAGCATTGAAAGATGAAGGCTGGATTCTGGCCATGCAAGAAGAGTTGAATCAGTTCCAAAGAAACGATGTATGGAAGCTAGTTACCTTACCAGAAGATAAGCAAGCTATTGGTACTAAATGGGTATTTAGAAACAAGCTTGATGAAGATGGAAAGGTTGTGAGAAACAAGGCAAGATTGGTTGCTCAAGGGTACTCACAGGAAGAAGGTATTGATTTTACAGAAACATTTGCACCTGTTGCAAGGTTAGAAGCTATGCACATTTTGATTTCTTTTGCTGCACATCATGATATAATTCTTTATCAAATGCATGTGAAAATTGCTTTCTTGAATGGTTTTATAACTGAGGAAGTCTTCGTAAAACAACCTCCTGGATTCGAAGACATTGAATTTCCAGAACATGTCTTCAAACTCAAAAAGGCCCTTTATGGTCTTAAGCAAGCTCCCAGAGCTTGGTATGAAAGACTGAGTACATTTTTTATGAAAAATGGATTTACCAGAGGTCTAGTAGACACTACTCTTTTTAGAAAAACATCAAACAAGCACTTTATAATTGTTCAAATATATGTTGATGACATTATTTTTGGAGCTACTAATGAAAGCCTTTGCAAAGAATTTTCTAAGCTAATGCAGGCTGAATTCGAGATGAGCATGATGGGTGAACTGAAGTTTTTCCTTGGAATTCAAATCAAACAATGCAATGATGGTATATATATACATCAAAGCAAATATATCAAGGAATTGCTAAAGAAATTCAAAATGGTGGATTGCAAACCTATGTGTACTCCTATGCATCCCACATGTATTCTTGGTAAAGATGAAACTGGTAAAAAGGTAGATCAGAAGATGTACAGAGGTATGATTGGATCTCTACTTTATCTTACAGCTTCAAGACCTGATATTATGTTCGATTAATGCATGCGTGTGCTAGGTTTCAATCAAATCCTAGAGAATCACACTTGAGTGCTGTTAAAAGAATCTTTAGATATTTGCAAGGATCTACTAATCTTAGTTTGCTTTATAAGAAATCAAAAGATTACAAGTTAGTAGGTTTCTGTGATGCTGACTTTGCTGGAGACCGAATTGAAAGAAAAAGCACAAGTGGAAGCTGCCAATTCCTTGGAGCAAATCTTGTATCTTGGTCAAGCAAAGGCAAAGCACGATTGCATTCTCAACAAAGCCAGGCTGAGCATATTTCAGCAGAAGTTGCGTCAACTTCTTGGATGAAATATCAACTTGAAGACTATCTGATAAAAGAGAGTAACATTCCTATCTTTTGTGACAATACTTCTGCAATCTGTCTTACTAAAAATCCCATATTGCATTCACGAGCCAAGCACATTGAGATTAAGCATCACTTCATAAGAGACTATGTTCAGAAGGGTATTCTAGAAATAAAATTTGTAGACACTGATCATCAGTGGGCTGACATATTTACAAAACCCCTTGCTGAAGATAGATTCAATTTTATAAGAAGAAATTTAAATTTTCATCTTATAGAAGAATGATTAATCTCAACTTCAGATAATATACAAAAGCTCAGCATCTGGTATGACATAAGCATGTATATGAATAAGCATCTTATTTGTCATATGCATCATAACTCATCGTCTGGTGAATCAGTTGCGTGCGTCCGAGCACACCCACACGTGTCACACGTGTTAAGGACTTAAGCGTCTCATCACATCTTTTGAGTCATAATTATTTATGTCTTTCGATAAAATCTTCTTCTTGATCTTACTTTTCTTTTGGCGTCTGCATTTAATGAAAAGGCGAATCTTTATTTTCTTTTCTTTTTGATTTAATTTTTATGTGGAAATACGGGCGATTTTTTGAAAAAGGATCGTACCATTTTCTATCAACTTTCCCACTACTCCACATTTTTCGCCCCATCACTTCACTCTGCGTTTTCTTGCAAAACTGTTCTCTTTCTCTCTGTCTCTCTCTCTCTGTGTGTGTTTTCGAACCCTAAAACCTCCATCACCTTCTCTTCAACTGCAACAATGGCCGACAGAAAGGTTGGACAATACACTGCTGCTTTCGACGTCTTCTCTGAGGCAAAACTTCTGAATGAGAACCGGGTTGATTTTGAGAACTTCAAGTTATACAGTTTTGATTTTGAAGAAGGTCTTGAGAAACTGGGCTGGAAAAACTACTTCATCCGGGGAACCGGTTAGCGTCTTGAGCTACGCTATTAAGGAGTTCGGGAATGCGTGTACTTCCGGGGAAGTCATAGAAGGACACATCGAGGCTTCAAACTACGCTTCACCATCAACTCTATTGCTCAGACGATCAAGTGTCCGTGTGAAGGAATCAGTTACCATTCAAACTGGGCTGATGCTTACAGAGGACTTGAAAACGTCAACGAAGCCCTGTTTGAGAACTACCGTGAACTGAAAAAGAAGAACATCACTCCCACGGCCAAAGACTTGAAAAGCCACTACCGAGTACTGCACAAAATCATCGCCAAGAGCATGATTCTGAAGGCTGGCTCAAGCGACATAGTGAACTACGAGCAAAAGTTCATTATGAGGAACTACATGGATGGGAAGAAAATCAATCTGCCAAGGTTGATTATCAACAATCTGATAAATGCCCTTGTCTTCTCAAGGAAGAGTGTCGATAAGAAGAATATCATCAAGATAATCCCTTATGGAGTCCTTCTCTCCATTATGATGATCAAAGACGGCGTTGGGAGGAAGCTGACTGACTCCATCAACACAGAGGAAAGAGAAAAATACTTTGGTGTTGGTGCTGTTGTTCGTCCAGAAGTTTTTGGAGTCAACAGTTTGGTCAGATGCGACTAATTCGCGGCTCTATGATCAAGGAAGTGAAAATACAGGACCAGGAAGGAGAAGCTGAAAAGAAAACCACCAGAAGCTCAATGACTGGTGTGAAAAGACCTGCTGAGTCTCCTTCAAGGGAGACAAGAAGAACAAAACAGAAGGTGGCTCCTGCACCTACTGTTGAAGAACCAGAAGATGAGGATAGAATTCCCATCAGAAAGGTCTTGGAGAAGCTTGATTTAGGCCAGCAGCTGAAAAGGATGCTTCAGCGTCCGGTCAAGGGAAGCAAATCCCTCCTCCTCCTCCTGCTGTTGTTGTCACGAGAGGATCGAAAAGAAGGCTGGTTAAGTCTTCAGAGGTTAACCCAAAGGTACTTGATTTTACTGCTGATGAATCAGTATCTGTCTTTGATGCTCATGATGTTATTCCTGCACCCCCATTGTCTGTTTCACAACCACAAACACAACCACAAACCAAGAAAACCAGAATGAGCCTCCGACAAACCTCTACCCTCCCTAAACGTGCCCAACCATCATCCTCTACACTCAACCTTGACCTACCACAAAATTCCTCAAATACTTCACTTACCACATATATTTCCAAACTTCACTCTCATCCCTTTAATCTATTATTCAAAGTACCTCCTGTTAATCCCTTTAAACCCTACACACCTAAAACCTATAAAATCACCAAAACCACTCCCACCTTACTCACCATTACCCATAAACCTACTGACACTGGTGGAAGGAAGAATATCTCATGTATTAACAAACCACAGTTTGTTAAGTATGAGATATATCATAGCATCTACAATCGTCCCTCCACATGGCATTTGAAAACCTTCACATCCGAGTCGCTGATCGAGATTGCCTCTCCGATGAGTGCTACCTTCAAGGATGGAGAAGACCACTTTCAGATGTCATTTAAAGGAAGATTGAGACCAAAGATCTGGTAGCAGAGCAATTCCCTTCTCTGTTGACCTTCCTAGATCCCTACCACAAACCGAACCGCTCACATTGGAAGGATGCGTAGGTGGATCACAGATGAAGAAGCTTCCTTCATGGCACAATCGCCTTGAGATGAAGAAGATTGAAGTAATCGGACAGCTTCAGGGATCCTTCGTGCAGAATAAAGAAGATTGTACTGCATGCACAAAGGTGGCTACCTTGGTCTATCCCTGGGAAAAGGAAAGAACCTGCTCCTGGCAAGCAGCCATTCAGCAAGATCGGGCTCACGGAGTATGAGAAGGCTCCCAAGAAGTACAATCTTAAGGAATTCTCTAAGCTTCCGATTGCAAAGATCTCTGAGGATCATGCCAGAAGGTTTTACCTGAATTCTCTGAAGGAAGATGAATGGAGAAATTGTAATCAGTTGATTATAGTGGAAAATCCTTCAGGAACGAAGGGACTAGACGTAGCTACCAGTTGGTGGTGAACTAGTATAAATCTCTGAGTCTCATCCTTTACTGCTTTACATTATTTATCTTTACCTTGCTCAGTAAAACAAGTTTTTATAAAATGTTTAAATTTCTGCATCCGGTCCTGTTTAATTCTCTGCATCCGATATACAAAACAGTTTTGAACAACTTATATTGAAGTTTTTACGCATAGTTTGCGAAAACATTTTAATACAATTCAACCCCCCTTCTTGTGTTCACGTTCAAGAATTTTATTTTAAATGGTTTATCTGATGGTCTCAATGATTATTACAGTACAAAGGCTACAGCCAAGGAAGTTTGGGAGGTACTGCAGAAAAAATATGACACTGAAGAGACTGGATCAAAGAAATACGCTGTCAGCCGCTACCTCAAGTTTCTCATGATCAATGAAAAATCTGTAGAAGCTCAGTATCACGAGCTCCAGAAAATTGCTTATGAAATCATCTCTGAAGGTATGGCTTTAGATAAACAATTCCAAGTGGCTGTAATAATTGATAAATTACCTCATAGTTGAAAAGATTTTAAGAATATCCTCAGGCACAAGACCAAGGAGTTCTCACTAGATAGTTTAATTACTCGAATGCGTATAGAAGAGAAAGCCCGAAAACAAGATAAAAAAGAGGAAGTTCTTGCTGTTGTCAAATCCACTTGTGCTGTATTGAAACCGAAAGGTAAAATTATGAAATTTTAAAGTCGTAATCATAACAAAAACAAGAATGGTAATCAGAATCAGAATGATCAAAAACCCCTAGAACAATTTAGTTGTTATAACTGTGGTAAGCCTGGCCACTTGGCTAGGAACTGCCCACTAAGAGGTCGTCCTGCCGTGCAGGCTAACCTTACTGAGGACCAACTTATTGCTATGATTTCTGAAATCAACACTATTGGTGGATTCGAGGGGTGGTGGGTAGACACTGGCGCTACACGCACTACAACAAAAATAGGTAATAAACTGCGCTTATTTTGGCCTTAAACAGCGCTTAAAAAGTGCTTCTTATTTAGTCGCTGCTGATTGTTATTCCAAAAAATAGCGTTTTAGAAGCGCTGTTGAAAACTGACAATAAACAGCGCTGTTTATTGTCAGTTTTCAGTATCAATAAGCAGCACTTCTTAAGGGAAGCGCTGTTTATTGTCATTTTTTTAGCATCAATAAGCAGCGCTTCCTTTAAGAAGCGCTGTTTTCCCCCTTTTTTTTTAGCATTCGCGTTTGTAGAGAGATGAGCGTTCACAGAGACATGAAACAACACAAAGAAGAGCAAAGAAACATTATTATCTCAGATCAAACAAACAGAAGAAGAGCAAAGAGACGAAACAACACAAAGAAGAGCAAAGAAACATTATCTCAGATCAAACAAACAGAAGAAGAGCAAAGAAACATTGAAAGATCTCAGATCAAACAAATTTACAGCATCAAAATTTACAGAATCAGATCTGAATTTACAGAAAAGAAACTAAAACCCTAAAAGAAATTCTCCTTCTCCACGTACGCCTTGCATCTCCTCCAGAGTTAAGAGAACCTGCAATGAACCAAAACGAACCAGCAACCAACCAGATCGAACCATAAAGATTTGGTAAAATTAGAGAGAGAGAGAGAAGAGAAGCTTACAGATCGAACCAGATCCTTGAAAGGTGAGATACCAAATCAACGAACCAGAACCAACAACGAACCGAAATCAACCAGATTGAACCCCAAATTAATATCACAAACAATTTGAGCGTCAGTGTTAGGATTCACAAGCAATTTGGGAGCTAGGGTTCTTAGATTTGGGGGCTAGGGTTCTCATCTTCTCAGAAAAAGCAACGGAGAGGGAGATATTACCTCAGATATCTTCGGCGTCAACGGAGAGGTCCACGACGGCCGAACCAGATCGAACCCCCAAACTAACGAACCGAAATCAACCAGATCTTCTTCTTCTTGCGGGACAGTGAAACTAGAGAGAAAGAGAGAAGAGATGTGAAATCCGGCGCGACATTAACCTCCTCTTCTTCTTGTTGGTTAAAAACCCACAAATCCACGGAGTGAAGGTGAAACGGGACGGCGGTGAGAAACGCGAGAGAGAGTGGGAAACGCAACGGTGAAGGAGTGAGCAATAGAGTGGGAGGATTTGGAGAGCTAGGGATTTGGAGAGACAGTGCCGCTACGAGAGAGCTAGGGATTTGGAGAGAACGCTGAGAGAGAGTTGAACTTTTGCTGAGAGAGAATGAAGTGGGATCGAGCAGATCGAGTGTGTGCTGAATAATTAATATGAAAAAGGACCTAAATCAGCGCTTACAATGTTTAAGCACTGTTTATTGTTTTAGACCAAAATTAGCGCTTCATATTGGGCGCTGTTTATTGTTTAGGACTAAAATTTTAAGACCAAAATCAGCGCTTCATATAAGAAACGCTGTTTATTGTTTAGGACCAAAATCAGCGCTTCATATTGAAAGCGCTGTTTATTGTTTAGGACCAATTTTTTAGGACCAAAATTAGCGCTTCATAAAGGAAGCGTTGTTTATTGTTTAGGACCAAAATCAGCGTTTTGTGTTCTGAAGCGTTATTTATTAGCTAAAGTAGCATTTTTTATTAAAACGCTGCTTAAAGTGTCGCCATCTTTTGCACATTCTGTTGTAGTGACGTCATGTTTGCTATGATAAATATTTGTTTAAGACCTATTCTGTTGCTGAGAATCAGAAAATGTTGTTGGGAGATTCCCACACCGTAGTTGTTGTTGGAATAGGAGAAGTGGAATTGAAGTTTATATCTGGAAAGACTGTGATTCTTAAAGATATTATGCATACTCCAGAGATGAGGAAGAACTTAGTTTTAGGCTATCTTCTTAACAAAGCTGGGTTTACTCAAACCATAGGGGCTGATTTGTATACCTTCACTAAGAATAATATTTTTGTGGGGAACGGTTATGCTACTGATGGAATGTTCAAACTGAATTTAGTAGAATAAGATAATTTCTTTTGTGGAAATTATTGTATCAAATGGTAAAGTTGCAGCTTGATAAATAATCGATACCATCATTGCATTGTTTGATTTGAATTCCAAGGAAAAACTTCAGTTCACCCATCATGCTTATCTCGAATTCAGCCTGCATTAGCTTAGAAAATTCTTTGCAAAGGCTTTCATTAGTAGCTCCAAAAATAATGTCATCAACATATATTTGAACAATTATAAAGTGCTTGTTTGATGTTTTTCTAGAAAGAGTAGTGTCTACTAGACCTCTGGTAAAGCCATTTTTCATCAAAAATGTACTCAGTCTTTCATACCAAGCTCTGGGAGCTTGCTTAAGACCATACAAGGCCTTTTTAAGCTTGAAGACATGTTCTGGAAATTCAATGTCTTCGAATCCAGGAGGTTGTTTTACAAAGACTTCCTCAGTTATAAAACCATTCAAGAAAGCACTTTTCACATCCATTTGATAAAGAATTATATCATGATGTGCAAAGAAATGAAAGCAAAATGCGTATAGCTTCTAACCTTGCAACAGTGCAAATGTTTCAAGAAAATCAATACCTTCTTCCTGTGAGTAACCTTGAGCAACCAATCTTGCCTTGTTTCTCACAACCTTTCCATCTTGATCAAGCTTGTTTCTAAATACCCATTTAGTACCAATAGCTTGCTTATCTTCTGGTAAAGTAACCAGCTTCCATACATCATTTCTTTGGAACTGATTCAACTCTTCTTGCATGGCCAGAATCCAACCTTCATCTTCCAATGCTTTATCAATCGTTTTAGGTTCCATTTCTGAGAGTAGTGTCATATTTGCATGCTCTTTAAAAGAGGATCTGGTTCTTACTCTATCTCCAGGCTTTTCTATGATTTGATCTTTAGGATGATTGGCTTTGTACTTCCAGCTCTTTCTGAATTCAGCTTCTGAAGATTCTTGTGTCTGGTCACCACCGGACGATGAAGATGTAGGTTCACTATTTGTAGTGTTACCTATATTTAATTCTGAAAATAATTCATCTAGCTCTGACATGGCTGTGTCAGGCTTCTTGTCATCAAATTTGACATGAATGGATTCTTCCACTGTCATGGTTTCTTTATTGTATATTCTAAAAGCTTTAGATCTTTCAGAATATCCCAAAAAGATTCCTTTGTCAGCTTTTGAATCAAACTTACCAAGCTGATCCTTAGTATTTAAAATATAACATGTACAACCAAATGAATGAAAATATGATATGTTTGGTTTCCTTCCTTTCCACAGTTCATATGGAGTCTTCTTCAAGATAGGTCTAATAGAAATTCTATTTTGAATGTAACAAGCTGTGTTTACTACTTCTGCCCAAAAATGTTTTGCAATGTTAGCCTCATTTATCATGGTCCTGGCCATTTCTTGGAGGGACCTGTTCTTCTTTTCTACAACACCATTTTGTTGAGGTGTTCTAGGAGAGGAGAAATTGTGGGAGATGTCGTTATCATCACAAAATTTTTGAAAGCTTTCATTTTCAAATTCTCCCCCATGATCACTTCTAATAGAAGAAATACAAATTCCTTTTTCATTTTGAACTGTTTTGCAGAATACAGTAAATACTTTGTATAACTCATCTTTGTGGGCAAGGAATCTAACCCATGTCCATATAGTAAAATCATCAACAATGACTAACCCATATTTTTTTCCAGTTAAAGAGGTTGTCCTTGTTGGACCAAAAAGATCAAGATGCAACAGCTCAAGTGGTCTAGAGGTTGAAACAACATTTTTTGAATGAAAAGAAGTTTTAACTTGTTTTCCTCTTTGACATGCCTCACAGAGAGCATCAGATTGATACTTAAGATTTGGTAAGCCTCTGACAAGACTGTGCTTGTTTAATTTTGAGATTAATCTCAAATTGGTATGACCCAATCTCTTGTGCCAAATCCATTGTTCTTCGTCAACAGACATGAGACACTTGACATCTTGTTTTGCAAGTTCAGAGAGATCAATTTTGTAAATATTTTGTTTCCTCTTAGCAGTAAAGAAAGTAGAGCCGTCTTTCTTGCTTTTTACTAGACATCCAGTTTCTATAAAGATGACTTCATAACCATTGTCACATAATTGACTTATGGTCAATAAGTTATGTTTAGGTCCTTCAACATATAGTACATTATCAATAGAGGGAAGAGAGCCTTTATCAATGCGACCAATTCCAACTATTTTACCTTTCTGGTTTCCTCCGAAACCAACGAATCCAGCTTCTTTAGGCCTTAGTTCTTGGAACATATGCTTTTCTCCCGTCATGTGACGCGAGCATCCACTGTCTAAGTACCAAGATAGGTGTGTTGACTTTGTTGCTAAGCATGTCTGCAACATAGACTATTTTATCTTTAGGTACCCATATCTTTTTGGGTCATTTCTTGTTAGTTCTTGAAGGAGGCTTATCCTTCACAGTTTTAAAAACAATACATTCACTTTTCAAATGACCAGGTTTATTGCAGTAAGTACAATGCAAGCATTTACTATGATTATTGGATTTATCAGATGCTGAATCATTTTCTAAAAGAGGTTCATCTGATATATAACCAAGACCATGAGTTGTTGTTTTACTGACGCCCCAAATCATTGAAGTTTGCTTGCTTCGAGTTACACTCTCTGCAAGAAACTTTTGAAAAGCATATTCATAATCATTTGATTTGCATTTAGGATTGCCTGTAACTTTAGAGCTTTCAGCTTGAGAGCTCTCAGCTTCTGGTTGCTTGTTAGCGGTCAGACGCTGGTTATCCATCAGATGCTGATTTTCAGTTTTCAGCTTCTGGTTCTCTTTATTGAGTACAGATTTTTCTTTGTTTAAAGCTTGAAAGTCTTGTGATAATTTTGAAAATTTCTTTTTCAAATTCTTATACTCAACAGAGAGAGTGGCAGAGTCCTTAAGAAGATCATCGAATGCAAGTTGAAGTTCAGAGTAGGAATCATATACTATTACCTCTTCAACTTCTTCTTCTGAATCAAGGTCAGTGTCTGCCATGAGAGCGAGATTTGCTTCTACTTCATTATCTTCCTCAGATGAGGATAAATCTAGATCTTCCCATGTAGCCATGAGGCTCTTCTTCTTTTTCTTGAAAGAACTTCTTGTGGGCTTCTCCTTAAGATTAGGACATTCGGACTTGAAATGTCCAGGCCTTTTACATTCATAGCAAATGACTTGAGCCTTGTCCTTGCTTTCCTTCTTGTCCTTAGTATCTTTCTTCTGAAACTTCCTCCTAAAGTTTCTCTTCTTCCACATTCTTTATATCTTCCTGGATATAAACGCGAGCTCATCTTCTGATATGTCAACATCTCCTTCTGAAGCTTCATCTTCTAATTCTTCTTCTTCAGCCTGAAGAGCTTTGGAAGAACTAGCTTTATGTTGAGCGACTTTCAAAGCAATAGATTTGCCCTTTTTGACAGGTTCTTGTTCATTTAGCTCAAGTTCATGAGCTTTCAACGAACTCATAAGATCTTCAAGTCGTAAAACATTTAGATCTTTTGCTTCCTGAATAGCAGTGACCTTGGGTCTCCACTGCTTAGTCAAGCTTCTTAAGATCTTTCTAACATGGTCAGGTGTAGTGTAACTTTTTCCAAGGGCCTGTAACCCATGAACAAGTGTTTGGAATCTTCCAAACATGGTTTCAATGCTTTCATCATCTTCCATTTTGAACAACTCGTATTGGCGAACCAACATGTTAGCTTTGGTTTCTCTTACTTGGGCAGAGCCTTCTTAAGATAAAACAAGTGAGTCCCAGATTTCTTTGGCAGTATCAAATTTGTCACATTTATCATTTTTTTTTCTGTCATAGCACAGATGAGAATGAATCTAGCTTTTTGATTGATTTGATATCTCTTTTTCTGCTCATCATTCCAATCTTCTCTGGCTATAGCAACACCACGAGGATTAGTGGGAGGAATGTAACCACTTTGAACTATATCCCACAACTCAAGTTGTTGTGTCTCAAAGAAAGCTTTTATCTTATCTTTCTAGTAATCAAATTTTTCTCCATCGAATAGAGGAGGACGGTTCATATGACCACCTTCAGTAGACATGTTCACGAGATAGGATCTTTTCTCTTAACATCAAGTGCTCAACCAAGAGGCCGAGCTCTGATACCAACTGAACGTGAACACAAGAAGGGGGGTTGAATTGTGTTAAAAACTTTTCGCAAACTATACGTAAAAAATACTTCAACACAGGTTTTTCAAAACTATTTGTATATCAGATGCAGAGAATTAAACCGGATGCAGAAATTAAACAGCTTATGAAAACTTGTTTTACTGAGCAAGGTAAAGATAAATGTAAAGCAATAATGGATGAGACGCAGATATTTATACTAGTTCACCACCAACTAGTAGCTACGTCTAGTCCCTTCGTTCCTGAAGGATTTTTCACTATAATCAACTGATTACAATTTTTCTCAAGAGTATTCTTCTGTCACAAACTTGACAATACTCTCAACTTCTCAAAACGATGAACGTGAACACAAGAAGGGGGGTTGAATTGTGTTTACAAACTTTTCGTAAACTTTAAGTTAGAAACACTATAGAACACAAGTTTTTCAAAATTGTTTGTTTATCGGATGCTGGGTATAACCGGACGCTGGAAAAAGCAGTTTGATAAAACTTGTTTTTAACGCAGCAAGATAAAAATGAATAGAAAGCAGTAAAGCAGGAGACACAGAAATTATACTAGTTCACTACCAAACTGATAGCTACGTCTAGTCCCTTCGTTCCTGAAGGATTTTCACTATAATCAATCTGATTACAATTTCCTCAAGAGTATTCTACTGTCACAACTTGACAATACTCTCAACTTCTCAAAACGACTCAGTACAGTCGAGCCTTTGAGGATACAGCCTTAACTAGGCCAAAACAACTTTTACAAAAGAGTTGAAGTACAGTTAAAAAATAACTCTCACTGAGAGGATAAAAGATTAAGCTCAACTATAGAAAAACTTTCTTAAAGAAAGGGTCGGACGCTGAGTTCAGTTCTGTAGTCCAAAGACTTAGCACGAGACTTGGTTGCTCACAGAAGCAGTGCTTGTTCTCAGTAAATATTTCAGCAGAATTTCAGCAAGCTTTTTCACAGTATATTCGTCTCTTCTTCAATGGATACCATGAGGTATATATAGGAGTTCCAAGGATATAACCGTTAAGGTAAAAATGGCTCCTTACCATTGAGTAAGGTAAATTCAAAATGCTGTCTCTTTCTTGCTTTGCAGAGAATATCCCAAAGAGTACATGTTACCGCTTTTGTACTACCTTGCTTGTACGATTTTTGTCTTGTAGTTAAAGGTTTCACCTTTGATACCTCGTACAACAATTTTAGCGCCAAGATCAATTTTGAAACTGCTCCGTAAACTTCGAAGGTAGAGCAAAGAACGTGACTAACACGTGATTAGAAGTGAGGTTCAGACGCCGCTCGAGAATCGGAAGTTCTGACGCTGCTCGTAATCGGAAGTTCGGACGCTTGTAGCAATTGGATAAGCATAGTGTATAAAGAGGAAATTCCAGGACGCTCACAAGGATGGCCGGATCTTGACACATAGAATGAATCCTTCTCTTGAGAATTACTTTCTTCTTGCTTGAGTGGCTTAGAATATACGTATAATTAGTATCTGCACACTTCAAGAAATGTTAGAACATAAATTGTTCTCTTGTGAATACTTTGTTATCATCAAAATTAATGAGGGTCTAAACATCTCAATCGTTTAGGTTCCAACAAACGACTCAGTGCAGTCGAGCCTTTGAGGAACAAAGCCTTAACTAGGCTAAATACAGTTTACAAAAGAGATTATACTTTTGAATACAATCAAAATATCTCTCACAGAGAGGGTGAAAGGATTAGGCTCAAAACAGAATGGCTTTCTAAAAGAAAGTATAAGATGCTGAGTTCAGTTCTGTGTAGACCAAAAACTTGGCACGAAACTTGATTGCTCACTTGAGTAATTTTGCTTTCAGAATGAAGTTTCTTCACAGTTTTCCAACATTTCTTCAATGAATACCTTGCAGTATTTATAGGAGTCTTCAAGGGTATTATCGTTGCAGTAAAAAATATCTCCTTTCTATTGAGTGGGGTAATTTGAATTATAGTCCTTTTCTTCCTTCCAGAGAATATTAGAATAGTACACATTACCGTTTTCGTACTATCTGTAATTTGCTATTGCCTTGTACGATTTTTGTCTTATGCTAAAGGTGTCACCTTTGCTTCCTCATACATCAAAATGAGCGCATGAAATCAAATTCAAATTCCGCTCCGCAATCCCGAGGCTAAGAGCAAAACGTGATCATCACGTGCTTCATTAAAGAGATCGACGCCGCCGTAACAAAGGACTGACGCCGCAAAGAATTGAGTATTCCACGTGTCAAAGAGTAACACTACTAGATGCTTGCTGTTAGCAAGACACTGGAGTGAGTTCGGATGCTGACACTAGTGGATTGTATTCAATTCTCTTGTAAATATCTTCTTCTTTCTTGAGTGTTTCGTACATATATATGAAGTTTTGATACCTGTACACTCAAAGATATGTTAGAAGATAAACTGTTCTCTTGAGAATTACTTTGTTATCATCAAAATCAATGAGGGTCTAAACTTCTCAATCGTTTAGGTTCCAACACATTATAGTCTATACCTTCCTCCTAATTGTATCCTTGAGCAACAAGTCTAGCCTTGTTCCTTGTGACTTTGCCATTTTCATCTAACTTGTTTCTGAAGACCCATTTTGTTCTAATCACTGATTGATGAGTTGGTGCTGGAACCAGTTTCCAAACTTCATTTTTTTTGAATTGAGCAAGTTCCTCTTCCATGGCTTTTATCCATGATTCATCTTGAACAGCATCATTGATGTTTTTGGGCTCAATTTTAGATATGAGGGCCATCTTTGATGATCCTTTTCTAAAGGACATTCTGGTTCTGACTGGTTCTGAAGTGTCTCCAATGATTTGATCTTGAGGATGGTGAACTACCATCTTCCAGCTTCGAGGCATGTCTTGATTCTGAGAGTTCTCAGTATTATGTGATTGTTTTGAGGAAGTTCCAGGTTTAGGACTAGACTTGCCTTGATCTTCCTTATCATTGGACTTTCTGTAACTAACTTGCTGATCTTCAAACTCATCATCATCCTTTCTCTTATCAATAAAATTATCAATTTCATCAAAGATAACATGCATACTTTCTTCAACCATTTTGGTTCTCAAATTATAAACTCTATATGCTTTAGATGAAGTGGAATAACCAAGAAAAAAGCTTTTGTCAGATTTTGAATCAAATTTACTAAGGTTGTCCTTGTTATTTAACACATAACAGTTACAACCAAAGATGTGAAAGTAAGAGATATCTGCCTTTTTGTTTTTCCAAAGTTCATAGGGAGTTTTGTTCAAGATTTTTCGAATGGTGACTCTGTTCAGAATGTAGCAAGTAGTGTTTATGGCCTCAACCCAAAAATATTTCTCAATGTTTGAATCATTTAACATGGTTCTTGCCATTTCCTGCAAGGTTCTATTCTTCCTTTCAACAACTCCATTTTGTTGTGGAGTTCTTGGACAAGAGAAGTTATGTGACACACCATGTTCATCAAAGAAGGTTTGGAAAGCAAGGTTTTCAAACTCACCTCCATGATCACTTTTTACAGCAATCACTTTGGAACTTTGTTCATTCTGAACTTTCTTAAAAAAGACTTTGAAAGCTTGAAAAGAGTCATCTTTGTTTTTCAAAAATAATACCCAAGTGTATCTTGAGTAATCATCAACTATTACAAAACCATATCTTTTTTCACTTAAACTTGTGGTTTTGATAGGTCCAAACAAATCCATGTGCAACAATTCCAAAGGTTTATGAGTAGAAATCAGATTTGTGGAATGGAAGCTGGATTTGACTTGTTTTCCTTGAGTACAGGCTTCACAAACTTTATCTTTCTCAAATTTGATCTTAGGTAAACCCCTTACAAGATCAAGTTTAGAAAGTTTGGAAATGGTTTTCATACTAGTGTGACCAACTCTCCTATGCCAGATCCACTTATCATCATTTGTTGACATAAAGCAAGCTTCGTTTGGCAACCCATCTAAATCTAGATAATATAGATTCTTAATTCTAAATCCTGTGAACAAAACTTTTCCAGAAGATTCTTCAGTAATCAAACATGGTTTGTTTTTAACAATAACATTGTGCCCAATTTCACAGAGTTGACTGATACTAATCAAGTTATATTGTAATCCTTCAACATATTGAACTTTCTTAATAGAGACAGAATTTGGTTTACCTATTGTACCTATACCTTTTATCCAGGCTTTGTCATTATTACCAAAGGTGACAAAGCCTCCCTGTATTCTCTCTAAAGAGTGAAACTTATCCTTTTCGCCTGTCATGTGCCTTGAACATCCACTGTCTAGCAGCCATAACTTTTTCTTGGATGCTAAGAGACACTCCTGTATTTGTAATTAGAAGAGACTTAGGTACCCATAGATCCCTGGGTACTTGGGGATGAGCAAACTTTCTATAGTTAGCCTGTTCTCTTTTGAAGCAGTTTGAGATATGATGGCCAAATTTTTTGCAATAGGAACATTTTACACTTTGCTTTTTGCCATGATAACAATATCTATAAGCATGATTATGATGTCTATGACTCTGTCTTTCTTTGTGCTTAGGAACATTTTGATGTAAGAACTCTCTGTAAGATATTTCAGGTTTTTCAAAGGCTTTTTGAATTTGCACAAAGCTATCTAGATCCGTAGTCATTACTTTGATCTTTTCTTTTAATGACTCGTTTTCCTTTTCAAGGTCTGACATGAGAAGGTTTGGCTTTTCAGCTACTTTCTCATTCAACAGCTTATGTTGTTTAGAAAGTTTGAAATGTGAGTTCTGTAAAGTTTTGACTGAGGCTACAAGATATTCATTCTGTTTCCTCAGCTCCTCATTTTCATTTTTTGCCTCACATAACTGACTTTTGAACAACATGCATTTTTGAGACAAAGTATTTGAGTCATTCAAAAGATTATCAAACATACTTTTCCATTTTAGACATGAACTACATTTAGAAAGTTCAGTGTCACTTACTTCCTCTTGATCGGAATCTGCCATAAGACATAGGATGGCTGATTCTTCTTCAAGTTCTGAGGATGATTCATCTGAATCGTCCCATGTAGCCATCATTGCCCTTTTCTTCTGAGTTTGTTTCTTGAAGTTTTTCTTGTTTAAGTTCGGGCAATCTTGCTTTATATGTCCAGGTTTGTTGCATTCATAGCAAACAACGGGTGACTTGCTACTTTCTCCTCTAGGAAAGTTTCTTCTGGATGGTGGAAACCTTCTATTTTCTCTTCTTCTGCTCAGCATCTTTTGAATTTTACTTGATATAAGAGCAAGTTTATCTTCTTGGTCTGAAAGTTCCTCTTCTGAATCTTGATATTCATCTTCAGATCCTTGTGCAGTTTTTAGTGCTGCAGCTTTGGACTTTTGAGACGGACTTCGTGTTGCCTTTTGGGAAGTTTTAAGTGCTATACTTTTTGACTTCTTTGGGTGAAGTTCTCCATTATTTCTTGCTCATGAACTTTTAGTGAGCCTAATAGTTCCTCAATCTTCAGGGTAGCCAGATCTTTTGCTTCCTAGATGGCTGTTACTTTAGGCCTCCAAACTTTTGGTAAGCTCCTGAGCAACTTCCTTATCTTGTCCTGATTTGAATAAGTTTTTCCCAGAGACTTCATTCCATTTTCAATCGTGGTAAATCTGCCAAACATTTCATCTATGGACTCTTCTTCATTCATTTTGAACATTTCATACTGTTGGACCAGTATATTTATCTTAGCTTCCTTCACTTGATCAGTTCCTTCGTGTGCTTTTTGCAGTGTGTCTCATATTTCCTTTGCCGTGTCCTTACCCACGATCTTGTCATATTCAGACTTGCCAAGAGCACATGATAGAAAGTATTTAGCTTTAGAGTTTAGGAGTACCATCTTTTTATCTTTTGTTGTCCATACTGCCTTAGGCTTGGGTACTGTTGATCCATCATCATATGTAGTTGTAGGTACATACGGTCCATTTTCAACAAGGTCCCATGTGTCAGTATCTTGTGATTCCAAGAACATTTTCATTTGATCTTTCCAGTAATAGTAATGTTCATCATTGAAGCCAGGGGGCCTGTTTGATAAAGCTCCTTCAGGAAGGAATGCAACTGAATTTGTATGACTCATCACTTCTTCCAGGACCTTTCCTCCTACACTGTGAAGTGTGCTCAACCCTTAGAGGTAGAGCTCTGATGCCAATTGAAGTGATTTGGCGTCACAGAGAAGGGGGTTGAACTGTGACTCTTTTAAAATTAACTTCCTGAAATTAGCTACCTCTCTCTCAAGAGTTTTCTTGGAGAATATAAGTTTAATGAAACAGTAAAGATTTAACTTTCTAATGTATGAATAACATGTTAATGTGAACTTTTGTGAATGTATAAGAATGTTTGAAAATGAGTCTCAGATACTTGAGTTCACTAAGAATTCTTAATATGAAAGAGTTGAGTTTTAGGTGAACTTGTTAATGATTGATTTTCAATATAATAAACTTTCTAATGTACGCCGTGCAGAAACTAAAAGAGATAAAGGATAGAAAGTTTACACACAAGAGTTATAGTGGTTCACCCAACTTAGGCTACTTCCACTCCTCACTTCCAGTGAGTGTTTCCACTATTTTTCCAAATAGTCACACAGCTTTTCAAATCCCTCCAAGACCCAAAAGCTTTACACAATAGTTTCTTCTACAACCCTATCAACTATCTCAACTTTAAAAACTTCAACAAGTTTAGAAAGTTCCACTTGTTAAACCTTCTAACCAATCAAGATAAAAGCAAGCTAACACACTCAACAATTATGAATCCCAGAATGTTTATGCGCAGGAATTGAGTGAGATGAGAGAGTGTTTGAAGACTGGCTTTGATCTTTCTTTCAAAATTTTCCAGTGAGCTCTCATTAATTGAAATGTTGTTCTGAAGACTATTTATACATTTCCTTCATTTATGACCGTTGCGGAGAGTTCCTCTTAGCTTCAGGTAGGTAGGTCTGCCTAGTGTCAGAAAAGTGCATGTTTGTAGAGGTCACATGTCAAACTCCAATGGGCAGATCATACTATCTAATCTTTGAACTTTCTATTTTGTCTTCATGATGTTCTCTGAATAGTCTTCTTCCTCGTACTGGATTCGTGTGTTTCAGTACAATTTACTTTAGTACTGTAAGTTCATGTTCCAGCATGTTAAACTTTCTTTTCCTAAGATCTTACATTAGAAAGTATCTTCGACTTTCTAATGTGCTTGGTGAACTTTCTGAAGTTAAGCAGAAGTGCATTTACTTAGGCAGAATGCTTTCTTTCATCTGAAGTCTCTAAAACATGTCTTATGCAATATAACACAAATAGAGACATTAGAAAGTAAGGTGATCAGAAAACATACACTTTGATCCAAAAGTTTGATCATCACTTAGAACTTGAGATAGGGATTTTGCCTCAACATAAGGAAGAATGATTTTTCTATACTAGTGCATGGACCCGTGCGATGCACGGGTGAAATATGTTTGAGAGTAATTTTCTAAAACAATAAGAATAAAAAAGGATAGAATAAAAACAAATGATATGTCACTACAGCATTTTTTATTTTAGACCACGCTTCCCATGTCCACGGCTAAAAAAACGTGGCCTAAACACTGAATAGGCCGCGTTTTACAAAGTGTTGGTAATAAGTTAGATATTAGGCCACGTTTGTGTTAACTTGTTGATAGGCAACGTTTTGAAACGGTATAGACCACGGTTGGGAAAGCGTGGATATTTAAGACCACATTTGTACAAACGTGGCCTTTAAAAATTCAATACGCAACGCCCATAAACGTGGGCTAAAAGATTGAGTGTGTTGCCTTTTCTCTAAACATAGACAACAGGGAAACACCGTGGGCTAAAAACATAAAATACAAACCCACTGCTTTAAAAAATGTGAAATTTTCCATAAAAACTGGCGCGGCATCACGCGGGCTTTATTCCATTTTCTTCCAGTAACCCCTAAAATGGCTGAACATCCAGTACTGCGCGCGATGAATCATCTCCGTGTGTCCCCAAATTTTCTTCACACTGTCTTTTCTCTCTCACTTCGCGATTGACCCCAAATTTCCGTGTGCAACCGATTGATCTACAGAGGCATGATTTAGAAGAGAGGCACAACAAATTAACCCTAACCTCTGCACAACAAAGCGATCGGTCTCCTCCGTGTGACTCGCGTCTCCTCTGTGGGATTCAGAAGCTCTGCAGCGGCACCATCTTACTGTGATTGAAGACGAAACTGGCGTTTCATCTACGTGATTCAGAAGCTTCAAAGGCCCGATTCAGAAGCTCTGTGTGCTAGAAGATTCGGAGGCGCGATTCAGAAGAGAGGCCCGATCGATCTCCTCCGTGTGAGACGCGTTTCATCTACGCGATTCAGAAGCTCTGCGGGCGGCACCATCTTACCGTGACGCAAGACGTAATCGGCCTCTGAACGGAGAGGCTGTGTATTTCGCGGAGATCAGCACCTTCAATTCGCCAGTATTTCGTTCTCTCCTTACCGCATTTTCTTTGTTTCATTGTTCTATTTCCTTGATTTTGGTGTGTATTTCTCTGTTGATTTCTTGTTTACGTGTATATAGTTCCTTCTCGTACCTTTGTTGAAAGCGTGGAATAAACCCTATCGGCCGATTCATAAAGCTTGCTACGCAGCACCAAGTGGTGACGAAAGACGCCCTCCGTGGTAAGTGTACACTCCTCTCCCTTTCACCCTTCCTCTCTCTCCTTCTCCATTTTTCTTGGAAGCTTTTTGTCTCCATACTTGAATGCTTAATATATGCAAAAGATAAAAAGGTACATATATCATCTTTTGCTATGATGTATGATTGAAACTAATTTTAAGGCAACATATCTATTTGTAAACTCTCTTATAATAATTGCAATGCTGAACTTAATACTTGCATGGTTTATGTAAAGCATACTTCTTGAGAAATACTATAGATTATTTTATTTCTTTTGTGATATGCTTGAACTGAATGCAATATCTTTCACAATCTTAACTATTCCTCAAATCAATGTATGAAGACTAAGACTGATAGATGAGCATGATTTAGGTTTTTGTCATTGGAGAATATGGCATCTTGAAGGAACTTGAGCTTGCTGGATATCAGTACCTTGATGGACCGGTATGTATTGGGTTCCAATATGCAAATGCTTATGCTTGCTCTTTTATATAAGCTATCAAATCTGATCACTTGGTTGATACTGTGCAATATGTAGTCCTACTCGCTCAATCTTAAATGTCTTTTATCTTACTGGTTCAATGCTTAATATATGCAAGTATTTTCTCCATACTTCTTGTTTTCTTTTTAATTTTTCACATACATGTGGCTAAAGCATGCACCTCCTTTTTTGTGTATTTATGATGTGATCTCTGATATGGTTGGTTTTGTGCTTGACTGAAATGATTGAACTTCAATTTGGTAGTTATATTGATCCACTGAAGGGGAACCCAATTGACCCTAAAACATGACACACTCCCAATTATGATATATTTAATCACCAAGGTCTGCTATCTTCATTTGGTTTCATGTTGAGTGCTTGGCTTGAAAAATACATTTGAGAACTAATACTTTCTATTTGGCTTTCTGTTGTTGATGTCCTTTGTGACTGATCAGTGGTTTCCTTTATTTGTTAGTACATCTATTTCATCTTGGTTGAGCCTTCATTCATAGATGTTTTTGTTTATGCAGTGGCTAAAGCATATTGTCTTTTTGTACTTTTGTGCCATTTTCTTTTTGATTAAAGAAGAAAATTGCTTGGTAGTTTCTAGTAATTATTTAAATGGCTAGCTAACCATTAGGTGATTGGTACTGTGAAACACACTACATCATGTCCTTTCTGATCTATAAAGTCTGTATTGCCTCTCTAGATCTGTGTTCAAGACATGCTGTAATTGACTGACTGCTGATGGTTCAACTTCAGAATTAAATTAGTATATATTGCCTTGATTTTTTTTTCCTGATTCTATGTTTAAACTTCTAAATTGTTATTATTATTTTACCCTATTCATTTATTCTCACTGTTAGCAGTTGCATTGTCTGCTGAGGAAGATCGACTGTGGAATATTGTAACGGCTAATTCTTCAGATTTTACTTCCTGGGTGCTTTGATTGAAGAGGCAGAAGTTTGGCAGAGGTATGTTATGTTAACCTAAATTTTTATACTTGAATTACACGTTCGGATGTTTTAATATTCACTTGTTTCAGCTTTGGCACTGACTGAGATATTTGGATATGTCTATAATGGCATTGTCAACTTCAAAGTTCTATGCTGCAGTATTTTGTTTGAAAATGTCATTTGTATTGTAGCTATCAATTATTGTTGTATATATCTAGTGTCTCTGGTTATTATGTGGCGATCATTTTTTTTGTTATGATTCAAGTTGGCTTCAGCCAAATGCATGTGATATTACCCTTTTGAGAATTCTCAGATCCTTTTGTTACTCCCATTACTTGTTAACAAATAGGACGAGGCAATATTATAAAGAAGAATTTAATTAATGACTGATTCACCATGTTTTTAGATTAGTTAAATATTTGACATGCATGCTATTGTGATTATATATATTGTGTGTGCAAATGAATTATGAAATATATGCCTCTGCAATGGTTAAAGCTATTTATATAAATTGTTTTTACTAAACAAATGAATAAGATACTACATATAATCACTTACCATATGTTATACTTTTTTATGTTTTCAATTAAAGGCCATGGACAAAGAGTGGATTGGACTTCCAAGATTTAGTAGAGAGTATAAGAAGGGCGTTAAGTCATTTTTAAATTTTGCCTACACTAAAGGAAGACCTCAAGGACGTGAGATTTTATGTCCTTGTGCTAAGTGTAGAAATGATTCTTGGGTTAGAAGAAAAGTGGTTTACAGTCATTTAATAGCCAATGGTTTTCTAGAAGGCTATGACGTTTGGGTAAACCATGGGGAGGATATACCATCGCCTATGAAAACCAACATTGAGACAAATGATCAAGAGGACTCACATGATGACATTGATGGCTTATTGTATGACACATTGAAATGTGGCGGGAGGAGAAAGTGGGCAAAGGGTCCCAATGAGGATGCTAGAAGGTTCTACAACTTGATTAATGAGGCTAAGCAGGAACTATACCCAGGATGCAAAGGCTTCTCCACTCTATCATTCATAATTCGACTTTACTTATTGAAGTGTCTACATGGGTGGAGCAATGCATCATTCACTGCCCTTTTAGAATTATTGAAGGAAGCTATGCCTAATTTAAACATCCCTGAATCTTTTAACAAAACGAAGGCCATGATTGGTGATTTAGGCCTTGATTATAAAAAAATTCATGCATGTCCGAATGATTGCATGCTATATTGGAAAGAGCACGAGAATGACAACTTTTGCAATGTTTGTAAAGCTTCACGTTGGAAGGAATTCACTCAAGTAGAGGGTGGGTTTGAGCAAGCAAAAAATGAACATAAAGTTCCTGCAAAGATTTTGAGACATTTTCCGTTAATTCCTCGGCTTCAAAGGCTATTTATGTGTTCAAAGACAACCGAGTCAATGAGATGGCATGAAGAAGCACGCTCAAAGGATGGGAAATTGAGGCATCCTGTTGATGGCCAAGCATGGAAGGACTTTGATAGACTTCATCCTGATTTTGCTTCTGAGCCTCGTAATGTAAGACTTGGCTTAGCGAGTGATGGCTTCAATCCATTCCGGACCATGAGCATATCTCATAGTACATGGCCTGTCATGATGGTGGTATACAACTATCCTCCTTGGATGTCCATGAAATCTGAAAATACAATGTTGTCATTGTTGATTCCTGGACCACACTCACCAGGGAACAATATTGATGTGTACCTTCAACCGCTAATTGAGGAGTTAAAGGAGTTATGGGAATTTGGAGTAGAGACATATGATGCCTCAAAAAATCAAACCTTTAAAGTTCGTGCGGCTCTACTATGGACTATTAGTGACTACCTGGGTATGCTATGTTGTCGGGTTGGAGCACCAAAGGAAAGTGGCATGTGCGTGTTGCAATTATAACACTAATTCATCCTACTTGAAACACGATGCAAGATGTGTTACATGGATCATCGTGTCTTTTTACCAATGAGTCATGCTTGGAGAGCTAACAAAAGGTCCTTTAATGGAAAGAAAGAACTTAGATTAGCACCACCTTTGTTAAAAGGGGAAGAAATTGCAGAAACCTTAAGAGCTTTCACGAATGAATTTGGAAAGAAAAGAAAGCGGAAAATTGATGGTCCATGGAAGAAGAGATCAATTTTTTTTGAGTTGCCTTATTGGGCTGAAAATACATTACGTCATAATCTTGATGTAATGCACATTGAAAAAAACATATTTGATAATATTATTGGCACTCTCTTGGACATGTCTGGGAAGACAAAATATCACATTAATGCTCGTTACGATTTGCAAGATATGGGAATTAGAAAGAAACTTCATCCAAGGGAGATTGGTGGTGGACGTGCAGAGTTTGCACAAGCTTGTTTCTCAATGAACGCACATGAAAAGTCTATTTTTTGTGGTGTTTTTAAAAATTTGCCAAATTACCAGATGGGAGTGCATCAAATATTTCAAAGAGTGTGCAAGTTGGTGATAAGAAAATATCAGGCTACAAGAGTCATGATGCACATTTCATGTTACATTACTTATTACAAATAGCAATAAGAAGCACCATGCCTGATGCGGTGGCTGAACCTCTAATTCACCTTGGGTCCTTTTTCCGCTCTCTATGTAAGAAAGTTATCCAAGTGCAAGATTTGGATTTCTTAGAAGCAAAGATTGTAGAAACACTTTGTCAATTGGAGATGATTTTTCCTCCTAGTTTTTTTGACATAATGGTTCACTTGCCTATTCATTTGTCAAATGAAGTGAGATTAGGTGGTCCTGTTCAATTCCGATGGATGTATCCCATCGAAAGATACTTATGTAAACTCAAGAGTTATGTTCGTAACAAAGCTCATCCAGAAGGTTCTATTGCTGAGGGGTATTTGGATGAAGAGGCTTTGACTCTTTGCTCAAGATATTTAAATGACAACGTAGACACAAGGCTGAACAGAAAGAGTCGAAATTATGACAACAATGATTTATGTGAAGTAGATGCAGCCGATTACTTTTCATGCAGTGGTAGTCCTTTAGGCGAAAGTAGTAAACCATTTTCTCTAGATTCAACAACAAAAGACGTAGCCCATCGATACCTCTTATTCAACTGTGATGATGTTCAAATATACATCAGGTACCTTAATAGTTTATTGTTCTCGTACTCATGTATAAAACCTGTTTTAGATGAATTCTGACAAATAATAATGTTGTCTTTGTAGAGAGCATGAAAATATTGTTAATAGTCGCACTAAAAAAAGGAAGTGGATGAAGGCCAAAACCCAAAGCCATGATTTTAGTGAATGGTTTAAAACTCGAGCCTTGGAAGATGATGTATCAGTTCAGCTAAAAGAATTCTCTAGAGGTCCAAGTAATGTTGCAAAAAGGTTTTCTGGTTACCTTATCAATGGATATAGATTCCATACTATGAAATGAGATACAAGACGCAAAACCCAAAGTTCTGGTGTCACTTTGGTTTCATTGACTCCAAGTTTTGCAAGCTCTGGGATGGAAATCCTAAAGCAGGAGCCATCACTTATTATGGAGCAATTAGTGATATAATCGAGTTAGACTATTACGATCACTTCAAGTTTGTGTTGTTTAAGTGTGACTGCCTGAGGTCGAAGAAGACAAATTTGGGCTTACTTGTGTAAAGTTCAGCAAAAAATGTTGCCAAAATGATCCTTTTGTCGCTTCTCAAGTCCACCAATGTTTCTATGTGCAAGATCCTCTTGATGCAAATAGGCATTATGCTATGAAAACAATTCCCAGGATTTATTTAGCATGGGTGACCAATTAGACTTAACAACCCAAGAAGCATATCGAGTGATCCTTTTAATGATGGTGAACTAGATAATGATGGTGAACTAAGTTGGGCTAGGGAAGATATACCAGAATAAGAATCGAGAAGCCTTCGAATGTTACGCAGAATCAAACCAAGATGATTCTGATTTTGATGACTCTTTGTTTGACTTCATGGGTGATGAGAACTAACCTTGAGAAGACCTTTTTTGTCTTTATTATTTTTTGGTTGAATTTGTAAGCTGAAGTTGTAATTGATTTGAATTTGAGAAGAAATTCAAATCGAATTAATCGTGGTCCTTAAGGTAGAGTACTAATAGGTTGTAATAAATTAATGTTGCTTGTATTTTTCAGATGAATTGAAAAGAAATTTGTATTATATATTCGCTAAGGCAATCAATTTGGCTTGTATCATTGTGTGCAGAATGTTTATGCTGTTGTTGCAGTTGTTTTTTATGTTGTTTGGCTAAGAAAGTGTTTAAAAATCAGTATGCAAATTTAACATTCAAGTTGGAATGATATTAAAACTAGGTTCTGGGTAATTAGCAATATTACCTATTTGCATTAGTGCTTGTGTTGCTACTGGTGCTGAACATTTTGAGGCCAGGATTCATCCAATAACCATTTATGAGTTTAGCTGTTGAAATAATTGGACTGTTTCTAGGTAGTCTTCCATAGATTGATCGAAATTTGGAGACACGAACTACATCGAAAACACTGGCAAATTTCTTAGTTACCAATGAACCTGTTCTTGACATGTTGTATAATTTTAGTTTGTTTGCAGCTGCTTGTATGACTAATGGAAAATGATGGTTGATCCTTGTGAGAGTTGGCTTCTAGTTTAAAGTAACCAATTTTCAGCTATAAAAGTGAATACCATATGTAATGTTTTTTACGGGAGGGATTGGTGATACATGCAGAGCCAAACATTAAGAAGAAGGCATTGGATTTGAGTTAAAGAGGTAGGGAATATAAGAAGGGAACTGAGGGAGGGACAGTAGAAAATGAGGGAATCATCTCCACCTGCATGCATTAATAAAAATTGTAATTTTCTTTTCCCATTCATCATCCAAACACACACACACACACCACCACAACTCACTGAACTTGATCCCTCTTGGGGAAGGCCTATCATGGCTACCACGTGTGCTTCTTCTGCCATTGCAGCTGTTGCTATCTCTAATCCAAGGCAAGTTTTCTCCATGCATTCATTACTTGCACAAAGTATTTATGTAGTAGTAATGTAAAAAGTAAACAGTATGTGAAGTGTTTGATGTATTGACTCACTTAATTGACACTTATGTGAACCTTGAATTAATCATTGATTGAAATTCAAGTTAGAACAAAACAAAATAAAAAATATATGTTTGTGTGTGAAATTGTATGCAGCTCCCAGAAGAATGGATCACCCTTGGGAGCCCCAAAAGCTTCATTTCTTATGGGACACTCATTTTTTTATATGATTAGTATACCTATATGTTTGTGTTATTCTGGTTACAAGCTAATACTTTGACTGAAGAAATTATTTTATTTTATTTGTAGGCCAAAAGCAACAAAAGTATTGCTGCATCCGGTATTGTGGAACACATGAAAAAGGAAGCAAACTTCAAGAGAATTATGAAGTCTCAAGAAGGGGTGAAAGGGGTACTTCCAATGTTAAACTACGTCAATTTAGATCAAGCAATGAATTAGTCAAGGTGTTCAAAATCAAGCGTGAGAAAATATTAAGCAATCTTGGAGAAACTAAAGCACTTGTAACTGAAGTTGAAGTACCTTGTAACAAGCGAAACAAGCCACCAGCTGTTAAACAAGTTAGTTCCCAAGCTGTAGGAGTGGCCAAACAAAATAAAGGCAGCACTGAAGCATCTTGTAACAAGCAAAACAAGCTACCAACCACTAAACAAGTCAGTTCCCAAGCCAAAGGAGTAGCACAATTCAAGTTATCTAACTTTGCAGCAGCTGACAAAACCCATTTGGATTCAAATAGGGAGCCTAAACCTACCCAAAAAAATTCTGACAATGCAAGTATTACTCAACCCAAGGCTCCTACTCAAAGGAGAGTGACAATCGAAGCATCCATGGCCAAAGACAAAGGATCTAAACTAATCAAAGATCCAAAAAGCCAAGGCCAATTTTTGGCTCAAGGTAAAGGACCTATACAAATTCAAGATTCAAAGAGGCAGACCATGAAAAAGAAAATGGCTGAAGATGATGGAGCAAGGGATAGACAACAAACCATGAAAACAACAAAGGCTAGAAATGACTATTCAAAGGAAAATCAACAACTGAAAAAAAGGGCAATATCTGAAAATCACACTTCAAGGGAAGAGGAGCAGCTTATGAAAAGGGGGGCTGAAGAAGATGAGTCAAGAGCAAGGCAAGAAAGTGCAAGCAAGAAGCCAAAAAGGATCATATTGTGTCGATCAATGTTAATCGACGAGTTTCTTAAAGAAAATGGAGAAGTAAGTGTAGAGCTGGAAAATGAAAGTGCAGATGAAGGACATGATGTTATGGAAGAAGAAGAAGAAGAAGAAGAAGAAAATGCACACCAAGAGGAAAGTGGTGAAATTAATGGTGCCACAGGTAAGATAATTTCTGAATAATGAAGTTAATTGGATATCTAATTCCAATTGCAATGTGCTTGTTTTTACTCTAATTCCAATTGCAATGTGCTTGTTTTTCAAGCTTATAATGAAGTTAATTGGATATCTTCATGATAATCATTCTTAATAAACAAGTAAAGTAACTCGGTGAATTTGTTTAGACTGAAACTCCAATACATTTTTTTCCAATGAATTTGTAGATTTGAAAACTGGACCCTGAGGCAATTACAAGTAAAAGTATAACACAGTAGAATTTAATCTTTCCTGCATCTGTTGCTTGTTCTTTCATGTCTTATTTCTTTCATGCCTGCTGCTGCATCTGTGGCTTGTTCTTTCATGTCTTATTTCTGTTTTGATATAACTTGACAACAATTCCAAAATGCTGTAAATGCTCTTCATTTTTTAAGCTTATTTCTTTTGTTCTCTATCTGTATATTGCAACCTTCTTTTTGTTTATTGTTACAATATATAACTCAACAAGTATTTGGGCCTGCTGCTGCATCTGTGGCTTGTTCTTTCATGTCTTATTTCTTTCATCTCTTATTTCCGATGCCTGCTGCTGCATCTGTGGCTTGTTCTTTCATGTCTTACTTCTGTTTTGATATAACTTGACAACAATTCCAAAATGCAAGCCCTTAGATTCTGTTTGCTATGCTCAAGTTTATTAAAAAAAACAGCACCATTCAGTGTTTGTAACTGCCTGTGTTATGTTGTAGATTATGTTATATTTTAGATTCTGTTTTACCAGTTTTATCACTGGTGATATTTTTATCTTATATTACATAATTTTAATGTCAAAATAGGGACAAGCAAGAAAAGAACACGGGGACCAACACGGTGTTTAAAAATACATGCAAGACCTACTGAAGATCGTCAAGAAGTTACTTTAGACGATGATGGAGAGCCAATTGGACCCGATGACAAAACTGTATCTGACTTGAGCTATTTCCTTGGAACTATAGCAAGGAATGCAGACTTTTGTCCTTTGATCTATACAAACTTCAAAGCTTTGCTCAACGATCACAAGGCTCGTATATGGAAATATGTCAATTGTAACGACCCGTTTCCGGACCGCTACCGAGCTCAATATACCGAGCTCGAGTTACCGAGCTCAACACACCAAGCTCAACATAAACCTATATGAGATGTGTTTTAAAAACAAAACTCTTGTGCCTTTTTAAAAATACGATATATTTTTTTTTTAAAACCAACTCGTGCACATCAGAGTAATTACAGCTTTTCGAAACATGGTGCAACTAAGACACAAGACTTAAATTCAAATAAACATACATGCATAACATATATATATCACTCGAAATAATAATGTATACAAAATACAGAGTAGCAAATGTGTAAAGAAAATACACCTAAGTACGACAACTTCAAAAGAGCCATCATACCACAGGGTACTTCCTACAGACTCCCACGGCAGGGTCGCTCAAAAGTAAGACCACCAGCCTACCTGTAGAAGAACAACACAACACCGCCTAAATCGTCACGACCTCGAACACAAAGAAAAACAAGTACGCTTCTCGAGAAAAACAAATATCCAATAAACAAACAATCACGACAGATAGAGGTCGTCACTCGGGTCCTCGTCGAGCTCCTCCTCGGCATCGTCTCATCGCCGAAGTTCCTCGCCCTCGACATCGCCTCGGGTAACCGTCATGGATTGAAGGCACCACGGAAAGTGGTCAACTTCTCAACAATTCAAGATAAGCTCGACATAAAAATATAAGCAAACAAAGAAAGTATAACATTCACCGACGTGACTCGACCATCTCACTCTAAACTCGACACAACTCACAAATCCATTTTCTCTCGACTCGACAATTTTTCCTAATGCACACGCTGCATCAGAGTATGTCGGAAAGTCCAGCCGAAGCCTTGGGATCCTCGCTCTCCCTAGGGACGGTCAACTCAGTCCGTGGCGTGGCGACGTCTAGTCAATCTCCCGTAAACAAAAAGGGACCTAGCACCCTCGATTATCCGGTCACGGCTCAAAAAGCGTCATACGACTCACCTAGCTCGCCACTCGATGAACAATTAGCCGCACGATATTCAAAGAGTTAAACACAAGATATTCAACCGCATGTCAAATAAAAGAGCAAGCTCGACATGAAGAAACGCAATTCAACATGCAATACACAATTCACGACATATATTCAATCACATATTAAATACATGCAAAAACTCAATCATATCACAACATTTCAACTCGACACAAATCAGGAAATCCATACACAATAACATAACCACATAGGATATGAAATGCCCTTACTTAAGGACTTATAAAAATATTAATGTGAAGCGCCCTTACATACTATGAAAATATTAATATGAAGCGCCCTTACCGAACTCCAAGTTAATGCTGCTCGACAACGACCTCGACACAGCTGTCTTCTAAGAGCTCGACAACGACTTCTCTTACTCGATCTCGACACGGCTGTCTTCAACGAACTCGACAACGACTTCGACACGTACCGTCCTCAATCGACCTCGACACGCATCTGATCCTCGCTCGATTCTGCTTCGCGTCCTTGGATTCGCTTTCCGCACACCTTGATTCTGAAATCACTCGATCTCGGGAATCGGACTTCCTAAAACAAACACAACTCGGATCGATCTATGGTTCAAATCCATCTAGCTCTCTCTTCCCAAACTCAACCACAACCAGAAAAATATAAAACTCAAGAACTGAAAGATATTTTTCCTCTAACACAAAGTTAGGGATTTCGATCAAAATTTCATGAAAAGTTATCTGATGCTTCAATGATAGATCGACAACAACAATAACCGTAACAACAAATGAAAAACAAGAAATCGAAACGAACCAAAAATGGAGGTTTCGGGCACCGCGATCAGCAGAAAAATAGAGGAAGAAATTTGTTTTACAAGCCCAATTAATCGGTTAGAAAGATAGGTAATATTGTGAAGAAGAAAACCCATCAATTTGACATGATTTGGAAGCATAAAACTGGTTAAAAATGGAAGAAGAATTAGCGCTAAACAAAGAGTACGTATGAAAGAAAATCTGTTCTTCATACCTCAACGGTGATGGTCGATCAGACAAGATATGGGTCGAGAAGTTGATGATGAACAAAATTGATGAAGAAAGCTTGTGCAGAATCTCGATGGAACTCACGGTTTCGTCGATGAAGATTTTTAAAGAAAACAACGAAACACAGAGCAGAAGGAAGGAAGAAGAAAGAAGAAAAGAGAAATGAGTGTGAGGGAATCGGTCGTGGTATACAGCTGGCGAGAAAGGGGTATAAACGTAACTCCAGCTATAAGATGCCAATCCCATCAATCATCTACCCGTTAACTCGTTCCTCTCATAATTACCCTCTACTCTGTCGGTCAACGGCAAGCCGACAATGTAATAATTACAAACAATATAATAATAACGCTGAATAACGTTCGAAATAATACGAGGTGTCATCTCGACACGATGTCGACAAGAGTGCTCGTGCAAGCGTACAAGGTTCTAACACGAGTTCGTGAACGCGGTCTCCTCAGCTCGACTTGCGTCCTCATCATTTCGATGCAGCGACTTCATCAACTCGACACGCGACCTCCTCATTTCGCCAGCCTAGTGCACGTGGTCTCATCACCGACAAATGATCTCGTGAACGATCTAGTCACGGGATCTCGACACAAGGTCTTGGTCGAGGTCTCGATCGTCGTCTAATACGATGTCGATCTCGCCCTCGGGTGTTACAATCTCTCCCTCTAAAAAATTTCGTCCTCGAAATTGCAAATAAGGTTCTTACCTCGAGAAAAGTTCAGTCTTGAATCTTCATCTTCTCCTCGGCTCCCAAGTCGCATCACCCGTCTTTTGATCCCACACAACTTTGACAAGTTGAATCTCTTTGTTCATAGCTGTTTGGCTTTCCGATCAACGATTCTTCTTTGGTGACGCTTCAAAAGATAGGTCGCCCTTCGCTTGTATCACATCCGTTCGATGACATGAGAAGGGTCTAAACATACTTAGTAATTGTGAGGCGTGGAAGACGTCATGGATGTTCGACAAGAATGGGGTAAGGCAATCGATATGCCACCGACCAATACGACGAAGAATCTGGTAAGGTCCAATGAATTTAGGGGTAAGTTTCTTGGATTTGATCGCTCGACCAACTCCAGTAGTGGGGGTGACTCTAAGAAATACATGTTCTCCTTCCTCGAACTCGAGTGGTCGACGTCGTTGGTCTGCATAACTCTTCTGTCGACTTTGAGATGTTCGCATCCGATCTCTGATCAAACGGATCTTCTCGGTAGTCTGCTGGATCATATCTGGTCCTACGACAGTCCGCTCGCCGTCCTGGTACCAACAAAGAGGCGTCTGACATTTCCGTCCATACAGCGCTTCAAAAGGTGCCATCCCAATACTCGCATGGAAATCAAGTGTTGTATGTGAACTCCACCAATGGCAAGACGTCGTCCCAACTTCCTCGGTGATCTAACGTACAAGCTCGCAAAAATCTTCAAGCCGATTGGATCGTTCTCGATCGGCCGTCGGTATGTGGATGATATGCCGAGCTAAGCCTCGAGCTCGGTTCCCATCGCTCCTTGCAATTCCCTCCAAAATGAGACGTGAACCGGATCTCGGTCCGACACGATCGAAGAGGGTATTCCATGAAGTCGTACTATCTCCGCGATGTAGATCTCGTCGCCTTTTCCACGTTGTATGTCGACCACCTTTGGTAAGAATGAGCGATTTGGTCAATCTGGCCGACGATCACCCAAATCGAATCATTCTTCTTCTGCGTCTTCGGCAAACCTACAACGAAGTCCATGGAAATCTTGTCCCATTTCCATCTTTGATGCGTCAGCGATTGTCAGAGCATTCCCGCAGGTCGTTGGTGCTCCACCTTCGCTTCGACACGCGTTAAACATGAAGCTACGTGCTCGGCCACTTGCTTCTTCATTCCGACCACCAAAAATGCTTCTTCAAGTCTTGATACATCTTCGTAACTCGGGATGAATACTAAAGTTGCTCTATGCGCTTCGTCGAGAATCAACTTCCTCACTCGGATACGTTAGGCACGCACACTCGGCCATTGCACCTCAAGATGTCGTCCGCTCCGACCTGAAATTCGCCGCTTTCCGCTTGCGCTATCAATCGAATCTTCTCTTGCGAAGCTCGTCATGAACTTGCTGGTCTCGGATCTCGCCCAACAATCATAGAAATGGTAAGCATACCAAATCTCAGCTTTCCCGGTGAAACTTCGACACTCAACTTCAAATCTCGGAACTTCTCGAGCATCTCCAACTCCTTGATCATCATTACCGAGGTTAAAACGCTCTTCCGCTCAACGCATCCGCTACTACGTTAGCCTTACCGGATGGTATTCCAACGTAAAGTCGTAGTCCCTTGAGAAATTCTGTCCATCTACGTTGACGCATGTTGAGCTCTTTCTCGGTCGAATGTACTTCAAGCTCTTGTGATCGCCGAAAACGATGAGTGCTCCCGTAAAGGTAGTGCCTCCATATCTTCAAGAAAAACTACTGCCGCTAGCTCCAAGTCGTGAGTAGGGTAGTTCCTCTCGTGAATCTTAAGTCGTCTTGAAGCATACGCGACCACCTTCCGATGTTGCATCAAGACGCATCCCAATCCCTGGTGTGACGCATCACAATACACCTCGAAGCGCTCTTCTCGTTGAGGCAAAATCAGCACAAAGCGCCACGCCAAAAGCTCCTTCGCCATTGAAAATCAAGCTTCACACTCCTGGCCCAAGCAAAGGTTGATCCTTCCTCGTCGATGGTGTAAAGAGGCGCGACAATCTTCGAGAAACCTTCAATGAATCTTCTGTAATATCCTGCTAAGCCGACAAAACTCCCGATCTCAGAATCAGTCTTAGTCGTTCCCACGCTATCACCGCCTCAATCTTAGTTGGATCCACGGCTATCCCTTCTCTGGAAATTACGTGACCAAGAAAATTCACCTCTTCAAGCCAAAATTCACACTTCGACAGTTGGCATAGAGTTGCTTATCTCGTAATATCGTAGTACTCGACATAGGTGTTCTGCGTGCTCTTCTCGGTTCCTCGAGTAAATCAATATGTCGTCGATGAACACTACAACGAACTGATCCAAAAGCGAATGGAAAATCTGTTCATGTAGTCCATAAACACACCCGGCGCGATTCGTCACTCCAAACGGCATCACCAAGTACTCGTAGTGACCGTATCTAGTCCTGAAAGCTGTTTTGGCGACATCTTCCTCCTTCACGCGAATCGATGGTAGCCCGAGCTTCAAGTCTATCTTGGAAAAGATCGCCGCTCCACGAAGTTGGTCCATCAAGTCGCCAATACGTGGTAACGGATAACGGTTCTTCCACGGTAACCTTGTTGAGCTCGCGATAGTCCACGCCAGTCTTGATCGTCCATCCTTCTTCTTAACCAACAACACCGGAGCTCCCCACGGTGACACGCTCGGTCGTATGAATTGCTTCGACTCCAAGTGTTCGATCTGGGACTTCACTCTTTCATCTCGGCAGAGACATCCTGCAGACGCGCTTTGGAAATCGGTCTGTTCCTGGAATCAGTCGATGGAGAACTCGACCTCTCGTCTTGGTGGTAATCCGCACGCCTTCTGAAAACGCCCTCAAAGTCACACACCACCGAACATTCTTCACGCCGACCGCTGGAAAACTTCCGAACTAGCTAGATACATGTATTCCCTAGTTCCTTCTTTCAAAGAAACTCCAATACGTTCGCGTAAAGATAATTGGAGACTCCAAGGTCCTGAAAAATTACGCTTTCACGGGCACAGTCCAAAGGACATGGTGGTGTGACAACCAATCCATCCCGAGGATAACATCTAAGCCCTTAAGAGGCAAACAAACCAAATTGACCACAAACTTTCTACTCTGAATAATCACTACACAATTAAGACATGCAGTGTTTGTGACTAAGGTTTTAGCAGCTGGGGTTGTAACTACTAATTTAAACGGTAGCGATCACAATCAAGTTCAAAAGGTTCACACAATCAAGAAATAAAGGAATGGGTTGCACCGAATCAAAAAGAACGGATAAGGGTTTACCCTCGATCTCACATTCACCTGGATAAGATCATCACCTCGATCTGCTTCCTCGCCACTCATGCAGAAAACTCTGCCTTTAGCCACTTGACGCTTTCCTTTGGCCTTTGCCGCAAGCATAGTCGGTTCAGCTTTAGGTGTAGGACAATCCTTAGCAAAATGCCCTGGCTTCTTGCAATTAAAACACACCTCCTCCCTCTGAGTACAGTTACTCGCGTAATGTCCCGGCTTTCCACATCGGTAGCAAATCACCTCGACACTGGTCTGACCTCCACTCCTCGGTACTTGGGTCATCGGACGAGACTGGCCCCTGTTGTTGTCCCCCTGAGGTCGGTCGTAAGGCCTCTTCTGCGGTGGTTTCCCTTTCTGTGCAAATCTCTGCCCCGCACTCTGGGGTCTCACTGGTCCGCCCACAACAGTCTTCTTCTTGTGGCTCCTCACTCCTTCTACCTCGACACATCGATCAATCAGCTCTTGGAGATTTCTGATCCTCAACGACACTACTGACTTCTAAATTTCGAATCTCAATCCCCGTTGGAATCTCTCACTCAACCATCTCTGGTCAACTCGATCACGGAATGGACTGAAATACCTCGCCAACGATTCGAACTTGGCCGCATACTCGGACACCGTCGAGTTGCCTTCTTTGCAGATTGAAGAAATTCCTGCTCCTTCTCGCTCGTGCAGATCCGAAAGTACTTGTCCAAAACCTTTCACGAAAAAGCTCCCAGTCATCTCGCGATGTTCGCTATAAACGTTGCTTCACTCCTCTCCACCAATACTCTGCGTCTCTAGCGGTAAGTAGGTGGCATAGTCGACCTTCACGTTGTCCGAGCAATGAAGTGCCTCAAAGATCTTCTCGATCTCTTGCATCCAAAGATCGCCTTTATCCGGATTTGGCTCACCGTAGAACTTGATTGGATCATGCTTCCTGAAGTCGGCCAATCCTCTCGCTTTGACATTTCGCTCGCTCGTTCTTTGTTGCTGCAAGTTCTGCCGAGTTAACGCCGCCGTCTGGCTGAGCCATCGCGTTAGCCTGTTGGGTGGCGGCGGTTGATTGTTGAGCCATGGCTGCCGCCATCTCGGTCATAGCTTGAATAGCTCGTTCCATGTCGACGTTCTCGGTTGCAGATGTCGTATTCCTACGAGGTGGCATTAGATTCCACAAAGTTCAAAACCCTGTCAGAATCTCACAACAAGGATGTGTTAAAACACACTGCTTCAATCAAGAAACAGTTCAAACAATTTTTCAAGCAATAAGTGCTTCACTTAATCAAACAGCAATCAACATAATACAACTAGGTACCCAACACATAACCCGACATAGTGACCAGTCCAAATTCCTATGCACACTTTCGGTCGAATCAATCAAGCCTCGATACTCAAAGTCAGAACGACCGCTTCCTGACCGCCAGAAGCTCAATATACCGAGCTCGAGTTACCGAGCTCAACACACCAAGCTCAACATAAACCTATATGAGATGTGTTTTAAAAACAAAACTCTTGTGCCTTTTTAAAAATACGATATATTTTTTTTTTAAAACCAACTCGTGCACATCAGAGTAATTACAGCTTTTCGAAACATGGTGCAACTAAGACACAAGACTTAAATTCAAATAAACATACATGCATAACATATATATATCACTCGAAATAATAATGTATACAAAATACAGAGTAGCAAATGTGTAAAGAAAATACACCTAAGTACGACAACTTCAAAAGAGCCATCATACCCTGGGGGTACTTCCGGCAGACTCCCACGCAGGGGGCTGCTCCAAAAGTAAGACCACCACCACCCTCAGAGCAACAACACAACACTGCCCAAACTGGTCACGACCTCGAACACAAAAGAAAAACAAGTACAGTTCTCAGAAAAACAAATATCCAATAAACAAACAATCACGACAGATAGAGGTCGTCACTCGGGTCCTCGTCGAGCTCCTCCTCAGCATCGTCTACATCGTCGAAGTTCCCTGCGCCCTCGACATCGCCTGGGTAACCGTCATGGATTGAAGGCACCACGGAAAGTGGTCAACTTCTCAACAATTCAAGATAAGCTCGACATAAAAATATAAGCAAACAAAGAAAGTATAACATTCACCGACGTGACTCGACCATCTCACTCTAAACTCGACACAACTCACAAATCCATTTTCTCTCGACTCGACAATTTTTCGGAATGCACATGCCGCATCAGATGTCGAAAGTCCAGCCGAAGCCTTGGGATCTCGCTCTCCCTAGGACGATCAACTCAGTCCCGTGGCGTGGCGGCGTCTAGTCAATCTCCCGTAAACAAAAAGGGGACCTAGCACCCTCGATTATCCGGTCACGGCTCAAAACGTCATACGACTCACCTAGCTCGCTCACTCGATGAACAATTCGCCAGATCACGATATTCAAAGAGTTAAACACAAGATATTCAACCGCATGTCAAATAAAAGAGCAAGCTCGACATGAAGAAACGCAATTCAACATGCAATACACACTTCACGACATATATTCAATCACATATTAAATACATGCAAAAACTCAATCATATCACAACATTTCAACTCGACACAAATCAGGAAATCCATACACAATAACATAACCACATAGGATATGAAATGCCCTTACTTAAGGACTTATAAAAATATTAATGTGAAGCGCCTTACATACTATGAAAATATTAATATGAAGCGCCCATACCAGAACTCCAAGTTAATCTTTGCTCGACAACGACCTCGACCGCATTTGTCTTCTAAGAGCTCGACAACGACTTCTCTTACTCGATCTCGACACGGCTGTCTTCAACGAACTCGACAACGACTTCGACACGCATCGCCCTCAATCGACCTCGACACGCATACCCTCGCTCGATTCTGCTTCCGCGTCCTTGGATTCGCTTTCCGTACACCTTGATTCTGAAATCACTCGATCTCTGAATCGACTTCCTAAAACAAACACAACTCGATCGATCTATGGTTCTAATACATCTAGCTCTCTCTTCCCCAAACTCAACCACAACCCGTAAAAATATAAAACTCAAGAACTGAAAGATATTTTTCCTCTAACACAAAGTTAGGGATTTCGATCAAAATTTCATGAAAAGTTATCCGATGCTTCAATGATAGATCGACAACAACAATAACTTGAACAACAAATGAAAAACAAGAAATCGAAACGAACCAAAAATGGAGGTTTCGGCACCGCCGATCAGAAAAACAGAGGAAGAAATTTGTTTTACAAGCCCAATTAATCGGTTAGAAAGATAGGTAATATTGTGAAGAAGAAAACCCATCAATTTGACATGATTTGGAAGCATAAAGCGGTTAAAAATGGAAGAAGAATTAGCGCTAAACAAGAGTACGGATGAAAGAAAATCTGCTTCTTCATACCTCAACGGTGATGGTCGATCAGACAAGATATGGGTCGAGAAGTTGATGATGAACAAAATTGATGAAGAAAGCTTGTGCAGAATCTCGATGGAACTCACGGTTTCGTCGATGAAGATTTTTAAAGAAAACAACGAAACACAGAGCACAAGGAAGGAAGAAGAAAGAAGAAAAGACAAATGAGTGTGAGGGAATCGGCCGTGGTATACATTTGGCGAGAAAGGGGTACAAACGTAACTCCAGCCTATAAGATGCCAATCCCATCAATCATCTACCCGTTAACTCGTTCCTCTCATAATTACCCTCTACTGCTTGGTCAGCGGCAAGCCGACAATGTAATAATTACAAACAATATAATAATAACGCTGAATAACGCTCGAAATAATACGAGGTGTCATCTCGACACGATGTCGACAAGAGTGCTCGTGCAAGCGCATAAGGTTCTAACACGAGTTCGTGAACGCGGTCTCCTCACTCGACTTGCGTCCTCATCAGCGATGCAGCGACTTCATCAACTCGACACGCGACCTCCTCACCATTTCGGCCAGCTAGTGCACGTGGTCTCATCAGCTCGACAAATGATCTCGGCAAACGATCTAGTCACGGGATCTCGACACAAGGTCTTGGTCGAGGTCTCGATACGTCGTCCTAATACGATGTCGATCTCGTCCTCAGGTGTTACATCAATGTATGAGAAGTAAAGTTTCTTATTTGTTTGAAATGATCAAATACTTGTTTGCTTCTTGATGACAATAATGCCTTTTTGTAGGGTAAGTACATTATTTCCGATAAAGGAGAGAAAGCAATATTTTCTCGCATAAATGATGCTTAGAGACGCTACAAAAGCTTTATCAAAAGAAGGCATTTTCTAAAGTACACTAATATGAAGGAAAGGTTAAAACACCGTCCTCAGAACATTTCTGAGTCTCATTTCAGAAAACTCATGGCATATTGGAAAAATGACACTATTCAAGTAAGATAATTGTATTGGTTATTATTTTAAATTTATATTCCATTTTCATATTTTAATTCTTCTCTGTAATGCAGAGCATTAGCCAAAAAAATGCAGAAAATAGGGCTAAGCAAAAGTTCATGCATCGTGTGGGACCAGTAAATTTTGCTAGAATTCGTGCAAAATTGGTATGGTAATTATGTGTTTTTGTGTGTCATTTTCAATATCTAAACAAATTAGTCTCCTAATTAATTTTTGTTTTTCAATCTCTGATGAATGTAGCTTGCAAAGAAGGAGGATGGAGAAGAAGTCACCAAGTGAAATGTTCATCGAGACTCAAAAGTCGGAAAGGAAAAGCAGTTGATGAAGAAACACAAACCGCAATTGTAAGCTTAATATTGTTGTTCTTCAAGTATATATATTATTTCACAAAACACATTTATTGGTCAGTGGTTGGGATCCTTAATGGCAGGTGTGGATTTTGATTGTTTTTTGCTGAATTTGTGTGATAATTTGTGTTTTGTTATGGACTTTGCAAATGAACACTTTGCTTTTGTTTCCCATTTCTTCTACCAAAGTCGCATATCATATTAGTGGCAGCTTATTACATATAGGGATACTGACAACTCAAGGTAATTAGGATATATTTTGGGACTTGAAATCTGATTTCATGTTGGTTATATAATGTAGTCATAAAAGCAATACTTTCATAAATGACAGAAAGAGTGCAACTCTAGATAATTAAGCTTTTCAATTTTATACCTGATGTTAATATTTTTGTTATTAATTAGGATACTCTTCAAGAATCAATTGAAAACTCAAGTGAAGATGTAGAAAAAGCATTCCAACCATTCTTTGGCAAAGAAAGGCCCGGTAGAGTGCGCTCTTATGGAAGAACTATGACGCCATCATTAATGAAAAAGAATGAAGAAATTGCTTCAATAAAGAAGCAATATTCTAACAAAATTACAGCATTGGAAAAGAAGATGCAAACATATGATGCACTTCTAAAATGTGTGTTGATGCAACAACGTCCAGATTTAAGTGAAGAGGTTGTGGATGACTTAATGCGGCGTGCTTTTGAGAATGACAATAGTGCAGCACCACGTTCGTCGGCATCAACCAATGCTCCTGTTCAAGAAAAGGTATATGATCTTGTACAATATGATATTTATAATATGCTAAATATCATTAATAAACATAGTATGTTTCCATGTCAGCATGTAATATTAGGACCATGGTGTGATCAAAATAGTGCCTGAACCTTGCTTCCGTAACCTTGCTTCATCAAATATGACCATGTAAATATGGCATAGAACCCAAATGCAGTTTGTGTTTATATGGCATCAAATGCAGTTTGTGTAAAGACATTCGAACATTTTTCTAATGTCTATATATGTAGTTGTTTGACTAAGGTGAGATATCACTTTTAAAATCTGAAAGATATTGTGATTATGTGCTCCAATTAGGAACCAATTATGCGGTACATTTAAATCTTGAAACCTATTAAAAATATTTTAAATACGTAATTGTAAAGTCTAGATTTTTTGTTATGAGCCTGATTCTATGCAAACTGACTTCAAACAGTAAATATATCCAAATCTTTGACACTAACTTAATTGCGAGAGCAGCGAGTGACTCTGTTATTTTATTCCTCATTTCTCCCTAACATCCTTTTGTTCTCATGTCCACACACTTATTATTTTGTCCTCTTTACACACGTGTGTGTTCTTCTGTTTGGTTCCTTTTTCTGTTTATCCACTGTTTTTATTGTTTTATTGGCAGTGGGTCAGGCACAAAAAAAAGGAGATTGGACTGTAGTTACATTATTTTTTTAGGGGTAGAATTGAGCACTGGTTCTATTGAATATGAGTGCTGACATTTTTATGCTGTTTATGGTCAATGTTCTTTTGTCATAGAACAAGTGGAAAAAGGCATCGCACCAGCTCCCACCCCCAATATATAATTGATAACTTTTGGTGTTGCTATGGGGTATTTTTCAGTCAAGTTTACTTTACCTACAAATTTTGAGTTGTACTATTTATTTGTTTAAAATCATTTGGAAAATTCTTGCTCGGCATTTTCCTAGCAATTGTTGTTGGAGACTCTACCAAGTCAGGTTAACTTATTCTACGTGATTTCTAGTCTGCAAGGCGCATGATGTTCTTTTTGTGGAGAAAGTTTGGAGTTAGCTCTTCATCTTTTTTTCTCTTGTTTGTTTTCTTCTCAGGTATGGTATTCCATTTATGCTTGGACTGGATTTTCAGCAATTTTTCCTTACACTGCCCTCGATCATTAAATGTTGGGAAAAATATACATTTGGTCCCTGTAATATATCTACCCTTCAGTAATTGTGAATATGTTAAAAGAGTAAAATGTGAATATTATCCACCTCTATAGCACCAACTAAATCTTTGTGACAAGATTGATATCCATGCATTGATGAATAAAAAGCCGACTATTTATTATGTTTATAATGTTCATGAAAAGTAATTGATATGTAATTTTCAGATCTGCTTTCATATTTCAAAGTTGGAAACGAAGATGATCTTGAAGGTGATTTTGAAGATTTTGAAGAGTGATGTTGGTATCGATGGGGAAGACTACATTTTGGATTTAAATATGTTACAAGTATGAAAGACTATTTTTTGGATTTTTTTTTAATTACAGAAGACACCTAGTAGTTTATATTTTGGATTCAATTAGAATCTATGTTTTTTTTTTGAGTTATGACAATTGACATGATAAAATGTATAACTTACATTTGCTAATTTGTTTATCCTTCGTTAGTATTATGTATAAACTAAAAATTATTGAAAAATATTGTCTAATATTTTTTATTACGTTAAATAATGGTGATATATATATATATAACTAAAAATAACTTTTAAGCTTAAAATTATGATTTTTTATACAATCTTAATAAAAATCATGGTTTAAATAATCTCTCGTAGTTGGAAAAAAAGTATTGCTTAAAAACTGTGGTTATTTAGGCGTTGCGTTAATATAACACAAAAATTGTGGTCGCAAATTGAATCATAAAACAGTGGCTTAAACATATAGGCCATGGTTATTGAAGCGTGGTGTAAACAGAGCACAAAAACCGTGGCCGCAAATTGGCTAATACAACCGTGGCTTAAATGTATAGGCCACGGTTATTGAAGCGTGGCGTAAAAAGAACACAAAAACCGTGGCCTCAAAACGGCTCACAAAAACCGTGGCTTAAACGTATAGGCAACGGTTATCGAAGTGTGGCTTAAACATAACACGAAAACCGTGGCCTCAAAACGGCTTACAAAAGCCGTGGCCTTTTCCATAATTTAGGCAATGGTTTTTATGTCCCGTGGGCTAAAGTGAAAAAACTGTGGCCTATTCGAATTGGCAACGGCCACCTACTCCACGCACGAAAAACCGTGGCCGAACCGTGGCCTAAGGTTTCGGCCACGGTTTTTCTGCTTCCAGCCACGGTTTTTAGGCGTTGCCTAAAGCGATTTTTGTTGTAGTGTGTAAACGTTGAAAACACTTAATAATAATAATACATAAGCAGCAGCAGGATTACGACCCTCATAGAACCGTTATTGTAAATAGACATTGCAAAAGAATTGTCATTACAATATAGAACACAAGATAATTGACAAGGTTTTTTGCTAATCATCATATCATCTCACATATATACCTTAAAAAAGTATGAATTGTCAATTTTTATGCCATGCATACCTGCAAAACCCCAACTTCAACAGACCCGCCATAAAAACCAAAAATAATTTCTGATATAGTTAGTTGAGAAAGAAGAAAAGATCCTAAGAATAACATGTGTAGTCCAATAGTAATTTAATTCCAATCATTTTCATAGCATATCAGCTATTGAAAGATTTTCCCTTACAGACCCACCTACCTTGGGCCACCATTCTGCCAACAGAAGACTTCTATGTTCACTGTAAATTTGCAATGCAACTTGTGATTCAGATGAGTAAGTACATGTAATGGTCCTTTTAAGTTTTCACTCATTCCACAACATAAGAAAAGGAAAAGGAAAACCTTACTAGTGCAAACAAAAAACAGCAAAAAAATAATAATTTAAAAATACGAAAATATGTAAAAGGTGGCAAAAGAAACATTTGAGACTCAGCTTCTTTAAATTATGGAAAAGATCATTTGAGTATTGGGATTGTTTTAAGTTCCTAAATAATACTGCGTCTGCCCTATGTTGCCACCTTGTCTCTAACTATTGCCCAATGTTCTAACTCAATTTGATATTCTTGCAATAATTTTAACTGAAAAACGTAACACCCCGTTTTCGAAGTGCTACAGTAATAATAATAATAATAATAATAAAAATAATAAATAATTAGACAGTATAAGTATATCGAAAAATAACATTTTATTAACCTTAAAATTATTATCCTGTACAAAGAGTAAATAGCTTCACGAAACCCGTGGTTTGGGCCCACTAATTGTTTGATATACATATATAGACTCTAACTCATTGACTTTGACTCACTGGCTGTGACACGTAACCGAAGCGAATTGCTCACACTGTGTGCTCTCTATACACTCCCGGCGATATCTTTATCCACGTATATCTGTTTTAGAAAGAAAATACAAACAAAGAAACAGAAGAAAGGAGCTACACTATAAAAGTGGGAAAGTAGAGATAGAATGCATATATAAATGGCATCTTCATATAAACACAGTAATTACCATTATTACCTGGATTCATCTTCATTATGTCTTAGTTTTACATCCCTGTTCCTACACTCCGCTCTATCACCTTCCCTCTCACACTCTATTCATATTTTACTATAATTTATTTTGTATCTAACTGTTAGTCTAACAATGTTACTATCCTTTCACCACTCTAATTCAGTTTTCCCTTATAATTTATCAAGTCTATTCTACCAGCTAGAATTTAATAGTATTTGTTCCATATTCCTCTTATATCAATAAATTACCTCAACCATGAGCAGAGTCTACAGTTCAAGACAAGGTGTATTTCAAGCATCAGGCAACACAAAAATACATTATCCAACATATTATTCAGCAACATAGTCACACAGATACCAACAATCATTAACAACATAGCTCATTAACCATTATCAGTCAACACTTCCTTAATCAGTACCAACTACCAGCAATCATATCAATATCACATCATCCAACATTGATTATTAACTTATGGATTAACCCTAGCGTCGCTTAGGCGACCAACTGCTCACATATTACTGAACAGTATACACATAAATCATAAGTTGTCTACCCTAGGGTTTTCCATTCACTCCAACAATTATTCTTATGGTTGATGCATCTTCGACAACCGCCCTCATTATCACAGCCACGCCTCAGAACACCTGAGGACGAGATCGACCTCGTATTAGGACATCGTATCGAGACCTCGTACCAAGACCTCGTGTCGAGATCCCTTGCCAAGATCGCGTGCCGATGTCATATGTCGAGCTGATGAGGTCGCGTACCGAGCTGAGGAGGTCGCATGTCGAACTGAGGAGGCCGCGTGCACGAACTCGTGTTAGAACCTTGTGCGCTTGCACAAGCACCCTGATCGACATCGTGTCGAGATGATAACACTCGTATTTTTACGAATATTATTTAGCGTTAATTAGTATATCTTGTTGTTTGGATTAATATCTTACTTTAAAATCTAGGTGTCGCTTATTTGTGGTTTTATGAAAGATAAATTCATTTAAAATGGTTTTCTTGTAATTAATTATTGTTTAAGAGATATTTAAGGGAGATAAGACCAAAGTGGTTTTTTTCCACCACCGTAGATAAATATCATGATTAGTTTCCTCCACCTCCATAAATATCACGCTTAGCCGCCTTAAACACTCACTTTCCAGTTTCTTCTTTTTTCTTCTTATCTAAATTTCCTCTTCTCCAAACCTCCATTGAAGAACCTTGAGTTCCATTGAGCTTCGTGATAAACTTTCTTCATCAACCTTGTTTCTTATCATCTTCTCGACATATATCACCATCTCGACCATCTTTTGAGGTATGAAAAATAGAATTTTAGTTCTCTTCATGTTATCAAGTAGCTACTTCTTCTCTCTATTTTAGCTAGTTTATATGCTTCCAAATCAGGCCATATTGTTAGGTTTTCTTTTTCATGACATGACCTCCCTTTCTAACCAATTATTTGAGCTTGTAAAACGAATTGCTTTCTCTCTGCTTTCTACAATAGGCGTGCCCAAAACCCTCCCTATTTGGTTTGTTTTGATTTCTTGTTTTAGTTTGTTGTAATGCTGTTTCTTGTTGATGTTTGTTGTTGATTTATTGGTTATAGAATCATACAACCATTTTCATGAACTTTTGATCGAAACCCTAACTTTGTGTTAGAGGAAAAATGGTTTTGTCCAGTGATGTATGAAAGAAGTTTTTAATAAAATTTTAGAGAAAAGGAGTTATTTTGTAATGTTTGAATTCTGGTTGTATTTGTTTAAGTTCTTGAAGTTTTAATGTTTACTTGGGTTGTGGTTAAGATTGGGATAATGAGAGCTAAGTGTTATTAGAACCCATAGATAGAACTAAGTTGTGCTCGTATTAGGCGGTGTGATTTCCGAGATCGTCTTTGCAAGGAGATCAGGTGTACGAGAACACGAAACGAGGTTGACCGAGAGCCGTGCGTGTCGAGATCGAGTGAGAAGTCGCTGTCGAGCTCGTTTGAAGACAGCCGTGTTGAGGTCGTTGTCGAGCAAACGTTAGCTTGGAGTTCTGTAAGGGCACTTCTAGACATTCTAGGATTTTTATTGTTATATTCCTATGTATGGATTCCTTGATTTGTGTCGAGCTTGAAGTGTTGTGATATGATTGAATATATGCCACGAATTGTGTATTGTCATTGAATTATGCTTCTTCATGTTGAGCCTGCTATTTTTATTTGACATGCGGTTGAATATCTTGCGTATAACTCTTTGAATATCGTATGCGGCGAATTGTTCATTGAGTGAGAGAGCTTAGCGAGTCGTTGGCGTTTGAAGTTGTGACCCGGAGAGCGGAGAAGGTGCTAGGTCCCTTTTCCGCTTATGGGGACTTCTAAGTGTTGCCACGCTATGGGACCCGAGTCGATCGTCTCTAGGGAGAGCGAAGATCCCAAGGCTTCGCTGGACTTTCCAAAGATACCAATGACGCGTGTGCATTCGGAAAAAGTGTTGAGTCGAGAGGAAATGGATAGCGAGTCGAGTCGAGTCTAGAGTGAGATGGTTGAGTCACGTTTGGTGAATGTTATACTTTGTTGTTTACTTATTTCTTTATACCGATTATCTTGATTTGTTTAGAAGTTGACCCTTTCCCCGTGGTGCCTTCAATCCATGATGGTTACCCAGGCAAGGTCGAGGGCGCAGTGGAACTCGACAAACAGATGATGGCGAGGAGGATCTCGACGAGATCCCGGCGACGACCTCTACTTGTCGTGGATTTGCTTTGTCTATGTTTTTGTGTATAGTGGTTGTGACCCAGTTGGGCGGTTATGTTTTGTTATTACAGGTAGATCGGCGGTTTACTTTTGGAGTAGCCCCTGCGTGGGAGTCTGCCGGAAGTACCCCCAGGGTATGATTGCTCTCTTGAAGTCGTCATACCTTAGGTGTATTTCTTTGTACATTTACTACTCTGTATTTTGTATACATTATCATTTCGAGTGGTATATATGTATATTATGCATGTGTGTTTTATTAGAATTTAAGTCTTGTGTCTAAGTTGCACCATGTTTCGAAAAGTTGTAATTACTCTGATGTGCACTAGCTGGATAAAAAAAAATATACCGAAATGTTTTTAAAAGGCACAAGAGTACCGTTTAAAACGCATCGCATACAGGTTTAGTTGAGCTCGGTAGCGGTCCGGAAACGGGTCGTTACAATGTTGGTATCGTGAGCCGCTCGGCTCGACCGGCCGTATAGGAATTTTGACTGGTCACCGTGTCGGGATATGTGTGTCGTACATGGTTGTACTATACCGATTGTCGCTTGATTAAGTGAAGCACTTATTGCTTGAAAAATTGTTTGAACTGTTTCTTGATTGAAGCAGTGTGTTTTAACACATCCTTGTTGTGAGATTCTGACAGGTTTTGAACTTTGTGGAATCTAATGCCACCTCGTAGGGATACGACTACCGCACTGGAACGCCGACATGGAACGAGCGATTCAAGCTTATGACCGAGATGGTCAGCGGCCATGGCTCAAGAATCACCGCCGCAACTCAACAGCCTAACGCGATGGCTCAATGCAGCCGGCGTTGACACGCAGAATTTGCGGAACAAAGAACGAGCAGAGCGAAATGTCAAGCGAGAGGATCGCGGCACTTTAGGAAGCATGACCCACCGGTTCTACGGTGAGCCAAATCCAGATAAAGTCGATCTTTGGATGCAAGAGATCGAGAAGATCTTCGAGGCACTCCATTGCCCAAACAACGTGAAGGTAGACCACGCCACCTACTTGCCGCTAGGAGACGCAGAGTATTGGTGGAAAGGAGTGAAGCAAACATTTATAGCGTAACGTCCGCGAGATGACCTGGGAGCTTTTCCGTGAAAGGTTCTTGGACAAGTACTTCCCAGACATCGCACGAGCCGAGAAGGAGCAAGAGTTTCTTCAATTGCGAAGCGCTCGGACAGGTGTCCGAATATGCGCCCAAGTTCGAAGTCACCGCAAGGTACTTCACCCATTTAGTGACCGAAATGACCAAAGATGGTTAAGTGAGAGGTTCCAACAAGGTCCGAGATTTGATATCCGTAAGTCGCGGTATCATTGAGGATTCAAACCTCCAAGAGTCGATAGATCGCCGTGTCGAGGTAGAAGGAGTAAGAAACCACAAGAAGTTAAGACCGCCTGTGTGGACCAATGAGACCTCAGGGCATGGGACAGAGATTTGCACAGAAAGGAAAGCAACTTAAGAAGCCTTACAACCGACCTCAGGGGAACAACAATAATAGAGGACAGTATCGTCCGATGACTCAGCGAGCGGGAAGTGGAGGTCAGACTGGTGTCGAGGTGATTTGTTATCGTTGTGGAAGGCCAGGACATTATGCGAGTGACTGCACTCAGAAGGAGAATATATGTTTCAACTGCAAGAAGCCAGGACATTTTGCCAAGGATTGTCCCACACCTAAAGCAGAACCGGCAATGCATGCGGCGAAGGCAAAAGGGAAGCGTCAGGGAGCTAAAGGCGTAGTCTTCGCATGAGTGGCGCAGGAAGCGTAACAAGGCGATGACCTTATTCAAGGTGAATGTGAGATAGTAGGTAAATCCTTATCCGCCCTTCTTTGATTCGTGCAACCCATTCCTTTATTTCTTCCGATTGCAGGTGAACCATTTGAATCAATGTGATCGCTTTACTGCTCCAATTGGTAGTTACGACCCCAAAGCTAAAACCTTAGTCACAAACACCGCATGTCTTAATTGTGTAAAGTGGTTATTCGTAGTAGAAAGTTTGTGGTCAATTTGGTTTGTTTGCCTCTAAGGGCTTAGATGTAATCCCTGGATGGATTGGTTGTCATACCACCATGTCCTTCTTGGACTGTGCCCGTAAAACCGTAATTTTTCCGCACCTTGGAGTCTCCAATTATCTTTCACGAACGTATTGGAGTTTCTTTGAAAGAAGGAACTAGGAATACATGTATCCGCTAGTTCGTAAGTTTCCCAAACAGATCGGGCGAAGAATGTACCAGTGGTGTGTGACTTTGTGGACGCTTCAAGACGCGCTGTGGTTACCACCAAAGCGTCAGAGGTCGAAGTTCTCCATCGACCGATTCCAGGGATAGGACCTATTTCAATAGCGCCTACAGGATGTGTCCCGCCGAGATGAAGGAACTAAAGTCCCAGATTGAGCATTTGGAGTCAAAGCAATTCATACGACCGAGCGTGTCACCGTGGGGAGCTCCAAAGGTTGTTGGTCAAGAAGAAGGATGGACGATCCAGATCGGCGTGGACTATCGCCAACTCAACAAGGCTACCGTGAAGAACCCAGATCCATTACCACGTATTGACGACTTGATGGATCAACTTCGTGGAGCGGCGATGTTTTCAAAAATAGACTTGAAGTCGGGCTACCATCAGATTCGCGTGAAGGAAGGAGGTGTCTCCAAAACAGCCGTTCAGACTAGATATGGGCATTATGAGTACTTAGTGATGCCGTTTGGAGTGACAAATGCGCCAGCCGTGTTTATGGACTATATGAATAGGATTTTCCATTCGTTTTTGGATCAGTTCGTTGTAGTGTTCATCGACGACATATTGATCTATTCAAGAACCGAGAAGAGCACGAAGAACACTTACGCCGAAAGTACTACGTATATTGCGTGAGAAGCAACTTTATGCGAACTCATCCAAGTGTGAATTTTGGCTTGAAGAGGTGAATTTTCTTGGACACGTGATTTCCAAAGAAGGGATAGTGGATCCAACTAAGATTGAGGTCAGTGTTAGCGTGGGAACACCGAAGACTACCTGAGATCGAAGTTTTGTTGGCTTAAGCGTGCTATTATCGAAGATTCATTGAAGGTTTTTTCAAGATTGTCGCGCTTCTTACACGACTTACGAGGAAGGATCAACCTTTGCTTGACCGAGGAGTGTGAATCCAATTTTCAAAGACTCAAGGAGCTTTTGACAACAAATACCGTGTTGATTTTGCCTCAACCCAAGAGCCTTACGAGGTGTCTTGTGATGCGTCACACCAGGGATTGGGATGCGTCTTTGATGCAACACCGAAAGTGGTAGCGTATGCTTCAAGACGCCTTAAGATTCACGAGAGAACTACCCTACTCACGATTTGAGTCGGGCAAAGAAGTGGTTTTTGGCGTCAAGATATGGAGGCACTATCTTTATGGGAGCACTCTTCTCGCTTTCAGCGATCACAAGAGCTTGAAGTACTGCTCGATCGTAAAGAGCTCAACATGCGTCGGCCAGATGGACGTAATTTCAAGGACTACGACTTTACGCTGGAATACCATCCCTGTAAGGCTAACGTAGTAGCGGATGCATTGAGCGTAAAGAGCGCTTAGCCTCAAAGAATGATGACCAAGGAGTTGCAGATGCTCGAGAAGTTACGAGACTTGAAGTTGAGTGTGGAAGTTTCACCAGGGAAGCTGAGATTTGGTATGCTTACCATTTCTAACAGATTGTTGGACGAGATCCGAGACCAGAGGTTCATGACGAGCTCTCGCAAGAGAAGGTCCAATGATAGCACAAGGGAAGGCGACATTCCAAGTCGAATCTGACAACATCTTAAGATGCAATGGCCGAGTATGTGTACCTAACGTAGTGGAGCCGAGAAAGTTAATACTTGACGGCGCATAAGAGCAATTTTAGTATTCACCCAGGAGTTACGAAGATGTATCAAGACTTGAAGAAGCATTTTTGGTGGTCCTAATGAAGAAGCAAGTGGTCGAGCACGTAGCTCGTGTTTAACGTGTCGAAGCGAAGGTGGAGCACCAACGACCATGGAATGCTACAATCGCTGACGCATCAGTATGGAAATGGGATAGTATTTCCATGGATTTCGTTGTAGGTTTACCGAAGACGCAGAAGAAGAATGATTCGATTTGGGTGATCGTCGACCGATTGACCAAATCTGCTCATTTCTTACCAGTGAGGTCGACATACAACGTGGAAAAGCTGACCGAGATCTACATCGCGGAGATAGTGCGACTTCATGGTATACCCTCTTCAATCGTGTCGGACCGAGACCCGAAGTTCACGTCTCATTTTTGGAGGGAATTGCAAGAAGCGATGGAAACCGAGCTCAAGCTTAGCTCGGCATATCATCCCCAAACTGACGGTCAGACTGAGAGAACGATCCAATCGCTTGAAGATTTGTTGCGAGCATGTACGTTAGATCACCGAGGAAGTTGGGACAATGTCTTACCATTGGTGGAGTTCACCTATAATAACAGTTTCCATGCAAGTATTGGAATGGCACCTTTTGAAGCACTGTATGGACTAAGTGTCGACGCCTCTTTGTTGGTACCAGGATGGCGAGAGTTACGTTGTAGGACCGGATATGATCCAGCCAGACTATCGAGAAGATCCGCTTGATCGAGATAGGATGCGAACGCCTCAAAGTCGATGTAAGAGTTATGCACCAAAGACGCCGACCACTCGAGTTCGAGGAAGGAGAGCATGTATTTCTTAGAGTTACCCCCACTCATGGAGTTGGTCGAGTGATCAAATCCAAGAAACTTACCCCTAAATTTATTGGACCTTATCGATTCTTCGTCAGATTGGTCCAAAGTGGCATATCGATTGCTTTGCCACCCTTCTTGTCGAACATACATGATGTCTTTCACGCCTCACGATTTAAAGTATATTTCCGAATTCTTCTCATGTTATCGAACCTGATATGATTCAATCAAGGAGGACCTATCTTTCAAGCATCACCAAAGAAGAATTGTTGATCGGAAAGTCGTAATGTCGCTGAACAAAGAGATCCAACTTGTCAAAGTTGTGTGGGATCAAGACCGGAGATGCGACTTGGGAGCCTGGAAGAGAAGATGAAGACTCAAGACTCGAACTCTTTCATGGTAAGTAACTTATTTGCAATTTCGAGGACTAAATTTTTTTAGAGGGAGAGATTGTAACACCTGAGGACGAGATCGACCTCGTATTAGACATCGTGATCGAGACCTCGCATCAAGACCTCGTGTGTCGAGATCCCGTGCCAAGATCGCGTGCCGAGGTCATATGTCGAGCTGATGAGGTCGCGTACCGAGCTGAGGAGGTCGCATGTCGAACTGAGGAGGCCGCGTGCACGAACTCGTGTTAGAGCCTTGTGCGCTTGCACAAGCACCCTGATCGACATCGTGTCGAGATGATAACACTCGTATTTTTACGAATATTATTTAGCGTTAATTAGTATATCTTGTTGTTTGGATTAATATCTTACTTTAAAATCTAGGTGTCGCTTATTTGTGGTTTTATGAAAGATAAATTCATTTAAAATGGTTTTCTTGTAATTAATTATTGTTTAAGAGATATTTAAGGGAGATAAGACCAAACTGTTTTTTTTTCCACCAGCTGTAGATAAATATCATGATTAGTTTCCTCCACCTCCATAAATATCACGCTTAGCCGCCTTAAACACTCACTTTCCAGTTTCTTCTTTTTTCTTCTTATCTAAATCTCCTCTTCTCCAAACCTCCATTGAAGAACCTTGAGTTCCATTGAGCTTCTGCATAAACTTTCTTCATCAACCTTGTTTCTTATCATCTTCTCGACATATATCACCATCTCGACCATCTTTTGAGGTATGAAAAATAGAATTTTAGTTCTCTTCATGTTACTGTTAGCGCTACTTCTTCTCTCTATTTTAGCTAGTTTATATGCTTCCAAATCAGGTCATATTGATAGGTTTTCTTTTTCATGACATGACCTACCTTTCTAACCAATTATTTGAGCTTGTAAAACGAATTGCTTTCTCTGTTTTCTACAATAGGCAGTGCCCAAAACCCTCCCTATTTGGTTTGTTTTGATTTCTTGTTTTAGTTTGTTGTACGTTGCTTCTTGTTGATGTTTGTTGTTGATTTATTGGTTATAGAATCATATAACCTTTTTCATGAACTTTTGATCGAAAACCCTAACTTTGTGTTAGAGGAAAAATGGTTTTGTCTGGTGATGTATGAAAGAAGTTTTTAATAAAATTTTAGAGAAAAGGAGTTATTTTGTAATGTTTGAATTCTGGTTGTATTTGTTTAAGTTCTTGAGTTTTAATGTTTACTTGGGTTGTGGTTAAGATTGGGATAATGAGAGCTAAGTGTTATTAGAACCCATAGATAGAACTAAGTTGTGCTCGTATTAGGCAGTGTGATTTCCGAGATCGTGCTGCAAGGAGATCAGGGTGTACGAGAACACGAAACCGAGGTTGACTGAGAGCCGTACGTGTCGAGATCGAGTGAGAGAAGTCGTTGTCGAGCTCGTTTGAAGACAGCCGTGTTGAGGTCGTTGTCGAGCAGCGTTAGCTTGGAGTTCGGTAAGGGCACTTCTAGACATTCTAGGATTTTTATTGTTATATTCCTATGTATGGATTCCTTGATTTGTGTCGAGCTTGAAGTGTTGTGATATGATTGAATATATGCCACGAATTGTGTATTGCTGTTGAATTGTGTTTCTTCATGTTGAGCCTGCTCTTTTTATTTGACATGCGGTTGAATATCTTGCGTATAACTCTTTGAATATCGTATGCGGCGAATTGTTCATTGAGTGAGAGAGCTTAGCGAGTCGTTGGCGTTTGAAGTTGCGACCGGATAAGCGGAGAGGTGCTAGGTCCCTTTTCCGTTTATGGGGACTTCTAAGCGTTGCCACGCTGTGGGACCTGAGTTGACTGTCCTAGGGAGAGCGAAGATCCCAAGGCTTCGGCTGGACTTTCCAGCATACGGTACGGCGTGTGCATTCCGGAAAAAGTGTCGAGTCGAGAGGAAATGGATAGCGAGTTGAGTCGAGTCTAGAGTGAGATGGTTGAGTCACGTTTGGTGAATGTTATACTTTGTTGTTTACTTATTTCTTTATGCCTGGATTATCTTGATTTGTTGAGAAGTTGACCCTTTCCCGTGGTGCCTTCAATCCATGATGGTTACCCAGGCGAGGTCGAGCGCAGGGACCCCGACAGCAGATGATGGCGAGGAGGATCTCGACGAGGATCCGGGCGACGACCTCTACTTGTCGTGATTTGCTTTGTCTATGTTTTTGTGTATAGTGGTTGTGACCAGTTGGGCCGGTTATGTTTTGTTATTACAGGGTAGACTGGCGGTTTACTTTTGGAGTAGCCCCTGGCATTGGGAGTTCGCAAGTACCCCCAGGGTATGATTGCTCTCTTGAAGTCGTCATACCTTAGGTGTATTTCTTTGTACATTTACTACTCTGTATTTTGTATACATTATCATTTCGAGTGGTATATATGTATATTATGCATGTGTGTTTTATTAGAATTTAAGTCTTGTGTCTTAGTTGCACCATGTTTCGAAAAGTTGTAATTACTCTGATGTGCACTAGCTGGATAAAAAAAAATATACCGAAATGTTTTTAAAAGGCACAAGAGTACCGTTTAAAACGCATCACATACAGGTTTAGTTGAGCTCGGTAGCGGTCCGGAAACGGGTCGTTACAGTCCCTCTCCTGAGGTACTGTTGTTATCAACCGCTAGTAGGGCTTGGGTCACCCTACGCATATTTATATATACCACTCTATTCTACAATCCCTAGAGTGCAAGGTTTCTTGCTCCCACCTGGATAGAAGACCGTTGTAGCTGCTGCCACTCTCTGCGTCCTCTCTGCTTTCGCTACTCGTACTCCTATGTCAGAACACTCCTACTTAGTCTACCAAGCTATTCTCATCCTCTTTTCTTAGAGGATTACCTACTAAGGACTTTCTGATGCACAAGATCCTCACTTGAGGCAAGTGCAGAGCATACTTGCTCCCTAGTGACCTCCCCTAAGTCTCACTCCTATTCTCAATCTCTAGAACTACTTACTAAGGATTTTCTGATGTGCCAGATCCTCCTCAGAGGCAAGCACAGAGCATACTAACCCTTAGAAGTTTCCTAAAGAGAGAAAACTAGAGAGAGAAGAGAATATAGAGCGTACCTGGCCTAGAAGACTGCTGTCGCTCACCTCACTCGCGCCCCGCCACTCCTCTTCCTCCAAGCCTCCTTCTTTGCACTCCAAAAGCACAATTGGAGAGCTTGGCTAAAATGAGGAGGTCGAGCCCTATTTATAGACCTAAATTGGTCTCGTCGCGTCGCGATGGACCATAGCGTATTTTTTGCCGCGGCGTTAGAAACGCCACGTGTCACGGGTTCATTGGCTGTGACCACCGACTCGATCACCGCCTCATCGGTTCTGGAATTCTCTCCACCGACTTACCATTGCGTCGCGACCCAGTTTACACTGGTCTCACGCGCGTCACGATCAACGCCGCCAGTTGAAATTCCATTTTTGCCCCTCTGGCTGTTTCTAGTGTTTTCTAAGCCTTTCTAGGTCATTTTAAAGCCTGTTTTCTTCCTAATTAACGTCTTGGCTTGATTATATTTTTGGTCCCCCTATTTTTTCAAATCCATGATTTTGGTCCCCCTATTTTATTTTTCACGGATTTGGTCCCCATATTTTTTATTTTTCACGAATTTGATCCCTATATTTTTTAATTGCAGTTTTGGTCCTCCAAAATTGTAGATCTCTTGTACTTTTGGTCCCCTATTTTCCCAAAATCCATGATTTTTAGGGACTAAAAGTGCAAGAAATCCATAATTTTGAGGAACTAAAAGTGCAATTAAAAAAGTGTGGGACCAAATTCGTGAAAAATAAAAAATATGGGGACCAAATTCCTGAAAAATAAAATAGAGGGACCAAAATCGTGGATTTGTAAAAATAGGGGGATCAAAAATGTAATTACGCCTAAGGTCTTTAACCACCATTAATTACTTAATTACCAATTTAATTTATACTTTAATGATTATTAAAAAAAATCAGGATGTTACATTATTATCCCCTTAAAATAATTTTCATCCTCGAAAATTCAGCGGTTGTTACTACTTTAGAATTAACCTTATTCTTTACCTTCTTTATGAGACTTATCCACATTTATTATACATCTCAACTTTACCCAACTTGCCTTTCTGGCCCATTTTATTATTTAGTTTATCCCAAGCATTAGGACTTCCACCATTGTCAACCAAATTATTGAGGTGATCAGTCTCGTAATTTGTTAACAATGTGAAATCACAATGCTGGCATAAACCGTCTTAACAACCTATCCTTTTTCAACAAATTTTTCAATGAAACCTCTAATAGGATCATGGTTAAGAATGCCCGGGTTCATCCTCCACCACTTCCTACTAGAAATTTCATGAGGACTTACCACATCCTGGAATGTAAATAAGACACAAAGCATATGTAACCAAAATTTACCTCGACCATGACTACTACTCATAGTATATACAGCCACTATCTACCTCGCCATATGTGTAATTGCCAACCGCATCATGAGAGGTACACAACTACCATAACTGACACAATTGACAGCCATAACATGAGGGACAACACGACCAACAAGTATCCACCATGCACACAACTGTCGCTCGCAATATGGGAGACAACAACGACAACCAACACTTACCATGTGCACCATTGCCGTACGACATGGGAGACAACAACAATCAATACTCACCATGCGCACCATTACCGCACGACACGGGAGTTAACAACAACCAACACTCACCATGCGCACCATTACCACACGGCATGGCACCATTACCGCACGACATGGGAGACAACAACAACTAACACTCACCATGCGCACCATTACTGCACAACATGGGAGACAACAACAATCAATACTCACCGTGCATGAAATTACCGCTCACGGCACGGGAGAGAACAACAACCAACACTCACCGTGTGTGCAACTGCCGCTCACAACACGGGAGACAGCAACCAACACTCACCGTGCGTGCAACTGCTGCTCACGGCATGGGAGAGAACAACCACAACTGACACTCACCATGTGTGTTACTGCCGCTCACAACATGGGAGCCAACACGATTAACAGCCATTCACCATGGGCGCGACTGCCATTCGCAACATGGGAAACAACATGACGACTACAACAGACACTCCCCATGCGTGCAACTGCCGATCACAACATGGGGATGATGACACAACTACATGTAATACAACTACGACTCAGTATGTACAACTATTGTTCATGATTCTATGTAACTACTGCTCTTAGTCCAATGTTCGCACTTATGTGCAACTGTCATTTGACTATTTAAGGCACATATTATCAACTCAATTTTAAACAGTTCTACTCATTTACTATCTATTCAATTCCTTTTCCTTCTTTCTTGAAATATCAATTAATCTTATCAGCGACATTTCAGTCATTTAATACTACTAAGAAAACAAGCAAACATTAACATTCTTTATAAGTCGACCAGAGTTTACAAAAATAAGCAGAAGATATTTACACATGAACATACCTGTTAGAAGTTAAAGAAAATGGCAAATAGGAATATAACAACATAAAACTATGTACATAATTATTTGAGCAGAAGATGTAACAAAAAAAAGAGTTAGAAGTTAAATAGGAATACAAATTCATATAAGTAGAAGATATACACATAAGCAACAAAAATTTATTTATAAGTTCATACATTGGTTTCAGCAAAAAGTGTCTCAAAACCGATTCCGCTAATCAAGGTCGGGAGGATTTAGTTCCTCACACGTTACCCTGAGAAGTGTCACTTTCTACCTACGAGGTCGCCTTTTGTGATCTCTTGGGGTCTTTTTAGGATATCCTTCCTCAATCCTCTATCTTTCTCTATATCTATCTCTTGTACCGTGGGTATTGTTCGCAGCCTACATTCTCGAGAAATATGCCCTGGTTTCCAACACTCAAAGCATTTGCGTTTCTTAAATGAGCAGTTCTTCACTAGGTGTGGTCCTTTGCATTTAAAATATTTTCTCGAGTTCTTATGCCCCTCCTTGGATAACTCCCATCTGCTGCGGAGGTTGGCCATCTTTGCTTCCATTGATTCCCTCAAATTGATCTCTACTATCCCATTCCCTACTTTCATTTCTTTGCTCTTGATCCCTTATAACTCCTTTATTCCAAAACTCATCCTGCTGACGATCGATGTCCTCTAGCTCCATACAACATTCTACTAAATCAGGAAAACCAGCTAGACCGACGAAGTTCAAGTTGAAGCCCATCTTGAAATCGTCGGCACATCCACTCCTCACTAGGGCGAAGCTGGTAATACTCAGAATATTTCACTAGGGATTCAAATCTAGTGGCATACTCTCCCACAGTCATCCTTCCTTGAGTCAATGCGTTGAATTCTATGGCTTTCTGTTATCTTGCTGTCCTAGGAAAATACTTCTCTAGGAAGCATTCTCGGAATAGTTCCCAGGTAATAGCTCGTCCTTCAGCCTCCAGAACTCTCCTTTTATTCTTCCACCAACCCCCAGCTTCACTCACCATCATGAATGCAACATATGTCTCCATCCAATCGTCACTACAATGCATCACTTTTAATATCTTCTCAATCTCTTGAATCCATTGTTCAGCTCCTTCAGGGTCATATTCACCTTTAAACTGATGTGGCTTTCCTTTCAAAAAAACTATCAACCCAGTATCTTCCATTTTCACTTCCTGTTGCTGCCTTATAACTTCATGTTCCTCCCTAAGCATCATTATTAACTCTGTGTTCTGTTGAGCTTGCTGCAGAATAGCAGTGGCCAAATCCCTTAAGGATTCTTCATCAACAGACTTCTCCTGATGATTTTTTAGGCGAGGAGTTTCTATTCCAATTCCATCACTAGTCGGGTTACTAGTTTCTCCAGGAACGGTCCTAGTAGCATTCTCCTCAATTCGATCCATCTTGGTTATAACCTCCTGGTCGAGAAGATTAACGATGTTTTATTATACAGTAAAATGTAAAATAACTTTATATTTATCAAAATATTCATACATATTATACGTATATATATAGGGATAACAACTTCTTGCTCATTGCTGCCCCATACTCTTCCTTATCTCCTCCCTCATGCGCCCTCAATTTGCGTCCAAAAGAAATCCTTGTTTTTCCGCCAAGGGATTGACGTAATGTTCAAGGTATGAAGGAACATATCAATATGTGCCCAATACCTTGAGTCATAAGAAGTAGTCATCTTTGTTTACTAAAACAAAGATAACTGACTTAGCGAACATCATATCCTTATCCGGACATAATCAATGTCCGGTGGAGACCCAACTAGACACAGCCAGTGACAACATCCTAATGACCCAACAGTCCGGTTAGGACCGAACTGCTCTGATACCATAAATGTAACCCCCCGTTTCCGAAGTGCTACAGTAATAATAATAATAATAATAATAATAATAATAATAATAATAATAATAATAATAATAATAATAATAAATAATTAGACAGTATAAGTATATCGAAAAATAACATTTTATTAACCTTAAAAATATTATCTTGTACAAGAGAGTAAATAGCTTCACGGAACCCGTGGTTTGGACCCACTAATTGTTTGATATACATATACAGACTCTAACTCATTGACTTTGACTCACTGGCTGTGACACGTAACCGAAGCGAATTGCTCACACTGTGTGCTCTCTATACATTCCCGGTGATATCTTTATCCACGTATATCTGTTTTAGAAAGAAAATACAAACAAAGAAACTGAAGAAAGGAGCTAAGAAACACAATACACACTATAAAAGTGGGAAAGTAGAGATAGAATGCATATATAAATGGCATCTTCATATAAACACAGTAATTACCATTATTACCTGGATTCATCTTCATTATGTCTTCGTTTTACATCCATGTTCCTACACTCCGCTCTATCACCTTCCGTCTCACACTTTATTCGTATTTTACTATAATTTATTCTGTATCTAACTGTTAGTCTAACAATGTTACTATCCTTTCACCACTCTAATTCAGTTTTCCCTTATAATTTATCAAGTCTATTCTACCAGCTAGAATTTAATAGTATTTGTTCCATATTCCTCTTATATCAATAATTTACCTCAACCATAAGCAGAGTCTACAGTTTAGGACAAGGTGTATTTCAAGCATCGGACGACACAAAAATACATTATCCAACATATTATTCAGCAACATAGTCACACAGATACTAACAATCATTAACAACATAGCTCATTAACCATTATCAGTCAACATTTCCTTAATCAGTACCAACTACCAGCAATCATATCAATATCACATCATCCAACATTGATTATTAACTTACGAATTAACCCTAGCGTCACTTAGGCGACCAACTGCTCACATATTACTGAACAGTATACACAGCAATCATAAGTTGTCTATCCTAGGGTTTTCCATTCACACCAATCATAGGTTGTCAAATTTGTCCAACTTTGGCTTATCAGCTTTTGGATTACATGCAAAAAGCAAAAAGCTCTTGCCAATACTGGTATTAGTTAAACGTTCTTCCACATTTTCTCCATATTTTTTTCTTACAGTAGTTTTTCTTAATGTGTCTAATCTTTTATCTTCAATATTTTTCTCTGATCTGGAAAATGTTATTTTTGAGCTACAAAAGGTTGACTTATTTTTTTCATGGAGACATTTTTTACACAACTTTTTGAGAATTAGATTACAGAGGAGTTGTGTCCTGTAAGTTAACTCTTGGTACATAACTTTATGGTATATGCAATTTCTATTTTCTTATGGGAGTGATTTCTTCATTTCAATTTTTTTTGACATATTGATTTGCAAAACTATACCAAGTTAATGTTGAATTGGATTTCAGTACTTCTGCCTGTTTTACGCCCTCAATATATAGACTGGAAGCATGGCCAAGACAGAAGCTGAATTTTGTAAGAGTTGAGGTATCAAAATCAATTCAAGGTTAAGAGTTTCAGGTTGCTTTGTATCAAAGAATTCACTGCATCATATGCACTTTAAAAAGATGCATTATCTGGACAAATAGATCCTTCCCTAGAGGCAAGGTAGCTTGGAAATAACATTGAATCTTTGATAATAATTATGTGTTAGATATTGGATTTAGACATAGCAGATTTTCTTCAGGCAAAGGGAAAAATCATACACTTACTTATTGCTGACAATGCTATTTTTGATCAAAATTGGTTAATGCCCTCCTAGAAGGAAATAGTCTTTGGTGAATTTCTCCAATCTCTTTCATGTTACTGCACTGCATATGCATATCTGAGGAAAATAATTGAACAAAAAAGTAAGTTGTTATAGTTTATATACTCCTGTGACAACTTAGAAATGCTTTATGCAAGAAAAAACATTTAATCAGCCAACTTAGAAATGCTTTATGCAAATATTTTGCAGAAGTTGGGAAATTATTTCCTTAACCATAGCATGTTGGAATATTTTATTCCAATATCATAAATGTGGGCAAATATCATATTTAATTATATTAGCTATTTATCAATTAGGAGTCTTAATTGATACGTGATCAAAATAAGTGTAAGGCTAATTAGATTTCTGATTGGATAATTAATTAATTAATTAACTGATATGGGCTCAATATGAGTGGACGTCAGTGATGGCCTATTAGAGGGATAATGGAAACCCGAATAGACTATCACACTATAAGTAGGCTATGGTCCCCAATATACCGGACTAATCGCAATACGCACACGTTTTGCTCTCCTCTCCCCATCTGAAGAGAGCCTAAGGGATAAGGAGTCCCGGTTGAGGAAGAACCATAAAGCCGACGAGTAGCTGTTGCTCGTTATTACTCACAAAGCCTCTTTTCAGGATCCGTTCTGTGCTCTTTTGCTATGGATCCAGGTATTTCTCTAATCGTTAATAGATCAACATGTCGTAGATCCTAAGGTTATCAAGATTATAATTTGGTTCTTGATTACATGAAAGCATGCTTGTATGTCTTTTGATTTCCGCAATAATGTATTCATGATTAAAAGCATGCCTTGTGGGTAATTATAAGATTAATTCCAACAAGTGGTAAGTGGTATCAGAGAACTCTTCATTGTCGGTTTATTAGGATAAAAGTTTCTAATTTATGCCTGAGTTTTTCTTGAATCCATTTTTCCCCAATTTTTTTTATGAACCCTTATTTTGAATTTCCGGACTTTTGGTTTTTTCATTGCAACGAGATCGTGCTGTTTTGTTGAAATTGATATACGCGTACTGGGTCGAAAACTTATTGTTATGTTTGTGACGGATATTTTTTTTCCTTCACGCATCAATATTTTTTTTTTCGAATTGAAACTTCGCTTTTCTTGTTCAACGAGATGTATGCCGAAAAGTTTTAGGGGCAAATCAAATGCATATTTTTATATAATATGAATTGGGAAATGAGATTCGGAACGTGATGAATTGTCATTCATGTTTTGTTTCAATATTATAATATTGAATCTTTTGATGGACTTGCTATTTATATTTTGTTATATGGTCCACAACATAAAGCTTTGGTTTTGAAATTTGTGGCTAAATATTTAATAGTTTTGTTTTATTTGGAATTAACTCGTGAAGATATGTATGTGATATCCCATGAAGATTTCGGTGATACTATTTTAAGTTTTGGATTTGGATTTTAATATCATGCGATATTTTTTTATAATTTAAATTTGTGGTGTATGGTTATGGCCCTAGTACTTTGGTGTTGTTTATCTATTTACTTTTTTAAATACGACCTGCGTGTCGTGATTTTAATTTAGTTTAAATATGGTCTGCGTGTCGCGACTTTCTCTTTATTTATTTTATTTTTTAAATATTATAATTGATCAAGAAAGACAAAGGGGGACAACACCATATGAGGATGCCACTCGGAGAGGCTAGCTTTTGTGCTAAAGAATTGTAATAGTTTAGTTATTTGATTCTTTTGTGTTTAGGAGACCATAACCGTACATATAGTTTTTTTTGGTTTTCTGCGCTTATGTGTGGAAAATATGTGAATTGAGACCCTCTCCCATTTTATTTTATTTTTAAATAAAATTGTCTAGTATTTTTGATTGAGTTGATTGAAACAACATGTTACCAAAGTAACCTCTGTTGCGTAGATTAATTCAATTAAATTTACAAAAGATGTAGCGTGGAGTTATTCATGCGAGTTGTTGTCGGCCCAAAGGAAGGCGTAACTTGGCCGAATAATGACATGTGTGTGATGGTAAATGTGTGGTGATTATAAGGTTATTTATCCATGTGAACAATTGGGATGCCCAAAGGCAACCATTGTTTTACAGGACTTATCGCCAATGTTTGATTATTGCGTTGAGAGTACTGCTTGCAGTTAGTCTTTACAATCCAAAGATTGGGGACTAATGGTGCACTTGGTATCTTGTTTGGGTCTTTTAATTTACAATTAAAGTTGTTTGTGCATGTCTAATAATTATTTATAATTTGACGTGCCTACTAATGTTGATTGTATGTTTATTTGTTCTCTTATTTTAGTTGCTGTTGCTACCGCTCCTAATTTTTCTACTCAAATTAACCAAATCCCCATGCTGAATGGGATGAACTTCAAGTCTTGGAAGGAATCTGTTGAGATCGTTCTCGGATGCATGGACTTAGACCAGGCACTGAGGGAGGAACGACCCATTCCCACTCCGGAGAACTCTCATGAGCTCAAAATTGAGAAATGGGATCGGTCCAACCGAATGTGCCTCATGATCATCAAGAAATCAATTCCGAAAGTTTTTCGGGGCTCAATTGCTGAGAATGAGAATGCCAAGAAGTTCCTGGGATCAATAGAGCAATCCTTTGCTAAAAGTGATAAGGCTGAGATAAGTAGCCATTTGGCTAAACTCGCCTCTATGAGGTATAACGGTAAAGGGAACATAAGGGAGTACATTATGGAGATGTCCAACCTTGCATCAAAACTCAAGGCACAAAAGATGCAAATCCCTGATGATGTGCTTGTGCATTTGGTTTTGATCTCTCTCCCTGCACAATTTGGACAATTCGTGGTGACATATAACACTCAGAAGGACAAATGGTCTCTCAACGAGCTTATGTCTCACTGTGTGTAAGAGGAAGAGAGACTGCGGAGGGGTAGGACTGAAAGTGTTCATTTAGCATCAACTTCTCAGGACAAGAAGAGGAAGAAAAATAAGGATACTGCAGAAGGTTCTTCTGACAAGAAGAAGCAGAAAAAGCATGATAAGGGCTCAGCTTGTTTTTTCTGCAAGAAGGCAGGACACATGAAGAAGGATTGTCCTAAGTATGCCGTATGGCGTGCAAAGAAAGGTAAACTTCTCACTTTTGTTTGTTCTGAAGTTAATTTAGTTTCAGTACCTAAGGATACTTGGTGGGTAGATTTTGGTGCTACTACTCACATTAGTATGTCCATGCAGGGTTGCCTGTGGAGCCGACTGCCAAGTGATGCTGAAAGATTCATCTATGTGGGCGATGGCACTAAAGTTGCAGTAGAGGCTATAGGAACTTTTAGATTATTTTTAAAGACTGGTTTTCATTTGGATTTGATTGAGACATATGTTGCTCCGTCAATTAGGCATAATTTAATTTCTATTTCTATTTTGGACAAATCTGGTTATTCTTGTTCATTTAGAGATACTAAAGTTAGTCTCTCTTATGGTCCAAATATTATTGGTTACGGGTCTTTAATTGATAATCTTTATATGCTTGATGTTGAGCGTTCCTATAACCAAATATTGCAAACAAGTTCACACGGTACGAAACGAAAATTAAATGAGAATTCTGCCACTTTATGGCATAAGCGCTTAGGCCATATCTCTAAACAGAGAATTCAGAGGCTTGTGTCGGAGGATATTCTTGGACCCTTAGATTTGTCTGACTTTCAAGTCCGCGTAGAGTGTATTAAGGGTAAACAAACAAACAAACAAACAAACAAACAAACAAAAGGAATTTAGGTGCCAAAAGAGCTAAGGACGTCTTAGAACTAATACATACAGATATTTGTGGTCCTTTCCCTACGGATTCTTGGAATGGGCAAAGGTACTTTATTACGTTCATAGACGATTACTCGAGGTATGGTTACCTATATTTACTCCATGAGAAGTCTCAGTCTTTAGATGTTTCAAGTCTTTCAAAGCTGAAGTTGAACTTCAACTAGGAAAGAAAATTAAAGCTGTCAAATCAGACCATGGTGGTGAATACTATGGTAGATATGACGGATCAGGTGAGCAACGTCCAAGGCCCTTCGCTCTTTTCCTCAATGAGTGTGGAATCGTTCCGCAATACACAATGCCAGGCAAACCCAGTATGAACGGAGTTACAGAACGACGAAATCGGACTCTTAAGGATATGGTGAGGAGTATGATTAGCCATTATTCATTACCAGAGTCACTTTGGGGAGAAGCATTAAAAACTACAGTTTATATCCTCAACAGAGAACCCAGCAAAGTAGTCGCTAAGACCCCTTATGAGTTATGGACTGGGAAAAAGCCCAGCATTAGGCACATGCACATTTGGGGGTGTCCAGCCAAAGTAAGGCCTTATAGGCCGCATGAAGGTAAGTTGGACTCTAAAACAATTAGTTGTTATTTTGTTGGGTACGCAGAACGCTCTCGCTGGTATAATTTTACAACCCCACTACTAGAACATTTTTTGAAACGGAAAATGCAAGATTTCTTGAGGAAGTTGAGTTTGGAAGGGAAGGAAACATAAGGAGTGTTGCTTTTGATGAAGAAACTGTTATTGACAATGGTCAAGTCTTAGTACCTATCATTGTTCAAGCAACAGATCCAGAAATAAATGAGGATGTTATTCCTAACATTGCTCAAGAAGAAGACAACACTGAGTTTCCTCCTCAAGCACCACCAGAAGTTCAAACTCAACAATCTCAAGAGGTGCCATTAAGGAGATCTACTAGAGAGAGGAGAAGTGCAATTTCAAATGATTATGTTGTATTTCTTCAAGAACATGAGGAAGGTATCAGTTTGACTGAGGAAGATCCAATCAACTTTAGTCAGGCTATGAAAAGTTCTAACTCTCTTAAGTGGATTGATGCCATGAAGGATGAGATGAAATCAATGGCTGATAATGATGTTTGGGATCTTGTCAAGTTGCCTGAAGGTACGAAACCCATTGGTTGCAAATGGATATTTAAAACCAAGAGGGATTCGATGGGTAACATTGAAAGATATAAGGCTCGTCTTGTCGCCAAAGGCTTCACTCAAAAGGAAGGCATTGATTATAAAGAGACTTTCTCTCTAGTTTCTTCGAAAGACTCTCTCAAGATTATTATGACACTAGTCACTCATTTTGACTTAGAGCTGCATCAGATGGATGTAAAGACCGCGTTTCTAAATGGCAACATTGACGAAACAATTTATATGGTGCAACCAGAAAACTTTGTTTCAGGCGATCCAAAGTCTATGGTATGCAAACTTAAGAAATCCATTTATGGCCTTAAACAGGCTTCCCGTCAGTGGTTTTACAAATTTCATCAAGTTATTACCTCTTATGGTTTTGAGACTAATGTAGTTGATGATTGCATATACCAAAAGTTCAGTGGGAGTAAATTTATCTTTCTGGTGTTATATGTCGATGATATCCTATTAGCAAGCAACGATATAGGCTTATTGCACGAAACCAAGAGATTTCTCGCGAAGAATTTCGAGATGAAAGATCTTGGGGACGCCTCATTTGTCTTAGGAATCCAAATACTTAGAGATCGCTTTCAAGGTATCTTGGGATTGTCACAAAGGAGCTATATCGATACAGTTTTGGATATAAAACATGAGTTGGACAAGTAACCAAACTTATTGGCTCATGTTTCCCACACCCCCATAATTTATAAAAAAACCCAAAATACCCTTATTGAAATTCACCAAAACTTCCTTTCCTTTCCCATTTTTCATTCTACGGCAAACTACCAATTTCCAATTCCCATTTTTCGTCATCGTTACCAAAAATTTAGATTTACGATGCATATTTAAAAAAATACATACCGTAAATTCATATTTATGGTATCTTTTTTTTCTTTGAAACACACATACCGTAAATATTGAAATTACGGTATGCATTTTAAAAAATATATATATATATATATATACACCATAAATTCAATGTTTACGGTATATATGTTTTTAAATTAACAATAGGTATTGTAAATTTAAGATGTAGTTTGAAAAACACCATACCATAAACTTGAATTTACGGTACCCAGTGTTTAAAAATTATGTACGACAAATTTAAATTTACGGTATGTAGTTTTTAAAATTGCATACGGTAAATTATGTACCGTATAAAACTGGGAACCGTAAATTATCAATTTACGGTACATACTTTTAAGACTTGTGTGTCGTAAATTGGACAAAATTTAATAAAATTATGTACCTTGCCTATAGGTTATTCTTTCGAAAAAAATATTTACCGTAAATACGAATTTACGGTATACATTTTTCAAAATATGCATATCGTAAATTCGTATTTACGAAAGATGGATGAATTTGTTGGGTGGGGGTGTGGGGGACTAGATGTTGAAAGTGGGAGGGTAGTTGGAATTTTGGTATTTTTTAAGGGTATTTTGGTCAAATAGCATTAATGTGGGGGTTGGGCAAAGGTGTAGGGTGTGGGAAACAAGGGCCAACTAATTTTGGCCCAAGTCGGCTTAAAAATTATTGGCCAAGCATGGATTGAGCCATCTTGCTGACCTGAATTTATATCTATTTTTTGGTGAAATGGCCCGAATTATATTTTAATCACTTGGATTCATACTTCTAAATTGAATCTAATTTCTTAAAAAATATTGCTCAATACTAGTATGTTCCATACTATACACAGTATATTAATTCCCTTCTAAAAGTCAGGAATTATCTTTAAGTATGTATACACAAATAATTAATTGTTCGATTCATACTATATAGAAGCTCTTTTTTTAATTTACACACCTATGCGGCCTAGCATATCCTAGCCTAAAATACGGGCCATTCAGGTCGAGTCAGCCCAAATTTCTATGAAGCTATGTATTTCCAATTTATAAAATACAAGCCGAACAGACTAATTGGAGTGGTAAAAAAAGACCAATTTTTTTGGGTCACTATTTATGGAGTTTAGCTTAGCCTAAAATGCATGTGATCATTGAGTCAAGCCAAAATTAACCGCACTAATTGGAATTTGGATAAGGGGCTCAAAGAGACCCAAGTTGCGTTTGTGAGAAGCAAGTTTGGACTTGGTTTGATGGGATAGATCAGGTAATTATTGTTTCCTATTGGTGTTTGTTATAAGATGAGGTAAAAGTATTGTTGTTTGGCTGGATAGTTGGGGGATTATAAGTATTGAAGGATGGCTGTGAGTAGGTAACTGTTATGGACTATTTTATGTTTGAAAAATGATGTCTCTACTGGTATCTCTGATCATTCTATGTCGTCTATTTGTTTTGTGTATGATGAAAAATGGGTGTAGTCTTCTGGTTTATTCTATATGATGAACAATTATGTTGAATCATTTCTGTGCAAGTGGCTGGATGGGTTAGGGCGAAGGATAAATCATGGCTAATCTGTTTATGCATCTGTCTCGTGAAGGATGAGAGTTCAGAGGCGTAGGTAAAGATTATGCAGTTGCGTGGAGTTTGATAGATCAAAGAGTTTACAAATGAATTGTGGATACACTCACGCTGTATGTGAATTGAGCATTTGTTTAATTTTTGTAATGTGTGGTCTCGGCTCACCTTGCCTATAGGCTATTTATCCTGTTATTGTGTAACAAAATTTTTGCATTTTCAAAAAATAAATTGCAAAAATTGGATAAATTAAAATTTAATTGATATTTTATTGCATTATTTTATTCTAATGTTTAATATGTTATTCTCAATGTAAGCAATTTATAGATAGTCACCAACAGTTCAAAGTGGCTTTTTTTAGGAGACAAACGAATATGGTTGCTCATCATCTTTCCCGAACATCCCTTTTATATGCTAGTCCCCAAATTTTCTATGATCCTCCTGTTATGTTGAAACATCAATTATTAAATGACATAAATTGACTTTGTTATGCTAAAAACAAATATGTTATTGTGTCAAAAAAAATATGTTATTTAAATATATCCACCACTAGATAACATAAGATAATATTATATATTATTCATCAATTAGATCGATCGATTGCTTTCTCATTTTATAGAACAATAACAAGATATTCGTGCATACGCACGAGTCTATCTATTTTTACGTATTTTTCAAATACATTTATTTATAAAATAAAAGTTTTATATTGTGACGAACATAATTAGTAGTGAGAATAAACTACATGTAATGTTTTCCTATTGGGAGTCAAGATTAAAATAATTATTTGTAAATAATAAGGAGATTTATAAAATTGCTATGTGATAAAAGACAATGAAATTATATCGATAACATGTAATGTTTCCATGTCAGAACTTAAAAGCAAAATAATCATTTATAAATAAGAAAAACATTTCTAAAATTGATATTGTGCTCAAAGACAATAAAATTACACTGACAAAAAAATAATAATCATTTATACTGACAATACGTAATGTTTTCGCGTTTACTAGTCGAGATTCGAAAGTAAAATAATCATATATAAATAATAAAGATATTTATAAAATTGATATGTACTTAAAGACAATAAAACTATTTCGACAACATCTAATATTTTCTCTTCTTGATGCAAAAGAAAAGTAATCATTATTACCGACAACATGTAATGTTTTCCATTGGAAATTAGTTGTTTAGTTTTTTATTTTATTTTTTTATTTTGTTTTTATAAATATCTTTATTGTTTATAAATGATAAATGATTATTTTACTTTTGAATCTCGATGGAAAAACGGGGAAACAAATTACGAATTTTGATACATGCTCAAAGACAATGAAATTATACAAACAACATGTAATGTTTCCCATTAGAAATTAAAAGCAAAATAATCATTTATCATTTATAAACAATAAAGATATTTATAAAAATAATATAAAAAATAAAATAAAAATTAAACAACTAAATAACTAATAGAATTTGATACGTGATAAAATTATAGCGACAATATGTAATGTTTCTCCGTCGAGACTTAAAAGTAAAATAATAATTTATAAATAATAAAGAGTTTTATAAAATTGATATGTGCTCAAAGATAATAAAATTATTCCGACAACATCTTATGTTTTCTTGTCGGCACACAAAAAAAAAGTAATCATTTATACCGACAACATGTATTGTTTTCCCGTTTTCCTGTCGGGATTCAAAACTAAATAATCATTTATAAATAATAAAGACATTTACAACCTTTGATACTTGCTTATCAAAAAAAAAACATTTGATACTTGCTCAAAGACAATAAAGTTATACTGACGATATGTAATGTTTCCATGTTGGGACTTTAAAGCAAAATAATCATTTATCATTTATAAACAATGAAGACATTAATAACAACAAAATAAAAAATTGAACAACTAAAAGAATTAATAAAATTTGAAACGTGATGAATTATAGTAGCAATATATAATGTTTTCCCATCGAGACTTAAAAGTAAAATAATAATTTATAAATAATAAAGACTTTTATAAAATTGATATGTGCTAAAAGACAATAAAATTATTCCGATAACATCTTATATTTTCTTGTTGGCACGCAAAAGAAAAGTAATCATCTGAACCGACAATATGTAATGTTTCCCCGTTTTCCTGTCGAAATTCAAAAGTTAAATAATCTTTTATTAATAATAAAGACATTTAAAAATTTTGATACTTGCTCAAAGACAATAAAATTATACCGGCAATATGTAATGTTTCCCCGTTGGAACTTAAAAGCAAAATAGTCATTTATCACTTATAAACAATAAAGACATTTATAAGAACAAAAAAATAAAATATAAAAATTAAACAACTAAAAGAATTAGTAAAATTTGATATATGATAAAATTATAGCAGCAATATGTATTGTTTCCCGTCGAGACTTAAAGGCAAAATAGTAATTTATAAATAATAAAGACATTTATAAAATTGATATGTACTCAAAGACAATAAAATTATTCCGATAACAACTAACGTTTTTTCGTTGGGATGCAAAAGAAAATTAGTCATTTAAAAATACAAATAAAAAGTAAAAAGATTAACAAATTTAAAAAGAAAAAATATTATAAACCAAAGAAATAAAAACATTAAGAAAAATAAAAAGAAAATAAATAAAATTAATAAAATTAAAAAAGTAAAGTAAAAAATATATAAGTAATTAAAAATACAAAAATCAAAAAATAAGAAAAATAAGAAAACAAAACTATAATTTAAAATTTAAAATAAAAAATATGAAAATAGCAAGAAAAAATAGGAAAATCAAAAAAGATTTAAGAATAAAAAAATGTTAAAAACATAAAAACAGAAAATAAAAATCAAAAAATAAAAAACAAAGTATAACTTAAAGTAAAAGAATTTAAAAACAAAAAAATCTGAAAATAGTAACCAAAAATTAATAAAAATAAAAATAAAAATAAAAAAAGGTTTGACATAAAAACTTAAAAAACATAAAATTAATAAAATATTATTATTATTATTATTATTATTATTATTATAAAAGAGAGGGAAGACAAACCCCTAATGGGTGACATGTATCCGCAAAGGGTTTGTTTTCTAAGATTGAGATAGATAGATAAATAGATACATAGATAGATATAAATAAAAAATGTAACGTAAAAAAATCTATAAGTAATTAAAAAATACGAAAATAACAAATAAAAAATACGAAAACAAAACTATAATTTAAAATTTAAAATAAAAAATAAAAAATATGAAAATAGTAAGAAAAAATTCGGAAAATCAAAAAGGATTTAAAAATAAAAACAAAAATGTTAAAAATACAAAACAGAAAATAAAAATCAATAAATAAAAAACAAAATTATAATTTAAAGTAAAAACATTTAAAAACAAAAAAAATCTGAAAATAGTAACGAAAAATTAATAAAAATAAAAATAACAAAAGGTTTGACATAAAATATCAAAAAACTAAAATTAATAAAATATTATTATTATTATTATTATTATTATTATTATTATTATAAAAGAGAGTGAAGACAAACCCCCCAATGGGTGACATGTGTTCCTAAAGGGTTTGTTTTCTAAAATAGAGATAGACAGATACAAATAAAAAATGTATTGTAAAAAAATCTATAGGTAATTAAAAAATACGATAATAAAAAATAAAAAACAAGAAAACAAAACTATAATTTAAATATTAAAATAAAAAATATGAAAATAGTAAGAAAAAAATATTACATTCGGAAAATAAAAAAGAATTTAAAATAAAAAAAAAAAAACAAAAAATTTGAAAAATACGAAAATAGAAAATAAAAAAAAGCATAATTTAAAGTAAAAAATAATTTAGAAAAATCTGAAAATAGTAAGAAAAAATTGCTATAAATAAAAATAAAAAAGTTTGACATAAAAATTTGAAAAACATAAAATTAATAAAATAATATTATTATTATAAAAGGGAGTGAAAACAAACCCCCAATGGATGATATGTGTCCCCAAAGGGATTTGTTTTATAAGATAGAGATAGATTATTAAATGATACTTATAAGCATAAAAATTTGATATGTCAATTAATTGTTCTTATGTTGACTAAGTATAATCTTCCTCGTAATAACACTGGCGTAATTATTTATTAAAAAAAACTAAAAACCAAAAAATGTTTTCTTCATTCAAATTCAAACATATTCCTTTAAATGCAAGTAACACTTGGGTCCCACTAACAAAAAGATTTCATAAGCTGATAATATATTCAGAATTGAGAAATGGCCTAGCTAGGGCTGGTCACAGGACGAGTACGGTCGGGTTTGGTCCAAATTGCCAATCCAAACAAAATCGACTAAGCTAAAGAAGCATCCATTTCCGTCCGTTTTAGCAAACAGTTTGGTCAGATGGCAGATTGAGCAGGTGGGGGGTGGAGCAGGTGGGTTGGTTCAGTTGACAGCAGCATGTTGGAAGCACTAGTCGATGTTGGCGAAGGGCGAAAATGTCGAACTCATTCGCGCTATGAGGAGGTCACCGGAGAGAAACAGAAACCGAAAAACAGGGTGACGTACTGTTGTAGGCGGATGCAACGCCATCTCACCTCTCACCAGCCGGCATGGGTACAGAGGTTGGGAGATTCTTGTTATGGGTGATTAGCTGGGAGATAGATCTGTCGAAGAAGATAAGTAGTGCGTATTAGCACGGTGGGGCTACAGGCAGCCCTCTGAAAGTTCGAGAACGATGAAGCAACTCATAGTGAGATACTCCCTCCGTCCCTTAATATAAGACCTTTTTGATAAAATTTTCTTGTCCCTTAATATAAGACCATTTTCAAAGACCAAGGTGCATTAATTATTTTTTTTAGAAAATTACCCCTATACCAAGGTGTATTAATTCTCTCTCTCTCTCTTTTAATAGTCTTGAAAGATGAGAATGGTAACTTGGGAAAAATAACACACATTTTGTACATATTTAATGCTAATAACTAACAAAATACACCTTTTTAATGGACATGAAATGGTCAAAGATGGTCCTATATTAAGGGACGGAGGGAGTACACACTATACAACTTGTTTTTGCATAAATAAAAAGCAAAGAGGTATGCGTGGCAAACCAATATTCGAATTTTTGCTAAAAGAGGTACCTACATTTAGTGCTCAACATACCTCGAACAGGATTATCTCCATTGGAAGAGACATGTGGCGGAAAAAAAGAAGCAAAGAGGCATGTTTCAATTTCAATCACAAAAACAAAAAGCACGACGGCACGCGTTTCTTTTTAATTTTTTTCTTCTTTACACGTTAGCGTTTTTTACTGTGTTAAGTCACTGTTGACAGATAAGATATAGATATGATGAAACCAACTTTACCGTGTTTTTCTTACTTTTATTCCTTTGTTATACAATACATGTCTCTATTTTTTTTTCTGGCGGCATCTTGAGTGGACTAACAGGGTAGGTGGTGTACGGTGCCATATTAAATATAAAAGTGTATGACTCTTTTTTTTTTTTTTTGTCAATTTGTAACTTCACCTAAAAGTGTACGGCTTGTTTTTTTCGTCATTTTGTAACTTTACAATGACTCATTTTTCGATGTTTTTAACTTTACAGGTTTAGTAAAATTAAAAACAGGTCATTTTCTTTACACAACTATCTCAAACAGTGCCAAGGTAGATTACGGTTCAATATGTAAAAAAATAAAAAGAAAAAAAAGAAAAGAACCGGAAATATGATATTTATGGTTCAATATGTTAAGGAAAAAAAATATAGAACCGAAAATATGATATTTAAGGTTTGGATTTTGGAAATGATAATTATGGTTTGGGTTGACACACTTTCATTACCATTTTTGTTTTTGATTCATTTACTATTTACTTCCATTGACACACTTACATATTTATAGTTTACTTTTTGAAAAAAATATATTAAAAAAATTAAAGAAACAGATGCCCTAAAAAATTAATGCAATAAAAATTAATCAAAAAATATATTAAAAAAATGATATTTATGGTTTACTTTTTATAAAAAAAATATATTTTGAACCGGAAATATGTAAATACCGATATTTATGGTCTTACATTTCTTCTCTATCGATGGAACATGCCAACTAGGAAACAGACACCACACCAATACAACATTTAATCCTACTACAAACAATACAATTGACTAAATAAATGCACAAAACCGAGGTATGCTCATGCCATCCTCTCCTGCAACTTCAGATGCATCACCCCGCACAGAAGAAGAGACTTAGGTCAATTAAAGACCCACTTCTCTTTTCTTCTCTTCTCTTCTTCTCTCCCAATTGCAAATCAAATATGTTTTAGAACTCGACCCCTTCTTCGTTTACCTCGTCCCCGTCCTAACCGTCATCACATTCCTTGCCTCTCTGTTGCACCTCTGTTATTCCTCTCTACGCCGCCGTTGTTGCTTCCATCGCATTCCTCTCCTTCGATTACGGCCGTCAACGCGAATCCGATCACGGTACTCTTGTCGCTAGCGTTGAGGAAGCCGTGCACCGGACCGTCACCATACACTGTAATACGAGGGCGTCTTTGCAATTTGGTTTGCAGTAATACACAATGTACAATGAAACGTGGAGAGTTACAAATATGACGAAAAACGAGTCATACAATTTTATATTTAGTAAAAATGAAACGACGCACTGTGCAGCACCTATTTTCTTTAGTAAAAATGAAATGGCGCACTGTGCAACACCTATTTAGGTGCTGTATTCTAGACCTCACTTTTTTTTCATTGTTTCAAAACCTTTTCTTTCTTATATAAACTTGACTTGATGTTATATTTTTTTCTCCAATAACTGGATATTGAATCTATAACACTCCACTTTTTCTGAAATATTGTTTAAGGTTGTTGTACGCATATCTAAAATTCTCTTTTATAATTTATATTTTTTTGACACATAATTTATATTAAACATATCATCTAATTTATTAATATGTTATTTATTTTTAATGTATTATATCTTTATCTTTATATATATAAAGCGAACAATGTCTCCAGTGTTTTTTCCCTCGGAATTGAGCTTCATTCTTCTTGCTATCTCCCTCATTCTCCCACTCCTGCCACATGTTTCAACCCTTCTGCACACAAAGATATTTCTCAGAAACTTTGCAACCATGCATTGGTCATTGAATCGGTGCCTCGAAAATGACAAGAGAAGGGAGAAAAGCGGACGAGGGAAAGAGATAGAGAGGAACTTCACTCTGCTGAGATGTTTTCGGAACCATCCACTTCTCTCTCTCTCTCTCTCTCAGTCTTCACTTTCGTGACCTCTCTCCTCCCTCTTCTCCCTCAATCTCCTCACTTTGCCATGCATAATATAGTCGCAGAGAATGGCGCCACCACTGCCTTCAAGTTTCCATGCGATGTTGACACCACCACCACCTTGAACTTTTCACGCGACCTGACAAACTTTCGGATCACCACCCGCAGTCGCGATCTCCTTCTCCGTCGAGTCAGTCCGTGAGCTTTCTGCCAGATCCCCTTCTTCTCCAACAGTTAGGGATTTTGCTTGCGAGGATGCAGCTCCTGAGGGCGCACACTCCGATCTCTTCATTTATTACTGCAAGCACTGCAGATCCCATGTCCTCATAACCGGTTCGTTTGCTCGCTCGCACCCTACCCTCGCTTCTTCTTCTCCTTTTGAAACTAACTCTATCTGAATAAAGCTTATTCGCTTTTGGTGGAGGATGAGATTTGAAGGATCACGCTGGGGTTCTCTCCCTCTCAGATCTCCCAGACCCAGTGGTATGTTTGTTTTGCAATTGTTGAATTTTGTTGGATATATTTTGTAATTCATGCAATTGGAGAGTTGTGAAACAGAATTGTAACAGAATCATAAGTAACTACCAAAAATGCAAGTTCAGTTGGTGTTGAGAGGTTGCCAAAGGAGATGAATGACATGGAAATTAGGGATGACAAGGTCAAAATAAGCTTTTTACTTAACCTTTCCTTTGTCTTCATTTTTTTATCAAACATTTGGTTGAATTGAATGAATATGCAGTCTATTTATGTCAAAACTTGCTGAACAAAATGCAGGAAATGGAAGCCACCGTGGTAGACGGAAATGGGACCGAAACTGGGCACATAATTGTAATTACTATTGGTGGTAAAAATGGCCAGCCAAAGCAGGTATGTGTCTGATTTCTTTTTCTGTTGTTCGTGATTGTTTTTTGAATGGATTTTGTAGAAGTTATGATAATTATTGTGCCCTTTACAACCTTTGTGTTGTGAATTGTTTCTATTCTTTGGTTTTGTCCTGCAAATGAAAAGGGTGAACGAGTTTTTTGGTTTGTTCTTCAACTTCAATGTTGTGTTTGATTTGTTGACTTACCCATTGGTTATCATCTGACTGAGGTTGTGTAATTTGCATGTTGCTATCAGAATTTAAAGCTTATTGAAAGTGTTCAATTTGTGTTGATTAATGAATTATTTTTTAAGATTGTCAGTTTTCACATGGTTTTTATATTTGCCATTGAATGTTATCAGATTGAAGTGTTGGTTCTAATGTTTTTCAGTGATTTTTTGCGACTGTGACTTGGGCTTTCCTTACAATTGTTTGGTCTCTACCTAAATTAGTTGTTGGAAAAGCTACATGAGAAGCAAAGACAAGAAGAGGAGATGCTCCAAGAATTAGAAGGCTTAACAGAATATTTAAAAGTTTACAAGGATAGTCTTGCAGAAGTTACAGATGGTCGTCATAGGCTTAGATCATCATGCGATGAAAAAGATAAGGAACTTCAGGTAAAGCTATTGACTCTTGACTTCATGGGTTCTGTCTTATTTTTATCTTTGCCATATTGACATATCTTGGTGATTATGCAATTTACTAGGCTAAAATATTAGAGAAAAGGAGCCTGGAAGCAAAGATAGTCAAGTTGAATAATTTGGTCTGAATAGCTTTGTATGGCGAGCCAAAGAATAGGAGAAACTGGTTTGTCTGAGTCAGGGCCTTCAAGTCATCACCATGTCCCTTATGAAGTTCTTCATGGGATTAGTAACCAAACATCAGGCTTAATTTGTTGCTTGAAGGTTTGGTCTATGCAGAAAACAACTGGTGAACTGGAGGTGTGCTTTATGTAGATTAACTTTCTTTAGAATTAATGAACAAATTAAAATGTTTAAATGATTCATGTATCTGGTGAGGATGGAAAATATTGTAAAAATCATAGTTTAATCTGTCTTCCCTTATTTGGTTTCTCATTTTGATCTCGGATGAAAATTTGTTGGTTAAATGAAGAATATAATCTGTCTTAGGAAAGGAAGAATAATTTTAATATAAATATGTTTCTTTATCATTTATAAATATATAATTTTACTTACTCAGTTACCAAGTGTGCTTAAGTAATAGCTAAGGAAATAAGGATGTTGTTACTGAATGTGGGTCTTTACTACTTCCCTGTGAAAAAATCAAGATACTCATTTTATCTATTAGTTGATTAATCATTTCCTAAGTGGGCATAATACACCTTCAGATGATGAAATAATAACCGTATTTTCTAATGAGGCATTTCGTTATATTTTTCAGTTTATAATATGCAGCAGAAAGGAAGTTTGATCATGTTGTAATTCATGGTGCAAAATGCTTTCTGACAGAATGCTTTTCTTGATTGTGCAGAATGCTTTTTGAACTTAGAAACTAAAGGGTGTAGGTAGCAATTGTATGCAGTAAGTTTTCTTCCTTTTGAAGTTAAATTGTTCACGATAGATCTACCTTAATGGTATTTTTCTAACTATTGGAAAGGTGGTCAAGCAGCAAGGTATAAAGGAAATCAAGAATGAAATTAATGAAGATATCATGCTGCTGTTTCTTCCATTTTCTTGCTGCTGATGGGCTATCATGTTCGTGGGTTTCGAATAAAATGAGTGTCCAAATCTCCTCATTTTGTTTGTAGTTCCATTTATAGTTTTTTCAGATGATTTTGTGCAGCAAATTACAACATCCTTCACTGATTTTTTTATATTTTTTTTATAGGAACATGGGGAGTGCAGATTTGCTTCTGGCAAAAGAAGAGGTATCGTATAAGACATTCTTCCTACATATATTAACCGGGTTATGCTAAAAATTGAGTGTCCTTTGTAGCTAATGCTTTTCTTCTTCTTCATGTATTTTTTTGACTGTTTGGAGTGGCTCCGGTTCTTATTTAAAAATTTGGATTAGAAGTCACTGATGGTGTAGTGCTTCGCTCACACGGACGAGGAGTTGATGAGGTTCATATGTCAGAATCTGTCATCGTTCATCGTTGATGAGTATAGTACACATGGTTCTTATCATGTTATTTTGTTGGTTCTTGGTAGATGGTCTTTATGTATGCTTTTGCCTATAGTTGTGCTTTTGAGTGGGTATTTGCTTAACTTGAGTAAATGTTTTGTGATCCCGATTGTCGGTGAAGTGAATTGTGACTCATCATGTATCATATTGTGTTGTGAAACATTTACATTCAAGTCTATTAGGAAGATGTTGCTGGGTTTCTATTATTATTCAGGTCTATTCGTTGATTCTAGGAGTTCAAAGAATTTGATTTGCTTCTTCTAACCTCTATAGAATTGAATTTTTTCGGCAATGAAAATCTATTTACATCAATAGTTTTGAATTATTCAGCATCAATTGATTCGATTAGTTGAAAATTTATTGGTGACTTTCTGTGTTAAGTTTTTTTTTTTTAATCATGGGATTGGTTAACTTAAGGGATGTGTTGTAGTGTTAATCATCTTATACCATTTTTCTTGCAGGATGCGAATAAAGTCTTATTTACTGAAAATATGTTTTTCTCAATGGTTAAGGGTGGCAAATAGACAGACTTCATGCCCAATGTTTATGTGCTGGTGATGACAGAACGGATAAGTATCTATTCTTTCCGTCAATGCTTCTTTAAGTGCTTTCATGGTTGGACAACAACCAAGCAAAGCAAAGTATAATCTAAATGATATGTCTGGCATGATAAGCATGCTGGTAACAAGTTTTTGCCTTTTCTTTTTACAAACCTGTGAATTGTTTCCTCCTTGGTTGTACTCTTCAGCAATGATGGCGGGAGGATATTTACTATTTTTATATAGAGATGCTTTGCAGTTGTACATATCAGGGTGCATGGCTATGGTCAGCCTATGCTAATTTGCAACATTAAGCTGTATAACATTGTATTCATGTGAGATAATTAGATAAACCTAATAGAAGCTTTAGCGGTGTCATTCTCGGAGCTAACCTCATATTTCATAATTACTGTTAACTATTTCGACAAAGTAACAGGCCACTACTAAAGTTTGTTATCCTTCTGTTATTGATAGCTGGCACCAAACAATATTATGGAACAATTATTCTTCCAAAAAACATTCTCTGCCTTTATTTTGACTTAGAAAGCATGATTCATAAAGTCTCCATGTGTAACTTCCAAATAGATAGATAGCAGCAATAAACCTTCTAATTGTGTTTCTTATTATACTGATGCACTGAATAAATTATTTTTGCAGGTGAGGATTGGAGGTCTTATTGTAATTGATAATATCCTTTGGGATGGAAGAATTGTGGATCCATTGGTAAATAAATTCTTTCACTTTTATCTTTATGTCATGTTACACAACCTTCACTTCCCATTTTGGAGATATGTTTTCGCTTCCTTGAATTACAACTGCCACATGAAGAATTGTCACTGCAACTGCATTTGTCGTCCATTGAAAAGTTGTTGCTTGCTCTTATTTTGGCAAGACACTTGCCGATTAAATTGTTACTGACATTGATGGAGCATGCTGCATAAAAGAAGCAGAGTCTGTTAGTAATGCACTTTTGAAGATAGGTGCTCCTTACAACAAAAGATATACACATTACACAATGCAGACCATTTAATTAATGTGATTTGCTATTATGTTTTATGTTTGAACAGATCAAGTCAAAACGTGAAACATTTAACTAAGAGTCGGTTTGGATAAACTTTTTTAATAAATACTTCTAAGAAAATAAAATTGAAATAATCCTACATGATTACAAATCTTCTAATAACTTCTTACATTTCATGAGTTGGAAATTGGCAATAGATAATTCCTATTTAACGAGACTCCAATTTACCTTTCCTTCGTAATAATTTTCCATTTAACTTTCCTATTTAATAGTTCTCTCATATAACTATCTTTTCAATGTCATTTAAGGATAACTGACTCGTGGGACAAAGTACTAATTTTATCTAATATTAATAAATAATTAATTGAATAAAATTCCGGTTAAAAAATTAATTGCCTAAAAATAAATATATAAATAAAATATTAATTGATGTCATATAAAATAACTTCTCCTATGACCTTTCTTTTTTTTTGTTGATGAAATCTCCTATAACCTTCTGAAAAGAAATAAAGAATAACGTTAGTACATTGCACTAAGACCGATGGTCAGTATAGTAATATTAAAAATTAATTTTAATTTTGGAGCAGGTCTTTTATTTTTATATCCCTTTTTTAATTATTATTACCCTAAATATCCTACTTTTTCTATTATTTTCCTAATTGCCCTACATTTTTTTTCAAAGGTGAGAAATCGGTTTTGACATTACTGATTTTTCACCCGGGTTTTTTTTTAATTTTTTAACAATAAAATAACTTAAAAGACGAAGAAAAAAACATAGTTGAGAAATCAGTTTCAGTGACCCCAATTTCTCAACAGGCCAACTTTTTTTAAAAAAAAAAGACAGGTGAGAAAATGGTGATGATATCAACTATCACCGATTTCTCACTAGGAAAATTCAAAAAAAAAAAAAACACAGATGAGAAATCGGTGATGACAAAACCGATTTCTCACCTTACCAAAAAAGTAGGGCATTTAGGGAAATAATGGAAAAAAGGGGAATTTAGGGGAATAATAATTAAAAAGGGGATATAAATATAAAAAATTCCAAGTTTCACATAGCTTTCACCTTCGTTTTCAATCGCCGGCCAAATGCAGAAGAACAAATTCTCTACACAGATCGTCGATATCTGTCACCGACGGCATTTTTCCATAAGACTCGCACCCGTCCGATCCCAAAACTGCTTCCCTCATCCGCTGACCCATTTGCTCGACACTATCCGCTCGTGAGCTTCCATCTATTACCGGGTCTGTTGGGTTCGGGTCTGGTCATTATTTGTTGCCCACCCCTAGGCCTAGCCTTCTTTATTAAGATAAGATAAGACAAGACAAGATGAAACAAAAGGGGTCAACGACCCTGAAACATTTTTTTTAAAACCCAAAAAGAATTCACACATTTTTTTCTACACAAACGCACACATAATAAATTGGAATTGATGAACGCTGCATTAGATTAGATACAAATACAAAGAGGAAAAACAAAGTAGCTTATTTTATTTTATTTTGAGTTAATACTCTTTTTGGTCCTGTAATTTGAGCGAAATTTGGTTTTAGTCTCTATAAAATTTATTGTTTGGATTTAATCCCTGTAATTTAAGATTCTTCCACTTTTAGTCCCTGTCGTCAAATCCCTATTAAATTACAGAGACTAAAAGTGGAAGAATCTTAAAATTACAAGGATAAAAAGTGGAAGAAAAACTCAACGTTTTAAATAGGAATTTGATGGCAGGGACTAAAAGTAAAAGAATCTTAAATTACATGAACTAAATCGAAACAAAAAATTTTACAGGGACTAAAATCGAATTTCGCTAAAATTATATCGAGCAAAAGGATATTAACCCTTTATTTTATTATGATCGACCTTTGCTGCTCCAAGGAATTCAATTTCTATTTGTGTCCCTTCCCCACAAGAGAAGGTATGCTCTGTTCATATCTGAAGAAGTTCGAAGGATCAACCATAGTCTTCACTTTAGCCAATCTTTTGAAGTTGTTAAGGAAATATTTGAGACCCCAAATGCTGGCTTGCTTGTAGCTTGTGTAGCCATTGTTATTCACTCCAAGGTCAAGGTCTCTTTCGTTGAGATATACAGCTCGTGGAGACTTTGAAACAAAAGGTTTCATATAACTGTACACTCTTCTAATCCAATTGATGTTCCTTTTTGCTGCCTCATCTCTTTCCTCTTGCCAAATAAGCAAGTACTGAATTATGTAAATGTTTCCAGCTCTGTGTGGGAATGGAGTTTCCGAATCTGAAATCTCATCCATTCTGCCTCCAGAAGGATTAAATACCATCGCTTGTATTACATCTTGTGCCTCATCTTCAAAGAAAAATGGCCATACTCCTTCTAACCCAGCATCAGGAATTGGATCCTTTACAAAATCAGAGTTTGCTTTGAAAAATGATAAACCACCACTTTGAGTTCTGTTCAACAAAACTTCAAGGGGTTAATCACTTGGGAATCCAGCAAGGTAGAGTGTTGATTCTATCCAACTCATCTCACAGCAATCTTCTCTAACCAAACCAAGCTCTGGAAACTTCTCTTGCATCAAGGGAATGAGCTTATTAACACCTCCAAGAAACATGGATTCAAATGTGGCTTGTATTGTTGGTTTCCCCGTTTCACTTGAATTCACCCTCGTAAAATTCACCCTAATAGATAGCTCCTCATCAAGTTTATTTGCCACAAGTTGCCACTTGTGAATAAGCTTGGAGGTTGCATTTTGTTCCAATGTTTTGGGAACTCTGAACACTATCACAGTTGATGGAACTTGAACAAGTCTTATCTTCCATGCGATGATGACTCCAAAACTTGCCCCTCTACCTCCTCTGATAGCCCAAAACAGATCCTCACCCATTGTTTCTCTGTCAAGAAGCATACCTTTTACATAAATTATGTGAGCATCGATTATATTGTCAATAGCAAGACCGTGTTTACGCGACATGTTGCCATAGCCGCCGCCACCAAAGTGTCAACCAACACCCATAGTGGTGCAAATACTAGCAGAGAAGCCAAGCGTTTTGCTTTTCTGACTAATCCTGTAGTAGGGTTCACCAATAGTTGCCCCAGCTTGAACCCATGCAGTGTTGTTTTCTACATTCACTTTGATTTCTCGAAGTTTTATTAGATCGATGACAACAAATGGGGCTTTGTTAGATCTAGCGGCATAGGAAAGACCTTCATAGTCATGACCACCACTTCGAGTTCGAATCTGCATGCCGTGGCGTTGGGAACAGATTATGGTGGCTTGAATATGGGAAGGTTCCAGAGGTGTTACAATCACAAGGGGTTTCGGAGTTGTGTTGGTTGCGAACCTAAGGTTATGAATGAAAAAACTTAGAATAGATGAATAAGAGGAGTTGGTTTTGGTGTAGGCAACATTAGAGATTGAAGTGGATGAGTTATTAAATGGGAATTGTTTTCAAGGCATTGAACGAAGTTTTCATGAGCTGCAGAAGATGTAAAAGAAAATAAGAAAGCAATTGCAAAAACAGCAAAATATGAGCTTAGAAGCATCATTTTGTGGTTGATGATAAGGCATGTTGTGTTTATGTGGGGTTGCAAATTGAGAAGTGACAAGTCTCTAATTTATAGTAGTCTGTCTCTCCGGGGTTTAAGGTGTTGAAACTAGAGATAGATTTGTTAATGAGCCTTATTCTAATTTGGAAGACAATTCGTTGAAACTAGAGATAGATTTGTTAATGAGCCTTATGCTAAGTTGGAAGACAATTCAAACACGTAAACTAGAGAATCATTCCACAAATTTATTTTTTATTAATTACTCCACAAATTTAATTAAACAGAAGGAATATGCTAGTTATCGCGAAGAGTGGGCTCGTGAAATTTCCCGAATCCAGATGGACACATATTCACCAATCACAAAATTACAAATAGAATAAATAAAATAAAAAATTCCATCGTGTAAAATGAGAAAAACAAAATGCTTTCCGAGTTTTCTTCTTCCTCCGTGCACCCATCGACTCTTCCTTTTTGTGACCTCACGCTCAACCATCAGTCTTTGTAAGCTTAGAACGAATCAATCCCTACCGTCATCTATGCTTTACAATTCATCTTCCAACCATCCTCACACATCTTGTACCATCATCGTACAACATATCCACCATCCTCACACACTTGCGTTATTTTCCTCTCTCTCAACAAATCAAAACTATACCAGCAAACAAAAATAAGATGTAAGGAATTTGGAGGGTTAGGAACATGGACAAAAAAAACATAGAAGAAGGAATCAATACCATTTTGAGAGAACAGGGAGAAAATAGAGAGAGAAGAAGCAGGCAGCAGTGCGCCGTTTGTGAGCAACTGCCCCCAGCCAGGCACCATTGTCGGCGCCGTAAACCCTCACCGAAGCCCCTCACCGTCGTGCGGCCTGCCGCCTTCACAGGTCAGACGCGACCTCGTCGTGACGAACAGCCCACCTGTCACATTCTTCTCTCTCCACCGCGCGAACCGCCGCGCGAGCCGTCGTCTCTGCCACTGGCACCTCCTTCTTCACTACTCGCGGCCTTCTGTGACCCTCGTGCCTGCCGTTTACGGTGCCGCCACGTCTCTGTGTAGCCTTCTCCCATGCCGTTCACCTCCCGCGACCCACTGCCGCAAGCGCGGGCTGCCGTGCCTCAACCGCGACCAACTCTGAAGCTACCCCATCATCGCAAGCACGCCAACCACCAGAGAGAGAACACATAAATGTCATTGATTTAATGGAAAGAAAACAAAAATGAATTCACCAAAAAGACACAATTTTTTGGAATAATACACTGTTAGGAAGAAAGAGAAAAAACAAGTCATCAGGAAAATTGAGATGGCAACAAAGAAGGAAGAAGAGTGGCAGTGATCTTTAATTCTGTGAGCAATTTCGATTCCTGGTGGACTATCAATGGCGGCTTGAAATGCTTGAAACAGGATTCACCAATTTTGATTTTCTTGTTTTCATTCTTCATAAATTAATTAATTCGCATCAACTACAGAGTAAATCAATTTTCGATTTAACTTCTGATTTTGTTAAAAAGTGACATCTGTCACTTCTGATGATATTCGCGAAGGAATCCGCTCGTGAGATATAGCAATGCTGCAAACAGAAACATCAACACAACAACATTCCGATGACCAAAAAAACAAATTAACAATACGATGACCCAACCTATTCCGTGCACGGAGCAGCATAACTTTTTATTTTATTTTATGAACGAGCTGCACAATCTTGATTACTTGATTTGAGTGAATATAAATTTTAGAGTCTGACTTTTTAAAAATACTAACACTTGAATTAAACTAGATATCATCATCATAATGCTAAATTCAAAATAAATTTATATCATCAATTAATTTTAAAAGCATGCAATATGAGTTCAAATAAAATAGTTTCTTAAGGTATCTATCATTTTCTAGTTTCTATAAAATTTTATTTGACCTAAATCTAATTTTCAAAATTATTACCTCGAGGTCTATCATGTTCAACAATTACTCTGTCGTGTAATTCGCCTCATCCTTACAATTAGTAACTTTCAATCCTTACCTATCGTATCTATAGCACACAAATCGTTATTAGAATTGATCATCAGAACTAACCTATTTTATCCCTAAAAAGCTAGAGCATACGAAATCAACAGATCGAAATGTGAAATTTAAAAAAACTTATTTTTTAAAACGAATTCCCCATAATCCCAACAAACAAGAATCGAAAAAGAACAACTGAGTGCAAATTATTATACTGAGAGAGGTTAAAATATAAATTTTATAGGAGGTAAGTAATATTTTTAATTTTTCAAATGGTGCAAGTGCACACCCACTACAAGAAAACTGCGTATTACCGACAAACTTTTACCGACGGCCCCGACTCCATCGGTAATATTTTAATTACCAACAGCCAGGCCGTCGATAATGCGCAGAAAAAAATCTGCGTACGAAATTATTTTTTTACTCCTTTATCGACAGCTAGGCCGTCGGTAATTATCGACGACTTATAGGCCGTAAATTACCGACGGCTTAGAATTATTTTATTTTGTAATTTATTTTTAAAATTACTGACAAAAAAGCCGTTGGTATGTATCGACAGCTTTGGAACCGTCGGTAATTACCGACGGCTAAACCGTCGATACTGTGCTGGGAAAATACGAGTGGGCAATTAAGATTTTTTCTTTTTTATCGAAGACTTAGCTATAAGTAATTATGGACTGCTTAGCCGATGGTAAAGTCAAGCAACTAGGAAAATTAAAAAGAGAACTGATGAAATAAAAAAAAGGGAGGGAGGTATCCCGCGGGTTTTATTTTAGAAACCCTACAAAAATTTGCTCTTCTCTCTTCTCATCATCCAAATCAAATCCCTTCTCATCATCCTCTACCTCTTCTCCGCCGCCCTTCGAATCCACTGCTCCCTCAACCCCGCCTTCTTCGCCCTCCTCCTCCACCTCCTCTCGCATCTCCTTTTTCCACTTCCTCGGCCACGAACCCCTTCCTTTCCTCGCCGCCACAGCCTCTGCCACCATCGAACCCAGTTTCGCAGCCGTGTGAGGCTCCATCGCGGAGCTGGTCGAATTTGCGAAGGGGAAGGTGCCCCAAAAGGAGTGGCGAAGGACGAGGGTGCAGCTCATGGAGGATTTTGGTGCGGAGACCAGGGAGAAGGTTCTGGAGTGTTGCAGACAGGTTCTCTGGTTGTCTGGCTTCTTGTTCAAGGATCAATGGGCACGCCTTCAACAATCAGAGTGAAATATTGAGAGCCATTGAGGTTGTGGAGCGAGATTCCCTGACCATCGCTCAGAGTTTCACTTCTCTCTTTGATTCCCTCCGCTTGGCCCTCTCCGAAGCCATCACCGATGCTACTGGTCTCCTTCAGGAATCTGGTACCCTTTTCTATTTCTCATTCTCAACCACACCAATTAAATTACAACGTTTACATTTCTTATATTTATTATAATAACTAATTTATTTATTTGTGGTTTGCTTACAGTGGAACGAGAATAGCTTTGCCCATTCCAAAAAAATGGCTTATTCACATTTTTTCTTTTCATTCTCAATAGGTATGAGTTTTCTGCTTTCTTCATTTTTTTTGTTGAACCAATGACATTTTTGTCTGTGTGGGTGCTTTTTTTTCCCCGTAAAAGTTATGCAGAACGTGTTCCTTAGGGCTATCTGTGATGCACTTCTTTCAACAAAAGAGTCTACACAAATGTATGAGAACGCTTGGCAGAGCTTGATGTTCATTTAGGCTTCGATGGTTAGTTGGTAAATAATTTGATTTTCATTCGCTTCCTTTCATGAGCAATTAGTGAAACTGTTGTCCTGCACTATCAGTGCATCAGGTGCCCCAAGTGCCAAAATTTTCAGACTAAATGCTTTGAGCTTGGGTTCTATGAAATTGGTCTCTCAAGTTGCAGGTGCATGATGCTTTATTTAATAACTGACCATATTGAAACAGAAATAAATTTTCTAAGAAAGCAAAGGGGATAATAATGTTAGGTAACCAAAATTTGCAAAATCTTTTTTGTACCTGGTTTTCCGGGATAAAATAATGTTTGTAGCTAATGTTGGTGCTGCAGGTGAAGGTGTTGTTACACTTGAGGATATTGCAATCCTTACACCAAGGTAATGTTTTATAATGCACACACATGTTCGTTCAAATATTTTATGCTTCTTATCACTGTCTTGCATACTTCTGATTGCATTTACATCCTTTCAAGAAATTTAACATCTATTACTAGAAATTTGTCTTATAGTGCTTGGAACAATACAGTGACTGAATTTTTGAGAAAATTTATTGACACAAAGTTTTATATAACAACAAAATATATTGGCTATACTAAGTTGGTTTTCTCTTTTTTTGTTGCAGTTTTCTACATGAAGCTACAATGTCAAAAGCTACTGTTGAGTGATGATAGTAAGCATTTTCCTAACCATGGTAAACCTCTTATTGGGTCATGATATTAACGAGTAATCTTCATTCAATTGGAAATTTATTAACAATTAGGAAATTTTAAAAGGAAATACAATTTGCTTTTTTTGTTCTTTTTATATATATAAGCTCATGACAAGACAAATTTCCCATTGTGTTCCCCTTGCTGTCACAATAGAGTTGCTGCTGATCTTTTTGTGCTTTCCTTGATATGTTTTTTAAAGCCACAACGGTGCAGTCACAATTACTTGCCCAAACAGGAGTCGGAGATTGATGTCACCAAATTGGAATGATTTCTTATGTATTTGTTTCATGCAATTTACTTGATACCAATGATAAATGGTGGTTATCAGTGAAAATTGGTTATATTAATATTATGGAAAAGTATTAGTCTAATCTTATTGTAATTTTAATGACCTTTGCAATGATGAAAAACTCAAAAGGTTACTGCCTAAATCACAATATTGATGTGAACTATTTTTTTTATGCAATTTTATATTGATTGTGATTACTTTTGATGATTGATATGGATGAGGAAATTTCTGAAGCTGTAGATGATATATTGGGAAGAACATTAGCCTTGAAGGTAAAGGTTCAGCCAACCTACAGGCGGTGTTCTGTCATTCGAGTATCAGAAGACTTGGAAACAATTGATACCATATTGAAGAAAATTCAGAATGCTGAGGTAACTACATGTGTCTTAGTAATCTCATCTCATGACAATGACATCATAACATGTTAGAAGGAATAGGGATGAGCTACCTGTTAAGTGTTCTTACAAACTACTGTTACTTTCTATATTTTTAGCTTTGTCAGTATTAATGTGTGCATCTCAATTATTGAAAAGGTTGAGTTAACTATTTTTAGCTTTTCAAACAACGTTGTTGATGGTACACTTTAGCCACTTTCACATATTCATATGAAAATGTTAAAGCTCTGTTTTGAAATCATAAATTGAAAGCAAAAGAGTGACTTGGTTGTTTATTAGGCCATCACTTTATTATTTGGAATGATTATTAGTTTTGAACAGTCTTCTCCTAGAATGCTAGAATGATCTGCAATGTTATCTATCCCACCAAAAGTTAGCTTCCGAATACATTTAAATGTCTGTAACTTTTATTGTTTTTACAGATGTTCTCGGATTGTGCTCTGTTACTGCAGCTGGAAGCATGAAGCAATATTAGAGGCAGCGAAGAGGATTTGACTAAGGGAGTGGATGTCCCTTGTGTGGAGTGACTGTTCTCTCTTTGATGTTGGAAAGGAGAGCCTGATGCATGTCATGTTATTGTAAAACAATAGTATAAGTCAAAATATAGATGCTGTGAAATTGTTAGACCAGCACTGATACATTGCTCTATAAGGTGTATTTTGCAATCTGAGACGATAGCAAAATTCTTGTTAGGTGGTGCTTAGCTAGGTTTTTCAATAGCAAAATTCTGAACTTGCTTATGTATTTTGTCCCTACTTGTTCTTTGAGTTGTCTTTTGCCAATTCAAGTTTGATAAATGTTGTCAATTGATGCCAAATATATATTCGGGTTCCTGATTTGGTTTTGTTCCTAACTACTCACATGGCAATGTGCTTCATTTTTCTTTATGAATTTGTTTCCTGTGAGATTTTTTTTTGTTTTAATTTCAAGAATACAGTGGGCTTAGCCGTCGGTAATTTTATTTTTTTATTTTTTTTGTTTTAACTTACGGCTTGACCGTCGGTAACTTACAGACGGCTTGGCCGTCAGTAGATTACAGACGGTTCAGCCGTCGAAACACTCCGACAAAGCTGTCGGTAATTTGCCACCGTGTATGGTGGTCATTATCGACGGCTAACCACCCAAAAAAATGGTAAAATTCCATAAATTTACCGACGGATGTGTATAATATTCCGACGGCTAAGCCGTTGGTAATATCGACGGCTTTAAAGGGCCGTCGGTAACAGATTTCCAACGAGCAAATTACCGACGGCCTCGAGGCCTTCAGTAATGCTGGCTTACCGACGGATTTCGTGATTTACCGACGGAAAATGGCCATCAGTAACAGCAAAATTCTTGTAGTGACCCTAGACAACAAGTAGGTCTGTCTCTGGTTGAGATGAAAGCGGTATAGGTCTAGGTGCAAAATTCTGTATTAAGAGGGGTCAAAAAAATTATATAAAGGAGTAAGTGAAATAATTTTAAGTGCGCACCCTCGATGTGACCTAGGTCCGCCTATGAGTAGATGCAGTCATGTTGTATGAGAATTGGGCGTTTGTTTAATTTTTGTAAGAAAAATGTTTTATGGACACCCCAACACCCATTGACGCATTGAGAGATATAGGAACATAAGAGAGAGGAGTGATAGATGTGATAGATGGATGATGTGATAAGAAGAGAGAGATAGAAAGAGAGAGGGGTATTAGATGGGTTTTGGGTTTTTGGAGGTGTCCAAATATAATAACTCCTTTTGTAATGTGTGGTCTCGCTTACCTTGCCTATTGGCTATCTTGTAATTGTGTAATAAATTTTTTGCATTTTCAAAAAGAAATCTAAAAAATTGGTTAAATTAAAAATTAATTAATACTTTATCACATTATTTTATTTTAATGTTTAATATGTTATTTAAAATATATCCACCACTAGATAACATAAGATAATATTATATTATTCATCGGTTAGATCGATCGATTGCTTTCTCATTTTATAAAAATATATTAAATGATATAAGAATAAAAAATTGATATGTCAATTAATTGTTCTTATGTTGATTAAGTAAAATCTTCCTCGTAATAACACTGATGTAATTATTTATAAAAAATATTAAAAACCAAAAAAATGTTTTTTTCATTCAAACATATTCCTTTAAATCTAAGTAACATTAGAGTCCCACTAACAAAAGGATTTCATAAGCAGATAATCTATCAGAACTGGGAAATGGCCTAGTCATCTTTAATAAGATAAGACAAGACAAGATGAAACCAGAGGGCGGGGTCAAGTATCTTGAAACATTTGTTTTCGTAATCAAAATAAATGCACACTTTTTTTTCACACAAACGCACACAAAATAAATTGGAATTGATGAATGCTGCCTTAGATTAGATACAAATACAAAGAAGAAACAACAAAGCATCTTATTAAAGTTTCAAGATCCTTGAGACTGCCTCATTAATCCCTCCATATTTATACGCATTTTATCAAAATAAAAACTATAAAATAAATATTATCATAAAAGAAAGAAACAATTAGAAAATAGTTTTTATTTTTAGGAGTATTTACAATATAATATTTTTTGTTTTTAATTCCTATAAATACAATAGTTTTTTTGTTTTTTGTCCCTATTATGTGGTATACACCAGTAAATGTTGACATAGCAACAAAATGTCACATGGCAAATGCTGACGTAGAACCAGAATGCCACACTCTATCATCATCCTACATAGCATTGTCACATGGCATCATAATCCTACATGGAAATAATGGCATATTTCTGCTAGCGGCGTCAACATTTTTATAATAGAGACTCACAAAGACGGACCAAAACAATAAAACTTGATATTGCAAGGACGCAAAACAAACAAAAATATTTATAGGGACGAAAAACAAAAATCTGAGTGTTACCAATATACTCTTTAACATTCTTTTTTCAACGCTCTATTTTCTATTAGTTAAAATTCAAATAAGTCCCACCAAATCACTTGGATCCTATATAAATTTGACGGGATTCGTATGAATTTCAACCAATAGAAAAAAAGTATGTTCAAAAGAGAATGTTAAAGAGTGTGTTAGTAACGTTTCTCATTCCTATATTTGTACGGACGAAAAACATATTTAAGCCATAAAAATACTGAAATTAATTTTTCTTTCTTTTGAGTACATGATGCTCCGTAATTGGTATATTCATATCTGGATTGGCATTTTATTCCAATCACATTCATTAATTTTTTTTTCAATACATCGAACATTTGAAATATATATTATACAATAAATGGATTTTTATGTTCTAAAGAAATACTTTTTTTTTGGTATACAAAAGAAAATAAATTATATTAATATAAAATATACACCTATGTGCCTAACCTATCCTAAAATGCGGGCCATTCATGTCGGGCCAGCCCAAATATCTATGAAACTATGTATTTCCAATTTCTAAAATGCGCAACGGTCGGGCTAACTAGAGTGGTGGGAAAAAAAACCAAGTTTTTTTGGGCCAATATTTATGGAGTTTAGCTCATCCTAAATTGCGGGTCATTCATGTGAGTCCATTGATTTAGGCCAAAATTAACGGCTCTAATTGGCATTTGGGGTTCAAGGATACCCAAGTTGCGCTTGTGACAAGTAAATTTGGACATGGTTTGATGGGATAGATCACGAATTGTTGATGGTGTTTGTTATAACTTATAAGATGAGCAATAAGATGAGGTAAAAGTATTGTTCACTAGTGCACGAAACGGAAAATAATTAGGTCTTTTACACCGATTTTAGGTTTAACCGGTGTAAAAAGTGACATGGTGACAATTTTGAAATTATCGCGTAACTTTTTGCATGTCCAACCAGTGTCAAAGGTTTCGGATTTAAAAACTGAAAACAATTTACACCGAAGTTTTATATAACCGGTGTTAAAAGAGAACATATTACACCGGTTATTTAAATAAGTGGTGTTAAAAGTCTTTCTCTTTAATTAAAATTACTTTCTTCCTCTCATTCTCAGATACGCGATAAGCATTTCTCTGAGATAACCCTACTCTTTCTCTCTTGCCGTTGCACTCTCCTTGTTCTCTCCGCCATTCAAGCCCTCTATCTCGCCGCTGCATTGTCGTTCTCATCCTCCCTCGCCACCGTTCGAATCTCTACTTAATGTGGTTCTCGACGCCGTTATCCTTCTCGTGGTTCTTGCCGCCTTTCACCTTCAAAGCCCTGTCTCAGAGGCAAACCAGAAGCAACCACACCCACTTGTTCCTTCTCCGTGCTTATAGGTTTTTTCCTTTACCTTATAGTTTTTTCCCTTTTTGGTTTTAATTTGTTTGATAATCTATTCACGTTAACTTCTAATCTAGCTTTGGTCCAATGTTGAGCATTAGCTAGCTTCATGGGTATTCATCATTGGCGAGCTATGTACTATGTTTAGTTTCTTTGTGCCACTCGGGTTGTGCCACTGTTTCAGGTTAAAGTCATTCCCTGCCACTTGTGTTACTGTTAAGTGTTATGGAAACATTTGGTACATGATTTTTGACATTTAACTCATGACAAAGAATGCCAAGTAATATTGTCTGCAATGTGTATATAAGTTTACCTATAAAGATGATATGGATTGTTGTTTTCAAATTATGGTCAAATGTTTGAAATTTATAAGGTGTACTAGGTTTTTGATTTTCATTCAAGTTTATATCCTTTACAAAAAGGTAGTTCTCTGCACTTACAAATAATAATTAAACTGTTGAGGTATATTATCCTTTTTGTTGTCATTCAATTAAATTTCAATTTTATTGCTCATGACTGACCATTGTTGACAACAGACAATGTCTTTAGATGAAAACCGTGGTCGTGGGAGGCGTCGTACTCGCATGGCTTCTAGGAGGTCACCTCCCTCTATTAGCAAGATGATGATGACTACAAAGGAGTATCGAGATAGCTTTGTGAGGATTGAGGATCGCGATGCTCGTCATCGCAATCCTTATCATGATGAGGATCGTGATTTGATGAACTAGTATGGCGATCCCGGTGCCGACGTTGACCGTTGGGGCGCGGGCCTTCGTATGCGCATGCTTCAGAGGAGACCACCCTCTCCCAGGAGGCTCGCAGCTGCCAGGGATGTTCATCGAGGGACAAACATCGTTCAGATCCCCAGTGATGACGATGAGATATCGGAGTATACTTCATCCACACTGGAGTATTCTCCCATCGTAGAGGATTACACTCCATCGACTCCTTCGGAGGAATCTACAACCCGATTTTATCCTGGGGACCCCTCAAGGAGCCACCACTAGCCTTGCTTTTATATTATGCATGTTATCTATTAATGTATTTGACTATTTTGATATTTTAATTGGATAAATGTATCAGGAGAATATATTATTGTATTTTTCATTGCTTTTTATGAATATCCTGACTATTTAGATGGATAATTATGATTATGATATATGATGTATGTTTTTATATTTGAGCTTCTCTATTTAATTTGTGTTAAACCTTAGTTTCCCGTTTGAGATTCAATAAAATGCTTGTGTGTGTACCGGGGATGATACCGCTCATTTTAATGAATTTTGAATTGTCCACGTAGGACAGTTTGGGAAGAAAATTTTTCTTTTATTTAATTAATAGTTAGTCTTTAAATCTTTTATCTAATACATGATGAAATTTCATATTGCTACATTTCTTATTGTCTCTGGGTGCATGCTTAATCGTGGTGGATGTCACCACGTTTGGGTTGTGTACTTGGAGACCAATGGGAAATGCTGCCAAAATTTTGTCAGGTATAAGATATAAGGACTTAACGACTAACTATTAATCAAATAAAGAAAAAGTTTCTTCTTGAATGGGATAGGTTCATACCAAATATACAGAGATCTGTTGGATGCTTGTGGTTGAAGGGTCCTAAAGTGGTGATTGTGTTCATTAAATAAGTGTGTGTTCAATTTTACAGAACGTAGCTATGGATCGTAGTTGGATGCAAAAAAATCGATTGACCGATGAGTATAAGAATGGAGTGTCATAGTTTCTAAAATTTGCTGAAACAAAACTTCCAAATAGTAATAGAGAATTTTATTGTCCTTGTGTTAAGTGTGGGAATCAGGCACCTCTAAAAGTTAAAGACATACGTGAGCACCTTGATGTCTTTGGGATTTTCCAGAGTTATACAACATGGACATGGCATGGTGAAGTGTTAGACACGCCAAGTGTGTCCAAAAGTGGGGAAGTTGAGGTAGATATGGGCGATCGACTAGAGGACATGATTCGTGATATTGGACCAGATTCTTTTAAGTGAGCACATGTGTACGATACTCTATGTAGTGACAAGGATCAACCATTGTATCCGAGTTGCACAAATTTCACACAGTTGTCAGCGGTTTTGAGGTTTTGTTTAATCTTAAGGCGATAAAGGGTGGACTAATAAAAGCTTCACTGAGTTGCTGGAGTTGTTGAAGGACATGCTTCCAGAAGGCAACACATTTTCGAACCATAACTACGAGGCGAAGAAGATATTATGTTCGATGGGTGTGGAGTATAAAAAAATACACGCTTGTCCCAATGACTATATATTATACTGGAAAGAGAATGAAGGCAAAGAAATATGCCCTAAATGTATGAAATCACGATACAAAAAGAAGGATGGTGATGATGCTTGTGATGTCACCTCAAAAGGTCCTCCTGCCAAGGTGTTATGGTATCTTCCAATTATTCCAAAGTTTAAACGACTGTTTGCAAATACAAAAGACGCAAAGAATATTAGATGACATGCAGATGAGAGGAAATATGATGGGAAGCTTCGTCATCTGGCTGATTCTTTGTAATGGAAGAGAGTTGATTCTTTGTTTCCGGATTTCGGCAACGACCCAAGACATCTGAGGCTTAGACATTCTACGGATGGAATGAATCTATATGGTAGTTTAAGTAGTAACCATAGTTCATGGCATGTTTTCTTGGTTATTTATAACCTCTCTCCTTGGTTGTGCATGAAGCGTAAATATATTATGTTATTTATGATGATATCCGGACCAACACAGCTAGGAAATGACATAGATATTTATCTAAGTCCGTTGATTAAAAACTTGAAAATATTGTGGGATAAAGGCATTGATGTTTTTGACGGGTCCAATAAAAATTTCAAGATGTGTGCTATGTTATTTTGCACCATAAATGACTTTCCAGCTTACGGGAATTTGTCTGGGTATAGTGTTAAGGGGCATAAAGCTTGTCCTATATGTGAAGAAGGCACATGCTACCATCAATTGCAACATGGAAGGAAGACTGTTTATCTTGGGCATCGGAGATTTCTCAGACGTAATCACCCGTATCGGAGGTTAAAAAACGCTTTTAATGGTCGCCAGGAGAATGGAGTTACTCCAAACGCCTTAACTGGGGAAGAAGTTTATGAACGGGTGAAGAACATCAATGTTAGTTTTGAAAAGAAACAAAAGAAGCCTACTGAAAAAAAATATGGAAGAAGATGTCAGTTTTCTTTGATCTTCCATACTGGTCGAGTCTTGATGTGAGACACTGTATTGATGTGATGCACGTGGAGAAAAATATTTGTGATAGTGTAATTGGTATGCTTCTCAACATCAAGGGCAAGACAAAGGATAATGTGAATGCTTGTCTAGATCTGGTTGAGATGGGCATAAGAGAATAGTTAGCTCCAGAGCCAAGAGGTAACAAGACATATTTGCCACCAGCATGTCATACCTTGTCAAAACAGGAGAGAAAAGGCTTCTGCGAGTGTCTACGGGGCGTGAAACTTCCACAGGGCTACTCTTCAAATGTCAAGAGTCTTATGTCAATGAAAGATCTCAAACTACTTGGATTAAAGTCTCACGACTGCCACGTCTTGATGCAACAACTACTACCAGTGGCTATTCGTGGCATCTTGCCAAAAAAGTTTTGGCATGCCATAACTAGATTGTGCTTATTCTTCAATGTTGTATGTAGTAAAGTGATTGACCCACAGGAGTTGGACCACTTGGAAAATGAGGCTTTTATTATCTTGTGTCAGTTGGAGAAGTTCTTTCCTCCCTCGTTTTTCAACATCATGGTTCACTTAATTGTTCATTTGGTGAAGGAGATTAGAGTGTGTGGCCCCGTTTATATAAAGTGGATGTACCCTGTCGAACGATACATGAAGATCTTGAAAGGGTATGTGAAGAATCCATACTGTCCCGAAGCATCTATTGTTGAAAGGTACATCATAGAAGAATCCATTGAGTTTTGTACAGACTACTTATCAGAAGCGAAACCTGTGGGATTCCCAAGTCTCGTCACGAGCGAAGATGTGACGGTAAGGGTACACGAGGTCTAAAGGTTAAGAACATGGGTCATGCGGAAGTTATGCAGGCACATCTGTACATATTGAATAACACTGATGAGGTTGAACCATACTTGTCTACTCACAAATCCATTGTCAAGGCCAAAAATCCCCACAGGAATGAATAATGGGTGCTGAAAGAGCATAACAAGACATTCATAAGCTGGTTTAAACCACATATTTTGAATGATAATACTACTTCTGATGACATAAAATGGCTAGCAAATGACCCTAGCTTTAATGTCTTATGTTGGAGTGGGTACGATAAAAATAAATTTTCCTTTTATACAAAGTCACAGGATGACAGGAGTACTATGCAAAACAGTGGGGTTATGGTCATGGCTTCTGCAATGAACTTCTCTAGTTCAAAAGATAAGAAACCTGTTCTGGAATCCATAGCTTACTTTGGGGTCATTGGAGAGATTTGGGAGCTCAATTATTGTAAATTTAGAGTGCATGTTTTTAAATGTATGTGGGTTAACAGTAACAGTGGTGTACAAACCGATGAATTAGGATTTACATTGGTGGACCTTGACAAGATGGGTTATACGGACGAGCCTTTCATCATGGCATTCCATGCCAAACAAGTATTTTATGTGAAGGATCTCTCTAGCAATAGGTGGTCTGTAGTGCTCCAAAGAAGAAACATGCATGATCAGAGTGATGAAAATGAAGATGCATCTATAGATATTTATGACACTCCTTCTTTCTCAACACAAAAACTTTCTTTCATTGATGAAAATGAAGTGGAGGGTGTATATGACACTCGTCATGATCATCAAGAAGGGATATTAGAGGAGAAATGATTAAGTTTGTTATTTGTAACATTATAATATTTTTGTTAATACATGCATGTTTGTTATTTGTTCATCATTTATAGTCTGACTGACATATTATTTTTTTGTCTATACTACAGGCATCATGGATGATTCTTCATCCTACTCTCCTACGAGGTCTAAGACTAGATGCATATGTAGATATTTATAGCACTACCTTCTTTGTACATTGTTTATATATTGTTTACACACACACAAACACACACACACACACACACACATATATATAGCTTAACTTTGTTTATGTGTATATTTGATTTGATATGTTTATGGATTACATTTGATAGCTTTTGATTGTTTGAATTTTGGGCACATTTGGTGACAATTCTGCTGCTGATTGTTGTCAAATTTATTGTCTATTTATTGTCATTTTAGATTGCCTCTAGGCAGGAAAGGATAAAAATAAACAGAAAAACAAGAAAAAAAAAGTGCACATTTTACGCCGGTTATACAAGAAACTAGTGTAAAATACAGATATCTAACACCAGTTATTGACAACAACCAGTGTAAAAGGTCCTTCAAAAAAAAATAAAAAACAAACGAAAATTGAAATTTTACACAGGATATATAACCGGTATAAAACTCCACATTTTACGCCGGTTAAATAACCGGTGTAAAAACCCGAACATACTACACCGGGAGCATCTACACCGGTAACAAAACCGGTGTAAAATGTCGATTTTAACTGGTGTAAAATCCTCCTTCTGCACTAGTGATTGATTGATTGGATAGTTAGGGGATTATAAGTATTGAAGGATGGTTGTGAGTAGGTAACTGTTATGGACTATTTTATGTTTGAAAAACGATGTCTCTGCTGGTATCTCCAATCATTCTATGTCGTCTGTTTGTTTTGTGTATGATGAAAAATGGGTGTGGTCTTCTGGTTTATTCTATATGATGAACAATTATGTTGAATCATTTTTGTGCAAGTGGCTGGATGGGTTGCGGCAAAGGATAGATCATGGCTATTCTGTTTATGCATTTGTCTCGTGAAGGATGAGAGGTGTAGGTGAAGATTTTGCAGTTGCGTGGAGTTTGATAGATTTAAGAGTTTACAAATGAATTGTGGAGATGTTCATATTTTACTTGCACTTGCATGTTTGGGGTGTTGGTAATATGTGGATGCAGTCATGTTGTATGTGAATTGAGCGTTAGTTTAATTTTTGTGATGTGTGGTCTTGGCTCACCTTGCCTATAGGCTATCCTGTTATTGTGTAATAAATTTTTTGCATTTTCAAAAAAAAAATACAAAAATTGGATAAATTAAAATTTAATTGATATTTTATCGCATTATTTTATTTTAATGTTTAATATATTATTTAAAATAAAAATATATCCACCACTAGATAACTTAAGATAATATTATATATTATTCATTGGTCAGATCGATCGATTGCTTTCTCATTTTATAGAAAATTATTAAATGATATAAGCATAAAAATTTGATATGTCAACCGACTGTTCCTTTGTTGACTAAGTAAAATCTACCTCGTAATAACACAGATGTAATTATTTATAAAAAAAATTAAAAACCAAAAATGTTTTCTTCATTCAAACATATTCCTTCAAATGTAAGTAACATTAGGGCCCCACTAACATAAGGATTTCATCAGCAAATGGAGTATCTCAGAATTGGGAAATGCATACATTTTTTGTGAATATAAGTCTTGACATGAATTGTTTTGATGATTGACAAAAGGATCTACAAGTGTGTAAAAAGCGGAAAAGAATTATCAAGGATTAAAGCTTTTCAGTTTTGGGTTTTTGGGTATATTTTTAGAATTATTTGTGAGTAGAGTAGAAGCTCTCAATTAAAATAATTCACACACACACTTAAAGAATTTATTTGAAAATCAATTTTATGAATCTTATCTAAAATGGTTTATGTTCCGAGCAAAGAACGAAGTGGTGGTCGGAGTCGCTGAGTCCGCCGCGAACTGTGGTTGATGACGACGGAGAACGGTGGTGGGGTACCTGCAAAAGGCACTCCGACGCTCAATTTAGTATAGTTCTTACGAGGTCAGTATGATGCAATGTAAACGTAAATTGTATCTTTTTGGGTCCTCCTTTTATATGATTCCTTTTAGGGTTTGATCTGAATGGACGGTGATTAGGAAGGGAATTCCTTACCGAGCACTTCAGTCCGTTGATCAGATCGACGACCCTAGATTGGTGGCGTAAAACCAAAGCGAATCAGGGGACCGTTGATGTAATGGACGTACCAGATCGGTAGCCATTGGTCAACCACGATAAGTCTGCGGAGTTGGGCCACGGAAGTGGTCTTAGGAGGAATGGGCTTTGGCCCAGTCCGGAACAGTTGCCCCCTAAGTCGATATCTGATGTTTGAGGAGTTCGACTTAAGTAGTGCGTTGTTCGGATTATGATTAACTAAACATCGCAGTGTAGACGGATGTTGCCGAAATGCGACCTTTACCATATAGCCGAAGTATGACTTCGTTTAAGTTGGCGGTGACGGATGATGTGGCGAAGCTTGACGTCGAAGTGTGCTTCTGATTGAATCAGCAAGTGATTGAATTTGTCGAAGTGTGACTTCGGGATATGTCAAAGCGTGACTTTGATCTGAACCAGGAAAGTGCGACTCCAGGCGTTTGTCGAAGTGAGATTTTGAATCAAACTGTAGGAGAGTGACTTAAGGTTGAATCACATAGCGTTACTTCAGCATTCATTTTGAAGTTCGACTTCGGATATGTCAGAGTCATACGCGACACGCGTCGCTGATTGACAACGGTTTCTAGGGTGTTCTATGTCAGAAAACCTAATCAACGCGTCACTTCAATCGTTTCAAATTGAAAAGGTGGCCTCGTTTTGCCCACAGGCAGTATCTGTCATTAAATCGAGGTGATGCCTGGTTTCACGTGCCATTAAATGCGAGTAATGATGCGTTTTCATCTATAAATACAGGAAGAGGGATCTCATTTGACACTTTTACAATTCCTTCATTCCCTGAGTTTCGCATCTCTGGAGAGCCTTGGACTTCTTCTTCTTCTTCTTCTTCTTCCTGCTTCTCTGCGTTCGTGGTGGTTTCTTAAATACTCAAGGTATGTTCTTCTCCTTTGCTAGTTTATTATTTGTCATTGTTTCTGGGCGTGGCCACCGTGATGGCTGGCCGGATTTCTTTTTCCTCCTGGAGGTTCTCAGTTTTTTGAAAGTTTTTCGTTTTGCTCCCTTGTTCTCACCCTTCTTTCGTTTTGCTCCCTGCGGTTGCTCTTAGATATGCTTGGGTCTTATGCTTTGTTGCCTAGTTTTTGCTCTTTTACGAGTTTTCTGGCGTTTAGCTATGAATTTCTCAGCGAGACTATGAATTTTCCGGCAAGGTATATGAGTTTTCTGGTAAAATATGAGTTTTCTGGTGAGGGTGGAAATTTTGGGATTTCGTTAGTTAAGGAGTTCGATGATTAAACCAGACCTTTCCTTAGGCAAGTCGACGATGGGAAAAGCAAAGGATCCAAAAGGCAAGAAAGGGCACTCCCTTCCAACCAATGTCGATCGATATACATGGGTGGCCGACGATGCCTTGTGTGCCAAGTCGGTGTTCAGTAACGAGAGGACGTTGGCCGAATTCTTACCTTACCTGGACATCGGCCAGGGTAAAGGAAATCTTAACAACTGGGAAGTTATTCCCCCTGAAGTTAATGATCAGATCTGCGTGGAGCCTGTCGAAGATGAGGATTTTTTTTCTGCCCATGCACAAAGTGTACTTTACTGAACTTGGAGTTCGGTTGCCGTTCACCGATTTCCAACTTGAAGTTCTAAACCATCTGCAGGTTGGCCCTTCTCAGCTCCATCTGAATGTGTGGGCCTTCATCTGGAGTTTTGAGTTAGTTTGCTCTTACCTCGGTATTCCTGCGCTTAGACGTGTGTTTTTCTACTTCTTCTCCCCGATGAGGTCGGCGAAAAAAGGTGATGCTCTGTAGGGGTGGCTATCAGTGAAACCGAAGGTTAGATTAATTGAAGCATATAGCGACTCCGTTCGGGGATTCAAGCGAGTAGATGGATTTGCTCCTGAAGTAAAGGACACTCCGGTAGGCCAAAAGACTTCGGCCCTCTACGTGAGTAGTCGGTACTTGATGGGATGTACCTCGGAAGAGGAGGTTAAGGAGTGCTTAGGTAATAATATATGTACGTGTGGATAAGTTTGCTTACCTTGTATGCGTTATTTCTAACCCTTTTGTTTTTGTAATTTCAGGTGCAATGGCGGACATCACGGCTCTGAGTGAGTTCCTCGAAAAGAAGAAAAGGAAAGCTGCTTCGGCAGGTACCTCAACTTCTGCTGCCTTGGCCAGCTCTTCGGCCGGTTCACCTACGTCGGCAGCAGACGCCTCCTTGTCACCTGCCCCACATCAGGTTTCTACCCCGACCTCGAGCCAGGCGGATGGACCGGAGGTCGAAGAGGTTCAAGTTCTTAATTCCCAAGGTAAGAGGAAGGATGCCGAAGTTGACCAAGGTATCCGAGTTTCGAAAAAGCATAAGAAAGATGCCAGGAAAAAACCAAGCCGCCTGGAAAGGGTCACTAGGAGCGGCGACTTCTCCGGAAGCGATGGCCCAACAGTATGGACGCGTAACAATGTCTTAACTTCAGATGAATTGCGTCACTATACCTCAGTTGCAGATAAGGTCTATATGTCGACCTTATCCAGTTCGGCACGTGAAGACTCGGTACTGGAGTGTTCGAGCTGGATGTTGCGGAGTTTGAGCCTCTTTGTTCATACTGCCGAATGCAATGCCGCGTTGGAGAAGAAGAACAGTGAGTTCTATAAGGATGCCGAGGAAGTGAAGAATCGTGCAGAGGAGATCAAGAAGAGGGAGGCCAAGATGACCGACCTCGAGAACAACCTCTTGGACAAATCCGATAAGTTAGAAAATGCCAAGAATGAGGTCGCAAAGCTGCAGCAGAGGGTCATCGACCTTCAGAAGGAACGTGATGACCTTATCTCTGAAAAGAAAACTCGTCTAGCTGAGAAAGATGAAGAAAAGGAGAAGTGTGTGGAAGAGGCTAGGATGGCTCTTACTTCAACCCAATCAGAAGTTGAAAACTGGAAGGCCATAGCCGGTAAGTTCGGCGACCAGCAGTTCGGAAATGCCGTCAACCAAATCCGGTTGATGTACCCAAGCATAGATGTCGACGTCTCCAAGTTGTTCAGCATGGGTGTTGTTGATGAGGATGTAATCATCGATCCCAAGACTATGGATGTCCTCTATGAGGTGGCGCTTTCGACGGGGAAGGAAGTGGGGCCTACCTCAAAAGTCATCAAGAAGACTGCCGAAGAGAATCCTTGGAGACCTGGGATGCCGGGGTTATTTGTAACATGTATAAATTTCGTAACTTAAATTTGAACCTCTTCGGAGGTCTGTTTTGTATTTGACATTTGCTTCTCCTTAATCCAAGTTAAGTTTCTTGCAATGCCTGTCGTGATTTCTTTGCCTTTAAGTTCACTTTTCAGAGTTGATTCCGATTCTGTTTGTTTCGAAGTAAGATCCGACTTAACTTCTTCGGAGTTGGTTCCGATTTGTGTATGTTTCGGAGTAAGATCTGACTTGGTTTCTCGGAGGGTCCACTCCGGCCAAGGAATGGTCCTCCTCTTCCCCGATCTTAGGGAGCTAGTCCTTAAGATGGGTGAACGCTATTTCAGTGTGACCTACCCTGGAAAGACTGGCTAGGTTGATCGGGTGGTCTACTGTTGGGTTTTCAAGAGGAATAATTTTTATTTTCATGATTGAAATTTCCTCTTGAGCAGAAAAACCCTCTTCCCATGGATCATGTCATTGCCAAGAATCACAAAGTAGGTTATTGTGTTTACCTCTTGTAGCGTGCTTTCACAATCTTGATCACCAAAGGCACCAATCGTTGCCCCTCTACTCAGTCCACGCGAGATCCTAGGAGCTCTTGGGTGCTAGCCCTCTTGGATGATGGTGGCTCTTTACTTCTGAATTAGGTCAACCAACTAATGAGCATCACCTTTCCTTGAATAGAAAAGGTCTCACCCACTTAGGTCACCACACACCCAATGGGCCAAGCCCACTTGGGTCCATTTAATTAAAACTCTTTTAATTAAATCATCCCTTAACTAATTAAATCTTATTTAATTAATTATTTCTATTAATTAAATTAAGCTCGCCTTAATTTAATTAATTCCTTGCTCCATCATAGAATCTCTATGCGTGTGACCCCATAGGTTCCCACTAGACTGGCCATGATATTAAATATTATATTAATATTCAATATTCAATATAATATTAAACATCAAAGACAATGATTGACATCTAGCAATGTGTAACTGCCACCCAGCCTATGAAAATATTGGTGATTCGATATTAACCTTAACGCAACGATAATCATTGTGAAGTTAATGTCCCTTCGTCCATATGTCTTGATTGAACACGAGGCATAAATGTGTCATCCTCGTTAAGTCCAATCATATGTTCCTCGATCTCCAAGTAGACGTGTAATCACGAAATGAGCCCAATATCCCATATTGGCCCATCTCGGCGTGGCCACACATATTTTCACGCCCTACTCTATCGAGAGGCCCGAGACATTACTCCTGTTATGTAGGAGGGACGAATCCTATCTACATCACTCACACCCCTCAACATGATTCATTGTAGGCCCAAGTACTACCTTTATGATCATCCTGTTACTGATGACGTTTGATAGTATTAAAACCTACAACTCCTCATGTAGGAATCATAGTGACTTCAAGTTGAAGGACTGCTTCACTATGGTCGCCATGAGGAGCGCTCATGACACTTACATAACTATTATGAAGCATCCTCATAGTGGGTCAATCCAGTATAAATATTACTCCTAATATTTATACTTGTGTGTTGACTTGATATCACATATCCATGACCCGTGAGATTTGGTCATCAGTCTACTCACACAATAGTCTCTATGTATTACAGTCGTCCTAGTTAACAATAATACTTCGACTATGGATACTTTAAGAATAACATTCTATATGTTCAATGGGGTCTCACGATCAAGTCATACTTGATGTTCCATTAAACGAACTATCTATTCTAAGGACTTTATTATGCTATACATAATAAATGATGCCTTTACATATATTAAATATATGATTAAAGTCATGATACAAACAATAATCTATATAAAATAGATTGGCTACTAGGGCTTACACCAACATCTACCGCGTGTTCCTCGGACGCCGCATCGAGGATCTTCGGGTGTGTCGATTACGCCCCGAATTCCTTCGAAGTGTGTGTTGGGAGTCAAAACTTCGGCGTTGTTTGTGGAAGCATGGGGATAGTGCGGGCTTCCCCAGGATGTTTCGACGTGCGTGTCGAGGTGTAGAGTTCGGCATTCGTCGGTGTGCTAACCGACCATTATCACTTTTACCTGACATAATAAATAGCTATTAGAGTTGCAAAGTTGTATGTAACTTGCATTAAAATTTGATGTCAAATTACAATTTGAAAGAAAATTGCAAGTAATTTAATTAAACTTCAACAGTGGACAGTTTAAGGCTATTCGAAACATGTGTGGCTTGTCAGGTACTGTCTCCGATCGATCTTGGTCGTAGAGACCAGATTCAACTGTAGTATTTCCGAAGCTTAGTCGCGTTCCAGGTTCGGGCGATGGCCCTTCCTTGGAGATCTTCGAGGTAATAGGCCCCCGTGCTGGTCTTTGCGGTGATTCAGTAAGGTTCTTCCCAGTTCGGAGCTAGCTTCCGTTGCGCGGAATTTTTCAATCCGACATCCGCTCTTCGGAGAACGAGGTCTCCAACGGCGAAGTCTCGTGGGACTACACGGTGATTGTACCTGGCAGCTATTCGCTGCTTGACGGCGGCCTCATTCAGCGCCGCGATTTCTCGGTTTTCTTCTAAGAGATCCAATTCTTCTCGGAGGTACTGGTAATTCAGCCTCGGTTCAGGTGGGTGAAGGGTCCTCCAACTTAATTCTCCGACTTCGACGGGAATCACCGCCTCCGACCCATAACTTAATCGGAAGGGTGTCTCTCCGGTCGACGAGTGTGGTGTTGTCCTGTAGGCCCAGAGAACCTGAGGCAATTCGTCGACCCATCGACCTTTCGCTTCATCAAGGCATCGTCGAAGACCGTGCAAGATTACATGATTGGCTGCTTCGGCCTGTCCATTGGTCTGAGGGTGCTCGACGGATGTGAAGTGGTGTTTCACGCTGAGGTTTGCCAGCATTTTTCGAAACTGTTGGTCGATGAATTATGAACCGTTGTCGGTTACAACGACCTCTGGGATCCCGAACCTGGTGAGGATTTGGGAGTTGAAGAATTTGATGAGGTTCTTCGCAGTTATCTTCGCAAGAGGTTGGGCTTCAACCCATTTTGTGAAGTAATCCACTGCCACTGCTAGGAATTTGATTTGCCCCGGTGCCAAGGGAAAGGGCCCCAGAATGTTGATTCCCCACCAGGCGAACGGCCATGGGAAAGACAGGTAGTTAGTTCGGCTGGGAGTGCGATGTGTACATCGCCGTGCTTCTGGTACTTGTCACATTTTTTCACGTATTCCTTTGTGTCGATCTCCATGGTAGGCCAATAATAGCCTATTCTTAGTGCTTTCTTTGCCAGCGTCCTACCGCCTAAGTGTTGCCCACATATACCTTCATGGATTTCAGCCAATACATATTGAGCTTTGGAGGTGTCGAGACACTTCAGCAGGGGCATGGAGAAGCCTCTTTGGTATAACTTCCCTTCAATGATGGAAAATGAACAAGCTTTTTGACGAAGCTTGGATGCTTCTCTCGAATCTGTTGGTGTCTCCCCCAAATAAAGAAGTTTTAAGATCGGTGTCATCCATTAGTTGTAGAAGTCGATGTTGGAAATCGACAAGCTGTGCACATAGGTCGTTTGGCACCCTCTAGCGATTCTTGGGTCCCGGGAACGTTTTCGAGCAGCTGGTCCTAGACACTCAGAGCAGTTAATATCTCTTAAATAACCGACCAGTGCGAGGTCAGAATTTTCGTACTGGCGAGCTTAGAAAGGATGTCGGCATGGACGTTCTGTTCCCTCGAAACGTGAACGATCTCTGCATAAACGAACCGACCCATTAGGGTTTTGACTCGGGCGAGGTACCTCTGCAGCAAGAGATCCTTAGCTTGGTAACTCCCATCTACTTGTAAGACTACGAGTTGTGAGTCAGAATAAACGACAACGCGTGTCGCACCAAGTTTGTGAGCGAACGTGAGTCCGGCGATGCAGGCCTCGTATTCTGCCTGGTTGTTTGATGTCGGGAAGCAGAATTCCAGCGAGTATTCGACCACCAGCTCGTCCTCGTTTTTCAGGATCAAACCTGCTCCGCTTCCCTTAGGATTAGAAGACCCATCAATGAAGACTTTCCACTTATCAGCTGGCGATGAAGATGAGTGCGGAGTGAGTTTCGCTACGAAATCCGCTAGCATTTGAGCCTTAATCGCCTTCCTCAGTTCTTAGCTAACGTCAAATTCGAAGAGTTCGATCGACCACTTTATCATCCGATCAGCTAAATAAGGCCTGTATAGGATCTACTTTAATAGTTGATCAGTTTTGATTACGATGCAGTGAGAAAGGAAATACTGGCGAAGTCTTCGTGCAGAAACAACGAGAGCTAGAACCATTTTTCTCAACTCGCTAATATCGCAGTTCTGGCCCTTAGAGGGCTTTGCTGGCAAAGTATACCGATTTCTGTCCAGCGACGTCTTCTCTCACCAGTACGGCACTGATGGCTTCTTCAGTCACAGCCAAATAAAGGTATAAGGTTTCCTCTTTCTGAGGTCGACTCAGCACTGGTGGTGTAGAGAGAATTTCTTTTAGCTGGGCAAAAGCCTCTTGGCATTCAGGGATCTACTGGAAAGGGACCTCCTTCTTGAGCAACTGAAAGAATGGAAGTGCACACTGAGCCGAAGTCGATATAAACCTGGTTAATGCTACCATCATTCCGATCAAACGCTGTATCTCCTTCTTCGAGGTCGGTTGTTTCATATCGGTGATTATTCTACACTTGTCCGGATTTGCCTCAATTCCTCTTTCGGTTAGATAAAACCCAAGGAACTTCTCCGCCCTCACGCCGAAGGTACACTTATCTGGATTCAAACGCATGTTGTGCTTGCGAAGTTCAAAAAAACTTCAGTGAGGTGGGCGACATGGTCTTCGTCTTGGACAGTTTTGACTATCATGTCATCCATGTATACTTCGAGTAGCCGCCCGATCTGCTTCTCGAAAACTTTGTTCATCATTCTCTGGTACGTGGCGCTGGCATTTTTCAAACCGAAGGCCATGACTTTATAACAGTAGTTGGCACCTTCGGTCATGAACGCAGTCTTCCCTTGGTCGGGCTCATACATCGGTATCTGGTTGTAGCCTGACTAGGCATCCATGAAGGATAGAAAACGAAATCCAGATGAATTGTCGACGAGCTTGTCGATGTTTGGCAGCGGGTATGCGTCTTTAGGGAAAGCTTTGTTGAGGTCAGTGTAGTCGACACACATCCTCCACTTCCCATTCGACTTCTTCACGAGCACCACGTTTTATAACCAAGTTGTATACTTGGCTTTTGTCACGAATTTTGCCTTGATGAGATCCGCCACGGCTTTCTCCGCCACTTGGGCTTTCTCGGGAGACTGACGACGTCGTATCTGTGCGACCCAGCGTGCCGAAGGGTTGAGTGCCAATTTGTGACACGCTACTTCGGGTGATATCTCAGGCATCTCATCTGCAGTCCAAGCGAACAGGTTGACATTGTACTAGAGGAATTTGATCAAGTTAGACCTCAGATCTTCGGAGAGATCGTCAGCTACCTTTTTTGTTCGGAATGTGTCCTTCCCAATCTGGACGTGGGATGATTCGCCATCTGGGATCGGTCTCTCGATTCTCTTCGCAAGCTCTTTAGCCAATGGATCACCGATATCCTTGGCCTTAACCTTGACATCCTCGGCCCCACAGCGGGGATCGACATCGGTTAACATTTCACCGTGTGAGGTTGAGGGTTTTTCGGACACCGATATCTTTCCTATCCGATCAATCTAGTTCTCTTCAGACTAATCTTGAAGCATCTTCTGGCCGCATCCAGGTCACCATGTAGGGTTACGATCTCGCCATTGGAGATGTGGAACCGCATCTTCAAATGAATTGTCGACATTACGGCTCCGAGGTCAGCCAGAGTAGTTCTACCAATGATGCAATTGTAATCGTAGTCGCAAGAGAGGACCAAGAATTGCACCCTGACTGTTTTCGACTTTGGGTATGTGCCGAAGGTCACCATCAGTTCGACATATCCCAAGGGAGTCGTCTTCGCCCCATTGAAACCCTACAGGTCCATTCCCTCGTAAGGGATAAGGAGGTCTTTTGATAGATTCAAAGTATCAAATAACCCTCTGTACATGATATCTACTAAACTTCCCTGATCGACGAGAATCCTCCTCACGTCGACATTTGCCATCTTCGCCTAAATTAAGAGGGGAATGTCTTTGTTGGGCTTACCTCCTATCAGGTCTTCGTCGTAAAAAGCCAGGGGTGGCCTACTCGACTTAGGGCGATTGACAGGAGGGTAACTAGAATTCACGGCAGCCACTGCGATGTCCTTGTATTTCCTTTTTTCAGTCTTAATGGATGGACCTCCCGGTTTGTTCGGCCCTCCATTGATGACCATGGCGATTGCCGCGGTCTGATTCTGATCATCTTCGTTGTCAGTCCTTCTTCTCCGGTCTCGGCTTGTGGATGCGTCGTGGGGGCACACCGAAGGGGACCTCGACCTTTTCTTGCCCGAACCATCGCGGGTGTACTTCTGTAACTTACCTCGCTTTTTCAGTTACTCGATGACATCCTTTAACTGGAAATAGTCTTCAGTGTTGTGTCTGTTGCTGCGATGCCATCGGCAGTACTTTGTTTTATCCGTATCCGGCCTTTGTTTCAGCCAGTTCAGAAGTTTAATTCCGACATCCTTGAATTCAGTGTGTAGACACTCCTCCAAGATGCGAGCTCGCGAGGCGTTTAACGGTGTGTATTCCGTGAATTTGATCACCGAACTCTTCGAAATTTTTCTTTTCTCAATTTCGGCTTTTTCTGGGTTGAGCCTTTCGCCTGCGGAACCTCTCCGTGGTTCGTTAACATGAACTCATTCTCATAGCCGATGAACCTTTCAGCACAACGTAGGAGGTCGTTATAATCGCGCAGGCGATTGACCCTGATGTGGACATGGAATAAGCTCTTCTTGACCAACCCTTGTTGTAGGAGGTACATCTTCATATCTTCTCAAACCCCTATAGCTAGCATAGCCTCTTGGGTGAACCGCTCGATGTATTTCAGCAGGGATTCGTTTTCCTCCTGCCGAATAGCAGCGAGGGTTGCTTTCGACTTAGGCTGTGGGCGAGAAGTGGTGAAATGGTAGGTGAACTTCCTACTGAGTTCGCCCTACGATCCGATGGAGGTTGGCTTTAGTCCTTGAAACCAAGCCAACATGATCTTCGACAGAGTGAGGGGGAACAACTTGCATTTTACTGGTCCATTAGCATTTCAGTATCTCATGATGGTATCGAATCGTCCGATGTTCTCATCGGGATCTCCAATCCCATCGTAGAGCTCGAAGGTCGGGGGCTTCTCGAGCGAATTTGAGATCAGAAATAGTGTGATCTCTTCAGTGAACAGACTAGCTTGGAGTAAATCGTCATCTTCGTCGTACCTCCTCGAACAACAAGGTGACGCGCTTTTGTTAGATGCTAACGACGCATATGGAGATCGGCGAGAAGGTGATCTCCTCGGAGAGTTAGGCAAAGTGTTGCGTCGTCTAGTCGGCGACCGGTCCGTGGTTCTGCCAAGACGGACGATCGGCGAAGACGCTCTCCTCCTGGGAGATCGTTCGCCGATCGCTGTGGTTCGGCGACCCAACGGTACGGTGTCCTTCAGTGGTGGATCGATGGAAACCTCAAGATCTGGGATTCTCACGGCGTCTCTCGGTTCTGGATTCCCTGGATCTGGACAGTGACCTGGATCTGCGACGAGATCTGGTTGGTGACCGAGATCTGCGATGAGATCTAGTTGGTGACCTAGACTTGTGTCGAGATCTGGACGGCACGGGGGCACACGCAGCGGCTTGATGCGTTTCCATCGCGGCGATCCTGCGATTATGGTCCTCGATCATTTGACTCTGTCTCTGGATGATCGAAATCACGTTCTCCAAGAGCGATGGTTAAACACCGAAAGTTGGCAGAGCTGCTAGAGCGGTTGGCTGAGCTTCACCATGAGGAAGTGGTGATGGTGGAACTTCCTCCATGGTCACTGGGAACGTTACCGGATCCGGTGTGATAGACACCAGTTGTCCGTCGTTCCGAGGCGACGGAGGGCGAGACCCAGGGTTGATTCTTCGAGATCGACGTGGCGGTTGAATGTGCTGCGAAGGCCCGGCCATAGGGTAATCGGAAAGATCTATTCAATGTAGAATAATCCATCCACTGTGGTCGCCAATGTTCCAAGCAAAGAACGAAGTGGTTGTCAAAGTCGCTGAGTCCACCGCGAACTGTGGTTGACGACGACGGAGAAGAAACGATAATCAGACTCTGCGATCTTGTCGTTTCTCAGCGATCTTGTCTCTGCGATCAATTTCAAGGAACCGCCCTCGGTCTCATCACCATCTCCCTTGGTCGTTCTCATCTCCCTCCTGTAAGATCTCTCTCGGCCTCATCTTCCTCCGTCCAGATCTTGCTCTCTCCATTTCCCTTCGTCCGATTTCTGTTTTGCAAACCGATTTCTGTTTCGTCTGATTTCAAGGAATGCTTGTTCATGTTTTCTGGTTTTGGAAGAATTAATTGGTGTTTCTGAAGGGGAACAATTTTCAGGCATTTAACTAGTTTTGGAAACGAGAGAGATGAGAGAGAGTGGGAGGAGAGATGAGAGAGAGAGGGAGGAGAGAGAGGATGGAGTAGGGGGGAGTGGCAAATTGTGACTAGGAGGAAAACAAATTACGGCGGAGCGCGTAACCATGTGGATGTTTCCACAGCTGGGCTCAAGCATCAAAATGTTAGAACAACAACATTTTACTTCACCCAGATACCTGACAACTTTGGTGCCAAGGAGATGTGGGAGTTGTTCCGCAAGTACGGTGACATATCTGAGGTTATCATACCAAACAAAAAGAACATGGTTGGCAACAGATTTGGCTTTGTGAGATTTGCTGGCGTGAAAGACCCGGAAAGGTTCGTTATTTATCTTGACAACATCATCATTGGCAACAAGAAGATCTTCGTTAACCTACCTAGGTTCGACAGAGATGCTGCTAGGTTCTATGTAAATAGACAAAGGAAAGATGGTGGTGCGCCCTTGAGAAACATAGCAGATCCATCTGTGGGGAGAAGAAACGATAATCAGACAACCGCATCACAGGGAGTGCCCCATGGATCTCAAAAGCAGGTTGATAGTTGTGAGGAGGGTGAATGCAAGAATCGGTCCGATAAACAAAGATACTTCATATGCCCAAGCGGTTGGAAAAGGTCTATCACGGAGAACGATCCTGGAGGACAAGTGAACCAGACTTTTCAAAAAGGGTGGCCCAAGGAATAGAATGAAGGAGGTATGGAGAGCGAAGAAGGCAAGTTGATACTTGTGAGGTGGAGTATCGTGGAGGAGGCGGTTATCAAGAATCTGGAAAATATGATGGTAGGGAAGATGGTGCATCCTGGCCGGACTTACCATATTCAAGAAGAATTCCACCGCCGTGAATTTATCACATCGAGATCACGCCATGGGTGCAAATTTGGTTCTCATGGAATCTAGCGAGGAGGGGACATACAATCTCGGTGAACGCAAAGCGAGTGGGCTGATGGAATGGTTCGAGGAACTTCGGCCATGGAGCACAAAGGATGTCGACACCGACAGAGGAGGATGGCTGCGGTGCTACGGGGGTCCTGCGCACGCATGGTGCACCTAATTCTTGAAAAACTAGTGTCGCCGTTTGGGCGGTTCATCCGCATCGATGACAACACAATGAAAAAACGCTCTATTGATGTGGCTAGAATGTTATACAGAACAAAGATCCATGACGTGGTGAACCGGGTGGTGATGGCAACCATAAATGGAGAGTCGTTCTCGATCAAGATCCTTGAAGATTGGTATGGCCTTCAAATAATGGCGAAAGCAATGCGGGTTCCATGCGATTTTATATGATTTCATTTAGGGTTTGATCTAAATGGACGGTGATTAGGAAGGGAATTCTTTACCGAGCGCTTCAGTCCGTTGATCATATCGACGACCCTAGATCGGTGGCGTAAAACCAACGCGAATCAGGGGACCGTTGATGTAATGGATGTACCAGATCGGTAGCCATTGGTCGGCCACAATAAGTCTGCGGAGTTGGGCCACGGAAGTGGTCTTAGGAGGAATGGGCTTCGGCCCAGTCCGGAACAATTTATTTTTCAGTCTTTAAATATACTGTAAAAATATTTTTCTTTAATTTAAAAAACCCGAAGTTATTTCCTGACTAGCTCATGCGCATCATCCTTTTATTTTATATTCTCATTTCGAAATCCCTGACATGCACAGCATTCACAAATAATACTACCTCCGTCCTAAAATATAAGCAAAAAAGTATATGTATCTTTTTGCTTATATTTTGGGACGGAAAGAGTAATTGTTTTAATAAAAAAAATAAAAAATAAAAAAACTTTGGAGCATGCCATCATTTTGTGCAGGAACGTGCGTATCATTATGGTATGACTGAAATTCCAATGCTTCTTTTTTTTTTTTTTTACTCTTTGACTCAAATATTCCAATGCTGAGGGATAACGTGATTCATGCTAAATGAAGGCGATATTTTCAATAAAAGAAAGGAGCGTACATGTTTCGGAATAAAAGGAGAGTGTGTTTCTTAGACCGCCTGTATACATCAGGATGCACATTTAGCTATTATGTTTTGTATACAAGTTTGACGATAAATATTGGTTAAATATTTTTAGTACCTATTTAATAAATTTTTCTATTATAGTAATATCGTATTGTGATGTATTATACGATATCGTTATATCTCAAATTAAACAATTTTTCAACGAATTTCTCCTCGTGCATTACACTGGTCCTCAGTACTAGTTACGTACATATAACACACTCAAGCTATATTTCCTTTCGTACCGAAAACTCGGCAAAAATTATTTTCTCATTCATACTCATTTGCTTATTTTTATTGATAGTTTTTTACTCTACATAATTTGAGTTGTATTTCTTGAACTTCAAATTGTTATATATACACTTTTGAGTGTATCTCTTTTTGATAATTTTTCTGATTATTATTTGGTAGGAATCTCAAGTGGTTCATAAAGAGGTGATATCTCTTGAACTTGTTACTCTCTCGTTTAGAATTCAAAAAGTTTCTAGTTGAACCTGATTTAAAAGCTAGTGTCTTAGTAAAAATCTCATAGTACTTTATTTTGGGGACAGGACGTAGGCCACAGGGGTGTTTGGTGGTCGAACCCCGAACCTGTATAATTTGATATATGCTCTTTTACTCCTTATCTCTCTATTTTTCAGTCATTTAAATTTCTGCATTTTATTTTATTGTTATTTATATTTTACTATCTACTTTATTTATAACTTTTCTGCGATTTATTCTTCAAGTCATTTATCTATTTCACATTAATATTTTAGCAAGTTATATTTAGCTCTTATTTTTTCAAAAGTTTTTAAAAACACAGTTCACACATAATTCACCAATCTCTTGCGTTTGGAGTCATTTGGAAACATTTTTTTTCTCCACACAAACGCACACATAATAAATTGGAATTGATGAATGATGTCTTAGATTAAATACAAATACAAAGAAGAAACAACAAAACAGCTTATTTTATTTTATTTTATTATGATCGACCTTAATTTGCTGCTACAAGGAATTCAATTTCTATTCTTCCTCACAAGAGAAGGTATGCTCTGTTCATATCTAAAGAAGTTGGAAGGATCAACCATGGTCTTCACTTTAGCCAATCTTTTGAAGTTGTTAATGAAATACTTGAGACCCCAAATGTTGGCTTGCTCATAGCTTGTGTAGCCATTAATGTTATTCACTCCAAGGTCAAGGTCTCTTTCGTTGAAATATACAGCTCGTGGAGACTTTGAAACAAAAGGTTTCATATAACTGTACACTCTTCTAATCCAGTTGATGTTCCTATTTGCTGCCTCATCCCCTTTCTCTTGCCAAATAACCAAGTATTGAATTTTGTAAAGGTTTCCAGCTCTGTGTGGGAATGGAGTTTCAGAATCCGATATCTCATCCATTATGCCTCCATAAGGATTAAATACCATCGCTTGTACTACACCTTGTGCCTCATCTTCAAAGAAAAATGGCCATACTCCTTCTAACCCAGCGTCAGGAATTGGATCCCTTACATAATCAGATTTTCCTTTGAAAAATGATAAACCACCACTTTCAGTTCTGTTCAACAAAACCTCAAGGGGTTGGCCACTTGGGAATCCAGCAAGGTAGAGTGCTGATTCTATCCAACTCATCTCATTGCAATCTTTTCTAACCAAACCAAGCTCTGGAAACTTCTCTTGCATCAAGGGAATGAGCTTATCAACACCTCCAAGAAACATGGATTCAAATGTTGCTTGTATTGTTTGTTTCCCTGTTTCACTTGAATTCACCCTAGCAAAGTTGATCCTAATAAATAGCTCCTCATCAAGTTTATTTGCAATAAGCTGCCACTTGTGAATAAGCATGGTTGCATTTTGTTCCAATGTTCTTGGAGCTCTGAAAACTGTTACAGTTGATGGAACTGAAACTAATTTTATCTTCCATGCTACGATGACTCCAAAACTCGCTCCTCCACCTCCTCTGATCGCCCAAAACAGATCCTCACCCATTGTTTCTCTGTCAAGAAGCCTACCCTTCACATCAATTATGTGAGCATCAATTATATTATCAACAGAAAGACCGTGTTTACGCGTCAAGAAGCCATAGCCGCCGCCACCAAAGTGTCCGCCAACACCCATAGTGGTGCAAACACCAGCAGAGAAGCCAAGCGTTTTGCTTTTCTGGCTAATCGCGTAGTAAAGTTCACCAACAGTTGCACCAGCTTGAACCCATGCAGTGCTGTTTTCTACATCCACTTCGATTTCTCGAAGTTTTATTAGATCGATGACAACAAATGGGGCTTTGTTAGATCTAGGGGCATAGGACAGACCTTCATAGTCATGACCACCACTTCGAGTTCGAATCTGCATGCCGTGGCGTTGGGAACAGATTATGGTGGCTTGAATATGGGAAGGTTCCAGAGGCGTTACAATGACAAGGGGTTTCGGAGTTGTGTTGGTTGCGAACCTAAGGTTATGAATGGAAAAACTTAGAATAGATGAATAAGAGGAGTTGGTTTTGGTGTAGGCAACATTAGAGATTGAAGTGGTGGAGTTATTGTTATTATGGGAATAGTTTTCCAGACATTGAACGAAGTTTTCATGATTGTCATAATTAGCTGAAGAAGATGTAAAAGAAAATAAGAAAGCAATTGCAAAAACAGCAAAATATGAGCTTAGAGGCATCATTAATTAATTGTTTTGATGATGATAAGGTGTGTTGTGTTTGTGTGGGGTTTGCAAATTGAGAAGTGACAGGTATCTAATTTATAGTAGTACTTCTCTTCAGGGTTGAATGTGTGCAAGTGGAAACTAGAGATAGATTTGTCAAATGAGCCTTATTAAGTTGGAAGACAATTCAAACACGTAAACTAGAAAATCATTCCACAAATTTACTTAAACAGAAACATCAACACAATACCATTAATCCGATGACCCAAAAAACAAAACATTACGAACCTATTCCGTGCACGGAGCAGTATAACCTTTTTTATTATTATTTTTGTTTTTATGAACGAGCTGCACAATCTTAATACTTGATTTGAGTGAAGATCCTTGCTATACTTGAATATAATAAATTTTAGAGTCTGACTTTTTCAAAATAACAGTTGAATTAAACTAGACATCATCATCATAATGCTAAATTTGACCAAAATAAATTTATATCGTCAATTAATTTTAAAAGCATGCAATATGAGTTGAAATAAAATAAAATAGTTTCTTAAGGTATCTATCATTTTCTAGTTTCTATAAAATTTTATTTGACCTAAATCTAATTTTCAAAATTATTATCTCAAGGTCTATCATGTTCAAGCAAATTAATCTGTCGTGTAATTCGTCTCATCCTAATAATTACTAACTCTCAATCCTCAACTATCTCATCTACAACACATAAATCATTATTAGAATTGATCAACAGAACTAACCTATTTTTATCCCCAAAAAGCTAGAGCATACGAAATCAGCAGATCAAAATATGAAAATAAATAAATAAAACTTATTTTTTAAAACGAGTTCCCCATAATCCTAACAAACAAGAATCGAAAAAGAACAACTCTCATATTATAGACCTAAAATGTTTAATCGGAGAACATGTTTATTCTAACATGTTTAGTATTCCTTCCAGCCCTAGTCTTTTGCTTAACAGACGAAAACGAATGTGCTTAGAGAGATGAGCTTCGCCCCCATTCACTCACGACAATAACTAGAGAAAAGAGTCTCCTAGAGGGACAAACCCTTGCAACTGTGAACGTGCAACCAATGTCAAGGTTTTAGAACTCAAAAGACGAGAGAGTGAAAGAGAGAACAGAGGACGAGAGAGAGAGAGAGAGACAGAGAAATGTAGAATGGAGGACAAGAGAGAGAGAAAGAGAGAACGAAGAATATTCATGGAAGATTTGTGAGAGATCATGAGGAGTGAGAATACATAGATTTTATCGCCATGAGATGTCAAGGTTTTAGAACTCGAACGACGAGAGAGTGAAAGTGAGAACATAGGATGAGAGAGAGAGAGAGAGAAATGGAGAATGGAGGGCGAGAGAGAGAAAGAAAGAACGAAGAATATTCATGGAAGATTTGTGAGAGTTCATGAGGAGTGAGAATACATAGATTTTATCGCGATGAGAAGGTTTATGATGCAAAACTAGGAGCGAGACGTTAACTCGATCGTGTTTTATATTTATTTTTAAACTTCAGATAACATTTTCCCAAAAAAGCGTCATGGTAAGCAAACTGTTATAATGTTTCCTCAATAAAGCATTATCTAAATTTTAAATATAGATAACGTTTTCCTAAGCAAAAGTTATGGGAATAATTACACATGGTAACGCACAAATGCAGCTAATTCAAATGATGCTTGCTTGAGAAATCGTTGTTGGAGGTACAAATGCAGATAACACTTTCATAGGAAAGCATTATTGGAGTGCTTTGTGTTTTTTCAAATAATGCATCACATTTTATGCGTTATTTGGACGCCATTATTGCTCCGTGTTTCTGCCATAGTGCGTGTATATAGCGAAAGCTTATATTACATTTGAGATAAAATTTGACATATTTTTATAGCTAAAATTAATATTTTAGAGACAGAATATAAATAAACTAACAATTATTAGTTCAAAATATGCATGAAATTTTTTTTTGACGGGAAATATGCATGAAATGTTGAGAGTAATTAATCTGTGTTAAATATTCTTCCACTAATTCTTATGCAAGAAAATGCGTAATAATCACCTAAAATTGTATTTGTCCAATTTATTCGGTTTTAAATCTTATAGTATATTAGTAAAATCCTCTCATTAATTCAAACTAACAACAATAGAAGAATTCATGCTCTTTCTTGAAGTTATATATTGACATTTTCTCCGTAGGATATTAGTTTTTTTTTTGGTGAAGAGATATTAGTTTCAACTTGAAGCCGCCAGATTAAAAAGAAAAAAATCCGATAAGAAAAACTTGAAGCCGCAGGTCAATAAAAGCTGCCTGAAATAACGATTTTTCCACATTGATGCATTGGTCCGTATGACAATTATATACATACATATATATATATATATATATATATATATATATATATATATATAATTGTCAACCTACTCCCTAATTATATATAATTATACATATAATTGTCGACTTGTACCATGGTATGGTTTGGTTTTCAATATTAACAATTTTTGCCATACAAAAATTGCCAACTTACCTAACTGGATCAAGACCGTGTTTGAATTTTTCTAATAAATTCTTCTTGGCTACAATCAATTGTAGTTTTTAGTTTGTCAGAAGCGGACTAATATTATGATCCATTTTATGATGGATAACTCCGCTAATATTGTGAACAATTGGTTATGAGTCAGGATGCCTATTACAGATTTATGTGGAAAACAGTGTAGGTCTGACCAATTGGTCCATGTTTGGAGATGCCTAAGGTTAATAAATAGTATGGCTAGTCCCCTTTGACGTCACGTTATTTAGTTGCTCGCTCTATTGAGAACTGAGATCTCGGAGCTTGTGATTAGGCAAATGAAGGTTTAACTTTGATTTTTCAGGAGCTCTAAGAGCGAGCCGGGATCTCGGAGCTTGTGATTAGGCAAATAAAGGCTTAACTTTGATTTTTCAGGAGCTCTAAGAGACAGACAATTCTCGATAACTAGGTGACTTTGATTTTTCAGGAGCTCTAAGAGACAGACAATTCTCGATAACTCTAACTATGTCTTCAAGAAGTAAGTATCTCTAACAGTGTTCTAAATTCATATAATTGATCACGTTTATACTTACAAGTGGTATCAGAGTCATAGTTCGGCCAAATGGGGAAGCGGAAGTCTCAAATGTGGGAGACTTACACTTGGGGGAGATTGTTGGAATTGGAGTGTGAGTGCTTAGTCTAAAAAGTTGGCTATGATTGACGTAAATGAATGATATATAAGAGAGGTGATCGATATACCTAATGTCTTAAGATTTTGGGTAGAGATGTGGTGTACTAGTCTCTTGGTAATCCTGATCGTTTCTCTCGGTGCTCCGCCGACTCCCCCAACAAACGGCCTACCAAGTTAATCTAGCTTCCTCAATTGCTTGGGAAAGTCCAAGTGATAACTGACGTTCTAAGAGCAGCATTAGCGCTGAGAACTGAAACGCGTTGCTTTAACGTCAAATGGTGGGCCCATCAAAGACAGCTTGGATTGGGCGTTGCTTTATTTAAGTGAATGTAGCTCTGTAATTGCACGCAGCTGAAAATTAAAGAAACGATAGGGTACAGCTCACTGCCACATCTCTCAATTGACTGCTATCTAAGAAATAAAGACACGCCCAAAAATTTAAGTTTCCATCGATAAAGCTGACAAGTTTTACGCCACAATATATTATACCTCGGAATTTGAAGTCAGAGTGGACGTTTTCCAAGCATCTAGATCTGGCATATCTACCGTGACAAACTATACCCGATGTAAGTTGTCCCTTTTCCTTGAGAACATTTAGGGTCGTGTGTTTCTACCAAGTTTTATTTTAATACTCCCTCCGTTCCATAACTTTGGTAGTTTTAGCAAAAAAAAATTGTTTCAAAACAATGGGTGTTTTATAAACCCAAGATGTAATTTACATTTTTTTTCCAAGTATACCCTTCATATATTTATTGTGTTTACATTGAAAATTGACACAACTCCACAAATATTTAGTTGATTATTTTGAAACCTGCAGCAATTAATAAGGCTATTTTGGTAAAAATATACTTTAATTAAATGATTCCTTGGTCTGTGTGTGAAAACCTTAAACCACTAAAGTTATGGAACGGAGGGAGTAATAATGTCGCCAAAGACAGAATCATGCGATTATGCGAAACGGCACACATACATCACCAATACCAATTGCAATCAATTTCATACTTTTCCCATACTCGAGCGGACCAACAGCAACACTCCTAAAATATTTAATTAGGTTTAAGAACAGTGGTAAAAGGTAGAGGGTATGGATGGACTGAGACAACAACAGTGGTAAAAGGTGTAGGACAAGTGACGACGATGGTGAAAATTGTCGGATAGTGTGGCAGCGATGAAAGGTATCAGGTTGATGTAGAACAGCGGCTTTTTTTTTTTAACGGCAAATTCCAACTTAGGACAATCTTATCCTAGCTATTACAGCAAAGAAAGAGGAATCACAAGGTTTAGAATTTCTAGAGTTGCAATTTGCAGAAGAGTATTCAAACCTATCTTATAGAATCACATGCTATTATTTATTTTTTTCCCTTCTGATGCATGCCTTGCTAGTATCTCTTCTGTCTTTATTATAAAGAACAAAACCCTAATTTACACAGACTAATAAATTGTATTGAAATCTATTTTTTCCTAATTAACACTCCTACAAATTGAGTTTTTTTCCAAAAGTATCCACTTTTATGAAATGATGTATAATTAACTAATCATTTCACTTGCATAAGAAATAACTGCATCAAGTTTCACCTTAAATAAAGGTAAAAATGAAAAATTAGCAATTAATGCATTAGAAAACTGATGTATATTTCTTATAACAAGGACCAAGAAAAAAAGTTCTTTTGTTTCTTATAAAAAAGAATTTACAAAAGAGTTTTTTTTTCCGAACCTTCAATTACGAACCACTCTTTACCATAAGCATGCCCCAAATTATGTAGTTCATAGTTATCTTTTGAAGTTGCCTATATTGTTCAATCAATAAGTTGATCAATTTGTGGTCCAATCAACAGTATAGATACATTTTGCATAACTACAATTTGAAGAGGAGGGGAAGCATTATGATTAGACGAATATTGACTGTTTGCTCCTGTATTTGATCTATTACAGGATATGAGAACTTTTGTTTACTTATGTGACATATATACCAATAATAAACCACTTGTTAATTTGATATTTGCATAATGTGATGTACATTGCAAGGACACATGATAATGTTCAAGTTTCCTGCCATTCGAGAGTTTGTTAGAATGGGAAATGTTGTTTATGAATCATGTATTGGGCTTATATTGTTAGCAGTACAAGTGGATTTTTTAATGTTCTAAAGTTATTTCAGGACAGAAGTGTCAGGAAGGAAATACTATATGATAAGTCAATTCATTAGGCTCCCAAATAACTTCCATATATATGATAAATAAGGACAGCTGAAGGCTCCCTTAGATACACATATTTATTGAAACCTTTTCCTTCACTGGGAATGCTATTGTGTCCCTCCAAACAGAAGAGAAGGTATGCTCTGTTCATTCCTGAAAAAGTTGAGAGGATCAACCATAGTCTTCACATGTGCCAATCTATTGAAGTTGTTCTTAAAATACTTAATACCCCAAATGTTAGCTTGTTTATAGCTTGTGTAGCCCTTGTTATTTACCCCAATGTCAAGGTCTCTATAATTGACATATGCAGCTCTAGGAGACTTTGAAACAAAAGGTTCCATGTAACTATAAAGTCTTCGAATCCAATCAACGTGTCGTTTTGCTAACTCATCCCCTTCTTGTTGCCAATGCACCGAGTACTGAATTAGGTACAAGTTTCCAGATCTGTGTGGAAATGGAATTTCAGACTCTGAAATGTTATCCATTATGCCCCCATAAGGGAAGAGTACCATCATTGCTCCTTGTGCCACGTCTTCATCAAACATTGGCCATAAACCTTCCAAGCCCATTTCAGGAATGGGATCTCTCACAAAATCAGATTTTGCTTTGAAAAAATCAGTTGTAGTTTGTGTTCTATTCAGCAACACTTCAGGTGATTGACCACTTGGAAATCCAAAAATGAAAAGGACTGATTCTATCCAGCTCATCTCAATATAGTCTTCTCTGATCAAACCCAGTTCTGGAAAGCTCTTTTGCATCACTGGAATCAGCTCATCTACACCTCCAAGAAACAAGGATTGGAATAAAGCCTGTATTGTTGAATTTACCCTCCGCAAGATGATATTGATGGCTGTGTCTTCATCAAGTTTATTTGCCACAAGCTGCCATTTATGAATAAGCTTGGTTGCATTTTGTTCCAATGTTCTGGGAACTCTGAACACTGTAACAGTTGATGGAACTGGAACTAATTTTATCTTCCATGCTATGATGACTCCAAAGCTTGCGCCTCCACCTCCTCTAATAGCCCAAAACAGATCCTCACCCATTGATTCTCTGTCAAGAAGCCTACCCTTCACATCAATTATGTGAGCATCAATTATATTATCAGCTGCGAGACCATATTTACGCAACAAGACTCCATAGCCACCGCCACTGAAGTGTCCACCAACTCCCATGGTTGTGCAAACACCTGCTGGGAAGCCAAGAGTGCTGCTTTTCTGGCTAATCCTATAGTAAAGTTCACCAACAGTTGCCCCAGCTTGAACCCATGCAGTGCTGTTTTCTACGTCCACCTCGATTTCTCGGAGGTTTATGAGATCAATGACAACAAATGGAACTTCAGAAACATAGGAGAGACCCTCGAAGTCATGGCCACCGCTTCGAGTTCGAATCTGCATACCATGGCGTTGGGAACATAATATGGTTGCTTGAAAATGGGAAGCTTCCAGAGGTGTGACAATGACAAGGGGTTTTGGAGTTGAATTGGATGCAAATCTGAGATTTTGAATGGAAGAGTGCAGTGTAGGTGAGTAAGAGGAATTGGTTTGGGTGTACACAACTTTAGAGATTGGAGTTGAGTTATGGGAATAATTGTAAAGACATTGAACGAAGTTATCTTGAGTATCAACAGCAGAAGATGTAAATGAAAATAAAATAGCAATTATTACAACAGTCAAATATGAGTTTAGAGGCATCATTTTTGTCAACGGTATTTTGCATAGGATGTTGCAAATTTAGAAATGAGTTTCCGTAGTCTCTAATTTATGTTTGTAGTGTGGACTGTAGGTTAATTTATGTGTGCCTAATCTGATTATTTTGCTATGATAGATGAGTCAAGCACGTAAACTAGCACGTGGGATTACCTTGAAGTGGGAAATTGGGAATAATCTGATTATCTTAAATGCAAGCAGATGCACATTTGAATCTTGACTTTAAATTTTAGAAAATACCCACTGTACTAATATTTTAGTTCATGCATTGGTCATATGCAGCATATATTACCTAAACACGAGATATCTGGTATGAGTTTTCAACTTTAAAGATTTGTCTTACTTGTTGAATAATAAGAGATTGTTGCTACAGGGACCCCTTTTCATAAGTTGCATAATAATAATAATAGTGGATAATCGATTGGTCATATTGACTTCAGTTGGGATCACGTTTCTCATTTCTATGCAGCCACTTTATTCAATTTGTAGGTTTACCAAAGGTTAGCTTACAATTTCTACAACAAAGCAAGCAACCTAAATATAAAACCTTAACTTCAGTATGAGCAGAGCCTTTTCAACTATTGACTAAGCAAAAGGACGAGTAGGCTATGTTTTAAAGATCAAAGATCAAAAGGATGATCAGTTTTGTAATAATTCAACGGATTAGTCTGTATTATATTTTTGTCTTTGAAGAGAAGAGAGTATACGTTTTAAAACAAGAGGAGAAGGTTGTTGTAATCAAGGTATTATAAACCGGACCGCACCGGCTGGTCGAACCGGGAATCGGGCCATGGTCCGGTCCGATTCACCCTCTAAAACCAGCTGCGAAAGAACCGGACGGTTCTGTTAAAGAACCGGATAAGAACTGGCCCGGACCGGGTGAAAACCGGTAAACAGCGGGTTTTTTGGGCGCCCGGCCGGTTCGCAAATTGGGCTATTTTTTTTTAAGGGCAAAACGACGTCGTTTTATATTTTAACTATTTTTTTCCCCTGCGCCATTTTGCTTCTCAAACTCGACTATTTTAACTGTTTTTTTCCCCTGCGCCATTTTTCATATTTTGTGTTATTGAACGTATTAGTTATGTCATATTTGAAATGGATGAATGTGTAATTTTTTGTTATATGTCGACTTATTAAGAAAATATTAAGTGAATTATAATTTTTATGGTGTGAAATTATGAATATCAGTTTATTTTTTGTTTATTATTTATTTATATATTATATTAAATATTTTTTAATAATATATAATCGAACCCAGTTTGACTCCAGTCCAACATAAAAACCCTGAACCCAGACCATCTCCAGTTTTTTAATACCTTGGTTGTAATACTTGTATCTTTCAATATGCCAAGTACAGCAACAGGAGCATTTTTCTGTCAAACCAAACTACAGCGAATCTTATCTTACAGGCAATTGATTAAGGAAAACTTTTATATAAAATTCAGCATATTATTTTAGTGCCTCATCTTCCTCACAAGCCTCTTTGGGTTTTTCTGTTTCCGTTTTTATTTTGCTTAAACGCATTTTGTCCGATAACTTTCTCAATTTGGCAATTTTAGTTCTCCTATTTTATTTTTTGTGATTTTGATCCCCTAATTTTTTCAATTTAGCGATTTTAGTCTCTATATTTTTTTAATTGCATATTTGGTCCCAAAAATCGTGGATTGTGTACTTTTAGTCCCCTAATTTCCCAAAATCCAAGATTTTTGGGGTCAAAAGTGTAAAAATTCATGATTTTGAGGACCAAAAGTGCAATTAAAAAGTAGGATGATCAAAATCGCTAAACTAAAAAAGTTAAGCACCAAAATTGCCAAAAATAAAATAAATAGACTAAAGTCGCCAAATTAAAAAAGTTAGGGGGATAAAAAATGCAATTAATCCTTCTTATTTCTATGTTAGCCTCTTTCTTTCCTTCATCCTTTAACTTTGGTTTGACGGGATCTTTCGGCTGTGATTCTGTGAAGGTTTTTTAGTAAACTGAATAGGTGGGACATATTCCATTTGCTTCATCTGACCAATTATCTTCCAGAAATTTGGTTGATTAAGCATGGTTCAGTTGTACGTCTCAACTTGTTCATAGCACCCAGGGCCCTTTTCAATGCAGAAATCGCCACTTCCTCTGCCATTCTAAATGTGAATGAAATTAATGGAAAACACGAGAAAGCAATGAGAAGTGTGGGTTATGCTTAAAAGGGAAGGATTGTTTTTGACCAACATACTTTAATAAATGTTGTCAAAAAAAAATACTTTAATAAATAAAGTAATAATAATAATAATAATAACATAATTAAACAGATTAATCTGTTTTTTTTTTACGGATACCATCTGTTTAAAAATAAATTTATATTTTAGTCAAAAAAATGTGTATATATATATATATTGTCAAAAAAAAATATTACACATACATCTACTCTATCTGGTTCCTTTTTATTTGTCTATTTTTTAGATAAATTTTGTTATTTGTCGTTCTTAAAGTTTAAGTTTATATTAATTATTTTTTTGTCAATTATACACTTAACTATTTATTATAAAAAAAATAAGTATAATGGGTAATAAATAGTCAAGACTGTCAAAAGAAGAAAAAATTATTAACTTTATCAAAAACAATAAAATTTATTAATTTTTTTATTTGTGAAAAACAAATTTAAACGATAACCTAAAAAGAAATTGAAGTAGTATTATGCAATTCGAACCAGCCCTATCATTATGAAGAACGCCGTTCGGTCCCCTCTCCAGCTGAAATGCGTAAAAGCTCTCAAGTGCCAACACTAGGATGAGACACGTCACGCTGAAACCTTTCACATAAAGCTTCATTTGCATGCATGAAATTACACTAATGTTTGATGGACACCCCACTTTGACCAAACACCCATTTTACACCTGCTTATGTGGCCTTTTTAATGACTCGTCGCTCCAAGTCAGGCATATGTGGCATTTAAATTTTATTTATTTAATTATTAAATAAATAAAATAAAAGCAAAATTTAAATCAGTTTCACTCTCTCTCAAAACCACCCGCTCTTAGACCTTCTTCTCTCTCGAATCTCTCTCATCTCTTTCGATTGAATCATTGCCTGTTGGACGCCGAAAAATTTGACAGAGAAAGAGGTCTCTGTTTGAGAAAGAGGTCTCTGTTTCACTTCGCCCTTCCTCACTTCATCGCCTTCTGTGGTTGTCGCGTTGTCGTTACCTCGTCGTGTCCTCGCCGCCGCTCGCCGCCGCGTCCACCTCATCGTATCGTAGCTATCGCGTCTACTTTGCCGCTGTGTGTCTACCTTGCCGCCGCTCCAGGTGACCTCATTGTCTTCATTTTCGGTTTCTGAGTTCCTTTCGGTTGTATGTTTAGGGTTTCTAAAATTAGAACATGGATAGCAGAAATGATTGTCATGGTTGTGTGTTAAATCCATAAACGAATTTTTCTTTTACTTAGGTTTCGATTTCGTTTGTTAAATCCATAAACGAATTTTTCTTTTCTTTTTTACTCATGTTTCAATTGATTTTGTCAGCAGTGCAGACTTGGTAAGGTTCTAATGGAATTGGTTTAGAGAGAGAGGTTGTCCCCTGCTGAATGATACCCCCATTTGCCTCATTCCACCGCCTAGTGGGTACAATATTTTGGTGAAATGGTACGAGAGCTGGCCAATGAGGTATGTCACCCTGCTTTTTATGCTTAAAAGTGTAGAAAAATTGGTGAATTATTAAATTCTTTTGTTTGTTCATTAAATTGTGGTGCTTTATGATGGCTTCTACATATGGAACCAGTATGTTAAGTGTTGAACAGCTTAATATAATTCTGACAAATCAGAGCTTTTCTTTTGTGGGTTTTAATTTTGGAATGTAAATCTGTTTGTGGTTTTTTAGTAAGTGATTAATTCAGGTTTAATTATTAGTATCTAGCTAGCTTGTTTAGGTTTGTGACCCATAAGTTGATCCCTTAGTGACTCATCTTAGATGTATTCATATACAATTAAGACCATGCTTGTTATTTGGGGAAGGTTCTGATGAGTGGTGACTAACAACACATTTATCCTGAGTAATTTAGTTTAATTGATAGATTTTAGGGGTAGGTTATTATTCTTCTATTGTTCATTACATATCGTGATGATCTTATCTTGGTGTTGTCACTTCAAAGTACCACTTTTATTTTTCATGTTCTTTTTTATATTGTTTTCTAATTTTGAAATAGCATTTCTGTATACTTTGGTTGCGTCTATATTTTGTGACATTGATGGTAAATGCGATGTCAAGTATTCTGTTATATTTGTGGCTCTTTATCTTGAGCAATCTAACCTTTTAATGTAACTCAAAAGAATTAGATAGCTAGAGGGATTTGTTTTGATCTCCTTTTCTTGCTGTGTATTTTTTTTTAATATAATAAATGCAGCTTCCATTTATATTGTTCATCTGAGGCACCTCTGTTGCTTTTTTTTTATCTTACTATGCTTTAGAGTACATACAGAGGAGTGAAACCCCTTGTTTTAATTAGTTAATTTGTTGTTTGGAATGTGCTATGGTATTGGTGTTATTGGCTGCTACTCACCTATTGGAGAAGAGTTTTATATTGGTTGATGTAATGATGTTGTTAGGACCTCAGTCTCGAATACTAGAGAAAGGGCTTTATTCGTCCCTAATATTATTGATAACCAAAGATTAGGAAAGAATACACTGAGGAACTCTATCCCCTACTCCTTTGGAATTCTGTCCCATCTAAAAACTACTTAGCAATTCTCTACCCTTCTCTAAAACAAATAGGTCCTATTTATAACTAGGAACCCAAACAAATCTAATCTAAACAAATCCAATACAATCTAATCAAATCCAATCCAATCTAATTAATCTTATCCTAACAAATCCAATCTAAACAAATCAAAACAGATAGAATAACAAATAAATCTAAACAGAATAATAAATCAAATCCAACTGACTAAGCTAATCCTTTCTAACCCTCTTTCCTCACATACACCTTGGCGTCTTAGGTGGTAAATTATCCTCTTGTCTACAACAATACTCTCCCCCTAGGAAACAACCTTGTCCTCGAGGTTGAAGTCGAAAATTGAGTTTGTGATGTTGGTATCTCTTCCCGTACATGTAGCTTCCAGTGCTTCCCTTGCCAGTGAACCAAGACTTGAGGAATGCTACCCCTTTGTCACCCGTCTTTGCGTGATTACCTCTGCTGCCCAGTATGCGAAAGGTTGATCTTTGTTGTCCATTAGTATCCTGCCAGCCACCTTGTGCGTGTCCTCCATTTGGATGATCTCCATTGCCTTTTGAGTTGAGAAATGTGAAAAAGCGGGATGTATCCTTGCCTCCTCTGGTAGTTGTAACTTATATGCTCTTTGCCCCCACACATTTTAGAATTAAGTAAGGTCCATAATACCTTGTAGCGACAATTTGAGTGTAATTTCGTGGGCATGGAAGCACTGCCCGATGCGCACTTTGATCTTCAAATAAACATACTCTCCAGGTTAGAGCCAGAACCCTCGCTTCCCTATGTGCATTAGCATATTGTGTCATTTGATCTTGAGCTCTCCTTAAATGGAACTTCGAATTGAATCAAAGCTTACATCCTGTCCATGAGGTCACTGTGCCCACTGCCTCTACCAAAGTTTCTCCTGGTATAGCAGAGACAAAGAAGGAGGAGGCCTTCCATAAACAATTTCAAAAAGTGCAGAAAGTTTGGCCTTTGAAAACTAGTATTGTACCAATACTCAGCCCAGAGACAAAATCGAGCCGTACCTTAGGTTGCTCGGGAAGAGTGAAACAGGAGATAAGTCTCAAGGGAGTTACATTTAAAACCCAGTTTGCCATCTGGTCTCGGAGTGATATGCGATAGACATTTTAAGTTGTGTCCACCTGTAAGCTTAAACAATTCTTGCCAAAGTGGCTCATGAAGAAGAGTCTATCAATGCAATCAAATGGGAACACCATGCAATCAATAACTTCTTTGGCAAACAATTCAGCCACATTCCTGGCCAGCTGAATATGGGTCATTTCATCAAGATAAAATAGCCATATTTGCTCAATCTATCTACCACTACTAAAAACGACATCATATCCTTTTGATTTAGCGACGCCCCACAATGAAATCCATGCTAATTTCTTCCACATGTGCATTGAGAATGGGCAAAGGCTGAAGTAAGCCATTTGGAAGGATGCTTGATACTTTCTTCTTTGGCACATGACGACGCCACATGTTGAGTGATGGCGGCCTTCATTCCGATCGATAAGGGATTGTGCTATCCTTACCATGTTCTATAAATCCGGGTGGCCTCCCATAGGGAGAGTGGAATTCTTCTTGATAGTTTGGGAATCCCAATAGTGGTACAAAATAACAAGCTGCCTTTATAGTGCAGTCTCCACTTGCTCTAAAGTGAAATGTTCTTTGCGAATCGGGATCTTTCAATAAGTGTCTTGATGTTACAGCTAGCGGATCCCTCTTGATTTCCTCATCAATTTCAGCTATGTCGTGCCAAAATGGTCTAGAAATACCTTGCACTCTTTGTCTTCATCTCCTCTGAAGCAAAGCATCGCGACCTTGTTGGAAGCCCCCATCTTGTAGACAATATCAAACTGTTACCAAGAAGTTTAGCAAGCCAATTTTGTTGATTTTGGGTGGTAATTATTTGCTTCTAACAAATATCTGAGGCTTTTTGATCGTAGCGGAAAAGCAAAATTTACCTTTGAGATAGGAAGCGCAATGTTGAATGCGACACAAGTGCCATCAGCTCTTTTCATAAATGGACTTTGTAAGATTCCGAATCCGCCCAGCTTTCTTTGAAATAGGCTATGGGCTTTTTATCTTGAGTCGTACTGCCCCTTTACTCCTCTTCCCGAAACATCACACTCAATTGCAAAGGGTTTTGAGAAGTCGATGCGAGAGATAAAGCGGGGTACGTGTAGTCACGGCCTCTGCGATAATTCAAAGTTTTGTCTTTGTCTCTGCTCCACACAAAATTCCCCTTTTTCAACAAGTCAGATTTAAAGGGTCGAGCAATCTTACCGTAGTTGCAAATGAACCTTCTATAATATCCCGTGAGCCCAAAATCTCCTCAAAGCCTTAATGCTTTTAGGGAGAGCCATTGCAAAATAGACTCTACTTTTGCGGATCCATGGAAACCACTCTCTAGATATGATGTGACCCAGTAGGCCACCTATGTTTGTCCAAAAACAACATTTCTTCTTGTTGGCAAATAAACTATGCTTTTGAAGTTTAGTCAAAACTTCCACTTAAATGAGTTAAGTGCATTTCCCGGGAGCTACTATAAATCGAGAATATCGTCAAAAAAAACCAAGGCAGAACCTACGGAGGAAGAGCTTCAGCGTGGAGTTCATCGCACATTGAAAAGTATTTGGGAGGCATTGGTTAAACCGAATGGCATGACCGAGTCGTAATGCCCATGGTGAGTTGAATCTTTGTTTTTGGTATGTCGGGTTCATGTATCCTTATCTGGTGATACCCAGCTTTTAAATCAATTTTAGAAAAATATGTGGCCCTTCGCCCGGGTTCATCAAGCAACTCTATCATGGGGATAGGGGAATTAATCTGGGATTGTTGCTTTATTTAGAGCACGGTAGTCTACCGCAGAACCTCGACTCCCGTCTTTTTTTCTTAACCAGAATCTGCGGGACTTGAGAAAGGGTTGTTGCTTGGTCTAATCGACCGAATCAACATTTCATTCACACAATGTCTCTATTTCATTTTTACGCATCGTAGGGGTATCGTAAAGGCCTAACATTAACCGGATCCACCCCTTCTTTGGTGGGGATTATGTGATCAAGATCCCTTTGGGGTGGTAGACCTTCAGGCTTCTCAAAAATCTGTTCAAACTCAGCCAAAACATGTTGCAGTTGCCTCTCTTGTTCTGTTTGGTAATTTAAAGGGTACCTCCTGTTTGTCTCTCCCATCCACACCATTGTCATAGCTTACTTCTTACGGATCCAATTTCCCTGGCTTGGTATGTAATTCTTGACTTAGATAAACTTGGGTCACCTGGATTTCAACGATTACGCTCTTGATGCTTGAAAAGTCATCTTGAGTCCTCGATTGACCTTGACCTCACCTAGAGTCATTAACCAACTCCCGGGGATGATATCTACTCCTCCCGGATCAAAGAGGAAAAATTCTCCGCCCGTAGCATAATTTCCCATGAGCACCTCTATATTCTTTCAAATTTTGCCTTGAGTGCGTTTTCGGTTTCCATCTCCCGATCTCACATAATATGGTTTCCACTTGATTGACCTTAGTGCTTAATCCATACGCGAGGTATTAGAAAGGAAGTTATGGTGGCCCACTTGCTCGATCAAAACAATTACCTCTACGCCTTGCAGTTTCCCCTGAAGTTTCATGGTTTGGTGTCGTCAACCCCCTGCGAGCATCGTTATTGACAAATCCAACCAATTGCGATTAACGGTGGACCTTCTTCCACTCGCTTCTTGAACTTCTTCACTTTCCAACCTTGCACGATCGTCTTCTTCCTCAGCATTATCACCTCTGCCCGGAATTACCACGCCAGGTTCTTGTCGAGCATCGATGCCCTGGTCATAAGCAATCCACATTGGAAACATCTTTTCTCCTGTAGATGTTTGATGTAGTCATTATCTGGCGAAATTTCCTTGCTCCTTGTCCAGCCCGGATTTACGCGATTTTTAGCGTAGAGACTCATGCCGTAGCTCTGTTCACTGCAGAGAAGCGGTTTCCTCCGATAACGGGTGGTATGTTGAATGCATTATTTCCTCCCCACACTGTGCGGACTATCCCTTGCCACCTTGATGCACTTGGGCGCTATTGGCGTTCCTTCCTGGTTGTTTCAGAGATATCAGGATCTCTTCATTGCCTCCTCAATGTCTCATGCGATTTCCATGGCGGTTTATGTCCTTGGAGTCATGGGGTCGCCCTGTCCCGATGTCGGATCTTGCGACCACCTGCGAAAAATACCCCGAGTCTGTTCCTCGGATTTGGCTGCTTATAGCTACTCCGAACTCTTGCATCGTAGTCTTCAACACTCCCTGTTTGCTTGAGGGCGCGTCTCTCGAGCTCACCGTCTCACGACCATTCCGTAGTGTCGCTTCCATAGAGCGGGCTGTGAAGTTCTCCCAGATGGGTTCTTTGCTTTATCTCGCCGATTGGAACCAATGGCGGCGTTCCGCTATCGATGAAGGCGACTCGCGATCTCTCGAGCTTTTACTCGATGCACCTCGAAAAATTTCTCACGCCTGGCGGTGACCCAGGAGGGTCATTGCGCTTCAAAAGTGGGTAGCACCACTTTCTTGACCCTGCGAAAGCGGCGTGGCGTCTTCTTCTTCCTCGTCTTCTCATTGGCTCTGATTTGGATTGAGCCCTCGTCCTCGATGTCGAGATGGTTTTTGTTAGGCATTCCATGATCATCGCTCGTAGTTGTATCGCATCTGGTAAGTTCAGAGGTGTTCTTTAATGTGGGTCATGTCTTTTGCAATTGATGGTACTTCTTTTGTAACTCGTTGTGCGATTTCTCTAGTGCGGTCATTATTGATCCATTGTGCCCAGGGTATCGTGAAGTCGGACCAAACTTGTTAGGACCTCAGTCTCGAATACTAGAGAAAGGGCTTTATTAGTCCATTTAATATTATTGATAACCAAATATTAGGAAAGAATACACGAGAGAACTTCTATCCCTACTCATGAAATTACTGTCGATGAAAACTACTAGCAATTCTCTACCCTTCTCTCAAAACAAGAGGCCCTATTTATAACTAGGAACCCAAACAAATCTAATCTAAACAAATCCAATCCAATCTAATCAAATCCAATCTAAACAAATCCAATCCAATCTAATTAATCTTATCCTAACAAATCCAATCTAAACAAATCAAAACAGATAGAATAACAAATAAATCTAAACAGAATAATAAATCAAATCCAACTGACTAAGCTAATCCTTTCTAACCCTCTTCCTCACATACACCTTCAGCGTCTTAGGTGGTAAATTATCCTCTTGTCTAACAGATGTTCTAATTTCATTTGATGTTGCCATGTGGGAGTGCCAATTGTTGTCTCCTTATAATGCCTTTTGTGCCTATTTCAGTTTTAGCTTACGGAGGTTGCTTGGATAACATATCCTTATATTGCTTTTTTTTTTTTAATTGGATGCTCAGAAGTAGAGTTGCCATGCAATTTATTTTCTTTTTCTTTCCTTTAGTATCCAGTTGTGGTATACCTTGTTTTTAGCATTTGTGGGTTCTGCTTTTGGTCCTATTTTGGCCTTTATGCAGAATTGTTTTGTACTCTTTTGTGGTGTTTGCTTTTAGCATTCCTTTTGCTTCATACAACACATTTCCCTTCCAATAAAATTTTGGCTTATAAAGAAAAAAAACTTCTTCAATCTTGATATGGTATTGCTGTCAACTTAGTGTAATTGCTGTTTCTAGAACTTACAATTGGAAACTAACAAGTTTTCAGGATTTTAGTTTTCGGTACAAGTCTTGATTGAATTAAACCTCCTCAATTTTTCCTTTGATATTTTAAATGTGGACTGTCGTTTTTTTTAGGCTAATCATTTTTTTTGGCATTCTTGATACATGGAGGGACACCTCCGAGCAGTTTTTTAAATTGAGATATTGTTTTTGGAGGTGTTTCTTGATCTTGTTTCTTAGAGGATGACCTATACTTCCTAGCTTTAGATGGCCAGTGTCTGCCTTTGCTAATATACCTATTAATGTCCTGACAGATAGTGATGGACTTTGCAAGCTGTCGAAAGAAAGAGCTTCTCCTTAAAGGCATAATGTTGCTTGAAGATCTACCATGTACAAGCTGCCATCGTGATATGTATCAATTTGAAGAAACGTGTTGATTTCCTAGTTTTAGCTAAGAAGGCTTTTGTATATGAAGTGATGCTCCTACTATAATTTCCATTCTTGTCATTAAGCATGTCATAACATTCCAGCTAGGCTAAGCTTTGGAATTATTCATATTAACCAATTACAATCTTCTTGAACAAGTGCAGACAATGACAACTTTCATGCCTTCACCTTTGTCACAGCCGAGATTCTATCCACCCTTCAGCTATACTCACGGTCTTTTTCCACATTCCAGCTAGGCTAAGCTTTCTTGAAGACTTGTTGATAATGTGACAAAATTGCCATCATTTCTTGATGATTAGTAACTATTGCTACCCCGAATCTATTGCATGTTAATTCAAAGAAAAGATGGGACCAGACCTGTGAAGAAAGAATGTATCGCATGATATACAACCTCACAGTATCACATGATATATTATAGTGCCAGTTGGCTCGGAATCCTCGAGTACTAGCCTCTTTAGAACATTTTTCTAAGTCAATTTCTGAGGTAAGTGACAGGAAATAGGATTTAACCACACTGATCACACGATTAACCACGTTTTTACAAGCAATTAACCACAAATCTGTGATGATGACCAGAACTCAAGGATACACTACAGCTAAATCAAGAATAGTCTCAGTTTTGATGAAAGACGAAACCTCTTGCTTGTTTCTGTTCATGTCTTTTGGATGACTATTTGGTACACTGGTTTGAGTTGAATCGGTCAAAGTATAAATGGGCTCTTGTTGATTATTGCAAGAGCAAGGGAATGGTGAAAAATTACATGGATACTAATTAATGCAAGATCAGTGCTTAATTGACACTGTAATACAACATGTGATATCATGTGGTTGTGTGTCCTTCAATTATACAGTGTCGCATATGTGTGGTTAATTGCGTGCAAAAAGGAGGTTAATCGTGTGACGAGTATGGTTAAATTCTATTTCCTGTCACATACTCATAATTTGGCTTAGAAAATGTTCTAAAGAAGCTTGTACATCCAACTTCAAAGCCAATTGGCAATGTAATACATCACGTGATGCCATGTGGTTTTGTATCCTTGAATTTTACAGTATTGCAAGTGTGTGGTTAATTGCGTGTAAAAAAGTGGTTAATCATATAACAAGTTTGGTTAAATTCTATTTCCTGTCGCATATTCAGAATTTGGCTTAGAAAATGTTCTAAAGAAGCTTGTACATCCAACTTCTAAGCCAATTGGCAATGTAATACATCACGTGATACCATGTGGTTTTGTATCCTTGAATTTTACAGTGTTGCAGGTGTGGTTAATTGCGTGCAAAAAAATGGTTAATCGTGTAACAAGTTTAGTTAAATTCTATTTCCTATTATAGACATCATAATAAGTTGGCTCTAAAGCCTTAAGTAGTAGCCTTGCTAAGAACATTTTCTAAGCAAGATTAGGAGGTCTATGACACGATACAAATGTGTGATGTGTGGTTAAATAAAAACCAGATGCATAGTAAGATACAAATTTAATATTACATATCATTTGCAGATGTAAGATACAAATTGGGGAGAGTAGTACTCTAATCAAGTATTTTACAGTTATCATCATGAAAGACATGTACAACCAAAAAAAAATTTCCATAAAAATTCCCCCTATCAAGCAGTTGCTTGAGCATCGCTATTCCCCAACACTATAAAAGGACACGAAGCTTTGTAAATTTTTCATGTCATAGTCATAACACTTGACTTTTCTTGTTTTTGTCCTATTATATTTTGTCCAGTCCACGGTGTTCGCATTAACACATTATCCACACGCTTTCTTGGATGGTCTTTTAGTCGAGTGAACATGTCCGATGCTTGATGCTCTTTATGATGTGATGCATAGATTACATCTTCTCCTTCATTATCGAGATCCATATCCTCCATCTGAGAATCACTCTAAAGACCACTGCAAGGTCCCACCACTTCAAGCTGTAATGCAAAACCAAAAAAGTAGTTCCAATGATAAGCAAAACTTGTCACCTTATCCAAAATATTAGAAAAAGAAAGATGCAGTGAATAAATAAATAATAGTACATTTTCTTCAAAAAAAAATGAGAAGAAAAAATTTAATACAAAAGACCCCTCACAAATCAAGTATATGTAAAAAACGAATAAAGAATAGAAAAGAAAAATATGAGCAGCAGCCGGATTTAATAAGAAAAGGTTAACAGGTTTCATACAACTGCACTTGTACTATAGAAGGAATAATGATGCTTAAAACAAAATTATGCAGCAAGCAAAAGTCTAGAACATGTATACTCTCATAAATTACTAAAACCTGATTTTAGCTTATAGCTCATTCTTACTATCCATGTAATATTGTCCAGTCATTCAGACTCCAAGTTTCTATTCTAAATCAATTTCTACTAAGGTTTTTATCTAATTATGAAGTAAAATATAGCTATAATAAGTATCACTAGTTTAACTCCTTTTGACTCTAAACTTTTTTGAACATTTTTAAGCAACATGCATTTGAAAACAAGCGGCCATAGATATAATTTTATGGTAATGATAGCAAGAAATAAGCAAGTGCCACGAATTTACTTGCCCATCATAGTGAATATTAGTAAGCACATATGAAGTTGTCAACAACACTTGGAAAACCAAAAATAATATAAGATAAACCAGGTTTTAAGTTCTGAAGAGTAGAAAAGGCTTTACTAATGAAGCATGTAAGTAACAATATCAAGGCAATCTATTATGAAGAAAAATATCAAGTTTTCATTCTAAATAAATGTTTTCAATCTATTGTGCAGAAAAAATTATAACTACAATAGTGTTGAAATTCTTGGTCTTTTGACTACAACATTGATTAAAAATATGGCAGACCTTTATGCATCTTTAAGGAAACATAGAAGAACTATAACCCAATCTGCAAACTCAAGGAATCCAATATAATATATCAGCAAATCCTTTTATGAAAATCATTATATCTGAGATATTTAACAAAATATTACCACATTGCACACAAGAAGTTTATATAGATTGCAAGTTTAAACTTCAAAAGTATGTTAAATAAAATGTGAACCCTTGAGCTTAAGGTGTCCATTTGAACTATCCTCAAGAGTGTAATAAAAAGAACATAAAGATGAACATTACCAAATAATTTGGCTAAGATCATGGGAAGTACTGCACGTGTAAGAATCCATTTAAATGAGCATAAAAAATATGTTCTTTGTGCCATTTTGACAGCAAAATGCAGAACAGAATTGCAAGCACTAGCTACCCTTAGTCATTGAAGTATCACCTGTTCTCAAATCCATTTCACAGCACTCGTTTGCCACACTTATGCAGAACATAATTAAGAAAGCATATAAACTTTATTCCTGCTATTCCTTATGAGAATTAAAGTCTTCCGGTAAACCATATGACTCCCACCATCCAGTCAAGACAAAGAAAACAATGACAGTTCACATCATGTTGATAGCAGAAATGATATATAAATTTTGAAAAAGAAAAGTAAAGCCATCCTAATAAAACTAATTTTTCAACGTGATGTTAGCATCAACTCCAACATTGCAAGACAATTATTTTGTTTGAAAATCTAGATTACTTCAATCAAGCTACACAACGCTACACAAAACTTGGCTATTCTTTTATCATGGATTCGGAACAACAAACAATCACAATAATGGTCAGGTACCAGATCAAAGTTGGCTCCTGTTGGGAAGCACCCACATCTCAAATGCCGAAGTGTTGAGCTGCATGTATGATCATCAAAATGTCTTCAATGGGAAGATATGATTTAACATAGAAAAGTGACCCACACTTGGTCATGAACAATCACTGTAATTGATGCTTTAAAATGCTTCACAGAGACACATAATTTATCTACTTCATAATCTTAACCTGATATTGGTTAGGCATTTCCTGTGCCAAAAGGTATGATATAATTGCTCAGATATAGCATGCAAAGGTGTTGCCAGATATATTACGCAAAACGGATTGCCATGACGCTTCAGAATCAGAACTTGAGTAAATGCACCAATCAAAACACTAGCTCTATGCTTCTCTTTTGGATAAAAAAAACTATCATCAGCCCTTTTAATAAATCATTGGAAATAATAAATTAATTCCTGGTATCAAAATCCTCTTGAACAATATCTAATATTCACACTTTTAAAAAAAAAAAAAAAATTTGTCCATAGGGTGTCAACTCAATGGTAAGAGTTTGGCCTTGTAACTCCAAAGGACATAGTTCTAATCCCCCGGGTACGGTTGCAATATACCATTAGTGTCACTGCTTTAATAAAAATATCCCATTCCCCACTCCCCTTTTTAAAAAAAAATAAAAATGACATTTGATTAAACATCGAAAACATCTTGGCCTTTTAAATATAAACACCCTGTTATCTTTTCAAAAAGAAAAAAACCAAACAAAATCTGAATCATGAAAATTAAATTAATGTTCAACAATTTTGAGATGAGAGTTGGCCAAATACTTTTGAACCTGAAGAGAGATCCCTAGAATCCCCAGATCCCGTCACAGATTGAACGCGACTGTGTGATGATTGTGCGATTTGGGGTTTTGCGGAAACACACAATGAGAAAGAAGACGTGGCCGCTGTTAACTATTCCGGCACGGTGGTTGCGAATTCCGTGTGCAGTTTCTTCTCAATCGTGTCGTTACCCCGTATTTTTTCTCCCTTTCGTTCTGCGATTGTTCTTCTTCTTCTCCCCTTCATTCTGCGCTCCTCTCGCTCTGCTTCTCCCTTTTGCTCGTTCTTCTGCCCCTCCTTCTTCTTCTTCTCCCCTTCGTTCTCTGCTTCTCCGTTTCTGCGTTTTTTTTTTATTTATTTACTTGTGTTGAGTCTTAAAAAAATAACACATAGGCAGTGAGTTGGTGTGTGAGTCAGCAAAAATTGCCACGCGGGTGTCAAATGGGTGTATGTTTGACCGCGGGTGTCCGTGTATCAGAACTGATGAAATTATGCCCATGTACCCCTGCCGATTTAATTCTCCTTCCAAGTTCGAACACACGTGAAAGTCCCACCTTAATGGAGACAGAAATAATAATGGAATTGGAAACACCTCTCTGCCTTGGAAAATATGCCCAAGATAACTTGGATATAAATGAAACAAGATATATATGCGAAGAGGATTGGAATCACCTCTCTCTCGTTTATCCATTTTCGTTATTTTCCGTCAATAAAAACATCATATTTCTATAATATAAAAAATCTACTACTATTTTAAAATTAATATTCTCTCTCCAAGCTAATTATTACAAAAATACAAAGCACTATATAAAGAAAGTGTGTTGGTCGCTTTAATTAATTTCTATATCTACATGAATCCACGAGGGTGGGTTCTTCCCATACTGGTACGAGGAATATCCTAGAAACAAGAGAAATGGCTTCGGTGTTGAACGAGAGAAGGGATTCAGAAGTGAAGAAAGGGTGGACGACGGGGAACTCTTTGTTCTCCGTATCTGCTCCACCTCTGTCGCTGCTCGCCATAGTTAGCATCGTGGTGTTCTTATTGTGGGTTTCATCATATATGAACTACAAGTCAGCCATGCAGACAACTAGCACCAACGTCAACTTGTTCCTCTTGTTTTTGCCTCTTGTGATAACCCTCATCGCCCACTTAGGACGGCTGGTGGTTCCAACACGGAGTGTCATGACAAGTTCCGACGGTGGAGATGCAGGGGAGCAATCCCCTTGGGGACCAGTTGCCTTGCTTATGTTGCTTTTGGTTTACATATCCAACCGACTTCACCCCATCTTTGTCGTTGCACTAGTATGTTTGTATATGTATATATTATCTGTCTAAGGCGCACGGTTTTGTTTTTTGGATGATTTGTGGATAATCCACACCTCGTTTCGTCTTTTGTATATGGAATATATACCAAGGTTTTTCCTCTCAAAGAATATACATCAATAATGAAGTGGGTTCTTCTTATGATTGTACTTGATTGTTTGTGGGACTAGATGCTAACAAAGTTCCTTGTCGTTCCCACCTTGTTCTTCATTCTTTGTTGTTATATTTGCAGTATTTTAGGAAGAGAGTATGGCAAGGTATATGAAAATGCTCAACTGCCACCGTCAACCAGTGTAAAATGTGGCCGGACGAGTTTACCCAATTTTGGGTTGGAAAAGTTTAACCATCCCATTTAATGGTAGGTTGATGATAGCTTGGTCCATAATAGAATTTTTTTTTTTTTTTAAAAAATGAGCTTTGAATTGATGGATTGACAGGTTAATTAACTCGTAAAAAATAATAGAAAAACAAAAACAAGGAGCAAGTTTCACCTTGGACGAAGATACACTTCTCACCTCTCGTCCAAGAATGGGTAAATGTTTTCATGGATGCAATTTTCGGTGTAAACCAAAAGGTAGATACCATTTGATTAAGAGAAGGAACAAGATCCTAGGGTGCAATATACTGGTAATTAGAATCCAATATGACATGAGATACTATCTTTCAGATGGTATTTACCTAGAATGATCTACGTTTGTGAAAAACATCACAATGCCACAAAGATATAAAAGAAAATTGTTTACCCAACATTAAGATAAACGACAAAGGATTTGGAGGGTGTGTTTAAAGTACTTCAATCTCAATTCACAATTATATATAATTTTGCGCGTGCTTGACACATGAATACAACCAAACATATATTATATACATGTATCATATTGTATAACATGATTATAGATGACAAATATCGCATATGTGATGTTCATTTTGATTATTCTTATTTGGGAATGTTTTAGGCATGATAATCAACAAAATTGGATACTGTTTTAATTATGTAATTTTAGCTATTTTTCATCAGTTTAAGTAAAGTCTAATTCATGAAAATTGGCTATGTTTATAGTTTTCAAGATTTTATTCGATGAAAAGTTCCTTCCAATGTGACTGCAGAAATACGTTACCAGCAACAATTGTATTTTAACAGGATATATATACATAGAAAAAGAAAAGCACCTAAATAAGCTAATTGTGTACAGAAACAAAATTAATATGTAACAATATATTTTTGGCATACTTCATATTTACAGGATAATTTTGAAACGATAATCCCCATACAACAATAAAAGCATTCTTCAGTTCCCTACTCAATGACCGCAAACTTTCTTGAGAGCAGTCAAACTCAACTTTGCACGCATAGAATAAATTACTTGATCTGCTAAGTTCTAAACAAGGGAATACATACATACGGCAATCAACTAAGATGCAGCCTCCTTCAATCTTCCAGCAAAGGTTCATAACTTTATGCGAATATCCAGTTTGAATTGTCCGGAACAAAAAAAATCAGAAGGAATCAAAAGGAACCCAGTTGTAGGAGCACCAGTAGTATTTTCTTGAATGATCTTGGTAGAAGATTGCAATATTAAAGTGCTCCCCTGAGACCTAGCCAAGACATCGTAATGAAACCCTGCCAACGATTTGGGACCAAGACAACTAATATTGACTGCATTCCCCGGACTCATAGGGTCATTGTGAACAATAAACAGTCTAACATCTTTTTCATCTCGTAGAACAATTGTTTTCTGGTCAGTATTTAAGAATACAGAGAAAAATTTATCATATGTAAACTGTATTCCAGAGTTTACATGTCTGTGGCTGAAATGGAGGGCCAACTCCCTGGATGAGGCAACAAAATCACAATCTGTATGCGGGCATAAACATGGTATATACCTGCATTCCTTTTCGTGGCGACTTTTCACACTGTAACTAAACATCACTTTACAGCCATATTTTGCATTTGGGCACGATATTTTAATAGATTCCAGCAACTTCTCAATAGCTCGGCAACGATAATAGCCAATGGGCATTAAGCACAAGGGACACTTGTTCCTAATTTTGGCACAGCAACTAGAGCAAGCAATATGCCCATTCTCGCACTGAAATGTCATTTAGTCACACAAGAAGTTATCAAATTAGATCTATCAGAACATGGAACAACCTACAAAATAATTAAAAAGGTACCTTTGAAAGGCTTGCAAGTTGAAGCAGAAAGATAGCAAATTAAAGAAACATACAACAAAAGTGACAAATAGAGTTCCTTCCCTTTCTTTGGGGGAGAGAGAAAAGAGGGGGGGTGTAAAATTCCTCTCCTCCTGTTGGTTACCTTTAAAGTGTTACAGACTTACGGTAACCACATAAAGTCTTTTCAATGAACTTTGGAATATCTATAAGAATATTTGTGGTTACCATGATAGCATTGTGCTTCAAAAGACAGCATCAATTCAAAGATTAAAGCAAATAACAAACCATGTGATCAACAATTTAGAGCAAAAGGAATGCATAACGTAGAAATTTCAGCAAGTTTTGAAGGTCAAAATCATCTTCACAACAAATTCATCTACAATGCAGCTGCGAAATAGCAACATGTGAGGTCATGTCAAATCTTCAATTGGTTTCATAGATTAAAGTTAGCAAGCTCTTTTCACTAAATTGCCAAACCATATATGTACAATACTTGTCTGTATATCAGTACCACGATAAGTTTAATCAAAACAATCAGATTCCTGTGATGTAACATAATTGCATTTGCATTTATATAATTAACAGTTAACACATCAGTAAAAACAGCTTATTTCATAAGAAACATCTAGCAATTAAGACTTTTTCCCTTTCTACGTCCTAAAGTCTTCAAGAGTTTATTGCAGAACATCATCCATGATTATGAGACCCTATGCCTGGATGGTTACGCCTGGAGATACTGCAACCATGTAGTACCACTTGACGTAGTTAAGCCATTGTCGGACCCACGACCTTAATTAAGGTTGTGTACTCCGCGAACTCGCGACTACCATCGGTGACGATAACCTCGTCAGGATAGGTTGTGGATAGGTTGTGTTTCGGAGTTAGAACAAGGGGGGGCTAGAGGGGTTTTTTGGGGAGGGAAGGGAGGGTAATTCCTCACTTGTTCGGAAGGGACGGTTAACCACCCCCCCCCCCCCCCCCCCCCAATATGGGGAAACTGAAGAAAAAAAAAACTGTAAGAGGGCTTCGGAAGGATGTTAAAACCCAAGCCCTTTCCATCTTTTTTGAAAACTATCAAACAAGGGAAGAGCAGAGCTTATCATAAACCCAACCCTCCCCTCCCCTCCAAAAAACCCCTCACAAGCAAAGCCTAAATCAGTTACCTCCATAACAGGGTTACTTTTAATTTTTGGTTAAATGGCATTGCAAGACTGCCATAGAACATCATTCAGTTGTAACAATGAAGAATATCATTGAACAAACCTCTATGCATATTTTTAGATGCAGTCGATTTTAGATTTATAAGTTCAAAAAAAACGGTGCTAAGACACGGTATTAAATTGCTGGGACCTTTGGAACTCAAAAAATGGTATTGGAATTTCAGATTCAAAACAGATAAATGATAAATCTAATCAAATCTTTAGCAAATAGAATTTTATTAATTCCTTTGTTTCTCAAATTAATGTAAAGATGTCTTCCAATCAAAAACTCCGTACATCCCTTCTAAGTTACAGGAAAGTGCAGTCAATGCACCATCACCTTCAACTCCTAAGCTCTAACAATCCATCAATGGAATTTTGCATTTTGTGTTTGTATTATTCGAAGTTGACCCTCACTCGGCCACATTTCAGGTATGATAAATTACTCCATTAAGCTCATTAGTCATTAAGGGGCAAAACGGAGCATTGAAAAATACACACTTCACACCATTGCCTATATTAGGGGAGTCCAAAACACCAATAAGGCCTGCATCCAATGAACTTACTGGAAAATCAGCTTTAAGTTCGTGGATTTGTCACATGTTTTAGTGGTGAAATCAAGCTGCTTACAATTGACTGACAATGGATCTACACATTCTCCATTCCTTTTCAATACAGGACTTCTTTACCCATATCTCCACTCACAATTGAATTACCAACATTAATCATTACAGCTCAAAACCTTTTTTTTTTTCCTTCCAAGTTTCAAACTTGCAAGCAACATGGCAACTTACAAACAGCACATCAACTCACAGCCCTGAACACGAGAGAACCCCAACGGAATTTGTCAAGCCTCTTAATCTTACAACAGTCCTTTCACAGAACCATCATACCATCAACAATCAGTTCAAAAAAACAAAATTCACACACAAATAAAAATCATTGAAAAACAAATGCAAAATTCATAACCAAAACACAAGACCCAAAAATAAAAAATAAAAAATAAAAAGGGGGCATGCAGGGAAACCGACCTGGAACACAGGAATGGTCAAGGGTTCACAGCAAATGAAGCAATCAAGGACATCAGGGTCGGTGATGATAGCAGCAACGTTTTTACCCCTATCATTGCTTGGTCCCGCGTTGTCACCGTTGGATCCAACGGTTCCTCCGTTTCCGTGGTTGCTGTGTTGTGGCTCTGGTGTTCCAATCGGTGGGTAATCCATTTCAAAGCTTTGGTGTTGCTGTTGTGGGTTGTGTTCTTCTGCTTCTGCGTCTTCTTCTTCTTCGTCAACTCTGCGCCGTTTCTGGGTTGGGTTGCTTGGACCTTCTCCGTCGTCGTATCCGCCCACCGAGAATTTCACCATATCTGCTTCTTCCTTTCAATTCTCAAACCATCATTTATGCAAAACTAAACTGCTCCTGGTTTTGATGCAGCAATAAGGGCACAATAATTCATTTGCTTGTTTCCATATTTTTTTCTCTCAATTTTTTTCAATTGAAAACAATTAAATTCGTCAAAAAAAAATTGAAAATATTAATGCTTGCTTATTTAAAAGACTCAAAATATTAAATATAGGGTATTGAATTTTTTTTGGGTAGGTATATACGATAATGAATTTAACATTACCTTTTTAATTTATATTCTATATGATTTAAAAAAAATTATAATTTTATGAGTTTAATATTGATACACCAACGGTGTGAAAAAATTTACACTATCAACTAATAAAAAACCATTATATATGTGATTTTTGAGATAGTTATTATTAAAGTCAAATTTATTAATAATGTGTCAATTTTTCCGTAAACAAATGAAATTCACATATTCTTATTAAACCATGTGGCACTCGTTTTCAAAACAGTAAAATTACATAAATATCAATCAATCACAGATGAAATGTTAAAAAGAGTGTATTACAATATTAGAGAGTGTTATTAACCCTTTTTTTTTTGTCGAAAAGCATTATTGTTTTAACCAGGCGAATGAAAGAGGGATATTGGGCCTTAATATGAAAGAGTTAGATTTTATTTTCTTTTTCTAAGGCTCAGCTTGTTAATTCATAGATTTAAGTACTTGTTTTCAATCTAAACTTAAATTTGGGCATGAGTTGTTCGTGAGCAATATTCAACTCCTCCCCATCATTAAGTAGGAGTGAATAGGGGAAGGATTTTTAAAATTATTTTTCATTTAATGAATATTTTTTTATTCCATTTTTTTGTTTAGTGACGAGATCTAAGAAAGACTCCGAAATGAGCCTATAAATGTTAAAATATTTTGATTATAATCTACAGACATGTTAGAATTTGTGTAAATTTTATAATGAGATTCTTTTTTTTTTTGACTGGGGAAATTATTTTCTTAGAAAATGGTAGTGATTGTGGATATTTGTAGTTTGGACATATTACAAAAAAGATATTTGGTACCTTCATTCAAATTAGAATGTTTGTAAAAAAAATTCAAATTAGAATGTATCAATCACGAAACTAAAAAAAAAAAAAAATCAACACAGAAAGTTCGAGATAAATTTTCCTTTCATGATAGATTGATTGTATGTAAGCATAATATAATTTTGCTAGTAAACTAATTATTTGGAGCTTATTTCAATTTATGTAAGTATTCTTCTTCCTTTTTAGGATAATTAACTGATTATAAATTAACGAATGAGATAATATTAAAAAATAATCAATAAAAAATTTATATTTATATCATCATAAAAGTATATCTTAGAAGTTATATATAGTAATTTGATTACATTTCATTCATAAATTTAAATAATTTTTTATAGAGTTAGAAATAAATATTACTATGAAATTACGTTTCTTAGAAACATCGCTATCGGGCCTATAAGTCTTGTAGGAAATAAATTTAAAAAAGAAAATTGTGTTTCTGATTTCTTACACATTGTACACGAATTTATTATAGCATGTTAATTTAAATTTTAAAAATAAGTAATTAATATTTTTATAAAAACAAAATGAAATAAATAATTAATGTTAATTAGAACTTAAATTTATATTTCTAGATGAAAATAATATTAAAAGGGGTATTTTATCAGGTGAGTGTGTCGATGAGCAACTAATATCAACATTATCATCCATCAAAAAAAAATATCAATATTATCAATATGAAAATAAGGAAAACTGATTTAATTAATTGTCTGCATATTAATTAAGATTCTAGAGTTATTAAAATATTGTAAATCTATAATATTTATAATTTTATTATAACAGAAAATAAGTATTAATTATTACTAAATTTGATATTGAAAAAAGAAAACAATTTAAGTAAGGTTTGATATTTCTTTTTTTTATAAATAAAGGGAATAACAAAAAAACTACAACACAAGCCTCGGGGTAGCACACCCCATTACATCATAACGTAAATCAAGACTGAGGGAGGGGGAGGGACTAGGTTTTATATTCCTTTACACATTATAAATTATAAAATGTAGACAAAGTGTATAATTTTATATATGTTTTAAGTTAAAGTTTGAAAAATAAAAGTCGTTGATATAGTATTATTCAATGAAATAACACATATGTTACTGGTCAAATTAAAATAAATAAATAAATAAATAAAGTTTTGTGGGATTAAATTAGGCCCAAAATTTAATATAGTATCAACACATATCCTAAATTTGTTGGTTAAGACAATCAAATTAAATAAATTCAGTCATGAGTAAGATTTCAAAATAATTTAAGTTATTTTACTATAAAACACGTTAAAAAAAATCTGTTATATCAAGTGAGTGTGAATTTAGAGGGGAAAAAACCGCAAATAAGTAATATAAGAAATAAGTAATACCAAAATGGCTTGTTCCACGTCTTTTCTTGTTTATTCTTATTGTTGGGCGAATAATTTTCTCTTTTCTCCTTACGGCATTGAGATGGTCTTAACAAATGTAGTCCACTCAGGATAAATATCATTTATTAGATAACATCCAATATTATATTGGGTTATATTAACCATATATTGCACATTGGAAGTTTGCCCTTCCAAAACATCGTTAAACACATTAGATTGGTTTAACAAGTTAATATCATTATTTGAACTTACAATGCAAAAAAAGCATGCTAAATTCACAAATCTTGTGATGTCGCATCTTCAAGCATGATCGTGGGTTTAGCATGATTACATCGACAAAATTGGTCTTTCCACGCAACCAGGCAATTTTTCTACTCTTAGTGCATACAATCAATGGAACCTAGCATACTTGAAAATCATGTGCCTCTCCCGTTTGTTGTAGACATTCAATGTCATCGTTGTTAGGCCTTCTAAAGTACTCAACCCAAATATCGTGTACACACCACTTACAAATCTCTCTAAGCACTCCACTGTTGTGCTTTCGCGAATTCAAACATAATCATCAACGTTGTCGCCTGTCAGCAGGTGATCCATATGCTAATATATGAATAGCAACAATGCATTTTTTTAGCGGTGAAAAACTCATTTTACCAATTGCATGAACCCTCATTCAGAAATACTCATCATGAGTACCAAGAGCTGCTAAAATTCGAAGAAATACATGTCTATGCATTCAGAACCTTTGTCGGAATTGAGCATCTGTGTATACAGAATTAAGTAGTCACTAAACAATCAATTATGTCCTTCTTCATGGCTCCGACGTATCGCCGTTGTTCTTCGCCTGCGCCTTGTAGAATTGTCAGATTAATGTTGCATCTCAAGTATTGACATCAACAATCCTTCATCGGTGTTGTCCACAAGTTCTTCTTCGCCTGCGCCTAGTAGAATTGTCGGATTAACATTGCATCTCAAGTATTGACATCAACAATTCTTCAACAGTGTTGTCCACAAGTTCTTCTTCTATTAACTCCTAGAAGAGTCTATTGAGGTGGTCTAAATTGTTTGGATCCATTAGATGGATGAGAGAATGAGGGCATATTGCACTTGATAAGAATATGAGAGTGAGAGTAGATTGCACAGTTTGATGAGAATGAGAGAGTGAGAGTATATATAGTGTAGTTTGAATAACAGCTAGTTTGAATTTCGGCTAGTTTAACTAACGACTTAAATTATGACAGCGTAATTATGGCCTCGTTATCAAAAACTCAATCTCACTTCTTTATTCTCAATCCCACTAGCTCCAAATCGGCACTCTCCTCTCATCTCAGCCTAGTCTCTCTCCCTCGTCTTGTTTCCCTCATCTCACGCCGGCTCGACGGAGCAACAATGACTGCTCAGATCTTGTAGACGGCAGCTCAATCTTGTTCAGATCTCGCTCGTAGACAGAGGTGAGATGAAGGTAGTTTCTGGATTTGAAAATTTTCTTGATGATGAAGGTGGCTCTCTGTTTTTTAAGTTGAAATGGGTTGTTGTTTCTAAAAAATTTCTCATCCCTCATTCTGAATATAGTTATGTTAAATGGAAATTGAAATGAGCTGCTGATTCCCGGTTGTTTTGCACTTTTTTCCGTTCACAAAATGATTTTTTTTATTCCAAAATAATCATAAAAACAGGGTGCTTGTATGCAAACTGGTTAACAGTATAGCAGCCAGTTGGGGAATCTCCAAACGTGAACCACAAAAATAGCGGGTCTTAAGGTTATGAACTCTTTATGAACCTCCCATTGGAGATGCTCTAACATCTAAAAGGCTCATAAATATAAATATTTTTTTCTTAATTTAAAGGTTTTATGATCAAATTCTATCTATTTACTACCTTTTCTCTCTTGCGTTGCTTGCCTCTAACCAATTCAACTTCTCCTAATATCCCGGCTCAACCTTGCAATAGCTTCATTTGTATACAAAAACAGAAGAAAAACAGCTGCCGGACACATGACTAAAACATCGTAAAACAGATGAAAGAATCTATAAAATTATGCAGAAAACACGTGCATACATTTTAGACACATTATGTCCATATTGGATATATATTGGATACAAGTAACAGAGAGGACTCAATCCACTAGAAATATATATATATATATATATATATATATATATATATATATATATATATCTCAATCTAATTTCATTCATACATTTAACAAGCAAGCTACGTCCATTCATACGTGACAGACACAAGTTTACAACAGAACTATTCCTTAAATAGCCACATTCACACAAGTTAAAGCAGCCAGTTAACAAAATAAACCATGATTTTATAACAACTGGATTAGTGTCACATTATAAAACACGAGAAGGGAAAAAGGAAACAGCAAGAAGCTGATTTCCCTAAGCAAAATCTAAACACACAAGAGAGGGGTTAAAAAAAAAATCTTGGTTTACAATAAAATAAAAGCATTGTGGTGGTGGTGGTTGTAATTTCTAAACACGACCGTCCCATAAGGAGTCCTGCTGAACTTTACCAGTTTTCAAGAGGCTTTCAATTTCCCGCGGAGGGTTTAAACCAAGCTTCTGAGCACGCTCCCACCGTGCCAGCCTCGTCATCCCGAGACAAGGCCCATAGGCCATGTTCAGATCGAATTGCCGCAGCACCGCCTCGCTCTCGTTGCATTCATCTGTAAGCCCACAAAGCCCAAATCGGATTAGAAAAAAAAATTATTAAAAATAAGAAACAAATGAAGATGATTTGGGGCGAGTAAGAAAACCCTAGAAGTTAGAGGAAGGGGAGGGAGAGAAGGACCTTGGAGATCAGGGTTGCCGTTGCGAGAGATGAGGGCTGGTGGTTGGGCGACATCGGAAGCGAAACTGGCGGCGTGAATCGGAGGTTTCTTGGCCTTGGAAGATTTGTTGCTAATGTTGGGGTTTTTCCTCTGCCTGTAGAAACCCTTCATCTTTCCCGACACTGACGACATTCTCTCTCCTTTCAAATTTTGAATTCTAAAACTGTCTGAAACTCAGTTGCCTCACGAAGCCTTTAAATAAACACGGTTTATTTATTTTTGGTATTTTTGTTTTTTGTGTGTTTATAAAATTAAATAGCAAAATATATTCGGTATGCATAACTGAAATGAATTTTTCATTTTTTAACTCAGTAATATAACTTTTAAAATTTCTACCAAAAAAAATATCTTTTAAAATATTCTCATTTGATTTCCTTTTTTTTTTGTGTGTGTACTATTCTCATTTGATTTCTAAGTAATGATTATTCTACAAATTTTTCAATTATTTTATCATATTAATATTAGATTATGGTTTTTAAAACGAGAAATGCTACGGATACTCTCTCTGATACTCTCTCTTAAACACTCTCTTAATGATTGGATTGAAAGTTATCATCATATAGATCATATCTGTAAATTTTAACATTAATCTATGATCATTTGCTATGTCATCAAGATGCGTCAAGATTAACGTTATTTGTAATTACACCGTTGACGTTAATCTTGACGCATCTTGATGACATAGCAAATGATCATAGATTAATGTTAAAATTTACAGATATGATCTATATGATAGTAATTTTCAATCTAATGGTTGATTTTGGAAGAAAAAAAAGTGTGACATGGCCCAATCATTGAGAAAGTGTCTGTAGCATTCCTCTTTTAAAAATATTTCTAATGTTAAGCCAAATGAAGTAAAATAAAAAATATATACATACTTAAATAAGCTGTTAGTTAAATATTTTAATCATTTCAATTACTAAATTAAAAAAAATATTATAATATTTGGATTTTACTAGTTAATTTCAAACAATATATTTTTTAAATTGTTAAAGAAAGTTGCTCCAATCAGTAAGGCTTTCTCCGACCTTGGTAAACTCACCTAAACTTTCTTCTATCCCTTTTTCAAAAAAAAATCTAAAACTAACGGTGTAAAAAATAATCATGTCTCACCATGTAGATGTTTGTTGATATTTTATGAAATTATATAACAAAATTGCACAAGGGAGATATATGATTGGATGACAGTATAAAATATTTATACATCGTTAATGCATATTAATCAAACTCTTTTATTAAATAGAATAACAATAATATTTAATTGATATGCACTGTCAATGTAAAGATTTTGTATACTGTCAATCAATCAGAAATTGACACATTATTAAAAATGTTTGACTCTTATCCTTATCACTTTAAAAGTCATACATATCATATTTTCTTATTCATTAATTGTGCATACTAATTAAACTCTGATTGAGAAATATGAATATGCATTGTCAGTGTAAATCAACTTTACATCGACATCTTTTTTTGGTGACTCTTTACATCGACATCTAATAAGAGTCAAGAATTTTACAGTTAAAATTAAAATGTAGTTACAAAAGTAACTGACATGTCAAAATAATGGGTTTTCAATAAATGTTAGTGTAAAACTGGTTTACACGGACTCAATTAAACTCTAGATTTTATTCCCTGCTTAAAATTTCACCTAATTTTGGTTGGTTTTAATTTATATACACTGGCAGTGTAAAAAAATTTTAAACCGTCAACTAATCATAAATTGTAAAATCATCAACAAATTTGAATTTAATAATAACTATCTCAAATGTCACATGTACAGTGGTTTGTAATTGGTTGGCCGTTTGCGGTATAAATTTTTTTACAATCATAGAGTATCAAGATTAAACTCATTATGGTTTCCTTCTTTATTTCTTTTTTTTAAAAGGAAACCATAATGAGTTTAATTCGAAATGTGTAAGTTTAGTCCTAACGGTTCTCTCCCGGCTTACGGTTGATATGTACTTCCCCGTCCCTAAACGTAGGTGTCATTTAACTAAAACACATAAATTAAAAAAATTAGTTAACTTATTTAATTTGCCTACAATGTATACTGTTTTTCCAAATTTATCCTTTAATTATTGATTTAAGAAAGAGAAATAATTGCCTCATTTACTATTCACTAAAAAAAATAATATAAATTAATTAGAAGTATTGTTATAAAAAATTAATTAATGTATATAATAATCTGAAAAAAGACTCTAAAAAGGGGCAAATCGAAGACCGGGAGTAACCTTCAATTCAAGTGACAAGCAAGACAGTTAACGCGGAACAAGCGCCCGGGATAGTTTCCTTTACCAACCGCAAATCTGAATTTTGAGGGCTTGTTGTGCCGAAATCACGTTCCCCCAAATTAACTTATTCATGGCCACCATTTCAGCAACTATCCTCCTCTTTATTCCTATAATTTTATCGTTATTGCCCATAACACGATGTGCAACAGTGGTAGAAGACCTCAGAAACTTACACCAACCTCCAGATTTTAATACCACAATTATGACCAACTGTCTCAAAAACCCATCACTTAGGTACTGCAGTTCCTCTCCCATGGACCTTGATGAAATATTCAAATACACTATTGTTGCTAGCCATCTGTGCAATGAATCCAAGAACCCCAATTGTGTTGAGTCATTCCCCAAAGTTGATCTCAGAAACCGCCCAAACATTGCCCCTCTTTACTTGTCTTTTAGTTTCTTTTGGAAGTATTGCCCCTTGAGCATTATGTCTATTGATTTGTCCAACAATTCCATGAAGGGTAGTTTTCCAACTGATGTTCTCTATTGCACCCAAATCCAGTCACTTGATTTAAGCATCAATGAGTTTTATGGTGAAATTCCAATTCAAAGTTTCTCTCCACTCACCAACCTCACTTTTATCAACCTCTCCTATAACTGTTTTTCAGAGAGTGAATTGTCTGATTCTGAATTCTTCAAAAAGTTTAATTCTTCTAGTTTTCTTCACTCGGGTGCTCTCCCTGATCACAAAAGGTTTACAGTAAAGGCTATCATTCTATTGGTTGGCTTTCCCATCCTTGTCATGTTGATGGTAATTTCCTTGGGGTGGCTTTGTTTCCAAAGGCCTGATTTTCTACCAAGAATACTTCAAGGAAGTAGAAGGTTTACACCAGCAATTCTAAAGGCAGCAACTGCTGGTTATTCTAATGAAAATTTGGTTGGTAAGAGTGATGCTGTTCACATCTACAAAGGGATGTTAAGAGATGGTACTGAAGTGAAAATTGAGATGTACTGGGATGCTATATCAAGGGATAGTTACAGTAACTTTGTTGAGGAATGTGAGGTTCTGTCTGAGTTACACCACAAGAACCTTGTTCAAGTTTTAGGGTGGTGTAGAGGTAGAAAATTCAGGGCTATTATAACAGAATGGACAAAAGAAGAAAATGTTGAAATGTGGTTATCAGGGTCAACTCCACCTTGGAATCATAGACTGAAAGTGTTGATGGGAGTTGTAGAATGCATGCAATATCTGCATGAGGAATGGCCTGAAGTTGATTATGACCTTGAGACAAGTAGTGTTTTATTGTCTGATAATCTGGAACCATTGATCTCGAGGTTCAAAGTTGGAGACAAAAACAGCAGCAGAAGAAGTAAGAATAATAGACAATTAGCATACATAATCAAAACTTCTTCCTTTGTGGTGTCTTTTCTTTTTTCTTGTTTTAATTTAAAACTTTTAATGGCTTGTTTGGTAATTTTTTTTTTCTTTTATATTGTAGAGATATGTAAGTTTGGAGTATTTTTGCTAGAGATGATACTAAACAAGAGGGTACAAGAGGAGTTTGATGGAGGTGATGCTGGATTTATTAACTACATGAGAACCCTTCATTCTGCAGACTTGCAGCGGATGGTTGATGAGAGAATGGAGGTTACTGAAACAACTTTACATCAAGTTAAACAGGTTCTATCCCTAGGATTAATGTGCATTGACCAATCAAATAGCGAGCAACCAAACATTGGCCAGATATTTAATGCTATATCAAGAGCCTACAAGGCTAGCCTTGTTTTCCCATCTGCAAATCATAGAATATTTCATGGAGAAAGAGTGAAGGGACACAAGCACGTTCAATTCAGATAAGTCATAGTATCAGCGGATATTTTTCTTCAGATTTCATCCTTAGGACTAGTGATTTCTCTGTTCTGAATCCTAATCAGTTATTTTGATTATACTTCATTAACTGATTCTACATTATATTGTATTATAATGTAGGTAGTTCTATACTGCCTAGCTAACACTTAGCTACACTGTTAACATAAATTTGTAGTGTATATGACTACTAAGGTAGTATTGTAACTTTGTAAGCCATCACTGTGCAAGCCCTATCTAGGCCTATACTTGGAATGGGCGGTATCATCCTTTTTCTTTTTGGAGAAAAAAAAAATCTCTTTCGCAAAATAGTATCTTTATTCTTATTTACCCGTTATTTTCTTTATAACGGGTAAATAAGTCATAGTATCAGCGGGTATTTTTCTTTAGATTTCATCCTTAGGACTAGTGATGTCTCTGTTCTGAATCCTGATCAGTTATTTTGATTATACTTCATTAACTGATTGTTATATATTGTATTATAATGTAGGTAGTTCTATACTGCCTAGCTAACACTTAGCTACACTAGTAACATAAATTTGTAGTGTACTAGTTACATTATCCGTGCAATGCACAGGTTTCTTTTGAAGTTCTTGAAATTGATTGAGTGATGAACTGCAAATCTTTTTTTATTATACAAATCGCGTATCTTATATACAAATACAAAGGTTGATACATAGTTGACGGCTTGAGATAACAATTTGAGAAGAGTAAAATTTAAAATATCATAGAAAGTATCCAAAAAAGAAACTGGAATGACATTAAAATAGAGAATGACATCAATACTAATTGCTTAAAAACAATTTTTCAATGAAGTGCATTCACGACCATTTTCTCCAACCTGTTGAATTCGCGAACACTGCCGAAATCAGAAATGAGGAATAAGAAGCAAAAAAAAAAAGAGTAGATAAGAAAGTCTAATGGGAGAAGAGGAAGAGTCTGAAGAGTAAGAAACGTAGAAGGAATATAATAAAATAAACTTTTGATAGATGCTGTCACACTATTCCCTTTGCTTTCCGAGTGATACCAATACCCCCATCAAATGATACATTCAGCCCAAATAGACCTCTAATGGCTCCCCCACCATAAAAAATGACCTTCAATAACTTATAAGCTTAAGTAATTGAAATGCATATAAAAGGTTCATTGCCACATATAACTGTTTTGGCCATAATCAACTTTCCAAATAGTGTAAAATATCAATTCAACCTCTGGCCCATGGGCACAAAGCATTGATGCAATGGATTAGGCAATGGCATGAACAGAGGCTTTAGCTGCAGGAACTTTGTAAGCCATCACTGTGCAAGCCCTATCCAGCCCTATATTAGGAATGGGCGGTATCATCCTTTTTCTTTTTGAGAAAAAAAATCTCTTTCACAAAATAATATCCTTATTCTTATTTACCTGTTTTTTTCTTTATACCATTTTTACATCAATTCTTTCTTGAATAATAAGAAATACACGTACCCATATTCTCTCTTTAAGAAATGTTAAGAACATATTCTCTAACACTTTCTTTGCAACACTCCTATTGGTTGAAATTTATATGGTCCACCAAATTTTCGTGAGACCCACATGATTTAGTGGATTCTATTTGAATTTCAACCAATAAGAGAGTGAGTATTGGGAAGAGAGTGTGTTGATAGCCCTCCTCCTCTCTCTTTTATATTGTATTTGAGTAATTGAAAAGAATTTAAATTTACAAAAGATGAGAAGCTTAATTCCATTAAGGTTAATGCTAGTTATCGCAAAGGGTTGTCATTGTGATATTTACCGAATGTGTTTGATTGGCCCATACCTTTTGTTTTTAGTGATTTCCGCAAAACTTTCACTCAACTTACTTCCGGGTTTTTCTACAATTCATACACGTATGAATTCGCGACGTCATGATCAAATCTGTTTGCGTTAAATAGCATTGCTCTTCCATTAAAAGGCTTAATTACATATATTTGTTGTTATAAAAAGGCTTAATTCTAGGAAAAAGGCTTAATTACATTTTTGGTCTCTCTAGTTTGAGTTATGTGTAATTTTGGTCTCTCTAATTTTTTCAAGCGATTTTAGTCCCTAAAATGTTTAATTGCTACAATTAAATCCCTCTATCCCTTTCTATTTGTTTACAACTCAATTTTTTATAATCTATTAAAGATTTTCACAAATTGAATTGACTGGACTGTTTTAGGAGTACTTCACTTAAAAATCACCAATTAAAATATCAAATATAACTAAAAATTGAAAAAATTTGAATTTGTTTTCTCTTGAAACCCTAATTTCACATCCTACAAAATCCTTCAAATTTTATTGATTTTATAATTTCAGACTTTTTTAAATTATTTTATACCTCAAATACAAGCCCAAATATTTTTTTAAAAAAAATATAAAAAGAGATTTTAAGCCAATATTTTATATACTAGAATAACTTTGTTGTGCAGTAAAATAATATTTATTTTTTCAAGGGAAAAAAATATGCATTATACATTTTTTTTTTGAGAGAATGCATTACAATATTGAATCTACAACTTTATGACTTTATATAAATTATCCAACTCTCTCCATTGATGCATTTTTATTTTGCCTTTAAAACCATTTCAATTTATTTTTGGGTACTTTTTTACAATTGGATTTTTTTTTTTTTGTGCCGACTGAAGTCTGTAGCAATTTGGAGAATTTGGGCTCTTGGATTATGTTGTGTTGTTGGGTTCCTTCTCACTCTCACTCTCTGTCTCTGTCTCTGTCATCGAGCACTTGGAAGAGCAGTCTTTGTGCTTCTCACTCGCCTCCTTTCTGTCTCCCCCAAATCCGGAAAATAAGGTGCATGGACGCCGGCGGCTCAGATTCGAATGGGCGCGAATACAAGAGTGCCGACGAGATGTGGAGGGAACAGGCCGGTGACCTTAACAAGAAGACCCACTGGTACCGTCAAGGCGTCTCTTACTGGGAGGTACGGTACCCTACCTTTCCCAAACTATCTATGCAAAATGGAAGAATTCCCTTCCCGTTTTCTTTCTGATTGATAAATTGTTGTAAGTTTATTTATTTTCTTCAATTGTATGTAAGAGTAGGGTGTTAAGGCAACTGTGGAGGGGGTATTGGGAGGTTATCCAAATGTGAATGAGCCTGATATAAGTTGCAGTGACGATTTCTTAAAGATTCTCTTATCTGAACGTTTTACCGCTGATCCCACACGCCAACCACTCGTTGCTCTTGGTACCTTTCTTTCATTGATTGCAATTCACAAACACACAATCTGCATTAAATATTCACTTCTTATTATCCGTAAATGATCTGATCGGCAAACTCATGTATTTCAGATTGTGGTTCTGGCATTGGCAGGGTCACCAAAAATCTATTAATAAGATATTTCAATGAGGTTTGTCACTCTCCAATCATCTTTTGTTCTTTCATGGTTCACCAGCTGATGCATATTTTGAGTAACTGTTAATCTGTTATTGGTGCCACAATTCTAATAGAAAGTCAGTGGAGCATCTATTGTTTGAATGTTTGCAATGCCAAGAACACTTGGTTACTGTTAGAGTTTGTAAATACTGAGAAACTGAGAGAAAATGTAAGAAAGTGAAGAGAGAGAGAGAGTACTAAGAACATAATTTTTCTGTTCTTTTCTTTTGTGCACTACAGAATGCTACTTTCATAGTGTGGGCTTTAGAAGTTAGAACTTCCAGCTAACTGTCTCCAGACAGCTGTAACTGACTGACAGAAGCTAAGCAATCTGAGCTTTTACTATGTAACAGAAGTCGAGCTTTAGTTTGTTGACTGAACACAAACACACATGTGTGCTATCTCTTAACAGTTAATTCTCTTGTCTTGGATTGGATCATGTTTACAATTGAAGCTGACCTAATGTTGGCATGTTTGAGTGACTTTTGAGGACGAGAGAGAACAGACTAAATGTAGTTTATGTAGATGTAGTTGGATCATGGTGCTGTTCCTTTGTATTTAATATGGAGTTTGTGTAAAACTGAAATATAGTGAATTTTAGAAGCGATTTGTTTATAAGGTACTGGATTGAAGCTGCATACTCTAGTTTGGATCTCAAGCAGCTGGTGGGTATTCTCAAGCTTTTTTCCCCCAAAACCTTCTTTGTCAGAAGCCCCTGTTTCTATCCACCTCAGATTGTACTGAATAAGTACATGTCCTGCTCCATGCGTGTATTAACCATAAATGCTATCCACTTAGCAGCTTTGAGGATATCAAGCAATTATCTTTTTCAAAAGGAAAAGGGTAGGGAAAAGAAGAAGCAGGGATTGCAATATTGCACAGAATCTAAAACTAGCAGCGGTAATTTTTGACATGGCCCGAGTTATGGGGTCTGGCTTTAGCTTATATTGATTGGTTTGTGCCATAAATGGAGGATATCCTAACCTATTAGCAGGTCATGCTAGCCTGTTAGGCCAAGCCTTATAATTATTTAGGCTGTGTTCAAGTTGAGCACATGGCCTTGTTCTATCGAAGTATTGATGAATATACAAACTGACTGAACTTAAACATGTTCTATTTAAATTCTTATCAAGTATCTAAGTCGTGTGATTTAAGTCCTAGCCATTGCTAACTATATAAGGCGAAAAGTAATTTTTTTGGCTCTTTGTTTCTGATATTGGTGGCCTTACCAAATGCCAATTTCTGCACCTCTTTGTTTCTTCCTTTGCTCCTCTTTTTTTCTATAACAATTTTTTTGTTTTACTTATGACTTGTTAGAGATGCAGTATGACTTGTTAGAGATGCAGTCTAGCTTTTGTTTATTTTTTATCATCAATGTCCCTTGTATGTACCACTCTTACACGTGTCTGTAATTTTGTTTTCTTTAAATTCAATTTGGAACTCTTTCATGCTTGATATTTTAGAGATATTTTAAGTTGATTAGTTACCCTTTATCATCTCTTGTTTTTTCTAAAATTCAGGTTGATCTTCTTGAGCCAGTATCACATTTCTTAGAGGCTGCACGTGAAACATTGGCTCCTGGAGGTCATACGAATTCAGATATGCACAAGGCAGTTAATTTTTATTGTGTACCTCTTCAGGTGTGTGTACTTCACCTTCACATAAATGACAACATTTTTTTCCATTAGGTTAGATGAGTAAGAATTTGAAATAATATCAAAATTTTAATAGTGTGGAATTTGCATTCAAAATGCTAACGCCCGTTTTATATTACTCATAGAGTAGGTGTAAACAAGATAAAGGTTGCTCTTGGTCATAGTGAATGCTATTTAAGCAACAACAAAAACTAACATGACATTTTGGGGACAGGCATTACCCTTTTCTGATTGAACATGCAGTCTAACCCTTTACATGTGTCTTACTCATACAGATTCAATTGCATGAAAACAGCCTATAGACATTACAGCTGTATTACAATAAATGAATAAAATAAAATAAAAACAGCGAATATATACAAAATTCCAGTTATCAAATAAACAGAATAGCTTCTAATATGTACAAAATTCCAGTTATTCTGTTGGTTTCTTTCTCCTTTTACTGCTCTCTCTCTCTCTCTCTCTCTCTCTCTCTCTCTCTCTCTCTCTCTGTCTGTGTGTGTGTGTGTTAAGAAATTCATTAAGACAGAGATGATGTAAAGATTAAGAATTACTAAATTAAAAGAGGTCAAACAAAGAGAACCAGAAAGAAAAACATCAATGAAGGAAAACTGTTTGATCTCTCAAAATTTCCTGTCAAATGACCATGGGCTTTACACCAAGTAGAAGTCAAAGCCTAATCTTATACCAATGGAGTTGGTCATTTAAAGAAATCTTCTCAACATGCAAGAATTACTCTCCAACCAAATACACCAAAGAGTGGTATAGATTGCATACTGCTACAAGAATTTGGCTTTCTAGTGCTATTAAGCTTCATATCATTTTGAGTTAGTACATTCAGACCTCAAGTAATTGACAGTTCCCAAAATTTTGGAATTCTTGATATCTTTATTTTAGCTTTGGTGTTATGTTATTTTTTCTATTTACCATTTTTTGCATGAATAATAGCATAATTACATGAAGTTACTTCAATAGCTTCAGACCTTTAAAAGGACCTCTATTTTATGTTGTTTTCTAATACTCCGGTTATTTATTTCCATATTTTCTGGCTGTTCTGGGATTCTGTAAGTTTACACTGGCAATATTTGGTGTATGCTTTACTTTTATTAATTGCCATATTTAACAAGTTAATAACTATAGTGAAACTGGGATTTATTATTAACTGTCACATTTAACAAGTAAACGACTATCTGGAAACTGGCATTATCATATGTATTCTACCAGCTACATATTAGTTTAAATACTCTTAGAGACCTTCTACAATAATAGTACCAAATCAATGGTTGCTCCCTTTCTCTAGTGAATATGTATTGTGTGGCCATTGGCACATTTGATAGTCTTTAGTAGAAACTTTCAAGTTAATGTGGCATCTATAGTTTTGATATTGTCTGGGTTTAGTACTTCCGATTTATTCTTAAGTGACGTCTTTTATCTTCTTGTTTTAGGATTTTACACCAGATACTGGAAGATATGACATAATATGGATTCAATGGTGTATTGGTCATCTCACAGATGATGATTTTATTACATTTTTCAAGAGGGCAAAGGTAACTCCTCATTTATTTGATTAATATTTACGATTATGCATATCAGGGTATTTATTAATTGGGAGTGAAGAAATACATTTAACACAATCAATTTTGGATAAAAGAAGGTTCTGTAGAATTCAGGATTTACTCAAGGCTTCAGCTTTATCTACCTATTCTTTAGAATCAAAAGATGTGCAGTTGCATGCTTGATGAAGTAATCCAGCTATTGATTATCTGGGGTTGCCTATGATTTAATTGTTATTTTTGGTTCACATTTGCCATATATGTGATTTGCCTTGGTGCCAGTAGCTGTCTTGCAAGTCTTGCATTATTGCAACGAATGAGATTACACGATAAAAATTTAGTGGCCATTTCTAAAAATATGTATAATACATAAAACTATTCATTATGAAGGAATCTTTTTGTTTCTACACTATCAAAATATTGTCATTTACTTGCACTTAATGTTCAAAATGGATGAGGTCATAGGAGAAACTGAACCTCTTACTATTTGGGTATGCAGAAATATTTGATAATCTGGAAGTTTGTCTGTAATTAAGTAGTTTATCTAAGCATTACAAAGGATTGGTATTTTCTAGTAATTAATGGTTATTCGTAGGTTCATTTAATTTGTAACGATGTGATGGTTTTGTTGGATTCAAGCCATTGCAACATTCTCAATTGGTTGGTGAAGTCAATTTCTTTCTTTCCTTCTTTTCTGGTAATTCGCAAACAGTGTTATCGATTGCGGATGGCGGAACCATAGCGTTTTGTCAAAAATCCGCTATTTTAAGCCGCCATGATTTCCGCCATAAAGCGCCATGGCGCCGCCATCCTTCACAAATTGGTCATAGCGGTTGGCAAAAAATCCACCTCCGCAATCCGCCATGGCCGATATTTGACAACACTGATAATCGCAAAAGAATGCAGGATTTTCCTACCAGTGTTGTTATTTAACTTGGATTTAAGTTATAAAAATTCTCACTTTCGTTATTTTGTTTTTACTGTGATGGCACTAACATATACATTACTATAGGTTGGCCTCAAACCAGGTGGTTTGTTTGTCCTGAAGGAGAATATTGCCAGATCTGGTACTTTACTCTTTATTGCATTTCTGTCTTTCCAATCATGCTGAATGATTTACTTCCTGCATTTTATTCAAGTATCAAAATTGGCTCGAGCCGCTTTTCTGAAACCTATATGTCCTGCCTGACTGTTATTTAGTCTTCAACTGTACATTATCTGCTCCTATTGTTCCTCAAAGACCCAGAGTGCCAAGCAGAGTTATGAAGAATAACGTTTTAATGGATGGAAATTGGAGCAACAATTTCAAGTTTATAAATGCACGTTAAGATGTTAGGACACAGTACCACAAGATAAGATTCCTTGGGATGAGACCAGTTAAAGAGAAGCCATACATTGAAAACTAGTTATATTAGTGTGTTTGGTCTTAATTAAATTGCGAGGGAAAATTATGTTTGTTTTGAAAAAAATTTAGTAAGCATTTGATCATAATTCATAAGCTTTTTTTAGTACAAACAACACATTGAAACTGTTTTCTACTGGTATCAAACACAGTAGTAGAGCTCTGGATTTTTGGGAACTCAGCGCTGGAAGTTGTTTACTGGAGCCATGTGGCGCCTTGCCGCATTCATGTTTTCTAGAGCATTGTTTGTTTATTTTCCCTTTTTCGATGATTCATTTTTAACAACCTTAAAGCTTAGTAAAGCTTAGTAAGCTTGCGTTTGCGGGGAGTTGTTAAAATATCTAGAGTATATCTCATAATATCATGATTATATCTTAGAATAGTCTAGACTTTAGATTATCTTAGATGATATCTTAAGAATTGTTTCCATATTTCTTTATAGTTCATGATTTCCTTCTTGGATTCAGAACAAGGGTTAGTACTTTGTCTTTTGTATCACATCATTAACATCAATATGATTTTATTATTGAAGTTTTTCTTTTCCGCCCTCTATACCTAATTTCTTATCCCTATAGTTTTAACAGTAAAATTATATTTGGTAAGAATTTTTTTTTTTTTACATTATAGTTGTAGGTGGCTGATAAAGATATAAACTAAAGCTTGACTGTACAAACTAAGCTCAGAATTTTTTGGTGATTCAAGGGCAAGAGATTTTTAAGATATAAAAAATGAGGAAGACTAGCAATACACTCTTAACATGCATTTTCCAAAACACTGCTGAGTGAAATATATGTGGGTTTCCATAATTGGTGAGACTCAGGAATTCCATCCAATAATAAAAGGTGTCGGAGAGAGTGTGTTATAGACTGTTTTGTTAGTACTTTTTTTAATGATTAGCAACAAAGTAAGCAATAAAAATCAAAAGGATGGATTGGGAGTTAAATTTGCAATTCACTCCGTTAATCATATTGGCTTTCAAACAATGAAGAGGGGGCCCCCTCATTGATTCATTCCATTGTGAACCACTCTACTCCATTTCCTTGTAAATTCCCTAAAATTGCCTTCATTGATGTAAAGACTTAATTTTCTATGTTGTCATCAAGTAATTTATCTGGGCATCTTCCAGTTTAAGTGGAAGTTTACTTTACGGTTTTGGATCTTTGTTTCCATGCTTTGTTCCTTGCAGGATTTGTGCTTGATAATGAAGACCAAAGCGTCACAAGATCTGACTCATACTTCAGAGAACTTTTTTCTCGGTGTGGTTTGCATATTTACAAATCAAAGGTAAATTACTCTCTTTTCTTTTGGAAAACTAAATGTGCCAGCCACAGTTTAATCGGCCTCAGGAACCAGCAGCAAGTTCCTGGGGGGTCCATACTAAGCACAAGGATTCTTTCTTACGTTCTAATTTTCTTTATCATTAGAAATAAACTAGAACACTGCTTTCTGGAGATGTTTTAAATTTAAATAGCTGGTTATCTACTTTTGATCTGTATAATCAACAGCATTTTTTAAAAAAAAATTAATACGTCTTTCCTCTCGTGTAGCAAGATAAATAAGCTGGCAAATTAAAAACCAACATGCGTTACTCATGTTCTTTATCTACAGATTCTCAACTTCCCTTGGATACGTTTTAATCTTCTTCCTCTAAATCTAAAATTATGACGATTGATGAATATCTGTATTAGTGTATGTTTTGATTCACAATGGAGAATGTCAGAATTGATTTGCCACCATATCTTAGTTTATTAGAAATGATAATGTAATTTTTGCATTAGGTTGAAGAACTTATACTACGTAATACGTTTTACATCAAACTTACTCTTTAGAGTAGAAGTATACACATACAAGTTACTTCATTTCAAACTCAATTTTAACGAAATAAATTGCGCAAAATCAAATTCTTTTAAATTTACATTTGTTCACCTAAACACGTTACTTGAAGTCACTTTTTACTGTACGTGTGCACGTTATTGTTCTACTTTAAACGATATTTCCTCATGCCGATGTCCTTGTGTACTTTTTCACCATAGGATGCTTATATTTGATGTCCTTTGAATTTATTCTTGTCTGAACAATGTATTTGATTGGTCCCTCATATCATTATCGGGAGTCTCTTCTATCATAATCCACTTTTCACCAATCATTTTCTGTTTCACTGCTTCTACTTTAAACGATATTTCCTCATGCCGATGTCCTTGTGTACTTTTTCACCATAGGATGCTTATATTTGATGTCCTTTGAATTTATTCTTGTCTGAACAATGTATTTGATTGGTCCCTCATATCATTATCGGGAGTCTCTTCTATCATAATCCACTTTTCACCAATCATTTTCTGTTTCACTGCTTCTGTTTTTTAAGCTGTTTCTGTGTTCAATCAGGATCAGAAAGGACTCCCCGAGGGATTATTCGCCGTGAAGATGTATGCATTAACTACGGATGCTCCAAAGAAGATGCACCGCACTAGATCTAAAGCTAAAGCACAAGCTAATAGACCTAGGACCATCAAGTGATCAATTTGTCTTATGGGCTTTGAATGTTCGTGAGATGCCCAATTTTTTTTCTTCTTCATGTTGTATTCTAATCTTAGAGGAGTTATTTAATTTGTACAAGTCATCATTCCGTTAAGCCATTAATCAGCTTGAATGTGAAATGCAATTTTCTGTTTTCTAGACTCAGATGCCAGAGATTCGACTTGTGTTACTAACTATAGATGGGAGTTACTTATGAATCCTATTTATGTAACATTTCAACTATTTAAATGATAATATAAAATTTCATAAGTAGGCTTAATTTCACTTTTAGCCCCACAAATATTGCGAGATCCTTCACTTTTCAATTGTACGAATTGAATTCATAATGTTACCTCCCACTTGCAATTGGCGAATTGGAAATTGAAATGGTGGCACCTAGAAACAGGGGCACGGGAAAAGGGCATTTCTAGGTGATGAACAGGTTTTCTTCTCGTTGTCAAGTTTTGTGGGACCGTAGAGGCGCAAACTGGTGGCTTCGGTAAGGAGGCCAGGAGCGGCGGCAACAGACTCGCAGGAAGAGACGAGACGAAATGCGCACAAGCTCCTTTAGACTCCACCACAAACATGATTGTCACCCTAGTCTAGCAGTCAACCTCCGTGTCCTAACCTTCTTTGCCCATCGCGCTTGAACATCAATACCATAGTTTGTGAAGAAGGAGCTGTTAGGGCTAGTTTTTCTAAGGGATCGGATTCGAATATGGTTGTTTCGAGTTTTGGTGAACTTGCCTTGCTAGCTGACTCAACGATGTTCTAGCGGTGGTTAAACAATTGTCTTAGCTAAGGAAAAAGGGGAGGAAGGGGGAAGATTTGAGGCCGATGATCCACAGTTAGTTCCAGTTGAACTGCAGGAAGAGATTCATCTTACGGCTAAAAATTATGGTCCATGCTGGAATTCGCCATAAAATAAAACCATTTAAAACACGCAACACCTCTCTAAACTTGCATCACATTAAGAACCAGGGATCTTATTATTATTTATTGGATTAGAATGTAGGAAACAGAGGTCCTACACGGACGGATGGATCGTAATAAATATAAATACTACTAGTACGTTAAAACCACACGTCGACACCCGAAGGACAGACCCATGATCCATGATGATAATTATCAAGTACTCTTGCAGGCGGGAAGGGGAGGGCCACACAAGCACTTATTATGAACATAAGAAGACACATCAAACCTTTGCAAGTTGCCACCCCGTGGAATCTCACCACACAGGTTATTGTAGCTCACATTCAACCTATGCAAAAACTTGAGCGACGTGAGTCCCGGAGGTAGCGTCCCGTAAATGCGATTGTTCCTCAGATCCAACGCCTCCAGGTTCTTCGACAACCCCACTTTCCCAATATCAAAAGCCAGCGAGTTCCTCCCCAATAATATCTTCTGAGTCTCTTTCTTCGACCCAAACAACACCGACGCATCACCCTCCAACATGTTCCGAGACAAGTCCACGAATGCCAAGTTCAGCTTCGCCAGCGACGCCGGAATCTTCCCGGAGAGGCGGTTGCGCGAGAGCGACATCGACGTGAAGAGCTTCGAGAACGAGCCGTACGACTCCGGGATTGAGCCGGTGAGGCGGTTGCCGTCGAAGGTGATTCCGACGAGTTTGGGGAGAGACGACAGGGAGGCGGGGAGGGGCCCGGTGAGATTGTTGTAGGAGAAGTCGACGGTGACGAGAGTTTTGATCTGCGAGAGGAAGTTGGGTATCTGGCCGGAGATGTTGGTGTGGCTAACGTAGAGGTAGGCGAGCTTGGTGAGTTTGGTGATGGCCGGCGGGATTGTGCCGTCGAGGTTGGGGATGCCGGTGAGGGAGAGGATGTTGAGGAAAGGGAGGTTGGCGAAGGAGGATGGAATAGGGTGGGGTTGGGGGAGGTCGAGATTGGAGAGGAAAATGTCGGCGACACGGTAGGTTTGGGTGTCGGTGTCGCAGGTGACACCTTCCCAGGTGCGGTTGCAGCAATCAGTGGTTGGGTCCCATGAAGAGAGTTGGGTAGGGTTTCCCAGCTCTTTCTTGATTTGGAGGAGGGTCTTTTTGTCTTCTGGGTTGCATTTTTCTGATAGTACATGTGTGGTTAGGATTAGTAACGGTAGGAGTTTAAGGATACATGATGGGAAGAAGTGCATGATCGGCATCTTTGTGATGATGGGTTGGGGTGAGGTAAATGGACAGGAAGGGGTGGGCTTATATATAGCTAGCTAGAAGTAGGAATAGTCAATCCATCTATGTGGATCGAATCATGCATGACAGCATCATGCCATGTCTCCATCAAATACTGAATAGTCTCTCCTGACAGCTAGCTCATTGTCAGCTAATGGTCATTGTCAAATTGGGGAAGCTTTTGTAAAACTCCAAAGGATGAAGAAATTAATGGCTTCACTTCATTCACTTTTAACTTTAGCTGCTATTCTAATCGTTAATGGTAGATATTAATTTGACGGAATTGAGCTTAGAAAGGATCAGTTAATTGAATCCTATATTAAATTGAATATTGTATAAAGTTAAATACTATTCAATATTTGTACAGTGCACATTTTCTGCGCGAACAGAACATTGTCGTATTAAGTCACAAGAGATCATAAATAGAAACTAGGGGAAAGCTGCACAAAGAAATGAGTTTCCTCCTTTGTAATACTGCTAGCAAAATATCCGTCCATACTCACCGGTGAATTCGTTTTTACGTATTTTTAAAATAAATTTGTTTATAAAATTAAAGTTATATATTGTGACAAATATAATTAGTTATTTCAATTCTAAAAAATTAAAAAAGTGTGAGTAAGCAACATGTAATATTTTCCTGTCAGGACTCAAGAATAAAATAACTATTTACAAATAATAATGATATTTATAAAATTGTTATGTGATACAAAAAATGAAATTATACTGCTAACATTTAATATTTCCCCGTCGGGATTCAAGAATAAAATAATCATTTATAAATAATAAAATTATTTTCCCAACTGAAAAACTTATAGGATCTATTTGGCCAAACTTAAAAACTTAAATGACTTATTTGGTCCAACTTTAAAACTTAAAGGACTTATTTGGCCAAAAAGGACTTATTTGCCCCAACTTAAAAACTTATAGAACCTATTTGGCCCAACCTAAAAACTTAAAAGACTTATTTGGCTGAACTTAAAAACTTAAAGGACTTATTTGGCCCAACTTAAAAATTTAAAGGACTTATTTGTGCAAAAAGGACTTATTTGACCCAAATTAAAAATTTATAGGACCTATTTGGCTGTACTTAAAAATTTATAGGACTTATTTGATTCAATATAAAAATTTAAAGGACTTATTTGGAGCAATTTAAAAACTTAAAAGAAAAGGAAAGAAAAAAACTGGGAGGCACTGCGGGTGAGGTGTTTGAAAAAAAAAGCTGTGCTGCAAAGTTTGTAAAAGAAAAAAAAAGACAAAAGGGGTGAAAGGCGGGAAGTGAGGAAAGGAGGGGAGGACACGTGTTTCAGGAGAACACTTTTGTTAAAGTAGGTTGATTACAATATCTTATTCTCCAGCAAGCAAAATGAAAAGACATAATCGTACAAGACAAATAATAGAACCAATCGGGGCTTGGAAAATGAACGACAACCCTTACTTATTTATTTATTTTTCCAAAGTGGAAGTTAACCAGAGATTAGGATTTAGGCCCTATTGACCTGAGAAAACGCTTGCAGCTTGGAAGTGGACCCACACAACCCCTTGTTATGCACATAGGAAGACACACCAAAACTCTGCAAGTTGCCACCCTTTGGAATCTCAACCACTCAAACTATTATAGCTTACATTTAATTCTCGCAAGAATTTCAGCTTTGTTAGTCCCTGAGGGAGCCTCCCATAGATATAATTCTTGCTCACATCCAACGCCTCCAAGTTCAAGGACAACCCTACTTTTCCAAAATCAAACGCCAACCTATTCCGAGAAAGATTAATCTTCTGGCTCCATTTGTTGGAGCCAAACAACATGGACACGTCACCGGTTAGCCTGTCACGAGACAAGTCCACAAAAGCCAGTTCAGCTTCCCCGGAGAGCTAGTTATGCGAGAGCGTGAGTGAGGTGAACGACTGCTAAAGGAACCAAACAAATTGAGGATTGAACCACTGAGCCAGTTACCGTCTAAGCTCATCCCTTGGAGGAGGTGAAGCTGAGAGAGAGAATCGGGGATTCCCCCAGCAACGTTGTTGTGGGAGAGGTCCAAAGTTACGAGGCTTAAGTTACGAGGCTTTTGAGCTCAGCCAAGTAGTCAGGTATGGTGCCTGACAATAAGGTGTTTGTGATAGAGATGTATCGAAGCTTGGTGAGGTTTGTTATGGTTTATGGGATTGGGCCTATAAGGTTAGGGATTCGATTGATGTATAAGAAGTTGAGGAAAGGAAGGTTGCCGATGGAGGAAGGAATGGGAAGTTGGTGAGGGCAAAGGTGGAAGTCAGAGAAGTTGATCCCTATAATTGCAAAACATTAATCAATTTAGTCCCTCCGTCTGGGTCTGTTAGTTAACAGAGTGAGGAGTGCTGATGTGGCATGTTAACACTCTGACTGACACTCATGTCACTGTGCATGCAGATGCCACCTTAGCTAACTCATGTGACATCCTGATTTTCAAAACAGTGTTAGAAAATAATTAGATCAATAAATTAAGTGATAATCGGGAGTTAGAAACTTTAATTAAGGAAAACTGGGTTTGAGAAAGGTCTAGAATGCCCTAGAAAGGCGTATAACACTTGAGAATCTTCTAGAAGGTCAAAATGAGATATTTCTAGTCAGCCTCGATCGCGACGCGATGAGACTAGTACAAATATGGTCGTGACGCGACATAAGTCGGTGAGTTAAGTCGGTGGATCAGAGCGTGGGATTGCTGACACGTGTACCACATCGCGACGCGACAGGATTTATGCCTGAGGACCATCGCGATGGACCCAAAATGGCTATAAATACCACCCTTCACCCTCCATTCTGCTCACCTTCTTCCAGGGCCTTTGGGAGGGTGTGGAGGAGCTTCGGAGGGCCCAACGGGCATGAGTAGTATCGGTACGCAGGCGACAACGATCTTCTAAGCTAGGTAGGGAGAAGATACCTTAATCTCTAGGGAAAATAGGTAATAGAGTACGACTGTTAGCATGAGTAGAGTTCCTTAGCCCTACTAGGGGTTGGTAGTAGCAACACCTCAGGAGAGGGGTTGCGGTGTACAGTGGCTAAGGATAGTCGCTGTAGACCTATCAACCAACATAGGTTATATTTGATAAATTTATGAGATTAGTAGACAGTCGTTTATGCGACGTAGGGAATAATTAATATGTTGTTAAATATGATAAATGATGATTTATGATATTCTGATTTATGTCTGATATTAATGGACTGGTTGTATATGATGTATGTGAGTCTAGTACCTGGTTGTAAAGTCAAAGGTGACGCCCTCTAGTTAGAGGTTAGCGAATCCCTAGACGATAATAACAAGTATTATTGTCGATATCCTATTGTTAGTGGTGATAGCCGGGTCAGTATACCCGAGGTTGGTGTATCGAGGTATTGACATGAAGGTGTTGAGATAGTCGGTTGCCTTGAGGAGTATGCTCGACTAAGACCTTGAGGAGTATGCTCGGTCTTTCCGACAAGGCTCTCCATGCCCGTGGTACCCAAGGTACAGAGTAGTTGGGGATAGTCGATGGCCTTGAGGGATATGCTCGGTCATCCGGACGAGTCTCAAAGACTCCACATCTGACGGGTGGACAATCTTGGTCATTCTCTGTATAGGGAATGCCGTCCTTGCGCGCAGGACGGTGCCTTACTTTGGTAATTGGGTATGGTAGTATGGGATGTCATAACCGGTAATCGAAGATGGTAGCGTATCAGAATATGTTCCCAGGACAACTAACTTAAATCTTATTTCGGTGACATGTGACTGATGATCGGTCTAGGGAGTAGGGCGTTAATGACCTGCAATGTTCGGCAATAGTCTGGGTCTGGAGGGCCGGTGATCAGCCCGAAGGACGAATGTCACGTGTCAACCTCAGGACAGCAGAGCCGGTGATCAGCTGAATGTCCAGTGGTTTAGGTCCATAGAGCCGGTGATCAGCTGAAGGACCCGTGACACGTGTCGGTCTGTATTGTCAGAGTATGATGTGGTTTGTGACTGTGTGGTTAGGTTTGTCAGTATAACGTGTCAGTATAGTCTGGTCTGTGACCGTATACTCAAGGTTTTGAGTGTGTATTTGTGGTAGCAGTTATGTTAATGATTGTTGTGATATGTCGATGTGCGTGGTGACAGTTTATCTGCTACGCTGTTTTCCTGCTTGTTGGTGATTGATGAGTGTCTTACCCCTTTGTTTCTGTATTTTCCCTACTATATTATGATGGATAGCAGATGGACAAGAAGTTTAAGTACTTAAAGCCTGGGAAACCGTGTTTCATCACGGCCAGTGTGTCCTGTTGCATACTCTGATATTGGATTGAAAGTGTGTTGTTGTTGAAGTCAGAATAAAGCGACGCTCTGTCTCGACGGAGTGTTACAACTCATCCCACGCAAATGTTAGAGACTAAATTGACACAAGTAAGGGTTTTAAATTTTGACCTTCAACGTCTATTTTCTCTCCACTCCATTTCCCTTTTTGCCTTTTTTCTTCCCTTTCTTATGCAACCCTTACAAATCGTCAACCATTTGGTCCCTGATAGAAACTACATTGAGGCATTTGGTCTCTGTGTATATATTTGACTATATTTTTTCATGCAACTTAGAAACTACGTTGAGGAATTTTTCCTGCTTGACTACTGGAGATAGCATTATGGTGGCTTACAACAAGAAGAAATATTATATAGATATTGTAGAAACCAAGCCTGCCAATGCTATAAGCATCATTGAGACTGACTGTGAAGTGGACTTTGCCCCTCCCTTAGATTACAAGGAACCTGAAAGGCCCATCGCCCCACGTTCTGCCGGAAAGGCACCAGAGGCTGGTAGTGGTTGACTGACTGATGTTTGTCATTTTGGTCTCCTCTGTCTTGTGGGATGGATTTCCCCTTTTTTGTGTTGCATGCTGTATATGGTATTGGAAGCTTATTATAAGAAGTTGAATTTACAAATTGTAGCAAAATTAACATGTAATTTTTTGCTGCTTGCTAACATTTATAAGTCATATGCTTATATCGTTACATTCGGATTCCACCTATCCTTTTGATGGTAATCGATGGACGGCTAAGTTTTTCATTTTTCCCTCTCTGCAGGCAAAAGAGGCAAAACAAGAAGAGCCCCCTAAAGAGAAAGAAGAAAATAAATTTCAGCCTTTCACCGGGAAGAAGTATTCTTTACGGGGTTGATTAATATATTAAATGCTTCTAAACTTTTATTATGAGATACTTCGTTGGCCTGTGCATGGATTCATGTATATTGCAAAACTTTTATGTATGGATAGAATGAATGATGTTATGCATTCCTCTACTCATGGTACTAGTGTAGAATCGAAATGAGAGGAGGTGGAAGATCATGGCTCTCTCTTAGCCATTATAATGGAAGGTATGGGAGCTTATGTGTCTTGGTTATTTTTGAAAATATCCTCAATTAAAAATTTGGTAGAAAGAGGGAGTGGTGCAACACTATCTCTGCACTTAAGGAATGGCACCCAGTAAGAGGGAGTAGGCGATGTCTCTGCAACACTATCTCTATTTTTGCATGCGAATCAGGGGTCTAATAGATGGTGTTTGTGTGCCTGATTTTGAGTAATTTTGGTTGTGTGTCTGATTCTGTCATGATCCAGTCTTTTATCTTTGTTTAGGAAGTGTTGTGTTATTGACAAATACAATAAGGAATAGGTAAATTCTGGTTTCTCCCACAGGAGAGCTTATTGAGAAACTCCCATATGCGGCTTTCCTAGCTTGTCTTGCTGGGGTAAAACGAGACCCATCACCCATCTTGTTCATCCCAACAAAAAAGGAGCATCAAATGGAGAATTGCAAGGTCTAAAATGACAGAAATGATGAAAAGGGAGCAGTAAAACAGATGAAGAAGATGACTGTTGCTGTCATCTTTAAAAAAAAAAATAGCGAGTATCAACTTAGTCCCCGAAATTTGTGTTTAATGAGCTTGTTGATGTGGCACATGCGTGTACAGTGACATGAGTGCCGGTCAGAGTGTTAACATGCCACATCAGCACTCATCACTCTATTAACTAACAGACCCACACGGAGGGACTAAACTGATTAACGTTCTGCAATTTTAGATATCAAATTTGAATTATAATAATGTGGGGGATTAAGTTGATACGACCCTATAATTTCAGGGACCAAATTGAGTATTATCCGTATTATACCATGTCTTTTGTTTTGACCGAAAGCAGCTCATTGGTATATATTACTGTGTAATGATGTCTTCTTCGGTCAATAACGGGAAGAACCTTATGCGATTGGATTGATAGCTGCTGTTTCTTAGCCAATGGTATTTTTTTTATATAAAAAATAGTTGTTTCTTGACTTAATAAATATGCAATTTTCTCAATCCGTTTTTACCCCTAATTCAATTTTATAGTGACTTAATAAATACTTAATTTCATATTGTTACTAATTTTCAATGCCAATAATTAGTACTATTACTAGTATTCTAACCCGTGCCATGCACGGGTATGTAAACCTGAGAAATTTTTTTATAAATATTTTTAAAATATATTATTTGTTATGTTTCTATATTTTTTTGTTAGAACTGCTAATATATATAGAGGGGCCACTAATTTACACCCGCTTAAAAAATAGGTGTAAGTTAGCAACCTACTTATTCTTATGTCCCATATAAGGCAGCCGAGTGGTAAAGTGCTGCAAGACATTGGGAGCGTGAGTTCGAACCAGCAATGCTCCACTTTCCCTTTTCCCATCCCTCCACCTCTCGACCATATGTGCTAAGGATAAAAAAACCCATTTATTCTTATTTGGACCAAAAACTCAATTCTTGCTATAAAAAACTACTTAAATGAGTGAGTATTACTATAGTTTATATATATGTATATATAGGAGGGATCAAATGACTCCAAAAGTAACTCTTGTTAGAGTTACACAGCTTAATAACACACTACTGACATCGAATTTTATCAATCTAACTGTTGAATATCATCATATTACATTGACGATCATGCATACCAAATTTTGGATAAATTAGAGATTCGTAGCTATGTTTACATTTGGTCAACATTTTACTTGTATTTTGAAAAGTATATTATTTTTTGAATAAAAATTATTTGATGAAGTATCAAATATTTTTAAAATTTTACACAACTTTATGGAATTGATCTACTTAAAAAGAACTTTTAATTTGAATGTTTGATCGGTGGAATTCAATATCTATAGAGAGTTATTAAGCGGAGTAACTCAAACCACAGTTACTCCCGGAGTCATTTGATCGCTCCTCATATATATATATATATATATATATATATATATATATATATATATACACTATTTTTATGTTTATATAATTTGATATTAAAATTATTTTTTAAATTTATAAAGTATTATATTAAGCTAGTAAAAAAATTTATTATATTAAACATTAATCATAAATTGTACATATTTATATAAAATTCAAAATCTGTAAACAAATTTATAATACAATATAATTAATGATGTGTCAAGCATAGTTTGACTCGTGCCATACACGGGGTATAAGTTGACTTTTAAATTTTTTTTATAAAGCAATTGATATTTTTATATAAAATATTTTTTTAAACATTTTTATGAGGAATTATACATTAAACATTGAAAAAGATGTGTTTTGTTTTAATCATAGATCAAAAAGTTGTTAATTATACGGTTAATTATCACGTTTAAAATAGAATAAATAGAAAAAATAAATATATATTACAGTTGAGTTAGGAGAATATTAATGTGTAAAAATAATAAATAAATAAATAATGACTTTTCTAAAATTTGTTAAATTTCAAATATTAATTTTGCATGTAACAGATAAAAATAAATACATGGAATTACTTTGATCTTCTGTCAGGTAATTAAATAATAATATAAATTAATTAGTGTAACCAAAAAAATATAAATTAATTAGGTAAAAAAATTAAATTTGCATATTCTTCGATAAATTAGTTGGAGGATTACACGTTAATATAAAAATAGGTGATAACTCCGGTACCCTAGACTTTTATCGGGTATGGATACCCAGTGACCAATCATTTGATACCACATCATTTTTTTAACTTTGTTTTAAGTGAAATTCAATTCTTAGCTTTTATATCGGTTAGTGTGAGGTTCTAGGGAAATTTTCTTAAAGAATTTTTATATTTATCAATACATTTTCACTTTCTCTGAAGACTTTTTTTATTCTTTTTCTATTTATTTGGATCTCTGTTTAAATAATATTTTAATATTTATGTAAACTGTTTAATTTCATTCCTAGCTTATTCATATTTCTTATTTCATTCCTAGTAATAAAATTATATTTTTATCAATTTTCTCTATTGTTTTATTTAGTTTATACATGATTTCAATTTCTTTTGATATTTCAATTTATTCTTTTATTTAGAGTTCATTTTATAGGTTTTATTTGTTTTGTTATTTATAATTTATATTTGAATTATGATTTTTTGTTTTTATTGGAATTACTTTTGCCCTTTTCACGGATGGGTATCGGTACCCACCTTTCTTCAGGGGTACCGAAGAATTTACCATAAAAATATATATACATTGATAATACTCCTATTTTAACAATGAATTGCAGAGTACTAAACTTATAACAAAGTTTAATTTTTTTTTCCTAATAGAATTGGATGTTAATGCACTCTCAAGCAAATTGTTCATTCTCCCGTGTTATATTATTTTATATATTATATATATTTATATATTAATCAATTTATATTAATGTGTAAAAATAAAAAAGAATAGTGTTTTGCATAAAAAATTTTCAGACGTTAAATATATATTTTACATGGAAAAGATAAAAAAAATACATGAATATAATTTTATTTTTTGTTATTTGATTAAAATCCAAATTAATTAAATAAATGATTTTAAGGTTCCGTAGACAAAAAAAAAATCTTCAATAAATTTGCTGAGAAGATAATCAATAAACAAAATATATTCATATAGAAATTATTCTAGCATTGAATAAGATAAATACTAAAATTATAACAAAGTGTAATTTTTCTGGCAATTTAAATGTTAATATTCTTTCATACAAAATGCTCATCCCCATATATATATATATATATAATCTATTATTTATTATTTCATACAATGTGTAACTTGATCGCTCGGATGAGGACATGTTTGAAAGCATTGCTCGTTCAGTTTTAAGTCCAGCTATATATGTCAACCATATCACAAGGGTTTGCATGCACTGTTAGACAAAAATCAAGAATGGCTAAATACTTTTTGGAAGATACCACCGAAGTTATCAAGTTGCTCGAAGGACTTGCAATAACATCGGCATCACCTACACCCTTGACTTTTCAGTCACACCCATCAGTTACCATTGGTTGAGGGAATGAAAATAAAGATTCTAGGATCAATTTGAACACTAAACCAGAAGTGTTGTTCGGACCATGATGCACATAGTTCCAAAACCCATTCCTGAAACTGACATGAAAATGTACATGGACAATAAGATTTTTGAAAAATAAAATTTCAAAATTCAGTATGGTTGACATACTATATTGCCTGTCCACTAATTAACTTCTCAAGTTCCATAGAGGGAGGAAGCTATAGGCAACTGATTCAGAAACAAATAACTTGTAGTTGCAATAGGCACTTGTAAAATTAACCCCCCTCAAAGAAATTGCAGCTGCAATAGACTCATGTTCCTATTTGTCTTCCTTTACTTGAAGCATTAACCCATCTCAAAGACTTCTACGGTCAATTTGAAGTTTTGAACATATTGAGAAAAGCTTAAAATTGAGATGATTCCCGTGACAGAAGAAATTAGAGTCTCAAGTCTTATGTAGGACATGGATTATTCTTGGTTAGCAGGAAGCCTATACTGGCCCCAAAAAGTAAAATTAGTCAGATTTTTTTACATAAAAAATTGTCAAATATCTATACAGTCTCTATAAATATTTATTAATGGCAAGAGACAAAAGGATGAAAATAAAGAAAGGAAGATAACGATTCACTATATTGTGCTCACACTTTGCTTGAATGTGCCCGCATTATTTGAAAAGGAAATTTCACAATGTCAGGTCTGCAAATATCTGAAGTCGTGAAAACAGTCAAAGGACTCTGATTGGTATTAGAAATTGCCTTATGCTCCAATGTTTTTGTAGCAGGATGTTTTTGTCTACAAAAATCTTAAATAGTGAATACATTGATGACTGTCTAATTAACTCACCAAAAAAATTAATAATAAACAACATTATCGATAGAGTGGAAAAAGAATAATATAAGAGAAAGGTATTTAATCATTATTCTTACTTTCATGACTTGTTGCGTGAACATCATTGCAATGAGCAGGACAAACAACTCTCCTGCGAATAAGGGAAACTTGTCCTAAGATGGCCAATAAGAATAGCAACAATACAATTCCAACACTTTAACGGAACAATAGTAACAAACACTGATTTCACATGAAGTTAATGCGGTCTTAGTGGTTATGCCATTTGATTGAAGACTGTGTTGTGTGTTCGATTCCCTGGTTGCTATTTTTGTTCTGATTGATGTATTCACTACACTTCTCATGATCTTTGTTGTTTTGTGACTCATTGATGTATTCACTGTTGCCTTGGCTCATTGTTATTAATAAAATTCCTTTTGCTTTTGCCAAAAAAAACCACTGATTTCACCTTCTGTGTATAATTGATGTTGTGCCACTATTGTCACTGAACCAAGTCACTACGTTGGAGATGTCACCTGATAACAGAAGTGCCTGATAAAAAAAGAAAAATAAGATCACAATATAGATATTTTAGCAAAGAAGATTAGCTAACAATGACAGATTTATTTTGCACATCTTAATTTTCAGTCAAGCATAGGGAAAAGTCGTTTAAACCAAAGCAATTACTAAAACCGACTCCCGAAATAATACAAAAAAGATATCAGTAGTTGAATATGAAGAAATTATGTGCCATTAAAAAAGTCAGCCATATGACCTCTTTGACATACCGCTTTGTCCTTTGAGAAAGATAATATCATCTTTGGCATTCAGCTTTGAAATTCATCACTAAATTGCAGCCTCTCCATCTCACTGCCATTCAAAACAGGCTTCTGAATTGGAAACTTCATTGTTGATGTTGAATCATCAGACAAAAGAAAGGGGTCAAGCAACAAATCTATTGCCAATGGTCTCTTTGATGTAGGTTCTAAACATTTTCTAATAAACATATGTCATATATGTCCTCAATGCAAAAAAATGCCATTGGTAGCTTCCCCTGAAATATGACATGTTACTTAATGATTGACTAAATTTGAATCAAATCATGAAATCTATACCAGAAGAACCTGAATTTATCGATGTCACTTTCTTGTAGATCTATGATGGATTAGAACATTCACTACATGGATAGTCAGATGTGAGCATTTTCATAACAACATGCCAAATGAAAAAATATAATTAAAAAAATGAAATAAAACAGTGTTCTAAAGCACAAAAATATAAAAGTCAAATAAAAAAAAACAAAAATTTAATCTCCCCAACAGAAAATAGACAAAGCTAAAAACAACAAAAAGAGTCCTAGCTTTTGAAGCATTATGGTCTTACTCACGAAGTCCTGATTTACAATACCAATAAAACAACACAAATTTGGGCATAATTTGAGCACAACTTTGTGTTGTTGCATATATAAGTTACTCAACTGAACAGAACTATTAATCCTTGTTATTTACATCTTGAAATGCATGAATGAAGAATTCAGTAGGTCATATGTTTATTTATTAATCCCTATTTATTCACATATGGTGTTTCCATAACACATCTCTATAAGATAAGAACAATTAGCACACAAAAAAAAATTGGCAAACAAAAAATCAAAAAAATCTACTGCACACCTCTAACAGCTTTCACAGTGTGAGCACCCTCCTATGCAATTTAAGAAGCATGGTTATTTCCATCATTCCTGCACAGTATAGTATTTATTAGAATAATGTCATCAACTTCAAATTTGGGTAATATAACATCAAACAAAATAAGACAGTGAAGTTTTGTAAAACAACATCTCAATCTCAAATTAGGGCTTTAATATAATCGAAATGGAAACATCACTCAAAGATACATGAATTTTTTTTAGTTGCAAACTGAATATATCATCCCTTATGCACTCTAGCTAAAATAAGCCAATTTGCCTATTGGATTTTTTTTTTACAAACTTATGGTCCACCACTTTCAGTGGCCTTGTGGAACTCATCCTTTATGCAAAAGTAAATATACCAACGATATGTGAGCCTGAATTAATTAAGTGAAGGAGTTCTTCTATTAACCATGTAAAATTGAAACAGTGGTTTAGAATACCTGAAAAAATCTCCAAAAAAGGGTTAAAAATCCAAGGATACATGAAAATAAATAGATAGTGGTGGTTACCTCTTAACGAAAAAGAGAGATCCTTCAACATCCTTGCAACTCTGAATAAAAAATACAAAACATCCTTCCATTTCAGATAAAAATTCAAAAAAAAAATAAAAATAAAAATGGATATGAAAAATAAAAATAGAACACCGCACGATACACCCAGACCCTGTGTCTCAGTCGCAAGCGAGGCCGCGAGCCAATCGTCTACTTCAATCTCTTTCTCCCTCTGGTGAGTAGAATAATGATGGGTAAAGGGAAACAGGAACCATGATCAACTGCACAGAACCAACAACAATCGGAAATAGGAATGGAGATGAAAGCAAAGGAAACAGAGTATAAAAAGAATGGAGAACGTGACTTACACGCTTGGAGAAAAGTTGTACTTGGCAATGAGGGAGAAGCAAGACTTGCTAGGGTTTGCGAGCTTGTGTTAAATGCCACAACAGCAAGGACCACCACTCCTCGCTTTGAAGATCAACCACCTCCACCATTTTTGGTCGCTGGACAAAGGGAGGGGAAGGAGCAATTTGGAGAACCAATGAGAGAGAAGCAATTTGGAGAACCAAGGAAGTGGAGGCGGTGAAAAATAACATCAATGGCAGAAATAGGTTAAGGATCATATTCAAATTGAGATTGTTATCAACCTATGGTTAGAAAAATTCGAATATCACTCCACAGGAAAGGATCAATTATGTGTGAATCAGGGCCCGATTTCAGTTTGTGACTTGATGAAAATTGAATAGTTTGTTCTAGAATTTAAATTCTTTCTTCTTTTGATCACAAAGTGGAATTCTTTCTTCCTTTCATTACATACGGGATGGACATGAAAAGGTTAACTGTTAAGATTTCTTTCAAAATCAAAATCAATTGATTGTGCCATTATTGCTAATAATTTTTAATGTTATGTAACGAATTCCAAAATTAATTAACTTTCAAATTTGTACTACTGCTTTTGTTTGAATATAGACATATTTGTATATTTTTTTTGACGCAATAGACATATTTGTATATGAAATGCATAAATAGCGTAGGCAGATTTTATAGAATGTTTTAGTTTTAATAGCTATTGAAGATTGAAGATGCAAAATCACGTCAAAATAATTACCCAGTGATCTTTCATAATTATTATGTTTCCAAAAAAAAATGGTAACCGAAAATACTTATGTGCTGACCCATTATTATTATTTATTTATTTATTTTTTACAAAAAACATGATAGACACATAATTGTTATTTCATTGCTCCAAATTACATTTTTTTAACCACCTAATCGATTTTTCTTTTTTAAAGATGACACATAATAATTATTTATTATTAATTCTTCTAAAAGTTGCCATTTGAAAGATAATCAATGAGTTTATTTTGATTTGTATATAATAGAGATTTGTCCTGTTCCGTCTATTGTATTTTTTTTTTTTGACTGGAGTCCGTCCATTGTATATAAAAAAGTACTTATTATTTTAACAGTTAGTTTGAGTGGTCTGTATGTTAGTTTGAGTGGTCTGTATTTACAACGTAAAAATCACATTTTTTTGACAATAAAAAAAATCACGTTTGTCTGAGCTTGAAAATCTTGAAGACGATCACAACATTCCAAACACATATATACTTTAACACATTGTTAATATACCCAGTCAAAAAAAAAAAAAAAAAAACACAGTGTTAATACACATTGGATGTTTAGTGACGTAAGCATTGACTAATTGCTATATTATTTTTTTTTTGTTGACAAAAGCAGATATATTATTTTTTGATTATGAGTAATTGCTATATTATAATTATTATAATATTATTTAAAGGCTACATCTAGAAAAAGTTTTTACAAGTGTCAAACTCTTAACAATAGCTTCTTTTATACTCTTATTCAAACCATACTATATTTTAAAAAAACTTTTAATTCTTCTCATTGGTATGGGCGTGCTTTCCAACGCATTTGAGCCCACTTGATTCAAATTTTGAATTTTAAAACTTTTCTATTATTTTGGGCAGCGATAATGAAATACGTAAAGTAAAAGAATCTTAAAATTATAGTGACTAAATCTATACAAAAAAAATTATAGAAACTAAAAGTGAAAAAATCTTAAAGTATAGGGACTATTTTAAAAAAATATTTTTACAGAGACTAAAACTGAATTTTCTTAAAATTACAAAAACTAAAAACACTATTAACCCTAATAAATAATATGTTGTAATATAAAAATCTTTACATTATCGATTATCATATTTCCCTGGTACAATATATTGCCATCTCACCGTCGCAGTTGAGTCAAAGATGTGATATCCGAAAGAAAACTCGTAAGATTTGATGATGTCTTCGTAAATATGAACAATAGCGGCGCGCGTCCATCACAATTTTACAAATGGATTTTTCCTGCGGGAGCTTCTAACATGTGGCATGCCCTTGCAAATCGAAGGGTAATCATGTCATTTTTTACATGGCCATTAGGATGTTAGACATGTGTGTTTTTTTAAGGGAAATAGGCATGTGTGTTTTACTAAACCACTTTTATCAATATTTTTTTCATGTTTAATTGTTTACCCATCTAAAATTTTTTTTTTAATGACAAATGTCAATTGTTAGATATTATTAGTAGTGTTAGTTTTTTGGATGAAAAAAATTTGAACACACATCATTTTATACCTCTCATTTCTTTACCTCTCGCATTCCTACTACCAGACCACCTTATGACTCCTTACCCATTTAAAATATTATTTTACGTAATCACCTACTATACGGGTGAAATTTATAAATTTTAAAACTTTTGTCACAAACTTTACCCATATGAGTGACTATATAAAATTGTATTTTATTACCTCGTTCCCTCTATATAAGACTCTTTTGAAAAAATTATTTGCCTATTTTTATAAGACTTCCTCTAATTCCTCTTATGCATTAATTATTTTTTTCACCAAAATACCCTTAATTATTTCATCATCTGATGGAGGAAAGGGGTGGGGTAATAAGTCCCAATAGAACTAATTAGATGAATAATTAATTAGTTAAAAAAGTGAGTGATGAGTCATAATAATTAATTTTGGAAAAATGATTATTGTTAACAAATTTATTGTAATTAACTAAATTAACCAACTTTTTAATTCTTTTAAATTAGGTAAAAAAAGTCTTTTATTTATTTATATATATATATATATACATATATTCGAGGTAGTATATGGGTAATATTTGGAGAGAATAATAATATAGATGAGCTAAAATAGTATAACATGCATGTGTCTAGTTTGACCACACAATAACGGCACCTGTGCCGCTATTTTGGAGACGACACTGTATAATTTCTCTTTTCTAGCGCCTTTAGATTAGCTTTTAGGGAGCCATGTTAGAGATGATTCTATGAGCCATGATCAAGTTGAGGTAATGTTCAAATTTATTTAGCTCAAAAAATCCCTTTCAACTTTGATGACTCTCAAAAAGCTGCCCTTTTTATAAGCCTTGCGTGCAAACTAAACGAGTGATAGTGCATCTTTTCCCGTCCAAAAAGAAAAGATAATGCGTATATCTTTTATGAAACCGTTAATTTTTTTTTTGGTGAGAAATAGGGGCTAAAGCCCCAGAGACAACACTAACTTAGACCACTTGGGCCAGCTACAACCCCCCTTCCTGCCTCAAGGAGGGTAGAGAGGAAATCAGGAATAGAATCATAGATAATACAATCCAATCCAGCAAAACAACGCTCCTTGGAAAGAACATCTGCAATTTTATTAGATTCCCTTGGAATATACCGCCATCTAATATCCGCTTCACCCACGATCATACCCCTAATACCAGCAATGAGGTGAAAAAGAGCATGGAAATTATCACAATTTCCTAAAAGAAGGGAAATAGCCCACAATAATCTTACGAAAACCTTGCCCCCAAACAATACTGAGGCCATGATAAATAGCCCACAACTCAGCTTCAAGCACCAAGCATGGCTCCAGTCTGTGGGAAAATGCAGTAATAAAACGACGTGCGCTATCTCGAACAACCCCGCCACATCCGCCCACCACGCCAGCTTCTGAGATCAAACCATCACAGCTAAGGGACACAAAACCTATGGGAGGAGGCCCCCAATTCGGGGACACAACCGCCTCAATATGTGCCTCTAAAGGTGAAGATTACCCAACTAAAACTTTAAGGACATAATAAGCTTCACCTGGTTTATGACCTTCCAATAAATACTCAGAACAGACATTGCCTTCTGAGAGAAAACCATACCGTTCCTAGCCCTCCAAATAGCATCCAAGGTGGTACCAAAAACAGTTCTCCATGGCCTTTGCTAAGTAAGAATTTTATTTGTCAATTATTTTCCAAAAGATTTGAGTGAGGAAAAAGTTAAAAGACAAATCAAAAATTTGTAGCATGGAATCAAAGAGATAGAGAGGAAAGTCAGGGATGAGTAACTATTGAAAAACTTGTCCCCATTATCCACCACAAAGTACATATAAACCGCATTAAGCCCAACTGATTTGAAGGCAGGACCAAACAAAAGAGGACTTTTGACGTGATCCACTGTCTTTTTGAGGAAAGAAACACCGAAGAAAAGAGACTTCACATGCTTAGTACAGAGAAAGAATTAAGCTACACAGTAAAGGACAAAAGTGACTAAATGTAGGGACTGTAAAAGAAAAATATATCAAACATAAATTAGTATGTTATTTTGAAAATTTGATCCAAATTGAAATTACCAATACTAAACAAAACCAAAAATTTGGGTTTGATATGCAAAAAACCCAAGTTCAGCCAATGTCACAAAATGATGTGACAATCTAACACCACGCTTAATCGGTGAAATCAGGACTGGTTCTATTCCTTTTAATAAGTAGCTGATTTAGCAGTAACTCAGTAGTCATGCTATTTAATTATTCACCTTTCGCCCCCTCTAATCATGGTAAAATACACATAAAAAAATTGAAACCAAAATTAGAGAGCCAAAAAATATAACTGGAGAAGTAACCTTTGTTCCACTGCTAATTGCTATTATCCGGGTTGAACTCTGCCCAAATTCACTCTACATAACTGGCCTTTGATCTAAACAGAAAAAGCATGTATCTAAAGAATAACAGCATATCTGGCCTTTGATCCACTGCCAGTTGCCATCTTTCCAGTAGAACTCTGAACAAGTCGACCATACATACAACAAATAATCGACCCTACATAAAATAAAGTAGGGTATCTAAAGCACAACCAACCTTTGATTAACTATATCCTACTAATCCACTAACAGAAAAAATTCTCATACCAAACTTATTATTCCCCCAAAAGATCCTCTAAAGCACAATCTTGTTTCTCACATGTAATCAACAATTTGCGACGACTTCGGCAAAAACACTATGCAAAATGCCGAGAAGCATTATCATCCACTCACCCACATGCACGACGAAGCAACCTTACAGGGCGGCGACATAAGGTTATGGAACAAGGTGGGGAAAGGCGAGGGGGTGAAGAAAAATGGAGCTCGTGAGTTGCATATATTCACAACAAGATTATAAGAAAAAGGGAAAGGTTATTTGATGACACTACTGCTTATTCTATGTGTCTCTTATCCATGGATGATTTATGCAACTAAGAAGGCTCTACAGTTAGGTACGCAAAGATGATGAAAGGGAGAATCAAAAAACGAATCGCTAATTACAATAGGAAAAGACATTCTTTGAAACTGGTATAATTAATAAGATTAATCGTCAAACGACTAAGCAAAAGCAATAAGGCAGTAGAAACCATGAGCACAGTGGAACGAATGGATACATTGCGAAGGGTTTGATGAGATTAAAAGCATGTTATTATCATTAAAGATTATTATCATTCCAGCTGTGACGATCGAGAGAAGAATACCTCTGATGAGGCATTGGAAATATTGAAGTCATTTATTATCAGTTGGGAAATAGTGCGGCGTTGTCTCCAATTTTCCATTTTGTAATCGTGTGGCTTAATTTGCATTTGACACCATGCAGCCCATTCAGTTATTAACATTAGTGTTAATATTGGCGGACTAAATTTGGCAGACAAAAGGTGCCCCTAATTCCCCATCGTTTTTCACTTTAAGTAATAAAAGATTACAATATCTTATTCTCCAGCAAGCAAAATGAAAAGGACATAATCATACAAGACAAATAATAGAACCAATCGAGGCTTGGAAAATGAACGACGACCCTTATTTATTTATTTTTTTCCAAAGTGGAAGTTAACCAGAGATCAGGATTTAGGAGCCGTTGACCTAAGAAAACGCTTGTAGCTTGGAAGTGGAGACCCACACAAGCCCTTGTTATACACATAGGAAGACACACTAAAACTCTGCAAGTTGCCACCCTTTGGAATCTCACCACCCGGACTGTTGTAGCTCACATTTAATTCTCGCAAGAATTTCAGCTTTGTTAGTCCCTGATGGAGCGCCTCTAAGTTCCACGACAACCCTACTTTTCCAAAATCAAACGCCAACCTATTTCGCGAAAGATTAATCTTCTGGTTCCATTTGTTGGAGCCAAACAACATGGACGTGTCACCGGTTAGCCTGTTACGAGACAAGTCCACAAAATCCAGGTTCAGCTTTCCCAGATATCGTGGTATCTCTTGGAGAGCTGGTTATGCGAGAGCGTGAACGAGGTGAACTAACTGCTAAAGGAACAAAATGAATCGGGGATTGAACCACTAGGCCAGTTACTGTCCAAGCTCATCCCTTGGAGATTGTGAAGCTGAGCGAGAGAATCTGGGATTCTACCAACAATGTTGTTGTGGGAGAGGTCCAACATTACGAGGCTTTTGAGCTCAACCAAGTAATCAGGTATGGTGCCAGACAACAAGGTGTTTGCGATAGAGAGGTATCGATCGAAGCTTTGTGAGGTTTGTTATGGTTTGTGGGATTGGGCCTATAAGGTTAGGGATTCGGTTGATGTAAACTAAATTGAGGAAATGAAGGTTGGCAATGGAGGAAGGAATGGGAAGTTGGTGAGGGTGAAGGTCGAAGTCGGAGGTAGTTGACGTAGTTTCCTTGGCTGTTGTAGCACAACACGCCTTCCCATGGTTTGGTCAAGTGTTGTCGCGGCAGTCAGTGTTTGGGTTTCATGATGCCAGACAGGTTGGGTTGTTGAGGTCTTTCTTGATTTGGAGTATTGCTTTTTTGTCTTGCAGGTTGCATTTTTCTGAGACTACTGCACCAGTGGGAATGGTAGAGTAGAGCATATCGTAACTAGTTGTAGGATGAAGAAACATAAGAGGAACATGAACGACGTTGCCGAAATCAGATCTCCTCCAGTCAATAGAACCACGTATTCACGCATTCGCACCGATCAGACGGTCCAGAAAAATACGTACATTTTTTATTTTTTTAAAATTTGAAAATACCGAGTTTAATCTGAGTCGTCTGATCGTGATCCGACGTCCGAGATCGCGTGATCGCATGAATGCGTGCCATTGATATATATGAATGTATGTGGTGATAGTCGGCGAGATTTGATTGATTTTGGTGTGTGGAGAAACGAAGGGAAAGTGTGTGACTGCGTGGTTCTTTATTATACTATATAACGTAACACCTCTCTCTCTATATATATATATGGGATATCTATCTTGTTGAAAAACAATGTTGCATGAAATCAATGATAGTATAATACCATGTGTTTTGTTTTGACTGAAAGAAGCTCATTGGTATATATTACTATGGGTCGATGTCGTCTTCATACAATAACAGGAAGACCCTAATTATGGGATTGATAGCTGCTGTTTCTTATCCAATAGTATTTTTTTATTTTATAATAACTAGCGGCAAGATGTGCACTACCATGCCCGTCTTTTCGTATTTCTATTGCACTGTAGTATATATTATTTTATCGTGTTGTATTATTTAGGACCCGTTTGTTACGGCTTAAAAAAAGTGATTATGTTTTAAAATAATCTAGAGATTATTTTTTATAGATTTTAAAAAAATCTGAAGCTAATTTGTGTTTGTTTAGGATTATAAAAATCATTTTTTCAACTCTTATGAATGAGAAGCTACTTTTTTCAGCTTTTCATTTTTAACCTAAAAATCATTTTTTAAAAAAAATCATTTTCTAAAAAATCTGAAACAAACACAATTAAAATTAAAAAAATGATTTTTAACATAAAAAAGTGATTTTATTCTAAAAAAAGCTGTAACAAACGCCCCTTAATGTTCTGAACACATGAGAGAAAAGTGTAATTGTATAGAATAGTGAAATATAATGACAATTTCAATTGCCAATTTACATTCATCTAAGTGGGAGTTAAAGAGTAAAATTGGAAAAGAAAATAATACATGAAAAAAATAGTTATTTGAGCCTATTCCCTTTATATTATGGTATGGGAAGATTGTAAGATGATAAGATATTTAAATTGTGGAATAAAAGGCAATATAAGTAAAAAAATTGGAACCCAAAAAGGGTCGTTACATGAACTTATCCCCTTTATATAGTGATATATGATATATTATAGATAGCTGTAATGAAGTTTAAACTTGTGAACTTATGTAATTTACTCAATCCCTTTTGACCCGTAATTCAATTTTAGTGACATCATACTTTCATATTATTATAATTTTTTGACGTTGTATAACAAATATTATTTAACATTTAGTTTGAGTGGTCAGTAATAAGTCTATTTTTTTTTTACAATAAAAAAAATATGTTGGGCTTGACTCATTGTTAATATACCCAGTAAAAACCAACAAGGGTTGGGTCTAGTGGAAGGGGCTAGTCTCCCACAACGTGGCGAACAAAGGCTCGAATCCCCACTGGGAGAGGTTCCCACATTTAGTACCCGACGCGCCTCGAACAGGATTGCCTCCGTTAGAGGAGACCGGTGGAAAACCAAAAAAAAATATATATATATACCCAGCAAAAAAAAAAAACTCATTGTTAATACATAATGGATGATGGCATTTTTTTTACCAACCCTGATTTTTGGACACCCAAAATCTCTAACATCCATCCAACACTTTTCTTTTTTTTAATCTCTCTCTTGCTACCACATCACTCACCTATCACATCTATCACTTCTCACTCTATTTCTTTCTCTGTCGGTGTTAGAGGGGTACGTGTGTCCATATTTTTCTTTTTTTTTACCATGTTGGATGATGGCGTTTAGTGACTAATTGCCATATTATAACAAAATATATATATATATATATATATATATATATATATATATATATATATATATATATATATATATATATATATATATTGCTAGCTATCTTGCCGTCTTTCCTAAAAAAAAAAAAAGCTATCTCGCCGTTGCAGTTGAGTCAAAGAGGTGATGCTCAATCTGAAAGAAAACTCGTATGATTTGATGACACCTTCGTAAATATGAACAGAAGCGCACCTCCATTACAAATGTCAAATGGTATTTTCTGCCGCCTTTGGATTAGCTTTTGGGGAACCATGCTAGAGATGATGGGAACCCAAAATTCGGTAACAGAAATTAAGTAGTAAAATTAGATCAAACAAAGGAAAACTGAATATATTGGACTGATGAAGAAGATAAAACTGTAGAAGGGAAAACAATCTCAATCTACCCTAGAACAAAGCTCCCCAGAGAAGGAGAAAACTCTCTCTCTGCCTAACCATAATGGGCACTCTAATATTCTTGCATACCATCACAATTCCCTTACCTCACTTTTTATACTACTAAGGCATAACAACTTGTCAACTAAGCAGCTTACCCCACTCATTATTTACCAAATATCCTTACCACACTCTTATTACATCATATCCCATTTTTCCTTAAGAGCCCCTAACCCGGGTCTCTATCACTACCCACCCTTTCAAACACAACCTTGTCCTCAAGGCTGAAATATGCATCCCTTACTGCCAAATCTTTCCTCCGCACCAAAACTTGCCTCAATCAAATACAAAGTTGAGCAACCCAAGGAAATTGAAGAAAATATTCCAATGATATTCATAAGCCATAGCTGCCATAGGACAATTGAGTTCTCATGGATCCCATTGTCTGATCAAAATTGATGAATGCCAAGACATCAATGCGGCAGCAGCAGACTCATAGTCTCCAATACTTTCATTCCCGTATTTCCTAGATATTTCAACCAAAGTTGTTGCCAAAAAGTCATTCCCATCAACACAAGATCTCACAACATACACATGCACTTGCATCTCTTTCCCATTTGGTAGCACCAATGAATCAACACAAGCTGATAAAAGAGTAATGAGAATTTCCAATGTCGATGGCAAACAAGCATTCAATTCAACCACATAAGAAGCCATACCACATCCAATTCCACTGCCCAAGGTGTTCCCATCATACCCATTCAAATGCTTCATAATGTAAATCACTAGGACTAATGTTCCTACTATAAGGTCTCTCCCCAAAGTATCTTCCTCCAATAGATAATTGGCACCCCTATGTTTTTCATAGCTAGAATTTAGAGAATTACCAAACATAGTGTTGTTCCCTTTCAACCCTTCAAACAATTTTTCCGCACCGTACATGGAACCAAAATAGCAGCACATGTCTATAGGAAAATTCATCATAAATTCATTAAACAATTTACCTCTATCCTTCACAAAATAACAGTGAATTACCCCTCCACTTGATTACCCACACAGTCCCACCACCTCTGAGGTTGAGGCCTTGTCAGCTTTTACAAATCTAGCTCCACCATAGAAATTGGTTGCATAGACAACAAGGAGTAAGAAAGAGACATTCGCTTCAAATTCATTGCCCAGAGTTCCCACTCTCATTTTATCCCTGTCGATGAAAAGCCTTTCCAATTCAATCAATGAATTAGAATTTGGTCCACTAAACATTAGGCCCATTGTCCATTCCTCTTGAAACTTCCATTCATTAGCAAATTGGGCCCAGTATTTAAGTTTATGCCCAGGTCCATAACATTGTTTCCAGCGTGACCTATGTTCAGAATTAAGTAAATAAATGTGGGCTTGGCCCATTAGGTCACAACATTGACCTACCTTGTGTGTTTGCCTTTCTCCTCCTCTCTCCTTCCTTCTATCTTTTTCTCTGACCGCAGCAGCTTCATTCTTCACCCATGGCTGTTTGGTAACACCAATATTGCATCATTTTTATAAGGATACTAGAATGTGATTTGAATAATTATTGAATATTATCAATTGAAATTCACCCTCTTTTAATCTAAATTGTACAGAAATGAAAAATTAGCCAATATGGTGGTCAAATACAAATTTGGGCTTGAAATAGGCTCAGAATGCTAAGCACGACCTTCGCATAATATAATGAAGCATGTCCATGCTTAGTTGAAGCAGCAATTAGGCACGAGCACGCCTCACGCGAGTCCACGCGTTCCTCGGATAGCTGGTTGGTATTTTAATCATATCTGGAGCTGTAGTTATCGGATTAAGGCGTTCTTTGTGGCGTTGAAAAGCTAAGAGAATTTCCTACAACTTTGTCACAAACTGGATGGACTCTAACATGAAGCACGACCTCTTCATCATGAAGCACAGTTGTCTCAACCAAAAATATCAGAAAATCATGTCGGCAAGGTCGGTGACGCGTAAACAGGCTGAAAAGTTAGCACAGCCTTAGAGCACGGCCTGAACCCAAATTTTTGCCTATAAAAGGAACGCTTAGCAGAACATTTGGAGGATCCCCGGGATTGATTCTCTCCCAATTCTCTTCTTCTCTTGTAATCTTTCAGTCTTACTTTGTAGTTATTATGCTAGTTTTAGTTTTAAATATGTCTTTTGTAAACACGTTGTTGCTATCTTCAAATATGTTTAGTAACTAATCCCGTCATTGAGGTGATGGGGATCTTTTACTTTATTTGTGATATCTTTATGATTTATAATATGAGTGTTTAAATCCTTTTGGTTAAATTATTCCTGGAGATATTACTTTAAAAAGAATTAGCTACTCTTTACACAGTTAATTAAGTGTGTGGCAATCGTACCTTCAATTAGTTAACGGAACTCTAGGGATAATTCAATCTGCATGCTCTGCCGGATCAAGAATTGCGTGTTTATTTCCAGTCAGTCATTGAATTGGTAAATCTATTGATGCTTTATGCTCTTTCTATTTACTTACTTTGAATGATCAAACAAAGTAATAAATTAGGAGGAAGACTGTTAACATTGCATGATCATTAGGTGTTAATAGCTTTTGAATAGATAATTGGTAATCAGTAAGAATTGTTACTCATGTTATAAATTAATCAAATACACAGATATAAGTATTAGTGAACCCACTGCCTTTGTGCTTTTATTACTTTAGTCCTTTCTTAAATATTTTATAATTTCTTTTCTACTTATTTTTATGCACTCTTTGTTTAAAGTTCACCTCGAACCATTTATCTAAATAACAAATTAATCTAAGTAGAGCAGTAATCATTCCAATTCCCTGTGAAGACAATAATTTTTATACTATAACTTGATGAGATCGTATACTTGTGATTTACGCGCAACACTTCTCCCTCAAGCTCGATTCCGCCGTTGTACGAAACTACGATGGGTCTGTCAACAGCAACCCAGTGGTTGTCGCAAGAGGGTCAGTGTTTGGTGGCTCTGGCCGAGCGTCCCGATCCGATGGTTGCGACTCCGGTGGACTGGGATGTGGTGACTCCGGTGCCAACGACATCGTTCCCAATGAAAACCCCAAAAAGCAAGCCGTGTTGGACTTGGGCCCGTGATCCATTTGAGAACCCGAACCCAACCATTCGGGTCAACCTGACGCACTCCACCCATCATGATCCCTATTGACCCAAGATCCCTGCCTTTTTGGGTTAGATCCGCTCCGAATCACATACACGATTTCCTCCCTAACCTTTCCAAGAACAGCCGCACTCACCAGATCCGGTGGTTTGGGTGGCAGTATTAGTTGGGGAAAGGTCACCGGGAGCAGACCGGTGTCCCGCGGCTCCGACGGAGGTGGTAGCTCAACCCACACCACTGGTCTCTTCCTCCTTTGCTCCACACTCACTTGCTCATCAATCACTCCCTTCGACCCGCTTCCTAAATGATTCTCTTCTGATCTCCTTCCCATCTGACTTACATCAACGTTGATTTCGGACAAATTCGTCCCCATCTCCACTAACATCGGTACCTCTCTTTTTTTTCGTAGCCTTCCACTTTTCTGATTCTACTTTTGAATTTTCCATTATCTGCTTCTCCGCCCTATGCTCCTTGCCAAACCTTCTGGTCAGAGCAATGGAAAATGACTCCCAATCGGCATCGAAATCCTCCTGGCACCAAGACTGAAACCAAATCATGGCTTCACCTTCCATTCTCATGAATGCCCACTGTAATTTATCAGAGGGATAGATTTTTTGCTCTTCGAAAAACCTTTCTGCTACTGCGATCCACCCAATGGGGTCTTCTCCCACAATTTATAGCAACTCTTCGTTAATAAACCAATTGAACGATTCATTCATCTCTGGTAACGCTGGCTCCTTCTCAACGAATCCGGCAGGTCGGACCATTGATGGGAACCCATAATTCGGTAACAGAAATTAAGTAGCAAAATTAGATCAAACAAAGGAAAACTGAATATATTGGACTGATGAAGAAGATAAAACTATAGAAGGGAACAATCTCAATCTATCCTAGAGCAAAGCTCATCAGAGAAGGAGAAAACTCTCTCTCTACCTAACTATAATGGTCACTCTAATATTCTTGCATACCCTCACAATTCCCTTACCTCACTATTTATACTACTAAGACATAACAACTTGCCAACTAAGCAGCCTACCCGACTCATTATTTACCATATATCCTTACCACACTCTTATTACATCATACCCCCTTTTTCCTTAAGAGCCCCTTACCCAGGTTTCTATCAAGAGACGATTTGATCAAGTTGAGGTAATGATCAAATCTATTCAGCTCGGAATATCCCTTTCGACTTTGACGACTCTCAAAAGTTATCCCTTTTATAAGCCTTACGTGCAAACTAAACAAATGACAATGCATCTTTTCCTGGTAAAAAAAAAATAATAATGCGTATATCTTTTATGAAAGCGTTAGTTGTGTGGGTGGAATTCTTTGGTACTTTGAGCGCGGCACCAAATTTTTCCTTTTTTTTAATAAATAAAAATTCCACTTGACCAATTTACATTAACTTTTTCCCATGATGTACTCTCTCCGTCTCATAATAAGTGTTATATTTGGAAAATAAAAATTAAGTCTCAAAATAAATGTTATTTTATATTTTCAATATAATATTAAATAATTTTTCAATTCTTACCCCCAAATTAATAATGTGTGCATTGCATCACTCTCAAGTCATTATACTCTACTAAATATTTATTATAATGGTTAATAACCAATGATTAATAAGGATAATTTTATAAAATTAATATACTTTTTCATTTATTTATAGCTTTTTTCTTAATATGTGTGAAAAAAATATAATACGAGGGTTTGGAAAGGGTTTAATTTTTGGCATTTTGAATGTTGTTAATGAAAAAAAGGGTTGACCCGCAAACAAAACTTTGACTTCTGAATGTAATTTACTTGTAGATTATTTGAGTCGATTAATTTGATCCGAAATCGTTATAAATTCTATTTTTAACATCTCAACCCACCTATGATATAAATTAACTCAGGTACGATCCATTTTGAAACTCTACCAGTTACTATCACTCGGGGACTAAATTTATTTATTTTCATTCATACTTGATTATTTTCAAGCAAATCAAATAATATTCATTATTTACATGCGTTGGCTTAGATAATGATGAGTAGTTGAATGACTTCTAAATTGTCACAAGAATGTGTGTTCCCATGGAAAAGTAGCTTGTGGATATGAATAACTTTTGTATTAGAGAATTAGAACGAGGATTTGTACCATAATAATGGGTGTAAGAAATTCTAGGGAATAATTTGAAAAAATGGTCTGGGCTTTTTATTCTTGTCGAAAGCCAATGGTGGGTTGAGCTTCAAACATACCCATCACATGACAGACCTTGAACCTCGGTGCAGTTTCTAAGGTCCATATTATCCACACCCACACACCTTTTATCCACACCCTCACATTTATGTTATTTGATGAAAATACCCTAAAAAATACTAAAACTCGCGCATCTCCTGTAAATACGAATTTATGGTAAGAATAATTTTTTTACGGTATGCATATTTTGAAAAATATATACCATAAATTCGTACTTACAGTATGCAGTTTGAAAAATTGCATACCGTAAATTGGTAATTTATGGTATGCAGTTTTAAAAAACTGGGTACCGTAAATTCGTATTTACGGTACACAAGTATTAACAGCGTGTACCGTAAATTGTTAATTCATGTTATGCAGTAAATTGGTAATTCACATTATATGGTTTGAAAAACTGCATATCATAAATTACTAATTTATGGTACACAAAATTTAATAAAATTATGTATCGTAAATTGCCGATTTACATTAACTATTCCACGTGTATGAGCGCCATCGTTTTTGTACTCGTATTTGCTGATAACGTCACCATCGTACTCAATTAGTTGTCATAGTTTATCAAATTTAATATTCCGTGGTGAATGGATGGTAAATTAAAGATTTTATAGTTATTTTTTTAAAATAAAAAATAAGATGCTTTTGCAGAAAATATTGCGCAACACTGCAACCAATCTTTCAAAATTGGCAGGATTGAATTTATCGCCAAAAAGTTATTGGCAGGATTGAGATGAACTTCAATCGACCTATCTATCACAACAAAAAATCTGTAGAAGTGTCTATTGGCAGCTGCAAGTCTGCAACCTCAATTAAAATAACGACGATGTGGGGTCTGATGCTTTCCATGGCTCTCAGATCTGGTGCTTTCTGCAATTATGGGTGCGTCCTAGGGTCTGGTGATCAATGACTGTTGAAACTGGAACGAAGAAGACGGAGGGACTTTACACGAAGTGAGTCATACAAACCTTGTCATGTTGAATATCGTAAATAACTAATTTACGGTATTTACCATAAATTAGTTATTCACGGTGCGTTATTTTTTTTTTTCAAAATTTTGTTACCGTAAATATAAATTTATGGTATATATTTTTTTTACAATAAATTTGTATTTATAGTAAAAAAAATTTATTTTTATCGTAAATCCGTATTTACGAGAAATGCATGAGTTTTAGTATTTTTGGGGGTATTTTGGTCAAATAACATAAATGTGGGGGTGTGGATAATATGTGCCAGTTTCTAATTGGGCCTTGTGGACCCTGTCAACTCGGATTAAGAGCTAAGTGATGTACTTGGTTTCAAAGTGGGTGTCACACGGTAGGTTTTTCTTGCACCCCATTTTTTCTTATACACCTCCTCTCTGCTTGCTTCCCCCCATACACTTTCTAGAAACTTAGGGTTAACCGAGGTTGGTTAACGTTTGGACTAAAGTGAGTGGCAGAGTGCAATTTCAGGGACTTTTTTTTTAAAATTTTTTTGTTAATTCTAGAGACTAGGTTGTCAATTTTAGGAACTAAGGACATGTTTGATTCACTTTTTAAAAACAGTTTTCTATTTTTGAAAATTAACAAAGAACAAATTTTGTTCTTTTTAAATTTTTGAAAATAGAAAACTGTTTTTGAAAAGTGTAATCAAACAATTCCTAAGTTTGTGGTTTACTCTTTTAGTTTTCTCCCCTTTTTTGTTTCCATGTTTGACCCATATCCCCTCCAAACCAACAAAGCCACTTGATGCAAAAAAGATGCAAGTTTCTGATTGTGGGGTTATGGGTATTGCTCTAGATTTTTCACACAAATGCATGTTTCGTATGAGGGCTTGCGCACATGCGTCCCTTGCAACTTTCCAACTTCGTACAAGAATCACAGTGTTCGTCAGAGGGGAGATGGGGTGATATGGAAATATAATCATAATGTGTTGCCTTGGGTGGTTGAACTGTGGTGGTGCGACCAAGTGTTTTAGGTGTTCCTCTTTATAACCAAAGAGAAAGGGAACACAATCAACACACCTTAAAGATTTGGAGAAACATTGGAGGTGATGCCGCAAAGAATATGCGCTAGTGCTAGGTTTTATTTGTTTTAGAGGGTTTGAATGTTTGACAATTCATATGGGACTACTGTACTATGATTAAGTTTTATGATAATTTTTTTTGTAATAGACAAATTGGTTTGACTCAACTCAGGGTAACTCGTCTCAACCCATGGGTTCAACGAGCTGGATCATGATAACCCGAGATTTAGTGAACAAATAATTTGTTAACCCGTCCAAGCCGGAGCGGGGTTGGCTCACGTGTTCCAACCTACGTTGACTTGCGATTTTCAACTCATTTTGAGCAAGGTTGTTAGACTCGCGAGTCGACTTGTCCGATTTTACGTTTCTACATAGGCGAAACGAGTTGACTAGCACTGTAACTGGTTTCTGCACAAACTCGGGTGGATTCGGTGGACTCGTGGTAGTCTCGGACTGACTCGCGAGTCTGAGCCGAGTCAGCGAGTCAGTGTTGACATTTGAAAAAAAAACCAAAATGATACCATTTCATGCTTTTCGTTCTTTTTTTTTAAACAAATACTTAGTCCGCAAGTTTTGCTCCGTACGCGTACAAAAAAGAGGAAGATCAATCGTCATTCACAAACAGAAGTGATACTGATACAAACATTTCATTGTATTTTATTTTAATGTTCACACAAAATTAGGTAATAAATACCCCTTGTCTTAGGTAGCCTTGTAGCCCTTTCATACATTACTCTGCACTGCAACTTTTTCCCGTTCTTATTTATATTTTAGTTTATATAAATCACATTTTGTCAAAAAAAATATTGTATAATTACATATCTCTCATAATATTTGTCTTTTATAATCTCTATGTGTTTGGATTTTAGATGTAGTACTGTATTTTAAAAGAAATGAAAAATATTTCTCCGATGTCAGTACTCGATTCTAGTGCACATTATTGGACTTCATTCTTATTTTATTTATTATTTAATAACTTGTAATAATATTTATTTAAAATTAAAAATTATTTGCAAAATAAAATTATTAAAATTATATATAAGGAGATAAAACTTTAATTTGTAAATTAGATTATAAAAATAAATTATGTAAATTAATATACACCACTAATGTAAATTTAAAAAAATGAAAAATAATGAAATTGTTGAAATAAATAATTAGTCTATATAACAGTTTTTGAATTTTTCAACACTTTAAGTTTGTATGGGATATAGAAGTAGTAAATAAATTATGCTTTTTTGTGTGGATATAGAAGCAAGTCAAGTGGACAGGATCTCCAATAAATATTGACTTTTTTTTGTCTTGATGATATTATAATAAGTATTTGCGATGTGTATATTTGTTTAATATTATTTTAAATATTAGGTAAACTCGTACGAGTTTACGAGTCGAGTCTACCTATGCTCTACGAGTTTGTCTAGACTCTCTAATTAATATTATTTTAGACATTAGGTAAACTCATACGAGTTTACGAGTCGAATCTACGAGTATAATCTACCTATGCTTTTCGAGTCTGTCTAGACTCTCACGTTTTACGGCCTTTATTTTGAGAGCTCTGTGAAATCTTGTTCATGGGAGTGAAATGGGGATAAACATTGGGAGGATTTACTCAAAATAAAAAATGAATAAAAAAGGGTTAAAAACTAAAAATAAATTATTTTTTTACAATTGAAAAACTTAAGAATGGGAGGCTGAGAACATGAGCGAGCGGAGAAAGACTGACCAAAAAGGAGGCGGAGACTCGGACTGAGACTGGGAGAGCCACTATTGCACTCGCTGTGTAACCGTCGCAATAGGCTTTCACCGTTTCTCGCTCTGGTAACTGCTCAGATCTTCTGCTTCCTCTTCAATCGTCCTCTCTTCTCTCTAATTTTCCCCCTTTTCTCTTTGGTTGTCAGAACCTCGCTTTGAACTCAGAGCTTCTTTGATGGAACAGGTTAGTGAAACGCACTGCGTTTCGAACTTTGACTTTGACTTTTTCTTACAAATATGAAAGTATCATCCGATTCTTCTCTCTACTATGTGTTTTTGCCCCCCCGAATGTTTGCAGTACGAGAAGGTTGAGAAGATAGGAGAAGGAACATACGGCGTCGTTTACAAGGCTCGTGACCGCGTCACCAACGAGACCATCGCCTTAAAGAAGATTCGCCTCGAGCAGGAAGATGAGGGGGTTCCGAGCACCGCCATTCGGGAGATTTCTCTCTTGAAAGAAATGCAGCACAGGAACATTGTTAGGTATTCTCAATAATGTGTTGGATATCGTTGATGAAATTGATGTGCTAAGTAGTCATAGAAATTATTAAAATAGGAAGACTAATGTTCAGCGCAAGCCTTAGCCTCTCAGCATTGAGTTCACTGTGTGCTATTTTTGGTACATCGATGTTTCTTCAATTTGGAATATAACTGCTACATGGAGTATAATCATAGATCTGCATAGAACACCAATGTTTAGCATTTAAATTGTAATAGATGAAAAAGCATGGTTTGATTACTTTCTTACGTCTCTCCGTAGGGAAAACCTGATTATTTTGACGTGGTTAAACTAGTGTATGATGATGTTGCTGATAGTTTATGCCTTTGTCAATTGAACAAGTCTCTGTATTTTCCTGGTCACTTTAATGTTGCATATAGACAATGCTACATTATCTTGTGATCAGTATTCTTCACAATTCTGTCTCTATCTTTTGGCCTGACCTGTTTTTGATGCTCTAGTTCCATTTAATTCATGCTTATGGTTGGTCTTTGGTCAACTGGTAAAGCTGTTTTAAGATATTGTCCGACAGACCCTACAACAGTGAATTGTTCATGAAGGTGACCTCCAGATGCGTCGATAATCACGTGAACATTTTCATTTCCAAGTCCTGTTGTTCATGTCACTGAAATCTCGTGCTTAAACTCCCGGTGGTTTTCATGTCCCAGCATAATAACCCTTAGTGACAAAAGTTCTATTTGGGTTGTTTTTAAAGCTACACTAAAGACATGCTTGTAGGCTATTATATTATTTATACGATCACAATTAGGGGCCCAAGAAAACCTGTTGACTTGAGTTCCTTTGATTATTTTGCTTCACTTAGTTGATAGTTCATACATTGTTGTCCTAATGTTATTCTGCTTCTTTAGCCATTTGCTTATTGAGTTACGGTCGGTGGTTATGTGGATGACAGGTTGCAGGATGTGGTGCACAGTGAGAAGCGATTGTATCTGGTTTTTGAGTACCTTGACTTAGATCTAAAGAAGCACATGGATTCATCTCCAGAATTTGCAAAAGATCCACGACAAGTAAAGGTGTTTGGCTTCTCTACTTTTATTTTCTTTGGATATTTTTGAGCTTTTTGTAACTACAGTTATAATTATAAGACTGAGCAAGAAATACAACTCAGCCATCGGTTGGATGGTTTTCTTATCCTCAGTCTCGTCTTTCCATAAATTAAATGAATCAAATATGAGAGCCAATGATGATTACATAACATTATGGTTATCAACATAACTATAGCTTGTCAAAATGCAGGTTCATACATATTATGCATGTCTCATGAATTTTGTGATGAATAACAAGTTACGTGGATAGCAGTTGATTGGTATGACTTTGTCCATAAAAGTTTCCTATTTTTGAAGACGAGTGATGGGTTGATTAAGTTTGGTCTTTAGCATTTTGATTGGGGTGCTATTAAGTGCTTATTGAAACTGGAGGTGCTAAAGTGGAATTCTCTGTTCCTTTGAAAAAATAAACTGGGTCTATAAGCTAATCATATCGTAATTATTTCTAGTTTGGTAGCATGTTGTTCAAATATTATCTAGTAGATCAAAAGGAGCTCTACTTTGTTGGTGCAAGTCATTGGAGTATGGCAATACAAATTCTGTATTAACTTGCAGCTTTTTTATTTCATTAGATTTTGGCTCCCTTTTTCATTGCCTGCCTCATCAGTCCTCAGTTTTGAACTATCTGAGCTTGAGCATATTTGTATTACTTTCGTCCCTTCCCATTTTATTGTACATTATTTGATCATGACTAAATCTTTCTACCTTATCATGCATCATTTATATGAATATATGGATTCAAAAAGAGATGATCTAATTTCGGAAAAGTGGACCTACTAATTTGGAATTTGAATTGTTTAATGACGCTTTCTGCAGATGTACCTTTATCAAATTCTCTGTGGCATTGCTTACTGTCATTCTCATAGAGTTCTTCATCGAGACTTGAAACCACAGAATTTGTTGATAGATCGCAGCAGTAATGCACTAAAGCTTGCAGATTTTGGATTGGCTAGGGCATTTGGAATTCCTGTTAGGACATTTACGCACGAGGTTTGTGCGCTACCTTATGTCAGCTTTTGGACATCTATAGAGATAATCAAAATTTGAAATTAATGGGCCTATGTACATGTAAAGAAATAAGTATTCATGCTTCACTTCAACGTATCATCTTGAACTTCAAACTTTAGTCAGAAACCTTACTGCTATATAATGCTCCAAACTTTGGTCTTCTACTGCTCCATAATGCTCCAAACTTTGGTCTTTTACTCGGGTAAGGTGTTTATTATTAAATTGAGGAGAAGATGATGGAAACTCGTGTAAGGTGGTTTGGTCATGTGAGAAGAAGACCAATAAGGCTCTAGTAGGCCACTGACTTGTGAGAAAAGTGGATCAAATGGAAGATGGTTAGATTAAAAGTGGTAAAGGGAGACCTAAGAAGGCTTTAGGGGAGACCTGTAAGAAAGACCTTTCTGTAAATGATTTTACTGAAAATTTGGTTTTTGATAGAGCTCCGTGCCATTTATTGCTCCATGTTGCCAACCCACCTACTGGGAGAAGGCTAGGTGTTGTTGCTGCTGCTGCTGTATTATTTGTCCTTCCCCTAACAAATTGTTAATTTCAACTGTCCTTTATAGAGATAACCAGAACATAACCATATGGTTGAATGGTTGTCTGAGTTCTGACTGTAAGGAATAAATTTTCCCCATAAATTTGCAAATTAACTTAAGGATATGGTCTCTTGGGAACTCTGAAAGAATTTGGTTTGTTTTATGTTATCCATCTAACAAATATTGAGATTGTTGCCTTTCTCATGAATTTGAAAATTTAAATTTAAATACATGCAAATATTTAAGTTAGTAGTGTGAGTTCCACAAGTAATTCTAGGAAGCGAGAATCCTGGGTCCATTGTTCTTTTTGCTATATATATGTGTAGGGGACATATCAAGTGAGAGGGCCTTTTTTATAGGAGGGAGAGGAGTAAACCCATTGGATCAAAGCAGGAAAGGCCAAGATTAAAATATAAAGTAATATGACTTTTTAAAGTGGTCATGTGACCATTAAATAACTTCTAATCTTGCTATCCTTGAATGGTTGTGTGGCCAAGATTTATCCTTCTCACTTTATATATATATATATATATATATATATATATATATATATATATATATATATATATATATATATATAAGCCATTTTGTGTAGTCTTCATACTTTAAAACAACTTAATATTGATTCCTATTTCTGCATTATGGTCTTGTCGATTGCTTTTAGGTGGTGACACTATGGTACAGAGCTCCAGAAATATTGCTTGGGTCCCGTCATTATTCTACCCCAGTTGATATTTGGTCAGTGGGATGCATATTTGCAGAGATGGTAAACCAAAGACCTCTTTTCCCAGGGGACTCTGAGATTGATGAATTGTTTAAAATATTCAGGTGAATAGCTTTTTTAATTTTACCACAAGTTTTACAGTTCATTAGAAATCATTAAATTCTGCTAGCTAAGAATTTGACAAAGAATGCCCCCTAAATTCCATTAAAAGTCTCTAGTCTCCACTTAAATTGGAATTATGGCATAGATGTATACTGGGATTTTCCAACTGTTCATGGATCTTTATGGTTGGGAGGTCACAAATATTTTCTCAATTTTTAATATTTTAGAATTTCAAGTCTTGTTAGGGATTCTGATAGAAGAACCTGAGCACTGTATGTAATACGTTGATGGATTGATGCAAATAATATGTATGTTATGAACTCTCTTATGCCTGTATTCTACATTAACATTTCTCTTGGCTTTGAGATTTATTTGGATTCAGTTGGTAGTTATAAGCATGGTAGTTAAAATCGCGATCCAGCTCATAGGATCGGACGATTTTACGATCTTGGTTGACCTGATCGAGCCCGTGCAGAAGCAAAATTGTTTTTTGGTTGGAACGAGTGGGATTGCCGTGCCTGAGCGTAAAATCGTGGGATCGGACCATTTTGTGTACAAAGCAATCGTGTTTGCGAGTCGTATTTCACGGCTCGGTTGCAAAACCCTTTTTGGGTTAAAGAAAACCCTAGACCCTTTCTGATTTATGCAACCCCTTCTCCCTCAAGTCTAGACCCTTCCTGACTCTGTACTTGGTGCAACTCTTTCCTTCTTCTGTGCTGTACTGCTGCGCCTACTTCTGTGCTGCACTTTAGCTTCCTTCTTCTCGTGCGCCTTCTTCTGCAACCAGTCTCTGTTGCTGCTCTTCTGTAGGATAATAATTTTTTTTCATATATTCTCGAATGGGAATTATTGCAGAGGGCAAGGTAGGACAACGTAATGGACATTTGAGAACCTGAAACAAATGTTACACTACTGATTCTTTAAAATTTTAACAAATGTTACACTACTGATTCTTTAAAATTTTGTATCCTTATATTATACTACTGTTTCCCTTTCTGACGATGGCTCACATATTCTCTGTACGATAATATTTTGTTCATAATCACTATTAAATATAAAATAAATATTAAAATATTAATAATAAAATAACTAAAATAAATATCTATATTCTTACTTGAAATTTATTTATATTATTATCTATTAATTAATTATATCATCAAATTTTTATATTAAAATATATTTTAGTATATATGGTAGGATCTTATTATCTGTGTCACGATCTCACGATTTACGATCTTGGGACCCTCCTAGGTAGGATCTCGATTTTAACTACCTTGGTTATAAGTAATTAAGGAAAATGTTGGATTTTTGGCAGTGGTTTATTATCCGTATGGGGCTTTTGGAGGACAAATGGAGGAACCGAGGAGATCCTTTTAGAGATTTGCCACATATTTGATGTGCGGTCTTTGGTTAGGACTTATGACTAGAATTTTCTGCCAGTATTTTGAGGTCAACAAGTATAGTTTTAACCGATTCTCTGTCATGGCGTGCATTAGTTGTGTTAGATTGTCCAGCAGCTAGTAATATTTATGATTGGCTTTCCAGTGTATTTGGTGAGTTGTGGGCATGCCATCAAGTATTGGAGTGTGTTTTTTTATTTTTTTTTTATTTTTATGAAATGCTGATGTTTTGGCCGATCTAAGAAGGGTAAAGTGTTATCAGTGTGTGCAACTGCCAAGTATGTTTTGGTATCTTTATAGTTTTTACAGCTCAATGCTCTGATATTTCTGTGCAATTGCATATTTGTAGAGTTGCTATGAAAAATGTGCATTTCCATGGCCTTTGTACTGTTCAGCACATGGATTTTGATTTTCAGGGAGCCTCCTCGGTACACATGCAGATGAATTGGAAAGCTCTTGCATAGTTTATAGGATACCTTTGTTTTTATATGCTTTTTTTTATTGCTTTGTCCTAAAAGGATTTTTGTTTCTTCACTTCGCATTCTTTGTCTTACATTTACACACACAATATATATAGGATTGTGTGGTTCTTTTTCAGTTTTGATGAGTGATTGATTTATTGAGCAACTTGTCTGCTTGGCCCCACGTTCTTGCATACTCTCTGATTCCTTTTTTCTCTCTTAATCTTAATACTATGTCCCTCTAAAAAATGAATATATACAAACTAGACTAATGCAATTGTAAAGGAGTGTCATATCTCTTTTGGATATTAGTCTTTGTTGGCCTAAAAAATATCATTGAAATTTTTATATCGGTGTATCTGTAAGTTTGTGTTCTTTAGCCAAACGAATTTCACCAAGAGCTGATTATGTCAGAGATCAGCCGTGTTTTGAAGAGGGGGGGGGGGGGAAACCGCGTTGTGAAGATCCCTAGATGCTTCCAGTTCTTTCAGAGGAAGATTATAATTTCAAGGGTCCAGGGAACTGTAGGTTGCATACATGAAAGTCAATAATAAATACCTTTGGGGCCCTCATCTAGGTTTTGGTTATAAATAATTTCTCGGCGTGATCTTACATCTTGACACTCTCAGGTGGTTGAAGGATAAATTGGGCACAAGCCTAAAACTGAAACACCATGTCAGTTGAGAAAATAAAATATTTGAAAATTTCCTTTTTATATATACTTGATTGGAAATTTCACATATTGATACCACGAGCTTCAATTGTTAACACTTTGCCACTTCTGGCTTTTGGTTTTTACTTGTGCTTGGACACTTTTCTACAGTTTGTTTTTACTGTCAAGTTTTAATTGGACCATTTACCACTGCTGAGTGAAGTCAACCAATCCATGGGTTTAAACTTCATAGTCCAGGGACCATTATATCTAATATTGCAATCTATATAATGCAACAACCAATATACTTTTGCTTCCAAACAGGCACGTAACAAATAAACAAACAACACTACATAATGTATGCTTATATTTTTACATATTATTCCTTACATGAAGAATCATGGGTACACCAAATGAAGATACGTGGCCTGGAGTGACTTCATTGCCGGATTTTAAATCAGCCTTTCCCAAGTGGCCATCTAAGGTAATTAAATGGATATTTGTCTTTAACTTGCATTAGTTAATGTTGGGTTTCCATTGCTATACTTAACCTTAGTTTGTATTTTGCAGGACTTGGCAACTGTAGTCCCAAATCTTGAGCCAGCTGGTCTTGATCTTCTATCTGTAAGTGACAACATCAGATACTATATTTTTAAAATAATGAAGAAAGGAAATATTTCTCTATGATGGTGATAAAATGAAACCAAAGGTTATATGGTATTCCATAATCAATGAAGAGGAAGTACTTTCTGTTATTTTAGAAACTGTGATAAAACAAGAGATCCACATTTGAAGCAGTTACAAAAAGCATAACTATTAGATGGTAATCTTTCTCACAAGGTTTTAGATGAACACAGCCTTCATTTGGCACAACAATGACTGACTGTAGCTTATATATCTTTCATTATTTGGAAGTCCACCAAAAAAAAAAAAAAACTTTCATTATTTGGAAAGGTTAACCACGCAAAATGGTGATATTAGGTCTCGAATATTTCCTTTTTACTATTTATAACGAACTTTATCAGCATGATTTTACCAATGAGTAATGTTCAAATCTATTTAAGTTTTAGACTGGAAGGATAGAGGAGGGAAAGTGACTGTCCTGTGTTTTCTCTTTAATTTGAAAGGGAGATACTAGTGATGATAGTGCGAATGACACCTGAAACTGAAAGCCTAACTTGCTATTTTGATCGTTAGTTGTTTCCATCTAATAGTACCAAGCAGCTTTACTACACGTATGGCGGGATTATTTGGCAACAGTTTGTTCCTTTGTTTGATTTATTATCATATAATGAAAGATCCCATGAGATCTGAATTCAAGTCATATATATTTTTTTTTTTTTTCCAATCCTCTATATCAATCCAAATTTTGCATTTTCGAGTTTCCTTTTAGATACTAACATGCAAGTTTTGTGTCCGTGCTAAAAATTGTTTTAATTGATTTTCTCTGGTGCTTACTTTTTATGTGCGGTGTGTATTGTATTCCAGAGTATGCTTCGCTTGGATCCCAGCAGAAGAATTACTGCCAGGAGCGCTCTTGAGCATGAATACTTCAAAGGCATTAAATTCATCCCCTGATTTCTTATCTTCATGGAAGAGGTGTCTATATTATTATATGTAGCATTTATGGTTTTTGATTCAGAAATGTGTGCTATCCTTGCTCTTTTCTTCATTGCTTTGGACCAAGTAATATTTTATTTATTGGTTCTTAAAGATTTTTTTTAAGATTCAGCTTGAGTGTGATCATATTGCTTATTACCTTTTTTCATGTCGTAGTCTCAATACAATGCAATGAGCAAATTTTCCGTTTGCTCGAAGTATGATAGACATAATGCTGAATGGTGCTTGTAGAACAAATTGGTATCCGTTCTCATCTGTAACTAGCTTTTATCTGCTTTCTCAAATTGGTGTTAAGATTAGTTCAATGAACAAACATATAATGCATCAATGTATAAGTTAAGTATCCGAAAATTTTTCTTCAAAATGTCAACGAATGTTGATCTAGTTGGTAAAAATACAACTCATATCTCATAAAGACGTGAGTTCTACTCTTTCTGTCGATATGAGGACTTTATTGGTGGGTAATATGTAAGTACTCCTGTGAGGGTTTATTGAGTTGTGAGGCTTTCATTGACCTTAGTTAGCCCTCGGGATCCAGTTCACTTAAACTTTTATTTATAAAAAAAAAATTCTTCAAAAAATTGATACATGGTTGCGATGATATTTTTCATAATGATGCACAAATTTTATTTGTATGTTAGATATTAACAAAATATTTAAAAACCGTTAAAATTTATTGGGCTGTATATATTCATTGTTAAAATTAAAATTAGTTATACTTTGACATTTGAGTGATATGTTTTATTTGTTTTGTATATCTTATTTTTTCTGGGCATCCCAACATATTTAGGTGTTTCCACAAGTTTCTGTTCCTCAAATTATGTGTTTTTCGTCTTAGTTTTTATTTGATAAAAATAAATATCTTTACTCTCTTATCAGGGTGTTTTTGGAGATTGGAGGCACTTAAGTAGTGTTTTTTTAATTAGAAGTTAATAAAACTAAAATTATATTTATTTTTAAAAAAAAAAATGATTTAAGCCACTTGTTTTTTGAAGAAAACATAGGTAGCGTATATTGCGTAGATCAAATAATAAAATTGGTAGTTCTAATGTTTTGACTTTACTGCAGTTTTAGTCCCTTAATTTTTTCTAATCCGTAATTTTGGTTCTTTTTTTTTAATTTCGTAATTTTGGTCCTCTAATTTTTAAAATTTCTGATATTTTGCCCAACAGTAAAATTGGGTCACAAATTTGCTAATGTGGCAAGTGAGATGGTGATGTGGCAATTGTGTATATTACACAGGTGGCAAATTTGACCCAATCATATTTCTAAGTCATTATAACTTATAAAATAAAAACATTAAATCATTTAATTTAATTTTTTAATTAAATAAATAAATAAAATCATAATAAACAATGAATCTGGTTGAATGAACCCTAAATCCCAAACCCAACCCAGTCGTCTTCTTCTCTCATTTCTTCTTCCTCTCATTCCCTCGATCCAGGCTTCTTCCTCATTCCCTGGAGTCCAAACGGCAACGTTTTATCTCAGGCGAATCTTTCTTCTTCGTTTGCGATCCTTCATCTCTTCTTCCTTCTCCGATCTCCTCCATCTCTTCAAACACTTCGCTTCTTCCTTCTCCGATCTCCTCCATCTCTTCGAACCTGAGATCCATGTTGCTTTGGAGCTTTATCTCGAACTCCTTTTTCTAGAAAATTCTGCACCTTTACACCGAACCCTCCTCTCTGTTCTCTCAAAGATTCGAACTTTCCACTCAACACTTTCTGGGTCCTTCGAGAAGCTTCTAGAAGGCTACAACTGATGCAAGGGAAAGCGCTTTTCCACTTCACGCGCTGCGGGGTTCTCGAGGGAGAGAGGAACCATGGCGGTAGCAGAGGAAGGGGTTCGAAGAGGGAAGCAATTGTTTTTTTTTTGGAAAAGAACTTCACTTGTTTATGTTTGGTATATGTATGTTGTTTTGCTGAATGGCAGAATTTCAAACATCTATTTTAATGTTGTTGTTGTTGGAATTGAAGGAATGAGGGTATTGTTTAAGAAATGGGTGGAGGAAGACGATACACACTCTTCACCATTTTCTTCCGCCTTCTCTTCTTCTGTTTCTTCTTCTTCTTCTTCTTCAAGTTTAGGGCCTCTGCGTTTTTTTTTTATTTCGATTTTGGTTCGCACTGAAGCAGAACGAAGAAGAATCGAGGGTTTCTGGGTTCTGGGTGAGAGTGAGAACAAGGGTTTCTGGGTTCTGGGTTTAGCTTTCTTCTCTTCCTTCTTTTCTTCTTTTTTCGTGTCCGGTTCTTCTCAGGTTCTTTCGTTTCTTCTTTTGGTTCTCAAATCATGTCTAGGGACGAAGATGAGAGGAAGAAAAAAGGGATGACTACATATTAGGGTTCATCATATTTTGGGATTTATGATTTTATTTATTTAATTGAAAAATAAATTAAAATGATTCAGTTTTATTATTTTTAATGGATTAAATGACATGGCAATTAAATAGACCACCTATACAGTCTAGTCACTTGCCACATCACCATCTCACTTGCCACATCATTGCCACATCAGCGTTTGACCAGCCACATCACCTAATTTTGATCAAAATTAGAGATAGGGACCCAATTTCAGAAATTTTAAAAATTAAGGGACCAAAATTGCGAAATTAAAAAAAGGGGATCAAAATTATGGATTGGTGAAAATTAGGGGACCAAAACTGCAGTAAAGCTTGATGTTTTCTAGATGGAAGCATTACCATTTCATATGCAAGGACATCTATCATTGGAGCATCTGACCAGACACCGTAGTTTTTTGTCCACACATGCATAAATATCTAGATTTTGTCGGTAACCGAATCCGACCAACCTAAGTTAGCAGAACCACCACAACATAGTCCCTCGTGACATCTTCTTGTCCATGCTCATGTTTTGTTCCTTTGATTGTTACTGTGACAAACCTCTCTGTTTTCTATCTCTAAAATCTCCTTTTTTTTTTCTTTTTGGGGTTTCATCATCCATATATCTCGTATCTCTGTTAATTCTTCCATAATCTTTCCGTCAATATTCGTCGTTAGATCCACTATATTTGTCGTCGCACGTTGTGGTCTATTGCATAACCACCGCAGTATTATCATGTAGTCACCCACCGGCACCATGTTTCATCGAATGAGTGCCGCTTAAGCATCTCTCTCTCTCTCTCTATATATATATATATATATATATATATATATATATATATATATATATATATATATATATATATATGTTTCAATCTCATAGGATTATTACAACGACCCGACGCATTATTACAATGACCCAGTGTTGTACTTCATTTTTGGACAAAAACGCTAAAAAATTGATTGGGTAGAAAAATAACAGGGCCCATGATTTTACCACCTCCCCTCTTTAATTTTAACACCTCCCACACCCAGTAAAAAGACGAAAATACCCCCTTCCTCCCTTCTCCCTTCCTCACCTCCCCATCTATCGCACGATCTCCTCCCCTATCTCTTCCTCACCTCCCTCTCTCTCATATGAAACCTCCTTCTCTCTTGCTCAGCTCCCTCTCTCTCTCTCCCTGTCCCACAATCCCGCCCTCTCTTTTACGTTTGTTCAGACAGCTTCCGTTTCTGTTAATTTTTTTTTTCTGCGTGCTCTGATATTTCAGATTCTTGAGTTCAGAATGTTCCGTAATCAAGAATCCGAACGTTTGAGTTATAATATGTAACCGTTACATTTCCAGATTCTTGTTTACGGAAAATTTCGGACTCAAGGATCTAGACGTTGAATTACAACATGTATGTTTTACACTCCCGTATTCTTGTTTACGAAAAATTTTGGACTCAAGAATCCGGACGTTAACTTTACAGCATGTATCTTTTAGGCTCCCGTATTCTTGCCGGAAATAATTGCACTACCGGATTCTTATATCCGGAATATTTCGGCAATAAGAATCCGGAAAACCAGAGATCTCAGGAAAAAATGAAGCAAACACATCTCAGCTTGGAAGAGATTTGGGCAGAAAACCAACCACAATCAAGTTGACAAGGAGATAAAATGCCTTCAAAAGTGGGAGAGATTGAGAAAGGGCGAGAGAGATTGAGAGAGGGAGGGAGAGATGGAGGAGAGGAAGGGAGAGATGGAGGAGATGTGAGGGAGGTGAGGAAAAGAGGCACGTGAGGGAGAGATGTGAGGGACAAATATTTGTATTTTAGGGCAAGGGCAAGATTGGATTTTTAAAAATATGAGAGGTGGGAAAATTAACGATAGGAGGTGTAGAAATCAAGGCCCAAATAACAGGCAGTTCAAGAAGGCCTAAATGGCTTGAACTTGCCCCAAGCACCCGCCCAACCCAATGACCTGCTACATGCCATATCTGAGTGTCCCAACGAACTAAATGAGAATTGTTAAATGCACCCAGCAAATTGCTAGGTACACCCAACACATTCCAAAAATACCCTTGGTAAATAATAAAACTCCACAGTTTTTTACGACAATTTTTCTGGAACTCGCAAATAAGAAATTAGGGTACGCAAATAAGGAAAATCTGCACAAATAAGCTATTTGTACGTATACAAATTTTTTAAATTTTGTACATGCGCAAATAAGCTATTTGCGCATGTGATATACATTTCTGTATACCATACGCAAATAAGCTATTTGCGAGTATACAAAATTTTTGTACACTCGCAAATAGCTTATTTGCGCGTGTACAAAATTTAAAAATTTGTACACGCGCAAATAGCTTATTTGCGCAGGTCACATAAATTTATGTATACCACGTGCAAATAAGCTATTTGCGAGTGTACAAAAATCAAATAAGCAATTTGCGAGTGTACAAAAATTTTGTACACTTGCAAATAAGCAATTTGCGAGCTGATAGTGCGTAAAAAAATGAGACTCGCAAATAAAAAACCACTCGCAAATAAAAAAATTCGCGTGATATTTGCGCAGTCCTTCTGCGTATGAATAGTATTTGCGAGATAGAAGGACAACAAGTTGATATTTGCACCCATTCCTTACTGCAATTTGCGAGTGGGACATTTGTTATTTGCGCGTGAAGGAATTCTAGAAATTCCAATAGGCGCAAATAGCATATTTGAGTGTTTTTTAGCTACTCGCAAATATGCTATTTGCGCGTGTTGGAATTTATGGAATTCCTTCACGCGCAAATATGCTATTTGCGATGGGAACTCGCAAATACCTTCTTTGAGAGTGAGACGAATGAAAGAAAAAAAAAGTTTTCACTTTTGATAATTTTACTAGGGACATTTTTGTCATCTCGTGTAAATGTTGGGTGTACCCAACAATTTGCTGGGTGCATTTCATAATTCCCAACGAAATTGGGATGCACAAGCAGTTCTACGGTTTGGGTCGGATGAGGGGTTTTGGGCCCAAACCCACTGGTTGCCCAACTCTACAATTTTTTCAACGACCAAAATACTCACATTTCCATATCTCTCTATTTATTTCACCCAAAAAAAAAAAAGAAGTATCTCTCTATTTTCTAATTCTTCACCGTAGAATGGTTAAGCCCATTTGAATCATCTATTTTTTCATTTTAAAAGAAAATAAAGATATAAATAAAATATTAAGGAACACAAATTGATGTTGACAATGTGCACCATGATATTAGAGAAAATTGAACAAATGAATCCATTCAACTGAACTGAATTACTGAAAGTAGCGATAAATTTTTAATAAGCTAGTATCAATATAAGTCTAACTAAAAGCAACTACAAAATAACCGCCTCATAGCTGACTTTTGAAGCTGTTTTTGAGGCTTCCTAATTTGTATCGCTGTCATCTTCCCATATGCTATCTCTCTAGCCTTGGCCTCAGCATCCCTCAATTCCCTAAGGTACAGCCTCACAGCAGGTGCCCCAAAAGGGTTCATCTCTGGTGATCTACTGTTGTTCTCTTCATGAAAGGTGGCGCGCAAGCGACCTATGAGAGCACCGAGGCTAGCCCAAGTTTGCTTCGGTGGACACGGGCACGGACCAGCTGGTGGTGGGTGTGAGTTCCCAAAGTATGCGCATGTTTCGTAATGCACCTTGGGTTTATCTTTATCCAAGTAACGAAGATACTCCACAACATGTTCGCCACTGCAATGGGAGAGAGTTAAGTTTGGATGGTGGTTCTTTAGGTATTGCTTAAAAGGGTTCCAGTCACGTCTCTTTTGTGACTCGTACCAGTTCAGAGGAGGAGAAACAGAAGAAACTTGTTGCAATCTTCTTCGTGGTGTTAATAACCCACCAGTACTATTGTTGCTGCCGTAAGTGTAAGTGTTGGAGGAGTTGCCGCGGGCCGAGATGACGGCGGCGGCAGCTGCAACATAGATGACGGACATGTCAGAGTTTTGATGATCGATAATTGTGTTTCCCTTTCTCTTTTGCCACTAGGATGGAGCTGGAACTATGTGTGAGTCAGTGAGTGTACTGTTGAGTACAAAAGATGGGATACGGCATCGGCAGAGGAGGATTTGAGATTGACTGAGGATGAGGGGGGTACGCAATTTCCAAGCAAAGGGAATTCCAAGCTTTATTTGTATTCCATCAGTAGGTTACATAAGTTTAAATTTAAATAGATACGAAGAATAAGATAACCTAAAATATGTAACTAACTCCTAAAAAACATGGAGAAGATAAACAGTACATTGAGATAACAAACCATATCAATAATAAACGGTTTATTATATACAAGATAAGATATGCATGGAAGATTTGAATATGTTACTCCTACTATCTATCCATTACCAAGACTATAGGGAGAAAAAGGGAAGAAAAAAAAACTTAGGTACACAGTACGATAGGTACAGTTCCTACTCTTTCACACTAAAAATCCATGAACTAATTTTAAGGGTGAAACTGTTTCAGTATTTTTTTTTATTTGTTTTTAGTGAAGAATAGTAGGTTATTAATAGGAGGTGTACATGGGCGGGTTGGGTCGGTTTTGACCAAACCCAGTTTTTATTTTTATTTTTTTTATTTAAATAAAAAATTCTCATTTCTATTTAAATATTTAGGGATTTATAATGAATTTAAGATGTGAAATAATTTTAAAAAGAGTTTAATTTATATGCACTAACAGTATAAAAAAGTTTTATATCATCATCCAATCATATCTCACGATATAGATGTTTGTTGAGATATTTTAGGAAAAGATATAACAAAATGGTAGAATGGTGAGATATATGATTGGATGACGGTATAAAACTGTTTTACACTGTCAGTGGATATAAATTAAACTCTTTTAAAAATTTGAAAGTAAAAAATTTAACGGAATGCATGATTCGAAATTAGACTGAAGAGAGAAAAAATAAAATTTTTTAGTTTTCAATTAAATTTATATTTTGGGTTTTTATTTTTTTGAAAAGGCAAAACAAAATTTATTAAACAAACGAAGGATACAGGCTCAAGGTGAGCCCAGCCCACCACCAGAACAACTAGAGATCAGATTTTGGTTGGTGAGTTTAAATTTGAAAAAAAATTAAAATGATTTGATTGATTAAAAATGTTGAGTGAAAAAGTGAAAATTAAAAGTTTTACGTGAAAAGAAAGCAGTACGAGAATTTCATTTTTCTAATATGGGAGCTACCTTGACTTTCTTTCTCATCATTTCATTCTTAATATTGTTTGGTTTAAATGCACTTTTGGTCCACAACTTTTTTAATTTTGCAAATTTAGCCCCTCTATTTTATTTTTTGTGCTTTTGGTCCCTTAACTTTCTCAATTTTGCGATTTTAGTCCCTATATTTTTTAATTGCACTTATGGTCCTCCAAAAATCATGGATTGTGCACTTTTGGTCCCCACTTTCTCAAAATCAAAGATTTTAGGGACCAAAAGTGCAATAAATTCATGATTTTGAGGGACCAAAAGTGCAATTAAAAAGTATGGGGGACCAAAATCACAAAATTGAAAACGTTGGGGACCTAAATTGCTAAAAAAAAATAAAGGGACTAAAATCGCCAAAGTAAGAAAATTGAGGGACTAAAAGTACAATTAAATCATCTTATTTTTTGTGACTATTTATTCAACGTAAGATATCTTTGCAAACACCGACTTTACTTTCTTTATGACACTGGCGTCCAACTTCAATCCTTGTAGGTCTTTAATTTAGTTGTGCTATAACATTTTCTTTTTAATTTTAGAGATGCTTTTTTATCACAAATTATACTATAATTATTCCTCCATATCATCCATTTTGCTTGAATTTTATGGTTAACATCTTTTATCTCTTTGTCATTTTGTGTGATAGACTTAAGGTACTTAAAATGTGCAACTTACCATCTCCAATTTTTTCACCAGTAAGTTATTTGATTGATAAAAATTTAGAGTGAGAGAATGACGCCTCAGTCCAAGGCATGGAAGACTCCTGGGTATTTTGAGCACTTACGAAGATAATTACATTTACCTCATCCTAATGAGATTAGTGGGGACTCGAACCCGCGACATGTCAGATACAAGTCCTGTTATGCTCCACTAAGTCAACTCTTTGAGGTTTCACCAGTAAGTTATGATTTGTATGTTGAATTTTATATACTTTGTTTTACCTACTTAGGTGAAAATCATGTGTTTCTAAAACTTGTTTCTATATTACTAATTATTTATTTATTTTTTTCCATTGACTGACTAAAATTATATCATACATACGTTATTATGACACCCTGATTCAATCCTTAGCATCGAGTATGTTTAGGGCATAACATAAATTTAGTACTAATTATTCTATGTTAATTTTCCAATTAAGCCTCTTAAGAGCATGATCTGTAAGTGTAAATAACAAGCGAGTACCCGCTTTGAGAAGTTGTGCCACATTGTGCATGTAGTACAAGGGCATAGTGATGGAATGTAAAAATTTATAAGAGAGACACGACTCAAGACAAGGTAAGGCCTAAATGCCTCAAATTGAACAAATCATGGGAGAGGTCATATATGTAATTTTTGTTAGATATCAAAATAGAGGTGAAACCTAGCTAAAAATTAGTGAGCTATGAAGGATGCCGAAGTGGACTGGAGACCTATGATAATGACGCTCATATTTAGCCGGATTTGAAATTACTTGAAAAGGATGGTCTTAACTTAGATTGATTTTTAACTAACATATTACCGCAAATAATTGCTAGCCTGATACATGACGTAAACATCCACATTTGTTGCTGCCTTGGAGCTTCACCTGCAGCTTCTCCATGAAGCAGTGGGAGCTAGCTTTTCATTAGTGCGGGTCATTCAAACTTTGATTCGATCTGCTGAATAAATACCATAAATTAAAGGGGAACACAGTAAAGCCAGATATACTCCTATCGTTCAACAGATGGGACGGATTGATTCTCGACATCTCAAATTTCCCTTGTATATAATTAAATGTTATCCGTTCATAAATCATAAGAATCAGTTCGTTATATATGCCTTATAATATAAGATCTGAAAACTTCTTAGCTGAAGTTTTATGTGAAAAATTGTATGAGAAATTTGATCATTCATGAATCTTTGTTATCCTATTTCGAAGGCTGGCTGTGTCAGAGACTAACCCAACAAGGATTCACTTTCTTCCCAGCAGAATAACAGTTAGGAACGAACAAACTACTACCAAGAAGTATGCTAGTAGCTTGATTCAAAAGAGGGGGTGTCAAAGGATCACCATGCATGTACGTACAATAGTACAGAAGCGCGATGAATGTAAGCTATGAGAGAGAGAGAGGTAGAGAGAGAGTACGAGGGCTAAGGGAGGGGCGTGAACGGGGGGATGGACGGTGGTTAGGAACAGAAAGGGCGATGGACAACGGCAAAAAGGGTGGACCATAGGGGGCCAGAGTGGGCCAAAGGACATTATCAACAACTCTGTAACATTTTATGTGACTTGCTTTCCAGATGAAGCTAGTTGTCAAGATCTATGGCTAAAATTTCAGAAATATGGGAGGGTGGGGGTTGTGTATATACAATCAAAAAGAGATAAGTGTGGGCATCAGTTTGGGTTCGTCCGGTTTCAGGATGTGAGAAACGTGAATAAGCTGAGTAGGGAGATGGAGGATGTATGGATGGGGCGATACCGTCTTAGGGTTAATCCCTCAAGGTTTCAGTGCGATTCTTCAACTAAGGATCAGAGGGCTTCCGTGGCGACGGTTGGAAGAGGTGGGGCCCGAAACCAGCTGGGAGGAGACCGTTCATATCTGGAGGCGATAACCAGACCGAAAACTAACCTGAACAGAACAACGGGGAGGACAAAAGGGGCGTTCGTTGACTACAAGAGTTCTCACGCAACCCAACAATGGCTTGCTAGAAGCTTTGTTGGTACTCTCCATGAGAGGTCAACTGCGTTCAACATACAAGACAAGCTAATTTTTGAGGGATTTCATTCTATTCAGGCAATCCCTATGGGAGGTGCTCGGGTTTTGCTGGTGTGCTCTGTTGAGGGGGAGGTCCAAGAAATGGTAGAAAATAGTAGTGAGTGGTTCCACGCTTGTTTCACAGATATAAGAAGTTGGCAACCAACAGACATCGCTAGGGAGAGATATGTCTGGATCAATTGCATAGGCGTTCCCCTGCATGCTTGGGAAGAGAATTTCTTCCACAGAATCGCCGTGGGTTTTGGAAAATTGGTGACCATGGATGAGCAAACTAGGAGCAGGAAGAGATTCGACGTAGCTAGGATTCTGATTTCTACCTCCAATCAAAATCCGGTGGACACTATTATTCGGGTGAGGATTCAAGATCTCTTATTTGATGTTCGTGTGGTGGAAGAGAAGTTGGAGCTCTGCAACTCGGGTCCCAACCCAGCGGCAGCGGGGTCGCGTTTAAAGCCGTGTGCCTCATCTTTGGATTCGGGCGGTAAATCAGGATACGGCGATGAAGGTTTCCTCGGTTGCGATCTCTCCGATGAGGATAGTATTGGAAATCTCGGGGTGCGGGCCAATGACCTACGCCCTTTCACGGATTTGGTTCTGAATGCCTTTGCGTATTCTGACATTGTTGGAAAGCAAAGTAGGGAGGTCGATAAAGGGAAGGAGAAACAAACTGAAGAAGATGGTTCAATAGCTAAGAAAGATCACTGTGACCTGTCTGAATCTCTGCCCTACGAGTGTCAGGGAGAAAAATCCCAAATTAGTGCAACTAAGGCAGGGCACGACGCTGGTAAAGTAAAAAGATAGGGGTCTTCCAACTAATCCCTCATGACCATCTAACCTAGGTGATAACATTGAACTGGGTGGACCATCGCACGCAGGTCGGCCGAAAAAGAAACAGGGTAACATTGGCCCATATGGTAAGCCATTTAAACCCAAATGGGCTTAATATTGGGGTAACATTGGGCTTCTTAAAGGATGGAAGGGTGAGACAGATCCATCACAAGAAGGTGGGTTTTTCCTCTCGGGCTTCTACTGTATCCTCACCTGAGAGGTCTCAAGCGGCTGTTGGTCTCCTGGGTCAAGCCCATGGTGCGGTTCCTCCCTTCCTTCAATGGTCTCGTCGTAGCAGAGGGAAGCCCAAGGCTAACCGCAATAAGGGTGTGAAGAAAGTATTCACGCAAAAAACCATAGGAGGTCTACAATCAAAGGTACATAGGTTCCTTCTTATGGGAAACCCCCATAGAAATGATGGGGGTGGCTATAAGCTTCCGAAACCACAGCTTGCACACGTCTCTGCGGGAGTAGCTCTTAATTCACTTGACTCTAGGTCGACCACTATGGGCCCTGAGGCTGCTCTGTTATCGCGCCTTAGTAAGTCAGGTATTGAGGACTTCATGGCTATTCCGTCGTCCCCCCAGAGTGTTCCTGACACTGTCATGGGGGCTTCCACTGGGAGCCCTAACGTGGGCTCTTAGTTCGGTCACAGTGGCGACAGTTCTACGGTTACTCCGGTAAGGAGGAACAGTAATATCTTGTCGGCACGGAAGGTTCTTGATATGAATAAGAGAATAAGACTATCGGAATTAAGGGATGAAGAGCTGGTAACTCATCGATTGTTGACTATGAGGGTCGGGACCGGAGGGTCAAGGGTGCTTTGGAGGGTAATGATGTGGATCAATGATTAGGGGATCAATAAATATTAGAGGTTTGGGCGTCGGGGTAAAGAGGAGGAATGTTCGGTCAATTGTTCGCAGTAATCACTTGAATTTTATTGCTATACAAGAGACTAAGCTTGAGGTGGTTGATGATTCCCTATGCCAACGGCTGTGGGGGAATGATGACTGAGGGTGGTGTTGTCTGCCTTCTGTTGGTCGCAGTGGTGGTGTTTTGTCTATTTGGGACAAGTCGAAAGGTAAGCTTGTTTATTCTTTTCAAGGGGTGGGATTTGGAGTGGGGGTGCAGGCGACAAGATGTTATGTTGTTAATGTATACTCTAAGTGTGGCCTGGCAGGAAAAACGAAAAATGTGGAGCGATATTATTATGTCTAAAAGAGGCTTTGGGAGAGGTCTTTGGTGTGTATTGGGGGACTTCAACTCGGTAACGTCCTCTACAGAAAGATGCGGTATCTCGGGGTCAGAGTAGTTGTCCAGACGGGCGGAGTGTCAGGAGTTCTGGGATTTTATCGAAACCATGCAACTTTCGGATCTACCATTACTTGGACGGCGGTTCACATGGTTTCAACCAAATGGATCTGCAATGAGCCGATTGGATAGGATCCTAATTTGCCAAAAGTGGCTAGATACATGGAGAGACCCCGCTCAGTGGGCTTTGGAGAGGGAGGTGTCTGACCATTGCCCAGTCACCGGTACTCATCCCAGAATTGGGGGCCTAAACCGTTTAGGTTCAATAATCATTGGCTACAACATAAGGGCTTCCGAGAGGTGGTCTTGCAAACCTGGGAATCTTCCTCCTTTTCGGGATGGATGGTTTATACTCAAAGTGTTAAAGGGTGAACTGAAGAGATGGAATGAGGAAGTGTTTGGGGATATAGATGCAAAGATAAAGATTCTGGTGGAGGAGATTAAGGCTTTAGACCTGAAGTGTCACAGAGTGGGTCTGTCCCAAGAGGAGTTACAGAGGAGGAAGGAATGTTTCTCGGATCTCTGGGTACTACTCAAAAGTAAGGATAGCTTGATAGTCTAGAGATCCAGGTGTAGGTGGCTCAAGGAGGGTGATGTCAACTTCGGCTACTTTCACTCCTGTCTCAAAACTAGGGGGAAACGCAATAGAATCTCTGGTCTGCAAGTGGGATCTGGATGGATAGAGGGTACTGCTGCAATTCTAGTGGAGGTATGTCGATACTTCACAAACCTCTTCTCAGAGGAGGATTTTCATAAACCACGTCTGGGTGGAATCTGTTGGAATCAAGAGGATTCAGAAACAATAACCCTTTAATTGTTTTGATGATAACAAAAGATTAAGAGAACAATTTATTCTCTAACATGGTTATAAGTGTGCAGAAAGTATTTATATTCAGAAGAATTCTGCTTCAGAAGACTTAGTGAAATCTTGAATTTCACTCTGGAAAGCTCCGGCTCGGCTCACGGTTCTTGGCACATAGAATCTGTTTGGTCAGCGCTCGGTGTAAGTCAGCGACTCTGGTAGATCGATCTAAGAGACTACACTCTGTTTGGTCAACGCTGCGGTGTAAGTCAGCGACTACGGTAGATCGATCTAAGAAACTACACTCTGTTTGGTCAACGCCTGGTGTAAGTCAGCGACTCTGGTAGATCGATCTAAGAGACTACACTCTGTTTAGTCAACGCCTCGTCTTGATCAACACTCAACAGTTGTGTTATATGTGCTCCATGATAGACTTAGTGCTTTCCTACACGATTCTCACATGTGATAGTCCATTAAATTCTACACACAAGAATCGGTGATCTGTGAAGCTCGATTCGATAGTAAAATTCAAGTACCTTGTTATACGAGGTATCTTTAGACAAGAAGAATGTCAAAGGATAAAATCATCAAGGAAACTTGTGCTTGAAGTGTCTATATTTTTTGAAAAGCTCACTAAGGACAAAGTTCACGACATTGTGTATAATACTCGAATGCTTTTCGCCTTGAAAGCGGCGTATCCCGCAAAGCCGAAATTCAAGGATCTGAACTTTGACTTTGGACAAAATTTGGACAAAAAGAAACGTTAGCGGACAAAAAGAGACGTTGTGTCACAACGGCACTTTTTCAACCCTAGCTATATATCCTACCTCATACAATCAAGTAAAAATATATTGAGTTTTCAACAAACGATTTTCAACACAACAGATCGCAATCTACCAACTTGAATATTTTTCTGAGTAGTGAGAGCATCAACATCTATCTTCTCAAACACTACCCAATCAAGAGACAGTGAGCAGTCAAGTAGTCATCCAAGACTCGGAGATCGTTGAACCAGGCACTTACTGCTTTATTCTTTCTTTTAAGAAAGTTATTTTGTGCTAAAAGTATTTTCATTGTAAATTCTCTCAAGAGAGTTATCTCTATATTGTTTCAAAAACTCTTATTTGATTCTCAGATTTAGCCCAAGAAGGGTCAGTATACCTTAGAGGCTCAACTGCATCGAAGTCGTTCTAAGAAGTTGTGAGTATAGCCAGTTGGCAGAAATATACTCTCAAGTGTAATCGGTTGATTATAGTGGAGAAATCCTTCAAGTGAGTGAAGGGACTAGACGTAGCTATCAGGTGATAGTGAACTAGTATAAATCACTCTGTCTCTTTGTTCTCCCTACTCTTTATTCCTTGCACGCTTTACTCAATAGTTATTTTTCATAAACATTTGTATTTGCGAAAAAGTTTTTAAAAAAACCCAATTCAAACCCCCCCTTTCTTGTGTTTTGCCACGTTCAATTGGTATCAGAGCTCGGCCTCTTGGTTGAGCACTTAACAGTGTGAGAGGAAAAGATCCTATACTATCCTATGGCAAGCAACGAACCCGGTGGTCATGTTAACCGCCCCCCTTTGTTCACTGGATCTAACTATGACTACTGGAAAGATAAAGTGAAAAACTTTTTCGAATCTCAACAGTTTGAACTTTGGGATATGGTTCTAAACAAGACATCAACCGATTGACTCCAAAAGAAATCCTATTCCTAGGAGTCTTGGACCGATGATCATAAAAAGGAATATACCTTGCACCAAAAGCAAGATACTTTCTTGTATGTGCTTTCTCTGAAAAAGAGTATGAGAAATGTGGCAATAACAAAGATCGCTAAAGAAATTTGGGACTCACTGGCTTTAGCCTATGAGGGTACTTCCCAAGTACAAGAAACCAAGGCTAATATCTTGGTTAGACAATATGAACTCTTCAAGATGGAAGAGGATGAAAGCATCGAGACTATGTTTGGAAGATTTCAAACATTAGTTCATGGCTTGAAGGTTCTCAAGAAAAGCTATACCATCACGACCATGTTAAGAAAATCTTGAGAAGTCACAAAGAGATGGAGACCCAAAGTCACGACTATTCAAGAAGCCAAGGACTTGAATGAATTACGTCTTGAAGATCTCTTGAGTTCTCTAAGAGCTCACGAGCTTGAGCTTGATGAAGAAGAACCTCCCAAGAAAGCAAAGACCAATGCTCAAAACTTCAAACAAAGCATCTACTTCCAAAGCTCTCCAAGTGAGCTTGAATCAAGAAGCTTCATCTGATGAGAGTGATGAAGATACTGATGATGAAATCTCCCTTATTTCAAGGAAGATTCAGCGCATGATGAAAAGCAAATGAAGGTTCAGAAAGAAGTTCCACAAAAGGGACTCACGGGAAAGACAAGATTCAAAGGAAAAGAAGGACTTCAAGGACAAGAGCCAAGTGACTTGCTATGAGTGCAAGAAGCCTGGTCACTACAAGTCTGAGTGCCCACAACTTGAGAAATCAAGGAAAGGTGGCTTCAAAGGCAAGAAGAAGAAAGGTCTCATGGCTACATGGGATGATTTGATTCATCATCTTCTCGAGGATGATGAGGAACAAGCAAACATGGCTCTCATGGCTACCATAGGCTCGCATAAAGAAGAAGAAGATAAAGAGGTAGATTCTAACACATCTTCTAATATTCAAATAGCTTTTGATGAACTGTTAGATGAGTCCTCAAAGCTCAACAATGAGTACAAATCTTTGAAAAGAAATTCTTAAAACTCTCTAAAGAATTTCAAATACTCACCGAGGAGAATGAGAAACTCAAACTGAAAACCACCATTTGGTGAGTAATGCTTTAACAGAAGAATAAGGTTGAATGCAACTCTTCAAAATATGAAGAGGATTTCAAAGATTTCTTGCTGAATGTGTCACACGAAGCAAACAAGCATCTATGATCTGGGAGTAAGTCAAAATGGTAAAAAGGGTCTTGGTTATAACCTCAAGAACCAACTTTTCAAAACACCACTTTGAAAACCAAAGACTCCAACAATCACAAAGGATTGTTTACTTTGTACTTTCGCAATAAGAAAGGGCACATTAGGAGTACTTGTTATGAACTAAAAAACAAGAAGGACACGACTCCTTCTAGGACTAACAAAAGAGGACCCAAAAAGAATTGGGTACCTAAGGATAAAATTATATATGATGCAGATTTGGTTTGCAACAGAGTTACTACACCGCCGTGGTACTTGGACGTTGGTCGCTCACGTCACATGACGGAGAAAGGCGTATGTTCCAAGAACTCCATCATGAAGAAGGTGGAAATGTTGGTTTCGGACGAAATCAGAAAGGTAAAATCATTGGAAGTGGAAAAGTTGGTAAGAGCTTTCTTCCTTCCATTGATAATGTATTATTAGTGGATGGCTTGAAGCATAACCTACTAAGTATAAGTCAATTATGCGATAGTGGTTATGATGTTGCCTTTAATGACACATCATGTATAGTCAAAAGCAAGAAAGATGGATCTATTCTTTTCAAGGCAAAGAGAAGAAATAATATTTACAAAATTAAACTTTACGAGTTGGCAAATCAAAATGTAAAATGTTTTTTGTCAATTGATGAAGAGCAATGGACTTGGCACAAAAGATTGGGTCATGCCAGCTTGAGGTTAATCTCAAAGCTTAACAAGAAAGGACTTGTTAGAGGCCTACCAAATCTTAAGTATCAATCTGATGCTCTTTGTGAAGCATGTCAAAAAGGAAACAAACGAAATCTTCTTTTAATTCCAAAATATTGTTTCCACCTCAAGGCCACTTGAGCTTTTACATTTAGATTTATTTGGACCGACCAGAACTGTCTCTCTGTCTGGAAAGAAATATGGTCTAGTCATTGTCGATGACTATACTAGATGGACATGGGTAAAATTCTTAACCCACAAGGATGAGTCTTTTCTGATGTTTTCTCAGATTCGCAAACAAGTGCAAAATGAAAAAGGCTTTTGTATTACTACTATTAGAAGTGATCATGGTGGTGAATTTGAAAATGAATTATTTCAAAATTCTGTGAAAAACATGGCATCTCTCACAATTTTTCATCCCTAGAACACCACAACAAAATGGTGTTGTAGAAAGGAAAAATAGATCTTTGCAAGAAATGGCCGTAACCATGATTCACGAAACTAATGTTGCAAAGCACTTTTGGGCGTATAAAGAACATCGTGCATGCTATATTCAAAATAGAATCTATATTAGACCTATCTTGAATAAGACTCCTTATGAATTGTGGAAAGGAAGAAAACCCAACATTTCATATTTTCATCAATTTGGGTGTGACAGCTTTGTTCTCAATACAAAGGACAGTTTAGGAAAATTTGATTCTAAATCACAAAAAGCTATCTTTTTGGGATATTCTGAACGCTCTAAAGCATACAGAATATACAACAAAGAAACATTAATTGTTGATGAGTCAATACATGTGAAATTTGATGATAAGAAGCCTGATAATGACACGTCAGAGCTAAATGAAGCTTTTGCAGATTTACAAATTTGTAAGGAAACAAAAGCAGATGTCTCTGGTGCTGACTCTGGTGAAAAAGGAATATCCATAACAGACTGGAAGTTCAAACCTGATCACCCAAAGGACCAAATAATTGGTGAACCGAGTGATAGAGTTAGAACAAGATCTTCTCTTAGAGATCATGCTGATTTGGCACTTCTATCAGAGATAGAGCCAAAATCTATTGATGAAGCTCTAACTGATGATGGATGGATTATTGCTATGCAAGAAGAGCTCAATCAATTTCAGAGGAATGATGTGTGGAAGCTTGTGCCTCCTCCAGAGAATAAGCTAGCAATTGGAACCAAGTGGGTCTTCAGAAACAAACTTGATGAAGATGGTAAAGTGGTAAGAAACAAGGCTAGACTTGTTGCTCAAGGGTATTCACAAGAGGAAGGTATTGACTACACTGAAACTTTCGCTCCTGTAGCTAGACTTGAAGCCATTAGAATTTTGTTGTCATTTGCTGCACATCATGGCATTACTTTGTACCAAATGGATGTAAAAAGTGCATTTTTAAATGGTTTCATAAATGAGGAAGTGTTTGTGAAACAACCACCGGTTTTGAAGATACCGAAGTTTCTGAACATGTCTTCACACTTAAAAAGGAACTTTATGGCCTCAAACAAGCTCTTAGAGCCTGGTATGACAGATTAAGTTCCTTCTTAATGTCAAATGATTTTGAAAGAGGACAGGTGGACACTACACTATTTAGAAAATCATCTAAAAGCATTTCATTATAGTTCAAATATATGTGGATGATATTATCTTTGGTGCTACTAATGAGTCTCTTTGTAAGGAGTTTTCTAAGCTTATGCGAAGCTAATTTGAGATGAGTATGATGGGAGAATTAAAATTCTTCCTTGGTATTCAAATCAAGCAACGCCAAGATGGAACTTATATTCATCGGACTAAATATGTGAAAGAACTGTGAAGAAGTTCAAGCTAGAGGAAACCAAACCTATGAGCACACCAATGCATCCAACATGTGCTCTTGGCAAAGATGAATCAAGTAAAAAGGTAGACCAAAAGGTATATAGAGGTATGATTGGTTCACTCCTTTATCTCACACCTCAAGGCCTGATATTATGTTTAGTGTGTGCTTATGTGCAAGATTTCAATCGATCCTAGAGAATCTCACTTAATCATGTTAAAAGGATATTTAGGTATCTTAAAGGAACTACTAATCTTGCTTTGCTTTATAAGAACTCAGATAATTACAAGTTAGTAGGTTTACGTGATGCCGACTTTCTTTGAGACAGAATTGAAAGGAAAAGCACAAGTGATGGTCGCCAATTTCTTGGAGCAAATCTTGTCTCTTGGTCCAAAGAAAAGACAAAGCACAATTGCACTATCCACGGCAGCTGAGTACATATCTGCTTCAAGCTGTAGCTCACAACTACTTTGGATGAAGTATCAACTTGAGGACTATCAGATTAAAGAGAGTAAAATCCCTATATACTGTGATAATACTTCTGCTATATGCTTGACTAAAAACCCTATCTTGCATTCTCGAGCCAAACATATTGAAATTAAACATCATTTTATTAGAGACTATGTTCAGAAAGGGATTCTTGAAATTAAATTTATTGATACCGACCATCAATGGGCGTACATCTTTACAAAACCCTCTTTGAAGATAGATTCAACTTTATAAGAAAGAACTTGAATTTCCTTCTTATAAAGGAATAGGTGTTTGATCTGAATTTAGTTGACTCTGTTTGACTAAGTTGACTCTGTTTGAATTTAGTTGACTCTGTTTGACTAAGTTGATTCTGTTTAAATACAGTTGACTCTGTTTGACTATGTTGACTCTGTTTGAATAAAGTTGACTCTGGTTGAATAAAGTTGACTCTGTTTGATGTGTTTGACTTGTTGACTCTGCGTGAGTGTGTTGGCTATGTCGTAGTTAAATCTGTTGATTATCTTATCTCGTTATATTCTTTTCATTAATCGTCAGATGATCATTGCATAAATTTGTCTCTAGGAATCTTAAGTACACGTGTCTCTCTCGAGACTGGTTGATGCGTTAGTGAGTGACATTTGCTTTTCTTGAGTCATAATTGATTTTATCAAGCAATGACAGCTTTATCGCGCTTTTCAATTTTGTGATTACTCTTTTGGAAAAGACAAATTTATTTTAATTCATTTTAAAAATCAAGCGTATGGTGCTTAAACTTCTCGAACACGTTTATAACCCACTCACTCACATCACTCACTACCCACTCTATCTCTCAAAGAGAAGTCTACACATTTCAGAACCCTAAACCCCTTTCATCTTTGCACTCTGTGTTTCTCCGATTTCAACAATGGCTGCTCCACAAGTAACGCTGGAAAATCTTCAAACCTCAGACCTCAAAGTGTTGGTGGGACACGAAGGAAGGTTCGAGGATATGGCAAATGAAGGATACGACTTCAGAGCTGATTTCATCGACATGGGGATAATGGATTTCTTCTACATGACCAACTCAGTCTATGAGAATCTGGTGAAGGAGTTCTGGACTTATGCTTGGAGTAAAGATAAGACCATTCTGAGTCATGTTCAAGGCAGGCGCATTGTGGTCACTCAGGACCTAATTGCTGAAGTCACCCATTGCCCTAATGATGGAGCGGTTGAAACCGCTGGTTGGGAAAAGGATCTTTGGTGGTGGGATGTCGTGAATGAAACCATCTATGAGAAGCTTGAGGGACCAAGGCGATGGACATGAAGAATGTGTTTCGAGCAATCGCTCAAAATCATCATGAACCGCTTAGTGCCAAAATCGCTCTGTGGATACCGCCGTGACCCACAAGTTCATAATGTGGAATTATGAACTCAAAGCAAAAATCAACCTTCCACAGATAATTTTTGAACATCTGCGAAGAGACTTAATATACTTCAGAAAAGGGAAATATATGAATATCCGTTATGGAAAGTCATTTGTCGAGAATTATGGAGAACCAAGGTCTTATAAATCTTCTTCAAGGTCTCAACACCTTGGAAGCAGGGCTTGCCCTGAAAACGATGGTGATTCCTATTCTCTCTTCAGACAATCTAAGGAGAATGGGACTCCTTTCCAAGAAGGCTATTGCTGCAATTCAACAAGGTGAAGAAGGAGCAAGGAAGAAAGTTGTGAAGAAGGGGAAGAAGATTGTGGTTGACTCTGGTGTCTCTACTGGACCAACCAGAAGGGTCACTCGAAGCACAGGCATTCACATTGCCTCAGAACCCCCTCAGCTCACTCTCCCTGTGAGACCTACATGCATGCCCTCTATGCTTACAGAGGAAGAAGAAGAGAAGAAACTGGAGATTGATCAAATGATAAAGGAAAGGTTAGAGGAAACACGACTATATCATGAAGCAAGCTTGGCTGCAGGCCTTGTACAGCGTGAAACCTTTGCACCTCCAGTTCGTGCTCCTACCTCGACCCTAGAGTGGCTATTCTCGCCGAGCCCGCCTCTGTTGATCCCGCCAAGCCACCCCTGAAAAGGATACACAAGGTTGGAGATGCCTCGCCGCAAAAAGGAAGAAGGCACTTGATAAGGTAGTTGATTTATATGATACTACTTATCAATCTGGTTCTGTTCTGGCTTCTACGATTGTTGAACCCCTCCATCACAATCCTTGCCCAAACCTAAACCCCAACTGCCTCTGCACCCAAACCAACACCTACCAAAAAGCCTTTGCCGTCTTTACCCTCGGACTCATCTTCATCCGATGAAGATGATGTTGCTCCTCGAGGACTAGACAAAGACCTCAACCACAGGTTCAAATTCCCTATATTGAACGCTTTAGCCTCTTTACCTCCAGATTCCACTATACCTCAAACCCAAACACCTTCACCACCTAAATCACCACCCAAACCAGCTTTTCCACCTAGAACCGCTTCACCCTCACCAACAACCAGACCTCAACATACCATGTGAGATCGAGTCCATTTCGAGGAACCTGACCAGTCAAGGGTTCAAGAGTCTTCATCTCTTGAATCTGGCAATATGGTTGTGTGTGAAACTCAACCTCTTCGCATGTTGCAACCTCTCACGACTCCTCTTTCGGACTTCCCATAATGGTACCCTTCATGTCTCAACTGCTTCTCTCCTCCAAATTCTCCTCTCCAGAAGAACCGTAACTGCTGCGTAACTCCCGGGATGATGTTGATGATCTCTCTCGCCGAGCCTCGCCACTTCTTCTCACCGCACCCTGGACCCCCGAGCCTGGTCTTCGGAACCAACAATTGTGGCCTACGTGCTTCCCAATTTAATTGGTTTCATTGAGTACTTCAAAGTGAAAGATTCAGGAATCTCGTTTTGGGGTTTCCTTGGAAACGATGATTTGATGAAGTAATCAATGATCTTCTTGCTGAAGAAGATCGGTATGAGAACTGGGTGTCTGTGAACACTTGGTTTGACAAGCACAGGCAAGAGCAAGAAGAAAGAAACAGGAGATGGCATGCTGCCCTGACATGGAGAGTTCCTCCAAGAGAAGAGGTCACTGTTGTTTGGGGACCAGAACCTGCACCTCCTCCTCCTCCGCCTACTCCTCCAAGAGAACCTCAGAACTCCACCACCGCACACAATGCTATGGTTGCATCTACTACGGATCGGCTTCACATGTGATCAATCAGTAGTTGTGCCAAAAGAAGTTTTTGATAAATTTGGTTGAAGAAAGCAGCGCTCGTAAGATTTATGGAATCCATCGATCAAAGGCCGGAAGCCTCGAAAAGAAGCAAGATGTGATGACTCCTCTGCTGCGGCAAATTTTGGAGAGGATGGAGCAACCCTAGAAAACCTTAGGATTTTTTTTGCCTTTTTAGTTTTCTCCCTTTTGATAGATTTGCTTTGAGTTTGTTCACTCTGCTTTTATTTCTAATGAAATTTATGACACTTGAAGTTTTCTCTTTATCTTTCTTTATCTTTGTTTTTGACTGTGATGTTCTTTATTTACGTCTTAATCTTTTTGTCGATGACAAAAGGGGGAGAAGAATATAGAGAGTATAAAGCAATTGATGAACCTAGTGTATCAACCAAGTGTCATCATGCATACATTATGTGTTCTGATTAATATATTCCTGTATGCTCTGAAACTTATATGCTGTAATATCTCATGCTCTGTTACACTTAGAAATATTTATATATGCCTAATTCAGGGGGAGCCTCTGAAATCATCTGAATAAATATTTTTTATAAAGAAAAATTGTTCATCAATATATGTATTTGTCATCATCAAAAAGAGGGAGATTGTTGGAATCAAGAGGATTCAGAAACAATAACCCTTTAATTGTTTTGATGATAACAAAAGATTAAGAGAACAATTTATTCTCTAACATGGTTATAAGTGTGCAGAAAGTATTTATATTCAGAAGAATTCTGCTTCAGAAGACTTAGTGAAATCTTGAATTTCACTCTGGAAAGCCCGACTCTGGCTCTGGTTCTTGGCACATAGAATCTGTTTGGTCAACGCTCTGGTGTAAGTCAACGACTCTGGTAGATCAGTCTAAGAGACTACACTCTGTTTGGTCAACGCTCTGGTGTAAGTCAACGACTCTGGTAGATCAGTCTAAGAAACTACACTCTGTTTGGTCAACGCTCTGGTGTAAGTCAACGACTCGTAGATCGATCTAAGAGACTACACTGTTTAGTCAACGCCTGGTCTTTAGTCAACACTCAACAGACAGTTATATGTGCTCCATGATAGACTTAGTGCTTTCCTACACGATTACTGTCATGTGATAGTCCATTAAATTCTACACACAAGAACTGGTGATCTGTGAAGCTCGATTACGATAGTAAAATTCAAGTACCTTGTTATACGAGGTATCTTTAGACAAGAAGAATGTCAAAGGATAAAATCATCAAGGAAACTTGTGCTTGAAGTGTCTATATTTTTGAAAAGCTCACTAAGGACAAAGTTCTTGACATTGTGTATAATACTCAGAATGCTTTTCGCCTTGAAAGCGGCGTATCCTGCAAAGCCGAAATTCAAGGATCCGAACTTTGACTTTGGACAAAATTTGGACAAAAAGAAACGTTGTGCGGACAAAAAGAGACGTTGTGTCACAACGGCACTTTTTCAACCCTAGCTATATATCCTACCTCATACACTGAAGTAAAAATATATTAAGTTTTCAACAAACGATTTTCAACACAGTTGTACGCAATCTAGCAACTTGAATATTTTTCTGAGTAGTGAGAGCATCAACATCTATCTTCTCAAACACTACCCAATCAAGAGACAGTGAGCAATCAAGAATTCATCCAAGTCTCTGAGATCGTTGAACAAGGCACTTACTGTTTTATTCTTTCTTTTAAGAAAGTTATTTTGTGCTAAAAGTATTTTCATTGTAAATTCTCTGAAGAGAGTTATCTCTATATTGTTTCAAAAACTCTTATTTGATTCTCAGACTTAGCCCAGTAGTGGCTGTATACCTTAGAGGCTCAACTGTACTGAGTCGTTCTAAGAAGTTGTGAGTATAGCCAGTTGGCAGAAATATACTCTCAAGTGTAATCGGTTGATTATAGTGGAGAAATCCTTCAAGTGAGTGAAGGGACTAGACGTAGCTATCAGGTGATAGTGAACTAGTATAAATCACTGTGTCTCTTTCTTCTCTCTACTCTTTATTCCTTGCACAGTTTACTCAATAGTTATTTTTTCATAAACATTTGTATTTGCGAAAAAGTTTTTAAAAACCCAATTCAAACCCCCCCTTTCTTGTGTTTTGCCACGTTCAATTGGTATGTCGATACTTCACAAACCTCTTCTCAGAGGAGGATTTTCATAAACCACGTCTGGGTGGAATCGTCTTCCCTGTCATTTCAGTGGAGGAAAACGCAGCCTTGACTGCTTCATTTTCCTTGGATGAGATTGAGGGGGCAGTGGTTGCCTCGGATGGGAATAAAAGCCCGGGTCCAGACGGATTCAACTTCTCCTTTTTTAAGTCATTTTGGGAGCTGCTAAAGGGTGACTTACAAATATTATTGCAGCAATTCCATGCGAACGCTAAGTTGCCTAGAAGCTTCTCATCCTATTTCCCGGCGTTGATTCCGAAAGTTGAAAGTCCTTTCTCTCTAGGTGATTACCGGCCTATTTCACTTCTAGGAACTTTATACAAACTGGTTGCCAAGATCCTAGCAGGTAGGCTGGGAAAGGTAATGGACTCTATCATCTCCCCCTCTTAGTCAACTTTTATCAAAGGCCGTCAATTGATGGATGGGGTAGTGACCATAAATGAGTTGGTGGACTTTGCCAAGAAGAACAAGAAGGAGTGTCTCATCTTTAAGGTGGACTTTGAGAAGGCATATGATTCGGTGAGTTGGGGCTTTTTGGAGTATATGTTGGAGCGTTTTGGGTTTTGTGAGAGGTGGTGGGCGTGGGTCCGAGCCTGTGTGTTCTCTAGCAGCCTCTCAGTTCTCGTAAATGGTTGTCCTACTTAGGATATTAGTATCCAGAGGGGTTTGAAATAGGGTGACCCTCTTGCCGCTTTCTTATTCCTAATTGTGGCTGAGGGTATCAGTGGGCTAGTCATGAGTGCGATGTCCCAGGGGATATTTAAGGGATTTAGAGTGGGTGGATCTGGGGTGGAAGCTAACCTGCTACAGTATGCAGACGATACACTCTTTGTCGGGGAGGCTTCGGTTGAGAATCTGTGGGCAATCAAGGCAATTTTGAAGAGCTTCGAGTTAGTATCAGAGCTTAAGGTGAACTTTCACAAGAGCAGCCTCATCGGGGTAAATGTAGCGGATTTATTCATGCAGACCGCTGAAGCATTTCTCCACTGCAAACTAGGATCCCTGCCTTTTAAGTATCTTGGGTTGCCTGTAGGGGCAAATCCTGGGAAATTGAGCACCTGGGAGCCTATGCTGAAGATAATTCTATCTAGGCTTGGGGCGTGGCGAAATAGGTTCATCAGCCTCGGAGGCAGGATTGTACTTATCAACTCAGTTCTTAATAGTATCCCTATCTTCTTCCTCTCTTATCCTAAGATGCCTACAAGGGTCTGGCGAGAGGTGGTTTGCCTGCAAAGGGATTTCCTATGGGGGGTCTAAGGGGGGAGAAAGATTCCATGGGTTAAATGGTCTGATGTTTGTAAACCTAAGGTGGGGGGAGGCCTTGGAGTGAAAGATCTGAGGGCATTCAATATCAGCGTGTTAGGAAAGTGGCGATGGATGGCTGACCTACCTTCTGGAAACTGGTGGTTGTTACTCGGTATGGCGATGATGTAACGAGGGAGCAGGATCTGAACTAGGGCTCGATACACTGCTCTTCCTCTAAGTGGTGGAAGGATTTATGTTTCGTGGGGTTGCAAGCGGGGGTACCTCATGATTGGTTCTCTGCGAGTTTAGTTAGGAAAGTGGGGAATGGGGTCTCTACTCGATTCTGGTTAGATAACTGGATAGGGGAGTCCAACCTATGTTCGCTCTTTCTGCGTCTATTCTCATTTTCAGTCCAGCAGCAAGCGGTGATTTCGGACATGGGGCGCTGGGTCGGAGACGAGTGGGTGTGGGACCTTAGATGGGGCTTTTTGTCTGGGAAGAGGAGATGGTCAATCAGCTTGTGGATCAAATAAGTTTAGCTCGGCCGAGTCAGGAAGATGATCGGTGGCTTTGGTTACTTCATGTAGATGGTGTCTATTCGGTCAGTTCGGCCTACCAGTTCCTTTCCGCTGACAACTCACAAATATCAGGGCGGTCGGATGAAGAAGTTGAGGTCCTCGCTAGTCTGTGGTCGAGTCTAGCCCCTTCTAAGGTGATCGCCTTCTCCTGGCAATAACTCCTAGATAGGATTCCTACTCGGGATAACCTACTTCATAGGCGGGTGATTTCTGAGGTAGAAGGGGCTATATGTGCTCTATGTGGGGCTCCTTGGGAGACAAGTGAGCATCTCTTTCTCACCTGTGATCTGATCTGTTCCGTCTGGTATGATGTCTTTAAGTGGTTGGGGTCGGACTTAGTATTACCGCACGATTTATGTCAAATGTACCTCATTCTGACCTTGTTGGGTGGGAGGCGAAGGAGGACTGGGCTTGCCTTGATCTGGCACGCGGTGGTTCGGGTTATTTGAGAGGCACGTAATCAGAAAATCTTCTCTGATAAGGAGGCGAAGCAGGCAGACCTTCTTGAGGTGACTTCTTGGAGGTGGCTGTTGGTAAGGGGGAGATCGCATATCTATCTCTTCTATGAGTAGTTCACTGATCCATTAAATTGTCTGTCTAGATGATAGGTCCTAGGTGCGACTTAGGGAGGAGCGTCAGTTGGGACTCTTCACGAGGTATTGGGTTGGAGTACCCCCTTGTACTCAGTCTAAAGGGTTTGAGTGCCCTTTCTGCACTCGTTGTATATAGGTTGGAGTACCCCTAAAATACTTCTAATTATTAATATATATTTTTTTGCTGTTAAAAAAAATCATAAATATAATATATAAAGAGAAATTTTGAATATTAATTTCTCTTCGATCAATTTAAATATTTTGTTTTGAAGTATTCTCATATTCCAGCGTGAATATTTGCTGGATATGATAAGATCTGTTGGTGAATTCAAATTTACTTATCCCATGAATTTTCTTGGATAGTTTTCATTACAATATTTTTGTCTATTAAATAATATATATATATATATATATTGAACGATGCTTTTTACAATGATTAGACATTTTGTATCCTCCAAGATTAAATATTTTTGCTTCATCGCCCTTTGCCGACGTTGATTCTCTCCAACAACAAAAAAAAAATCGTTCTTTTAATTATTCTTAAAAAAAACAATTTATCAGATAAAAAATCTTTATGCCTGTTTTTAATGTATCTTGTGTAATTAAAATTGGGTTAAAAGATCAAACGGTAGGATGGATACATAGAAACTAATATTTCTAGATGAATAAACAAGAGAAAAATATTCTGTCGAAAAAAAAAGAGAAAAATAAATACCATTAATCAAATCCACAACTTCCTTTTACATCAGTACTAATTCCCTTATTCTGAAGACAAAAGCATAGATAACGAAATTCTACTGTAATAAATTAGACAACTACACTAAGATAAGCTAATACTATTTTTTTTTTTTACTGTAAGATAAGCTAATACTAATAAAGACCACCCTTAGTGCATCGATATGTGACTGTGAGCCCTACCACATTAATCATTCAAACAATCCTGTCGATCATTTTACACCTTCTCCCAAAACACATGGAATAATAATACTAATTGTGCATCATAATTAAACTTAAACACACACACACACACACACACACAGTCACACACACTATGATAAGAAATATGAAACTGCATTTGAATTAGACAACTGATAATCAACAAAGCTACCACCACCATACCCTTGAAGAACTTGGTCCACCTCCATAACCACCGACCCACCATTTTGCTGCTGTTTCTGATGAGGAGGCTTCTTCCTTTTTTTCTTCTCATAAGCTATCCCTCTAGCCTTAGCCTGAGCATCCCTCACTTCCCTAAGGTAAAGCCTCACAGCACGTGCTCCAAAAGGGTTCATCTCCGGTGACCCACCGTTCTCTTCAAAAGCCGCACGCAACCGACCTACGAGAGCATCAAGGCTACCCCAAGCTTGTTTCAGCGGACACGGACATGGACCTGGTGGGTGTGAGTTTCCAAAGTATGCACAGTTTTCTGAATGGACTTTGGTTTTCCCAAACTGGTCCAAGTAACGAAGAAACTCTAAAACATGTGCCCCACTGCATCGGGAGAGAGTTAAGGGTGGACGGTGGTTCTTTAGGTATTGCCCAAATGTGTTCCAGTCACGTCTCTTTTGTGACTCGTACCTGCTCAGTGGAGGAGGAGCCACAGAAGAAACTTGTTGCAATCTTTGTGGTGTTGTTAATAACTCCTCACTATGGTTGCTGCTGTTGGGGGAGTTGTTGTGGTAGCCTGAGATGGCGGCGGAAGCGGCAGCAGCCACGGCGGCGGACATGTCAGAGTTCTGATTATGATCACAAGATGTGTGTGTGTTGAGTTGAGTTGAGTTGAGATGAGATATGTATGTGTGTGTTGAGCACAAGATGTGTTAAGACAATAGATAGATATATATAGAGGTTGTATTGTGATTTGAGATATTTGTTGTGTATTAATTTAGGCACTGTTCTTCAGGTGGGTTTGGTGGGGTTTGTCTAAAGCTAGCTAGCTGGCTAAGAGAAGGAAAATTCGGTGATTTTGATAAAATGATTGAGTTCAGAGTTCATTACCTATGGTCAAATGGAAAAAGATAGGAGTTTGGTATGATTTTGGTAACATGGATGGATCCAGTACATATATCATTCAGCCCTTGTAAAGAAGATCAAGATATATATTGGTTGAAATTCTTTGCTCTAGCAGTTAGACAGGGCTATACTCAATCATGTACGTGGAGAACAAATTAAGTGTGAGTCTTGGAGAGGTGATGAGGAATTTATAAAACTCAAGCAATACCAAGAAGAGATGGATCGGATTTGAGGCTGAGGATGATGTTTAGGTTTATAGGGGTAGAGGGGTAAGCAAATTTCTTAGACTATAGGGAGACAAAAGAGGGGCCCATGCAATAGAGAGCAAGTGATGGATGTTTGAATATCACTTCAATACGTCTCAATCATTGATCACTCCTCTTTGTTTCCTTTATTTTCCCTCTATCTATGCTTTAAAGCAGAGAAGAAAACAAAGGTGGGGGAACTTGTTTTGGCCTACCTTTTTAAATAAAGTAAGTACAAATTCAATTTATTTTAGACCATTGGATTGGACAGGAAAATGCCAATTTGCACTTGGAGTTCTTTTATCCCCGAAATTAAAGGGTTAGGACAATTTCACTCCACATTTGCAGGCGCCTAGCTTCTGTCCAGCATGTTGGCACAAATGTAAGTTCAGTTCGTAGTCATTTTTTCAATCTAAAACTAGATACTATAGTGCACTCTGGATTAGACTTTTCAAACTCCAATTATAAGGTAGGGTTTATAAGTTGAGTTGCATCCACAAACAACATATCTGACAAATTTGTACTGATTTATATTGAAACATATATAATTTTAAATTTCAAACATGATTTAAGCAAAAGCTAAAAGTATTTGTTTTCTCCTTAATTCAAATCATAATATACAATCTATGATTAATATATGCACGTGATGATTTATATATCTAAATCTAGTTCAGAAGAGGATCAGATTCGAACCAAGGTAAAGCTATTCAAGCCCTAGTTTTAAGTTCACTAGCAACGCAACTAGCAAGGCTCCAATTTTTTGTAGGGCCCCCTCGGGCAAACATTTATCGGAAAGGCCCTTGCTTTGAAAACATTATTTTTGCAAAGTTTTAATTATTGAGAACATTGATTATTGGCTGCTAGTAACAACACCCATCAACCTATTACCCACACCTCCCAAAATATGAAAACCTCAAAATACCTCTAACTAAAAATTCCTTAATCCATATTCATCTTCCCAATTGCCTCTACCATAAATTACATATTTACAGTATGGCCAATTTTTTCGTAAACAATACCGTAAATTACATATTTATAGTATTTAAAAAATAAAAAAAGTATACCATAAATAGGCAACTTATGGTAAAAGAATACAGAGTGATGTGGAGGTGTGATGAAAAGGGGATGAAGTTGGGGTATTTTTGTCAAATCAAGCTTATGTGGGGGTGTGGTAAATAAAGTGTTAGGTGTGGATACCAACAGCCTTATTATATTGCATTATCGGAAACGTCCCTGAAGAAAACACAAAAATGGGTATTAGATTATCGTAAAGGCCCACTAAAAAAAAATATTTCTGATTTGGGAGCTACTTCCCCCTCCCCAAATTGTTACGAAACCTCCAAGGTTCTTTTTTTTCGTTTTTAACCCTTACTGGAAGCGCACTTCCAGAGGAGTGTTATTCGGATGTGCGCATCCAGACATAGATTGGAAGCTCAACCGGATGTGCGGATTACATAGAAATTACCTCTTGTGTGTGGTTTGGCTGCAAAACGAGTAGAATAGGATGAAAAACGCTAGATATGAGGGATAAGAGAAAGAGATATTAGGTATCAAAAATGGGAAGAAGAGGGAGGGATCGTGGCATTTGAATTCTGAAGCACGCATGACCGGAAGCGCGCATCCGGTCAAATCCTGTCTGGAAGCGCTCATCTGGACAAGGATAACAACGGGAAAAAAAGAAGAAAAAAAACCTTGGGGGTTTCGTAGCAAAAAGGGGTGAAAAGTAAGCCCGTGATCATGTTGGGCCAGCCTTGAAGAGGATGACTTTTGTTTTTGGTGCAAAGAGGACGACTTGTTGATTACGATTATGATGAATATATTCAACTGTGCAATAGAAATAAATCATACCGAATAAATCAAAATTATAGATGCAGCCATTCTAGAACAAAATACCAAAAGATCTAGGATCTATATCACACGCTAGATTATCAAGGGGTTTGTGAATATAATTGGATCCGTAGCAATTAATTGTCGTCTTTTGCGGAATGGTTTTGACAATCGAACACGTACGTACTAGTGTGGTTTGTGATCTTCCTCGTAGTTCGTTAATGGGACTTTCGTCTCTCTTCCAGACGGGAGAAGGGTCACTGTTTTCTGATTGGTGTATTGGGACCAAAACTGTCGTCTCTAATGGATTACCCCATTAGGGTTTTCATAATCATCTAATGAGCCGTTACTGGTATCTGGTATGTGGTATCAAATCATTAAGTTCAATTTAAGTTTGGTAGTTTTGGGCTCCTGAAAAATTGGACACTTAAAATTGAGCCCCATACTACCTTTTTTTATTTTACTTAATTAACTTATAAAAAATGTAAACAAATAACATATTAAAAGGATAAAAAGTATATTAAAATATTAAATAATAATTTTAATATAAATAAAGATGTTAATTATATTTTTTAATATAAACTTTATTTTATTTTTTAGGATATAATTGATAAAATAATACTACTAAACTTTATCTTGATGTTTCGAAAAAAAACATGCAAGTAAAACTAAAAATAAATACCCTTGGGGAGCAACCCTCCACAGGTAGATCTCCTAGGGCTAGTTCAGTAATCCTTTGAGTTAGGCCTATGTTAGGAGCCCTAGTATGTCATTGGCACCGTGCCGGGTAGCCTTGAAAGTGTATTCACTAGCTGCCACTTTTTTTCTACAAAAAAAAAAACTAATTTATTTTTGTTTTTAAAAAACTAATTTTTTTATTCTGAACGACATTTAAAAAGAAACCAAAGGAACGAGTTCTTTGCCAATTTAACACAGCCTTGCTTTATTATCAGCAAATAAAATGTAGTTGTTGAATCAAACGTCATGTGAATCTATATAGGTGGATCACTCGAGATATGTAAATTGCTGTAAAGAAGCATTTTGCCAGATACAGCAATAGGCGTTATGCCAAAAACAAGATACAAACAAAGCATTGTCAGTTTTAAAGATTCTAGAATAATCTTGACCCCAAAAAAAAAAAAAAAAGATGCTAGAATAACAACATAAAAACATCACAACTATCATGCAAGATAGATGAATTTAATTAACACAGGCGTCATGAAAACAGTTGAAGGGAAGGTGTGAACAAAATCTCGGATTACAGAACTTATCACTAAGATTTGCCTTTTTTTTTTTTTTTTTTTTGCATCTGGCATAAGGAAAATCGCAGCTTTTGCGTGGCATAATGCTTCACCGCTTAGCTCTAAAGCGAAGGATACATGGTAATGGGAAGGTACAGTTGATCAAAAAATAGCATTAGCATATAAAAAAGGGCAAAAGTGGCAAGTCGGTAAGAATATGGATTTCACGTTGGCGGTCATGTAGCCTTTCTTTCGTGTATCTAAATCTGCAAACGTGTTCTTTGTAGGATTTCTCCTACAACTTTTGTGTTTTGAAAGAGCCACCAGTAGTGATGATCCTCTAACAACATGCACTGGGGGCACTGATTAGGGGGTAATTTGCCACCAAGAATTCTAAGTCTATATATTTAGCTGAAACGGCCAATTTGCAACTGTTCAATCCTGGGGCCCTTACATGGCAATCAAATTCTTGCCAAACATTTCGTACAATCAAATGTTTACATGAGAGTGTTTCACATTGGAATGTGCAAAAGCAATAGGACAATAGGAGGAAGGTAGGAATGTACATGTAAATGAAATTACAACATGATAAAAAAAAATCAAAATGCCCATCTTTTGATTCTTCCTGTTTCTTGGGAAAGAAAAACAACCCTTTCAATGTTATTAAGCCACCACAAATTGGTGCTAAATTTTCTAATCTAATATATACCTACGAAACTTGTCCCTTTCCAACCTCCTGCTTCAAGCATGACCATCAACTATCTCCCATCCTTGCATGTGCTTCTCTACGCCTACGCCTCCTGCCAGAACGACCCAACAGGACTCTGCCACCACCATGACGCTGGAGCCGGCTAACCAGGGATACACCATCATCATTACCTTCATTGTAGCTGCCATCATCATTGTCCTCATCCGAGGCATCCAGCTCACCGGCCCCATTCTGACCTGCTAACATATTGGGGGCCAGCTCAGGCCTCAGCCGCCTACTGATGTTGGTAACATCATTACCTTGCCGAACTGCATGTAACAGGAGGAAGAAATTCATGGCCTCTATACCCATCTGAAATCTTCCATTTCTTTCTGCATTACCTGCATCAAACTCCTCTTCATCTGTATCGAAGTCATTATGGTGACCTTCTATAACATAATCTCCAAAAACCACTGCCCCAGGCATGGTTGATGTAACTGTGCTGATAACATCTTCCCGTTCACGCTCCCACTCAAGCCATCTCCATTTTTGTTCATGATCAGGATCTACCATCCGTGGATGTGCCAAGGGATGCTCTGCCTTCACATGCTTCTGCAACTCCTTATAGCTCCCAACAAACGAGCAGTTCTCCTGCATGCAGCTTCTTTTCTTTGCATTCAGATAATCCCGCACAGGTTCCACAACAGTCCAACCTTTCACCTGACCCCTACATAGGGGACAAGCAAGCTCTGTGACTTCATTCTTCCCAAGAGGTGAGTTTGAATCATGGGTCACACCTGGATTATCGATTGAGCCTTGCATAGGCAGTCCATTTTGTGATGAAATTACTTTAGTGTACGCTTTCTTGTACTGATCAAGGCAGTTGGAATGACGAAAGCTAGTTCCACACATATAAGGACGACAACCTTTGTCATGAGAAGAACAAAGGAGAAGAACAGCATTGTGTGGATATTCCATGCACACAGAACATGTTACATCTTCCCACTCTTTCTTATCCACGGGTTTGAAGCATTTCTTTTGGCACACATCCTCACAAATACCCCTTTTGCATGGAGCCAGTGGGTATGGAGTCAGTCTGTACTGACGAGAAGCAATTCTGTGACGTCCCCTGCTTCCTTTTGCCATTTTCAAAATACGGACAGAACCTGGAATTTAAAATGCAAAAAGTGTTAAAAGAATACTCTGATTTTAGGGATCTAAATATCAGGGTGTCAAACTACATGCGCATTCATATATTTTTTATGTAAACTCGAAAAATGTAAACATTAGATTTACAAATTACTAAAATAAAATAGCATAAAGTTCTATTCGCAAATGTTACATAAATATTAAAAAAAAAAAAAAAACCTTGAGTATGACCAGAAAAAAACAGAGATTAAATGTCATCCAATCCAAAATCTATCCTCCAGGAAAACAAAAGGAAGGTGCAGACAAAATAGGAATTAAAGTTCCTACAAAAGTAAAAGGATGAACAAAAATACATAATTTTTCTGCAATCTGCACATACTACAAAAGATGTCTCTTAGTTATCTCTTGAAAATTAAATTCCTTAATATAAAAAGTGATCTGACCCTCACAGTCAAAGTCTCATCGATCCATTATCCAAACTACCATAACCATTTTTACTGCACAAGTCTATTACACCAGAGTACTCTTGTTTCTACTGACAAACCAATTTAATCAGTGCCTAAGCATTATATACTTAGAAGAAAAAATCACACACGCACAACAACAATCTAAACCTTTTCCTACTAGGTAGAGTCAACAACAAGGATCATGTCTAACTAAAGAACATTAAGATCCAAATTCTTCTTAATGGATTGGCTTATGGTTTTCTTTGGTCTTCTTTTATCTATAACTGTTAGACTATCCTTCGTCTAATATAACCTCCTTACTATTGCTTGAGTATCTTCTCCACATATGTTCAAACCACCTAAGACAAGACTGCCATCTTTTCCACAATAGGTGCTACTCCAACGTCCTCTCTAATCTTTCATTCCTAATTCTATCTTGTTGTGTGACCACCATCCACCGTAACATACTCATCTTTGCACATACTGACAGACACAGAGAATATTTATCAAATTTTAAGAAGAAATCTAAGAACCCCACAAGATAATTCTTCAATTATGATATGAATAGAAACCTAAATGTAAAGAGCCGTGAAGAAGTCCCATCAAAGAATCTAAAAAGATGATTTTCTCCCTTGGGGTTCAACATGTTTCTTCTCATTTGAGTACGATAGGCCTTGCAGGATGGTGCCCTGTTCTAACCAAACCCTTTGAACCTTTCATCAAACCTTCCAAAATAGCAGCTAAAATGTTCAGTTTACTCAGTTATTATGCAGTGAAGAAAGAAATGAATGATATAAAAACATAGGTACTTGTTCATATGACTGTCCATTTACATATACCAGCCTAAAATGCATCCTTCCATCCACTCCACTCAACCATCACTAATGACTGCCTATTTTAAAAAAGTGCTGATACACAGATGCATAATCATAATTGCCAAAGGTGGCCTGAATAGTTCATACCAAATACAATTTCTGATGCATCACACACTGGTCATGCCAGAGAATAAAGTAAACAGCTAAAAAAAGACAATATTCTAAGATTCACATCTGCAACATTGAAACTCAAACAGTCCTTCCTAAAATCCAATGTTTAAGTGCCTGTTCAGATTTACATTCAGGTTGGGATGAATGTACATCCAAGAAGTAACACCTTTGATACTTTTGCTCCCAACGGAGCTTTGGAATTTGTGCTGCCTGAAAAACAAACATGCACTAAATTGTCCAGTTCTTCATACCCACAAGGGAATAGAAGAGTATACACTACACAAATGAGAGAAAGGCTCCCCATTACAGAAAGAATAAAAAACAAATTTTGTCCTTTGAGGTCAATGCTTCCTTTCATAACATTACATAGGTATCTTTGCCTGCCAAACATTAAAAACCATTAAATGGATTACCAGCCCACAAAATATTGACAGAAGATGCACGTTCGGCTGCAATGCATGAACACAAGTTGTTTGGTCCAGTAAGAGACATTATGATCTAAGCCTCTAACCAATAATAAGACTGAAGTTTTTTGAAGTATCTTCCCACAGTTGATGCATAAAAGGTGGTAGATATTAGACAATTTGTGAACCTTAATGACTGCAGGTCAGTTTACTCATTAACCAACACGAAAGACCTCCATTCTTGCCACCAATTATATCAAAAGAATTTTCTTTTGACATGGAAAACTACATCAACATGAATCTGTAACTACATCTAGGACAATCTATTATTTAATTCAGAAAGAATAAAAAAATAGCAGATGAGGATTCATCTTAGAAGAAGACAGGGAGAATTCTATTTTTTGTCTAATCACCCTAAATCCAAGATGCAATCATGCAATAATACAGTAAACCCTATTTTATTTGCCTATTTTGGCAGTATTATTACACTTTGAAAACAGCATGACACCACAGGTTATGACTGCCAGGATAACCCATAGAAGAGCATATATCAGTTACCTTGTATATTTTGGCAGTCTAAGTATGACTTTTGGTCTTGTGCCAATAACACATTAACATATAGCCAGATAGTCAGATCTATTGAACAGGTGGCATTATCACAGTACACAATTCATTTAAGCAAAACTTCTCTTACCACAAAAAAAAAAAAAAAAAAAGTTCAGAACATCCAATAATCTCATAAAAGGGAATACGACAGGTTCTAAATGGGAAGGGAAAAGGAACAAACTAGTAGAGAATTGAACCAACACAATGATGAGGTAAACTTTAAAAAATGATGATAACATTTACATTGCTTGTAATTGAACCTAAAGAAAACAATATTACTAATTTGTTTGTATAAATCAAGCTGAACACAAAAAGGCTTATACTAACTACTACTAGTTAACATACAGAAGATGAAGAACACATACATGAGACAATGGACTGAGTAGTCAATGCAATGCAAACACTTATAATAAACAGAAAGGCAATTGCTAGAAATAGCCCCATTCTGCCAACAAACTCTCTGGATTGCTGTAAACGAAGCATGCTCTGCATCAAACCATAACTCAAGGATAAGGAAAAACTCACCAGCTCGCAATTGGAGTAAAGAATCCAACAAGTTAGTTCAAGAGACCACAGTGCATCTGCAATAAATAAATAGTAAGAGATTGATACAAGTCGGTCAAAAGGAAACAACGTGGTGAGATGCAAAAGGAGCAACAGCAAGCAAAGACAACTAACAAAGTAAGATTCATAGATTAATATAATATTAACCAGAACATGAAGCTGAGATAAGAAGCACATGTCGCTAAGCTTCACCCATCCATCTTATCTTAGATCCAATCATACAACCTAATATATTATTTTTTTCAAATTTAAAAATATTTTTTAATTAAAAACATAAATTAACCAGAAACAAATGTCGACAAAACAAAAAATGCCCATCTGTTTGGAAACCGAGAAAACAAATGAAAATGGGAGAAAGATTGAAAATTTAACTAAAAGCACAAAAGTACCACCAACTAGGTATCTGTTTCCTCGATTGTCAGTTAAAAAATTTCAAACAAAAAAAATAATGGGTTAGCAAAATTGAAAAACAAAATGAAATGCAAAGACGAAAAAGAGAAAGAGAGGGTGGAGATATAATGGTCGTACCAGGCGTCTACGAAGAAGAAACTGAAAAAAGTGAAAATGGAAGAAAACGAAGCGAATTTTTAAAGAGAGAAACAGAGAGAGAGAGAGAGAAGGGGGGGGGGGGGAGGAATAAGATTCTCTAGTAAGTGATCGAAAGCAAAGACGATGGAATCGAGAGGGAAATGGGAGGTGAAGGTAATTTCTCTTTCATAATAATCTGCTGCTCTTTTGTTTTGGGGAGAGAAAGAAACTTACTTGAGAATCGCGGAGTTCGAGTCATTTCTACGCTACACCACCCTTCCCTTGCTTTGCTACCCATGTCCCACAACGCTCTGCTCATTCCCACGCGCTCCTTAAGCGAATGCGTCACACGCTCTTCTGTAACTGACGCAGCGTGAACTTGAATGGGTGATGACGTGCCACGGAGTGCGCCTTCACGTGATCCGCTTCCCAATACCCACTTACCAATTACCAGAAGGATCAAGCATATTCCATTCCATCTTACAGGTACAGTTTATAAATGGAAAAAAAAAAAACTTTATAAATTTCTTTATTTCTTTTTTTTGGGTACAATAAATCCTTTATTATTATTTTAAATATAAAAATAAAGTCATCTCAAAAATTGATTAAATTATTATTATTAATAGTATAATAACAGGATAATAATTTAAGAATTTCTCAAAGGGAGTCATAAATTTATTTTTGATGAAAATCTTGTTATCTTAAATACTGTAAAAAATATTATAATTATAATAAATTAATGCAGATAAAGTTTTAACTTTTAAGGGAATTTGTAAATAACTGTAAGATTGGCCTAACTTTACGTATGTTAGGTTTATATATATATATATATATATATATATATATATATATATATATATATATATATATATATATATATATATATCCGAACTGAATAATAAAACAAAAATGAGAGCACTTAATTTTATTATTATGATTTTTTTTTATTCTAGAGAGCACTTAATTTAATAGAGCCACGAGGGGTTGCTCACAAATTTGTCTATCCAGTTCACCAAAAAATATGTCTATCCAGCTTTGAATTCAATGCTGTATTTTAGACGTCTGAATTGAGCAACTTTAATGGAAAATTTTGGTATCATCTACCAATACCCTTTTTCTTTTCCTTTTTTTTTTCTTTTTTTTCAAATCTACCAATCCCGGTAAAGGGAACAGCGCCTCACGGAACTTCAGTCAGTGGTGTTGTCATCGTGGCGTTACATGGACTCATGAAGCCCATCGACCTGTATTTCCCCTTGACTTAGGAAGGAATTTTCTTTTCTTTTTTTTTTTTCCTTTTTTTTTCTGTCACATGTATTCCTTCTGTTTTCGTATATAAACAAAAATTATTTTTTATATTTATTGAAAAATATATATATCTAGTCCAAAATTTGAACCAGATACATATATTTTTCAATAAATGTAAAAAGTGACATTTGTTTATATACAAAAACAAAGGGAGTAATAAAGTTTTCAGATCAAAAGCAACTAGCATGACTAAATGCAAATAACCATTTCAAAATGCATTATCTACGATGATTCGAGTAATCCTTTAATTTAGTTCATGTAATTACACTCTCTCTTATCTAATCCCTGACGTATATCAAAATAATAAATAATCTTTCTAATCTGAAATATAAGCAAAAGTTTTGGACCAAATACATTGAATTTGTTGCTTATAATTTAGACAAGAGAGAGTAGTCCCTAAAATTTGTGAAATCCGTCAAATTAATCCCTAAAGTTTTGTGAAATCAATCTCATTAGTCCCTCTAAGGGACTTCTTATAAAACTTTATTGACTAATTTGACGGATTTCATAAACTTTAGGGATTTAGGAACTAAATAAGAAAGAAGGTGTAAGTTCAGAGACTAAATTAAGAGATTTTTCTAATACTTTATTTTCATTATACTCTGTATAGCCATTTTGAATTAAATTGATTTGTTTGGCAACTTGCAAATTTGAAACTTGCAAATTTATAATGAAGCCAATCAAAAAATTTACTTCCATCAAAATTCTTTTTTTATTGAAAGGAAGCCCAAAGGGCAAAATTACAAAAGAATAGATCTAGGGACTTTTTTTAAAATAATAACATGTGGAAGCCCAAAGACATATTACAGAGAACTAAACAGGGAGTTGAGACTCCCAAAACATCAGAGCACAAAACTTGAATAATAGAAGCTGGCGACCGATCATAAACAACTAAACCAGAAGCTTGGTCACAACCCAAGTTAGCAAGATGGTATGCACACGCGTGACACGCACAACCCAATTATCAAGCAAAATCTTCCAGATTCTCTTCAATTGAAACCCACCAGCACTTCCCTCGCCCCTTCCCTTGATTGCTCTTCACCACAACAGACGAATCTAGACACAACGCAACAGACAGCTTGGAAACCTTTCCTCTTGGATAGAAGAAGGCCTTCAATGACACCCCACAACTCAGCTTCATACACAGAACTCTTCCCCCAACTTCTTTGAGAACCCTCCTAACCAACTGCCATGAACATCACGCAGACAACCTCCACAACCGACCACATCGTTGGGACCTGTTGAAGCTCCATCAGTATTTAGGCAAACAAAGCCCATATCCGGAGGAATCCACTTGATGTCAGTCCAAAAGTGCTATTGGGCTACAACATTGGTGGAAGCAGCTGCATGGTATTCATGGTAACGCTGCAACACAATATACCAAGAATTAAAATGCCCGGAAAAAGAAGCATCATGGGCTAATTGGTTCCTCCACCTCCAAATCTGGCGGCACGCTATAGCCCAAAGCTCGGCCTAATTCGCAATAGAAAGGCTCCCAAGATTAAAATTAAGATTCAGCTAGACCCAAGAGCTGAGGTCCCCCATGAAGAAGTTGCTTCTATGAGACTTATCTGCCAAATTGCACCACATACCAGCCACAAAAGGGCAATCACACAGAGCATGTATAGCAATCTTCGCTATTTCCTTGCAGTGAGGGCACAACGGGTCACCCAAACTCCACATATGCTTCATGTAATTCGTGAGGAGTTTACCATGAAGCAGTTGCCACCCAAAGTATTGAACTCACTCAACAACTTAGAGCTTCCAAATCTGTTCCCAATGCATAGGAGCAACTCACTTGTGGAAGCCATTGAGAAAATGATAGACACTAGCAACTGAGAAAGCACCATTTCTGTTTCCTGGCCAAATCCTTCTATCCTCATCACTCTCTAGAGAAAGGGGCATCAAAGCACCGACTCTTGAAATAATGTCAGCAGGTAGAAAATTGGAGACAGAGTCTAGACTCCAGCTTCCATCTTCATTGGAAAAATCGCAGACCTTTAAATTGGCCAAATGTTGAGGGACCTCATCCACTACATCACACAATCTCATCTGCACATTAAACCACTTATCATGCCAGAAATCAACAATTGAACCATCTCCACGGCCCAAGCTTCAAGAGAGATCATCTTTGGCCAAGTTCTAGCTATAGCTTTCCAAAGAAAGGAGTATGTACTTTGAATAGAAACTTGGCTGCTAACAAAGTTGGTTTTTAAACCACCATGTAACACCAAGCAAAGAAAGCTACAAATGCGTTAGGGGCAACTCGGCTTTCACACCAAGCTCCATTGCTTCTCTCTTCACGGTTCATTACTTGTTGCCAATAATTCATAAGCAAACTCCGTAGAAAACATATCATTGGACGCAATCTTCCAATAGGGAGTATCTTGACCTCTTTCAGCACTAGTAACGTTACACCTCAAAACCTTATTCAACACATCGGTGGGCAAAATAATTTGCAACCATTCACTCTTCCATCTATCCTCCTCAACAAAGTAGCTCACATTGACTCTCATAAGCTTCTCTGAGAGGTTAAATAAAGCAAAATCTTTCAAAAGTTTTCCCAAAGGACCAAAACCTCACAATTCTGCCGTCACCCACGAGCCATCTAATACCTCGATTGAAATCTTCCCAAACCATTGATATGCCCCTCCAAGTCTCGGAAGCCACTTTCCTACTCTCCACCTTTGGCCAGCTATCATCACCACATTTATTTTTCTCTTTGAGGAGCTTGACCCAAAGAGCATTAGGGTTAATGCAAAGGTCCCAAGCCAACTTCATCAAGGGAACCTTATTCATAGTATGAGCATCTCTAAGGCCCATCCCACTTCTTCGCATGGACAAAATGCTTCCAATTCACAGTGTGCCATTTCTTACACTCCATAGAGCCAACCCATATGAAACTTCTGATAAATTGATCAAGCTTACGACATATTGTTTTAGGGATCAAAGTAGAACGCATGACATATGTAAGCAAGGCAACAAGAACAGACTGAGTCAAAGTTATGCAGCCCACAAATGAAATGAAAGCTGCTTAAGCTTCCAAGAATCAAGTCTTTGCCTCGCTTTCTCCAAGATATAATCAAAATCATGAATCTTCTTTCTACTATGGAGACACAAGACGCCAAGATACTTCTCAAGATTGTTGGTGAGCCCGTGTCCAGCTATATCTGCAATACTCTAAGCCAACTCATCATTAACATTCTTAGACACAAAAATCTTTGTTTTTTCCACGTTAACTTTCTCACTTGAAACACCACAGAACATCTTTAAACAATTGACCATCGTGGTCATTTGCTCCTAGGTTGCTTCTCCAAATAAAATGAGGTCATCCATAAAGAAAATGTGAGAAAAAGGAGTTTCATTGCGCGATAGCACCATAGGTTTCCACTTCCCCTCCCTTGTAAGGCTAGCTATCTCTTGACCAAGTCATTCCATGCAAAGCACGAAGATGAAAGGCGATAATGAATCACCTTGGCGAACTCCTCGCGTGGGCAAGAATCTCTCAAAAGGGCTATCCTTATATTGCCTTGTGCTCAAAGGCTTTCCCTCACATTGTACTCACGATCTTCTCCACCCCCATGTAGAATTTTTGCCTTTTGCAAGGTTCGAACTCGGGGCCTGGGGCTTAAATGACAAGGTGCTTCTGCGTTACTTAAGCCCCAGGCCCCGGGTTCGAACCTTGCAAAAGGCAAAAATTCTACATGGGGGTAGAGAAGATCGTGAGTACAATACGAGAGAAAACCTTTGAGCACAAGACAATATAAAGATAGCTCCCGGTTGTTAAAAAAAAAGCCATTAATTAAAACTTGCATAGAGGGAGACTCAATACAACTCATAATAAGAGCAAGAAACTGATATTTGAAGCCAATAAAATGCAAGGTTTCCTCAATGAATTTCCATCTTAGTCGATTGTAGCTTCTTTTTTTTTTTTTTGGTACAAGTCGATTGTAGGCTTTTTCCACGTCGACTTTGATACTTCCATCAAAATTCAAAATGTTATTATATATTTTTTCATAAAATGTTATGATGATTTTTTTAAAAACTATTGGATTTTTTTTCTACGCAAGTATTACCAATTAAATATTTGTAGAGTCCTTATTCTCGGCCAAAATGTTAGAAAATCTGAAATTTCTTTAAAGTCACAAGTATATTGTTAATCTGTCGCACTAGCTTGTTTGGTCTTTTCCTACCACCGATGAGTTCGTTAGAGTAACCGAAAACTAATGAGCTTGTAACTACCAAGGGTCCTATGAGCACCACAAACTTCTATAATCCCCTCTAAATATTGTCATCAACTCAAAAAATATCTCTCTCTGTCTCTTAATATAAGATCCTTTTGTAAAATAAAAAAAATTATCTCTTAATAAGACCATTTTTAAAGACTAATATGCATTAATTATTTTTTTTACAAAATTACATCTAAGTTAATGAAGGAAATTAAAAGACCTATAATTTCTCTCTCTTAATAGTCTTGAAAGATGAGAAGAATAATTTGGGAAAAATAGCACACATTTTGTACAAATTTAATACTAATAACTAATAAAACACACTTTTTTAAGGGACGTGAAATAGTCAAAGGAGTCCTATATTAAGGAACGGAGGGAGTAATATCTTGGTTTTTTTTTCCCTTCAAATTTTCTATATAATTGTTGGTTTAGTTGAAACTTGAGAGCGGTAACAAGTATTTTTTTTTTATGCAAGGTGACAATTCACCATAAATTTATTAAAAAAAAACAGAAAACATAAACATGGGGGATGTAAACCAAAACCCATGCAAGATAAACAAGAATTAAGTAAACCTAGAATTAGGTTTTTTATTCAGTCTCAAGTTATACTACTTCTTAGATTTGGGCTTAACCAGTGTGAAACCATCCTCAGCGGCATTATCATTATTCTGCTCTTCTTCCTTAAAAGTACTTGTATCCTTTTGTTTTGTCCACAACGCATATAAAACTTTAAAATCATTCTGAACAACAGCTGAAAAAGAGCTAAGATCTTGAACAGAAACTTGACTGGTATTAAGGGGAAAAGGCATGGAAATTTGGCCATTCAAATTCTCTGGCATGTGCTCAGATTAAACCTGATTAACAACTTGCGGCACGGATGCTATAGAGTCAGCTACCCTGGATGACGTTGAATCGCTAGTGGCACCAAAAACATCTTGAATAGCTTGTGTTGGACTCAAATCCAAACCCGAAGATACAGTAGCATCAACAGAAATGTCACCATGGTGAACCTGTTCGCCCTTCCTTGCCTTTTGTGTGCCTTGGTCTACATGAATACCTTGAGCAATCAAACCAACATATAAAGATTGATCCTGCGAAACCTCATGATTCTGAGTGAAACCCAGCAAAGGGTTATCACGACCAGTCTCAGTTTCAGTGAGTGGTACATTAGAGATACACACCAATGCAGACCTGTTGACTGCAACACGCTGAACTAGAATAGAATTTGAATTGAAGGCAGCTTCCGGATTCCGTGATGATTCCTCCTCATTCCCTGCTAAATCAGATTTGTTATTTATATAGGGCATATCCTTTTTTTTCTCATCTGTTGTATCCTTGCCTGGAACATCTTCAGAGTTCACATTAATGATTTCCTTATGCTTGGGGACATATTTAGTAAACATTTTTTTTAGAAGGCAGTTGCACATATACTTGCTGAGTTGCCTTCTTTTTGGGAGCAGGTATCTCATTATGTGGCTGGTTTTTAATTGCTGGCTTCCTACGACAGTTGGTGAGTGTGTGTCCTGTTTCTATAACGAAGGCAATAAGGAGGCAACTTCTGATATTCAACATTAACACAAAGTGCAACACCTTCATGTTCAATCCATAGTTCATCCAGTAGCATCCCTGCTATATCTAGATCAATTAAAATACGTGCAAAATGACCATAAACACGATTCTTCGTTGCCTCATCAATAGCGATTGGTGTTCCGATTCCAGCAGCGATCTCAAACAACATTTTAGTGCGCCAATATTCCTGAGGAAGTTCATGCAGTCGAACCCAGCACAGAATGTGACATCCCGATTTTTAAACAATATTTGGAAAATAATTAGATCAATAATTAAGTGATAAATGGAGTTAGAAACCCTAATTAGGGACAAAATGGGCTTAAGTGAGATCCAGAAACCCTAGAAAGGAGATAGAAACCATAAGAATAGCCTAGAAGGGTAAAGAATACCCTAGAACTCTCTAGGGCGGACGAAACTAGAATTTTCTGGAAGTGGTCCCTCGCGACGCGACGGAGAAAATAAAGGTAACCGTCGCGACGCGACATAAGTCGGTGAGTTAAGTCGGCGAATCAGAGCGTCGGATTGCTGACACGTGTACCACGTCACGACGCGACGGGATTTACGCCTGAGGACCATCGCGATGCGATGGACCCAAAGTGGCTATAAATACCACCCTCCACTCTCCTCACTTATTCCAAAGGATCCTTTGGGAGGGCGTGGAGGAGCTTGGGAGACACGACAAGGACGCGGGGATGGGACCCGAGCAGCAGTAGCCTTCTAAGCCAGGTAAGGGGGAAGGTACCTTAATCATTTGGAAAAATAGGTAGTAGAATAGTACTATTAGCATGTGTAGGGGACCTTAACCCTACTAGGGGTTGATAACAGCAGCATCTCAGGAGAGGAGCTGTGACCTATGATAGCTGATGATAGTTGTTAGAGGTCTGTCAACCATAGAAATGATCTATTGAAATCTATGGATGTATGTTGATTGATGTGATGTTTTGATATGATTGCTTTATGATTGTGTGACTGTTGATGTGTTGATTGATAACATGTCAGTAGCAGGTCGCCTAAGCGACATTAGGACTGATCCTTACGTTGATCAAGGATGGTTGATAATCTGATTAACATGTTGATATTTATCTACTAGTTGTATATGATATAGATGGGTCTGATGTATGGGTCAAGGGTGTCGCCCTCTAGATAGAGGTTTGCGAATCCCTAGACGGTAGTAGGAAATATTACTGTCGATGCTCTGTTTGTGGTGATAGTCGGGTCAGTGTACCCGAGGTTGGTGTACCTGAGGTATCGACAGGATGATAATGAGATAAGTCGGTGGCCTTGAGGGTTTGGACTCGGCCAATACCTCGAGGGTATGGACTCGGTCTTTCCGATGAGGCACTCCATGTCTGTGGTATCGAAGGTACGGAGTATTTTGGCCATAGTCGGTGACCTTGAGGGTATGGACTCGATTATCTGGACGAGTCTCCAGGACTCGACGTCTGACAGGTGAACAATCTTGACCATTTTCTGTAAAGGGAATGTCGTCCTTGTACACGGGATGATACCTTACTGCGGCAATCGGGTATGGTAGTATGGGATAGCATAACCGGTAATCGGATATGATAGCGTAACAGGATATGTTCCCAGGACAACCAACTTAAGTTTCGTTTCTGTGCCCTGAGCCTGGTGATCGGTCTAGGGAGTAGGGCGTTAATGGCCCACAATAATCAGCAACGCTTTGGGTCAGTAGGGCTGGTAATTGAGTTTGAAATCTCTAGGACAGTAAGGCTGGTAATTGAGCCCAAAACGTCCGGTGGTTTGGGTCTGTAGGGCTGATAATTGAGCCTGAAAGACTGGTGACGTGTGTCAGACTGTGGTATCAGAGTATGATGTGGCCTGTGACCGTGTGGTCAGGATTATCAGTATGACGTATCAGTATGGTTTGGTATGTGGCCTTATACTCAAGATTTTGAGTGTGTATTTGTGATAATAGTTATGTTAATAATTGTTGTGATATGCTGATGTGTATGGTGACAGTCTATCTGCTATGCTGTTTTCTAGCTTGTTAGTGATTGATAAGTATCTTACCCCTTCGTTTTCTGTGTTTTCTATATTATATGATGATGGATAGCAAATAAATGATAAGTTTAAGTACTTAAAGCCTGGAAAGCAGTGTTGCATCACAGCTAGTGTGTCTAATTGCGTACTCTGATGTTGGATTGAAACTGTATTGTTGCTGAGGTCAGGATAAAGTGACGTCCTGTCTCAGTGGGGGTGTTATATTAGTGGTATTAGAGCAGTTCGGTTCTAAACGGACTGTAGGGAGGGTCGAGTCACTAGCCGTGTCTAGAGTCTGGTTGTCTCTACAACGGATGACAACTGAATTGAGGTTAGGTAGAGAGTTTGACACTGGAAATTCTGTCCCGGATGAATAACATCTTTTGAATTTTCAAGGACGAAAATTCTTTAAGGAGGGTATTAATGTGACATCCCGATTTTTAAACAACATTAAGAAAATAATTAGATCAGTAATTAAGTGATAAATGGAGTTAGAAGCCCTAATTAGGGATAAAATGGGCTTAAATGAGACCTAGAAACCCTAGAAAGGAGATAAAAATGATAAATAGCTTAGAAGGGTAAAGAATACCCTAGAACTCTTTAGGGCGGACGAAACTAGAATTTTCATGAAGTGGTCCCTCGCGACACAACGGAGAAAACAAAGGAAACCGTCGCGACGCGACGTAAGTCGATGAGTTAAGTTGGTGGATCAGAGCGCGGGATTGCTGACACGTGTACCACGTCGCGACGCGACAGGATTTATGCCTGAGAACCATCGCGACGCGATGGACCCAAAATGGCTATAAATACCACCCTTCACCCTCCATTCTCCTCACTTCTTCCAAAGGATCCTTTGGGAGGGCATGAAGGAGCATGGGAGACGCGACAAGGACGTAGGGACGGGACGCGAGCGACAGCAGTATTCTAGGCCAGGTAAGGGGAAGATACCTTAATCACTAGGAAAAATAGGTAGTAGAGTAGTACTGTTAGCATGTGTAGGGGCCTTAACCCTACTAGGGGTTGATAACAGCAACATCTCAGGAGATGAGCTGTGACCTGTGATAGCTGAGGACAGTTGTCAGAGGTCTGTCAACCATAGGAATGATCTATTGAAATCTATGGATGGATGTTGATTTATGTGATATTTTGATATGATTGCTTTATGATTATGTGACTGTTGATGTGTTGATTGATAACATGTCAGTAGTAGGTCGCCTGAGCGACATTAGGATTAATCCTTACGTTGATCAAGGATGGTTGATAATCCGATTAACATGCTAATATTTATGTACTGGCTGTATATGATATATGTAGACCTGATGTATGAGTCAAGGGTGCCGCCCTATAGATAGAGGTTTGTGAATCCTTAGACAGTAGTAGGAAATATTACCGTCGATGCTCTATTTGTGGTGATAGCCGGGTCGGTGTACCCGAGGTTGGTGTACGTGAGGTATTGACAGGATGGTAATGAGATAAGTCGGTGGCCTTGAGGGTATAGACTCGGCCAAGACCTTGAGGGTATGGACTCGGTTTTTTCGATGAGGCACTCTATGTCTGTGGTATCGTAGGTACAGAGTATTTTAGAGATAATCGGTGACCTTAAGGGTATGGACTTGGTTATCCGGACGAGTCTCCAGGACTCCACGTCTGATAGGTGGACAATCATGGCCATTTTCTGTAAAGGGAATGCCATCCTTGTGCACAGGACAGTACCTTACTCCGGCAACCGGGTATGGTAGTATGGGATGCCATAACCGGTAATCGGAGATGGTAGCGTAACAAGATATGTTCCTGGGACAACCAACTTAAATTTTGTTTCTGTGCCCTGAGACTGGTAATCGGTCTAGGGAGTAGGGCGTTAATGGCCCGCAATAATCAGCGACGCTGTGGGTCAGTAGGGCTGGTAATTGAGCCTGAAATTTTTGGGACAGTAAGGCTAGTAATTGAGCCTGAAAGACCGGTGACATATGTCAAACTGTGGCATCAGAGTATGATTTGGTCTGTAACCGTGTGGTCAGGATTGTCAGTATGGCGTATCAGTATGGTTTGTTCTGTGACCGTATACTCTAGATTTTGAGTGTGTATTTGTAATAACAGTTATGTTAATGATTGTTGTGATATGCTGATGTACATGGTGACAGCCTATCTGCTATGTTGTTTTCCTGCTTGTTAGTGATTGATGAGTATCTTACCCCTTCGTTTTCTGTGTTTTCTATATTATATGATGATGGATAGCTGATAAATAATAAGTTTAACCACTTAAAGCTTGGAAAACAGTGTTGCATCACGGCCAGTGTGTCCTGTTGCGTACTCTGATGTTGGATTGAAAATGTGTCGTTGCTGAGGTCAGGATAAAGTGACGCCCTGTCTCGGCGGGGTGTTACATTAGTGGTATCAGAGCAGTTCGGTTCTAACCGGACTGTGGGGAGCGTCGAGTCACTAGCCGTGTCTAAAGTCTAGTTGTCTCCACATCAGATGACAACTGAGTTGAGGTTGGGTAGAGAGATTGACACAAGGAATCCTGTCCCGGATGAATAACATCCTTTGAATTTTCGAGGACGGAAATTCTTTAAGGATGATAGTAATGTGACATCCCGACTTTTAAACATTATTAGGAAAATAGGAAAATAATTAGATTAGTAATTAAGTGATAAATGGAGTTAGAAACCCGAATTAGGGATAAAATGGGCTTAAATTAGACCCAGAAACCCTAGAGAGGAGATAGAAATCAGAAGAATAGCCTAGAAGGGAAAAGAATACACTAGAACTCTCTAGGGCGGACGAAACTAGAATTTTCTAGAAGCGGTCCCTCGCGACGCGACGGAGAAAACAAAGGAAACCATCGTGACGCCACGTTAGTCATCAGAGCGTGGGATTACTGACACGTGTACCACGTCGCGACGCGACGGGATTTACGCCTGAGGACCATCGCGACACGATGGACCCAAGGTGGCTATAAATACCACCCTTCACCCTCCATTCTCCTCACTTCTTCCAAAGGATCCTTTGGGAGGGATTGGTGGAGCTTGGCAGACACGACAAGGACGCAGGGATGAGACGCGAGCGGCAGCAGCCTTCTAAGCCAGGTAAGGGGGAGGATACCTTAATCACTAGGGAAAATAGGTAGTAGAGTAGTATTGTTAGCATGTGTAGGGAACCCTAACCCTACTAGGGGTTGATAACAGCAGCACATCAAGAGAGGAGCTGTGACCTTTGATAACTGAGGACAGTTGTCAGGGTCTGTCAACCATAGGAATGATCTATTGAAATCTATGGATGGATGTTGATTGATGTGATGTTTTGATATGATTTCTTTATGATTGTGTGACTGTTGATAGTTGATTGATAACATGTCAGTAGCAGGTCGCCTGAGCGACATTAAGATTGATCCTTATGTTGATCAAGGATGGTTGATAATCTGATTAACATGTTGATATTTATGTACTGGCTGATATGATAAATGTGGGTCTGATGTATGAGTCAAGGGTGCTGCCCTCTAGATAGAGGTTTATGAATCCCTAGACGATAGTAGGAAATATTACCGTCGATGCTTTGTTTGTGGTGATAGCCGGGTCGATGTACCCGAGGTTAGTGTACCTGAGGTATCGACAAGATGGTTATGAGATAAGTCGGTGGCCTTGAGGGTATGGACTTAGCCAAGACCTTGAGGGTATGGACTCGGTCTTTCCGATGAGGCTCTCCATGTCTGTGGTATCGAAGGTACGAAGTATTTTGGAGATAGTCGGTGACCTTGAGGGTATGAACTCGGTTATCCGGACGAGTCTCCAGGACTCCATGTCTGACAGGTGGACAATCTTGGCCATTTTCTGTAAAGGGAATGCCGTCCTTGTGCATGGGACGGTACCTTACTTCGGTAATCGAGTATGGTAGTATGGATGTCATAACAGGTAATCGGAAATGGTAGCGTAATAGGATATGCTCCCGGGACAACCAACTTAAGTTTCGTTTCTGTGCCCTGAGGCTGGTGATCGGTCTAGGGAGTAGGGCGTTAATGGCCCGCAATAATCAGCGATGCTTTGGGTCAGTAGGGCTGGTAATTGAGCCAGAAACATTCGGTGGTTTGGGTCTGTAGGGCTGGTAATTGAGTCTGGAAGGCCGGTGACATGTGTCAAACCGTGGTATCAGAGTATAATGTGGTATGTGACCGTGTGGTCAGGATTGTCAGTATGACGTATCAGTATGGTTTAGTCTGTGACCGTATACTCAAGATTTTGAGTGTGTATTTGTGATAATAGTTATGTTAATGATTGTTGTGACATGCTGATGTGCATGGTGACAGTCTATCTGCTATGCTGTTTTCCTGCTTGTTAGTGATTGATGAGTATCTTACCCCTTCATTTTTTGTGTTTTCTATATTATATGATGATGGATAGCAGATAAATAATAAGTTTAAGTACTTAAAGCCTGGAAAGTAGTGTTGCATCACGGCTTGTGTGTCCTGTTGTGTACTCTGATGTTGGATTGAAAATGTGTTATTGCTAAGGTCAGGATAAAGTGACGCCCTGTCTCGGCGGGGTGTTACATTAGTGGTATCAGAGCAGTTCGGTTCTAACCGGACTGTGGGGAGGGTCGAGTCACTAGCTGTGTCTAGAGTCTAGTTGTCTCCACATCGAATGACAACTGAGTTGAGGTTGGGTAGAGAGTTTGACACTAGGAATCCTGTCCCGGAAGAATAACATCCTTTGAATTTTCGAGGACGAAAATTCTTTAAAGAGGGTAGTAAGGTGACATCCCGATTTTTAAACAATATTAGGAAAATAATTAGATCAGTAATTAAGTGATAAATGGAGTTACAAACCCTAATTAGGGATAAAATGGGCTTAAATGAGACCCAGAAATCCTAGAAAGGAGATAGAAATCATAAGAATAGCCTAGAATAGCCTAGAAGGGTAAAGAATACCCTAGAACTCTCTAGTACGGACGAAACTAGAATTTTCTGGAAGTGGTCCCTCGCGACGCGGCAGAGAAAACAAAGGAAATCGTCGTGACGGGACGTAAGTCGGTGAATTAAGTCAGTGGATCAGAGCGTGGGATTGCTGACACGTGTACCACGTCGCAACGCGACAGGATTTACGCCTGAGGACCGTCGCGACGCGATGGACCCAAAGTGGCTATAAATACCACCCTTCACCCTCCATTCTCCTCACTTCTTCCAAAGGATCCTTTGGGAGGGCTTGGAGGAGCTTAGGAGACACGACAAGGACGCAGGGACGGGACGCGAGCGGCAACAGCCTTCTAAGCCAGGTAAGGGGGAGGATACCTTAATCACTAGGGAAAATAGGTAGTAGAGTAGTACTGTTAGCATGTGTAGGGGACCTTAACCCTACGAGGGGTTGATAACAGCAGCATCTCAGGAGAGGAGCTGTGACCTGTGATAGCTGAGGACAGTTGTCAGAGGTCTGTCAACCATAGGAATGATCTATTGAAATCTATGGATGGATGTTGATTGATTTGATGTTTTGATATGATTGCTTTATGATTGTGTGACTGTTGATGTATTGATTGATAACATGTCAGTAGAAGGTCGCCTGAGCGACATTAGGACTGATCCTTACGTTGATCAAGGATGGTTGATAATCTGATTAACATGCTGATATTTATGCACTGGCTGTATATGATATAGGTGGGTCTGATGTATGGGTCAAGGGTGCTGCCCTCTAGATAGAGGTTTGCGAATCCCTAGATGGTAGTAGGAAATATTACTGTCGATGCTCTGTTTGTGGAGATAGTCGGGTCGGTATACCCGAGGTTGGTGTACCTGAGGTATCGACAGGATGGTAATGAGATAACTCGGTGGCCTTGAGGGTATGGACTCGGTCTTTCCGATGAGGCTCTCTATGTTTGTGGTATCGAAGGTACGGAGTATTTTGGAGATAGTCGGTGACCTTGAGGGTATGGACTCGGTTATCCGGATGAGTCTCCAGGACTCCACGTCTGACAAGTGGACAATCTTGGCCATTTTCTGTGAAGGGAATGTCATCCTTGTGCACGAGACGACACCTTACTCCGGCAATCGGGTATGGTAGTATGGGATGCCATAACCGGTAATCGGAAATGATAGCGTAACAGGATATGTTCCCGGGACAACTAACTTAAGTTTTGTTTCTGTGCCCTGAGATTGTTGATCGGTCTAGGGAGTAGGTCGTTAATGGCCCGTAATAATCAGCGATGCTTGGGTCAGTAGGGCTGGTAATTGAGCCTGAAATCTCCGGGACAGTAGGGCTGGAATTGAGCCTGAAACATCCGGTGGTTTGGGTCTGTAGGGCTGGTAATTGAGCCTGAAAGACCGGTGACATGTGACAGACTGTGGTATCAGAGTATGATGTGGTCTGTGACCGTGTGGTCAAGATTATCAGTATAACGTATCAGTATGATTTAACCTGTGACTGTATACTCAAGATTTTGAGTGTGTATTTGTGATAACAGTTATGTTAATGATTGTTGTGATGCTGATGTGTATGGTGACAGTCTATCTGTTATGTTGTTTTCCTGCTTGTTAGTGATTGGTGAGTATCTTACCCCTTTGTTTTCTGTGTTTTCTATATTATATGATGATGGATAACAGATAAATAATAAGTTTAAGTACTTAAAGCCTGGAAAGCAGTGTTGCATCACGACCAATGTGTCCTGTTGCGTACTCTGATGTTGGATTGAAAAATGTGTTGTTGCTGAGGTCAGGATAAAGTGACGCCCTGTCTCGGCGGGGTGTTACACAGAGTATGTGTTTGATGCTGATTGCTTGGCTTGAAATCACTAGACCATTGTGAGAGGCGCAGCAGCCCAGGTAGCAGATTCCAAGTTCCAACAGCCCATACACTTCGAAGGTCTTCCAATGAAGCAAAACTAAATTCATAAAAACCTCTTCCTAGTGGTGTCATCCTCCATTGGCTAAGAGGTTTCCACAGTTTCAAAAGCTTTGATCGCAAATCATTCCCTCTTAATGGTTGCAAACCCTTAGGCAGGAGCAATCGGCCATGTAAGTTGTTCTTGCAGCTGTCTAAACCTTTCTGATATTCATCATCTGAAATCATGATTGAAACTCGGTCTCCCTTCAAAGAAGGACGAGGGAGTTGGCTTATAGCGATGTCGGTCGTAGTTTTTAACACATGTGCGAATGATTTTTTTGCTGATGAAGAGGCTGAGATGGAGAAGGGCTGGCGGGAGGAGACGGTTCCAAAGGAGCAAGAAAGCTCCATGGAACGATAGGGACAACACCCATGGCGGAGAGTTAGATAGGAGATATTACCATCGAACCCCCGGTGTCAGATCTACCCGCGAAGCTAAAGCAGAGTCGACACGCAAGCAGAAACGGGGCTTACCGAGTGGGGAGCAAACGAAGCTTAAGAGATGAAATGGGGCGATTTGGGGCGACGGGTATGCGATCTGCAAAAGAGGGAAACAGGGGACGAAACAGGGGATGATGGATGAGGTTGAGAGGAAGAGTGAAGCGACGATCAGCAGAGGAGAGAAGAAAAGGGACGACAATTGAGGCAGAGAAGAGGTTTAAGACGCCATGGATCTGAACAGAATCGATGAGGACGACTGTTGGAGGTGTTTTGCAAACCCTAGCAGAGAAGGGTTTTTTCTTTCACATCTTCGAAAAATAAGATTTATCCAGCGGTAACAAGTATTAAAGTGCTAAAATATTGGAATATAAATATTTACAAACTTGCCAAAAAAATTAGGGCACTTCCTAGTTTTAGCTATAAAGTCACACAGTACAGCTTCACCTACATCAAACGAGTTGAGGGTTCAAATGTGTTTGAGCAATAAAAATTGTATGCTAAAGATACAAAGTCAATTTACAAAATAAAAAATAGATAAAAATACTGTACTGTAGTTTCCTAAAAAATAGTGCGGCAATTATATACAGTTTAATTGCACCAAAAAATAATGCAAAAGTTCAACTTACATTATTGCTCTAATAGCATAGATAGTACAAACCACTTATACAAAATATTGCTCGCAGCAGCCCTTTTCATGATCAAGTATCAGCAACCAGTTGGCAATACTAGTAAATGTAGAATGTCCATATTCTCACATCGTCCTACCAGGGCTCATGTTCATGTTAGCACGCGCGCGCACATACAATTACATGAACATGAGCCTCTGACTGATAGGATCAAGTGCGTATATGGCCAGATATTGCAATAACCATTGCTTTAGAAATATAAAAAAGCAACAGCAGAAGCAATGTGACCAAACGATTCTGTTGGGTGCATACTGCCCTGTAGAGAAAAGAGCACTCGGTTGGAATTGAAGAGCCCATCTGGTCCTTAAGTCTCTCCATTTTCCCCCTCAAGTCATCATAAGAAGATCCATACTGCAAGATACGGAGCTATTGCTTCTTCTCATTTAGCATAAAGGTGAAAAATTAGCTTTTGTGGAACTCTTGATGATGCAATCTCGCCCTTTTGGTGAGCTTACCTTCAGCATAGGATCAACATGGTGGGCCAATACAATAGGTGATAGAGATAAAAAAAACCAGCGAGGATTGTGAGGTCCAATTCAAGTACATGTCTGCAAACCCACTAGCCTTTTTCCTGGATATTCATCAATCTAAGCCCAATATGTGTTGGATGAACGCAAGAAATAGAGGATGAATTTGACCTTCTTAGTGCCAATATCGGAGGTGATTGAGTGCATTTAAGGCCGAAGGATATTATTAACACGTGGAGAAGCTGAACTTAATCGTCTCCTTAGAAATGGATGATCCAATAGCTGAGCTGCAGTTGGGCGTCTACTTGGGTTAACTTGTAAGCATTTAAGAATGAAATCTCGGGCATCTTTAGATAAAGATTCAGGAATCGGTGGAGGTTCACCCCTGCCAATCCGAAACAATGCTTGCATCTGTCATGGCAGAAAAATGTGTTATCACCCACCATCCAATTTGAAAGGCAAGTACTGTTTATCTAGCTCAGTGTAATACTCATAAGGTGATTTGAAGGAGTGGAAAAGCAAAAACAAGAGAGGGTAAGATCCGGTCTGTAAATAAATAAATTAAGGAAAATAGGAAAGTAACAAAGTTAAGATAAAGGGGAGAATATTTAAGAAGTGTTACATACTCCTTCCAAATCAGAATAAGGTGGCTGCCTCGTCAACATCTCTAAAACTGTACATCCTAAGCTCCATATATCAGCTGCTAGCCCGTAACCTTTGTTCATTAAGTTAACAACCTATTGTCGAACAATTCAAAGTTAAACCAGTCACAATTAAAAAGCTCACTTGCATAACAATTCATTTATCAGTTTATTGATACATTTCCAGTACATATGGGTCAAAAACTACAATTTCAAGATTCAGAATCTGCCCTCCTGAATAAGAAAATAAATGGAAGCATATACTGCAGTAGACTAATTTATGGATGGTTAAATTTTATGTTCCTGGAGCAACATATATGTGTTACAAACAAGCAAATGAATTAGATAGTCATATTATCTCGTTCTAGTTCATCTCGTTGAAGAAATTATTTCAAACAAATACAAGGGCAGAGGCAAACCTCAGGGGCCATCCAATATGGGGAGCCTTTGCTTGATTTAAGATCGTTCAATTTTGTTGCCTGAGAAGGTAAAAGAACTAAAATTATAAATTATATAATTTCAACCAGCCAGCATTTGTACTGTGTAATGGTAAGATGCCAAAAACAGAAATTCAGTTTTGTTGAAGGTTACCTTAGCCAACCCAAAATCTGCAAGCTTGACTGACCCACTTGCATCAACCAGTATATTAGCACACTTGATATCCCTTTAAAATTGAATATTTGGATTTAAAAAAATTAGAATGTAGCAAATCAATGCAAATTATATCAGAAATCAATTTCCAATCACCGCATCCAACTTTCATCTTTTGCAGTGGTTCAAACTCCAAAGTCATGCATTTTTCACTATGCAAAATAAAATTTCTTAAAACAAACTCATCTTCCCAGGTGGGGAATCATATTCCATATTTGGTTCCTTAACAAATTTCTTGATATACCTATATGCAAGGTAGACAAGAGCGAGATCCTACATAGGAGCGAGGAGGGGTCATAGGAGCGTAAAATATAGGTTCGTAGCACGGAACGTAAGCTCCTACCAAATTCTCAAACTAGTATATATATGCATATAAAAACATATGTAGGAATATAAAAACCATAAATAAGTGGAAAAAAAACTTCAAAAACACCACAAATACTTAATAAACTTCGAAGTCATACACAAAATAAGTGCCACAAACATAAGTCATACACAAGATAAGTGCCATAAAGGTTTAAAAACACCAAATTCTTAACAAACAACTAGACATGGTTCACAGTTCACATAAACAGAGGCAGAAGCAGTGGTGGAGAAAACGAAACAGAAGCAGAAGACCGCGAAGAACACGAAACAGAAGCAAAAGCAGTGGACAAAACAAACAAAACAGAAGCAGAAAGGGAGAAGGAGAGCTGCGCCGAAACAGGGAGCAGGGCCAGGAAGAGGGCGAACGAAAGGGAGAGGGAGAGCTCAGAACTTTTGTCGCAGGGAGAGGGAGGGAGAGCTGCGCGATTTAGGGTTTCTTTTCCCCCAAATATGAGTTTTAAAAGAACCGGGTCGCGAACCCGACCCGGTAACGCCAAAAGCTGCGATTTCGGGTTTTTTTGCAGGATCGTTAGATCGTCCGCTCCAAACGCTCCAGCACGTCGGCTCGTCGCTCCCGCCCACGTCCCTGCAAATCACGATCCTGCGCAGGTGCGAGATCGTTGAGAGGTAGTAGGAGCGTAGGATCGTCCGCTCCTACGCCCCGGAGCGCAATCTTGTCTACTTTGCCTATATGTGCAAACAAGTTATAATATACCCTCTAATATAAGGAGAGCAATACTATAGCTATCAGGAAATCATGGCTAGGTTACTGACTCTTTAAAGAAATTTCCAGGACATCAGTTAAGAAATGTTCCCTTGGTCTGAGACCCTTGATGAGTATCAATAGCTTAACTCCAACTCTCCCGTTCATAATTCATTTGAGGTGCCTTAATGGTAAGATTCAATTGAAACCTTACAAGAAAAATCAGGTTTTAAGCTTCCAAATCATTTATATTTCATATGTTACTTCTTAGAGACATCCTCTTTCATTTTTCTAATTTAAAATTATTAAATGAGGTTGACATCAAGGCTCAGTTCATAAATGATGGGACCCAAGTAGATAATATGGGCTTAAATAGGCAATCAACATATCAACGGCCTAAGCCCATTATGTGGCTGGTCTACGTTAGGAAAAATAGGAGGGAGCAAATTGAGAATGTTGATGTGGCAAGGAGGGAGCATGTGCTTTGAGTGATGGGTTCTGTTATATAGGGGATGTGAGGGAGAGGAGAGATCATCATTGGGTATCATTCAGTTACAACCTTTAGGGGTTTGGGCTGAGAGCATTGGTTCTCTGAAGGAGCTTGGCTCTTGGAGTAGAGTGATTGATATTACTCTGCTAGTTTCTATTTCCAGTCCTAATAATACACAGTTTCCATTTCTTTGCTCTATTTTCGCCTTATTCTTCAGTTTACAGTTCTGGTTCCTATCAATAAATTTATCATTTCACAAAACCTAAGGATATTTCTAAAGGAAACTGTCATATCTTTAAATTTTCTTCATTTCTAGAGCATGCCAGACTTTGATAATACACACACACACACAGACAAACACACACATGTATATATACAAATACATAATCTAAGAACTGTCACAGAAAACAAAACAATGAAAGAGCCCAAGTTCTAACTTCATCAAACCTCTCAATGAGTAAGGACTTGACCACTCAGGAACCAAATTAGAATTACAATATTCAGAATCGATAATTAAAAGTGTACAATTACAACAGCCAACAGCAAATAGCAAATTCAATCCATCCATGAAAAATGCATAATATGACAGTTGTTACCTCAAATATGGAACCCAAATATAAGAGTTTAAAATCCATATGATTTTTTTTAATATCCACAAACTCGATCAACAAATCCCACATGGGTACTAAAATTCTTATAATATAAAACAACACCCTGTCAAGCCAAAGTCTATATGTGTGTGGGTGTGTAAAAAAAAAAAAAGGAAAAAAGGGTCAATTGGTTGCAAGTTAGTGGGAAAAAACATTTTCTGTTCTTGTAGTTGCAAATTAAGATGAATGTACCAGACCGAAAACTCCACACCTAAATATACTTTGAAAATCATAAAAGACACTATGCTTAAAGTTCCAAAGTAATTATGGAAGCTGGATTTCAAAATGTCATAATCAAAACCCTGAAAGATATCCGTTGTCATCCAGTTTCTACTTGGAATAAAATTCTAGTTTTATGCACACATGCAACACCGACACACTAGCAAAGAACCTCCTTTATCATAAAATACATTCTAGAATATATTTCCCAGTAAAATTAATAAACAAAAATCCCTTGACCCTTTACCACAAATCATTGAAACACCATAAACTAAACCAGCTAACTTCCTCGCGGAACTCGCCGAAATAAAATTGCTATTTGCACCATGAAAACTCTTAAATTTGGGCTTTAGGCCTAACTCAACTCCACAAAACCGGCTTGTAAGGTGAGGATTGTCTAAGCCTTATAAACACTACGCAGGCCATATCTCTAGTCGATATGGGACTTTCAACACACCCCCTCACGCTCAGGACTGGATATTTGAAGCACAGACTAATGTGGGTGGAATAATAGAGATCTCAACACACCCTCTCACGCTTAGGACCGGACATCTGTAGCGTGAACAAATACGGGTGGAATAACAGAGATCATGGCCCAATAATAGATCTAGGATAGGTTCTGATACCATCTTAAATTTAGGCTTTAGGCTTAACTCAACTCTACAAAACCGGCTTGTAAGGTGAGGATTGTCTAAGCCTAATAAACACCACCCAGGCCATATCTCTAGTTGATGTGGGACTTTCAACAACAACAAATATACTCATGTTACCTGTGGACCACATCACGTTCATGAAGATACTTCAAGCCATTTAAAATCTGTCTTGTGTATGCAGAAACTTGAGAATCATTTAGGTGATACTTTTGGTAAAGACTGGCCAATGACCCTTTTGACACAAGCTCAAGGAATATATATAGCGTGCTTTCATTCTGAAAATTCAAAATATAAATATATAAATAACAAAAAGAAGGAGATAAAAACACTAGAAATGCAATTGCTGTTAAGTGAACAGAACCAGGCTTTGAGTAAATCCTAATTTGGTCCTCATGAAAAAAAAAAAAAAATTGGAACATCAATTTTGTCTTCAAAAGATTTGTGACAAAAAATCGGCCCTCAAATTAATTTTGATCATTGCATGACATCTTGAAACAGCAACTTTTGGGCTATTTTGATGTCAAAAATTTTATGATTTGAGGACTGAAATCAGAATTTACTCTAAGTGCAGTCAAGAAAACATGACAAAAAAGTAATTGGCTATTAAATAGACAGTCAATTATCATTAAAAGGAATTCACAGTCCAATGAACATTCAGTTACTTCAGTCAAACAAATTTTAAAAAAATGAATAAATTAAGGCTGCTGTGAAAACCTGCAAAGAACATCTTTGAGTTCCATAGGATGGAGATAGGTTAAGAAAAATAAAGGTTTGCAACCCAAAAAGAGAAAAAAACTGAGGCAACCTTAGTGTGCATTTCCAGTTCACAACTTGCATAAAGACAGCTCAAATAACATTAAGGATCTTGCACTGCAACACTCCCAAATGAGTTTATGTATGAATTGATGGCTTTCACATTACATGACCTAGAAGAAAATACTTGATTCACCTCTTTTATGGGAGTGGGAGAATGGTTGATGAAAACTTTTTCTATTTCGTTGAATTAAATGTAGGATCTCAAAAAAAAAGTTTTATATTGATTTTATCATCTAAACAGCCCATAGTATGAACCACTTATCTCCTACCAATAGCCCTATGGTATCTCATTACATCCACTTAATAATACAAAGATATATCATTTCCACTTCCATATACATCAAGGTAAACAAAACACAATATAAACTTGGGATTGCCATAATTTTCAAGATTCTCAATGAAGAAAGTGATTTCAGCCAAGGAAATGCTTTCAAACTTGCAAAATGCTTAGATCAATTGCCACAGTCGTGAAAATGCAATTATGTTCTGGCAGAATAAGAGAGACGTGCACATTAGATAACAGCATACCTTGTCTGAGCCATAATATCGAACTATGTTATCATGTTGAAACTGGCTTAAAAGAGATATTTCCTGAAAGGAAGTTTAAAAAATATTATACATAAAATATACCGCCATATAAGATGGAATGAACAAATCATGAGATTCAATAAGAAGACTATGTCCTCCCACCTGCTGAAGTTGGAAAATGCTTTGTTTTCCCTGGCTACCTTCATCTAGCAAAGACACCTCCTTCACCGCAAAAAAGAATCCATCGCTGCAAGAAAAGAAAATGCATATTTCCTCTGTCAAAAAAGCCAAATTACAAAGCTAAAAAAATAGATGACTTAACAGTATTTGAAACAAGCTTGATACTGAAATAATTGGAGTCTTATGTTTCATCAGCTATGGATACAGAAGACATCCACTTGTCACATATAAAATTTGCAAATCAAAGCCTACTAATGGCCAATACTTACACATGGCAGATACCATTAAACCAACTTTCCAATATTTTTAACTGCTGTGATATATTCTAAATGATCTTCTCTGTCTTAACTTTAGGACCACGTAGCTATGGTTTCTCTTATGCCAACTATAAAGATTCACATTTAACAGACTATTTCCTGCTCCCAGCAACAAAATGAGATAAACCACAAGGCTCACTATTAGACCAATCTATATCAAGTTATGAGTCTTCTTAAGTAATAGCCAAGATAAATCAAATACGCCTTTAGCTGATTAATTACTTTACGATTGATATTATAATATTCTTGCAAGTCACGAATACTCAAATTTAATAAAAGCCCGGTCACAAATAGTAAATACTCTAATTAAATGTCAGACTTTATGACCATGCCTTAGACACTGTAATGACATTCCTCTTCTTATAGAACACCTGTTGAAGCTAACAACCTGAGTCCATGCCTTTAGACACTAAAATGATATTCACAGATCCTACAAATTAAACAGCTCTTATAAGCAATTGACCACAACCATCCTTGTAAACAGTCACAAATGGCAGACATTTCCTTAGCACCTGAATTTTGCATAAGGTAAATAACTAGTAGTTGTTAATTAGAGTGACATGTGTGTTCATTTGTGTGGTGTACGTCTGTATTATTTAAGAGATGACATTATCTAACTAGTACGCATTCTACCAAAATTTAATACTAGAATACAATCAGAACAAAGTTATATCACAAGCAAACACCGCCTACTTTTTTTTTTTTTTTTGGGAAATAAAATCATATCATTTCTAAATCAATAATGTCACTGATACAAATAAGTACTTAAATCAGGTAATCAGGTTTTCCTTCAAAATGCAAGTTAGTCCAAATAATACACGCAAATAAACTAACTCTAACTGATTTTAAAAAAATTAGTAAGGGAAAGACGCACTCCGTATAGCCTTCATAGACCGTTCCAAAAGAGCCCTTTCCCAAAAGATCCCCCTTTTGCCACGAAGAGAAAGTGGGTCTCAACCACCCATAACGAACCAAGTCCTCACTCTCAGCGACGCCAGAACCGGAACAGGAACAAACCCTCTCACCACCGACATCACTGTCATCATCATGGGAAGTAGTGAAGGAACCAGAATCCGTAAAAAGCACGCTCCTTTCACCCCGTATGAGTCGACCAACAACCCCCCTAACATCGTGTTCACCCGAAGACGACGGAGAATCACCAACAGCAACACTAACAACACCAGCATCAGCAAAAGACCTCATTGTATTTGTAGAACCCACCCTATCAACAACTGGAGCCAGAAGGGAAGGCCTAACACCGTTGATTCCACCGCCTCTATTATTACCAACCACATCTCCATTATCAGAAACTGCAAGCTTTGCAAAGCGGGCCTTTCGGGCTTCCCAATCTTGGGTTGGGATTGCGAAGTCTTCGGGCCCAGAAAGGCCCAAACTCTGAAAGATGCGGTCGAATTCGCCGTCGATGCCCATGACCCGGAGGCTGGTTTCTTGGTCGGAGCGGAAGGAAGGAGTTGGGGAAGGGATGGTGGGGAGTTCGTAATCGATGTTCTTCTTGGCGTTCAATCGCTCCAATCGAGGTTGCTTCTTCGTCTTCCGCCTCCACTCCATTGATTTGCTTCCTTCTCCTTTGCTCTTTCTCTTGTCACTGTTTGTTTTCTGATGGCTCTGGAAATTGGGAAGAAACGACGAAATGAGGAGCTTAGCTTAGCTGTGTTCACATTAATTGCCAAATTATTGCTTTCTTTTACTATCTTGTTTTATAGTAGTACAGTAGTACGGTTTTTTCGCCTGTTCGTAAAAACATGGAAAAGGTTTAAATGTGTTTTAATGATTTTAATCTAGAATCTTGCTAAAAAAATGTCCTAAATATATTAGTTAAAAAATCTATAAAAAAAAAGTTTGTACCGATAATACAAGTTAAATAATTTTTAATATAATAAATACATTATTTTTTTATATAAATTTACATTTTTTTATTCTTTAACTAATGCCCGACGGGCAATTATTAACATTTTAATTTAATTTAAATAATGGGCGAAAGACCAACAAAATTGACTTATAATTAAAGGTTATTTAAGGAATTTACTAGGTTTATGATATTTAATAAGGGATCCTGGTATCATTTCAAAATTGCAAACTAAACTCCAAATTTAGAGGCTTTTGTAAATTGAAAGACTTGAAAGGAATTTATCAGAATATAATTCTCAATGTTCTTAATCCAAAGGCTGATTACAATTTATATAAAGACTCCCTATCACCTAGTTAAGGAAATACAAAAGAATAAAATATGTACAAATCAAATCTATCAAATATGTCCTAATTATTGTGAAATAAGTATCTCCAAATGATTTTACATTAGTCATATTATATATATATATATTATAACGTCACCTGTGTGATGCACAGATGTTTAATGCACATAAATATGATATGTTTGGTTAACTTTAAAATTAATTTAAATTCAGAAAAAATAAAAAAAATGATATAAAAGAAAATTATAAAGACACTTCACAAACTTCCAAGACAATAAATGAAAAAACTACCAGAGAATGTAGAGCATTTTGTAACGTGATCAATTTCTACGACCAATGAAAATTTTGACTATAAGGTTATGGTAAAATCATCTTCAAGTATTTCAGCTAATCTGCTCTTATAAGATAGGATATCATTTGATCAATAAGTTCTCAAGAATGTTTCTGTTATCTTATCTATCAATAAACAATTAAAAAACATTTCATGTATTCACTTTATGATTCTATTATTTATTTGTTAATGTTTACTAAATCTGCAATCACATCCAAAATACATCTAAGTCAATTAACATTTAGCTACCTTTAACTTTTTTAGGGAGAAATGATCATTGCATAAAATTTTATATCATTGTGTTTGTCAGTAGGAAGATCTAAGGTATTGTCACTACTCATTTCTTGCAAAAAAAATGATACCTAAAATCAAACTCACGAACATATAACCTACAAAGCAAAAACAACATAAAACCATAAAGCATAAGTCTCACATACAAAATCGCACAACACAAAAAAGCCACTTGTAATCAACCCATAAACCAAGAAAGGAAAAAACCTTACGACAATTATCACCTAAACAGATATATTCAAACTATGAGGTCGAATAACACATCAACTCTTCTAGAAAAAAAAACTAAGGAGGCAGAACACATACCAAGCTATAATTAAAAAAAAGATTGGAATAACATTTACCAAGCTACATATTTACTAACAAACGATTAAATTAACATAAAATATAATTTTTTTTGAACAATCCCAAACTGCACATTAAAATTTGTTATAAAATCATTATTATATAAATAAATTATCAATTAGAAAGTAGTGCATCGTTTTTTTTACAAAAAACCAGGTATATAGTTAAAAATTAAAATTTACAACAAAAAATGAAGCTATGTTTTTTCTTATTAAATGGAACGTTTATGCTACATAATTTTATACACAATCACAATTGAAGAATAGAAAAAATTAATAGCAACAAAATTTCCAAAGAACAAAGTTAAGCTTCACTTTTGATGCTACCGTTAAATTCAAATTGAAATAGAAACTGTTTTTTTTTAGTTCCCACCGTCCCGAAATCATACAAAAATTGTTATAAAGACTTCACCAAAAAGTTAAAAAATATTAGTCAACATAATTTAAAATAACAGTATAGTAAAGGGAAACAAATATTCGAAACACTACCTGAATTCAACAACTAAAAAATAAACATAATTTACCTATGCAAAATCACATGTTTCAAATTGAAATGCATTTTAAGGCATACACTTGAAGAAATACTCTGAACACTTGTGATCATTCCTATGTGAATCATCAAAATTTTGAACTTTAGCATCCCCTTCTAAGATATTCAATATCTATCCACGATATAAGTGATAAACTTTAGGAGCTAAAGATTCATAAAATATATCTCGTAAGTGCAACTGACATGGTAAATGGCTGCGAGGATATATAATTTGTTGGGGCACGGGTTCGAACCCACGATACCCCTCTTGTGACATCCTGATTTTCAATAATATTATAAGAATAATTAGATCAGTAATTAAATAATAAGCAGGAGTTAAAACCTTAATTATGGATAAAATGGGCTTAAATGAGACCCAGAAACCCTAGAAAGGTGATAGAAGTCCTTAGAATCGTCTAGAATGCCCTAGAAAGGCGTAGAACACTTGAGAATCTTCTAGAACGTCAAAAACGAGATATTTATGGTCAGCCTCCATCGCAACGCAATGAGACTAGTACAAATCTGGTCGCGACGTGACGTAAGTCGGTGGATCAAAGCGTGGGATTGCTGACACGTGTCTCTCATAGCGATGCGATGGACCCAAAATGGCTATAAATACCACCCTTCACCCTCCATTCTGCTCACTTATTCCAAAGGATCCTTTGGGAGGGCGTGGAGGAGCCTGGGAGGCGCGATAGGGACACGAGCGGCAGCGGTCTTCTAAGCCATGTAAGAGGAAAGATACCTTAATCACTAGGGAAAATAGGTAGTAGGTAGTACTGTTAGCATAAGTAGGGGACCTTAACCCTACTAGGGGTTGATAACAGCAGCACCTTAAGAGAGGGGCTGTGACATGTGATAGCCGATGACAGTTGTCAGAGGTCTGTCAACCATAGAAATGATCTATTGAAATCTATGGATGAATGTTGATTGATGTGATGCTGATTGATATGAATGATTTATGATTGTATGACTATTGATGTGCTGATTGATAACATGTCAGTAGTAGGTCGCCTAAGCGACACTACGGTTGATTCTTATGTTAATTAAGGATGGTTGATAATTTGATTAATATGCTGATATTGATGTACTGGCTATATATGATATTTGTGAGTTCGATGTATGAGTCAAGGGTGACGCCCTCTTAGAGGTTGTGAATCCCTAGACGGTAGTAGGAAGTATTACCGTCGATGCTCTGTTTGTGGTGATAGCTGGGTCGGTGTACCGAAGGTTGGTGTACTTGAGGTATCGACGGGATGGTAATGAGATCAGTTGGTGGTCTTGAGGGGTATGTGCTCGGCCAAGACCTTGAGGGGTATGTACTCGATCTTTTCGGTGAGGCTCTACATGTCAGTGGTACCAAAGGTATGGAGTGGTTTGAGGATAGTCGGTGACCTTGAGGGGTATGTACTCGGTCATCCGGACAAGTCTCCAAGACTCCACGTATGACAGGTGGACAATCTTGGCCATTCTCTGTATAGGAAATGTCATCCTTGTGCACGGAACAGTACCTTACTCTGGTAATTGGATATGGCAGTATGTGATGCCATAACTGATAATCAGAGATGATAGCGTATCAGGATATGTTCCCGGGACAACCAACTTATGTTTCCTTCTTGTGCCATGAGACTGGTGATCGCTCTAAGGAGTAGGGCGTTAATGGCCCGCAATAATCAGTGATGCCCTGGGTTAGTAGGGTTGGAAATGAGCCTGAAATCTCTGGGATAGTAGGGCTGGTAATTGAGCCTGAAATGTTCGGTGATCTGGGTCTATAGGGCCGGTAATGGGCCTAAAAGATCGGTGACGTGTGTCAGTCTATGGTAACAAAGTATGACGTGATCAGTGACCGTGTGGTCGGGTTTATCAATGTGACGTATCAGTATGGTCTGGTTTGTGACTGTGTACTCAATAAGTTTTGAGAGGGGTAACAGGTATGTTGATGGCTATGTTGATATGATTGTGTTGTGCATGGTAATAGTCTATATACTATGTTGTTTTCCTGCATTATGATTAAAGAGTGTCTTACCCCTTTGTTTTTATGTGTTTTCTATATTATATGATGATAAATAACAGATGGACAAGAAAATCAAGTACTTAAAGCCTGGGAAAGTATTGCATCACGATCAGTGTGTCCTGTTGCGTACTCTGATATTGAATTGAAAATGTGTTGTTGATGAGGTCACGATAAAGTGACGTCCTGTCTCGACGGGGTGTTACACCTCTTCTTTACACCCTGTATGTTGAGCGTTGCCGCTAGACCACTTTGAACCAAAAAAAAAAGATTTATAAAATATAACTGAAAATATAACTTCACATTAAGAATTTGACAATTTCAGTGTCATTTAGTATTAACATTTTCCATCTATTCTAATTTTAATTTTTTTATTTTTACCTTTTTAATTTGAAAAATAACTAAATTAAATCAAATAATAAACAAAACCTAGAAAAAATGAAATTGAAAATCTGAAATTAAAAACTAAAATTAAAGTCTAGATTAAAAGAAAATGAAATTAAAATTAAAATTAGAAACTATAAAGAAAAATGGATAAAATATGGTATTCAGAAACACTTACTAACCAAAAATGGGAAATACCTTCTTATATATATATATATATAATTGTTTTAAAAAAAATAAATTAATAGTGTGCGTGTGTGTATATATATATACACACACACTAATAATTTGTTTTCTTTAAAATAATTAATTCGTAAATTAATTGAAATACTTATTATATAAATTAGTTAAAACAATTTAATGTATTTTTTCTTTATACTGACTAATAATAATTTACATTATATATGATAAAAGTAATAGATAAAAAATTATTACAAAAAATGAAACAAATTCAACTACTAATATATTTTATATTTTACATTTTTATTTTACTGTTTTAATTTTAACTTATACTTACTGTTATATTGTTATATTAAACTAAAAATAATTTAAAAAATTATATAAATATTTTTTGTTATAGCATATATGTAAAAAATTATAAATGGTTTTTATGCAATAAAAAAAATATAAATACAGCACCAAAAAGGACAACCTGTTGTTTATACATTTTCCTGTGAGTAACAGTTACACGCATATATGAATTCAAGCAACAATGTAAAATATTATGCCCCAAGTTCTTTTTAGGCTTTGCGTACGATGGTTTGCATTTCCCCCATCCCTTCTTCTATTATAAATAGTTATAATTAATATTGCCAAGCGTCTCTTGATCATTTTTCACTTCTTAAATTTTGTAAAGCTTCTCTTAATCATTTTTTGCTTTTCTATCTTATTTTTAAACTTCTGTTATAATTCTTTTTTGTTCATTTTCTTCTTTTTGTTGTATAAATACCCAAGTATTCACTGCTGTTAATTATGACTAAGATTAGTGAAGCCTAAAATTAGATTGATGAATATGCTACACCAGCTCTACCCAATACTTGGAATTGTCGTGTTTTCTCTATTTGTTGTACATGATTATGTTCTTTGTGTCTCGATTTTATCTTCTAACAATTTTTACTTCTTTAAATGCTCAATCTCTGTATAGTTTTCAGTGTTGCACAATTTTATTTGAAAGGCGGCAAGATAATCCTCACTTCTTCAATGTTACACAATTGATTTCAGGGCCAGAGCATGGAAGCAGCAATGTTCCTTTAAATCACAGGGAAGGTAATTTTTAGAATTTGTTGTTTTTTGGGTTGGTTTCTGAATTCAGCATACAATCTCAAACAGGTGTAATTGGTTAAAAAATTGTTACTTAATGAAAATTAAAACCTATGAGTTTGGACACAGTCTAAGAGTATTGAACATTTTATTATACTTCTAAGTGACAAGGAGTGTAAGGTTGGCCCATGACTGAAATTTAGTTAATTGAGTTAAGAGTAGTGTTTTTGAAAAATGAATTGGTTTGAATAGCAGTACCTATTATTTATGTGAATTGCTTTCAATTATTTATCACTGCCTGTTATTTATGGGTGGGGGAGATTACATCAACTGCTTTCATGTTGTTTATAGATCTACAATCATACTTCCAATGATGTTAAACTTTTGATTGCAATCTATACTTCCAATGATCTCAGATAGATGTACAGTAGGAAGTTAATGAACTAGAAGTGTGATTAATTTTTGTTTGTTAGTTTCAGGTCTGCAGGCAGTTTGGAATCATGACGACAGTAGGTTTTTACAAAGCCCACAACAATCGAAGGTGTATAACAGGAAGGATTCTAATTCTATCTAACTTACATTGTGGAGTTAAAATGAGAAGAAACTTAGAAAATTTAAAAAGATAGATACTTTCCTTTGTTATCTTCTGCTTGCTTACTTATCTTTTCCTTATTAACAGTTTGATCAAGAAGCATAAGGCAAAAATTATAGTTCTTTGCATCAAGAGCAGTAGGTTTCCGTTTGGTAACATGGATTTTTGTCTTCTTCTTTATCCCCGAGGTATGTCATTGATTCCCAAAGATGAAAATTTATTTTCTAACTTTTGTATTCTCCTTTTGAATTTTAGAGATTGTGTTGGACTTGGTTGAGAATGATGATGCCACTATAGATGAGATTAATTCGTTCCTGTATCTTTTTGGTCGGAGTTTGTTGTCCGGCATAAACTTGACTATCCCAATCTCACAAGTAAAATGCATAGACTAAAATCTCTTTTATTTAAATTATTGATTGATTGCTATCTGATACATTACAAAGTTGATGAAAGAAGTGGCATAGTAAAAACATTGTCTTTGTTATTTCTCTGCCGAATAGGTTAAGTATGTTGTGGACCTCGCAAGGGCCTTGGTATTAATGTTGGGAGTTTATTGGGTTCATTTACTGATTAGGAAAGTCTGGGCACTGGAGGTAGATTTGAGTTATGATCTTAGCTTTATATATACAAATCTATTAGCAAGGTAGCATTTTATAAGGGAAATTTCAAATAGTTTAAGAGTTTAATTTCTGTTCCTACTTTCCTGCAGAAGTTTCTGCCATTTTTTGCCTTCTTAGAGCACCAACTAAAGTTGTCTCTTTCGATTTTAAGAGAGCCTATAGGTACCAATTTAAAGGGCCATTGCCTGCAACCATGAGATTCGACATACATACTAATAAATTGAAAAGTAATTTTTATAAACATTTTTTATTAGCTGAAAGACATCGAGGATTGACCAATAAAACAGCAAACTCAGCACCAAAGTCATTCCTTACAGAGTTAGACTTTGCTAAAAGTTACATGATATCAAAAGGCTTTTCTTACAATTACGTAACTGATTCTTTTTATTTCAAAACCTTTATATTGGTGATACAAAAACAAATACACCCTTACTTTCAGTATCTTTGCCGAAATTGATTTCTTACCCTGCAACAGATTAGTTGATTTCTTATACTAATTAATTCACCTACTTTGAAATATTTTTTTTCCAGAGATAGCTAGATTTTTGTCGTTTTAAATGTCCTATGCCATCAACCATAATCACCTATGGAATATTTTTCACGATTGAATTATGTTGTAAAATGTTGATTATTTGTGAAGAAATTGTTTATCAGTTCTGCCTGTGTAGCTGTGTTTATTTGATATACTGATTCATGTATGCGCTTCCCTTTTTCAGGTTACAGTTGCATCAAATGTAAATGAGGCCATGGATCCAGCTGCAAAAGCTGCATCCATGAAATTGAGTTGATGGTGTGTTGCAGTACAGTCATAGATACCAAAATGGTGCTGAACAAGAGCACAAGGTGCTTAGGTGTAGAACTACTCCAAGAAGTTTGGTTACAATACCCCAAAGTATAACAACATAAGGAAGTGAAACATGTTCCCTTATCCCAAAACAGAACCAAACCCACCACAGAAGAGACATGCCCTTGGCCATACCATGTGACAACAACTCCACAACACCTGGAGTGATACCCGAAATGAACCAACCAAGCCCCAACGTAGAACCCAATTGTATGGATTGATTGATTTAGAAGGAATAATAACAAACTGTTTCTTTTTAGACTCAGATGTAGATGATTTCTTTTAGTGTTTGGATTATAGTTTTGCATATATGATTGTACTTCCAACTGGTGCTTGAGAAGTGGTTTCTTATTGTCTTTTTTGCCTTTTGAAGAATTTCTCCCTTAATCTAATTCCTCTAAAACTTCTTCCAACCATCAAGAAAATTGCAGATGTTCAGCTTTCTTTTCTCTCCTGCTCAAGCTGAATCAGGCAATAACTTTCTTAAAGAGATCAGTTATTGGTTGTCTACTTTTTGATGCATTTTTGTATTAGTCAAATGTAAAGCATTTTTATGCCAATATTTCCCTGACTACTAGCAATTCAAGAAATAGGCTATTTTCACTGTAATTCCTTAATTTGCATATCTACTATCAATCCTCACTTTATTACTTGGTTGATATTCAAATGTCAGTGGGAGTTCTAAATATGGTTTTGCAGCCGGTATTTATTGATGTTTATTGATTAGAGTTGGTTGGTGATTTTAAGTCGGTTTATTTATGTATTCTTTACACCACTATAAGCAATACCAGTGAACAAAATAACAACTGATTATGTTCCTTTGCAACTTTTGTAATGTTTGCTTCACATTAAAGTGATAGATCACCAAGCTGACAACTTTAGATGACAAAATTGTGTCATAGTCCCACCAATTATATGTGGGACCCACATGTTTTAGTAGGCCCCACATATATAATGAATATTATAACTTATTTTTAATTTTGATTGAAAATTTGAGATTAGTTTCTACTATTTTAAAAGAATTTTCTGACAAAGTTAACATACATGTTACATACATTTATAGTCCATATATACCGTATGCAACACACAGATCCCACGTGTTGGTGGGTGGGTTAGCAGCTTACAGGCCGGTGGGTTAATGGGTTTACCCACAAACATAACATTTAAGAATAAGAAAGAGAAAAAATGAATTTCGTGACATAACAGGGTTGTGTCAACTAGCCCCATCACCAACTCACATAATGTTTAGGTTAAGTGTTGTTAATATTTTAATATACATGTATATAGTATTTTAATATTTTAAAGATACTAAGCATTTTCATACATCCAGTAAAAAGAGTATTTTCATACATGTAACTAAATATTATCCCTACCACTATCTTTTACTAAAAAATGAATACGGAAAAAATTAGTAATATTTACATCGAACACGCTCAATAAATTTTTTGTTGGATATATTTACATTGTATTATTACTCTTTATTTTAGAATAGTTTTGTTTATGTTTATATAGCCGCATTTCAAGTTCTTTTCCATGGTTAAGCAGCAAATTAAGATCTAATTGTAAGCTGATTTATTAATGTTATCATATCATTTTTACTGCAGCATACTCATAATTACACATTCAAGTTGGAATCACCGCTGGTATGAGAGCTTGGAAAGGGATGTCTCATTAGTGAAAGAAGAGTACAAGGAACTCACTATTAATATGTAATTATCCGATCAAACTGTATTTGCATTTTTTGTCTCTGCATGAACTATAAAAGTGTAACAACTTGAATTTTGATTTTGCTATTGCTTTTTATTTATGCTATGAACACATAAAAATATAATTAAAATTAAATGTGTTAACTTTACGGTCAATATGAATAAATAAATATTATTTTGTATGCTTTTTGCTTTAATCATAACATGAAGTATTGAATTCTTAATAATTTTATTTATTCATCATTTTTATGTTTTAAATATAATTTATTTATTAAATAAAAAATTACTTCTTTCGGTCTCTATTATAAGAAAATTTTTAGTGTATTTTTTTATCGTAATTATAAGAAAAAAAACTCATTTCAAGGTGTATTAATTGTTATAATTTATTTTATATCTCTAATTAATATGAGATATATGTTTATTAGAAACTCACATGGTGGGTATAAAACATTTAATGTTATGTTATATTTGGGATACGATTTCAATTTTATAACATTAAATAGTTTTCTTGGTTTGGTGATTTTTGTTTTTTCTTTTTATATTAGAGACCAGAGGTACCTCATAAACATAACATGTCCCGTGCATCGCACGGGTATACGCAATAGTTATCATATAAAGTTTAAGAAGTGTATTCCCAACATATTTTTTTCCTTTATAACCGTTAATTTTTAAATTAATTGAAACACTTATTACATAAATTAGTTAAAACAATTTAATGCAATTAAAACTAACTGAATACAATAATTAAAAATAAGCCAATTTTTTTTATTTTAAAACTATTAATTAAATTATAAGATTACCAATTAACCCATAAATGGAAGAAGAAAATTTCCAATGTTGCCCCTAGACAACATTCTTATATATATATATATATATATATATATATATATATATATATATATAAAATATGACACCAAGTGTCAAACTTAACATAATAACACCTCTAATAACTTTATATATAATGAAAATTTCATTGATCCAACCGTTAAATCGTGTTATATTAAATCGATAACCATAAATACAAATTTTTAGATAATTTGAAAATTTGTAGTTATGTAATTTAATAGTGCACATTTACTTATATTTTAAATACCATATTATATGTCAAAATAAAACGATTCGATGGATTATAAAATAATTTTATAATTTTATAAATTTTGATAGGTTTAATATATTTATTAAGAACTTTCAATTCAATGGTTGGATCCACAAAATTTGCATTATACAAAAAGTTATTAGAAGTGACATTATACTAAGTTTGACACCTGGTGTCATTTGAACCTGACCCATGGGCACTCTAGCAGTCTTATAGTCCAACTTACTAGTCTCTTTAAGTAAGGTCTAGAAATTGCTATTTGAGAAGCTCCTTGGTCAACATGTCTGCCAACTGAAGTCCTGACGGGATGTACTATGTGGATATAAGACCATTGTCCAATTTATCTTTAATAAGTGTCGATCTATCTCTATGTGATTTGTCTAATCATGTTGAATCGGGTTGTGAGTAATGCTCATGCTAACTTATTATCACAAAATAATCTCATAGAAGCTTCATACTTTATTTTGAGGTCATCAAATATGATCTTCATCAATAACAACTCACGAACTCCTTGAGTTATAACTCTAAATTATGCCTCTTTGCTTGATCGTACAACCACATTTTGTTTTTCACTCCTCCATATTACCAAATTTCCACCCAAGAAATGCAATATCATGTGGTGGATTTCCTATCAATAACTGACCCTAAATAATCAACATCACTATATACTTCCATGGATAAATTCCCCTCCTTTTTGAATAACACTCCTTTCCTTGGAGAGGCCTTCGAGTACTGAATAATTATATTTACTACCTACAAATGCCTCTCTCTTGGATCATGCTCGAACTCACTAACTACACTAATCGCATAGGCTATGTCTAGCCTGGTGTGGGATAAATAGATGAGTTTTCTCACAAGTCTCTAGTAACATGCCTTCTCAACCTTTGGTCTCTCCACATCATTTTTAATCTCGTGATTCTACTCTATGGGCACTCTAGTAGTCTTACAGTCCAACTTACTAGTCTCTTTAAGTAAATCAAGGATACACTTCCTCATATAAATAAAGATATCTTGCTTAGAGTAGGAAACCTCTACCTCAAGGAATTACTTTAGCTTCCTAAGATCTTTCATCTCAAATTGAGCAGCCACCCAATCCCTTAGAGTTTGTTTCTCAAGCTCATCATCTCCTCAATAATCATATTGTTTACAAAGACCAAAAGCAATATAAGTTTTTCATCACAAGAATGTTTTATAAAGATAGTATAGCTTGATAGAACCTTTCAAACCAAGCACAAGGAGACTGTTTGAGAACACATAATGCTTTCTGTAGTATGCAAATCTTATGCCCCCATTAGTGGCACTATATCCAAGTGGAATCTATATGTATATTTTCTCTTCCAAACTTCCATAACTTCCATGCAAGAAAGCATTTTAACATTGAATTGATGCATCTCCCAACTATTTTTAACTTTTTGTGAAGTGTTTTAGCAATGACGCACGTGTTAATAATTATTCGCAAACACAAAAGGTACAAGTAATAGGATCGCAAACTAAAGAATAAAGCCCACGTACAATGAGCCACCATTACCCAAGAAACACCCAATCTTACAGCCCAACCAAAATGGCTCTGCCGAAAACATGTGCACCATAAACACTACAGAACACAGAAACAAAGTGATGTAAAACTTTTGGGGCTTTTCTATGGGCACCCCCATTTTTGCTTGGGGCACCCCCCAAATGTTGTTTTGACCAAAATACCCCATGTAAAAATATCAAAATTATTTTTTTTTCATTCGTCTCACTCGCAAATATGCTATTTGTGAGTAATTTTTTTTACTTGCAAATATCATATTTGCGAGTGAAGGAAACGCGCAAAATTTAACAGTTGAGTTTTTTTTTTGTTTAAAAGCAAAGAAGGAAATAAGCCTCGTTAAAACCTTCTGATGCAAAATCCTCCTTAGGAAAAAAAACATCTAGAAGGTAAAAAGAGTACTCTTGTCTTAATTTATTAAAAAAATGGAAAAAAAATAAACATAGAGGGACTAGGCCAAAACCCATGTCAAACAAACAATATAAAAGTAAAGGTAAATATAAAAGTACAACAAAAAACAACAACAACATGTTTTATTGGTCAATCGTCATCTAAGTTTATTGGATTGTGTTCATCATGATGTGAAAGATTAGGTGGTGGAAATATTGAACCCCATTGTTGCAATCTACCAATATATCATATTGGCCATGAATGAGCCTCCGGACGACAAAAAGTACGCAAATGTGATTCTATGCTTCAAGATTTACAATTGATTGTGCCACAAGTCACTGGACATCCCGTTTAGGAACTGCTTCACATTAGAGAGAAGTTATTACAAATTTGTGTTCTCAATTAGTGCTTCACTCCATCACTTTTATGACTAGAGAAGGTTGGAAGTTGGAACATAACTTATGTTCCTTTTCTTTTTGCTTTGTGTATACTTATCAGCTTTTCTAACCTGTCAAGTATTTGCACAGATAAAGATCAGGGTAAAGTTGGATTCTGTTTTTGTTTAAGGGATCTGTTTGGTGTGTCTGTTGATATGCAATGCAATGTAAAATGTTGTTTCTGTTGTTTCTACTACAAAATAGCAACTATATGATTAACTGAAAGAAAGATACTGTTGGAATTAAGTCCCACATCGGTGGGAACTTAATTTGGGTGCTCCCTTGGAGCCTATATAAGGAGGCCCAAGTGAAATTTTTATATCATCCCAAATCTTCTTCTCTTCTCATCTTTTATTGTTTCTTATACTCAACAAGAGTATTGTGAGAGTATTTGTGAGGTATTTTGTGAGAGGTATTCTTGTAATATTTTCCCACATAGTGAAATTCTTCTGGTCTTGCCCCGTGGTTTTTTCCTTATTTGTTGAGGGTTTTCCACGTAAATTTTGTGTGTTCATTTCCTTATTTTCTCGTCTCTTATTTTAGTTGTGTGACACCATTCCGATACTCTGGTACCTAACAGTGATATCAGAGCTCCAAGGTTAGTGATACTATTCCGCTGCATCACTTTAGGAAGGTGTTAGTTCTTAGTATGCTCTGTGGTTGCAGCATTGTCTGATCTGCCACATCAGAAAAGAATTGTTACCAGAAATAGTGTGGTAGTATAAAAGTGTATGTCTAGTAAAGTTCTGGCTAAGGAAAGACAAGGTTTTTAAATGCGGCTTAGCGACACCTCTCTTTCCCGGGAATTTACTTGGTGCACTCTTTACTGCCACAGATCACTTTTTTTCTGATACGCTATTCACGCATTACCTGCATTATTCACATGTGTGGTTGTATACTTTACGGAATTGTTAACATATCTTTGGATTTGTTCTCGTATCACGGGATATGTACAATATCGTTTCACGTATATCTTGTGCTATTCACGGTGAAATAGTGTAATCCGGTTCGGTTCGTGTACAACCATGGCAGCAAATTTGAGATAGAGAAGTTCAATGGGAGTAATTTCTCCCTGTGGAAATTGAAGGTAGCGGCAGTTCTGAGGAAGGATAATTGCTTTGAAGCAATTGAAGGAAGACCCACAGATATGACTGATGAAAAGTGGAAAGAGAAGGATGACAATGCTGTTGCCAGTTTGCACCTAGCAATGGCGGATTCAGTTTTGTCAAGTGTTGCAGAAAAGAAGACTGTAAAGGAGATTTGGGATGTACTTAACAAATTGTACGAGGTTAAGTCACTTCACACAAGAATATTCTTGACGAGGAAACTCTACACTCTTCGAATGAGTGAATCCACATTGGTGACGGATCACATTAACACCTTGAATACGCTATTGGCTCAGCTCACAACATCAGATTTCAAAATAGCAGAAAATGAACGTGCAGAACTTTTACTTCAGAGTTTACCAGATTCGTATGATCAACTCATCATCAACATTACAAACAACAATGTTGCTGACACTCTTCACTTTGATGATGTTGCCGGTGCAATTCTTGAAGAAGAATCCAGGCGCAAGAATAAGGAGGAAAGGTCAGAAAGTTTGAAGCAAGCAGAAGCTTTATCGATGACGAGAGGCAGATCAACGGAACGTGGCTCTAGTGGGAGCCAAGATCATGGTAGATCAAAATCTCGAAGAAGAAAGAATCTCAAATGCTACAACTGTGGCATGAGAGGGCACTTGAAGAAGGAGTGTTGGAACAAAAAGAATGGAGAGAAGACCTCAGGAGCATCAACCTCTCAAGGTTGTGTTGCAAGTACCTCAGATGATGGAGAAATCCCGTATAGCGGAGCAACAAATTCTAAAAGTGGAAGGAAGCTCAATGATGTCTGGATAGTGGATTCAGGTGCGACATGGCACATGACTTCACACCGAGATTGGTTTTGTACTTATGAGCCTGTCTCGTTAGGATCCGTGTTTATGGGAAATGATCACGCCTTAGAAATCGTTGGAATCGGTACTGTCAGAATAAAGATGCAAGATGGTACTGTTCACAAGATACAAGGGGTACGACATGTGAAGGGCTTGAAAAGGAATCTATTGTCCACTGGGCAATTGGATGACCTCGGGTGCAAGATCCATATTGAAGGTGGAATCTTAAAAGTAGTGAAGGGCAATCTTGTGGTGATGAAAGCAGAAAAGATCACAAGCAATCTATACATGCTTTTGGGAGATACGTTACAAGAGGCGGATGCATCAGTTGCATCAGTGAGCCATGAAGAATCAACAATGATGTGGCATCGCAGGCTAGGCCATATGTCAGAGCGTGGCTTAAAAGTCCTTGCAGAACGCAGTCTCTTACCCGGGCTCAAGACGGTAACTTTACCCTTCTGTGAGTACTGTGTGACAAGTAAGCATCATAGATTGAAATTTGCAAAAGTAACTACCAGAAGCAAACACATACTAGACTTGATACATTCTGATGTATGGGAGTTGCCGGAAACATCCATGGGGGGAGCAAAGTATTTTGTATCATTCATTGATGACTACTCCAGGAGATTGTGGGCGTACCCGATCAAGAAGAATCAGATGTGTTTCCAGTATTCAAGGAGTTCAAAGCACAAGTAGAGCTTGAAACTGGGAAGAAAATCAAGTGCTTGAGGACAGACAATGGAGGAGAATATGTAGATGGTAACTTTCTATCATTCTGCAAGCAAGAGGGTATTACGAGACAATTCACTGTTGCACATACACCTCAAAGAATGGTGTAGCGAAACGGATGAACAGGACTCTCCTAGAAAGAACAAGAGCTATCTTTGAGAACAACAGATTGGCCAAATCTTTTTGGCGTAAGCGATCAAACCGCACATTACGTGATAAATCGATCGCCATCAACAGTGATTGGTTTGAAGTCACCAATGGAGATGTGGAAAGGAAAGCCGGTAGATTATTCTTCTTTACATGTGTTCGGATGTCCTGCGTACGTAATGTACAACTCCCAAGAAAGAACAAAGTTGGATCCAAAATCTAGAAAATGTATATTCTTGGGTTATGCTGACAATGTCAAGGGGTATCGCTTGTGGGACCCCATTGCCCGCAAGCTTGTTGTTAGCAGAGATGTAGTCTTTGCAGAAAATGAATTACAAAGTGAGCGTAAAAATGACAAGACTTCTAAAGAGATCGCTATAGTGCAATGGAGAGAAAGACTAAGAAGATGATGCTTCTGAAGCAGAACCAGAGCACATAGAACAAAATGAGGTCAATGATGAAGGAGTTCGACGATCAACACAGCAGATAACGGCACCATCGTGCCACTCAGACTATGTCATGGCCTGCCATGATGCATACTGTCTTTTGACCGAAGAAGGTGAACCATCGCTCTTCAAGAAGCGTTGAACAGATTCAGATGCTTCTCAATGGATGACAAAGAATGCAGGAAGAAATGGAAGCCCTACATAGAAATAAGACTTGGGAACTTGTTGAACTTCCAAAGGGCCTGAAAGCCATCGGGAACAAATGGGTGTTCAAAATTAAACGAGACGGCAATGATCAAGTGGAACGGTATCGTGCCAGACTTGTAGTCAAAGGTTATGCTCAAAAAGAAGGGATAGACTTTGACGAGATATTTTCTCCAGTTTGCAGACTTACTACTATCAGGGTAGGGTTGGCAATGGGGGCTGCATTTGATTTACATCTTGAGCAATGGATGTAAAGACCGCTTTTCTTCATGGAGAGCTTGAAGAAGAAATTTATATGCTCCAACCGTAAGGCTTTAAAGAACAAGGAAAAGAAAACTTGGTTTGTAGGTTGACCAAATCTCTCAGACGGTCTAAAGCAGCGCCGGATGTTGGTACAAGAGATTTGATTCCTTCATAATTAGCCTTGGTTACAACAGATCGAGTTCGCACCATTATGCGTACTACAAGAGGTTTGATGATAATGATTCCATCATTTCTTTGTTGTATGTGGATGACATGTTGGTGGTAGGCCCCAACAAAGATCGAATCCAGGAATTAAAGGCACGATTGGCGGGGAGTTTGATATGAAGGACTTGGGACCCGTAAACAAGATTTTAGGGATGCAAATTCACCGAGACAGAAATGATAGGAAGATTTGGCTTTCTCAAAAGAATTATCTAAGGAACGTCTTGCGGCGCTTCAACATGCAAGATCAGAAGCCAATTTCTACCCCGCTCTCGTCAATTTTAAATTATCCTCGTGTATGAGTCCTAGCAATGAAGCGGAGAGGATGGAAATGTCTCGAGCACCGTATGCATCAGCGGTGGGAATCCTTATGTATGCCATGATATGTACAAGACCGGACATTGCACAAGCAAAGGGGAGCGGTTTGTCGGTTTATGGCAAATCCAAGTAGAGAGCATTGGAATATCATAAGAGGATCCTTAGATACATCAAAGGAACCTCAGATGTTGCATTATGTTACTGAGGGTCGAATTCATTGTCGTGGGTTATGTTGATTCAGATTTTGCAGTGATCTTGATAAAAGGAAATCTACTACCGGGTATGTATTCACGATTGCAGGGAGCGGTGAGTCGGTTATCTAAGTTACATCGCTGTAGCTTTGTCTACTACAGAGGCCGAGTACATGGCAGCTACCCAGGCTTGCAAGGAAGCTATCTGGATTAAAGGTTTAATGGAGGAACTCAGCACAAGCAACAGATGATTACCGTGGTATTGTGACAATGAGTGCCTTGCACATTGCAAGGAATCCAGCTTTTCATTCCAGGACAAAGCATATAGATACCCAGTATCACTTTGTTCGTGAAGTGGTAGAGAAAGGAACCGTGGATATGCAAAAGATTCACACCAAAGATAACCTAGCAGATGTGATGACGAAGCCAATCAATGCTGACAAGTTTATTTGGTGTCGATCCTCCTATGGCCTATCAAAAACGTAAGCGACATGGAAGGGCAAGGCAGAAAGAGTGGTGTGAAGATATGATTGACTCAATCAAATCTTCAAGTGGGAGAATTGTTGGAATTAAGTCCCACATCGGTGGGAACTTAATTTGGGTGCTCCCTTGGAGCCTATATAAGGAGGCCCAAGTGAAATTTTTATATCATCCCAAATCACCACAAGAAAAGGGTGAATTACCGACGGAAAATTACCGACGGCCTCGACTCCGTCGGTAAATTTTTAATTACCGACGGCTAAACCGTCGGTAAGCCGTCGGGAAAAAAACTGAAAGCGAAATGTTTTTTGCCAAGCCGTCGGTAATTACAGACGGGTTATCAGCCGTCTGTAATTACCGACGGCTAAGCCGTCGGTAAGTAGTCAGGTTGGGCGCCAAATTTTTTTTTTATTTATGTTTATCCTTACCGACGGCTAAGCCGTCGGTAATCTTCACACAGTTTTTTTGATTTTTACTAACTCCTTGCCTCCCGTTCACACAGATCTGCATCCTCACAACCCTTCCTCCGTTCAGTCTTCCTTCTCTACGCTACGTCTTCTTTCCCCATCGCTGCGTCTTCTTCCTCACTGCGTCTTCTTCCTCGCTGCGTCTTCTTCCTCACTGCGTCTTCTTTCGCCGCGGTAATAGAACAGAAATTGCACCTCTCCCTCTTTCCCCATCGCTGCGTCTTCTTCCTCGCCTAGGCTTCTTCTTCCTTCTCTGCGGACCAAATCAAGATCTCGCCCAACTTCTCTACGGACCAAAATTGCACGAATCTAAGGAGCGATCCTTGCCCACCACAGATCTGAGAAACCCACCACAGATCTGACCCGCCACACGCCAAGAAGGTCGCCTCGCTACCTCTGTTCTACCGTCACACATCAAGGCTGTCGCACCGGTTCTCACGGAGGTTACAAGGTACACTCTCTGCTTCTTTGCTTATTTCGCTTTGCTTCTCGCTTTTGGGTTTTTTTGAAAATCCTTTTTAGACAAAATTTGGGTGAAAATTTTGAAATTTCTGCAGCTTGGAGCATTTGGGTTGCAATCTATTGTGTTGGGTTTGTCTGTGGCAAAAACGTCTTCAACTGATTGTTGCTTATCTGTACTTCTTCTCGTCATGTGCGCGATTTTGGGTCCTTCATTTGTTTGGATGTGAAGTTTAAACTTTGTCGTCCAGCTTTCCGCCTTCCAGTTCCCATATTTTTCTATGCTGTTTAACTATTTCAGTAGTTCCTTTCGTGTCCAGATGCTAACATAATTTCACACACATGCAAACTTAATTTTTCTCCTTGTAATGGAACTTAATTTTTCTCCTTGTAATGGGAAAGTTTAGAAGAACAACAGATGGAAATTTATCAAAACTCAAACCCAAAACAAAATTGAGGAAAACCCAAATAACTTAACAGAGTATATATTTCCTATTTGTTTAACATAAATATGATAATGAGATTATTTTTAATTCATAGATATAAATCAGCTAAGAACTATTTGAATTTGGGAAAAAGATATTTACATGAATACTGAAATTTATAGGATTGCCAAGTCAGCATTACCGCAAACATAACATTGGTGTTCTGTCTTGTAATGGAAATTACTTTAAACTTAATAAATAGGTCTTTAAATGATACTTAATGGATTAAATTTAATGCTATGCTACGTAGTCTCTCAGAGAACCGCATAATTTGAACTAGCCGTGTGTTTCTGCTGCATATGGTTATGGTTTAGAAAACAGAAAGCAGATACTTGTTAATGATAATTGTGGTGGATATTTGTTGATCGGTCTTTCTTTGTTATTTTGTAGTATTGACCGATCCTGCTAAGCGTTTTGACTATGATTTAACTGGGGCATGCGAGATTGAAAAGTATAGCTTGCAGGTATTCTATTTAACTATTATTAAATGTTAGTATTATTTACTTAGATTTGTTTGTGATGATTTGTTTGTGATTGTTTTGGTGTAACCCCTTGATTGGTCTGAAGGAAAAATGGCATCCTAGATCAAACCCATAACACATAAATTTATGAAGATAAGGGTAAAAATTTAACAAAATTAACCGGTGAAGCCCAACTGTTCGAGCAATCAATTTCAACAACATCATCTTGATCTAAAATTTACAGACAGTAATTGTACAAACCAGTAAATATGTTATCTTGAATAACCATGAGAAGACATGAAAAGGAGCTACAAATCTTCATTTACAACAATATAGGCATGCTGCTTTGATTTTAATTAGAGTATCCACCTCAAATCGTTCATTACAATTCTGTAGACGTGAGAACAGCTTCTCAGCAAAACCCTGCAGATCATATGCAATCAAGATGTTCATTTTATAAAACAAAATTCAAACCTGAAATGTATCTATGATGATGATGATGATGATGATGATACAAAAACTTACGAACCTGAGCATCTTATGGTAATGCTTTAATATTCCCCCTTTAAATTGCTCAACTTTTGCATTCCAACTCCATCAGAGCCATTTTCATTTTTGTCTAGATTTGTTGATGACTTTGCCTTGACATTAAGGCTGGGCTTATCTTGGTGATAATTTGATATCTTCTATTGTAATAAGGTAAAAAATATTTATAATTGAAACAATATTCGGAGTGTAACAACTCAAGATAAAGAATAAAGCAGACGCAGCTTCTTGCCTTTTTTCATTTGATCCAAATCTTTTGATTTTGCTCTGCCTATCTTTTTATAGGATTGTAGGTATATTATAGCTTAATTTTAATTGTTATACTATAAAGTTAAAAGGACAATAATGTAATTTTATGTTTCCCATGCCATGCGTATTCTGTCGTTGCACCGTTTTGGTTTCCCTGTACTCGTTTACTCGGTGCTCAAATTTGCTTTAAGAGTGCTTAATGTTCCACTTTTTTTTTAATCAACACATTTCTCTCGCTCTTTGGTTCTCGCCTTTCTCTCTGGTATTTTTTTTTGTTTGCAAAAACCTTTCTCTCTAGTATTAGTTCAAAGTTCATTTTTTTGTGTGTTTATTTTCAGGGTCTCTTCATCTCTCTCTCGCTCTCTTTGTTCCTTTGGGTTTTCAGCTGTCAAAGGTATCATTTTTATTCTGTTTCCATTATTGATCTGTTTTTTTTTTTTGTGTTTCCATTATTACATTAGCTCTAAGTTGGAGTGAGTGAAATTGTGGGTGGTAATGGTGGTGGTGGTGCAGCTCATGAGACACGCTAAGTAGAAGTAGAAGAGCGAGGCCCAACGCAAAAATGGAGCTTATTATATAGTAGTTATTACCCATTGATCTGAAGGACCCACAATGGTTCTGGAACTGGGAAATGTAAGCTCACAGAAATGAGAAAGAGGAAAACCCAAAGTGGTCAATAATCCCCTCAAGAAGTGGGACACACATACACACATTCCCCTCCTTTTTCCCTATATCTACGCATTTATGTTAATATTCCCCTATACTAGCAGATTGATACAACAGAATGCCACCCCATCCCTTACGAACCTCCCCCAACTAACTCGACACGAGCCCCATATTAAAGCATGCTAAATATACTGCACTACTTTGTCTGTATATCTGTGCTTGCATGAAGTTAAATATGAAAGTTGAAAAGTATAGTCTGCATTTGATCTAAATTATCTTCTTGTCGGGCATTTTTTTAATAATGAATTATCATTTTTATTTTTATTTAAATTGTAAGTTTTGGTCTTTGTTAAGTTATTTATGAACTCATAATGGTTACTTTACAAGGGTTGTATTAGCGATTAAACTTGTAATCCACTTCACTATTAATCGCCATTATCGCTATCGAACAAAGAAGGGCTCAACTCTGAAACTTACAAATAATAGGGTGGTAATGTTTTATGAATCAATCAATTCTCTTCAAAACTCCATCAGTATATTAATTACCTTTCCACTCCATCACATTCCATACCGCTCCACTCCACCCTCTTCAAAACTCCTAGATATATCCTCGATAATCAATGCCAATATCCTTCATGTTAACTTATATATGTACCATTCTGTTTTAGAGTTCGGAAACACACACACACATATATATACATATATATGTGTGTATATACACATATATATACATATATACACACACACACACACATATATATACATATATATACATATATATATATGTGTGTGTGTGTGTGTGTGTGTGTATGAAACCTATTGATTAAAAGAATAACAATGTTAATTCAATGTTTATCATCCGATCTCACCTTATAAATTGTCTCCCTACTAATACTCCCAGGAGTGCAATGCAGTTATGTAAGTACTAATTGTTGTAGCAACCAACCTCTCCTTTGCTTTGAACCAGGCAAAGGCTTCTGTGTGGCAAACCACTGAGTGTCCAATTTCTCAATGCCTTTTTTTAAGTTTATAAATTTAAAATGAATATATTTATTTAAACTCTTAATTAAACGATGAAAAAAAACAATTGCCAGAAGAATTTGACTTTTTTTTGGTACATTGCTAGAAGAATTTTCTAATAGTAATAAAAGAAATTGAAGTGGTTCTGACTATTTTTTTGTTTCTCTTTCTTATTCTTTTTTTATACTTTTTAATTTGCAAAGCCTGCTGAGCTGATTGCGCCATTGTTAAGTGGGAATCCTGCAAAAATACAACAGAAGTTGCCTTGTCTCACATTAACTTGCAGCACCTCTCACATTCACTCACGTAGTTACGGTGCAACACCTCTCACACGGTGAGATCCCCTTCTCTTTGCTTATACTATATCACATCCAGAAAAGTATGCTCCCCTGCACTGTTATTGTAATTGTTAGTTAGTTTTCGTATTGATTTGTTGAAGTTTCTTCCCCTTTAATATCATTTGTTATGCATGCGCTTATACATGCAAAAAATCGATTTAAATTTGGTTGTACCTTATAATATCTTTGAAGGTGCCACCTTATAATATCAAAGATAATATCACGAGCTGCAGTGGAGGTGAGTCTCCCTAGCCGCATTAGCTGGTGCCAGAGGCAGACATCTTCCTTCAAGCAAAGATTGAAAAGTAGTTACAAACACAAGTATATATATATATATATATATATATATATATATATATATATATATATATATATATATATATATATATATATATATATATATAAGACTCGGTTACAAACAGTGACATACATAGCTGTTAATTAAGGCAATTTTACTTGCTTCCTTTTTGAATGATCTCTTATTCTTTTCCAGAAAGTTAGTGAAGCTGTTTTTCTAAGTGGCATTGGTCAATCTATTCTTCTATACTTTTGAAAATGCAGGAACTAGATTATGTAATGTTCTCCAATCATTTTCACCATTTTATAAATATATATTCATCAAGCATGATGAAAAATGAAAACTTAATGTGCAGAATCGTGATCCATGAAAATGATTCTTTAACCTATCTTGTACTCTATCCGCCTTCTTAGAGTTTAATTATGTTTAGAGTTTTCTGGAATGTAGATAGACTTTAGAATTTAAATTCAAGGCAGGAGTTAGCAAATCCTTACAGGAGTTAGTATATGTTATTTAGCATCTTTATTTACTAGTCTTCTTTCTCATTTTGATCCAGATCTTTAATTGTGAGTCTTTGGTTTTTCTCGACTTTAGCAAATCTTTTGATAAATTGCTTTCTTTGTTTATATATTATAAATAGATAGCTTCATTGACTTGAAAGGGACTTCTTCTTTGTGAAAGTGGAAAGTAAAATATATTCTTTGGTTTTCACTTGGCGTATATAACATCCTAACATCTTAACATGCATTCTAACATCCTAATAGTGACACATTTCAGAAATGGATTACTAAAAGTGACACATTTCAGAAATGGATGGTTACCCTCCAGATCGAAGTTGGGTATATGATAGGCTATATCCTGGTAGAGGAGGGGTGAAACCAGGCTTTGCAAAAGGTGTTGAAGAGTTTATACTGAAAGCTAGAGTACAACCTGAAGTTGCAAGTAATGGTGGAATCAGATGTCCTTGTGACATTTGCAAGTTTAGGAGCATATTGTCTGAAAGAGAAGTCAATGTCCATCTGTATCGTGTTGGGTTCAAACCAAATTATTGGTATTGGACTGAGCACGGTGAAGAAGCGCCACATGTTCACCCAAAGAAATGTGCCTAGTAGTAGTGGACAAATGGATAATGATGATCCGCTCACGCTAATGCAACATATGGTCGACGATGCGTTTAGGCTCACGTATGACTTCCAAAGTATGGGTGATGTGGGTAATGAGGAAGACGGGGAAGATATTCATGAAGACGAGGAAGATATTCATGAAGAGCCCCCAAATGCTGACGCTCAAGACTTTTATGATTTGCTAACTGCTGCAAACGAGCCCATATATGAGGGTGCTTCTGAGTCAAAGCTTTCAATATGCGTGAAATTGTTGGCATGCAAGACAAATTGGAACATTCCTCAAAAGTGTCTTGATTTCATTGCAAGTATGTTGGGAGACGTGTGTCCTTCAAAGGAGAAATTGCCAAAAAATTTTAACCAAGCAAAAAGATTGGTGTCGATGCTAGGTTTGGAATCTCAAAAAATTGATTGTTGTGTTAATGGGTGTATGTTGTACTACAAGGATTACAAAGGCGTAATCGACAATGTAAGTTTTGTCAAGAACCACGGTATGTTCCCCGTAAGACTGGGATGGGTAAGTACAACGATGTTCCAAAGAAAGAGGATGTTCTATTTGCCAATCACTCCTAGGTTGAAAAGACTGTATGCATCAACGGAGACTACAGCTGAAATGAGATGGCATTCTCACAATAGATCTGGGTCAGACATTTTACGTCATCCATCTGATGGTGAAGCTTGGAAGCATTTTGATGCGGTGTATCCAGACTTCGCAAATGAACCAAGAAATGTAAGGCTCGGTTTATGTTCCGATGGGTTCACACCTTACATTCAGGCATCTACAACCCCATATTCATGTTGGCCGGTTGTTGTGACCCCATATAATCTCCCCTCTGAAATGTGTATGACTAAACCATTTATGTTTTTGACTTGCCTTGTACCCGGACCATCAAATCCGAAAGAAAAAATAGATGTGTTCTTACAACCTTTAATAGACGAGCTGCAACAGTTGTGGAGTGAGGGTGTTTTGACTTATGATATCTCTAAAAAGCAAAACTTTCAAATGAGAGCATCCTTGATGTGGACAATTAATGATTTTCCCGCATATGGTATGTTGTCTGGGTGGGGTACACAAGGTAAATTGGCTTGTCCCGTATGTATGGATGATACAAAGTCGTTTAGACTAAAATATGGGGGAAAAAACTCTTGGTTCGATTGCCACCGTCGATTTTTACCACGTGAACACAAATTCAGAAGAAGTAAAAAGAGGTTTACAAAAAACAGGGTTGAGAAACATGGGCCTCTGTATCTTGACAGTGATATCATATGGAATTGGGTCATGGGGTTCCAAGTGTGGTAGAAGATGGAAAAGTTGATAAGTTACCCGAGTATGGACGTAGGCACAATTGGACAAAGCGAAGCATATTCTCGGGATCTTCCATACCGAAAGACAATTTACTAAGGCACAATCTAGATGTCATGCACATAGAGAAAATGTATTTGATAATGTGTTTAATACAACATGAATGTTAAGGGCGTAACAAAGGACAATGAAAAAGCAAGAATGGACTTGGGCCTCATATGCCAACGTAGTGACTTGGAGTTGATTCCAAAAGCCAATGGAAAATGACAAAACCAAAGGCAAATTATTGTCTTTCTTCAAATGAGGCAAAGAATGTGATGAAGTGGGTGAAGGAGGTTAAGATGCCGATGGGTATGCTTCAAATTTGGCAAGATGTGCAGATGTTAATAGAGGGCAAATGTACGGGATGAAGAGTCATGATCGCCACGTATTTATGGAGTGTTTGCTCCCATTTGCATTTAGTTCATTGCCCGACCTTGTGTGGAGACCACTTACGAGTTAAGTCAATTCTTTAAGGGATTGTGCAAGAATAATTTGAGCCAAAATGATTTGATCAAATTGAATGAAAGCATTCCATTAATCTTATGCAAACTTGAAAGAATCTTCCCACCAGGATTCTTTGATTCAATGGAGCATCTTCCAATTCACCTCCCATAGGAGGCAATGCTTGGTGGTCCAGTTCAATACCGATGGATGTATCCATTTGAAAGGTATTCGTTGATATCTGCAATTATCTCCGTCTATATTGTCATATCTTTATTATAAGCCATTTTATTCTCATTTCTTTGTAGAATGATCGGTGATTTTAAGCGGACAGTGAAAAACAAGGCTAGAGTAGAAGGCTCAATATGTATGTCTTACTTACAACGGGAGACAACATATTTTTGTTCACATTATTTCAAAACGATTGACTTGTATGCTAAAAGTCAACGTAATGAAGCAGCAAGATTGAATGACGATGTCACATCAACACTGTCAATTAGCAATGGACTAGGACGTCCTAGTGGGCAATCCAAAGCTCACTGGTTGACTGATGCTGAATGGAGGTCTGCACATGTACACATCCTCATCAATTGCATCGAGGTTAAGCCATATATTGAGTAAGTAATACACCATGAAACCCACACTCAATGTATTTACTAGTATATACTTACAACAATTCTGTCTTTCTTGGCAGTAACTTTTTGCAATATAACTCCATCAATGAAGGTGATCCTTCGGCTCAAACTCGTATTTTTGCTGAATTCCCAGAATGGTTTCGGTCCTATGTAAGCATTTGACCAAAAGCCTATTGCAAATAAATTGTCTTCCTATCCTCATTGTGGATGTCTTGTTTGTATAGGTTACTAATGAAGCAAATGGTGTGACTGACACAAACTTGATATCATTAGCTTGGGGTCCTGAGTCAAAGGCCATAAGTTGGCACAAATACTTCATTAATGGGTACAAATACCACACACAAGCATGGGCTCAGGGTAAAAGGACCATAAACAGTGGGGTTTATGTCAAAGGGGTTACAGAAGGAGGAGAAGATGATTTCTATGGTATCATACAACATATCTACGAGTTAACATATCACATGTTGTCTCACAGGGTTGCCATGTTTTATTGTCAATGGTTTGATCCAAGACGGAATAGAGGAACCAAAGTTCATCCGCAATATGGCATTGTAGATATCAAGATGAACAGGCATTATGATCGTTACGATCCATTCATAATTGCACAAAAGGCTAGACAAGTGTATTATGTACCTTACCCAGATATGAGGAGAGACAAATGCGGTTGGTGTGCAGTGATAAAAACAAAGCCCAGAGGCCGTATAGAGGTGAATGAAATTGACGATGACATTCCTTATCAAGATGAAGAGATGACACACATAGAGCAGATAACTGAAATTGAAGAAATGGATTGCTTGCGTGATCAAACACATAGTGATGAAGAGGTTGATGTTACGTCAATTCCAAACATTGATATTGATAATGAAGTTGACATGGATGTCGACGATGATGATAATTGTGAGTCTGAGCTTGACTCTAATGAGGGAGATGCTGATATGGATGTGGATGATCAAGATGATGACATTGACTAAAGTTAGTGTACTTGTTTATTTTAAAAGTTAGTGAAGTCATTGTGTTTCAGTTTTCGGTGGTACTTATTTGTAGCCACTAGTTTACTATATCTATTGTATCTATTTAATTTCACACTAGTCTACTGCATTTGCTATGTAAATGGCACTACTTATAAGATTGTTAGGTTGGACGAAAAATTTCAGAGACAATTATATTGTGCCTCGTTTTCTGTAATTGACATTGCAGGCTATCAATTTCAGCTCATTATTGTGCGCCATTTGATGACTATGACTTTATATTTTGGTCTAGGTTACTGGTTTCAGCTATTCTTTGTTTTATACTGTGTCCATTTTGTAGTTGAAGCTCTACTTCCTCACTGACATAAAATGTAGACATTCCAACTAAGATCGGTACCAATGCTTTATTATAGTATGTGTGTGTGTGTGTGTGCACGCGTGAGAGAGAGAGAGAGAGAGAGATAATACCGGCAGTGGATGAGGTGGACTCTTCGCTGACAGAAAGTACATAAATAATAGTCAAACACAAGTGACAGTATAAAGAAACAGAAAAAAGCATAAGCAAATGCTCATCCCACTACAGAGCATCTTAGAATGACGTTCATACCTTGCCCTACTAGCACCATAGAAATTGAACTCATCCTCTAATTGATCTGTGGGAAATGAAGCCAATGGCTCTGAAGATAAAGAAAAAGATCATAACAGTAAACACCAGCATAGAATGGTGTATAAGTAATTACTTATGTCAATATATTATGGGCTCACAAATCAGGAAAGTCATACATGTACACAATCATTACATGACATCAGATCCAGGAATGAGAGAATCACATTGAATATTAATCTAGTCGGTGAAATTTAGACCTCCAATGAGAAGTTAAAAATTGCAAGCTTGGCATTGGTAAGAAGTAAAAATCACCAACATTGATGTATAAAATAACCATAGGTATTAGCATAAATGTGGAAAGTTTTAGCCCCATCTGAGCAAAACCAACAATTGTGTAGGTAACATCGTTCTTAAGAAAATAAGACATAAGGTTTAAGACATGTTAATGAAGTGTCAAAAGACAAGGCAATTTCTTACAGATATTTTAGATGCATGACATACCGTAACGTAAACTCACTGGGAACTAGCAAGAGTGGGTAGAGATTAAATTAAGTTGTTGTTAGTGTCATTGGTGTTCCAAGAATACTTTTGAAAACAATGAATTAAGATTCTATATGATGGTCTAGGTAAGTCAGTACCACCCATGTTGATCTCTTCCATTGTCAAGATCTACACACCATACCAAAAAAACCATTTTTAATTAAAAAAATATAATTATAAGAAACAGGGAAGGTATGCTCAAATATAGCAAATACCATTTCGTTGGAAGGAGATCTTCAAAAGCATAACTTTCCATTTTGTAGGCCCCACTTTTCAATAATTCAGAGATTCACAACCCATTTGAAAAGTCTTCTTGCATGAGGTATCATATCCCATCTCTTTGTCGAATTTCTCAGATCGTGGAAGATAGAACATGCTATATTACATGAAAAATGGAGGTTAAATATTTTTCAAATATCCTTAAATATTTGCATGTCATTTATCTAAAGACTAAATATGTGACCATGACACTACCAACTCCTGGTCTTTTAACGGATTAAGCATGGTCAAGAGCTAGACATGTGGATGACTTGGGCAGGTTTTAGTTAAATCATTAATCCAGGAAATTAAATTGATACAATTATATAGGAATGCCGCATTTCAATAGGATCCGGTCTCTCAAATGAGGTCATTGCTGACAATTAGAAACTGTTAAGAATACGTTTAATTAGGGATCCTTGTCGATATTGTAATTATTAGGATTCATTACATTTCCTTATTTGTACATCTCACTTAATTATAAATATACACTGTGTGGTCACATTAGACACACACATTCCAATTTTTTCTTTCTACATGGTATCAAAGGTTTAGGTTTCAGATCGTTTGTTTTACTATTTTTCTGCCTCAGTTGCCCTATTTATTTCTCAAATTTCTGCTTGTTTATTGTTACTGCACAACTCACAGTCACGTTGTATAGTGCAGCTGGCCTCCTAAATTTCTGCTTGTTTTTGAATATCAGAATTTTATGGTTTTTTATTCCTTCAAATGTTCCAGTATAGAAATTATTATGGTAACATATATGTGAACATATATGTGAATAAAATTTTTTTTTTGACAGATGCATCCTAAAGAGAAAGAGCATCGTAGGTCTAAGCTGCCTACGAAGAAGGCTAAAACGATTTTGCCACAGCGATTGGCACAGTCACCACTAGAGGACGACGCTAGCACACCACTCCGTGAGGCTATTCATACACCCATTGCTCGCCAGATCACCGGACTGATACCACCTCCCTCGCCTCTAGTGATGATCCCTAATCCGGATTTGTATCTCCTCCTATACGGTATGTATTTAACTAGTTGTTGGATTTTTTTATTGCTTTCCTTTGTTGTAACAAATTGATTTGTATTGTAGGACCATGATGCAGTGCGGGACCTTCGCAAGACCATGATGCAGTGCAGACCTTCGCAAACCGCACGTAGTGGTCCGACAAAGGCAGTGGGTCACAACACTCCCATGTGGTCGGGACTGAGGTGACCCATGATGGGAAACCCATCACTAGGGTTGTTGGCACCAGACGTCACTTTATAGTCTCATTTTTGGATTTGAAACTTCAGATACTTAAAAATATGTAATCTGGTTTGATATTGTGTTTATAACTTATTTACGTGTTCATCCGGGTAAAGTAGCCTCTAAGGCCACCCCCCCGGTCATTCACTCACAGTCGCGGGAATCATATCATACTTGGGGAGAGATTCCAGGAAAAAAGACGGTGGAGAAATGGCTTAAGAAATTTCAAGTTAGATTATGTTACTTTTCTTATTTAAGAGTTTTCGTTATTGTGTGTTGATATTAATAATGGATGTTTGGAATTGTAACGTTACATAATATTGCAGAGCATGTTTCGTGGGATCCTAAAGACCATTATCCGTTGAGAAACTCTTCAAAAGCAAAGGCTCAAAGCGTCTTTCTGAGATGCTTATGGAGGTGAGGAAGAACGGTAAATGCCCAACCTGGATAGGCGAGGCGGCTTATGCAGAACTTACTACCAAGTGGAAGGCTCCAGACTATAAGGAGAAATGCACCAAGGCCAAGCAGAATCGCGCTTCTTCTAAGGGTGGTTCTATGCATACTGGTGGATCTATATCCATCACTGAGCATGCCTTGCGCCTGGTATGTTTTTTAAACACTTTATACAAAGCTATTAATATATAACAAATGTATAGAAGTGGTTATTATGATTTACTAATGATGTTAAATGGTGTGCTAAATGAAGTGGTTATTTATACATGACTTCCCACATCATAGGAAAAATTAAACATATCTGCCTGCTTTAAATATATATATATATATATATATATATATATATATAAACTGACTTTCCAAATATATTGAGCAAAGGCTATGTCATTATCTTTGAAATTTCTCCTCTTCAGGTCTTGCTTAGAAAATTATGATTAATTTTGTGCTAAATGGTAGAATTTTTGCTTTTATTAGATGCTTATTTTGTTAATTTAATGTTGTTAACTTCATGCTTGTTGATTGATGAGTTTATTTTATATGTTTATTTACACACTGATGTTTTTCTTTCAAATTAGTCCAATGTCCAGGTAATGCTGATGATGTCATTAGATTATATCATTAGTTCTTTTTTTATCTTGTGATATACCTACACAGGAGAAGAATTACAAATCTGTTATTTTGTATTGGAGACAAATGAAATTTATTATCCATTGTTCTCTTTGGTTAGTTGTCAAAATTGGTGACCATTTCATATTGATAATCCGAGTCAAGAGTTTAAAGACTGTTTAGTCAATGTTCTTATATGTATTCTTTCTTGGAGACTTTGGTCAGTGACGTTAATCCTATTAAATTTCCATTTAGTCTCACATACTTAAGTCTCCACTCGCAGCTGCAATTATATGATTAGCTAATTACATAACATTATTTCAACCAATTGACTTTTTGGTCACTTTTTACAATTTTTGTAAATATGCATACGCTGTAAAAATGTAGTGGGATGTCAATGATTCCAACAGAATAATCAAAACTCAATAATGCCCTTCATGATTTCTAAATGCAATTTTTGAGTATCTTATTCTCTCATCCTAATTTGGTGGAAGTTGGATCCAAGATCCAATTTTCAAAATATTGAAGCTCTTCCTAATTCATCAAGCAAATCATTAATTACAAGAATTGGAAATTTATCCATATAATCTACCCAAAATCTCCAACCTTTATTTTTTTTATACCAAGATGTTGGGGCTAGAATAAGGACTAACACTGGTATTGGGGGTATTTATATGGTTGTAAATTCTGAATGACTGCTCCCTCTTTCAACACAATGACATGATCTTATCGTCGCTGTGGTAGTAATCCTTGTATCTTGTCTGTTGTCCCATCATAGAACCCTTCAAGGAAGCACACTTTATGATGACTTACTCGATTGCTTCTCATTTTGTGGTGCCTTAACCATTGACTGAGGGATGCTGCAGATTTGGACAATGTGGGTTGTGATATGCCTAACTTTCCCTTACATAGACCCTCCTAATAGATGGTTTGCTAACTTGAGAGATTATGTTTTTGGCTTTCTCTGTAATATTTTGCCTATGAATGCCCCAAGAATACTCCTATCTTGGATTTCAATAATGATTGTGAAGCCTTGTCGCACACTTTGTTTTATTATGTTTTTCTTGGCTTTTTGTTGTGCTTAGTCGTTGTTTGAGATTTTTAATCCTTCTGATAGTTGTTATTCTCTTGTCTTTTTTGTTGTGCATGCCACCTTGTTCTCTCATGAAGATTGTGGTATTAGAACTATTGGTGATTAGGAATTGTGAGTTGCTGCTGTTGTTAAAGCATCTTGTCTGCATTTGTTTGTATTGTTTGGTTCAGTAAAAGCTCTGGCCTATCTGATGAGCTAGGCAGTAGGACTCTCAGCTCTCTCTGTGTGATTACCTTGCTGTTGCCTACTATTTTTATTAAAAATTTTATGTTCAGTAATTTTGTTTATGAAAGAAACAGTTTAGTTTAGTGAGGTAGGTCATTTTACAAGACTTGAATATTTGTATTTTATGAAGACAAAAGTTGCTTCCCAATTAGTTGGAGGACACATTTCTTATCAAATATGCATTCTGGTAAACATGGTGTTACTATGTGCTGCATAGCTTTGTAGGGATTTATCACTTGTGTTTTATTTTTCTCCACTCATCTTAGATCTGCTTGGAAACTATAGAGTTATCGAACCTTTATTCTTATAGTTAATGATATATTCTCTTGTTGATTATGGTATTTTATGCTGAATGCCAGGTGGTAAGTAGGTTTTATTTATCAATGAAAGTTAAATATTATGAAGTTTAATATCAAGCTCTTTCAATGCTAACATTACACATCTGTCTGTTGATACTGCTAAGGTGCAACTGAGTTTCACCATACTTACATATATATATTCTTAACGTTTTTAATTATGTTTCAGTCTGATGAGTTGGGTAGAGAGCCCATGGTGGATGAGATCTTCTTGAAGACTCACACAAAAAAAAAGGACAAGTCTTGGGTGGACAACAGATCCAGAGAGACATATGTAAGTCAGATCATTGCATTTTTTATTTAACTAATTTTATTTTGTTTCATAAACAATACTGTAATGAGTGTCTTTTACTCTGTTTTGTTTTGAGCAGGAAGCCTATCAAGAGAAGGTGCAGCAAGCCGCCTCCTCTCAGCCTTCTGATGGAGGGGAGGCAACTGGCAGTGTTGACCCCTCGACTCAGTTGCAGTTATGGGCCCAATCTGCTGGGGGTAGGACTCGGGGACGGCTGTACGGTGTCGGAGGCTTGTCTGGACGTTTTAGGCCTGGTGTCTCCTCTTTGACCCAGGAGTCTCATGCATCTGGCACCAGTACCCAGTCCCCGACTCAGTACTCTGCTGAGGTGGCTGCACAGATTGCGGCTTTTGAGGAGCGCACAAGAAAAGCAGAGGAAGAGGCTCGGGAGGCACGAGAGGAAGCACGGGAGGCAAGGAGAAAGGCAGAGGAGGAGGCTCAGGAGGCTCAGGAGGCACGAGAGCAATTTCAGCAGCAGTTGAGGGAGTTGTCTGCCAGTGTTGCTGCCATTCAGGCCCAGAAATCCCGTCGTCGCCATCCGGACTATGACGAGTCAGAGGAGGATGATTAGTGTTGTCGTTAGGCTAGGGATTTGACTTTTTTTTATTGACTTGTTTTGATGGATTTCTGGGTTATGACATTATGGATTTGTGGTCTTTTACAGTATTGTTATTGATTTGCTTATAACTTGATTTGGATTTGTTGTAACTTGATTATGGACTTTTACATTATGGACTTGTTGTAACTTGATTTGGATTTGTTGTTGTGATTATTAAAAATGTATGTTGATTGTTTTTTTTGTTAATGTATCCGCTGCATTACAGGAACTGTACAATTTTGGGGCTGTTTAAAAACAAAATTTACGCTGAGAAAATTTTTGACATTACCGACGGCTTAGCCGTCGGTAATATTCACGCGAAATACCGACGGCTTAGCCGTCTGTAATTTACCGACGGCTTAGCCGTCGGTATTTCGCGTGAATATTACCGGCGACTAAGCCGTCGGTAAGTTACCGACGGCTAAGCCGTCGGTATTTCGCGTGAATTACCGATGTAAATTACCGACGGCTAAGCCGTCTGTAAATTACCGACGGCTTAGCCGTCGGTAATTCACGTGAATATTACCGACGGCTAAGCCGTCGGTAAAATCTCGCTGATTAATAAAACTCCCGACGGATTACCGACGGCTTTTTTAAATATTACCGACGGCTTAGCCGTCGGTAATATCGACGGATTCAATTGGCCGTCGGTAATACATTTCCAACGAGGCATTGTCCAACGGCCCCGAGGCCGTCGGTAATCCGTCGGTAATCATTATTTACCGACGGCCTTATTGTATTACCGACGGAAAATGGCCGTCGGTAATGGCGATTTTTCTTGTAGTGAATCTTCTTCTCTTCTCATCTTTTATTGTTTCTTATACTCAACAAGAGTATTGTGAGAGTATTTGTGAGGTATTTTGTGAGAGGTATTCTTGTAATATTTTCCCACATAGTGAAATTCTTCTGGTCTTGCCCCGTGGTTTTTCCCTTATTTGTTGAGGGTTTTCCACGTAAATTTTGTGTGTTCATTTCCTTATTTTCTCGTCTCTTATTTTAGTTGTGTGACACCATTCCGATACTCTGGTACCTAACAGATACAAATGTAAAGATTCAATCCTTGAGGAATCCAAACGTAGAGGATTATTTGTCACTTGTCAGTCTCCAAAGTCATCATGTTGAACTTCTTCATGCATTGACGTGTTGTACTTACCCCTATGTAGTTGGTTGGTATTTGTCTTATAGGCTTATATTATTAAGAATAAAAAGGGGTTCGCCTATATTTGTTTCTAAGATAATGTTATGTTACATGCATCAATTCATTAAGGGAACTAATGATATGGAACATAAGCTGGGAAATCTTTTCTTACAATGCCAAGGTGTGAAGAAACCTTACTTTCTGCCATAGAATTTATTTTCTGGCCTAGTCAGCCTTATATGGGTAATAATTTTTCATAAAGGCAACCTAGCTTAGCTGCTTCCAATTCTTCTACTCTGTCTTGTTCCTTAAGGCTCTTCCTTAAGCCTCATATGTGTAACATTTCCTACTTGTCTCCATACGTCGTGTCAAATGAAATTTGGGTGCTTAAAACTGCACCACTAAATGGATTATTAGTATAGTTCTCTATTGCAGCAGAGTTTCTCTTTTTATAGGGTTATTTACCCCACTGGGGTAGTTTAAGAAGAAAATGACCAAATTGGTGTATATGGGAAAAAATTTCCCTGTCTGGTATAGTCGAACATGTGAGTCTCGACTTATATATATATTTTTTTGGTTTTTTTTAATGAGTCGTAACTGGTATTCTCGACTCATGTATTAATATTTTTTTTTAGGGTGAGTCGTGATTATCAATCACGATTAATATTTTTTTTAAGAAGTCGTGATTACCATTCACGACACATGTTTTTTGTTTTTTGTTTTTTTTTTCTTTTTTAGCTAAGTCGAGATTCACAATCACGACTCCTAGGCTAATTTTTTTTTTTTTTTGCCTAAGTCGTGACCATGAGTCACGACTCACCTTTTTTTTTTAATTTGGCCGAATGAAACCGCACACACTAATTTTAAAACCCTAATTAGTCAAAAACCCTAATTTAAACCCTAATTAGTCAAACCCTAATAGCAATTACATTAAAATAAAGATATATTACAAGAAACAATAAACTAATGGTGGGATGAAGTGCCGCAATGAGGTCGTCTTCTTTGACGTTGTGGTAAAACCCTTCGAGGTTGTTCCACTTGTTCCTAGCCACCTCTTCTTCCACGTCGTCTTTGGGGTTGCTGGTTCAGATTAATATTGTCACTGTCGTTGTCATCATCAATGTTAGCATCATCGCCAACGTTAGCATCTTCAGGTAAGGTGGGACTATGGTATGCAGACGGTGGTGTAGAATAATTTGCAGCAAACTCTAACGAAGTGGATGCAAAAAAATTAGATGAGCCTAGCTGTTGGAAAGAAGACGTTGGTTCATAGCCTGCGAATCCTCGTAGTGCTAGTGAGTAATTTGGCTCATATCTCAGGAAGTCTTCGGATTGCGGTGTAGGTGAAAATTGAGGCACATATCCCGAGAATTCTTGCGGTTGCTGCGATGGTGAGAAATAAGGCACATATGTTGAGAAATCTTGGGGTTGTTGCGGTGGTGGGGCGGGCACATATGCTGAGAAATCTTGCGGTTCTGGTGGAGGTGGCTCATATTGTTCCGCCCGTGGGGGAGATTCAGTTGGGAATGCAAAATGCTGAGTTGGGGGAGCTTCCTCGTAGTGCGTTGTGAAAGCTGATGGATAGATCTCATCTTGCAAATTTAACACTTGATCGACGACACTGTCAACGGTGTTTATTAGCTGGTCCACATTAGCTCTTCTGCTGGGTGTGTGAATAAGTCTTTTAAGGTAATGAAATAATGTATACTGCAAAAAAATGTTAATATTAGATTATCGTAGTAGTAGTAGTAATAATAATAATAATAATATTCTCACCGAACGACCAGCAAAACAACCATCGCGAGAAATATATCTCCGAGTATGTTGTATATACCACTGCATATACTCGGAGTTCTCTGGTAAAAGACCGTTGTAAGGAGGCCCATGGATTAATCGATTATTTCGATTGTTCCATATGGCAATCCATTTACGATGGCGGTGCGACCAATCAACATTTGTTTTGCCTCTCAGATCAACTTTGTGCACTTCGTCAAGATTAGGAGGGTCATCTGGAATAGGTGATTTAATCCAAACTGTCGCATAACCTGTCACCGGATGCCACTCCACAATGGCAAAACATATCAAGGGCACCACAAAGACGTGCCACCACGGGACCGCAAAACATCATCGATGAAACAACCGCGTTGTTTCTGCATCGTTGTAAGGCATCCATTTAAACTGCAAAACAATAATAATAATCATGATATTGTTATTACACTGTTTAAATTATGTAAACAAAAATATACGAAATATTAATAACACGGACCTCATCGATTCTTAATCGGTCAAACATGCCTCGAATAACGTGAGCTGCATGGCCAGGTGTGTTGGTTGTGACCATTGGACCATCCCACCTGGTAGATTTAAAAATGATACAAGTAAATCGCAAAATTTATAAAGAATTAATAAACTTTTAAAGGTTGGGAAACAAAAATTAATAAACAAACCTACGCGCAAGAGGAAATCCATTTCCTTCTTGTGCCGCTTCGTCAGATAGACGATTTACTTGCGGTGCAACACAGGGAATCTGGTGCCATGCCCAAGATTGGAGTAGTAACAAACACCCACTAACCTCAACCTGGTCGGGATTCGTTGCCCGATCCAAAGCTCGAAACAAACTTGCAAGAACAGCTGAGCCCCAACTATAATGTTGCGTGCCCAACAGATCTTCCAGCAACAACAAGTACATCAAGTGAACCCGTGCACCAGATGTGTCTGGTATGAGGAGACCTCCAATTATCCTCATGATATATGCTCTAGCATGTTGGGCAACCACATCATCATTTGCATCATCAGGCAGATCTGTGAACTCTGCCTCCAACCAAGCCAAGCTAACACTACCTCCCTTGACGAAGTCTGGGAATGGGCTAACCCCCAGTAAATTTCTACAAGTAGTGTCCCATGAGGCAGAGGTTTTGCCAGTGACAATGTCACCATCAATGGGTAGACCGAGCTGCATATGAACGTCTGCTAGTGTTATGGTTGCTTCTCCGTGCGGAAAATGAAAAGTGTGTGTTTCCACTCTCCATCGCTCAACTAGTGCCGTAATTAGGTGAGCATTAATATGAACTTGTCCGATCGACATAACACGGCCGAAAGCAGTCTGTTGTATCAACTCTGCTACGCGTTGATCTCTTGGCGGACCCCAAACAAGGTGATGCCTTGGTCGAATCGGTCTCTCTTCTTGAGCCCATATATTCGAAGAAATATGCTTATCCTGAAATCTTAACAGTGACGCGTCAAACGGACCTGGTCCCATTTGATCCATATCTTTTGAATAAGTTAAGATGACAAAAAAATGCTTTTTTTTGGGGTGGATGTGAAAATGCACCGTCTAGGTTGGTGTAAGTCTTCTGCATTTGCTCATATTTATAGTCTTAAAATGGGCTCCAACACATGCAAAGCTTCAAGGCGTGAAGTCTCCTGCAACACATGCAAAGATTCCACCAATTATATGCTCAACTATTCAATATTCCACCAATTATGTGTTGCAACTATTCAAGGCATGCTCAATATTCAAGGCATGCTCAATATTCCAACATGCTCAAGATTCCATGCGTGACTTTTGTTTCATGCTCAACTATTCAATATTCCACCAATTATGTGTTGCAACTATTCAAGGCATGACGTTTGAATCATGCTCCAATATTCAAGATTCCATGCGTGACTTTTGTTTCATGCTCCAATATTCAATATTCTTTCGATTATGTGATTTAACATGACAATGTGCATGCCATGCGTGACTTGTTTTTCATGCTCAACTATTCAATATTCTTTCAATTATGTGATTTAACATGACTCTTTGCATGCCATGCGTGACTTGATCTCCATTATTCATATTTTTTTGTTGAATGCTTCAATTATCGGTGCTGCACTGATGCCTATATATGTTATGACTTGGTGTTTATTTTTCTTGTGTGCTGTTATTGGCCAGGTGACTTGTGCTAGTCCATTTTAAACATATAACACTTTCACTAGGTGAGCCTTGGAAACTCTCGCTAGTAACATACCTACAAAGGTATTATTTTTTTCAGAGTAAATTAAATTATTAGTTATATTCTTATGAAATTAAATTTTTAGTTATATATATATATATATATGACTAATTATTTCATTTTAATTTGTCTGTAGATGTCTAATATTCCCATGTCGGCTACAATTTTCGATGATCCAATTATTAGAGACAACGTGAATGATTTTAGTGAAGATGAAGACTTGGAGATATTTAATGAAGGTTGTACAGGTATTACTGACGATGTTGGACCGTCCAATATAGGACCCCATGTTACATCTTCTCCATTTTTTACTAATATTTACAAATCGAAACCGAGGATCCGGTGGGTGGTGTGGATTACAGACTAAGAGGCAGCAATGTGTGGTTCGACAATGATCTTGCCGTGGGCATGCCGTTTGAATCAAAGCAAGAAACAGTCAATGCCATTAAACAATACCATATTAAAAATTCGTTTAACTATCTTGTAGAAGAATCACGCCTAGATAGGTACGTTGCTAAGTGTGTAATGTTTGGTGATGGATGCCAGTGGCGAATTAGAGCATCGTATAACATGAGGTGTGGCAAATGGCAGATAAAGAAAATTAGTGGCATCCATACTTGTACAACGTCATCGATCTCACAAGATCACACTAAATTAGACTCAGACATGATTGCGGATAGTGTCGTTGGTTTAATAAGTGCAGACCCTGGCATACCAGTCAAAGCCCTTATTGAAGAGGTGCGTAATCATTTTCACTACACAGTAACTTACAAAAAGGGGTGGAAGGCAAAACAGAAAGCAATGGCAAAGGTATTTGGAGACTGGGAGGAATCATATACCGTGTTGCCAAGATGGATGAATGTTGTCCAGAATTCCATTCCAGGGACCATTGTCAAATATAAGTTGACCCCTTATATTGTCGATGGTGTAGAAGACCCTGAGTATGGTACTTAAACGTGTGTTACGGGCATTTAAGCCATGCATTGAAGGGTTTCCATCTGCAAACCAATTGTTCAAGTTGACGGACATTTTTAATCGAAAGTATCGTGGTACACTTTTGGTTCTTTGTCGCACAAGATGGAAATCGTACCAACCTTCTAATTGCATATGCAATTGTTGAAGGAGAGACCAAAGAAGCTTGGTCATGGTTCTTATATAATTTGCGCATGTTTGTCACACCACAACCAAATTTGTGCATAATATCAGACAGGGGAAAAGGTTTGCTGGCAGCTTTGAAATCCGAACAAGTTGGGTGGGTTGGGCCAAACGTACAATCAGTTTATTGTATTCGGCATATTGCAAGCAACTTCAATAAAAAATTTCAAAATTCGGACCTAAAAACATATGTCATCAATATGGGTAAGGAGTTAAATGTTTTTTTTAAGTTGTCATTATTTGTTTTCACTTAATCTTTCCAATTGATTTACTTATCATTCTTATATTTTTGTAGGATATGAGATGCAGCAACCACGATTTGAGGCAAAATTTCTTGCCATGAGATCAGAATTCAGACAAGCTGCTGAGTGGCTAGATAATATCCCAAGAGAGAAATGGACTCAGTCTTATGATGGAGGAAAAAGATATGGCCATATGACTACCAATCTTGCAGAGTGCTTGAATTCGAATTTAAAAGGAGCACGAGCGTTGCCCATCACAGCCCTAGTGAATACTACATTTTATAGACTGACTTCATTGTTTGTGGATGAAGGGGTGAAAGCACTTAGCATGATGAATGCAGGACATATTTATTGTGAAGAGCTATCCACAAAGATTGCTTTGAGCAAAGCGACTAGCAAACTCTCATCGTGTTCGTAGTTATACTAGGGCGTCATCAGAGTTCGAGGTAGAAGAGATGGCAAATCCTCTAATCGGCCGACGTGCAATGACATACAGGGTTAATTTAAACAACTGGTGGTGTGATTGTGGAGAATTTCAAGCATTGAGGTATTCATGTTCACATGTTATTGCATCATGTGCCTATTGCAATGTGGATTGTCAGGTATATATTGACTCAATATGCAGACTGGAAAATATCTTCAAGGTTTATCAACATGAATTTCACCCACTTGGAGATGAAGAATATTGGCCACCATATACAGGCTCTACGTTGAACCCTGATCCTCTCATGCGAAGAGATACCATGGGGAGACCAAGGACATCTCGGATACATAATGAGATGGATGCAATGGTTCCGAATCAGAAGAAAAAAAATGTGGTTATTGTCGTACTGAGGGACATAATAGAAGTAATTGTCCTTCTAAACAGACAAATGCTTAAGCTATCAATTTTAATTTTATGGATGTGTAATATCTATCTTTATTTTTAGTGCATTTGTAATATTTATTATCCCAACTGATTAGGGTTTTGTTATATTAAAAAAATTAGGGTTTAAGCTTCTTTCACACATCATAATTGGCTATTAGGGTTTGACTTAATTAGGGTTTGGCACATTTATATTAGGGTTTACATGTAATATATTTTAATGTAATTGCTATTAGGGTTTGACTAATTAGGGTTTAAATTAGGGTTTTAAAATTAGTGTGTGCGGTTTCATTCGGCCAAATTAAAAAAAAAAAAGGTGAGTCGTGACTCATGGTCACGACTTAGGCAAAAAAAAAAAATTATTAACCTAGGAGTCGTGATTGTGAATCTCAACTTAGCTAAAAAATAAAAACAAAAAACATGTGTCGTGAATGGTAATCACGACTTCTTAAAAAAAAAATTAATCGTGATTGATAATCACGACTCACCCTAAAAAAAAATATTAATACATGAGTCGAGAATACTAGTTACGACTCATTAAAAAAAAACCAAAAAAAAAAAATATATAAGTCGAGACTCACGTGTTCGACTATACCAGACAGAGAAATTTTTTCCCATATACACCAATTTGGTCATTTTCTTCTTAAACTACCCCAATGAGGTAAATAAGCCCTTTTTATACCTGATTTGAAATAATTAGTTGCAAACTTTACAGGTTGAGCGTAAAATGCAGGCTCCTATTTTTATCTACTATCAGCATGATAATTACTACCAAAATCATCACAGGTAATAACAATTTACCAATTGGCATTTATTTGGGGCATAAATATGCACAATTGTATTTGATGTCTGATGCATTGTTCTTTTTAAAATTACATTATGAAAGGCCTCATTTCTGTTTAATTGAAATTGCTAGAAGCTCATACTAGGCCAAGCTCATGATACAAAGTTGTGTTAAAAGAACTGCTCTATTTTTTCTCACTTAAGGGAAATGGTTCTTAGTCATAAAGCACCAATCTGCAATTTTTTCTGAGATGTACTTAGTTTGCGGAGTTTTGCTTTGACCAGATAGTGACAAGGATTTATATACTTCATATTGATTCTGAAATTGCATGTCTGATGGCAAGAGGAAAGGTTTCGGAAGGAGAGGTAAGCTAAACTGATTCTCTTAGTTATTCTGATTTAGTACAAAAGTGAGTTATCTTTTCCAAGATTTTACTCATTTTTAACTAGCACAATGAGACACTATCATATGCTTTTTTGATTAATAGTTCAATTTTGTTTTATTAAATTTTCTTGAAAATCATTAGTTGCTCATTTTTTTAATTAACATGATTTAATTGGTAACTTTGTTGATAAATTTTGATGATAATTTTGTCTGTCGTATATTGCTCTTGTTAGTTGGAAAAAATGGCCCTTGAGAAAAGACAGCTTCCAAAAGTGGACATAAATGTTTTTTAAACTGTTGCTTGCTCTGGTATATACTTCAGTTATCAATGTAATCCTAGTTCACTTATAACTGATCACTTTATTTGCATGAAATCTGATGATGGATGGACATATGCTGTACCAACTTTCTGGTTTTCTAGAGTCTAGACACTAATATGATACACCCTGACACATTCCTTGCGCTTCTAGCTAGTTGATGTATTTGTTGGGGAGAGAGGGATAATAGTAGTAGCTCTTGCATTTGGTATAGATATTTTTAATAAATTTATTGTGTAATATTATGAATAATTTATTTATTAGAATTAATTTTGTCTTTAGATACATTTTATCTTTACTTCTCACCAGTTATGGATGCTATTGTTAGAATGCTAACTTATTGTTACTGTTTGCTTCTTTGAAACCTTTTATGGTAGGTTTGTTGTTGTCATGGTATGTACCAAAGTATTTAGTCTCTATTGCTACTGATATCTTTTGAGAGTTAAAAATTTTCAAAGTTTTCTCAGTTTAAAAATTTATATGTTAAATTGACTTCTATGTCCCATGATTGAGCATCTTTTTTATTATTCTATAGCTCAAGCATGTAATTGCAAACATTGTATAAGTATTTTCAAATTTAAATGCAAACAATGGTACACAATAGCATGTATGTTCAAATAAAATGAGGGAACAGTGTTATTGACTCAGGTAAATATCACTGCAGATGCAGTGCCTGAATACTTTTGACTGATAGACTATGCGAAACAAAAACATCCAAAGAGAAGGGAAATGGGGGGAGGGCGGAAGAAGGTCTGCGGTGTTTGAATGTCAGAACTTCAAATTTGTCTATACTACTGATTAATGTCAGAACTAACTTATTTGGTAGGATTTTATATAAATACCAGTGCATTACAACAGCTATTATTTAAAACCTGTAATATTTTCGAACTATAAATGCAGTAACTCTTTCTGTCAGGAAAAAATGCAGTAATTCTTATTGTTGAACCTTGGAACAGGTAAGGAGCCATTTTGAGAAATGATGGGTTGTCACATTTGGTGGGATTGGTGCTGATAATATCTACCACGGATGCAGTTGTAGCTGTTACAACTCATGATCACGTGACTTTGGATTCTGCATCTTTTTTAGTTTTTCTTCTTGGTTTAGCATTAGATGATTTATAACATTGTAAATTTTAATGAGGATTATTGCTTCCGTATGTATCAACATCAACACTTTCTTGTCTGTACTCGCTATTTTCTATAATAATATTCTCTCCAAATTTAATTCATGAATGGAAGGTACATGTTGATGCGTTGTTCAATTTAATAAATTCTATCATGTTCGTTTTGTTTGATTTATTAAATTAGCTATAATATACCTACAATTAGCTATGTATTAGCTACAATTTACCTACTTAACATCTTCAAATTGCAATATTTAGATTAAGTTTTAACTATGAATTAGCTAAAAAATAACTATAAAATTGTCATAGATATTTAATAATTTTAGCTATGGATTTGCTACCAAATTGCTACACTAATATCCTAGCCATGTAGCTAGAAAACAACAATTTTGAACAAGTTTTTGCTTTGGATTAACTACAAAATGTTTAGGATTTTCTTAAGGTTAGCTACAAATTTGTTAGGAAATTTTTTCTAGTTAATTAGCCACTCATTTTATGCTAAGACAAAATTAGTAGTTAATTCGTAGCTAAATGTTTTTGCTAGAGATTAGCTACGAATTAGCTACTAATTTTGTCGTAGCTAATCCCAGATTTTTTTTGTAGTGGTAGTATATTAGAAATAGTGTAGTTTACCAAAAAAAAGAAAGAAAGAAAAGAAATAGTGTAGATGGTTAGATACCAAAAGAAAAAAAGAAATAGTGTAGATGTTCTTTATAATAGTGTTGGCAATAATTAATTTGGTTATCTTCTATTTGTTAGAGTATTTATATAATAATTCCTTCTCTTATATAAAGTTAGACTATCTTTTTATTCCTTTTTAATAATTTTTTCAACTTATAAAAATGGCTTAGTTGTAATTTTACTCTCTCTATTACGGTTAATAGCTCTATTTGGCAAAAGTAAGTTATAAACTAGGCAATAGCTGGTAAGTTAGCTTATACTTAAAAAACCAGTTGATCAAAATTAAAATAATATTTGATACAATTAGTTGTTGAACTCAATAATGACTATAAAATAATATAAAAGGAAAAGATCGTTTAACTTTTTATCTAAATTTTATTTATACAAATTATTTATCTTAATCTTAATAATTATCAGTTTGAATATTTTAATTTATTTTAAATCATTTATCATCTTAAAAATTAAAATGTTAATTTTTTTAATTTGATTTTTATTTTTACTAGTTGAAACAAGATATAATATAAATAAAATCGACATTCATAATTTTTATATATTATTTTGTTTTATAAATAAAAAATTATTCTATATTATATTTATATTTATATTAAATATACATTTAATTACTGAAATTAATTGTCAAATTTATATTGTGTTAACTAGATTAATTTTAATTTTTTGATGTGAGAATTTATTTATAAATACACATTTATTTTTATTTTTATTTTTATTTTTAATTTGAGAAAGGGTAAAAGAGAAATAAAATCAAAATAGTAAGGATAAAGGTGAGAGAAAATACAATATGTTATAAACTATAAACTCAAACATTATTTAAAGTAGTTCCTCAAGAAAAATATAAGTTCTGTCCAAAAAAAAGAAAATTATAAGTTATTTTTTTACCAAACACTTCTACTTTGGTGAAACAAACTTATAGCTTGTCAAATAAGTTATAAGCTATTTGTCAAAAAATTTATAAGATAACTTATTGGCTTTGATAAATAGAGGTAACATGTGATTTTGGTTTTTCAATATTTTTTTTGGGTATAAAACAGGTAACCCTCGCAAGCAACATGTGGAGACTAACTCTTCAAATCAGATAAGACCATTTGGGCGGCAATATACATTCTCAGGGCTCAATTTCTAACTCGAGACCACTGGCTACGTTGGCATATCATCTCATCCAAGCGCTCTGTGGTGGTTTTTTTTTTTTTTAATAATTTTGAGCTAACTTAATACCTTAATTTTTTAATTACCCCAATGAAATCTCTTCACTTTCCTTTTACCTAGATTTTATAAATTCTTATTTTCTACAAAATTTTCGTAAATTGATTTGATTAAATCGTTTTAAATATTTTTTGGTTCAAAGTTAACAACAAAAATATCAAATTTCACTTAAAATAAAAAATTTCTTTTCAATCCTAATCTCACATATTAAGTTTTTGACTTATAAACTTTTAAATATATTTATATTCTAAATTTGTATTAACACTCAAATATTTGGATAAAAATTATAATTTCAGGATTTGAAGTAGAAGAAAATTCATGGTAAGATTATTTTTACTTAATTTAAGAAAAGGATTTGACTGATTAAAAAAGTAAGAGCAAAATCATATTTAGTCTATATAAGGGAGATTCAAAGTGAAATTAAATCTAAATACATATTCCCTTATGACCCTCCTCATATATCTAATTGACAAATACTTGTTATATATATATATATATATGTGTGTGTGTGTGTCTGTGTGTCTGTGTGACATGTATGCACACTAATGCAATTAAATCAATTATATTAGAAAAAGTTGAAACAACAATAAAAATTGGAGATGAAAAAGTAAAATCCATATTTAATTTCGTCGCTAGATTGAAAAACACATATTCCAATGCATTTTTTTTTTCACTTTTTTAAAAGCAACCCCAAAATTCTTTCTAGTATAATCGATTCTGGAGGTCTCGTAATGTAATACAAACAAGCTCTAAATCGTTCATTCGTGCACCATTATTAACGTTCAGGAACACCATTATTAATCGTTCATTACTCTAGTTAATAAAAATTGTTTTTATTATAAAAAAATAAGTATATAAAATCTATCTAATTTTCTATGAAGTACGTAGTACCAAAAAAGATAAGAAGCTTACGAGATCTCCAGATAATTCCTTGACTATCAACTTGATTCTCCGTGAGTGTATTATTACAAGACTAGAAGACACATTTGACAATTTAATAACTGAGCTTTGTATTGTATGCCATTCATCTAATCACACACTGCTCTTCGTACAACAGTAAACAAGGAAAGAAAAACCATATTACAAGAAAAGCAGAAGAAACCGCCCTCTAAGATTATTTATATGAAAATGTGAAAATCTAATGCTTGTGTCTCACTTGAACTCTATAATTGTAAATATTGTTTCTTTATATATAACGCATTCACTCTTTTTTTTTTTTTTTTTTTGTCTTCAATTCAAATTAACAAACTTATTGTCAACTTCTTTAATTAATTTGCAAGGTGAAATTAAATTAAAATCAAGTGGGCTTACCATTCCTAGAGAGAGACTCGACAACCCAGTTGTTGCTACCAGAGCTAGGTTGAGTAGTAGTGTGGCTCTCTTTATTCATCAGTGATGTTATGGCTGCTGCAACAGCAAGCCTAAACTTAGGATCTGAGGCAATTGCAGACACATTGTTATCTAATGGTGCCTCACTTCCTTCTCCTTTCCAAATCCTATCATGATCCAATGGTACTGATCTAGGGTTCTGAAAATTGTTCATTGCAAAAGCAGGACTAATTATACTCTGGTACTTGTTTGGCATCCAGGAAAAACGAGGCTGATCAGTTGTATTAGAGGAGCTACCACCAGTAGAGAAACGTCGCGGTTCACTGAGATTATTTGTGAGGTCAAGAACAATCCCTTGAGATGGATCATTGGGGTTTATGCTTCTAATATTGGAAGATGAGTTTAATGGATAGAAGCTATTGTAATTAGGAAGGGTTGGTTGGGTACTGAAACTAGAGGTTCCATCTGAAATAGAATTGATTGAGTCTACCAACATGAATGAAGCTGCTGCTGCAGTAGCTGTAGAAGCCATAGCAGTTGCACCAACAGGAAGTGGATGGTTGTGTGTTCCTTCATAGGTTGTAATTAGTATAGACATGTCATCTATACATCTTTGCACCTATCATACATATAAAAATTTAAATCTAATTTGATATGCAGAAAGAGTTTAATGAAGTAACATCACGATGAAATATGATCAAATATATACGCATGTAAATGTAAAATATTAATTATTTTTATAATGTCAGTATATAGTTATTAAACTATAGTCGAGAGTTATTTAATTATAGTACCTGTTTCCTAACGGGGCAGCCGGGGGCTACGGTGCAACGATAGTAGGCTCGTGGACATGGATTTCCTTTTGCAATTTTCTGCCCATATTTTCTCCATTGGCACCCATCATTCATCTACCAGGATTATATATATATAATTAAAAGGTTAATAAAATCATAATTAATTAATGCTATATATGTGTAGATTTAGATCACTCACTGTGGCGGATTCACATCTTGCTCTAACCGAAACCCTAGCCTTTCTGTTAGGAGGAGGGGCAGCAGCATGAGTAGTAACACCGGGCAAGTGATCATCATGTATGCGCTGTAATTTATTCTGCACTGATTCAAAACTTGCTATTTGTTCTTTTTGGTCTTCTTTTTTCCCCTCAGTTTCTTTTTGACCTGTGCTTGTCTGCAACCTCAGTGACAAACCCAATTCACTCTCGCTTATACTATCGTAATCAACTGTGCTTGGTGGAGGAGATGGAGCTCTTTGAATTTGTTTGTTAAAGATCTCAAGAATTCTTGATGGTCCTCCTTCACCACTGGTGGTTGTTGCATTTTCTTGAAGTGAGAGAGAAAGTTGATGATCCTGAGTCATGAGATCTATAAGTTATTAATTATATAAAAAAATAAAATAAAATAAAATAGGGATATGATAGTTAATGAAGATCTTATAAAGAAATTAACAATCAGATTTACCTTTCTTTTATTATTATTTTCTTGGATGACTGAAAATTTGGTTTGCAGATCATAATAGTCTTTCATTGTTTGTTCCACCACTTTCCTGAGAACTTTATTTTCCTCTTTCATACTCTCCATCTCCATTTGTAAGGCATTTAGCTGTAACAATTAACATACATATATATCATGCATAAGCAATTAATGTTATGAAAGACCCGTTTTTCAAGAGTTAATTAATTAATTAATTACAAGATGCATATATAAATTGATTACCTCTTTTGTTTTTGTGTTATTCTGCAAAGATAGTTCCACTACTGCTGCATCATCATCTTCTATTTCACCAGCTGTGGCTTCAGGGATTTCTTCCTTGTCATCCTCTTTGATCACTCGCTCATCATCATCATCATCATCATCATCATCATCATCATCATCATCTACCTTTGCTTCTTCTTTTTGCTCATCACTATCTATCTTCAAAGAGAGATCAATTTCCAACTTTTTGGGTTCTTCTCCAGCTCTACCCATTGAATTGAGGACAATTGTAAAATCTCTTCCTTTGTCCTCTCTTGTTAAATAAAAGGACGCTACTTTTAAGGCACCAAAGTCAATCCATTTGTCCCAAAGAAGTTTCTTATCTTGAACACACAAGGACGCATCTAAGGTTTGACTTTATTTGGCTTCTTAATGAAACCCCCCAATTAAATTAATTAGTCTACAAAGCATCTATTTTAAAATTAACAAGTATAGGGAGGGAAGTGGGCACCCTAGTAGTACTATTTGATTATCGATCGAGCCCTCTACCGTCACCAAAAAGACAAAAGTAACCATTACTACCAGTCAAGTTCATGATGGGTCATTGACCCCTTTAATTGCCCTTTGTGTAATTAAGAAACAAATCAAGGTTTCACATAGGGGGAACTTAGGTGTTATTCGATAAGTATTACTCCTTCTAATCCTTACTATAAGAAACAAAACCATAATTCACACAGACCAAGAAGAAACATTGAAAATAGTTGTTTTTAATTAATGCTTTTAAAAATGTTTTTTTTTTTCTAACAATACATTTTTATGCACAAACTCACTTGTATAGGAAATATGTGCATCTTGTTAATATAAGTCTTACTATAATTAAGGTTATAAATGGTAATTAGACATTTAATTCATTCGAAAATTGATGTTGTTTCTTATAAATATAAATAAGAAAAAGAAAAATGATTATTATTTCTTATAAAAAGGACTTGATAGAGTATAATTTGTGTTGTTCAGCTGATTGTAATATGTCACATAAATTAAATTTTTTATTTAAATTTAAATTCAAAATGATCATATTTTTATTATTGGATGCGTTAATACATGTAATGAAATGTGATTGAATTACACTAAAAGATGTACACAGTGACAAAAGTTTTATCCTTGTATAAAACCCCAGCCACTATACTTTTTTTGGGGGGGGGGGGAAAGTGAGCCACAAAAGCATCACATCAGCTTCAATTCTTTGACATTGTAAGCATAAAATAACGGAGGCTAATTAATTTTATCCTCTTAGAGTACGTAATTGCTAATTAGGCCGTCTAACAACTTGTTTAATAGCAGATGGCATCGTGTACTGCTTCGCCCCCACACACCGGTGAGATAATAATCAATGCAAACTCTTTATTGCAGCACATCGTGGTTAATATTATTCCTAGCTTAAACTGCATGCATGCTTCTCATTTAGCAATATTGTCTTTTTGCTTAATAAGAGATCCCTTAATTTGTTGAAAATTGAAATTAGGGGAACTCGTGCTACATGTGCCTGCTAATGGAGAACAATTCGACAAGATTCATTTGAATTTTTTTTATATATAAGTTTGTAAACAGAGTCCAAGGCTTAACATGCATCTGATTATAATATATGAGTTTATGTGACATCATATGGAATATGAAACCCGTACGAAATCCCATATGGAGTTGAAATTAAACCTCGGGATCAGATCTTGAATTTGTCAACTGCAAGACCACAGAAGCCCACACATCTCTGAGATCAACTCCTAGTTTATAATTTATTATTTCTATACTACCTCCCACGTTATAGTTTAATAATCATTGACAACGAAAAGAAAACGAAATAATTAAAACTATTCTGTTATAACAAACTTTTTTAAATAAGAAAAAGAATATATATGTATTGAACTTATACTAAGGTTCTCTCGCCTTTTCTTGCAATGGAAGTATTGAGTACTTGCTTTCGTTTAATTTCTGTTCTGATTTAAATACCATAAAGTATAATCTTTTATCCATAATACCCGAAGGATTATTATACGCCGCAAAAGTTTACTCAAAGATATATATGATTTGGAATTTCATATGGAAAGATAAGGTGATATTAGCTATATACACGGATGTGTATTTTCTTTATGTTTACTATATGTTATTCCAACGATTATTGGGAGAGAGACGAGGTTAATTAGTCAATGAGTATTAAGGCTCGGTTTGGTAAGGCTAAGAAGTTAGTTTATAGCTTATTGGATTAACTTATAAGCTTGATTAATCGCAGAAAAAATGTTTAGTAAGTAAGCTTATCACACTAGATTATAGTCTTTTTTGAGATACTACTTGAGCTGGGTTTCGTAAAAGTAAACTATAAGCTAGCTTATAGCTGAAAAACTAGCTGACAGCTTATAGCTGAAAAGCTAGCTAATTAAAATTGAAGTGTTTAATAAAATTAACTGTTTAATTAACTGATAAATATAAAATGACGAAGAGATAAGATTTTATCTTTATTTTAAATTTGAAAAAATGATAAAGAATAAAATAATGAGGATAAAAATAGGAGAAAATATACTATAAGCTCAAGTAGCATCTCAAAAAAGTTATAAGCTAATGTGGTAAGCTTGCTTACCAAACACCTTTCGGTTAAACAAGCATATAAGCTACTATAATAAGCTATAAGCTAGCTTCTTAACCTTACCAAACCGAGCCTTCAAGTAGCATCTGAGCTTATAGCTTAGAGTTTTTTAATCTTTTTTCTCATTTTTTTATCCTCATGATTTTATTCTTTATTTTTTAAAATTTAAAATAAAAATAAACTATTATCCTTTTATGTCATTTTATGTTTATCAGTTAGTTAAACCGCTAATTTTACCAAACAATTCAATTTTAATTAGCTAGCTTTTTAGCTATAAGTTATCCGCTATCAGCTAGCTTTTCAGCTATAAGCTAGCTTATAACTTATTTTTACCAAACCGAGCCTAATTGACTCACTGAATACAAGGGGTTTGAGGATGAAGAAAAAGAATTTTGCTCCTTAGTCAAAGAGGAGAAGCTAGATTTTATTGCCATTCAAAATACTAAATTGGAGGGGATGTCAGATAGTCTCAGTGCTTAATTATGGGGTAGCCCCAACTGTGGTTGTTGTGGAGTTCTAGCAATGGAGCGGAGTGAGGAGGCTTATCTCTATTTGGGATAACTCCAAGACTCACTTTATTTATTTATTTAACAATTTTGTTGAGATCAAGGGGTTTTGGTCGACTGCATACCAATATCAATGTTGATGGATCCGTCACAGACCTGGTAAACCAAGAACCAGCCAATGTGACATAAGCTCTTATTGCTAGCATAATTCGTGCTCCAACATTGGTTTAGAGAATTTCAGAAGCATGGATTAAGTTTAGGGAAGGACTCCAAATGACAAACGTGTATGAAGTTTTGTTTGGACACACTGCAAGAAAGGTGAAGAACGACATCCCCATATTGACCAACAAGGCTAAGTTATTGCTAGAGTGATGCTACCATTTCATTCTTCCCAGAATAAAAGCTGAACTCAGAGGTTTTAATGAGCTTTCAAAAGATGAAATGACAATCATTTACCACTTCTTCACTCACTCCCCAATCAATATTCCATACCACATCATGGAGTACCTAAAACATTGAGATCCTTTTTTTTGGATTTTCAAGCATAATGAGGTCTACTTCAAGGACCCATATGCGTACCCTAAAGCTCTCACACCTACCTACTTCAGAGAGAGATGTGTTGAAGATAGTTTGAGTGCAAGTCCTCCCAGGGAGTATCCAATCCCTTCCTCACCACCGTCTCCAACTCAGTTTGCCCTGATGGAGATTCAAGAAAACAGAAAAATGGAATATAGCCTCAGTTATCCTGGAGCTAAACTACCTTATCAGGCCAACGAACACATGGAATACCTGGCCAAAAAGAGAAGAGTGACTCGTGGAAAGTCCTTTACTTAGGGTTTTGGATATAGGAGTGTATCCTAATTTTTTTTTTGTTTAAATGTTTTTGTCAAAGATACAGGAGTACTTGTATCCTACTATATTGAACAATGAATAAATGAATTATTAATATATATCTTCAATGTTGAATTAGTATATTGTCTATATACATTTTCTATTGTTCTATATACATTGTCTATGAATTAGGGTTAACAATTTTCAAATAATGAAGAGTTAACAAGTTGTGGAATAGATACACTCAATACTAATAGTTGTTTCACATAACTAGAAGAGAAAGGTAAAATAAGAATTTACATAGTCTCAGTAGTCACCTTTATTCTTGTCGCACCTGAAAATGAACAAAAAATGTTTTTGATACATCTTTCATACTTGTCACTAATTAAAACAACTAAAAACAATAAGCAGTTGTATACAAGATCAATTTAAACTTGAATTGAACATGACCATGCCCATTAAGATGTTAAATTGCTCAATATGAATGATAAAAATAAAAATAACTCAATTACATACAAAAGGGTTGCCTTATTTACCAGATCCAACTAAAGAAACAACCTCAACATGCAAATCCTAAAGACGCGCCTTATGTGGCACCCTTGCCCCATTTATAATATTAACCCATAATTACGAATATAAATATAAATAACACTACATCAGAGTACAGCGAAATAAAATATTTTTCATTAATATAACAAAGTTTGGTACATACAGTGGGTTCCCTCCTAGGAACATCCAAAAGAACAATATACATCAAATACAAGAGTCGTCAAGGTATACAAAAACCTAGTCGAGGGACTCCTATCTCTGGCCCAGTCCAGCAAACCTAACGCACGGATATGGCAAAAGTCGGGAGTCCCCAGTGGAAGGACATCCCCTATACCTAGACTAATAGATCCTCATAGGCTCTACCAGCGGAGCAGCAGGAGATGAAGGGACGGTCGACTCTGATCTACGTTGATGAAGGGGCAGTAGGGTAATGCTGCCTAAACCTAGGGTCACGCCACATACGATTAAACAACAATCGATGTGCGATTCTAAAATATCCAACAAAGGAGGCCCTCAGAGAACCTAACAGATGAAAAAAGACACTAACTAGTCCTGTATAGATAACGACATGATAGTTGTAATCAATCTCCCAGCACTCCCCGTCCATGTCGTGATAATACACCTCGAAGTCACCCCATATCGGGATGCTCGGCTCCTCCAACATGGTCGGGTGAAACTGGTGCGACATCCTCAAGCTCGTGATAATCTTCAGAATCTAAAATATCATGGATAGTAAAGAAACAACACAGAGTATGGGAGATGAGAACACACTATACACAACAGATGGGAAAGCAGAGGAATAGAATATGTGAAAGAATAGGTTCATGCATCCTCGATCAACAGTTTAGGATCAACACCTAGCTACCCTACCTATGCAGCCTAAATCTCTATATGCCTACGTGGCCACACAGTTTTCAAAGTTGGCATTAGCAGCCCCACCTTAGCCACTTTAGCCTTTGTAAATAACAACTACCTCCTACTGACGTGTGGGTAGGTTAAGTCAGTTGTCCATTCTCATATCTCGCTCATCGTATCCCTAAGAGTGCATCCCTGCTCCCTAATTTCGACGTTAGGAACAGGTGTCGGGGCGACACTCGGGATCGGCACTATGGACAGTGATACAACAGTACTCCATCAGGATGACCAGGCTACCCAACGTCCCGACACAATGGTGGTCAAACCATTGGTCACCTGGGAACCTTGTCGGACCTAGACTATCCCCAAGAACCGACGTTGTCCTATACTGACTGCATTGTGCCCGCACTCTGGCACCTGACCTCATGCACAGCCTATGTGCACAGCAGTGGATTACAACCATGCATATGATTATCCAATATCCAACAACTCTTCATTTCCTCTTAATGCATCAGTCTATTATTCCAATCAACATTTAGAAATTTTATTAGTTATTTTCTCCCCACATTATCAACATAAGCAGCATATAACAATAATTAAACAGTTAAACAAACAACAGCTAACAGCATACAACTAACCCTAACGTTGCACAGGCGACTAACTATTAACATGTTATCAATCAGCACACAGAATTACCAATTATAAGTCATCTACCCTAGGGTTTTCACACAACAATCTTCCTATGGTTGATGGACTAGCGACTACTATCCTTAGCAGTCGTAGTCTCGACACTCCTCCTAGGGTGTCAGGGCATCAACCCCTAGTAGGGCTTGGGCCACCCTACTTTCCTATTCTACACCTATCATATTCCTACTATCCCTAGTGTATAGGGTCCAGATCTCCCTATACCTGCCTAGAAGGCTGTCGTTGCCCCCGTTCCCGCGACGCCTCCGGAACTCCTCCACGCGCTCCCAAGAGACACTTAGAAGTAGGTGAGAAGTGAGGAGGGTGAAGGGTGGTATTTATAGGCATCTAAGGTCCATCGTGTCGCGATGGTCTATAGACACAAAGGCCATCGCGTTGCGACGCACCACACGTGTCACGGATCTAACGCTTCTGATCCACCGACATTTGATCGCATCACGAGCTTCCTTTCTCTCTAGGCCCATCGCGTCACAATAGACGCGATTCTAGAATATTCCATTTCTTTAGTTTCCTAGGGTTTTCTAGGGTTTCCAGGGTTATTTTCGTCCTTTTCTTATCCCTTTTTGTCTATTTATCATTTTAGGACTTTTCTAGGTATTTTTTGGTTTATTTTATTTTCTCAGGATGTCACACCTTAAATATGTTCTACAAATTTGACCATAGTCTCCAATCAAAAAATTGAACCATATTATATAAAAATTAACAAAGCAGAAAGGAAAAACTAAGAGGGTAATGAACCATTTACCTTACACGTACAACGGCGGCTACGACAACGTTAGGGCTAAAATAAAAAATATAGTGGGACAAGGGACAACGGAGAAAAGAGGAGAGAAGGCTGAGAGATTTACTGTGCAACGACGGTGGCAAAGGCTTATTGTGCGATGATGAGTGGTAATGGCACAGTGTGTTAGCTAGAGGCAAAGTATGGAGGAAAAGGAACATGTTCAATTCTCTTTTATATTTTCATAAAGCTTCATATGGTGTTTATCAAAGAAAACGCTATCATAAAGCTCTTTATTTTTATTTTATTTTCAATTTTAAAACATGGAGTGTTTGGATAACGTTTTCTTAGAGAAACATTATCTAAATGTTTGGTTCAGATAATGTTTACTCAAATAATCGTCATCTGAAGCTTTAAGTAATCTCCATGTTATTTTAGATGACACTTCCAACTGTAAACACTGTAAACAACGTTATCTGAACTCGGTTTTGGCGCAGTGAGTCTGTTGTATTCTATTCTCTTTGACTTTTAGATGAAATGAAACATTAAATTGGGAAAAATGCAATATTTGAGATGAAGTTTTAATTTAGATACACATCCCTGAAGACTCGGTTAATAAAGAAATAAGATCATAAAACGCAATGTTAAAAAGTTTTTTTTGACACAAAAAATGCAATGTTAAAAAGTTGAAATGAGGAAATATGCAAGATAATTATACACGGTTTTTTCCCACTTGTTTGATTTATATACGAGTAGCTCTGAATAATGCAAAACATGAGAAATGGCTGCGGCGCCGCTTGCTGCCGAATAAGTCCACGCATGCACGAGCTTGTGAGCTGTGGTGATGAACGATGATAAATGCGTCACATGTCCTTGTAAACCTACATCTAAAAATAAGTCCAGCACTTTCCGCTTTCGATGGAGACTCTTCATTCAATTCGTGCTAGTTCATGAAGTGTATTTTGTTAGCTACGCCTTTGGTTGTTCTTTTTAAATACTAACTAAAGAGTATTCTGTCAATTGAACATATTGATTTAATTTTATCTGGTAATATAATGTAACGCAGTACTCCCTTCGGTCTGATTTATAAGTAAAAATGTCCTTTCAACATTCGTTAAAAAATGTATGTATCTGATAAGCAAAAAGGTCTTTTCAACATTCGTTAAAAAATGTATGTATTTGTTCCATGTTTTGGACCAGATACATACATTTTTTAACGAATATTGAAAGGACTTTTTTGCTTATAAATGAGGCCGAAGGGAGCACATGTGTTGTAGGCATGATAATAGGCTAGTTGCTCCGTTAAAAAATTCAATGCTCGAATCTAATTCGTTATCTTTTATAAGGTTTTTTTTTAGGTTTCACCTGACTTTTTTTAAAGTCCAGTCTAGACTGTTAGCTTATTTAATGCCAAATTCATATTAATTAAGGCCTAAAATAAGTTTTCAGTGACTTATTTATGAATACTAATGAGTTAATAAGCCAACAAAGATAAACTAAATATATAACAAGCTATAAAATATGAAAATTAAAATCACTATCACTCATAGGTATGAGACACGGGGTGAAAATAGGTAGATCGGGCTGGATTTTATAAGGTTTGAGTCTAATTTGTTAAATGATATAAATATTTTTTAAGTTCTAACCTAACCTTTTAGAAAATTGAACCGTATATTATAGTCTATTTAAAGCCTATTTTACAATAAAGCCTTTAAATAAGTCATAAGTTTATTCTTAAATAAGATCATATGTTTAAGTGCTTATGTAGGTCAACATACTGAAATTATTGAAAAGGTCACGCATATAATTTTAACAAAACGATTTGGATGACTTAAACCTAACTTGTTTATCTAAATAAGTCAAATCTGGCCTAAACTTAACGTAGGCTAGGCCATGGGCTTTATCAAACAGTTTGGCCTATTTTCACACCTAATTTTATATTGGAGAAAACTTATATGTCGTTGTTTATATGCTGTTATTACTGTTTGCCAATAATAATATAACATGTGTATTATAATTCCATGTCACATCAATCAGTCATTAAACGATAACCAACTCCGTTAATTTTCCTTTCCCCTCCCGGATTGAGAAGCCATATGCACGAGATCTTCGGCCACGATTGCCAATGTATCTGAGTTTATAGTTGCCAGCGAACCATGGTGGTCTACGGTGGGGGCGTGGTCATCTCTGTCGTGGTTCATTTCCGGCGCAGTGGTTGGGATGTGAAACAATGGAAATTCTCAGTCCCAGCGATGCAAAACGATGGCGGCTCCGCATGTTGAAATTTTTATAGAGGGTATTGTAACAAAGGAACTTGGATCAGGACCTGTCTTCTTCAGGTTTTGTCTCCCTCAAAGCCAAACAAAGGCTTGCTTCTTGAAAGCCACCTTCATGTCAGTGCTGCCCATTCTCTTGATACCAAAGGCTCCAAGTTTGATTTTGGTCCATCTCTATTCTCTGTTACTGTTAGTGAGGAGTACTTGGGTGTTTGTAAAGTAGTTATTTTCCATCACTTGTAGGTAGGGAGAGGGCGTAAATCTGTTAATCTCTTGTAGGTATAAGGCGGCAGGGGAGTGGGATTTGGCATGGCAGGTTTGGGTATATATTGTATACAGCCCTGCATAGAGTAATCTCATCAATGAGCACTTGCCTTGGTTATGCTGTCAAGATGTCATTTTTTTGCTGTCACGTTAAAAATCTTGACATTTGTAATCTCCTGTGAATCATAGGAAGTTGGAAGGAGTCGCTGGTAGCACATGTTGTTTTTGGAATTCAATGTTGCTTGCTTTAAAGGTTATAGGGGATGCTTGTTTCTGCTTGTATCAAGTTTGGAGGATGTATCAAGTTTGACTCAGCATGCAGCATATGCTTGATTAATGAGTAATGGCTTGGAAAGATTGAAAAGATTTACAATTATTATTATTTATTTATTTTGGTACATACGATTATTAATTTATGTTAGAAGATAAGTTTTGGTTCTTAACTATATTACTATTCTCTGATGATGTAATTGTAGATCTTGATATTAGAATTTTCCCTTTGAGATGACAACAAAAGAGGAACCATTTTATCCAAAAAAAATTCCTTGTCCCTTGGAGCACTGCTAGATATGGTCAATAATATGCACCAGCCCCTGCAATACACTTTAAGGGAAGAGCAGTAGACCAATCTTTTAACTTCTTAGTATACAACCTGCTGAGGTGTTAAAATGCATACATATGCATTTGCAGAGCAATCATCCTACCATATCTAAACAAGTTATAAAATTGGCATTCCTTCTTAACAGTTTAAGAGAAGAATGAAAAAAAAGACAAACACTCTTGTCAAATACAGATGTTGTTAATGAATTAAAGTAGTTGCTGCAATTGGAGATATTCTTAGTGCTAAAAATAAATTAATTGCTGCATAACCCTTTTGCTATGCAGCCAAAGAATGGTATCTAAAGCTCAATGGAGGTTGTTATTGCAGGAAAAAAATAGTTGTTGCATAATCCTTTTTATGCACCTAAATCATGGCATATAAAGCTCAATTGGCACTCTTATTGTTGGAAAAAATAGTTGCTGCATAATCGAGGTATCTTCTTCCAATCAGGGTAATTACATAGGATTGTCTATTAGAGTAAACACAGATTAGTTACAGAGTTAGTTTAGTATCTGTTGAGATAATTGCCAAGCTGGATTTGTTTGTTATGACAGTTGTATTTTAGAGTGCCAACTGTGCAGAGTTAGTTTCTGTTGATTGCCAGCGTGGCCAGTTAGTTAGACTAGCTTAATCACCTATATATGTTTCTCTGTGAAGGTGATTGATAGGAAAGAAAATCATTTTTGTGTAAACAAATAGCAATGAATACAACAGAGGATTTCTCTCTAATTTTCGATTCTGTTATCTCTATCATGGTATCAATCGCCAAATACGGTCCTGGAGCTCTTCTTTCTTCGCGCTTCCCTTGATCGTTTATTGCTTCGCTTTTCTTCGTTCGTGTTCGTCATCCAGCGTGCGACCATGGCCGCAAGTTCGCCGCAAAGTCATGGTGCTGGAACGCAAAGTCACGGTGCTGGAAATGGAAGCAACAATACCTTTGGTCCGAAATTGTCCATCAAATTGCAAGAAAGCAACTTCCTGCTCTAGAATCAGCAGGTTGAGGGAGTGATTACGTCGCACAAGATGCATAGATTCGTAGTCAATCCTCAGATTCCGGCGAAGTTCAAGAGTGATGCTGATCGTCTTGCAGGCAATTTCTCTAAGGAATACGAAACGTGGCTGGTTCAAGATCAAGCGTTATTCACGTGGCTGCTTTCCACGCTATCTGAAGCGGTCTTGCCTAGAGTTCTTTCATGCAAACATGCGTTTGAGGTTTGGGATCAGATTCACAAACACTTCTATGCGCATATGAAGGCAAGGTCAAGGCAGTTACGATCTGAACTGAAGTCAACAAAGAAAGGAAACCGGTCGATTTCTGAATATGTTCTACGCATCAAAGCGATTGCTGATTCGTTGCTTGCGATTGGAAACCCTATTCCTGAGCAAGATCAGGTAGAAGCGGTTCTTGATGGATTACCAGAGGAATACAGCCAATTCGTTATGATGATCTATGGTCGGTCAGATTCTCCTTCCTTGAACGACATTGAGGCGCTCTTGTACGTGCAAGAAGCGCAGATTGAAAAGTTTAGGCAAGAACTAGTCAGGCTCACGCCTCGGCAAATATCGCGCATGCAAATTCATCTCAAGGCTATGATAATTCTCGATCTGGAAGTAATTTTTCTCGTGGCAGAGGAAGGTTTCATCGTGGCCGAGGGCGTGATCGTGGTCGCGGCCGCTTCACTGGTGGTGGCAACAGGCCAACCTGCCAACTCTGTGGAAAGGTTGGTCACTCAGTTGTGGATTGCTGGCATCGATATGATGAAACGTTTGTACCACACAGACCTTCGGTTCAGTCACATACAGGACCTCCTCAGCAACTAGCTAGCATTGGAAACACAGCAACCACTCATCAAGATGTGTCCTCTGTGCCTAAGCAAGCAGATCAGCCTAATGCGTTGTTTGCAGCTCAATACAATCCTGCTGCATACACTCAAGAGCTAAGTCTACCAACAGACCTGGATTCTCAGGCATGGTTTGCCGATTCAGGTGCATCTCATCACTTAACTTCCTTTAATTCCCACTTGCACCTTAGCACACCCTATGTAGGACCAAATAAAGTCTTTGTAGGCAATGGTCAAGGCTTAGACATAGAGTCAGTTGGTTCTTCCACATTCAAGTCAAAGTTATCCTCACACACAGCACTGTTTCTTAAGAATGTGCTACTTGTTCCATCTATAACTCGAAATCTTCTTTCAGTTTCAAGATTTTCTAAGGATAATGATGCATATTTTGAGTTCTATTCTGATCATTGCCTTGTAAAATCACAGGCATCTAGAGAAGTACTACTTGAAGGTACTCTGGATGCAAGTGGATTATATTGCTTCCAAGACTTGCATCAGTTGTTACACAACTCGAGGTCATCTTCTCATAATTTACGCTTTCAAACATACACCTCCACTTTGTCACTATCTTTGGTCCGCCTCGCACTCAGTGCGATTTACCATTCAATTCTTCACATGTGTTTTCTTCAAATGTACTTTCAATTTGGCATTATAGATTAGGTCATGCTAATAGCAATGCCATTAAGAATGTACTCAGTCTCTGTAATATCCATTTACCCAATAATAAGAATGCTGAATTTTGTACTTCCTGCTGCTTAGGAAAGTCACATAGACTACATGCACCCTCTTCTACTACTGTGTATTCCAATCCTTTTGAAGTGATATATACAGATCTTTGGGGTCCTTCCCCTTCTCCTTCTAGCAATGGTTACTTCTATTACATAGCTTTTGTTGATGCATACACAAAATATACATGGATTTATTTTTTAAAGAATAAATCTGAAGCATTGAATGCATTCAAATTATTTCATGCCTATGTGAAAACTCAGTTCAATGCCAATATTAAAGCGGTTCAGTCTGACTTTGGTGGTGAATACAGACCATTCACCACATATCTCAATGAGCTAGGTATTGTGCATAGGCTCACTTGTCCACACACTTCACATCAAAATGGCTCAGTTGAAAGAAAACACAGGCAAATAGTGGAAATGGGACTCACTCTTCTAGCACATGCTTCATTACCAATTTCTTTTTGGGATCATAGTTTCACTACTTCTGTTTATATCATTAACAGACTACCATCTTCAGCCCTCACAAAGTATTCATCTCCATTCCATGCTTTATACAAAATTCTACCCGAATACAAAGGTATTAAAACCTTTGGTTGTGCTTGCTTCCCACTCATTCGACCTTATAATAAGCACAAGCTGGAATTTAGGAGTACTGAGTGTGTGTATCTAGGTGTTTCACCAAAACACAAAGGGCATAAGTGTCTTAGTAGTGAAGGTAGGGTCTACATCTCCAAAGATGTACTCTTCAATGAGTATAGGTTTCCTTATGTAGATCTTTTCTCATCTGTCAAACAAAATTCAGATCTGCACTCAACCAAGTCTTCACAATTAATGCTTCCTTGTCCTCTAGCTCAAGGTCCTGCATCTATAGCAGGTGCACCCTTCCACACTCAATCGGGTGCTATCACTCCAGCAGTGTCACCTACACTAGTCCCTATTCTAAGTCCAGCTCCCACGGGTTCTGCTTCTCCAAACACTGCAGAAACTGTGTCAAGTCCAGCTCCCACAGGTTCTGCTTCTCCAAACACTGCAAACACTGTGTCAGAAGAGTCTGGATCTGTTTCTCATGCAGAGAGGTCTCTATCCAATGTGTCTTCACCAAATACTGAGCAGTCTTTATCCAGTGGCAGGTCCTTGTCCAGTGGTCAATTACAACATGCTGAGCAGTCTCCATCCAGTGTGTCCTCCCAGCCTGTTAATCCACCTATAACAGTAAATGAGCATCCTATGCTCACAAGGTCGAAAACTGGAAATTCCAAACCAAAAGCCTTTCTCACTCATACAGAGCCCAGCACGGTTAAACAGGCCATTGCTAGTCCTAAATGGCTTGAAGCCATGAAACAAGAGTATCATGCCTTACTCTCTAATAATACTTGGACACTCACTTCTCTCCCTTTACATAGGAAAGCTATAGGTTGCAAGTGGGTGTTCAGGGTGAAAGAAAACCCAGATGGAAGTGTTAACAAATACAAAGCCAGGCTAGTGGCTAAGGGATTCCATCAACAGCCAGGATTTGATTTCAGTGAGACATTCTCACCAGTGGTTAAACCTACCACCATAAGGGTGATTTTAACTCTTGCTTTGACTTTTAAATGGGATATTCAGCAGGTTGATATTAATAATGCATTCCTAAATGGCTTGTTGCAAGAAGAAGTGTACATGCAGCAGCCTCCAGGGTTCGAATCATCAGACAAGACCTTAGTTTGCAAGTTGAATCGAGCTCTATATGGCCTGAAGCAAGCCCCCAGGGCCTGGTATGAAAGGCTCACTCATGCTCTTTTACAGTTTGGTTTCCATCACAGCAAGTGTGACCATTCATTGTTCATCTACAAAGCTAGTGGTGTAACTCTTTATGCCTTGGTGTATGTGGATGATATCCTAATCACAGGGTCATCTTCAAAACTGATTCATGACCTTATTAACAAACTGCACATCAAGTTTGCTCTCAAGAAACTTGGGAAACCTGATTATTTTCTGGGTATCCAAGTCAGAAATTTGTCAAATGGCTCCATGTTATTAACTCAGACCAAGTATATTCGAGATCTCCTTACTAAAGCCAAGATGGTTAATGCAAATGGGGTGTCCACACCCATGTTTAGTCACTGCAGACTCAGCAAACATGGTGCTGATTTTCTGGAAAATCCAAGTCAGTATCGTTCCATAGTTGGAGCCTTGCAATATGTCACACTTACAAGGCCAGACATAGCTTTCAGTGTCAACAAAGCTTGTCAATTCATGGCTAATCCCTTAGAAAGTCATTGGAGAGCAGTTAAAAGGATACTAAGGTATCTAAGTGGTACTTGCACACATGGTTTGCTTCTCCAACCTGCTGATCCTGACCAGAAAATATCACTCAGAGCTTATTGTGATAGTGATTGGGCAAGTGACCCAGATGACAGGAGGTCGACTTCTAGTTCTTGCATATTCTTTGGCCCAAATTTGGTATCATGGAGCTCTAAGAAACAACCACTGGTTGCTAAGTCCAGTGCAGAGGCAGAATACAGAGGAATGGCTCATACAACATCTGAGCTAATGTGGCTTGAATCACTCCTAACCGAGCTGCACATTCCATTTCTTCCTCCAACTCTATTGTGTGACAACTTAAGTGCAGTTCTTCTAGCTCACAACCCGATTCTGCATGCCAGAACGAAGCACATCGAGCTAGACATCCACTTTGTGCGAGAAAAGGTTGCTGCCAAGACTCTGAACATTCAACATGTGCCTGCAGCAAGTCAGATTGCTGATGCACTTACCAAGCCACTAGCAACATCTCAGTTCCAAGACTTGAGGACCAAGCTCAAGGTTATTGCTACTCAACCCCCTTGATCTTGTGGGGGGAGTATTAGAGTAAACACAGATTAGTTACAGAGTTAGTTTAGTATCTGTTGAGATAATTGCCAAGCTGGATTTGTTTGTTATGACAGTTGTATTTTAGAGTGCCAACTGTGCAGAGTTAGTTTCTGTTGATTGCCAGCGTGGCCAGTTAGTTAGACTAGCTTAATCACCTATATATGTTTCTCTGTGAAGGTGATTGATAGGAAAGAAAATCATTTTTGTGTAAACAGATAGCAATGAATACAACAGAGGATTTCTCTCTGATTTTCGATTCTGTTATCTCTATCATTGTCAGTGATCGATAATGAATGATTTTGAACGTGATGAATAAACGAAAAGCAGTTACTGCAGTGGCAGAGAGCAAGGTTCGTGGTTGTGATCAAACAGAAAAACACTGATAACGGGAGCTAACTGGGAGAAAAGGAAAATTAACGGAAGTGGTTATCACTTAATGGCTGATTGGTGACATGGAATTATAAAACACATGTCATATTATTATTAGCAAACAGTAGTAACAGCATATAAACAACAACACGTAAGTTTTCTCCTTTTAGGAGATAATTCATGTGTCACGCATTCTTAATAAATTTGTATAATCAATAAATAACTATAAATTATATGTTTTCTAATTTTAGTAGTCTGATCGGAAGATGTTGAGATCGAAAAAGAGAGAGAGCAAATAATTCACCAATACTTGTAAAACTTTACAACTAATATGGACAAAGTGTTTGTCCACAAACTGACTAATGCAATCACCAGCTAGTATAATGACACTAACTAACTAAATAAACTGGGAGAGATCAAGTTTTTCAAGGAGTAACTTTTTCCTGAGTTATTTCAGTTAATATTTCTCTGTAGATATCAAATTTCATCAATCGAACCGTGAAATTAAAAGTTCTTATTTAGTAGATCAACTCCATAAAACTTCATAAAATTTTAAAAATATTTTATACTTCATCAGATCATTTCAATTCAACGTATAATATACGTTTTAATTTACAAGTAATATGTTGACTATATGATTACATAGCTACGAATGTCCGATTTATCTAAAATTTGGTATGCATAATCATTAATATAATATGACGATATTCAACGATTGGATTGATAAATTTTGATGTCTATAGAGAGATATTAACCAGAATAACTCAGACAAGAGTTACTCCTGGAATAACTTGATCCCTCCCAAACTAATTACTTATCAGACTGGCCACAAATGGGATTGTGAAGATCATAGTCCCAACTTGGAAACAATAAAGCTGAAGGAGGTAGAGTGCAGTGGTTAAACACATCAACTAGTTGAGAGGAAGAAGGAACTAAAAGGAGGTCAATGAGACAAGCTTGAAGATTTTCCAGAACCACATATAGCAGTCAATTTAATATGTTTCTCTCATAGAATATGGGTTATGAGCAAGGTAAATTGTTGACTTATTGTCCCAGGAAATTGGGGAAGGTTGATCAAATGAAATTTGGAGGTCTCTAAAAAGATAGTCAAGCCATTGAACTTCAAGTGAGGCCGGCCAAGACTTGGTTTTAGAAGACGACTGAGGTATTGTGAACTACTACTTTGATTTTCAAGACAAAAAGGAGGACATGAGAAAGACACGGCAACTAGTGACTGATTCACAGTTAAAATAGGGTGAATTGGCAACAAGATATAGCGATCGAAAAGTAAAATCGCACAGACGTAATTTCTATTTATCATTTTGAAATTAAAGTCTTCAAAACTTTATTGAGAGCTTTATAAAAAGAGAAAAATTAAGTACATAGGTAGACTTGTTAAAGCAGAATTAATCAAAATTATTCTATCTCCTCAAGACGGGTATGGCCCTTTCCAAGAAGCTAAACAATTTCTCAAGGCCACCACCGCATTCCATGTATGTATTACACTAGTATTGAGTACCCGTGCAACGCACGGGGAGAAATTCGTCGAAAGAATCAACATTATTTATAATTTATAATTTGTTGTGTTCAGTTATAATTTATTGACAATAAATCACATAATCGTATTAGGCATGTATCAATATTGCGTCGTGTTACATTATTCTAAATAAGATTAAACGTACAGAGCATCAATAGTCATTGAGATGTGGAATAAAAGTAGAAATATGGCATTCTTGAATCACCGATGTAGAACGAAAAAAAAACTGCAATAATAAAAAGTTGAAAGAATGAACAAAAAGCTAATAACAAACCCACATAGAAACCATTCTGATAAATCAAGATGAAATGTGTCTATAATAATGTTGTTTACCTAGGAATATTTATCGTCAAAGTTGGTCTGTCGAACTGTCGAAGTTGGTCTGTCGAACTGGCACATATGCAGAAAAATTTTTAAAATCGCAGAATCTTTCAAAAGAAGAAGATGAAGAAAGAAAGCTCAGATCTGAAGGGAAAAAAAAAAGAAACCAAACATGTTGTTTACTCCACAACAGAATAGATGAGAAAAGAACAAATAGAAGAAGAAGAAGCATGACAATATTACCCAAATGATAGAACATCAAAACGAAGATTTACATTTGATGGGTTTGGAATGTTCAGAACAATACCCATCAGTCTCCAAAATATTTTCTAGGGAATCTCAAGCCTGAAACAGTGACCACCGTGGTTGATCCAAAAGTCAAGCTTGTTCCTTTCAGGCATAACCCAACCTCCAATGCTCTCCCAGGATTCAATTTTGATCTCTCATGCGGTCGGGGGTGACCGTGAAACCGGAGTGGAGGATCCCATTGTCGAGGCGGTTACTGGGGAGTGGAGGCCTTGAAACGATGTCGTCAGAGTTGGTCTGTCGAAATGTCGGTTGGTCCGCCGAATCGCCGGGTTGGTCCTTTCGTGCATAACCCAACCTCCAATGCTCTCCCAGGATTCGAGAGAAGCGCGATGCGGTCGGGGTGACCGTGAAACCGAGTGGAGGATCCCATTGTCGAGGCGGTTATCGCGAGTGGAGGCCTTGAAACGATGTCGCCGAGTTGGTCCGCCGAATCGCCGAAGTTGGTCTGCCGAAATGTCGGTTGGTGCAGCCGAATCGCACATATGCACATTAATGCATACACACATACCCATTAAACTTGAAAGCTCTAACAAATAATGAAAATGCAGATTTTTCTTTGATAAAATAGTTGACCAATGTTGTAATTAGTTAGGCGATTAGTGGCTTATGAATGTGAGTGAAGGGAGGGTTTTTAATTAGTTAATTCGATTCTGACTCATAACCGAATTGGTCTGTCGAACTGTCGAACCTCCAATGCTCTCCCAGGATTCAATTTTGATCTCTCATGCGGTCGGGGGTGACCGTGAAACCGGAGTGGAGGATCCCATTGTCGAGGCGGTTACTGGGGAGTGGAGGCCTTGAAACGATGTCGTCAGAGTTGGTCAGTCGAAATGTCGAAGTTGGTCTGTCGAACTGTCAAAGTTGGTCCTTTCAGGCATAACCCAACCTCCAATGCTCTCCCAGGATTCGAGAGAAGGCCATGCGATCGGGGGTGACCGTGAAACCGGAGTGGAAGATCCCATTGTCGAGGCGGTTACTGGGGAGTGGAGGCCTTGAAACGATGTCGTCAAAGTTGGTCTGTCGAACTGTCGAAGTTTGTCTGTCGAACTGGCACATATGCACATTAACAGACACACACATACCCATTAAACTTGAAAGCTCTAACAAATAATGAAAATGCATATTTTTTTGCTGATAAAATAGTTGACCAATGTTGTAATTAGTTAGACGATTAGTGGCTTATGAATGTGAGTGAAGGGAGGGGTTTTTTAGTTAGTTAATTGATTCTATACTCATAACCGAATTGGTCTGTCGAATCAGCCGAACCTCCAATGCTCTCCCAGGATTCGATTTTGATCTCTCATGCGGTCGGGGTGACCGTGGAAACCGGAGTGGAGGATCCCATTGTCCAGGCGATTCTTGGGAGTGGAGGCCTTGAAACGATGTCGTCGAGTTGGGTCCGCCGAAATGTCGGGTTGGTCCGCCGAATCAGCCGAAGTTGGTCCTTTCAGGCATAACCCAACCTCCAATGCTCTCCCAGGATTCGAGAGAAGGCGCATGCGGTCGGGGTGACCGTGAAACCGAGTGGAGGATCCCATTGTCGAAGGCGATTCTTGGGGAGTGGAGGCCTTGAAACGATGTCGCCGAGTTAGTCTGTCGAATCGCCGGTTGGTCTGTCGAACCGGCACATATGCACATTAACATACACACATACCCATTAAACTTGAAAGCTCTAACAAATAATGAAAATGCAGATTTTTTTGCTGATAAAATAGTTGACCAATGTTGTAATTAGTTAGACGATTAGTGGCTTATGAATGTGAGTGAAGGGAGGGGTTTTTTAGTTTGTTAATTGATTCTGACTCATAACCGAATTGGTCTGTCGAACTGTCGAACCTCCAATGCTCTCCCAGGATTCAATTTTGATCTCTCATGCGGTCGGGGGTGACCGTGAAACCGGAGTGGAGGATCCCATTGTCGAGACTACATCGGGAGTGGAGGCCTTGAAACGATGTCGCCGAGTTGGTTCCGTCGAAATGTCGGTTGGTCCGCCGAATCGCCGGTTGGTCCTTTCAGGCATAACCCAACCTCCAATGCTCTCTCGAGATTCGAGAGGCGCGTGCGTCGGGGTGACCGTGAAACCGGAGTGGAGGATCCCATTGTCGGCGATTCTTTGGGAGTGGAGGCCTTGAAACGATGTCGCCAAAGTTGGTCCGCCGAATCACCGAAGTTGGTCTGTCGAAATGTCGAAGTTGGTCTGTCGAACTGGCACATATGCACATTAACAGACACACATACCCATTAAACTTGAAAGCTCTAACAAATAATGAAAATGCAGATTTTTTTTGCTGATAAAATAGTTGACCAATGTTGTAATTAGTTAGACGATTAGTGGCTTATGAATGTGAGTGAAGGGAGGGGTTTTTTAGTTAGTTAATTCGGTTACAGCTCATAACCGAATTGGTCTGTCGAACTGTCGAACCTCCAATGCTCTCCCAGGATTCGATTTTGATCTCTCATGCGGTCGGGGGTGACCGTGAAACCGGAGTGCAGGATCCCATTGTCGAGGCGGTTACTGGGGAGTGGAGGCCTTGAAACGATGTCGTCAGAGTTGGTCTGTCGAAATGTCGAAGTTGGTTTGTCGAACTGTCGAAGTTGGTCCTTTCAGGCATAACCCAACCTCCAATGCTCTCCCAGGATTCGAGAGAAGGCGCATGCGGTCGGGGGTGACCGTGAAACCGGAGTGGAGGATCCCATTGTCGAGGCGGTTACTGGGGAGTGGAGGCCTTGAAACGATGTCGTCAAAGTTGGTCTGTCGAACTGTCGAAGTTGGTCTGTCGAACTGGCACATATGCAGAAAAACTTTAAAAATCGCAGAATCTTTCAAAAGAAGAAGATGAAGAAAGAAAGCTCAGATCTGAAGAGAAAAAAAAAAACCCAAACATGTTGTTTACTCCACAACAGAATAGATGAGAAAAGAACAAATAGAAGAAGAAGAAGCATGACAATATTACCCAAATGATAGAACATCAAAACGGAGATTTACATTTGATGGGTTTGGAATGTTCAGAACAATACCCATCAGTCTCCAAAATATTTTCTAGGGAATCTCAAGCCTGAAACAGTGACCACCGTGGTTGATCCAAAAGTCAAGTTTGTTCCTTTCAGGCATAACCCAACCTCCAATGCTCTCCCAGGATTCGATTTTGATCTCTCATGCGGTCGGGGGTGACCGTGAAACCGGAGTGGAGGATCCCATTGTCGAGGCGGTTACTGGGGAGTGGAGGCCTTGAAACGAAGTCGTCAAAGGATTCTGAGAGAAAGAGGGATTCGCTGGCTTCAGAGAAAGAAAATGGAAAGATTAGGGTGTTTTGAGAGAATAGAAGGGATGAAGATTGAAGAGAACGGCGCATATGAGAATTTGAATTTTGAAAATGTGAGAGATGGATTATGTCTTTGTCCGAGTGAAAAGCATTTTGTTTGTCCGGTCTATGTTGTGGTCCAACAAATTTATTTCTATTGACTGGTTTATAGTAAGTTGCATCTAATTGGGTATAAAAAAAAATATTTTAAAATGATGATGTGGCAAGAGTAGCCTGAGAGTTCGACACGTGTACAAATCTACCCTAAAAGTGCTTTGCTTGTGTATAGTATAAAGATCTCCTTGGATTAGCACAGAGTGGAATTGCAAGAAATTAGCAATGCAAAAAATTAGAAGCGGCATTCATAAAATACTCTGAATGTTCTTCAGCACCACAATACTCATATAGCTCCCATATTTGAGATAGTCTAAAGTCTTCAGCAAAATAACAGGATAATAATAATGATTACGAAATGAAAAAAAAAATTACTTACACAGGCTGAAGTCACGAGTCTTTTGTAGAGACGTAGTTGTCACTTATGATTAAAACTATCAAATAGATTTGACGACTCACCAATTCCTTTAAAATTAATTAGTTTTATATAAGTGTTTTGATAATTAAACATGTTTTACAAATAGTTAATCAACGTTCTCCTTCATTATATCCGCTTATTAAGACCGCAGAAATGGTGTATCAATATCTTATCTGATTTTCGTAGACGAAAAATCAAGTTGCTGATTAATTTGCAGGTTACTAGTAATATGTCTCTGGGTTTTCTCTTTTCGTAGGATTCGTCTATCCAAGATTTTACTCCTCCTTGATTCAAAACACTATCCTCCATCACCTCAAAAAATAATTAACTTTGAGTGGTTATTAAATCAGTTTAGTAATAAGAATATGTACAAAGAATTAACCATCATTACTCACCAAATGTGTAAAGCGGTAGAGGAATATTTTTTTTCATCGGAACTTATTTTGTGGTAGGGTAGTAATTGTAACAAAACCACTGAGAAGGTAGTTTCTGATATATTGTATATTAAATAGACAAAAATAATAAAAAAAGGAGAAGAAGGCACTGTTATCATTAAGTCTTACTGATTAAAGTATTGCCATAACGACTATTTTAAAAGAAAACAAAAAGGCAAACAGATAAAGAGGTGAGGAAAGAATAAAATCAACATTTTCTTGTTTTGTTATTTATCTTATGACAGTGAAGTTTGCAAACCACTTCTAAAATCCTACTTGAAACAACGGCTCTTGAACACATATCTGCAAGAAGGGAGAACAAATGAAAAGATTAAAGGAAAAAAAAGAAAAAAAAAGAACTTCCTTATATTGCTTCCCTGTATACTATACTATACCACAAGCAGCTTCCTTAAACAAAAGGAAATTCTTCTTTGGTATCTTCATTTGCTGCTCACGCTTAGAAAATTATAGACAGCGTGATTATTTCACTAGTTCTTAGTAAAGAGTGTCCTAAGTAGCCTGTTTCTAGTAGAGATTTTCTATCAACCAAAAGGGAAAATCTATCTTATCTAACAGCTAGCTTCCAACCACACACTTCCCTACTTATAACACCAGTTCATCTAAAGAAACACAATAAATGCACATCTATTGTCACCCATCGTTTTCATACTCCAAATCCTGCAATATCATGCTTCTAAATTCTAAACATAATTGACACAGGCAGATAATCTCAAGCCCCATGGAGATCCACCACATCCCTCAGTATTCAAGTCAAGTGGATTGCAATCCTGTTTTGATGCGCATTTTGGAGAATATTTGATCACGGATGCAATTTCGCGTACTGCATGAGGAAATAAATGCATAGAACTTAAGGAGCAATGATTCAAAAGATACATCAACTACAAACATTTTTCAAAATAATTACAGGAAAGAAACAGTTCCAAACCTTCTCATAGAAGTCTTGTATCTCCTCCTCCGTGAGGCCTTCATCATCTCCAGCACTTTCCTCCCACCCAAGTGAACGCAAGAATGCAATTTCTTCCTCTTCTGAATAGAGAACTGGGTTGGTGCTATATTGCTGCTCCCCATTGCTTGAAAATTTCAAAGATTCACCTGGATTATTGCAATTTCGAGTAATTATTATGGAGTTGCGCTCAGTCAAGGAGTTCACAGAGGTATCCACCGAAGGGGCGTCTCTAGAATTCAGAGTGAGAGAGCTAGTGTCATTCCTTCTGCTGGCTTCAGACTTCTCCAAGGCACAGGATATGCCAATGGAGAAAACATCAGATGAAGGCTTTTTTGAGGAACTCTTCCTTGAGAGATTCTTAAGGAAATCACTCCTACTCTGGGTTTGAAAAGTAGGTCTTTTCTCCAACGTTATCCATGCAGAAGGGGTTGAATTACTTGCACTCCTAGAGGAAGCAGAAACAGAGGTGGATGCAGTGGTACCAACTGGGCTGAGCACTACTCTGCTTCCATTGGGACTCAAGTAGTCCTTTGCAGCTAAAGAGACACCATTCAACTCTCGTGAAGCACTTACATCATGGGAATTACCAGAAATAATCTTCTGTATATGTGAGTTTGGATGAGCACCATGTAGAGAATGACTAGGTGAATGAGAATGCAAAAAGGGATACTGCACCTGCCGTGTCTTGATCTTCGATTTCTCGGAAGAGCTAGCGGCCTATAAGATATACCAAAACAATTCTAAAGTTGGCAACACATCAAATAACTCCTATAATAATTTACTTCAAGCAAGTGATGCTAATTTTCCTTACTACTATTGAACTTTAACGGCATATCAGTGTCACAAACTAACGGATGTCCACACAGGTTTTGATTGCTTAATTTTCTGTGTGTTTTGGTGCAAGATTTGTTTGAGTAGTTAGTGTGATTTACTTCCAAGTAATAAGGGTATCAGTGCACCAAACATAGCAGAGATTGGAACATAAAATGGATAAGAAGTTAATGTGCATAAACATGGGTCCTCAATCAAGTATAACATAAGAGGAGTTCAGTGTTTATAGCTGGGTCATGTACAACAGAGAGAATCAAATAAACTGGGCAAAAAAATTATACAATCCAAATCAGAAAATATAAGGGATCAGGTAAAGCACAAAACTACAAGCAAGCACACAAAAGAATTAGGTTGAAAAGTACATGACACTATATGGAAATTACCCTAGCCCAGAAAAAGAGGTATCATATTAAAAAACTTAAAATATTTCAAAGGGAAACAAAGAAAACTCCTTTATAACCAGCCTTTGTGAGATTATGACTAAGTTTGGCTAAATGTGCGCTCTTAATTCTCGCAAAGCCTTATCCTAACAATCTGTAACATATCTAATGCCTTGAGATTTAATAATGAAATTTGACCAAAATAAACAACAAACAATATTTACAGCCATAGGGTCTTTCTTCTCACCACCAACATAATCAACTTCACCCTCTTCCCAAAATATTTGAGTGACAGGGAGAGTTTTTCTCCAGAGACATGACAAAATAATTTATAGCACCCCAAACCTGTAGATACTCGCAAATGGGAGATCATATCATTGAGTGTGTACATGCCATTATGCACTGCATGAGTTCAAACTGATAATCCCAGGATTTATCTAGTATTTCATAACTTTTACTGGGAATTTAGCCACTGATATCCAGCTTTTAACTTTGTTTTGTCCTCTAAGAAGCATTGTAATGCTACTGATGACATTAACTAAGAAACTGCTGAACTTGGATGCAAATTGAGTGATCTTGAGTCTTATTTAGTGTATTTTTGGTTGCAGGTATTGATGAACACATATGGGACTCAGAACTAGCTCTAAACAGTGGCGGACTTAAGTAGTGGTCAGGGGGTGCCCTTGAACCCCTTCAAAAATTAAAATTCTCACCTATACCCCCAATAATTTTTATTTTGAACCCCCCTGATTATACCATTTTGCACCCCCTGACCCACACTCTCTTAGTGATCTTTCAGAGGAGTTGATTATAACTGGAAGACACAGAGGCAGACCCACTCTACGCTGAGGGTCTGCACTTGCACACCCTGAAATTTTAAAAATTTCACTTACATCTCTATATAATTTTTTTTGACTCCACTCAATTTAAATTTTTGCACACCCTGACTCATACACTTTCATCTCTCAACCCTCTCACTAAGATAGTGTTTGGTTGGAAGTGAATGGAGGGGATCAGAGGAGAGAGAGGGAAGAGATTATTTTAAATATTTTATGTTCGGTTCAAATTTTAGAAGGGGAGCAAAATCTCTCCCAACTCAATTTTTGCTCCTATTTAATGTTGGGATTTTTTGGAGGAGAGTGGAGGGGAGCTTAAATCATTTAAAATAAAATGACTTAAATAACCTTATATAATATGTAATATAAATGATTATAAGGATATATAAGTAATATAAATTATGGATTTGTTTTTCAAGACACGCAACACAAATTTGTAATCTAATGAAATTTTGCATAGCTTAATCGTTTGGGAATGTTCTTATGGTTTTTTCTTTTTATTACCGCTGTTGGTAGCCCCTTAATTTTTTAGCAATAATATGTTATTAGAAATTTTTTAACAATAATAACGTATAATTTTAAAAATTTTTGCACCCCCTAGACCAGGGTCCTAGGTCCGCCACTGGCTCTAAAGGACAAGAAAATACTAAGGAAGCCACCGCCCAGTGGTCACGAGCCACCGCTAGGCAACCGAGACACAGAATTCAAGTATGGCCATCGTCGCTACAAACCCTGCATTAAATAACTATAACAACTCATGTTATTACTACATAAAATTCCAGGTGGTGCTCATGAGCTTTTCATGGGCAATCTACTCATTGATTAATCTTCTAAGACAGCTCTTCTTACCTTGTGTTGATTGGGGGAAAAAAAAAATATGCATCTTAGCACTCTGAAATTTGGAGCAATTACAAGGCAACTGGTCTATGAACTTGTCTTTGGTGCGTTACCCCGTCATAGTTGACTTACTGGTTCCTTTTCTTATTGAGGGTAAGGGAGAGGTGAAGAAATACAGCACAGCCCTCATATAGTCTTCTTATCTATTTATTTTCACTTGTTTACTCTTTCTGCGCATAGAAAGGAATGAAGTGCAAAGCAACAAGATCAAGGATTTATTAATGTAGACCATATAACTATCAATTCCCCACAAATTGTGCGCGAAAACTATGATAATGATAAATGAACATTGTGTGTGATGTTATATAACTTTATCTTAGAGAACAAAGGAGGAGAGTGACATCGTGTGTCCACAGTTTACTACTACTAATAATATTTCTAGCAAGACAAATGGCAATAAATGGAGTTAAATCAATGAGAACTAAAATTATTCAAAAGCAAGCACCACAGAGGAATACTTATGTATTTAACACTTCCAAAATAATTCACCAATTAAATGCGATTAAAACATGGAACAAGAAAATTGGAAGAAAATATATTTTACATATGACATGTTGCTAGTTTAGTCTAAGGAGAGAATTTCAACCATGATGCAGCACATAATGGTACCATGAAATTTTTATTGCACATATAACCCTTAAGGTGTAGAAATAATAAATTCATATAGATCCAGAAGGAATGTATTTCATGACTACATTATTTTGAAAGGAGGAGAAGAAGAAAGAAACACCAATACCAGGGATCTTGGCGCAGATGGTGTCATTGGGATTAATAACCTAGATTGCTTAAGGGCCAACTCTTCAAGCTTTTGAGTACTAACAGATAACTGCATTGAAAAACATACCATATGAGTACTGAAGACATTTTACCAAATACACAACTTACAACAGAAATCAAAGTCAAACTCACTTGTGGAGGTGAGTGTGAGTTAGGTGGACCCTGAGCCAATGTCTCGGCCATGTTGAGGGCCATTGTGCCTGGAGAAATAGAAGTGCTTGCAGAATCATTAGGCTGATGCATCATTATAGACATACTAGTGTTTCCAACCGTCACAGGAATCTTGTGTGATGCTGAGGTAAGGCCATTGCTGACAATCACATTCACAGCTGAAGTATCAGTGAGCAGACTATGAGAGGAAGTACTTGAGCTAGAAGATAACATTCTTTCCAATTCAGAACTCCCTTGTTTATCTTCAGCTCCAAGTGAGGGAAACTCCTCATTGAGCAGAGTTTTATGCATTATGCCAACACCACCAGCAACCATGCCATTAGTCTTCCCATGGTTTCTTTGTAGAATGCTTACATCACCAGAAGTTCTGTCAAACCAAGTCTCCCTCCATCTCCCAGAATTCATAGACTTCGAACGTTGTAATAGATCCTTCTCAAACATACTGGACAATGTGTTGTTCACATAGTCAGAATTGTCATTGTTACACCGACCAAGAAACAGCTTATCCTTGTGAAAGAAGTTGTCAGTATCTTTCTCCCAATCTCTACCGTGCCAACTTCTCCCAGAACTACTATATGACCTTGAGAGGTTAGAACCTTTGCTACTAGTTCTCCATTCACGACCAGAATAATTAATATTATCTGTCACACATTAAGAAGGTGGTTTTCCATCAAGCCTAGATTTTATTTTGCCAAACACTACATTTGGTGACCAAAGACATCATTTTTGATGAATCAAAGTACAGCATTTCACTTCTGGGATAAAAAACATCACACTTTCAAATATCACTCTCTGGTACGTAAGTGTACCAGAAAATAAAACAAATGAGACCAAAATTGATAACTATATTGAAGAAAAATAAGAGTAAATAAAAAATTCCTTTCTGGTGCACTATTTTGCAGGCACTAGAAGATTTAAGAGAGCTGCCCTTTTCTTCCAACATGGTCACAGAGAATGGATGGAAAACTGTGCTACAAATCATGCATCAATCCTAAAGCTACCTACTATCCCATACTATGTCTTTCCTTTTTAAATAAAAAATTGAAGGAAAACAAAAATTGGATTCTCAGATTTTCTTCCTTGACTTTTCTCGTAACGGGGGACAACAATGGCGAGAAGGGCGAAATGATTTTTGTGACTAATTTTCGGAGTAAAATGGGGAAATTTTGGAAAATTGTTTTTTTTATTAAAGAAGGATGCATTCTTCTTTGTTTTGGTATGATGATTAGAAAGATGGCTGATTTTGTCATTGAAAAAAAGGATCTGGAAGCTTAATTAACGGCATTTAGTCTAATCTATTCATTATGGAATTTAAGCTGACAATTGTTGAAAGGGTTACATCACACATAAGGGGAAATTTCCTTCGAATGAATGAAGCATAAAAATGTACGATTTACCTCGTTCCCATCTCTTTTCCTCTACGCAGAACTTTCGCCTTGATTTGTCCCCCGAATGAGTCTTGATTGATCATTGACGAGTGTGTGCATGTTCCTAACTCTCTCTCCTTCTTTCGCAGAACCCTTTTTATGATGTTGCTGTGATTCGTTACTGATTCTCCCAATCTTTATATCCATTTAAATCAAAATTTCAATTTTAAATGTATCTTATTATCTTCTATTTCTAAGAGAATACTTCTAAATTTTTTGAATTTTCATTTAATCTCTTCTTTTAAGTTTTTGAATTTTGAATTTAAAGATTAAAAATTGAAACAGGATTGAGTTTCTATCAAGAATTTAAATTTAACTTTGTTTTCTCTTTTTTGAATTTTTAAATTCCAGAATTTGAACAAATTGAATTAAAAATTCAAAAGAAAATTAAAAAGTGGGAAGGGATCCAAAACTAGCCATTCACAACATGGTTATTGCCTGTTTGGTTTGGATACCAAACCATAGTTTGCACCCTTTTTCCCGTTTCTGTTTAGCAAACTCGGTTTGCTTTTTTAGTTTACTGTTTGGTAACATTTCAGTTTTTTTTTTCCATTTGCGAAACGTCGTTTTGTAAACGGAGGTGTGATGTTGCTTTTTCGTTTGCAAAATTCTGTTTGGGTATTTTAACACTTCAAAAGTAATTCTACTTTGTCAACCAAACACAAATCAATTCTTCTAAACTCAGTTTTAAAATATTTTTACCAAACACAAATCATTTTTTTAAACTCCATTTTTTAAAACTAAGTTTTCTAAACAAGATTCTACACAATCTATTCTACCACAATCCAAACCAAACGGACGGAAAATCGTGCTCCAATCGAACAAATATTTGTTGTCCCGAAAAATGGTGCCACTCTGTCTTCCACCAATCAAAGGCTGAGAATATGCATTTGTGTAAATAAATTATAATTTTATTTTATTATGTGACAAATTGTCATTGGTGGGAGACAGAAAATGTGATAGGAGATTTTCATCCGCCCCAATCATGCATCAATTGTAAATACTATCCCGTATATACTATATATTTTTTTTCAATTAAAAGAATGAAAAAAAATATACTCTCATATTTCTTCCTTACTTTTTCTACTGTTTTTTTAGACAAAGAAAACACTTTTAAATACAAGGTGAGCATAAACAATTACCAGAGTATGGAGGAGATGAATCAGATGATATGAGTTGGCTTTTTATGCTGGCCACTCTACTGACGCTTCCACTGCTTTTCAACCATTGTGGAACTAAAGAATGCTCACTTCCTTCCATTCCTCATATCAAATACATTAACCCTTTTGCAGGGACAGAATTAATGTGTGTGCCCCCATTAAACATCTGAATTATCTGAACAATTCCTTTCTCTTTTCTTGAATGACCAATCCATTGCCTTGCTAACGTCGCTCTGTTATTAAAATCGTTGATGCCTAAATAACCCAGTTCTCACAATTGTTCACAAACTATAGTCTTTCACTCCATATTCCCAATTTACGAGACACCGAAACTGAAGTTCAACTCACTGCAATCAAAATCTGTTCACTTCACCCAGAACCTGAAGATTGGAGAATAACACCAAGGAGAAGCAGCCAGGCAGAAAAACTGAGGTAATCAACCATGAAACAGAATGATCAAACAGAAGGGAAAAAATAAAACTAGAGGGGCACATAAGTAAAATGCGGGGCACATAAGTAAAATGCTTCATCCTTCAACACAAACTAAGCACCACCCATTTCCTCAATCCTCAATTTGAGAAATTAGACCAAAGAGGTAAGATGGGTACATTACACGGAGCTTATTCACAGTTTACACTGACAAAGGAGGAAACTTTGGGGGCCAAAGACTATAAAGGCTAAAAGGGGTGTCCTATATATATTCTTTTCATACAGAGTACAAGCAGAAGAAGGAAGAATGTTTGGTTGCGTAGATAAGAGGGACAAGGATTTAATCGGAAAGTGGTGACAAAAATAGAGCTTGTTCTCTTGTTTGTTTGTGATAATGGTGGGGCTTTGAGAAGTGTTAAAGGGTGATGTTGAAATTGGTTTGGCGTCAGTCAGTCACCACTTCCTTCCACCACCTTGTGTTGTAAACGTCGTTAGCTTGTGCTCCAAGTATTTGTTTGGTTTAGACCTTTCTGACAAAAAGATAAGGGGGGACTAATTAATAAAGTAGCTCCATTTTCCATCCATCATTGCATGATTAATAATCAACAATATAAACAAAAATGGAAGCAAGTTACAGTGAATTTGGAAAAATAAAAGGGACTAGAGACCTTATCAAACAGCATATTCGGCCAAATTGTTGTGCAATTATATTATATTTTCTTTAGTAAAAATTCCGTAGAATAAATTTTTTCATCCTTTAACCTAACCTTTGGGCTGTTTGGTAGATAAGTCGTGATCCATGCCAATCATGTGGTAACAGTTCATTTAATTTTTTCGAAAAAAAAATTATGTTTGTTAAAATAAAAGGAAATATACTTTGTATTCTTTCAAACGCCCCTTGTTGGCATTGAAAGTAGCCAAAAAATAGGTTATACTAGTAACTTGTTCAGTATTTAGGTCTTCTCCAATGGTCTTGGACGAAGTCATGAAAACAAGGTGGTTGTTGTGGGTAAGCAAATAATTTAGGCCTAACATTCTCCCACTCAATAGCCATTAGTATTTTATGTAGCCCGTCTGATTATTAGTACAAAGTCAATAAGTAAATTAAATTTAAGGGCTTTGTTAAAAGCACCTCCTTATTCAATTTTCCCACTTCTTATTCCCCAGTAAAATTCCCTAGTAAAAATATAACAATACCCCTTGTCCAAAACTCACTCTCCCTAACCTCCCCAGTCCCCACATCCCACCTCCACCTTTTCTCCCGGCTCTCTCTCTCTCTCTCTCTGTGTGTGTGTAACTCACTCCCCCATGCAGCGAGCACTCTCTCCCACATCCTTCCCCCCACTTCCATTCTTTGTCTGTGGTGGCTGGAACTCGAAGAAAGGGCAAAGGACTGGTGCCTTCCATTCATCCTCCGCCGTTCTGCAACTCTAGATACTTTTTATGTGTGTTCGAATTTTTCGGCAACTATATTTACATGAACCCTTTCTCCCGGCTCTCTCTGTGTGTGTGTGTGTGTGTAACTCACTCCCCCATATTGCCACCACTCTCTCCCACTTCCATTCCCTGTCTCTGGCGGCTGGAACTCGAAGAAAGGGCAAAGGACTGGTGCCTTCCATTCATCCTTTGCCGTTCTGCAACTCTAGATACTTTTTTTATGTGTGTTCGAATTTTTCGGCAACTATATTTATATGAAAATAGTAGAATACCAGTGCGGCAAGCCATGTTGGTTGTAATGAATGTTTCTAAAGCATTTACATACATCAACTAAAATTGAATATCAGTTGCTATGTCTTTTGACCTGATAAATATTTTAATACAGTGATCCTTATACCAATTTTAATACTACCTCTAGTCTCATATATAAGAAAAAGTTCAAAAAAACTTTTGGTCCTAATTATAAGAAAATGTCACAAGTTTTAAGATGTAATAATTGCTAAAGTGACTTATATACCTTTATTTCATTTTACTATAAATTTATTTATTCCCTGTATGAGTGGATGTAAAATATTTAATGTGAAGGTTATATTTGGAACAACTTTTCAAAATTATAACATTAAATGAACTTTCTTAGTTTTGATGATTTTTGTTTTTTTCTCTTATATATGGGACCAGAGGTAGCAGCATCTTTATAAACCACCTCTATGCATGCATTAATAGCCATAAAACAATATCAAAGCTAAATTAAATATATTTATAAATTTGATATGTATTTAATGATGACAAAATTACACCAGAACATGTAATGTTTCCCCGTAGGGACTAAAAAGCAAAATAATCATTTATAATAAAATTACACTGACAACATGTAATATTTCCTCGTAAGGACTAAAAAGCAAAATAATTATTTATAATAAAATTATACTGACAACATATAATGTTTCTCCGTAAGGACTAAAAAGTAAAATAATTATTTATAAATGAGAAAGACATTTGTAAATTTGATACGTGTTCAAACACGATAAAATTACACCCACGACATGTAATGTTTTCCCGTAAGGACTAAAAAATAAAATAATCATTTACAAATGATAAAAATATTTTTTAATTTGATATGTGTTAAAAGACGATAAAATTACACTCACAATATGTAATGTTTCCCTATAGAGATTAAGAAACAAAATTATCATTTATAAACAATAAAGACATTTACGCTCGTATAAAAAATAAACATCTTATGTTTCATTGGACCTAAAAGAAAAATAATCATTTATATCGATAGTATGTAATGTTTCTTCCGGTTAAGAGTCAAAAGTAAAATAATTATCTATAAATAATATATAATAAAGATCTATATTTTATGTTTCTCCATTTGTAACCAAAAGAAAAATAATCATTTATACCGATAGTATGTAATGTTTTCTCCCATTAAGAATCAAAATTAAAATAATCATCTATAAAAAATATATAATAAATATATTTATAAATTTTGATATGTGATCAAAGATGATAAAATTATATTGAGAATATGTAATATTTTCTTATTGAGACTTTAAACGAAAATAATTATTTATAAATAAAAAAATATATAATGATAAAATATAGAAATATAGAAAAAGAGAAATAGAAAGAAATAGAAAGAAGAAGTTGGAAAAAAAAGAAATAGAAAGAAGAAAGAGATGAGAGAAAAAAAGAAAGAGAGAAAGTGTCACGTGAGAGAGAGAAGAAAGAGAAGAGACAGGAAAAAAGTGAAAAATAAGAAAAAAAAGATAAAAGTAGGTAGAAAAATTAAATTTTGTTTATATAAATTTAATTTTTATTTGATTTATTTTTATTTAAATTGACTTATTTGTCCCTTTAAAATGATAGGTAGCAAAAATATGATAGTTTAATTTAGTAATTTTGGTAGCCGTTTGTATTCTTATATTGATAGTAGAAAACACATATTTAAGCTTATATTAAATTAAATTATAAATATATAGAAATTAAATATCTTGCATAAATACAGTTTAAAAAAAATGTTACCAACAAAAAAAACACAGTTTCGGGCAAAAGATTCGTTCATAGCTCTGTTCGGGGGTGCTCGGTGAAGGTGCGAGAGCATCTAATTCTGCACGCACACCACCTGGTACCCGTCAGTGTAGCTTTCAACAACAGACACCGAATTCTTTCATTTCATTATGCTCCAAGTCACTGTAGACTAAAAAACATAAAACAAAAATCAGGATTCTTTTCATACTTACATTACATTGATTAATCTTATGGATATTGATCTTCAACTGGTACACGCTCCACATTCTCGCACTACTCCTGGAACCCAAACCATGCCATGCCACCAAGACGAATCGGTGTAAAGTAAGATGATAAGAAGTAATAACTCGCTGTTACACCATACGCCGTCGTCTCGTGACTCCTGCAGAGGGTGTTGCTGTTGTGTGTTCCTCCTCTTGTCCTTCCTAGCACTCCTAGTCCTGGCAGCCATGCTGGTTATCGCACTAGCCGTGAAGCCGAAGAAGCCAGAGCTAAATCTGCAACAAGTGGGGCTTCAATACATGTCCGTCAAACCCAACCCCAACAACCGCCACACTCTCCCTCACCGTACGGTTAGTGTTCGCCATGGTGAACCCCAACAGGGTTGAGATCAGGTGCGGCGAGTCCACGTTCACAATCATGTACCGTAGGATCTTATTGGGCAGGGCCTCCGTGTCGCGCTTCTGCTTCTCCCAGGAGCCTCACAGCGTAAGGGAGGTGGTAGCCACCGTCTCCGCCGATGGGATCCACTTGCCTCGGGTTGATGCCGCTGACTTCACCAGAGACGCTTCGCTCAATGACCGGGTCGAGCTTCGGGTCTTGGGCAATGTTGCTGCCAAGATTCGCCTCATCAATCTCGATTCTCCTACTCTTCAGGTTCCTCTCTTTCACTAATTTTTTTCAGTTAACCATCATTTGTCATTTAATCTCTACTTTGGCAATAGATAGTGATAGTGAACTTAACTGTGTACAGGTCTCGGTGGATTGTGTTATAGTGTTAAGTTCAAGAAAGCAATCTCTGACTTACAAGCAGTGTGGATTCGATGGATTGAATGTTTAACGAGAGGATAGTGATCATTATTTTTGGACTGATCAATTTCTCACTTGACTCTGATTATCTCTCTTCTAGTAATTTGATGAAGAAATCTGAAGGGAAAAAGAGAGATTCAAAATTTGGACGGGGATATTAGCAGTGATTAATGAGTTTGAAATGGTAACCAAAAGGAAATTATACAAAATTGATTAACAGCTACCAAAGTTGAGGAGAAAGATTCCGAAAGAGAAATCAGATTAGGATTTTGTTAAAGAATTTTGCAGATTTTTCTTCTTCATTTTGTTACTTCATTTGAAAGGAAGACCAAAACAAAAACTGCGGACAACGTGTAGACTACTGTAAGGTACAATCCAGTGAGTAGCTGAGGCATTGTTATGTTGCTTCCTTTCTTCTCTATCGCCCTCAGCTTCATCTGGGCCTTGGGTTGGGAAGGAAAAAAACTCTCCGGAAAATATTTTCTGACATCTTTTTTTATGTATGTATTTAATAATGAAGTGTAATTCCAAATAAATTAAAAAGTGATACTCCATTCTAAGTTTATTAAAATTAAAAAAAAAATAACATCACTTTATTATGTTTCATTTTATTTTATCCATACTTGAGAAATTATCTTTATTTTATATTATTTACGAAAAAAAGTAAGAACATATTAATATAATTAAGATTAAGATATAATTAAAATGAACGGCAATAGGTCTCCATAATTTAATAAATAGTCCATAAATCATTAACAATAAGGACTGATTTAAAAAATTAAAAATATGAAATTCTATTAATAACTTTTAAAATATAAGGACTACTTAAAAATTTAATCAAACTATAAGAAACTAAAGAATAATTTAACCTAAAAGTTTCATAGAAATACTTACCCTATTTTATTTTCCTTAAAAAAATTGACTTTGAATCCATTAATTCATTTTTTAAAGTAAAAATATTAAAAAAATAACACGAAGTGTCAGACAAATTTTTGTATATCAACAATATTATATAAAATAGAATTTTGTCACGTGGGACTATACCATGTGTCAAAACCCCATCATTCCAATTCCCACCAAAATATAATTATTTTACTTTAACTAATATTTATATTTATCGATATTCAATACAAAATTTATTTCATCTATAAATACACCAATAAATGGGTTATGTAACATTCCTATTTTATATATTGTTTGATTTCATTCTTCCATATTTCATTAAATAACTTTCCAAATTTTAAATGATATATCAATCATAATTTATTATGAATAATTATCACATATTAATAAATATAATTAATTTTTTGATTTATTTTGATCATTTGGAAATATTTTAGTTGATCTCACTAATTATTGATTGATTGTAGCAACTCATTTACTATTCAATTCAAATTATTTTGATAGTTTGACAATTTTTTAATTGATAATGATTATAATTGATAGATTCTCTCAATTATATCGAAGTGCATATCAGGTCCACTCACTGCTCTGTCCAAACATTATTGTTATCAACGATACACCATTTTTACATAATGATTCATGTGATGTTTAATCTCTCGCATTGCAAAAGTGACAAATATAAGTGATTCGTTGTGGCCGAGTGACGGTAGAATCCTATAGGAACTCCATAGTATGATGGTGGTCGGTATAAAGGCTCGGAAAGAAACATGACTAGGCCGTGAATCTAATGGTAGTGGTGGCTGCACAAGGATGCTTATTTTTCTTTTTCTTTCTTCTATCTTCTTCTTTTCTTTGTTGGGGGTATGATTTAGCTGATGGTCGCAAAAGAAAAACAATGTACCAATTGGAGAAGAAATGTCTCAAAAAAGTATTGAGTATGAATGGTTTTTTTTATATATTTATTTTTTTATTCTTATTATTCTTCTCATATGTATATTTTAAACGAGAATGTAGTGGTATATGAAATATTATTTTCAATTTATTGGGTGATTTATTAAATGGAAAAAAAGCTTATATATCTAATATTAAAAAAGGATTTTACCAATAAATTTAACCATTTCAACAAATGCTTTATCAATTTTTAAATAACAAAAAAGTATTTGAATTTTAATTGAGAAAATATAAAATCTGGATTGTATTTTTCTTTTTTCATGTACAGTTTTTTTTTGGTTGATAGAATCCATGTACAGTTTTTTACTCATGCAGTAAAGTTTATAAAATATTAAGGTGAAAAAACTTCATAAAGCAATCATAATTTTTTTTTCCAAATTTTTTCAAAATAAACATGAATTATTTGTCAATAATCCGCATAATTGGAATAATATTAATTGAGTTAATTATTGTCTGAATGAATTTATTTTTGATTTGGATAAACCTAATAATAGTTGATGTATCACATGAATATTTCAAATTATAAACGGAACAAAAAATAATTTCTAAAATAGAATTTTAATTAATAAAAATTGTTTTATCAACAACAGAAAATATAATTGAAATTCTCTATTGATAAAAAACTTTCAATTTTAAAAAGTCAAAAAATGAATTTTTTTTGGTAGAAAATTATTTTAATATTGATTTATACATGATTTATTATATCTGATGCTATGTAAAAAAATATATATGAAAAAATCCCATTTTCAAAACCTATTGACTTTTTAAAAATTCTCTATATAGCTATGGATAGTAATAATAATATCTATTTAATTAACTGAATTGTGATTGTGATATGATATACTAAAGACCCCAAGTTAATAATTAATTTTTGCAGTATTTTAACAAATATATGAAAACAAATATGAAAAAAAACATATATTTTGGGCTATTGTCTAATTTTTTAAAAGATTAGTATTTAATTGGATTGTTGATGTCACTAGTTCAATTTTTTTTATTGTTTTATTCAATTCATGGGTGGAAAGTTTTTGATTGATTGTATTGGAATTGAGTTTCAAAATATAAATAATTAAATAGATTTTCCAATAATTGCTTATCATGTATAATAATGTCACTGATTGTGCAAATGAGAGTATTAATTGGAGTTAGATTCTATTTTAAAAATTTAAAAGTCTCACGTTAATTTTTCAAATACATATATATATAAATAATTTATTTGTTTTGATTGAAATGTTTTATTATTTAAAAAATGTACAAAATATATCAAATGTTTAAATTGGACTAAAATTGAGATTTCAAAACTAAAATTTCAATTTTTAAAACTTTAATTGGACATTAAAATGGCATTTTTCATGAATTTTATTAGAGCCAGTTATAACTATAATTATTATTTCTATTATTATAATAACTGTAAAACCAAATACTGTTGTCTAAAAAAATAATTACAAATATTGTATTTTTTGTCATATATACAATTCGTTTTACAACCAAAGCAATTGAATCATTCAATAATGTTTAAAATGTGAAGTTAAATAATTTTTAATACAGGTTGAAACTAAGTATCTGAATTAACTAAAATATTATTATAAAATTAAAAAGATTTCCATATAATATTTGTTTTTAACCTGATTCATGTTTTCCCTGTAAAAAAATTGATTTATGTAATATTTGATTTTATCTACAAAAAGTTACTACACTTAATAATATCTAAGTTCAAATCAATTTCTTATAATGTAAAAATATTCTATTAAATAAATATACATAACAGGATCGTGCTAACACTACCATGCAAGACACCAAACATCAATTGTTACAGATCTAAAAAAGAGTCTGGATCCTCTCAGAGCACCTTTATCGCAGAGTAGTTAAATTTTCATATGTGTTTCTTAAAAATTCTCTCTCCTAATAGTTGTTTAGTGGCAGTCAAGTATACTGTTTGGTTGCTTGAAAATTGGTCAAGTCATTTGTTCCAGCAACGGCAATTAATTTAGCAATGATAGAAAGAGGAGAGAGACAGACACATAAGGAGAGAGCAAATTTCCATAAAGCTGTTCCTGTCAGTGTGTTGACGCTGGATAAGATACAGCGTTAACGGTGCTCTCATGCATAATTTCTCTCAATCTCTATCCTGCACAAATCTCATCCATTGGATTAATCCAAAGGCTGAAAAAAAAACAAATACACGTTGCATCCCCAAAATGCCCAAAAACGTTCTACACCCAAAACTTATCCCGGTTTATGACTGTGTATCTCCAACTTCGGGTATCTTCATCATACAAATATTACCAGTATGTTTTTTCTCTATTTTTTTTATTGAATTGCTTCCCCTTCCTCAGCCCAAGCAGTTCACAATCTGGCACCATGCTCCCTCCACCAGAATTGAATCACGAAGAAGAGTTTACATGTTCTCCCTCCCTCGACGGAATCGCACTGCCGTTCTCCCTCCCATGATGCCTTTCCACCGCCGTGGGCAGCTACTGGCTGGTTCTATACTCCCCACTTGTTTGTTTTTAATTTTTTGTTTTTAATATTTCAACCGTTGGATTAAGGATGCGCTGACCACACCCCAGACACATTATAATTTTTTAAAATACCAAAAATATCCTTACATTATTTTAAGCCACATGAGCAGTAACAATTAATTTTTTGAGTTCTACGTGATTTAAATTCACGCACCCTTACGTGATTTAAATTCATGTATCTGAAAATCAATTTTTTAGGTACTATGTGAACTCAAATCACGTATCTTAAAAACTAATTTTTTAGGCACTACGCAATTTAAATTCACGTAAGTGAAAAACAATTTTTTTACGCGTACGTGATCTCAAATCATGCACACTTACATGATTTAAAATCAAGTATGTGAAAACTGATTTTTTAGGCCCTTCATGATTTACGCGTACGTGGTCTCAAATATCGTACACTTGCATGATTTAAATTCACGAATGTGAAAATTAATTTTTTAGGCCCTATATGATTTAAATTCACGTAAACCAAAAACTAATTTTATATGCGTGATCTCAAATCACGTACATTTATATGATTTAAATTCATGTACGTGAAAACTGATTTTTTAGGTACTACTTGATTTAAATTTTTTTTGCACGTAAAAAAACAATTTTTTTGCACGTACGTAGACTTAGCTCCCGTATATCCCTTCCCCCAAAAAAAAAAAAAACGCAAACGCCCGCGGTGCTTTATCCTTTCTTTCGGCTGTCCTTGCTTTTCAATTCCTTCGTTTTTTTTGTTGCGATTATTCCTCTATCTTTTTTATTTTTTTCTGGTTACAGCCATTATTCCTCTATCTTTGTTATTTTTTTTTTTACTGGTTACAGAGAGGGAGACTTGAGGGAGAGGGAGAGCAGAGACTTGAGGGAGAAAAAAAATTAATGCTTAAATTCCTCTATCACAGAATATTGGTTCAAGAGAGAGACTTGAGGGAGAGGGAGATCAGAAAGGGAGAGGGTATTGTGAGAGAGATGAGGGGAGGAAGAAGAAAGGAATCGGGAACAGGGGTGTGTGTGCAGGAGCAGCAGCGTGAGGGAAGAATGAGGGTGGGTGGGTTTTGAAAATTAAAATTGGGAACAGGGGTAATTCGGTCAATGGAGGTGTGGTTAGCAAACTAGAGGGTGTGACTAGCAAGAGCCTTGGATTAATCCAACGGCTGAGATTTGTGTGGGAGAGAGAATAAGAAAAATAACGTGGGAGAGGATCCGGATTCCTGAAAAAACCCTATCCGAATCCAAATCGAGCGAACAATTCACTCTGCAGAGTTAACAGGATCCCAATCACAGAACAAAGGTGCAGAAGTTGTAATCATGTCTCTGAATCTTCGCCAGAAGCAAACAGGTAACACTCCATTCTCGTTTTAATTCCGATTTCTGTGATTTTTTTTTTTTTTTGCAATTCGATTAACCATCAGTGTTCATTGATTCAGAATGCATCGCCCGAATGCTGAACCTGAACCAACCGATCAACGCAACTGGAACGGCGAACGAAGAAGCATACAAGATTCTGATCTTCGACAAGTTCTGCCAGAACATCCTCTCCCCGTTGATCCACGTCAAGGACCTTCGCAAACACGGCGTAACCCTCTACTTCCTCATCGACAAGGATCGCCAACCCGTTCACGATGTTCCCGCCGTTTACTTTGTTCAACCAAATCAATCCAACGTTCAGAGAATCATCGCCGACGCTTCTCGCTCCCTCTACCAAACTTTCCACCTCAACTTCTCCACCTCCATCCCTCGCCCCCTACTCGAAGACCTCGCTTCCGGAACCCTAACTTCCGATTCCATTCATCGCATTTCCAAGGTCCACGATCAGTACCTTGAGTTCGTTACGCTCGAAGATAACCTCTTTTCCTTGGCTCAGAAGTCTTGTTTCCTTCAGCTCAATGATCCCTCCGCGGGGGATCGTGAAATTGAGGACATTGTTGAGAAGATTGTTTCTGGTTTGTTTTGCGTTTTGGCGACTCTCGGTGTTGTGCCTGTAATCCGGTGTGCTCGTGGTGGCCCTGCCGAGATGGTTGCCACTGCGTTGGATCAGAGAATCCGTGATCATTTGTTGTCCAAGAATAATTTGTTTACCGAGGGTGGGAATTTTGTTAGCTCGTTTCAGCGTCCTGTTTTGTGTATCTTTGACAGGAATCTCGAGCTTCCTGTTGCGATTCAGCATGATTTTCGGTACCAGCCGCTGGTCCATGATGTTCTAGGGTTGAAGTTGAATAGGTTGAGTGTTCCGGGGGAGAAAGGTGGGATGAGATCTTATGAGTTGGATAGTTCGGATTTGTTTTGGGTTGCGAATGGGTCGCTGGAGTTTCCTGAGGTTGCAGTGGAGATTGAGACTCAGCTGAATAAGTATAAGAAGGATGTGGATGAGGTGAATAAGAGGACTGGTGGAACTCACGGTGCCGAGTCTGATGGGACGGATTTGATTGGTAACACGAAGCATTTGATGAATGCTGTGAATTCTCTGCCTGAGCTGACTGAGAGGAAGCAGGTGATTGATAAGCACACTAACATTGCTACCGTATTGTTGGGTGAGATCAAGGAGAGGTCGCTTGATTCTTATGCTAAGAAGGAGAATGACATGATGGTTAGAGGAGGCATTGAGCGGGGTGAGCTTCTTGGTGTGCTGAGAGGGAAGGGAACGAAGATGGATAAGCTTCGGTTTGCCATCATGTATCTTATTTCCTCTGAAGCTATTAATCAGTCTGAAGTGGAAGCTGTGGAAGCGGCACTGAGAGAGTGTGAGGTTGATACTGCAGCTTTTCAGTATGTGAAGAAGATTAAGTCTTTGAATGTTTCATTGGCATCGGCAAATTCTGCTAGCAGAAGTAATATTGTTGACTGGGCTGAGAAGCTCTATGGACAGTCAATAAGTGCAGTGACTGCCGGTGTCAAAAATCTTTTGTCTAATGACAGGCAGCTAGCATTGGTGAGGACTGTTGAAGCCTTGACTGAAGGGAGGCCAAATCCCGAAACAGATGCATACTTGGCATTTGATCCTCGTGCTCCCAAGTCTGGTTCAGGAGCAAGTAGCAGCCATTTGAAGGGGCCATTTAAGGAAGCAATTGTGTTCATGATTGGTGGTGGTAATTATGTTGAATATTGCAGTCTGCAAGAGCTTGCTCAAAATCAGCAGCCTGCCAAGCATATCATATATGGAACGACAGAAATTTTGACTGGAGTGGACTTTGTAGAGCAGCTTACATTGTTGGGGCAGAAGATGGGTTTGGGTAATGTTGGTTCTACCTCAACTCAGTAGTTCAGGTGTGAAAGTATTGGCAATTCAGCTTGCCAAATTATTCCTTAGTACACAGAAGAAAACTCTCAGACATTGTGAGGTAACACAGGAAAAATCAATCTGTTTTTGATGTTCATTGTCTAAAAACGGTGAAGGGTTTTGTATTTTACTTTGCGTTCTTGATTATAAAACAAGGGGATTACTTCTTTCTTTGTAGTTTCCTGTAGCATAGTCAATTATGCTTTATCTTCATTGTGGTGAAAAGCTTTTCATTGAAAAGCTCGATGTGCCTTTGATGCTTTATTTTCATTCTACAAGTGAGATGTTATCATTGAAAATATTATGTATTGATTAGAGCGAGTGTCTGTAATTGGATACATTCTGCTGTTCTTCCAACCATTCTTGAAGCATCTTGTTCAGATTGATCTGTTTGGCAGATTTGTGAGTACTACCTAAATCATTCGTATCCAGTCAAGTGTATGGTATGGCCATGAAGTTATGTCTATTGTCAGGCTGATGTGTATTTCTTATTTTTCTTTTTATTGTCAATCCAACATCAAGTCAAAATGAGTGAATCTCATTTGCATTCTGAGGTGCTATCCTGCAAGTCGGATGACAGTAATTCAACTCTGCAAGGAAAGACTTCATTCATCATTTCAAACTTTTGTTATGGCATCCGGGATATTTTCCTGCTGCCATCATTCATGATTTCAAACTATTTTGCCAGCTCCACAACCACCTGCTCGTGCAAAACTGCATCTGTAATTCTGCATTAAGCTAATCTATATGTGCAGCTAGCTGCCAAATAATAGATGTGCAATCAAGATGTTAACATTTTTGTTCAGGGAAAGAAAATCTTCTTAAGTGAGTCTATATCTATATATATTTCAATAAGGTTTGGAGTCTCAAATTTCCCTCCTAATTGGGGTTAAAACTGTAATTAGAATTGCCATTTCAAATTTTAGTCATTGTCATTGTAATTTGAATTTTGAAATCAGAATTAGTGGCATCTAATTATGTAGTCTTTTCCCAATGCACAGCTTGCTGCCACCTTTTGGGTTTTCCACTTAACAATAGCAATGTCTGCCGTTGTTGTAAGGTGGGTGCTCTGTTCAGCTCTTCTTTGTACTCTTTCCTCTTCTTGCAGTTGGTGATTCCATCCTTCCACTCATATTTTTACTTTTTAATTTATTTTTTTTTAGTTGCGTCAAAAAGGGGATCAGTGAAGGGGTGTTCGTTTTCAGTTTTTGTTTTGGGCTTCATGCGAATTGCTTCTATTTTCTATATATTTTCGACCATGGTGGTGTTCCCGATTGTGTTCTTGCTGCGGTGTCTTTGTTATTTTTTTTTTCTTTATGTTTTTACCTCTTCTCGTGGTTGAGGTGTGTTATGCTCACCTCATGATGGCACACCATTGTCATTCACGGTGGCCAAGCGTAGCGGAACACAATGGTGTTTGTTGGGGAAATGTGGCTTGCGGTGGGTCACAATTCAGCTCACATGATCTGCTACGTGGAAGTTGATTTTGCGGTGGGTCTCTTACTCCCTTTTAATGGCTCTGAGTTTTCTCCCTCTGTATTGTGCATTTCTCTTTTCTCAATGTTATGTTTTCTTTATTGGTTTCCGTGGCTCTATCCACCTTTTATTGCCTTCTCACGCTTTCTATTTCTTTGTTTGTGATTTTGTTGGAGCAGAGCCATATCTTTGAAGGTCTTTGTGGCTGGTATTTTAATTTCTGGTGGGTGGTTATTTTCATTTTTTGGGTATTTTTTTTAGGGTTATTTAAAGTCTTAGTCTAAACTGCACTATTCTGGTGTCCTATGTCTCTTTTCTCCTGCTGTTTTTTCTATTTCTGTGGTGACATACAATGTTGTACGAGGAGTTCATGTATTGACATACAGTCCATGGAACCATATGAGTTTGGGTGGAGTTCAAATCACCCATGTGATGAGGCGATTGCAGAGTTGGCTGATTCTGAATCTTCAAACGACACATATTGAATCCTTCAATTTTCCAACCTCTTCAATTCTGATGCACATTCTTGGACCCCTTTCTTCAAGTGCAACGCCCCTCTTCGCTTTTCTATCAGGTACTTTTCTTAATATTAATTATTCCCTCACCTTTCTCATATATTCACTTTTGTTTAATATCCCTATGCTTATAATTTTAAATTGAATTGAAGCTTGAATTTAAGTTTTGTGCTGCTTAGTCCTTATTATTGGTTTGAAATATAAAATTGATTAGCAAGAGATTGGATTTTGGGTGCTTCTTTGAGCCTCATCAAATAAATGTGTGGAATTAGTTGATATGATGATGGAAGTTAACAATTGTTTTGGAGAAGATTTTTGTTCTATGGCACTTTATGATGAGCACCATTTACTAATTAGCCGGCTGTTTATGTTTTCCAGAAAAAGATGTGTCAAATACTGAAATTTGATAAGCAATTAAGATTGAGTAGTTGTGAGGGACATGGTAATTGGTAACCTTATTGTCAGTATCTTTATCTATAAAAATAAAGATGTCACTGGAGTAACTTTTTCCCACCTAAACTTAAGGCTATAAACGTAATTTAGGCCATTCATATTGATTAATTACACAGGCAATTTTTTGGGTGCGATTACATGGGTAATTAATACTGCCCAACGAAATTGTTTCGGTATTTGGGGAAATTTGAAAAGTTGGTTGCATACTCAACAAGGTTGGGAATGGCTCTTCATTGCCCGACAACAATTATGAGAGAAAGTAGAGCAACCCACTCTTCTGCAGATTTGAAAAGCCAAAGGGCACTTCTCATCTCATCTCATCGATTTTAAAACCAGACCCTCCTCCATATCCTCTGTTTTCTTCTTCTCCCTGTTTATTTTCTGTGCCTAATCTTCTTTTTTCTGCACTGTACGTTCTCTTATACAGCCGCCGATATATGTGACCTTTGTCACTACTGTTGGGAAGCAGTTGGTATCAGCTCATGGTGGTATTGAAGACACATCAGAGAAGACCTAACATCTCCAACATTTTCATATGCGTTGGAACAACTCCAAACCCTTCATTCGGTGACTTCCAGTGGTGCTTCACGACAATAAGGTTGATACCTATTCATTTTTGTAAAGCGTCAAACTTCTGCATGCCCAGTAAGGGTTTCATCCTCTTCTTATAAGGCTTTTTTTATTTTTTATTTTTTAATTTTTATTTTATCAATTCCTAATTTCTTTCTTCATTGTCTTTGGATTTATGTTTAAGGTGGAGACTTACAATGGTTCAGTTTGAGGGTTTGTGAAACAAAAAGCGCTAAGGGAGACGCTGAGGGAGTTGATTGAAGACGAGAGTTAGGTTTTGTTCTTTGTGTATTTAATTGTTTCTCTGGGAAAACCATCGCCGCATAATCTGCACCGGGTTGTCATCATCTGGGTGAAACAAACTTAGCCGCACCCAGTTCGTCTCTGTTTGCTCTTTATTTTCCTCTGCCGTTCAATGGGTCTTTGGTCTTTTGGGTACTCCTTCCATCTGTGTTGTGGGTTGAATGTTCTTCTTACTTAACCGATTGCAAGGTGTTTTTTCACTGTCATTTAGGAAATCTTTGCGGGTTACTGCAATGTCATATATCCTTCTTTCATTTGAGTTTCAATGATTCCTGAATAGGTGATTTTTTTTTTTAAGTTCTTCCTTCAATTTTAGTGCATGACTGATATCAATTGTTACCTTTTATATGTGTGTCTGACTTTTGCAATGGAATTGTTTGCACTGTATCCGTGGTAGTAGAGAAAAAACCCAGTTTGAGAAATCCTGTAACTTGAAGTTTACCTTAAGGCTTAGGCATTAAGTCTCTATGGTTTTACAAGAGAACCGGTGGACTGTCTGCATTGGAACCACAAAAAAAAAAAAAGAGAGCTCGGTACCATCTAGAGGGGAATTTGATCTGATAATGTTGAAATCCAATGTTCTTTTTTGTCATTTGTTGTATGATTATGGTAATCTTATTGTTCCAATTTTATGGGTCTGAGCCCATTTTGACGACATCTTTAAACATGCTATTGATTGCATCACGTCTGAAGCATAAATCATAATGCTTTTTTGTTAACAATATCATCATGTTTTATTCTTGAAACTATTTTGGTATTTTTTGATGGATACAAGTCTGGATGGATGCTACCAACCTGGAGTTGTTTTCTTATCTTTGTCCACAATGAATTATACAAGTCTATTTCAGTATTGTTTTCTTACCTATTCCCCAGAGAGTATATGTGAAAAATCTAACTATAGTTAGCAAAGTATGACGACACCCCACTGATAAAGCTAGCAATTTGAATAAACAATAACGGTCAGGGTATTAGGAATGATGTGAGTCACAACCACTTGCTAGATCAACTAGAAAGCTTCTCATTGTTTCCGAATTGATAGGAAAAAAAGATGGTTGAGGGTGGGGGAGTTCATATACAACTATTTTTTAACACTATTGTTTTTAGTTTTCACGTTGCAATTTTATTGTATCTCTGGGTTTGCCATATGGAAGGTGCAGTGCAATGCTGGAACCATTTTCGCAGATGTAAATGACACCACCACTTCTTTATATTTCTAAAGCATTATGGAAGAACTTTTAGTAAATTATATTAAAATAAAATAAAAAATTGCATCTTCTTATAGGATCTTTACGAGCAAGTACTTCACCTGGCTTCAATGATACATCAAAAGAAGACCAAAGCATTCTAATCTATATAAAGTACTATTGCTCTTATGATCTTTATCCTTACGTCAACCTTGGTCATAATACTGACTTTCTCTTTCTTTATCTCCTCTCTCTTTTTGTTTCTTTTGTATCTATTTTGGTGCTTATGTTCTGGCAGTAAAGTTTTTCCTTATTTTAAAAAAAAATGCTATTTTGATTTATTGTCTTTGCTGGGCCAAAGAAGCAATGGATGGAGCCAAATAACTCATCGTGACTTACTTCATTTGTCTAATTCATTGAGTTGGCAATCACCAAAGTTGTGCAAAGTGGATGCAATACCGTGTTTTGGTTGGGATTGCCAGCGTAGGAGCGTGGTTTTGCTGTTCTCTTGGCTTAATAAGTTCAAAAAAATTTAATACATAAGTTGAAGTTGGTTGAGACAATGGAGTTTGTGGTTACACATTTTTTACTTTGTTACTTCTCTTACCGAATGTATTGTTTTTGTAGTCTTTGATGAAGTAGTTTCTAATCAACCATTGTATATCATTGTAAGTCAATTAATTTTAAATATTATTGGTTGGTTATGCAATATTTTCCTAATTTATTTACCCACGGGTCTATGATCTAGTTTGGTTTTAAGGTAATAAAGTTAGGGTTCATCCAACCTTATATTTCATTTTTTTATGATCCCACAATGTAATTTAAATTAAACCACAGTTGAATACACCTTTACTTAAAAAAAGCCTCCCAGTTTAGGATATGCTTCATGGAACTTTTGAGCAAAATTCTAGTCTCAAGTCAAATTGAGTTAGTTGCAAGTCGTTGTTCTTGAAATAGAGTTGGTTTGAGAGAATCAAATTTGCCTATGACAAAACAGCCACTTTTCCATAGATATTTATGATCACTTCTGTCTCTAGTTTACAGACTCCAACCCTTCGAAAAAAAAACCTCGCAACAGTCCTGTTAATTTCAAAAACAAAATCTTTTCGAACTCACCACACTTCATTGATAAAGGGATGGTAGTTTTTGGTTGGTGGGGGGGGATACAAGCACTTTTACCTTAACTAGTTGCATACTTTCCTGAAACATCAAGGACAGCTTGCTGAATCAAAAACTTCACAGCAGATTGAACCTTTTTTTTTTTCCCTTTGTATGCATGTGGTGTTTCTTAATTTCACGGTATCTCATTCACATGCATGGCTATAAAGACTATCGTAATAATATTTTCCTAGCACAAAAAGTGTATACAATTAACTTCTTTTCGGTTAGAGAAAATGAACTTTTTCCCATGGTGTGTTTGTTATGCTTCTTTTACAGATTCAAGCACCTTACTCTGTACAATTCTTTATCCAAAAGCATATTTTTAGATAATCTTGAATAGCATGTAAGTTACAGACACTTAGTTCTTGCTGTAGCCATAATAAAAAATTTAAGGCAGACTGGAAGCTTTTCCATGGTAAGTTCTCCATGCTTAATTTCACATTCAGATCAGACAGCTAGCTCTGTCAATTGTTTTGTTCAAAGACAATCTTATTTACACATAATGTAGATATCAGTGTAAGTAATCATGATGCTCTGAAGAAGAATTGGGTGATTTTTCAATAACAGATCCGAAGAGTATCAGTAATCAGTAATAAATTTCACACACAAGGTTTTGCGGTTATATAACAGGCTTAAATATGTCTTGATCCTCTAAGTATACTCTTTTGTGGTTTTTGTCCTTTAATTTACTTTTCCATTACAGTCCCTCATTGTTTAGAAATGCTCGCATTTAGTTCCTGTTGTTAAAACAGAATGCCGCATTTCACTTTGTATTACACATTATATGTGGTGTTAAACATTACTGGCTTCACCCCCTTCCCTTCTTCCTCTCTTCCGCACCTTTTCTCTCACCAAGGGACTGCCGTTTCCCCAACCCATCCTGGGGCTAGCTCAAGCCCAAGAGCGACCTCCATTCCCTCCTCGCCACCCTCCACCAACTCATCGCCAACTCCCACCCCCTCAAGATGCACCCTAATCCAACAACCTCATTACCTGCCTGCAAATCGGGTTGCCAACTCCAGAAAATCCAACAGATTCCTTGCTGGCTTAGCACCAAGAGGATGATAATGTCTTGATCACAGTGGCACAGGATGATAACATTTGCCTCTTTCTTCAAATTTTATTCTGAGGGGACTCATGTATAGCATTTACCACTATGTTCTGCACAAATACACATGGACACAGACATGGTATTCCTTTTGTAGCTTAGTGTGAGCTTTATGGTCTGTTGTTCTTTGGAGTACGTTGGCTAAATATTTTATCAGATGCAGAAAGACGAGTGATACAATGTTTTGAAGCTGCAATTGAGAGCAAAGTTTATGAGGTGAGGGACTTGGAAGTTACTGAATTTGTCATTTTCTGTTTTAAGCATTATTTTTTCCATGCATTGATTTATTCTTAATTTCACTGAAGATCGTCACAACATTCAACAATCTTGCTTAGAAGTGTCAAGTTGTCAACTTTCTAAGCTAAATTGAATATCAGATATTAAAAGAACACAACATATATAAAGCTTCTTTATACTACAACACATGCATTTCTCATGAGCATATTGTAGATCAGGTATTAGACACCTAATCTATAGTTGAAAATTGTTTGAGCATTCGAAGCAAGCTGGAAACTTATACATTTCCTTACTCGACATTTGGCATGCTCTATCTTCTAAAGCGATTTCTCTCCAAGTTGATATTGTAATTGCAAATTCTGGTTCTTGTATTGCTGAAAACTTTGTGATTTCTTGTGATTTCGGAAAGAATCCATTATGGTGAATATTTTGCTGAGGCAAAATTTTAAGCTTCTCCCCATATATATAAAGCTCCAATTATAGCACAGTTACAAAATTCCACCCGTCACAGGGCCAAAGTTCTATACTTTTTGGTATTTTTACTTTGTAGGCGATTCAATATTATTAGTTGTAAATCTGCTTTGAATTGCAAACACGATCATCAAAGTAGTAATCAACTTATCATACTAATTATCATGCCATAAATTGTTCTTGGTAGCGTATAAATCTATTTGGTTAGTCGCAGATAATATCGATTTTAATGTATATGCTTACAATTTTGAGTTTTCAACCATTGCATATTTCAAAGGGACATTTTTAGTTTTAGATTTCATTTTTCTGCTGGCTGAATTTTTCATGTAATCAACTTTGTCTCGTCTGGTGAATTTGCAGGACAAGGATAGGTTGATGGATTGAAGAAGCAGTTGAAAAAGGAAAGAAGAGATGAATGCCAAGACATATGGGCAAAAAGTGGTTGTAAGTATGAAGGAACATCGAATTGAGCCTGGGTACAAAATGAATAACTTGGTTGGGGTCTATGTGGTGACTGGACATGCCCTTGACAAAGGAAGTCCAAGGAGCATATTTAATGAGGAAGCAAGACTCAACATAACACTTACCTTTTCAATCACATTGCTCATGGAGCTTTTGGTTGCCTTGTACAGTAAAAGAGCTGGAGATGGAAAAAATCTTACTATAGGAGTAGGAAGGTGGCATGTAAATTGGCTTGCGAATTCTAAAGTCCTCTTGCAGTGTAAACCTTGAAACAATTAATTTCAAGTGTCATCATTTGTATTTACTCTTTTAATTTTGTAGCAGCAGTAATTTTTTTCTTATCTTTGTCTTTTACTTTTCTTGAGTATTTATCCTTACTAATACTTTGAATTAAAATTGAACAAGTCAAAATAAGATTCTACCTGTAGCATGTTTTTCCAATTTGTTTTGCAAATGGTTAATGGAAACAGTTTTGCAGATGAAATAAAGAGACGCATATTATTACGGCTAGGGTTAAAATCTGTTAGAAATAATGTACATAGGAAAGTTATGGCATCCAAGAAGGCATTTGGTCCACTCGTAACCCTTTTCGTTGTTATATTTCTTTGAGTTATCATTTTTTTTTATGTTTGTATTTTGGTTATCATTCATTTTTATCTTATATATCTATTCGTAAGACTATAGGTAAAGCTTTACCCATCTTGCATGATGATTGATGACGATGCAAAATTATGGTTAAAAAAATGTGTGCACTTCAGAGTATTTAGGACCTTGTTTCTCTTCCTTGATGGGAGTTGGTTGTTGAATGTCGGGGAATCTTTATAGTTAAAGTTGGACCATGGGGATAAGCAATACCTTTTCTCTTATGGCATAAAATGACTTCTATTCACTTATTTTTGTCTATGCGGCTGTTGGCCACTATTCTCTTTACTAGTTTGATATTAAGAATGTTGGCCACTGTTCTCTTTAGAGCATAGAGCTTCAAACAATCTCTTAGAGCTTGGTTTAGCTGATGTAGCAATGTTGTTCAGCCGTTTGGTATGACTTTAAATGAGACAAATTACTCGGTCTTCTATCTCCATTTAGCCATAAGGTGTATTTACTTGGTTTTATACATTGACAACATTGTCATTACAAGCAGTGACATCTTGACGTCTTAAATAAACAATATTTTTGTCACCACTTTCAAACAAGATCTTGGCAAGTTTTGATGCTTCTTAGGGATACAGGTGCAAAATCCAAGAATGGTATTGTAGTCTCAACAACACCAAACTAATGGTTTGGTAGCAAGAGCCAAAATCTGCTTCGCCTACAAATTCATTTGCATTTAAGGTGGCGTTTAAGATGGGGAAATACCCATCATGGTCAAATGTGTTGTTTACCCTTGATATATTATTTTTAATATTCAATGGATTGGATTTATGCAAGGCAACCTGATTGTAAATATACTGGACTTTGAATACGTATTTGCTAAATGGGGTCTTTAGATTTTTAGATTTATAGATAGATCAGAAAGAATATTTATGGATCGGCATCTATAATATTAATCAATTAGTTCAGAATTTTTTTTCCAATAAATGATATCAAAAACTTGACGGAATAGGGGTACGCTAAGCAAAATACAAAAAAATGTGGCAACAGCCCAAGGCAGCAGCTCACGGATCTCATGAGAATCAAGCTAACACAAGAGAGCAATTGTTAAAGCTCTGAGATAGTAGAAACAATTCTAGAAATCTAAAGCCTCATGCATCCCCATAAAGCCCCAACACCCAAAACCAAAACAGTGGCCAAAGTAATTAGCACAGTACCAGATGAAAATGGAGTTATAAGACTAATAGAATGATTTGATCAATTGCCCAATACCGAAGCCCGCTAAACTCAAATATGGCCAACAAGAGTTGCTTATCTTAGCAATTCATAATCACTAGAATAAACAAAATGAATTTTGACTCTTAATTGGAAATAGAACTAACAATCTATCACCAACACAAAACCTAAAAGCAATAACAAATTAATAAAACCAGTAAGACTACATCATAAATCTTGCAGAGCCAGACCATAAACGGAACTCCAAATACTTAGTACGAGTATTTTTGTTAATCCCCAGACAATTGTCCTATTCAGACGAGCTGTGCTCCGAACACTACTGAGAAGGAGATGCGAAGAATTTTCCGTTAGAAGAAAGAGAGGAAGGGGAAAAGCAAGCAATTAGCACAATGTCCAATTATCAAGTGCTTTGGGCAAAAGTACAAATAAGCTCGGACAAAATGTGTTATTGTAAATAACATTGGGCAAAATATTTAATTATAAGAATACTGGGAGAACTGGCTATTGCAGGTTATGGGAGCATTTGACCATGGTGGGGAAATCTGCCAAAATTTGTTTGGTCTAAGTTTGAAACAGATTTGGTAGAAACAGGTTTGGTAACAAGATAGGATGTAAGCCAAATTCTGCACACAAATTAGGTTTGGTCCCTAGCACAGATTTGGCTCATTTTTATTCAATCTGCTTGGTCTAAGTTTGAAACTAATTCGGTTGAAACACAAATCTGCATTAAAAGTCTTTGACAGTATGTTCCCAATCACAGATTTGGCTCAGATTCATTTTTACTCAACCTTGCAAAATCTGATTGGTCTAAGTTCAAAACAGATTTGGTTACAAACTCATAAAACTGAAGTTAGGTTTACATTTGAGTTGGTAAAAACCACATCTGTAAAACAAAATGAGTAAGTTTGAAACAGATTTTGCAAGGATATTTACATTTGAATTAAAATTGAAAAGGCCAAAATAATAAGATTCTGTAAGGTGGAATGAAGTAGAAGCTGTTGTAGCATGCCAAATTCATTCGCCATAGTGAGCTCACTATCTGAGTATAACTTTGGCACGGTCATAAATACATCATTCTGGTGTAGCATGCCTTTACAACAATAACCAAAACCAACACCAATAATGTAAACCAAAAAATGTGTAATTATGCTTCACACTAATAAATCCAAATACATGTGTTTTTACACCTATTAACGAAAACTAAAAATATTAAACATATTGTAGGCATCTAAAATTTTGCACTTCAATCCATCTTCTCTTGTATCATTGTTGCAATTCGCAATCACTTACTTGACTGTTTGGGAACCCAGTTGAAGCTCCAACTTGTAGCTCTCCACTTCCATCTACAGTAGTTGCACCACCAGTACCAGCACTATTACCCTGATTTGCTCCCACGGTTGACTTTCCTTTTCTTTACACTAACGTTTTACAAGTTATCATCCATAGCAATAATGCAACAGAGAACAGAAAATGCATAACATTGACTTTTGTGCATAACGAGTGGAAAATCCTTAACTGTATATCTTGGAATCCAGGAGGATGTGCAAATGATTCAGAAGATCATGCTTTTCCCCTTTTCTACTACACATTTTTTAACAGATTAGACACTACATATCAGATTCTGCTATTAGAAATTAATGTATACAACTATGGTTTATCTTGCTCAAATTGCCATCCGCCTGTTCATCAGAAAGCCTGTGCAGCACATTGTTCTTTTACTTTTGTCTGAAATACATTTTGTAAAAAATTATACAGATATCAAGTTGTCCAGAATTTGATGAATACAAGTGAGGGTGATAAAAGATTTTTTCACTTTTGGAAGCACCATTTGATGCAACAAGGTGTGCCTTGGCTTTCTTTCCATTGCATGTGGTAGGGACGTAGGGTGAGTAAGACAAAATAAGTATCATAAATTCATAAACTGATTAAGTTCTAACATTTTTACCTTTCTTGAAACCTGTAAGCTTGTACATACTAGTACTACATCAGATTGAGTATCTTCAGTATCATCATTTTCATTCCTTACTTCTACATCGGATGATGGCACAATTGGCAGATTCACTTACATATAGGTTTTCTCATATTTTACATTAACAAAAATAAATTAGCCCCTAAAATACAAATCCGCTTAATGTTTCCCTTTCAGTATTCCTTTCTTTCTGGTAGGCAATGCAAATGAAGAAAAAATTGTCATTCTATATCAAGTTAAGCACTGGATTAATAACTAACTTGTATGTCTAATTTATGAACACCAACATGGTGTGACACAATTGACATATAATTGGGTCCTTTAAGCATATGTGGTATGGGGTTCAAACCCCAGTCCATGTGTATGGAATAGCATCTGTTGGTATGAGAGAGGTCAGCCTCTTTAATGGATCTCCATACCTCGATAGATTAGTCTCTAGCCGGCCGGAGAATACCTTGTGATCAACCCAAAAAATGTCTAATTTCTGAAAGATTCCTCACATAAGGTCATATATATGTACCAACAGATGTGCATCTCATCGAGAAAATTTTAATTGAGAAGCAGTTGAAAATTCGTAACAACATACCAAAATTTTCCAGCCATCCAAGGTTGCAGTCACTTACTGCTGACACTGGCAAATAGATTTATTAAAAGAAACAAGAACAAGTTATGATATTTATGGCAGTATTCTGTAGCTACAAATTCACAAAGTTATACATCCAAGAACAACAGAAAACTACCACTTTCTTACCTCCAAATTTCTGCCAGAATACATGCTATTTCTTCCCTGTCAAACTAACATTTACGTCATTATCTACTTAACCAGTCAAGATCATTTCTCCTATCTGACAATATTATCTTGGTTAAGTTGAACAGGGGCATCTCTAACAATGGCATGATCTGATGTACATTGCCGATTCAAGTCTTTCTAGAAGCGCAAAATTATCATTGACGATTGGCAGAATCTACCCAACTATACCCGGCTTGCTTCTTGACATTATTTTCTTCCCTCAACACTCTTACTCTCTCCGCGTCATCCCATCGTCCTAAATCAGCATATATATTATATAACAACACATAAGGAGCTGAACTTTCTGGTTCAAGACTGAACAAAGCATTGGCTGCTACTTGGGCCAATTCTATATTATTATGCACTCTACAAGCACCAAGTAATGCACCCCACACAGCCTTATCGGGTTTAACTGGCATGCTATTTATCAAATCCATAGCTTCCTGAAGCTGTCCCTGCCGTCCCAAGATGTCCACAAGGGAGGCAAAGTGTTCAACCCGTGGTTCAATACCATAGTCATTGATCATAGAATTGAATTGCCTCTTCCCTTCTTTAACTAATCCTGCATGAGCACATGCATTCAAAACCGAAATAAAGGTTATATAGGTAGGTTGAATTTTAAGGCTCTTCATCAGTTCGAAAAGCTCTAGAGCCTCTGCAGCTAAGCCATGAAATGCATAGCCTCCAATCATTGCATTCCAAGTGATCACATCTTTATAAAGTTTCGTCTCATTAAAAACAGTGCATGCATCATCTATTGCCCCACACCTCGAGTACATGGTAATGAGGGAATTATTTATTGGTAAATCTGGAATAACAGTCTTTATAACAAGTTGATGTATCTGCTTACCGAGGTAAAGATCCACCAACCCCGTACACACACTAAGAACTGAAGATAGAGTGTGTCTATCTGGCCTCTCTCCCTCAAGTTGCATCTGAGAAAATAGCTCAATAGCACCCATATAGTCTTCATTTTTCTCATAGCCAGCAATTACCGAGTTCCACGAGATCAGGTTTTTGCAGGGCATCCTCTCAAAGAACTCTCTTGCAAGTTTTAAATCACCAATTTGTGCAAACCCGGATACTATTGAATTCCATGAAAGTACATCAGGACTTGGCATTTCAGAGAAAAGCTTTGAAGCCTCTTTCATGTCAGATATTTGAACATAGCCACTGATCATGGTGTTCCACGAACAAGCATCCCGCTCCATCACCCTATCAAAAAGTTCCCTAGCAGAGACAATGTCTCCCACTTTCACATAGCACATCATCATCGAATTCCACGAGACCACATTTCGCCTGAATCTCCTTTGACCCTCATTTGCATCCCCTTGATCACTCGGGATCCCATCAAAAAGGAGTCGCGCCTCTTCAACCATGCCTCTCTGGCCATAACCAGCAAGTAGGGTGTTATAAGCGTGCACCAAATCAGCTTTCCCATCATCCCCATTCCTATACTCAAGCAGAATTCGAGCAGCCATATTCAATTCACCGTTGCTAGCAAGTCCATATATAAGAGCATTAAGAGAGGCCGAGTCACGCTCCGGCATAGTCTTGAACAAACTAACAGCCGAATCCACGTCGCCATTCAACAAGAACCCGGTTATCATGGCATTGGAGGACACAACATTCCGTTGTGGCATTTCATTATAGAGCTTGAGAGCTTGATCCATCCTTCCATTCTTTGCATACCCACTGATGACGGTGTTCCAAGAGACAGAATCCCTTTGGGGCATTTGATCAAACAGCTTTCTCCCTTCCTCCGCAAACCTGCTTCCATGGCACGAAAAGTAACCCGATATGATGAGGTTCCACGACACAATATCCTTCTGTGGCATTTCGTCGAACAGCTGGCGCGCCTTCGCTATCTCTCTACGCTGCACGTACCCAGTAATCATGGAATTCCAAGTTACTGTGTTTCGGTGCTTAATGGAATCAAAGAATGCCCTCGCTTCGCTTAGCCTACCATTTCGAATCAAATGGGATATCTTTTTGTTCCACTGGTAGAGTAGCTGTGTCGTCTCGTTGGTTTTTGTCAGAGAAGCTAAGCCACGACGACAGCGTATACGGGGAAGTTGGAGTATTTTTCTTCTGCTCAGTGTGCCGTACAAAGTTGACATTGTCGGAACCAAGAAAACGGAGACACCGATTACGGTACGGTTTTAGCCTTGTGCTCCAAGGTTTCTACGTGTATGAACTATGGAGTAAGCGTAATGCGGCGTGCAATTTGATCCATAAATATCTAGCGAGAGCATAGGATAGGAGGATTAATAGAACGCTATGATCAGAACCATAGTAAGGAAGACTTTACATATACTACACATACTGTAATTGATTATTAGACACTTTGATAAAGAGCGGCTCCCTTAGTTTCCCCTCTGTTGAGTAATTTACTTTTAAAATTCCGGTTACAGAGTATTTTTTTTTTTTAAAAGTAAATTCAGAGAAGTCGTCTTTAGGATTAGGAAATTGTGAAAACAGAAAGTACCATTATTTTATTTTATTTTTTGGTTTGACGGTAGTTTTGGTCCCTCCATTTTATCTAATCCGTGATTTTGATCCTTCCATTTTTAATTTCACTATTTTAGTATCCCTATTTTTTTAAATTACGCGATTTTGGTTTATCCGTTAAGTTATCATCTAATTGTTAACGGAAATACTGACGTGACATTTAAGTGCTGATGTGTCAAGTATACGTGGAGTTGACATACTTGTTAGGTGTTGATGTGGCATTGACATGGAGATGATGATGTGACACTACATTTGTTGGCCATGGAAATTTCAAAAATATCAAAAAGTTGGCATTCAATTGTTAATAAAGATGCTGACGTGACAGTTCAGCTAATTCATCCAATAATAAAAATGTCATATGTCTATATTATATGACTTCATCATAAGTCTCTACCTTATATATCTTAGCCGTCGTATCCATTCTTTCAATTGATTAAATGAGTGGATGTTGCGGGTAAGATATAGGGTAGAAGCTTATGAAAAAGACATTTCCCACAGACATACGATATTTTCATTATGTTTCATAAATACAAATTGTATATATTATTTCACATTTTCTTTATTTTATTTTACATTAAATTCTAAAAACTTGATGAGCTAAGTATATATGTCTGTAAAGCAAACATCTGTTTAGACTCAATATAAGTTGTTTTAAGACAAACATAACATTTTACGACCAAAATCAAAGGGTTTCGAAAGAAAAGGGCCAAAAAGACTTATTTTTTATTTTTAAATTAAAGAAACTATAAAATATTTTTAAAAATAAAGAGTGATTGAAATGTTATGTAATCATTTTATTCTTTCAATTATTTTAATATTTTAAATATATATCAACATACAGACTTAAAAACAATATTCTCTCTGTCCCTTAATATAAGGCACACATGTACTTTTTAAATTCATTGAATAACTGATGTAAATATAAACCAGATACATCAGTTATTCAATGAACCTAGAAAATACATGTGTGCCTTATATTAAGGAACAGAGAGAGTACCTAAAAGATTATTCATACATCAAACATGATTTTTCTTGACCACTTCGTGCTCAATATGTAGAACTTGGTCCAAATCAGTAATTTTTAAAAAAAAAAAAATTAGACTATAACTCGAATTTAATAAACAGGTTACACAAAGGTAAAAAAAAACGATAAAGCAGTGGACAGATACAAGTTTTACAAGAACCTACCGTAAATATAAACATTGAAAAACTCAATTTCAAAATGAGACTCTTCATCAAAAGGAATAGCAGCCAAAGAAGCTAATATCCACTGCATGTGAACGCTGAATGTGAAGACGTGTCTTTGTAAATTTAAAATCTTAGAGACAGGTGCTTTATAAAAAGTTTAAATATCCGTAACCGACCAATCATTCTACTACGTTCCATTTTCAATTTCAGTCCATAATCATTCAAGACACAACTTCGCATTCACATTTATAATTTTCGTCAAGGTCAAAACACAGCCTAGCGAAATTAGGGTAGCGTTCATCATTCACCGCTCTTACCTCTAATCTAACTTCCAGAATTCAGTAGAAACGTACCACTAACAACATACGACCAAATACATAGGAAAAACAAAATGAAAACAAATATCCAAAACCATGAATCTTTAGCTGATCAAAAATAAAACGGCAAGCGGTCCAAAGCAGATAACAAAAAGCACAATACTTTCCCGGTGACAAATGTAAACACCGTCTGAATTTAAAAAAGACTACTACTAAGTGCTTTTTTTTGTGCCAAAACTCTGATTGCAAACTCGAGTGAACTGATAAACGTCGCCATCGTAAAATAAAAAATTAGGCCTTCAACCGACCATAAAACTTCTGTTTCTCCTGAGTGGTCTGGAAGCGGCCATGTCCAAACTTGGAGGAGGTGTCAATGAACTTCAGTTTGATATCTTCAAGAGCCAATCGAGATGTCTGCTTGAGCAGGGACTGACGAAGAGTGACAACCCGCTTCTTTGGTCCGACACAGCATCCCTTGATCATAAGATAATCCTCATTCACCACACCATAATGAGGAAATCCACCCATAGGAGTAATATCCTTCTCCGTCCTGTAGTTATCAAAGTCAGCAAATAAGATGATGAAATACATAACGCAGAATCTGGTATAGGTAATAGAGAATTGCAATACAAAATAGAATATGAAAGCTTCGTCTCTTCCTAAGAAGGACCTAGAGACACACATCTATACAACATATAATATTAGCCAAAAAATATTCTCAGACCCAAATCATTAGCATCGCGCCTAATAGTACTACTCCCAAGATAATATAAGTTAAGGATTAGTGTTACATCCACCTCTAATTTTCAGCCATACAAGTCAGCCGTTTGTTTGGACTCTACAATTAGCCCAAGATAACAGTTACCAAAAAAACCTGTATGATTCCCTATTAGATATTACCCCGTTCAACAAATATACCTATCAGGGCCCAAAAACCAAAAAGAACAAACACTACTATACCTGTCGAAATCAGTGATGGCTGCATGGGACTCCTGACCTGACTTGCCAACCTTGTAGACCTTTTTATTCAACTCAGTACGATGATGATATCCATTCTGACCAGCCCTGGCAACTGTGAAAGAAACACGAGCAGGGTGCCAGGCACCAATACAAGCAACCTTCCTTAGACCTCTGTGAGTCTTGCGTGGAAGGCGAGTGACACCCCAACGAGTTACAACACCTTCGTAACCTTTACCCTTAGTCACACCAATGATATCTATCATTTCATCTTTTTGGAAAACAGCCTCCACTGGGACTTGCTTCTCGAAGAAGCTGTAAGCATAGTCCACCTTCTGGCATATTGTTCCACCATTAACTTGGATCTCCATCAAATGTGCTTTCTTCTGTTTTAGACCCTTCAACTTCCTTATCTTCAGTAAACAAAGAAATATCATTACATTTCAACATTAAACATAGTAGCCTGTAAGTCCGGTAAAAATAATATCCTCAACATTTTTAATAGGTAAATAAATTACTTGACACGACAAACACAATAAATTTATTAAATCAGGCTAGCTTTCCTATATTAGATGTGTGAATCAGAATCAAGCCTGCATGGGGAAAGAGGCACAAGCTTTGCTATGCCTCACTTGACCATACTGCACACCGAGGTCAAGCAATAATAACTACCAAGAAATCACTCATAAACCTATTAAAGAATAAAAGATGTTTGAAAAAGTTACAGAAGTAAACAAACCCAAATAAAATACAAAAAGAACATTTTCATTACCTGAGTATGAGCCAGAACACGAATAACAGTTGCGTACTTTTTCAATTTCTCAAGCTGAGATTCAATATCTTTCTTTCCTTCCTCAGTTTCATATTTTTTTGTATATTTAGTGAAAGCCTTCTTCCTAGATTTGCACCAGTTCTTGTAAAATCGTCGCTTAACTTCTTCACTGAGATGCTGAGCCCAAACAGTATTCAGTGTGCGAAGGCCTCGAGGAGTCTTCACATATCCCACCACTCCAACAACAACCAAGGGAGGAGTTTCAATGATAGTGACTGCTTCACACGTCTCTTTCTTATGAAGCTCTACAACAGCATAAAATGTCATCAGGTACATAGTGACAAGGGACATATAAGGCACAATGATAAAAAATAACACTCGCTAGATGATTTTTTTTTGGTGAACAATGATCAGATGATGTTAAAAAAATGCTAAAAATTTCAGATCAAATATGTAAGACTAGATTATTAAAAATATAAATTACATCCACACAAAAACTTGAGAAAAACAAAAGTAGGATTCTTTCACTTTGTTTATAATTCATAAAAATATCATAAAAAATAATACAATTTAGACATTTCTAACTAAATTGTTTAATATCTTCACAATCAAAATAGAAACAAAAAAATAAGAAATCCATAATTTCCAAGGTGGCATGAGTAATGGCAGAAATTGTTTAAAAAAATTACTTACAAAGTGAAATACCCAAGATACGTGAGAATAAATAACTGTTTGAATTAAGTCAGATCAACTGAGACATTTACAAGAATACTTATCAATCTTTCTTTTCCAATGTTATCATAATACATCTCGATACAAACCCTTTCTAATCCCAGATTAAGGGCAGTAACCAAAAAATAAATCAAGCTTACTTGATCCAGGTTTCTCCACCTCCCTAACAATGTGGGTCATCCCAGCCTTGTAGCCCACAAAGGCAGTCAACCTGCATGGTTTAGTAGGATCGTCTTTTGGAAAAGACTTCACTGCAGTAGCAAATAGGAAGAGGTGTTAAGCGAATACTAACAGTACCAAAACAATAATAACCAAACCTTGCCCACTGGGTGATATTTTGTGAATTGGCACGAGATGCTACATAGTCAACAATTAGAATCAGGAAAACTGCAGAACACTTCACATATCAACTTCAATCACATATAAACGTAAATAGATGTTCATATCGAATCAGCTCGTGGATGATTTGTATTTGAAAATTGGTCGCCAACCTCGTAGGTATATATAAACAAAGATAGATAAATGAGGGGAGTGGTGATTAAAAAGAAAAAACAGATAAAAGTTTTAAACAAGAAACCACAGATTAATTACAACGTACTGATGGTTACTAATTTTCAAACAGTAAAGGGTTAAAATCATAACTCAACTCATTACAACACTAGAAAACAGCCACATTAAAACCATTATTAATTATTATTTTCTATTATATGAAATATGACAGGAAAAATCTACAAAAGAAACTGGGAAATTTAACACCAGGAAATATAAAGCTGTAAACAAACACTTTTCCTCAGTCATCACAACATATAAATTCATCATTCAAATTCTAATTCTACGTAAGGGAATGGACAGATCTCACAAGTACAACACAATACCTTTAGGTTTTTTACATCCATAAAAGTGATACAGCAAACATTAAAAAAAAAAATTGGGAAGAGCATAAAGTTTTATTAAAAGAAAACAAGAGTCAACTCTTATATGAAGCTCGCAATAAAAGTGAAAAGTTTTATGTTAGATTTTTTCCAATCGCAATTGTGCAGCATACTCGACAAAGCATATACTGCTACAGAATTAAAAAAATGAAAAAAGATAAAATAAAAGGCACACAAAAGAGATCTGATAGAAAAAAATGTGTAACCAAGACATCTCAGTACATAAATCATTAGCAACAATTTCCGGTAGTGATGAAGAAATACTTCCACACCAAAGGCCTATGGCAAAATCAATGCCAATTCTCTAGCTCATTTGTATTCCATACCAAAACCCTTTCACGGGATTTTGGTTTAGATGAGCTGTTTCAGAGACTCCAGCCTTGATTAATCAGTTCTTTCAGGAAGCAATTTCAGTCACCACAAGGAAACGGCAACAAAATGATTATGCATGGAAAATGCCTTCGCTTGAAAAGGCTATAACACATATCATTTTCAAACGCTTTGTTCAACGAGTTTAGATATTCTATTTCTGAAAACACTTCGCAACGTCATTTAAATCTTGCTTCAAATTTTAGTGCACAACAATAGTAACAAAACAAAAATGCTGGATAACCTTTTCCGCGATGACGAGAAGCTCGCTTCCTTGGGAGAAAGCCAAGGGAACCGTGTCTAGGATGCTCGAATTTCCGGTGAGACATGTTTTCCTACTTCAACTGAAAACGCTGTCAAAATAAAAATATAAGCATTAATGATCGAGAATAGTGCATTGTAAATCGACACAACGAAAACATAACAGATCCATCGTAAATCACAGAACTGTGAACAGATCGAAGGAACAGAGGCAAAAAGGGAACTAACAAAGATTGCCAAAGCTGCCTGCTACGCTAGGGCGAAAGGGAGAAGAAATGTTGAGGATTTCGAACGCAGCCTCTCCCTCTGCCTTTATATAAAGGTCTCGCAGCAAGCAGGGGCACACTTCTTTGCGTCGTTCAAACCCTAAAGAATGGGCATCGGATCCCAAAATATGCTTACGAATGGAGATGTCCATTCTTAACCGGCCCAATAATCATATATGGAATGTGGATTGATATCCCCACCTCTTCAATTAATTTCCCACCTCCCCCATCTTTTTAATTTTCCTAAAATATCCTCGTCCCCTACCCATCCCTGCCCTGCAACTTCCATTTCCCCACCTCCCTCCCTTGCAACCTCACCACATTCGTCATTTCCAATTATAGGGGTGAACATGGGCCGATTTGGATGGATTTTGGCCAAATCCAATGTCTGATCCGATCAATTTGATTGATTTGGATTTCAAAAAAAATCCACAGTTTTTCTAAATGGTCCGAACCAAACCAAATCGGTGTTGAATGGGTTGGTTTGGATTGGGCTCGTGGGTTGTGAAGCATAAACACAAGAAACCACATTCATGACCCACACAAGAAAGTAGTTATAGCATAAACACAAGAAAATGGATGGAAATTTGGAAACAAGTATGTCGGTAAGGCATAAATGGCAATGCAAAACAAATGGCTCACAATTGGTTGAGTAGTACATAATTTTGGCTTATAAAACTTTATAAACTTTAATTTGAATGTTAATAACCTTTAGTGCGTCTGACTGTCTATTGCTAACAAGAATTCTCATGGACATCATACTATCAAAAGTCACAACCAACTTAATGTGAACTTAACCAAAATAAGCAGAAAATGAAGCTAAATCCATAATAATTCATTATACCTGACACAATCAAGAATCAGAATGAATTAGAGGCAAGGCACAAATGGAACGAAACAGACACAAACAACAAATATTGAAGCATATAACAGTACATGGAATTAAATAGCATCTACCAAGCACACATTGTCACATCCCTAAAACATCTGAACAATGATTATTATTGTAGCTTTTATAACAGGTGCAGAGTGCAGACTCAAACTGTGATTCAAAACAGTAAAATAACTGTTGTTTAAACCTTCTTTTGATTGTGAATTTCACAAGGTAAAATATGCATGTATGCTCGGCAGTAAGCAATAAAAATGAAACAAAAACCTCTTGTTCTTAAAATCCAAGTTGGATCAAGGGAAAATGCCTGACAAAACTACTATTACTATGACACTAGCTGTAAATAGGTACTTAAATATCAGCAACGTTATTAGCACAGGGCGGTGCTGTTAAACTAACCTCACTGACTAAGATCATTGATAAACTAGAAAATAAAGCATCAAAGAGTTTGACACCGGTGGAGTCCAAGCCAAGAGAAAGGACTGAACCATTGTCTAAATCATTCAGCATAACCTGTTCACATAAAATAATCATAAACATTCATTTTCAGTTTCCTCAACAATTTAATCGAACAAAACGACAAAATAATGACAGAAAGAGAGAGGCGAGGGATGCTCACTTTGTCGCGGCGACCTAGATCCACAGATCCACTGAAATCTTCCCTCGTGTTATGAACCAGAGAATCCTATGCATGTAAAACAAACACATTAGGTCGGCGATTGATGCGTGAAAATGCGGAGAGTGGAGGAGAAAGGGAGCTGACTTGAGCGGAGGTCGAAAAGAGGAAGCAGAGGCGAAGAGCGAGAACGATTCTTCGATTGTTGAAGAGTAGTGCCATGGTGGATCTGTGGCGGAGGAGCTGAACCCTAGGGAAGAGGGGAAGAGACGAATAAGACGGGAGTGAGAGTGACTGTGAGGGCCTCTCAGTTTCTTCTGCTTTCTATTTTGATAGATGATAGATGAGACGAGTGATAATGTTAAAAAAAAAAATTCCCACCGGGTTGGGCCATTGGGCCATCGAGTTCTAGTTTTCAAATCTATAATTCGAACCAAATGTCATCAGATTTGATTGGATCAGTTCGGATTGGACCCAAACGTGACTGGGTTGGGCAAAATCCGATTTGGGTTACCGGGTTGGCGGGTCGGCCCGAACCCGTGTACACCCCTACCCAATTCCCTTCCCCACTCTCGTCCTCATGTGACCCAACCTCGTCTTCCCCTTCCCTTTCTCTACAACTCTACCACACTCTATAGAGTCGTATCAAGAAGCTTTAAGGCCTTAGGTAAAACTATTAAAAAATCTTGATAAAATATATAAAGATAAGTACAATAAGAAACGAGGGAACAAAATAATTTGAAGAAAATATTTTGAAGTTTCTGTTTTTATCTTCTCTTTCACTTATTCAATCAATACCCAAAATCTACCCAATTTCCCACCTTTTTTCTCTCTTTTTACAATTTCTCTCTTCACATTTTCTCTCGTCAACTAATCACACCGTAAAAGTGAGGCTGGTTTTGTACCTTTTTGTTTGACGAGACGATAATTGGGTTTTGGAGTTTTGTATAATTAATATTTATATTGATGTTTATTGATTGTCATGGGTGAAGTGGATTGCTTTATTTATGTTAGGACCTACTAAAAATATGCTTAGCTTAGGCAAAAAAATATATAAAAAAAAAAATACTTGACAAGTTTGTGGAGAATCGTGTTTATATTTGAATCTTAAATTTTCTTTATTTTTTTAAATTTATTTTTAAAATCTTAAATTAAATTTTTGAAAAGTGTTTGTTAAAATATATTCTATTTTGGAAAGTTTTGGTTTCTTTTAAAACTTTTTTTTCTTCTTAAACCCAGTTTTTAAAATATTTATCTATAAATTAGCTCTCGAAAAGTATTTTGATTTAATAATTTTTCTTTTTGAAATTTTTGTTTTTTCAGAAGTTTTTGTTAAATTCTATTTTTTAGAAGTTTTATCTATAAATTAGTTTTTTAAAGCTTTTGCTAAACTGTATTTATGTTCTATTTTTTAAATTTCTAAAACTTTTTGTTGAACTCTATCTTTAAAGTTTTATTTTTAAGTCAGCTTTTTTATTTTTTTTGTTGTTAAAATCTATCTTTTTAATTTTTATTTTTAAGTCATTTCTTTAAAAGTTTTGGGAGTAATTGGTTATATTGGTCCTTGAAAGTGTAATTCAGTATCACTTTTAGTCCCTAAAAGAGTGAAAACTCCAAAATAGTCCCTGAAAGTATTCAACGTTTGCCACTTTGGTCCCTGCCGTTAACAATTTCATTGACTCCGTGAGTAATTGGTCACATTAGTCACTAAAAGTGTAACTCGGTGTCACTTTGGTCCCTATAATAGTAACAACTCCAAAATAGTCCCAGAAAGTATTCTACGTTTGTCACTTTGGTCCCTTACCGTTAGCCATTTGATTGTCGCCGTTCCAAAATAATTGCTAACGGTAAGGATCAAAGTGACAAACGTATAACACTTTCAGGGACTATTTTGGAGTTGTTACTCTTCCAGGGACCAAAATGACAGCTAGTTACACTTTTAGGGACCAATGTGACCAATTACTCACGGAGTCAATGAAATTGTTAACGGCAGGGACCAAAGTGACAAACGTTAAATACTTCCAGTGACTATTTCTCACTCTTTTAGGGACTAAAATGACACCGAGTTATACTTTCAGTGACCAATTCCTAAAAGTTTTGGACCAAAAGAAAAATGCGGTGACATCTCCTTCATTTGAATTTTTTTTATCAAACTCTATTTTTTAAGTTTTATTTTGAAGTCATTTTTTGAAATGTTTTTGGGCCAAAAGAAAAATTAGCTGACATGTCCTTTATTTGAAAAGTATTTGTTAAACTCTATTTTTCAAGTTTCTATTTCAATTTTTTTATTTATAAATAATTTATCTTTAAAAAAAATCTATTTGTAGAAATATTCTCAATTTTTGAATTTCAAAAGTTTTCTTGACTCTATTTTGTAAATTTTAACTATAAATTACTTTTCTGAAAAGTTTTTCTCAAATTGTATTTATACATTTTTAAGACTTTTTGAAATTTTTTTTTTGTTAAACTCTATTTTGTAAGTTTTATTTTTAAGTCAGTTTTTTGAAAAGCTTTTAGGCCAAAAGAAAAATGAGGTTACATCTCCTGTATTTGAAACGTTTATGCTAAACTCTAATTTTTAAATTTTATTTTTAAATCATGTTTTTGAAAACTTTTGGGCCAACAGAAAAACTTTTCAAACGTTTCAAATAAAGGAGATGTAACCTCATTTTTCTTTTGGCCTAAAAGCTGTTAAAAAAACTGACTTAAAAATAAAACTTACAAAATAGAGTTTAACAAAAAACTTTTCAAAAAGTCTTAAAAATGTATAAATACAGTTTGGGAAAACTTTTCAGAAAAGTAATTTATAGTTAAAAAAGTAGAGTCAAGAAAACTTTTGAAATTCAAAAATTGAGAATATTTCTACAAATAGATTTTTTTAAAGATAAATTATTTATAAATAAAATTATTGAAATAGAAACTTGAAAAATAGAGTTTAACAAATACTTTTCAAATAAAGGACATGTCAAATAGAGTTTATTTTGAAGTCATTTTTTGAGGAATCATCTTTTTTGTTTGATATTATTTTGTTAAACTCTATTTTTTAAGCTTTATTTTACAGTCTTTTTTTTTTTGAAAAGTTTTTGGGCAAAAAAAAATGAGGCTTCATCTCCTTCATTTGAAAGTTTTTTGTTGTTGTTAAACTTTATTTTTTAAGTCAGTTTTTTGGAAAGTTTTTTGCCAAAAGAAAAATGAGGTGCCATCTCCTTCATTCGAAAGGCTTTTGCTAAACTATATTTTTTAAGTTTTATTTTTAATCAGTTTTTTGAAAAGTTTTTGGGCCAAAAAAAATGAGTTGCCATCTCTTTCATTCGAATTTTTTTTGTTAAACTCTGTTTTTTAAATTTTATTCTGAAGTCATTTTTTGAAAAGTTTTTGGGCCAAAAGGAAAATGAGGTGACATCTCCTTCATTTGAAAATTTCTTTTGGCCCAAAAACTTTTCAAAAAATGACTTCAGAATAAAACTTAAAAAACAGAGTTTAACAAAAACTATTCGAATGAAAGAGATGACAACTCTTTTTTTTTTGCCCAAAAACTTTTAAAAAACGTACTGAGAAATAAAACTTAAAAATTAGATTTTAACAAAAACTTTTCAAATGAAAGAGAATGCATCTCATGTTTTATTGGCCCAAAATCTTTAAAAAAACTGACTTAAAGATAAAACTTAAAAAATATAGTTTAGCAAAATCCTTTCGAATGAAAGAGATGACACCACATTTTTCTTTTGGCCCAAAAACTACTCAAATGAGTGACTTCAAAATAAAACTTAAAAATAGAGTTGAGCAAAATCTTTTCAAATGAAAGATATGTCATGGCAACGCGTCGGGTCGGAGGCGAGTTTTGACTCCCTCATCCCCACCTCTATTTTCAGCGGGTTCAGGTTTTGCCTTCCCCATCCTCGTTCCGATAGGGTCGAGTTTCCCCACGGGCCCCCGACTCTGCTCTATATATGTAGAAAAATTGAAAATTATATTTATGATAATTAATAAAATAAAATCATAATTATTATACAATGATAAAATAAAATAAAAAAATCAAAATAAAATTTTCTATTGAAAATAAATTAAATTAAAAATAAACAAAATATATGAAACAAAATAAATGAGTATATATGCATAAAACAAAATAAAAATTAACAATTTATATTTGGCCAGATGGGTTCGGGTCGGGGGGCGAGTCAAGTATCGACATCTCCAACCCTATCCCATTTCCAGTCAAAGCGGGTTTTCCCGTTAAAATTGGACCGAGGTCGGGTGGGTACCCGTGAGTTCGTATCCTATTGTAATGCCTATATGTCACCTCATTTTACTTTTGGCCTAAAAACATTTCAGAAAGCTGACAAAGAGAGAAGATGGATGACATGCAGTTAATAGGAGTTGAAAATCAAATTTCTATCCATGAATAAATTTAATTATTTTTTAAAGAAAGAAAATAGTTTTTTAGTCCAAATGAAAAAGTGTAGAATGTTAAAATACTCCTTCATGAAAACTTTTTTTTTGACAAACTCTTTCATGAAAACTAGTGGGAGTACATTAATAAATCCATATATATATATATATATATATATATATATATATATATATTCCCCTTTCTTGTCGTAATAAACCATTCCCTTTCCCTTTATTAACAAAAAATATAGTTAACTAAGATTTTTTCCTATGTACATTAATATGTATTTTTTTAAATAAGAAAAAAAAAACGTTTGCTTTCCGCAACACTCAATCAATAAAGTGACTTTATGGTTGTCACCACTTCACACAATTTCTCGGAGAAGTGCAGTATCAGACCTGTCTCTTAAATTGTCATCGGTCATTAACCAATAAATAGTGAAAACTAAATAGTAAAAACAGGAGTCGAATTAGAGGTATAAAAGAGTCAAACTATTTGTAAACTATTCGAATTCAACTCGTTAAATATTTGGTCAAATTTGTTTGTTTAATTAATCGTTTGTTTAATTAAACAAATAAATGCAAACTTGAGATTGAGTTCGATAATTTAAATAAGTCAAGTTCAAGCCTTTCAGGCTCGACGTTAATAGCTCGTTTGAGGGTATAACTATCTTTTTTAATTTATATTTTATTTTTCGTGTTATTTTTATTATGTAATTCATTTAATTTTGAAAATATGCTATAATGGGTTGATGCATTTAGTTCAAACCATTTTCCTAAGTACTGTGTGAAGAGGCACATTTCGACTTTTGCCTGTGTATATTGTTTAAGAATCATTATCGTTACCATGGTTCAAAGAAATTTTGTTAATTATATATATATTGATCGAGAATGAGTATGTCTCTTCCTTCGTCAAATATCTCTCCTCATTCGTAAATCTTCAATAGTGTTTGCATATTTGTTTCTCAATGTTTCGCTCTTCCTACCCTATTCGTAAGTCACTTCCACTTGACCAACACCACATTAGTAAGGAAATACATTTTTTAGAAGAATTTTAAACATGTTCAATTAAAATACAATGTTTGAGTGTTTACCAAATAGAATTTCAATAATCTCTAGTAATGAGAACACTATTTTAGGAAATCAAAATTAAACATTTTTTATATTTAATTCCTTTTAGTCGATAGGTGATTGATATTTTTGAATTTCACATACCATATGGTAAATACATTTGTATTTATAAATTGTCATATATAATATTAAAATCTTTATTAACTAAATAACTTAAATAATTTAAGAAAGTTTTTCATAAATACAAAAATAATTAAGCTATAAATGAGCTTAATAAGCTAAGTCAAGCTCTACATTTATCAAGCAAGTCAAACTCAAGCTTTTAGTTTGGCTCGATTAAATAAATGAGCCAAGTACAAGCTTTACATTTTTTCATAAGCCAAGCTCAAGTTTTAAGTGATCGACTCGACTCGACTCGTTTACACTCCTGAGTGGAATAAATACACGAGGCCAAAGAGAAGCGAAGTGGACTACGAATACGATTGAAGAAGCAAGCAATGTGTGAGATTTATTAAAATAAAATTACCAGGGTACCAGGGGCCCTGACCCCTGAAAGAAGCAACGTAAATCCGTCCCTGCTTGGCGAATGGGCTGAATTCATGTTTAAGGACAGGTAAAGAAACCTATGCTCATCTCTTGAACTTAAGATTTCCATCTTTTAATTATTTGAATATTTGACCTATAAAATTAGTAATTGTAGTCGGGCTAACACTAAGAAGATCATTGTTCTTAATCTTGTTTGATTATGATTTGCCAACTTAATCTTTGAATTTTAATAAGTTTTCAGACATGTTTATTATGGTTTCATTTGCTCTACTTTTTTTTTTGGTATTTATTATGATTTGGTTTTCTCACTTGATGTTGATGTGTAGGGGTTTGCAGAATGTTGAAGTTTTGTAAGTTCAGGTCAGCTAGTAGTTATTATTGCTCTTAAGCTCGTAGAACCAGGCTACACCCTTGCTATGATACTCGTCATTACGTGTGATTCAATTTGGCCGGAAACGAAGTGGAATGTGAGCAACTGGTATGAGTTCTTAAAATGAGACGGTCAAAGACTTACTTAACGGTGACACCTCTGGATTTTAATGAGTGCACAAATCAAGAGAAAGCAGAACGGGAAAGATGGGAAAAGGTCAAGCTTGTCTTTTTCAATGTCTTTTTAGGTAAAGAATGTGACTTGATTGCTTCAACACTTACAAAATTTAGAGAATTTCATTAAGCTGGTTTACAATGTTAATATGTTCAGATAAAACGTATTGAGAAGTGGAATCTGAGGAGGGTCTTTGATGATGAAGAGGATCGTTATCTGCCAAAGGTGCTCTGCTGTGATTTGCTTCAGTGGCTATAGTTGGAATCATGGCCTTAAAGCTCATGCTGCAAAACATGATGAAGAGGATCCTTATCTGCCAAAGGTACCCTGCTGTGATTTCTATTGATTTTCTCACACTCGTGCAGAGCACAGTTACGAGGTTTTTAAGTTAAAAAAACATACAGTATAACAGTGTCTCTAGTAGCTTTGATGCCTTGCAGGGAAGTCACGGCATTGGGCGCAGTACTTATTGCCTCGCCTGAAAGTTTGTTGAGAAATGTGACTTGTCCCCGTCCTTGGCAGCATCTTGATTGAAGCATATATGCCTGTGGAAAGTAGGGGAGGGTACATGTCAGTGTTGTTCAAGCACTTGTGAATATTAGTGGGTACATTACATATCACACTAAACAACCTATTAAAGGTCTGGCTATTTTAGATTGTGATTGAATTAATTCTAAAGAATTGATTTAAAAAAAATGATTTTAAAAAAAATGAATGTAAAAAATTGATTTGTATTTGGTAATGATATTTTAAAAATGAGAGTTGATTTCGTTTGATTGATAAAAGTAGAATCACTTTTAATGTGTAAATATAAATAATCTTGTGGATCACATACTCAGAATTAATTTTATTCAACATAAAAACTAGGAACTTATTGCTTCCATCAGAATTAATTCTACCCACCTATAATGAATTTTATCAATCGAGATTTTATCACCCAAACACAAGAATAGTAATTTTTCAATTATATTTGCCTTCTTTTTGCTCCCAAAATTTAAAACAAACATGCACTAAGTTTCCCAAAATTATATTGTGTTTCCGCAAGACATCCAATTCGCACAATTTTTGATGGGTCTGGCTATTTTACTACTCCCACTTAATTAAATTACTATATGAAGACCATTTGATATATATTACGCTGCCGGACAAAAATTTCTCAACGTTTAATCAATCTTTGAACTAAAAGCCATAGTTTCAGCGTAACTGCATTTGCAAGAGCAAGGCTCCATGGTGCAAATCGAGTGTTTATTTTCTCAATAATGAAGTTAAAATCCTCATCTCTAGCCCTCCTTGTGATTTGGGAAAGCCAAAATATCTTTGAAGTGAATTGAATTGATGAGATCTTCACAAATTTATCCTTCTTCAAAAGTATCATACTCTTTCTATCCTTTTTTTTTTTCAAACTACAAAAAAATTAAGTGTAAAATAGTGTAAAATTTAATATGCACAAATTCATTTAGCACCGGAGTAGAATTTTCAAAATTAGGCCTCACCTCACCATTCCCAATTTTATAGTAGGACCAGAAAAAGTAGAATTGCAATTTTATTCCCAACCCATGATTGTTTTTTTTCACTAATCTCATCTGCGTCATGCTCTGTGACTGTATAGGACACACAGCTGAAACACAATTTTATCCAGTAGCCATACATAACTAGGACAATGTTAAATGAATCCTAACTCCTCTTTTATTTTATAGTTTGAATATTGTTCAATAGTTCTCTGCCATGAAAACATATACAACTCCTATGAAGAATTAGCCAAAGACGCATAGGTTTCAATTGTGTTCTAAGCCATAATTTCCAGAGCTTAATTTCTTTATCATTAACCAAACAAATACGCAGTCAGAATATTAATATTAATATTAATATAATAACATGTCACAAGTTACAAAATTTGATAGTTAGCCTATAACACAAAGTCAACAATCAACATGTTATTATATATATCATCACTTTCTTCTCTTCCCCATCTTCGCTTTAACCGCAGGCAAAGGATTTGTGACGCTATATAACTCTTCAATGTAGCGGTACCTTTTATTCGTTCTTGCAAAGCTTTCATCTTCTGACTCTGATAACACATCCTCTGCAGTAGCCGCAATGGATGATGATGATGATACATCGCCACTGTGATGACGGGGTTTCTCTTGAACGACGCTGTAGCTGCTACTGTTGTTGCTACTGTGACGATCTTCTTCGGAATCTCCGCTGCTAAGTTGTATGAGTAGCTTTGCTGCTTTGATCTCCGATAACGAGAGCTTAACTGGCTTCTTCGTGCGCTTGTTTTTGTGTGCAGATATTGATGCGGCCATGATCAGATAGAGAAAAGAAAGGAGATGGTGATGACTGATGAGAATTGATCGATATGCAGAATAGCTTTTACTTTTTATACTGTTTATGTTTAGAAGCTTAGGTCGGTTTCCTTGGATATTTATTTTCTTATTACTTTTATAATCCTCTTGGATTCCCTTTCTTATGGGATTTTTTATAGATTTTCTTTTTGATACGAATTGCGCAAATGGAAGGTGTTGGAAGAAACTTACGGATAAGAATACATATAACAACGCTTTTAATCGAATACGATATACTCGGATACGTGTTTGTACAATACGAATCCTATTTTTTTGTCAATTTGTTTTTTCAAATTTTTCTTTTTTGTCTGGTTAACGGAGTTCACTTATCTGGTTAATGGTTCACATTATCTGGTGAATGTCAACCCTGAAACTTAACACATTCTATTTATTTATCTGGTTAACGAAGTTCACTTATCTGGTTAATGGTTCACATTATTCGGTGAATGTCAAACTCACGTTCCATTTATTTATCTGGTTAACGAAGTTCACTTATCTGTTTAATGGTTCACATTATCCGGTTAATGACAAAAAAAAATAACCAGTTAAAAAAATCTAAAAAAATAAAAAATAATTTTTTTAAAAAAAAGTTGTCCATACAATACGGACCGTATATTATACATGTCTGAGTCAAAAAATGTATTCAAAAAATATTTTTCATACATATAATTCCATTAATTACTTTTCAAAGCAAAAACATACGGATAAGAAAAATATGAGGGATCAAATGACTCCAAGAGTAATTCTTATGAGAGTTATCCTGCTTAATAACTCTCTATAAATTTGAATTTTACCAATTCAACTGTTGAATATCATCATATTACACTAACAATCATGCATACCAAATTTTAGATAAATTAGATATTCGTAGCTATGTAATTATATGGTCAATATTTTACTTGAAAAGTATATTATACGTTGAATTAAAGTTATTTGATGAAGTATCAAATATTTTTAATATTTTATGAAATTTTATAAAATTGATCTAGTCAATAAAAACTTTTAATTTGACGGTTGAATTGGTGAAATTCAATATTTATAAATTTGATCCCCACACACATATATATAATTCTTTTTCATAGATGGAGTTGATTGTATAAATGAAATGCCACGTATTATTCTTTTAAGTTCACTTAACTATATATATTTTCCTTTTATATTGAAGGTAGATGGTTGAAGTTTTCCATTTTTAAAATAAAATAAATATTAGAAAAATTTACGAAGTAAATGAACACTTGTTTTTAAAAAAAAAAGTCAGAAATTTCAGTTGTGTGATTGTTAAAAATGATTGTAAGCCTTAAAAAAAAAGAGCGAAAGATAATGACTAATATTGTGTAAAAATATCTCTACTCGGGTTTTTCGTTTTGGTTCTTACAATTTGTTTTCCCGAACTGGTCCCTGAATCTTGTTTTTGTTTCAATTTGGTCCTTGATGTCAGTTTCTTGTTGTTAACTACTGAAGTGGCGAATGAAATGCCACCTCAACACGTTAGGTTAGATGACACGTCATTTTTGCTTCTTCAGATATATGACACATCATTTTTATGCCATGTCAATTTTCTTATTTTCCAATTCAAAAGAGGATCAGTATTTAAACAGTTCTTTTAATATGAAGACATTTTGTAATTTGTGCTTGTAATATGACATCTTATAGATTTAGTTCCTATAATTTTACTATCTTATCAATTTAGTCTGTGTTTAATTAGTATGTTGTGATTTTAGTTCGCTATATACATACACAAAACACTGACACTCGGTAGCGATCATATGAGTAAGAACAAATGCAACAGACCAATCATGTGAAAAAAGTTGTCATTAGCACTAAGCTACACCATCACAAGTGTCTATTACATACAAAATAGGAATTCTATTAGTGCAGATCAATAGTGTATATCGCATACAAAAAAGTTTAGCTCTAGTCTTTGTACCAGTTTCATATTCACTTGGTTGAGCAGGTTGTTCAACATTTGGTTGATTAACACTTGTGTGGGGCAACAGTTGCACAACCACTCCAAGGTTTTTTCTTGATACACAAATTTTCTTCTTACCTCAATTTTTCTGGTCTCTCTATAGGTCTCTCATCACTTCTTGGTCGATCAGTAACAACAACGTGTTCAACAACAATTTTTGCATGTGCTGGCTCAATGGTTGGTTGACCAGTACTTGGTTGGGATGTGGCAGAAGCTTTTTCAGGTGCTTCTTGAAACGCCCCAAATTCCCTAAGCACACTTTGAGAATAAATTGTGAGAAGTTGTGTGATTGTATTTAAGCTTAATTTGGTTTCAAATTGAGTGAATATGATTACGTAAAGTTTTAAGGTGTAAGTTGTTGATTTTGAGTTAAGAAATAAGTTGGATTTAATCTTAAAATGATTGGAAGTATTGATTTGGAGTTAATTGAATTTAGTTTAGGGAGTAAGACTCAAGATTGGTGTTAAAATTCAGTTTTTATTATTTTAGTGCAGTGGGAATCGATTCCCACAAGCCATGAATCGATTCACACAATTTCAATCCTATGGGAGTCGAATTGGAGGCTCCGTGAATCGATTCACCCAAAAACAAGTCACTAGGAGTCGAATTGGGAGCTGTATGAATCGATTCACTCACTTAAATTCGAGCTATCACATTTTTGCCTATGTGAATCGATTCACACATAAGCTGTGAATCGATTCACAGCCTGAAATTTGTTTAAAAGCGCAGCATAAACAGCAGAACGTGAAATGAGAGAAAAAGGGGAAGAAAAGAAGGAAAATGGAAGAGAGAAATAGAAGAGGTTAGCTAGGGTTTCATGATTTGAGAAAGATTGAAGAGATTCTTGTTGGATTTCTTCAATCTCTTACTTGAATAGAGAGTTAGAGAGTTGAGATTTTGTGTTGGTGAAGATTTGGGTAGAACCCTAATCAAGAGGAAGAAGAAGAACGTGAAGAAGGAGGAGAATAGGAAGAAGATCAAGCTTCTTCCAAGATGGCTCAAGTTCTTGGACTTGAAGAAGAAGATTGAAGGTTGTAGATCAAGATTTTGAGAAGATTTAAAGAAGCCCTAAGTTGGGAAAAAGGGACAACGTGAAGGAGATCAACGAGGGCAAAGCTCCACCATTCTTGCTCAAGATCTTGAAGAATAAAGGTGAGTTCTTCATCCCTTAGGTGGTGGGCAACCAATAAATCCCCCATTAGGGTTTTCTATTTCTCTTAATTGTGATTCCTTGATTCCTATTTGGGGTTTTTGGGATAATATAAGAAGGGAAATAGGTTAGAATAAGTTTATGATAGTTTGATGAAATTGTGATGTTTGAAGTATGATTCCGTTCTTGAATTTTATGTTAAATGAGTTGATGTTCAATGTTACTATGTTTAATGTTTGAAATGTCAGGTCCTTTTGGGTGGAAAAGGGTCGGCTGCTGACCCCACACCGACATATGTTTGGATTTCCTTCATTGTTCTCTCCACGAAGGGGATTTTGAAGTGATGTGCGTTTTGGCTAACGAATATACGTGAGTGAATACTTTAGTATTCCTTACCTATATTTGAGAGTCAAGATAGGGATTATGATATATACGATGTTGCCCCTAATGCGAGTTCCACGGAGCTCCACTTGGAATGTTTAACTTAAGTTAGAATGTTTGAAAACATGAGAAATAGACAAGTTTAAAGATGCATGATGTGAGATTGAGTTACTCAGATACATGTTAAGTTAATTTCCTTGATTTTCTTTTGAATATCATTGGAGATAGTTTGATAGTTGAATGATTGAATTGCATATTCATTTCATTATGTTCATGCATTGATAATACATATGTTAGGATTAAGACACTTAAAAGACACCAAGATTTCTCATAAGAGGAGATGTACAGTATGGTTAGTCTCGTGGGACGTTACTTGGAGGTTAATGACTTCTAGCCACCATACCGTTAGCTATGTTGAGTGGGGTCTATGAATTAAAGTATATGACCAAATCCAACAACATAAATTCCCGGTTGAATATCGATTTGACTGTACGGGAATAGTCCATATGTGCTATGCACAAAGTGATGAAGAACTATATGTTCTTAGTTATAGTTGCATTGCATTTCATTTTAGCCTTGCTGAGTAAAAAGTAGAAAAAGAATGTTTATGTGAGTTATGTGATTTACTTTGCTTTGCTATGTTTAGTTTTCTCTCAAGTGTGATACGTAGTGTATTGGACCGTGGATTATCATGCCCGACAATAAACTATGTTATCTAAGTGTAAACTGGACTGAGATAATTACGACCAGCAATATACTAAGTAAGTCTAAGTGTCTAAGTGTATGTTGGACTAAGATAATTACGACCAGCAATATACTGAGTTTAAGTTCAAGTTAGTGCATTCTAGGGCTTCAAGTTTAGGATGCCTAACAAGTATTATGTTTTGAAGCTAGTCTTAGATTTAGAGGAAAAGTATGTGTTGGTAGTAATGCCTTAGATAGTTTTATTACTGTAATAGGATTCGTCGAGAGAATGGTGAGGAGTCCATGAAGGGCTCACTGAGATTTTTAATCTCACCATGTTCCTTTTTTATTTTTCAGATAAACAGGTACCAAAGACAGATGAGACGAAGCTCCAGACTTGGGACTTATTAGGTTTTATCTTGTAATGGAATTTTGATATTCCAAGAATTGTATAAGTTGTAATCTATTTATTAGATTTATGATTTAAGTTTTAAATTTATGACTTGGATTACTGTAATCAAGTTTGTAAATTATTAGTAATTCATGTGTTTTAATGTAATTTATCGTACTTTCAATTTACGTTGAGGTACAGGTGTTACACTTCTTCATTGAATTCAACATTAATTGCTTGGGCTCTCTCCTCATCGCTATCCTCAGAGTGCACATCAACCGCACTACCATAATTATTGGTGAGACTTTCAATGGTGCAACTTAAGTGCTAATGACAACTTTTTTTCACACACTTGGTGTTTGTTCTTACTATTATGACACTATTGTTACTAAGTATGATGTTTATTTTTTGTGTTTGTATACAACGTACTATAACCATAACACACTAATTAAACACGGACTACATCGATAGGATGGTAAAATTGTGGGGATTAAATCGATATGATAGTAAAAATATATGGATTAAATTGATAAGATAGTAAAATTACATGGAATAATTTGATGAGATGGTCATATTATAAGAACGAATTGTAAAATGCCTTCATTTTGGAATGACAACTTAAATACCGATCCTCTTTTCAATGGGAAAAAAGAAGCTTGACGTGACAAAAACATGATGTGCCATCTGTCTGATGTGGCAAAAAATGATGTGCCGCCTGACGTGGCATAGTGAGGTATCCTTCTATTTGTCGCCCCCGTAGCTAACAGCAGGAAGCTAATGTCACTGACAAATCAAAACAAAACAAATTCCAGTGACCATTCTGAACAACAACAAAAAACTAAAATTTAGGGACTAAAAGCATATTTGAGCTAAAAATAAATAAGGTGTTGTAAAATAAATATAAAAATTAGTGTGTCAAAACTTTAAGTTGATGTAAATATAATGATTCTGCATACCTCTATAATACCCTTTTCTATCTATGTAACAAAATTCAAAGAACGTATCACAGTGATTTTTTATTCAATAAGTCGTGTGCAAACGTGTCGGGTTCTAGGTACATATCTCGATTCACTTTTCGGGATTCTAGATAAATAAAACTTATTTTGACATGTTTGAGTGTTTTTAAGTACACTTAATTTTGTTTCTCGAATTGATTCTAACTTAAAATTAGGATTTGGAGTTTTTGCCTCAAAATGTGATTTTTACTCTAAAACTTATTGTTCAACTCAGTTTTACGTGAATGTATTCAAACATAAATCACTTTACATTGAACTCACTTTTGACTAAAATCACTTTATAAAATCAATTCATTCGAAATTAATTTTCGCCACCATAAAACCAAACACATACTAATTATCCTTCATAATTCACATCTTTAATAGTCTTGATGCGACAACGATACAAATTACTCTTGTGCTTCCTCCTCAAAGGCAAGAGTTTTTTTTGCCTACTAATGTTAGTTTAGTAGGTAAGGATTCAGCTCTTATCACACAAGGACGTGGTTCGAATCCTGCTGTCGATGTGAAGACCTCGTTGGTAAGTAATATATAAGTATGTCTGTAAGAGCTCTTGGAGCCTTCAGAGTTAAGGCTTTTCTTAACCCTGTGAATCCCGCGACCTACCTCACATAAACTTTCGATTATAAAAAAAGACAAGAGTTTTTTTGTTTTTTTAAATTTTTAAACTTCTTGAACAAGAAAATATCTTTTAACGGTAATGATATTTTTTCTGAATAATAATTATAATAAAATATTTTCCCTTTACAACAAATAGCAGATAAAAAACTTTCAATCATTATAGCTGGCAGTGGTAAGTATTTCGTTTGTTGTGCACAAATTTCAGAAATCTAAAAAATATTAAATGTTAAAAAATATTTAATAATAGAAGTTAATAATTAAAAATGCGTATATGTGATTAGTTTTTCCAAAAATATAATTAAAAAAATATTCAAAATTATAAATTAAGCTATATATAATATGAAAACGTTAAAAGTTTTACTTTAGAATATAGAAAATACGTGCTTGCACTAATAGAATTTTTGATATTTCTTGCGCAGGAAATTTCTACGAATTTTCCTTTGGATTCCATTAAATTAACAAAATTTTCTGCGAATTTAAATCCGTAAAAAAATTGCCAAAAAAATTTACATTTGCTGCGGAATTACCTACAAATTATGTTTGCAAGAAATTTTCGCAACAAAATCCTCACGAAACTCTGCCTATTAGAATTTTACTGCAAAATTTGCAGGTAATACCTGCGGATTTTCTTACAAATTCTATGTTTACGTTTTTTACTTGACAATTAATTTTTTTTTAAAAACAAGTGGATTTTTTTGTGCGGATAAAACATAAGGTTTTTTTTTGCCTAACTCCTTCTTCATCGATCATGAAACAAATCTATTCCTTCCTTCGTCTTCCCCCGAGCACGGCTTCATCGATCACGAACCCTAAAATCTTCATCGATCGTTTCTTCTTCATCTTCTCTTAGCACGAACTCTAAAATCGAGCACAACTTCGTCTTTGTCTCGTCTTCATAGCTTCGTCTTCGTCTTCACAGGTGCGTTCCTCTGCTTTTCTGGTTTTCGTACAATGAGCATTAGGATCTGTCGTCGCCAAGAGGCCACCTCACTGAGCAGGAAAAGAAAAACATTGACTATTTCCATAACAACAACCAAAACTTCTATCGGGTGAGATCAACTACATAGATCATTCTTGTCAAAAAAAAACACATAGATCATTTGATGTCGTAAAGCCTCATCATTCATTTGGCCTAAACATTGACTATTTACATATAAATCATTCTTAATGATTTGAATCTTTGTTTTCTTTGTCTCTAATTACCAGTCTACTCTCCTTAACGATACTCATGCATGTTTTATCCATTAATATTTAAACCACCTATGGCGATTTTTTTTTTTTACGAAAATTAAACTTTATTCTAAAATTAGAAAAAAGATCAATACACCCAGATTGAACAGAATGTGTTGGGGCATTTCCCATCCACAATTGAAAATCACCACGAACATCTAAGTCAGCTAAATACATAATATTGAAACACTTAATCAGAACAAAAGCCAATATGACATTACCAAGTCATCTTAATCCTAACAACCAAAACAAAAGCTTCCAAGTACGGTTGATGGTCAAAGAGAAATGAGGAACCGCAGTCTTTAAACACATCCAGTTACGGGTCATTACTATACTATGTGCAGACTCAAATCGACTATAAGTGGTCTCAGATATGACTAATCGAACAACATGCTCAGGAGCCATTTTATGGAGGAAATGATGCTGAGATTGGCGGTGACCACCATTAGCACTCCGAATCTGTAACGTTGCCGCTCACGTCTTGATTGAAACTAGGATGGATCGAAGTTGATCTGCCAATCTGAATCAAACGAAACACCGCAACAAGATCGGAAAATCAAACAACGCCGCACCAAGGTGACAAACAAAATAAAACGCTACACTCAGGTGACGAAATCACATAAAAACACCAAAAAAAATAGATCTATGTGGAAAAACCACTTATTTAGATAAAATGAGAGGAAAAAAACGATGTAGAAGGGTGGTTCCAGGCCAAAAAATGGCAAAAAATCACCCCCTACGGTGGACAAGGAAGAAGAAAGAGAGATGATTTAGAGGGAGAGAGGCACTCCTATGGCGATATTCTATAATATTGTCCATTGCAAGTTTTCTCTCAAATAATTAAATTTATAATTCTATCTTTTTCGCATGTAATCAATCATCCATTGTAATATTATCATCTACTAATCAATCCAGAACATTTATTTTTGTCGTTGATTTTATAGTTGCACGACAAAAAACCCATAGGCTATTCGTTTGTAAGTACACGAGCCAGCTGCACGTTTAGGTCACGTGTTCGTATGTTTCGTATTGGAATCCTTTGTACTAAATAGCGGTACTGTTTACAGATTCTTTGTTGTGCTCACGTTTTAACTGCGCGTTTTGAATCAGATTTACCGAGTTGAGACATAATCCATATGATTTTAATCGAATGCTAAGAGATGCATGGCCAAATATGGGATTTCACAATAGGTCTGATGGACATTCAATGCGGCCCCTGTGCGAATGTGCTTGTCTTCCTTCCACCATGTTGTAGACCTATGCGACATTTCCTTTCCTAGCAAAAAATACATTGTGTATGTGTGTTTGTTTCCCTTCAAGCATGATCATTCCCTCTTCGTAATTCCCTTTTAGTTGTTGGCGGAAGAAAAGTCGAGATCGAAAAAAGGGAGCGAACTGTGGGTGACCGGAATAGGGAGGGGCAGAGTGCAACCACTGCACATCAGAGAATAAGTTGGGGCCGAAAACATTGGGGTTGCACTAAATGGTGGCAAATAGCAAGAGGGGAAAACAATTAGGTTTAATTTGAGTTGAAGGAAAGGGGGATTCAAAGCAAAGCAAGAGGATTTCCCATGCCAAAAACCAGACTGACTAGTCGAGTAACCATCTCTTTCATTATTTTTTCGTTGCCTATATTTATTGAACCCAATGTAAGTTTCATGTTGAGCCACAAGCCTATTTAGGTAAAGAACTTAATTAAGTGCTTTAAAGACAGTCATTTACCATATAAGCGCTTATATGTAAGCTACTTCCATAATCAATGAAAAAATATAGTCAAATTGTTTTGATATACGCTGTAAGCTCTTTCCACAAGTTATTTGTAATGGATTCTGCAAAAATGATAAGAGAATAACAGGGTAGTAGGACTCAAATGAAGTTGATGATATTATTCAATCTCAAAATAAAGTTAGAAGTACAATGGTTTGATAGTAGAAGACACAATGGAACTAAGATTCAGTGTAGAAAAAAAAATAGAAATATTTGTATGACATCAGTGGAATAAGAAGAAACCCATTAGGTGGCAAGAGCAAAGCAGCACACAATGGAGATGACTTCAATAATATTTTCCACACCCTTTTCCTTCATACATATAACCCTCTTCGATCCCTCATACGTGGCGTCATCTTTGGGATTTTGTTGCCTCCTCTAATAACCTGATTCATCATTTCCACCTTGCTCGGATCAATGGCCATGTGTCTTGTGGATGTGCCCCTTGTAACATTCTTCACCGTAACACTATCGTAAAAAGTTTATCGAAATAAACTGAAAATAACTTATAGACATATCATAAGTTGTTTCGATAAGCTCTCCTAAACACGCTAACAAATGCTTATGTCCGTAAATAAGCCCAAAGAAGTTGTTCATAAGCCAATCGAGACAGACCCATGGTTTTAGTGGGAGCAATATTTGGAAATATTATAAAACTAAAGGGTATGTTTCCAATTAATTTTGCCATTGTGAAGGGTTCACCTAGGGGTGTAAGTGGTTCGCCCAAATCCAAACCAACCTGACAATCCGAACTGATCCAACCCATAAAATATGAACTCTGGTTCAGGTAAAAAATCGAACCGAACCGTAAGGAACCAATCACGTTTGGCTTGGGCCACAGATTTTAGTTTTCAAAACTGAAGACCCGATCACCCGAACCGAACATATGGCAGACACTAATTTTTCCCCTAGATTTAGGGGGTGTATTAGATTGAGATTTTAAAAGACTACGTAGGAATGTAATGACTTATAAGGATTTTTTTTAAAAGACTATAACAATCTAGATTTTGTAGTTCGGATTTTAATGAATTTATATCATAAGAATTTATAGGATATGAAAAGACTTCATGGATTTATAAGATTTGAAAGGTTTCCAAAAAATTTTAGCAAACGTTCAAAGTTACTAGAGCTTATGTAAAAGATATTAAAGAAATAACGGGGTTTGGATAAAGATTTTTTTTTTTAAAATTCTTTGATAGCCAATGGTGCATTTGTTACATAAATGGATTCGTTGTAGTCATTTTTACTGTAACTGCAATCCTAACCATTGATAAAAAATAAACAGTTAAGGATGATTTACTGATTTTATAATGAGCCGCCTGATCTCACATGAATGGTCTTGATTACAATGACTGTGTGACTGCACGGATTGCCGATTGCAAGCAATTCGGGTTTGTTTGATACACATTGTAGTACAAGAAAAAGAAAACAACACATAACAGATACTTGCGTCACATCGCAACTCTTTACCTCATCTATTATTTAGTGGACAATGAATACAACATATAATATTATATATTTTTATATATAATGTTTGTAATTATATCTATATTACGCATTTATAAAATGTATGATACATGTGATACTATACGATATACACAATAATATATATTGTGTAATTTTATATAGTATATAATGTACTAGAACGTAACCCGTGCGATGCATGGGTTTTTGTTCTTTTTTAGAGATGTGGTTGAAGATGTTAATATACTACCTCCGTTTCTAAATATAAACCCCCGTTGACCAAAACACCCAAATTAGGAAAAATAGTTAACTTATTTAATTTGTCAACAATGTGTACTATTTTTTCAAAACTACATTTCAATTATTGACCTAAGAGAGAGAAATAGTCACCCCATTTACTATTGACTACAAAAAACAATGTAAATTAATTAGGGGTATTTTGTAAAAAAATAATTAATACATCTAATAATTTGAAAAGGGGCTTATAAAAAGGGATAAGCTTTTTTTAAAAGGAGGTTTATATTCAGGAACGAAGTTAGTAATTTAAAAAGATATTTTGTCGATTGGAAGTGGTTTTTTTTATGTAAATGATTATATTTTATGGGCGTAACACTTGATAATAAATGTTAGTATAAAATTATTTTGTTGAAGTGTAAATATGATAGATGTGTTGTTTGATCATTTCTTAGAAGTAATTATATTTGTAAGAAGTAAGTTGGAAACATTTTTTTAAAACTATTTTTTTTGTAATATATAAATAGAAGTATATTGGAAATACATGGTTTTGATGATTAGTTGGCTTATTTCTTTGAGTTATAATACATAATAATAAAATAAAAAGATAAGCGTATATAAATTTTGTTTATTAATAAATAAATAGTTAGTTTGTTGATAAAAGTCAAGTAACTTTTGAATTAAGAATCTTTTTTCGTAAGATGTATTATTGGATAAGAAATTTTTAAACAAATTAAATCATGAGGATAAACATCTATAATTTTAAGAAAATACTCATATTTGAATTAAATAGTTATGAAATGAGAATTAAAAAAATAAAACAAAACAAATAATGGTAGATTAATATTAATTCTGAATGACAAAACATAAAATACATCAATTATAAAAAATAAATTCAGTACATCAAATTATAAAACACAAAACTATTTAAAATTGGATATTTTAAATTTATAAATTAATAGCTACAAAGTTGTTTAAAGTCAAGTAATAGTCAAATTAGCAAATCATTTTAGAAATTCAATAATAAGGACAACCATCTAATGAATAAAATAATTGATAAAAACACTCATTGTCATTGTCGTAACCACATTGCGATGAGAGTGACGAATGATAATCCTTTTGATTATCTAATTTTTATATTCCTTATGAAGTCGAAATCTATATGTAAATTTGACTCAAACTTTGTTTTTGTCTCAATTTAGAGTTATTCATGCATAAATGGCTATGAATATTCTATTTATATACTTTTGAAAGTTGCATGCAAAAATCAAACAGGATTTAGAAGTGCCTATCGTTTTTTTTCAATGTGGCTATCCTAACAACTTGTTTTAATTAAATTAAATTTTAAAAATTGTTCATGATAATCAAACAGGAAGATCCAAAATGGTTATCATAATAACTCAATTTTAATTTTAAAATTAAAAAGTGTTTGTAATGACAAAACATGAAGTATATCTAAAGTAGTCATTGCTAACAACCTAACTATTTATAATTTTAGATAAAAACATTTGACTTTGATTTTAAAAATATCTCAGCTTTTTGTTTACATAAAAAATTGGTATTTTGATTTTCTATTTACTTAAAAGAAAATAATCTTGATTGAAATAAGAAAACGATTTTGTTTTCTATGATTTTTACAATAAAATGGAGTCAACGCATGACTTATTCTTTCTTTAATTCAAAACAATTTTATTTTATTTTGTTTTATTTTTTTTATAAATGAAGGAAGGGAGCCTCGTTAAAACCTTCTGATGCAAAATCCTTCTTAGAGAAAAAATATATAGAAGAAAAAAGTACTCTCCCCTGTTTTTATTAAAAAAGAGAAAAAAAAGTAACAAAAGGTGTCTGAGGGGACTAGGCCAAAACCCAAGACCAGAACCAAAATGCAAACAATACAATCCATATGGACAGTAGAGAAACCAGGGGAAGACAACCTAGCCCAAGAACGATTAAGAGAATCTATAATAAGACAAACTATTTCTATTTCTAAAAAAGTCATCTGAGATGAAGCTCGGGATAAGATTTCACCAAACAGTACCGTTAACATGAGTCCCATGAGATGCAAGTTTGTCAGTGCAAGAGTTCCCTTCTCTGTAGATGTGAGAGAAAACAAAAGACATCTGCTTAGTTAAAGCAATAAAGTTGGTCCACCTATTTCTGAGCATCCAAGGCACAATTGAAGTGTTACGAAAGGCAATTATAACCAACTGAGAGTCACACTCCAACCACAAACGACGCCATCCTCTTTTGAAGGCAATCTCAATATCAATCATTGCACCAAATAGCTCTGCCTGAAAAGCATTACAGATGCCAATATTAGAAGAAAAGCAACCAAGAACAGTAGCATTAGAGTATCTGAAGATACCCCGCAGGAGGCCAGGACAGGACACCCCTTAGCTGCGCCATCAGTGTTGCACTTAATCATTTGATAGCTGGGGGTTTCCAAATGACTTCTTTGATAGTTTTACCACAACCAGAACGACCCTTCACTTTGAAAGTCTTCAAAATAGTGAACTCCAAAATAGATGAGGACATTTTTTCACGGCTAGTGTTCCCAATAAGAGAGACATTAGACAAAATCAGATTAATAGCCGATTGGAGGGGGATAAGCTTATTATCAAACCTCAATTTATTCTTGCAATGCTAGATGGTCCAGTAAATATGAATGACACAAGCAATAACAACATCCAGAACCCGAGTACTCTAACTTCTATTACATATAGCGAGGGTGGTTTAGGCAGAGGAGCAATCCATGGGGGTATTTAATACGGAGCTAAGCCAGTTCAAGAGATAAGTAGCAAAAGAGCAATAAAAAAACAAGCGGTGGGAAGTTTCAACAGCTTTTCCACAAAGAGAGCAAACAGAAACACAACAATACCCCTATTGCAAAGGTGGTCATTAGTGGGGACTTTATCATGAAGCAGTCTCCAAAGAATGAAGGATTTGGAGGGGGAACACAATTTCTCCAAATTAATTTAGCCCAAAGAACATTTTGTCCAATTGGCTCATGGAACAAGTAGGCATCCTTAGAAGTTAATTAAAGTACCAGAATCATTAGCGTCCTATCTTAAAATGTCCAACCCAGGATCATAAGGGATCACAATCTCTTTAATCTCAGCTAAGATATCAGGAAAATGAGAACAAAGCTCAGCAGGAATACACCAGGAACCATTATGAATGAAGTCACTAACCTTGGCCTGAAAGAATTGTGCAATGAGGGATGGAGTCCCATAATATTAACTATGGGCCTAGACAGCCAAGTATCCATCCAAAAGTTGATGTTAGATCCGTCCCCAAGATGCCATAAAGAGTTATCAGCAATAACGAGCAAGTAAGACCTGATACCAGACCATATAGAGGAAGAAACATGCTACCGAACTGAAGAGTTGTTCTTGAAAACACGAGCTCTCAAGAAGTTGGCCTATTGCAAGTCAGAAGACTTAAACTCCCAGGCAAGCTTAAGCAAACCCGCCTGATTAATGGAATTAATAGGGCGAACCCCCAAACCTCCTTCAAGAGTAGGAGAGCAGACTTTCTTCCAAGCAAGAGTGACATATTTTCTAGAAGAGACATCCCCTGACCAAATGAAATTCCTAATCCACCGATCCACATAGGATAGAAGATAATTTTATTTTTTTGTTGAACTAAATTATAAAAATATAAAAAGTGAATCTTCTCATTCAAAAGATAATCACATACCACTTTACCAAAAAAAGATAATGTCATACCAGATGGACATAACCACAAATGTGATATTACACGTAAATTGCAAGACGATCAAACTCTGTATATTTACGAACAAAAGATATTGCAAATCATGTTACAATACTCATATTTGAATATAAACATAAGAAAAATGAATTTTCTTGTTAATAACCATTACAATTCGTTACTCATCATATATATAGGGACTTGGCCACTTAATTGCACACTCACTCACTTAAGGACAAAGTTTTGTCTCTTCACCACTGGTGAGGGGTGGTTTGAGGGAGATAGCCTAATGGTTTTTTTGTGCTGATTTCTCTTTTAGTTTAGTTCTCCATGTTTTCTTTTTTCTCAAAATCTTTCTCTGTATTGTAATTTGCATATTCTCATTTCTTCAACTCCTTTGAAATTACCGATAATATTTTGTTCCTTCTCTTATGCATTGTCTTCATTTTAAAACTGAATATTCTGTGTAAAAAAAACTGAATATTGCAATGTCTTTTTCTTTTCCCACTTCATGAGTTACATTTTGTTTATGAGAGTAATGAATTATAACAATCAACTTTATATATGGTTAAAGTAATTAAATAGAAAACCGTTATAGAAGATGAAATAAATTAAACTACCAATATATTTTTATTTTACCATTTTATTATTTATTTATATTTTTTTTTTGTAAAAATTGGTAAAACTCACATCTTTAGCCAACACTTGGATTTTAGTTTTGTGTTTAACTATTTTTTGACTTATGAATTGAAATAAAAAATAAAAAATAAAATAAATAAAAAGTAAAAATGCTTTAAAAATTGTTATATTGTTATATTAAACTAAAATAATGTTTTAAAAATTTTAATTTTTTTTTGATATAGCGTATAATATAAACATACATTTTGTAAAAAAATATAAAAATAAGCATTAGGTTTATATAATAATATAAATAAATTAACTTTATCGTATAGAGTTTTTTTTACACAATCATTTATAATATTTTTTCCTTTAAAACCATTAATTCATAAATTAATTGAAACACTTATTACATAAATTAGTTAAAAAAAATTAGTGCAATAAAAACTAACTGAAGATGCTAATTAAAATTAAGCTTTTTTTTTAATTCCAAAACTATTAATTAAATTGTAAGATTATTAATTAACCCATAAATGGATAAATTTTTTTTCCAATATTGCCTTTAGACAATATTGCTTTATATATATATATATATATATATATATATAGATATAGATAGATATTATATAGATATATATAAAATATTTTATTCATGTTATATTCATACATGTTGCTAATGTCCTAATATCAGTAAAAAAAGTTACGATTTGTTATAAATTATTGATATGTTTATGTTTCTAAAACACACATATAGAGAGGGGGAGAGGGAGAGAGAAAGGGGAGAGAGGGAGAAAAGAGAGAGAGATGGAGGAAGGATGGAAAGATAAAAAGACATAAGGTGAAGAGAAAAAATCCTGAAAAATCTCATGTGAGAGGGAAAAATTTATTATTAGAAAAAAAGTAACTAAAAAGTCTAACAAAATCCGTTTTAGAAAACAATCCATCAAATTTGGTATGATTTTGAATACTTAAGGACTTTTTTTAAATTGTAAAAAGTCTCAGTCGAATACCACAAGATTTTGTTAACCTCTTTAAAAAGTATTGATAGTCCTAATTGAATACCACAAGACTTTTTTAATTTAAAAGTCTTGATTGAATACACAAGACATTTTTATTAAAAAAAATTCTTAAAGTCTTTTAACATCCTAATCCAATACATTTTGAAGAAAGATGGGATTAGTTCCTCTTTTTAGTATCTATTACTGCTATTCTTGTTACTGGACAACTAACCAATTCAATTCTTTAAAATGAAAAAAAAAGAAGGGGTTCTAACAAAAAAGATCTTCGACAACCACAAAAAGTATATTTATAGATTTCGCATCTGATTGAATTGTAGAAATTTTATAATACTCTCTTTAGTAGGTACTTTGCCTCACACACACATATCTCACTCGAAGAGAAATGCTAGGGACACACTCTTTAATACTCTCTTTCCAACACACTCTCTCCTATTGGTTGAAATTCATATGGGCCCCACCAAATTTATGTGGGACCCATATAATTTTGTAGAATCCATTTAAATTCCAACCAATAAGAGAGTGAGTGTTAAGAAAAGAGTATTAGAGAGTGTATTGATAGCACTCCTACTCACTCAGATTCAACCACTCATCAATTCATCTCTCCTCGCAATCTCACATTTATGCTTTGATTGGTTGAGAGAAGAAAGTGTGAAGAGAGAAAGAGGAGTGTGAGAAGAGAGAAAGATGTGATAAATAGAATAACTTTGCCGTATTGTTTGGCATAAGAGAAAAAGAGAGAAATAGAAGAGAAAGAAATATGTATAATTTTTGAAATGACAAAAACATCCATGTATTTTAAAAACCAAGATACAATATTATATTATTTGAATTTAACATTTTATTAAGATTTATTTATTTTAATTTGATTAAGAAATTAAATTGCATAATTAATTCATTGTTTAGTTTATTTTAATTTTAATTTATTTAATTAATTTAATTCAAATAATTAAATTATTTGAATTGATTTAAGTTGGTTAATTAATTTTGTAAAAAATATTTGTTTAAAATAATTATATTAGGTTAATATAATTAATTTACTAATTTTGATAAATTATTAAACTGGTTTAATTAAATTATGAAATTAATTTAATTAATTAAGTTAGCAAAAAAAATAGATTAATTAAATTATTAAATTGTTGAAGGGGTATAATTGAGAAAGAACTAAAATTAATAATTATAGTTCTTTGCATGACCGAAGAGAAAGGTTTTTTTTATGTGGGTCCCATGCTTTTTTATTCTCTTGTTTCAATTGTTCTGCATACCAAACAAGCTTGAGTGTTTCAATTTCTCTATCAGCCGCCGTCGCCATCTTCTTCGTGAGCGTTCCTCAAGCTTTCCCCAGCCAGCGTTTGTCGTGCTTTCTCCCCCGTAAGCGTCGCTCGTCGTGCTTCGTCTCGTCGTGCTTCATCGTCTGCCCACACGCAGTGCTTCCATCGATGCCTATCGTCCTCTATCGTGGTTAGTTATCCTCTTGTCTGGCCGTCATTCTCTGCAATTCTGCTTCTTGGCCTTTACTAAATACCTAAATCGGTTGCTCTCCCCTTTTTGCAGGTTGCTTCCTCCAATATTTTCTTCTCAGCTTCTAAATCGCAAATCTGTGGTGAGTTCAGCGACAACCCAGTCACAGTTGCTCTATTGTGCTACCAGTCTTTGCTGTTCTGTTTTGCGTTCTGTTTACTATCTAGTTCATGTTCAATTATGTTTCTCTTTTTGTTTCTGAATTCATGCCCCCCTTTTTTCTGTTTAGTTGATTTTGTAAAGGGAGCCTGTACTACATGAGCTGTTATTGTTAGAAAACATGGCATCCATGGAAGAAATGAAGAAATTGAGAGAAAGTTGACAGAAATGTAAATTTGTTATTTGACTAAATAAGTAAAGGTAATTACAAAGTGACTACATCAAACCTTTATATAGGTAACATACTAGTAACAAACTAACTCTTAATCTATAACTTCCTATGTCTCTAATATCCCCCCGCAAGCTGGAATGTGGTCACAACACTTCTAGCTTGAGATGGGGAATACGAGTGCCTATCAAATCAAATGAACATTTAAAGAGAAACGCCGGAAAATACATCGGCTGAAATCAAAGCCATGAGGCAAAGGCTTAAACACCAAGCAGAAGCCACAACTCAAGGCTTAACCCCTTGGTCGAAGCAATAATCCAAAGCTTAACCATTAAGCAGAAGCCATAACTCAAAGCTTAACCACTTAACAGAAGCTACAATGCTTAACCACCATAAGATAGAAGCTAACATCAACAAAGCCAATTAAGGCACTAAGCTTAACAATCAAGAGCACTCAATCACTCAAAACAGAAGCAAAAATATCAATGCTTAACCATCCATGATAGAAGCTCATATGATGTCTTAACCACCATGGACAGAAGCTTACAACAAAGCCAAAACAACTTGTCAAAAAGGCCATAAACCAACAACAACAACCAAACATGTCTTACTGCACACAGGAAAATTGCCATTGAATATGATAGATGCCATCAGCAAGCCACGATAGTGAAACTATCTTAAAAAAGGACTTAATACAAACACAACAGGCTCATCGACAGCTTAAGGAGGTAACCAAAAATCATAACCACATTCAACAAGTCTTCAAGAAATTGTAATCGGCTAGCTCAAACAAGTACCACAATGTGGTTGCCTAAACCAGCATCACAACTCCTCCACGCTAGTTCATCAGAAGCAGCACATCGCAACTCCACAGCATCAGCGTCGAGAGTAATAATACGACAACGGAACCAAATGCCTTGAATCAGAGAATCCGCCGTCGTTGTCAGCGTCGTAAGGAATTATAATCTCGCAAATTCCTCATTGATGAGTGAACCGGCAATGACACAGTAGAGGATGAACAAATCGATCTATAATAGCAAGTCAACGCCGAAGTTGCCAAGGTAGAGATGAACAAGATTGAAAACCGTTTGCACAATTGTAAAACCCTAAAAGAGCCAAAACTCGAAAAAGAGAATCCATTCGCCAATAGAAGGAATTAGAAACAGAGATCAGTATGAGACAAAAAGGGAGATCCGATCAACACAGAAACCAAAAACTTGAATCAACCAAGGAAGGTCATATGCGACTGCAGCAGAAAGAATGTTGCAGAGAGAACCGAAGAAAATGATGAAGAGAAAAAGAAACCCGAAGGAAGAATCATATACGAAGAAGAAGACAAATCGCAATCGCAGTGAAAAAATAGGATGATCTAAAAAGTAGATATGGAAGAAAAAGAAAACTAGATCTGAGATGGAGAAAAAGAACACGTACAGAGAGAGAGAAAATCACACACAGGAAAAGAAAGAAAAAGAAAAGGAAAGTGCAGCAGAAAACTCTTCACGGTGGATACCATGTGTGCTCTGATACCATGTTAAGAAACATGACATCCATGTAAGAAAGAGAGAAATTGAGAGAAAGTTGACAGAAATGTAAATTTAGTATTTGACTAAATGAGTAAAGGTAATTACAAAGTGACTACATTAAACCTTTATATAGGTAACATACTAGTAATAAACTAACTCTTAATCTATAACTTCCTATATCTCTAATAGTTATATTTGTAAAGGGAGCATTTACATTTTCATACTTTTGATTAATGTATTGTGAATTTGTTTAAGCATCTTTTGTATGCTTATGCTCTAAGTGACGTGTGCTGATGCTCCAAGTGTTGTGTTTGAGTTTATTGTATTCAATGTTGATTATGATATGAATTAACAGAATTCTTTGCCTTGGCTTTGTTCTTCTTGGCAATTATTTTGTTTTGTTTGTGATTATCACATAAGGGTTAATCATTTTGTCAAAATTTTTCCTGAAATACCACTAAAACAGAAATAAAGAAAATTAAGGGGGTGTTTGATTTGTGTTGCAAAAACTGTTTTCAGTTTTTTTAAAATTAAAAAAATAAAAAACTTGTTTGATTTATCTATTTTGTAAAATTGTTTTCAAAATCTAATTTCAGTTTTTGCTTTTTAAAAAGAAAAAAGGGGATAGGTAAAAGTTGTTTCTGTTTTCTATTTTCAATTTTGATTTTATTTTATTAGTTATAATTTAGAAAACTGAAAAGACACGGAGAACAGTGTCTTTTCATTAATGGCAAACTTGTAAATTTTTTGAAAGTTGAAGGGATGCATTTTGAAACGCGAAGGGACAGAACGTTGAAGAGAATCGAAACCTAATTGCACGTTGACGGTGCTTCTGCTTGCACAGTCTCCTTCTGCTTGCGCCGTCAACTGCGGCGAGCGGCTTGTGCTTGTATCGTCGTCGACGTTCTACAGCTTCGCCGCTGTCGACCTTCTACAGCTTCGCCGCCACTGTCAAGGTAGCAACCGTTTTTCCCTACGTTTTCCCTCTTTCTTTCTTACCTGTGTGAAGTTCTTTGTGTTCTGTTTTATTTGCTTGTGAGTTGTTGTTATTAGCTTCTGTTTTAAACCGATTTTCCCATTTTCGATTTTCACAAAGAACTCACAAACAAATCGCGATGAGACCTTCAGTTTTACATTTTGTGTGAAATCCAATGCTTGTTCTGTTTTATGTGAAACCCTTTTTGTCAATACTTGTTCTGTTAGCTTGGGTTCATATCTATGTTTCTATGTGTAGATTGAATTGATCTGGGGTGATGAAATTCACAAAGTTGGCTTGTTGCATATGTGAAAATCCACTCCGGTAGAGTATGATTTAAGTTCTTACTTTGTAGCTATTATGAAATTTAAGCACATATAAACTGAGAAAATAACAGTCAAAAATTTTTGTAGAGTATATATTTAAAATCGTACTTTGTAGCAATTATTAAAGTTTATGCACATATAAGCTGAGAATTTAGGAAGTAGAAAACAAAATCAACCTTAGCTTTCAAATTAGGATGTACTTTGTTCTTGTTGCAAGTGTTACAGCCTAGTCTAGGCAACTATTGTGAAAATTGCCCCATGTTACTATCTTTATAGAAACTTATGAATAGAAACTTGGAATTTAGAACTGTTTCTGACACGGATTATTTATGCAGAACAAGGTTAGGTCTGAATTGATACTGAATTTCATATGCATAATTACTAGTTCTTGGTTATGGCTATGCATTTGATACTTGTTTCTCATGTCCAGGTGTCTGGTTTGCATTGATTGTGCTGTTAGTTAATTTTCTTGATATACACTAAATTTTTGTTTGTTTAACGTTCTGTGTTGTGTTTTTTCTATGCTTTGAACCTTTCATGCCACCACCAGTGTATTAAGTTCCTTAGAAATACCATGCAACATCTTTAGTACTCAGAATAATATACATCAATTGGCTCTTTTCATCTTATCATGACATTTTAGCATTCCAGTATTCTGATTCAGTCTACACGAATGTTATACTTCACCTCTTCAAGATAGGAATATGCAATGTCATGGCATACACATATGGCAACGCTGAATTACTGAATTATTTTATCATTACATGATATGTATGCACAATGAACATAATATTTAGAGCAATATTAGGAACTTTTAAAAAATTAATTTGGGACTCTCATCTATCTTTTCTTTCACTCGGGTATCATTCAAAGTCAAATTAGGATGAAAAGTCATAACCAGTATATGGTACTTTAGATGTGAACTCTTTAAGGAGTCACAACCAGTATGCATCTATATTGTATGTGTTATGTGTTATTTATAGTGCCTAATAAAACAATTTTTTTTATTTTTTTCTCAAAAACAGTTTTTTAAAACTGATTTATAAAATAGTTTTTAAAAACTAAAAACTAAAACAAAATCAAACACCCCCTATATGATTGGGGTCTTGAAACTGATTTTGGACTCATTTTATCTGCATATATTGACTACAAGCATTTATTACTACATTATGGGGGCGTTTGTTACAGATTTTTAAAGAGTAAAATCACTTTTTTTTATGTAAAAATCATTTTTTTTATTTTTAGTGTGTTTGTATAGGATTTTTTAAAAAATGATTTGTTTAAAAAATTGATTTTTATACAAAAAATGAGAAGCTGAAATTAGTAGATTCTTGGGAGATGAAAATGCGATAGATGAGAGAGAATGCGATAGATTCTGGAAAAAGACACGGAACTCTTTAAACTGATATTTTTTTTGACGAAATTGCCCCTGTTAGGTTACGCTGTGGAACTCCATTTTTCAGAATTTTCCTGTTAGGTTTCGCTTCTTCTCCGCGGCGCTTCTTCTCGCTGCAGCGCCGTTCTTCTTCTTCTTCTCCCTGCTGCGCCGTTCTTCTTCTTCTCCACTGTTGCGCCGTTCTTTTTCTTCTCTGCTGGGCCGGTGTTTTGCTGCGTTGCGCAGGTGTTCTTCTCTGCTGCGCTGCGCCGGTGTTGATCTCCACGACGCATCAGGTAATGTTCTCGTCTTCTTTGTTTCTTCTTTTGCGCCGTTGTCTGGTTCTTCTTTGTGTCCTTCTCAGTTTCTTCAAAAAAACAAAATAAGGTACATAGAAGTTTTTTATCCTCCATTTTTGGGAGATGTATGAGTTCTCCAACAATTCATGATTGATTATACTTGTTTCTTCTACAACTATTTAGGGTCCATTTTGTTGTTTCTTAGTTTTCAGGTTAAGCAAATATATGTCAGCCATTCTTCTTCATTTATTAATGAACTTAGCTTTTTTCATTATTTGTCAATGGGAGAGGATCAAGCATACCCATTTGTGATCTATGGCCTTGGTGATTCAGAACGATCCAGATGATCAAAAGGTTTCGGCGTTAGTTTGGCTGAAGAGGGAGTGAGGGAGAGATTAGTGCAAGTTGAGGCAGATTCATCTATGGTGCTAGAGATAGTTGTTGAATCACTGGCTGCATTGTTTGAGAGGTTAATCATACATTCATAGGGAAATGAGATTGGCATCCAGATAAGAAATTTGTGTTCCAAGAAGCAAATAAACCAATCGACAAATGGATAATACAAGTTATTAAAAAAAAAATAATAACGCAGACAGCATCAATTTCTCTGCTTTGAACCTTTTCATTAATCATCTCTAAACATTATATTCGATCAAAATTTCAAGCATACAAGAACTTTGTTTCACTCACCAATCAACAACATATAGGCAATCAACTACTCAAGCTGTGAAAAACTACATTCAAATCTAAAAGTGGTCACAACCCTTCTTGCTTTCTTTTGCTATATACTTTGATAGTATATGTCTCTACCCCGTTAATTCCTTGAGATCATATTGCATAGAAAGTCTTTCAACAGTACTTTGACTCAGAACCCCTTTCATATATAACTCTTTCATTAGGTCAGCTGCCATATCCATTTCTTCTTCAAAAGCAAGCCCTTCAACAAGAATGGTATAGGTTATCTTCAAAAGCAAGCCCTATGTCTCTAAGTTTGCTAAAGCAGTAAGATTTTGCATTTTTTTTTTCCTTATAGTTGCTGCTCCTGAAACTTGGATTAGTGGCTTGCTACAATAATACCTTGCAGCCATGTTACTTCGCTATTCTTTTCTCTCCATCAATAGTGTCACACCCTTCTCTAGAATCAACACTAAACTCAATCACGTATTCCATTGTAGTGTTGTTAATTTCTGTCCTAATTGTTTTGATGGTATATCATAATAGAAGTGTTGGAAAAAATATTTAATTTTTTCTAGTTTTTTGAAACAAATTTTTATTATTTTGGAAGAGTTGAACCGAATACCCGATCCAAACCAACCCGTATTTAATTAGATTAGTTTGGTTCGGATTTTGTACAAAAAAATACCTAAAACCGAACCGAACCAAACCAAACTTTTTTGATTGATTCAGATTATTTTTTCACAAAAAATCCAAACTAAACCAACCCGTTACACCCCTCATACGATGGACACCGCCTGAAAAATCACACGTTTTTCATTCAATTTACATTCATCTTGTCTTCTTTTTAATTATTTATGTAATTTTCATATATCTTGTTGTATCCAATCAAAACATTAATTAGAAAATTGACCCATAAAAAAGCGTTAATTAGAAAGTTTATTTGTGTACGAAGGGTTTTAGTCTAAAACCCTCTTTCTTATTTCTCTTGCGCAGCAGTTTCCTCTTGCCTCAGTTCTCATGGCGTTGGACAAGGAGAGGCTCCAGGAAGAATCTGTAATCCGCCGTTTCTACCGGATTATTCTCAGTTGGGACTATTTTCGTCTTGAAGAGGTATCCCAGGCAAATCACTGTTCTCCGTCATTTATTTATTTATTTGCTTGTTTTTTCGATTCCGAAATTCACCAACTCTTTCTTGAAATATTGTGTTTTCAGAAACCGAAAGACAGTGGGGAAGAAGGGAATGCTGATGGGTCCGCGTCGAGACTCATGAAGGTGAAGACCAAATACAAATCACTGTTCTCTGTCATTTATTTATTTATTTGCTTGTTTTTTCGATTCCGAAATTCACCAACTCTTTGAAATATTGTGTTTTCAGAAACAGAAAAACAGTGGGGAAGAAGGGAATGCTGATGGGTCAGCGTCGAGACTCGTCAAGGTGAAGACCAAATACAAAGACGTAGATGATTATATTGCCACCTATGAGCCCCTCATTTTTGAAGAAGCTAAATCCCAGATCACTAGTCGGAAAGAGGAAGAGGGTATTTTTAATTTCAACAGTTTCGCATCTTTTTGGCATTTTTCTTTCAGTGGATTACTATTTTAGTAGTAGTAGCTGCAGCAGCATTGACAATGACATCTTTGAATTTTTCTTCTCCTTCTTTGCGGTTCTTGTTTTGCATCTGTACATACCCAGAGCTTGAGTGAGGGCAAGTATGGCTTTTAGCCAATTCAAATAAACTTTTTAGCAAGCCTTATAGGAAAAGAAAACTTGAAATGATTTTACAATGACAGTGAGTTTTTTAAACAATAGATTCTCACATGAATTGAACTTGATATTTTTTCTAGCTTCTCCATATGGAACTACAGATTTATAAGAATTATTCGTAAGTTAGTGACAAAAAACATATTTGAATATGAAGCTTCAATAAGCTAGCTTCTAGCTTATAAAAGCTTTTCAACTGAAATAAGTTTTTAGTTTCTAACTATTTGAAAAACAATTATAAATTTATAGATGTTCATGGAAAAGTTAAATGAGAGCTTCCGAGAAAATTGAGATGCATAAGTTAGTTAATTTCAATTTATAAGAGAAGCTATTAGTTAGAATACTATGGTTATTGGAAGATCATTTCAACTCTCTTTTCTATAAGTACTCATGGAAAGGTTTATCCAAAGTAGAGTTTTGTCTAAGTTGTGATGCTCTTTGTCTGTTAAAATTAAATAATGGGTATTGCATTGCATTCCATGTTTTAAGGTTTGAATTTTGACAAATGTGGTCTCTTTTTCCTTGAGGCTGAAGAGCATTTTATTTTGCTGACTGCAGAGACTGAATGGAAGTTGGGGGTGGTAAAGAGTTACAGCGAGGCAGATGAGTTTCATTTTATAGAATTTCCTTGTGAAATAAAAGAGGGAGAATCAATATCACAGAATGATCTCTTACTGCTTTCAAAAGAGAAGGTACTATGATGTACTTCTATTGGATTTTGCATTCCTATGTGTCTTGTTGCTGTGCTATTCTCCCCTGGTTTTTTTTGAATTATTCACCTATTCAAACTGACATGTTTTTTCCCTTTTACCTGTCAATACTCAATATTGGGCAGGTTCTGGGTGACAAATCTGTGTATGCATTTGCTTTGGTGGAACACATACGAAAATTTTCCGAAACAAGACTTGTTCGAGTTAGACTATATCTAGCTGGAGAGTTCTCACGTTTTAATACGGATCATGTGCAATCTTGCTCACGGCTGTTTGATATGCGTTCTCATATATGTGAGACAGAGAGACAGTTGTATTTTATGAAGGTAACTTGCTTTATCTTATATTGTATTCCTGCTAGAGTGGTGACTGATTATATCTGTCTCTCTTAGGATTTATAAAAGAAAAGTTTTCTATGTAGATTTTTTTCCTATTTCATATCATCAAATTTATCCCAAGGAAAGATTGTGGGTTGCTTGTCAACTATGAACTTGAATATCCCTCAAATTTTATTTCTATTGAATTTATTTAATATGATTGTTTTGTGTTAATTTCTATCAATAAACCGTTTTTTGTAGACATCACAGAGTTGAGATCCTTTCCATTTCTCAAAAGAAATGGAGGGTCCATTACTATAGTTTTAAGTGTATAAATGCACATAAATGTCAAATATATGTCACTTATTTTAGGAATGTGTATATTTATTCACCCAAAACTATAGTAATGGAGTTTTCCATTTTTTTTAAGAAATGGAGATGATCTCTACTCGACATCGCATGTTTGTAAATAATGATATCAGTAGTTTTGTATGATATCGTTCTTTGTTTTATATGCATTTTTTAGGTCTATCTGAACTAGTATAACCACCTGAAGACTTTACATGTCAGGTCCTTTTATGATATTTGATTTCTGCTCTATACAAAGGTGCCAGGAGTTTCTATTGCTAAAATCACGCTACAAAAAGAAAAGATAGAACATATCAATTTCATAATACATTCTTTTATTCTTAACAGTTCCTTCTATTGAAAAGATGTGCATGTGATTCAGTTACATGAAAATCATTATATTTGATGTATTTTTTATATATTTCGATTGCATATATGTAATTTTACACATATCAGGCATATTTGGATGAGGAGGAGGAGAGAGGAGGTTGGCTAGTAAGCTAGTTTATATAAAATATTGAATATTGTAATATTTAATTCACTTTTGCAATTCAGATAGCTTATTTGATTGGCTAGTCCTTAAAAAAGGTCATGGATTTGATTGGTCCTCCATTGGTAGGTTATCTGTAAATAAGTACCACCGTAAGTACTCGTTGAGTCTTGTGGTAATGCTCTGACCTTGGAAATGTGGCAACCTCCCTTCAGCCTATACTTTTGTACCCATCCCCCTTTTTTTTTGAAATCTTTTTAGTATAAATTTTACTGTTTAAAGATAGTGGAATTTAACATTAGCATTTTTCCAATGTTTATTTTTCATCCATTAATCAACAAATCAAAATATATATTTCACATTTACCTATGTACGATTGTAGCTTTTTTTTTTTTAATGAAAAATTAGTTATATATTATGTCTTTTTCTTGAAAATTTAAAGCACTTTATCTTTCTAGTCATTACAAGTTTCTTACATAATACTAATAGGAATGGCAAATGCTTACTATTACTCAGACTCCTTGTTTACTCCTGTGATTATTGTGTGTTGCAAAACCCTTCTTACCTGTTTCCCCTCCACTTCTGCTTTACAACACAGTTTTGAAATTCATCTTCCTTTTATTAATATGCATTCTAATTAAATATATAGGGTATTCATTCTTGAAGTTTATGTAATTTTCCACTTTTTTGTTCTCTTTGTTTTTCCCATTTTCTTTAAATAATATTGGAGACTTCATCTCTCGGAAACAGTTAATCGAATGTTATTTTTGTAGCAATTATATTAGAGAGATACCACTTGTGCGTCGTTTAATACTTGACTAATGAATTGTGTTATTAGTTTATAAATTGTGTTATTAGTTTATAAAAGTTCTTATAAATTAGTTTGGCCTTTGAGAAAATGTGATCATGCAGATGTGCAATTTGTCTACCATTGCTCGTGAATATGTGGCTATACAAACCATAAGATTTCTCCCATTCAAGGATTTAATATTAAATGCTGTTGGAGGGAATTTTGGTACAGAAGCCGAGGGTTGGAAAATCCCATTACATTTGAAGGAATATGTTGAAAGTACTTTCAATCAATATCAACAGGAGGCCATAACAGTAAGTTTTTACTTTAGAAGTTGAATGATGATGTAACTAAAACGTGTTTACCAACCTGGTGTCGGCTTTATTAATTACCTTTTTTATTTTTTATTTTTCAGAGCACTCCAGTGTTGCTCCTCTTTGTATCATTGTTAGCTAAATTTATATTGTTTGGAAAGAATAAATATGGGATTCTTGAAATCACTTAAGATGGCATACAGTCAAGTTTGGATTTGACATTTAGTTAAAGGATGTTATGCTTAAAATATGGGATGTGTGATGTTAATTGTATTGTCATCATAAAGAAAATATCACGTAGAGTCTTATTTTTCTCTTCTCCAGTTTTCAAGATTTCCCTATAGTTTCAACAAGTTTCTTGTCATTCGTTTTCTTTTCCTCTGTACACGCTCAAAATATCATTTGCACATTGTCACTGTTAAAGGCTTAGACTCTGGCGTTTTCAGTCCCATCTTAATTTCTTTTATTGATATTAAGAGGGGAAAAAAGTACAAGATCAAGTGCTAAATAATCCTCCAAAACCGATTTCTGTATATCTTTTTGTTTTATGGAACTCTTAGTAGTTCTTTGGGTTAGCAAATGTCTTTTTTTTATTTTTTAATTTTTTAATTTTTATGAACCCTTTTCAAGAGATCTCTTGTAAAAACTAAGAGCTGTCGTGTGTTTGGATGCAATCTTCAAGAAGTACTTTTTAATGATTGAACACCATCTTTTTTCAAAATAAAAGCAACTTTTGCAAGGTCTTTTTTATGTTGCTCAAAACTTAATTTTGTGAAAAAACAATTTTAGCTTTTTTGTTTTAAAGCTCGTCCACACACACGCGCATACAGACACATACACTCTCTTATATTGGCTGAAAATGAGCTGGCCCTTCACGGCAAAGGGATAGTTGATCATCCTTTCAATGATGAAGGATTAAAAACTTTTGATCGGTCTTCAGTTTCTCATAAAGATTCTTTTGTCTCTTTTTCTTTCCTATTTGTTGTTTGACTTATAATTCATTAAGGCATTTCTTGCATCGTAGAATTCTTATAAAGCTCATGTACCATTTCTTTATTCCACAATAAAATTTTATTTTCTGTTGCAGGCTGGTCTATCATCAAAAGCCTTTGTCCTGATACAGGTTTGTTTGTCTGCCTTGCTTCTTTCTGCTGCAAAATTCTTTTAATTCTTTTGCATGCTGGCCATTTCTTTCAGGTAATATTTGATGTTATGTTTATGTTGAATTGTTGTGTTAAGACTTGGGAAATTTCATTACAAAGAACTTTCCATGTGAAGCTCTCCTGCAACCACTTTTCCCTATCTTTTGGGGAAAATATCATGATTTTTAAGGCTTACGGAAAAAGGAAATTAGTCCATAGTTTTCTTTTTTTATCTTCAAAAAGACCCAGCTGACAGTTTTGTTCGTGTTCTAAGAATTAGGCTTGCCAGTTAGACTGGTTGAATCATGAACTGGTCCATGATCTGGTTCAGTTCTTGTAAGGGATCCGATCTAGTGTTTGCTATTTTGTGTTTCTTATCATACAAAGCTTGGGCAACAGTTGTCGGGTGAGAATGTGTTATGTATTACTGCTGGAACATAGGTTATGATGTTCATTTCTGTCAGATTGCTAGGTCCTTTCCTTTCTAGATAATGTACTTGTTTATGCAATTTCCATCCGACATGCATTATGCCTTTGCTAGATATCTATAAGGCATCTGTCCGGGTTTCTATCAGTGTATAATAGTTATGCCCCTTTCAAAAAACTTGTAATTGAGTCTAACCAACTCATTTTAGGGGCCCCCAGGCACTGGGAAGACTCAGACCATTCTTGGGCTTCTAAGTACCATTTTGCATGCAACTCCGACGAGGGTGCATTCAAAGTAAGTATAATATCTCTCTCGCTCTCTATAGATATCTTTGATCTTCCGTGTCTAATAATTCTGTTTCTGGTTTCTATTGTTATCTTTAGCAAAACATTATCTCAAAAGCGTACCTGGTAGAGGTGAAATTTTGTAGCAATTTTCTCTAAGCATGCCTTAAGTACATCAGCAATATATGCTCACATTTTTGCCTTATATTTCTCTTTATCCATAGATATATTTATTTCTATTTACTTCTCAGGAGCAGGGCCTATGAGCTAAAGCAGGGGCCACAATTACCAATTGAGGAGAAGTAAGTTTTGCTTTGAAAATATCTGGGCTTTATTTACTCAAAAAAACTTAGCGTTCATGGATTTTGGTTTTCTCCTGTGATTCTGACAGGTTATTTCTTTTTATTTTCATATTGAGATATCTTTTCGAATCTTTTTTGTTGCTTTTGTTCTTGGTTTCTCCTTGCTTGTGTTATACATTAGCTCTGTGGTTGTACTTATTTTCCAGTAATTCATATTTGCAATAGTTTTGAATCAATTCAGAAATGCAATACGGGTAAAAACTGGTATTTATTGTAAATAACAAGAAACTAGATGTAACTAAGTGCAACTTTTCTTGGTTTCTCTTCATTTAAGTTGGTTCAACTTTACCTTGGCATCATATAAAGCTGGGAGGATTATTTAAAGCTAAGGGCATGATTTCCACGCTTACTGCGTATATAGGCAAGAGGTCTTGGCAATCACTTGTTCGATATCTGCATTGTCGAAGGAGAAGTAACTGACAATTTTAAGTGTAATTCAGAGTTTTGCTGTGTCCAAAGAAAATATTAGTATTAGAATATCCATAAGTAGGTTTTCATTTAATAAGAAATCCTGCTTAAAGTACAAGTCTAGATGGTCGATGTATTGCGTACTTATAAACAAGGATGCATGGACACTTCAAAATAAAATGTTGTACGCAAGTTGAACACTTCGTGGACACTTCGGATACACCTGGATGCATTTCAAATTTTTCTTACTTTTTTTTCCGGATGTTTCGCTCCAATACAAATGGGAATGTTTGCCACAATAATTAGATAATTTATGGTAATTTGTTATGTATACACTGATTCTTGCTCTCTATTAAAAAATTGATTCTCTCCTTTGAATTAAGATTAACGTTTCATGATAATTTTGTACTAATTTTATATGTTGTATTTGTCAGTTTTTGTCCTGTAATTTTCAAAATGTCATGTTCCTGTGTCTATGATAGTCTATGATAGAAAGCGGTACCTTTATTAGAAAGAATTAGGGAAAAATCCCCCCAATTACAGTACGAATTACAAAACTTCGAGCGTCTGCACCTCCTCAATGCTCAAAGACCCCAATTCACTCAAATGACTAGATCCCTCTGTTTATTCCTTTCCTCTTATTTATATACATCATAGTCTAACCCTCTAACTAACTATTAACTAACTAGGAGTTACCTATCACTCTGTATGGTATCCATGTCCTGTGTTCTATCTATGTGTTCTAGCTGATAAGTCAGCTTTATTTGGTTGAGTTGCTTTTGAAAGTCCACTTTCGAACTGATAAAGTTGATCATGGCCTTCTTAGTATTCCAGTATTCCTTATGCATAATGGCTCCCTCTTTCATTTGGTATTATTATTTAGATGATGTTGCACGAGTATCTTACATTAGTTGGTGAAATTCTTGTTTAACCAACATAGATCTTTATTTTCCATTGGATTACCATCTGTTCCTATTTAAATTATAAACTCTGCAATCTCCTTCTCGATTAATTTTACTTTGTCAGCTCTCATGTTATACTGTTGTAAATTTGCATTACCAACTTCAATTTATTCATTTAAGAATCAATTTAGGATCCTGACCATTTCTGCCCTTAGACCAACCAAAAGAGAACAAAGATGGTTGTTACACTAGCTTTGTTAGTAGATTACACTTTTCATATTTTATCTTGCTAGAAGATTTTTTTATGATTTTTCTATTGCCTTTTCTTTTGGCAGATACAGACATTGGAGACTGGCTTCTCCATGGTTAGATAGCATTAATCCAAGGGATAGTCTGATGCCAAAAGATGGTGATGATGGTTTTTTCCCTACTACTGGAAATGAATTAGTAAGTACTTTTCATTAGTTAGGTTTGTTGATTTTACAAAATAATGTCTAATCATCATGGATTTTATCAGAAACCTGAAGCTATAACTTCAAGTCGTAAGTATCGTGTAAGAGTTCTAGTATGTGCCCCATCAAATTCTGCCCTAGATGAGATTGTGTTGCGGGTTCTCAGTGGAGGTATGCAGTTTCTCTTGTCTTTCTTGTTTTATGTTTTTACACGTGAAGCAACAGTAGGCAGAGTTAGCTCAGTTTCTTATTGTCACAAAATATCTTTGTTTTATTTCAACGCATTTATTTGGGGGAAATGAAAAAGGTTAGGCTTTTACATTACACTAGCCAAATACCCGTGCGTACACAGGTTAGTTCGTTTTTACGTATTTTTGAAATACACTTGTTTATAAAATTAAAGTTATACATTGTGATATATATATAATTAGTTGTTTTAGTTCTAAAAAATTGAAAAAGTGAGAGTAAGCAACATGTAATGTTTTCCTGTCAGAACTCAAGAGTAAAATAACCATTTACAAATAATAATGATATTTATAAAATTGTTTAACAAAAATGAAAATATACTACTAACATGTAATGTTTTCCCGTCGGGATTCAAGAATAAAATAACCATTTATAAATAATAATGATATTTATAAAATTGTTTTGTGATTAAAAAAAAATGAAATTATACAACTAACATGTAATGCTTCCCCTCAGGACTCAAGAGTAAAATAACTATTTACAAATAATAATAATATTTATAAAATTGTTTTGTGATAAAAAAAAATGAAAATATACTGCTAACATGTAATGTTTTCCTGTCGGGATTCAAGAATAAAATAACCATTTACAAATAATAATGATATTTATAAAATTGTTTTGTGATAAAAAAATGAAATTATACAACTAACATGTAATGTTTTCCCGTCGAGATTCAAGAAGAAAATAACCATTTACAAATAATAGGCCAACTTAAAAAGTTAAAGGACTTATTTGGCCGAAAAAGACTTATTTGGCCCAACTTAAAAACTTATAGAACCTATTTGACCCAACTTAAAAACTAAAAAATGACCTATTTGGCCAAACTTAAAAACTTAAATGACCTATTTGGCTAAAAAGGATCTATTTGGCCTAACTTAAAAACTTATAGGACTTATTTGACCCAACGTAAAAGCTTAAAGGACTTATTTGGCCGAAAAGGACTTATTTGTCCCAACTTAAAAAGTTATAGGACCTATTTGGCTCAACTTAAAAGCTTAAAGGCCGGAAAAAAACTTATTTGGCCTAATTTAAAAACTTATAGGACCTATTTGACCCAACTTAAAAATTTATAGGACCTATTTGGCCTAACTAAAAAACTTAAAGGAATTGATCTAAGACGATGAAATTATAACATGTAATGTTTCTCCGCTGAGACTTAAAAGTAAGATAATCATTTATCATTTATAAATAATAAAGACATTTACAATGATAAAAACTAAAAATTAAAAATGAAGGAATAAAAAACATTAAGAAAAAGCAAAAAAATAAGAAATATAAATATAAGAAAAATAGAAAAATTAAAAAGTAAAAAATTCCCGGGACTCAAAAGTTATTATTTATACCGACATATAATATTTTCCCATCGAGAATCAAAAGTAAAATAATCATGTATAGATAATAAAGACATTTATAGATTTTGATATATGATTAAAGACAATAAAAGTATACCGACAACATGTATTGTTTTCCCGTTAGGATTTAAAAGAAAAATAATCATTTATCATTTATAAATAATAATGTCATTTGTAAAGCTAAAATTAAAAAAATAAAAATTTAAAAACTAAAGAAATAAAAAAACATTAAGTAAAAATGAAAAGAAATGGCTCAAATACTATTTTGATGCCTTAACTTTTTTTAAGGTTTAATTTTGTCATTTAACTATTTTTTGGGCCAAATAAAAAACTTAAAGGATCTATTTGACCCAACTTAAAAACTTCAAGGACTTATTTGACCCAATATAAAAAACTTAAAGGAATTAGTTGGCTGAAAAAGACTTATTTGGCCTAACTTAAAAACTTATAGGGCCTATTTGGCCCAACTTAGAAACTTATAGGACTTATTAGGTCCAACTTAAAATCTTAAAAAACTTATTTGGCCCAACTTAAAAAACTTAAAGGATTTATTTGGCTGAAAATGACTTATTCGGCCCAATTTAAAAACTTATAGGACCTGTTTGACCCAACTTAAAAACTTATAGGATTTATTTGGCCCAACTTAAAAACTTATAGGACCTATTTAACCGACCTAAAAACTTAAATGACTTAGTTGGTCTAACTTAAAAACTTAACGAAGAAAGAAAAGAAAAAGAAGGAGAGAAAAAAACAAAAAATGAAGAAGAGAACAAAAAGAGAGGAAAAGATAAAATAAAAATAAAGGAGAAAGAAAGCTGAGGGAAAGGAATTTGAAAAAAAAAAAAAAAGATAAAAGTGGGAGCTGTAGCGCGAGTGAGCGGGATTACTTTTAACCAAAGATTGCCACGTGGCCCCAAAAGGGGTTTGTTTTCCTAATATAGTAGATTCACTTACATGATTTGATGATCCTACTGTTCAGATAGCACACAGCATTTGGTAATTAGTCAACTGAAAGTAATTCTACTTTGAAGTGTAGTGGTAAAATTTCCGTGGCTTGCACAATCAGAATATTTTCTATTTTAAAAGCAAAGATGATACATGATTGAATGCATTTTGATGTTTCCCGTTTTAGTTTTATATTTGATGCCAATGATGACATTTTTCTTGGGGGGAAGTGGGAGTTAAAAGGTTAACTGCGACACCCTTACTACGATGTTATTGCCATCTAGGTTGTTTGGCAGGTAGTTAACCCTTGTAATTAATTATCGTTATAAGCAGACGGAACTTACCCTGTATTTGCAATGTTTATTTTTCTTCACTGATAAATTTATTTAATATTTTTGGCTTTCTTTTGAGAATTTCTGGTATCACATAATTTTTTATGATTACATATTTAGTTTTAAGTTGTTGTTCATGGATGTTCTTAGGTATCCACGACGAAAATGACCGTGCTTATTGTCCAAAAATTGTGCGGATTGGTCTCAAAGCACATCATTCTATCAAGGCTGTTTCCCTGGACGAACTTGTATGTACATGGAGAAGATTGGATCAAATGTCTCTTAAATTAGCTGTGCTATTACCACCATTATTATTTAATCATCCGTATTACTACTTTCGTAAAATGTTATCATACCATGATCATGCATGGGCCGGTCAAGAAGAAAGCTTAACTATTAAATTAATGAAGCGCTTTCATATAATCTAAAATCTAAATGTTAGATGAAAAGGTTCCTATATTTGTTCCTACACAAAATATTGTCTCTTTGGAATTAATTGTCCAGGTAAATGTGTGGCAGGCACAAGGTTTTATTTCATTACAGATAATTGTAGCCATTCTCACCATCCTTCCCTAGGCTAGCATCCTATTTCTGGCTTATTGTCAAATGTCAGTGTGGAAGTCCAGAATGATAGTGATAGACCCCCTTGTATTAAGGTGTAGGTGATGAGGGGTAGGAATGGATGCAGTGGATTAAACCATGGGAACAATGACGGCAGGACAGAGAGCATGGTCCGCATGGAGAATAGTCATGCTGAGCATAACAGAATGCTGATGTGGCAAGGGAGAGAAAAGGGAAATAAGATAGATTAAATGTAAGGGGGAGACGAATGGGGGATAACCAGAAATTCATAGAGTTGAATTAGGAGGAACCAGGGAAGTTAGCCTCTCAAAGAGCTAGCCTAACCTCTGAGAGTTATGTTTTCTTATTCTGATAATCCGATTTCTGTAATTGGTGGTTACTCACATTCAAATACATGGGCTTAGACAGCTTGTCTTACCAAATATAGTGTTGAATAATTTTCCATCATTTTCTTGTGTATTAGAAGTTAAAACATGAAAGCATGACCAGCTGCAGTGTTGATTATGAGCTTGGACACATTGTAGACAAGTAGTAGTCAGCCTTTTTGCTTCTTCATCTTATGTAATTCTGTCTTTGCTCTTTTAAACTAATCAATTTTTGTAGAATCTCCTTTTTTTTTTGCCATATTCTAGAACCTTCTTTATACAATGACATTCCTGCAATCTCTTTTGATAGCCTAGATCGCTGCCAAGCAAGTGGTTTGTTATCATCCGTGGCTGAATAAAAATAGGCTAATTTGATTTTTTTTTTTTTTTGTTATAAATAAAAAACCTGCATTATTCTTCAGGTCAGGTTTTTGACCGAATGGGTATCCACGCATGTCAGCTCAAGATGGAGAACTTTGTAGTGTGTCCTAATTGCACTTCATAAATTCACTCTTCACTAGGACTGGAACCTTATCTACTTTTGCTTTCATGATTTTCATTTGTGTCCATCTTTCATATATCTTATAATTGGGTAATCCAATTTTACTGTAAGCACAATAGTACGTAGATTTCCAGACCAAAACATATTCATGAACATTGGTTTTATTTATTCTACCAAAGAAAACAATGGTTACATTTATGATGGGTCCAACCGCTCTGATGATATGGTGATGCGAAGAAAAATATTTTCTTCCAAGAAAATAAATTGAGCATGATACATGTTCCTTGAACTGGGAAACATTCAAGTTTGATAGCAGTTTGTACAATGAGTTGGAAGTCTAAACTTGATATCTGATCTAGTGCATGTTTGGATTAAGCTTATTTTTGAAAAATATTCTTTTTTTCTAGCGTCCCAGAAGAGCTTTTGAAAAAATCAATTATTTCTCATCATTAAGCTGTACTTGAATGTGGCCTATATTGCAATTTGTATGGTTAATCTGGACTTAAAAATGTCATTTGGGTCAAACTTTGATGTTTAAAATTTCACTTGCAGGTGAAACAAAAACGTGCTAGTGCCAGCAAATCATTTACTGATAAGCAGAGTAATGCTTCTGCAGGAAGCAATGATGACAGTATCCGGGCTGCAATTTTGGATGAGGCCACAATTGTATATATTTCAAGCTTTAAGTTGAATGCAAAAGAAAATGCAAAAAGCAATGTGATTTCTCATTATTTTCTTTGTGCTTGGCAGGTCTTCTCCACCCTCAGCTTTAGTGGTTCACATGTTTTCAGTAAACTAAGTCGCAGCTTTGATGTTGTGATTATAGATGAAGCAGCACAAGCTGTAAGTGGGAAATCTTCTAGTTTAATTGCGGAATCACCTGTTGGATTGCTTGAAATATTAATAAACTTGGCAAAGTTTGGTCCAAAGAAGTTCCTGTGCATCCTAAGAATATTGCGGCAACCAATCTTAAAAAGTAATATGCAGATGGAATAACAATGATAGGAAGCATACTGGATATTCAAAGAAATTAGTTATTTTGGGTGTGGGGATGGGAGAGAGAGACCCTTATTCTTGATGTCAATCCTTTGGAATTTCTAGCCTAATTTTCCCTTTTTGCATTCTTTCAATGCTTCAAATTAGTAAGACAAGTTTACAAGTACCTGCTGATTTCTAGTTTCTGCATATGATATCTATGTTTTACTACACATCTCAAAGATATGTGCAAAGGGGTCACAACTAGCTTGAGAACAAGGTGAGGCCATAAGAGGCTTCTTCATAACGGCAGGATTACAACAAGGGTCAACTTTGAGTCCTTACCTTTTCATCTTGGTCTAGCTGTGCTTAAATACTGAGTATACCTAAGAGCAGGGGCCATGGTGTATGTTTTTTGCAGATGGTATAGTCCTAGTTAAATAGTTGAGAAAAGAAACAAATGGAAAGGTAAGAACAAGCCTTGGAAGCACATGCTTCGTTTTAGTAGAAATTAAACTGCTCTCTTATATTTCAATGTGGACTTTCATGTGTTCCGCATATGACTATTTCAAGTGATTGTTGCTACTTGGCTTGAGCTAGACAAGCAGAGAAGGATCTTATGCCACCTGTGATCGGGCTATCTATCTAGTATCTAGTATTATGACTAATAGAGTAGAGGCACTACTGGGCGAGGCTGAAAGGTAAGCTTGGTAAGAGGCACACAAATTCTTGCTTAGGTCTTAACGTTAAAAAGGAGAACATATCATGTTACAATTCTCTTGGTTTAAGTATCTTGGTCCATCATACAAAATGACAGGGAGATTGATAGACAACTGAACAATATTGGTAATGCAGTAGCAGAATGATCAATGAAACAGTAGCAGAAATGATATAATGGGTCTGTATTTGTATTATTGAATGAAGGACAGAGCCAAAAGACTCATACAAGGGACTGAATATACCGGAGCCTCAGCTCCTGACCAGAGAATAATTCTCCTAACCAACCAACACAATGATTACTCCCGAATGAATTTCCCCAATCACTACCTTGCACAATATACCCCGCTAACAGAATCACATGGGGTCTATTGCCATCTCACTAACTAACTTCTCTTTCTCTCTCCCTGGCCCCACTTTCTTTCTTCTAGAATAAACCTTCCAAATAACAGGCCTCTTTGTAGGAAGGCCTATGTCAGTCACGGTTTCAGGCCCACCATTCAGGTTCCTATCATTGCCTTCCCCTTCAACAACAGCCTTGTCCTCAAGGCTGATATGAGGAAATTGACTTCTCAGCAAGGATTCATCCACCCAAGTAGTATCTTCCATAGCCCTTCCTTTCCATTTGACTAACCACTGCTTCACCAATAAATCCCCTTCACAGATTTCTCTAGAAGCCAACAATGATTCCGGTTCTTCTAAGTCATCAACTTCAATTTCCAACCCTGCAGGCAACTCTGGTTCTGTGGTGTAATTCCCAATGGCTTTCTTCAATTGGGAAATGTGGAAAACTGAATGGATCTTTGCCGGCTCGGGCAACTTCAGTTTGTAGGACACAGCTCCTACTCTTTCAAGTATCGGATAAGGTCCAAAATACCTTGGAGCTAATTTTTGATTGATCCTCCTTGCTACTGTTTGTTGTCTATGGGGTCTCAATTTCAAGATCACCCACTCACCTACCTCAAAAGACACATCTCTTATTTTCTTATCCGCATAATGCTCCATTTGCTGCTGTGCTCTAAGCAAATGGTGCTTCAATTGTCGCAATGCCTCATCCCTATCTACTAACTCAGCAGCTACTGCCTCCACCCTTGTCTTTCCTTGGGAAAACCGAATCAACGGAGGTGGTTTCCTCCCATACACAACGGTGTTGCACCGGTGGACACATGATACATAGAATTATACCATAGTTCTGCCCAAGATACCCAATAGGACCAATTTTTGGGCTGTTCGGAAGCAAAACAACGCAAATAAGCCTCAAGACACCTATTCACCAGCTCAGTTTGGCCATCCGTCTCGGGATGATAGGAAGAGCTCATCTTTAAAACCGTTCCTTGCAATCTAAATAGCTCTTTCCAGAACAAACTGATGAACTACGGATCTCGGTCACTTACAATGGATTGGGGTACTCCATGCAAGCTAACTATCTCCTTGGAGAATACCTCAGCTACCTTCCTTGCAGTATAGGGATGCTTCAAGGGTATGAAGTGACCATATTTTGATAATTTGTCCACCACAACAAAAATAGCTTTGAACCCTTTAGATTTAGGAAGGCCTGTTATGAAATCAAGGGAAATATCCTCCCAAATCTGCCTCGGGATAGGAAGAGGCTGCAGCAAGCCCGCAGGTGAAGACGCGGAGTATTTTTGTCTTTGGCAGACATCACAACTTCTCACAAATTCCTGCAGAGACTTTTTCATCCCTATCCAATACAAATTGCTGGCAACTCTCCTATATGTTCTGAAGAAGCCAGAATGACCTCCTGCTGGGGTGGAATGAAATTCCTGCAATACCAAGGGTATGCAAGCCGCTTTTGCAGCCAAAACCAATCTGTTTTGGTAGAGCAGTACCCCTCCGTGCAAGCTGAACCCGGAATGGGAGTTTGGGTCTGCCAATAGATCTTCTATCACTTGTTTCAGTTGCTCATCTTCCCTCACTTCTTGTTGCACTTGCTGTACTTGCAACCATATAGGAAAAGAAGTGATTCTCTTCAACTCAACTTCTTCAAACATCCTTGACAAGGAATCAGCTGCCTTATTTTCAGGGCCCGGCTTGTAAACGACCTCAAAATGATAGCCTAGGAGCTTAGCCATCCAATTTTGTTGGTCAGAATAGACCACAAAATTCCTACCCAAGAGGTATGGTCTCCAATGTTGCACCGCCAAGACTAGTGCCATCAATTCCTTCTCATAAGCTGATTTAGCCAAGTTGTTTTTAGACAAGGCCTTGCTGAAATATGCGATTGGTCTCTTCTTTTGCATCAAAACAGCCCCCACACCCCTTCCAGATGCATCGCACTCAATTCCAAAGGGTTGGGTAAAATCCGGAAGCACCAGTATTGGAGACGTGGTCATCACCTTCTTCAACTCCTCAAAAGCTTGTAAGGCTTCCTCTCCCCACTTGAAACCTTCCTTCTTAGTCAACTCCGTCAATGGTTTGGCTATTTTCCCATGCCCCTTGATGAACTCTCTATAATATCCCATCAAACCCAAGAATCCTCGAACATCCTTCACATTATGAGGGATTGGCCATTGCACAATGCTCGTTATCTTATCCGGATCCACTGCTACCCCTTTTTCAGAAATAATATGGCCTAGGTACTCAACTTGTTTGCTGCCAAAAGTACACTTTTTCCTATTAACCACAAATCCCTTGTCTTGTAACACTTCTAGGACTTGAGTTAGGTGCTGCACATGTTCTTTCCACCCCCTACTATATACCAAGATATCATTAAAAAAAAACCAATACAAACCTCGTTAGGAAAGGTTTGAACACTTGATTCATTGTAGATTGAAATGTGGCCGGGGCATTTGTCAACCAAAACGGCATCACCAAAAATTCATAGTGTCCTTCATGTGTTTGAAGCGCCGTTTTGTGCACATCCTCCTCCCTCACTCTTATTTGGTGATAACCCAATTTTAAATCGATTTTGGAAAAATACCTAGCACCGTGCAATTCATCCAACAACTCCTCCACCACCGGAATGGAGTACTTATCCGGAATAGTGACCTTGTTTAGTTCTCTATAATCCACACACATTTTCCAAGTATCATCCTTCTTTTTGACCAAGATTACAGGGCTAGAAAAAGCACTAGAACTATGTCTAATGATACCTTGCTTCAGCATACTCTGAACTTGCCATTCTATCTCATCTTTGTGGTGGTACGGATACCTATAAGGCCACACTGACTAGAGCAGCTTCCTTTTGCAGCTCAATGGAATGCACAGTGTCTCTCTTTGGTGGTAATCCCTCCATTTCCTTGAACACCTTCGGAAAATGACTCAACACCTGTTCTAGCTCCCTTTGTTGTTGCTGTGCTAATTCACATCTCAGTGCCACTTCATCCTCTAACTCCCTATCCTTCGACAAACTATGCAGTGAAGAGGTTTTCCAGTGGAAACTCAACACCATCTCATCCCAATCAAAAGTAACTTTACCAAATCTCCTCATCCAAGCTGCTCCTAATATCAAATCCAAGTCACCCAATTCCAACATATAGGCATCTACCAATGTTGTGAAATTTACCAGCTGGACCCCTAAGTTCTTGCACTGCCCCACTGTGGTGACCCTATGGCCATCCCCCAATGTCACCACTAGCGCCTTTTTCGATTCACCATCAATCCCACGTTGCCACTTTTGTGTCGATGAAACAGTGACTAGCACCACTATCAACCAATACTTGAACTCCTATTCCCATTATCTTGCCTTCCAACCTCATCGTAGTAGGTGGTCTCCACGATTTCCCGGTTTCAGATAACCCAAACATATCCAAGGCGTTGCATTCAATAGTGGCGTCTTCATTTTCCTCCTTGAGTTCGGTCGCTACCACCTCTCCTTCCTCATTTACCATTTCGTCATCTCCAAGAATCACCAAACGGAGTTGTTTCTCTGTGCACTGATGCAGAGGATGAAGCCGTTCTCCACATCGAAAGCAAAGGCCACGTGTCTTCCTATCCATGAGTTCGGAATAAGGAAGGTGCTTGATGCCTCTACTTTTGCCCACGCTGCTGCTTCGTCTTCCTTCGTCTCGCTCTTGTCGCACCGAACCAGAACTCAGACTAGGGTTAGAATTAGCACTGGATTGGGTCGTTTTTGCTGGGCCTCCACTCAAAAAATTTGACCCAAAATTACCCCTAGTTGGGCCCGGGTTAATATGCGATCCAGGTCCACTCCTTCCACCCGAATTGAAACTCGACCCGGATCCCCCTTTCACACCCGGCCCGTGCTCCGCCTCTCTTATCCACTTCCAAGATCTCGCTCCCCCACCGCCTCGGTGTACCAGAGAACCACGCAACTCCGTTTCAACATCGCGTGGTATTTTCATTGCTTGAACACACGTTTTGGGATTGAAGGTCCTCACCCTCTAGTGAATTTCTGACTTGAGGCCTCCCATGAAATACCCCAAATATTGATCCTCAGGAAGACGCTCAACCTGCAAAGAAACATACTCAAAATCGGAGATATATTCCTCCACGTCTCCAATTTGCTGAAGATCCTTCAATTCTTCAAATGGGTTATCACTCTTCCTTCCCCCATAACGTTCAATCAGAGATTTATTCAATTTTGACCATGTAAGTTCATCCTTTGTCTCACGTAACAGATTGAACCAGTGTATTGTCGCACCCTCCATACTTAGCTTCGCCAATCTCACTTTCACCTCCTCTGATGATCCCTGCACCTCAAAATAGGTTTCCGCCCGTGTAACCCATCCAACCGGGTCGTCACCACCAAACGGTGGTAGCTCCGCCTTCTTTACAGCCATTTTGAACTCGGAGCTTACATCCTTAGTATAGGACGATGAATGGCTCCTGTCGGGGGAATGACGATCGCGTAACTTCGCAAACTCAGTCATCATGGATCTCCGGAATTCCTCCATAGTCTGACGGAAGGACTCTTCCAGAGTCATGATTTCCCCCTCCAACGCATCAACTTTATCGGACATTTTGGGTGGCATGGACAACGCAGCGACTCGCTAGCTCTTCCACGGGATCCGGCAGGTCGGACCAATGATAGAAAACAGAACCATATTGGTAATGAAGTAGCAGAATGATCAATGAAACAGTAGCAGAAATGATATAATGGGTCTGTATTTGTATTATTGAATGAAGGACAGAGCCAAAAGACTCATACAAGGGACTGAATATACCAGAGCCTCAGCTCCTGACCAGAGAATAATTCTCCTAACCAACCAACACAACGATTACTCCCGAATGAATTTTCCCCAATCACTACCCTGCACAATATACCCTTCTAACAGAATCACATGGGGTCTATTGCCACCTCACTAACTAACTTCTCTTTCTCTCTCCCTGGCCGCACTTTCTTTCTTCTAGAATAAACCTTCCAAATAACAGGCCTCTTTGTAGTAAGGCCTATGTCAGTCACGGTTTCAGGCCCACCATTCGGGTTCCTATCAGAGATAGAGGGAGATGTCAACCATATAGGATTCAAGTAGGGTGGATGAAATTAAGTAGTGCTTCTACTGTAACTTGTCATGAAAAAGTGCCACTGAAGCTTAAAGGGAAAATTATCACATAGCTATAAGAGCTGCAATGTTTGGACTAAATGCTAACGGTAAAGAGCTAACAAGAAAGTAAGATTAGTGTTGAAGAGATGAGAATGTTAAGATAGATGAATGGTCACACAAGACAGATAAGATTAAGAATGAAAGCATTATAGAGAAAGTTGGAATAATACCTATGCCAGATTCTTAGGTGGGAAATTGTTTTCCTTTTTAAAAGAGAGATAAATAAAGAAAATGGTAAGCCATAGCACGATTGTGTTAGGTTGTGACATACTTATACATAATTACATTACATACATACATACATGTGTGCGTACGTGCAAAATATTATGTACAGGGAGCATTGATAGAAATAGACTACCTAAAGGATTCAGGTTAAATATTTTACATATTATAACATGTTATTATTCTTAATCCTCGCTCAATCTAGCACATGGATATCAATCATGCCCAGCTTGATACATACAACATTCACTGATTTCTCAAAATATCAACTAACTGGTCTCTAGCGATGGCAAAGCGGGCGGCCCGCCCTGCCATGAGTCCACAGAAAATAGGACAGGGCGGGGCGGACCCACCAATTGGTAGTGGGTTCAGAATGTGAGCCCAGCCCAGCCCACCCCGCGGCGGGTTGGCGGGCCGATGGGTTGGCCAGGCTTAAACATAAAAAAATGAAGTAAAAAACAAATTTTGGCCTAAAAAATGGCGAGTTGGCCCGCCTAAACCCGCCATAAAATGGGCCAAAATGGCAGGCTGGCGGGTTGGCCCGCCTAAAATACAGGAAAAAAAACCTATAAAAATTAGTTAAAAAAATCAAAAAAAAATGTATAGGCCCGACAGGTTGGTGGGCTAGGCGGGGCGAGTTATGTGGGGTGACGGGCCGGCCCAACGGGCCAGGCCCATATTGCCATCCCTACTGGTCTCCAGTCTGAACATGCTTTAGCAAAATCTGCCTTTGTTGTATCTTGTTATTCTATATGATAGTCAGCCTAGTCTGAGCTAGTTTAGAGAGTTAGTTATTCTGTTATGTAACTGTCAAACAGTTAGAAGTTGATTCTAGAACATTCTGTCAGAGTCTCAACACTTGAGAACTCTATATATACAGTCTGTAATCATTCAGCTATATAACAGCAGGAAATTACATTTCAGTTACCTTTCTCTCATCCCTCACCCTCTGAAATTCTGCAAACCAACCTTATACAAAGCTTTTCTGAACCAAAATGGCAATTAAATTCTTTTTTTTTTTTGGGGGGGGGGGGCAAAAAATGAAACACAAGGTTATTGGCAATATGTATAGCAACTTGGTTGTTACTATATATTCATAGTGCTTGACACCACACAATCTCTTCACACCATACCATTCCATCAAATCCCAATTGAATCCAGGTAACCCACAAAGCCTGAACACCATCTACCACAGATTCAACAGTTTCAGTGTCATACTACTGTAAAGTGTCCATCTATGTGTCAAGTAGCAGAACCCGAGCACAATCAAGAGCCACTCGATTTAGAAGCCCAAGCCCTGATATCTTGAAACAGCAATTTTCTTTCTAATTTAGTTTTAAGGCTCCTGATGGCTGATACCATATTGAAAAAGGAAAGATATACAGAGAAAATGACAGGACATATCACAATTGTTTGTGTGTGTGTGTGTGTATTATATTTATATAGATAGATAGATATATTATTTACTGGGAGCAATACTATAATACCCAAAAGACCAGAGTACCCTTGCATATTTTACACATTAAAGAGTTCCTAGTTATTTTGTTAAGTTATATTGTTGACTTGTTAATATTTGTGACGAGTAGATTAGTGACTGTCAATATGAAATGATAACCAATATTTCCTGTTTATTAATTTATTTTCTCTTTACATGACATGTTACTTGTAAACAGGTGGAACCTGCAACTCTTGTTCCCTTAGCCAATCAATGCAAAAAAGTTTTTCTGGTATTTTTCATTGCTGCTCCTTTCATTAGAAAAGAGATTCATAATTTACGTTTACTGCTTGTTTAAACAAGGCCTGCTGAATAGAAATACAATTACTATTGAACCTTTTAAAAATGTGCTGGAATAAGCACTTTGAAAATCATTTTGGGCAATTGTTGTTCTTACTGTTGTTACATTTTCTTGCTATTTTTTTCAAGGTCGGTGATCCAGCTCAACTTCCAGCAACTGTAATTTCGGACATTGCTAAGAGTCATGGGTAAACAATTATGTTGGTGATAGTTATATCTTTTTGGTACATTAAACCAACCTTTGATTAAGACCTGAATTTTCTGTCTCTTATGTTTCTTGAACTTAAGATATGGCACAAGCCTATTTGAGAGATTGAAGCAGGGTGGTTATCCAGTTAAAATGTTGAAGACTCAATACCGAATGCATCCTGAGGTTGGTGCATATGTTTAGCAGAATCTTGCACAATTATTTTGTTAAATATATGCACTTGTTCTGTGATCAAATGAGTATCAACTATCAAGAGGTTTAGACATGAGATAATTAAATTCGAAAACTAAGTAGATACTTCTAATGTTTTTTTGTTTGGCTAATTTCTCATCCGTCTGTACTATTTGATATAAACAGATACTAAGACCCTTGATATTGGATAAGTATAGGAAACAATATTCTGGTCCTTATAGAAGACTATTTAGCAACAACTTTGTAATAATTGTGGTTTTAAAACCTTTCCTTGCAAGCCAATTCAAAGTAAGTCTAACACTGCAGATACCGTGATGTTTTTCTTTCTTCTGCAATAGTTGGCCTGATAGAATTAAAAAAATATTATTAGTTGTTAATCTTCACACCTAAAATATGCAGCATATAACTAAGTTCTGAAAGTATTATATGCCTGTGATTTGTCATTTGTAGCCCCCCCCCCCAATTTTTTTCTCTCTCTGCATGTACAGTACACTAATCAGCTAAATTGATCTGCTGTCTTATTGTCGGCATCAAACCTAAAGGCCTATTGAACAAAGATTTGATTGAAGAATGCTGATGTTATGCCACAGCCTAAAATTCTCAGGTTGGTCATAGTAGCCTGCTTGGGAACATAGGACAGTTAGAGAAAATGGAGTTGGAATTTGAAGGTTGTGTTCTCGACTCGTCAAGGACAAGTGTGGCGGTAATAAGTTAAGATCTATATGCTGGAAGAGGGATTTCTGGATGAATTAAGCTCAGAAAACTTGATGGATTGAAGGGATTATTTGGGTAAAAGTAGTTTCTAAGCAATAGCTGGGGACAAGGATCAAATTGACTCAGTTACTGTGAGTGGTATTTACAGGTTAGGTCTACAGTTTGATGGGTTTAGCAAAAGTTGAGTAAAGTTGAATTATTGCTTCGGAGGAATGAATTTTGATGGTGCCCAGTCAGGAAACTGGTCAAGGCAATATTTTCATTTGAATAATATATATTAGAAATAGGAGAAGGGGGAGAAAATGTTTTAATTTGATGAATACATGTTTTAATTTACATCTAGGGCTCCTTAGGTATTTTGCCTTGGATTTAATTTCATCACATGACCGAGAAAACAGTAACCTGTAAAATAGAATTTTGCTTAGTTGCATCAATGGAAGAAATAGGGATTATGTTAGGATAAAGAATAAAAGGAGTTAGAGTTGTTGGTGAATTTGAGGGATATCATGTACAAATAGGAGAAATAAGGAGAAAATAAATCGTTCTGTTATATTGGATATTGGGAGTGGAAGGAGAGATCCAAAGGGTAAACCCTTGGAGGAATTCTATTCCCATCTTTTGTTCAATGTTCAGCAATACACTACTATTCTTTTGATTTGTTCTATCTTTCTTTCATTTCAATTTCTTGGTTCCTAGCAGATTATTATAGCAATCTCTTAAGAAAGTGGACCTTAGATTTAATCCTTAATAACTTTTTATTTAGATAAGATTCATCCCTGTGTTGCTATCTTCTATTACTTTCATCTTCTTTCTGTGTTCTCTCCATCTATTGAAATTTCATGACACTTTTTCTAAGTGGGTTTTATTATATTATGATTGAACAGATAAGAAGCTTTCCCTCTAGGGAGTTTTATGAAGATTCATTGGAAGATGGGGATGATGTCAAATTACGGACAGAACGTGCATGGCATAGGTACCGCTGCTTTGGGCCATTCTGCTTCTTTGACATACACGAGGGAAAAGAGGCTCGGCCATCTGGGAGTAGAAGTTCATGGATAAATGTTGAGGAAGTTGATTTTGTCCTATTCTTGTATCAAAAATTGGTAACACTTTATCCGTCGCTCAAGTCGGGTAACCAACTTGCAATTATATCACCCTATAGTCAACAAGTCAAGCTCTTCCAAAAACGTTTTGAAGAGACTTTTGGAGTGTCTGCAGAGAAAGTAGTGGATATATGTACTGTTGATGGTTGTCAGGTAAACTAGCTTAGTCGTATGATATCCTTCATTTTTGCTTTTGGTATTGATTAAATAATTAATAATATCTTGAATATGGTTCTAATTGTTCATCATCTGGAGCACGATTAACCTCACACCAAGTATTAGTGTAAAGAGATGTTTGGGAGAACTTATTCGGACTTTATGACATAAGCAATTGCATTAATATTTGGAAGAGCTTATGAAAATAACTTATGGATGCCTTGTTTTCAGCTTATTTTCGTAAGCTCACTAGAATAGCTTATAGAAATAGTTTATAAAGAGTTTATGCCAAGTTTCCTCTCATTCTCTCTTCGATGGTAGGAACAACTTATGGACAAGCACTTATATGATCAGTGCTTAATTAAGTTGTTTATCCAAATACCCTCTAAGACCAAGTCCGTTGTGCACCCATATAATTTGTGGACCATGCAACAGAGACATGGCTTTATATTAATTGTTACATACATAGAAGCTTTGAATCACCGATTGGGAATGTTTGTGAAGGATTTTCTACCATAGTATATTAGTACGCACCATTTAACAAGCCAGTTCTCTTTTCTATTTCCTCACTGTCTTCCTCTGTCTTACTGTCAATTCTCTCTGAACTCATCAAAGATTTTGTTCAATATACCTGGCTTCAGTTATGAAAATAATGTTATCAAGGATTTTTCTGGAGGTCAACTGAAACTGACCATGAACATCGGGAGGTTTGAGAGGTTGACTGTAATTCAAACCGAGGGTGTAAGGTTTTGAGCCACCACCTCCACCTTTGGTTGGTATAGGAGAAGAGAAATCAATGTCTTCCTGTGTATGAAACCGCAAGGATGCTAAATTGTTGGAGCCACAAACTGTGACAGTAACCTATTTTACCTCAAGGCCAAGGGTAGGGTAGTGACCATTGTGATAGGTGGCAAGTGGTATGGAAATAAACAAAAAGGAGAGTGCAGGATTAGGAGATCCAAAGAATCATAGGGTGAATAGCAACAAATTTTGTTATTTCATTTGGACATCTTGATATGATTTATGCCTTAATTAAACAAGTGAGAGTGCAGAGTTGGGAGATCGAAAGAATCAGTGAGAATAGCCATAAATTTTGTAATTTCAATTTGAAGTCTTGATATGGTTTATGCCTTAATGAGTAACTTGATGATGGTTTCTTCTATGCCAGTTTGAATCAATCCCCTTAAATGAATATGTTACTTCCTGTTTGCGTGTAGCTTCTTCCAATTTGTGTGTGCCTTTCACACAGAAGAACCTGCACAATGCTACGGCCATTCATTTTAAGCACTTTTTACATCCACACGAGCTATTGCACTGCACCATAGACGGGTCTTATTGCACAGTTTTCACAAGATTAAATTATAAAAAAATAAAATAAAATTGGAAGTTGGGGGAATAAATCATCGCTAATTGTATATTTTGTAATATTTCTTTCATTTCAATTTGTTGTTACTTAAATGATTGCCATATAACTTGGGCTTCTTTCCTATCTGATATGCTTCTTACATGGTTGGCACATTAGATATGAGATTAATGAATAGTCTCCTTTCTTTTCAGGGACGTGAAAAGGACATTGCAATATTTTCGTGTGTCAGGGCAAGCAAAGATGGTGGTATAGGATTTTTGGAGGACAAACGACGAATGAATGTTGGGATCACTAGAGCAAAGTCAGCAATATTGGTACTGTATCCTTTTGGGGATAACGTGATACTTTCAACAATTTCATTTGGTACAATAGCCTTAACGTGATGCGTTTTGTTGTTTGTATGTAGGTGGTTGGATCTGCCTCAACACTGAGGAGGAGTAAACAATGGAACAAGCTTGTAGAAAGTGCTGAGAAGACGGACTGCTTTTTCAAAGTAAATCTTCTGAAAAAAGTCATATACATGTCTCCCAATAGCAATGCAGTGAAATTCAATCTACTAAAATAGAATTTTAATTGAGCCTAACTGATCAAAATTTGCACGCTTTATTATAGGGGAAAACTTGAGTGCAATTGTTTGCATTCTGTTTTTACTATTTTACACACAAAATGTGTATTCCAGGTCACATCCAAACTAGTTAATTGTCATTTGCATTTTCTGTAACTGTTATTGCAGATGTATAAGAGAGAGAAAAAACAGTGAAAAACAGCACCAACAGGATATAAGCAACTGCACCTAAGTTTTATCTTTTATTATATTAGTCTTTTTGTTTTTTACTTTTATTTAGAATGGTTAGCTTATATTTAGTTTTTGATCAACCTGAATCTATCTAATTTGATATGGGCCCAAAAAGTTTTGCACCTCATACTTGAAGCTGAAGATTAATTCTTAACAATTTCCATATGCAGGTTTCTAAGCCATATTCCTCATTCTTCAGTGAGGAAAGTCTGACATCCATGCAAGCAAAGGCAAAGGCGGATGAACCAACTCAGGTGACAGGACCCACTGATGTGGCAGACAATGACACAAATGCTGCACCACATGTCGATCAAGTGCAAGCTGAAGACAATGACTATGGAGATGGTGAAGCCGCCGACATGGATGATGGGGGCTACGATGATGATTAGGATTAGTTGTTATTGGATAGTTGTATAGTTGAGCAGACAGGTGCTATTTATGACCTTTTTCCTGTCATGAGGACAAGGAAAATTGTAGACTGCATTATTCTCAATTCCGATGAATGATAGTATGTCATCTTTAATGCAAAAAAGAACATGCGCTAACAATTGTGGTCTTTGCGATGATATACTTTTTTTTTCCTGATGTGATGATATACTGTTTATTGATTTTGAATTATACTAACAATTGCGCTATTACAAATTCTCCATGTTAAGGTTTGTTTGTATCCCTAGATTTCTGGTAAAAGAAACAAGGAAGAAAAGGAATATAGATCTAGACACTTGTCTCAAGACTTTTTTTCTTTTGCTATCAAAGAACAAAATGTTGATTATAGATACATTTTTTTTTGGGTGTACATATATACTTTATTGCTACTTGTTGAACTTATGTAGAGTTCCAAATCGATTGATCTTAATATTAAGTTGCCTCCTGAGAACTTTACACTTCTTAATATAGATGATTTAGTGATAAGTATGATTAATTATCTCATGTATTGTACTGGTGTATTTTTGAAACATGAAAAAGTTAAATAAAAGTGTTTAAATATATTGATTTAATTAGAAAAAATGATAATAGAAATAGAATAATATATAAGTATATAGACATTTAAAAGTTAATCTAATAGATAGAAATTAGGTTATTGATAATTTTTAAAATCTCATTATGTTATTATTGGCTGAAAAGAATATAAGTATTTCCATTAAAATATTTAAGAAAAGCAAAGATATTTTTTGATTGTTCAGCAAAAAAAAAAAAGATATTCTTTGTTTAAATTATTTATTAAGAAAATTCAATGACGATCTTTTATTTTAAACAAAAATTGCATGCAAAGACATTACAATAGATAAATAAATCCCACCTCAGATCCTATCTACTATTATTTACGGCACTCCATAGATGTAGAAAAATATGTAATTTTATGAGTAGAATATGACATCACTTCTCGAAAATAAAAATACTCTCTACTCTCAAAATTAATATATTTTTCACCTTTAATAAAGAATTATATAAAAAGAACTTACCATTTATTTTTGGGTCAAGGAGAGGGAGTTGTGCATCAATTTTCCCTCTTGAAAGGTTAATTAAATATCTGTGAGTAATGAGCTCACCACCATTACCTCTCAAAGCATTTTTTTTGTACGAAACGGGGCTAGGGCCACCCCTCTGTTGTATAGTCGACCTTTATTTATGGGTAAAGGTACTTATGTTTCCTTCCTGCAATACTATTTCCCCCCAACTCTGTCGTATACTTTTTTTGCCCGTTCTTCATGTTACTTTTATGCCTTGGCCTCTAAAGTTGATATGATATGTGTAACACCCAAAATTCCTTAAGTTTGGTTTGATGTGTGTGCATAAGCTTAGTATGGCTTAATGATGAACTTTAAGTGATTTTTTTCATTGATTGTTATAATTGAATATGTGAATATTGTGTTTGGTGATTTTTGCTCAGTGTGAATCGATTCCCAGGCCCTGTGAATCGATTTAGTGATTAACTTCTTTGGGACTCGATTAGGCTTGCTGTGAATCGAAGTGTGAATCGATTCACAGAAGTTGGCTCTTTGTGAATCGAAGTGTGAATCGATTCACAGAAAGTCAGTTCTCTGTGAATCGAATCTGGGAGCTGCAGGAATCGATTCATTCACTTAAAACTGCGATTCCTGTCATTTTTACACTGAGTGAATCGATTCACCTAGGCTGTGAATCGATTCACAGCTGCATTAAAACAGAAAAACTCAGCAGAAAAAGGACAGAACGCGATTTTGAGAGAGGGTTAGAGAGAGAATGCGATAGAGAGGAGGAGAGGGGATTAAACACATAGGGTTCGCATTTTAAGGGGGAAAACATGGATTCATGCTAGATTTATCATCAATTTTAGCTTGAATCCAAGTTAGGGAGTGATTTTCTTTGATTTTGAGAATTTGAAGAATCCCTAGAGAAGAAGAAGGAGAAGAGCTCGAAGGAGAGGAAGAAGAAGGAGCTGAACCTCACTCTTGGAGCTCGAATCTTGGTTTAGTTGGTGAGTTCTTCCTTCTCTTAGGTGATGGGCACCCATAAGTCCCACATTAGGGTTCTCTTGAAGAAAACCCTTGAACCCCAAGGTTGGAATTTCCCAAATCCCTCTTATTTTTACAGTTTTTAGTGTTAAATAGCTATGCATGTGTTATTGGGACTGATTAAGGGGGTTAATGTTATACCCAAAACCCCCATAAACTGTGAGATTGATGTTTGACCATTGGGAACTCCATGGAGCTCTAATGGAAGTGTGCCTTGTCTAGATATATTTTCCTTGACTGAGCATGATATATGTTTCCATTTGAATATGAAATGTATCTTTACATGAATATGTCAGTTGCATGTGAAATTAGAGGAGCACCTAATTGTATTCCTATTTTTGAATAAGGCATGCATTTAAGGATATAGTTTGTGAATTAAATTCCCTAAAAGACACTAAGATGCCTCAAAAAGGGGTGATCGATATGGTTAGCCGTGTGGGACGCCCTCGGACGGTTAAGACGTCTAACCACCATATCGAAAGCGTATTTATGGGGTTGTATGGACGTAAGCATACAACGCTACCCATGAATACGAGCCAAAGATGAATTAGAAATTCATAGTACGAATATGCATTGCATAAATGTGTGATATTAAGTCTTGACTGATAGTTCATTATATGAGTTGATGGTGAGGAGTCGAAGGGAGGATTCACTGAGATTATTATCTCACCCCACTCCTTTATTTAATTATTTTTACAGATGCACAGGTTTCAAAGGAAGGCTGACAGCTGCTAACTCTTGGAATCTTGTTTATTTTGTAGTAGTCTTAAGCAATATCTTGAATATGTAATTTCTAGAGTTATGTATTGGTGTTGTACCGTCATGAAACTGATGTATTTGAGTTTTAGTCTTTTGTGGTATTTGGACTTAATGTTGGACTTTAAGTTTGAATTAATATTGGGAGGACTGTACCTAATGATAATTATCTAATTTTCAAGTTAATGAAAGTAAGGTGTTACATTATGGTATCAGAGCAGTTCGATTCTAATCGTACTGTAGGGATTGCTAGGAATAGTTTCGTGAATTTCTTGAGTCTGCTGTTGTTTTCTACTTATTATGCTAAGAGATATTGAGCTTGATCAACTCTATGCTTGGTGCATTCTATGCAGAATTATGGCTTCAGGTTCTGGAAGGCGCGGGAGACCCAGGAGGAATGCTACGATGCCTCAAAATCCACTAGGATCAGAGCATGCTGCGATACCTCCGAATCCGCCAGGACAAGAGAATGCTTGGCTACAAGGGATATTGCAGGCTATTCAGAATCAGAGTATTGCAACTAACAATCTTGCGACTCAGTTAGCCCAACAACAGCAGCACCAAGCCCAACCTCCCCCGCAAGAGGAGGAATTAGACCAGAAATTCCTTAAGTTCCTCAAGACGAAGCCACCAACCTTCAATGGAAAAACAGAAGCCATGGCATCCCAACACTGGCTGGAAGTCGTGGAGAAGAGTTTTAAGGTTGTCCATTGTACCGAGGAGCAAAAGGTCGAGCTAGCTACACATGTGCTCATAGAGGATGCTGAAAACTGGTGGAAGGGGGCCCGAGCTTATATGGTGGCTCAAGGGACACCATTAACTTGGGCGAACTATCAGAGGGTCTTCTTGGAGAAGTACTTTCCACAGACTATGAAGGGTATGATGGATAGAGAGTTAGTCCAACTTCAGCAAGGAAAATCTATTGTTTCAGAGTATGTGAACAAGTTTGAGGAGTTGGTAAGATACTCATCAGTTGCTCAATTTGCTCCGAATGATAATTGGAAAATCAAGCAGTTCAAGTGGGGACTGAGGCCAGACATCCAGAACAGCATTTCACAAACTGAATTCACCGAGTTCGCCAAGGTAGTCCATCAGAGCTATGTGGCTGAAGCAAGCTTGAAGAGGATGTATGAGGATAGGCAAACGAGGTGGCAAGATAAGAACAAAAAGAAGGATGAGGATAAGAGCGCTCAACACATGAGACCGAAAGGAAATCTTTTCAAGGGAAAGCATGTTCAAACCTTCGAGTCTGCTTATCATGCATGCTCGAACTGTGGGAAGGTGCATCAGGGAGAGTGTATGAAGGGCAAGAATGTTTGCTTTGTTTGTCACCAACCAGGGCACATGGCTAGGGAGTGCCCCCAATACACTAAGGGAAAAGGAGCCAAGTCTGGTGATCCTAACCAAGGGAGAGTCTTTACTCTTGACGCCAAGAAAGCAAAGGGAACGGAAAATCTGATGAAAGGTACTTGTTTCTTTCAGGATGAACCTCTAGTTTTTTTGTTTGATTCGGGAGCAACACATTCCTTCATCTCTTGTAAATGTGTTCAAACGCTAGGGTTGTATCTTACTTCTTTACAATTTCCGTTGTATGTGTATACACCCACCGAAGGTAGCATTTCTACTTCCTTGATATGTGAGAATTGCCCTCTCATAATTCAAGGGAGGATGTTTTTAGTAAGCCTTGTGTGTCTACCTCTTGAGGGAATGGACATTATCCTGGGTATGGATTGGCTTTCCGCCAATCAAGTTGTTTTGAACTGTTTCTGTAAAACGATTGAGTTTCCAAATGTGCATTCTATTATTGAAGAGTCAAGTTATGTTACACAGAGTAATGATCTTCTATTGAGTCGCTGTCTAGTGGAAGGTCTTGCAGGGTATATGATCTTACTTTCTTCAACTGTAGAGCTTAGCCTAGATCTGAACACTATCCCTATAGTGAACGAATTCTTAGATGTGTTTCCTAACGAGGTAGCGACCTTACCCCCTGAGAGAGAAGTGGAGTTTTCAATAGAACTGGTTCCCGGAACGGGACCAATCTCCATGGCACCTTATAGGATGTCACCCCTGGAGTTGAGGGAACTAAAAACACAGTTGGAAGATTTGATTGCTAAGCAGTTTATTAGACCTAGCGTGTCACCTTGGGGCGCACCTGTCCTTTTGGTAAAGAAGAAAGATGGGAGCATGAGGTTATGTATTGATTACCGAAAAATCAATAAGATCACAGTGAAGAATAGGTACCCCTTGCCCAGGATAGATGACTTGTTAGATCAACTTAGGGGAGCTTCGGTTTTCTCTAAGATTGATTTAAGATCTGGTTATCACCAGATTAGAGTTAAGGTAGAGGATGTTCCAAAGACGGCATTTAGGACTAGATACAGGCACTATGAATATTTGGTTATGCCTTTTGGTCTGACCAATGCTCCAGCCGTATTTATGGACTATATGAACCGAATTTTTATGTCTTTCCTTGACAAGTTTGTAGTAGTCTTCATAGACGATATCCTAGTTTATTCTAAGGATCCTCGAGAGCATGAGGAACACCTTAGGATTGTTCTAAGTACCCTTAGAGAAAAGAGCCTCTTCGCAAAACCTGAGAAATGTGAGTTCTGGCTCAGTGAAGTTAAGTTTCTTGGTCATGTGATTTCTAAAGCGGGAGTGTCGGTTGATCCTAGTAAAGTAGAAGCAGTCCTTAGTTGGGAACGACCAACCACAGTCACAGAAGTTAGGAGCTTTCTAGGATTAGCTGGTTACTACCGAAGGTTTATTAAGGGATCTCGCAGATGGTACTTCCTCTAACAAGGTTAACCCGAAAGGGGGAGCCTTTTGTGTGGACTAAGAGCTGTGAGAGTAGTTTCCTAGAGCTTAAGATCAGGTTGACTTCCACCCCGGTCTTGATTATCCCTGACCCAGCATTGGGATTTGAAGTTTATAGTGATGCCTCTAAGAAAGGATTAGGATGTGTTCTCATGCAGAATCGACAAGTTGTAGCCTATGCATCTAGGCAGTTAAGGCCCCATGAGGAGAACTACCCTACTCATGACTTAGAGCTCGCAGCCATTGTCTTTGCTCTAAAGATTTGGCGACACTATCTGTATGGTGCTCAGTTTGAAGTGTTTAGTGATCATAAGAGCTTGAAATACATTTTTGATCAGAAGGAACTTAACATGAGGCAGAAAAGATGGGTTGAGTTCCTAAAAGATTATGACTTTGAGTTGAAGTACCATCCGGGCCAAGCGAATGTGGTCGCTGATGCCTTGAGTAGGAAATCCTTGCATGTGTCTTCACTGATGATAAAAGAAATGGGGTTGTTGGAGTCTTTTAGGGACCTTAATCTTGGAATTTTCCCATCAGTGAACAGTCTCATGCTTTACCATCTAGAAATTTCCTGCAATTTTAGGGAATAAATTAGACTTGCCCAGAGCTTAGATGTAGAGTTGCAGTCTAGCAAACACCGTCCGGTTTTTAAAGGCGAGGATGGCACTTTATTGTTCCATCGGAGAATCTGCATACCAAAGGATAATTCCATTAAGCGGCGAGGTTCTAGGAGAAGCCCACAAGAGTGGATTCTCGGTACACCCTGCTCCACCAAGATGTATCAGGACCTTAGACAGAGGTATTGGTGGCCAGGCATGAGGAATGATGTGGCAGAATTTGTAGCTCAATGCTTGGTTTGTCAGAAAACCAAGATAGAACACCAAAAGCCTTCAGGTTTTCTCCAGCCCTTAGAAATTCCCGAGTGGAAGTGGGATAGTATAGCAATGGACTTCGTGGGAGGGTTACCCTACACTCAGTTAGGATATGACTCTATATGGGTCATAGTGGATAGATTAACCAAATCTGCCCATTTTCTCCCCATAAAGTCCACTTACAAAACTGCCCGGTTAGCTGAGATCTACATCAAAGAGATTGTTAGACTCGACGGAGTTCCAACTAATATTGTCTCTGACAGGGATCCAAAGTTTACCTCTCAGTTTTGGAAGGCACTTCATCAAGCCTTAGGGACGAGGTTGAGTCTTAGCACAGCCTACCATCCCCAGACAGATGGCCAGTCGGAGAGAACCATTCAAACTTTAGAGGATATGCTCAGAGCCTGTGTTTTAGAGGATGGCGGTAGTTGGAGCAAGTATTTGTCATTAATTGAATTTTCATACAACAACAACTATCACTCTAGCATAGGAATGGCACCGTACGAGGCTCTCTACGGTCGCAAGTGTAGGACTCCTCTATGTTGGTTTGAAGTGGGGGAGAAACAATTGTTAGGTCCCGACCTTGTTCAACAAACCACTGATAAGATTCGTATGATTAGGGAGAAGATAAAGACTGCTCAGAGTAGGCAGAAAAGTTATGCAGATCGTAGGCTCAAACCCCTTGAGTTTGATGAAGGAGAACATGTATTCCTGAAAGTCACTCCCACTATAGGTGTTGGTAGAGCCCGTAGGGCCAAAAAGTTGACCCCTCGGTATGTGGGTCCTTTCCAAATCCTCAGTCGAATTGGTCCTGTCGCTTACCAAATTGCCTTACCTCCTTCTTTGTCAAATCTCCACAATGTTTTTCATGTGTCTCAGCTTAAGAAATACATTCCGGATCCATTCCACTCTATAGACCATGAGTCTATACAACTTAGATCAGATTGCACGTACCAGCCCGAACCGGCCCAAATAGTGGACCGAGCTTCCAAGGCACTCAGGAATAAGACTATCCCTTTGGTCAAGGTGATCTGGGAAGGATCCACTCCCGAAGAAGCCACTTGGGAACTCGAAGATGAGATGCGAAGCCAATATCCGCAACTTTTCCAATAGGTATGTAAGTTTATCAAATTTTGAGGACAATTTTTTTTTAAAAGGTGGGTAGTAGTGTAACACCCCAAATTCCTTAAGCTTGGTTTGATGTGTGTGCATAAGCTTAGTATGGCTTAATGATGAACTTTAAGGGATTTTTTTCATTGATTGTTATAATTGAATATGTGAATATTGTGTTTGGTGATTTTTGCCCAGTGTGAATCGATTCCCAGGCCCTGTGAATCGATTCAGGGCTGTTGGCTTGCTGGGACTCGATTAGGCTAGTTGTGAATCGAAGTGTGAATCGATTCACAAAAGTTGGCTCTTTGTGAATCGAAGTGTGAATCGATTCACAGAAAGTCAGTTCTCTGTGAATCGAATCTGGGAGCTGCAGGAATCGATTCATTCACTTAAAACTGCGATTCCTGTCATTTTTACACTGAGTGAATCGATTCACCTAGGCTGTGAATCGATTCACCTAGGCTGTGAATCGATTCACAGCTGCATTAAAACAGAAAAACTCAGCAGAAAAATGACAGAACGCGATTTTGAGAGAGGGTTAGAGAGAGAATGCGATAGAGAGAAGGAGGAGAGGGGATTAAACACCTAGGGTTCACATTTTAAGGGGGAAAACATGGATTCATGCTAGATTTATCATCAATCTTAGCTTGAATCCAAGTTAGGGAGTGATTTTCTTTGATTTTGAGAATTTGAAGAATCCCTAGAGAAGAAGAAGGAGAAGAGCTCGAAGGAGAGGAAGAAGAAGGAGCTGAACCTCACTCTTGGAGCTCGAATCTTGGTTTAGTTGGTGAGTTCTTCCTTCTCTTAGGTGATGGGCACCCATAAGTCCCACATTAGGATTCTCTTGAAGAAAACCCTTGAACCCCAAAGGGTTCAAGGTTGGAATTTCCCAAATCCCTCTTATTTTTACAGTTTTTAGTGTTAAATAGCTATGCATGTGTTATTGGGACTGATTAAGGGGGTTAATGTTGTACCCAAAACCCCCATAAACTGTGAGATTGATGTTTGACCATTGGGAACTCCATGGAGCTCTAATGGAAGTGTGCCTTGTCTAGATATATTTTCCTTGACTGAGCATGATATATGTTTCCATTTGAATATGAAATGTATCTTTTTACATGAATATGTCAGTTGCATGTGAAATTAGAGGAGCACCTAATTGTATTCCTATTTTTGAATAAGGCATGCATTTAAGGATATAGTTTGTGAATTAAATTCCCTAAAAGACACTAAGATGCCTCAAAAAGGGGTGATCGATATGGTTAGCCGTGTGGGACGCCCTCGGACTGTTAAGACGTCTAACCACCATATCGAAAGCGTATTTATGGGGTTGTATGGACGTAAGCATACAACGCTACCCATGAATACGAGCCAAAGATGAATTAGAAATTCATAGTAAGAATATGCATTGCATAAATATGTGATATTAAGTCTTGACTGATAGTTCATTATATGAGTTGATGGTGAGGAGTCGAAGGGAGGATTCACTGAGATTATTATCTCACCCCACTCCTTTATTTAATTATTTTTACAGATGCACAGGTTTCAAAGGAAGGCTGACAGCTGCTAACTCTTAGAATCTTGTTTATTTTGTAGTAGTCTTAAGCAATATCTTGAATATGTAATTTCTAGAGTTATGTATTGGTGTTGTACCGTCATGAAACTGATGTATTTGAGTTTTAGTTTTTTGTGGTATTTGGACTTAATGTTGGACTTCAAGTTTGAATTAATATTGGGAGGACTGTACCTAATGATAATTATCTAATTTTCAAGTTAATGAAAGTAAGGTGTTACAATATGACTTTAATTATTTGAATTATTTTGGATAAATTTGTCAACAAACATTTATAAAAAAGAGCGTGGCTCCTTTAAAGTGAGCAATTCACTTTAAAAAGTAAAGTAAGCAATATCAACCATTGATCAGAAAATCAAGGGTTAGTATTAATTACTACACATGCATAACAAATCACACTTGATTTTCTTATAAACGGTCGGATTACTTACTTTACTCTGCACCCATTTTAGAGGAGCCAAATCCTATAAAAAAAATATTAAAAGAATCTTATAAGTGAGATTTTAAATAATACTAGTTTTTCATGTAAGTTGAAATTAGTTTTTACATCTCAATTTTTTCATGAACTCTTTCATTCGATTTTTTATTCACAAATACTTATAAGTTTATAAAGACTTTTACGCAAGTGAAAAACTATAAATTTATTCAATTAAAAAATTCTCATAAATTTAAAACTAATCTTTGAGTAAAAAAAAAAAAACTAATCTTAGCTCTATCTTTCATGATAGCTACTAATCCAAACAGTGAATGATAATGTTATGTTTGGATTGAGCTTTTTGGAGGGCTAAGTCTATATATTGATATATATTTGAGATTTTAAAAAAATTAAAAAAATAACATGATAAATGATCATATAATATTCATAATATTTCAATCAAAACATCCACTAAAGGAAAAATAAGTCCTTAATTTTAGAAACATCTTATAACTTCCTTAATTTTGAAAAAGAAAAATAAGTCTTCCAACTGCCTTCTAAAACTCTCCATCCAAACATCTACTAAAGGAAAAGCATGCAAATCGCGACATCCTCCAACTCTCTTTGATATGCGTTTTCAATAATTCACCATATCATATGCAACTTGTCCGTCAATACTAGCCACATAAAACAATTGTTAACATAACCATAAGAACTTTTTCGTCTGATCAAAATGTTGTTTTTAACGATTATGAATAAATTATATTGTCAGATAAATTAAACTTATTTTAATTACAAATTCGTTGGTATTGATACTGATTTAAGAGATTTCATGTTAGACTTTGGATGTGGCCTACAAACCAAAGAGTTTATTAGACGAAATTGAACTTTAAAACAAGATTCGATGTTTAATACATTTTGGTTTTAAGATTTTGATTTTGATTTTTTATGGAAAGAAACTCACTGCATTTCATTAAAAACAATGAAAAGGTGCAAAGGAGCTAGCCCTACCGTCGTCGGCATATAGGGAAGTCGTGGTGGTGTTTATTGTTGGGAATTTGACTCTTCAAATTCTCTTCCCCAGAAACTGCACTTGTGGAAAATTGGAAAAACAAAATAGAGAAATAATAACAACACAAGTATTTAACGTGGAAAACTCCCAAACCAGGAGAAAAACCACCAGCACCAGAGAAAAATCCACTATGTAGAAAATTATTACAACTACACAATTTTCTCTCTGCACCCCTGCACACCCACAAAGCTTCCCCACTAGCAAAACTTACTTCTCACACCTCTCCTTTTACAAGAAATATTCCTAATAAATTCTTTTTCTGATGTGGAGGTTCAGCCCAAACTGCAACCACAGAGCATACTAAGAATCTTATTAAATTCTAAAACAAAGAGAGGAATTTATCTAGAGACAAAAGTTGCTAGACAAGCTTTTGAATGGTGTACATAAAACCAAGGCCTAAGCCTCCTTTTATAACAAAGAGGTTCACTCCTCTTTACTATTTTACTCGATGTGGGACAAAAAGTCCCAACACCAACAATCTCCACCTTGTGACTTTGTGGTCCCACAACGCTCCACCTTGATGAAGATTCTCATAGCTTTCGCTATCACTGCAACGCCTTGATCATGCTCCACCATAAAAGCATAATCACTCAGAACTAGCCATCCCAAGCATTTAACATCGGCACATGTCGAAATATAACCTTGCTGAAAAAAACTATGGTGCAACTCCCATATTTGACTCTCATGGAAGTTAATCAGCCATCGACATAAATTTCACCACACACCCTGCATCAATGTCAACCAATGCCCGTGTGCAAAATGTGGTCCAGCTAACATTTAATATCCTTTATCATGGCAACTTTGGGACCCATGCCATAAGGATATACATGTCCTTCTTTCAAAAGACATCAAAATCGGAGAAAATGTTAGCCTCATTATCAGCATCTCCACTACTTTCAGGAGTAACCCTGCCCTTCAAAGCCTTGTGTAAACCAGACTGAATCAACACATCCTTGACTTGTATTTGCCACAAGCCAAAGTTGATCTTTCCGTCAAATTTCTCTACATCAAATCTGACTGCATTTGAAACTCTGCTTCCCGACATCCTCTTTGGCAGAACCTGTGCTCTTGATACCACTTGTTGGGAATTTGACTCTTCAAATTCTCTTCCCCAGAAACTGCACTTGTGGAAAATTGGAAAAACAAAATAGAGAAATAATAACAACACAAGTATTTAACGTGGAAAACTCCCAAACCAGGAGAAAAACCACCAGCACCAGAGAAAAATCCACTATGTAGAAAATTATTACAACTACACAATTTTCTCTCTGCACCCCCGCACACCCACAAAGCTTCCCCACTAGCAAAACTTACTTCTCACACCTCTCCTTTTACAAGAAATATTCCTAATAAATTCTTTTTACGATGTGGATGTTATTTAAACCGCAACCACAGAGCATACTAAGAATCTTATTAAATTCTAAAACAAAGAGAGGAATTTATCTAGAGACAAAAGTTGCTAGACAAGCTTTTGAATGGTGTACATAAAACCAAGGCCCAAGCCTCCTTTTATAACAAAGAGGTTCACTCCTCTTTACTATTTTACTCGATGTGGGACAAAAAGTCCCAACACCAACATTTATCATATGTAGCTTTGTGTAAGAGTGCCCTATGAAAGAGTTTCATCTACAATATGTTGGGAATTTGACTCTTCAAATTCTCTTCCCCAGAAACTGCACTTGTGGAAAATTGGAAAAACAAAATAGAGAAATAATAACAACACAAGAATTTAACGTGGAAAACTCCCAAACCAGGAGAAAAACCACCAGCACCAGAGAAAAATCCACTATGTAGAAAAATATTACAACTACACAATTTTCTCTCTGCACCCCTCAGACACCCACAAAGCTTCCCACTAGCAAAACTTACTTCTCACACCTCTCCTTTTACAAGAAATATTCCTAATAAATTCTTTTACGATGTGGAGGTTCAAATTTCAACCACAGGCATACTAAGAATCCTATTAAATTCCAAAACAAAGAGAGGAATTTATCTAGAGACAAAAGTTGCTAGACAAGCTTTTGAATGGTGTACATAAAACCAAGGCCCAAGCCTCCTTTTATAACAAAGAGGTTCACTCCTTTTACTACTTTACGATGTGGGACTAAAAGTCCCAACACCAACAATCTCCACCTTGTGACTTTGTGGTCCCACAACGCTCCACCTTGATGAAGATTCTCATAGCTTTCGCTATCAACCGCAAGCCAGATCATGCTCCACCATAAAAGCATAATCACTCATAACTAGCCATCCCAAGCATTTAAACTCTCGGCATGTCGAAATATAACCTTGATGAAAAAACTATGGTGCAACTCCCATATTTGACTCTCATGGAAGTTAATCAGCCATCGACATAAATTTCACCACACACCCTGCATCAATGTCAACCAATGCCCGTGTGCAAAATGTGGTCCCGCTAACATTTAATATCCTTTATCATGGCAACTTTGGGACTCATGCCATAAGAATATACATGTCATTCTTTCAAAAGACATCAAGATCGGAGATAATGTTAGCCTCATTATCGCGATCTCACTACTTTCGGAGTAACCACCGCCTTCAAAGCCTTGTGTAAACTCGGTGAATCAACACATCCTTGACTTGTATTTGCCACAAGCCAAAGTTGATCTTTCCAGTCAAATTTCTCTACATCAAATCATTGCATTTGAAACTCTGCTTCCCGACATCCTCTTTGGCAGAACCTGTTCTCTGATACCACTTGTTGGGAATTTGACTCTTCAAATTCTCTTCCCCAGAAACTGCACTTGTGGAAAATTGGAAAAACAAAATAGAGAAATAATAACAACACAAGAATTTAACGTGGAAAACTCCCAAACCAGGAGAAAAACCACCAGCACCAGAGAAAAATCCACTATGTAGAAAAATATTACAACTACACAATTTTCTCTGCACTTGCACACCCACAAAGCTTCCCCACTAGCAAAACTTACTTCTCACACCTCTCCTTTTTACAAGAAATATTCCTAATAAATTCTTTTCGATGTGGAGGTTCACAAACCGCAACAGGCATCTTAAGAATTACATTAAATTCTAAAACAAAGAGAGGAATTTATCTAGAGACAAAAGTTCTTCAGACAACTTTTGAATGGTGTCTGACATAAAACCAGGCCAAGTTCCTCCTTTATAACAAAGAGGTTGCTCACCTTTACTACTTTACCCGATGTGGGACTAAAAGTCCCAACACCAACACAATAAGCGTTACTCCAACCTTCTAATTCTTTCCTCGGCGTTATTCATCCTCTGGTGTTGTTTAGGGGGAAAGTCCACCCTCCTCCCTACATGGAGTGCTTTTCAGCCGTGAGATGCATCTCATCTCATCGCCAGGGAGTCTGTTTTGAGAGGCGATAGGGTACTGCTGGTCCTTCCTTGGCTTTCGCTTTTCTGTTGGTCACAAAGGTCCACCAACTATCCGGTACTTTTTGCTGTCTTTTTTATCAAAGCTTGAATGTGTCCTTCTAGAGTTGCTTCCACAAGGATATCCAATGCTACTGATACCTATAATTGCTGTGAAGGAGTATCCACCATAAGCTGCAGAGCAAACCTAATTTTTAAGAAGGGTCAAATATAAAGAGTAAATTTTTTTATAGGTGAAATGAACTTCATTAAAAAAAGAGAGCAAGTGTTAGGAGTTTATGTACAAATAGCAATTAAAGAAAAATAACAAACTCTCTATTTTAATAAAACTAGCAGTTCAACTCAATTTACTAATACAAGACTTAAACAGAATGTCAACACTAACTTTTAGACCCTGTATCTTTTCAAAATTTGTATTTATGTTCCGTAATATATTTTTTGAGGGGCAAAAATACATTATTTATACACCTAATCTATCAAATTTTTTTTTTTTGGGGTAGCCATGGCCACCACATGGCTCCAAGAGGAGAGCCGCCCTTGTCCGCCATGGTTACCGGTCTTAGCTATGATGACTAGGATGATGGGAATAACTTCATAGAATTTCCACATACGTCGCCAATGCGCTATTCCAAATCCAAAATGGGCTATTCATTGGCTTGGGCCTCCAACTATAGAGTGAGTTATTTCCTTCTCTGATCGGCCAAGATGGTGAGAGGCAGTGCTGAGTTTGTATAAATACACTCTGACCCCCCAAGAAAATAAGATATGTGACAGACTGTCAACAATGCTCATGTTTTATGTATGGTGTTTACCTTCCTTTTACATGGAACAATATGTATGGTGTTTGCCTTCCGTGAAGCGAATAGAAGTGATAATTGTTTAGCAAGCCTTGGTCATGCAAATTCCTTTACTTCTACTGTTTTGGATTCCATTCCCCCTTGCTTAAGCCTACTGTGGAGGAGGATATTAGAGGGGTGTCCTTTACCCGTTTAATTTGTTAGGTTATGTCATCTTCCTTTCCATTTTGTGTGTGTTTGTGTGGATATATAGAGTTAGGATTCGTTGACACCATGTGTTAAACTTGACATAATTACACCTTTAAGAACTCTTTGTAGAATGTGAATTTAATCAATTCAACCGTTGAATTGAAAGTTCTTATTAAGTGGATAAAGTCTATAAAATTTCGCACAATTCCAAAACTACTTGATACTTTATCGTATGACTTTATTTTAACATATTATATGCTATTTAAAATATATGTAAATGTCGGTTATCAAATTATATACCTGTGAATATCTAAATTGTTTCAGAATTTGTATACACAATCATCAACATAATATAAGATAATTCAACGGTTGAAATGATTAAATTCATATTTTACAAAGAGTTCTTGAAGGTGTAATTATGCTAAGTTTGACACCTAGTGTCAACGGATCTTGACTCATATATGTGTGTGTGTGTGTGTGTGTGTGAAAGTTGCCTCTTAATCAAGCCTCCAACGCAAATAAACTTAGAGAATCTCATCTAACATGCTAATTATACGATTGAAATTTATGACAGGTTTTTGATACTCATGAAACATGTTTCGATTTTAGTTTTGATATCCATGAAACTTAATTCAAACTGTGAAAGATCCACTTGAATTATTTGTCATTTTTTTCTAAGTTTCAAGTCAATGTACATTCACTACAAGAAGAAATGGTATTACTAACGGAAATACACCTTATCGACAGCCTTGGCCCACAGTATGTCAATTGTTTTTAAAAATAAATGGCAATTACCAACGGTCTTGACCCTCGGTAGCAACCACATTTAAAAAAAAAATTAATTAAATTTTGTTGAATTATTTAATATTAGATATTTAAATATATAAAAATTATATACTATGTATAATATATTTAATTATATAAAAGATAAATAATTAATATATATTATATAACTAAATAAAATATATATAACATAATATATAATATTAATTAAAGAATATATTACAGAGAGATGTTAGAAAAAAAATATTATAGGGAGAGAGAGAGAGAATGTTTAGAGAGAAAGAGAAAGAAGGGAGAATAAGAAATGTGAGTGTGAAGGGGAAATGAGAGAGTGTATTTATATAGGGGAGGGGGATGAAAGAGGGATAGATTAAAAGGGTTAATCAAGTGTGAAAAATGGTTGATTGAGTTGCACACGAATCGCCATTACCGACGACCTTAGCTATCGGTAATGCAACGATTTTGATTTAACGATCCAATGGTTGAAAATCAAATAAGGGAAGCACACATATCAACATACATTACTGATGGTCAAGATCGTTGGTAATGACAATTTTTTTAAAAAAATATGACCATTACTGAGCCTTGTCCTGACCCTCGGTAATGGTCATATTTCGGGATTTTTTTTATTTTGATAAAACAGTCACCACTTGCATTTAATCTCGGGATTTAGCTCCGTGTGAGTCTATACCTTAGAAATAGAAAGAAAAAAAATTAACAATGAAATTTACTATTCTCTTGTCTTGATTTGTTCATTAAGAAATATTTTATTGTTCACATTTAAAATAGATTTATTAAAGATACTAATATAAAGTTTAAATACAGAATAAAAAGTGTAATATAAACAAAAATTCAAAGCATGAGAACCAAGTCATGTGAGATTTATGAGTGGAAGAAGTGACAAGAAAAGGTCTGACATATACTCTCTCTGGAATGAATTATAAACAATTTTTTTAATATTTTTTGGAATGAAATATAAGCAAATATTAATTACTTTTATCCTATTTAATGATAGTATTTCTAAAATACCCATTATTTAATTTAACTTTTTGTATTTCCAGTAAACCAATTTGTTAGTCATGGAGGGTAATTTGGGCAATAGAGTTAATTTTTTAATTAAAATTACATAGATTAAATGTGATTAACTAACTATCTTAATAACCGTGAATTAGTTAACTTTTGCTTATAATTCATTTATGAGGGAGTAATACTTGTCCACGTGTGATTCTCAAATCTCAAGCACAAGTAAAAGCCAAAGTAATATGTACGCTATAGAGTGGACTAGAGGAATGAAATAATAATCGTGTGTGTAACATTTTGGGCCGCCACCCATATTGCGTCGTACCACAGCTACCCGATCCACTGTCTCTGTGACGCATATCGGGCCCACAGATCCCTCTGCAATGCATGTCACAGTGTCTGGTTCACTCACAGGACTTCATTACCCCCTTTGGATTTAATCCAAATTAATGGTGTTTTTGCCTTCCCTCGGAATCGAGCCATGTACCTAGGGGTTAAATACAATTGGTACTAGGAATCAAAAACCATTGTATTTAACCCTTAGGTACATGGCTTGAATCCTAGGAAAGACAAAAACACCATTAATTTGGATTAAATCCAAAGGGGTGGTGAAGTCCTGTGAGTGAACCGGACACTGTGGTATTCATTGCAGAGGGGTCTGTGGGCCCGATATACGTCGCAGGGACAGTGGGTCGGGCATACTGTGGTACGGCCGAAAAATGGGTGGCGGCCCAGGGTGTTACAGTGTGCTTGCGCCGCTCATAGTTATTGGATCTTATGCCTGCCTGCACATAGGAGAGTTACACTCTTTATTCAATCAAGTGTTGGCAATTTTAATTATTAAAGGATAATAGGCATAACAGAATACGTCATTGAAATCACAATTTCAAGTTGAGGTGAAAATGAGTTAACTATTTGTGAACTATTGAGATTTCACTCGTTAAATGCTCGATCAAGTTTATTTTTTTAATTTAATAAATCAATTAAATGAGTCAAGTTCAAGCCTTACAGGCTAGGCTCGACATTAAACAACTTGTGAATAGCTCGTATAGGTGTTTTGGTCTTTAAGTTGTTGCAGTGGTTTTTTGTTGGGTGAAGTTGTTCTGCTGACATTGGACTAGATATCTCAATAAATAGACGGTGGTCATGTTTTTTTGAACTCGTGTTCTTGTAATGGTTAAACTTAAGTTGTACATTTGGATTCATACTTTTGTAATGATTAAGCTTAAATTGTAATTGGCAAGGGCATGGTTTTTGGATGTTTTGGTCAAGCTTTTGAAGTTTTTTTTTTGGTAGTAGTCAAGAAATATTGGATTTCACATACCATATATGTTAAGTACATATCTCTATTTTTATTGATTATCATATAATATTAAAATATGTATTAAGTTCTAAATTGATAAAATTAAAAAGTAATTAAGGAAAAAATTTCATAAATACAAAAATAATTTAATTATAAATGAGCTAAATAAGTCAAGCTCAAACTTTATTATTTTTCAACAAGTAAAGCTCAATTAGACTCGTTTAAATAAATAAGCTAAACTCAAGCTTTACTATTTTTCACAAACCAAGCTCAAGATTTAAGTGCTCGGTTCTGCTGTCCAAAAAAAAGTGCTCGATTCGGCTCCATTCATTTACACTCTAATAAGTTGGTAAATACTAATAAAATATAATAATTCAACCCATTGTATCTTTGCTTTAAAAAGTGTGAATTTCAATATAAAAAAAAGAGAAAGGGTGAATTTCACAAATATAATTGAAGAAGAAATAAATGAACAATAACTTCTTAAATGCACTAGGAAAGAGAAAGTGATGAAAACTTATCAAATCTTGATCAAAAGTGATGAAAACAAGATATATCAAATCTACATGCGACTTTTATATTTTATAAATATAAAATTTTAGGGTGAGGGGATGAATCAGTAAAATAGACTTCTTATTCTATTAGACCAACCCTTTGGGTTAATCTATATGGAGACTCTAATCTCTAATAAGTAATATTGACAAAAACAAATCATTACTTGCTTCTCTTGCTTCTCCGGTCTTGATTTATTCATTAAGACACACTTTACTGTTCACATTTAAAATAAATTTATCAACAGACAATATAAAGTTTAAACATAAAATAAAAAGAAGTGAAATATTAAAAAAAAAAATCAGAACATGGTAACCAAGTCATGTGAGATAATTATGAGTGGAAGAAAGAAGTGATATGAAGAGGCCGCCGGCATAAATACGTGTCCATGTGAGATTTTTTTTTTCCCATAAAAAAAAGTAAAGGTTTGTCTTAATGTGTCGACTAGTACAGAGTCGCTGTTTCTGAGTGGTAGACTAAAATTATAAAACCAACCGTGAAGATGGGTTTTACTTTCTAGCAATGTTTTGCTTTTGCTTCTCCGCAGTCCAAACACACATCTAAAATAGCAGAGCTCCTCCTAATAATAAGAGTTGAAAACCTGAAACCCGAACTAAACAACCCTCTTTTCGACCAAAAAAAAACTAAACAACTGAAAAACAAACAAAAGTAAGCCGAGAAAGCCGGCATGGCGTCGTCGAAGGTTGTCTCGACGAATCCGGATCTGCCACGCGACTCTTCTATTTCTTCTTCTCTTTCTAACTTTCTTCTCTCCGATCTGCCCCCAAACACCATGGACGACCTCCTCAAGTCTATTTACACCCCTCCTCCTCCTCCTCCTCTTAAGGACACCAAACCCCCCACAACCACCCTCGATGATGTCTGGAATCACATCGTCGCCGGCACCTCCCACCGCCCTTCTTCGGATGACGCTGCCGCCGGTGGCCGAGAGGGAATGACCCTCGAGGATTTCTTGACGAAAGCCGGTGCTGTCAGAGAGGAGGATGTTAGAGGGGTTATGCCTTCTTCTCTTACACCTCATCACTACCCTCTCCCTCCTCCTTCTTCCGACGCTTCCCCCTCTCTCCAACCGTCGACCCCGGCGGCTAAGGGAAAGAGAAGGGTGGTTGAGGAACCACTTGATAAGGCCACTCTTCAGAAGCAGAGAAGGATGATCAAGAATCGAGAGTCCGCCGCCAGGTCCAGGGAACGCAAACAGGTGCCTTTTTTTGTTGAAGTTTAATTTTTTTTTAATTTTGATTTGTAGTTTAATGGTTGGAATTTGGAATATCAGTTTTAGTTGTTAGTGGGGAGGAACTGAATTGGAGTTGAGATTTTTTTTTTTTTTTTGTTATTTGGGATTTCCTTCTGAAGCTGAGTGGTGTGGTGTTACTTACAGGCTTACACTTCTGAGCTTGAGAGTCTGGTTCAGCAGCTGGAGGAAGAGAATGCAAGATTATTAAATGAAGAGGTGCGATTATAATAATGGTTGTTGTTTTGCATTTACACGTGTTGATGTGTTTTGGTGTAGTTGGATGGATTGTGAAATGTATGGTTTTTGTTGGAGGAGTCGGCATATATGATCCAGTGTAGCTGTGATTTATTTCAAACACTTGCAGAAAAGGATCTCTACTAAATGCATGGGATAAAGATGGTCTCATTCACCCAGTCACGCTATTGTGGGGTGTGAGAATTATAGGAAAGAGAGACAGAGAAATGGAAGAGAAAGAACAGAGAGATAAAGTGAAAGATGTGATGTGATGAGAAAAGAATAGAAAAGAGTGATAGAAAAGAGGTAGTGTTGAAAGAGATGCAAGAAAAAATAGTGTGAGAAAATTAGGACTGAAATGTATATATTCTTTGCATGATTTCACCTTTCTATAAAGTTGTCTTTCATTGATGGGTTGAATTAGAGTAACATCTTTTTGCTATTACTCTTTTCCCCCAGGTTATTTTTTGTTTTCAAGTTTTTTTTTCTGTGCCTAAAATCTGATTTGTTATTGGTTTTTAAAATATCGGGTCTTGGTTCTTGGATGCAGGCTGAGAGGGAAAAGCAGAGGCTCAAACAGGTATGTATATCTGCTCACTTTTTTATAAGTTAATTTGCATATTCTTGTATATTTGATCAGCTGTATTCGAAACTGTCATATATGTATATATATATATATATCTTCATTCAAGAAGCCAAATTCTATTTATAATTTTCTTTTAATAACTATAGATTCAGCAGTACACAGAAGCTCAGGCTTGAGATTAAAAATGAAAAACGAAGGAAATTCCAGCTAAGTGATGTTATCAAATATCAAACACTGATGGACTGGTGTTTTGTGGAAAAAAGGGTGACTAGAGTTGTAGGCGTTAGCATACAAAGTGCAAATCCGTTGAGGGCGATTTAATGGTGAGCCTTGAAAGTATAGTGGTCCCAGAGAGAGATCCAGAAACTTGGGTAATTTGAAGTATCTCAGTGTTCATGTTTACTGCTATTTTTTGTTTTGGGAGGCAGGACTATCTATACTCATTGTGATATCTTACAACCTTCCGAAAAGTAGTCAGATACATATGATATTTAATTGCATTGGCAAGGAGAAAGATGTTGTACTACTCAACTATGCATATGTGTCAACTCACAAATCGATTAAACATTGTTTTATCTGTGTCCTTCTTTCCAATACCTAGAAAAAACTATTGAACTTTCTGTGAAGTATCAGCGAGGAATGTCCAGTGTCCAAAATGCCAAAAAAATCTTTGATTGATATTCTACACTTTATTACACTGAAAACTTTCCATTTAACCTCATGGTCATCTCAGTTACTTCAGTTACTATTGTTTTAATCACAATATATACCATCTTTTGGGATGAGCTGTCTCTGAAGCCATTCTTCCTTGATGCTTGAACTTTGAAGTTGTCCATATGAACTAAACTACCATGACTTTTGTTGTTCAATACAGCGCATAGTATTATGCTTTCTGGATTGTCTTGACTGTCATTCATGTTAAAATATGCAAGCTCACTTGGACTAGACTCTTAAATTATACTCATGCTTGTTTATTTAGGTGGACCTGCATTTTAACGATATCTTTGGAAACCTTTTTTGGAACTTTGGTGGGCTGTCTTGTTTGCAATTGCATCACTTCAGTGCCTAACTTTATAATTTAGGTTTAATTGGGAAATCGGTAGCCGAATTTCTGTATCCTTGGGGAAAAGGATCCACATAAACAACTACTCCCTCTGGACTCAAATATAAGCAAAAATACCTAATTTTACGCTAATTAAGGACGTTAGTTAAACTCATTTAATTTTCTTGATTTCATATAAAAAACGAAATATACTTCCTAAACTACTCTTAATCATGAGGAGCGTGTCATTCTCTTAGAAAATAAAAGTTCAATTAACTTATGGTTATTTTTGGAATGATGACATTAAATACGGTTGAATTAGTTGAAATTTGCTTATATTTTAGTTCACTAAACTTGAGCATTTTTTGTGCTTATATTTGAGTCCAGGGGGAGTATGTTGTATATTGTCTCTACTCTCTAATGATGAAATAGTCTCTTAGAGTCTGCATGGTCCTGTTTTACTAGCAGAATAGATCAGTTGTCTGTGTGTGTGTGATTACAAAAACTACCATTCTGCACCATGATGACATAGTTGCTGCATGTTACCAGTAATGGAAAACTTATTTGTATTTGATCATCTTTCCCATCCATTTGTTACATGAACAGCACACAAGAGAGAGAGAGGGGGGGAGGGGAAGGGTGTGTGGAAGAGTGTAAAAATGAACTCTATTTTTTTACAATCATGCCAAGGTTATGGCTTCAAGAGGTATTAACTAATAACCAAGTGTGGCAAGGGTCATGTGCACTGTCTTCTAACTTTATTCAATTACATTTTTCAGATGCTGGCTGTCAATCTAACCTCAATTATGGTTTAATTTGTTTTCCTGCAGCTCAGAGAGTTCGTCATTCCGATCGAGGAGAAGCCTAAACCAAAACGGAGACTGCGGAGATCAAATTCAGCCCAATCACTGTGATATGATTGTCATCAACATTGTAGGATTTTGCGGCTTGGTGTAGATATAGGGGGGGGGGGGGAATATGAAGGAGAGGGGAAAGAAAGAGTTTTCATAGGTTACACACATTACCAATGCTGGTTCTCGGAGTTACATTGTACAGAGAATATAGCAGCAGCCAAATAATACAAGTTATTTGCTTCAACCTGAAACGTATGCTATTGACCCGGATCCATGGTTCTTGGTGGCTTTGCACTGATGGGGCCTTTGGAATGGTTTGAAATAAGGATGTATGTGTTATATGTTAATTTATGCAGTTTGGATGCTATGCTACTTGATTTTTTATTTCGTGAATGGGGTATGGCACCTGAAAGAATGAATAATGAATGACCAGTTAGATTTGATATGAACTGGTAAAGATTAGTAGAATTTAGAAGACTTTTATGTCACATGATTATCACATGTTTCATGTGTTTTAGAGTTCATTCTTTTCACAGTGGTTAAATTTCTTGGTATATTTTTTTTATAAATAATAATATTCTCATTCTTTTTTACTTTGAGTTCAGATTTATTTGAATTAATTATGGAAATGTATTTCTTAAATGTTTGTTTTTCATTTACATATTTATATTTTACTTAAATGGAATTGTAGTTTGATTATTTTCTTCTACTGCATCTTTTTATTTTCAGAAGATTTTATAGTATTTTTTATTTTTTTATTCTGGTGAGTTAACCCATTTATTCTACCGAGCTAGGTGGATCGGGTCACTCAACAATTTATAACTCACTGACTCACTATAACAGCGAGTTGGATTGGTTTAACTCATTTTAAGCTCAACCTATACCATTAGACAACCCAGCTATCCAGAGTAACTTACTTTCACAGCTCTAATTATTTTCTATATATATATATATATATATATATATAACTCGTTTTCATTCTCCAGAGTAACCAACTTTCACAGCTCTAATTGTTTTATATATATATATATATATACCAACTTATTTTCGTGGTTTTGGCTTTTTTATTTATATAAATATAAATTCTTTTATTTTTGAGGGAATAAATATAAATTCTTAAAATTTGTGAGTTAGCCCACTATTTGATTAGCACTTTTTGTTTCCAGGGCTCATCAACTAGTGACTATTATGATTGTGTTACTGGGCTTGTGCTAATTCCTTTCTTTACCTCCCTTTTTCTATAATTTTTCTTATCAGGGCTGTTTACATATTAACATTAGGTCAGCTTGAGCTTCAAAAATATTGACATGCTCAACTTACATATTAGGTTCATGAGGTGTCCAATTAATATACATTTCATATTTTTATTTAAAGAATCATTTTCAAATTTGTTAGACCATTTTTGGAAGCATGGATTTTAAATGCTGCTTTTACTTTGAAATGCAAAAGTTGAAATTGGATTTGACAATCAGAGTATGCTTTGGAAGTTGATCCAGGATAAAATAAGAGGCCTCGAAGAACATAACCAATATCAAGGAAAATCAAGTCGTTTGAGTATTCGGGCATTTATGATGGGCCGTCTCATGGCCCATGTACTCCCTTAGAGGAAATCGCTATTAGGGAAATCCCCTCTAGACGAAGAGTTGGGGGTCATACAGATCAGACTAGCCTACTCCCGCTCAGAAGCCTGTCAGAAGGATTCTAGATTGACCATTTCATGTGTAGACTGGTAGCATATCCGACAACAGAGGGCTTGTTCCAGGTACTATAATAGCATCTCTAGCGTCACCCCCAGGGGTTGACTTTCGTTGCACTGGGACAATGAAAGGAAATCAGATTACTTTTGTAGTAGCAAATTCTCACATTTGTCGTAGTTGTACAATCTGAGTCGTCCGATCGAGATCAGATGGTTCATGATGTGAAGTGGAATGTTGAACCTAATTTGTTCAACTTGAACTGTGAGTCATTTGATGTCTATGATTTTGCTACATTAGGCAATCTGTGTCTCAATGAGAGTGGTCCCCAATCTATCTCCTACAAAAGGATGACTACACTCCATGCAAATATATGTATATTGTTCCATTCTCTTAACCCTAGCTAAACACTATATTACTTCAGCGTCAAACTGCCTTTGTAGGAAAGCCACTGGAGGAGATCTAACACACTCACCGGCCTGCTGGAGAACTGGGACAAAGCATAAGCATAAATTTATTATTACTTTGATTTAGAAATCAAACGTCTAATGTAATTCACTATTCATTTGAATGTTATGCATATTATTATGAGAAATGTTTGGTTGACACCAAAATTTGACAACAAATCGACAACTGGTTAATGACGTGTAAAAGTTTGGTTAATTCAGTTCAGTAGTTGGTTAATGGTGAATCGTATACATTAACCAAACTTTTGCCCGTCATTAACCATTAACCATTAATCAACTACTCAACTGAATTAACCAAATTTTTGCACGTCATTAACCAAACATTTGCACGTCATTAACCATTAACTAACTACTCAACTGAATTAACCAAACTTTTGCACGTCATTAACCAGGTGTCGATTTTGGTGTCGATTTTGGTGTCAACGTAACACAACTGTATTATTATTAACCATACTTTTTTAACATAGTATCTTTTAAAAAAGAAACTGTTTTTGCTCATTCACGAACTGTCCTCGTTGAGTCAAGTGATCAACAAAAAGACAAAACTTAGGAATATTTCTCTGTGTGTAGTTTTTACTATTCTCCGATCACAATACAACACATAGATTAATTATTCAATAATAAAAATATGATTATTTTAAATTTAAATTTAAATAAAAATTTAATACACGTGACATGTTATATTCCCTACAAAAAAAATTGTCCCAAAATATATGTCACTTTCTATTTTCAATGTAATATTAAATGGTTTCTACCAATTGTACCCTTAAATACTCCACTGTATTTATGACAATAGTTAATACATCAACATTTAATAAGGTTAATTCGGTAAAATTATCACTCTCTTTTTTCATTTATTTTTTTTCTTAAACTGTGTGATTTAGACAAACAACAATGCTATTTGGTACCCAAAAAATACACGAACTGGTATTTGATCGATAAAAAAAGTGCTAACAATACACGGTTAGGTATTTAGCGGAAAAAAGTGAGGTATAAGGGAAAAAGCAACCAATCAAACACATTCGTTTATTTTTGTCTCGTAATACATAGCATTTTGCTTTAGACAGATATGACATATATATTGGGACGAATGGAGTAATTAGTAAACAATACAAATAACGACTATTTTTTTTTTGGTAAAAAAATGCATCAGTTTCATTCAAACTTGGGCTCGGCCCAAACCAATACATTAAGCGTAACCCAATCACGGAAACGATCGCGTTACGAGTTCAAAAAGAAAACTTTAGATTAGGGAAAGTACATATGTTAGACAGGCAAGTACAGTGAACTCTAGATCTAGTCTTCAACTTCTCTCATCTCTCCACAGCCTGAGAGCTCCTATCTCCGCCAGACTCAAAACTTTGTCATCCCCAGCCATTTCAATACCAGACGACAGAGACTCAACCCAGAGTCTCCATCCAAGAGCCAAGCTAGTCACAGGCTTAAGTCATGGCCGATCTACTTGGGGCATCCCGCTGTAGGGAGTTCCTCAGAGCATCAGGAGGGTTGCGTTTCCAATCCCTTGGAAGGGAGTTGCTGGCAGCCAGTGAAGCAAGGATGTGCGCTACTGAGTTTCCTGATCGGCCAACCCAGGTAAAACCACAACTCTGGAAGTTTGATTTCAAGCACCGAATATCATAGACAATGTGAGCAATTTCTTGTTTCTGGCTATTGCTTCTGCAGGCCTCGATAAGTTCCAGGCAGTCACTCTCAAGCACAATGTTGGTCAGATCTAGGTTGCCCGCTAAGGAGATGGCTTCTCGTAGAGCTAAGGCCTTGGCCATAAGGGGGTTGCAAGTTGTAAAGCTGCTGGTATAATCCATTACCACATCACCTATAAAGTTTTGGATAATAATCCCCGCACTCCCTTTCCCTGAGTTTGGATCAAAACTTGCATCGGTATTGATCTTCAAGTGACATTCCCTTGGAGGTCTCCATCTGTGAGAGCTTGCTATCTTATGACTAGTCTGAGGAGGTTTTGTGCCTTCCTGTTTAGAGCCATTAAGGAATTCACAGGCAAGGGTGCGCGTGAGGATCATATCTCCATAAGGTTAGGGGCCTTTTCATCAAAGGTGGCCGAATTCCTTCCTTTCCAGATGTTCCATAGAGTATAGAGGAGGATAGTCACCACATAATCTTGGCCCTGAGGGTGAGATGAGGCTATCTGAACCGTGTTATTAAACCAGATATTAAAGTGGGTTATTGACTCCTTCTGAGGGATCTCCACTACTTGTACCCCAAACCATACTGGCTCAGTCCTGGGACATAACAGGAAGGAATGTTCCACAGTTTCTTCTTCTTTTTGGAAAAAGGGCAAACACTAGTACCAGAGATTTCTTAAAAAGATTTCCTTTAATAGGTAGGGCGTTATGGCATAGCTTCCATATGGATAGTTTTATCTTTTGGGGAACACAGGCATGCCAGATAGTTTTCCAAATTTGATGGTCAGCCCCCATAGAGGTGGAAGGGCCAGGGGGCAGGTCCTCAGAAGTCCTCTCTGCCTCATAGTAACCAGACTTCACAGTGTAGATTCCCTTCTTAGCTGGTGGCCACCAAAGAGTGTGCTCCTGATTTCTCCAGCTTATGGAAGTTTTAAGGGCACTGACATTAGATTTAGGGGTAAGAGTATCTCTAAGCTTCTGGATGTTCCAAGTTAGGGTAACACTGTCAATAAGCTCACTGACCTTAGTACAGGAGGCTTCAGGTCTAGTCTCAGCTTTCTCCCCTGTAGCTAGCCAACTGTCATGTTGAATATTAAGATTAGCTCCTCTGCCCACATGCCATTTGTCTGACTTCTTAAGAATATCCCTACCATGCAGCAAGCTGTCCCAAACCTAAGATATTCCATTTCCTTTTGTTGCATGCCAAAAGTCTGTATTGCTACAATAAGTGCTCTGTAAAGTCCTTGCCCAATAGGTGTCTGGTTGTTGAATGAGTCTCCAAGCCTACTTGGCCAGCAGGGCAGAGTTCATATGTTCAAAATCCTTGAAACCTATACCCCTTTCATATCTATGTTTAGTGAGCCAATCCCACTTTTTCTAATGTATCTCTCGCTTATTTTTTGAATTACTCCACCAAAATTTAGCAACAGCAGAGCAGAGGGATTTACAAAAAGGTCCTAGGTAATTTGATAATAGACATAACATAACTAGGAATAGCTTCCACAACATATTTTATGAGGACTTCCTTTCCAACCTGAGGGAGTAAATTCACTTTCCATCCAGCCATTTTGCTCAGGACCTGGTCCTTCACCCATTGTAGAGCAGCACATTTGGCTCTCCCCTAATCTGCTGGGACCCCTAAATATTTGCCTGGGTTATCCCACAAAGGGATATTCAGAACAGCTACCAACCGCTGTTTGTCTTGATAACTGATGTATTTACTGCATATTAGCCCATATTTATTTAGGTTAATCCTCTGACCAGACGCATTAGAGAATTTCTTAAGGACTTACATGAAATGGAACAATTCCTCCGGAGAGGCCTTTGCAAAAAGTAGAGCATCATCTACAAAAAATAGGGAGTGAGAGGGGGGCATTGTGCACAAGTTGGATGCCTTGGATATTTCCTTGCAACTTAGTCAGGGAGATCATGAGTGGCAACACATCAAATACTAGGATGAACCAGTAAGGAGAGAGAGGGCCTCCCTGTCTTAGGCCCCTCTGAGGATAAAGCTTTTTGCTGGTGAACCCATTGACTTGGTATGTGTAGGTCACTGATTTGACCAATTTCATGACTTTATTGATCCAGGAGCTATGAAAGCCAAAAGATGTTAGGACTTGTTGAAGAAAATCCCATTCGACCCTGTCATAGGCCTTATTCATATCAAGTTTTAGAGCCATTGTAGTTCTGCCTCCTCCCTGTTTTTTTTTTCCCTTAACATAATGCAAGTTCATCTAAATCGGATGGGCTGGCCCGTATAATTCATAGATTATGGGGCTGGGCTACACTGACAAAAAAAACAAACAAACTGCCCCTACCAAAACTATTTATGCGAAGTCGCAGACGGCAAACACAGCAGCCACAACCGGCAGAAGTAGACGGCAGAACCCCAACACGAGCACAGCTCCACCTTCAACTTTCGTTGTGAAAAAAAGGCGGATACGACATGTCGTCCCTGAAAAACGCCATTCCCAGGCCTGCTCACAAAGAGCGCCCTCAACCGTAAGTATCTTTTTCTCTCACCCTACTGCCATTCTCTTCATATAAATAAATCACGCCCTCTGCTTCAAATTTTTTTCCGTTAGGTCGTCGAGGAAAAAATTCGGCTTGCTCGAAAAACACAAAGACTATGTGGAGCGTGCAAATGCCTTCCACAAGAAGGAGGACGCTTTACGGGTACAACAATTTAATGGCTCCCTCTTCGTTCAAGTTCTGATTCTCTGCACTATTTCACATGCTTTTTTCATTTAATCTTTTTTTTGTTTTGTTTGTCTTACAGAGACTTAGGGAAAAAGCCGCAAATAGAAACCAGGATGAGTTTAATTTTAAGATGATTAGAGCAAAAACCGTTGATGGAGTTCATAGACCAGAGTAACAACTTGCTATCCATTTGATTTTGTTGTTGTTGTTATTGTAGTTGGTTCGCTTTGCTTAGTTGTGTTGACTCGCCGGGTTTTCCCGTGTAGGAGTGAAGCAAACAAGTACACTCAAGAAGAACTTATGCTGATGAAGACACAGGATATGGGATATGTTCTTCAAAAGGTTCAGAGTGAGAGAAAGGTGGTCCAGTGCATTCAATTTCTCTCTTGTTTTTTTATTGGTGTTTATGCAAAAGTTGTTATGTAGGTTTACTTGTGAATGTCCTGATCTTTCTTGCAGAAAATTGAAAAGCTAACTGCCTCACTGCACTCTATTGATAATCAGCCATCGAACAAGCATATTTACTTTGCTGAGGACAGGTTTGACTTTCTGTGCTATCATTCTATAACAATCATGGATTGAGTTTATTATATCATGTTGGATTGGTGTCATTGGTTCTTCATGTGTTTCAGACTTGTCTCTTTCTAATTGTAGTTGTATATTTTTTTACGCTACAGAGTATAAGAATTCAATGCTTTGTGAATGTTATGAGAACTTCAGTCATCTTCGATTTCAAATGTGTACTGTAGTTTTATGCTTAAGCCAGTGAATTAGGCTATTGATGCAGGTTGCTGGGTTGAGGATCAAAAGTAGGAAACAATGCTGTTTATTATGAATGGGGCGTTTGAAATTACAAAATAATTGAAAAGGAGAAACTTTTGACTAATTTAGTGCTGATAGTTCCCCTACATATTAAGTATATGGTTACAACTTGTTTCTGAGATAAATTATGTTGAATATGTCAGTATGGCTATGATAAAATGTTTTTTGTGTGCAGTTTCAAGTGGTTGTTTTTGCAATTTATTTCCGCATGTGTGTGCACCGACATGTATATTGCATATTTAGGTTTCTAACATATGTGCTAATGCTGTTTTAGATGTCGTCATATTTTAAGGTCCCTTCATTTGGCAAACTCATTGTCATTTTCAATTATCGATTGATATGTTATTGTTCATCCTCTTCTCCCTTCCTCCCTCTTCTTGTAGTTTTATATTGCATGTGCATGGTAGTAGATTTTATCCTCATTCCTTAAATTTATTCTGAATGAATAACTGTCTTAATCATCACCCTTGGAAATGTAGGGAAGAGGCTAAAGAGTTAAAATTACAATATTCAAGAAGAAAAATTCCACCCACTTCTGATGATATTCCTGATAACATTAAAAGGTACATCCCTACATTTGGCTGTAAAGACTTAGATTGTTTCCTTTCTCGTTTTGTTTGATGTTTTCTGTGGGATTAAACTATTTCTTATAGACTTAGAATTTGCTTGATTGTTAGTTTTTTTAAATATCTTAATTGCAATAAATGCCTACAATATTAGGAATAAGATATTTTCTACGGTAGTGTGTTCACTGAGCCGTTGCAATTTTGTTCATCTGTATCACTGTCTCTGGGTCCATGGGAATGATTGATTAACTCAAATTATTGTCTGAAAATTTGTTTAGCTTATTTCTTTGGCAAAGAAAGCACAGTCATTACAATAAAGTTATGTCTGGGATATTTAATTCAGAAATAATACTACTTTTGCCATGAAGGCTCAACAGCTAACACTCCTATCCAAAAGGTTTACGGATGTGGTCATGAGTAATGAGTTTAACGTCATATGTTTGCATGTATCTTGTTATGGCATTTTTTGACGCCTAAGATAGCATTTGATAGATAAGTTGAAATAGGGAAAAATAGAATGGTGCCTCTTATGGTTGGACTAAATAAAAGCTGGTCCATCGCAGTGTTGTTAAAAAGCGGCCATGGCGGTTTTTGTCCCAACCGCTATTTCAATTTTGTGAAATGTCCCTAATGACCACAAACATTTTTTCCATTTACCACCTCTCCACCACGTTCCAATCTCCCAAATCAACCCCAACACAGCTGTTCATTCGCCGGTCAAAGCACAACCCACACCGACGACCGGCCGCTTCATCTTGTTGAGCCGATTCACCTAGCTAACAACAATCATGCTCAGATCCTTGAAACTGCCCATATGGCTTATCTCGTAGTGTTTGACCCATAGATCATTCATGCCCACGAACTGTTTGCTGAAATGCTTGGCCAAGAAAAGGTTGGAGTTGCATTCGAAGGCACTCATGATGTTGTCTAGGTCTATCTCTGCAGGACCCACTCCTTTTGGCTCCAAATTCGTAGCCATAAGGCCGCATGGTCTTGCCGGTGAGCGAGTTGAAGAGGGAGCGCCAATATGGGCCATTAAACTTCCCAAGGGCTTCCATGTCCTGCTGGATGTCGAGGCGGCTGCCAGAGCTACTCTCATACGGTATGTTTGGATATTTTAAAATGAACGGAGCGGAATGGAGTGGAGTGGAATGGAATGGAGCGGGGCAGAGTGGAACGAAACAAAACTTCCATTCCATGATATTTCATGATGGAACGTCCATTCCATCATTTGGGAAGTGAACGGAATGGAATGATTCATAACTTTTTTATTCCTTTTTTACTCTTATTTTAAAAAAACACTATTACAATTAAAGCATATATTGGATTATAATATAATAAAATGAAAGAAAAAATTAATAATTAAATATTTATTATAATTGAATTAATGATTTATTTTTATAATTAAATTTAACACTTTCATTTTTTGTGTTTTTTTTAAAACATAACGCACTTTTGTTGATTGATACCGTCTGAATAGGCAAGGGTGCAGGAATAGTCCAAGGGTGCAGGTTGTACTTCATCCTTCATTCTACTCATTGAACTTTGCTAAGCTAAGTCGTGAAAGAGTGCTGAGCATCTTTGCTCTAGTGCCTGTACATGTAATAATATAATTACTCTAGTATAAATTTTTTTAATAATTGATATAATAATTTTATCTAATGTCTCAACAAGTTACTGTTCTTTATAGATTGACCAGAGAAGATTATAGGCGTATTTCACAAGCTCAATTTGATGAAACCCAACAAAAATCATAAAATACGAATAAATATTGCAGTAAATGTCTGATGTTTGTCGTAGGTTAATTTTGCAGCAACAGAAATTTAAATATCGTAAGCAACAGCACCCAAAACAAGCTTACTCATGGCACATTCAAGGTAGAAGCCGATGGAGAACACAAAGAGGAAAAAGAGATGCCCATTCTTGCTTTATTCGAGTGTGTGAATGAAAAATAGAACATGAGGGTTATTTTAGTATTTTACTAATTACAATGAAGGATTCCATACCATACCTCCCAAATTAGAGGGGAAGTAAAATGGGGAAAAACAATGGAATGGGATGGAATGGATACCGTCAAGTTCCATTCCATTCCATCCTTTTTTTTGATATCCAAACAATGGAATATCATACCACTCCATTCCATTCCATCAATCCAAACATAGCCTTAGATGATTTCTTCAAGAGAGTAGGGTTCAGAGGAATTGAAGGGGATGTACTTGGCGGTGAAGTTGTGGGCGACAGAATGGTGGCAGTGTCTTCGATGTTGTCGGTTGGCGAAGGAGAGTGCTTGTTGTTGGTGACTGGTAGGGAGGGATGATGTGGTGGCAGGTCTCGACCCTCAGGCAATGCTTCAGAATCAGGGGAGCTTAGGTTGATGATGGATCAGGTTTCATACAGGTGAGTGAGCACAATTGTGCTAGGGTGGTTTGGGAGATAGGAGCGTGGTGGTAGACAGAGAGAATATTGGTGTTCATTTGGGACATGCCGGAAATTTTAAAAAAGTATAGAATATACTCTTCTAGTTTAAGATTCTATTATTTAGAGAGTATACATGTGGTTTTTTGGTGGACCAGTTTTTATTTGGTCCACTGTAAGTGGCACCAAATAGAATACATGAGTATTAAAAGCAGAATAGACAATACAAAGTGAAAAATGGTACATTTTGGTTCCAATAAAAAGGGATGAACCAAAGAGAACAGAATAGAACAGACTATTCTATTTTGTCTATGTGCCAAACGTTTCCTAGCAATGCATGGTAACCTTAAAGCTTCGAGAACTGATGATTTATTTCAGAAGAAAAAAGGAGAGATTAATTGCTATTAGTTTTATGCTTTTTGGCCATATTGAATCATTTTCATGTTGGGTTGATTCTGTTGTGATATTGCTCATCAAAAAACTAACTTTACTTGCCCCGTGATGTATTGACTGTTATGGATCTATAGCACCGTTGTTATTTCCATTTGTTCTTTCTTCTTGTCTTGATTTCTAGCACAGTATTGGATTTCTAGAAAGCTATTTTCTTTCATGCACAGGAAAACAGAACGATCTTACAGAGAGTTGGAAGCAAGGAAGAGTAGACTCAGCCAGCTAGAGAAAGTCTACATGGATATGGCGATGCAGAAGGAGTTGCAGGTATAAATATTTTGGATTTCCTTATTATGAACTTGTTTGAGTCTTACATATGTAGACTCCTATATAAGAATATTCCATCTATAAACAGAAAAAGGGTAGGAAGCGCAAACTACGCGAAGACGAAATTGTCAATCCAACCACTAAACCGGTATACAAGTGGCGTGCTGAAAGAAAGCGTTGAAAGAGTGGAAACTACTTTGAGCTGCTTCGTTATTCTTTTTGTCTTCTACTATTTAGCATAATGATTGAATACTTCCGTGTTGGGACTGGAGTTAGGGAATTTACATGTCTTATATGAAGCATGATTGAAAGAAAACTGGTATGCCTAGTTGCAGCATTGTGGTATGATAGTTCCGTTCCATGCTTCTGAAAATGCTCTCCACCCAAATGAGTGTTTTACCATTTTTTTATGGCTAAATTATGCTTTGAGTCCCTTATCTTTATTTTAAGTTTTAATTTGGTCTCTTATCTATTAAAAGTTCCGAATTAGTCTATTATCTTTATTCTAGGTTTCAGTTTGGTCCCTTACCTATTAAAAGTTTCAAATTGGTTTCTTATGTTACGAATATTATAATCAATGTGGTTTTTTTTTTTGCATAAAAATGGATTACACGCAGTATAATATTTCAGAACATAAAGGAACTAATTGCATAAAAAAAAGAGGGACCACATTTTACACATAAGGGACCATATCGAAACTTTTAATACATAAGGGATTAAATTGAAACCTAAAATAGACATAAGGAAGCAAAAACATAATTTAGCCTTTTTTGATAGTAGACGTTGCAAATATTAATGTGGATTTGTAGTGCCATCAGCCATGCGTCTGAAAATGCTCTAACCATGATTAGCTGGCCTTCTGACTAATAAAAATTTACAAAACGTAAGGCGATCAGTTTCATAGACATTCGAACAACTAACTAGCTTCCTATTGGCACATTACTATTAGCAAATCAATCACAAATTGCAAAATGCAATAAATTAAAATTTTCATATTAGTTTGAAAATTTTAAACGATATCCATGATAAGTCATTATAATATAATAATACATATAATAACTCAATTAAGTCATATTTTTATAATTATTTAAGCATTTAACAATCACAAATTAAGTGATGATCAATATTTCTGAATTTTTTATACTCATTAAGGGTATTTTAGAGAATGCAATTATTTTTTGACCACACCAATAAAATTAAATGAGATTAACTAATATTCTTAATTAGCATGAATTTTTTTTATTGCTTATATTCGAAATTGGATGGAGTATTAAAATATGAGAAAAAACGTGATTTTATCGATAAAGGAGTATAATGTAATTTAATAAAAAGATTAGTATATACCAATATTACCATTGTGAGCCTCTGGGACTCAAATCACTTAAACTTTATGTAACAAAAAGTAGATACCAATATTATCTCTTTTGAATGGAATGAAAACACCCCTTTTTCAGCTCTTTTTAATGGGTTCGAACATGTTACTAAGGTACTGTTATATCATTCTTCCATGTTCTTTTTATGGGTTTTATACTTACTCTTCGATTCCACGTGATCTAATCCAAGACCTCATTTTAAGAATTCCCAAGTGAAGAGCACGATATCATCTCGTTCAAAATTAATTAATCCAGTCATAACTAATCATGAACAATTGTTTGAATTTTTTTATTTTAAATTATGACTAACGCACGATACATATTTTTTCTTATGCATGGTTTACTCCTTCACATTGTGTCATTTGGTTTACTGTTAATTCTTTTATTTTTATTCAATTCATTTTTTAAGAATGTTTTAAGTGGCAAGTCTCATGTATATGTATATGTCTGTGTGTCTATATATATATATATATAATTAGGTTCAACTATAAGTTATTATTTATAATGTTATTAGAATACAATATATACATATTTAAATAATTAATATATTACTATTTTATGATTCATGTTATTGTCAAGCAATCAAATAAATAGGTACTTGTTTATGTAGAGTTAGTCTACTGATCTTATTTTTAAAAAATATAAAAAAGATAAATTATAGAATACTTATTTCGATGTAATTGATTTAATAAACTATATTCAAATTGTTTACCTAATCATTTTATTAACTAAGATGATGATATAATAAATTCAAAATTAATAATTTTATTTTAATATAAAGTTGACTTATTTATACGTAAATTAATTTGACTACACTATAATATAATATAGCTTCAAAATCAAAAACAAAAACAAAATTCTTCTTTCAATTTATTAATATTTAATTTGATATATACAAAATTAAATCTATAATATTAAATTCGAACCAAAACTTCCTATTTTTGAACCGTAAAAAATACTCCCTCAAAACTCAAATATAAATGAAAAAAAAACTCAGGTTTAGTTGTTTAAAATATAAGTAAATTCTAACTAATTCCACTCTATTTAATAATATCATTCCCAAAATACCCTTTAATTAATTCATATCTTATTTTTTCAATAACCCTTTTTATTCTTATGAAACAAGTTTACATAGAAAATTAAATAAAAAGGAAATGGTGCTTTTTTTTGACTAAAAAATGAAATGGTACTTTGGGAAATGCAATTATTATTTTTTAATTACTCGAGAAAGTTAAATAAAATTAACTAATATTCTTAATCAGCACGAATTTAATTATTTTTTCTTATAATTGAGTCGAGATAGAGTATATATATTTTGGATAAATATGTATAGCATCCCATGCAATGCACATGTTACGTTTTTAAAATATAAAAAATATTGTAGATTTTTTCGATAAATATATACAACATCCTGTGCCAGGTACATGTTACGCAGCTAGTTTAATAAAAAAAAAATATACTCTCTATGTTCCTTAATATATGTCGTTTAAGGTTGTTTCACTTTAATCAAGGAATAACTTTGTAATCAATTTTTTTTTATTATACTTTTATCTTTTCACTATCAGTCTATACCCATTTACTCTTTCTCTACATTAAAGTGCCTAAAAAATTGCTCAACTTAAAGTCTCTTATTCGGCCTAATTGTTTCCCTCTCCTCTCTGTTCAATGTAAACTGTTTTGCTCTCTTCAACGTAAGTCAATCTTGCTCTATTCAATGTAAACCAATTTCTCTCCCCAGCAAGGGGTGGAAGTAGACTAACTCGAACAAGACTTTGCTTAAATAGGTCTGTCTTGTTCTAAAAAAATTTAACGTCAAAGTCTGACCTGTTACCTGTCATGAGCTTTTTCTTAGGCATGACTTTGCCTTTTTAAAAGTCTAATCGGGTTTGTTAGCCTGTTTAAAAGCATGTCATCCTGCGTAGCTCTAAGTAGGTTAAAGACTAATAGGACAACAAGAATAAACTTTATGCATGACAAATTGCAAATCATAACAAATAAACCACTACTACTCAATGGTATGAGATTTGAGAGTGGAATTAAACTTGGCTAGACGAAGATTTCTAGGACTGAAACTGTCTTATTTATTTGATATAAGTGTTTGTTAATGTCTGACCGAATCTTTATTTAAAAGTCTCACGTGATATAAAAACATATTTGGGAATATGGTCTTTAAATATGTCATATGTTTATCACTAAATAAACTTATAGCTAGACTCAAGTCTTTTATGTAAGTCAATATACTTCGATCTTTATAAGGGTAAATAAGTATATGATTCATGATTGTAACACATCAGAAAATTTTTATTATAATAATAGCAACACAAAATATTAAAATATATACTTTTATTTAAATAGGACGGCCTATTAGATCCGATAGATTTTTTAGATGCTCTGATCTTTTTAGCTAGATAGACTTTTCAAAAAGCTTTTTTCTTGTCTATTTAAAAATATGTCTAATCTGGTTTGGACCTGATATAGGCAAGCCTGATCTATTTCCACTGCTTCCTCCGCCTAAAACATTTCCCTCCCCCCTTTGTTCAATGTTTCCACACTTTGTTTCAATTAACACACTTTTAAGAAAATAATTAAACTTTCCTCCACCGTTTTAATAAGAACTAATTTCCCTCTATAATTTTTAGTCTTAAAATGTTTACCACCTAAAAATATTAATTTTTTTGGTCTAGTACATATGATAAAGGGGGGAGGGGGGATCAAACCCTGCTCACAGGGTTCACATAGCTCTTATGTATGTCTTACCACCAGACTTTGCTCTCTGGACTAAAAAATATTGATTTGAAAAGTTAAATCAAAATTTGTGCTTCCCTCCACTGTATTTCTTTGTAGAGTCTTTACCTTTCATGGTGTTTTCACCTTTTAAATACATTCACATGCATGTATTATAATAAATTTACTTTTTTGGGAATAAAATATATATTTTTAGGAGTAGATGTATCACAATTAATCAATCTTTGATCTTATCAACTATTTATTAACTAATTTTATAACAAATGTGTAAAATAATTGATGGGATTATGGGAATAAGGTTATAATTGATAAATTGTAACCTGAAACTATATATACATATAAAACAAAATTATTCTTAAAAATCGATAATTAAAAAGGAAGTGATCAGGGAGTAGCTTTTTATAATAGAAATAGAAATGAATGAAGTCAAATTCAGACTTGAAATGAAAAAAATAATAATCCAAAGTCTTGAAGCCAGTGTAAATAAAATTACTAACAAGAAACTGTAATTAAAATTTTTGAAATGTTATTGAAAAATTATGAATACTATATTTTGACCTAAAAAAATTATAAATACATAATACTTAATTTTGACTGAAAAAATTATGAATACTTATAATTTTATAAAAACTTTTTGGGTTTTGCTAACGAGTGTCCTAAGGGCATTAGTTATATAATCCATAAAAGAAAAGTTTGTCTTAAGAATACTATCCTTGTAGCTATATATAATACTCTTTTGGAAAAAAGTCATGTCCTATTTTATAAGACATTTCTCAAATTACTATATGCATTAATTATTTCTTTACAAGAATACTCCTAATTAATGAGTAATCATTTCTCTCTTTTAAGAGTCTTGAAAAATATGTATCCTAATAATTGAAGGGTGGTTTTGGAAAAACAATACACATTATTGACAAATTCAATACACTAACTACTTTTCTTAATTTGTGTGATTTGGTCAAAATTGTCTTATATATAGGGACAAAGATACTATAAATTAAACATTTTTCGATATAATAAATATATTATTTTAATATATAAACTTATCTCTCTTGATTCATTAACCAATGCCCTAAATACATCTCAAACTTTTTTCTCATGATTGAGAAGCTTCTGAATTCAATCTTTATTGCATACTTTTAATTCGACTACCCTCCCCCCTTTTATGGTTACCAACTTATACCACCAGCTCAACCCTCACCACTCACGTCAGTGTCACACATCTTAAATACCATCACTCCACACCACACAATAAAATTGCTTTTATGATCATTAACCATACATGACATTACAACAACAATGATGAATTTATTCCTCAGCAATTCCCATTTCCACTAAAATCAACTTCACAGTCCCAATGAGATACCTTGGAAAATAGGGAGTTCTATCATCGTCTCGAATATACTCTCTCTGTTCCTTTTAATATATCGTTTAAGATTATTTTACACAAACTAAGATAATCAATAAATTTTATTGTTTTTAATAAAATTATTAATCTTTCTGTATGTGATATCTTTAACTTTTCATTACTTTATTGTACATATTTATCTTTTTATAATAAATAGTTAGAGTTATAATTGACAAATAAGTTAATGTGATATTTAACTTTGAAAATGATAGATAAATATTAACAAATTTTTTTAAAAAAATTGCCACTTAAAAAGGAACAGAGGTAGTAAGTAAAAAACACTAATTTCACTATTTTAATGACACTATTTCTAAATATCATTCAATTAATTTATATTTTATTTTTCTAATAACTTTTTTTATTCTCACGAAACAAGTTCCTATATGAAGGGAAAAATCACTCTAGGAAATATAATTTTTTTTTATTATATCCCAAAAATTAAATAAAATTACTAATGTTCTTAATTAAGTGGAAATTTAATTATTTTTGCTTATATTCAAGGCCAGAGAAAGTAAGGGCTAACATATGGATACCTAAACCAGTGTAGGAACCTTAGGGTGTGGTCATTTCAACTCATCTGAGTACATTTCCTAGATTATATTATCTCTGGTCCCTATTATAAGAAAATTTTTGTTGTATTTTTTATCCTAATTATAGAAAAAATAAACTCATTTTGAGGTACATTAATTGCCAGAATTTCTTTTATACCTATATTTAATGTGAGATATATGTTTACTAAAAACTCACATGGTGTGTATAAAACATTTAATGCGGGAGTATATTTGGGATAATATTTCAATTTTATAACATTAAATAGTCTTTATTGGTCTTAGTGATTTTTGTTTTTTTTTCCTTCTTATATTACTTATGAGAAAGGAATGTGTATTTCAATATTTATTACTACCTCTTTTCCTATTTATAAGAAACAAATGAGGTCTTTTCTTAGTTCTAAATATAAGAAACAAACCCTCATTTTCAACCACATTAATTGTATTTTTTCATATTTGCCCTTATTTACTATGAAATCAATTCACAATGTTTGCCAATTTACCATTAATTATCTCTCTTTCTCTCTCATTTATTACAAGAGGTAATTTTGGAAAGAAATTTAAAAATATAGCATAATTAATTGAGATTTACTCATTTCAATACACTTTCTTAATTCTTGTGATTTTGTCCTATATTTCTTATATAGAGGTAGAGGTAGTACAAGTTACTCCCACAAAATTTTATTTATGAGTATAAAAGCTCACGTGGAAAAATAATATACACGTTCCAACGGTTTTTTTCCAATGAAAATAATGGAAAAAAAATACATTGCCTAAAATAAAATTTAATTTAATTTATATGCACTGTCACTATAAAAATACTTTATACAATCATTTAATAATATGTTGACTCCTCATTTAATAAATTAAAAAAAATACATAACTTGTCATTCTTATTAAATGTCACGATATATAATTTGATGTGTACAGTATGCAGTATTTTTAAACTTACGGTGCATATGAATGAAGAGAATCAAATCCAATAAAATTACTCCACCTAACTAGAAACAAACGCCTCTTAATCCCTTAATCATTGTTCCTCGTATCTACGTGTTTGAACGTGGCAGCGACACTGATCCCATTTTCAGCGTATAGTGCCCATAATTATCGGCCTTTTGGTCTTCACCGACACGACACCCCATGTTGCCATTTTCAAAAGCATTTTCATTTTTTCACAAAAAAGGCTTTTTTTATTTTCTTTTCCATTTTTTAAATTTTGCAAAACAAAAAATGATTATTAATTATTATTGGTGTTAACTAAACATGCGAAAAGGGTTGACGAAAATGATGTTCTTTTAGACCCTGCCGTTTCCCATCAAGGTAACTGAATCATGAATTAGTTGCTTCTTTGATCTTCTTGTTTCCACGCTTTCGATTCGTTCACTGAAATTCACCTTTATTCTTCACCTTGTTCCCCAACTTTTTATTGACTCTAACCAAAATCAATCGCTTCAGGCCAGACCCACATTGGAGATGGTTTAAAGTTTGCTATTTTCAAGCATGATGAATAGATTTAAAGGGTTTTATTTGCATTGAATTGAAGGTGAGAGAGAGAAAGTTGGTTCTTTTATTTTTTTTTGGGGGGGGGGGGTCAGGAGTTGTGGGTTTTGCTCCTCCACTTCCATTGAAGGAAGGAACAAGTGATGAATGATCATTGGGGTATTGGGTATTACTGTATCAGCTGCTAGTACTTACTACATATGTTTCGGAGACTGAAATGGTTTGTGGGTCTGAATCAAAAGAATGGGTCAACCAAAAGGTTGGTCGATGTTGAGCAACCTGGCCCTGCAAGTCCAAACCAGTTGCCTATGCTTGATGCAGTTCACGAGGTTGCAGTTTACATTCACAGGTTTCATAATCTTGACCTTTTTGAACAAGGGTAAGCTCCAATTTCTGCAACATTTGTTTATTTATTTATTTGATGTTGCTTACTGGCTTTTGTTTACTTTATTTGTAAAAGAAAAAGGTTTTTTTTCCCCCCTTCTGGTCTTTCATTTGTTATTGTTGTTATGTAGATGGTACAAAATCAAGGTTAGCATGAGATGGGAGGAGGGGGAGGACTCCTATCCCGGGATTCCAGCGCGGGTTGTTCAGTATGAAGGTGACTTGGAATCCTATTCTCTAAAAGTATAGTTGTTAGTTGCAGTTATTCTGTGTACTTAGTAGTACTGGACCTATATTGTAATTCTGTCTTAAGCTCCTTAAGCTTGCTATTTTGGACTGCTGTACTCTTTGATATGCTGAGTAAATTACTTTGTTCTTTGTATTGCATTATACACGTGTATTTCAGCTAGAGTAGAATCTTAGAATCCATCTTTTTCTTTGAGCTGCAGCTCCTGAAGTGGGTTCTGACAATTTATGTAGAGTTTGGACGATTGATGATACGGACAACAGTTTTTCAACACCGCCATTCCAGATTAGATATGCAAGGCAGGATGTATTTCTTTCCATCATGATCTCATTCTACCTAGCTTTTGGTGAATATGAGGTTAGTTTTTTTTTTTTTCCCACCTCTTTTTTCATGTTTTCTTGATATAACCCTTATATATGTATGTGTGCGTGTGGGGGAACAATGAAGGAGGTTCTTTTATGTTAAAGCAAACAAATTAGGTATAGGGCATGAAATATGTTAGAAAAGAACTTGTCAAAAGCAGGATAATATGGCAAACAAGACAGGCCCAAAAATGACTACATTTACTGTTCTTATAACAAAATCATGCAAATTGAATTTTAAACTCTTGAAAGATGTAAAAAGGTCCTGAACACAGCCATGTAAATATATCTAATCTAATGGACAGCGAACAACACAAACCCACACAAAGAACTTTGAAAAGATCACATATATACATGTGTCAAACTCAATATATAAAGACGGACCTTATGTGAATTATCTAAGTTGCTGATGGCTGTACCTTGGTGCACAATATATCATCCTACATCAAGTTTTCATAATTTACCTTGAATTTTGATAATGCTATTGTCACCCTTTTTTTTTCCGCCCCTCATTCAATAAGTTGATGGCTGAAGCAATGAGCTTTATGAAATAGCAGTAAGAGAGGAAAACATTTCTTCTATAACTCAAGTTATAAAAAAGAAAGCCTTGTCATTATCTGGTGTATACTATTAGGTTGGGAAAGGAAAACCCATTCTATTGGATAGGGTTGTCTTCATGAGCTCATGTTTTTTTTTTAAAAAAATAAGTTCTACTTCTGTTATGCAAAGAAATTGGACAACTTTGTTGCGTTTTTGCACCACTTAGGATTGTTATTTTCTCTTCATTTGCTTTTAAGAAGGTTTTTTTTGTCTTCCTCCAAATTCTTTTCTCTCCTTTCTTTGTAATAATATGGTCTTTTATATAAAAGAAAAATCTGTGATGACTTGCTTAGTTCTTGGTGTGCAGCCACTAGCTATAACCTTTGCATTTCTTCTGTGTCATAAATTCTTGGCTAATATTTATACACAGGGTCAATCTTCTGATGTTATCTTGAAGTTTGAACTCATGCATGCTCCTATGACTGCAGCTGGGTTAGTTAATGATTCTGTTTCCCTTTTTGGATATAACGGTGTATTAAACAAATGAAAGTTAAATAATTGAGTCAAATATGATGAAGACTAAATACAATGATTCTGAAATGGCTTGCATCATATTCATTGTGCAGGTCCGAGTTACAAGGTTCACTGGATGCATGCGCTGCTTCAGTTCATGAATATAAAATCCCCCCTAAAGCTCTTATGGGATTGCATTCATATTGTCCTGTCCATTTTGATGCTTTCCATGCTGTCCTTGTTGATACAAGTGTTCACATCAGTCTACTAAAAGCTAGCTATCGCACATTTCGACAGAAGGTACCCAGGTTTGTAGAGTTCTGGTTTTTGAAGTTCAAATATATGCTTTATTAACTATGTAATATTGTATCACCATTGTTAGGGTATCTTCATAATATCTTAGAAAATCTTCATTATATTATGTATATATCATAGAATGATTTAGTTCTCTGATTGAGGAGCAAACGTAGGAGTTATGTCTTTATTTGATTCGGGTTGGGTGTTTTATTATATTGATGGGCTTGGGCTTGTAGTAATTATATTGCACTTAGTATTTGACCTTATTATTAGTTTAAAGGCATCAGTGCTTTGGTTTTATATACATTAAATCAAATCTAATTTCATATTGTTCATTAGTATGCCTATGCTCTCTTCCTTGCCTTCTATCTAAACCTTATAATTTCAACAGCCGTAACTTTTATCATATTCGATTTTTATTTGTCTTTCACGCTGTATTATTTTAGCTTTTGAATGATATGGTTAGTGTAATTGTACCAGTGATTCTAGAGATTCTGAAGGCAGTTATGCTGAAGATTATGTTGGGTCTAACAAGGTAATGATAATGTGCTGCTGTAAAGCTTGTATAACTTCACAACAATTTTCTTGTTTAGTGAAGGTGTTTTAAATTGATATTGCAATCTTGTGATTTATATTGATGGTTAAGATTGTTTTTGTTGAGAAATCTCTTTGCTCACTATTGTAGCTTATTTTTCTACTGATGGTCAAAACTCAAATCAGGTGATGCTCATCAAAGCATTGATGGATGCACATGATATCCTGCTTGAAGATCTGAGAAGAATAAGCACAGGCATTGACCAAGCTATTGATTTGACAGAAATTACTTTTGAATCAGATGTTACAAAATGGTTTGATTCTACTCCACCCGCACAAGTGAAAAGTAATGATGGTGAACCGTCACATCAGCTGTCTGATGGGGCAGAAGTCAGTGCTGAGGTTTCCTTAATTCTGTCAATGTGAATGTTTCATTATTTCTTGCTTCTTTGTGTTTTAGACTATTTGCTAATTTAATACTTAAATCTTTCCCTCAACAGGATGCTACTCATTATATCAATTATCCAACTGAGGAACCATTTCAACCTTTTTCTTGGGATGATCATCTGTTAAAGTCCTTCCAGTCTTTAGGGAATCAGCTCTTGTGTCTCTGGAATATATTTCTGAAATTCCACAGGTTTGTTCAGATATGTCCAAATAATTATTTAAGTTAGGCAACTTTAAGATCTTTGTAGCCCCTTTTTTCAATAAATTAGTGCTGGTTCTTCAGTTGTACATCCATACTGATCATAATAGCATATTGGAAAACTATATTGCTAAGTTTTTCTTGGTTTGAGGTTTATATTGTGTATACTAGTCAAGCTTGAACCTGGTTGAGAGTCTAAATGAGTTTTTACTTGTTCATATTGAAGCTTAGCTTTTTGTTATATGCGTTATTGTAAGGTTTCTATTAGTAACATGAAGACATAGAAAGAGTGTTATGTTGTCAGAAAAGGTGCACACTTTGAGCATAATATTTTAGCACTACATAAATTCAATAATATCTCTTTTTCAATCTTATCACTACACCCAGGGAAAACAAAACAAAAATACTAGAATTTCTGCGCAAGTCCTGGGCTATAGATCGGAGAACTGAATGGTCAATATGGATGGTGTACTCAAAGGTTGCGATGCCTCATCAATATATGAGCAACAAAGTTGAGGGGACATCATTGCACCATGGCGTACGTAGAAGTTCATTAAGTACAACTACAAGGAAGTTGATTGATGATGTAATTATCTATTATATGATGTACAGGATTAATAAAATTCATTATTGTCTGCTGTGTTTAAATTAATTATTAGATTGTAGTCAGATGGATTTTCTTTAGTGAACATTTTCTTCAAATATGTCATTTCTCTTTTTCTTCTGTTCAGCCTATTCAAACTGCAATAATGCGTGCAGAACTTCATAGGCGAGGTATAGCACAAATGAGGGTAAGTGATTGCGTTTGTCTAGAATGCTTTATAATGTTCCAGTTTCGGCTGACTGGAATTTATGACATATATGAATTCCATGCAGATCACCAATCGGTCCCTTCAAGACATGTATATATTTGGAGATCCTTTGCTTGTTCCTATTATTATTGTAGAACGCTTGACAAATGTGTACCGTTCTGCCAGTGTGAATTCAAACTTCATTTCTGTGGAGGATGATGCAAGGCATATCCTAGGAAATGGATCTAGAGCCACAAACAAGTTGTGTGGGAGTAGCCAGCAAAATGAGCATGTTTTGAGAGTAGTTGTTTTTGTTCATGGGTTTCAGGCATGTTTCACATTCTTGCAGTTGCTTTTATCTTCTTGTTCTTTCTTTGGTTTTGTCTCCGTATCTTTTGTTACTTTGTGGCCTTCAAATTTTTAGGAGTTACAAACTACTATCTGTACCTTGTCTTTGAAAACTGAAGCAGCAAATTGTGATCTGGGATAAAATTGAAAAATGAGAAATTTCAAAACTGTAAGTGGTGGCTTGGTATTTACCCATTTACAGTGCCTGCTTTCATGTCTTTTGCATCAGCTAGCATCAAATTTGGGTTCCATATTCATATTTAATTTGTGATGTTAAATTTTGAATCCTAATATTATAACCATTAGGTTTAGATTACCAAGGCTTAGGGGACAACTTGTTTGAGTCCATGAGGTTTTCTTGCTATTAAAGATAGGAACTTGGGGAAAACAAAATAATTTTTTCTTTTCTTCTGTGAGGATTTGGCTTTCAATAACTCTCACTCTTATCCATAAATATAATTTGTTAGCCAGAGTAGTATATATTGTCTTTTTGTTTTGACTCTATTATGAAGTCAACGTTGTGGTACCTTTCACAACTGTGAAAACTTTACTCGATTATTTTTAAACACAGCACCAATCATAAAATTATTTGCTCTATCTTTTCTACTTTGTTCAAAGAAGTAACAAGTTTACAATATAATTAAAGATTTTGTTAGTCGTAAAAATTTAGAGGTTTTACCGTTCACTCTGTTCAGATTTGTACAACTTTAAATCCCCTAGTCTTAAATAATTTTTATGTGGATGCATGTATGTGTGTGTCTACGCATGCGCACACGCACAACCACAAATGTTGGATTTTAAAGCATTTCATACAGTGAATAAGTGTTGTAAATCATAGTCTTGTTTTATTATTTTTATGTATGTTGAAGCATCTGAATGAACACTTACCATCTTGTGTGCTCATAAAATATAAATATCACCTGTTTTATTGGATAATTCAAGTTATCTATAGCTGAGATAGGGTTCTGCCATTATTGGAATGTGATCATAGGGGTGGATGTATCCGTGATCCCTCCAAGAAACTTTGCTAAATAACTAGTGGCCTATGGAAAAAACTCACTGTTCTAAAGAGGTTACCTTTGAATTAGTCTTACCAAACCTTTTATTTTACTGGACCAAAAATTATAGCCAGAGGGATCCTTTTATGCTGATTCATTTAATATGCCAACTAAAGCTCTTGTTTTATTGGGACAGTTATGTGCATATATACATTAGTACAAATTTAAGCTGCTTCCTCTAAACAGCATCAAGTTTTATTACCCTCATTTTCTTCAAGCTTCCTTTTGTTTGCACACCTAGTTCTGACCAATACAACTTAAGACAATTCGTTTGTTGTACATGTTTAGTTTCAATAATATATTCAATCAACCCTCAACAGGTAACATGGATCTTCCTTCACAGAGAAAAAGAGATATATGCAATATAATGCCCTTTCTTTTCTTTCTAATTAATGTATGCTTTGATGAACTTAGTCTTTTGCTCTTCAATCTGGCCTGATTTATTTTAAGATTGTGTTTTCCTTTTACTAGTTTGTTGGTTTATTTGTGATGATTTTGACATAAATTAAGTCCCTGTACAAAAGAAACTAAATAACTATGTTATTTCATTATTTGTATAAGTTAATGGGTTGCTGCTTCAACGTTATCAGTTTTGGTTGTCACTAACTAGTTTATGTCTTGTTTTCCATCTTGTTCCATTCATAAATCATTTGACTAAGTATACCCCTCATAACTCAAATGTAACAGGGAAATCATTTGGATTTACGGCTTGTTCGGAACCAATGGCTTTTAATAGATCCTGAGATACAGTGTCTAATGTCAGGGGCAAATGAAGACAAAACATCTGGGGACTTCAGAGAAATGGGATTACGGCTTGCCCAGGAAGTGATCTCTTTCCTGAAAAAGAAAATGGATAAAGCTTCAAGAAGAGGAAACTTGAAAGATATCAAGCTTAGCTTTGTTGGTCATTCCATTGGTAATCTCATTATCAGGACAGCCTTAGCAGGTATTTACGCGCAAAGTTTTTATGGATGCCAATATTCATCAAAAATTTAAACTAGGGAAAGTAATGTGCTTCTCTCTTTTTAAATAATTTCAGAGAGCATCATGGAGCCATATCTAAGATACTTGTATACGTATGTATCCATATCAGGTCCACACTTGGGTTATATGTACAGTTCAAACTCTCTATTCAATTCAGGGCTGTGGTTATTGAAGAAGCTCAAGGGCACCCAATGTATCCATCAACTGACCTTTACAGATGACCCCGATCTCGAGAATACATTCATCTACAATCTTTCCAAGGTATTGAATGCATAATACTTATAGGTTGTCCTGCCCCTAACCCCTTATCTTGATCTCCTTTTTCCTAGTCCTGATTCCTGAAAATAATGGGTTTTTTTTTTGGGGGGGGGGGGGGTTTGAAATTGAGGTAAATTATTGGAAAACCTTTTCTAGATTTTGAATTTAATGAAGTTAAAGGATTTTTTTGTTTGTTAACCATCAAGGCTTCTGTTCAATTTTGTTGGTGTGTTTTTAATTAATTGGAACATAGGGTGTTAGCTATTTTATTGGTCTTACTGTTGTTACCCTCTGCAGGAGAAAACCCTGGCAAACTTCCGGAATGTGTTTCTTTTGTCCTCACCTCAGGTAACCTCCTTTATATGCTTATTATTATTTAAATTATTATGGTTTGTAATAATATCCTGCATTCAAAATATTATTACAAATGCTGGATCATTTCCTCGAGGGTGAACATGTAGCAAAAGATTGTAGCTTATGTATCAGTAAGAGAAAACTATATAAAATAATAAATAGACATCTACATTTTAGGATTCATGCTATTATTGATATCATGACTATTTAGCCATTCTCTGCCTTTCTCCAAGGGTCTTTTTTATTTTTGTCAAAATATTTTTGTTAATTCTTGATAAGGGTCCTATGTAAATGATAGGATTTTGTTTAGAGTTCAATGCAAGGTATAACCTAGAAACTAGGCTTTCTCTTCTGCATAACCTTTGATGTTCAAATATAGTAATATTAATGAACATCTGGCTATTATTTTTTTTTTATTTTTTTAATTCAAAAGGTATATCATAATGCTTCCTGCTCATTACATTTCAGGATGGTTATGTACCATACCATTCTGCTAGAATAGAACTGTGTCCAGCAGCTTCTTCGGATTTCTCCAAAAGAGGGAAAATCTTCCTGGAAATGCTAAATAATTGCTTGGACCAAATCCGAGCTTGCTCTGATCATCGCGTGATCATGCGCTGCGACATCAACTTCAACACCTCTTCCTACGGCAGGAACTTAAACACACTTATTGGACGGACCGCTCATATAGAGTTCTTGGAGTCTGACATTTTTGCGAAGTTCATAATGTGGTCTTTCCCAGAGATGTTTAGATAGCAGCAAAGAAGGGAATTTACATGTAATTCAGGCAAAAATGTTGATTTAGAGTACCAGTGAAGCTGACACAACTCACACAAGACTTCAGAGATGCCAGATTGGAGTCCACTAAGGGGACTCAAAACTCCATGAGTTGGTATTCTTCCACCACAATCCTCAGTGCGACAAAAATGGTGGATGTCATCTGACCCCTCCCAAAAATGTGCCCACCTTTTTTCTTTCATTAGGCATATGCAGAGCAGAAGACATGCATGGGACCTTGGCCTTTGTAAATTACTGTTCTATAGTGGTTGTATTTTTTATATTTCCTCGTAGTTTTGGTAGTAAGTTGTTTCTCGCGTATGTACAAAGAACAGGAGTGTGTATCATATCTGTTCCAAGTTTATAGAATACCGGTTATTATTAGTTCTATAGGCTTAGGAACCTAGAGAAAATGTTGTACACCGAGTTGATACTCAAAAGAATTTTCTAGTTAACTTCCATCTTTTTACTTCATATATTTGTGCCCTTTAAGCCCCGTTCTTTCATCTGTCAACTGTTTCTGTGCCAGTTGTCGACGGTTTAGCTATGTTGTACTTTCTTCATGAGGTTTTTGCAAAAAGTATAATTGTTCACTTAAATTTAAATTTAAAATAATTATATTTTTACTAGTAGATGTATATTCTATGTTTTGATGCATTATGTACCGTACATTATCAGACTAATTTTATACTAATACAACTGCATTATAAATATGCAAAGCAAAAACATGGAAACAAATTGCGGAATTATATTGTGAATGTGAACAGGAGGCTCTTTAGATGGTTGACATTTTATTTACGGTGCTGGAGAGGGAAAATGGAAAATGAACATGTGTATCTGAACTCTAGGCCACTAATAAATACTAGGGGTGATATCAATTGAACAGTGTTCTACCGGTAGTTTCGTTGGTATATTAGGTTAAAATCAATAACAACTCGCGTAAATAAACTTATTCATGAGTCTAGACAAGATTAGAAGAATTCATGAACACTTTCGGACCTAAAATCGATATAAAAACACACACAAATAAACAAACAAACAAATTTTTTTAAATAGTTTTATACCTGTCTCGGGCCTCATTATAAAATAAGAGAATAGGTGAAGCAATTGTAAAACCTAACCAATGCAAGGGGAAAAAAAATATTTTCAAATCTGTAGAAAGACAAAACAAGTGCAAGTAAACGCTTGCTTTGATCACCACAAAAGATATACTTGAAGGCTTCTAATGAATAAACCAAACATGTGCAAGTAAACACTTGCTATAAGATATAATTAAGCAAATAAACCATAAGATATTTAACAAGTAATCTGATCATAATATTATTTTTTTACACAAGTACTGAGATTAATACAAAAACATTACAAGAGAGCTAAATGATTTATCTGAAAAGCTCGCCTAGTCATTCTTCCTCCTCTCAAAGAAGCTAGTCATATGTAAAATGTACATGTTCCACAATTTTTGTACATCTGATAGCTCAACTACAATCCAGTCCACCATTTTCATTGCTCTGTATTGCTTGACATGCAAAGGGAATCAAGCCCCTCAGTTCGGCAAGTCATAATCTTTCGGAACACATCCCTCACTTGACGCTCCAACGGATCCAATCCATCTCTAAAAGCTTCAAACACAAGCTTTAGCTCCTTCAAATCCTGTTCAACTTCTTCTTTATGTTCCTCGGTCAGCGGAAACTGAGCTGAATCTACCAGGTCTGTCAAGTGCCGGGTGGATATCTCGACTTGATATATCTCCTTCAGCAAGCCATTTGAGTTCCGGCGCTCTCGCTTCTTTGACTCCTCCATGATCCGTTCATGAAGTGACGTAACTGGAGTGCTCCAGGCGAATTGCCTTGGGACTGAAAAATGAATGTTTAAACCCCTATCCTGACAAGGAATAGCTGCAACAAGGGTCCACAAAACAAACAAGAGAATACAATTCATTGTATAAACTGTAATTGAAAGCCTGCTTGTCGCAGCAATATCAGTTGCACGCGGTGGAACCAGGTTACTCGCAATGGACTGTAGTTGCTTGGCTGCAGACCAGGAACGTGAGACGCTCCATGAATGTGATCTCGAATGCCCTGCCGAGTTATTATCCTTGCTCGAGTTATGCCGCCCAAAAGATCTATTACGTTGAGAAAAAACTGATCCTGATTCTTTCTCATCAAGCATTGCCAGTGCTAAATCCATCAGTGCCTTTCTCGCCCTCCTGAACTGGCCTTCCGTCAATGCTCTCTTATTTGAACCCAAGGCACAAATCACAATTTCCAGATGCTTTTGCCACATACGGATCTTCTCAATCCCATCACGACTCGCATTACATATGTCAAGTGCCTTCACTGACCTCTCAAAGAATTCAGATATCATTCGATCCAGAGGCGGTTTTGATACCTGCTCTTTATTATTCAACAGAATGGCTCTAAATTCCTCATGGCAGCAGATAAATGCAGTGAGGAGCTTCTGCATCCAATCAATAGAGAGCAATTCATCATCACTAACCCCAGAAAGGTCATGAAACCGATCTGTAACGCGCTTTTGGAATGATCCAAGCTCTAAATTACAGGAATCCGATTCATGACTGGCTTCCACAGAATGAACCTGTTCCTGCCTGATACCAAATAATGATCGGCCAAACGATGAAAATGATGATGAAGAAGAAGGGCTCTGATTATCTGTAGAAGGCATTGTCACAGTCTCACAACAGCTTTTCGCAAAAGCCCCCTCAAGATCCTCACCACAATGAACCAGAACCACACAAGATCACATGAAACCCATCACAAACAGCTGCATTGATATCCCCTCTTTCCGTTTCGTTTCCTATAAGTAACTGAATCCAAGGAATTTAAAACATGCTCAACAGTACAACATAACTAACATTCAATATTATAGTAACATTTAATATTCAATTGAAAAACTTACAATTATGAAAACATCGATCTGAACAAACAGATCAAGCAAATCCCAATATTAGAACCGAAACTCAAATCAGAAAAATCCCAACTTTCAATTCATATAACTCCCATCACATCACCAACAGACCCAAACTCAAAAGCTAACAAAACCCAAATAAAAATCAAACCTTTATCTCTAACGCAAGGCCAAAAACCTCAGAATTTTCCAATACCCAGATACCCACCCAAATGTTCAGATAATCACCAATAAGCACTTAAGCAGCAGGTTTATCAGAACACCATCACTTGTAAATAAAGAAAAATAGCGGAGGAAAAGAATGTGAGAAAGCTTCAATGCGGAGAATAAAGTAAGTACCTTTGAACTTGAAAAGTGTAGAACCGAGAAAACGAAGATCATGGGGATTTGTAGGGATAAAAGGGTGAACATAGGAAGCGTAGAGGAGCGGTAATAAGAAATGGCGAATCCCCAAACCCTAGCGAAGGACCAAAGCCCGTGGCTTTGGTTTACGCCAGTTCAAGGGAAGCGTAATCGGAATGTTACTGGGGGAGAATACTGACTGACAAGACGATATTTTTTTGTAAGAATAAATAATTAAAAAAAATCGTAGAATGAGGAATATTTTCTGTTCGTTTCGTAGTACGTTTACATACCCATTATATACCGCATGTTTTTCTTTTCTTTTCTTTTCTTTTTTTTTTTGGTACAAATTTTCTTTTCTTTTCTTTTCTTAGCAGAATTGTTTTATTTTGAGCAACTTAGCAGAATTGTTTATTGTTTGATTGGTTTAAAAAAAATAAATAAATCACTTTGCAGTAATTCTGTACAAAAAAAAAAATCAATTATTATAAAATGACAATCAGTTAAATTTGAGCTCTAATTTATAATTTCTGTTTGAACTCTTAATTTATGTATGAAAGTAGGACCGTTGTAAGTTTAAAACATCAGTGAAAAATAATAGGTTAAATTATGAGGTTAAACCCAAAAGTAGTTAGTTGATTATAATTTTAGTTGAATTTTACATGCAAAATGACTCGTGTCACATGAAGAGAGTATTACTTCACTGCCAATTTTTTTTTTAGTAGAAAAAGGTGGTAGTAATTAAGGCTCAACTAGGTGGGGATACTACTCTCCATTACATCAAAATGCGGTCAAAAACTAATTAAGTCGAGGAGGTGGAATATCTAATATAGTCCAAGAGAAACTTTCGTGATGACTAAAATTAGCAAGCGAATCTGTACAACTGTTTGCCTCTCTATAAATGTGATAGACCGATCTTCTTCAATCTGGGGCTCGAAGAAAATGGATTACCTTCCTGAGGAAAGGCTGAAGAGCATGATTAGAACAAAAGCCATTTTGCACAAATCTACAAATGACTTGGGAATCAACCTCAGCAATGAGGGCCTGGATATTGAGTTGTCTTGCAAGTTTGAGGCCATAATAAAGACTCCAAAACTCAGCAACAACCACAGTGAAGGTTCCAACGGTGGAAACCTTTAAGGTAAGTGTCTTTAGACCCCAAAAAAAAAATTCACTGCCACTTCTAATTTAAAAGTTAAAAAAAAATAAAAATTAAGTTGATGGTTATGATTCAAAACTTCACTACCACTTCTGATTTAAAAGTTAAGTTGACGGTTATGTTTGTCAAAGTTTTTAAAAAAAAATAAAAATTATCAAAAAGATATTTTATCATTTTAAATTCTTAAATTATTTTGTAAGCATCTATACTTCTTAGGAAATGAATACAAAGTGAAACAAATATTTAAAAATCAAAATAAAAAGATACTTTTGTAATTATTAATAAAAATATATTTTAGATTAAAATTTTAAATTTATTCATAAGAAATTTGATAATAAATACATTAGTTTAAAGAAATTAAAATTCCACCATAAGAAATTATGATGTTGTATTATATCAATATTCCTTAGGCATTGAATAAATTAATTTTTGTGGCTAATATTCGTGGTTTTATACTTTTTATAGGGACTAGAGACCACAATTGGAGTTTTTATTTTTTTTCAGTTACTAACTTTTTTTTATATCAACATGCATTGCACGCTTATTTTAATATGGCAGTTGAATTGACAACACATTTCCCCCCTTTTATTATTTTCTATTTTTTTTTTGACATAACCCTTTTATTATTTTGTAGTAACTTCATTTTATTGATAACTCGTTTGTCAGTTGTTGCTCTCATCACATTCTAGAATCCCAAATTAAATATTGAAGACTGGGCCTAAATTAAAAGAGGGTAATCGGTAATATTTCAATAGTGCTAATAACAATAGTGCTAGCTAGTTAGTAGTTAGACTTTATTTGTTTTTAACTCTACACTATGCTAGTATGTTATATTTGATTGCAAATTGATCGAATAGGTCTTGAACTTTGTATATTTTAATATTGCCGCTCATGTTAGCTGGAACAAATCTAAATACAAGTGATATGTAGAAAACATTACTCTTATGAAAAATTATTTTAACTAAGTATATTTGAGAGAAAAAAAATAAAATTAAAGTACGAGAATAGAATATGCAGGCAAGGATGTATCTCTCTTACTGTCTGATATGTAGAAAACATTACTCTCATATTGTTATTGACCCCCCCTCCCCAAAAAAACAAAAAAAAAACCCTTTTTTCCTCATCATTATTTTTCATTATTTTTTTCTCCTTTCTTTCTACCCGTCTTCTTTACACCTCTTTCCACAAAATGCGAGAACATTATTTCTCAAAAATAATTGATTGCGTGAAAAGTCATGCATGAACCAGCGCTTGTGATATTTTAATCCTTGCTAGAAACACGCACATATGTTTAGAGGGAGAGATTTCATTTTTATAAGCCATTAGAAAATAAGGATAGGTTTTATACCCAAAAAAAAGAAAAAAGAAAATAAGGATAGAATGGCTTGAATCGTTACGACTATTATTGAATCTTCATTCCCTGTAGCTTAATTAGCAGACATGATGACTCAGCACAAAATTGACATAAAAGACAATCTCCAATTTGTTTTTTAAAAAATTCTAGCTTTAAATTAAAAATTGATAATTTTTCATCATATAATAATATCAAATTGATAGCGGTAAATTATAACTTATATACTGATCATCTTGATGTTAAAAACTCACCATTTAAAGATCAAGTTGATTAATCTAACGCCCAAAACGAAGCAAATACTTACAGCTAATCTAATGCTCCTTGGTATGCAAGCCCCAAATAAGTCATAAAAAAGAAGTCGTTGCAGGTCCCTTAGAGGATGCTCCAACTCATGCAAACTCATGGGGAGGCTATGATCGGCTAAACAATCAACACTCCTATTCCCCTCCCTTCAAGTGTGGGTGAACTCAACTTGCCAATTCAAAATTTTCAAGCTACAAATATGCCTAACCAAAGTGGGGACAACTCCATGACCGTTAGAATTACCAGTCACTATGTCAATCAAAACTTTAGAATCACTCTCCACAATAAACTTTGGAACTCCCTCCTTTCTAGCCAATTCCATCCCCAAAAGCATCCCCCACATCTCTGCATGTAAAGTGTCACACTCTCAAATCTTTCTAATGAAACCTTTGATACACCTCCCATTAGAATTTTGAAGAAGGTCTCCTCAACCAACACTAAACTCAGATTTGCAAGCTCCATCACAATTGAGTTTAAGCCAACCAAAAGGTGGGTACTTCCACCCCACTAAGATAGACTCGGTTACTATGCTCCCTCCAATTTTATGAATAAGACTGTTGCTCTCAATTTTCGAACAAATTTCTGAATAGGAATGAGAGGATTACTTGGTCTTTGGAATCCCCCTTAAAAAAATACTATTATTCTGCCACTTCCAAAGAAACCAGCAAGATACCATAAACATAGTATTCCACACCCTACCTTGCTACCTGATCATGCATATGAGCAGTGATGTTGCTAAAAATCCATTCGCTACTGCTATGCGAAAAGAAACACTCAATGCAATCCGAAGAGACCAATATTAGCCACACTTGTGTCGCATAAATGCAGTCTCTAAGCACATGAAGAAGAGTTTCTTCTTCTTGATTGCAGCAAGAGCACACTGTTAACACCGAGGCATTCCACTTGCTTTTGCGTTTATTGGTTGAAAGTCTTCCATGAGCAGCCAACCAAACGAAAGCTTGAATTCTATGAGTTCCCTTCCACTTTCAGTAAGCCTTCCAATTACCATCCACTGTGTGCCTGCACTTAATAAAGTATAAGCACTTTTAACAATAAAATAAAAGTGGTTATTCCCTCCCCACCCCACTCGATCCGTAGCATTAGTGTCCATGGGAGGCGGTTGGGAGGCGGTTTTAGTGACCAAGTCAAATAGGAATTTGCATAAAAAACAAAACTTGTTTCTAAAATTTTATATATATTCTAAAACATATTGAAAAGAAAATAACCCCATTATTAGATCATTTTAAGAGCAATTTTCCGTGTTTTTACAAGTTTTCTCTCTCATCTATCGTAAGAAAGTTTTTTGAAAAACTGATGAGTGTAGCTTTTCTATTTTGACTAAAAAAAATGAATTTTTAAGAAAATGATTTTTTCAAAAACTTAGACAAACACCATTAAAAACTTTAAAAATGATTTATCTCAAACCTTAACAACACTACCCACCTAATGAAGAATTCCAACAAAAATAAAATAAAAACCTTTTTCTTTGTATGTAGCCGTAAGGTCCAAAAAGAAACTGAGTAAAAAGGGGAAAATATCGGTGCATAAAAACACACTAGACCATCAACCTTGACTAAGTGAGGAAATAGCCACAATTTAACGGAGTTATTTTCTGCAACCAAAATTTTTACAATACCTCCAAGTTCTTGTTCAAACTCCTTTGCCATCTAGTAAGGAAAGGGATAATACCCATTACCCAATCCTTTCATGAACGAGTCCCACACTAGACTAGACTAGACTAGACTAGAGTTGAGGCAGTAATTTTTTCTCTAAAGCACAAGTAGCACTAATGACGGTTATCAGTGGCGGACCTAGGACCCTAGGCCAGTGGGTGCAAAAAATTTAAATTCATACACTATTATAAATGTTAAAGTAATAAATTTTTAATATATCTGATCAGTCAAAATCATTGCTAATTTCAGAAGACAAAGTTGAAGGTAGAATTCATATATATCATAAATTAATTTCACTCTCATTGGGCAACACGATTTTACTCTAAATTAATTCATACATTATACACATTTTTCCATTATCAGAAATTAATTCATACATATCACAATTTTCCTATGTAAATAAAAATATATCAGAAAACTTACTTGTTATTGCGAACAAGGAAAAAAAAGTTGCAATAGAAATAAACAAGTTGCACTAAAAATAAATCTGAAAATAAGATCAGTAAAAAAAATAGAAATAAACAAGTTGCAATAGTCAATAGAAATGGGTAGGAAGTAGCGAACAGTCAAGAAAGAAAAAAGAACCAGAGAATAAACGTTGGGTGTACCTTTTGCTTCGGTGCTACGATGCGATATGCTTATGGCAGGAAGAAGCGGACAAGAAGCAAACAATATCTGCTTCGGTGCTGCGATCTGCGACGAGAGACGGAGGGAGGCGCGGCGTTGCGAGTGGGATGAACCAGACGGTCGACGGAGGGACGGAACAGAGTGCCACGAGAGAGAAAGGTAATAGATATAGTCCGCAGATTGTAAATTGTGAGTTAGTTAGTGAAGCTGCTGACGTGGCTTCAGTTAGTTACAGAGCTGATGATGTGGCATCAGTTTGTTAGGCTTAGCTGTAGCAGGCTTGTGTATATAAATATAATAGTTGTAACCAACTTTGATAATTGAATCAGAATTACACATTTCAGTTTCATGGATTCTCTTCTCTTTATTCTTCATTTCTTAACTCTATCATGGTATCATTCGCTTCGTTTGTTCCTCTACCTTGTGCTTCGCTCGTTTCTGGTTTGTGATCGTTTCTGAAGATTCAACAATGGCGGAAGTTCAAAGCCAAGTTGACACTGGAAATGCATCGCGACAAGTACAGAGTACGCTCTTTCCAGTAGTCAACAACGCTTTTGGAGTTTCAATGACGCCAAAACTCTCCATTAAATTGGACGATAAGAGTTTTCTGTTATGGAACTAACAGGTTGAAGGAGTTATCACAAGTTGCATCGGCTTCTGGTGAATCCAACAATTCCGCCCAAGTATGATTCTGAAGCGGATCGAAATCTAGATCGTGTTTCTGATGCTTATGACAAGTGGTTAGTACAGGATCAAACTCTATTCACCTGGTTACTTTCAACTTTTTCTGATTCAATTCTGCCTAAAGTGTTAGGTTGTCGCCATTCTTGGCAAGTTTGGGAGAAGATACACAAACACTATTATGCACATTTGAAAGCCAAGGTTAGGCAACTTAGGTCAGAACTGAAAAACACTAAGAAAAGTAATAGAACAATTTCTGAATATGTTCTTCGAATTCATGCTCTTGTTGATTCACTAACAACAATTGGAGAAACATCTTCTGAACAAGATCTCATAGATATTGTTCTTGATGGACTGACCGAGGAGTATAATGGATTTGTCATGATGATATATGGTAGATCTGATTCTCCAAATTTATCTGATATTGAGGCCTTGCTAATAGTTCAAGAGGCACAATTGGACAAATATAAACTAGAATTGGTAGTTTCTAATGTTTCAGCAAATGTTGCACATGCTATACAACCCAATTCTCAGAACAATTCTATTCAACACAAATCGGATTCACATCAATCCTTTGCTCCTGCTTACAATCGAGGCAGAGGCAGAAACTATAGAGGAAGAGGGCGTGGTAGAGGCCGTGGTTCTGGTACAAGGCCTACTTGTCAGTTATATGGAAAATATGGTCATGTTGTGATCAATTGCTGGTATAGGTTCGATGAAGCTTTTGTGCCTCCAGTTGTGATATCAAATGCAGGTCCAGTATCCAATCCAGGACCTCCTAATCCTGCTACTCAAAGTGCCTCTTCACAGGATCAAGCAAGCTCAGTTCAGAGTACTACTCCTCAAGCATGTGTTGCTGCCAAATACAGTGATTACCTTGGTCAAACTACTGATTTGATGATTCCTAAAGACTTGGAATCTCAAGCTTGGTTCATTGATTCAGGTGCTTCCCATCACCTTACTGCCTTTGCACATAATTTGCATCATAGTATAATCTATAATGGTACTGATAGAGTACACATGGGAAATGGCCAGGGTACTGTTATTCAATCCATAGGTTCAACCATTTTAACCTCTAAGATTGAACCTAATGTCAAGCTAAAACTGAATAATTTACTGCATGTGCCTACTATCACAAGAAACTTGATATCTATGTCTCAATTCACCGAAGATAATGATGCATTCTTTGAGTTTCATCCTACTTGTTGCTTTGTCAAATCTCAGGTATCTAGACAGATTATTCTAGAAGGCTACCTAGCTACTGATGGCCTTTATTGTCTTAAAGATGTTGTCATTCTTCCTCAAGTCAGTTCCTTTCAGTCAATTGGAGCATCAAGTTCTTGTTCTTCACCAATAGTTCACACCAGTGTGCATAACACTTCTGATTTCAATTCTAAAAATGTAAAAGATCTCACATTGTGGCATTGTCGATTAGGACATGCAAATTTTCAAGCTGTCAAATCTGTACTCCAACTGTGTAATATTCCATTTGTTAATAAAGATGTTCCTCATTTGTATAGAGCTTGTTGTTTGGGTAAAACTCATAGAATTCATGCTCCACCTTCAATTACACAACACACAGCAACTTTTGAACTCATACACACTGATTTGTGAGGACCTTCTCCTTCACTTTCTAGTTATGGTTATCAATATTACATAGCCTTTGTTGATGCACATACTAAATATACTTGGATTTATTTCCTTAAATTTAAATCTGATGCTCTTACAGCTTTTACTCAATTTCATAAACTCATTCAAACTCAATATAATACCACCATTAAAGCTGTACAGTCAGATTTTGGAGGTGAATTTCGACCATTCACTAAGTTTCTCACAGATTTGGGCATTCTTCATCGATTAACTTGTCCACATACCTCACATCAAAATGGAACTATCGAGAGAAAACATAGACACATTGTTGATATGGGCTTAACTCTTCTAGCTTATGCTAATATGCCACTTGAATATTGGGATCACAGCTTTACAGCTTTTGTTTACCTCATCAATAGATTACCTACATCAGGTCTAAAAACCTATACATCACCATTTCATGCTCTTCATAAATCCCTGCCTGATTACAAATCTCTAAATCCATTCAGTTGTGCTTATTATCCCTCCTTGAGACCTTATAATAATACAAACTACAATTACGTAGTACAGAATGTGTTAATTTAGGTCTATCACCACAACATACAACAACAACAACAACAACAAAGCCTTTTCCCACTAGGTGGGGTCGGCTACATGGATCAAACGACGCCATAGTGGTCTATTATGAACCATATCAATAGTGAAGTCATTCACTTCAAAGTCCTTCTTGATAGTTTCACTTACAGTTTTCCGTGGTCTTCCTCTTCCTTTCAGCAACCTCTAAGTGACCTCCATCCGATCAATTCTCCCATCGCTGAATCTCCACGGCCTCTCCAAACATGCCCAAACCACCTCAACCGAGATTCAACCATCTTTTTTCCACAATAAAGCAATTCTACTCTTCTCTTCGGGATACTATCATTTTGGATCTTGTCCTGCCTAGTCTTGCCAACTCATCCACCGCACATCCTCATCTCTATCACCTTTAGCTTAGTCTCTGTGTTGACCTTTCACGCCAACATTCACCCCATACAACATCGCAGAGGTTCAATCATTTGTCCGATAAAACTTACCTTTTAACTTTAGTGGGACTCATATCACATAAACACCCATGCCTTCCTCCATTTCAACCACCACCGCTTGAATTCGATGGTTCACATCACCCTCTATTTCTCCGTCTGCTTTGTACGATGGACCCAGGTACTTAAACTTAGTAACTTGTGGAATGATATGGTCCCCAACTTTCACCTCTATGTCAGTGTTTTGTTCTACTAAACTTGCATCTCCATATACTCCGCCTTACTCCTACTCAAGCTTAACTGTGTCTCCAAAGCTTGTCTCCAAGTCTCAACCTTCTCATTTATCTCCTCTCTGATTCCCCCGACTAGGACAATATCATCCGCAAATAAGATGCATCAGCGAGATGTCGCTCTGTATGTGTTCCGTGAGCATCTAAGACCAATGTAAATGCATAAGGGCTTAAAGTTCGACCCTCGATGCAACCCCATAAAGGATCAGAAAATCTTCTGGATCCGCTGAGTCCCCTCACATTAGCAAGTGGCATCATCATACATATCCTCGATGGCTCTGATATAGGCCACGCGAACCCCTTTCTTTTCTAAAGCTTTCCACAAGATCTCTAGGCACTCTATCATACGCCTTCAAAGTCAACAAACCATGTGCAAGTCTTTTTATCCTCCCTAGACGCCCATGAGCCGACGCACAAGTAGATTGCCTCATAGTTGATCTCCCAGCATAAAACCAAATTGATTCTCCGTGAATGTAAGTTTCTTCTCACCTTCTTCTCAATCACTGCTCCCATAGCTTCATATAGTATGACTCCATGAGTTTAATCCTCTATAATTAGCACAAATTTGTATGTCTCCCTTGTTCTTATAAATCGATTAAAGTGCTTCTTCTCCATTCATCCGCATTTTCGACCGCAAAAATCTCATTAAACAACTTGGTGAGCCAATGAATACCTGTGATCTCCCAGTGCTCTTCCAAACCTCAATCTAATATTGTCCGGTCCGATCCGCTTTGCCATTGTCCATCCTTCTTAAAGCCTCTTTAACTTCACGCTCTTGAATTCCTCCGGACAAAAGGTATAGTTTTGGTCCTCTCACTAGTGCATAAAGCACATTAGCGTATTTAAGAAGTTCCATGGCCTCTGAATAAACTTGAAAATACTTCTTCCATCTATCTTTGATATCCCGATCCATAACCAATACTTTACTCCTCATCGTTCCATTACATTTCACCGATCCAAATCTCTCGCCTTCCTTTCCCTACCTTTAGCAAGCCTCGTAAATAGATTTTTCTCCAAATTTTCTGTGCCTAAAGATTGATAAAACCCTTCATAAGCTTTAGATCTTGCTTCACTCACTGCCTTCTTGGTCTCCTTCTTAGCTTCCTTGTAATTATCCCAGTTTTCCGCATTTTTGCACAACGACCAAGCCTTAAAACATTCCCTTTTCTCATTAACTTTATCTTGCACACTATCATTCCACCACCAGGATTCTTTATCCCCATACCTAAAACTTCTTGATTCCCCAAAGGTCTCTTTTGCCATCTTCATGAGCCCCTCAGCCATCTTATTCCAAATGACATTGGCGCTACCGTTTGCCTCCCAGAAACCTCCTTCCAGGACCTTGCGTTGGAAGATCATATGTTTTTCACCCTTCATTCGCCACCATCTGATCCTTGGAACCTTATCGTGGCATCTTCTCTTCACTCTCCCCTTAACTCGTATATCCATAACCAAGACTCTATGTTGAGTAGTCAAGCTCTCGCCAGGTATAACCTTCTACCATACAAATCTTTCTATCCGCTTTCCTAATGAGGAAGAAATCAATCCGAGAGCAGGTTGCCTCACTTTGCACGTGATGAGATGCTCTTTCTCGCTTCTTAAAACATGTATTGGTTATAGTGAGATTAAATGCTTCCAAAATCAAGGATAGATTTACCCTCAAAGATTTACCTCCCTATGCCAAAACCTCCATGCACACTCATAAAGCCTTCGACGCCCTCCCAATGTGACCATTTAGATCCCCCCTAGGAAAATCTTCTCTCCTAGTGGTATATCCTGAATCAGACCTTCTAAATCCTCCCAAAATTTTACCTTGATGTGCTCTTCCAACCCAACTTGAGGTGCGTATGCACTGATCACATTAAAGGTATCATGTTCCACAACAAACTTTACAGCTAGGATCCGATCTCCTATCCTTTTAACATCCACAATGTCCCTCTTCCAGGTCTTGTCAACAATTATGCCCACACCATTTCTAGATTTAGTTTTGCCAGTATACCAAAGCTTGAAACCCGAAGTGTCTAATTCCTTTGCCTTTTCTCCCACCCATTTAGTCTCCTGAAGGCACATGAAATTGATCCTCCTTCTGATCATGGTGTCAACTATTTCCATAGATCTATTACCACAACATAAGGGATTTAAATGCCTTAGTGCTGATGGAAGAATTTATATTTCCAAGGATGTTACCTTTAATGAACTTCAATATCCCTATTCATATCTATTCCTTTCTCATGATAATCACTCTCAGGTTTCTTTACCCAAATCGTGTGATCCCTCATTTTCTGTGTTACCAAATCTATCACTTGATTCTCTGTCTACAAACACTAATGCTGGTCATTCCTCTAATCATGCACTTAATCCACTTGCTGTCAATGAAATTGTCCCAAATATTCATAATTCTAATTCTTCTGGAGCAAACATGACTACTGAATCTAATGTGCCTCCTGAAATTGATCCAGTAGTCACTGAGTCTCAGTCTCCACCTGTCTCAGATGTGCCAGTTTCTTCTGTTCGTGTACTTGATGTTACTGTCAACACACATCCAATGGTCACAAGGTCTAGAATAGGTAATTTAAAGCCAAAAGTTTTTTTTCCCCAAAAAAAAGCCAAAAGTGTTTTTAGCTCAAACAGAACCTAGCACAGTCAAACAAGCCCTGGCCAATCCCAAATGGTTTGAAGCTATGAAGGTAGAATACCAAGCTTTAATAGCCAACAACACTTGGACTTTGAGTCCTTTACCTGCTCATAAGAAAGCCATAGGGTGCAAGTGGGTTTTTCGGGTTAAGAAAAATTCATATGGCACAATCAATAAATACAAAGCTAGGCTTGTAGCCAAATGTTATCATCAACAACTTGGAAATGATTACAATGAAAAATTTTCTCCAGTGGTTAAACCTGCCACAATTCGGGTCCTATTGACTCTAGCTTTGACTCACAAGTGGTGCATTCAACAAATAGATATCGACAATGCATTCATTAATGGTTTTCTTCAGGAAGAGATATATATGGTTCAGCCTCCAGGTTTCATCACAAGTGACAAGTCTCTAGTTTGCAAATTGAATAGATCACTTTATGGTCTTAAACAGGCGCCTCAGGCCTTGTATGCGAGACTCAAACAAGCTCTATTGTACTTTGGCTTTCACACTAGCAAGTGTGATCCTTCATTGTTCCTCTACAATGCCAATGGTGTTTCTTTCTATGCACTAGTTTATGTTGATGACATCTTAATCACAGGCACTTCCTCCACACTTATCACTAATCTAATTGGCAAGTTAAATGACATTTTTGCTCTCAAACAGTTAGGCATACCTGAATATTTTTTGGGTATTGAAGTCAAGTACCTCGAAAATGGTTCCATGCTTCTTACTCAATCAAAATATATTAGAGATTTGCTGCAGAAAGCTAATATGGTTGATTGTCATGGTATTGCTACTCCTATGCTTTCAAATTGCAAACTAACCAAGTATGGCTTGGATGCTTTACCTGATCCTCATCACTATCGGTCTGTGGTTGGAGCTTTACAATATGTGACACTAACTCGTCCTGAGATTGCTTATAGTGCCAATAAAGTGTGCCAATTTTTGTCAACACCTTTGCAAACTCATTGGTGTGCCATCAAGCGAATTCTGAGGTATCTCAATGGCACTCAACATTATGGTTTGTTGCTTCAGTCAGCTTTTGTTGATGCTAAATTTTCACTTCGGGCTTATAGTGACTCTGACTGGGCTAATGATCTAGATGATCGTCGGTCAACTTAAGGTTCTTGTATCTACCTTGGTCCTAATTTGATAACTTGGAGCTCAAAAAAGCAAACTTTGGTTGCCTGCTCAAGTGCTGAAGCCGAGTACATGGGTATGGCAAATACAACCTCTGAATTACTATGGATCCAATCGTTCCTGAGAGAACTTCAGGTTCCCTTCTTGACACCCACATTATTGTGTGACAATTTGAGTGCAGTGATGCTTGCACACAACCCTGTACTGCACTCTCGAACTAAGCACTTAGAGCTTGATATTCATTTTGTGCGTGAAAAGGTTGCCTCTAAGTCTCTTGTTGTGCAACATGTTCCAGCTTCAGCTGAAATTGCAGATATACTAACAAAGCCTCTTTCTTCCACTGCTTTTCAAGACTTGCGAACCAAAGTCAAGGTTCTTCCTTCTCCAGTACCAACCTTGAGTTTGAAGGGGGAGTAATAGATATAGTCAGCAGATTGTAAATTGTGAGTTAGTTAGTGAAGCTACTGACGTGGCTTCAGTTAGTTACAGAGCTGATGATGTGACATCAGTTTGTTAGGCTTAGCTATAGTAGGCTTGTGTGTATAAATATAATGGTTGTAACCAACTTTGATAATTGAATCAGAATTACACATTTCAGTTTCATGAATTCTCTTCTCTTTATTCTTCATTTCTAAACTCTATCAAAAGGGAGAGAGAAACAGAGTCTCGATTCTGTCTTGTTTTCTGGGAGCTGGGTTCCATGGTGACAGATGATGAGAGAGAGAAAGAACAGAGCAGAACAGGATGGCATTGGTGATTGAGGTGGGTCCACACAAGGGGGCTGGGTGCAAATATTTGAATTCAGTGGGGTCAAAAAAAATATATAGGGTGTAAGTGAAAAAAATAAAATTTTAATGTCTGCAACTGCAGACACTGGACAACATGTGGGTCCGCCAGTGACGGTGATGATAAGCAACACTCAATTACCAAACTTGAACCAGACAAATGTACATCAACCTAATTAAGTAATAGCACGTCATGAAAATCAAAATTAGAACAAGATAGCTCAACTAAATCAACCAGCTAAACCTTAGCAGACTAGACAATGACGTGCATTGTATTTATATATAAATATAATCCAAGTATCCAACATATGCCTACTCAGCTACAAAATAAATCACGAGGAACATATCCAAGAGAAAATTAAACTTATGCAAAAAGCCTGTCAAGTCAAGGCTTGCCCCCAGATATTTGGCTATCAAATCATGTGGTCCAGCATTAATCATAAAAGGGAACTAAACACTTGGAAATTCAAATCAACCATTTATCGACTATCTGATTTTTAGAGCTACCTTCCACTATTTGCAATTGCTTCAGCAACCAACTCACACCCAGAAGGATCAGGAACATATATAATAGTGAACTAGTATAAGGCTATATAAGCCAAACTGTCCGAGAGATGCAAATCTGTTCATTTACTTAATTACAAAATTTCAAATTGTAGGTCAGAGTGATAAAGTTACATGTATTTTATCTATTAAAAAAAATTAATCCCTCCATTTAAAAATAAGCGATATCTGAAATGGAGACGGTGGCAGAGGGACACAGGAGATGGTGGGTTTGGGCAGTAATTGAAAGTGGGAGGTTGTTTGGGGGGGGGGGGATGGGAGAGATGGTGGTCATAGTGGTGGGGAAGAGGATTAATGAGAGTTTTTTTAGGGATATGGGTCTTTTAGTCATTTCAAGGAAACGAAAGATGCCAAAATTAAAAAGAGAGGGTTGGTAACATTTGTCCTCGTAAATTGTAGGCTTTGTTCCCCACACGGCCACACTCATCCCTTTCACTACACCAATCATTTTTTTAAAATACCTAAAATACCTTTATTTTATAAAACATAAATATCACGTATTTACGGTATTTTATATTTAGAAAATATATAAGCGTAAATATAATATTTACGAGTTATACATTTTTAAATATATAACCATAAATATGACATATTTACGAGTTAGAAATTTTTTAATAACAAATCGTAAATACGTGACTAAAAATCCATAAATATGTGATTCAAACCGTAAATATTAAACAATTTATTAAACAAATTGTAAATATTAAACAATCTATTAAGATGAGTGTCTTTCTGATTTGTATGAGAAGTAGAGCCTTTGTTCACCTCGTCACCGGTGATGGCTTCAGATTCTTTGGCATCAGGTGTTTCTCCATTTTCCATTTTGGGCAGTTCACCATTCCCAGCTATGTCGCTGGCTTCTTATTGGTTTTGGGAGTTCTCTCGCTGAGAAAGCCTCTAATAGACAGCTAATTCCATCATACACGTTTTTTGCATCAATAATAAGAGTTGCTCCACCAGGATAGCAACACCCAAAACATGTTGCACAATATTTACGGTTTGTTGAATACATTGTTTAATATTTACGGTTTGAGTCACATATTTATGGTTTTTAAGTCACATATTTACGAGTTTTTAGTCACATATTTATGGTTTGTTATTAAAAATTTTCTAACTCGTAAATATGTCATATTTACGGTTATATATTTTCTAAATATATAACCCATAAATATGACATATTTATGGTTATATATTTGAAAAATACCGTAAATATGTGATATTTACGTTTTATAAAATAAGGGTATTTTAAAAAAATGATGGGTGTAGTGAGAGAAATGATGTGCGTGGGGAAGAAAAGCCTAAATTGTACCAAGAATGTGTGGGCCAATGCAACAGGCCCACTGTGGGGATAATCGCTTCTTCTCTCATCAAATTTTTTTTCTCCCATATATAAAAAAAGCCAGTGAACTGAGGAATTCATAGCTAGTCAACAGATCATTTGCGATTTGCAGTATACTTAACCATGGAGGGTTCAAATTCAACACAAAAGAACATCCTCAAAACTCCAGCACTTCTCAAGGTAATTTAATTTAAGCCAATTAATTCATGTTTCTATACACTTGAAATCTCATTTATACCAAAACAAATCATTATCATATGATCCTTAATCTGCAACCACAATGGACACATCCTTCACCATGTCTGATCTGATAAAGGCACTATGATTCATCAATCTCGATTTATTTAAATAAAAGTGTAAATATTTTTCAAACAATAAATTATTATTTAATTTACCAAAAAAATTATTATTTAACGTATATTGTTTTCCCAAAACTGATGTGAAAGAAGTTTGCTAATCTTCATCTGGGTTCTGAAAAACTGAACTAATTGCAAGCCAATTTTTCTCATAAATTCAGGTACTCTGTGTTTTCTTACAATTTTTAGAATTGGGATATTAATTAATTTTTCCGCACACGTGTTATTTAACCAGTACATCCTGGACACGAGTTGCTATCCAAAAGAGCACGAGCAATTGAAGCAGCTCAGAGAGACAACTATACAGAAGTACGGGAAAAAGTAAGTAATTACATACGATCTATGCGTGAGATTATTACAGACAGTTTATTTATTCTAATTAGTTATTAATTAATTGGATCTTACAGTATATATGCATTTTATAAAGTGTTGTTGTGTTTTGTTTGTTTTGGGGGGCGGCAGGAGTATAATGAATGTGCCGCTGGACGAAGCCCAGTTCATATCCATTCTTCTAAAAGTCATGAATGCGAAGAGAACACTTGAAATTGGAGTTTTCACCGGCTATTCTCTTCTTTCTACAGCTCTTGCTCTTCCTCCTGATGGCAAGGTATCACAGTGGTAGCGTAAATCTTACACTTGATGATGATAAATTAAATTGAAATCTAATTAATATTAAACTGCCCTGCCCCTATTTCAAGCTAGAAAGGGGTGAAACACATAGTCAACAGGATTTTGCTGTGTTTCCAGGTAACAGCAATTGATGTGGATAGAGAAGCGTACGAGACAGGGTTGCCCTTCATTCAGAAGGCAGGAGTTGACCACAAAATTGACTTTATCCACGAGGATGCATTGTCAGCTCTCAATGGTCTTATTGATGTAAGTAGTTTTTTGTTTAATTAACTTGAATTTGTCCCCTTACGTTTACAAATATGAGTAAATATCTATACTAATTAAGATTAGTCTTAATTGCACTTTTGGTCTTTTCGGTATCGCGACTGTGCGATTTTGATCTCTCGAGTTCTAATTGAGTAAATTGAGTCCTATTGCAATTGTGTGATCTTGGTCTCCAAGGTTCTAATTAAGCTAATTGAGTCATCTAAGTATCGCAATTGTGCGATTTTGGTCCCTCCATTCAATTGTCATTCAATTTAAAACTGAAAATATTGTAAAGCTTTTTTAATTTTTAAGCCAACTAACATTTTACCTAAACCAAATTATGTGCTAGGTCATACTCATATGTGATACATCATCATTTTTTATTAGAAATTGAATGACAAGTGGGGCCAAAATCGCACAATTGCGATAACTGCATGATCCAATTCGCACAATTGGAACCTGGGTGACTAAAATTGCACAATCGCATTACCCAGAGGACTAATTCACGCAATTGAAACTTAAAGGGACCAAAAGTGCGCAATTGTAATACTCAGAGGGAACAAAAGTGTAATTAAGCTTTAAAATTATATATAATTGTTCATTGAAAATTACTATCAAACGCCTCAATTTTGGATTAGCAAAAAATTACTATCAACATTATATATTTGGGCTCAAATATACGGATTTTCTAACCGTAGTAATATTTTTTTTGATATATAGTAGATTATTTATTTATGTCAAACAGTAGATTATTTATTTAAGGGTTAATAACGCTTTTCGTCCCTATGAACGAAATTATGTTTTAGTCCCTGTAAAATTTTTTATTTGTTTTTTGTCCCTACAATATAAAAAATTTTGTTTTTGGTCCTTATTTTTTCGATTTTAATACCTGTAATAGTTTTTCATGATAGTTCTAGTCCCTGTAACATGTAATACATGTAATATGGATTATATAAGGACTAAATCCAAAGTAAACAAATATTATAGGAAATAAAATCGAAACTACAAAGACTCAAAGCAAAAATTTCTACATTGTAGGGACCATAAACAAATAAATTTTTTTGCAGGTACTAAAACCAGATTTCGCTCATATTACAGGGACGAAATGCACTATTAACCCTTTATTTAAATATTTTTTGTATGAGCATATATCTGTTCGATATAACTAATGAAAAGTTAAGATAATATTTAAATAATTTTAGTACAAATTTGGGTGTCTTATAATTAGAGCAAATGTTAACACTATTTGTTCGTGGTGCTTAGTACAATTGGCAAAGTATTTGTCGCTTGGACGTTTGGGCGCGGGTTCGAACCCGCTACGCCCCCCCTTTACAGCGCTCTTTGGAATGCGTAGTAGGCCGCTGGGCCATAAGACCAAAAAAATGTTAACACTATTCTATTCAATATCCTTTCTACCTTGCTGTCTATGAACTGATATAAAAGAAAAATAAAAATCCGGTGAATTTGTAGGGCAAACATGAAGAATCATTTGATTATGCATTTGTGGACGCTGAAAAGGAAAACTTCACGAAGTATCACGAGCTGTTAATAAAATTGGTGAAGAAGGGCGGAATAATTGCATATGACAACACACTATGGGCCGGTTCGGTGGCCATGTCTGAGGACGACGAAATGGAAGATATGATAAGGCAAAAAAGAAAGGTTGCTATTGAATTCAACACCTATATAGCAAATGATACTCGCATAGAATCCTCACTCCTTTCTATTGGGGACGGTGTAACCCTCTGCCGACGTCTCTAATCTCCTTAAAAGGGAAGAAATTAGAAATATCAGCAATGTTATAGGCCGTTGAAATAAACACAAACTACATAATTGTAATTTTAATTTCTCTTATGAACATATTTCCAAATTAGAATTGATGTTATTTTCAATTTTACTCAAATTAGAAATAGCTTATCAAAATCTATTTTTGATAAGCTAGAGATTTATTTAAGATAACTCAGAAACCTTCACAAAAGGGTAAAGCCAACTTTCTGAGTTTGCAAAGAGATAAGCTCGAATTGCACATAAACTTGGTTTTTATAAACATCTATTTTAGAGGCTCGAAATGAGATGTAGATGGGTTTGAAAACAGTTGTGATAATGCTTTATTTTGAATATTCAATGACTAGTAAATTTTGTAGGCAACATTGGGTTTTGATCCACATTAATTCCAAGGAAGAGATAATATAATTTTTGAATCTATTGCATGGTGATAATCTCCCAGAAATGAGGGTCATGTTCAATAAGTAAGCATACATATGTGATTGGTAGTGTATGTGTGTGTGTATGTTTAGATGTGGTGCAAGCCAATATTAGCAACTCTGGTGGCTCTGATGATTTATTTTTACAAGATAAGGCTGCTCAATTTAAATTGCAGGAGGCTTTGAATTATGAAGAAGATTTTTGGCGGGAAAAAGCTCGTTTAAATTGGCATTTGCATGGTGACAGAAATACGGCATTCTTCCATAGAATAGCCAAAATTAAAAGTGTCACCAATCAAATCTCAGTTATTAAAAATGGTGATGTCCTTCTCACTGACCCTTCGGACATTGAAGCACACGTTGTTAATTATTACAGTAATCTTTTTGCTTCTGGGAATTCTTGTCAGTCTAATGGCCTAATTGATCGTGTTATTCCTCATTCTGCGGATCGATGATGATAATTACATGCTCACTAGAGTGCCTTCCTTTGAGGAAGTGAAGCAGTATTTTCTCTTTAAGTGGGACAAGGTTTCTCTGGTCCTGATGGGTATGGTGGTCACTTTTATCACACTTATTGGGATATTATTTCTCACGATGTTTATTCTGCTGTTCTTCAGTTTTTCAGGCAGGGGTGGTTGCTTCCCAATTTGAACTCTAATCTTGTTGTTTTGATTCCAAAGGTGGATGGGGCGGAGCGATTAGATCAGTTTCGGCCTATTGCTTTAGCTAATTTTCAATTTAAAATCATCACTAAAGTTATTGCTGACAGGCTTGCGGTGGTGGCCCCTAAGATCATTTCTCACAATCAGCGTGGCTTCATAAAGGGAAGGAATATCTCTGATTGCATTTGCACTGCCTCTGAAGCTATTAATCTTCTTAAGAATAAATCCTTTGGTGGTCAAGTTGCTTTGAAGGTTGACATCAAAAAAGCCTTTGATACTATTGATTGGAAATTCTTAATCCAGGTTCTTCGTGCTTTTGGTTTCAGTGACAAATTCTGTGGTTGGATTAATTTAATTCTTCATTCGGCTAAGCTCTCTATTTCTATTAATGGTCATCCTGCTGGTTTCTTTAGTTGCAAAAGAGGTGTTCGTCAGGGTGATCCTTTATCTCCTCTTCTGTTTTGCATAGCTGAGGATGTGCTTAGTGGGGCATTTCCAAACTTGTTGAAGATGACAATTTACAGTTAATGTCAGGCCCCAGAACTACAGAGTGCCTAGTCATGTGCTATATGTCGATGATATTATGATTTTATCACGCTACCCAAAAGAATTTTACTAATTTGTTGAAGCTTTTTGAGGATTATGAGGTCATTTCAAGGCGTGTTATTGGTTCGTAAAAATCTAAATTCTACTCTTGCAAAGATCTCTCACCGCATGAGATTTATTTCGAGCTTGTTGGGGTTCTCTCACGCTCTCTCGCCTTCATCTATTTAGGTGTTCCTCTCTTTCGTGGTTCTCCTAAGCGTGTTCATCCGCTTCCTATTGCGGATCGTATTAAGGCCAAATTATCTTCTTGGAAAGGCTCTCGCTTCTATTATGGGCGGTGGTTCAACCGTTAAGTCACCTATTCTTGGCATGCTAGTTTATAGCTTTCATATTTATGCCTGGCCTAAAAATCTCCTCACCTCTTTGGATCAGTGGATTAGGAATTTTATTTGGTCTGGGGATGTTTCGTCTTGGAAATATGTCACTGTTGCTTGGAAGAAAGTTTGCTCTCCTACTATTGAAGGAGGTTTGGGGGTCCGCCCTATTAGCTCTATTAACCAAGCGGGCTTGCTTAAGTGGCACGGGAGTTTAGAACCTCGGACTTGCAATGGACCAACTTCACGAGAGCCCGAGTTCTCAAAAATAACTCTCTGTTAGATACCATGTCTCTTCCTCTATTTGGTCTGGTATCGCCTAACTCCGCCCATTATTGTTGATAATTCTATTTGGCGGCTTGAGACTCGCTCTAACATCAACTTTTGACTGATACTTGGTTGTCTAGACCCATAGTTGATATTATGGGAATTGATCCTTCTTTGCACCATAGGTTCAAGGCTAAGGTTAGCGACTTCATTCATAAGGGCTCCTGGTGTATCCCTTGCTGATCTCTGCTCTCACTTTCCTAATATCCTGGCTGAGATCAAAGGGACTGTTATTACTTCTGATCATGGGTTGGATGTTTTACGCTGGGGTGCTAATGACTCTGGTATTTTATCTTTTAAGGATGCCTTCTTGTTTCATGAACCTCCAGGTCAACATGCTCCTTGGGCTAGTCTAATTTGGAGAAATTGTGTTCCTCCTTCTAAATCCTTTGTTCTTTGGAGACTTATTCATGACAAAATCCCTACCGATGACAACCTGCAGAATAGAGGTATTATTGTGGTTTCTGTTTGTTCTCTTTGTGGGAATTCTGTTGAAACTTCCCGCCACTTGTTTTTGGATTGCCCTTTTGCTTCTTACCTTTGGAATTGGCTTAGTTCGGTTCTTTATAGTTACGTGGATCGCTCCTTCCCCAATCCACCCTCTCTATCTGTAATAAAGGTCGAGCACTCAAGTTTTGGATGTCGTTATTGCTTCTATCATCAATATTTTCTCGGACAGTTTGGCATTGTAGAAATAAAGCTGCGGTTTGACAACAAGCTCATTCCCCTCAATCGCCATCAATTTGATCCTAAGTAACGTCTCTCTTCTTTGGGAATTCTAGCCAGGGAAAATGTCCTCTTCTATCTCTCGAAGTTTACAATCTTAAAGACTTTTAAAGTGGAGGGTCGCCCTGGTAGTGGCCGTAATATCAAAGAAGTTATCCTGGATTCCTCCCACCTATAATATGATTAAGTGCAACACCGATGGGGTAGCTAAGGGTTGTCCAGGCCCGTGATGTCATGGGGTATTTTCAGAGGATCTAATCTTTCTTTGTTCTTGGTCGCTTTTCTACTAACCTTGGCATCTGTAATGCTCTTGAGTAGAGCTTTTTGGTGCAATGATTGCTATTGAGATCGCCTTTAAAAGGGGTTGGCGGCGTTTATGGTTAGAATGTGACTCCCAGCCTAGTTATTCACGCCTTTACAAACAGATCTATTGTGCCTTGGAAGCTCAGAAACAGGTGGTGCAATTGGATTGCTCTTACTAGACATAGGACTTTCAGTTTCTCTCACATTTACAGAGAAGGAAACTCCTGTGGCCGACAAGCTCGCCTCATGGTACTCATGTCAATCTGCAGATCTTGTTTGGTGGAATACCATTCCGACCTTCATCTCTGATGACTTTTTTAGAAATAGAAATAGCATGCCTTACTATAGATTTTCCTAGTCTCTTTTGGGCTAGGTTGTCGTTCCCTAGATTTTTTGATGTCCTTCTGGATTGTTTTGTTTGCTTTTTCGCTCCGCTCTTGGGTTTTGGCCTAGTCCCCCCAGGAACTCTTTGTCACTTCTTTTTTCTCTTTTTTAATAACAACAGGGGGGAGTACTCTTTTTCCTTCTAGGTGTTTTTTTCCCTAAGGAGGGTTTTACATCAGAAGGTTTTAACGAGGCTCCCTTCCTTCATTTATAAAAAAAGTGTGTGTATGAATGGAGATTTTTTACTTATAGGAAGTTTGTTTGTTTTTATTAGGGCTTTAATTATTTTTTGTCTCAAATAGGAGCTACGGTATCAAAGTCTAAGTCAAAGAGCATACCATAAAAATTTACAATGCTATATGTGAATAACAATTATTTAGGCTACAAATATTTATATTGATGTATGTGTTTTTGGTTTTATGGCTCCCAAACCAAACTAACAATATAGATTACATGTACTTTGTGTTGCGATTCATGAAGAAGATTACCACCTGTAATCAAACAATGATTGCAGAGACGATTTGTGATTTTGGTCTTATTTTGAAAACAGTTGTGATAATGCTTTATTTTGAATATTCAATGACTAGTAAATTTTGTAGGCAACATTGGGTTTTGATCCACATTAATTCCAAGGAAGAGATAATATAATTTTTGAATCTATTGCATGGTGATAATCTCCCAGAAATGAGGGTCATATTCAATAAGTAAGCATACATATGTGATTGGTAGTGTATGTGTGTGTGTATGAATGAAGATTTTTTACTTATAGGAAGTTTGTTTGTTTTTATTAGGGCTTTAATTATTTTTTGTCTCAAATAGGAGCTACGGTATCAAAGTCTAAGTCAAAGAGCATACCATAAAAATTTACAATGCTATATGTGAATAACAATTATTTAGGCTACAAATATTTATATTGATGTATGTATTTTTGGTTTTACAGCGCCCAAACCAAACTAACAATATAGATTACATGTACTTTGTGTTGCGATTCATGAAGAAGATTACCACCTGTAATCAAACAATGATTGCAGAGACGATTTGTGATTTTGGTCTTAATTATGATTCCTAAATTGAATCATTTCATGTAGCTAATATCTAACTTGATTTTAATCTAGTGTTATATTTCACTGTACTTCCCTATCTACAGGTACCCTGATTATTCTCTAGATTAACTAAATAAAGTTAAGGAAGGATGGTCTTGGTTGAAAGTATTTTACAATAAACATCTCTACTCTTCATGTATCGATAGATGCTTGTATCACAATTTTGATTTACTGATATGATAGAGTGGCATAATTGAGTTCCTATTGTACTGGTCTGATATAGGGGCATAAATGAGTTGCTAGTTAGTGGTGTTTTTTGTTCTTATATTTACTGAGCATGCACTTTTGTTTTTTTTTCTCTGCTTGGATACTTCTTTGGATGTGTCATGTTCCTGGTTTTTTTTGTTTTTTTTTTTGATACTTTCTGGTTAGATTGGGGTTGTTTTTATGCCCGTTGTTTCTGGCTATTGTTGTGCTCAAGTGGGTTGGAACCTATTTCAAAGACAAGGTTTGTGCCTTTACCTCACCAGCTATTATTTTTGTATTTGGACTGTGTTATGTGTTTTGGGCCAATTTTTCCCTTGTAGAGTTTTATTTTTGGGAATGAAAATGATGCAACGCTTTTGCAGATACACATACACTTGCTATTTGGGATTTTAAAAATGTTCACTCATAATGCTATAGAATTGTGTCTTTTGCGTTCTTTCTTGTTGCTTATAACATGAAATATGCATTTGATTTTTTTGCTATTCAGTCAGTTATCTCATTGATGCTATAATTTTTATTTTTAGGAGGTTATTCCAAATAATAAATTGGGAAACAATGACCTTCAGTACTCCAATAGCTCTATTTCCAACCCTACTTTTCCCAATCCTACACCTCTATGCGGGTTGCTGAAATGACATTTGGTTATGGATTTGGGTTCTTGCTAATGATATCTATTTGTCTTCATTTGCAAAAACCAGACTTGTTAAGTAGATTAATTTACCTTTGCAAAAACCAGATTATTTGTTAAGTAGATCTTTGATGTAGATTACTTTACCTTGGTAATTTTTTTTTTGAATTGTAAATGTTAGTAGTTAGTTGTTAGAAATACTAGTGGGGGGAGTTGAATCCATATTCCCTTATCTGTCCAATCCCTATATTTTTCTCCCAAACCACCAAACCGTCTTATCACTCCACACTTTACCTTTACCTCTACCTTTGTACATGTTTCCATTTTCTGGTTAAATTATGAGTTTTGGCCGAGACTATCGGCCCATATATGTATCTTTAAGATTTAGTTGGGGAAACGTGAAAGAATTTTTTTTTAGAGATAACTATTCAGATAGTGCATTTGGGCATGCGCTATCTGGTTGCTACTCGGATAGTGCATGCCCAAACAAACGTTGTCTGAAGAGAGAACCAAATAACGCTTATGTGGGCACACATTATCTGAATGGTAGAATTAGATAGCGTGTGTCATATAAGCATTATCCACTTTAGATAACGCATGCGTAGACTTGAACTATTTGATTCTACTACTCATATAACAATTGACTGGATAAGCACTATCTAGGAGTCGCACGAATCTAACCTTAAGGCCGCATGAATTGGTGGTTATGTAGATAATCAACCCATGAATAGTCTAAAAACATTGCAAATATTATTTAACTATACTCCTATTTAAAAGTGAATTTATGGAGAGATATCTCATTAAAACTACGTAATTAATTAATTCTACAATAAATTGACTTGTTTAATGTAAACTGATCATATGAATTGTTTTCCTTAGATGTTAAATTGTTGACCTCCGCCTAAAGTACCGTGACACTTGATGATGTATCCGAAGCAACACTTGCTGTGTTGTTCTCATTATGCTCCTTTTGGTTGCAAATCAAAGATGAGTTGACACTGTTGATTGAATCACATTGAACAATACTGTTGATTGAATCACATTGAACAATGTCTTTTAAAGACATCACCATCTCACTCTCTAGTCTCTACCTTCCTTGCTTCTTTGCTTTTACCCCACAATAACATGTACAATCCACACAGAATCAACATAGCTCCTGTTAGGCTGCAATATATAAGCATACACAAACCATAGTGTATAAGGCAATGCCACTTGGAACTTGAAGGTACATAATTGCAAAGCTGATTTAGTTTCTCAGTTCACCTTCCAGTGGTAATGTACTCATTTTGCAAGAATGACCCGATAAAGGCCACTTCCACAAGTGTCAGAGGATTAAACGCAGACACAAACAGTGGTTCCTTCAAGCGCACACACCATGCTAATTGGGTAAAGCACACCCCAGAGGCCAAGATACCCTGTAAACACAAAAATAGAGAGAATCGAATTGTATCTTTTAACTTCAATTGAATAAGACATTGTTTTGTATGTGTTTCTCATAGAAATGAAGTTAGTTATCAATAATAGAATCATGAAAAAACAAGCGTTTACCGAAGAAGCTGCTGTAAGAAGCCTCAAGTTCCAGTCAAGTTTCCATTGGCTCCAATCTCTCTCCGTACAAAGGGCAAATACAATTGATTAGATTGTGCTCATTATAGAGGTTAAAGCCGCAATTGAATAGTGCCACGGAAACTTCTGAGTCATCTTTGACTATGCTTATCCAAATTCATGATATTAGAAAAACTAAATTAGAAAATGAGTTTAGGCTCGAAGTTGGATGCATTTAAATTGAATCATTAAAATAAACTTGGGGATTTTAAAAAAATTGTAAACTTGGAACATATTCATTCAAAAGGAAACAACTACTTTTGTGACATCCAGCCCGGCACGGCCCTTACGAAGGGTTGATGCACTTACAATAAAAGGCTAGTTGAGTTGGTGATAGCAACATGCTTCCCATTACCTTTAACCATTTGAGTGTGGGTTCGAACCTTGCGTGAGGCAAAAATATTTCTTAAGGGGAGAATAAAGTCCTATGAGTGCATCCATTGTCTAAAGGCCGTTGGACCCCAATGTGGGCCGTGCTGGGCCGGATATCACAATTTTGGTCCTTGAATGAATGAGGCATTGTCACTATAGTCCCTGAATGTATCAAAATTACAAAAACATCCTCGAATATGTCTTTTGTTAGTCAGTTTGATCCTCGAATGTGTCTTACGTTAGTTAACTTGGTTCTCAAATATGTCTTCCGTTAGTCAGTTTGGTCCATGAATTACTAACAAAACTCAGAGATGTTTTTGAAATTTTGATACATTCAAGAATTATAGTGACAGCGCCTCACACATTTAAGGATCAAAATGACAATTTAGTAGTTGATTCAAACATGCTTATAAATTAGTGTACAAAACCTTTAGTTTGTAGTGTAATTTTAAAATTGCAGTACTAGTAGTACAAATGAAATGACCATGAGATAGTAACGCGCGCAATTTTTTGTAAAATTAACAAAGAAGTTATTGAAGGCTATATAGTATATTGTACCTGGATTATGAACCACAATGAGAAATTTAGAGAAGCGGCCAGAGCTAGGATGAGGCCCCATATGCGAGAACCAGTAGGGGAACCCTGTGGTGGTGATGCCACGTGTTGCAATAAGTCAATGTGTGTTGACCAGTGGAATAACTTCTTGCCTTGGTATATAGTGAGGATCATGGCACCACCGATTCCAGTTAAAGTGCCCATCAACTTGGCCTTCACTGCTGGTGTTCCAAGATTTGGCTTCTCCAGTCTACAAAAAGAAGCAGGGAGGGAAGGAAGGGGACCATATCCCAACCGTTGGATCGATCAAACGGTATTCAAAATCAACAGTGGTGGTGGGATACAGGGTGATGGGGGGCCTACCTAAGTAAGACAACCATGATGTAGGTAGTGGCAGGGATAAGGTTTAACATGGTTATAGTATATGTTGCAGACACCAACTCCAAAGATTTAATGTGGAGGTTTTGTTGTAGAGATCCCCTGAAAATTTTAGAAATTCTTATAATCTCAAGCTTCCTCATTAAACCATTTTCTTGAAATCAGTTAGTGATGAGTTAATAATTTTACCCAAATAACCCACAAAGAAAAGCTTGGAAAAACCTTCCCAGTCAGGCTTTGCAGGCTTTTCCTGGTGAAACATGCAGCCAATAACAAATGTAGATAATATTAATTATAGTTCTATATATAATTGTGTAATGTTGATAACGAAAGGGAGTACAAATGTAGATAGATAATATTTGTGTAATGTGTACGTTAGTTTTACTACATGAGATTATGTTATGTTCTGTAATGGGAAGCTTTATATAAAAGATATATATATATATATATATATATATATATATATATATATATATATATATATATATATATACCTTTCAAAGAGGAGAGCAAATGGAACAATGAAGACAGTAGAAAAGATGAATCGGTAGGCAATAAGAACACTTAAGCTTGTTCCATCATCAGCTACCATCTTTAACATGATATTCACCCCTGCATATATAGACTGGACCAGTATCATTAACAAAACAGGCTTCACATTCTCTGTGGCTTTAACATCGAATAAGTTAACCATATTTGAGTCCCTATAATTAACTAAAATACTCTTCCAGCCTTTTCCTAATACAAAGAAGAACAAGAAGCAACAACTTCAAATCCCTAATTTGTTTTGAAATGAAATGAAATGAATATATATATATATATGAAGAGGGATATAGTCACTCCGGGAGTAACTCATCTCTCTATAGACATTGAATTTCATCAGTCAAACCGTTGAATATTGTCATGTTATACTAAAGATCATACACACCAAATTTTAGATAAATTGGACATTCGTAGCTATGCGATCAGATGATCAACATTTTACTTGTATTTTAAAAGGTATATCATACGTTGAATTAGAGTTATCCGATGGTGTATCAAATAATTTTAAAATTTCATGAAATTTTATGGAGTTGATCTACTCAATAAGAACTTATAATTCAACGGTTCGATTGATTAAATTCAATGTTTATAAAGAGTTATTAAACGGAGTATATATATATATATATCTCGGATATTCATGAACTTTTTCTGTGCTGCCCATACATATAAACATTTCAAGAATGACAAATGGGATAGTTTTGGGACCCTTTGTTTTATCAAGCAGACATGAAGTTTAGTATTGATAATAAGGAGACAAATTGGCTTCAACTTTGTGCTAGAGTCAACTTTTTTTTTTAATATTGTTTTCCTTTATATTTTAAATTTTCTTTTTCTTTTTCTTTTTTCAAGGTCACCCACCCATTGCCTCGTCTAAAAGAAGAAAGCTTAAGTAACTAGGTTGCCTGTTTGTAAGTTTCAAAAGGTCCGCTCTTGACTTTGACCCAGGAAGAAGGGGAAAAAAAAAAAAAGAGAGAGAAGTTCTTGACTTCGGTAGCATATCAGCTCAAATTTCTCTCAGTAAGAATGGAGTTTAATTTGTTTTTCCTAGAAAGCTGGAGTCTAATTCGTTACCAAGTTGCTTTAAAGTATGGTTTTCAACGTGATCATGAGTTATTAATCATCTATTAATAATTGAATTTATCATGAATATTCAAAAGGTAAATTCTTCGGTACCTTGTAAATTAGTTGGGTACTGATACCCATGTTAAGCGTTTTAATATAAATTGTCCATGTGTTCTATTTTTTTCATATAACGGTTAAGACACATATTTTTATTCTTTTAAAAAGTAACTAGTAAATTTAAGAATAATTATTTTAGTGTTTCAAATATATTTTACAAATTTTATAATCTATTGCTCTTTCTCTTTCCTCTTCAACATTCATCGTCAGATATAAAGTAAACAAAATATTACAACAATTATGTTCTAATGTTTAAGTATCACAACTAATCATCATAAAAAAAAGGTATCACGACCAACCAATAAAAAGACTTATTTAAAGCCAAGATAATAGTTAAACAACAACAAGCTTGAGTTTAGAGATTAATTTGTGAACATAGTTTAAATCTTTAATAGGTGATTATGTATACATTTTATATGCGTAATGTTTAGACATAAGAACATCATTAAGGACGTGGTAAATTGGAAAAAAAAATGAGTATTATTTTATTGATCTAACTCACTTGGATACCAATACCCAACAAAATTAAAGAGTACCGGAGTCGTCACCTATTCAAAATTATATTAAGATAGATAATTGATAACAGCCATAAAAAACAATTGGCAACTTGTTTACCTTCTTTAATACTAGACCCAATAAAAACATACGTACGAATCGATAAAGAAGTGATTTCCTAAGTCGTGGGATTAGTGGCATCAAAGTTCTGCATTGGCGGTTCAATGAGAGCGCTCCAACTATGTGCGGAACATTGGAGTGCCGTCAAAGGTAAAATCTATACAAGGACACCTACTGATCACTGCGTAATGTAAAAGTTTTTTTTTTTGGTTGCTAAAATGCGTAATGTAAAAGTTATACTTAAGAAATTGGGGTTACCTGTATGTAAATCTCAAAACGAGAAGTTTTTTTGAGAAGATAAGGCAAATTTATCGATATGTAAGGGCTAATCTTTAGCATAAGACATGCTAAAGATTTGCAATAAAGAGTCAACATACATAGAATTAAGGCTGCAAGGTTTGTTTTTTTTTTGGTAAATTAAGGCTGCAAGGTTTTACAAAAAAGACAAGTTGACATTTTACAATGTTAGCTCGAAAATTTCTCTATCAGTGAGAATGATTAAGCTCAATTTGTAGGAAATTACTACGGCACTTGGAAATTAATCACGTTAAAATGTTACACAACTTTACCAGTGAATATAAAATTTTATTTGACAGAGTTTTATTTTTATTTTTATTTTTATTAATATATATAAGATTTTAATATGGGAGGATCTGTCTCGTACTCTTTTAGGCATAGTCTCCAATGTCTATTGTTTTTTTTTTAACCCAACAAACTTACTTTATTTCATTAAATAATAATTCAGCAATACACGAGGGAATTGAATTAAACAGTTGGGAGCTAGCATAAAGCCTAGATGCTCTAGCAAGGCTATGAGCAACGAAATTTGCTTGCCTCCGAATAAAACTAACCTCATAGTTTTGTAAACTTTTTAAAAGCTCTCTACACGAATCTAAAATAGTGCCTACTTCATTATTGAGAGGTTGCAGTGTAGTAATATCTTCCACCATTGCTTTGCAATCTATTTCAAAGGACATGCTAGTGAGACCTTCCTCTTTGACACATTTGACGGCTTCCAATAGAGCAATGACTTTGGCTTCTTTGGGAGTTGGTGAACCTGGGAACCACATTGTTTTTGCCACCACGAACGCGCCTTGATCATCTCTAACACAAACACAAATTCCAAACGTGCCTTCGGTAGAAAAAAGTGCTGCATCCACATTACATTTTAGCCTCCCAAAAGCTGGCTTTTTCCAAATTAGATCAACTTCATTTGATATGTGCATGCCCATGTCTTGATCCTTGCTGCGCACCTTCCTCCAACTAGAAGTAAACTCTCGAGCCAACATTACCGCATGTCCCGCGGCCAGTTTCTCACCTTTCCAGTCTTTGTCATTCCGTCGTCTCCAAATGCACCAGAGATGCATGAAGAAGTCACGAAGTTGTTCACCCGAGAGTAGAACCAGCAGCTCAAAAGTAGCGTCGTTGAAATGCTCTGCAATCACCTATTTGCTTGAAAGTCCAAATAACAAAATAAAAAAAACTGCCAACGTAGCTTGGCTCAACTGATTCGACTTTCCGCTTGCACGCGCTGCGACTTGGGTTCGATTCCAGGTGGCTGCGTTGGTGGGCGATACGTAAATTCCATCGAAAATCCTGGCTCAGGTTGGTAGTTCTCTCTGGCCCTGCATGGGGTGAACCTCCCCCAATCTAAACTTTTTAGTATCAAAAATAAAAAAACAAAATAAAAAAACTTACCAAAATAGAAGGGTTATATACGGATAAACATTTCAGAAATAATTTCCGATGAGATATTAAAATATTACTGAGAACATCACCCTTAATGCTCTTTTCTTAAGCTTGTTCATTACAGAAAATGGCATGAACCTTGCTCTGACAATTTCTCCCAATAAAACATTAGGGGCTTTCTTTGCATTATGCAGCCATGGGTTTATGCATTTAGTACACAAGCAACGTTAACACCCCCCAAATTTCAATTTTTCAATTTTTTTTTATTTTAAAAATTGTTCATCTACCAAGCAGAAAATATTCCACACAATTCTACGTTTTAATTCATCTCACCTAGTGTTCTATATGAACTGCATATTACCAAACACTTCCTGTGCAGTATGACTGTGCTTTGGATGAGTATCAAGTATCTTCTTCACAATTAGGTCTCTTGCATTATCAGGAACCTTTGGCCATGGTGTAAAAAAAAGAATTACATTGAAAATCCTTAGAACACCCAAAAAAGAAATAGTTAGTATCAGAATACACACATTGAAAATTAGAACACCAAAAAAAGAAAAGAACCAGTATGCTTAAGAGAAACCTTATAGCTCACACACCAATGTGAGACTAAGTACAATAATAAAATCACATATCTAAAAACATTGTCATTACAAGATACAAAAGGATGCGAAGACCAGAAACATAGAGGAATTGTACGAGGTATCCCCTTTATGAGATTGTCTTTGTTTGACGTGAATAAGCCTCCACCACTATGAATTCCCAATCAAGAAAAATACAAATTAGAACCAGTTGCATAATACAAATCAGATTTGCTATTAGAAGCATGCATGTGCTCAAGCAAAATGCGAAAGAAGATTCGAAAAAAGTGACGCAATTGACCATATTGTTTATTTCAAATGATGTTTCATTATCAATGATGTAACAATAATGGAATCAGCTACCCACCGGACATTCTTCTTACACAACTTTTTATTTCTTCCAAAATGGAACAATGATTTAAAGAAGTTTACCTAAGTACCCTTGAACCATTTGTTTTAGGGAGGCCTTAACTCATAGGGGCATTATTGATCCCAGCCAAGGAACAACCTGCATTTTCTGCTTCCATCATGGTAAGGATAGTAATCACTTATTCTTTTCTTTTCATGCTCATTCTCTTATAAAGTGTGGTGTGCTGTTTATGATTGGTTGGGGTTTGCGGGTGTGTATCATAGTGTTGGGATTAACCATTTTTTGCAGCACGGGGCTATGTTAAGATAAAGGAAACTTAAAAGGGTAAAACATATTGTATGGCTGGCAGTTGTGTGGTCGTTGTGGTAGTTAAAAAACAAAAAGGAAGGAGGTGTGGCATATTTTAACTTTGTAGTTTTGCATGTCAAAATTAGATTATGGGAGAGGTTCATTCATAGGGAGAGTAGAAAGTCAAGCTTACTGTATTCTGATTGGTGGAGTAACTTGATGGGTTATCTTCAATCTCTTTAATGTAATGAGTTGGAGTACCTCTTGTACTTCCTATTGAATAAAACTTTTTGCTTATAAAAGAAATTATACAAAGTGGTGTTTAAACAATGCTCAAAATAACCTAACAAGGAAAATGAGAAAATTCAAATTAAAAGATTCCAATAAGACGAGAAAATTTTTTGTTGAGTAGTTTTCTTTATAGGCCAGGCAAGTAGTTTTCTTTATAGGCCAGGCAAGCCAAGCATGCGACCAACAACAAGAATATATATATAAAAGACAGTGTGTGTGTTATGCTAAAGCAGAGATTACATTTACAAAAGAAAACAGAATATTAATTGGAATTGAGTAATTGATAGATGATCTTTTTTAAGAGTTAAGATAGGCCTAACATCTAACACTACCAACTAGTCGCGAGACTAAGCAACTCAAAACACAAAATTTAAGAGAGGATCAATGAATAATTTAGCAGCAAAATAACTCCTATGAATTACTCAATGAATCAACCCTTCTTTATTTAAGACAGAGAGTCTCAAACCACAAATACACTTCACCCACATATAAAAATGCATGAACACGAGATCACGTACTCCAAACTTAATTTCAAACAATCACTAAGAACAATTCAAAACACTCAAAATAAGACAATCAGACACTCAAAATAAATTGATTTGTTCGATATATATAAACTAATTATATGAATATTTATATATCCTCAAATGTCAAACTTCACCTAAAGTATTATTTACACCTGATGATGTAACAGTAGCAACACTTCTTGTGATCTGCTTGTCACGCTCCTTTTTGTTGCAAACCAAAGATGAGTTGGCAGTATCGATTGAATCACATTGAACTGCAGGGCCTTTTTCCAAAATAATCTCATTCTCCAGTCTCATTGTTTCTTTACTTTTACCCCATAATAACAAGTATAATCCACACACAACCAGCGTAGCTCCTGTTAGACTGCACAACAAACATACACAAACCAAAATAAATAAGGCAATGACACTTGGAGTTGGAACTTGGAACTTAAAGATGCATGATTGCAAAGATGATTTAGTTTCTCAATTCACCTTCCAACGGTAATGTACTCATCTAGTACGAATGCCCCAGCAAAGGCCACTAGCACAAGCATTAGAGGATTAAAAGCAGACACAAACAAAGGTCCCTTCAAACGCACACACCATGCTAATAGGGTAAAACACACCCCAGAGGCCAAGATACCCTGCAAAAAATAAAATTTAGACACACTCCAATTATATCTTTCCACTTCAATTGAATACGACATAGTTGTGTACATGTTGCCACCAAAAACAAGCGTTTACCGCTGAAGCTGCTGTTAGAAGCCACATGTTCCAGTCAAGTTTCCACTGGCTCCAATCTCTCTCCGTACAAAGAGCAAATACAATAGATTGGATTGCGCTCATTATAGATGTTAAAGCCGCAATTGAATAGTGCCACGAGAACTTCTCAGTCATCTTTGACTGTGCTTATCCAAATTCATGATGTTACAAAAATAAAATTAGACAACGAGTTTAGGCTTGAAGTTGATTGCATTTAAATTGAATCGTTATAATAAACTCATGCAAATTAAGAAACTAGTGTACAGAACATTTAGTTTGTACATTTAAATTAAAATTGTACTATTGTAGTCGTGGTACAATGTTCATGACCATGAGATAGTAACAATTTTTGTTGTTGTTGTTGTTGTAATATTAATAAAGTTGTTGTTGAAGGATATATATTGTACCTGGGTTATAAACCATAATGAGAAAGTTAGAGAAGTGCCCAAAGCTAGCATAAGGCCCCACACGTGAGAACCCGTGGAGGCACCATGTGGTTGTGATGTCCCATTTCGTAATAAGTCAATGTGTGTTGACCATTTGAATAACCTCCTACCTTCGTATAAAGTGAGGATCATGGCACCACCGATTCCAGTTAAAGTGCCCAACAATTTGGCCTTCCCACCTGGTGTTCCAAGATTTGGCTTCTCAAGTCTATAAAAAGCAAGAAAGGAGACCATATCCTCACCGTTGGATCAAATGCTATTCGAATACTCCCTCCGTTTCAAAATAAGTATCGTTTTAGAAAAGAAAAAATATTTTAAAATAAGTATTGTTTTATCTTTTCAATGTAATATTAATAATTTTTTTTCAATTGTAACCCGAAGGGGTTGGCCTAGTGGAGCATGACAGGACTTATATCCGACATGTCGCGGGTTCGAGTAAGTGCTCAAAGAGCCCAGAGGTCTTCTCTGCCTTGGACTGGGACGCAATCCCCTCACTCTAAATTTATTCCAATTGTACTCTAAAATTAATAATGTGTTTATCACTCCCAAGTAATTATACTCCATGTGCACTTATAACAACCAATTGTTAATTTTGTAAAATTGTTATTCAAATTTATTCATTTATTATATTTTTTTAATCTGTGTAAAAAAACATGAAATAATATTTATTTTGGAACGGAGTGAGTATAAACATTGGTTGTGGAATACAAGGTTGTGGGGCCTACCTAAGAGAAACCGCCATGACGTAGGTAATGGCGGGGATGAGGTTCAACATTGTTATAGTATATGTTGCAGGGACCAAGGCCAAAGATTTAACGTAGAGGTTTTGTTGTAAGGATCCCCTGAAAATTTTGAAATTATGATCATCTCACACTTTTTGCATAACTACTGTCTTAAAAACAATTAGTGTATTAAAAAATATATACCCAAATAACCCACAGAGAAAAGCTTGGAACAGAACCTTGCAAGTCAAGTTTTGCACGCTTTTCCTGGTAAAACATGCCAATAAAAAAAAATCAGAGATAAAATTAGTTCTCATAATTGAACAAATGGAATAGAACGAAATTAAAAATTTCTCGTTCACAAGCATTTTTTTTATGTGTAATGTGTATATTAGGTTTTTTTTTTGGGTACAAATTAAATGTGTATATTAATTTTGAGGGCGTTCAAGTTACTCCAGGAGTAATTTTTGTCTGAGTTACTCCAATTAATCTCTCTCAATAGACATGAAATTTCATCAATCGGATTGTCACATTAAAAGTTCTTATTGAGTAGATCAACTCCATAAAACTTCATAAAATTTTAAAAATATTTGATATTTCATCAGATCATTTCAATTCAACGTATACTATACGTTTTAATTTACAAGTAAAATGTTGACCATATGATTACATAGCTATTGATGTTCAATTTATTTAAAATTTGGCATACATGATCATTAACACAATATGACAATATTAAACGGTTGGATTGATAAAATTTATTATCTACAAAGTTATATTAACCGGAGTAACTCATATAAGAGTTACTCCCGGAGTAACTTTAACGCCCCCTCATTAATTTTACTCCATGAAATAATGTTATATAAGTAGAAAAGGAAACTGCATCTTTATATAAAAGAGAGACACCTTTCAAAGAGGAGAGCAAACGGAACAACGAAGGCAGTGGAAAAGATGAATCGGTAGGCAATAAGAACAGTTAAGCCCGTTCCATCAGTTGCTACCATCTTTAACATGATATTCACTGTTGCATATATAGACTGGACCACTATCATTAATATAACAGGCTTTGCATTCTCCATGGCTTCAACACCAAATAACTTAACCATATTTGAGTCCCTATAATTAATATACAATTATAGCTTTATTTCCAATTACAAATGTTTCAAGAGACTGGACAGAAAAATAAAAACAAGCTAGAAGCAACAACCTCAGATGCCCATTGTTTTGACCATACTAAAAATACCTTGGCTTGTGATATTTGAATGAAATGGGTACCGGATACATGAACTATTTTTGTGCCACCTATACATACAACAATTCGAGACAGATTTTTGTTGACTAAAGGGATAGTTTTAGACCCCTTTGTTATATCAAGCAGACATGAAGTTTAGCATTGATAAGGAGACAAATTGGCTTCAATTTTGTGCAAGAGTTAATGTTTTTTTATATGGTAATATCCTTCCTTCAATTTTTTAATTTTAATTTTCCTTTTTCAAATTAATGGTCTTGGATATAGTATATAAATTGTTAAATTATGATGAATGGTCTTGCTTTAATGCTTAGTCTTCTTATTAATTTTCTAACCTTAACACGGAGTTGAAAAAGTGAAAAGCGAATTGCTCTCCGTTTCTTTCCATGTGGATTGTGATATTAGTAGTTCTGGATTCTCTCCTAAATTTTGTGTCTCATTCCCTCTAAAAAATATATCACAACCATTAAATTAATCATACGGATAGTAAATTAAAAATTAAAACTGAATTTGAATTTTAAATTAAAAACGAATTTTAAAATAAACAAAAGGCTCTTCTCTCGCAATATGTAGTGCGTTTTCTCCCTGATTTAGGACTCGTTTGTTACCTATTAAAAAAGTAATTTTGATACAAAATAATTTAGAGATTTTTCTAAAAAAAGTAAAAACTAATTTATGTTTGTTAATAGGTAATGGAGATCTCCAGTTTGGTTCATAACTGACATACACGTGGCATGGAAGAGATTAAATGGTTGGGATTCATTCTTATAATATTTTAGAATATCAATTTAATTTAAATTTAAAAAAAAACTAAAACAAGTATCGCGGGAGAAAACCCGAGGCCAGAACCCTCAGTCAACATACCATCCACTGTGCCGCCCGTCATCGTCGGCGCTGTGCCGTCTCGTCATTTCGTCGTCGATGCGGTTGTGCCACACTCTATCACCTTTCTGATTTCTGGCGCTGCTGTTATTTCTGCTGCCGAAACAAGAAATAGTGGCATAGTCTATCAGATTCAAGAATCTAGGAGATTTGTCATATTCCAAATGCACAAGTTTCACGGTTAATTTTTTTATTTGTTGCTAGTGGCAGATCCACTTTGATGTGGTTACCAAATAATTATTTTTTAGTTGAATATACTTAATAATTTTTGTTTTGGCCCCATAAAAAAATTAGGTGTTGCCCCCATAAGACATGTTTTTTTAAATAAGTGAAGAAAATTAGTATGAGATAAAAGATAGAATAAACTGGTACTAATTTAATCTCTTTATCCTTCTAATTTTTACCATCCATCTAATACTAAACTCATACAATGATAAAACACATTAGATTTCAAAAAAGAAACACCGTTCAGGACAGAGAAAGAGATTAAGAAACTCGAAAAGCAGAGACAATTACTTGATGATTTTCTGTAAATGCCATTAGACTAAGATATAACAGTAATATCAGGGAAGATCATATAAGGAATGAATGGCTAAATATTTTTTTTTTTTTTGAAAAAAATGCTTAAATGGTTATGTTATTATATACATAAAGATATGTTTTTTTACGGTATTGACAATGAAAAAAATTATATAACATTTTCAAAGCATGAAAATGCATAGAGGATAATTGTAATATGTAAAAGTTTAGATATTTTAGGATTTTTGTCATAAAGATTATGTATTTTGTAAAAACTTATAATGTTTTTTCTATATGAAAACATTATAAACTATTTCTTGCCCCCACGCAAGAAAATTTCTTGATCCGTCACTGTTTGTCGTTGTGAATGCAAATCTTGGAGAATAGAAACACCTAGCTCTTTTGTTTCCAACATTGTTCTCCTACTGTCCTTAACTCTTTCGCTGGTCTTGTTCAACCATATTAGAGTAAATGTAAATTAGTTAAAGTTTCTGTTAGAGAAATGTCAGCTAGAATGCCAGCTGGCCTAGTTTGTTGTGACAGTTGTAATATAGGTGCCAGCTGTGCAGAATTGGTTATTGCTGACTGCCAACGTGGCCAGTTAGTTAGACTTGCCTAATCACCTATATAAGTCTTCCTGTGAAGGTGATTAAGGCTGAGGAATTCATTTGTGTAAAATCAATAGAAATGAAAGATACAGAGCAATTCTCTCTATTCTCTATGAGTTTCAATCTTAGCATGGTATCATTCGCCAAACACGGTCATGGCGTTCTCATTCTCTTGCGCTTCCCTTGTTCGTTTATCGTTTGATTCTTCATTTTTTATCGTCGTCTACGTCGTCGAGCAACGCTCGATCATGGCCGATAGTTCGCCGTTGAGGGTACAATGAAAGATACAGAGCAATATCAATTCTCTCTATTCTCTCTGAGTTTCAATCTTAGCAAACCAGAACCTTTACAGAAATTATAGAAGATAAAATTTATTTAAAAAAAAATTCTTTTCCAATTTAACTCCCAATAACTTAAAGTAATAAAGTGAACCTCATATGTAAGTAAAAATGGGTCTTCACAGAGACAAAGTTAAAGGAACACTTGGCCTTGTTTTCTTTTTGAATCTTTCAAATCTCTTCGTCTTGTTGTATACCCTGAGAAACGAACTTTTATATTAAGAACACGTATAAATTAGAGAATCGGAGAGAGAATCACAGAGGAGAAAATTCACGAAAATGTGAGAAAGAGGAAGCAATTGAGTTGTAGTTGTAGAATTAGAGCGCTCAAAATCAATCATAGTCACAATCAGAGTGGCGGAGGCCCGCTTCTTGGTGAGTCATGCGGAGGGTCATCGGAGAGGTGGCACCGCGGCGATGGGGTGGTGGGGTGACCTTGGGTGGAGTCTGGAGTGGAAAGGTTCGGTGTTCTCCGCTCTAGACATCACTAAGGCACAGCGATGCTTTTTTTGAAAAAATTAAATTGATTTACAAAGAATGATATTCAACCGTTTAATTTCTTTCATGCCACGTGTTTGTCAGCTATTAACCAAACTGGAGATCTCCATTTCTTTAAGTAATACATAACAAATTAATCGTACGGATGAGAAATTAAAAATAACGAGAGGATCCGGACGCGTGATATTAGTCATTCCAGATTCTCTCCTAAATTTTGTGTCTTATTCCCCTCTAAAAAATATATCATAACCATTAAATTAATCGTACGGATGAGAACTTAAAAATAAAAACTGAATTTGAATTTTAAATTAAAACTGAATTTTAAAATAAAAAAAGGCTCTTCTCTCGCAATTTATCATGCGTTTTCTCCCTGATTTAGGGCTCATTTGTTACCTATTAAAAAATGTGATTTTGATACAATATAATTTAGCGATTTTTCTAAAAAAGTAAAAACTAATTTATGTTTGTTAACAATAAAAAACATTTATTAAAAAAAATCATTTTAAACTTGTTTGGATACAAAATCACTAAATTATTTTTTTAAAAAATCATTTTTACTTTTTTTTAAAGAATCTCTAAATTATTTTGTAACAAAATCATTTTTTTAATCTATAACAAACATGTCCTAGAGCCTGTTTTTTCAGATTATTTTATGAATGAATCGCTTTATTTAAATAAATAACCACTTCTTAGGATTTTTCTTTCATTTATTACAGCTTTTAAAAATAATCAGAATCTAAATATAATTTGAAATCTGATTATAATGAAAAGCTATTTGAAGTAGCTTCTCAGAAATAATTTGATTTTAATGAATGTCGAGAATAGAGAGAAGATTAAAAAATTGATTTTTGTGATATTTAATAAACACAAATTAGCTTATACTTTACTTGAAAATCTCCTATAAATAATCTCTAAATTATTTTACTTCAAAATCACTTTTTTTAATCTTAAACATACGGGTCCTTAAATCTGGGAGAAGTATTAACAGAACCGAGCTATCCTTGGACAACACTTATGATAATTATGAGACACAAAATTGTTGCAAAGAGAATCCCATTAATTGTGGCACAATTGATGAAGAGACGTTGGAGAATTAAAGGAGAGACGTTGGAGAATTAAAGGAGCTGTTGCTGCCACAAATCAATTCAGCAAATTAACCTTTTTTATCTCAACAAAATATGGGAACAAACCTATGTTTAGGGATTTGTCAATCTGCATTTTTCTATAGCCGTTGCACTCCCTGCTATATATATCTTATACTTCCATTGTATTTGGTGTGTTCACGTTTTCAGTAAAAAATAATATTATTCATTCCTTTCCTACATTTTCTTTTTGGTATCACAGAGCCAGTGTGAACACTACCACACAACCTACAATCATGACTTCCCTATCCCTCAATGTCAGCAACTTTATCACTCTAAAACTAAGCCCTACAAATTACCCACTGTGGCGTGAACAAGCCTTAGCCCTTGCAGAAAGCCAAGATCTGGTTGGTCACCTTACAAATGAAGATTCAGCCCCCACTCAATACACCACCAACACCACAAACTCAGAACAATTTGTTCCAAAATTAACTGATGAATTTGTCACTTGGCGAAAGTCTGACCGTCTTCTTCGAGGTTGGATAATCGGCACCCTCTCTGAAGAAGCACTTGGGCTGGTTGTTGGCATCGAGCATCGCCCATGCCGCTTGGTCTGCACTCAAAGATGCATATGCAGAAGATTCACAAGAACGTGAATTCACAATTCGTCAACAAATCACGTACCTCCGCAAGGAAGAGGACCAAACTGTCAGTGATCATATTCGCATTTTCAAAGGTCTATGCGACAACCTTGCTGCAATTGGAAAACCTGTCCCAGACAAAGAAAAGGTATTCTATCTCCTCACAAGCCTTGGGCCAGAATATGAAACCTTCACAACAACCATGCTCAAACCCCCAAGGCCATCATACTCCGAGTTAATCTCTCAACTCCAGAGCCTTGATCAAAGACGTAATTGGTTCTCCAGTCGTGCCAAGATGCAAACTTCTTTTGCTCCTCAAGTGGCCTTCTATGGCCAACAACAAAAATCACACCAATTTTCCTCTCGAAACCGTGGGAACTCTCAAACTTTCACGTCTACAGGGCGCGGGTTCCAAGCTCAACAACCAAGTAGCCAAAATAAAAACCCACACACCCTGACCACCCAGCAGAGACGTCCTCCACCTCCAGGAGAGCGTCGTATGACTCCTGCAGAACGGGATCTCTATCGGAATGAAAAATGTCAATATTGTGGTGCAGTAGGCCATATAGCAAAGATATGTTGGTGGGTGCCCAAGAAACCAACTCAATCCGATGATATACCTCAAGCACTTGCAGCACTCACCTTGGACAACACAATTGCTGAAACTGAATGGATCTCGGACACGGGAGCTTCCAATCACATGACAGGTACAACTAGTATGTTGAGTAACATTCGACAATGTTCAGGTACAGATTCTGTGCTTATTGGTGATGGTTCTCCTCTACCAATTCATGGCATTGGGGACTCCGTCATTAAGCAAAAGAATATCACACTACCCCTCAATAATGTCTTACTTGTCCCTGATTTAACAAAAAATTTGCTCTCTGTAAGCCAACTAACCAAACATTTTCCTGTTAATTGTGAGTTTTCTAATGTTGATTTTTGTGTAAAGGAACGAGAAACAGGGGAAAAGATGATCACAGGGAGACGCAAGGGTGACTTATATGTTCTTTCTTCTTTGCCTGAATTGCATTTCTCACACCGCTTCAAATCTGGGTCCGCAGATATTTGGCATCAGCGTTTGGGACATCCTCAAACCTTAGCTTTGCAATTACTAAAGAATAAAGGGTTAATTGATGTAGTTGGAACTTTGAGGTCTAAGCATCTATGTGATAGTTGTCAATTGGGAAAACTTAGTAAATTGCCTTTTTCTTCTTCTGAGCATTCTAGTTCTGTTATATTTGAAAAAAATACATTGTGACTTATGGGGACCTGCTCCCGTTTTATCTATTTCTAAATTCAAATATTATGCGTGTTTGGTTGATGACTTCTCCAAGTATACATGGATTATTCCGTTACAACACAAATCTGATTTTGTTAATGCTTACTTATCCTTTGAGCAGTATGTTAAAAAACAATTTAACAAAGAAATCAAGGTTTTTCATTCTGATGGAGGCAGTGAATTCATCAACTCCAAACTTTCAACTCATTTTCGCTAATGTACTATTCATCAAGTGTCATGCCCATATACACCAAAACAAACAGGTATGGTCGAAAGACGACATAGAATAATACGGGAACTAAGTATGACTATGTTGTTCCATAGTGGTGTCCCCTTATTTCTATGGGTCGAAGCTTTTACTACAGCTGTGCATCTTATTAATAGACTCCCATCCTCTTCTCTTGATTTTGAAACGCCTTACTTTGTCTTACATGGAACACATCCAAACTATTCTTCACTGCGAGTCTTTGGCTCTAAATGCTTCCCTTACACTTGGGACACACGACGTCACAAATTTGATCCAAAAACTATTTTATGTGTCTTTGTTGGATATAGTGATACACACAAAGGATATAAATGCTTTCATCCTTCTAGTAAGAAATTTTTTATCTCACGACATGTTGTTTTTTATGAGTTATTTTTTCCATATAAGACTAATCACCATAATACAATTCCCTCTTCTACACCACATGTAATTAGTATATTTGACTCTTGGCTACCCCATACTAATTTCAACTCTTGTGTAGATTTGACAGCAACAACTTCCACTTCACCACCATGCTCAAGTCCGTTACCAACAACTTTAGTGCCCTCTTCTGCCTTGCTAGTCCCTACTACGCCTCTTGACCAACCAGAACAGTCCTCTCAAATTGAAGCTGAGCAACCTGAACACTCCTCACATCACTTACAGAATGAAGATGAGTCTGAGCTTGAGCTTGTGACTCCTACTTCAACTCAGCAACCTGAGCCTATTTCTTCTACCCCGACTCAATTACCACATGATGTACCTGCACATTCAATGGTTACGCGCTCACAACACGGAATTGTAAAGCCTAATGCTAAGTACGCCTTGATTACCATGCCTCGTGCTGACATTCCACGTAACCCGCATAATATTCGTTCAGCATTAGCTCATCCCGGATGGAAAGCCGCCATGGGCGAAGAACTTGAGGCCCTTCATAAGAATCAAACTTGGAAACTTTTTCCTCGCACCCTTAACTTGCATATTATTGGCTCTAAATGGGTCTTCAAATCAAAACTCAAACCTGATGGGTCCCTAGATCGCCTCAAAGCCCGCCTTGTTGCAAAGGGGTACCACCAAGTTGATGGAGTGGACTACACTAAACCTTCTCTCCTGTAATCAAGCCAGGCACCATACGCTTAATCATCACTATAGCACTTGTTAAGAAATGGCCTATTCGACAACTTGACGTCAAAAATGCCTTTCTGCATGGTGTACTTTCTGAAAACATATACATGGAACAACCTCCTGGCATTGCTGATCCTCAATTTCCAAACTATGTTTGCAAACTCCAAAAGGCTCTTTATGGCCTTAAACAAGCTCCTCGAGCCTGGTTTGACCGCTTTAGTTCTTTTCTTATTAATTATAGTTTTTTTTGTAGCTTGGTTGACCCATCTTTGTTTATTTTGCATTATGATGTAGGTTCCTTAATTCTACTCCTTTATGTAGATGATATACTTCTTACAGGATCCACTACCTCTCTGGTTTCTGACTTCATTCAACTCTTGCATTCTGAATTTTCCATGAAGGACTTGGGACCTCTTCACTATTTTCTCGGAATTGAGATACTCACGACAACAGATGGCCTCCATCTCTCCCAGACACACTATGCTACTACTATCCTTGAACGAGCTAACATGGTTGATTGTAAGCCAATGAGCACACCACTTGAAGCCAAGACCAAGATCGGGTCAAATGACACTCCCCTTGATGATCCAAGTTATTTCCGTGGGCTTGTTGGAGCCTTACAATATCTCACTTTCACTCGCCCTGATCTTTCATATAGTGTTAACTTTGTGTCCCAATTCATGCATTCTCCTACAATTATGCATTTAAAAATGGTTCGACGTATCTTAAGATATGTGAAAGGAACTATCGATGTAGGTCTTCACTTTACTTCTAACACTACACTTGATCTTTTTGCCTTTTTTGATGCAGATTAGGCAGGTTGTCCTACAACTCGGCGCTCCACCACTGGTTATTGCACATTCCTTGGAGGAAAACCCATCTCATGGTGCGCAAAGAAACAACACACAGTCTCCCGCTCTAGCACAGAAGCTGAATACAGGGCCATGGCAAATACTGCAGCTGAACTCACATGGTTGACATTCATCTTAAAAGACCTCCACATTTCCCTTGCCTCCCCTCCAATACTCTATTGTGACAATATTAGTGCTCTTCACATGACCATCAATCCAGTTTTCCATGCTCGCAGCAAGCACATTGAATTGGATTATCATTTTGTTCGGGAACGAGTTTCACTTGGCCTCCTTGTCACTCACTACGTATCCACCAATGATCAAGTTGCTGACCTCTTCACTAAACCGGTGTCAAAGGCTATCCTCAGGCATTTCCAGGCCAAACTCTGCCTTCAACCTCTGCCTCGTTTGAGGGAGGGTATTAACAGAACCGAGCTATCCTTGGACAACACTTATGATAATTATGAGACACAAAATTGTTGCAAAGAGAATCCCATTAATTGTGGCACAATTGATGAAGAGACGTTGGAGAATTAAAGGAGAGACGTTGGAGAATTAAAGGAGTCATTGTCGCCACAAATCAATTCAGCAAATTAACCTTTTTTATCTCAACAAAATATGGGAACAAACCTATGTTTAGGGATTTGTCAATCTGCATTTTTCTATAGCCGTTGCACTCCCTGCTATATATATCTTATACTTCCATTGTATTTGGTGTGTTCACGTTTTCAGTAAAAAATAATATTATTCATTCCTTTCCTACATTTTCTTTTGGCCACAATTGATGGGATTCTCTTTGCAACAATTTTGTGTCTCATAATTATCGTAAGTGCTGTCCAAGGATAGCTCGGTTCTGTTAATAAGAAGCACATACGAGAAATTAGAAGTGAGAATAACATTTGTTTATTTTAAAATTCGATTTTAAGTTAATATATTCAAATTTATTTTTAATTTTTAATTTCTCATCAGTACGATTAATTTAATGATTGTGATGTATTTTTTTTAGAGAGAATGAGACATAAAATTTAGGAGAGGATCCGGATCCCTTTTTTTGTCAGTTATACCCTCAACTATTTATTTTAGAGTGAGAAATAAATGTAATAGGTAATAAACAGTCAAGAGTATCACAGGAAAACAAAATTTATTTGTTTATTATTTGATTTGTATAAAACAACCTTAAACGAAATATAAAAAGAAACGGAGGTAGTAATAAGGAAAAATTACTTATTTAGTCCTTTATCTTAATTTTTAATTTCAAGCTAGTCCTTTATTTTTTTTTTATTTTCAATTTAGACCCATATTAATTAAAACATTAATTTCGATATAAATTGTTGAACAATCTACAACAAGAAATCCATGTGTGGCACATACATCAATTGTGCCACAAAATCAGAGAAAGCCAAGAACAGATCAATGCACAGTATACTGCATCAATTGTGCGACGAATCAGAGAAAGCCGATCATAGATCAATTATGCCAACGTCGTTAACGTTTTAAAACACATGGACTAAATTGAAACTAAAAAATATATAAATGACTAACTTGAAACTAAAAATTAACTAAATTGAAATTAAAAAAAATATAAATGACTAACTTGAAACTAAAAATTAAGATAAAGTACCAAGATAGTAATTTTACCTATTAATAAATTAAATTTGTAGGTAACAACTAATGATGTTATTCCTTTAAAAAAAACTAATGATATTATTAATAAAATTAAATTGTTGAACTTCATAAATTACTGTTGACAGTAGGTAATGTATCAGGAACAACACTTGTTGAGATCATCTTATGATGCTCCATTTTGTTGCAAGCCAAAGATGAGTTGTCACAGTGGATTGAATCACATTGAATATGTTCTTTTTTAGAACCAATCTCACTATCTAGTTTCCTTGTTTCTTTACTTTTACCCCATAATAACATGTACAATCCACATACAATCAACGTAGCTCCAATTAGACTGCACAACACGCAAACACAAACATAATATATAAGGCAATTCCACTTGAAAACTGAAGCTTGAAGGTGCATAATTGTAAAGTTGATTTAGTTGATCAATTCACCTTCCAACAGTAATATAGTCATCCAGTATAAACGAACCAACTAAGGCCACTAGCATAAGCATTAGAGGATTAAAAGCAGACACAAAAAGAGGTCCCTTCAAGTGAATGCACCATGATATCAGGGTAAAGCATACCCCTGAGGTCAAGATACCCTGTAAAACAAAAATAGAGATTCCAATTATACCTTTTAACTTCAATTGATCAATATGGCATAGTTTTGCATACTCTCTCCGGACTTAACTATAAGCAAAAGAATGTTAAAGTTTGGTGGACTCAAATATTAACAAATTTCAACTAACCTACTCATATTTAATGTTATTGTTACAAAAATACCCTTAAGTTAATTCAACTTTTGTTTTTCAAGAAAAGTTGTAAAAACAGTTATGATTAATGGTAGTTTAGAAAATGTAGTTCCTATTTTATATGAATTAAAGAAAATTAAATATACTTAACTACTGTTTTTAATTAGTGTGAAATTAGGCATTTTACTTATAATAGAGTCTAGAGAGAGTATGTAGCTCATAGAAATGGAGTTGTCAATAGAAGCACCAAAAACAAGTATTTACAGATGAAGTTGCTGCTAGAAGCCTCAAGTTCCAATCAAGTTTCCACTGGCTCCAATCTCTCTCCGTACAAAGAGCAAATAAAATGGATTGGATTACGCTCATTATGGAGGTCAAAGCCCCAATTGAATAGTGCCATGGAAAGTTCTCAGCCATCTTTGTCTGTGATTAAACAGATTACGATGTTTTAAATACTAAATCAGAGAGTGAATTAGGCTCAAAATTCAATGCATTTAAATTGAATTGTTATATAATAAACTTAGAAAAATGTTAATAAGTACCCTTATGACATTGGTTAAGGAATTAAAATAAGCAAGTTTATATGGAAAAATGATGTATTTATTAATTGAAAACTGTTTAACTTCTCAAGACAAATTTTTCTTGTATTGAGTCATTAACCAATGCCCTTAAGGTACTCGTTAGCGATTCACGTAAACTTATGTATTTCAAACAACTGTTAACTTGGAAAATATTCATTCAAGTGTGCGATGAAATTAGTATATGCAACCTTTAGTTTGTACTTTTTGAATTATTGCAGTGGTAGTAGTACATTGTTTATGATCATGATGTTAACATGTGTCATACATAATGAAACATAATTCTCACATCAGGAATAGTTAAATTTTGATCTTAGTTACATGAAATTGCACGCCAAAATAATAAGAATAATAATGGACCTTACCTTTTGAAGTTATTTGGCTTAAAATTAAGTCCATTTGCATACACTTGAATGCCTCTAAATATCTTTATTATAAGATAAATCTTCTTTCCCTTCTTTCCCAAGCTTTGATGGGTTAATTGAGTTATTTTTCATGTGTTCCAAGACATATATTTATAGAAAAAGTGGAGAAGAGAACATTTCACCAAAAACCATAATGTTTCAAACCATATCCTTTCATGAAGAGTTGTAATGGTTCCACCCATTATGGTTCATTCAACTGTAGGCAACACTAACTGACGTCCCTTATCCCCACACACAAATCATCATCCTCGAAGGTTTCACATCTTTAGTACGCTGATAACACCCTTTTCTTTAGAGAGACATGTGTTGTAAATTTTTGGGTTATGAAATATATCCTTCGGTGCTTTGAGCTGGTATTAAGTCTGAAGGTAAATTTTTGGACAAGTAGTCTTATGGGGATAAATGTGCAGTATCCCTTTCTTCAGATGGCTTCCAGGTTCCTAAACTGTAAGGTTGGTTTAGTCCCCTTTCAAGTACCTTGGTCTTCTATAAGGTGTGTGGGTTCAAACTCATCCCAAGCCACTAATCTAACAATTACTAACATTTGCCTATCAAAAAAAAAGTACCGTGGTCTTCTAGTGGGTGCAAATCCTCGAAAGTTTGTTATATGACCGCTGATGCTAGACGTCCTCCATAGAAGGCTTGGTTGTTGGAGGAACAAACATGTTAGTCTTTCGGGTGATTGTTCTTAGTAATTATGTCCTGAGTAGCATCCCTATTTTCTATCTCTCTTTCCTTAAGATGTTGTTGAAGGTGTAGTATGAGGTGGTCAAAATTCATAGGGTGTTTTTATGGTATGGGACTAAAGGTGGTAAGAAGATACCATGGGTGAAGTAGTCTATTATCCGTAAGCCTAAGAAGGACGAGCTTGGGATCAAGGATCTTAGATTGTTTAGTCATAGTCTGTTAGGAAAGTCTAGGTGATGGCTCCTAGTTGGTGAGTTATCTCTTTGGAGAGAGGTTCTGGTGCTAAATATGTGATGGCAGTGCTAAATAATCTCAATCTAGAGGGGTTAAGGTTACTGTCTTATGTCTCATTGTGGTGGAAGGATGTATGTCTCCATGGGCTCTGTATTAGATTGTTTTCGGGTCATGTTGTGAAAAGAATGGGGAATAGGCTTCAATTTTCTTTTGGCGTGATGTATGGTTGGGTTACTCTGCTTTGAGTCGGGTCTCTTACCGTCTTTTCTCTATCTCTGAGCAAAAGGATTGTCGGGTGGCCGATCTAGGGATTTGGTTCAATAGAGCTTAGGAGTGGGATTTTGTTTGGAGGAGGGGTTTCTTCGATTGGGAAGACGTGCTAATTATAGATTTCCAAAGTAAGGTCACTCCAGTCTCCTTGTCAGTAGTAGAGGATAGGCAGTTTTGGGAGGGCCAGAAAGGTAAGGAGTTTTCAGTGAAATCTACTTATGGTTACTTGTCGGGTATGTTTCTTCATCAAGTTGGCCTATCTGATTTTGTGATCTATGTATTGGATAACCAATGGAGGAGTTTTGCACTGTCGAAGATGATTGATTTTTGTCGACAAATCGTGTTGGATAGGATCCCGACTAAGGTAAAAGTATTCCAATGAGGGGTTATTCAAAAGGCAGCTACTACTGGTTGTGGCTTGTATGGTAATTGTCAGGAATATGTTTTGCATTTGTTTATTTGTTGTGACTTCCCTTTTCAGCTATGGTATGCCGTTTTTAGATGGTTGGAGATTATTTTGGTGCTTTCTCCCGACTTGTGTGGTCTATTTTCTATTTTTTCTTCGGTGGGGCCTCATTATAGGGAAAATAAAAGGTTGGCTATGGTTTGACACTCAGTGTTGTTGGTGATTTGGGGCTCAGAAATGAGTGCATCTTTTCTAATATAGCCCCAGATCTCTTGGAAGTGATGGGACATATTAAGGTAACGTCGTGGAGATGGTTTCTGGCTAAGGTAAACAAAACTCAATGCCTTTTCTATGAATGGTGTGTGGATCCGTCGGATTGTTTATCTAGGCGGTAGTTTTGGTTTGTGCTTCTTCTAGTGAAGTTTGGTTATCCTTTTAAGAGTTTGGTCTATGTTTTTTCTCCTTTGTTAAGTTGGTTGTTTTTATGTTCTTCGATAGGTGTATTCTGGGCTCTGTCATTTAGTGTATTTGGTTGGAGTACTTCTTGTACTTATGTCTTAATTGTCGTTGGGTTAAAGTATCTCTTATACTTCTGTCATAATACGTATCTTCTTTTGTCGTTCAAAACAAAATTGATCATTCTTGCATGATTTATGACACAAAAATAATAAGAATAGTTAATGGAACTTACCTTTTTAAGTCATTATCTTTAATTTGATTTCACTCGACTTGAGAGCTTTTGAATATCTTTTATTATAGGATATGATCTTTTTGCTTTCTCAAGCTTTGGTGTGTAAGCATACAATAATATTAATCAATTTTTCATACATTCCATGACATATAAGGATAAAACTTGTATCCATTTCCTTAGGTCCATTTCATCAAGTTCCTCTCACATAAAATCAGTTTTTTTATCAAAAAGATGTAACTATCATGCATCTTTTAAAAAAATTTTGAAAAAAAGACTGTTTTTATGTGAGAGAAACTTGATAAAATAGACCTAAAGAAATGAACATAAATTTTCTCTGATATGGATACAATTAGATCCCATCTACCTTTTTGTAAAGGGTTACGATGGTTCAACTCATCTTTTCATGAAAAGTCATAATATTCCATACCGTACCATTTGTGAAGTGTTGTTTTGGTTCCAAAATTGATATTATGAGACTTACTAAGATACCATTTAATCAATATTTTTATGAATTAATGAAAGAATAACAAATTAAAAAATTAATTTTTTTTAACACATGAGATAGTAGCACATTATTCTTATTTTTTTGTAAAATTAATAAAAAAGTTATTGAAGGCTATTGTAATAACCTGGATTATCAACCAGAGTGAGAAACACAGAGAAGTGCCCAGAGCTAGCATGAGTCCCCATAAGTGAGAACCAGTGGCAGCATCCTGCGTTGGTGATGCCATATGTTGCGATAAGTCAATGTGTGTTGACCAGGTGAATATCCTTTGGCCTTTGTATAAAGTAAGGAACATGGCACCACCAATTCCAGTTAAGGTGCCCAACAACTTGGTCTTCCCAGCCAGTGTTCCAAGATTTGGCTTCTCTAGTCTACACAAAGCAGGGAATAGGAGTATGGGACCATATATCCCCACCGTTGGATCAAATGGTATTAATAATGGAGATTAAGTGGTGGGGTACAAGGTTATGAGGCCTACCTAAGAGAAACAGCCATGATGTAGGTAATAGCAGGGATGAGGTTTAACATTGTTGCAGTATATGTTGCAGACACCAAGGACAAAGATTTGACGTAGAGGTTTTGTTGTAATGATCCCCTGAAAAATTCAAAATTATGATCATCTCATACTTATTGCTTAGGAAACCGTCTTAAAATCAGTAGTGTATTAGAAAATTTACCCAAATAACCCACAGAGAAAAGCTTGGAGTAGAACTTTCCCCGTAAGGCTATGCACGCTTTTTCTGGTGAAACATGCCAATTAAAATTTGCATATTAGTTTCCATAATTGAACGAAAGGAGTAAAAAAAATTCACATTTTCTTGTTCAAATTGTCCTTTTATGTGTAATGTGTGCATTAGTTTTTTAGTTTTACGACTTAAAATTATGTTATGTACATTATGCTTTATTTAAATGAGAGATTGGCCTCATAACCCTAAGAGATATGATTCAAATCTTCTCGGGGACAGTTGTAATATAGTCATTAATGCCACTGAAATAATAATATATAAAAGAGAGATACCTTTCAAAGAAGAGAGCAAACGGAACAGTGAAGGCAGTAGAAAAGATGAATCGGTAAACAACAAGAACACTTGAGCTCATTCCATCATTTAATACCATCTTTAATATTATATTCACACATGCATATAGAGACTCGACCACTATGATGTACAGAACAGGCTTCGCACTCTCTATGGTTTCAACATCGAATAAATTAACCATATTGGATGAGTACCTATGACTTAAATACAAGCCTATAGCTTTTCCAAGTACAAATGTATCTTTTAAGAGACTGGATCGATTACAGATTCTTGAACTCTGTTGACAAATTCAAGAAAGACATTGTTGACAAAAGGGATAGTACTTTTGAATCGACCCTTTGTCATATCAAGTAGACATGAAGTTTAGCATCGATAAGGAGACAAATTGGCTTCAACTTTGTGCTAGAGTTAATGTTTTTTATATTGTTTTCCTTCCTTCCCTCCTTCCTTCATTTCTTTTATTTTCTTTTTTCTGTATTTTGATCGCTACCTACAAAGTTACCCGGCCATTGGATCAAGTTAAAACCAAATACAAAATCTATTATCTATTTAAGAAAATTAACTACACTAATTTTGATTATTCACGTTGTACCATGTGACAGTATCTTCATCTTTTATATAAAACATAGAGAAAAAAAAATTTTGCTATTTTTTTCGCACTATGTAAATTAAAAAGACAATCAAATGTATAGTTAAGACCATATCATATTTCAACAAGTATAATTTTTACGGATAGACGTGTCTGACAATTAAAAAAATGCTTTAGTTGAGAATCGGTTGCACCCAACCCAACCAAGCCTCCCAAATTTTTGGTTTAGACCATTAGTATAATCTGAGTTGGGGGCCATGTAGACTCTTCTGGTGCCTATATTTTTTTTTTGTTCACAATACTCGAACTCTAGTAATAATTTTTCAATAAAGACCGGTAGTCATTGATGGATTATGAATATTTCGTGTTATAATCCATTTTTCATTAAAGACTAGTAGTCATTTATCACTTGCGGCAATATTCCTGGTAGTACTGGTTTTGAGTGTGGTAGCTTTGGACATATTTTGCCAGGATTTGTTGGAGTGGACATTACAGCGATCTCTACTGCTTCAGACTCTGCTGATTTCTAATGGCACTAACTGAGTCTTCTTTTTCATTTCTTTATTCTTACCCCAAAGCACCGCGTATAGGCCACACGCAATCAGCACTGCTCCAAGCACACTGTATAATATACAACCAAACTATACAAATCAAATCATGAACGTGAAAGGCTGGAAAAATAAAAGCCATTAATAATAAGTAAATATATGTTCGTTCCTCAACAACAACAACAAAAAAAAAAGTAAATATTTATTCGGAGCTAAGCAAGATTAATAATAATATACCTTCCCATATATAACTTCTCATCCAATAACAAATAAGCAGAGACAGCCACAAGTAAAAGCTGAAGAGGATTGAAAATAGAGGCAAATAGAGGGCCTCTCATCTTTATGCACCAAGAAATAACAGTAACTACTATTCCAGATGTTACAATTCCCTGCATTAACATTCACTCACATGAAACAACTTCCTTTCAGCATTAATTTAGACGCTTTTGATGAGTTGATTAATTTGCGCTGAAATGTTTGTAAATTCTGAATTGAATATTTCTTTAATGGAGATAACTTATATACATTTCAAATAATAGGTACCAATCACCACATAATACGTGAATTGTTTCACAACTAGAATTAAGTAATTTAGAGACAAATTTTAGTGACGGAAAATAATAATTGGTCTCTAATTTCGTGGTCGCAAAACTTAGTGACGGACATAATTTTAATTCCTTTTCAATATTGTTTATATTCGTCTTCTAATGTTTTAATACTTTGTTCTACTATTAAAATTCTATCTTTTAATTCTTGCCAATTCTCAGTAGTTAATCCTTCGGGCCATTGTATATAATAATCAAAAGATCTATATAATCTTTCTAATTCTATTTTTTCACGTTGTATTTGGTTTAAAATCATTTCTAATTTATATTTTCTTATTTCTTCATCAGAAATAGCATATTTATCCATAATAAATAATTCTAGAATCTTAGTGCTCTGATACCAGTTGAGTGTGTGATTTCCACTGAATCAATAATTCCAGATAAATTCATTATTTTACCTAAATCTATTCTATTCTCTAATAAATTCTTTGAATAATTTCCTAAAATATATTTTAATTCTTTAATCTTCATCTGGAAACCAGTCATCATCATCTATGTTTAATTCTGCAAAATAAATTCCTATATTATTTTCTAAATTTTCTTCTTGTATTTCTTCTTCCCTTGGTAGGTTTAGGTACCACAGTTCTTCACTTATTTCATTTTTGTATACTATCGATTGTGCACAAAGCCTTCCATATTCTTCACATATTTTTGTTTTTATTTCCTTTGGCAATTCTAATGACCATATATATTTTAATTTCTCATAAAAATCCTTATCTTCATTTTCTATTGTGTCTATATGTAATATACTAAGTTTATCATTTACTTTTATTTCTATTTCTATTACTTTGTCCTTAATAAAAAATTTTATGTGTTCATCTTTTTCTCTTCTTAGATCTTTCAAGGTTTTCTATTTTTACCAAGTATATTTTCTTTTACTATAAGTATTCCTTCTATTTCTTTCCTATTTCTCATTTAAATTTCTTTTTAGATAATCCTTTAATATTCTATGAAAATTTTTAATTTCATTTTTAACCTCTTCCTTTCTTAATTCTAAACTATTCATATTCTATTTCTTACATACAAATCTAGTTCTTTTACCCGATTAGCTAATTTATTTATTTTGTTTTCTTCATTTTCTTCACAAAATCCAATCGGTTTTGGTGTTAATATTCTTGGTTTTCTTATAAGAGTTCCTAGATCTGTAATTTCATTTTTCTTAGGATAATAAATCTTTCCTATATCTTCAAATAGGCTTGGGATATCTATTCTATCATTATTTCTAAAGGTAATACTATGATGTGAATTTGTTAGTGCATAATTAACACAATAAGTGACCGAGAAAATTTTATCTCCTGTTTTCATTAAATTTCCTCTTAGGAATTTGTGTTCAAGAGTTAGTGATTGATCTAATCTTTGAGTACTTAAAGGTATTCCAATATTTGGATGGATCTCAAACTTTAACTTAACATAAGCTAAGTTTCCTTCTATAACTCCTAATATTTTGTCCTTTGGATCAGTGATTCTATCATCCTTTAATACTAATTCTATTGGTGAATTTATTCCTTCTGAAAAGTTGCTTTTATTAGAACTTGTATTGCTCCTATATGAATATATCCTATTTTATCACTATGTTCTTTTTCTTTATATTTCTTTTTAATTCCATAAGTTTTTCTTATTTAATAATCAGATACAAGTATTTCCTTGAGCATCTGCTATGTCCATTGGTGCTTCATTAATTATTTTCCCATAGTATATTATATTTTCCTTTTGGTTAAATTTTTTCATCAACCCCTTAAATCTTTCTTTTCCTTTAACTCCTTTCATGTTTGCATCTTTTGACAAATCTAAGTCCTCTTGTTGTATCTTTTGAAATAAAGTTGGGTCTATCAAAATACTTCCTTCATAGTTTCCATCTTCTTCAGTAATATGTAAGTGCTCTATATCATTATTATCTATTTTTTCTCTTTCCATTTCAGTTTTTATATAAGCATAAAATAACAATAGTAATAATAACAACAATAATTAAATTATTCAAGAAGAGTAAGTAAGTATACCTGACTATGCTTCTGAATCTTTGATTAAGTAAGCCCACTGCTGCTTCCGCAGTTCTCTATTAGTTGTTGAATATTTAACAAGGTTTTGAGTAAAGAAAATAAGTCTAGTAGATTGAGTAACATGAGTGATTTTATTCATAATAAGTAGTATTTTTACAAGGATAGATGGATACACTCTCAAGTATCCGACTAGCTCCTAAAGAACTAGCACAAGTTTTCCTAAGGAAAACATTTCTCAGAGAGAAATTTCATTCTTCAACTTTCTCTACTTACTAAGTGAAGAAATGGCCTTATTTATAGCCTAATGGCCTTCCACTATTTACAATAGTAATATAGCACTATATTAGTGCTTTACATTGTGACTTCAATAATTCTACATTTTCTAGTGCCTTCACGTGAACACTCAGAATGCTTTCAAGCTTTATTCCTCCACTATTGCTTCAAAGTCTTCTTTCTCCTCTATTGCTTTGTCTTTTCTTTGACACATCTTTCACATGCATGGTCCTTACTTTCTTTGATCATAGAGCATAAATTATTGAGGACAGATGGCCTATATTCCATTAGGGGTCCCGATAGTGAGTAGAAAGTCGCCTCAAAATTTGTCAGAAGACTCATGTCTTTTTCCTTTATTTCTTTATTGCTTGTCTTGCTTAAAAGCAGAGTGTAGGGTCCTTTGTATAGTACTTTGATGTAAGAGCCTTTTCCAATGGCTTGACATTGAGTGAAAATACTTGCCAACTGATAACTTATTACTTGAGTCATTAATTCTTCCCCATAGACCGTGTCATTGGGTTCATCCTTCAGAGGAAAATTATTATTGCTTATTCCAATAAAAATAAAATGCTTAGCAGGTTGTTTAGTGGTAAAATCTGGATAAGTGAGTAAAATTTTAGAAAAATATTTTCTCTCTCCTGCAATATTCCTTCTGAAAGCTTGAACTGATTCTTTGAAATAATAAGGGAACAAACTAATTTCTTCATGATTTGAGCTTAAATAAAGACAATCAATAAGTCCAAACTGGAACATATTGTATGTTAAATTTGGAGGTGCTCCTGGAAGAATAATTGTCTTAATTCCAAAAATCTTTCTATCAACCATGTAAAAACAATTGATTTTTTCTTTTTCAGTCCAATTCCTTAATCTATCAAAATTTTCCCAAAAATTCTTTTCTGAAAATTGTACTTGTAGTTCATGATCCTTTCTTGAAGTAATTTGAAAATCATCTAGAGAAAAAGGAATTTTTCCTAATGTTTTAAATGTAGATGATTTCTTGGTGGATTCTTTGTTGTTTCGAATAAGTTTTGGGCCAAGATATATTTCTTTACCTTTCTTTTCTTTTTCTTTTTCTAATTCAAGATGATTTTTTAGTGCTTTTTCGCTTCTTCTTTGTTGCAAATCCTTGGTGGTAGACTCAGGGAATCTTTTGTGATTGTGGTCTTTGCTTTGTACCAATCATCATAAATTCACTGAAATGGTCCATTAAAAGCGTATACCACTTTTTAGGCTTCATTTCTTCATCTGAACTGATTCTTTTGGAAAATTTTCTTCTTCGTTGCAACCTTAAGAGCTTTAATTCGCTTCAATTAATTCAAGTTCTTTTTCCTTTTGGGCCTTTTGTGCTTCCTTGATTGCTATTTGTCTATCTAACATTTCGCTTTGCTTCGTTCCATTCTCTTGAAAGTATGTCTCACAAAGACGTTCTTTTCTCCTTTGATATGTGAAATTGAATAATTGTATTCAGCTAATTTCATTTGCCATCTTATCAACCTTCCTTGCTTGTATGTTCCTTTGTGGTTGATATTCTTAAAACCTGCAACATAAGTAGAGTCTGTTCTAACAATAAATTCTTTATCTAGCACGTATATTCGATGTTTTTCTAACATTCGAATTAGTGCTAATGTTTCTTTTTCATGTGTTGGATAATTGGTTTCACAGTCGAAATGTTCCAGACATATATCTACATAGTAATTCTTTCTTTTGTCCAGGGGTTTTGCTTTCATAACTCCTCCCCAATATTCATTTGACGCATCAGTTTCAATAATAATTAAATCATCATCTGATGGATGATATAATTCAGGAAGATCTTGACATAAATGCTTTAATTTAATAATAATTGCTTCATCTTCTTCGGTCCAAGACCAAAGAGCATCTTTCTTTAATTTCTGTTGAAGTTGCTTTCTTTCTGCAGCCAGATTCTTTATAAAACCCTCATTAGAAATATAAGTTAATAATCCAAGAAATTTTTGTAAATCTTTTTTATCTTTTAACTTAGTGGGAAAGTTTTGAAGCTTTTCTAGTACATGTTTCTGCATTACTATTTTTCCTTTTTCAATTTCTAATCCTAAATAATTAATTTTATTTTGAGCTAAAACAGCCTTTTTCCTACTTAAAACCACTCCATAATCAAGACATTTATTAAGTACTAGTTCTACCTTCTTGAAATGATCATTTAAATCTTTATTGGTAAAAACTAATATATCATCAATATAAATAAGACAAAAATCTTTAAATTCTTTGAGTATTGAATCCATTCTACGTTGGAAAATTCACAGTGATTGCTTCATTCCCATTGGGAGTACATTCCATTCATATTGTCCTTGAGGACAACTAAATGCTGTTAATGGTTTAGATTCTTACATTAACCTTATTTGGTAAAATCGACTTACAATCAAAAGTGCTAAACCAATTCATTCCTCTTACTCTTTCAATAATTAGGTCTTTTCTAGGAAGAAAATATGCATCTCCCTCCATTGCATCATTCATTTGTTTATAATTAATCACCATCCTTCTTTTTCCTCTTTTTATTTCATTATGATTTTCAACATAAAAGGCTGGAGCTGAATGCTTACTTTTCGATGGTCTTATTAATCCTTTATCACACATTTGTTTAATATCTTCTGCAAATTCATCTCTATCTTGTTTTGTGTAAATCATGGGTTTACATTTTATTTCTTTTGTAGGATCTTTTAATTTTAATTCTACTAATTCCATATCTTTATTATTAATTTTTGGATCTAGAGGATTTTCATTACAAACTTTATCTAATAGTTCTTCAATATGGGCTGGAATTTCTCTTCCTGGTTCTAAATTTGTTAGTACATGACGAATTTTTCTACATGTTATTTCTATTATCTCACCACGTTTCAGCTTGCTAAACTCTGATTGTTTCTTAGAGTAAGTACTTTCTGAATAATGAACAATTGGAATATTTATTATTTCTCTTAATTGTTTTCCTCTAATATATGAAGTCTTTAGTGATATAAATTCTAAATTTTGGCAAAAAGGTGCATATAATCTCAAAAAATTATTTCCTATTATCATATCTAATCCAGTTTCTTGTTGGTAAACTGTAGGTACTATAAATAATTTATTTTGAATACTTAATGTAATTCTTTTGGCTACCCATAATAATGGATGTATCGATCCATCTGCAATTTGAATCTTTAATGTGTTTTCTAATCTCTCCCATTTACTAAATAATGCTCTTGTTGCTAAACAAATGCTTGCCCTGTATCTATGTATGCCTCTGTTTCTTTATTCTCTTTTTCAATTCTTATTTTAATGTAAGTACTATTCGGATTCTGTTTTCCAAGATAATTCATCTTCCTAATATTCATATACACTTTCATTGGTACTACTTAATTCTTCTTCTAATGGCTCTAAGTCATATATTCTATACATTCTTTTTATTAATTTTGATTTTTCTTTAGAATCTTTTTCTTTTCTTTGTGGACATTCATTTGCATAGTGACCTTCTACATTACATATCCAGCACACACATTTCTTTTTTCCCTTTGGACAATATTTTTTAGGTGTTTGTCTTTTTCTTCTAAAATACTTTTTCTTAGAATCTTTATAGGCTTTTTTCTTTGGATAGGTTTTTCTTAGTCTAGTCTTTTTTTTATAATACTTTTCTTTTCCCTTTTCTTGATTACACCCATAATTTCCTGGTTTTTCTATTTCTGGTATGTCACAACAAACTACATTTCTTCCTTTGTTTAATTGCCTAATTGTTTCTCTATTTAAGCATTGTTGCCTTGATTCATTATATAAGATTTGTATAATTCCTCCTAAAGTATTACCAGTTTCAGCTGGTCGTAATTGCCATATAGATCTTATCTTTTCATTGAGTGGGTATGGTAATTTATCTATGAATATTCTTTATATATTTCCTTTACTTCAACACTGAATACAAAATACTATTTTTTATATTCGCAGATAAAACTTTCTACTTCACACATATTACAAATTTGTATTCCATTTAAATGTGCTTTTGCTTTTTCTTGTAAAAACTTGTTTACTTTTTCTTTATGTTCAAGGATATTATACCCTATGAACTCTAAGTAAATCAAATTCATAATAAGTCTAGCAAATTCTTGATTATCTCTTACATATCTAGCATAATGTTGCCAGTCTTGCTCACTTATACTTGTCAAATACTTTTGTACATTTCCTGTTGTCTTATAAATTATTAAATTTCTAACACTTGGTAAGTCTAATCTAGTAAATCTTTCATCAGTTGCTATAAGTAACGTTATTTCATTAGTCCATTGTAATAACACTTCCTCTTTATTTCTTGCACAGTCAATATTTAGTATGTTACCCTGTCTAATATTTTCATAATGTGGTTTATATTCTTCTTGAATTTTAGTCCATTTACCATTCTTTCTTGAATATCCTTTTTTATTCATTGTTTCAAATTCATGTTTTTCCCAAGTATTATCTGGATTCCAATGTTCTTCCCATTTTCTTTTTGATTTTGTATTGCTTGTTTCTCCTTTTCCATAAATATTTCATCATAATCCGATTCTGATTCTGAAGAGCTGTAATTTAATATTACCTCCTCAGTTTCCTTTTTAGTCTCTATTTGCTCTACTTTTTGTATTTGTTTATTTTCTTCCTCAATTATTGTTAATTGTTCTAGTAATTGCTGAATTTCTTCAATATCATTTGATCTTTTTAGGGTCTCCATATATTCTTCTTTTATCCTCTCCATGATGACACTGGTTTTAATAAACTTGAGGAATCATATCTTATTATTTCTTTGATTTCTGATTTGTGATTTATCAGTTCTTCTAAATCCTTTATTGTTATACTTCTATTACTTTCTTCATATTCTAAGAGATCTTCTAATTGCTGGAGAATTTCTCTAATTTTATTAATATTTTGGTTCTCATCAACTTCTTTTCCTTTATTTATTCCATCTAATGTACTTCGTATATTATTTATTTCGTCTCGTTCATTTTTTATTTTATGACATGTATAATTTGCAATTCTATCAGTGTTTTCAATCAATAAGTTTATATTTTTATTGATTTCTATAAGTGTTTTATTTAATTCTTTATACATAACTTCTATTTCTTCAGATAAAGTCATTTCCGTGGCTAATTCAACTTTTCCTAGTAGTGTTTATTCCATATTATGTATTGTCATTCAGTTAATTTTTTTTAAAAAAAATTAACATGTTACCATATAATTTGAGAATAGCACAAACAATACCATGTGAATTGTATTTAAGTTTTTCACTTCAGAATTTGCAGACATCTCAAAAACTTCAATTATCCGATTTAATTAGTAAACTATTATGAGCATATACCGAATAAGCCACGGTGAGAAGCCTGATATTGTAACCGAGCTTCCATTGGGTCCAATCCCTCTCAACACAAAGAGCAAGAACAATGGCCTGTATTGCTCCCATTGTGGACATCAAAGCTGAGCTTGAATGATAGCTTGGGTATTCTTCATTCATCTTAGCCTGTGCCATGTAAAGTGATGGGCCACAACAGGCAAAACAACTAAAACGACATTCATATATAATAAAAAATTATTGATATATAAAATGCCTATGCTCTATTCGGTTAGGAATAATTAAGCTAACCTGAATGATTAACCACAAAGAAAAAGAACAGCAGCTTCCTATGGCACATGGAACACCCAACAATTTATTACTGAAGTCAGCATGTTGGGGTTCCATATGCCCATTTTGGTTCTGATGTGGATGCAAAAGGTTGATATTGGAAGACCAAATATTAATTTCTGCTCCTCTGTAAAATGTCAACAGCATTGCCCCACTAATTCCAATTATTGCTCCTATCACCTTGGCCTTTCCTTCTGCTACTCCCCAATTTAATTTTTCCAATCTATAGAAAATCAAAAGTATAATAATTACTAGTAAATTAAACGGGCACTAATTTTTTTGGTAAGCCAAATGAATTTATATATTAAAATAAAATGGAACAACAAAGAGCACAAGATGTGCCCAATACAAACAACAAGAGTTAATTACTCCCTCCGTTATCGAATATTTGCACAAAAAAACTACTTCGCATTCCTTAAGAAAAATAGTTAGTCTCATTTAATTTTTTTTAAAGTAATCAAAAAAAATGCATCTCCCAAATTGCCCTTGATGGGAATTTGTTCCATGAAAATAAAAGAGTTATTGGAAAATAAAATTTGAATTGATTGAAGGGTATTTTGGGTAAGATATCATTAAATAAGGTGAAGTTAGTTAAAGATTACATTAATTACTTGATAGTTTAAGATTACATTTTGGGTAAGTCATTTTGATTACATTTTGGGTAAGATTACATTAATTACTTGTTTTTCAATTATTCCCTTAATTATTTATTGTAGAGAGAGAAATAAGTGTGATGAATAATAAACAATCAAGAATATCATAGGAAAAAGACTAATAACTTTATCAAAAACAACAAAATTTATTGGTTTCTTGGTTTGTGTAAAACAACCTTAAAAGACAAGTAAAAATGAACGGAGGGAGTATTTAGAATCACCAAACTTGGATTATTTGTTGCTTATATTCGAAAACGAAAAAAGTACGGGCCAAAGAAAGCATCTATGTATCAGCTCAAAAACGGGCACTAAATTACTAATTAACTAGTGTATAGTTTTTTTAAATTCACTGTAATTAGAGCTTTTTCGCCCCTAGTGACACCCTGGGTATTCTCAAGGCTACAAGACTAATTTCGGTTTGGGATTTGGTTGTACTTAAAACTCATCGCTCATCCCAAAAAGTGTGTTTTGTGGAAATCATACATTGTTCCTCTCATCCACAAACTCAATTGTGTGTTGCCAACACCCTCATTGGGTGACTGGTCATAGCTTCGTTGAAGCAAATGGGAAGAAAATTATCATATAAATTATGATAAATTGCAGTCAATAGTTTTTTGAAATGGAATAAATTAATATTTTCCTAAATTTCAGACTTCACCCTCACAAATTAACTTTATTTTATAAGCGAAGTTATTAGTGTGGGAAAGAGTATAAGCAGTGTTCAATACATATAATACCAATGTTTTTAAAACTTGATTGGAGATCGAACCAGCGAGACCTTCTGATCATGGTTCAATTTGTTTATTCGGTTCAACCACAGTCAAACCAGATGAAAAATAAATAAATAAAAATATCAAATTTGGGGGAAAACTAAATAAAAAAAAAATCATTTCAAACAGTTCAATTCAGTTTTGAGCGGTTAATCAGACTGCGGTTCAAACGAGGTTGAACCAACCGCCGAACTGGCCAATTCAACTGGTTGAACAGGCCGGTTCGATCCACTTTTTAAAACATTACTTAATACAATGCAAAATCCCAAAACAAAAGCAAAACCGGTAACAAGATTTACAAAATGCATAATAATAAGTGGAACCAATATTTGTCACAAAAACAAATCCACTAGAATAAGAATAGCTGTACATTGGTTCATTTTCTTTCAGGTGAGGGGAGTAAAATCCCTTCGAACTCAGTTTTGGTTCTCCTCCAATATTGAAAAATTTAGAGAGGAGAGAAGGTGAATTTATAAAATTTTAGATGCATTGACTAACATATCCTTGTATTAAATGTTACATGACATGTTGTAAGGGTACAAAAAGTAAATTAGCATTTTATCTCCGTTAAAATTTCTCTCTTGTTCTCCTGAACCAAACAAAAAGAGGAATATTTTTCCTCCCTCCTCTCCTGATCTCAATCGAACACAAAATCTTATTAGATTTCTTCCTTCCCTTCATTAAATTTCTTCCACTTCTCTCTCTTCGTTTGAACCAAATTGACCATAAATGTGTTGATAAATTTGGGCAGAAGGAACATTATGAGTCTTTCAAGAAACCAAAGTACTACCTCCGGTTCTTATTATAAGAAAGTTTTTGGTGTATTTTTTTGTCCTAATTATAAGAAAAATAAACTCATTTCAAGATACATTAATTGTTAGAATTCATTTTATACCTTATTTAATGTGAGGTGTATCTTTATTAGACACTTATCTTTTTCCTATACACTCTATTTAGTGATAGAGGTATATTTGGGATAAATTTCAATTTTATATTATTAAATAAGTTTTCTTGGTCTTGGTAATTTTTTTCTTTTTATATTTGAGACAAGAGGTAGTATATATAGTAATTTGAATTCATCAATTGAAATTTTTCAAATTAATGAAGGCAGAGAAGAAGATAAAGTATAGTGTTTGTAGAGTGAGTACCGAGAGGATATGGCCATGATGAAGGTAATGCCTGGAATAAGGTTAAGTATGGCCAACATAAACGTTGCTGAAGTCAAAGCCAAGCCCTCAGCGTAAAGGTTTAGAAATAAACTTCCCCTATAACATTACATGATGACGTACCCCATTAGTATTTTCAATTAATTACCTTATACGTACCATGCATACTATAGGTGCCCGAAAATACTTACGGAGGAAAATGTGAAGAATTCACGTGGCATACCCGAACAATCCGGACAGAAATGCCATAAAAAGCACCTTCCAAGTAATATTTGGACTCTTCTTCCTGCATAAGAGAAAGAGACAAAATTAAACCATTTTGGCCTAGTTAATCTAATGCACGGGTTTCAATTCATGCATTTGTCTCCCCTCCTACACATTTGGTTGAAAATGTGAATTTTATATATTTTTAAACATCATTCTTGAAATATTATTATACAAAAATAATGTTTACAATGCTTGAATATTGTTTAAAATGTGATTTCGAAAAATGGTATTTTATAGGAAGGAAGATTTTGAACAAAACCCGTAGGAACTGATCGTGACGGTAATGTTGTTGTATTTCAGCCAATGGGTGCTAACCTATTTTTAAAAAATACAACTGAAGTATTTTACGTACGGAAATCTCATCATCATGTTATTTATTTGGTAAGCTCCTCTTCCACTAAAATATAAAATAAAATAAAATTTGGACTCTCAAATCTAAAGAGAGAAATTAAGTGTTTAGTAAAAAGAAGAGGAAAAAGAATATATAGGTGCTCAACCCTGTGGAAAAGGTTGCGTAAAAAAAAAAAAAAACCTATGGAAAAGGTCGGAAGGGATAAAAAGGAAAGGGAATAATTAAAGGGAAATGGTCGACGGAGTAACTTGATAACACACGTTAAATTTTGGAGAATGGAATTACTAATGGTTTATATTTTATCACTCTGGGAAATGATTCCTAATGCCTTTTATTAGGTTTCATTTTGATTGTTTGCCTTTTAGTAGTTTGTTGTTGAATTATTAACTTTGGAGAATGACTCAGCATATATTTTACGATCGATGGTAGTGGGATAGGCACATTCACTTCATGATTCACTATAGGTTCAGGTTGGTGTCTTTAGGAAAAAATATCCGAAGGGAGGAAGGGGCTTGAGCCCCTATGTGTCCTCCCTTATATCGGTCACCAATCTATGAAATAAAATTGTTATACAGTTTTTCACTTTGTTTCTTGTGTTTTCAAAAATTTGTATAGGAAACCGTGAAAATAAAAGTCTGTTTTGGTTTGAAAATCTTTTTTATATTTTTTTTACTTTTAATTACAAAATCATCACTTTGTTTTCATTTTATTTTCTATTTCAAATATTCGTAAAATAAACTGTCAATACTTTTTGCTTTCAGTGTTTTCTATATAAATCTTTAGAAACATAAAACAAAATAAAAATAAGGTGACAAACTTGTAATTAAAAGTGAAAACATAAAATAAAAATAAAATATATTTTCTGAAACAAAACAATTAAGCCTGAATTTTTTCCTCCTTTTGTTTGATTGTATAAAAAGTAAAAAAATAATAAAAAAAATATTTGTAAAATAAATTAAATACCCTAAATAAGACTAAGAAATGATAAAGAGAATGAAAACATAAGGACATCTTCATTATTTTGGTCTTTTTTTTCCCATAAGCTAACTTTTCATCCCCTAGAATGCAAGAAAAAACTTTGAATGAATTCATCTCTATTTTTATTTTCTTTCACTTTTCTCTCTTAAACCAAATAGAGAAAAAATATGTTTTCTTTTCATTTTTCTCATCTTACTTTCTCTCCAAACGTAGCCTCAAAAGTTATCTAAATAAGATTATTGTCAATTTGTATTCATAATTTTTTTTCTGTTTTTATTTTTACTTTTAATTACAAAACAGTCACATTATTTTTACTTTATTTTATGTTTTCATATATTTGTACATGAAATTAATAGTAAAAACAATAAAGCGAAAATTAACAAGATATTATTATAAGTGAAAATAAAATTGTTTTCTTAAATCAAATAGGTTGAAACTATTTCGTTTCCCTCCCCTTTTCCTTATCCACATCCAAAAAGATGCATAAAAATGCTTGCCCTTGCTTGCTCATTTTTCCTTTCCACGTCCTTATTAATGTTCATCACTTCTTAATTTTCTTCTTAGTTCCCCAATGTAGGTGAGTTATACCGTGGACTACTTTTGAATAGTCCACCGATACACCTATGTTAAAAAATTACTTGGATGTCATTTCTCCATGCTCTATCCATGCATCTCCATCTTCCTGAAATGTTGAACGAAACACCATTCCCCCTCTGTCTAATGTAACCCAACCCTAACTCGCTCGCCCAAGCTTTTGCCTAGATGATAAGAAAATGAAGGTTGGTTTCAGAAATGTCAATCATGGATATATATTTGTAGCAGCTGTTATAGCAAGTCCCACATCGGTGGATTCTTGCTTTGGTGAAGGCTTTGGAGCCTATATAAGGAGGCTTAGTAATGCTTTTATAATCATCCCAAACATTTCTCTTCTTCCTCTTTTATTATTTCTTATACTCAACAAGAGTATTGTGAGAGTATTTGTGAGGTATTTTGTGAGAGGTATTCTTGTAATATTTTCCCACATAGTGAAATTCTTCTGGTCTTGCCCCGTGGTTTTTCCCTTATTTGTTGAGGGTTTTCCGCGTAAAATTTTGGTGTTCATTTCCTTAATTTCTCGTCTCTTATTTTAGTTGTGTGACACTATTCCGATATCTGCATACAAAGGGTATCGTAGCTCCAAGGTTGGTGATACTATTCCAAGGCCACTCTAGGAAGGTGTCGCCTAGTATGCTCTGTGGTTGCATGATTGCGATCTTCCACATCGAGAAAGAATTGTTGCCGAAATAGTGTGGTAGTGTAGAAATTGCGATGTCTAGGAAAAGTTACGCTAAGGAAAGACTTGGTATTTAAGCGTGTCCATTGGTGACCCATCTCTCTTTCCCGGGAACTTACTCTGGTACTATTTACTGCGATACAATACTATTCCAAAGATAATCGATACTATTCCCATATACTGGTTTACTATTCATACGTGTATGGTTGTATACTTTACAAAGAATTGTTAACGATACTAGATTTGTTCTCGGTATACGGGATCGTACATTCGTCATTCACGTATCGCACTATTCACGGTGAAATAGTGTAATCCGTTCGGTTCGTACAACCATGGCGAAAGAAAATTTGAGATAGAAGTTCAATGGGGAGTAATTTCTCCTGCGAAATTGAAGGTAGCGGCGATTCGAGAAAGGATAATTGCTTTGAAGCAATTGAATGCACTCCACATATATGACTGATGAAAAGTGGAAAGAGAAGGATGGCAATGTCATGCCAATTTGCACCTAGCAATGGCGGATTCGCTTTTGTCAAGTGTTGCGAGAAAAAGACTGCAGCGGAGATTTGGGATGTACTTCACAAATTGTACGAGGTTAAGTCACTTCACACAAGAATATTCTCTTGAAGAGGAAACTCTACACTCTTGAATGAGTGAATCCACATTGGTGACGGATCACATTAACACCTTGAATACGCTATTGGCTCACCACAAAGATCGATTTCAAAATAGCGTAGAAAATGAACGTGCGTAACTTTTACTTGAGTTTACCAGATTCAGATGATCAACTCATCATCAACATTACAAACAACAATGTCGCGACACCTTCACTTTGATGATGTTGGCCGCAATCCTTGAAGAAGAATCCAAAGCAAGAATAAGGAGGAAAGGTCGAAGTTCAAGCAAGCGTGGTTTAACGATGATGCCAGGCAGATCAGCGAGCGTGGCCTCGGAGCCAAGATCGGTAGATCAAAATCTCGAAGAAGAAAGAATCTCAAATGCTACAATCAGGGCATGAGAGGAGCACTTGAAGAAGGAGTGTTGGAACAAGAAGAATGGAGAGAGGACCTCGTACATCAACCTCGCAAGGTTGTGCTGCAAGTACCTCGGATGATGGAGAAATCTCGTGAGCGAGCAACAAGTTCTAAAGGTGAAGGAAGCTCAATGATGTCCGGATAGTGGATTCAAAGTATATGGCACATGACTTCACACCGGATTGGTTTTGTACTTATGAGCCTGTCTGTTAGGATCCGTGTTTACGGAAATGATCACGCCTTAGAAATCGTTGGAATCGTGACTTGTCGTAATAAAGATGCAAGATGGTCGCTCGCAAGATACAAGGGTACTTTACATGTGAAGGGCTTGAAAGGAATCTATTGTCCACCTGGGCAATTGGATGACCTCTGCAAGATCCATATTGAAGGTGGAGTCTTGAAAGTAGTGAAGGGCAACCCTTGTGGTGATGAAAGCGTTAAAAGATCACAAGCAATCATACATGCTTTTGGGAGATACGTTGCAGAGGCGGATGCATCGGTTGCATCAACGAGCCATGAAGAATCAACGATGATGTGGCATCGCAGTTAGGCCATGTCGAACGTGGCTTGAAAGTTCTTGCGAATCGCATCTCTTACCCGGCTCAAGACTCGTGAATTTTACCCTTCCAGCGTGAAACCTTTGGTGTACAAGTAAGCAAGATAGATTGAAATTTGCAAAGTAGCTACCGCATAAACGATACTAGACTTGATACATTCTGATGTGTGGGAGTCACGCCGGAAACATCCATGGGGAGCAAAGTATTTTTGTATCATTCATTGATGACTACTCCAGAGATTGTGGGTGTACCCCGATCAAGAAGAAGTCGATGTGTTTCAGATTCAAGGAGTTCAAAGCACAAGTAGAGCTTGAAATCGAAGAAAATCAAGTGCTTGAGATGACAGACAATGGAGGAGAATATGTAGATGGTAACTTTCTATCATTCGCAGCAAGAGGGTATTACGAGACAATTCATCATTGCACATACACCTCAATGTAATGGTGTAGCGCGGATGAACAGACTCTCCTAGAAAGAACAAGAGCCTATCTTTGAGAACATCTGGATTGGCCAAATCTTTTAGCGCATACCAAACCGCCGTTACGTGATAAATCGATCGCCATCAACAGCGATTGGTTTGAAGTCACCAATGGAGATGTGGAAAGGAAAGCTAGATTATTCTTCTTACATGTGTTTGGATGTCCTGCGACGTAATGTACAACTCCCAAGAAAGAACAAAATTGATCCAAAATCCGAGAAAATGTATATTCTTGGGTTATGCTGACAATGTTCAAGGGGTATCGCTTAGGGACCCCATACCCGCATAAACTTATTGTTAGCGAGATGTAGTCTTTGCGTAAAATGAACCGCAAAGTGAGCGTAAAAATGACAAGATTTCCAAGTGAGACTGCTTATAGTGCGGTTGGAGAGAAAGACTCAAGAAGATGATTCTTTAAAGGCGGAGCACATAGAACAAGAACCGATGAGGTCAATGATGAAGGAGTTCGACGATCAACACGCCGATAACGGCACCATCGTGGCACTCGACTATGTTATGGCCTCGCCATGATGCATACCGCCTTTTGGACCGCTAAGGTGAACCATCGCCTCTTCAAGAAGCGTTGAACAGCTCAGATGCTTCTCAATGGATGACAAAGAATGCGTAGAAGAAATGGAAGCCTACATAGAAATAAGACTTGGGAACTTGTTGAACTTCCAAAGGGTCGGAAAGCCATCCGGGAACAAATGGGTGTTCAAAATTAAACGAGGCGACAATGATCAAGTGGAACTGGTATCGCGTCAGCACTTGTAGTCAAAGGTTATGCTCGAAGAAGGGATAGACTTTGACGAGATATTTTCTCCGCTTGTCGACTTGATTACTATTAGGGTAGTGTTGGCAATGTGTCTTGCATTTGATTTACATCTTGAAACAGCTTGGATGTAAAGACTGCTTCTTCATGGAGAACTTGAAGAAGAAATTTATATGCTCCAAACCGTAAGGTTTAAAGAACAAGGAAAAGAAAACTTGGTTTGTAGGTTGACCAAATCTGCTTAAAAAGCAAGCGCCGGATGTTGGTACAAGAGATTTGATTCCTTCATAATTAGCCTTGGTTACAAATGCATCGAAGTTCGCACTATCATTGTACATACTACAAGAGGTTTCGATGATATTGATTTCATCATTTTACTTGTTGTATGTGGATGACATGTTGGTAGGCCCCAACAAAGATCGAATCCAGAATTGAAGGCACAGCTTTTGGCTGTGTGGAGTTTGATATGAAGGACTTGGGACCCGCCAAACAAGATTTTAGGGATGCAAATTCACCTGAGATGTAAATGATAGGAAGATTTGGGTTTCTCAAAAGAATTATCTAAGGAAGGTCTCATGGCGCTTCAACATGCAAGATCAGTAGCCAATTCTACCCCGCTTCTGTCAATTTTAAATTATCCTCGGTATGAGTCCCTAGCAATAAGCGGAGAGGGATGGAAATGTCTCGAAAATCGTATGCATCGGTGGAAGCCTTATGTATGCCATGATATGTACAAGACCGCATATTACCGCAAGGGGAGCGTTTGTCGGTTTATGGCAAATCCAGGTAGAGAGCATTGAATACGTTAAGAGGATCCTTAGATACATCAAAGGAACCTCGAGATGTTGCATTATGTTACTGAGGAATTCATTGTCAGGTTATGTTGATTCAGATTTTGCGGTGATCTTGATAAAAGGAAATCCACCATCGGGTATGTATTCACAATGCGAGGAGCAAAGCGAGTCTGGTTATCTAAATTACGCATCACAGCTTTGTCTACTACGAGTCGAGTACATGGCACTACCCAGGCTTGCAAGGAAGCTTATCCGATTAAAGGTTTAATGGAGGAACTCGGCACAAGCAATGATGATTACCCGTGGTATTGTGACGTAGTGCCTGCGTACATTGCAAGGAATCCAAATTTTTCATTCCAGACAAAGCATATAGATACCTAGTATCACTTTGTTCGTGAAGTGGTAGAGAAAGGAACCGTGGATATGCAAAGATTCACACCAAAGATAACCTAGCGATGTGATGACGGTTTAGATCAATCTTTACAAGTTTATTTATTATCGATCCTCCCATGGCCTATCGTAAACGTAGTTTACATGGAAATGGCAAGGCGAGAAAGAGTGGTGTGAAGATATGATTGGCTCAATCAAAATCTTCAAGTGGGAGAATGTTATAGCAAGTCCCACATCGGTGGGTTCTTGCTTTGGTGAAGGCTTTGGAGCCTATATAAGGAGGCTTAGTAATGCTTTTATAATCATCCCAAACATTTCTCTTCTTCCTCTTTTATTATTTCTTATACTCAACAAGAGTATTGTGAGAGTATTTGTGAGGTATTTTGTGAGAGGTATTCTTGTAATATTTTCCCACATAGTGAAATTCTTCAGTCTTCTAGTGGTTTTTCCTTTATTTGTTGAGGGTTTTCCACGTAAATTTTGTGTGTTCATTTCCTTATTTTCTCGTCTCTTATTTTAGTTGTGTGACACTATTCCGATACTCTGGTACCTAACAGCAGCTAGGTTCACACAATGGAGAGATAAAGGTGGAGGTTTTGGTCGTGAGGAGCGGTGGTGCTACTGGGCGAGGAGAATCAGTGGATGCAATGATTGAGGCGAGAGAATTGCAGTTCAACAGAGAAGGAAGGCACCGCGAATAGTGGTTCATGTGGCACAGGTTCGACCCAAGGTTCTTCACAGCGGCTTCGCACACGAACAATCACGAGTCAATGTTCATTTGTGGGCATGGCAGCGATGCAGACGATGCACAAAGTGGTTGCAAGAAGAAAATGACTTGGGAGGAACAAAGGCGGGTGAAGCGGTGCTACAGGCATTGGGGAAGGTGATGAGAAATGTTCTTCCTTGTCACTAGTGGTGGAGATGGCATTCACAGTGGCAGTTTCTACATCGAATTAGGGTTTCACGTGATGGTTCCTAGCACGACTTGGGTTTCTGGCCGTGGTTGTGGGTAGCGCTTGGGTGTCATTTGGGAATCGTTCTCAGTGGTTTTTCATTTGAAAAATGTTGTAGGGGTAACATTTTGTTATTAAATGCTTAACATTGTGTTCGGTGGGCTTCAGAGTTTTGTAATCTTAAATAATTGGAGTTACTTTTCTGAATGGATTTTATAGGATTCACTTGCCATGGTCCTAATGACAGCTAGGGTGATGAAGGATGGATTAGGGGTGATTGTGGAAGAGGGTATCCTAGCAATTATTTTTCATGGTATATCGGTGAACTAAAAAAAATAATTGAAGTTAGTTCAAAAACATGCATTACACGCCGCGTCGGCTGGCAAGAAGCCACCACCCACGAGAAATTCTTCTCCAATGGCTTCGTCATCGCCTAGGCCGCATGTTGACTTCCTCATGCCCACCTTTACTGTCTCTAACGGCCAATAAGCACTATACTATAAAAAAATTGACACATTTTTTACACAAAAAGAGAATGCAATTTTTTTAAGAAACAGTAATTTTTTAAAAAAATATTCTTTAAAAAATTATTAAAATACTTTCAATCCAAAAATAAACTAATTCAAATACACACTATAATATTAAATATATAAATTTAGCATTTAAATATAAAAGTTCAAAAATGAAAAATTGTTTCTCAAACCAAAGTGGCGAAAGCAATAAAAGTGTAGAAGCAAATGAAGCTGCAAGGCAAACCTATCAAAGATAAGAGCAACGGGAACAGTGAAAGCCGATGCAAAAGTGAGGCGGTACGCGGTGACTACCCTCATGCTCATTCCGTCATTTATGGCCAGCTTGTAGATGATATTAACCGCTGCATATGCAATCTGCACAAACACCATTAGCACGACTGGTTTTAGTCCTTGCAATAAATTGCATACGCCCTTCATCTTCAATTCTTCACAATATATTGTGCTGCTTTTGAGACCAAAGAAAATAGAGAGAATATGAAGGTGTGGAAAGTGTAGCACAGCATTGGTGTATATATAAGGGAAGTATATTGGGATTCCAACAGTGCTTGATCACCATGTCATGTTGAAAGATACGCATACTTTTTTTTTGTTTTTTGATCTGAACTCACCTAATTAGCTCAATCTCGAGTTCATTGAGAGTTTTATTCTTAAGTTCTCAATGTCTTCCTAGGGTGATTCCACAAGGATTTAAGCCCGGGGTTGTCCGAGTTTTCTACCTTATAGAGTTAAATTGTTTTTACCTGACCAACACCTCGTTGGTATATACGCATACTTTCTATACATACAAATTAAGTGCATGTTTAATTAGACAATTTTTTTAAAAAAAATACTTGTAAAATTTTAAAAATTATTATCCTAACCTTTTTAAAAATATCCTCTTCTCTCACATTTGTTAGTTATAAAATAGTGGTTTATCTCAAACTATTTGTTACTTTAAAATATCAAGAATGTATTAATTACTTTTTTTCAACAATACTCTTATTTATTTGTATATCTCAATCTATTGTATATTAATTAATTAGGTTTTTTACCTAACTATTGTTACTACTACAATAATTTCAATCACTCCACTCAATTTCATATTTTACTAATGCAATTCATATTTTATAATTTACGCATCTTCAAAAGAACGTATGTTTAATTAGACAATTTAAAAAAATACTTGTAAAAATTTTAAAAATTATTATCTTAACTTTTTTAAAAATACCCTCTTCTCTTGCATTTGTTACTTATAAAATATTGGTTTATCTCAAACTATTTGTCATTTTAGAATATCAAGATTTATTAATTACTTTTTTCAATAATACCTTTATGTATTTGTATATCTCAATCTATCATATATTAATTAATTAGTTTTTCTACCTAACTACTATTACTACTACAATAATTTCAATCACTCCACTCAATTTCTTATTTTATATATTCTTTTAAAGATGAGTAAGTTATACAGTTTAAAGATGAGTGGTTAATTAATAATGATATTTCAATAACAAATATTTTACCATAAAAATTAGTATAATTAATTGTTTTCTCAAAATAAGTGCATTTTGCTTAAACAACAGAAGATATAGATGAAGTAACAAAACTTTTAAAATTTTTTGCTACTTGAAAAATTGATATCAATATTAGAACACTTAATGAAATTATTTAAAATTGTAAAAAGTACATTTTCTTTGAAAAAAAAAACAAACAAATATCGCAACGGTCACTACAATATTTTGTACATAAGACAACACATTTGTTTGTACCAACATAAAAATCGTTGTAGTAGAGTGCAATAAGCCCATTTATGTATTGTGTTGGCTTAACAAGAGACATTTCAGGTAATTTATTCACAATAACTTTGCAGCTTAGCTTTGATTTCAACTTGTAACCACAGATTTTCTAGTTCGCTTGATAACATCGTTTTAGTGCTTGTGTGTTTAGCTTCAATTAGGGATTTGATTTTTGCATGTTTCAGAATTGTTGTTTCAGATTCGAACTCTCTTAGGGATTTAGCAGTCTCTCATCGGCATATTCTTGCACCTCTTCGATCACTGTGCATCTTCAATCACCTTTTTGATCTACCTTATATCTAACGTTGTTGGCTTCTATTTATTAATTCGTATATGATTATTTCATTTTCGCTGTTGTGGTATCGATTATTAGTAAAATCTGATTTAGTTTTGTATCCAATTTGCAGAGCATTTTGGTGTGAGCATTTGGACGAATATCGGTGAGTGAATTTCAAGCTATCTCATGATACGTTTTCTGTCAGCAATAAATTCACCGTAAGTTACGTTAGAGAGAGGAGGCCTTGATATTGGATTAGAAACTCTATGTCATATTAATTAGTTCTTGTTTTTTTTCATTTAGTAATTAGATGCAAATGAATCTAACTTCATTTCATGCTAGAGCAGAACCCATCTTAATGATAAATTGTAGTATTTGTGATGAATGGTTTATTTGCCATCAGATTTTTAACTTTCCCCTCTCAATTTTCACCGAAAGCCTAAAAGTAGTTGGGGCATCTTCAATTATGTTAATTTTTCATAAGTTGTAAGTTATAAAACATCAGTTCTCTATATGTATAACGTTTGAATGTTCATGTTTTGATTAAAACCATGAACCTTATTTAAACCATGCTTTTTAAGAAGTTATAAGATTATAAGATACACAGATACATGATCTCCTTGCTTATGAAGCACTTCTTACTGCATATTTTCAAGTTCATCTAATAATTGTGAGTTTTGGTGTAGCCTTGCAATCCAGTAGTTGGTGGGCCTGCAAAGTCCCAAATTGTTCATGAAGTGGATGTGCTAGGTGGTAAAACAGGGAAGATTGCTTATAGGTAATATGGAAAACTCATGCTTATTTACTTCTTGTTCTCTAGCATTGTGATTCCCCTAAATTATGTGGATGAAGTTTGATATGATCATTCATAACTGGCACATATCTTTGATATGAGAATGCTTTATGCTTAGTCTACAAGAATTTGCTATTGTAAAATGATTTACTTAACTATGTTTATTTTTCAACCTCATTGGATGAAAGAAATTATACAGATATTTTTCAGTTTTCACTGCTTATATATTGATTGGACACGATCACTATGCTCTCACATCCGTAATTGTGTTGGATAAAATTGTACTTTCCTAATCAGCAAGTTTAGTTAGTAGATAATGGTCTTTGTCTAATATATTAATGGCACAAATTTTTTTTTTTATAAACAATGCTTTCTGCCATTAGATTCAGCTTCATGTCAATGTTCAAACTATGTGTACTTTATCATTTATGTTAGTCCCTTCAAGTATCTAGATAAGTGGTATATAATACTCTCTCTCTCTCAATTTATTAGTGCTTTCCATTATAAATTTATATAGCAATTTGATATTTATTACCCTTTTTATTTGTTACTCTTCAGTAAACTCAAGGGATAAAGAGTGGATAAAATTGCCAAGAGACGGTTCAGAGTACAAGAATGGCATAATTTTTTTTCTAAAATATGCTTTTACCAATGGAAAACCCGCAGGAAGAGAGATTTTGTGCCCTTGTGCTAAATGTCACAATGTTCTCAACTATGGATGATGCTAACAGTGCTCTATATTCATCTACATCTGCACATGCTCCAAATAATTATGAGGTAAAATGGCAAATTATCTATTCCTTCTACAAGCTAATGATGGTAGGCTGTGTTTTGTATTTAAGAAAAAATTATTGAAAAAGTGAATGTTCTGTTTTGTTGCTAGACCTGTCCCATAACAAGTTGAGCGAAGAGCTTTCATTGATAATTCATGATTTATCTGTTGGCTGTGTCACTATTGAGGTCTTCTAGTGTTGTGCATGTTGGTTCTATCAATGAACTCAACCTTGTGGTTTTCAAGAAAAGATCTGAAAATGTAAGTTCCTTTTATCAGCATCGTTTACCAGCTGATTGTCCTAGTTTAACATTCACCAAACCACTCATAGATATGATGGAACCTCTTGTGAGTGAAAAACCAGATCCTCAGTATGAGAAAAAGGTTTCCTATTTGCCTAAGTTTGTAGATGTTTCTAACAGGAAGCGGTTGGTGTATATTGATAGTGGGATAGGGAAGCTTTTGAATGCTAATGTTAGTGATTGGTTCCTGCCATCTTACTTCACAAGCACTTCCAACATATGGACCCTGTTAAGACAAGAGTTGGCTATTGGTCTTGGCCATAACCAAGAATGTCTCTTGACCCAAAAGTGATGTTTCATAATTAGTCCACAGCTCACATCTCAGAATCCAACTATGATCCATACAGAAGTGGCAATCAATAATTAATATGATTCACATCTTTGTTCTATTTCAAGTTATTAATTCTATTTTTTTATTTTAATTTTGTAGCTACATCATGGTGACGTGGATGAAGACCACTTGGAAGAGTATGAAGATAAAGACATATTTTGATGATTCATTAGATTTTTCTTATTAGAATATTGGTGAATATTGATAGAAGGATTATTAGTGACTTTATTTTTTTTTAAATACATTGATGACAAAATTATGCATATATTCCAATTAAAAGTGTAGTAGTAATATATTTTTTTTTAGTTTAAACAAACTTAAAAGTGTTGGATATATTTTGGAAAAGGATATAGTGTCAATGTTTCTTGTTTTCAATGTGACCACCTCTTTTTCATTTTAGATATTTCTCATTTCCTTTTTATGTATTGAATAAGCCCAAGTTCTTCTATTTATTCCATGACAACTCTAAATCATTAGCCTTATATTAGAAAATTATATTAGTAAAATAATTAGCTTAATAATATCAAGTAAAAAAAAATGTCTATGTATATTAGACAACGGTTTTATATGTGTACTTTTTTGTAATCATATGCAACGGTATACTATGTTGTCATAAACGACAACGGTAAAAAAACATTGCCATAGAGTAATCTAAAAACTATTGTGTATAGTATGTTATAGCTACATTTTTTCTTAGTGTTGCCTATACTTATTAAAAACCGTTGCCAAAAGAATAGGCAACGGCTTAGACTACCACATTTCAAAAATTGTTTTTGTATGTAAAGAGAACATTTTTTTGGTTTTAGACCACGGTTTTGAGATGTTCTTGTAGATGAAATATGTTGTAGTGGGTAATGATATGGGAACCGGTCGCGAGAGCTAAATCTGGAGTTGTAAATGCGGAAGCTTTGATGTCGAAGCCTATAAGTAATTCTGCAAATTGCAGGCCTTGTTGGACATTCTTTCATGAGTGCATGAAGTGATTTTATAAAGTGTAGGTCGTGGTTCTTAATTATAAAAGCTCACAATGCAAGGTGGTATTTGAGCAGGTCCAGGCGCAACCAAAATGGGCTCAACTCCTGGTGAGTATCAAAGACTCCACGCGTACATAAGCGTTCCATGCGATCCACTTAGCTTTTTCTGTGTGCATTCTTTCGGTGGGATCTTTATTAGTTTCTTTCCACATGCTTAAGGAACTCATGTTCATATAATCATCCTCTTCTTCAGAAGGATTTATCCTCAAATTTGTCTCGTCCTCTTTATGCAACAACATGCGCTTCATTTGCTTTGGATACCTCTTCTTGCATGAATGCAACTGATTGTGGGTCATCGTCAAAGAAAATTTAAGCGGTCTTGAGGGGCTAACGCCTCTCCAAAAACCTGGAGGTATATCTCTCTCTTAGTGTTAAGGTTTTTTTGCCTCCTTTTTACAAAATCCTTCGATGGATGCCTTTATTTACCCGTCCTTTTGTTGTCGCCTAGAAATATAGTTTAGAGACTCTCTTGTGCATTATGGAATAGTAGCAAAGTCTTCGAAGAATAGACCTACCATTTCATCCCATTAGGTTATATGCCGGAGACCTCGCACCTCAAATTGTGTTTTGGCCTCCCCTTTTAATGTTTGTGGGAATATTCGACACAAATCACTTTGCGTACTTCCCGCTTCCTGCATTTCCCTCTAAAAGGCCTCCAGGTGGCATTTTGGATCGACATATCCATCAAATGCACTCATGTACTATGAAAACGAGTCATCAGAGGTATCCTCCTCCATTGGTTGAAACGAGTCCTATGACTGTATGATATCTTCCTTCCATTGAGGTTCGTAATTTGTTGGGGGAAAATGGGTGATCTTCATATGGTCGTACCGTCGCGAAGTATGATGCAACAGAGAAATCTTAGATCTCATTCTTGTATGGGCATCTTGTGACCTACACCTCTATTCTACTTCGTAAGTGAATAAGAGCATGTTGACTCTGTATTCTTCTACCAAGATTGAGAAGGAGTGGCTTTTACAAACGATGCTTATCCTCCATATTGTTGACCCGTTTTGGCATTTGTTCATAGATATTCTTCACATTCTGTAGGGGGTATGAAGTCATTCCACTCCTGACCCTTTTCCTTTCCTCAACCCTTTTGCGTCAAGCCCCTCTCTCCAAACAGACCCAAATAGAAGCTTGAATTGAACTCCCCTCCCCTCTCATGTTAAAAATTACACTCTCCATCCTAAAAAATAATTACATATATATTACACATTAATCCATTTTAATATAATCAAGCTTCTTATGCACATTTTTTCTTTATTTTTTATTCTCAATACCATTAACATATAGTTATAAAACCCACTATCAATTATGAAATAATAAAAAATAAAATAAATATTTTTGGAAAAATTCTAAAGTTAATAAAGTAGGTATTTAAAACTTTATCTTATCTCCCGAAGTTATAAAATTAACAATAAAGTGTTCAAAATTAGTCGCCAGCAATATTGAAAGTATCTGTAAAAAAAATAATGAAAGTAATAAAAAAATAATTATTTTACTAGGAGTGCCATTCAAAGTCATTCACCGACATTTAAAGATGTGCTAATGTTAAAATAGACTAAAATGTAATACATATTTATATATCAGTTTTAGATTTTAACATAGGAGAGAAGTGGAGTGTAATGTAAGCATTTCTTAGGGCAGAAGAGCGTAATTTAGTCTCTTTTTTGGTTTTCTTCCGCTAGTTTTTTTGGTTTTCCTACCATAATGTACTCTAATTTAAAATTTGATTTTTGTTATTCATGTTCTTTTTTAAACAAAAATTAAATTTTAATACAAAATAAATAGGACATGTCTATGTAATATTCACACTTTAAACAAAAAAAATGAGGATGAATAATGAATTAATAAAAAATTATTTTAATGTGTGCTTACTAGAAAAAAATTAAATTAACAATTAAAATTAGAGATAGAAAAATAAAACCCGTCTCTAATTTCTTTATCATTATTGATGGATTTAATCTTTTTCGGTCTCTAGTTCTGGTCGATGAGTTAATTTTTTTTTAGTAATAGCTAGCCTAAAAGCTTAGCCTTTTGAAATAACATTAATTCCTTTCGATCATTCAGTATAAACAAATATAATTCCCATGGCTAGAATTGAAGAAGAACAAGAATAAGTTGGGATCGCGAACAAGCAATAATTCCCATGGCTAGAATTCAAAAAGCAATTCATTCGGTCACAGGCGCGGCACATATTTTGGATGGCTTCAGCGACGAAGAACAAGAATAAATTGAGGTATTCCTTTTAAAGACATTTCTTTCACACATAAGGTACAGACAAAAATTGATTAAATGAAGAACACGAATAAATTGAAATCATGGTCATTCAATGCATGGCAAAGGAAATTGAGAAAGTCCTATCTAGAAGCATGCTATTTTTATGTTTGTGCCTTTGTGGCATATAGGGAATACTAATAGTACATTTCTGACACAATTTTCATTGTATTTTTTATTTCTAATTAAATTTTATGTGGGATAATGAGTATATTAGAAATTTACATAATAATTTTTATAAAATCTAAAATATTAAATATATTTTTTAATTCCTGTTCCAAAACTTCAAACATTAAACAAAATGTGACGAGGGAGTAAATTATATGAATTTCATTTTTATTTGATTAAATTTACTTGAATTTTATTTATTGATAAAAAAATATCTAGGGGTGAGCAACAACAAATGGTCCGACCAAATCCGTACCAACTGTGCCAAAATTCGGAGCAACGGGTGGTCTCAGTTTTAATACAGGTTTTCGGGTGAAATGAGAGAGTTTTAAACGGTTAAATATGGTCGGTCTCAGTTTTGGATTTTTGAAACCACGGATGGCCGAATCCGACCGAGATTTGTGTCAAAGAAATATGCCACAGGACGTAACTCACCTTGCTTGCTACGTTTTCAATTTTTTAATTGATTAGTTGATAGATATTTGCTTTGTAAAGACATTTGAGTTATGTACCCAAAAAAAAAAAAAAGACATTTGAGTTGATAGAGTTTGTCTTTAATGCAAAACCCAAGGCACATAGTCTGAACTGAACCTACTCCCAGACGTGACCTTTAAACATCACAGTGGGCAGCGCAGTCTTGCACGTAGAAAACTAGTATTTAGTTGCACGTTGAGAAATTTGTCGAAAGAATTAATATTATTTATAATTTATAATTTGTTGTGTTCAGTTATAATTTATTGACAATAAATCACATAATCGTATTAGGCATGTATCAATATTGCGTCGTGTTACATTATTCTAAATAAGATTAAATGTACAGAACATCAATAGTCATTGAGATGTGGAATAAAAGTAGAAATATGGCATTCTTGAATCACCGATGTAGAACGAAAAAAAAACTGCAATAATAAAAAGTTGAAAGAAGGAACAAAAAGCTAATAACAAACCCACATAGAAACCATTCTGATAAATCAAGATGAAATGTGTCTATAAATCAGCAAACAATGAAATGCAAAAATACAAGTCATATTTATCTCAAAGAAACGCACGAGAGAGAGATTCGTTGAATAATTGTTTCGTTTGAGATGTAACGATATCGTATAATAAATCACAATATGACATTCATGTAGTAGAGAAATTCATTAGGTACGTACTAAAAATTTTGAACCAACGCTTGTCGTTTGATGTGGTATACACAACATAATAGTAAATGTATGGAAAACTCAAAAGACAATGACCTAAATAAAACTCACAAAAGTCATATGGTTATCACGTTGTACCACATCAAAAGATAGTCGACTGGTAAGAGTGGGAACAATTGTAATATTTGACAATCTCTATGCATGTTGCTGCAAAAAAAATAATAATAATAATCGTTAATTGTTAATACATAATAAATGAGATTGGATGTTGTTTTGCAAAATATATAATAAAGAAATTCAGCCAAGTTTGAGATATTAAAGTTGACACCTGATATGGTAAACCTCCTACAGATTGTCAAAGACCTCGTGGTAGACAACATTAGTTGTTGAAGTACATATGTTGCCATCTTCATCCAAAATCAACATCTTTAACCCCTTTTTTGTTGTTACTCTAGATACAAAGAACATATAATTGGCCATGTGTAAAAGCAGGCGCGGTAGATACAATCCTACTTTAGAAAGAGATTGACCTTGACTCTTGTTGATTGTCATAGCAAAACATAGGCATATAGGAAATTGTCTTCTTTGGAATTTGAATGGCAATCCAGAATCAGAAGGAACCAGATCCATCCTTGGAATTAGTATTTTTTCACCAGTATTCTTCCCACTGATAATGATTCTTTGTTATGATATTTTTCCCTAAATTGTTGACCTGTAATCGTGTTCCATTACATAGACCATTTGCTTGATCAATATTCCTTAAGAGCATAATAGGGACTCCAACTTTGAGTGTCAAGCGATGGTTAGGTATCCCAGAACATTTAACGTCATTCAAAAACTCTGAGGTAAACCAGTCACCTTGAACATCATAATCCTCATCAGATCTGCACGGTGTGTCAGAACTTAGATATTGTTTTTCCTCTCTAGGGATCAAAGAAAGAACAAAATCATTCACCTGTTCAACAAACTCTAAAGTTGGAGAAAGGATTTCTTTATCTTGAAACAGATTTGTACTTTCTAAATTTGCTAATATATTAGGATAAACAAAATCAACTAGGGCAAGTAGTGGCTTTTCAGTTTCTGAAATGCACAAATATTTTGGTATATCAATTTGACCTTCCCCATTTTCATTTGTATCCATGTCACCATCGCCAATTTTCAATATCCAATCAGCAAATTCTTTGATGTCAAGAGAAGCTTGATTTGTAGATTGACTGCACAACGCATGTTCTTTGTCAACCTCAAAACCTTGCAAGCTTTCCATATTGATGAGGAGTTTCTGATTTGCCCTAATAATATCATGCCTTGATCCTTTTCTAACCACAGGCAAAATTTGTCTGAAATCTCCACCCAATACAACAACTTTTCCTCCAAATGGTTTATTCAGGTTGTCTTCACTTTCTACTCTCATCAAGTCTCTCATAGTACGATCAAAGCCCGAAAGCAATCTCTATTCATCATTGGAGCTTCATCCCATATGATTAAACTTGCTTTGCTCGAGAAGCTTTGCTCAAGGCATTGTTGTGTAATGTTGCAAGTGGATTTGTCATTGATTATCAATGGAATGCGAGCGTTGAATGAGCTGTTTTCCACCAGGTAGTAACAATGATGCAATTCCACTAGAAGCCACATTGAACACAATTTTTCCTTGAGATCTAAGAAGCGTGACAGAGTTTTCCACAAGAAAGTCTTCCCAGTACCACCATATCCATATAAAAAGAAAAATTGCCCATCTTGAGAGAGAACAGATTTCATTATCAATTGATAGACAATCAATTGTTCCTCAGTCAATTGCTCCATTAGAGATGCATGTAAATTATCTAACTCAACTCTATCATAGTTCAACTCATCTGCTATGAACTTATTCTCATAGTGAAAAACACCTTCAAAATTTGGCAACGGTAAACAATTAAAATCTTTCAAGGATTTACCATTAGCCATTAGTAGCTTCTCTAATTCTATGAGACAGAGGTTCTTCAATTCATTATCCTGAATCTGGAGATCTGTAAAATAATTATTAACACATTAGTAAATATCAAATGGAGGAGTTTTGAGTAATTTCCAATATTGTTAAATTTTGGAGTTGAAAATGTCATGATACCAAGATAAAATGTGTTACCTGGGATATTCAAATTCTTTCGTGTATGATAAACAATCCCATCACATAATAATTTCCAGGTGGAATTCCAGACCACATCAGGCTTTGTCATTGTATTCATGATCAACAATCTAACAAACAACTTCCTAATTTGGTTTCCAGTTGAAGTTTTGCTAGCTTCTATAATTGCATCAATATATTCCTTGTCATCAGCTAACAAACCCAACGCATAACATGCATCTTGGAAATTTTTGTAGGTTATTCCGTTGACTGTTCTAATACTTTTGTACCCAACACAACCTCTTTGAATTGTCAATAGAATCCTCATGTAGTACAACTCACCAGCACCCACTGGAACATATGTTAGCCTCCCAATACTAAAACCTTGTTTCCTTGGTTGCCATCTTCTATCCTTGGGAAAATAAACAAATTTAGTAGGGAATTCAGCATAAGTGAAATCCTTTCCTTCAGTATAATTCTTATTTGCCTCAAACCAAGCAAGAAACATTGTTCCCAACAACTCACTACTCTTTACAACATCATCAATTTTATCTTCATCTTTAAACGTAACACATTGTTGATTTGGGAGATGAAGGCTTAACCTTATGACAGCTGGCCACTTTTGATGAATATCAAATGCATAAATTCTCCAAGCTGCCTCACATGGGGATAAATATCTACAATCATAGTATCGTTGAATTTCATCAATTGGAGTTGTTTGATGGGAAATACCTGCACATAATGTAACATATAAATATCTGCCAGTCATAATAGCGTTCAATATCACGAATCAAGATGCTTGATTGGAAATACCTGCACCATTTGTAATCTCAAGATTCGCCCGATCAGGACCTTTATTGACATATTTAAACAGATACTTGATTGCATTGGACTTATTACAGTATTCAGTGTTGACATGCCCTTGATACCTCATCAAAAGAAATGGATTGTAAGGAACAACACTCCGATTGTCCAAATTTATTCCAATCTTATGCACACAAACCCCAGTATCACGTCGTTTGTAACATGGATAACCATCATCATCTATAGACGTAGAAGATCGAAATTTTTTAGGAAAATATTTTGAACATTTCCATTGTTTCATGCAAGGTGATTTCAAGTTAGCAACTCCACATGGTCCATGCATCATGTATGTTGCAACTGCAGAATGCAGCTTTGGATATAAATCTGGGTGAGGTATTTCTGCAGATATTACCTTGTCAATATCACTTCCTGTCAGTAACTTGTTTTCGGTCTCTAACCACAACAATATATGTGCATGTGGAAGCCCTCTTTTTTGAAACTCCACTGTGTACATTCCTATGATAAAAACATATGGAAATAATAAATAATAAATAGTATATAAAAAAATGCCAGATCATGACTTCATTGTAATGTAAGCAGAAAAAATAGTAAATCTAAAACTTGCCTGCAATGACCTTTCCAAATATTTGTTTTTTCTTGAAATCTGACATCATTTCATCCGGTTTCATTTTGAAAACTCGCAAACAATATCAGTCTGTCTGCTGCGATAAGGTCCCTTTCGTGATACAAAGTCATGTATTTCGCTCCAATTTGCATTACATGTGATTGTAATGAACAAATCAGATACCCAAACCTCTTACAAATAGCCATAGCATCTTGACAATTATTGAACATGTATCTTGGTGAACCTGTAAAGAATCTGGAAGTATTATGCGCTTGCCAATTTGAAGAAGCATTAGTATCTCCAGAATCAATAGCTTCTTGTAAACCATTCAGAAGATCACATCTAATAGTATCTTGGTTATATCTTATGAAGGATAGTCGTTGAGCCTTTATCATAGTGTAACAATCAACCAAAAACTGTTGGAAAAGTCTCTTTGTATACACAATGTTACCAAATTCAACTTGTCGTTCTTGAATTCTAAATGCAATAAACTCTCTGATTGCAACCCTTACTCTCTTACGATTTTGTGAATTTCCTTCCAAATCTCTAATGGGAATATCTTCTTCAAAACCATTTTCCCCATAAGGAAATATTAAGGGATATTGAAGGGGCATGAAAGCCACATGGGTCTCATGTATCCTTGTTAAGCCCTCATAAATATCATGGACAATAATGTTTCTCCCAATATCTGAGTTATCAAAATCCCCCACTATCAAACCTGCAACCTCATCTGTTGTAGGAATATTGTGCATTCTTGAATCCTTTGAACGATTTCTAAACAACCTCAGAGTCAAGGTAGGAGGTTCCCCTCCTTCCACAATATCTCTAATTTTTCTAAAAGATTTAGATAAAGGATTGAAATCATCAATCATTTTGGTGAGCTCGTTAACTAATGAGAGATCAAAATTATCTGAATCAATGTTAGATCTGCAAACACATACAATATTCAAAATCACGTCAAAACTTAGTTACAATTACAATGAACAATTAGAAAAGAAGGTTATACAATAAAAAGGGTACAATGAATATACCTGAAATGTCGTATTCTATTTTCTGCTTCATTTTGGGTGTCATAAATATATAATTGTGCAAATTTGGGATTTGTTCCAGGCTTTGGCAACAAACTTCCAATCCTATGATGATTTTGACCACTCAAGATAAATTGAGGAGGTCCCCCTCCATTGTTTATGTTTGATTCAATCTTACCCCCAATTGAAGTAAATGCAAACATGCTATTGTATGCTCTAATATTCTCCTTGAAATGTTTGCTTCTTTTGTCCAACCCTTTAATTAAGGATAACAACAGTTGTGGAGTTTGTTCTAGAATTGGAAGGTCCACTTTTCCTTTTTGACAACAAATTGAAAATTCAGCATCCTTGGAACTCTTGGACTTCTCAGATCTTTCTTCAAACCAAACTTCAGCCATGCACCACTTACACGTTATCTCAGGCTGTCCAAAATTTAGGCATCCTGTTATCAAATAAAATAAAATTAGTTGTACACAACAAAGTTGTGGTTAAAAATAGTCCTATTGGATAATTTTCATGTTAGTATAATTTGCTAAGAATATTGTATAACCTTCTTCTTCAGCCATCAAATACTCTTCAGACCTAAAAGCATTAATATTGTGATTCTCATCAGTAGTACCTGAGTTGAAAAAGAACATATGGGTTAGAAGATTTAATAAGAAATTCATATGTTGTTTGGGATATAAATATTTTTTCTAACCGGAATTAGACCCAATGAGAAAAGTATCTTCGGATTGTTCATCAAAAGTTAATCTTTTAACACCAATATGTTGAAGTCGGCGAGAGGTCATTTTTGCGTGTTTCACATATACCCCAGAAGATTGAGTATTTATAACTTCAGATGAGGCAGAAGTAGAACCAAAGGATCGAGGTCACCTGCACAAAAACATAGTATACTAATTCAAATTAAGATGCAAGTGAATTTATATAGGTTGACTAATTTAATAATATTAGAATAAGACTTGGATGAAAAACCCTTTGTGCAAGTACAAATGACATATAAATGCTAACCTGGATCCATGTTGGATGACAATAACTTAGGAAATGGTTGGCCAATACTAATCTGTGTATTATTTATGATTTCAGAAAGTGGAGTGATATTTTCTGCATTAGGATTGCGTCCTCTTTTGTTGGCCCTAAAGGTTGAAGATATTGTTGTGGCTTTAGGAGTCACTATTGAATAACAATACAATATATCTGGTCAGTGAAATAAAAATAATTGATTGGTGATATCTAAGACGATGGATAGAAAGTTAGAAGGAGGACAAATGTTGTCATTAAATTCAAAATTATACATTTCTACATACTTGCATTAAAAGAGGACATGGATACTTTGTTTCGACTTGAAACTGCGTGTGTTAACATTGGTGCAATCTCATTACCTATGGTCAACATTTGTTAAAAAAAATGTCAAGATTAATGCTATCCGAAGAAAAATAATAGCAAAGAGAGGCCTTTAAGAGAATAAAAGGAATTAATATAGAGACAATTTATGATCATCATATCAAATAAAAAAAATACATACCAATATTCAAAGGGGACAAAGGAAGTTTGTTTCCCCTCAAACCAATGGGGCTTGATCTCATTATTCCAATCGAGGTACCTCCATTAGTAGGCATACCTTCAAACCAATGATTTATGAGTTTCAGCTAAATTGTTAGTTTTGATTGAATAACTGATATGCTAGTAAAAAATACTAATACAACTTTTGTGCAGTAGCTAAAAATATAAATGACTTACCATTGAATAATGGTTTTAGAGGAATTTGGTTGGAATTTTTCCTTCTCTTGTCCGAATTAGAGGAATTACAATTTGATGGATTCATATTCTCTGTGATATAGTAAGTATACGTCAACAATGAATGTGAAATGGATAAATCTATAGTTTCATATATAGATTGCAAACCTGAATGTGAAATGTTGTTATTTTTTGATTTATCCATCAAAACATGTCTTCTCTTCATCCTTTTAATTTTTGAATCTGAAGGTTCCATTGTCCAAGATGTACTTCTGTGTTGAAAACTGGCACCCTTTCAAATAACATTCACTGCATCTCCAACATCCTGAGGCAAAGCACCTTGCCTATCTCAGCACAACAATCTATAACATTTAAACAACAACAGCATTGGACTCATTGAAACAACAAAAGCAGCCAAATATGCAAAAGCCTTATGCATCCTTTTTTTTTCTTTGTGTATTAGTGTTTTTTCATCAAGCTTCATGATATTTCTTTGTGTATTTCGTATCCAAAAAACAGGTATGCAACTGGATTTTAGAGGTTTAGTGTATTGATGACCGTGTCTCACCTTCTGTCAAATTTAAAACCAAAAAGATTAAAATAAGCAATCATGTTACTGGCCATAAAGCATGAAAAAAACTATAAGAAATGCGACTTAAATCCTCTGAATTCTTAGAGAGAGCAATCACTTGATTTGCTTGACTTGCAGTCCTTTTTAACGAGGAGTTAGGTATTACGAATCTTTGGACAGATCGATTCTTTCTTTATGCAATGAAGCAATTTTGAAGATTTATCTTGTCTACATGGATAAAAACAATTTCAGAAACAATGTGAGGAAAAAATATTTGTGAAAATGGACTATGGGAAAAATACCTTGGAAGTATTTGATTTTGGCTAAATGGAAAACAATAACAGTATCTCCAGCTTCTCCAAAAGCAAGGAATATGTTCTGTTCATCTACATATAGCCGAATAGATTACACTTCATCTTATAACAATAATAAAAAGATCCATCAAAAAATATATATCCAAAAATGAAATTTAAATGAAACTGCAATAAATATAGAGTTCAGTACTAATCATGATAGACCTGTGCATTATGTTTTTATGTAACTAACATCTATATATAGGTGTAGTACTCTGTATTAGTTGTTGAAGAACCTTATATGATTTTATTGAGTTAGATCACTCCAATGAAATATTACCGTTGCCATGTTATCCTTACTCCCTGGTTGATATACATGGTGGACACAATAGCATGACAAAACAAAGGAGATGTTTATAAAAATTACTTTTATACCCTAGGCAGACTATCATTAGAATTTTGTAGGAGTCAAGATACCAAAAACTACAAATAAGACATTAACAAACACAAGGCGAACATTGCAGCGTTGATCCAGCTTTACACGTTGCAAGCTTTGATCCGGTTGCATGTCGTTATCATTATTAACTGTTGTATACCATAAACCTTAATCCAATTTACATGTTGCAGGCCTTGATCACATAACAGTTTCTCTATCTTTTACTTGATTAAGCAGTTGTTTTTCTTTTACTTAAAATTCATACACACCCACCCCAAAATTAGACAATAGTAATAATTGAATCTATTGTCACCCTTTTATGAATAAGCACTTCTTGAGCTTCAAGAATTAAAGTAAAACAGCCAAGGAATTAATTTCTTTGTGTTTTGATGAAAAGATACCATTGTTAGGAAAGGCTTACTTTCATCACTCTTCAATAGCTTTGTGACTTTGTAGCTTCAAGTAGAAAATCGTTGCAACAAAAAAGAGAAAAACAATAAATACATTAAACATGACCAAGTAGAAAATCGCTGCAAACAAAAAAAAAAGAGAGAAAAATAATAAATACATTAAACATGACTATTCTAAATTCTAAATATACAACATGCTTATCTGATAAGTTTCACCAGCTTCCCACAGTTCCTCTACTTTCCATATATTTCTTTGTTTTTCATATTCTCCCTCCTAATCAAATCTTTGCCAAAGTATAAGCCTTAGTTCTAATCTCATTTACAAACACCAGTAAGAAAATTACTCATTTATATATCAATTATCAATTATCAATTATAGTACTTGAAAACAACACCACCACAATTAAAGTATCATCCTTTATGAGACAGTTTGTATGGAACTCCATTGGTTTTCTGGTGCGAATTCAAAAAAGTCATTCCCATTCCTAGATTGACAACTAAAATCTTACCCTTCTCAATTGATAAAACACCTGATTAGCTTATTTGAGTAGACCAGAAGAACACAACTCAAGCAACAATAACATCAAAAATCCATTTCCACATCAAGACCACCAAATTGCGTAAATTTATAATCGAAAAAAAACTATCTTTATAGTTTAGTAGTCATACCTTTATAGTGTATCTCCATTGATACAGAAAAGAAAACATTAGATTTAATCATGTCTATAATAAGCCTGCCTGCATTATAGATTGAAAAATCACATGCTGACATTATAGGCAGCATACTTATACTTATTACAATATCATTGACATCATCCACCAAACAAATCACATTTGTATAAAAGAGTAGCAGTAACTATTTATTTAACAACTATTGAATTAGTCATACTCAGAATCAACATAAGAAATGTTTTAAAGGAGATAGTAAATAAAAGTTATATTACCAATTGTAAAGAAAAGTTATAGTACCAAGAGATAGGCTATGAACTTCCTCTTCATTTCAGAAAATCCTCAAAATGACCAAGTAAGCTGTTTTACTGGTTCTTTGTTGTTGTTACTGGTTCAAATCACATATTAGCTAACCCAATCGATGGCCTCTACTCATTGCATCTTTCCACTCCTTGGTTGGTTACAGTCAACTCTTTCCAACTCTTAATTTGTGGAATAATTTTTTTTTGAACAACAGGGATAATGTTCTATTGGTTCACCTAATTTGTGATTTGACTATTTTTTCTGCAAGCTGCCAAGAAATAGCAGAATTTCTTTTGCTTTCTGAATTAAGAAACTGATTTGACAGCTCTCTTTCACCATTGAGTTGTTTGAAATTTCTGCAAACAAATTTGCTAAAACTTTGCTTTACATCTTTGTTGACTTGTGTGATAGCCTGGTATTAGTTGCACGGATTCCAGTGTGGCAGTTTACATCTCTCCTTAGGTATGCTGAGATAATTGCCCTTTTCATGTAACAAATTGTGTTGCAGGATTTAAAGCCAAAGAACATATGGCCCTTTGTGAGTATTTGATATATTCTGCTGGTTTTTGACCAGTGAAGAACACTATTTTATTGTTTATCCATTAGACAATTATCCTATTATACCTCATGTCAAGGTCAGAGACACCCTAAGGCTACTATAAAACTGATTTTCTATTAGACTTAGGAGCTTGCAACGTATGTTTCTCCCCTTTTACAGTTTATGCTTTATGGTGTGATTCTCATGTAATTGAATATAATCAAATGTGGAGGAAAGTTTTTCTGTTTGAACACATCTCAGTTTTACTGGAACCTCACAAATTTGTTGATATTTACTGGACCCATGCTTCTGTATGACTTCAGACTGTCTCAGTGAAGAAAGATAAATTATAGTTCGGATGAAGCCAAATGGTTTTGATTTGGAACTTTTATTTTGAGTAGTGTGTAGCTCTTTAGACCCTATTCCACATTACTGACCAACTTTGTCATTTTTTGGGATAGCATAGCATCATAGGTTTAATAACAAATGTAAAAGTAAGTTGGAAAGACCCAAAACAAAATATTTATTTATTGTCTTGTGGCTGCTGAAAAACTACTGAGTAGACTTCTTTGCAAAACAACTCCCAAGCAAAGTCAATTGTTGGACCCTTTTCCCTACCTCATTTTTCTATTTCGTTTTTTTAGCAATACTGCAGATATTTAGTTTAACAGCTTTGACATATGGTAACAGTGTAACAATTAAACTTAAGAGGATAAAAGTGAACTTAAGTGAAAATATAGAAACCAAAAGCATATGTGAGCCAAACAAAAATGAAACACTTTATTCCTGGCAGATTTCATTCTGGTTGTAGTTTTGGAGGTGGCAGAAAGGGTTTGTTTTTCAGCAGCTTCTGCTGCATCAAAAGTATAACTAATACCAGGCTGATTGATTGACTGCAAAAAAATTGCTACATCTTTGCTTTACATCTTTGTTGACTTGTGTGATAGCATGGTATTAGATGAAAGGATTAAAGTGTGGCAGTTTAAATCTCTCCTTAGGTATGCATGGATAATTGCCATTTTTATGTAACAAATCGTGTGGCAGGATTTAAAGCCAAAGCACATATGGCCTTTTGTGAGTATTTGATATACTCTGCTGGTTTTTGTCCAGTGAGCAAATCAACTTTATTATTTATCCATTAGAGAATTATGCTATCCAATTATGGAAGATGTTTTTCAAGTCAATGTCAAATGCTACCAAATACTGTCACATACATTTAGGTGATCAGAAGACTTAGAGGTGCTGCCACTAAAACCATATCCATTGATCAAGGCATTTTCTGGATTATAAATATAAGCATTGAAGCATTGGCCTCTCCACTGGGTTATTGGCATTCTAATTGATGCTGACTGAAAATTCAGCATGTTTAGCTATAAATCTTTCTTAGTTCTTTATTAACATGTAAATTTTATCTCATATCACCTTCCTCTAAATATCAAGATCAGGATGTGGCTTAATATTTTCAGCGAGATTGAACCTTTAGCCATCAACTATCTTAAAGCCCTACTTGCAAATGAAACTATAATCTGGTAGGTGCATCCAAAGTCCAAAATGATATAAAACTTATATTGATACTGTTCTATTGGTTCACCTAGTTGTCGGTCGATTATTCACTGAAATGTTACTATCAAAGCAAAAAAGAACCAGCAGATTTTCTGCTGCATTTCTGCTGATTTCTTTCATCATAAACTAATTAACAGCTCTCTTTCACCCTAGACATGTTTTGAAATTTCTGCAAACTTGTTTGGGATACAACTTTGTTTTTGTACTTTGTTGACTTTGTGTGACAGCCTGTTGATAACTTGCAGGATTTCCAGTGTGGCAGTTTACATCTCTTCCTAGGTATGCAGGGATAGTTGCCCTTTTCATGAAACAAATCGTGTGGCAGGATTTAAAGCCCAAGCACAAACATCCCTTTTGTGAGGATAACACCTACTTTGTTATCATATATGGTACCGTGAAGACCACTATTATCCCTCATGTCAAGGTCAGATTCTACAAAATGCTACCAAATATGTTTAGGGTACAAAGAATGTATCTTAGCATAATACCTTTTCTTTTGTCTTTGACTTTCCCCTAAAGCTGAAACAGAGAAAGCCACTGAATATAGATAGCTATGTAATTTTATTATCACTATATATGATGAATTAGATGATTTTCTCATTATTTTTGAAAGGTTGTTTCTCACTGGCCTTGTTTAACTAATTTCAAGAATGTGCAGATAGCAAGCAGTGGAAGGAATATTCTTGAATTTGATTTGATTCAACAAACAGATGAAATGCAATTCAAATTGGTTTAGAAGCTAAATAACTTTTGCATAGTTGAAATTCATTAGCATACTGCCATAGGCTTGGTGGTATCCATTGAATGCCTCTTGCTTAAGCATTCACCTGACTATGCTATGCAGATTGCTTCTGCACTACTCAATTCATTTAGTTAATTGACTTAGTAATAGCACCATGTAGCAAATAATGAAGAACTATGTCATTTTGTTCCATAAAAACCTCTCTCGTTTTGTATTTACTGGCACATATGCACATTAACAGACACACACATACCCATTAAACTTGAAAGCTCTAACAAATAATGAAAATGCAGATTTTTTTGCTGATAAAATAGTTGACCAATGTTGTAATTAGTTAGACGATTAGTGGCTTATGACTGTGAGTGAAGGGAGGGGTTTTTTAGTTAGTTAATTCGGTTACAGCTCATAACCGAATTGGTCTGTCGAAATCGATCTGTCGAAGTTGGTCTGTCGAACTGTCGAAGTTGGTCTGTCGAACTGTCGAAGTTGGTCTGTCGAATTGGTCGAAGTTGGTCTGTCGAATTGGTCTGTCGAATGGTCTGATTCTATGCTTGACAGAAACAGCATAGAATCCATCAAAAAGACAATGCAGATGCAAGAAGACATCTTCAAACACCGTGTAATATAGTTTTTTGTTGTTTTAGTCCCTCTATTACTTTATTTGTATTTAATTAATCCCTTATGAAATTTGCTTTGCTTGCTGTTGTTGTTGTTGAACAAAATAAGGATGGTTTATAGTTATATTGTTCATAGGGGTCAAAATTCTATTTTGTCTCAGCCGCTTTTTAGCTCATCCATCAGCATCTTCTGCACCTTGTATAGCTTGTGTAGTTGCCTTACAAAGTCGTCAATAAAATATAAAGCAACTCAATGAAGGAGTTTTGAATACCCTGATTGTCCACAAAATACAAAGTCTGGAACTTTTACATAAAAGAGTTGTTCACAAAGCAAAAAAGCAACTAAATGACTCCAACACAAATACCCTTCTTGTCCACAAAAGAGATAGCCAAGAAACAACAACAATAAGAACTACATAGAAAGCATCAATAACATAACATGACAAACACCACAACAACAACAAAGTGTGACACTAAATCTTCTCAATCTTAATTGCCCGCTTCAGTAACTTGAGGGGAAGTGATGATGCTATCAATTGGTTGGAGTATGTCAACATCATGTTCCACTCCAGCTAGTGAAAACTTAGGCATTAAATCCTATCAACATAGAAATACAACAATTGTAGTAAGAATCAGAATCACATGATAGCTATTAATTCTACTGCAAAATTTTTCTTTTATACCTTTGAGAAAGCAACTGCTTTGCAAAACCATATAACTTAGTTGACAGTTACATATTAGTTCTAATCATAAATACTATGTTGTAGCTACATTCACAGTCAATGAAAAAGATTGGTTCAGTCATCTATTTGCTCAATTTTATCTCAAATTACTGACCTTATAGTTAAGTCCAATATATCTCTCTAAAAAAAAGTGAAATCCACTATGAGACATTTATATTACTGTGTTTACTTGCAAATAATGATGTGAAGTCCAATATATCTCTCTAATAAAAAGTGAAATCCACTATGAGACATTTATATTACTGTGTTTACTTGTAATCATTTCCTGTCCAGTTGCTTCACAACTACAGTAAGCAGAACAAAGAATATGCTTAAATTGAATGTATGTAGCAGAGACAAAAAACACTGGGTATATACCTGTGAGACACCACTGCAAGCACCTTCAATAACATTCTCCTTCTCTTTTACTTCATATGCAGACAAAGATTCAAGATCCTATGTATAAAGACTCATTAGTATGACATAGCCTCTAGAAATTAGTTAAACAATGACATAGGGGTAGTATATACCTGTGAAAGAACATTGGTATCACAACCATCAATTTTGTCCTTTCCCTTATCCATCAATGCACTCAAGGAATTAGTTTCCTACAATGTTGACCCAAGTAAGTATTTCCTTAAGTGTAGTCTTTGCTACTAATCTTAAAAGGAACATGAGCTTACGTTATTGTTCTTTGAAAAGGTAGCATCTTCCTTGTCCCATTTTTTATTGAACTTGTTAATAATAACCTCATTTGTGCAAATTTTACGAACTCTAAATGATTGTTCAAACTTGGGACTAAACACAGGCTTTGTCTCCACCTTGAAAAGGATAGTGGTATCCACTAATGCCGATGGCTCAAATAGGGAGCACACTATTTCAAAGATCTAAAACAGTTTAAAACCATTATTAATTCATCAGTTTAAGTATGACCACAATATAGATATATAGATATATATAGATATATAGATATATATATAATAAAATTTGGTTGAATTGAATTGATGACTTAGTCAATGGAAATGCATAATACCCTGTCATGTGACTGAAGCATTTCTGCACAAGATTTATCAAACAGAAGGCTTGCATCGCGGTCAAAGATGACAAATGTTGCACAATCAGAGTTATCAATGACCCGAACTTTGATACAGTATCTAATATATGTTAAACAAATGTTAAGTATTATTCATTCATTTTATAGCATTAACCTATAAATGAATAAACACATCAGGAAATAGTTAAGTGAATACCTAGGAAAAACTTTTGTAACATGCCGGTTACACTTTTCACAAAAGTACATCTTGGAGTCAGGATAGACAGACTTATTGCATACACAAGCAGTATACCACCAATTTTCTTCATTTAAAATGTGTTTAACAGTCCCAAGGACTACAAACACAGATTCCTACAACAAACCATTGTAAAAAATAAATATATGTGCATGTGGAAGCCCTCTTTTTTGAAACCAATAAGCAATAACCAATAACTAATAATAAATTATAAATTGTAAATTATAAACCGTTGAGCAATCTTTGAGGCCCTGCATGGTTGTCCTTGGTGTGTTGTACGAAAATTCCTCTAAAGGTTCAACCTTTGGCTCAGCATGTAGTTGAGTAAGGGTCAATGGTGAAGGTGATTCAGTATTATCAGTGAGCCTATTATTTGAAAAAAAATGTCATCAAGTTCGTGATGAAAGCCACTAATTTTGGATACTAACACAAGTCAAATACAATGAAAACAAATTGCAAACCAAAGAAAATAAACAACCTGTTTCTCATCATGACACCATCATCACAGGTTGGGTTAAAGACCAATCTAGTGCAACTAATGCAATTTTGAATGTGTAATTTATCTACAAAAAACATATCAACAACTTAATCATCATATAGAATTTATAACGTATAATCACCACAGCAATGAATGGTTGAACGAAATAAATAAGAAATTAACCTTGAAAAAGCTTCACCTTGGCTAACTGTATAATCACCACAACATTTTGCAAATCGCTAGAAGCCATAATGGTATTTAGATCATCAACATAATTTCCAAACAGGGTGCACTGAATCTTATGACTGCATGAAAGATTAAGGCGAAACATGTTCACTTGTAATGGATGATGTGAAAATAATATGCAGCAAGATCCTTATAGAGAAAATAAACTAAAATAATAAACTTTACCCAGAAGCTTCTAAGGCAATAACATTAAGCTTGGTGGTTGTGCCATCTCTATCAACCTCCCTTTCAGTCCCAACTCCAGTCAAAACACCAATCACATCTGTCAAAGTGTGTGAAACTAATAAGTATAATAAAGCAAAAAAGAAATATATAAAAAAACATATGGAAATCATTAACACAACATACTCACCAACCAAAAAATCAGTGTCATACTGACCCCCAACAATTTCAGATATTGGAACAAAATGGTAGGGTGAGAGAGTAATTTTTGCATTAGGAAGGGGAACAACCCTGCTTGAAAATTGGAAATTTAGTTTAAAAGGGTGGTGGGTTGTCCTATAACTACCTCCATTTGATGCAACACCCATATTCTCAAATAAATAAACATTCCCCTCACTAATCTCAGTTCTAAACTTGTAAATAAGAGTTTTTTTCACAGTGGCATGAATCCTCCCTCCCTCTGCATCCAATAGGATCATCTCAACAGAGAAGGGCAAAGTTTGCCTATTGAAGTCAGAAACAACCCACAGACGAATAACTTTGGCTTTGACATTCCAAGAAGATTTTTCAGAGTTGATTTCAGAAATTGGTTGGTTAGACATTTTTTCAGATTTCAGATTGAGGACAGATACAAAAGGAAAGAAAAGAGGACTATAGTGGAAGAAGCAAGGGATTTTTTGCCAACTTTCAGGAAGCAAGCCAAGTAATGGTTGCGGTGTGCTCTGCTTGAATCCCTAAACGATACTTATATAGACATAAAATAATATCTACTAAATATAAACGAAAATAAAATAAAATGTAAAGTAATATGTTTGGCAGATGAGATTAGATGGGATTTCAGCTAACACTTTGAAATTTGAAATTAAAAAGAATATGGGAAAATTATAGAGATAGAGCTTACAGGTTACAGAGAGACGATTTGAAAGCACAGCTGCTGTCTGACCATGAAGCATCGAAATGGGAAGGTTGGGGGGAGGGAGGATGCGTGTACATATATTAAAAGTCACATTTGAGAGTCATTTGGGAAATTTTAGGGGAATGGGGTTAGGGATTGCAAAGTGGATGTGAGAGAGCGAAAGGTGAGATTGAAAACCCACTCTCTGAACTTTGGGTTTGGCTTCGAGGTTAGATAGGCAAAGCTGTGATTTGGGTGTAGTTTGGGAGATCACCCCTTTGTCCGCTACCTCATCCTCTGCGCAGCTACTGCCTCCAGATCAAGCATGGAAAAGGGAAGGTTGGGGGTAGCCTCGATGCGTTTGAAGATTAAAAGTACACATTTGAGAGTGATTTGGGAAATTTTAGGGGAATGTGAGAGAGCGAAAGGTGAGATTGACATTTGCCTCTCTGAACTTTGGGTTTGGCTTCGAGGTCAGAGAGGTGAAGCTGTGTTTTGGGTGTAGTTTGGGAGATCACCCCTTTGTCCGCTACCTCATCCTATGCGCAGCTGCTGGCTCCAGATCGAGCATGGAAAAGGGAAGGTTGGGGGTTGGGACGATGCATGTGCAGATAAATCCAGAAAGTCTTGAGAGCTGCCTCCAGATCGAGCATGGAAAAGGGAAGGTTGGGGGGAGGGACGATGCGTGTGCAGATAAAAAAGCAGATTATTGAGATTGATTTGTGAAATTTTATGGAAATGGGTTTCGTATGCTTCGATGCTTCGATCTTCTCATTTGGTCCGTTTGGATATGTTCTTAATTATTTTTAAAAAACAAATAAAAAAACTATCAAATGAATTGGATGGTAGTTCCCAAAAGGGTAAGAAAAAAATAATTTTTAAAGGCTGATGTGGAAAAACGTGTGTAGCTGTGTGACACCTGTAATAGTTGCCTTAAAACTGTTCTGTTAGTGTATAGTATAAAGATTACTTTTATAAAATTCACTCACTTGACCATAGTTTAAAAATAGTTAATTAAATTAATTATAGTTTAAAATAGTTGATTGAATTGATCAAATGAGTGAATTTTATAGAAATAAATTAATAGATCAAATATATTATATCATAATAGACTATGACTAAAATTTAGATTTAAAATTTCACCGAATTCTGGACAGCGTTCTGTACCCGACAACTTTTGGACCCAAATTTTATCAAAAAATTCTCAAAATTTATATTTTGGATCCTTTCATCGATGACTTTGTCCTAATTTTTTAAAAAATTAAAAAAAAACCTAACTCATGAAAAATAAGGTTTTTCTTAATTAAAAAATATAATTTAAAAAAATAATAAAAATGGGTGGGTCGTGATGGTCACGACTTACACCAAAAAAAGAAAAAAGAAAAAAAATAAGTCGTGGATGCCAACCACGACTAGGGGTGAGAATAGGTCAGACTGTCCGACAGGGGCCTATGGCCTAGCCTACGTCAGGCCCAGGCCAGGGCAGACTTTTTTTTAAATAAATTAGGCTAAGGCTTTTTGAGGAGTCTATTTAACTAAAAAGGCCAGGTTTCGGGCCACCGAAAAAGCCTTTCAGGCCTAACAGGCCGACCTATTTAAGTAAATATAAATAATAATTTTATATTACAATTATTGTTATTATATTAGATTTTGTACATTGTGTTAAATCATATACCTACTGACATTTTAAATAATTTAGGCATAATGACTTACATAAATTTTTGACATACTTAAAGGTCTTGTCGCAACATAGAATTTAAATAGGCTATCATATAAGGTTTGATTCTCTAAAAGGTCATGTTAGACCTTGAAAGAGTTTTATATCATACGAATAAATCAGAATCAGACCTTATAAAACTAAACTCGCCTTATCTATTTCTACCCCTATGTCTCATATCTCTTAGTAGAGTGGTTTTGATTTTTTTTTTAGCTTATTATAAATAGAACTAAACCCCATTGGCTTATTAGCCCGTCAGTCTATTTAAAGATCAGTTAGATGACTTATTCAAAAACGTTAATATCAAATAGGCTTTTAAGTAGGCTTACAGGCCATATCAGGCTTTCAAAAAGGCCATATCAGGCCTAAAAAAAGCCTATGACAGGTAACAGGCCAGACTTGGGCCTTGAATTTTTTGATCAGGCCAGGCTTAGGCCTTGCAAAGCCTAGCTCGACCTAGCCTATTCCCACCCCTAACCACGACTTATTTAAAAAAAGAAAAAAAGTTAGACCAGACAGGAAATTTTTTTCTGGCTACACAAAATCAGTAATTTTGGTGTTAAAATACACCTTTGAGGTAAATAACGCGTATTTGAATCCATAAAAATAAAGCATATGCGTATTTTGAAAGTTCAAAAAATAAACACATCAGTCATCACATATTAAAAAAATTAAAAAATAAACCACCCATCTCTCTATATCTCTCTAGTTTCTCCGTTATCACACGTTTTCAGTCTCGGCGTACAATATCTGCATTTTGGAGTACCATCGGAGAAGAAGGGTATTTGCGCTACACTGATACTGCTGCGGCTGATCTATGGTTGGGCTCTTCTTCTTTCTCTCCCGGCCTCTCTCCGTGGCAATGTACAAGATCTGCATTTCGGAGCACCATCAAAGAAAAAGGGTGACTGCGCTACAGTGTTGCTGCGACGGTCGGAGTCTGGTTAGGCTCTTCTTCTTTCTCTCTCGCCCTCTCTCTGTGCCACCCGAGCGCACCCACCCATCATCCCGTAATCTGACCCAACTCGCACCCGACAAAACTGCTAGCAAGTCACGAACGGAAATGGTCCACAGAAATTCACTTCGGTTCTTCCTCGGTTCTGGTTTTCTCCACCCGAAACCACCCAATGCTTACCCCTATATATATATATATATATATATATATATATATATATATATATATAAAAGAAGGTTGTCTAGGGGCAATATTGGTAACTTATAGAGCTAAATTTAAGGGTAAATCTACCAGTTTATAAATAGTTAAATAATATTCTATTTTAGAGTATTAATTAAATCAATTAATATGTAATGCAATTAATTTATTAGACACAACAAGTTAGTAATTTCCCAACAAATTGGCCTTTTGGTTTCTAAATAAATAAATCATTTTGTATTATTTACATTATGGTATATTCTCAAATTACTGAAGCATAGTTTTTACTAATATTTGTGTTCTAAGTAATTTTAAATATTATTATTTATTATTTAAATCTAGGGAAATTGATCTCAATAAATTTTAGTTTTTATTATTGTTGGTAATTTATGGGATTGAGTTTTTATTTTAATAATTTTAAAATATTCACATTACTTATTTTCAAGATATGAAATTATTATTTTTATATTATTATTTTGATTTTATTTTAAATTACTCATTTAAGTATATGATAATTTAAAGTTGTAATTGCAATAGATTATATTTTATTTTCACTCATTTATAAAATGTGACATAATTTGGAGAAGGTTTAAAAAATAAACAAATTGTGCAATGAGGAAAAATATATAATAAGATTTATTTTTTTGAATCTAACACCAAAAAGTTTCACTACAAGAAAAATATCAAATTGGGACGGAAATTGGTAACGACATTATTTTTCGTCCCAAAATAATTAATATGTGACGGATTTGGCGACGAATTTTTGTCGCAAACCTCTGCTTTAAAATTTATTTGTTATTTTAGAACGGATTTCATATTCCGTCTCACATTTGGGACGCAGTATTTTCTTCCGTCTTAGAATTGGGACGAAATTTGTGTTTCCGTCTCAGACGTGGGACGAACTGGGGATTTCCGTTGCAGACTTGGGGACGAAATGTATATTCCGTCTCAAACATATTCAAAATTATGATGCTTAAAAACTCTCACCATAGTCGGGACGAAAACTTAATAATTTTTTCTGTCGCAATTCAATTATTTTATTTATTATATTTTTGAATAAAAAAGTTATTGTGACGGAATTATTTTTCGTCTCGAAATCATTCATTTGTAACGGATTTTGTGATAAATATCTGTCGTAAATCTTTTCCTTAAAATTTATTTGTCATTTTGGGACGGATTTCATATTTTGTCTCAGCTTTGAGACAACATATTTATTTCCATCTCAGACTTGGGAAGGAATTTATATATCGTCTCAACCTTATTCGGAAATGTGATGGCGGGAAAACACACGCCATAGTTGGGACGAAAATTTGATAACTTTTTCCGTCACAATATAATTATTACATTTAATATATATTGAATAAAAATTATTTTGGTATGAACTTATCTATGTATTTGCTCAATTTCATTTTATAGATTTTTTTAATTATAATATATGATATAATTTAATCGAGTTTTGTATTATATTATTGATACAAATATGGGTAAAACATGAATTTATTTAATAATTAATTTTACTAAATTTTTAATATGTTATAATAATGAAATTACATTTGATAAAATAATAATTAAAAAGTAAAAAATATTGATTAAAAAGTAAAAAGAAAGAGTGTTGATTTTTTTAAATTAAAAAAAATTTGGACGAGTCCGCTTGGAAACAACCCGCGTGCATACTTTAAACCTATAGTGTCTTAGTGTATAAGGTTTTCACAAACCAACAGAGCCGTCGCCTCTCTCTCTCTCGCTCTCAGTCCTGTAGTGTACCACCATTGCAACAGCTTCGGCGCCACACCCTTACTGGAGCGCCATTACAGGGAGCTGGGGTTTCATGATTCTATTCTTCAGTGCTTCACGAAATTCGCTCCCAAAACGTTCTCGCTTCGTCGCTTCTCTCTTGCTCTGCGTGCCGAACCTTCTCGCCTCTCTCCCTCTGCGAGCTAAATCTTCTCGCCTCGTCACAAAGGTAGTCTCGTTGCCATCGTTCTCACCCTTCTGCCCCTACCCTATAATTGTTCTACCCTATTTTAATCATGCTTGGTGAGCCAACTTTGTTGAACGTTTGTTGGCTGAGGAGTATAATCTCGTTTCCAACGTTCTCACCCCTTTCTGCTCTTTTCTTAATCGGTTTCGTCTTCTTCTTTTTGTAGGGAACAAATAAGAGTGTTGCCTGCTTGTTTGTTCGATTAAAATTGAGTGTTTGTCGAGACCCGATGGCAGATCTTTTCCCTTTGTCAGTGATTCCTTGAAGGTTATTTTTAACCATTATTTTGGTTGTGTTTTGTTTCTTGCATTGCATTACATTTATGTAATTGAACTCTACCACAGTGATTGTTCCTTTGTGTTTTTTGCTTCAATTTATTGCTTATTGTTCTGGTTGTTCTGGTTTTATTTGCAAATTGCTTACTGATGTGTATTTGGGAGATATTGTGTTAAATGATTTACTTATAGTTATGATTTCTATTGAAAAGTATTGATGGAAACAAGAAAACTTCTTTCCTATTTTGAGAAGTGATGATATTTGCATTCTTTTTATTATTGTTTAAATTTTCCCTTTGAATATGTGATGTTACTCTGTTAGGAATCTGGTATACAAGTTAGTACAAAAATAGAAGAAGAAGAAGAAGAAGCTTCATTGCTAACTGTTCTAGAACAATGGGTTCCTGTTGTTTGTGAAATGATAATCTTAGCATTTGTTGGTAGTCTTATCTAAAGTAGGATTTGTCATGTTCAAGTCTTGTGAGTATATATTACTTTCTTAGTTTTCCTCAATAGAGCATATTGTTGGCACTGTTTGTTTGCTTGGGGCATTGTTTCTTTTGATTAGGACTTGAAGTTGTTATCTGTCCTCATGGAAGAAGAAGTTGTTATCTGTTTCTTTTTCCCTATTCACTATATAGTTGAGCTTTCCATCATGGAGTGTTTGTATGTTATCATGATAGATGTGCTTTCAATACTTTTTATGTAATCTTTTTTATTGCAATAAAGTAATAAGTGCATGTATCTTGTGTATAGACAATGGATGTGGCTCAGGAACAAGAGAGAAAAACTCTCCAACTCAAAATACTCAATTTCTCATAAACTTCAAGATGCCAATACATGAGGTTCTTGCTCCTATTTATAGCATTTCTATGAGCCAAATCTTAGCTAGATACAGGCTGTAATCTACTGGAATACAATGGGTAATCAAAACAAGTTGTAAAGAAAAATCAATGGAAATGTAAATAGTCAAAAATAGTGGCTCTCCACTTGCATGGTTGGTGAAAGTGCATGCATGTGCTCAAGTGGAAGCTTCTGATTCATACTCCCCGGGTTGGAGAGAACTCGCCCTCGAGTTTAATTCTGCTTCATCATCTAAATATGGTGAAATGTCAGCGACGTTGAAAGTTGCAGAGACACCATATGTTCCTGGCAGTTCTACCTTGTAAGCATTGTCGTTGATTTTCTGCACAATTTTGAATGGTCCATCAGCTCTAGGGGACAACTTAGCATTTGGTTGATTTGGAAATCGCTCCTTTCGTAGATGTATCCAAACCAAATCTCCAACTTTAAAAATTTGTCGCTTCCTATGTTTGTCACGTTGAGCTTTATACCTTGAATTCTGCTTTCGAATCCGCTCTCGAACGTGTTCATGCAGCTTCTTGATCTCCTTGGCTCTACTTTTTGCATCTGAACTATATTGTTGCTTATCAGCCGAGGGAGTCAAGTCAAGCGGACTTAGCGGACGGGTGCCGTATACTACTTCAAAAGGGCATTTTCCAGTGGCTTGATTAGTCGAATTGTTGTAAGCAAATTCAACTTGTGCAAGAATAAGATCCCACTGCTTCAGATTTTTACCGACAAAGCTTCGAAGTAGATTTCCCAAAAGTCTGTTGATAGATTCTGTTTGCCCATCGACCTGGGGATGGTGGCACTCTTGAATTGAAGCTTAGTACCCATCTTCTTCCACAAGGTTCTCCAAAAGTGGCTTAAGAATTTCACATCTCTGTCGGAAGTGATGGTTTTTGGAATTCCATGTAGACGAACAATTTCTTTGAAATACAGATCAGCAACTTGAACAGCATCGTTGGTCTTCTGGCAAGGAATGAAATGGGCCATCTTTGAAAATCTGTCTACCACTACCATTATGGAATCCTTCTGTCGCCGAAGTCCGTGGTAGTCCTAAGACAAAATCCATGCTAACATCTTCCCAGGGTGATTCTGGAACTGGAAGTGGCATATACAATCCGGTGTTTTGGCTTTTAGACTTAGCCAAGTGACAGATTCTGCATCTTTGAATATGCCGATTTATATCTCTTTCCAGTCTTGGCCAATAAAAATTCTCCTTTACTAAGGCCACAGTTTTATCTCGGCCAAAATGGCCTGCTAACCCTCCATCATGTGCTTCCCAAATGATAGCTTGTCGTAATGAGCATTGAGGAATGCACAAAGTCTTTCCTTTGAACAAAAATCCTTCATGCCGGTAGTAGTCTTGTGAGGATTGTAATTCAGTGGCATTCCAGAACTTCTGAAAATCTGGGTCATCTGGATATAACTCCTTGATAGTCTCAAAGCCGATGACTTTTGTCTGTAATGAGGAAAGCAAAGTATAACGTCTACTGAGGGCATCTGCAACGACATTTTGAACTCCAGCCTTATGCTTGATCAGAAAAGGGTAAGGTTGTAAAAACTCACTCCAAGCAGCATGCCTGCGATTAATCTTCTGTTGAGAGTTCAAATGCTTTAATGCTTCATGATCAGAATAAAGAATGAATTCCTTATTCAGCAAATGATGGCTCCAATGTTGCAAAGCACGAACAATTGCATAGAACTCCTTGTCATATGTAGAATATCGGAGTTTAGCATCGTTGAGCTTTTCACTGAAGAAGGCTATGGGATGACCTTCTTGACCTAGAACAGCACCAATTCCAGTGTTGGAAGCATCACAACTAACTTCAAATACTTGATCAAAATTGGGAAGGCCTAATACTGGTGCTTCAGTCAAACACCTTTTTAGTTCATCAAAACTTTTCTGTGCGGCCTCAGTCCATTGAAACTTGTCTCCTTTAATGCGATGCAGTGAGTGGGGTAAGAATCGAGCTAAAGTTCTTGATGAATCTTCTGTAAAAGGAGGCTAATCCATGGAAACTTCTCACATCATGGATTGATTTTGGAATGGGCCAACTGTTGATTGCTTCTATCTTTTCTGGGTCGACTCGTATGCCTTCGGATGTGATAATATAACCAAGAAAAGTAACTTCATTGGTTAAGAAAGAACATTTCTTTAAGTTGTCATAGAGTTTCTGCTCACGGAGAGTCTGCAGCACTTGTTGAAGGTGCTCTAAATGTTCTTCTTTGTCCTTGCTGAAGATTAGAATATCATCAAAATAGACGACAACAAATTTACCAATAAAAGGTCGAAGGACTTGGTTCGTCAGACGCATAAATGTACTTGGGGCATTGGACAACCCAAAAGGCATAACAGTCCATTCATAAAGGCCATCTCTGGTTTTGAAGGCAGTCTTCCATTCATCTCCAGGCCTTAGCCTGATCTAATGGTATCCACTACGAAGATCAATCTTTGAAAAGATAGTGGCACCATGTAACTGATCTAATAAATCATCAAGTCTGGGTATGGGAAACCGATACTTGATGGTAATCTTGTTGACAGCTCGACTATCGACACACATTCTCCAGCTTCCATCTTTCTTGGGCACTAGGATGGCAGGAACCGCACACGGACTAATGCTTTCCTGTATCAATCCTTTCTTCAATAATCCTTCAACTTGGCACTGGATCTCAAAGATGCTCCCCGAGGACTCATTCTCAGTAGGGTCGGTCTGCTCTAATGATCGCTCCAGAATAAAGTCAATAGCGTCTTTGGATATCTCGCATTGGTGGTAGTCGGTGGAATTTCTTCCGAACAACATCTGGAAATTCTGCAAGTAGCTTCTTAATTTCTATTGGAATAATTGTCTCCTCATTTGACTCGAGCAGAGAATAAAACTCATGGTCCGAATTTCCTCTGCAGCCTTCTTTAAGTTGTTCCTTTGTGATTAAGGACACCAATGGCTTGACTTCTTTTTGCCTTTATCAAGCTCACTCGGTGGTAAGGAGTTAGCTTGACCTTTACTCCATCTTTGACAAAGGAGTAGGTGTTGGAATAACCATCATATAATGCATGACGATCATATTGCCAGGGTCTTCCAAGGAGAAGATGACAAGCATCCATAGGTACAACATCACACCAAACCTGATCCTTGTACTTCTGGCCAATGGAAAAGGTCACAAGGCATCGCTTGTCAACCTTCACTTCACTTCCTTTGCTGAGCCAATGAAACATGTAAGGGTGTGGATGTGCCTGGGTAGGAAGTTCCAATTTCTCCACCATGTAGTTGGAAACTACATTTTCACAACTTCCACTGTCTATAATAACATCACAAACTTTTCCAACAGAAGTGCAACAAGTGTGGAAAATATTGTGCCTTAACCAAGGTTCTTCTTTTACTGATATTGTATGCAAGCTTCGTATGATCACTAAAGATTCACCATGGTCAGCAAAAGTGAGTTCTTCATCATATACTGGCTCGAACTCCTCTTCTCCTTCAGGTCCTTCTGGAACCTCTTCTTGTTCTGATACTTCATAAGCTTCTCCTTTGATGATGGTAATGGTTCTCCGTGTTGGGCAATTGGAGGCTATATGACCAAAACCTTGGCACTTGAAACATTTGATGGCCTTGGTTTTGTTTTCGGTTGTGATGGGTTTGGATGGAGGCTTACTCGATGAGCTGGGTTGATCTGTGGGTGTTTTGCGGGGGTAAGGAGGATTATTAGCGGAGGAGAAGTTTCTGTAGCTAGACTTTCTGGGTAGCTGCTTCTCCACTTTTGTAGCAAGGCTAATAACATCTTCTAATGTCCAATATTGTTTAAGTTCAACAGGGTTGGCAATATCAGGGTTTAGTCCTCCAAGGAAACGGGCAATTGTCTGCTCCTCTCTCTCTTGAACATCACATTGCATCATCAACTTCTCAAATTCTCTGGCGTACTCTTCAACCGACAAATTCTTTTGACGAAGATTTTGTAGTTGAATGAAAGTTTGTTGATAATATTGAGGAGGTAAGAACTTTCTGGATAGTTCTCGCCGCATTTTCTCCCATGTTCTGATCCTACTCTTCCCTTCTCGTTCTCGCCTTTTTTTAAGATTTTCCCACCAAGTGGAAGCATGTTTCTTTAGCTTCACAGCAATAATTTTTACCTTCTTTGTTGCCAAGTGACTCCAAACACAAGAGGGGGGTGAATTGTGTGTGAACGGTGCTTTCAAAAACTTTTGGAGAAATAAGCGCTAATTATGAGTTGCTGAAATATTAATGTGAAATAGATAAATCACTTGAAGAATAAATTGCAAACGAGTTAAAAATAAAGTAAATAGTAAGATATAAATAACAATAAAATAAAGTGCAGAAATTTAATTGACTGAAAAATAGAGAGATAAGGAGTAAAAAAAGCACACAACAAATTATCCAGGTTCGGCCACCTAACACCCCTGTGGCCTACGTCCTGTCCCCAAAGCAAACCACTATGGGATTTTCACTAAGACACTAGCTTTTAAATCAGGTTCAGCTAGAAACCTTTACAACTCTAAATCAGAATAACAGGTTCAAGAGATATCACCTCTCTATAAACAACTTGGGATTTCTACCCAATAATAATTAGAAAAATTGCCAAGAAGAGATACACTCAAAAGTGTAGATATAAACAAATTGAAGCACAAATATTACAACTCAAACTATGTAGAGTAAGAAGGCTCTCAATAAAAATAAGCAAGTGAGTGTGAATGAGAGTAAAAAATTTTGCAGAGTTTTTTTGGGTACAAATTTTTTTGCTTGTGCGTTGTGTTCTATTTTAAAACAAGACAATGTGCATGGCTATATATATATGAGTGTGTGTCTGAGAAAACAATGCTGACACAGTACGCCCCTTTCATTGAAAATATCGATTTCATGTTAAAAATATGAAAGCCATGTTTTCAAAACTAAGAACTGATACACACACGCTTTATTAATTAAAAACAACATTGTTAATAACGCTTTCATGCATGAATCACGTTCCTGAGTCAAAAGGCAAAGATTGGAATGTTTGAGTCAATGAGAAATTAAGCATTGGAAAATCATACTGTCATCATGCATATAGTACCCACGCCAATGTTATTCAACTTTTCAAAGAGAATCAATTTTATATATAAAAATTCATGAACAGCATTGAAAACGTGGAGTGCTCCAAAGGTGTTTTTTTTTTTTTTCAATTTTATTTAAACAACTATTTAAAGAGGACGTTGGAGGACTCCTCACTTTAGCCAAAAAAAAAAAACAATTATATGCTAGCTGTTCAAACATCTCTTTGTAAGTTAAAAATATATATAAGGAAGTAAGTTTGGGCTTTCTAATTTAAAAAAAATATTTTGACATCACATTTGAAAAAAAAAAAATCCATTGTACATAAAAAATTATAAAGTTGATTTTCAAATAAATTCTTTGAGTGAGTGTGTGAATTATTTTAATTGAGAGCTTCTACAACTACTCACAAATAATTCTAAAAAATATACCCAAAAACCCAAAACTGAAAGTCTTCAATTCTTGGTAATTCTTTTCCGCTTTTTGCACATTTGTAGATCCTTTTGTCAATCATCAAAACAATTCCTGTCAAGGCATATATTCACATTCTTTTCTTCATGACAAACATCTCATGAAGGGAATTTGCTTAGCAAAAGGAGTTAGTCCAATAAAGATATAATAATAAAGATTAAGCGTGATATGATGAAAAATATCAGAGTTTAAGCGCAATTAAGAAGTCCCCCTTACTATCAGAGTTTAAGCGCAATTAAGAACTCCCCCTTACTATAGGCAATACTTAAAAGATCACTCCCCCTGAATCATGCATTCATGTAACTCTCCCCCTTTTGGCAACATCAAAAAGCGGCAAAGACAAATAAAGCAAGGCACATATTCAGGATTAAACAAGCATATTTTGATAGTTACGTGATACCAAGCTTGGTGTGTGACAGATGAGCTGATTGGACATGATTAGCTAGTTGCATAAGACAAATGCGTCACCCACTCATTATTCCGTACTTAAAGAAAATGGAAGGGGAAAAGACCTGCATAAACTCGTTAGCACACTCAAACGCCCAAGTTAGAATTTATTCAAAAAGAAAATGCAATCACAGGCAGTCACTCAATGCATGATTGGTCTAAAATTCCCAATTCAGTTCTAATAAAAAAGAAAGTTTCCTTAGGCAAAGGTTTAGTAAAAATATCTGCAAGTTGTCTAGATGTTTCCACAAACTCAATCATGCAATCACCTTTTTGAACATGATCTCTAATAAAATGGTGCCTAATCTCTATGTGTTTAGTCCGAGAGTGATAAACCGGATTTTTAGTGAGGTTTATGGCACTAGTATTGTCACACTTTATTGGAACAGTTTTCAAATTAATCCCATAATCATTCAACTGTTGTTTCATCCAAATAATTTGTGCGCAACAACTACCTGCCGCAACATATTCCGCTTCGGCAGTGGACAAAGCCACACTGGCTTGTTTCTTACTATGCCATGAAACCAAGGCATTCCCAAGTAAGTGACATGTCCCACTAGTGCTTTTTCGGTCCAATTTACAACCCGCAAAATCAGAATCCGAGTACCCAATCAAAGTGCATTCGGCACCTTTGGGGTACCATAAACCCGTGTTTTGTGTGCCAATGAGGTATCTCATAATGCGTTTTACAGCAGAGAGATGTGATTCCTTAGGACTAGCTTGAAAACGTGCACACATACAAACACTAAACATAATATCAGGACGACTAGCAGTGAGATAGAGAAGAGATCATATCATACCTCTATACTTACTTACTTCGACCGACTTACCACCTTCATCTTTGTCAAGATAGCATGAAGTGCTCATTGGAGTTGAGATTTCTTTTGCATCGCTCATTCCAAATTTCTTGAGTAAATCCTTGCAATATTTGGATTGATTGATGAATATTCCTTCCTTTGTTTGTTTGATTTGAAGTCCAAGGAAGTAATTTAGCTCTCCCATCATTGACATTTCAAATTCACTTTGCATGATATCAGAAAATTCCTTACACAAGGATTCATTAGTAGCACCAAATATTATATCATCGACATAAATTTGAACAAGTAAAATGTCATGCTTCTTATGTTTGATGAAAAGAGTAGTATCAACTTTTCCTCTTTCAAAACCTTTTTCAAGTAAGTATTTGTTCAACCTATCATACCAAGCTCTAGGAGCTTGTTTTAAACCATACAGAGCCATTTTCAATTTAAAAACATGATTTGGAAATTCAAAATTTTCAAAACCAGGAGGTTGATCAACAAATACTTCTTCTTGAATATAACCATTTAGAAAAGCACTCTTTACATCCATTTAAAAAAGTTTAAAATCCATGACACATGCAAATGCTAGAAGCATACGAATGGCTTCTAATCTAGCCACGGGTGCATAGGTTTCATCGAAATCTATGCCCTCTTGTTGGTTGTAGCCTTTTGCAACAAGTCTAGCTTTGTTTCTAACAATAATACCGTTTTCATCAAGCTTGTTGCGAAAGACCCATTTGGTCCCAATGACTATATGATCTTTAGGTTTTGGAACTAGTTCCCAAACATTGTTTCTTTCAAATTGATTTAATTCCTCTTGCATAGCAAGGGTCCAATGTTCATCAATAATGGCTTCATTGATGTCCTTTGGTTCAACTTGAGAAACAAAAGCCATGAAAAGACATGCATGATTAAGAGAGTTTCGAGTTGTTACCCCTTTAGAGATATCGCCAATTATATTGTCAAGTGGATGATATTTTGAGACTCTCCATTCTTTTGGTAAATTTGAATGAGGGGATTCCTTAGAAGATTGTGGCAAAGGATTTTCATCTTCATCTTTGGACTCGTTTGAATCTTCTAAGTGACTATTTCCCAATATTTCTGCAAGATCATCAACACTATCTTCTACCAAAGATTTTGGGTTAGACTCATCAAAGGTAACATGCACAGATTCTTCAATAGTCAAAGTTCTCTTATTATAAATTCGGAAAGCTTTACTAGAAATAGAATATTCAAGAAATATACCTTCATCCGCTTTGGCATCAAATTTTCCAAGGTTATTCTTACCATTGTTTAGGACAAAACACTTGCATCCGAAAACGTGAAGGTGGGAAATGTTGGGCTTCCTTCCTTTGTAGAGTTCATAAGGTTTTTGTTTAAGGATCGGCCTTATAAGAACTCGATTCATCACATAGCAAACGGTGCTCACGGCGTCTGCCCAAAAGTACTTAAGAAGGTTAGTCTCATTGAGCATCGTCCTCACTAGCTCTTCAAGAGACCGATTTTTCCTTTCAACCACTCCATTTTGTTGCGGTGTCCTTGGAGCAGAAAAGTTGTGATCGATGCCATTTTCTGTGCAAAATGCTTGAAATGCTTCATTCTCAAATTCCCCACCATGATCACTTCAAATGGAAGCAATGTTAAGTCCCTTCTCATTTTGTATAACCTTTGTAAGTTTTCGAAAAGCATTAAAAGCATCATTTTTGTGAGAAATAAATGAAGTCCATGTATAGCAAGAATAGTCATCCACAATAACAAGAGCATAGTAATTGCCACCAAAGCTCATGGTTCAAGAAGGGCCAAATAAATCCATATGTAAAAGTTGTAAAGGCCGGTTTGTAGAAACAATATTTTTAGATTTGAAAGATGCCTTTACTTGTTTTCCTTTTTGACACGCATCACAAATTTTATCTTTTTCAAAACGAATCTTTGGCAAACCAATTACTAAGTCTTTACGAACTAATTTATTAAGATGATCCATGTGAATATGAGCCATTCTTCTATACCATAGCCAAGATTCATTCTCTTTACTAAAAAGACAGCATGCATCATTTGAAGGTAGTTCATCTAAATTAACCATATAGATATTTCCAATTCTAGATCCAACAAAAACTGTACTTTTATTAAGAGAATTTACGACCATGCATTTTGAAGAATCAAATATAACATTATTGCCTTTGTCAGAAAGTTGACTAATACTTAGCAAGTTATGTTTCAAACCTTCCACATACAAGACATTCTCTATAATGGGATTAGGACTCTTACCAATAGTACCAATCCCAAGAATTTTACCTTTATTATTATCACCATAACAAACATAACCTTTATTTTTGGGTTCCAAAGAGGAGAACTTGCTTTTGTCTCCTGTCATGTGCTTTGAACAGCCGCTATCAAGATACCAATTTGAATCTTTGGCTTTCAAGCACACCTGCAAAATAAAATCAGGTTTTAACTTTTGGTACCCAAGCCATCTTGGGTCCAGGTGAGTTAGTTTTGGGCAAGGTTCCCTTTGGAATCCACATCTTTTTACCAATCACATTCAGGTTTTTCCTAATATTGCAAATGGAAGCAGTGTGACCTTTTCTACCACAGTGAAAACATTTAATGAAAGGACTACTTGAGGGTTTGTTGTGATTGAAGAGTTTAAAAGATTTTTCATGAATTTTTGGATGATAACCTAAACCAGCTTTTCTAAAAGTACCTTTTTGGTTTCCTAAAATAATGTTTAGATTATCTCTTCCCATTGTAAATTTTGCAAGAGTGTTATTTAAATCCTCAACCTTATTTTTCAAAACACTACACTCATTGCATTTTAAAACTTCATCTTTTTTATTTTCACAAGATATGGGAGGAGAAGTTTCAATCACAGCAACTTGTTTTTCTTTAAGAATCACTATCTCTTTGTTTAAAATTTCAATTTTTGATTCAAGAGAAGAGATGGTTTTTCTTAGAAGAAAGAACAATTTTTCCAAGTTTAATCGTTTCATTATTGAATTCTTCACAAGCAGCAAGTAATTCATTATAAGTTAAAGGAGAGTCAGGATCATAAAAATTTACCTCATCTTCATCATGATTTGCCATTAGACTAAGGTGAGCCTCTTCATTTTCAGATTCATCAGAAGAATCCATATCATTATCATCCCAGGCAATGTAAGCTCTTCTTCCCTTCGAATCCTTTGGTGGTTTCTTTTCAAATTTCTCATTCCTCGTTTGGTTTTGAGGACAATCGGGTTTTATGTGACCTTTCTTTCCACACTTGTAGCAGGTAGGATTAAAAGAAGTTGTTTCATCACTTTTCTTTTGAGAGCTTGGGAACTTACCTTTGTTTCTGAGTCTCATGAACCTCTTGAATTTGCGAACCATTAGACTCATATTTTCCTCATTATTTTCATCTTCAAGGAAATCACACTCGTCATTGTCAGTTTCCTCAATGCTTGCTTTGAGGGCGAGCCCTTTCTTTTTCTTATCAGCTTCTTCGCTTTCCATGAGACGATTTAGTTCAAGTTCATGTTCCTGCAATTTTCCAAATAAAGTAGCCAAGGTCATAGAAGATAAGTCTCTAGATTCAGCTATAGCAGTGACCTTGGGTTGCCAATTCCTGTTTAGACATCTAAGAACTTTGTTAATCAAATCTTCATTAGTAAAGGATTTCCCAAGAGTTCTGAGATGATTTATTATATGAGTAAATCGTTTTTGCATATCTTGTATGCTTTCACCTGGGTTCATCCTAAATAACTCATACTCATGGGTTAATGTGTTCATTCGAGCCCTCTTGACCTCGGTAGTACCTTCATGGGTCACTTGGAGGGTGTCCCACATTTCCTTAGCGGACTCACAATTTGAGACCCTATAGAACTCATCGTAGCTTAAAGCAGAGGTGATGATGTTTTTGGCTTTTAAATTGTGTTGGACCTTTTTCTTTTCCTCATCGGTCCAAAGGGTTCTTGGTTTGTTCACCATCTCATTATTGACTGAATGAGTGGGAACAAACGGACCGTTTTCCACTGCATCCCAAACATCAAGGTCTATAGCTTCAAGGAAAATTTTCATTCTTTCTTTCCAATAACCATACCCTGCACCATTGAAAGATGGGGGTCTGTTCATGGAATGTCCCTCATTACAAAAACTGTTTGAAGTCATCCTCTTGAGACGGTTTGGTCCTTTAAACAAGAGCCTAGCTCTGATACCACTTGTTGCCAAGTGACTCCAAACACAAGAGGGGGGTGAATTGTGTGTGAACGGTGCTTTCAAAAACTTTTGGAGAAATAAGCGCTAATTATGAGTTGCTGAAATATTAATGTGAAATAGATAAATCACTTGAAGAATAAATTGCAAACGAGTTAAAAATAAAGTAAATAGTAAGATATAAATAACAATAAAATAAAGTACAAAAATTTAATTGACTGAAAAATAGAGAGATAAGGAGTAAAAAAAAAACACACAACAAATTATCCAGGTTCGGCCACCTAACACCCCTGTGGCCTACGTCCTGTCCCCAAAGCAAACCACTATGGGATTTTCACTAAGACACTAGCTTTTAAATCAGGTTCAGCTAGAAACCTTTATAACTCTAAATCAGAATAACAGGTTCAAGAGATATCACCTCTCTATAAACAACTTGGGATTTCTACCCAATAATAATTAGAAAAATTGCCAAGAAGAGATACACTCAAAAGTGTAGATATAAACAAATTGAAGCACAAATATTACAACTCAAACTATGTAGAGTAAGAAGGCTCTCAATAAAAATAAGCAAGTGAGTGTGAATGAGAGTAAAAAAATTTTGCAGAGTTTTTCGGTAAAAAATTTTTTGCTTGTGCGTTGTGTTCTTTTTAAAACAAGACAATGTGCATGGCTATATATATGAGTGTGTGTCTGAGAAAACAATGCTGACACAGTACGCCCCTTTCATTGAAAATATCGATTTCATGTTAAAAATATGAAAGCCATGTTTTCAAAACTAAGAACTGATACACACACGCTTTATTAATTAAAAACAACATTGTTAATAACGCTTTCATGCATGAATCACGTTCCTGAGTCAAAAGGCAAAGATTGGAATGTTTGAGTCAATGAGAAATTAAGCATTGGAAAATCATACTGTCATCATGCATATAGTACCCACGCCAATGTTATTCAACTTTTCAAAGAGAATCAATTTTATATATAAAAATTCATGAACAGCATTGAAAACGTGGAGTGCTCCAAAGGTGTTTTTTTTTTTTTTCAATTTTATTTAAACAACTATTTAAAGAGGACGTTGGAGGACTCCTCATTTTAGCCAAAAAAAAAAACAATTATATGCTAGCTGTTCAAACATCTCTTTGTAAGTTAAAAATATATATATGGAAGTAAGTTTGGGCTTTCTAATTTAAAAAAAATATTTTGACATCACATTTGAAAATAAAAAAAAATCCATTGTACATAAAAAATTATAAAGTTGATTTTCAAATAAATTCTTTGAGTGAGTGTGTGAATTATTTTAATTGAGAGCTTCTACTACTACTCACAAATAATTCTAAAAAATTACCAAAAAACTCAAAACTGAAAGTCTTCAATTTTTGGTAATTCTTTTCCGCTTTTTGCACATTTGTAGATCCTTTTGTCAATCATCAAAACAATTCCTGTCAAGGCATATATTCACATTCTTTTCTTCAGGAATCTCCTTGTATTCGAACACCCTTTCAACAGTCTGAAGCCAATCAATAAATTCTTCTGGTTGAAGTCTTCCTTCAAAATCTGGAATGTCTACTTTGATGTCATCACGTCTGACTGGTTGTCTCTGGGATCGTCTGGTTCTGGGTGATGAGGAATCACTGAAGTACTCGGATTCATCGCCTGAATGCCGGTTACGTTCATTCAACTGAGCTTGTTGGGCCTGTACGGTGTTTTGTAATTCCTCTATTTGTCTCCGCATGTCTTCCATAGTAAGGTCATGCACTGGTTGTCTTCTAGGAGGCATTTTGGATGTAGGAGAAAATTTGAAGTCACGGGTTACCGGATTAGAGATTGTAGTTTTCTAATTAGAACACCAAGGAAGTTCCCAGGAAAGAGAGGTGTCGCTAAGCGTACTTAATAACCTTGTCTTTCCTTAGCCAGACCTTTCTTGAAATGCACCTTTTATAATTCCACAATTTCTTTTCCAATAACAAAGAACAATTTGGTACTTTGTGTGGGGAAAAATATAAAGAGGGTAATTTTACAATTTTGTAGGGGTCAAATTGCAATTTACAAAAGGTTAGGGGTCAAAATACAAATTTTGAAAGTTTAGGGGTCAAATTGCAATTATACAAAAGTTTAGGGGTCAAAATGCAATTTTTTAAAAGTTCAGGGGTCAAATAGCAATTATACAAAAGTTGTAAATACAGAAAAGTATAGGGGCTTATCTATAATTTTAGTAACTTTGGACAGCGAGGCAGTTGACTGGTCAACGTGACGCGTGGCAATTTCTAGTTGGTTGGTAGAATGACGTGGCTGGTGAGGTGGCTGTTGAGTCAAAGGTAGACTTTGACTGGTGATGTGGTTCCCTTGACACGTGGCACGAAGAGAGTGGCTGAAGGTGACACGTGTCTGTGACGTGGCACGCTGACGTGGTCGTCTTCAACCTCAGATTTTCCGGCAACGGTCTGCAACTCCGGCACGGTGGTTCTGAAATTCCTGCACGGTGGTTCTGCAACACCGGCAATGGCGAATGGTTCCGTGAACTTTCCGGCGACGCTCGTGACGGCGCGTGGAGGCTCCGTTGGCCGCGAAACTTTGGTTCCCAAGGTTTTTGGCCCTTCCGGACGCGATGGCGGCGTTAGTTTTGCGAAAAAATGGCCGTAAAGTGGAGTTTCTGGGCGGACAACTCTCTTGCTCACCAAAAACACTCAACTTTCCGTTGATTTTGTCACTCAAACTCAACTCCGGGATCTAAGAACTTGCTCTGATGCCAAAATGGCTCAGGAACAAGAGAGAAAAACTCTCCAACTCAAAATACTCAATTTCTCATAAACTTCAAGATGCCAATACATGAGGTTCTTGCTCCTATTTATAGCATTTCTATGAGCCAAATCTTAGCTAGATACAGGCTGTAATCTACTGGAATACAATGGGTAATCAAAACAAGTTGTAAAGAAAAATCAATGGAAATGTAAATAGTCAAAAATAGTGGCTCTCCACTTGCATGGTTGGTGAAAGTGCATGCATGTGCTCAAGTGGAAGCTTCTGATTCAGGATGTGCCTGCACATAGAAAATGGATGTATAACTGGGTTCTTCCTAATCGAGTCGGGCTAGAAGATACCTTTTATGAGGGTGTTGAGAATTTTATTTCACATGCTTATGGATTAGATCAATATAAGAATGAAGGAACAATTAGAGGACGACCTCTTGGATTTAGAGGTAAAGGCAAGGGTAAGGTTGCATCCCATCCTTCTGCTTCGCAGCAGAGGAACCTTGCTGAGTATATGACTCCACCTATTAGCACACCGTCTCCATTATCTAGTAATGCAAGTGTTCCTCCTTGTACTTCACCTATTCCACCTCCTACTACAGAAAGAACACCGACTCCACAATATCCCCAGCCACCACCACATATTGTGTCTGACACCACGCCACCTACAGAAGAAGATAATAATCACAATAGTCAACCCCAACAGTTTATCCCATTTGGAGACCCTACCTTACCTGGTCCTCATAACATGCATCTACCATGGGGCAAGGATCCTTTAGATAACAAAGTTTGGATCTATACTCTAAAAGGATAGTGAGTCAAGTTATTTATTTAATTTGTTAATGTAATTTAATATACTTTCATATTGAAATTGATAATGTAATTCATTTGTTTAATTTTACATCTTTTATCCTGATGATAATACTACTAAAGATATATCAAAGACAATCAAATCTATGTATGACGACCCTTACAACAATTGGAAATATTGTAATACTAGAATCAAAGGAATGTGGTTTAAAGAGTGGGCGGTAATGTATCTTGGTTACTTGCTATGATTTTATATTATGCTATAACTTAAATTAGTTTTGAATTGAATTTTGTATTGTTATTTTCAACAATTGTAGAAAGGCTACAAATGGATTGGTGAGCAAGAGTCAACTATTAAGGCCATGTGGGAATTTAAAGCAAAAGATCTGTTGGCTTTATTGGTCAGCGTCACCTTTAGGATTCAATGGGCTTAACATCTCAACCCATGGCGCCTATAATAGGCACATCCCCTTAAGCTTGATGCCGTTTTGAGTATCCTTAAGGAAATAAAGTTGCGCCCTTGTTAATAGCTATAACTTTTGGCCGAGTGGTAAGCGTTTGATCCAACAAGTGGTATCAAGGCAAGATCATGGGTTCGAATACTCCGGGTGACACTGGGGGGGAGATTGTTGGCTTTATTGGTCAGCATCACCCTTAGGATTCGGTGGGCTTAACATCCCAACCCATGGCGCCTATAATGGGCGCAACCCCTTAAGCTTGATGCGGTTCTGAGTATCCTTAAGGAAATAAAGTTGTGCCCTTGCTAACAGCTATAGCTTTTAGCCGAGTAGTAAGCGTTTGATCCAACAAGATCTACTAAGAAAGATAATATCTAGAGTAAGATGAAGATTATCAGACATTACGATGTGTGGTAGTTGCAAATCGTCATTCGGATACCGGTGGTTCATTGCACACCCAAGGATCTAAGAATCAACTTAAGCATGAACTTGAATTGGTAAGTTTTTTTAATTTTAAAAATATCTTAACTCTTATTTTTACAATATTCTTAGTCTGTGTATATTTTCAAACAAGTGCAGGCTAAGAGTTTAGGAAGAATGCCACACAAGGGTGAACTATTCAAAAAGTGTCACACTAGGAAGGGGATGAAGAATTTTGTGGATAAGAGGTCTAGTGATTCATATGTGAGTACTAATGCATTTAATAATGTAATTATTAAGTTAATTACTTCCTAAATCTTTATAGTTTTTCCAAAATTTGATGATTATCAAGCTTGTTAGTTCATTTGATGTTTGTTGCTTTCTATTGGTTTGATTGGAAAAATTGATGTGTTTGTGTTTGAAGACTGTGTGCAATGTTATTGGATTCTAGGTGGTGGAGAAACAAGTGGATGGAAGCAACTGTCAGCAATTCAGTAGCAATATTTTAATGCTGCTTGTTGATGTAATTTTGTTTGATTTGATGAAGTTGATGCATTAAATTTAGTTTTATGTGATACTCATTAACTTAATTGTGTGATTTTGACTTAACCGTTGGAGCGGGGATGCTGTTTTTTGTTACCTGTTTCAGTTACAGTTCCTGTAATGTTTGATACTGAAGTTTTGTTCTCAGATGTGTAGTATTTGTGTTGCTAGTGGAGGATGCTATCTTTGGATATTCTATAACTATGTTGTTATGAGATTCGGTGTTGCTAATCTTTGATAAGTCGAGGATAGGGGGATGTATTTGGGTTTAGTAGTATTGTTGCCTTAGAAATTATGAAAAAATTTGCTTTCATAGGTGTAGATTATCTTTGATACAAAGCTGTGTTTTTGTGGTGGATTTCATTGTTCACTTTTATCAGTAATAATTCTTTTGCCATTCCAAAAAAAATACCTTTTGTAATCTGGTTTTTGGCACCATGATTCTAAGACAGTAAATCAACTTTCCTTTCCCTGTTTTAAGCTTAACTAACGTGTGAACATTAGTGTGTCTTTACTTGTATTCCTTGTTGTGTGGGAGTCTGTTATTCTTATATGCTACTTATTTTCTCCATATTATGCACACTTATTAATCTAATGGGGAAGTCTTTTGAAGAGACTACTAATTAATTGTTGAAAATCGACCACTTAGTATTCGATAAGCTGATTAATTATCTGTTTTTTTTTTGTTTACATGATAACTTTGAAAAACTATGTTCACAAGTTGAGTCTCAACCATAATCTTCCGAGTCTGGTGATAATGGGAGTTGTACTCAACCCCAGCCTATTGATTATGATGCTACAATGATTGAAGCTGTTGGAGGAAGAAATGCAAAGGGTAGAGTATATGGTCTCGGTTTGGATGGAAGCATGTGTGCCAGTGCCTCAACTTCTAAATCAAAGCTATGCTAATTATACTGATATTGTTCGAGGTATGAGTAATGAGGTTGAGGCACGGTTAAGGCAAATAATTGCAGAACAAGAAGAAACAATTAATCGCATCCTTGCTCGTCAAAATAAAATATTCTCTTTGTTTGCTAAGCATGCTAATATCGATTTGGATGCGATGGATATCGATGAAGAAGACCCTTTCATAGGTGATAATACTCCTGAAAGCAATCCTGCTAATGATATAGATGATGAGGACCTATGTTGATGACTTTGGAATTTAGAACCTTAAAATTATTAGAACTTTGATTTTTTTACTGGTATTGATAAAACCTTCTATATTTTGGTTTACCTATAGATACATATATTATGTTTTATGATGAGACAATTATTGCGTAGTATGGACAAATGGTGCATTTGCACATGAATTTAATGGAAACTAATTAACAATTATATATTATTATTATTATTATTATTATTTGATATTGCTTTGTAATTATTGATGTTCGTTATGAAACTTGTCTTTGGTTACAAGATTAGGAAGATTTGATGAAATTTAATGTGAAATATTCCGCCAGAAAAACATGAAACTTGGGACAAAAAATTTTGATGATATTTTGTCGCAACATTAATAAATTAACGACAGAATATTTTACACTAATTCGTCCCAAAAGTGGGACGGATGGAAGGAATTTCGTCAAAATATTTAATAACTTTGTGTCTCAAATTCTGTCCCAAATGTGCGACGGAGTGGAAAATTATGTCCCAAAATTTGGACGGATGGAAGTATTCCGTCACAATATTTAATTACTTTTCATCACAAACTCTGTTCCAAATGTGCGACGGAGTGGAAAATTATGTCCCAAAATTGGGACGGATGGAAGTATTCCGTCACAATATTTAATTACTTTTCATCACAAACTCTGTTCCAAATGTGCGACGGGGAGGAAAATTATGTCCCAAAATTGGGACGGATGGAAGTATTCCGTCACAATATTTAATTACTTTTCATCACAAACTCTGTTCCAAATGTGCGACGGGGAGGAAAATTATGTCCCAAAATTGGGACGGATGGAAGTATTCCGTCACAATATTTAATTACTTTTCATCACAAACTCTGTTCCAAATGTGCGACGGGGAGGAAAATTATGTCCCAAAATTGGGATGGATGGAAGCATTCCGTTAAAATATTTAATTACTTTCCGTCTCTTATTTCGTCCCAAATGTGCGACGGAATGATACATTCCGTCCCAAACAATTTGCGACGAGTGAATTGCGATGAAACAGATTTGTCGCAAATTCCGTCCCAAAAATGTGTTGGGATGGAAAGGAAATTGAGAAATACTATCTAGAAGCATGCTATTTTTATGTTTGTGGCATATAGGGAATACTGATAGTACATTTCTGACACAATTTCCATTGTATTTTTTATTTTTAATTAAATTTTATGTGAGATAATGAGTATATTAGAAATTTACATAATATTTTTTATAAAATCTAAAATATTAAATATATTTCTTAATTCATGTTCCAAAACTTCAAACATTAAACAAAATGGGACGAGGGAGTAAATCATATACATTTTTATTTGATTAAATTTACTTGAATTTTATATATTGATAAAACATATCTATCTATATATATATATATATATATATATATATATATATATAAAAGAAGGTTGTCTATGGACAATATTGGTAACTTATAGAGCCAAATTTAGGGGTAAACATGCAAGTTTATAAATAGCTAAATAATATTCTATTTTAGAGTATTAATTAAATCAATTAATATCTAATGCAATTAATTTATTAGACACAACAAGTTAGTAATTTCCCAACAAATCAATTTCTAAACAAATTGGTCTTTTGGTTTCTAAATAAATAAATCATTGTGTATTATTTGCATATTGTGGTATATTCTCAAATTACTGAAGCATAGTTTTTACTAATATTTGTGTTCTAAGTAATTTTAAATATTATTATTTATTATTTAAATCTAGGGAAATTGATCTCAATAGATTTTGGTTTTTATTATTGTTGGTAATTTATGGGATTGAGTTTTTATTTTAATAATTTTAAAATATTCACATTACTTATTTTCAAGATATGAAATTATTATTTTTATATTATTATTTTGATTTTATTTTAAATTACTCATTTAAGCATATGATAATTTAAAGTTGTAATTGCAATAGATTATATTTTATTTTCACTTATTTATAAAATGTGACATAATTTGCAGAAGGTTTAAAAAATAAAAAAATTTTGCAACGAGGAAAAATATATAATAAGATTTTTTTTTTTCAATTTAACACCAAAAAGTTTACTACTAACTATTTTCTTAGGTGAATTAAAATTTAGGGGTAAATCTGTCAGTTTTTAGATAGAAAATGATGATATTATATTTATAGTATTAGTTAAATCGATTAATATGTAATGCATTTAATTTATTAGTTACAACAAGTTAAAAGTTTTAAACAAGTCAAATTCTAAACTAACTGACCTTTCAATTTTTAAATAAATAAAACATACTAAGATTTGTGTTCTAATTAATTTTAAATATTATTATTTATTATTTGAATCCGAGGGAATTGATCTCAATAAAATTTTATTTTTATTATTATTGGTAGTTTAACGGATTGAGTTTTTATTTTAAATTTTAAAATATTCACATTAATTATTCTGAAGATAGGAAACTATAAAATATTCTTATGAATTATTTTGAAGACATGTAACTATTATTGTTATATTATTATTTTGATTTTATTTAAAATTATTCATTAAAGTATATGATAATTTAAAATTGTAATTGTAATAGATGATATTTTATTTTCATTCATTTGTAAAATGTGACAAAATTTGCAGAAGGTTCGAAAAATCTTAAAAAAAATAGTGCAATGAGGCAAAATGTGTAATAAGATTTTTTTTTCAATTTAACACCAAAAAAGTTTACTCCTGATTATCTTCTTAGGTAGACTATAAAAAACAGAAATTAACTATAACAATTTTATAAAATAAGAGGTTTAAGACATAAATGATATTTTGTGTAAAAAACATAAAATAATAAAAGGATTGCCTAACTTTATAACACTTTTATAAAATAAGAGATTTAAGAAACAAATCATATTTTCTGTAAAAAAACTTAAAATAATACAAGTATTGGCGTAATTTACTCCTATATATACATCCTACTGAATGCATACATTTATGTTTTTTTGCTGGATGGGTTCTTTACTTTTAAATGGAACAATTTAGTAGGATATAATTGCTATCTTAAATTGACAGTGAGTTTTGATTGCTTTAATGCACCAAAGGAACTGGTGCCTTTTTGTTTTGGTTCTTCTTCTACCTGGGTTTTCATTTAATTGACCTGTTACAAAACGAAAGAATGGGGAAGACATTTCGTGGGTTTCTATTCTATATATTTGGTTACTTTCTATTTTTAACTCTTTGATTGCTTTTTCTCCCTCCCCCTTTCTGTAATGTTGGTATTGTTATGATAGTGGTTTTGTGAGTTTATAAGTTTGATTCACATTGGCATTTTCATTTTTATTGAGGTTGGGATATAGATATACAAAATACTTGGAGGGTTGTTCTTCAACAGGTGAGTAGCAAATATTGTACTATATGGAGCGTTATTCAACGAGACTTCACTGTAGGTGATAAATACTAGGGATTTTTCTAGGATTTTTGTGTGGGTTTTTTTTAGAATGAAAATTTTATAATTGGGTCTATAAAAAAAAATAATGGAGATTTTTACCCATACCATGTTTAGGATATTTTGGTCTTGGATTATTTAGATATTGGTTAAATAAGAATTTGGATTATATTGCTATCTTTTATCCTCGGTTTGGTCACTTTATTTAAGGACATTCCCACTTCTTTCTACAATTTCCATTCTGTTATTGATCGAAGTGTGTTTTTCCAATATTTTTCCGGTTATTTTTAATGTTTTTTAAACATTTTTCTACTATGCTTTGCGTTAGTTGAATTTTTTCTTTGGTGGGGATATTTTTCCTTTTTATATTTGACCATTTATTTGGTGGGGACTTCTTACTTTTCTGACATTGATTATGTTTTTTTATTGTATTTGTTTCCTTTTTCTCCACTATGTCATTGCATCTTCGTGACATTTGTGTTGTCTTTTTGTTTGATGTTAATATTGTGTAGGTGATCGTTACTTCTTCTCTGACATATACGTGTTGTTATTGTTTTTGCGTTGTAAACATTTGCCCTTCATGTGGTAGACAAATTTTTTGGGATGAATTTTTTTTTTTTTCTGATATTAATTATGCTTTTTAATTGTGTTGGTACCCTTCCTATCAATTTTTTTTGGGTTAAAAATATGACATTGCATGATTTTTTTTATCAGAATAATGGGGCTGGTAAAAAAATCAAACTGTGGAATGTTTAATCACAGAGGCTGTCATAAACCATATCTTCTAAAAACTTAAGCGATTAGGTTTGGATACATGAATTACATATTTTAACACAACATTAATACAATAGATGACTGGTTACTAATTTTATAACTGATGCACTTTATATATAATTATGTATTAGAAAAATGGATTTGCGCCAACACAACATTTTCATTTAGTGATTTCATTTTATACTATTGATTAATAAGACACACTTTTCAGAAGTATGTATACAATATTTATGATTCCCATGATAAAATCACTCACATTTTGTTCTTATTACATTTTTTAAAACGAAGTGTGATGTCAAAAATAAATTCAACTAACCCATATAGAAAATTGAAGTAGCCCAATGTTATTCATGATATTTTTATTAAATAAAATAACTAAATAAAAGTAAATTTCGAATATAAGGTCAAATAACAAATAAAAATATTTTTAAGCAAAAAAGTATTAAACATAAATTTCTTGCAAGAGTTGAAATATGAATAGACGCGAAGCATTTTTATTGACAAAAACTAATTACGAAATTATAACGCAATAAAAAATAAAGTATATTAAATAACATTTATAAATATGTCAAATTCGAAGTAGTTGAGAAGGTGAATTTTATTAACCATTATGTTAATTTTCATAAATCATGACAAGTTATGCTAATTAATAATGGTAATTGTTACAATTTGAAAAGTAAATTATAACATAAAAATAAATTAGTATCATATTTATAAATTAATATTATAAGAAAAATACAATAAAAAAATATGAAAATTAATAGTCTAACAAACCCGACATCAACTTATAAGCAATAGTCTAACATGTTCTTAAGCAATATAGTAACAACCCCTTAACATATTTACCCTTGAGTAGAATAATATTATTAACAAGCCTAAATGGAAAACACCACTTTTATAAAAACTAAATTAATTAATTGTAGTCAAAATATCAAATTATGACTACTAATACAAGTGGAAAACACCACTTGTATTTAGCCATCCTTGTCACATGACTTTTGCTTGTAATCTTGGTGCTCTTGGCTCATCTTGAGCCAAGTTATTCCATAATTAATAAAAATTTTGCTTTTTTAAAAAAAAAATTGCTCCAATCTTTGCGGTAAAATTCAAAGAACGATGTCTGTTCATCAGTACATTACGATAAACTATGTTCCAAGCAAGTACTTTTCAATATTCCTTTAACAAATGTATCTACTTCTAAGCAATGATCTAACAAACAACTTATCATGTTTACTTTGAGTGATTCTTATGAACTTGTTTTGTCAAATTATAAGTTGCGTCTAAAATCCAATCTCATACAGAAATCATTGCTGTTGTAAAAACTAAAAAATCAATTATGGTCAACATATGATATTTAAACTCTGTAAATTATGTTAGTAATATTAACTATACTTGAAAATTTCTCTTTAAAAAATAAAAAAACACAAAATGTCCACCTTACCCCATTAGCTTATTTAATTAATTAATTAAGCTAATATTTTTTTATTAATATTGTGGGTATTGTTTTTTTTCAATACTAATATTAATTAATATTGTGGTTGTTAAAAGCAGTGGTTCCCCTTGGCCTGTGTCCGGACAGTGATATTAATTTATTTTATAATTTGGAGCTTAGAAAATAGAAACTACGTCAAATTGTGTATTGTGGAGTGTTTGTCAGAAAAAAATTCTTAAAGCATATCCTTTATTCTCTCCATCAATTTTTTTCTCACCTGCTTTGGAGGATATCTGAGCCTCCTCTGTTAGTACTTTCCTTCATTTATATGTAATGAAGTTCTTTTTTCCATTAAATAATAAAATAGTTATAAATTTTTTATATTCTTGTATATTCTTTTTATATTATTTTTCATTTCTTTTTAATCTTTCTTTTCTTTTTTCTTTTTACAAATATTAGTGTTAAATATTAGTGGGTGTGAGGTTTTAACCTTCTCCCTTCTTATTACTTCACTCCTTGTTTTTTTTTGTCACATTAACTATCATATTTTTTATTGTCTCTCTTTTCTTTTTCTTGTTTCCTCTCTCTACTGGCAAGATATCCGTGCTTACGCACCGGTCGCGCAACATTGGTTGCTAAGAAATCCTGTATTTTTTTAAGGCTGCAGCATAAATGGAGGTATATAAAAATCAAAACTTTACTGTGATTAGCTTTAGATTTATTTCATACTTATATTGTAAATATAAATTTTCTTCTAATATGATAGATGAAACAGTTATACTAATAATGTGTAATGCATGATTGTAATTTTCCTTCACATGTAATATTTTCCCGTAGAGACTAAAAAGTAAAATTGTCATTTATAAATAATAAAAATATTTATAAAATTGATTTGTATTTGAAGACGGTAAATTTACACCGACAACATACAACGTTTTCCCGTAGGGGTTAAAAAACAAAATTATCATTTATAAATAATAAAATTATTTATAAAATTGATATGTGTTCGAAGACGATAAAATTACATCGATAACATGTAATATTTCCCTACGCAAAATCATCATTTATAAATAATAAATACATTTATAAATTTGATATATGTTTAATAATGATAAAATTACACCAGAACTGTAATGTTTTCCCGTAGGAACTAAAAAATAAAATAAATATTTATAATAAAATTATACCGACAACATGTAATATTTTCTTGTAAGGACTAAAAAGCAAAATAATTATTTATAAATGATAAAGACATTCACAAATTTGATATGTGTTCAAACACGATAAAATTATACCCACGACATGTAATGTTTTCCTGTAAGGACTAAAAAACAAAATAATTATTTGCAAATGATAAAAATATTTATTAATTTGATATGTGTTAAAAGACGATAAAATTGCACCCACAACATGTAATGTTTCCCGTAGAGACTAAGAAGCAAAATTATCATTTATAAATATTAAAGACGTTTACACTCGTATAAAAAATAAATATTTTATGTTTCTCCGTCTTGACCCAAAAGAAAAATAATCATTTATACCGATAGTATGTAATGTTTCTCCCCGTTAAGAGTCAAAAATAAAATAATCATCTAAAAAAATATATATAATAAATATATTTATAAATTTTGATACGTGATTAAAGATGATAAAATTATATTAACAATATGTAATGTTTTCTTATTGAGACTTTAAACGAAAATAATTATTTGTAAATAATGAAAAAATTATAATGATAAAATATAGAAAAAGAGAAATAGAAACAATAAGTTGACAAAAAAAAATAGAAATAAGAAAGAGAAGAGAGAGGGTGTGAGAGAAGAAAGAGAAAAAGAGAAAGAGTGTCACCTGAAAGAGAGAAGAAAGAGAAGAGAGAGGAAAAAAATAAAATATGAGAGATAAAAAGGTAAAAATAAGTAGAAAAAATTAATTTTTTTACGTGAATTTAATTTTTATTTTGATTTATTTTTATTTAGATAAACATATTTATTCCTATAAATAATAGGTGACAAAAATATAGTAGTTTAGTTTAGTAATTTTTCTGCTCTTTGTATGCTTATATTGCTTGAAGAATAGATTCCGCAAAACCTCTCTCGCACTTTCCATTACGCCAAAAGGAAAACGGATTGTACACGGTTGAGAAATGCTGAAGTTGACACAGTTGAGTAATTTAAAATGTAAAAATACATATTTATTTTGAATACATATTATAGTCCTTTGAAACTTCTTTTGAATTGGTGTAATAGACTTTTGAATTGTATTAAAATGCGTATGTTCTAATCATCTGTACTTTTGTGTCAGCATTAGAAATTTTTTAAAATAAAAAAAAATCGATAAAAGACATTATTTTTCATGTAAGCATTAATAAATTCTAAGAATGAAGTCAAGTTGCCATGGGGCTGGCCAGCACCAGACCTTTTTTTTAGATGAAAAGGGGCCTAAGCCCAACGCCAGACCATTATATTTTTAGCTTCAACGTTAACATTTCTTTGAAAGTAAACAGAAATTATCCAATCTCCGGTTTCAATATTTTGACTTCTACTTTCTGACACGCTTAGTCTTGTTGAGCGAAAAAAAATAAGACAAATCTCAATGGAAAAATAAAAATGAAAAATAAAATTATTTTAAAAAAATATATTATTTTGGAAATGCTGAATGTTACGAAGAGAATTTCGTGCAAAAGATATGAATGAGTTGGCCATCCTATGTGGCATCGGTCTCCTCTCTCTACACTTTTGTTTATCTTTCTTAGCTACGTAAAGAAGCGACAAAAAATAGAGGAACGCTCTCCATATAATCAAATTCTCAAAATCAAATTCAGTATGACGCTTCTTTGCCAACCACTTCTTAATTGTTGCATAGTAGCTAAGGCTTCTGAGTCGTTTTTTGAACGTACGTAACACCTCACTCACTTATTTTATCTCAATATTCATTTCTGTTTCCTTTACAACTGGTGATCGAATTTTGTGAAGGATTTGTTATCTACATTAGCTTTCTTGCAAGTTAATATACTAATCACATTATCTTGAAAAGTTGAAACCCCTGCCTTCATGCTCATGTCTCTTATGCCACAAACAATGTAAAATTGGAAATACTCATGTAATTAATAATTAATAATTATATACTAAAACATCAAAGTAGGTTCTAGTTGCATTAAAGGTAACTCGTCTAAGAGGTGGTGATTGGGGCGGTGGGTTGTAGAGACGTTAAAGCAATGGCTGCAGCTACAATATGGAGGCGGCAAGGTGGTTCTAAAAGCAACGAATTAACAACATCCTGCGGCGGCAGTGGTGACAAGCTGTAGAGACAATCAAGTGGTTATGGAAGTTTCACATTGTAAAGCAGACGTTTTACATATTAAATTGTCTATACTATATAAATATGTATTTTTACGTGTAATAGTCCTTTGAATTGTATCAAAATGTGTGTGTTGTAATTATGTGCTTATGTATATGGGTTGTAGTAGCCCTTATACTCTTTTGAATAATAATATTTTTGCTTACCAAAAAACAAGAAACAATAACAAGGCATTTTTTGAAGGCTTCATAATCAAAACATTATTGTGAAAAGAAATTACAAAGACTATTCAAAGGATCACAAAACTCACAACATATTGGAATTCACAATTCTCATATGATCACTATCATCTCCATGCCAAGAAAAAAAGGAACTTGAAGATGAATTTGCAAATTTGAACATAAACCCTCAAGTGGGTCACAAATAAAATTACACACTGTATACACTTAATTGAGCAAATATATATTTTTTAAAATAACATATACCCAGAAAACAAAAAGGTTAAAGTAGGGGAATAAATTATTGCTTCAGATCGCTTGAGAAATGTCCCTTGCAATAAGTTTCTACCATAACTCGAATCTAGCTAGCACTTGATCTTCTCCAAACTATTTAATTGTATCTGTAGTAGTTTGTTGTAACATTCCATTTCAGCAAAATGTTCCAATCGTTGCTCTCTCTCTCTCTCTCTCTCTCTCTCTCTCTCTCTCTCTCTCTCTCACCCACACACACACAAAATATAGATAAATATTAGGGAGAAAACTACTTGAGAGGTTAGATTAGATTTATTGGTTATGGCCATAAACCGACACCATTATTTATTGACTTTAGTTAAGGAAAATGCGATAGGAAAAGGAAGAAGCATTGAAATATATATACGACAGGCCTTTTCATTTGCCTACTTATAGGAAAGGAGAAGAAGAAAATGAATAAGGGTGACAGAGAAAATTGTTTCATTTACCATCATTCTAGAAGGTGAAATGCGGTCGAAGAAGGAATTTGTATTAGTTATCTCCCACGAGGATGAGACGAGTTACACGACTGAAACTATCTAATTTGACGATGTGTGGTATTCTATCTATGTGACCATGGAGGGAAAACAAACTCTCAGAGTAAGTTAAATGAAAGTACCTTGCTCTGATGGTTTACTTTTGCTCAATCATCACACACAAATAGTACCATGTGTCATCATAGTAGGCTTTGAACTCCACCGTGATTGTCTCATCCTCGTGGGGGGGCAACCAATGTGAATTTCTTCTCTGATCGCATTTCACCTTCTAAAATGACGACAAATTAAGCAGCTTCCTAGGTCACTCTCACATTCATTTTCTTCCATCATTTTCCTTCGGGAAGGCAAATGAAACGATCGGATGTTTCCATGCCGCTTCCTTCTCCTGACACATTTTTTCTAGGAAATAAATCTTAACTGAGATTTCAACCAACGTCTCACCTACTCTCCTTTATTATTCACCATGCTCAACAAAAGAAAGGGTAAATATGTAAACCAAACGTTTAGTGCCACGATTTCAACTTCATCCAAGTTCCCCTAAAATAAATTCGAATCTTGTGAAGCAAATGCAAGGAGATACCTACTTCTGATGTCATAAGGAAGGACATTGGCCAAGGTATTTCCTCTCAACTCCCCTAGCAATATCAACAATCTCAATTAGGTTATTTTTTTATTAAAAAGTTTTTTTTCTTCAATACTCTCTTAAAATGAATAAACGTTGGTGCAATCTGTGTTGTGTTCTAGGAAGTTTAATTTCTGCGCTTGTTGGACTTGGTTGTTATCTTATTTTGTCTTGTTGAGATTGAATCTGTCCCATATCTCGGTTAGTGATGTGTAGAGGCTTAGGTGTATTGATGTATGTGGTTATGCCATTTTGGTGGCGGTGATGGGCTGTTGTAATTGGGCTTGGCTCATCTTGTGTCTGGCCCATTTTATTCTTTTCAGTAGTAATAAAATTTTTGTTGTCTTCTCAAAAAAAAAAAAAAGATTAAACTTTGGTGATGATTTATTATTTTTCTCAGTTCATCATCGGATCACAATTCCAATTGTAACAATACATTGTCCACTATATAAAATTAAAGAAACCAAGATACAAGTCAATACCAAAGGGAAATGCAGTAAAAGAACTTACTATCTACCTCATATTTTACAGGTGTTCCATTGCTTGCAAACAGAGAAGCATGTTTCTTGTTCTATCTAGGATAATGTTTATTTGAGACTATTCTAACAAAAAAAACAAGCAATACGAATGCATAATACTTACATGGTTTCCATTTTCACAAACAACAAATAATTACATTGGTGCTTGCAAACAGAGAAGCATGTTTCTTGTTCTATATAGGATAATGTTTGTTTGAGACTATTCTAACAAAAATAAAACAAGCAACACGAATGCATAACACTTACATGGTTTCCATTTTCACAAACAACAAATAATTGCATTGGTGCTTGATGGAATACTCAGAGGAATACATGTAAATTGCAATTTTGCAACCATTCACCTTCATTTATTTTTGTGCGGTAAATTAAGTCATTGCTTTCCAACCAAGCATCTTAGCATAGGGGTTCATCTTCTTTCCCCTTTTTGTGAAATCATGTTTTTCGACTCATCCAATCTTTGCTAAATAGTCACTGATTATTAATAACATTCCCTGTAGTATTGACTTGACTCTGGTAGCTTGGGACACATTTATCATGATGTATGGGCGTGGACATAACAACAAGCTCGACATTTTCAGACTCTTTGGTGGTGATTTCTAAGGGCACTAACTTAGTCTTTTGTTTCATTTCTTTGCTCTGACCCCAAAGCACCGCATAGAGACCGCACACGATCAGCAATGCTCCAAGCATACTGTGTTTATAGATTCAAATTAATTATAATCAAATTAAAAATCATGAATTTATGGATGGGTGAATAAAGATTTAGCAAGATGAATCGATAGTATCCCCTCTGGTCTGAAATATAAGCAAAAAATCAATGTATTTGGTCCAAAATACATAGACTTTTTACTTCTATTTTAGAGACTTTTTTACTTATATTTCGAAATGGAGAGAGTATATTTTTAAGTGAACTAAGATTCGGAGTATATACCTTCCTAAATATAACTTCTCATCCAACATCAAATAAGCAGCGATAACCACAAGCAAAAGCTGTAGCGGATTGAAAACAGAGACAAATATAGGGCCCCTCATCCTTATGCACCAAGCAATAACCATAACCACTATTCCTGATACCACAATCCCCTGCATCAACATTCACTAACATGAAACAACTTCCTTTGAGAATTTATATATTTGAACCTTTATTGCATTTTTTTATAAATTTGTTAATTTCTGAATTTACACATAAAAAATTCTAGGTGATCTAAAAGTGAAAAATCTCAACTCAACACACACACACACACACACATATTAATTCGGGAATTTGAGCAATTAGTGCATACAAAACCAATCAAAAAATAAAAATAAAAAAAATATTAAAATAAGTGTTAATAGTGCTTTTGGTCCATGTAATTTCAGAGAAATTCAGTTTTAGTCCCTGTAAAAATATTTTTTTTAAATGGTCCCTGTAATTTAAGATTCTTGCACTTTTAGTCCCTATAAAATTTTTTGTTTAGATTTAGTCCCTTAAATTTAAGATTCTTCCACTTTTAGTCCCTGTAATTTTAAGATTTTTTCACTTTTATAAAGACTAAAAATGAAAGAATCTTAAAATTACAGGGGCTAAATCTAAACAAAAAAGTTTACAGGGACTAAAAGTGAAAAAATCTTAAATTACAGGGTCGACCATTTTAAAAAAAATATTTTTACAGGGACTACAACTGAATTTTCCTGAAATTACAGGGACCAAAAACACTATTAACCCATAAAATAATAACAAGGAGTTCCTCTTCTTCTTCTTCTTATTATTATTATTATTATTATTATTTTGTTGGTACAATCTTTTTCATTATTATTTTAATGTTGGGTTAAATATGTTTTTAGTCACTATAAAATTTATATTTTTGTTTTTAATCTCTGTACCTAGTTTTTAGTTCGTACAAATTATAAAACTATATGTTTTTAGTCCCTAAAGAAGGAATAAAAAATGCAATTTTGTAATTTGTAAGAACTAAAAAGTGGATACAGAGACCAAAAACAAAATTTGAGATAATTATAGGTACTAAATACATATTTAACTCTTTAATGTATATGTACCGGATAAACCACAGTAAGAATTTTGATATTGTTATCCAGCTTCCATTGGTTCCAATCCCTGTCAACACAAAGAGAAAAAACAGTGGCTTGAATCGCTCCCATTGTGGCCATTAAAGCTGCACTTGAGTGATGGCTTGGGTATTCTTTATTCAACTTAGCCTGTGCATCAAAACTCAAATGTGACACATTGACATAAAAATTGTTGATGGATAAAAATGACTAGAGTCTAGAGGAGCTAATGAAAAAGTGTGCTTTCCTAGATCATAAGAAGAAATAACCAACTTAACCTGAGTGATGAACCACAAAGAAAAAGAGCAGCTGCTTGCTAAGGCTATTGGAACACCCAACAGTTTACTACGAAGATCTGTATGGTGCGATGCCATATGCCCATTTTGATTCTGATGTGGATGCAAAAGGTTGATATTGGAAGACCAAATATTAATTTCTAACCCTTTGAAAAAGGTCATCATCATTGCACCACTAATTCCCATTATTGTCCCTATCACCTTGGCCTTTCCTCCTATTAATCCCAAATTTAGTTTGTCCATTCTATAAAAAATAAAAGTAAAGAAAAAGCATTATGAAATGTGGGAGTCACACTTATCTTTTTTTTTTTTTTGACAATCACACTTATCTTTAATTTCTACATTGTTATGCACATCTAATCACAGCTTTAGTAGTTAAAGAAAATGAAAGAAAGTTTAAGTTGTTACATAAAGGCAGATAAGGATAAATTTTTATATGATATTAATCTTAAATATGCCTATCAATAAATTTTGATCTGAGTGGATACGCACCTTTAGATCCTAATGCCAGGTTCGATAAAATCTAAACTTATCTCAAAATTTAGTCTTCAAACCATTTCGCTAGCCCTAATTTTAATTTGTAATTATTTAATAACAATAAGTTTATTACTAAATTTTTCTTATTTTAATATATTTCAAAAGTATATAGAATGCTAATATTGACGTATCTCAATATCATATTAAATAATTTTAGATTAATATAAAATTTTATAAATACGATATGAATAATAGTAACTTTCAGATTTTCAGTCCAACGATAAATATAAAAAAATATTATATTGAATGCTGAAAAAAATTTAAAGTATTACAGAATGTAATTTAATCATTCCTAAATTTTTGAATGCAAAAAATATTTAACGAAAAAAACTACTTGTTGATAGAAATTGAAAATACCATATGAAATATTGATATTAAACTTCATGTCCTTTTATGTTATTTTATATTTATAAATTAGTTTAACAACTTATTTTATTAAGGGAAATGATAGTTAATTATTACGAAAATACAGCGCATGAAATTGAACGTACCACATATAAACCATTTGATTACTGTTGTTTTTTGTTTTGAAAAAAAATGTTAGAAAATAAATCAATCACATCCGTTGCAAATCTTTCGTGGCCATTTTTGTAGTTCGCTTTTTTTAATACTACCTCCGGTCCTAAATATAAGAGACAAAACCCTAATTCATCAAAACCAAGAAAAACACTCTTTTTTTCAATGAAAAACACCTTTTTATCTCACATATCTCTTATATTTTGAACCCCTAAAAAATACCTTTTTGTCTCTTATATTGAGAATCGGAGGGAGTAATAAATAGCAGTCATCTTTTACTAAACACATCAATTTTAATCAATTAGTTTTTCAAATATAAGTTATGACAAACTATTCAGCTATAAACTAGTTTATCAGCTATTCCATCCAGTCTTTTTTATAAGAAACAAAAGAGTTATTTTTCTTGGTCTAATTATAAGAAACACTATCAATTTTCAAATGCATTAAATATCTAATTTCTATTTATACCCTTATTTATAGTGAGACTTATATTAATGAGATAACATATTTACTATGCAAGTGGGTTGGTTCATAAAAGTGATATTTTCGAAGGGAAAAAATTAAATCTTTAAGAGTATCGATTAGAAAAAAAAACTATTTTCAATACGTTTTTTTGTCTGTGTAAATTAGGGTTTTGTTATAATAAGGACCAGAGAGTATTATAATTACAAAACAGAGTCACAGTATGGGTGAGATATGTTTACCCAGAGCATATGGCCATGACAAAGGTAATGCCTGGAATAAGGTTGACCACAGCCAACATAAATGTTGCTGAAGTCAAAGCTAGGGCCTCGAGGTAAAGGTTTAGATATAAACTTCCCCTGAAATATTACTTATTATCAGTTTTCTTACCCTAGAAAATACTTAATATATGGCAAAAAGAAAGTGAAGAATTTTGGTTAAGTACCCAAACAATCCACATAGAAATGCCTTAGAAAGCACACTCCAAGTAATCTTTGGTCTCTTCTTCCTGCAAACAAATAGAAGAAGCCATTTGGCCTAGTTAATCTATTGTTCGAGTTTCATGTTCAAAGAAGCTACACCCTTCGTCTCTCCTCTTACACATTTGGTAGAGAGTTTGATTTTTTGAAAAAACAAATAGGAATCTAGAATTACTATTTTCTAAATAATACATACATATACATATATATATATAATGTTTGATTTTTTAAAATATTAAGAAAATGTGAAATTATGTATCATGAAAAATTTTGAACTAAACTTATCACGAGCGCACAAATGTACCATTAATTTTATTTCCTTTCAGCGAGTAAATGCTAATAAAAATATTGGTAAAAGAGATGTTATATAAAAAATTTGTTGGAAAAGATAACAACGATTTTATAATGTTAAGTTCAAGGAAAATATGTAATAAAACTTGCGGTACCAACAATTACAGTACCAACAAAAAAAATTCTTCTTCCTTTAGAAATAAAAATAAAAATTGATATTAAAACTAAAATGGTTTTAAGATGGTTGGTAATTTATATAGCTTCAAATTTATTTTAGTTTTAATATCAATTTTGAAAACGAAAACATCTTTCAACAATTACACTATTACAGTACCAACAAAAAAAATTCTTCTACCTTTAAGATGGTTGGTAATTTTCTCTTCAAATATCTTCACTTGATTTACTGAAATTAAGAAATCGAATTATTTAAGTTCAAATTTATTTAAGAGTAAACCCTCAGTTTAGTTTATAAACTTACACTCTATCTCCTATTTAGTCCATAAAATATATGAAAATAATAAGTAGTTCCTAAAATTTGTGAAATCCGTTAAATTTTTCACTAAAATTTAATAAGTAGTCCCTTAAGGGGACTAATGAGACGGATTTCATAAAACTTTAGGGACTAATTTGACAGATTTTACTAACTTTAGGGACTACTTATTATTTGTATATCAGGGACTAAAATGTGGGTTTACTCTTTATTTGACTGACAAAGCTGAAAGAGCTTAAGAGTCTAGGTGCAAAATTTCAAACTTCGAGGAGTCAAAATAAAAATTATATAGGGGGATAATGAAAATTTTAATTTTGCAGGGGGTACAAGTGAACACCCTCGGTCTCAAGTAGGTCCGCCAATGCATTTATGTCTTTTATTTTGGACTTTAGAGTACTTTTGCCTCATTGTAAGTTAGTACCGAAAGATATATAAAATTAATCAGAATATGAGTATGTAAAAATTGGATTTTTTTTTGGTGCACTATAAAAATTGAATTTAATTAGAATGCACTGATATTATAAAAAAAATTACATAGAAATCCAATCACATATTACCATATTGATATTTATACATGTATCTTATGTGTGATATCATCACGAAATATGATTGGACCTTTGTGTAAAAAAAAATTTAAACCCTTTCTAAGTAGTGATGAAACTGATAAAAGTTTTAGTAAAGGAAGCTATAGTTAGATACTCTAAACTCTAAAATAATGCGAGTATAAATAAGTGTATCTAACATTATTCTGATTCGACAAGCATAATATTAACATGGATAGCTGTAACTTGTGATTATATAGATAGATAAATAAAGAAGGTGGAAGGTAATGATGGACCTATCAAAGATGAGAGCAATGGGGACAGTGAAAGCAGCTGCACAAATGAGGCGGTAGGCAGTGGCCACCCTCATGCTCATTCCATCATTTATAGCCAGCTTGTAAATGATATTCACCGCAGCAAATGCTATCTGAGCAAACACCATTAACAAGTCTGGTTTCAACCCCTTCAATATACTATACATGTCCTTCATCTTAATTCACAATTGTGAGGAGATGGTGGTGATGGTGTGCATAATGTGGCTGAGCACCGAGGTATATAGTTGATTTTTATATGTGATGTCCTCGTCACTGTTTACATATTATACACCGGAAGGGAATCTGTTATTAAACGTGAAAATTAAAATTAAAGTAACATCAATCAACACGTGTTGTTAATCGGACCTTCTGCTTTAATTTGAGAGCACTTTATTGCTCATCAACAATTGATCAGATTACTTTATTTAAAACCGGGAGTGGAAGACATAATACTTAAAAAAGTTCTACTGTTAAGCCCCAATCAATGAATCTACAAAGAGCGATCATATACATTGCGAAAACACTATTCTTTCACGAGGCTAGATGTGATTTTTTTTAAAAGCCTAGAATTGTTATACTTTTGTAGTGACGACTTAGGATATTGGGTCAGTTAGTGCATAAAATTTTAAAATTATCAAAATTATAACAAAAGCATCGACACATATTTTTTTAAATAACAAGAGCAAATATGTTTACTCTTCTTGTAAAATAACAATAGCATGATTTCTGATAACACAAAACAGGTTTTCAAACTTAAAAAAATAGAAAGTTGCTGGAATTAAAAAAAAATACAATAGATAATAACAAAACAACATAGACCCAACCAACAAAGACCCAATTAAAATAGAAAAATTACAAGAGAAAATTAACAGAGAGATTAGATTAGGGCTTTAGTCTATATTAGGAAAAATTTAAACTTAATAAAAGGAGGAAATAAAGACCGAAGATGTCACTCATCAACAGGAGGGAGAATGGGTCGAGGTGTGAGATAGTGAGAGGAATTGTGTTTTGAGTTTTGAGAGAGATGATTGTGTTTGACTGAATGAGATGAAAGAGGTGACTGTGAGGGCACTGGGTGCAAATTATTATACTGAGAAGGGTCAAAATATAAATTTTATAGTGAATAAGTAGTAGTTTTTACTGTAAAAAAAGTAGTACTTTTAATTTTTCAGAGGGTGCAATTGCACACCCTGAATAACAAGTAGGTCAACCTCTGGTTAAGATGAAATGAGTATAGGTCTAGGTGAAAAATTTTAAATTGCGAGGGGTCAAAATAAAAATTATATAAGAGGTAAGTGAGAATTTTTAAATTTGAGCACACCCTCAATATGAGGTTGGCCTATGCTTTAGTGTTTAGTGGAATACACATGATGGTCAATGTTTGACTAAAAAATAGAAAATGGTCGTGATCTATTCGCTATGAAAACTCTCGCGAGATTCATCGTTTCCAATCTACAAAACCATAAAAAAAGAGTATTTCTATATAGTGCGAAGGAATGCGAAACGAATTGCACGAATACGCTGATGTGGCTTTTTCCCAAAAAAACTATTAAAAAAATAAAACAAAAGGCACATTCATTGTTGCTACTTGCTGTGCAGAAGTCAGAACGTGCAACACTACTCCTCTGCCATTGTTGCTTGAATTGAGAAGTTTTGTCTCGGGCTTTCTTATCTTCAGATTCCAAGCCTTCACGAGCAAAAAACTAAGTTCTTCATCCCCAAACAAAAACCCCATCTCTGCTTAGTCTTCCTCCTTTTTGTCCCCATCACAGTCATCGTCTTTGGCATTGTTACTCTCGTTGAAACCCTTGGCCTTTTGTTCTTAGGAGACAAGGAGAAACAAAAAAAGATGGCTACTTCTGTTGATTCGGACATAAACAAAGAACTGGGCTCCTTATATTCACAGTAAGATTCAGATATGAACATTAACGTAGAGTCATTTGAAGGATCACCATAGAAAGGGAAGATGAAGGGAGGAGTTTGTGGGAGAAAAGATTTGAAGGAAGCATAGACAGATTGAAAGGAAGAAAATGATTAGCGGTGGATCTCAAAACCACTTCATTCGTGTAATCTGCGCGAAATTGTATTTGTAATATTTAGCATTTTTCTAAAAAAATAGTAACATCTTTGTTTTGTATTATTTTGTTAAAAAATAATTTTTTTAAAAATTATAATTTTTTTAGAAATTTTTATTTGCTTGTTTTAGTTTTTAGAAATAATCAAAATATGAAAACAAATCTGAAATGTGATTACAATGAAAAACTATTTTGAGTAGTTTTTAAATTATGATTATAAATAAACAGAAATTAACATACTTTACATAAAATAATCACTAAATTATTTAATGTAAAAGTCACTTTTTTAACTTTAAACACTATTTTATGTGAAAATCGTTCAATCAAATAACAAAAACTGGTCTCTTGTAGCACACCTTGTGTTACAACTTGGGGGTGTTATTAATAAATCTTCTTGGCTTATCAACAAAAAAAAAAAAAAAAACCTGGCCTCTTGCGTGGATTGGACGTCCTTCTGTTTGATTAAGTGGTGGGATCCATTTTCTTTGTACTATATATTTTTAAAACGATCATAACCAAATGTAATTAAACTTTAATTGTTTCTTAAATGCGAAGTCGCGAACTTTAATTTCCTTCTCTTGAGCGCCTTTTTTTTTTTTTTTTTTACTAGTTTCTCTTGCGCGTCTTTAGCTTTTCCTTTTTCTCCCATTCATGCATGTGCTGTTTCTTTAATTTTCATAGTAAGAAGAAGGTCTTTCGTTTTCAATTTCTGCATGCATGCTCACGGAAAATATTGAAACTTCCATCTATAACTTACCAACATGTGCGTTGTTCGTTGAGAAAATCTTAAATCTCAACGGATGCTATTACCCACAAAAGTACTCGATGTAGATGAAACTTGCTAATTAAATAAAAAACTATTCAAGTATTTTCCCCCAAATAACGACTAATGAAGAAGAACAAGAACAAGTTGACATTAGGGTTTTATACTGACATTGCTTTACTTAATGCAGCCATAACATCTCAATTGTGATTACCGTGTTAACTACATCTATATTTGATTGCAGATCAAATTGGTGAACTAGTTATGTTTACTAGCGAAAACAATTACTCTCCAATTTTTTTTCTGTCACCACCTTCCCTCGTGCCACTACTAGAAAAAGTTTAGATACCGGCATAAATTAGAGACCGAAAAAAAAACTAATTTCTAATTCTGTCAATAAGTGTTATAGTGACGGCAAAATTAACTAGAAACCAATTCTTTTTTTTTTCTGTCTCTGACTTCTGTCGCTAAGGTGTTGGTAGCTCAAATATTTTTGCAATTAAATTATTTATTTACATCGTGTGTGGATTAGTATTAATTAGTTATTTAGAATAATTTTCAGTTTTTAACAAATTATTAATAGAAATCATTATGTATATTATAGAACTTGATCAATGGATATTGTATTGGTTTTTCCCCTTATTGAGATGATATGATATGTGGTAGCTAGGTTGGGCTACCCACATTTGATTTCTTTTGAGTGATTTGCATACTCATCTAATAAATTACTAAGGTGCGTTTCACTTAGTTTTTGACAATTTAAAAGCCACTTTAAAGATAAAGTAAAGTATTAAAAATAAAAATCAAAGTTGTTTTTATAGTTTTCATATCTTTTATTTAGCTTTAAAACTTTGCACTTTTTTTTCTTTTTCTCAACTTCACGTGTTATTAAACAAAGGGTAAAACTAAAAGGTAAACTAAGGGAGGAAATATGGTCTCTCTTAGGGTTGACAATGCAAATACCCTGCGATCTCCTCTACTCATGAGAAAGATTCCTTCCAAAGGAGTAAAAAGAAAGTCAAGACCCGTATTGAAAAACCCAAGTCCCATATATACTAGAGGTAAGACCTCAAAAAAGTTTATAAATAAATGACACATTTCACCTTACAAGTCAGTTTTATAAGGATGGGTTAGACTAAAAATCCTAATATGGTATCAAAGCCTGTCCATTGGGCCACCAACCTCGTTATACACGAATCAAACCCAATAGTGATGGGCATGATGATTGTATTGGAAAAAACTTAAGTCCCACGTATACTAGAGATAACGCATCAAAAGAGTTTATAAGTAAATGACATACCTCACCTTAAAAGCCGACTTTGTAAGGATGAGTTAGGCCAAAAATCCTAATAACCCAAGATGATGATAGCTTAGAGGAATACATTGAGGAGGAAATAATGCATGATATCGAACTAAATAGGTTGCCATACAAGGGGTACAAGGAAAATGAGGGAGAAGATTCTCTAGAGAAACCTTTTGTGCCTGGTTGGAGATCCTTATGTCAGATGAGAAGTGGGGTTCTTGGTCTCGACCTTGGTAGAATATGCTGATATTTAGGTGCTGGGGAAAAGGTGAACTTTCATGTTCGTGAAAATGAACTGAAGAGAAACTTGTCTAAGAATGGTACGATCAAGATTATCAACTTAGCAGATGATTGTTATCTGGTTTGCTTATCCTTTAAAGAAACTTGCTATATTTGAAGGTTTATGGGTGTTGGCTGACCACTATCTTATAGTATATATGTGGAGACCTTTTACTACTAGAAAAATCGATTTTAGAGAGTGAAATTTGAGAGGAATGCATATCCCTCACTAATAGCAACGGATTTAGTGACGAAAAACAAGATATCAGGTGTACTTAATTTGTATCTAGTTTGTGACGGAGTTAGTGACAGAAAAAATCCGTCGCTAATTTATCCGTCACAAAATCCGTCACAAATTGACTAAAATACATTTAGTGAGAGATTTTTTAGACGGAAAAATTCCCTCTCTAAATCTTTCGTCACTAAATTCGTCACAAAATGTTTAAGATGCAGTTTAGTGACGGAATCCATCATAAATATCGAGGGATATTTTCCCTCACTAATAGCGACAGATTTTGTGAGAGATTTTAAAACTCAATAATTAGCAAGGGATATTTTTCCACACTAATAGCGAAGGATATTTTCTCTCACTAATAGCGACAAATTTTTTGAGGGGTTTTAAACTCAACGATTAGTGAGGGATATTTTTCGTCACTAATTTTTTTTTTTTTTTGAAAATGCACTAGTGCAAAACTAACTTTCGGAACAGAGATTTTAAATCGGTTGTTTTAAATAACCGATTTAAAAACAAATGCGGTGGCATTTTTGAAAATAAATTGAAATTTTGACATTCTACTAAACCTTTTAAATCGGTTGTTTAAAACAACCGATTTAAAAGGTTTTAAGAAATTTTTTTTTAAATCTGGTGTTATAAACAACCGACTTTAAAGGTCCCAAAAAAAATTAACATTAACCTTTAAAATGGGGCTTCTTAAACCACCGATTTTAAAAGCCTTCTAATTTTATTTTTTCCCTTCCCTCTCATACCATTCCCTCGACCCAGCTGCGCGAAAAAACCCTACAGTTCTCTCTTCCCTCACGCTGCGAATAGAAAGACCCTGCTGCGACTCATACCATTCTCTCTTCCCTCACGCTGCGGCTCCTTCGTGCCGCCACAACGTGCTCTCTCCCTATCCTTCACATCTGCCATGCGAACCCAACCGCGAGGAAACCCGAAGTCACCGCCGCCTTCTTAGCTGTTTCTGGCCACCAAAGGCCGCGAAACAGAACACCTAAGTCGCCATGTTCATTTCAGATGAAAGGAGCCAAACAACGAAAACCCTAACTTCCGCTTTGAGCTCGAATCCGGCCGTGGGCCACCAATGGAGAAACCAAACTGGTCATTCTCTTCCTCTCACCGCCCAAAGCAAAACCCCTAAACCGTAAACGCGACAGAGAAGTTTCGCTGGCGACCACCGCGCCGAAAAAATCGCCGTCGTGCTGGAGTCATGGCCGTGATGCTTTGCTTCTTTGCTGTTGTTTTTTTTGTTTTTTTTTTTTTGCTGCTTTGCTGCATCTTTTCTTCTGTGAGACTGTGGTCTCTTATTCTATTTGCCGCTTCGCTTCGCTTTGTACGCTTCGCTTCGCTCGATTTCTTATTGCTGTGGAAAGGACAATTTTGTTGATTGTGATGGTGCTATGATATATTCTTCGATTCTTCAGGACTTTGTTTTCCATTTTGCAGATTTTCTGAATTTTCTTGGACTTGGTTGCTTCTGAATGCATAATGACCTCTAGCAAGTAGTGTGTCATATGCTGAATTTTTTACAGTCATGTAAGATATTTGTTACATTCATAGATTTAGGCCATTTTTATAAACAAGTGAAATGTTTGTAGCATTATTTTACTTGCAATAAAAATGCCGTGAATATGTTGTCTGATTCATTTTGTCTGTTTTAGGTGTTGTATCACCATCTTCTGGGATGAGTTTACAAGAGAGTCCACCAAACAAGCTCTAGCGGAATGGGCAGCATCTCCAGATCTAGGTGTAATTCAGTTTTACAATTTTCAGTAAGGTGTAATTCTTCTTGAACCATACGTCTTTGTCAGTTGGATTTCAGTTGCTTTTATGGAGTCTTTGGATAGAAATGGTGACAAATTATTAGAGTTGTAAAGATATTTTTGGGCTGGGTCAAGTTAGGCCAAATTTAGTGAGCAAGTTGTTTGTTAACTCAGTCCAATCTTCTCTGAGCCGTGGGTCAAACGAGCTGTCTCATGGGCCCATAGTTTTTAAAAAACAAAATCATTTTTAACAATATAAGTAATATAGTGTTAACTTTTTCTTTATAGAATAACTGAGGTTACTACCTTTTGGCCATTGTATTATATTTTTAATAGTGCATCTTGGTTTTTGTAGAAGGTAGGAATGCAATATTTGTGGAGCCTTCTTGGTTTGGAAACTGGAAAGTTGTTACTCTCTATGTTGGTAAGTTTCATTCTCATGATACTTTCTTTTTCTGCTGAAACATGAAACATTTGTTTAGGTTCATGAAACTTCTGGATTTAGATTTATTAGATTTTGTTCAATTGCTAATTTGGTTTTCTATCTCTAATTTTCTCCTTCATTTACTATTGTAATTTCACTGCACATAACATGTTTATATGGAGTCGGCTTATATTGAATGGCAATAGAACATGTTTATATTGAATGTCTTTATTTATTTGATAGAATTACCAAATTGCTATGAAAAGTGTTAGTCTTAAGTTGGATACGGGTCATAGTTCTATTGACTAATCCACAGTTCTTTTATTGACTGTGGATACAGGTCACAGTTCTTTTGACTTATTTGTGTCTGACTGTTATTTAGTACATGCATTAAAGTTAGGTATCAGTACATGCGTTAAAGTTTAATTTATGGGCCATGTGCAGGTTTGATTGTTCTTTGCTATATCGACCAATTTGCATTTACGCCTCAAGAAGGCAATCAATCAAAATGACATCTTGATTTCCTTGAAGATACTGCAACTACTTACCAAATCAAGAAGCATGAGCTTTCCTTTGCTTTGCATAATCACTTAGATCATGACTTTCTAATGAGTGTGGCATTTACAAGAATAGAAAGCTTACTTGTGAAATATTTTAACCTCGGATGATTTTTAAGAGACATTTTAAAGTAATGTTAATGCTCTTCCAAAAGCATTAGGCTAATTGTGAACCAGCTTATAGTTTGTGATACTCTTAAGCAGGGGACATCTCTAGTCGGGAGCCAATGATCATCTCTAAGTCGGGAGCCAATGATCATGTGGCGAGTATTATGTGAAAATATGGAATCGTAAATTAGTTAAGAAATGTCATAATTGAAGGTCTTTGATTGCCCACTAATTGTGAGGTTTGATCCCCTTTAGTATTCATTTTAATTTTTATGGTAGCACTCATAATGGTAGGCTCAGTAGTCAAAAGAGTCGCACATGAAGCTTTCACAGTGTTCTTTGAGTCTTGAGTGACTATGTAATTGGTATTCGATGTGAACTTTATAGTCTTTATTTGGTATTCTTTATTCATTATATATCGATAAGAAATAATTTTGATGTGAACTTTATAATCTTATTTTAGGTGTAAATATAATGACAGTAATTATGTAATATGTCTTTCTGTAGCTTTATTTACTTCCATGCTAATTTTTCTCTAGTTGTCTCCATCCACACTTAATCGATGGAGCATTCTCCGATTGATTATAATTAATATAATTAACTTCTTACATCATTATAGCTCAGCTTGATCACGAGAAGGAACCAAGCATTGGGGTGGAGAAGAATCATTAGAGAAGATAGATGCAATGCTTGCGCTTTATGTTTGTTTTTAAAATAATTGTCTTCTTTCCTTCATTCTCACCATGCGCTTAGTTAAAAGTACCTCGCTGGTATATGCAAACACCGTTGTCCAAAGGTGTGGAACTCATATTCTTTGCTAAGCTAGGTACATGCAAAGATCAAGCAGTTGTCATAGATAGACATGAATTCCCTATGAGAACCTACCTTCTGTGATTGGTACTGCAGGTTTCTTTAAAGATGTTAGCACAAGTTGTCATAGACATTTTTAACATAATATTTCTAGCTCTACCTATTAATAGAGGTTTTAGCTTCCTATGTCAAATAGATTTTTGAAGTTGGATTACAAGTGCAAGAATTTACGCTTTGAGTACTATCAAAAAATTTGGCTTACTTTTTGTTTGTTGCTTGAAATTTGATTAATGAGCTGCACTGGAGGTTGGAGGTGGAAAAGAAAAGAAGGAAATAGCAGAATTGGGAGCTCACCAAGTTATGGGTGAAAGCTGAGGAATCGCAAATGAGAAGATTGTTAGCATTTTGTGGTATTTTAAATTCTGATTCTTATTTTATCATAGCACAAATGAGAAGATTGTTACCCTAACCCTTTTTGGGTACTCTCAAGTTAAGGACTTGCTGATTTTGTGGTATTTTAAATTCTGCATTTTCTCTTCTCTTCTCTTCTATTTTTCTTTCATCTGTTACCTCTTCTCACTAATTTTTCTTGAATTTTTATGGGTTCTTCAACTTCCCCACTAAGATAAGCTGGTGTTGGATTTTAAGGGAACTCTTATGCTAACTTAAGTTGCTATATGGAAACTTAACCTTGCCAAGAAACCTTTGGTTGTTCTGACGTTTGAACATTAAAACTTCAATTTGGTGAAATAAATGGATTAGGTTGTCTTATTTAGTGTCTCACTTAATAAAACTACATAGAACCAACTTCATATCTAATTCATATCTTTCTCATTTTTGTTTTTATTAGTCTAAATTTTCAATCATTATTTATATGTAGTTATTTTGTCATGTGCCCTTATTAAACCTCAAGATTAATATTAATGCAAGAATTTGTTGTTATTAACATAGGGGTCTGTCTTGATTTAGATGGTGTGAACGGTGTGTGTTGCAAGAGCCATCAAAGATTGAAGTATGTCTTCTCTGATTTTGTGCAGAGAAGGTATTCTCAAAATTAATTATGTCAGTGGATTGAATTAAAGATATAGAATTACTGATATGAGTTTTGCATACATGCAGCTATTGAACTAATTAGTAAGAACTTCATAGTTTATCAAACCTACACTAGATATTATGTCCTCCCTGATGAGCTACCAAATTTTATTGTGGAATTGGAAATTTTTCTTCCATTCATGAAGTGAGCTGTATTAATCGTTAAGAGTTATGCCATCAAAACTTGACAGCATCTTTCTATATGTTGATTCACATAATATTACCATTACCATTCATTATGACAGAACTAGAAGGATGGCATCTAATTCTGTCATGGGATTTGTTACCATTTTGCAGTTATAGCTCCCTGCTTTAGCATTGAGCAATCCGGTTCTATTTAACTCCAGTATACCCTGGCCTCTATATATCTTGTTAATTCTCATTCTTTGTCCTGTGAACTTTTGCGGGATAATTTTTCTCACTTAAGTTATGGACCTCGGTCGATGATATGGTTGTGTAACTTATTGTGATATATTTCTTCTTTCACCAGGGCTTGTCAAAAGTATCTTTGCGGAAAAATCTAGAGCTAAAGCCAATCTGCGTGTTTTATCTTTTGGGTATTATTTTGTATTTATCAAGACATGATTAATAGATATCGACTAGTCTCTAAAACAAATATGGTATGCCGATATCATTGTCTGTCAGGCGATTTTTGGTTGTCTCAAGTGATGATTATGAGTCGATGTCATTGTTTTATTATTGCTCTTGAATGTAAATACTCAATTGAAAAGTAGCGGACAAGTAGATTAATGGAGTGAGAAAGAATTTAATGTTTTAATTAGAATTCCTGGGTTATCGGCCTAATCAAACCATTGTAGAAAGAATTAATAAGTAAGATTCAATTTAATTCTTAACATACATTATGATATAATTTTAGAACTTTGACTTATCATGAATATTCTTTTATCAGTGCAATCGATGGATATAATAGGCTTAAAGGAGTTAGGAGAAGTAATCCGCCTGAATGGTTGTTGCCCAAAGTAAGTAGTTTAAATTAAAAATATCATTTACAAATATTAGGATATTTAATATTAACCAAGTGCATAATTTTTATATTTATTTGTAGGTGGCTCGTCAAACCGACGGGTGGGCATGTGGGATATATGTCATGAGGCATATGATGACCATTATCTCGGCGGGGATAGTCGGAAATTGGATGGAGGTAATATTTAAAAACTCAATAAGCTTAATTGATTTTGTATTTGTACTTAATTAAGCATTATTTTGGTTATATTAACTAGTGTTTATATTTTCTTTTTCAAGGTATTCAATGACACATCACCAATGTCAAATGATGAGCTTTTGAGCATGAGACAACTCTGGGCAGAATTTTTTTGCAAATTCCATACCGAGTTGAAATACGAGCCAAAGAGGAAAAAGAATAGAAAAAATGGTGGATAAAACAATTAGCAATGTTTCAGTTTGTGTTTTTGATTTAGTTAGGTTTGTATTTGAATATTAGTTTTTGACTTGTGTTTTAACAAATTGTAAGTTAGACTTGTATTTGATTTAGTTTCAGTTTAAGTTTTAGATTTAGTTAAGTTTGTATTTGACTATTAGTTTTAGTTTTAGTTTGTATTTTGATTTGGTTTAGTTTTAGTTTGTGTTTGGTTGCTGAAAAAACTATATTGTTGTGATTGTTACGGTTGTATTGAAATTTCTTTGAAAAAAACTTGTTGTAGTTTTTCTGGTTGTTTTTACAGGTATATATATGGTTGCTGTAAAAACAAATATAATTTTTTTTTTAAAAAACTACCTTTTAAATCGGTTGTTTTAAATAACCGATTTAAAAAGACCTTTTAAATCGGTTGTTTATAAACAACCGATTTAAAAGGTCATTTTGAAACAAGAAAAGAACATATGGGACTTTTTAAATCGGTTATTTAAAATAACCGATTTAAAAAGACTTTTTAAATCGGTTATTTAAAATAACCGATTTAAAAGGTAGTTTTCAATTCTTTAGTTTAAGAAGAAATGTGACGTTTTAAATCGGTTGTTTATAAATGACCGATTTAAAAAGTCCTTTTAAATCGGTTGTTTATAAACAACCGATTTTAAATCTCTAATATGACCAGATTTTGACTTGAATTCAGCCTTTTTAAATCGGTTGTTATAAATAACCGATTTAAAATGTCAAATTTAAATCGGTTAAATAACCGATTTAAAATCCTCAGACATACTAAATCCAGAGCATCTAAATCGGTTGTCCAACCGATTTTAAAACCCCAAATAACCGATTTTAAATCCCGAATTTGCACTAGTGATGATTATTTTTTTAAGGTGTTTATGCTACTGTTCGATTTGCTTCTAACAAGGATCAGTGACGTGGACATTAAATGAGTGGGTGAGATTATATGATTTTGTGTTAGTTTGTTTCCCGAGAAAGTTATGTTCAATTTTTTTTACCCAGCCAAATCGTTATACTCTCTTTGCTCAGTTATACAATCACACAACAGAGAAAACACCAGAAACATTGTCCCTTTTCTTTTTCTTTCTATTTCTCTTTTGCAATTGAATATAGAACCATCCCAAAATCGATTTCTACAAAGAGGAAACGAGAGAGATGATGATGGAAGTAGTCTCCAACGGCGAGCTTCACTGCCGCAGCACCATCAGCAACTGCCACCGCCGATGATTCTCGGTGCGCAAAGCAGCGACGACGATGATGGAGATCAAGGCTCCAAAGAAGCGTGTTGTGACATGGGTTCAGGACGAGACCCGAAGCCTTATTGGTCTCCGACGTGAGATGGATTCACTGTTCAACACTTCGAAGTCGAACAAGCATCTTTGGGAACAGATATCGGCGAAGATGAGAGAGCGAAGCATCTCATGGGTTTCGATCGATCCCCAATGAAGTGCACTGATAATTGGAGGAATCTTTTGAAGGAGTTTAAGAAAGCGAAGCATCAAGATAGAGGAGGGAGTGGGTCTGCAAAGATGTCTTATTGCAAAGAGATTGATGAGATCCTCAGAGAGAAGAGCAAGAATGGGCAGTATAAGATCTTCTCTCATATGTTTATCTTTCGGTTTATCTTCTTTGTCTCAGGTGACCATATTCGTTCGGTGGTGGTTTCCAGTGGCATCATCTTTGTAACACCCTCATTTTTGTGCTAGAACCTTTTAATTCCTTGTGTGTTTGATTAAGCCTTTCATGTATGTGAATGTGTTAGTTATGCTATTGACTGGTTAGAAGTCCAATGAGATTGGCATGGTGCGCGTATAGGCGAGTCGGGACATAAAACTAGCAACTGATACAGTTCCAGGGTGCGCCCCAGGGCTCCCAGGCCTCACCGAGAGCAGGCGCAGGGCACCCAGAGGATGCTGGCGCCAGGCGCCCACTGCTGATAAGTGATGGTGCGCTGTTTCGCGTTTTAACCCGTTTTGGGCCGGTCCTGTGACCTAGTACGACCAATTCTCGACCTGGAAGAGCAACCACGACCCCTAGGCTTAACCTAGCCTCTAAACATCAGTTATAAAACCATAAACATGATTAGGAGCTGCTCATAAGATCAACCAAGATAGAGGAAAAACCCTTCTTCCCTTTTTCCCCAATTTGGTGCTGTCAAGGGCTCTGACTCTAGACTACGCTACGGAACTCGACCGGGAGCATAGTTACTGTAATTCGTACAGCCTCATTGGGAGGAATAGGAAGAGGTAAGCCTTCTAATGATAGCCTTGTCTTTAAGATCAATGTTAGGGTTCTAAATTATGATTTTTCCATTCCTAAACCCTTGCTCTTGTGTTTTTGCTGAAGAAAGCTTCACTAGGAAAGGAAAAGCTTGGTGTTGCCTCATCCCCTCCTAGGAGCACGAAATTCACTTGAGGTATAGGATAGTTGCTCTCTCCTAGTGAGTGTATGGAACTTGTGTGAACAATAGGGGTGTCCCAAGACCCCTATGCCTCGCGCGGTAACGAAAAACGGGCACTATCACCGCCGTGATAGGGGGATATTCGAACTCCCCAAATTATCTTTCTCGACTTGTGATAATTTTATTGGTTGATGAATTTGGCGTGATGATTGAGCTTTAGTTGTTTACACGCTTGATGTGCAGAAGTTGTTTGCTACCATATGATAATGTCAGGAATTTAAATAGCTAAATGGTAAGTTTTAGACCCTATGAATGTGTAGCCACTAAGTATGGATCAAGGAACTCTAGACCATGTCCAACTAAGTTCGGAGGGATGTAATGGTGAGGCATCAGATCCTCGAACGGGTATAAATCCTCTGTTTTCGAATTGGGTGACAGTGGCAGGGCGCCAGGCGCCCACGCTGCCAGGCGCCAGGCGCCCAGTGACAGCATGCACCCTCATGTTTCGTCGCGTTTCCCCGAGTTCCCGCAGTTAGGTTGATATTGTAAAGCCTAAGTAGGATGTCTAAAGTTCATTTATGATGCCTATTGATTTATTAGTATGATAATCTGAGAGAACTAGACCTTTTATTCCAAATCTTCACTTGGATGTTATGTGCTTAATCAAAGTTGCTAAGAACATTAAATGTTTATGTTATTGGTGGAAGGCACTAGCTAGCTTATGAATTTGTGTTCTGTTGTTGTTGTTGTTGTTGCTCTGTCGAAGATATTGCGATAGAGGATGTTATGGTTAGACACCGCGTTTGGTCATGTTCATGCATCATGGTGTCGGCATTGTTGTTGTTGTTGTTGTTGTTAGTAGGGCGTATCGGGCAAGGTATCCCGTGACGGGCGAGGTTACCCGGTCCTACGGTTAATGGGGCGAATCGGGCATGGTATCCCGTGACGGGGGAGGTTCCCGGTCCCGCTGTTATTGGGGCACTACGGACATGGTATTCCGAAACGGGCAAGGTATCCCGGCCTCGTTAGAAGTGGATCCACATGCATATAATTATGCTCTTCGAATCACATCATTTTCCATGATAACATGCTTGGTTGTTCAGTTTTTTTGTGGTGTATCATAATGTTGTGATTGATGCTGTAGCATGTGATATTTGAATGTTGTGGTAATGTACTTTAGCGTTGCGTTTAATGCTGTGCCTTGTGGTATTTGACCGTTGCTGTGATATGTTATGCCTTGGTACTAGTGAGTAGACGTTTTTATTGGAATTATTGTATATGCGCATTGTTCATTGATTTCCTACACTGATTGCACTATTTGAGGTTATGACGACTAACCCTTTTGTGGCTACGCATATCCCACCGGGTATGTGTAGATGTTGAGACTGCAGGTGTTGAGGATGCGAATGCCAATGAGTAATCTCGATGTCGATCGGGATGAATAGAAGATTTGCATGTGTTTACTTATTTAAGTTTTTGTATTCTCCGATGTAATAATTAGGGAAAGAGCTCTGAATTATTGTGACATCGGGAACCTGGGTTGTAACTCCTTTGATTGTTGTTTTCCGCAAATGAGAGTGATGACTCTATTCCACGATGACTGAAGTTATAATTTGACACAAATAAAAAGTATTTTGTTTCTCCGTGTTTTATTTTACATTATTACGTTGTTATAATGACTTGCTGGGGTAGAGGGAGTCACATTTAGTGGTATCAGAGCTCGGCTTGATTCTCAGGCCGTGGTATGTGTCTATTATGTTTTTGTCTGTGTGCTCGGTGTGATTGTTTATGCTAAAATAGATAGGAGTATGAAGGGTAAGACTCATTTTATAGGCTAACCGTTTTCTGTTTGCCTCAGAAGTGAGGAATGGCAGTGGCCGTCTTTGTGATTGACGCCTTAGTATGGCGGGTTCTTTGGCTTTGGAGTGCTACCAGAACCGTACTGATAGACCTGCTAATTTCAGAAGCATTGCTGATTTTTAGAAAAACAACCCTCCAACCTTTAAGGGGGCATTTGACCCTGATGGAGCCCAACACTGGATACGTGAAATGGAGAAGATTTTTAGAGTGATGGGCTGCACTGATGAACAGAATGTGGCTTTTGCTGCTTTCAAGCTGACCGACGAGGCTGAGTATTGGTGGGAGAACACTAGTTGGAGGTTGGAGAATACAAACCGCTGTAACTTGGGAGATATTCAAAGACAGATTCTTGGAAAAATATTTTCCCGCTGAGATTCGTGACCGAAAGGAGGCTGAGTTCTTAGCTTTAACACAGGGGAATATGTCTGTAGATGAGTATGCGGTGAAGTTTGAGGAATTATCTCGTTACTATCCTGCTTATCAACTAGCAACTGGCGACCGCTCGAAGTGCGTTAAGTTTAAGAACGGCTTACGACCTGAACTCAGCGGCGTGGTCAGTTTCGCCACTTACCGACTTTGGGAACTTTGTCCAGAAGACCAGAGACTTTGAAGAGGCTTATAATGAGAGGGTAGCCGCTTTCAGAAACATCAGTGGGAAACCTAAACCCACCCAAGGAAGAGGGAGACAGCCCTTAGCACCTATGGCTAAAGAATTTAAGAATACCAACTTTGGAGGGGCTAATCCTGTCGCGGGAAAAGCAGTTGGGGGAAGCTCTTGGCCCTACAATCAGATTAGATGTGGCAAGTGTGGCAAGGACCACTATACTTATTTATGCAAGGAAACATCTGTTATCTGCTTCAAGTGCAACAAGCCCGGTCATATCAGCCGCGACTGTGATGGACTGAAGAACGAGCCAGCAAATAATAACAGGACTCCGAAACCTCAGGCTAACAGGATGAAGTCGACTGGCAGGGTGTTTGCTCTCACTGGCACAGAGGCAGCGGAATCAGAAGATCTTATCCAAGGTACTTGCTTTAATCAGGGAATTTCTTTAGTGGTGTTGTATGATTCTGGTGCGACCCACTCTTTCATCTCTGCCGAGTGTGTGAAAAATTTGCAATTGCCTACATCTCGTTTAACCTTTGATTTGTTTGTGGATATTCCTTCGCATGAACCTGTTATTACTTCTCTTGTGTGCAAGGAGTGCACTCTTGTGATTGGTAGTAAGAACTTCGTAGTGGACCTAGTGTGTTTACCTGTTCGGGGGATAGACATTATTTTAGGTATGGATTGGTTGACTGCTAATCATGTACTTTTGAACTGCTTTGATAAAACTGTGGTGTTTGGAGCGCCTGAGCCTAGTGATCCACGGGTGGTTACCGCCAAGGAAATTCGATCGTCCTTGAAGGGAGGTGCACAGGTATATGTGATGTTGTGTTCTATGGCTATAGAGACGAAAGTAGAAGCCAAAGATGTACCCACCGTTTGTGAGTTTCCGGAAGTATTTGCAGAAGTTAACTTTTTACCACCGGAACGAGATGTGGACTTTGCTATCGACCTTGTTCCGGGAACGGGACCGATCTCCATGGCCCCTTACAGGATGTCTCCGTTGGAACTAGAAGAATTAAAGAGGCAATTGGAAGACATGCTGGAGAAAAAGTTTATTAGACCAAGTGTGTCCCCATGGGGAGCGCCGGTTTTATTGGTAAAGAAGAAGGATGGTTCGATGAGGTTGTGTGTTGACTATCGGCAACTTAACAAGGTTACTATCAAGAACCGCTACCCTTTGCCGAGGATAGATGACCTTATGGACCAACTAGTAGGAGCATGTATTTTCTCTAAAATTGATTTGAGGTCGGGGTACCACCAGATTCGGGTGAAGAAGGAGGACATCCCGAAAACCGCGTTCCGAACGCGTTACGGTCACTATGAGTACCAGGTGATGCCATTCGGTGTGACTAACGCACCAGCGGTATTTATGGATTACATGAACACGATATTTCGCCCATATTTGGATAAGTTTGTGGTTGTTTTTATAGACGACATCTTGATTTACTCCAAGACCCGAAGGGAGCATGAAGGGCACTTGAGAGCTGTACTACAAGTGTTGAAGGAAAAACAATTGTATGCCAAGATGTCGAAGTGTGAGTTTTGGTTGGAAGAAGTGGGATTTCTAGGCCACGTAATTTCTAAAGGCGGTATAGCGGTGGACCCAGTGAAGGTGGAAGCTGTGTTGCATTGGGAAGCTCCTAAATCGGCAACCGAGATAAGAAGCTTTTTGGGCCTAGCTGGTTACTATCGAAGGTTCATCGAAGGTTTTTCAAAGATAGCACTACCGATGACCCGACTTACTAGGAAGGGGCAAGTTTTCTTGTGGGATGCTAAGTGTGAGGAAAGCTTTCAGATACTAAAGAAGAAGTTGACTACGGCACCAGTGTTAGTGCTGCCCGACCCGCTTAAACCTTTTGTGGTCTACTGTGATGCTTCAAAGCAAGGACTAGGTGGTGTGCTAATGCAGCATGGTAAGGTTGTGGCGTATGCTTCTCGTCAATTAAAGTTACACGAGCAGAATTATCCTACCCATGACTTGGAATTAGGTGCAGCTGTCTTTGCCTTGAAGATCTGGAGGCACTACCTTTATGGGGCTCGGTTTGAGGTTTTCAGGGACCATAAGAGCCTCAAGTATCTGTTTGACCAGAAGGAGTTAAACATGAGGCAACGTAGGTGGATGGAATTCCTAAAAGACTACGAATTTGAGTTGAACTACCATCCAGGCAAGGCAAATGTCGTGGCAGATGCGCTTAGTAGAAAGGCGTTGCATTGCTCGACTATGATGATTAGGGAAATGAAGTTAATAGAAGAGTTCAGAGATCTGAGTCTAGTGTGTGAAAGGACCCCCATGAGCGTGAAGCTTGGCATGTTGAAAGTGACTAATGATCTAATGGGTCAAATCCGGGAAGGGCAGAAGACCGATCTGTTCTTAGTTGAGCAGAAGATCTCGATTGCTCAAGGGAAGCCAAGTGAATTTACTGAGGGGACGGATGGAATTTTAAGGCTCCAGGTCGAAGTTCTGCTTCTGACATCCCCGAATTGAAAAAGACGATTCTGGAAGAAGGTCATAGGAGTAGCCTGAGCATACATCCCGGGGCTACTAAGATGTATCAAGACTTAAAGAGATTATTCTGGTGGCCTAGTATGAAGAAGCAAATAGCCGAATTTGTGTACGCATGCCTGACTTGCCAAAAGGCCAAGATTGAACATCGTAAACCTTCGGGACGCTATACCGCTTATTCATCCGGGAATGGAAGTGGGACAGTATCGCTATGGATTTTGTGTCCGGACTTCCCAGGACTTCAGCTGGTTACGATGCAGTGTGGGTGATTGTTGACCGGTTAACCAAGACGGCTCACCTTTTACCGGTAAACATGGAATTCCCTATAGAGAAGTTAACGAAGTTGTACATTAAGGAGATCGTTAGACTGCATGGTGTTCCCTCTAGTATCATATCTGACCGAGATCCTAGGTTCACATCTGGGTTTTGGAATAGCCTGCATGAAGCGTTGGGAACCAAACTTAGACTGAGCTCAGCCTATCACCCCCAAACGGATGGTCAGTCAGAGCGGACTATTCAGTCATTAGAGGATCTGTTGCGGGCTTGTATGTTGGAGGAATCCGGAAGTTGGGATAAGTTCTTACCCTTGGTGGAGTTCACCTATAACAATAGTTATCACTCTAGTATTGGTATGGCCCCATATGAGGCGCTTTATGGGAGGAGGTGCCGTACTCCCCTTTGCTGGTGTGAGTCCGGTGAAAGCCTAGTATTGGGACCAGAAGTGGTGAGGGAGACAACCGAGAAAGTGAAGTTAAGCCAAGAGAAAATGAGGACTGCTCAAAGCAGACAGAAGAGTTATTACGACAACCGGACCAAGAAGTTGACTTTTAAGGAAGGAGAACACGTTTTTCTACGTGTTACCCCAACCAAGGGAGTTGGTAGAGTTTTAAGGGCTAAAAAGCTTACTCCTAGGTTCATCGGACCCTACCAAATTTTGAAGCGAATTGGTGAAGTAATCAGGTGGTGCTGCCACCGTTGTTGGGAAACCTTCACAATGTATTTCACGTGTCTCAACTCCGTAAGTACATACATGATCCCAGTCATGTGATAGCACAAGACGCGATCCAACTCAAGGACAATCTCACATTTGAGACGTCACCGGTAAGGATTGAGGACCGGAAGAGGAAGCAACTACGCGGAAGGGAGATTCCCTTGGTGAAGGTAATTTGGAGTGGAGCAAACGATGAAAGTGCAACGTGGGAGTTGGAGAGTAAGATGCGGGAACTGTATCCGCAACTTTTCACTACAGGTCAGTAATAATTCCGAGGACGGAATTTTTCTAAGGGGGGGAGGATTGTAACACCCTCATTTTTGTGCTAGAACCTTTTAATTCCTTGTGTGTTTGATTAAGCCTTTCATGTATGTGAATGTGTTAGTTATGCTATTGACTGGTTAGAAGTCCAATGAGATTGGCACTGGCGCCAGATAGGCGAGTCGGGACATAAAACTAGCAACCGATACAGTTCCAGGGGGCGCAGGGCACCCAGAGTAGGGCGCAGGGCGCCCAGGCCTCACCGAGAGCAGGCGCAGGGCGCCCAGAGGATGCTGGCGCCAGGCGCCCACTGCTGATAAGTGATGGTGCGCTGTTTCACGTTTTAACCCGTTTTGGGCCGGTCTTGTGACCCAGTACGACCCATTCTCGACCTGGAAGAGCAACCACGACCCCTAGGCTTAACCTAGCCTCTAAACATCAGTTCTAAAACCATAAACATGATTAGGAGCTGCTCATAAGATCAACCAAGATAGAGGAAAAACCCTTCTTCCCTTTTTCCCCAATTTGGTGCTGTCAAGGGCTCTGACTCGAGACTACGCTACGGAACTCGACCGGGAGCATAGTTCAGTAATTAAATGCAGCCTCATTGGGAGGAATAGGAAGAGGTAAGCCTTCTAATGATAGCCTTGTCTTTAAGATCAATGTTAGGGTTCTAAATTATGATTTTTCCATTCCTAAACCCTTGCTCTTGTGTTTTTGCTGAAGAAAGCTTCACTAGGAAAGGAAAAGCTTGGTGTTGCCTCATCCCCTCCTAGGAGCACGAAATTCACTTGAGGTATGGTATAGTTGCTCTCTCCTAGTCAGTGTATGGAACTTGTGTGAACAATAGGGGTGTCCCAAGACCCCTATGCCTCGCGCAGTAACGAAAAACGGGCACTATCACCGCCGTGATAGGGGGATATTCGAACTCTCCAAATTATCTTTCTCGACTTGTGATAATTTTATTGGTTGATGAATTTGGAGTGATGATTGAGCTTTAGTTGTTTACACGCTTGATGTGCAGAAGTTGTTTGCTACCATATGATAATGTCAGGAATTTAAATAGCTAAATGGTAAGTTTTAGACCCTATGAATGTGTAGCCACTAAGTATGGATTAAGGAACTCTAGACCATGTCCAACTAAGTTCGGAGGGATGTAATGGTGAGGCATTAGATCCCCGAACGGGTATAAATCCTCTGTTTTCGAATTGGGTGACAGTGGCAGGGCGCCAGGCGCCCACGCTGCCAGGCGCCAGGCGCCCAGTGACAGCATGCACCCTCATGCTTCGTCGTGTTTCCCCGAGTTCCCGCAGTTAGGTTGATATTGTAAAGCCTAAGTAGGATGTCTAAAGTTCATTTATGATGCCTATTGATTTATTAGTATGATAATCTGAGAGAACTAGACCTTTTATTCCAAGTCTTCACTTGGATGTTATGTGCTTAATCAAAGTTGCTAAGAACATTAAATGTTTATGTTATTGGTGGAAGGCACTAGCTAGCTTATGAATTTGTGTTCTGCTGTTGTTGTTGTTGTTGCTCTGTCGAAGATATTGCGATAGAGGATGTTATGGTTAGACACCGCGTTTGGTCATGTTCATGCATCATGGTGTCGGCATTGTTGTTGTTGTTGTTGTTGTTAGTAGGGCGTATCGGGCAAGGTATCCCGTGACGGGCGAGGTTACCCGGTCCTACAGTTAATGGGGCGAATCGGGCACGGTATCCCGTGACGGGGGAGGTTCCCGGTCCCGCTGTTATTGGGGCACTACGGACATGGTATTCTGAAACGGGCAAGGTATCCCGGCCTCGTTAGAAGTGGATCCACATGCATATAATTATGCTCTTCGAATCACATCATTTTCCATGATAACATGCTTGGTTGTTCAGTTTTTTTGTGGTGTATCATAATGTTGTGATTGATGCTGTAGCATGTGATATTTGAATGTTGTGGTAATGTACTTTAGCATTGCGTTTAATGCTGTGGCTTGTGGTATTTGACCGTTGCTGTGATATGTTATGCCTTGGTACTAGTGAGTAGACGTTTTTATTGGAATTATTGTATATGCGCATTGTTCATTGATTTCCTACACCGATTGCACTATTTGAGGTTATGACGACTAACCCTTTTGTGGCTACGCATATCCCACCGGGTATGTGTAGATGTTGAGACTGCAGGTGTTGAGGATGTGAATGCCAATGAGTAATCTCGGTAGTCAGTCGGGATGAATAGAAGATTTGCATGTGTTTACTTATTTAAGTTTTTGTATTCTCCGATGTAATAATTAGGGAAAGAGCTCTGAATTATTGTGACATCGGGAACCTGGGTTGTAACTCCTTTGATTGTTGTTTTCCGCAAATGAGCGTGACGACTCTATTCCACGATGACTGAAGTTATAATTTGACACAAATAAAAAGTATTTTGTTTCTCCGTGTTTTATTTTACATTATTACGTTGTTATAATGACTTGCTGGGGTAGAGGGTGTCACAATCTTCTACAACTAGATCTGATTTTGAGCGCCATCACTTAAAGTGATTGTAACCAGATCTATGACTTCAAGCTCCAGTTCGATTCATGTTCTCTGCTTTTCTGGGTTGTTAATTTGTTTGTTCAGTGTTGTTTAGAAGTTGAGTTTTTTAAGCCAGATCCATGTAATTTATTTTGTTTCTGGAATTGGAAATTTTAAGGGTTTCCTTTTTGTAAGCTAGATCTATGGATTTATGGATGAAATTAATGGATTTTTGGGTTTATTTTTTAGCTCTGTCCTTATTTCTATTCCGTATTTTGTTGCTATGTGAGGAAGGAGAAACCGATCATTGTCCAGAGAGAGGAAGGAGAAACAGTCGTGATATTCAATTACTTTTTTTTAATAAACGTGCAAATTAGCGAGGGAAAAAAATTCGTCACTAATAGAGAGGGATTAAATCCCTCACTATTAGCGACGAAAAATGCGATTTTTTGTATGATTTGTGTCTATTTTTTAGTGACGGAATTTATATAACCGTGAGGGATATTTTCCGTCACAAATTGCGACGGATCCATATTTCCCCCGCTAAAATTTCTGCGACGCCAAATTCAGTTACAAATTCGTGTCCGTCACAAAATCTGTCGCTAATATGGTTTGTGACGGATTTTTATATGTTTAGTGAGGGATTTTGTCCTTCTCTAATTTCAATTTTTCTAGTAATGTTTCTTCTCCCAGAATGCAAATGTATCTAACCAAGTGGTGATGTGGATAAGAATTTTAAAGCTTCCCATTGAGCTATGCAACGATAGGTTCTTATAGAGGATAAGAGAAACACTTGGTATGGTGTCGAAGGTTGATAGGTTGACATCGATCCATTCTAGGGGAAATTTGCTCGCATTTGCATGGAACTAAATCTAAACCAGAAGTAAACGTACTATTATCATCAGAGGTGTGGTGTTTCATATAGAATATGAGGGTTGATAGTGACCGTCGTCGATACTATCAAATAAAAAGAGGGGTTTTACTTCATAGGAAGCCTACAGTTTAAGGTGCCAAATGAAACACCTGACTATTGATAACACCAATATTGCATCATTTTTATAAGGATATTAGAATGTGATTTGAATAATTATTGGATATTATCAATTGAAATTCACTCTCTTTTAATCTAAACTGTGCATAAATGAAAAATTAGGCAATATGGTGGTCAAATACAAATTTGGGCTTGAAATAGGCCCAGAATGCTAAGTACGACCCTTTGCATAATATAATGAAGCATGTCTATGCTTACCTGAAGTAGCAATTAGCTACGAGCTGGCCTCACGCGCGTCCACGCGCTCCCCGGATAGCTGGTTGGTATTTTAATCATATCTGGAGCTGTAGATATCGGATTAAGGCGTTCTTGGTGGCGTTGGAAAGCTAAGAGAATTTCCTACAACTTTGTCACAAATTGTATGGAGCACGGCATCATGGAGCACGTCCTCTTCATCATGGAGCACGGCCGTGCTCAACCAAAAATATCAGAAAATCATGTCGACAAGGTCGGTGACGCATAAACAGGCTGTAAAGGGAGCACGAACTTGGAGCACGGCCGTGCTGGTGCCGTGCTGAGCCCAAAATTTTGCCTATAAAAGGAACGTTCAGCAGAACATTTGAAAACTTCCCCGGGATTGATTCTCTCCCAATTCTCTTCTTCTCTTGTAATCCTCTAGTCTTACTTATAGTTTTAGTTTTAAATATGTCTTTTGTAAACATGTTGTTGCTATCTTCAAGTATGTTTAGTAACTAATCTTGTCATTGAGGTGACGGAGGATCTTTTACTTTATCTGTGATATCTTTATGATTTATAATATGAGTGTTTAAATCCTTTTGATTAAATTATTCCTGGTAATATTACTTTAAAAGGAATTAACTGCTCTTTACACAGTTAATTAATTGTTCGGCGATCGTACCTTGAGTTAATTAACAGAACTCTGGGAATAATTGAATCTGCATGCTCTACCAGATCAAGGATTGCGTGTTCATTTTCAGTCAGTCATTGAATTGATAAATCTATTGACACTTCATGCTCTTTCTGTTTAATTACTTTGCATGATCAAACTGAGTAATAAATTAGAAAGAAGACTGTTAATATTGCATGATCATTCGGTATTAATAGCTTTTGAATAGATGATTGGTAATCAGTAAGAATTGTTACTCATGTTATAAATTAATCAAATACACAGATATAAGTATTAGTGAACCCATTATCTTAGTACTTTTATTATCTAATTCCTTTCTGAAATGTTTCATAATCTCTTTTCTACTTAATTTTTATACATTCTTTATTTAAAGTTCACTTCGAATCATTTGTCTAAATAACAAATTGATCTAAGTAGAGCAGTAATCATTTCAATTCCTTGTGGAGACGATAATCTTTTATACTTAACTTGACAAGATCGTATACTTGCGATTTTGACCGAACAAGTTTTTGGCGCCGTTGCCAGAAAATTGTTAATGATATTGATCGAAATGATTAATTGTTAATTTAGATGCTTTTTGTAATTATTTTCCTTTTTCTTATTTTATTTTATTTTTATCTTTTATTTTTTTTCTTTCTTGTCATTTTAATTTTATTATCACCTCCTATATGGATGGTTTTACCTCCTACATGGACAGTTAGCTTTTATTTTTATATTTCGTCTCCTAATTAGAAGACTAGATTTTATTTTGTGTAGCGTCTCCTGGTTGGAAGACTAGATTTTATTTTGTGTAGTGTCTCCTGGTTGGAAGACTAGATTTTCTTACTATTTTATTACTTAAACTTATTATTTAGCGTCTCCTGGTTGGAAGACTAGATTATTTTTTCTTTCTTTTAATTTTTCTTTTCTTCTCTTTAAAAAAAATGGATTCTCTTTTCGTTTGTGAATGTTGTGGTATTTTAACAAACATTACAGATGCAAGCCACAAATCCTTAGAGAATCAAATATCAGTTTTGGTTCAATTGATAAACCAAGGGGAAAGAGAGACCTTGCTTAATCAACTAGAGCCTAAAGGTGAAATCTTCATTTTTGATGATGATGAGAAGTTTATTGAAGGTACTGAGTCCGACACTTGGTCTCAGACGGAGTCTGATATTCAGGCAGTGCTTGACATTTGGCCTGAGGCTAATTCTGACATTTGGCCAGACACTGAGTCTGATACTTGGCCTGAAACTCACTTTGAAACTTGGTCTAAACCAGAGGTTGAACCTAAGCATGACTCACAACCTTCCCTGGAAAAAATTGAGGTTCTCGCAGAAGAGAATGATTCTAAGGAGAGCAAGAAAAACCTCCTAGTTTTTAATGAAGAGCAAGAGATGGAAACCCCAATTACTTTGGGACAGACTCTCTCAGTCAATATTGGTAAGTGTGACACCCTCTACCCCGTCATGCATTTTAGCAATGTAAGAAGAAAAGAACAAGAAATAAAATTTATATTCATTCGGATAAAACTTTCCTTTCAAACGAAATAGAGTTGTCACGTTCACAACATGCGGAAATAGAAAATGAGTATGAAATACAATTAATAAAAATAACCCAAGTTCCCGATGTCACAATAATTCAGAGCTCTTCCCCTAATTATTACATCGGAAAAATACAATGACTTAAACAAGTAAACACAAGTCTTCTATCTATCACCACGAGCTATCGTGATTACTCGCCGGCATTCACATCCTCAATACCTGCAGTCTCGGCATCTACACATACCCCATGGGATATGCATAGCCACAAGAGGGGTTAGTCATCATAACCTCAAATAGTGCATACAGCGTAGGAAATTAATGAACAATGCGCAATATACAACAATTCCAATAAAGACGTCTAATCACTAGCACTAAGGCATAAGATGGTACCACAACGGCCAAATATCACATGCTACAGCATCAATCACAACAACAAGGTACATTACCAACACTAAACAACCAGGCATGTTATCATGTAAAACGATGTATTTCTAGAACCATAACTATATGCATGTGGATCCACTTATAACGAGGCCGGGATACCTTGCCCGTTTCGGAATACCATGTCCGTAGTGCCCCAATAACAACAGGACCGGGAACCTCACCCGTCACGGGATACCTTGCCCGATTCGCCCCATTAACCGTAGGACCGGGAAACCTTGCTCGTCACGGGATACCTTGCCCGATTCGCCCTATTAACCAAAGGACCGGGAAACCTAGCCCGTCACGGGATACCTTGCCCGATTCGCCCTTTTTAACCAAAGGATCGGAAACCTCGCCCATCACGGGATACCTTGCCCGATACGCCCTACTAACAATAACAACAACAACAATGCCGACACCATGATGCATGAACATGACCAAATGCGGTGTCTAACCATGATATCCTCTATCGCAATATCTTTGACAGAGTAACAACAACAACAACTACAGCAGAACACAAATTCATAAGTTAGCCAGTGCCTTCTACCAATAACATAAACATTTAATATTCTTAGCAACTTTGATTAAGCACATAACATCCAAGTGAAGCTTTGGAATAGAAGGACTAGTTCTCTCAGATTATCATACTAATAAATCAATAGGCATCATAAATGAACTTTAGACATCCTACTTAGGCTTTACAATGCTAACCACATCAGTACCTAGGCACACAACACAAATCATATAGCATGTCATCAAGTATTGTAAGATTTCATACAATGGCAATTTAAAGTCGGCAACAACCAAGGTTTTCACCTCTCAGAGCAATAAAGAATAGTCAAGAGTAACAAGCATGTAAACAATCAAGACTCAATCACCACACCAAATTCATCAATCCAATGAAGTTATCACATCACGTTACAGTAAATATCATTAGTCAAGAATAGTAATTGAGGAGTTCGGATGTCTCCCTATCACGGTGGTGATCGTGCTTGTTTTCGTTACCGCGCGAGGCATAGGGGTCATGGGACACCCCTATTGTTCATACATGTTCCATACACTCACTAGAAGAGAACAACTACCCCTTACCTCAAGTGAATTTCGTGCTCCTAGGATGGGATGAGGTAACACCAAGCTTTTCCTTTCCTAGTGAAGCTTTCCTCAGCAAAAACACAAGAGCAAGGGTTTAGGAATGGAAAAATCATGGTTTAGAACCCTAACATTGATCTTAAAGACAAAGCTTATCATTAGAAGACTTACCACCTCCTATTCCTCCCAATGAGGCTGTACGCGTTACAATAACGATGCTCCCCGGTCGAGTCCCGTAGCGTAGTCTTGAGTTAGAGCCCTTGACACCACAAAATTGGAAGAAGGGAAGGAAGAACTTTTCTCTATTCGGATTGGTCTTATGAGCAGCTCCTAATCATGTTTAGGGTCTTAGAACTGATGCTTAGTGGCTAGGTTAAGTCTAGGGGTCGTGGTTGCCCTTTCAGGTCAAGAATGAGTCACACTGGGTCACAGAACCGGCCCAAAACGAGTTAAAACGCGAAACAGCACACAGCCACTTCGCAGCAGTGGGCGCCTGGCGCCTGCACTCCCTGGGCGCCTTGCGCCTGCTCTCGGTGAGGCCTGGGCGCCCTGCGCCTGAGTCTGGACACTCGGTGCCACTGTTTTGGTCGTATTTGGAGCTACAGATATCCGATTGAGGAGTTCTTGGTGTCGTTGGAAAGCTAAGAGAATTTTCTACAATTTTAACTCTAATAGGCTTACCCAAATTCGGACTCTAACAGGCTCAAAAATACAGTTGAAATATACTATAATATTCCTTAGTGTTACGCTTGCGTTGTGTTGACTCCAGAGAGCATATCTAGAGTTGTAGGTATCGAAATCGAGTCGAACTAAAGCCAACTAAAAGATAAGAGATAACGCTACAACTTTATTGAAGGGACTTAAATCCAATTGAGTTGTTAAGAGGTTAAAAAATGGGGAATACGATGACCGAAATAACTAAATATAGGAATAAAGGTACATCTGGACACTTAATCAATCAGGAACGGTAAAACATATGAAACCCATCCCAAGCAACAATAAGCATGTTCTAATACCCTAAGACATATCCTAATCTTGAAGGATGAAAAATTAGGGATGTTACAATTCTACCCCCCTTAAAAGAATTTCGTCTTCGAAATTCCGACAAATGTTAAGGACCTAATCTCCTATCCTAGCGTCTTCTTTATTTATTCATGTCGATCACCTTTGCTTCGGTCACTGGCGATAAGTTATTGGGTGGCCATCCTTCCTACTTGTCTAGCCGAGTAACCAGAGCAACAACAATCAGACATGTCATTTACTAGCACTTCTATAAGGATCTCTGATAGGGGCTTGAGCGTAAAAATGTTGGTACCTCACAGTTACCCTCAAGCTCTATTAAAGTTCCCCCCTATTTATTATTATCATAATTCCAAGCTACTCGATAATCTACCTTGTATCTAACAAGATTACTCATATCAACCACCCACTATCTACTATCATAGTACATCCCCTGAAGTTACTCTCGTGGCATATCGCCTAATCTAAAATACGGGATCTAACGCATCTAACGTAACAATCTAGTTCATACTCAGTGTTAATATTCAACTATTGTTTACCCCACACTCCTACCTATCACAACCCAAGAATAAACGTTCAAAGTGAACGGGGCAAGAAACAATTGGGCAACTGGAAATCCTCTCAATGCGACATATACCTTGAATGAGGCTCTCTAATTCAAATTTGCTTTACTCCTGCGAGGGTGAAGACTCGGCCGGTGGACTTTATCTTGTTAGCTTAGGGCATCTGAGGCGTACTCCCACTAGCTGGTTCAGGCAGATATGATACTAGAGGGAACACCATGTAGTCTAACGATCTCTTTGATGTACAGTTTCGTTAACTTCTCTAGAGGGAATTCCATGTTCACCGGTAAAAAGGTGAGCCGTCTATGCGACTATGGCCCGGCTTATGGTACTTGCAACCTATGACTTTAGTTTCCTGGCACTCACTAATGTAGTGACCCTTGCTACCCTTCAGACTAGAAAACACTTCTCCAAAGAAAATCTTCCATTGAACAGCTTCCAGCTGATAGCAACTTAGCTTTTCCAAGCGTTAGTAAGTGTCATCCCACCAATGTTCAGCTTCGTTGGTCAATTTGAATGTAGCGAATGCCACCTTCGGAGCATCCGTGCAAGTCATCCTTCAGAACAATTTTCTCCATCCCACAAATCCAATGTGGTGCTCATCCCGGGTCGAACGTCCCTTCACATCAATCAGCTTCCAACAACATCGAGGACAACATGGTTACTCTCGTCCTTCATCCCTTCTAACTTAGACGGTCAAGAAATGAATCAGTCACTAAGTAAAGTCCTAAAATCTCATATCATCATCTATTCTAACATAGACAATCACACAAGAGTACACAGAGATTACATGATAGACACATACCACTACCAAGAACAAGCCGAGCTCTGATACCACTAAATGTGACACCCTCTACCCCGTCATGCATTTTAGCAATGTAAGAAGAAAAGAACAAGAAATAAAATTTATATTCATTCGGATAAAACTTTCCTTTCAAACGAAATAGAGTTGTCACGTTCACAACATGCGGAAATAGAAAATGAGTATGAAATACAATTAATAAAAATAACCCAAGTTCCCGATGTCACAATAATTCAGAGCTCTTCCCCTAATTATTACATCGAAAAAAATACAATGACTTAAACAAGTAAACACAAGTCTTCTATCTATCACCACGAGCTATCGTGATTACTCGCCAAGATTCACATCCTCAATACCTGCAGTCTCGGCATCTACACATACCCCATGGGATATGCATAGCCACAAGAGGGGTTAGTCATCATAACCTCAAATAGTGCATACAGCGTAGGAAATTAATGAACAATGCGCAATATACAACAATTCCAATAAAGACGTCTAATCACTAGCACTAAGGCATAAGATGGTACCACAACGGCCAAATATCACATGCTATAACATCAATCACAACAACAAGGTACATTACCAACACTAAACAACCAGGCATGTTATCATGTAAAACGATGTATTTCTAGAACCATAACTATATGCATGTGGATCCACTTATAACGAGGCCGGGATACCTTGCCCGTTTCGGAATACCATGTCCGTAGTGCCCCAATAACAACAGGACCGGGAACCTCACCCGTCACGGGATACCTTGCCCGATTCGCCCCATTAACCGTAGGACCGGGAAACCTTGCTCGTCACGGGATACCTTGCCCGATTCGCCTTATTAACCAAAGGACCGGAAACCTCGCCCCACGGATACCTTGCCCGATTCGCCGCTTTTTAACCAAAGGACTGGAAACCTCGCCACGGGATACCTTGCCCGATACGCCTACTAACAATAACAACAACAATGCCGACACCATGATGCATGAACATGACCAAATGCGGTGTCTAACCATGATATCCTCTATCGCAATATCTTCGACAGAGTAACAACAACAACAACTACAGCAGAACACAAATTCATAAGTTAGCCAGTGCCTTCTACCAATAACATAAACATTTAATATTCTTAGCAACTTTGATTAAGCACATAACATCCAAGTGAAGCTTTGGAATAGAAGGACTAGTTCTCTCAGATTATCATACTAATAAATCAATAGGCATCATAAATGAACTTTAGACATCCTACTTAGGCTTTACAATGCTAACCACATCAGTACCTAGGCACACAACACAAATCATATAGCATGTCATCAAGTATTGTAAGAGTTCATACAATGGCAATTTAAAGTCGGCAACAACCAAGGTTTTCACCTCTCAGAGCAATAAAGAATAGTCAAGAGTAACAAGCATGTAAACAATCAAGACTCAATCACCACACCAAATTCATCAATCCAATGAAGTTATCACATCAACGTTACAAAGAAATATCATTAGTCAAGAATAGTAATTGAGGAGTTCGGATGTCTCCCTATCACGGTGGTGATAGTGCTTGTTTTCGTTACCGCGCGAGGCATAGGGGTCATGGGACACCCCTATTGTTCATACATGTTCCATACACTCACTAGAAGAGAACAACTACCCCTTACCTCAAGTGAATTTCGTGCTCCTAGGATGGGATGAGGTAACACCAAGCTTTTCCTTTCCTAGGGAAGCTTTCCTCAAAGAAACACAAGAGCAAGGGTTTAGGAATGGAAAAATCATGGTTTAGAACCCTAACATTGATCTTAAAGACAAAGCTTATCATTAGAAGACTTACCACCTCCTATTCCTCCCAATGAGGTCAGACGTTACAATAACGATGCTCCCCGGTCGAGTCCCGTAGCGTAGTCTTGAGTTAGAGCCCTTGACACCACAAAATTGGAAGAAGGGAAGGAAGAACTTTTCTCTGTTCGGATTGGTCTTATGAGCAGCTCCTAATCATGTTTAGGGTCTTAGAACTGATGCTTAGTGGCTAGGTTAAGTCTAGGGGTCGTGGTTGCCCTTTCAGGTCGAGAATGGGTCACACTGGGTCACAAAACCGGCCCAAAACGAGTTAAAACTGCACAGCCACTTTGCAGCAGTGGGCGCCTGGCGCCTGCACTCCCTGGGCGCCCGAGCTTCAGTCTGGGCGCCCTGCGCCTGAGTCTGGACACTCGTTGCCACTGTTTTGGTCATATTTAGAGCTACAGATATCCGATTGAGGAGTTCTTGGTGTCGTTGGAAAGCTAAGATAATTTCCTACAATTTTCTCTCTAATAGGCTTATCCAAATTCGGACTCTAACAGGCTCAAAAATGCAGTTAAAATATACTATAATATTCCTTAGTGTTACGCTTGCGTTGTGTTGACTCCAGAGAGCATATCTAGAGTTGTAGGTATCGAAATCGAGTCGAACTAAAGCCAACTAAAAGATAAGATATAACGCTACAACTTTATTGAAGGGACTTAAATCCAATTGAGTTGTTAAGAGGTTCAAAAATGGGGAATACGATGACCGAAATAACTAAATATAGGAATAAAGGTACATCTGGACACTCAATCGGCTGAAGGAACGGTAAAACATATGAAACCCATCCCAAGCAACAATAAGCATGTTCTAATACCCTAAGACATATCCTAATCTTGAAGGATGAAAAATTAGGGATGTTACAGTAAGGTAGCCATTGAAGTTCACAAAGGAAAGGTAACTATTAAATCTAGCAAGGAAGAGGATATTTCACATTTTCTGAATTTTAACCCCTCTCCTTCAATTTCTAGTTACTATATTGATGATGTGGTTGCTGTTAACAATCCTCCTTTAATTTCCTGTGATTTTATCAATTAGGTGGTGGTTGTTAATAAGTTTGTTGACTTAAGAATACATGATCCTTTAAAAGACATTACTAACCTGCAGCATCCTAGCATATTGGTGGAGGATTGCAAAATAAAGATTGCTTCATTCCATGAGTATCCTCCACCACAAAAAAGAAAGAGGTAAAGCAACTTAAACCACATGGTCAAGAAATGGTGAAGAAGGAATGCGCTAAATGCAAAATTCACTCTTGGAGAACCAGCTGGTTGACCACTTCTAAAGCAATCCGTCAAGCTCAGGACGTTAAATAAAGCGCTTCGCAGGAGGCAACATGTGTTTATATTATTTCAGTTTATTTTATGTTTACCCTTTTATTTTGTCGACAGTTCTTTTTTTTCTCACTTCATCTTGACAAAACCGTCGTTTTGGGAAGAAATTTGCCTATTGCACCCCTCTAGAATAGGCTCATGAAATCTTCCACAGAGGAGTCCCTCTCCACTCTTTACTTTAGCACTTGATTTTGTTGTTATATCTTTATGTGCCTATGCTGTGATTACTAGCATTGAGGACAATGTTAGAAATAAGTGTGGGTGGAGTTAACCACTTGACATTTGGTGATTACTATTTTGAAACAAATTGAAGCTACTAATTTTGGGGCGAAAACTTCAAATTTTTTCGAACAACTTTTTGATGCTTATTAAGATTATATAAATTTCTGAAAAACTGAAAATTAGAAATGAGTCATTGATTAAATTTTTTTCCATGAAATAGCTTCTAAACGTAAGGATTTGAGTCTGATTTGGGTTTGCGTATTGTTGAAAGATTATTATAACCCTATTCTTCATGAGAGTTGTTTTTCATTGGTTTTGTGTTCTAGAACTTGACGTGTGACCATTCAAAGCGAAACTAATTTTTAGAAATTTTGGAAAATGATTGGGGCATTTAGGATTTGTTTCTAGCCTGCTACACTTTGCGATTAAATTTCACCACTTAGTTGACCATTTTGAGCTCTAAAAAAAATGAAGTTTTATTCTATACCCTCTGATTTGATTGAAAAAAATAGATTTGGGTACCGTTTTAATTTAAAATGAAGTTGCTTGGTTTTGGTGACAGATATACTCAAAAGACAGAGACTTATTCCTCAAAAAAAAAAATTGTAATGAGAAACTCTGATAACAAGGAAAATGTGAAAAAACGAAAAGTTTGGTGCTCTGTCTAAAAGTGATTATATATCTAAAAGCTCCATTTTTCAAAAGGATAGCTGCTCAAAATTGATTATTTATTATAGCCCTTGAAATATCCTTTCTTTGAATTTTCATACCATAAATTTTCACCCCTGGCCTCATTACAACCTTATAAAAGTCCCATTGATTTCAAAATTATCTATAAATTGTTAGTCGAGTCTTGGTCTATCGTCAAGCTTATGGTAATGCTTTGTCTATGAAAAATTTGTCTGAATTCTCCTTACCCATTAAAGGGAATGACACATTCTTAGTTGTTTGATTTCAAAGGTACTTATTTTTCTAATCCAATCAAGTGAAAAATAATTTTCTCAAAAAGATAAAAAGATGTCTTTCAAAAAAATATTTGCTCTGCCCCATTAATTGGTCAGCTATCAATGATAAAAAAAAATTGGGAAATCAAAAACCAATTACTTTGCTTGAGGGCAAGCAAAGCTCAAGTGTGGAGGAATTGATAACACCAATATTACATCATTTTTATAAGGATATTAGAATGTGATTTGAATAATTATTGAATATTATCAATTGAAATTCACTAATATGGTGATCAAATACAAATTTGGGCTTGAAATAGGCCCATAATGCTAAGTACGGCCTTCGCATAATATAATGAAGTATGTTCGTGCTTACCTGAAGCAGCAATTAGCCACGGCCAGACTCTGCGCATCCACGCGCTCCCAGGATAATTTGGTTGGTATTTTAATCATATCCGAGTCAGAGATATCGTATTAAGGCGTTTTTGGTGGCGTTGAAAAGCTAAGAGAATTTCCTACAACTTTGTCACAAATTGGATGGAGCACGACCTCTTCAGGCCATGCTCAACCAAAAATATCAGAAAATCATGTCGGCAAGGTCAGTGACGCCTAAACAGGCTGTAAAGGGAGCCCGGCCTTGGAGCACGGCCGTGCTAGTGCCGTGCTGAGCCCAAAATTTTTCCTATAAAAGGAACGCTCAGCAGAACATTTGAAAACTTCCCCGGGATTGATTCTCTCCCAATTCTCTTCTTCTCTTGTAATCCTCTAGTGTTACTTTATAGTTGTTCTTCTAGTTTTAGTTTTAAATATGTCTTTTGTAAACACGTTGTTGCTATCTTCAAGTATGTTTAGTAACTAATCCCGTCATTTAGGTGACGGGGGATCTTTTACTTTATCTGTGATATCTTTATGATTTATAATATGAGTGTTTAAATCATTTTGATTAAATTATTCCTAGTAATATTACTTTAAAAAGAATTAGCTACTCTTTACACAGTTAATTAATTGTTCGGCGATCATACCTTGAATTAATTAACAGAACTCTGGAAATAATTGAATCTGCATGCTCTACCGGATAAAGGATTGCGTGTTCATTTTCAGTCAGTCATTGAATTGATAAATCTATTGACATTTCATGCTCTTTTTGTTTAACTACTTTGCATGATCAAACTGAGTAATAAATTAGAAAGAAGACTGTTAATATTGTATGATCATTGGGTATTAATAGCTTTTGAATAGATGATTGGTAATCAGTAAGAATTGTTACTCATGTTATAAATTAAACAAATACACAGATATAAGTATTAGTGAACCCATTACCTTAGTGTTTTTATTATCTAATTCTTTTCTGAAATATTTTATAATCTCTTTTCTACTTAATTTTTATACACTCTTTATTTAAAGTTCACTTCGAATCATTTGTCTAAATAACAAATTGATCTAAATAGAGCAGTAATCATTTCAATTTCTTGTAGAGACGATAATTTTTTATACTATAACTTGACAATGTCGTATTCTTGCGATTTGATCGAACAACTATGCTTCACAACCTAATCTTTACTTAACTAATCTCAATCGTGTCACTTAGGATTATTATTAACAATTCATGACACAAAAAAATAGGTGAACTTTGAAACTTTTTAAACAGGTATGTATAAAATTGTATGTATTCATCTCAATTGTATGTATACACTGAACATACAATTCATACTATGGAAAATAGAGTAAAATATAACAGAAGTGTAGAATGTACGGAGTCAGACATGAATTTACTAGCATCAAAACTATGGTCGAAATACTTAGACCCAAAAGACACATCTGGCCATAATCTACAAACAAAGGAGACTCGGGTCTTCGACTCTTTCCTTTAGGTTCACATGATTATCTGATTCATTGTGGAAGGCCGGTTTCAATTCCTTCAATATTGGTCTCCTCGCCTTGGTCGTCATTCTGTATCTAATGCTCGTCCTCTACTTGTGATTCAAGTTGATGCAAATATAGCAAAGCGTATAAAAGCAGGAGGTCGAAAATACCATACTTCATACATAGGGAATTAAGAGATATATCATATCACTTTAACATGTAACAAGGAATTGAAAATAAGCAATTATCATCCGATCATTGCAAATCAATCATATTCAAATATTAGTATAAAGATCAAGACTTATTCTAATTATGCTTTTTATCTTCTATGTGCATGTCAGCCAATCCTAAGTCTTGTCTTCCAACGAGATTGGTACCTCCCAATGAGGATTTTCATAAATATATATTTTGTTAATCTCCCAATGAGACATTAATTAACTCCCAATGAGGTAGAATATAGTTCTTGTTTCCCACCGAGACATCACCTCCCAACGAGACCTTCTCTCAATGGAGGGAGGAAAAAGACATGCAATCATGCATTATTGAATGTACATCGTCTCCCAAAGAGACACATCTCCCCTTGAAGAAACGTAATCATGCATGCCATGTTATGCAACTGTCTTTTCAATGCAATGATTATTCAGTTGTCTCTGAGCCCAATCACATTCATTTGAATATCTCCTAATTTACCATTATATCACTAGATTAGGTATTTTACTCACCCTATCAGTCAAACAATGTTCAATAAAGCATGCAATCATACCAATAAGCAATCATCAGAATCATTTAAAGGCATGTTATCAAATGTTGCACATATTGTAAAGCTTATAAAGCACTTAAGCATGTTAAGCATGTAATCCAAAAACATATTAGCAATCAATCAAATAAGCAACAACGGGTTGTTAACCTACAATGCCTAATCCTAATTAATTGGTACTACTCTAAGCTAGTCTCCAACTTAGTTTTAGGTGTTGACGGTTACATAACTTGCATAAGATTATGGATTTCCCTTATGTCAAGTTAAAATTCTATATCTACTCTTGCCTCTCCGATGTTGGAAATTTTCCTCCCTATCTGATATTTATTCTATTAGCTCCTCATGAAGAGTCTCAACTTCAAAGACGCATCAACGAAGTACCGTAGTGTAAAAGTGACCTTCTTTTAGTTCAGATTGCTCGGGTTTGAACTTCTGGAATCCTATGTCTGAACCAATGACCTTGGGTTGACTATTTTAAGAATCTAACCAATCACCCGAACCAACCCGAGTTTTCCTAGTTCGGCTCGGGTTGGTTGGGTCGGCGGCTCAACCCAGAGTCGTGTCCACCCCTGCTGGCATCTAGGGATGGGGATGGGTCTGGGATGATATTTTAGGAAAGAATTTTTTTTAAAAAGGAGGGTGTATGAGTAATAAGGGAGGGCAAGTAGAAATCCTCATTTTTATCTTATATTGCAATTGACTTAAACCTGTTGGGCGAGTCCATACCTCATCGTTTGTTCGGTTCTGATGTATATTTGTTGCTAGTGTAATTGGGCTAGGCCGAAATCATTGTTATGTGACCTTGCTGTTAGTCAAAACAAAATGAACTTATACCCATGAATTATAAATGAGAGAGGAGGCATATTTGGTGTAGAGTGTCTATAAGTTAGTGAGAGAAACTCTAGCTTCTCTCTAAGATATTGTTTGAGAAACGAAAACATGACCAGTCCGCCAATGTTGAACATTCCAAAGGAAAGGGTTCCGGATGAGCCACCGGATTCCGGGGGCATGGTACTGGTTCAAGAGAGTGACACTATAATGGTTAGCAAGGGAAGTCTTGATTTGGGGTTGAAGAAAATGGAGCAACCGATCTTGAAAGAAAACGCAAAGGTAACATCTTTCTTAGATAAACTTCTAAACACTAGTAACTCTGAGAATGCAGGAGATTTTGATGAGTTGGAAGGGTTCGAAGAGGAGGAATTAGTTGAAAATAAATGGTATAAATCCCAAGCTGAGGAGGAAGAAGAAGCTCGAAGGAGTTATGTGTATGATCCTTGCCCAGAAATTAAGGTATCTGATGCGGAAATGGAGGATTGGAATAAGCCTTGGAAGGGATCCCTGGTTGTTTCGCTAACGGGTAAGAGAGTAGGATTCAGAGTCCTGGAGAACAAGCTTAACAGGGATTGGGCTAGAACAGGGTCAATAAAAATCACGGATTTACCAAGAAATTTCTATATAATGCAGTTCTCTTCATCTGAGGACTACAAAAATGCGCTCTATAATGGTCCTTGGATGCTAGCTGACCATTATTTACTTGTCCAAAGGTGGAGACCTTTCTTTATAACCAATGCTACGATGGAAAGCAAGGTAACAGTGTGGGTTAGAATTCCTGAACTTACCCTTGAGCTTTACAATGATAAATTCCTTTGGCGAGTGGGGAAGAAGCTGGGAACTGTCTTGAAGATTGACAGGCTAACCTCAATCCAGTCTAGAGGTCAGTTTTCCAGAATTTGTGTAGAGTTAGATTTAACAAAAAAATTAGTTCCAAGTATTCCTAGCAGAGGGGTTAAGTTGCATTTAGAATACGAAGGATTACACATTGTTTGTTTTGCTTGTGGAAAGTATGGTCATAAGCAGGACTGCTGCCCAGAACTTCAGATGAAAGCTATAGAAGCTAAGGGAGCCGCTGAAAGCGAATTATCCAAAGTTTGGGTTCGTAAAACTCAACTGTGATGGTTCAGTTAGATCAGTTGCTGAGGCGGCGGCGTGTGGTGGAGTCCTCACATTGGTGCCTTTCTATGCGGTTATGCGATTAATCTTAGTAGATGCACAGTGCCTCAAGCTGAGCTTTGGGCTATCATTCATGGTCTAAAATTAGCTATTAGTAGAGGCTTCACGAAGATCCACATTGAGTCTGACTCCCTCCTCGCGGTGAACTTCATCAACCGGGTTTGTGTGGAATCGCATCAGTGTCACCCTCTTGTTAAAGAGATTGAGGAACTTATGGCTAAATGGGAGCAGATTTTTGTGTCACATGTGTTTCGTGAAGCAAATCAGGTGGCCAATCGCCTTGCCAATCATGGTTTAGAGTTGAATTGTACGAGCAAAATCTTTGATATTGCTCCGGGGTTTCTGTATAATTCCTTGTTAGGAGATGATTGTTTGACTGTTTTCCCTCCTGGTTTCTGAGTAGTGTTGTTGGTGGGGCGTTGCCCTTTACCATTCACCAAAAAATATATATATATAAACAAGAGATATTCTCCACCAAAATAAATAAATAAACGAGAGATATTGATATAATCGCCACAATTATTGTTCTTAACTTACTTTAAATAAATTAATTAAATGAAAATTGGATATTACTTAATAAAATTAAAATCAAATATACTCTTTCATTACAAAAAATGTTAATTTAGAGATGATAGCTTATTAATCTTTGTTTAGGATGCTTTGACATAAACGGTCTCGTGAATCTCAAATTTTCACTCTAACTTTTTTATTAAATCTACAAAACTCTAAATTATCTAGTTCTATGCAAAATTCGGATTAATTCGAACGTAACATTCTATTATTTCAGTATTTTCGGGATGCCATGAGCGTGATGGTCTGGTGTCCCAAAATTTCACTCTTTTTTTTTTGTTACTCAAATTTCACTCTAATTTTATAGTATTTTTTTACTAAAACTCTAATTTTATATTTAAATTTACAATATTTGAGATTTTCAAAATGTTTTGAAAATCTCAAAATATTCCGCTGCTATATTTTCATGAGATTTTCAAAATATTTTGATTATTCAATTTATAATATAATATTTCTAAGAATTAAGCATTTTTGAATTTTCTATTGCATCTAGAGATACATTAGAGAAGAGAACCACCTTTGTCAAGCATAACTTTTTTTTATAGATTTTTATTTACTTTTTTAAAGAAATTTCACTTCTAAAATGCAAATAAATTTTTTTAAAGTTAAAACATTTTTTGTGCAATCAATTATAGGTAAGTGTTTTCGATACGCTGTTAGGATATATGTAAATATATTTTGTATTTGGTTATTAGGTTAGTGATCTTGTGCATTTGTTAGGTGTATAATTAGTTACCTTAATTATAGCCTAGAATCACTCTTGTAACATATGTATATAAGCCTCTTTCATGGTGCTAATGAAATGGGCAAGGAATTATCCTCTTTCATGGTAACAGCTTGTCTAGGGCACGATCCTCTCCTCCACCTCTGACTTCCACCGCGCCCTAGGTTCTCTTCGCCCATCCTCTTCTCGCCACCATCTTCCTCTTCCCGTCAGCCACCATGACTGACTCGAAATTCCACCCGGCTCTTGCTGTCTCTAACATCAAGAACCATATCTCCATTACCCTTGAGATGGAAAACGTCCAATATGTGACCCATCCTATTCTCATCTTCGGTTTTTTGGGTATTTATGATATGCACTCTTTCCCTCTACTACCATAAACAAACTTCAAGCCCGTTCGACCCCATGTGTCTTTTTGGGTTACCCATCTAATCATCGTGGTAACAAATACTATGATTTGTCCTCTCGTAAAATCATACTAAGTCGTCATGTCATTTTTGATGAAACTCAATTCCCATTTGCTAAGTTGCACAGTCCACAACCACATACTTATGATTTTATGGACGACGGGCCCTCCCCTTATGTGGTCCACCATTTGACCTCTCCGCCAGGCCCAAACCAACCGGCCTAGCAGGTCTTGCCTAACCCGCAACCTGCTGCCTAGCCTGGTTCGTCCACTCTGGCCCAGTCTCAGCACATTCAGCCTCTCCACTCAGCCCAGCCTGCACCTGGCCCAACATCCCCATAGCAGACCCCCTCTGGCAGCCCAACACCTGCACCTTCACCTCCATATCAGCTCACTCCTCTTCCGGCTCCCAGACCCATGACATGCAGTCAGCATGGGATTTTTTGACCTAAACAACAATTCAATCTTAACACTAATGTCACTAAATCCCCACTGCCACGTAACCCCGTGTCTGCCCTTCGTGACCAGAATTGGAAAATGGCTATGGATGATGAATATAATGTTCTTATTAAAAATAAGACGTGGGAGTTGGTGCCCCGTCCACCTAATGTTAATGTGATTCGGTCTATGTGGATCTTTACTCATAAAGAAAAATCTGATGGTGTTTTTAAAAGGCATAAAGCCCGTCTTGTAGGTGATGGCAAAACTCAACAGGTTGGCGTGGATTGTGGTGAGACTTTTAACCCGGTAGTCAAACCGGCAACTATTCGCATTGTTCTCAGTTTAGCTCTCTCCAAAGCATTGCCCATTCACCAGCTTGACGTGAAGAATACTTTCTTGCATGGAGAACTCAAAGAGACTGTGTACATGCATCAGCCAATGGGTTTTAGGGACCCGGATCGTCCTAATCATGTATGCTTGTTGAAGAAATCTCTATATGGGCTCAAATAGGCCCCTCGGAAGAGATTTGCTGATTATGTTTCTATTCTTGGGTTTTCTCACAGTACTTCTGATCATTCTCTCTTCATTTACCGGCAAGGTACTGCTATGGCTTACATTCTTTTGTATGTGGATGATATTATATTGATAGCTTCCTCTGATGCTATTCGTAAGACTATTATATCCTTTCTTAGCTCGGAATTTGCTATGAAGGACCTGGGGCCGTTGAGCTATTTTTTTGGGTATAGTTGTAACTCGTCATACAGGTGGTCTATTTTTATCTCAGAGGAAGTAGGCAGCAGAGATCATTGAACGGGCTGGCATGTCATCTTGTAAGCCATCTCCTACTCCGGTTGACACTAAACCGAAGCTCAGTGCTAATTCCAGCACACCATATGCAGATCCCTCTCATTATCGAAGCCTTGCAGGGGCTTTTCAATATCTCACTTTCACGAGACCCGATATTACTTATGTTGTGCAACAGGTGTGTTTATTCATGCATGACCCCAGGGAAGAACACATGAACGCTCTCAAGCGCATTGTGCGCTACATTCAGGGTACTCTTGATCATGGCTTGCACCTATATCCATCTTCCACATCCACTCTCATTTCTTATACAAATGCTAATTGGGGTGGCTGTCCAGATACCAGACGTTCTACATCTGGTTATTGTGTGTTTCTTGGTGATAACTTAATCTCCTGGTCCGCTAAACGGCAAGCTACTTTGTCACGATCTAGTGCGGAGGCGGAATACCGAGGGGTTGCCAATGTGGTTTCTGAGTCTTGTTAGTTACGAAACCTTCTTCTAGAGCTTCATTGTCCTATTCGGAAAGCTGCATTGGTGTATTGTGATAATGTTAGTGCGATATATCTCTCTGAGAATCCTGTTCAACATCAGCGCATAAACATATCGAGATGGACATTATTAACTTTGTTCACGAAAAGGTTGCTCGTGGGCAAGTTCGAGTCTTACATGTCCCGTCACGCTATCAGATTGCAGATATCTTTACAAAGGGCCTTCCTTTAGTTCTATTTGAGGACTTTCGGGACAGTCTCAGCGTACGACAACCTCCCGCTTCGACTGCGGGGGTGTGTTAGGATATATGTAAATATATTTTGTATTTGGTTATTATGTTAGTGATCTTGTGCATTTGTTAGGTGTATAATTAGTTACCTTAATTATATCCTAGAATCACTCTTCTAACAGATGTATATAAGCCTAATGATGCTAATGAAATGGGCAAGGAATTATCCTCTTTCATACGCATTATCGATTTCAAAGAATGTTTTGTTTTAATAGGGTTTTGCAACATATTCCTACGAGAAACATATCATGTTAGGAAATATAAGTATGACAAACAAAGATTCAGGTCGAAGTTAGCAATTGTAAACTATTATCCTTAATTTTTCCCACTATTATGGTAAGAAGGAAATGATAGTAGTTAATTTAAAACTACTATTTTCTTTTCTTTTCTTTTGCAAGTGATAACTTGGTTATTTCATATTTTAAATTAACTTTGGTGAAAATTCACTATTTTTCTTGGTTCTCAAATAACCATTTTTTTTTTGGTAATCAGAACACAATTCCAATCAGTGTTTTAAAAACTGAACTAAATCGGCTAGTTCATCCGGTTGAACCGGGAACCGACAAATTCAGCCGTTTGATTCAATCTCATTTAAACCGCAGTTTGGTTGAACCGCTCACAACCAGGTTGAACCTGATTGAACCGTTTTGAACCGCTAATTGAATCGGGTTGAACTGTTTAAAATAATTTTTTTATTTTTTATTTATTTTTCCCCCCAAATTTAATATTTTTTTATTTTTTATTAGTCATCCGATTCAACCACGGTTGAACCAATTGAACCATAACCCGGAGGTCTCACCGGTTCGATCTCTGGTCCGGTTTTTAAAAAATCGATTCCAATTGTAAGCATATATATTGTGCATTATATAAAATTGAAGAAATCAAGACACAAGCTAAGGCCAAAGGCCAACAACATTTGAAATCTGCCTCATATCTTTTACTTGTGTTTTGTTCTCCATTTACATGTGTTCCATTGCTTGCAAACAAAGAAACTTACATGGTTTCCATTTTACAAAACAATAAATAATGACATTGATGCTTGACTGAATACTCAAAGGAATGATATATGTAAAATGCAACCGATACATTCATTAATCTTAATAGAGTATTTCAACCATGCATCTCAGCACAAAGCGGTTCATCTTCTTTCTTTCCCCTTATTGAGGAATCACGTTTATCGACTCATCCAGTCTTTTTATAAATAGTCATTGATCATTAATAACATTTCAAGTAGTACTGGTTTGACTCTGGCAACTTGGGACATATTTATCATGATGTGTGGGCGGAGACAAAACAACAAGCTCAACATTTTCAGTCTCTCTGGTGATTTCTAATGGCACTAACTTGGTCTTTCTTTTCATTTCTTTGCTCTGACCCCAAAGCACGACGTAGAGACCGCACACGATCAACAATGCTCCAAGCATACTATGTATATACATTCAGATTAATTTAAATCAAATCAAATCATGAATATATGGATAGCCAAAAAATAAATAAAAAACATGAATTGATATATGCTTAGGTGAACCTAAGATTGAGAGTATACCTTCCTAAATATAACTTTTCATCCAACATCAGATAAGCAGCAATAGCCACAAGCAAAAGTTGTAGAGGATTGAAAACAGACACAAATAGAGGGCCCCTCATCCTTATGCACCAGGCAATAACCATAACCACTATTCCTGAGACCACAATCCCCTGCATCAACATTCATCAACATGAAACACCTTCCTCTAAGCATTTATATTGCATTTTTTTTTCTTTTCAATTTATTAAAATCATTTTAATTGATTATATCTATATACACTATAGTCACACTTGAATTGCACGTGGGAACAAGACATACGTATTTCTAAAGTGTCGAGCAAAGGAATTTAGTAAATTACGAGCATACCGGATAAACGACGGTAAGAATCCTGATATTGTTATCCAGCTTCCATCGATTCCAATCCCTGTCAACACAAAGAGCAAAAATGGTTGCCTGAATGGCTCCCATTGTGGCCATTAAAGCTGCGCTTGAGTTATGGCTTGGGTATTCTTCATTCAACTTGGCCTGTGCCATGTAAAGGCAAGGACGAAAATATTGAACATCAAAACTCAAATGTTGTTGACATTGACAAAGAAATTGCTGATGAATAAAAATGACTAGAGTCTAGAGAAGCTAATTAATGAAAAGTGTGTTTTTCATGGATCATAAGAAGAAATAAGCAACTTAACCTGAGTGATGAACCACAAAGCAAAAGAGCAGCTGCTTGCTAAGGCAATTGGAACACCCAACAGTTTACTACGGAGGTCTGCATGGTGCGATGCCATATGCCCATTTTGATTCTGATGTGGATGCAAAAGGTTGATATTGGAAGACCAAATATTAATTTCTAACCCTTTGAAAAAGGTCATCATCATTGCACCACCAATTCCCATTATGGTCCCTATCACCTTGGCCTTTCCTTCTGCTAATCCCAAATTTAATTTGTCCATTCTATAGAAAATCAAAAGTAAATAAAGCAATTGTATTATAAAATTAAAATGGGAGAGTAACACTTATCTTTAATTTCCACTAATTTCTACCGATTAATATCTACATTGTTACGTGGCATCACTAATCATTGTTTTGGTTGTTACATGTAAGTGAAAGGAAGTCGTTACATAAAGATAGGTAAGGATAATTTTGAACATGAAATTGACAAAAAGAAGGTGCGAACATAGCAGTAAAATTGAGAGATAATCATCATCTGCATCAGCTTCATCACTAGAATTTTCGGCAAGAAAGAACTTAGGGTTCACTTTCATACCTCTTATCTGAAACTCTTGCTTTGACCGTTGCAAAGTGCTGGTACTCATCAAACATTTATGACAAACACCATTTTTGCTGTTTTCTATAGTATCCAACAAAACAACTTGTTCGGTTATGTACAACCAACACCATCACAAACGAATTGGGAGAAGGTGATCAAATGGAGGTTAGGGTTTGGAGGTTGAAGATGACGAAAACTTAAAGATGGAGGGCAGAGACTAATATGTCCCAAAAGAGACATGGACCAAAATGACCAAAAATGGTTTCTGTATCAAGAGATTTGAAATAGGGATTGAAATGACCCAAAATAATGTCATGTGTTCACGAAATTACATGGTAAAACGTCAGTACGTTAACTGACATTTTTTGATAGATAAAGGCGGGGGACTAACGTGTCCTTGTTTTGAAATTGTTAGGGACTATTTCTGAACTTATTTTTTTTTAGGGACCAAAGTGGGTCTTCATTCCTCACTTTTTTCCCACTGATTCTGGATTAATCTAACAGACACGAATGAATTGGTTGATGAAAAGCACATTGCGCTAGAAATAATTTGTCGAACAAGGTGGCGGTGGGGGAGAAATCGACGGTGTGGGGATGGGGGAAGAAGGTGAGGTGGTGTGTGCCATGTCACGGAATCATTAAATGACGTGGCATGCGTGAATTTCTATTAACCACATCTGCACCAAAACCAAACCAAACACTGCGAATGTGACAGACTCAAACAGAAAAAATAATTTTGGAGGGACTAAAATCAAATAAAGTCATATTTGTATTTTAAGGACAAAAAGTATATTTAAGACTTTTTTTATTATGGTTTCATAAGGTTTTATTGTTTTTAAGTACATTGCAGGATATGTTAATTCCTTTTAATTTGATTTTTCCGTACGCATTTAATTAGAGGTGTATGAAAACTATGCCCTTATTGCATAAAAAACGTAATAAGGAAAAACTTGAAATGAATTTGTTGAGGTGCAATGTAAATGAAGTCACACATTGGTTAAATGAGGAGAAGAACATGGTTTTATAAGTAAAGAAATATCTCATTGGTATGAGACATTTTGGAAAATGTATAAAAGCAAATCCATGAGGCTTAAAGCCTGAAGTGGATAATATCAAACCAATGTAGAGATATGTAAAACACAAAGTTTTGGGGAATGTCCAAAAGGAAATCTATTAAGACTTAAAGTTCAAAGTGAGAAATATCATACTAATGTGGAGACATATAAGGCCACTTGATTCCCTCAAGTGACATCATAAACAAAGTTTCGGAGAATGTCTAAAAACAAATCCATTAGGGAGCCCAAAGTGAAAAGTATTATACCAATGTAGGTAAGACCCATCTGTACCATACAAAATTATTAACATATATATTTACAAAATTCGGAGGAAATTATGTGAATTTCTAGTTTTGAATTCATTAGTTAGATGTTTTAAAAATAATAATCCATCAAATATATATATATATATAGGGAGAGAGAGAGCACGGGTGAGAGTGTACCCGAAGGATACAGCCATGATGAAGGTAAAGGCCGGAATAAGGTTGACCACAGCCAACATAAACGTTGCTGACGTCAAAGCCAGGGCCTCGAGGTAAAGGTTTAGATATAAACTTCCCCTGAAATATTACATTACATAACAAACATATCAGTTTTGTGATCTTGTACCCTTAATAATATGGATGACTGAAAGTTATTAGATGGCTAAAAAAATGGAATAATTTTCGTCGCATACCCAAACAATCCACATAGAAATGCCTTAAAAAGCACACTCCAAGTAATCTTTGGTCTATTCTTCCTGCAGAATATAGGCAAAACCATCATATATGGCCTAGTTAATCTATTGTTTGAGTTTCATGTTCAAAGAAGCTAAACTAGATTCGTCTCTCCTCTTACACATTTGGTTGAGAATTTTTTTTTTTTTTTTGAAATTCTGGAATTACTATTAATTTTCTAAATAATATTTAATTACAATGTTTGATTGTTTAAAATATTAAGAAAAAGTTAAATTATATATCATAAAATAGTTTGAACTAAGCTAATCATGTTCATACAGATGTAGCAATAATTTTATTCCCTTTTGGACAGTAAATGCTAATAAAAAGTAGTTTAATTACGTCATTGCATTATAGTGTATCCGCAATTTTGGTCTCTCTATATTTAATTTCGTAGTTTTGGTCTCTCATTTTATAAATTATACGATTTTGGTTGAAATCCAATATTTAATGAAATTGTTGATGTGGCTGTGAATGGTTGACATGGCGGTGGACATGTGGGCTTTAAAAAATCCACAAAATATGAATCTTATGATTTTAGCTCACAACCCAGCACTTGAAGGCAAGTAACTTTGCACTAAGCCAATTCACTTGTATGTTATTTATGTGAGAACAATGTTTTATACACCTTTCAAAAATCAATTTTTTTTGATGGACTTATATTTTTCATTTCATAATGTATCTTTTGGATTTTATTTAAAATAAAGCTAATACTTTTGTTTATAAAATATGTTTACATTTGTACGTTTTATAATACATTTTTAGTAAACCTATTTAAATATACATTCTTTTACGTTTCTATTATAAAATAATGTATTACTAAATAGATGTTATTAAAAATATTTATAAAAAAAAATGAATATATGCGTGTGTATTAAAAACATTTATGAAAACATTTTTTAAATACATTAAAAAAATTATATATGTTATTCGAAATATTTATAAAACTTATTTAAATATAGAATTTTTTATAGAAACTTTTATAATATATACGTGTATATTAAATAGAATGTATATATTATAATTTAAAAAAAATATTTAAATAAATTTATAAAAAATGAGTAATAATAAAATGAATTTTATATTTTATATTTTCCATATTTTTTATAAATATTTTAAATAATATCTATTTAATATATACATTATTATTTTTATAGAAACCTAAACATATTTTTTATTAACCGTAAAACTTTTCTCATAAATATTTTTTAATTTTAGGTTCTATTTAATATATACGTAAACATAAATATTAAAAATGCAAACTTTTTTAATTTATAAATGTAAACATAAACTTATATTTTATTTATTATGTTTATTAATTTTAGATTCTATTTAATATATACATAAACATATATATTTAAAATTAAACATATTTTGATTTATGAATATAAACATATGTATTACAAAACGTAAAAGCATAAACATACTTTGATATATATAAATGGAAACATATTTTGCTAAGAAAAATATTAGCTTGATTTTAATTAATAAAAGAAAAGCACTAGGAACACACTCTTTCCAATTATCCTTTCATGATTGGTTGAAATTTATGTGAGTCCCACTATATTAGAAATGAGACCCAATTGGAGAGAGTGTTAGAAAGAGTGTGTCACTATGTACTCCTCTAAATAAAATCCAAAAGACATGCATTATTATTAGAATATGTAAATAAAAGATCAAGAGAGTATCTCCTATACAAATCAAGAGAGTATTTTCTATACAAATTCTAAAAATAAAAGATTATTTATATATTCTAATAATATATATTAAATAAGAACAAAATAAATGTAATAAGAAAAATGAGTCTGCATGATATTCATGGCATATAGTAAAAATAATAATAATAATAATTATACCGTAAATTTTTTTTAGACGAGAATTATATTGTAGATGTTAACTAAACTAGCATGCTAATCGCTTCAGTGACAAATGTTCAAGTAGTATTTAGGGGTGAAAATAAGTTGGACCGAGTTAGGCTTTGCAAGGCTCAAGACTGACCTGTTCAAAAAATTAAAGGCCCAAATTTGACCCGTTACCTGTCATAGGCCTTTTTTTTAAGTATTGTTTGTCTTTTTAAATGTCTGATATGACCTGATAGCCTACTTAAAAGCTTATTCCATATTAGCACCTTTTAAATAAGTCATCTGAATTACTTCTAAATAGACTAACGGGCTAATAGGTCCATAAAGATAAATTATATTTATAATAAACTATAAAAATAAAAATTATAATCACTACTAGTACTATTAAAAGAGACGTGAGACATATGGGTGAAAATATACAGGACGGGCCGAGTTCTATAACGTCTGACTCTGATTTATTTGTATGTTGTAGTATGTGTTTGGAGCAGCGGTGGCACTCCCACGTTGAACCAAACTCACGGTGGAATTCCCACATTTGTGCAAAAGCTACGAATAGTAGCTTCAATATTTCTGCGGTGAGTTGGCCTTCTGACACGCGTTGGTGAAGCTAGACGCAGAACCAAACACTTACGTAATCATTTTTTTAAGATATAATCTGGCATTTTAAAGAGTCTGACTTTATATGATAGCCTATATACATTTTTATTTTGAAATAAGGCAGTTAATTATGTCAAAAAATTTATGTAGACCAATGCTTAAATTATTGTCAGCAAGTATATAATTTAACACAATATACAAAATCTATAATAATAATAATAATAATAATAATAATAAATATTATTTATATTTATTTAAATAAACCGGCCTATTAAGCCGAAAGACGTTTTGGTGGCTTGAGGTCTGGCTTTTATAGCTAAACAGACTTTCTAAAAAGCCTTGGTCTGACTATTTTAAAAAGTCTGGTTTGACTTGGGCCTGATATAGGCTAAGCCACATGCCTCTGTCGAGCGGGATCTAGTCTATTCCCATTCCCATTAGTATTCAAGTTTGTAAATTATGAATTGAAACAAAATTATTTAAATCGGCTCAATTTATTTTGCTCCTTGAATGTGTAAGGCGTTGTCACCATAGTCCTTAAATGTATCAAAATTACAAAGACATCTACAAATGTGTCTTCTATTAGTTAGTCTATCCCTGAAGTTACTAATAGAAGACACACTCAAGGATTTTTTTTTTTTAATTTCGACACATTCAAGGATTTTAGTGACAATATCTCACACATTATTTATTAATGTAGTGCTAACTTGTATTTCTGGACTTATTTTTAATGAAATGCTATAAGTTTGTTCTTGTCAAAAAAAATGTTACTCCCTTGTCCTTTTTGTAAGAAATAAAAGGGTTCTTTTTCTTGGTCCTATTTATGAAAAACAACATCAATTTCCAAATAAATTAAATGTCTAATTTTTATTTATACCTTTATTTATAATGAGACTTATATTAATGAGATATCTTATTTTTTTATGTAAGTGAGTTGGTTCATAAAAAGATATTTAAAAAAAATTAATCTTTAAAATTATTGATTGGAAAAACTATTTTTAATGTATTTTTTTGTTTGTGTGAATTAGAGTTTTATTTTTTATAATAAAGATAAAACGGAGTATCAATTTTATTTTTTTTTCATAAAATTTTGTCATGGGCAACCCGTTAATAAATTTGTGATGTGATTTTTTGTGTTATTTAATTGGACCTGTCAACTTTTCCAAAACTGTGTTGCAGCCATTATGTCTTTGAAAAGAGTGTCATTGTACATTTCCTGTTATACGTGCCAAAACATAATTTTTTTTTGATGATGTACCGTGCTAGGCCCTTATATCTCATTCACAGCAGATAAAAGCCTCAAATATATTTTAATTTTTACTTATATTTGAGACTAGAAAGAGTATGAAAAAACTCATGAAAATAAAAATATAAAATAAATTAATTCGACCACATGTTATAAATTTAATAATTTCATATGAAAGTTCACGTGAATGAAAAATTAAAATCCCAAAACAAAGCTCCGAATTAAGCGAAAAAGTAATTAAATTTATAAGTGGTAAAAGAAGATGCAAGGTAATGATGGACCTATCAAAGATGAGAGCAATGGGGACAGTGAAAACAGCTGCACAAATGAGGCGGTAGGCAGTGGCCACCCTCATGCTCATTCCATCATTTATAGCCAGCTTGTAAATGATATTCACCGCAGCAAATGCAATCTGAGCAAACACCATTAGCAAGTCTGGTTTCAACCCCTGCAATATACTGTACATGTCCTTCATCTTCACAATTGTGAGAAGGTGATGATGGTGTACAAAATTTGGTTGAGCACCAAGATATATTTATATGGGAGTAGGTTCTGATTCCAATTTCCAACAGTGCTTGGTTTCGTACATACTATAGTAGTACTATATAACTAAAAGAGTCTGGAATCAATCATGACATATTGTTAATCGGACCTTCCGGCGCTTTTGAGTGCACAATGTAATGCTTATATACTATTCATCAGTTTAATGTATTTAAAACCCAAAGTGGAAGACATATAAGACCGCAATAAGATCGATGCCATAATAATAATAAACCGTACAATCAAATTAACCAAAACTGGCCACTTATGCGGCTAGGACATTATGCTTAAGTGGTGGGATCCATTTTCTTTACAGTATAGTACTAGACCAAATCTATAGTAAATCCTTCGTAATAGTAAATATTACTGTATCATCTCTTTTCTCTCCTGTGCAAAGCAGTTTTCGGGAATATGCAATCTGAGCGAACACTATTTTTCTATTAATTATTTCATAAACTAAATTATCAACTTAAGGAATATTTTAAAATAACTTTTTCTTGTTACCAAAAAAAAAATTTCTTTAATGATAATATTTCATTATTTTTATAACCATTTACTATTTCAAATATTATTATAATTTTTTATGTATTTGTTCTGATGTAGAACTCGGAATTGTCGGAGAAGAAACGCTGCGGTTGAACTCGGGATGGTCGACGACGGCATGGGGGTGGTTGTACCTACAGAGATTCCAATGCCTAAGTCAGTTTAGGAAGAGGTGTGAGGTAACCAAATTATGAATGAAAGCGTACCTGGATCAGTTGTTGAGATCGCTTATATAGTGATCGGAAGCGGTTATCAAGGCATAACCGCTCGCGTGAGACCTGGGAGGCCGTTGGATCTTTGCCAGGCTATAAAGTGCTGGAAGGAGGTCCGAAGTCCGTTAGATCTACCACGTTGTCGTTTGCTGGGAGGAAACGAGCCCTGTTCGTGGAAATGGGCCTTTGACGAGCGCTTGGTTGGATTGGGCCTTGGCCCAGTCCGGAACAGTTGTCCCCCAAGTCGGTAGTTCGTATGACGAGGTGTGGACTTGTTGAGGTGTGTGTCGAGGTCGCCACTTCAGTTTGAAGAGATGTCGGAGTTCGTTACCTCGGTTTAAAGAGAGAGGAACTACAACACCTTCAAAACCCTAGGCGCGTGAGCATTAAACTTGAAATTTCAAATTGTCGCATCAGTCGCCTTTGGAATTTGTAGCGTCGCGTTTTCCCAAGGAGGGTTATGATTGCTCTCTACCCCTTAGGTTGATAGGTGTAACGTGTCACCGATCAGACGGTGAAAGAAAAAGAAGGGTCGCGTCGTTTGTTCTGGGTTTGGTGGTTATAAATACTCTTCCCCCTTTCCCATTTTCCTCTTTGCTTCATCTTGCAAAGTTCTGGGTTGCTTCCCCTTTCTTCTTTCTCCCTCTCCGGTGATTCTGTTTCTCCTTTTCCTCCTTCTCCAGTGGTTCTGTTTTCCAGCCATTCGCATTCTGCATGCAATTCTTATTCTGAGGTTTTCTCTGCGGATTTTGTCTCATTCCACAGGTATCTTCCTTTTCCCTTTCTGTTTTACCTTTCTTTATTCTGAAATGGGTAGCAAAATAGGGATTTCTGGGGAAATTATTTGTTTGTCTTCTTCGTTATATGGGTTCTCCTCTTCTTCTTCTTCTGGTGGTCCTCCGGAGGGGCCGGACAATATTGCCGATGACGGTAGTTCGCCGTTGAACGGCAGTTTTGCTTCGTCGAGCTCTGTGGAAGACTGCTCTTCCCCAGTAATCTACCCTCCTTCGGGGCTTTTTGAAAAAGATTATGAAGGTAAAAGGGTGTCCCCAGTGGATCCCGCAGAAATTCAAAGGTTTTCTTTAAAACTAGAGTGTCTCTTCGGATGGCCCTTTGACCAAAGAGAAGCAGGAGAGTGGTTGATAACCATAGATAAGGCCCGACCTCACTTTCCTGGCATTGATTTGGCCAAGTCGGAGATGGGAAGGAAGGTACTTCAAAGGGATAATTATTATTTGCCCCCACACGCTAAGGACTTCGATTGGGTCACGGAGGACGCGCTCTGTATCTGCTCTCTCTACTCGTCGAAAGAGCTATTTTCGTTGTTGTTAAAATCTCTAGACGTTGCAAATGGAGTTAGAAACTTTGAAAATAGGAAAGTATGTCGACCTCACATAGATGCTCGGGTCTGCTCTTATTCGGACGATCTACTCTTTTTTATGTAGGAAGTTCGTTTTAAAGAGCTGGGTTTCAAGCTGCCTTTCTCCGATTTCGAAGTACCAGTCTTAAACCACTTGGAGGTCGCTCCTTCACAATTGCATCCTAATGCTTGGGAGGGGTTTCCAATTGTTATGCCAGTATTTGAAACTTCGACCCTTAGTAGAGGTATTTTTCACCATATTTTCTCCCTTATGGACCAATGAGACACCGTCAAATCGACAAGAGTGGATCTCCTTAAAACAAAACGGTAAAGTTTTCGAGCTGTTCTCGGATTCCCATCGTGGCTTTAAGTCCAAGTACTTCATAATCAAAGTCGTTAGTGATGTTGCTAAGGAGAACATCTGTGTTCTTACGGAGGAGCTCGACAAGGAGGGGGAGATAGCTAATGTTTGGCAGGAAAGGTTTCCATTGTGCCGGAGCAACAAACATTTTTCTAAGCACAAGAATGAGTTTACTTTCAAGGCATTCGAGCTGGATGATGACGAACGTTTTAGTTTGAAAACCTCGGAAGTCCGTAAACAAAAAGGGAGAAGAGGTACCCGAAAAGAGATATGTCGACATCCGTCGCCATCCGTTGCCTTCTACAATGTAAAGACCAAGCTGAAGCTAATGAGTGTTTAGGTAATTTTGTAGAAATCTACTTTCTAATAGTTTCCTTCTAATCCTTCTAACTCATTTTTGTTTTTTGCAGCTTCAATGGTGAGTTCGGCGTATTTGGCGAACCTGAAGAAGAAGAAACAGGTTGTTGCCGAGAAGACTCCTTCTCCTTTGGTCGAAGAGGGTCCTAGCAATGTTGCTGCTATTCTTTCACCAGTTTCTGGGGCATCTCTTACCCCCATTGGCGCCAAGATCGTCAGTGTTCAAGATCAAGGTGTTGTTTCTGTCGAAGTAGCGGTGCTGTCGAGGAGGCTTCTTCGTCTTTGAAGTGTGTTCCTGCTAAGAGCATCGAGGAGCCTCTGGCAAAAAAAGTTCAAGATGACTCATTTGCCTAAGACCTCGATTCCTTCGGTGACCATGAGGATTGACAGCAAAGGCAGTAAGGGTAAAGAGACTGTTCGCTCGACTGGGGAGGTCCCCACAGTTTGGTCCTGTGGTGAGGTTCTGACCTCGGATCAAATTAGGGTGATGATTCCCCCTGCCGATGAAGCTTATTTCAATGACCTTTCCGACACTGCTAAGGAGAATTCATTTTTGGAGGGGTTAACCTGGCAGTTGTGCCACCAGCAACTTACCAACTGGGTTTTCGAGAAAAACCGTCATTTGGAAGTTGAGCTCACCAGCCTTCGCGAAGGCAAGTCAGAGTTTGAGAAAAAGATTAAGTCTCTGGAGGGTGTCGAGGCCGACCTCTGAGCGCAGCTAGAATCAGCTAAGAAGGAGACTACCATGGTTGAGGGCAAGGTGTCCAAACTGTCGAAAGACTTTGAGAATTGTTCTGCTGGAAAGAAGAAGTTAGTTTAAGAGCAAGAACTCTTGTAGAAGATTAAGGACCTCGAGAAATCTGACCATGATTCTAGGTTGGAGGTCGTCGATCTTCGACGGAAGGTGGAGGAGTTGAGTACTGAAAATCAACAACTCTCCAAAGAAAATCAAGAACGTTTCAAGAAAAACAAGGTTGTGAAGGCCAAGAAGGAGGAGGTGGATGACCTGTTTCTGAAGGTTGGGGATGAGTTATTCGCTAACGCCATAGCCCAAGTTCAACTTTTGAATCCAGGGGTCTTTCTCAACTTGGCTAGGGTTACCTCAGACGGAGAAGTCCAAGGGAACTCGATTGTTGATGCATCAACAAAGGAAGTTCTTCTCACCATGCCCACTTCGTCTGCTGAAATGGCTCCTCCTCATGATTCTTAATGTCTTTACCAGTTTCTTTATTGTTTGTTATATCAAAACAATGTGACCTGGTTGTAACTATTTTATAAGCAAGTTTAAATTTTGGCTGAATGTTTACCTTTATTCTTTTTGCTTTCTCATTTTGTTTGTGATGTCGTCAACTTAGGAGGGTTTTCCCAGCCACGGGGTCCTCCTTCTTCCCTTATGCCATGGTTTTTTTTTCCTTGGTCTGAGGTTAAAGAATGGTTGATGTTCGTCGATCTGTTGGCTAGACAGAAAGAAACACTGTTACCTGTTGAGTTCGACTCTTCGCTTCTGTTTTAAAAAATAGTCGAGGTCCTTTGGCTACGGGAGTTCCAATGTCTCCTGCACGAATGCAAAGTAATGACTTTGAATGTACTTTCATTGCTTTGACCCTCGTGTTTCAATTACACTCGTGTTCCAGTTACACTTGTGTTTCAATTACACTCGTGTTTCAATTACACTTGTGTTTCAACTATAGTACCTTTTTAGTTTGGCTGCATTCCAAGTTCTTTGAATTGGTTTGCCTTGTAACGTCTCGAGGTTGTAGGCGCCAGTACCGGTCTTTGTAGTTACTCGGTAAGGGCCTTCCCAATTGGGTGCGAGCTTTCCTTGTGAAGCTTCTTTAAACTGATGTCGGCTCTTCGAAGGACGAGATCGCCTTGTGCGAACTCCCTTGGCATGAAGTTTCGGTTATATCTTGCTGCAATCCTTTGTTTTACTACGACCTCGTTCAGAGCTGCAAGTTCTCTACATTCGTCGAGGAGGTCGAGCTCTTCTAGCAGGTATTGGAAATTGTTGACTGCTTGTGGGGGATATAAAGTCCTCTAACTTAACTCGCCAATCTCCACGGGAATGACGGCTTCGGTCCCATAAGTGAGACGAAATGGTGATTCTCCCATTGTCGAGTGCAGAGTTGTACGATATGCCCAAAGTACCCGGGGAAGTTCTTCTGCCCAATTTCCCTTTGCATCATCTAATCTCCTTTTAAGACCTCGGAGAATGACCCTATTCGCGGCCTCAGCTTGACCGTTTGTTTGGGGGTGTTCCACCGAAGTGAAATGCTACTTGATCCGAAGATCATCTAGGGTCTTTCGAAAGCCAAGATCTGCGAACTGTGTTCCATTATCTATAACAACGACCTCAGGAATCCCAAACCTGGTTAATATATACCTTTTAAAAAACGATCAAATTTTTTGCTGTTATTTTTGCCAGTGCTTCTGCCTCCACCCATTTGGTGAAGTAATCCACGACCACGGCAAGATACTTCAACTGTCCAGGGGCCATTGGAAATGGTCCAAGGATGTCGATGCCCCACTAAGCGAAGGGCCACAGAACAGAAAGCGATGTCAACTCGGTTGGAGGAGCTAAGTAGAGATCGCCGTGTTTCTGGCACTTGTCACACTTTTTAACGAATGACCTCGCGTCCGCCTCCATCGTTGGCCATTAATAACCTGCTCGTAGGATTTTCTTCGCGAGGGAATGACCTCCGAGGTGTTGTCCACATATCCCTTCATGTACTTCGGCTAGCACGTACTGGGATTTCGCGCCGTCAAGACATCTCAACAGGGGAGTGGAGAACCCTCTTCGGTACATGGTACCCTTGATAATGGAATAAGAGCATGCTTTCCTCCGGATCTTGGCAGCTTCTTTTCCCTCTTCGAGGAGCTCGCCAAGTTGAATGAATTTTTGAATGGGCGTCATCCAATTATCTCCTAGATCGATTACATCGTTCACGCTTGGACTAGATATTCCGAAGCAAAATCATGGAAAGATCTCCGCAAGGTCGACGGTGGTGGTGTCGACTACAGAAATTATGCTAGGCTTGGCCAGTGTTTCCTGTATTACAGACCTGTTGTTCCCCGAGGTGCGCATGCTAGCAAGTTTGGATAAAATATCCGCTCGGGAGTTTTGTTCCCTTGGGACATGAGCATTCTTGACTGCCTTGAAGTCATTCGTTTTTTGTTTCACCAATGCAAGGTATTTTGTAGGAGAGGATCTTTAGCCTGGTATTCTTCTTTAATCTAGGATACCACTAACTGAGAATCGGTTCTGAATTTAACCTCAACTGCTCCGAAATCTCGAGCTAATGTCAACCCTGCTAAACATGCCTCGTATTCCGCTTGGTTATTTGAGGTCGGGAATGAAAATCCCAAGGAGAACTCGACGATCAGCCCGTCATCGTTCTTGAGCAGTAACCCAGTGCCACTGCCTCTTGCATTAGATGATCCATTGACGTGAATTGTCCACTTGGAACATGGTTCAATAGCCCCAGGAGTCATTTCAGTAATGAAGTCCGCCAGGCACTGTGCTTTGAGGGCTTGTCGTGATTTGTATGAAATCCCGAATTCGGACAACTCGACCGACCATTTAATCATACGACCCGCAAGGTCAGACCTGTGTAAGATTTGTTTGATCTATTGGTCTGTTCGAACTACTATTGGGTGTACCAGGAAATATTGTCTCAACCGTCAAGCTGCGACCACCAGGGCTAGAGCGACTTTCTCGATCTTCTGGTACCTCAGCTCGGGACCTTGAAGAGCTTTACTCACAAAGTAAACGAGTTTCTGCCCTTCATCGGTTTCGCGCACGAGGACGGTGCTGAGAGCCTCATTTGCGACTGCCAAATAGACATAGAGAATCTCCCCTGAGGATGGTCTTGTTAATACTGGTGGTTGAGACAAATTATGCTTCAGCTGCGACAAAGCCTCTTTGCACTCTGAGGACCATTCAAACTGGATCCCCTTTTTTAGTAACCGGAAGAAGGGTAAGGCCTGTTGAGCTGACTTTGATATGAACCTCGTCAATGAGGCGAGCATTCCAGTCAGTTGCTGGATGTCCTTCCTCGACGATGGTTATCGCATCTTGGTGACAGGGCGGCACTTGTCTGGGTTTGCTTCAATTCCTTTCTCGGTTAAATAGAAATCGAGGAATTTTCCAGCTCGTACTCTGAAAGTGCACTTTTCGGGATTGAGCCACATGTTGTGGCGTCGGACTTCGTTGAACACTTCTTTTAGGTCGTCAACGTGGTCGACCTCTTTAGGCATTTTCATGATCATATCGTCCATGTAAACATCCAGCATCTTCCTAATTTGGTTTGCGAATACTTTGTTTATCATGTGCTGGTAAGACGCACCAGTGTTTTTAAGGCCAAAAGGCATTACTTTATAGCAGTAATTGCCTTTGTCGGTCATGAAAGCTGTTTTTTCTTGATCAGCAGGGTGCAATGGAATCTGGTTGTAATCGAAGTATGCATCCATAAACGATAACAGTTGAAACCCCGACGAATTATCGACGAGTTTGTCGATATTGGGAAGGGGATAGGTGTCTTTAGGGCATGCCTTATTAAGATCGGTGTAGTCAACACACATGCGCCATTTTCCATTAGATTTTTTCACAAGTACTACATTGGAAAGCCATGTGGTGTATTTGACCTCCCTGATGAATTCAGCTTTGATAAGATCATCTACAGCTTTAGCTTCGGCTTCAGCCTTCTCGGGAGCTTGCTTGCATCGCCTCTGGGCAACCCAGCTGGCCGTGGGGTCCAGGGCGAGTTGGTGGCAGGTGATGTTGGAAGAGATGTCTGACATGTCAACAGCGGTCCAAGCAAAAATGTCTGTATTGGACTTCAGGCATTCGGTTAGTTGCATCTTGACCTGCTCGGGGAGGTTAGCGCCTAGCTTTACAGTCTTCTTTGGAACCTCTCCTAACTGAACTTGAATGAACTCGCCATCAGGGATGAGTCTTTTGATCTTCTGTTGGAGTTCTCGAGCTAGGGGATCGTCTTCCTTAATTTCTTCTCCGCGCTCTATTCTGGCGTCAAAGTCTGTAAGGTTGACCTCCGAAACAGCTTTTGCCTTGCTCTACTTCTTCACGGGTGGAGGTTGTTTCTGCTTTTCTGATCCATCCATCTTCAGGAATAGAAGGTAGCATCTCCTAGCAGCTTTATGATCAGTTTCAACAGTGACAATTTTGTCTTCGTCATTGTGGAAACACATTTTCAGATGGACAGTCGAGGTTACTGCTCCGAGCTCCCCCAAAGTGGGACGCCCAATTATACAATTATAGACTGATTTGCAAGGAAGTACTATGAATTGCACTTTGACGGTCTTGGTAGTTGGTTCCTCCCCGAAGGTCACCATCAACGCCACATAGCCCATAGGTTTTGTCTTAGAACCGTTGAAGCCCTGCAAGTCGGACCCCGTATATGGGATGAGGTCCTTCTCCGGTAGTTTCAAGGTCCTGAACAGATCATGAAAAATGATGTCGGTCGAGCTACCTTGGTCGACCAGGATCCTTCTCACATCGAAGTTGGCCATATACGCCTTGATCAACAAAGGAATAAGGTAATTCGGCTTTCCGTTCCCCAGGTCCTCATCGTAAAAAGCGAGGGGTGATCTTCCTTTGTGTCTACTGGAAAGAGGGAGGACAGCGGAAATCGTCATCGCGTCACGCAGCTTTCTCTTTGCTGAGTTGATGCTCGCACCTCCCTTGTCAGAGAATCCCCCCGAAATGACTAACGCGACTGGGGCAGGTCGAGGTCTTTCTTCGCTTTCTTCTGACTGTCGACCTCCCTTGTCGAGCAGTGCCACGGCAGCTGTCGAGGATTAAATTTTCTTTGGTCGAGGTGATCGAGATCTTGACCTTCTTTCGCCGGATCTCGGCTTCGAGCTTGTATTTTTGCAACTTTTCTCTCTAAATCAGTTGTTCTATGACGTCTTTCAGTTGAATACAGTCATCAGTATTGTGTCTTGCACTCTTGTGGAAACGACAATACTTCGACTTGTCAATGTCAGGTCTCTCCTTGAGTGGCTTAGGGAAGCGTATTCCCCCATCTCGGAATTCAGCGTTTGCGCATTCATTTAGAATACGCGTCTGTGAAGTATTTAGTGGGGTGTACTCGTCATACTTCCCCGGTGGAGCTCGGTTCTCCTTTTTTTGCACGCTTTGTCTTCGTGCTGACCGCCAGCCTTGTCCTGCGTTTTCTTTTTAACCTTTGTCGTAATCATTTTTCTTCATAGTTTATGTATTTTTCTACCCGCTTGAGGAAGTCGTTTAGTTTCTTTGGCTTGTCGACACCAACATTAACACTGAAAAGACTGTCTTCCACCAGGCCTTGCTCCAGTAAGTACAACTTCATCTCATCGGAGACTTTCTTCATAAAGACTGCTTCTTTGTTAAAGCGCTTGATGTAATCTCTAAAGGATTCGTCTTTCTTCTGTTGAATGGTAGCCAGTGCCGCTGCTGACGTTGGTTGCACCCTAGATGCAGTAAAATGAAACGAGAACTGGTGCGTGAGATCGGACACGAGTCAATTGAGCCCTTTTTGAAGTTTTGGAACCAGGTCAAGGCAGCTTTCTTCTGGGTAAGGGGAAAGATTTTGCACTTGACTGGTCCTTTGGTACCTCGATAGCCCATGATAGGGTCAAAGCAACCGATATGCTTATCAGGATCACCAGTTCCATCATAGGTGTCTAGGGAAGGAGGTTTCTAGAGATTCTTTGGAATTGGAAATTTAGCAATCTTGACAATGAAAGGACCAAAGGTCACGCACGCATCATCCTCCTCATCACTCCGGAAGGAAGTGGATGAAAGGGATCGTGTGCGGCGATGACGAGAAGTGTATTCAGTAGATCTCGCACGACGTCAGGAAACTGTGGCAGCTCGGCGAGGTAGTGTATCATTGCTTGCGGTGGCACCTCTGCAGCATGGAGAAGGACTTGGAGAGTAATGGTGTCAAGGAGAATGTGCGGGAGAGTGGCAGCGACGTGGAAAATAGCGTCTAGCCTCCCGCCTTGAGGAAAGGCTGTCAGGTGTTCCATTGCCTTGTGTTTCTTTTACTCTTTTTCCGCCTCGAGGAGAACGGATCTGAGATCGTGACGGTGATCTTCGGCGGCATGGTGGAGGACGGTCCAGAGACCTGCTGCGGCGAGGTGCGGCCGCGAGGAGACTGCGCGGAAGTCGTTCGTGGCGAGAGGCGGTGGAGCGGATCGGTGAGTTTGATTCTGGATCGGCGTTGTCACGGGAAATCTGTTTTCGCCGATTCTTGATCTTCATAGCAACGCGGATAGAGATCTCCTTCTGCTGGTTTTCCATGCGTTCCAAGCACTGGTTCTGCACCTGCATTGCTTCGGCATGCTTCTAGTCAAAGTCACGAAATTCGCGGAGGAGGAAAGTGGTCGCTGCAGGAGCGGTTTCTTCAGTTTCAGTGGCAGTTGGAGCGGTGACTAGTGGAATTACATCAACCAAAGGCAGAGGAAGGTTATCCGGCCTCTCGTATTTGACAATTACCAACGCTCGTTCGATTTGAGGCGGATTAGGAGGAGCAATCGGAGGATTTGACAGATTGAGATCCACATGAAGCTGAGAACTGCGTGTCGCGATGGTGCGCTTTGATCCAGTCATTATTGGAGACGAAGATGACTTCAGAAATGTTGAAAAGGAAGAAGTTCCCCACAGACGGCGCCAATGTTCTGATGTAGAACTCAGAGTTGTCGGAGAAGAAGCGTTGCGGTTGAACTCACGGTGGTCGACGACGGCATGGGGGTGGTTGTACCTACAGAGACTCCGATGCTTAAGTCAGTTTAGGAACAGGTGTGAGGTAACCAAATTATGAATGAAAGCGTACCTGGATCAGTTGTGGAGATCGCTTATATAGTGATCGAAAGCGGTTATCAAGGCGTAACTGCTCGCGTGAGATCCGGGAGGCCGTTGGATCTTTGCCAGGCTGTAAAGTGTTGGAAGGAGGTCCGAAGGCTGTTAGATCTGCCACGTTGTCGTTTGCTGGTAGGAAACGAGCTCTATTCGCGAAAATGGGCCGTTGGCGAGCACTTGGCTGGATTGGGTCTTGGCCCAGTCCGAAACAGTATTAATTTTTATATATCTTAAAATAGCACCCCATATTGGGGATCTTAAATGGGTCTCCCCCTTTCCCATCACTTATAGTTATTTTTTAAAATTTAAACATCTCATCTCTCCAACCTAACATCTTTAAAGAATTTACTAAACGGGCAGGGATGGAGGCATATTTAAATAATTGCAAGGGCCAAATTTTTAAAAAATGAAATTTCCTATATTCTATAGTATATATAGTAGTATTGACATGAACTGTATTCATTTTCCTCTAATTTATGTGTACATCCTAGGGTTTTGTTCTTTTTTCTGCACGATAAGTACATAACATAAATTTGTAGCTTCTTTTTTTTTTTGAAAAACCAAAATTTTATTAAAAACAAGATGACATGGGTACAAGCTGTGCCCATGGCACTACCAATATAACAATCAGTTGAAGTACACATATAGGTGTTATCCAAAGATCATTTTACAACAAACAATTCAGGCATTAGCCAAAGAACTAAGCACATGATCCATGCTAACAAAAACACGCGAGACTCAACAAAAATATCACCACTGCCTCTAGACCAACTGAAGATTAAAATCAAGTTACTTTGTTGCTACAAATATCAGCTGTCCATATACTAGTATGTTGGGCTGCTGGTATTTTGCCTATTTTTAGCCGTATCAGCTGGATAATTCCGGCTACATAATCCTGTGCCTGCGTCGATTCTGCCTCTAGCTTTTGACTGAGATTGAATTTTGCTTACATCTTGTTAAACCCCCTGCACTATGTAATACAGTAGCTGCCCCTTTGTCCAGTACCGGCATCCCTGTCACCTCGTCGAGCCAATACCAAGACAAGCCGTGGGATTTTAGCACCATTGTGACACAGAGTAATCTGTCGCCTTACATTTTGAAAAAATCCAGTTTCATGTTTGTAATTTTATCTCCTCCACCATATTGATTACCTCCGAACGTTTGTAGCTTCTATTAATTAGAATGACCTTTCCAAAAGTGATTTGAGGATACAAAAAATATTATGATAGGATGTGGTGTGTGCTAGTGAAGTTTATTCCAATTAGAGAAGGAATAGGTCTACTAAGAAAGGGAAGGAAGACTAGAATTTTCTTTATAACTGCTTAGCTGATTCATTCCACGGCAATAGTACAAAATAACCAATACAAATAACTACCTCCCTAAAATTTAGGATTAGAAGACAGTTTTCCTTCAACCCACATATTTAAAATTGCAAATTAATAACTAACTATTACATTTATTTATAATTTTTTTAACATAATGTGCATGATGCGCAGGAGGCTTTGTCACACGTTTGGGCCTATTTACAGCAATTGAAGACCCAACCTTAGCAATAGTTCTTTGTTCAGAAGGCCTATCCATATCATTACCCATTTTCCCAAGACAGATCTTGTCCTCAAGATCGAAATCAGGAAAAGAAGACTCAAACGTTGCTCTGTGTTCCCACGAAGCTTCAGCTGCGCTTTGACCCTCCCAATGAACTAATATTTCTTCCTCAGTGTCTGTCCCACTAGGTATTGAACGGCGGCCGATAATCGCAAGTGGTGTTGCTCCTGTAGTGGCGACGGCGTTGGAAGCAGGAAGAGGACAGATTTGCGTATCTGGGTGGCGAAGGCAAGGTTTCAACAGTGAGACATAAAAGACATGATGGATGCAAGCTGTGACTGGTAGCTCAAGCTCCTATGCAACGGCGCCGATGCGGTGTAGGATGCGAAAAGGGCTGTAAAATCGTTTTGCCAATTTTTGTGAAGAACGACGGTGCACAGAGATCTGCCAGTATGGTTGGAGTTTGAGGTAAACCCATTGACCTTTTGAAAATTCCTTTTCTTGTCTCTTGGAATTCGCCTGTTGAATCATTCACTGCCTTGCTCTTGCTAGATTATGTTTCAACAGCTTCAATGTGGCATTTCTTTTAGTCAAATTCTCATCTAGAGAGGCAATCTTTGAGGAACCCGCAACATATGATATGAATGATGGTGGGGCACGACCATAGAGGGCTTCAAATGGAGTCATCGCAATGTCTGAGTGATGAAAAGTATTGTACCAGAATTCAATAAGTGGAAGAAAACGTGCCCAGTGTTGTGGTTCTTCACTGACAAAGCAACGTAGATATGTTTCCAAGCACCTATTAAGGACTTCAGTCTGACCATCAGTTTGGGGATGATAAGAACTGCTAAATGCCAAGGTAGTACCGAGAGATTTAAACAATTCTTGCCAAAATTTACTAATGAATATTCTATCTCTGTCATTAACAATTGTTTTTGGTGTGCCATGGAGATGGTGAATTTCAGAGAGGAATACAGTGGCAAGATATGCTGCAAAAAAGTGTGTTGGCAGAGCAATAAAATGAGCATACTTGGTTAGGCGGTCAACCACAACCCAAATGACTGTTTTGTTTGAAGAAGGAGGTAAATTGGTGATGAAGTCCATGGAGATATCCTCCCAAACTTGTTGGGGAATTGGAAGTGGTTGCAGAACACCATTAGAAGCTTGAGTATTATATTTGTTGTATTGGCAAGTGGAACAATTGTTAATGAAAATTTTCACATCAGCATACATTCTTGGCCAAAAAAACACAGCAGATAAGCGGGACAAGGTTGCTTTAATTCCAAAATGACCCCCTAGAGGCAAAGAATGGTATTCTTCTAACAAAAAAGGAATGAGATCTGCATCACGAGGTATGAATATGCATTCTTGAAAATAAAGAATTCCAGACCTATAAATAAATTTCTGCTGCATTGCTGAATTCTCATGAGGTTTGGCTATCAATTGCTTTCCCACAGGGTGATCAACATAAAATTGTTGGAGTTGGTGGAACAATGGAAAAAATGGGGAACTTACAGTGGCACAAATTGCAGTAGCTGTATCTTCAGGCATGCAGGACAAGGCATCAACCACTACGTTTTCCTTTCCAGGTTTGTAATGAAACTCAAAACTGTATCCAATGAGTTTTGTTAAACATTTCTGCTGCTCCTGTGTCTGAATAATTTGCATCATTAAATTTTTGAGGCTTTTGTGATCAGTATAAATGTGAAAGGTATTTCCCAATAAATACTGATGCCATTTTTTAATTGCCTCTGTAACAACAAATAATTCTCGCACATAGGTAGAAGATGAACACAGCCGAGGGCACATTTCAGCTAAAGAATGCAACTGGGTGACCGTGTTGGGACAGGACAGCTCCGATTGCCACACCGGAAGCATCTGTGGTTACTTCAAAAGGAAGAGCAAAATCAGGTAATGTTAGAACTGACAGATTTGTCATAGCATTTTTAAGATTTTTGAATGCTTCCTCTGCTGTAGAAGACCATACAAGTGTAGGAGCTTTTAGCAGATCTGTTAATGGACTTCCAATAGTGGCATAATGTTGCACAAATCTTCTATAGAAACCTGTGAGGCCAAGGAAGGCACGTAAGTCCGTGAGAGATTTAGGTGTGGACCACGCTAGAATAGCTTGCACCTTTGTAGGATCAGCATGTACTCCATTCCCTGAAATTATATGTCCAAGATAATCCACTGAACGAACACCAAAATTACACTTAGAGTTTAGCATAAAATTGGTTTTCAAATAACAATTGCAAAACTTGTTCTAAGTGAATTAAATGGTTAGACCAAGAAGGACTATATATAAGGATATCATCAAAGAATACTAAGGCAAACTTGCGGAGAAAAGGACGGAACAAGTCATTCATCGCCGCATGGAAGGTTGATGGTGCATTAGTTAGGCCAAAAGGCATCACCAAGAATTCATAATGCCCATCAAAGGTCTGAAACCCAGTTTTAGGAATATCCTCTTGAGCAAACCGAATTTGATGATAACTCGAGCGTAAGTCAATCTTAGAGAAAACTTGGGCACCCTTCAATTCATCCAATAATTCATCAATTGTAGGAATAGGAAAATGATCCCTAATAGTGATAGCATTGAGTGCTCGATAGTCTACACAAAAACGCCATGATCCATCCTTTTTCTTAACCAAAAGAACCGGAGAAGAATAAGGACTGGTACTTGGGCGAATGATGCCATCCTTGAGCATGTCAGTAATCAGTGTAGTCATTGCTTCTTTCTGAAAATGAGGGTATCAGTATGGTTTAATATTTATCGAGGCTGAATCTGGTTGTAAATGAATGTGATGGTCATGGGGTCTAGTGGGTGGTAAACCATAGGGAATAGAAAAAATGTGGGAGTAATGGTGGCGAAGATTTTTAAGATATGGGTGAAATGAATCTAATGTGATAGAATCATTTGGAGATAAGGATTGTGTTATGGATGAATGGGGTACGTGTGACTGGTGGTCAGTAGGCATCATGGTAATTGTGTGAAGAGTGGCAATGGAATCAGTATGGATCATACGGTTTAATTGAGGAAAAGTGGCAAGAGATAATGAAGGAGAAGTCGTGCCAGTAAGAGTGATAAGATCCCCATTGTGGTAAAATTGCATAGAAGGTATGGTGTAATCAGAAACAAATGGTCCTAAAGTTTGTAAACATTGTACACCAAGAACTATGTCAACCCCTTGTATAGGTAGAAGATAGAGTGATACTCTGAAAGTATGCTCTGCAACTGTGAGAGGAACATTTGAATACATGTAGCACATTTTAAATGGTTACCATTGCCCACTGTAGCGACCGAAAAATCCAGTGGGATTTGTTCGAGTTTAATGGAGCCGCCACCAATAATTTATTTCATAGGAAAAATATTGGAAAAAACCTTTTTTGAAGAAGAATGATCCTTGAGACCGGATTTGGGTTCAGGAGTCGATTATGCGTAGGGAAGGTATTAACACCCCACGCCATCCTTTCGAAAAAGGTTACCTTTAATTAATTGTGCAAAATTTATATTAACTTCTAAAAAAATATTTATTTCCCTTTTATCAAAAAAAAAGACAAGGATTTACAATGATGAAATAAATAAAAAAGGCTTAATAAAAGTTGTTTATTTTTGTGCTTGACAGGAGTATGTTCCTGCTCTTACGTATCTCCGGGTGCAGTGGAGAAATCAAAGGCTACGTAGTTCTTGGGTAGAAAATGGTTGTGTGTTGGTTGATTTTAATTAATCAATTTGTGACTTAATTTTTATGGTTTGCGTAGTGATCAAACCAAAAGTGGATTTGGCGTAATCACTACTAATATTTTAAGGTATTTTATTAAGATTTTTGTAATGACCAAACCAAAAGAGGATTTAGAGTAGTCATTGATTTTAAGTTTTTTGAAACGGAAAAGGGTTTGCGTAGTGACCAAATCAAAAGTGGATTTGGCGTTGTCATTACTAATATTTATTAGTTTTTTTATTAGGAAATTATGATGACCAAACCAAAAGAGGATTTAGAGTAGTCATCAGAAAAAGTTTGCGTAGTGACCAAACCAAAAGTGGATTTGGCGTAATCAATACAAATATTTTAAATTATTATTATTATTATTATTTTCTAAGCTAGAAACAATTATTAATAATAGCAAATATAACAAAAGTATCTAACATTATAAATAAAGACAAACATAAACATACTAAAAAAAATACAGAGAAAGAAAAAGAAAGAAGGAATTAATGCACTTACCTCGAGAGAAAATATTTTTTGTTGGGCACAATGCGTCAGACCCACGAACCCCTCCAATCTTGAAGGTTGAAGAGGGATAGTAACCCTCTCATTAAAAATTTTTGACTAAAGCAAATGCCCTATGCTTTGCACTAGGCCCATTAATCCATTTTTCTTGTATGATCTTAGTGCTTGGTGATGCACTCCTTATATAGGAGAATCAGAGGTTGAAAGAGTGTGGATTTTTTCAATGTGGGACTTCAATAATAAAGTTGGGAGTTGGCTTCTTAAGTTTGATATTTTAAATGTTCAACAAAACTAAATAGCCAACTTTGAGCACTAATACAACACTTAAAACAACTTTATTGTGCTTCATGACCTTCATAAGAATTATAGACATTGTTTCCAGCTTTCAAATGGCACAAGTTTCATCTCAAAAGGATATCTACAACTCAAGTATTGTCAACACAAGTGGCTGTCCCGAACAACACATGTAACATCACGTCTCGAACTTTATGCTCGATTTGGTCCATGATAGAGGTCGATCTGGGTTTGTAATCCAAAATAATAGTTGTAGATCTTTTTCTTATCTTTCCAACAGTATAAAGAACACCTCATTTGGACAAGTATAGCTCAAGATACGACATTTTCTTTGAACGTTATTCAACATAATGTATTGTCCGTTTTTGTGCAGTTTTATAACTTTCATGCTATTTTAGGGCAGTAAATCGTTAGAATCAAGTCCCGAATCCTTCATAACATTTGTAGCCAAGGATGTTAGCTTTCAAATGGCGTTAGTTTCATTAAAAAAGGACTTCTAAAACTCAAGATATGATCTAATCTTTACATACTGTTCAAAACCATTTTTCAGCATACTTGTTTTTACTTTCAAGTCAATTTGGACTTAGTAAACTTCAGATTTGACTCTTGGATTCCTCATCAAAGTTGTAGAGTTTTGTTTTAGCTTTCTAACAAGGTAAAAATCACTTTAATACCATCTCCACAACATTAATTACACCCAGAATACATAAGCTATACCAAAGTACAAATTTTTCCAACCTCTTTTCTCTTCAAGATTTATTTCTCCTTTTTTCTTCTCTACTACTATTTTTGTTCTTTTTGAATGTTATTTTTTACCGGACAAAATTAGGGTATGACATCTGCCCCACTTTAGTTATATTTTACTAGAAAATATGAATAAAAATGGTTTTCAAATTTTCATTGTAAAAGATAAGTAAAGATAAAGACACTAATTTTGTCCTGAATCAGGATAGGCGAAGGATGAGGTGAGGAATAATATCGGGGGATTATCGCTTGGTGCGTTTAATTGGAAAGTGATAATGAAGGATCACAACAGGTCGAATCGACGCAGAATCAAAGGCAATAATGAGGGATTAACGCTTGGCGCGTTCATTGGAAAGCAATAAAGAAGGGTCACCGCCAGGTCGGGTACCGACGCAGTGATCGAAAAGCAATAATGAGGGATTAACGCTTAGCGCGTTTAACAGAAAACTATAAAGAAGGATCTCCGCCAGGTCGGGTACTGACGCGGTGATCGGAAAGCAATAATGAGGGTTCGACGCCAAGTAAGGTATTGACGCGTCGATGGGAAGCAATAAAGAAGGATCACCGCCAGGTTAGTGCGACACGGTGATCGGAAGGTTCGACGCCAAGTAGGGTATTGACGCCGTCGATGGGAAGTAATAAAGAAGGATCAACATCGTGTCCGAATCGATATGTTGGTCAAAAAGCAATAATGAGGGATTACCGCTAGGCTCGCATCGACGCGGTAATCAAAAGGCAATAATGAGGATTAACGCCTTGGCGTTCATCTGAAAGCAATAAAGAAGGGTCACCGCCGGTCGCATCGACGGTGATCGAAAAACAATAATGAGGGATTAACGCTAGCGCGTTTATCGAAAACTATAAAGAAGGATCTCCGCCAGGGCTTGTCGGTGATCGTAGCAATAATGAGGGTTCGACGCCAAGTATGGTATTGACGCCGATGGGAAACAATAAAGAAGGATCACCGGTCTCGCATCGACACTGATCTAAGGTTCGCCGCCAAGTAGGGTATTGACACGTCGATGGGAAGCAATAAAGAAGGATCAACATCAGGGCCGGAACTGATATGTTGGTCAAAAATCAATAATGAGGGATTACCGCCGCGGTAATCTTAAAGCGATAAAGAGGGAGCGATACTTGGCGTGTCGCTTTAAGAGGCAAAATAAAGGACCAATGCTCGGCACATTGTTTTGAAAACAATACTGAAGGATCGATACTTGATGCATGGACCAAGCGTAACAAAGTGGCTGAAAAGGTGGTGATATGAAGATGATGCATGAATAGATGATATGTGATGCATGTATGCAATACGACTACTATTTTTATTGCACTGGTTCGTCATCCCGTATGATCTCTAGTGCTTAAAGATATGGGACAGACTGAGGTTCATCGGGTTTATTCATACTATGCTTTCGACTGGGAGGGAGCGCGAATTATCGATGCAGCGCTAGTTACTTTTTAAAGGTAATCCCTTTGCCCTTTTTGAAACTTATTTGTTGAGATTTGGTGTTTCCCGTGATTTTTAAAATGTATATAATAACTGTAATGCTTTTCAGTATCGTCACATATTTCACAATTCAGTGCCTGTTATCATAAAACAACATTTTGAAATACGAGAACGGAGGTGTTTGGTATTCAAAAAGAGTCATGTGTACAAGGACTGAAGTTACACAGACTTGAAAATACATCAAGAAAAATGCGGGAAGAAGAAAAAAACAAAGAAGGACAATAACTAAGCAGATATTTTATAGTTTGTGTCATTGTAGGAGCAAAAGCCAGCTTCCCATATCCATAACTTTGAATACTCATTACTCTACTTCTGAAAATATATAGAACTGCCCCAGTTGGATAAGAGTCTTTTGATGCATCAGCTGACTTTAATGTCTAATTTCAGACCCTAACTTTTGCTTGGATTGCCTTTTCAAGTTTTCAATCCAACGGGGCGCTTTAATTTTTGCCTAGGTCGCCCTTTTAAGGTTTTCAACCTAGCGAGCTCATTTTTGCTTGGCTCTTTATATATTTTTTAGGCATAATATTTTTGACTGCATCAGAGTTTACTGGGAGTGGGAGATCTTCGCCGTCCATCCTCGTGAGGATTAAGGCTCCTCCAGAAAAAGCTTTTTTTCACAACATACGGGCCTTCATAATTCGGAGTCCATTTTTCATGAGAATCCTTTTGGATGAGCAAAATCTTCTTGAGTACTAGGTCTCCTTCTGAAAATTCCCGAGGGGGAACTTTCTTTTCATAAGCCTTCTTCATCCTTTGCGGATATAGTTGTCTGTGACATAAGACCATCACTCTCTTTCTTCAATGAGGTTCAATTGATCCAACCGAGCCTGAATCCATTCTGCCTCTTCCAGTTTTATCTCCATCAATACCCTTAACGAGGGGATCTCGACTTCAATGGGAAGTACTGCTTCCATTCGATACACCAACGAGAAAGATGTTGCCCCCGTTGAGGTATAAACCAAAGTTCGATAACCGTGCAAGGAAAAAGGGAGCATTTCATGTCAGTCTCCAAATATTACAACCATCTTCTGGACAATCTTCTTGATGTTCTTGATGTTCTTGTTTGCAGCCTCAACTGCCCCATTCATCTTTGGGCGGTATGGTGTGGAATTATGATGTTGGATCTTGAAGTCGTCACACAGCTCCTTCATCATCTTGTTATTTAACTTAGTTCCATTATCAATGATGATATTATTTGGCAGACTATGGTGGCAGATCATATCCCTTTAGATGAATTTGACAACCACATTTTTGGCAAAAAAAACTGCAATGAGGAGTTTATATGGATTTCCTCTTCCAAAAATCAAGTTTTGAGAAAATATGAGCAATTTGATTTTGATTAGAATAGACTTTATTAGGGTTATAACGTGGCCAGGGGTTGAAGGGTCACAAAATAAAGGATATTTCAGGCCTAGAAAGTGTTTCGGGTTTTTTTCAACAAAGATTTTTAGTGCAAAGATGCACTTTGATGGTTGCTAGCACAATTGTATTGTCTAGTTTTGGCATTTTTATTTATTGATTTTTTGATTCTTGCAAGCGTCTTTGATACGTTGCATTTGCTTGCTTGCTTTTTTTTTTTTAACCGAAAAAAATACTGAATAGACTATTGTGCTAGCTTCTGATGGATGGGTGATCGTTGTTTAGGGTATTTGAAAAGAAAAAAAAATTAACCTCGAAAGAGGTAACAAGGGATATATATTTTTTATTTTTGGGATAGAGAAAAATGGTCAAACTTCATCTCAAAATCTTATTGCTCAAATTTTCACAAAAATTAAGGTTTGGCAAATTATACATTTACTCTACCTTTTTCTTTCTATTGTCACTTTCAGTACTCAGATCAATTATTTCAAGTTCTTCCTCGTGGGGTTAAATCATTTTTGCCTCTCGTACCATCAATCTCATTAGTTCAGAAGGGGTTTCTCAATTGTCCTCATGGGGTAGTCAAAGTTATAGTATGAGTCACTGACATCATCATTTTCAAAGACAATATTTTTTGGATCTACATTAGTTAAAATCGACGAAAAGAAAAAACGAAAAAGAAGAAAGGGAATGGAAACGATGGCAAAAAAAGAAAAAGGAAATGATTGGAGAATTCAAAAGTGCATTTTATTGATAAAGATACTGAAATGAAACATGTGCGCCCTTTTGACAATAAATGATCCTAAAGCCTTGGGCAGAGCAATAGGGTTTGCATTACAAAATTACTTTGAATCAAAAATCATGGGAACCTCAACAATCTCCCAATTTCCAAGTTCTTCATTTAGAGGGCAAGAGTGGACAAGGTTGACAATATTGTCTTCAGCACTGCGATAATCTTTGACAGTTGCTATCTGGTTTGGGTTCAACATTCTTGCGCTCTGAAAGCTTTGTCTGATGTCGCAAATAGAGACATTCTTATCATTTGGTTCCCTGCCTTCCGATTTAGCTATTAGGGGTTGGTCCCCAAACTCCTCAGTAATGGCATTGACTGCTGGACCTCCATGACCTGGAAGGGGATTATTACCCACATTAGGGTCATCCTCTTTAAAACTCAATAATTTGACATTGATCAGATCCTGAACCACGTACTTCAAGGCTTTGCAGTTTTCAGTTGTGTGACCTACTGCCCCTGCATGATACTCACATTTGGCGTTTGGGTCATACCCTCTTGGGAAGGGGGGTTGGAGCGGTATCATTGAGCACGGGGAGACCAAGGAATTACTGATGAGGTAATGGAATAAATTAGTATAGGTCATGGGAATAGGGTCAAATTGGACTGCTTTTCTCTCTTGGTCGTTTGGCTGTTTCTGGCTTTGGTTTGGCTGAGTGGGTGGATTATGAGAGGCAGCGGCAATGTATGAAGGTGGAAAATAAGGGTATGAGAAAGGCTGCGGGAAGCTAGTAAAGAAATGGGGTGACTTTCCTTGGGTATGTCCTCTCTGGCTCGTCATCACAGCATTAGTTTCCCCTTCCTTCTTCATGAAGTTTGTCAGGAGTCTCTTGGCATCACTTACTCCAGCAGAATTGTGGGCAATCTTTCCATTTCTTATACCTCCTTCAACCCTTTCCCCTACAATGACCATATCTGAAAAGTTTGACGATACACTTCCGATCATTTTGTCATAGAAGGGTGATTGAAGAGTATCCATGAACATAGCCACCATTTCTTTTTCGATCAAAGGCGGTTCCACTTGGGCTGCCAATCCTCTCCATCGTTGGGCATATTCTTTAAAAGTCTCATCGTCCCTTTTCATCATATTTTGCAACTGCATTCTGTCAGGAGCCATATCAATGTTGTATTTATATTGCTTCAAGAAAGCATCTGTCAAATCCTTCCAACAGCGAATATGAGATCGTTCAAGGTGTGTATACCAACTCGACGCTGCCCCTGTTAAACTATCCTGAAAAAGTGAACCAGAAGTTTGTCATCATGTGCATAAGATGCCATTTTCCTACAGTACATGGTCAAGTGGCTTTTTGGGCAAGTTGTCCCTTTATACTTATCAAAGTCTGGCACTTTGAACTTTGGCGGTATGACCACATCTGGTACGAGACAAAGATCTGAAGCATTACTTAAACTGAGATAACCTGCTCCTTCTACAGCTCTTAGTCTATTTTCAAGAATTTGCCACTTAGTATCAGGCCATCGGTTCCCGACTGGGACACTCAGATTGGATCCCCCCATGGCTGGAGACCAGGCAACACGGTTAGTTTGGGGATTTAATGGGTTTCCTTGAACATAATAGGGGTGACCAAATGGTCGGGGATTCACTACGGGGGTCACTACAGACGTACTGACTCCTTGAGTATTCCCGACATGAGGTGGTGCATAACCAGGTGGAAGGGTATATGTCATGAAGACGGGAGTTGAGCTTTGAACTGGTATGGTTTCAGTACCTGAGCCGGATCCTTGAGCTACATCTTGTACAACAAGTGCTTGGGAATCAGTTTCTGCGGAGTTATTGTTAGCACTTGGCAGTGTGTAACCGGGCGGGAGACCAAATAGCGGGAACTGTTGTGCCTGGAGGCCTTGAGGATTATGGTTCGCAGTATCATCATTGGCCACAGGTGGCGTATAACCAGGTGGGAGTCCGTAAAGTGAGAACTGCGGTACTCGATTCTGAGGGTTGCTAGCTGGTGAATGTGTAGGACCATGTGGGTAAATTGTAAAAGGTACTATCATCCCTTGAGTATTGAGACCATATTGCGAATGCATAGGGCCGAAGCCAGGTGGGTGGGAAGGTGTAGCTTGACTTTCATCATTCACTGCTGGAGATACCCCATCTGCAGTCTTGTCTTTGTTTAGGGATTGCAGAAGCTCCAAAACCTTACTCATCTGTTCCTTCAGCGGGTTGACGTCATCTTTCATCTCTTGGATGTGGATGCATGTATCTATTTATTTGTGCCAAGGAACCGTAAGCCTCATTGTTTTGGCACGTATGCGTTTTTTTTTGAAATTGTTTTACTACTTGATCTCATATTATTTTGTCGATCACAATCTAGCTCTTCCTTACGATTCCTTGGCGAGCCTACCCAGAAATTAAATGAAATGAGGATGGATGCAATATGCTAAAGTTCACTAATATCAAACTTTATCATGTTGATTATAAAAGAATGCATGGGCATGCAGACTAATGCAATTATTAATGAAATGGACAACAAACAAAATGTGATATGCCTATTTTTTTGAAATATTGTAAATGATGGAATGCCTATGCTACTTGATGAAAATTTGTTTTTTTTTTAGAAAGAAAGGTCAACCGGAAAAATAGACCACCTCGTTGTGTCCTAAATAAAATTACCCTAAATCAGAGGATTTCTACTTCTAAAGGCCTATAAATCATCCGACATGTGAGTACTTTCACAGGTGGTACTAATAACTTCCTCACCAAAAGTCTCTAGAGCCAAGTACCATTTCGGGATGTGACCACCAATAGGAAGAAGATCCTATTTCCTCCACAATCGTTGGCCGCGCGCAGGAAGGAGGTTGTTTGCCAGTTCGTCTTTTGCGCGCAGGAAGGAAGGAGGTTGATGGCGAGAGAAGGAGGTTGCAGCGAAGGGGACAGTTGCGGCGAGAGAGAAGGGTTTTGAAAGGAGAAGGGATTCTGAGAGAAAAAGAAATTGGGGTTCGTACGCGCGGGAGTGAGGAACAAAAGGAACAAAAGGGCGAGTCAATTAGAGGGGGTTTTTAACCCCCTCAATGTAACCGAATTTTTTACACATCAAACTACAAATGTGTCTTTTTTAAATTAATTTGGGGGGTTCTACAAACCCCCTCAATAAAACCGCCCCTATTTCACCGTTTTTTTGCCGTATACGGGTGAGCATCCACGAAACGATCGCACTCTAGATGAGGTTCTCGTGATACCCAAATCGAAAGTAGATCCGAAGTGACTATCACTAACAACCTCTCACTCCCTAAGCTGCACTTGGGCCCAGGTATAGGGTCCCACTCATAAGTGTGTGTAAAAGGTGTGTAAGTGAGGTGTGTGATGGAGGCAACCTAAAATTACCCAAGCTGCAAAACAAATGAAATATACAAAATATGGTCTTCTAACCTAAGATTCAATATATGCATAATATTCACAACAAATACTCACAAAAGAACAATAAATAAATAAATAAATAAAAAAAAAACAAGAGAAACTAAACATAAGAGTTAACTATTTAGCACAATCAATTATTTAGGCTTGACTCTCTAAAAAAAAGTCCCCAGTGGAGTCGCCAGCTGTAGCGACCGCAAAATCCAGTGGGATTTGTTCGAGTTTAATGGAGCCGCCACCAATAATTTATTTCATAGGAAAAATATTGGAAAAAATCTTTTTTGAAGAAGAATGGTCCTTGAGACCGGATTTGGGTTCGGGAGTCGATTATGCGTAGGAAAGGTATTAGCACCCCACGCCATCCTTTCGAAAAAGGTTACCTTTAATTAATTGTGCAAAATTTATATTAACTTCTAAAAAAATATTTATTTCCCTTTTATCAAAAAAAAGACAAGGATTTACAATGATGAAATAAATAAAAAAGGCTTAATAAAAGTTGTTTATTTTTGTGCTTGACAGGAGTATGTTCCTGCTCCTACGTATCTCCGGGTGCAGTGGAGAAATCAAAGGCTACGTAGTTCTTGGGTAGAAAATGGTTGTGTGTTGGTTGATTTTAATTAATCAATTTGTGACTTAATTTTTATGGTTTGTGTAGTGATCAAACCAAAAGTGGATTTGGCGTAATCACTACTAATATTTTAAGGTATTTTATTAAGATTTTTGTAATGACCAAACCAAAAGAGGATTTAGAGTAGTCATTGATTTTAAGTTTTTTGAAACGGAAAAGGATTTGCGTAGTGACCAAACCAAAAGTGGATTTGGCGTTGTCATTACTAATATTTATTAGATTTTTTATTAGGAAATTATGATGACCAAACCAAAAGTGGATTTGGCGTAATCAATACAAATATTTTAAATTATTATTATTATTATTATTATTATTATTATTATTATTATTATTTTCTAAGCTAGAAACAATTATTAATAATAGCAAATATAACAAAAGTATCTAACATTATAAATAAAGACAAACATAAACATACTAAAAAAATACAGAGAAAGAAAAAGAGAGAAGGAATTAATACACTTACCTCGAGAGAAAATATTTTTTATTGGGCGCAATGCGTCAGACCCACGAACCCCTCCAATCTTGAAGGTTGAAGAGGGATAGTAACCCTCTCATTAAAAATTTTTGACTAAAGCAAAGGCCCTATGCTTTGCACTAGGCCCATTAATCCATTTTTCTTGGATGATCTTAGTGCTTGGTGATGCACTCCTTATATAGGAGAATCAGAGGTTGAAAGAGTGTGGATTTTTTCAATGTGGACTTCAATAATAAAGTTGGGAGTTGGCTTCTTAAGTTTGATATTTTAAATGTTCAACAAAACTAAATAGCCAACTTTGAGCACTAATACAACACTTAAAACAACTGTATTGTGCTTCATGACCTTCATAAGAATTATAGACATTGTTTCCAGCTTTCAAATGGCACAAGTTTCATCTCAAAAGGATATCTACAACTCAAGATATTGTCAACACAAGTGGCTGTCCCGAACAACACATGTAACATCACGTCTCGAACTTCATGCTCGATTTGGTCCATGATAGAGGTCGATCTGGGTTTGTAATCCAAAATAATAGTTGTAGATCTTTTTCTTATCTTTCCAACAGTATAAATAACACCTCATTTGGACAAGTATAGCTCAAGATACGACATTTTCTTTGAACGTTATTCAATATAATATGTTGTCCGTTTTTGTGCAGTTTTATAACTTTCATGCTATTTTAGGGCAGTAAATCGTTAGAATCAAGTCCCGAATCCTTCATAACATTTGTAGCCAAGGATGTTAGCTTTCAAATGGCGTTGTTTTCATTAAAAAAAGACTTCTAAAACTCAAGATATGATCTAATCTTTACATACTGTTTAAAACCATTTTCAGCATACTTGTTCTTATTTCCAAGTCAATTTGGACTTGGTAAACTTTAGATTTGACTCTTGGATTCCTCATCAAAGTCGTAGAGTTTTGTTTTAGCTTTCTAACAAGGTAAAATCACTTTAATACCATCTCCACAACATTAATTACACCCAGAATACATAAGCTATACCAAAGTACAAATTTTTTCAACCTCTTTTCTCTTCAAGATTTCTTTCTCCTTTTTTCTTCTCTACTACTATTTTTGTTCTTTTTTAATGTTATTTTTTACCGGACAAAATTAGGGAATGACACCCACCATAACAGAAAAAGAAGGCAATGTTTGAATGGATAAATTCAAGAAGTCAGCCACTCTTTGTTGAATAATGTTATGTGAACTCCCTGTGTCAACCAAAACCGAAACAAAATGCCCCTGTATGCGAGCATAAAACTTCAGTGTCTGTGATGGCAATTCAGAAACTGCTTATAGGGAGAGATGGAATTGTTCAGGTTTTAGTTCGGTCTATGTAGTTTCAGAATTGGTGAGGAGTGGAGATGGTAGAGGTGGTGGTGTATCTGTGAAACAGAAGAGACCATCATTAGAGGATTCAGCAATAGGGTCTAGTGGTTCATCAGGAGCAAGCAGCAACAAGAATTGTCTATTCTTGCAGCGGCGACCCTTATGGTAATATTCCTTGTAATATCCCGAATTTCTTAAGTCTAAGTATTAGAAATTATAGAGCCGTTGGGTGTTATTTGGGGGTTGAATAAGTGTTTAGTGCCCATTTACATAAGGACATGTCTAGACTTAACTTTATCATTATGTTTAGTAAACCCAGTCATTGTATTCTTCATTTTCTAACCCTTTAGGGACTGAATGAGAATTATGCATCTTCATGAAAGTTATAGTTTTATCCCTTATCTTTCGATTGGATTTTGTTTGACTCGATTTTGAAATCTACAACTCTAGATATGGTCTCCTGAGTCAATGCAGTGCAAGTGTAGAATTAGAAACACTTGAGTCAACTTTAAATAGATTTTACTCCATGTTAGATTCCGTTTTAGGAAAGGACCATGAGACAAGATTTTATAAGAAATTCTATTATCTTTCCAACGCCACCAAGAACACCTCAATCGGACGCCTGTAACTCAAGTTATGTCCAAAACAGACTCTATGAATCTAATTCACACTTTTGGGAATCGATTCACTTGATTAAAATTGCGTTCCAGGGAAAAATTACACATGTGAATCAATTCACACATGACAGGAATCGATTCACATACGCTGTCAGCGTTTTTTTTTATCAGCATATCATCTTGTTTTGGCCCGATTCGTTCCCAGCCCATTATAGGACCCTTATGCACGACCTAAAACAAAACCCTAGGCATCTTAAGGCTCTAAACCCTCAGTTACAACTTGGTTAAGAGCTCTCAAGATATTCCAAGCCTCCAAGTGATGTTCTTCACCGTTTTCCTCCATTCTCGCTCGAATCTCCACCGTTTCGACCGCCGTTTGTGGGGCTGTAATCGTAAGAGTATCCTCTTCCTTTCCATTAGTCTCCTTTTAGTTCAAGTGTTATAATTTCTTGATCCTCACTGTTTTGTAATTCCTTTTCCTTTCTAGAGTTCTTTTCCCTCAATCTTAAGTCTAAATCTTGAAGTTTTGGTACGACAAGCCCCGGGACAGCGAATGACCAAATTTTAGACTCTCTAGGATGATTTCAAAGGAATGTCGATTCTGAACATGGTATGGGGGTGGTTGATCATGTGAGAAGAGGCATTGTGCTTCAAATTTGCATGTTAGAGATGTCCCACGATCCCTATATCTCGCGAAGATGTTTTGATGGTTTAATCCCATTGTAGGTGCAATGGAATGTTTGAATTATTGTTGTCTTGATTAGATTGTAGCCTTTGTATGAGCAAGGGATCATAATTGTGTTCTTTAATGCATTGTTGTATGATTGGGTTTTTTAAAAGTATGTGATTAAGAAGAATTTGGTAGAAAGAGCATGTTTAGGATAAATTGACATTCTTATTGATTTGATGACATGAGATAGAATTGTGACTTTTAATTGTGACTCTTGGCTTGATAGCTAGTTATTTGGATTGTTGTGATTGAATATGAATGTTATAGGTGACAAGTATATGCTCAATGTTGGTGTGCTTATGGTTGCAAGTTTCATGTATATATGTAGACTCTAGTTTTATTGAAATGATCTAAATGCATGATAATGTGTGTTGCTCACTATTTTGGAATTGGTGGAATGGATAGGGTCGAGGATAGTATGGTGATGAAACATGATAATATGGAAATTAGAATTTAAACTTGAGTTAGTTGTGTTAAATTATATGATAAAAATTAGGATTAAATAAAAAGGTCATAACGAACTATAGAATTGTTTTAGACATTAAGATGAGTAAAGGAAAGATGGGTTAAATAGATTAAAATGAGTGGTTATGAACTAAGAGGTTAAAAAGATGATACAAAGTGTATGTGACCCTTTGAGTAAATAGGGAATCGTTACTAATTAAATGCATGAATTGAATTAAGGATAAATGAGTAGAAATCTTAAGGATAATTTGGTAGTTGTCCCAGACCTTTGAATAAGATGTGGGACCATTTAGGAAGGGTCCCCAACCTGCGAATTGCAGAAAAAAATGAGTCATTGCAGTTATGCCGGTTCTGTGAATCGATTCACTGCTGTGTGAATTGACTCACACAATTTGCTGTCTCTGTGAATCGAAGCTGTGAATCGATTCACAACAGTGCAATTCGATTCACATAATGTTGTTTTTACCCTGAATCGATTCATAGGACCCCTGAATCGATTCCCACCCCTGTTTTATGATAATTCCATGTTTAAAATGAATTGTAAGGGCTGGTTAAGGGTAGTAATCACCTAGACTTGTTATATGTTGATTGTGTGGCTTGTTTGAAGGGGTTATCGGTTAGTGACCCCATAATTGATGATGGTGTGACAACCACCTTAAAAATTAAATGGAGCCGCCACCAATATTTTATTTTTATAGGAAACATTGGAAAACCTAATTTTGAATATGGTTGAAAAAAAGAAGGTCTTTGGACCAGATTCAGGTTTGGGAGTTGATTACGTGCAAGGAAGGATTAGCACCCCTACGCGCCCATTAAAAAAAATGGTACCCATTAATTGTTCGAGAAAAATTGTTTGCCCTTTAAAAAAATAATTCCCTTTAATAAATTTATAAGATAATAAGGAAAAGAAACAAAAATTATTAAAAAGAAAGAACATTTTTATTGTATTTATTGTTATTACATCTCCTTTTAATAAAATAGAAATATAGACTGAAAAGGAGAATTATTTCCACCAGTTACTAATTTATTTAAAAAAAACTTAAATGAAGAAACAAAATTCAGAAACTTATTTTGTTTTTATATCCCTATCAATCTTTTATTCATTTCTGGTTATTTATGAGATAAAAATAATAATAATATTACAAATAAGTCCTTGGTTTGGGTCTGGCCCCATTGGAAGACCAAACCAAACCCAAAAATTTCAATCTTTGCTTTCAAGTCCTTTTTTAATATAATAATTACAAATTGATCCTTTTTATCCCCTATTTACAATTCAGTCCCTATTTACCATCTCTTTACAATTTAGTCCTTATTTAGAGTTTATCTACAATTTAATCCCTGCCTAGGGTTTATTTGCAGTTTAATCCCTATTTAAGGTTTGGACCCGTTGGAAGGCCAAACCCTAAACCTAGTTATAGTCCTAATCATGGGGACCAACAGAAATAACAACGACAATCACGGCAACCAATCAACAACAACTATAGCAATAACAATGCTGATAAAAGTTTACAGTAAAAATGACAGCAGGTTGAATAATATAGGCATATAGATCTCAGTCCAACGTACAAGTCATGGTGAAAGAGAAAAAAAAGGAAAAAAAAGAAGAATGAGAAAAGGAAGAAGAAGATAGAAACCTGGATCTTAGCTTTCCAGAAAACCAACAAATAGAAGAAGAAAAAAAGGGCCTAAAACTAAAAATTTAGGTTTCAGTGTTTGGGGGGGTCTCACGGATCTTGCTGGGTCCTGCTCCTCCTTCTTCTTCTACCTCTCTGTCTCTCTGTCTCTTTCTTTTTCTCGCTCAGGTTCTCTTGTTTTTCTAGGGTCCGGTCCCTTTTTCATGCGTCTTGTCTCCCTTTTTATAGCCTCTTCATTCCTCTTCAAGACCTGCAAATTAAAAGAGGAAAGAAAATCAGTGTTGATTTTAAAACAAAAATAATAAAAGGAGGAAGAGAGAAACTTCCCTTTTGGAGATCCGAATCTCTGATTGAGAGATTTGAGGGTAGGTTGAGGCCGCGGCCTAGGGTTAGGGTTAGGAAGAGAATGGAGGCGTGGGAGCTAGGGTTGGAGAGAAGGAAGAGATGGGAAGAGAGGAATGAGGGCAGCTGCGGCTAGGGTTCTGGAGTGGAGAAGATTGGGGCGAAGATGGAGGGTGAGTATTGGGCGCGTGGTTGATGGAGGATGAAGGGATGAGGGTTGAGGTTTAGGGTTTGGATGGAGGAGGGAAGGATGAGGGGCTGAGAGACGGCGTGAGGGAGTTAGGGTTAGAAGAAAGGGTGCCGCGGCACCGCGGAAGGTTCGAGAGGGAGGGATGCAGCGAAGGAGACGAGGGTGAGGGGAAAGTGTGATCTGGATTGTGAAGGGAATGGCTTTTAGGTTAAAGGGATGATGGGCTGCGTGCGTGGAAGGAAGGAAAGGTTGAAGGGTTTGGTTTTTTTGGGTTAAGAAAATGGGTCGTGCGCGTGTGGGTGGGCCGGGTGGGTTGGCTTGTGAGGCGGCGTGAGGAAGAAAAAGGGGTGTGCGTAGCGACGGAGGAGCAGGACGCCGCGTGGGGATGAGGCTGTTGGGTTGGGCTGCTATTAGCACCACCCAATTTTATTTTTGGCACCCCCACTTTCTTTTAAAAATATAAATTCCTTTTTTCTCTTTTTATTCATTCTTTTCTTTTCTTTCTTTCTTCTCTTTTATTCTTTATTATAAAACCAAAATATTAGTTATTATTACTACTACCACTAATTAATTAAAATAAAATAAAATGATAAAAATAAAAGGGCCGGACAAAATTAGGGTACTACAGATGGGCGTAGGTGCGTCCAAATATCGTGCACGTTGTTTAGTTTGATTGATTGTTTGTGTATTAGTCACGAGTCTGCGACCAATAAATGGGTTAGTATCCAATGGTTTATTAGGTACCGTGTGTTTGTATGACTTGTCGTTGGTTTGCGACGCAGTAGGTTTCATTTTGTATTCGGGTTTCTATGATGGCATTCGTCGACGTTTCATTGATGGAGAGGACCCCGTGGCTCGCAAGTATTGATTCAAGGACGACGAGTTACTATGACGACACTCAGCGATGTTTCACTGCTTGGGGGGACTGCATGGCTCGTTTGCTTCCGTTTTCCGTTAGTCGTTCGGGTGTAGACTTCAAGTTACAATGGCGACACTTATCGACATTTTACTGACGGAGGGATCCCATGGCTCATTGGTACTGTTTTAAAGAACATTAAGTTACTATAATGGCACTCGTCGACGTTTCATTGACGGGGGGATCGCATGGCTCAATGGGATGCCATTTAAAAAGAGTTACTATGGTGACACTAGTCGACGTTTCACTGACGGGGGGATCCCATGACTCGATGGCATTGTACGGATATTGGGGACGCTCGCATTCGCTCACTTGGACAAAGTAAAGGATCCTAAGGTTAAGTTGAATAGTTGTAGATTCGCGTTAGCAGGTTGCCGACGTAGGATTGTGACAGGTTACGTGGTATGTATTTGTTGGATTATTGTATGCTTGTTGTTATATGCGTAACATGTTGAACCTAAGGTTGAGTTGAATAGTTATAGATTCATGTTAACAGGTTGCCAAAGTAGGATTGTGATTGGATATGAGGCATTTGTTTAATTGTTGTATACATGTCGTTTTGTTTGTAACATGTTATATTTGAACCCTGCCGTTTTCTTTTCACTTGAATATGATTCCTCACCCCCTATGTTTCGTGGCTACTTATGTACCATGTGTACCAGTAGATGAAGGTTTTGTAGGTGACGAGAGAGATGTGTATGTTGAGGAGTAGTCAACAGGATGCCAACTTCATTTCGTTATTATTATAGAATATTATTATTGATTTTGTACCGATGTAAACTAAGGGTGAAGCTCTGAGACATGTGACATCGAGGTTGGTTTATTTCCGCACTTCGTTTGTGTTTATTTTCGCAAAAGATTTTCGTGATGTGAACTACTACTTCGTTTAAGTTTTTATGAACTTGTATTTTATTAGTATTTGTTCGTTTGAATTACGCACGCTTCATATGACGGGGTAGTGGGTGTCACATTCCTCACAATTGAAACATAAGCCTTTGGCTCTACGGTTATCCATCTCAATGCGTGATAATAACCGAATGAGTGGTGTATTTCTGTTGGTGGAAGGTGGTGATGGTAAGGACAGTTGTTGTTGTGGTGTATTAGGTAATGTTAAACGAGGTTGTGGTGGAGGATTGGGTAGGATAAGTGGTAAGGTTCGAGGCTTGGTTGGGCGAGGGGCATAGGCTAATGTTGTGTGTGAGGATGATAATTTTGATTCCACAAATTTTGCTAAACCAATGGCTTGGGAAATTGATTCAGGATGCAGAATGGAAAATTCATTCTGGATGTCAAGACACAAACCAGAAATGAAACAGTCCAATATGGAATGAGGAGGTAAGCCAATGGCACGGTTGCACAGACGCTCAAATTCATGTTGATAATCAGAAAATGTTGTTGTTTGCTGCAACTTGAATAATGCCTGTTGGTGATTTTCATATGCAGATGGGCCAAACTTGAGTTCGATAGAGCGGACAAAATCCTCCCAAGTTGTAATCAAATGGTTGTTGTTCATCCATTGATACCAACCAAGTGCATCTTGTAACACCCCGTCGAGACAGGGTATCACTTTACATATTCTATATATATATTAATAGTCCATACTTAAAACAAATACACATTTTATTTATTAAAGTATACAAAATATATTACATGTATAAGTTCAAATACAGACTCTACACCCACAAGGGTGATCAAAAGACACACTGGCCGTGACATGGATATCCCTTCTCTTCCTTTAAGCAGTTCTTCCATAGACTCCCCAACCTATAGGTTGTTCTTGTTCGTCTGCTATTTATCATAAAATAGAAATATACAAGAAAAGTACAGGTGTAAGATATCCATTAATCACTATCAAATAGGAAAAAGCATAGTAGAATTCCTGTTATCATGTTCAGCACAACATACCCTCACATCGTGATTGACAGCATAAATATCACACTCACAGACCAGAGTACACTGACACATTGTTCTGACAATCCCGACCTCATAATCACTGACCACATCAAACTCAGATATCACAGACTAACAAGTGTCATGATTCTTTCGGGCTGATCATCGGCCTTACTCCCTAGACCAATTACTGATCTTAGGGCACAAAAAGAGACATGAGTTGGTTGTCCCGGTAACATATCCTGATACGCTACCATCTCCGACTACCGGTTACGGCATCCCATACTACCGTATCTGATTGCCAGAGTAAGGCACCGTCCTGTGCACAAGGACAATATTCCCTTATAAGGAATGGCCAAGATTGTCCACCTGTCAGACGTGAAGTCTTGGAGGTTCGTCCAGATGACCGAGTACACATACCCTCGAGGTCAACGACTAACTCCAAACTACTCCGTACTTTCGGTACCACGGACATGGAGAGCCTCATCGGAAAGACCGAGTACATATACCCCCAAGGTCTTGGCCGAGTACACATACCCTCAAGGCTACCGACTGATCTCATTACCATCCCGTCAATACCTCAGGTACACCAACCTCGGGTACACCAACCCGGCTATCACCACTGAAAAGTAATACTTCCTATTACCACCTAGGGGTTCATAAATCTCTAATTAGAGAGCGTCACCCTTGACTCTAAAACCGTACATCAGACTCACATGCATCATACATAATCAACACATAAATATTAGATACAAAACAAGACATCATTAATCACAATTTATGATAATTAGCAGTATATGAATTACTCCTAATGCCCATAAGCAACTATCTACTAATCCTATAAACATAACCTATGTTGGTTGATAGGTCTAGGACAACTATCCTTAGCCACCGCATACCACAACCCCTCTCTTGGGATGTTGCTACTATCAACCCTTAGTAGGGTTAAGGTCCCCTACTCATGCTAACTGTACTATTCTACTACCTATTTTCCCTGGAGATTAAGGTATCTTCCCCCTTACCTGGCTTAGAAGACCGCTGTTGCTCGCGTCCCGTTCCCGCGTCCCTGTCACGCCTCCAAAGCTCCTCCTCACACCCCCAAAGGATCATTGGGAAGAAGGTGAGAAGAATGGAAGGGTTAGGGCCTATTTATAGGCAAAATTGAGAGCTCCTTCTCTCACCACCGCCTTTGATCTCGAGTGGATCGCGTCGCGATGGCCATACACTGAAAGGTCGTCGCGTCGCGATGGACCCTTTTCTGGAAGATTCATTTTCTCTCTTGACCGACTTATCCACTAGGCATCGCGATGACCTATACTATCGCGTCGCGATGAACGTATTCTAGAGAATACTCGTTTTCTTTATACTATAAAGTTTTTCCTACACCTTTTTAGGGTATTCTAAGCCTCTTACGAGTCATACTTAAGCTCAATTTAATTCTAATTAAGGTTTATTTTACACTCGTTTATCACCTGATTGTTAATTTAATTATCCTTCTAATATTGTTTAAAATTCAGGATGTCACACATCTCCTGTCATATAACATGAAATTCTAGAGAGACGGCTAGGCGGAGTGATGGAATAATGTTGGAAATATTGATTTGCTTGAAAAACCCATTCCATTGGGTTAGAGCCATCAAAAGGTTGAAGGGTAAGTTTTGGGGGTTTGATGGGTTGATCTGTGTCTGGACTATTGGTAGGAGAAAAGGCTTCTATTTTGGTTTGCAAGTTTTGGAAGTTATTGAGATATGTTTCATGGCGGAGATCTTTATTAGTTTTGAATTCTTGGAAGGCAGCAGTGAGTGCAGCGATGGATTCTTGGAGTTGCAACAGATCCTAGGAGCGGGTATTCATGGTTACAGTGATGAAAGCACCAATGATAGGATGTGGTATGTGGTAGTGAAGTTTATTCCAATTAGAGAAGGAATAGGTCTCCTAAGAAAGGGAAGGAATACTAGAATTTTCTGAATAATTGCCTAACTGATTCATTCCACGGCAATAGTACAAAATAACCAATACAAATAACTACCTCTTTAAAATTTAGGATTAGAGGACAGTTTTCCTTCAACCCAAGTATTTAAAACTGCAAATTAATAACTAGATATTACATTTATTTATAATTTATTTAACATAATGTGCATGATGTGCAGGAGGCTTTGTCACACGTTTGAGCCTATTTGCAGTAATTGAATACCCAACCTTAGCAATAGTTCTTTGTTCAGAAGGCCCATCCATATCATATTACGTGCAATAACTACATTACAAACTATTTGCTACCCACCATCTCTGATTAGTAGAATTGTAAAGAAATAGATAAAGTTGTTTTCCTCTCCCTAATTCCACTACGCCAAAATAAGGTTTTAATATCGGCTTTTTAATAGCATTTATATATATATATAAGCGCTATAATATGTTGTACGTAGATTTTTTATAGCGCTTGCTTAAGAAAGCGCTATAAAAAGTTACACTTATTATAGCGCTATGTTAAAAACACGCTATTAAAAGATTCTTGATTTTTTTTAAAATATTATTTACAGCATTTGTTACACAAAGCAATGTAAAATATGTGGACTTTTGATAGCGTTTACCTAACCAAAGCGCTATTAAGAGATAGCTCCCTCCTCTCGTAAAAGTTAAACCCCTCGCGTTGAGAAAACACTGAGAGTCTCCACCGCACCACCAAGCTCCTTTCAATACCCTTGCTATCATAAAACCCACTATGCCTCCAGGATCCACCAAGCCTCCATGCGCAACACCGCCGATCATTGTGTCTCCGCCAGTGAGACCCACCATAGACCAACGCCATAACCTTCCTCCCTGTCGAACCAAGTGCGCCCTATCCCCACTACATCTGCAAGGATCCTTCTTAACGACAGCCATGAGATCCCGCTAGAGATCGTAATATCCACCGCACCGGTGAGAGCCAGACGTAGCAAAGGCAGAGAGAGACGACCACCTTCTTTTAGGTCAATTTTAAATCTTCCGTTCACATGTGCTTGTTTTCTTCATCTTTTCACCTAATTCTTCATTTTGTAGGACTCACTACCCTTAAGAAGGTTTCAATTAGACTGGGCTTGTGGTTGTGTCCACCTCTTTTCATCGTGTCGTAAGGAAAATCTCAAACCCCCACCACTCCAGGTCAGTACTCTCAAACAAATTGTGGACTTCACCCCTATTATGCTATTTGGTATTACATTAATAAGGGGAAAGAAATTGTTTGTTGATTCCTATGGGTTTGTCAAATAGAGCATCAATTTGGTTTGATTTTGTTTGGCCATTGGTTTTAAGCATTCACATTTTACATTTTTCCTACAGACATAACAATGTCTGAATGTTTGCTGGAAAACTATTCTATGTTGTTCTTGTAACTTGGAAATATTTTAGAATTTTACAACTTACATAAGTAGAATTTCTTATTCCCTCTGTTATATTTTCACAATTCCCTTTCCATCCATATCACAGTGATTGCATTTATATTTCAAAACTTGATTGGATTGAGATTGATCCGATGCTATGTTTATAAGTTTTTAATTAATAAGACCTTTTCGTAATGATAACATACTGAGCCTGTGTGTTGTGATAATTCAAATTAGAAGCCAACAGTTTTTTAGGGCTTTTAATTATGTGTGTTACCTTATTTGATTTAGAGTGTGAGATTCATTTCTTACCTAGGAAACTAGTTTTAATTTCAAAACAATTTGATTGAGGACCTTTAAATTTGTAAAGTTTATCTGTCAACCTGAAAAATCCAAACAATAGAGAAGCTATGTAAACATAATTGAATTCAGTATAAAGCCACAAGTCACGAGTTTTAATTTTTCTTTTAAATATGCACGCATTCCTATACTGGTGCAATTTTTTCTACTGTTTGCTTAATGCTTACCTAACTGATTTCCTATGATGTAGAGTGGTTTGTTCTTTTTTTTATCTTTGGAGTTCTACTATTGTTTACCTTAAATGTGTTTTATATAGCTTGCAGCTTGTTTTATATACATCTCCTGTTGTTTGCTTGAGTTGGTTTTTTGTGCACTTCCTATACTTATTGCTAATTTTCTATCCCTTTTCTTGTGTCAATTGTGGCTGGGATGGGTTGACACTTGACTAATTTCCTAACACTGAAATATGATGCAGTTCTAGTCTTTTTTATGGGGAACCATTTTTTACTAGTCAATCACGTGCATAGTAGTCATGTTCATCCTCTTGTTTGCAACTTTGCAATCATATCAAACATAATATTTGTGCTTGTGTGAGAGAGTTGGCATTCATAAAAAGGAGAGGGAGCTAGTTCTATTTTACAATCTTGCATGCATAAAAGTACTCGGATCATCCTCTTCCCCCACCATTCAAAGAACATGTATTTATAATTTCATTGGGTATCTTGACACCAGTCCCCTACGGAATGAAATAAGCTATGCTATTGGTTACAACTAAATTATGAATCTGGTCCTTCATATGATGCACCTTCTCACAATGTATTGCTACCTTTCCAATTGACCAGATCTAGTCCTTCATCTATGTGATTCTTTTGTCCTATTGGTTGTGCACTTGATAGCAATCAAAACTCTAGTTTTCTCATATATTTGTTACTGGTTTGTGGTGTTCCTCATTGTGGCAGTGATATATCTTTTTTAAAGTTACTTTTCGTACCCACTGATGATCATACCTGTGGTGGCTTCCGTTTCTATCGATGATCAATTTGATGGTGACTTATGTTTGTTGTGACGCACATCAGACCTAGTTTTGATTCCTGAATTTATTTCCTTGTTTATTGGGTCTTCTGTGTTTCTTATTGTTTGAAGCTTTCAAATGCAGTTCTTGAACTTAGCAGTGTTTTAATCCTTGTGAAGTATAACTACTTGCTATAAAATTTCTGTTGAGCAACTTTCCAGCAAAGTGTCCTTTTCCTTGGTCTTGCTGACTTGTTCCTATCTAATGCAGTTTCTTGTGACGCGTCTTTGTAAATCTGAACATTGTAGGGTACCAGATTTCTTGGGGCATATGGTGGTGCATGCCTTCAAAGGAGAATGTCATACGATTTGGCAGCACGCTTGAGCGTTTGTTATGGTGGTATTTGATACATGTTATGTATATTGTAATTGTTCAAATTAAACTTGGAATAGTTAGAGTTTTGATGGGAGTAAGGAGTCAGCTAGGTGTTGCTTTATTAGTAATCTTGTATAAGATCTACATTCCTTGACCAATTGATATTTTCCATAGAATGTGATTGGTATTATGGTTTTAATTGAAATTCTCTTGTTTGATTTAATTTGCAAAGATCCAACTCCAACCGTATTGTATTTGAAACTTACATTGAATTTTTGTTAATTTGATTAATATTGCAGGCTTTAAGCCTTGAATTAATCCTTTATAAGTTGTCAATTTTGTTTGTATATTTGGTTGCTTTGTGCTGCATTTTCTTGTGATTATCTTTCACATGTTTTGATGGAGTGTTCTTCCCATTTTGTCACGTGGAAACCTTCTTTATAATTATAGTTGCATAGAAATCCCAATTCATCGTGAGTATGTATTTTATTGGCTTAAAATTGGGGGTTATCATTTTGTCCATTAAATGAGGCCAATTTGGGATGAACCGATATGGAATGTGTGGAAAAACACCAAAGGAAAATAAAAGCCTTAATAGCACTTATTTAAGGAAGTGATATTGTAAGTAGACTCTTTAAAGCAAGCGCTATTAAAGGTTGCACTTATCATAGCACTTTTGCAAACAAGCGCTATTATTTGTGAGCTTTTAATAGCGCTTATGAAGCGCTATCATAGATATTAAACCGTATAATAGCGCAAGCTTTTATAGCACTTTGAAGCGCTATAAAAGGTTAAAAAAAGCGCTATTAAAAGTCATTTTTGGCGTAGTGTTCCTCAAGGCCATGATGTGAAGTTGGATTCTATTAATTACCCCACGTTCTTACATTTCATTAATAATTTGTTTTATTTTACAACACATTTATTATTAAAAAATTAATTAAAAAAGATCTTCTATTTATTACAAGAACCGGTGCTTGTATAACCACCATCTCTCTCCAAGGACCCACTCCAGCGGAGAACCCCAGTAAGCAAGCGTCGTATACATACGAACACTTCTAACAACAGTGCACATGTTTTGTTAGTAAAAATTATTTTCACCTAAAATTTTAAATCGCAAAATCTTCTTAGTCCCCTCTCTTGCGTATGCTTATCACTATGCGTCGTTGCATACCCTCTCTTTCATTTATACTTCTCTCTTAGTCTTGTACCATTGCAGTTGAACCAGCCTCAAGTACCACTCTCTGATCTTCATTCCTCTGCCCATTTTCTATTCAACGATCATTTCGGATTTCATTTTTTTGTCCATTTTCTATTTAACGGTCATTTTAGATCTACTATTTCTCAGTCACAATTTGAGGTTTATCACAAATTTGTTACTTCTGCGATCTAATTTTCTTGAAATTTTGTTTCTTCTCTTTGTTTATAGCTATTGAGATCTCTCCAATCTTGTCATAAATGTAATATGGTGTTCAATTAGGCTATAATTAAAGTTATTCAATATATTTATTTAGATTAGGTATTTTAGTTTGAAATTTCAACCCATATTAGGTTGCAATCATATTTAACGTTTTGAGGAGAATTTCTTTAGTTGTTTAATGATTTTGTTCCACACAGAATCAAGATTGAAGATGAGCTAGGGTTTGACGTGGCTCTCTTATCTAATTTTGATGTGTTGTTATTCGTGTTTTGGTAGGCTGTCTAGTGTTGTATTTTTTTATAGCTTAAGAATCTGATTAAGGTGAACATCGTGGGAACTACCAAGGTCATGAAAGTTATATACTGTGCCAAGGATGTTGAAGAGAAAGAAGGGTGCAATTGTTAACATTGGCTCTGGAGCTGCCATTGTGATTCCTTCTTATCCCCACTATGCTACATATGCCTCCACATATTGTTAACATTTGGGTACAACACTTGCACTAAAAAAGAGTCTATTAAGATAATCTTATCTCATTCCACGATTAATTAATCTTGAGGTACGTTTGTTTGCCAAAACCCAAAGTAAACAAGAGCATGACTGCTATATAGTAAGAGTCTCACACGAATTAATCGGACGACATGTTTTTCTTTTAGAAAACAACAAATAATTACATTGGTGCTTGATAAATATAGACAAAGGTATATATGTAAAATGCAAGCAATCTCATTCGGTTGTTTCTTCTTGTGTGATAAACTTTCATTATTCTTAACAGAGTACTTCAACCATCTTAGTCAAGGGCAGTTCATCTTGTTTCCCCTTACTGTTAAATCAAGTTCTTTTCCTCTTCTAATCTTTGATAAATAATCATTGATCATTATTAACATTTTTGATAGTACTGGCTTGATTCTGGTAGCTTTTGATATAGTTATCACGATGAATGGGCATTGGCATAACAACAAGCTCAACATTTTCAGAATCTTTAGTGTTGTCTAATGCTGCTAACTTAGCCTTCATTTTCATTTCTTTGCCTTGACCCCAAAGCACGGCATAGAGACCACACACGATCAGCATTGCTCCAACCATACTATGTATATACATTCAAATAAAATAAAATAAAATCATGAATATATAGATGGCTAGAGAAAAAAAAAAGATTAAAAAACATGAATTGGTAATGTTTAGGTGAGTAAATATTTAGAATTTACCTTCCTAAATATAATTTCTCATCCAGCATCAAATAAGCAGCGATAACCACAAGCAAAAGTTGTAGAGGATTGAAAATAGACACAAATAGAGGGCCCCTCATCCTTATGCACCATGCAATAACCATAACAACAATTCCAGAGACCACAATCCCCTGCACCAACATCCATTCACATGGAAAAACTTCCTTTGAGCATTTAATTGATTATGACAATAATTAAAAGTTGAAAAATAACAGTAAAATAATGACAACAAGGATTTAATTGTCTTTTTCATTGTTTTTTTGAACGGTTTTTCTAACTTGTGCAACCTTGCACAGTTTAAGACTCATTAATTACTCACTTTTTTTTTATTAATTACTCACTTTCTTATTTATTTTATGTATATAATCTCTCTCTTCCCACCAAATAGGAAATTGATTAGATATTAAAGAAAAAATGTGATTAATTAATGATCCTTAAAATGTGCAAGGTTGCACATCAAATGTGTTTTAAATTAGCAAATTTAGTAAGCTTTCAACAATTAATTTAGAAAATTACGAGTTTACCGGATAAACCACAGTAAGAATTCTGATACTATTATGCAGTTTCCATTGGTTCCAATCCCTGTCAACACAAAGGGCAAGAATTGTGGCCTGAATGGCTCCCATTGTGGCCATTAATGCTGCGCTTGAGTTATGGCTTGGGTATTCTTTATTCAACTTAGCCTGTGCGATGTAAAGGGAAGGATGAGAATGGGCATCTAAACTCGAATGCAACACATTGACATAAAAATTGTTAGATGGATAAAAATGACTAGAGTCAGAAATGAATTGTGTGCATTTACGCAATTTTGTAGAAGCTGATTTAGACCGTTTGATTAAGGTCGGACAGTCCATATTGACTAGTATTTTAAACCTAATTTATCGAAGTTGAAATGTGGACCGCCGCCGATCTTGATCAGGCGGTTGGATTGTGTAACTGCAACAAATGCGCGGTTTTACTACTACAGTGAATCCGAATCCGACTAGAGTCCATAGAAGCGAATAAAAAAATGTATTTTCCTTGGTCATAAGAAATAAGCAAACCTTTTTTTTTTTAAATATCAGAAGCTTTATATTAAAAATTAAAAATTAGGGTACTCAAACTCGTTACAATAACAAAGAAATAACCAACTTAACCTGAGTGATGAACCACAAAGAAAAAGAGCAGCTGCTTGCTAAGGCTATTGGAACACCCAACAGTTTAATACGAAGATCTGTATGGTGCGATGCCATATGCCCATTTTGATTCTGACGTGGATGCAAAAGGTTGATATTGGAAGACCAAATATTAATTTCTAACCCTTTGAAAAATATCATCATCATTGCACCACCGATTCCCATTATTGTTCCTATCACCTTTGCCTTTCCTTCTGCTAATCCCAAATTTAATTTATCCATTCTACAGAAAATCAAAAGCAAATAAAGCAAAAGTGTTATAAAATTAAAATGGGAGAGTAACACTTACCTTTAATTTCCACTAATACCTTGCTATGCTGCTATGCCTATGCAACGTCACTAATCATAGCTTTAATTGTTAAAAGCATCCCGAAGAAAGTCGTAGTATATACTCTCTCTGGTTTCGTATATAAGTAACAACAACAAAAAATATCTAAAAATTGATGTTCCAAAATATACGTAATTTTTAATTACTTTTATCGTAATAAATAATATTATTCCAAAAGTACCATTGAATTAAATATAGATTGACTTTTTTAATAAATATTATTAAGGATAATTTAGGGATTACAACAAATTTTTTTATTACTTTAAGACTATTAAATGAAAATAACTATTTTTCTTAAATGTGAGGTAGAGAAATAGATAAGGATTAAATTTTATTTTATATGATATGATACTATTAAACTCAAATATGACTATCAATTCATTTTTATCCGAATGGATCAGAACAACTTGATATGATATCTCAGAGTTCATAAAATCTATGAAAAAAAATCCTCATTTTAACTTGCTTAATAATTTCTCATTGTAAAAAATATTCAGTGGCATAAACTTCTTGATGATATATCAATGCATTTTAATTTGATTTTGCCAGACACATTTGAGGTGTATGAAAACTATGCCATTGTTGCATAACGAAGGAACAAGAACAGAGTGCTGCCTAAAAAAAAGCATATATAGTGTGGGTGAGATGTGTGTACCCGGAGGATACGGCCATGATGAATGTAATGGCAGGAATAAGGTTGACCACGGCTAACATAAACGTTGCTGACGTCAAAGCCAGGGCCTCGAGGTAAAGGTTTAGATATAAGCTACCCCTGAAATATTACATAACAATGTATCAGTTTTGTTACCTTGTACCCTTGGCAATATAGATGACTGAAAATACTTATTTTTAATTTTTTGGTTTATTAAAACTTTGGAGAGTGAACTTCATAACCCCGGGATTAGAGCAACATGGGTAAACCCTCTCTCCAAGATACTTTTCGCAAGGATTCGAGTAAGAGATTTCTCACTTTGTGGAGTATCCTTGTACACACCCTACACCTTATAGACATAGCTTGCCTTCAATAGGTTAAATTCCTTTTGGTTGAAAATACTTATTATATGGCCAAAAATGTGTAGAATATTTGTGGCATACCCAAACAACCCGCATAGAAATGCCTTAGAAAGCACACTCCAAGTAATCTTTGGTCTCTTCTTCCTGCAGAATATAGGCAAAACCATTTGAGTTACATGTTCAAAGAAGCTACACTATCTGTTTCTCTTAATCATTTGATTTCGAGAATTTGAATTTTTTTTTAAATATGATTATGGAATTACTATTTTCTAAATAATATTTACAATTTTTGATTGTTTAAAATATAAAGAAAAACTATTCTCAAAAAACATATAAAGAAAAACTTAAATTATATAGCGCGGAATATTTTGAATAATGATTATGCACCGATAATATAAAAATGGTTTATACGGCCATTTAATCATAAACATAGATATTTGAAAAGATATTTTAAGAATTAATATAATAAAGTGACATCATGATGAAATATGATTGAATGTCTCTCACGCTGGCATGCAATAATTTTACCGGTGAAAAATATATTATATATATAATAACATGGTGGAAAAGAATAACACTAATTTTATAATGTTAAGTTCAACGCAAATGTGTACATGGATAAACATAAAAAATTGAGTTTCTCTCTTCTCATTTTTCCTTTTAACCAAAAAAGAAGACAAAAACTTCTCTTTCTGTTTTTTCCCTTTCCATTTGGATAATAGTATATTATTTTTGGTAGGAAAAAACTATATATAGTATTATCCGAATGGAGAGCCAAAAAAAAATAAGAAGCCCACATTTTCTTTTTATTTTTAATTCATTTTCTACCTTCTCATTTTTCTCTTCTCATTCAAACAAAAAAGAAGCCAGCATTCTTTGTAAAAAAAAAAAAAAAGAGAAGAAGCCCACATTCATGGATTTGGCTCCTCTAAAGTGAGTAAAGTGTAAAGTGAGTAATCTTAACATTAATAAGAAAATCAATGGTTGATTTGTTATGCATGTACATATAATATCATCCATTGATTTTCTCATCAAAGGTTGAGATTACTTATTTTACACTCTAAAAATGAATTGTTCACTTTAGATGAGCCAAATCTCACATTCAAATAATGCACAACGCATATGAAAGTTCACTGTTCTTGATCATTTTTCTGGTCGTCATACTTTTTACTATAGAAATTAAATCACTGTTTTTGTCCATTTATATTTTATCCTTCATTTTTTTTTCAATAAACAATAATTATCATAAAAAATAATATAAATATGAGCAATAATATAATTATTGTTTTCCTTCTCCATTCTAGCAACTTATGAATCGTCTCATCATATTTTTATTTTTTTTTATTTTTTTTGTTTTTTATTCATTTTCAATCTATGAAGCCTACATTCAAATAATGAATATAAAAACTCTTCTTGTTCATTTTTATGGTCGTCATACTTTTTATTGTGAAATTAAATCACATTTTTCATATAACTACTAGAAAAAGTTGAATCACCAATAGAAATTAGGATGGAAGAGATTAAATTGATCTCCAATTTTGGTGTCTAGATCTAACACTTAGCAACATAATTAATTAGATATATATGAATTTCATTTTTTTCGGTCTCTGATTTCTATTAGTAATTCAACTTTTTCTAATAGTGGATATTTTATTCTTTATTTTTTTTCAATACGAAATTAATTATAAAAAAATTAAGAGAAATTATGTTACTATTTCAAAAAAAAATTCATTAGTGATATATAATTTTTAATTGAAAAAATAAAAAGGAAAAATGATAATACTTATATCAAATTCTATAAGTCAAGTTCAATCATTTTTTGTCACCCTGACAAATATACTAAGCATATTTTATTGAAAATTTAAAAATAAAAGTTTCTTAATAAAACATAAAATATTATTATGCTTAACTTTGAAAGTTTACATTTCAATTTCGTATAATATTCTTTATTTTTGAAGGACACGTATCAGTAATTATTATTTTCTCCCTTATGTACATTGAGTTCACTTAATTTTTGCACATTTGGCATTGGAAAATAGGGATGGCAAAATGGCCAACTCGCCTCATAAAAAATGAGTCGATATAGGTTGAATTAGATATGTAGGTTGAACGTTGTGGTCTGTCCTGTCCTGTCATGGTTTGACGGAATGACCAACAAAAAAAGTGAAAATGCATGAAATAATTAAAAAAAATGGATCAACGAGCCAACCCACCCTGCATCCGTTCCATTTTTTAGTGAGTTATGCGAGAAAATTTGGTATATTGGAAAAATCAACCTATTCCGTCAAAAAACGGGTTAATAATTGATGCGAGAAGCCCAACCCATTTATCACGCCTATTGAAAAATTATTGCCAAAGGGATTTTACTAGCTCTAGCCCCCCAAAAGGTTTGATTAAGCTTGCACAATCTCTCTCTCTCTCTTAATTTTGTTTGGACAAAGTCTCTCTCTATTACTATTTGTTGTCAATCATGTTCTATGACATGATTCCAATCCAACAATCTGTTGCAACAAACACAAATGGATCCCCTAACTTTGGATCCCCTGCCTTTGGTAACTTTAGGGTCTGTTTGAAAAGGGTTTTAGGGGGGAGATGAGGGTCTTGGAAGGCTAAGTCTATATGTTAATATATATTTGAGATTTTAAAAAAAATTGAAAGAACAATTTGATAGATGATCATATAACGTTTCAATCATACTTCATTCGTTTTTAAAAACATGTTATAGCTTCCTTAATTTTGAAAAGAAAAATAAGCTCTTCCCTCCCCTCCCTCCTAAAATTCCTTCCCACACAGACCATTAGGCTTTTTTCATGAGAGGGAAAGTTGAGAGAGAAAGGAGAATAAGATGAAAGAGAGTATGTTGAAGGAGAGAGATAGATAAAACGGTAGGGTGCAGTTCCCGCCACAAAGGCAAGGCAGAGAATCCCTACTTGCCACAAACTGTAGCCAACAACAAGTACAATAAAATATGTTTCTTAAAATAAAATATTTGCGGCACATATTATCTTATATAAAAATTTATTTAGTAAACCAAGCTTTTTTTGACCAAAGTAAACCAAATTTAGTAAACCAAGCTGTAATTAGATAATACTACTTCCGGTCCTTAATATAAGAAAAAATTACAAAAATTGCGAAGACCAAAGAAGCCTGTTTAATGTTATAAAATTAAACTCGCATACCAAATATACCCCTAATAATTAAGTACATAGAAAAAAGGTAAATTTTTAGTAAATATACATGTCTCATTAAAATAGAGACATAAAATGTATTTTAATAATTAATATATCTTAAAATACGTTCATTTTTCTTATAATTAAGACTAAAAAATACTATAAAAATTCTCTTATAATATGGACAGGACGTATTACTATAAAGTGAGTTTAAAATTATTCTCATCGGACGATTATCACACGGACATGGCTGTAAGATGCGAGTTTTTTTTTTTTTGAATGGCTGTAAGATGGAGTATATGCATGAAAGCATAACTGCATGCAGCAGTTTGCACATTTTACACACTAAAATATTCGCAGGACGAAATAAAACCTTTCCACCTAGTCCCATGAAAATTAATATGAGGAAAAGCTTTAAAAAATTATAAAATAAATTAACTCGATTAACACATACTACTATATTAAATATATAAATTTAACATTTTCATATAAAAATTCACATGAATGTAAAAATAAAATCCCAAAACAAAGTTCCGAAAGCAAATAATTAAATTTATAAGTGGTAAAAGAAGGGGGAAGGTGATGATGGACCTATCAAAGATGAGAGCAATGGGGACAGTGAAAGCAGCTGCACAAATGAGGCGGTAGGCAGTGGCCACCCTCATGCTCATTCCATCATTTATAGCCAGCTTGTAAATGATATTCACCGCAGCAAATGCTATCTGAGCAAACACCATTAACAAGTCTGGTTTCAACCCCTTCAATATACTATACATGTCCTTCATCTTAATTCACAATTGTGAGGAGATGGTGGTGATGGTGTGCATAATGTGGCTGAGCACCGAGGTATTTATATATGGGTAGGTACAAGGTTCTGATTCCAACAGTAGTTGATGTCCTCGTCACATTTTACATATTCCTATTATAATATATTTTTTGATCAGATATTATTATTTTAATATATATACGAAAAGAGGCCCTCACTCAGTTTCATATAGGTGCAAATTAAAGTTAAATGGGGTCGGGACGTATTGTCATTCGGACCTTCCGCTTTTGGTAACTTTATTGACATATTGTCAATCGGACCTCCATTTTCGAGCTCACACTTTCTTTTGTGTAGAAGAAATAGTTAAAACTTGTACAAGAAATAGTTAATGGACAAGGACAATGTCTTATCAGTCGGACACTCAGCCAACTCTATTCTCTCTAACTGTGTAACATCGCCCGAAAATGTATGCTTTCAATCTAAATCCCCCTCTACCCTACTTTTGATAAAAAATAAAGTCCCTTCTTTATTCTTCATAACGCCCAAGGGTGAACATTTGCACACTCTAAAATGTTAAAAATAATACTTATTTCTCTATATAGTTTTTTATTTTTACTTCTCTCACTCGAATATTTTGCACCAACTGCCCTCGCTTGTCATCTCATCACTTGACCCTCTCATCTCTTTCTCTCTCTCTCAAAACACAACTCTCTTTGTCAGCCCATTGTCAACACTCAACTGTCTAGTGACTTATATCGAGAAAGATGTGTTTACGAGTATATTAACAATGAGTTTATCATTCAGTGATTTTAAAACATGTAATCGGGTATAGGATAATTATAAGTATGTATATAATTTATTTGATTAAATATATTAAAATTTTATGATTTTAACATTTATGACTTTATTTTTAGATGTATTATAATAATCTGGTCCAAATTATAAGGAACAAAATCCTAATTCGCACAGACTAACGAAAAACATATATTGTAAATAATTTTTTAATTAATACTCCTAAAGATTTATTTATTTTTTCTTCCAGAAATACCATTTCTATGAAATGGTTGAACCAATTAATTTGCATAGGAAATAGATATATCTTGTCAATATAAATCTCATTATAAATAAGGGTATATATGGAAATTAGACATTTAATACATTCGAAATTGATGTATGTTCTTATAATTTGGACCAAAAAAGGAGACTATTTTGTTTCTTATAATAAGCACCATAGGGAGTATTAATTAAAGTTAAATAGTTTGACCCTACTTATCCAGGGTCCTGGATACGACACTGTGTAGATGATCACCATCATTACCCTCTATCGTGACAAACCTACACTGCTCCATGTAACAGACCGACCACCCTTTCGTGCTACCAATCTGTCCTCACAGACTTTTTCACCCCCATGTGGAGTTTTTGCCTTCTGCAAAATTCGAACCTGGGACCTGAGGCTTAAGTAACCTGGAAGCACCTTGTCATTACCAACTAAGCTACTTCCTCTTTTAATTGAGTTGAAATATCTCTCGTATTCAACTTTATATATATCAGTTTATTCCGCCTCCTATCCTTGTAATTCTTAAAACTATTAAATATAACTTTTCATTATAATTGGATTTCAGATTTTTTAAGTTCCTATTATTTTTTAAAAACTAAAACAAACATATAGAAAATCCTAAAAAGTAACACTTTTTAAAAAGTAATTTTTTCATAAAATAATTAAAAAAAAATGGACTTGCTTTATTGTGTACGCCTTATTTTATATAGTAAAAAAATTTGGACCAAGTCCCTTTTTTTCACGAGCAAAGAAGACATTATAATAGAAGAAACGTATAAGGGGTACTCAACCTATTACAAGAAAATATAACCAACAGTAGCCCAAAAAGTGAGAACACAAAGACACCAAAAGCCTAAATTAGGCTATCCATGCAACATACAATCCAACGGATTGACCCTCCACTCATAAAATAGACAATGATTAGATTTCACCTACCCAAGAACCATCTCCAAAATTGCAACACAATTTTATCTACCGCCGAAGAGACATCATTCACTAAATTTGAGAAGACCCTTTAATTCCTTTTATCCCAAAGAACCCATAAAACTGCATGCCATATTGTTAGATTTGCATAATTGTAAAGAAGACTGCATCGAGTCTATTGAATGAAGTACTGTTTCATTGATTACTCTTGATCAATTACACTTGTATTTATACTAGAACGTAACCAACTACCTGCTATAGCTTCTAGAAGCTTCTGGATACTTCTAACAGGAAACTAATAACTAATGCAAGCTAATGACAGCTCATGCATCACTGTCAGTTACTAACTGTAACTGCCAGCTAATTATTACAACAGCTAATCATCATTGATTAAACTAACCGAAGCTATACTTCACACACTGCCCCCCCAACAAGATCAAGGTGGGTGTGTCTTTGAAGAAGGGGCAACCACATTGAGCTTGTCACGAAGAAATTGAAAGCGAGTTGGAGACAAAGGCTTGGTTAATAAGTCAGCCCATCGATCAGAGCATGGAACATGAAGGACACACAGCTTTTTTTGGAGAACTTGATCAGGAACAAAGAAAATATCCAGCTCCATGTGCTTTGTACGAGCATGGAGGACTGGTTTGTGAGAAAGTGCTACAGAACTTTGATTATCACAGTAGATAGTTGTAGAAGTGTGCTTGACACCTAACTCAGATAGGAGAGATTCGACCCAAATTATGTCAGCAGCAGTGTATGCCAAGCTGCGATACTCTGCCTTCGCACTTGACCGGGCAACAACTGTTTGTTTTCTAGACCACCAAGAAATCAAGTTGGGTCCTAAAAACATGACTGAACCGGAAGTGGACTTGCGATCATCAACATCAGCAGCCCAATCAGCATCACACCAAGCTTGAATTTGTAAGGGTTGAGAGGGATTGGCAGAGTAAAACTGAATGCTAGTGTATTGTCCCTTTTAGGTACCTGAGAATCCTTTCCACTGCTACCCAATGTGATTCCAAGGGAGCTGACATAAATTGGCAGACCTTACTGACTGCAAAGCTTAATTCAGGTCGAGTGATGGTAGCATATTGAAGTGCTCTAACCACTGACCTATACAGGGAAGCATCAGCCAGAAAATCCGAGCCTTGTTTAGATAGTTTGCAACTAGAAACCATAGGAGAACCGATGGATTTTGCCTCAAGCATATCAGTTTTGGCAAGTAAATCACGAATGTACTTGCTTTGTGTTAACAGAAGCTTACCATTAGAAAGTTGCTTCACCTCAATTCCCAAAAAGTAGTCAAGATTGCCAAGTTGTTTAAGGGAAAACACTGAATCCAACTGAGAAATAAGTTGCTTAATTAGAGGATTAGAGTTGCCTGTGATGATAATATCATCTACATACACAAGAAGGAACACCACATGTGTATTCTTGGTATAGATGAACAAAGAGGGATCACATCTACTGGATTTGAAACCAAAATTAACCAGGGTAGTCTTGAGCCTTTCAAACCAAGCTCTAGGTGCTTGTTTGAGGCCATAAATTGCCTTATTCAGTTTGCATACCAGATTTTTATCCTGATGCTCAAAACCTTGAGGTTGAGTCATGTATACTTCTTCTTCAAGAAAACCATTGAGAAAGGCATTGTTAACATCTAATTGGTGGAGAGTCCATTTTCTTGTAAGAGCCAAGGTGAGGATGATTCTGATGGTTATAGGTTTTATGACCAGAGAAAAGTTCTCATTAAAGTCATAACCTTGTCTTTGGTGAAAACCCTTAGCTACTAACCTTGCCTTATATTTATTTAAGGAACCATCAACATTTTCTTTGACTCTAAACACCCACTTGCAGCCAATTGGGATCCGACCAAGTGGTAAAGGCACAAGTGTCCAGGTTTTGTTTCTTTGCAGGGCAACAAACTCATCATTCATGTCAGCATACCACTGAGGGTGCTGCAGGGCAGTTTTGACACTCTTAAGTTCTGTGTGAGCAAGTAATAGAGCAGGAGGATATTTAGGTTTGACAATTCCTGACTTGGATCGTGTCTCATAGGGTGCATATTGTTGGACTGGGGAAGGGAAGCATGCTGACTAGGGGAAACAGCAAGTGCTACTGGTATGACTTCTTCTGGTAAAGAATAAACTTGAATAGTTGTAGGACTTGATGAAGATGTAGTACTAGCACTGGAAGAAGAGTTTGAAGGATTAGATGAACTTGGTGATAAATCAGAAAAATGAGGAGAATTAGGGACATGAGGTGATAAAGAATGAGCTAAATTCTGAGTGTGCTATTGAGCTGACACTGAGACAAAATTAGAGATAGGAAAAGAGATTGGATTAGGAGTCACAACTGAACTAGGAATCACAATAGGGATAGAGGCAGAAGGAAATGATGCATCAACAGGTGCTGGTGAGACAGAATTAGACGCACAGAGTTCTTTGTAAGGAAACATGTTTTCATTGAAAATAACATCCTTTGAAATGTACAATCTGCCAGTAGGAGACAGACATTTGTATCCCTTATGAGAATAGGAATACCCCAAAAATATACACTCATGAGATCGAAAATCTAATTTGTGATTGGAATAAAGTCTAAGTAAAGGAAAGCAAGCACATCCAAATACCTTAAGCAATTTGTAATCTGGTTGCTATTTCAATAAGGTAGTGAAGGGAACAGCCATATTGAGAGACTGAGTTGGCAGTCTATTAATAAAAAATATTGCAGTAGCAAAGGCAAGATCCCAGAATTTCAAGGGCATGTTAGCTTGACTACGAAGAGTAAGGCCTAGTTCCACTACATGTCTATCTTTTCTTTCAATGACTCTATTTTGATGATGAGTGTGTGGACATATAAGCCTATGTGTGACTCCTAATTCTTTTAAGAAATTGGTGAAGGGTTGAAACTCCCCCCCCCCCAAATCAGTTTGCAATGCTTTGAGAGGTGTGCTGAATTGTAATTTAGCCATAGCTTTGAATTGTTTGAAAATTGTGAAAGTTTCTGATTTATTTTTGAGAAAATAAATCCATGTGAATCTAGAGAAAACATCAACAAATGTAAGATAGTATGCATAACTAGTGAAGGGTGTCATAGGGGAAGGTCCCCACAAGTCACTAAAAGCAAGTTCAAGAGGAGAATTATAAACAGTGGTAGAGTTAGATGATGGTAATCTATGAGATTTGCCAATGCAACAAGCAGAACAGAAAATTGAAGCATCTTTATTAGGTAATGGAATATTACAATTCTGGAAAATTGTTCTCAAAGTATTGTGATTAGGATGACCCAATCTCAAATGCCAAGTAAACAAAGAACTAGATGCTTGAGAACTAATACTTGGTAAAGAGGCAGTGTTTACAACTGGTGCAGTAAAACCAGAATTAGGAAAAGAAGTGATGCTAGAGGTGTTGGGCTGTTGCAGCAGATTCGGGAAGCAATACAATCCATCAGGTCCAACATGTCCTCTTAGTAAGACTTCATGTGAACCCTGTGATTTGACAAAGCACTGATCAGAGTGGAATTCAAAATAAACTTGATTATCCTTTGCAAACTTGATAACACTAACCAGATTCTTGGTAATTGAAGGAACATGTAATAGATGTTTTAATTGGAAAGAGACATTAGGATTGAAAGGGGAAACAAATTGAGAGAAATCAGTAGAGTGTATAGATAAACCATGCCCATTGCCTATAAAGATTTGATTAGGACCTTCAAATGGCACTTGCTGTTGGATGTTTTGAGAGTTTCCAGTGACATGATAGGAAGCTCCTGAGACTGGGTACCAATTCAGATCAGGAATAGCAATTGAACTTGTAGCCATTGCAGAGGGTTGTTGTGGTGCAACTTGTGATGCTGGATTGATAGGAGTAGAAGCATGCATTTGTTGTGGTGCAGGACCTCCTGAATTAGGTCGAATGAATTGATAAGGATTCTGATATGGCAATTGCTGCTGTTGTGGAAATGCACCACTGAGAGCTTGCTGAGAAGGATCAAATTGCATGCTAGGTTGAAAGAATTGATTAAATCGGTGATAGCAATTGGATGTCGTGTGGCCAAACTTGAAGCAGACTCGGCACTGTATCATAGACCTGCCACGACCACAGCCATTGAATCCTCTACCACGGCCACGGCCACGACCATTGAATCCTCTGAATCCTTGACTTTGTTCAAGAAAATTAGATCCAGAATGCATAAGTGCCTGTGATGATACCTCAGTAGCAGAAGCAGGTGCTTCAGTTTTAGGATTATCAGGTTTTGTTGCTTTGGCTTGTGTAAGAATGACAACTCATGCACCATTGTCTGTTACTAACTATAACTGCCAACTAATCATTACAACAGCTAATCGTCATTGATTAAACTAACCGAAGCTATACTTCGCACACATATCAATAGTAAACCACATTAATCCCTTTGGACTAAGTCCCTTGATTTTTCTTCTCTCAAGTTAATGAAAGTTTTTCATATTAAAAAATTGCTATATGTTTTTTTTTATAAGCCAATTTTTTTATTAAGAATTGGAACAAAAAATGATGCACAAGATGTGATCACAAATTGTTCTCAAAATATCTTGATACAAGACCCATGAATCCATTGAATAACAAATCACAGACCCAAAAAAAAAATGATAACGATGCTGATACAAATTGAAACACAGAACTCCTGAAAACTAATACAGAGGTAGCAAATATCGAAAAAGTAGCTATAAATGGGGGATAAAACCAGCTGAGATTGCACCAAACCAAAAAACTTTGCTGAGGCAAATTCCTCATCATCTAAACAACAAATCCAAATATTTGTAGCAGTCCACAAAAATAGTTAAAAACTTCCAACTTCTTTTCAGAAATAACTCGTTCACAAAAAAATTAATAACTCCTTCGCCAAAATTAAGCACTTCCAACCTCTTCCTTTCATTTCCTTTTAAAAGTTGTCCTTTTATTATTCTACTCCTTTATAATTACTAGAATTGTTCTTTATGGTTATTTTTCTAATTAAATTATAATAAAAAAGAAAAGTTCTTGAGCTCTTAATGCTTATCCATATATATTTTTTTATAGAAAAGAAGTGACCGCTATGAAAGGCACTTCCAAAGCTACCAGGTCAACAATATAATATATAATAGGCTTAATTGTATTTTTGGTTCTCCAATTTTTTCAAATCCACAATTTTAGTCCTTCTATTTTAATTTTCACGAATTTGGTCCTCATATTTTTTATTTTTCATGAATTTGGTCCACACACTTTTTTAATTGCACTTTTGGTCCATCAAAATCCTGAATTTCTTACACTTTTAGTCCCTAAAAATCATGGATTTTAGGAAAGTGGGGTACCAAAAGTGCAAGAGATCTACAATTTTGGGGGACCAAAAGTACAATTAAAAAAGCGTAGGGATCAAATTCGTGAAAAATAAAAAGTATGAAGACCAAATTCGTGAAAAATAAAATAAGGGGACTAAAATCATAGATTTTGAAAAATAAGGGGACCAAAAATGCTGTTAAGCCTATATAATATTATCAGTAAAGGTCAACTTAAAGGATTAATGCACAAGTCTGTATTTGCTAGAGTGATCCCTTAGCACTAGGAGCAAGTTGAGTATCTGCATTGCCAACTAAAATAGATTTTAATGACGTAGAATTCAAACCCTTACCCACGAGGAGAGACATGAGAGCTCAATTCTGGATCTTAACCACTTATCTTATCCTATACTCTCTCTGGACTCAATTATAACAAAAAAATAGTCATATTTGGTGGTCTGAAATATAAACAAATTCTAACTAACTTCACCCTATTTAATGTTATTATTCTCAAAATACTCTTGATTTAATGTTATCATGAGATAAATTCTCAGAGAAAATTAAATCAATGGTTAAAAGCATTTTACTCCCCTAATCTATAAACTTAGTTGTACTTTCCACCCTAATTTTTTAAATTAAGCATTTTACTCCCTTATTTATTATTAGTCATTGTAACATGCCCCTTAAGATAATTTTACTGTTATTTTTAACTGAGATTGTTTAATAAGTTATTTAAAATGACAAAATTATCCCGAAAGTCATGAAACAACCAATTTCTCCAAATCGATGAAACCATCCCAATTTCCATTCAAGGGACTCAAACTCCTTGGATTATTTGACTATTTAACTTTGCTACAGCAAACCAGTTTGGCAATAAACAAGAATCCACACCGTATGTAAAAGTCTGGCCGCGTGACAAATGGTGCCAGATGTAAACATTTAAAACAGACATTTGTATAACAGTATTATGCATATTTCCCTTATGGGTTATGACAAAATAAGTACTCTTATCAAAAATAAATAAATAAATAAGTACTGACAAAATTTTCCAAGTTTTTACTATGAAGATGGAATCCATTTTCATTATCCTTGGCAAAAGAAATCGTTTGTGATTTTCACCTACTCGTACTACCCATGCAATCTGTCTAGCATAGTGCTATGTTTAAATCCCTTTGTATAACTAGTAAAGTTGGAAAAGGATTTTATAACGAAAGAACTCAAATCAAATGTGCTTGAAGAGCCGGGAGCTGTCAAAACGATTCTGGAGAAATTAAAGCAGCAACTACAATCTGAAGCATTGAGATGTTTTGCAACTCAAGATTTTTTTTTTTTATAGGCAAATGTTAGTATGTTAGTTGTTAGATTAGTTTTGTCTCCTTCACCAGGTTTGAACTCTAGACCTTTGACTCCTTCACACCCTTAACTCAAACTAATTGAGCTACTCATCTCCCCCTTGCAGCTCAAGATATGAAATCGTGTGATGAGCTTGGAGCTCCCGTTAAAAATCATGTATATATTGTTAACCATCAAGAACACATAATATTGCAAAGCCCAAGCCCCATGAACTTATGAGCCCTGTTAAATATTGTCAACCATCATGGCTGAACTACTTTACTTTCGCAAAGTTAAATATTGCAGTTACGCTTAAATAATCTAAGGAATTTCAGTCGGTTAAATAACATGTACTGAATGGAAATTGGGATGGAGAAATTGTTTGGTGGACCTTTTGGATAATTTTTTCATTTCAAATAACTATTAAACAATCTCAGTTAAAAATAACATTGAAATTATCTTAGTGGCATGTTACAATAACTAATAATAAATAAGAGGGTAAAGTGTTTAATTTAGAAAATTAGGGTGGAAAGTGTAACTAAGATTATAGATTAGGGGGTAAAATGCTTTTAACCTTTAAATCAAAGAAAAAGGTATTTTAAAAAACACAATTAATTTTTTGATTACACCAAAAAAAAAATCAAATAAATTTAACTAACATCTTTAATCTTTAATCAGCATAAAAATTGCTTGATTCTCTCTTATAGAATGCATTTACTTGTTTCTCATATTTACAAGAAAGACAATAATTGTGCTGACAAATTGATAAGATCTTATGTAATTGTAAATAAGGGTTACACGTGGTGAAACTTAATCCCCGACTTTATTAGGGAGGATTTTTTTCGTGATAGGTTTGGTCTTCCTAATTATAGGTTTAGATAATTGTTTGATATGAGTTTTGGCCTAGTCTCCCTCATGTTTGTCCTTCTTTTTCTTTTCTTCCAATAAATTAAGATAGAAGTACTCTTTTTCTTTCTAGATATTTTTTTTCTAAAGAGAATTTTATATCGGAAGATTTTAACGAGACTCTTTTCTTTTTTTTCTTTTAAAAAAAAATAATCAGCGTAAAAATAAGTATTTTTCCCTGTATTCCAGTCAGGGCGGAGTATATAGTAGTGCCAGCATTTAGCGTATGTTTGGTTTCGATGATTTACACGAGAGAGAAGCAAGTGCGAGAGAGATTAGCAAGAAATGAGGGATCTCTTCCGTTTGGTTAAGCAAAGAAATACCAGAGAGAGAGTGAATAATCCGTGGGACCCAACATTTTACCAATCTTCGCAGATGCGCGAAGAAACTCGAGAGAAATGGTTCATTTTTTCAAATTTCCATTTTTGCCCTTCACCTCTCTCCATGGATTGAAAGCGTGTGTTGAAACTGTGGACGCGATGCTGCAGCCATTGCAGGTTGAAACTGTCCGGAACAAGGAGAAGTAGAAGTTGTTCGCTTGTCAAAGACGAAGAAAATCGATCGCATATAACTCTCGTTTCCTATCGTATCGTCTTTTGCTACATTGCTTCTTCTTTTTTTCTACTGGAGTTTTCTCGGTTATAGGCTATGTTAATGGGTTTTGATTTATTGAATAGACTGTCTTTATTATTGTGGCCCTAATTTAAGCTCATTGTCTCCCGAGTGTTCTTTCAATTTTTAAAAATAAAATTTTCAAAAATAACTGAAAAATTAAAATTAGTTTTTTAAAAGTTTATTTTTAAACACAAATTTTTTGGTGGAATTATTTAATTTTTTTTGGTGCATGGTATAATTATTTTTAAACACAATATTAATTGGTACCTTGCATTATTAGGGCAATTTTCAAAAATAATTAAAACATGTTTTGAAATAATTAAATTTAATTACAAGGGCACTCTCATCTTTTCAAAAATAATAAAATTTCTCTATTCTAAAAAATACACTTCTTTCTTTTCTATTTCTCTTCTTTTTCCCTTATACCAAATAATACACAAAATCTACTCTATTTCTCATCTTTTTCTCTCTTCCCACACTCTCTCGCACATATTTCTCTCTTCTCTATTTCTTCTCACAACCATAGGCTTAGTGCTTTTCTGCAATTTATCAGCTTTATTAAAAATCGATCGTGGAAGACATACAAGATCTGAAGATCTTTCAATGAAATAACACAAACCTGCCTCTTGCGTAGGTAGGGCCCTATGCGTAAGTGGTGGGACCCATTTTCTTTGCACTAACTAATATTTTGGCAAATGATGATAACCAAATCTAATAAAATTCTTTCCTAAATGTGGACTATAATTTAATATCTTTTTTTTTTTGGTACTCTTAATTTAATATCCTTTCTCGTGCGGGTCTCTGTTTTCCTTTCTGTTTGTCTTTTTCTCCCATGCATTCATGCTATCTTTTTCTTCTCTGCTATTGTAAAAAAAATGGTCTTTCGTTTTCAATTTCTTCATGCCCACGGAGAATTGAAACTTCAATTTAACACTTACCAAATTATATATAATATGCTGTTCGTTGAATATATATCTTAAACTTTACCAGATGTTAGTGTCTTAACGCCGAATTTTGATTCCAATATCGATTAAATTTTGATGTCTGTGTCCTTCTTATTTTTAATAAAATATTGTTTTGTCTTTCAAAAAAAAAAATTTGATTTTGAGAACGCACAAAATCGTCATGTGATTAAGTATCATTTGATGAGTGCACACTTTCATATAACGCTTTTAAAACATTATACGAAATGAACCAGAACTCGGATGAATTCTCCCAACAAAATCCACTCCAACGTAGATGAAACTTGTTATATATAAAATTATTTGAGTATTTTCAGTGACATGCTCCGAAAAGCATTTGTGTTGGTCATAAAGTATATACCATTAATTTACCCAAAAAAAAAAGTATATACCATTATACAAATAGTTTCCAATGTTAGAACGAAGAAGAACAAGAATATATAATTGAGGTCATGTCCAAGCAATGGCAAAAGCAATAAAGTGCTCCCTAGAAACAGGCTATTGTAATGTTTGTGGCATACAAGTAAGCTCTCTTATCCTAATTCAAATTATGATAAGCAACGGCATATTCCTCGAAAGGCATTCATTTCAGTCGTAAAGTACACACAAATGGAGTACTACTTTTTATTGCTTGAACGAAGAAGAACAATCTTGTCCTACTAATGACAAAAGCAATGAAGTGCTACCCAGAAATTAAATGTTACTGTATTTTAGGGAGCACTTAATGAAGGAGACCTCTAAAGAACTTGGATTTGTGTGCTTATCATTATATATTGCCTTGCTTGCATACACTGACACCGTAATAACCTTAATTAAGCAGAAACTGAAAACGATAAAAATAAAAATAAAATGTAAAATTACTCTCAATAATGCAAAAAAACTCAAGTCAAAACACAAGATAATCAAGTATTAGTAATTTTTAAAATATTTATTTTAAATAAGTTTTTAAATGACCTTTTAAATGATAAACAAATCATTTTTGTCTACTTCTAATTATTTTTACTTTTTTTGCTTTATATCCTTTATATTTTTCTAAACTGTTTACGTACATAAAATTATAAGGTTATTTTCAAAATTATGATTTCAAAAACAAAAGTATGCAATTATGTCGTACTGTTTTTTTGCCGCATTTTACGATTTTAATATGCAGATAAAAATATTGGTAAACTGGAGCCGACATTCAAGCAACAATTTGTTGTCCCAAAAAATAGTATCTCTCTATTTTCCACTAATTAAAAATTGGGGATATGCATATGTATTAATAAATTATAATTTTATTTTATTATGTGACAAATTGTCATTAGTGGGGGACAAAAAATATGATAAAAATGTGAGATAGGAGATTTTCATCCATATTTAAGACCCAAAATGGAGGGCCTTTATGTCATTTGAACTTATTCACGTTGCCTTTCTCTCGATTACTTCTGGTTTGTGGCAGGAAAAAAAAACAAATTTTAATGTGGAGTCCAACAAAAGGCAATTGTCCTTCCCATGGTAATCAAAACCGGACCGGTCCGACCAGTTGGATCGAGAACCGAGTCTGTGTTCGGTCCGGGTGACTCCCAAGAACCGCCCAGCAGAGAACCAGCCGATCCGGCGGTAGAACCGGCAGGAACCGGCTGGTCAGGGGTCGAACCGGGTTTTTTTTATTGAAATTTTTAATTGCTTTTATATTAAAAAAATCAATTTTGGTCTTAACAGGGCTTGAACCCCTGTCCTCAAGGCCACAACAAGTCATCTTACCACTGGGCTACATGTTATTTTGTGTATAAATTAAAATGTTATGTATATATTATATATTTGGTATATATGTATTTAAAAAATAATATTTTGTTAGTTTCGGATCGACCCCGATCCAACCCCAAAAGCCTAAACTCATGCCCTCTCTAGTTCAATATCTGATCCGGTTTTAATTACCTTGGTCCTTCCAAGCAATCAGAGATCCAAACGAGGGAAAGAGTACACTGTCAATACTTTTCTTTTTCTCTCTCTTTATTTTTAGCTCAACTCAACCAACTAAAGGGAGATAATAAATCGGAAGGCTATTTAATACTAAATTTAGAAGGGCATTTCTACCTCTAAGAGATAAGTATATATTGTGCCAAGAATTAAGAGATCCATCAATCAATTGTTCTCAAGTAAATGGAGTAACATTTTTTTTTTTTAGGATTTGCTCATATGAGTATAGTAGAATATAGAGAAGGAATAACTAGGGTAGAGGGATAGACCAAGATTTGTGTGCAAGATTTTTTTTTTTTTGATCGGAATTTGTGTGTAAGATTTGATCACTTTTATAGTAGGGAATATTAAGGCAATGGAGCACTTTTAATTAATTTGATGTGTGAATTTATAGCGTCTCAAATATTCTTTATATAGGGAATCCATTTTATCTTTTTAAGTGAGTTCATACATGCCACCTCAATTTTAAGTAATTCAATCAATTTTCACTCTAATGTGAGTTCCTATTAACAAAGTTGTTTAACTCACAAATATTCTGTCTCTCACTTCAACTTCTCATATTATCTCCTACGTGTATACACACAAATATTAAGCAATCCATAAGGAATGATTGCTTATACAAGTAGCTCTCTCAAATTTTATCTTAAAATTAGATATGGGCTATGACATACTAAAATAGTACTATCTCTTGTCTCATATATAAGAAAAAGTTTGGTAAATTTGTGTCCCAATTATAAGAAAGAGTCACAAATTTTTAGATATATCAACTGCGAAAATTACTTCTATACACTTATTTCATGTTTACTATAAATTCATCTATTCTCTATATAAGCAGGTGAAAAATATTTAATGTCAGGGTTATATTTAGAATAATCTTTCAAAATTATAACGTTAAATAAACTCTCATAGTTTTGATGATTTATTTTTTTCTTTTTCTGATATATGGAGCAGAGGTAGTATTCCATTGTTAAGCATTCATGCAATGTAGTTAAACAACTCCCGCGAGAGTTGCTTTTAGTAAATTAAACCCATAGGTGAAGATGATTTGCATTTCAACCTCAACACACTGAATTTAAACACAAATTCAGAACCTGGATCTTCGTTTTTCATTTTAACAACTTTAATTTACTCACTACAGTAATTGTACAATTTCTTAGTCGTGGCTGGTTTTTAACGAAGCAATCCAAGTCCGAGATAGTTGCTCCGACTCAGATGGAGCATGAGTGAGCCAATGGTTGGAATATGATTCTAGGCCGGATTTGTATTATCAAGAAAACGATACCTTGCCACAACGATGACATGCAGAAGAAAGAGATGGATGAGAGAATACTTAGGGGGTGTTTGATTTGGTTTTAGTTTTTAGTTTTTAAAAACTTTTTTATAAATCAGTTTTACAAAACTGCTTTTAAGAAAAAAAATAAAAAAAACTGTTTGGTTATCCTATTTTTAAAAACTGTTTTAGAGATGAGAAAAGTAAAAAACATGTTTGATAGACTTGTTTTTAAAATGTGTTTTACATACTAAAAAACAAAAAACTTGTTTGATGCAAATTTTTAAATGATTTTTTTTATTCACATTCTTTATTCATCATAAGACTTTTTTTTTATTCATCATGAGATTTTTTTTTTACTAGACTTCATACTCCATTTATTATTAATTAATTAAGTGATGCCACCATCTCATCTTCAACACTTTCTTGTAATTATTTTAACGAGTGACTTAAAGCAGGAGTAACAAATGTAGGAGCATGATATCACTATAAAAAATGACAACTCAATTAATCAAGTAACATTTACAATGACAACTCAATTAATTAAGTAAAATCTAATATCATAAAAAGTCAAATTGGTCTTTAGAAAAAGGAAGTCAAATTAGTTCAACTAATTATTACGTCGTGTCCACATCATATTTGCAACGCGATCCCTTTGCATTGCCATTTCAGCTGCACCATCATAAGATAATCTTGATAAGTTGTTTTCATTGGAGCTTGTTCCTACTATGTAAGGATCTTCATTCACGCCCTCAACTGTTACCGGATCCATTTCTTTCCATACACCAAATAAGTCGTCGTGTAAATTCCACTTGCGTATGTAATTATGAATAGCACAACACGCTATTACTATAAGTCGTTGCCTAGAAGGTTTATAAGAAGACATGGTCTTCAAGATAGGAAATCTATTTTTCAGGACCCCAAAACATCGCTCAATAGTCATTCTTAGAGATGAATGTCTGTAGTTAAATAACTCTTCACGACTCTGAGGTTGTCTGGCTCGGCCTCTATATTCTTGCGCATGATATATTTCACCCCTATAAGGGGGAAGAAAACCTCCAGTGCATGGATAGCTAGAATCAACAAGATAGAACGAACCTTCATCACATAAATTATATGTTAGCTCTACTTGTTCATTTCATCAATAGAATATAACTATTATTATATTCTTACTCACCTCTAGATGGCCAAGGAAATTCTGTATTTGGATTTGCAATTGCATCTAAGAAAACTTTTGAATCATGTGCACTTCCTTCCCACCCAGAATATACAAATGTAAACATCATATTAAAGTCACAAGCACACATGACATTTTGTGTGATTGTTGTCTTTCTACCTCTACATGAAATCTGTTTCTCAGCAGGAACCCATGCACTTATATGCGTACCATCAATTGCACCTATACAATTCTATAACGCATAACCCGAGTAAAAAGAATCAAAACAAGATAACACGAATAAGTAAAAAATTAACTTATTAAATTACTTAATAAAATTACATACCTTGAACCAAGGATAATATTTTGGGTTGTTTTTAACCTTGTCAGGTAATTCTGTGGACTCCTGCTTTATTACTCTTTCCCCAATCGGCACACTGCCCGTAATACTTCCTTAAAATAACGTGAAATTGTTTGCGTGGAATGTTGAAAGCGGTCTGAAGCAACTCTATGACGAGAATTATGACCAAGTATGAGCAAAAATATAGCAACCTTTTCTTCAACGAGCACAACCCTTGAGTCACTTAAGAAGCTCCTTCCCCTCAGTTATTACAAAAATTAATAAAACATTCCTTCCTCATTCGAAGCAACTCAAAACAACTTGTTCCTTCTCCATTTAATATTTCAACAACATATTCACGACCACTCAATGCAGATGTTCGAACCTTTCCTTTATTCAAGTATTTATGATGATAAACATAAATCATGTTAATAAAGCAAAACTCTGCTAATTCATCATCACTTGAATCGGAAGAATCACTTCTATCGACATCCATTATGGTTATAACCTGTCATAAAATTTCATAACAAAACTTTAGGAAAATGATATTCAATAAAAACGAAATAAAAGGTCCAATAACATCACCAAAAATTTTAAACAACTCACAAACAAACATACAAATGTTCACCAAATAGTAAGAAGACATAAACATAAAGACAATAAACAAAATATTAAGGAAAGATTTGTCTCAATAAGGTTTTATCCTTAAAGTCTAAATAGCCATGCACGTCTCCTATCATTAGACATGGCGAGAAACATTTCCCTCCAATTAGGCTCCCAAAACTTTTCAAAGGCTTTCATATAGATGTCATCTGAAATGTCTCCAAGTTCTTCAAGAACAGTCACACACTTAGTAATAGAACAATCTGGTGTTACAAGTGAAGAAGTAGCCTCCACACTCTTAGCCCTATACTTCTCAGCTTTTGCCGTACATGCTTCAGCCCATGCTGCAAGTGCTTCTCTCATCTGACGCGATGTAGACTCTTTCTTATATTTATGATCTTTTGCATGAAATTTTCGCTTTCCATTATTTGCCATACGCTCCACTTCTTGTATATCATCATCTGAACTATCATTTTCAACATGCACATTACTCCCAGTGTTAAGGTATTGATTTTCAAGGTCATTTTCTTCATCTGTATTTGGTGGATCTTGGGTAGATGCATGATGAAGTACTCCAGTTGCGTTATTTTTGTTGAATATGATTCCCAACAACTTATAATGATCACACCCTTTCTTTTGAAACTGAGCAGCTTTATCATGTACCTAAAATAATATAAGTATATCATCAATACATTAAAAATATTGCCAAATAAAATTAATGAAAATACCACTAAAAAAATCATACCGAAGATAATTTTGCCAAACCTCTAGAGTCATAGCGATATGATGTTAGTTTCTGCGTCCCAACCAAATCCAGTGTTTAGCAAAAGTAAATAGAACTCACGATACAAGGCTCGCAGCCTATGCATTTTTGCCTTTAGTTGTTCTTTCTTATAGGAACGATTAGTCATAGAATTCAACTTAGTAGTCATCGAATTCCATATTTTAGTGTGAAACACACCATTTGACATATTTCCTTTTGTGACTTCATCAACCATAATATCTATGAAAACTTTAGTTACTGTGTCAGGCCAAAGCTTTGCGTCACTATTGTCAACACTAGTTGCCATCTATCATAAATCACAACTAGATGTAAATAACCAATAAGATAAATCCTATAACAGAACAAGGCAAAATAAATCAACCTCATCAACTAGTAGTAAAATCATGCATCAATCTTCACCAAACACTGAAATCAATCTATGCTATAGAGTTTGCTTCTCACCCACAACAGACCCATTAACACAATGTTATTACTCGTTACTCAACTCCTCCTCTCATTTCTCACTATCACAAAATCTTAACAAAGCATATGCATAACATCTTGTGGAGGCCTATAACCAAATTTTGTCTTGAACCAATTTAAAAATAATTTTAAATACCATTTATTTGAGATAGGTAACATAGCAAAAAAGTAAAATAGAAAAGACACAAAGGCAGAAACCTGTAAAGCATCTGAAGAAGACTGTTTTGACTTATTACTTTGATATGCAAGGCACATTATGAATAGAAGATGCGAGAACTCTCAGTCATAATTGAAGTGAGAACATTGTCAATCATAACACTAAGAAACCCAGACCCAGAACATTGAAGTTCATTTCCTATAAGAAAACATGTTGTTCCCAACACAACCTATATATTTTGACATTAAGAAAACATGTTCATATGGCAATTTGCAATGGAATCCAAGCAGATCAAAATATTAACAAGCTAAGCCAATAGTTACAAGTATACCTCAGGTTTGTCAAGTATAGGTATAGCTGGGTTTGCTCTTCCAGTCGTCATGGAATTGGAAATAGACCGAGTATTTTCAAGAGTCCTTTTCATCCTGTGTAAGCATGAGTCTAAGGTAAATTTCCCAAATACCTTACTGTCAAATACTTGTAACAAAAGCTACTTTTCATACATATGTTAAAAGGCACTTCCATTTACATCCAGATTAACCAAATAATATAACTATATCACTACAACCAAACAAAACCAAAGTCATGAGTTTGCTTCATCCCAGTCAATCACATCTGTTCTCCTTATCCACTTTGCCAAAACATTGGATCACGAAGAAAACATTCTAACTTTAAATGCTTGTGCCGACATACAGGGGATCATATAACAACTTGACAATCTATAGAATCAATACCATTTTGAAGAATATAACCTACTAATATTGCACTTAACTTCATGGCTTTTGAAGAATATCTATTCAATATAAGTAGCTATAATACAGAACATGTGTTTTCAATATAAGTAACTTAACATTTGGTTGTGTACAAGAAAAGAAAAGAATTAGATGAAATGCAGAACATGCAGAAAGACAAAAAAAATGCAGAACATGCAGCAAGACAAAAAAGATGCAGAACATGCAGCAAGACAAATCAGAATCCTTATTGTAAGCCATTGAAGCTTCAGCTACAAAAATATTTTTACTATGTTAGTATCAAATAAAGAGTACGTCAGTTAAAATTCTGAATAGGACCAAATGCAAGGATTTCAAGATATTGTTACACATACACAGTCTTTCAAATGGACAAAATAGAAGACCTAAACACCATCCAGAAAATCATTGCAGGATCTATTTTTTTGTTGTATTAGTGTTACGTATTGCAGTTTATTTGCTGTATACCCTTCACTCTAATTCAAAGATCTATTTTGCATGTAACCAAATAAACAGCACACATGTAATTCCAAAGCTTGCTAAACCAATTCAAAAAGAGATGAGCACACATTGGGAGACAAAGCTGTGAGAGGTCTTCACTTCTGTAACACGTCATTTTCCAAAGCTTCAACCAAAAAAATTCAATAAGTTTCCATTGAAACCCAAAACCCCATTTTCAAATACAGAAGATAACTTGCCCTAAACCCCATTATTGAATCTTCTAAACAGCATTAAGCTAAACTGAAGAACTTGCCCTAAACCATTCTTTCTCAGTGACCCAATTGAAAAAACAAACAGAAACACTTCAGAAAGCAGAAACAACGATGAAATCGAACAGATGTTCAACGATTGCGAAATCGAACTGAAACAAAACCGAAAGAGACGAAATCAAATAGAAACGCATAGAAAATAGAACTGAAATGAACCGAAGCAAAGATGACTACCTAATTGAATGAGACAAGCGAGGGAGAAGAAGCTCGTGAGCGGCGATTAGGGTTCTTCAGATTGAATGAGACGAGCGAGGGAGTAAAAGCTCATGAGCGGCGAGAGAGAAGGAGCGACGATTACAGTTCACACTGAGCAGCGAGAGAGAAGGAGCAGCGAGAGAGAAGCTCGAGTTTCTCTGATTTTCGAAGTTGATGTAATTACGATCGTGCCATTAATGAACACAACCCCTTCTCCGCTTGTTTTATGTTTTCAGAGCTAAAACGAAAAATTGGGGAGCAAAACACCTATGAGCTGTTTCTCTTTTTTAGTTCCCAAAACCAAAAAACTCAATATAGTTTTTAAAACTACTTTTATAAAAATAGTTTATCAAACAAGTTTTTCTGTTTTTCAATTTTCAAAAACTAAAAACTGTTTTTAAAAACACATATCAAACAGGCTCTTAATGATTGGTGGCAAAGCATTTTTTTTTGTGGTCGGTGGCAAAGCATCTTGGACAAAGCACTTTCTTATTTTTTTTTTAATAAAAAGAATTTAGATCATGTGAAACACACATAATTTAAAGCCATAGAGAATCACCTACTTTACCGAGAGTTTATAATAGAATTTACATGTGCACCCAAGTCACAGTTACCGTGAAAGCTCCGACCATATATACTAAGGATAGCAAAAAAAACCCACACTCGTGGATATCTGCATGGATTACCTGCAATGGGTAATAAATGTATAGTTATCAAATGAGAGTGGAGATCATAGTACCCGCCCTGCGGATACCCACATATTCGTTACAATTATTTTTTTATTAAATATATAATATATGCTATGACATTTTTTATCACTTTGTGATGAAATAATTTTTATTTCCTACATTATTTGATATTTTTTAGTGGATAGACCCATAATAATATAATTTTGTGAACGCATATTGTATATTATACAATGTTAATAAAATATGTTGTTATAGTATGTTGTATAATTTTTTATATTAAATTATTAAATACTCATATGGATATCCGTTACCAGCATAAATATCCATGAAAATTAACAAGTATGAGTACGGAAGAAGCACTACTCGCACCCGGACGTTGCCATTATTACTAACTTCATCGATCGGCACAAAACACTTCTCGTGGAAAAGAGATGAAATAAGAAAGAAATTATAGTCTGTTTGAAATTGAAAAAATACAAGGTTGTTGTTCCCCACACCCTACAAACATCTCACTACACCCATCATTTTTTAAATACTTAAAATATCCTTATCATATTTTACTATATCTCTTTCACTTTCTCCATAAATAGTTATATATTTAACCGTAAATATATATATTATGAACCGTAAATATTTACGTATCTATGTATACACCGCAAATATATATATTTGCAGTTGAAAATTTCTGAAATGAATTTACACGTAAATATATATGTTTATGGTGTATAAATATGTATACATCGTAAATATATATTTACGGGTAAACACTTTAACCCGTAAATATATATATTTACCGTAAATATATATTTACAATACCCAATACGTTTTATCTAATGATATGATCTTGTATGATAATGGTTTCAAGCGAAATGATATTGGATACCCATTATCTTCAAATCCTAAATACCCAATATCATATTGGCTTTCAACTGTAAATATCACATCCCCACAATTACTAACCGTAAATATATAAAACATATAACCGTAAAAATATATATATTATGAAACCGTAAATATCACATAATAAATCAAACCATATAATGGTTGAACCGTAAATATCACAAATCAAACAGTAAATATCACATTTGTAACTAAATATGAGCTGTAAATATCACATTTATGTGAACTGTAAATATCATGACTCAACCCGTAAAAAATTTTGAGTACCGTAAATATGCCAATATACGATATGGAGAAATTGAAGAAAAAAAACATATCATAAATTGGCATATTTACGGTACTCAATTTTTTTTTTACGGTTTCATATGTGATATTTACGGTTTAATCACATATTTACGGTTTGATTTAAAAATTATGTAACTCATAAATATCATACTTACAGTTATATATTTAGAAAATATATAACCCGTAAATATGTTATGTTTACGGTTATATGGGTGTGGAGGTGTAGGGTGTGAAGGAATGGAGGATGAGATAAAAATGAAAGTGAAAGTGAACGAGATAAAGTAAAATATGATATGATATTTTGGGTATTTTAAAAAAAAAATAGGTGTAGTGAGAGGGATGATGGGAGTGGAGAACAAAAGCCCAATACAATTGGCGACTATGATGTTAATGGGCTTTTGTCGTTTTCACTTTTCTGTTTCAAGAAATTAGAAGAAAAATAAAATAAAAATTGAAATGTAACTTTCCTTTTTTTTATTTTTATAATTAAAAAACAATTAAAGCTTTTGTTTTCAAATGCATGGTTCAGAAGTCATAATATTAATATTATTATATTTTGTCAGGAAAAAAAAAAAGAAGTCATACTATTATGTCACGAGTTTAAGCCTCGTGATATCATTTAACAATTCTGATCTCTTTTATAGTTTAACTTAATTATAGTTTTTCAGAATGTCTAAAATTCTACTTAATTTTTAAATCTGTTATAAAGATACGAATAAAAGAGGCAAATGTAATTCCATTTTTAAAGATAAAATTTTCTCTACTTTCGACTAGGACACTATCCCCTCACCCTATATTTTTTATATAAAAAATGATACGAATAAAAGAATGAAGGCTAAACTATACTTTTAGTCCCTTATCTTTATTTTAGGTTTTATTTTGGTCCCTCTTTTATTTTTTGTTTAAAAATGGTCCCATGTTTTCTAAAGTTATACCAATGTGGTCATTTTCGTTCAAATTGTGGTACGGAGAGGACCACGTTGGTATAATTTTTACAAAATAAAGGACCATTTTGGAACCAAAAAGGGAAATATTGGGATAATTTTTGTAAAGTAAGGGATCATTTCGAAACAAAAAATGAAAGAAAGACCACATTGGTATAATTTTGCAATATAAGGGATCATTTCGGGATAAAAAATAAAAAATGGACCAAATTGAAACCTAAAATGAAGAGAAGAGACTAAAAGTATAATTTAGCCAATAATAAATTACCATTTATCTTTATTTTCCCTTTATGCGTCGCGTTTGTATTTTTATTTTCTTAATCCTTTTAAGCTTTTTTTTACAATAATCCTTTTAAGCTTTTTTTTCTTTCAAATTATTGATTTTTATTTTATTTTATTCCTTTTTCGAATCTGAAAATTCTGCTTTGCTTTAAATTCTCTGTGAGGAAATTATATTCGAACTACCATTATAAAATTAACAAGACGTCTCATACTCCCACCATTGCTTCTTTTTCTAAAAAAAGATAAAGAAAAAGAAAACATACTCCACCAATCAATTCAACTCATTCTTGTCACATATTCGTCAGGTATCTGTAAAGTTCAATTGTCAACTCCTAGCTTATATTGTTGTAAGATGTATTGAAGGGAAAAAAAAAAGCAAACAAAAATTTATGATGAGATCTTCAACTAGATCACAGAATAAAAGCGAATGGCAGAATGTGTGGCTGACTAGCTGTTTGATTAGTTTATGGAGGGAATAGCTACATGGAATGAGAGGAGCAAATTGAAGAATTAAATGATGTAGGTGGAGCAAATTGGCATCGGATGGAGAATCAGAATATATTATAAGTAGGCAATGGAATAAGGAGAGGTACAACATGCAGTTTGTTGATTGAAAAGTAGGTGCAAGTTTTGATTAAGAATATTTAATAATATATGGAAACTGTTATTCATAAAAGATTTTTAGAAAATTAATATTTCTTTGGAGGAGATGAAATTTTTTTTAAAATATTTTTTACCATTCATTTGATGCCAACTCTGAAATCAAGGAAGATATCTCCTAACCTTTAACTGTGACCTCTATTGGCTAAAGTCAGATCGGTTCAAACGATGAAAGAGAAAGGGAAAGATTTTAATGAAGGGAAGGAGAAGGGAGGGGATGAATTTAATTTAATTTTGCGTTTGGTTGAGAGGATGGGAGGGAAGCATTTGCATGTTTTGTTAACGAGGGGAGATGAGAGATTTTAATTGAGGGAAGAGATTAATTTACTTGTATATTCTTATAGTATTTTATATTATATTACATATAAGGATATTTAAATAATTTTATTTTAAATGACTTAGTCTACCCTCCCCTCCCCTCCAAAACCCCCCACTTTTGGAGGGAAGCCAAAATTAGTTTAGGAGGGATTTTGCTCCCCATCCCTTCCCTCAAAAAAATTGAACCGAACAAATATAATTTAAAATAACCTCTCACCTTCCCTCCAAGACCCCCCAACCAAACAACCAATAATCAATGATTCCCCCCCCCCAAAGGATCGGTAATACAGTAAGTATTAGAATCGACTCAATGGTGGTTATAAGTAGGGGTAATAATTACTCCATGAGCTAGCTTTTAAGGTTGAGTTAGACCTAAACTCAAATTCTAATGTGGTATCAAAGCTTATCGAGATCTGTTGGGCCACCCGCAGATGTCCAATCCTGCAAACTTCACGCTCCAGATGTCCAGTCATGGACGTGAGGGTGTGTATTTGAGTCCCACATCAGATAGTGATATGATTTCAATAGTGGTTATAAGTGAGGGGCAACCCTTACCCAATAACTAGTTTTTGAAGCTGAGTTAGGTCCAAACTCAAATCTTTATCTTTATATATAAAAGTTGTTGTTAATATGAAGGAACCAAATCCCGCCTGAAAATTCAGCCTAAAACAGAGGTAAAATCGTCACTTCGCACCACCCCATTTCTTTCTCTCCCCTATTTAATTTTCTCTGTTTCATTTAATTCCCATTAATTCTCTCTTACTACACATGAAGAGAAAATAAAGAGATAAAAATAAATAAACAAAAAATAAAAAAATGAAGAAGCTTATATCTATCAAGATAGAAAAATAAAAAAATAAGTTGTTTTCTTATTATTTGATTTAATAAAGAATGAGATAAAAGATGTTTATATTTAAAAATCTAAATTGAGGGTATTAACATAAATTATAATTTGTTAGCCATTATTTTTTATGATTTGTTAGCCATTATTTTTTAATCAGTATTATCATATTATTATTTAGTATCAATTGACTTCATGACAAATAGTCACGCACCAACCATGAGTAATCAATCAGCAGAGTTGATAATATAATATATGATAATATTTAATAATAAATAATAAAATAGAATAAAAATAAAAAATAAAAAAATGAATTAAAAAAAGTAAAAATACAATTAAAGAATTGCATTACTAGTAATTTTGCAAGTTTGAATCCTATGTCTGATTTGATTTGAAGACTCGATTTTTATAATAATAAAAAAAGTAAAAATACAATTAACGAGTTTCATTAATAGTAATTTTGCAGGTTTGATTCATATGTCTAATTTGATTTGAAGATTCGATTTGTATATCAATTTAATTTCAAATTGATATCATATTTAATTGATTTGGTTAACAATTAAATTAACAATGGATAATTTTAAATTTTATATCATGACAGATTGCATATTTAATAAATGATAATTATTACCTTACTAGTGAATCACCAAAAAAAAAATATGCCTTAAAGGGAAAAAGTATAACAATGATATAGCTCCTGATAGAATGCAGTTACAAAATATGGCAAAAAGGGAAAATGAGACTTTTAAGGAATATGCCCAACAATGGAGAGGATTGACAGCCTAAGTGGAACCACCTCTGATCGAAAAAGAGATGGTGGCCATGTTCATGGATACCCTATAATCACCCTTCTATGATAAAATGATCGGAAGTGTATCGTCAAACTTTTCAGATATGGTCATCGTAGGGAAAAGAATTGAAGGAGGAATGAGAAACGGGAAGATTGCCCACAATTCTGCTGGAACAAATGATGCCATGAAACCCCCTACAAACTTCATGATAAAGGTAGGGGAAACTAATGTCGTGATGGCGAGCCAGGGAGGACATACCCAAGGAAAGTCACCGCACTTCTTTACCAGTTTCCCGCAACCTTTCCCATACCCTTACTTTCCATCTCCATACATTGTCGTTGCCTCTCATAATCCACCCACTCGGCCAAACCAAAACCAGAAGCAGCCAAATGACCAAGAGAGAAAAGTAGTCCAGTTTGACCCTATTCCCATGACATATACAGATTTGTTCCATCACCTCATCAGCAATTCCTTGGTCTCCCCGCGCTCGATGAAACCGCTCCAAACTCCAAATGTGAGTTTCAAGAAGGGGCAATAGGTCACACAACTGAAAACTGCAAGGCCTTGAAGTATGTGGTTCAGGATCTGATCAATACCAAATTGTTGAGTTTTAAAGAGGATGGCCCTAATGTGGGTAATAATCCCCTTCCAGGTCATAGAGGTCCAACAGTCAATGCCATTACTGAGGAGTTTGGGGACCAACCCCTAATGGTTAAATCGGAAGGCAGGGAACCAAATGATGAGAATGTCCCTATCTGTGACATCTGGCAAAGCTTCCGGAGCGTAGGGATGTTGAAACCAAACCAGATAGGAACTGTCAAAGATGATCGCAGTGCTGAGGATGACATTATCAACCTTGTCCACTCTTGCCCTCCAAATGAAGAACTTGGAAATTGGGAGATTGTTGAGGTTCCCGTGATTTTTGATTTAAAGTAATTTTGTAATGTAAATCCTATTGCTCTGCCCAAGGCTTTAGGATAATTTATTCTCAAAAGGGCACACATGTTTCATTTCAGTATCTTTATCAATAAAATGCACTTTTAAATTTTCTAATCATTTCCCTTTTCTTTTTTCATCTTTTCCATTCCCTTTCATCTTTTTCGTTTTTTCATTTCGTCGATTTTAACTACTGCAGATCAAAAAAATATTGTCTTTGAAAATGATGATGCCAGTGGCTCATAATATAATTTTGACTATCCCATGAGGACAATTGGGAAACCCCTTCGGAACTGATAGATTGATGGTATAAGAGGTAAAAGTGATTTAACCCCACGAGAAGGAATCCGAAATAATCAATCTAAGTACTGAAAGTGACAAAAAAGAGGTTAAGATTGGCACCACGAAGAAAAGCAGCGAGCGAGAAAAGTTGGTTGAACTCCTATTTGAATATGTTGACATTTTCGCGTGGACATACCGAGATATGCCTGGATTAGATACTAAGGCATCAAATGGACATCGCTTCATTCTTGTTGTAATCGATTATTTCACTAAACGAGTTGAAGCTGCATCATATGCAAGTGTGACAAAAAAAAAGTAATTAATAAAAAATAGAAAGAAAAAGATAAAGTAAATGCGCAATTTGCCAAAAAATTAATTTTTGTGAAAATTTGAGCAATAAGGTTTTGAGATGAAGTTTGGTCATTTTTTCTCTATCCCAAAAAATAAAAATATATATATATATATCCCTTGCTACCCCTTTTGAGCCTAAAAAAAAGTTCTTTCAAATACCCTAAACAAGGATCACCCATCCATTGGAGGCTAACACAATAGTCTATTCAATTTCGTCCGTTCAAAAAAAGCAAAGCAATCAAGCAAATAGCAAATGCAACGTATCAAAGACGCTTGCAAGAATCAAAAAATCAATAAATAAAAATGCCAAAGCAAGACAAGACAATTGTGCTAGCAACCATCAAAGTGCATCTTTGCACTAAAAATCCTTGTTGAAAGAAAAACCTCAAACACTTTTTGAGCCTGATCCGCCGTCACGGTCTGCTAAATAAGATCATCATTGATAATGGGACTAACTTGAATAACAAGATGATGAAAGATCTGTGTAATGACTTCAAGATCCAACATCATAATTCCTCACCATGCCACCCAAAGATGAATAAGGCAGTTGAGACTGCAAACGAGAACACCAAGAAGATTGTCCAAAAGATGGTTGTAACATTTAGAGATTGGCATGAAATGTTCACTTTTGCTTTGCACGGTTATCGAACTCCGGTTTGCACCTCAACGTGGGCAACCCTTTCTCATTGGTGTATGGAATGGAAGTAGTACTTCTCAATGAAGTCGAGATCCCCTCATTAAGGGTATTGATGGAGACAAAACTGGAAGAGGCAGAACGGGTTCAGGCTCGGCTAGATCAATTAAACCTCATTGAAGAAAAGAGAGTGATGACCTTATGTCATAGACAGCTATATCAGCAAAGGATGAAGAGGGCCTGTGAAAAGAAAGTTCGCCCTCGGGAATTTCAAGAAGGAAACTTAGTACTCGAGAAGATTTTGCCCATTTAAAAGAATTCTCGTGGAAAATGGACCCCGAATTACGAAAGCCCGTATGTTATGAAGAAAGCTGTTTTGGGAGGAGCCTTAATCCTCACAAGGATGGACGGTGAAAATCTCCAACTCCTAGTAAACTCTGATGCAGTCAAAAAAATTATCCCTAAAAAAAACAACAAAAAATATGTATATAAAGAGTCAAGCAAAGATGAGCTCGCTAGGTTGAAAACCTGAAAGGGCGACCTAGGCAAAAATTAGAGCGACCCATTGGATTGAAAACATGAAAGAGCAATCCAAGCAAAAGTTAGGGTCTGGAAATTAGACAATAAAGTCGGCTGATGCATCAAGAGCTCTTACCCAATCGGGAAAGTTCTAAATATTTCCAGAAGTTGAGTAATGAGTACTCAAAGTTATGGATATGGGAAGCTGGCATCTGTTCCTACAGAGACACAAACTATAAAAAATCTGCTTAGTTATTCTCTTTTCTTTGTTTTCCTTTCTTACTGTATTTTTCTAGATGTACCTTCAAGTCTATGTGACTTTAGTCCTTGTACACATGACTCTTCTTTGAATATCAAATGCCTCCGTTTTTCTTTCTCCCTATAATCTCGTGTTTCAAAATGTTGTTTTATGATATTAGGCACTGAATTGTGAAACATGTGATGATACTGAAAAACATTACGATTATTACATACATTCTAAGAATCATGAGGAACGCAAAATCTCAACAAATAAGTTTCAAAGGGTAGTAACAAAGGGGATTACCTTTAAAAAAAACTAGCGCTGCATCGATAATCTGCGCTTCCTCCCAGTCAAAATCATATTATGAATGAACCCGATGAATCTTGGTTTGTCCCATATCTTTAAACACTAGAGATCATATGGGCTGAGTAGCCAGTGCAATAAAAATAATGGTCGCATTGCATACATGCATCACCACCTTTTAGCCGTTTTGTTACACCTGGTCCGTGCACGAAGTTTTGATCCTTCACTTTTGTTTTCAAACAATGCGCCGAGCATTGGTCTTTTATTTTGCTTTCTATGCGACGCGCCAAGTATCGCTCTTTCTTTATTGCTTTAAGATTACCGCGTCAGTACCCGACCTGGCAGTAATCCCTCATTATTGCTTTTTGACTAACATATCAGTTCCAGACCTGATGTTGATCCTTTTTTATTGCTTCCCATCGACGCGTCAATACCCTACTTGGCGTCGAACCCTCATTATTGCTTTCCAATCACCGCGTCAGTACCCGACCTGTCGGAGATCCTTCTTTATAGTTTTCTGATAAACGGCCAAGCGTTAATCCCTCATTATTACTTTCCGATTATCGCGTCAGTACCCGACCTGGCAGTGATCCTTCTTTATTGCTTTTCGATGAATGCGCCAAGCGTTAATCCCTCATTATTGCCTCTTGATTATCGCTTCAACACCCGACCTGGCGGTAATCCCTCATTACTTTTTGATTAAACGCACTGAGTGTTAATCCGTCGTCTTTCCTCACCCCATCCTTTGCCTACCCTGGTTCGGGACAAAATTAGTGTCTTTATCTTTACTTCTATTTTACAACGAAAATATGACAACCATCGTTGATCACATTTTCTAATAAAATATAATTAAAGAGGGGCAACTATTACACCCCAATTTTGTCCACTCATTTTTACTTGCTTATTTTACTTTTAGGTTGAAATGATAAGATAAATTGTTGCTTGGGCCATTTTTGCCTTTGCTAAGTTTTAGTTTTAAATCCTTTGGGTCTAGCTTGGGCCCAATAGCTGATATACAATCCAAAAAACACAAGGCCAAAGTACAATCAATGTCCATTGCATTTCCAAAAATTGCAAAAAAGTACAAACAAAGTCCAAAATTTATAAAGTCCAGAATGAACAAAAATTACAAAAAAACTGATAACAACATAAAAAACAAAAAAGCCAATGCTCTTTCTTCTGTTGGTTTTGTTCTTTTCCATTTTTTGCCCAAGACAATTTTGCTTTGCAGCCACTACTTCTCAGAGCTGGTCTTCCAGTACTCTGTGGCACCACAAGAGATGCTACCTTATCTCCAACCAGTAATTTTCCCCTGCTCCAAGCATTCCACCTGCACCATCAATTGCTCCTATAAATACCATGACAGAATAACAAAGAGGAGGAGGGGATTAGAAGAGGAATTTCTGAGATTTTCACCACCAAAACAAAGAATTAGAGGCTCCACATTGGGGTCCTACTTCACTTGATTCAAACACAGAGAAAAAAAAAGGAATTCGTGGTTGAAGAAAAAGAAGCAAGGTAGTGAAAAGAGAAAGATACAGAGCAAAGCAAAAGCCCAGAATTGTTACCTGTTGAAGCCACAATCCTCCATCTTTCATAAAGCTTGGAATCTAGGTAACGCTTCAAGATGCATGTTGTTATAGTAATTTTTCATTTTTCCCTCTTTTTTCCCAAAATCCTGAGTATCATTCTGAGGTTGTAGATGGGTGAGAATCAAAAAAAGAATAGATAATAAAAAGAATAAAAAACAAAAATGGAGAAGCAGATTAGAAATCAAAATGGAGGGAGGCGGTTTGTTTTTGAACCCGAGCAAGGTGCCATCGCGAGCACCGCTGTGTGCCTCGGCCTTCCCCACTGTGCCGTCACGAGCACGATCGCGTGCCTCCTTCCTCCTCACAGAGCCACCGCGAGCTACCATGCGATCCCCTCACCTCCTCGTTGGCACCACCATCCGCGTCGCCCTACCTTTCCCTTTTCTCCTCCCTGCGTCAACTCATCTCTCTCTCGCCCCAGGCCTCTCGCTCGGGGCCGCGCACGGCCAGGGATGGCGCGCGACGGCCGCATCTCTCTCTTGCGGCGTCGGCCACCCTTTTTCCTCCTCCGCCGCATGCTTCCTCCCTTTTTCTTCTTCACTTTTCTCCCTTTCTTTCCCTGACTCGCACCAACTGCTCCCAGTAGCCTTTTTTTATTTTGCATTCTTAGGGTTCCAAATGGAACCCGTGCTGCGTGAGGTGAGATAATCCCCTCCCCCTTTTTTATTTTATTTATTATTTTATTTCTTTCTTTTATCTATCAATCCTATTTTTTTATTATTATTTAATCATTTGGGTTTTTCTTTATAAACATTGGGCTCAGCCCATTGATTTCCTTTGTTTAATAATAGTAGGCCTCTTTATTATTATTATTATTATTATTATTATTATTATTATTATTATTATTATTATTATTACTACAACTATAATTTTCAATTTATCACGCAAATTTTGAGACCATATTTTCTTGAAAAACAATAAAATTACGAAGATTAATCAGTAATGATCACTCGAGATTGCTTCCTGTTTGATCATTATGAACGTTAATTTTCTAAACAAAAATGGGTTTAGTGAGGACCACTCTTGATCGCTTCTTGTTTGGTCCCCATGAAAACCTATCTTCTTTACAAAAATAAAATCAATTTATTATTTTTACTAGTAATGATCACTCGAGATTGCTTCCCGTTTGATCATTACGAACACCTTAATTTTCTAAACAAAAATGGGTTAGTGAGAACCACTCTTGATTGCTTCCTATTTGGTCCCCACACAACAATTTTTTACCCAAGAACTACGTAGCTTTTGATTTCTCCACTGCAGCCAGAGATACGTAGGAGCAGGAGCACATTCTTGTCAAGAGCAAAAATAAACAACTTTTATTAAGTCCTCTTTTTTTATCTTTGTTAATTCTTGTATTTTTTTTAATAAAAGGGAAATAGATATTTTTAGAAGTTAATATAATTTTGCACAATTAACTAGAGGTAACTTTTTTCAAAAGGATGTCGTAGGGTGCTAATACTTTTCCTACGCAAAATTCGATTCCCGAACCCAAATCTGGTCTCAAGGACCATTTTCTTCAAAAAGGGTTTTTTCCAATATTTTTCCCAAAAATAAATTATTGGTGGTGGCTCCATTAAACTCGAACAAATCCCTCCGAATTTTTCGGTCGCTACAGGAATCATCCTTAGGATAAACATTGACATTGAGATGATATGCTACTTGTTGCTTAAGTTGTTCCTTGATCATCTTTGCCCTTCCTCTTGTTATTGGACCTCCCAAGTTTAAGTCTTGAATCTTCACCTCTTTAGCGTTCATTGGTTGGTCATCATCGGAGTTACTACATACCAAGACACTTCTAGAGGCATCAGTCCCTATAAGATGTTATTCCAAAGGAAATAACAATAATCGACACGAGGTTCTTTCATGATATGAAGCTCATTTCTATCTTCAACAGGCTTGGTGATAGAACTGATCCCATAGGTACCCACCCGATCCCGTCCCGATTTTGATGGGGAAAATCTGCCTTGACTGAGGCTGAGGCGGGTTGGGGATGTCGATACCTACCCTGCCCCCGACCCGAACTCATCTGGCTACATATAAATTGTGAATTTTTTTATTTTATTTTATGCATGTATACTCATTCATTTTGTTTCATATATTTTGTTTATTTTTAATTTAATCTCATTTTAATAGAAAATTTTATTTTGATGTTTTTTATTTTATTTTATCATTATAATAATTATTATTTTATTCTATTAAATATTATAAATATAATTTTTCAATTTTTCTATATATATGGAGAGAATTCTGGGGCTTGCGGGGAAACCCGACCCCGTCGGGATGGGGATGGGGATGGGGGACGCAAAACCCGACCCCATTGAAAATGGGGGTGGGGGCGGGGGGCAGGGAGGTAAAACCCACCCCGACCCGCCTCATTGTCATGCCAAATCCTCAAAGGAATGGACATTGCACGATTCCACATCGATCATTTCAATTCATATATAGTCGAGCAAACCTTCAACATATTCAGGCAAGTGTTTCACATCTGATCAAATAGAAAAAGGAAAGAAAGGAAGAATACCAAGGGTTCTCAACAAAACTAGACAAATACAATACCCATAATGCTAGCCTTTACAGACTACCTTCTGCAAATACAATCCAACAGATCTACATTTCATTCATAAAATAAACAACACCCCTTATCTGTCCTTTTCAGAAACCATTTCCATGACAATAATTTTATATAATCCACTACCCCTACCAAATTATACTCCTTACCGGAAAAAATACACCCATTATGAAACTCCTAAATCCCCCCAAACACTTCATGTCAAATCAAAACCAATCCCCTTTTCCCTTACCCAATGGATTAAAAGAAGAGAATACCAAGAAGAGATGGAACAGATCTGGAGGAATTACAATCACCATCCCTAACCACCTCAACAACTCATACCAAACATGGATAGAGAAATCACAATGGACAAATAAGTGAATTTCTGACTCCCGAGGAACCCCACATAGCATGTAGGAGATGGCATCAGGGTCCCCCTAGCACCCCTTTTGGAATAGGTTCACCCAAGTCGGGATCCTACCCCATAAGAGTTGTCAAGAGAATACAATTACCTTCGACGGTGCATAACTCCTACATTACCTATCCATAATTGAAATTCCCAATTCAAAACCACCGTCCAGCAAAAGGCATTTAGCAGACAAATAGGAATAAGCATATTTCACTAAAAAAGCACCCCTATTGTTAGCCTCCCAAGACCACCTATCCTGATAATGTGTGAGGGAAAGTGAATATAGCATTCGAAGCCGGTCACTTATCAGATCATCTTCCCACACAAATAGACTTCTCCTTTAATGAAATTTCAACACCCAAACACCATCCACCCTGCGAACAACATCCATCACTTGAGACTCCTTCTGCAAAGAGATAAAGAATAGCCTCGGGAAAATCTGACTAAGTGGGGATGGGCCCAGCCACACATCAGTACAAAAAGAAACATAAGCCCTATTCCCCACCTTTCTTGCCACCAACTCTGCAAACCAATCACCCTCAATACCCCTACAAACACCAACCAAACAAATACCCTTTCACCCCAAGAAGAAGTCCTACAACATCCTATAATAGGATTACCCACTACCCCTCCTCATACTTCGCAACCAATATCTCCCTTTATACCCCACCCTCACCCAAAAGGATGCGTCACTGCCACTTACCTAACAAATGCCAATTCATTAATTTGAGACCTTTCACACTAGTCCCCCCTCACTTTTGGATTTACAAACAGCTAACCACTTCACCCAAAAAACTTTGATCTCCCATCTAGACCCATCCAAAGGAACCCCTTCTGAATTTTAACAACCTCCCTCCAAACCTTCATTGCCATAATATTATAGAAACTATGAAAAACTGTAATACTACTTAGGACAAGGTTAATGAGGACAACTCTCCCCCAAGACTGACATACATGTTCCTCCACGAATCAAGTCTCCTACGCAACACATCTAACATTGGCTGTCAAGTAGAAATCCTCCGGGAACTAGCACCAACTAAGCCCAAGATACATGAATGGCATAGTCCCACGCTTGCAATTAAGGAACTCAGACATCATGGTTAAGAAGGAGTCTGACACATTCATCCCCAAGAGACTACTTTTATGAAAATTGACCTTCAATCCCGACACCAACTTAAAGCACCATAGGATAGCCTTCATAGTCCGTAAGTTATGAGCACTCACTTCCCCAATCAACAAAGTGTCATCAACATATTGTATGTGTGACAACACCACCCCCGAGCTTCCCTTCCTAAACCCCTTAAATTTTCCTTGTAAAATTGTTTGTCGCATAAGCCCACCCAATTCCTCAGCCCCCAACAAAAACAAGAACAAAATGAAGAAATATTGGGGGTGCTACATTTAGCATAACAAAATCATGTAAATAAATATATAAAAACTTATTTTTATAGCATAACAAAATCATGCAACCTACATATAGCGTAACAAAATCATGTAAATAAACATATTTTAAATAAAATGTTTTTTTATTAAGAATAAAATTAAAGTTTTATTGTGAAAGAAAAAAAGATACTTTATCATTTTATATACTGTGCATCGCCAAAAATAAGATAATATTAACTTGACTAAAATACTGTTTTAGTCCATTATGTTTATTTTAGGTTTTATTTTGGTCCCTTATGTTTTATTTGTTTCGAATTGGTCCCTTACGTTACAAAAGTTATACCAAAATGGTCCTACCGTTAATAACACCGTGAAAATGCTGAGTTGGCAGCTGAGTTGGCACGTTGAGGGACCAAATTGAAACAAAAAAAATATAAGGGACCAAATTGGCACCAAATTGGTCATTCTCTTATGTTTTATTTGGTGCCAATTTGGTCTCTTATGTTTTTTTTTCAATTTGGTCCCTTAACGTGCCAACTCAGCTGCCAACTAAGCATTTTGACGGTGTTACTAACGGTATGACTATTTTGGTATAACTTTTGTAACGTAAGGGACCAATTCAGAACAAATAAAACATAAGAGACCAAACGAAAACCTAAAATAAACATAAGGGACTAAAATGTAAGTTGGTAAAAAAATGATTCTCAATTGTATTGATCACAAAATACTGTTTATATACAAACTAACGAGAGTAACTTACTCTGCATCTAATTACAGCTTAGTACATCTACATCTAGCTAACTGTCTAACTGTTAAATAGATATAGCTAACAAAGAAACTAACACACTAACTATCAACTAATTAAAATATAATTAATTAGCATAAATATTATACATCTAACACCCCCCCTCAAGCTGGACTGTGCAAATCCAACAAGTTCAGCTTGGAGACTAAATAATTAAAGGCTGTTGGGTGTAGAGGCTTAGTGTGTATATCCGCTAATTGTGCTGCAGAAGGAATGGGCAGCAGCTTGACAATTCCAGCTTGGACTTTCTCGCGGATTAAGTGACAATCCAACTCGATATGCTTTGTCCTCTCATGAAATGTTGGATTGTGAGCAATTTGGATTGCAGAACGATTGTCACAATAAAGAAGAACTGGACGGTTATGAGACTGCTTCAAGTCAGCAAGTAAATATAATAGCCATTGTATTTACAAGTCGTGGCAGCCAAGGCTCGATATTCAGCTTCAGAAGATGATCTTGAGACAGTACTTTGCTTCTTAGACTTCCATGATACAAGAGAAGAACCATAGAAGGTGCAGAATCCTGTAACTGAGCGCCGAGTCTCTGGGCATGCAGCCCAATCTGAGTCACTAAATGATTTCAGTGTGAAATCAGATTCAGAAGAGAAGAAGAGTCATTTTCCTGGGCAGGATTTCAGGTACCTCAGCACATGATAAGCAGCATCAAGATGAGGCTTTAAAGGCATGGAAATGAACTGACTGAGGGTGTGGACAGCAAAGCAAATGTCGGGTCTGGTATTGGTGAGATAGATCAATCTACCAAGCAGTCTTGATGGCTGCAGGATCATCAAGAGGCACACCATCAGTGGAAGTGAGCTTTAAACCTGGCAACATGGGTGTAGATGCTGGTTTACAAGCTAGCATTCCTGCATCAGCAAGTATTTCAAGAGCATACTTGCGTTGAGATAATGCCAAACCCTTAGAAGAACGAGGCACTTAAAGACCAAGAAAGAATTTAAGTGAACCAAGGTCCTTAATTCTGAATTTGCTGTCAAGTAACTGCTTAACCGAAACTATTTCTGCATAATCATTTCCAGTGAGCACAATATCATCCACATAAATGAGCAAAATTGTGAGATGATCACCTCTTGATTTAACCAACAAGGAATAGTCTGATTTGGACTGCACATAACCCAAAGAAAGTAGAAAATTAACCAATTTAAAGTTCCATTGTCGGCTTGCTTGCTTCAAGCCATAGAGGGACTTTTGGAGCTTGCAAACTTGGTTAGAATTGGAGGATTGAAAGCCTTGAGGCACACTCATATATACTTCTTCAAATAAATCCCCATGGAGGAATGCATTATTGACATCAAGTTGATGCAAATGCCATTGTTTGGAAGAAGCAATAGCCAATACCAACCGGACTGTTGTTAATTTGACTACTGGGGAAAAAGTCTCTGAGTAATCTATGCCTTCAAGTTGTGTGAAGCCTTTAGCCACAAGTCTGGCTTTATGTCTTTCAATAGACCCATCAGCTTTTCGTTTGATCTTGAAGACCCATTTACAACCAATGGGCTTTTTACCTTGAGGTAGATCAGTAAGAATCCATGTCTTGTTAAGCTCTAAGGCTTCAATTTCTTTGTTCATTGCCTCTTTCCAGCAGTCATGCTTGACTGCCTGAGCATATGTCCTAGGCTCAATGTCACTGGAAACAGCTAGCACATAGGGTTTATATAAAGGAGAAAAACAGTTATATGTCAAGAAATCTGAAAGAGGGTAAAGGATACCTGAGGATGGGTCAGCAGCAGTGGAAGATTGAGCTATTTTGCATTTATAATCCTTGAGGTAATCAGGGGGTTTTCTGACCCTGGAAGATGTTACGTTGGAGACGGCAATAACAGTGTCTGAAATTAGAGGAAACAGGATTAGAAGATGCAGGATTTTGTGAAACAGAAGCATCATTAGAAGCAGGATTAGAAGCAGAACCAGGTGAAACCGAAGCAGAAACAGAATCAAGAGGAGATGCAGAAGGAGAAAATAAAACATCAGCAACATTAGAAGTAAGAACAGATGGTGTATCAGCAACATCAGAAGCAGAATTGCAATTTAAATCAGTTATTACAATTCTGGAAGGAGAAGGAAAATAAGATGTAGGAGAAGTGATTTTGGTTGATGAAGAGTTAGATGAAAAGGGAAAAACATTTTCATAGAATGAGACATGCCTAGAATAAAACACTTCATGATTATGCATGTCAAACAAAAGGTAGCCTTTAACACCTTGAATATGTCCAATGTGAGCACATTTTCGGGCTCTAGCTTGGAATTTTGTCCTGTGAGCAGTATGAGTAGTAGCAAAACATAATGAGCCAAATACTCTAAGAGAAGAAATGTCAGGTGGTTTTTGATAAAGCAAGAAGAAAGGAGAATGAGACTCAAGTTTGATAGATAGAAGCATGTTAATAATATGCACAGCCTGTGATATAGAAAATTCCCAAAAAGAAATGGGCATGCATGATTGAAACATAAGGGATCTAGCAACATTTAATATATGTTGATGTTTGCGTTCAACTACCCCATTTTGTTGGGGAGTTTCTGTGCAAGACAATTGATGAAGAATCCCTTTAGAGGCATAGTAATTGGGTGTAGCGACCGAAAAATCCGGAGGGATTTATTCGAGTTTCATGGAGCCGCCACCAATAATTTATTTTCGAAGGAAAAATATTGGAAAAAACCTTTTTTGAAGAAAAGTGGTCCTTAAGACCGGATTTGGGTTAAGTCGATTATGCGTAGGAAGGTATTAGCACCCCCGACATCCTTTAGAAAAAGGTTACCTCCCAACTAATTGTGCAAAATTTATTAACCTACAAAAAATGTTTATTTCCCTTTTATAATAAAAAAAATGAAAATTAGCAAGGTAAAAAGAAGACTTAATAAAAGTCGTTTTATTTTTCTTAGCTTGCGAAGTGGGCTCACTGCTCCCTCGTATCTCAGGTGCGATGGAGAAATCAAAAGGCTCTACGTAGTTCTTGGGTAGAAAATGATTGTGTGTTGATTGATTTTAATAAATTTTTTAATTTTATGGTTTGCGTAGTGATCAAACCAAAGTGGATTTAGCGTAATCACTACTAATATTTTAAGATTTTTTTTTATTTAAGATTTGTGTAATGACCAAACCAAAGAGGATTTGGAGTGGTCATTGATTTTAGGAGTTTCTAGATCGAAAAAAAGTTTGCGTAGTGACTAAACGAAAGTGGATTTAGTGTTGTCACTACTAATTATTATTAGATTTTTTATCAAGATTTGATGATGACAAACCAAAAGAAGATTTGGAGTAGTCATCGATTTTTAAATTTGGAGATTTTAAAAAAAAAAAAAAAATTAGCGTAGTGGCTAAAGCCAAAAGTAGATTTAGTGTTACCACTACTAATATTTATTATTTAAAATTAGTCAAGACAACAAAATAACAAGTAATAACTACATCAAAAACAAGATAAGCAGATGGGAAGAAAAAAAAGTGGAGGCCAAGCCCAACGTTTCATCAATAGTTTTAAAAAACATAACAACTAAAAATCTGGAAGTTTATAACAATTATGAGGATGCAAAAATAAAATAAAAAGAAAAGCAAAGAGAGTCACGACGGATACCTCATTCTTGGTACCAATTTTTTTTTTTAGAGAGGGGCATAAATAAAAAGGAACAGGTGTGAAAAGAAAAAAAAAATAAAATAAAATAAAGGAAGCGAACATGAAATAAGGAAATTAAACCTAAACACACACACACACCAACACAAAACAAAAGGAAAAGAAAAAGATCTGTGTATTCTTTGTGAGAAGAAAAGAAGAGGCGAGAGTGAAGGAGGGAAAGAAAGAGAGAGAGAGAGTCGAGAAGGAGAGAAGAGGAGGAACCACGAGGTTGGGATCGAGGAGATCGTCCTCCTTGGAGAGTGGAGTCTTGTGTGGCCTTGTAGCACTAAACCTTACTTCGGCCCTTGAGCAGAAACAGCGAGGGCGTGCGAGATGTGAAGAAAACAAAAGAGGAAGGGGAGATCGTAGGGGGCGATCCTGGCGCGTCTGTGTGTGAAACAGGTAGCGAGGGCGTCGCGAGATGTGAAGAAAACAAAGGGGAAGGGGAGATCGTGGGGAGAGAAAGGAGGAAACAAGGGGAAGGTGAAGGAGGAAGAAAGAAAACCTTTTTTTTTTTAGCTGCTTAACCTTCTGTTTTGCTTCTTACCTGCGTTTTTTTCTAGTTCTTCTCTTTTTCTCTCAATTTTCTCTCAAATTCTTGTGTATAATTGGTACCAGAATGAGATATCAGTTAAAATTAAAATGCAATTTTTTTCCTCAGTTCCCCCATTCTCTCTTGCTATTTATAGAAAAAGCAGAGGCTCGGTTGTCCACTTAAGGTTGCAACTTGTATGCTAAGTGTGTACTAAAATGATCTTTGAGGAGATGGTAACATGTGCAAAATGCGAGATGATATCAATGGTTTGAAAAAATTACCAATCGTAGTAACTTTAACTGCATGGTGCTCCTCCTTTTTGATTAAATTGCATTGTTTGTCAAACTTAGTTGTGAGATGAAAAAGCAAAGAGGCATGTGGGGGACATATATTTGTAAGACATAGTTTGTAGAGTGGGTGAGGAGATATCACGAAGACTTTGGTGAAGATATCTGATGACTTTGTGAAGGGTGAAGTGTGGAAATCGGCTTTGATTTTTAGTTTTGAATTTTAGGTTTTTTTTTTAATAGCGCTTGTAATGAACTGCGATTGGGCTAAAAATGGCCATTGACTCGGCATCGATCTCCCATTTCGTCATCGACCTCCTCTGACTCGGCGGAGGCGACCTCATTTCGATGCGCGACCTCTCCCAGCTGACTCGGCGTCGACCTCTCCATAACGGCTCGCGACTTCTCACACGTCGACAAGCGACCTCCGAAGCGACTCGGCGTCGACCTCTCCCACGGCTCGGAAACCTGCGACTTCTCCACGGCTCGCAAAGCGGGCGAACCCGCTTTAACCGATGCGCGACCCTCTCCTGACTCGGCATGCGATCTCGGCTTTCGATGCGCGACCGCTCCGCGCATTTCGTGGCCGGCGACCTCCCCGGCTCGGCACCGATCTCGGCTTCGTCGCGATCTCCCACGGCTGGCGTCGACCTCTCCGCATTTCGGCATCCGACCTCGGCTCGGTACACGACCTCCCCATTTCGGTAGCGCCGCTAAAACAAAAAAATGAAAATATAAGCGGACAAAATTGGGGTATAACTTTGCCCCTCTTTAGTTATATTTTATTAGAAAATGCAAACAACAATGGTTGTTATATTTTTGTCATAAATAGAGCTAAAGATAAATACACTAATTTTGTCTTGAACTTGGCGTGAGGAATGACAATGAGGATCAGCGGCAGTCGTTTAATCGGAAAGTGATAAGGAAGGAATCTGGCCGGGTCGGTCTTGGCGAGGTAATCTAAAAGTGATAAAGAGGATTAATGCTTGGCGCGTTTATCGAGAAAACTATAAGAAGGATCTCGCGGTCGAGGGTCTTGTGCGGTGATCGGAAAGCAATAATGAGGATTAATGCTTGGCGTTTATCAAAAAAAACTATAAATAAGGATCTCGCGGGTGATGTCGACCGCGGTGATGGAGAAAGCAATAATGAGGATTAACGCTTGGCGCGTTTATCAAAACTATAAAGAAGGATCTCGCGGGTCAGTCTTGTGCGGTGATCGAAAACAATAATGAGGATTAGCGGCAGTGCGTTTATCAAAAACTATAAAGAAGGATCTCGCCCGGTCGAGATCTTACGACACGGTGATGCGGAAGGTTGACGCCCAGTAGGGGTATTGGCGTCGATGGAAAGCAATAAAGAAGGATCGCGCCAGGTGAATGCCCGACCGCGGTGATCGGAAGGTTCGGCAGTAGGGTATTGGCGTCGATGGAAAGCAATAAGAAGGATCAACATGGTCGGGCCCGATATGTTGGTCAAAAAGCGATAATGAGGACTCTGGCCAGGGTCAGATCTTGGCGGTGATCGGAGCAATAAAAAGGGGTGATGCTGGCGCATTTATCGAGAAAATTATAAAGAAGGATCTCGCGGTCGGTCTTGTGCGGTGATCAGCAATAAAGTGGCGATACTTGGCGTGTCGCTTAGAAAGCAAAATAAAGGACCAATGCTAGGCGCATTGTTTGTAGCGAATGAAGGATCAAAATTTGGTGCGGACCAGGTGTAACAGCGGCTAAAGGTAGTGATATGAAGATGATGCACGCGGATATATGGTATGTGATGCATGTATGCAATCACGATTATTATTTTCACTGATTCCTCGTCCGTATGATCTCTGGTGCTTAAAGATATCGGACGGATGAGATTCATCCAGTTTGGTCATCTTTATGCCTTGTGAGGAGGAAGCGCGAGTGCTCGATCGACACTAATTATTTTTAAAGGTAATCCTTTTGCCCTTTTTGAAACTTATTTGTTGAGATTTGGCGTTCCTGTGATTCTTAAGATGTATATAATAAGCGTAATGCTTTCCCTTATCATCACGTACTTCACTGATTCGATTGCCTATTATCATAAAACAACATTTTGAAATACAAGAAGCGGAGGTGTTTGGTATTCAAAGAAAGAGTTATGTGTACAAGGTGAAGTTACCAGACTTGAAAATACATCAAGAAAAATGCGAGGAAGAAGAAAAAACAAGAAAGACAATAACTAAGCGGATATTTTATAGCTTGTGTCTTTGTAGGAACAAATGTCGACTTCCATATCCATAACTTTGATTACTCATTGCTCGACCTCTGGAAATGTATAAAATTGCCCCGGTTGGGTAACTTGAACCTCTTAATGCATTAGCCAACTTTATTGTCAATTTCCAGGACCTTAACTTTTCTTGGATAAACTCTTTCGAGTTTTCAATCAGCGGGTCCTCTAATTTTTGCCTAGGTCGCCCTTTCGGGTTTTCAACCTAGCGAGCTCTTTTTGTAGCTCTTTTGTTGTTTTTTTTTTTTTTAGGCATTATATTTTTGGTTTGCGTCAATTTCTTTGGAAGTGGGGATTTTAGTCCATCCTTGTGAGGATTAAGGCTCCTCGAGCTTTTTCACAACATACAGGACCTTCATAATTTGAGTCCATTTTCCACGAAATCCTTTTGGATGAGCAAAATCTTCTTAGTACAAGGTCTCCTTCTTGCAAATTCCAGAAATGAACTTTCTTTTAGTAAGCCCTCTTCATCTTGTCTTTGATATGGTTGCCCATGACATAAGGCCATCACTTCTCTTTTCTTCAGAGATTGATTGATCCAGTAGAGAACGAACCCGTCTACGCCTCTTCTAGTTTTGTCTCCATCAATACCCTTGAGGGGATCTTGACTTCAATGGGAGCCTGTGCTTCCATTCCATACACCCGGCGAAAGAAGTCGCCCCATTGAGAGTCTGAAAGTCAGAATAGCAGTGCAGCGAAAGGAGCATTTCGTGCCAGATCTCTCTAAATGTTACCACCATCTTTTGGACAATCTTCTTGATGTTCTTGATGTTCTTGTTTGCAACCTCAGCTGCCCGTTCATCTTTGGGCGGTATGGTGAGGAATTATGATGTTGGATCTTGAAGTCGTCACACAACTTCTTCATCATCTTGTTATTTAACTTAGTTCCATTATCAATGATGATCTTATTTGGCGGACCATGGCGTGAATCAGATTCCACATTTTGGTAAAAGCAGCCGCAACAAGGAGTTTATTTGGATTTCCTCTTCCAAAAATCAAGTTTTGAGAAAATATGAGCAATTTGATTTTGATCGGAATGAACTTTATTATGGTTATGCGTGGCGAGGGTTGAAGGGTCACAAAGAAAAGGATATTCGGGCTCAAAAAGTGTTTGAGGTATTTTCTTTTCAACAAGGATTTTTAGTGCAAAGATGCACTTTGATGGTTGCTATACGATTGTCTTTTCTTGCTTTGGCATTTTATTGATTTTTTTATTCTTGCAGCGTCTTTTGTTTTGCCTTTTTTTTTAACAGGCGAAATTGAATAGATTATTGTGCTAGTCTCCATTGGATGAGTAATCCTTGTTCGAGGGGTATTTAAAAAGAAAATTTTTTTAGGCTCAAAGGGGTAGCAAGGGATGTATATATTTTTTATTTTTTGGGATAGAGAAAAATGGCCAAACTTCATCTCAAAATCTTATTGCTCAAATTTTCTAAAAATAATTTTTTGGCAAGTGCGAATTTTAACTACCTTTTTCTTTCTATTTTTATTAACTCCCACTTTTTGTCACTTTCGATTTTCAAATTGATTATTTCAAGTTCTTCCTCGTGGATTAAATCACTTTTTGCTTCTCGTACCATCAATCTCATCGAGTTCATAAGGTGTTTCCCAATAGTCCTCATGGGGTAGTCAAAGTATGAGTCATGACATCATATTTCCCAAAGACAAAGTTTTTGATCTGCATTAGTTAAAGCCCGTGAAATGGAAAAAGCGAAAAAAGATGGGAGGAATGGAAAAGATGAAAAAAAGGAAAAGGAAATGATTGGAAAATTCAAAATGCATTTTTATTGATAAAGATCTTGAAATGAAACATATCATCAAATGACAAATTATCCTAAAGCCTTAGAAAGCGGGCTTGATAGGATTTGCATTACAAAAAATTATTTTGCACAAAATCACGGGAACCTCAATGCAATCTCCCAATTTCAAAGTTCTTCATTTGGAGGGCAAGTGGACAAAGGTTGACATTGTCATTTTAACTGCGATCGTCCTTGATAAAGCTATACGATCGGATTCAACATTCACCTGCTCGAGGCTTTGCTGATGACCGCAGATGGGGATACTCTCGTCATCTTTTGGCTCCACCGCCTTCCAATCTAGTTATCAGGTTGGTCCCAAACTCCTCGATAATGGCATTATTTCTTTGGACCTCCATGACCTGGAAGGGGATTGTGGGCCAATCCTCCTTAAAACTCAACCATTTGGCATTGATCGGATCTTGAACCCACGTGCTTAAACCTTGCAATTTTTCAGGTTGTGTGACCTCACCTTTGCATAGAAATTCACACTTGGCATTTGGAGTCGTATCCTCTCGGGAAGGAGGTTGAAGTGGTTTCATTGGCGTGGAGAGACCGAGGAATTCTTGATGAGGTCTTTGGAGCAGATCAGTATAGGTCATGGGAATAGGATCAAATTGGTGCTTTCTTTTCTTGGTCATTTGGTTGTTTTTGGTTTTGGTTCGGTTGGGTGGGAGCAGCTGGTTGTGCTTGTGTTTGAATGGGGAGAAAGGTGGTTGAAAGTGCATCATTGGTTGGTTTGGCGAGGCTAGGATTATGAGAAGCGATGTATGGAGGTGGGTAGTAGGGGTATGGAAAATGATGTGAGAAATTGGTAAGGAGTGGGGTGGTTTTCCTTGTGCTTGTCCTCCCAGGCTCAGTCATCACGACATTAGTTTCCCATACTTCTTTCTTTCACGAGGATTTGTTGGGAATCTCTTGATAATGCTTGGTTTCAATGAAACTTTGGGCAATTTTTCCATTCCTCATTCCTCCTTGACTCTTTCCCCTACGATGACCATATCTGAAAAGTTTGATGATACACTTAGATCATTTGTCATAGAAGGGTGATTGAAGAGTATCCGTAGAACATGGCCACCATTTCTTTTTCAATCGAGGCGGTTCCTTGCCATTTGCCAGTCCTCTCCATCGTTGGGCATATTCCTTAAAGGTCTCATTGTCTCTTTTGCCATGTTTGCTATATGCATTCTATGAGAACCATATCGATGTTATACTTATCTTGCTTCAAAAGGCATGAATCTTTCGACGGCCGAATATGAAATCGCTCAGTGTGTATACCAACTCGTGGCCTTACTGTTAAACTATCTTGGAAAAAGTGAATCGAAGTTTATCATCATGTGCATGGGGGCGCCATCTTCCTACGATTACATGGTCAGTAGTGGCTTTGGGCAAGTTGTCCGCTATACTTGTCAAGTGCGGCACCTTGAACTTTGGCGGTACAACCACATCGTACAAGACAAAGATGCGAGCGATACTTGAGCGAGATAACTTACTCCTTCTATGACTCTTAGCCTATCTTGAGGATTTGCAACCGTGTCAGACGGTGATTCCCAATGGGATGCTTAGATTGGGTCCTCCGTAATGGGGAGACCGGAAATGCGGTTATGCACGGGATTCAATGGTTTCCTTGAATATAATGGGGGTAACCAAATGGTCAGTGATTCACCGAAGGGGGTCCTCACGGGCGTCTTGATTCCGCCCAGTATTCTGAGATGGGATGGTGCATAACCCGGTGGAAAGGTGTATGTCGCCAAAGCCAGGAGTTGAGCTTTGATTTGCGGTATGGTTTGATCTTTGGGCGGATCAACTTGAGCTACATCTTGCACAACAAGTGCTTGGGAATCGATTTCTGAGTTATTATTGTGCTTTGGCGGTGTGTAGCAGGCGGGAGACCAAATAGTGGGAGCTGTGTGCTGTGGGCCTTAGGGGGTTATGGTTTGCGGTATCATCATTGGCCATAGGTGGCGTGTAACCAGGCGAAGTCGTAAAGTGGGAAGCTGTGGTACTTGATTACGAGGTTGCTAAGCGGTGAGGTGTAGGACCTGCGGGTAAATTACAAAAGGTACCATCATCCGTCCGAGTATTGAGACCATATTGCAGCTGCATAGGACCAAAGCGGTGGGTGGGAAGGTGTAGCTTGACTTTCATCATTCCTTTCTTTGGAGAAGCCCCGTCTGACCTTGTCTTTGTTTAGGGATTCACGAAGCTCCAAAACTTTGCTCATCGTTGTTCCTTAATTTGGTTGGCGTCCTCTTTCACCTCTTGGTCATCCATGATCTTTGATTGAGGAGTTCGATAAAGGGTGTCGAGAATCAGTTTGTTTGATTATTTACGATGATTTAAAAAATGATATGAGTATGTAAGAAAGAAAAATGAATGAATGTGGATGTATGAATCTATTTATTTGTGCACAGGTAGTAGGCCTCATTGTTTGACATGTATGAGTTTCTTTGAAGCTGTTTCTAATTGATCCCATATTATTTTGTTGTAGATACTTACTGAGCTAAGCTCTTCCCTTCTGATTCCCTAGTAAACCTATTCAAAATAAAATGAAATGATGATGAATGCCATATGTTCGAACTTTTAACATGTTTGATTGAAAAAAAAATGCATGAACATAGCCAGGTGATGCAACTACTAGTGAGAGGGACATATTTTGAAATGTTTGTAAATGATGGGATACCTATACTACTTTGAAAAGAAGCATTTAAAAAGGTCGACCAAAAGTAAGATTGCCTCTTTGTGTCTAAGCAAAGTCACTCTAAATTAGAGGATTTCTATTTACGATGATCTATAGGTCATTAGACTTGTGAACACTTTCATGGGTGGTACTAACACTTCCTCACCAAAGGTCTCTGAGCCCAGTACCATTTAGGGATCGACCACCAATAGGAAAGAGGATCCTACGTGTGGGCATCCCAGGCGTGTCACTCTGAGCGAGGTTCTCGTGATACCCAAATCAGTAGATCAGTGACTATCATAACAACCTCTCACTCCCTAAAATTGCCTCGGGCAGGGTATAGGGTCCCACTCATAAGTGTGTGTAAAAGTGTGTAAGTGAGGTGTGTGATGGAGAGCAACCTAAAATTACCCGAAACTACAAAACAAATGAAATATATAAAATATGGTCTTCTAACCTAAGGTTCAATATATATATAATATTCACAACAAATATTCACAAAGAACAATAAATAAAATAAATAAATAAATAAATAACTAAATAAACAAATAAATAAATAAATAAATAAAATAAATAAAAACAAAGGAAACTAAACATAGGAGTTAACTATTTACAATCAATTATTTAGGCTTGACTCTCTAAAAAAAAATATCCCAGTGGAGTGCGGTATGGCAATAGAAAATCGGAGGATTTTATTAGGAGTTTCATGGAGCCACATAATTTATTTTAGAAGGAAAAATATTGGAAAAAACCTTTTGAAGAAAAAGTGGTCCTTAAGGCCGGTTTGGGTTGAAGTGGAGTTATGCGTAGGGAAGGTATTAGCACCCGACATCCTTTCGAAAAGGTTACCTCTAACTAATTGTGCAAAATTTATTAACTTCTAAAAAATGTTTATTTCCCTTTTATAATAAAAAAATGAAAATTAACCAAGGTAAAAAAGAGGACTTAATAAAAGTGCGTTTATTTTTGCGCTGGCTTGACGGGGAGTGGAGCTCACTGCTCCTACGTATCTCAAGTGCGTGGAGAAATCAAAGGCTACGTAGTTCTTGGGTAGAAAATGATTGTGTGTTGATTGATTTTAATAAATTTTTAATTTTTATGGTTTCTAGTAGTGATCAAACCAAAAAGTGGATTTGGCGTAATCACTACTAATATTTTAAGATTTTTTTATTTAAGATTTGTGTAATGACCAAACCAAAGAGGATTTGGGTGGTCATTGATTTTAGGGATTTTCTAGATCGAAAAAAAGTTTGCGTATTCTTAGAAAGTGGATTTAGTGTTGTCACTACTAATTATTATTAGATTTTTTATTAAGATCTTTGGTGATGACCAAACCAAAAGAAGATCTGGAGTAGTCATCGATTTTTAAGTTTTGGAGATTTAAAAAAAAAAAAAAAAAAAAATTCGGCGTAGTGGCTAAACCAAAAGTAGATTTAGTGTTACCACTACTAATATTTATTATTTAAAATTAGTCAAGACAACAAAAATAACAAGTAATAACTACATCAAAAACAAGATAAGCAGGATGGGGAAGAAAAAAAAAAAAAGTGGGCCAAGCTAGCGTTTCATCAATAGTTTTAAAAAAACATAACAACTAAAAATCTGGAAGTTTATAACAATTAACGAGGGATGCAAAAATAAAATAAAGAAAAGCAAAGGAAAGTGCGACGGATACCTCATTCTTGGTACCAATTATTTTTTTTTTTAGAGAGGGCATAAATAAAAAGGAACATGGGTGTGAAAGAAAAAAAAAAAAATAAAATAAAAGGAAGCGAGAACATGAAATAAGGGAATTAAAGCCTAAACACACACACACACCAACACAAAACAAAAAGGAAAGAAAAGATCTGTATTCTTTGTGGAGAAAAAGAAAGGCGAGTGAAGGAGGGGAAAGAGAGAGAGAGAGAGAGTGGTCGAAGGAGAAGAAGAGGAGGAACCACGAGGTTGGGATCGAGGAGGATCGTCCTCCTTGGAGGTGGAGTCTTGTGCATGCGGCGCAGCCTTGGCCTTGTGTCGAGCAGCGAGGGCGTGCGAGATGTGAAAAGCAAAGAGGAAAGGGAGATCGTGAGGGGGCAGTCCAGGCTGCGGTGACCGCAAAGCAGCCGAGGGCGTCACGAGATGTGAAGAAAACAAAGGAAGGGGAGATCGTGGGGAGAGAAAGGAGGAACAAGGAAGGTGAAGGAGGAAGAAGAGAAACCTTTTTTTTTTTACGCTTCTTCTTTCTTGTTGCTTAACTGCGTTTTTCTAGTTCTTCTCTTTTTTCTCTCAATTTTCTCTCAAATTCTTTGTGTATAATTGGTACCAAGAATGAGATATCCAATTCTGAAATTAAAAATGCAATTTTTTTCCTCAGTTCCCCTATTCTCTCTGCTATTATATAAAAGCAGAGGGCTCGGTTGTCCACTTAAGGTTGCAACTTGTATGCTAAGTGTGTACTAAAATGATCTTTGAGAGATGGTAACATGTGCAAAGTCTGAGATGATATCAATGGTTTGAAAAAAAAATTTGCAATCAGTAGTAACTTTTGCTGTGGTGCTCCTCCTTTTTTGATTAAGTGCATTGTTTATCAAACTTGGTTAGCGGATGAAAAAAAAGCAGAGGCATGTGGGGACATATATTGTAAGACATAGTTTGTAGAGTGGTGAGGAGATATCTGAGAGGACTTTGGTGAATATCTGAGATGACTTTGTGAAGGGTGAAGTGTGGAAATCGACTTTGATTTTTAGTTTTGAATTTTAGGTTTTTTTTTTTTTTAATAGGCTTGTAATGAGCGAATTGGGCTAAAAATGGCCCATTTCGTGACGACCTCATTTCGATGCGTGACCTCTCCTGCGCTCGGCGTCACGACCTCTCCGTAGCTCGACGCGCGACTTCTCCACATCTCGGCAAGCGACACCTCCGGCGGCTCGGCGTCGACCTCTCCCGGCAAATCGACGCGCGACTTCTCCACGGCTTTCGGCCAGCGAACCCGACCTTAACTGGGTGCAGCGACCTCTCCACAACTCGGCATGCGATCTCAACTCGATGCGCGACCACTCCTGACTCGGCAAAAGCGACCTCCCCAGCTTGGCACCGATCTCAACTTCGGATGCGATCTTCCCACGGCTCGGCGTACGACCTCTCACCTGACTCGGCGTCTGACCTCGGCTCGGTACGACCTCCCATTGTATTCGCAAAACAAAAAAAAATGAAAATATAAGCGGACAAAATTGGGGTATAACATTGGGCATATTAAATTCTGCTCCATTATCAGATCTAATCACTTTAATGGAGAGTGAAAATTGAGTTTGGATGAAAGTGACAAAGTTCATAAGATGAGTTCTAGCTTCTGATTTATTTTTCATCATTCGAATCCAAGTATATCTAGACTTATCATCTACAATAGTAAGAAAATACTTGTTTCCATGAATACTAGGAATGGAATAAGGACCCCAAATATCAACATGTACAATGTCAAAAACAGAATTTGCAACTGTTGTGCTAATAGGAAAAGAAAGCTTCTTTTGTTTTGCAAAATGGCATGCATCACAAACATGATGAGCCGAACTTGGAATATTACAATGATGTTTTTGTACAAGTGTGTAACAATTTTGTGAAGGATGGCCCAATCTATGGTGCCAAATATCAATGTCTAAAACAGAATTGACATGATTTATACAATGATTAACAGAAAAGGATTTAGAAACCGAACAAGGATCACTATGCAATGTGTATAGCCTGCCAATCTGCCTAGCACTGCCAATCGTCCTCAAAGTAGGAAGTTCCTGTACCAAACAAGAAGAATCAGTGAAGATAACTTGACATGTTAAGGTCTTGGTGAGTTTAGAAACAGAAATCAGATTGTTTGAAAAATCAGGAACATACAACACATCATATAAAACAAGGGAAGAAGACAAAGGAATGGTGCCACTATAGGTAGCTAGAGTGGTGTTACCATTAGGCAGAGAAACTGAAATTGGTCTAATGGCCTTATGTGTGGTGAAGAAATGGAAAGAGGAAGTGATATGGTCAAGGCTCCTAATCTACTATCCAATAAGGAAGAGAATTACTGCAGGAGAAGAGGCAATGTGGTGTGCCACCCAGATTAGCGAGAGGTGGATGTAGCTGTGGTGTCTTTGTTGGAGGCAATAAAGCTAAAAGACCTTGGATCTGCTCCTGAGTGAGACTCGATGGAGAAGATGGGGACGAAGCCTCAACATTCATGTTATTGATGGAGTGATCAGTTTGGACATTATTTGCATACTTCTTGAACTTGTAACCTGGAGGATAGCCGTGCTTTTGAAAGCATGTATCCACTGTATGATTGGTTCGATTGCAATGAGTACAGACCCACTGTAATTAGGTTTCTTTGGTATGGCTTTCCTCGCCATTTCCACGGCCTTGAGCAGATCCAGAATGAGAAGTAGTCTGTGCAGCAACAGAAATAGCAGGTGGTGTAGGTAATATACCAGTAGCAGCATGCGCAGCTAACTGTCTCTCCTGCTGAATAATCATGGAATAGACCTTAGCCAAAGAAGGTAGAGGCTCCATCAATAGAATTTGAGACTTGACACCACCATAAGCTTCATTGAGTCCTTGGAGAAAACAGAGAACACAATCATTCTCACTGATCGACCATAGTTTTGGAGGTTTCACAGCAACATCCAGTTGTAGAAGCACAACGAGGAATTGGACGAAAGTTGCATAACTCATCCCATAGAATTTTCATTTTTGTAAAATATGAACTAACAGTCATATCTGATTGCTGAAGAGAGAACAGATCATGATGCAATTGAGCAATTCTTATGTAGTCACCTTGAGAGAAGCGGCTTTTCAATTCTTTCCAGACTTCATACGCTTCAGTGATCCATAGGATGCTAGAAGAAATCTCTGTAGAAACAGAGTGATTAATCCAAGAGAGAGCAAGCATGTTGCAACGTTTCCATTGTGCGAAGTTTGGATTGGTGGAAGCATGCTTCAGAATCGAGCCATCCACGAACACGAACTTGTTCTTCATCTCAAGAGCCATAGTCATGGCCTGAATCCAGCAATGGAAATTCGAACCATCAAGAACTGGTGAAACGAGAACCAACGAAGGATTCTCGTTCGGGTGTATGTAGTAGGGATTAGAATTAGGGTTAGGCGCAACAGAATTAGGGTTTGTTTCAGTCGGAGAAGTCACAGAGGCATTTGGTGAAGCCATTGAAGCAATCGAATTTCACAGAGAATTCGAGAATGAAGAAGAAAGAATTGCAACGACGAAGAAAGAGTCGCAAGATTGGACAAATGCAGAACAGAGATGCGATGCTGATCGTGAAAGAAGAGAAGAGTCGCAACGACGAAGAACACTCGCGATTTGAGGAAATACGCGAAGAGAAGAAGATCACGATGCGAGCAGTATTTTAGCCTATTATCTTAGAATAGTATTTTTTTTTTTTGATAAGAATAGAATAGTATTTTCTATTATGACACTTCGGACATTATATAATATATTGAAATTTCATAAAGTTAATGAAGGAATCTTGTAAGCAAGTGAATCACATTTTGGTTTCGTATACCTAAAGAAATGAGTATGACCCGGAGTAATACATATATTCTGCGTGGGACTCAATTAGAAAGATGAGATAAGAATGAGTAGGAGAAAAAAAAAAGGAAAATTGATAGAAAAAAGTAGAATGCATGGAGTACGTTTATCATGGGACTCAAGAAAGTGAAAGATGATATAAAGAGTGAAAGACGAGAAAGAGAAAACAAAACAAAAGGGAAACGGAAATTAAAAAGCTGTATTTTAAAATGTCTGTAGAATTTAGGGAAGAAGAAAGTCAAGGCGGAAAGAGGATAAAGTAAATACAGAAAATGAATAGAACTAGACATGTTTAAAAAAAAAAAAAAGATATGTATCTGAATATGCATTCTTTCCTAACTTGACTTTTACAAGCTAGTAAAAAAAAACAAAAAACTTGACTTTACCGACACACGTTGGTCCGAGCGAAAGGGGTTCAGATTCCTTTAAGTAAGGTCTCGGATTCGAACCTTGTGGATAGAAAAAACGTGTTTGGGAGAAGTCTCCTTAATTGCCCGACAGTACTTCGACCGATTATTAGTCCCATAGGCGCTCCAAAGAGCCGAACCCATGGGGATACTTCGGGGGACTCACTGGGCCCAAAAGGCTAATTACGGTGGGCTCTATCAAAAAACAAAACTTGACTTTTACGTGAAATAATTGATATGATTAAATTCAAATTAATTTTATATATGTGTGTGTTTTAATGTATGTTTTTCATTTATCTCTATATTTATTTTTTCACTAGAAAGTCATCTTATTTCATTTCATCGTGAATCAGAGAACGAAACTAAAAAATGTGAGAAGAAATTTTTTTTATATCAAAAAAGAATGTGAGAAGAAAAGTTTTCTTACTTGTAGGTTTTTTTTGGACATAAAAAATGGGATGATAACTAATTAAAAAATACAAATAATTAACTCTTGAAACTTGCTTGATAAAAATTAATTAAATTACAATAATACCCTTAACATATCAATACTATATATCAATATGATTTAGTTTATTTTTTTACTTCCTTAAGACATTCAGTATCTATTTTTACTTACTATATCTATGAGTTAAAATCTATATGTTATATAATTTATTTAAAAAATATAGGTGAGACAGGTCATCCGAATTTGACAATAGGAACCCCACCCTATAAAAGATGAGTAGACATCTCTAAATCAAATTAACTATTGTACTTATTCTGTAGATCGAAAAAATATGGCTTGATAATGGATAAATTTTGTTTGTCAAAAGAATATGAAAACAGAGTGAAAGACTTTATTAACTTTGTAGTTGACCATGGAGAGGACCCGAACAATATAAAAGATTGTTTAATTTGTAATGGAATTGATGAAAGCTATAAATGTTGGACAATGAATGGGAAGATAATATATAGGTCAGCTTATTTGAGGTTAAGTGTGACACAAGATTCAAATGATCTGATACAATAGTATGACTAACTTGAAGAGATGGAAAATGTCATTAAAGAGGATCTTCGAGTTTGTCCTCAAATATTCGAGAGATTGGTAAGTGGTGCAGAGAAATCATTGTATAATGGGTGTACTAAATTCACAAAATAGACAACAGTGCTAAAGTTACCCAATTAATTTGAAAGCGAGCAACAGATAGACTGATAAGAGCCTCACACCAGAGGATAATATGCTTCCTTCTCAGACATATGATGCTAAAAAATGTTATCATCCATTGGCATGAGCTACGATAAGATACATTTTTGTACTAACAATTGCATCAAATTTTGAAATGAATATGCATCGTCAAACAAGTGTCCTAAATGTAATGTCTTGAGGTATTTGAAGAAAGAGTCATCTATTGTGAAGGTGTCAAGATATTCCCGCATAATATCAAAACTTAGGGGCATGTATCGTAGTGTAAAAGATGCAAAACAGTTGATGTGGCATGCATATGAAAGGATTGTAGATGCAAAGATTCAGCACCTAGCTGATTCTCCTCAGTGTATTAAGATTGATCATGATTACCCAAACTTTGGACAAGAAGAGAGAAATCTACATCTTGTGTTGTTTATTGATGGTATGAACCCACATGATATTCAAAGAAGCTCCCATTGTATGTGGCCTATGATTCTTGGCATTTATAACCTAGTTACCTCCATGGTTGTGCATGAAACAGAAGTACATGATATTGTCTATGTTAAGTTTTCATCCTAAACAACAAGGGAACGGTATAAACTTATATCTAGCTCCCTCAATTGAAGACTTAAAGTACATGCATGTGGGAGACACTTGCAGAAGTGTATGATTTGTATACAAAAGAAACCTTCAATTTGAGGGACAAGGCCGTCCCTGAGATTTTGGGTGCCCTGTGCGAATGGATAAATTGGTGCCCTATTTTTTTTTGATATATCAAATATATATATATATATATTATCAAAAGTGAACGTGAACACAAGAAGGGGGGTTGAATTGTGTTGAAAATTTTTCGCAAACTTTAAGTTAAAAACACTTAGAACAAAAGTTTTTCAAAACTGTTTATATATCGGATGCTGGAAATAATCGGATGCTGGAAAAGCAGTTTGTGAAAACTTATTTTTAACACACCAAGATAAAAGAGAAATAGAAGGCTATAAAGCAAAAGACACAGAGATTTATACTAGTTCACTACCAAACTGGTAGCTACGTCTAGTCCCTTCGTTCCTGAAGGATTTTCCACTATAATCAACCTAATTACAATTTCCTCAAGAGTATTCTTCTGTCACAACTTGACAATACTCTCAACTTCTCAAAACAACTCAGTACAATCGAGCCTTTGAGGATACAGCCTTAACTAGGCCAAAACAACTTTTACAAGTGAGTTGAAATACAGTCAAAAAAATAACTCTCACAGAGAGGATAAAAGATTAAGCTCAACTATAGAAAAACTTTCTAAAAGAAAGGGTCGGACGCTGAGTTCAGTTCTTGTAGTCCAGAGACTTAGCACGAGACTTGATTGCTCACAGAAGCAGTGCTTCAGAGGTTGACTCTTTGTAGTGTATGACAACAGTGCTTGTTCTCAGTAAATGAGGTAATATTTCAGCAGTATTTCAGCACGCTTTTTTTCTTCTTCTCATTATTCTTCAATGGATACCATGAGGTATATATAGGAGTTCCAAAGGATATTACCGTTACAGTAAAAATGGCTCCTTTCCATTGAGTGAAGTAAATTCAAAAAGCTGTCTCTTTCTTCCTTTCCAGAGAATATCCCAATAGTACATATTACCGTTTTCGTACTACCTTGCTTTTCACAATTGCTTGTACGATTTTTGTCTTTTAGCTAAAGGTGTCACCTTTGATACCTCGTACAACAATTTTAGCGCTCAGAATCAATTTCGAAATTCGTTCCAGAAACTTCTGAGAGGAAGAGCAGCAACGTGACTAACACGTGATTTGAAATGAAGTTCAGACGCTCGCTCAGAATCGGAAGTTTGGACACTTGTAGCAATTGGATAAGCCTAGTGTCATAAAGAGAAAATTCCAGACGCTCACAAGGATGAGCCGGATGTTGACACATGGAATGTATCCTTCTCTTGAGAATTACTTTCTTCTTGCTTGAGTGGCTTAGAATATATGTATTATTTGTATCTGCACACTTCAAGAAATGTTAGAACATAAATTGTTCTCTTGTGAATACTTTGTTATCATCAAAATTAATGAGGGTCTAAACTTCTCAATCGTTTAGGTTCCAACAATCTCCCCCTTTTTGATGATGACAAACATCTATGGTAGATAAACAATTTAGTTTAAAAAAGACATCAAGGGTCTCCCCCTGAATTTAACAGTTTAGATATATATATGAACAATTCAGGTATTAAGGCAATTTTTGGTAAACAAATTCATTTAAGTGATTGCGAAAAAGCCGTAGATGTATCAGAGCATATATTTAATAAAGTGAGATCGGATGCTGATTATATACCAAATAGATTGATTTAATCAAATTTATTTCATTGTACCAAAATTTATTAAACATTATAAGAGTACTAGATCAATGAATATTAGCGCACACAAATGCTATGTATGAAATGCTATGCATGATACTTTAGTTCCAGTGTATCCTATCGGATGGTGAATTATCAGATTTTCACGTGTTCAATATACCTTTCTTTTGTGTTCATCATACCTTTCTTTTACTCCCCCTTTTGTCATCAGACAAAAAGAGTGTAAAAACACATCATTGTCAAAATAAAACTTAGAAAAATTTGAATAGAAGGCAGATAATTAGATCAAAAATAGTTATATATATAAGTGTATCAACCAAATAGAACAGATTTTATATAACACACAAGTAAAAAAAAATCAAGGGTTTGGAAGAGGTGAAGGTGGGATATTGAGACGTTCATAGAGTAACTTGATGCGCCTCGGTGAGTGACCTTCAAGTTTGTAGCCTTCATTTCTTCAAATTGCTTTGGGAATGGTGACCATCTCAACTGCAGTAGAAGTAGAAGGTCCAAATTTTCTGGTATAGGTGCACTTCGTCTTCGATGCTCTGCTAGCACCAGTTGGATATCTTGATCTCAAATCCTTCTTCCTTTGAGCTCTTAAAAAGAATGCATCATTTGGTATAAACCATTTGATGAAATTTCCAAGTCTTCTGAGCTCTGATTCTGTCTGAATCTCCCATTGATGCTTCACATCTTCTGGATACAGCAAATTCATGAAGATGGTTTCTCTGTGTAGAACAACATCAGCAGTGTAAGAGTCAAACCTATTCCCAGCGTCTTCTCCCCATAAACTTCTGATAAAGACACTCAAAGCTTCACAGGTGAAGGAGAGTGCTTCATTTTATGCCAAGTAAATTCTTCTCAGATTTTCCCTGTCATCTTCTTCTAGCATTAGGGGGTCGAGGCATGGTAATATGGCTTTGTCTTTCCAAGACTCAGACCATTGACTCCAAGTAAATCCAATGTCGAAGTGCTTGGTCACAGCAGTCCATTGGTCATATATCTTCATGCAGTCAAAAGGTCTGATTACTGAGCATCTGAACATATCATCGAAGTACACTGTTCTAAGATTGATGTCAGTAACTCTGCTGATTGTCCCAACAGTTGGAATAGTAGCCTTCTCAGCATTGCAACAGTTTGAGGAGCCAGTTCTCCATTCATCTTTCTTCAGAGAAGTCAAGTAAAACCTTCTGGCATGATCCTCAGAGATCTAGGCAATCGGAAGCTGGGAGAATTCCTTAAGATTGTACTTTGTAGGTGCCTTCTCATATTCCTTTAGCCCGATCTTGCTGAAAGGCTGCTTGCCCGGAGCAGGTTCCTTCCGTTTCCCAGGGATAGACCAAGGTAGCCACCTTTGTCTATCTGGTACTATCTTAACAAAAACAGATGATGGGTCTCGATATTGTCCTATGACTTCAAGCCTTTTCTGCTCAAGACTGTCTGCCATGAAGGCAGCTTCTTCATCTGTGATCCACCTTCCACATTCTTCCAACGTGAGCGGTTCAGACTGTGGTAGGGATCTAGGAAGATCAACAGAGAAGGGAATTGCTCTGCTTCCGGATGTTGGTCTCAACCTTCCTTTAAATGACATTTGGAAGTAGTCTTCTCCATCCTTGAAGGTTGCACTTATTGGAGCGGCAATTTCCAATCTGGCAGCTCCAGAGGTGAAGGTTTTTAAATGCCATGCGGATGGACGATCGTAGATGCTATGATATATCTCATACTTAACAAATTGTGGTTTGTATGAGATATTCTTCTTTCCACCAGCGTCTGTAGGTCTAAGGGTAAGGGTAAGTAAGGTGGGAGTGGTTTTGGTGATTTTGTAGGCTTTTGGTGAGTAGGGTTTGAAGGGATTAACGGGAGGTATTTCGAAAAGGAGGTTAAAGGATGAGAATGAAGCTTGGAAATGTATGTAGTGAGGGAGTTATATGTGGAGGTTTGAGGTGATGAGATGGTGAGTGTATTGGTCTGTGTTAGGGTAAGGTGTTTGGGAGTTATGGAGGTTTTCTGTACACGGGTTTGAGTGTTTAGTGGTTGTGCAACAGATATTGGTGGAGCAGGAATGATATCATCAGATGCAAAAACAGATACAGACTCAGCAGAAGAATTCAGTACCTTTGGTTCAAGTTCAGATTGCCTGACCAATCTTTTGAGCTTCTGCGAGAGGCGATTCTTTGGAGGCGGGCCGAATTTTCTTACGTAACCGGATCTTTGAGACTTGTTTCTCAGCTTCTGGCTTGCTCCTTTTTCTCAGAACCTGACTGATGGGAATTCGGTCCTCATCTTCTGGTTCTTCAACAGCAGGTACAGGAGCCAACTTCTGTCTTGTTCTTCTGGTCTCTTTTGAAGGAGACTCAGCAGGTCTTTTCACACCAGGCATTGAGCTTCTGGTGGTTTTCTTTTCATCTTCCCCTTCCTGTTGCTCGATTTTCACCTTCTTGATCATGGACCCAGTGATCAATTTCATTCTAACCAGGCTGTTGACTCCAAATGTGCCAGGAATCACAATACTATCAGCACCAAAATACTTCACCTTTTCTTGATCTGGTAAAGCAGTCAGCTTGTTTATAACAAGACCCTTGACCATCATTCTAGTGAGCAGAACACCATAAGGAATGCACTTGTAGGTGTTTTTCTTGTCAGCAACACCTTTCCTCGAATTTACCAGTGCATTAATCAGGTTGTTGTAGATCAATTTTGGCAGGTTTACCTTGTTACCAGCCATGTAGTGTCTCATGATGAACTTCTGTTCATAGTTGACTATGTCACTAGAGCCAGCCTTCAACAAGACGCTCTTGGTGATTATCTTGTGAAGAACTCTGTAATGACTCTTCAGATTCTTTGCAGTAGGAGTTTCACCAGAGTCTTTCAATTGCTTATAGTTCTCAAACAGATCATCATTGACCTTCTCAATGCCATGAAATGCGTCAGCCCATTTTGTATAGAAGACGAGACCTTCACAGGGACAGCCAGTGACTTCAGAGATATTGTTGATGGTAAAAACAAACTTGTAGCCTCTCACGGTTCCTTCAAAAATACCACCTTTGTGTAAACGAGCATTGCCCCAAAATTCTTTGATAGCCGTCACTAGAACCTCAACCTGGTTCCAGAAGAAATAGTGTTCCCAGCCCATTGCCTTGAAACCACTGTAGAAGTCGAAGCCGTAGAGTTTGAAATTCTCTAAATCAACACGATTTTCCAACAAAACTTTTCCTTCAGCCATGGTGTCGTAGATAGCCATATACTCAGAGGTTGTTACACCAGCCATGATTGCAGTTGAGATGAAGGTGATGGAGGTTTTAGTGTTTAAACACACACACAGAGAGATAGAGAGAAAGAGAGAACGAGCACGGTTTTGCAGAAAATGCAGAGTGGAGCGAAAAATGTGGAGTAGTGGGAAAGTTAATAGAGAATGGTACAGTTCTTTTTCAAAATATCGCTTCGTATTTTCTCATAAAAATTAAATCAAAAAGAAAAGAAAATAAAGATTCGCCTTTTCATTAAATGCAGACGCCAAAATAAAAGTAAAAGATTTTATTGAAAACGTAAATAATCATGACTCAGTAGATATGATGAGACGCTTGAATCCTTAACACGTGTGACACGTGTGGATGTGCTCAGACGCACGCAACCGATTCACCGGATGATGAGTTATGATGCATATGACAAATAAGATGCTTATGCACAAATATGCTTATGTCATATCAGATGCTGAGATTTAGTTTATTATCAGACGCTAAGATTAATCATTCTTCTATAAGATGAAAGTTTAAATTTCTTCTTATAAAATTGAATCTATCTTCAGCAAAGGGTTTTGTAAATATGCCAGCCCACTGATGATCAGTGTCTACAAATTTTATTTCTAAAATACCCTTCTGAACATAGTCTCTTATAAAATGATGCTTAATCTCAATGTGCTTTGCTCTAGAATGTAATATAGGATTTTTAGTAAGACATATGGCAGATGTATTATCACAGAAGATAGGAATGTTACTCTCTTTTATCAAGTAGTCTTCAAGTTGATACTTCATCCACAGAAGTTGAGAACTGCAACTTTCTTTGAGATGTATTCAAACCTGCTGTTGAGAGTGCAATTGTGCTTTGCCTTTTGCTTGACCAAGACACAAGATTAGCTCCAAGGAACTGGCAGCCTCCACTTGTGCTTTTTCTTTCAATTCGATCTCCAGCAAAGTCAGCATCACAGAAACCTACTAATTTGTAATCTTTTGATTTCTTATAAGCAAACCAAGATTAGTAGTTCCTTGCAAATATCTAAATATTCTTTTAACAGCACTTAGGTGTGATTCTCTAGGATCTGATTGAAACCTAGCTCACAGGCAGACGCTAAACATAATATCAGGTCTTGAAGCCGTAAGATAAAGTAGAGATCCAATCATACCTGCATGCTTTTCGATCTACCTTCTTACCAATTTCATCTTTACTAAGAGTGCAGGTAGGATGCATAGGCGTACACATAGGCTTGCATCTTGAATTTCTTCAATAATTCTTTGATATATTTGCTTTGATGAATATAAATACCATCACTGCATTGCTTGATTTGTATTCCAAGGAAGCACTTTAATTCTCCCATCATGCTCATCTCAAATTCAGCCTGCATAAGCTTAGAAAATTCTTTGCAAAGGCTTTCATTAGTGGCTCCAAAAATGATATCATCAACATAGATTTGAACAAGTATGAAATGCTTGTTTGAGGTTTTTCTGAAAAGAGTAGTGTCAACTAAACCTCTTGTAAATCCATTTTCCATTAAAAAGGAACTTAGTCTATCATACCATGCTCTGGGAGCTTGTTTAAGACCATATAGAGCCTTTTTAAGTTTAAAAACATGTTCTGGAAATTCAATATCTTCAAAACCAGGAGGTTGTTTAACATAAACTTCCTCAGTTATAAAACCATTTAGAAAATCACTTTTCACATCCATTTGATATAGTGTTATCTCGTGATGTCTTTAAATGAAAGTAAAATGCGAATAGCTTCTAGTCTTGCAACCGTGCAAAAGTTTCAAGTGAAATCAATACCTTCTTCTTGTGAGTAGCCTTGAGCAACTAACCTTGCTTTATTTCTCACAACTTTACCATCTTCATCAAGCTTATTTCTAAATACTCATTTAGTACCAATAGCTTGCTTATCTTCTGGTAGAGTGACTAGCTTCCATACATCATTCCTTTGGGCCGATTTAGCTCATCTTGCATTGCTAGAATCCACCCTTCATCTTCCAAAGCTTGATCAATCGTCTTAGGTTCCATCTCAGAGAGAAGTACAAAATCAGCATGCTCCTTGAAAGAGGATCTGGTTCGTACTTTGTCACCAGGTTCTCCTATGATTTGATCTTTTGGATGATTGGTTTTGTACTTCCAGCTTTTTCTTGCTTCACTTCCGCTGAGTAGAATTCTTCGTCTTGTCACCACCAAATGATGAGGATGTATGTTCACCGTCTGACTTGTCAGAGGTTTAATTGAAAATAACTCATCTAGCTCGACATAGCGTGTCAGGCTTCTTATCATCAAACTTGACATGAATGGACTCTTCAATTGTCAAAGTTTCTTTGTTGTATATTCTAAAAGCTTTAGATCTTTCGTAATATCCCAAAAGATTCCTTTCTCAGCCTTGGAATCAATCTTACAAAGCTGATCTTTAGTATTCAAGATATAACAAGTACAACCAAAAGGATGAAAGTAAGAAATGTTTGGTTTTCTACCTTTCCTCAATTCATAAGGAGTCTTATTCAAAATAGGTCTTATATAAATTCTATTTTGAATATAACAAGTCGTGTTCTTATACCTTTAAAAATGTTTCGCAATATCAGCTTCATTGATCATGGTCCTGGCCATTTCCTGGAGGGACCTATTTTTCCTTTCTACAACACCATTTTGTTGAGGTTTTCTAGGAGAGGAGAAATTGTGGGAGATGCCATTTTCTTCACAAAATTTTTGAAAGTTCTCATTTTCAAATTCTCCCCCATGATCACTTCTAATAGAAGAAATACAGATGCCTTTTTCATTTTGAACTGATTTGCAGAAAACAGTAAATACTTGAAATGACTCATCCTTGTGGGCAAGGAATTTAACCCATGTCCATCTAGTAAAATCATCAACAATGACTAAACCATATTTCTTTCCAGCTAAAGAGGCTGTCCTTGTGGGACCAAAAAGATCAAGATGTAAAAGTTCAAGTGGTCTCGAGGTTGAAACAACATTTTTTAAATGAAAGGAAGTTTTAACTTGTTTTCCTCTTTGACAAGCATCACACAGGGCATCAGATTGGAACTTAAGATTTGGTAAGCCTCTAACAAGATTGTGCTTGTTTAATTTTGAGATTAACCTCAAGTTGGCATGACCTAATCTTTTGTGCCAAATCCATTGCTCATCTTCAATGCATATAAGACACTTGACATCTTGTTTTTCAAGTTCAAGAAGATCAACTTTATAAACATTTTGTTTCCTCTTTCAGAAAGAATATAGATCCATCGTTTTTGCTTTTTACTAAACATCAAGTTTCTGTAAAGATGACTTCATAACCATTGTCACATAATTGACTTATGCTCAATAGATTATGTTTCAGTCCTTCAACATATAAAACATTATCAATAGAAGGAAGATAGCCTTTACCTATGCGACCAATTCCAACTATTTTACCTTTCTGGTTTCCTCCGAAACCAACGAATCCAGCTTCTCTAGGTCTTAGTTCTTGGAACATATGCTTTTCTCCCGTCATGTGACGCGAGCATCCACTGTCTAAGTACCAAGATTGGTGTGTTGACTTTATTGCTAAGCATGTCTGCAACATAGACTATTTTATCTTTAGGTACCCATATCTTTTTGGGTCCTTTCTTGTTAGTTCTTGGAGGAGGCTTATCCTTCGCAGTTTTAAAAACATTACATGCAATTTTCAAATGACCAGATTTATTGCAGTAAGTACAATGTAAGCATTTACTATGACTATGGGATTTATCAGATGCTGAATCATTTTCCAAAAGGGGTTCATCTGATATATAACCAAGACCATGAGTTGTCGTTTTACTGACACCCCAGATCATTGAAGCTTGCTTGCTACGAGTTACACTCTCTGCAAGAAACTTTTGAAATGCTTATTCATAGTCATTTGATTTGCAGTTAGGATTGCCTGTAACTATAGAACTCTTAGCTTGAGAGCTCTCAGTTTCTGGTTGCTTGTTAGCTTCCAGACGCTGGTTATCCACCAGACGCTGATTTTCAGTTTTCAGCTTCTGGTTCTCTTTATTGAGTACAGAGTTTTCATTACGTAAAGAATGAAAATATTGTGATAGTTTTAAAAATTTCTTTTTCAAATTCTTATACTCAATAGAGAGAGTGGCAGAGTCCTTAAGAAGATCATCAAAAGCAAGTTGAAGTTTAGAGTAGGAATCATATACTATTACCTCTTTAACTTCTTCTTCTGAGTCAATGTCAGTGTCTGCCATGAGGGCAATGTGAGCTTCTTCTTCTTTATCTTCCTCAGAGGAGGATAAGTCAAGATCTTCCCATGTTGCCATGAGACCTTTCTTCTTTTTCTTGAAGGAGCTTCTTGTGGGCTTTTCTTTAAGATTAGGACACTCGGATTTGAAATGTCCAGGCTTCTTACATTCATAGCAAATGACTTGGGCTTTGTCCTTGTCTTTGCTCTCCTTCTTGTCCTTTGAATCTTTCTTCCAAACTTCCTTCAAGTTTCTTTTCTTCCACATTCTCTGGATCTTCTTAGATATGAATGCTAGCTCATCGTCTGATCCATCGAATCTCCTTAGAAGCTTCATCATCGATTCTTCTTCTTCAGCCTGAAAAGCTTTAGAAGTACTAGGTTTATGTTGATTAACTTTTAAAGCAATAGACTTACTCTTCTTGGTAGGTTCTTCTTCATTTAGCTCAAGGTCATGAGCTTTCAAAGAACTCATAAGATCTTCAAGCCAAAGAACATTTAGATCTTTTGCTTCTTGAATAGCAGTGACTTTGGGTCTCCACTGCTTAGTCAAGCTTCTCAAGATCTTTCTCACATGATCAGGTGTAGTATAACTTTTTCCAAGGGCCTGCAACCCATGAACAAGTGTTTGGGACCTTCCAAACATAGTTTCAATGTTCTCTCCATCTTCCATTACGAATAGCTCATCTTGGCGTACCATCATGCTAGCCTTTGTTTCTCTTACATGGCGTAACCTCATAAGACAACACAAGAGAATCCCGATTTCTTTGGCGAGATCAAACTTACCACATTTATCATATTCTCTTTCTGTCATAGCACAAATGAGAATAAATCTAGCCTTCTGATTGGTTTGATATCTCTTTTTCTGATCATCAGACCAGTTTTCCCTAGGTATTGCAACGCCAAGGGCATTAGCGGGAGAAATGTATCCGCTTTCAACTATATCCCACAAATCAAGATTTTGTGCCTCAAGGAATGCTTTCATCTTATCTTTCCAGTAATCAAATTTTTCTCCATTGAATAGAGGAGGACGGTTCATATGACCACCTTCAGTAGACATGTTCACAAAATATGATCTTTTCTCTTGACACTGTTAAGTGCTCAACCAAGAGGCCGAGCTCTGGTACCAACTGAACGTGAACACAAGAAGGGGGGGTTGAATTGTGTTGAAAACTTTTCGCAAACTTTAAGTTAAAAACACTTAGAACAAAAGTTTTTCAAAACTATTTATATATCGGATGCTGGAAATAATCGGACGCTGAAAAAGCAGTTTGTGAAAACTTATTTTTAACACACCAAGAAAAAGAGAAATAGAAGGCTATAAAGCAAAAGACACAGAGATTTATACTAGTTCACTACCAAACTGGTAGCTACGTCTAGTCCGCCGTTCTGAAGGATTTTCCACTATAATCAACCTGATTACAATTTCCTCAAGAGTATTCTTCTATCACAACTTGACAATACTCTCAACTTCTCAAAACGACCCAGTACAATCGAGCCTTTGAGGATACAGCCTTAACTAGGCCAAAACAACTTTTACAAGTGAGTTGAAATACAGTCAAAAAAATAACTCTCACAGAGAGGATAAAAGATTAAGCTCAACTATAGAAAAACTTTCTAAAAGAAAGGGTCGGACGCTGAGTTCAGTTCTTGTAGTCCAGAGACTTAGCACGAGACTTGATTGCTCACAGAAGCAGTGCTTCAGAGGTTGACTCTTTGTAGTGTATGGCAACAATGCTTGTTCTCAGTAAATGAGGTAATATTTCAGCAGTATTTCAGCACGCTTTTTTTTTTCTTCTCATTATTCTTCAATGGATACCATGAGGTATATATAGGAGTTCCAAAGGATATTACCGTTACAGTAAAAATGGCTCCTTTCCATTGAGTGAGGTAAATTCAAAAAGCTGTCTCTTTCTTCCTTTCCATAGAATATCCCAGTGGTACATATTACCGTTTTCGTACTACCTTGCTTTTCACAATTGCTTGTACGATTTTTGTCTTTTAGCTAAAGGTGTCACCTTTGATACCTCGTACAACAATTTTAGCGCTCAGAATCAATTTCGAAATTCGTTCCAGAAACTTCTGAGAGGAAGAGCAGCAACGTGACTAACACGTGATTTGAAATGAAGTTCAGACGCTCGCTCAGAATCGGAAGTTCGGACGCTTGTAGCAATTGGATAAGCCTAGTGTCATAAAGAGAAAATTCCAGACGCTCACAACGATGGCGGGATCTTTGACACATGGAATGTATCCTTCTCTTGAGAATTACTTTCTTCTTGCTTGAGTGGCTTAGAATATATGTATTATTTGTATCTGCACACTTCAAGAAATGTTAGAACATAAATTGTTCTCTTGTGAATACTTTGTTATCATCAAAATTAATGAGGGTCTAAACTTCTCAATCGTTTAGGTTCCAACAAAAAGCACACAAAGGGGTGCAAAAACTAGTCATTAATTGTTTTTTTTTTCCGGAGAGTTAGGAGCCTCGTTAAAACCTTCTGATGCAAAGCCCTTCTTAGGAAAAAATATCTAGAAAGAAAAAGAGTACTCCGGCCCCTTAGAGAAAAATAAAAACTAGTAATTAATTGTTTTGATAACCTCAAGTTAAACAAAATACTACCGAAGGAAAAGAAACGATTACAGTAGCAATGTTCTTTTTCTTTGCTTATAAGAAGTTGACGATGTTTATCAATTGTTATATTTTTCTAAAATCTGATTTGTAAGTCAGTTCATTTACTCATGAAAGCCATGTGTGCACCACTTGATTCATGTTCTTTAAGCCTCATAGAAAGATGATTTCAATCATTAAAACCTTCGTTTGCTAAGTGACTTGTTCTATGACTTGTATCAAATAACTTACAGCAAAAACAAAAAAACTCTATCCAATTCTTTTGAATAAACAAGCCAACTCCTATCTTGCTCTTCTCCATTAGAACAATAACGAATGTAATATGATGACAAAAAGTGCCTACCAAAAGTATTGTTAGGACCATTCACATGCAATTGACATATCTCGTCAACAATGTAATATGATGACGAGAAGTGTCTACCAAAACTTGGGTCTTATAAGGCTTGTGAAGGTTTGGGCTTGAATTTTAAAAAATAATTGGGCCCTCTAGTTTCAAATATAAAAATTTTATTTTAAAATATATATATATATATATATATATACCAACTAAAAAAAAAATTGGTGCCCCCTAAAATACGGGGCCATGTGTGGTCGCACCACCAAAACGTGCTCAGGACCCCCCACTGTTGAGGGCTATGTTGTATGATACTATAAATGGTTATTTTATCGGCATATGGTATCTATCGTGTTATAGTATCTAAGATTAGTGTTCATGCCCTATATATGAAAATAATTTGCAACGGGTGCGATTAGAACATGGTAAGAAAAATGACTTTCTTGGATTTAACTTTGAAAGCATCGTTATCGGGAGTGCAAAAAAGTTTTTAATGGAAACTTAAGAAGAAGGTCGAGCTCCAAGATCGTTGATATGTGATCAATTATTTTTTAAGGTAAAAGATCTAAGTAGTAATTTTGGTAAGCCTTTTGCAAAAGAGCTTATCAATGGCGAGTAAAGAAAAAGTAAATTTTCTTCAACTTGCATGTTGAAAGTCATTGTATGTATGACATTTCCTTGATGTGATGTATATTAAAAAAATGAATGTCATAATATCATTGGGACGTTACTCAATATTTCAGGAAAGCCCAAAGATGCTACTAATGTAAGGTTTGACCTAGTCAGCATTGGAATAATGAAGGAACACTCGTGACTCATATCCTAATTAAGTAAGTAGAAAGGCGAAAATTATATTTTATAAGTTCCTTCATGGAGTTAAAGTTTCATATGATTACTCTTGAAATATAAGGAACCTGGTTCATATGAAATACCTCAAGTTAAAGATTCTAATGTCTCATGATTATCATGTTATAATGGAGCATTTGCTACCAATAAGGATACTGTCCATTTTCCCAGCCAAATTACTTCTTTAGGTTGATTTGCAACAAAGTGGTTGACCCTGTGAAAATGTCAGCATTGCAAAGACAAATAATAGTGACTATGTGTGAGCTTGAGGTATATCACTCACCTTTGTTTTTTGATATAATGATTCATTTAGTCATTCAACGGTCATAGAGACACAATTATGTGGGCTAGTGCTGACACATGTGGCACATTGGAAGGTTGGAGTTAGTTTGCTGACTTGGATGGAGTTTGTTGCCAACCGATTCTGTTTTCTGCTATTTACTTCCATCAGTTCGTTTCAGTTTTTCTTTGTAACAACTCTGATGCTTCTCTTCCATAAGTCATGTATATAAGGCAAGGCATATGAGTTATAGAAAACTACACATATTCAACCTGAGAGTTACACATTGAGGAGAGGAGAGACTTAGGCTCGGGTGTAACAAGGGATCAGGGTAGTGTGAGGCTGCAAAGGAATTGAGAGAGATCACTTGTGTGATTGTATCACTTGTTCTTCTTGGCTCTGGAATATATCTGGATTGAGGCATTGCTCAATCCCGTAGACGTAGGTATCATTCAGATACTGAACTGCGTGACCAAATTGCTTGTGTTCTTGAGTTTTCTGCATTCGGTTTTGCTATTGTTTTACTGTTTCATCGATTTCTTTGGTATTGCTATCTGCAATTTCTTGTACATTCTGGGAGAGGGTTTGATCACTTCATTGGTGACTCAAACTCAACAATTGGTATCAGTAGCTTACGATGGAAGGATCAAGATTGATGGCGATTACCAAGTTCGATATCGAGAAGTTTGACGGCAAGAATGACTTTGGCTTATGGAGGGTGAAGATGCGAGCTCTGCTCGTGCAACAAGGATTGGAAGAGGCTCTTGGAGGAGAAGCGGAACTACCCAAAGACATGGCGGAAAAGGAGAAGAAGGATCTTGTGAGCAAGGCTCGCAGTGCCATCATTCTGTGCCTGGGGGGATAGGGTCCTACGAGAAGTCTCTAAGGAGGTTACCGTCGCGGCTCTATGGTTGAAGCTTGAAAATCTCTATATGACAAAGTCATTGGCAAACCGTCTTTATCTCAAACAAAGACTATACATGTTCAAGATGCAGAACGGAACTTCTGTGGCAGATCACTTGGATGAATTCAATAGATTAATCCTCGATCTGGAGAACATAGATGTAAAGATAGAAGATGAAGATAAGGCACTGCTCTTGATTCGGTCTTTATCAAGTTCATATGATAATCTTGCAGACATTTTGATATATGGCAGGGATTCAATTTCTTTGGATGATGTTCAAGCGGCTTTGATGTCTAAGGAACTGTCAAGGAAATCTGAAGGTAAAGAAACTGATGTAGGGGAAGGTTTGATTGCAAGAGGAAGGCCTGAGAATCGTAAAAAAAGGGGCAAGAACAACTCAAGATCTAAATCTAAGGGAAAGTTCAAGTGTTTTATTTGTCATAAGGAAGGGCATTTCAAAAGGGATTGCCCTGATCGCAGAAATAAAGGAAAGCACAATGCAGAAGATAGTGGTAGTGTGTCAGTTGCTTCTGATGATTATGATTCTGCAAATTTGTTGGTGGCTGCAACGAGTCAGGGAGAATCAAATTGGGTCATGGATTCAGGTTGTTCCTATCATATGTGTCCTAAAAGAGAGTGGTTCACTGATTATAAATCATTCTTTGTTGGGCAGGTTATGATGGGAAATGATGCTACTTGCAAGGTGGTGGGAATTGGATCTATTAGGCTCAAGATGGCTGATGCAACAGAGAAGATTCTGACAAAGGTGAGGCATGTCCTGAAACTGAAGAGAAGCTTGATATCCTTGGGAACTTTGGAAGAGGCAGGGTTCAGTTTCAAGGCAGAAGGCTCAGTACTGAAGGTTATGAAAGGCTCACGGGTTGTTATGAAAGGAGAAAGGAAGAACAATTGCTTGTATGTGCTGAAGGGTGAGGTTATCACAGATCAAGCATCAGTTGTTGATAGCTCAAACAGCAACAAAGGAACATTGTGGCACCAAAGACTTGGACACATTAGTGAAAAAGGATTGAAAGAACTTGGCAAACAAGGGCTGCTATGTGGAGACAAGTTAGAAGACTTGGAATTTTGTGAACACTGCATCTTTGGCAAGCAAACTCGGGTAAAGTTCAACACAGTAGTTCACAAGACAAAAGGCAAATTGGACTACATACATTCTGACTTATGGGGGCCAGCAAGAGTTCCTACTCATGGAGGTAACAAGTATTTCATTGTTTTTATTGATGATTTTAGTAGAAAGCTATGGCTATACTTGCTTAAGAATAAGGATGAGGCTTTTAAAACATTTGTAGAATGGAAAAACCGTGTTGAGAATTAGTGTGACAGGAAAGTTAAGGCTCTAAGAACAGATAATGGTTTAGAGTTTAGTAGTGAATTGTTCAACAATTTTTGCAAGGATCATAGCATTTATAGAAACCTCACTGTGAGGCACACCCCTCAGCAAAATGGGTCGGCCGAAAGAATGAACAGAACTATTCTTGAAAAGGTGAGGTGTATGCTATCTAGTGCCAAGTTGCCTAAGCAATTTTGGGGAGAGGCTGCCAATACAGCCAGCTATTTGATTAATAGGTGCCCCACTATTGCTTTGAATGGCAAAACTCCACAAGAGATATGGAATGGGAGTCCTGCTGAGTATGCTAACTTGAGAATTTTTGGTTGCCCTGCTTACTTTCATGTCAATGAAGGTAAGCTCGAACCAAGGGCCAAAAAGGGGATCTTCATGGGCTATCCAGATGGAATTAAAGGGTACAGGATCTGGTCTGCAGAAGATAGGAGGTGCATTGTTAGCAGGGATGTTAAATTCAATGAGTTAGATATGTTGAAGAAGAATTCTGTTTTTGAGGTAATCGGGCAAGACAGTGGTAGTAAGGGTTCTCAGCTTGAGGTGGAGCTCATGAAGAACAAGAGTAATGAAACAGTTACTGAGGGTCAAGAGCACACAGAGGAAGATGAATTGGAAAGTGAGTCAGATGGGTGTGAAGAGCAAGACTACTTGTTAGCTAGAGATAGAGAAAGAAGGGTGACCAATCCTCCCAAAAAGGTATGGCTATGAAGATGTTATTGCTTATGCCTTAAATGCTGATGTAATTTTCAATGATGAAGAACCACAAACCTACAAAGAAGCTGTCAAGTGTACTGATTACAAGCAGTGGCAAATTGCTATGGATGAAGAAATGAGGTCTTTATACAAGAATCAAACCTGGACACTTGTTAAAAGACCAAAGGAGGCAAAACATGTTGGATGTAAATGGATCTACAAGAAGAAGGAAAGTCACATTGAAGGTGAAGTCCCTAGATATAAGGCAAGGCTTGTAGCTAAGGGATATACTCAAAGGGAAGGGGTGGATTTCAATGAGATTTTCTCTCCAGTTGTAAAACATTGCTCAATCAGATTGGTTTTGGCTTTAGTGGCTCAATACAATTTGATTTTGGAGCAAATGGATGTTAAAACAGCTTTTTTACATGGAGAACTTGAAGAGAAAATCTTTATGAAACAACCCGAGGGCTTTGAGGTAAAGGGTAAGGAAAATTAGGTTTGTTTGCTCAAGAAATCCTTGTATGGATTAAAACAATCACCTAGACAATGGTATAAAAGATTTGATTGTTTTATCCGAGGTATCAAGTATAGAAGAAGTCACTATGATAGCTGTGTTTATTTCAAAAAATTGAAGGATGACAGCTACATATACTTACTTCTATATGTTGATGACATGCTTATTGCTAGCAAGAGCATGGAGGAAATACAAGAATTGAAGAGTAAGCTCCAAACTGAATTTGAAATGAAGGATCTGGGTCCTGTAAGCAGAATTCTGGGTATGGAAATCAAAAGGCAGCCCAATACTGGGAATATGATTATCACTCAGGAGAGTTACTTCACAAGGGTCCTTAAGAGGTTCAATATGTTGGATGCTAAACCAATTAGCATGCCAATTGCTGCACATTACAGGTTATCAGCTGAAGACAGTCCGAAGACCACACATGAGCAGAAAGACATGAGTAAGGTGCCTTATGCAAGTGCTGTGAGTAGTTTAATGTATGACATGGTGTGCACTCGACCTGATTTGGCATATCAGTTAGTTTGGTTAGCAGGTACATGAGTAATCCTGGGGACAAACACTGGCAGGCAGTAAAACACATTCTGAGGTATATTAAAGGGACTGTGGCTACTGGTTTGAGGTATAGTAGAGAGGATCAGAATCAAGGTGGAGCTGTAGGGTATGTTGACAGTGACTTTGCAGGAGATCTTGATAAGAGAAGATCATTGACAGGCTATGTCTTCACTCTCTTTGGGAATACCATAAGTTGGAGAGCATCACTTCAACACACAGTGGCTTTAACCACCACTGAGGCAGAGTGCATTGGGGTTACTGAGGCATCGAAGGAAGCTATATGGTTGAGAGGGTTGAGCAAGGAACTTGGGGTCAATCAAGACGATATCCAAGTGTTTTGTGATAATGAAAGTGCTATTCATCTTTGCAAGAATAACACTTATCATGAGAGAACAAAACACATAGATATAAGACTTCATTGGATTAGGGATACCAAATCTAATGGTCTGGTTCAAGTGAAGAAAGTACATACTTCAGAAAACCCAGCTGATTTCATCACCAAGGTTGTGCTTGTGAGCAAGTTCACTCACTGCTGTGACTTGCTCAAGATAGGTGCTGGTTAAGACACTTCAAGACTGGATTTGAGCTGCTATTCTAGATTAATCAGAGTCAAGTCAATGTTCCAAGGTGGAGATTGTTGACACATGTGGCACATTGGAAGGTTGGAGTTAGTTTGCTGACTTGGAGTTAGTTGGGAGTTTGTTGCCAACTGATTCTGTTTTCTGCTATTTACTTCCATCAGTTCGTTTCAGTTTTTCTTTGTAACAACTCTAATGCTTCTCCTCCATAAGTCATGTATATAAGGCAAGGCATATGAGTTGTAGAAAACTACACACATTCAATCTGAGAGTTACACATTGAGGAGAGGAGAGACTTAGGCTCGGGTGTAACAAGGGATCGGGGTAGTGTGAGGCTGCAAAGGAATTGAGAGAGATCACCTGTGTGATTGTATCACTTGTTCTTCTTGGCTTTGGAATATATCTGGATTGAGGCATTGCTCAATCCCGCAGATGTAGGTATCATTCAGATACTGAACTGTGTGACCAAATTGCTTGTGTTCTTGAGTTTTCTGCATTCGGTTTTGCTGTTTGATTGTTTTACTGTTTCATCGATTTCTTTGGTATTGCTATCTGCAATTTCTTGTACATTCTGGGAGAGGGTTTGATCGCTTCATTGGTGACTCAAACTCAACAGCTAGCTTATATGAGATGGATGTCCTCGACTGAGCGTTATATGGAGATATAAAAAAAATATGTCAAGAGTCAAAGCCGACCAGAAGGTTAATTGTATTGTTGAATGATACATAGTCGAAGAAGTTATTGAATTTTTGTATCGGAATCAAAAGGTCCAACTTGGTGGCTCCACCCGCCTCCTGTATCCGGCTCCCAAAGGCCTCTCCCGCCTAGGATTGTACCTCCTCAGCCGGAGATAATACTGGGCCTAGAGATAAGAAAAATACAAACCAATTAGATACTTAATTATTTTGTTTAATAAGATAGCTAAATAAGAATCGACACCTTTTTTTTACCGTTAATATAATGGTTAAGAGTAGGCATGGCAACGAAACCCGAACCCGCGGAGACCCACCCGAACCCGTCCCGATTTTGACGGGGAAAACCCGGTTTGACTGGGTTCGGGTTCGGGTTCGGTTTTTCCCCGCTTCACAAAGTCGGGGTCGGGGGCGGGGGCGGGGATATTAATACCCGAGCCCGAACCCGGCCCGCTAGTGTACAATTACCAAAATACCCCTTATATATATATATTAGTAAATAATGAAATTACAGTTTTCGAAAAAAAAACAAATTAAAATGGTTTTTTGTCAAAAAAAAAACAAATTAAAATGATTTTATAATTTTTTTTAATATTTATATTATAATTTGTGACGGGCGAGGCGGTCGGAAACGACCACGTCAGTGAGATGGGACCTGCTGGGCGGAGGCTGGTTCGCTTTTTCTGGGAGCGGGGCGGGGCGGGAATGCAAAACCGCCAACCGCGTTACCATGCCTAGTTAAGAGAGGCCTTACACCTTTAGGATGCAAAAAACAAGTGGTGCTCATTCTTTCTCGTACTCTTCTGCACCTTTGCTTCTGCTCCGCCGCTATTTTCCTATCTCCCGACTCTTCTCTAGGAAATCGGTTTAGTAAGATTATAAATCTCTTGGCCATGAATTCATTGTGTTAATCTTGGAAAGCAAGTCGAGTTATTATATTGCATCTTTAGTCTTCAAAATCTAGTTTGAAGGCAGTGGTTTATTCACGTACGGTAAAATTCGATCTTTCCTTATCATTCTACTATATATTTTTTTAAACATTAATTATCCCAAAATTTAAATCAATTATTGAGTTTCCAAAAATACGTAGTTTATTTATTTATATCTAAAAAGTAAATAAGGCTGGGGTTGACTGAGTGCAAGTGATACAGAGCAAAGCTTTGTCCTTTGGGGAAATATTTCTGGCGCGAAGATTCCCTGAAATGAATGAGTGGGAAAGTGAATTTTCGATAGTGGCTCTTGCTCCATTATTAACCACTTTGCAGTTGAATGTGACTAAAACTATAGAGGACATATACATGAACTGAAGAACAGAGAATGACATGTAGTGTTCCTTTTTTTCTTTTTTGTTGATAAAGACATGTAGTGTTCCTTTACACGTACTGGAATGCAACGTATGTGATTTTGGTTGACTTCTTGTTGGGCATGTAGTCATATACACGTCCATTTACCCAAAAACTATAAGCTCCAAGTAAAAAAATTTCCAAAAAAAAAAAAAAGGAATATGCGCTTGTTTGAACTCATGCTCTTGATTTTCCTTTTAAAATGAGTGCCTGAGCAGTTAACTAGTAATTATATCTTATATCCAACAAATTTGAGAATAAAAAAACCAACTCCAATCCAAATTTTCAAAATTGCAAACTAAAGATTAAAATGAAGTACAATAAAAATAACAGTTGATTCGAAAAATAATAATTTAAATTTTGACAAAATAAAAGATCATGGATAAAACAATTTATATTTCTTTAGAATAATCCTCATTTTTCTACCAGTTTTTGTCAATTGTATTTTATTTTGTCAAAACAACACATCGTATTCCATTGATGTTAAACAAAGGCAAAAGCCTATGCATCAGTTCAACAACAAGCAGTACTGTCTAACGAGATATGCGATTCTTATCTAGATACGCACTGGATACTAAATATTAAAATATGTAAATAATTTTTTATTTTTAGAATTTGTATAGGAAATACTCTCTTAATTTGTATAGGAGATACTCTCTTGATTTACTTAGCAAAATTATAGCCAAGAGATTATCTAGAATTTTGTATATATTATTTGAAAAATCAATGAAACGATCACGCAAACAATTCTATCATGGTATCAGACTAGGTACATGTTTCTCTCCTCCATCCAATCCTAGTTGAAACACCCGTCGTCCCTTCTTCTTCTTTTTTGCGTCCTCCACCACCATGACTCCTCCCTCTCCTACCACTCCTCTTCCTCCTAATCTCCCTCATCCCGCTCTTGCGGTACAAAACATCAACAACTTTATCAAAGTCACCTTAGACATTGAAAAGGGACAATATGTTACGTGGTCGGAGCTCTTCAAAATCCATGCTAGAGCTTATCAAGTTTTAGATCATATCATTCCTTCCCCAAAGGAAATGGTGATGTCGGGTTCCTCTACTAAAGACACGAATCTCAACCTCTGGTTACGTGTTGACGCCGTTGTTCTACAATGGATCTACGACACTATCTGAAGACCTTCTCAACACCATCCTTGAACGTGATTCCACTGCCGAACTTGCATGGAATAGGTTAAGGGATATTTTCTCTGACAACAAAAATTCTAGGGCTCTCTACCTAGAACAAGAATTTTCGCAGGTCCAAATGGAGCATTTTGTTGATGCCTCGTCGTACTGTCAACATCTGAAGTCGCTCTCGGATTAATTATCCAATGTCGACGCTCCTGTGTCGAATGAAAGGTTAGTACTTCAACTCGTTTCGGGTTTAACTGATGCTTATGCTAGTGTTGGATCACAGATTTGTCATGGAGATTCTCTTCCCCCTTTTTACAAAGCTCGATCTATGCTTGTCTTGGAAAAAGGCGGCAAACTCCACTGATAATTTTGCATTCTTTACCTTTCAAGCTGAGAACTCGAATGGCAACACGGCTGGAAATTCATCCAACCGTAACAACCGCAGCATCAGCAGAGGCTACACCAACTGTGGTGGCAGAGGAGGTGGAGCCAGCGGCTGCGGTGGCAAGGGAAAGAGGAGAGGCGGTGGCCGTGGGGCCCAACCGCAGCATCAGCAGCACCCCTCGGCGTGAAAGCCGAACTCTACATAGCAACAGTAGTGGGCCTTTCCACCTTGGGCAAGGTCGTGGAAACCCTGGGCGACCCCCCATGCCCATATCCTACTGCAGCAAATTAGCAGATGTAGCCCACTTCTAACCGTGGGCAAAGTCTACTTGGGCCGAGACCTCAACAGGCCCACATGGCAGCAACCACTCAGCATGCCCAAACTTCTTATGCTCCAACAGATATTCAAGCTGCTATGCACACTCTCTCAATTGCTCCTCCTAATGATCAATGGTACATGGACACCGAAGCCACTTTTCACATGACTGCAAACGGAGGTACTCTTACGTCTTATCTAAATATGAACAATAATCGTAATATTATTGTTGGTAGTGGCCATATTATTCCAATTATTGGCTGTGGCAATGCATTATTACCAAATTCCCATCCCCCTTTAACCTTGAATAATGTCCTGCATGCCCCTAAATTGATTAAAAATCTTGTCTCTATGAGGAAATTTACCATTGACAATGATGTTTCTATTGAATTTGATCCTTTCGGTTTTTCTGTGAAGAATTTTCAGACGGGGATGCATTTAATAAGATGTAACAGCTTGTGTGACCTATATCCAATTACCACAAGACCACACATTGGAACTTCGCCACCATCTACCTTTGCCGCATTGTCTCCTAAAATCTGGCATAGTCGTTTAGGACACCCGGGAGCCCCTGTTTTAAGCTCCCTTCACCAAAACAATTTCATTATTTGCAATAAATTCCGGGATAATTTTTTTTGTCATTCATGTCCTCTTGGGAAACAAGTTAAATGACCTTTCTCTGACTCTTTATCATATACTTCTTTGCCATTTGATATTGTGCATAGCGATCTCTGGCCATCGCCTATTCTTAGTTCAGGTGGACATCGTTATTATGTTTTATTTCTTGATGATTTCACGAATTTTCTATGGACTTTTCCCATTGCCAATAAATCTCAAGTGCATTCCATTTTTCTTTCTTTTCATACTCACATTAAAACACAATTTGAAAAGGAGATTAAATGTTTTCAATGTGAAAATGGAAGAGAGTACGACAGCGGACCTTTTCATAAATTTTGTGAATTAAATGGAATGACTATTCGATTTTCTTGCCCTCATACATCTCCTCAAAATGGAAAAGCCGAAAGAAAAATTTGTACCATAAATAACATCATCTGAACCCTCTTTGCTCATGCCTCTCTATCATCCTCTTTTTGGCATCATGCACTACAAATGTCCATTTATCTCCTCAACATACTCCCTAACAAAAAGCTTGCTCTCCAAACACCCACCAAAATTCTCTACCAAAAAGACCCGTCCTACTCTCACCTTCGGGTTTTTGGGTGCTTATGTTATCCTCTTCTTCCATCTACTTCTAGAAATAAATTGCAAGCTCGATCCACACCATGTGTTTTCTTGGGGTATCTATCGAATCATAGAGGTTATAAGTGTTATGATTTATCGAGTCGTAAGATAATTGTTTCGAGGCATGTCATTTTTGATGAAAATAGTTTCCCTTTTTCTAACTTACATACTCATACATCTTCTACTTATGAGTTTTTGGATGCAGGCTTGGCACCTCTTCTTCACTCACCTACTCCACCCACGACCACCACTCATGAAGCCCAATCTTCTCCTGCCCAAGTCGCTGACTCACCGGCCCAAACCACACCTCCTATGTAGGCCCAGCAAATACAAACCTCTCCCAACACATCTCCTACTCGAACCTCATCACCTCAAGCCTCACCGACCGAACCAACCTCTCCCAACAGCCCAAACCGGTCCACTACAGGACCGTATCCCCTCCCCCACAAATCAACCCAACACTCACAGTCCGTCACAGCCAGTGCAAACCAACCCACTTGCCAATCCACCAACCTCTCCTCAAATGACAACAAGAGCCCAACATGAAATTTTTAAGCCCAGAAAACTTCTTAATCTTCACACTTCGGCTAAAAACTCCATTTCTCCTTTGCCCACCAATCCCATTAATGTATTAAATGATCATAATTGGAAAATGGCCATGAAAGACGAATACAATGCTCTTATTAAAAATAAGACGTGGGAATTAGTACCACGTCCAGTTAATGCTAATGTCATTCCGAGTTTGTGGATTTTCAGGCATAAGAAGAAATCTGACGGTTCTTTTGAGCGACATAAAGCCCGACTTGTAGGTGATGGAGCAGGTCAGCAAACTGGCATCGATTGTGGTGAGACTTTCAGTCCAGTGGTCAAACTGGCAACTATTCGGACGGTACTAAGCATTGCTTTATCTAAATCTTGGTGTCTTCATCAATTAGATGTAAAGAACGCTTTTTTGCTTGGAAATCTCGATGAAACTGTCTATGTGCACCAACCTCCTGGCTTCCGAGATTCTAAACACCCTGATTATGTATGCCTGCTAAAGAAGTCTCTCTATGGGCTTAAGCAAGCCTCTCGTGCTTGGTACCAGTGCTCTGCTGATTATGTGGCTACTTTGGGTTTCTCTCACAGCATTGCAGATCATTCTTTATTCATTTATCGTCGGAGGAATGATATGACATATATTCTTCTTTATGTGGATGACATTATTCTTGCTGCGTCTTCAGATGCTCTTCATCAATCCATAATGTCTAAGCTTGGCTCTGAATTTGCTATGAAGGATCTGGGTCCTCTAAGTTATTTTCTGGGCATCTCTGTTACAAGACATTCAGGAGGTCTTTTTCTTTCACAAAAGAAATATGCGAAAGAAATTATTGAGCATGTCGGTATGTCTTCTTGCAAGCCATCTCCTACACCGGTGGACACAAAAGCAAAACTCAGTATCTCTTCAGGTAATCCCTATCATGATCCAACTGAATATCGCAGTCTTGTCGGAGCCTTACAATATTTGACTTTCACGAGACCGGATATTTCCTATGCTATTCAGCAAATATGTTTGTTTATGCATGACCAGAGAACACAACACATGTCTGCTTTGAAGCGAATCATTCGCTATATTCAGGGTACTCTCGATTTTGGTCTCCATCTTTATCCATCTTCAATTAATAAGCTCATTTCATACACCGACGCAGACTGGGGTGGATGTTCAGACACCAGACGGTCGACTTCTGGCTATTGTGTCTATCTTGGGGATAACTTGATTTCATGGTCTGCGAAAATACAACCTACTTTGTCCCGGTCCAGTGCTGAGGCTGAGTACCGTGGGGTGGCTAACTGCTACACCTGGATGACGATTACAACACCAATTTGAAGGGATTCAGATCCTCTCCTGTAAACCACTCTCTATATCCCATACATCCTCTCTATCTCTCTCTTAATTCTTCTTTCTCTCTCTCTATAACCTCCCTATTTTTCCTCCACACCCTCTCTTCACTTACACTAGTTTTTTGTAGTTTTTAATGCTGCAAAAGATATAGCTTAATTAGAGAGGATCCAAACTCAATTTGGAGACTTTCTTCTCATTTTTAGTCAATAACCATTGCCATAAAGAGAATTTAATTCGGTCTAAAAGATGAGTCTCCTATTGCATTTGTTGAGCCGCCTCTGAAGAAATGTGAGCCTTTTATAATTAGGATCAACACCTCATTATTTCATTGCCTATATATACAAACACGCCACGGTTAAGCTAGAACCTTAATTATCCATATCTTTCTCTATTTCCTTGTTCAATCTTAAATCAATTACATTGCTGCGTTAAAGATGAATGATTTGTGGAAATTAATGCATGGGTTAAAGCCTACACTGCTGATGGTGTTGGTGCAAATTGTATACGCTTCTGTAAATGTGCTATACAAGCTGGCCATCAAAGATGGAATGAGCATTAGAGTAGTCACTGCCTACCGCCTTATTTTCGCAGCACCTTTCACTTTTTCTCTCGCTCTTATTTTTGAAAGGTTTTTTCTTAGCCCCATTACTTCTTTTTCTCTGTACACTTAACATCACTGCAATAATAACTATACAAGAATATGTATATATACATATATAATTCCAGGTTTGTTGACGGGGCTAATTAAAACGGTGCTTCCTTTTTGTATCTTTTTTCCTTTTTTAATTTATATTTAAAACAGAAAGAACAGGCCAAAGCTGACGTGGAGGGTGCTTTTCATGTCATTTTTCTGTGGCCTATTTGGGTATGGTTGATGTAAACTTTCTATCTTACACTCCTTTTTGCCCGAGTTTTCAGCATTGTTTTAAAAACTGGATCGAATCGGTGGGTTTAATCGGGAAGTGGTGATTTTAAACTAAAGTTTGGTTGAACTACTCAGAATTGGGTTAAACCAGATTGAACCGCTAATTGACACTGGTTGAATCATTCAGAATATTCTTTTATTTTTTATTTTTCCCCCAAAAATTAGTTATTTTTATTAATTAGTCATCTGGTTCAACCGTCAGTTCAACCAAATGAACCAATTGAACAAAGTCTCGGAAGTCTCACCGGTTCAATCTCCGGTTTAGTTTTAAAACACACGTTATCTTTTCTTTTTTGGGGACACTTACATGGCTTAACCGTTTATATGTTTGTGTGTATAATATAAACAGAGCAAGTTTATTCCATAACCTTTTCCTTGAGGCCTTGGATCTGGTGTCAGCAACATTTGCTACCGCTGTTTATAATCTCGTTCCTGCGGTCACTTTTATCTTGGCTATCTTCTGCGGGTAAGTACTCCAATGAACACGATGCATGTGATATGCATGCTTTGTATTAATTACATGCAGGAACAAATGAATAGTACTCGCAACCTCGTACCTCATTTTCTATAACTAAGTCAAATTAGAACAGCACAATAAATATTTAATGTAAAATTAATATTGCACAGTATAAAGGGTATTAGAGTAAATTTACACTATTCTACTGGTGTTATATGCAGTGGCGGAGCTAGCTGAATTTCAATGAGGAGACCAAATATAAAGAATATACTATTTTTTTATATGCAAAATGAACTTCACTAAAATAATAGAGCACCAAAAGTACTAAGAGTCTATATACAAATAACAATTAAAAAATAACAAATTCCCTATTTTAACAAAGTCATTGGCCTAACTCAATTAAGTAATACAAAGCTAAACAGGATATCGACACTAGTTTTAAACCTTACATCTTTTCAAATCAAGGGGTCATAATGAGACTTGAGACTCATTCCTCGGCCAAAGTTTATGTGTGTTCTATAATATATTTTTTAAGGGATAAAATAACTTATTTATATATCTAGTATATAATATTTTATTTTTTTTAGATAGCCATTGCTACCTTATTGTTGTCGAAGGAACCACAACTGGTTATATGTATTGGCCACCAAACATATACAGAACTAGATGTGTACTGTATCTAAAATATAAACATATACAGAACTAGATGTGTACTGTAACCAAGGTTATCAAAACCGGACTGGACACTGAACCGGTGTAGGCACGGGTTCAAGGTTCAAAGGTCGGACCGAGGTCGATCCGGAGTCGGACCGAGGTCGATCCGGAGTCGGACCAAAAATGAATTAAATTATATTTTTAAAATTTTTAATATAACATATAAAGCACTAATAACTAAAAAATAACATAATATTCATAACATCACGACATAAAAAATTAAACTATGCTTAAAATGTTATATGTCAACATATAACATGCAAAAATTACATATTAAACTAAAATAAATATGTTATAATAATTTTCTAATATTCAATAATTACAAATGCTATAATGTAAGTATTCTCATAATTTATATTAATATATAAATTAATTTTAAATTTTATTATAATATTTAATTTAACCCATCAACGTGAAAAAATGGATATAAAATCTCTTATGTGTAAAAAATAATGTCATTTACCATTTTTTAAAAAAAATAAAAAATTATTTTTTGTTGAACCGCCCGGTTCCCGGTTTTGTCCGGTTTTGGCCGTTTTTTTACCGATTTTTCAGTTTTTAGGCTGGTTCGATTACAATCCGGTTTTAAACAGACCAGACAGGGGTCCGGTTCCCGGTTTAACGGGTCGGACCGGCTGGTCTGGTCCGGTTTTGACAACTATGTCTGTAACTAAAATATATATTACTACCTTATGGAATTCGAATATATGATTCATTATTTATCTGTTTCTATAAAACTAAAATTACCATCAATTAGTATTATGAGTCTTGATAACGAGTGTCCTAAGAGCATTAATTAAAGAATTTATAAAAGAAAAGTTTGTCTTGAGAATATAGGTTAAACACTTTTCGATATAATAAATATATTATTTTTTATACAAATTTATCTCTTTTGATACCTTAACCTTGTTAGCATTTTCCTAGTATTATTATTATTATTATTATTTTTCGATAGGCAAATATTAGTGGTTAGTTTATTAGAGGGGAGAGGATTTTATTAGTGGCAAGGATCTAAGCTCTACACCTCCTGCTTGTAACTTCTTCATGTTCCTAGTACTATTGGTAGCCTACAATGTAAAATACTTCTTTTTGGCCAATACAATGTAAAATATTATTAGTGAACTTTGCTAGGTTGCATGAATTCTTTTAAATTTGTGTAGTTTGGAAAAGTTAAATGTGCAAACCGCAGCTGGAAAGGCCAAAGTGTTGGGCACAATAATAGGAATTGGCGGGTCAATGCTACTGACATTTTTCAAAGGGGCAGAAATTAATATTAGAACCTTTCGCATTAATCTTTTGCATCAAAATGGCCAAGTAGCAGCTTTGCATACGGACTCTGGTAATAAATTGCTGGGTGTTTTGTGTGGTTTTGGAAGCTGCTTCAGTTTTGCATTATGGCTCATTATTCAGGTAATTTTTCCGGTATGATCACCACATATTTCTATTTAAAAGGTTAAGTATGCTTTTCAGTCCTTAGAAAATGTAATGTTTTTTGCAATAAGTCCTCTTTAAATTTTATTTATTTATTTTTGACGAAAAAAATTTATTTACTTTTAACCTTTAAAAATAAAAAACATTTTTAATAACCGTATTTGTGAACTATATTGTTTGACTTGGGATTACTTTCATATGGAACAGTCTAAGATGAGTGAAGAATACCCATGCCATTACTCAAGTACAGCGTTAATGTCCTTGATGGGGGCAATACAAGCCACATTATTTGCCCTTTGTGTCGAGAAGGATTGGAACCAGTGGAAGTTGAGTTCCAGCATTAGGCTTCTAACTGCAGCGTATTCGGTATGTCGAATTCATATGCATTGGATTTGGATGGTATTGAGCTACGGTTACCAATACTGAAATACGAAAGTGTGTAACTATTGACACTTTTTTACTAAAATACCCCCAAAAAGTAATTTGTTCCAGAAATTTATTTATAGATGACATAAAATTGTCTAGAAATAAAATTCCATAATACAAGAAGTACGCGGCCTGAAGTTGTCTAGATGGGGGTGCAGGCTAGTGAAAACAGGGGTGTTAATAATTATTGGGTTTAAGAAATTAAAATTTTGTTTCAGGGAATTGCGGCCTCAGGAGCTGTGGTGATTGTCGTTGCTTGGTGTGTACGAATGAGAGGCCCAATGTTTGCATCAGTTTTCAACCCTTTGATGCTTGTGCTTGTGGCTGTTGCTGGTTCCTTGATGTTGGATGAGAATTTATATGTGGGAAGGTATGCGTCATGTCATAGTCATGAGAATTACGTAAATAATTAAGGGTTAAATATGTTGTTGTTTCCTATAAAATCACGATTGTTCAAGTTTTACCCTTGAAAAATTTTATTCAAATTTAGTCACCGTAAAATATAAAAAATGGGTGTTTTTAGTCCCTCGATAGGGACTAAAAATGAATAAATTTTTTATAGGACTAAACTTGAATTGTTGTAATTTTATGGGACTAAAACCATACTTAACCCAACAATTAATATGTTAAAGTTCAATCTACACCTTTTTGATATGGTTATTTTTTTGGCAACATAATTTAGTGTAATTGGAGCGGTGCTGATAGTGGGTGGCTTGTACACGGTGCTATGGGGTAAGAGCAAAGAAATTAAAAAGGTGAATGATCACTTAGTGTCCTCAGAAATAACACAACAACTTTAAGCAATTGCGGTGGTTGTCATATTCACGACGACAAATAATGACAAATTATGTGACATTTTGACAATAGTGACTGCACCAATACCCAAACAATGGTTGTTGCCAAGGTTTCGTGACAATTCATCAAAAGGAGAAATGTACGTGGCTTCAACTAAAGGTAGAAAGAAGACATGGCGTCCAGGAAAATTTTAAATGCTTATAGTTGATATAATTTAATTAGTAAGGCAGCAGAAAACCAAAAATAGTAATGGATGTGCCTTTTTTTTCTCTTTTTAATAAAGGGGATCAATAGTGATTCCCTACTTTCCCCTAATGTGGCTCGAATTCACGTCTCTTTGGCCCTTATGCACTACGTAGTGATTGTAGATTGTATGCGTGATATAATCTCAAAATTAAATAAATTTTGTTGCAATTTTTTTGAATTTGATTGTAAAACTTTAAGAGAGTTGGACATGGATCCATCACTTTCGAAGTTATTCTTTAAAACACAAAATACGGAGATTGTATTCTTATGTCTCTTTAATTTTACCATGTTTTCTCGGTGTATATGTAGAGTATCTTTTTACTCTTATTAATAATATATATATTTGATTTACTTATAAAAAAATACAAATATGTTGAGATGACTTTTTTTTTTGTCAAATTTCATTTATACCGGACCAACATCTCAAAAATATTACACTAAGTGCAAACTAAAAACCCATTATTGAGGTACAATACAGGATTAATACAAACTCTTAGATATTATCTTAAACTCATGAGTTGCTCTTGACCCAACAATCTACTAGGCCCAACACCTAAGAACCAACATGAAGAGCTTAAAACTAATAGGAAATGTAATGGTTAAGACTCCTCTAGCCACCGAAATTGTAGTAAATTCCCATAGAAAACAGACAACACAATGATCAATTTGGGCCTGACCCATTAAGATTGCAAAGAAACCCTAGCTCATCGCAAAAAATCTAAAATGCTGCTATCGACTTCTTCTCCTTCCAATCGGACTTATGAATTTCTGGGAACCACAGATGGCCATGCTTTGCATGCAGCCTCTGAAGTCTGAACTATTTGGTAAAGTGGATTTCCCACTGGGGTTGCGTCATTTGCACCACCAGCTTGCAGATTTTGTTGGAGAAGCAGTGATTTTGCAAATATATTTGACAGCCCATAGATCAAGATGGCGTTTTTGTTTTCAAGCAAGGGGTGACAATGCAGGGCGGGTTCTATGTAATCCTGAGTGTAGAACAACCTCTAAAGGCAGTGGTGGCGGTGGCCTCGAGGAGCTTAGCAGTGGCTTACGATTTGTCCTCGACCTATCCTTACACCTACAAGGATGACTCTTCAACCACACCAAAACAGAGAGGACATAGGTGATTTGGGTGAAGTTGGGTTGCTTCGGTGGTGGTCGCCCCACTGAAGGCGAGCTCGTGATTGCCATTGCTAGGGGAGTAATGGCGGTGAAGGGAGCTTTTCATCAGAGACACGGAGGGAGAGACAAACCTTCGATTAGCAATCAAACCCTTTCACGTGGAGAAGTGAACCCACCAGTAAGGGAGGAGTGAGATCCATCAATCTAGAGGACCATAACCCTGTCCTTTAACTTATACAGCACATCTGGGAATCGAGATGAAGTCTGATAGCTGATAGAGGGTGTTTTGTGGAAGGTGGCGAGATGTACATGGGAGCAAGGTTCTAAAAAACGGTCGCGGTCGCGGTCGCGTTAAGGATTTCGCGATTTCGGCCGTTGCGGATGCTGCGTTACGAATCGTGGTCGTCGCAGTGTGAATTAATCACAATATTGCACAAATTATTTTAAAATTATTTTTATTATCATATAATATATAATAAGTTAAACTAATGTTTTTTCATTATTATAAGATATCTAAAATAGAATAAAATAAAAAAGTAAAATTAAAATGTGACTAATTTAGTAGCTACTAATATATTTAACAAAATTTATATATGTTTGATAGATTCAACATAAATAAACTAATAATTACTAATATCTTTAAACAAACTTCATGATAAATTAGTTATCTCAAGTTCTCATCACAAAAAACTACTAATATATGCAAAAAAAAGTGCAGTAAAATTTATTACATCACTAGTCACCACATGGTAGAATGACGTGCAGGATCATAACTTCCACTATCAGCTTGATCATCATTATATCCACTTCCTCCAAAGACATAATCAAACAATCCAGAGCTTCTTGATGGTTCTATTTGTTGGTGGTCATATGAAGAATTTACTGATGAATCATGGTAATTCATAGAAGGTTGATAATATGGTTGGTTTGGGTTTGGCATATATGGATAATAACCATGCGAAATGTAAGAAGGACGTTGGTAATATGGTGGATAATTACCTTGACTACCTTCAATTGGTGCAGCAATACCAAAATCCCCAAATGATTGTGCCACACTAGACGAGGAAGAATCATCCATTGGAGTAGCTTCGTGCCTTTTACCTTTACCACGTCTAGCCCGGCCTCTACTACTATCACCAGTCATGTCATCAAAAGAATCTTCATCTATCCTACGAGGCAATAGATTTTGATCACGTCTAACATATGGTTCTTCTTGAAAAGAATGGAATGACCCTTCACCTCCTCCATGACTTTGTTCTTCATTTCCATCACCATTACCACCACTGTTGTTATTACTGGGTGGACTTAAACCACCATCACCACCACCTTGACTAGGTGTCTGACTTGAATCTGAGGCATTTGCACGGCTATTTCTTCTTCAACCTCATCATCGTAATCAATAGGGAGCCATTACGCATTTTGTGTGCCATCCAACAATGGTCCCTCTCTCCTCAATCCATGGAGATAAAGGATCTTCTTCCTGAAATATATGATCAAGGTTGATTGGATTGAAAGCTGTTTTCAATGTCTTCTGACTTCTTCTCTTCTCATGCCTCATTTTTAGCTTCATATTGTAAAATGTAAAGACAAGTTTTTGTAGCTTTTGATACTTCAGTCTGTTTCTTGTCTTTGTATGTATGTAGCTAAACGTACTCCAATTACGCTCACAATTTGAAGCTGAAGTTGTTTGACTAAGAACTTTTACAGCTATACGTTGAAGTTCAGGAGCACAAGATCCATATATCATCCACCATTCAGCTGAATAAAAAAAATAGTAAATTATTTATGTATATACCAATGTAACAAAAAATAAAAGTTAGCAATATTCTCATACTTGCATATCAACAACAAGTATAAATTATAATTTATAAACATTACCAAGGTCCATTTGAGACCAAGCTTTTTGTGCTAGTACAGTTCCAAACGTCTCTCCCTTACCTCGAAAAAGTAACAACTACAAGAACCAATATACCATATAAGTCTTAAATGAATAATTTATCCATAAAAATTACTACAATATTATAAATATATAGCATTAACAAATTTCTCACCTGATTAATAGCTCTTATTTGATTATCAACATGTGGTTCTAATTTGCTTATTACTTTTGTGGTTCCATCCATGGTTTCCTTGGCTACATGACTACCATGCACGACTCCAAATTGAAATTGGGGATTGAGAAAATAACCTTAAGATTAAAGGAATAATTAGTATTTCTATTTCAAAATTAAATACAAATATTTAAAAAATTGAATATATAGATATATACCTGCTGCATGCAAATCAGAATGCATGAAGATCCATCTATTGTCAATGATTTTATTATAGTAGGTGTGGTAACGACAATTTTTTTCAATAGCTTGCTTAGCTCTATCAGTTGCTTCATAAAGAAAGCCCATTGTTGGTTTTTCGTCACCATCCACCAACTTCAAAACCTTGACAATTGGTTCAAATACCTTTATTATATCACTTGCCTTATTCTAGAATTCTTTATTCGTAACAATCTTTTTGGCTTCATATGCAGGTCCTGATTTCTCTTTCCCCCATTTGGAATTCTTGTATTCCTTAGAATCAAACATATTTTTCAAACCCTATTTCTCTTTCACAATAGATTCAAGTTGCAAAAATTGTGTGGCAAAACGTGTGATCGCTGGACGAATAATTTCCCTACCACCAGTAAACTTCTTCATGTGATTGACAGTCCAAATATGATTGTATATGAACAAAGTTACCTTTTTTGCTTCATCTAGCACTTTTTGGACATTTGACTTTTTTCCAATATCTTCTAGACATAAATCCAAACAATGAGCTGCACATGCAGACCAATAAAGACTTGGTCTTTTTCCATCGATTTCAAACCAGCTGACTTTTAATCTTTGCCCCATTATCAGTGACCACTTGGACAACATGCTCTTCCCCCACCTCTTCCACAATTTTGTCAAGCAACTTAAAGTAATAGTCAGTGTTTCTACTAGGAACATTAGAGGCATCAATAGACTTCAAGAACACTGTTCCTGTCGGACAATATACTAAAAAATTCATGATATGCATGTGATTTATACCATTTGTCCAGCCATCACACATTATAGTCACCCCCTTTCTTTCCATATTGGTTTTATTTCCTTCTCTATATAATTTTGCATGTCCTTATATTCATTGTTCAAGTATATCTCTGAAATCTCATAAGGAGAAGGACATTTAATACCTGGTCCCAGCCTTGCAGCTTCAGCTAACAACATGTGTAGCCAAGGAGAAGTGCTCAAGTTCATAGGTAGACGCTCATATATTATCAATTTAGATACACCGCTAACTTGTTTCTCAAGGATTTGATCGTTCCTCTACCAATTTTTGTTTGCTTCATACTCTTACTTCTTTCTAGATCAACATCTACAGCTCTCAATCTTTGTTGAAGATCACCTTGTTGATATTGACAAGAAGCTCCACTACTACCAGTGCCACTAGTACTAATGCCACTTGCACGAAATCTTTGTCTATCTTGCCATTGCCTATGTGACATCAAGCTTTCTTGTGTAGCTTGTCTCATAGATGCATCTTCATCCATAAAACCTTCGACGTCATCATCTTCATCTTCACGCCCTCTTATGCGTGCGATAAGTTCTTCCTTTCTTTTTCGTGAATCATTTTTTTTGATTTACTGTCTAATAGAAGCTTCATCATGTTTTCTCTAACAAAAGTTGTGACTCTAGCACAACCTTTAATTTCTCCTGGCATGTGTGCAAGATGTTCCTTCAACCGAGTAATCCCACAAGTTATTACTCTTTCACAAAGTATACATTTTATATTGCTTCTATTTTTACCAGGGACGAGTTCTCCATAGTGCCAACTAATGTCATCACTTGGAGCGCCGTCTGCTCTACCGGCTGGGAATTCTTGTCTTGGAGGCATTGTTTAACTAATCTGCAAATAAATAATGTAATTTTAAATTAAAAAAATCAAATATAAATTATAAATGCCATAAGACAATTAATAATAATGAATCATTTTAATTGATTAGTTAAATGATAACAATTAAATTTTTACTAATTAATTAATGAATTTGGTCCACATGAAACAAGTGACTAACTAACAAACAAAATTAAAATGATAATAACCACAAAATTAAAATAAACGAAAATTAAAAAACAATTGACCAACCAAATTTTTTTTTATTAATACAAACTAACTAAAAAAAAAACTGAAAAAAAATGGCCCAAAATCATGTTTAGCCCAGAAAAAAAAATGAAAGCAATAAAAGGTTTTTTTTTTTAGGTTACCAGCGCGGCGCAGAAGAAGGGAAGAACGCGCAGAAGAAGTGAAGAACGCGCCGCAGAAGAAAGGGAAGGAAAGGGGACCGGAGAGCAGCTCAGCTCCTCCTCCTCGCCTCGGCCTCCATCTTCCACCTCCCTCCCTCTAAAATTTCTGTTTTCCTCTCCCTCACCATCTTCACGGCTCACCCCTCTCAATCCCTTCCCCTGTTTGAGTTTGTGACAACAGAGATGAGAAGGACTCAGATCAGAAGAGATCGAAGCCGCCGTGAACGGGAACCAGAAGCAGCGGGAGGCGCGGCCGGCGGCGACGTGAGACAGTCCGCGGCGACGCAAGACGGCGAGAGCAAGTGAGCAACAGAGAGAGATCGCGAGAGAGCAACAGAGAGGCAAGGAGAAACGAGGTTAGGGTTTTTAGATGAGATTCAGAAATGATTTTGGCTTTTTATACCTCATTTTTGGGCTGAAAACGGAATTCTGGAAGTGAAATTGTCTGTTTGTGTGTTATGTTCGTGAACGGCGTTTTGTCACGGCCGTCGCGGCCGCAACGCCGTTTCGTCGCGTCCGTTGCGTGTGAATTTTATTCCCACCGTGATTTCGTCCTGTAACGGTTTCGGAGGCCACCGTTACCGTTTTGTCACGGCCGTTTTCTGTAAAACAGACCGTTTTTTAAAACCTTGCATGGGAGAAGGTGTGGTGGCATGATGCGATACTCGAAGCCGTCGGTAACTAAATCGGGAGTCACATGGTGGAGGTGGTGAAGACGCCACAATTGAAATGAGAAATCCAATTGATAAATCATGACAACGCCACAACCGGCTATGGAGATTCCGGTTGATAAGTCGGGGTTGAGCGCCACGGCACGCCGATAAACTCTAAAAACGGCTCACAAGAACCAAAAGAGAATCATCTCTATTTTACTCAATCAAAATTCAACCCCGATTTATCAATCGGAACCTTCGTAGCCGATAGTGGCGTCCTCGTGACTTATCAATCGGATTTTTCATCCCCGATTGTGGCGTCTTCACCACCTCCACTTTCATGACTCCCGAATTAATCATCAACGGCTCTGAGGATCATATCATTTGGTAACCAGAGCTTAGGTTTTAGTCAGGTGTTATCTATCTCTTTCATTTTTGTTCTTTACATTTTGTCTATCTCAAGTGAAAAAAAAAATTAAAAAATAGAGAAATAGAGTCTGCAAAATCAAAAAGAAAAAAAAAGAGTGAAAAAAAGGGAGTAAAAAACGAAAATCAAAAAAGAGGAAAAAAAAAATCAAAAGCTTCAATTTTTATTCATCTTTTTTTGTGGTTGTTTGTAAAGTTTGCAATTTTCTGAGTGGTTTATCATGGAAGCCAAGCAAAGGAATAATCTTTTCTTTACTAGATGCCTTGTGAATGATAAGGTATGTAGCTTGGTCATTGACAGAAAATATTTGGTCAATATGGCCAGTACAACCATGGTGGAGAAGTTGAAACTCTCAGTTCTTGAGCATCACACAACCATATATACTATATAGCCTCGATGATCCAGAGTTTAAAATTATGGGTGACTTGAGAGTGACCAAACAAGTACGAGTGGCGTTTAAGCTTGAGGAATATAAAGATGAGGTGTTATGTGATGTGGTGCCTACAGAAACGAGACATTTATTACTTGGGCATCCATGGAGGCATGATGGCTACATCAACAAGTACTCATTTTTATTTAAAAATCGTAAAATCACTCTTGTACCATTAGATTTAGAAAATGTAATGTATATGAAGATAGAGAAAAAGAAAATGAGTGAGAAAGAAATAGAGAGAAAAGAAAGTTATGAGAAAGAAGTAGAGGAGAAAGAAAACCTTGACAGAAAAGAAGAAAACGAGAAAAATGAGGTTTTTGTTGATAAAGTTGAATTTGATTTGAGTAAAAATAGAGATGATTCTCTTGTGGTTCTCCGTAAGCCGTTTTTAGAGCTTATCGACGTCCCGTGGTGCTCATTCCCAACCGGAACCTTCATAGCCGGTTGTGGCGTCTCCTCCATTTCCACCTTATGACTCCCGACGTAGTCACCGACGGCTCTGAGGATCGTATCATAGCCTAAGAAGGGAAAGGCAATGTCTAACTAGAAAGATTGTGGGGAGGGACTCGATGTGCGACCATCGCCAAGGAACCCTAGCCATCACTAGGAAGAAGCGACACTGAATCGCCGAAGGAACCCTAGCAGAAGATTTTAGGGGACGCGGCTTTTTCCACTCCTTGACAACACATAGGGAACTGTTTTGATGGGTGGATCTAGATTCTAGATGTTGAGATAACTTTAAAACGTGATATTTTTCCTTTGAAGTAACCTTGCATTTATCAAACCCAAGCCCGACATCAAAGTACAGACAAGAAAATAGGGAGAAAAAAAAATAACTAGCAAAATTAAATTAATTTCCACCCTTCAAAACTGCCACTTGTCAAAAAAACTGGCACAATATAAGCATATTTTAAGAAATAATTTTATAATGTGTAAAGATAATAAAATATGATTAGGTGTGTGTTTCTTAATAGAAAAATAGATTTATATTAAGAATGAAGTACAAGGATACTCTTACCCAGTACATCAAAAAGAATAAGGGAAAAGCGCGCGGGCAAGAGCCCGACAAGAGGTTAAGCGAATACAAACGACGCCACCCTAAAACAAAGGGACTAACTCCTAGAAAGACAGTCCAATAGGTCGATAATTCATTCGTAGAGATGACAACTTCCTTTATCTAGAAACCATTTCCATGACAAAACCTTAATTTGGTCCACAACCTCAGATACATTATGTTCATTCCCTGAAAAAATACATCCATTACGACACCCCAAATCCCCCACAGTACAACATGTCATATCATAGACAACCCTTTCTTCCCCCCACTTGAAGAACTAATGGAACAAAAGATAGAGAACAATTGGAACAAGTCTGGAGGCATCACCATGATATGCCCTAGCCACCTAACCATTTTAAGTGTATGATTATTAAACTCAAAAGAGAATCCCTCACGTTAGAAAAAATAAACTTAAAAATAAAAAAAATAGTATTAAATGTATTATTATTATTTTATAACACTATAAATGTATTATATTTTTTTGAGGAAACTAAAATGTATTATTAAATGCAGTGAAAATTGTAAGGAAATTTAAAAGAATAAAGTAACAATCAGATCTTATTATAATTAATAAAAAGGATTTATTTGAAATTTCCAAGATGGAAATTTAAAAGAATAAAGTAACAATCAGATCTTATTATAATTAATAAAAAGGATTTATTTGAAATTTCCAAGATAATAAAATTAAAAACACAATAATAAGAATACGACCCCCTCCTAAAAAATTTCCTATTTTTATCATGTACTTTCTTCCTATGAAATCCACACATTCTTCAAAGTTACTAGTATCAAGAGGAGATAAAATATAATCTTCAATTAACCTATTAATCACATTCATATAGATGTATCTTTTTTTTTAATAGCAAACGTTAGTATTAAATGTTAGTATTTTGTTAGTTAGTGGGGTTTGAACTCTCTGTCTTCTTATCACTCCATTTCTTAATTCTTCTATCACAATCACCAATCCAGCCTTATAACTCCATAGAGACGTCCAAGACTCTTTTTTCAATACTTTAAACATATAGGATACTGTAAACATTATTATAATTATATTCCAAACTAAATGAAACTACATGTTTATAAGGTTTTTTTTATGATGAACATGTTTATAAGTTTTTCTAACAACTTGGGAATAATAAAATAATAGACACAATCCATTATTAAAACTAATAGAAAACCCATAGTCATCGAGTTTCAACAAAGAAATCACATTTTGTGCTCAATGGGCTAGAACAATTTTTGGGTAGCGGTTATGTGTCCATAATGAGTAACGATTTTAACAGTTAAGTAGTTCGACGAAATAAAATATGGGTATAGACTATATAGTAGCAATTTTTAGAACCACTATTCTAAAAGTCACTAGATAACTTGTACCCAAAAAAAAAAAGTCACTAGATAACATAGCATAAAAGTTCCCAATATGGAACAACTATTCAAAGTAATTTTTTTAAACAAATAATTTACTATATTTTATCTAACTATGCTTTATGTCACGTGTTTGTAGAAATATATTTTTCTAAATAATTTATTTAACAAACATTTTGTACATATTTTTAGCATAGCATGTTTCATCGAGATTTTTTAGGACTACACACGGAGTTAAACTTCATATTTTCTGAAACAATTAAAATTTTCAGAGTAAAGTAAAAGACTTAAATCACCTGATAATAGTATTGTCTACCGATAGACAATGCTATGGCTAGATAGAGTAATGATATTTAAACAACCAAAAGTTAGACAACTTTCTTGATAATTTATAAGTGGTTAATACAGTTCAAATACGTGGTTAATTACATTCAGTAAATGGTTAATGGATATTTCAAGTGTCAAAACTCACAAACCATCAACATAACTTTATTAAACACGAATTTGAACGTGATTAACCATAATTTTCAAGTGTTCAAATCTACATATAGTTGAACACTTGGAACGTGGTACAAATTCGTGGTTAATCATGTTTAAATTCGTGGTTAATGAAGTTATGTCGATGGTTAATGAGTTTTGACATCTGATATATCCATTAACTATTTACTAAACATAATTAACCATGTATTTGAACTAAATTAACAACTTAAAAAGTTGTCGCAAAAATTGTCTAACTTTTGGTTGTAAAAATATTATTACTCGGCAAGATAATTTGCAAATCAATCTTTTACCACACTTGAGAGAAATTAATATCTTGTTTCTGAATAGAAAATTTACGAATCCCCGTATCTAACAAGTCTCAAAACAACATGTGCCATAATAGGCATAAAGCCATGAAAATCTCAGTTCTCTTCGTCTGGGAGACTGTGACAACTCCCAAATGTCTTTACCCAAGTCAGCCATAAGCCCAAATATATTGCATTCAAGTTTGTGTCAAAGAATATGCATACTGCCCTCCTATGTGCGGCATTGCAACGGAATTGCTAAGGGCACCCAGCATTTTGCTGGGCACCCTACATTTTTCAAAATGCCTTTGTCGAAAAATCCAACAATTTGTAAATTGTAAATTCCCAAATAGCATATTTGTGAGTGAAAAAAAAATTTACACTCGCAAATATACAAAAAAAAAATTCTTACACTCGCAAATAGCATATTTGCTATTTGCGAGTGTAAAATTTTTTTTCACTCGCAAATAGCTTATTGCGAGTGAAATTTTTTTTTTTACACTCGCAAATATGCTATTTGCGAGTGTAAGATTTTTTTTTTTAAACTCGCAAATGTCAATTTCCACGCTCGCATATACGTACTCATTTTTTACAACACGCTCGCAAATGTTAACCGAGTGTAACAATACCTTTTTGGTCAGAGTGTAAAAATTGATAAGACTTGGTCAAAAAAAAGGCAGGCTGCAAAGTGATTGAGTGTAGGCTGCAAAGTGATGATTGAGTGCAGGCTGCAAAGAAAGTGATTGGCAAAAAAAAAGGCAGCTTCGTAGCGCTCGCAAATTGCAAAATTGAGAGTGAAATTTTTTTTTACACTCGCAAATAGCATATTTGCGAGTGTAAAAAAAAATTCACTCGCAGTTTTGCAATTTGCGAGTGAAAAAAAGTTTTATACTCGTAAATAGCATATTTACGAATGTACAAATTTTTACCAAAGGTATTTTTGTCGACTCATGGCAAATGCTGGGTGCGCTTAGCAATTCCCCATTGCAATTGGGATGTCAGGACATGCACTGCCCCATCAATTAAAAACACATGTCGTGCGACATCCAGCTCAAGAGGTTTTTTTTTCGGTTGCGCAAGCCTTGGGTTCTTAAATACCATGCCACGACATGGGCTTCAAAATGGGCTTTTTAAACTCCTACAACCTCTGTTTTAAATAAGTGCCACAGTCAGGGAAGAAAAAAAAGGGAAAGAAACCCCATTAATATAATAACAACAAACAACAATGTAATTGAAATAAAACATAAATAAATGAATATACTAAGAAATTAAAATCTCATAATCAATTTTATAATTTATAAGAATTTCTTTCATTTTTTTTACTCTACACAAAGGCACACATGCTAATAAAAAGACCCAACCTAAAGCAGTAAAACTATCTCACATAAAGTAAAAAATGTCTCCCTCAAAATTTTCTTTCACACCTCACTCACCCTTGGATCCGTTTGCCCATACACATAACAATTCATATCATATATGATAATGGTTTTGGCTGAGGAGCCATATGATCAAATGATAATGGGGCAATAATTATTACAATGAAAGGTCTTCTAATAATGCGTCTTTTGAAGTGAAAAAAGTTATGTTCCCTTTTGGAGCGTCCGAGGGATGTCTACATTTTTCTGTCATCAGAAACAAAAGCCTGACACATGTTGGCAAATTCCCAAATTCATGCTTGTTAGCAATGTGTACGTATAGTTAAGCAAAAGCAAAAGAGAGCCATGTGATCAAATGAGAATGTGACAAAAATTATTACAATGAAATCAAAAGGCAACTTAAAAAAGTGATCAGATTTTTACCTTAAGCAGACACACTGGTGTAGAACAGTAGAAGAGGGTAAAAAAAACTCAACCCAAAAGATGAAATTACATTTTTTTTATTAGCTAATTATTTTTAGGTAATTTAAAATATTGGGTAAAGATCTAAAGAATTAATTTAATGGATTAGTTGCTACTTGAGTCATTACACAATACAATAAAATTAAAAATAACCAAGGATTTTCATCTTTTAATTATTTATTTGTTGCCCTATACTTGCTTTTTTCTCTATGGTGTTTGTTGTATGTTGTTGTGGTGTTTTTTCCCCCTCCTATTATGTTTTTTATGTACGAGATATTCATGATCTGAATTTGGGTATGGGAATAATGTATCGGTTGTTGGAATGAGATGAGTTATATGAAAAATTAATTATCGAAGCATGATAGATTGGAGGTGATCTTGGATGAAGTTGTCACTCGGTATCATCAATTTGCCTTGATTTAAATGAGGTACTGAATGTCTAGTTGAGATTCCAGTTGAAGCGAAGGAATCTATTTTAGTTATCCCCATGAGGATGATGCGAGCACGACGGAGTTCAAAGTCAACTACGGCGACGTGTGGTACATGGTACACATGATGATGGAGATAAAACAAACCCTCGTAGTAAGGTTTCTATGATGCTTTGTTTTCCCTCCATAGTTACACGTATCGTGTATCACACGTCGTTGTAGTAGGCTTTGAACTCTGTCATGTAACTCATCTCATATCTATGGGGGACAATCAATGTAGATTCCTTCTCTGTCACGTTTGTCATAGTGACTCAACTTGAATTGGGATCTCAACCAAAATTTCCATACTTCGATTAGGTTAAGGTAGATTACTGATACTGAAGTGACAACTTCATCTAAGATCATCGGCAATAACACTTTTCGCATTTGAAAGTATAGTGTCACTTTATGGTCAAGGATGTTAAAGCCTTGGGTTGACATATATGGTAATTGATTTATTTATTAATTGTATAGCTTTAATTCGTTATCTTCTTTGTCGTGATTAGTGTTCAAAGATTTAATATTTTGCATTTCTCTTCTTCGCTGTTCAATTTTCATAGACAGACATATATGAACATGCTTATACTTCTTGTGGCATCATTGTGCCAGGCGATTGTTATTAATTTTAATTTTTAAGTGATATGATTTTGATACTATTGCAATTCTACTGGAAATACAAAATATGTGGCACTTTTCGCCAGATAAAGATATGTTACTTGATCTTCCTAAAGAATATAGATTTGAAGCAGCCGTTACAGGCTTAATTGTGAGCTCATTAACAAAATAAAGTATAGTCTTGTTATTTTATAAATGTTTTGCACATCTAGACACCAACACAATTATTTATTTATCAGGATAATTCCATGCAAGTCGTGTGGTCCAATGGGAAAAATGATAGGAAGCTAATTAGGTAATGATCACATGACATCAATGTGATAGTGATATTTTATTTTTTGTTCTTTATATAGGCAAATAATTATAGTAATATTTGTAGAAACAATTTGGAGATTCAGTGACAATGTAGTAAAATTTGTTTGCTTTATATTGGGGAAATGAGAAAAACTGAAAAATGTTTAACCAAAAATATTAACTCACATAGCACTTTCTTGAACACGTGTTATCTGAGTTACAACTTCAGATAACGTGTGCCCATCTTATCTAATTGAACCTTTAGATAACATTTACACACACACGAATTATTTTATTCAACTACTCCAATAATGCACGTTTAGGTACACAATATCTGTGGCACAACACAGATAACGCTTTGGATGCATTATTCGTGTGCACGTCCACTAGATCATGGTTATTCCTATAACACTTGAAAGTATTGCCTGAGTGAAAATAAGCATTATGTAAATATTTTTTTAGCTCAATGACATAAGGGAAGATATAACTTGTGGCTTTCTTTCCTTTAACTTCTTTTTTTTTGTCCATAGGAGGCATACATAGGCCTTATATAATACGGGGAGAGGGTCAGATGGATTTGCAGGATCAAACCCCGCACAGTCACCATGATGTCCCGCGGTGCTACCAACTGAGCTACCATGATAATGATTTCCTTTAACTTTCTCTTCTACTATATAAATGCAAAAGCGTCTCACTTTCTACTAACTCCCACTACAACATATTTAGACATCACTAGCGCTTATTTTTATCCTTTATTAGCGCTTAAAAGCGCTAGCTATTTAGCCACTAGTGAAGGTCAGAAGAAAAATTAGCGTTTTTTAAGCGCTGTTGAAGTAGGGAATCACTAGCGCTTCCCTAAGGAAGCGCTAGCTATTCTCCTTTTTTTTTAACCGTTTTATTATTGTTCTTCACAAACAGCCTTTACACAAGTTACCCCCGTACTGATTAGCCAATCCTCGAGGATTCAAGTTTGATGTGCTAAAATCAAAAGGTCAGAAAGCAAATCCAAATTTTATCAACAATAAAAAAAGCATATAAAAAAAATGAAAGCAAAATCCATTATCTCCAAGCAAGAGTTACAGTGTGTCTACTGGAAGCAAGTCCAAAAAGAAAGCAAAATAAAAAAATAAAAAGCAAAATAGTAGAGGTCCAATATATGCACATAAAAAAAAGAGATAAAAACCAAATTCCTTGTAATTCCACCCCACTGTGGCCTCGATTGCACAGAAGAAGAAGAAGAATTACAAAAGAGAAGAGAAACATAAAAGAAAAACAAACAGTATAGTATTGATAGAATGCTGAGAAACTTGTCTGCAACACTCGAATCTTCCAGAAAGATCCTAACTTCACTGTCTTCATCTCCTTCCAAATGGTGGAGAGTACCTTCTCTCTATTCCACCACCTCCAACTCGAACTTGAGTTCTGATCCCCCGCACTTGAGCTTCTAGTGGTTCAACCCCGCCTCTACCCTGAGAAGCTGTTATAGGTGAAACTCAACAAAGCACTATGCCTCGCCAAAGGCCACAAACCTCGCGCAGGTTTCGTTTTTCTCTTTGTTCAAAACCCTTCCCTCAAAGGTCACAGTCGATCCCTTCTTGCTCTCCTTCTTCTCTGTCGAACCCTCAACGGTGGCGCCAGGCTAGATCTGCGGCAAAACCACAAAACCACTTTCCTTCCCCGACCCCCTCCCACCTAGCCAAATCTGCGGTAGATCCAGGACGTTCATGGCGATGGTGTTGGCCATGGGTTCTCGCACAGTGGAAGGAAAAAGGCTAGATCCAGATCTAATTGTTGAAGAGAGAGGGAAAGAGAGGAGGGTCAACGGCTTAGGAGGAAGAAGAAGGAAGGGTGATTGAGAAAATCGTCGTGTGGGGAAGTCAATTGGGTCGAAGTGGGTATCGTTCATTTGGATCTGCTGGTGTTGTTATTGTGTTTATAATTTTTTTTCAGGGAATAGATGGTGCTTTTGTTAGAAAGCGCTAGTAGATATGGGTCAAAAAGTTGATAAAAGACAGCGCTTATTGTAGAAAGTGCTAGTGATTGTTAAAGTAATACAATTAGTAGCGCTTAATGTAGAAAGCGCTGGCTATTAATTTGACCTTCAGTTGCGCTTTTATAGGTAAACACTAGTGAAAATTTTTCTGCGTTTTTAGCCAGCGCTTTAGTGGTAAGCGCTATTTAAAGTGGCACCATATTTTACAAAATCTGGTGTAATGTTCATTTTCTCAAAATTTATTTTCTCTTTATTTTCTTACTCTCACTTTATTTTCGTAACTAATTGAAGCCTAAAAATTGGGCGAGATTAAAATAACTTCTAAGATACTCTCTCTCACATTAATCTTATAATTAGTTCAGTGAATACCCATATCCAAGAGTAACCTATCTTCCATGACTAACAATAATTTTTTTTTAATGATGAAATTTAGATTGGGAAAGGCACAATAAGATCAGGGAGATCTACTAACATCAATAATAGTTTACAATAGAACTTACGTATAACCTATCAACAAGAAATTCAAATTTTGAACCCAAGTCAAAATTAGTGCAAGTAAAGGGTGTACTCATCGTTGTCAACCCCTCTTGGCACCATGGGTACTCACAATAATGATGGGAAAAGAAGCCTCCAAAAATTAAAATGTATTTTAGATATATACACTTTTAAATTTATTTTTTTGATGCTTATAAAAAAAAATTTATTTTTTTGATATAGTTTTAGTATCTATAATTAATTGCTAACTTAATTCTCGTTGTCTATTAATGTTGTAATATTATCTGTTAATATTATAATATAAAAATCAATTAAACATCAGCATCACCTACATTTGACCTTTAAATATCCGTTTATTCATTTTAGATGTGATCGATTTATAATTTTGAAGAAACTAAATATTATTGAAAAATAAACAAAAAATTGAAAATTAAAATATATGAAAAACAAATATGATTTTTAGTGAAAAAAACGTTAAAGAAGTTAATCGATCAGAAGATTTCAAATATTGAGGTTTAGTATGTTAAAAAATTAAATAAATTAATGTTACTGATAAATGCATGTATAAAATGTATTACTCAATAAAACATTATGTTTTGTCAAAAAAAAAAAATTACGTCCAGTCAAAAAAAATATTTTGTCGAGTATATAATCGGTTGATGATATAAGCAGGAATACGTGAATTTTTTAATGATTTTTTCTTTGTCACAAAATGTTATGTTTTTTTGCAAATATTACATATTGTTACTCCCTCCCGTCCTTATTATAAGGAACAAAATACTACTTCACACATACATTAAAAATAATTTTTTCTTATTAATACCCTTGAAAATTTATTTTTTTTCAAAAATAACCCATTTATGAATCAATCCACTTGCATAGGAAATATGTTATCTCATTAATAAGTTCCACTATAAATAAGGGTATAAATATAAATTAGATATGTAATGCATTTTTTTACGAATATAATACATTTGGAAGTTGACGTTATTTCTTATAATTAGGACTAAGAAAAATAAATTTTTTATTTACTATAAAAAGGAAAGGTGGGAGTATTCAAAATCAAAATTATCTATCTATATCTATATATCTAAGTAAAAGAAGCTTGAGTTTTAAAATTAAATGCATATTTATTTTAATACATGAGTTATAACCTTTCAATTACTCTTATTAATTAAATAAAACATATAGTGGTTTATTAAAATTAGTTCATGACAATACTAAGTGCTATTTATTTAATTATTGATTACAATTTAAAAAAAAAACTAAAGATACAATTAAGTTACACTATAAATTATTAAATATTATTATCAAATATAAAATATAGTTTTATTTATTAAAATTAATTCATGACAATACTAAGTGCTATTTTCTATTTAGAAAGTATCTTAAAAATAATTGTATGATATTTATAATTGATCATATATTAAAATGACTAAACATCAATTTTAAAGGATAAGTAAAATGTTTTCAATTTTAATTCTTAATGTGATTAGTATGTTTAAAAAAAATTATAATCACCGGAGTTTATATCAATTGGAGGTCAATTATAATATTGTATTGACTATAAAAATTAAATATATTTTCTGCTAATAATATCTCATTAATGATTAAAATTAAAATTCTTTAAAAAATAATCCTAACATGTGAAATTAAGTCATGCAAATAAACAGTAAAAAATAATTATTTTTAAGTTAGCATTGACCCACCTTATTATTTCTTCGAATTTTTTAATTAATTGTGACATATACTCCTATTCATATATTTATTATAATGTCTAAAACATCGCAACAACAGAATTATGTAAAATCATAATTTAAAAAAATATTTTAATAAAAATTGGTACAATTTTACTATAGCAGTTTTTTTTTAATTAAGAGACTACTTACGATTAGCTTATATATATATTGTTATTTTAAATTAGTAAATTTACTAAAAATACGTTTTATCTAAAAATACGTTTTATCTTAAGTCTTACAGCATAATTGGTATTTCTAGTATAATATTAATTTTCTAATTTTTACAGTCAACATAATATTGTAATTGACATAACCTCCGTTGATAATAAAGATTTTTTTGAACCTACTAATCACATTAAAAATTTAAATTAAAAATATTTTACTTATCCTTTAAATTTCATGTTGAGTCATTTTAATATGTGATACATTATAAATATCTTTCAATTATTTTTAAGATATTTGTTAAATAGAAAATAGCATTTAGTATTGCCATTAACTAATTTTAATAAATAACACTATATTTAATATTTTATAGTGTAACTTAATTGTATTTTTAGTTTTTTAAATTATTATTAATAATAAACATTACCATTAAGCAATTTAATATTTAATAGAATATCTGAGAAATTTCATATCTAATAGTTGATACAATTAATATTTAATAAAGTAATGAAATAATAAAATTAATTAATAAGAGTAATTGAAAGGTTGCAACCCATGGAGTAAAATAAATTTTTATTTAATTATAAAGCTCATGTTTTTTTTTCGCTTATATATATATATATATTAGATAATATACAATATCATATATTTTTTTTAAGATAATTTTTTTCAATAGTAAATAGCATGCCCTTAGTTTTGTCATTAACTAAATTTATTAAATAAATTATATTTTATATTTCATTACAGTATTTAATAAATTATATTATAGTTTAGTTATATTTTAGGTATTTTTCTCTAATTATAATTAACAATTGAAGGTTATAACTCACAAATTAAAATAAGTTTTTATTTAATACTAAAGTTTAAGTCTCCTTAAATTTAATTAATAATCTAATTAATATTTGATAATAATAATAATAATATTTAAATTGAGTAATAAAATGATAAAATTGATTAATAAGGGTAATTAAAAAGTTGTAACTCATAAATTAGAAAAAATATGTATTCAGTGTTATAGCTCAAGTTTCCTTTAGATAGATAGATAGATAGATAGATATAGACATAGACATAGATATAGATATAGATATAGATATAGATATTGATATAGAAGATATAGATATAGAGTGTTGTTATTGTCTAATTTTAGCAAATAGCACTATATTTATATTTGATAATAACATTTAATAATTTATAGTATAATTTAATTATTTTTTAATTATTTTTCTCAAGTTGTAAATAATAGTTAACACTATCATTAAGCAATTTTAATATTTAATAGAATGTCTATGAATTTTTTATATCTATTAGTAAACACATCCAATAATAAAATAAATTTATCAATATAATAATATTTAATAATAGTATCAAAATAGAATAATAAAGTGATAAATTTATGAATGGTAAATGAAAGGTTGTAACTCATGAATAAAAATAATTTTGTATTTAAAGATAAAACTCAAGCTTCCTTTACATATATACATTAATTTTTTTTAAAAAAGGCGTTAAAGTTTTATAATTTAAATATGAAAAATATTGTATACAAATCTTTCAACATATTTGTGTTAACTTGATACATAGTCATCTTTTAACATGTTTTCAGTTTTTATTGACGGACTTGGTGGGGTTAGCCCCGTCTTGAAGAGTTAGGTTTTATTTTATTTTTCGGGCCTTAGGCCATCCTAACTAAAAAATGTAAATAAATAAAATTTTATTAATTATAGAATAACACATAATAATTAAGTATTCCATCAAAAAATGTAATAATTAAGTATAGTATTATTGAAGTATTATATTAAGTAACTCGTTTATTTATAAATTATTTTGTGTATATAATATTTATTATCATGTTTAATAATTAAAACTATCAATTGTTTAATAAGATTATAATTGATGATTTTCAAAAAAAAATAGGATTATAATTGAAACTTTAATATGTCAAAGGATAACTCTACCAAAAACGTTTATTAATTGCGTTATGGTATTATATTTTTTTCGTATGCATATTTTTTTTCTTGATTATTAACAAATAATTTCAATCCTTATGGTTATATTATTGTTGACAATGAGGTATGTAATTGTCCATGATAAAATATAGATTTTATCAAATGTAATCTAACATAATTTAACAATTATTATTGACTTTTGGTTATCATCACTACATAGAAAGTAATTATTTGATGTTATTTTATTTTACAAATAAAATGTCATTCGAAGTCATTTATCATAGAAAATATTAATAAAATAAGTACTTTAATATCGGTGTCACCATTTGTAATAATTTTTATTTGAATTATTTAATCTCTTACAATAAGGAGTTTTATTCTATTATACATTCGTAATATAAAATTAATATTTCTAAGTATCATAATTGATTTTTTTATTGTAAATACAGTAAAATTTAAGTTTTCATCAATCATATGTATTGTCATTCTCATTTAATTTTTTTGGTATATATTTTCATCTAAATTTTGGTACTATATTTTGGTTCTTCAATTATGCCATTAAATTATGTATTTACTTTTAAAACTATATTTTATATGTTAAAATTTTCTATAACATTTGTCATAGAATAATATAGTTTTTAGTCACTACGATTATTAAATAATAAATAATTATTTTTAAAATGAATTAATCATGCATTAATAATAAGAAGTTTAAATAAAATTAAAAATGCAATAAACAATGATATGTTAACAAATTTGATCATAATTTAAGATAAAACGTATTTTTAGTAAATTTACTAATTTAAAATAACAATATATATATATATATATATAAGCTAATCATAAGCAGTCTCTTAATTAAAAAAAACTGCTATAGTAAAATTGTACAAATTTTTATTAAAATATTTTTTTAAATTATGATTTTACATAATTCTCTTGTTGCGATGTTTTAGACATTATAATAAATATATGAATAGGAGTATATGTCACAACTAATTAAAAAATTCGAAGAAATAATAAGGTGGGTCAATGCTAACTTAAAAATAATTATTAAAATTAGTTAATGGCAATACTAAATGCTATTTTCTATTTAACAAATATCTTAAAAATAATTGAAAGATATTTATAATGTATCACATATTAAAATGACTCAACATGAAATTTAAAGGATAAGTAAAATATTTTCAATTTAAATTTTTAATGTGATTAGTAGATTCAAAAAATTCTTTATTATCACTGGAGGTTATGTCAATTACAATATTATATTGACTGTAAAAATTAGAAATATTAATATTACACTAGGAATACCAATTATGCTGTAAGACTTAAATTTTACTATATTTACAACAAAATATCAATTATGCTACTTAAAAACATTAATATTACATTAGGAATATGTAATGGAATAAAACTCCTTACTGTAAGAGATTAAATAATTTAAATAAAGATTATTAGAAAATGTGATATCGATACACCAATACTTATTTTGTAAATAATTTCGTTGATAAATGATCCGAAATGACATTTTATTTATAGAATAAAATAACATCCATTTGTAGAATAAAATAACATCCAATAATTAGATTCTATTTAACGATTATAACCAAAAAAAAATTAATTGCTAAATTATATGAGATCACATTTGGTAAAATCTATATTTTATCATAGATAATACATATCTCATCGTCAACAATAATATAATCATAATGATTGAAATTATCTACTGACAATCAGGATAAGAAATATGCTTAAGAAATAAATAGTAAAATATGTTTTTAGTCCTTATAATTATCACGAATTTTGTTTTTAGTCCCTATACCTACATTTTAGTCCCTATAAATTGTAAAACTACATGCTTTTAGTCCCTGAATTGGGACTAAAAGCATATTTAATCCAAAAAATATAATACCATAACATGATTAATAAACTTATTTGAAATAGTTATCTTTTGACATATGAAAGTTTCAATTATAATCTTACTAAAAATCGATAATTCCAATTATTAAACATGATAACAAATATTATATACAAAATATAATTTATAAATAAATGAGTTAGTTAATACGATGTTTCAGGATGACTATACTTAATTATTATATTTTTTATGGGATATTTAATTGTTACATGTTATTTTATAATTAATAAAATTTTATTTATTTGTATGTTTTTTGTTGTAAGAAGGACCAAGGCCCAAAGGGGAAAAAAACTAAAACTTAACTTTTTAAGATGAAAATATCCCTACCATATATGTCAACAAAAACTAAAAACATGCTAAAATATGACTATGAATCGAGTGAACACCAATTTATTAAGAGATTTATATATAATTAATATTTTTTATATATTTTAATTATATATCTTTCATGTATTTTTTAAAATATATTTTATATAAAATATAAACAAAAACGTGTAACGCACTTAAGTTTCATTTGGTACAAACTATAATGAAGGTAATAAAAGTTCGGATGAACCATTTTTAAATGTGATGTGGCTTAAGCATACCTGTGTGGCTCACACTCACTTGCGTGTCACCTTTCACTTGGTTCACACCACATCTTTCCTGGTCCTCTCGACCACTCAGACAATTGAGGTGTCTACAGCTTCTCCACCTCTCCTTAAACCTCGTGGAAAGTTCGGGACAATTATTTGATATCATATAGAAAAGGACAAAAAAATTTGGGAAAAATGTAAAAATATGAGAAGAAAGGAAAGGATTAAAAGAATTGTTATTTATTGTCTAATGAAATAAATTTATTAATAAATAAAGTATTTATATGTGTGTGTATTCCACAAAAATTATTTTCTTGCCAATATCGTCTTTCTAAACATGAAGATTTAGAGTACCTTTTAATTTTTATTTATTTTTCACTTTTAGTTATAGAATTGAAACGTGAAAAACAGGATACGTTTTTAAAAAATAAACGCAACTAATTCACACTTAGCGTTGTATCCGCGTCTTTGCTACTCAATCAACTTTAGCGTTGTATAAGTTTCTTTGCTAAATATACTCAGCCTTGTATTCGTTTCTTTGCTATTAAATAAATATAGTTTTGTATCCATTTCTTTGCTACTCAATCAAAACTTCAACTTTAGCGTTGTATAAGTTTCTTTGCTAAATATACTCAGCCTTGTATTCGTTTCTTTGCTATTAAATAAATATAGTTTTGTTTTGTATCCATTTCTTTGCTACTCAATCAAAACTTCATTGACGAAGAAAGTAAATTTTTATGCTAAAAACTTGCATACAATTTTTCACCTATTTCATGTTTGTAACTATAGCTATAATACAATTTTTTTAAATAACAAGTTATATGACATTATAACATGAAATAATATATTTTAGTCTATGAAAATTTTAACATTAATAGGAAAAATAATAAAAAAGAAAACTGTAAAATTGTTAAAAAATTATTATTTTTATCAATATCAAAATATTTTATTATTGTTCTAAGAAAATTAATTATTTAAAATATTTATATAATGAATACAGTAAAATAATACATAAACTTAAAATATTTATATAATGAGGGGGAATTAATTTTTGTGGGAACCAGGGAGATAGTAATCTACACCTACTTTCTTTTTTGGGTACAGATCCACACCTACTTTCTTTTTTTTTCTTTTTTTTTTTGGTAACAGATCTACACCTACTTTCTTTTACTTAATAAATATGAAAACAAGCACGTTAAGCCAGCTGCTAGCCCATTGCTCTGGTACCATTAAGTTGTCAAGTTCTCTTTATCTTTTTGATGTTTTGCTCATACCATAATTTTCTACCTATCAAAGTTCTAATCGAAAATTAAAGTCTTTTCACAATTGTTCTCTTGTCTAGCTTTGTGTCTGTCACGTTAATTAATAGAATGCTCCAAGGGGGGATTAGTACAATACAACAAGGCAAGCGGGGTCAATGAAATGTAACAGTGGACATCGAAGAAGAGCAGTAGGGCCGTTTGTCCGAAATTGCAATTCTTGCTCGGCTCATAGAGACAAGGACTCCTTTTAGATCATACATTTGGCATAACAAAATACTACTAATAAATGAGGCCACATATTCTGTTAATGGTACCTAGACCTTCACGGTACATAAAATTTTAAAATTATCAAAATTAATGCGTATACTCGTGCGATGCACGGATAAATTATATTTGTGAAGTAATATATTGGGTCCTATTTTAATAGGTAAGATTATATTTAAAACATAAAAATAAAGACAAAAAAATTGTTTATAATTCATTATTTTCGTTATCATTGAAGCAGATATTTAAAATAATATCTATTTATATATTCTCTTATATAAATAAATTGTTAAGTAATAGTCTATTTATTAGTGTGTAGACCCGTGCATCGCAAAGAGGAAATTAATGCGCTTAATTTTATTTTGTATTGGTGTATTAAGAATTTTGAAAAGTAAAAACTTTAATTTAAAGATACAGTATCAAAAATAAATTTCTTTAAATACCAACTTAATTACATGCATACATCTATTATGGAGATTATTTAAACATAAAGATATAGTATTGAAAACTTAAGTTGAAACACAATAAAATCTACCAATGAAGTAAATGAATAATATTTTAACATTAAACGAATTTATTTATCCAAGATATATATTTTTTATTTTGGACATATATATGTTTAGAACTATGTATATAAATAGTAATGAAATAATAAGAAATAAGTCATAATTAGTAAAATTTTATTTTGGAATTGCTGAATTCTTAGATGAATAAAAATGAACTAAAATTACACACAAAATGTACCTACAGTATATATGGTAGCCCGTGCTCCGCACGGTATCCAGCGAACCTTTACATGTTTACCAAAAGAATTAAACTTCATAATATTAGTACAAAAAGATTTAAATTTTAATGTGCAAATGCATGCAATAAACTTCGTATTTGCGTCACTGATAAAAATATAACTGATGGCAAAAGCAATTGCTTTTATAGTTGAATAGAGTGAGAGAAAATTGTCTTTTACTACTACAATACATTTTCATTTTATTTGTAAAGAGAAAGACAAAAATTATTTTAAGTGAAATGCTACTAATAAAAATGAACTAAAATGATGTAATATTGATTGACTGGTAAATTTGAAGTGTTGGCTGAATTGTATCATTGTATAATAATAATAATAATAATAATAATAATAATAATAATAATAATAATTAATAAAAGACACATTAAATATTTTATTAATATAAATATTTTGTATCAACACCTAAGATGCGTAGGTTATTTAAGCCATTAAAATGTATTTTTTAAACGTAACACATAATTATGTTACAACAATGATAATTAAATTGAGTGGTAAATAATAAATAAATAAATAAATAAAAATATACTAAAATATTTTAAATTAAAAATTAAAAGTATATTTAATAAAATGTTTTGTTTTGTTTTTATTTACTTATTATTATAAATATTATTTTTAAACATGTATGCCAAGTTCAATATATCCATATGAAAACAAGAGTCGACAAAACCAACACTTGTATTCAAAAAAATTGGGCTCAATCCTAAAAGAAGCAAAAACACAACCACGTGTAAGCAATGTATCACAAAAATACCACTTATGTGGTATTTGAATCATTGACATTAAGAGTTAAAGCACACACTGAGTTTAGGCAAAGAAGCAAGATTTGGTCAATTAACATGATTTTGATATAATTAACATAACAAATGTTTGGTTAAAAAATAACCTTATGTTTTTTGTTGACAAATGATGCTTAGGCGAGACAATTAGAGGAAAAAACCTCCCCATAATTTAACAACTTCTATAGTTAAGATAATAATGATTTTACTTTTTTTAGTCTGAGATACTAATGATTTGATAAATGTCAAGATTTAATGTGATATTTATATAATGTTGAAATTTATACACATATAAAATAGGCAAGTTATATTGAAAGAAAATATATTTATGATTTGTTTTTTATTTTTAATTGAGGTGGTATAATAATAGCCAACATAATAACATAAGAAGTACATTAAATGCAGACATTTAGGAGGGATTTTTTTTTCTCATCAAAGTTTAAGGTGTTAAATAGACTATTATGAACGTGGTAAAAACACAAGAAATGAGGGTTTGAATTGGGTTTTAAAAATCTTTTCGCAAAACTTAAGTGTTTATGAAAACCGTTTCAAAACAACTTGTTAATAAAATAACAAAGTAAGTAAGCAAGCAGAAAAGAAGAGAATGACACAGTGATTTATACTAGTTCACTATCACCTGATAGCTACGTCTAGTCCCTTCACACACTTGAAGGATTTCTCCACTATAATCAACTTGATTACACTTAAGAGTATAATACTGCCAAACTAGCTATACTCACAACTTCTTAGAACGACTTAGTGCAGTCAAGCCTCTAAGGAATACAACCACTATTGGGCTAGATACAATGTTCAAAAATGGTTTGAAACAATATCAAATAACTCTCAACAGAGAGGATATACAATGAAAAACTTAAGCACAAGAAATAACTTTCAAACAGAAAGAATAAAACGATTAAGTGCTTATTCAATGTGATCTCAGATACTTGGAATGATTCTTGGTTGCTCATTTGTATCACAGCGTTTTTGTTTCGCTTTTCTTAATCTACTTCAGTGGGAGAAGTAAGGTATATATAGCTAGGGTTGTGAATAGTGCCGTTGTGTCCTATTTGCTCTTTCATCAATGGACAAAACTTCAGATTCCCTTTTTATGGCTTTAGCAAGTCACGTCGTTTTCCACTCTGTTCTTGCATACTGACACAGCAGATAAAATCAGGATCTTTGTCCCTTGTGTGCTTTTTGAATATTAGACACTTCTTGAGCAAGTTTTCAGATGATTATAAACGTTGACAATCTCTTTGGCCTTTGATTCCTCGTACATTAAAATACTCATCAATGAGGTCTCTTTAATACATGAAGTAGCCTTTAATGAACGCTCAGTCTGATTTTCAATCAGAGCATTTGTCAAACAAGCAATGCTTGTTATTGAGATACTCTGTTCACCAGAGAGAGCTTGAACCAGAGGCAAGTTCTTCAGTACAAAATTTGTTGGTTTTTCATATAACAGAGTGTTGTAGAAACAGACGAAGACTTCCACTAAGTAGTATGTTCATAGTCTGTTGAGCATTGACCAAAAACAGAGCGTTGACCACGACAGAGTATGGTCTCACCAGAGCATGGTCTATCAGAGCGTTGATTGATAACATAGCATTGACCAAAACAGAGTGAGGCTATCAGACGATGACGTCAGCAACTTTCAGAGGATTAATGTCAGACTCAGATTTATGAAACTGAGAGTGAAATACACATTTTCACTTAGTCTTCTAAGATAATTCCCTCTGATGAATAGTGACTTCTGCACACTAACAAACATATAAGAGGATAAATTGTTCTATTAACTATTTGTTATTATCAAAACAATTAAGGGTCGTTGTTTCTGAATCCACTTGATTCCAACAATCTCCCCTTTTTTGATGATGACAAATACATAGATTGATGAACAATTTTCCATTAGAAAAATATTTACTTAAAAGAATTTTAGAGGCTCCCCCTGAATTAAGCACATATAAATATTTTCTAAGTGTAAAGTCGCATCAGAGTATTCCAAATAAAGTATCAGAGTTTTCATAAACAGAGAGATCTATCAGAGCATATATATTTTAACACATCATCAGATTATACATTTCAAGTTAATGTATCAGAGTAAATAATGCAAGAATGCAATGCATGACGACACTTGGTTGATACATCAGGTTAATCAATTACTCTATATTTCTATATTTTCTTCTCTCCCTTTTGTCATCAGACGAAAATGTTAAGAATAAATAAAGAACATCATAGTCAAAACAGAGTTTGAGAAAGATAAAGTTAAAACAGAATAAGTAGCAAACGATAATGATTTCATTTCTCAGGTAAAAATACCATAGTACAAAATTGTTTTCCAACTAAAAAGATAAAAACAAGTACAAGGCTAAAAACAAAAGGGTGAACAAAAACCTAAAGACTATCTAAGGTTTCTTCAACTGATCCACTATAAACTGCAGCATAGAAGTGACATCCTCATGTCTCTTGTTCGAAACTTCCATGAATTCCTTGAAGCTTTTGTTGTCTTCAACAAGTTGGTCCAGGACCTCTTTAAGGACAACAACATAATGACTGGTGGATGCGGAAGCAGACCCAGAAGCAGAAGGTTGAGTCACCATTGTAGTTGAAGCAGGAGGTGGATTTACTGGTTCTGGTGCAGGTGGAGGAACAGGGGCAAGTGGGGGTATGGGAGCAGGTTCTGGTTCCCAAGCAGTAGGGGTTACAATCCTTTGAGGTACCCTCCAAGCAGAAGCAGTTAGGAGTCTTCTGTTTCTCTCAAGTTGATCCCTTTTGTGGTTCTCAAACCAAAAGTTCACAAAGTACCAGTTATCCATGAAGTCTTCCAGAGCCAAAGCAGATCCAACACCATCCATTCTGTCTTCTTCAATGTATTTCTCTATATCCAGCTCGAAAGTCCTCTTAGCCTTAAACACCTCATATCTAGCAAAGAGGCGTAGATTAGGAGGCACGACTACTGCCTCATGATGTTTGGGAGGAGGTTCACAACCAATTTGAATAACTAGAGCAGAAAGTGCAGGAAGATGCAGGGTTAGTGGATCAATGATGGTTACATCATCATCTTCCAGTTCAAGTGCTTGAACTACTTCAGCAGCAATGACCAGGTCATCATCTACAATTGGTTCTGTAGTAGATTCAGGCTCAAGCAGAAATGGTGAATGAGGTGGAGAATGGATTTGTGGTGGTGAAGGTAGTAGTATAGCAAGGGGCTGTAAGGTAGTGAGGGGTTGAACATCATAAATCGTATCAAAGCCAGGTGTAGGGGATTGTGGTTCCTGGATAATAGGCTCAGGTTCTGTTTCAGGATGTGATGGTAGGTTTATGTCAGGTTAAACTAATGAAGGTGATTTAGGACTAGGTGGAGGAGTGGTAGGTTTAGGTTATGGTGATGGAGTTTTAGTGGGTTCTAGTTGTGGTGGTGTTGTGGTAGTTGTTTGTGGTTGAGGTGAAGGATTTGGTGTGGGTTGTGGTGAAGATATGGGTGCAGTAGTGGTTGTTGTTGGGTGTGCAATAGAGAGGGGTTCAATGTAAGGAATTGAGACTTGGTATAATAGGACATGATCTTCTTCATCATCATCAGATGAAGATGAGTCAGAGGGTAACGGAGGCCAAGGCTTTTTAGGAGGTGAAGGTTTGGAAGGTTTGGGAGAAGGAACAGATTTAGAAGGTTGTGGAGTAGGAATAGGTTTTGATGGTTGGATAGGAGGAATAGGGTTTGAAGGTAGAGTTTGAGAGGATTGTGAGGGTTGGGTTGCAGAGGAACCTGTAGTAGCAATACCAGTACCATACATAGAGTCATAAAGATTAACAACTTGGTCAAGTACCTTTGGTTTCTTATCAGCAGGGAGATCAGCCAACTTGGTTAATCTCTTCAACTTTGTGGTGGTTGCAGTAGCAGTAGTGGTGGAGGCAACCACAGGAGGAGCAGTTACAGCAGCAGAGGCTTCATCTTGAAGCCTTTTCCGTCTAAGATCCTCATAGAATAAGCGGCATTCCTCTTGAGATTTTTTAATCATCTCATCAACTTCAACCTTCCTCTCCTCTATTTCTTCTGGTATTACTGAGGGCATGAAGGCATGTCTCACTGGTGGGACCAGTGGAGGTGCATGGGAGCCAATTGAAATACCAGTACTCCTTGTTACTCTTTTGGTAGGCTCAAGAGAGGCAACCTCAGTAATCTTCCTCTTTCCCTTCCTGGTGGGCTTGGCAGCAACTTCCTCTTCCTTCTGGATTTCAGCAATAATTTCTGAAAATAAAACTCTCATCCTCTTCAAGTTATCACTGTTGAAGATTGGTACAATCATGGTTTGGAGTGCAACTCCAGCTTCTTCAGTATTTAGCCCTTGAAGATGCCTAATCAGGCCTTGATTATCCAGAATTGCAGAAATCATCCTTCCATAGGGTATGTTCAAGTTCTTTCCTTTCCTGGAGAACATAACGTTTCTGTGCAGGTGGTCAAAGATGAGACTTGGCATATTGAGTTTGGATTTAACCTCGTAATGCCACATGATGAACTTGTGGTCACTGCTTACAGTGTCAACAGACCCAGATTTTGGCACGATGCAGTTCATGATGATCTTGAAGAGCACCCTGAATTTGTTCTTCATATCCATGGCCTTTGAACCACCAGGCTTCTCAAAGATTGTATCGTTGATGGTATCCATTCCACCATACTCGTTTTCCCAGTAATCCTTGATTACTCTTCCAGAATTAGGACATTTGATAACATCAGAAATTATATCCTGAGTTATCATAATGTTTCTTCTTTGAACGCAGCTGTGCATGGTGTTGTCTTTACATTTATCATACATCCAGAATTCCTTCACTAGTTCTTGATAAACGGGGAAGTTCTCCATGCAGAAGAAATCAATGATTCCCATATCAGCAAAATTAGTTCTGAATGTGTACCCATTATCAGCCAAATCTTTGAAGTCCACTTGATGTTCACACATCACCTTCAGTTGGTGTTGCTCGACGTTCGCCATAGTAGGTTAGGGTTCTAGTTCAGGACCATACATAACTTGCTGTGGAGCAGCCATTACAGAGAAATAGAGAGATATAGAGAGCAGGTAGTGAGAGAGAGGTTTAGGGTTTCAAGAATGTGGCTTCTCAGAGAGAGATAATGTGAGTACTGGGTGAAGTGAGTGGGGTGAGTGGGAAATAAATGTGTTGAAAAAGGCAAACCGCCTTGTTCAGTTTTCAAAATAAATGAATTAAAAAATTTGTCGTTTTATAAATGAAAGGTGTCAAGTAAAGCAATAAAGAGGCGCAGTAAAACTGTCATCGGCAGTAAAAACAATAATGACTCAGTGAGAGCAAATCTCAGCCACTAACGCATCAACCGGTCTCAAAGAGACACTGTACACAAAGATTCCTAGAGGGAACTTGTAACTGACTCACATGAATATGAACAGTTAATAACAACAGATGATGCAAATAAGAATAATTAATTAAATAATGAATAATGAATATATATAAAACAGAGGCATATTAAAAAAATAGACGCTATAACTAAAACAGATGTTATAACTAAAACAGAGGCACATGTCAAAAACAGACACAAACATAGAAACAGGGGCACATATGCAATCAGACGCAGACATTTCAGAGGCGCAAAAATCAGAGGCACATATATATTCAAGTTAAACACTTATTCCTTTATAAGATGAAAATTCAAGTTCTTTCTTATAAAGTTGAATCTATCTTATTGATTGTCAATATCAATAAATTTAATTTCAAGTGTCCCTTTCTGAATATAGTCTCTAATAAAGTGATGTTTAATTTCAATATGTTTAGCATGTGAATGGAAAATAGGATTTTTAGTCAAACATATTGCAGAGGTATTATCACAGTGTATAGGAATGTTACTCTCTTGAATCTGATAGTCTTCAAGCTGATACTTCAACTATAGAAGTTGTGAGCTACTGCTTGCAGCAGATATGTACTCAGCTTATGTTGTTGATAGTGTAATTGTGCTTTGTCTTTTGTTGGACCACGAGATAAGGTTTGCTCCAAGAAATTGGCAGCCACCACTTGTGCTCTTTCTTTCAAGTCTATCTCCAGCAAAGTCAGCATCACAGAAACCTACTAACTTGTAATTTTCTGAATTCTTATAAAGCAAACTAAGGTTAGTAGTTCCTTTGAGATACCTAAAGATTCTCTTGATAGTAGTTAAGTGAGATTCTCTAGGATCAGATTGGAATCTTGCACATAAGTACACACTAAACATAATATCAGGCCTTGAGGCAGTAAGATAAAGGAATGAACCAACCATACCTCTATATACCTTTTGGCCTACCTTTTTACAATATTCATCTTTTCTGAGAGCACATGTTGGATGCATTGGTGTGCTCATTGGTTTGGTTTCCTCAAGCTTGAACTTCTTTAAGAGTTCTTTTACATATTTAGTTTGATGGATATAGGTTCCATCTTGACATTGCTTGATTTGAATACCAAGGAAGAATTTTAATTCTCCCATCATACTCATTTCAAACTCATTCTGCATAAGCTTAGAGAATTCCTCACAAAGAGATTCATTAGTAGCACCGAATATAATATCATCAACATATATTTGAACTATAATAAATTGCTTTTTAGATGATTCTAAAGAGTGTAGTGTCCACCTGTCCTCTTTCAAAACCATTTGACATTAAAAAGGAGCTCAGTCTGTCATACCAAGCTCTTGGGGCTTGTTTAAGACCATAGAGAACCTTTTTAAGTTTGAAAACATGCTTTGGATAAGCAATATCTTCAAATCCAGGTGGTTGTTTTACAAACACTTCCTTACTTATAAAACCATCTAAAAATGCACTCTTTACATCCATTTGATATAAAGTAATGCCATGATGTGCAACAAATGATAATAAAATTCAAATTGCTTCAAGTCTAGCTACAGGAGCAAAGGTTCCAGTATAATCTATACCTTCCTCTTGTGAATACCCTTGAGCAATAAGTCTAGCTTTGTTTCTTACCACTTTGCCATCTTCATCAAGTTTGTTTCTGAAAACCCACTTAGTTCCAATGGCTTGTTTCTTCCTTTTCACAATTCATATGGAGTCTTATTCAAAATAGGTCTAATATAGATTCTATTTTGAATATAACATGCAGTGTTAACTGCTTCTGCCCATAAGTGCTTTGCAACATTAGTTTTGTGAATCATGGTTCTGGCCATTTCTTGAAGGGATCTATTTTTCCTTTCTACAACACCATTTTGTTGTGGTGTTCTAGGTGATGAAAAATTGTGAGAGATGTCATGCTGGTCACAGAAGTTTTGAAATTGTTCATTTTCAAATTCTCTATCATGATCACTTCTAATTGTTGTAATACAAAAACTTTTTTCATTTTTCACTTGTTTGCAAAAAACAGAGAACGTTGTAAATGACTCATCCTTGTGAGCTAGGAATTTTACCCATGTCCATCTAGTATAGTTATCAACAATTACAAGACCATATTTCTTTCAGACAAAGATACAATTCTGGTAGGACCAAATAAATCTAAATGCAAAAGCTCAAGTGGCCTTGAGGTGGAAACAATATTTTTGGATTCAAAAGAAGATTTTGTTTGTTTTCCTTTTTGGCATGCTTCACAAAGAGCATCAGATTGATACCTAAGATTTGGTAAGCCTTTAACAAGTTCTTTCTTGTTAAGCTTTGAGATTAACCTCAAGCTGGCATGACCCAATCTTTTGTGCCAAGTCATTGTTCTTCATCAACTGACAAAAAGAATTTGACATTTTGATTTGCCAACTCAGAAAGTTTTATTTTATAAATATTGTTCTTTCTCTTTGCTTTAAAGAAAATGGATCCATCTTTCTTGCTCTTGACTATACAAGTATTATCACTGAAGCCAACATCATACCCACTATCGCATAATTAACTTACACTTAGTAGATTATGCTTCAGGCCATTAACAAGTAAAACATTATCAATTGAAGGTAGAAATTTCTCACCAACTTTTCCACTTCCAATGATTTTACCTTTTTGGTTTCCTCCGAAACCTACTGTTCCACTTTCTTTTATTGGAATCAAGTGGATTCAGAAACAATGACCCTTGATTGTTTTGATGATAACAAATAGTAAATAGAACAATTTATCCTTTGATGTGTTTGTTAGTGTGCAGTAAATCACTATTTATCAGAAGAAATTGTCTTAGAAGACTTAGTGAAATTGTGAATTTCACACTTAGATCCATAAATCTAAGTCTGGCATGGATCCTCTGAAATCTCACTGACATCATCATGTGAAAGCCTTGCTCTGAAATGGTCAACTATGTTGGTGGTCAACGCTCTGGTAAGACCATTCTTTGACTTGGTCAACTCTGTTGGTGGTCAACGCTCTGGTAAGACCATACTTTGACTTGGTCAACTCTGTTGTCGGTCAATGCTCTGGTAAGACCATACTTTGACTTGGTCAACTCTGTTGGTAATCAACATTGGGAAGACTATGTTCTGGCTTAGTCAACTCTGTTTTTGGTCAACGCTCTGGTATTCAGTCAACGCATAAACAGACTTTGGTTAGACTACTCTATGGAAGCCTTCGTCCAATTCTTCATGACTCTCTCATGTGAAAGGCCAACACATTTTGTGTTGAAGAACTCACCTCTGTTTCAAGCTCACTCTGGTGAATAGTGTGGCTCTGATAAGAAATCAGACTGAAGTTCATTTAAGGCTACTTCATGTATTTAAGAGACCTCATTGATGAAGCATTTTAATGTACGAGGTATCAAAGGCCAAAGGGAATGTCAACGAATATAATCATCAGGAAACTTGCTCTCGAAGGGTCTTATATTCAAAAAGCTCATAAGAGACAACCATTTTGATTTTGTCTGCTGTGTCAGTATGCTTTGAGCAGAGTGGAAAATGACGTGACTTGCTAAAGCCATAAAAAGGGGATCTGAAGTCTTTTGACCTAGGTGAAAAGAGATGTTAGGTCACAACGGCACTATTCACAACCCTAGCTATATATACCTTACTTCACCCACTGAAGTAGGTTAACCCTGTGATACAAAGTAAGCAACGAAGAATCATTCCAAGTATTTGAGATCACATTGAACAAAGCACTTAATTGTTTTTACCCTTTCAGTTTGAAAGTTATTCTTTGTGCTTGAGTTTTTCATTGTATATCCTCTCTGTGAGAGTTATTTTGATATTGTTTCAAATCTTTTTTGAACATTGTATTTAGCCCAGTAGTGGCTGCATTCCTTAGAGGCTTGACTGCACTAAGTCGTTCTAAGAAATTGTGAGTATAGCCAGGTTGACAGTATTATACTCTTAAGTGTAAACAGGTTGGTTATAATGGAGAAATCCGTCAAGTGAGTGAAGGAACTAGACGTAGCTATCAAGTGATAGTTAACTAGTATAAATCACTGTGTCACTCTCTTCTCTCTTCTCTTTACTTACATTCTCTATGACTGTTGGTATCTTTGGATTTCAAATTCGTGTTTTGAAACGTGAGTTCCTCTGGTTTGTAACCAAGACTCTTTTTACAATTTTGGCTTACACCCTAAATCATAGATGCTTGTTTGTTTCGTGTAACACACTCAGCAAGAAATCTTTGAAATCCCTCTTCATATTTTGAAGAGTTACATTCAATCTTTTCCTCAATTTTAGAGCTGTCACTCACCAGACGGTCGTTTTCAGCTTTGAGTTTCTCATTCTCTTCATTGAGTATTTGAAATTCTTTTGAAAGTTTTGAGAATTTCTTTTTCAATGATTTATACTCAATGTTGAACTTAGAAGACTCATCTAAGAGTTCATCAAAAGCTATTTGAATATCAGAAGATGAGTTAGAATCTACCTTTTCATCTTCTTCTTCACTGTTTGATCCTATGGTAGCCATCAGAGCCATGTTGGCTTGTTCCTCCTCATTATCATCAGACGATGATGAATCAGAATCATCCCATGTTGCCATGAGACCCTTCTTCTTCTTGCCTTTGAAACCACATTTCCATGTTTTCTCTTTCTCGAGTTGTGGACATTCAGACTTGAAATGTCCTGGCTTTTTGCACTCGTAGCAAGTAACTTGACTTTTGTCCTTGTAGTCCTTCTTATCCCTTGAATCTTTCCGTTCCCTTGAGTCCTTCTTGTGGAACTGCTTCTTGAACCTTCCTTTGTTTTTTCACATACGTTGAATTTTCCTTAATATTAAGGAAATTTCTTCGTCTGTGTCTCCACCACTCTCATCAGACGATCCTTCGTCTGCTTCCAGTTCAGCTTGAAGTGCTTTGGAGGAGGATGTTTTGTTTGTAGATTTCAAAGCAATGGACGTTGATTTCTTATGAGGTTTTTCTTCATCTAGCTCAAGCTCGTGAGCTCTCAAGGAACTCAGAAGATCTTCAAAACAGAAGACATTCAGGTCCTTGTCTTCTTGAATAGCCGTGACCTTAGGTCTCCACTTCTTTGGCAGGCTTCTTAAGATTCTCTTTACGTGATCAGCAGTGGTATAACTTTTCTTAAGAACCTTTAGACCATGAACTAGTGTTTGGAATCTTCCAAACATAGTTTTAATGCTTTCACCCTCTTCCATTTTGAAGAGTTCATATTGTCTAACCAAGATATTAGCCTTGGTTTCTTGCACTTGGGAAGTACCCTCATAGGCCAAAGCAAATGAGTCCCAAATTTCTTTGGCAGTTTCATTCTTTCCGCATTTCTCATATTCCTTCTCAGAAATAGCACTTAATATATTTCTTTCTGATGTAGTTAATAAGCTTTAATTTGCTCATTTTCCCATTTGTCCCTAGGAATAGGTTTATTCTTGGAATCAACCGGTTCATTGTATTGTTTTTTAACCATATCCCAGAGTTTGAATTATTGAGAATTGAAGAAGGATTTAACTTTATCTTTCCAGTAGTCGAAGTTTGTTCCAGTGAACAAAGAAGAACGGTTAACGTGACCACCGACTTCGTTGCTTGCCATGTATAAAGAATAAGATCTTTTCCTCTTACACTGTTAAGTGCTCAACTAAGAGGCCGAGCTCTGGTACTAATTGAACGTGGCAAAAACACAAGAAAGGGGGGTTTGAATTGGGTTTTAGAAATCTTTTCGCAAAACTCGAGTGTTTATGAAAACCGTTTCAAAACAAGTAAGTAAGGAGAAGAGAAGAGAATGACACAATGATTTATACTAGTTCACTATCACCTGATAGCTACATCTAGTCCCTCCACACACTTGAAGGATTTCTTCACTATAATCAACCTGATTACACTTGAGAAATCTCCCTCTATAATTTTTAATCTTAAAAATTATACCACAAAAAATTGATTTGAAAAGGTTTTTCCATTAATATTTTTTTGTATAATTTCATGTGAGCATCTTTCCTTTAAATTTAGATTCACCATATGTATCATAATAAATTTACTTCTTTGGGAATAAAATATTTTTTTGGGAGTAGATCATAATTAATTCATCTTTGAACTTCTTAATTGTTTATTAATCAATTTTATGGAAAATGTGTAGGATAATTAATGGGGATAAGGGTATAATTGATAAATTGTAACCTTAAACTATCAAAACGACAAGTAAAAAGGAATAAATTTCTTCTTAAAAATTGACAAGTAAAAAGGAACGGAGGGAGGATTATGTACACCACTTCAATAAATCATACTCTGTTATAAATTTATCACAATTGTTAATACTCCAATAATTAAAAAGAATAATTTAGTAAAATTGTTTCACTCACTAAGTTATTTATTGTTTTTCTTAATCCTTATGAAAAAAAACCTTAAACGTCGGTCAATATGAAAAAAGAGGGAGTATGTAATTAGATTCACTAGGTTGCATTAGGACATATATAAGAAAAAAATAATTGTTGCACACCCCTTAAAAAATGTACTTCGCCTTTAATAGTCTTGAAATCTAAAAAAAAAATTGTAAATCCTAAATTGTCCTCATTAATTAAAGGCATGGAAACCAAAGAGTTGTAAGAGAATAAAGATAGATTAAAATTAATTAAGAGTAATTTTGGGTTAACATCATTTAATAGATTAAAAGTGGATATTTTGCTTATATTTTGTAACAACAACTATGGGGATTTTATTGCTTATATATAAAAACAGAGGGAGTAATTGTTTTTCCCTCTTAATGTAGTGTTTAATTCATTTTATCTGAGTAATTTTATTGTGTTTAATGCTTTTATTGATTGTTCATCTTGGAATTGATCTCAAACTTAATTTATAGATGGAAAAATTTACTGTTGAGTTATAATGCAAATTACTATGATCATAATGATCCGATGGATAGGACATTGGGAATAACAAATTCCTTATCGAAGGGATTGGGTTCTTTTTTTTATAAGCAAACACTACAAGAAAATGCGGGCATACCAATGGCCTAATACCGACGGGCAGCACCCGTCGCCAAAAAACCGCCTTTTCTGACAGCTTTAGTTGTCAGTAACCCTAACCTGTAGTACGCTAAACTTTACCGAAGGCAGAGGCCATCAGTAACATTTAGCGTACGATGGGCGATATTTACCGACGGCTAAAGTCGTTGGAAATGCGGTTTTTTTTGCGACGGGTTGCAACCGTTGGTAATAGGCCGTCGGTATGCCCGCTTCTGTATTTTTCGACGGCCTAAGTCCGTCGGTAAATTTACAACGATTTTAGATTCCCCCGCTTATTTTTTCAAATACCAACGGGATAGGGTCGTCGGTATTTGAACATGACCGTCGGTAATGGCGAGACAGTTTACCGACGGGTTAAGGCCGTCAGTAATGTCCGGATACAACCAGAGGACGAGCCCTTCTTAGTTTTACGTTTTCTCTTCTCTTCTCTCCTTTCCCTCTTCCGTCCTCCCTCTCCCCTTGAAGCGCCGCCCGCCACCCCCATGTCGTCCTCCACCGCGTCGTCTGCCACCACCACGCCATCCTCACTCTCCCCTTGTAGCGAGTGCCACATCACCATCTGCCCCAAAGCACCTGCCTCCTCAGCGCTGCCGCCACCACCACACCCTCCACCGCATCTCCGCCTCCCTTGAGCTCGTGTTTTCGTCGTTCTTCACCTCCTTCCCTTACCGTTAGTCCTCTCCTTTCATCATTTTCTTTTCATTTCTCACTGTTTTTATTTTCCCCTTTCGAATAGAAAATTTTAATTCAATTTTATTTTATATTAATCGTTTTGAATTCTGAAATTTAGCATTGAAAGATACAATACAATATAAGAGTGTGTTCCCATTGCTGGAGTCCTTCTTCAAGCATCAGGTTAGTGTTTCATGTTTCAAAATCAATTTCTATTTGCTGTATTGGTTCGATGTGGTCTACACTTTAACTTGAAGCTTTCGGCTATATGAATTTGAATGTTGGACTTGGATCTGCATTAGATTGTTCCAATAAGGTGTTTTCTGTTTTTCACAGTGCTTCTAATTTGCATGCAACTTTTTAAGGTTACCTGATAGTGAAATTTTAGCTCTGCTTAGTTCTCTTAACTCCTCTTGCAAAACTGAATTTGGTTAAAAATGAGTATGGAATGAAGTGGTTTATGTGTGGAAACTTTTGTCTTGGTTGATTAGCCTAGCATATTGTGGATTTATCATGTGATTGAATGATTTAATGGGGTATATTGTGGATTAGGCCGTAAGAATTTAGTTAGTGATGGTTATATGGCTTCGGAATTGTAAGTTGAGAAGTTTTTTTTTTTTCATGCAATTGGTTGATTTGATGGAGTACATTGTGGATTTAGTATGCGATTGGATGAGTGATTGTAAACTTGATTTTAGATGAGCTTGATTTTGCAAAATTGATTTTGGTTAAAACTGAGTTTCAAATGAAGTAATTTATGTGTTCATATAGAAGTGATCTTGACAAATAGGCTTTTAAAAACAACTTTATTTAATTAGTTTCTCTTTTATCCAGAGGTGATCTTTGTTCTATTAAGGCATCCTTCGCCACTTCGCCGCGCCACCACAGCTGCCACCACCGCCCGTGCCTCTACCACTACTCTGCGATCGAGATTTGCTCGTTATATGTTTTTATAGTGTGAGTAATTTTGTATGATTAAGAACCATAGTTTAATTGAAATTTTGTATGATTAGAGACCGTATTAGATACCGTAGTTTAGTTGAAATTTTGTATGATTAGGGATTGTAATTATGATTAGAAACTGTATGATTTGTGACTATTATGTAATTTTGTATATTTGGGACTGTAATTGTAATTAGAGACTGTATGATTAGGGACTGTAATTATAATTAGAGACTGTATGACTGTGATTGTTGTTGAATTGAAAAATCAATGTTGAGATTGACTAACGAAGGATATGTGAATGATGTTATGACTATATGAGATACCTTGTCTGGTTGAGCTTTGAGTAAATGTGAATTACTTTTGTTTTACACAATTGAGGAATAATTTAAACTGTCATAGCCGTAATATTGTCGTGCTGGAACCTTGGGGAAGATGAGCACCCAAGTTATATAGTTTTCTAGGTACCTTGTCTATGCTTGTTATTAGTATCGGAGAAAAGTCTTAGCTTCTCGTCTGAGGTTCAATTTATTATTGAATGCATGTACTCTTTTAGGGTACCACGTGTTCATTGTATATTGAACCTTGAATTATCCAAGTCGAACAGTTTGGGAAAAAAGTTTTTCTTTACTCGTATAATAGTTGTTGCTTAATTCTCGTATCTTTATATTTGATGAAGTTTCGGTTCGATTCATTTTCTTTTGTTCTCTGGGTGCATACTTGATCGCGGTATTCATAACTGTGATCATGTAGTGTACTCAGAGACTAATGGGAAATACTGCTGAAATTTTGTCAAGTATAAGATATGAGAATTAAGAAATGACTATTATACGAGTTCTAAAAAAGTTTTTCTCGAATAGGATAAGGTCATACCATTTAAAGAAAGAAAGCGGTTCTAAGAACGTCGTGTTGCTGACCTAGGTAATTATAAAATATAATGAATAGTTTTTTAATAATGTTTATATTATTTTCTTACAAAAAAAATTGACTTATTTGTTTATGCATGACATGAGGAGTTTGAGACGAGGATGTCTCAGATTAGATCTCAGACATCAACATGTTCCCCGTCTCAAAGCCTTGAGGATCCATCTGCACCGCTCAGAGTTTGGGCAGATGTTGTTGGCGGAAAGAAGAAGGGTCGCCTATATGGTGCTGGAGACCTTGCCAACAACTACAAGAAAGGGACCAGCCGCCTCCACATCGGAGAATCATCGAGTAGTGGTGGTGCCAGTCGTCGCTCTGCCGCGGATGAGCAGGAGTTAGTCAAGGTGAAGCGAAGACTGGCCGCTTTCGAGGAGGAGACCCATCGGACGAACACCATTTTGGCTCAGGTGCTGGAGCGACAGGAACAAATGTACCGGATGCTAGCTCGCCAGCAGCCTCAGCCTCATCATCAGCCGCCGCCTCTGCCTCCGCCTCCTGGTACTGATAATGTCGATGACGCGGATGGTTTAGAGCATCTCGTGCATGATCAGGACTATGAAGATTATTAGTGATGTTTGTACTTTTTTTTTTTTATATTTTGATATTGTTCGGCTATTTTTTTTTAATTTATATTACGATTCTTTTTTACTTTGTTTTTTAGTTTACGTTTTCAAATTTCTTAATATGGAATAAATTAATAATTAAATAACTAAATAAATAATTAATTAATAATTAAATAATTAAATTAATAATTAAAATTAACCAATTTAATTAAATTAAATTAATAGTTAATTAAATTAATTAATTAAAGAAATTAATTAATTTAAAAATTAAATAAATATATCAATTCATTAATTTAATTAAATATAAAAAATTAATCAATTAATTCAATTAATTATTTAATTAAATTAAAAAAATAACAATACCGACGGGTATGGTCGTCGGTAATCACCGTCTGGCATTACCGACGGTCGCGTCCGTCGGAATATTACCGACGACCTTTTCCGTCGGAAACTACCGCCAGTTTTTAACTGACGAGTTAGCCCATCGGTAATACCCATGGTAAAATTAAAAAAAAAATCTGTCGGTAATCATTTGCAATGACCATTTTACTGACGGGCTTGTGGCTGTCGGTAAATATACGTTTTCGAGGCTTTTTTGCGTTACCGACTGCTTTTAGCCATGGGTAATCACGCGTTTTCTTGTAGTGAAAAATTCATTATTGAGAGTACAAGGAGTACTCCAACCCACATACAGGAATTGCTTAGTTCCTATTTCAGAACATGAAAGCACCCCAAAGGGTTCATACACCAATCAGAAAAAAGTAAACCACAATTTCTTCCTTCTTTACATAAAAACCAACTCCAAGAGACTGCCTTAATTTGTGCAGTAGTGTTGCTGAATTCCGCCACCAACCCCTGAAATAAGATTTTATTACGTAATAACCGCATAACCACATAAAGTGCTGTAAGCCTTCATGGTGGAAAACTATAGTAACTCCCAGCCAGGCGGATATAGCAGACCAGATAATGTAGGCAAAAGAGCAAGTGAAAAAAAGATGGTCAATTGCTTCATCATTCTGGAAACAAAAACAACAACTGGAAGTATGGGGTCCATGAAGAATTCCGTGCCGCAGCAACATGTCCCGCGTAGGAATACATCCCAGCAATAAGCGCCAAGTAAATACAGCACTTTAGAAGGAATAGAGCATCTCCAAAGAACTTTAATAGCTCTGTTCAAATTGTAATCGACATTAGGAGAGCTGCTGCGTGATATCAGACCTTGATAAGCGGATTTGACGGTGAAAGAGCCCGAGGCATCGAGTAACCATTTCCATCTATCATTATCCTCTTTGCTTGGGAAAACTCCATTCAACAGGGATAGCAATTCAGCAAACAAACCCTCCTCCTAGACAAATAAATTTCTCCTCCAATGCCAATGCCAATGCCAATTTTTATCTTGCCAATCAAGGTTTTAAATTGCGGTTGCGGTGGCGGATGCGGTTACGGTTGCGGTCGCTGCGGTTGCGGATATTGCGGTCGCTGCAGCGCGCATTGCGGCCGCTGCGGCGTGAAATAAATTTATGTTCGCACAAAATGTAAAAAAAAATTCTATAATTATTCTAATTCACTATATATCTTTTTATGAATAGTATTGTATAAATTTTCATTCATTTTAAAGACATTGCATCATCTTTATGTATAATTTCAACTTAATTATAGTAAAAATAGCATTACTATAAATAACCTTCTAAAATATACTATTTGAGCACATATAAATACGAAATTAACAAAGAAGTAAGAATATGAAAAGTGTACAAATATAAATAAACCACAAATGAAAAGCAACATTATACTCACACTGTCACCATTTGCTACCACATGATGGAATGACGTGGATGATCATAGCCTTCACTTTGACTATCATCCTGTGTGACTCCTTGACCAAAGACATATTCAAAAAAACCCCCACTTGATTGGTGATGATAAGGATCTTGATAATTCACTAATGGTTGGTGATATGAGGGAGCTTGATCACTTGCATATGGGTTATATGTGTTGATTTGAGGATATTGATAAAAAGGAGGATAAGATTGTTGACTACTCCTTGAAGAATCATCAATACTCAAGTCGCTGAAATTGTGTGCAATACTTGAACCAGAATCTTCAAGTGAAGCTTTTTGTCTTCTTTTCCCCTTTCGAGAACATGATCCATCTCTTCTACTGTCAGGTATTGAACTATCAGAAGGGCCATATCAGTCAAGCTCCTATAACGCCTATTATGTGGTAACTCCTGATAATAATCATTTTGATCATCATCATCATCATCATTATGACCACCACCACCATCTTCTTCAGCTTCTACATTACCACCTCCATCACCATCACCACCGGTATTACTTGGTAGACTTAAACCACCAGTATTTTCATTAGAATCGTCATCATCATCATCATCATCTGCCATATTTTCAACAGAATCATCATTATCATCACCAATTTCCACATTTTCATCATCAGAATCCACTATAGGCAACCATGCTGCATTTTGTGATCCATCTAATAGTGGACCTTCTCTCTCTTCAATCCATGGGGATAGTGGATCATCCTCTTGAAATATGTAGTCAAGGTTAATAGGATTAAAACTTTCTTCAATTTCTTCTTGACTTTTTCTCATTTCACTCCTCATTTTCAACTTCATGTTGTAATGTGTGAAGACAAGCTTTTGTAGCTTTTTATACTTCAATCTATTCCTTGTCTTTGTGTGGATGTAACTAAATGTGCTCCAATTCCTCTCACAATTTGTGGCTGAAGTTGTTTGACTGAGAACTCTTACTGCCACATGTTGAAGTTCAGGAGCACATGAACCAAATATCATCCACCATTCAGCTTTATAACAAAGCAACAAACGTTAAAGAAAAATTATTAGTTATATGAAAAAAAAAGTTAAAATTGATTGATTTATAAAAAAGAAAATAAAAATTAGTATTTTACCTGAATTCATCCTAGACCAACCTTGTTGAGCTACAGGTGTACCAAACGTTTCACTCTTTTCTTTAAAAATCATTAACTATGTACATAACATAATATGTTAATATGTATGTGTATGTGTGTGTGTGTGTATATATATATAATCTACAAAATTAAATTATAAATTTTCATTACTAACCTGGTTCAGAGCTTTAATTTGACCATCCAAGCTTCTTTCTAATGTCGTGATGACCCTATGTGTTCCTTCAAATGTTTCTTTATAGACATCACATCCATGTTCAACTCCATATTGAAATTGTGGGAATTAAGAAAATAACCTAAAAAAAGATATTAAATTTTTATTTATGAAATTATAAATATAAAATTACACGACAAAAGTAAGTTTATAAATTATATTGACTTACCAGCAGAATGAAGATCAGAATGCATGAATCTCCAACGCTTATCTATTATCTCATTATACCTAGAATGATAACGAGAATTTTGTTGAATTGCTTGTTTGGCTCGATCAATGACTTCATATATAAAACCCATTGTTGGTTTCTCATCACCATCAACCAACCTCAAAACTTTCACTAAAGGCTCAAACATTTTCAATATGTCATTGGCCTTACTCCAGAATTCACTTTCTCCAACAATTTTCCTTGCTTCCATTGCTGGTCCACTTTTCTCTCTGCCAAATTTAGATCTTCTAAATTCTTCAGAGCTGAACATGTTTCTTAGACCTTGCTTTTGCTTCACAATTGCCTGAAGTTGTAGGAACTGTGTTGCAAAACGGGTAACACCGGGACGAACAATTTCTCTACCTCCAGTATATTTTTTCATGAGATTCACAGTCCATATATGGTTATAGATAAAAGTTGTTACTATCTTTGCTTCATTTAGTACCTCTGTACATATTTAGTACCTTCTGTACATTTTTCTTTTTCCCAATATCTTCCAAGCAAAGATCCAAACAGTGAGCTGCACAAGCAGACCAATACAAATGTGGTCTCTTCTCCATTAGTTTTTGACCGGCAGCTTTTAATGCAGCTTCATTATCAGTAACCACTTGGACTACAAATTCTTCCCCCACTTCCTCTACAATTTTATCTAACAACTGGAAGTAGTAATCAGTATTTCTACTATCAACACCAGAAGCATCAATAGATTTTAAGAAAATTGTCCCTTTACTACAGTACACTAAAAAATTCATAATATGTGTATGGTTAATACTATCAGTCCAACCATCACACATTATTGTTACCCCTTTTTCTTTCCATGTGTTTTTCAATGTACTCAACCAGTTAAGCATAATTTGATACTCATCATCTAAGTATATGTTTGAGACTTCATAAGGAGTTGGACATTTAGCCTTTTTACCTGCCTCGCCATCAGCAGCTGCAATGATCAAATTATGCAACCAAGGAGAGCTAGATAAATTCATTGGTAAGCGTTCATAGATTAAAAACTTGCTTACAGCCTTTCCAATCGTCTTCCTCGCTGTGTTCATGAAACCCCCACTGATTTTCGGTTGCTTCGAGCTTTTACTCCTCACAAGGTCAATGTTTGTTGATCTCAAAGCAAAATTGACATCTTGTGGCCTTTCAAACCTACTAACTTTTGCACGAGACCCTCCACCTTCTTCATACACATTTGTATACCCTCCTGTTCGCTGTCTAAATTGTTGCCTTTCTTCCCATTCTTGTTGCGATCTAATGCTTTCCTCTGTAGCAAGCCTCACTTGCTCATCAATACAGTATAAGTCTTCCTCTTCATCATCTCTTCTCAAGCATTTTTCCAATTCTTCTTTTCTTTTCCTTGAGTCAATTTTCTTCACTTTCGCATCAAGGAGAAATTTCATCATACTTTCTCTAACCAGTGTGGTCACTCTAGCACAACCTGCAACGTTTCCCCTCATATGTGCCATGTGTTGTTTCAATCTTGTGATTCCACCTTTTATCACTAGTTCACAAAGTTTGCATTGGACATTGTTTCGGCTTCCAGGCACCGGTATTCCATAATGCCATCCAATGTCGTCACTTGGAGCACCGTCTAGTCTTCTAGTGGGAAATACTTCTTCTCTTGGTGGCATTGTGTATATTTTACAATACCTGTTCAACATTCATAAAATAAATATCAACAAAAACTCAATCAAATTTAAATATTTAATATAAACTAGTAATTAGATGAACAAAAATAAGCTAATTATTAACGTGTAATGAAAATAAATAATAATTTGATATGCAATATAAGCTACTGCTAGTTAATTAAATTTTTCTCCTAAAATTTCTCAAAATTTTCCTCTAATAATTTTCAAATTTCATCGAATTCCCTCACAAAAACATACCTCACTTCCCAAATTTTCTCTCTACTAAAACTCCTAATTCTTCCATCTACAAGAACTCTCTCATTACTCACGTACACTCCAAAAAAAATAATTCAAGGCTACCAAAAGACTGATTCAAAGACTAAAAAAAATTATTAAAGGTCATAATATAATTTTTTCAACTTTTTTTTGACACAAAAAAATGAAGCAAATTTCCAGCCAAAAAAAGCAAAGTACAAAAAAAAAAAAATAAAAATAAAAAGGAGAGAGCATCCACGCTACCACTCCCTCAAAACACCCACTCTCCTCTAACAATTTCCAAAATTAAAAAAAGACAAGAAGAAGGAAGCAGAGTAGCTTCCAGAACCACTCCCCTCATCTCCCAAAAACAAGACCCACTCACCTCTTCGCTGACTTCTTTCTTCCACACGAAACAAGCAGCAGCAGCGCCTAGTAGAAGAAACAAACAAGCAGCAGCAGCAGCACGCCAGCAACTAGTAGAAGCTGCAGAACAAAAAAAAACAGAATTACAGAAGCAGAGATGCAGAATCGCAGAGTTGGGAGAGGGAGTAGGGAGAGGGACTCACGGCACGGGCAACAGAAGAAGACGCAGAATCGCAGATCAGGAGAGGGAGATGGAGATGCAGAGTTGAGAAGAGCAAAGTCACGGACTTTGGGCAGCACACTTTAGATCTAGATCTGAAAGGGAGATATGAATGGGAATAGGGAAATCAGACAAAAGATAAAAAGGAAAGGTACCATTTGCATCTGATATCTCTGATTTTTTTTTAAAGCACTGTTGAAGTCGAACGGAACGGGGTTGCGGCCTGTTGCGGGAAAAACGCCGTTTTGTTGCGGCCCGTTGCGGAAAATTGCGGTTTTGTTGCGGCCGCATCCCGTGATTTTGAAACACACCGCAATTGCGGTCCGATGCGGTTGCGGCGCCGTCCGCATCCGCAATATTGCGGCCGCAAAACGTGATGCGGTCCGCAATTTAAAACCATGTTGCCAATAACCCGATTCAGCCACCATTCAATCTTGCCTAGCAACAATTTGATATAATCTAGGAAAAAGCTCTGTGAGGGGTGCATTGCCAAGCCACTTGTCTTGCCAAAATCTAATAGTGTTGCCATGTCCTAGGTTATGTTTCACTGCTACAGAAAACAGTCCCGATTCCAGTGTGATTAAATCCCTCCACCATAATACATTCAATGAGGTAGTTTGTCAAGTATAATTGAAAACAAATTACCTTAAAGAATTTGAAGGTTAGTTAGATGAATCAAACTTGATAATTGAAACAATTACCTAAGAGGTAGACTAAAGGGATTTTGAAACTAATCACTTTTATACACACTTAAACATTGTGCTTAATTTTATTTTAATATAATTTTTAATCGTTCTTTAGTACTCCTATACATTTTAATCCATCGTGTCAAACTGTCAATCGTAAGTCAAGCCACCCACTTAAAAAAAAATTAAAATGTTTTTAGAAAGCAAACGAAACATTTTTTACTTTTTTTTTTAAAAAGTTTGGAATTTTCTCTTTGCCAGCACACCCACAGTCCAATCATTTTGGAGGCATGTCCCTCCTTGGACAGCCTCTCTTATTCCCCACAACGTCAACAACTAGCTAGGGAGGATTAGGTTGAATTAAGTGAATGCTCTTAAATAAACGATCTTTTTTTTGGTACATAAGAGGGCCGAAGCCCAAATAAAAAGAAATAAAAAGAAGACAATTAAGCTAAACTAATAATACCGCGTGGCAAAACAGTAGCAGTTGCAGCTCCCTAGGAGGATTACTCACCTCCTGAACATCAAAAGAGCTTGTCATGAAGCTATAGTTCGCTAACCAATTCGTACACCGGTTCCCAGAGTAGTCATCGAAAGATCTTTATTTTTTTTTACTAGACTATTAAATAGACTTCTCCACTGATATATAAATGAGATGTATTTTTTTTTACACGTATTTGTTTTGTTATTTCTTAGTCAGTATGAATTCATAAGGAGTGAAATGGGTTTTCAGTTACATTGATCCTAATTCTGTAAACTTCAACATGTGACTTATTAGTCCTTTACAGATATGATATCTGTAAACTTTCATTTGTAACTTGTGATGCCAAAGGAAGTTGCAAGTTGGATAACTCACGTTTTATTTAGAATTTACTGCTGTATATGTATGTGATACATCTATGCAAATTCTACTTTGTATTCCATGGACAAATCATCCTCTTCATCTTCCCTAAAGAGCCTATCCACTTCTACAATCAGCATATGGTTTTTTTGTAAGATTTTGTTGTTATATTTTCAATGGTTTAGGGTTTTACTTCATCAAATACGGGCAGCATTTCTCACAAAAATACTTACTCAGCTGGATCATTTCACACAACTTTGCAGGATTTGCATCATATGAGCTCCAGTTTTGTGTTGAAAGTGGTTAGTTCACTCTTCTTTATCTTTTATGCTTTATTTCGCTCTTCTTTAGTAATTTGTGTTTGATATATTTATTTCTGAGATGATATTATTAGGGATTAACGCAAGAGGCTTTATATTGTGCACATTCATTACATCAGCTATTGGAGCAAAATTTGTCCTGATTTGCACAATTTAACACACTCAAAGAGAAAATATTTCACATTCTGCATTGCTCATAATTCAAATTGTTGTAGTAGAGATGATAAATGAGACAAACTTGCTTTGCTTTATAGCTGAAATCCTCATTCTCGTAGTGTGGTTATACTTGCTAAATTACTCATTGTTCAGTTGAATTGTCATCTTGTTATGATTTTGTTGAGCAGTCTTGTTTGTGTTGAAGCACCTCTCAAGTGCTGCAGAAATTAAGGTACAATTTTATTTTAATGATTTATGCTTTAGATATCAATGTCATTTTTACCAAATGCTACCATAATATCTCCACCCCTCTCTTGGCTATGATCTCTCGCAACTAATTTCTCAACCTGGTCATATGGTGCTCTTTTAACCTGTTAAGGCTCCATTCAAAATGTGTTTGTTTTTCTGTTATTTCAAATGGAATTTGACACCCCTGTCATGCAATATGAACAATCATTGTTTGTACTTGTATGTTTTTGTGTCTCTTGAGGAAATGTTTACATTTAAATCTGTAAATAATTGTTGTCTATAGATTTTTTTTTCTGGTTCAGTTCTCTAGTTATTGGATTAAAATAGATAGCAAAAGAAGGAAAAAAAAATGCTAAACATGGCAAATGTATTTCACTGTATACAAAATAATAAAGAAGCATCTTTATGATCGCTATGTGTGCATAGGATTGAAATTGAACACAAGTTTCTGTCTCTCTTTTACTAAGAATTGTATTTACTGGATTTGCATAGGATTGTAGCCTCCATTTGCAGTGGTATCTATCTCCATATATTTGCACTCCATCTATGTATGTTGAGCCTCTCTATTTGCTAGTGAAAGCTGCTGATCTGACTTTTTGAGTGATCCATTCATATTAACTTGTTTTTATATGTGCAGTCTATACATGAAGATCATCCTGAGGAAGATCATCCTGAAGATGAATGAAGTTAATTCGTGGAAGATTTAGATGTTTTTAGACTTATGATGACAAGATGTAATTATGTACTGGTGTTTTATGGTTGCGTAGTAGTGTTATAATATTTTGATATACTTAGACAAAGTTTTTAACCTTTGCTACTTGTATTAAGACTTGGTTATATTAAACTCTTGTTTATTATTAAATAGCTATAAAAAATTTAATGGTTTAGTTGTTTTAAATGATAGTAATTAATTATCTATATGGTTTATTCACATTTATAATTTACCGTATTTATTTAATTATGCGTTGAAATTATTTTATTGAAAATGAGTCGTGGCTAAAAAAGTATAACCGTGGCTTAAAATATAGGCAATGCTAGTATAACCGTGACTTAAAATATAGGCAACGTTTATGTCACCGTGGCCTAGAACAAGACCGTAAAAACCGCGCCTAAAACAGTCTAGAAAATCGCCTGTTCTTGAAGTTGGCAACGTTTGCATATGTGTGGCCTAAAGGTATAGGCCACGGTTAAAATTTTGTTGCCCAAAAGACGAGACAACGCTAGTATAACCGTGGCTTAAAGTATAGGCAACGCTTGTGTCACTGTGGTCTAAAACAAGACCAGAAAACCGTGGCCTGAAACCGGTACAGAAAACCGTGGCTTGTTCTTGTGTTATAGGCAACGGTTATCTTTGTAGCGTGGGCGAAAACAAAAAACCGTGGCGTAAAGGAATAGGCAACAGCCGCATACTCCACGCCTACAAAATCGTGGCCAAACCGTTGCCTAAAGTTTAGGCCACGGTTTTTTCATTTCTGGCCACGGTTTTTTATTGTTGCCTAAACTGATTTTTGCTGTAGTGTTCGTTTAGAATTTATAAATAAATTGGAATAAATATAAATAAAATTTCACTTCTCATAGTACTACCCATTTTCTTAAATATAAATTACACATTTTCTTAAATTTTTTATTTTTAAAATTTGTACTCCCTCTAGCTTCGAATATAAGAAAAAAAATTCCAATGTTAGTGGTCTAAAATATAAGTCAATCTCAATTATTTATACCCTATTTAATGATATCATTTCTAAAATACATTTCAATTAATTTATATTTTATTTTCTAATAACCTTTTGTATTCCTATGAAACAAGTTTTCATTAAGAACATTTTAGAAAATACAATTATTTTTTTACTGTACCTAAAAAATTAAATAAAATTAACTAATATTTTTAATTAGCATGAATTTTCTTTTTGCTTAAATTAAATTGGGAGGAAGTACTAATGAGTAAGAGTAAGAAGAATGAGTGCTTGACATCAATTAGCTGTTACTCCATTTTCTTAGCAGGTGACATTTGTCATGTTTTCGTAATTAAAACTTTGCCCCCTGATGAGAAGTAGGTCTCGGTAGTTGTCGATATACTTAAATAATTGAGAAATACTAAAAGTATATACTCTAAAAAAATACTCCCCTGATGAGAAGTAGGTTTCGGTAGTTGTCAATATACAAAAAGTACAGTATACTCCTTTTATGTACTCTTTCCGGAATGAATTATAAGCAAAAAAAATACATGTATTTGGTCCAATTTAGATAAAATACATGTTCTTTTTTACTTATAATTCATTTCGGAGAGAGTATTATTATTAAAATTGACACGATTCTCATTAAATACGAAGTTTTGATTTAGAAACCCTGTATACTAGTTTAACCAATAAAAAAGTATTTTTAATTTACAAATATTTATTATATTTAATATTTAATAAAATAATTTTACTATTTAATAAAAAATTAAAAATAAGTATTCAATATATGGAAAACACGTATCTTCATGAAAAAGAAAACACATAAAGATATTATTACACTCTAAAAAATGAAAACTAAAAAGGAATATTATATACCTTTGAGATTTTAATATGTTATATAAAACTTTTGTACTCATTTATTTTTATAAATATTAAATAAATAATAATTTATTAAAATATGTAATGTGTGGGTGTAAAAGAAAGACGTAAAATTTTCATATTAAAAAAAAAATAAGACGTAAAATTTGTATTGACGCCTAGTTGATGGAAGGCTTCCGTTTTAAATTTGTATTGGCGAAGTTTGGTCTTATTTTAAATTTTTGTAGTAGATTTTTTTTTCTATGCTGAGATGTATTTTGGACGCTGTTAAAACGGATTGTTCTGAGACTTTTTTTCGAGGGGTTTTTACTTTGTTTTTTTTTGTTTTTCGAGGGTTAATCCCCTCGTTGAATACCCAAAAAAAAAAAAGGGTTTCCGGTTTAAATGAGTGCCCTGCATGCAGCACGTTACACACGCCTCATTCATTCTCATAAATCAGCACAGCCCGAGCGATTTCGCATACAGTCACTCTCTCTGACCACATTTCTAGAGCTCACGCCCCACACCAATAATAACAAAGTGAGAACTCCCATATCCAGTAGTTTTATTGGGTATGAATACCCATTGGCCAATTATGTAATGTCACATCATTTTTTAATTTTTTTAAAATGAAATTAAATGCTTAGTTTTTATACATGTTGTTAGTGTAAGAGTATAGGAGAAATTCCTTGAAAAATTTCTATATTTATTAGTAAATTTTGACTTTCTCTAAGAAGTCTTTTTATTCTTTTTCTATTTCATTTTTTATAAAAATTCTTTCTCTATTTTTGTTATTTGGATCACTGCTTAAATAATATTCTAATGTTTGTGAAAACTATTTAATTTCATTCCTAGCTTATTCTTCTTTTCTTATTTCATTCCTAATAATAAAATTATATTTTTGTTAATTTCTTCTATTGTTTTACTTATTTCATACATGATTTCAATTTTTTTGATATTTCAATTTATTTTTTTATTTTGAGTTTGTTTTGTAGGTTTTATTTGTTTTATTATTTATAATTTATGTTTGAATTATAGTTTTTTTATTTTTATTGAGATTATTTTTGTTTGTTTAACAGATGGGTATCGATACCCACAGAATTTACCTAATAACAATAATACAATAAATATATGCGAAATCATCCCCGCTGCTTTCACTCGTATGTACGTGAGAAACGCAGTTATTCATCCCCAACAACATTAATTCAATACTACTACCACACGCTGTCATCCACCAGAAGATCAGACCCAGAAATACAGAGGGTTTTGCTTGTGCACCAGATTGATCAGTTTTCAACTCATTGATCATCACAAAGCAGGAACCTTCACCATCTCCGCAAAATCACCTCACACAAGACCCAAAACCTTTAGATCCCATAACCTCACTCACAAACGAAACCGACAGGTGTAAGTTCGTTCAATCACCAGAGAACTCAGAAGTTCGATCTTCCAAGTTCTGCAACCCGCACCCTTTGCTCAGATCTTCTTTCGCATAGTGCCAACAAATCAAGTAGCAAGCAAGGAGCTTCACCGAAATAGAGATTCAAATACTGTTTATTCATTGGGGTTATATAATATTATAAGGACACGTTGAGCTATATTGAACAAAAATTCACTTTTAAGGTACAGCTTTCCTTCTTTGGAGTTTTATTTTTATGAATGGTTTGTTTAAACTTAAAAATTTGATATAAAAATTATAATTATGTTTTTCGAAAAACTACTAAAGGTGGTTTATTAAAATAATTTTTTATATCTTAGTTTTAAAAAAAACTAAACAAACTTAATATTTTTTTTTTGAAAAAGTTATTTTTTCATTAAAAAAGCCAAAACATACATGCTCTCGATTTTTCTAAAACATATTTATAGTATATTTTTAGGAATTTTAACTTTTTTGAAACTTATTTAGTTAATTTTAAACAAAACATATTTTTCAATAAAAAAATATACAATAGTGAAGTTTTGTTTTTTGTTCTCTTTTTGTTTTTTGCAAATGAGTGTATTGGTTGTCATTTGTACCGTAAGTTTTGTTGGAATCAGACAGATCGAAGAGAAGCTGCGTGGCCCTTGACCCTCCTAAAACTTTTTCATTATTATCTATATTTAAATATTTTCACCTTAATTTGTTTTTTAATTTTTAAATTAGTAAATCCCAATTTGGTCTCTAAAATTGTAGAAATATATCAACCTAGTCTATCACATTATCAATATTTTAAAATAATTTCTGGAATTGTAAAATGTTAATCAGGTTCGTACATCCGTCTAGATCTATTAGCAAATGTATTTTTTACATTATTCACTTAGTGTTAAATGCATCTCTACCTGCTTAATGTCATAATAGTCCCTATAAATATGACGAATCTGATTATTATTTACAATTCTAGATATCATTTTGAAATATTGATAATGTGAAAGACTAGATTGAAACGATCTTACAATTTCAAAGACCAAATTAAATATTTACTTCTTTTTTTTTACGTGAATATTTACTCGTTTTTAAATTCATTATTTCAACTTTTATACGTATTTTTATAATATAATTATACATCTTTTAATTCTCTATGTAAACTCGTTTACTTCCACGTCCGTCCTGATTTGAACCATATATTTAATTTTTTTTCCAACATATTTAATTTTAAAATGAGTCGTGTAATAAGTGTTGGGCTGGGCATGTTTATGGCAAGGTGGGTCATGTCATAGCGAACCATATCTTTCTGATTATCATGTGATCACAAGTTGTTAGTTTGGTTTGAACGTTCCGTCAAAAAAAAAAAGTTTGGTTTGAAGTTTATTGTTGTTTGTGTTTTTTTTTATTACTTTATTTATTTATTTTGAATTATAAAAAACAAAATCCTTTTATAAAAATATTTGTTTAAACCATCTTAATTAGATCCTTTGAGCCCAATGAGGTATGCTCACAGCTTCAATCCTTTGAGTCGATTACAAGACTAATTTTCAATTTTGAGTTTATTTAATCACACTTAAAAACTCATTATCCCTATTAAAAAATGTGTTTTACGGGGATTGAACCGTGATTCTCCCACCCACAAACTCAGCGTATGTGGCTAACTGAGCCACATCAATTGGCTATAGCAGCCAACATTGATTAGTATATAGTTTTATGGTTTTTTTGTGTTAATTGATTTTATAATGCGTCAAAAAAAATATTATATATGTAGCTCGACGTCATCTTGAATTATGGGTATTACAACTGGTTATGTTGGTTAATCATCGTGGGTAGTTTAATGTGCAAATTGCGTAGATTTGGATCCTTTAAAATTGGGATTACGGGTTCAATAAATTAATAGGCATTTAAAAAAAATAAAGTCCATGGATTAGTAGATCATCTGGCGAACCTGTAGGACATTTTTTTCTACAACTGTTTCATAACATTTATTGCTACTAGAGTAATGATACAATACAATAAAAAAAATCACATTACTTAAAACATTTGATATTTGAATGATCTACTTCACATACTAAAGTTTTTTTTTTATGGGTAAATATTAGTTGTTAGTAATTATTAGAATTGTTAGTTTCTTGGGTTTGAACTCAGTACCTCCAGCTTGCACTTCTTCAGTATGATCTACTTCACATACTAAAGTTTTGTTATTTAACGTTTGAACAGATATATACATTTTTTTTAATCTTTTTAAATCAATATATGTAGTTTTTATATTTTAAAAGCCAAAAAATGCTTGTGGGCGCTGCAGATCAAATTTTTTTTTTTACAGAAAAATAATAATTTTGCAGTTGAAAGTTCATTTATTTAAGTTTCATACTAGAGTTCACGCAGGATCTGAGTCGGATAATAAAGTCTAATATGCTTGAGTGATTTTTTTAAAAAATAAATTTGTTTCTCTTGTGAAATTTTTTTATAACTAAAATTAACTTATCAACAGTTATTTCTTAAAAAAAATCTGTTTTTTTAATTTTTTATGCATTACATATATGAAAGTAGCAATTTATGCCAAAATAAAATTTTTGTAAAATCTATATAAAATCAACCTAATAATAAAAATAAAAATATATGAAAAACGTATTTTCAAAATATTTCTCTTGACCACAAAGACCATTTTGTTTTTAAAGAATTTTATCAACCGAACAAAAAAGAACAATAATTTCATGTTCATACTTTCGTCCTTTAAAATTTTTTTTGTCTCGATCGTGGGACATGTGACATTTATTATACTTTATTTCCTTTAGATTTCTTTTATGGTCAATTATTATTATTATATTTTCATTGTGAACACGTACAACTGGCAAGAGTTTGATCCAGACTTTTCCTTCCTCAAATGCATGTATATATAGTCCTTCAATCTCAAACGCTTGTTGCAGCCCGATTACCAGGAATTAAGATGGCAAGCATATGGGATACGTTGAAACCAGCCTTGCTAATGGTGGCGGTGCAGATAGTATTTTCAGCTTGCAATGTTCTCTACAAGCTTGCCATAAATGATGGAATGAGTACCATTGTCATTGCAGCTTATCGCATGGCCTTTGCAGCGGTTACCACTATCCCTCTTGCTCTTATTTTTGAACGGTCAGTGATCATTATGCAGATTCATTTTTTTTCAAAAAAAAAAAAGCTTAAATTTATGAAGTTAGTGTTTTAAAGTTGAGTAATAGTAGTTCAACCATCCCTATTATTATCACTAGTCACTATGGACGGATCCACGTTGTAACTTCTGTGGGCATGCGCCCCCACTTTGATTCATGTTTTTGAAATTAATATATGACCTATATAAACCTATTATCACTATCGCTCTACACTAAAAACACTATGGACAGATCCACGTTGTGGCTTCTGTGGGCATGTGCCCCCACTTTGATTCATGTTTTTGGAATTAATATATGACCTATATAATGCCTCCCACATCAGAAAATAAAAAGTTAAATGCTCCCATTATGGACACAAAACGCATAAACTAAAGGGCGGTTCCACTTTCTCCTGTCCATATTATTAGAGAAAAATGAGTCTAATTTTTTGGTCTAAAATATAAGAAAAAAGCATCAATTTTGTCATACATTAAATACTAATTTCCAATGATGCCCTTATTTAAGTTAATAAAATTTGTGTGAATTAAATGTCATTAATTATCGGTCACCATTTATAAAAGAAGTATATTTGGGAGAAAAAAATAAATTTTTGGAATTATTAATTATTATTATAATAGGACATATATTTGCCCCCACTATATAAAAATCCCGGATCCGTCCCTAAAAGACACGTGCCAAAAACTCATTCATCCGTTTTTCGTAATAAACTGTCTTCCTGCAAAAAACTTAACTTCTACAAAAACTTAACTACATGGTAAATTTCATTTTTTTACCACTCGTGCTGAGTACGAATTCTCTTAGCTAGTTATTAATTAATAATCATAATTAAATATATGATTGATCTACTGTACTAAATATAGATATGCCATGTTTATGCAAGTATGTCAATTGTTTGTTTCTAATTCAACACTTGTCATTACTTTTATACTTGAAAATTTATATCTCCTCGTCATATTTTCAATAGATTTTTGTAAGGAAAACGTCAAGAAAATATTGCACAAAAATTAAGGGCCGTTTGGTTTGCGAAAACATTTTCTGTTTTTATTTTCTATTTTTATTTTTTGAAAATCATTTTCATTTTCAAAATTTCAAGATCCAGAAAATGTGTTTGTTTTAACTTTTTAATTTCATTTTCAAGAAATAAAAATATTGAAAACGTGCATGTTTGGTTTAACGAATTTTAATTATCATTTCATAAAATATTTTGTGAATATAATAATACATTTTTAATAATAATATAATAATAATGTATTAAATATTATTATTAATAAACAATATAAATAACAAGCTTACCACATATATGGTTAATAATATTTATTTTTGTTGTATTATTTTTTTATAAATATAAAGTTCTTAAAATATTAATTATAATCACCATATAAAAAAAATAGTGCAACGAATATAATCAATATCATATGCTTAACAAAACAACCTGGATTTAGTGCAAAACAACAAGGTTAAAAGCTGTCCATAAAAGAAGTAGTATAACAGACATGTGAGACTTTTTTAACGGGGTGAACGAAAACTCAAAAAATGTCTAACAATACTAAAATTTTAATACATTAAGGATTAACTTGATAAGAAAAAAAGAGGTAAAGGATCAATGTAAAATTTTAAATTAAAATAGAAGACACCTTGAATAATTTTGCCTATAAAATAATATAAATAAAAAATTTATCATATCCTTAATAATACCAATGGATTAAATATTTTAATAAATAATGTAAACAAAAATTTTATCATATCCTTAACAACATTAAATATTTATTGTACTATTTATTTATAAATATAAATATAGATTGCTCAATGTTTACTAAATATAATATAGTATATAATATAACATACAAACTACTGTCGCCTAAGCCAAGCATCCACGCCCTCGTCATCTGATAATCATCCCCATCTTGTCTTTTTTTATTATAATTATTGTCATAATAATAATAATAATAATAATAATAATAATATAAAATAAGAAAGGCATGATTCATAAAACAAGAATGAGCAGATACATACTAGTACTTGCACAGTACCGAAGTCGCAGGAGCATACAGGAAATAAAGAAACGCGTCGAAAAAAACAAACCCATTTGTTTTAATATTACAACTTTTCCATTCCCTGTTTTTTGAAAATGGAAATACAGAAAACGTCATTTTTTTTATTTTCAAATTTGGACCCATTTTTTAAAATGTTTTCGGATAAAATGTTTTCAAAATCTCAAACAAACATATTTTCTCTACTCTTTTCTGTTTTTAGTGATAATGAAAACAGAAAATGAGTGAAGTAAACGGGCCTAAGCTGTTCGAACAATTTAATTTTTGAGTAATATTTGGCTTTGATGCTTTTTTTTTATTATCAATTCTCTACTTATGACTTATGCAATAGATTAACCTTGCCTAAATTGGTTTTGTATTTTTTTCTGCTATACAGGAAAAAGAGGCCAAAGATGACTTGGAGGGTGTTTTTGCTTTCACTTCTAAGTGGATTATTTGCGTATGTGTTCAGTCAAATTTACATTTTTGCCCAATATGTGCAACAGTTATTGAACACGAACATTGTCTATAATAAAACTCATCAACAAAACTGATATGGCTTATATGTGATGTAACAGTGGACTTTTATTTCAAAACCTATTCTACGGGGCCCTGGTTTTGGCATCAGCAACACTTGTATCAGCCATCTACAACCTTATTCCCTCTATCACCTTTGTCTTGGCCGTCACCTGCGGGTATGTTTACTCACTACTAACAAATTAGACCCAACACAATTGGTTTTCGTTGTTGTGTGTGGTGTGGATCAATTTTTCCTCTTCAAATTCTCATCAACAAAATCATAAACCTCATTATTTTAAAATTTTTAATTAATTAAGAACAATCATTATTTGAGCGAATAAAACTACTAATACATTTTGTTTTTACTCTTTACAGTTTATTTTTGGTTATATATATTTTTCAACATTTTAATTCATCAGAATTCTAGCCTTTTGTTCATTTTACTCCCTCCATTTTCTTATTGATTGTCGTTTAAGATAAATAAATAAAATTATATTACCTATTGCTTTATTGTTTCAATGTAGTATTAATTTTTTCCTTTCAAATTTGTCCCCTAATAAATGTCATGTACATCACTCTCAATACATGTATACGATAATTGTTAATACTTTAATAGTTAACAAGAACAATTTAATACAAATTGTTTCACTCATTAAGTTATTATTATTTTTCTTAATCCTTGTGAATTTTTTTAAAATGTCGGTCAATATGAAATGGAAAGAGTAATTTATACATATATAATAAATTTGCACTGGTTTAATCTTTTTCTCAAACGTCGCTTAATATTCTTTACCAAAAAATAGTCTCTCAAGATTTTTTATTTTATTTGTCAAAAAAAAATCTTATTTTTTGGAAATATTTTATTCATACATAGATCTACAAATAATAATTATATAAAAAAAGATCTACAAATAATAGAGAATATATAAAAGAATTCAATACATTAAAATTGCGTCATAGTTATACACTGATATTAAGCATATCTTACACAAAATTCTAATCATATTGCATCATATGTTGTCACACTAGATTTTTTAAAATAATTTAATTGAATTGCAATACGTGACAAGTTGATGGACCTATTTTTTTTTTTTGACAGAACAAGTTGATGAACCTGGCCACACTTGTTAGTGTATTATTAATGCATAATTAAACTCTAACCAATTTAATATTGTAACAGCTTTAATCAGTTTAGCCATGATTGAAATACTGACCGTGCTTTTTCAATACGTTGCACATAATGTAATATAACAATTGTCTTCACCAAAATTTCCCGGGATTATATATGTATGATCACAAGTCAAATATAATATTTGTAAAAAGACTTGTACTTCATTACTGCTAATTATATATTTATGAACAAATTTGTGCTTAGTCAGGTCCCGCAAAAGAAAATACATAAATATATTTACAAACACTAATAATATAATTATACACGCTCTCAATTTATAATAATCTTGTTTAATTAAAGCACTTACTTAATTATGATGTGTGGCTCTGTAGTTTCGAAAAATTAAATTGGGGAGCAGCAACAGGAAAGGCGAAGGTGATAGGAACAATACTTGGACTTGGTGGGGCATTGTTGCTCACATTTTACAAAGGAGTAGAATTTGAGATTTGGCCTTTTGAAATCAACCTTTTGGATCCACAAAATAACCAAACGGGGCAAGTAACTGATACTACCACTGAATTGTTGGGTGTTCTGTGTGTCGTAGTAAGCTGCTTCGCTTTCTCTTTCTGGCTCATCATTCAGGTCAACTCCTTAATTAATTTATTATTGGCTTCTTGTCGTTTTACACATCATTGTTTGTGGGACGCTGACGTTTTACTAACGATGATTGTTGTCGTTTATCTTTTAATTATTACATGGCACAGGCTAAGATCAGTGAAGTATATCCATGCCCTCAATCAAGCATTGCTTTGATGTCTGTAATTGGAACAGTACAGTGCGTTATTTTAGGTTTTATTGTTGAGAGGGATTTGAACCAATGGAAGCTTGATTGGGATATCAGGCTCCTAACCGTGGCTTTTTCGGTATGCACCATGGTCGTGATTTGTGAAATTATTGAATAATATAGTAACGAATTATGAATATGTTAATTATATAAAGAAATTGAAGTTTGATAATGTGTTATTTAATTAATTTGCAGGGAATTGTGGCGTCTGGAATAATGATTCTTACAATGGCATGGGTGGTACAGGCGAAAGGGCCTTTATTTGCGTCTGCTTTCAACCCTCTAATGCTTTTGATTGTGGCTGTCGTTGCTTCTATGCTGTTGGATGAGAAGTTAAATTTAGGAAGGTATGTGGACTAAATCTCAATTCTTTAAATACGAATATAGAGTACATGTTTTAATTTTATTTTTTTTTGCTAGCTGGCTTTAATTTGTATGATTTGATTTAATTTTTGTTTGGCTTTGGTGTATATATATATATAGTATTCTTGGAGGAGTGCTGATTGTGTGTGGCCTATACACGGTGCTATGGGGTAAAGGCAGAGAAGCTTCGCAAAAGAAGATTGAATTAGAGCCATCAGAAATTGTCGTAGATTCCGAAGCTACGAGACCGTTGTTAAGTCCATGAGAAGATCGTCATAAAATACGATACGAACATGCATATATATAATAACCTCAGCAAAACCAGTGCTATCAGGATTAATGTTTTTGCAAGGACAGGGAGAATATGTTTATAATTGTGATTTATGACTGCGAATAAGTGCTTCTATATATAACAGTAGAATTTTCTATTGAGAGTTGAGGAAGTAGATTACATGTGTGTACTTATCGACCCCCCGGGGGGGGGGGTTGTGTGTACTGTAGCAGATACCATGTCCATTTGCAGTTGCTGTTTTGCTTGTTAGTGTGAAACCTTATTTTGTACGCAGGACTTTTGCTCTTATTACATAAGGTTTTTTATCCTCATTCAGGTATGGTATGAATTGCATGCGCTCGAGTCTGAAACCACTTAAAGCGTGTTTAGACTTTAGACAGGGCTTTGAACGTATAAAATCATTTCTGAAATTATGATATGATTTATATATTATGGGCTCTTGTACTTGATAATTTCACAGAAAAATTAATTTTACATCAAAATTATAGTGATTTGGTTACTCAACTGCATCAAGGAGCCAACAGTTGCTGCTCTTGGACTTGCAATCATTTTATTCTTCTGTCATGTTATGATGGCTACTCTGTTTCTTGTGCTCAATGATTGGACCACTTTGTCTTGTGTAGTTACACTTACTTCTGGTGCATGAAATGAGCATTCCTTGTGCTTAAGTTGTTAATAAAAATTGTACAGCTTATACAAAACAATGTTTAAACAATATTTTGTTGTTTTTTGGTAAAAGATCTAATTAGATGTATATTGTTAAAAAAAGTCATAATTCAATATTTTATAATTATTACTTTAATAATATCTTATATATTTTATCAACACTATTTAGAAAATATTTATTATATTAAAATTATTTTTATGTAGATCCCTTTAAATGTAAATTAATTCACTTAAATATACTTTTTGTTAAACTAATTTTATAAATTTAAGTTCTTCAAACACTAATTTTAAAAACTCTATTAATCTAAAAACGACGAAATGTTAACATGTGAAATGCATGTTCAGAAGTCTGAACCTGATACTGCTGCCAAAGTCAAGATTCAATGGACCAAATTGTGAAACTAGGACCCAAGTAGAATTGTTGAAAAAGCTTTTTTTTCTTCACTTTTTTTTTTTGATAAGCCAAAGGAATTTTATTGATAATACTCACTAATTGTATTGTAACATAAGCAGTGCAACAATTAGGCATAAAAGCTCTACAAGATACAATAGTTCAAAACAGCTGAACCTCCTTCCCTAAGTCCAAAGCCGATAGAAACAAGAGAGTGAAAACAAAAGACATTTCAACACAATAACATGGTTCCTGCAACAAAACACATCCAGCAAAAGGGGACCCAGTTGCACAGCAACAAGAACCGAGACCAAATGTGTCTGATCACCCACGTCCTGCGCCATTTGCCATCACATTCTGCACTCTATCACAGACACGAAGTAATCAATTTAAATGGCTTGGAAGCATCCCAAGGTTGGAGCACCGGTCAGAGTAATGAAGATTAGCATTTCTACCCCTCCTACACATAAACCAACTCCATGACAGCATTTTGATATTTGGGCCATGACCTCAATACAATCAAACACAACACCGTCAAACATAATTTTATTCCTCACCCTCCATAGAGACCATGTAACCGCCAACCAAATTAGCGATCGAACCTTCTTACAATACTTCCCTCTAAACAGTGCGCAGTGCTGTAAAAAATGTTGAACACCATCATAGTGGAAAACGCCAGCAAACCCCAACCACGCAGAGATTTGTGACCAAACATTGTATGCATACTTACAGCTGAAAAATAAATGGTTACCGTCCTCCCTTGCCTCAAAACAGAACACACAGGATAACTCGAGATTAGATTGAATTACATTCCTCTTATGCAGAGCTTCCCGTGTAGCCAACCTATCTTGAAGAACCTCTAAGCGAATACCAACACTTTAGAGGGCACATCACTCTTCCACAAACAGTCATACGCTTTGCGCGGCTCTAAATCCACAATCATGGGTACTGAGTGGTCTAGTAAAATGTTATAACAGGATTTAACAGAAAATCTTTTTACAATATCATGTACCCATACCCAAGTGCCTTCAACCTCCCTTTTTGGGATAACATCCACTAATAAAGTTTCTAATTCCTTCAAACACTCCTCCTCCCAAACAAATCAAGGTCGTCTCTAACGAGTCGAAACCTATCTATAGTTTTTTTTTTTTTTTGGGTACATACCAATTAGTTTTTCTATTACCTAATTATTAGCTACCGCACACTTAGAGCACCAGCAGCGCTGGTTCTTTACCAGCGTTGCTACACTGACACAAACAGCTTTAAATTATTTGTCTCTCTCCTTTATGTGTCTGCCTCTCTCATCATTTTCTCATTGCCAAATTTTGTTACCCGTTGCCAATAGAAATAACTTGACCGATTTTTAAGCAACAGCACAGTGATATTGACCTGCCATTAGGAAAGAGAGAGTTTAAGATATGCAGGAAAAAATTAACTTCTCAGCGATAAAGATGCTCTTAGACACGTTAAACCAATCTTTTTAAAATGTACTCCTACGTCGTGGAATTTCTTTTTAAAATGTTGTTGAATATAATGATCATTACTAATAGTCTAATACTATTTTTTTATTCCATAATTTAATGAAATATTATTTTATTAATGCTGGTTTATTTTTCATTGCCCTTTTTTCTTTTCATTTGCATCAGGGCAACTCAAGCATAAGGTAAGTCGGCTCACAGAGCCCCAACAAGAAATTAATTTAGAGGTCTTTAGACAAAAAAAATCTTTGATATATATTTTAAAAATAGTGACATAACTAATTAATATTTATTTTATTTTTCAAGCTTTTTGAGTCGTAAAATTATCAAAAAAAAAATTATGAATCTAATAATTTAAATATTTCACTCTCGATAGATAATGAGATTAATCCGTTGAATCTACTTTGTAACACAATTGATCTCAAATAAAAAATTTAACTAATTTTAATTTTGCAAAGCTTTTTCAATAAAAGCAATAGTTATAAGTAATATGTAATATATGATATTAGAAGAGAGGGAAAATAATAATTTAGTAATAAGAAATGAAAAGTCAAATAAATATAATAGATCAGGAAAATGTTGAAAATGTAAAAAAAAAAAAAAGAACTAAAAAATTATATGGTTAAATTAGAAATCAATAATAATTGTCAAGTTAATAAAAAAATTATTTTCAGATAACATGAAAAATAAAAACTAATAAAATATTGACAGTAAGTTTTATTTTTAATAATTTAAGTTAATAATAAAAATGTTTTTAAGAATAAAAAACTTTTTCGGTCTTTAAAGAAATTGGAGACTAAGGAAATCTACTCATTTGCCTAAAGCTCCCACGGCTATGGCAGCTCAAGGCCTTACCTTATGCTCACTATAAATTATTAGATCAGTTTTTATAAAACTTCATCGTTAGGTGGCCTAATGCAGCCGTAACCTTTATATAAGTGTGAATACAGTTACCATATCGCGAGTGATGGTCCAAATACACAAACCATGTTCAGTGTGTAATGAGATCAACGAGGTATGGGTTAAAAAAAAAAAAAATGAGACCAAAACATGGTAGACCAAATGGACATTGCTATTCCACCCCGTTTTTTCTTTTCTCAACCTCCCCACTTGGATTAAGTGAAATTCCTAAATTACCTCTACCCTCCACTTTCCTTTTCCACCCCTTCACGTGTTTACGGATATCCAAAAAAAATTCTGGACTCACATTTTTTATATGTAGGGAAATCAGTTTTTGAACATAATTTCTAGATGCAAAAAAAAATTGCATTCCAAAAACAACGTTTTGGAGGTAAAAAAACAAAGAAGTTTTTGAACATAATTTTTTTTTGCCTACCAAAAACTAGTTTCCAATAGGCAAATTTTTTTCCAACAAGACACTACTGATTTTCCATAGCAAATTTTTTTTTTGAAAAAACGAAAATTAACTGAAGTGAGGGTGTTGCACAAGAGAGCGGGAAGCTAGTGGGGGCTCGCATAGGAGGGGGGCGATGGGGTGGGTGTGCCGCATTGGGGGGGCGGGGAGGGGATAAAGGGATTGTCACATGGGACAGGGGTGCAGGAGGAGGTAGGGGAGTGGGGACGGGATAAGGGTGTGGCTGTAGTGGAGGGGAAGGAGGAGAGTGCAAAGGGAGAAGGAGGGGATAAGGGGTAGGGGTAATTTGGGAAAAAAAGGAAAGAGGTGGGAAAAGGGGAAAAAAAAAAGGTGGGGATAACAAGCCCCTCCTAAACGAATGTGGTAGAGATAGGTTTATTTATGTAAGAGGATGGATGCCAAATCATGGGGTTTTGAATATCGGGCCAGATGATGACATTGGATTGATTGGGCCATATCATCAACCCAAATCATCAAGCATATTTTTTTAGGGTAGAGAAAACTTAGATTAGAGAACACACGCCCCGTGCAAGGTCGAAGAAAATCAATACTCCTACGATTCAATGATTTTTTTTTTAACTTTTTCAGTTTTTGTGGATTTTGGGTTTTACAGTTTGCATTGATATGAACTAATTTATTTATTTACAATATTGCAAAACCATATTTAGTAATAATCTATACATTGAAAAACAAAAAATATTTCCTGAAAAATAGTTTATGAAATTAATAGTAGCAAAACCACTTGCAAACAACCTCCACATGTAACCACCACTTTTTGCTACTATTTATTTTAGCTTAAGACCAAGAAATTTTGAAGTGTTACTTTAGCAAGAGAAATCTCCTTTGTTCAGTGACGTTATTGGCCATAAAATTGAAGAAAAATGTGTTCCCATGTTTGGTCCAAGGGAAGCTTGCATCGTAGAAAAAAATTGGTTCCCAGAAAAATTGGTCTAAGGCATCGCATAAGGCCTCATGCGTGACAAAGCTATCCTCTTGTTCCACAAAAATTGATAGGTTCAAACGATAAATTAATTAATTAATTTAAAAACAATAAATTAAAGGAAAAATAATGAAAGCAAACTGGACATGATTAATATTAATATAGTTTATGGACCAAATTAAAAAAATAGTTTAGGGACCTGATTAAAAAAAATATATAGTTTAGGGACCAAATTAAAAAAAATAGTTCAGGGACCTATTTCAAAATTTATGTCGCGATCGTCACGTCACGTCGGCGTGACTTAACATTCACTATAACGATTACTTAACGGAAGGACCCAATTAAAAAAAAAAAAAAATCCAGGGACCTAATTAAAAAAAAAATAGTTCAGGGACCTATTTCAAAATTCTCAAATAGTTCAGGGACCTCCAGCATAATTAAACCTTTCGTAAATGTAAGCCGCTAGCTGGATTTAAACTGCAAGTTACTGCAATTTTAGTGGAAAGAACACCAGACGGTGTTAATCCTGTGCGATCTTCTTCAGTCAATATCATTTGGTCGATGTGCCACTTTTCGAAGATTCATCATAAACCTTTGTAACAATAATATTGCTATTACTGTTGTTGATGCGGCTATTGTTACTGCAATCACCATTTTCAAGATCTGTTGCCATCGACATGACATTTACAACAACGTTGTTCGCTTCAAATCTCTGGGTATTATTATCCGATGATGACACCAAGTTACTTTCCTTTTTCGTTTCTTTGATCTTTCCCCATAGCACCATGTACAAGCCACCCACAATTAGCACTCCTCCAATTACACTATTTAAACATTTGCCACAAAACCAAAAGTAAGTCCAAAAGTATCATATATATTATATTTTCCCCAAACAATATTATAGCATTTCCCCCCACAAATTAAGGGCCAATTGATATAAATTTTTCAATGATAAATATCTTAAATTCTTAATGTGTACCTTCCTACATATAGGTTCTCATCTAACAACAAGGAACCGGCAATAGCCACAAGCACAAGTGTAAGAGGGTTGAAAACAGATGCAAACATTGGACCTTTCTTCCGTACACACCATGCGGTGACAATAACCACTAATCCAGATGTCACAATTCCCTGCAACATTTTAATCAATTTCATAATAATTCATTATTGGTACTGTAAGTACTTTAGTAGTAGTATTATAATTATGAATTATGAAAATTAAAGCATACCGAGTAAGCCGCAGTTAGAAGTCTAAAACTCCAACCCAACCTCCATTGGCTCCAATCCTTCTCAACACAAAGGGCAAAGGCAGTGGCTTGTATTGCCCCCATTAAGGTCATCAATGCTGTGCTTGAGTGATGGCTTGGATATTCTTTACTCAGCTTAGCCTGTCCCATATAGTGATTATTAACCAAATAATTCAAAACTACGGTTCACACATGCGTATTCATCATTTCTTTTGTTGGACAAACTCACAAGCTAGGATCCTCTATAGTGCCGCGCTATAGAGAATCCATAGTGTAAATTCACATGCCTACTCCTATTAGCGTAAAGAATGTTTGAGGAGTCGCCGCTTCAGGGACTAAATATAAGTGTTTCTCTTCTTAACGAGAATTCGAATTGTGATTCACCACGTTGTTGCCGGTGATCATGCATAAAACAACAGGAAGTTTACCTGAATGATGAGCCATAATGAAAAACTGAAGCAACTTGCAAGACCACATAAAACACCAAGCGATTTCCTTCTGTTGTCGGCACTCGGTGGTGTTCCTAGGTGGCCATTTTGATTTTGATGCAAAAGATTGATGTGGACAGTCCAGATGTTGATTTGTGCCCCTTTGAAAAATGTCAGCAGCATTGACCCCACAATTCCTATTATTGTTCCCAATATCTTGACCTTCCCTGCTACGGTTCTCATATTTAGCTTTTCAAAGCTACGAAAATTTAAGGGCATTAAGTAGTTATGCATGCGCATTACTAATAATCTTTTTTAGTACAAAAAAAAACAATAATCTTTCTAAATAAAACAAGGGGAAAAAAAAAGAAAGCATAAAGTGATGTTAAGAGTGGTGACTGGTGACTACGTACCCGCACAAGATGGCGAGGATAAAAGTGATCGCAGGAACAAGATTATAAACCGCGGCAGCAAATGTTGCTGATACCAAAGCCAAAGCATTGAAGAAAAGGTTTTGGAATAAACTCCCTCTGTTTTTGTTATATTTAAACATATGTTAATTTTGCCAATCAACAAGACAACAACTTCAATAAATTACTATGCAATTGAGCAATGCATACTCCATGGATGAAATGAAGATTTACATCAACCGTACCCAAAAAGGCCGCAAAAAAATGACATGAAAAGCACCCTCCATGTCAGCCTTGGTCTGTTCTTTCTGTTTTAAATAAATAAGTATAAAAAAATCACAAAAAAAAACCCCATTATGATTTTAGTGTAATGCTAGCCTGGGTTAATGATCAACAAACCAAATTCTGTTCTTAATTAAGTGTAGAAATTAAACAAAAAGAAGTAACGGGTTTATGAATAGACCTCTCGAAAATAAGAGCAAGAGAAAGAGAACAAGCAGCTCCGAAAATAAGGCGGTAGGCAGTGACTACCCTAATGCTCATTCCATCATTATTTATGGCAAGCTTGTAGAGCACATTAGCAGTAGCATATGCAATCTGCACCAAAACCATTAGCAGAACAGGCTTTAACCCTTGCAAGACTTTGCATGTATGTTTCATTTTTTACTTAGCTGTTGTAGGAAGGAAGCAGGGAAAGATAAAAATGGAGGCTCTAGCTAGCGAGCCCAACAATGGTTTATTTATATTTCTAATTTTCTATGTACATTTAATGAACAATTAATACTCGTATTAATTTAGTTCCAAATTAAAGAAGGCACGCATTTCTTTCTGCCTCTCAGTGCAATGGACAGAAACTGGCAAGTGCGTTGTTCAATGTAAGTATATTTTTAATTTTTAAATAATTGGAAATTTTTTAATAATTGGAAATTTTCTAAATACGGTAATGAAGTCATGTGTTTTAATGATGGAGAGAGAAGAGAGAATAATAAAAAAAAATGTTCTCGTCCTCAAAAGTGAGGATTTGATTTTAGGTGAGGATTCCGGTACACTTTTAATTTTATCGGGTACCGTACCCAAGTGAGTTTTTTTTTTGTTGATAAAAAATGTAAGAAGTCTCGTTAAAACCTTCTGATGCAAAACTCTCCTTGTGAAAAAAAATACTAAAAAAGAAAAAGAGTACTTCTCCCTTGTTTTATAGATAAAAAAGAGAAAAGAGCAACAAAAAAAGCCATGGGAGGACATCAACCAAAGCCCAGGCAAAACTTATTTAAATCTATAGCTAGGAAGCCCTACTCTATTTCTGCAGAACTCATGAGCAATAAAACTAGGGATGGTATTCCACCAAAAAACACCTTGCAACGAAGAGCCAAAATTGGCTAACCGGTCAGCACAAACATTGCCCTTGCGATAAATATGAGAAAAAAATAAAATCCATGGAAGCAGTGAGAAGCAAACAATTTTTCCATCTGTTACGGAGCAGCCAAGGGAACAATATCAGAAGAAGAAAAAGCACGAATGACCAAAAGAGAATCACATTCCAGCCATAATTTTTTCCAACCACGGTTATAAGCAAATTCAATAGCCATCATAGCACCGAGTAGCTCTGCATAAAGGGCATAAGAGTTACCTAGACCAGCTGAGAAACAACCAAGAGTGGCACCACTTTTGCCCCGGAAAATACCTCCACAAGAACTAGGGCCAGGGGAACCTTTAGCTGCACCATCTGTGTTACATTTTATCCAATAACTGGAAGGAGGACGCCAAACAGCTTCCTTTACAGATGGAGCTTTGGAGTGCTTTATGTTAACAGAAAAAGCTTTTATAATAGAGAAGTCCGACACCGATGAGTTGGCCATGTTACCTGAACTGAGATTACCAGATAGAGCAACATTAGCCATGATCATGTTCTGAATGATTCTGATAGGGATAAGATGATTATCAAACCGAAGCTTATTGCGACAATGCCAAATACCCCAGATCACATGAATAACAGCCGAAAACAGAACATCCTTAACTTGAGAAGGATAATTACCACAACAACCTTTTAGAATGCTCTCCATAGAAGAGTTATCAAATCTTATATTTACCAAAGAGCCTAGCCAACGCCATAAGTCAGAAGCAAAATTACATTCAAAGAAAATGTGTTAGGAAGACTCTGCTGCCAAGTGATAGAAGCAACAGACCGAGACCACCACACAACCCTGAAGCCTTAAATTATCATCTGTAGACATTTTATTATGAATCAAGTGCCAATAAAGAAAGGATCTAGATGGAGGAATGCAAGGGCTCCAAATGTGTTTTGACCAATGAATAATGTAACGCCCGTACTTCCATAATAATTGAAGTAAGACAAATTTACATTAAAGCACAGGAATTACACAAAATAATTTAAACTTGAATTGTAAAATTACAAGTCCAAACACAAACTATGTCATAAGTCTAATAAATAAAGTTTACAACTTCATCCAAGTCCAAGGCTTGGGAAATTACAAAATACAATGTCAATTTTTGCCTCAACAACAAAAGAGACAAGTACAATGCACATTTAATATAAACTAGAGGTTTAAAGCTCCTAGAATCATTATCTCTCCTTTGCTGGTATCTGCTTATCTGAAATAAAAGAGAAAAGGGGTGAGATTAAAATAATCTCAGTGAGTCGTCCTCTGACCCCTCCCAGACTCTTGTCATTATCATAATAACATTACTACCCGAATAATATAGTGATACATCTAAACATACAACTAAGATTACTAGTAACAGTCGGGTCTTATCGTTTGGTAACAGTGGTATACCGCTCTGCTACACTAAGGTAAACAAATGAACTTATCGTTACCTCACAAGTGGAACACCGCTCTGTACTTACAATCCTCGAGTAATGTAGGGACTTATCGTTTGGTAACAGTGGTACACCGCTCTGCCACACTAAGGTAAACAAATGACTTATCGTTACCTTACAGTGGTACACCGCACCGCACTACGTTTATCTCATCGTAACCACTACGAATCCAACAGTTCTAATTTCTTTCTCTAAGCTTTGGACAATAAATGCACTAATAACTTATCTAAGGGTATCTTAGGATATCCCTTTTATCTTCTATGTTTTAGAACTCTCAACTCGAGTATTCATGGCCTTAAAGGCCCATAAAATGCTAAAGTACACATTTCTCAGTAAATCAAGGCGCACCACGCGCGCCAAAGTATGCGTCGTGCATATTTCACAACTTCCGGTATAGGGCTTATCTTGAAATAATTCTTGTGCCATTGAAAACTAGACACATTTCTCTTCAATTTGGACATATAGTTCTCTAATTTTCATTAAGTATTGAAGGAGAAACATAGGTTCCAAATTTGGGGGAAAGTTAGTGTTCAACTTTCTAAACCTATTAGCTTGTTGCTTAAAACTGCACTAATTGGGTGGGTATTTTCTAAAATAAAAATTATATTTAGAAACTAGACATCCTAAGCTTTCCAACGAGTGGTCATTTGCCCAATTCCGACTTCGTTTGATATTTTAATAAAATCCTCGAAGTTGACCTTCAGAATCGCGTGTGCGCGCCCGGTGCGCGTCGCGCATTTCGCGCAGTGTTGTTTCGTGCGCGTCGCGCGCATTTGTACAGCGCGTCACGCGTATTTCTCCATTTTGGCTCTGTTTTGATGCGCGTCGCGCGCATTTGTGATGCGCGTCGCGCGCATTTGTGATGCGCGTCGCGCGCATTTCTGCAGAATTATGCAGAAACGTGTTTTTCTGCATAATTTCAACTTCCAACTCACTTTTCTTCAATCCAAACCAATTTCAAACCAAATTGGTACTCAAAATCAAGCATATGACTGCTATACAAGATTAAGAGCAACATAAGACATATAAAAACACAATCCATCATGCTTCAACATGTCACAAAACATTAATGCATCAACTTAAGCACATTCATTTCTACCCAAACCCATTCATACATTTCAACCATTTCCAATTCAGAAATCAAGAAAATACACAAGTGAGATCAAAATAAAAGACCCTAAGTGGTGGGTCTTATGGGTTGCCCAACCTCTAAGTGAGAAGAACTCACAAATGATCTTGAGCTTTGAAGGTTGAAAGTCCTAGTTCCCTTCTTCTCCTTCCAACTCTCCTACTTGTTCTTTCCTCTTCTTCCTTTTGAATCAACACCCAATCTTCCTTAAATCAAAGGATCTTGGCTTCACCTTCTTCCACTCTAAGCAAGTATGGAACCAAAGTACTCATTTTCTCTCATCTTTCTCCAAGACCCATGAACCCTAGGTTTCTTCTCTTCTTCCTCTTTTTCCTTAAGGGGCAAAAACGAAAATAAGAGAGGGGAGGAAGTGAGTGGTCGTGAGGGAGAAGAAAAAGAAAGGAAAATGAGGTTTTCACCTATTGGACCATCTTGCCATTACTACATACACCCTATATTAATAAATACCACCCAATCTAATTACTCAACTATTAATTCAAAACATATAAATGCTTAAATCAACAGAGCTAAATAATTAAATTAGGCAGGGTGTTACATTACTACCCACCTTTTAAAAGTTTTTGTCCTCAAAAACTAGACAAATACTTACCTATTGAAATAGATACGGGTACTGATCTTGCATCTCTGCTTCGATCTCCCAAGTAGCCTCCTCAGGAGTGGATCCCTCCCAAATAACCTTCACCAAGGGAACGTTCTTGTTCCTCAGAGTCTTGACACTGTGATCCACCACTGCATAAGATAGGCTGATATGTCAAATCTGATCTAAGGTGTACCGACTCATGATCCAAAGGTTGATGGGGGTCAGGAATGTACTTTCTAAGCTGAGACACATGAAAAACATTGTGCAGACTTGACAAAGATGGGGGTAAAGCAATTTGGTAGGCAACTGAACCGACTCTTTCAAGGATTTCAAAAGGACCAATGTAACGAGGACACAACTTTTTGGCTCTCAGTGCCCTACCAATGCCTATCGTAGGAATGACTCTCAGGAAAACATGCTCTCCTTTCTCAAACTCAATAGGTCTTCTCTTCAAATCGGCGTAACTCTTCTGCCGACTCTGAGCAGTTTTCAGCCTATCCCTAATCCTTTTGATCTGGTCAGTGGTTTCCTGAATTATGTTTGGTCCTAACCATCTCTTCTCTCCTACTTCAAACCAACATAAAGGAGTTCTACATTTGCGACCGTAGAGTGCCTCGTACGGTGCCATGCCTATGCTAGCATGGTAGCTGTTGTTATAAGCAAACTCGATGAGAGCTAGATGTTCATCCCAACTACCACCATCATCTAACACGCATGCTCTAAGCATGTCCTCTAAGGTTTGGATAGTCCTCTCCGTCTGACCATCCGTCTGTGGATGATAAGCGGTGCTAAGACGCAATCTGGTCCCTAAGGCCATCTGAAATTGTTTCCAAAACCGGGAGGTAAACTTAGGATCTCTATCAGAGACGATGCTAGAGGGTACCCCATGGAGTCTAACAATCTCCCTAATGAAGATCTTAGCTAGCCTAGCGGTGTTGAAAGTGGACTTTACTGGGAGAAAGTGAGCAGATTTGGTTAATCTGTCTACAATAACCCAGATGGAGTCATATCCAGATTGAGTGCGAGGCAAGCTTGACACAAAGTCCATAGATATGCCCTCCCATTTCCATTCCGGAATATCTAAGGGTTGAAGGGTACCTGATGGTCTCTGGTGCTCTATCTTGGTTCTCTGGCAAACCAAGCACTGTGCTACAAACTCGCCTACATCATTCTTCATTCCCAGCCACCAATACCTTTGCCTAAGATCATGGTACATCTTAGTAGAACCAGGGTGTACCGAGAATCCACTCTTGTGGGCTTTTTCAAGAATTTGATTCTTAATGACTGGATCATTAGGAACACAAATTCGCTGATGAAAGAGGATAATATTGTCACTAGCTTCGGAGAATCCAGTTTGGTGTCTCCTAGCTTGCAAATCACTATCTTGGCTTTGGGCACACCTAATTTGATTTCTAAGATCACAAGTGATTTCCAAATAGCTCACTATTAGGCTACCCTCTGTGAAATACATTCCTAGATTTAAATCCCTAAAGGATTCAAACAACTCTAGCTCCTTGACCATCATGGAAGATACGTGGAGGCTCTTTCTGCTCAAGGCATCGGCTACTACATTCGCCTTGCCAGGGTGATACTTTAACTCAAAATCATAGTCCTTGAGGAACTCTACCCATCTCCTTTGCCTCATATTCAGTTCCCTTTGATCAAATAGATATTTCAAACTTTTGTGATCACTGAATATCTCAAATCGGGCACCATATAAATAATGTCGCCAGATTTTCAGGGCAAAACCTATGGCTGCTAGCTCTAAGTCATGAGTTGGGTAGTTTTCTTCGTGGGGCTTTAATTGCCTAGACGCATAGGCTACTGCTCGCCCATTTTGCATGAGAACACAACCCAGACCTTTACCAGAAGCGTCACTATAAACCTCAAAACCTAAGGTCGGGTCGGGGATAATCAAAACCGGTGCACTAGTCAACCGGACTTTGAGCTCCAAGAAACTGTTCTCACAGCTCATATCCCATACAAACGGTTGTCCCTTTCGAGTTAACCGAGTCAAAGGCAAAACCAACTGGGAGAATCCTTCTATGAACCTACGATAATAACCGGCTAGTCCTACGAAACTTCTAACTTCCGAGACCGTAGTCGGTCGCTCCCACTCAAGGACGGCCTCTACTTTACTGGGATCAACAGCCACTCCCTCTTGGGAAATGACGTGTCCTAAAAACTTCACTTCGGTGAGCCAAAACTCACACTTTTCTGGTTTTACAAACAGATGGTTCTCCCTAAGTGTACTCAAGACAATCCTAAGATGTTCCTCATGCTCGTGAGGGTTCCTAGAATATACAAGGATGTCATCTATGAATACCACAACAAACCGGTCGAGGTAAGGTCTGAAAATTCTATTCATGTAGTCCATGAAAATAGCTGGAGCATTTGTCAGACCAAACGGCATAACAACGTACTCATAATGGCCATACCGTGTCCTAAACGCGGTTTTTGGCACATCCTTAGCCTTGACTCGAATCTGGTGGTATCCTGACCTAAGATCAATCTTAGAGAATACCGAAGCTCCCCTAAGCTGGTCTAACAAATCATCTATCCTAGGGAGAGGATACTTGTTCTTAATTGTGACTTTGTTAAGTTGTCGGTAGTCTATACACAAACGCATACTACCGTCTCTTTTCTTCACTAGGAGAACGGGGGCTCCCCATGGTGAAGCACTAGGTCTAATGAAGCGCTTAGCTATTAGGTCCTCTAACTGAACTTTAAGCTCTTTCAACTCTGAAGGCGACATCCTATAAGGGGCTATAGAAATCGGTCCGGCTCCTGGAACCAATTCTATGGAGAACTCTACTTCTCTCTCAGGAGGTAAAGAGGTAATTTCCTCCGGAAAAATATCCAGGAATTCATTAATTACTGGGATGGTAGTCAAGTCTAATCCAACCTCTGTGGTTGAAGAGAGTAGCAAGATGTATCCAAAGTGTCCATCCACTAGGCATTGGTTCAATTGAGACACACTAGCCAATTCCTTTAGACACAACTGATTGGCCATAGACTCTACAGATGGAAACTCAATAGTTCTAGAAAAACAATTCAAAACAACTTGGTTAGCGGAGAGCCAATCCATACCTAAGATTACATCCATTCCCTTCAAGGGTAGACAAATCAAATTGACCGAAAACATCCTTTCTTGAATTACAAGAGGACAATTCTCGCAAATCAACGTAGTAGAGATACTACCTTCGGCTGGTGTTTCAACAGTCATTGTAAAGGGTAAAGAGGAAAGATACAATCCTAACCTCTGGGCACACTTATTAGCAATGAAAGAGTGTGTGGCACCAGAATCATACAGAACAACCAAAGGGTTATCATGTAGAAGGCATGTACCTTTAATCAGATTCTCCACACCACTTGCCTTCTTGCCGCTTAACGTGTGGACGCGACCTTGAATGGGGTCATTGGTCTTGGTACCCGCCCCAGGCTTGAACTTCGGACATTCCCGCATCATGTGGCCTGGTTGCCTACAGATGAAACATACATTCTTCCCTTCCATACATTCCCCTCTGTGATATCTCCCACATTTTGTGCAAGCTCCTGGAGATGTTGCCTCTGATTGTTGTACTTGTTTTCCTTTACCCCGGTACCCTTTAGCCTTCAATGGTGGGGGAGTTTTGCTCTCATCCTTATGCTTATGCCACCTAGACTTCCTGTCGTCGTATAGCTTTTTCAAGCAATCTTCAGCCACATAACTCTTGTGGACTAAATCAACAAAGTGAGTGAAGCCTGTCTGAGAAATGTTGGCTTGGATATCAGGCCTCAATCCCCACTTGAACTGTTTAATTTTCCAACGATCATCCGGTGCATACTGGCCCAAAGAGGAGAATCTGGCCAATTCTTCAAACTTTGTTACATACTCCTCAACTGTAGAATTTCCTGCTGCGGTTGAATAAAGTCTCGATCCATCTTTTCCTCGACGGTTTGAGGAAAATACTTTCCCAAGAAAGCTTCTCGGAAGTGTTCCCGATCAAAGGATCCTCCTGATCCTCCATGTAAGCTTGTGCCCTTTCCACCAATTTGCAGCTCCTTCCTCCAACATATGAGTGGCAAAAGTAACTTTCTTCTTGAACACCGAACAACTTTAAATATTCTCTCCATGGCTTCCAACCGGTGTTGGGATGCCATGGCTTCTCCTTTTCCCGTGAAAGTCTGGGGCTTCATCTTGTGAAAATTGAAGAACATCTTATTCACCGCCTCTTGTGAAGCGGGGAGGGTGATGGTGGACGCCTTCTTCTTGAGCACTAAGGAATTGATGGACCATATTGTTGGTGGCCTGACTTTGTTCCCTAATGGCCTCATTCTGGTTCCTCATGATTTCATTTTGATCCCTCATCATTTGCATCATGTCCATCCAACGAGCCTCCTCCGCATCTCGCCTGTCGTGTCTTCTCCTATGCCTTCTATGTCCATCTGCCATATTCTGCATACATGGTATAAAGTATTAAGTTGATCAGGCTTAATAGTCCATACTAAGTACAAGAATATAGAGGGGAATTCTCAAGCAAAGAAGAAAAATCCACAATACTAGACCACAGTCCCTAATAGACTAAACTAGGCTCTGATACCATAATGTAACGCCCGTACTTCCATAATAATTGAAGTAAGACAAATTTACATTAAAGCACAGGAATTACACAAAATAATTTAAACTTGAATTGTAAAATTACAAGTCCAAACACAAACTATGTCATAAGTCTAATAAATAAAGTTTACAACTTCATCCAAGTCCAAGGCTTGGGAAATTACAAAATACAATGTCAATTTTTGCCTCAACAACAAAAGAGACAAGTACAATGCACATTTAATATAAACTAGAGGTTTAAAGCTCCTAGAATCATTATCTCTCCTTTGCTGGTACCTGCTTATCTGAAATAAAAGAGAAAAGGGGTGCGATTAAAATAATCTCAGTGAGTCGTCCTCTGACCCCTCCCAGACTCTTGTCATTATCATAATAACATTACTACCCGAATAATATAGTGATACATCTAAACATTCAACTAGGATTACTAGTAACATTCGGGTCTTATCGTTTGGTAACAGTGGTATACCGCTCTGCTACACTAAGGTAAACAGCCGAAACTTATCGTTACCTCACAGTGGAACACCGCTCTGTACTTACAATCCTCGGAGTAATGGCCGGGACTTATCGTTTGGTAACAGTGGTACACCGCTCTGCCACACTAAGGTAAACAGCCGGGACTTATCGTTACCTTACAGTGGTACACCGCACCGCACTACGTTTATCTCATCAGAACCACTACGAATCCAACAGTTCTAATTTCTTTCTCTAAGCTTTCAGACAATAAATGCACTAATAACTTATCTAAGGGTATCTTAGGATATCCCTTTTATCTTCTATGTTTTAGAACTCTCAACTCGAGTATTCATGGCCTTAAAGGCCCATAAAATGCTAAAGTACACATTTCTGGTAAAACTGGCGCACCACGCGCGCCAAAGTATGCGTCGTGCATATTTCACAACTTCCGGTATAGGGCTTATCTTGAAATAATTCTTGTGCCATTGAAAACTAGACACATTTCTCTTCAATTTGGACATATAGTTCTCTAATTTTCATTAAGTATTGAAGGAGAAACATAGGTTCCAAATTTGGGGGAAAGTTAATGTTCAACTTTCTAAACCTATTAGCTTGTTGCTTAAAACTTCACTAATTGGGTGGGTATTTTCTAAAATAAAAATTATATTTAGAAACTAGACATCCTAAGCTTTCCAACGAGTGGTCATTTGCCCAATTCCGACTTCGTTTGATATTTTAATAAAATCCTCGAAGTTGACCTTCTGCAGAATGCGCGCTGTGCGCGCCCGGGTGCGCGTCGCGCGCATTTCTGCGCTGCAGGTGCTGTTTCTGTGCGCGTCGTGCACATTTGTACAGCGCGTCATGCGCATTTCTCCATTTTGGCTCTGTTTTGATGCGCGTCGCGCGCATTTGTGATGCGCGTCGCGCGCATTTCTGCAGAATTATGCAGAAACGTGTTTTTCTGCATAATTTCAACTTCCAACTCACTTTTCTTCAATCCAAACCAATTTCAAACCAAATTGGTACTCAAAATCAAGCATATGACTGATATACAAGATTAAGAGCAACATAAGACATATAAAAACACAATCCATCTTGCTTCAACATGTCACAAAACATTAATGCATCAACTTAAGCACATTCATTTCTACCCAAACCCATTCATGCATTTCAACCATTTCCAATTCATAAATCAAGAAAATACACAAGTGAGATCAAAATAAAAGACCCTAAGTGGTGGGTCTTATGGGTTGCCCAACCTCTAAGTGAGAAGAACTCACAAATGATCTTGAGCTTTGAAGGTTGAAAGTCCTAGTTCCCTTCTTCTCCTTCCAACTCTCCTACTTGTTCTTTCCTCTTCTTCCTTTTGAATCAACACCCAATCTTCCTTAAATCAAAGGATCTTGGCTTCACCTTCTTCCACTCTAAGCAAGTATGGAACCAAAGTACTCATTTTCTCTCATCTTTCTCCAAGACCCATGAACCCTAGGTTTCTTCTCTTCTTCCTCTTTTTCCTTAAGCAGCAAAAACGAAAATAAGAGAGGGGGAGGAAGTGAGCTGGTCGTGAGGGAGAAGAAAAAAAAGAAAGGAAAATGAGGTTTTCACCTATTGGACCATCTTGCCATTACTACATACACCCCTATATTAATAAATACCACCCAATCTAATTACTCAACTATTAATTCAAAACATATAAATGCTTAAATCAACAGAGCTAAATAATTAAATTAGGCAGGGTGTTACAAATAACCTAGCCCCTTGGATTTTGAAAAATAACAGACTCTTTCATGGTCAAATCTCCTAAAGTAGTGTGCTTCCACATGATCTTATCAGGGCAGGAAAACTCAAGAATGAAAAAATTGCTAAGATCTTGAGCCAAAGAAGGGAACATATCAAACAAAGCTTGAGGAATCCTCCACTGCCCATGAGAAATAAAATCGCATACCTTGGCTTTGAGATGCTTATGCAAGCTGCCAGGGATATTAAGGGTATCAACTAGAGGTTCACCAAGCCAAGAATCCATCCAAAAAGAAACATTTTGCCCATTACCAATCATCCAAGAAGAATAGACATGACAAAATGAACGAAAGGCTTTATAGATAGCCAAATCGAGGATCGAACATAAGTTGTAACTGGGCTGCTCTTTCTAAAAGCTCTAGATCTAAGCAGCACAGCCCATTGATTATTGGAGGAAACTAAATTCCAACTCAACTTCAACATGGCAGTTCTGTTGATACTAGTCAAAGAACGAAGACCAATACCTCTTTCCACAACTGGTTTATAAACCTTGTGCCAAGCAACTGTGACCAGCTTCTTTTTATCAATATCTCCAGCCCAAATAAAATTCTGAATCCATCTATCAATATCTTTAAGGAGATTGATAGGCCAAGCATAAATCATAAAGCTATAAACCAGCATACTTTGAATAACAGATTTCACAAGCTAAAGTCGGCCAGTGATGGACAAAAGAGAAGATTTCCAATAGGAAAGCTTAGATTTAATGCGATCAGCAATAACCAGCAGATGTTGTCTCTTAGGCTTGCCTTTGAAGACTGGGATGCCTTGATAGATGAAAGGAAATTGACCAATCCGAAAACCCAAAATCTCAGCCAAAGCATGTTGTCTTCTAGGAGAAATCGGACCTGTATAGCAAGTGGACTTGTTATCATTTATAATTTGACCAGAAATAGCACCATATCTGTCAAACAACTGATATAAGAGCTGATATTAATTGGAGACAGTGGCAGACCTACATGTAGGGATGGCAACGGGGCGGGGCGGGCATGGGTAGTAGCCCCCCGCTACCCGCCCCGTTGGATAATTTGCCGCCGTACCCGCCCCATACCCGCGCGGATACCCGCGTGACGGGTTTTTAACAGATTTTTGAGAATCCATTGGTACCCACAGGCATCCATGGATACTTAATAAAATTCTTAAAAAATATGCTTATTTAAAAAAAAAATTTACCTAGATTCCTAGACAAAGTTTCAAATGAGAATTTACAAAATACCACCACATGCCCCTAAAAAAAGAGTGCATCCAAATTAAACAACATCAATACATAACAAGTATCCATAAAACAACATGATGGAAATTACAACCAAATATCTATAAAATATCCAATTAAACAACATCAAAACATAACAAGTAAAATGTCTCAACTGAACATCCATCAAGTATCCACCACTTCGATAACACAACTTTGACCACCTAGTTCCTGAAAAAAGAGTGCATCCAAATCAAAATCCAAGCAACCAAAATAATTGTGAACTTCGAAATGAAATCTTAAAAATATTTACTTACCACGTCACCATCTGTATCACTTGGATTTGCGCTTTGAATTTCATGAGGAGTTGAATTACTTTCTAAATTCATAGAATCAACAGCAATTGATGCACCCATATTACTTCCTATTTCTACATTCATTTGTTGCTCTTGCTCCTCCACAGGAGTAGAATTTTGTTGAGAAGACATTCTATAAAAATGACATGAATAACACATATTTAGAGATTTGTTCAACATGTGCATAAATAATTTTAATCTGCTTAAATAATTTTTTTTTCATAACAACGACAGTAGCCTTATGAATTATTTACAACTACTAGTGTTTCAATTAACCCCTAATCTAGCTATCAACTTGATTTCAACCTAAAGCTTGTCAGGGTCAAAATCTAACGAAATCTAAAATCTAAACATAACCCCTGATCTTAACATTACATAACCCCTAAAGCTTGATTTCAACCTAACCCCTAATCTTAACAAAATCTAAAATGGGATGGAAAAAAAATTCCAAAACAGAAGCTAAAAGGGGATAGGAACAGAAGAAACATTACATACCCACAGAAGAAGCGGATGACGATAGAGGCCGTGGAGGACGCGAGTAGAAGACGCCTGAGCACGGGAAGTGAGCAGAAGCGGAGGACGCGAACAACAGTGGAGGACGAGGCGGAACAGAGGCGAGGACTGTAGAGGAAGAATGGGGGAACAGGGAAGAAAACGTTGTTGTGGCTGGAAGAAGAGAGAATCAGTCTTTTTTTTCTCTTCCTCTGCTGCGACTGTCACCAAGTTAAGGAAATTAGGGTAAATTGTATTTATATAGGTGAGGGTATTTATGTAATTTTATATATACGGGTACTCGCGGGACGGGTAGTATGAAACCCGCACCCGCCCCATTTATACACGGGTAGACAAAAACCCGCCCCGTTACACCCGCGGGTACCCATTTAGCAACCCATTTCAAATCCGTGGCAGATTTTACCCGCGAATACCCATTTTTTTGCCATCCCTCCCTACATGATGCCCACGGTGTGCAAGTGCACACCCTGAAATTTAAAAATGTTCACTTAGCTCCTATATAATTTTTATTTTGACCTCTCTCAGTTTAAAATTTTGCACCCAGACCCATATCATTTTCATCTCAACCAGAGTCGATATGGGTTTTGGTGCACTTGCACCCACAACCTGGACCTACTTGTTGTTTAGGGTGTGCACTTAAACCCTCTGAAAAATTAAAAATACTATGTATTTCCTATAAAATTTATATTTTGAAACCTCTGAGAATAATAATTTGCACACAATGTCATCATCTAGTCAACTCTTTCATCTCATTCAGCCAGACCCAGTTATCTCTCTCTCAAAACTTAAAACACAACTCCTTTCACTGTCTAACATGTCGACCCACTCTCCCTCCTGTTAGTGAGTGTCATTTTCGGTCTCTATTTACATCTTTTACTAAGTTCACATTTCCTCCAATTTAGACTAAAAATCTAATTTGATCCCTTTGTTAATTTTCTCTATTGTAATTGGGTCTCTGTTAATTCGATCTAATTTTGTTATGTTTTCTTGTAATTTTCTTTAATTACACAACTTTTCTATTTTTTTAAGTCCGAAAATCTGTTTTGTGTTATCTGAAATCATGCTCTTGTTATTTTGCAAGACGAATAAATATTTACTTTTGTTATATTTTTTTCCCCTAAAAAACCATGTTTTGATGCTTTTGTTAAAATTTTAGTGATTTAAAAATTTTATGCACCCCCTGACCCAGGGTCCTAGGTCCGCCACTGATTGGAGATAAGACTTTTGAAATTGTAAATTAAATTACAAAAAACTAAGACACACACTATTACTTGTGTGAGTATGTCTATTAGTTTAGTACAATGCCCCAAAACTTAAATTGTATAGTTATGATAAATTTAGGATTGATAATAAAAAAATGAGATTTACTATATTTAAGTAGTTATATTTGAGATGAATGAGGAAACATATAAAAACATATAATATGGTAATAGATAAGATATTTGATAAAGAAGTTATGTGTTTCCTCATAAAAAATGGATTAAGAGGCATAAAAATGAAGAGTCATTTTTTTTTTTGGTACAGAAAGAGTCATTTTTATTATAAAAACTAAATAATGTATTATGAAAATATTCACGAGTTTATATTTTACAAAGAAAATGTTAGGTATAAATTCTTTTTTCAATGCAAGTTTTATTATTGGGTAAAACTACTTACTGGAGTCTTTCAAACATATACCCACTCCCTATAATGTATTCCTCTCAATCAATAGAATACTACAGGTAGAGCCCCCTATTAGAGAACTTTCTTACACGTGTCACCCTTAGAATCCTCAGACAAAATTCACAAACGGCCAAATGTTATGCTGAAAAAGGAAAATCATTTCAAAATTAATAATAAAATATTAAAGATAGAGAGAAACAATAACATAACAGAGGAGAGGTGACACAATGGACCATTGTTAGCGGACATTTTCGGCCCACATCAACCAAGCCCAACCCGTTAACCAAATGGAGAAACCCTAATTCGCTAAAATGTGACGCTATCAGACCTTCTCCGCCTCTTCTATGTCATTCTTTGGAAAGCACTTTATCGCAGACTCCCTCTCATTTCCATTTCGGTGCAAGTTCCTATCTTTTATGGTCTGTCCACACAGAGACGTGTCCTACCTCTTTCTACTCCATTTCCTTAACAACGAAAATTTGCATGTATTTGTGTCTCAAATACAACCTGCAAAATGTTGAAGCAACTGTGATTTCTCCACAGAAGGCATAAGGAAAGCATCGAGCCACTACAATCACAGCAAACGAAATGAATACAGCTCACCGGATTGCTTCCCTCTTCACAGTATTAGGTTTGATTCCCCTCTTTTTTACATTTAAAATTTTATAGCTGATTTTGAAAACTTTATTTAATATTCTTTTTCCATTTAGGGTTTAGGGTTTCCCGCTCATCTACAGAGTCTATAAATGTTGTGTTGTGGTTTAGGTTTTCATTTGCATTGTTGAGTTGTGTGTTAGGATTTCATTGTTGGGTTGTGTTTTAGGGTTTCATTGCTATTGAGTCTTGAATTCCATACTAACTGAGTTTCATTATGTCTACGATTTTTACCCCTGTTGTTGATATTACTCCTAAGGTTATGAGTTGGAACATCAAGGTGAGGGTCATCCGACTATGGGTCGTCCTTGATTTCACAAGGCCAAACATACCATTCTCCATGGAGTTAGTTCTAGTGGATTCACATGTATTGTTTCATTCTGCTTCATTTAGTGATAGGGCCACGGCAAGTGTACCGGGTCGTTGCAAGTAATAATTTCGGTAAATACCGGTTATCGTCCTCAAGGATCGAAAGCCAAATACCAATAATTGACAACAACTTCTAAGTGAACACCAACTGGTTTTGATTATGGTTGGAAAGTTCAAGTGACAGTGAAATTGGTTTAAAGAACAACAGGAACACAATGTAAAGAGTGATGTAAGGCAATGGAAAGATGTTGGAGTTAAGCTTCATTCTACTTCAACTATGACATACTTTAACATAGTGATTAACACAAGTTGGTTCTCTAGTTTGTCTATCAATTTCTCTAAACAAATTAAATCACAATTCCTTAGGTAAATAACCCTTTTTATCTAGCTAGAAGTCCAATTCCTTGGATGCATGCAAGAAGATAAAAGCATTAAGAACAAGAAATCGCAAAGATAGCAAGTACCCAAAGGCTATTCCTAGCTTAAAGTGATACAAGGGTCACCTTCCTAGAGCACATAAGCATATTGAACTTCCATTCAAAACACAAACAAGAGTTCATTCCAAGATTGATCAAGTCTCAAAAAGCATTAAGAACAAGGAAGGAGATCACCAAACTAGAAGAAACCCACATGCATTAACATAAACTACATCAAACATTCATAGTGCTCATAGAAATTCACTCAACCCCAACACAAGGGGATTTAATTCGACATGATAGTGATGGAAAATGAAAACAAAAACAGAGAAAAGAGAAAAGAACCCATCCACAAGCCAAGGATTTGAGCTTCCACTCTCATCCTCTTGCTTCCTTTAATGGGTGTGCTAGGGCTTCAGTTCCAGAGCTTTTCTCCACCTCTATTTCGTGATCAAAACCCTAGGCCAACATAAGATGGGTATTTATAGTAAGTGGGCCTGATATGGGGTGCCTGAGCCAGCGCCTAGAGTCGGGGCGCCCACAAATCCCGAGATGAGGCGCCAGGCGCCCAGATGTCCAGGGCGCCCTGCGCCTGAGCTCTATGTTGTTCTGCGATTTTTACCTCTTTAAAGTCCGAATTAGCTCAAGGTTCCTTCATGAAAGTTGAAGATATGGATCTTAGCTTTCCAATGTCACCAGTTTCATCTCATTTGGACACATAGAACTCTAGATATGATCGAAACATTGAACAGGTGTCAGGCGCAAATTCTGCTCCCAGCAGGCACCAGTGCCTCCTGCGCCTGCGCCTCCTGCGCCTGCGCCTGCTGCACTTCTAAATCTCAAAATATGCTCCTTTGGTCTAAGGTAAATGTCTCCAATCAATCCATTTGCTTACCTACATTAAATAAAGATAAAATAAGGACATTTGCTCATCAAAACAACTAAAGAACTAACATAACTTGCAACTTGAAAAAAACTCCATAACAAAGACTCAAACTCAAAGGATTTGAGGCCAAACAATGATCAAAATCTAAGTTTGCATGAGAATTCCCTTCAATTAAGCACATGATATTGAGGATTATGGGGAACCATCAAACACTCCAAACTTAAACCTTGCTTGTCCTCAAGCAAGAACTAAATACAAAACAATTACACACAATGCCAATCTTGATCTAACCATTGGACTAACCCACAATTTTTCACCACTTTCAAATGTTATCGCACAACAAGCACACTAATCACAAAAAAATTCATTGGGCTTTATCTTCATCAGAACCAACACGAGACTATCACAAATTAGACATTGGAGTCACATAAACAGTGAATTCACCATCATAAACTCAACAAGTAATGGAATGCACAATTGAAACTTTCAAAGTGATTGAAATGCTTTCTTTTCTAGTCACAACATTTAGGAAAAATTTCCACTCAAACTCTCAAGTGTTTTGGGGTTTATGTTTCACTCATTCAACACAATTTGAGCTCATCCCCCATGGATTTGATTTTCATCTCATTGATCAATGCATTTTAATGCATCTTTTATAGCAGTGCACTTAGTGTTCTTAAATATTTATTTTACCCAACAACTACTTTTTAGCATGGTTTTATATCTTTGGGTCATGATTGGGCTTTAGTGGAATTATTTGCTAATTTTCGGATTTTGTTATATCCTGACCCATGTTGCTTCTGCAGGCCATAACTTGGGCTATACTTGTCCGATTTCAGTGTTCTTTGTGGCGTTGAGCTAGAAGCAGAGCTACAATTCTTATGTTGGGACCGAAGCCTAGTTCTGCCGTTTTGAAGGCCGAAATTCCACTTTACTGAAGCTGCCGAGCTGCCCTACGAGTTTTGGGCATATTTTTAGTTTGTTATCGGGTTTTATCTTCTAACCCGTTTAGGGAATTAGGTTTTCGTTAAGCTGAGACTATTAGATAGAGGATCAGCCGTTTTCTTTCATTATCTTACGTTTTATTATTCACTTGCGTACCCTAGCCTCCATGGAAGCCCTAAGTTCTAAGTTGATTCATCGGTGAAAGGTTGTCGTTCTGATTTTGAGGTTGATTGCTTAATGTTTAATACAATTTCGTTTTAATTTCTTAAATTCCATCTCTATCAATTTAAATTTGGTTTAAATGTTTGCAATCTATCGATTAGTTTTTAGTTAATTGTTCTGTCTTCATTACCAGCGATTCAGTTGTGTATGAATGCTTGATTGTATGCATCTGTTTCGTAACTGTTAATATTTCGAATTGCTTGACTGCTTAAGATTAATTGATTTGAGTAGAAATTGATAGATGGTTGATTAGAATTCTGTTATGATATTGGTTGCGTTTTAACGGTGGCTTGTCAGCTCCGTGACCGATTGAACCATTTGCTTGCTCGAACGATGTGAATTCGTATAAAGCGATTAATGCTTGTTTAGTTAGTTTATGTCAAGCTGTGAATTCGAATTAATTGAATTGTTGTTATTTAGAACCTGTGATAAATCCAAGGCGTGCACCGAGAACCGGTGAATCAATTGTCTCTATAATCGATAATTCTCTCAAGCGAAATTGTTTTCCAAAACCCCTTTTTCGTTATTGTCAATTTTCTTATTTCTGAATTTGGTAATTTTGGTGTTAGAGGTCTTCGTGAGGCGACCAAGGTCTCTTTGCCTTGTTACTATATTTCTCTTGTTTAATTATTTTGACCGCGTCTGACCGGTGATCAAATTAGCGCGGTTCTGGGGGACCTCACAATTAGAGATTACCAACCTCAGGGACCCACTAACAATACTAACGTTTCTTGCTTAGTTCTTGTTGTGTTTCCAGGTTCTAAGTATTGAGGGTGATTACGGGATTGCTCGTCGGATTCAGTAAGCGAAAATAATAATAAAATCGGTTTTCGGCAATCTCGTCAGTTGCTCGAAACCACAGTGAAAAAATCGAAAAAATCCAGGATCAATAGTCCCTTAGCAAAGATTGCTTACGGGTCAACAGGCTCAAAATCCCAAATTCCTTTGTTTTCTATTTTTAATTAATTTTTTTAATTTTTCATATCTCCGAAAAAATCCAAAAAAATTTGCATATCTTTCTTTTGATTTAATTAGATTTTCGTGGTATTTTTATAATTTTAGGTTAGATTTTAGTCGTTTTCAATTTTTGCATTCATTTTAGCGTAGGGACATAGTTGGTATTTCTAGAATTGTTGCATTTTCCTATTCCTTGATATATAGCATGACTAGGTCAATACTATTAACTTGCATCCTTTTGACCACAAAATTGAGAGAATATTGCATCATAGACTTAGGGATCATATAGAAGTTAGTGATAGTGATAGTGAGCTGACATCTTTAGCCATAATCTATTTGATTCGATCCTGATTCTAATCCTCGATTGATTTTGATTTTGATTCTGATTAACATTAATATGGCGATAGAACACTTGGGAACTTCTTTGCACGATGTTACTTACTGATGCTCACGTGTGTTAATTATCCCGAACTTCTTTGTCCCTTTTGAATTAAAATCTGGTTTAATACACTTGTTGCCAAAGTTTAGTGGTCTTCGCGGTGATGATCCACACAAACATCTTAAGGAGTTCCACATTGTGTGCTCGACCATGAAGCCCCAAGGAATTCCAGGAGCACATTAAACTAAGGGCCTTCCCCTTCTCACTCCCGAATCACGACCAAGGATTGGTTGTATTACGCTTGACCAGGTTCATTGAAATTGGAATGCTTTAAAAATTGTTCCTAGAAGTTCTTTCTGCGTCGAGTGCCTCAATCGGAAAAAGAGATATGTGGCATCGAAATGCACCCCCGAAGTCTTTACATGAATCTTGGGAGAGATTTAAGAAGTTGTGTGCAAGCTGCCCTCATCATCAAATCTGCGAGCAGCTACTCATCGATGCTTCTACGAGGTTTATTGCCCGTAGACGAAATATTATGGATCTTTGCTAGTGGAAGCACTTGTAGACAAAACCCCAGCAGATGCAAGAGCCTTAATAGAAAATATGTCCATCAACTCCCAACATTCCTGACGAGAAGCAATCTGCCGGTTCTAACAAGTGCGTTGAATGAGATACGAGGCTAAGGCTAGTGAGAAGAACTTGGAAAGCGAGGTTGGAAGAACTCACGGCTTGGGTAAAAAATTGGCAAATTCGAACGGCAAGGGTTTGTGGTATTTGTACTCTGCTGAGCACCACGGATGCATGTCCTACATTGCGAAGGGACCAATGCTTGATACCCCTCGGGCATATCACGGCTAACATCTTTAACCTCGAGCCAATGTTGATTTGTCTTTAGCAGTACCACCCAATGGAGGAACCATCCTAACCTTAGATGAAATCAAGGCTGCCTGACAACAGCCCAGAGCGAAATAATCCACCACAGGATGCTATCAGGCTGAGCCTGAACCTTCATTAGAGGATCTAGTTAGCGAGATGGCTGCCCAAAATCTCCAGTTCAGCCGAGCAGATGCCTCGGTCGAAATTTGCACACACAAATGGGGCAGATGGCTACCACAGTGTCGGATGCAAGCGGCGAGCCAACTTCTGCCCGGCCAGGTAGTAAATCAAATGCCGGTGCAAATGTCGATTGCAATCACTCTAAGATGCAGGCAAGGTTGACACTCGAGAACCTCCTCCGGCCGAGAAAATTCAAGTGGCGGTAGAAAAAGTGATAAGCCAATTTGCACCTACCTCCCCAATTGAAGAAGATGATGATGCCGCGGTCTATACCACTCCCTTCCCCAAAGTTTGTGATAACCAAGAAGATGGATGAGGCGGATAAAGATAGCGAAGTCTTGGATACATTTAGGAAGGTTGAAGTTAATATACCTCTCCTCGGCTAAATTAAGCGATTCGAGATATGCTAAGTTCCATGAGTCAGGCTGTGCACACACAAAAGGAGCGAAGGTGAAGGGAAATGAAAAGGTCAATGTGAGTCGCAATGTATGCACTCATGCGGCATGATACCCCAAAGTGCAAGGATCCGGGAATTTTTACTATTCCATGTACCATAAAGGCGAGTAAATTTGAAAATGCCATCTTTGGATTTGGGTGCTTCCATTAATGTGATTCCTACATCCATCTTTAACTCTCTGGCTCTTGGACGTTTGCGAGATATCGTGTGTTATTATTAGGTTGGCAAGCAGAGCAATGCTCACCTGCTTTGGACTTGTGGAGGGCGTGCTCGTTAAAGTTAATAACTTGGTTTTTCCTGCAGATTTTTACATTACGGACATGGAGGGAGAGACCGCAGTCCAGCGAGCCACCGATCATCCTAGGCCAGACCATTCTTGAAACGGCGAGAACCAAGATTGATGTGTATTCTGGAACTCTTTCCATGGAATTTAGGGATAACATAGTTCAATTTGACATCTTTAATGCCGCTATGAAACATCCCGTGGAAGAGCATTCTCTTTCAAATAGAAGTACTTGCGCGGACTTAGTTGAAGATACTCATTGCATGGTAAATACGTGTTAATGTTACAAATGATGTTGCTACCTGCAAGCTTGATGTAACTCCATGCACCAAGATACTTCCCTCTCTTGAGCAATCACAAAGAAAACTGACCCATGAAGAAGGAAGGCATGAAGAAGAAAAAATCAAACACTTCCATGTGTTCCATTCTCACCTCAAAATCATAGCGTAAGCTTAGACCCAAGTGGATTGACCATTTTGTTGCGGCTAGCACTTTTCTTTATGATGCAAAGGGAATAAAAAGTAAAGTCACAGTGAAACCTTCAAAGTCAATGGTCCCAAGCTTTTCCATGAGAGCCCGGCGCTTGAAGAGAGGCGTAGAGAAGAGCTCCACTTGAAAAAGCACTTGAAGAGGGAGTTCTTTCACTCCTCCTTACTCTTATTTTTATGCTTGTTGTTTTCATTGAGGACAATGTATGATTTAAGTGTGGTGGGGTGTCTTTTAGCAACCTTAGTAGTTTTGTTTCTGCTTTGTTTTGTTTTGTTTTGAGTTTTTTTTTAAAAAAAAATAAAAAAAAATTTGCATTTTCATTGGATTTCTTGGTTTGTATGAGTGGGAGTGATTTCACTATTCTAGGACTATAGGTCTTGTGGCATGATATGGATGACTTCCTTGCATTCTTAGTGTGATAAGTTGGTTTGGAGTATTAAATTGTGCATCTTTTGTGATAGATATTTTCCTTTGTGAGTTTTGGGCCTTATAATGGATGGAATACATTTTGCCATTCTCTTTCTTTCTTGAGTGATTTCACTCATGATTGTTGGTTACTCTAGAACTTGACTTGACTCTTGTTGAAACTCTTGTTCACATGCATGCATTGAAATGATCTAGGCAATTTTTGTTCTTTTAGCCACTAGCCAAATAAGCCTACCTTGCAATTATCCCTTTGTTTAGCCCCTTTGAGCCTATTTATCCCATTCTTTGTTATATAGCTCATTACAAGCCTAAAAGTGAAAAACAATGTTATGACCCAATCTTAGGGGATTAAGGAGCTTTAAAAAAAAAACAATGAGAATAAATTTGCAAAGTGTGGGGGGGCTCAGAATTGTGGTTGTAAAAACATATGTATTGTTGTGCTTCATTGCTTCATTGGGATTTTGGCAAAAGAAAATAAAAAAAAAAGAGAAGAAAAAGAAATAAACAAAAAAAAAAAAACAAAACAAAAGAGTAGTGGAGCATATCATTTCTCGAAAAAAATAATGGATTGAATTGTGGTTGAATTGTCCCCCCATGATTATTTGGTAATTGTTTTCATTGCTCCTCTATCCTCTTTGATTTTATAGCCTAGTTCCCCTTTCAATTATCCCACCTTGACCTTGGCCCCATTATAACCTTAATAAAGACCTTTTGATCTTTGTGTGCATGTGTTTCAAGTGTGGATGTTAGAGTCTTGTCAAGCCTATGGTAGTGCTAACTTTCATGATGTGCTTTGAGTGTAAACACTAGCCTAGACACTTGAGAGTTTGAGAGAAATGCTTTCTTGTGAGGATTCTATCACTTTTGATGCACTCTTTGGTTGCTTTGAAGGTAATTAGATGTTGTTCATGATTGCCATGAGTCCTTGAAACCTTGAATGAGCATTTAGCTTGCCACTTTGTATCCTTGGAATTCATTGGAAATGCATCTTTGCTTTGTTTTGTGTGTTTTGCCCGGAGTGCAAAAGCTTAAGTGTGGGGGAATTTGATCAATGCATTTTAATGCATCTTTATAGCAGTGCACTTAGTGTTCTTAAATATTTATTTTACCCAACAACTACTTTTTAGCATGGTTTTATATCTTTGGGTCATGATTGGGCTTTAGTGGAATTATTTGCTAATTTTCGGATTTTGTTATATCCTGACCCATGTTGCTTCTGCAGGCCATAACTTGGGCTATACTTGTCCGATTTCAGTGTTCTTTGTGGCGTTGGAAAGCTAAGAAGCAGAGCTACAATTCTTATGTTGGGACCGAAGCCTAGTTCTGCCGTTTTGAAGGCCGAAATTCCACTTTACTGAAGCTGACGAGCTGCACTACGAGTTTTGGGCATATTTTTAGTTTGTTATCGGGCTTTATCTTATAACCCGTTTAGGGAATTAGGTTTTTCGTTAAGCTGAGACTATTAGATAGAGGATCAGCCGTTTTCATTATCTTACGTTTTATTATTCACTTGCGTACCTAGCCTCCATGGAAGCCTAAGTTCCTAAGTTGATTCATCGGTGAAAGGTTGTAATTCTGATTTTGAGGTTCGGTGCTTAATGTTTTAATACAATTTCGTTTTTAATTTCTTAAATTCCATCTCTATCAATTTCGAATTTGGTTTAAATGTTTTCAATCTATCCGATTAGTTTTACGCTTAGTTAATTGTTCGTCTTCATTGCAAAACTATTCGCGATTGATTTATATATGAATGCTTGATTGTATGCATCTGTTTAAATGCTTTATTAATATTTCAATTGCATTGCTAAGATTAATTGATTTGAGTAGAAATTGATAGATGGTTGATTAGAATTCTGTTATGATATTGGTTGCGTTTAATCGGCGCTTGTCGCTCCGTGACCGATTGAACCCATTTGTTTAGTAGCTGGCTCGAACAAGTGTGTGAATTCGTATAAAGCTGATTAATGCTTGTTTAGTTAGTTTATGTCAGCTGAATTGAATTAATTGAATTGTTGTTATTTAGAACCCGTGATAAATCCAAGGCGTGCACCGAAACCGGTGAATCAATTGTCTCTATAATCGATAATTCTCTCAATGAAATTGTTTTCTAAAACCACTTTTTCGTTATTGTCAATTTTCTTATTTCCTGAATTTGGTAATTTTGGTGTTAGAGGTCTTCGTGAGACGACCAAGGTCTCTTGCCTTGTTACTATATTTACTGTTTAATTATTTTGACCCGCGTACGACCGCTGATCACTCATCCTCACATGATTACCACTTGCACAATTCTCCAATCAAAAGGTCTTTTGAGGTTGTAACTTGGCCAAGGTAGGGGTGGATGAATTAGACATTTAGGCTTATCACCCTTCAAGATAGATGAGCATCAACCAATTCTAGAAAATTTCGCTATATTTCCTCTTTTCTTCATTTTTCCAAAGATGGTATTTCCCAAAAATCCAATCCTTAAACAACGTTTGTCACACAATTTTCGATCCCCCAGTAACACTTTGGTCTCAAAGGGGTACCAATCCAAAAACCAACCTTTTTTTTTCTTTTCAGCACAACTCAAACCACAACAAATATGGTAATATTCCCCTCACTCCAAACTTAGTTCTTTGTCAACCTTTGTCAATTCATGCTCAGCTAACCTCTTAAAGTGGGTACAAGATAATAACATGGTTAAAGGCTATTGTTTTGATGGGTTAACAAGAACAAAAAGCTTTAGGCTCAATGGGGCTTTGCAAACAAAGGTCATATTATGTTGGGTTGGCTTTTTAGCTAATTGGCTTTCAATGAAATTTGCCTTTTCTCTATCAGAGCATTGTGCAACCAAAAACATGCAACAGAGATTCAATCAAAGTTAGGGGAATATAAACTCAAATGTGTCCTCTCAAAAAGAATTATTGATGAAGGCTCTACAAAAACCACAGGACATGCATATATCAATCACAAAGAAATTGTAACAAACAAAACAGTTGAGCAGTGGTTGACTCACTCCAATAAGTTTCTAGTCTCAAGTTGTAACTCTTAGCCCCATTTAACATCACCCCAAGTGATTGGTGCTCAACACAAAATTCAAATCACAAGTGGGTTCAAATCATAGTTCAGCCAATGATTATTTCTATTTGACATCTTGGACTACAACACAAAGGACTAAAAACATCACACTTTGACACATAATAAAGACAACTCCAAACTTAAGCTTTGACACACAAACTAAGATGAAAATCAAACAAACTAAATTCTAAAAATGCAAGAGAAAAAGATAGGAGGACCCTCGCATGGGGTGCCTCCCATGAAGCGCTTCTTTAACGTCACTAGCTTGACCGTTAATCCGCTCTCAAGGTGGCATATATGACACAAAGAATACGTCATCCTTCTTCTTTCTTTTCTTAATCAAGGACTCCATGAGCTTGAGGTATGGATGACGTTGCTTCCAAGGCTTCTCAAGGTGGAGGATGACGAATAAGGCATCGAGGGCATCTACGAATCGATCAAGCTCTTCATTCTCATCTACCTTTTGTGAATCATTTTTCACTACCACCACGTCTTCATTTTGGTCCTTCCCCCTAACCATATTATGCTCAGATTGAATTTCATGTGGCTTTTGTACTAACTGTTTACAAATTTCATCAACTTGCATTTTGAAATTTTGCATCACAAACGATCCGATGATAATTGGCTCTTGTTTTGGCCTCCGATTGGATAGCTCTTGTGCATATTGCACGAGCTATTTCCCAAGGTTTTGGCTCTTCTGAATCACTTGAATGCATGGTGGTGGTGGTGGTAAACATGACAAAAATGATTCCCAATCCTCCTTAGAGCATCTATAAACAAGCTTATTCGTCATGCACTCAAATTGTGGTTGGGAATCTACTGTTCCATGCATACACTGAAAAGCAAGAACCTCAAACAAGTGTCAAAGCAACTGAGAACTAAAAAAAATGTTAAGGAAAATATGAAAAAAAGTACAAAGTAATTAAACTAACACTAAAATAGAAATTAAAATGGGTTCGAAATAGAACTCGCCTTCGAAATTACTAGTAATGGTAAAATCGATCCCCGGCAACGGCGCCAAAAACTTGATAGGGCCACGGCAAGTGTACCAGGTCGTTGCAAGTAATAATTTCGGTAAATACCGGTTATCGTCCTCAAGGATCGAAAGCCAAATACTAATAATTGACAACAACTTCTAAGTGAACACCAACTGGTTTTGATTATGGTTGGAAAGTTCAAGTGACAGTGAAATTGGTTTAAAGAACAACAGGAACACAATGTAAAGAGTGATGTAAGGCAATGGAAAGATGTTGGAGTTAAGCTTCATTCTACTTCAACTATGACATACTTTAACATAGTGATTAACACAAGTTGGTTCTCTAGTTTGTCTATCAATTTCTCTAAACAAGTTAAATCCCAATTCCTTAGGTAAATAAACCTTTTTATCTAGCTAGAAGTCCAATTCCTTGGATGCATGCAAGAAGATAAAAGCATTAAGAACAAGAAATCGCAAAGATAGCAAGTACCCAAAGGCTATTCCTAGCTTAAAGTGATACAAGGGTCACCTTCCTAGAGCACATAAGCATATTGAACTTCCATTCAAAACACAAACAAGAGTTCATTCCAAGATTGATCAAGTCTCAAAAAGCATTAAGAACAAGGAAGGAGATCACCAAACTAGAAGAAACCCACATGCATTAACATAAACTACATCAAGCATTCATAGTGTTCATAGAAATTCACTCAACCCCAACACAAGGGGATTTAATTCGACATGATAGTGATGGAAAATGAAAACAAAAACAGAGAAAAGAACCCATCCACAAGCCAAGGATTTGAGCTTCCACTCTCATCCTCTTGCTTCCTTCAATGGGTGTGCTAGGGCTTCAGTTCCAGAGCTTTTCTCCACCTCTATTTCGTGATCAAAACCCTAGGCCAACATAAGATGGGTATTTATAGTAAGTGGGCCTGATATGGGGCGCCTGAGCCAGCGCCTGGTCCAGCGCCTGGAGTCGGGGCGCCCACAAATCCCGAGATGAGGCGCCAGGCGCCCAGATGTCCAGGGCGCCCTGCGCCTGAGCTCTATGTTGTTCTGCGATTTTCACCTCTTTAAAGTCCGAATTAGCTCAAGGTTCCTTCATGAAAGTTGAAGATATGGATCTTAGCTTTCCAATGGCACCAGTTTCATCTCATTTGGACACATATAACTCTAGATATGATTGAAACATTGAACAGGTGTCGAGTATGATTCTGCTCCCGGCACCAGCGCCTCTGCGCTGCCTTTCTTTACTTCTAAACCTCAAAATATGCTCCTTTGGTCTAAGGTAAATGTCTCCAATCAATCCATTTGCTTACCTACATTAAATCAAGATAAAATAAGGACATTTGCTCATCAAAACAACTAAAGAACTAACATAACTTGCAACTTGAAAAAAACTCCATAACAAAGACTCAAACTCAAAGGATTTGAGGCCAAACAAGGATCAAAATCTAAGTTTGCATGAGAATTCCCTTCAATTAAGAACATGATATTGAGGATTATGGGGAACCATCATTTAGTTTTCATTATGTCTTCAACAATGTTTTGATATGAAATTTGTTGGGTTGCAGGGTGATAGAATTCACGCTTCTATTAGGAAGACACTAATTTATAAGTTCCAGACCATTCTGAAAGAAAGTTCTGTATACTCTATCCAGTATTTTGGTGTTGCTGTCAATGGAGGTCAGTACAAAACGGACCACCACAAATACAAAATCAACTTCCAGTTTGGTACTAATGTAACTTTGTTGGGTGGTGGTTCTGTACCTCCAAAGTTGTATGAGTTTGTCAATATTTCTACCATTACTGGAGGTGGTTTTGATACTGATTATTTAGTTGGTAAGACATCATTTCACGAACCAAAGTAACTAAACACAAAAATTTAGTTTATTTTCTGTTTGGTGTAGTGATGAACATTCTTACATTATTTTGTATGGATCACATATGTAATGGGTTTGCTTACTGGAGTTGGAACTGAAAGGGAGTATGATAGGAATGACACTTTGACAAAGATGAATGTCATTTGTGTAGAGGCCGATGGGTAACATTTTTACATTTTTTTCAAAACATGTATTTCCATTTATTTAGTTTATATATTTTGTTAACATGTATTTATATGTTTGTTTGTTTATTTATTCAGATATAAGCTAGAGTGTACTCTATTCAGCTCATATGTGGATGAGCTTAACACATTCCTGGCTTCTGGAGAAGTTGGAAATGCTGTTGTTATTATGCAGTTTGGAAAAGTAAAATGCTTCCAAGGTATTCCTCCCATGCTGCATTTACAAACATGGTTTATTTAGTCACATGGTTTATGTATTCCTTCTAATTTTCTATGTTTTTTATCCATGTAGACAAGATAAATGTCCAGAATTGCTTCAACTGTACCAAACTGATTTTCAACCCAGATTGTGAGGAAAGTGTGAATCTTAAACAACGGTAAACCTATTTTGTACTTTATTTTACTCTTTCATCATTGTAACTGCACTGCCAAAATGAGTGATTCTGAGGTATCTATGTTTTCTTATTACCTACTTTTTTTTTAATGTAGGATGTCCTAGTCAATAGAATCACCATCCCAAGGTTTGAGTCAGTTGACAGATGGAACTACTGGCAGGATGCCTAGAGTTACTATGGCTGAGGACTTCCTGGAACTTACCCCAAGAAGGACCATTAAGGGTCTAAAAGACTTCAAACAAGTTTAGTTTTCAAGATTCTGTAGGCATCTACATATTGAGTCATTTCTCTACTTATATATGTTAATGTTGCTTTAATAAATAGGAGCGTTGCTTTATGGTTTTTGCTACTGTTAAGCATGTTATTGATGATGAGGACTGGTGGTATAATGCTTGCATATGCACTGAGGCAGTGTATCCAGACTGTAAGATGTTCTTTTGTGAAAAATGTAACAAGCATGTTATGAAGGTTGTTCTAAAGTATTAATTAATTATTTTTTTAAGTAACTCAACATTTATTTGTTTATAATTATGGATTATGGATTATGGATTCTGGATTATGGTTTAGATTTTAATGTTTTTTTATTTATTAATCAACAAACAAGTATCGTATTAAGATCCATGTCATCGATGAAACTGACTCTGCAACATTTGTCATATTTGATCGTGAGGCCTCTTTGCTGTTCCATCAGACATGTGCTGACATGTTTGAACACATGACAAGGTTTTAACATCAATAGAAATATTTAAATAAGTTGTATTAGTTTACTATGGTTTGCAATTAATAATGGATAATTGTTCATTGTCTATTCAAATTCATGTAGCAAAAGGGAAAATGATATCTTCCCAAAGACATTGCTGATTTGGTGGATAGGAGTTGCCTTTTAAAAGTGAAAGTTAAGGAGTACAAAAATTCAAGGTTTGAGCAATCTTACATAGTGAAAAAAATCTGCAATGATCTGTCCATTGTCCAGAAGTTCAAGGAAGGGATTCCCAAATCACTGGTAAATTTATTATGTCTTGGTTAGTTTGCCACACTGTTATGACTAAATCATTGCTGACTTATAGTATTTTGCAGGATGTCAATTCTGCCAACCTTACCTTGACTAATGTAAATGTGTCATGCATTGCTGATTCATCTACACTTATTGCATAGGTTGTGAAATATTAAATTTAATTTGTTGATTTGCACTTATTGTTAGTTGTGTTTCCTAATAATTTTTTTTGTTGGCTGGTAACAGGATTTGATGAAGCAATTCTCAGGAGTGATTGTTGACACTGAGTCACAATCTGATGACAAGGAAGGAATTGATCTGTCCAGGGATTCAGAGGGATTAACTCCTCTTAAAAATGCTACTGTGAGTCTACCAACTGAAGTCATTGATCTTTCCAAGAACAATGAAAAAAACAAGTCCTGTTGAAGTGGCATCTGCAGCTCACAACAAAAAAGGAACTGTTGCCATGGTGGAAGCCCTTGATGAGAAGGAGTCAGGTCCTTCCAAAAAGGGACTTTTCAATTATGGAAACAAATCAGAGTTTGATGTTCCACTGAAAAAAGATCAAGGTTGAGAAGGATTGAGAGCTGCAGTTACTATTGCTTTTCATTTTACTGTATGTTGTAATCCGCATAGTGTTATTGTTGGTGGACACTTTGTTTGAATTTCCTTTTAAACTACTATGTTACTTTGTTTTTAATTTAGGGTCTTTTTTTTAATTCAGATATCCATCTGATATGGGGACCAACTATATGTAATTGGTTCACCTATTTAAATTAAAGTCTGTGTGCTTTCATTGTTCCATTATAGCCAATTAGATTTCATTTTCTGTTATTGCTTTATTAATTAACATTTAACAATCACATTACTATTAGAATTATAGGTTAGGGCTGACTGGAATACTATATGAACATTGAAAAATTGTATTGTTTTTCAATGTTATTTCCCAGTCAGCAAAAGTTTAAAACATGTGCTACAGCTTTAACCAATACTCATGATGCATGCTGTTAGTGTTTGAATGGCCTTTTATAGTACTATGTTACTCTGTTTTTTATATAGTTTCATTGTGCTTAACTATTATTGCCTTATTAATTGCTACATGAATTTGGGAATCCCTTAGAAATATTGGTTAATGCTAATTGGAATACCATATATGAACATTGAAAACTTATATTGTTTTTCATTGTTAATTACTAGTCAGCAAAAATATCCAAAAAAGTTGCTACAGCTTTAATTAACACATAATCATGAGGCATCTTAGACTTATGTCAATTGCAAATAACCAGAACACATCTTAGGCTTATGTAATTTATTTGGATATTTGTTTATAAGTAAATCTATGTATGTTTGACTTTATTTGGGCCTATATATACTACACATATCAGATTACATTTGTCGCAAATTGAGTTTGTGTTTCAAAAATGATTTTTGTGAATGCTTTAGTTGGGCCTATGTTAAATAAACAAATAATTGGAACACATCTTGGGCCTATTATTTTTTTTATTTGTTTATTTTTCTATCTTTCACTTTTATTGGGCCTATATACTACACATTTTGAATGGGATATAGTTGCATGTGCCCAATTATTATTGCTTGATTAATTATCAATTAACAATGACATATCAATTAGAAATATTGGTTAATGCTGATTGAAATACCATATATATGAACATTGAAAACTTATATTATTTTTCAATGTTAATTACTAGTCAGCAAAAGTTCCCAACAAAATTTGTGGCAGCTTTAATTAACATATGATCATGAGGCGTATTAGGCCTATGCCAATTACAATTAATTCGAAAACATCTTAGGCCTATGAAATCTATTCGGATATTTGTTTATAAGTGTGTTTTTTACTTCAATTGGGCCTATATAGTACACAATAAAAAATGAAATTGACATAGGCCCAATTTGGGCTTCTGTTTCAAAAATTATTATTGTGAATCCTTTATTTGGACCTATGTCAAATAATCAAATAATTGGAACACATATTGGGTCTATGTTTTTTATATTTGTTTATTTTAATATGCTTCACTTTTTTTCTGTATTTACTATGTTTCACTTTTGTTGGGCCTATATATACACATTTTAAATCTGCTAAACTTATTGAGCTTAGATTTCGATATTGATTTCTTTATAAACTTATGTGAAAGAAAAGTAATAATGGATAAATAATGTATATTAAGATTACGGTTATTAGACACTAAACATATTAATCAAATATTATTAATTATAAATTATAATATAAGGGTTTACTTATCTGATGAGGTCGCATAAATACATTGTTTTATTATTTAAAGATGTAGTCTTCATTTTAATCATACATATTAAATATATTAAATTAATTAAATTAATTAAAACACCTCGTGGGCCATTTTTTCTAAAATGATTATGTGAATCGTTTATTTGGGCCTATGTCGAATAATCAAAAAATTGAAACGCAGAGATGGGCCTATTTTTTTTTACATATTTGTTTAAGTGTTTATTTTTGTATGCTTCACTTTTAATGGGCCTATAGACTACACTTTTTAAATCTGCTAAACACATTGAGCATTTGTTTCAAAATTAATTTCTTTATAAACTTTTATGAAAAAAAATAATAAGGGATATATAATATATATTAACATTTTTAGACAGTAAAAGTATTAATTGCCGCTTAAAAGTGTTGTGATATCATTTATCTTCATAATCTTCATTTTAATTTTAGAAATTTGTTTTATAGTAAAGTAAAATACGACTGATCATTAAAACAAAAGAAAACAAAAAATATGCCAGTACATGATATGACTATATGACTATTGATGATTGGCTTTTGACCGTTCAAAATCTCTAGAAGATTTCGAAATCTTGCCTCTCTGTGTACCTAAAATCCTAAGAGTTACGGGGCATTATAAATTAGGGAGATGGCTATAGGTCTCTCCACATACTTCCTTCTCCATCCCTTAAAATTCCTGTTGTTATCATCTTCTCTCTACGGTCATCTCCAGAACTCACCACCATGTCAAGTTGGGAAAGTATCATGAAAAGACACACAAAGGGACAATTTGTTACGATTAATATGAAAGAAGAGGTAGTTTGTTTTTGCTTGCTTCATTTCCTTTATGTTTCATTCAATCTTCATTACCCATTATGTTCTTCACATTTTCATTCTTTCATTAACAGCCATATGGCGAGATCGACCCCAGTTTCGTGAGGCAGTTTTACGATGACCTGTGGGGTACATGGTTCTTGTGGGATCGCAACGGTCACCGACACACTGTGCAATACAACAAGGGAATAACCAACCCCATTATCACAGCTGGGTGGATGGAGCTTTGCACCTTTTATGGATTGACTGCTGACCATTCTGTTTTGTTCCGGTATCTAGGGCACGGATTCTTTCAAATTACTGTTTGGAAGACTCCAGCAACACCACAATCTTTTCCTCGGTTCCATTCTCAACATTTGAACAACATAAACTACATAACCTTTGAAGTTGAATTGTCTCCATACAAATCATCTGGGAGTCAGCTGGAGGTGTAACTTTTTAAACCAAATTAAATCTATTAAGCCCTTTTTTTCCTCATTATTTTCATTTTTTTTTTTACAGAACTTGAATGGAGTTTGCTGAGTTTTTATGGAAGTTTGGATTCACCACACTAAAGCTTCGTGATCTTTCAAGCTTGGTGACAAGCTGCGAGATTCTCAAAAGGACTGGTGCACGTAGGAGCCTTAAACTTGGCAAAGGATGGAAGGCATTTACTAATCAGTATCCTCTAAATGAAGTGAAACGTATTCTATTTGAGTTTGGGAATGAAAAAGTGAATTTTGTTAATGTTAGGAAATTAGGTGCTTAGATGTTTCTCTATGTAGTACCTTATGTAAATGTAGATGGCTTTTGGTGGATGCTTTTTAGGGGGGTTTCTTTTTGTCTTCTAGGTCCTTTGTTGACCAAAGTTTGGTGGACAATGTTTGTCCAATGCTGGTTTTGTTTGCCCACCTTCTGGATGTCGAGATGTTAAAAATATTACTTATGAATGGAACAAAAGTATGGTTTTAGAGATCATTCGATTATTTATTGTCAATTATATATATAGATTATCCCACTTTCTTCATTTGTCTGCAAGGAATACCCCATAATAATTTAAACATACCGAGGAATTACTATTGAATATTACCACTGTTAGATTAAATTAAATAATAAAACTTATCTTAGAATGAAATTAAATAATAAATTGACTGATAAATAAGATACAATGTTTTTGGATGCACATTATTAGAATGCATCCACCCACAGAGAATAAATTTTCAATAAAAGACAAACAATTGTAAGTCAACCAAAGAAAGCAAAATAAACAATCCATATGTTTGCCTATTATCATCCAAAAGACACTGCTATGTGTAGTGTAGTATCTCAATAAAAAATTGCCATTTTTTATCATAAAAGATAAACAATATCAGCATGAAGAAAAAATGTATGTCTTTACACCTAATATTAGAGAACACACAGGCGATACTCTTTAGGTTAGTCAACACTCCACTATTTCTAAAAAGTTGAAGACAGTAACAACCGTTCTTCCATTTTTTTTTCCTCCAGGTTCCGAACGTCTGCTTCCCTGCAACACCATTTCTTTTAGAAAATGGACTACAATGAAGCGAAACTTGGTAGGATGAAGAGGAAATTTATTGTGAGGCGAAAATCAACCACAAGAAATCCTCAAATGATAGGTTTTTTGTTATTTGTTACATCTTTTCATCTATTTGTATTTCATGGAGCATAGGTAATATGTTTTGTGTCCTCTTTCTCTGTTACTTGGAACTAATGGATTTGTTGTTTGTTTTGCACTACAGTTTCAGATTCTCGGGATAATACATGGCAGTAAACTCCTACCAATTCAATTATCACAAATGGAACCACAACACCATTCTCAACATTATCTTATGGTATTAAACTTCCACCTGAATACTGTGATTTGTTATATCGTTTTTTATTTCATTGTATCCTCAAAGATTTGTTCAATATACTTATTCTTGATTTTTTTTTAAATATCATCCCGAATTAGCATATGCTAATACCGAACAAAGCCTTCACAGCAGCTCTAATTCCCCAACCAGCAGTATATATGACATAAGGAGAGGTTGTGCTGTAACTCATAAATTTTCTATTTGAAACTTTTTTTCAATTTTATTTATTGTCAACATATAACTACTGCATTTGTTCTTATTTATTTGTGTCTCTTCCTCAATTGCAGATGAAAATACAATCCCAGCAGGGCTGTGTTAAACTCTTATGCCTCAAAGAATGACAAATGCATTAAGGACACCATTATCATTGCTGTCTAATGGTAACATTCTATTTTTAAAATTGTAATGTTGTACAACCATTTGCAGATCATTATATGTTCAAGTTATATTTCATATTTTGATTAATGAAACTCATTTTATTTTATTACACTACACAAAACAACATTTGGAAATACACAACAAACTGTTCACAGCAGATCAAATGTTGCAGCCAACAGTGTCTCTATAAAAAATGTGCAGAAAAAGAAACTCCTATGTCAACCATTACTAATTCTGCCAGTGTGAATGCTGACCAGTCACTTCAAAGAACAATTAAGACCAAACATGTTTCCAGTTAGTATATCAATTTTTGTATAGGTTAAACTTTCCTTAACTATTGAATTTTTTATAAATTATCATGACTTTATTTGTTGTTATTATTTGCTTCCATCCCTCAAATGTAGGTTTCTATCCTGCGAGTTCAGAAATAATCAATGCAACTTTAGAAGTAATCAATCCAAGAACTTCTGTTAATGATAATAAAGACAAATATATTAGGCAATCTGCACAACTAGATTGGAGTTTGAACAGCCTTTTCAACAACAGCATGAAAACAACAGTGAGAGCAATTCAGGTTCGTATCATTATGTTTCATATTATATATTACATATTATGTATAAGGTCGTTTGCTATATTGAATTATTATATCATATGTACACACTTCTGAATTACTTGCCAAATACTATGTTATTATTAGGGATTGAATCAGAAGATAACACAACACCATGTTTTCTATCAGAGCTGTATTCTAGAGCTAAAATTCAAGGTACAATTAGAATTAAATTAGTGAAAGACTTTTTGGCACGATACTACTAAACTTATTTCCTATGCATGACTTTTCCTTTTGTATTTGTAACATAATTTGTGAATTTTGGACTACCTGACATTCAGTGTGAACATTGCGGTGCTCTGTTATGGTTTGAAGAAAGAGCTGAGAAATCAAAAACTTCAGGACATGTTTCTTTTTCTTTATGCTGTATGCAGGGAAGAATCAGTCTTCCATTTCTAAAGAAACCTCCAAAATTCCTCCTTTCCTTGATGTCTGGACGAGATCCAAGAGGAACATATTTTAAGGAAAACATCAGAGCATACAATAGCATGTTCTCATTTACTGCAATTGGGGGCAAGGTACATTCCTTAATGAATGATGGAGGTGGTCCTCCTCAGTTTCTACTCAGTGGTCAAAATTATCATCAAATGGGTAGTTTGTTGCCGGAAAATAGATCTAAACCGAAGTTGGCCCAACTTTATATCTATGATACCCAGAATGAAGTACAAAATAGAATAGGACACTTTGGGTAAGTTTAATAAATCTGTTATATATCAGATAAATAAATTATAATATAGTTCTAATTGTAGATTTTATTTTTACAGGTCATCAAAGGATGCATCAAACTTTGATACTTCTTTGGTTCAAGATTTGACTACAATGGTTGATGACTTCGATAAACTTGCTAAAAAATTCAGAATGGTCAGAGATTATGTTGAACAGAACCCCGCATCAAATTTTTCTCTGAGATTGTTTAGACATCGTAGTAAGGATCCATGGGCGTACAATATTCCCGATGCAAATGAAGTTGCAGCTCTTATAGTAGGTGACTTGGATACTATGGATGTTGGAAGGGACGTTGTTGTGAAAAAATGTCCGGGAGCTACAAAGGCTTCATGAAACACATACTTCCTTCATCCCACTACAATATCCATTAATTTTTCTTTATGGAGAAGATGGTTTTAAAGAAGATATTCCCATAAGTGAATCAACAAACGGTTCTACCAGTAATTCTAGACTTCGTGTTACATTGAGGGAGTGGATTGCATTCAGGATTCAACAAAGAGATGCTGAATTTGGTAACATCCTCAATACACGAAAACTATTTCAACAGTTTTTGGTTGATTATTACACTATGGTAGAGTCCCAACGATTGTCCTTTATAAGATTCAATCAATCAAATATTAGGAGTGAATTCCTTAATGGGTTACAAGAGGCAGTTGATAAGGGAGAAACAATTCCCTCTTCTATTGGTAAACATATAGTATTACCAAAATCTTTTACTGGTGGGATGAAATATATGTTTCATAATTGCCAAGATGCCATGGCAATATGTAAGAAATTTGGATATCATCATCTTTTCATAACCATTACGTGCAACACCAGTTGGAGTGAGATACGTGATTTTGTTACTGAAAAGGGGTTAACTGCATCTGATAGACCTGATATTGTGTCAAGGGTTTTCAAGATAAAGCTAGATGAATTGATGAATGACTTGAAAAAGAAAGACATATTTGGAAAGGCTAATGCGGCTAATATTTCGTGTTAATTATTTGTTATGTATTTTTCTAATCTCAATTAAATAATGTTACCTTTGTTCTCTTTTGATACATTAGGTATGTACACCGTGGAGTTTCAGAAAATAGGACTTCCACATGCACATATATTATTATGGTTGGAAGGTGACAACAAATTGAAAATTGGAACAAATATTGACAAAGTTATATCTGCTGAGCTACCTGATCCTACTTTGTATCCAAAATTGGTTGATGTTATTGCAAGTTATATGATTCATGGTCCATGTGGAGCCGCTAATTTTAAGTCACCTTACATGAAGGACAGAAAATGTTCCAAGTACTATCCCAAGAAATTTAAGTCTTCAACTATAATTGATGATGAAGGCTATCCATGTTATCGTCGTCGAGATTCAGGTATATCCATAACAAAAAATGGCGTACAAATGGATACTAAGAGTGTTTTTCCTTATAGTTCACTTCTTTTAATGAGGTATAAAGGACAAGTCAATACAGAGTATTACAATAAATCCAACTCAATCCAACAAGGGTCCTGATCGAGAAACTATTGAAATAAGTAATAGTGCAGAAAATTCAAAAAAAGATGAAATAGTTGATGAGATCAAAAGGTTTTACAATTGCAGATATTTATCACCAAGTGAGGCAACTTGGAGAATTTTTGCCTACGATATCCATGATAGGTGGCCCGCTGTTCAAAGGTTAAACTTTCATCTTCTCAATGAACAATCAGTTGTTTTTAAAGATGAAGACACAATTGATAGTGTTGTTGAGAACAATAAACTTAGGCAAACACAATTTCTGGCTTGGTTTGAGGCAAATAAAAAATATACTGAGGGCAGGAATCTGACTTATGCTGAATTTCCTAGCAAATTTGTATATCTCAGTAAACAAAAAATGTGGCAGCCAAGGAAGCAAGGAGATTCCATTGGTAGACTTACATATATTCCACAAGGTGTTGGTGAACTGTACTACATGAGAATATTATTGACAATCTAAAGGGGTTGTGGGGTTGTGTTGATTATGACAGTATAAGGATAGTGGATGGAAAAATCTATCACACTTTCTAAGATGCATGCTATGCTTTAGGCTTGCTAGCTGATGATAAGGAATATATTGATGCAATTAAGGAGGCCAGTGAAATATCTTCTGGAAATCAATTGAGAAAACTGTTTGTGACATTGTTATTCATGAATACAATGTCAAAACCAGATGTTGTATGGACTTCCACCTGGAAATTATTATCTGATGGAATTGTGTACCAAAAGAGGAAGCAATTGAATATTCCAGGTAAATTTTAAATATTTCATTAATGTTATATATTTAGTTGCAAACTGAAAAGTGCATTTTTTATTTTAGATCTTCAATTTGGAGACAATGAATTACAAAATCTTTGCCTCATTGAATTGGAAAAATTGCTAATGTCAAATGGGAGATCTCTAAAGGATTACAGTTGTTTGCCACAACCAGATTTTTCAGATACATTTGTCTTCCAAAATAGGTTCATTGTCGATGAACTTAACTATGATAGAGTTGAGCAAGCTGAATTACATAAGTCTCTTTTGGAAATGTTGACAGGTGAACAACTGTGTGTCTATAATGAGATAATAGAATCAGTGTTTTCTAATACTCCAAGATTCTTCTTTTTATATGGCTACGATGGAACTGGGAAAACCTTTCTTTGTAAAACATTATTTGCTGCTCTTCGTTCATTGGGGTACATTTGCCTCAATGTAGCGTCAAGTGGTATTACTTCTTTGCTGCTCCCTGGTAGAAGGACTGCTCATTCAACTTTTTGTATACCATTAGTGATAAATGAAGATTCAACTTGCAACATTGGTCAGGGAAACCTTCGTGCAAAACTTCTTATAGAAGCAAAATTAATCATTTGGGATGAAGCTCCAATGATGAATAGACATTGTATTGAAGCATTTGATCACACATTGAGGGATCTCATGAAAATTAAAGGGGAAGAAAACCGTCACAAGCCATTTGGTGGAAAGGTTGTTGTCTTAGGTGGTGACTTTAGGCAAATTTTGCCTGTTGTTAGAAAGGGATCAAGACAACAAATTGTTAAAGCAATAATTAATTCATCTGACATCTGGGCAAATTGCAAAGTTCTCAAACTGACTCAAAACATAAGGCTAAGCACTACAACAACAAATGAGTCAGCTACAGAAATTAAAGACTTTGCCGATTGGATCCTTCAACTTAGAGACGGTAATATGGAAGAAAATGAAAATGGTGAAGGTGACATTGACTTACCTCAAGATCTTTTGATTGAGAATTCTGAAAAACCTTTGCTTTCATTGATTGAGTTTGTGTATCCCAATATATTGGAAAATATGAAGACTCCTACATTTTTTGAACAAGGAGCAATCTTAGCTCCAACCATAGAATCTTACGAAGAAGTTAATGACTTCATCCTATCTTTAATGCCTGGAGATGAAAAAGTTTATTTCAGTTTAGATACACCTTGCAGATCTGATGAAGATTATGAGCTTCAAGGTGATTGGTTTACATCAGAGTTTTTAAATGAGATCAAATGTTCTGGAATTCCAAATCACCGACTAAGACTCAAGGTTGGAGTACCTGTAATGCTTTTAAGAAATATTGATCAAGCAAATGGGTTGTGTAATGGAACAAGGTTGCAAGTGAAGGACTTGGGAACAAATGTTATAACAGTAACTGTCATGACTGGTAAAACCTCAGGTGACACTATTATTATTCCAAAAATGAATTTGGTACCTTCTGATCCTGGATTTCTATTCAAATTTCAACGTTGACAATTCCCGTTGTGTATGTTTTGCAATAACAATTAACAAAAGTCAAGGACAGTCACTTTCTAAGGTTGGGTTGTGTCTTCCACGACCATTTTTTACGCATGGACAACTTTATGTTGCTGTCTCAAGAGTCAAATCAAAAGCTGGTTTCAAAATTCTCATATTGGACGATGATGGAAAGGTTTTCACATCTACTAAAAAATGTTGTCTACAAAGAAGTTTTTGAAAAATTATAGGAGGTTTGATACATCATGGTAAGTATTCCATTGTTTATATGTTGCATCAACTATGGTTATAAGTTCGAATATTTTTTTCTACAACATTTTATATTTAATATTGCTTCAAAAATTATTGCAACGTTGTGACTGTCACGTATTGTAACTTGGTTCTAATATTTAAGTATTCCAGTATTAATATGTTGTATCTTCTAATCATTTTTGCAGTGATTCAATGGCACCTTGAAGAGTCGCTATTTCATTTTTTTTGTCTTAGTCCGCTGCACTTCAAGATTTTTGGTGAGTTCCGCACTGATTTCATTATTTAAAGCAACCGATTTTGTTTTTAATTCTTCGAGTGTAGCTTTATGTTACTGTTTTCTGTCCACATGTAGATTTTCTATGCAAATTATTAATTAATTTAGTTACTAAATAAGTATATTGGGTGCTATTTATCAAAACACAGTAGTTGTATAGACATTGTTTACGGTATAACCAGTGTGACTAATTTGGTTGTGTATATTTGTTGCAGATTTTTTGGTATCTGAAGTGTTTTGTTGCTGGTGTCCTCATCTAAAGTTGCAACTTATGGTCCATAATGAATTTGGGTTATCTGTCTTGGTTCTTATGCATCGGCAAATTATGGATATGTTTTGTTTTATCTTTGTTGTTGGTAGTGCTGAGCATCAGTCGGTTACGGTCGGTTTCGGACCAAATTTACCCAATCCGACAAAAACCGAGAAAGAAGAAAGATCACCCATTTCCGTCCACTTGGTTCTACGGATTGGTCGGGTGACGGAAAATCGGGTGACGGGTGGGTGCGGTTGGATTTGCACAGATAAGGGCCAATTAAGCCTTAGCTTTTGTCATTTAGCGCAACACCGAACACGACATCAAAGAAAAGTGAAAAAAAAAAGGAATGAGTGAAGCAACAAGCAACAAAGGAAAGCGAGAATGATAGATAATGAGATAATGAAAATTTAAAATTGCAGTCTTGCCATCAAGAAGCAAATCAAAACAACAAACCATAAAAGAAAAGTGAAAATTAAAAAAACAAAAAAAGAAGGAATTATTAAGATGTAGAACACAGATACAAAGAAAGGGAAAGTTCAACCAAAGTACCACCTCCTATATATACAAAATGAAATAGGAGCTCATCGAACAATCAAGATTTTGTCCAACATACTTGATCTGAGAAAAGGAGTTCACTTGAATAAACCCAAACCTAGAGATTAAGAGCAAATAAAAAAAGGAAAAACATCAACACTTTTTAACTATTTGGAGAAGAGAAGAAACGTTTCTCGAACCAGTTATCGCTCAGATCTAGAAGCTCCTCAATAGTTTCTCGAACCAGTTTTTTCCTCAAATCCAAGTTAACGCATTGTATTTAGCGCAGCATCCATGCGTGTATTACAGACCATCTTGTTTTGCAGAAAAAAGTAAATACAAAAGCTGAAAGAGAGAGAGAGAGAGAGAGCACGTAGCTTAGAAGGGTGGCGATGGGGTTTTGCTCGTGAGAAGGAAGATTAAAGCTGCAAGATTGAACTCTACTAGGGTTTTCTACTTATGGGGCATGGGCTGTAAAAGTAATTGAGGTTTGCACTAATTCTATTGGGCTGTAAGATCACTTGAAGCCTGCAATGGATTCAACCAGGCCCTGCAACTCCGCACATCTGCTTTGCAACCTTCACTCGGACGGGTTCGGTCACTAGTGGTCTGAAATTTTCAGAACCGAGCCCGACCGCATTCAACTGCTCGTCACCTTAGTTTTTCATCCGAGAAACTGAGAATCGTTACGACTCGCCCGATGCACATGATTTCGACACGGATAATATGGGTATCGGTCGGGTTGCATATTAATGCTCCCCCTAGTTGTTGGGGATTACATTTGGTCTTAGGGAATTGGTATTTATCAATTACCTATCCTTAATGATTTATTTTGCATAAGACAATTAGCGATAATTTGAAATATGCATTTTTTGACTAATAGATACAAAGGGGACTAACACATGTAACCCTAATCGATTCATCCTCTCTTCCAGTCCCTAATCGATTCATCCTCTCTTCACCTCTAATCAAGACCATCGGCCTTCGATCTCCAATCATCCTCTCTGCGTGACCGATTCGTCCTCTCTTCCAGTCCCTAATCGACCAATTCATCATCTCTTCTGCGTTCACCTCTTCCAGTCCTGGGTTCGTCACCTCCGCGCGATTCCGAAGCTCCGCAACAAACCATCGATCTCTGTGTGCGGCACCACCGCCATGACTAAGACGAATCGCCACCGTGGATCGACTCACGCAGTGAAAACTCTCTCTCTCTCTCTCCACCATGAATGATCCACCGTGAAAGGGTAATGGTGGTGGTGGTTCAACAGCAAGCAGAAAAAGCCCACCTTTACGCCTTTCATGTCTCAGGTACTCGTAATTTGACCAACTTAATTGGAGAAATGGTGGGTCATGGTCGGATGTAATTGACATTAATCATGACTTTTTTTAATGTTCTCTGTTATATTTTATGGACTCCTTTGATTCTAGGCTGTGTTCAATGAACTCTGCAAAATCTTGGATCCTGGAAAGCCTTCTTTCACTCCCAAAAAAGGAAAAGCAAGTGTTGTCATGTTTGTTGGTTTACAAGGTTTATTGCCGATTAAATATGTCTACCTGCTGTTTGTTCATATTATGCATTTATGTTCAATTGACATAAAATGATACTGGGATGGAATTATTCTAACCATTCCAAGCAAATATACTAAATTTGATAATTTATACTCAAGATTTATGCATTTTTGCTAAGCAATATTTGGCTTTACTTATCTTTTATGAATTTGTTGTCTGTCCATTTATTTTCAAAGAAAAAATGCATTCACAATTGTTGATAGATGCTTATATGTTTCTTGAATGAATCCAGGATCTGGGAAAACCACAACTTGTACAAAATATGCATATTATCATCAAAAGAAAGGCTGGAAGCCGGCTCTAGTATGTCTTGAGATACATTCGTGGTGCATTTGATTAGTTGAAGCAAAATCTCACCAAAGCTAAAATTCCTTTCTATGGAAGGTACCCATTGTTTTTTTTTAATTATAGATTAATATCATATCTAAACTCATAATCATCACTTGTACCGTTGCCTTATCCACGACTCATGAGAAGTGCTATGATGTAGGTAGTCGAATTGAATCAGAATATCGTATTATTAGACATGCTACAGACGTAGCTTTTGATAACAATGTCAAGGTTGTAGATGTTGATTAGCAGAGTTATATTTCTATATGGCTTTTGTCTTGGCTAATCATTTTTTTGTGTAGATTTTGAAACAATGAGATGAATAATATTCAATGAGAACTGGCTAATTCTTTTTGGGGAGACAATCTAAAGATTGCTTCTAGAAGAACAGTGTATAGTTGTTAGAGATTGGATTTGCTTTGTAGTCTATGATTTTGTGTTGTCTTAGAATTTAGTAACTAAGATTTTAGGAAACATTTGGCTTTCTAGTGAGTAATGACATTCTGAGCTTGATTTAATTAGTCATTAAGGGCAAGGGCGTGATTAGTGATGTCCACTCACCTTTAACACTTGCTGAGTCTAAGGCCTAAATTTGGCTTTTCCTCCCAAATGTTATAGCCTTTTCAATTTCTTATGTTCTTGCTTGTGGAAAAAGGATATGAAGACTAAGGAAAAAGAACCTAAGGAAAAGGTAAATTGGCATTTGGCAGCCAATTAAAAACATTGTGGGTTGACGGTTGATTGCAATCTTTCTCATAGACATACTCTGTTGTTCTGTTTGAAGATATTGTATCACCAACATAAAATAAACATTATAAGAACAAAAAATAAAGAGCATTATTCTTTTTTCCCCCTTCCCCAAGGATCTTTTTGGATGTATCTTATGATTTCCGTTTTCCTATTTCATGGGTGAGGGGAGTATCGGTCAGAAACCGGTATTTTCTGTGACTACTATATGCATCAACATTGATTCAGAAACCGGACCTTGTTATATTTGTTATGGATAGCAGTATCGGTCAGGCTGCTTTTGATCAGGCTCAAGCATTTAAACAGAGTGTTGCAGTTGGAGCTGTCATTGTCACTAAAATGGATGGCCATGCAAAGGGTGGTGGCGCGCTTAGTGCGTAAGTGTTACCAGGATAATTCTAGTATCTTTATACGATTTAATGTCAACTTCTATGAATATGATGTGTGTGTTTGTATGTGCACACGTGTTTGTGTTTTTGTGTGTTGTGGATCACCTAGTCTTGCTATTATTTTATCATCACCATTTGTGAATCTAATCTTAATTAATTTTGTATGTGCAGTGTTGCGGCAACAAAGAGTCCTGTCATATTCATTGGAACTGGAGAACACATGGATGAGTTTGAAGTTTTTGATGTTAAACCATTTGTCAGCCGTCTATTAGGTGTGTACTTTTTGGTTTTCGTCTTGACATGAGTTTTTGGTTACGCCTCACTTTATCGTGTATGGATAAGCCAGTTCCCTTCAATCTTTAGTCATGTTTTGAACTAGGCATGGGAGACTGGTCTGGATTCATGGGCAAAATTCACGAAGTTGTTCCCATGGATCAACAGCCTGAACTGCTTCAAAAGCTGTCAGAAAGAAACTTCACCTTGAGGATTATGTATGAGCAGTTTCAGAACATACTCAAAATGGGCCCCATAAGCCAGGTTATCTCCCTATTATGTTTCATTGAATTTATTATACGCACATAAATTTACATTTGATCCCTACTTAATGGGAAATATTTTGGTTGTTGTTGTTTACATAGATTCTCATTTAATGCACTAAACAGATACTAATGACTGCATGGTTCTTGTGTAATGCGGGGTTGCTCTAGGTTTTTGTTTGGTGACTATCATAGAGATGCATTCATGTCTGATTAAACAATATTCAATTGAGAGACTAATGTGCTTCCTGGTTTGGTTTGTTCTGTTGCTTTTTGTTTGAAAATGATATAATAAGGGTTTCATAGTGGGTTCATTCTGTCAATTACTTTATTCATGTCATATGGCATGCACACATCTGTTTTGTGCAATCAACTCTTATGAATTGCAGTAGGGATTTTAATAATTTTTGGGTGTGTTGATATTCAGATTGATGAGAACATTAATAGACAAGTAGTGTTCTTTTCCATGCATAAGTTGGGTACAAAGGCCAGTATCCAATTTTGATTTCTTATAATCTTCATAGTTCATACTCCATTCTAAGCAAATTAGTAGCTTATGGTTTAGCTTGGATTTTGGAAATGCAATTACTAATTAAGTAGCCTCCATTTGCAGTGGTATCTATCTCCATATATTTGCACTCCATCTATACATGTTGAGCCTCTCTATTTGGTAGTGAAAGCCGCTGATCTGACTTTTTGAGTGATCCATTCATATTAACTTGTTTTTATATGTGCAGTCTATACACGAAGATCATCCTGATGAAGATCTTCCTGAAGATGAATGAAGTTAATTGGTGGAGGATTTAGATGTTTTTAGACTTATGATGACAAGGTGTAATTATATACTGGTGTTTTTATGGTTGTGTAGTAGTGTTATAATATTTTGATATACTTAGACAAAGTTTTTAACCTTTGCTACTTGTATTAAGACTTGGTTATATTAAACTCTTGTTTATTATTAAATAGCTATAAAAAATTTAATGGTTTAGTTGTTTTAAATGATAGTAATTAATTATCTATATGGTTTATTCACATTTATAATTTACCGTATTTATTTAATTATGCGTTGAAATTATTTTATTGAAAATGAGTCGTCGCTAAAAAAGTATAACCGTGGCTTAAAATATAGGCAATGCTAGTATAACCGTGGCTTAAAATATAGGCAACGTTTATGTCACCGTGGTCTAAAACAAGACCAGAAAATCGCGACCTAAAACAGATCTTGAAGTTGGCCTATAGGTATAGGCCACGGTTAAAATTTTGTTGCCCAAAAGACGAGACAACGCTAGTATAGCCGTGGCTTAAAGTATAGGCAACGCTTGTGTCACTGTGGTCTAAAACAAGACCAGAAAACCGTGGCCTGAAACCAGTACAGAAAACCGTGGCCTGTTCTTGTGTTATAGGCAACGGTTATCTTTGTAGCGTGAGCGAAAACAAAAAACCGTGGCGTAAAGGAATAGGCAACGGCCGCATACTCCACACCTACAAAACCGTGGCCAAACCGTTGCCTAAAGTTTAGGCCACGGTTTTTTCATTTCTGACAACGGTTTTTTGTTGTTGCCTAAACTGATTTTTGCTGTAGTGGTTGTACAAAAGATACACAATTCAAGAACTTCACATGTAACCCATGCATTACACGCGTAATGGTACTAGTAATAAAACATGTATAAAAAATATATGTTAGAAGATTACTATAAACATTTTTCTTTTATCTTATAATAATGGATGGATAATTATCAAATAATACCCATTATGAAACTTTAAAAGGATGATATATATTGTGACTTAGTACAATAAGTAATTAAAAACTAGTAAAGATAAAGTAATACTAACCATCAATACTAACCAGTAATAACAACGACACAATTTTACTCAAAACCTTAATGTATTGGTATATGAGTCACTACTATTATATAGTACTCCATCCGTCCCTTAATAGAAGATCTTTTTGTAAAAAAAAAATTGTCCCTTAATATAAGACTCTTTTTAAAGACCAAGGTGCATTAAATTTCTTTTTTACAAAATTACCCCTTATACCAAGGTGTAATAGTTTTTTCTCTCTTAATAGTCTTGGAAGATGAGAAGGGTAACTTGGAAAAAATAACACATATTTTGTACAAATTTAATGCTAATAACTAATAAAACCCACTTTCTTAAGGGGAGTAAAATGGTTAAAGGGGGTTTTATATTAAGGGACAAAGGGTTATTTATCCCAATCCTACTCAATGTGAGACTAACCACTCACATTTGAATTAAAACAATCTCCCAAAAGTGTGAGTCTTCCACATTTGAGAGATCCGACAAGATCCACTCTTGCTCCCTCATCAGGTTGAATCATGACTTTGATACCACATGGGGGAGTCCTGGTAGCACCAAGAGTGACATCACCATGCAAGTGAGATGATTCATTAATTATACACAATTTCATAAAATTGGTAATTTTGGAAAACAAACACAAGTTTTAGGAGTATTAATTAGAAAAAGCATATTTCAATGCAATTCATTAGTCTATGTGAATTAGAGTTTCATTGCTTATAATAAGAAACAGAGAAAGTAATTCATATCTCACATGCATAATTACTCCAAATGCCCCTTAATTTCATTTAAAGTTTCATATTTGTCTTTTGTCTTTTTTATTTTCTTTCAAAGTTAATCCTTTAAGTTTTAAAACGTTAACAATATTAACTTATTATGAGTTTACGTCTAACACCGTTAAAAAAAAAGCCAACGTGGTCCATATTGGTTCACAATGAATTTTCCCTAACTGTGCTTTACTTAAGTGCCCAAGTCCTTGAGTAAAAATAAAAAATAAAAAAATAATCTATTGTATCTGTTGGAATAAAGTATACAAACCAGCTTCATTAATAATCGACAAAGTCTATAAAAATAACAGATATTTTGTATCCCACCAATATTTTTTGACGTGAAATGTTTGGTATTTGTTAATAAAAAATTTAAAAAATTATGACATACATTTTTTATTAAAAAAATCATTATTTTTTTAAAAAAAATAAGAGTTTCTTTTAAAAAATTATACCAACATAAATTTAAATAATTATCTAAAATGGAAAAAAATATATAGTTTTATACAAATATGTTAGGACTCATTTTAATAATTGTACACCCAAAAACAATTTTAATCAATTCGTGAATGTATCAAAAATTAAATAACGTTAAGCTCAACTCATTTTTAAGCAAAACCAATTTTACCCATGGTTATTAAAATCGGGTCGGACCGACCGGTCCGACCAGGAACCGAGCTTGTGTCCGGTTCGGGTGACCCTTCATAACCGGATGGCAGAGAACCGGCCAGTTCGATCGGGGTTGAACCTTTTTTTTGAAATTTTTTAATTACCTTTATTAAAAAAATCGATTTTGGTCTCAACAGGGCTTGAAGCCATGTCCTCATGACCACAGCAAACCATCTTTTTTTTTTACTAAAAAAGATATTCATTCATTCAAATTGGTAAATACATCGAATACATCACAAATTCAATATCGCTAAAAATCGAAAAGGATGAAATTACGAACAAACTCACAACACCTAAGTTAAAAGCACAAAACTTACAACAAGTCATTTTACCACTAGGTTACATGTTATTTTGTGTATAAATTGAAATGTTATGTATATATATTATATATTTGGTATATATATATATATATAATAATAATATTTTATTAGTTTTGGTTCGACCACAAAACTCTAAACCCTTACCTACTTTGGTTCAATACTCAGCCCAATTTTAATTACCATCATTTTACCGAATCAATTTAGCTAAAATCAATTTTTTGCCCCTACATAACCAAATTCGTCATTTTAGGTAAGATCGAGAGGGTTTTAACATTTCCTAAAAAAGGGAGATTATCTTTTCTGCAGAAAAAGTCACGCCGGGGTTTTCTCTTCACTGTTTGGCTTCAGGAAAAGAGTCCACCTGTTTTCTACAGACATTCCTCCTTTTTCTCCCGCGGAACCAAACGCATCCGAAAGGTGCATTCCTTCTCCAAAATGCATTTGCGTTTCATTTCACTCGCATCTCAGTGTCATTTATCTTGCGTCACTCATTATAAAAGCTCACCCGAAAGTTTTCACCCGAAGCTTCTAGCTATTTCTCTGTTGTACCAAACCGCTCCAGTTCTCGATCCGTCCCTTCACTGTGAGTTGGTGAGCTTGCATTTCGTTCCTGCAAGGTGCGTTTAGATATCTATTGAGCGCCTGTCCAATTTCCCTTTCTCTTTGTTTCTTGTGATTTTTGGGTGAATTTTCGTTTTGCATGTTTTCTGACAATGATCTCTGTTGCGTTCTCCGAGTTTGTGTTGCTGGACCGAAACAGTAATGATCTATAACCCGATCCTGTTTGATCTTGATCTTCTTTTTAAGAGTGCCTCTTTGTGTTGATAGTTTCGGTTTTAACGTGTCTAATATATGGATACGCATCTTCTGATGCCACTGATCTTGATTTTCAGTTCATTGTTTACTGATTAATATGTCTTGTTTGTGTTTAAATATTGTTTCTTTTGATTTCCAGTGTACGGTGTGTGTTCTGCTATGCATATTTATGATATTTTTACTCTTTTGTTTATTTTATTTTATTTTATTGCATAGTTGGTGGGATTGCGTTGTTATTTATTTAATAAAAAATATATTTTTTGTGCTTTTTTAATTTTCAATTCTGTTTGATCATTCGAACGAATTCCCTGACCGGTGTGTTTCCGTTGTGCTGTGCAGGTTATAGAAGATGGCTGATGGTGAGGATATTCAACCACTTGTTGTTGACAATGGAACTGGGATGGTCAAGGTTAGTGAATTTGTTATGATGGAAATATTTCAGTTAGTAGTAATTGGAAATTGAAGATGTATTCTATTCATGGAGCACTGTTTGCAATTGTTATATTGAAAGAGTACTTTAGTTTTTTTTTTTTGTCTTGAGATATGTACAATGCACATGCTGATATATTTTTCTTGCAGGCTGGTTTTGCTGGTGATGATGCCCCAAGGGCTGTGTTCCCCAGTATTGTAGGGCGACCTCGTCACACCGGTGTAATGGTTGGGATGGGTCAGAAGGATGCTTATGTGGGTGATGAAGCCCAGTCAAAAAGGGGTATACTCACATTGAAGTACCCCATAGAGCATGGCATAGTGAGCAACTGGGATGATATGGAAAAGATTTGGCATCACACTTTTTACAACGAGCTTCGTGTTGCCCCTGAAGAACACCCGGTGCTTCTTACTGAGGCACCGCTCAATCCCAAGGCCAACAGAGAGAAGATGACCCAAATCATGTTTGAAACCTTCAATGTTCCTGCCATGTATGTTGCCATTCAGGCTGTTCTGTCTTTGTATGCCAGTGGACGCACAACAGGTTTGTTTAGGTTGTTGATATTGTTTTTCCTATTTGATGAACATGAGACAATTGATTGGATTAGGTCAGTTTAACTAATGATAAATACTGTGTGGCCTTTGTCTAGACCACGTGGGCTTTTTTTTATTTATACTGTTGTGTACTTATATTACATGTACTAGTACTTTGATAAATCTAGTTTCAGGACAATTTTCAAGTTATAAAAATACTATTATCTTTATGTAGAGATATAATGTAAGGTATATTTAGATATATCTAAAATCCATGTCATCCATGTTTTATCAATGACCGGTCCAGTTTTCAGAGTCTTGGTTTACATTCTCAGGACAGTTGAAGTATGTGCTCCTTGCACAATTCCATATGTACAAGAAGTGGAGATACATGTGTGATTCTACACTTTGTGATTTGGTATTATATTCCTTCCTGGTTATGTTTTGTGTTGTTATTGATCTATTGGTTATATGAATAGGTATTGTGCTCGATTCTGGTGATGGTGTGAGCCACACGGTGCCCATATATGAAGGCTATGCTCTTCCTCATGCTATCCTCAGGTTGGACCTTGCTGGCCGTGATTTAACAGAGTACTTGATGAAAATTCTGACTGAGAGAGGATACTCTTTAACTACCACTGCTGAACGGGAAATTGTACGTGATGTGAAGGAGAAATTAGCTTATGTGGCCCTCGATTTTGAGCAAGAAATGGAGACGGCTAAGAGTAGTTCTGCAGTGGAGAGAAGTTATGAATTACCTGATGGACAGATCATTACAATAGGATCTGAGAGATTCCGTTGCCCAGAAGTTCTCTTCCAGCCTTCTTTAATTGGTATGGAAGCTACTGGAATCCATGAAACCACGTACAACTCCATCATGAAATGTGACGTTGATATTAGGAAGGATCTTTATGGAAATATTGTGCTTAGTGGTGGGTCAACTATGTTTCCTGGTATTGCTGATCGCATGAGCAAGGAAATCACTGCTCTTGCTCCAAGCAGCATGAAAATCAAGGTGGTGGCACCTCCTGAGAGGAAGTACAGTGTCTGGATTGGTGGGTCTATCCTTGCATCGCTTAGCACCTTTCAGCAGGTTTGTGGTGTTGCTTTCCTCGAAATTTTTTCATGTTTTTGCCATTGGTGTTTAATAATCGGTAGAATGGATCAATATGTGAAGTCATTGGCTTCTTTGCTTTGCTTTGCTTTATTTGCAGATGTGGATTGCCAAGGGTGAATATGATGAATCTGGTCCAGCTATCGTTCACCGGAAGTGCTTCTAAGTTGGGTTTGAGATGGATGGTGATCAAGTTCTTCATGCTCTTTCTTGTCCCATATTTCAATCAAGTTTGGTTGACTTAATAGATGCTTTGGTTTTTTTTTTTTTTTTTTTTAAATAGAGGATACATATCTAGTCTAGTATAATGGATGAAGAGTTTGTAAGTTGAGTGTTTTTGACTAGCTCCTTGGAAGCCGGACTTATATTATGCAATTGGCAGATTGAATTTGGGACTGAGTAGGTCCTATTGGGTTTTATTTTTCCTTTTTATGATCCGGCGATTAATTAAGGTGCCTCAAGAATTAGGAGAACGATGAGTCATGTCATCTTTTTCTACCGGACTGGGATGTTTTATCCTTATGTTAATATTTATTGTATGCTTAATTGGATTATGTGTTTGCAGTGCGCTTCTTCAAAAACAAAGATCGACGCTATCTAGACTATGGAATCCGTCAGCTTTTTCGAAAACAAAGATCAAGGCTGTCTAGACCCTGGAATCCGTTATAGTGTAGGACAAATTCGAAAAAACAGAATTATTTGGTAACATAGCTTATAATGTTTTACTACAAGGGTTTTTTTTTTTTTTTTTTTTAAATTTTGCTACAGATTTTAACCAGTTTCCTATTAATTTATATTTACAAACTTGATTTTTTATATTTCTTTTTTTTTATTATAAAAAGTTTAGGCTAGTTGGGTCTAGCACAGTTGAATTATGTGCTCCTTGCACAATTCCATGTGTACAAGAAATGGAGATAGATGTGTGATTCTACACTCTTTGTGATTTGGTGTTGTGTTCCTGGTCATGTTTTCTGTTATTGATCTATTGGTCATATGAATAGGTATTGTGGTGCCCATTTATGAAGGCTATGCTCTTCCTCATGCTATCCACGGGTTGGACCTTGCTGGCCGTGATTTAACAGAGTACCTGATGAAAATTCTAATTAAGGTGCTATGATATTTTTCCATAATACGAAGACTTAGGCGCGTGTATAATAGTGTGGAAGGTGTGAAACACTTAACATGGAATGCAGATGAAATGACTACAAAAAGGAAAGCTCTGACACCTTGCAGATTTTTCTTAGTAGATGAAAATTTACCATGATAACTCTATTTTTTGGGGGGAAAAAGCTAGATCTCACATCTAGCATTGCCTATCGTTAGTATGAATCTGCATAGTATGCAAAGCAACTACCATAGTATATAGCCGGAGATTATGATTATCTATAACCTATCTCCATGGCTACGCATGAAGTGAAAGTTCATAATGTTGCATATGTTAATTTCTGGTCCTAAACAACTTGAGAACGACATATACTTGACTCTTTTGATTCTGTGGAAGACACAAATGCAGAGGTGTACGATGGGTATAGGAAAAAAGTTTCAACTTGAGGGAAATGTTGTTTTGACATGATTAATGATTTTTTAACGTACGACAATCTATCAAGATACAATATCAAAGAACAACGTGCATACCATATATGTGAGGATAGTACACATTGGATGCGCTTGGATGATAAAAAAATGTATTTCTTTGCCATCATAGATTTATCTTCGAAGCATCATTATCAGGGGTGGAAGAAAGCATTTAACATGAGTTCAAAAGGAGGCAGAACTCTAAATCTATTGATTGGAGATCAGGTATTTGAAAAGGTAAATGATATAATCAATAATTTTAGTAAACATTATCTGAATCTCAATCATATAACATGAATGACTTTCAGATCATGCTTTCCCAAGCACGCATTATATGAGTGACAACTTCAGATAATGTGTATCCATGAACGCGTTATCTGATTGAGAATCATAAGATGCTTACCAAACACGTGTCAACTTTAGATAATGTTTGTTGGACAAGCATTATCTAAATGAGAATTAGATAATGCGCACTTGGACGCACACTATCTGTGTTGCGGCACGGATAACACTTTCAACACATTATCTATGCGCACGTCCTTCAGATGGTGATTACTCCAATAATACTTAAAAGTTTTACATGAATGAAAAAGAAGTGTTATTTGAATTTTTTTAGTGTGGTATATCTTTGCATTCCATAGCATTATCCTCTCTTTTTAAAATGCTAGTTTGCTAAAACCGTTATTATGTTTTAATAACAGTAATTATGAAGGAAACAAAATTATATTTTAAAAAGGGTCAAATCTTTGACCTTCTACACCCTTTCAAAATAGCTCAAAGTGTGTGATCATGTCTTTGCATTGCATGGCATTTTCTTCAAATTAATGGCTTACTTTGTTTTGGTACAAGAAAAATGTTACTAACAATTAACACGCTCTTTCTATTACATTTATATTTATGTTGGTTCTACCGATAGAGTAATTTTTTAATAAAATATATGATTTCATCTAGTAATAAAAGTATGTGCTTTTTTTTTTCGACTGAAATAAAAGTATGTGTTAGGAAAATGAAAATATATTCACATACTATATATATATTCTTGAATAGCCGAGGAGAGATTTCCTATCAACATATCGTTTCAATTCCAGTCAAAAAAAAAACATATCGTTTCAATTACTCCAATACCCAGAATAACATAAATAATTCAATTATTATCGATTAAAATAAATAGTTTAGCCAGACAGGGTTCAGTAGAAGAATTTGAATCCTTATTTAAAAAATAATAATTTGAAGAATCATAAATGTATTGTTACCACATGGGGCTAAATCAGCTTTGCAATGCACCAGGAGTTTGATACGAATTTTATCTCTCGTGTAAAAGGAAAAGCCGTTGCGTGTGCTAGTGACTTTAACTTGGTGTGCATTCAATTACAAAAAATAATAAAAGTTATTATATGCATGATGGACAGAACATACATACAGACAGAAAGGACACAAAAACCACAGAATCTGTTTTTTCTATTTATAAAAACGACATGTGGTTATTTTAATCTTAACAAAGGTAAAAGATTGGTTGATTGACCGCAATCAGAGCCTGTGGTTTTTTTTAAGTTCTATAGTTTCATATAATAAAATAAGGTTATAATCCATTCCCAAATTAAGCCAAGAATTTACGGTAATAGCAACCGTTGGCCTCCTCAAAATTTTGCAGGCCACTAGGAACCCAACAATCCAAAAACAAACTTGAAACGACCCCTTATATATAAACCCTTTCAAGAATTAACAAGCATACAAATTCCTTTAGTCTTTCTTTGCCTTTTCCTAGCGTTCTTTCTCTCGTTAACGTAGAGGAAGGACGATCAAGAAAAACTTGGTTTATTCTCCTACTATTAATCAATCAATAATTCATCATGGGAAACTGTGGTAGCAACCCTAAGACCAACGAGGGTCCCGAGCCAGTGCCAGAGCCTGTGACCGAGGAGGTTAAGGTTGAGCAGGGAAATGTTGAAACGAAGACAGAGGAGACACCCAACGAAGATAACAAGTCTCTAAGCACTTTGCTCAATGAGGTTATATCTTTTTCTTTGAAAAATTCAATTCAACATTCTAATTATTTCCGAGACAAAACTTAGGTTCATTGCCTATGTCAAATTAGTCATGTTTCTCTCTAAAAATATAATATCACTATCAAAATTGTCTCGATAGATACATTCAAAAATTGAGCTGTTGCACCTTTTAAAAAAATCATTTTTTGGTATCTAGCACATGATGAACTTGATCGATCATTAGAACTTGATGTAAGTTTTGTTCTTAGTTCTATCACACTTTGTTGATTTTAAAGTATTATTGTTTTATTAGTTTAATTTTAATTTGTTTAAAAATCATGTATTATTATATTTTAAAATGCTAAAAAGATATTAAATACATTTAATTTAATTTAATTTAATTTAATTTAATTTAATTTTTATTTATAAATATTTTTATCAACCGGAATGAAAAAAAATATTAATAGGATGATATAGGGTAAGTTAATTATGTAGTTAATTTTCTTTTTTTAGGCAATGTAGTTAATTTTCTTAAAATTAAAGGTATTCAAGTGACTTCGTTAAAATTTGTATAGAATTTTAAACGATAATTCTTTTACTTTAAAATAAATATCATTGTAAGAATTCTAATTTTGTAAATTATTTTTCATTTTAAAAAATTTAGAAGACAATAATTAATTACATTCTTATTTCTTGGTATTTTGTTAAGTAAAATCCTTTGTCATTTATAACATAATTTAAATTTTAGATTTTATACAGTAATTAAAAAATAAATAAATTTGGGAAAATTTAATTAAGTTTATTGAAATGTATTTCCCTCCCGTTTTATTACTCTTTCATTTCATTTAGTCAAGATACTAAAAAATATTAATGAAATTAAAATTATCAAAAAATAATAAAATTTAAAATGTAATTAAGCTCTTCTTGATTATGACAAATAATTTGAAATAAACTAAAGCTTCAAAAGTAAAAGTTAATTTTGAAACAAAGGAAACAAGAAAATAGTAACAGAGTAGAACTATAATTTAATTTAGTTATACTTTTTAAAATTAAGGATATTTGATGACTTACATAATATTAATTCGTGCTAAACTTTGAACATAATTTATTTTGAAACGAACTGAGAATTTTGAAAAGGAGCAGCAAGTATGTAACATAAAAGTATTATCAATCATGAAGATCAACGGCAATAAATTAAAATCAAGTTATAAACCCTCTCTCTCTCTCTCTCTCTGTCTGATTTTGTCTAATTACGGTAATGCCTGATGAAAATTTTTACATTCTCCTTTTTTTTTTTTAAGGAACTATTACATTCTCCTAATAATTATATATCACTTTTTACTAGCAGAATGTGGAGGAGGCAAAGAAGACAGAAGAAGTAAAGGCTGAGGCCGAGGAAGTGAAGGCTGAACCCAAGGAAGAAGATCCTAAGACTGAGGAGGTAAAGGTTCAAGAAGAGAAGCCAACAAAGACCGACGCCTAAATCTATGAACGTCCAAATGTTTTACCAGAGAGGGCTAATACTCTTCAAATATACAAATTTGTTGCTTTAATTGTCTGTTCAGTGCTCCAAGAAAATTTGACTAGATCGGTTATGCGATCGACTATTTGGATTTAGGATTAATTGTTGATTTAAGTATGCGTTTCTGCTAGTTTTTTTTCCCTTAAAAACTTTTTTTAAGGTAAAATTATTTTTGAGTGGAGATCAATTTATTGTAAGAGCAACTCTTCTTCCGCTTAATAATTCTCTTTGTTGGTATTAAATTTTACTGATCAAACTGTCAAATTAAAGTTCTTAATGAGTATATTAAATATAAAAATTTTTACAAAATTTAAAAAATGTTTGCTACTCCGTAAAAAAACTTCAATTCAATGTATAATATATTTTTTAAAATACAAGTAAAATACCGTCTATATTAAGATTGTATAGCTTTAGATGTCCAATTTTTCTAAAATTTGGTGTGCATGATCATTATGATAATATGTCAACATCCAATGGTTGGATTAATAAAATCTAATGTCTAGAAAAAATTATTAAACGGAATAACTCTGACAAAAATTATTTCTAGAGTAAATTGATCCCCGTCCATTATTTTTAGAGTTTTTTAAGTTATCTTTTTTTACATCTACGAAAAGTATTAAAATCGTTTTTAATAAGAAAAACTTATTATAGTGTCACATGACTAAGCTTGTTTCTAACACTCCACGGCTGCATGACATGTAAGGAAAGCATGCCAACAGTTTTCGATAAGATGGCAAAGTGGGCCTAACCTATTGGGCTAGCCCGTCAGTCTGCTTAAAATGGACGGGCTAGGTTAAGGTACATCAACCCACTAACTCATATAGCCCAACCCGCCTAGTCTGCCAACCCATTGGATTAGTGGCAGGTCGGGCCAGGCCAGCCCGACGGGTTAAATTTAAAAATAATTTAAGTAAAATATAACAGAAGTTGGTGAATAGTAAACAGTTTAGTTCAAAAAAAAACCAAAGTAAAAAAATAGTTTTTTTTATTAATCCTCTTAGAGTTAGACTCACTCAACTCTCAGCCGCCGTGCTCATCTCTCTGACTCACTCAAATTGTGTTAATGGAAGATGGTTGATGGATTAATTTGTGTTTATGGTTGATAGATTAGTAAGTGTTTATGCTTTATGGTTGATGGATTAATAGATGTTTGTGATTTATGGTCATGCTTTGTAACTTAATTTTGAATTTTTGTAGTATTTTAACTGTTCAAATATATTTATTTTATTTTGTTTATGTATTTTTTTGCAGGCCAGCCCACCAACCCGTCTTCTGGCGGGTTGTGTTGGAAATGTCAATCCACATTCTCTTAACGGGCCAACCCAACCCAACTCGTTTTAGACGACCTGATGTCGGTTAGGCCGAGCCAGCCCGTTTTACCATCCCTAGTTGAGATCTTCGGGCAAGAAATGCCACACACTTGCAAATGCATGCGAACATGTATACAATATCTACAAAGTTGCTAGAGAAAAATGTGAAACTTGTGTGGGATGGGCAAGTTCCAAATTATGGATCAATCGCCCTCATAGACCAATGCACTCGAGTCCACCAAAATGTCAATGCAAATTTTGTAAGCGCTTCGTACCAAGCAAGAGCCCGAGCTAGTGGGCCTCCACACCAAATGGTAAGGTGTTATTGACGGCACCAATGGCACTTGCAAAAGGGATTTGCTAATGACACCCCATAATTTACTAGGGGCACCCTACAATGACATTGCGGAAATACCCTTGGTAAAATTGAAGCATTTTTTTCCTTCTGTCCCTTCCCTCGTAAATTTGGTTTTTGCGAGTTGAATATTTTTTTTACTCGCAAAATTGGAATTTGCGAGTAAAAAAAAAATAATCCACTCACAAAAATGAAATTTTGTTCACTCGCAAATTCCATTTTTGCGAGTAAAAAAAATATTACACTCGCAAAAACCATTGAAAATTCCCTTCATTCGCAAAAATGGTTTTTGCGAGTTACTGAATCCCACTTGCAAAAACTATTTTTGCGGGTGAAGAAAATGCAGAAATTTCTTTCACTCGCAAAAATGGTTTTTGCGAGTGGGATTCAGTAACTCGCAAAAACCATTTTTGCGAGTGAAGGGAATTTTCCTCACTCGCAAAAATAATTTTTGCGAGTGGGTTGGTTTTTGCGAAAACCTGCCTCAAATTTGCAAAAACCAGAGAATAAATTTTTGCAAGTGGAAATTGCACAAATGCGAGTGAAGGGAAGAATGGGAAAAAAAATTTCACTTTTGATATTTTTAGTAGGGGTATTTTGGGAAATGTAAGGTGGCCTCAGCAAATTGTGGGGTGCCCTTAGCAATTCCCCTTGCAAAACCGCATCTATAGCTTTGGGGTCCAACCCAACATGCTTGCAAGCATACTATAGTTCCATCGCTTTTCACCATGGAGCAAAAGGTGCCTTACGGTTAGATTCTCTAGATGAGGTTGAATTGGGCCATATAATTTCATTTGGGCTTCCCCGTGGATCCACTGGTCATACCAAACTCATATATTAGAGCCATATCTGATACACCACCTAAGGCCTTCCTTAACCAACACCCAAAACTCAGGATACTACACCATGTGTAGTTTGGATTAAGCCCAACTTGCGCATACAAAAAACCCTTCTGGGAAATTATCTAGCTTTGAAAAGACAAGACATCATAGTATCAGGATCCAAAATAAATTTCCAACCTTGTGTCCTTAGCATTGTAAGGTTAAACCCTTTGGAGGTACTAGAATTCCAATTTACCACCTTTTCTTGTTTGCCGTGAGATTTTCCCATCCAAGCCAATGGTCCCCTCTTTGATTTTGACCACTCGAGCCCCACCAAAAGTAGTTCATCATCCTTTGGAGCTCAACGCAAAGAGAGGATGGAATGAGAAATATGCTCATACAATAGGAGGGGATAGCCTGCAACATTGATTTCACAAGTACCTCTCTACCTCCCTTCGAACAAAATTTGCGCTTCAAGAATTAATTCTATGCTACACACGGTCTTTCGAGAAGGTAAAAGTGACCTCCCTTTCCTTTTTTATCATGTGAAGCCCTAACACCTTCTTCCCTAAACCACCTGGCCCTACACCCTCTAATGGGATGTTGCGGCTCTACCTTGAGATTAAGGCCCCGGTTATGCTCCCCCATTGTTGTGCTCCATAGAGAATAGCTTGTCACAAAATCGATCTGTATGACCCATCAGTCTGCAAAGTAAGCAATATTAAATGCCTAACTGTTCTTATTAGAACTACACTGTGCGCCATTCGCCTCTAGTCTTCTTAACTATAATGAATAAATAATACAAATATAAAATTTTATTATATATTAAATTTAATAACTGTGTACTAATAATATATAAATAAATTTTACATATTTTACCACCTCATCACATTACTATTTCTTTTTAAAATATTATTTTGATGTGACAAGATGACTAAATATAATTAAGCATTTATGTAAAACTTGTTTACACCGGCAATACATAGCTATCAAACTTTTACATTTATATTTTAAAAATATTTTAATTTACGTTTAAATAAAATTAGTTATTTTAGGAGTATCATTTTTCAAAAAATAAAATTTCTCAACAAATAATGAAGTTGATAATGAAGTTTCTCAACAAATACTTCACTCCTTCTAAGTCTGTGAAACTCAGCCGAAATTTCAAATTTTACTCAATATGAGCCGGAGTCTCTTCACGAAGCTTGGGAAAGGATTCACGACTTGATTAGAAGCTGCCCCCACCATGTATATGCTACTTGGAAGCTGATTCTGACAATGTACAATGGGCTTTCTAATTTTAGTAGAACCAGTATTGATGCTGCTTTTAGGATATTTATTCTAAAGAAGGAACCAGGGGAGGTATATGCTCTTTTAGAGGAAATGGCCGTCAATATTTGTCAATGGCTAGATGGAGACAAACACATTAAGAAGAAAATTGGAATCTATCAAGTGGACTCCAAAATAGCTTATGAGCCAAAATTGGTTGCTATCTCCAAGCAACTAGGGACGCTCAAGAAAACTCAGGCGCAACCACATGCAATTTTTGGACCACCTCATCTTTGTGGAAGTTGTAGCTAATTGTTGGGATTTTGCCAAGCGTACCAAATCACCGCAGTAAACAATGATGAGTAGGGTTGTCGTATCCTCAAGGAATTGCGTGATACTTGAATTGATGAATTCACAATTATCCTAGTTAGTTCCAATGATTTTTATATACATCAATATTCACAATAAGTTCCATGTTGTTTAAAATATGAAATTGAAAGATGCAAGTTTATAAGATTTGATAAAATAAACACTAGCAAATAATTTTTGATTAAGATAAGTATTAAAAGATATTGGGAATGGATTTCATCTAACCTCACTTCTTATGGAATTCAATAATCATACACATAAATATTCTCCTTACCAATGATATTACAAACAAGGTTCACTCAATTACCAATTCCTTAGTAAAAGAGGTTTTAAGATCCTTCCCTAAATAACAATTCCTTGTGTATTTAATGAAAGACTTTGCATTAAGTTTATCGTTCAAAAGTAACTGAAGTATCAAGTTCTATTCCTAGCAACAAGATATTAGTGATCAAGACATATCAAGCATTGAGAACAGAATTAAATCACTATCATTGATAAGAAATGATAGTATATATATTCATAAAAGAAATTACATAAGAGTTTGGTAGATTACATCCAATTCCCAACTAAAATGGAGATTAGCCCCTTATTGTCAAGAGAGCCACTTAAGAAATACCATCAAGATAAAAGATCTAGGATGAAATCCACCTTCTTTCGATCCCAAAATGGTTTCGATCTTCTATGCCTTCTGTTTTTCTTTTATCCAGAGTGTTCTGTCCAAAATATGACCTCCTTTTCCTTTTATATCAGCTTGTTTTGTCAAAACAGAGTATTCTGCACTTAAAGATTTGTTTAGCGCAAAGGAATTTGCTTAGCTAAACCAAAATTCTTCATGTTGAAGAAACTAAATTTGCTTAGCACACAAATATTTGCTTAGCGAATTTATGTTGGCTAAAACATTGTTTTTGCGACAAATTCGCTTAGTGAATTTTCCCAAGCTAAGCGAATTTGTGACTGCATTCTCTCCTTCCTTGAATCTTCTTCATTTCAACCTACACATAATCACGGGGAATTTTAGATGAAATCTTAAAAGATTAATATTCCTCTTGTTCTAATAAAAATATTTACAAATGCTAACTTGTGGTATGAAAACACATTTCAATTCACAAAATTGAGTTAATAAATGCCCTATTAGGCTCTAGAATTATAAGTAAAATTGGCACTTTTCACTAATATTTTAAAAATCGGACCAGAGATCAAACTAGTGAGACCTCCAGGTCATTGTTTAATTGGTTCATTCGGTTCAACCGTGGTTAAACCGGATGACTAATAAAAAAAATAAAAAAATATTAAATTTGGGGAGAAAAGTAAATAAAAAATTAATCTCAAACGGTTCAACCCAATTCAATTAACGGTTCAATCTGGTTCTGCACGGTTCAACCAGATTACGGTTCAAATGAGGTTAAACCAAACACCGAACTAGCTGGTTCCCGGTTCAACCAGTTGAATCGGCCGACTTGGTCTTTTTTTAAAACACTGGTTGCGGCTTGTGGGGTCATACTAAAGATGAATGCATAGAGAACCCTTGGGGTAAAGTGAAACGAGGAGGCTAACTATGTCAACCGAAAGAGAGAGGAGTCAAAGCCCAGCATACAAGATGCCTTGGTAAAATACATGCAAAAAGTTAGCGCTTTTGTATGGGTGTTCTCGCCAACTACATGAACATGACAAATGAGAGGTTGAAGTCCATTGAAACCCAAATCTCTAGGCTTTCCACATTGATGACTTAGAAGGTGCAAGGTCCAGAGCTAAACCTAAAGGAAGACATGCAAGATAGGCATGCGCCCAAAGAGGATTAAATCGTCTTAAAAGTACCATCAGGCTCAGAACATTAAACAAGCGCTTCCCAAGAGGTAACATGTGGTTCTTACTAATTAACTTATTTTTTTATTTTTGTTTTTATTTTAGGAAATAAAGCTCATACTTCAAAGCTATCTCAGGGAAGTTCTCTTGTACTCTTTCCGCCTATCTAGTTTTATTTTCTCTTATTTCATTTTGATGTTTTCATTTAGCTTAGAGGACCATGCTAGGATAAGTGTGGGAAGGGAACATTTCATATTCAAAGTGTGTGCATCTTGGTGTTAGTGAAGAATCCAAAGCATATAGAATGTTTGATCCACTGTCCAAGAAGATCTTTATCAGCAGGGATGTTGTGTTCTCAGAAACAGAAAAATGGGACTGGAGTTTGGACAATGCAAAACAGAAAGAAGATTTGGTGGACTTAGGAGACAAAGAAAAGGAAAAAGAATCCCCACAGTAGCAAAGAACTGATGAAAAAATTAATGCAGCAACAAATACTGCAACAAATGATGCAACAAATGCTTCAACAGATGCTGCAGCAAACCTTGCCAATCAATCAATTATTGGGAATCAAGGAAATGTCTTAGATGATGCTGCAAGAGAACAAGTCAGTGGCAGTGATACTGACAGAGTAGCAACAAGTCCTGTTGAAGGGAGGAGAAAGAAGAAGCCAACCTACTTAGAAGATTACTACACTGACCAAGAACTTGAAAATGATGATGAATACAACCTCTCTATGTTTGCTCAGCCAGAAGACCCTCTCATCTTTGAAGAGGCTGTTAAGAGTAGTAAGTGGAGGAAAGCTATGGACTTGAAAATTGAAGCTATTGAAAGAAATGCAACTTGGGAACTAACTGACCTTCCCAAGGGTGCAAAGAAGATTGGAGAAAAATGGGTGTTTAAGACCAAGTTGACTGAAAAAGGGGAGATAGAGAAGCACAAGGCTCGGCTGGTTGGCAAGGGGTTTTCATAGAAACAGGGAATTGACTATAGAGAAGTCTTTGCACTAGTAGCTAGGTGGGACACCATCAGAACTATAGTGGCAGTGGCAGTAATTAAGAAGTGGTGTGTCTACAATTTGATGTGAAAAGTGCTTTTCTACATAGGGAGCTCAAAGAAACAATTTTTGTAGAGCTACCACAGGGATAATTGAAGAAGGAAAAGGAGGACAAAGTGTATAAACCTAGGAAGGCTTTATATGGATTGAAACAAGCACCTCGTGCTTGGTATAGTAAGATTGAGTCTTACTTTCTAAGTGAAGGATTTCAAAAATGTCCATCTGAGTATACACACTTTCTCAAGATAAAGCAATTGCCTAGGATGGTGCATAACTACTTCACTGTTTATCCAGCACAAATATCTCCAAACCCGAGAGTCCAACTTGCAAAAAACTTACCCAGCAAGTAAACAAAGGCAGATTTTACTAAAATACCCCACACTTATCAATCTTCCAATATTTTCGTTTGATGTTAAATTCTCGACTTACTTTGTCTAGTATTTCTAAGGAGATCGAGCGATATTGACCTTTATGTAACGTTTAATAGACACCTTAGAATGAAACACAAGTAAAAATAAAATAAAATGGTACATTTAAATTTACTGTGAAAAGGGGAAATTAGGAGGGTGAAACCAATAGTTATTAGTATTTCATCTCTAAAGCTTGGCAAAACCACTTTAAGCGTGTGTTTGGTTGTGAGGAGAAAATGAGAAGAGAGAACGAGGTGAGAAAGAGTGTGAAAAGAGAGAAAGATGTGAGAAATAAGTAAGAAGTAGAAAAGATTTTAAGGTTGTTTCATATAACAAAAAGAGAGAAGAAATAGAGAAGAGAGAAGTGTTGATTATTTATGAAAGTACTAAAATACCCTTAATTAAAATATATCTTATCACGTTGATTCACTAGTTCAGGTTTGAGTGCAAGGACAATTGTGAAACAAAAGAAAAATCAACGCCTTCCTCCGTCTTTCTTCGCTCATTTGCAGAGAAAGCAAAAAGTGGTAGGGATCATGGTTTTTCAGTCTCTCTGCGCTACTTCTTCGCTGAAACAAACAGGAGAAGTATACAACTTCTTTGCTATCTCTCTCGCGGTTGTCCCTCTCGTCGCAACTTCACCTCAACCAATCAGAGTGTAAGTGACAACTCAAGTTTTTTTTTTTGACATAAGTGATAACTCAAGTTCCGTCTACAATTTCATTAATTGAGAACTTGGAGTGTGTTTGTTTCAAGTTTAACAAAATTATTCCCAGATATTCTCAGGAATATTATTTACACATGGTTTTCTCGCTTCTTATTCCCATGCAAAAAGGGTGGGAATCTAACATTCCCATAAGAATAAAATTCAACCACCCATAACTTTCCACTCTCACCTCATTTCACAATATTTGTTTGTATTTTAATTTTTTAATTAAATAAATTATAAAAGCATTCCAGAGAATTCTATATAGTTACCAAACACTTGAGTAGGAATAACATTCCTGGTAATAATATTCCTAGGAATGTCATTCCCGAGAATGTAATTTCATTCCTTGAAACAAACACACCATTGGTGACAGAATAGATTTTCGAGGCAATTTTATTCATCACTAATATGCCATTTCAGACAGGGAAATATTTCATTTTTTACAAAATAACTACAGCAAAAAATATAGTTAGTCAAACATATATAAAAATTGGTAATTTTGTTAGAATACTTTTGAAGTGTAAAGTTTAGACATTCCATAATGAAATCATATTTTGTTTTTGTATTATTCGATTATAAAGATTATTTTTAAAAGTAATTACTGACCCCCATGAAATATTTTTCATGTTTGCTGTAATACCAAAAGATGTCAACGTTTACAATATCCTTAGGTCTAATAAGCAGAGCCGGCCCAAGGGCCCAAGCCATAAGATAAGGGTTTTAGGCCTCAAGATTTTTCATCAAAAAATGGTCTCAAAATTTTAAGTCACGCTTAATATAAATGACTTAACTCCTCTTGCTTACAAAATGTTTGTCTAGTTCAAATGATAAAACACAATCTTTCTGACTTTGTGGTTTTGGATTCAAGCTTCATTGTGGTTGATTTTGTTTAATTTTTGAACATTTTACTTTGGGCAAATAGGTCCTCGAAAACAATGAAGCCTAATAAAAAAAAGCCACTTAGAGTGGCCTATTGGCTAGTATATTTTGTGTCATAAATTCTCTTTGGACAGAAAAAAGTGTCTTAAATTAATTTTAGAATAGCTAAACAATCTATCTTATTATCTATTTAGGCTCTGTTTGGTAAGGCAAAAAGGCTAGCTTATAGCGGATAAGTTCATAACAGGTGTTTGGTAACTATTAGTTTATAGCGTTTTTCCATATGCTACTTGAAGTAGCGTTTGAGCTTATAGTTTATATCGTATTGTTTTTTCTCTCGTTTTTACCCTTATTATTTTAATTAAATTCATTATTTATCCTCTATTAGATGAAGTTTTTTTCTTAAAGCAAAAAAAAGGGGAAGGAGCCTCGTTAAAACCTTCTGATGCAAAACCCTCTTTAGAGAAAAAACATCTATATGAAAAAAGAGTACTTCTCCCTAAATTTTATAGATAAAAAAGAGAAAAGGATGTACAAAAAACATGGGGAGACTAGGCCAAAACCCATGAACCAAGACAATAGTGGAATCTATAGGACAGATAATCCCACCTATAAACAAGAAACTAGCATTCTTAAGAGCAAACAAAGTGTGCAAAAGCATCACAATAATGCCTTTCATCCCAACTATATTGGCACAAAAAACATTAACAATCATCTGCAGCGCACACTTCGTAAAAAGGAAAAAACAACAAAGGGGAGCAAAAGCCAAACCCATAGAGCAGGAAAAAGGCTGTTTAAATCTAAAGTTAGGAAGGCCAAACTTATTCCTGAAGAAATCATCTCGATAAAAGAGGGAATAGAGTTCCACTAGGAGAAGCGTTTTGAAAAAACTCCAAAAGAAGCCAACTTGTCAGCACATTGGTTTCCTTCCCTATAAATATGAGAAATCTTGAAAGTCATGGATGAAGCAATGAGGATGCAATTCTTTCACCTGTTTCTTAAGTGACACGGCACCAATGCTGGACGATTAAAAGCCTGCACAACCAGAGAAGAGTCACACTCCACCCAGAGGTGAACCCACCCTTTACGACTAGCCTCGTCAATAGCAAACATGGCCGCCAAGAGCTCCGCTTCGAAAGAGAACACGATACCAAAATAATCAGCAAAACAGCCAATAATAGCACCACTCTTGTCTCAAAAAATACCCCCACCCCCTGCCTGACCTGGGGATCATCTAGCTGCCCCATCGGTATTGACTTTGACCCAGCCACAAGGGGGAGTGATCCAATCAACTTGGATAATATCTGGGGCTTTAGGGGGATAAACCTTAATATCAAATTCTTTAAGAATCACAAACTTCTGCATAGAGGAAGACATGCAACAATTAGTCATGTTACCTGAGAGAGAAATGGAGCTGACAACTAAGTTCTTAGCTATTCGGAAAGGCACTCTCTTGCTATCAAACTTCAATTTATTTCTGCTAAACCAAATCACCCACAAGATGTTTATTATAGCAGCTGCAATGACGACCTTAGCTTGCGGGCTCCAATTCAGATTACAGACCTTCAAAATGTCCGTAATGGAAGCAATATCAATGTTAGTGTTGATCATTGTGGCAAACCAGTCCCATAGAGCTTTAGCAAATCTGCAGGAAAAAAAAGGTGATTGGAGGACTCTTCAGCTGCATAACACAGGCTGCAAATGGAGACACAAATGCAGCCCCTAGACTTCAAATTTTCCTCCGTGGGCATACGATTATGCATCAGACGCCAAAAGATAAAATATTTGGAGGGAGGAATAGAAGCATTCCAGATAATCTTATGCCAAGACACTGGCGGCCTGGATCGCTTGATATGCAAATAAGCATCCTTCCACCACTTTAACTCTTGCCTCATAATTCCAGGGAACTGCATGAGTATCTTTGCAAGCAGAGGGTGCGGGTTTTTTTACAGTCACCACAATCTTTTCCGACGCAAGTGGCTGGCTGAGTGGAGGAAGTCTAAGCACAAATGGTTCTATAACATCGATCTCCTCATGAGGCATTGACCTTTTGGCTTGCACTATCCCTAGTGACATTAAACTTTGAACTCGAGCCTTGAAATCCCAACAATCTTCGATGTCGTGACCTACACAACCATGGTGGTATGCGCATTTGTCCTCTTCGTCATATTTTTCATATCTCACCATTCCTTTCACCGGTGCCAGTGTTTCATACCCGGTCTTTCGTAACCCCTCCCATATCTCTATCATGGGCGTTCGGAGTTTCAGAACACTTTTGACAGGCCTTTCGTCTTCTCCTACTACACTCACTGAGTTGCCCCTGTTGTAATTTGGGAGTGGGTTATTGACAACATTTGGCCATTTTTCTTCTTGGATCTCCAATTTCCTATGAGCAATCAGCCTTCTAATGGTGGTCTTGAAAGCCTCACAATCCTCAACAGAGTGACCTGCGGCTCCCATATGAAATTCACAAGTCGAATTTGGGTTATACCAAGCTGAAAATGGGGGTTCCATCGGCTTCACCGGGATTCCCGCAATCAGATGGGCGTCATACAAACGTTGGAATAGCTCTGCATTGGTGATGGATATCTTGGGGAATGGGGGTAGGTTGGATGTTCTATTTTGGCTTGAGTTTTGGTATAGGGGTCAGGTTTGGTGATAGGTTGGGCGATTGTATTGGTAGTTTGGACGTGGCTGAGGATAGGCAGCAGGAATGTTGTTCATGGGAAATGACAGTGTGGGTGATGGGTTTATGTTTGGGGTGATTTGGTATGATGGATAAGGCATTCTGGGACGGGGATGGTTATATTGTGGATGTTGGTGGGAGTAATTTGGCGTGGCTCGAACAAGACTTACTTCTGGATCTTTTTTCTTTTGTGGGAAATTCTTCTTTGACTGTCCGGTCTCTGTCTGCTCTACTGGCAACTTTCCGGCTCTTGTCAACATCTCAATCCTCTCTCTAGTAGCTATAAGGTCAGCAAAGTCTATGTATGTAGCTCTAGCCATTGCTGCAACATAAGGAGTCCCGAAGGTTCCCAAGAAATAAGAGCATGTTTCAGTCATGGTGAGCGGTGGCTGGACTTGTGCAGCAAGGGCTCTCCACCTCTGAGCGTATTGCTTAAAGGTCTCTTTGCTCTTCTTTTGCAGTATTCCCAGCTGCTCACGAGTCGGAGCCGTATCCAGGTTGAACCTGTATTGGCTCATGAAGGCATCAGCAAGATCCTTCCAACCATCAATTTTCGAATGGTCTAACTGGATGTATTATTCCAAAGCCGGTCCGGTCAAGCTTTCATGAAAAAAATTGACGAGGAATTTTTCATCTTTGGACCATATCGACATTTTGGTGCAATAGGTCCTTAGGTGCAACAGGGGGTTAGTACTTCCATTGTACTTTGTGAAGTATGGGACTTTGAAGTCACGAGGAATTATCACCTCTGAGGTTGGGCAAAGTTCTTCTAATCCCAAAGATCCAAAATTACTAGGCCCCTGCATCGCCTTAATCTTTTCCTCCATCTTTTCCATCCATTGCTCCCTAGCCTTGTCTTTCCGCACTGATGTGTGCCCCTCCTCTGTGTCGTACTCCACATGTGGTATTCCACCACCTCCACCTCCGTTATGCTGGTTTTCAACCCCATGGTGGCCCATAGCTTCATATCCCATTCCTATTGGGATGGTGAACGGCCCTAATGCTTGGTTGTGCATATTTTCCGTGTTGACATGGTTGTGGGCTCCTACTCCCATAGAAGTGGGCATTCCAAAGGTATTGACATTCGGGGTTCCCATGGTGGTCCTATTTGCTGTCAACGTAGTGAATGCTTCTTTCATGGCTAATAACGCCTCTTCAATGCGAGTCTGAGCAACAGCCATCTCATCCATTCTTTCTTTTACTGTGTCCATTTCTTGAGTCAAGTTCCTCCCCTGCAACTCATCATCACCCGACATTCTTGCTCGGCTCATAGTGAAGTACACTCGAGTTTGATTGATATTTACTTTCCTGGAACGCGCAATGGCTGCTAAGTCCCTGTTTGCCATAAAAACAAAGTTTGTTTATTTATTTATTTAAACAAAATTAGATTACCCCTTATCATGGATTTGTTTGAAGAATCGTGAAGGGTTGTTCTTGAAATCTGGAGCGAGTATCTTTGGTTCGACCTTCGAAAAATTAAATGACAAGGTTTATGAATAAGAGACATGGAATCACGACGGAGAAAAGCATAGTAGACTTTCATTTCATGCATAAGTAGAACATAGTTCAAGTACAATTCAGATACATCAATTTTCCCTAATGCTTCTGATCAGTTTTTCAACCTCATCAACTAACTCTTTACAAACATCAATCAGATCAATTGCTTCACGCGGAGTAGTGAGAGGGTTAACTGCTGCATCTGTGCGGCGAACGAGTCTGGGGATCCTTTCAATTTCCCTCAACCTGCGAGCCCAATGACTGAACTCCTGCCTGGCATGTGAATGTTTCTCTTCAGCGTTCCTTATTAGCCCCATATAGTGATTTCTTTCCATTGCCCACTCTCTGATCTCTTCATTCTTCTCTGCGATGGTTGTCCGATACATTTTGATCACCTCCTTGACCTCATGCTTGTCATGCTTGATTCTTACTTCATATTCAGCAATCATGTCATTCATTTGCATGTCGAGGGTGTTCAGACGCTGCTGGGTTTCTACCTGACTTTCCTTAAGGTTCATGATTTCTCCCTTAAGTTGCCAGTTTTCTTCTAGAGCATTTCAAACTGGGTAGCTTGCTCCTCTATCTCCCTTTCTTTCAAGAGCATTTCTATCTCCCCATGCTTCTTCTCAAGATGCCCCTGATACCCTTTTATTTCTTCTTCAAAAGATTGGTTATCAATCCTTCCAGTTATTTCAAACTGGGTAGCTTGCTCCTCTAGCTGGCTTTTAAGGATTTTCAATTTCTGTCTCATCTCCACATGAGTCTTTCTCAACTGCTCATTTTCTCGTATAATCCTATCTCGTTCCGCATCTCGAAGCCTTAACTCCTCATTTGCAGACCTTAGACAATCCATGGTTCTATCCTTGGAATCTCTCTTGATTTTAGCTCTTTTGCTTGTTTGTTCCAATGATTGGGCTTTCTCTTTATGCTCCAGCTTCAAGGCTCCAAAGGCTGAATGAACATCTCTTAATTTGACCTCCAGCATGTTCTTCTCGGCTTCTACCTTTGCCAACTTCCCCTTCAGTTCTTTCATCTCTTCGCTTTCCTCCAGGACTGTGTCTGTTTCTAGTTGGTTGCTAGGATCCGACTTGTGAAATGGCAGTTTGATTTGTTCCACTCTATCTTGCACCCACTGCTTATAACTGTCCTTAGCCCCGCAACTTCTGCGCCCTAAATCCTTTCCCTTACGGGTGACTTTCCCCCATGCTTGAAAAATTCTATCGAGCATCATTTTATCTTTTAAGTCGGTCATAAAAGGAATTATCGAACCTTCAGTAGGTGGGCCCATCACTGGGTAACACAATTGGTGTAACGCTAGACTTGGGTTGTAATTGATGCATCCCAAGGTTCCTACTAATGGTACATTCGGCAATTCACCGCATTGGCAGATCACCTCTTCTGTTCCCATCCAATGTGGATACCAGCGCACTGATTCCTCCTTGAGCGTCACAAAAACTTGCACACATTCCTTAGCGTCACGATTCTTTAAACCCAACCTCCTCAGATCAACGATGGGACAATAGGATTCATAACCTCTTTGGAAAACATGTGCTGTCAACCATACATACAATATCGGCATGCAACATAAGATCTTTTTTCCTTTCTTCTGATGGCAGAAACTCATAGTGTAGTATACATCTGCAAGGATTGCGAATGTTGAGTTCTCCCCTCTGCACTTATGAGCCATAAACACATCCATCGCAGCAGGGCCCACTAAGTCACCACCACTCGGGAACAGAACAAAGTCATAAATTGATAGAGCCAGCACACCTGTGAGGGTGTCCCAGTCTTTGTTCGCAACCAAATTATTCATTAGTTCTTCCAAGCGTACCCTCGGAATCCCCTCAGGAGTTTTCTCGTTTGGTTTCTTATTGTTCAACTGATTTGGGTCAACTCTCAATGCCTTAGCAACAGTCTCAATGAGGGGTAATTTCCTCGGAAGTGGTATGGCTTCCCTTTATTCAAAGGTTGCCCCACAACTCGAGAAAATTCTTCAAGAGTAGGGGCCAATTGGAAGTTAGAGAAAGTGAAACACCTCAGCGGGGGATCATAATATTGAGCCAGCGCGGAAACCGCTTCTACCTGAACATTCACACTTAGCAAGTCCAAAATCTTCCCATATCTTTCTTTAAATTTGGACCTCGTCTTATCAGGCAATATCTGGGCAAAAGCTTTGAAACCGTCCACTTTTGGCTCTTGAACCTTCAACTTAAAAGTCTTCCTTGTTGCTGGCACTCCTTTCTCAGTCGTGGATTCCATGCCTTTCTTCTCTATTTTTTTACTCAAAGATACTCGCTACCAGATTCAGAACTTTGATTCTCCAACAAATTTACCTGAAAAAGAATGGATAATTGTAGGGAGGTGAGATCATAAGAAAAATGACGCATGTAAAAAAATGAAATGGGGGTAAGAGGTGGAGTAGCTCCCTTTGTGACCTACACCGGTTCACCCATACTAGCGGGCTTGAGTCTAATGGATTTAAGCTTTTTCTACAGTGTATACTCACAATAGGTGGTTGTTGTAACCTACAGGCATTTAGGTCTCTAGAGCCAAGTACTCTTTCGGGATGTTGACCACACCAGGATGTACATCCAAAATGTGGGCACCCACAAAAGAGTCACACTCTAGATGAGGAATTCATGGTAGCCACATAGGAAGTGCATCCAAAATGGCTTCCACTACACAACCTCTTACTAACTTAAGCTTCATTCAGGCCCGGGTATAAGGTCTCACTCAAAGAGTGTGTTCAAAGTGTAAGTGTGGTGTGTGAAGGGAGCATACAAACCTCGAACCCTAAAAACAAAAATAAAAATCAGCCAAAACCTGCAATGTAATCCATGAAACAAAAACACAAAAATATAATGTGTCTTCTAACCTTGGGTTCAATATTCACAAAAATAATTAAGTAAAAATAAACATATATACAAACATGTGGAACATATACAAAAAATAAAAATAAAAAAAATATAGGGAAATAAAATAATACTTAGTAAGAAAAATGAAATAAATATTTACAAATTAGATTAAAAAAATAAAAACAAATCAATCAAATAATAAAAAAAGAATCAATTACAAAAATGAAGCATAGAGGAAAAAAATAAAATAAGAATAAGAATAAGAATAAAAAAAAAAGTGAAACAAACTAGATTTACACAACCAATCAAAATGGGCTTGATTCTCAAGTCCCCAGCGGAGTCGCCATCTGTAACGATCCAAAGGTTTGGGAGCCGCCACCAATTTTATTATATTTAGGAAAAATTGGAAAAACCTCAAAAATAATGATATTTGAAAATCATACTGAATTCGGGAATCGATTACGCATGGAGAAGGGTGGAGACTAAACCCCACAACACCCCCAACACGCCTGTCTCTTGACAGTTACCCAAAATTAATTGTGCAAACTAATGTAAATATTTGTTTCACCCCAAAATAAAATAAAATTAATACTAAGTGTAAAAATGAATAATAAAAATACAGAAACTAAATTAGAAAAATTTAAATTTGACTTGACGGGATTGGCCCGCTCCTACGTATCCACTGGTGCAATGAGGAACTCAAAAGTCACGTAGTTCTTCTAGAAAATATTTGTGTGTTGGTTTGATTTTAATTATTTATTTATTCATTTTGAAAATGAAACTTGATAGGAACAAAATTTAGGATCACCAAGTTGTCTCAACTCAGGCGTCCTAAACTTAAGGTTAACAAGACATCACGTCTCAGCCAACCTTCTTTTCATAAAATATTTGATTTTTGCCTAAAAAAAAAGAAAAAAAAATATTTTGTGTCGAAAGTAATAATATTTGTTTAGGTATAAACATTTAAAAATGATATAAAAGGAGAGAGAAATCACTATTATTACTAACCTTGGTTATTTATTCATGTTAATGCCAATATATTGTCGAAAATTAATAAAGGAAGCTGTTACCTTAAACCAATACGAAATAGTTATTATTTATTATTTATCAATCATGAACAAATCAAAATTTCAAAAGAAAAGAGTGACCGAGACTTTGATCCCTAATCTATTCGCTTTTTTTTATAGAAAAAAACGCTAATCTATTCTGGAAAATGTACCTACTATTGTTTTGATTCAAAAAGGATGTTATTATTCATTTATTACCATTTTGAAGAATGGAAGGTCATGCTAATTTCAAAAGGGTCTAATCTTGATTTGCCTTTGGATTTAGACTTAACCCTAAACTTGAATTTGGCCCCTTTGGAAGGCCAAATCCCGTGACCCTATTATAAATCGTTTAAATAATTTTTTTTTACTTATTTTGTTGTCTTTATTCAAATCCGAAAATAATAATAAAAAAGAGAAAAAAACAAAATTAAGAAAAACTGAATGAAAAGGAAGTTGAATCTGCAATCCCTAAAAAATACAAACGAAAATGTAAGAACGAAGACAGAAGGATCAATTTGGGTGCCTATAATCCATGCATCCCAATAATAACAAGAACAACCAAAGGATAAACAAACAAAATATGAGATTCAATTACCCAGCAGAAATCAAATTATACGATAGAAACCAATGGTACAATAATTAACCATAATCATATCATTTAGGCAGGAAGAGAAGCAAAAAAAAAAAAACTGATGAAAGCTCTCTCAAGATGCAAAATCCGGATTTACATAGAAGCAAATAAAGAAGAAACTAAAAACCTAAAAGAAGAAAAAGGTGTTTGATTTTTCTGATATCTCTTTTTTTTTTTCTCCTTCTTCACGCCTTGATTCTGCTTCTTTAGATCTCCAGACCTCTGCCCTCTCCCTCAAAATCGAACTCTCAAAGTCGAACCCTCCAAAAATCCCCGCTTTTCTTCTGTGCATCTTCTTGGTATTTATAGGAAAAGTTCATTGACCTCTTCAGATTGCGTGTTCGTCTGGACGCTCCTGGAAATAAAAATCGAGCCTTGCGCTGAGATGATGGGGACGACTTGAACTAACCAAAATCGTTGTGATCTGTCTGTGAATCCAAAATATAAATGCGGTTTTGGGTGTTAACTGTTGGTTGTGAGGGTGAGGGGCGGTTTCGTGTACTGTAGAGGCGGCTCTGTAGGAGGGTGATGCGACATTGGCAAGGAGAGGGGGAGATGACTGATGGGCAAAGATGGAGAAGCATGGTCTGAAGAGGGGGAGAGAGTGATGTTGGCGGCTAGGGTTTCAGAGGAGAGGGGCCAAGGTTGAGTGAGGAAGAGGAGAAAGAGAGAGAGAGAGAGAGAGAGGGGGAAAAATTTAGGGATAGAGGGGGGAAGAGGCACTGCTGAGGATGAGGAGAGGGGGTTGAAAAATTAGGTTTTTATGACTTAGGGTTAGGTTTGGGTTTTGTTGATTGGGCCAAACGCGTGTGGGGTGCAGCGAAAAAAAAGGGGGGTGCAAGGAGTAGCGAGAGAGAGGCAGCGCTGGGGGTTGTGCGCAGGAAAAGAAGGGGTGCGCGCAGTAACAGGGCTGAGGTGCGCAGGGGCTGTGAGAAAAAGAAAAGGGGGTGCGCCAGTAAAAGAGAAGAGGGAGTGAGGCTGGGCCGCATGCTGGGCTAGGGGAGGAAAAAAAATAACAAATAAAAAAAAAGAAGGACGCTGGGCCTGGGTGTTTACTAGCAGATTGCTAGTGGCACCCCCATTATTACTACTTGCACCCTATTTCTTTTTTTTCTTTTTTTTCTTTTGCTTTTTATTATTATTATTATTATATTTATTATTATTTTTTGTATATATTTTTTTTAACAAAATAAAATTAAGGGTAAATAAAAATTAAACTAAGAATAATTCAATGCGCTTAAAATTAATATTTTTTTATTTTTTACAAAAATTTCGAAAGTGTCGGGTAAAATTGGGTGTTCACACAACGGTTATTAGTATTTCATATCTAAAGCTTGGCAAAACCACTTTAAGCGCGTGTTTGGTTGTGAGGAGAAATTGAGAAGAGAGAACGAGGTGAGAAAGAGTGTGAAAAGAGAGAAAGATGTGAGAAATATGTAAGAAATAGAAAAGATTTTAAGGTTGTTTCATATAACAAAAAGAGAGAAGAAATAGAGAAGAGAGAAGTGTTGATTATTTATGAAAGTACTAAAATACCCTTAATTAAAATATATCTTATCACGTTGATTCACTAGTTCACGTTTGAGTGCAAGGACAATTGTGAAACAAAAGAAAAATCAACACCTTCCTCCGTCTTTCTTCGCTCATTTGCAGAGAAAGCAAAAAGTGGTAGGGATCATGGTTTTTCAGTCTCTCTGCGCTACTTCTTCGCTGAAACAAACATGAGAAGTATACAACTTCTTTGCTATCTCTCTCGCGGTTGTCCCTCTCGTCGCAACTTCACCTCAACCAATCAGAGTGTAAGTGACAACTCAAGTTTTTTTTTTTGACATAAGTGACAACTCAAGTTCCGTCTACAATTTCATTAATTGAGAACTTGGAGTGTGTTTGTTTCAAGTTAAGAAATATTATTCCTGGGAAAGTGGGGGAGGGAATCTATGTTCCCATGTTTGTTTCAAGTTTAACAAAATTATTCCCAGATATTCTCAGGAATATTATTTATACATGGTTTCCTCGCTTCTTATTCCCATGCAAAAAGGGTGGGAATCTAACATTCCCATAAGAATAAAATTCAACCACCCATAACTTCCCACTCTCACCTCATTTCACAATATTTGTTTATATTTTTAGTTTTTTAATTAAATAAATTATAAAAGCATTCCAGAGAATTCTATATAGTTACCAAACACTTGAGTAGGAATAACATTCCTGGTAATAATATTCCTAGGAATGTCATTCCCGAGAATGTAATTTCATTCCTTGAAACAAACACACCATTGGTGACAGAATAGATTTTCGAGGCAATTTTTTTTTTTGACAAATTTCGAGGCAATTTTATTCATCACTAATATGCCATTTCAGACAGGGAAATATTTCATTTTTTACAAAATAACTACAGCAAAAAATATAGTTAGTCAAACATATATAAAATTGGTAATTTTGTTAGAATACTTTTGAAGTGTAAAGTTTAGACATTCCATAATGAAATCATATTTTGTTTTTGTATTATTCGATTATAAAGATTAATTTTAAAAGTAATTACTGACCCCCATGAAATATTTTTCATGTTTGCTGTAATACCAAAAGATGTCAACGTTTACAATATCCTTAGGTCTAATAAGCAGAGCCGGCCCAAGGGCCCAAGCCACTAAGATAAGGGTTTTAGGCCTCAAGATTTTTCATCAAAAAATGGTCTCAAAATTTTAAGTCACGCTTAATATAAATGACTTAACTCCTCTTGCTTACAAAACGTTTGTCTAGTTCAAATGATAAAACACAATCTTTCTGACTTTGTGGTTTTGGATTCAAGCTTCATTGTGGTTGATTTTGTTTAATTTTTGAACATTTTACTTTGGGCAAATAGGTCCTCGAAAACAATGAAGCCTAATAAAAAAAAGCCACTTAGAGTGGCCTATTGGCTAGTATATTTTGTGTCATAAATTCTCTTTGGACAGAAAAAAGTGTCTTAAATTAATTTTAGAATAGCTAAACAATCTATCTTATTATCTATTTAGGCTCTGTTTGGTAAGGCAAAAAGGCTAGCTTATAGTGGATAAGCTCATAACAGGTGTTTGGTAACTATTAGTTTATAGCGTTTTTTCATATGCTACTTGAAGTAGCGTTTGAGCTTATAGTTTATATCGTATTGTTTTTTCTCTCGTTTTTACCCTTATTATTTTAATTAAATTCATCATTTATCCTCTATTAGATGAAGTTTTTTTCTTAAAGCAAAAAAAAGGGGAAGGAGCCTCGTTAAAACCTTCTGATGCAAAACCCTCTTTAGAGAAAAAAACATCTATAAGGAAAAAGAGTACTTCTCCCTAAATTTTATAGATAAAAAAGAGAAAAAGACGTACAAAAAAATATGGGGGGACTAGGCCAAAACCCATGAACCAAGACAATAATGGAATCTATAGGACAGATAATCCCGCCTATAAACAAGAAACTAGCATTCTTAAGAGCAAACAAAGTGTGCAAAAGCATCACAATAATACCTTTCATCCCAACTATATTGGCACAAAAAACATTAACAATCATCTGCAGCGCACACTTCGTAAAAAGGAAAAAACAACAAAGGGGAGCAAAAGCCAAACCCATAGAGCAGGAAAAAGGCTGTTTAAATCTAAAGTTAGGAAGGCCAAACTTATTCCTGAAGAAATCATCCCGATAAAAGAGGGAATAGAGTTCCACCAGGAGAAGCGTTTTGAAGAAACTCCAAAAGAAGCCAACTTGTCAGCACATTGGTTTCCTTCCCTATAAATATGAGAAATCTTGAAAGTCATGGATGAAGCAATGAGGATGCAATTCTTTCACCTGTTTCTTAAGTGCCACGACACCAATGATGGACGATTAAAAGCCTGCACAACCAGAGAAAAGTCACACTCCACCCAGAGATGAACCCACCCTTTACGACTAGCCTCGTCAATAGCAAACATGGCCGCCAAGAGTTCCGCTTCGAAAGAGAACACGATACCAAAATAATCAGCGAAACAGCCAATAATAGCACCACTCTTGTCTCAAAAAATACCCCCACCCCCTGCCTGACTTGGGGATCCTCTAGCTGCCCCATCAATATTGACTTTGACCCAGCCACAAGGGGAAGTGATCCAATCAACTTGGATAATATCTGGGGCTTTAGGGGGATGAACCTTAATATCAAATTCTTTAAGAATCACAAACTTCTGCATAGAGGAAGACATGCAACAATTAGTCATGTTACCTGAGAGAGAAATGGAGCTGACAACTAAGTTCTTAGCTATTCGGAAAGGCACTCTCTTGCTATCAAACTTCAATTTATTTCTACTAAACCAAATCACCCACAAGATGTTTTTTATAGCAGCTGCAATGACGACCTTAGCTTGCGGGCTCCAATTCAGATTACAGACCTTCAAAATGTCCGTAATGGAAGCAATATCAATGTTAGTGTTGATCATTGCGGCAAACCAGTCCCATAGAGCTTTAGCAAATCTGCAGGAAAGAAAAAGGTGATTGGAGGACTCTTCAGCTGCATAACACAGGCTACAAATGGAGACACAAATGCAGCCCCTAGACTTCAAATTTTCCTCCGTGGGCATACGATTATGCATCAGACGCCAAAAGATAAAATATTTGGAGGGAGGAATAGAAGCTTTCCAGATAATCTTATGCCAAGACACCGGCGGCTTGGATCGCTTGATTTGCAAATAAGCATCCTTGTAAGTAAGATTGTCGGAACTAGAATCAGTCCAAAGTAACCTATCATCATCCTGAAACCGAGGGATAGAAACATTGGCAATATCAGAAGCAACCTGAGGAAAGGCATCTAGAATATGCCTGGGAATATGGCAAGAATTATTATGAAAAAAATCTGCCACAGATGCCGAAAGCTGGTCATGGCAATCTTCAAGAATTTGCAGCAGCTGAATGAGAGGAGTAGAAAGCCAATTATCCAGCCAAAAATTAATAAGCGTGCCATCTCCAATTTGCTAAATAGAATGAGACAGGACAGTGGAGATTTGAGATTTGATACCGACCAAATGGAAGACTTAACATACCTGACAATGGGTTTTTTATTCTTGAAGAATCTAGCACGGTAGAAAATAGCCCACTTTATTAGAGGATAATATATCCCAACTGAGCTTTAACAGAGAAGCCTCATTGAGAACTCTTAGCGATTTAACCCCAAGCCCACCTTCAAGAATTGGAGAACACAAATTGTCTTAAGCTACAGTAACAATTTTCCTAATATTGATATCACCGGCCCAAATGAAGTTCCGGATAGCACGATCCAAGGAATTAAGGAAGAAACAGGTCAAGCATAGATGTGAAAGCTATAAAGTAACATACTTTGAATGACAGATTTGACTAGCTCAACTCTGCCCATAATGGATAACAAAGATCCCTTCCAAGTAGCTAACTCATTAACAATTCTGTCTGCAATTGGTTGGAAATGCACTCTCTTAGGTTTTCCCTTAAAGAGAGGGACACCCAGGTAATTGAAAAGAAGATGACCAGCACCAAACCCCAGCAAAGTGGCAAGATGAGCTATTTTGGAAGGAGAGACATTACTAGAGTAGAACCTGCATTTATTTAAATTAAGCTACCAACCTGAAGCCTGACCGTAAGGGTCACCTTGTCTGATGCCCCTCTTACAAGAGAAGAAGCCAACTGGCCGGCCATTAATAGCAAAAGAAAGCTTGGCTGAGTGAAGAATAACCTCAACCCACTGGCAAAATTTGTCATGAAAACCAAAAGCACGCAACACAGACAATAAGAAATCCCAATCCAAAGTGTCAAAGGCTTTTTTGATGTCCAGCTTAAAGGCCACATTGCCTCCAAAGGTTTTATAATCCAAAAGATTGACTGCTTCAGAAGCAATACAGATACAATCATGAATACGCCTGTCTCTGATGAAACCCCGTTGCTGAGGAGAAATAATCTTAGAGGCTATACTCGCAAGCCTGTCAGCAAGAACCTTAGTAATAATTTTGAATTGAAAATTAGCCAGAGCAATAGGTCTAAAATCTTCAATTCTATCTGCACCAATAAATTTAGGAATCAAAACAACCAAATTAGAATTCATATTAGGTAAAAGCCACCCTTGAGAGAAAAATTGCTTGACAGAATTGTAGACATCCACCCCAATAATATCCCAAAATGCCTGATAAAAGCAATCACCGAAGCCATCAGGACCCGAAGCACCATCTGCATTGAGGGAAAAAATAGCAGCCTTAACCTCATCCATACAAGGAACCGCAGTCAAAGTAGCATTGTCAAAATTAGAGACAATCAAATGCACTACCTGGCTAATCAAATCATTGGAAATGCAAGCATTAGGACTAGCATAAAGAGAAGTATAATAATTAAGGACATGATCGGCAATATCATCTTGGTCATCAAGCAGATCATTAGCATTTTTTAACACTGTCATAGCTTTAGAGGCAAACCTGATTTTAGCAACTTTGTGAAAGAAACTAGTGTTCCTATCACCTTGACAATGCCAATTAATTCTGGATTTTTCTCTCCAAAAATCCTCTTCAGCGCTAAGAGCATGATGAAGCTCCATTTGGGCTAGCTGCTCTTGCTCCAAAAGATAGTCAGAAGCACCGGCCGAATCAATGAGATGCTGGACAGACTCCACAGCCGCCAAAGCTGTATCAACTCTAACATGAACATTACCAAAAACAAGCTTATTCCAAGATTTCAATTCTTTTTTTAGGGCTTTAAACTTTTGAGAGAGGATAAACATAGGACAACCTACCATATTCCTACTCCAAACCTCCTTGACAAGTCTACTGCAATCATCATGTTGTAGCCACATTTTATGAAATTTAAAAGCAGCCTGAACCCTTAAATTACCTCTACTCATAACCAAGAGCAAAGGAAAGTGATCAGAAGTGCTTCTAACCAGAGTTGAGCAAGTTGTGGATGACCAAAAATCAAGCCAAGCATCATTACATAAACTTCTATCAAGCTGTTTTTCAGTAAGAGCACGTCCCCTCCTACCATTGCTCCAAGTAAATTTAGTGCCTCTAGTGAGAACATGTAAAAGATTGCTGCAATCAGTAAAAGATTTGTAATCGTCACATGCAATTTTGGTAGGAAGGGTGGAACCTTTGACTTCATGAGCTTCCAAAACAGAGTTAAAGTCACCTAAGAAGCTCCAAGGACCGGGATTAGAAGTCTGCAGACTGATTAATGTTAATAGAGAGCGAAATCTGTTGAGAAGTGTTACTAATGACTATTGGAGCTATTTGATTCGAGCATAAGCACCAAAGATTAGGCAAAGCAGAACCTTTGTTGTTGTTCACAAGGGGCTGCAAATGAATATTCCTCCAAAATGAAAGGTTAACATTAGAAAAAGAAATCCACGGTTCGGTAATAAAAGCCAAGTCTGGTCTGTGAAGATTGCAGAACTTTTTGAGCACCAGTCTGGTATCAAGGTTAGCAAACCCCCTACAATTCCAATAAAGAATCTTCATTAAGCAAAGTTTCAAGGACCTCCCTTATAATGGGATTGATATGCAGCAGCCTTAGCTGCTTGTTTAGCCTTCTTTTTCAGTTTCTTCTTTGCAGATTTAGAGAGAACACGAGTGAATTCAGCATCACCTGGAGCATCTTCTAAGTACTTAGAAGCAGACCCAACAGGGTGAGTTGAGGCAGAACTGGGTGTTTCCATATCAATTTCCTCATCCAATTCCTCATTATCAGGATCCATATCACCCAAAGCCTACCAACTAGCCTCATGTCATGAGCGATATTATTATTAGTGTAGTTATCCATAGGAATTATAGTTTCCCTGACATTAGGAGGCTACACTACATCAGGCGTAGCACTAGAAATTTCCTCAGCAGAGTCAACTGCAGCCTCATTTTGATCTAGGGAATCCTGCACTATCGTGTCAACAATAGAATTAACCACATTAAGAGTTAAATCAACCTCACCCTGAGAATGCAAACCAGGATCCACTGCTAGAATAGCTGCTGACTCCTGTTCCGGCATCACTTGAGTGTCTACTGCCACTGCCACGACAGTAGGTGCTACAATTTCACGGTTTTGATTCGACATAAACCCCAATAAGGGATAGGGATTAACCTGCAGACCTGTGACAACAAATGGGACATTATTAATTCCAACTAAATCATCACGGTTAGCATTTACCTTTTCAACTACAGTTGCATTGGATGTGCCAATGTGCTCGGCCTGATCAGGCACTTTGTCATTGAGTGTGTGGCTCGCAGAAGTATCAATTCTGTTGCCTTTATCTTCAACCACAGGACCCTTATTGATTTCCTTTCCTTTGTCAGTTGGTTTTCTAGGACCCCCAGCAAATTGCATATCATTCGGCTTTGGCACAGGTGGAAGTTACGAACATCCAAGGAGTTGTGACCATGCCTTTTGCAATTAGAATTTGAATGTCCAATTGATTTGCATATAGTACAAAAAGTCGGTAGCTTCTCATATTCAAGCTGAACATTGAAGGAATAACCCATTCTTTCCACCGGGATATGATCACGAAGAACCTCCTTAAGATCCAAATCAACTAAAACTCGGGCAAAGTGACCATAAGTCTTGTTAATGGTTGCCTCGTCCAGTGCAATTGGGACTCCTATACCCCCATCAATAGAAAACAAAATCCAAGGCCTCCAATATTCCTGAGGCAGACTAATGATGCGGATCCAGCATTAAGTGCGAGACTACCCCTGCAGAAAAGGATGAAAATCTGGAGTCCACCGTGAGAGATGTAGCATTCCAGGCTTGAGAGACCAAGACCTTGAAGACCATACACTCTGAAAATCTTCAGCAGATGAGAAAGAGAACTCATAGAATCCTTTGCCTAGCGAAACCATGCGCCAATGACCTAGAGGTTTCCAAAGAGATGCTAACTTGTTGCGCAAGTCAGCGTTCTTGATCGGGGCCTCACCTTTCGCTAGAACCAATCGACCATGGAGGTTGTTCTTGCAAGCTGGTAAGACAAAATCGCAAGTGTACGATTCGTCGTCAAGTAATAAAAAGATCGAATCCACAGGGATTGTGACCAATTATTAACTAAACAAAAGTTGTAACTAATTGAACTACTGAATGTATACGAATGTGTTTGAAAAGTTGTAATTCTTGTTTAGCAATAAAAACAGTACTAACGAGACAAGGTATTTGGATATTAAGGAGAATAAAAGTGACTAGGGCTCGAATCCCTTTGTTTCACCCTTTATGCTCTTGAACTCTATTCCAATGCAAGCAATGATAAGGTATTTGAAGTTCAAATCCACAAGTTTAGATTAATGAAAATCCCTTCTCTATTAACCCCTTTGATTAAATAAACGAGTCCTAATTCCTTAGGTCCAAATTAATTTAATCAAGCATAACGAATAAGGATTCATGCAAACTCATACCAAAAGAATTATATTCCTATAACTTTATTAAGCATGTCAAATTATCCCAAAGCAAGTTTAAAACCTCAATTTTCCAATTGATGCTAAAACCCTAGTTCAATCCAATGGTGATCAAGCATCGAATCGCATTAAGAAAAGACATAAATGATCAAATAACATAAATCATACTTGCATTGAAATTCTGAATTCGATTACATAAAAGGATCCACAAAGTTCATCTTACCCTAGTACAAGAGGTTTAGTTCCTCATAAAAGAGAAGGAACCAATCAATTGAGATGAAGAAATAGCCAAAGACTCCATTGATTCCTCAAATTTGCCTTTGATCCTTGTTCTTGATTCAATCTCTAGCCAACAAAACTCCCCCTAGGTTAATGTTTTCTCCATCTATTTATAGTTCTCGCACCAAAGGGTTGAAAAACATCTCCAAAATAAGTCAAAATGCGCAAAATACAAGTCTGGACCGAGTCGCAGCACGGCCGTGGAGCCTGGCACGGCGTGGCCGTGCTGTTCTTAAAATACAAAATAGCAGAAGCGAAGCCCGACACGGGCGTGGTGGAGGACACGGCTAGGCCGTGTTGTTCTCTGAACCTACAGGCACGACCGTGGTGGAAAACACGGCCTGGCCGTGTTATTCACTGTTTGCTCAATTTGAAATTCTTCACATCCACCAAGGCACGGCCGTGGGAAGCAACACGGGCAGGCCGTGCTGCTCTTAAATCTTGCCAAATTTTGGTATTTTGGCCTCCGAGTTGGTTGCAACATCCGTCTAAGTGATTTAGCTCCGCTTTCCTAAGCCAATAACCTTTTTTTCTGCACAATTGAACTCAAACCAAGTGCATTATCTAAACCAAGCAAAATGCATGAGAACTATGGGTAAAAACCACTAAAATGACGACTATGCAATGCAAAACTAACAACAAACCATATGCTATAATGGACGCATCAAATTACCCCAAGCTTAGAATCTTGCTTGTCCTCAAGCAATTGCAGTGGCCAAAGACAAGCATAGAAACAAGAGATGCAACAAATAAGGAACCCAAGATAAAAACCAGTTCAAGCAATAGGCTAAAGGCTACTAAAGACAATAGGGACAACCAAAATCAAGTCCAATTAGAGAATCAGGCTCTCTGAAATCATGTCTCTCACTGATAGGGGCACTCTCCTTACCACTCTCAAAGTGTTTAAAGGTTATGACAAATTGCTCAAATCCATCCATGAAAGTGCTCTACCATAAGCTTGACTATTAACCAAATCTCAGCATATAATTTATGAAAACACACAAGAATCAAAAGGTCTTCACAAGGTTGTAATGTGGCCATGGGATTTTTCTTGTAAGGTGGGATAAAAACAAGAAAGTGGAAATTCAAGGGCTAAAATAATGAACAATAAAACAACCCTTTTTAAAGCAGCATAAGCAGAGCTATCCATTTTTCCTTTTTTTGCTTTCCACACCTCGTTATTTTGCTCCTCTTCTGTTATTTATTTATTTATTTATTTATTTTTATTTTTTTTGAGATTTTGCAGTAATTACTGGGGAGGAATTTAAATAACAGAAGAGGTCCCAATTTCAAACACCGCACAAATCACACAAGATTCACAACTAATTGCTCCCTTAGACATGCTCTAAAAGGTACTGTCATATTTAGCAATCACAAGGGTACCAAGAAAATTAATTTCAGTTCAGGCTCAAAAGGGGCAACTAGAGGAAGCTTTCATTCAACAATCAGAGGCTTGAAAACATGCCTAAAATGCCTTAATCATATTCAAGTGTGTAGACAAAAATTTTCAAGTTTTGACACGGTTTCAAGTCAAGTTCTAGAGAGCACAATCAAGAGGGACACACTCATACAAGGAGAAGGGGCATATAAATACGATGAAGTTCAACCCCAATACAAGCTCAAGTCTCACATTTAGAAGTTAAATTCAGTGAAAAACATCAGATCAGAGCGCCACATGCTACTCAACAACTTATCAAAAGATTATCCCTATATTCGTTAAGAACGCTACCTTTAAGCCTATCACAAGAGAAAATAGTTGGGTTCCAAATCATTGCAATCTCAAATTTCAAAAAGATTGTAGCACACATGCCAAAGCACAAGAGGATAGTGTAACAATTTGGGGGATAAAATGATGCGTACAAAACTCAATTAACACAAAGATGCAAACACTAAAATGAAATGCAAGACTAACATGCAAAAATTTAAAACGCCCTACCCCAAGCTTAAGAATTTACATTGTCCCCAATGGAAACAATTAAACTGAGATAGGGATGATGCAAGGGAGGGACTTACTGTGGGGGAGGAGGAGGGAACTGGCCTGGATATTGCTGGAGGTGCCAGTTATAAAGAGCAGAGACCATGTCCTGAATGTTGTGGACAGTGTTGTCAAGACCCGTCAGCTGGGCCCTTTGAGCAGCCATCTCCTCCTGGAGAGCGGCATAAGAACCGAGAGGTGGCTGTGGAGCAGAGTACTGTGAAGAACTACCAGGGGGTGCCTCAGGTCTCTCCTCTTGAAGGGGTTCAGGTTGGGGGCCTCCGGGAAAATTCCAATTCCTCTGGTCTCTGATAGTGGTGTGCTCCTGGTCAGGTAGAGGATGGGTTTCCTCAGTATCAGGTAGCACCAAATAGTAACATTGGCCTTCCCGGACTATCATTCTCATTGCCAAGCAGGCTTCCATGTCCAAGCGGGTGCTCCCACGAACAATTGGGAGGCCAGAGGTTCTACAACCAAGAGCTTCAGCAATAGGGGTGATTAAACCACCAATAACAATTTTACCGGCGGACGCTTTCCCTACTTTGACCACGTGGGTGATCAAATGAGAACCTGCATCTAGCTGAAATTCTGGGTGTAGCATGTTCCATAGAAACATCAGTTCCACCTGACGGACAATGTCGTCACTATCCCCTCGCCCAAACAATGTGTTTGACATGACTCTGTGCACATAGCGAAAACAAGGGTTTCGTAACTTTGATGATTTGGATGAGGAGGAGTCATAAGTGTCGGACTTAGTTAGCAAGCTCCAAAACCTTCTTGCAGAAAAATCATTGGGGACTCTTCGTTGACCACCATATGGAAATCCATATATTGCATTGAATTGGCTCAACGACAGGCTATGCTCAGTATTGAATAACCTAAAGGTTATCAAATTGTCCTGGTGGTCCTCTGGCCATCCCTCTGCATATGAAACATTGGCATTAACGGATGATAGGAATTCCAGAGTAATTCTTGCATAGGTAAAACTCTTCAGTCCCACAAACTTCGTCCAACCCACATTTGCAAATAAGTATTGGACATCATCTAGCAGTCCTAGAGTTAACAGTGCAGGTTCATCCATATAACGGGTTGGGACAATTATTCTTGCGACAAGAGAATTATACCTTGCCTCTTGAACGTCGTCCCGGAACTGAATTCCATACGGGTTCTCGGTCACTTTTTTCTTGCCCTTTCCCTTCCCCTTGGCCAATGCTGGCTCCTTTGTGCCTGAGGCGTCACCCCTCTGCCTCTTTGATGCCATAATAACCTGTAATGAAATCACACAACACAACCAACACAGGAAAAAAAATTAGTGGTGAAGCAATTGGTGAGAAGGGAATGGTGGAAGGTTTGGGGCGAGTGGAGGGAGAGGGACGTGGAGGGGTGGTGGTGTGAAAGGATGGTGGAAGAAGAAAATGGTGGAAGAGGAAGATGGTGGAGGAGGCGCGAATGGAAGGGAGAGTAAGGTTGAGAGAAGGAAGGAGTGGTGGTGTGGTTGAAGGGTGACGCGGCTTGAAGGAGAAGATGGTGGAAGGTAGAGAAGAGGCGCGGCTGGAAGGGGAAATTAGGGTTGGAAAAAGGAAAGTGAAGAAGGGGTGGGGGAAGGACACGGTCGTGGTCTGCAAAAGGGAGGGGGTTATTTTGGGTTTTTCTGTGGTGTGTCTGGGTGTATGATAAGTATGGTGGGTCTGCACCAGGACCACAGATTAAAAGATGAAAAGGAATGGATGGTTGTGATTGGCTGGGGGAAGGATTTGGTAAGGTCAAGCACACATGAAGAATACCTACTCCTGGCTGAGTAGAGCTTGAACACGGGCGTGCCTAATGGCACGGCTAGCCCGTGTTATTCACTGTTTCTTCCACAATTTTTTTTTTCGAGACACGACCGTGTCATTCCACACGGCCTGGCCGTGTCTCACTGGGCATTATATATATATTTTTTTTCAAATATATGGATGCACTCTTCTACACCTTGGGTTGCCTCCCAAGAAGCGCTTCTTTAACGTCACTAGCTTGACGCGTGATGGTATGCTCAAGGTTCTCGCAAGACTAGAGCAACCTTTGCCCTGTCAAGCTCTCCTCCCAAATAATGCTTCAGACGTTGACCATTAACCTTGAACGATCTTTGAGATGAAGGCTCCTCCACCTCTACTGCTCCATGTGGCATCACTTCTTTTACCACAAAAGGTCCCGACCACTTGGACTTGAGTTTGCCCGGGAATAACTTCAAACGAGAGTTGAAAAGTAACACTTGCTGCCCAGGAGAGAAGGTTCTTTGTACGATGTGCTTATCATGATAAGCTTTAACCTTTTGTTTGTAGATGGAAGCATTCTCATAAGCATGCAAACACATTTCATCCAACTCGTGCAGCTGCAAAATTCTTTTCTCTCCTGCCAAGGTTGAATCAAAATTTAAGAACTTTAGGGCCCAAAACGCCTTATGCTCAAGCTCAACTGGCAAATGACAAGCTTTGCCATAAACCAGCTGGTATGGAGACAGTCCCATAGGGGATTTGTAAGCTGTCCTGTATGCCCACAAAGCATCATCCAGCTTATGGGCCCAGTCTTTCCTTGAGGCACTCACTGTCTTCTCAAGTATCTTTTTGATCTCCCTGTTTGACACTTTCGCTTGCCCATTGCTTTGAGGGTGGTAAGGAGTGGCAACTTTGTGCTTCACACCATACTTTTTCAGCACAGCCTCCAATTTTGAGTTGCAAAAATGCGAACCACCATCACTGATTAGCACTCTAGGGACCCCAAACCGGGAAAATATGTTCTTCTTTATGAATTTTACAATAGTCAAAGAATCACTTGCCTGAGTTGCCACTGTCTCTACCCATTTTGAGACATAATCCACAGCTACAAAAATGTATTGGTTAGAGAATGAGGAGGGAAACGGCCCCATGAAATCAATTCCCCAACAATCAAATAGTTCAACCTCCAAAATGGAGTTTAAGGGCATCTCATTCCTCTTGGAAATACTTCCCGTCCTCTGGCACTTGTCACAGCTCTTGGCATGAGCATAAGCATCTTTGAAAATTGAAGGCCAATAGAATCCAGATTGAAGCACCTTTGCAGCTGTGCGTTCACCATTGAAATGACCTTCGTATGGTGAATTGTGACAATGCCATAAAATTTTCTGCGCCTCATCATTTGCAACACACCTTCTCAAAAGTCCATCTGGGCCTTGTCTGAAGAGATAGGGATCATCCCAAATGAAGTAGTTAGCATCTTTGAAAAACTTCTTCTTTTGTTGCCAAGTTAGCTCTTCAGGTATCACACCAGCAGCTTTAAAATTTGCCATATCTGCAAACCAAGGCCTCTCAGTCACAACTAACAGTTTCTCATCTGGGAACTCCTCTAGAATGTCCAGCTCTTTAGCTGTAATTTCATCATTCTCCAGCCTAGACAGATGATCAGCCACCACATTTTCACTTCCCTTTTTGTCCCTGATCTCGAGGTCGAATTCTTGCAACAACAAAATCCACCGAATGAGTCTTGGCTTGGATTCGACCTTAGTCATAAGATACTTGATTGCCGCATGATCAGTGAACACCACAACTTTGGAACCAATCAAATAAGAACGAAATTTTTCTAGAGCAAATACTATAGCAAGCAGCTCCTTCTCTGTGGTAGCATAATTGACTTGGTTCTCATTCAATACCTTGCTAGCATAATAGATGGCATGAAAGAATTTTTCTCTCCTTTGCCCCAAAACAGCCCCTACTGCATAGTCACTAGCATCACACATTAGCTCAAAAGGTGACTCCCAATCTGGTGCAACTATCACTGGTGCTGAAATAAGTTTCTCTTTCAACAACTCAAAGGCCTTCAAGCATTCTGGGTCAAATTTGAATGAGACATCCTTGATGAGGAGATTGCAAAGCGGCTTAGCAACCTTGGAGAAGTCCTTGATAAATCATCTATAAAAACCAGCATGCCCAAGGAAACTCTTCACTCCTTTCACATTCAATGGAGGAGGCAACTTCTCTATCACATCAATTTTTGCCTTATCCACTTCTATACCCTTAGATGAGATTTTATGACCCAGAACAATTCCTTCTTTCACCATGAAGTGACATTTTTCCCAATTCAACACTAAATTGGTCTCTTTACACCTCTTAAGAACATCCTCCAGGTTATCCAGACAATCATCAAAAGAAATACCAAACACAGAGAAGTCATCCATAAAAACCTCAATAGATTTTTCAATCATATCAAGAAAATGGAAAGCATGCACCTTTGAAAAGTTGCGGGAGCATTGCAAAGACCGAAAGGCATCCGTCTATACGCAAAAACTCCAAATGGGCAAGTGAATGATGTCTTCTCTTGGTCTTCTGGATTGACAGAGATTTGATTGTAACCGGAATACCCATCAAGAAAATAATAGTAAGCTTGTCCAGCCAATCTTTGTAGCATCTGGTCCATAAATGGGAGAGGGAAGTGGTCCTTGCGAGTGGCTTGGTTAAGCTTCCGATAGTCAATACACACCCGCCAACCTGTGACAGTCCTAGTAGGAATTAACTCATTTTTTTTTTCATTTGTTACAACTGTCATTCCCCCTTTCTTTGGAACCACATGTACTGGGCTCACCCATGCACTGTCAGAAATAGGATAGATCATCCCAGCCTCTAAAAGTTTCAATACCTCCTTCCTCACGACCTCTTTCATAACCGGGTTGAGCCTTCTCTGTGGCTGAACAATTGGTTTGAACTCTTGGTCTAACTTTATCTTGTGCATGCAAAAGGCTGGACTGATGCCCTTTAAATCTGAGATGGTCCATCCAATTGCCTCTTTATGTGCTCTAAGTACTCTCACTAGCTTATCTTCTTCTAGCTTTGATAAGGAGCTACTAATGATCACCGGATTAAAAGCATCATCCCCAAGAAAAACATACTTCAAATGTGGGGGTAATTGCTTTAATTCCGGGCTAGCTTTCTTCTCGAACTCACCACCTTGCAAGTCCTCTTTCTTTTTAGCAACAGCATCTTCAACCTGTAGAGCTTCAAGTTGTGTAAGACATCTTTCTATTTCATCATCCATCTCCTCATCCACCTTTTCCATGGAATTCACTAACACTTTCTCTAATGGGTGCGAGGGTTGGTCTTGCTCCATGATTTCCAAAACTGAGTCGTCAATCACATCAACTCGAGAACATTTCTCAATACCATCCGGATGCCGCATAGCTTCAAAAACATTAAATGTCACCTTCTCATCCTGGAACCTTAAAATTAATTTACCTTGTTGAACATCAATCAAGGCTCTCCCTGTAGCTAGGAATGGTCTGCCAAGAAGAAGAGGGACCTACTTGTCCTCTTCCATATCAAGGATAACAAAATCAACTGGGAACAAGAATTTATCAACTCTAACCAACACATCCTCCAGTATTCCATAACGGTATTTGACCGATCGATCTGCCAGTTGCAAAGACATCTTTGTGGGCTTAACTTCACCTCCTCCCAACCGTTTCAACATAGAGAGGGGCATCAAATTAATGCTAGCTCCCAAATCACAGAGAGCCTTACCAATATGCAAATTCCCAATAGTACAGGGGATTGTAAAACTTCCCGGATCCTTCATCTTTGGAGGGAGCTTCCTTTGAATGATAGCACTGCACTCTTCAGTCAAGGCCACCATCTCATCCTCCTTAAACCTTCTCTTTTTGGTCAACAACTCCTTCATAAACTTTGCATATGTGGGCATTTGCTCAAGAGCTTCTGCAAAAGGGATGTTGATTTGTAGACGCTTGAAGATGTCCATGAACTTAGCAAACTGTTCATCCTTCTGGTTCTTCTTGCTCAGATGAGGGTAAGGAAGCTTCATATGTGGCTGAATAGCCTTGGGCTGCTCTTGTACCTGCAGTTTGTCAGTAGCAACTTTGTCTTCCTCACCTTCTTTTTTCTCTTTTTTTTCAATATTTTCTCTACTCTCATTTTCAACTCCACCTTTTTCTTTTTCAACTTCTTTTTCTACTTCCACTCTCTCTTTTTCAACTCCATCCACCTCACTTTTTTCGCTCTTTTTCATTCTCTCTACTTCAGACAACAACTTTCCACTTCTCAAAGAAACAGCACTACAATTTTCATTTTTGGGGTTATCTACTGTGCTAGCAGAAAAATTACCTTTGGATTGCTCCGCTAGTTGCTTTGAAAGTTGCCCAATTTGGTTCTCCAGATTTTTGATAGAAGCCTCCTGGTTTTTGAAATGAGACTCATGATTCTGGAAGTTGGATTGTGTCATCTTCATAAACTGAGTAAGAGCTTCTTCTAATTGATTTGGCTTCTCTTGCTTTTGCGGTTGTGGAGGGTTGCTGGATGATGGGTTATCTTGCTGCTTCCAAGAGAAGTTGGGATGATTCTTCCACCCTGGATTATAGGTGTTAGAATACGGATTCTGATAAGTTTTCATCTTATGTTAATTTAGAGTGATTAATTGAATTAAATACATGAGGAATTGAGAGAGTTGAATATATATTGAGCTTAAACTTTGGAATTCTTTACACTTGGTTGTTTGATTGTATGTTTTAACTCTTACATTATTCTCATGTATATTGCACTTGAATTGCAAGGAATGGAAACAAAACCAAAAGAAGACACTCTCAAGAATTCAATTAAAGGCAAAGAAGATGATTCGTGAGAGCATAAGATTCAAGCGACCAAAAATGCGAATTTAGCCAAGTAATTGAGTATGCGTGACGCCGCATTTACAAGTAAAGGAATGCGCGCGGACGCCGCATTATATGTAAACCGGCTCTGTCTTCATGCGGCGTGACGCTGATCGAAAAAGAATCTGCGCGACGCCGCATCGCTGCAAATCTGAAGCCGCCTCGGTCTGCGACGCGCATTGTATCGCTTAATCTGTGCGCGCGACGCGCACGGTGCTGCAGAATCTGTATAATTAGATATTTGTTCACTTTTTAATCATCTTGGACCTTTGCTAACAGCAAAAAAACACTAAAGAGAAAGATAAGGAGTGCTAGGGTTCCATTGTTCTTCATCTTCAAGGAGGATTCATTCTTGGGAACAAGGTTTGGATCATCAATGGAGTTGTTTTCTTTCATATGTTTGTTTTCTTCTTTTACTACCATGAGTAGCTAAATACCTTAGATTAGGATGAGATGAATCATGTACAAACTCTTATGTAGTTAGTTCTCTTATATTAATACAAGTTTATGTTATGTAAATTGAGTTTCTAATCTCTATACTTCATGCTTTTCAATACTTGATCACTATTGCATTGAATTTGGGTTTTTCATCTTTATTGGAAAATAGGATGAATGAACTTGAACTGAGATTAGTAATCATAATCATGAAGATTATAGGAATATAACTTGTGGTTATGTGTTCTAATGAATCATGGATCTTATTGCTTAGTCTAATCATTAATCACCTAAGGGATTAGGGATTGTGGCTAGAATAAAGGGTTTATGAGGCAAGGGATTGTCCTTAAGCTAATTCAGTTGATTCGAACTTCAACTTATATGAAATTACTTCAGTTAATGATGAACTAGTTACATAAGAGCAAGTATAAGAGGATTCAAATCCTAGTCGTTTTCAACCAACCAAGTCAATTCTATTTTTACTTTAACTTGTTCAACGTTACAATTACAATCAAAATATCCAAATCATTTCCATTTTAAGTAATTACACACTTATTCTTATTGATAACCATCATAATCCCTGTGGAGACGATACTCTATTCATTACTATATTATCAAGTTGCGATTGGTGCACTTGCCTTACAAAGTAGTGTATGAATCACGCTAACAAGTTTTTGGCGCCGTTGCGGGGGACTGTTGATTTGATTGTCAACAAGGCAAAGGAGTTACTACTTTGAACAATTTAAGTTTTATATCTAGTTAGTTAGTTTTTGTGGATATACTTTATCTTGTTTCAAAATATAGCTGTTGTGTGCTTAATCATCTTTCTAGTTGTTATGTATGCGAGGGAAACAGACATCTGAATTGGTGTTTGATCCGGAGATAGAAAAGACAAAGAAAAGCAAATAGGAAGAAGGCTAAGGAGGCAAAGGCGTGAAAGAACATCAACAATCTCAAGCTTCTACTTCTACTCATACTCGGGTAGAGGAAGAAATGGCGTAACCGCCACCTAGGCGTACTCTTGGTGATTTTGGCGCGAAACAACAGGGAAAGATTGGCTATTGGTTACCAACCCAGTAGAGGCCAATGCATTTGAGATCGGGACTTCTCTCCGAAAGTGCACTCAAGCAAAATCAGTTGAGCTGAAAATGAAGACCCCAACCAAGACTTGGTGAATTTCTTTGAAATATGTGGAACTTTGAAGTCGACTTGTTACAGATGAAGCAAAGAAACCGAGATTATTCCCTTTACTTTGAGGGATAGGCAAAGGATGGCTAAGTTTATTACCCCAGGGAAGTATTAATACCGGAATGACTTAGAGGATAAATTCATGGATCGGTTTTTCCCACGCCAAGTTTGTCAAGAGGAGAGTCAAGTGAGTAGCTTTGAACAAAAAGATGGTGAAACCTCTATGATGCTTCGGGAAAGATTCAAGGTGTTGTTGAAGAGATGTCCTGGTCATGGTTATGATGTCTTGGGCCAAAAGCAAATGTTTTGTCATGGGATGAGGCGTAACACAAGATTGTGGCTTGATGTTTCTGCGGGTGGCTCAATGAATTCAAAGAGTGAAGAAGCAGAGAACTAGTTGAGGCAATGGTCTCAAATGATTATCTTGTCCACCATGATAGAGGAGCACAAAGCAAAAAGGGCATGTTTGCGCTAGAGACAAGTGATGCTATTTTGGCTCAAAACAAATTAGTATCACAACAACTTGAAGCCCTTACAAAAGAACTTAAAGATTTAAGAACAGGATCTTCTTCAACCGCACAAGCTAAAGCGGTAACTGATGCAAAGAAGTGTGATTTACGTGGTGGAGGCATGAAAATGGGCAATGTGAAGCCCAAGGTGAGCTTAGTGAGGAAGCCAAATCCATGGCAAATTTCCAAAGGCAAGGAGGGAATCCATATTCCAACACTTATAATCCAGGGTGGAAGAATCATCCCAACTTTTCTTGGAAGCAAAATGATGCCCTCAATCAAGCAAGCCTCCGCAACCAGAATCAAAAGATAAGCAACTGACTTAGAAAATGCTCTCACTCGCTTTATGAAGATGACTCAAACAAACCTCCAAAGTCATGAAGCTCATTTCAAGAATCAAGATGCATCCATCAAAAATCTTGAAAATCAGTTGGACAACTTTCCAAGCAACTCGCGGAGCAATCCAAGGGTAAGTTTTCTGAAACACCGTAGACAATCCAAAAATGAGTCTTGTAATGCTGTTACTCTGAGAAGTGGAAAGGTGGTAACACCATCTATGGTGGAACCATTAGTCCCTGAATGTAATGATGAAAATAACAAGGTGATGTTGGATGAGGAGTTGAAAAATAAAAATCAGGGGAATGATGTTGAAGGAATTGAAAAGGAGACGGAAGAAAAGAAAAATGATGATAAAAATAGTTCGAGATTGGTGGATGAAGGTTCTATCATCAGAAGAACAAAAGCTGAAATTTTAAAGGATGGAAACAAGCCTCAAATTCTTCCTCCATATGTGAGACTTCCTTATCCTCAAAGGGAGAACAAGAAAAAAGAAAAGGAAGAGCAATATTCAAAATTTCTGGACATTTTTAAGAGGTTGCAGATTAATATACCTTTTGCTGAGGCTCTTGAGCAAATGCCTACATATGCCAAGTTCATGAAGGAAATTCTCACAAAGAAGAAAAAATTTAGAGATGAAAAAATCACCTTGACTGAGGAATGCAGTGCAATAATTCAAAGGAAACTTCCTCCAAAGCTCAAAGATCCCGGTAGTTTCACAATTCCACACTATAGGGAATATAACTATTGGGAAGGCATTATGTGACTTAGGAGCAAGTATCAACCTCATGCCACTTTCTATGTTGAAGAAGTTGGGGACGGATGATGTGAAGCCTACCAGGATGTCGCTCAATTAGCAGACCGATCAATTAAATATCCTTACGGTATTATGGAGGATGTATTGGTGAAGGTGGATAAGTTCATTTTCCGGTGACTTTGTTATTCGACATGGAGGAAGATGCGAAGTTCCTCTTCTCTTGGGAAGACCCTTTCTTGCAACAGTGAGCTCTTGTGGATGTGCAAAAGGCCAACTAATGCTCAGTACATGATGAGAAGGTGACCTTCAATTTGTTTGAGGCAATGCAACATCCAAGCGATAGAGATACCTATAGCCGTGTAGACATCACAATTACTTGGTGGAGGAAACTTTTTCTCGGCAATATCCTTCAACTCCTCTTGAGAAAGTACTAGTACAGTTGAAAATCTTTGTGAGGAGGATGAAGGGAAATAGCGAGAATGTGTGAGGACAGTTAGCGGCACTAAGTACAGCAATGTGAATTTGAAAAGAGAAGAAATGAAAAAGAAGAGAGGTCACCGGAAAAGCGAGAAAATTGAGTTGAAACCACTCCCTCCCACTTGAAAGTCTGATTCCTTGATGATGAGGAAGAAAGTCCAGTTATTGTGAGCAACTCATTGTCGAAACTTGGAGGAAGAAAAATTGATGAGAGTGTTGAGGGAGTACAAGACAACAATAGGTTAGTCTATTTCCGACTTGAAAGGAATAAGCCCGATTCTGCATGCATAAAATTACATTGGAGAAAGAATTTAAACCGTGGTGCAACCTCAGCGGAGATTAAATCCGATAATGAAGGATGTGGTCGAAAAGAAGTCCGAAGCTTCTTGATGCGGGCATGATTTATCCCATTTCGGATAGTGCATGGGTGAGTCCAGTGCAAGTTGTTCCCAAGAAAGGAGGGATGACGGTGGTCAAAAATGAAAAGAATGAGCTCATCCCTACAAGAACAGTAACCGGATGGAGAATGTGCATAGATTACCGCAAGCTCAATAATGCCACGAGGAAAGACCATTTTCCATTGCCTTTCATGGATCAAATGTTAGAAAGGTTAGCAGGCCAAGCTTTTTATTGTTTTCTTGATGGCTATTCTGGTATAACCAAATTGCGATTAATCAGGAGGACCAAGAAAAAGCGACTTTACTTGCCCTTTTGGTGTGTTTGCGTGCACGGATGCCATTTGGATTATGCAATGCTCTGCAACTTTTCAGAGGTGCATGCTCTCCATATTCTCGACATGATTGAAAGCTCAATAGAAGTGTTCATGGATGATTTCTGCTTTTGGCTCATGTTATGATTTGTGTCTATCCAATCTAGCTTCTATTCTTAAGAGGTGCGTGGACACCAATTTAGTGTTAAATTGGGAGAAATGCCAATTTATGGTTAAAGAAGGGATTGTTTTAGGACATAAAATTTCAGAAAAGGGAATTGAAGTGGACCAAGCAAAAATTGAAGTAATTGAGAAGTTACCACCACCTGTGAATGTCAAAGGAGTGAGGAGTTTCTTAGGTCATGCAGTCTTTTATCGAAGATTTATTAAGTACTTCTCAAAGATTTCAAAGCCAATGTGCAATCTCCTAGTTAAAGATTCGATTTTAAGTTTGATCAAGACTGTTTGAATGCTTTTAATGTGTTGAAAGGAAAGCTGATTTCCTCTCCGATTATAGTAGCTCCTGACTGGAGTTTACCATTTGAACTCATGTGCGATGCAAGTGATTATGCAGTCGGGGCTGTTTTGGGACAAAGAACAGAAAAATTCTTTCATGCTATCTATTATGCTAGCAAGGTCTTGAATGAGAATCAGGTGAATTATGCCACCACTGAAAAAGAATTGCTAGCTATAGTATTTGCTTTGGAGAAATTTCGATCTTACTTGATTGGATCGAAAGTCATTGTCTATACTGATCATTCGCCATCAAATACACCTTACTAAAATTGATTCTAAGCCTCGCCTTAGATGGATATTGTTGCTGCAGGAGTTTGATTTGGAAATAAAAGACAAGAAAGGAAGTGAGAATGTGGTAGCTGACCACTTATCAAGGCTGGAAAATTCTGAAGTAACAGTTAAGGAGAAAGAGATTAACGAAGAATTTCCTGATGAGCACTTGTTGATGGTATCCGAGAGGCCATGGTTTCTTGATATGGCTAACTTTAAGGCAACAAGTGTGATACCATAGGATTATACTTGGCGAAGAAGAAACTCTTCAAAGATGCAAATTTCTACATTTGGGATGATCCATTTTTGTTTAAACCGGGCCCCGATGGGTTATTGAGAAGGTGTGTCACATCCGAGGAGGCACAAAGTATAATGAAACATTGTCATGATTCACCGTATGGAGGTCATTATGGTGGAGAAAGAAGCTGCGACCAAGGTGTTACAAAGTGGGTTCTTTTGGCCAACGCTTTTCAAAGATTGTCATGAATATGTCAAGCAATGTGATAAGTGCCACGAGGAAGCATTTCCAGGAAAAATGAGATGCCCTCAATAGCATTACGGAAATTGAACCATTTGATTGTTGGGGTATTGATTTCATGGGGCCTTTCCCATCATCTTATTCCAATTTATACATTTTCGTGTGTTGACTATGTCACCAAATGGGTTGAGGCATGTGCATTTGTAGCCAATGATTCCCAGACGGTGGTCAATTTTTTGAAGAAAAACATATTTTCCGGATTTGGAGTACCTAGAGTGCTCATAAGTGATGAGGGGCACGCATTTTTGCAACAAGTACTTGGAGACATTCTTTGAACAAGTATGATGTAAAGCATAAGGTTGCCACTCCCTATCACCCACAAACTAGTGGGCAAGGAAGTTTCCAATAGGGAGATAAAGAAGATTTTGGAGAAAAGCAGTTGGTGCTTCAAGGAAGGATTGGTCAAAGAAGCTTGACGATGCTTTGTGGGCCTCTGGACAGCATTCAAAACGCCATTAGGATTCTCTCCTTATCAGCTGGTTTATGGGAAGTCATGCCACTTACCATTGGAGTTGGAACACAAGGCATTTTGGGCCATAAAATTTCTGAATTTTGATTCCAAATTGGCTGGACAAAAGCGGTTGCTGAAATTGAATGAGATGGATGAAATGAGGTTGATGGCTTATGAGAATGCAACCATTTACAAACAAAGAACCAAGGCTTATCATGACAAGCATTTGGTGAGAAGAGATTTCCAACCAGGCCAACAAGTTCTACTCTTCAATTCAAGGTGAAACTTTTCCCGGGTAAGTTGAAGTCCAAGTGGTCGGACCATTTGTAATCGTGAGAAGTTTTTCCACATGGAGCAGTGGAATTAGAAGATCCCGGCTCCACAAGAACTTTCAAAGTTAATGGGCAAAGATTGAAGCCATTCTTTGGAGGAGAAGTCTCCAGGGCAAGAGTAGCCCTCGTTTTGCAGGATCCATAAAATGACCAAGCGTCCAGCTAGTGACGCGTTAAGAAGCACCCATGGCAACAAGTTTCCCCAAAAAAAAAAAATCTGCCGGGTAATGCGCGTGGCCAGCAAGTAGTGCGCATGACGCATTTTTGAATTTTGCCTCGTGACCCATGCGCGTGACGCGCATTTGCACTGCGTAATCTGCGCGCGACGCGCATAGCACCTGATGAGTGAACTTGGAACAGGGCAGCTGATGCGCGCGACGCGCAACCTTAGCGCATGACGCGCATTTTTTTAATTTTGTCTCTGTCAGTAGTGCGCGTGACGCGCATTTACACTTGAATTGTTGCGCGCGACGCGCATTTTTTATTTTAGCTTCTGTGACCCGTGCGCGTGACGCGCAAATACAAATGAATTGTTGCGCGCGACGCGCAACCTGGCTTAATAAACGGAGATGCTCGCGCAGCTCCTCATTTCACTCACTCAAAAATCATTTCTTAACCAACCCTAACTCTAAAAACTTCACCACCACTCAAGCACAACTTGCATAGAGAGATTAATCTTCACATTTTCTTCACTTCATACATCATTCATCATCAAGTAAGTGATTTCATGACTTCCTTTTTCTAATTTTTCGTTTGCCTTCATCTCTATGAAGAAAGTTGTCGAAAATTTGAAGTTCTTGTTTGAAATTTGATGTTGTTGTTGTGATCTGTTTATTTCTTATGTGATTGAGCTGTGAAGCCTTGAATTTTTCTTATTTTGGGAAGTTTTGCATGATGAAACCATTGTTGGTTTGTTAGATGCTTTTGTGTGCACACAAAGTGTTTGATAAAATGTTTATGAGAGTATAGAGAATAGAACTTGATAATGAGCTAAGCCATACTTCATGTTTATGCCATACATTGTTTCAAATGACAAAATTTGGTTGTCCTCAATCAAATAATTGTGAAAATTATTAGATGACCAAAGGTTTGTCTAATTGCAAGTTAGTGCATAAGGAATTTTTTTAATCACAAACCATTGAGATTGTCAACTTTTGCAAGAGTTTTAATATGAAAATATGAATTGCATTGGTAATCTCTTTGTTGGAAAACCATAGTGGTGAAGTGATATTTACAGAGCTCAAAGGCGAGGGATGCAGGCTATTTACAGAGCTATTGGTGCTTACCAAAGTGGCCAGTTCGTGAATATGGACGCCGACATTTTCCAGGAGCCTTACCCTGATGATGAGGCAGGGCCTTCAGAGCCAGCTCCCTAGTTTCTTTCAGCGGTGGCGTCGGCCGGCCCCCCCCATCATTTCACTCAGCGGTTGAGTCCCATGGCTCACCGTTTTGGTTTTCTACTTTTATCTTTTGTTTTCTTTTATTTTTCTGTTTAAATATCAATATTCAATGTTAAATATCAATATTCAATGTATTTTGTACTGATTGTTTGTTTTTGGGGAACTCTAATTTCCTTTTCTTGTACCTTGTGTTAAATGAATTTTTGAGTTAAGATGTTGATTTGATAAGTGGAATTATGGTTTTTTATTTTTGAATCCCCATGATATACATGCTTATGAATTGTAATGGATACACAATTGGATTGTGACTTTGCATGCCTCTTTTTGATAAAAAAGTTCACAAATAACCCTTTGAAGCATGTTAAGTAACATTTAATCGCAAGATTCGTTTGTGCTTAATTTCCTCTCTAACGAGAATTTTGTGCCAAATGTAACTTTTTCTTCTTGTGTGCTTCCGTTATATGTGACAGTCTTGAATTTGACCTCGTTCTTAGGATTTTATACTTGCATGTTTACACATATTGAGGCAATTTTTTCTAATACCTAGAGCCTAAATTCACCACCTAATTCATTTAATCCTTTGTTAGCCCGTTTGAGCCTAATTGTCCATTATTTGCGATCTATTTTCATTGCAAGCCTAAGACCGAGAATCTCGGTGTCCTACTTACTTGGAGTTCAAGAGGCCATATTACGACATGTCTTAGCATTTGATTAAGTTTGGGGTTGCTTGAGGGCAAGCAAAGATTCTAAGTTTGGGGTGGATGTACAAGAACTTAAATTGTTCAATTTTGTATAGAATTTGGACTTGTTCATTGTAAAAAAAAAAAAAAAGTCATTAATGTGTAAATATTACCTATTGTTCTTAATCAATTATGTTGGGGAGATTTATGTGAATGAATACAAGGGTTTGATATCAATGTCGTGAAGTGGTTTATTTCTTACTTCAAGATTATGAGCCTACTATCCAAATAATTCTGCCCTTACCTAAGCCCGTTACAACCTTAAAGGCCTTTTAAATGTGTATTACATTGCATTATATTTAATTTTTAGAACTTGGTCAAGCCTATGGTAGAGTGTTGCGTATGATGTGATTGAGAGAACGATCCCAATGACAAGTGAAAGTGAAATATCATTTGTGAGGAAAGTCCGATAAGTTGAGCATAATTGATAATTGCGTTATGTTGCTTGATTTGTTCATTTGGGAGAATTTGGAATTGAGAAAGCAAGTGATATAAGAAGGCATGAATTGTCACCTTTGACAAGTGTGATTAAAAAGAAAGTTGATTGAGCATGTGGTTATGGTGGGGGTTGAAAATACATCCATTAATTTCAAATTTTTTTTCCCGTATATTTAAATTAATTTTTGCTTGAGGACAAGCAAATTGCCAAGTTGGGGTTGTGATAAGTTTTCATCTTATGTTAATTTAGAGTGATTAATTGAATTAAATACATGAGGAATTGAGAGAGTTGAATATATATTGAGCTTAAACTTTGGAATTCTTTACACTTGGTTGTTTGATTGTATGTTTTAACTCTTACATTATTCTCATGTATATTGCACTTGAATTGCAAGGAATGGGAACAAAACCAAAGAAGACACTCTCAAGAATTCAATTAAAGGCAAAGAAGATGATTCGTGAGAGCATAAGATTCAAGGCAGCCAAAAATGCGGAATTTAGCCAAGTGAGTATCGCGCGTGACGCCGCATTTACAAGTAAAGGAATGCGCGTGACGCCGCATTTATGTAAACCCAGCTCTGTCTTCATGCGGCGTGACGCCGATCGAAGAATCTGCGCGCGACGCGCATCGATTACAAATCTGGAAGCGCCTCGCGCGACGCGCATTTGTACTGCCTAATCTGCGCGCGACGCGCACGGTGCTGCAGAATCTGTATAATTAGATATTTGTTCACTTTTTAATCATCTTGGACCTTTGCTAACAGCAAAAAAAAACACTAAAGAGAAAGATAAGGAGTGCTAGGGTTCCATTGTTCTTCATCTTCAAGGAGGATTCATTCTTGGGAACAAGGTTTGGATCATCAATGGAGTTGTTTTCTTTCATATGTTTGTTTTCTTCTTTTACTACCATGAGTAGCTAAATACCTTAGATTAGGATGAGATGAATCATGTACAAACTCTTATGTAGTTAGTTCTCTTATATTAATACAAGTTTATGTTATGTAAATTGAGTTTCTAATCTCTATACTTCATGCTTTTCAATACTTGATCACTATTGCATTGAATTTGGGTTTTCATCTTTATTGGAAAATAGGATGAATGAACTTGAACTGAGATTAGTAATCATAATCATGAAGATTATAGGAATATAACTTGTGGTTATGTGTTCTAATGAATCATGGATCTTATTGCTTAGTCTAATCATTAATCACCTAAGGGATTAGGGATTGTGGCTAGAATAAAGGGTTTATGAGGCAAGGGATTGTCCTTAAGCTAATTCAGTTGATTCGAACTTCAACTTATATGAAATTACTTCAGTTAATGATGAACTAGTTACATAAGAGCAAGTACAAGAGGATTCAAATCCTAGTCGTTTTCAACCAACCAAGTCAATTCTATTTTTACTTAAACTTGTTCAACGTTACAATTACAATCAAAATATCCAAATCATTTCCGTTTTAAGTAATTACACACTTATTCTTATTGATAACCATCATAATCCCTGTGGAGACGATACTCTATTCATTACTATATTACTGGTTGCGATTGGTGCACTTGCCTTAAAAAGTAGTGTATGAATTACGCTAACAGATTCCCTCCTTGCCTTTGAAAGTTACCCATGTAATTAGCTTGCTCCTTGGAGTCTCCTAATGTATCACACCCTCCATTCTCATGAGGCGCTTGACAAAAGTCACATCTCAAGTTTTGATTTACCTGGTTCACTAGAGCAGAGGAAGAGGCTCCCACTTTCAGTGCCTTCAACTCCTTCGTGATAGCCTCCAATTGTTGAGAGACTAACTTATTTTGAGCCAAGAGTGCATCTTGCGTTTCTAGCTCAAGGACTCCTCTTTTTGCCAGTGTTCCTCTATCATTCTGACACAACTGCTCATTGGAAGCCATTTGCTCCACTAAGGTTCTTGCTTCTGCAGCTGTCTTGTTGTTGATTGTACCTCCAGCTGAGGCATCCAAAGGCATCATTACGGTGTTCGGCCTCAAACCATTACGTAACATTTGCATTTGGTTGAAATCATCATATCCATGACCTGGACACCTCTTCGAAGGAGCTTGAATCTCTCCCATGCCTCATACAAATTCTCACTTTGGTTACATGGAAGCCATGAATCTCACCTCTTCTTTTGATGAATTTGGAGGGTGGAAAAAATTTGGTCATGAATTTTTCCTCCAAATCATCCCAAGTTGCAATGCTTCCTGTAGGCAAGGTGTCAAGCCAATCTCTTGCTCGCTCCCGCAGGGTCCAAGGGAAAAGCCTCAGTTTCTTGCTTCCCTCTGTCACTCCAACCAGTCCAAAGGTGTCACAGATTTCATAAAAACTAACCAGGTGCTGATTTGGGTCATCAATCTCATTCCCCGCGAATTGGCTTTGCTTGAGGGTGTTCAACAATGCCGGCTTGATCTCAAAATTAGCATTTGCCTCAACCTGTTGGTAAGCATTGACAGCCCTTGCATGGTTGTTCCGTCTCCCAAAATCACCCAAGGTGCGTGGTTGGTCCCCCATCACTTCTTGAGTTGGGACTTGAGAAGTAGATGCAGATGATTGTTTTTGTTGTTGCCTTGCTTCCTTTGCCTTCTTCCTTAAAGCCTTTGCTGTCTTTTCAATCTCCGAGTCAAACAACAGTTCATCTGTTTGTTTACCTCGCATGCACAAAACTAAAGGGAAAGATCAGTAGCAAAGCAATAATTAAGGTAATTTAAAAAAAAATTTAACAGAAAATAAATAAAAGAAATAGTTTAAAAAGGTACTCGTTTGCCTTATTAAAAATTAATTCAACAATCTCCGGCAACGGCCCCAAAAACTTGGTAAGACAAAATCGCAAGTGTACGATTCGTCGTCAAGTAATAAAAAGATCGAATCCACAGGGATTGTGACCAATTATTAACTAAACAAAAGTTGTAACTAATTGAACTACTGAATGTATACGAATGTGTTTGAAAAGTTGTAATTCTTGTTTAGCAATAAAAACAGTACTAACGAGACAAGGTATTTGGATATTAAGGAGAATAAAAGTGACTAGGGCTCGAATCCCTTTGTTTCACCCTTTATGCTCTTGAACTCTATTCCAATGCAAGCAATGATAAGGTATTTGAAGTTCAAATCCACAAGTTTAGATTAATGAAAATCCCTTCTCTATTAACCCATTTGATTAAATAAACGAGTCATAATTCCTTAGGTCCAAATTAATTTAATCAAGCATAACGAATAAGGATTCATGCAAACTCATACCAAAAGAATTATATTCCTATAACTTTATTAAGCATGTCAAATTATCTCAAAGCAAGTTTAAAACCTCAATTTTCCAATTGATGCTAAAACCCTAGTTCAATCCAATGGTGATCAAGCATCGAATCGCATTAAGAAAAGAGATAAATGATCAAATAACATAAATCATACTTGCATTGAAATTCTGAATTCGATTACATAAAAGGATCCACAAAGTTCATCTTACCCTAGTACAAGAGGTTTAGTTCCTCATAAAAGAGAAGAAACCAATCAATTGAGATGAAGAAATAGCCAAAGACTCCATTGATTCCTCAAATTTGCCTTTGATCCTTGTTCTTGATTCAATCTCTAGCCAACAAAAACTCCCCCTAGGTCAATGTTTTCTCCATCTATTTATAGTTCTCGCACCAAAGGGTTGAAAAACATCTCCAAAATAAGTCAAAACGCGCAAAATACAAGTCTGGACCGAGTCGCAGCACGGTCGTGGAGCCTGGCACGGCCTGGCCGTGCTGCTCTTAAAATACAAAATAGCAGAAGCGAAGCCCGACACGGGCGTGGTGGAGGACACGGCTAGGCCGTGTTGTTCTCTGAACCTACAGGCACGACCGTGGTGGAAAACACGGCCTGGCCGTGTTATTCACTGTTTGCTCAATTTGAAATTCTTCACATCCACCAAGGCACGGCCGTGGGAAGCAACACGGGCAGGCCGTGCTGCTCTTAAATCTTGCCAAATTTTGGTATTTTGGCCTCTGAGTTGGTTGCAACATCCGTCTAAGTGATTTAGCTCCGCTTTCCTAGGCCAATAACCTTCTTTTCTGCACAATTGAACTCAAACCAAGTGCATTATCTAAACCAAGCAAAATGCATGAGAACTATGGGTAAAAACCACTAAAATGACTACTATGCAATGCAAAACTAACAACAAACCATATGCTATAATGGACGCATCACAAGCCTCAAGGCTAGCCCTATACTCTTCTTCAGGAATCTGAATCGATAGAGAATCTCCAATGATGCAAGGCTTTGGTAGTTGATCGGATGGGATAGCACAAGATTTGGAGAGTGCTTGTGCGAAGGTCTTCTTTTGCGCCGCCGTGGACGGCGTTGGTGAAGGCAATGAAGGGACACCATGATGAGAAGGAGGGGGCCGAGGAGGAGGGGAGGATGGTGGGATGCAGCCCCAAGTGCAGATCGGAACCGACAGCGCCATGGAAGCTTGGCCGCGGAACCTTGCAAGTCACGTCTCAACAAACACGATCCTGTGCCAGAGCAGAAAAGGAATGCGCCGGAGTGGAGAAGGGGTGCGTCGCCCTAGAAGAAGGTGATGCAAGCCAGAAACAAGGTCGAGTTCGTGCCGATCAGGAAGGCAGGACGACGTAAACGTGGAAGCCGCAACGCAAAACCAGCCACGGGTCAACGCTCTCTTGTGACGAAGAAGCTAAATGTCGTAGCAGAAAAGCATGCGCCGGAGTTGAACGATTGGACGCCGCGACAGAAGACAGGGAGGCGAGTCTGGGGCACGACCAGGTTACACCGGAAAGCCGGCCATGAAACGCATGCAGCACGACGGCGTCAATGCATCTCAAACCCTAGCAGGTTCTTATTGTCTCTCTCATTTATTAAAATATCTTTTATAACATTTTGTATTTATGAGTTAGTTCAACCGCTAACTTTACCAAACACTTTAGAATCAATTTGCTAGCTTATTCAATATTTGCTACTTTTTATCAAACAGAGTCTTAAGCTACTCAAATAGTATTTTTAGGTCCTGCTTTAGAGTTTACTTTAGGCCTTAACCCACATTGGACCGGCCTCACAAGGGGAGTGAAAAGCAACACACAAACAAACTTAATACCAAAAAAAAAAAAGCCGACATGAACTCAGAACAAAATCAAACAAGCGAAATCCTCCTATTACTGTGTTTCAGGTACCCTCAATAATTGGAACGATACAGAGAAGATTAGCATGGCCCTACGCAAGGATGACATGCATAAATCGAAAAAAACTTGTAATTAAATTCCAGAAGTTAGGGTCCGGTTGTGTGTTAGGATTAAAACTACTCCCCGTAGAGTAATATTCTAATTTAAAATTTACGATGGCCTTTGTAGTAATAAATTGGTTAAATTATGTTTTTGGTTCCTTATCTTTATTTTAGGTTTCAGTTTGGTCCATTATCTATTAAAAGTTTCAAATTAGTCCTTTATCTTTATTCTAAGTTTATGTTTGCTCCCTTATGTATTAAAAGTTTCAAATTAGTCCCTTGTGTTACGAATATTATACCGATGTGGTCCCTTTTTATGCAAAAAATGGATCACATTGGTATAATATTTGTAACATAAAGGATCAATTCGAACAAAAAAACAAGAGGGACCACATTTTACACATAAGGGACCATATAAAAAGGGACTACATTGGTATAATATTTGTAACATAAGGGACCAATTCGAACAAAAAAAAAGAGGGACCATATTTTACACATAAGGGACCATATCGAAACTTTTAATATACAAGGGACTAAACCGAAACCTAAAATAAACATAAAAGACCAAAAGCATAATTTAGCCTAATAAATTTAACCGGCTCAATATGACCTTTTTTATTTCGGCCATTTTTGTATAAAAAGGGGGACCACATTGGTATAATATTTGTAACATAAGGGACCAATTCGAACAAAAAAACAAGAGGGACCACATTTTACACATAAGGGACTATATCGAAACTTTTAATACATAAGGGACTAAACCAAAACCTAAAATAAATATAAGGGACCAAAATTATAATTTAGCCTGATAAATTTAAGCGGCTCAATATGACTTTTTTTATTTCGGCCATTCACAATTGTTTTTTTTTTAATTAATTTGATGCTTTACCTCTACCACTAAATTTTTTTACCCTTTTTTGCCCATTCACGATGGCCTATGTACATTTGTATTAATCTTTTATATGGGGAAAGGCCAGTATGGAAGTGTTTCTCTTCTTTTATTTACAGATAGTACTACTTAGGTTTATTTTATTTTTTTTACAACTACTACCTGTGGGTTTAATTAATTCCGTCCTTGAAATAGACTAACTAACGAATAATGATATCAATTTTTAACATGAAATAGACTAACTAACGAATAATGATATCAATTTTCAACATACTTATTGTTTTTATTGTTTAATAACTTTTATTTAGGGTCATAGTACATAAACATAATTAATTTTTATTAAATGAAAATAGCGTATACATATATTAAATGAAAATAACATATGTGAAGTTTATTTTTATTATTATTATTACAGTAAAATTAAAGACATAAAGTTTATTTAATAATACAAAAAAGAGTCAAAAAAAAATACTAACATTCACTTGTTCAATTTTATTAAATCAAGTTGAAGTAATATTTGTATTTTATCGTACGTCAATATCTTTTCTTTTGCCCCTTCAAAATATCCAAACCAAATATTTCTCATTTGTACCAAAATAAAAAAAAAAATATTTCTCATTTGGTCGAATGCACAAGCAAGCCTTTGTATAAAAACATAGAACTCATTCATAATTTATCACTCAGAATAATCTCCACTATTTTCTCATTAAGAAGCCTTGAATCTTTACTTTCTTGCTCTCATTTGTTGGTTGTTGTAACCAATGGCTGTTGGTGCGCCCTTTGATACGGCGTCACTCAACCATGTGGTTCCAATTCCAAATCCTACAAACGAAATGAATGATAAAAAACAAACCCAAAAAGTTAACAAAGATAATACCAATATTATTGATTATTGGCAAAGAGCTCAATGGCTTCGTGCAGCTGTGTTAGGAGCCAATGATGGTTTGGTTTCAGTTGCATCATTAATGATGGGTGTAGGAGCTGTTAAAACAGATTCCACAGCTATGTTAGTTGCTGGTTTTGCAGGACTTGTTGCAGGTGCATGTGGAATGGCAATAGGAGAATTTGTTTCAGTGTACACTCAATATGAAGTTGAGGTTGGTCAGATTATGAGAGATATTGCTATAAGTGGGAAAGGAGAGAAGAAAGAGTTGGAGATGGAGTTGGAGAAAAGGAGATCATTACCTAATCCATTGCAGGCTGCTTTGGCATCTGCATTTTCATTTTCTGTTGGTGGCTTGGTTCCTTTGCTTTCTGGTGCATTCATAAGAGCTTACAAGATAAGACTTATTGTGATTGTGGCAATAGCTAGCTTTGCTTTGGTGGTGTTTGGAAGTGTTGGAGCTCAGCTTGGAAAGACTCCCATGGTAAGATCTTGTACAAGGTTCCTTTTTGGTGGATGGATGGCCATGGCTATTACTTTTGGGTTAACCAAATTACTTGCACATTCTAGTGGTTTGGATATATGATCCATCCTGTGTAGTCCCTCTACTTTTTACTATTTGTCTTATTTGAGCAACTAAACTTCTTTATGTTCATTGAATAAGTATGAGAACCTTACTACCTTTGTTTTCTATATTAGTTCTACATTTCTGGTGTTCCTAAAATTTAAAGAGATATTGGCTGAGTGATGGAATGCCAGTGAAGTTAACATCAACTTTAATAGCTGTTGCAATCTCAGGAATAATTGCCCTGCATCAAAGTGTACAAATTGGGAAAATAAAAAAAATATTTTTAAGGTTTCTGTCAATCCTTTTTTAAGGTGTATATGCCCTAGGGGATGGTGAACTCAGTTTTTTTATAAAGAAAAAATAAAACTTTGAATTGTGATTATGGTTTGATATGATTCGATAGTCCAATCGGATTTTCTAAAATATTCATATTGTAAGATTTGATTAGACGTCTGAAAAAAAATTACACTTTCAATGCATAATTATTAAATTCTTTTAGTAATATATAATCCTAATTAAATAAAAAAATCATGACAATAACAAAAAAATATGGTCAAGAGATAATCCATAATACTAGGGTGTATTTGATACACAATAAAGTACTGGATAAAGATATCACAACACAAGACAAATATCTTAAGACTAAGGGGGTGTATTGGATTAGGATTTTAAAATATTTTAAGATACATTTTTTTTGATAAAAAAGTCTTGTGGTATTTAATCAAGACTTTTAAATAAAATAAAAAAGTCTTTTGGTATTCAATGAGGACTACCAAGACTTTTTAAAGAGTTTAACAAAATCTTGTGGTATTCGATTGAGACTTTTTACAACTTAAAAAAAGTCTTCTGGTATTCAAAAATCATACTGATTTCGATGGATTGTTTTCTAAAACGGATTTTGTTGGACTTTCTAGTTACTTTTTTATAATAAAAAGTCTTTCACTCTCATGTGAGATTACTCAGGATTCTTTCTCTTCACATTGTGTCTTTTCATCTTTCTCTCCTCCCTCCATCTCTCTTCATTTCTCCCTCTCTCCCTCTTTCTCTCTCCATCTCCCCCTTTCTATATGTGTGTGTTAGAAATATAAACATACCAACAATTTATAACAAATCGTAACTTTTTTTTACTAGAACAAGATATTAGGACATTAGCAATGTGTACGTATATAACATGAATAAGATATATATATATATATATATATATATGTATATGTATATATTAATTATAACATATATCTTAGATTTTATAAATGTGTAATATATATATAATTACATATATTATATATAAAAATATTTAATATTATATGTTGTATTCATTGTCCACCAAACAATATGTTATATATATATATATATATATATATATATATAGTATAACATATATTTTAGATTTTATAAATGTGTAATATATATAATTACATATATTATATATAAAAATATTTAATATTATATGTTGTATTCATTGTCCACCAAACAATAGACGGGACAAAGAGTTGTGATGTGACTTGAGTATCTGTCATGTGTTATTTTCCTTATCTTGTACAACAATGTGTATCAAATGAACCCAGATTGCCGATCTCACGCAGTCAGTGTAATCAAAACCATTCATGTGAGACCGGACGACTCATATTATAAAATCAGCAAATCATCCTTAACTGTTTATTTTTTTTTATCAATGGTCAGGATTGCAACTACAGTCGAAATGACTACAGTGAATCCATTTCTGTATCAAATGCACCCTTGGCTAATAAAGTGAATCATACGTAGTCTTTTACAATCCACAAGACTTTTTTATACCAAAATGGTCTTTTAAAATCCCAATCCAATACACCCCCTAAGTCACAACATAACTATTTGTCATGTACCGTTTGATAGAAAATAGACAACGGTACAACAGAAATAATGTAAAATTTACTTAAATACCCTTTATAATATATAATATTATATACAAGTATTATATATGAAATTATATATATATATATATATATATATATATATTGAGGGACGACTCAGGTAAAAACACTTGGTTAATATGAAAAATGAGAACAATTAATCGTACCCATTGGATAAATATGTACGGCTCAGATTAGTTTTTTTCACTAAAAATGTCATGTGACCTTGTAACCCTTTGAGAAAATTCTAACGCTGTCTCTCATCCCTTCCATTGCTCAACTGTAAACACTTCAATGTGAACTTAGCAGACTGTAGGAGCAAACCCACGTCGGCCCAACCACGGTTCTTCTCCGACCAGCGACCAACCCACCACGCGGACCACCTCTAGCCATCGAAGCCTTCCGTCGCGAACGCCCCTGCCAGAAAAAAAGGCTTTCGCGATTTGAGACGAAGGGGAAATAAATCGAGAGAGAGGAGAGAGAGAGAAGGGGGAGAGGGAGCAATGGTAACAGGGCCGGAAAAGAAAACAGTAGAGGTGCATGGTGACGGTTGCTCCAGCGACGACGATGACAGGGGGTCTCCATTGTTGGACTATTTCTGTTGTTTGTGGTTTGGGCCGTGTATTCGTGTAATATATATATTAGGACTTAAGCCCATTTCACTAAGTAGTCTGTTAGAGTTGTTAATTTTTGTTAAGACTTGTTAGTTACAATTAGTTTTCCCTGATGTATATAACTGACTTTACTCAATGAGAATAAAGTAATTTGATTCATTCATTTTTCAATCCCTAACAGCTGGTATCAGAGCTCCATCTGGGGCCTGATACAGAACCGCAGTTCTTGAGCGAGAAAAGAGAGAGAAGAGTGATTCAAATGCAATGGCGGAGACGAGCAATTTCCTGCAACCAGCAATACCGAGATTTGATGGACACTATGACCACTGGTCCATGTTGATGGAGAACCTCCTTCGATCAGAGAAGTACTGGGGTTTAATCGAAAATGGTGTTTTCGTTCCTCCGGTGGGTGCAGTGCCGGACCAAGTCAAGATTGGGGAAGAAAGCAGATTGAGGATCTAAAAGCCAAGAACTATCTGTTTCAATCTATTGACAGAAGTATCTTGGAAACGATTCTTAACAAAGACACATCGAAGGACATTTGGGATTCCATGAAAAAGAAGTACCAAGGCTCCACCAAAGTCAAGCGAACCCAATTACAAGCATTACGCAGGGAGTTCGAGTTGCTCGAAATGAAAGGTGGGGAAACGATTGATGATTATTTTTCAAGAACTCTCTCTGTTGTCAATCGAATTTAGATGCATGGAGAAAGATTCGAACAAGGTACGATTGTTGAGAAGATACTCAAATTGCTGACTTCAAGATTCGATTATGTTGTTTGCTCGATAGAAGAATCGAATGATGTAACCACTCTCTCTATTGATGAGCTTCAGAGTAGCTTGATGGTGCATGAACAAAGAATGAAGGGGCATAAAGAGGAGGAACAGGCATTGAAAGTTACCAATGCAGGGAGAGGTTATGGCAGAGGAAGAGGCCGTGTTGGAGGAAAAGGAGGACGAGGCAGAGGAAGGCAGGTATTCAACAAGGAATTGGTTGAGTGCTACAATTGCCACAAATTAGGGCATTTTCAATGTGAATGTCCTAGTTTGGAAGAGTAGGCTAACTATGCAGAATTTGATGAAGAATTAGAATTGTTGTTGATGGTTGTCACTCAGAAAAAAGAATCTTGTGTCAAGAAGGTGTGGTTTTTGGACTCAAGATGCAGCAACCATATGTGTGGTCACAAAGAATGGTTCTTTGAGCTAGATGAAGAGTTCTGGGTCTTTGTGAAACTTGGAGATAATTCAAGATTGATGGCCATGGGAAAGGGAAGTGTCAAACTAGAAATTGGAGGCATTGTACAAGTTGCCACAGGGGTCTATTACATTCCAAAATTAAAGAACAATCTTCTCAGTATTGGGCAGTTGCAAGAGAGAGAGGTCTAACAATGGTGTTTCAAAATGGGGTATGCAAAGCGTATCACAATGACATAGGGTTAATATTTCAGTCAAAGATGTCCTCTAACAGGATGTTTGCCATCATGCCTACTGTGGTGCTTTCATCTTGTTTCAAGGCATCAAGTGAAGACAGTTCCTATCTATGGCACTGTAGATATGGTCATTTAAGCCATAAAGGGCTAAAGATTCTAGCTCAAAAAGGCATGGTGAAAGGCCTTCCCAGTCTTAATCAAAGCACAAAGATTTGTGGTGATTGCAAGAGTGGCAAGCAGCATAAAGAACCATTTCCAAAGGAATCCTCATGGAGAGCAACTCAAAGACTTCAACTGGTGTATTCAGACATTTGTGGGCCCATAAAGCCTGAATCCAACAGCAAAAATAGGCTTTTCATCACCTTCATAGATGATTTTAGTAGGAAAGCTTGGGTATTCTTTCTTGCTGAAAAATCTGCTGCTTTTGAAATCTTTAAAAAGTTTAAAATTGCTGTTGAAACTGAATCTGGTAATGTGATTGGCAGCTTGAGAACCGATCGAGGAGGGGAATTCACATCTGTGGAGTTCAATGATTTTTGTGAATCTAGTGGAATAAAGAGGCAGCTCACTACTGCTTATACCCCTCAATAGAATGGGGTAGCAGAAAGGAAGAACTGAACCATAATGAATATGGTGAGGAGCATGTTGTCGCAAAAGGGCCTGCCCAAAGAATTTTGGCCTGAGGCTGTAAGGTGGTTAGTTTTTGTTCAAAATAGGAGCTCAACAATTGCAGTAAAGGAGGTTACACCTGAAGAAATGTGGAGTGGGATCAAACCATCAGTTCATTTCTTTAAAGTTTTTGGGTGCATAGGTTATGTGCATGTGCCAGAAACTAAAAGAAAGAAGCTAGATGACAGAAGCATCAAGTGTGTGCATCTTGGTGTTAGTGAAGAATCCAAAGCATATAGAATGTTTGATCCATTGTCCAAGAAGATCTTTGTCAGCAGGGATGTTGTCTTCTCAGAAACAGAAAAATGGGACTTGAGTTTGGACAATGCAAAACAGAAAGAAGATTTGGTAGACTTAGGAGATAGAGAAAAGGAAGAAGAATCACCACAGCAGCAAAGAACTGATGAAAAAATTAATGCAGCAACAAATGCTGCAACAAATGCTTCAACAGGTGCTACAGCAAACCCTGCCAATCAATCAATTATTGGGAATCAAGGAAATGTCTTAGATGATGCTGCAAGAGAACAAGTCAGTGGCAGTGATATTGACAGAGAAGCAACAAGTCCTGTTGAAGGGAGGAGAAAGAAAAAGCCAACCTACTTAGAAGATTACTACGCTGACCAAGAACTTGAAAATGATGATGAATACAGCCTCTCTATGTTTGCTCGACCTGAAGACCCTCTCACCTTTGAAGAGGCCGTTAAGAGTAGTAAGTGGAGGAAAGCTATGGACTTGGAAATTGAAGCTATTGAAAGAAATGCAACTTGGGAGCTAACTGACCTTCCCAAAGGTGCAAAGAAGATTGGAGAAAAATGGGTGTTTAATACCAAGTTGAATGAAAAATGGGAGGTAGAGAAGCACAAGGCTCGGCTGGTTGCCAAGGGGTTTTCATAGAAACAGGGAATTGACTGTAGAGAAGTCTGTGCACTAGTAGCTAGGTGGGACACCATCAGAACTGTAGTGGTAGTGGCATCAATTAAGAAGTGGTGTGTCTATCAACTTGATGTGAAAAGTTCTTTTCTACATGGGGAGCTCAAAGAAACAGTTTTTGTAGAGCAAACACAGGGATACTTGAAGAAGGGAAAGGAAGACAAAGTGTATAAACTTAGGAAGGCTTTATATGGATTGAAACAAGCATCTCGTGCTTGGTATAGTAAGATTGAGTCTTACTTTCTGAGTGAAGGATTTCAGAAATGTCCATCTGAGTATACACTCTTTGTCAAAAGAAATCAGTCGGGAAACTTGCTCATTGTAAGTCTCTATGTAGATGACTTGATTTTCACAGGAAATAGTGAACAAATGTTCATTAATTTCAAGGAATCCATGAAGAAACACTTTGATATGACTGACTTAGGCAGGATGAATTATTTTTTGGGAGTTGAAGTTGTGCAAAATGATGAGCACTTTGGCAAGCATACCAAATCGCTACCGTAGTATAAAAATTATCGTCCACAGGAATTGTATTGTTAATTACTAGCTTACCAATTTAATTTCGTTTGAGCAGACGAAAAATTCAAGTGATTTGTATATAACCTTCAAGACTAAAACATGAAAATAGAAATTGGGTTCTAAATAATTAAAGATAAATTGTTAGAGATCGATTTCACTGTCCTTCCTACTGGTCCCTTACATTAGATTTTAATATGAAAGGTTCATCAAAATTCAAGAAGCTGAGTTTTTATACTTATCCCCTAATTCCTTAGGTTGATAATTCTTCCTATTAAAAAGTATATTTCAATTCCTTGAGATATAACAATCTAACAAGAGCACTAAGAACACATCCACTCAATAATACTAATTTGATTGTGTCCTTATTCCTAAGATAACACGCACAAATCGTTCATTCTCAACAGCAACATAAATCTTAGTTTTTCAATTGTGAATCTAAAACTGTAAATAAATAAGGATTTCAAGAACAAACCCTTAAATTATAATAAACCCATAAAATTCATATCAAAACCCCACTAATAGGATCAATCATACAGGCCGTTTCATCTACCTCTAACAAAGGAAAATTAAGCTAACATAGTTATAAATAAAAACCAATCAAAAGAGTAGTTGAATAATCCTCCGACATGATCTTTAACCTCCCAACAGCAGCTCTCCTTTAGACTTTTCCTCCTCCTCTTTTTCTCTCCAATGTTCCGTTCTGCCTCCCTATGAACCGTCTGCCCCTTTTTATATCCATAAACTAGATTGATCATGCTTTTATTCACTTTCTAAAACGCACCTCCATCTATCCCTTTGGCTTCTCCATTTATTCTCGTAATCAACATGCTCGGCCTATTATGAATCAGCCTGATTTCTCTATTCAATGATAAATCAACGTGAATCCTCCAATTGAATTCCAAAAGACATGAGCAATTGTTACTTTACTAGCCAACTCTACTGAAACAAAAGAAAATGCTAAAAACGCTTAGCATTTCTTTAAAAAAACAAAATAAAACTAATTCTATAAAAATAAAATTAAACAAAACTAATCCTATAAAAATACTAATTAAAATAATAAAATAAAATAAAATAAGAAAACTAACAAAAACTTAACTAAAAATATCTACAATTTGAGATTCATCACACCCCCACACTTAAGTGTTAGCTTGTCCTCAAGTAAACAATCAAATAGAACCAATGGTCTCCCAATTATAGCAACTCAAAGCAATCAAAACCATAGATCAACCAATAGCAATATGTTCTTCACTTCTCCTTGCTAGATAAAAATGTTTCACTCATGCTCAAGTGTTCAGGTGCTGTTTACACTCCACCACTAGTCACATGCAAAGTCCCTACCATAAGGAATTCAGGGTTTTAGTTAGAGTAAAGGGTTTATGAGGCAATGAATTGTCCTTAAACTAATTTCGTTGATTCGAACTTCAATTTTATATGGAATAACTTGTGTTGATTGTAGATTAAATGCATAAGAGTGGAAACAGAAGGATTCAACCCTTAGTCGCTTTTATTCATTCGAATTCTATTACTTTTTATTATTTTCAGTTGTTACAAATATCATCAATTTCAAATACAAAGGATTGGTTCCTGTTCAAAATTGTTACAAAGTTTGTTAAGTTAAATAACTAATCACAGTTCCTTTGGATTCGATTTTTTTATTACTTGACGACGAAATCGTACACTTGCGATTAGCCTAACAAGTTTTTAGCGCCGTTGCCGGGGATTGTTGAATTGATTTTTAACAAGGCAAACGAGTACTTTTTGAACAATTTATTTTTTATTGTTTTTATTTTCTGTTTATTAAAAAAAATATTGTTATAATTGTTGCGGTGCTACTTACCACTACAAGAAAAATCGCCATTACCGACGGCCATTTTCCGTCGGTAATACAATAAGGCCGTCGGTAAATAATGATTACCGACGGATTACCGACGGCCTCGGGGCCGTTGGACAATGCCTCGTTGGAAATGTATTACCGACGGCCAATTGAATCCGTCGATATTACCGACGGCTAAGCCGTCGGTAATATTTAAAAAAGCCGTCGGTAATCCGTCGGGAGTTTTATTAATCAGCGAGATTTTACCGACGGCTTAGCCGTCGGTAATTTACAGACGGCTTAGCCGTCGGTAATTTACATCGGTAATTCACGCGAAATACCGACGGCTTAGCCGTCGGTAATTTACATCGGTAATTCACGCGAAATACCGACGGCTTAGCCGTCGGTAACTTACCGACGGCTTAGCCGTCGGTAATATTCACGCGAAATACCGACGGCTAAGCCGTCGGTAAATTACAGACGGCTAAGCCGTCGGTATTTCGCGTGAATATTACCGACGGCTAAGCCGTCGGTAATGTCAAAAAATTTCTCAGCGTAATGCAGTTCCTGTAATGCAGCGGATACATTAACAAAAAAAACAATCAACATACATTTTTAATAATCACAACAACAAATCCAAATCAAGTTACAACAAGTCCATAATGTAAAAGTCCATAATCAAGTTACAACAAATCCAAATCAAGTTATAAGCAAATCAATAACAATACTGTAAAAGACCACAAATCCATAATGTCATAACCCAGAAATCCATCAAAACAAGTCAATAAAAAAAAGTCAAATCCCTAGCCTAACGACAACACTAATCATCCTCCTCTGACTCGTCATAGTCCGGATGGCGACGACGGGATTTCTGGGCCTGAATGGCAGCAACACTGGCAGACAACTCCCTCAACTGCTGCTGAAATTGCTCTCGTGCCTCCTGAGCCTCCTGAGCCTCCTCCTCTGCCTTTCTCCTTGCCTCCCGTGCTTCCTCTCGTGCCTCCCGAGCCTCTTCCTCTGCTTTTCTTGTGCGCTCCTCAAAAGCCGCAATCTGTGCAGCCACCTCAGCAGAGTACTGAGTCGGGGACTGGGTACTGGTGCCAGATGCATGAGACTCCTGGGTCAAAGAGGAGACACCAGGCCTAAAACGTCCAGACAAGCCTCCGACACCGTACAGCCGTCCCCGAGTCCTACCCCCAGCAGATTGGGCCCATAACTGCAACTGAGTCGAGGGGTCAACACTGCCAGTTGCCTCCCCTCCATCAGAAGGCTGAGAGGAGGCGGCTTGCTGCACCTTCTCTTGATAGGCTTCTGCTCAAAACAAAATGCAGTAAAAGACACTCATTACTGATTGTTTATGAAACAAAATAAAATTAGTTAAATAAAAATGCAATGATCGACTTACATATGTCTCTCTGGATCTGTTGTCCACCCAAGACTTGTCCTTTTTTTTTGTGTGAGTCTTCAAGAAGATCTCATCCACCATGGGCTCTCTACCCAACTCATCAGACTGAAACATAATTAAAAACGTTAAGAATATATATATGTAAGTATGGTGAAACTCAGTTGCACCTTAGCAGTATCAACAGACAGATGTGTAATGTTAGCATTGAAAGAGCTTGATATTAAACTTCATAATATTTAACTTTCATTGATAAATAAAACCTACTTACCACCTGGCATTCAGCATAAAATACCATAATCAACAAGAGAATATATCATTAACTATAAGAATAAAGGTTCGATAACTCTATAGTTTCCAAGCAGATCTAAGATGAGTGGAGAAAAATAAAACACAAGTGATAAATCCCTACAAAGCTATGCAGCACATAGTAACACCATGTTTACCAGAATGCATATTTGATAAGAAATGTGTCCTCCAACTAATTGGGAAGCAACTTTTGTCTTCATAAAATACAAATATTCAAGTCTTGTAAAATGACCTACCTCACTAAACTAAACTGTTTCTTTCATAAACAAAATTACTGAACATAAAATTTTTAATAAAAATAGTAGGCAACAGCAAGGTAATCACACAGAGAGAGCTGAGAGTCCTACTGCCTAGCTCATCAGATAGGCCAGAGCTTTTACTGAACCAAACAATACAAACAAATGCAGACAAGATGCTTTAACAACAGCAGCAACTCACAATTCCTAATCACCAATAGTTCTAATACCACAATCTTCATGAGAGAACAAGGTGGCATGCACAACAAAAAAGACAAGAGAATAACAACTATCAGAAGGATTAAAAAATCTCAAACAACGACTAAGCACAACAAAAAAGCCAAGAAAAACATAATAAAACAAAGTGTGCAGCAAGGCTTCACAATCATTATTGAAATCCAAGATAGGAGTATTCTTGGGGCATTCATAGGCAAAATATTACAGAGAAAGCCAAAAACATAATCTCTGTTAGCAAACCATCTATTAGGAGGGTCTATGTAAGGGAAAGTTAGGCATATCACAACCCACATTGTCCAAATCTGCAGCATCCCTCAGTCAATGGTTAAGGCACCACAAAATGAGAAGCAATCGAGTAAGTCATCATAAAGTGTGCTTCCTTGAAGGGTTCTATGATGGGACAACAGGACAGGACAAGGATTACTACCACAACGACCATAAGAACATGTCATTGTGTTGAAAGAGGAGCAATCATTCAATTTACAACCATATAAATGCCCCCAATACCAGTGTTAGTCCTTATTCTAGCCCCAACATCTTGGTATAAAAAAAATAAAGGTTGGAGATTTTGGGTAGATTATATGGATAAATTTCCAATTCTTGTAATTAATGATTTGCTTGATGAATTAGGAAGAGCTTCAATATTTTGAAAATTGGATCTTGGATCCAACTTCCACCAAATTAGGATGAGAGAATAAGATACTCAAAAATTGCATTTAGAAATCATGAAGGGGATTATTGAGTTTCAGCTTATTCTGTTGGAATCATTGACATTCCCACTACATTTTTACAAAGCGTATGCATATTTACAAAAAATTGTAAAAAGTGACCAAAAAGTCAATTGGTTGAAATAATGCTATGTAATTAGCTAATCATATAATTGCAACTGCGAGTGGAGACTTAAGTATGTGAGACTAAATGGAAATTTAATAGGATTAACGTCACTGACCAAAGTCTCCAAGAAAGAATACATATAAGAACATTGACTAAACAGTCTTTAAACTCTTGACTCGGATTATCAATATGAAATGGTCACCAATTTTGACAACTAACCAAAGAGAACAATGGATAATAAATTTCATTTGTCTCCAATACAAAATAACAGATTTGTAATTCTTCTCCTGTGTAGGTATATCACAAGATAAAAAGAACTAATGATATAATCTAATGACATCATCAAAGATTACCTGGACATTGGACTAATTTGAAAGAAAAACATCGATGTGTAAATAAACATATAAAATAAACTCATCAATCAACAAGCATGAAGTTAACAACATTAAATTAACAAAATAAGCATCTAATAAAAACAAAAATTCTACCATTTAGCACAAAATTAATCATAATTTTCTAAGCAAGACTCAAGAGAATAAATTTCAAAGATGACAAAGATAGCACTCAAGCCAATATATTTGGAAAGTCAGTTTATATATATATATATATATATATATATATATATTTAAAGCAAAGTGATATGTTTAATTTTTCCTATGATGTGGGAAGTCATGTATAAATAACCACTTCATTTAGCACACCATTTAACATCATTAGTAAATCATAATAACCACTTCTATACAATTGTTATATATTAATAGCTTTGTATAAAGTGTTTAAAAACATACCAGCGCAAGGCATGCTCAGTGATGGATATAGATCCATCAAGATGCATAGAACCACCCTTAGAAGAAGCGATTCTCGCTTGGCCTTGGTGCATTTCTCCTTATAGTCCGGAGCCTTCCACTTGGCGATAAGTTCGCATAAGCCGCCTCGCCTATCCAGGTTGGGCATTTACCGTTCTTCCTCACCTCCATAAGCATCTCGTAAAGACGCTTTGAGCCTTTGCTTTTGAAGAGTTTCTCAACCAGATAATGGTCTTTAGGATCCCACGAAACATGCTCCTGCAATATTATGTAACGCATTACAATTCCAAACATCCATTATTAATATCAACACACAATAACGAAAACTCTTAAATAAGAAAAGTAACATAATCTAACTTGAAATTTCTTAAGCCATTTCTCCACCGCTCTTTTCTGGAATCTCTCCCCAAGTATGATATGGTTCCCGGAACTGTGATTGAATGACCGCGGTGATGGCCTTAGAGGCTACTTTACCCGGGATGAACCTGTAAATAAGTTATAAACACAATATCAAACCAGATTACATATTTTTAAGTATACAGAAGTTTCAAATCCAAAAATGAGACTATAAAGTGACGTACGAATTGCCAACAACCCTAATGATGGGTTTCCCATCATGGGTCACCTCAGTCCCGACCACATGGGAGTGTTGTGACCCCTGCACTGTCGGACCACTACGTGCAGTTTGCGAAGGTCCTGCACCTGCATCATGGTCTTGCGAAGGTCCTGCACCTGCATCATGGTCCTACAATACAAATCAATTTGTTACAACAAAGGGAAAGCAATAAAAAAAAAATCCAACAACTAGTTAAATACATACCTGTATAGGAGGAGATACAAATCCCGGATTAGGGATCATCACTATAGGGGGCAGGGGAGGTGGTATCAGTCCAGCAGTCTGCTGAGCAATGGGTGTATGAATAGCCTCACGGAGTGGTGTGCTAGCGTCGTCCTCTAGTGGTGACTGTGCCAATCATTTGTGGCAAAATCGCTTTAGCCTTCTTCGTAGGCGACTTAGACCTACGATGCTCTTTCTCTTTAGGATGCATCTGTCAAAAAAAAATTTATTCACATATATGTTCACATATATGTTACCATAATAATTTCTATACCGAACATTTGAAGGAATAAAAACCATAAAATTCTGATATTCAAAAACAAGCGAGTAAATTTAGGAGGCCACCAGACTATACAACGTGATCGTGAGTTGTGCAAGAACAATAAACAAGCGTAAATTTGAGAAATAAATAGGGCAATCGAGGCAGAAAAATAGGAAAACAAACGATCTGAAACCTAAACCTTTGATACCATGTAGAAAGAAAAAATTGGAATGTGTGTGTCTAATGTGACCACACAGTGTATATTTATAATTAAGTGAGATGTACAAATAAGGAAATGTAATGAATCCTAATAATTACAATATCGACAAGGATCCCTAATTAAACGTATTCTTAACAGTTTCTAATTGTCAGCAATGACCTCATTTGAGAGACCGGATCCTATTGAAATGTGGCATTCCTATATAATTGTATCAATTTAATTTCCTGGATTAATGATTTAACTAAAACCTGCCTAAGTCATCCACATGTCTAGCTCTTGACCATGCTTAATCCGTTAAAAGACCAGAGTTGGCCGTGTCATGGTCACATATTTAGTCTTTCCGATAAATGACATGCAAATATTTAAGGATATTTGAAAAATATTTAACCTCCATTTTTCATGTAATATAGCATGTTCTATCTTCCACGATGCGAAATTCGACAAAGAGATGGGATATGATACCTCATGCAAGAAGACTTTTCAAATGGGTCGTGAATCTCCTGAATTATTGAAAAGTGGGGCCTACAAAATGGAAAGTTATGCTTTTGAAGATCTCCTTCCAACGAAATGGTATTTGCTATATTTGAGCATACCTTCCCCTGTTTCTTATAATTATATTTTTTTTTAATTAAAAATGGTTTTTTTTGTATGGCTGTGTAGGTCTTCAGCAATGGAAGAGATCAACATGGGTGGTACAGCTTACCTAGACCATCATATAGAATCTTAATTCATTGTTTTCAAAAGTATTCTTGGAACACCAATGACACTAACAACAACTTAATTTAATCTCTACCCACTCTTGCTAGTTCCCAACTGAGTTTACTTACGGTATGTCATGCATCTAAAATATCTGTAAGAAATTGCCTTGACTTTTGACACTTCATTAACATGTCTTAAACCTTATGTCTTATTTTCTTAAGAACGATGTTACCTACACAATTGTTGGTTTTGCTCAGATGGGGCTAAAACTTTCCACATTTATGCTAATACCTATGGTTATTTTATACATCAATGTTGGTGATTTTTACTTCTTACCAATGCCAAGCTTGCAATTTTTAACTTCTCATTGGAGGTCTAAATTTCACCGACTAGATTAATATTCAATGTGATTCTCTCATTCCTGGATCTGATGTCATGTAATGATTGTGTACATGTATGACTTTCCTGATTTGTGAGCCCATAATATATTGACATAAGTAATTACTTATACACCATTCTATGCTGGTGTTTACTGTTATGATCTTTTTCTTTATCTTCAGAGCCATTGGCTTCATTTCCCACAGATCAATTAGAGGATGAGTTCAATTTCTATGGTGCTAGTAGGGCAAGGTATGAACGTCATTCTAAGATGCTCTGTAGTGGGATGAGCATTTGCTTATGCTTTTTTCTGTTTCTTTATACTGTCACTTGTGTTTGACTATTATTTATGTACTTTCTGTCAGCGAAGAGTCCACCTCATCCACTGCCGGTATTATCTCTCTCTCTCTCTCACGCGTGCACACACACACACATACTATAATAAAGCATTGGTACCGATCTTAGTTGGAATGTCTACATTTTATGTCAGTGAGGAAGTAGAGCTTCAACTACAAAATGGACACAGTATAAAACAAAGAATAGCTGAAACCAGTAACCTAGACCAAAATATAAAGTCATAGTCATCAAATGGCGCACAATAATGAGCTGAAATTGATAGCCTGCAATGTCAATTACAGAAAACGAGGCACAATATAATTGTCTCTGAAATTTTTCGTCCAACCTAACAATCTTATAAGTAGTGCCATTTACATAGCAAATGCAGTAGACCAGTGTGAAATTAAATAGATACAATAGATATAGTAAACTAGTGGCTACAAATAAGTACCACCGAAAACTGAAACACAATGACTTCACTAACTTTTAAAATAAACAAGTACACTAACTTTAGTCAATGTCATCATCTTGATCATCCACATCCATATCAGCATCTCGCTGATTAGAGTGAACGTCAGACTCACAATTATCATCATCGTCGACATCCATGTCAACTTCATTATCAATATCAATGTTTGGAATTGACGTAACATCAACCTCTTCATCACTATGTGTTTGATCACGCAAGCAATCCATTTCTTCAATTTCAGTTATCTGCTCTATGTGTGTCATCTCTTCATCTTGATAAGGAATGTCATCGTCAATTTCATTCACCTCTATACGGCCTCTGGGCTTTGTTTTTATCACTGCACACCAACCGCGTTTGTCTCTCCTCATATCTGGGTAAGGTACATAATACACTTGTCTAGCCTTTTGTGCAATTATGAATGGATCGTAACGATCATAATGCCTGTTCATCTTGATATCTACAATGCCATATTGCGGATGAACTTTGGTTCCTCTATTCCGTCTTGGATCAAACCATTGACAATAAAACATGGCAACCCTGTGAGACAACATGTGATATGTTAACTCGTAGATATGTTGTATGATACCATAGAAATCATCTTCTCCTCCTTCTGTAACCCCTTTGACATAAACCCCACTGTTTATGGTCTTTTTACCCTGAGCCCATGCTTGTGTGTGGTATTTGTACCCATTAATGAAGTATTTGTGCCAACTTATGGCCTTTGACTCTGGACCCCAAGCTAATGATATCAAGTTTGTGTCAGTCACACCATTTGCTTCATTAGTAACCTATACAAACAAGACATCCACAATGAGGATAGGAAGACAATTTATTTGCAATAGGCTTTTGGTCAAATGCTTACATAGGACCGAAACCATTCTGGGAATTCAGCAAAAATACGAGTTTGAGCCGAAGGATCACCTTCATTGATGGAGTTATATTGCAAAAAGTTACTGCCAAGAAAGACAGAATTGTTGTAAGTATATACTAGTAAATACATTGAGTGTGGGTTTCATGGTGTATTACTTACTCAATATATGGCTTAACCTCGATGCAATTGATGAGGATGTGTACATGTGCAGACCTCCATTCAAAGATCACCAACCAAAGGAGCTTTGGATTGCCCACTAGGGCGCCCTAGTCCATTGCTAATTGACAGGTGTTGATGTGACATCGCCATTCAATCTTCTTTGCTTCATTACGTTGACTTTTAGCATACAAGTCAATCGTTTTGAAATAATGTGAACAAAAATATGTTGTCTCCGTTGTAAGTAAGACATACATATTGAGTCTTCTACTCTAGCCTTGTTTTTCACTGTCCGCTTAAAATCACCCATCATTCTACAAAGAAATGAGAATAAAATGGCTTATAATAAAGATATGACAATATAGACGGAGATAATTGCAGATATCAACGAATACCTTTCAAATGGATACATCCATCGGTATTGAACTGGACCACCAAGCATTGCCTCCTGTGGGAGGTGAATTGGAAGATGCTCCATTGAATCAAAGAATCCTGGTGGGAAGATTCTTTCAAGTTTGCATAAGATTAATGGAATGTTTTCATTCAATTTGATCAAATCATTTTGGCTCAAATTATTACGCACAATCCCTTAAAGAATTGACTTAACTCGTAAGTGGTCTCCACACAAGGTCGCAATGAACTAAATGCAAATGGGAGCAAACACTCCATAAATACGTGACAGTCATGACTCTTCATCCCGTACATTTGCCCTCTATTAACATCTGCACATCTTGCCAAATTTGAAGCATACCCATCTGGCATCTTAACCTCCTTCACCCACTTCATCACATTCTTTGCCTCATTTGAAGAAAGACAATAATTTGCCTTTGGTTTTGTCATTTTTCCATTGGCTTTTGGAATCAACTCCAAGTCACTACGTTGGCATATGAGGCCCAAGTCCATTCTTGCTTTTTCATTGTCCTTTGTTCTGCCCTTAACATTCATGACTGTATTAAACACATTATCAAATACATTTTTCTCTATGTGCATGACATCTAGATTGTGCCTTAGTAAATTGTCTTTCCAGTATGGAAGATTCCAGAATATGCTTCGCTTTGTCCAATTGTGACTACGTCCATACTCAGGTAACTTATCAACTTTTCCATCTTCTACCACACTTGGAACCCCACTGACCCAATTCCATATGATATCACCTGTCAGTATTACAGGAGGCCCATGTTTCTCAACCCTGTTTTTTGTAAACCTCTTTTTACTTCTTCTGAATTTGTGTTCACGTGGTAAAAATCGACGGTGGCAATCGAACCAAGAGTTTTTTCCCCCATATTTTAGTCTAAACGACTTTGTATCATCCATACATACGGGACAAGCCAATTTACCTTGTGTACCCCACCCAGACAACATACCATATGCGGGAAAATCATTAATTGTCCACATCAAGGATGCTCTCATTTGAAAGTTTTGCTTTTTAGAGATATCATAAGTCAAAACACCCTCACTCCACAACTGTTGCAGCTCGTCTATTAAAGGTTGTAAGAACACATCTATTTTTTCTTTCGGATTTGATGGTCCGGGTACAAGGCAAGTCAAAAACATAAATGGTTTAGTCATACACATTTCAGGGGAGATTATATGGGGTCACAACAACCGCCAACATGAATATGGGGTTGTAGATGCCTGAATGTAAGGTGTGAACCCATCTAACATAAACCGAGCCTTACATTTCTTGGTTCATTTGCGGTCTGGATACACCGCATCAAAATGCTTCCAAGCTTCACCATCAGATGGATGATGTAAAATGTCTGACCCAGATCTATTGTGAGAATGCCATCTCATTTCAGCTGTAGTCTCCGTTGATGCATACAGTCTTTTCAACCTAGGAGTGATTGGCAAATAGAACATCCTCTTTGCTGGAACATCGTTGTACTTACCCATCCCAGTCTTACGGGGAACATACCGTGGTTCTTGACAAAACTTACATTGTCGTTACGCAGTAATCCTTGTAGTACAACATACACCCATTAACACAACAATCAATTTTTTGAGATTCCAAACCTAGCATAGACACCAATCTTTTTGCTTGGTAAAATATTTTTGGAAATTTCTCCTTTGAAGGACACACGTCTCCCAACATACTTGCAATGAAATCAAGACACTTTTGAGGAATGTTCCAATTTGTCTTGCATGCCAACAATTTCACGCATATTGAAAGCTTTGACTCAGAAGCACCCTCATATATGGGCTCGTTTGCAGCAGTTAGCAAATCATAAAAGTCTTGAGCATCAGCATTTGGGGGCTCTTCATGAATATCTTCCTCGTCTTGATGAATATCTTCCCCGTCTTCCTCATTACCCACATCACCCATACTTTGGAAGTCATACGTAGGCCTAAATGCATCGTTGACCATATGTTGCATTAGCGTGAACGGATCATCATTATCCATTTGTCCACTACTACTAGGCACATTTACTGGGTGAACATGTGGCGCTTCTTCACCGTGCTCAGTCCAATACCAATAATTTGGTTTGAACCCAACACGATACAGATGGACCTTGACTTCTCTTTCAGACAATATGCTCCTAAACTTGCAAATGTCACAAGGACATCTGATTCCACCATTACTTGCAACTTCAGGTTGTACTCTAGCTTTCAGTATAAACTCTTCAACACCTTTTGCAAAGCCTGGTTTCACCCTTCCTCTACCAGGATAAAGCCTATCATATACCCAACTCCGATCCGAGGGTACCCTTTCATTTCTGAAATGTGTCACTTTTAGTAATCCATTTCTGAAATGTGTCACTATTAGGATGTTAGAATGCATGTTAAGATGTTAGGATGTTATATACGCCAAGTGAAAACCAAAGAATATATTTTACTTTCCACTTTCACAAAGAATGTAAGTCCCTTTCAAGTCAAGAAGCTATCTATTTATAATATATAAACAATGAAAGCAATTTATCAAAAGATTTGCTAAAGTGAGAAAAACCAAGACTCACAATTAAAGATCTGGATCAAAATGAGAAAGAAGACTAGTAAATAAAGATGCTAAATAACATATACTAACTCCAAGAAGGATTTGCTAACTCCTCGCTTTGAATTTAAATTCTAAAGTCTATCTACATTCCAGGAAAACTCTAAACATAATTAAACTCTAAGAAGGCCAGATAGAGTACAAGATAGGTTAAAGAATCATTTTCATGGATCACACAGTTCTGCACATTAAGTTTTCATTTTTCATCATGCTTGATGAATATATATTTATAAAATGGTGAAAATGATTGGAGAACATTACATAATCTAGTTCCTGCATTTTCAAAAGTATAGAAGAATAGATTGACCAATGCCACTTAGAAAAACAGCTTCACTAACTTTCTGGAAAAGAATAAGAGATCATTCAAAAAGGAAGCAAGTAAAATTGCCTTAATTAACAGCTATGTATGTCACTGTTTGTAACCGAGTCTTATATATATATATATATATATATATATATATATATATATATATATATATATATATATATATATATACTTGTGTTTGTAACTACTTTTCAATCTTTGCTTGCAGGAAGCTGTCTGTCTCTGCCCCCTGCTAATGCGGCTAGGGAGCCTCACCTCCACTGCAGCTCGTGATATTATCTTTGATATTATAAGGTGGCACCTTCAAAGATATTATAAGGTACAACCAAATTTAAATCGATTTTTTGCATGTATAAGCGCATGCATAACAAATGATATTAAAGGGAAGAAACTTCAACAAATCAATACGAAAACTAACTAACAATTACAATAATAAAGGCGAGGAGCATACTTTTCCTGGATGTGATATAGTATAAACAAAGAGAAGGGGATCTCACCGTGTGAGAGGTGTTGCACCGTAACTCATTGAGTGAATGTGAGAGGTCTTTGTAAGTTAATGTGAGACAAGGCAACTTCTGTTGTATTTTTGCAGGATTCCCACTTAACAATGGCGCAATCAGCTCAGCAGGCTTTGCAAATTAAAAAGTATAAAAAAAGAATAAGAAAGAGAAACAAAAAAATAGTCAGAACCACTTCAATTTCTTTTATTACTATTAGAAAATTCTTCTAGCAATGTACCAAAAAAAAGTCAAATTCTTCTGGCAATTGTTTTTTTTCATCGTTTAATTAAGAGTTTAAATAAATATATTCATTTCAAATTTATAGACTTAAAAAAAGGCATTGAGAAATTGGACACTCAGTGGTTTGCCACACAGAAGCCTTTGCCTGGTTCAAAGCAAAGGAGAGGTTGGTTGCTACAACAATTAGTACTTGCATAACTGCATTGCACTCCTGGGAGTATTAGTAGGGAGACAATTTATAAGGTGAGATCGGATGATAAACATTGAATTAACATTGTTATTCTTTTAATCAATAGGTTTCATACACACACACACACACACACATATATATATATATATATGTATATGTGTGTGTGTGTGTGTGTGTATATATGTATATATATGTGTATACACACACATATATATGTATATATATATGTGTGTGTGTGTGTGTGTGTGTGTGTGTATATGTATATATATGTGTATATACACACATATATATGTATATATATGTGTGTGTGTGTTTCCGAACTCTAAAACAGAATGGTACATATATAAGTTAACATGAAGGATATTGGCATTGATTATCGAGGATATATCTAGGAGTTTTGAAGAGGGTGGAGTGGAGCGGTATGGAATGTGATGGAGTGGAAAGGTAATTAATATACTGATGGAGTTTTGAAGAGAATTGATTGATTCATAAAACATTACCACCCTATTATTTGTAAGTTTCAGAGTTGAGCCCTTCTTTGTTCGATAGCGATAATGGCGATTAATAGTGAAGTGGATTACAAGTTTAACTGCCAATACAACCCTTGTAAAGTAACCATTATGAGTTCATAAATAACTTAACAAAGACCAAAACTTACAATTTAAATAAAAATAAAAATGATAATTCATTATTAAAAAAATGCCCGACAAGAAGATAATTTAGATCAAATGCAGACTATACTTTTCAACTTTCATATTTAACTTCATGCAAGCACAGATATACAGACAAAGTAGTGCAGTATATTTAGCATGCTTTAATATGGGGCTCGTGTCGAGTTAGTTGGGGGAGGTTCGTAAGGGATGGGGTGGCATTCTGTTGTATCAATCTGCTAGTATAGGGGAATATTAACATAAATGCGTAGATATAGGGAAAAAGGAGGGGAATGTGTGTATGTGTGTCCCACTTCTTGAGGGGATTATTGACCACTTTGGGTTTTCCTCTTTCTCATTTCTGTGAGCTTACATTTCCCAGTTCCAGAACCATTGTGGGTCCTTCAGATCAATGGGTAATAACTACTATATAATAAGCTCCATTTTTGCGTTGGGCCTCGCTCTTCTACTTCTACTTAGCAGTGTCTCATGAGCTGCACCACCACCACCATTACCACCCACAATTTCACTCACTCCAACTTAGAGCTAACAGAATAATGGAAACACAAAAAAAAAAACAGATCAATAATGGAAACAGAATAAAAATGATACCTTTGACAGCTGAAAACCCAAAGGAACAAAGAGAGCGAGAGAGAGATGAAGAGACCCTGAAAATAAACACACACAAAAAATGAACTTTGAACTAATACCAGAGAGAAAGGTTTTTGCAAAAAAAAAATACCAGAGAGAAAGCGAGAACCGAGAGCAGAGAGAAATGTGTTGATTAAAAAAAAGTGGAACATTAAGCACTCTTAAAGCAAATTTGAGCACCGAGCGCAAACGAGTACAGTGGAAACCAAAGCGGTGCAACGACGAATCACATGGCATAGGAAACATAAAATTACATTATTGTCCTTTAACTTTATAGTATAACAATTAAAATTAAGCTATAATATACCTACAATCCTATAAAAAGCTAGACAGAGCAAAATCAAAATATTTGGATCAAATGAAAAAAGGCAAGAATCGCAGATCTTCTTTGTTCTTTGTCTTGGGTTGTTACACTCCAAATATTGTTTCAATTATAAATATTTTTTTTTACCTTATTACAATAGAAGATATCAAATTATCACCAAGATAAGCCCAGCCTTAATGTCAAGGCAAAGTCATCAACAAATCTAGACAAAAATGAAAATGGCTCTGATGGAGTTGGAATGCAAAAGTTGAGCAATTTAAAGGGGGAATATTAAAGCATTACCATAAGATGCTTAGGTTCGTAAGTTTTTGTATCATCATCATCATCATCATCATCATCATAGATACATTTCAGGTTTGAATTTTGTTTTATAAAATGAACATCTTGATTGCATATGATCTGCAGGGTTTCTTTGAGAAGTCGTTCTCACGCCTACGTAATTGTAATGAACGATTTGAGGTGGATACTCTAATTAAAATCAAAGCAAAGATGCCTATATTGTTGTAAATGAAGATTTGTAGCTCCTTTTCATGTCTTCTCATGGTTATTCAAGATAACATATTTCTTGGTTTGTACAATTCTGTCAGAAATTTTAGATCAAGATGATGTTGTTGAAATTGATTGCTCGAGCAGTTGGGCTTCACCGGTTAATTTTGTTAAATTTTTACCCTTATCTTCATAAATTTATGTGTTATGGGTTTGATCTAGGATGCCATTTTTCCTTCAGACCAATCAAGGGGTTACACCAAAACAATCACAAACAAATCTAAGTAAATAATACTAACATTTAATAATAGTTAAATAGAATACCTGCAAGCTATACTTTTCAATCTCACATGCCCCAGCTTAAATCATAGTCAAAGCGCTTAGCGAGGATCGGTCAATACTACAAAATAACAAAGAAAGACCGATCAACAAATATCCACCACAATTATCATTAACAAGTATCCGCTTTCGCTTTCTAAACCATAACCATATCTGCAGAAACACACGGCTAGTTCAAATTATGCGGTTCTCTGAGAGACTCTGTAGCGCAACAGATTAAATTTAATCCATTAAGTATCATTTAAAGACCTAATTATTAAGTTTAAAGTAATTTCCATTACAAGACCGATCACCAATGTTAGGTTTGCCAGTAATGCCCAGCTTGGCAATCCTATAAATTTCAGTATTCATGTAAATGTCTTTTTCCCAAATTCAAATAGTTCTTAGCTGATTTATATCTATGAATTAAAAATAATCTCATTATCATATTTATGTTAAACAGATAGGAAATATATACTCTGTTAAGTTATTTGGGTTTTCCTCAATTTTGTTTTGGGTTTGAGTTTTGATAAATTTCCATCTGTTGTTCTTCTAAACTTTCCCATTACAAGGAGAAAAATTAAGTTCCATTACAAGGAGAAAAATTAAGTTTGCATGTGTGTGAAATTATGTTAGCATCTGGACACGAAAGGAACTACTGAAATAGTTAAACAGCATAGAAAAATATGGGAACTGGAAGGCGGAAAGCTGGACGACAAAGTTTAAACTTCACATCCAAACAAATGAAGGACCCAAAATCCGCACATGATGTAAGAAGTACAGATAAGCAACAATCGGTTGAAGACGTTTTGCCATGCATAAACCCAACACAATAGATTGCAACCCAAATGCTCCAAGTCAGAAATTTCAAAATTTTCACCCAAATTTTGTCTAAAAGGATTTTCAAAAAACCCAAAAAGCGAGAAGCGGCAGAAATAAGCAAAGAAGCGAGAGTGTACCTTGTAACCTCCGGAGTACCTGGTCGCGACATCCTTGATGTCTTGACGGCGAAACGAGAGGTAGCGAGGCGCTTTGGCGTGGTGCGGCGGGTCAGATCTGTGGTGGGTTTCTCAGATCTGTGGTGGGCAAGGATCGCTCCTTAGATTCGTGCAATTTTGGCCCGTAGAGAAGTTGGGCGAGATCTTGATTTGGTCCGCAGAGAAGGAAGAAGAAGCCTAGGCGAGGAAGAAGACGTAGCGATGGGGAAAGAGGGAGAGGTGCAATTTCTGTTCTATTACCGCGGCGAAAGAAGACGTAGTGAGGAAGAAGATGCAGCGAGGAAGAAGACGCAGTGAGGAAGAAGACGCAGCGATGGGGAAAGAAGACGTAGCGTAGAGAAGGAAGACTGAACGGAGGAAGGGTTGTGAGGATGCAGATCTGTGTGAACGGGAGGCAAGGAGTTAGTAAAAATCAAAAAAACTGTGTGAAGATTACCGACGGCTTAGCCGTCGGTAAGGATAAACATAAATAAATAAAAAATTTGGCGCCCAACCTGACTACTTGCAAGCGGCTTAGCGTCGTAATTCTGACGGTGATAACCGTCAGTAATTAGCTAGCCGTCATATTAACAAAACATTTCGCTTTCAGTTTTTTTCCCGACGGCTTACCGACGGTTTAGCCGTCGGTAATTAAAAATTTACCGACGGAGTCGAGGCCGTCAGTAATTTTCCGTCGGTAATTCACCCTTTTCTTGTGGTGTACCTTTTCCTTTAGTGTTGTTCATGCGAGGTAAACAAACAGGTGAGCTATTGTTTGGCCCAGAAATAGAAAAAACAGCAAAGGCTAATAGGAAGAAGGCAAGGGAAGCAAGACAACTACAAAATCAAGCCTCTGCTTCTACTTCTCTCATTACAACTCAAGTAGTAATGGGGGACATACCACCACCACTGCGCACCTTGGGCGATTTTGGTAGAAGGAACAATCATCCAAGGGTCGTCATGGCCTACCAACAGGTGGAGGCAAATTCTTTTGGGATCAGACCATCTCTGTTGAACACTCTCAAGCAAAACCAACTCACTGGGGATGAAATTGAAGACCCAAATCAGCACTTGGTGAATTTCTATGAAATTTGTGGCACCTTCATGCTGGGTGGAGTGACAGAGGGGGCCAAGAAACTAAGGTTTTTTCCTTTTACCCTGCGAGATAGAGTAAGAGATTGGCTGCACACTTTGCCTACAGGAAACATCACTACTTGGGATGATTTGGAGGATAAATTTATGAACAAATTTTTTCCACCCTCCAAGTTCATCAAAAGAAGAGGTGAAATTCATGGTTTCCAGCAGAACCAGAGTGAAAATTTGTATGAGGCATGGGAGAGATTCAAGCTTCTTCTGAAAAGATGTCCTGGCCATGGGTATGATGAGTTTAATCAGATGCAGATGTTTTACAATGAGTTGAGGCCAAATACAAGAATGATGTTGGATGCCTCAGCTGGAGGTACAATTAACAACAAAACAGCTGAAGAAGCAAGAACTTTAGTGGAACAAATGGCTTCAAATGAGCAGTTGTGTCAGAATGATAGAGGAACACAAGTTAGAAGAGGAATTCTTGAGTTAGAAACACAAGATTCACTCTTGACTCAAAATAAATTGGTATCTCAACAATTGGAAGCACTTACAAAAGAGCTTAAGGAGCTGAAAATGGGAGCCTCTACTTCCGCTCAGGTGAACCAGTTGAACAGGAACTTGAGATGTGATTTTTGTCAAGGGCCTCATGAGAATGGATGTTGTGATGCTAAGGGAATTTAGAATGAGCAAGCCAACTATATGGGTAATTTTCAAAAGCAAGGAGGGAACCCCTATTCTGATACCTACAATCCTGGGTGGAAGAATCATCCTAACTTCTCTTGGAAACAACATGATAACCCATCATCAAGCAACCCTCCACAACCTTAAAAGCAAGAGAAGCCAAATGCATTAGAGGAAGCTCTCACTCAATTCATGAAGATGACTCAATCCAATTTCCAGAACATCCACTCTAACTTTCAAACTCACGAGTCTCATTTCAATAACCAAGAGGCTTCTATCAAAAATCTGGAGAATCAAATTAGGCAACTCTCAAAGTAACTTGCGAAGCAAACCAAAGGTAAATTTTCTGCTAGCACAGTTGATAATCCTAAAAATGAGAACTGTGGTGCAATTACTTTGAGAAGTGGGAAAATAATGTCTGAAATTGAGAGGAAGAAAAAGAGAGAAAAAAGTTGTTAGAACCTAAGCGATTGAGAAGTTTAGACCCTCATTAATTTTGATGATAACAAAGTATTCACAAGAGAACAATTTATGTTCTAACAATTCTTGAAGTGTGCAGATACTAATATTACATATACTTCTAAGCCACTTAAGCAAGAAGGAAGAAGTTCACAAGAGAAGGATACACTCCATGTGTCAGCATCCGACTCATCCTAGTATATTGTCTTCATGAGCGTCTGGAATTATCTTTTTGTGACACAAGGCTTATCCATTTGCTACGAAACGTCAGACCTTCCTGCTACGAGCGGCGTCTGAACTTCATTTTAAATCACGTGATGGTCACGTAGTTGCTCGCCCTCTCGTAAGCTTCTGGAACGGATTTCGAATTTGATCTTATGCGCTCAAATTGTTGTACGAGGTATCAAAGGTGACACCTTTAGCTAAAGACAAAAATCGTACAAGCATTTGTGAAAAGCAAGGTAGTACGAAAACGGTAATGTGTACTATGAGATATTCTCTGGAAAGGAAGAAAGAGACAGTTTTTTGAAATCACCTCACTCAATGGAAAGGAGCCATTTTTACTGTAACGGTAATATCCTTTAGAACTCCTATAAATACCCCATGGTATCCATTGAAGAAACTGTCGAAACTCTACAAGAGAATATTGCTTCATTTACTGAGAACAAGCACTGTTGCTATACACTACAAAGAGTCAATACTCTGAAAGCACTGCTTCTGTGAGCAATCAAGTTTCGTGCCAAGTCTCTAGACTACAAGAACTGAACTCAGCGTCCGACACTTTCTTTTAGAAAGCATTTCTGTATTGAGCTTAATCTTTTATCCTCTCTGTGAGAGTTATTTCTGTTTGTATTCAACTTACTTGTAAAAGTTGTTTTGGCCTAGTTAAGGCTGTACCCTCAAAGGCTCGAATGTACTGAGTCGTTTTGAGAAGTTGAGAGTATTGTCAAGGTTGTGACAGTAAAACACTCTTAAGGTTTTGTAATCAGTTGATTATAGTGGAAAATCCTTCAGGAACGAAGGGACTAGACGTAGCTACCAGTTTGGTAGTGAACTAGTATAAATCTCCGTGTCTCTTGCTTTGCTGCTTTCTATTTATCTTTATCTTGTTCTGTTAAAAACAAGTTTTCACAAACTGCTTTTCCAGCGTCCGGTTTATTTTCAGCGTCCGTTAAACAAATTGTTTTGAAAAACCTGTGTTCTTAGTGTTTTTAACTTAAAGTTTGCGAAAAGTTTTCAACACAATTCAACCCCCCCTTCTTGTGTGTGACAACCACCCTAAAAATTCAAATGGAGCCGCCACCAATATTTTATTTTTATAGGAAACATTGGAAAACCTATTTTTTTGAATATTTTTGAATTTAATGAAAAAAGAAGGTCTTTGAACCAGATTTGGGTTCGGGAGTTGGTTACGCGCAAAGAAGGGTTAGCACCCATACACGCCCATTTAAAAAAATGGTACCCGTTAATTGCTTGTAGAAAATTGTTTGCCTTTAAAAAAAATTAATCCTTTTTATCAAATTTATTAAATAATAAGAAAAAGACCCAACAAAATTATAAAAAAAAAACAGAAAGCCTTTTTGATTGTATTTATTATTATTTCATCTCCTTTTAATAAAACAGAAATACAAACTGAAGATAAGAATTAATTTCACAAGTTATTAACTTATTTATTTGGAAAAAATAAGTAAATGAGGAAACAAAATTCAGAAACTTCTTTTTTGCTTTTATATCCAGATTTATACCTTATTACAATTATAACACTTAAACTATTTACAATTTAGCCCTTAACCTGGATTTGGCCCCTTTGGAAGGCCAAATCTCGTAACCCTAATTTAGGCCACTCATGGGACGCAGGAAACAGAGACAGAAGAAGAGTTTGAACCGATGGTAATCAGCAATCATCATACAGAAAGAAAAGATGGAATTACGTTTGCATATTATAGATTCAAATCCAAGTCCAGAACATGTACAAACACAATAAGATGCATAACAGAATACTGAAAGTATACAGAGAAGAGAAGGAAGAAAGAAAAAAAAAACCTGACTTCACAGGTCTTAATCCGAAACAAGAAGACGAGATTAAGAACCCTAAATCCTAATAGTGTTTAAAGAAAGAAAAAAAATTTAAGACTCTCCCTCGTGCCTCGCCTCAGCTTCTTTGGAGATTTTCCAGTCTTTTACTCTTACTATCTCTGCGTGCCCTCCTTGCCTTCAGAAGGATGGGGTATTTATAGCTTCTTGATCTCAACTTCTTCACCGTTTGAAACTCTATCTCTTCATCTTTATCCCTGAAAAAACGAAACAAAATATATGAGTTCATGAAATAGATAAGAATAAGAGATTTTGAAAAGGAACAAAATACTCCCTTTTTGTGAGGCTGATTCGGATCTCATCCTTTTTATTTTTCGAATTTTGAAAAGATGAGACAGTAAAGGTTTCGGATTTGGTGGAGTTTTTGATAAGATGAGGTGATGATTTGGTTTTTGGGGTATGATTCTGTTTTAAGAAAAAGAAAGAAGATAAGGAGAGAAAGATATGGAGGCCGCGGTTGAGAGAAAAAGAGAAAAAGGGGGGAATAGCCGCGGCTTGGATTAGGGTTGCCAAGGTTAGGGTTTGGTTTTGGGGCGAAGGAAGGAAGAAGAGAAGAGATAGGGAAAGGGGAAGATGGCCGAGATAGGGGGAGAAAGATGAGGAGATGGAGAAATGGAGGAGAGGATCATGGGAGAGAAAGAGAGAATGGAAGGGAGAAGGGGCACCGCAGATGAAGGGGAAGAGGGAATGAAAATGGGATTAGGGTTTTCACGTTTTTAGGGTAAATAAAAGATTGGGTCTGGTGGAAAGCTGGGTGTTGGGCCGCGTGGATGCTGGAAGGAAACTGGGCTTGGGGGCGTGCGAGAGGGAAAGCGGGGTGCACGTAGCGAGGGACGCTGCAGGGGAGAAAGTGGGGCGCCTGGGGTGTTTGAAGAAAAAAAGGGGGTGCACGAGTAAAAGGAGATGTTGGGCTTGCCAGGCTGCTGCATGCTGGGTTGTGCTGCTATATGCACCCCCAGTATTGCTATTTATATCCCCTTTCTTCAAAAAAAACATTTTATTTTATTTCTTTTTTTTCTTTCTTTCTTTTTGCCTTCTTCTCTTTTATTTTATTTATTATTACTACTACTAATTTAAAAAAAGTTAAAATAAATAATAAAATAAAATAAAAGGCCGGACAAAATTAGGGTGCTACAGCTGCCCCTCCTTAATTACATTTTACTCGAAGGTCTTCGTGCATTCGTTGTAAAAGGTAATTAAGGATAAATGACTCTAATTTTGTCTAGAATGAAATTGTTTGAGGATGCGAGATTGGCTCCCGACTTTGCTTTGGGGTTTTAGGTTTGATTCCCAGTGAATTCCCGGTAAGGCATAGGTTTGGTTCCTAGCTCTTACAAAATTGGTGAGAGATTCTAGGTTTGATTCCTAGTGAATTCTCGGTAAGGCATAGATCTAATTCCTAGCTCTTACAAAATTGGTGAGAGATTCTAAGTTTGATTCCTAGTGAATTCTCGGCAAGGCATAGGTCTGTTCCTAACCCTCACATCTTTTGTATTGATTATTTCCCAACTTAGGGTAAGTTTGGGGTGCGAGCTTCTTCGTCACTTGACACAAATCTGGGTCAGATTCCCAACAAGGGTAAGTCAGGTTCTTAACTCTTGCTAAAAGGTACAGATTGACTGCCTTACTTTAAGGAATGTCCGTGATATGAGTTTCTCTGTCACTCAATATAAGTTCAGGTCAGATTCCCGGCAAGGTGTAGGTTAGAATCCTAACTCTTGCTAAAGCATGGACTAGTTTCCCTATCGCAGGCGAACGTCCAGGGTACGAGCTTCTCCGTCACTCAAAACAGTTCGGGTCAGATCCCCGATAAGGCATAGGTCAGATTCCTAACTCTTGTTAAAAGGTGTGGATCGATTTCCATAATCGAGGAAGATCCGAGACGCGGGTCAGGTTCCCGACTAAAGGCTTAGGTCAGATTCCCAAGGTGGTGGGTCAGATTCCCAGCAAGGTGCAGGACAGATTCCTAACTTCTTGCTAATAGATTGGGTAGGTTGAGTACTAGTTCTTACTGAGTAACAACAGACCAACTGTATGTGATATTTGAAAGGGTGGGTCAATGGACCCAAAAACTTTGATAGTCATGCAGGATGCAATGAATGGTATGCCATGCATGAAATGAAATTTTTATTTATTTTTTTTAGAGAAATGATTTTGAAGGTGGGTCGGGGACCCAAAAGTATTAATGATTATGCAAAATGCAATGAATGGTATGCTATGCACGAATATTATTATTGTTTTGAATTTTTTGATTTCTCTGAATTCCTTTGAGGACTCTGCCCCTAGACTCATGGGGTGATAACTTTATGTTGGCTTGCTTGTCCAAATGGTTGACTTTGTACTGTACCAGGTTTGCATATTTTGCCCCTTGATAGATCATTTTATGGATCCTCAAATTTTCAGCTTCATGCTTTGAATGCTCCTAAGAGGATTAGACTGACTCCTTTTGATCCTGAGGTTCTTCAGTGTCCTTTTGGCCTTCGTCCAGCCATGTGAGGAAGGATCTATATTGAGACGCGGATCACCTTGTGTAGTTCTGAAACTGGAATGAATGTGAAGCTTGTAGATGATGGGTTCAGCTTTTCCCCCCAGCTTCTTGATTTATGTTTAGATCTGTGAGGTACAATCTGGGTTGACATGTTTGAAGATTTGACCCTAACTTTTGCCTAGGCCGCTCTTTGCGAGTTTTCAACCTAGCGAGTCGCTCTAACTTCTGCCTAGACCGCCCTTTCGGGTTTTCAGCCTAGCGAGCATTTTATTTTATATTCTTTTTTTCAGGTAAAGCAACTGCACTGAGGAGTTTATATGGATCTCCTCTTTCAAAAAAATCAAGTTTTAAGAAAATATGAGCAATTTGACTTTGATCAGAATGGACTTTATTAGGGTTGTAACGTGGTCAGGGGTTAAAGGCTATGAAAGAAAGGATATCTCAGGCTCAAAAAGTATTTAAGAGTTTATGAAAACAAGGATCTTTGGTGCCAAGATGCACTTGGATGGTTGCTAGCACAATTGTCTTGTTTTGCTTTTACATTTTTATTCATTTTTCCTTGCAAGCGTCTTGATATGTTGTATTTAATATTTGCTTGCTTGCTTTGCTTTTTTAACAGACAAAATTTAATGGACTATTGTGCTAGCCTTCAATGTGTGGGTGATCCTTGTTTAGGGTATTTGAAAGAATTTTTTTTTTTATTTTTTTTAGGCTCAAAAGGGGTAGCAAGGGATAAATATTTTTTTTTTATTTTTTGGATAGAGAAAAATGGCCAAACTTCATCTCAAAATCTTATTGCTCACATCTTCACAAAACTTAACTTTTGATAATTTGTGCATTTGCTTTACCATTATTCTGTGAGCTAAAAATTGAAAAAAAAAGTTCAAATTGCAGTTTTATTGATGAACTGAAAAGATGAGAACATAATGAGCTTTTTACAAGATATGCCCTAGGGCTTCGGGCAAAGCGTAAAAACAAATGAAGGTTGCTTAAACAGGGCTATTCCTTGAAGTTTTATCACTCGGTGTTGATCAGAGCCCAACAATTCTTAATGGAGTGGCCCACTGCCTCAGTGCATGTCGTGATGAGCATCATTTGCATCTTCTTCCATCTCTTGACCTATACTGCGCAATGGCTGTAGAGCTTTGAGGTTGCCAATCCTTCCGCTTATTATCCCTGCTTCCACTCTTTCCCCGACAATGATTAGGTCTGAAAAGCTTGAACATATATTTCCCATCATCATATCATAGAAAGGTGACTGGAGAGTGTCAATAAATGTGGTAATCATCTCCTTCTCTGACAGTGAAGGTTCCACTTGGGTTGCAATCCCCCTCCATCTTTGGGCAGACTCTTTGAAGCTTTCATTGCCCCCTTTTACCATGGTTTGCAACTGGGAGCGGCTAGGAGCCATGTCCATATTGTACTTATAATGTTTGATGAAAGCTTTAGCCAAATCATTCCATGAGTTGATTTTGCTCCGCTCTAATTGCATATACTAGCGTAGGGATGCCCCGATAAGACTCTCTTGGAAGAAGTGGATTAGGAGCTTATCATTACTGGAGCAGAAGGTCATCTTCCGGCAGTACATGATGAGGTGGCTTTTTGGACAAGTTAAGCCTTCATACTTGACGAACTCAGGAACTTTGAATTTTGGAGGAATCACCACGTCCAGGACCAAGCATACTTCTGAAGCTTTGAACCCAATATGATTTGCCCCTTCAATGGCTTTCAGCCTATCTTCCATAATTTGGAGCCTCTTCTGATCTAGGGGGTCTCCTAATGGGCCATTGGAAACCTCTCGATACTCATTAGTGCTGGTGGAATGGTTCTCATCAATGGTCAATTTTGGATCCAAGTTCTGCAGAAAGTCAAATATCTTGTCTATCTTACCATTGATTTGGTTGAGTTCTTCTCTCATCGCTTGCTGATTCTGTTCCAACAAATCCATGAGTCTAGATTGGGCTCGAGTCCGGTAGCGATGCAGGGAAAACTTATTTGTATCTATTTTTTTGTTGGGGAGAAAAAAATGAGTTATGTTATGTAGATGCCATGATTATGCATGTCATGAATTTTTTTTATGTACATTTTATGCAAAATAATATGATGGATAATAGAGAAACATATTATTTTTTTTACAAAAATAAAATGAATGCAATGATGTTGCTAAAAAAGAGAAAATGCATTTTTTTGAAGATTTATTTTTTATTTAGAGGAAAAAAGGAATGAGAAGGGAAATTTTTTGTTTTAAACTGTGATTTTTTTGCAAAGAAGAATAACAAATAATATTTTTTAAAGAAAAATATCATTTATTATCTTTCACAATTTTTGAAATGTGAATGGAAAATAAATGGATGGAGGAAAAACGGGCAGAGTGTGCCCCTTGTGATGTAGGCCGGTATTTCCTAAGATCTTAGGTCATACGACTTTTGTCACGTGGAAAATGGGATAAGGTATGCTCATTTCGTGATATGGGCAGGTAGCTCCTTAAAAGGATCTAGGGTTTATATTATGTACCTTTCCATTGGGTGGATTTAAGATACTAATCTAAAAGGTCCCTAGAGCCAAGGGTCCCATTTGAAAATGTTACCACCAATAATAAGTATATTATTAAAGGATGGTTTTTTCTCAAATGGAGCCAAACTCTAGGTGAGGCTTTCATAGGAACCCACTGGCCGTACGTCCAGCAGAGCACCCATTACACAGCCTCTCCTAACTTAAGGTTCATTCGGGCCCGGGTATAGGGCACCCACTCATAGTGTGTGTGAATAAAGTGTATAAAGTGATGTGTGTGAAGGAGCAATAACCTAAAATACTACCCGCTGCAAAATAAATTAACAAATATATTTATATACAAGGTGGCTATCCTAGAGTTCATATATACATGTGAAACAAATAGAACAAAGCAAAATTAAAACAAATAAATCAAAGATAAGAATAAAAGAAAGAAAAGGGAAATAAATCATTTAATAGGCAAACAAATTAATTCAAACAATTTTAAGGCCTAACTCTCTAAAGTCCCCAGTAGAGTCGCCAGCTGTGACAACCACACTAAAAATTCAAATAGAGCCGCCACCAATATTTTATTTTTATAGGAAACATTGGAAACCCTATTTTTTTGAATATTTTTGAATTTAATGAAAAAAGAAGGTCTTTGAACCAGATTTGGGTTCGGGAGTTGGTTACGCGCAAGGAAGGGTTAGCACCCATACACGCCCATTTAAAAAAATGGTACCCGTTAATTGCTTGTAGAAAATTGTTTGCCATTTAAAAAAATTAATCCCCTTTATCAAATTTATTAAATAATAAGAAAAAGAACCCAACAAAATTATAAAAAAAACAGAAAGCCTTTTTTATTGTATTTATTATTATTTCATCTCCTTTTAATAAAACAGAAATACAAACTGAAGATAAGAATTAATTCCACAAGTTATTAACTTATTTATTTGGAAAAAATAAGTAAATAAGGAAACAAAATTCAGAAACTTCTTTTTTGCTTTTATATCCAGATTTATGCCTTATTACAATTATAACACTTAAGCTATTTGCAATTTAGCCCTTAACCTGGATTTGGCCCCTTTGGAAGGCCAAATCCCGTAACCCTAATTTATGCCACGCAGGAAACAGAGACTGAGAAGAGTTTGCACCAATGGTAATCAGCAATCATCATACAGAAAGACAAGATGGAATCACGTTTACATATTATAGATTCAAATCCAAGTCCAGAACACGTACAAAAACAATAAGATGCATAACAGAATACTGAAAGTATACAAAGAAGAGAAGGAAGAAAGAAAAAAAAACCTCACTTCACAAGTCTTAATCCAAAAAGAAGGACGAGATTTAGAACCCTAAATCCTAATAGTGTTTAAAGAAAGAAAAAATTTAAGACTCTCCCCCGCGCCTCGCCTCAGCTTCTTTGGAGATTTTCCAGTCTTTTTCTCTCACTCTCTCTGCGTGCCCCCTTGCCTTCAGAAGGATGGGGTATTTATAGCTTCTTGATCTCAACTTCTTCACCGTTTGAAACTCTATCTCTTCATCTTTATCCCTGAAAAAACGAAACAAAATATATGAGTTCATGAAATAGATAAGAATAAGAGATTTTGAAAAGGAACAAAATACTCCTTTTTTGTGAGGCTGATTCGGATCTCATCCTTTTTATTTTTCGAATTTTGAAAAGATGAGACAGTAGAGGTTTCGGATTTGGTGGAGTTTTTGATAAGATGAGGTGATGATTTGGTTTTTGGGGTATGATTCTGTTTTAAGAAAAAGAAAGAAGATAAGGAGAGAAAGATATGGAGGCCGCGGTTGAGAGAAAGAGAGGAAAAGGGGGAATAGTAACGGCTAGATTAGGGTTGCCAAGGTTAGGGTTTGGTTTTGGGGTGAAGGAATGAAGAAGAGAAGAGGGAAAGGGGAAGAGATGGCCGAGATAGGGGGAGAAAGATGAGGAGATGGAGAAATGGAGGAGAGGATCATGGGAGAGAAAGAGAATGGAAGCGAGAAGGCGTCGCAGATGAAGGGGAAGAGGGAATGAAAATGGGATTAGGGTTTTCACGCTTTAGGGTAAATAAAAGATTGGAGTGCCGTGGAAAGTCAGGTGTTGGGGCGTGGATGCTTTGGAAGGAACCGGGTTTGGGGCGTGCGAGAGGGAAAGCGGGGTGCACGTAGCGAGGGACGCTGCAGGGGAGAAAGTGGGGCGCCTGGGGTGTTTGAAGAAAAAAAGGGGGTGCACGAGTAAAAGGAGATGTTGGGCTTGCCAGGCTGCTGCATGCTGGGTTGTGCTGCTATATGCACCCCCAATATTGCTATTTATATCCCCTTTCTTCAAAAAAAAACATTTTATTTTATTTCTTTTTTTTCTTTCTTTCTTTTTGCCTTCTTCTCTTTTATTTTATTTATTATTACTACTACTAATTTAAAAAAATTTAAAATAAATAATAAAATAAAATAAAAAGACGGACAAAATTAGGGTACTACATTGTGTTCACGTTCAAAAGTGAGGTGGATGGAGTTGAAAATGAGAGCAGTGAAAATAAAGAAAAAGAAGAGAAAAAAGAGGTTGAGAAGAAATCCAACTCAGGAGAGGATGACATAATTATAACTGAACAGTTGCAGGTGGGAAATAAGCCCAAAGTGGTTTCTCCATATATGAAGTTGTCATATCCTCCTGTGAGCAAGAAAAAGGAGAAGGATGAACAGTTCTCTAAGTTCATGGATATCTTCAAGCGCCTACAGATCAACATTCCTTTCGCAGAAACTCTTGAGCAAATGCCCTCATATGCCAAATTCATGAAGGAATTGTTGACCAAGAAGAGGAAATTTAAAGAAGATGAGACTGTAGCTTTGACAGAAGAGTGCAGTGCTATCATTCAAAGAAAGCTCCCTCCAAAGATGAAGGACCCTGGAAGCTTCACAATTCCTTGCACTATTGGGAATTTAAATATTGACAAAGCCCTTTGTGATTTGGGAGCTAGCATCAATTTGATGTCGTTATCTATGTTGAAGAGGTTGGGAGGAGGTGAAGTCAAGCCTACAAGAATGACACTGCAACTGGCAGATAGGTCAATCAAATACCCTTATGGAAATATGGAAGATGTGTTAGTAAGGGTTGGCAAATTCCTTTTTCCAATGGATTTTGTGATCGTTGACATGGAAGAAGACAAGGAAGTCTCTCTTCTTCTTAGAAGACCTTTCCTAGCTACAGGAAGAGCCTTGACTGATGTCCAACAAGGTAACTTAATTTTGATGTTCCAAGATGAGAAGGTGACTTTCAATGTGTTTGAGGCTATGAGGCATCCTGATGACACTGCCAAGTGCTCTAGAATTGATATGATTCGGGAGTCGGTTGGAGAATTGTTTAATCGAGACCAACCTTCCAAGTCCTTAGAGAAGGTGATCGGGAATTCCATGGAGGAGATGGATGAAGAGTTGGATGATAGGATGGAAAATTGTCAGTGCAGAAAAAAGGAAGAAAAGGAAAGAGTAATATGCATGGGGGCCATGGGAAACAAGTCCCAATTTGCAAAATTAAAGTCCAAAGAAGGCACATGCAAAACTTACTCATTCCTATGAAAAGTGCACCCAACAGGTAAGAGTTGACAATATCCACCCACATAAATTCAAGAGGAGAAAAAGGAGACCAATGAGAAAAAGGGAAGTGATTTTCATACAAGCACTCAAGACTATGGGTGTGCCTCTTCTCAAGGAAGGATGTGCTTCAATCTTCTTTTCTTCCTTTAAGGAGCCTTGACCGACTCCTTCAAGCGTCAAGCTAGTGACATTAAAGAAGTGCTTCATGGGAGGCAACTCATTGGTGGTGGCGTCTGGCGGCCCACCTTTCTCATTTCAAGTTAGCGGTTGAGTCGAGTGGCTCACTGCAGAGGTTATATCATTCTTTCTTTTCTTTTGTTGTTTATTTTTATGTTAAATTTAATTTCTTTATGTATGAAGTTGATACCATGCACCCTATGGCTGACTGAGCTCTTTGTTACTCTATGGCATTCCTTTTCATTTGAGAATTTGTCTGTGAACTGTCCTATTATTGTGTGCATGATGTGTATGATCAAGGAGCTGAAACTTTTGTTGACATGACCCTTTTGAAGCAGCTTCTTGCAACCGTAACTCTTAAGAACTTCATTGGTCATGAATCTTTTCTCATTACAAAAAGTAAAATCTGTGAGTGTTTGAGCCTAAACAAAATTTTATTTATTCTTGAGTGCTCCAACATTTGTATGAATTCTTCAGAACTTGACTCAGTTCTTGATTGCTTTTGCATTGCATGTGAACACACACACAGATGATTGAGATTTTTGTTTTTCTCTGAATAGCCAGAGCCTTTGATTGCCTACCCTTGTGAATTTATCCTTTGCTAGCCTTTTGAGCCTTAAGCCTTTTTGTTGAATCTTAAGCACAATACAAGCCAATAACCGAAAAAACCAATTGTCCCTTTAAATTGGAGTTGAGAGATTGTGTTCTATAAAATTGGTTATTTGGTTGTAAATTAAGTTTGAGGTTGCTTGAGGGCAAACAACAATCTTAAGTTTGGGGTGGCTACACAATGTATGTAGTTCATTTCCAAAAAAAAAAATGAACAGGCCAGAGGAGAACAACAATAGAAAGATCCAAATTGTGATTTCAAAAAAAAAAAAAGAGAAGTCAATGAGAAAAACAAAGAAAAAATTCCCATTTAGCTTGTCGATATACAAAGCGTGGTAATGGGGGGAAGTTGTGAATTGATACAAGGTATGAATAAGAAATAATAGAGGCATCTCTTGGCTCCAATTAAGTTAGCCTAGATCCAAAAAATATCTTCCCTTACCTAAGCCCCATTTCACCCTTTGAAAAGATCGCATAATGTGTGTGGCATTTACGTGTATTTGCTTTCCTAGAATTTTGTCAAGCCAATGGTAGATGATTGCATTTGGTGTGAATTGAGTGTAAACAGTACCCTTTAAATAGTTGAGTGGAGTGAAACACATTATCTGGAAAGGTATAATGGGAATTGATTTGTGGCTCTGAGGAAATAAATTCATTTTGGTTATTTGAGTTGTGATAATTAGAAAGCATGAATTCAAAAGAGTAGGTGAATTGATTGTGCATGGATTGCTGATTTTTTTTTTTTTTGAAAAGTTCACCAAGATGAATTGGAATTATTTGAAATCCTACCCGTGTTTTTGATTGAATTTGCTTGAGGACAAGCAAAGAGCTAAGGTTGGGGTTGTGATAAATCTTCATCACATGTAGATTTATAGAGTTAAATTGGATAATTGCTTTGTGAATGAAGAGAATTGAACGTGATTTTATGCTTAAATTGTATGATTTAATGTATTCACTTAGATTCATTCTAACGTTTGTGTATTTGTGTTTTCTATGATTTTTTATCTCTAAGTGCATAGGAATGAGAGCATAGGCAATGGATTGATCTTGGAAGGTGAAGAAAGGCTGAATTTTGGAGTCTGCACGCGTGAAACGCACCCGGAGCGCAACCTGAGTGCTGAAATTCGAGCTGTTCTGTTGCTGTGAGCGTGAAACGCGCTGTATCATGGTCTGCTATTTGCTTGCACGCGATGCGCACCTGGAGCGTGCCTGACACGCGAATTCTGCTACCTGTCTGTCTTGGAGCGCACAAAGTGCGTGTGGAGCGCACCCAGAGCGTACTGGTCGTGCTGTAACTTTAAAATCTCGCGTTTTCACTGATTTTGAGGATTTCTTTATCATATCTAAGACCTAAAAATGTTGGGAGGCTTGTCAAGGAGTGCCAGGGTTTCATTCTCCACCATCTCCAAAGAGAATTCAAGCTTGGGAACAAGGAATTGAGTCATCAATGGAGTGGTTCTCTATCGTTATTTCTATTTTCTGGTTTGCTACTTTGTTCTCTATGAGTAGCTAAAATCCTTTAGGCTAGGGTTAGATGAATTTTGTAGAAACTCTTATGTAGTTTGATTTACTTATATCAAAGCAAGTTTATTTCATTTATATTTGAGCATTTATCGCTATTCTTAATGCTTTTGGTAATTGATCACTATCAAATTGATTTTGAGTTCGTCTCACAATTCAGAAATTGGGGTTTTGAACTTGATAATGGGATTGTTGTCCATATTCATAATTATTATAGGAATGACTTTGTGAATATGTGTTCTTATGAATCATTATTCTTATTGCTTAGCCTAGCTTTAAATCACCTAAGGGATTAGGGGTTTTAGTTAGAGTAAAGGGTTTATGAGGCAAGGAATTGTCCTTAAACTAATTTCATTGATTCAAACTTCAATTTTACACGGAATAACTTGTGTTGATTGTAGATTAAATGCATAAGAGTAGAAACAGAAGGATTCAGCCCCTAGTCGCTTTTATTCATTCGAATTCTATTACTTTTTATTATTTCAGTTGTTACAAATATCATCAATTTCAAATACAAAGGTTTGGTTCCTATTCAAAATTGTTACAAAGTTTGTTAAGTTAAATAATAAATCACAATCCCTGTGGATTTGATTTTTTTATTACTTGATGACGAAATCGTACACTTGTGATTAGCCTAACACAGAGTTATGCGGTAGTTAACCAATTCACCCAATTTTTTTCCTCTAATTTTTTTCCCTTGTTTTCTTCATTTTAAAAAAAACTAGCAAAACTAAAACAAACACACAACTAACAAAAAATAAAAATAAAAATAAAATGAATAAAGTGAAAGATTAAGAAAAACTCATTGAGAAGTTGCCACTGGATCCCATAGCTTGTGGCTTGATGGCCAAGTGACAAACAAAGAGTAGAAGTTTATCCCTAGATCCCATGGCTTGCAGCAAGGCCATTGCAGAAGTAATAAGAATCTAATCTCAATTCCTCCTAGCAAGTGTGTGGAGATTCCATTGATCTCTTTAAGCATAATAATGAGTTTACTTCCTCTTGGGTCAAATGTAATTTTCTCAAAAGAAATTAACAAACAAGTGGAAGGGAACAAATTTGCAAAGTCCACAAATGCAAGTAAACCAATGTACTTATCCAATGCATCATGTTCCTTCTTGCTTTCCATTTCTTGTCCCTCTCTTTCCAACTCATCTCCCACTACCACTTCATCTTCATTTTGGTTCATGCTTGCAATCATATTTTGCTCAAATTGTGCTTCATGTGGCTTTTGTAATAACTGTTTACAAATTTCCTCAATTTGCATTTTAAAATTTTGCTCCAGAGCTTCAATACAATCACAATTGGCTCTTACTTTGGTCTCAGAGTTGGATAACTCTTGAGCATATTGTGCCAGAGCAATTTTCAAAGGTTTTGGCTCTTTGGAGATTACTTGTAAGCATGGTGGTGGTGATGGCAAAGATGATGAAAAGGATTCCCATTCCTCCTTGGAGAATATAAATGCATGCATTTTTGTCATACAAAATAAAAATTAAAACAAAAATTAAAAAGATGCAAATTGAAATTCAATTAGCTACACTAATATTAACAAATGTCAATCTCCAGCAAAGGCACAAAAAACTTGATGAGCACTTTGGCAAGCATACCAAATCGCTACTATAGTATAAAAATTATCGTCCACAGGGATTGTATTGTTAATTACTAGCTTACTAATTTAATTTCGTTTGAGCTGGCAGAAAATTCAAGTGATTTGTATATAACCTTCAAGACTAAAATGAGCAAAAAAAATATTTTTGTATTTTTTAGATAAAAACATGAAAATAGAAATTGGGTTCTAAACAATTAAAGATAAATTGTTAGAGGATTGATTTCACTGCCCTTCCTACTGGCCCCTTACACTAGATTTTAATATGAAAGGTTCATCAAAATTCAAGAAGCTGAGTTTTTATACTTATCCCCTAATTTCTTAGGTTAATAATTCTTCCTATTAAAAAGTATATTTCAATTCCTTGAGATATAACAATCTAACAAGAGCACTAAGAACACATCCACTCAATAATGTTAATTTGATTGTGTCCTTATTCCTATAATAACACGCATAAATCGTTTGTTCTCAACAACAACATAAATCCTAATTTTCCAATTGTGAATCTAAAACTGTAGATAAACAAGGATTTCAAGAACAAACCCTTAAATTATAATAAACCCAGAAAATTCATATCAAAACCCACTTATAAGATCAATCATACAGACAGTTCCATCTACCCTTAACAAAGGAAAATTAAACTAACACAGTTATAAAATAAAAACCGATCAAAAGAGTAGTTGAATAATCCTCCGGCATGAGCTTTAACCTCTCAGCAATAGCTCTCTCTTTGACTCTTCCTCCTCCTCTTTTTCTCTCCAATGTTCCGTTCTGCCTCCCTATGAACCGTCTGCCCCTTTTTATATCCATAAACTAGATTGATTATGCTTTTATTCAATTTCTAAAACGCACCTCCATCTATCCCTTTAGCTTCTCCATTTATTCACGTAATCAACATGCTCGGCCTATCATGAATCAGCTTGATTTCTCTATTCAATGATAAATCAACGTGAATCCTCCAATTGAATTCCAAAAGACATGAGAGATTGTTACTTTACTAGCCAACTCCATGAAACAAAAGAAAATGCCAAAAAAGCTTAGCATTTCTTAAAAAAAAAATTTCTATAAAAATAAAATAAAACAAAACTAAACCTTTAAAAATACTAATTAAAATAATAAAATAAAATAAGAAAACTAATAAAAACTTAACTAAAAATATCTACAATTTGAGATTCATCACAAAACTCCAATAGAATTTCTCTCAATCAAGCTAAGTATGCAACTGAAGTTTTGGAGAGATTTGGAATGAGTGATAGCAAGCCTGTACTTAGTCCTATTGTGCCTGGTTCAAAACTATCCCGAGAAGGAAGTGGTGGAGAAGTGGATGCAACAAATTTCAAGTAATTAGTAGGCTGCTTGATGTACCTAACAGCAACTAGACCTGACCTTATGTTTGCTGTCTCACTGATCAGTAGGTACATGGATAAGCCAACCGATTTACACCTACAGGCTGCCAAAAGAATTCTTAGATACTTGAGGGGAACTATCAATCTTGGAATTCAGTATACTCACACAGGAAGAAACGAGTTTATAGCCTACACTGATAGTGACTATGCAGGAGATATTGATGATAGGATAAGCACTTCAGGTTATGTATTCATTTTGGGCTCGGGTGCCATTTCCTGGTCTGCCAAGAAACAGCCACTGGTAACTCTCTCTACCACTGAGGGAGAATTTATATCAGCTGCCTCTTGTACTTGCCAAGCTAGTTGGCTAAGGAGGATATTGGAGAAACTTGATCTTCCTCAAAACAAGACTTATGTGATATTTTGTGATAACCGTTCCACAATTAAGCTGTCCAGGAATCCGGTCCTCCATGGTAGAAGCAAGCACATAGATGTGAGGTTCTATTTCCTTCGTGATTTCGTGAAAGAAGAAGTGATTGAGCTTGTTCATTGCAGCACACAAGATCAAGTGGCTGATATTATGACCAAGCCCCTGAAGACTGAGACATTTCAGAGACTCAGAGGAAGACTTGGAATGTACAAGTTGCAGAGTTGAGCTAGTTGCAGAGTTGTGCAAGTTGTAGAGTTGAGTTGTTGCTGATTTAAACTAGTTTGCTGCTTAGCAAATCTAGTTTAAGAGAGGATTTGTTGGACTATTTCTGTTGTTGGACTATTTCTGTTGTTTGTGGTTTGGGCCGTTTGGGCCTTGTATTCGTGTAATATAGATATTGGGACTTAAGCCCATTTCACTAAGTAGTTTGTTAGAGTTGTTAATTTCTATTAAGACTTGTTAGTTACAATTAGTTGTCCCTGATGTATATAACTGACTTTACTCAATGAGAATGAAGTGATTCGATTCATTCATTTTTCAATCCCTAACATCCATAAGTTTCACGTTGCGACAGATCTAAGGGGTCTCGTGGTGGCCGAGAAACGGTAGAGCTCGTGGAGAAGACGTTTGAGGGGTTCCGGTCGTGCAAACTTGCGATTGCAACGAGGAGCCACCATGGGAGAACCTGCAACGTTTGCGCGTTTAAAATGAAAGAAATTAAAATAAAAAATATTCAATTGTTCCTTGAGTAGTTTAATTAGTGTGCTCAAGCATGACCACACTCGCAAATGATTATCCTCCAGACTCCAGTCTCGTCGGCAACGTTGTTGGCACAGTGAGCACAATATAGTGGTTGAAAACAAATCCAGAGAGAAATGAGATGGTGCCTTCGAAAAACGTGCAAAATTGAAAAAAATGAGAGCGTCACGTGACATTTATAGTGAAAATACTAATCAGAGTCGTACATTTCTCATTTTAACCGTGTATTCTCACCTGAGTCATATATATATATATATATATATATATATATATAGATAGGGGTGTACCTATGTTCAATTGAGTGTTCAATTTTTTGAAATCTTACTTAGGTTTTTGTAAATTTTTTATTTGACTCCGCTGACTTTACAGTTTTGCACCCACTTTCCATAATTACACCATCTCTCTCATTTCATTTGTTCGAATTGGTCTTTGACAAAAACACAGAGATCAATTTAGTCCCTGAGAAATGAAAAATATCAATTTGTTCATAAAAAATATCAAATTTTGGTCAAATTAATCATTTTTAAGATATTTTTAGGGATATTTTAGTTCCTGTCAGAGACTAATTTGATCGATATCTGAAATTCTTAAAGACTAAATTGATATTTATTCATTCGTCAGGGACTAAATAAGTCTTTATGTTTATTGTGAAGGACCAATTTGAGTCTATGCTCATTTTATTTATAAGCAAGAAACCTAAAGCTCACTTAATTGTTATTTTGAAATTTGAAAACAAGAACCACTATACCTGACGTAGGGAGTTTTGACAGTATATAGCTAATTTATTGTTAATTTCATTTTTTACCTTTAATTTTGTTTTTAAATTGTAGAAGATAATAAATAGATTTTTGAATGGGATACTGTTCCGGACTGGGCCGAGGCCCAATCCGAAGATCCACCTTCCAAGCCCAATATGAAGTTCTGTCCACGGCTCTCCGTCTTCCCTCAACGCAGCCGACCCAACGGTTCTCGGCATTAAAGGAATTTAATGCCGACTTCCGGGTTTCACGGAACGGTTACACATCGACAAGAAACTGGCCCTCAACTCATATTTAAAGAAGACCGCGTCCAACGGTCGAGGTAATGATTTTTCTACCACCTCTTTACTCACCTCTACACACCGACTTGAGCGTCGGGTGTTTGCAGTACACCACCCAACACGCCGCCGCCATCCGTCAGCGAGCACACCCGCACTGCTTCCCTCCGGTCATCCTCTGAAGTTCTGTTCAGAACATTGGCGCCGTCTGTGGGGATCGTTTCTGATTCCATCTTCTTTGTCGAAGTCTCCCTTCTTCACTCGACGATGATCGGATCGGCGTCGGTCGCGACTAGCTGTTCCACTCATGCGAACGCAGATCTTGAACCACCAAACCAGCCGATAGCTCGGCGAACCACCTCTCCGGCATGACGCCGTTCCGATCGTTCTTTGCTCAAACCGATGCCGAACGGAGACCGCCGCCATCCTCATTCGCGAAGTTCCGCGAATTCATCCGCCATGCCGGCGATGCATGCTCGTAATCAACGCCTCTGATCGAATGGAGAATCGCCGAAGGAACTCTCGCTCGCGTTGCCACCCAAATCGAAATGAAAGATCGAGTCTCTCATTCTCCTCGGAGATCGAAGAGTCCGAAAATCTCAGATCTGCTCATCGCCACCACCGCGGGCACGACTCCACGCCGCTCACGCATAGAGCACTCCGGCGTGCTCATTCGCTTCATCAACTCCTCGGGCGATGACCACGAGTGACTCGAGCGGGCCTTTGGTCCTTTACATCCGAGATCATGAAATTCCCGATTCCGAAGCATCTTCAGAAACCACCCGCTTTGAACTCATACGACGGCACCACCGACCCCGACGAGCATGTTGGTTGCTTTGATACTATCATGGGCTATCGAGGCGCCCAAGGGTCGGTGAAGTGCAGAATCTTTCCTCACTCAAGAAAGCGGCGTTGTCTTAGTTCCAGACTCTTAAGAAAAATTACATTGGTTCGTAGGTGAGCTCGTCGACCCGATTCTCCGCGCATTTCATCAAGCTGCGTCTAAAGTCCAACCCAAGTCGCCGGCAGCGCGGCGCAATTCAGAAGAAAGATGAGTCTATCGGAGACTACGTCGAGCGCTTCAACAAAGAAGCCATTTTGGTGAAGAAATGCTCGACGAGATGAAGTCATATTTGCTAGAGCAAGGCCTGGTCGAAGGAAGTTTATTCGTCGACATCGGTGTCGACAAACCGAGGTCCTCGACCGAAGTTCCTGGCGAGCCCAGAAATTTATGAATTACGAAGAGAAGTTGATAGCCTCAAAAGCCAAAGACAAATCCCCAGAGTAACACTGACAAGCAAAGATGAAGAAATATTATAGTTGAAACAAATGTATCCTAAACACATAAATGTGAAGCAGTGAAGTATGATTGAAGAAATACACAATCAGCATTTATTTACTATCAAAACCTTGCACCTCTGATGGAACCTCGTGCCGAGACCGCGTGCACGAGATCGTGATAAAGCCTTGTGCCTTGCACAAGCACCTGATGAAGAGATCGAGCCTCGTGCCGAGACCGCGTGCACGAGCTCGTGATAAAGCCTTGTGCGCTTGCACAAGCACCTCTGCAACAGGTGGATATGCAGTCCAGTACTCGAGCGACCTACCAGGCCCACCTCTGCAATTTCAAAATTCAAACGACCTTGAACTCGGCTACGTCATTGACCTTGATTATTTGATGACCCCAACCTTGCCGCTTGGACAGCCAGATCAACTACTCCCACAGGGAAGTATAAAACTCGACTACGAGCACTTTACTCAGCATAAATTTAACGCTAACTTAATTACATCAAGTTGTTGCAAATTGTCTATACTTTGACAGGAACAAATGATAAAGCCTCGCGGCGCTGGGCACAAGCACTGCGGATCGACCTCGCGTCGACACCGCGTGCACGAGCTCGTGATAAAGCCTTGCGCGCTGGCACAAGCACCGATGAATGAAGAGATCGACCTCGTGCCGAGACCGCGCGCACGAGCTCGTGATAAAGCCTTGTGCGCAACGCACAAGCACCTGATAAATCAAGAGATCGACCTCGTGCCGAGAACGCGTGCACGAGCTCGTGATAAAGCCTTGCGCGTTGGCACAAGCACCTGATGAATGAAGAGATCGACCTCGTGCCGAGACCGCGCGCACGAGGCGCAGCTTCTGCGGCCGCGACGAGGTCGACTTCATTCATCAGCTGTGCCAACGCCATGCTTTATCACGAGCCTGCACGCGCGATCGAACGCAGGTCGACACTGTGCCAGCGCCACGCACGAGCTTCGTGCACGCGTCTGCGACGAGGTCGATCTTCATTCATCAGGTGCGCTAACGCACAAGGCTTTATCACGGCTGCGTCTGACGATCGACATAGTGTTAACGCGACAAGGCTTTATCACGAAGCTTCGCAGCGCGTCTGAGAGGTCGATCTCTTCATTCATCGTGTGCGCCAACGCACAGGCTTTATCACGAGCTCGTGCGCCGGTCTCGACGAGTCGATCCAAGTGCTTGTGCCAGGCGCAGGCTTTATCACGAGCTCGTGCAGCGCGGTCGACGCAGGTCGATCTCTTCATTCATCGTGATAAAGCCTTGCGCGCCGCACAAGCACCTGATGAAGAGATCGACCTGCGTCGAGCCGCGTGCACGAGCTCGTGATAAAGCCTTGTTCGCTGGGCACAAGCACCGATGAATGAAGAGATTGACCTCGCGTCGAGACCGCGTGCACGCAGCCACGATAAAACCTTGGCGCTGGCACAAGCACCGATGAATGAAGAGATCGACCACGCGTCGAGACCGCGTGCACGAGCTCGTGATAAAGCCTTGTGCGTTGGCACAAGCACCTGTGATCGACCTCGTGCCGAGACCGCGTGCACGAGCTCGTGATAAAGCCTTGTGCGTTGGCACAAGCACCTGATGAATGAAGAGATCGACCTCGTGCCGAGGCCGCGTGCACGAGCTCGTGATAAAGCCTTGTGCGTTGGCACAAGCACCTGTGATCGACCTCGTGCCGAGACCGCGTGCACGAGCTCGTGATAAAGCCTTGTGTGTTGGCACAAGCACCTGATGAAGAGATCGACCTCGTGCCGAGGCCGCGTGCACGAGCTCGTGATAAAGCCTTGTGCGTTGGCACAAGCACCTGTGATCGACCTCGTGCCGAGACCGCGTGCACGAGCTCGTGATAAAGCCTTGTGCGTTGGCACAAGCACCTGTGATCGATCTCGTGCCGAGACCGCGTGCACGAGTTCGTGATAAAGCCTTGTGCGCTTCACAAGCACTGCGGATCGACTGCGTCGAGACCGCGTGCACGAAGCTCGTGATAAAGCCTTGTGCCTTGCACAAGCACATCAAGCCTCGTGGTCGAGAATCGCCAGCAGACGCGTGGAACACGAAGGTCCGTGAACGAACTAATGAACAAGCACGACATGACGACACTTGCAGCTCTCATTTAACAAGGACGCCGAACGCCGACATCAACGAACTCGACAACAAGTCACCACCTCGACATTCGAAAGCCAGCGACTGGGGTAATCGTTCTGATCGGGCCGAGGCCCATTCCGAAGATCCACCTTCCAAGCCCAATCTGGTTCGCTCCACGGCCTCCGCCTTCCTCAACGCAGCCGACTAATCTGCTTCGGCATTAAAGGAATTTAATACCGACTCCGGGTTTCACTGAACGGTTACACATCGACGAACTGGCCCTCAACTCATATTTAAAGAAGACCGCTACGAATCCGGCCGAGGTAATGATTTTTCTACCACCTCTTTACTCACCTCGACACACCGACTTGAGCGCCGGAGTGTTTGCAGTACACCACCCAACACGCCGTCGCCATCCGTCAGCGAGCACAACCGCGACCGCTTCCTCCTCCGGCCATCCTCTCAAGTTCGTCGTAACCGCGCACGAGACCGCTTCTACTATTTTTCCTTCATCAAGCTCGGCATAAGTGGAAGACCACCCTAGCCTTTTTCTCGATGAAGACTTGGTGAATGGAAGGTCGAACTATTTGATTCCCTATTGGTGAAAGCCTATATGGCTAACTTTGACGCCGAAGAATCTTGATAGACTGGGGAGCTCGGCGGATATCATGTTCTACGAGCCGCTTAAAACCTTGAAACTACCGTAAAAGATCTCGCATCGCATCGGTCCGACCTGACTGGTTTCAACGGTTCGAAAACAAAGCCGTTGGGCTATGTGGAGTTGATGGTGACTTTTGGAGAGCAACCAATCTCCAAAACTGTGAAGGTCCAATTCATCGTGTTACCATGCAAGTCTGTTTACAACTGCATCATCGGACGCCCGACACTGGGTGAGTTAGGAGTTGTAACCTCGACAGTCCACCTGAAAATGCGTTTTCATGATGACGAAGACAAAGTCGCTACCATCGGCCGACCAAGAAGCTGCGAGGAGATGTTATATTTTATCTTTGAAGGTCAAGAGCAAAAGGAAGAGAAACAACTCCCATCGACCAAGAAACTTGATCCTGCAAAGGTCGCCGCAGACGCTAATCTCACCGATTTCGACGCCAGGATTGAGCTCGAGGATGAGATACAGAAGACGACCTCCTGGCCCGCGAGCTCCACCAAAAGATTAAAAGACCAAGACCTAATGGAGAATTCATCCGAAGTTCAACTAGGAGAAGACCCAGGAAGACAAAGGAAGCTTGGTGTCGATCTCCCAACAGTCAAATTGCAAATAACAGAGTGCCTCAAGTCCAATGCCGACCTCTCCGATATTGCTCGCCACCAACTCGCTCTCGATCCCAAGGCTCATTGGGTAGCTCAAAGGCGCCGTAGCAAGCTCCCAAAAGCCGGCCGCCGCCAAAGTCATCGAAGACTTAATTAAGGTGAATTCATTAGGAGGTCAAATATACTACTTGGCTATCAAATGTTGTATTGGTTAAGAAATCTAATGGAAAGTGGCGAATGTGTGTTGATTACATCGATCTTAACAAGGCGTGCTCCCAAAGACGCCTACCCCTCCCTAATATCGACAAACTCGCCGACAATTCCTCTGGTTTTCAATTGTTGTCTTTCATGGACGATACTGGGTACAACCAGATTCCGATGCATCATGCTGATCAAGAAAAAACCGCGTTCATGACGGATAAAGGTAATTACTGCTATAACGTAATGCCTTTTGGCATTAAGAACGCTGGAGCGACATATCAGCGCCTGATGAATAAAGTCTTTGCCAACCAGATCGGTAGAATGCTGGAGGTATATATGGATGACATGATAGTAAAAACAACGAAAGAAATCGACCACGTCGTCGATCTTAGAGAAGTCTTTGCTGAAGTACGAAGACATAATATGAGGCTCAATCCGGAAAAGTGCACTTTCGGAGTTCGAACTGGAAAATTTCTAGGTTTCTACCTAACCGAGAGGGGAATCGAGGCCAACCCCGATAAATGTCGGGCTGTAATAGAGATGCAAAGAACCATCGCCAAAGAAAAACATCCAAAGACTCACTGAATGCTAGCCTCCTTGACGAGGTTTATCTCAAAATCTCCAGAACATGCATTGCCTTTCTTCCGCTTGCTCAAGAAGGGAATTCGGGGAATGGTCACCCGAAAGTGCGAAGAAGCCTTAACACGTAAAACGATACTATCCCAACCGCCGCAGCCGACGAGGCCGCTCTCCGTGGGAGGTCCTTTATCTCTACTTGGCAAAGGTCGAACGAAGCTCGAGTGCCGTCCTCATTCGCTGGCGTATGAGGACCGTAAACCGGTCTATTTTATAAGCAAAGCACTTCAGGGCCCGTAGATGAGATACCGTAAATCGAGAAAGTCGCGCCAGACCGATAATCGCGGCTCGACGCTGAGACAATACTTTAGCACATCCCATAGTGGTTCGAATCGACCACCAATCAAACAGATTCTACACAGCCTGACCTGCAGGCGTATGATCAAGTGGTCGGTTGAGTTGTCCGACCGAGTCACTTTCGAGCCGAGACAAACTATCAAAGCCCAGTGCTTGGCGGATTTCATTGCCGAGATGACTCCTGGAGCTACAGAACAGTGTTCCAAATGGACGGTCCATGTCGACGGATCGTCGAATTCCAAGGGCAGTGGCGCTGGTTTGTTGCTCGAGAACGACGACGGGCTGATCGTCGAATTTTCATTGGGATTCTCCTTTCCCACCTCCAACAACCAGGCAGAGTACGAAGCGTGTTTAGCTGGCCTCACACCGCTCGAGACTTCTGGCTACCGAAGAGGTAAAGCTCGTGAATCGATTCTCACTAGTTGTGTCCCGTGATAAGTGGAGAATACCAGGCTAAAGATCCACTTCTTCAAAAATACCTCGCCTGGTAAAGAAGAAAATGAGCGACTTCACCTCCGTGGAGATCGTGACACGCCCGAGAGAACAAAACGCCGAGCCGATGACATTCGCCCAAACTCGCCAAAGACGAAGCTCAGAAACAACAGATCGGTAATACAAGAAACACCGCCAAGCCTAGCATTACCGCCGTGGTTGATACCACTTATGACGCAGGTATCGAGGAAACTTCCAAATTCGCTTTGCAATTTCCTGCAAGTGTCGATGATCCGCCCGATGAGCCCGATAGCTTGGATGACACCGATTCAAGAATTTATTCAATTGGCCGGCCACGATGATGAGAAGGAAGCCGCAAAAATCCTAAAAAGGCATCTTCGCATTCTATGATCGACGGTATCTTATATCGAAGAGGTTCTCCACCCTCGCTGAAATGCGCCGACGATACCCGAGCGCAATATGCACTTGCCGGAAGTGCATGAAGGCATATGTGGGCAACACCTTGGAGGACGTTCCTTGGCAAAGAAAATCCTCCGCGCAGGTACTACTTGGCCGACCACGAACGCGACGCCGATATCGTTCGTGAAGAAATGCGACAAATGCCAGAGACATGGCGATCTACACTTAGCTCCTCCTACAGAGTTAACATCCCTGACATCACCATGGCCCTTTGCTTGGTGGGGTATTGATAGACTTTGACCTTTTCCAATGGCTCCCGGACAGGTAAAATACCTGGTCGTTGCGGTAGATTACTTCACCAAATGGGTTGAGGCAGAGCCCCTGGCGAAGATAACTGCAAAGAACTTGATTAAGTTCTTCAAAAGATATATTCTCGACAAGGTTCGGATTCCCTGTGGTGGTCACACCGACAACGGAACGCAATTCACAGATCGCGGATTCAAAGACCTTGGAAGATCTCGACATCAAACAAAGACTTCACCTCGGTAGAACACCCCGCATTTAACGCCAAGCCGAGGCCGCGAACAGAGTTATCTTACGAGGTCCAAACGAAGATTGGATGAGGCGGCAATCAGGCGTAAGAGCTTCCCGAGTGCTCTGGGCGTGTCGGACTACTCCACATTCGACGGCCGGAGAATCTCCTTTCGCCTCACATATGGGACAGAGGCCATCATTCCCGCCGAGATTGGGAACTTAGTTGGAGAACCTCGCATCCCCAGAGTAGCGTTGACAACTGTCAGAGTATACGAGAAGAACTCGACCTCCTTGACGAATGCAGGGAGCTTGCAGCACTCAGCGAGGTCGCAGTGAAACAGAAAATCGCAGCAAGATACAACCGAAGTGTTGTACCTAGGGAATTCATGCCTGGGGACTTAGTTCTTCGACGAGCTGATGTTGGCCTGAAGAACGCCACACAAGGGAAACTTGCACCCAATTGGGAAGGCCCGCATTGCACTGTCGCAAAGACAAAACGCGCCTACACCCTCGAGACATCAGCAGGACAAAGAAATTCCAAGAACTTGGAACGCAAAGAAAGATGAAGAAATATTATAGTTGAAACAAATGTATCCTAAACACATAAATGTGAAGCAATGAAGTATGATTGGAGAAATACGCAACCAGCATTTATTTATTATCAAAGCCTTGTGCGTTGGCACAAGCACCTGATGAAGAGATCGACCTCGTGCCGAGACCGCGTGCACGAGCTCGTGATAAAGCCTTGTGTGTTGGCACAAGCACCTGATGAAGAGATCGACCTCGTGCCGAGACCGCGTGCACGAGCTCGTGATAAAGCCTTGTGTGTTGGCACAAGCACCTGATGAAGAGATCGACCTCGTGCCGAGACCGCGTGCACGAGCTCGTGATAATGTGCGTTGGCACAAGCACTTGTGATCGACCTCGTGCCGAGACCGCGTGCACGAGCTCGTGATAAAGCCATGTGCGTTGGCACAAGCACCTGATGAAGAGATCGACCTCATGCCGAGACCGCGTGCACGAGCTCGTGATAAAGCCTTGTCGACCTCGTGCCGAGACCGCGTGCACGAGCCCGTGATAAAGCCTTGTGCGTTGGCACAAGCACCTAATGAAGAGATCGACCTCGTGCCGAGACCGTGATAAAGCCTTGTGCGTTGGCACAAGCACCTGTGATCGACCTCGTGCCGAGACCGCGTGCACGAACTCGTGATAAAGCCTTGTGTGTTGGCACAAGCACCTGTGATCCACCTCGTGCCGAGACCGCGTGCACGAGCTTGTGATAAAGCCTTATGCACCTGTGATCGACCTCGTGCCGAGACCTCGTCATAAAGCCTTGTGCGTTGGCACAAGCACCTGATGAAGAGATCGGCCTCGTGCCGAGACCGCGTGCACGAGCTCGTGATAAAGCCTTGTGCGTTGGCACAAGCACTGCGGATCGACCTCGTCACGAGACCGCGTGCACGAGTTCGTGATAAAGCCTTGTCGCGCTGGGCACAAGCACCGATGAAGAGATCGACCTCATGCCGAGACCGCGTGCACGAGCTCAAGAGATCGACCTCGCCGAGACCGCTGCGTGCACGAACTCGTGATAAAGCCTTGTGCGCTGGGCACAAGCACGCCAAGCCTCGTGGTCGAGAATCGCCAGCAGAGGTGGAACACGAAGGTCCCAAACGAATCGATAAACAAAGCACGACCCGACGACGCTTGCGCTCATACGAACAAAGACGCCGAACGCCGACATCAATGAACTTCAACAAGTCTCCACCTCGACATTCGAGCTAGCGACTTGGGGGTAATCGTTCCGATCGGGCCGAGGCCCAATCCGAGATCCAAAGATTCACAGGCCCATTTCCGCTCGCCGATCCACCTTCCCTCGATGCCACGCCGTCCGCATGCCTCTCCGCCTTCCTCAACGCGGCCGACCAGCCGGCTTTGTGCATTAAAGGAATTTAATGCCGACTTCCGGTTTCACGGACGGTTACACATCGGCGGTGGACCGCCCTCAACTCATATTTAAAGAAGACCGCGTCGAATCGGTCGAGGTAATGATTTTTCTACCACCTCTTTACTCACCTCGACACACACCGACTGGCTTGAGTGTCGGGTGTTTGCAGTACACCACCCAACACGCCGTCGTCATCCGTCAGCGAGCACAACCGCGATCGCTTCCTCCGGCCATCCTCCTGGTTACGCTCGCACATTACACGAGGTCGATCTCTTCATCGTGCTTGTGCGCCAACGCACAAGGCTTTATCACGAGCTCGTGCACGCGGTCTCGGCGAGGTCGATCCGCAGTGCTTGTGCCAGCGCACAAGGCTTTATCTGCGAGCGTGCGCGTCGAGCTCGTGCGCGGTCTCGACGCAGTCGATCGAACCAGAGGATGGCAGGCGGTGCGGTTGTGCTCGCGGACGGATGGCGGCGGCGTGTTGGGTGGTGTACTGCGCAAACACTCCGGTCAAGTCGATGTGTGTCGAGGTGAGTAAAGAGGTGGTAGAAAAATCATTACCTCGGCCGGTTCGGCGGTCTTCTTTAAATATGAGTTGAGGATGGTTCGTCGATGTGTAACCGTTCCGTGAAACCAGTCGGCATTAAATTCCTTTAATCGAGAACCGTTAGTCGGTGCGTTGAGGAAGAGCCGTGGACGAACTTCAGATTGGGCTTGGAAGGTGGATCTTGGATTGGGCCTCGGCCCGATCCGGGCGGTTGCCCCAAGTCGCTCGAATGTCGAGGTGGTGACTTGTTGTCGAGACCGTTCTTGTCGGCGTTCGGCGTCCTTGTTCGTAGAAGCTGCAAGTGTCGTCATGTCGTGCTTGTTCATTAGTTCATTGGACCTTCGTGTTCCATCGCCTGGCGATTCGACACGAGGCTTGATGTGCTGTGCAAGGCACAAGGCTTTGTGCTTCGTGCGCGGTCTCGCGAGTCGATCCGCAGTGCTGTGAAAAGCGCGCAAGGCTTTATCGAGCTTCGTGCACGCGGTCTCACGAGGTCGATCACGCAGTGCTTGATAAAGCCTCGCGCGCTGGGCACAAGCACCTGATGAATGAAGAGATCGACCTCGTGCCGAGGCCGCGTGCACGAGCTCGTGATAAAGCCTTGTGCGTTGGCACAAGCACCTGTGATCGACCTCGTGCCGAGACCGCGTGCACGAGCTCGTGACAAAGCCTTGTGCCTTGCACAAGCACATCAATCCTCGTGTCGAGAACTGCCTCAGCAGACGTGGAACACGAAGGTCCAGAACGAACTAATGAACAAGCACGACATGACGACACTTGCAGTTCCTTACGAACAAGGACGTCGAACGTCGACATCAACGAACTTCGACAACAAGTCACCACCTCGACATTCGAGCTAGCGACTTGGGGGGCAACTGTTCCGGACTGGGCCGAGGCCCAATCCGAAGATCCACCTTCCAAGCCCAATCTGAAGTTCTGTCCACGGCTCTCCGCCTTCCTCAACGCAAATGACCCTAACGGTTCTCGCATTAAAGGAATTTAATGCCGACTTCCGTTTCACTAACGGTTACACATCGACAAGAACTGGCCCTCAACTCATATTTAAAGAAGACCGCGTCGAACGGTCGAGGTAATGATTTTTCTACCACCTCTTTACTCACCTCGACACACACTGACTTGAGCGTCGGAGTGTTTGTAGGTACACCACCCAACACGCCGTCGTCATCCATCGCGAGCACAACCGCACTGCTTCCCTCCGGTCATCCTCTGAAGTTCTGTTCAGAACAGATATTATCATCAAATGAGCAATAATCGATCTTGTGAAATCAAGTTCCCAACAACAAATATTTAAATTAAATTAGATAAGTTATTATCCGATCCAGAAAAACAAATTAAAATATTGATATATTATCCTTATGAACGAGACAAGATACAAAGAACATATTTACAAAACGAAATATAATAATTACTAATTAAAGTTAAATGGTTTGACTCTGCTGACCCAGGGTCCTGGATACACCACTGTATATATATATATATATGAGAACGACTCAGGTGAGAATACTTTGCTAATATAGAAAATGAGAACAACCATTTATAGCCCTTGGAATAAAATTAGCGGCCCAGATTACACTTAAAATTAAAAGGGTCACGTGACTATTTCCATCTATCTTCCTTCGTTTCAACGACCCGCAACTTCTTTCTCACATTCTTCCATCCATATAATATAACTAGTTATATACCCGTGCGTACGCACGGGTCGCACCGTATTGATTACTACGAATGTTTTTAAAAGTAAAATTGAATATTAATTATTATTGACCTAGCAAACATATGAATACAATGATTCCTATACTGATATTAAGTGTATATGACACAAGCAAAAGGAATAAATAATGGTCAAAGATAGACTTTCCCATCTAAAATATGCAGCTAAAACAAATGCTCTACCATATCTGCAAGGTGTAAGCTGAAAAGCACTATTCCATCTATTATGACAAAGGAATAAGTGATGCTCAAAGAAAGACTTTCCCATCTAAAATATGCAGCTAAAACAAATGCTCTACCATATCTCAAATAAGCAAGAGCTCCTTCCATACAGATGCACTTTAGTAAGAAGAATATTAGCCAAAAGATTATATTCAATTAGCAATTTGATTTCATAATTTCATATACCTCTATATAATGCATCTTCCCCATGAATTCTCTTATTTACACCACCGGTCTTCACTTTCTGAGCTTAAATTACTCCTAAATTTCTGCACCACATGTAAAAGAAAAGTGGTCCCATTAGTACTAACCCCATTACTCCCGACATGCTTTTTATCCGAGTTTGAATTTAAAACTTCAAAAAAAGCATCAAGTGTAATGTCATTTGTCACAAAGCAAACATATATGAATTCAAAACTTCTATTCATTAACTAAAGAACCTCCAAAGCTTCAGTGCAGAAAGATGCTAGGATGATGCATTGCATAAAAGCCACTCAGATATAGACATCACCTTAAGAAGCTACAACAATAAGCTTTTATCAACTAAACTTATTAAATCGGTAACTGATGCATTAGCAGGTTGATTTCAGTAACAATAACAACTATCATTTTATATTCCATTTAATTATTAAAATGTAAAAGGTCATATAGTCCATAAAGCAAATCTATATTCCAAAATAACTGTCAAATTTTTAGCATAAATTATAAACAAACACATGTCGGGAGTATTATGATTACCTTAACCTATCTTCTATCACACCTTGTCTTGTAACCATTAAACAAAAAAACAAAAAACAAAAAATAAAATAAAATGAAACTACAAAGAAATTGCAAAGAATCCAAAATTACAATTAGCAAAGAAATCTAAACACACACAAAATATTGTTTTGGGCATAGTTCCTTGTTGTAGGTGAGCAATACATGAAGAGATGTCAAATGGTAGCTTGAAGCAGGTGTCAGTGGAAAGCCAACAGATGTTGACTAAAACTCATTATGAAGCCATGTCCATCTATCAAAATAAACCATCTCACAAAATCTAGAGATCAACCACAAACCACAGTAACAACAAAATTAAATCTTTGAAGTGTGGATTGTTATCTATATTAATTAGCTCATTAGCATAATTAGTTCTTATCTTAAAACGGACCTAAGCATATGGAGTCCAAGATTAAGAACACTTGCGTTGCTAATGTTTGGAACAACGGACCTAAGTATATGGAGTCCAAGATTAAGAAAAAAAATGCCAAAGTGATGAGGAGGAACCAACAATTTTGCTAAAAAAAAAAAAAGAAAAAGAAAATGAAGAAACAACAGGGCAAGCAAAATCATAATAAACAGGGAAATTTAAAAAACACCCAAAATATTGTTCTGGGGATATTGGAAGTGCAGTTAACAAATTTATTTTTTCAAAACTGTTAAAAAAAATAAGAAAACTCATTAGAAGGAAGAGAAAGAGATTAGTTCACCAAAAGACCCTTGTTTTCACAAAAGCATAAACACCAACTTAAGAATAACAAATAGGAGGATTATTGGGTAACATCCTTACTAAGAGCAAGATCCACTGCCATGTACCAAGCCTGCAACCAAATCAGATCCATTGAATTAGAAATTGTCAACAACAACAAAAAATAGGAGGGAAAAAGGGGAAGGAACCCAGACCTTAAACCGTGTAGTGCTCGTTAATTGCATCATCGGCAGAGAGCTTGGCCACGACAAAGAGAAGAAGAAGGAGCCGTTAGAATGAGAGTGAGTCGAGAAACAGAGAGATGGAGAGAAAGTAAAGAGGGAGAATGGAAAGAGGTGAGGAAGAGAGGCGTCTGAGAGAAGATGAGAGAGGAAGAGTCGATGATTCAATTTTTTTTTGAATTACAGCAGAAAAAAATAGGGTTAGAGAGAGGGAATAGAAGATGAAGTTAAAAATTAGAGTCTTTCTTTTACCCTCAAAATGGACACGTGTAAATTTCTCAATAAGGGGTAAAAATGGATTTTCAACAGCCCTTGATTCTCCTAAATTGAAATTGATTAAAGAGGATCGAATATCTCCACTCTAGCCGTCGGAGCTTTTTCAAATTACAGGTACACCTATCGCCACTCAATCTCCACCTGCCGACTGAGATTAAATCCTAGATTGAAAGCCTCTGATCATGTCGTCCACCTTCTTGATCATTTCATTCCAATAAACCCTCTCGCATATCTCGTTATCGGTCTGCGTTGGTTACTCAAAGGGAGATCCAAGAAGAAAGAATTTCATCAAGAAAAAATCTGCACCGCGTTGTTATTTTATAATAAGGAGGTTTCAAATATTCAATTGAAAAATTGTAATGACACTGCAATGTTTTTTGATCGATCAAGACTGTTTCAATTTTTGATTGGCAACGATTGGTTCTTCTTGCGGCTATTTTGACAGTAATTGATTTTGTGTTTCACATGCTTGTGTTTCATATTTTATTGGCAAGCAGCTAGAAGCGGATACGACGAACACGAAGAAAACGTTGCCAGAGATATACGATGAATAATGGAAGGCAAATGAGTTGCTTAATTGATAACCACATTAAAAGGGAATGTATATTTCCTTAATTTGAACAAGCACAATTGTGCAGTATTTATAATATAATGACAGCATCAATATGAATCAATGTTGAATCAATTTCTGTCAATGCTCGGCTGTTCTTGCTTTTGGTCTTTGACTATCTATTACGCCCCCTCAAAATTGGGTCACCATCTATGACTCCAATTTTGTCTCTTAGAAGATTGAATCTTGCTCTTTGGAGTGGTTTGGTAAGCACATCAGCAAATTGGTCCTTGGTAGAGATGTGAGCTACCTTTAGCTTGCCCATTTGAACCATTTGTCTCACAAAGTGATAATCAAGGGCAATGTGTTTCATTCTAGAATGGAATACTGGATTTGAACAAAGATAAGTGGTACCAATATTGTCACAAAAAAGGGAAGGAATCTGAGGTCACAGTCGAGCTCACCAAGCAAGTTAGTTAACCACATAACTTCAGCAGTAGTATTTGCCACAGACCGGTATTCCGCTTCAGTGGAGGATCTGGCAACTGTTCTCTGCCTCTTTGAAAGCCATGATACAGGATTTCCACCAAGGTAAATGATAAAAGCTGAGGTGGATGTCCGGTCATCTAGGTTGCCCCCCCAATCCGCATCACTATATGATTGAAGTTGGAGATGAGTGGGTTTCTTCAAGTGCAAGCCATGATTCATAGTGAACTTAAGGTACCTTAGTACATGCTTGAGCTGCTGAAAATGGATTTGGGACGGTTGATGCATGAATTGAGACAGCTTATTGATTGGAAATGATAGGTCCGGTCTTGTTAAGGTGAGATATTGTAAAGCACCTGTAATGCTGCGAAACAACTTTGATTCTGCAGCAGCCGAGCCATCGTGGAGCTTGAGTGGTGTAGTTGGACAAAGGGGGGTAGTGGTAGGCTTTGCTCCAGCCATGTTGAACTTCTCTAACAGTTCCCGGATGTATCCATGCTGTGAGAGGAAAAGACCATCTTTTGTAGGTATGAGTTCAATGCCAAGGAAATAGTGTGGAAAGCCAAGGTGTTTAATTGAGAATTTTGTTGAAAGTTCTGCCATAAAAAGGTTAAGGAACTGAATTTTGTTCCCTGTTAGCAGAAGGTCGTCAACATAGACTAGGAGATATGCTTGGACACCTGGCTTATCATAGATGAACAAAGAAGGGTCACTGAGACTAGTCTTGAAACCATAGTGTAGAACAAATGCCTTGAGGGATTGATGCCATGCCCGTGGTGCTTGCTTTAAACCATAGATGGCTTTCTTAAGTTTGCATACATGATGTGGATATTGTAACGACCCGTTTCCGGACCGCTACCGAGCTCAATATACCGAGCTCGAGTTACCGAGCTCAACACACCGAGCTCAACTAAACCTGTATGAGATGTGTTTTAAAACGAAACTCTTGTGCCTTTTAAAAAGTACGGTCTATTTTTTTTATAAAACCACTGCACATCGTAGTAATTACGACTTTTTGAAACATGGTGCAACTAAGACACAAGACTTAAATTCTAATAAAACATACATGCATAACATACATATATATATCACTCTCAAATAATAATGTATACAAAATACGAGTAGTAAATGTACAAAGAAAATACACCTAAGGTATGACGACTTCAAAAGAGCAATCATACCACAGGGGTACTTCCGGCGAACTCCACGCAGGGTGCTCCAAAGTAAGACCACCAGTCTACCTTGTAACGACAAAAACATAACCGCCCAAAGCTGGTCACGACTCTAAACACAAAGAAAAACGGCGAAATGCAGTCGGGAAAAACAAACATCCAACAAACATAAACAATCACGACAAGTAAGTAGAGGTCACTCTTCGGGTCCTCGTCGAGCTCCTCCTCGGCATCATCCATTGCCGAAGTTCACACCCTCGACATCGCCTGGGTAACCGTCATGGATTGAAGGCACCACGCGGAAAGGTCAACTTCTCAACAATACAAGATAAAGCACGGCATAAAGAAATAAGCAACACAATAATGTATCTCAATCACCACCGCGTGACTCGACCATCTCTACTCTAAACTCGACTCGACTCTTATTCCTGGAATATCGTCGTGAGTCCATCCCCAAACCGGCGTGACAGGTAAGCGGCAGTCCAACCCCAAACCGATACCATGCATTAATCAAGCGTGTCCAACCCCAAACCGATAATCGGCGCCTAACAATCCACCATAAACAAAAAGGGGACCTAGCACCCTCGGTTTATGCGGGTCCGGCTCAAAACGCCATACGACTCTCAGCTCTCTCACTGATGATTAGCTCGCCGCACTAAAGAGTTGACACATAAAATTACTTGATCACATATCAAATAAGGAGAGCATGCTTAACATGAAGAAACGCACCGACATTTAAGCAATAAAAACATTCTGCTTGAAGAATCCCAATTCCACAGCAATTCACAATTCCCAACATTTCAAGCTCGACACCACTCAAGGAATCCATACACAATAACCTATAAAATAAAGTCTTAATAATGTCTAAAAGTTTCCCTTACGCACAAAACATAAACACGTAGAATATGAAGTGCCCTTCGAACTCCAAGTTAATGTCGCCGACAACGACTCGACACTACATTGTCTTCAAAGCGAAGCTCGACAACGACTTAGACATGCATCGACTGGCCCTCAATCGTACACTTCTCGACATCGCACATCTTCTCGACCGACACGATCGATCCGGATCCCATCGCTTCCACGATCACCATTCGCTCTCCAGACACCTCGAATCGAAATCACACGATCTCGGAATCGGACTTCTAAAACAAGCACAACTCGGGCCTCGATCTATGGGTTCTAATACACTTAGCTCTCATCCCAAACTTAACCACAAAGTTAGGGTTTTTGATCAAAAGTTCATGAAAAAGGTTATCCTGATGCTACAACGGATAATCGATAGCGACAACAACAAGAAGCAACAAGCGAAAAACAAGAAATCGAAACAAACCAAAAGGAAGGGTTTTGGCACCGCGATTGCTGAAATCGAGAAAGAAATTTGTTTTACTGAGCCCAAATAATCGGTTAGAAAAGTAGGTAATATCATGAAGAAGAAAACCCATCAATATGAGATGATTTGGAAGCGTAAAACTAGCTAAAAATGGAAGGAAGAAGTAGCTGCCAAACAGAGTACGAAGGAAGAGAAAAATCTGTTTTTCATACCTCCAACCGATGGAGATGGTGAGATATAGGTCGAGAAGATAATGAGGAACAAGATTGATGAAGAAAGTTTATGCAGATCCGATGGAACTCAAGGTTCTTCGATGGAGATTTTGGAGAAAACAAGGAACTCGAGTGTAGAAGGAAGGAAGAAGAAAGAAGAAAAGAAAATGAGTGTTTGAGAGAACCGATCGTGGTATACTGGTGAGAGAAGGGCATTATCGTAACTCCTATGAGATGCCAATCCCATCACCAATCTACCCATCTAATCGCTACTCTCATGATTACCCTCTACTCTATAGGTCGAGGAGAGATCTAGACACGCGACGAACGGCAAGCCGACAATATAATTATTACAAACAATATAATAATAACGCCGAATAACGCTCGTAGAATACGAGTGTTATCATCTCGACACGATGTCGACTAGGGTGCTCGTGCAAGCTCACAAGGCTCTAACACGAGTTAGTGCGCGCGGCCTCTCAGATTCCCGACATCGCGACCTCTCCCTGCGGCACGCGACTTCATCGGCTACACGCGACCTCCTCACTCGGCAGCCTAGTGCACGCAGCCTCCTCGGCTCGACAAATGACCTCAAACGCGCGATCTTGGCACAGGATCTCGACACAAGGTCTTGGTACGAGGTCTCGACACGAGATCTCGACGCGAGGTCTCGATCCGACGTCCTAATACGAGGTCGATCTCGTCCTCAGGTGTTACAGATATTCAGGGTGAACAAAGCCAGGGGGTTGCTGCATGTATACATCTTCAGATAGGCTGCCTTGTAGGAAGGCATTGTTGACATCCATTTGATGTAATGACCAGCCACGAGCTAAAGCAATTGTGAGAACCACTTTAATTGTTTGTGGTTTAACAACAGGTGCAAATGTCTCCTTGAAGTCAAGGCCGGGCAATTGAGTGTACCCTTTTGCTACAAGCCTTGCCTTGTATCTTACAATGCTTCCATCTGGATTTCTTTTGATCCTGAATAACCACTTGCAGCCTACTAAATTAGTAGTGGATGATCTAGGCACCAAGGTCCAAGTGCCATTGCTCATTAAGGCATCAAATTCTGCTGAACAAGCTTTGCTCCAGTGAGGCATTTTGAGAGCCTGTGTGATGGTGGAAGGCTCAAATTCTCAGGGAGAGAATGATGTGTAGTGGTGAAGGCTCTCTTAGGCTTGAAAATATTATTTTGAGACCTGGTTGTTATGTTATGGCTGCGAGTTTGATTATTAGAGATTGAAACAGAAGAATTATGCAGAGTTGTATTGTTACCTGATTGTGGAAGTGGAAGAACACCGACTGGTCGCATCGCTGAGAACCACTTCAGGCTGAATGAGGTGGGTTTTCTGTGGCAGGTTGTAGAGTAGTTGCTGCGGCAGGCAGGTCTTGTTGTATAGGATTTTGTGTGGCAGGCAGGCCTGGTTGTGGAGGATTCTGATTGAATGAGGTGGGGATGAGGGTGTGAGGTGAGGTGTCAATGATCTGAGTAAAGTTTGGAGGGTTGGAAGAGGGAACTAAGGTTTGAAATGGAAAGGAATCCTCTATGAAATTGACATGCCTAGATACATAAACCCGATTTGAGGTAGGCTCAAGGCATAGGTATGCATGTTGTGAGTTTGAATAGCCAAGAAAAATGCAAGGAAGAGACCTTGGTTGGAGTTTGTTTTTAGTATATGGTCTCAACCATGGAAAGCACAAACAACCAAAGGAGTGCAACTTGGTGTAATTGGGCTGCTTGTGGAACAAGATCTCAAATGGAGTTTTCATGTTAATTGTGGGAGTGGGCATCCTATTTATGAGAAATGTGGCTGTGGTAAATGCAAATGACCATAAATGGGAGGGTAATTTGGCATGAAGTAAGAGAGCTCTACCAGTTTCAACAATGTGTCTATGTCTTCTTTCAGCTGTGCCATTGATTTCAGGGGTATGGGGAGGTGTGGTAAAGTGAGAGATACCATGAGTTGCTAAGAATGTTTTTAGTTTAATGAACTCCCCACCATTATCAGAAAAGAAGGAGACAATAGGCAGACCAAAAAATTTCTCAACAATAGACTTGAATTGGATAAAGATAGTGAATACATCTGACTTATTTTTCATTGGGTACACCATACATATTTGGAAAAGTGATCAACAAAGACTACATAGTATAGGTAGCCATCTAATGATCTAATTGGTGCTGGTCCCCAAACATCAGAGTAAATGAGCTCCAAGGGTCTACTACTAGTCATATGGTGATTTGAGAAAGGAAATTTGTGACTCTTGGCACACTGACAGGAGCTACATTCATGAGATGTTGGCAACTTTATTGGAACATGAAGACTGTTGGCCAGATGTTTCATAATTTTGAAAGAAGGATGTCCTAGTTTATGGTGCCATGTGGTGGTGGATTGGATGCTTGTGGTAAGTGCTTGAGGTGATTGGTGGCTGATGGATGGATTGTGGAGGTGATAAAGGTCTTGTTTAAGTGGTCCTTGCATCAGTGCCTGGCCCGACTTCAAATCCTTCACAACAAAACAATTAGGAAAAAATTCAACTGAGCAATTATTAGTTTGACAAAGTTTGGAAACTGATAGTAAGTTGGATTGAATATTTGGTACACACAAAACTTGGTTAAGGTAAAGTGGTTTATTGTGTGTGTGAAAAGAAGTGTGACCAGTGTGAGTGATTGTCAAACCTGAGCCATCACTAATGGTTACTTTGTCCGAACCTGGGTAAGGATTAGCCAAGGCCAACTGCTGAAGATCCTGTGCAATATAATGAGATGCACCAGTATCCATGATCCAGCTTGAGTTATGAGTTGCTGGTTGATGAGATGCAATGTTGGCTGCTGGCCTGCTGCCATTCCTCCTTGAGTATCCTCTGATTTTGTAGCAGTTGCGGGCTATATGGCCAGGCTTGTTGCAGAATTGACATATGACTTTGTTCTCCATATGCAGTGCTGGTGCAGACTGATAGTTGCTGAAATGGTGCCTCTGTGACTTATTTTTATTGCGTGCTGCAGTATTTGCAGTAGCAACAAGTGGATCTGTGGCTTGTGGTTGATCACGTTGCAAAACTGACTCATGATCCATGAGTTTTTCATGGAGCTCAGCAAAATAGATTAGATTTTCCCTGCTGCGAAGAACAGCTGCAATGTCATGGTACTCATTGTTGAGACCATTGAGAGTATGTATGACCAAATCGGTTTCATCAAGAGGATGGTCAATGATGGCTAACTCATCTGAAATAGCTTTAATACCTTGAAGATATGTGGCCATTGACTGAGTGCCTTTGATAAAAGTGGAGATTTTGTGTTTGAGTGTCATCACTCGAACTCTAGACCTGTTGGCATACATGGTCTTGAGGGTATCCCATGCTTCTTTGGCTGTTTTGACAGTGGCAAGATGTGTAACAACAGTAGCAGTTACTGATGAGACAATTGCATGAATAATGAGCTGATCTTGCCTCACCCAGTGTGTAAATTCTGGGTTGGCAGTGGGTGGTTCAGTGGCCAAGGTTTTGGCAGGGCAGGTTTGTGTGCCGTCAATGTAGCCAAGAAGATCATAGCCGGTTAGGAGAGCTAGGAACTGAATTCTCCAAGCTGGGAAATTGTCGCCATCAAGCTTGATGTGCAATTGAGAACTGGCATTGAGAACAACCAGTTTGCTGTCTATGGCTGCAGGCATGGAAGACATGGTGTTTTAGGATCGAGAGAAAAAAAAATAGCCGCTGGGCTTCAATAGCTCTTTGATACCATAAAAGGGAATGTATATTTCCTTAATTTGAACAAGCACAATTGTGCAGTATTTATAATATAATGACAGCAACATATTTGTGCTGATTTGATCGAGATTGAGAGATGAAATCTCCCTCATTAAATGCAAATAATTGACAGTATAAGACAACTAATTACAGAGGTGTAAGCATAAGAAACACATGCTATAATTCTACTTATGGAAGCTATTAATGACAGCATCAATATGAATCAATGTTGAATCAATTTCTGTCAATGCTCGGCTGTTCTTGCTTTTGGTCTTTGACTATCTATTACACATGTCACGTCACGTGGTTATTTTAATGAAAAAGACCATCCAAACCGTTCATTTAAATCATTTAGAATATAATGGCTATAAATAGTTGTTCTCATTTCTTATAATAACAAAGTGTTTTCACCTGAGTCGTTCATATATATATATATATATATATATATATATATATATATATATATATTGCATACTACAATTTATAATTTTATAATATATAATATATAACATTTTATTGTATTATTATGTAATAATATAACTTTTATGTAACTATATAGAGAGAGAGAGAGAATTCACTTGGTAGAAAATAAAAGTGTGTATTTTTTGTCTTTTGGGTAATTTATCCTTGGTATAGTTTTTTGTCACTTTGTTTGGTGAGAGATAAAATTTTGGGTTTTTTTGTTGTTCTTTTATCGATTGTTTTGTCCTGTTTTATGACCAATTTTTGAATAAAGATTGAACAATGACTTTGGTCTGTTTACCTAGACATTAAACATGGGTTAGACTAGCAAATTTAAGGCCCAGACATATTTTAGCCTGGCCTGGTCTGAAAATGAGTTGGCCTGATGTGGGATGGCCCATGATGGGCTCGGCCAGCCCGATTGCCCGAACTAAGTGATTTGTGGCTAAGCTGTTCCATGACTACTTGAATTCATCGGGATAGAATTCTGAATTCGTCATTTTATGATTGCCTATAGTGACGACCAATAAACAAAATGACTACGTATAGTGCTTTTCTATTTGATGATAATTTTTTTTTAAGTTCGGAGACATGATTGCCTATAGTGACGACCAATAAACAAAATGACAACCTATAGTGCTTTTCTACTTGATGATATTTTTTTTTAAGTTCAGAGACATACTACTATAACTGCAGTCTCATAACTTTTTAAGTGTTGTACAAAAATTTTATTTTGCTTATAGTGATCCTATTTTTAAGTGTTGTCCTATTTTATTTTGCCTATAGTGACGACCAATAAACAAAATGACTACCTATAGTGCTTTTTACTATTATCTTTTTAAGTGTTGTCCAAAAATTTTATTTTGCCTAAATTTAGGGCCCTGCAGTCATATGAGACTGTAGGGAATCGTGATCCTATTTTTATCAGCATGTGGACGTAGTTTTTTTGCCACAAAATCCATATAGACGTTGTTAGCTTTGAAAGAATATCTTAATTGGAAAAGGCCTATATTTAGGATTAGACACCCTTAGCGATCATCTATTTCTATCTCTATTTATATTTTTCTTTCTATTTTTTGGACAAAACAAATTAAGGGTTATGAGTGTGAGAGAAATCAATCCAATGGTGGTAGAGTAGCTGACTGCAGTGACTGCACCGACCAACAGTCAATCCAAGTTTGAAAGAATAGGGAGAGGTGTGAAGTGAGCAAAAAAGTTTATTTCAAAAAATTAATTTTGTTTTGAAATAACTAGTAAGTCAATTTGTTTTGTGAGTAGAAATCCTCTCAATTTCTCAAAAGAAATAAAGATCTCCATTACAATAGTTTTTGGTATATAAATGCACATAAATACATAATTTGTAGGGTGGTGCGAAGGGATAGTAAATTTTTTAGGGGTATAAAATGGCTATTTCCCACCAGAGACTAGAGAAAATTATCCTACATACATAGTCACACATTTCAAATTGACAAGTTAAAAATCAGAGGAAAATAAAAAATTAAAATTGTCCAAGTAGAAAAAACAGAGGAAAATTAAAACGAAAATTGTCCAAACAAACAGAGGAAAATAAAAAATTAAAATAATTGTCCAAAAAAAAAATCAAAGGTATTTCTTCTATAAAGGAGACAAAGCAATAACGCATTGATATAGCTCTAATACCTAGTTTTCACCATTGTAAAGTTCAATAAAGCATGCATGAAAGAAAGTGGCTGAAAAATAAAATGTTTGATATAAGCAAAGGCGAGAGAGAGTTGGGGGAGAAAGAGAGAGTGGCGCAAAGAGGAGAGAGAGAGAGGGTTTAAACGCGAAATAGTGTTTGAACGCGAGATAGGTAAATTGAGCTGCTATTTGTTACGAAAGATTATGATACGATCATACGAAAACAAACGAAAAAAGTGTTTTGAGAAATCACGGTGCTGGTAACCCATCAAAAGCGGAATAAAAAAAATGAAAAAGTCCAAAAACCTACGCTACATGCAGTTTCGTCGGTTTCATGTTCAGGTAGTTCGTAACAATCATCATTTCCGATAGGTAAAACTAGCTAGGGGAGGGAAATAAATTTTGAAGAATAGGCATAGGGTGAAAACGTTTAGAGGCTAGAGTTCAAAGGATAGAATCCTCAAACTCCTTACTCCTTCGGTTCCTTACACTATGTTTGGTATCCAAGAAAGTAGGAGAAAAGAAAATTTATTGGTTAAAGTGTAAAATGTCTAATGTGTCACACTATGATTGACATGACACACTTACCCATGTCTACCATTTGGGTTTTCCAAAAACATTTTCAACCTCCTTCCTATCTTTCCTCTATTCCAAACAAAGTGTTAGTATCCTTTAGCTCATCACTTGAGCTACCTAGTTTTTTTTTTTAATATTAAAACTTGAGCTACTTAGGTGGGACTTGAATCTAAGACATTGCTCAAAGAGAAACAAGTTTCTTAATACTTGAACCAACTTATATGTTAATAGAAGTCAAAAGTATTTCATAAATTAACATTTATTTTAATTATTTTCTTTTATTTTTTGATACAACGAAATTTATTTTATTAAAAACAATAATCAAAATGATTTACTATTTTCTTTTATATATAAGTATTTAATAAATTCAGTCAAATATTCAATCAAGTATATTGAATTATTATTAAATTGTCGTTTTTGTTAACATATGTAGTACTTAAAACGCTTATCAAAAAATATTTAATATATTTTATTAAATATTTTAATTTATTTAAAAAGTAAATGTTAAATAATGTTTGTATTTTTATATAACAAATGCTTCCATTCTAAATACTTGTCTCTCTCCTAAGGAATGCCCTAACAACACACTCTTTCGAACACTGTTTTTGATTAGTTAAAATTCATGTGGCCGATTCCACCATTTTGGAAATGGAACCCACGCGATTTAATGAAACTGATATGAATTTTATCCAATCATGGAGAGAGTTAATTTTGTTGGAAATTAATACTGCCTAAATCACACAGACCTAGGAAATGCACTGGAAATAGTTTTTTCTAATTAATACTTTTAAAGATTTAATTTTTTCCCAAAAGTACCGGTTCTTATTATAAGGAACAAAACCCTAAATCACACAGACGAAGGAAATGCACTGAAAATAGTTTTTCTAATTAATACTTTTAAAGATTTAATTTTTTCCCAAAAGTACCGGTTCTTATTATAAGGAATAAAACCCTAAATCACACAGACCAAAGAATTGCACTGAAAATAGTTTTTTCTAATTAATACTTTTAAAGATTTAATTTTTTCCCAAAAGTACCATTTTTATTAACCGACTCATTTGCATGGGAAATAAGTTGTATCATCAATATAAGTCTTGTAACGCCCCAAGTTCCTCAAATTTAGTTTGATTATATGTTGCATGAGATTTGTGTAATTGTTGTTAACTTTAATTTGATTTCAAATTAGTGAACTTGATTGCATAAGAATGATAGTGTGTCTTTGTTGATTTTAAGTTGTTAGATGAGCTGAAATTAGCTTTAAAAATGATTGTGAGGATTGGTTCTGAATTGATTTAAGAAGGTTTAGGGAGTAAATTGCAAGATCAGGTGTTAAAATTCGGTTTTTCTAATTTTAGTACAGCATAAATCGATTCAGGATAGCTTGAATCGATTCACCAAGGTGTCAAGGCAATCTTGGAGCTCCTGTGAATCGAATTGGAAGCCATGAATCGATTCACCACTTCGATTCACCAAATGCGCTGCAGTGTTCCTGACTGTATGAATCGATTCACCCTTAAGTGTGAATCGATTCACACTCTGTTGAATGCTTAAAAGCAAGGTAATTAAAACCGGACTGAGCATTGAACCGGAGGAGGCCAGGGTTCAGGGTTTTTGGATCGGACCGGGGTCGAATAAAATATTACTTTTAAAATATATATATATATATATATACCAAATATATAATATATATGCATAATATTTCAATTTATACACAAAATAACATGTTTCAGAACTAATAAAATATTATTTTTTAAATATATATATATATATATATACACACCAAATATGTAATATATATACTTAACATTTTAATTTATACACAAAATAATATATAGCCTAGTAGTAAGATGACTTGTTGTGGCCTTGAAGACATGAGTTCAAGCCGTGTTGAGACCAAATATATATATCAATAATGTTTTTTGAACACAAAAGTTGACACAAACACACATACACATACGGTCCGTACTGTACGGACATACGGTCCGTACAGTACGGACGTATATTTTTTTTTTCAAAATTTTTATTTTTTATAGATTTTTTTAAGTGGTTTAGAAAATATTTGTGATTAACCAGATAATGAACTGCATTCACCAGATAAATGAACTGTATTAACCAGATAAATAATGAAATGTGAGTTTGTGATTCACCAGATAATGTGAGCCATTAACCGATAAGTGAATCAAGTTAACCAGATAAATAAAATGGAATGTGTTAAGTTTGAGTTGGAATTCACCAGATAATGTGAAGCATTAACCGCATAAACGAATCGCACAACTGATAAATAAAATGGAATGTGTTAAGTTTCAGAGTTGGAATTCACCAGATAATGTGAAGCATTAACCAGATAAATGAACTATATTAACCAGATAAATAAAAAAATATTGAGAATTAGATAGTATGTATGTCCATTTTTGTGTCCATTTTTGTGTTCAATTAACAGCTTTATATATATATATATTTACAAAGTATATCAATGGTCAATGAATTAAGTGGGGGGCTGAAACGACTGCACATTTTCCTTAATATTTTACCCATTTTTTACTATTTTTTAATGCACTACTTGTACTCATACTCAGATCCTTTCTTTCCTCGAGACCCAAAAAAAATAAAAAGATCCTTATGCGTGAAGAATCAACAAAACGCATAGCCAGAAGAAGCAGGGAAAAAAAAGATCCTTTATTTTCTTCCTCACATACTCAGATCCCCAATCCTTCTTCTTCCCTCTCCTTAATCTCTCTTTTACTCTTCCCTTCCCTCTCGCTGTCTCACCGTCACGTGCACACACGAGTATGACGGCGTGGGTTTGGATCTGAATGAATACTGAGTACTGTGTTTGCGATTGGATCTGTAGGTTAAAGAGATCGGAGAGGAGAAGATCTATGGCGCATAGGGTGGACCACGAGTATGACTATCTGTTTAAGATCGTTTTGATTGGGGACTCTGGTGTGGACAAATCCAACCTCGTCTTCTTCAGTTGAAAGCAGCAACAACTTGCTGGGGCAAGACGGAGACGACGCGACGACGCAACACAACTTGCTGAGGCAGAACTCGTCTCTCTTTTACTCTTCCCCTCCCTCTCGTTTTGGCCTTTTTGAAAAAATAAAAAAATTGGCTGATTTTTGGAACCGGCCGGTCTCGGCTCAAACCTGGTTTTCCTGGTTTTTTACCCGGTTCTCGGTTCTTGAGGCCGGCTCTCTGCCAAACGGTTCTGCGAGGTCACCCGGACCAGACTCAGGCCCGGTTCCCGGTTCGACCGGCCGATTCGGTCCGATTTTTGTTACCATGCTTAAAAACATGGCAGAATTGATCAGAACGCAGAGGAAGGGAAAAAGGAAAGAAAAGAGCGAAAATGAGAGAAGAAAAGGGGAAAAACACTAGGGTTTCGTGGATTTGAGAGGGATTTGAGATATTCTTGCTAGATTTCTCAAATTCCTAGCTTGAATTAGAGTTGGAGAGTTGAGATTTCATTGTTAGTGAAAATTTTGGTGGAATCCTAGCAGGGAGAAGAAGGGAAACGCGAAGAAGAAGAAGAAAAAGAAGGAGAAGAGAACCAAGCTTCACCACTTCTAGTCCAAGTCTTTGGTGTTGTTTGTGAGTTCTTCCTTCCTTTAGGTGATGGGCACCCATAAGTCCCACATTAAGATTTTCTTTTCCCTAAGTAATATGTGAACATTTAGTTCAAGTTAGGGTTTTGAATACCCTTTTAAGTAGAGTTTTGATATTATTATTGTTGTAATAACTTAGTGGGTTTGGTTAAGGGTTCGCTGTTGTCCCCAATCCCCCACAATTGTATGTTTGATGTTTTACCCATTGTCTGCTTGACAGCTCCAATGAGAATGAGTTTTGGTTCATGAGGAACTAGAACCCAAGAAAGATGATAAGTTTCATATGAGCTGATATTTGTCTTGGTTATATGATTAGTTAAAGATACATGTTTTGCAAACGTAGTGTTCAAACACATGTGAATTTCAATTCCTTGATTTTGTTCTAAATATCATTGGAATTAGTATAGAATGTTATATGATGATATGTATTGTAACATGCATTTTAAGCTATGAGAGTTGTGATAAAAATCACCTAAAAGATACACAAGATTCCTCATAAGAGGAGAGAACGGTATGGTTAGTCTCGTAGGACGCCACTTGAATGGTTAATGACGTCTAACCACCATATCGTTAGTTATGTTGATTGGGGTCTATGGACCAAAACATATGACAAAACCCAATAACGTAGAAGAATAGTAAGTTGTGCTAAGCACAAAGAAAAGAAGAATTACATGTTTTTAGTCAAGAAATTGCATTGCATAATTTATGTTTTACCTATTTTCTTGGAAAAATGGTATAAGTTGAGGAGAGATGGTGAGGAGTCGAGGGAAGGATTCATGAGATTTTTATCTCACCCCTTTCCTTTTATTATTTCAGATGCACAGGTATTGAAGGAAGATTGAAGAGGCTTGGAGTCCAAAGCCCTTTTATTTTATTTTGTATTTTTGGATTATGTAACACTCTGATGAATTTGATGCAAAAAAACTAGTATTTTGTATTAAATCTTTAGAAAGTTATGTAACTTTGAAATATTAGATATTTTCCCCACTTGTGGAATTAGGAACCCTGTGGTTATTTAGACTTGATGTAATATTTAAGTTTAAATTCGCTTGAAAATATCTGTATCTGATGTTGACTATCTTACTTTCAATTAAGTTGAATGTATGGTGTTACAAGTCTCACTATAAATAAGGGTATATATGAAATTTTGAGATTTAATGCATTGAGAAATTAATGTTGTTTATTATAATTAGGACCAAGAAAAAAAATCCATTTTGTTTCTCATAAAAAGAACCAGAGGGAGTATTACATACCGAGAATTAAGATATTGATATGTTAATACTCCCTCGGTCACATAATAAATGTCATATTTGAAGAAAAAATAAGCCCTAAAAAGTGTCATTTTATCTTTTCAATGTAATAGTATTAATTATTTTTTTTCCTATTTTTACCCTCAAATTAATATTGTATGCATCACTCTGAAATCATTATACTCCACAAATTATTTATGACAATAGTTAATAAGAATAATTTTATAAAATTGTTATATTTTTTATTTATTTATAACTTGTTCTTAATTTCTGGAAAAAAAAACCTAATACTGTACTAGACTTATTATAGAACGGAACCAGTAGAATAGTACATTTCTTTATAGCAGACAGTTTCATACGTTTTACTGTTTTAATCGGAACACTGAAAGAGACATGCTGGTAAAACTGCAAAAAAAAAAAAAAAAACATGAAGAGAAAAGACAACACGATTACCTTAAAAAACCTTGGGAATAACAACACAAAGTAGCTGACCATAACCTATTAAGAGTAATACTAGGCTGAGTAACCTTCCTCTGTAAGTACTACTTACACAAAACTCAGTTAAAAAAAAAAAAGTAAATGACTGGTAATTGATAACAATATTATTCAAAGTCCAGCATTGCCAATCAATTTGGTGAGGCCAAATGTAATGGCCATAGCCATCCAACCACCAATCACAACTCTGAAACAAGACATCCTCACTGGAGTTTTTCCAAGCACTGCTCCAACTCCTCCAAACACCAACAGTGCCAAGCTAACCACAGCAGCAACAACACCCATCCTAATCTTGTGATTCCTTATAAAAGCAGCTGCTAGCAGTGGCATCATAGCACCTACAGAAAATGCCAGTGCTGATGCCATTGCTGCCTGAAATGGGTTTGGCAACTTCCCCCTTTCACCAACTTCTTCATCATCCACTCCATTATTGTTATTATTATTATTATTATTTGCTTCTCTCTCTCTTTTAATCTGAGCCATCTCTATGTCATACTGAGTGTACACAGAAACAAACTCTCCAATTGCCATGCTACAAGCTCCAGCTACTAACCCAGCAAAACCAGCAAGGAGCATGGCACTGATATCTTCCTTAATAGCTCCAATACCCATCATCAGTGAGGCAACTGTGACCAAACCATCATTGGCTCCTAACATGGCTGCTCGAAGCCACTGTGCCCTTTGATAGTAGTCAATATTGTTGCTCTCTTCAAGTTCAGCCCCTTGGCTTGGTTTTGGATCCATAGTACCATTTGCATGGATAGGGATCTCAATCTCAACATGGTTAAGTGAAATTCCATTAGTTCTAATTGCTCCAAGGGAGGCCATGAAGGACAAAGGTAGAATACAGTGTTGAAATATTGAGATAGAAAATAGAGGAATTTGGATTTGGAATATGATATTAAGAGCTTGTGGATTTCACATGCTTCTAATGAAGGGTATTTATAGAGAGGGGATCATCAACTTTGGGTAGTGTAATTCCATGCCACATATATAAATATTGATAAAGGAAAGGAGATAGTGAGGAGGCCACTAGCTACAAGTTGGTGACTTTTCTCAATTAATTATTAACTCTGGTTATTTCGCGTTTAATTAAAAATTCATTACCAAAATGGATCCAAGTCTCAGATATTCCACCTTAGTGTAATCTGTATCATTCATCATTTTTTGTTCAATGTACGTTTTAGTTTTCGTTTATTATTTGAATATTATAACTTGGGAGATCAAAAAATTCTATGAGAAAATAGTTATTGTACATTTAGCATGCATGTGTTCAGTCAAAAGAAAATTTGATCCTGTAACGTTTTTGCTTCAAACACTAAAACGTACGTTAACAGACGAATTTATCTTACAGTTTCGCAAATAAAGATTTGAGCCATTTGATGGTTTTTACTAATTAATTTTGATTAAATAAATTATAAGTTAACTGAAATTAAGCACACTCTTTGGAGTGATATAAGGTGGTTTAGTGGTTTGAGGGGGAGAAATACAGGTGTTGGGGAGATCTAAGTGATATGGGTTTGAATCCCCCACCAATGTTATCGTAGACTTTTGTAACGACAAATTGACAATTAAAAGATAAATATGAAGAAAAAAAAGTTTAAAATAGCACTTAAAAAGAGTCCAAGATAGTATATTGGAACTCAAGACTACTAGTTAAGTTAAATTAAGGAGTCTCATGTCATTTCAATTAAATTTATTATTTAATTAAATTCTAGTATGTGGATTGATATTAATGAAATTTTAGGAATTACTGTTAATGTATATTAATTACGGTCAATAGTTATCAAAACACCTAACTAATTGATGATTTGTGTTGGGCTTTGCTCTGAATGGATCGTAATGGATTGAGTCATTCAACTAATGTCCGATGAGAGGTATCTACCCTCATCTATTTGTTTATTCAATTGTCGTCCCATTATATATATGGTTTACAACGGATTGAAAACCAATCGGATTGAGGATAATCTTCTCTTCTCTTGTTCTTTAAAGATGAAATCTTCTATGCTAGGTATACGCATCTAATTCAGTTAATAATTTTTCTGTGTATAATCATAAAACATGCTATATTAGCATTCACATACCCAAGTATATTTGATATTTCGCATTATGAGAACGTGTGTGTATATAAAATATTTGATGGAGTGTGCACGCCACATGTTAGTGGCAATTAACCAAAGTTTTTAATTAATAAATTGAAGGGAGTGTGGAATCCACACGAAAGCCACGGGTTGCGCACTTTCACGAAGCGCAGACAACCAACACTTAGCCACTTCAACTTATCTTTCTACAATTTAAAATTTCCCCTCAAAATCAAAGTGACCTAATTATTGCTTTCTTGATTGCCTTTTAGAGCACCATCTTTTTCCCCCATATTTTGGGATGGCCATGGGTTTTATTTTATTCATGCCAGTCTCTGAACTCATCTGCATATATTCGATCAGTACACATTTATTTCTTGTACCCTGCATTTGCATGGTTCAATATTTATGTTTCGATAGAGCTCATTGCTTAATATTTCTCTATTTCTCCAATTGTGAAAAAGGATATAAGAGGTGGTAAGCCCTTATCATATGTACTAGCTAGTACTACATTATAAGTCGTTTGAATAAAATACATTTAACTCTCTTTGAGGACTTCATGATGCTCTGGTGTTTTAATTTGTCACATATCCTGTCTCTATTTGCTGTCACTGAATCTGATGAATGTTGGGACAAATCGCAAATACACACACCAGTATTTGCACTCTCAGTGGAATAACACACACACCACTCAATGAAAGAAAGCAGAAGAAGAAAAGAGAGGAATACACTCAATGAGGGAAACGTATTTCACTTTATTCACCGAATGAAAAATCACACATTGCACGTTACAAAGCACTCTTATTTATAAGCGGCTAATATACTAATAACAGAAATAACAGACTTAACAGTTTTCTGTTATAACTAACAAACTTGTTAACTAACTCATCTAATAGCTATTCTAACTAATACTTGAATTAATCCACATTACACCTAATTCACATTAGTTAGAAACTCCATTCCAAGTTGACTCCTTAGCTCTTCAAATCTAGCTTTCTTCAAGGGTTTAGTGAAGATATCCGCAAGTTGCAATTCAGTGCTGCAGTACTCCAACTCAAGCTTCTCTTTGTTCACTTGATCACGAAGGAAGTGGAACTTAGTCTCAATGTGCTTGCTTCTGCCGTGTGCCACAGGGTGTTTAGCCAAATCAATAGCTGACTTGTTATCAACTAATAGCTTCATCTTTTCACCCCTCTTCAAGTTCAGTTCCTGCAACAACATTGATAGCCATAGAGCTTGGCTAGCACTCATAGCTGCGGCTACATATTCTGCTTCACAGGATGAAAGTGCCACAATGCTTTGCTTTCTAGAACTCCATGAAATTGGAGCCTTGCCAAACATAAAGAGGTATCCAGTAGTGCTCTTCCTATCATTCTTATCCCCACACCAGTCAGCATTAGAGTACCCGTACACTTCTGCTTCCAAATTGCTGTACTTTTTTGGAAACATGACACCAAGCTCTAGTGTGCCCTTCACATATCTGAGAATCCTCTTTGCTGTTGCCAAGTGTGGTGCCCTCGGCTCCTCCATAAACCTACTAATTAGCCCAACACTATAGGCCAAATCAGGTCTAGTGTGACACAAATATCTCAAGCATCCAACAATTTGTTTGTACAGTGTAGGATCCACCAGTTTCTCAGTCCCTTCCTTCTGCAGCTTCAGTCCAGCTTCCATGGGAGTTGCTACTGGATTGCAATCTAACATATTGAATTTTCTTAGCACATCAGTTATTTCTTTTGGAGCACCAAAATTCCTTTACTCACTACGCCAGAAACGTGTTTTAATAGCGCTTTTAAGCGCTATAAACCTTTCCGCTATTATAGAGTATGTAATCTACGATAGCGCTTCGGAAGCGCTATTAAAGATAACAAATAATAGCGCTTGTTTGTTGAAGCGCTATCATAAGCGTGCGACTGTGTTATAAAATAAGCTTCTATGACAGCGCTTGCTTTAGGAAGTGCTATTATAGGTACACCTTTAATAGCGCTTCCTAAAGCAAGCGCTATTAAAAGTGTATTTTTTTAAAATAAAAAAAAAGAAAAGAAAAGAGAGTTCCTGCCAGTGAGTTCTCTTCATACAAAGACCAATCCCTCATAACTTTGTACATAAATATCTACATTAATATAAAGAACAACAAACAATTTAAACAGATAAATCAAAGCCTGAGTAACACACATTCAACAATGTCTTTTCTAGGAGGTGCAACAATTTGCAGCAAGATCACTACAAGAAAATTCGGATTTACCGACGGGCAGAGACCGTCGGTTAAACGTTGGATTTTCCGACGGCTAAGCCGTCGGTAAAACAACAAGTCCGTCGGTAAATGGAATCTGATTTACCGACGGTCAATGCTCGTCGGTAATTTCAAAGATATTTCATTTTCGCGCCTATTTTTCAAATACCGACGGCCTTATACCGTCGGTAAGTTAAAAAACCCGCTTGCAATGCCGGTCAGCTATCGACGGCCTAGACCGCTTGCAGAAAGCCGCTTGTGAATGCGCGATAATAACCGTGGCCGACCTTCCCTTTCTCCTCCATCTTCATCCCTCTTCTCTTTCACTTCCTCTCTTCCTCCGCCCCCACCACTACGCCGCCGCCACCACCACGCCCACACCACCACCAGGCCGCCACCACCACCACCACTCTATTCTCTCTGTTCTCTCACTGTTCTCACTCTTTCTCTCCACCACCACCACCACCACCGCGCCCACACCACCACGCCTTAGTCGCCACCACCACCGCGTTTCTCTCGCCACCACCACCACCACCGTGTTCCGTCTCTCTCTCTGCCTCTCATCTCTCTCTATCCGCCGCCACCTCCACGTAACGCTTAGCCGCCACCTCCACAAAGACCGTCCCGCCGCCACCTCCACAAGACTTCCGCGGCCACCTCCACAAAGACCGCGGTCTGCCGTCACCTCTGCCACCACCGCTTCATTCTCTGTCTCTATTATGTCCTTCTTTGTTCGTGTTTTTTCTTCCGAATCCCAAATTGATTTGGTGTTCCTTTTCGATGTTTCGTGAACGATTGAAGGTTCTTGAAGTGATTTGAAGGTTTTTGACGTGATTTTGAAGGTTTTGGTGCATCACGGGTATTCTTTTGTGGCTTGACCTCCAATTTTGTGTTCTGTGATTTTGGGAACTAAGGTTTGTTTGTATTCCCTGTTGTTGGTATTTGATTTTTGTTTTAGTAGCTTTGCAAGAGTAGCACTGCGGGAGAGTATTAGTTGTTTGATGGTTGTTCGCTCTTATTGATTTTGTGGATTGTTAGTTGTTTGTGGTTGCTCTGCTCTTATTGATTTTGTGGATTGTTAGTTGTTTTAAAAGTTTAGGATACTTATATTATGTCCAAGGTTAAAAGTTTGTCTTAAGCATGCTAATTAGAAGGGAAAAAAACAATTCTAGTTGGCGCATCTGCTCGGTTAGCATCATGATTTGAAAAAATATTGAAAAAATATTGGAATAAAGTCTTAAATACCGCAAACCTATGCCTTTGTTCGCTTTGTTGTAATTCGATTATTTTCGGTTTATATGCTCATGACTGACCAATGTTGACAACAAATGCAGACAATGTCTTTAGATGGAAACCGTGGTCGAGGTAGGGCTTCCAGGAGGCCGATGATGTCCGCAAGTGGAGTATCGTAATAGCTTTGTGACGATTGAGGATCGCGATGCTCGCCATCGTGATCCTCCTATGCCTTCCAGAGGCCGATGATGTCTGAGGAGTATCGAAATAGCTTTGTCATCGTGACTAAGGATCGTCTTGAGGATCGTGATTTGATGAACCAAAGATGGTGATCCTGTGAGGCTCAGTAGCTACCGGTGATGCTCATCGAGGGACATACATCTTCGTGTCTCCAAATGATGACGATGAGATCTTGGAGTATACTTCATCCACACCGAGTATTCTCCAATCGGAGAGGATTACACTCCGAGCCTCACCGGTATTCTCCACCGGAGAGGATTACACTCCGCCCACACCAAAATATTCTCCCACCGTAGTAGATTACACTCCATCGACTCCTTCTGAGGATTCTACCGCCCGATTTTGTCCTGGGAACCCTCAAGGAGCCGCCACTAGCTAGCCTCTATTTTATATTATGCATGTTATGTACATTAGTATTTGATTGCTTTAACATTTTAATTGGATAAATGTATTAGGATAATATATGATGTATGTCTTTACATTTGTGCTTTTCTATTTAATTTTTGTGTTAAGCCTAAGTTCCAATTATTCCAACGTTTCAACGATTGTTCACGAAACCAGGCCGCCACCACCACCACCACCACTCTATTATGCTCTATTATATGTTTTACATGAGGAGGTTAAATAGCTTTTGAGAATTCATGATTTGATAAAAATAGTGAAAGCCAAAAAGCTTACTTGGGGTTTATTTGGAATTATTTTATAACATGATTGTTGTTTGGCTGGCATCCCGCTCATTTTGTTGATTGGTATTTGGTAGCTTGTTAGTTAAAATTTTCTATGTTTTTTCTGTATTTTTAGTTCGAGGCCACGACATTGCTCCGAGACTGCCACTCACATCGAAGGACGTGGACACTCTCTTGTTCTGAGAATTAGGTATGCACTCTAACGAAATGTCGGTTGACTCATTGGGTGGAAAAGGGTTGGTGTTGACCCCACACCGACATATTTATTTGATTTGCTTCATAGTTCTCTCCAGAGAGAATTTTGAGGTGATGTGTGTTTTGGCTAACAAAGGATGTTTTATGTTGAAGTGATGTATAGTTCTCTCCACAGAGGAATTTTGTTTGATGTATATTTTATGTTAGAGTAAGGTAGCATGTAGATTATTCATTTAGCAAGCAACACATAAACTCAATTTCGTAAGTGAATCTCGATCCTATGTTCATGCTACGCCTCGCTATACTTATAGAAACCAATTTATATTGAGATAGTAACCATATTAATCTCCAAAATATTTACAGATTATTACTATATACTATAATCAGCAAATACAAACAACGTTTATTAAACTAAAAAATTTAATATATGAAAGACATATTATTACACAAAGGCATGAATTCTGTCGAGGAAATTGATTCCCAAATTAATCGTATCAGACACTAATTATAAACTATTAAAATCCTATATTTGATGAATTTAATTATGTGATAATCTTATTTTTTTTTAAAAATAATAAAGTAACCAATTTTATGTTGTTTAGAGATACCATCAACTGCCTTGGTTAATGTAGTAGATTCTGGTGCTAGGCTAGTTTTTTAACTGCAGAAACAGAAAATGATTGTTTTTTGGCCAATTAATGGATTAGGATGTATGGTAGATGTGACCATATAGGAGCTCTAATTGCATGGCATATACCAAGCCAATCCACTATGAAAACAAAAATTGTTAAAAGGATTTATGCTTCCCTTGCCGTCAGTATGCTTGTTTAATTCTATCCTTTAAGAGGATGTCAACTTTCAACATGTTACTTTTTAATTATTGATGAAATGGATGTTTGATTGTTGTTATTAGTATCGGAGAAAAGCCTTAGCTTCCCGTTTGAGGTTCAATATATTATTGAGTGCGTGTACTCTTTTAGATACCACATGTTCATTGTATATTGAACCTTGAATTGTCCAAGTCGGACAGTTTGGGAAAAAACTTTTTCTTTACTTGTATAATAGTTGTTCCTTGATTCTCGTATCTTGATATTTGATAAAATTTCGGTTAGATTCATTTCCTTTTGTTCTCTGGGTGCATACTTGATTGCCTTGTTCCTAACTGCGATCATTTTGTGTACTCAGAGACCAATGGGAAATCCTGCCGAAATTTTGTCAAGTATAAGATATGAGAATTACGGAATGACTATTATACGAGTTCTGAAAAAGTTTTTCCTCGAATGGGATAGGGTCATACCATTTAAAGAAAGAGAGCGGTTGTAAGAATGTCGTCTTCAATGAAATTGTCATTTTTTTGACATGCGAGAAGATGGAATTTTTTCCTTCAATCGTAGTTGGATGTACGATAGGTTGTATCCGGAAAAGGGGTTTGAAACAATCTTTTTGCGATGGGATTGATCACTTCGTTCAAGTCGCAATGGCACACGAAGATTTCAAATTAATGGAGGGATTAGATGTCCGTGCCTTAAATGCGATTGCAGAAAGATCAAGAGCCCGTGAGAGGTCATGTTGCACTGCAGAGTTGGATTTATGCCTAATTACGCATTTGGACTAGACATGGTGAAGAGTTACCTCGGGTTGGATTAGGGGTTGGCGATAATTGCACAGTGCTTCAAGTAATTGCGTAGATACGGGATATGGTGAGCAGATTGAATTGATGCAAAATATGGTTTGTGATGCCTTGGGGTCAACGTATCATTCGAGGAGCCACAGATGATGACACAGATGAACTTCCAAATGAGATCGCACAAAGATTTTATAATCTCTTGTTAGAAACAAATAAGCCGTTGTTTGAAGGGTCTGACTCTAAGTTATCAATGTGTGTGAGACTTTTAGCTCTCAAGTCCAACTGTGGTGCTACGGATGTGTGCTTGGATCTCGTGAACGAAGATGATGTTGGACTCGTCACCCATCGTGAGATGGTTTGCCAAAAAGTTATTACGAGGCTAAAAGCTTAGTGTCCAAATTGGGGTTGGAATCTAAAAGGATTGATTGTTGTGTGAGAGGGTGTATGTTATATTACGACAATGAATTTGGTAAAAACAATAGCCTTGGTTGAATGCAAATTCGTGGTGAGCCAAGGTATATGTCACATACCGATAATGGGAAGTGGTAGACAAAAACCGCTCCACTAAGGCAATGTTTTATTTGCCAATTATTCCAAGGTCACAGAGAATGTTTGCGTCAACACGCATCGCAGACAAAATGACTTGGCACTATGAGAATAAAAGCACTTCGTATGTTGCGACATCCATGTGATGGTGAAGCTTGGAAGCACTTTGATCGTGTGAATCCCGAATTTGCGCAGATCCACGTAATGTACGACTTGGCTTATGCTCGATGGTTTTACCCCATATGTTCAATCAACGGCGAAACCTTATTCTTGCGGCGATTATTGTTACCCCATACAATCTTCCTCCGATATGTGCATGTCTAAGCCCTATATGTTCTTGACTTGTATTATCTGGGTCCGTGATAATCCAACAGATGGTATTGACATCTACTTACAACCTCTCATCGACGATCTCAAAAGGTTGTGGAATGGCGTTGTGACTTATGATGTTGCACGAAAGAAGAACTTTACAATGAGGCGACTCTTATGTGGACCATTAATGACTTCCTGCATATGGCATGTTGTCTGGTTGTGGTACTCATGGTAAGATGGCATGTCCCATTGCATGGAGCATACAAAGGCCTTTACCTTGAAATTTGGGGAAGAGTTCTTGGTTTGACTCACATCGCAGGTTTTTACCAAACAGATCATCCATTTAGACTAATAAGAACGCCTTTAAGAAGAGGCGGTTGAATTAGATGGCCCGCCCCGAGGTTGACATCCCAATGCATTTTTACCAGTAGTTATGGATCCGCCAAAAATCACGATTTTGGTGAATTGGATCGATTTCAAGGATATGGACAATGGCACAATTGGACTAAAAGAAGTATTTTTTGGGATTTGCCGTATTGGAAAGATAATTTGTCGAGACACAACCTTGATGTTATGCACATTGAGAAGAACTTTTTGACAATGTTTTTCTCACAAAGTGATGAACGTTAGAGGAAGAACGAAAGACAATGATAAGGCCGATCGACTTACCACTTTATCGTATGCGAAAGGACTTGCATTTGACGACTCGGTCGAATGGGAAAACCCCGAAACCCAAAGCTTGGTACTCTTTAACTGTTGAGGAAGCTAGGTCATCTGTTTGTGGATAAAAGAACTTCGAATGCCAGACGGTTATTCTTCTAATTTGGCAAGATGTGCTGATGTGAACAAAGGAACAATGATTGGGATGAAAAGTCATGATTGTCATGTATTCATGGAGTGTTTACTTCCTATTGCATTTAGTTCCCTGCCGTCAAATATTTTAAATCCACTTACAGAACTCAACCAATTTTTTAAAGATTTGTGTTCCGCAACATTGAGAGATGATGGTCTTATCAAGATGGAGCAGAACATACTAGTCATTCTTTGTAAGTTGGAGAGAATATTTCCCCCTGGTTTCTTTGACTCTATGGAACATCTCCCAGTGCATCTTGCACATGAAGCTACGCTCGGTGGACCGGTTCAATACAGATGGATGTATCCATTCGAAAGGTAATATAATCAAATATTCTTTAACATAATTATTCATCGCCGGGTTAAATGTTGAAATGTTGATCACCAACCTGGTTATTCTCAGATTATGGGTGACTCAAAACGGTCGGTGAAAAATAAGGCCAGGGTTGAAGGATCTATTTGTGCAACTTACTTATACCGTGAGACAATTCATTTCTGCTCCCATTATTTTACGAACTTCATGCCGACACCAATAAATAATAGGAATGAAATAGAAATTGAAAGTGAAAGGCACCCGGCCTTATCGTTGTTTTGCCTTCCCGGTCGTCATCTTTGGAAAGGAGTCAAGTCCTGGTTAACGGGAGAAGATTGGCGGTCAACACGCTCACGTGTTGATCAACGTGTCAAGTATCACCATATCTTACGTATGTATACTTTTGACCACTTTCAATTTATTTAGTCCACACCTATTCATGATCATTTGTTTGATAATGACTTGTTTAGGGCATTCTTGTTAACTAAGCCCACAAGCGAACAAGACTCTTCTGCCTATATTCATGAATATTTCCCAACGTGGTTTAGAAGCCAGGTATGTATTTTTAGTCCTATTTCAACTATTTGTTGTTTGAAAATACAAAAGATTGTTTGCAAAAAGGAACCCTAAATCCCTTGTGCATGTGTATACGCAGGTGCATAGCGAGTCAGAATCGCCCATAATCGAACACTTGAGAAATTTATCTCATGGTCCTAAATCACGTGTAAAAGAATGGCACACGTATTTCGTAAACGGTTACAAATTTCAAACTCAGTCAAAAGCAGAGGGGAAAAAAAGCATTAACGTGGAGTTTATGTAAAAGGTGCCACAGAGGGAGGTGAAGACGACTTCTACTACGTGATTCAACATATATATGAGTCAAGCGTACAATACTTTAGACTATACTAAAAGAATAGTGCTATTTTATTGTAATTGGTTTGATCCGTCAAGTAGAGGCACAAGAATGGATCGCAAATATAATATCGCTGACATATGCATGAGCGTAAGATACCAAATGTTTGATCCGCTTATCATAGCACAACATGTAAGACAGTGTATTATGTCCCTTATCCGTCAACTCGAAGGGACAAACAAGGTTGGTGTGTTGCAATAAAGACAAAACCAAGGGGTCGCATTGAAGCGAGATGATCCACGTGAAGAAGTGGCTTATCAAGTGGATGAGATGTCTCATGTCAACGTAGTAAACGGTTGAACCCATTTCTCGACTACGTGACGATCCAATCACATATGAAGATGTAAATGGAGATGAGGAATTAAATGAAGAAGTGGCGTAACCATCAAGATCTCAAGACGATGCCGCAGAGTGGGCGTAACGGGCGTAATAAATTTGTTTAACTTTTTACAATTAGAGAATTTAATGTCTAACAACATATTTTATTTTGTCGATTATTTTCATATAACTTGTTTATTTTTTGGAATTCATTTTTAATATTGTTATGTTTAAATATAATATTTCATGATCAAGTATTATTGAATTGCTCTATAGACATATATGGCATCGAGGTTCAGTTCGACTTCCACCACCCAAAGAAGTGGTCAACGGAAGGGGAAGGGCATCGTTGTCGACCCCCCTCGTCGTCGGAGGCCGAACATTATTAGGATTGATGATGCTGGCTATGCGATGTTGTCATCCACACAGCGTCCGCATACATCTACGCCTACACATGCTCCAGCGAGTTCGGCCCCTACGCAGCCTACGTCACATTGGGCACCTACACAGCATGCAGGACCTTCTGTGTAACACCTGAGGACGAGATCGACATCGTCTTAGGACGACGTATCGAGACCTCGCGTCGAGATCTTGTGTCGAGACCTCGCGTCGAGATCTTGTGTCGAGATTCCGTGCCAAGATCGTTTGCCGAGGTCATTTGCCGAAATGAAGAGATCAAGGCGTGCACTAGCCGAGCCGAAAGCCGAGGTCGCGCGGTCGAGTTGATGAGGTCGCTGCATCGAGCCGAGGAGGCCGCGCGGCACGAACTCGTGTTAGAGCCTTGTCTTGCTTGCACGAGCACCCTTGTCGACATCGTGTCGAGATGATAACTCGTATTCTTACGAACGTTATTCAAGTTATTATTATATTGGTTGTAATAATTATATTGTCGACTGCCGTTCTTGTCATTGTGTTGTAGATCCGAACCGGATAGAGTAGAGGGTAATTATGAGAGGAACGATTAGATGGGTAGAATGACTGATGGGATTGGCATCTTATAGCTGGAGTTACGATTATACCCCTTCTCTCACCAGCTGTATTCACGATCGGTTTTCCCTCAGATACTCATTTCTCTTTTCTTCTTTCTTTTTCCTTCTTTCTGCTCTGAGTTCCTTGTTTTTCTCCAAAATTTCCATCGAAGAAACCTCGAGTTCCATCGAGATTCTGCATCAACTTTCTTCATCAATCTTGTTCATCATCATCTTCTCGACCTATATCTCACCATCTCGACCACCATCTGAGGTATGGAAAAACAGATTTTCTCTTCTTCATGTTACTGTTTAGCGCCATTTCTTCTTTCCATTTTAGCTAATTTTTATGCTTCCAAATCATGTCAAATTGATGGGTTTTCTTCTTCACGATACTACCTACCTTTCTAACCGATTATTTGGGCTTGTAAAACAAATTTTCTTCCTCTGATTTCTGCAGTAGGCAGCGCTAAAAACCCTTCCTTTTAATTTGTTTCGATTTCTTGTTTTAGTTGTCGTTTGTTGCTTCTGGTTGTTGTTGTTGTCGATCTATCTGTTGTAGCATCAGATAACCTTTTTCATGAACTTTTGATCGAAAACCCTAACTTTGTGTTAGAGGAAAAATATATTTAAGTTCTTGAGTTTTTATATTTTCTGGGTTGTGGTTAAGTTTGGGATGAGAGCTAAGTGTATTAGAACCCATAGATCGAACTAAGTTGTGCTTGTTTTAGGAAGTCTGATTCCCGAGATCGTGTGATTTCCGAATCGAGGTGTACGGGAAAGCGAATCCAAGGACGTGGAAGCAGCGGAATCCAGATCGAGAACTGTACGTGTCGAGGTCGACTGAGAAGCGTACGTGTCGAGGTCGATTGAGGACTCGATGACGGTCGAAGTCGCTGTCGAGCTCGTTGAAGACACCGTGTCGAGATCGAGTAAGAGAAGTCGCTGTCGAGCTCTTTGAAGACAAACCGTGTCGAGGTCGTTGTCGAGCAAAGATTAACTCGAGTTCTAAGGGCGCTTCACATTAATACTTTCATAGTATGCTAGCGTAAGGGCACTTCATATTCGACTTGTTTATGTTTTGTGCGTAAGGGCAACTTTTAGACATTATTAAGACTTTATTTTATATGTTATTGTGAATGGATTCCCTGATTTGTGTCGAGCTTGAAATGTTGTGATATGATTTGGGTTTTTGCATGTATTTAATATGTGATTGAATATATGCTGTGAATTGTGTATTGCATGTTGAATTGCGTTTCTTCATGTCGAGCTTGCTCTTTTTATTTGACATGCGGTTGAATATCTTGTGTTTAACTCTTTGAATATCGTATGCGGCGAATTGTTCATCGAGTGAGCGAGCTAGGTGAGTCGTATGACGTTTTTGAGCCGTGACCCGGATAACTAAGGGTGCTAGGTCCCCTTTTGTTTACTGAGATTGACTAGACGCCGCCACGCTATGGGACCCGAGTCGACCGGCCCTAGGGAGAGCGAGGATCCCAAGGCTTTACCGACCTTCCGACATACGGTACGGCGTGTGCATTCCGGAAAAATTGTCGAGTCGAGAGAAAATGGATTTGCGAGTTGTGTCGAGTTAGAGTGAGATGGTCGAGTCACGTTGGTGAATGTTATACTTTGCTGTTTGCTTATTTCTTTATGCCGTGCTTATCTTGTATTGTTGAGAAGTTGACCCTTTCCCGTGGTGCCTTCAATCCATGACGGTTACCCAGGCGATGGCGAGGGGGCAGGAACTCAACAAAGAGATGAGGCCGAGGAGGCCGAGGAGGAGCTCGACGAGGACCCGAGTGACGACCTCTATTTGTCGTGATTGTTTATGTTTGTTGGATGTTTGTTTTTCTGATGACTGTACTTCGTTTTCCTTTTGTGTTCTGAGGTCGTGACCGCTTGGGCGGTTATGTTTTGTCGTTCTGAGGTAGACGGTGGTCTTACTTTTGGAGCAAATGCGTGGGAGTCTCACTAAGTACCCCCAGGTATGATTGCTCTTTTGAAGTCGTCGTACCTTAGGTGTATTTTCTTTGCACATTTGCTACTCTGTATTTTGTATACATTATTATTTCGAGTGATATATATATGTATGTTATGCATGTATGGTTTATTAGAATTTAAGTCTTTTGTCTTAGTTGCACCAAGTTTCAAAAGTCAGAATTACTCGATGTGCACGAGCTGGTTTTATAAATAAATAGACCGTACTTTTTAAAAGGCACAAGAGTTTCGTTTTAAAACACATCTCATACAGGTTTAGTTGAGCACGGTGTGTTGAGCTCGGGAACTCGAGCTCGGTATATCGAGCTCGAGCGGTCCGTAAACGGGTCGTTACATTGTTGGTATCAGAGCAGTTCGGTTCTGACCGAGCTGTGCATAGGAAATTTGGACTGGTCACTATGTCGGGTTATGTGTGTTGGGTACCTAATTGTAATATGTTGATTGCTGTTTGATTAAGTGAAGCACTTATTGCTTGGGAAATTGTTTGAACTGTTTCTTGATTGAAGCAGTGTGTTTTAACACATCCTTGTTGTGAGATTCTGACAGGGTTTTGAACTTTGTGGAATCTAATGCCACCTCGTCGGGATACGACAAATGCAACCGAGAACGCCGACATGGAACGAGCAATTCAAGCTATGGCCGAGATGGCGGCAACATGGCTCAACAATCACCGCCAGAACTCAACAGCTAACGCGATGGCTCAACAGACGGCAGCTAACTCGCCAGAACTTGCAAAGAATAAAGAACGAGCAGAGCGAAATGCTAAAGCGAGAGGATCGCGCACTTCGTGAAGCATGATCCACCGGGTTCTATGGTGAGCCAAATCCAGATAAAGTCGATCTTTGGATGCAAGAGATCGAGAAGATCTTCGAGGCACTTCATTGCCTGACAACGTGAAGGTCGACTATGCCACCTACTTACCGCTAGAGACGCAGAGTATTGGTGGAGAGGAGTGAAGCAAACATTTATAGCGTAACGTCGCGAGATGACCTGGGAGCTTTTTCGTGAAAGGTTCTTGGACAAGTACTTCCCAGACATCGCACGAGCCGAGAAGGAGCAAGAGTTTCTTCAATCGCAGAAGGCAAATCGACAAAGGTCCGAGTATGCACCAAGTTCGAAGTCGCCATGCGAGGTATTTCCCATTCCGTGATCGAAGTTGACCAAAGATGGTCGAGTGAGAGATTCCAACGGGGATCGAGATTCGACATTCGTAAGTCGATGGTGTCATTGAGGATTCAAACCTCCAAGAGTCGATAGATCGCGTGTCGAGGTAGAAGGAGTGAGGAGCCACAAGAAGAAGATCTGTGGGCGGGCCGGTGAGACCCCAGTGCGGGGCGTAGGTTTGCACGTAAAGGAAAACAACCGCAGAAGAAGCCTTACGACCAGACCTCGTGGGAACAACAACAGGGACAGATCGTCCGATGACCCAGGAGTGAGGAGTGGAGGTCGACCGGTGTCGAGGTGACTTGCTATCGATGTGCAAAGCGGGACATTACGCGAGTAATCAGACTCGTAAGGAGGAGGTGTGTTTCAACCGTAAGAAGCCAGGGCATTTTGCCAAGGATTGTCCCACACCTAAAGTCAACCGACGATGCTTGCAGCGGCCAAAGGGAAGCGTCAAGTAGCTAAAGGCGAGTTTTCTGCATGAGTGGCGAGGAAGCGGTCGAGTCAAGATCTTATTCAAGGTGAATGTGAGATTGAGGGTAAATCCTTATCCGTTCTTTTTGATTCGTGCAACCCATTCCTTTATTTCTTCGATTGTGTGAACCATTTGAACTTGATCGTGATCGCTACTGCTCAAATTGGTAGTTACAACCCCAAATGCTAAAACCTTAGTCACAAACACCGCATGTCTTAATTGTGTAGTGGTTATTCAGAGTAGAAAGTTTGTGGTCAATTTGGTTTGTTTGCCTCTTAAGGGCCTAGATGTCATTCTCGGGATGGATTGGTTGTCACACCACCATGTCCTCTTGATCGTGCCCGTGAAACCGTAATTTTCCTGCACCTTGGAGTCTCCAATTATCTTTCGCCGAACGTATTGGAGTTTCTTTGAAAGAAGGAACTAGGGAATACATGTATCCGCTAGTTCTAAGTTTTCCATCGATCGACGTGAAGAATGTATTAGTGGTGTGTGACTTTGCGGACGTTTTCCCGAAGGCGTGCCAGGGTTACCACCAAGACGAGAGGTCGAAGTTCTCCATCGACCGATTCCAGGGACAGACCGATCTCCAAAGCGCCATACAGATGTCTCCCGCCGAGATGAAAGAGTGAAGTCCCGGCATCGAACACTTGGAGTCGAAGCAATTCATACGACCGAGCGTGTCACCGTGGGAGCTCCGGTGTTGTTGGTTAAGAAGAAGGATGGACGATCAAGGCCGTGCGTGGACTATCGCGAGCTCAACAAGGTTACCGTGAAGAACCGCTATCCGTTACCTCGTATTGACGACTTGATGGATCAACCGTGAGCGGCGATCTTTTCCAAGATAGACTTGAAGCCCGCTACCACCAGATTCGCGTGAAGGAGGAAGATATCCCCAAAACAGCTTTCAGGACCGTGATACGGTCACTACGAGTACTTGGTGATGCCGTTTGGAGTGACGAATCGCCCGGTGTGTTTATGGACTACATGAACAGGATTTTCCATTCGTTCTTGGATCGCTTTGTTGTAGTGTTCATCGACGACATATCGATCTACTCGAGGAACCGAGAAGAGCACGAAGAACACTTATGTCGAGTAATCGCAGATATTACGAGATAAGCAACTCTATGCCAACCTGTCAAGTGTGAATTTTGGCTTCAAGAGGTGAATTTTCTTGGTCACGTGATTTCCAAAGAAGGGATAGATGTGGATCCAACTAAGATTGAAGCCGTGTTAGCGTGGGAACAGCCGAAGACGGTTACCGAGATCAGGAGTTTTGTCGGCTTAGCAGGATATTACCGAAGATTCATTGAAGGTTTCTCGAAGATTGTCGCGCTTACACGATCGACGAGGAAGGATCAACCTTTTGCCTGGACCGAGGAGTGTGAAGCCGCCAAAGGCGAAGGAGCTTTTGACGACAAGCCAGCTGTCCGATTTTGCCTCAACCCGAAGAGCCTTTCGAGGTGTATTGTGATGCGTCACACCAGGGATTGGGATGCGTCTTTGATGCAACATCGGAAGGTGGTCGCGTATGCTTCAAGACAGCCTTAAGATTCACGAGAGGAACTACCCTACTCACGACTGAGCCGGGCAAAGCAGAGTTTTTGGCGAAGATATGGAGACACTACCTTTACGGGAGCACTTCATCGCTTTCACGATCACAAGAGCTTGAAGTACTGCTCGACCGTAAAGAGCTCAACATGCGTCGGTAGATGGACGTAATTTCAAGGACTACGACTTTACGTTGGAATACCATCCCGGTAAGGCTAACGTGGTAGCAGATGCGTTGAGCAGGAAGAGCGTTTTAACCTCGGCGATGATGATCAAGGAGTTGGAGATGCTCGAGAAGTTCCGAGACTTGAAGTTGAGTGTCGAAGTTTCACCGGGGAATCTGAGATTTGGTATGCTTACCATCTCTAACAGATTGTTGGACGAGATCCGAGACCAGCAAGTTCATGACGAGCTTCTGCAAGAGAAGGTTCAGTTGATAGCACAAGGAAAGGCGACAGAATTCCAAGTCGGAACGGACGACATCTTGAGGTGCAATGGCCGAGTATGTGTACCTAACGTATCCGAGCTGAGAAAGTTGATTCTCGACGAAGCGCATAAGAGCAACTTTAGTATTCACCCAGGAGTTACGAAGATGTATCAAGACTTGAAGAAGCATTTTTGGTGGTCCGGAATGAAGAAGCAAGTGGCCGAGTACGTAGCTTCGTGTTTAACGTGTCAGAAAGCGAAGGTGGAGCACCAACGACCTGCGGGAATGTTACTGATAATCGCTGACGCGTGCGTATGGATATGGGATAGTATTTCCATGGATTTTGTTGTAGGTTTGCCGAAGACGCAGAAGAAGAATGATTCGATTTGGGTGATCGTCGACCGATTGACCAAATCTACTCATTTCTTACCAGTGAGGTCGACATACAACGTGGAAAAGCTGACCGAGATCTACATCGCGGAGATAGTACGACTTCATGGTATACCCTCTTCAATCGTGTCGGACCGAGATCCGAAGTTCACGTCTCATTTTTGGAAGGAATTGCAAGGAGCGATGGGAACCGAGCTCAGGCTTAGCTCGGCATATCATCCTCAGACGAACGGTCAGACTGAGAGAACGATCCAATCACTTGAAGATTTGTTGCGAGCTTGTACGTTAGATCACCGAGGAAGTTGGGACGACGTCTTACCATTGGTGGAGTTCACCTACAATAACAGCTTCCATGCGAGTATTGGAATGGCACCTTTTGAAGCATTGTATGGACGTAAATGTCAGACGCCTCTTTGTTGGTACCAGATCGCGGCGTTCGTCAGAGGACCAGATATGATCCAAATAGACTCACCGAGAAGATCCGCTTGATCGAGATAGGATGTGAACGCCTCAAAGTCGACGTAAGAGTTATGCGGACCAACGACGTCGACCACTCGAGTTCGAGGAAGGAGAACATGTATTTCTTAGAGTCACCCCCACTACCGAGTTGGTCGAGCGATCAAATCCAAGAAACTTACCCTAAATTTATTGGACCTTACCGATTCTTCGTCAGATAGGTCCAAAGGGCATATCGATTGCCTTGCCACCATTCTTGTCGAACATTCACGACGTCTTCCACGCCTCACAATTGCGAAGTATATTTCGACCCTCTCATGTCATCGAACCTGATGTGATTCAATCAAGGGCGACTTATCTTTTGAAGCATCGCCAGAAGGATCGTTGATCGGAAAGCCAAGCGATTCGGAATAAAGAGATTCAACTTGTCAAAGTTGTGTGGGATCAGAAGACGGGAGATGCGACTTGGGAGCTGGAGGAGAAGATGAAGACTCAGTACCCTGAACTTTTCCGAGCTAAGAAACTTATTTGCAATTTCGAGGACGAAATTTTTTTAGAGGGAGAAATTGTAACACCTGAGGACGAGATCGACATCGTCTTAGGACGACGTATCGAGACCTCGCGTCGAGATCTTGTGTCGAGACCTCGCGTCGAGATCTTGTGTCGAGATTCCGTGCCAAGATCGTTTGCCGAGGTCATTTGCCGAGCTGAGGAGACTGCGTGCACTAGCTGCTGAGCTGCCGAGGTCGCGTGTCGAGTTGATGAGGTCGCGTACCGAGCTGAGGAGGCCGCGTGCACGAACTCGTGTTAGAGCCTTGTGCGCTTGCACGAGCACCCTTGTCGACATCGTGTCGAGATGATAACTCGTATTCTTACGAACGTTATTCAGCGTTATTATTATATTGGTTGTAATAATTATATTGTCGGCTTGCCGTTCTCGTCGCTGTGTTGTAGATCTGAACCGATAGAGTAGAGGGTAATTATGAGAGAGGAGCGATTAGATGGGTAGAATGACTGATGGGATTGGCATCTTATAGCTGGAGTTACGATTATACCCCTTCTCTCACCAGCTGTATTCACGATCGGTTTTCCCTCAGATACTCATTTCTCTTTTCTTCTTTCTTTTTCCTTCCTTCTGCTCTGAGTTCCTTGTTTTTCTCCAAAATTTCCATCGAAGAAACCTTGAGTTCCATCGAGATTCTGCATCAACTTTCTTCATCAATCTTGTTCATCATCATCTTCTCGACCTATATCTCACCATCTCGACCACCATCTGAGGTATGGAAAAACATATTTTCTCTTCTTCATGTTACTGTTTAGCGCCATTTCTTCTTTCCATTTTAGCTAATTTTTATGCTTCCAAATCATGTCAAATTGATGGGTTTTCTTCTTCACGATACTACCTACCTTTCTAACCGATTATTTGGGCTTGTAAAACAAATTTTCTTCCTCTGATTTCTGCAGTAGGCAGCGCTAAAAACCCTTCCTTTTAATTTGTTTCGATTTCTTGTTTTAGTTGTCGTTTGTTGCTTCTGGTTGTTGTTGTCGATCTATCTGTTGTAGCATCAGATAACCTTTTTCATGAACTTTTGATCGAAAACCCTAACTTTGTGTTAGAGGAAAAATATATTTAAGTTCTTGAGTTTTTATATTTTCCGGTCAGGTTAAGTTTGGGATGAGAGCTAAGTGTATTAGAACCCATAGATCGAACTAAGTTGTGCTTGTTTTAGGAAGTCTGATTCCCGAGATCGTGTGATTTCCGAATCGAGGTGTACGGGAAAGCGAATCCAAGGACGTGGAAGCAGCGGAATCCAGATCGAGAACTGTACGTGTCGAGGTCGACTGAGAAGCGTACGTGTCGAGGTCGATTGAGGACGGTACGGGTCGAAGTCGTTGTCGAGCTCGTTGAAGACAGCCGTGTCGAGATCGAGTAAGAGAAGTCGTTGTCGAGCTCTTTGAAGACAGCCGTGTCGAGGTCGTTGTCGAGCAAAGATTAACTTGGAGTTCGGTAAGCGCTTCACATTAATACTTTCATAGTATGCTAGCGTAGGGCACTTCATATTCTACTTGTTTTTGTTTTGTGGGTAAGGGCATCTTTTAGCCTTTATTAAGTCTTTATTTTATATGTTTTTGTGAATGGATTCCCTGATTTGTGTCGAGCTTGAAATGTTGTGATATGATTTGGGTTTTTGCATGTATTTAATATGTGATTGAATATATGCTGTGAATTGTGTATTGCATGTTGAATTGTGTTTCTTCATGTCGAGCTTGCTCTTTTTATTTGACATGCGGTTGAATATCTTGTGTTTAACTCTTTGAATATCGTATGCGGTGAATTGTTCATCGAGTGAGCGAGCTAGGTGAGTCGTATGACGTTTTGAGCCGTGACCCTGATAACTAAGGGTGCTAGGTCCCCTTTGTTTACGGGAGATTGACTAGACGTCGCCACGCTATGGGACCTGAGTTAGCCGCCCTAGGGAGAGCGAGGATCCCAAGGCTTTACCGACCTTCCGACATACCAGATGCAGCGTGTGCATTCCGGAAAAATTGTCGAGTCGAGAGAAAATGGATTTGCGAGTTGTGTCGAGTTAGAGTGAGATGGTCGAGTCACGTTGGTGAATGTTATACTTTGCTGTTTGCTTATTTCTTTATGCCGTGCTTATCTTGTATTGTTGAGAAGTTGACCCTTTCCCGTGGTGCCTTCAATCCATGACGGTTACCCAGGCGATGTCGAGGGCGCAGGGAACTCGACAGTAGATGATGCCGAGGAGGCCGAGGAGGAGCTCGACGAGGACCCGAGTGACGACCTCTACTTGTCGTGATTGTTTATGTTTGTTGGATGTTTGTTTTTCTGATGACTGTACTTCGTTTTCCTTTTGTGTTCTGAGGTCGTGACCAGTTTGGGCCGGTTATGTTTTGTCGTTCTGAGGTAGACCGGGTGGTCTTACTTTTGGAGCACCTGCGTGGAGTCTGCTTAAGTACCCCAGGTATGATTGCTCTTTTGAAGTCGCTGCATTTAGGTGTATTTTCTTTGCACATTTGCTACTCTGTATTTTGTATACATTATTATTTCGAGTGATATATATATGTATGTTATGCATGTATGTTTTATTAGAATTTAAGTCTTAAGTCTTAGTTGCACCATGTTTCGAAAAGCTGTAATTACTCTGATGTGCACGAGCTGGTTTTATAAAAAAAAAAATAGACCGTACTTTTTAAAAGGCACAAGAGTTTCGTTTTAAAACACATCTCATACAGGTTTAGTTGAGCTCGGTGTGTTGAGCTCGGTAACTCGAGCTCGGTATATTGAGCTCGGTAGCGGTCCGGAAACGGGTCGTTACATTCTGCATCGACACCCATTTACATGATGCCCACCCTAGGGTTCCAGCAGACACTTGCCGCTTCTTCCTCTCATTTTGTGTTTGAGACGGTGCCCGACACTCATGTGTCCGATCAGGAGTATAGTGTGGGCCAGGCACCGATCGACTGGTTCAAGCAGACGAGGAGGTTGGCAAAGCAGGATGAAGCAGGAGGTCGTTGATGATATTCAGATGTCGCATGATGGCCGAAGTTGCTATCGGGCCGGTGGTAGAGGTGAGTATGTAGGTTGAATACACATTTTGCCCACTTATCTTTTTAGTTTTCAATTTAGTCCACTTATCTTTTTAGTTTTCATTTAAGTCCCTTAAACTTCAAAAATCACATCAATTTCGCTCTTTTCTGTTTATTTATTCATATTTTCTTAGATTTAATCACCATCCGACACGTGGCGTAAAAATAAAATAAAATAAACCGCCACGTGTAAGATGGTATTTCGCCTAAGACAAAAAAGAATAATTAAAAAGAAAGGACGAAATTGAAGTAATTTTTATAACTTAATGAACTTAAATGAAAACTAAAAAAAGGATAAGGACTAAAATTACATTTAACCTATATATTTTTAACTTGTTTGGTATGTTGTTATTGTTTAGGTTCCTTCCACAAAGCCACCGCGAAGGCTACCACTAAGTAATTGAGCAAAATTACCACACCTATTGGCCCACCTGGGACGCCGACGGTGAGCTGAGGCACATGTTCAATTCTTTCAGAGTAAGTTTTTTTTTTTTTTTATGATATTTTTTTATTTCATGAATCTCAATTATTTTTAATAACGTATTATATTCATACAGAGAGGTTTCTTGGAAGGAAGAGCAGAGGAGCAGATCAAGAAGAACTTCCATATGAAGGCTTCCCACCGCCTATCCGATATGCTTAGAGATGCTCGCCTCAATGGGCGACCCACTTGGATAGGAGATGAGATCCGGCAAAGAATTTACAAGCGCACCGAACTCCCCGAGTTCAAGGCGGTTTAGAAGGCGAAGAAGAATAGAGCCTCCGAAAAGGGTGGGAGCTTGCATCTGGAGGTTCGGTCGGTCGGCGACGCGGCTCGACTTGTATGTTTTATATTATTATTATTATTATTATTATTATTATTATTATTATTTAGTTAAGCTTTTTTATTAAATAATTACGCCTCGTGATTTGCAAAGGGAGGTTCACTTGCACGAGCTCCATCGTGCAACTCATATTAGGAAAGGTACCGGTGAGTTTGTCGATGAGCGTGAGGCGGACCAGGTAATTATAAAACATAATGAATAGTTTTTAACAATGTTTATATTGTTTTATTACAATAAAATTGACTAATTTGTTTATGTTTGACAGAGGAGTTTGAGGCAAGGATGTCTCGGGTTAGATCTCGCACATCCTCATGTTCCCCGCCTCGAGCCCGAAGGATCCAAAGTCGGCCGATGGTTTGGGCGAATGTTGGCGGCAAGAAGAAGTCGCTATCACGGTCTTTGGCGACCTTGCCGGAACTACAAGAAAGTGGGTCACGCTCTCCGCCGAGAGAGTCGCCCGATCGTCTTTGCCGCCGCGGATGAGCGGGAGATAGCAGAGTTGAAGCGGGCCATGGCCGAGCAAAGCGGCCGATTGGCCGGCGGCAATTCGCGGCCGTCCCAAATAGAGGAGGCGCCGGACGGCCGCCATGTTGGCTCAGTCTTCGCAATGACAGGAGGATCTGTACCATTTGCTAACTCGCCACCGCCTCCACCGCCTCCGCTCCGCCTCATAATCTTGGTGATCATGTCGATGATGTAGATAGTAATCATGATCATGATTATCGTGACTATTAGTTATGTTTGTATCGATATTTTTTATATTTTCGGATATTTTTATTACCGCTTTGTTCGTCGAATTTTTTTATTTATTTGTTACGTTTCTTTTTTAATTTGTTTTATAGTTATGTTATCGCATTACATTTTTAAATACAGGAAGAAATTAATTATTAAATGTGATAACTAGTAATCGTTAATTAAATGGATAAATAAATTAAATTGATTACAGAAATTAAAATTAAATAATTTAAAGTAAATAATTTTTAATAAAAATTTAAACAATTTTCAAAAAATTTAAAGTTCGATTTACCGACGGTCATGGTCAGCTTAAATGTCATCTAATTACCGACGGGTTAAAACCGTCGGAAAAGCCGTCGGAAACCTACCGACGGGTTAAAGCCGTCGGAAATGTCATCGGAATTATCGTCGGTTTAAACCGTCGGAGAAAACCGTCGAAAATTTACCGACGGGTTAAAGCCGCTCGATGCGTATTTGCGACGCGCAGTTTACCGACGGACATTAGGCCGTCGGTAATCCGTCGGAATTTTTTTATTACCGACGGTATTTGTGGATTACCGACGGCTTTTGGCCGTCGGTAATCCCGCTATTTCTTGTAGTGGATAGTTCAATTGAAACTATCAGAATACAGAAATAGAATATAAGTCATTAGAAACAAAATTTAATAAAAGATTATGGTTAAATTCATTTGTGAAAGCTGTTAGCAAGCACTAGTATGGTGGTTCATTCACCAAGTATGTGTCATTACCATTCAAAATATATCAAATCTAAGATAATCTGAGTTTGAAATGTAAGTATGTTTGTGTCAAATCATTGATAATTTTGTCAGCCATATTCAAGCTCGACAAGCATAATGACAGTAATCAAGCCTTCCTAAAAAATTGTAATAATGCACTTTGTGCTGGTGCACGTGCACACATGTATTAATGCACTTTGTGCTCATGACAAAAGAAAACCTACGGTACAATTAGCAAAATCAAAGTGCTGGTAAGAAAACTTATGCCCCGGTGGAAAATAGATTTTAAGAACCATGACATAGTCAAAATAACCACGATTGGAAATAACTTGAGTTCCTAAGTTTTAGAAAGGCCGGTTGACTGATTCAACAATCTTCCTTCGAGTTGCATGTTTTAATTATATCCAAAATCACCCAGGATAGTATATGAATACTAATACTACCTGCAACGAGTTCCTAGAAGAGCACAAAAACTTTCTCCTTTGAGGTCTACGGGAAGTACTGGATCCTGCAATGTTTAGAATATTGTAAATATTGAAACGAATTACACATGCAAAACAAGCTCATGCTCTATCTTTACAAAATGATTTTTAAAAAGAGGGGTAGATTTGGAGTTTGCAGCAGTCATTGAAGTAAACATGAGGAAATAACAAAGATATATTTTGACATTTTTCATTTTTAATTTTGCTTGAGGATGTTAATAGTGTACCTTGAATGGATAATTTATTTTTACCACATAATTTTCACCTGCAGGAATGTCAGATCGTTCAAATGCATAATTCCTCTGCAAAAATGAGCATGGAATCAGAATAGGAAGACCATCAACAAATGTACACGGCACAAGGGCATCAAATAACTCATTTATGCATTCAAGGCATAAAAAAATTTAATCTGCAAACCTTAACAGGTGCCATACTAAAGGTAGACGCCCAAATCCACCGGATGTTTTGCTATCTCATTCTTTATATCAGATGCTGCATCCTAAATTATTAATGAAAAACAGGACAAAACAGAATGTATCAACCCAGGCTAAAAGAAAATTAGGTAAGAAATTCAAATGAAATAAAAATCAGAACGAAAATTATATAAATCCATGGCAGAGATCAACAAAGTAAAAACTCACTTGCAGCTTTTTACGGAAATCTGCAGGAGAAATTCGAGATTCTTGGGCATTTTTCTCAAGCTTCATCATCTCATCGATGGAATGCAAAGGACAATTAGGAATTGCATAGACACACCTCTGCATGTTCTTCACAACAACACAACAACTTTGATACAAATTCCCTGTTTTGACCTAATTATGAACAAGAATACTAATAGTCAAAGTCATTTTCCTAATTCAAGTTACACACTCATTGGCAAAAATGGGTAACTGACTGTTTCATGCAACTCAGCTTTCCATTGGTTGAGTCCAAAAAACAAACCAGAACAAAAAATCCAACTTCACAATATGACTAGATAACTAGCCGTGTTGATGAGGCCTTGGAACCAGAAAACTGACATCTTATGAGTGAAAGAAACAGATGCAGCATCATGCATATGAACAAAAAGCTACTTAAATTCATGTCCACTAAAGTTGAGTAATAGGAATACCATGTGATAGATAAAAATCATGTGAATGGGGAAAAAATCTTGTACACTATACTCTATAGAACAAACAATTAAGAAGTATCAATGGCTATGAGAACATATTTACAGTAGCAAACACACTAGAAGAGAGCAATAAATAGTAGGGGGAAGTCATAAAATGCACAACCTCCCCAAGTGAATCAACAAGAATGAGAATGAAAAAGGAACTTACAAAGTGAAATTGATGGTTCAAAAATTAACAGACAACTTAAATAGTAACAGGGAAACTTGAATGAACGAACATGGGAATTCAAAACCACAAAATTACCTTCCCAAACAAATAAAGAGTGCCCATATTGGCACCATAATACTCTTCATAAGCATTTAGTTGGTAGAAAGGCAGCGATCCATCTGGCTCCAAATTGGACTCCGAGTATTGCTGATTACGCGAAGCATCCTTCGAATCAGCAACATTTGTCTCACCTCCCCTATGACTTTCGCATTCAAAGTGAATACCTCCTTTTTCGTAGCTGGTTTTTCTTCCATATCAACGTCCTTCATCACTTTCTCCTCAACTCATTAAATCTTCATAACTTGGGCAAGGGCAATCATTTGGTTGCTTAACCACTGATGCCTCACAATTTTCCGAACTTTCATACACTTCTGCTTCACACTTTTGCTCTAACCCCAAGTTAGATCCATTATCCTTAACAACCCTAACAGATTCAGAGTCGACGCTCGCATTTGCAGAAGTTTCGTACAGTGAAGAACCTCGCAAGGAATTAGTAGAGGGCTTAATCCGAAGGACATCGTTTGTGCCAGACGATGAATTTGAAATTGATTGCACCCTTCATGGCGGCAGCGGCTGAGAGTGAAGAAGTAGAAGGGCATTTGGGCTGAGGAGGATCTTTCTTCCGTTTGGACCAGTCCTCTTCCTCGCCCTCGTCGCCGTAACCGAGACCATCATCGTCGACGATGAATGAGCGTGCTTGTTCGCGGTGCTTGGCAACGAGGGCGTTGTACTCGTCCTCGGGAACGGTGTCGTAGACAGGGTTATCTAACCTGATTTGGGGTCCGACACCGTCGGATCGGCGACCTCCGGGGCGGAGGGCCTTAAGACGCTGCAAGGCTTCGCTCGTGTGATTGTTGAGCGAGAGTTTGGCGTGTGATTGTTGCTTTGCTCTGCGCAAGGGTTTTACTTTTATGAAGCGAGGGAGATTTTCTTTTTTAATAATTCGTCCAGTCTTTTGATAGCGCTCAGTGGAGGAAGCGATATCAAATGGTACCCTTTTGATAGCGTTTCATGAAGGAAGAGTTATTAAATGGTATCGCATCTATACCGCTTCTTCCAGTAGACGTTATGAATATTCTTTGGAAAAAAATAAAGTGCCTTTTAATAACGCCTGTTCTAAAAAGCGCTATCAAAAGTATACTATTTTATAGTACTTGTTATAAAAAGCGTATAAAAAAGCTCTGTGTGCTATATAATAGCACTTCCTATGAGAAACGCTATTAAAAGGCCGCTATTAAAAATTGTTTTTGGCGTAGTGACTTGTGGAGATAAACCCCATGCCAAGAAAATAGGAAAGCATTCCCAAATCTGCCATTTCAAACTCCTGCATCATTTTCCTCTTAAACTCAAGCAATTCAATCTCATTGCTTCCAGTCACTAGTAGATCATCAACATACAAGCATATAATCAGAAATTTGTTTTCTGCACCTCTCTTAACATACACACCATACTCATTAGTGCATTTCACAAAATTCTGCTGCACAAAGAAACCATCAATTCTTTTATTCCAAGCTCTTGGAGCTTGCTTTAGCCCATATAATGCCTTCCTTAGCCCATAGACTTTTTCCACTTTACATGCTGACTCAAACCCCGGTGGCTGCCTTACATATACCTCCTCTTCAAGTGGGCCATTTAGGAATGCAGATTTTACATCTAGTTGGTAGAGAGGCCAACCTTTGTAAGCTGCAATTCCCACAATGAGCCTTATAGTTTCAATCCTTGCAACAGGAGAGTAGACATCAGTGTAATCCAAACCAAGAATTTGAAGGAATCCCTTGACAACCAACCTTGCCTTATATTTAGCTACTTCACCATTTGGCTTCAATTTGGTCTTGAAAATTCACTTAACATCTATGGGTCTTTTCTATTTTGGTAGAGACACTAGCTCCTATGTGCCATTCTTCTCAATTGACTTCAGTTCTTCAATCATGGCCCTCTTCCAATGTGATTCCTTGAGTGCTTCTTCAAAACTGACTGGCTCTGCCTCTGCCAGTAAAGCATACTGCAGTAAGTCTCCATCATCGGTTACTGCAGAATCTGGAAACATGACACACTCACTCAATCTTGATGACTGCTATCTTTCTCTGCCAGATCTTCTTACACCACTGCCTGCAACTGCACTGCCCTCTTCACCTTTGTCATTCTCAAGCTCAATTCTTACACTGCTTGCTTCTGTTTGCTGCCAGTCCCACCCTTTTGTTTCATCAAATAACACATCTCTGCTCATGACAACCTTCCTTCTTTTTGGATCAAACAGTTTATAGGCACCTATTGAATGATATCCAAGCAGCACCAATTGCTCAGCCCTATCATCCAATTTCTTTCTAACTTGCTCAGGTAAGTGCCTAAAACATAATGAACCAAAAATTCTGAAATAACTCACATCAGGCTTCTTACTTGACCATGCTTACTCAGGTGTAACCAACCTCTTAGTGGGACATCTATTGAGAATCCACATTAATGAAGGACCACTTTTAGTACTCTATGTTGCCAGATAATCCCAATTATTTAAGGTAAGATTAGTAATTTATCTCGCCCTTTTGTTAATAGGCTAATCATGGCAAATAACATTTTAAAGCATGTTAATGCCAACCATTCTATAATCATTTCTTCAGTATATCTATATTTGACATAGCACCATTGTAGCTATGATAACATATGCCAGGAACAGAATGATCGTTAAGCTGCTAACTCCATTAGAAAAACATATACCCGACGTGATTCTAGGGGGATTAATTAGTTTCATTTTATAATTAAGCATGACAAAATGTAGTCGAAGTCTACTTAAGATCGACTATTCAGGATTTTTCCAGTCAAAAAAAGGAAAAAAGAAAAAAAAAGTCATTCAGGATTTTTGCAATGTGAAAGAAAGTGGAACATATGTTTTCTTGTAGCGTGAGCTTCTGACTCAAACCCAAAAGAAGTACAGGTAGCCCAAACATTTAGAATGTGGGTTTGAGCCTACTTGAACCCAAAAAGCCTAGTTTATGGGGTGAGGGTTGTCCCCCACTTATAATTACTATTGAGACCGTATTACTATCCAATGTGGAACTCTAACACAACCCCCTCACATCCAGGACTAGACATGTAGAGCGTGAAGTTTGTAGGACTAGACATCTGCGGGTGGCCCAACGGATCTCGATATATAGGCTCTAATACCAAGTTAGATTTCATCCTAAAATCAATTGGTAGAATTGCCGACAGGTATATAAACTGCACCCCAGGGTTCGAGGCAGGGGAAGTGGGACTTCCAACACCCCTCATCCATATATGCCTGACAGAACAGGCGATACACAAGAAAATTGCCCCCAACAGGGCAACAATTATGAAGATGGACTTTGGCTCTGATAGCATATTAAAATTTAGGTTTGAGCCTAATTCGACCCCAAAAGCTAGTTTATAGAGTGAGGGTTGCGACCTGACTCCAAAGTTACTAATCCAATTGGACTTGAGCGGGGAGTGTTGGAAACTAAAGTCCCATATCGGATATGATAAAGAGATTTAGAGGCTTTATAAGCTGGGTGTAACTATTGACATCTTGGTTTTCGCCAAAACACCCCATCTTTTCGAAATTGTATTTATGGACGATAATTTTTTTACACTAACTTTGGCTTCCGAAAGTTTATTTTCGGATGATTTATTTTCGGACAATACTTGTCGTCCAGAAATAAACTTTCAAAAAAAGGGGTGTATTAGTAAAAATCAAAGTATCAATAGTAACTCTCTTATAAGCTGGTTTGTGTAGTACAAAAAATGTCATGACTTTTTGGATCACCTACCATGATAATAAAAGCCCTATAAGACACTCACCAAGTTGGCCAATGGGAAAATTTACCATTCCTCTTACCATATATCATCAATTTTTAATTCCCACATGTAAACATAATCATCCATGAATTACCCATGCGGCCACGAGGAATGTTTTCCTGTTTTCAGCCATGTCATTGTCAACTGTTGTTTAATTATAGAGCTAGGCCTAGATGCAACCATTTGGCTTCATATAGCATCTTGTTTCACAAAATTTCATGCTTCATAAACTATAGAAAGAGAGAAATACAATTCAAATAATACCTTATTTCAAGAATAAATTTATTGTTAAAATCAATTAGTTTTGCCCTTACTTTGGCCAGGATCAGTATATATGCATAATGGGCCTCAGTATACCACACCCCATCAACCAACACCCAACACCCCATCAACCAACCCCCGATTCACAATGGCATCTAATAGGGATAGTGTGGGATTGAACAAGCAACAATTCACCACAAGAATCCCAATGTCCTAGCGAAGCTTCGGTATCTTTTGTGTGCTTCAACGCTCACATTCTCATAGCCACACTGGATTTGTATACGGCGGATCCAAGGCATGTGTAAAGAATGCAGTTAATCAAGTGATATAGAGAGAAGAAATGCATGTAGAATGAGGCGGAGAGGGAGAGTGGTAGAGAGAGAATGGGAGTGAGAGAGACAGAGATGAAGGAGTATAGTGAGGTGAGGAGAGGCAAATGACCGGTTGAGTCTCCACCGGTCTTAAAGGGATTCCTTAGAGACATTATACATTCAACAACATCCTTCTATGTTACAAACATTTCTGTTGGTGTCAAGGATACTGATATTTGGAAAGTCTTCGGAGGATACGGGAGAGTAGCTGATGTTTTTATCCCCCCAAAAGTGGATAAACATGGTCAAAGATTTGGATTTGTGAGGTTCAAGGATGTCTCATATGCTAACATCTTGGAAAAGAAATTAGCTAAGGTTTCTGTAGGTGGAAACATGCTCAGGGTGAACATTGCGCGATATAACAGGGGATTAAAGGCAGTGGGTCCAAGAGATAAAAGACAAATGAAGACTATTAGAGGTGCAATGGGAGGATTTGTTGAGGAAAATAAGTCATTTGCTTCTGCATTACTGGCTAACAATGGAAGCAACAATAATACAGTGTTGAACTCTCATGCACCGGTTATAGAGAAAAGGCAATACAGAGGGGGCAGGGGAACAAATCAAGTCTCAGTAAAACCACTCTTGGAGGTGGAGGTATCAGAAGATAAATTGAAATGTCTTGCCAACTGCCTCGTGGCTAAGTTTCAAGATGGGTTGGGGGCTTTTTGACATTCAAGATCACCTATTCCTAGAGGGATACTTTGAATCGATACCTTTGGGGGGGGGTTGATCTAGCACTCCTATGGCCTTCAGAAGCAGGGGTCCTTCATGAGGCAATCTATAGCAATCGTGGGTGGTGATCGAGCCGATTCCAATCGTTTATGAACTGGGGACCTTCAATCCTTGCCAAGGAAATATGGGTATAGTTGAGGTGTATTAGTGTCCCACTGCACATTTGGGAGGATAAATTTTCCAACGAATTGGCAATGAAATTTGGAAGGCCCGTGTCCATTGATTCTGCTACCAAATCAATGACAAGGTGCGATGTGGCGAGAATCCAGGTATCTGTCTCGGCCTCCACTTCGATTGATGTCATGGTGCACATTAGGGTTGCCGACGTCGTATTCCCAATCAGGGTTGTGGAGGAGAGGTTTGGGGACGTAGGTACGGCGTTCACAGCGGCGGCACAGGGCTTTGTAATCGACTCACCATCGTCTTCGTCATGCTCTAGTGACTGGAGCACGGTGGACACGGTGGCAATGGGTTTCTCTAACATTGGGAGTGATGGCGAAGGAATCGAGGTGGATCAGAGGTTACAAGTGCTTTTGGGGGAGCAGGGTAGCATTATAGGCTACACTAGGCAACTTTCGAAGGTGATGGAGACTGGGCAGAGCAAAGAGACACGAATTGGGCAATATTTAGAGGAAGGGATTGATAGGTACTCGAGCACCTTACCTGTTCAGGAGAGCAAAACTTTTTTGGAGAATCAACGACCTCCTCTCTCACAACGGATGCATGGTGACGTATGGCCTCCTAACATGGGGTTGGAAGCGGTGGCATCAAGGGCGGTGGGTGAGCCTAGACCACTGGTTTTTGCAAAAAATCAGGGATAAACTAACAGATGATTGCCTTGCACAGATTGAGGTAGGAGAAGGATCTAGTAGTAGGGTAATCAATCAGGGCCAAGGCAGGTTGGGCCTTTTGGGCCTCTTAAATATGGGTGTAATATTTGATACAACAAATACTAAAGGGTGTGCTGAGATGCGAAGGGAGTGCGAACAGATTGTTAGACAAAACCGAAAATAAGGAGGGACGTGGGCCTGTGGCCGAGACCATCAACTCTAGGGAGGTTGATCCACTGGAACCGGAGGGGTGTGAAGGCAAAAATGACGCTGGCTCTGGGCCGGTCGAGGCTCATATCAATCCTGGGCTGGTGTTTCAGCAACCTGCGGCCCACTTGCTCCCCTCCTCGTCTTCATTAAGCTCACCTACCTTGTCGGAGCTTCCAGCAGCGCCTGACGGACCTGCGAAGGTTCTGAGGGTTAAAAATATTGGTAATAGGGCCAGAAAGAACAGGATGGTGCGAAAGGATCCCAAGGGATCTAACAAGGTCCATAAGAATCTCAAAATTGAGGATATTTTCCTTCCTTCCTCTAGATTTCTTAAGTACACCGGCGGTGACTTGGGGAAGATGCAAAAGGCTCGTGATGGCACTACGAAATCCCAACATGGTGGTGGTTTGAAGGAGCCAGTTAGGGAGGAGAGGATGGATCTCGGTGGTGTTAACTTGGACCCGCAGGGAACTCTCAAGGCCTCGGCTTCTTCTTTGAATTCGGTTAATTCGCTGGGCATTTCTTTGCGGAAAATTACTTACAACTTGGTGTTCTCTGCTCACGGCCTAGTGCCCTCTGTAGCCAACACATGCGTGGGCTTAACCTGATTTTAGATTTAGACCAGAATTTGGGGCAGGCAGTGGCCGAGGATTTTGAGAATATGGGGTGGTGGAGTTAGTTGATGATACACAAATGGGCTCTCTCCCAACCAGAGGAAGAACAGAGGCTGAAGCTACAAAAATTCTGACAATGGGTGCGACTATGGGTGTGTCAATGAGGGAGGATGATATGGTTGATAGGTGTGTGGGCTTGGAGTTGCATGATGAAGTTGGCAATAGTATTGAGGAGGATGGAAATGTGGACTAATGATAGTTGGTTCAATGAATATTAGAGGCTTGGGAACACAGCCCAAGAAAAACAAAATCCGTGCACTTGTTCGGGAAAATAATTTGGATTTCGTGGCAATTCAGGAAACAAAGATGGAGACAGTTACAACAAGGTTGTGCCATTACCTATGGGGGAATGATTCTTGTGATTGGCATTTTTATCCGGCAGTTGGCAATAGAGGTGGCATCTTATCTATTTAGGATAACTCAAAAGGTTCTTTTTCATTTCTCTAGGTTCGGATTTGTGGGGGTGTGTTTGGAGTGGGGGGCTGAAAGAAGGAGATGCTATGTTGTTAATGTGTATGCAAAATGTAACCTCCCGGATAAGAGGCATTTGTAGAGAGAGTTGGTTATGTCTAGGAAGGGTTTTGGAGGTAGTCCTTGGTGTGTAGTCGGAGATTTTAATTCAGTATGCTCTCTTAGGGAGAGAAGAGGAGTTGGGGGGCTGGCAAGTCAAGTAGATATAGCTGAAACACGAGAGTTCTGTTGCTTTATTGATGAGATGGGCCTAATGGACCTCCCTCTGTTGGGTAGGAAACTCACATGATTCAAATCAAATGGGGCGGCAATAAGTAGGTTAGATCATTTCCTAGTGTCGGAGGATTGGATTGATAGGTGGGGAGACATGTCGCTTTGGGCACTTGATCGAGATGTGTCAGACCATTGCCCATTTGCCATTAGATACTCTTCTGGAAGTTGGGGCCCTAAGCCTTTTAGATTCAGCAATCACTGGCTACAACATAGAGAGTTTACAGGGGTGGTGAAGAATTGTTGGATCTCTCAAATCCAGTCAGGGTGGAAGGGGTTTGTGCTTAAGGAGAAGTTGAAAAAGTTGAAAGGGGTTTTTAAAGAATGGAATAAGGAGGTCTATGGGGAGGCGGATATGAAGATCCAGCTGTTGGTGGAATCTATTAAGGTTCTTGACGTAAAAAGCGAGGAGGAGGGCCTCTCTTTGCAGGAGGTTGAGGATAGGAAGCTCAGTTTTTCTCATCTTTAGTTACTCTTAAAAAGCAAGGAGGGCTTAACTTTTCAGAGATCGAGAGCGAGGTGGTTGAAAGAAGGGGATGCTAATACTCAGTACTTTTACTTATGTCTCAAGTCTCGGGGAGCTAGAAACAAGATCTCAGCGTTATGGGTGAGAGATGGTTGGGTTGAAAATGTCATAGGTATTCGGACGGAGGCTACCCGTTACTTTAGGGACCATTTCTCCAAGGAGGAATGGAATCGACCACAGTTGGATGGGATGTGTAACACCCTGGGCCGCCACCCATTTTTGGGCCGTACCACATTGTGCCCGACCCACTGTCTCTACGATGCATACCGGGCCTAGAGACCCCTCTGCAATGCATGCCACAGTGTCCGGTTCACTCATAGGACTTCACCACCCCCCCTTTTGGATTTAATCCAAATTAATGGTGTTTTTGCCTTCCCCAAGAATCGAGCCATGTACCTAGGGGTTAAATATAATGATTTTTGATTCCTAATACCAACCAATTGAGTCGATTCCTAGGGAAGGCAAAAACACCATTAATTTGGATTAAATCCAAAGGGGGGTGGTGAAGTCCTATGAGTGAACCGGACACTGTGACATGCATTGCAGAGGGGTCTGTGGGCCCGATATGCGTCGCAGAGATAGTGGGTCGGGTACACTGTGGTACGGCCCAAAAATGGGTGGCGGCCCAGGGTGTTACAATAAAAGGCGTCTTTTATTATGACATCTATCCCAGGCACAGACACTTTAGTCAACGACTCTTATTTTGGCAAAGGATGGACTCATAGGACTTCTCCACACCCACAATATGGATTTTTTGCCCTCCGGGAGGCTCGAACTCGCGCCCAGTGGGTTTAAAGGTAACAGAAAGCACCTCCCTAACACCAACTCAATTAGTGTTAGGGAGTGGATTCCCATGACCTTTAAACCCCTGGGTATGGGTTCAAAACTCCCGTGAGGCAAAAACTCCACTAAAAGGGGTGGAGAAGTCCTATGAGTGACATGCTCAACATTGCAAAGGGCCAAAGGCCGGTATGCGCTTGGTGGGGTGTTACAATAAAAGGCGCCTTTTATTGTAACACCCACCCTTCTTCCCATTTTTAATGGTTCTGAGTGGCATGTTACTCACAGGGCTTTTCCCCCTCTCATGGGAATTTTTGCCTCACGGAGGGCTCGAACCCGGGACCTGAGAGGATAAGTACCACAGAAGCACCCTCCCTAACACCACTAGATGGTCAAGTGGTGTTAGGGAGGGTGCTTCCGTGGTACTTATCCTCTCAGGTCCTGGGTTCGAGCCCTCCGTGAGGCAAAAATTTCCATGAGAGGGGGAAAAGTCCTGTGAGTACCATGCCACTCAGAACCATTAAAAATGGGAAGAAGGGTGGGTGTTATAGGATGCGCTTTCCAGTCCTCTCGGCTTCGGCCTCAGCATCTCTTTCGGTCCCTTTTACCTTAGAGGAGATAGACGAGATGGTGGCGGCATGTGATGGGACTAAGAGCCCGGGCCCAGACGGTTTTAACTTTACTTTTGTTAAAACATTTTAGGACTTGATGCGTCTGGAGGTGGGGGGACTATTTGATGAGTTCTACGCTAATGCTAAGCTAACTAGGAGTTTCACCTCATACTTCCTGACTCTCATACCCAAGGTTAGGTGCCCTCTCTCCTTGGGTGATTTCAGACCTATCTCTCTTCTTGGTTGCTTGTACAAGATAGTGGCTAAGGTACTAGCTTCGCGGATCAGCAAGGTAATGGATTATCTCATTGCTCCTACTCAATCTGCTTTCATAAAAGGGAGGAATTTTTGGGTAATGGTGGTGAATAAGGTGGTGGACTTTGCCAAAAAAAGAGGAAACAATGCTTGATTTTCAAGGTGGACCTTGAGAAAGCGTATGACTTTGTAAACTGGGGTTTTATGGACTATATGATGCAGCGCTTTGGGTTTGATGATCGGTGGAGGGCTTGGATCTAGGCATGTGTATTCTCTGGGAACTTATCAGTTTTGGTTAACGGGAGCCCGACGGAAGAGAACAATATTAAAAAGGGCCTCAAACAAGGAAATCCTTTGGCCCCTTCCTCTTCCTGCTGGTGGTAGAAGGTTTGAGTGGCCTTATGCGCCAGGCTGTTTCCCTTCGGTTGTTTACTGGTTTCCGAATGGGTGAGATGGATTTGACGGTGTCTCATCTCCAATATGCGGATGACACTCTCTTTATCGGGGAGCCTAGTGTTGAGAATCTGTGGGCGATGAAGGCGGTTCTTAGATGCTTTGAGCTGGCTTCAGGCATAAAGGTTAATTTTGCTAAGAGCAGTCTCATAGGAGTCAATGTGGACAACTCATTCATGGCTCGGGCGGCAAGGTTCCTTCACTGTAAGACCGGGGTACTACCTTTCAAGTATCTCGGACTTCCAGTTGGGGTAAACCCTCGTCGTGCATCTACATGGGCCCCAATGGTGGAGGTGCTACGTGGGAGACTGTTTGGATAGAGACACAAGAGTATCAGTCTGGGGGGGAGAATCACCCTTCTAAACTCGGTACTCAGTAGTATTGGGTTGAGTGTCACTTCTTCATCGTACTTTGCTGATGTCAGAGTTCCTCCTTCAACATCAGTGTGGTGGAAGGATATTTGTCTGGTGGGGGGGTGGAGGGGAATTAGGGGCGGATTGGTTTTTGTCGAGTGTGAAGAGGAGAATAGGGGATGGGGTTGACTTATTTTTGGCGTGATTTATGGATTGGAGACTCTCCATTGAGGGATAGGTTCCCTAGATTATTCTCCCTATCGGTTGATCCAGACATTCGGGTGGGTAGCAGTGGGAGGTGGGAGGCGGGGTGTTGGATCTGGGTGATTCCTTGAAGGAAGCGGCTGTTTGTGTGGGAGGAGAACTTGGCGGCTGAGCTCCATGCAATCCTTATGTCCTCACCACTGTCTTCAGAGCCAGACCGGTGGGTTTGGACGAGACATCCTAGTGGCATTTTCTCTGTTGCTTCAGCTTATGGGTTCCTTTCTGAGTTTTCCTCTCGAGTGGATTGGCTTACTGATACAGAAGTAGGCGTGTTAAGCAGGATTTGGAAGAGTCTTGCTCCTTCTAAGGTTATTGCTTTCTCTTAGCAATTACTTTTGGATAGAGTGCCGACCCGAACAAACTTGCTTAGCGGGGGTGTTATCTCAGATCTTGCGGCTACGATATGCATCCTGTGTAGCAGACAACAGGAGTCGACACTACACTTGTTTGGTACGTGTGATTTTACATCCAAGGTTTTGGTATGCTATTGTTAGTTGGATAGGTTGTGACTTTGTACTGCCTCCAGATCTCTCTTCTTCATTCCTCCAGTTCACCTATCTTGGCGGTAGGCATCGATGTTGGCGTGGCTTGGCGTTGATTTGGCACACTGTCCTTTAGGTTATTTGGGAGATACGGAATGGTTGCATATTCTCCGGGCAGGTGGCTGAGTTGGTTGTTGCTATTGATTGCATTAGATCCTTGTCTTGGAGATAGTTATTAGCTAGAGGTAGGTCTGCACCGTATTTGTACTATGAGTGGTTTGTCGACCTACTATGATGTATAGAGCGTAGGTAGGCTCTCCTTGGTCTTTTGTTTCTACGATCTTAAGGCCTGTGATTCTCTTTTGTATTTTGGGCTGGGGTACCCCCTGTACCTTCGTTAATATATTTTGCCATTCAAAAAAAAAAAAACACCCAACACCCCATCAACCACACCCTCATGATGTGATGATTTGACCAAATTACCCATAAAAAAAATTCAATAATCTCTCGTCCACTCTTTCAAAAAATAGCATACCGTAAATTAAACGGTATTGAAAACAATTTTTGAATACCGTAAATTGGGCAAATTTATGGTATTGAAAAAAAAAATTGACTACCGTAAATTGAACAATTTATGGTATTGAAAAAAATTTGAATACCGTAAATTGCCCAATTTACAGTACTCTATTTTTTCGCATACCGTAAATTGAAAATTGCCCAATTTACAGTATTGAAAAAAAAATTGAATATTGTAAATTGGGCAATTTATGGTATATTATTTTAAAAAATCATACCGCAAATTGCCCAATTTATAGTGTTAATTTTTTTTTTGAATACCGTAAATTGGACAATTTACGGTATTGAAAACAAAATTTCCATACCGTAAATCGAGTAATTTACGGTATGCAGAGCAAATGCCCATTAACTTAGGCTACGTCTAATATGCACTACCTTAGTAAGTGGTGCACCTACAACATGTTTAAATAACCGTTAGATTGAGTAGTCTACCATATCATATCATATACCATCTACACTAGATTTTTATGTCTTTCTTCTTTTTCTCCTAATTGCACCATTTGCTCAATACCGTAAATTGAGATATTTACGATATGTATTTTGGAATAAAATGATACCGTAAATAACCCAATTTACGGTATTGGGAAAAAAATAATACCGTAAATTGTATAATTTACGGTAAGGACAATAGAAACGAAAATAATGCTGAGTCAGAGTATTTTGGGGTTTTCAAAAAATGTGGGTTAATCATTTACTGAACGTAATTAACTACGTATTTGAACTGCGTTAACCACTCAGTTAGTTCCGTAATTAAGAGAGTTGATTTATTTACATCCTACTACCTTTAGTCCTATATATAAGAAATATTTGACAAAATCATCAAAACCAAAGAGGCACATTGAAATGGTTAAATTTCAATTGATAATTCTATAATTTTAATTTTTTTTCCCAACAAATACCCTTCATATTAAATGACTTAAAAGAGAGAAAAATAGGTGAGTCCATTGTTAAGTGATCTCATAATAAATAAGGGTAAATATAAAATTGAGCAATTAATGTGATTGAAAATAAGACTTTTTTTTATCAGCTAGTAGAAATGGTAAACAAGAAACACACACATCTAAACAGCAACACTGGATTTCGAACCCCGGTCCCAGCGTCCCCATATCGCTGAAATTGCCAAAACAACCAACAGTGAGGGACAAAATAACCCATTTTATTTCTTATAAATAAAACTTTACTTCTTATAACTAGGACCAACAAAATAACCCATTTTATTTCTTATAAATAGGACCAGAGAGTAGTATTAACTAAACCTGCGTCTCTTCTCATCCGTCTCTATTCTCTGTAAGAAAGATTAGCATTCAGAACTTTTGAGTCTGGTTGCTGCTTACGGTAATAGTCTAGTTGATTACTTCATGTTAACAAAACAGTGAGTTTTAACGCACTGTGAAACTTGAATGCAGTACCTACTTTCATTACCAGAAGCCGAGAAAAAACAAAGCAGTTTATTAAAACATATACCATTCTACTAACTTAGATAAAGTAAATCATACAGGTCCATGAAAAAAGCTAATTCATTTTTGGTTGAATTTTTCATGAATTATTAATCAGGTGTCCACCCTTCTTAGTTAGGGTCGGACCTGTTTGGACTTGAGGGTGTGCAAATTTTAAAAATAATACTTGCCACTTTTATAGTTGTTATTTTGACTCTTCTCTCACTCTAATATTTTGTACTCATGTTCGGATTTGTCATCTCATCCAGAAGCGGACTTATTTGTCGTCTAAGTTGTGCATTTGCACACTCTGAAAAATAAAAAATACTTATCCCTTATAAAATTTATATTTGATATCTCTCAGTATAATAATTTGCAATTTTGCATCCGGTGCCCTCACTTAGTCATATTTTTCATTTCATTCAGTCAGACTTAGTCATTTCTCTCTCTTTGAAAACTCAAAACATAACTCCTCTCACATCTCGACCCACTCTCCCTCCTGTTAGTGAGTGTCATTTCGGTCTCTGTTTTCCCCTATTATTAGGTTTAGATTTCTCCCAATTTAGGCTAAAACTCTAATTGGATCCTTCTATTAATTTTCTCTTGTAATTTTTTCTGCTGTAATTAGGTCTCTGTTAATTCGGTCTATGTTGTTTTGTTATTTTTTCTTGTAATTTTTTTTAATTCCAAAACTTTTCTATTTTTTTAAGTCTGAAAACATGTTTTGTATTATCAGAAATCATGTTCTTCTTATTTTACAAGAAAAGTAAATATTTGCTCTTGTTAATTTTTTTAAAAAAAATCACGTGCTAGTGCTCTTAATATAATTTCGGTGATTTTAAAATTTCATGCAGCCACTAACCCAAGGTGATAGGCCCGCCACTGCTCTTATTGCTTTCCACACTATCACCACTTCTTTATCAATATTGAGGTCAATTATCATCAAGATTACGTAACTATGATCATGCTTCTATATAATCCATGAGGAGAGTGTGTCCTCTACAAGCAATCCTTTTCTCATTTTCTCTTAATCTTTGTATCTTACGAATTTTGTATTTTATGGCTTCTCTTAGTACCTGTAACAATGAAATATCACTTAACCATATAATAGACATAGAAGCAAAGGCAAGCCAAGACACTGAAGAAAACAACATTGACTATTCACAAAGGGCACAGTGGCTTAGAGCAGCTGTGTTGGGAGCCAATGATGGGTTGGTATCAGTGACATCACTGATGATTGGTGTTGGAGCTGTGAATGAAGACATCACAACCATGCTACTTGCTGGTTTTGCAGGGCTAGTTGCAGGGGCTTCTAGTATGGCAATTGGAGAGTTTGTATCTGTGTACACTCAGTTAGACATAATGGTAGCTCAAATGAAAAGAGAAAGAGAAAAACAAGTCAGCAGCAGCAATAGTAACAAAGGAGAAGATGACAAGCTGCCAAATCCTTTTCAAGCTGCATTAGCATCAGCAATTGCATTTTCTTTTGGTGCTGCGGTTCCATTGCTTGCAGCGGCATTTATAAGGGAGTATAAGATAAGGTTGGTTGTTGTTGCTACTCTGGCTAGTTTGGCATTGTTGGTATTTGGAGGGATAGGAGCAGTACTTGGTAGAACACCAGTTAGATGTTCTTGTGTCAGAGTGCTGATTGGTGGTTGGATTGCTATGGCTATTACTTTTGGCTTGACCAAATTAATTGGCAATAATGCACTTTGAATGTGATTAATTACTAGAAATTTTGCAAAATAACTTCAGGTGTCTTCTTTTTCTTTTTTATTCAACTTTGAAAAGGGATGCTGAAATATCCACTAGGGAACTCTAAGAGACAAAAACTAGCAACAGCTAGGCTTTCTATGCACTTTATTTGACAGAATTTCAAGTTTTTTTATTGAAAAAAGAAGTTCAATTCATAGTTTTGGGGTTCAGGAATCTCCTATTTAACACAACACATAATAATCTTACCATACCAAATATCAAAATTATGCAGACTGACTGATCTCTGACTCAACTTGTGAAAAGAACAAATGAGCACAGTGACATTTCTTCTCGTTGTTTAGTATTAAGATCAAGATTACCATCTTAATGAGTCGAGTTATGTCTACTGTTTAGTATTGCTTTACCGTAAAAGTCAGACCATCCATAACTAAATTGATAGAGAGGATGTACCAACCAAAAGAAAAAAAAAAAAAAAAAAGAGAATGAATCAACTATTGTTTAATGCATTAAAATTGTTAAATTGATTAAATGAGCATTAAAATTGTTATTGCACTAAAATTGGGGACGAAGCCCAAAGGCATCAACACTTGGATACAGAAAGATAAATACTTCAGTTTACAAAGCTCGATCAATCTGTTTGTATTCTAATTTATCATCGGTATCTTGTATCAGGTGTCTATATCCCAGTCGACTAAGAGTTCATATACAGCTGCCTCCACGGTCTCCAACTGCCTGTTCATGGGGGCTTGACGTGGAGGGTGTTGCTCAATCGTGTTTTGTTAGACCTGCGGGAACCGGTCTTCCTTGTTTTTTATTGTCACTACCTCCCGGTGTTAGGATTGCGTAATTTGCGCGCGTGGGCACCCAGATGAGTGGATGATCATGAGATATTACGCGGGAGAATGTGGGATGGCAAGTTGGATCATGATTGGGGCCAGGTTTATCGAAGACAATGGATTCTATAGCAGCTTTTTGGGTTCTAGTATGTGACACAGTTGATATAGCAGGTCGATATACCGAGCAAAAATCACAAAAACTGAAAGTAGAGAAGTTAGAAGTACACTTAGACCAAGTTAATGAGTAATGACTAACCCACCGAAAAAACGCATGTCTAAATTTGAGTGGAATTTTTCTTAAAAGATTATAAGGAACAGCTTAAAGAGAATGCTAGTTTTGGTGGTTTGTTTATTGTCAAAGTGGTCTATGCCCTGTGGCCTTCGCGTGGAATGCATACTATCCTGAATTTTTTTAATTATAAACTTCAATGGTCACATCCACAAAGTTATGATTAATCATATCTTGTCAACCAATAATGCTAGTAGAACTCGATCCACTAGTACTGTTAGGAATGACTGGATTCGGGTCCTGCTTGAATAATGAAAAAGATTATGAGTTAGTTAACCACAATAATTTATGAGTGTTCTTTGTTTTTGAATGAAACCAAATTCATACCGAGAAATTTGATGGTATACCAATTTTCTCAAAAGGTAAAAGCTCTGCCTAGTTTTTAAGGAACCACATATATCAGACATATTAGTCCTTAAACGACAAACATATTAATCTTTGCCTTTGGAAATGACTAATATAGCCAACATGAATTTAGGGAAGTTTTTTAGGAAGATAAAGGTGATTACTACTAAAAGCTGCTAGATCAATAATATACGTATATAAAGTAGGTACATCTCAATGTTGGATTCATTTCTGAATTTGGACGAATTATATATTAAACAAATTAAAGTTTATTCCCACATTTAGTGCTCTCCACATTATCACCATTTAGGCCTGCTATCATCCAAAGTCTACCAAAATGTGTAATGATGCCCTTTTCTATAAAAACTTCCACAAGAAGATTGTTTTGCATAAAATAAATTTAGCGTTGGTTTAGGTAAAACTTCTAAAGAAAGGGTTTGCAAAAATATGAACACTATTGCCTTTTCTCTGTTTTTTTTTGTGTTCGCACGTGTGTGAAACATTCCTTTTTTTATGTCTCAATTCATGCATGCTTCTAATATTAATTATACACTTGACATCTAATGATATGTCAAAGGCACTATTGGTAGGTTGTCCTACTATCCAATATTTTACCAGCGGCTATTGTACCTTTCTTAGAAGAAATGCTATCTCATGGTGTGCAAAGAAATAACACCACTCTCTCACTTTAATGCACCAACAAAAACACACATACACAACACATTCCCTATTAACCAGTGAAAAAACAAAAGACATTTGTAACTTTCATTGGAGTTAGAGAATAAGGGGAGGGTAATATGGGGATTCCGTTTCTGATTATATATTATTATTATTTTGGTGAATATATGATAGTTGTTACTGATACTGATTACCATTTTCTCTAACTCCAATATTCTTTTAAAAAAAATGGAATTAGAGAAAATGGGGAGGGTTTTGTACCCAAAAAGAAAGAGAAAATGGGGAGGATCAGAGAATATGGGGATATATTCTGCTACTGATTATATTATCATTGAATTGAACGAGCCATGAGTTAAGAGTTAGAGAACATGGGGATTCTGTTAGCTAATGACTATATTGTAACTAATTTTAGTGACACAATACAATTAATATCATTTAATTGAAATGGATGTAATCTTTGAGGTACCAAGAGGGAGGTCATTCTCCATTGAAGTGGGCTACATTGACAGTGTTGGAATCAAAGAGAAGGTGCAAAAGTGCCAAGGCATTCTCATTTCCAAACAAACCCTTATCTTCAATGGCCAAGTTCTCCAAGACAAAGGCGGTGTTTGGAAGTGCGAAATCCTTCAAAACTCTCGCATTCAGCTCCTAGTCGCCACCGCAAACTCGGATCACAAGCCCGTGGTGGAGAATACCAAACTTCATCTCAACATCAAAATGTCTTTGTCCAAAATGCATATCCCTCTTGAAATGGAAAATAACGATACCGTCCTGCATGCAAAAGGTACCGTATTGCATGATAATTAGTTTCTACGTGATTGTGACGTTTCAAATAACAGTGAGATTGAGGTTAGTTTTAGACCATCGCCACAGTCACAGGCAGCTCCAATGGTGGCTGTTGGGGGAGGGTCAAAGAAGTTGAAGCTGATGGTATTGCCAAAGAGTGGGATAAAGAAGATACCTGTGGAAGTGAATGCCTATGACAATGTGGGAGAGTTGAGGAAGGAGCTGAACAAGTTGGACCAGAGGCTTCGATTTCATCTTCCTCAAGAGGGTTGCTTTTTCATATATAAACAGATCGTTATGGATGATGACAAGTCTTTTCGCTGGCAACATGTTGGCCAGGGTGACACCATTGAAATCTTCAATGGAAGTGTCACCAGTGGATTGTGAATAAGTTGCAGTCCTCTTTCTCCATTTTTGTGTGTTTTGATCTTAGTTAATTAAGAATCTGTGTTTTCACCATTTATCTTGGAAATTATGTTATCTATATGTTTGAAAGATAATAATTCATGAACTAGCAACTCAACTCCCCTATCCATACCCATTTTCTTCAACTACTCATGCTAATGGTTGATGTTTTTCTATATGTCTGGTTCAATCTTTTACATCAATATACAAAACCATATCAAGCAGCACTTTTTTAATTATAATAATAATAGATAGATGGCAGTCGATATTTTATATATTCAAAATATAAAAAATGAGAATCTCTAAGCCTGGCAAATCAGATCTGTGAAAAAAAGGGAAGTAGATGGGGGTAAGAGGGAAGATGTGCTTCCAGCAGCATCATCTAGCGGCTTGATCATCAATTGGTTTCTTCCACAGTTCTGATTATACAACAATGATATCCACCGCCGCTTGTTCCTCAACGGTTGGATGATTGCGGGAGAGGCAATTCCTACTGCAGCAATGCAGCATTAGAAGTGAGTATGTTGAAGACCGTAAACAGCGCAGACGAACTCACAAAAGGACACGGTGGGAGTGCGAGATAGCGACGACAGGTTCTGGATGTGAGATGGTGACAGTAGACTCTAGACAGCGAGACAACAATGACAGTTCGAACTGCTTGCTAGTTATTTGTTTAAATAAAACAGAGGATCAGCCTGGTTCAACCCGTAAACCGGGTTGTGATAGGTCTTGGTGAGCTAGCAATTTAGCAACCTATCCAATTTGTGAACCGGGTTGAGCTGGGTTGTCTCACGAGTTGCAACCCACCCACTTAGACGGCTCGGCTCTAATTAAAAACAAACCAAAATACAAATATGAAAATTAATCAAATCTACCACTTGGCATGATAAACAGAATAACTTTTTTTTTTTTTTGATAAACAGAATAACTGAATTATATAGGTTGAAAGGAGTTTAGCATATAACACGATGACAGTTGATATAACACAGACCATGATAGACGAATTATACAATTCTAGGGATAATAAACACAACCAATTTGCGTATCATAATCATAGCGCAGAGGTTAAGTAAGGAAGCAATCTCAAATCTGATACTAGGAAGCCCAACCTTGTGGTGGAAGAGAACGGAAATTTGGGACCAAACTCAGGTTTGACTATCATTTTAGAGCAACACAAACTGGATCTCGGCAAACAAAGGCAGTTAAAAGGTTCAATGAGAACAATCTTCCACCAAATAGAGCAATAATGTATAAAAACAATGGGTTGCAGTTGCTCAACTCATCAAGATCTTCCAAATAATGTGTCACAATCATAGAAAATGGAACCCCCTTCCATCAGTGCCCCGTGAAGAAAACAAGTGGTATGCATATTGAGTGCAATTGCAGGATGGCCTGTTGCAGCTGAAAAGATTTTTTAGTTTAAAAAACCATGCATGCCCAATTAGCAACAAAGGAACCCAATGATGAATCCAAAAAGACCACATTTAGCCAAGAATCCTGCCAAAAGGTCAATAATATGAATAAAGCACAGACTAATACTGAAATCTAGTAATAAGAAAGTTGACAAATATTCAATAATTTACCCGCTTTACTAGTTTTATCCAAAGATCCAGAAACAGGATAGCCAAATCGGCATTCTACTTTTAAAACTTCTTTCCCCCAATAAGAAGCATAACTCCACATTTGGACCTCCATCTTGGTCCTTCAAAAAACCCATCCAACCATCGTCACAAAACTTTCCAATAACTCTTAAACAGAATCAGGTAATCCAGCAGCAAATATGTCATGCAATTCCCCATTCATGAAAGTCACAATTCACAACGTAACCAGCAGCAAATATTGATAGCATAGAGCACAACATCGAATTCGACCGCAAGTCATAAGATTTCAACAGACCAAAAGATCAGCATTTAGGAACATAAAAGAGTCTTAAAAATGTGCCAAGTATCGCATATCAAAACACGGGTATCATTGGTCCATCCAAACAACAATCCCAGAACATAATGAACAGAAAAGAAAGTTGAAGCATCAGCAGCGGCCCCTTCAATTTCAAAGCTGCAAAAATCACAAATACAATTTCATTAGAACCAAGGAAACAAAGTGCAAAAAGGAGACATCAAAAGGAGAGATCAACACATGATACATACCTCAGTGAAAAGACCAAATTATATCAACGATAGCCTCCTGATCCCCGTCGTTCATATGGTCCAGAACGGTCACGATCACGATCACGATAATATCGGTCATTTCCAGAATCTCCATGACTACCAGAATCCCTGCTGCGACCACCAGAAGAACGATCTGCATTTCTATCTGGACCATAATGACCACCACCACTTCCTCCACCATATCTACTTTCCCTTCCACCATACCTTCCACCTCTTCCCCCTTCACTAGGGCACTCTCTAGCAAAATGACCAGGCTTGCCACATTTAAAGCATCCTCCATCATTAGATCCTCGGCCACCTCCATAATCTCGGTTACGATCACGATCGCGACCACGTTCTCGGTAGCGATCACCATCATCTCTAGTTGATCCTTGTTGAGGCTGAGCTCTATCAACAGTAATAGTTCGCCCATCTAAATCCATTCCATTCATAGCATCAATAGCATCTTCCATGGCTTTCTTTTCATCAAATGTGACAAATCCAAAACCACGAGAGCGTCCAGAGAATTTGTCGACGACTACCTGTTTCAAAAATAAGATGAAAGAGAGCATAACAGTCTCCATTCTCCATGTCATGTATAATGCTTAGAAAACAGTTTTCGATTTTTAATCACATTACATTGATTTCTTTTTATCTTGTTTACTTGATTTGCGAATAAACGAGTTCAGTATATATTGCAATTTTCCTCCTAAAATAAAAATGAACAAAAGATAATATGTAGTGTTTAGATTAAGCCAAAAGTACAGTGTAAACCAACTTCTAGGCACAAGATGAAATAAGATACTGACAATGATAATATGATATTTCTCACCTTTGCCTCAGTCAGCTTGCCAAACTTCTCAAATGTATCCTTTAACTTCCTATCAGATGTTGACCATGCAAGGCCACCAATAAAACAACGATACTCATCCAAATCTGACATTTTAAACTGCATATATGCAGGAAGAAAAGCATTAGGCATTAGCACATGATGTTGAATTAGCTATGCAGAATCACCCATCCCACAATCTACATAAATGAGTGGAAGAAACAGTCCACATTAATAAACCCGATTGCTCTTCAAAAAATTTAAAGGCTCTTCAAAAAAATACCCGATTCACTTCGAGCAAGAAGCTAAAAGAATGGGGTTCCTTGTAAACCAAAAGACAGCACAATATAATTATTAGAAGTAAAAAATAAAGTTGTTGAAGAGAACTATCCTACTTCGTGATCATTAGCATCTATACTGCAACAGCACAAGTAAACAAATCAATTTCCTTGAAGCTAAATAATAATATATTTAGCCTATAAAACCAACATGTTTCTTCTTTCATTATTGCTGAAGCCTGAAGGCTAAGAATTAAGATCTAAGATGAAGAAAATCATGTTATGGAATGTGGAAGTCTTTTCAGGCAATCAGTCAACCTGGAACTTAATTCAGAGAGACTTTGAATAATTTTTAATGGTTTATCAAAATTATGTAAATGTTTTGTTTATTGAAACGGAGAGGCATGTTTGTTTATGTAAACCAAAAAGAAGGAAACTATTGGGGCCTAGCAGAGTAGCAGGTTTCATGCTGAAAATTCAAACTTACCAGAGCCTAAAACTAAATGAGGACAAACTTGCTAAATATTCATCAGAGTGAAGCTTTCAGAATTCTCTACAGGGGTAAGCAATCTTCAATTTTCAAACAGCAGAGTTTAAGAAGCATAGTATAATAATAACAGTAAGTTCCACTTCTACTTTATAAAGAAATAACCCAAATAATACAAATTATGATGACAAATAAACATGTAACTTGCCATTATACACCGCCAAAACTAAAATTCTTCTGAAGCTTCACAGCTCTCACATATTAACAAAGAGATAAAAGATATTATTTCAATTTCACAGCGGATAAACAACTAAGCAATCAGTGTCTACCATGTATCAGAACAAGTACACTGTTCACAACTACCACCCTTCCTCTAAGTATAAAAAATAAGCAACACATAGCGGATGATCTATAATTATAGAGAAATTCAAAATTCACCCAAATTAATAAAATTCAATATCGATACTTCCTTAATACAAAAAGACACACAGAAAAACATATATCTATATTAAAATTGTCAATTTTAGGGTCCCAAATTCAAGCAAACCTAACAACCAAATGATTTTTCCAAACACGAATTAAACAAAACCCATGACCGCCTCAAGTTTGTAATCTATGTTTCTGAGCGAATTGTCACAAACAGAAACCCGGTTAAAATCGGGAACAGAAGAATAACGGTGAAGACCGATTAGATTGAATATAAGCAACAAAAAAAAAATCACGTAAAGGAAAGGAATGGTGGAACAGTACCGTTCGTTAGGGCGGAAGGATAACCTAATCTGCTCTGCTCTGCTCTGCTCTAGGTTTCGAGTTGAAAAAGCGGAAGGGTAAAGGAAAAATAAAAAGAAAGGTAGAGCGGCACAAACACCTCAGATTCTGCTCTAAGTAAAGCTATTAATTCCACGTGTCACTTTTGCCCTATACTTTTATTGTTTTAAATTAAAAAAATAAAAATCCAATTTCAATTGAGGAGAAGAATAGGCCGTAAAAATCACAAAAGTACCCTGAATTAAAAACTTGACACCTATCCAAAATAAGGATATTTTTGTCACTCTAATTTTATCTTCCTCCGTTCATTTTTCCCTCTCTCCAAACCCTATTTTCTTTCTGATAGTCGATAAAAAAAAATTGAATCAATCTCACGCTCACTCTCATCGTTCCCTCCTTCTTTCCTCCTCCTCATCCTTCTTCTTCCTCCCGTGTTTCCCTCTCTCCAAACCCTATTTTTATTTTGCACAAATTTAAAAAAAAAAAAACTGAATCAGCCTCTACTCACTCTCACGCTTCCTTCCTTCCTCTTCTTCTTCTTCTTCTTCTTTTTGAAGCTCTCTGCCAATGAGCCATTGATGAACACTGCACATTTTCTAGCTTTCTACTTAGGTCTGTGTTTCTTCCCCTTCTTTTTCCTCCTATTTTTTTTTGTTACTGTTTCTGGGCACTACTTGATGAAACCGAGTTGTTTTTTGTTTAACATTCTTTTTGATTATCAATGAGTGTTGCAGATGTGGCTGAGCATGTGGCTGTTCGATCGAGACATGAGGGCAAAGAGAGTTTGGGGCTGCTGGCACTGCGATAGCTACTTCGGTGAGTAAATCAAACGGAGATGGTGGCCTGAAAATGTGAAAAAAAAGGTCGATGGGGTTTTTGAGCAAGTTTTTGTGTATGATTTTTTTTGTTAATTTTTTTTTCCAGTTCTATATTATGATCTTCGTCTCTTTCCTAATAGCTTCATCTCTTTTCTATATTTTGCTTGCTTTTTATTTTGGTGTTTTTGTTATGTGTAATTGTGCATTTTTGCATCTTTTCTTTTGTTGATGGGAGTGTTTTATTTTTGTCTTATTATAATTATAATTGGTTTATTTTCTTTTGATACTTACTACTGGCACTTACATGCTTTGCATTATGTTTGGCTACTGAATTCAGAGTTCTTATATAAGTTCTGAATTGTTTAGTTACTTTATGTTTTTTTTCCCCTTTTTGTACTCCTATTTGAAGCGTGGACTTGCAATAACAATAACATTTGGCTCAAGATGACTTTAACCAGTCATATTTATATATTACAATTTCTTTATAACACTTAGTATTCATTAAATTTCTTTGGCTCGAGATGAATTTTACTACTCAATTTCTTTATACCCTTAACTAGCAGTCCAAATATTGACAATTACCATTCATCTTTGGCCATAGAGCAAAAGAAAGTGATGTTGACGCTGCCATTAAATTTACTAAATCTTGAAGATGAACAGCGTGATATCAGTCAACAATCCATGTCTCAAAAGGAAATGTAGTAGCTAAAAGAACCAATGAAAAGAAATAGGTAGACAAATCAATCAACAATCCATATCTTGGTGAAAGTTTCTAATGATTTGTAAGTACTATTTTTGTTTCATTTAGTGTTGGAACCATAATAGTGCAAAGCTTAGGTCAGATGAAGTTCCTCAGTGTGTATTTTAATTCATCCAAAAATAGTAGTTTTTTTTTTTTACTGGATCCAAGAATAGTAGTTAGAACTACCTTTATATAGCTATTGTTACAAGAAACCATAGGATTTCAAACACTTTTTCCCAAGAAAGTATCTGATTTCACAAGCATCCTTGATTTCTAATCTTTAATTGTTAATATGGTGATCATGCCACATGATTCATACAAAGTTTCCTAATTTCTATTTCTATATATAGGGTATCTGCTACTGATAAGACATGAATATCATTTGTGCAGACTTAATTGATGAGGTAAATGACACAAAAGAATTATATCATGTGTAATTGAAGAATTGAACTATTGCTATTAATATTATTATTATATTTTGACAAGTTGATCAATGTATTTTTACTGAGCTCAGTAACACCATACTTTATTTTTTACGGGATGATGCAATTTCCTCTGCTTATGATGCATATAGATGTATGAAAATTCACATTTTGTTACCATATCCTGTATTTCAGACTAGAAGCAAGAATAGGAGAGGATTAAGATATATTATCATAGATGACTTAATGTATATGTTTTTGCGTAAGATACTTAGTGCATACTTCTCAAATAGCTTAGGTAGGTATTGATGTTTTTCATTCATTCATTTATTTATTTATAATATCTGGAATAGATTTGGTTAATATATGGGTCTTAGATTGTTGTGTTGAATAACAGTAGCATGTTTGGCATAAGAATTAGATAATCTCAGTTGATTGCTTATTCTTCTGTTGACTTTTCTTATGAGCTTGCAATATCAGGATTAACATCTCTTGCTGTATGTCAAAATATCAACTTCTGTTAACTCAAATTATGGTTGCTTCTAATTGAAAACGAGGGTAGATATTAGATGCACTATGCTTCAAAAGATTTGCAACTTTGAAAGGGAATATAGACAGAGTTTTAGTTAATAACATTCACCTCTTTGTATTTGTGTTATTGTTTTTTAGAGTGACTAGCATAAACTGAGCAGCTATGTATATTTTAGAATGACTTGCAATTTCAAATTTGAAGGAATCAGGATTTGAAGGGACAAGTGCTAAAATTTCTGACATTGCAGTTTCAAAGTTTTGACTTTTCTTTAATCATTACTCAAGTGATTATATGTCATATGTTCAAGGTATTCCAATGATGGGGAAGAAAGATACATAGTAGCTAATTGGTGAGACTTTTGTTCATGCATGTTATTCGATGCATTATCGCATGATTTTGTTCTTGATGCTTTGATGTATTAAAATGTGGAGTTTGGCTTTTCACTTCCAGAAAAATAACATCATGAGAAGAGCTCATTTAGGTGAGTAAGCTATATTCCAATCATGAGAAGAGCTGTGAAATGTGTTCTTTGATTAAGTCTTTGTCTAGGAAAAAGGTTTTTTTGCTCTGAGTTGTTTTTCTTAATTGTGGTTTGGGAACATGCACAAAAAGTTGTTCCCCTTATGTTAGCTACAATCTGTTTTTGTTAATCGTATTATTCTTTGGTATTTTACTGATTGTTTTGCTAAAACGGAGCATAAAAAATATGTCTTTGGTCACTAATCTCTTTATGTTAGCTACAAGTTGTTTTTGCTAATTGTGACATGCACACAAAGTTGTTTCCTCTTCAAATTTATCACAAACTTCTAATTCTGTGTATTAAATTTCAACTCTTTATAATTGAAAGTTAGTTTAAACTAAATAATAACAACCACGACTGTGGCCCGTGCGTACGCACGGGTAGATTACTAGTAAAATACGAATTGTTATACCAATTGTGTACATTTTTTTTTATGAAACAAATTGTGTAAGTTTGGATAGCGCCCCAGTCCAAGGTAGGGAAGACATCCGCGTTTTTTGAACACTTACGAAGATAATTATATTTACCTCACTCTAAGGGGACTAGTGGGGACTCGAACCCGCGACATGTCGAATACAAGTCCTGTCATACTCTACTAGGCTAACCCCTTGGGGTAACAAATTGTGTAAGTTGATGTATTATCACTTTATATTAAATAATTATATAAATACTTGTAACGCTTAAAGATATTATTTGTTGTTCCATAAAAAAAAAGATATTATTTGTTGATTCATTTAGTCTATTTAACATATATAAATTGAGTTTATACAAGTATTTTTTTTTCTAACTCCAGTGAAAGAAATTCAATTGACAATAAATGTAGTTCGTGACATTGATTTACTCATGTTAGGTCTTTTTTTCCTCTGCATAGAGAGTTTTGAATCTTCCTTAGTTTCTTTCTTTGCTTATAATCATGGAGGTAGGTATCCCTCCCTAGTTGGTGAAAAGGATGACGGGCTTATGTTTCATGTGGAAAAAGATAGTGAGAAGGTGGTTGATGTTGAATTGTGCCTTATAGCAAGGTTTTTGAGTGATAAACCTATTCGCAATCATATAATAAAAGATATGATGACAGTTATTTAGAAGAAGGTGAAAGGAGTTACAATCAAAGAACCACAGACGGTGTGTGTATATTTTCCGGTTCAATCATAAGTTGGGTGTCCATAGAGTGTTCGTTGGTGGTCCCTGGACTTTTAATAATCATCTTTATATCGTAGAGAAGATGCAGGCGAGGGATATTTCAACTCATATCCTTCTTTTCGACGTAAATTTCTAGGTGCAGGTTTATGATTTACCGATGGGCTTTTATGTCTCACGTGATAGTACGCACATGGATAATTATCATCAAGGAATTCCTGGAGTATGATTCTAACAACAACACCGGTATATGGCGATCTTATACGTGCATCCGAGTTATGGTGAATGCTCGGGTGCCTTTGAAGAAGGAGAAAAAAGTTAAGAAGTCAGGAGGAGAATGTTGGGTTGTGAAGTTCAAATACGAGAGATTAAATATCTTTCGTTTCTCATGTGGTCTCCTAGGCCACTCTGAGCAATTATGTGTTAAATTATTCGAGCTAGAATGTATGGTGCGAGACAATGGGGATCGGAATTAAGAGAGGACTCCCGACTTCAGTGGCAGTCGTTGGCTCAAGGAAGACAGAAAACCAGGGTTTGGTGCAAAGGAAGGGGGAAGTCATTGATATTCAAATTGCAGAAATCAAGGGTTTGATGCAAAGAAGAGTGAGGGCAAAAGTCATGGATATTCAAACCGCAAAAATCGAGGCAGCAAACTATATCAATTCCCAACTATTAATGTTTGAGAGAAAAAAAAGGAAAAAAGTCATCAAGTTGTTGACGTAGTGCTAAACATGAACAACTTGTTCCTCTCGGTCTCTAAGTTGAAGCAAAATGGAAATTTCTTGGATGATGCGCTGAAATAATTGATTATGGCAATATTTTAAACTAATGAACCTAGTTCTAAAATAAAGTTTTGAAGGTCAAAACTGTGTGCGAGCTTGATCCCCAAAAAGAGACTCCAGAGCTCTTCCTAAGCTGAGTTACACATCCCAACATTGCAATGGAAGGAAGATATTATGATACCATTGTAGTTTTGGATGATCCCTCCATGAGCTAAGTGACCTACGTCCCTTCTATAAGAGTTGTCCATCTTGAACGAATTATCAGATGGAGGCTTCAAAGCTTTGTGAGTCTCCCTTATGCTGCCCTCAACATATATCGATGTAGGTCTGAATAAGTCACAAAGAATTATCTTTGCACGACTAGTTGCCACACGGATGGAGTCATTAGGAAGATTTATAGTTTCGGAGAAGACAAGGCTGTAACACCCTAACTCTAATTAGGGGATTACTTACTAATTAGAGATTGAAAACTTCACCTAGAAAATTTTCTCAAATATAACAACCTTAAAATATAAATAAAACCTTGTTTAAAAGACCTGTTTGACTTGGAAAGAAATATTTCAAAGACCCAAACATGACATATATATCTATCAGAGTTTCAAAAGCGGAATAACTTTATCATTTACATCTCATTTTATAAAATGACCACAAGATAAAACAAATATAACCTATACATTATTTTCTAATTGCAAAGGACTCATTCTATAGATAAGGACTCTGACTCGTGATCCGGTGACTCAATGTCTTGCCGAGGGCGAGACCGAACACGCTTCGTGCTCTAAACCTCCTCCATCAAGTGTACCTAAAAACAACGCCCCAACGGTGAGTTTATAAAACTCAGTAACATAGACTTAGAAGAAAAATGCTTTTACCGTTGTTTCCAAACCATACGCTGTGCTACGTGATGGAAAATCCTCCCTTACAACATATACTTAACATATACGAATACTATGGCCTAATCTTAACATCATCTTCACCATTCACCAACCTCAAACATAACTTGCTTCAAGAGCATTCATTTGCAAGGTAACATAATTCATACACATAACATACAATCACATAATTCATACAAGTTTCGATTTTGAATGTACCCTCGACCTAAACTCATTTGCAATCGAGCAATGATTCGATTTATGATGACTCACCAAGGGAGTCCCCGTCGGAATACGCTTGTAAGGATTCCCAACCGACGGACCGGCCGCCTAGGTGCACCTTTGGACGAACCAATATTCCCTAAACAATCAAATCAAACATAATGGGCCTCTTTGTAAGTCTTTTATCGCAACACCGGTTACTCGGACTTTATCGTCTGCACAGTGGCTTACCCCACCGTGAGCCCACAATGCCACATCACGTAATTGTGTTCTTTATCGCACCTGTTATCAACTTTATTGTCCAGCCCAGTGGCTTACCCCACTGGTGAGCCCGAAATGCCACATCACCCATCAGTGCCTTTGTAAATCAGACAATTCCAAACACGTAATTCGTAATACATGACATCAAACCTTATTCACATACATCATAGCATAGGCATCCTCAATCTTTTAAGAAAACTCACTAGGTAGTTAAGTGTGAGAAACTTAACCACACCGGTTTAAAAATTTTGATACTGGTCAGAGCTCGGTGACTACTGTTAGACGTCTCTTTAAACCGCGAATATCAGTATCCTAGCCTTTCAAATAGAAAGGACTTACCAAAACAAATAGGTCTCACCCACATATATGTGGCCCATGATAGCTAGCCTTTACAGGGAAACATGGTATTTCTCCATACATAGACTATCCTAAGATTTGGATGCTATATTATAATGTAAGCGATTCCTTCATCCTTCACAAATGGTTAGGAGAATCAAATCATAATTTCAAGACCATAGAAAAATCAAAGTCAAGCCAAGGAATAGACAAGCACATCATAACTAAGCATTCATAAGCACTCAAATTGACTGAGAAACGATATGACTCCTAGGGTCACAAGTGGCAGGTTGAATAAAGTTAGCCCACCTGAACCCCTGTTATTAAAATGTGCATAACTCAATGTGTATTTATCGAATTGCGTGATTCTTGTGGCCACTTAAACTAGACAAAATTCTCTAAATTTTAGCCACTGGGACCACTTGAATCCATGTAGAAACAAACTCCACAACTCTGTTTGAATTCTGACAGAATCGTACTTAGATTGAATATGGATAAGTTGTAATTAAAATTATGTGCGAAATAGGCACTACTGCGTTCTCCAATTCCCTATTTTCCTTCACAAACAGAACAAAACACGACCAGGCCGTGCTTCCTGGCACGGCCGTGGTGGCCTGTCAGTCCAAAAATCCTGCATTTCTAACTTTGTTCCTCATTCTAAATCCTTTCCAAACCAATCCTAACACCAATGGAATAGTTTCAAGACAAAATTACATATAAATGCACCATGAATCAAAGGCACAAGGGACCAAACTAATAGAACTTTTAACATGTTATTTCACAAATTCAGGAATCAAACTCTTCTAGGTTCAACAACAACATCAACAATAATCCTCACACCTAGGACAACACTCACAAGATTAAATTCATCATATGTCATTTATTGCACCTAAAATAAGTGTCTTGGAGCCCAAACTCATACAAATAGGCTAGCTCGGGTGTCGAGCCATTTCAGAATCTAATTCATGCATTTTAGCAAACATAGCAATCACATAAATAATCCGAGTGAGGCTCGATGGAGCTCACAACAGAACAAACATCAAACTTGGTTTAGGGGGGTTGGGGGCAGCCGTCCAACCCTATTTCAGTCAAATCCCATACAAGACCATTAAGTATGACTAATAAACTAATTATTGAACTAATAAAATTAATAATAAAACCTAGCACACTCTAAGGAAGATTTTGGGGGAAGTCTATGTTACCTGAATAATCCCAAATTAGGGATTTAAGCTCCAAAAATCCCCTTTCCTCTTCTTCCATCAGTCTGAGCCCAGATTCTTCGTCTCCATCAGTTAGAACCAACATGCAACCCTCTTCCTTAGTTGTTCCAAGCCCTAACCTCCATTGATGTTGTTCCTTAAGCTCCAATCTTCATCATTCAAGCTTTAATGGAGGTGAAACCTCCATCTTCTTCTCTGATTTTCGAGCTATCTCTCTCCCTCAATCTCTCGATCTCTCTCTCGCTCTCGGCCTCTCTTTCTCAGCTTGAGTTCTCTCTCTCTCTCTCGGCCACGATGAACAGTGGCCTCGCCACCTCCTTTCAGCCGCCGCGATGGTGGCCTCGCCGCCGTGAGCTGCTGTTGTGGTGGCCATCACGACCACCTCCTCCCCCTTCTCCATCGAGCCCCTTCCTTCCTTCTCCTTCTTTCTCTTCTTCTCCCTTTCTTTTTGTTTTCCCTCTTTGTTCTGCTGCTGATCGAAAAAAAGGAAGAGAAGAGGGTTTTGAGTGGGTGCTAGGGTGGAAGTAAGTAGAGCATGGAGTATGGTGGGGCTTAGGTCAAGGTTTAATTAAAAATCTTGCAAACAAGCCCTTAATAAACCTCTTAATTCAACCTTTGGTTTCTAATAACATTTTGAGTAATTTTAATCAATTAAAACTACTCCTAATTAATTAGTCCCACATTTCCTAATTTATTGGGTAAAATTACTATTTTACCCTTTAGTTCCAAATTGGTTTTAAACTACTAAATTAAGTCTATGAACTGTATTTAATCCTTAGGGATGAAACCCCTTTTTCACTTAGGATTTCTAATAATTAAGCTTAGGGAATTTGGGATGTTACATTACTCCGCACCTTTTAGGAATTTTGTCCCCAAAATTCGCCTTACTATCTAACATGATCCTCACGCAAGTTCTACTTCATGTGCTTCCGCTGCGAACTCTAATCCCACTCTACTTCAAATAAGCAGTTTCGTTTCCTGATTATTCTAAATAGTCGAAATCTCGAAAAGAAATTAATGGCTACTATAGGTCGAATATACGGATAATTCGGTGATTTAGTTAACCGATCACAAATTAAGCCTTATTCCTAATTAGAGGCTTATTAAGTCAAGACAGAGTTTGTGATTGGCCAACAGGACCACTTCACACACCGACTATTGAATCTAGCGTAGACATTAACGTCCTCGAATTTCCGGTGATTTAGCTGTGACTAATACCTTTCCTTAGGTTAGGTATCCCACTAAGGTCACTATGCCTAGGCGGCTTAAAGTTTCTTAACAAACTAGGGCTTACCCAGCTTCAAGGTTCCCTAATTATAACTGAGGTATTTACAAGTTTGGTTTTACGTCATCCCTTTATTGCTTCGGAAGTTACTAAGGTGTTCTGACACGAAAGTGCTATAGGTTCTCTAGAGGCTTCGAGGTTCCCAATCAACCTAGGATCCATCCATAATGGTTAGATCCAACAATCTTGATTAATTAACAAGTGTTGGAACCTAAACGATTACGAACACCCATCCCGAATTGATTGAAACCGCACAGCTAAGAGTTCTTACTTATCAATTCTAGATGCTATTGTAATAGACGGTCACAATAATTCAAACAGTGCAGGGTCATAGGTTCTAAGGCAACTACGTCAAGCTACCACAAGATTTAAGCTCACTATATCCAAAGTGACCTTCGTATTTCCTGCTTCAGAATCGTCTCTCTTCTCAGGTTCATAACATTCTAGGCAACTCTAGCAACTTCCTAACATAAGCCCTGGTCGCTAACACAGTATGGAGGGTTAAGACTCTCAGTACATCTGCGGGATATAGGTGAACTAAAATCAATTACACAAATGATAGGCAGCACCTAATTCAAAATCATGCAATAAGAATTTCAAAGAACACTTTTTAACTTAGATCCAAATCGAATGGTGATTTGAAACCACTTGAACATATTTAAATGGAATTCAAGACACAATCAAGTCAAGTTTCAAACATAGGAAAATGGATGAACTCGCATATAACTCACGAACAACAATGTGATCCTACCACATTTAACTCCATTACATATACATATCCATATGTATTTAAACAAACATTCTAAATTTCCTTTTAACCATTATCTTATCTTAATATTCAAGTGTGAGCATCAATCCATGTAAAGGCATACATATACATATACACATATACACATTTATCATGCTTAGAAACACACTGCATGCTTGGTTCTCGAATTGATGAGCATAAAAGGTCTATGCAAGTTGAACATTAAGGAAGCATACATTCTAACTCAAGCATCATGACAAATATCGGTGGATGCTTCTAAAACCTCCATCTTTCATGTAAGTATGTAATCTATTCATGGATGGAGTTGAAATCAATCACATGAAAAACCAAGCGAGAGAAATTAGTTAACGGCTACTAAATCATAAATCTCAAACTTATCCAAAAATTACAAAATTTAATATGGAAGGTCCTAACACATATAAATCATCTCCAAGTGGTCCCATGTGAAAATCGCAATTCGATAATTCCCAATAATTCCAAACAGAAACAGACTTTTCATTGAAGATATCTAATCACCCAATCCTTCATCTCTTAACAATTTAACCCAACATACATTATCAAATCATCTAACAAACTCCAAATCAACCAAGCAAGGGGACTCACAACATCCTGATTATGTGTCTTTCATGTAATAGCCACTCGGGATTCCAAAATTTTATGGACATATAATGTCACGAGACTTGCAAAGACTTAGAATTAAAATGTTGAAGGTAAGGGCGTCCTCCACAATGGGAGCAAGCCAATAAAAAATTTGCACGCACAATTAGGTTAATGCAGTACTTAACAAGCAATCATTTTCCCCTCATGCAACAAGAAGGTTGAAACTTCAAGAAAAGTCAAATTCTCCCACGCGGTTATAAAACCAACACATCCAAATTGAACATAAAGGAAATGCGAATCTTAACTCAAGTTATCAATACCTCAAGTTTTAAATCTAACCAATATTCATGCTTGGACTCAAAACACAAACACAACACATAAGTCCCTCAGTCACGCAAGTAGAAGGCACTTACCAACACTTTACTGACCAAGGTATATGGATTATATCGATCAGTCTCAAACACATCAAGCTTACTTAGTCCTATAACAATTAATTATCATAAGTAGTAAGTGATGAGAAACTTACAACCTCACATGAAACTTATCATTTAAATTACTCACCACCAAAATTAAGTATCATATTAAACATTAGGCGGTTGCTTCTAAATTTTCCAATTCCCAAACGATCATATAATTAATTCATGCAAGAAAGTGAAAATAGCAAAGTGGAAATCAATGCGAAAGAAATTAATTAACAATTACTAATTTATAACTTCCGCAATAGTTTTCTAGCTTTCAAACTTTGGGTTTTCAAAACCAACACTTTTATATTATAAGAAAAGACTTTCCAATTCTTGAATCATTATTGTTTATCAAATACCAAAATATCTAATCTATCACAAAAGTTGCGGTTTCTCCAAGAATATCCCATAATACTCTCGTAGTCCCGTAACTACTTTGATCATCAAATCTGCTCTTCCGAACTTTCAGAATGAGCTTCCACTATGCGAGTTTAACGTGGCCACTATACTCAACTGCATCTAGGTATGCACTCCGTGGACCTAGGCAGGCTAGAGTGGCTTCGTATGGCCAAGTGTATGTATATATATATATATATATATATATATATATATATATATATATATATATATATATACATACTGTGGACTTAGGCGGAGAGAGTGGCTCCCAATCTCACGACCTGAACTATCACTGGACTATCAGTACGGAATCTGGCAATGTACTTAGGAATAGATATGTATATGAGGATGTCTCGCGAAAAGAGTACATGCCTCTAATATTTCCTGCAATTCTTCATCCTCCTCGTTCCTTAGATGAATCCTTGAGGTGGCCTACCTCAATAATTCACCAAAAGAACTTAGAAAACTTAGACTTACAGACATAACTGACTCTTTCTAAACCGGATCACCTCTAGACACATAACTCACAGTCCGAGAGGGTCGAACTGCTCTGATACCATAATGTAACACCCTAACTCTAATTAGGGGATTACTTACTAATTAAAGATTGAAAACTTCACCTGGAAAATTTTCTCAAATATAACAACCTTAAGATATAAATAAAACCTTGTTTAAGGAAAGAAATATTTCAAAGACCCAAACATGACACATATATCTATCAGAGTTTCAAAAGCGGAATAACTTTATCATTTACATCTCATTTTATAAAATGACCACAAGATAAAACAAATATAACCTATACATTATTTTCTAATTGCAAAGGACTCATTCTATAGATAAGGACTCTGACTCGTGATCCGGTGACTCAATGTCTTGCCGAGGGCGAGGCCAACACGCTCGTGCTCTAAACCTCCTCCATCAAGTGTACCTGAAACAACGCTTCAACGGTGAGTTTATAAAACTTCAAGAACATAGACTTAGAAGAAAAATGCTTTTACCGTTGTTTCCCGACCATACGCTGCGTGTGCTACGTATGGAAAATCCTCCCGACAACATATACTTAACATATACGAATACTATGGCCTAATCTTAACATCATCTTGATCATTCACCAACCTCAAACATAACTTGCTTCAAGAGCATTCATTTGCAAGGTAACATAATTCATACACATAACATACAATCACATAATTCATACAAGTTTCGATTTTGAATGTACCCCGCGGACCTAAACTCATTTGCAATCGAGCAATGATTCGATTTATGATGATTGACCAAGGAGTCCCGTCGAATACGCTTGTAAGGATTCACAACCGACGGACCACGCTTAGGTGCAAGACCTTCTGACGAACCAATATTCCCTAAACAATCAAATCAAACATAATGGGCCTCTTTGTAAGTCTTTTATCGCAACACCGGGTTACTCGGACTTTATCGTCTGTACCCAAAGGCTTACCCCACTGGTGAGCCCGCAATGCCACATCACGTAATTGTGTTCTTTATCGCACCCGGGTTACTGAACTTTATTGTCCAGCCCAGTGGCTTACCCCACTGGTGAGCCCGAAATGCCACATCACCCATCAGTGCCTTTGTAAATCAGACAATTCCAAACACGTAATTCGTAATACATGACATCAAACCTTATTCGTCATACATCATAGCATAGGCATCCTCAATCTTTTAAGAAAACTCACTAGGTAGTTAAGTGTGAGAAACTTAACAACACCAGTTTAAAAATTTTGATACGGCAGTCAGAGCTCGGTGACCACGGTTAGACGTCTCTTTAAACCGCGAATACCGTATCCTAGCCTTTCAAATAGAAAGGACTTACCAAAACAGTTTGGGTCTCACCCACATATATGTGGCCCATGATAGCTAGCCTTTACAGGGAAACGTGGTATTTCTCCAAACATAGACTATCCTAAGATTTGGATGCTATGTTATAATGTAAGCGATTCCTTCATCCTTCACAAATGGTTAGGAGAATCAAATCATAATTTCAAGACCATAGAAAAATCAAAGTCAAGCCAAGGAATAGACAAGCACATCATAACTAAGCATTCATAAACACTCAAATTGACTAAGAAACGATATGACTCCTAGGGTCACAAGTGGCAGGTTGAATAAAGTTAGCCCACCTGAACCCCTGTTATTAAAATGTGCATAACTCAATGTGTATTTACTGGAATTGAGTGATTCTTGTGGCCACTTAAACTAGACAAAATTCTCTAAATTTTAGCCACTGGGACCACTTGAATCCATGTAGAATCAAACTCGAGAACTCTGTTTGAATTCCGGACAGAATCGTACTTAGATTGAATATGGATAAGTTGTAATTAAAATTATGTGCGAAATAGGCACGGCCGTGCTCCTCCAATTCCCTATTTTCCTTCACAAACAGAACAAAACACGACCAGGCCGTGCTTCTTGCACTACTGGTGGCCTGTCGACCCAAAAATCCTGCATTTCTAACTTTGTTCCTCATTCTAAATCCTTTCCAAACCAATCCTAACACCAATGGAATAGTTTCAAGACAAAATTACATATAAATGCACCATGAATCAAAGGCACAAGGGACCAAACTAATAGAACTTTTAACATGTTATTTCACAAATTCAGGAATCAAACTCTTCTAAGTTCAACAGCAACATCAACAATAATCCTCACACCTAGGACAACACTCACAAGATTAAATTCATCATATGTCATTCATTGCACCTAAAATAAGTGTCTTGGAGCCCAAACTCATACAAATAGGCTAGCTCGGGTGTCGAACCATTTCAGAATCTAATTCATACATTTTAGCAAACATAGTAATCACATAAATAATCCGAGTGAGGCTCGATGGAACTCACAACAGAACAAACATTAAACATTGGTTTAGGGGGGTTGGGGGCAGCCCTCCAACCCTATTTCAGTCAAACCCCATACAAGACCATTAATTATGACTAATAAGCTAATTATTGAACTAATAAAATTAATAATAAAACCTAGCACACTCTAAGGGAGATTTTGGGGGAAGTCTATGTTACCTGAATAATCCCAAATTAGGGATTTAAGCTCCAAAAATCCCCTTTCCTCTTCTTCCATCAGTCTGAGCCCAGATTCTTCGTCTCCATCAGTTAGAACCAACATGCAACCCTCTTCCTTAGTTGTTCCAAGCCCTAACCTCCATTGATGTTGTTCCTCAAGCTCCAATCTTCATCCTTCAAGCTTTAATGGAGGTGAAACCTCCATCTTCTTCTCTGATTTTCGAGCTATCTCTCTCCCTCAATCTCTCGATCTCTCTCTCGCTCTCGGCCTCTCTTTCTCAGCTTGAGTTCTCTCTCTCTCTCGGCCACGATGAACAGTGGCCTCGCCACCTCCTTTCAAATTGCGATGGTGGCCTCGCCCGCCTTGTCATTGCTGGTGGCCATCACGACCACCTCCTCCCTCTTCTCCATCGAGCCTCTTCCTTCCTTCTCCTTCTTTCTCTTCTTTTCCCTTTCTTTTTTTTCCTCTTTATTCTGCTGCTGATCGAAAGAAAGGAAGAGAAGAGGGTTTTGAGTGGGTGCTAGGGTGGAAGTAAGTAGAACATGGAGTATGGTGGGGCTTAGGTCAAGGTTTAATTAAAAATCTTGCAAACAAGCCCTTAATAAACCTCTTAATTCAACCTTTGGTTTCTAATAACATTTTGAGTAATTTTAATCAATTAAAACTACTCCTAATTAATTAGTCCCACATTTCCTAATTTATTGGGTAAAATTACTATTTTACCCTTTAGTTCCAAATTGGTTTTAAACTACTAAATTAAGTCTATGAACTGTATTTAATCCTTAGGGATTAAACCCCTTTTTCACTTAGGATTTCTAATAATTAAGCTTAGAGAATTTGGGATGTTACAAAGGCTGTTTTTGTCCTTCCACAAAGTTCAAGCGACCACCCCGGGCATGATATACTAGTGCCCCAGATTTAATCGTATGGATCTCAATGATAAGTCATGGAGTAGCAAATCATACACAACCATGCCGAATAACCCACTCCAATTATTTTAATAGACTCCGTTAAATAACATATGAATTTAGTTAAATTATTTTCCTAATTGCTTTCTTAAAAATAAAATAGAGAAAAAAATATATTTTATGGTTCTAATTATTTACATCATAAGCCTTGCATTATTTTTTATACCAGTATACTCGCTAATGGTTTTGAGGGTCTGGGCAAGTGTATTTGGAGAGAAAGAATATAATATAAATAATAAATAAATAGATGATGATAATAATCAGTTTATGAATGGGGATATAAGGGTTTAGTACAAGAGTTTAATGAATATGTAATGAGAATATAAAAAAGTTTTACACGGTAATTTAATTATATTTCACTATAGTGCTATTTTATTATATTACTTCATAAAATATACTATCAATAAATATTTACATGGTGAAATATATTTGAATGAAGATGTAAAACATTTTTACACTATAAGTTACATATTAGAAAATACAGAATCATACAGGTAATTAAAAATTCATTCTCTGAAATCCAAGCCTAATTCCAGCCAAATTCTCAATCTCAGCCATTCACATTTTTCTTACATATCCAACGGCTACAAGGTTATTTTGAAGACGTCACCGGGGGAAAAGAAAAGTTAAGTCCCGGCGTCGAGGGTTTTGAGCAGGGTTTAGCAGGAGCACACCTTCCTCCTTTGTCGTTTTGTCTGTACTCTTCAACTTCATTCATTCATTGAAGACTTATTTGTTGGTATTCCGAAGAGAGAAAAAACATGTGGTATTTGTGCGTTTTCTACCACAGATTGTTGGATTACAGAAAACCCGAAGTGGAATCTCTTGCACAACTATTCGGAGCTTTTGGGGACAACCCAAACGACGACGTTTGCTCCCAATTGCAATGGAAGCTCCCTGTCCACCACCACCCCGATTCTCCTTTCCATTTCGTCAATCTCCCTAACGAACAAGTTGCTCGTAACATTGCCAACCGAAGTCAGTTTTCACTTTCATCTTTTTATTTTTGTAATTATTTTTAGTTTTTATTTTGTGGCGTTGCTTAAATTTTTAATTTTTAGCTTAGCTCTTGAATGATTTTTTATTTATATTTTGTGGGTTTGTTTAAATTTTAATTCTTTTTTTATTTTTGGGGGGTGGCAATTGTGTAGGCATACTTGTGAAGGGAATGTATGAGCTGTGGGGTGAAGGGGGTAGCTATGAGGAGTTGAAGGATTCTGTATTGAGTTACCCAGATGAGAGAAAGTTGCCATACTTGGAACCTAACAGCACTTTCAAGATTACTGTTGACAGCTTTGGGAAGGTCATCAGCCTCCAGGAGCAAAAGGAACTCATTCAAGGGCTTTCTTATATTCCTTTCAAGGTGGGGGGTGCTCTCTGCATGGCAAATTATGATCATGAGGAGATAGGCACTTCTGTCCTTTGTATTTAATAGCTTTTTGGTTGGGTTGGGCTCTATAGATTGGGAAAATATTGTGGTATTTGAGACACTTCCTTGGATGCAGGAAACTATTGACTTTATGCTTACTTTCAGAGTTATGTGGTGCAACAGGACTTTTAGTGTGTGTCGGGTTTTGGAAGATCTGTAGGTTGATTTTTAATTATTTAAAATGCAATTTGAATCATTGCTATTCACTGCCATTTCATAGGAAACAATATTGTTGATCTGGGCTGGGCATGATGAAAACTACATTATAGCTTTGTGAAGAGTTTCCGGTTTTATGTTTTCTACCCCTTTGTTTGACTGGATTTCTGTTTTTTAGTACCAACTGAATTTTCAACAATATGTACTGGGATTTTTTGTGAGTTAATTTTCATCAAGCCTTTTGAAGTTTCTAATTTATCAAGTATTATTTTACTTTTTTTCCTATGAGCCTCTTGTCCTCCCCATTTGTTTTCATTTGAGATGGCCTTAGAGTCCCTTTTTTATCTTATGAAGTCAGATGCATTACAATAAATGGAATTTCTTATTATTTATTACGCTATTTTTTATAAAAAAAAACTGATATCATAACAAGAATATATTCATTATCCATCATAAGTTGGTCACTTTGTTTGCAGGGACAAGTAAAGTTGAGAAACCCAGATCACAACTTTTGGCTTATAGAAATTGATAATTGTGGAGCTAATAATGGTCTTCCTCCAATTGTCCAAAAGAGAATCTTCTTTGGTCGTGAAGTTGGTGGTGCTGATAGGAAGCTTATACCCACATATCAGTTGAAAAGTCGTACTTATCTTGGACCAACAGCCATGGATGCTGAAATTGCCTTTTTAATGGCCAACCAAGCACTAGCTACTTCTGGGAAACTAGTTTATGACCCATTCGTTGGAACTGGAAGTATTCTTGTTGCAGCAGCTCATTTTGGAGCAATGACCATGGTATGCTTCTCCTTATTTCTCCTCCTGTTTTTTTACCAACTTATCCTTCTTTTACATTCTTTTTGCATTTGATTTCTTCGAGGAAAATTCATGTCAATGTGTGCAGATGATTTTCTTTAACGAGAACTGATCGAAATTGTTCAGGGTGCTGACATTGACATTAGGGTAGTCCGTGATGGACGTGGTCCTGACCGTAATGTTTGGAGTAATTTTAAGCAGGTAATTGTACCAAACACACTTACAATTGTTTTATGGCTAATATAACAAAATTTTGTTTGTATAGTTAATTGGAATTTAGCACCGCTTATAATGTTGCATACACTATGATATGTATCTCATTCTGATAAACTGATTAGGCTGTACATTTTGCAGTATGGATTGCCTATGCCAGTTGGTCTTTTAAGGGCTGATAACAACCTTCCTCCCTGGCGTCCTGGGCTGAAAGAGGTAATTCTTCGGAAGACAATCCCTGTCCTTGTATTTTTGTTCGTAATTTTTATCTTCCAATCCGAAATATCTTGCTGTATATCACGACTCTGAAGTTAAGAATTTTTCTAATATCAGCAAATTTTTTGTCTTTTATCTAACTCATAAAATATGAAATATAATAATCTTGTTTTGTGGTTTACTACTTTCTTTTTAGTAATTGTGTTGCTGACTCTGGCTTTATGTTATTTCACTTACTACTAAATCATCGAAGGGATAGATTGGCATTACTGATGATGTTGATAGCACCTGGTGCTCTTACAGTTAGGCAATAGACTTCATCATGGACTAGGTATCCCACCAGGTCCAACCCTACTTTTTATTTTTATTTTTTGACCTGGTTCTTTGTAAGCCTTCTGTACCTGTTTGGCGCTTAGTATTCGAGTGCTGAATCCTGTCTTAAATGACTGTTTAACAACAATCACCAAGTCTTATGCCCTTATCCCACTAGTTGGAGTACATACAAGGTCCACTCTACCTTAAGATCAGAATGCATTCTACCAAATCCTGTTGTTTCTAGTTTTCTATTACTTAATGATAGATCCTCTTCCTAAAGATTTGAGTGGAGAGGACATTCGTATGAGGTGAATAGGAGTAATATCTGGGAAAGACCCAACTAGGTATCAGATAAAATTATAGAAATTTCGGTTGTGTGGCAAGTTCTGCCACCAGTTGATATGTCCTGGATTTGGGAAGATAACTTGGGGTATTATCTCTAATGCTGTTTATGAAGAAAAACTACAGTGTGATGTGCAAAAATAAATTGCATAGACTCAAATTTATTCATTGTTTTTAAACTTATTTTATTAATTTATTGATGATTTTGGTGTTTATAAGGTCTTTGATGCCATAATATGTGACCCTCCTTACGGAGTGCGAGCTGGGGGACGCAAATCTGGTGGTAGGAAGCTGCTAAAGGGGGCTGTGGAACCTTACATTGTTCCTGATGACAAAAGGGCAGATCACATACCATCAACTGCAGCTTACAGTTTAGTTGAGTGTGTGCATGATTTGCTTGATCTTGCTGCAAAAATGCTTGTAATGGGGGGCAGGCTTGTGTTTTTCTATCCTGTATTGAGAGAAGAAGATTTTGCACATAACCATTTCCCAGAACATCCATGTTTTATACTGATTTCTTCTTCTGAGCAGATCCTTAGTTCACGGTATAGCAGGGTATTACTGACAATGGTCAAGATAGGTCCTTACACGGCGGAAATACACGAGGCAGCTAGGATACAACACCTTGAATTTAGGGAGAACCATGTAAAGTGGCTAGAAGATGGTAATCTTCATTCTGCTGTTTTCAGTCCAGCTGATGCTCAATTAACTGAGGGTGATGATTCCAAGTGTACTAAGGATCCAAAGCCTAAATACAGAGGGAAATACGTTTAGACTAAGGGGTTAGATTAGATTATCATCCCCCTAACCATTACAGTAGACGGCACGGTATTTTTCTTTGTCCAAGAGGAAACTTGTTTCACTACAGGGAAGCCAGTGTACCCATATAATTATTTTATTCAATTTAGTGATATTTTTGTGATAATTTTATCTCATTTGGTAGATATATCTTTTATTCCATTTTTAATTTATTCAGCAGAATGATTCCAAATAGAAAAGATGAATTAAAATACATATGCCTAGCAAGTTTCACTTCTATCATTATTTTAGAAATAAATAATGAATATGCATGAACTGCTTTTTGTTAGAGCCTAACTTTTTCTGCCCCTTTGATCGTAGTTATATTGTAATAAGTTGGACTTTTTTTAAAAAATGAAAATTTATATAAGAAGCTTTATACTCCCTCTCTTACCATATATAAGCAACAAAATTTTCAAATTGTTGTTACTAAATATAAGTAAAATTTAACTACTTTTACCTTATTAAATACTGTTAACCCTAAATTACCCTCAATTAAATTTAAATTGTATTTTTCAAGGTGACAAGAGAAGAGAATTGTAACATTAATATTGAGAATAATTTAAGAAACACAATTTCTTTTATTTTTTGGAATTTTAAGACCATTAAATAAACATGATCATTTTCTTAAGGGGTGTGTCTTATCTGAATTTTGCTTATATATAGTAACAGGGGGAGTAATTGAGAAATGGGGTCAAAAAAATGTAGTGAGAATCCAAGTCAACATTTTAAGTGATTTTCTAATATTAAACAAAATTTGTTGAGTCCAATAGGGCATCCCGGTGGTGGGTTGTAGACATTTAAGAAGGAGTTTAACTAGAAGGTTAGGGGTTCGAACCCTGCTCCCCCTACTAACACTAACAAGGAGAAAAATACTGATAGGAACCAAAATTCAAAGAAGAGCAGATATTGTATTATTGAATGAAAATAGATGTATTACAGAAGGAAAAACCCCTGTAACCCCAGAGCAAAAGCTCCTTAGAGAATAAACATTTCTCTCTCGGCCCAACTCTCACAGGTTCTAACCGAAAAGATACTCCCTGATATCCCACTACTCTCTCCTCCCCTATATAACAGACTCCATTTCTTTCTCTCACTATAACTAACTCTTTCCCTCTTCCCAACCTTCTGCTGCTGAATGTTGATGCTACAATGAATGTCCCAGTTGACACTACAATTGCAACAGGAGAAGCGGCAACCATAGCAAAGGTATCACCATCATTAACAGAATAGCATCCCCATTGTAATGGATATGGAACTATTATCGAAGGAACAACACGAACTAACCCAACACAGCAATCAAATTGAATTGTTGGTGATCTTTTATTATATGCACCAGCAGCAGACAAAATTTCAGCAAATGACCATACTATTCCAATGGAAACTATGATGACAAACCTGACAAAAATCTTCTAGAATCCAAAGAAGCCAACTATGGTTTGAATTAACGATGCATTCTTAGTTTGGGGGATGCTCTTCGGTTGGGCCATAAAGTCTTGAGTCAGAACCAATTTGCTACTTTGCAAACGAAGAAATAATACTTGGAGCTCGGTTTCTTGAAATTTGGAACTCTGTTTTATGCTTCCTAAAACAGGGGTGGTGCTTTCCTTTGAAGTCGCAAGATTAGTTGCACTTAATTTCCCTGGGTTTGGTGGATCTATGACCAAATTTTGTTTTGCTCCAATAGATTGATCTGCCACCAATTTCTTCCCTGCATGGTGTGCTGTCATTGCTTACCCAATTGAAAGAACTTGCAAACAGCCTGCCTTTTAATAGCTCGACAACCCATGACCAGAAGCTCTTTGCAAGTCTACCCTGTCCTCGTATTTCAGAAGTGTTGGATTTGTCAATTAAGTCAAAAATATGCCCACTTCGTTAATAACATTTCTTTCTCTTTTTGTTTTTGGGCTAACGCAAATATAATTCAGCCCAATGTGTAAATGCCCTCCCAAACAAGCCAACATTACTTTGGGCTTGACCTATTGGGTTTAGAATTAACCCCATCTCACATTTTGCCCATGCTCTCATTTTCCCGTGTTGGGCCTGGCCCATTAGGTCACAAGTGACACCCAAATTATTGATTACTAGTTTTGCCCCTCTATCTTTCTTTCTCTCTTCATTTCTGAACACACCATCGTCAATCTTCACCCACAACTGTGACCTCAATCCGGACCAGTACTTAGTGGTTACGGCGGCACCGCCAGCTCCGATGGTGGATCTTGGGTCATCGGGAATGGTGTCCCTAAGTCCATCCACCCATCGCCATGAAAACAGGCAGCACAGATCTGGCGGCTCGGGCGGATTTGGTGGCGGCTTAGGCGGCGGAGGATATGTCTCCGGCGTACCCATGTTCGGCGGTGCTGACTCTGATGAATCCTTTTTTCGCGCTCCAAATTTCGTTTGGCCGGTGTCAAGAGGTTCCAGCTCAAAAAGGGCCGTCACAGGCGAACCCGAGTCTGGTGGTTCTGGCAGCGGTGGCAGCTCGACCACATCTACTTGTTTCTTCTTGACACTCACCTCCCTGTTATCTGCTTCCATCGTCTCAATCGTTGCACCGACTCCTTGTGGTCCTTAGATCGGGGTGTTCCAAACTTCGTGACTAGAGTCGCCGTAGTTATCACCTGACACTTCTGATTTGAAGGCTCCGATGGTTTTGAGATATGCAGAGAGCCAGACTTGGTCCTGTTCCCTCCACACTTCGACTCCTCCTCACCCCTTGCTGTTTCGTTCTGAACTGGGTCGTTATTCCCTTGTTCCTCGTCTTCTGCGACTTGTATCATCTCCCACAGATCAGGTATGTACTCCTTAATGAAACCCCTCTCAAAAGTCTCCCATGAGACAATCTGATTGCCTTGTTTTGTAGAGGACCACCATTTGTCCACTATACCTTTCAAAGCGAACACAGTAACCCATCACACTTTCATCTCTGCATGTAGCCAACTGTTGGCTGCAAAATAACGATCCAACTAGATCAGCCACCAATAGACTTCTTTCGTTCCATCGAAAGTTGGAATCACCTTCTGCGACATCACTGGTTCTCCCTCGATAGATCCGGCAGGTCGGACTAATTGATAGGAACCAGAATTCAAAGAAGAGCAGATATTGTATTATTGAATGAAAATAGATGTATAACAGAAGGAAAAACCCCTGTAGCCCCAGAGCAAAAGCTCCTTAGAGAAGAAACATTTCTTTCTTTGCCCAACCCTCACAGGTTCTAACTGAAAACCCTGATACCCCACTACTCTCTCCCCCCTATATAATTGACTCCATTTCTTTCTCTCGCCGTAACTAACTCTTTCCCTCTCGCTGAAGTTAACTCTAAGTGGGCCATGGACAATTGGGCCTATAATATAGATAAGGAACCCATCAAATACTAACATTTGTCATTAAAAAAAAAATTTGTTGAAGCATGTGTTGTATATATTATGAAGACAAGCTTACTCTTTGGATACTCAAAGATACTAGCATCATTTCTATAAGAATCCACTGCCACTTCGAATGAAGAAGAAAAATATTGTTTTAAAAGCTATCAATTAAAAATTGATAAAATTTGAAAAATAAATGCTTTCTTAGAGAAAGCATTTATTTTTTGAATTTTTTTATACAATTAGGGAGGTGCTTTCCGTTGCCTTTGGGCGCGGGTTCGAGCCTCCCGTTTGGCAAAAAACACCAATTAAGGGGTTGGTGATGTCCTGTGAATGCATCCGTTTGGGTCCTTTGTGGGCTGGCCAATTTGCCAGTTAGGCCGGATGTCACAGAGATCAACTATATAGTAGAATCCTCGTGACACGAATTGCATGCATGAATTAAGATGACATTCTTTAAAAATATTAAAAGATAAAATATAATAATTCATTTCACCTGGCAACTTGTCAGTGGCTACAAGGTTGTACCAAACCCTCTCCCCAAATTCTCAGGGTTGTGTCTCGAAATTTTGAGATTTTAGGTAAAATTTATATTTGAAATTTAGCCTTATATAGGTAATCCATTTTAATTTTGTCTTCTTAATTTTTTTTAGTTTTAAAATTATTGATCATAATTGTAGAACTAAGCAATTCTAATATTTCACTCTTAATAGACACAATATGTGGCTAATTCATTCAATTTATCTTATAATTTAGTAGATCACAAGTAGAATCTAAGTAATTTTAACTTTGAAAATATCTTTATCAGTAAAAACAAGAATTATATATAATTTAACGAAAAAGAGTCAAAAGTGAATGAGAATAATGACTTAGTAATGAAAAATTGAAATCACAAAGATACGAGAGGTCAAGGGATGAAGATGTAAAAGAGAAAGAAATAAAATAAAATTTATTATATAATTATAAAAGATTATATATCAATAATTATTACCACTATACTGGCAAAACAATTAATTCCATGTAGCATGAAATATAAAAAAATAATGAAATTGTTATTTTACTTCTAATAATTTAAATTAACAATAAATATAATTTTGAAACATATGAAAGAATTTTGAGAATTCTAGAGATTGTGAGTCTTAGGCAACCTGTCTCACTTGCCTAAATGTCCTATACGGCCTTACCTCCTACAATATCATCTCCATGAGTCACTCCACTTGAAATTGGGTCAATCTCAGCCATGGAAACATGACAACTAGTCTCGCATATCAAAACACACAGTCACCACCACCAACTCCTTGCAACATCAAATTCAGCTCCATGTTGTTGCACCTACTTCAACTTTCTCGCAACTTGCTGAATGCAATGAAAATAAGAAAATAGTGAGAAAGAGTGATAGAAAGTCTAAAAGCGTCATTGAAATTAGATCCACGTCATTCTTAAGTTTTTGTTTAGAATTTTTGTTTTATATTTTTGAAACGTCATTTCTCTAGTTCTTTTGTTGCTCAATCATTCCAGGTTACTCTTCATTGTTGGAACCTAAACGATTGAGAAGTTTAGACCCTCATTAATTTTGATGATAACAAAGTATTCACAAGAGAACAATTTATGTTCTAACATTTCTTGAAGTGTGCAGATACTAATTATACATATATTCTAAGCCACTCAAGCAAGAAGAAAGTAATTCTCAAGAGAAGGATACATTCCATGTGTCAGCATCCGGCTCATCCTTGTGAGCGTCTGGAATTTTGTCTTTATGACACTAGGCTTATCCAATTGCTACAAGCGTTCGAACTTCTGATTCTGAGCGAGCGTCTGCACTTCATTTCAAATCACGTGTTAGTCACGTTGCTGCTCTTCCTCTCAGAAGTTTCTGGAACGTATTTTGAAATTGATTCTGAGCGCTAAAATTGTTGTACGAGGTATCAAAGGTGACACCTTTAGCTAAAAGACAAAAATCGTACAAGCAATTGTGAAAAGCAAGGTAGTACGAAAACGGTAATATGTACTACTGGCATATTCTCTGGAAAGGAAGAAAGAGACAGCTTTTTGAATTTACCTCACTCAATGGAAAGGAGCCATTTTTACCGTAACGGTAATATCCTTGGAACTCCTATATATATACCTCATGGTATCTATTGAAGAGTGTGCCGAGATACTGTGAAAAAGCTTGCTGAAATACTGCTGAAATATTACCTCATTTACTGAAAGCAAGCACTGTTGCCATACATTACAAAGAGTCAACATCTGAAGCACTGCTTCTGTGAGCAATCAAGTCTCGTGCTAAGTCTCTGGACTACAAGAACTGAACTCAGCGTCCGACCCTTTCTTTTAGAAAGTTTTTCTATAGTTGAGCTTAATCTTTTATCCTCTCTGTGAGAGTTATTTTTGACTGTATTTCAACTCACTTGTAAAAGTTGTTTTGGCCTAGTTAAGGCTGTATCCTCAAAGGCTCGACTGTACTGAGTCGTTTTGAGAAGTTGAGAGTATTGTCAAGTTGTGATGTAAGAATACTCTTGAGGAAATTGTAATCAGGTTGATTATAGTGGAAAATCCTTCAGGAACGAAGGGACTAGACGTAGCTACCAGTTTGGTAGTGAACTAGTATAAATCTCTGTGTCTCTTGCTTTACTGCTTTCTATTCATTTCTATCTTGCTGTGTTAAAAACAAGTTTTCACAAACTGCTTTTCCAGCGTCCGGTTTATTTCCACCGTCCGATAAACAAACAGTTTTGAAAAACTTGTGTTCTAAGTGTTTCTAACTTAAAGTTTGCGAAAAGTTTTCAACACAATTCAACCCCCCTTCTTGTGTTCACGTTCAGTTGGTACCAGAGCTCGGCCTCTTGGTTGAGCACTTAACAGTGTCAAGAGAAAAGATCCTATATTGTGAACATGTCTACTGAAGGTGGTCATATGAACCGTCCTCCTCTATTCAATGGAGAAAAATTTGATTACTGGAAAGATAAGATGAAAGCATTCCTTGAGGCACAAAATCTTGATTTGTGGGATATAGTTGAAAGCGGATACATTTTTCCCGCTAATGCCTTTGGCGTTGCAATACCTAGGGAAAACTGGTCTGATGATCAGAAAAAGAGGTATCAAACCAATCAGAGGGCCATATTTATTCTCATCTGTGCTATGACAGAAAGAGAGTATGATAAATGTGGTAAGTTTGATACCGCCAAAGAAATCTGGGATTCTCTTGTGTTGTCTTATGAGGTTACGCCAAGTAAGAGAAACAAAAGCTAGTATGATGGTACGCCAGTATGAGCTATTCAGAATGGAAGATGGAGAGAACATTGAAACTATGTTTGGAAGGTTCCAAACACTTGTTCATGGGTTGCAGGCCCTAGGAAAAAGTTATACTACACCTGATCATGTGAGAAAGATCTTGAGAAGCTTGACTAAGCAGTGGAGACCCAAAGTCACTGCTATTCAAGAAGCAAAAGATCTAAATGTTCTTCGGCTTGAAGATCTTATGAGTTCTTTGAAAGCTCATGAACTTGGGCTAAATGAAGAAGAACCTACCAAGAAGAGTAAGTCTATTGCTTTAAAAGTTAATCAACATAAACCTAGTACTTCTAAAGCTTTTCAGGCTGAAGAAGAAGAATCAGATGATGAAGCTTCAGAAGGAGATTCTGATGGATCAGACGATGATCTAGCATTCATATCTAAGAAGATCCAGAGAATGTGGAAGAAAAGAAACTTCAGAAGGAAGTTTCAGAAGAAAGATTCAAAGGACAAGAAGGAGAACAAAGACAAGGACAAAGCCCAAGTCATTTGCTATGAATGTAAGAAGCCTGGACATTTCAAATCCGAGTGTCCTAATCTTAAAGAAAAGCCCACAAGAAGCTCATTCAAGAAAAAGAAGAAAGGTCTCATGGCAACATGGGAAGATCTTGACTTATCCTCCTCCGAGGAAGATAAAGAAGAAGAAGCTCACATTGCCCTCATGGCAGACACTGACATTGACTCAGAAGAAGAAGTTGAAGAGGTAATAGTATATGATTCCTACTCTGAACTTCAACTTGCTTTTGATGATCTTCTTAAGGACTCTGCCACTCTCTCTACTGAGTACAAGAATTTGAAAAAGAAATTTTTAAAACTATCACAAGATTTTCATTCTTTACGAAATGAAAACTCTGTACTCAATGAAGAAAACCAGAAGCTGAAAATTGCAAATCAGCGTCTGGTTGATAACCAGCGTCTAGAAGCTAACAAGCAACCAGAAGCTGAGAGCTCTCAAGCTAAGAGTTCTGTAGTTACAGGCAATCCTAACTGCAAATCAAATAACTATGAACAAGCATTTCAAAAGTTTCTTGCAGAGAGTGTAACTCGTAGCAAGCAAGCTTCAATGATCTGGGGTGTCAGTAAAACGACAACTCATGGTCTTGGTTATATATCAGATGAAACCCTTTTGGAAAATGATTCAGCATCTGATAAATCCCATAGTCATAGTAAATGCTTACATTGTACTTACTGCAATAAATCTGGTCATTTGAAAAGTGCATATAATGTTTTTAAAACTGCGAAGGATAAGCCTCCTTCAAGAATAGTCTATGTTGCAGATATGCTTAGCAACAAAGTCAACACACCAATCTTGGTACTTAGACAGTGGATGCTCGCGTCACATGACGGGAGAAAGGCATATGTTCCAAGAACTAAGACCTAGAGAAGCTGGATTCGTTGGTTTCGGAGGAAACCAGAAAGGTAAAATAGTTGGAATTGGTCGCATAGGTAAAGGCTATCTTCCTTCTATTGATAATATTTTATATGTTGAAGGACTGAAACATAATCTATTGAGCATAAGTCAATTTTGTGACAATGGTTATGAAGTCATCTTTACAGAAACTGGATGTTTAGTAAAAAGCAAAAACGATGGATCTATATTCTTTACAGCAAAGAGGAAACAAAATGTTTATAAAGTTGATCTTTCTGAACTTGAAAAACAAGATGTCAAGTGTCTTATGTCTGTTGAAGATGAGAAATGGATTTGGCACAAAAGATTAGGTCATGCCAACTTGAGGTTAATCTCAAAATTAAACAAGCACAATCTTGTTAAAGGCTTACCAAATCTTAAGTACCAATCTGATGCCCTTTGTGAGGCTTGTCAAAAAGGAAAACAAGTTAAAACTTCCTTTCATTTAAAAAATGTTGTTGCAACTTCTAGACCACTTGAACTTTTACATCTTGATCTTTTTGGTCCCACAAGGACAACCTCTTTAACTGGAAAGAAATATGGATTAGTCATTGTTGATGATTTTACTAGATGGACATGGGTTAAATTCCTTACCCACAAGGATGAGTCTTTTAAGGTATTTACTGTTTTCTGCAAATCAGTTCAAAATGAAAAAGGCATCTGTATTTCTTCTATTAGAAGTGATCATGGGGGAGAATTTGAAAATGAGAACTTTCAAAAATTTTGTGAAGAAAATGGCATCTCCCACAATTTCTCCTCTCCTAGAACACCTCAACAAAATGGTGTTGTAGAAAGGAAAAATAGGTCCCTCCAGGAAATGGCCAGGACCATGATCAATGAAGCTGATATTGCGAAATATTTTTGGGCAGAAGCAGTAAACACAGCTTGTTATATTCAAAATAGAATTTATATAAGACCTATTTTGAATAAGACTCCTTATGAATTGTGGAAAGGTAGAAAACCAAACATTTCTTACTTTCATCCTTTTGGTTGTATTTGTTATATCTTGAATACTAAAGATCAGCTTGGTAAGTTTGATCCAAGGCTGACAAAGGAATCTTTTTGGGATATTCTGAAAGATCTAAAGCTTTTAGAATATACAACAAAGAAACTTTGACAGTTGAAGAGTCCATTCATGTCAAGTTTGATGATAAGAAGCCTGACACTGCTATGTCGAGCTAGATGAGTTATTTTCGTAATTAAACCTCGACGACAAGTCAGGCGGTGAACATACATCTTCATCATCCGGTGGTGACAAGACGAAGAATTCTACTCAGCGGAAGTCAAGCAAGAAAAAGTCGAAGTACAAAACCAATCATCCAAAAGATCAAATCATAGGAGAACCTGGTGACAAAGTACGAACCAGATCCTCTTTCAAGGAGCATGCCGATTTTGCACTTCTCTCGAGATGGAACCTAAGACGATTGATCAAGCTTTGGAAGATGAAGGGTGGATTCTAGCAATGCAAGATGAGCTAAATCAGTTCAAAGGAATGATGTATGGAAGCTAGTCACTCTACCAGAAGATAAGCAAGCTATTGGTACTAAATGGGTTTTTAGAAATAAGCTTGATGAAGATGGTAAAGTTGTGAGAAATAAAGCAAGGTTAGTTGCTCAAGGTTACTCACAAGAAGAAGGTATTGATTTCACTGAAACTTTTGCACCTGTTGCAAGACTAGAAGTTATTCGCATTTTACTTTCATTTGCAGCACATCATGAGATAACACTATATCAAATGGATGTGAAAAGTGCTTTTCTAAATGATTTTATAACTGAGGAAGTTTATGTTAAACAACCTCCTGGTTTTGAAGATATTGAATTTCCAGAACATGTTTTTAAACTTAAAAATGCACTATATGGTCTTAAACAAGCTCCCAGAGCATGGTATGATAGACTAAGTTCATTTTTAATGGAAAATGGATTTACAAGAGGTTTAGTTGACACTACTCTTTTCAGAAAAACCTCAAAAAAGCATTTCATACTTGTTCAAATCTATGTTGATGATATCATTTTTGGAGCCACTAATGAAAGCCTTTGCAAAGAATTTTCTAAGCTTATGCAGGCTGAATTTGAGATGAGCATGATGGGAGAATTAAAGTTCTTCCTTGGAATACAAATCAAGCAATGCAGTGATGGTATTTATATTCATCAAAGCAAATATATCAAAGAATTATTGAAGAAATTCAAGATCTTTGGATTGCAAGCCTATGTGTACACCTATGCATCCTACCTGCACTCTTAGTAAAGATGAAATTGGTAAGAAGGTAGATCGAAGCTATGCAGGTATGATTGGATCTCTACTTTATCTTACGGCTTCAAGACCTGATATTATGTTCGGCTGTGCTGTGTGCTAGGTTTCAATCAGATCCTAGAGAATCACACCTAAGTGCTGTTAAAAGAATATTTAGATATTTGCAAGGAACTACTAATCTTGGTTTGCTTTATAAGAAATCAAAAGATTACAAATTAGTAGGTTTCTGTGATGCTGACTTTGCTGGAGATCGAATTGAAAGAAAGAGCACAAGTGGAGGCTGCCAGTTCCTTGGAGCTAATCTTGTGTCCTGGTCAAGCAAAAGGCAAAGCACAATTGCACTCTCAACAGCAGAAACTGAATACATCTTAGCAGCAAGTTGCAGTTCTCAACTTCTGTGGATGAAGTATCAACTTGAAGACTACTTGATAAAAGAGAGTAACATTCCTATCTTCTGTGATAATACATCTGCCATATGTCTTACTAAAAATCCTATATTGCATTCTAGAGTAAAGCACATTGAGATTAAGCATCATTTTATAAGAGACTATGTTCAGAAGGGTATTTTAGAAATAAAATTTGTAGACACTGATCATCAAGGGTGACATATTTACAAAACCCCTTGAAGATAGATTCAATTTTATAAGAAGAAATTTAAACTTTCATCTTATAAAAGAATGATTAATCTCGATCTCGATAATAAACTAAATCTCGATCTCGACATGACATAAGCATGTATGTGCATAAGCATCTTATTTGTCATATGCATCATAACTCATCATCCGGTAAGTCGGTTTGCGTGCGTCAAGCACACCCACACGTGTCACACGTGTTAAGGATTCAAGCGTCTCATCATATCTACTGAGTCATGATTATTTACGTTTTCAATAAAATCTTTTACTTTTATTTTGGCGTCTGCATTTAATGAAAAGGCGAATCTTTATTTTCTTTTCTTTTTGATTTATTTTTATAAGAAAATACGAAGCGATATTTTGAAAAAGAACTGTACCATTCTCTATTAACTTTCCCACTACTCCACATTTTTCGCTCCACTTTGTGTTTTCTGCAAACCGTACTCTTTCTCTCTTTGAGTCTTTCTCTCTATCTCTCTGTGTGTGTGTTTAAACCCTAAAACCTCCATCGCCTCCATTTCTCAACTGCAATCATGGCTGGAGTAACATCCTCTGAGTATACGGCTATCTACGACACCATGACTGAAGGAAAAGTCTTGTTGGAAAATCGAGTTGATTTGGAAAACTTCAAACTCTACGACTTCGACTTCTACAGTGGTATCAAGGCAATGGGCTGGGAACATTATTTCTTTTGGAACCAGGTTGAGGTTCTAGTGACGGCTATCAAAGAATTTTGGGGCAATGCTCGTTTACACAAAGGTGGTATTTTTGAAGGAACCGTGAGAGGTTACAAGTTTGTTTTTACCATCAACAACATCTCTGAAGTCACTGGTTGTCCTTGTGAAGGTATCGTCTTTTATACAGATTGGGCTGACGCATTTCATGGGATTGAGAAGGTCAATGATGATCTGTTTGAGAACTACAAGCAGTTGAAAGAATCTGGTGAAACTCCTACTGCAAAGAATCTGAAGAGTCATTTTAGAGTTCTTCACAAAATAATCACCAAGAGCGTCTTGTTGAAGGCTGGCTCTAGTGACATAGTCAACTATGAACAGAAGTTCATCATGAGACACTTCATGGCTGGTAACAAGGTAAACCTGCCAAGGTTGATCTACAACAACCTGATTAATGCACTAGTAAATTCGAGGAAAGGTGTTCGACAAGAAAAACACCTACAAGTGCATTCCTTATGGTGTTCGCTCACTAGAATGATGGTCGTGGTCCGTTATAAACAAGTCGATCGCTTTACAGATCAAGAAAAGGTGAAGTATTTTGGTGCCGGATAGTATTGTGATTCCGCACACCTTTGGAGTCAACGATGCAGTCGAATGAAACCGACATCGGGTCCATGATCAAGAAGGTGAAAACAGAGCAACAGGAAGAGGAAGCTGAAAAGAAAACCACCAGAAGCTCGATGACTGGTGTGAAAAGAACTGTTGAGTCTCCTTCACGAGAGACCAGAAGAACAAAACAGAAGGTGGCTCCTGCACCTACTGTTGAAGAACCAGAAGATGAGGACCAAGTTCCCATCAGTCAGGTTCTGAGAAAAAGGAGCAAACCAGAAGCTGAGAAGCAAGTCCCAGCATCCGGTTTACAGAAGAAAATTCAGCGTCCGCCTCCAGCAACTGCTCCCAGACAGAAGCTCAAAAGATTGGTCAGGCAATCTGAACCTGAACCAAAGGTACTGATTTCTTCTGATGAGCCTGTATCTGTTTTTGCATCTGATGATACCATTCCTGCTCCACCAATATCTGTTGCACAACCACCAAACACTCAAACCCGTGTACAGAAAACCTCCATAACTCCCAAACACCTTACCCAAACACAGACCAATACACTCACCATCTCATCACCTCAAACCTCCACATATAACTCCCTCACTTCATACATTTCCAAGCTTCATTCTCATCCTTTTAACCTCCTTTTCAAAATACCTCCCATTAATCCCTTCAAACCCTACTCACCAAAAGCCTACAAAATCACCAAAGCCACTCCCACCTTACTTACCCTTACCCTTAGACCTACAGACACTGGTGGAAAGAAGAATATCTCATACAAACCACAGTTTGTTAAGTATGAGATATATCATAGCATCTACGATCGTCCATCCACATGGCATTTAAAAACCTTCACCTCTGGAGCTGCCAGATTGGAAATTGCCGCTCCAATAAGTGCAACCTTCAAGGACGGAGAAGACCACTTCCAAATGTCATTTAAAGGAAGGTTGAGACCAGCATCCAGAAGCAGAGCAATTCCCTTCTCTGTTGATCTTCCTAGATCCCTACCACAGTATGAACCGCTCACATTGGAAGAATGTGGAATGTGGATCACAGATGAAGAAGCTGCCTTCATGGCACACTGTCTTGAGCAGAAAAAGCTTGAAGTCATAGGACAATATCGAGACCCATCATCTGTTTCTGTTAAGATAGTACCAGATAGACAAAGGTGGCTACCTTGGTCTATCCTTGGGAAACAGAAGGAACCTGCTCCGGGCAAGCAGCCATTCAGCAAGATCGGGCTAAAGGAATATGAGAAGGCACCTACAAAGTACAATCTTAAGGAATTCTCCCGACTTAGGTGCCAAGATCTCTGAGGATCATGCCGTAAGGTATTACGACTTCTTCGAAGAAAGATGAATGGAGAAGCGGCTCCTCAAACCGCCGCAATCTTTGAGAAGGCTACGATTCCAAGCTGTTGGGACAATCGCCAGAGTTACCGACATCAATCTTAGAACAGTGTACTTGATGATATGTTCGGATGCTCGATGTCAGACCTCTTATTTGCATGAAGATATATGACCAATGGGTTCTTTGTGACCAAGCACTTCGACATTGGATTTACTTGGAGTCAATGGTCCGAGTCTTGGAAAGACAAAGCCATATTACCATGCATCGACCCCTAGTGCTATAAGAAGATGACAGGAAAATCGAGAAGAATTTACCTGGCGGAAAATGAAGCACTCTCCTTCACCGTGAAGCTTTGAGTGTCTTTATCGAGTTTATGGGGAGAAGACGCTGGGAATAGGTTTGACTCTTACATGCCGATGTTGCTCTTCACGGAGAAACCATCTTCATGAATTTGTCAGTATCCGTAAGATGTGAAGCATCAATGGAAGATTCGCATGTAATCGAGCTCGAAGACTTGGAAATTTCATCAAATGGTTTATACCAAATGATGCATTCTTTTTAAGAGCTCAAAGGAAGAAGGATTTGAGGCTCAAGATATCCAATCGGGTGCTAGCGAGCATCGAGAAGATGAAGTCTGCACTTGTACCGAAAGTGGACCTTCTACTTCTACTTCGCAGCTGAGATGGTCACCATTCCCAAAGCGGAATTTGAAGAAATGAAGGCTACAAACTTGAAGGTCACTCAACCGAGACTGCTTCGGTTACTCTATGAACGTCTCAATATCCCACCTCCACCTCTTCAAAACCCTTGAAATTTTTTTCTTGTGTGTTATATAAAATCTGTTCTATTTGGTTGATACACTTATATATAACTATTTTTGATCTAATTTCTATTCAAATTTTTCTAAGTCTTATTTTGACTATGATGTGTTTTTACACTCTTTTTGTCTGATGACAAAAGGGGGAGTAAAAGAAAGGTATGATGAACACGAAAGAAAGGTATATTGAACACGTGAAAATCTGATAATCCACCATCCGATGTTTACTGTCCGATGGATACACTGGAACTAAAGTATCATGCATAGCATTTCATACATAGCATTAGTGTGCGCTAATATTCATTGATCTAGTACTCTTATAATGTTTAATAAATTTTGGTACAATGAAATAAATTTGATTAAATCAATCTATTTGGTATATAATCAGCATCCGATCTCACTTTATTAAATATATGCTCTGATACATCTACGAATTTTTCGCAATCACTTAAATGAATTTGTTTACCAACAATTTGCCTTAATACCTGAATTGTTCATATATATCTAAACTGTTAAATTCAGGGGGTGACCTTTGATGTCTTTTTTAAACTAAATTGTTCATCTACCTTAGATGTTTGTCATCATCAAAAAGGGGGAGATTGTTGGAACCTAAACGATTGAGAAGTTTAGACCCTCATTAATTTTGATGATAACAAAGTATTCACAAGAGAACAATTTATGTTCTAACATTTCTTGAAGTGTGCAGATACTAATTATACATATATTCTAAGCCACTCAAGCAAGAAGAAAGTAATTCTCAAGAGAAGGATACATTCCATGTGTCTGCATCCGGCTCATCCTTGTGAGCGTTTGGAATTTTGTCTTTATGACACTAGGCTTATCCAATTGCTACAAGCGTCCGAACTTCCGATTCTGAGCGAGCGTCTGCACTTCATTTCAAATCACGTGTTAGTCACGTTGCTGCTCTTCCTCTCAGAAGTTTCTGGAACGTATTTCGAAATTGATTCTGAGCGCTAAAATTGTTGTACGAGGTATCAAAGGTGACACCTTTAGCTAAAAGACAAAAATCGTACAAGCAATTGTGAAAAGCAAGGTAGTACGAAAACGGTAATATGTACTACTGGCATATTCTCTGGAAAGGAATAAAGAGACAGCTTTTTGAATTTACCTCACTCAATGGAAAGGAGCCATTTTTACCGTAACGGTAATATCCTTGGAACTCCTATATATATACCTCATGGTATCTATTGAAGAGTGTCTTGAGATCTTTGTGAAAAGCTTGCTGAAATCTTCTGAAATATTACCTCATTCTTTGAAAGCAAACCTTTGTTGCCATACATTACAAAGAGTCAACATCTGAAGCACTGCTTCTGTGAGCAATCAAGTCTCGTGCTAAGTCTCTGGACTACAAGAATCAACTCGGCGTCAGGCCACTTTCTTTTAGAAAGTTTTTCTATAGTTGAGCTTAATCTTTATCCTCTCTGTGAGAGTTATTTTTGACTGTATTTCAACTCACTTGTAAAAGTTGTTTTGGCCTAGTTAAGGTCAGATCCTCAAAGGCTCGATCAGATCGAGTCGTTTGAGAAGTTGAGAGTATTGTCAAGTTGTGATAAGAATACTCTTGAGGAAATTGTAATCAAAGTTGATTATAGTGGAAAATCCTTCAGGAACGAAGGGACTAGACGTAGCTACCAGTTTGGTAGTGAACTAGTATAAATCTCTGTGTCTCTTGCTTTACTGCTTTCTATTCATTTCTATCTTGCTGTGTTAAAAACAAGTTTTCACAAACTGCTTTTCCAGCGTCCGGTTTATTTCCACCGTCCGATAATCAAACAGTTTTGAAAAACTTGTGTTCTAAGTGTTTCTAACTTAAAGTTTGCGAAAAGTTTTCAACACAATTCAACCCCCCCTTCTTGTGTTCACGTTCATTCATTCTAGACATTCTACTAAGTTCCAAGTTACTAAAATTCTAACATTTCCTTTGGATCGTTGTCCAAATTTTTTGTTGCTTAGAAACATTTTAATTATTTAAATGATTGCTTCTAGATATTTTGTTAAACAAACTATTTTAGACTTCAAATTTCATATCATTGTTTCTTCATAGATACATTTATATATTGTACTCTAACCTTATTGATATAATCGATTATCTAGTTTTTTTTTGGTAAATCGATTCTTCAGTTATAAATACCACAAAATAAACATTTAGTATCTTTCTTACACATTTGCAAAAAAAATTGCCACTTTTACGTATTATGATCATTTCATTTCATTTCACGTGATAACTAATATAGTATGTTTGGAACCGCGATGGATTGATGATGAACACACGTCCTGTGTGGAGCTTATTAGTCCACCGTAGATCCAAATGAGCATTAAATAATCTGACCATTAGAAGAGATGTAAATTTGATTACAAAACCAAAAGAAATTGATAACAAAAACATATTCATGTGACATATAATATGTAAAAAAAAATATTTTTACATAACGCAAAAAATATTTTATGTTGTAGTTCTCATGTGACATAAACTTTTTATATTTATTCTCCTCCAAAATGTTATTCTATTTTTTTATGTATAGTAATCTTGATATAGTATACATAACTAAACACTTAATATAATTATTACTTTATAAGTGATATAATTATTAAGCAATCAAGTAAACACACTGTTCCGCCAAAAAAAGTAAATTCATACTTACTTATGGGCAATCAATATCGTACAATCAATATCGTAATCTTATTTTATAAGAAAACAAGAAATATGATATAAATTATAGCATATACTTATTAGGTGTAATTAATTTATTGAATTGAACTTAGAATAATCTTCTAATTATTCAGTTAACTAGTATCAAGGTAAGATAATTTAATAAATGAGTTTTTTGTCGCCGCTATTATTAGGTCTTTTGGCTCTCCAATGACCATATGAGATATCCCTATAATCTTCGACTCTTTGACTCATTTTTGGAACTAATCCCTTAGTCGGCTGTAAGAGGTGTAATAGTTTTCAAAATAGGGTGTCTTTCCAGGATTCGAACACGAGTTCTACTCTGGGGGGATATTGAGTTAACACCTCAACCAACCCCAAGTTCGTTGGTCACCTTGGTTGCAAACTATATCATATAATTATTATTTTAATATGACAACCCCAAGAATATTTAACGAATATTTAACTACTATACAGAATTATATCTTACAATAATTTTTGTTTGGCCTACAAAAATTCAATGAATCCAATAATAGATTCAAAATTTAAGAAAAAAATGTTTCTTTTAATTTGTTGGTTAATTAATTATATCTTATAATATATGATATGATATATAAAAAAATTATTACATCTAAAATATTATTATAAATTCAAATCAAAATATATTTAGGTTGTTAAATATAAAATATTTGTATTATTTAATAAATATATATAGTGATTATCTAAAAGAAACGAGTTAATTATCTTATATAGTATAAATAGATACTTGAAATTGAGTTTCCCCTTGACACAATTCTATTAAACATTCAACTAAAATGATTGCAAAAACCCAGACATAATGCACATCAACAATAGGAGTGTTTCTACATTTCGCAAACCTCCATAAACCTATGAAACTTCTACCAAAAAAGTGTTCCTTGACAATTCCGTCAAAATATGTGCTGTACAATTAGGCCTGATATTGCTTTTTTTTACGGAAGGCCTGGTATTGCTAATACGTTAAAGAACTAGAGTTGTTTTTCTCCTAATGACTACTGAAGATTTTAATAAAAGAACTTGAAGGGCAGTGTAATTCCAAAACGAGGCCCCAAAATGTCAATTTGAGCTCCATGATTGAAGACCTAGATCAACTTGATTTCACATGAACTTCAATAATATCATCGTCTTCCATCCCAAGGCTAGCAGGAGTTTCAGATGAACTTATTTTATCACCATCAAATGACAATACAATCTGTTTCAGATCACACTTCATTTTCTCTGCATATGCTTTAACAATCCTTTCAAACTTGTCATCCATGAACATACGAATCTGCTTTGTTTCATCCTTGTCTTGAACAGAGATGAGAATCTTTGCTCTTTCAGAAGGTTTTGAGGTTTTTTCACTTACACCATCCATGGAAGACTGCAATGAATTGCTAAATTCCATTTTTGCAGACTCCTCAACAGCTTTTAACAAATCTTTTGCTGATTCAGCAAAAGAGGCAAGCTCCTTCTTCTTTAATCTCAAATTCTTCAAAGTCGAGTCCTCATCAATCTTCCTAGGCTCTTTACTGGAGACCTTTGGCGGAGGAGGTAACCAATCATCATCCTCAATGCCCACCACAGGCACGGCTTTCACATCAGTCTTCTCATTATCTATATGCTGAGAATTCTTTCTCTTCTTCGTAACGCAAACCACATCCTCATCGTCATCATCGAGGCAGACGATGTTGGGTTGAACGCGACTATAATCAAACAAGGGCTCGAGTTCTTCGGTTTCGTCCACCATCATCGACCTTTTCCGCTCGCTGGAATGATGGCGTTTCACCACTTAATAAATCACTCTCCCGCTTCAAAATTATAAATAGATAGATACATCAATAGATAGATGTAAGATAAAAGAATACAAAATGGATAAGATAACTTTACATATTACATCTCATATCAATTATTTTGATAAATGCGAATTTATTTTCTTTCAATTACGAAAAATGTGAGTGCTAATAATTAATTTGAAAGTCACAAATAAATGTCTGGCATTGCCGGAGTTAAAACACAGTATTCCCAGACCAGAATAGTGCAACCCTAGCTAGTAGCAATACTTTGTTGTTGATAATAACAAATAATTAGCAAAAACAATGACAAAAATTATTTGGCGGTTTCTTTCCAATAATTTTGCATCGACCTCCTTTGTAGCAATGGGTTGAGCAAATGTCATTACAATGCGGGTCGTCTTTACCCGGAACGCACTGGCCTATATGATTGTCATAGCAACACTTGACTGCATCTGGGTTACCCATCAATGAGGCACTGTTCATTACCACAGCCTCACCCATCGCTTTCTCATATCCTGATTCCACTTCAATTCGATTCACATAAGAATTAAACATTGTAACTTTATGTAGAAATAAATAACTAACCAATATGTTTAATTTGATTTTTGCGCTCCATTAGTAGTTTGGAAATGCATGAAAAGAAAGATCCACTATACAGAGACAATTTTTTTACTTTTTAGTATCACGATATCGATTTTATCAATTCGAAAAATTATTTTTACACCTTTTAAGTGAAAGAAATTGAATAGTATGTCGTGAAATATATAGAACAACATGTAGAGAATAAAAATCCCACACAAATATATAATCAACAAAAGAATAATTTAATATGCATCACAAGAAACTTCTAATTTTATAGGCTAGTATATTGTTGGTTGATCTGTCACTCATTCGGATTTGGGTTGTCTACGGTCAAAATATCTTGCAGTCACTGCAGTCAGTACATCTCAGTCATTCGATCAAGAATGGAAGATTCACGTTTCAAATTTACCAAATCAGATTTTAAATAAAAACTTATAATACCAACCATCGATCTTGATCCAACGACCGAGATGTCCTGACTGTAGTGAATGCAGGGTATGCTGACCGCATCAAAGCAACAAAGAATAGAAAGAAAAATTCTTATTTGCATTTATCATGAAAATGAATTTACCCAAGAAAATGATGATAACAATGCAGGCGAGAGGTAGGAGTTTTCTCACTCTAGCCATCATCAAATTTGTTAATAAGTTTAATCGGTGCTATGGAAATTAAAACTTGGATTGAAACATTTTTATACACAACTAGAGGAACAAGTTTCCTTCCACGCATCACGTGGAACAGAGAAAACTGTGCGCCTTAAACGAGTAACAAATCAAATTATTATAAGAGTTACACTATTACTCTTAACTCTTACCAATATTCAACACGTTTGCTATACCATTAATAACAGTCACTTTGCAACATCAAGATTAAACGCTACCTATTCATCAGTGTTTTTTCGCTTGCTATACTATTCGTCTGTTTTTTTGTACATTCAATTTTATAGTATTTTTATTATTGAGATCAACTATATAGTAGAATCCTCGCGACACGAATTGCATGCACGAATTAAGTGACATTCTTTAAAAATATCAAAAGATAAAATATAATACTTCATTTCACCTGGCAACTTGCCAGTGGCTACAAGGTTGTACCAAATCCTCTCCCAAAATGCTCAGGGTTGTGTCTCGAAATTTTGAGATTTTACGTAAAATTTATATTTGAGATTTAGCCTTATATATGTAATCCATTTTAATTTTGTCTTCCTAATTTTTTTAGTTTTAAAATTATTGATCGTAATTGTAGAACTAAGCTATTCTAATATTTCACCCTTAAAAGACATAATATGTGGCTAATTCATTCAATTTATCTTATAATTTAGTTGATCACAAGTAGAATTTAAGTAATTTTAACTTTGAAAATATCTTTATCAGTAAAAACAAGAATTATATATAATTTAATGAAAAAGAGTCAAGAGTGAATGAGAATAATGACTTAGTAATGAAAAATTGAAATCACAAAGATACGAGAGGTCAAGGGATGAAAATGTAAAAGGGAAAGAAATAAAATAAAATTTATTATATAATTATAAAAGATTATATATCAATAATTATTATCTTTATACTGGCGGAAAATTTATTTCCATGTAGCATGAAATATAAAAAAATAATGAAATTATTATTTTACTTCTAATAATTTAAATTAACAATAAATATAATTTTGAAACATATGGAAGAATTTTGAGAATTCTAGAGATTGAGTCTTAGGCAACCTGTCTCACTTGCCTAAAGGTCCTATACGACCTTACCTCCTACAATGTCATCTCCATGAGTCACTCCACTTGAAATTGGTTCAATCTCAGCCATGGAACCATGACAACTAGTCTCGCATATCAAAACACACTGTCACCACCAACAACTTCATCCAACATCAAATTCTGCTCCATGTTGTTGCACCTACTTCAACTTTCTCGCAACTTGCTTAATGCAATGAAAATAAGAAAATAGTGAGAAACGGACATAGAAAGTCTAAAAGCGTCATTGAAATTAGATCCACGTCATTCTTAAGTTTTTGTTTAGAATTTTTGTTTTATATTTTTGAAACGGCATTTCTCTAGTTCTTTTGTTGCTCAATCATTCCAGGTTACTCTTCACTCTAGACATTCTACTAAGTTCCAAGTTACTAAAATTCTAATATTTCCTATAAATCATCGTCCAAATTTTTTGTTGCTTTGAAACATTTTAATTATTTAAATGATTATTTCTAGATATTTTGTTAAACAAACTATTATGGACTTTAAATTTCGTATCATTGTTTCTTCTTAGATACATTTATATATTGTACTCTAACCTTATTGATATAATCGATTGTTTAGTTTTTTTGTGTTGGTAAAATCGATTCTTCAGTTATAAATACCACAAAATAGACATTTAGTATCGTTCTTACACATTTGCAAAAATAATTGCCACTTTTACGTATTATGATCATTTATGGTTCGGCTAGTTAATAAACTTGAGTGAGTTCTTTGTATTCTTTACCTATATTCGAGAGTTGACTAGGGGTTATGATCACGACTTAGTCAGTACCGTATCCCGTGTATGAAGTGTTTAGTAAATTGATGTGGTCTAGCACTCCTTATGGATTATTTTGTTTTGATTACTTAATTCCATGGAAATTAGGATCGATAAGTAAGAATTCTTATTTGTATGGTTTTAATCAATTAGGATGGACGTTTATTCTCGATTAGGTTTCCCAATACTTGCAAATTGATCAAGTTTGTTGAACCTAACCCATTATGAAGAGAGGAAGAATGGAAAGAGAGTTAAGACAAGTGATGCTGGTCCCTCTCAACTAACAAAGAGAATCACCAGAAGCTCTGCTGGTGTCTCTATCTCTTCAATCGTGATGGATTGATGATGAACACACGTCATGTGTGGAGCTTATTAGTCCACCGTAGATCCAAATGAGCATTAAATAATCTGACCGTTAGAAGAGATGTAAATTTGATTACAAAACCACAAGAAATTGATAACAAAAACTTATTCATGTGACATATAATATGTAAAAAAATATATTTTCACATAACGCAAAAAATATTTTATGTTGTAGTTCTCATGTGACATAAAGTTTTTATATTTATTTTCCTCCAAAATGTTATTCTGTTTTTTTATGTACAGTAATCTCGGTCCCTGTAATTTCAGGAAAATTCAGTTTTAGTCCCTGTAAAAATATTTTTTTAACATGGTCCCTATAATTTAAGATTATTCCACTTTTAGTCCCTGTAAAATTTTTTGTTTAGATTTAGTCCCTGTAATTTTCAGATTCTTCCACTTTTAGTCCCCGTAATTTAAGATTTTTTTCACTTTTTTAGGGACTAAAATTGGAAGAATCTTAAAATTACAGGGACTAAATCTAAACAAAAAATTTTACAGGGACTAAAAGTAAAAGAATCTTAAATTACATGGACCGTTTTAAAAAACATATTTTTACAGGGACTAAAACTGAATTTTCCTGAAATTACAGGGACCAAAAGCACTATTAACCCATATAATTATTACTTTATAAGTGATATAATTATTAAGCAATCAAGTAAACACACTGTTCCATCAAAAAAAGTAAATTCATACTTATTTATGGACAATCAATATCGTAATATTATTTTTTAAGAAAATAAGAAATATGATATTAATTATAGCATATACTTATTTGGTGTAATTAATTTACTGTATTAAACTTAGAATAATCTTCTAATTATTCAGTTAACTTGTATCAAGGTAAGATAATTTAATAACTGAGTTTTTTGTCGCCATTGTTGTTAGTTCTTTTGGCTCTCCAGTGACCATCTGAGGTATCCCTACAAGTTTCGACTCTTTGACTCATTTTTGGAGCTAATCCCTTAGTCGACTGTAAGAGGTATAATAGTTTTCGAAATAGGGTGTCTTCCCAGGATTCGAACACGAATTCTCCTCCTGGGGGATACTGAGTTACCACAGCAACCAACCCCAAGTTCGTTGGTCACCTTGGTTGCAAACTATATCATATAATTATTATTTTTATATGACAACCCCAAGAATATTTAATGAATATTTAACTACTATACAGAATTATATCTTACAATAATTTTTGTTTGGCCTACAAAAATTCAATGAATCCAATAATAGATTCAAAATTTAAGGAAAAAAAATGTTTCTTTTAATTTATTGGTTAATTAATTATATCTTATAATATTTGATATGATATATAAAAAAATTATTACATCTAAAATATTATTATAAATTCAAATCAAAATATTTTTATGTTGTTAAATATAAAATATTTGTATTATTTAATAAATATATATAGTGATTATCTAAAAGAAATGAGTTAATTATCTTATATAGTATAAATAGATAGATACATCACTAGATGGATGTCAGACAAAAGAATACAAAATGGATTTCAACTTTTGTGCTTTCTTAAGTTACAGTAGTAGCAAACATCATTTTTGCAATTAAGAGCTTAAAAAGGATAAGATAACTTTATATATTACGTCTCATATTAATTATTTTGATAAATACGAATTTATTTTCTTTCAATTACGAAAAATGTGAGTGCTAATAATTAATTTGAAAGTCACAAATAAATGTCCGGCATTGCCGGAGTTAAAACACAGTATTCCCTGGCCAGAATAGTGTAATCCTAGCTAGTAGCAAAACTTTCTTGTTGATAATAACAAATAATTAACAAAAACAATGACAAAAATGATTTGGCGGTTTCTTTCCAATAATTTTGCATCGACCTCCTTTGTAGCAGTGGCTTGAGCAAATGTCATTACAATGGGGATCGTCTTTGCCTGGAACGCACTGGCCTATATGATTGTCGTAGCAACACTTGACTGCATCTGGGTTACCCATCAATGCGGCACTGTCCATTACCACAGCCTCGCCCATCGCTTTCTCATATCCTGATTCCACTTCAATTCGATTCACACAAAAATTAAACACTGTAACTTTATGTAGAAATAAATAACTGTCCAATATATTTAATTTGAGTTTTGCGCTCCATTAGTAGTTTGGAAATGCATGAAAAGAAAGATTCACTGTACAGAGACAAATTTTTACTTTTTAGTATCACGATATCGATTTTATCAATTCGAAAAATTATTTTTACAAATTTTAAGTGAAAGAAATTGAATAGTATGTCGAGAAATATATAGAACAACATGTAGGGAATAAAAATCCCACACAAATATATAATCAACAAAAGAATAATTTAATATGCATCACAAGAAACTTCTAATTTTATAGGCTAGTATATTGTTGGTTGATCTGTCACATATTCGGATTTGGGTTGTCTACGGTCAAAATATCTTGCAGTCACTGCAGTCAGTACATCTCAGTCATTCGATCAAGAATGGAAGATTCACGTTTCAAGTTTACCAAATCAGATTTTAAATAAAAACTTATAATACCAACCATCGATCTTGATCCAACGACCGAGATGTCCTGACTGTAGTGAATGCAGGGTATGCTGACCGCATCAAAGCAACAAAGAATAGAAAGAAAAATTCTTATTTGCATTTATCATGAAAATGAATTTACCCAAGAAAATGATGATAACAATGCAGGCGAGAGGTAGGAGTTTTCTCACTCTAGCCATCATCAAATTTGTTAATAAGTTTAATCGGTGCTACGGATATGAAAACTTGGAATGAAAAATTTTTATACACAACTAGAGGAACAAGTTTCCTTCCACGCATCACGTGGAACAGAGAAAACTGTGCGCCTTAAACGAGTAACATATCAAATTATTAAAAGAGTTACACTATTACTCTTAACTCTTACCAATATTCAACACGTTTGCTATACCATTAATAACAGTCACTTTGCAACATCAAGATTAAACGCTACCTATTCATCAGTGTTTTTTCGCTTGCTATACTATTCGTCTGTTTTTTTGTATATTCAATTTTATAGTATTTTTATTATTGAGATCAACTGTATAGTAGAATCCTCGCGACACGAATTGCACGCACGAATTAAGATGACATTCTTTAAAAATATTAAAAGATAATATATAATACTTCATTCCACATGGCAACTTGTCAGTGGCTACAAGGTTGTACCAAACCCTCTCCCCAAATGCTCAGGGTTGTGTCTCAAAATTTTGAGATTTTAGGTAAAATCTATATTTGAGATTTAGCCTTATATAGGTAATCCATTTTAACTTTGTCTTCTTAATTTTCTTAGTTTTAAAATTATTGATCATAATTGTAGAACTAAGCAATTCTAAAATTTCACTCTTAATAGACACAATATGTGGCTAATTCCTTCAATTTATCTTATAATTTAGTTGATCACAAGTAGAATTTATGTAATTTTAACTTTGAAAATATCTTTATCAGTAAAAACAAGAATTATATATAATTTAACGAAAAAGAGTCAAGAGTGAATGAGAATAACGACATAGGAATGAAAAATTGAAATCACAAAGATACGAGAGGTCAAGGGATGAAAATGTAAAAGGGAAAGAAATAAAATAAAATTTATTATATAATTATAAAAGATTATATATCAATAATTATTATCACTATACTGGCAAAAAATTTATTTCCAGGCAGCATGAATATAAAAAAAATAATGAAATTATTATTTTACTTCTAATAATTTAAATTAACAATAAATATAATTTTGAAACATGTGAAAGAATTTTGAGAATTCTAGAGATTGTGGGTCTTAGGCAACCTGTCTCACTTGCCTAAAGGTCCTATACGACCTTACCTCCTACAACGTCATCTCCACGAGTCACTCCACTTGAAATTTGGCCAATCACAGCCATGGAACCATGGCAGCTAGTCTCGCATGTCAAAACACACTGTCACCACCGACAACTCCATCCAACATCAAATTCAGTTTCACGTTGTTGCACCTACTTCAACTTTCTCGCAACTTGCTTAATGCAATGAAAATAAGAAAATAGTGAGAAAGGGTGATAGAAAGTCTAAAAGCGTCGTTGAAATTAGATACGTGTCATTCTTAAGTTTTGTTTAGAATTTTTGTTTTATATTTTTGAAACGGCATTTCTCTGGTTCTTTTGTTGCTCAATCATTCCAGGTTACTCTTCATTCTAGACATTCTACTAAGTTCCAAGTTACTAAAATTCTAATATTTCCTTTGAATCGTCGTCCAAATTTTTTGTTGCTTTGAAACATTTTAATTATTTAAATGATTGTTTCCAGATATTTTGTTAAACAAACTATTTTGGACTTCAAATTTCATGTCATTGTTTCTTCTTAGATACATTTATATATTGTACTCTAACCTTATTGATATAATCGATTGTTTAGTTTTTTTTTTGTTGGTAAAATCGATTCTTCAGTTATAAATACCACAAAATAAACATTTAGTATCCTTCTTACACATTTGCAAAAATAATTGCCACTTTTACGTATTATGATCATTTCATTTCACGTGATAACTGATATAGTATGTTTGGAACCGTGATGGATTGACGATGAACATACGTCTTGTGTGGAGCTTATTAGTCCACCGTAGATCCAAATGAGCATTAAATAATCTGACCGTTAGAAGATATGTAAATTTGATTACAAAACCACAAGAAATTGATAACAAAAACATATTCATGTGACATATAATATGTAAAAAATATATTTTTACGTAATGCAAAAAATATTTTATGTTGTAGTTCTCGTGTGACATAAATTTTTTATATTTATTCTCCTCCAAAAAGTTATTCTATTTTTTTACGTACATTAATCTTGATATAGTATACATGACTAAACACTTAATATAATTATTACTTTATAAGTGATATAATTATTAAGCAATCAAGTAAACACATTGTTCCGTCAAAAAAAGTAAATTCATCTTATTAATGGACAATCAATATCGTAATCTTATTTTTAAGAAAATAAGAAATATGATATAAATTATAGCATATACTTATTAGGTGTAATTAATTTACTGTATTAAACTTAGAATAATCTTCTAATTATTTAGTTAACTTGTATCAAGGTAAGATAATTTAATAAATGAGTTTTTTGTCGCCATTGTTGTTAGTTCTTGTAACACCCTAACACTAATTAGGGAATTACTTACAATTAAACCCTAAATAAATAGAATTTGACTCAAAAAAATTTCACATACCGGTTGATAATAAAGAAGAATCATATATTACAATCCTATACCAGACTTTCTTCAATAATATCCCTGAATACTTAAGCGTTATACAAAATATGCTATGAAGATATTAAACATAACTCAGAGTTTCGAAAACGGAATTAACTATAATTATTACAACTTCTTTTCAAAGAATAGATAATTAAAATAATTACAAATTATACATTAATCTCTTAATTACACAAAGACACAACTCAGAAACCAAGACTCGACTCGTGATCCGGTAACTCGGGTCTCGCCGGAAGGCAAGACCGAGCCTAATCCAATGTTTTGAACCTCATCAATAGTTGTACCTGAAAACAACGCCCCAAAGGTGAGTTTATAAAACTCAATAACATAGTCTTGAAATCATAAATATTTTTACCGTTGTTTCCAGCCATACGTGGTGTGCGACATATGGAAAATCCTCCCCATAAATAAATACTTATTTATTTGTTCACTATCCTTAATCAAACCTCAAACATGATAGTGCAACTAAATTTCTAACTCCTAAACACACATCAACACATAACCTAAACATAACACGATCACTTTTCACCAGCCTCAATTCATAATCATTGCACACACGTGTTCAATAATGCTTACAAGCAAATCACAATTCATAGTAATGCAGTTGACATCTTTAAAGAGAGAAGCAATTGCAAACAAATGTCCAAAGGACCACAATGAATATCCCTACTTGACCCAGCCCAATTGCAAAATGAGTAAAATCCCATATACAAGGATAAAGCCAAAGGCCCAGCTCAAATGCAGAATGGGTAAAATCCTATATATAGAAGGATAAAGTCAAGGGGCCCCAAACGGCAAAGGTGGTAGCTAATCACTTACGATGGGGTTGCAGAGCAAATTGCAAACATTCCAAACAATTCCTATCAGAGGAATACAAGCGCCTTATATTGTAACAACCCAGCCCCCACCCACATGGGAGTGTTACAAAAGGGTTTCCGAAAGGTATGTTACTCACAGGACTTCACACAATTTCAATCAAGAACATGATCAATGAATGTAATCCAGGGTCATTCATCACAATGCAAATCCTAAGAACTTTCACAAGGAATCATGTGGGATTAAATCCCTTTCATTTAAGGTTCCAAACACAAGCTATCACCAATCAAGACATTGCAGTCTAAATTCAATCAATTCAAGATTCAATGCAAGAACTCACATGCATGACTAAGAATCAAAACCACATCTTCACAATTCACAAACTCCTATAATAGGCTAGCTCGAATGCCGAGCCACTTCAAGATTATAACCAGACCTATTTAACGAACATGAGAACCACATAAAAATATTTCGATTGGAGCTCAAAGGAGCTCTCAACAGTACAAACATCACACATTGGTTTACGGGGGTTGGGGGCAGTATCCAACCCTATTTCAGTCAAACCCCATACAAGACCATTTCAGAACAATTAATAAACTGATAATTAATCTAAATAATTTAATTAACAATTCCTAGCACACCCTAAAGGAGGTTTTGGGGGAAGTCTATGTTACCTGAGCAATCCCAAGTTAGGGATTTCAATTCCAAAAATCCTCATTCTTCTTCTTTCAACGTTCTAAGCTCAGAATCATCTTCTCCTTCGCTTAGAATCCACATGCACATCATTTTCCTTGTTGTTCAGAAATCCAACCTCCATTGGAGCATTTCTTGAAGCTTCAAGCTTCCATCTTCTTCCTTTGAGCTTCAATGAGAGTGAACCTCCTCCTCCTTCTTCTTTCCTCTTTCTCTAATTCGAGCTCCATCTCTGTCTCTGAATCTCTCTCTCTCTATTTCTCTCTCTCGAGTTCCCTCTCTCTCTCGGCCTCTTCTCTCTCCCAAAGCAAGGTGGTGCACCACCACCTCCATGGCGGTCGCGCGGCCGCGCCGGAGCTGCAGCGGCCCGCCCTTCTTCCTCTTCTTCCACGCACGCCCTTCCCTTATTCTCTCCCTCCTTCTTTCTCTTCTCCTCTTCTTTCTCTTCTTCCCTTTCTTTCTTCCTCTTTTTTTTTCTGTTTTGGGAACAGGGGGTTCACGATGGAGGAGTATAGAGTTTGAAGAAAGGGCTCTAGGGTGGATTTAAGTGACTTGTGGTGTATGGTGGAGCTTATGTCTAAAATCAATCAAAACCTTGCAATTAAACCCTTATTTAGGCTCATAATTAAATCCTTGATTCTTAATAATATTCTTGAGTAATTTTAGTTAACTAAAACTACTCCTAATTAATTAGTCCCATAATTCCTAAATCATTGGGTAAAATTACTATTTTACCCTTTAGCTCCTAATTGGTTTTAAATTGCGAAATTATGGCTTCGAACTATTTTTAACACTTAGGGATTAAATCCCTTATCCACTTAGGTTCTCTAATAATTAGGCTTAGGAAATTTGGGATGTTACAGTTCTTTTGGCTCTCCAGTGACCATCTGAGGTATCCCTACAAGCTTCGACTCTTTGACTCATTTTTGGAACTAATCCCTTAGTCGACTGTAAGAGGTATAACAGTTTTCGAAATAGGGTGTCTTCCCAGGATTCGAACACGAATTCTCCTCCTGGGGGATACTGAGTTACCACAGCTACCAACCCCAAGTTCGTTGGTCACCTTGGTTGCAAACTATATCATATAATTATTGTTTTTATATGACAACCCCAAGAATATTTAATGAATATTTAACTACTATACAACATTATATCTTACAATAATTTTTGTTTGGCCTACAAAAATTCAATGAATCCAATAATAGATTCAAAATTTAAGGAAAAAAAAATGTTTCTTTTAATTTATTGGTTAATTAATTATATCTTATAATATTTGATATGATATATAAAAAAATTATTACATCTAAAATATTATTATAAATTCATATCAAAATATTTTTATGTTGTTAAATATAAAATATTTGTATTATTTAATAAATATATATAGTGATTATCTAAAAGAAACGAATTAATTATCTTATATAGTATCAATAGATAGATACATCACTAGATGGATGTCAGACAAAAGAATACAAAATGGATTTCAACTTTTGTGCTTTCTTAAGTTACAGTAGTAGCAAACATCATTTTTGCAATTAAGAGCTTAAAAAGGATAAGGTAACTTTATATATTACATCTCATATTAATTATTTCGATAAATACGAATTTATTTTCTTTCAATTACGAAAAATGTGAGTGCTAATAATTAATTTGAAAGTCGCAAATAAATGTCCGGCATTGCCGGAGTTAAAACACAGTATTCCCTGGCCAGAATAGTGCAACCCTAGCTAGTAGCAATACTTTGTTGTTGATAATAACAAATAATTAGCAAAAACAATGACAAAAATGATTTGGCGGTTTCTTTCCAATAATTTTGCATCGACCTCCTTTGTAGCAGTGGCTTGAGCAAATGTCATTACAATGGGGGTCGTCTTTACCCGGAACGCACTGGCCTATATGATTGTCATAGCAACACTTGACTGCATCTGGGTTACCCATCAATGCGTACTGCCCATTACCACACTCGCCATCGCTTTCTCATATCCTCGATTCCACTTCAATTCGATTCACACAAAAATTAAACATCAGTAACTTTATGTAGAAATAAATAATCACCAATATATTTAATTTGAGTTTTGCGCTCCATTAGTAGTTTGGAAATGCATGAAAAGAAAGATTCACTGTACAGAGACAAATTTTTACTTTTTAGTATCACGATATCGATTTTATCAATTCGAAAAATTATTTTTACAAATTTTAAGTGAAAGAAATTGAATAGTATGTCGTGAAATATATAGAACAACATGTAGAGAATAAAAATCCCACACAAATATATAATCAACAAAAGAATAATTTAATATGCATCACAAGAAACTTCTAATTTTATAGGCTAGTATATTGTTGGTTGATCTGTCACATATTCGGATTTGGGTTGTCTACGGTCAAAATATCTTGCAGTCACTGCAGTCAGTACATCTCAGTCATTCGATCAAGAATCGAAGATTCACGTTTCAAATTTACCAAATCAGATTTTAAATAAAAACTTATAATACCAACCATCGATCTTGATCCAACGACCGAGATGTCCTGACTGTAGTGAATGCAGGGTATGCTGATCGCATCAAAGCAACAAAGAATAGAAAGAAAAATTCTTATTTGCATTTTGTAACATCCCAAATTTCCTAAGCCTAATTATTAGAGAACCTAAGTGGATAAGGGATTTAATCCCTAAGTGTTAAAAATAGTTCGAAGCCATAATTTCGCAATTTAAAACCAATTAGGAGCTAAAGGGTAAAATTGTAATTTTACCCAATGATTTAGGAATTATGGGACTAATTAAGAATCAAGGATTTAATTATGAGCCTAAATAAGGGTTTAATTGCAAGGAGGAGGAGGTTCACTCTCATTGAAGCTCAAAGGAAGAAGATGGAAGCTTGAAGCTTCAAGAAATGCTCCAATGGAGGTTGGATTTCTGAACAACAAAGAAAATGATGTGCATGTGGATTCTAAGCACAGGAGAAGATGATTCTGAGCTTAGAACATTGAAAGAAGAAGAATGAGGATTTTTGGAATTGAAATCCCTAACTTGGGATTGCTCAGGTAACCCAGACTTCCCCCAAAACCTCCTTTAGGGTGTGCTAGAAATTGTTAATTAAATTACTTAGATTAATTATCAGTTTATTAATTGTTCTGAAATGGTCTTGTATGGGGTTTGACTGAAATAGGGTTGGATACTGCCCCCAACCCCCCTAAACCAATGTGTGATGTTTGTACTGTTGAGAGCTCCATTGAGCTCCAATCGAAATATTTTTATGTGGTTCTCATGTTCGTTAAATAGGTCTGGTTATAATCTTGAAGTGGCTCGGCATTCGAGCTAGCCCATTATAGGAGTTTGGGAATTGTGAAGATGTGGTTTTGATTCTTAGTCATGCATGTGAGTTCTTGCATTGAATCTTGAATTGATTGAATTTGGATTGCAATGTCTTGATTGGTGATAGCTTGTGTTTGGAACTTTAAATGAAAGGGATTTAATTCCACACGATTCCTTGTGAAAGTTCTTAGGATTTGCATTGTGATGAATGACCTTGGATTACATTCATTGATTATGTTCTTGATTGAAATTGTGTGAAGTCCTGTGAGTAACATACCTTTCGGAAACCCTTTTGTAACACTCTAATGTGGGTGGGGGCTGGGTTGTTACAATATAAGGCGCTTGTATTCCTCTGATAGGAATTGTTTGGAATGTTTGCAAATTGCTCTGCAACCCCATCGTAAGTGATTAGCTACCACCTTTGCCGTTGGGGGCCCCTTGACTTTATCCTTCTATTTATAGGATTTTACCCATTCTGCGTTTGAGCTGGGCCTTTGGCTTTATCCTTGTATATGGGATGTTACTCATTTTGCAATTGGGCTGGGTCAAGTGGGGATATTCATTGTGGTCCTTTGGACATTTGTTTGCAATTGCTTCTCTCTTTAAAGATGTCAACTGCATTACTATGAATTGTGATTTGCTTGTAAGCATTATTGAACACGTGTGTACAATGATTATGAATTGAGGTTGGTGAAAAATGATCGTGTTATGTTTAGGTTATGTGTTGATGTGTGTTTGGGAGTTAGAAATTTAGTTGCACTATCATGTTTGAGGTTTGATTAAGGATAGTGAACAAATAAATAAGTATATATTTATGGGAAGGATTTTCCATATGTCGCACACCACGTATGGCTGGAAACAACGGTAAAAATATTTATGATTTCAAGTCTATGTTATTGAGTTTTATAAACTCACCTTTGGGGCGTTGTTTTCAGGTACAACTGTTGAAGAGGTTCAGAGCATTGGATTGTGCTCGGTCTTGCCTTCCTGAGACCCGAGTTACCGGATCATGAGTCGAGTCTTGGTTTCTGAGTTGTGTCTTTGTGTAATTAAGAGATTTATGTATAATTTGTAATTATTTTAATTATCTATTCTTTGAAAAGAAGTTGTAATAATTAAAGTTAATTCCGCTTTCGAAACCCTGAGTTATGTTTAATATTTTCATAGCGTATTTTGTATAACGCTTAAGTATTCAGGGATTTTATTGAAGAAAGTCTGGTATAGGATTGTAATACAGGATTCTTCTTTATTATCAATCGGTATGTGAAATAAAATTTTTTTGAGTCTAATTCTTTTTATTTAGGGTTTAATTGTAAGTAATCCCTAATTAGAGTTAGGGTGTTACACATTTATCATGAAAATGAATTTACCCAAGAAAATGATGATAACAATGCATGCAAGAGGTAGGAGTTTTCTCACTCTAGCCATCATCAAATTTGTTAATAAGTTTAATCGGTGCTACGCATATGAAAACTTGGAATGAAACATTTTTATACACAACTAGAGGAACAAGTTTCCTTCCATGCATCACCTAGAACAGAGAAAACTGTGCGCCTTAAACGAGTAACATATCAAATTATTAAAAGAGTTACACTATTACTCTTAACTCTTACCAATATTCAACACGTTGGCTATACCATTAATAACAGTCACTATGCAACATCAAGATTAAACGCTACCTATTCATCAGTGTTTTTTCGCTTGCTATACTATTCGTCTGTTTTTTTGTACATTCAATTTTATAGTATTTTTATTATTGAGATCAACTGTATAGTAGAATCCTCGCGACACGAATTGCACGCACGAATTAATATGACATTCTTTAAAAATATTAAAAGATAATATATAATACTTCATTCCACATGGCAACTTGTCAGTGGCTACAAGGTTGTACCAAACCCTCTCCCCAAATGCTCAGGGTTGTGTCTCAAAATTTTGAGATTTTAGGTAAAATCTATATTTGAGATTTAGCCTTATATAGGTAATCCATTTTAACTTTGTCTTCTTAATTTTCTTAGTTTTAAAATTATTGATCATAATTGTAGAACTAAGCAATTCTAATATTTCACTCTTAATAGACACAATATGTGGCTAATTCATTCAGTTTATCTTATAATTTAGTTGATCACAAGTAGAATTTATGTAATTTTAACTTTGAAAATATCTTTATCAAGAAAAACAAGAATTATATATAATTTAACTAAAAGAGTCAAGAGTGAATGAGAATAACGACATAGGAATGAAAAATTGAAATCACAAAGATACGAGAGGTCAAGGGATGAAAATGTAAAAGGGAAAGAAATAAAATAAAATTTATTATATAATTATAAAAGATTATATATCAATAATTATTATCACTATACTGGCAAAAAATTTATTTCCATGCAGCATGAAATATAAAAAAAATAATGAAATTATTATTTTACTTCTAATAATTTAAATTAACAATAAATATAATTTTGAAACATGTGAAAGAATTTTGAGAATTCTAGAGATTGTAGGTCTTAGCCAACCTGTCTCACTTGCCTAAAGGTCCTATACGACCTTACCTCCTACAACGTCATCTCCACGAGTCACTCCACTTGAAATTTGGCCAATCACAGCCATGGAACCATGGCCGCTAGTCTCGCATGTCAAAACACACTGTCACCGCCGACAACTCCATCCAACATCAAATTCAGTTTCACGTTGTTGCACCTACTTCAACTTTCTCGCAACTTGCTTAATGCAATGAAAATAAGAAAATAGTGAGAAAGGGTGATAGAAAGTCTAAAAGCGTCGTTGAAATTAGATACGCGTCATTCTTATGTTTTTGTTTAGAATTTTTGTTTTATATTTTTGAAACAGCATTTCTCTGGTTCTTTTGTTGCTCAATCATTCCAGGTTACTCTTCATTCTAGACATTCTACTAAGTTCCAAGTTACTAAAATTCTAATATTTCCTTTGAATCGTCGTCCAAATTTTTTGTTGCTTTGAAACATTTTAATTATTTAAATGATTGTTTCCAGATATTTTGTTAAACAAACTATTTTGGACTTCAAATTTCATGTCATTGTTTCTTCTTAGATACATTTATATATTGTACTCTAACCTTATTGATATAATCGATTGTTTAGTTTTTTTGTTGGTAAAATCGATTCTTCAGTTATAAATACCACAAAATAAACATTTAGTATCCTTCTTACACATTTGCAAAAATAATTGCCACTTTTACGTATTATGATCATTTCATTTCACGTGATAACTAATATAGTATATTTGGAACCGTGATGGATTGACGATGAACATACGTCCTGTGTGGAGCTTATGAGTCCACCGTAGATCCAAATGAGCATTAAATAATCTGACCGTTAGAAGAGATGTAAATTTGATTACAAAACCACAAGAAATTGATAACAAAAACATATTCATGTGACATATAATATGTAAAATATATATTTTTACGTAATGCAAAAAATATTTTATGTTGTAGTTCTCGTGTGACATAAATTTTTTATATTTATTCTCCTCCAAAAAGTTATTCTATTTTTTTACGTACATTAATCTTGATATAGTATACATGACTAAACACTTACTATAATTATTACTTTATAAGTGATATAATTATTAAGCAATCAAGTAAACACACTGTTCCGTCAAAAAAAATAAATTCATCTTATTTATGGACAATCAATATCGTAATCTTATTTTTTAAGAAAATAAGAAATATGATATAAATTATAGCATATACTTATTAGGTGTAATTAATTTACTGTATTAAACTTAGAATAATCTTCTAATTATTCAGTTAACTTGTATCAAAGTAAGATAATTTAATAACTGAGTTTTTTGTCGCCATTGTTGTTAGTTCTTTTGGCTCTCCAGTGACCATCTGAAGTATCCCTGCAAGTTTCGACTCTTTGACTCATTTTTGGAACTAATACCTTAGTCGACTGTAAGAGGTATAACAGTTTTCGAAATAGGGTGTCTTCCCAGGATTCGAACACGAATTCTCCTCCTGGGGGATACTGAGTTACCACAGCAACCAACCCCAAGTTCGTTGGTCACCTTGGTTGCAAACTATATCATATAATTATTATTTCTATATGACAACCCCAAGAATATTTAATGAATATTTAACTACTATATAGAATTATATCTTACAATAATTTTTGTTTGGCCTACAAAAATTCAATGAATCCAATAATAGATTCAAAATTTAAGGAAAAAAAATGTTTCTTTTAATTTATTGGTTAATTAATTATATCTTATAATATTTGATATGATATATAAAAAAATTATTACATCTAAATATTATTATAAATTCGTGTCAAAATATTTTTATGTTGTTAAATATAAAATATTTGTATTATTTAATAAATGTATATAGTGATTATCTAAAAGAAACGAATTAATTATCTTATATAGTATCAATAGATAGATACATCACTAGATGGATGTCAGACAAAAGAATACAAAATGGATTTCAACTTTTGTGCTTTCTTAAGTTACAGTAGTAGCAAACATCATTTTTGCAATTAAGAGCTTAAAAAGGATAAGATAACTTTATATATTACATCTCATATTAATTATTTTGATAAATACGAATTTATTTGCTTTCAATTACGAAAAATGTGAGTGCTAATAATTAATTTGAAAGTCACAAATAAATGTCCGGCATTGCCGGAGTTAAAACACAGTATTCCCTGGCCAAAATAGTGCAACCCTAGCTAGTAGCAACACTTTGTTTGTTGATAATAACAAATAATTAACAAAAACAATGACAAAAATGATTTGGCGGTTTCTTTCCAATAATTTTGCATCAACCTCCTTTGTAGCAGTGGCTTGAGCAAATGTCATTACAATGGGGGTCGTCTTTACCCGGAACGCACTGGCCTATATGATTGTCATAGCAACACTTGACTGCATCTGGGTTACCCATCAATGCGGCACTGTCCATTACCACAGCCTCGCCCATCGCTTTCTCATATCCTGATTCCACTTCAATTCGATTCACACAAAAATTAAACACTGTAACTTTATGTAGAAATAAATAACTGACCAATATGTTTAATTTGATTTTTGCGCTCCATTAGTAGTTTGGAAATGCATGAAAAGAAAGATTCACTGTACAGAGACAAATTTTTACTTTTTAGTATCACGATATCGATTTTATCAATTCGAAAAATTATTTTTACAAATTTTAAGTGAAAGAAATTGAACAGTATGTCGTGAAATATATAGAACAACATGTAGAGAATAAAAATCCCACACAAATATATAATCAACAAAAGAATAATTTAATATGCATCACAAGAAACTTCTAATTTTATAGGCTAGTATATTGTTGTTTGATCTGTCACTCATTCGAATTTGGGTTGTCTACGGCCAAAATATCTTGCAGTCACTGCTGTCAGTACATCTCAGTCATTCGATCAAGAATGGAAGATTCACGTTTCAAATTTACCAAATCAGATTTTAAATAAAAACTTATAATAAGAACCATCGATCTTGATCCAACGACCGAGATGTCCTGACTGTAGTGAATGCAGGGTATGCTGACCGCATCAAAGCAACAAAGAATAGAAAGAAAAATTCTTATTTGCATTTATCATGAAAATGAATTTACCCAAGAAAATGATGATAACAATGCATGCAAGAGGTAGGAGTTTTCTCACTCTAGCCATCATCAAATTTGTTAATAAGTTTAATCGGTGCTACGGATATGAAAACTTGGAATGAAACATTTTTATACACAACTAGAGGAACAAGTTTCCTTCCACGCATCACCAAGAACAGAGAAAACTGTGCGCCTTAAACGAGTAACATATCAAATTATTAAAAGAGTTACACTATTACTCTTAACTCTTACCAATATTCAACACGTTGGCTATACCATTAATAACAGTCACTATGCAACATCAAGATTAAACGCTACCTATTCATCAGTGTTTTTTCGCTTGCTATACTATTCGTCTGTTTTTTTGTACATTCAATTTTATAGTATTTTTATTATTGAGATCAACTGTATAGTAGAATCCTCGCGACACGAATTGCACGCACGAATTAATATGACATTCTTTAAAAATATTAAAAGATAATATATAATACTTCATTCCACATGGCAACTTGTCAGTGGCTACAAGGTTGTACCAAACCCTCTCCCCAAATGCTCAGGGTTGTGTCTCAAAATTTTGAGATTTTAGGTAAAATCTATATTTGAGATTTAGCCTTATATAGGTAATCCATTTTAACTTTGTCTTCTTAATTTTCTTAGTTTTAAAATTATTGATCATAATTGTAGAACTAAGCAATTCTAATATTTCACTCTTAATAGACACAATATGTGGCTAATTCATTCAATTTATCTTATAATTTAGTTGATCACAAGTAGAATTTATGTAATTTTAACTTTGAAAATATCTTTATCAGTAAAAACAAGAATTATATATAATTTAACGAAAAAGAGTCAAGCGTGAATGAGAATAACGACATAGGAATGAAAAATTGAAATCACAAAGATACGAGAGGTCAAGGGATGAAAATGTAAAAGGGAAAGAAATAAAATAAAATTTATTATATAATTATAAAAGATTATATACCAATAATTATTATCACTATACTGGCAAAAAATTTATTTCCATGCAGCATGAAATATAAAAAAAATAATGAAATTATTATTTTACTTCTAATAATTTAAATTAACAATAAATATAATTTTGAAACATGTGAAAGAATTTTGAGAATTCTAGAGATTGTAGGTCTTAGCCAACCTGTCTCACTTGCCTAAAGGTCCTATACGACCTTACCTCCTACAACGTCATCTCCACGAGTCACTCCACTTGAAATTTGGCCAATCACAGCCATGGAACCATGGCAGCTAGTCTCGCATGTCAAAACACACTGTCACCGCCGACAACTCCATCCAACATCAAATTCAGTTTCACGTTGTTGCACCTACTTCAACTTTCTCGCAACTTGCTTAATGCAATGAAAATAAGAAAATAGTGAGAAAGGGTGATAGAAAGTCTAAAAGCGTCGTTGAAATTAGATACGCGTCATTCGTATGTTTTTGTTTAGAATTTTTGTTTTATATTTTTGAAACAGCATTTCTCTGGTTCTTTTGTTGCTCAATCATTCCAGGTTACTCTTCATTCTAGACATTCTACTAAGTTCCAAGTTACTAAAATTCTAATATTTCCTTTGAATCGTCGTCCAAATTTTTTGTTGCTTTGAAACATTTTAATTATTTAAATGATTGTTTCCAGATATTTTGTTAAACAAACTATTTTGGACTTCAAATTTCATGTCATTGTTTCTTCTTAGATACATTTATATATTGTACTCTAACCTTATTGATATAATCGATTGTTTAGTTTTTTTTTTGTTGGTAAAATCGATTCTTCAGTTATAAATACCACAAAATAAACATTTAGTATCCTTCTTACACATTTGCAAAAATAATTGCCACTTTTACGTATTATGATCATTTCATTTCACGTGATAACTAATATAGTATATTTGGAACCGTGATGGATTGACGATGAACATACGTCCTGTGTGGAGCTTATGAGTCCACCGTAGATCCAAATGAGCATTAAATAATCTGACCGTTAGAAGAGATGTAAATTTGATTACAAAACCACAAGAAATTGATAACAAAAACATATTCATGTGACATATAATATGTAAAATATATATTTTTACGTAATGCAAAAAATATTTTATGTTGTAGTTCTCGTGTGACATAAATTTTTTATATTTATTCTCCTCCAAAAAGTTATTCTATTTTTTTACGTACATTAATCTTGATATAGTATACATGACTAAACACTTACTATAATTATTACTTTATAAGTGATATAATTATTAAGCAATCAAGTAAACACACTGTTCCGTCAAAAAAAATAAATTCATCTTATTTATGGACAATCAATATCGTAATCTTATTTTTTAAGAAAATAAGAAATATGATATAAATTATAGCATATACTTATTAGGTGTAATTAATTTACTGTATTAAACTTAGAATAATCTTCTAATTATTCAGTTAACTTGTATCAAGGTAAGATAATTTAATAACTGAGTTTTTTGTCGCCATTGTTGTTAGTTCTTTTGGCTCTCCAGTGACCATCTGAAGTATCCCTACAAGTTTCGACTCTTTGACTCATTTTTGGAACTAATACCTTAGTCGACTGTAAGAGGTATAACAGTTTTCGAAATAGGGTGTCTTCCCAGGATTCGAACACGAATTCTCCTCCTGGGGGATACTGAGTTACCACAACAACCAACCCCAAGTTCGTTGGTCACCTTGGTTGCAAACTATATCATATAATTATTATTTTTATATGACAACCCCAAGAATATTTAATGAATATTTAACTACTATACAGAATTATATCTTACAATAATTTTTGTTTGGCCTACAAAAATTCAATGAATCCAATAATAGATTCAAAATTTAAGGAAAAAAAATGTTTCTTTTAATTTATTGGTTAATTAATTATATCTTATAATATTTGATATGATATATAAAAAAATTATTACATCTAAAATATTATTATAAATTCGTGTCAAAATATTTTTATGTTGTTAAATATAAAATATTTGTATTATTTAATAAATATATATAGTGATTATCTAAAAGAAACGAATTAATTATCTTATATAGTATCAATAGATAGATACATCACTAGATGGATGTCAGACAAAAGAATACAAAATGGATTTCAACTTTTGTGCTTTCTTAAGTTACAGTAGTAGCAAACATCATTTTTGCAATTAAGAGCTTAAAAAGGATAAGGTAACTTTATATATTACATCTCATATTAATTTGACCAATATGTTTAATTTGATTTTTGCGCTCCATTAGTAGTTTGGAAATGCATGAAAAGAAAGATTCACTGTACAGAGACAAATTTTTACTTTTTAGTATCACGATATCGATTTTATCAATTCGAAAAATTATTTTTACAAATTTTAAGTGAAAGAAATTGAATAGTATGTCGTGAAATATATAGAACAACATGTAGAGAATAAAAATCCCACACAAATATATAATCAACAAAAGAATAATTTAATATGCATCACAAGAAACTTCTAATTTTATAGGCTAGTATATTGTTGGTTGATCTGTCACTCATTCGGATTTGGGTTGTCTACGGCCAAAATATCTTGCGATATCGTTGTCAATACATCTCAGTCATTCGATCAAGAATGGAAGATTCACGTTTCAAATTTACCGAATCAGATTTTAAATAAAAACTTATAATACCAACCATCGATCTTGATCCAACGACCGAGATGTCCTGACAAAGAGTGAATGCAGGGTATCTTTGACCGCATCAAAGCAACAAAGAATAGAAAGAAAAATTCTTATTTGCATTTATCATGAAAATGAATTTACCCAAGAAAATGATGATAACAATGCATGCAAGAGGTAGGAGTTTTCTCACTCTAGCCATCATCAAATTTGTTAATAAGTTTAATCGGTGCTACGGATATGAAAACTTGGAATGAAAAATTTTATACACAACTAGAGGAACAAGTTTCCTTCCACGCATCACCTAGAACAGAGAAAAAAGCGTACTTTAAACGAGTAACATATCAACTTATTAAAAGAGTTACACTATTACTCTTAACTCTTACCAATATTCAACACGTTTGCTATACCATTAATAACAGTCACTTTGCAACATCAAGATTAAACGCTACCTATTCATCAGTGTTTTTTCGCTTGCTATACTATTCATCTGTTTTTTTGTACATTCAATTTTATAGTATTTTCATTATTGAGATCAACTGTATAGTAGAATCCTCGCGACACGAATTGCACGCACGAATTAAGATGACATTCTTTAAAAATATTAAAAGATAATATATAATACTTCATTCCACATGGCAACTTGTCAGTGGCTACAAGGTTGTACCCTCTCCCCAAATGCTCAAGGTTGTGTCTCAAAATTTTGAGATTTTAGGTAAAATCTATATTTGAGATTTAGCCTTATATAGGTAATCCATTTTAACTTTGTCTTCTTAATTTTCTTAGTTTTAAAATTATTGATCATAATTGTTGAACTAAGCAATTCTAATATTTCACTCTTAATAGACACAATATGTGGCTAATTCATTCAATTTATCTTATAATTTAGTTGATCACAAGTAGAATTTATGTAATTTTAACTTTGAAAATATCTTTATCAGTAAAAACAAGAATTATATATAATTTAACGAAAAAGAGTCAAGAGTGAATGAGAATAACGACATAGGAATGAAAAATTGAAATCACAAAGATACGAGAGGTCAAGGGATGAAAATATAAAAGGGAAAGAAATAAAATAAAATTTATTATATAATTATAAAAGATTATATATCAATAATTATTATCACTATACTGGCAAAAAAAATTATTTCCATGCAGCACGAAATATAAAAAAAATAATGAAATTATTATTTTACTTCTAATAATTTAAATTAACAATAAATATAATTTTGAAACATGTGAAACAATTTTGAGAATTCTAGAGATTATGGGTCTTAGGCAACCTGTCTCACTTGCCTAAAGGTCCTATACGACCTTACCTCCTACAACGTCATCTCCACGAGTCACTCCACTTGAAATTTGGTCATCACAGCCATGGAACCATGGCAGCTAGTCTTGCATGTCAAAACACACTGTCACCACCGACAACCCCATCCAACATCAAATTCAGTTCCATGTTGTTGCACCTACATCAACTTTCTCGCAACTTGCTTAATGCAATGAAAATAAGAAAATAGTGAGAAAGGGCGTCGTTGAAATTAGATACACGTCATTCTTAAGTTTTTGTTTAGAATTTTTGTTTTATATTTTTGAAACGGCATTTCTCTAGTTCTTTTGTTGCTCAATCATTCCAGTTACTCTTCATTCTAGACATTCTACTAAGTTCCAAGTTACTAAAATTCTAATATTTCCTTTGAATCGTCGTCCAAATTTTTGGTTGCTTTGAAACATTTTAATTATTTAAATGATTGTTTCCAGATATTTTGTTAAACAAACTATTTTGGACTTCAAATTTCATGTCATTGTTTCTTCTTAGATACATTTATATATTGTACTCTAACCTTATTGATATAATCGATTGTTTTTTTTTTGTTGGTAAAATCGATTCTTCAGTTATAAATACCACAAAATAAACATTTAGTATCCTTCTTACACATTTGCAAAAATAATTGCCACTTTTACGTATTATGATCATTTCATTTCACGTGATAAGCGATATAGTATGTTTGGAACCGTGATGGATTGACGATGAACATACGCCCTGTGGAGCTTATTAGTCCACCGTAGATCCAAATGAGCATTAAATAATCTGACTGCTAGAAGAGATGTAAATTTGATTACAAAACCACAAGAAATTGATAACAAAAACATATTCATGTGACATATAATACGTAAAATATATATTTTTACGTAATGCAAAAATATTTTATGTTGTAGTTCTCGTGTGACATAAATTTTTATATTTATTCTCCTCCAAAAGTTATTCTATTTTTTTACGTACATTAATCTTGATATAGTATACATGACTAAACACTTAATATAATTATTACTTTATAAGTGATATAATTATTAAGCAATCAAGTAAACACACTGTCTGGCCAAAAAAGTAATTTCATCTTATTTATGTACAATCAATATAGTAATCTTATTTTTAAGAAAATAAGCAATATGATATAAATTATAGCATATACTTATTAGGTGTAATTAATTTATCAGTATTAAACTTAGAATAATCTTCTAATTATTCAGCTAACTTGTATCAAGGTAAGATAATTTAATAAATGAGTTTTTTGTCGCCATTGTTGTTAGTTCTTTTGGCTCTCCAGTGACCATCTGAGGTATCCCTACAAGCTTCGACTCTTTGACTCAGTTTTGGAACTAATCCCTTAGTCGACTGTAAGAGGTATAACAGTTTTCGAAATAGGGTGTCTTCCCAGGATTCGAACACGAATTCTCCTCCTGGGGGATACTGAGTTACCACAGCAACCAACCCCAAGTTCGTTGGTCACCTTGGTTGCAAACTATATCATATAATTATTGTTTTTATATGACAACCCCAAGAATATTTAATGAATATTTAACTACTATACAGAATTATATCTTACAATAATTTTTGTTTGGCCTACAAAAATTCAATGAATCCAATAATAGATTCAAAATTTAAGGAAAAAAAATGTTTCTTTTAATTTATTGGTTAATTAATTATATCTTATAATATTTGATATGATATATAAAAATTATTACATCTAAAATATTATTATAAATTCATATCAAAATTTTTTTATGTTGTTAAATATAAAATATTTGTATTATTTAATAAATATATATAGTGATTATCTAAAAGAAACTAATTAATTATCTTATATAGTATCAATAGATAGATACATCACTAGATGGATGTTAGACAAAAGAATACAAAATGGATTTCAACTTTTGTGCTTTCTTAAGTTACAGTAGTAGCAAACATCATTTTTGCAATTAAGAGCTTAAAAAGGATAAGGTAACTTTATATATTACATCTCATATTAATTATTTCGATAAATACGAATTTATTTTCTTTCAATTACGAAAAATGTGAGTGCTAATAATTAATTTGAAAGTCGCAAATAAATGTCCGGCATTGCCGGAGTTAAAACACAGTATTCCCTGGCCAGAATAGTGCAACCCTAGCTAGTAGCAATACTTTGTTGTTGATAATTAACAAAAACAATGACAAAAATGATTTGGCGGTTTCTTTCCAATAATTTTGCATCGACCTCCTTTGTAGCAGTGGCTTGAGCAAATGTCATTACAATGGGGGTCGTCTTTACCCGGAACGCACTGGCCTATATGATTGTCATAGCAACACTTGACTGCATCTGGGTTACCCATCAATGCGGCACTGTCCATTACCACAACCTCGCCCATTGCTTTCTCATATCCTGATTCCACTTCAATTCGATTCACACAAAAATTAAACATCAGAACTTTATGTAGAAATAAATAACTGACCAATATGTTTAATTTGATTTTTGCGCTCCATTAGTAGTTTGGAAATGCATGAAAAGAAAGATTCACTGTACAGAGACAAATTTTTACATTTTAGTATCACGATATCGATTTTATCAATTCGAAAAATTATTTTTACAAATTTTAAGTGAAAGAAATTGAATAGTATGTCGTGAAATATATAGAACAACATGTAGAGAATAAAAATCCCACACAAATATATAATCAACAAAAGAATAATTTAATATGCATCACAAGAAACTTCTAATTTTATAGGCTAGTATATTGTTGGTTGATCTGTCACTCCTTCGGATTTGGGTTGTCTACTACAAAATATCTTGCGATCACTTCTTTGTCGAGACATCTCAGTCATTCGATCAAGAATGAAAGATTACCGTTTCAAATTTATCGAATCAGATTTTAAATAAAAACTTATAATACCAACCATCGATCTTGATCCAACGACCGAGATGTCCTGACTGTAGTGAATGCAGGGTATGCTGACCGCATCAAAGCAACAAAGAATAGAAAGAAAAATTCTTATTTGCATTTATCATGAAAATGAATTTACCCAAGAAAATGATGATAACAATGCATGCAAGAGGTAGGAGTTTTCTCACTCTATCCATCATCAAATTTGTTAACAAGTTTAATCGATTGCTGAGATATGAAAACTTGGAATGAAACATTTTATACACAACTAGAGGAACAAGTTTCCTTCCACGCATCACCAAACAGAGAAAATCGTGCCCCTTAAACGAGTAACATATCAAATTATTAAAAGAGTTACACTATTACTCTTAACTCTTACCAATATTCAACACGTTTGCTATACCATTAATAACAGTCACTTTGGAACAACAAGATTAAACGCTACCTAATCACCAGAGTTTTTCGCTTGCTATACTATTAAATGCTTTTTTGTACATTCAATTTTATAGTATTTTCATTATTGAGATCAATCAGATAGTAGAATCCTCGCGACACCTAATTGCACGCACGAATTAAGATGACATTCTTTAAAAATATTAAAAGATAATATATAATACTTCATTCCACATGGCAACTTGTCAGTGGCTACAAGGTTGTACCAAACCCTCTCCCCAAATGCTCAGGGTTGTGTCTCAAAATTTTGAGATTTTAGGTAAAATCTATATTTGAGATTTAGCCTTATATAGGTAATCCATTTTAACTTTGTCTTCTTAATTTTCTTAGTTTTAAAATTATTGATCATAATTGTAACACCTTACTTTCATTAGCTTGAAAATAGGATAATTAACATTAGGTACAGTAATCCCAACTATAAACTTAAAGTCCAACATTAAGTTCAAATGTCATAAAACTAAACTTAAATACATAAATCCATGTCAGTACAACACCAATACATAATTTTTGAGGTTACATCTTAAAGGTGCTACTTAAACTACTACAAGAAACAAGGTTCCTAGAGCAAGCAGCTGTCAGCCTTCCTTTGGTACCTGTGCATCCAGAAACAATTAAATAAGGAGTGGGGTGAGATAATAATCTCAGTGAATCCTCCCTCCGACTCCTCACCATCAACTCATACAATTTATCATCAGTCAAGAATTTATATGACATGTTTATGCAATGCATATTCTTACTATGAATTTCTAATTCATCTTTGGCTCGTATTCATGGGTAGTGTTGTATGCTTACGTCCATACAACCCCATAAACACGCTTTCGATATGGTGGTTAGACGTCTTAACCGTCCGAGGGCGTCCCACACGGCTTACCATACCGATCACCTCCTTTATTGAGGCATCTTTGTGTCTTTTAGGGAATTTAATTCACCAACTATATCCTTAAATGCATGCTTTAATCAAAATTAAGAATACAATTAGGTGTCACTCATACTTCACATGTAACTGAACATATTCATGTACAACGATACATTTCATAGTCAATTGGAAACATACAACATGCTTAGTCAAGAAAAATACATCAAGACAAGACACACTTCCATTAGGGCTCCATGGAGCTCCCAATGGTCAAACATCAATCTCACAGTTTATGGGGGTTTGGGGGTACAACATTAACCCCCCTTAATCAGTCCCAATAATACATGCATAGTAATTTAATACTAAAAACTTTAGAAATAAGAGAGATTTGGAAAATCCTAACCTTGAACCCTTTTCAAGGGTTTTCTTTAAGGGGAACCCTAATGTGGGACTTATGGGTGCCCATCACCTAAGGGAAGGAAGAACTCACCACAACTCCTAAGATTCCCGCTCAAAGGTTGATGTTCAGCTCCTCCTTCTTCCTCCTTCACGTTCTTCTTCTTCTCCTTCAAGCTGGCCTTCTAGGGATTTCCTTCAACTTTCCAATCCAAGCATAAACACTCCCCAACTTGGATTCAAGCTAAGATTGAGGATGAATCTAGCATGAATCCTTGTTTTTCCCCTCTAATTTGTGAACCCTAGGTGTTTTAACCCCTTCTCCTTCTTCTCTCTGTCGCACCCTCTCTCTCTAACCCTCTCTCTAACAATCGCGTTCTGTTCTTTTTCTGCTGAGTTTTTCTGATATACTGCAGCTGTGAATCGATTCACAGCATAGGTGAATCGATTCACTCAGTGTAAAAATGACAAGAAACGCAGCTTTAAGTGCAGAATCGATTCCTGCAGCTCCTGCATTCGATTCACAGAGAATCGCTTTTGTGAATCGATTCACGTTGCGATTCACAGAGGATCAACCTTTGTGAATCGATTCACTCTGCGATTCACTGCAAACCTAATCGAGTCCCAGCAAACTCACATCCCTGAATCGATTCACAGGGGCCTGGGAATCGATTCACACTGGGCAAAAATCATCCATACACAAAATTCACACATTCAATTTGACAATCAATGAGAAAATCACTTAAAATTCATCATTAAGCCATACTAAGCATATGTACACACGTTAAATCAAGCTTGAGGAAATTTGGGGTGTTACAATAATTGTAGAACTAAGCAATTCTAATATTTCACTCTTAATAGACACAATATGTGGCTAATTCATTCAATTTATCTTATAATTTAGTTGATCACAAGTAGAATTTATGTAATTTTAACTTTGAAAATATCTTTATCAGTAAAAACAAGAATTATATATAATTTAACGAAAAAGAGTCAAGAGTGAATGAGAATAACGACATAGGAATGAAAAATTGAAATCACAAAGATACGAGAGGTCAAGGGATGAAAATATAAAAGGGAAAGAAATAAAATAAAATTTATTATATAATTATAAAAGATTATATATCAATAATTATTATCACTATATCTGCAAAAATTTATTTCCATGCAAAGATGAAATATAAAAAAATAATGAAATTATTATTTTACTTCTAATAATTTAAATTAACAATAAATATAATTTTGAAACATGTGAAAGAATTTTGAGAATTCTAGAGATTGTGGGTCTTAGGCAACCTGTCTCACTTGCCTAAAGGTCCTATACGACCTTACCTCCTACAACGTCATCTCCACGAGTCACTCCACTTGAAATTTGGTCAATCACAACCATGGAACCATGGCAGCTAGTCTCGCATGTCAAAACACACTGTCACCACCGACAACTCCATCCAACATCAAATTCAGTTCCATGTTGTTGCACCTACTTCAACTTTCTCGCAACTTGCTTAATGCAATGAAAATAAGAAAATAGTGAGAAAGGGTGATAGAAAGTCTAAAAGCGTCGTTGAAATTAGATACACGTCATTCTTAAGTTTTTGTTTAGAATTTTTGTTTTATATTTTTGAAACGGCATTTCTCTAGTTCTTTTGTTGCTCAATCATTCCAGTTACTCTTCATTCTAGACATTCTACTAAGTTCCAAGTTACTAAAATTCTAATATTTCCTTTTGTAACACCCTGAATTTCTAAGCTAAGTTGAGAATAAGTTATGAGAAGAATTGTGTGATTGTATTCAAGCTTAAATTGATTTTTAAAGTGAGTGAATATAATTACACAAGGTTTTGATAAGAAGTTAATGGGTTTGAGTTGAGGAATAAGTTGGATTTAATCCTAAGATGGTTTAAGGTGTTGATTTGTAGCTATGGAAGTTAATTTGAGAAGAAAGTCTCAAGGTTTGGTGCTAGAACTGAGTTTCCCTGGTTTTTCTGCAGTGTGAATCGTTTCACATAGCCTGGGAATCGATTCACAGCATTAAAACTCCATTGGCATCGAATTCTAGCAGTGGGAATCGATTCACAGAAGTCAGGAATCGATTCACATAAGACAGGCCACTGGGACTCACAGGCAGGAATCGATTCACTCATTAAATCTGCGATTCAGGCTCTTTTTGCACTGTGGGAATCGATTCACACTGTGCTGTGAATCGATTCACAGCTGCAGAATTGTTTAAAAACGCAGCTTATTGGCGTAAACGCAGAAGAAAGAAAAAGGAAAAGAAGAGAAAGAGAAAGGAGAAAAGGAAGAGGAGAGCTAGGGTTTCACCTTTTGAAAGGGATTGAAGAGATTTATGCTAGATTTCTTCAATCATTTGCTTAAATGGAGAGTTTGAGAGTTGAGATTTGAGTATTTGGAAGATTTGGGTTTGAACCCTAGAGAGGAGAAGAAGAAGCACGAATTGGAGAAGAAGAAGGGGAGAAGACCAAGCTCCAAAGAAGGATGATTCAAGTTCTTGGATGGAGAAGGAAGATTGAAGGTTGAAGATCAAGATTTGAGGAGTATTTGGAGAAGCCCTAAGTTGAGCAAAGAGGGAAAAGCTTGAAGAGGAGCAAAGGGTCCAAGTTCAGCCTTACTAGCTCAATGTCTTGAAGAATAGAGGTGAGTTCTTCAACCCTTAGGTGATGGGCACCCATAAGTCCCACATATAGGAATTTCTCTTCCTTTAGTAGCATATGAACCTTAGGTTCAAGTTAGGTTTTATTTACCTATAAGAGATTGAGTGATGATTGTTATGATTGTTATGAAATTATATGGGGTTTGACTGAAATAGGGTTGGATGCTGTCCCCAACCCCCCTAATTATTATGTGATGCTTGAATCCTTGAATGCTCCAAAGAGCTTCAATGAGATTATATATGCTTGATGTTTTCTCTCTTGAGAACTCCATAGAGTTTCAAGGGATTAGTTAATGTATGTGTTGTCCATTAATTTGGCAAATTGTGAGGCTTGTCTAATAGCCACAAGCTTAAGTCTTAGAGGTCAAGGAAGGACCCTAGGAAAAGGATGTGATAGAATGAATGTATGTATTAGTATACTTGATTGGGACTCATTAGATAAAAGGGGTACTATTAGTGTAAGCTTGATTCAGTGAAATGATTGTAGTTTCCTTGAATAGTTAAGTAATATGGATGATTGTGTTTCTATGAACATGCATACAATCATAAGCATAAGCATATGCATAAGCTAAAGTCCATGGCAAGACTCCTCTATTTATAGGAGTAAGATCGGTTTGGTTAGCCAAGAGGGACGCCCTTGGAGGGTTATGACGTCTAACCACCATTCCGAAAGTGTGTAATTGGGGTCTAGGGACCAAAGCCTACGACACTACCCAATAACACAAAATGCATTACATGCAAAGCATCATATTATACATCTCTTATGAATGGTATAATATGTGAAGTGAAGTTAAGTTTATGAATGTTAATGAATTCCTTGTATGTATTATATATATATATATATGTAATAGGAATTAGCTTAGTTAGTTGTATGGATCTTGGATAGCACACCCATAGTCGCTTAATAGTACTGAGCATTGTGATTAGATCACTTAAAGGATAAGCAAGCTAGATTGATTGGGATTTGTGGTATAGAGCATAAGGCAAAGCCCAATAGCATAAGAGAAAGCAAAGATGTATTAAGCACAAAGTGAGTAAGTAAGAACAATACATTCTTAGTTAATAAGGTTACAATTTGTATTGTATTAAGGTTAGTTGAGCTAAACAAAGGTTAAAGAATGGACATTTGTAGGATTGATGTGGATTGCTATACATTTATGTGTTTAGTTAATCACAAGTTGATAAGTGGCATATTAGTCCTAGGATTACCCTATGGTATAATATGCTAAGTTTTAATTCAAGCTAGCGCGTCCTAAAGCGTCTTAGCTTAGGGATATCGAGAAGTTGTAAGTCAAGTCCTTATGGTACATAGGGAGAGTATGTCTAGGTTTGAAATGCATAAGTTAGTCTTCTCAGCCTAGAAGGTTCCGAGGAGAGAATGGTGAGGAGTCCGTGAAGGGCTCACTGAGATTTTATAATCTCACCCTTTTCTTTTTGTTGTCTTTCAGATAAGCAGGTACTGAAGACGGCGAGCCAAAGCTTCAAACTCGGGACACATAAGCTAGTTGTAGATTGTAATGGGAATTTTATATCCCAAGTTATGTATAATTTGTAATCTATTCATTAGATTTATGAGTTAAGTTTAATTTACGACTTGGATTATTGTAATCAAGTTTGTAAATGTTTAGTAATTCCTGTGCCTTAATGTAATTTGTCGTACTTTCAATTATGTTGAGGTGCGGGTGTTACACCTTTGAATCGTCGTCCAAATTTTTGGTTGCTTTGAAACATTTTAATTTTTTAAATGATTGTCTCCAGATATTTTGTTAAACAAACTATTTTGGACTTCAAATTTCATATTATTGTTTCTTCTTAGATACATTTATATATTGTACTCTAACCTTATTGATATAATCGATTGTTTAGTTTTTTTTTTGTTGGTAAAATCGATTCTTCAGTTATAAATACCACAAAATAAACATTTAGTATCCTTCTTACACATTTGCAAAAATAATTGCCACTTTTACGTATTATGATCATTTCATTTCACGTGATAACTGATATAGTATGTTTGGAACCGTGATGGATTGACGATGAACATACGTCCTGTGTGGAGCTTATTAGTCCACCGTAGATCCAAATGAGCATTAAATAATCTGACCGTTAGAAGAGATGTAAATTTGATTACAAAACCACAAGAAATTGATAACAAAAACATATTCATGTGACATATAATACGTAAAATATATATTTTTACGTAATGCAAAAAATATTTTATGTTGTAGTTCTCGTGTGACATAAATTTTTTATATTTATTCTCCTCCAAAAAGTTATTCTATTTTTTTACGTACATTAATCTTGATATAGTATACATGACTAAACACTTAATATAATTATTACTTTATAAGTGATATAATTATTAAGCAATCAAGTAAACACACTGTTCCGTCAAAAAAAGTAAATTCATCTTATTTATGGACAATCAATATCGTAATCTTATTTTTAAGAAAATAAGAAATATGATATAAATTATAGCATATACTTATTAGGTGTAATTAATTTATCAGATTAAACTTAGAATAATCTTCTAATTATTCAGTTAACTTGTATCAAGGTAAGATAATTTAATAAATGAGTTTTTGTCGCCATTGTTGTTAGTTCTTTTGGCTCTCCAAAGGACCATCCGAGGTATCCCTACAAGCTTCGACTCTTTGACTCATTTTTGGAACTAATCCCTTAGTCGACTGTAAGAGGTATAACAGTTTTCTAAATAGGGTGTCTTCCCAGGATTCAACACGAATTCTCCTCCTGGGGATTCTGAGTTACCACAAAGAACCAACCCCAAGTTCGTTGGTCACCTTGGTTGCAAACTATATCATATAATTATTGTTTTTATATGACAACCCCAAGAATATTTAATGAATATTTAACTACTATACGTAATTATATCTTACAATAATTTTTGTTTGGCCTACAAAAATTCAATGAATCCAATAATAGATTCAAAATTTAAGGAAAAAATGTTTCTTTTAATTTATTGGTTAATTAATTATATCTTATAATATTTGATATGATATATAAAAAATTATTACATCTAAAATATTATTATAAATTCATATCAAAATATTTTTATGTTGTTAAATATAAAATATTTGTATTATTTAATAAATATATATAGTGATTATCTAAAAGAAACGAATTAATTATCTTATATAGTATCAATAGATAGATACATCACTAGATGGATGTCGACAAAAGAATACAAAATGGATTTCAACTTTTGTGCTTTCTTAAGTTACAGAGTAGCAAACATCATTTTTGCAATTAAGAGCTTAAAAGGATAAGGTAACTTTATATATTACATCTCATATTAATTATTTCGATAAATACGAATTTATTTTCTTTCAATTACGAAAAATGTGAGTGCTAATAATTAATTTGAAAGTCGCAAATAAATGTCCGCATTGCCGAGTTAAAACACAGTATTCCCTGGCCAGAATAGTGCAACCCTAGCTAGTAGCAATACTTTGTTGTTGATAATTAACAAAAACAATGACAAAAATGATTTGGCGGTTTCTTTCCAATAATTTTGCATCGACCTCCTTTGTAGCAGTGGCTTGAGCAAATGTCATTACAATGGGGGTCGTCTTTACCCGGAACGCACTGGCCTATATGATTGTCATAGCAATACTTGACTGCATCTGGGTTACCCATCAATGCGGCACTGTCCATTACCACAACCTCGCCCATTGCTTTCTCATATCCTGATTCCACTTCAATTCGATTCACACAAAAATTAAACACTGTAACTTTATGTAGAAATAAATAACTGACCAATATGTTTAATTTGATTTTTGCGCTCCATTAGTAGTTTGGAAATGCATGAAAAGAAAGATTCACTGTACAGAGACAAATTTTTACTTTTTAGTATCACGATATCGATTTTATCAATTCGAAAAATTATTTTTACAAATTTTAAGTGAAAGAAATTGAATAGTATGTCGTGAAATATATAGAACAACATGTAGAGAATAAAAATCCCACACAAATATATAATCAACAAAAGAATAATTTAATATGCATCACAAGAAACTTCTAATTTTATAGGCTAGTATATTGTTGGTTGATCTGTCACTCCTTCGGATTTGGGTTGTCTACGGCCAAAATATCTTGCAGTCACTGCTGTCAGTACATCTCAGTCATTCGATCAAGAATGGAAGATTGACGTTTCAAATTTACCGAATCAGATTTTAAATAAAAACTTATAATACCAACCATCGATCTTGATCCAACGACCGAGATGTCCTGACTGTAGTGAATGCAGGGTATGCTGACCGCATCAAAGCAACAAAGAATAGAAAGAAAAATTCTTATTTGCATTTATCATGAAAATGAATTTACCCAAGAAAATGATGATAACAATGCATGCAAGAGGTAGGAGTTTTCTCACTCTAGCCATCATCAAATTTGTTAATAAGTTTAATCGGTGCTACGAATATGAAAACTTGGAATGAAACATTTTTATACACAACTAGAGGAACAAGTTTCCTTCCATGCATCACCTAGAAACGAGAAAATCTGCGCCTTAAACGAGTAACATATCAAATTATTAAAAGAGTTACACTATTACTCTTAACTCTTACCAATATTCAACACGCTTGCTATACCATTAATAATGATCACTTTGCAACATCAAGATTAAACGCTACCTAATCATCGTTGTTTTTTGCTTGCTATACTATTAAATGCTTTTTGTACATTCAATTTTATAGTATTTTCATTATTGAGATCAACTGTATAGTAGAATCCTCGCGACACGAATTGCACGCACGAATTAAGATGACATTCTTTAAAAATATTAAAAGATAATATATAATACTTCATTCCACATGGCAACTTGTCAGTGGCTACAAGGTTGTACCAAACCCTCTCGCCAAATGCTCAGGGTTGTGTCTCAAAATTTTGAGATTTTAGGTAAAATCTATATTTGAGATTTAGCCTTATATAGGTAATCCATTTTAACTTTGTCTTCTTAATTTTCTTAGTTTTAAAATTATTGATCATAATTGTAACACCTTACTTTCATTAGCTTGAAAATAGGATAATTAACATTAGGTACAGTAATCCCAACTATAAATTTAAAGTCCAACATTAAGTTCAAATGTCATAAAACTAAACTTAAATACATAAATCCATGTCAGTACAACACCAATACATAATTTTTGAGGTTACATCTTAAAGGTGCTACTTAAACTACTACAAGAAACAAGGTTCCTAGAGCAAGCAGCTGTCAGCCTTCCTTTGGTACCTGTGCATCTGTAAAACAATTAAATAAGGAGTGGGGTGAGATAATAATCTCAGTGAATCCTCCCTCCGACTCCTCACCATCAACTCATACAATTTATCATCAGTCAAGAATTTATATGACATGTTTATGCAATGCATATTCTTACTATGAATTTCTAATTCATCTTTGGCTCGTATTCATGGGTAGTGTTGTATGCTTACGTCCATACAACCCCATAAACACGCTTTCGATATGGTGGTTAGACGTCTTAACCGTCCGAGGGCGTCCCACACGGCTTACCATACCGATCACCTCCTTTATTGAGGCATCTTTGTGTCTTTTAGGGAATTTAATTCACCAACTATATCCTTAAATGCATGCTTTAATCAAAATTAAGAATACAATTAGGTGTCACTCATACTTCACATGTAACTGAACATATTCATGTAAAAAGATACATTTCATAGTCAATTGGAGACATACAACATGCTTAGTCAAGAAAAATACATCAAGACAAGACACACTTCCATTAGGGCTCCATGGAGCTCCCAATGGTCAAACATCAATCTCACAGTTTATGGGGGTTTGGGGTACAACATTAACCCCCTTAATCAGTCCCAATAATACATGCATAGTAATTTAATACTAAAAACTTTAGAAATAAGAGAGATTTGGAAAATCCTAACCTTGAACCCTTTTCAAGGGTTTTCTTTAAGGGGAACCCTAATGTGGGACTTATGGGTGCCCATCACCTAAGGGAAGGAAGAACTCACCACAACTCCTAAGATTCCCGCTCAAAGGTTGATGTTCAGCTCCTCCTTCTTCCTCCTTCACGTTCTTCTTCTTCTCCTTCAAGCTGGCCTTCTAGGGATTTCCTTCAACTTTCCAATCCAAGCATAAACACTCCCCAACTTGGATTCAAGCTAAGATTGAGGATGAATCTAGCATGAATCCTTGTTTTTCCCCTCTAATTTGTGAACCCTAGGTGTTTTAACCCCTTTTCCTTCTTCTCTCTGTCGCACCTCTCTCTCTAACCCTCTCTCTAACAATCGCGTTACGTTTCTTTTTCTCGCGAGTTTTTCGATATCTGCAATTTGTGAATCGATTCACAAAGATAGGTGAATCGATTCACTCGTGTAAAAATGACAGAATCGCAGCTTTAAGTGCAGAATCGATTCTGCAGCTCCCTGATTCGATTCACAGAGAATCGCTTTTTGTGAATCGATTCACGTTGCGATTCACAGAGGATCAACCTTTGTGAATCGATTCACTCTGCGATTCATCGCAAACCTAATCGAGTCCCAAAGAAACTCACATCCCTGAATCGATTCACAGGGGCCTGGGAATCGATTCACACTGGGCAAAAATCATCCATACACAAAATTCACACATTCAATTTGACAATCAATGAGAAAATCACTTAAAATTCATCATTAAGCCATACTAAGCATATGTACACACGTTAAATCAAGCTTGAGGAAATTTGGGGTGTTACAATAATTGTAGAACTAAGCAATTCTAATATTTCACTCTTAATAGACACAATATGTGGCTAATTCATTCAATTTATCTTATAATTTAGTTGATCACAAGTAGAATTTATGTAATTTTAACTTTGAAAATATCTTTATCAGTAAAAACAAGAATTATATATAATTTAACGAAAAAGAGTCAAGAGTGAATGAGAATAACGACATAGGAATGAAAAATTGAAATCACAAAGATACGAGAGGTCAAGGGATGAAAATATAAAAGGGAAAGAAATAAAATAAAATTTATTATATAATTATAAAAGATTATATATCAATAATTATTATCACTATACTGGCAAAAAAATGTATTTCCATGCAGCATGAAATATAAAAAAATAATGAAATTATTATTTTACTTCTAATAATTTAAATTAACAATAAATATAATTTTGAAACATGTGAAAGAATTTTGAGAATTCTAGAGATTGTGGGTCTTAGGCAACCTGTCTCACTTGCCTAAAGGTCCTATACGACCTTACCTCCTACAACGCCATCTCCACGAGTCACTCCACTTGAAATTTGGTCAATCACACCATGGAACCATGGCAATAGTCTCGCATGTCAAAACACACTGTCACCACCGACAACTCCATCCAACATCAAATTCAGTTCCATGTTGTTGCACCTACTTCAACTTTCTCGCAACTTGCTTAATGCAATGAAAATAAGAAAATAGTGAGAAAGGGTGATAGAAAGTCTAAAAGCGTCGTTGAAATTAGATACACGCTATTCTTAAGTTTTTGTTTAGAATTTTTGTTTTATATTTTTGAAACGGCATTTCTCTAGTTCTTCTCGTTGCTCAATCATTCCAGCTACTCTTCATTCTAGACATTCTACTAAGTTCCAAGTTACTAAAATTCTAATATTTCCTTTGAATCGTCGTCCAAATTTTTGGTTGCTTTGAAACATTTTAATTATTTAAATGATTGTTTCCAGATATTTTGTTAAACAAACTATTTTGGACTTCAAATTTCATGTCATTGTTTCTTCTTAGATACATTTATATATTGTACTCTAACCTTATTGATATAATCGATTGTTTAGTTTTTTTTTTGTTGGTAAAATCGATTCTTCAGTTATAAATACCACAAAATAAACATTTAGTATCCTTCTTACACAATTGCAAAAATAATTGCCACTTTTACGTATTATGATCATTTCATTTCACGTGATAACTGATATAGTATGTTTGGAACCGTGATGGATTGACGATGAACATACGTCCTGTGTGGAGCTTATTAGTCCACCGTAGATCCAAATGAGCATTAAATAATCTGACCGTTAGAAGAGATGTAAATTTGATTACAAAACCACAAGAAATTGATAACAAAAACATATTCATGTGACATATAATACGTAAAATATATATTTTTACGTAATGCAAAAAATATTTTATGTTGTAGTCCTCGTGTGACATAAATTTTTTATATTTATTCTCCTCCAAAAGTTATTCTATTTTTTACGTGCATTAATCTTGATATAGTATACATGACTAAACACTTAATATAATTATTACTTTATAAGTGATATAATTATTAAGCAATCAAGTAAACACACTGTTCGTCAAAAAAGTAAATTCATCTTATTTATGGACAATCAATATCGTAATCTTATTTTTAAGAAAATAAGAAATATGATATAAATTATAGCATATACTTATTAGGTGTAATTAATTTACTGTATTAAACTTAGAATAATCTTCTAATTATTCAGTTAACTTGTATCAAGGTAAGATAATTTAATAAATGAGTTTTTTGTCGCCAATGTTGTTAGTTCTTTTGGCTCTCCAGTGACCATCTGAGGTATCCCTACAAGCTTCGACTCTTTGACTCATTTTTGGAACTAATCCCTTAGTCGACTGTAAGAGGTATAACAGTTTTCGAAATAGGGTGTCTTCCCAGGATTCGAACACGAATTCTCCTCCTGGGGGATACTGAGTTACCACAGCAACCAACCCCAAGTTCGTTGGTCACCTTGGTTGCAAACTATATCATATAATTATTGTTTTTATATGACAACCCCAAGAATATTTAATGAATATTTAACTACTATACAGAATTATATCTTACAATAATTTTTGTTTGGCCTACAAAAATTCAATGAATCCAATAATAGATTCAAAATTTAAGGAAAAAAAATCTTTCTTTTAATTTATTGGTTAATTAATTATATCTTATAATATTTGATATGATATATAAAAAAATTATTACATCTAAAATATTATTATAAATTCATATCAAAATATTTTTATGTTGTTAAATATAAAATATTTGTATTATTTAATAAATATATATAGTGATTATCTAAAAGAAACGAATTAATTATCTTATATAGTATCAATAGATAGATACATCACTAGATGGATGTCAGACAAAAGAATACAAAATGGATTTCAACTTTTGTGCTTTCTTAAGTTACGAGTAGCAAACATCATTTTTGCAATTAAGAGCTTAAAAGGATAAGGTAACTTTATATATTACATCTCATATTAATTATTTCGATAAATACGAATTTATTTTCTTTCAATTACGAAAAATGTGAGTGCTAATAATTAATTTGAAAGTCGCAAATAAATGTCCGGCATTGCCGGAGTTAAAACACAGTATTCCCTGGCCAGAATAGTGCAACCCTAGCTAGTAGCAATACTTTGTTGTTGATAATAACAAATAATTAACAAAAACAATGACAAAAATGATTTGGCGGTTTCTTTCCAATAATTTTGCATCGACCTCCTTTGTAGCAGTGGCTTGAGCAAATGTCATTACAATGGGGGTCGTCTTTACCCTAACGAGCATGGCCTATATGATTGTCATTGCAACACTTGACTGCATCTGGGTTACCCATCAATGCGACTCGTCCATTACCACAGCTCGCCCATCGCTTTCTCATATCCTCGATTCCACTTCAATTCGATTGACACAAAAATTAAACATCTGTAACTTTATGTAGAAATAAATAACTGACCAATATGTTTAATTTGATTTTTGCGCCCATTAGTAGTTTGGAAATGCATGAAAAGAAAGATTCACTGTCTGAGACAATTTTTACTTTTTAGTATCACGATATCGATTTTATCAATTCGAAAAATTATTTTTACAAATTTTAAGTGAAAGAAATTGAATAGTATGTCGTGAAATATATAGAACAACATGTAGAGAATAAAAATCCCACACAAATATATAATCAACAAAAGAATAATTTAATATGCATCACAAGAAACTTCTAATTTTATAGGCTAGTATATTGTTGTTTGATCATCACTCATTCGGATTTGGGTTGTCTACGGCCAAAATATCTTGCGATCCTTCTTTGTCAGTACATCTCAGTCATTCGATCAAGAATGGAAGATTCACGTTTCAAATTTACCGAATCAGATTTTAAATAAAAACTTATAATACCAACCATCGATCTTGATCCAACGACCGAGATGTCCTGACTGTAGTGAATGCAGGGTATGCTGACCGCATCAAAGCAACAAAGAATAGAAAGAAAAATTCTTATTTGCATTTATCATGAAAATGAATTTACCCAAGAAAATGATGATAACAATGCATGCAAGAGGTAGGAGTTTTCTCACTCTAGCCATCATCAAATTTGTTAATAAGTTTAATCGGTGCTACGGATATGAAAACTTGGAATGAAACATTTTTATACACAACTAGAGGAACAAGTTTCCTTCCACGCATCACCTAGAACAGAGAAAACTGTGCGCCTTAAACGAGTAACATATCAACTTATTAAAAGAGTTACACTATTACTCTTAACTCTTACCAATATTCAACACGTTTGCTATACCATTAATAACAGTCACTTTGCAACATCAAGATTAAACGCTACCTATTCATCGTTGTTTTTCGCTTGCTATACTATTCGCCTGCTTTTTGTACATTCAATTTTATAGTATTTTTATTATTGAGATCAATCAGATAGTAGAATCCTCGCGACACTAATTGCACGCAGGAATTAAGATGACATTCTTTAAAAATATTAAAAGATAATATATAATACTTCATTTCACATGGCAACTTGTCGCTGGCTACAAGGTTGTACCAAACCCTCTCCCCAAATGCTCAGGGTTGTGTCTCAAAATTTTGAGATTTTAGGTAAAATCAATATTTGAGATTTAGCCTTATATAGGTAATCCATTTTAACTTTGTCTTCTTAATTTTCTTAGTTTTAAAATTATTGATCATAATTGTAGAACTAAGCAATTCTAATATTTCACTCTTAATAGACACAATATGTGGCTAATTCATTCAATTTATCTTATAATTTAGTTGATCACAAGTAGAATTTATGTAATTTTAACTTTGAAAATATCTTTATCAGTAAAAACAAGAATTATATATAATTTAACGGAAAAGAGTCAAGAGTGAATGAGAATAACGACATAGGAATGAAAAATTGAAATCACAAAGATACGAGAGGTCAAGGGATGAAAATATAAAAGGGAAAGAAATAAAATAAAATTTATTATATAATTATAAAAGATTATATATCAATAATTATTATCACTATACTGGCAAAAAAATTTATTTCCATGCAGCATGAAATATAAAAAAAATAATGAAATTATTATTTTACTTCTAATAATTTAAATTAACAATAAATATAATTTTGAAACATGTGAAAGAATTTTGAGAATTCTAGAGATTGTGGGTCTTAGGCAACCTGTCTCACTTGCCTAAAGGTCCTATACGACCTTACCTCCTACAACGTCATCTCCACGAGTCACTCCACTTGAAATTTGGTCAATCACACCACGGCACCATGGCAGCAACTCTCCCATGTCACACCCCACTGTCACCACCGACAACTCCATCCAACATCAAATTCAGTTCCATGTTGTTGCACCTACTTCAACTTTCTCGCAACTTGCTTAATGCAATGAAAAATAAGAAAATAGTGAGAAAGGGTGATAGAAAGTCTAAAAAGCGTCGTTGAAATTAGATACACGCTATTCTTAAGTTTTTGTTTAGAATTTTTGTTTTATATTTTTGAAACGGCATTTCTCTAGTTCTTCTCGTTGCTCAATCATTCCAGCTTACTCTTCATTCTAGACATTCTACTAAGTTCCAAGTTACTAAAATTCTAATATTTCCTTTGAATCGTCGTCCAAATTTTTGGTTGCTTTGAAACATTTTAATTATTTAAATGATTGTTTCCAGATATTTTGTTAAACAAACTATTTTGGACTTCAAATTTCATGTCATTGTTTCTTCTTAGATACATTTATATATTGTACTCTAACCTTATTGATATAATCGATTGTTTAGTTTTTTGTTGGTAAAATCGATTCTTCAGTTATAAATACCACAAAATAAACATTTAGTATCCTTCTTACACAATTGCAAAAATAATTGCCACTTTTACGTATTATGATCATTTCATTTCACGTGAGAACTGATATAGTATGTTTGGAACCGTGATGGATTGACGATGAACATACGTCCTGTGTGGAGCTTATTAGTCCACCGTAGATCCAAATGAGCATTAAATAATCGACCGTTAGAAGAGATGTAAATTTGATTACAAAACCACAAGAAATTGATAACAAAAACATATTCATGTGACATATAATACGTAAAATATATATTTTTACGTAATGCAAAAAATATTTTATGTTGTAGTTCTCGTGTGACATAAATTTTTTATATTTATTCTCCTCCAAAAAGTTATTCTATTTTTTTACGTACATTAATCTTGATATAGTATACATGACTAAACACTTAATATAATTATTACTTTATAAGTGATATAATTATTAAGCAATCAAGTAAACACACTGTTCCGTCAAAAAAAGTAAATTCATCTTATTTATGGACAATCAATATCGTAATCTTATTTTTAAGAAAATAAGAAATATGATATAAATTATAGCATATACTTATTAGGTGTAATTAATTTACTGTATTAAACTTAGAATAATCTTCTAATTATTCAGTTAACTTGTATCAAGGTAAGATAATTTAATAAATGAGTTTTTTGTCGCCATTGTTGTTAGTTCTTTTGGCTCTCCAGTGACCATCTGAGGTATCCCTACAAGCTTCGACTCTTTGACTCATTTTTGGAACTAATCCCTTAGTCGACTGTAAGAGGTATAACAGTTTTCGAAATAGGGTGTCTTCCCAGGATTCGAACACGAATTCTCCTCCTGGGATACTGAGTTACCACAAAGAACCAACCCCAAGTTCGTTGGTCACCTTGGTTGCAAACTATATCATATAATTATTGTTTTTATATGACAACCCCAAGAATATTTAATGAATATTTAACTACTATACAGAATTATATCTTACAATAATTTTTGTTTGGCCTACAAAAATTCAATGAATCCAATAATAGATTCAAAATTTAAGGAAAAAATGTTTCTTTTAATTTATTGGTTAATTAATTATATCTTATAATATTTGATATGATATATAAAAATTATTACATCTAAAATATTATTATAAATTCATATCAAAATATTTTTATGTTGTTAAATATAAAATATTTGTATTATTTAATAAATATATATAGTGATTATCTAAAAGAAACGAATTAATTATCTTATATAGTATCAATAGATAGATACATCACTAGATGGATGTCGACAAAAGAATACAAAATGGATTTCAACTTTTGTGCTTTCTTAAGTTACAGAGTAGCAAACATCATTTTTGCAATTAAGAGCTTAAAAAGGATAAGGTAACTTTATATATTACATCTCATATTAATTATTTCGATAAATACGAATTTATTTTCTTTCAATTACGAAAAATGTGAGTGCTAATAATTAATTTGAAAGTCGAATAAATGTCCGGCATTGCGAGTTAAAACACGATTCCCCTGGCCAGAATAGTGCAACCCTAGCTAGTAGCAATACTTTGTTGTTGATAATAACAAATAATTAGCAAAAACAATGACAAAAATGATTTGGCGGTTTCTTTCCAATAATTTTGCATCGACCTCCTTTGTAGCAGTGGCTTGAGCAAATGTCATTACAATGGGGGTCGTCTTTACCCGGAACGCACTGGCCTATATGATTGTCATTGCAACACTTGACTGCATCACGGGTTACCCATCAATGCGGCACTGTCCATTACCACAGCCTCGCCCATCGCTTTCTCATATCCTGATTCCACTTCAATTCGATTCACACAAAAATTAAACACTGTAACTTTATGTAGAAATAAATAACTGACCAATATGTTTAATTTGATTTTTGCGCTCCATTAGTAGTTTGGAAATGCATGAAAAGAAAGATTCACTGTACAGAGACAATTTTTTACTTTTTAGTATCACGATATCGATTTTATCAATTCGAAAAATTATTTTTACAAATTTTAAGTGAAAGAAATTGAATAGTATGTCGTGAAATATATAGAACAACATGTAGAGAATAAAAATCCCACACAAATATATAATCAACAAAAGAATAATTTAATATGCATCACAAGAAACTTCTAATTTTATAGGCTAGTATATTGTTGTTTGATCTGTCACTCATTCGGATTTGGGTTGTCTACGGCCAAAATATCTTGCAGTCACTGCTGTCAGTACATCTCAGTCATTCGATCAAGAATGGAAGATTCACGTTTCAAATTTACCGAATCAGATTTTAAATAAAAACTTATAATACCAACCATCGATCTTGATCCAACGACCGAGATGTCCTGATCAGAGTGAATGCAGTGGTATGTCGACCGCATCAAAGCAACAAAGAATAGAAAGAAAAATTCTTATTTGCATTTATCATGAAAATGAATTTACCCAAGAAAATGATGATAACAATGCATGCAAGAGGTAGGAGTTTTCACTCTAGCCATCATCAAATTTGTTAATAAGTTTAATCGGTGCTACGGATATGAAAACTTGGAATGAAACATTTTTATACACAACTAGAGGAACAAGTTTCCTTCCACGCATCACCTAGAACAGAGAAAACTGCGTGCCTTAAACGAGTAACATATCAACTTATTAAAAGAGTTACACTATTACTCTTAACTCTTACCAATATTCAACACGCTTGCTATACCATTAATAACAAATACTTTGCAACATCAAGATTAAACGCTACCTATTCATCAGTGTTTTTTCGCTTGCTATACTTTTCGTCTGTTTTTTTGTACATTCAATTTTATAGTATTTTTATTATTGAGATCAACTGTATAGTAGAATCCTCATACTAATTGCACGCAGGAATTAAGATGACATTCTTTAAAAATATTAAAAGATAATATATAATACTTCATTTCACATGGCAACTTGTCGGTGGCTACAAGGTTGTACCAAACCCTCTCCCCAAATGCTCAGTGGTTGTGTCTCAAAATTTTGAGATTTTAGGTAAAATCAATATTTGAGATTTAGCTTTATATAGGTAATCCATTTTAACTTTGTCTTCTTAATTTTCTTAGTTTTAAAATTATTGATCATAATTGTAGAACTAAGCAATTCTAATATTTCACTCTTAATAGACACAATATGTGGCTAATTCATTCAATTTATCTTATAATTTAGTTGATCACAAGTAGAATTTATGTAATTTTAACTTTGAAAATATCTTTATCAAGAAAAACAAGAATTATATATAATTTAACTAAAAGAGTCAAGAGTGAATGAGAACAATGACATAGGAATGAAAAATTGAAATCACAAAGATACGTGAGGTCAAGGGATGAAAATATAAAAGGGAAAGAAATAAAATAAAATTTATTATATAATTATAAAAGATTATATATCAATAATTATTATCACTATACGGGCAAAAATGTATTTCCATGCAAAGCATGAAATATAAAAATAATGAAATTATTATTTTACTTCTAATAATTTAAATTAACAATAAATATAATTTTGAAACATGTGAAAGAATTTTGAGAATTCTAGAGATTGTGGGTCTTAGGCAACCTGTCTCACTTGCCTAAAGGTCCTATACGACCTTACCTCCTACAACGCCATCTCCACGAGTCACTCCACTTGAAATTTGGTCAATCACGCCCATGGAACCATGGCAGCTAGTCTCGCATGTCAAAACACACTGTCACCACCGACAACTCCATCCAACATCAAATTCAGTTCCATGTTGTTGCACCTACTTCAACTTTCTCAAGAACTTGCTTAATGCAATGAAAATAAGAAAATAGTGAGAAAGGGTGATAGAAAGTCTAAAAGCGTCGTTGAAATTAGATACACGCCATTCTTAAGTTTTTGTTTAGAATTTTTGTTTTATATTTTTGAAACGGCATTTCTCTAGTTCTTCTGTTGCTCAATCATTCCACTTACTCTTCATTCTAGACATTCTACTAAGTTCCAAGTTACTAAAATTCTAATATTTCCTTTGAATCGTCGTCCAAATTTTTGGTTGCTTTGAAACATTTTAATTATTTAAATGATTGTTTCCAGATATTTTGTTAAACAAACTATTTTGGACTTCAAATTTCATGTCATTGTTTCTTCTTAGATACATTTATATATTGTACTCTAACCTTATTGATATAATCGATTGTTTAGTTTTTTTTTGTTGGTAAAATCGATTCTTCAGTTATAAATACCACAAAATAAACATTTAGTATCCTTCTTACACAATTGCAAAAATAATTGCCACTTTTACGTATTATGATCATTTCATTTCACGTGAGAACTGATATAGTATGTTTGGAACCGTGATGGATTGACGATGAACATACGTCCTGTGTGGAGCTTATTAGTCCACCGTAGATCCAAATGAGCATTAAATAATCTGACCGTTAGAAGAGATGTAAATTTGATTACAAAACCACAAGAAATTGATAACAAAACATATTCTTGTGTCATATAATACGTAAAATATATATTTTTACGTAATGCAAAAAATATTTTATGTTGTAGTTCTCGTGTGACATAAATTTTTTATATTTATTCTCCTCCAAAAAGTTATTCTATTTTTTTACGTACATTAATCTTGATATAGTATACATGACTAAACACTTAATATAATTATTACTTTATAAGTGATATAATTATTAAGCAATCAAGTAAACACACTGTTCCCAAAAAGTAAATTTATCTTATTTATGGACAATCAATATCGTAATCTTATTTTTAAGAAAATAAGAAATATGATATAAATTATAGCATATACTTATTAGGTGTAATTAATTTACTGTATTAAACTTAGAATAATCTTCTAATTATTCAGTTAACTTGTATCAAGGTAAGATAATTTAATAAATGAGTTTTTGTCGCCATTGTTGTTAGTTCTTTTGGCTCTCCAAAGGACCATCCGAGGTATCCCTACAAGCTTCACTTTGACTCATTTTTGGAACTAATCCCTTAGTCGACTGTAAGAGGTATAATGATTTTAAAATAGGTGTCTTCCCAGATTCGAACACCTAATTCTCCTCCTGGGATACTGAAGTTACCACAAAGAACCAACCCCAAGTTCGTTGGTCACCTTGGTTGCAAACTATATCATATAATTATTGTTTTTATATGACAACCCCAAGAATATTTAACGAATATTTAACTACTATACAGAATTATATCTTACAATAATTTTTGTTTGGCCTACAAAAATTCAATGAATCCAATAATAGATTCAAAATTTAAGGAAAAAATGTTTCTTTTAATTTATTGGTTAATTAATTATATCTTATAATATTTGATATGATATATAAAAAAATTATTACATCTAAAATATTATTATAAATTCATATCAAAATATTTTTATGTTGTTAAATATAAAATATTTGTATTATTTAATAAATATATATAGTGATTATCTAAAAGAAACGAATTAATTATCTTATATAGTATCAATAGATAGATACATCACTAGATGGATGTCAGACAAAAGAATACAAAATGGATTTCAACTTTTGTGCTTTCTTAAGTTACAGTAGTAGCAAACATCATTTTTGCAATTAAGAGCTTAAAAAGGATAAGGTAACTTTATATATTACATCTCATATTAATTATTTCGATAAATACGAATTTATTTTCTTTCAATTACGAAAAATGTGAGTGCTAATAATTAATTTGAAAGTCGCAAATAAATGTCCGGCATTGCCGGAGTTAAAACACAGTATTCCCTGGCCAGAATAGTGCAACCCTAGCTTTGTTGTTGATAATAACAAATAATTAGCAAAAACAATGACAAAAATGATTTGGCGGTTTCTTTCCAATAATTTTGCATCGACCTCCTTTGTAGCAGTGGCTTGAGCAAATGTCATTACAATGGGGGTCGTCTTTACCCGGAACGCACTGGCCTATATGATTGTCATTGCAACACTTGACTGCATCTGGGTTACCCATCAATGCGGCACTGTCCATTACCACAGCCTCGCCCATCGCTTTCTCATATCCTGATTCCACTTCAATTCGATTGACACAAAAATTAAACACTGTAACTTTATGTAGAAATAAATAACTGACCAATATGTTTAATTTGATTTTTGCGCTCCATTAGTAGTTTGGAAATGCATGAAAAGAAAGATTCACTGTACAGAGACAATTTTTTACTTTTTAGTATCACGATATCGATTTTATCAATTCGAAAAATTATTTTTACAAATTTTAAGTGAAAGAAATTGAATAGTATGTCGTGAAATATATAGAACAACATGTAGAGAATAAAAATCCCACACAAATATATAATCAACAAAAGAATAATTTAATATGCATCACAAGAAACTTCTAATTTTATAGGCTAGTATATTGTTGTTTGATCTGTCACTCATTCGGATTTGGGTTGTCTACGGCCAAAATATCTTGCAGTCACTGCTGTCAGTACATCTCAGTCATTCGATCAAGAATGGAAGATTCACGTTTCAAATTTACCGAATCAGATTTTAAATAAAAACTTATAATACCAACCATCGATCTTGATCCAACGACCGAGATGTCCTGACTGTAGTGAATGCAGGGTATGCTGACCGCATCAAAGCAACAAAGAATAGAAAGAAAAATTCTTATTTGCATTTATCATGAAAATGAATTTACCCAAGAAAATGATGATAACAATGCATGCAAGAGGTAGGAGTTTTCACTCTAGCCATCATCAAATTTGTTAATAAGTTTAATCGGTGCTACGGATATGAAAACTTGGAATGAATCATTTTTATACACAATTAGAGGACCAAGTTTCCTTCCACGCATCACTTAGAACAGAGAAAATCAGGCGCCTTTAAACGAGTAACATATCAACTTATTAAAAGAGTTACACTATTACTCTTAACTCTTACCAATATTCAACACGCTTGCTATACCATTAATAATACTACTTTGCAACATCAAGATTAAACGCTACCTATTCATCGCTGTTTTTCGCTTGCTATACTATTCGCCTGCTTTTTTGTACATTCAATTTTATAGTATTTTTATTATTGAGATCAATCAGTATAGTAGAATCCTCGCGACACTTAATTGCACGCAGAATTAAGATGACATTCTTTAAAAATATTAAAAGATAATATATAATACTTCATTTCACATGGCAACTTGTCGGGCTACAAGGTTGTACCAAACCCTCTCCCCAAATGCTCAGGGTTGTGTCTCAAAATTTTGAGATTTTAGGTAAAATCAATATTTGAGATTTAGCCTTATATAGGTAATCCATTTTAACTTTGTCTTCTTAATTTTCTTAGTTTTAAAATTATTGATCATAATTGTAGAACTAAGCAATTCTAATATTTCACTCTTAATAGACACAATATGTGGCTAATTCATTCAATTTATCTTATAATTTAGTTGATCACAAGTAGAATTTATGTAATTTTAACTTTGAAAATATCTTTATCAAGAAAACAAGAATTATATATAATTTAACTAAAAAGAGTCAAGAGTGAATGAGAACAATGACATAGGAATGAAAATTGAAATCACAAAGATACGTGAGGTCAAGGGATGAAAATATAAAAGGGAAAGAAATAAAATAAAATTTATTATATAATTATAAAAGATTATATATCAATAATTATTATCACTATATCGCAAAAATGTATTTCCATGCAGATGAAATATAAAAATAATGAAATTATTATTTTACTTCTAATAATTTAAATTAACAATAAATATAATTTTGAAACATGTGAAAGAATTTTGAGAATTCTAGAGATTGTGGGTCTTAGGCAACCTGTCTCACTTGCCTAAAGGTCCTATACGACCTTACCTCCTACAACGCCATCTCCACGAGTCACTCCACTTGAAATTTGGTCAATCACAGCCATGGAACCATGGCAGCTAGTCTCGCATGTCAAAACACACCGTCACCACCCACAACTCCATCCAACATCAACTTCAGTTCCATGTTGTTGCACCTCCTTCAACTTTCTCGCAACTTGCTTAATGCAATGAAAATAAGAAAATAGTGAGAAAGGGTGATAGAAAGTCTAAAAGCGTCGTTGAAATTAGATACACGTCATTCTTAAGTTTTTGTTTAGAATTTTTGTTTTATATTTTTGAAACGGCATTTCTCTAGTTCTTCTCGTTGCTCAATCATTCCAGCTTACTCTTCATTCTAGACATTCTACTAAGTTCCAAGTTACTAAAATTCTAATATTTCCTTTGAATCGTCGTCCAAATTTTTGGTTGCTTTGAAACATTTTAATTATTTAAATGATTGTTTCCAGATATTTTGTTAAACAAACTATTTTGGACTTCAAATTTCATGTCATTGTTTCTTCTTAGATACATTTATATATTGTACTCTAACCTTATTGATATAATCGATTGTTTAGTTTTTTTTGTTGTTGGTAAAATCGATTCTTCAGTTATAAATACCACAAAATAAACATTTAGTATCCTTCTTACACAATTGCAAAAATAATTGCCACTTTTACGTATTATGATCATTTCATTTCACGTGAGAACTGATATAGTATGTTTGGAACCGTGATGGATTGACGATGAACATACGCCCCGTGTGGAGCTTATTAGTCCACCGTAGATCCAAATGAGCATTAAATAATCTGACCGTTAGAAGAGATGTAAATTTGATTACAAAACCACAAGAAATTGATAACAAAACATATTCATGTGACATATAATACGTAAAATATATATTTTTACGTAATGCAAAAATATTTTATGTTGTAGTTCTCGTGGTGACATAAATTTTTATATTTACTCTCCTCCAAAAAGTTATTCTATTTTTTTACGTACATTAATCTTGATATAGTATACATGACTAAACACTTAATATAATTATTACTTTATAAGTGATATAATTATTAAGCAATCAAGTAAACACACTGTTCCGTCAAAAAAAGTAAATTCATCTTATTTATGGACAATCAATATCGTAATCTTATTTTTAAGAAAATAAGAAATATGATATAAATTATAACATATACTTATTAGATGTAATTAATTTAGAGTATTAACCTTAGAATAATCTTCTAATTATTCAGTTAACTTGTATCAAGGTAAGATAATTTAATAAATGAGTTTTTTGTCGCCATTGTTGTTAGTTCTTTTGGCTCTCCAAAGGACCATCCGAGGTATCCCTACAAGCTTCGACTCTTTGACTCATTTTTGGAACTAATCCCTTAGTCGATCAGAAGAGGTATAACAGCTTTTTGAAATAGGGTGTCTTCCCAGGATTCGAACACTAATTCTCCTCCTGGGGATACTGAGTTACCACAAAGAACCAACCCCAAGTTCGTTGGTCACCTTGGTTGCAAACTATATCATATAATTATTGTTTTTATATGACAACCCCAAGAATATTTAATGAATATTTAACTACTATACAGAATTATATCTTTCAATAATTTTTGTTTGGCCTACACAAAATTCAATGAATCCAATAATAGATTCAAAATTTAAGGTAAAAAAATGTTTCTTTTAATTTATTGGTTAATTAATTATATCTTATAATATTTGATATGATATATAAAAAATTATAACATCTAAAATATTATTATACATTCATATCAAAATATTTTTATGTTGTTAAATAAAAAATGTTTGTATTATTTAATAAATATATATAGTGATTATGTAAAAGAAACGAATTAATTATCTTATATAGTATCAATAGATAGATACATCACTAGATGGATGTCGACAAAAGAATACAAAATGGATTTCAACTTTTGTGCTTTCTTAAGTTACAGAGTAGCAAACATCATTTTTGCAATTAAGAGCTTAAAAGGATAAGGTAACTTTATATATTACATCTCATATTAATTATTTCGATAAATACGAATTTATTTTCTTTCAATTACGAAAAATGTGAGTGCTAATAATTAATTTGAAAGTCGCAAATAAATGTCCGACATTGCCGGAGTTAAAACACAAGATTCCTCGCCGTAATAGTGCAACCCTAGCTAGTAGCAATACTTTGTTGTTGATAATAACAAATAATTAGCAAAAACAATGACAAAAATGATTTGGCTGTTTCTTTCCAATAATTTTGCATCGACTCTCCTTTGTAGCAAAGGGCTTGAGCAAATGTCATTACAATGGGGGTCGTCTTTACCCTGAACGCATCGCCTATATGATTGTCATTGCAACACTTGATCGCATCTCGTTACCCATCAATGCGGCACTGCCCATTACCACAGCCGCCTATCGCTTTCTCATATCCTCGATTCCACTTCAATTCGATTGACACAAAAATTAAACATCAGAACTTTATGTAGAAATAAATAATCGACCAATATGTTTAATTTGATTTTTGCGCTCCATTAGTAGTTTGGAAATGCATGAAAAGAAAGATTCACTCAGAGAGACAATTTTTACTTTTTAGTATCACGATATCGATTTTATCAATTCAAAATTATTTTTACAAATTTTAAGTGAAAGAAATTGAATAGTATGTCGTGGAAATATATAGAACAACATGTAGAGAATAAAAATCCCACACAAATATATAATCAACAAAAGAATAATTTAATATGCATCACAAGAAACTTCTAATTTTATAGGCTAGTATATTGTTGTTTGATCATCACTCATTCGGATTTGGGTTGTCTACTACTAAAATATCTTGCGATCACTATGTCAAGACATCTCACTATTCGATCAAGAATGGAAGATTCACGCTTCAAATTTACGAATCAGATTTTAAATAAAAACTTATAATACCAACCATCGATCTTGATCTAACGACCGAGATGTCCTGACTGTAGTGAATGCAGGGTATGTTGACCGCATCAAAGCAACAAAGAATAGAAAGAAAAATTCTTATTTGCATTTATCATGAAAATGAATTTACCCAAGAAAATGATGATAACAATGCATGCAAGAGGTAGGAGTTTTCTCACTCTAGCCATCATCAAATTTGTTAATAAGTTTAATCGGTGCTACGGATATGAAAACTTGGAATGAAACATTTTTATACACAACTAGAGGAACAAGTTTCCTTCCACGCATCACCTAGAACAGAGAAAACTGTATACTTTAAACGAGTAACATATCAACTTATTAAAAGAGTTACACTATTACTCTTAACTCTTACCAATATTCAACACGCTTGCTATACCATTAATAATACTACTTTGCAACATCAAGATTAAACGCTACCTATTCATCGTTGTTTTTTCGCTTGCTATACTATTCGCTCTGCTTTTTTGTACATTCAATTTTATAGTATTTTTATTATTGAGATCAATCAGATAGTAGAATCCTCGCGACACTAATTGCACGCACGAATTAAGATGACATTCTTTAAAAATATTAAAAGATAATATATAATACTTCATTTCACATGGCAACTTGTCGGTGGCTACAAGGTTGTACCAAACCCTCTCCCCAAATGCTCAGTGGTTGTGTCTCAAAATTTTGAGATTTTAGGTAAAATCAATATTTGAGATTTAGCCTTATATAGGTAATCCATTTTAACTTTGTCTTCTTAATTTTCTTAGTTTTAAAATTATTGATCATAATTGTAGAACTAAGCAATTCTAATATTTCACTCTTAATAGACACAATATGTGGCTAATTCATTCAATTTATCTTATAATTTAGTTGATCACAAGTAGAATTTATGTAATTTTAACTTTGAAAATATCTTTATCAGGAAAAACAAGAATTATATATAATTTAACGAAAAGAGTCAAGAGTGAATGAGAACAATGACATAGGAATGAAAAATTGAAATCACAAAGATACGTGAGGTCAAGGGATGAAAATATAAAAGGGAAAGAAATAAAATAAAATTTATTATATAATTATAAAAGATTATATATCAATAATTATTATCACTATACTGGCAAAAAAATGTATTTCCATGCAGCATGAAATATAAAAAAATAATGAAATTATTATTTTACTTCTAATAATTTAAATTAACAATAAATATAATTTTGAAACATGTGAAAGAATTTTGAGAATTCTAGAGATTGTGGGTCTTAGGCAACCTGTCTCACTTGCCTAAAGGTCCTATACGACCTTACCTCCTACAACGCCATCTCCACGAGTCACTCCACTTGAAATTTGGTCAATCACAGCCATGGAACCATGGCAGCTAGTCTCGCATGTCAAAACACACTGTCACCACCGACAACTCCATCCAACATCAAATTCAGTTCCATGTTGTTGCACCTACTTCAACTTTCTCTTAACTTGCTTAATGCAATGAAAATAAGAAAATAGTGAGAAAGGGTGATAGAAAGTCTAAAAGCGTCGTTGAAATTAGATACACGTCATTCTTAAGTTTTTGTTTAGAATTTTGTTTTATATTTTTGAAACGGCATTTCTCTAGTTCTTCTGTTGCTCAATCATTCCAGTTACTCTTCATTCTAGACATTCTACTAAGTTCCAAGTTACTAAAATTCTAATATTTCCTTTGAATCGTCGTCCAAATTTTTGGTTGCTTTGAAACATTTTAATTATTTAAATGATTGTTTCCAGATATTTTGTTAAACAAACTATTTTGGACTTCAAATTTCATGTCATTGTTTCTTCTTAGATACATTTATATATTGTACTCTAACCTTATTGATATAATCGATTGTTTAGTTTTTTTTTTGTTGGTAAAATCGATTCTTCAGTTATAAATACCACAAAATAAACATTTAGTATCCTTCTTACACAATTGCAAAAATAATTGCCACTTTTACGTATTATGATCATTTCATTTCACGTGAGAACTGATATAGTATGTTTGGAACCGTGATGGATTGACGATGAACATACGTCCTGTGTGGAGCTTATTAGTCCACCGTAGATCCAAATGAGCATTAAATAATCTGACCGTTAGAAGAGATGTAAATTTGATTACAAAACCACAAGAAATTGATAACAAAAACATATTCATGTGACATATAATACGTAAAATATATATTTTTACGTAATGCAAAAAATATTTTATGTTGTAGTTCTCGTGTGACATAAATTTTTTATATTTATTCTCCTCCAAAAAGTTATTCTATTTTTTTACGTACATTAATCTTGATATAGTATACATGACTAAACACTTAATATAATTATTACTTTATAAGTGATATAATTATTAAGCAATCAAGTAAACACACTGTTCCGTCAAAAAATTAAATTCATCTTATTTATGGACAACCAATATCGTAATCTTATTTTTAAGAAAATAAGAAATATGATATAAATTATAGCATATACTTATTAGGTGTAATTAATTTACTGTATTAAACTTAGAATAATCTTCTAATTATTCAGTTAACTTGTATCAAGGTAAGATAATTTAATAAATGAGTTTTTGTCGCCATTGTTGTTAGTTCTTTTGGCTCTCCATTGACCATCTGAGGTATCCCTACAAGCTTCACTTTGACTCATTTTTGGAACTAATCCCTTAGTCGACTGTAAGAGGTATAACAGTTTTGAAATAGGGTGTCTTCCCGAGATTCGAACACTAATTCTCCTCCTGGGGATACTGAGTTACCACAAGAACCAACCCCAAGTTCGTTGGTCACCTTGGTTGCAAACTATATCATATAATTATTGTTTTTATATGACAACACCAAGAATATTTAATGAATATTTAACTACTATACAGAATTATATCTTACAATAATTTTTGTTTGGCCTACAAAAATTCAATGAATCCAATAATAGATTCAAAATTTAAGGAAAAAATGTTTCTTTTAATTTATTGGTTAATTAATTATATCTTATAATATTTGATATGATATATAAAAAATTATTACATCTAAAATATTATTATAAATTCATATCAAAAAATTTTTATGTTGTTAAATATAAAATATTTGAAGTATTTAATAAATATATATAAAGATTTTCTAAAAAAAACGAATTAATTATCTTATATAGTATCAATAGATAGATACATCACTAGATGGATGTCGACAAAAAGAATACAAAATGGATTTCAACTTTTGTGCTTTCTTAAGTTACTGAGTAGCAAACATCATTTTTGCAATTAAGAGCTTAAAAAGGATAAGGTAACTTTATATATTACATCTCATATTAATTATTTCGATAAATACGAATTTATTTTCTTTCAATTACGAAAAATGTGAGTGCTAATAATTAATTTGAAAGTCGCAAATAAATGTCCGGCATTGCGAGTTAAAACACTGATATTCCACGGCGAGAATAGTGCAACCCTAGCTAGTAGCAATACTTTGTTGTTGATAATAACAAATAATTAGCAAAAACAATGACAAAAATGATTTGGCGGTTTCTTTCCAATAATTTTGCATCGACCTCCTTTGTAGCAGTGGCTTGAGCAAATGTCATTACAATGGGGGTCGTCTTTACCCGGAACGCACTGGCCTATATGATTGTCATTGCAACACTTGACTGCATCTGGGGTACCCATCAATGCGGCGACCGCCCATTACCACACCTCGCCATCGCTTTCTCATATCCTGATTCCACTTCAATTGATTGACACAAAAATTAAACATCAGTAACTTTATGTAGAAATAAATAATCGACCAATATGTTTAATTTGATTTTTGCGCTCCATTAGTAGTTTGGAAATGCATGAAAAGAAAGATTCACTGTACAGAGACAATTTTTTACTTTTTAGTATCACGATATCGATTTTATCAATTCGAAAAATTATTTTTACAAATTTTAAGTGAAAGAAATTGAATATATATAGAACAACATGTAGAGAATAAAAATCCCACACAAATATATAATCAACAAAAGAATAATTTAATATGCATCACAAGAAACTTCTAATTTTATAGGCTAGTATATTGTTGTTTGATCTGTCACTCATTCGGATTTGGGTTGTCTACGGCCAAAATATCTTGCGATCCTTCTTTGTCAAGACATCTCGCCATTCGATCAAGAATGGAAGATTCACGCTTCAAATTTACCGAATCAGATTTTAAATAAAAACTTATAATACCAACCATCGATCTTGATCCAATGACCGAGATGTCCTGATCGTAGTGAATGCAGGTATGTCGACCGCATCAAAGCAACAAAGAATAGAAAGAAAAATTCTTATTTGCATTTATCATGAAAATGAATTTACCCAAGAAAATGATGATAACAATGCATGCAAGAGGTAGGAGTTTTCTCACTCTAGCCATCATCAAATTTGTTAATAAGTTTAATCGATTGCTACGGATATGAAAACTTGGAATGAAACATTTTTATACACAACTAGAGGAACAAGTTTCCTTCCACGCATCACCTAGAACAGAGAAAACTGTGGCGCCTTAAACGAGTAACATATCAACTTATTAAAAGAGTTACACTATTACTCTTAACTCTTACCAATATTCAACACGTTTGCTATACCATTAATAATGATCACTTTGCAACATCAAGATTAAACGCTACCTATTCATCGTTGTTTTTCGCTTGCTATACTATTCGTCTGTTTTTTTGTACATTCAATTTTATAGTATTTTTATTATTGAGATCAACTGTATAGTAGAATCCTCATGACACTAATTGCACGCAATTAAGATGACATTCTTTAAAAATATTAAAAGATAATATATAATACTTCATTTCACATGGCAACTTGTCAGTGGCTACAAGGTTGGACCAAACCCTCTCCCCAAAGACTCAAGGTTGTGTCTCAAAATTTTGAGATTTTAGGTAAAATCAATATTTGAGATTTAGCCTTATATAGGTAATCCATTTTAACTTTGTCTTCTTAATTTTCTTAGTTTTAAAATTATTGATCATAATTGTAGAACTAAGCAATTCTAATATTTCACTCTTAATAGACACAATATGTGGCTAATTCATTCAATTTATCTTATAATTTAGTTGATCACAAGTAGAATTTATGTAATTTTAACTTTGAAAATATCTTTATCAGTAAAAACAAGAATTATATATAATTTAACGAAAAAGAGTCAAGAGTGAATGAGAACAATGACATAGGAATGAAAAATTGAAATCACAAAGATACGTGAGGTCAAGGGATGAAAATATAAAAGGGAAAGAAATAAAATAAAATTTATTATATAATTATAAAAGATTATATATCAATAATTATTATCACTATATCGCAAAAAATGTATTTCCATGCAGCATGAAATATAAAAAATAATGAAATTATTATTTTACTTCTAATAATTTAAATTATCAATAAATATAATTTTGAAACATGTGAAAGAATTTTGAGAATTCTAGAGATTGTGGGTCTTAGGCAACCTGTCTCACTTGCCTAAAGGTCCTATACGACCTTACCTCCTACAACGCCATCTCCACGAGTCACTCCACTTGAAATTTGGTCAATCACAGCCATGGAACCATGGCAGCTAGTCTCGCATGTCAAAACACACTGTCACCACCGACAACTCCATCCAACATCAAATTCAGTTCCATGTTGTTGCACCTACTTCAACTTTCTCAACTTGCTTAATGCAATGAAAATAAGAAAATAGTGAGAAAGGGTGATAGAAAGTCTAAAAGCGTCGTTGAAATTAGATACACGTCATTCTTAAGTTTTTGTTTAGAATTTTTGTTTTATATTTTTGAAACGGCATTTCTCTAGTTCTTCTGTTGCTCAATCATTCCAGTTACTCTTCATTCTAGACATTCTACTAAGTTCCAAGTTACTAAAATTCTAATATTTCCTTTGAATCGTCGTCCAAATTTTTGGTTGCTTTGAAACATTTTAATTATTTAAATGATTGTTTCCAGATATTTTGTTAAACAAACTATTTTGGACTTCAAATTTCATGTCATTGTTTCTTCTTAGATACATTTATATATTGTACTCTAACCTTATTGATATAATCGATTGTTTAGTTTTTTTTGTTGGTAAAATCGATTCTTCAGTTATAAATACCACAAAATAAACATTTAGTATCCTTCTTACACAATTGCAAAAATAATTGCCACTTTTACGTATTATGATCATTTCATTTCACGTGAGAACTGATATAGTATGTTTGGAACCGTGATGGATTGACGATGAACATACGTCCTGTGTGGAGCTTATTAGTCCACCGTAGATCCAAATGAGCATTAAATAATCTGACCGTTAGAAGAGATGTAAATTTGATTACAAAACCACAAGAAATTGATAACAAAAACATATTCATGTGACATATAATACGTAAAATATATATTTTTACGTAATGCAAAAAATATTTTATGTTGTAGTTCTCGTGTGACATAAATTTTTTATATTTATTCTCCTCCAAAAAGTTATTCTATTTTTTTACGTACATTAATCTTGATATAGTATACATGACTAAACACTTAATATAATTATTACTTTATAAGTGATATAATTATTAAGCAATCAAGTAAACACACTGTTCCGTCAAAAAAAGTAAATTCATCTTATTTATGGACAATCAATATCGTAATCTTATTTTTAAGAAAATAAGAAATATGATATAAATTATAGCATATACTTATTAGGTGTAATTAATTTACTGTATTAAACTTAGAATAATCTTCTAATTATTCAGTTAACTTGTATCAAGGTAAGATAATTTAATAAATGAGTTTTTTGTCGCCATTGTTGTTAGTTCTTTTGGCTCTCCAAATGACCATCCGAGGTATCCCTACAAGCTTCGACTCTTTGACTCATTTTTGGAACTAATCCCTTAGTCGACTGTAAGAGGTATAACAGTTTTGAAATAGGGTGTCTTCCCAGATTCGAACACGAATTCTCCTCCTGGGGATACTGAGTTACCACAAAGAACCAACCCCAAGTTCGTTGGTCACCTTGGTTGCAAACTATAACATATAATTATTGTTTTTATATGACAACCCCAAGAATATTTAATGAATATTTAACTACTATACAGAATTATATCTTACAATAATTTTTGTTTGTCCTACAAAAATTCAATGAATCCAATAATAGATTCAAAATTTAAGGAAAAAATGTTTCTTTTAATTTATTGGTTAATTAATTATATCTTATAATATTTGATATGATATATAAAAAATTATTACATCTAAAATATTATTATAATTTCATATCAAAATTTTTTTATGTTGTTAAATATAAATTTTTTGTATTATTTAATAAATATATATAGTGATTATCTAAAAGAAACGAATTAATTATCTTATATAGTATCAATAGATAGATACATCACTAGATGGATGTCGATAAAAGAATACAAAATGGATTTCAACTTTTGTGCTTTCTTAAGTTACTGAGTAGCAAACATCATTTTTGCAATTAAGAGCTTAAAAAGGATAAGGTAACTTTATATATTACATCTCATATTAATTATTTCGATAAATACGAATTTATTTTCTTTCAATTACGAAAAATGTGAGTGCTAATAATTAATTTGAAAGTCGCAAATAAATGTCCGCATTGCCGAGTTAAAACACAAGATTCCTGGCCGTAATAGTGCAACCCTAGCTAGTAGCAATACTTTGTTGTTGATAATAACAAATAATTAGCAAAAACAATGACAAAAATGATTTGGCGGTTTCTTTCCAATAATTTTGCATCGACCTCCTTTGTAGCAAAGGCTTGAGCAAATGTCATTACAATGGGGGTCGTCTTTACCCGAACGCATCGCCTATATGATTGTCATTGCAACACTTGATCGCATCTGGGTTACCCATCAATGCGACACGTCCATTACCACACCTCGCCATCGCTTTCTCATATCCTCGATTCCACTTCAATTCGATTGACACAAAAATTAAACATCAGTAACTTTATGTAGAAATAAATAATCGACCAATATGTTTAATTTGATTTTTGCGCTCCATTAGTAGTTTGGAAATGCATGAAAAGAAAGATTCACTGTCTGAGACAATTTTTACTTTTTAGTATCACGATATCGATTTTATCAATTCGAAAAATTATTTTTACAAATTTTAAGTGAAAGAAATTGAATAGTATGTCGTGAAATATATAGAACAACATGTAGAGAATAAAAATCCCACACAAATATATAATCAACAAAAGAATAATTTAATATGCATCACAAGAAACTTCTAATTTTATAGGCTAGTATATTGTTGTTTGATCTGTCACTCATTCGGATTTGGGTTGTCTACGGCCAAAATATCTTGCAGTCACTGCTGTCAGTACATCTCAGTCATTCGATCAAGAATGGAAGATTCACGTTTCAAATTTACCGAATCAGATTTTAAATAAAAACTTATAATACCAACCATCGATCTTGATCCAACGACCGAGATGTCCTGACTGTAGTGAATGCAGGGTATGCTGACCGCATCAAAGCAACAAAGAATAGAAAGAAAAATTCTTATTTGCATTTATCATGAAAATGAATTTACCCAAGAAAATGATGATAACAATGCATGCAAGAGGTAGGAGTTTTCTCACTCTAGCCATCATCAAATTTGTTAATAAGTTTAATCGAAGCTACGGAGATGAAAACTTGGAATGAAACATTATTATACACAACTAGAGGAACAAGTTTCCTTCCACGCATCACCTAGAACAGAGAAAACTGTATACTTTAAACGAATAACATATCAACTTATTAAAAGAGTTACACTATTACTCTTAACTCTTACCAATATTCAACACGTTTGCTATACCATTAATAACAGTCACTTTGCAACATCAAGATTAAACGCTACCTATTCATCAGTGTTTTTTCGCTTGCTATACTATTCGTCTGTTTTTTTGTACATTCAATTTTATAGTATTTTTATTATTGAGATCAACTGTATAGTAGAATCCTCGCGACACGAATTGCACGCACGAATTAAGATGACATTCTTTAAAAATATTAAAAGATAATATATAATACTTCATTTCACATGGCAACTTGTCAGTGGCTACAAGGTTGTACCAAACCCTCTCCCCAAATGCTCAGGGTTGTGTCTCAAAATTTTGAGATTTTAGGTAAAATCAATATTTGAGATTTAGCCTTATATAGGTAATCCATTTTAACTTTGTCTTCTTAATTTTCTTAGTTTTAAAATTATTGATCATAATTGTAGAACTAAGCAATTCTAATATTTCACTCTTAATAGACACAATATGTGGCTAATTCATTCAATTTATCTTATAATTTAGTTGATCACAAGTAGAATTTATGTAATTTTAACTTTGAAAATATCTTTATCAGTAAAAACAAGAATTATATATAATTTAACGAAAAAGAGTCAAGAGTGAATGAGAACAATGACATAGGAATGAAAAATTGAAATCACAAAGATACGTGAGGTCAAGGGATGAAAATATAAAAGGGAAAGAAATAAAATAAAATTTATTATATAATTATAAAAGATTATATATCAATAATTATTATCACTATATTGGCAAAAAAATGTATTTCCATGCAGCATGAAATATAAAAAAATAATGAAATTATTATTTTACTTCTAATAATTTAAATTAACAATAAATATAATTTTGAAACATGTGAAAGAATTTTGAGAATTCTAGAGATTGTGGGTCTTAGGCAACCTGTCTCACTTGCCTAAAGGTCCTATACGACCTTACCTCCTACAACGCCATCTCCACGAGTCACTCCACTTGAAATTTGGTCAATCACAGCCATGGAACCATGGCAGCTAGTCTCGCATGTCAAAACACACTGTCACCACCGACAACTCCATCCAACATCAAATTCAGTTCCATGTTGTTGCACCTACTTCAACTTTCTACGCAACTTGCTTAATGCAATGAAAATAAGAAAATAGTGAGAAAGGGTGATAGAAAGTCTAAAAGCGTCGTTGAAATTAGATACACGTCATTCTTAAGTTTTTGTTTAGAATTTTTGTTTTATATTTTTGAAACGGCATTTCTCTAGTTCTTCATTGCTCAATCATTCCAGTTACTCTTCATTCTAGACATTCTACTAAGTTCCAAGTTACTAAAATTCTAATATTTCCTTTGAATCGTAAATCGTCCAAATTTTTGGTTGCTTTGAAACATTTTAATTATTTAAATGATTGTTTCCAGATATTTTGTTAAACAAACTATTTTGGACTTCAAATTTCATGTCATTGTTTCTTCTTAGATACATTTATATATTGTACTCTAACCTTATTGATATAATCGATTGTTTTTTTTTTGTTGGTAAAATCGATTCTTCAGTTATAAATACCACAAAATAAACATTTAGTATCCTTCTTACACAATTGCAAAAATAATTGCCACTTTTACGTATTATGATCATTTCATTTCACGTGAGAACTGATATAGTATGTTTGGAACCGTGATGGATTGACGATGAACATACGTCCTGTGTGGAGCTTATTAGTCCACCGTAGATCCAAATGAGCATTAAATAATCTGACCGTTAGAAGAGATGTAAATTTGATTACAAAACCACAAGAAATTGATAACAAAAACATATTCATGTGACATATAATACGTAAAATATATATTTTTACGTAATGCAAAAAATATTTTATGTTGTAGTTCTCGTGTGACATAAATTTTTTATATTTATTCTCCTCCAAAAAGTTATTCTATTTTTTACGTACATTAATCTTGATATAGTATACATGACTAAACACTTAATATAATTATTACTTTATAAGTGATATAATTATTAAGCAATCAAGTAAACACACTGCTTGTTAGTCAAAAAAAGTAAATTCATCTTATTTATGGACAATCAATATCGTAATCTTATTTTTAAGAAAATAAGAAATATGATATAAATTATAGCATATACTTATTAGGTGTAATTAATTTACTGTATTAAACTTAGAATAATCTTCTAATTATTCAGTTAACTTGTATCAAGGTAAGATAATTTAATAAATGAGTTTTTTGTCGCCATTGTTGTTAGTTCTTTTGGCTCTCCAGTGACCATCTGAGGTATCCCTACAAGCTTCGACTCTTTGACTCATTTTTGGAACTAATCCCTTAGTCGACTGTAAGAGGTATATGATTTTGAAATAGGGTGTCTTCCCGAGATTCGAACACGAATTCTCCTCCTGGGGGATACTGAGTTACCACAGCAACCAACCCCAAGTTCGTTGGTCACCTTGGTTGCAAACTATATCATATAATTATTGTTTTTATATGACAACCCCAAGAATATTTAATGAATATTTAACTACTATACAGAATTATATCTTACAATAATTTTTGTTTGGCCTACAAAAATTCAATGAATCCAATAATAGATTCAAAATTTAAGGAAAAAAAATGTTTCTTTTAATTTATTGGTTAATTAATTATATCTTATAATATTTGATATGATATATAAAAAAATTATTACATCTAAAATATTATTATAAATTCATATCAAAATATTTTTTATGTTGTTAAATATAAAATATTTGTATTATTTAATAAATATATATAGTGATTATCTAAAAGAAACGAATTAATTATCTTATATAGTATCAATAGATAGATACATCACTAGATGGATGTCGACAAAGAATACAAAATGGATTTCAACTTTTGTGCTTTCTTAAGTTACAGTAGTAGCAAACATCATTTTTGCAATTAAGAGCTTAAAAAGGATAAGGTAACTTTATATATTACATCTCATATTAATTATTTCGATAAATACGAATTTATTTTCTTTCAATTACGAAAAATGTGAGTGCTAATAATTAATTTGAAAGTCGCAAATAAATGTCCGGCATTGCCGGAGTTAAAACACAGTATTCCCTGGCCAGAATAGTGCAACCCTAGCTAGTAGCAATACTTTGTTGTTGATAATAACAAATAATTAGCAAAAACAATGACAAAAATGATTTGGCGGTTTCTTTCCAATAATTTTGCATCGACCTCCTTTGTAGCAGTGGCTTGAGCAAATGTCATTACAATGGGGGTCGTCTTTACCCGGAACGCACTGGCCTATATGATTGTCATTGCAACACTTGACTGCATCTGGGTTACCCATCAATGCGGCACTGTCCATTACCACAGCCTCGCCCATCGCTTTCTCATATCCTGATTCCACTTCAATTCGATTCACACAAAAATTAAACACTGTAACTTTATGTAGAAATAAATAACTGACCAATATGTTTAATTTGATTTTTGCGCTCCATTAGTAGTTTGGAAATGCATGAAAAGAAAGATTCACTGTACAGAGACAATTTTTTACTTTTTAGTATCACGATATCGATTTTATCAATTCAAAAAATTATTTTTACAAATTTTAAGTGAAAGAAATTGAATAGTATGTCGTGAAATATATAGAACAACATGTAGAGAATAAAAATCCCACACAAATATATAATCAACAAAAGAATAATTTAATATGCATCACAAGAAACTTCTAATTTTATAGGCTAGTATATTGTTGTTTGATCTGTCACTCATTCGATTTGGGTTGTCTACGGCCAAAATATCTTGCGATCCATCTTTGTCAATACATCTCGATCATTCGATCAAGAATGGAAGATTCACGCTTCAAATTTACCGAATCAGATTTTAAATAAAAACTTATAATACCAACCATCGATCTTGATCCAATGACCGAGATGTCCTCGATCAGTAGTGAATGCAGGGTATGCTGACCGCATCAAAGCAACAAAGAATAGAAAGAAAAATTCTTATTTGCATTTATCATGAAAATGAATTTACCCAAGAAAATGATGATAACAATGCATGCAAGAGGTAGGAGTTTTCTCACTCTAGCCATCATCAAATTTGTTAATAAGTTTAATCGGTGCTACGGATATGAAAACTTGGAATGAAACATTTTTATACACAACTAGAGGAACAAGTTTCCTTCCACGCATCACCTAGAACAGAGAAAACTGTGCGCCTTAAACGAGTAACATATCAACTTATTAAAAGAGTTACACTATTACTCTTAACTCTTACCAATATTCAACACGTTTGCTATACCATTAATAACAGTCACTTTGCAACATCAAGATTAAACGCTACCTATTCATCAGTGTTTTTTCGCTTGCTATACTATTCGTCTGTTTTTTTGTACATTCAATTTTATAGTATTTTTATTATTGAGATCAACTGTATAGTAGAATCCTCGCGACACGAATTGCACGCACGAATTAAGATGACATTCTTTAAAAATATTAAAAGATAATATATAATACTTCATTTCACATGGCAACTTGTCAGTGGCTACAAGGTTGTACCAAACCCTCTCCCCAAATGCTCAGTGGTTGTGTCTAAAATTTTTGAGATTTTAGGTAAAATCAATATTTGAGATTTAGCCTTATATAGGTAATCCATTTTAACTTTGTCTTCTTAATTTTCTTAGTTTTAAAATTATTGATCATAATTGTAGAACTAAGCAATTCTAATATTTCACTCTTAATAGACACAATATGTGGCTAATTCATTCAATTTATCTTATAATTTAGTTGATCACAAGTAGAATTTATGTAATTTTAACTTTGAAAATATCTTTATCAGTAAAAACAAGAATTATATATAATTTAACGAAAAAGAGTCAAGAGTGAATGAGAACAATGACATAGGAATGAAAAATTGAAATCACAAAGATACGTGAGGTCAAGGGATGAAAATATAAAAGGGAAAGAAATAAAATAAAATTTATTATATAATTATAAAAGATTATATATCAATAATTATTATCACTATACTGGCAAAAAAATGTATTTCCATGCAGCATGAAATATAAAAAAATAATGAAATTATTATTTTACTTCTAATAATTTAAATTAACAATAAATATAATTTTGAAACATGTGAAAGAATTTTGAGAATTCTAGAGATTGTGGGTCTTAGGCAACCTGTCTCACTTGCCTAAAGGTCCTATACGACCTTACCTCCTACAACGCCATCTCCACGAGTCACTCCACTTGAAATTTGGTCAATCACAGCCATGGAACCATGGCAGCTAGTCTCGCATGTCAAAACACACTGTCACCACCGACAACTCCATCCAACATCAAATTCAGTTCCATGTTGTTGCACCTACTTCAACTTTCTCGCAACTTGCTTAATGCAATGAAAATAAGAAAATAGTGAGAAAGGGTGATAGAAAGTCTAAAAGCGTCGTTGAAATTAGATACACGTCATTCTTAAGCTTTTGTTTAGAATTTTTGTTTTATATTTTTGAAACGGCATTTCTCTAGTTCTTCTGTTGCTCAATCATTCCAGTTACTCTTCATTCTAGACATTCTACTAAGTTCCAAGTTACTAAAATTCTAATATTTCCTTTGAATCGTCGTCCAAATTTTTGGTTGCTTTGAAACATTTTAATTATTTAAATGATTGTTTCCAGATATTTTGTTAAACAAACTATTTTGGACTTCAAATTTCATGTCATTGTTTCTTCTTAGATACATTTATATATTGTACTCTAACCTTATTGATATAATCGATTGTTTAGTTTTTTTTTTGTTGGTAAAATCGATTCTTCAGTTATAAATACCACAAAATAAACATTTAGTATCCTTCTTACACAATTGCAAAAATAATTGCCACTTTTACGTATTATGATCATTTCATTTCACGTGAGAACTGATATAGTATGTTTGGAACCGTGATGGATTGACGATGAACATACGTCCTGTGTGGAGCTTATTAGTCCACCGTAGATCCAAATGAGCATTAAATAATCTGACCGTTAGAAGAGATGTAAATTTGATTACAAAACCACAAGAAATTGATAACAAAAACATATTCATGTGACATATAATACGTAAAATATATATTTTTACGTAATGCAAAAAAATATTTTATGTTGTAGTTCTCGTGTGACATAAATTTTTATATTTATTCTCCTCCAAAAAGTTATTCTATTTTTTACGTACATTAATCTTGATATAGTATACATGACTAAACACTTAATATAATTATTACTTTATAAGTGATATAATTATTAAGCAATCAAGTAAACACACTGTTCCGTCAAAAAAGTAAATTCATCTTATTTATGGACAATCAATATCGTAATCTTATTTTTAAGAAAATAAGAAATATGATATAAATTATAGCATATACTTATTAGGTGTAATTAATTTACTGTATTAAACTTAGAATAATCTTCTAATTATTCAGTTAACTTGTATCAAGGTAAGATAATTTAATAAATGAGTTTTTTGTCGCCATTGTTGTTAGTTCTTTTGGCTCTCCAGTGACCATCTGAGGTATCCCTACAAGCTTCGACTCTTTGACTCATTTTTGGAACTAATCCCTTAGTCGACTGTAAGAGGTATATGATTTCGAAATAGGGTGTCTTCCCGTGATTCGAACACGAATTCTCCTCCTGGGGGATACTGAGTTACCACAGCAACCAACCCCAAGTTCGTTGGTCACCTTGGTTGCAAACTATATCATATAATTATTGTTTTTATATGACAACCCCAAGAATATTTAATGAATATTTAACTACTATACAGAATTATATCTTACAATAATTTTTGTTTGGCCTACAAAAATTCAATGAATCCAATAATAGATTCAAAATTTAAGGAAAAAAAATGTTTCTTTTAATTTATTGGTTAATTAATTATATCTTATAATATTTGATATGATATATAAAAAAGTTATTACATCTAAAATATTATTATAAATTCATATCAAAATATTTTTATGTTGTTAAATATAAAATATTTGTATTATTTAATAAATATATATAGTGATTATCTAAAAGAAACGAATTAATTATCTTATATAGTATCAATAGATAGATACATCACTAGATGGATGTCAGACAAAAGAATACAAAATGGATTTCAACTTTTGTGCTTTCTTAAGTTACAGTAGTAGCAAACATCATTTTTGCAATTAAGAGCTTAAAAAGGATAAGGTAACTTTATATATTACATCTCATATTAATTATTTCGATAAATACGAATTTATTTTCTTTCAATTACGAAAAATGTGAGTGCTAATAATTAATTTGAAAGTCGCAAATAAATGTCCGGCATTGCCGGAGTTAAAACACAGTATTCCCTGGCCAGAATAGTGCAACCCTAGCTAGTAGCAATACTTTGTTGTTGATAATAACAAATAATTAGCAAAAACAATGACAAAAATGATTTGGCGGTTTCTTTCCAATAATTTTGCATCGACCTCCTTTGTAGCAGTGGCTTGAGCAAATGTCATTACAATGGGGGTCGTCTTTACCCGGAACGCATAGCCTATATGATTGTCATTGCAACACTTGACTGCATCTGGGTTACCCATCAATGCGCACTTGTCCATTACCACAGCCTCGCCATCGCTTTCTCATATCCTCGATTCCACTTCAATTGATTGACACAAAAATTAAACATCAGTAACTTTATGTAGAAATAAATAAGCTGACCAATATGTTTAATTTGATTTTTGCGCTCCATTAGTAGTTTGGAAATGCATGAAAAGAAAGATTCACTGTCTGAGAGACAATTTTTACTTTTTAGTATCACGATATCGATTTTATCAATTCGAAAAATTATTTTTACAAATTTTAAGTGAAAGAAATTGAATAGTATGTCGTGAAATATATAGAACAACATGTAGAGAATAAAAATCCCACACAAATATATAATCAACAAAAGAATAATTTAATATGCATCACAAGAAACTTCTAATTTTATAGGCTAGTATATTGTTGTTTGATCTGTCACTCATTCGGATTTGGGTTGTCTACGGCCAAAATATCTTGCAGTCACTGCTGTCAGTACATCTCAGTCATTCGATCAAGAATGGAAGATTCACGTTTCAAATTTACCGAATCAGATTTTAAATAAAAACTTATAATACCAACCATCGATCTTGATCCAATGACCGAGATGTCCTGACTGTAGTGAATGCAGGGTATGCTGACCGCATCAAAGCAACAAAGAATAGAAAGAAAAATTCTTATTTGCATTTATCATGAAAATGAATTTACCCAAGAAAATGATGATAACAATGCATGCAAGAGGTAGGAGTTTTCTCACTCTAGCCATCATCAAATTTGTTAATAAGTTTAATCGGTGCTACGGATATGAAAACTTGGAATGAAACATTTTTATACACAACTAGAGGAACAAGTTTCCTTCCACGCATCACCTAGAACAGAGAAAAGCGTATACCTTAAACGAGTAACATATCAACTTATTAAAAGAGTTACACTATTACTCTTAACTCTTACCAATATTCAACACGTTTGCTATACCATTAATAACAGTCACTTTGCAACATCAAGATTAAACGCTACCTATTCATCAGTGTTTTTTCGCTTGCTATACTATTCGTCTGTTTTTTTGTACATTCAATTTTATAGTATTTTTATTATTGAGATCAACTGTATAGTAGAATCCTCGCGACACGAATTGCACGCAGGAATTAAGATGACATTCTTTAAAAATATTAAAAGATAATATATAATACTTCATTTCACATGGCAACTTGTCAGTGGCTACAAGGTTGTACCAAACCCTCTCCCCAAATGCTCAGGGTTGTGTCTCAAAATTTTGAGATTTTAGGTAAAATCAATATTTGAGATTTAGCCTTATATAGGTAATCCATTTTAACTTTGTCTTCTTAATTTTCTTAGTTTTAAAATTATTAATCATAATTGTAGAACTAAGCAATTCTAATATTTCACTCTTAATAGACACAATATGTGGCTAATTCATTCAATTTATCTTATAATTTAGTTGATCACAAGTAGAATTTATGTAATTTTAACTTTGAAAATATCTTTATCAGTAAAAACAAGAATTATATATAATTTAACTAAAAGAGTCAAGAGTGAATGAGAACAATGACATAGGAATGAAAAATTGAAATCACAAAGATACGTGAGGTCAAGGGATGAAAATATAAAAGGGAAAGAAATAAAATAAAATTTATTATATAATTATAAAAGATTATATATCAATAATTATTATCACTATATTGGCAAAAAAATGTATTTCCATGCAGCATGAAATATAAAAATAATGAAATTATTATTTTACTTCTAATAATTTAAATTAACAATAAATATAATTTTGAAACATGTGAAAGAATTTTGAGAATTCTAGAGATTGTGGGTCTTAGGCAACCTGTCTCACTTGCCTAAAGGTCCTATACGACCTTACCTCCTACAACGCCATCTCCACGAGTCACTCCACTTGAAATTTGGTCAATCACAGCCATGGAACCATGGCAGCTAGTCTCGCATGTCAAAACACACTGTCACCACCGACAACTCCATCCAACATCAAATTCAGTTCCATGTTGTTGCACCTACTTCAACTTTCTCGCAACTTGCTTAATGCAATGAAAATAAGAAAATAGTGAGAAAGGGTGATAGAAAGTCTAAAAGCGTCGTTGAAATTAGATACACGTCATTCTTAAGTTTTTGTTTAGAATTTTTGTTTTATATTTTTGAAACGGCATTTCTCTAGTTCTTCTGTTGCTCAATCATTCCAGTTACTCTTCATTCTAGACATTCTACTAAGTTCCAAGTTACTAAAATTCTAATATTTCCTTTGAATCGTCGTCCAAATTTTTGGTTGCTTTGAAACATTTTAATTATTTAAATGATTGTTTCCAGATATTTTGTTAAACAAACTATTTTGGACTTCAAATTTCATGTCATTGTTTCTTCTTAGATACATTTATATATTGTACTCTAACCTTATTGATATAATCGATTGTTTAGTTTTTTTTTTTGTTGGTAAAATCGATTCTTCAGTTATAAATACCACAAAATAAACATTTAGTATCCTTCTTACACAATTGCAAAAATAATTGCCACTTTTACGTATTATGATCATTTCATTTCACGTGAGAACTGATATAGTATGTTTGGAACCGTGATGGATTGACGATGAACATACGTCCTGTGTGGAGCTTATTAGTCCACCGTAGATCCAAATGAGCATTAAATAATCTGACCGTTAGAAGAGATGTAAATTTGATTACAAAACCACAAGAAATTGATAACAAAAACATATTCATGTGACATATAATACGTAAAATATATATTTTTACGTAATGCAAAAAATATTTTATGTTGTAGTTCTCGTGTGACATAAATTTTTATATTTATTCTCCTCCAAAAAGTTATTCTATTTTTTTACGTACATTAATCTTGATATAGTATACATGACTAAACACTTAATATAATTATTACTTTATAAGTGATATAATTATTAAGCAATCAAGTAAACACACTGTTCCGTCAAAAAAAGTAAATTCATCTTATTTATGGACAATCAATATCGTAATCTTATTTTTAAGAAAATAAGAAATATGATATAAATTATAGCATATACTTATTAGGTGTAATTAATTTACTGTATTAAACTTAGAATAATCTTCTAATTATTCAGTTAACTTGTATCAAGGTAAGATAATTTAATAAATGAGTTTTTTGTCGCCATTGTTGTTAGTTCTTTTGGCTCTCCAGTGACCATCTGAGGTATCCCTACAAGCTTCGACTCTTTGACTCATTTTTGGAACTAATCCCTTAGTCGACTGTAAGAGGTATAACAGTTTTCGAAATAGGGTGTCTTCCCAGGATTCGAACACGAATTCTCCTCCTGGGGGATACTGAGTTACCACAGCAACCAACCCCAAGTTCGTTGGTCACCTTGGTTGCAAACTATATCATATAATTATTGTTTTTATATGACAACCCCAAGAATATTTAATGAATATTTAACTACTATACAGAATTATATCTTACAATAATTTTTGTTTGGCCTACAAAAATTCAATGAATCCAATAATAGATTCAAAATTTAAGGAAAAAAAATGTTTCTTTTAATTTATTGGTTAATTAATTATATCTTATAATATTTGATATGATATATAAAAAAATTATTACATCTAAAATATTATTATAAATTCATATCAAAATATTTTTATGTTGTTAAATATAAAATATTTGTATTATTTAATAAATATATATAGTGATTATCTAAAAGAAACGAATTAATTATCTTATATAGTATCAATAGATAGATACATCACTAGATGGATGTCAGACAAAAGAATACAAAATGGATTTCAACTTTTGTGCTTTCTTAAGTTACAGTAGTAGCAAACATCATTTTTGCAATTAAGAGCTTAAAAAGGATAAGGTAACTTTATATATTACATCTCATATTAATTATTTCGATAAATACGAATTTATTTTCTTTCAATTACGAAAAATGTGAGTGCTAATAATTAATTTGAAAGTCGCAAATAAATGTCCGGCATTGCCGGAGTTAAAACACAGTATTCCCTGGCCAGAATAGTGCAACCTAGCTAGTAGCAATACTTTGTTGTTGATAATAACAAATAATTAGCAAAAACAATGACAAAAATGATTTGGCGGTTTCTTTCCAATAATTTTGCATCGACCTCCTTTGTAGCAGTGGCTTGAGCAAATGTCATTACAATGGGGGTCGTCTTTACCGAGCATGGCCTATATGATTGTCATTGCAACACTTGATCGCATCTGGGTTACCCATCAATGCGGCCTGTCCATTACCACACTCGCCCATTGCTTTCTCATATCCTGATTCCACTTCAATTCGATTCACACAAAAATTAAACACTGTAACTTTATGTAGAAATAAATAACTGACCAATATGTTTAATTTGATTTTTGCGCTCCATTAGTAGTTTGGAAATGCATGAAAAGAAAGATTCACTGTACAGAGACAATTTTTTACTTTTTAGTATCACGATATCGATTTTATCAATTCGAAAAATTATTTTTACAAATTTTAAGTGAAAGAAATTGAATATATATAGAACAACATGTAGAGAATAAAAATCCCACACAAATATATAATCAACAAAAGAATAATTTAATATGCATCACAAGAAACTTCTAATTTTATAGGCTAGTATATTGTTGTTTGATCTGTCACTCATTCGGATTTGGGTTGTCTACGGCCAAAATATCTTGCAGTCACTGCTGTCAGTACATCTCAGTCATTCGATCAAGAATGGAAGATTCACGTTTCAAATTTACCGAATCAGATTTTAAATAAAAACTTATAATACCAACCATCGATCTTGATCCAACGACCGAGATGTCCTGACTGTAGTGAATGCAGGGTATGCTGACCGTATCAAAGCAACAAAGAATAGAAAGAAAAATTCTTATTTGCATTTATCATGAAAATGAATTTACCCAAGAAAATGATGATAACAATGCATGCAAGAGGTAGGAGTTTTCTCACTCTAGCCATCATCAAATTTGTTAATAAGTTTAATCGGTGCTACGGATATGAAAACTTGGAATGAAACATTTTTATACACAACTAGAGGAACAAGTTTCCTTCCACGCATCACCTAGAACCGAGAAAATCGTGCGCCTTAAACGAGTAACATATCAACTTATTAAAAGAGTTACACTATTACTCTTAACTCTTACCAATATTCAACACGTTTGCTATACCATTAATAATCATCACTTTGCAACATCAAGATTAAACGCTACCTATTCATCGTTGTTTTTTCGCTTGCTATACTATTAAATCTGCTTTTTTGTACATTCAATTTTATAGTATTTTTATTATTGAGAACAACTGTATAGTAGAATCCTCGCGACACGAATTGCACGCACGAATTAAGATGACATTCTTTAAAAATATTAAAAGATAATATATAATACTTCATTTCACCTGGCAACTTGTCAGTGGCTGCAAGGTTGTACCAAACCCTCTCCCGAAATGCTCAGGGTTGTGTCTCAAAATTTTGAGGTTTTAGGTAAAATCTATATTTGAGATTTAGCCTTATATAGGTAATCCATTTTAACTTTGTCTTCTTAATTTTCTTAGTTTTAAAATTATTGATCATAATTGTAGAACTAAGCAATTCTAATATTTCACTCTTAATAGACACAATATGTGGCTAATTCATTCAATTTAGTTGATCACGGGTAGAATTTAAGTAATTTTAACTTTGAAAATATCTTTATCAGTAAAAACAAGAATGATATATAATTTAACGAAAAAGAGTCAAGAGTGAATGAGAATAACGACATAGGAATGAAAAATTGAAATCACAAAGATACGAGAGGTCAAGGGATGAAAATGTAAAAGGGAAAGAAATAAAATAAAATTTATTATATATTTATAAAAGATTATATATCAATAATTATTAGCACTACACTGGCAAAAAATTTATTTCCATGCAGCATGAAATATAAAAAAAATAATGAAATTATTATTTTACTTCTAATAATTTAAATTAACAATAAATATAATTTTGAAACATAAATATAATTTTGAAACTTGTGAAAGAATTTTGAGAATTCTAGAGATTGTGGGTCTTAGGCAACCTGTCTCACTTGCCTAAAGGTCCTATACGACCTTACCTCCCACAATGTCATCTCCACAAGTCACTCCACTTGAAATTGGGTCAATCACAGCCATTGAACCATGACAACTAGTCTCGCATATCAAAACACACTGTCACCACCGACAACTCCATCCAACATGAAATTCAGCTCCATGTTGTAGCACCTACTTCAACTTTCTCGCAACTTGCTTAATGCAATGAAAATAAGAAAATAGTGAGAAACGGTGATAGAAAGTCTAAAACCGTCATTGAAATTAGATACACGTCATTCTTAAGTTTTTGTTTAGAATTTTTGTTTTATATTTTTGAAACGGCATTTCTCTAGTTCTTTTGTTGCTCAACCATTCCAGGTTACTCTTCATTCTAGACATTCTACTGAGTTCCAAGTTACTAAAATTCTAATATTTCCTTTGAATCGCTGTCCAAATTTTTGGTTGCTTTGAAACATTTTAATTATTTAAATGATTGTTTCCAGATATTTTGTTAAACAAACTATTTTGGACTTCAAATTTCATGTCATTGTTTCTTCTTAGATACATTTATATATTGTACTCTAACCTTGTTTCTTCTTAGATACATTTATATATTGTACTCTAACCTTATTGATATAATCGATTGTTTAGTATTTTTTTTTTTTTGCTGGTAAAATCGATTCTTCAGTTATAAATACCACAAAATAAACATTTAGTATCCTTCTTACACATTTGCAAAAATAATTGCCACTTTTACGTATTATGATCATTTCATTTCACGTGATAACTAATATAGTATGTTTGGAACCGTGATGGATTGATGATGAACATACGTCCTGTGTGGAGCTTATTAGTCCACTGTAGATCCAAATGAGCCTTAAATAATCAGACCGTTAGAAGAGATGTAAATTTGACTACAAAACCACAAGAAATTGGTAACAAAAACATATTCATGTGACATATAATATGTAAAAAATATATTATTACGTAATGCAAAAAATATTTTATGTTGTGGTTCTCGTGTGACATAAATTTTTTATATTTATTCTCCTCCAAAATGTTATTCTATTTTTTTACGTACATTAATCTTGATATAGTACACATGACTAAACACTTAATATAATTATTACTTTATAAGTGATATAATTATTAACCAATCAAGTAAACACACCGTTCCGTCAAAAAAAGTAAATTCATCTTATTTATGGACAATCAATTACGTAATCTTATTTTTTAAGAAAATAAGAAATATGATATAAATTATAGCATATACTTATTACGTGTAATTAATTTACTGTATTAAACTTAGAATAATCTTCTAATTATTCAGTTAACTTGTATCAAGGTAAGATAATTTAATAAATGAGTTTTTTGTCGCCATTGTTGTTAGTTCTTTTGGCTCTCGAGTGACCATCTGAGGTATCCCTACAAGCTTCGACTCATTTTTGGAACTAATCACTTAGTCGACTGTAAGAGGTATAACAGTTTTCAAAATAGGGTGTCTTCCCATGATTCGAACATGAATTCTCCTCCTGGGGGATACTGAGTTACCACATCAACCAACCCCAAGTTCGTTGGTCACCTTGGTTGCAAACTATATCATATGATTATTATTTTTATATGACAACCCCAAGAATATTTAATGAATATTTAACTACTATACAGAACTATATCTTACAATAATTTTTGTTTGGCCTACAAAAATTCAATGAATCCAATAATAGATTCAAAATTTAAGGTAAAAAAATGTTTCTTTTAATTTATTGGTTAATTAATTATATCTTATAATATTTGATATGATATAAAAAAAATTATTACATCTAAAATTTTATTATAAATTCAAATCAAAATATTTTTATGTTGTTAAATATATAATATTTGTATTATTTAATAAATATATATAGTGATTATCTAAAAGAAACGAGTTAATTATCTTATATAGTATAAATAGATAGATACATCAATAGATGCATGTCAAACAAAAGAATACAAAATGGATTTCAACTTTTGTGCTTTCTAAAGTTACAGTCGTAGCAAACATCATTTTTGCAATTAAGAGCTTAAAAAGGATAAGATAACTTTATATATTACATCTCATATTAATTATTTTGATAAATACGAATTTATTTTCTTTCAATTACGAAAAATGTGCGTGCTAATAATTAATTTGAAAGTCACAAATAAATGTCCGGTGTAACATCCCAAAACCCTTAAGCCTATTTATTAGAAAACCTAAGTGAAAAAGAGATTTAATCCTTGAGGATTAAATATAGTACACAGCCTTAATTTGGTAGTTTAAAACCAATTTGGAATCAAAGGGTAAAATGGTAATTTTACCCAATGATTTAGGATTTGTGGGACTGATTAATTAGGAGTAGTTTTAATTGATTAAAATTACTTAAGTTATTATTAGGAACCTAAGATTTAATCAAGAGGATTAATAAGGGTTTATTGGCAAGTTTTTAATTAACTTAACCCAAGTGACCACCATACACCATGTTTCATTTAAATCCACCCTAGAACTCACTCCAAACCCTATTACTCCCTCCCTCCATCGATTTCCAGCAGCCACAAACAAAGGAAGAAGCAAAAATTAGAAATGTAGAGAGAAGGAAGAAGAGGAAAAAGGGGAAAAGAAGAAGAAAGCTAGGGTTTTGGGGCTAGAAGAGGGTGAAGATTTGAAGACTCCATTCAATCCTTGTCAAAGGAGGAGTTTGGGCTGAACATCCTCCATTGTTGAAGCTTCAAGAGCTGGTTCAAGGAAGCAAGAAGGAGGAGCTCGAAATTATAAGAGGGAGAAGGAAGGAGAACTCAAGCTATTCAACTCCATTTCTTCTTTTTGAGGTGAGTTCTTCTCCTTTAGGTGGTGGGCAATAAGGCCCCCATTAGGGTTTTTATTTCCTTTTGCATGTGGTTTAGTTAGTCTAAGGTTCAGATTGTGGAGTGGGAATTTGATGTTGGACTTAGTAGAAGTTTGGGTTACAACCTAGTGAACATGCATGTTAAGACTTTATCTGGTATTTCGAGTATAACTCTCTCTATACACCTTGGATTGAAATGCTTCTTATTTCTGTGTAAACTAGACATGAGGGGCTTCATTTTAGGCCCAAGAATCACTTGAAAATGTTAAGAATTGAATTAGATATAGAATTTACAAGTTAAGGAATGAATGCTGTCCTGTTTTCTGACATCAGTTGCTTGTTTGTTAAAACTGCACTAATTGGGAGGACATCCTCTAAAATAAAAATTATATTCATAAACTAGACATCCTAAGCTTTCCAATGAGTGGTCGTTTGCCCAATTCTGACTCCGTTTGATATGTTAATAAAATCTGCGAAGTTGACGCTCGTCTGCAGAAATTCTGCAGAGGCCTGACACGGCCGTTTTGCACAGCACGGCCAGGCCGTGTTTCATGCTGTTTCTTCACTAATTTCTACCTTGTTTTGGTAGGTTTGGGTTATGGTTTTGGTCTTTAACCTATAGGGTTTCAATCCTAGTTAGATTGTAATGCAAATGAGCTTAGATTATTTATCAATGAATGTTTTTACTTGCATGTGGACTTAATTGGTGGAGAAGATCAATCTGAGCTCAGAACGATGGAAGAAGAGGAAAGGGGATTTTTGGAACTCAAATCCCTAATTTGGGATTATTAAGGTAACATAGACTTCCCCCAAAACATTCCTTAGGGTGTGCTAGGCTTTAAGATTAAATTTATTTGTTCAATAATTACTTATTAATTATACTAAATAGTCTTGTATGGGGTTTGACTGAAATAGGGTTGGACGGCTGCCCCTAACCCCCCTAAAACAATGTGTGTTGTTTGTGACCATTGCGAGTTCCACTGAGCTACAATCGAAATTACACAAATTGTTGTTATGTGTGAAAATATGCGTGATTTCAGATTTGAAGTGGCTCAGCATGTGAGCTAGCCCTTTTGCATGAGTTTGGGCTCTAAGTTACTTGAATGTGAAATTGTATGCACCATGATGTATGTATGTGTTCACTTGGTGTGGTTGTGCTTCATGTATGCTAAGTTCCATGTTTGTCTTGGCTTTGGATATGTCTTGAATTCCTAGTAGTGTATACATATAATTGCCTTGAAACCCTTGTTGAAATTATCTTGGTTTGAATTGGAATGTGAAAAGTGATTGAGCTGAGTCACATGCTTGAATGCTATTGGTTGATTCTAACCATATGAATGTTGTTATTGGTAATGAGTTATTGATGTGTTGTTATTGAATTTAGAAGTGTTGAACTAAAACCTTGTGACTAAGCATGTTAAGAATTCTATTATTTTGATTCTTAATGTGCCTTTGATTCTTAGTATGTATATGTGTGAATTTGCCTTGGATCTACTCCATTGTGATTAGGATTGGGTTGGAATGTGACAAGGAATTTGGAAGTGTAGAAAAACACAATTATGCAGATTTTTCAGCATCAGATCATTTGGCGAACCCCTGGTCGCTAAGCGAGCTTGAGTGCACCAACAGTGCAACTCTACCATCGCTCACTGGGTGACCAACAGCACCATTTTTGTGTGTTTTTCGTTCCTTTCTAATGCTTTCCCCTCTTAAACCTTGTGTTAAGTCTCATTTTCCTATGCTTAAATGAATGGTGTGAGGCTAAAAGGAATGTGTTAGAGCCATACATTATTTGATAATGAATTGTGATGTGTTGTGTGTTAATGATTTATGATTGAGTTTGGTTAAGGTTAAGGATAATATGAGACTATGACAAATGTGAAATAGCAATGCATTAATTGAAAATGTTTTGTGAATAAGTTTGATTGTGTTTGAGGGTGTTTGCGTAATAATGCAAACTCGTCTTTGGTTATTTGAGGGTTTTTCCAATTACGAGGATCCCTTGGTGGAGCGGTATATAAATGAATAGCTCTCACTCTTTTCTTGGGTTATTGAGTGGCACCAAGTAGGTATGTAACACCCGGGATTCGGCCTATAGCTCAGTTGGTAGCAGCAAGGTGCTTCCCGTCCCCTTAGCCCACAAAAAGGGACGCGGTTCGAGCCTTGCGTAAGGCAAAAAACATTCCTAGTGGGGGGAATGAAGTCCTATGAGTGGCATCGCGGGGGCCGAAGGCCGAATCCCGGGTGTTACAATAAAAGGCGCCTTTTATTGTAACACCCGGGATTCGGACTTCGGCCCCCGCGATGCCACTCATAGGACTTCTCCCCCCCTCAAGGGAGTTTTTGCCTTTCGCAAGACTCGAACCCGTGACCTTTTTTAGGGCTAAGGGCCACGGAAGCACCTTGCTGCTACCAACTGAGCTATAACACCCCAAATTTCTAAGCTAAGTTGAGAATAAGTGATGAGGAGAATTGTGTGATTGTATCCAAGCTTAATTTGATTTCAAGGTGAGTGGATATAATTACACAAAGTTTTGATAAGAAAATTAATGGGTTGAGTTGAGGAATAAGTGTGGTTTTAATCCTAAGATGGTTGAAGGTGTTGATTTGTAGCTATGGAAGTTGATTTGAGAAGAAAGTCTCAAGGTTTGGTGTTAGAACTAAGTTTTTCTGGTTTTTCTGCAGTGTGAATTGATTCCTATAGCTTAGGAATCGATTCACAGCATTAAAACTCCATCGGCATCAAATTCCAGCAGTGGGAATCGATTCACAGAAGCCAGGAATCGATTCACATAAAACAGGCTGCTGGGACTCGCATGCAGGAATCGATTCACTCATTAAAACTGCGATTCAGGCACTTTTTGCACTGTGTGAATCGATTCACACTATGCTGTGAATCGATTCACAGCTGCAAAAGTGTTTAAAAACGCTGTTTTAACGAGCAGAACGCAGAAAGAGAGAAAAGGGAAAAGAAGAGAAAGGGAAAGGAGAAAGAGGAGAGGAGAGCTAGGGTTTCATCCTTTGAGAAGGATTGAAGAGATTCATGTTGGATTTCTTCAATCACTTGCCTAAATGGGGAGTTTGAGAGTGGAGATTTAAGTATTTGGAAGATTTGGGTTTGAACCCTAGAGAGGAGAAGAAGAAGCACGAATTTGGAGAAGAATAAGGGGGAGAAGACCAAGCTCCAGCAAGGATAGCTCAAGTTCTTGGATTGAGAAGGAAGACTGAAGGTTGAAGATCAAGATTTGAGGAGTATTTGGAGAAGCCCTAAGTTGAACAAGAGGGAAAAGCTTGAAGAGGAGCAAAGAGTCCAAAGTTCAACCTTCCTAGCTCAATGTCTTGAAGAATAGAGGTGAGTTCTTCAACCCTTAGGTGATGGGCACCCATAAGTCCCACATATAGGAATTTCACTTCCTTTAGGAACATATGAACCTTAGGTTCAAGTTAGGTTTTAAGTACCTATAAGAGGTTGAGTTGTTATTGCTATGATTGCTATGATTGTTATGATTGTTTTGTGGGCTTGATTAAAAGAGGTTGGATGGCTGCCCCCAACCCCCCACAGTTGAATGTATGCTTGATGTTTTCTCTCTTGAGAACTCCATAGAGTTTCAAGGGATTTGTTAATGTATGTGTTGTCCATTAATTTGGCAAATTGTGAGGCTTGTCTAAGAGCCATAAGCTTAAGTCTTAGAGGTCAAAGAAAGGACCCTAGGAAAAGGATGTATGAATTAGTGTTCATGATTTGGAGTCATTAGAGATAAAGGGATGCTATTAGTGTAAGCTTGATTCATTGAAATGATTGTAGTTTCCTTGAATAGTTAAGTAATGATGATGAATGTATTTATATGAATATGCATACAAGCATAAGCATAATCATAAGCATAAGCATAAGCTAAAGTCCATGGCAAGACTCCTCTATTTATAGGAGTAGATCGGTTTGGTTAGCCAAGTGGGACGCCCTTGGAGGGTTATGACGTCTAACCACCATTCCGAAAGTGTGTAATTGGGGTCTAGGGACCTAAGCCTACGACACTACCCAATAACACAAAGTGCATTACATGCAAAGCATCATATTATATATCTCCTATGAATGGTATAATATGTGAAGTGATGTTAAGTTTATGAATGTTAATGAATTCCTTGTTTATATATATATATATATATATATATATATATATATATATATATATATATATATATTCGGAATTAGTTTAGTCAAGTATATGAAATCTTGGATAGCACATCCCTAGTCACTTAATTATTATATAGTAATGAGCATTGTGATTAGATCACTTAAAGGATAAGCAAGCTAGGTTGATTGGGATTGTGGTATAGAACACAAGGAAAAGCCCAATAGCATAAGAAAAAGCAAAGATGTGTTAAGTACAAAGTGAGTAAGTAAGAACAATACGTTCTTAGTTAATAAGGTTGCAATTTATATTGTATTAAGGTTAGTCGAGCTAAACAAAGGTTAAAGAATGGACATTTGTAGGATTGATGTGGGTTGCTATACATTTATGTGTTTAGTTTAATCACAAGTTGAAAAGTGGCATATTGGCCCTAGGATTACCCTATTTGATTATATGCTAAGTTTTTAACTCAATCTAGCGCCTTCTAAAGCGTCTTAGCTTAGGGATATCGAGAAGTTGCAAGTCAAGTCCTTATGGTACATAGGGAGAGTATGTCTAGGTTTGAAATGCCTAAACTAGTCTTTTCGGCCTAGAATATTCCGAGGAGAGAATGGTGAGGAGTCCGTGAAGGGCTCACTGAGATTTATAATCTCACCCTTTTCTTTTTATTTGTTTTCAGATAAGCAGGTACTGAAGACGATGAGTCAAAGCTCCAAGTTCAGGACTCATAGGCTAGTTTGATATTGCTGTGGGAATTTTATATTCCAAGTTATGAGTAATTTGTAATCTATTCATTCGATTTATGAATTAAGTTTGATTTATGACTTGGATTACTGTAATCAAGTCTGTAAGTTATTAGTAACTCCTGTACTTTAATGTAATTTGTCGTACTTTCATTTATGTTGAGGTGCGGGTGTTACATTATGGTATCAGAGCAGTTCGATCTTATCGGACTGTGAGTCACTAGTTTAGTAATGACTCAGTTTAGGAAGTGTCAGTTTAGTCCTTGTTGGACTGTAGTCAGTTAACAGGAATTTTCCTTTGCCCGAGAACTTCTCTACATATTCTTATGCTTAGTATGGAATATTAAGCCTGATCAACTTAATACTCCATACCGTGTACGAAGAATGTAGTAGATGGAGCTGGCGGACGAGGGAGGAGACCGCATAGGAGTGTGAACTCTGAGAAAGTTTGATGGATAAGGATGATGTAGACAAGGAAGGAGCAGATGCAAGAGCTATCATTAAGTGAGAACCTTCAGAATACGGAAAAAGGGAAACAAGTTCCCACTTTTTCGGAACCAAGAGTAGAGGAATGTCTCAAGAGTGGTCGGAACCATAGTGGTGAGGGTTCGGCTAGGCAAGCGTGTAATTCATGTACCGTCTACCGAGACGCTTTGGAAGTGATTGAAAATGATGAGCAAGTAAGGGGTCTTAATTGTGAGGTTTCAAATCAACTTAGGATGGGCATTTGTAATCGGTTAGGGTTACAACACTGGTTATGCTATCAAGTTGTTTCGCCTAATCCATTGTAAATGGATCCTAGAATGATTGAGATCTTATGATGATTCCCAAGTTAATTCAAGTGCCCTTTGTGGTTAACAGTAAGTGCTCTTAATTGTAGGATTTCAATCGAGTAGGATGGTCGGTTATAATCGGTGAAGGTCTCAACACTTGTTGTTTCAGCAGGATTGGTTAACCTAGCCAATTATAAGTGGATCCTAGGTCGATAGAAATCCTATGATAATCCTTGAGAGAACCTTAGCGTTCCGAGTAGTGATGGTAAGGGTAAGGAACAAGATGGAGTTAGGCGATATGCTACAACGCCCAAATGGTAGTATGGGTCCTTAAGGGTGATCCTACCCTAGTGAAGCAGAAAGGAAACTCTTAAGTCTCCAAGGACTGGTGTCCTTAGTGGAACAACCAACTTCAGAGGATCAGATGAGATGTAGTCTTCAAACTATAGAAGTTTCAAGAAAGCCGAGTCAGCGGAAACCTAAAGTTATTAATGTCTATGTTCGATCTAACGGTTCAGTGCGTCAAGTGAATTCAATTGACCAACTATAGACTTTGCCTTAGCCAAGTAAGAATATTAGTTGGAATAAGACTTAGCCTATGATTGGGTAATGAGATCACTTAATCTCCTGAGCAATTAGTTCCTCTATAGAGATTAATCCCTTTTAGGGTTTCTAATGATTCAGATTGGGTAAGGAGGATAAGACAGGATCAATAAGGTAGATTGTTCCCAAGAATATCAAGGATTTATTTTCTGGATACTTGTTGGTCCATTGGTTATTAAACGCGTCGACCTACATCGCTATCAGATAAAGCCGTGTGGGTTCCGATTTAATTCCAGTAGCATCAAGAAAGGGAGTCAATTCATCAAGCGAAGGAGAGTAGTAGTAAAGTTCATTTAAGAGTGAATATGGTGGGCATCTGAGACTATAAGTTACGGTGAGTCAAGTCGTTAAGTTGAGTCTGATGTGATTCTAATTAGCCACTTGCAAGCTAAGTCTCCAACCAAGTGAGGCTTAGACCTCGTGTGAGACAAAGTTTGCAATCAACTAATGAAAATCAAGTCAGTTTAACCAACGGATACCTCCCAAGAGTTGAGCAACCCTAGAGTTTCAAGTTTCCTAGACCAAGTCAGTTGCAAGACCAAGTCTAGTGAGCTAAATATGGGTATCAACTCCGTAGTTGCGGAAGAGGCCTCTAAGAAAGGATTTCCATTGGTAACATAAGGGTGAATGTCGCGAATGGAAAGTTGTTCAAGGTATGTATTAGTCACCTCTAGGTGACAATTCTATTTTGATAAGATAGTTGCCCAACGACGGGTTGTGAAACCACCAACGATAGCATTGGATGCTGTTTTGGGTAAACTTCCAGGGAGTATTCGAAGGAGAGTATCTTCCAAGAAGTCTAAAGAGATAGAAGGAGCAAAGATTCACTCGCTTGACACCAAAAGGCACGTCTGCAGGGGATTGTGTAGAGGAATTCAAAGAATTCTCCACATACTTAACCTACCTCCAACAAGTATAGGGTGATAAGCAAGCGTAACAATTTCCAGCAGTCAAGAGCAACTGAAAGATAGAACAGCACCAGAGTTAAACTCTCAGACTACAAGTAAAGTATTCCATCTGATGGAAATAAGACGAAAGGAGTTCATTCATTTGAAAAGACGTACGATCAGAGTTGCGCAGCGGAAGCACCAAAAGCCAATTTATTATACTGGAGGATGAGGTAAGAAAGAAAGGCGTGGTTCGGGGACGAGATTCCATGGAGGTGAATCTCTGTTCGCATTCCATCTTTGTCATTAACGCTAAGAAGTTCCTACACCCTTAACTCCACATAAGAAGTCTGGAAGTGAGAACCTATCTCATGGGGGAAAGATTTGAAGATAGTAAGGATATGAGTTACCACCAAATCGGAGGATACCTAGAATCATTCACGATTGCAAGTATTCTGTCGACTAGTGCATAGAGTGATTTCACTTAACCAGTTACACTATTACCCAATGGGCTATGAGAGGAAGTTGTAGTTGAAGTTCCAATAAAAGATGCAGTAATTTTCGAGGACGAAAATTTTTAAAAGGTGGGTAGTAGTGTAACACCCCAAATTTCTAAGCTAAGTTGAGAATAAGTGATGAGGAGAATTGTGTGATTGTATCCAAGCTTAATTTGATTTCAAGGTGAGTGGATATAATTACACAAAGTTTTGATAAGAAAATTAATGGGTTGAGTTGAGGAATAAGTGTGGTTTTAATCCTAAGATGGTTGAAGGTGTTGATTTGTAGCTATGGAAGTTGATTTGAGAAGAAAGTCTCAAGGTTTGGTGTTAGAACTAAGTTTTCCTGGTTTTTCTGCAGTGTGAATCGATTCCTATAGCTTAGGAATCGATTCACAGCATTAAAACTCCATCGGCATCAAATTCCAGCAGTGGGAATCAATTCACAGAAGCCGATGTCGATTCACATAAAGCAGTCTTTGGGACTCGCATGCAGGAATCGATTCACTCATTAAAACTGCGATTCAGGCACTTTTTGCACTGTGTGAATCGATTCACACTATGCTGTGAATCGATTCACAGCTGCAAAAGTGTTTAAAAACGTTGTTTTAACGAGCAGAACGCAGAAAGAGAGAAAAGGGAAAAGAAGAGAACGGGAAAGGAGAAAGAGGAGAGGAGAGCTAGGGTTTCATCCTTTGAGAAGGATTGAAGAGATTCATGTTGGATTTTTTCAATCACTTGCCTAAATGGGGAGTTTGAGAGTGGACATTTAAGTATTTGGAAGATTTGGGTTTGAACCCTAGAGAGGAGAAGAAGAAGCACGAATTTGGAGAAGAATAAGGGGGAGAAGACCAAGCTCCAGCAAGGATAGCTCAAGTTCTTGTTACCAAGTGACTTCAAACACAAGAGGGGGGTGAATTGTGATAGCGGTGCTTATAAAAAAAATTACAGATGAATTACTGAATTAAAAAAAAACTTGCGAAAAGATAAATAACTTGAAGAATAAATTGCAATAAATAAATGACAGAAAATAAATGACCGAAAAATAAATAAAGAACAAAAATAAATAAAGTGCTTGAATGATAAAGAGACAGAGAGCAAAGAAGAGCACGCAAAGAAATTATACGAGTTCGGCCACCAAACACCCCGTGGCCTACGCCCCGTCCCCAAAGCAAAGCACTATGGGATTTTCACTAAATCACTAGCTTTTAAATCAGGTTCAGCTAGAAACCTTTACAACTCTATACCAGAGCAATACGTTCAAGAGATATCACCTCTCTATGAACACCTTGGGATTCCTACCCAAAAAGAAATGATTTTCGTAAATAAAATGAGATGAGAAAGATACACTCAATAGTGCAGATATAACAAATTGAAGCTCAAATAATACAACTCAAATTATGTAGAATAAAAAAACTCTCAAAAATTGTGCTCAAATAAGTGTGAGTGATGGAGAATATTTGACAGAGTTTTAGCACAAAAATTAAGCACTTGTGTTATGTTGAAAAACAATGCTCATGGTGCAGTGCTTTTATAGGCACTGAGAGGAGCGTCACTATAAGAGAAATGTCCGTTGCAGCATTAAAAGGATTTGTCCGTTGCAGCATTTAAAGGGATTTGTCCGTTGCGTTTTGAATATGAAGAATTGAAAACACGGTGACGGAAAAGATTCTCGGACACCACTTGGTGTTCGATATCGTATTTCCATACGACCTCTCCCCAGCTCGGCATACAATCTCCCCAGCTCGGCATACGACCTCTCCACACAGCTCGACATACGACCTCTCCACACAGCTCGGCATACGATCTCTCCACAGCTCGGCATACGACCTCTCCACAGCTCGGCATACGACCTCTAAACACAGCTCGACATACGATCTCCTCATAGCTCGGCACGCGACCTCCTCACAGCTCGGCACGCGACCTCAGCTCGGCACGCGACCTCCTCACAGCTCGGCACGCGACCTCATCTGGGCACGCGACCTCCTCACAGCTCGACACGCGACCTCAGCTCAGCACGCGACCTCCTCACAGCTCGGCACGCGACCTCAGCTCAGCACGCGACCTCCTCACAGCTCGGCACGCGACCTCATCTCGGCACGCGACCTCCTCACAGCTCGACACGGAGAATATTTTCCAAAGAAAAATTGAAATATTTTCCAAACAATATTTTGAGCACAACTTAAGAATTTTTCAAAATACTTTGTGCCTAAAAATAATTTAAGAAAAATTATCATAAAATCAATTTTAGAATAAAAATCATTTTGTGAGTGTGTGATTTTATTTTAATTGAGAGCTTTTTATTACTACTTACAAATAGTCTTAATAAAAATAAATAAATACCCAAAACCCAAAGACTTGAGAAACTATCATTCTTGATACGCGTCTTGGTATTCTTTTCCACTTTTGCACGGTTGACTATTTGTAAAGCTCCCTTTGTCAATCATCAAAACCATCCTCAAGGCATGTATTCACAGACTCCCTTTTGATGATGACAAACATCTCATGGAGGAATTTAGTAAAATATAATCATGATATAGCAATGAGATATAAGCATTATTTTTCAATAAAAGATATCGAGTTTAAGCACAATATTTAGAAAAACTCCCTCACAATATGAATAATATAATTTACTCACTTTGAATCATAAAACTCTCCCCTTTTGTCAACATCAAAAAGCGGAAAAGATTAGAGGAAAGACATGTAAAACGAATGCATATAGGTGAACCTAGATGGAGAAAAATAATAGAGTATCAAGGGTTCAATGAAGCATAAGAAATCCTTGGTAAAAATTATTCAGGAGATAGCAAAAATAAAGCACTAGGATAAGAATTACTAGTCCTCGCTCAACTCATTCTCATCATCAATTGTTTCCTCATCTTCACCGATATTAAGCGCATAATTGTTTGCGCTAACATAACCTGCACAAACTTTTATTTTAACGATTACAGGAAGGATGGTTGCATTTCTCCACTTTTAGTCTTGGTAATCTAACTCGCATAAAAATGTTAGCACACTCCAACGCCCAAGTTAGAACTTATTCATAATAAAATGCACTCACACGCAGTCATTCAATGCATGATTGATCTAAAATTCCTAACTCGGTTCTTATAAAAAAAAGTTTTCTTTAGGCAAAGGTTTAGTAAAAATATCTACGAGTTGTTTAGATGTTTCCACAAACTCAATCACACAATCTCCTTTTTGAACATGATCTCTAATAAAATGGTGCCTAATTTCTATGTGTTTGGTCCGGGAGTAATAAACCGGATTTTTCGTGAGGTTTATGGCACTAGTATTGGCCCACTTAATTGGAACAGTTTTGATTGATTCCATAATCATTCAACCGTTGTTTCATCCAAATGATCTATGCACAACAACTACCATAACGTATTCCGCTTCAAAGAAGGGACAAAGCCACACTGGCTTGTTTCTTACTATACCATGAAACCAAGGCATTCCCAAGTAAGTGACATGTCCCACTAGTGCTTTTTCGGTCCATTTTGCAACCCGCAAAATCCGAATCCGAGTACCCATTAAGTGTGCAGTCAGCACCTTTGGGGTACCATAAACCCATAGTTTGTGTGCCAGTGAGATATCTCATGATGCGTTTTACCGCTAAGAGATGTGATTCCTTAGGATTTGCTTGAAAACGTGCACACATACAAACACTAGACATAATATCTGGACGACTTGCAGTTAGATAGAGAAGAGATCCTATCATACCTCGATACTTACTTACTTCGACCGACTTACCACCTTCATCTTTGTCAAGATAGCATGATGTGCTCATTGGAGTTGAGATTTCTTTGGCGTTGCTCATTCCAAATCTTTTAAGCAACTCCTTGCAATATTTGGATTGATTTATAAAAATTCCTTATGTTGTTTGTTTGATTTGAAGACCAAGGAAGTAGTTGAGCTCTCCCATCATGGACATTTCAAACTCACTTTGCATGATTTTGGAAAAATCTTCACACAAGGACTCATTAGTAGCACCAAAGATGATATCGTCAACATAAATTTGAACAAGTAAAATGTCATGATTTTTGTGTTTAATGAAAAGAGTGGTATCAACTTTTCCTCTTTCAAAACCTTTTTCAAGTAAATATTTGCTCAACCTCTCGTACCAAGCTCTCGAAGCTTGTTTTAAACCATATAAAGCCTTTTTCAATTTGAAAACATGATTTGGAAATTCAAAATTTTCAAAACTGGGAGGTTGATCAACATATACTTCTTCTTGAATAAGGCCATTAAGAAATGCAATTTTAACATCCATTTGAAAAAGTTTGAAATCCATGATGCATGCAAATGCGAGAAGCATGCGAATAGCTTCTAATCTAGCCACGGGTGCATAGGTTTCATCGAAATCTATGCCCTCTTGTTGGTTATAGCCTTTTGCAACAAGTCTAGCTTTATTTCTAACAATGATACCGTTTTCATCAAGCTTATTGCGAAAGACCCATTTGGTCCCAATGACTAGGTGATCTTTAGGCCTAGGGACAAGTTCCCAAACATCATTTCTCTCAAATTGATTTAATTCCTCTTGCATAGCAAGTGGTCCAATGCTCATCAAAGATGGCTTCATTGACGCCATTTGGTTCAATTTGAGAGACAAAGGCCATATGATGACATGCATGATTAAGAGAGTTTCGAGTCGTTACCCCTTTTGAGATATCACCTATTATGTTGTCAAGAGGATGGTTCTTTGAGACTCTCCATTCCTTTGGAAGATTTGAGTGAGAGAGTTCTTGAGAGGGTTGAGGCAAGGACTGATCCTCCTTTTGAACTTTTGATCTCTCTTGTTCCTCTAAATAGGTATCTCCTAACACTTCTGCAAGATCATCAACACTTTCTTCATCAAGATTTGGGGTTAGATTCATCAAAAGAAACATGCACAGATTCTTCAACAGCTAAAGCACGTTTATTAAAAATTCGAAAGGCTTTACTAGAAGTGGAATATCCAAGAAATAAACCTTCATCAGCTTTAGCATCAAATTTACCAAGGTTATCTTTACCGTTATTTAGAACAAAGCACTTACATCCAAATACGTGAAGGTGGGAAATGTTGGGCTTCTTTCCCTTGTAAATTTCATAGGGCGTTTGTTTTAGAATAGGTCTTATGAGGACTCTATTCATTACATAACATGCGGTGCTTACCTGCGCCTGCGTAAATACTTAGGAAGGTTGGTCTCATTGAGCATCGCCCTCGCAAGCTCTTCAAGAGACCGATTTTTCCTTTCCACCACTCCATTCTACCGTGGTGTTCTAGGTGCGAAAAATTATGCTCAATTCCATTTTCAAGACAAAAGGCCTCAAATGCCTCATTTTGGAATTCCCACCGTGATCACTTTGATGGATACTATGTTCATTCCTTTTTCATTTTGGATAACTTTAGCAAGTTTTCGAAGGCAGAAAAGTGTCATTTTTATGAGAAATAAATAATGTCCATGTATAGCGAGAATAGTCGTCACAATAACAAGAGCATAGAAATTGCCACCAAAGCTTTTAGTTCTAGAAGGGCCAAATAAATCCAAATAGAAAAGTTGTAAAGGCCGAATTGGTGAAACAATATTTTTAGATTTGAAAGAAGCCTTTACTTGTTTTCCTTTGACATGCATCGCAAAGTTTATCTTTTTCAAAGCGGAGCTTTGGTAAGCCAATTACTAAGTCCTTTCGAACCAATTTATTAAGATGATCCATGTGAATATGAGCCATTCTTCTATGCCATAGCCAAGATTCATCCTCTTTACTAATAAGACAACATGCATCATTTGAAGGTATTTTATCTAAATCAAGCATATAGATATTTCCAATTCTAGGTCCAATAACAATAACATTTTCATTTATAGAATCCATGACCATGCATTTTGAAGAATCGAAAACCACTTTGTTTCCTTTATCACAAAGTTGACTAATGCTTAGCAAATTATGCTTCAAACCATCCACATACAAAACATTTTCAATAGTGGGATTAGGACTCTTACCAATAGAACCAATCCCAAGAATTTTACCTTTGTTGTTGTCACCATACCGTACATAACCACTATTCTTAGGTACCAATGAGGAGAACTTGCTTTTGTCTCCTGTCATGTGCTTTGAACAGCCGCTATCAAGATACCAATTTAAGTCCTTGGCTTTCAAGCACACCTACAACAACAGACACTTTAACCTTTGGTACCCAAACTAAGTTGGGTCCAGATGAGTTAGTTTTTGGCAAAGTACCCTTTGGAATCCATATCTTTTTGTCAACCACATTCTTGTTCTTTCTAATATTGCAAATGGAGGCAGTGTGACCATTTCTACCACAGTGAAAGCATTTAATGAAAGGGCTGCTTGAAGTGTTGTTGTGATTGACAAATTTAAAGGATTTTTCATGCGTTTGTGGATTATAACCCAAACCGGCTTTTCCAAAAGTACCCTTTTGTTTTCCCAATAGAATGTTTAAGTTATCCCTTCCCATGGTAAATTTGGCAAGGGTGTTTTCCAAATCTTCAATCTTGTTTTTCAAAACATTGCATTCATCACACTTGAAAGTATCAATCTTTTGGTTTTCACAAAAGGTGCAAGTAGAAACTTCAGTCACAACAACTTGTTTTTCCTTAAAAACTTCCATCTCTTGGTTTAAGAAAACAATTTTAGATTCAAGAGAAGAGATGGTTTTCTTAGAAGAAGAAATAAATTTTCGAAGTCTAGTCGTTTCATTATTTAATTCTTCACAAGTAATAAGCAGCTCATCATAAGTTAAAGGAGATTCGAGTTCAAGAGCATTTACCTCATCCTCCTCGTGTTTTGCCATGAGACATAAGTTGGCCTCCTCATTTTCTGATTCATCAGACGAGTCCATATCATTGTCATCCCAGGCAATGTAGGCTCTTCTTCCTTTTGATTCCTTTTGTGGTCTTCTATCAAATTTTTCATTTTTCTTCTGACCATGAGGGCAGTCGGGTTTTATATGTCCCTTTTGACCACACTTGTAGCAAGTTGGATTAAAAGAAGTTCCTTCCTCATTTTTCTTTTGAGGATTTTGTACCTTGCCCGTTCTCCCCTTTTGCCTCATGAACCTTTTGAACCTTCGAACCATCAGACTTATGTCTTCCTCATTCTCATCTAGACTATCATTGTTGTCAGATTCCTCTTTTTCATTTACGATTGCTTTGAGAGCAATTCCTTTCTTTTTCTTATCACTTTCTTCACTCTCAGTGAGTCGATTTAGTTCAAGTTCATGTTCCCGCAATTTTCCAAACAAGGTTGCCAATGATATAGTAGATAAATCTTTAGATTCAGATATAGCAAGAACCTTGGGTCGCTTTCTATTTAAACATCTAAGAACTTTATTAATTAAATCTTCATTATCAAGACTTTCCCAAGAGCTCGAGATGGTTTATTATATGGATGAACCTTTTTGCATATCTTGTATGTTTTCACTTGGTTTCATCCTAAATAACTCATACTCATGGGTTAATGTGTTCATTCGAGCCCTCTTGACCTCGGTAGTACCTTCATTGGTCAATAGAAGGGTGTCCCACATTTCTTTAGCAGTCATGCAATTTGAGACCCTATAGAACTCATCGTAGCTTAAAGCGTAGTGATGATGTTCTTAGCTTTCAAATTGTATTGGACCTTTTTCTTATCATCTTCATCCAAAGTGATCTTGGTTTGTCTACCACTGCATCATTAATTGATTGAGTGGGGACAAATGGACCATTTTCCACAAGATCCCAAATACCAAGATCAACACCCTCAACAAAGATTTCCATTCTATCCTTCCAATAACCATACCCCTCACCATTGAAAAATGGGGGTCTGTTTCATGGAGGTTCCTCGTTATTGTTTGAAGTCATTCTCTTGAGACTGTTAAGTCCTTTATACAAGAGTCTAGCTCGATGCCACTTGTTACCAAGTGACTTCAAACACAAGAGGGTGAATTGTGATAGCGGTGCTTATAAAAAAATTACAGATGAATTACTGAATTAAAAAAAACTTGCGAAAAGATAAATAACTTGAAGAATAAATTGCAATAAATAAATGACAGAAAAAAAATGACCGAAAAATAAATAAAGAACAAAAATAAATAAAGAACTTAAATGAAAAAGAGACAGAGAGCAAAGAAGAGCACGCAAAGAAATTATACGAGTTCGCCACCAAACACCCCTGTGGCCTACGCCCCGTCCCCAAAGCAAAGCACTATGGGATTTTCACTAAATCACTAGCTTTTAAATCGAGTTCACTAGAAACCTTTACAACTCTATACCAGAGCAATACGCTCAAGAGATATCACCTCTCTATGAACACCTTGGGATTCCTACCCAAAAAGAAATGATTTTCGCAAATAAAATGAGATGAGAAAGATACACTCAATAGTGCGAGATATAACAAATTGAAGCTCAAATAATACAACTCAAATTATGTAGAATAAAAACTCTCAAAAATTGTGCTCAAATAAGTGTGAGTGATGGAGAATATTTGATGAGTTTTAGCACAAAAATTAAGCACTTGTGTTATGTTGAAAAACAATGCTCATGGTGCAAGGCTTTTATAGGCACCGAGAGGAGCGTCACTATAAGAGAAATGTCCGCTGCAAAGATTAAAAGGATTTGTCCGCTAAAAGATTTAAAGGGATTTGTCCGCTATGCTTTGAATATGAAGAATTGAAAACACGGTGACGGAAAAGATTCTCGGACACCACTTGGTGTTCGATATCGTATTTCCATACGACCTCTCCCATTTCTAAGATACAATCTCCCATTTCGGCATACGACCTCTCCACACACTCGACATACGACCTCTCCACACACTCGGCATACGATCTCTCCACAAATCAAGATACCGACCTCTCCACACTCTCATACGACCTCTAAACACATTTCGACATACGATCTCCTCACAAATTAGACGCGACCTCCTCACAAATTTCTAAGACGCGACCTCACTCGGACGCAACCTCCTCACAAATGACACGGAGAATATTTTCCAAAGAAAACTTGAAATATTTTCCAAACAATATTTTGAGCACAACTTAAGAATTTTTCAAAATACTTTGTGCCTAAAAATAATTTAAGAAAAATTATCATAAAATCAATTTTAGAATAAAAATCATTTTGTGAGTGTGTGATTTTATTTTAATTGAGAGCTTTTTATTACTACTTACAAATAGTCTTAATAAAAATAAATAAATACCCAAAACCCAAAGACTTGAGAAACTATCATTCTTGATACGCGTCTTGGTATTCTTTTCCACTTTTTGCACGGTTGACTATTTGCAAAGCTCCCTTTTGTCAATCATCAAAACCATCCTGTCAAGGCATGTATTCACAGTTCTTGGATTGAGAAGGAAGACTGAAGGTTGAAGATCAAGATTTGAGGAGTCTTTGGAGAAGCCCTAAGTTGAACAAGAGGGAAAAGCTTGAAGAGGAGCAAAGAGTCCAAAGTTCAACCTTCCTAGCTCAATGTCTTGAAGAATAGAGGTGAGTTCTTCAACCCTTAGGTGATGGGCACCCATAAGTCCCACATATAGGAATTTCACTTCCTTTAGGAACATATGAACCTTAGGTTCAAGTTAGGTTTTAAGTACCTATAAGAGGTTGAGTTGTTATTGCTATGATTGCTATGATTGTTATGATTGTTTTGTGGGCTTGATTAAAAGAGGTTGGATGGCTGCCCCCAACCCCCCACAGTTGAATGTATGCTTGATGTTTTCTCTCTTGAGAACTCCATAGAGTTTCAAGGGATTTGTTAATGTATGTGTTGTCCATTAATTTGGCAAATTGTGAGGCTTGTCTAAGAGCCATAAGCTTAAGTCTTAGAGGTCAAAGAAAGGACCCTAGGAAAAGGATGTATGAATTAGTGTTCATGATTTGGAGTCATTAGAGATAAAGGGATGCTATTAGTGTAAGCTTGATTCATTGAAATGATTGCATCGACCTCCTTTGTAGCAGTGGCTTGAGCAAATGTCATTACAATGGGGGTCGTCTTTACCCGGAACGCACTGGCCTATATGATTGTCATAGCAACACTTGACTGCATCTGGGTTACCCATCAATGCGGCACTGTCCATTACCACAGCCTCGCCCATCGCTTTCTCATTTCCTGATTCCACTTCAATTCGATTCACACAAAAATTAAACACTGTAACTTTATGTAGAAATAAATAACTGACCAATATGTTTAATTTGATTTTTGCGCTCCATTAGTAGTTTGGAAATGCATGAAAAGAAAGATTAACTATACAGAGACAATTTTTTTACTTTTTAGTATCACGATATCGATATTATCAATTCGAAAAATTATTTTTACACCTTTTAAGTGAAAGAAATTGAATAGTAAGTCGTGAAATATATAGAACAACATGTAGAGAATAAAAATCCCACACAAATATATAATCAACAAAAGAATAATTTAATATGCATCACAAGAAACTTCTAATTTTAGAGGCTAGTATATTGTTGGTTGATCTATCACTTATTCGGATTTGGGTTGTCTACGGTCAAAATATCTTGCAGTCACTGCAGTCAGTACATCTCAGTCATTCGATCAAGAATGGAAGATTCACGTTTCAAATTTACCAAATCAGATTTTAAATAAAAACTTATAATACCAACCATCGATCTTGATCTAACGACCGAGATGTCCTGACTGTAGTGAATGCAGGGTATGTTGACCGCATCAAAGCAACAAAGAATAGAAAGAAAAATTCTTATTTGCATTTATCATGAAAATGAATTTACCCAAGAAAATGATGATAACAATGCATGCAAGAGGTAGGAGTTTTCTCACTCTAGCCATCATCAAATTTGTTAATAAGTTTAATCGGTGCTACGGATATGAAAACTTGGATTGAAACATTTTTATACACAACTAGAGGAACAAGTTTCCTTCCATGCAACACCTAGAACAGAGAAAATTGTGCGCCTTAAACGAGTAACATATCAAATTATTAAAATATTCAACACGTTTGCTATACCATTAATAACAGTCACTTTGCAACATCAAGATTAAACGCTACCTATTCATCAGTGTTTTTTCGCTTGCTACACTATTCATCTGTTGTTTTGTACATTCAATTTTATAGTATTTTTATTATTGAGATCAACTGTATAGTAGAATCCTCGCGACATGAATTGCACGCACGAATTAAGATGACATTCTTTAAAAATATTAAAAGATAATATATAATACTTCATTTCACCTGGCAACTTGTCAGTGGCTACAAGGTTGTACCAAACCCTCTCCCCAAATGCTCAGGGTTGTGTCTCGAAATTTTGTGAATTTAGGTAAAATCTATATTTGAGATTTAGCCTTATATAGGTAATCCATTTTAACTTTGTCTTCTTATTTTTTTTAGTTTTAAAATTATAGATCATAATTGTAGAACTAAGCAATTCTAATATTTCACTCTTAATAGACACAATATGTGGCTAATTCATTCAATTTATCTTATAATTTAGTTGATCACAAGTAGAATTTAAGTAATTTTAACTTTGAAAATATCTTTATCAGTAAAAACAAGAATTATATATAATTTAACGAAAAAGAGTCAAGAGTGAATGAGAATAACGACATAGGAATGAAAATTACAAAGATACGAGAGGTCAAGGGATGAAATTGTAAAAGGGAAAGAAATAAAATAAAATTTATTATATAATTATAAAAGATTATATATCAATAATTATTATCACTATACTGGCAAAAAATTTATTTCCATGCAGCATGAAATATAAAAAAAATAATGAAATTATTATTTTACTTCTAATAATTTAAATTAACAATAAATATAATTTTGAAACATATGAAAGAATTTTGAGAATTCTAGAGATTGTGGGTCTTAGGCAACCTGTCTCACTTGCCTAAAGGTCCTATACGACCTTACCTCCTACAATGTCATCTCCACGAGTCACTCCAGTTGAAATTGGGTCAATCACAGCCATCGAACCATGACAGCTAGTCTCGCATATCAAAACACACTGTCACCACCGACAACTCCATCCAACATCAAATTCAGCTCCATGTTGTTGCACCTACTTCAACTTTCTCGCAACTTGCTTAATGCAATGAAAATAAGAAAATAGAGAGAAAGGGTGATCGAAAGTCTAAAAGCGTCATTGAAATTAGATCCACGTCATTCTTATGTTTTTGTTTAGAATTTTTGTTTTATATTTTTGAAACGGCATTTCTCTAGTTCTTTTGTTGCTCAATCATTCCAGGTTACTCTTCATTCTAGACATTCTACTAAGTTCCAAGTTACTAAAATTCTAATATTTCCTTTGAATCGTCGTCCAAATTTTTTGTTGCTTTGAAACATTTTAATTATTTAAATGATTGTTTCCAGATATTTTGTTAACCAAACTATTTTGGACTTCAAATTTAATATCATTGTTTCCTCTTAGATACATTTATATATTATACTCTAACCTTATTGATATAATCAATTGTTTAGTATTTGTTTTTTTGGTAAAATCGAATCTTCAGTTATAAATATCACAAAATAAACATTTAGTATCCTTCTTACACATTTGCAAAAACAATTGCCACTTTTACGTATTATGATCATTTCAAATCATTTCACGTGATAACTAATATAGTATGTTTGGAACCGCGATGGATTAATGATGAACACACGTCCTGTGTGGAGCTTATTAGTCCACCGTAAATCCAAATGAGCATTAAATAATCTGACAGTTAGAAGAGATGTAAATTTGATTACAAAACCACAAAAAATTGATAACAAAAACATATTCATGTGACATATAATATGTAAAAAATATATTTTTACGTAACGCAAAAAATATTTTATGTTGTAGTTCTCCTGTGACATAAATTTTTTATATTTATTCTCCTCCAAAATGTTATTCTATTTTTTTAGGTATAGTAATCTTGATACAGTATACATGACTAAACACTTAATATAATTATTACTTTATAGGTGATATAAATTATAGCATATACTTATTAGGTGTAATTAATTTACTGAATTGAACTTAGAATAATCTTCTAATTATTCAGTTAACTAGTATCAAGGTAAGATAATTTAATAAATGAGTTTTTTGTCGCCACTATTGTTAGGTCTTTTGGCTCTCCCGTGACCATCTGAGGTATCCCTCCAAGCTTCGACTCTTTGACTCATTTTTGGAACTAATCCCTTAGTCGGCTGTAAGAGGTATAACAGTTTTCAAAATAGGGTGTCTTCCCAGGATTCGAACACGAGTTCTCCTCCTAGGGGATACTAAGTTACCACCTCAACCAACCCCAAGTTCGCTGGTCACCTTGGTTGCAAACTATATCATATAATTATTATTTTTATATGACAACCCCGAGAATATTTAATGAATATTTAACTACTATACAGAATTATATCTTACAATAATTTTTGCTTGGCCTACAAAAATTCAATGAATCCAATAATAGATTCAAAATTTAAGAAAAAATTTTTGCTTTTAATTTATTGGTTAATTAATTATATCTTATAATATTTGATATGATATATAAAAAAATTATTACATCTAAAATATTATTATAAATTCAAATCAAAATATTTTTAGGTTGTTAAATATAAAATATTTGTATTATTTAATAAAAATATATAGTGATTATCTAAAAGAAACGAGTTAATTGTCTTATATAGTACAAATAGATAGATACATCAATAGATGGATGTCAGCCAAAATAATACAAAATGGATTTCAGCTTTTGTGCTTTCTTAAGTTGCAGTAGTAGCAAACAACATTTTTGCAATTAAGAACTTAAAAAAGATAAGATAACTTTATATATTACATCTCATATTAATTATTTTGATAAATAGGAATTTATTTTCTTTCAATTACAAAAAATGTGAGTGCTAATAATTAATTTGAAAGTCACAAATAAATGTCTGGCATTGCCGGAGTTAAAACACGGTATTCCCTGGCCGGAATAGTGCAACTGTCGCTTGTAGCAATACTTTGTTGTTGATAATAACAAATAATTAGCAAAAACAATGACAAAAATGATTTGGCGGTTTCTTTCCAATAATTTTGCATCGACCTCCTTTGTAGCAGTGGCTTGAGCAAATGTCATTACAATGGGGGTCGTCTTTACTCGGAACGCACTGGCCTATATGATTGTCATAGCATCACTTGACTGCATCTGGGTTACCCATCAATGCAGCACTGTCAATACGGATATTAAAACTTGGATTGAAACATTTTTATACACAACTAGAGGAACAAGTTTCCTTCCACGCATCACCTGGAACAGGGAAAACTGTGCGCCTTAAACGAGTAACAGATCAAATTATTAAAAGAGTTACACTATTACTCTTAACTCTTACCAATATTCAACACGTTTGCTATACCATTAATAACTGTCACTTTGCAACATCAAGATTAAACGCTACCTATTCATCAGTGTTTTTTCGCTTGCTATACTATTCGTCTATTTTTTTGTACATTCAATTGTATAGTATTTTTATTATTGAGATCAACTATATAGTAGAATCCTCGCGACACGAATTGCATGCACGAATTAAGATGACATTCTTTAAAAATATTAAAAGATAAAATATAATACTTCATTTCACCTGGCAACTTGTCAGTGGCTGCAAGGTTGTACCAAACCCTCTCCCCAAATGCTCAGGGTTGTGTCTCGAAATTTTGAGATTTTAGGTAAAATTTATATTTGAGATTTAGCCTTATATAGGTAATCCATTTTAATTTTGTCTTCTTAATTTTTTTAGTTTAAAATTATTGATCATAATTGTACAACTAAGCAATTCTAATATTTCACTCTTAATAGACACAATATGTGGCTAATTCATTCAATTTATCTTATAATTTAGTTGATCACAAGTAGAATTTAAGAAATTTTAACTTTGAAAATATCTTTATCAGTATAAACAAGAATTATATATAATTTAACGAAAAAGAGTCAAGAGTGAATGAGAATAATGACTTAGTAATGAAAAATTGAAATCACAAAGATACGAGTGGTCAAGGGATGAAAATGTAAAAGGGAAAGAAATAAAATAAAATTTATTATATAATTATAAAAGATTATATATCAATAATTATTATCTGTATATTGGCAAAAAATTTATTTCCATGTAGCATGAAATATAAAAAAATAATGAAATTATTATTTTACTTCTAATAATTTAAATTAACAATAAATATAATTTTGAAACATATGAAAGAATTTTGAGAATTCTAGAGATTGTGAGTCTTAGGCAACCTGTCTCACTTGCCTAAAGGTCCTATACGACCTTACCTCCTACAATGTCATCTCCATGAGTCACTCCACTTGAAATTGGGTCAATCTCAGCCATGGAACCATGACAACTAGTCTCGCATATCAAAACACATTGTCACCACCAACAACTCCATACAACATCAAATTCAACTCCATGTTGTTGCACCTACTTGAACTTTCTCGCAACTTGCTTAATGCAATGAAAATAAGAAAATAGTTAGAAAGGGTGATAGAAAGTCTAAAAGCGTCATTGAAATTAGATCCATTGAAATTAATCATTCCAAGTTACTCTTCATTCTAGACATTCTACTAAGTTCCAAGTTACTAAAATTCTAATATTTCCTTTGAATCGTCGCCCTAATCATAGGAATGATTCAGGTAACATAGATTTCCCCTAAAACCTCCTTTAGGGTGTGTTTAGGTGCTCATTTAAATTCTTTATTCGAATGTTTATTGAGTAGAAATAGATTATTATGATCTTGTATGGGATTTGACTGAAATAGGGTTGGATTCTGTCCCCAACCCCCCTAAATCAATGTGTGATGTTTGCCATTGAGAGTTCTATTGAGCTCCAAATGGATTTTGTTTGATTGTGATTTAGCCTAAATTGGGAGTTGCTGTGACTTCCCTGAATTAACGGAGGACTTTATGTCTTCTTTAAAATTAGTTTATGTTATATGATTTTTGGGTTTGATGTTGGTGCTCAATGTAATATGGCTTTCATGTTGACTTTAGATTGCTAGATGAAGGTTTTATGACATGTGTGATGATTTTAACATATGCTTGTATTGTGAACAATGTTTCCTTGCTTGTATTGTATTGAAGCTTGTTTGTGCTTGGAATGTTTGCGTTTACACTGCAAACCCGTCAATGATTATTTTAGGGTGATTTCATTGACGAGGACCCCTTGGTGGAACCGAAATAGTTCTCACTCTTTTCTTTGGGCTATTGAGTGGCGCCAAGTGGGTACATTCAATGAGGTTGTAATGTATGATTTGTTACATAGACAATAGTGAACATTTGTTTGCATTGGTTATGCTCTTGATTGAATTTGTTTGGTGAAGTCCTGTGAGTAGCAGTTGATGTCGGTCAAGCGTCCTTAGTGGCGTTGAAGTGGGTCGGGCTATTACCGATAAGCAGGTACTTTAATTAAGATTGTGATATGTGCTTGTTTAGTGATTAAGTTGTATGTCTGATGTGTGATTGAGATTTGACAACTTAGTTGCATTATCATGTTGAGGATTGATTATGGTAGAATGAATAATTATACTTATGCTTATGGGGAGGATTTTTCCATATGTCGCACATCACGTATGGCTGAAAACAACGGTAATAGTATTTTTGATTCTAAGTCTATTGTGGACTTTAGAGTGCCTTAAAATCAGTTTGGAGGATCATGGAATTGCTTGAAAGTGTTTCTTGAACACTGGGAATCGATTCCCTAGCTATGTGAATCGATTCAAGCATGTTTGGGACTCTGTGAATCGAAGTACGCCTCTGTGAATCGCATGGGAAGCTTGCATGAATCGATTCATTTCATTAATTCGTGCAGGGGAGGCTTTTTTAACTAGGTGAATCGATTCACCTATGCCTGTGAATCGATTCACATTCGGGTTTTATAAACCTGATGCTGCAGAAACGTGTGTGACGATGTGCAGTCTTTCTAGGGTTGTGTGCAGCCGTTCTTGAGCGTCTTTGTGAGGTTTTAGGGGCTGGGAAACACTGTTAAACACCTTGGGGTCTTAGGAAATCATAGAGGGAGGATTGAAGGCTTTCTCTATTGTTGTTCTTGAGAGTTTTTCATAGAGGAAAAGAGAGAGGGATTGGGAACTCTTGGGTTGGACATTGTAAAGGGGTTCAAAGCAATTGTAATCTCTTGTAAAGACTCTTTGATAGTGAAACGGAGGGCTGCTCTCTCCCGCAGACGTAGGTCATCTTTTTGGGGCCGAACTGCGTAACCAAATAGCGGTGTTATTCTTCCTACTCTCTACTCCGTGTTTGATTGACTTTATTGCATTGTTTTGGTTGCTATTAAATTTAGTATTGGTTGCCTTTGATATTTGTTCATTTATTCTTGTTAGTAACTCAACAAGTGGCGTCGTCTGTGGGAAGAACAAATAATTCAATTGTGCACCATGGGTACTAAATGGGACATCGAGAAGTTTTTCGGTAATAACGACTTCGGTCTATGGAAGGTGAAAATGGAAGCAATCCTTATTCAACAGAAGTGCTTTGAAGCCTTGAAGGGTGAGGCAAGAATGCCGGCCACCCTGTCTCAAACGGAGAAGAAGGAGATGATAGATAAGGCAACAAGTGCCATTATCTTATGCCTTGGCGATAAGGCATTGAGGGAAGTTGCAAGAGAGAAGACCGCGGCGGAGATGTGGGCAAAGTTAGAATCGTTGTACATGACCAAGTCATTGGCCCACAGGTTATGTCTGAAACAACATCTCTACTCATTCAAGATGGTAGAGACCAAACCTATTGTGGAGCAACTAACGGAATTCAACAAAATTATCGATGACCTATTGAATATTGATGTGAAGCTCGATGACGAGGATAAGGCTTTACTCTTATTGAATTCATTGCCTAGGTCCTTTGAACACTTTAAGGATGCACTCCTCTATGGCAAGGAGTCCACTATTACCTTGGAGGAGGTCCAACAATCAATTAGGACCAAGGAGCTAACCAAGCTTCAAGACTTGAAGGTGGAAGATAGTGGGGAAGGCTTGAGTGTCTCAAGGGGAAAGAATGAGAGTAGAGGAAACGGTAAAGGAAAGCCTAAGGCGAAATCCAAGTCGGAAGGGGACAATAAAGCTAAGTACAAATGCTTTAATTGTCATAAGGTTGGTCATTTTAAGAGGGATTGTCCCGAGAGAGGGGGCAATGAAGATTTCGTGGAGGTTGCGATTACTATGGAGGATGGTTATGAGGATGCAGGGGCTCTAGTGGTTACGAGTTGGGAACCAGATAGGAGTTGGGTTATGGACTCCGGGTGCTCTTTTCACATGTGTCCAAGGAAGGAATATTTTGAAACTTTGGAGCTCAAGCAAGGTGGAGTAGTTCGCCTTGGTGACAACGAAGCGTGCAAAGTTCAAGGTATGGGTTCAATTCGTCTTAAGATGTATGACAACCGTGAATTCCTTTTACAAGATGTGTGGTATGTTCCTAAACTCAAGCGAAATTTAATTTCTATAAGCTTGTTTGATGGATTAGGCTATTGCACTAGTATTGAGCATGGTATGATGAAAATTTCGCATGATGCATTGATAATAGCTAAGGGGACTAAAATGTGTGGTTTGTACATATTAGAGGGTTCAACTATTATTGGGCATGCATCATTAGCTAGCCAAACCTTGCATGATAAAACCATGTTATGGCATAATAGGTTAGGGCATGTTAGTGAGAGGGGTTTAGTTGAACTAGCTAAACAAGGTTTGCTAGGTGGTGATAAATTGGATAAGCTAGAATTTTGTGATAAGTGCATACTAGGCAAACATCATAAGGTTGAGTTTGGGGGTGGCATGCATCATTCTAGTAAACCCTTTGAGTACATTCACTCGGATCTTTGGGGTCCGGCTAGAGTGAGTACTCATGGGGGTGGTTCCTATTTCCTCACCGTGGTTGATGATTTCTCTAGGAGAGTATGGGTCTACATTTTGAAAAGCAAAAGTGACACCTTTGAAAAGTTCAAGGAATGGCATACTCTCATAGGAAATCAAATAGGAACTAAACTGAAAATTTTAAGGACTAACAATGGCCTGGAGTTTCTTTCAGAGCATTTTGATAAGTTTTGCAGGAAACAAGGTATTCAGAGGCATAGGACTGTGAAAGGCTCACCGCATCAAAATGGCCTAGCAACATGCATGAATAGGGCCATCTTGGAGCGGGTGAGGAGTATGCTTTTGGCAGCTGGGTTAACTAAAAGCTTCTGGGGCGAGGCTGTGAGTACAGCAGTATATTTGATCAACAGATGTCCATCAACGGCGTTAGACTTCAAGACACCTATGGAGGTTTGGAGTGGGAGACCGGCAGACTACTCCAAGTTGAAGGTTTTCGGAGCTTTGGCTTTTGCGCATATCAAGCAGGACAAGCTTGATGTTAGAGCTGTGAAATGTGTCTTCATCGGATATCCAGAGGGTGTGAAGGGATACAAGTTGTGGAATTTGGAATCTGGAGGGTCAAAGGTTATCATAAGCAGGGATGTCACTTTCGATGAGACCCGCATGGGGATGAAGTGCAAAGACCTGGAGGATAGTAGCTCAGAAGTGGAGGTGGATAAAACTCAGTTTGAGGTGGAGTCTACCACTAGTGAGACCGGGAATGATGAAGAGGAGGATAGTCCTCCACCATCAGGTTCTAGAGGAAGACAACAAACAGTGGATCCTGGCTATCTATTGGCAAGAGATAGGGAAAGGAGGGAGACTGTGGCACCGAAGAGATACGGGTATGCTGATCTTGTTTGTTATGCTTTGTTTGTGACTGAAGAGGTTCAAGACTCGGGACCAAGGGACTTCAGTGAAGCAATGGGAAGCATGGAGAGTAAAAAACGGTTGAAGGCAATGAATGAAGGTGTGAATTCATTGAAGAACCGGACTTGGGAACTTGTGAATCTACCGGAAAAGTCAAGGGTAGTTGGATGCAAGTGGAACTTCATGAAGACGGAAGGTATTCCGGAGTTTGAAGAACCAAGGTACAAGGAGAGGCTTGTGTGTAAGGTCAATCTTGAGTTGGAGAGTGTGAATGATATTCAAAAGGCAAGTTCTAGCAAGGAGGAGATTGGTATGCTCAAGGGAAAATTAGCTTCTGGATTTGAGATGAAGGATCTCGGCATTGTGGAAAGGACACTTGGAACGAATATTGGGAAGAACCGGAAAAGGAGGTATGGCTCTTTGAAAGGCGGTTTGAAGCATGTGAAGACAACTCAAGGTGGAGTCGCAATGAAGAATATGATTGGTGAATTGGGGATTGATTACGCATGGTTGTGAGAAGTTCATCAAGTATCTTCCTAGATCAAGGTTCAAGGATCACTTGGACTTGATCATTTGCGTTGAGACGTAATTCCATTTAATGGAGAGAGCAGCTAGTGGTTGATGGATAAAGTTAAGCATCACCATTGATTTGAAGTCAAGGTGGAGAATTGTGGAGTTTAGAGTGTCTTAAAATCAGTTTGGAGGATCATGGAATTGCTTGAAAGTGTTTCTTGAACACTGGGAATCGATTCCCTAGCTATGTGAATCGATTCAAGCATGTTTGGGACTCTGTGAATCGAAGTACGCCTCTGTGAATCGCATGGGAAGCTTGCATGAATCAATTCATTTCATTAATTCGTGCAGGGGAGGCTTTTTTAACTAGGTGAATCGATTCACCTATGCCTGTGAATCGATTCACAGTCGGGTTTTATAAACCTGACGCTGCAGAAACGTGTGTGACGATGTGCAGTCTTTCTAGGGTTGTGTGCAGCCGTTCTTGAGCGTCTTTGTGAGGTTTTAGGGGCTGGGAAACACTGTTAAACACCTTGGGGTCTTAGGAAATCATAGAGGGAGGATTGAAGGCTTTCTCTATTGTTGTTCTTGAGAGTTTTTCATAGAGGAAAAGAGAGAGGGATTGGGAACTCTTGGGTTGGACATTGTAAAGGGGTTCAAAGCAATTGTAATCTCTTGTAAAGACTCTTTGATAGTGAAACGGAGGGCTGCTCTCTCCCGCAGACGTAGGTCATCTTTTTGGGGTCGAATCGTAACCAAATAGCGGTGTTATTCTTCCTACTCTCTACTCCGTGTTTGATTGACTTTATTGCATTGTTTTGGTTGCTATTAAATTTAGTATTGGTTGCCTTTGATATTTGTTCATTTATTCTTGTTAGTAACTCAACATCTATGTTAATGAGTTTTATAAACTCACGTTCTGGGGCATTGTTTTCAGGTACAAGTTGATTGAAGAGGTTCAAAGCACGAACTGTGTTCGGTCTTGCTCTTCTGCGAGACTTTGAGTCACTGGATCACGAGTCGGAGTCTTAGTTATTAGGTTGTGTCCTAGTAATTCTAGTGAATAATGTGTAATTGTAATTGTTGTATTTTATTATTCTTTTGAAAAAGAGTTGTGATAATTAAAGTTAATTTCCGCTTTCGAAACTCTGGTTTATGGTTACTATTTGAGTAGCATATTTTAGTATGACGTTTATGTATCCGGGGTTTTTATTAAACAAAGTATAGTATAGTATCGTAAAACAGGATTCGTACTTTATTACTCTCCCGTACGTGAAAAATTTTCGAAGTCTGGTTTCTTTTAAATTTAGGTTAAATCTGCAAGTAATCTCCTAATTAAAGTTAGGGTGTTACATTATGGTATCAGAGCAGTTCGACCCTCTCGGACTGTGAGTCAAGTGTGTCTAGAGGTGATCCGGTTTAGGAAAGAGTCAGTTGTGTCTGTAAGTCAGAATTTTCTAAGTTCTTTTGGTGAATTGTTGAGGTAGGCCACCTCAAGGATTCATCTAAGGAACGAGGAGGATAAAGAATTGTAGGGAATACTAGAGGCATGTATTCTTTTTGCGAGACGTCCTCATATATGTATTTACTAATAAAAAAAGTCTCAGATTCCGTAATGATCGTCCAGCAGTAGTTCAGGTCGTGAAGGATTTCAGCCACTCTGGCCTGCCTAAGTCCACGGAATGCATGCCTGGCCGCAGTTGAGCTTAGTGGCCACGTTAAACTCTGCTACCACTGGAAGATCATTACAAGAGTTTTGGTATGACGAGGTTGATGATCAAAGTAGTTGCGGGACGACGAGAGTATTATGGAATGCTCTTACAGAAACCGCGACCTTTGTGAAACATAAGATGCTTTGATATTCGATGAATACTCATGGTTCAAGTTTTGGAAAATCTTCTTATATAATGTGAAAGTTTAAGCTTTGAAAACCCAAAGTTTGAAAGTTAGAAAGGTATAACTTAGTAGACGTGAACAAATTTCTTTCGCTTTGATTTCTCGTTGGTTGTTTTCAATTCCTTGCATGAACTGATTATATGCTTGTTTGGAAACTAGAAAAATTTTTGAAGCATCCACCTAATATTTGTTATGATACTTGAGTTAGGATTTGTACCTCCTTATGTTAAAATTGTATGGACCTCCTTGTGCTCATCAATTCGGAGATCAAGCAAGTATTGTGTTTCTAAACATGCTAAATGTGTGTATGTGTATGTGTATATGTATACCCTTCACATGGATTGATATTCACATTTGAATATTAAGACAAGATGTTGGTTAAGAGAAAATTTAGAATGTTTGCTTAGGTGTATATGAATGTCTATGTAGTTAGGTCTCAAATGACGGGTTTGGGTTCAAATAAGAATGTGCATGTCTGAATAAGTTTGATGATATGTGAATCATGAAGATTGTTAGAAATTAGTTGTTATATAAGACAAAAATGCATGTGTTATGTTTGAAAATCTTGATTTTTTGCCTTCATTCCTGGGATTTGATTGAGATTGAGAAGAAAAATGAGATTGGACAAGTTGGGTGCTTGAGAAAGGGCAATCTGCAGAATTCTGTAGACCTGTGCGCGTGACACGCCCCCAGGGTGCGCGCGACGCGCACAGAAACATAATCGAATTTGAAAAATGCGCACGACGCCTCCTCATCCGCATGCAACGCGTACTTAGACATTGCGCAGCCCAGGTGATGCGCGTGACGCGCTTTCATGCGCGTGCAACACTCATCTGCTCCAGTTTTTATTTTTGTTCTCTCCTTGATTGAAATGCTTTAAGGGCTAAATATGTGTGACCTTTGAGTTCTTTTAATCACCTTATGATCATGATTGACTGAACATTGACTTGGATTATATTTGTGATGATTATCCTTGATTGAATGTGTTTGTGCTTGAGCATGTTGGCGTTCGTATTGTAAACCCATCTTTGGTCATTTTAGGGCTTTTCCACTGACGGGGACCCCTTGGTGGAACCAAATATGGCTCTCGCTCTTTTCTTTGGGCTATTGAGTGGCACCAAGTGGGTACATCCATTGAGGTTTGTGATTTGTGATTTGATGTGTAAACAATATTGAATATTTGTTTGCATTGATATGATTTGAGGTATGTGACATGTGAATTGCTATGTAAACAATATTGATTCTTTCTTTGCATTAACTATGGCTTGAAGTGTGTAACATGTGATTGGTCATGTAACAATGTTGAACCTTGTTGCATTAATTATGATTGAGGATTATGATATGTGCTTATTTTGTGATCAATTGATTCCATAGTTGTTCCTCAATAGGTAAGTGCTCTTAATGGTGACCTTACTGTTAACAGTGTTAGTAAACATGACCAAATTTTCAACTATTCACCTTAGGAAGGCCAGCTTGCACTGGAAAAATTATTTACTAGTGATTCATTTATAAAGTGAATGTAGTGCCAATCTAACATGTGTATAATATATTGTCAATGGGGTTTTGTTTTAACATTGGCAGTTTGTAAGATGTAGCTGATCAGCGGTCGTACGCGGGTCAAAATAATTAAACAGTAAATATAGTAACAAGGCAAGAGACCTTGGTCGTCTCACGAAGACCTCTAACACCAAAATTACCAAATTCAGGAAATAAGAAAATTGACAATAACGAAAAAGGGGGGTTTTGTGAAACAGTTTACATTGAGAGAATTATCAGATTATAGAGACAATTGATTCACCGGTTTCCGGGTGCACGTCTTGGATTTATCACAGGTTCTAAATAAATTCAATTAATTCCGAATTCACAGTTGACATAAACTAACTAAACAAGCGTTAATCAGTTTATACGAATTCACACCGTTCCGAGCAAGCGCCGAAACAGCGGGTTCAATCGGTCACGGGAGCGGACAAGCGCCGTTAAAACGCAACCAATATCATAACAGAATTCTAATCAACCCTCTATCAATTTCTACTCGAATCAATTAATCTTAAGCAGTCAAGCAATTGAAATATTAATGATTCTGAAAGCAGATGCATACAATCAAGCATTCATACACAACTGAATCGCATTTTTGCAATGAAGAAAGAACAATTAACTAAGCGTAAAACGAATCGATAGATTGCAAACATTTAAACCAAATTGAAATTGATAGAGATGGAATTTAAGAAATTAAAACGAAATTGTATTAAACATTAAGCAATCGAACCTCAAAATGCAGAACGACAACCTTTCACCGATGAATCAACTTAGGAACTTAGGCTTCCATGGAGGCTAGGGTACGCAAGTGAATAATAAAACGTAAGATAATGAAAGAAAACGGCTGATCCTCTATCTAATAGTCTCAGCTTAACGAAAACCTAATTCCCTAAACGGGTTATAAGATAAAAGCCCGATAACAAACTAAAAATATGCCCAAAACTCGTAGTGCAGCTCGTCAGCTTCAGTAAAGTGGAATTTCGGCCTTCAAAACGGCAGAACTAGGCTTCGGTCCCAACATAAGAATTGTAGCTCTGCTTCTTAGCTTTCCAACGCCACAAAGAACACTAAAATCGGACAAGTATAGCCCAAGTAATGGCCTGCAGAAGCAACATGGGTCAGGATATAACAAAATCCGAAAATTAGCAAATAATTCCACTAAAGCCCAATCATGACCCAAAGATATAAAACCATGCTAAAAAGTAGTTGTTGGGTAAAATAAATATTTAAGAACACTAAGTGAACTGCTATAAAAGATGCATTAAAATGCATTGATCAAATTCCCCCACACTTAAGCTTTTGCACTCCGGGCAAAACACACAAAACAAAGCAAAGATGCATTTCCAATGAATTCCAAGGATACAAAGTGGCAAGCTAAATGCTCATTCAAGGTTTCAAGGACTCATGGCAATCATGAACAACATCTAATTACCTTCAAAGCAACCAAAGAGTGCATCAAAAGTGATAGAATCCTCACAAGAAAGCATTTCTCTCAAACTCTCAAGTGTCTAGGCTAGTGTTTACACTCAAAGCACATCATGAAAGCTAGCACTACCATAGGCTTGACAAGACTCTAACATCCACACTTGAAACACATGCACACAAAGATCAAAAGGTCTTTATTAAGGTTATAATGGGGCCAAGGTCAAGGTGGGATAATTGAAAGGGGAACTAGGCTATAAAATCAAAGAGAATAGAGGAGCAATGGAAACAATTACCAAATAATCATGGGGGGACAATTCAACCACAATTCAATCCATTATTTTTTTCGAGAAATGATATGCTCCACTACTCTTTTGTTTTTTTTTTTTTTTGTTTATTTCTTTTTCTTCTCTTTTTTTTTTATTTTCTTTTGCCAAAATCCCAATGAAGCAATGAAGCACAACAATACATATGTTTTTACAACCACACCTGAGCCCCCACACTTTGCAAATTTATTCTCATTGTTTTTTTTTTAAAGCTCCTTAATCCCCTAAGATTGGGTCATAACATTGTTTTTCACTTTTAGGCTTGTAATGAGCTATATAACAAAGAATGGGATAAATAGGCTCAAAGGGGCTAAACAAAGGGATAATTGTAAGGTAGGCTTATTTGGCTAGTGGCTAAAAGAACAAAAATTGCCTAGATCATTTCAATGCATGCATGTGAACAAGAGTTTCAACAAGAGTCAAGTCAAGTTCTAGAGTAACCAACAATCATGAGTGAAATCACTCAAGAAAGAAAGAGAATGGCAAAATGTATTCCATCCATTATAAGGCCCAAAACTCACAAAGGAAAATATCTATCACAAAAGATGCACAATTTAATACTCCAAACCAACTTATCACACTAAGAATGCAAGGAAGTCATCCATATCATGCCACAAGACCTATAGTCCTAGAATAGTGAAATCACTCCCCACTCATACAAACCAAGAAATCCAATGAAAATGCAATTTTTTTAAACAAAAACTCAAAACAAAAACAAAACAAAGAGAAACAAAACTACTAAGCTACTAACACACACCCCCCCACACTTAAATCATACATTGTCCTCAATGAAAACAACAAGCCTAAAATAAGAGTAAGGAGGAGTGAAAGAAAACTCCCTCTTCAAGGGGGCTTTTTCAAGTGGAGCTCTTCTACGATCTCTCTTCAAGCGCTTGGAGGCTCTCATGGAAAAGCTTGGGACCATTGACTTTGAAGGTTTCATTGGTGACTTCACTTTTTATTCCCTTTGCATCATAAAGAAAAGTGCTAGCTGCAACAAAATGGTCAATCCACTTGGGTCGAAGCTTACCTGCTATGATTTTGAGGCGAGAATGGAACACATGGAAGTGTTTGATTTTTTTCTTCTTCACAGCTTCCTTCTTCAGTGGGTTGGGTTTTCTTTGTGATTGCTCAGTAGAGGGAAGTATCTTGGTGCATGGAGTTACATCAGAAGCTTGCAGTGTATCAACATCATTTGTAACATTAACACGCATGACCATGCAATGAGTATCTTCAACTAAGTCCGCAAGTACTTCTATTTGAAAAAAAGAATGCTCTTCCACGGGATGTTTCATAGCAGCATTAAAGATGTCAAATTGAACTATGTTATCCCCAAATTCCATGGAAAGAGTTCCAGAATACACATCAATCTTGGTTCTTGCTGTTCTCAAGAATGGTCTGCCTAGGATGATCGGTGCTCTGTTTGGGTGTGTCTCTCCCTCCATGTCCGTAATGTACAAATATGCAGAAAAACCAAAGTTATTAACTTTACCGACCACGTCCTCCACAAGTCCAGCAGGGTGAGCATTGCTCCTGTTTGCCAACCGAATAATAACACCAGATTCTCGCAAGGTCCAAGAGCCGTAGAGTTAAAGATGGATGTAGGCATCACATTAATGGAAGCACCCAAATCCAAAGATGGCATTTTCAAATTTACTCGCCTATGGTACATGGAATAGTAAAAATTCCTGGATCCTTGCACTTTTGGGGTATCATGGGCTGCATGAGTGCAGACACATTGCGACTCACATTGACCTTTTCATTTCCCTTCAGCCTTCGCCTCCTTTTGTGTGTGCACAGCTTCTTAAGGAACTTAGCATATCTTGGAATCTGCTTAATTGCTTCGAGGAGAGGTATATTAACTTCAACCTTCCTAAATGTATCCAAGACTTCGCTATCTTTATCTGCCTCATCCATCTTCTTGGTTATCACACTGGGAAGGGAGTGGTATAGGCCGTGCATCATCATCTTTTTCAATTGGGGAGGTAGGTGCGAAATTGGCTTATCACTTTTTCTCGCCACTTGAATTTTCTGGCTGGAGGAGGTTACGGAGTGTCAGCGACCTTGCCGGATCTTAGAGTGATTGCACCGACATTTGCACCGGCATTTGGATTTACTCTGGGTTGGGCGGGAAGTTGGCACGCCCCGGGCTTGCATCGATTAATTATGGTAGCCATCTGTCCCATTTGTGTGTACAAATTCTGAATTGAGGCATCATTCTCTGTTGGGCGGAGATTTTGGGCAGCCATCCGCTTAACTAGATCCTCTAATGAAGGTTCAGGCTCGAACTGACAGCACTGTGGTGGATTATTTTCTTTGCTGAAATTTGTTGTTGTGCAGCTTGATTTCCCCATCTAAGGTTAGGATGGTTCCTCCAGTTTGGGTGGTACCTGTTGGAAGACAAATCAACATTGGCTTGAGGGTTAAAGATGTTAGCTGCATATGCCTGAGGGGTATCAGCATTAGGGTCCTCTTGCAGTGTAGGACATGCATCTGTGGGGTGCTCTGCAGAGGTACAAATACCACAAACCCTTGCTGTCTGACCTGTTGCCAATTTTTTTACCCAAGCTGTGAGTTCTTCCAACCTGTTTTCCAAGTTCTTCTCACTAGTAGCCTTAGCCTGTATCTCATTCACTCCCCTTGTTAGAACTGCAGAATTGCTTCGGTTGTGATTTGTTGGGACTTGATGGACATATTTTCTATTAAGGCTCTTGCATCTGTTGGGGTTTTGTCTACAAGTGCCCCTCCACTAGCAGCATCCATAATATTTCTGTCCATGGGCAATAAACCCTCGTAGAAGTACTGGATGAGTAGCTGCTCGGAGATTTGATGATGAGGGCAGCTTGCACACAACTTCTTAAATCTCTCCCAGTATTCATGTAAAGACTCAGTGGGGTTCTGCCTGATGCCACATATCTCTTTTCTGATTGAGGCAGCCCTGGACGCAGGAAAGAACTTCTCTAGGAACAATTTTTTTAAAGCATTCCAATTTTCAACAGAACCTGGTTGAAGGTAATACAACCAATCCTTGGTTGCATCTTGGAGTGAGAAGGGGAAGGCCCTTAGTTTAATGTGCTCCTCTGGAATTCCTTGGGGCTTCATGGTCGAGCACACAATGTGGAACTCCTTAAGATGTTTGTGTGGATCATCACCTGCAAGACCACTAAACTTTGGCAACAAGTGTATTAAACCAGATTTTAATTCAAAAGGGACAGCAAGTTCGGGATAATCAATACACAGAGCATTGTAAGTAACATCAGGTGCAGCAAGTTCCCTAAGTGTTCTATCAGCCATATTAACACAATCAGAATCAAAATCAAAATCAAAATCAAGATTAGAATCAGGATCAGAATCAAATAGATTATGGCTAAAGATGCTGTCACTATCACTATCACTAACTTCTATATGATCCCTAAGTCTATGATGCAATGTTTTCTCAATTTCAGGGTCAAAAGGATGCAAGTTAATAGTATTGGACCTAGTCATGCACTGTATATATCAAGGAATAGGAAAATGCAACAATTCTAGAAATACCAACTATGTCCCTACGCTAAAATGAATGCAAAAATTGGAAAACGACTAAAATCTAACCTAAAAATTATAAAAATACCACGAAAAATCTAATTAAATCAAAAGAAAGATATGCAAATTTTTTTGGATTTTTTCGGAGATATGAAAAATTAAAAAAATTAATTAAAAATAGAAAACAAAGGAATTTGGGATTTTGAGCCTGTTGTCCCGTAAGTAGTCCCTGCTAGCGGACTATTGATCCTGGATTTTTTTTGGATTTTTCACCGTGGTTTCGAGCAATCGGCGAGATTGCACTGAAACCGATTTTTATTATTTTCGCCTCTGAGAATCGGACGGAGCAATCCTAGAATCACCGGCCTCAGCGCCTACAACCTGTAACAAGGCCTGGAAACACGTCAAGAACAGAGCAAGAAACGCCGATGAATTAGTGGGTCCTGAAGTTGGTAATCTCTAATTAGAGATCCCCCAAGAACGCCGCCAATTTGATCGTGATCAGATGCGGGTCAAAATAATTAAACAGTAAATATAGTAACAAGGCAAGAGACCTTGGTCGTCTCACGAAGACCTCTAACACCAAAATTACCAAATTCAGGAAATAAGAAAATTGACAATAACGAAAAAGGGGGGTTTTGTGAAAACAGTTTCTGTTGAGAGAATTATCAGATTATAGAGACAATTGATTCACCGGTTTCCGGGTGCACGTCTTGGATTTATCACAGGTTCTAAATAAATTCAATTAATTCCGAATTCACAGTTGACATAAACTAACTAAACAAGCGTTAATCAGTTTATACGACCACACCGCTTCGAGCAAGCGCCAAACAATGGATTCAATCGGTCACGGGAGCGGACAAGCGCCGTTAAAACGCAACCAATATCATAACAGAATTCTAATCAACCCTCTATCAATTTCTACTCGAATCAATTAATCTTAAGCAGTCAAGCAATTCGAAATATTAATGATTCTGAAACAGATGCATACAATCAAGCATTCATACACAATTGAATCGCGTTTTTGCAATGAAGACAGAACAATTAACTAAGCAGAAAACGAACTGGATAGATTGCAAACATTTAAACCAAATTCAAAATTGATAGAGATGGAATTTAAGAAATTAAAACGAAATTGTATTAAACATTAAGCACCGAACCTCAAAATCTGTAACGACAACCTTTCACCGATGAATCAACTTAGGAACTTAGGCTTCCATGGAGGCTAGGGTACGCAAGTGAATAATAAAACGTAAGATAATGAAAGAAAACGGCTGATCCTCTATCTAATAGTCTCAGCTTAACGAAAACCTAATTCCCTAAACGGGTTATAAGATAAAACCCGATAACAAACTAAAAATATGCCCAAAACTCGTAGTGCAGCTCGTCAGCTTCAGTAAAGTGGAATTTCGGCCTTCAAAACGGCAGAACTAGGCTTCGGTCCCAACATAAGAATTGTAGCTCTGCTTCTTAGCTTTCCAACGCCACAAAGAACACTAAAATCGGACAAGTATAGCCCAAGTTATGGCCTGCAGAAGCAACATGGGTCAGGATATAACAAAATCCGAAAATTAGCAAATAATTCCACTAAAGCCCAATCATGACCCAAAGATATAAAACCATGCTAAAAAGTAGTTGTTGGGTAAAATAAATATTTAAGAACACTAAGTGAACTGCTATAAAAGATGCATTAAAATGCATTGATCAGTAGCATCGTCTAGTCTTTCATGTTGTTAACCTTGGCAGTTTGATGTACCTGTGAATGATGATCTGAGTTTAGTGAGTTATGCTAAGGACTAACATCTGCTTACGTATGAGTACTTATGCTAGTCATATTCTCGATGATGTAAGGGTCTAAGATTAAGCTACTTAAGGACTTAAGGCAAGATTCTTCTTGAGAGGAGAGAATGACTATGTGTTTATGTGTGAATGCTTGGAAGTGATTAGATGATGCATAAGTTAGGCTTTTCCCTTATGCTTAGAATTTTGTAAACCCGATAAGTATGATCAAGTGATATTTCTGAAGCAGGATAATATGAAGGTCACTTTGGATATATTGTATCTAGTGCGGTCCAGCACTTTGTTAATCCTTTTGGTCGTGACCACTTACTTCAATGGCATTTAGAAGTGATAAGTAAGAGTTCTTAGCGGTGCAGTTTGATCAATTTAGGATGGGCATTCATAATCACTTAGAATTCCAACACTTGTTAATTAATCAGGTTTGTTGGGCTTAACCATTATGGATGGATCTTAAATTGATTGGTAACCTCAAAGCCTTCTAAAGAACCTATAGTACTTTTGATTCAAAATACCTTAGTGTCTTCTAAAATTAAGAGGGATAGTGATACACCAGACTTCCTCATGCCTAAGTTGTAATTAGGAAACCTTGAAGGTAATCAAGCCCTAAGTCTTCTCGGCATAGTAGCCTTGGTAGAATAACTAGCCTAAGGAAGAGCATTAGGCGGTAGTCTCTGGACTGTAAGAGTCTTAGTTATAACTAAATCGGCAGGAATTCGAGGATATTAATGTCTACGCTAGTTTCATTAGCCGGTATATGAAATGATCTTGTTTGACCAATTACAAACTTTGTTTTGACTTGATAAGCATCTTATCGGGAATAAGACTTAGTTGGTAACCGTTAACTAAATCACAGAATTCTCCAGATAATTAACCTATTGTCGCTATTAATTTCTTTTCAAATTTCCAATGATTTAGAGCGATCAAGAAAGAGGTGCATCTAGGATTGTTTGGGTTAGCTTAGATGCCAATCAAATTGAGTTATTAGCCTAGTATCAATCCTATTTCAACTCTAGTTATGGAGATAACGCCAGTTTTAGTTTAACACAAGTTATCGATGTGAGACCCCTGACGGTTTAATCTGAGCTTATAAAAATTGAGAGGGTGGATTTTCGGTTCAATTATAAGTGAACCATAGGGGGAACCGTCCATAATAATCAAGACCTTATGGTAATAGGCTCCTAATACTCAAGATGAGGAAGATAATCTTAGATTAGCCTAAATTTAGGAAAGGAACTCATCATTTGAAGCAAAGTAGGGTTGGAGTTCGTAGCGGAAGCATAGAGAAACAATCCTACATAAGGATAAGGTTAGAAGGTAAGGCGGATTTTGGGGACAAAATTCCTAAAAGGTGGGGAGTAATATAACATCCCAAATTTCTTTTAATTTAGTGCTTTAAAACAAATTTGGAACCTAGGGGTAAAATAGTAATTTTACCCTAAGATTTAGGAAATGAGGGACTAATTACTTATGAGTAGTAATTAATAGAATAATTTATCTGAGGTCCCCTTAAGCACCTAAGGGCAAATTATGGTATTAATGGTGGTTCATTGGTTTAATTTTTATTAAATAACTACCTTGCCTCACCGTGCACCACTTTTCACTTATTTCCACCCTAGCATGCCTCTTTCTCTCATCTACACCACACACACACACTCAGCGTGAGTGTGAAGCAGAAGAAATAAGAAAAGAAAAACAAAAGAGAAAAGAAAGAATAGAAAGGAAAGAAAAGAGAAGAAGGGAGGGAGAAGACGAAGGGCGACGGCGAAGAGAAGGAAGGAGAAGGAGGAAGGGCGGCCGCGTCGGTCCTGGAGGTGGCGGCACGCCACCGCGCGCAGAGAAAGGGGGGAGGTCAGAGAGAGAGATGGAAATCGAGAGAGATAGAGAGAAACACAGTGAGAGAGAGCTCGAAAATGGAAGAGGAGCAAGGATCCAAACTTGATCTTGGAGCTGATTGAAGAAGAAGAAGATTGGGAGCTTAGTTCAAAGCTTCCATGGGGGTTAGGGCTTGCATGTGGGATTTTTCTTGATGGAGAAGAAGAAAATGAACTCAAAATGATGGAAGATTAAAGGAAGAAGAAGGATGGGGCTGAAATCAGAAATAGGGTGTACTTTCATGGAAGGGGATTTTGGAGCTCAAATCCCTAATCATAGGAATGATTCAAGTAACATAGATTTTCCCTAAAACCTCCCTTAGGGTGTGCTTAGGTGCTCACTTAAATTCTTTATTCGAATGTTTATTGAGTAGAAATAGATTATTATGATCTTGTATGGGGTTTGACTGAAATAGGGTTGGATTCTGTCCCCAACCCCCCTAAATCAATGTGTGATGTTTGCCATTGGGAGTTCTATTGAACTCCAAATGGATTCTGTTTGATTGTGATTTAGCCTAAATTAGGAGTTGCTGTGACTTTCCTGAATTAACGGAGGACTTTATGTCTTCTTTAAAATTAGTTTATGTTATATGATTTTTTGGTTTGATATTGGTCCTCAATGTAAATTGGCTTTCATGTTGACTTTTGATTGCTAGATGAAGCTTTTATGACATGTGTGATGATTTTGACATATGCTTGTATTGTGAACAATGTTTCCTTGCTTGTATTGTATTGAAGCTTGTTTGTGCTTGGAATGTTTGCGTTTGCACTGCAAACCCATCAATGATTATTTTAGGGTGTTTTCATTGACGGGGACCCCTTGGTGGAACCGAAATGGTTCTCACTCTTTTTTTTGGGCTATTGAGTGGCGCCAAGTGGGTACATTCAATGAGGTTGTAATGTGTGATTTGTTACGTAAACAATAGTGAACATTTGTTTGCATTGATTATGCTCTTGATTGAATTTGTTTGGTGAAGTCCTGTGAGTAGCAGTTGATGTGGGTCGGGCGTCCTTAATGGCATTGAAGTGGATCGGGCTGTTACCGACAAGCGGGTACTTTCATTGAGATTGTGATATGTGCTTGTTTAGTGATTAAGTTGTATGTCTGATGTGTGATTGAGATTTGACAACTTAGTTGCATTATCATGTTGAGGATTGATTATGGTAGAATGAATAATTATACTTATGCTTATGGGGAGGATTTTTCCATACGTCGCACACCATGTATGGCTGGAAACAACGATAATAGTATTTTTTTACTCTAAGTCTATGTTACTGAGTTTTATAAACTCACGTTCTAGGGCGTTGTTTTTAGGTACAAGTTGATTGAAGAGGTTCAGAGCACGAACCGTGTTTGGTCTTGCTCTTCTGCGAGACTTTGAGTCACCGGATCACGAGTCGGAGTCCTAGTTATTAGGTTGTGTCCTAGTAATTCTAGTGAATAATGTGTAATTGTAATTGTTGTATTTTATTATTCTTTTGAAAAAGAGTTGTAATAATTAAAATTAATTTTCGCTTTCGAAACTCTGGTTTATGGTTACTATTTGAGTAGCATATTTTAGTATGATGTTTATGTATCCGGGGTTTTTATTAAACAAAGTATAGTATAGTATCGTAAAACAGGATTCGTACTTTATTACTCTCCCATATGCGAAAATTTTTCTAAGTCTGATTTCTTTTAAATTCAGGTTAAATCTGCAAGTAATCCCCTAATTAGAGTTAGGGTGTTACAACAAACTATTTTGAATTTCAAATTTCATATTATTGTTTCTTCTTAGATACATTTATATATTGTACTCTAACCTTATTGATATAATCGATTGTTATTTTATTTTATTTTTGGTAAAATCGGTTCTTCAGTTATAAATACCACAAAATAAACATTTAGTATCTTTCTTACAGATTTGCAAAAATAATTGCCACTTTTACGTATTATGATCATTTCATTTCATTTCACGAGATAACAAATATAGTATGTTTGGAACCGCGACGGATTGATGATGAACACACATCCTGTGTGGAGCTTATTAGACCACCGTAAATCCAAATGAGCATTAAATAATCTGACAGTTAGAAGTGATGTAAATTTGATTACAAAACCACAAGAAATTGATAACAAAAACAAATTCATGTGGCATATAATATGTAAAAGATATATTTTTACATAACGCAAAAAATAATTTATGTTGTAGTTCTCATGTGACAAAATTTTTTTATATTTATTATTCTCCTCCAAAATGTTATTCTATTTTTTTATGTACAGTAATCTTGATATAGTATACATGACAAAACACTTAATATATAATTATTACTTTATAATTGATATAATTATCAAGCAATCAAGTAAATACACACTGTTCCGTCAAAAAAAAGTAAACTCGTACTTATTTTTGGACAATCAATATCTTAATCTTATTTTTCAAGAAAATAAGAAATATGATATACATTATAGCATATACTTATTAGGTGTAATTAATTTATTGGATTGAATTTAGAATACCAACCCCAAGTTGGTTAGTCACCTTGGTTGCAAATTATATCATATAATTTTCATTTTTATATGACCAACCCCAAGAATATTTAATGAATATTTGACTACTTTACAGAATTATATCTTACATTAATTTTTGTTTGGCCCACAAAAATTCAATGAATCCAATAATAGATTCAAAATTTAAGGAAAAAAATGTTTCCTTTAATTTATTGGATAATTAATTAAATCTTATAATATTTGATTTGATATATAAAAATATTATTACATCTAAAATATTCTTATAAATTCAAATCAAAATATTTTTAGGTTGTTAAATATAAAATATTTGTATTATTTAATAAATATATATAATGATTATCTAAAAGAAACGAGTTAATTATCTTATATAGTATAAATAGATAGATACATCAATAGATGGATGTCTGATAAAAGAATACAAAATGGATTTCAACTTTTGTGCTTTCTTAAATTGCAGTATTAGCAAACATCATATTTGTAATTAAGAACTTAAAAAAGATAATATAACTTTATATATTACATCTCATATTAATTATTTTGATAAATACGAATTTATTTTCTTTCAATTACGAAAAATGTGAGTGCTAATAATTAATTTGAAAGTCACAAATAAATGTCCGGAATTGCCGGAGTTAAAACATAGTATTCCCTGGCCAGAATAGTGCAACCCTAGCTAGTAGCAATACTTTGTTGTTGACAATAACAAATAATTAACAAAAACAATGACAAAAATGATTTGGCGGTTTCTTTCCAATAATTTTGCATCGACCTCCTTTGTAGTAGTGGCTTGAGCAAACGTCATTACAATGGGGGTCGTCTTTACCCGGAATGCACTGGCCTATATGATTGTCATAGCAACACTTGACTGCATCTGGGTTACCCATCAATGCGGCACTGTCCATTACCACAGCCTCGCCCATCGCTTTCTTATATCCTGATTCCACTTCAATTCGATTCACACAAAAATTAAACACTGTAACTTTATGTAGAAATAAATAACTGACCAATATGTTTAATTTGATTTTTGCACTCCATTAGTAGTTTGGAAATGCATGAAAAGAAAGATTCACTGTACAGAGACAATTTTTTACTTTTTAGTATCACGATATCGATTTTATCAATTCGAAAAATTATTTTTACACCTTTTGAAAGAAATTGAATAGTATGTCGTGAACTATATAGAACAAAATGTAAGGAATAAAAATCCCAAACAAATATATAATCAACAAAAGAATAATTTAATATGCATCGCAAGAAACTTCTAATTTTATAGGCTAGTATATTGTTGGTTGATCTGTCACTCAGTTGGATTTGGGTTGTCTACGATCAAAATATCTTGCAGTCACTGCAGTCAGCACATCTCAGTCATTCGATCAAGAATAGACTGTTCACGTTTCAAATTTACCAAATCAAATTTTAAATAAAAACTTTTAATACCAACCATCGATCTTGATCTAACGACCGAGATGTCCTGACTGTAGTGATTGCAGGGTATGTTGACTGCATCTAAGCAACACAGATTAGAAAGAAAAATTCTTATTTTCATTTATCATGAAAATGAATTTACCTAAGAAAATGATGATAACAATGCAGGCAAGAGGTAGGAGTTTTCACACTCTAGCCATCATCAAATTCGTTAATAAGTTTAATCGGTGCTACGGATATTAAAACTTGGATTGAAACATTTTTATAAACAACTAGAGGAACAAGTTTCCTTCCACGCATCACCTAGAATAGAGAAAATTGTGCTCCTTAAACGAGAAACATATCAAATTGTTAAAAGAGTTACACTATTACTTTTAACTCTTACCAATATTCAACACGTTTGCTATACCTTTAATAATAGTCACTTTGCACCATCAAAATTAAACGTTGCCTATTCATTAGTGTTTTTTCTCTTGCTATACTATTCGTCAGTATTTTTGTACATTCAATTTCATAGTATTTTTATGGCTTAAATATTTTTTTGGTCCCTTAAATTATAGCAAAGTTCGGTTTTGGTCCCCTAAAAATAAATCGTAGCTTTTTAGTCCTCCATATTTGAAAATAGTTTTTTCGTTCGTCCCTGTGTTAACTCCGTTTCCAGCATTGCTTATTTGAGGGACTAAAACTGAACTTTTCTATAATTTGAAGGACCAAAAACATATTTAATACATGTGACACATAAGCAATGTTGGAATCGGGGTTAACACAGGAACGAACGGAAAAATCATTTTCAAATATGGGGCACTAAAAAGCTACGATTTATTTTTGAGGGTTCAAAACTGAACTTTACTATAATTTGAGGGACCAAAAACATATTTAAGCCTATTTTTATTATTGAGATCAACTATATAGTAAGAATCCATGTGACACGAATTGCATGCACGAATTAAGATGACATTCTTTAAAAAATTAAAAGATAAAATATAATACTTCACTTCACCTGGCAACTTGTCAGTGGCTACAAGGTTGTACCACACCCTCTCCCCAAATGCTTAGGGTTGTATCTCCAAATTTTGAGATTTTAGGTATAATTTATATTTGAGATTTGGCCTTATGTAGTTAATCCATTTTAAATTTGTCTTCTTAGTTTTTTTAGTTGTAAAATTATTGATCATAACTGTAGAATTAAGCAATTCTAATATTTCACTCTTAATAGATACAATATGTGGCTAATTCTTTCAATTTATCTTATAATTTAGTTTATCACAACTAGAATTTAAGTAATTTTAACTTTGAAAATATCTTATCAGTATAAACAAGAATGATATATAACTTAATGAAAGAGAGTCAAGATAGACTGAGAATAACAACTTAGTAATAAAAAATTGGCATTACCCATATTTTGAGAATAACGACTTTTGTGAAAGACATAAAAGACGACATTACATTACCTGCACGATAACATAATAAATACTCATTTCGTCCCAATATATATGTTATATTTATAAAAAAAATAAAAAATTATCCCAAAATATATGTCATTTTCTATTTTCAATATAGTATTAAATGATTTTGCCAATTGTACCCTCAAACACTTCACTTTGCATTTATGACAATAGTTAATATACCAATGGTTAATAAGGTTAATTTGGTAAAGTTATCACTCTCTTTCTTTCATTTATTGTTTTTTCTTAAACTGTGTGATTCAGCCAAATATGACATATATAATGGGACGGAGGGAGTATGAATTTAGGAAAAGATAACAAAATAAATATGAAACATGATTGGAAGTAGGGATGGGAATAGGCCAGGCCGCCCGACAGGGGCCTATGGCCTAGCCTATGTCAGGCTCAGGTCAAGCCTGGATTTTTTTAAATAAACTAGGCCAAGGCTTTTTGAGAAGCCTATTTAGCTAAAAAGGCTGGGCTTTGGGCCGCCCAAAAAGCCTTTTAAACCTAACAGGCTAGCCTATTTAAGTAAATATAAATAATAATTTTATATTGTTATTATTATTATTATATTAGATTTTGTACATTGTGTCAAATCATATACCTACTGACATTTTTAATAATTTAAGTATATCGACTTATATAAATTTGTGACATACTTAAAGGCCTTATTGCAACATAGAATTTAAATAGCCTGTCATATAAGGTTTGATTCTCTAAAAGGTCATGTTAGACTTTAAAAAAGTTTTATATCATACGAATAAATCAGAACCAGGTCTTATAAAACTCAACTCGTCCTATCTATTTCCACCTCAATGTCTCATGTCTCTTAGTAGAGTGGTTTTAATTTTTTTTTATAGCTTATAATAAATAAAACTTAACTTCATTGGCCTATTAGACCGTTAGTCTATTTAAAGATCGGTCAGATGACTTATTCAAAGACGTTAAAATCAAATAGGCTTTTAAGTAGGCAAACAGGTCATATCAAGCTTTCAAAAAGGTTAGGCCTTAAAAAAAGCCTATGACAGGTAATAGACCAGGCTTAGGCCTTGAATTTTTTGATCAAGCCAGGCTTAGGTCTTGCAAAGGCTAGCTCGGCCCAGCCTATTCCCACCTCTAATTGGAAGGTTGAAAAAAATATTAAAAAGTGAAAAACTCAAGCATTTACCTGTAAATAGAAAGCTTTGTTAAGTTGGTCGCGGTTTCATTGAAAAGGTCAAAAGGCAATGAGAAAATACAAGCGAAACATTCATAAGCAATGCATATATGTCATGACATCTCATTTAGTTTCCCACATTTTGATGCTAGAAAAGCGGGCTATGCTTGGCCAAATTGAGTTTGGTCATAACGCCTTGACCCGAAGAGGAACAGAGGGAAGGGAAAGGGGAAGAGAGGACAGATAGAAACAACTATCTATCTCTATACTTCAACCTTCCCTTTTCTTGTCCCTCTGAATATCTGGCATAAAGGTCACTTCCATTTCAAGAATCTTATTGTGCTGAGTTTCTAACATTTTCTGCATGCAAAGATATCCATAAGCAGTTGGGGTTTATGACACTATAATCACCTTTCTCTTAATTACTGCCCCTCTTGTGCTCTTCAAGAAGGTAGCCCCATCCTGTTTTTATTGTGTTTTTTCATCACCCCTCATAAGTCATATCCCCTTTCTTTGTTCAAAAATGGGTCAACTTGTGGAAGTATTTTCAATTCTTCATGCATGTAATGCATATATAACTCTATATATTTCTGATTATGTTTGACATAACACGAAGCCAATGTTACATATTTATAATAAAAAGAATCGGAATAATTTGTAATGTCCTGGGATCAAATTAGAATTTAATTTGTATATACTGTCAGTGTAAAAATATTTAATATATACATACATTCAATGATGTGTTATCACATCGATTAGTATGACAAATCACGTGTTTTTAAACTCATTAAATGGGTTGACAATACATCATTGGATGCATGTGTAAAATATTTTTACACCGACAATGCGTAAAAAGTAAACTCGTACAAATTATGACAATTAATTTGATAAATTGACAGGGCGAAACAATTTTCAACAAATTATTTTCAGGTCACGTTGAACCAGTTTGAGAGCTTCAAAATTGGAACATTTAATAGTCTGATCCACGCCAAATTGAAACAAGTCCAACCATGTCTCCGAGCACACTCAGAAGAGCAATTGGGGCAGTGAAGGATCAAACAAGCATAGGGCTAGCCAAGGTGGGAAGCAGTACCTCACTTGGTGACCTAGAAGTGGCAATTGTGAAGGCAACAAGTCACAATGAACACCCTGCTGAAGAGAAACACATTAGGGAGATTCTAAGCTTAACATGTTACTCTCGAGCATTCATAAATGCGTGTGTGAACACTCTCTCCAAGCGTCTGAGCAAGACCAATAGTTGGACAGTGGCTTTGAAAACACTTATTTTGATTCAAAGGTTGTTAGCAGATGGTGATCCTGCATATGAGCAAGAAATATTCTTCTCAACTCGACGCGGGACTCGCCTTCTCAATATGTCTGATTTTAGGGACAAGTCAAAGTCTAATTCATGGGACTTCTCTGCATTTGTGCGCACCTATGCATTATATCTAGATGAAAGGCTTGAGTACAGGATGCATTACAGGCGTGGAAGACGTAGCAGGTTTGCTTATGATGATGATGAAGAGGAACCTAGGGAAAGAGAAAGAGATAGACAGAGAGAAAGAGACAAGGATAAAGGTGTCCTTATGAGATCCACCCCATTACGTGAAATCAACACTGAGCAATTGTTTTCCAAAACGCAGCATTTGCAGTTGCTACTTGAGCGCTTTTTAGCTTGCCGCCCCACAGGTTTGTAACAATTATATATAACATGCAAATTTGCTTGATAAAGCTTGAGATGAATCAGGATTCCCTGAGATGAATCAGGATTCCCTTTAGTGAAATTTTTCACGTATTCACGCAGTCAGGCGATCATGGTGCACATTCCAAAATTAAATTTCGTATCTCATTTTCTCAACTCGAAATGTGCACCATTCGATTAAGATCGGAGAGTCGTATAATTGCGTGAACATATAGAAAATTTGACCGTAGGGAATTCGGATTAAAGATTCGTCCCTAATTTCTGGGAAAAAGTAGATAGAAACAAAAACCTACATGCATCTTAAAAAATGCTATCATTCATAATGCTAATTGTTATTGTAAAATTGCTTCTACTCACAACACTGTTCAAGATGAGTAATCATGCACAATTTCAATTAATGCAAACATAGAATTTTATACTCGCTTCTTTTTTATAAGAGACAAAACTCTAATTCACACATACTAAGGAATACTATTGAAATCACAACTTTTTAATTAATACACCCAAAGACATAAACTTCTCTCTAAAACTACCCTTATTAAAAATGGTGGTTCATAGTTCTAATTAATGACATTTTCTTAATTACTTCTACTAATATGAGACTTAAATAAGGGTATAAATGGAATTCATTATTTAATACGTTTGAAAATTTATGCTTGTTTTTTATATTTAGGACCAAGAAAAAATGTCATTTTATCTCTTATATGACCGGAGGGAGTAATTACACATACAAGTATAAAAAGCAATCTGATGGTTATTTTAACTTTCAGGGAGAGCAAAGACTCATCGAATTGTGATAGTGGCTCTCTATCCGATTGTGAAGGAGAGTTTTCAAACATATCGTGACATGACAGAAATTTTAAGTATCTTCATCGATCGTTTCACTGACATGGAGGCACCAGACTGCATTAAGGTGTATGACACTTTCTGCCGCATTGGAAAGCAGTATGACGAGCTAGACTTGTTTTACAGTTGGTCTAAGAGTATTGGAATTGCACGCTCTTCCGAATACCCAGAGATTGAGAGGGTCACAACAAAGAAGTTAGAGATCATGGATCAGTACATCAGAGACAAGTCCCTTTTAGCACAAACCAAGAAGCTTTATACTCAAGAGGAAAAGAATGAAGATGAAGAAGTTGAACCAGAAGAGGATATAAATGCAATCAAGGCACTGCCACCACCAGAAACATTTCATGAGGAACCAGCAGAGGAAGTAAAGGAAGAGATAAAAGAACAAGAGCCAAAAGAAGAAAAACTGGTGCAAACAGAAGGTGATTTGTTAAATTTAGGAGATGATATGGTGACAAGTCAAGAATATGATGGGGACAAACTAGCCTTGGCATTATTTGACGGTGTTGCACCAACAGCAAGTACCACCAAAGCTCTTCCATGGCATGCTTTTGATGATGGGGAAGATTGGGAAACAACACTAGTCCAATCAACTAGCAATTTGTCGAACCAGAAGCCCTCATTAGGCGGCGGATTTGATACATTGTTGTTGGATGGAATGTATAAACAAGCAGCAACAAAAGAAGCTATGCAAGGAGTGGGTTATGGTATGAATGGTAGTGCTAGCAGTCTTGCATTGGGATCAGCTGGAAGGCCAACAATGCTAGCATTGCCAGCACCAACATCAGGGAGTGTTTCAAGTTTAGCAAGTGCAGATCCGTTTGCAGCATCAATGGCTGTGGCACCTCCAGCTTATGTGCAAATGTCAGAGATTGAGAAGAAACAAATGTTACTAGCAGAGGAACATGCAATGTGGCAGCAATATGCAAAGGGTGGTATGCAAGGACAAGTTGCATTTACAACACTACAACCTAATAATATTTACATGGGAGGGTATCCACAAAACTATGGAAACTATTATCATTAACTAGGAAAAAAAAATTTAGTTTGAACTGACCCAACTCCCCCCCTTCCAAGGTGCAGTAAATTTAATCGGTGCAATAGAGGAACTTGTTTATAAGCTTCTTGCAATTGATCACTCACAAAAATGTAAATGCACTTGACTATTTCTTTCCTTCCCCCCTATGTAACTAGAATCTCAAATCATTAATTAGCTATACTCTACAACACACATATTTATAGATACAAATTAGTATTTTAAGATTAGTTGTTCATTTTTGAAAAATACACATATGGTGTTTCCTTAAATTTTTGAAAATTAGGCCAAGTTAGATGCATAGAGAAATGCTAGGGACACACTTTCTATCACTCTCTTTTCAATACACTATTTTTTAATGGTTGAAATTCGTATGAGTCCTACCAAATTTATGTGAAATACACATGATTTAGTGGGAACCATTTCATTTTCAACCAATACAAGAGTGGGTGTTAAAAAAAATGTTAGAAAGTGTGTTAATAACACTCCTCGCAATGCATATATGGCTAGATAGCCTCCCATATACACTTGGATGTTTTTTTTTTTTGGTGCATTATGGATTAGTTTAGTTTATTTGCTTTTTTGCATTATTAGCCACAATATAATTGCAGTTTATTTTGTTTTGCAAATATGTTCATTTCTTCTCTGTTATCGATGACCATGTAGATAAATAATCTTTTGTCTGGGCCATCGGAGCCGGTGAAATCTCACTGCTTTTTCTGTGTGTTTTTAGCGCCCCTCTCTGCTACAAAACCATGTTTTATGGATGAGTTGCGGTATTAGTGGTGGTCACTTAGGTAATGTTTAAGGATAGTTTGCAAGTGAAGAGACTAAAAGAATGAGAGAAAGAAAACCTTTGGTGGTGTATGATGAAACAGTATGATGAAACTGAAGCAGTTTACAAGTTGCACATCAATAGTATCACTTGCTTGTTTAAAATTGGGGTTTAGGGTGTATTTGGTAAGTCAAGTATTAGAGTTTTATTTAACTTGAGAGAGAGGGTAGAGAGGGTGACACAGAATATCTCATACACATGACATAGCTAACGGAGATGCCACATTATTAAAAAGTTTGTGTGGCATGTGCTGACATACATGGCTTTTGGTTGCCACATTGGAATTTCTTACTAACGAAATTACAGGAAGTGACTAACGTTGGTACATCTTCAAACATTTTTTGGGAGACCAAATCCTAATTTTGACATATTTTGGATGACTAAAAACATATTTAAGCCAAACAAAAATCTCCAACATTTATAGATCTAAAACAAAAAAGAACATGAGAATAAGAGTGCCTCATGGCAATGGAGTCATCACTACAAAGATCCATTACAAGCAATAATGGAACGACCAGCGATCTTAAGTTCAGTTGCGATTATCATAGGAAGTTCACAAAAGTGTAAACGCAGTTGACTATTTCATTACTATAAATTCAAGGGCCATGAGAATAGTTTCAACCGACGACAAACCAAAAAAAGCAAAATTCATATTCAAAACAATTTTAAACCAAACCCTTTCCAACCAATAGCTTATTTACCCTTGTTCCAAGGCAGAAGCAAATATAGACTCTATTGAATTCGGACAGCTTCAAGTCAAATGTGACAGCCTAAGAATTGTTCATTACTGCACTTAAGGTTCCATTCCAATAGAGCAAAATAGCATGATGAAGACAAACATAACGGAATTGAAACAATTCAAAGGAAAGGAAGAAAACATCCATTGATATTAGAACAGTTCTCAAACACAAAGTATTTCTGCTAAATTAAAAAGCCAAAACAGAGTGAAACTGCAAACTTCTAATTGTCCACCTAGAAAAGAGATGTTCCTTTTCCCTTCTTGTCACCACCAATCTCAAAGTGCTTGCACCTCTGCAAACACAAACACAAAGCAAAACAACCTTAAGCCACAAAACCCACACGCAAACGCAAAACGACCACAACAAAAACGACAGGAACACAGGCGCTTACCTTGATAGCATGTTGGGAGACATGTTTGCAACCCTGGCACTGCAGCCTCAAGACAATTTTCTTCGTGGTTTTAGCCTAATCAACACAACAACAACAAAAAGAAAAAAAAAACTGAGAACTTAAGAAACCGCTTAGTTACTACTAATTACTAATTAGCTTTGAGAAATGCACAAATACAGTTTTAAGGGTACCTTTTTGTGGAAGACAGGCTTGGTCTGTCCACCATAACCAGACTGTTTGCGGTCATAACGGCGCTTTCCCTGAGCAGCGATGCTGTCCTTACCCTTCTTGTATTGGGTGACCTTGTGAAGGGTGTGCTTCTTGCATTCCTTGCTCTTGCAGTATGTCTTCTTTGTCTTTGGAACGTTCACCTGCAACCAAAATTCCAATTAATTGCACATCGGATGAGATCGCTAAATAAACGTGTTCGGACATATGGATGACGATAGAGGGATGAAGCGTATGGCAGTGGCACGAGAGAGGAGGAGCTTACCATTGTGACGGTGAAGGCGGAGATCGGCTAAGCAAATGAAGAGCGAAGGCGGAAGCACGATGCCTGGGTTTTATTCGATTGGGAATTAGGGTTAAATGCCCCTGCTCATTGTTGGGCTTTCTAGTACCTAAAGTAGTTATCGGGTTGGTTCGACCGAATTTTGTGGCCCAAATCAAAATCTTCGTTTCAATTACACAATACGTGGAATAATTGAGCCTCATAAATAAATAAATAAGTGGAATAATTGATGACATTTTTTGCTAAAAATCTGAAAAAGGACAATGCTGCAAAAAATATAAATTAGTAAAATAAAAAGACACACTTTTTTATACGAACTTCTTTTGCTACATTGTACAGTGAAAGTGTGGCGTCCCACACGATGCCTATCATATTCAGATATAGAGACAGTATACATGAAATAGTGTCTAGTCTTTTGACTAAGATAACAAATTTTCTTTTGTTCAAAATTCCATTGAGCTCTAGGAATAGGAACTCCATCCTCACCAACAAGTGACCTATAGCCATTTTCAATGGTATTTCAGAGTTCTAATTGTTTGCTTCGAAGAAAGTCTTCATCTTCTCCTTCCGGTTATCAAACCTTTGTGCCCTTAAGGATCTAACCTCCACTCAATTTAAAACAAATACACATAAATGAATGAAATAGACAACAACTTTCAACACAAAAGAGTGTCTTAAATAGATACAACAACTCTCAGTTAGAGAAGATGTGGAAATTAAGCTTGGGTGCTTTGTAATATTTATCACAGAGATGATACTAAATGAAAGCACTTAAAGAATAAATAATGAAATGAATTATGTTGAATTTCAGCGCTTTTCAATGTTCTTCAATATACTCTTTATTCCTCTTCTTGCATTTATAGCAAATGATTGAGAAATATATGTTAGAGTGGAAATAAACTTGTTGCAAAATATTAACAACTTTGCATTAAATGCAAAATATTATTTGCTTTGTCCTCGTACTCTTTTTCATCAACAATGGAAACATTTTGCAGAGAGAATGACTATTTTTCAAAAAAGTGATACCATCTCTACTCCACGATCTTCTATTCTTCCCTTATTGGCATATGACCAATATTATAGTTTCAATTTTACTCTTTTGTCTTTGTTGCATACTAGGTAGCGTGCTCTTCTTAAAGCCGACTTAATTCAAAATTAAGGATAATATCTTCAGTTCTTGTTATCCATTGATGCTTCTACCGAATAAATTAAACTTTTCTTGTAAGTTTTGTCTCTCAGCAACGTCAAGTATTGTCGTTTTGAACTAGTCATTAGACACATCTTCTAGTATCAGGGTATAGGACTGAGTCTTTAATTGAATGATGCACATGGCACCATAGATAAGACACACCATATCAGATTTGTATGAAGTACATGTTGCTTTTTGTCTTATGATCAGAGAAAGCTTCGTCTTTCACAATAGGTGCCTGTATTCATTATATATGTACACTTAATACATTTGTTAAATACTCACAAAAAACTTGTTCATTCAAATTACTTTGTTATCATCAAAACTTTTGGCAGTCAGACACAATCGTTTTGATTTCAACAAATATATTATTTTATGTAATTTTATATTGATTAGTTTGTTTAACAACTAATTTTATCAAATATTTTCATTTCGATCAGCTAGCTTTTCAATTTTAATCTATAAGTTATCAGCTAACTTTTTGCCTATAAACTGACTTATCAATTATAAGTTAGCTTATAGTTTATTTTTATCAAACATATCCTAAAATAAAATTGATTTTATCATAAAAAATACGTAACAAACCCACTCTAAAACTAAAGAGTAATGATACATAGACAACCAAAAAATAGACAACCAATCGACAACCATTTAAGAGGTTACTGCAGTTCAAATACGTGATTAATTACGTTCAGTAAATAGTTAATGGATATATCAGGTGTCAAAACTTATTAACCATCAACGTAATTTCATTAACCACGAATTTGAACATAATTAACCGCGATTTTCAAGTGTTCAACTACATATAAATTTGAACACCAGAAAATTGTGGTTAATCACATTCAAATTCGTTGTTAATGAAGTTACGTTGATGGTTAATGAGTTTCGACACCTGATATATCCATTAACTATTTACTGAACGTAATTAACTACGTGTTTGAATTGCATTAACCAGTTATCGATTGGTTGTCTAACTTTTGGTTGTCTATGTATCGTTACTCAAAACTAAATTATCGTTAGCAAAAAACGTAATTTATCCCATAATAATTTTTCCTAAAAAGACGCATACAGTGGACCGACAACATGGGTGGTCCACGAAGAGACATCAATTTTGACCCACTGTTCCTGGTTAGTAACAGGTTTGAAATATTGAAAGGTAGTTGGTTGGATTTATGAATATTTACAAAAAGCACCCGATTTGGGTTCCAATGCAAAAATGAAAAACCTAAAAGGTTTTTTTATAGGCAAATATTAGTAGTTAGTTTGTTAGAGGGGAGGGAGATTTTGTTATTGGCAACGATCTGAGCCCTGTACCTCCTGCTTGCAACTCCTTCATGTCCCTTGGCTCAACCACTGAGCCACCTACATAGGACCCGAAAAGGTTGAAAGCGACCCTAATTCGTTCTGTCGAAGACAGCAAGAATCAAACGCCGTCAACTTGTGGAGGGTTGCGAGGTCGGAGCAGCGTTGGACCAGTGCGCGTGACCTAATTCTCAGACGCGAAGAGGGATCCATAGCAGCGACGTCATCGACAAATAGCAACTTGGACGCGAATAGGGATATATTCCACTGGTATCATACTTTCAGAGGATGATGAGACTGACACATGATATAAAGCCCTATTTATCTGCCCTACTGTAAAGGGTTTCTGTAGGAATATAGGTTGAGTCCCAATTGTATTGGTGCCATGGCATCTGTTATGGCACCAGATAGGTTGAGTCCCAATTGTATTGGTGTCATGGCACCTGTTATGGCACCAGATAGACTTAGACAATCAATTAGATAGTTTTGTTAGTTATTCAGTTTGTTATGTAACAGTTAGTTTGTTAAGTTGTTAGGTTGTTAATTCAGTTATGTTAACTGAATACAGCAACTATATAACCTAACTTCCTAATGACTCAATGTACACATTTTTGATAATTCAATCAATGAGAAAGGGGAATATTCAGTATCTCTAGTTTTACATGGTATCATAGAGCCAAGAATCCTGAGTTTTCCAAGCAACGTGATTACTCTACAATTCTGCCAAACATGGTAAAAACCGACCCCAAGAATGATTCCAAAGTGGAAGAATCGGAAAAAGATGAAGCCTCTCCAAAAGATCATCCTAAACCCAGAAATGATGAACACCAAATTCACAGTACCTCGCCACTTTACCTCCATCCTTCTGATCATCTAGGGCAAGTTTTTCTTAGTGAAACCAGAATGCAGAATTGTAAACCAAGTAGTTTTCCTATAGAGCAAAACTGCAAACTCAAACCTGATGGAAATGAACCTGATGTGGATAGCACAAGATACAGAAGAATTTTGGGCAGATTACTTTATCTCATCGTGACACGACCTGACATCACTTATGATGTGAATGTTTTGTGCCAGTATATGACATCTCCAAAGCAAATTCATATGAATGCTTTGGAAAGGATGTTAAGATATGTTAAGGCAACACCAGGACAAGGCATTCTTTTACCAAGAGACAGTGACCTTCAATTGGTGGCATATTGTGATGCGGATTAGGGAGGTTGTCCTCTTACAAGGAGGTCTTGCACTGGATATCTAATCACTCTAGGAGAAGCACCAGTTTCACGGAAAACCAAACGACAAGCAGTGGTGGCAAAGTCTTCGGCTGAAGCAGAATATAGGTCGATGGCAGCTACTGTAAGTGAATTAATATGGCTGCGATGGTTCTTGTAATTGAGCGTGCCCGCAAGAGGGTCCTACCCGCATGTTTTGCGATAATCAAGCAGCCTTACATATAGCTGCGAACCCTGTGTTTCACGAACAAACAAAGCATGTAGAAATGGACTGCTACTTTGTTCGAGAACGAGTTCAATCAGCAGAGGTAGCTCCTACTAAAATTGATACAAAGCACCAGATTGCGGACATGTTAACTAAGCCTTTGGGCAAAGATCGGCTTCAAGCTCTTGTTGGCAAGTTAGCAATTGTCAATCTCCATTTGCCAACTTGAGGGGGAGTGTAAGAATATAGGTTGAGTCCCAATTGTATTGGTGCCATGACACCTGTTATGGCACAAGATAGGTTGAGTCCCAATTGTATTGGTGTCATGCTACCTGTTATGACACCAGATAGACTTAGATAATCAATTAGATAGTTTTGTTAGTTATTCGGTTTGTTATGTAACAATTAGTTTGTTAAGTTGTTAGGTTGTTAATTCAGTTATGTTAATTGAATACAGCGGCTATATAACCTAACTTCCTAATGACTCAATATACACATTTTTGATAATTCAATCAATAAGAAAGATGAATATTCAGTATCTCTAGTTTTACAGTTTCGTTGCCATGGATACCTCAGCAGTTTGTGAACTCGTAATCGTATCACCCACTTAGCACCGGATGGTCTTCGATCTTCACCTTCCCCGCCTCTTCGCTGTACAGGCTGGGGGAGTAAAATTGCCCATTATTTAATTATTAATAAATGAAATGGTGAAAAACTACTTTCCCACGATGGACCACCCATGTTGTTGGTACACGGTATAATCCGCCATTTAAAAAGAGAAAAAAAAATTAGCCAGACGTGGCTCTAGAGACGGCCAGACCCCTACCGTCATCCACCCTTGAGCTTCACCTCTCTCTCTCTCTCTCTCCACCAACCACACCTCCACTCCAGAGTCACACCAACACGTTTCAACTGAATGGGATTGAGAATTGTTGATCGAAGACGGAGAGAGTTAGTAGGGTTTAAGAAAGGGTTTATTCCATCCAATCAATAAAATATCAATCAGAGCGTCTCCGAGAATTTTCATTTTATTTTTGTTATTTAGCTGTTAAAATGGACGAGTTGTCCAAGAACCAGATTTTCGCTCTTCACGGGATTGTTGGTGCTGGCTCAGTGGCTTTAGCCACAGGTTTAACCTATCCTCTGGACACTATCAAAGTCCTCATTCAGGTTCTCACTTTTTCAACCCATTCTCTAACCAGTACCATTGTGATGCTCATAATACTTGTCGCTATATTTTGTTTTTCTTCTTCATTCAAAGGTTGGTTCCAGTCCCGGTAAAGAATTGAACGCTGCGCAGGTTTTGATGAGAATACACTCTGTGTCGGGCAATGCAGCGGGTACGCCTTTTTCTTTTCTTTTTTTTTTTTTTTAGGAATTTGATTTTCGTTTTAATTTTCTGTGGGGACCTTGCACACTGAATGATCAATTGTCCAAGAGAATCGAACTAAATTTAAATGGGTATGCCCATGATAGACATTGGAGTGCTGAATTTTAGTTGTAAGTTGTCTATGTTCCCTTCATAATTGCTATTTCCTTGGATACTGTGGTTGTTTAGACTTAAGACTGGACAAAACTATTTTTCTTTTCTTTACTGTCCTGTTTCTTTATGGATTAACTTTGAAAATGCTTGGGCAGACTTGATGTACTAAGTAGTTTGTGCAATTGTGTGCACTATATACATAGTATGCGATGACTGTTTTGGCATTTTCAGATTTGGTCCCATGTTACAGCTTTTGTGAAACTAACTATATCTTCGTTTTGGCTCAGTGCGCAAACTCAATATATTCCGTACGCTAATTCTGGTGTCTTGTTACATTTGGGCATTTCAGGTTTGTTCAGTGGTTTTGGTTGGTTGGCATCTGGAAGGATTTTTGGTCTGGGAGCACGATTTGGGGTTTACGAAATCCTGACAGCCTTTTGTAAAGGTAATTTCTATTTTCTTCTTTTAATTCTGCTGTGATTAATATTCCTTTTTTGTTTCAATTTTTTCATATATAAATATGCATAAAAAAAGATAGTATTACTTTTATGACATGTTTCTCTTCTCATTCAAGATTGAAGTTTTAGTATGGATCCGACTCCTCTAAACTGAGCAACTCACTTTAGAGTGTAAAGCAAGTAATCTAAGCCATTGATGAGAAAATTAATAGTAACAAATCATAGATGTGTTGGAAATAACAACTCTTGATTTTCTTATTACTACCTTTGTTTCTATTTATAAGCCCCTTTTAGAGGGAAAAAATGTTTCTTTTATAAGCCCATTTACAATTTACAAAATGCATTAATTATTTTTTTCCAAAAATACCCATAATCAATGTTAATAGTCTTGTCTTGGGAGATGACAAACCACACTATAATCAATGTAAAGGAAGGGTAAATAAGGAAAAAATACACATTATTGACAAATTTAATTAGACTAATTATTTTTCTTAATAAGTGTGTTTTTGTCTAAAAAGGCTTATAAATAGAAACGGAGGTAGTAATAGTTAAGATTATTTACTTTACTCTCCACTCACTTTAGAGGAGTCAAAGCCTTTTGGCATTATGTTTGTATATCGTGTATCAATGTCTAATTTTGAGACGCCCTTTGTTAGTTTGACCTAAAGATCACGAATGCTTGTTTTTATACCTTTTGGAATTTTTGATTTGTGAATTACAACTTATAGTTCTCTTTTTTTTCTTTTTCTTTTTTTCCTTGGAGAATGATTTGGGCGCTCACAAGTGCATTTTTGGCAGATGGTCGGGAAGATAATTATGTCTCTGCTTCTGAGGCTCTTTTGGCTGGCATGGTTGCTGGTGCCTCAGAGACATTCATAAGCTCTCCATTTGAACTCATCAAGCTCCGTAGGCAGGTTACCTCTGCTTCATATGTCCCAAGCTCTAACTTTGCTTTGGAAAAGGGGGTCCGCAAACCGCTAATTGCAAGATTACTTGATGGCTGCTATCCAGACAAGAGATCCTTGAACCAATATGTTGGTCTCATCTCCACTCTAACAACCAAAAACACTAACATGACAGGCGCTTTACTGGAGTATCCATGGGCAATGACAGGATCTGGGAGGCCACCATCAGTTTGCAATGTGAGAAGGCCATCAGATGTTATATCTTTGGAAGGATGGAGCACATTATGGAGAGGTCTTCGTTCTGGAATAGTTCGAGATTCTGTGTTTGGTGGTGTATTTTTTTCGAGTTGGCAATTTTTGCACCAAGCAATGCTTGATTGGAAGGCTGCAGGGATGAATCCTCAACCCAGGTTCAGCTCTTATTCATTAAATAAATGAACATTTCTTCTGTACCATTCTTCTTTTACATTGTGTTTAATTAGGTATGTTTTTGTGAAAGATGGCTTTTATGGCAAAAACTATGATCGGGGAGTGGTCAAACTAAAACCGACGGATGATGTTTAACATTTGTCTATATTTTCCTCTCTTTATTCTCTTTGTACATGAAGAAGAGCTTTGGCACAATGGTTAGAGTTACTGCCATGGATTAGGAGGTCACGAGTTCGATTTGAAATCAGCCTCTTGCAAATGCAAATTAAGGCTGCCTATAATAGATTCATAGTAGACCCGATCCTTCCTTGGACCTTACCATGGCAGGAGCTTTATAGCACCACCAAGTTATCCTTTTGTTTTCTTTGTACATAAATTGAGTTGCAATAACCTTTAAGTATGGTGGCTCTTGTTTAAGGCCCTGTTTGGATTAACAGCTTATTTAAGCGCTTATGGCATACGAGCTTATAGCATAAGAGTTTATGACATAAGCGCTTATAGCATGAGAGCTAACACAAAATTGAGTGTTTGGATGCTTTATTACACAATTAGTTATAAAATGTTATAATATATAAAAGACCACTTAAATCCAAAATTTTATGAATATTAACTTATTAAGGTTAACCATATTTATTAAATTATTATTAGAAATATATGAATGGAGAAAAGCAGCTAATCAAATCACTCAAATTATGGGAATATATATATATATAAAGGGTAGGAAAAAAAACAACGTGGGGAGGCAATCGTGGGAAGGTTTGGTGGCTTGTGAAATGCAAAACAAGAAAAAGAAAAAAGAAAAAAAAAGTGGATGCAAAAAATACGTAGGGTTGACCGTAAAACAAGATGGATGCTTGCAACGTGTGAAAACTGAAAAAAGCAAAAAGGTAAAACATTTGTTTCGACAGAAATAGGCTGCTCGGGATTCGAAGATAGGACCTCTGTATAAGCTCTCCCCATATGCTGTAATAAGCTACTATCAAGAGCTTATTGTTTTGGGCTTATGGAATGCCATAAGCAAATTCTCTAATTTCTCCCAAACAGATGCATAAGTGCTTATATCATAAGATAAGCCCAAATGAGCTCAAAATAAGCTGTTTCAAACAGGCCCTAACTGTGAATAAGGTTGATGTGCTTCTCTTTTTTTGTATTTTGGGCTCTGTTTGATTTCTTTTAAGTGGATACCTTATCCTCTGCACTTCCACTTCCAATCAAATTAATGTTGTCTACCAAAATACTGATTTACATAGGCTGAATTGTTTGATTAATTGGGTTTCATGTGATTCTCGCTGTGCCTTTTGTTTATAATTGTTGGATACTTGATGCATTAAATTATATATCTTGTCATCTACTAGTGCTTTTGGACTAATTACTTCAACTGCAAGTGAGTTTAGTTGTTCTTTTTTGTTTAAGTGTGCTTGTGCTGACTCAGGTTAAATGATGAAGTTGGTCCGTTGTCTCCGTTGGCCGTTAGTCTTGCTGCTGGATTTTCAGCTTCAGTTGCTGCCGCTGCTTCTCATGGTTTTGATACTGCTAGAAGTAGATCACAATGTACTGTGCTGCCAAAGGTATGAACATTACTACTTGTCAATAAAAGATTTGAAAACGTTGTGAGTTATGTTCTTGTTTTGATTACTCTTACATGACATATGATTTTGGTGTTTGATTATTTTCTATACGATGATTTTGGTATACTACATAAATATTTTGTGCACTAAGAATGCTTCTTCTTTTTTCAACTAAAGAGGAACTTTTATTTGAAGGACAGAAAGAGTACAAAGGATGAGGAGGCTAAGATAGTCTCCTTAAACTGAATAAACCAAATACATAACTTTAATAAAGAGTACCTCTTTAAGGTTTAATCTCTCTGCATTTCAACCAAGAAGAAAACCATATGCTGAAGATGTTTAAAACTATCCTATCTCATAGTAGGTCCAAACTCCCAACAAGCACTTATAGGAGAGCCTTTCTTTCCTGATAGCCATCAAGTTTTATGATTTCACACTTGTTGCCCAGAAGTTTAGTACTAATACCTGGTTTGTAAAATCAAACTTTAAAACTGAAAATAGTGGGACAAAATGTTTGAATGATGTCCAACTAACTAAATTAAACATGGTTCACTGGTGGGTTAGTTTGGCAAAAGTGTCTCTTCATATTCCCATAATTGAACTTTAATTCAGATTATCATCACTTTTTTCATTCAGACTCTCAAAGGCATATTTGCGGTTACCAGTGATTATTTGCTTTAAGTTTAGATGCTTAGTTATTCATGATGCCATGTTAAATGTTGAATATTATCTCAATTAATTAAAATATAAAATGTGAGTTCATGTATTTCTGAATTCCAACCAATATCTGATAGTAATTTATACATTCTCTGGTTCCAGTATGTCTCAATGGAGAGAAGGTTACTGAAGTGGAAACGACCAGGAAACAAGTTTGAAAGATTTACTGGGATACATCCTTCTGACAGGAATGTCTTGTTCCGTGGTATGGGGTTGCGGATGGCTCGTTCTGGTTTTGCATCGTTCATGATTGTAGGAAGTTATTTCTTTGTTGTTGATCATCTTGCTTCTAGTTTGACTTAATTGCCACAGATTGATACCGTATTTTTGTTAGTAGTTAGTGTTTACCATATTTTCTTCTAGAGAAGAACAATCACATAATTTTGGTGTGCTGCTCTGCACTAGTCAGTAAAGGAGAAATAGAAAGGAGATAACACTTGTTGCTTCCCACAGTTGAATTGGATACTGGTGTGAAATCAGTACTCGGATTGTAACTTACACACAGAGAGAGGGAGAAGACTGCATTTGTTCAATACATGTATGAGATCCTTCTGAGTTGGGGTACTTGCAATGGTGCACCCCTTTTTTCTGAGTTTGAATAACAAAGGAATTAGTTTTATGAATACTGGGACCATTTCTTACGTGTGCTTAACCTCATAGATTATTTACACCAATAAGATTATCAATGGTTGTTATTTTCAACACATCCATTATTTGTTACCATTGATTTTCTTATCAATGGTTAAGATTACTTATTTTACACTCTAAAATGAATTACACACTTTAGAGGAGTCGGATCCTTGATTGTGAACTTCAAACCTTTATCACGTTTCATGGCACTTAATTGGATTATTGGTCTCATTAACTCATAGTGCAAAACCACAAAAAAGTTTGTCCTCCTTTTGTTTTCTTTAGATGTTATGTTACGACTTTGTCCCTGAGGCAACAAGTCCTCTTCCTTAGCACACTCAAAACTCACTCAGTATTTTCACCTTTGGACGCCTTTTCCTTATTATTCCTTTGTGTGGGGTTGACTTATTTTGAACTTTTCTGTTGACTTTTGATGGTTGCATGGATGGTTTGGTATACATTAACTTCACTCAAAAGCTACCTAGGTATTGGACTCACAATCATTCTCGCTCGTTGCCAAAAAAAGAATAATAATCATACCTAGAAAACAAGCAAGCCAAAGGCCAAGATGGGTTGGGATAGATTGGTACATGTCAAACATCTGCCTTCCGTTCCCCTTTACGTCTTTACATACACACAAATTTTGGTTGGAAACAACCAAAGCTTTGTGAATAGATGAAAACTGAGGCCCATTGAGAGGGTTTTCATGATAGACAATCATAATGACTTCCAATATGATTTGGCATTTTCAACTTTCCAAGTTCAAACTGGGGGCATATATTGTTTCTGCAACATTGAGAGCCACAAAGTATAATTGTGTGTTTTAAGTAATGGGTTTTGGTCTCTCTTTGAAGTTGCCACCGAAAATCACACCCACCTCTCTCTCACTCACTCACTCAAGTCACATGTGGTATGTTAATGAGCATGCACTAGTGAGATGATTAGGAGGTTCAGTGGTTACGAGCTGATTAAGCAATGAAATAGTATTATTATATATTATTATTATATAAGAAACAATGGAGGATAGAGTAGTTTCGTCAAGCAATGGACTCGTGGACACGAAGATCGATGGGCAACATACTTAGACAGGACAAAACAAAGCCCCTATTTTATTTTATTTGTTTCATTTGAGTACCAAGTTTCAGACGTTGGATTCTCTTTTAAGGTTTCAAACCACAATGCGAGAAGAGCCATGTGATGTGACTATAACTTAATTATTAAAAAAAAAAGAAGAAAGAAATTGCCATTTTAATTGAAACCTCACTTCTATGATATTACTTGGAAGACAAGGTTTACTTCAATTGCAGCTTTTGAGTTTTGACTTGTGACTGTTATTATGCTAATTGTAAAATTGAAGGAAGACCATCTCTGTAGGACTGTTCTTATTCAAAATGAAATGCAGTGACTAGGTTATATATGGAACATGATTGCTGAAGATATATGACTACTATTCCTATAAATGCAGGGTAGGAAAGGTGGAAGTAGAAAAATTTGTACATTAAAGTGAATGAAAATGACGAGATGTTGTTGATTTCCACTTGTTAGTGGATTTAAAACACGGGTCGAATGGTTTCATCCTTTTTCATTATAGAAGTGAGAAGTCAGTTATCAAGTTACTTTAATTAATTAGCATAAAGCAAAATATAAAGGCAATGCTATAAAAGCTTATATATCTATTTTATAAGAATCACGAAATTTCATTTTCACAACATTTTCTTATAATTATTAAATTTGAAATGAACATAATTGTTCAGGCTTGAGAGGGAGTGTGATAGTTTTTTATTCTCTACCATACATGTCATAAATTGTATTACCTATTTTTAATTTTGTAAGCGTCACATTACCCACTTTCAGATTCAGTATACACTATCAAAGGCCTTTACCAAAAGGATCATGTGATAAGATTGTTAGAGAAGTACCAAGGTCGTGTAAGATATTTTGGGGCCTTAAGCAAAACTTTTAGTAACAAATACCGATGGTAGATAGAAGTTAAACACTATAGGCCGAGAATGATAAGTACATGTAAATAACTTTTAGTGATGGCTGATGCAGCTTTTACCTACGAACACAGCCTCTTTTGATGATCGATGCATATCGTTGATCGAGTCTGTTCGACGTCGTAGTGAGATTTTTATTTACCTACGGATGGTTATATTTTAGTGACAAATTTTGTTTGACAATTCTAAGGGTAATATTTCCTCTGGTGGTAAATGAAAATAAAACAGGGTTTAAAACAAGTGTTTTAATGGCCTTGAAGTCTCCACAACACCAAGGGCTAGAAGTACTATACTCTAAAAAATTTTCTTGGACAGATATATACTCTAACACTTGTTGCCTTATATTTCTCTATTTGAATTATTCTGAACATAAACAAAAGAAAATTATATATTTTGTCAAGCACGTCAAATGTTTAGGGCTACATATTTATTCATCTTTTATTTATGAAAAGAAGTTGCATTCGTTCGCCGAGAAAAAAATGGATAAAACTTAGGTATAATACTATAGTTGTTTCTATTGCTTCCCACTAAAAATATATCATAACTGTCACATATTATTTCAAGGAGACTGAAGAAAACTGTCTGTTTAGTGAAAGAAACTGTCTTTTGTGAGAGGAACAATAAGAACAATTTGTATGACATTGTACCTAAGTTTAATTCAAAAAATGGCTTAACGGCTATTCAAGCTGTTAGGAATATGTTTAAAATAAGATATTTAATTTAATTAATTTCCAAGAGGTGATAAATAAAGGCTCCACACCCAAGATTGACAAATATAATAGTACGTGGATTATTTACTTGAAGTTTTATTATTCCCCTTACTTTTTTTCAATTTAAAATGTACTAATATTTTAGGGAATATCATAACAATTGAACAATGTTTTACTTTTAACCCCCAATCAAAGGTTTTATTCGGCAACTTGAAACCAAATTCAAATTCTATGAAAAACAATTTTAATAATTATTTTTTTGGTTTTTTTTTGACGAGTAATAATTTTTTTGGTTTACTGTTATTATTTCACGCTTCTCTTTACAGTGGATATTTTTTTTTTGGTTTGGACCCACTCTAATTAGCCACTTTGTAGCCGAATGGGCCGACCGGAGTATCCCCACGACATTGGTCTTTTAGACCGGCTGTGAGACTAATCTCCGATTCAGAGGTCAGTTCACAGCTTAAGGCTCTTTAAAGTGAGTATGATATGATGTGATTTCCGCGGGAGCCCCAAACAAATAGTTTACCAGCATTGAAAATGACGTCATAATATGCAAATATTGCGCAAGCTTCGGCGTATCATCAATTAAAGTATCTTGTATTGAGATAGATAGTGGATACTAATGAGGAAGAGATAACCAAGCTCGGTTGTTATTATTGGATTCTTCTTCTAAGTTGTAATACAATTTTTAACCCATCATTGTAGGCGTAGTGTTTTGATAAACTACAGAGGTCCTGGTCATTATCTTGTCTGTTCTAGTGGATAAATATGAGAAGAGAAAGAACCTCATGAATAAGGTAAACATCATGGACATGTCTGTCCCTATTTTTGTGATGACAATATATATAGGATATATAATATAGTGCTCGTGTTGGTGCTTCAAAGCATGCGAATGCTTTCATCACACATGACTCCATGCTTCCCTAAGCAGGAACCCATTTGCAAGAAAAATCAAAAATAATAATAAAAATAAATTGTCCCAGCTTATTGTGACACAAGACAACTAGCTAACAAATATACCATCAAAGAAAGTAGGCACAAAAGCTATAAAAGCCTATTAGGACTATTGCCCCAATGTTCAGTTGCAAGCATTCCCTACAGTGCTCAATAGACCCCACAATCCTCTTCTTCTCCTCAAGTTTGATAAATATATAAATAATCTTGCACTCTCAAACAGTTCTTGCACGTGAGAGTCCCAACTGAAACAAAGGCAGCCCATGGCTTTCATCATCCATTCCTAGCTCCTACTAACCCAATCTCTACCCCAAAAGAAATTTCACTTTCTTTTCCCTTTTTTGTTCTAAGAAAATACCTTTAAGTGCATCAGAATCTCATGTTATTAATTATATATATGTGGATGATATATCAAGGGCATCTTTGGGTATACAGCTTAATTATACGCGTATAGGATAAACACTTATATATAAACTATTTCTATTTCTATAATAAAAAAGAATATGTAATCAAATTGTTTTCATATAAATGTAAATTGTTTTCGTATGCTATTCTGAAGAGCTTATATAAATAAACTAAAAACGACTTATAGACATGTCATAAGCTGTTTTCATAAGCTATTCCAAATATACTGACAAGTGCTTATGCCAGTAAAGCTCAATTAAAAGAAAAGAGATGGAACTTTTTGCCCATCTTATCTGGATTTGCAATGTTATTGACTCCTGTATTAGTGGCAGAGAATAAATACTTGGTATGTGATTATCCACGTGTTGGCATAAGAAAAAAAGAGCACAAAATTTGCAAGCGACCTGTGGTAGAGAATGGGATATTTGAAAGCATAACGTCATATTGCATATTGTTTGGTCATGAATTTCATTTCATTTCATTTCACCTAGTGCCCCACTTGCAGGGCCGCTATATAGAAATCTAGCTATAGTAGCAGCTTCACTGATTACAATGGAAGCTACATACATTGCTATTGGATTTAGCTACAAACCCGTAAATAACAACAACAACAACAACAACAATTAGCTTAAATTAAATATTATCCCATTTGGAAAATGCAACTAACTCTCTAGATTGCATTTGCATCATCTAATTTGGCAAGCTTACTTCCTCAAGATCATCCAATGACAAGAAAACTTCATCCAAACAAGAGAGCTCTGTTCCATCCCCATCTTGGTCATCATCATCACGCTCATAAACTCTACATATCACCCACTTACTATGATCCTGAATCAAAGGAAAAGAAAAATAAAAATAAATCAATAATCAAAGATAAATATAGTTTATATTTAATTTTTGGGATAAAAATTAAATTTGCATGTACTAACTGTTTTTGGTTGTGGTTTTCTTTTGGATGATCTGCTAGAGGAAGCAGAAGAATCTGGTAGACGATACTCTTGCATTATCCAATTGGTTTTGTTACCACCATCAGGGGCTTCTCCAACATGAAACACATAATATTTCTTCATACCAACTCTCCTATTGCTTGAGCTTGTAACCACAGGTTCTTCCATTCCCATTGGCATCCAATAACCATTGCTAGTGTTCCTATTTTGTGTCCTTCTACTATAGTAGTACCATTGGTTTCCCTCTCCCAAAGCTCTACCTGCAAAAAGCACCCATAAGTGATTAATGCACACCAACTTAAAGCTAACAATAAATTTTGTAACTTTATTGAGACATGAATAAAGGGTACCATCAAGTTCCCATGGATCATAAGGGTAGAGGTCAAGATCAGGGATGACATCTGGATGGCAAGGTAAAAGGGAAGCCTTTCTGTGAAGAAAATGGACAACAAGTTCTTCATCTGTGGGATAAAAACGAAACCCAGGTGGAAGGTTCACATTGTTATCTCCCATTAGAGGATGAATGAATGAAGAAGGGTAGCAGCTAAAATAGAATGAGAGCAATGAAGGGTGATGGTGGTGGTGGGTGTCAAGGTTTGGTATTTATAGAAGTTGAAATTATATTGGAAATTGATTGAAGGGAAAGACAAATAAATAAGAAACTGACGTGAAAATGAAGGTGTTGTTTATTTATCACGTACAATACAAATACAATAGTAGTAGTAGTAGTCCTGATATATTTTCAATATTAATTTCGTCAAATATATATTTGATAACGTTTTATTTTCGAGAATAATGGGGGCACTTTCAGCACTCCACCAAGCAAGCAAGGCGGCGGATAACGGAACGTGATAGTTGGATACTTTTGGCCATTAAAACGGGATCTCCAAAATCGTGTTAGAGGAAGAGCGGCTTGTGACTTGTGAGAGAGACACTAGTGCACCTTATTTCAGTAAATACTCAGTTTCATCCCTAAATTGTGGGGCCTATCAGCTTAGTCTTCAGATTATTAATATTGCAAAATAATTTCTACCATTGCAAATCAGATTTGTTCCTTCATCTTGATCTATTAGCATTCATCCCTAACATTATTTACTTAGTTTCGAATATATCTCTGACATTACTAAATTAATGTCATTGTAGTCCCTGCGAATACCAACAGAGGGACGAACCTGATTAACATTTTGCAATTACAGAGATTATTTTATAATATTGATAATGTGGGGGACTAAGTTGATACAATCCTACTATTTTAATGACCAAATTAAGTATTTACTCGCACCTTATTCTTTTACAACTTTAGTTATTGATTTTTTTTATTTTGGATTCACACTTTTATTGATTTACTTAGATTTAATTACTGAGTTGGTTCTGAAATATTTGAGAATTTCTACATAGTCTCTAAACTGAAAAATGTCCCCGAATTTTAATCGGTTCCATAAACTTTTAAATAATTTGTAACCGGATCGATCCCTTGTCAATAAGCATGAACCAGATTACAAATTATTTAAAAATTTAGAGACCTAATTAAAAATTATTTAAAAGTTCATAAACCCAATTAAAATTCAGGGGTTCAATTATAAATTATCGATGAGTTTAGGGACTAAATTACAAATTTTTTAGTTCAGTGACATATTTAAAAATTTACAAATAGTTCAGAGATCGACAGAGTGATTAAACCATTTTTGTAAGAAAATTCTCTTAAAATGACCTTAATTAATTTTATTTTTTTAGGCAAAAAAAAAGGAAGGGAGCCTCGTTAAAACCTTCTGATGCAAAACTCACCTTAGGAAAAAGACACCTAGAAGGAAAAAGAGTATCTCCCTAAATTTTATTAATAAAAAAGTGGAAAAAGATAAACAAATAAACACGGGAGACTAGGTCAAAACCCATGAACAAGAACAAAGTAGAAAACAATAGGAAAAAGAACCAAACCTATAATAAATAAACTAGATGCAAGAAAAGCAATAATGGTATGCAAAAGCATCACTGGAATGACTTTCATCCCAACTATGTTAGCACCAAAGACATTATCAATCATTTGCAACACACCAAAAACAAAAAAAGACGAGGAAAAAGAAAAAAACCACAATGGAGGACTAACAGCGAACCTATGGAAAATCACTTAAACCTATAACTAGGCAAACCTAATCTATTTCTAAAAAATTCCTCAGCAATGAAACTAGGAATAAGATCCCACCAAATAAAACCACTGATGCTAGAACCATGACCTGCAAGCTTATCAGCGCAATCATTGCCCTCTCTATAAATATGGATGTAAATAAAGCTCATCTGTCTGGTTAAATGAAGAGAATTATTCCATCTATTTCTGAGCCTCCAGGGAACCACCTTACCATTCTTGAAAGCTGAAACCACCAACTGAGAGTCACACTCCAACCACAAAAAATTCCAGCCTTTGTTAAAAGCGATTTCTATAGCCAACATGGCTCCAATAAGCTCAGCATGAAGCACATAACTGATACCAATGTTAGCAAAGAAGCAACCAAGGATAGCAGCACTTTTATCTCTAAAAATACCACCACAAGAGGCTGGCCCTGGGTAACCTTTGGCAGCCCCATCAGTGTTGCATTTAATCATGTAAGGAGCTAGGGGAATCCAATTAACCTCTTTAATAATCTGAGAACTTCTGTAATTACCATTCACCTTGAAAGCCTTTATAATCATAAATTCAGTAATAGAAAAAAACATAAAAGAGCTGGAGGCATTGCCTGCTAAAGCCACATTAGAGATGATTAAATTAATAACCGAATGCAGAGGGATATTCTTATTATCAAACCTGGCCTTGTTCCTGCAATGCCAAATCACCCAACAAACATTAGCAATGGCTGCAGAGACAATGTCACACACCTGAGGGCTCGAACCATGAAGAGGTAAAGATAAAATATTCTGAAAAGAGGAACTATCAATCGAAGTATTTAGAATATCGCATAGCCAATTCCAAATAGATTTGACAAAAGAGCAATCAAGGAAAAGGTGATGAGTAGACTCTGAAACATTACCACAAAGACTACAAACAGAAACAACAGTGCAACCCCTATTGCAAAGTTGATCATCCATCAGCATCTTATTATGAAGGATCCTCCAAATAATAAAGGATTTAGAAGGTGGGATAAAACTCTTCCAGACTGTTTTGGTCCAGGAAGCCACCTGTCCCACAGGGTTATAGAGAAGGAAAACATCTTTAAAAGTCAGATCCCCTGAAGTAAATGTATTCCACATCAACTTGTCATCCATCGGAATAGTAGGGATAACTACTTTCTGGATTTCAAAATGAAGCTGAGGGAAATGAGTAATAAGAGCAGCAGGAATGGACCATCTACCATTAATAATAAAGTCACTCAAAGTAGCCTCAAAGTCCCTGTGCAAACTATAAGGTATACCAAGAACATCCACAATTGGTTTAGAAATCCAAGTATCAGTCCAAAAATTAATTTTGAGACCATTACCCAGCTGCCAAGTTGAGTGCTCCAAGATGTCCGAAATACAAGTTTTGATCCAAGGCCAAATGGAAGAGGAAACATGATAGTTCATAGGGGTATTATTCCTATAAACCCTTGCTTTTATTAAAAGAGTCCAATTTAAATCAGATGAAATGAAATTCCACCCAATTTTCAACATACCAGCCTTATTAATAGCTTTGATAAATCTCAAGCCTAAACCACCTTCCTGAAGCGGCTTACACACCTTACTCCAAGCCACAGTAACAACTTTCCTATTACTAATATCCCCAGACCAAATAAAATTTCTAATCCAAGAATCAACAGAATTAAGAAGATTAGCAGGCCAAGCATAAATATGAAAACTGTAAACCATCATGCCAAGAATAATAGAATTCACAAGTTGGACTCTACCCATGATAGATCACAAAGAGCCCTTCCAGGAGGATAAATTTGCCTTTATTCTATCAGCAATAGGCAATAAATGCAATCTTCGAGGCTTACCTTTAAACAAAGGAACCCCAAGATAAGTAAAAGGGATAATACCTGTAGAAAATCCAAGCATGTCCGAGATTGCCTGAATACGAGTTTGAGAGATGCTACCAGTGTAGAATTTAGAATTTTCTTTGCTAATAACTTGCCAGAAACTTTCTCATAAGAAGTAAAGAGACCCAACAGACTGGATAAGCTCTTCTTGGTAGCTCTACAAAAAAATCATTATATCATCTGCATATAACACATGACTGGGCATACAGAAACCTCTGGGGCCATTCATCAACTGAAGCTGACCATCATCAACCAGCTTAGAAATACCTCTGCTTAAAACATCTTCTGCCAGGCAAAAGAGAAGAGGGGACAGGGGATCTCCCTGTATAACCCCACGCTTGCAACCAAAGAAACCAACAGCAACACCATTAATAGAAAAAGAGAGCTTAGCAGAGTGGAGAATAATGTTTATCCAGTTGCAGAATTTATCATTGAAACCAAAGGCTGTCAGAACTTGAATCAAGAAATTCCAATCTATAGTATCAAAATCCTTCTTAATGTCAATCTTCAAGGCTAATTGACCTCCAAAAGCTTTTTTCTGAAGCAGGTTATTGGATTCTAAAGCAGTGCAGATATAATCATAAATGTTCCTACCTTTCACAAAGCCTCTCTAATTCTCAGAAATAATTTTTAGAGCCACCAAAGCAAGTCTATCAGCTATAACTTTAGTAATAATTTTGAATTTAAAATTAGCTAAAGCTATGGGTCTATATTGCTCAATTTTATCAGCTCCTGAAATTTTTGGAATCAAGGTAACAATATTAGAATTAAAATTAGGAAGCAACCAACCTTGTTGAAAAAATTGCAAGACAGCATTATAGACATCATGAGCAACAATGTCCCAATAATGATGGAAGAAAAAACACCCAAATCCGTCAGGGCCAGGAGCACTATTCCCATTAAGAGAAAAAACTACATTTTTAATCTCCTCAAGAGAGGGCAAACTAGTAAGCATAACATTATCTTGATCCGAGACTAAAGGAGGAATAACCTCACTGATAAGACCATTTGGATGGCAATCATTATTAACAGAAAAAAATTCTGATAGTAGTTCAAAACATGATCCTCAATATCACTAGCTCTAGAGAGAATACGATCACCATCCTTCATTACAGAGATTCTCTTAGTAACATTTCTGAACTTAGTCATTTTGTGGAAAAAATGTTGTGTTTCTATTCCCAAAAGAATGCCAGTTAATTCTAGATTTTTCTCTCCAGTAAGCCTCTTCATAATTCAAGGCAATCTGTAAACTATTCTGAGCTTTCTTCTCAAGAGAAAATAAGCTATTAGAACCTCCATGAGTATTAATCTGAGCTTGGATATTATCAAGCTTAGCTAAAGCTTCTGTAACATTAGTAAAAACATTACCAAAAACAGAAACATTCCAATCCTTAAGCTTAGCCTTCAAATTTTTTAACTTCCGAGAAAGGACATGCATAGGGCAGCTAGCTATAGAATTCTGCCAAACCTCATAAACAACCCTCTTACAATCAGGATGTTGAGCCCACATCTTCATAAATTTAAAAGAAGAACGATTCTGATGAGTATCCTTTTTGATAATCAAAAGAAGTGGGTAGTGATCCGACTTACTTCTAGTAATGGTACCACAATCAACACTGTCCCAAAAATTAATCCAATCTTCATTGCAAATAGATCTATCTAATCTCTTCTCAGTATAATTAATTCCAACTCTACCGTTAGACCAAGTATAATGAGATCCCCTTGTATTAATATGAATCAACTGATTCAAATCAGACCAATTCACAAAATCAGTACATGAGATAACAGAAAGAAGACCCTTACCTCTCTGCTTATGAGCACCCAAAACAACATTAAAATCTCCTATAAAGCCCCAAGAAGTTAGATAAGCTTGTTGCAATTGATTCAAATCACTCCAAATCTGTCTCCTAGCAATGTAATTAGTGGACGCATAGACAACAGAGAGATAAATAGTATGATTTTCCACAAGTAAAGAGAAGGCCACCTGCTGATTAGTAGAACAAATAATAGTAGGACTGAAAGCATCAGTACAAAAACACCAAAGGTTAGAGAACAAGGAACCTCTGTTATTTTCTGCAAACATCTTCAAATTTAATTTAGAAAAAAAATTAGAAGGGATTTGATGAAAACCAAAGCAATGCTTAGATATGAAAAAAAAATCAAGCTTATGCAATTTGCAAAGATTTTTTAACACTGCTCTAGTGTCAGGATTACCAAGACCCCTGACATTCCAGTAGACCACTTTCAACATTGAGGAGAGTGTTGGAGACTACCCTTTGAACGGGTCCTATAACCAGCCTTTTTATGGACTTGTAATTGCTTCTTGCACAGTTTTTTCTTCTTAGATTTAGACATAACCTCTGTAAAATTAGCATCAATATTATCAACTAAATACTTAGATGATGCCACATTGGAATCCTCTTCATCCAAAACTTCTTCAGTATCTTCAACAGAATAACTCCAAAGCTTACCAACAATTTGCATATCTTTAACAACATTAGCATTAGGATGAGAAATTGGGGTGTCTATATTATGGCCACTAATAGTATCATTAACAGAAATAGCAATAACCTGAGGATTATTAGGAGAAACCTGGGTACCAGACTTTGTAGCAGAGGCCGAAACAGAATTCAAGGGCTGCACATTCACTTGTTCACCATGCATCTGTGTCATCAACGGGTGAGGATTTGCACAATTGTCCACCAAAATTTCATCCGCCTCTGAACCATAATTGTTTAGAGAATCTGGCACCACAATATATGAGGCATTGTTTCCAGTGTGGTGCATATCAGCACCTGAAAGTGCACTGTCGGGAGCTTCAATCTGCTGCTGCAACGAGGCACCAATTTTCTTCTGCTGCTGCTATTGATTATTACCAGTTTCCTGCTGCAACAAGGCACCCTTATCAACTGGATTCGAATTATTATGCAAGCCATGTTGAGAATCATTTCCTTGAACATGAGTATCATCAATAAAACCAATCAAGGGGTTAGTTTTCAACCCATCCCAAGGGACATTGTTCACTCCTTTAAATGCTTCCTTATTCACAATAGATTGAACACCAATAACCTCAACTTGTTGTGGCCTTGAAGAAGAGCCAACTTCCAAAGCCTTAGCTGCTATGTCATTATTCTCAATTGTTTTACCTTTATCAATCAATCCACGCTGCTGCATGTTTTGCTTAGGAGCAGCACTAGCATTCTTAGGAGCATACTGCATAACCGATTTCTTTGCTTCCTTGTTATCAGCAAAGAACCGAGCTGCACCATGATTGAAGCTTTTGCAATTATCCAAATTATGGCCAATCATTTGACATGAGGAGCAAAAAGGAGGGAGGCGCTCATATTCAATATCAACAAAAAAAGCATAATCCTCCCGCTCAACCAAGAGCCTGTCCCTCAGAACCGAATTCAAGTCTAAATCCACCAAGATTCTAGCAAAATGACCAAGTGACCTCTTCATGGTAGCATCATCTAAGGCAATCAGAACTCCTACAGCACCAACGATCTCAAATAGAATTTTGGGGCGCCAATACTCGCGAGAAAGACCATATAACCGGAACCAAGTCTGAACATTAGTTTGTTTAATCTGATTAGGGTTAAAATCAGAAGACCATGCAAACAAACACAAGACTCCAGGCTGTAGATTCCAAGAACCAATCGCTCTGATCGATCGCATATCTTCCATGGATGAGAATTCGAATTCATAATAACCCTTGCCCAAAGAAACCATAGACCAGGAACTGGTAGTGCGCCAAAGCTGCAAGATTCGTGTAACATCCCAAAATTCCTAAGCCTAATTATTAGAAATCCTAAGTGGAAAAGGAATTTAATCCCTAAGGATTAAAGATAGTTTATAGCCTTAATTTAGTAAGTTAGAGGGAGATTGGAACTAAAGGGGCAAATTAGTAATTTTTTCCAATAATTATGGAAATATGGGACTACTTAATTATGAGTGCTATTAATTGATTAATTTACCTAAGGTTAATTTAAGGACCTAAGAGTAAATTAGGACAATTAAATAAGGGTTCAATGGTTAGTTTTTAATAAACCATGACAATGACCCACCATACACCTCACTTAACCCTCACACACCCTAGAACACTCTTTCTCCTCTTCACCCCCCATCGTGACCCCCTGTCTACAAAAAAGAAAGAAAGGGAATATAGAGAAAGAAAGAAAGAAAGAGAAGGAAGGAAGGAAGGTCGATCGGGTGAGAGGAGAGGGGTGGTGGCCGCGACGGCCACAACCCGTGGTGGCGCACCACCGTGTGCCCATCCCAGGGCCGAGAGAGAGTGAGTGAGATGCGAGAGATAGAGGGCCGAACAGAGAGAGGGAGAGATTGAGTGAGAGAGAAACAGAACGAAATGGAACGAAGCTGAGAGTGTGAGCTAAAAAATGAAGTGAAGCAAGGATCCGCACCTGAGTTTGGAGCTGAAGGAAGAAGATGGAAGCTTGAAGAACCATTTCCATGGAGGTTAGGGGTTTTGGGCAACAAGAAAGAGGGCTTGAATGTATGTTTCAATCGATGGAGAAGATGATTCTGAGCTCAGAAAGATGGAAGAAGAGGAAAGGGGATTTTTGGAGCTTAAATCCCCAATTTGGGATTATTCAGGTAATATAGACTTCTCCTAAAACCTCCTTAGGGTGTGCTAGGATTTGTTATTTAGATTATTTAGTTCAATAATTAGTCTATTAATTATTCTGAAATGGTCTTGTATAGGGTTTTGACTGAAATAGGGTTGGATTCTGTCCCCAACCTCCCTAAACCAATGTGTGATATTTATACCGTTGAGAGTTCCATCGAGCTCCAATTGGTGTATATAAATATGTGTTTGGTTTGGTTTGGTTGGTCACCTTGATCAGTATGCATGAATTAATGTGGCAGGATTGGCGTTTGAACTAGCCTGATTTGGAGTGGTTATGATTTCCTGAAATGGATGAAGGGCTTTATGCCCCTTTTAAATAAGTTGTGGTTATATTGCTAAGTGTTTGACTTCCCAATTAAACATGTGAATTGTTTAGAATTGTTATTTGATTGAGATTGTGATAATTGTAATGAATTATTATTTGATGTATTATTGAATCCTAATAATGCATGTGAAACCTTGTTTTGATTCTTGTTTTGATTGAAACTGGGTTTTGTGTGTGCGAATGTTTGCGTTTGAAATGCAAACTCATCAAATGTGTACTTTGGACACTTTCGTTGACGAGGACCTCTTGGTAGTACCACAAATAGGTCCTTGCTCATTTTGATCTTTGAGCTTTGCCAAGATGGTACATTCATTAATGCTATGATATGGGTTTGCATTGAGCTTGTTGTTTCTTATTGACTGAAACTTATATGTGTTTGTAATGCTTGCGCTTGAACTGCAAACATTATTGAATTATGCTAGTGCTTTGCATTGCATTATTAACTAGTGTTCCTTAATTGAATTGCTTGTGTGAAGTCCTGTGAGTAACATACCCTTTTGTAAGCCCTTTCGTAACTGGGCTAATGTGCCTGGTGGGTTGGGATGTTACAATAAAAGGGGCATGTGTTCCTTTGATTGGAAATTGTTTGTGTGTGAACGTTTGCATTGAATCGCAAACCCGTCTTTGGTTATTTTAGGGTTTTCCACTGACGGGGACTCCTTGGTGGAGCCAAACACGGCTCTCGCTCTTTTCTTTGAGCTATTGAGCGGACACTCTTTTCTTTGGGTTATTGAGTGGCACTAAGTGGGTATGGTCTCTGATGTTTGTGATATGTGTTTGTTTGTGTGAAGTCCTGTAAGTAGCAGTTGATGTGGGTCGGGCTGTTACCATTAAGCGGGTACTTTCATTGATGTTGTGATAATTGTTGTATGGTGATTAAGTTATGTGTTTGATGTGTGTTTGAGGTTTAACAACTTAGTTGCATTATCATGTGTTGTGAATTGATTAAGGTATTTTGAATATATATATATATATATATATATATATATATATATATATATATATATATATATATATGCTTATGCTTATGCTTATGGGGAGAATTTTCCATACGTCGCATACCCCGTATGGCTGAAAACAAAGGTAAAAGTATTTTTGATTCTAAGTGTATGTTATTGAGTTTTAAAACTCACCTTTGGGGCGTTGTTTTCAGGTACAAGTGGATTTGAAGAGGTTCAGAGCATTGGAATGTGCTCGGTCTTGCTTTTCTACGAGACCCGAGTCACCGGATCACAAGTCATGTCCTAAGTCTTAGGTTGTATCCTAGTATTATGTGTGAACAAAGTGTATTTGTAATTGTTTTACTTTATTATTATTTTGAAAAAGAAGTTGTAATAATTAAAGTTAATTCCGCTTTCGAAACTCTGAGTTATGTTTAATATTTCACAGCGTATTCTGTATAACGCGTAAGTATTCAGGGATTTTATTAAATAAAGCATGGTAGAGGATTATAAAACAGGATTCTTCTTTATTATCATTCGGTATGTGAAGAATTTTTCGAGTCTGACTCTTTTATATTCGGGCTATATTTGTAAGTAATCCCCTAATTAGAGTTAGGGTGTTACAATTCGCGCACGTAGATCAGCAAATCAGAGAGGTTGCGATCCCTTTGACATGGTTAGGCGGCCATGAAGGACCTTGCTGCAATTGGCAACACCTGCCCTATATTCTTCCTCTGAAATCTTGATGGACCAATCTCCTTTCATGCATGGCTTAGGGAGGTGACTAGGAGGAATGGCACAAGAATTGGTGACAACTTGGATGAAAGTCTTGCGAGCCAGGGAAGCAGAAGGGGAGTCGGCGCTGACAAAAGGAGAAGTCACGGCCTTATCAGCATTAGAGACAGGAACCTGCATAGTGGTGGGACCAAAACAAGGCCACATGTATATTGGAAGTTCTGCCATTGATGAATCATGCAATCCAAATCGATTACGTAAGGGACGTAGAAAAGAAACCCTAGGAAAAGTAAACCCTGGCAGAGCCTATCCTGATCTTAATTAAATACCTACACTTATATACACTATTTTATGTTACATATTTTTATTGAGTCAAGATTCGTTGACATTAAATGTCAAATTTAGCATTATTACACTATCATGAATTCTTTGTAGAATGTAAATTTAATCAACTCAACCATTGAATTATATTATATTATGTTGATGATTGTGTATACAAATTTTGCTATAATTTAGATATTTGCAGGTATCTAATTTAACATTAGATATTTACTTATATTTTAAATAGCATATTATACGTTAAAATAAAGTCATACGATGAAGTATTAAATGATTTTTGAATTGTATGAAATTTTATATATTTGATCTACTTAATGAAAACTTTCAATTCAACAGTTGGATTGATTAAATACACATTCTATAAAAAGTTATTGAAGATGTAATAATGTTAAGTTTGACATTTGTTGTGAACGACTTCAGACTCATTTTTATTACTTTTGCAGATACGATTTTGCTTGCTTATTTTTACAGTAAAAATATGTAATAAACAAAATTCTTTCCTTAGGGTCATCATCACACTTCATGCTGATATCATCCAGGTATGATATCCACGTGGCACACGAGTTTATTTTCGGTCTCGGACCAATTGAATTGCGGTGACCGGCCTCTTGGAGTGTACCTACATATGCTTCATAATTATAAGCAATTATCATAGGATTTTTGTATTTAAATACAAGTACTTTTTGTTTGCTTTCTACCCATATGCTTTTGCCTTGTTTTGTAATCAACGGATTAGTAGGAGTAGCACAGTGGGAACTGCACATACATTCCACATGGAAACAAAGCAATCAAGTGAATCAACTATTTTTCGGAAGGGGCCAGGAATGAGTTTAACTGATTTGCTTGGGCCATTGGGGGGCCAATGAAGCCCCTACATTATTTATATAATTATTCAATTATTAAATCTTGCATAAGAAAGAAACAAACATAAAAAAACTACACTAGGAATGAACTACTTTGCTTATAACTTTTCCAACCATAAATTACATTTTGCAGCTCTACTGTTATTATTTTTTTCTTTATTATTATTAGGTCAGCAATTATAATTCTTCCATTAAAGTAGACAACATTATTCTGTTTCGGATGACTAATCTGAATTTCTATAGTACAACCTTACTCCAGTTATAACCATATCGAGAGAGTTATAAATGTAAGAGTTACTGTTTGTAGTACAAGGTTTTACGGTGTCTTTCTTATGTCATTGTCTACCTTTAAGTTAGTACCAACTTCCAAGAGAGTCCAACCAAACAAAGAGGCATCAACAACAGAAGAAACTATGAGCAACAGTTTCAAAATCTTGGTGACATATCATATTACTCCCTCCCTCAGTATCCCAATATAAACATAGATTTTTTTTTGTTTATATTGGGTAACAGATGGAGTATTAATTAATTTTAAAGAAATAATTAAAGACAACCCCATTTTTACTAGTATGCACCCGGCCTGCAGAAGTCTATTTTTGGAAGTGTATCATTTTGCCTTCCAGATAAATCCGAACAAATTATGTCGTCTAGAAATAAACTTACAGAGAGATGTCCCAAGTAGGTAGCTCGGTTGGTGAGCTAAGGGACGCTGAAAGAGTTTAAGCTGGAGGTCCTGGGTTCAAACCAAGAAAAATAACATTTCTAACAATTACTAACAACTAACATTTGCCTATAAAAAAAAAAAAACTTACAGAGAGATTAGTGTATACTGGCAAAAAAAAAGGGCGTGTTTTTAGTTGTTGCCTAATTTCAATTCCCAAGGTATTGTTTATGACACACCCCACAGGGGGCCAAAAAAAGAAGAGAGATCCGTTTATATTTTGAAGGAATATACATTACATATATGTGGAGGGGAAAGCACTATTGTACTGTATTTTTTGTACCTTCAACTCTATTCCCCATTTTTGGGCTCTAGTGGACCAAGAGTTGAGAAACATCCTTCCATTTATAAGGCAAATTTCATCCACAAGGCCCAGTGAACAACATTCATAAATTTATGAAGAAGCTTAGTACTTCGTCATCCCCATATTCTCTCTCTGGTACTACACTACTCATCAATATTCCACAATGGTGCTACTCTACTACTCGTGCGCACCATTAATTGTCTTTTTGAACCTCATCTATGGAAAAACAGAGGAAATTGTACTAGTGAAAATAAAATTGAAGTCACAAAATATTACATTTCTATTTCATATATCTCAGGAACATATTTTCACATCAAAATGGATCGTTGTAGGTGCAATCACGAGGCACAGTCATATTCATAATGTAAAATTTTGGTATATTTCCATTTTATTGGCATATTCTCAAGTAATTAGTCACTTTTAAGCTGATCGGGACATCAAAAAAAAATCTTCATTATACTAATATATATATATATATATATATATATATATATATATATATATATATATATATATATATATCCTCCTTGTCCTTTTAAGTTGTACCTGTTATATAATATACATTAAAGTTCATTTAGTTAGAGTGGAGGTGTACTAAAAGAGCATTATAGTTCCCCCCAATTGAATGAGCATGGAAGTTTACCTGACTTAGATGATGATTGTTACGGTAATTGAGTGGTGGGTCTGTCTGAGTTAGGCATGTTTGGCTCTCCAACTTTCCTATTCCTTTATCCTTTTCATTTTGTTGGCCGACACCAAAGGCTAGGGAGATAAATTCAATCAAATAATATATAACAAACAAATAATTTACTGTGATCACTAGCTGGCTCACTGAGTAATGAGCTGTCAAGTACTGAACTATCACCCCCACAGCACATGAGCCTCTTTCTCTTGGATCTTTTCCCACCTTTTTGGACGGCATTGCTCAGTCAAACATTTGAAATATATACTTCATGGGGGACTGAACGTCTGAAATTTAAATTCTCTTGGTATGTAACAGTCATTTAAGTAACAACTGATTTAGTGTTCAACATGTAAAACAATCACTGAATGTGTCAGTTCATCTATATCAAGATTTTAAATTACGGTGGCAGTTACTAATAATCCTCAAAATCACAAAATAATTGTTGACAAATGGGTCTAATACTGTTGGAAAATAGAAGGATACCCATGAAAATCCACATGGGATAAAATGAACAGAATGAAAATGTATATAAGTTGGGGAGTGCCCGGGTCCAAATGGTTTTGGATAAAATGACAAATCTCGATCTAATGATGCTTTAGCTCATAATAGCTCACACTCCCAAAAAGGGGCTCACTCTGAATTTCCAACATTGTATCAAAGCCTAAAATGGCTTAATCGCCTGAACGATCCATTGGGCTGTTGAGGCTCAAGATGGGATGCATATGTCCAAGCAATGTAAAAGACCCACAAACAATGCACAAGACCTGTGGCCTATAAGGCTAAAGATGGAGAGAAAAAATGCAAGTCATAATTGGTTTTGGAAAGAGACAGACTCAATTTTGACTTGAGGAAAAATTTTGAAAAATAGAAGAAAACTCGTGAAGTCCCACGTAAGATAAACGAAGAGAATGAAAATGTATATAAATTGGGAAGTGCATGAATCCGAAAAGTCTTAGCCATTTGGACTCCCAAACTTATGATGCTCTGGCCCACAACAATTCACATTCTCAAATATGGGCCCGCTTTTAATTTCCAACAAATTTGGCCACAATTGCGATTGTGATGTAGTCGCAAATACCTCTAAATTTGGAGAGTGGAGTAAGGGATTTCAACCAACTACCAGAAAATTAATAGTTGATATTTTTTAATATTATGATAATTTGTCATGCATACACATGTATATTGTTTTTCTTATTAACCGTTAAGATTCTTTAGGATATGTTTATATAGAAGTTTTAGAGGAGAGGGCTTATTTTTCTTTTCTAAATTAAAGAAACTTTAATTTGTCATGTTTAGATGGAAGTTTTAGAGGAGAGGGCTTATTTTTCTAAATTTGTCATGCATACACATGTATATTTTTTTTTTTTGATAGGCAAACGTTAGTAATTATTAGTAATTGTTAGATTAGTGGCTTGGGATGGGTTTGAACCCACACACCTTATGTCTCCCAACTCCTACACCCTTTCCTCCAAATCAAGCCAACCACCTTATGACTCCCGCATACACATGTATATTGTTTTTCTTATTAACCGTTAAGATTCTTTAGAGTATGTTTAGATGGAAGTTTTAGAGGAGAATGCTTATTTTTCTTTTCTAAATTCGTTTCTAAAAACAAATGAAGTGTGATTGAAATGTTATATGATCATCTGTCAAGTTATTCTTTCAATTCTGTTAAAGTCTCAAATATATATATCAACATATAGACTTAGCCCTCCAAAACTCTCCTTCCAGAAACCTCAATCCAAACATACTCTTACTCTTTAAAGTGAAATGCTATTTTAGAAGAATCAAATCCTAAAACTTCAATATTGTGGCTCACAATTACAGTTAACTAGTCAAGAGACCCAATTTAAAACCTTGTTTAGTACTATGTAACAACCATACTCGCTCCAAACACTCTCTACCTTAATATGTGACAGGTGTTAAAGCATACTCTCTCCGTTTTCGTTTATAAGCAAAAATCACATTTTACATTTATTGAAATTTTTCAATGAATGAAAAAAGTGATTTTTGCTTATAAACGAAAATGGAGGAGTATATAGCTCCAAAGAAACGGTGATTGAATACTGAAACTTTTTAAGTGGCTGCACGTAAACTAAAAATTTAATTTTCTGTAATTATCTGTCACTTTTGAAGTGTTAGCATATAATGACTTTGGGGAACTTGACTCAGAAAGATGGACGGAGAGAAAGATTAGAATAATGCGCATTAAAGAGTTATTTCAAATCCAAATCAACATTACTCCCTCGGTCCATCCGTTTCACAAAGACTGTCGTTTATGTTTTATTCATCAAGATTAAGAAATGCAATAAAGAAGGTAATGAGTAGAATAATTTTACCAAATTATCCTTATTATTTATTATTTTTTAGCTTTTGTAAATAAATTAATCAATGTTACTATCAGTACACATCATGCAGCTCTCACAAATCACAATGCATGTCCAACAACTACCACTATATTGGCTGTGCAGGTCTTTTCGGCTGAATTAATGGAATGCACAAATCAAAGTTTTTAGTTTCGCTGCCAAAAACTTTGCTAAACGGAGGAAGTAAAAATGTTACTTGCGCCAAAATTTATTGCCAAAATTTCAAAATTAAATAAAATTCCCACCAAATTTGTTCTATAAAAAACTGAGATGGGTGGTACTCCAATAGACACGGTATTAGTCATGTTCTTAGTTGCTATAGCTCGTCCAAGGTTTGATAACCAAAAGTCGAACCAACGTCCAAGTATGACATAATATTTTTAACAAGTTTCTGAACAGGGCATCTCAAATCTTAATAAAATTTAGAAAGATAAATTTTTAGCATAACCTTCAACACTTCTCTGATTTCTTCTTCTGCTTCGAAAGCATCAATTTCTTCATTAGGAAACTTGTTCAAATCAAGTTCTCCATGTGCAGGAATTTCTTCTAAAGCTTCAGTGTGATTATCAGGAATTTTGTTCAAATCAAATTCTCTATCTGCAGGAACTTCTTCTAAAGCTTCGTTGTATTCATCAGGAATGTTGTTCAAATCAAATTCTCTATTTGCAGCAACATTTAAATCCTCACTATCTTCTGTTTTTCAGTCTCTCCATCTCCAAATCAGCTGGTAGTATATTTTGGTTGCAGCATACAGTCATAGAATGGCAAGCATGACATTAAATAATTGCTCTTACTTAAAGAGTAATGAGATAAATTAATTATGGCACAAGTATTCCGATGCTAGTCCATAATTAATCTTCATTTCCCAAAAAAGTTGATACAATTGTGAGCCTCGGAGAGCTTAAGGGTATGTTTGGTTCCGAAGAGAAGTTGTGAAGAGAGAAATAGGTGAGAGAGAGTGTAGGAAGAGAGAAATAGGTGAGAAATAGAGTAGATTTGTGGTATTGTTTGGTTTATGAGAAAGAGAAGAGAAAAAGAGAAGAGAGAAGTGTTGATTATATTTGAAAAGACATCAATGTTCTTGACTAAAATTTTAAATAATTTGAGGTATAAGGAGATAATAGGGGTATAATTGGAAACAGAAAAAAAAAAACAATCGCTGGCCCCTTTCTTCTCAAAGTTGAGAAGAAAGAAAAAAGTGTAAAATTGGTCACTCTTATCTCTCTCGTCTCAACTTTTCATTTTAACCAAACTAAAGAAAAGGAGCATTTCACCCGAACCTCTCTCGCCGCTACCTCTCTCTTGGCATCCCACTCTCAAACAAACACACGCTAAGAGACAATTGAGGGTATTTGTGGAAAATAAAAATAAAAACCTTATAGAAATGTGTAAATGATAGTTATTATGAAAAAAAATATTCTCTAAAACGTTTATCTTTGTGAATCGGAGGGAGTAGTTCATAATTAATCTTCATTTCCCAGAAAAGTTGATGCAACTGTGAGCCTCGGAGAGTTTAAGAGACAATTGAGGGTATTTGTGGAAAATAAAAATAAAAACCTTATAGAAATGCGTAAACTACAGTTATTGTGAAAAAAAAAAATCCTATCTTTTGCGAAACGGAGGAAGTAGTACATAGTACAATTAATATGTTCGATGCGTGTTTTGATAACTTGGATCACCGAGTTTGGATTTTGTGCGTCCGCTACATCTGTTAACAAGGGAAAGGAAGCAACTGCAAGCGTAATTTAATTACAACTTAGCTGTTGTTAGGCCATCTCTATCATTCATCAGATGTACTCTTGAAGACAAGACTACTACTATTTTCTATCTAGTATCTAGTCTGGTACTACTAATAAAACATATCGATAGACGACAAGAAAAAAAATACAAATCGTGCATGTTTCATCGCCACATTTGAGTGTCAGTGATATTAGATTGAAAGTGTTATGCTTGTTTGATTATAATTCCATGATTGGGTGGTAGATTTTGACCCACTTTATTACTCTTAAAAGTGCGTAATTAGCGGCGATTGGTACACAACCAATGTTACCACCCAGGCACATGTACAATTGCAAAAACCCCCTCTATAGTAACTTTAGTGAGCTAATAAGAATATATTTATTTTATGTAACAAAAAAAAAAAGAGAACATATTTATTTTTAAAAAATTTTGTGAATTAAGATTACAATATACTTTAAATTAAGCCAATAATGGATATAGTACTTGAGACACACCCGCTTAAAATCCGTTCGTCCCCCTCTGTGGTTGCTTATTCTTTAATTTAATTAATTTGCACCTTTGAAAGTTGAAACATGCTGATCTGTTACATGTCCAATAATAGGCAATTTATCCACAGATTTTGAAGTCGGCAAAGGAAGAAAAGAAGTTGAAATGACATGAGAAAAATTAGGGGTGGTTTTTTTTTTTGTCTGATGGCTCAGCGCCTACACCGTATTTCTAAGAGCGTTGAAAGGGGACGTAGCAGGTTCGAACCCACACCCAAGCGTCCAAACGGCAAATACTTTGTCAGTTGTACTAAGCACCACGGACAACTATGAGTGATTTGGAAATGAGCTCGCTCGGTTCATAAACTCTGCGGTCACTTGCATTTAATTTATTTTTAGGGTGTTTTTGTCATTACAGCACTCATGACCATCTCCCGCAATCTCTCTTAGCCTATTTACACTAAATTTAGTACCTTGCAGTTGAATTCAATAGCAGGGAATTGTGGTTCGGGTTGTTTGCTTTCTAAAAATATTTTTTATTTTTATTTTCACTAGTACGATACCCGTGCATTCGCACGGGGCATTCGTTGTTTGTTACGATTAATGTTTTAAGACGGTAATTGTTTATTATAAATAATATTTTTGATTCAATGTATTAAAAATTAACTAATTTTATAGTGAATGTGAAAGAAATATTAAATATGTATCAAATATTATTATTTATGTAATTGTGTGACTTGTGTACCATATATAGCTAAGATGAAACAAACATGGTTAAGGTTTTCTTGATTAGATAGATAGACAGATAATCATTTATAAATAACATAGACATTTATAAAATTGATCTGTGTCAAAGACGATAAAATTATATCGACAACATGTAATGTTTCCCCCGTTGAGACTTAAAAGCAAAATAATCATTTATAAATAATAAAAATATTTATAAAAATTGATATGTGTTCAAAGATAACGAAATTATAGCGACAACATGTTATTTTCTCCCGTCAGGACTCAAAAGTAAAATAATTATTTATAAAAAATAATAGCATTCATAAAAATAGAATATAAAAAGTAATTATACCGACAACATACAATGTGTCATTAGAATAAGAGTCTAAAATTAGTATGTAATGTTCCCCCCATTTAAGAGTCAAAAGTAAAATAATCATCTATAATATATAATAAATATATTTATAAATTTTGATGTCATGCGGACAACATTTTATGTTTCTCCGTCTGGACTCAAAAGAAAAATAATCATTTATACCGATAGTATGTAATGTTTCCTCCCGTTAAGAATCAAAAGTAAAATAATCATCTATAAATAATATATAATAAATATATTTATAAATTTTGATGTTACACCGAAAAAATTTTATGTTTATAAAAAAATGAAATGAAAAAATGTTAATAAAAAATATAAATATAAATAAAATAAATTAAATTAAAATGTGAAAAACAAAACTCTGTTGGGACTCAAAAGTAAAATAATCATTTATAAATAGTAAAATATTTATAAAATTTGATATATTTTAAAAGTCGATGAAATTATACCGATAACATTTTATGTTTCTCCGTCTGGACCCAAAAAAATAATCATTTATATTGATAGTATGTAATAAATCCCCCGTTAAGAATTAAAAATAAAATAATCATCTATAAAAATATATAATAAAGATGTTTATAAATTTTGATACGTGATTAAAGACGATAAAATTATATTTGAGACTTTAAATGAAAATAATTATTTATAAATAAAAAATATAATGATAAAATATAAAAATATAAAAAAATAGATAAAAGAAAGAGAGAAATAAAAAAATAAAAAAAGAGGGAGAAACAGAGAAAGGGGGAGTGACAGACGTGAGAAAAAGAGAGAGTGAGAAAAGAAAGAAAGAGAGAAAGAGGGGAAAAAAGTGAAAGGTAAAAGAAAAAAAGTTAAAAGTAGGTAGAAAAAATTAGTTTTTTATGCGAATTTAATTTTTATTTTGATTTATTTTTATTTAGATTGACATATTTACCCCTTTAAAATTATACGTAGTAAAAATATGGTAGTCTAATTTTATCTTTTTACCGACCTATTGTATTCTTATATTGAAATTGATTTTCAATTTTCACTTTTTATGTGGGGGACTAGAATGGCATTCAGTTATATATTTCATTTTCAATTGTAACAGGCAGTTGATGGAAGACTATGGAAAATTCCTTTTCGGAAACACTAAAAACAGATTTTTTGGCATTTTAAGAATTTCTAAAAATATTGAACATGTTTTTGAAAATTCATTTTCAAAAATTTTCAGAATGCTTTCTCTAATTTTTATTAGGGTAAAATATATTTTTAGTCCCTATAAAATTAGCCAATTTTACTTTTCGTCCCTATAAAAATTTCGTTCGAACTTTAGTCCTCCTAAAATTTTCCTTTTGTAACTTTAGTCCCTACTGTTAATTTCCTGCTTAGGTGGCCAACGGTGATACAGCTGACACCTTGCAGGTGTATTTTTTGATGACATGGCAATACTGAGTGGACACAACTAAATATTTTAAATCCATGTCACAGAGTGAAAAAAATTGTGACATGGATTTAAAATATTTAGTTGTGTCCATCAGTATTGCCACATCATCAAAAAATACACCTAGAAGGTGCCAGTTGTACCACCATTGGCCACCTAAGCCGAAATTTTTTTCCCTAATTTAATATTATATTTTGTACTATATTTTGTACTTTCCACCTTTAATATAATTCAACACTTAAAAATAATAAAAAAGATTTAACAACTTATCTAATACAAGGAAAATAATAAAATTATCTCGCCCTTAAAAATTTACAACTATATTTAACAACTACATTTAGAACTATAATATAATTTTTGGATGACTAAAAACCATTTTTTTTAAATAAATTTTGCACATCCGGAAACGTATTTCCAGACGGCAAAAAAATTACACGTCCAAAAACTAATTTTGAATGTTTTTGGAATCAAGTTTCCGAAAGTTCTACGAAACCGAAAAAAAATATCTCTGCGCGCTGAGTTGCAGAAGGTCAGAGAAAAATAAAATGTCGGCGAGCCTTTGCCCTTTCTCCAAAATCCGACACTGAAGGCGGGGGTGGGTGGTGGGGGAGGAGAGAATGAAGGTGTGAGGGAGGCGGGGATGTGAGAGAGTGAGTTATAGAGAGAAAGAATGTTGGGGTGGGAATGGTGAGAGAGAGTGAATGTTGTGGTAGGGGTATTTTAGACTTTTTGTTGGGAAATAGGAGGTGGGAAAATGAATGTTGGAGGTGAGGATATCAATCCTTCTTTTTCCGTGGCTTCGTAGATCATTTGTATCCAAAAAGCTAAACGTTGTTGCCACCTATTAGTCTTTCATGGGAATAACTAAATACCCTCCCATTTTTGCTAACATGTATCCCCATTGCGTTTTATAATTTTATTTTTTTTCCAATTTTACCCTCATTTAGATGTTTATCTCTGGACGAAACTTAGTCCGAAAATTTATATCCGGACAGTCCTAAATCTGGTTTTAAAGAACCCCACTGCCATTTCTCTTTTTTTCTCCTTCTCTCTTCTCACTTCATTTCCCTCTTCTCTCTTCTCCTCTCCCTCCTCAAAATCTCTCGAAATCCCACACCCTCGACTCCCATTACACTACAATCACTAATCCCTTCCTTCCTCTCCCTAATCAACCCCATTTCCACCATGGTATGACCCTAAACCCTCGCCTCTTTGCGGATTTTTTTTTTTGCATTTTGGTTGTGTCTGAAACTAGGTTTCCGGACGGGATTTAAAGGATCCGAAAATGTATTTTTAGAGCCTGTTTAACCTGCATCCAAAGTACATTTTCAAAGTTTATGAAAAACAACATTCATAAACATAGCTCTGAAAGTTATACAGACTTTGAAAAATAACACTAGTAGTATTGTACACCATGTATAGGTATGGCAAACACATGTGAGAGGCCTACAACTTCCATCAGCGAACTAACTGCCCCGCAACACCGGAGGTAGCTGTATCAACGGTCAAACCCGCAATGGAGGCACTAGTGGACAGCTCCATCTCCAGGGGCGGCTCCTCTTATAGCCATGAGGTAGTCATGGCTACCCCCAAAAAATAAAATATTATAGACTAGGTATCTAAATAAGTTATTTTAGCCTCTAAAAAATATATTATAGGACATAAACACAAACTTTGACTAAAGAATGAGTCACAACTCACAACATAACCCCCTAGTTTACACATGACATGGTTCTACATCGTCCGGAAGTATATTTCCAGACATGGGCATTTTGGGAAAAAAATAAAAAATTGACAGAGGCTGCATATTAGCAAAAATGGAACTGTATTTAATAATTCCCCTCTTTCACATTAGCGTGAAAAGGCTCTCTAGTTTGAACCCAATAAGTCTAATTATGGGGTTGACACTAGTTGTAAATTAATAATCAATAATCAATCAATAATATATACAATTGAAAATGAATATCATTAAATGTACCTACAAATGTCACACTCTCATGAAAAGAACATTTAATTATCTTCAATTCACAAGAAAAACACACATTTCACTATCAATGCAGTCACACATGTCATCCTATTATTGGAAACGGTTGTCATGTGTAATCCCTATTCGGCATCCATTTTATTACATGTCGCTTAGTCATTATTTATGTGGCAACACAATAGATTTTATTATTTTATTTGAATTGTGTAAACATTTTAATGCTGATTATTCAATTTTTTATACTTAAATTACAAAAAATGAATTTAATATGATTTTCCAATAAAAAACTATAGATAATAATAATGTTTATTATATTTTTTGGTACGGTACCTAAATACTATAGTTAATAATAATATGTTTTATATTATATTTTAAATATAATTTTTTAAATTGTAGTAGACAATATTACAATAGCAATATTGGATCATATAATAGATAACTTTTTATCAAAAAAATATAATAGATATTTTAATCAATTTATTTACTTGATTAAAATCGTATAGTAGGAATAGTATTTTACAGTACACCATAGTTTTCAAAATATTGATCATTAATATTAATATATCGACACCAATATACACAATAATTGAATTCTTACTATAATTGATAATTTTTTCAGAAAATAAAGTATTTTACTGCCACTTAATGACCGTAACAATTCATCCATTTAGGTAATGTTTTGATCCATATCAATCAAGCTATCAAATTGGAAATCATGAATTTGAATCGGTTACACAATTAGTATAATTAACCCAATTGCTGTCTAAACTTAAAAACGTTTCCAAAAACATTTCAATTAAAATAGAAATACGAAATCAGAATTAATGTGAATAATTTAATGCGAACGAAATTTATGCACAATCACCTCATACTATCCAACTTTCCAGCACCAACCATCCGCATAAAATCGCGTCTGTTGTCCACAATGGGTTACAAGTAATTCCATTTTCTCTTACAATATTTGATGACAGTAACACATTTATCCTCACATCATTCCCTGCCAACAATATGCATAATTTGAAGCTTGATTTTCATTTGTATCATTCTAATAATACCCGAAAATTAGTCTTATGGAGAGGATCTTTACTCTTTTTGTACCACCAGTTTTGGTCATAACTAATATATGATTTTTATGATTGATTGATATAAATGATAATTGATTAACTTTTGGTTATAAGGACAAATTCAAGTATCAGGTTACCTATAAATTCTGACAACGAAACAAGGTTTTGTTCATCACATATTTTCGTTAGTTGAGGATACTATTTAAACATTGTATGCGGATGGTCAAGACTCTATAGAATCTAGTTATTTTTTTTGTGTCTAATCCAAGCAGAGATTCATTGATAAAATTAAAATTATAGTGACTTTTTTATTATTTTCAAAAGCGTAGAATCGTGCATATAATTTGGCTTAAGGTATATGGTCTGCATAGGTGAGCAAGCAACACTGAGAAAAGCATGCACAATTAGAGTATCGATTTCTCCATTTTAGGAGTATGGACTATGGATATTAGCATACCACCTTAAAAAAAAAACTGAAGCCATGTTATACCCTAAAAGGTCAAAGGTAAAATCTTCAAGGGCCATATAAGATCTCTAACAGCAGTAACGTAACTGAGATAATCACCAGATATTTGGCAAAAAAGGCATGTTGTGTTCTATTGAGTGTAAATTGGCAGTATCTAAAAACTTACATCTCCACGTATTTAAATACAATTGTATTTTAATTGAGATTTTGTAATAATTGTTACAAGAAGTTGATAAAAATAAGAGCAAATGACATTAAAAAAGCTTTTTTCCCTGCTTAAAAAGGGAAATAATAAAATGCTACTAATCATAATAGTAGGCTACAAATAATAAAATGAATATTTTAATAGAATTCATAAATTAATATAAATTTTATAAGAAAAACTTTTCATTGTTTTTAACTATACACCGTGCAGAAAATGAGTCATATCACATTATAAATGTAGATTTTTCTATTAATGATTATTGCTATTGGTTACTAGAAATAATACATTAATATTTTTTTTAGTATGAAATTTATAATTTTATACAATTATATTCCGAATGTAGCACGGACTATGGTACTAGAGATATATTGAAAAAAATTGGTATGAAAATTTTACAAGAAAACATAATTTTTTATTTATATTTTGCCACAAAATTTTTTAAACCAATAATTAACGTGAAATTAACAATTATATTTTTTAATGAAATCTAAAAAATGAGCATCTTCCATATGAACATTAATAGAAATTTTATAAGATAAAATTTTTATTGTATTTAAATATATACTGTGCAGAGCATGGACCATCATACTATAGATGTAAATATTGTTATTAGCGAATATTTCTATTAGTTATTATTTATATGTAATAGAGTATTGAATATTTTACATGAAATTAAAATATTATTTTATTTGCCATGAATGAACATTAATGGAATGATAAGGTGGCTTCGTGGTTTAGGGGCATAGGGATTGGAATGATAAGGAGGTCATATGTTCAACTCCCCTACTAACATAACAAACTAATAATTAATATTTGTTTTTTTTAAGTATATACTGCAGCATGGGCCATCGTACTATAGATATATTGTAAAAAAATAAGGATGAAAATTTTACAAGAAAACATAATTGTTTATTTATATTTTGCCACAAAATTGTTTAAATCAAAAACGTAAAACCAACAATTACATATTTTTTTAATGAAATACTAAAGATGAGTTTATTTCTTATAAATATTTTATTAGAAATTATAAATTAATATAAATTTGAGGAGGGATCAAATTACACCCGAAGAGTTACACCAACAGTTACACTCATTCAATAACATCCTACCGGATAAATATTTTTCAAATTCAACCGTTAGATTGAAAGTTACTATCATATATATCATATCTGTAAATTTTAACATTAATCTATAATCATTTGCTATGTCATCAAGATGCGTCAAGATTAACGTCAATGGTATAATTGCAAATAACGTTAATATTGATGCATATTGATGACATAACAAATGATTACAGATCAATGTTAAAATTTAAAGATAAGATCTATATGATAGTAACTTTTAATCCAACGGTTAATTTTGAAAAATGTTTATTCGGTAGAATGTTATTGAATGGGTGTAATTGTTGGTATAACTCTTTGGGTATAATTTGATCCCTCCTCTACAAATTTTATACAATAAAATTTTTATTTTGTTAACTATATACATTCCAGAGCACGAGTCATCATAATATAGATGCAAGTTTTGCTATTATTGAATATTCCTATTGGTTATTATTTATATCTAATAGTGTGATCAATAATTTACATTAAAACACGTTAATATTTGCTTGAAAAATATTTTAATATTTAAGTTATATGATAAAAGCATGTCATAATGAGATTGAACATTTTACATAAAAAAGGAATTAATTAATATGAAAATTACATTTGACAAATATTTTAATAGAAATAACACATCAATATAATTTTTAATTTAAATTTCTACAAAAGTTTGGCTTTCCAAATTAACGGAGTAAGTTTCAAATATTGGTTCATAGTTATATTGGTGAACATTTATATCTCATGAAGAATAAAGATAGAAATTATATGAAAAATCTTATTATTCAGCTTCTTTAATTATAATAAAGTATTTTTCTTTCAACTCATTTTCAGTACGTTTTATAAGATTCATATTGTCATTCTTATCAAAATTTTCTCTTTTTATGATGTTTGAATATTTTTCTAGCAATCAAATGAATTAATATTTAAATCCATTATATTTCTCTTTACAAAAGTAAAATATTTTTTTAAATTTTTCTAAACAAATTCCTTTTAATCTTTTTATGTGCACCTTAGATACAATCCTTATGAAATTTTTCATAATCTTTTTTTACTTATATTTTTCTAAGTATATACCGCGTGTAGCACGAGCCATTTTTGATATTTAATAAAATATAAAATATTGAATACGTATGCTATATATATATATATATTATTTTCTAATTTTACAGACACATTCATGACCTTAATACACGAGTAAAAATACAACACACATAAATGAATATTTTGCATGAAAACATATTAATATCTAAATAAAAATCTATTAGTATATAAACTTCTGAGTAAAAATATATTATAAACAAACTGAATAGTCCACAAGAAAGAACATGAATATATAAATTACTCTAAATCAATATTTTAATAAAAAAATATGTTAATATAATATTTAACATTATATATATATATATATATATAAATACACATTGTTCATTGCCTGAGTGGAATATATAATTTGTGTATGGCATGACTCTATTGCGGTATGCTCATTTGTGTCCTGGCGTTCAACGTCAAAGTATGCGATGGAAAACTCTAACCACGAAAAGCTGATATTGTTTATGCATAAAAATAATAAATTAGTATAAAGTTTCAATAGTTTAAATTTTATTATACAAATTATATAATATACTGCTCATTATATAATATAAAAATACACTATATATATTATGCTACTATTAACATATAAAATATAAATTATTCTATAACTCTTTTTATAGCATATAGATACCCGTGTCTGGCACGGGTCAAGTACTCTAGTTGGAATATAAAAGATAATTCCAATCATTATTCTTTTGTAATCATGCAAATATCAACTTGATCATGCGATTGGGAGCAATAATTTGTCTCTAGTAAGTTGATTTGACCATATAGCTCATTTATTCAGAGATATTTTTCTTTTTTATGGAGATTTTTGTTATTCTTAATTAGTGGGAGTTTGTCCCCACTAAAAGCCTTATTACCTTGTGATTACTACAAATATCTAATTGTTTTCCTTTGGGTTGCCTATGGGATCTAAGGATGAAACTTACTTTTTTTTTATTATTGAATAAGGATGAAACTTATTAGTGCATGGTAATGGAGAAACAATTTTTTTGATCCAAAATGGAGAAGCAATTTATCGAAGGAAATAATGTGAATACCAACTTCCCTTGCCCCCATCTGTGCTCAGAATTATCCTTTATTAGTGCTTTACCCTTGCACCCCATACTTGACATCGTGCGCCGTTAATTATTTGAATTTGAATGTGTTCGGAATTATTACATAGACAAGATTTTAACACTTTTTAATACTCTTTTCTCAACACCCATTCGTTTATTGGTTGAAATTTAAATGGGTCATACTAAATTATGTGGGTTCCACACAAATTTAGTAAGACTCATATAAATTTCAACCAATAGGAGAGAATATATCAGAAAGAAAATGTTAGAGAGTATGTCTCTAGCATTGCTCTTCCTAACAATATATATTTTGCAACTAACAAATATATTTAATAAATAAAAATGCATTAAAAGAGTATATCAAATATTATATTGTTAGTAAATTCTCCACTTGTCTTTTTGGGTGAGATAAATATAAATTCTTTTATAAGTGCTCTCAGAGCTAAGGGATATTATGTGTCTTAGAATGTGACATCATCCCTCACTCTAAATTTGTATTCACCAAAAATATATATTATATTATTAGTAATTTAGGATGTTTCAAAAGGTAATATTAGTGGTAATGTCATCATGCATATTCCTTTTTTCACATTATCAATTTTCATTATTTTTCCTATTTTCCATTGTTTCCTTCAACGCCATTAATCCTAATGTAAGTGTTCGGGTAAATTTTTTGATGAACGAGCTCAAGTGGTGGGATATATTCCAACCTAGAATTGTTCCAAAGAGTATAATAGCGAAAATAACTCAGGCCATTTTTATTAGCCTTTTCTTTTCTGCTCAGATTCTCCACTACCTTCTTCATATTACTGCTCTACAAAACAAACTCACCTATTGTTCTGGTTGTCCACTCATTGTTTTGTTTGTCCATCTTACTGTTTGATTTTGCTTTAAATGTTCACATGTAAACTAATGTTAATGTTATGAACTTATGATTTGGTCATTTGCGTGACTTCAACTTGTACAGAAACTTTCTTATTGCTCGTTACTATGATTTGTTTTCTTATCATGGTTTTTTAAATATTATTTTTGCATCGCATAAACTCTCATGAGTTTATAAGTTGAGTCTATAAAAACTCTGTAATTTGATAAACCTTGGATAAGATGTACATCTCTAACCAAAACTTGGTGAATTTCGGTCTTGCAAGGACTTACTGCATGGAACCAATCCATAGACAACACAGCTGAAGCACCCCTACGAAACACGGCCCCTGAGCTCACAAAGACGGTGAAAAGCAACAACCACGGATGCATATGAGTATGGCATAATCATTCTAGTAGTAGCTAAATAAACCATCAATTTCATCTGTGAACATACCATTCTCCTATTTTGTCTCTCGAATAAATGAAAATAATTAGTCTCTAATGTTATATTCTTTTCGTTAGTTCCTAATGTTTTGTCAACATATAACAAGGACCAATAGAATGAATGTGACAAAAAGTTAAAGGCAGACTACTTATTATTTTTATTTACTTGAGGAAAAAGATCGGAGAGTAGGTGCAAGTTCAGGAGCGAAATTAATGGTTTACTCGTAATAGCTTGTGGAGGGAGACCAACAGAGCCTTATAACCTTGAGAATCGTGAGGTACCGGTATTAGGAGATTAGTAGGGCTATTGACCCCAGTTTAGATGATTATTATGACGAAGATGAAGCTCAACTTGTGCTTAGTCCTAGGTTGCCTTGCTTTCATCCCCATCCTGATTACAGGTCCAATATGAGAAAGAACTGTCACCCTTCCTTCATTTCCTCTTCACTTTGAAGGTCCAAAACTGATAATGGAATGCCCGTACAACTCCCCAGATGATTTACTCTTCACGTTCTAAAATGTCCTCATCAAAATATTGTAGTCTTGTAAGCATTGAAGAGGCCGTCTCTGCTATCGAAGTCACAGGGATGACACTAGATATTGTACATAAGGAAGCATATTAAAGAATCACATTGAGATGGTTAATAACATCTTTACTCTTGTCAAGGAAAGCAGCCCAGAGTCATGAAAATTCCATGATTATATTATCCATATTTTTTTCAATTTCAATAAATATAAAAAAGATCTACTCTTCCCTATATACTGGGTTTTATTCATAAATCACAGGCAAAGCACTAAATTAGGAAGAAATAAAGTCATAAATCTCATAAATCTTAAAATCCACTGCCTGTTTCATTTAAATTAAAATTATACTCATCAGATCCAGCAGTGGCTCACATATTCACGTGGCTTGACGTTGAATTAGCTGCTCATGTATCATTCTAAATTTCTCTTTGAGCCTATTGATCTGCAGAACCAACAAAATGTTAGACACCATGGGGAACAACAAAAAATTACCGTCTCTGGAAATTGTTCATAAGGAAAACCATGTCATATGAATTATGAAATACCCTTTTCAGTTCAATTTCTGTATCTCTCTTCTGCTGCCCCAATGAGTGCTGCAGATTGGTTATGTCAAAAACATTTTCCAGGTCATCTTCAAAAGCAGATTCTAGGTCTTCCCGAAGGCGCGCAGGCAACTTGTCCACAATGGGCATCAAGAGAAAACAGTTGAACTGTAAAATATTAGGTATAAGCAGTGCATAAGAGATAGAAAGGAAAATAAATGGGGTGATAATTCTCAATTATTGACATGGCTTTATCATAATAACCCCAAATTAATGCATTATCAGTGTTTTGACATGTTGTCATTCTAGTGTTGTGTCTGTCGTCAACCTGAACAACAAACTTAAAATTAGAAAGAATGAAAAGAAAAATACAAGTAGCTGCGCCATATGATATCTGATAAATATTAGCCTTTAGAAGGGCTGATAAACTTGCAACCTTGTGCCTGCGGGCTATTTTGAAAGTATATATGAAATTTTTAGCATATACTGTTTAAAGATATTGTTATATTATAGTTTTCTTATATGAAAAAAAAAATCTTTACACCGGAAAAAAAAAAAAAAAAAAAAAGAGAGAAAAAAACTAGGTTTTTACAAGATCTGGTGTTTCTACACAAATTATATTTTTTACATGAATTTTGGAATTAATTGAAGAATCAAACAGAAATTATAGATAATCATTAAATATTTTTCAGTTTCACAGTAGATGTGAAATTTACAGTGCCTTTAATTTTGAAGACTTCCTTTTATGATGTCATTGTCATATTGTAAAAGCAAAAAGGGTCTCTTGGCCCTAAAAACGCATTTCTAAATAGTGGGAAAATTCCACCATATACCGTACGTTGTATGTGTACTTAAGCCAAAATTCCACCATATACTGTACGTTATATGTGTACTTAAACCTAAACTGGGCATTTGGTCTAGTGGTATGATTCTCGCTTTGGGTGCGAGAGGTCCCGAGTTCGATTCTCGGAATGCCCCTTTTTTTTTCCGTTTATTATGTAACCCAAAAAAAAAAAAAATAACCCAAACAATCAACCCTTCATTTCTACACTCAACTTGGCAAGCTCCCACTTCAGGCAGGAAAGGAGGAAATTTACAGACCAAACACATAAAGATGCATACATGAACAAACAAGAAACATTACAAACCTTTAATTCTGTGGAAACCAAGAAATATTCTCGTATGCCATGAAATATCTGTTGTACCAAGCCATAAACAATCCTTTCAGATGAAGGTGCAAGCCTCCGATTCCAAAGTGTACTATCTAGAAGGTCAGCAAGCTTTGTTTCTGTTGTCTGAGTGGATGTGCTAGAATCAGTGCCAGAGGCCACGTGACTGAGCTTTACATCTGGTTGTGGCTTTGTGTCTTCTTTCTCTTGTGCATTTGTTTGTGATAGAACAGCTGCTGTAGGATTATTACAAACATTGGAATGTTCTGTTCCACCGAATGAATCTAAGAACTGACGTAACCCAGCCCGACTCTAAAATATTGACAGTGAAAACACAAGGATATAACAAATGAGCCAGGTAAACTTAGTTTAGCAGATAATATTTTACTCATTGGTTCTTACAGTTTAACTGGACAATCATACAACCCTGGCTTAAATTCAAATTAGGAAGTGAAATCATTTAAAATGCAGCATGTGAAAGCATACCTTATTGTGTAGAGACCATGAGACATATCGTGTGGTGCTTACCAAGTCCTCCATACATCTGCAGCAAAGCAGCATGGAAAAATGGCATTTAGAAAACAGTAAGCAAGCAACCAGGAGTACTAATATTTAACAGGTACCATGTATGAAACAGAAAAAGGATAAATTATGGATGAAAATGTGAAGATGAAACAGATATTGGGGACATTTATGGTGCACCAAGAGAAAAATTTATATCAATCTAACGGTTGTCACATAAGGTGCACCGTAAGTGCAGCTGAATCACGAGTTCATAGTTTGACAGTATTATCAAACACCACATTCAGAACAAAAATGTGTTCATTTCTGTAAAATCAAGGGTGAAAATGTACCCTAATACCAAAAAAGAACAATCATGAAAATATTAAAGAGAAAAAAAAATCATAATGTAATAATACTACATGTTACACCTGATGTTTTCTTTTAAAAGCTAACCGGTTCATTTTGTTCCTCTTCCACTTCCAGATTTGATTCTATAAAAGTGGTATACCTATAAGCAAGGATCAAGATCATTTCCAATCTTCTTCCCCTTCACGCATAATTATGAATGTCAAAAAAAACCTTGATTGTTAAAGCCAAATCTTATTAATGTTCCCTCAACCATAAGAGTATGCTGTCAATATTTTCACACAGAAATATATTTCTAGTTTTGGTTATATTTATGTAATTTTGCATAACAACAAATTGAGAATTAACCCAAAGTGACATTTTTTTTCAAAAAAAAAAAAAAAAAAAAAAAAACTGAAAGATAAACCAAGTAAACCTCCCTTGAGATTTTATTTTTTATGAAAGTAATTTGACTACCCTCCAGTTTCAGAAATTATTAGCCTCAAATGAACCTTCACCAAATACATCCTTGAATTTTCATTTTCCGAACACATACACCCTTCGATACAAGTGAAAATTACATATAAAAGGAGCAACTGTAATTTCCGAAAATAAAGGGGAATGCTGTGTAATTTCATCACATCTAGGGAGGTCAAGGTAATTTTCCCAAAACTAAAATGACACTCATGATGTTTTGTTTGTTGTTTCTTTTTCTGATTTAAAAATAAGGGGCTCATGATTTCGTTTGACATGTTGGAATGTAACTTATAGCAACTGGGGACAAGTGATGGTTAACTTTTCACGGCATGATTTTTCTGTAGACTCTGCAAAGTTGTCAAAGGCAGCAGCAACACGCCTGAGGAACACCTGATGCCCACTTAGATACTCACAATCTTTCTGTCAGAAACAAATTGCATAAATAAAATAAGTTACTAATAATTGCACGAAACTGTTAGGAAATTTCCACAAAAATGCATCAAAAAAAAAAAAGCCAAGAACCAATTATCCTAAATGCTTAAACTGTGTTAAGCAAAGACTCAAATGATTTTATATGTTACACACACCCTTACACGAGTCATTCTGGCTTGTAGGGCAGACAATGCACACACCCATATTACCTTGTACAGAAATTCAACCCTTATTTTGAAGAATAGAGTGGCAAGAATCAAACTCAGCACCACTCATTCATGAAGGCTCTTGATGCCATGTCAAAAACCAATTATCCCAAAAGCTTAAGCTACTAGATGAAAACTGAAAAATAGTTCTTTATCTTACAAAAGAATACAAAGAGAATACCTGAAGAAGATAAAAAGAGATTGGCAGTAATCTCTTAAGTATATGCAACAGCCTAGACCCCAACTGTGTCAAAAACAGAGAATTAATAAATTAGTTAGGGAACCAAAACATCAAACATTAAAAAGTGAAACTTTTTCAGACATGAATTTTGATAAATCAAAAACTATATTTTTCTGAATAAAAAATTGCATAAACAAATGTAATTTTTAAATAAATGCATTGTTCACCAAAATTGCATTGTGCTTATATATGTCAAACAAACCTCCAATCTTGCCAAATAAATGTGCACAGCACACATTACATCAGATACTAATAGTTCTTAACCACTCAAATATTAGAAATTGAACATAGTTCTGTCTTTTCATTTCAATAAAAAGTGTGGACTCTCATAATCCAGCCTATGGAATACAAAATTAGCAAGAAATCCACAAATTATAGCTTAGAGATGAAAATTGGAGAACATAAAATACCACATGTCACGTGTTTTAAGTAAGTTAGATCCATTATACAAAGTGATAGGTAGATAGATACAAGGAGATATTAACCATAGGATCCAAACAGGGTGGATCAAATGGAGGAATATTTTGGGAGTAATTTTTGATTGAAAAGTACCACTCAAGCTTGAGAGAATATTTTATTGCACAACTATACGACTCGCGACTTTGTACTGGACTTAATGTTGGATGGTAGAGAACCAACAAGTAAGTAAGGTTAATGTTGCAAAGATGAGAATGTTATGTTTGATGAGTGGTCACACAAGAAAAAGATAGGATTGGGAATGAAGTAATTTGATTAAAAGTCAGGGTAGCTCCCATTGTAGAAAAAATGGCAGAGTCTCATTTTACGTGGTTTGGGCAAGTATGGAAAAAACCGTAGAAGCACCGGTAAGGAGGGTAGACCATGTGGAGGATAGTCATATAGTTAGAGGAAGAGGAAGGCCAAAGAGAACTATGGGCCAAATTAGTACAAGGGATCTAGAATTAAATTGTCTATCTATAGATATGATATGGGACAAGACATTATGGTGCCACTTGATTCATGTAGCTGACCCGATCTAACGGAAAAGGCTGTGATTGTTGTTGTTATTGTAAGTCTTAGACCTCATTAAATTTGTAACCCAAATATAAAGTTATTACCTATATAATGGATTTCAATCTGGTCATTAAAGTTCATCAAAAGAATTATGAATACTTTCAATCATCATTCTTGGTTTCTTCCTTCCTTTTTTATCACGTAAACTTTGACTGAGTGGACTAAGTTGACATTGTTATAAGAATACCATCGCATGGTAATGGCATAAGTTGACTTGTTTTCCTACCAAATTAAAAGAATTAAAGAACGAAATAAATTGAAAGGAATATTTTCACTTCTATAGTAGTAATCACCTGATGAAGAAAAGGTTCAAATGTGTCACGAGCCTTTGCAACAGCAATTACACAAGCAGTCCTGGTTGCTCAAAATAAAAAATAGTTTAATCTTCAATAGTTAGTAGTATTACAAGAATGAATAAGTAAAACAGAATTACCTAGAGTAATTTGTTCCATCATGAATGTCTTCAACTCCACAAGCATTTACAATTTCTTCCCGAGTAATTGGAGGGCACTTGATTCCTCCAACTACAAAACGAAATTCAGCCATTGCCCGATGATATTGTGCACCACCATAAAGACGCATCCCTGCATTCTATATAAAAGGGTAAGCCAGCCTATCAAATTTTGCTTAATGAGATTTTGAAAATACTTCAAAAGCTTTCACCCAATGACCCACCACACAAATATATAACTCATATGAAAGTGATAATTAACAGGCACAAATCAAATGAAATCATCAGCCAAAAGAAAAAGAAAATGGTAATTATAAATATTTTTTAATAAGGGAAAATAATAAAATAAAATGAGTAGGACATAAGTACAGAGAAAAGCAAGCCCAAAACAACTGTATAACTTACAGGTATTAGCTTGTGAGGGATCTGAACACCATCAACACCAACAAATGCACCTCCATTTATTCGCTCATCTGCTAGTGTTTCACCTGAAACAAAACAAAAAGAACATCAAGGAATATAACAATGACAATTTGCCAAGGGGAAAGGAGATATCCAAAGACAGTAAGCTTTCTTTTTTCATTAAGCATTATCTACCATTAATTAGGCTTATACGTAAAAGAGAGCTTAGGTAATTTACCAAACTTATCAGGAGGTGCTACAACTGTCCCTTTAAGTAGCAATGACAGCTGAATGATAGAAAATATGTGAGTCAGGGAGGAAAATATAGAAGAAAGTATATCTTCAAGGCTCAAGGATTATGGGTTCTAAAAAAAATTAAATAAAAGCACGCATATGCAAGTTCGTGTAGAATATTGGACAGACAAATTTACTCCACAAACTAAATATCCAAATCAAAGAACCCTTGGTAGGAGTTCTAATATCCATCAACAAAAGAAATTCACCCAATAAAGCAGGATCAGATATTGAGAAGGAAATTGAATTTGTAACATTAAAACCTTGGTCAAGAACATATCATGGAAGGTTCTTCCTTTCTCCTTCAGCTTGGCTTCATCCAGTGTGCTGTATATAATTTGAAGAAGAATAAACAAGTAATTAAACAAAGATAGACAAAGATAACAATAAAATCAGAACATATAATTATCATCCCTGCCCCTTCCTATGAAGATCTTTTTTTCTTGACAAACTTCCTGTGAAGGTCATTTACAACAAAGATATTTTTAACTTAAATACAAACCTCAATTCTTGATTGATATCACTCAATTTCCTTGTTGCGCTCCGATACTCCTTCTCAAGAAGTGGAATGATCAATGGTACATTATTTATATACCTAGCAGGTTCATTCTTAGAATTTAGCCATATATATCTAAAAAATGGATTTACTAATTATTGCCAAAAAAAAAAAAAAAAAAAAAAAAACTCTAACACGGATAAACCTCTTTTGTAGCATTTCTTCCAGAAACAACCTAAGTTTGCTCACACCGATCCTACTTCTTTCTTGCTTTGACAATGGCCTGCCCAATTTCTCCTCCAAAGATGCAACATCTTCCATCTCTCTGAAGCACACTGCCTGCATCCATAAGTACCGCTAAATAGATCAAGGAAAAGGAAACTCCGGGTATTTCATGTTCCACAAATTAAAATAAACCACCGGAAGAAGACAGCTGTCAGTGCAACAAATGTTAAACTCACAAAGAAATTATGAATTCCTCTAAGGGCACCATAAACAAATAAAAAATGAAAAATTGTTGCCTAAAGTGTTATTTTGTTCATTCATTATTTCTTTTTGCTGATTTGTAGTCCCACTTGGAGGTCATCCCTCCATAGGGAAATCCTCAATGTTTGGCCTTTTAACTCTTACCATCGAATAATTTACGGTAGGCATTTAAAAAAAATTAGAAAATAAAAATAAATAAAGATAATAAATTTTGCAACACACTCAACAAACTTGATGATTAAAACAAAGAATAAAATAGGGAACATAAAGATTACCAAAGCATAAGAAATCTAAGAATCATAATGAAAGGTAAACTTTCCAACTCTATGCATCAAGCTTTGAATCAGAAATGAAAAGGATTAATGAAGTACTATAAAAGAAAAGGCTTAACCTGTTTGAACTCATCATTGGACCTATAGAGAGAATCAGTTCCAGAACCAACTCTTCCAGAAGGCACGGATGTGAAGAAGGGAGAGTCCCCGAGAATGCATCCATCAAGTGTACATGCAGGCGGCGAGAGGAAAACTTCAACATCAGAAGCACGTGCAAATTGAGGTATCCTCGTGTCTAGCTTCGTCGACACAATCACAGTCCTTGATAACTCTGGATCAATCTACAAATTGAAAAAACAAAAACTTCAACCCAACGATCTCTCTCTCTCTATATATATATATATATATTTTTTTTTTCCCTTTCTTTCAAACCAAAAAGAAACACCATGAAAGAGTGAGCATTTGGTAATTAACTAGTCGAGAAAACCCGTGCCGAGACAAAAAGAAAACGGAGTTTGAACTGTAGTTAAGTCTCTCGGGGGAAAATAGTTTTCGGTGGGAAAACAGATGAAAGAGGTTTTGATAGATAGATAGATTGTGATGATACCTGCATTACGACGCGCCTTGTAGTTGCGTTGCTCCAGTCACTACAATCTTCAAGGCAGAGTATAACGAACTCCTTGTGCTGCATTTTGGCGCGGACGAGAGACTCCACGGCACGCGCCTGGGCCTGCAACGCCCTATTTTTTCGACCGGGAGCAGGAGCAATGAGTCCAGGAGTGTCGATGATGGTGAGATTGGGGCAATACTTGTATTCAACTTTAATAATTATTTCCTTAGCGGAGAATTGACAACAAGAGTCACGCTCCAACCTCGCATTTTCAGCTTCAATATATGCCTATGTAGTTAGTTACAACAAATTAGAAACTGTAAGGTATAAGAAGGGAAAGGGGAAATGAAAAAGGAGACAGAGAAACCTGAATTTGGGGAAGGGACATTTGGTGGGAAAGAGAAGGGTCATCGTCGGAGACGAGGTAGCAAGAAGGGGACTCGCATTGTGGGTCGTACTTCATGTGGAGAGTGATGGGACGGCGGGTCTTGGTGCCGCCGCCGACGTGGTTGAACTGGAAGCCCATTAGGGCTTCCACCAGGGCGCTCTTCCCGTCCGTTTGGTGGCCCACCACCAGGATGGCGGGGGCGTCGAAGGGCGTGTGCAATTCCTGAGCGAGCGCGTGAAGCTCATTGTAGGCTTCGTAGAGGCGCCACTCGTTCTCTTCCTCCTCCTCGCGTTGGTGCTCTCTTTCTTCCTCCATTTTGACCACTACTACTGTTTTCGCAATTCAGATAAGGAAAGGACTTGCACTGCTCTGCGTCTTACTTCATGTGGTGTTCTTTTGTGTTACTAATGCAGAATTTAAATATTTAATTAATTAATTAATTAAGTAAACTGTAAACGCAACTCAAATTATTTTTGTGTTTTGTCAAAAAAATAAATAAACAAACGTACTGTTTTTGTGTTCAGCTATGCTTGGTGCTATTTCAATTTTGGAAGTGTATTGTGATTGTATGGAGCCGTTGATGTGTGTTTGAAGTGAAATCAATCAATGGTTCACAATCAAGGTGCATCCATCACCTTCAATTGCTGCAAAAGTGCCTCGAAGACGAAGCCCCGATTCTGACATTTCACCAACAGACAAATGTGGCGCTAAAGACACCAAAAGAACGGTTGCATCGTTTGGGTTTTTTATTTTTATATTTTTTTTTAATTATTACTTTCCTTAATATCTCATTTCCGCGGATTTTTTATTTTTTATTTTTATTTTAATCATTATTAACCAAAATATCCCAATTTTTTTAATATTTTTCTAATTGTCCCAGTTTTTTGCTAGTTGAGAAATCGGGTTTAACAACTCCGATTTCTCAATTGTGTTGATTTTTTTTTTTTACTTACGTTGAGAAATCGGTCTTGGCCAAGCCGATTTCTCAATTGTTATATTTTTTTTTATGTGTTAAGAAATCGGGATCCCAATCCCGATTTCTCACCTCTTATTAATTTTTTTTTTGATGTTTTGAGAAATCAGGTTTGGGGTCCCCGATTTCTCACTACCAATCTTTTTCGTTTTGATTATTTGATTATTTGTAATGTTAAATTTGTCTTAATTAAATTAATTTGATTTAAATTAAATTACAAATTAGTTAACAAAAAATTAACTTGAAATACTAAATATATTAATTACTTGGATTATAAAACGGTAATTAAATACATGGTTTCATTAAATATTAATCTTTTTAATGGTGCAAGTGGTGTCCAGTCCCACATGATGGAGGCCTCCTGTTACGTGCGGGATTACGGCGCCGAGGAGGTGGCTCAGGTTGTTCTTCAGCAATAACATGGTGCTCGCCATGTTGGACGTCGACATTTATCGGCTGCACATGCTCATTTTGCCCGACGTATGGTCCTGCAGAACTAGAAGCACCATGGGCATGAAACGATGACATTTGGAATGGGGAATATGGCTGGCCAAATGCGGAAAAAGGGGATTCCCGTACATCTGATTAAAGGCCACATCAGCAGACTGTGGTGTTGGACAATTTGCACCAAACAAGTTCATAATAAAATCATTTTCGCCGTATGTGAAAGAGCGTCGACGAACGTCGTAATTTTCATGGGCCTCCTGCAGTTTGTGACGGTGTAGCCAAATGTCTTTGGCGATGTGAGTTGAAAAGAATGGCGTCACGGTTGAATCTCTTCTGTTTGCACGGTTGGGGGAAGCGGGGGGGAGGATTGTCGAGTCGTCCGACGACGTGCACGTCGTTGTGTAGGCAACTCTTGTGGTGGTGCAGGTGACGGTTGCCTAACATCCGGGTCATATTCACGTCGCGGGTCTATGGCTAACGCTCAGCGGATAAATAGGGCATAGAATTTTGATAAAACCAAGTTATATATTCACTAGTTGGAGAAATTATATCATCTTCAAGTGGTTGCCCTCTAATTCTTTGACCTCGACGTTCCTTCCAAATTAAAAGCCGGTCTGCGTGCTTCTCACCAATCAATGGTGTGATTTCCGCATGTCGATGTCATGGACTTGTTCCAGCTTTATAGGTGGTCCTGGTATTTCTTGTCGTAGCCCAAATTGCGCTTTCACCTGTGCTTGATGCCACTCTATTATAGCGAAGCGGTCAAGACTGCATAACCATTCCAATATTCTTCATCTCGAAATGCACGTTTTGGTAGGTTGTTTCGAAGACCTACATATGGCATCCACATAAACTGCAAAGATAAGACTCGTTAGTGAAAGTACACGATAAAGAAAGCATAAATAACTTTATGCGCGCTTATGCATAATTACCTGGTCAAATCGCATATGATCAAATCTTGATCTATATCGAACGGTATCACCTCGGGGAGTTCCAGTATAGTGCATACCGCCACGACTCCATCTAGTAAAAGATACATAAGTGTCAGTGTAATCAATACATATGTAAGTAGGGATGAGGGGCAAATTTAATATTTACCGTTCTGCGAGCGGAAATGTTAGCTCACAGGTGGTTCGTGGGGCAATGAACGACATTCGGTACAATGCCCAAGACTGCAGCAGCGTTGTGCATCCACCCATAGAACGTGCAGTTGGTGCGGTTGCACGACACATTTCTCGGTACAGGGTTGCTAAACATGCCGACCCCCAACTGTAACGTCCAGCAGTCTCAAAATCCGCCAACAAAGGTAGCCACATAAAGTGGACTCTATTGCCTGATTTGTCAGGCATTAACACCCCCCCAATCAAGCGTAAGATGTATGCTCTACAATGATGCTCTATTTGTTCAACTGAAGCATCAGGCGCGAGATCAGAAAAAGTTTCAGCTAACCATTTCATTTTGATAAATTGCCCTACCTTGTGGTCACTTTCTGGAACAACACCCAAGAGTCGTTGGAAAATATCATCCCAGTGGAGGAAACTGGGGTTTGTAACCGGACGACCTTTCACCCGTAGTCCTAGTTGAAGTGCAACGTCTTGTAGTGTAATCGTGCATTCACCGCACGGAAGATGGAACGTGTGCGTCTCAGGTCTCCACCTTTCTACCAAAGCAGTTACTAACGCGTGGTCTATTGGACAATGTTTAACTTTAGCGGCTTGGTCAAACCTGGCTTTCTTTAACAGTGGTATTATGAGAGGATTTGGCTCGGGAACTACGTGAAGGTGGGATTTGATCTGTTTTTCTTGGACCTGCAAATAAAAGTTCAAGTAATTAGTGTTAATGAAGTTAAAAAATTGTACATAAAACGAAATTTAATATAGAGTTGATGTGAACTTACAAAGCTCTCTATCCACTGATGTTGAGACCTGTGTACCTCTTGTTTCCAGAGCAATTTTGAGTTAGCCATGAAAAATAGGGAAGTATATGTAAAAGGAAACTATTATAGAGCAATTCGTAAAAGGAGGACTCTGTTTGTTTGATAAAAGGACTATGAAACTATTCGTAAAGGAAACTATGAAACTATGATTCATTTCCTCTATTTATAGAGGAAATTCATGAAAGGACTCTGTGTTTGATAAATAAAAAAATAACAAAATGTGTTACTAATTTGTTTTAATAATATAGAGTAATTTTTTTATAGACAAAATGAACTACTAATTTTTTTTAATAAATTGTACTTGATGCAAATATAAGCAAAAAAATGTCTAAAATATAAATCCCTGCAGGATTCCTAATACGCACTGGTGTTAACGTTATGTGATATGATTCTTTGATAAAAAAAAAAGACATTATGTGTTACTAATTTGTTTTAATAATAAAGAGTAATTTTTTTATAGACAAAATAAACTACTATTTTTTTTTAATAAACTATACTTCGGTCTGAAATATAAGAATTTTTTTTATAATAAATTACTACTTTGGTCTGAAATATAAGCAAAAAAAGTGCCTAAAATATAAATACCTGCAGGATTCCTAATATGCACCGGTCTTAACATCATGTGATATGATTCTTTGATAAGAAAAAAAAGACAATGCATGCATTATTTCTACCTGCATGTATGCGTAAGATTCTCATTATTCATAGCCTAATTATTCATAGCCTATACCTACCAGCATATGCATGCGTCACTTTTCTCCAATAAGTGAAGGCTTTTCATACTTTCAAGACATTTTGTCTTACATGTACCTGCATGTGTGTGAATAATGTGTGGGATTCTTTTATTGCATTCAACAGGATTGTCATACAAATATAACTTGTTTAATATATGTACATGCATGTGTGTGAAGCGTGAGATTCTTTCATGAGGCACACAGCTTTATTCAATTATGTGAATTGAAATGCATTGTTACATCCTGCAGCAACCCGTGACTTGAAGTATGCATTGGTGGAAACGCTATATAAGTATGCATGAGTTGAAGTTATTTTAGTCAGTCTTTTTCCACACAAGTCGATGGCACCCACACAAGTCGTGTGTATGCTATACTACGATGGACAAATTGTAAACATAGATGGCATTGGGGCAACGCTTGATTGTCAAGGAAAAAAGCAATCAAAGTCAATAAAAGGTGCACTTGATCATTTGAAACAGAGAATCCAAACCAAACTTAATGTGCCTACATCGAATAGGTGGCCGATCTTATTTTTCGATTTCTGTATCCATCGTGCCAGGATATGTCCATTACGAGACATATAGTCTTAAAGAGCAAGAAGATGTGAATATCATGTTTGATGTCTACGACCAATATGATTGTCTCAAGTCTATTGAGTTATATGTTACATTCGAGGATGTTCCATACTTTCAACCTCCATCCCAGCTATCTCTACAAAACCCACATCAACCATCAACATCCACTGAACCCCAGCCTTCATATACTCAACAACAATCATACCAGCCATTTGACCTAAATGATCCCTACCAGCAATATCAACCTCCATCCCAAGACCACCATGAATTAGAACCCTATCAATCATTTCAACCTCCATCACAAGAATACCAGCAATATCAACCTCCATCCCAAGACCACCACTCTGAACCATACCAACCATATCAACCTTCATACCAACAATCCCAAGAATACCTGCAATCCCAATTCTACGACACCCAAATAGACCAAACAGAGCATCCAGAGCACCCATCAAATCTAACTCATGCTTCTCCTATCAGTGCCATGGCTGGCCCTCACGACGAAGAAGTCGGTGAGGCAAACGACAATGAAGATGAAATTATAGAGCATTTATTCTATGACGATGATGAGGATGCCGATAATCACTTCAGTGGCATGCCTCCCCCACAAAACACCCCTCCTTATGAACCTACACAACACATGCGTACTTTGAACTTGGAGTACATTGATTACCGCACGAGTTCCGCGGCCACACTCTAGGAAGCTCCAGTTCACAGTCATATTTGGCCACACAAGACCTTCGTTTGGGAATGTCCTTCCTAACAAAAGAAGACATGATATATGCGGTTAAGGAGTACCATATCAAAAACCATGTCGATTACAAGGTACAGAAGTCTGACTATGATAGATATGTTGTCAAATGTAAGGTGGATGGGTGTTTGTGGAGGTGTAGAGCTTCTTATCGCAAGAAGAGCCGTCAATGGGAGATCGGCACCTTGGAAGGACCTCATACATGTGCATCAGCCAGGCTTTCATAGGATCATTGCAAGCTCGACTCAGACATCATCTGCCTTGAAAAAGACCCATCAATAGCAGTGTCATTATTGATTGCACTCATTCAGGAGAAGTTTAACTATACCACCACATATAAGAAGGCATGGTTAGCCAAGCAAAAGGCCATTGAACAAATCTACGGGAACTGGGAACAGTCTTATAATGAACTACCCAGATGGCTCCTCGTTATGAAGACATTTATACCAGGCACCATCATAGAGCTGGAGACACTACCGGCGTTCAAGAGGAATAGATCAATCATTCCTGGTGTCATCTTCCATCGGCTTTTCTGGGCTTTCCAACCATGCATCTCTGGGTTTCCATTCTGCAAGCCAATTATTCAAGTTGATGGCACATGGTTGTCTGGAAAATACAAGGGGACTCTCTTGCTAGCAATTGCTCAGGATGGGAACAACAACATACTTCCCATTGCCTTCGCCCTAGTAGAGGGTGAGACGGGGGGTGCCTGGAGCTTCTTCCTCAAGAACTTAAGAAGACACGTAACTCCACAGCCCAACATATGCATTATTTCAGATAGGCACGAGTCAATAAAAAGTGCCTATAATAACCCGGAAAATGGATGGCTAGATCCGCCTTCAGTGCATGTTTATTGCATTCGACACATTGCACAAAATTTCATGAGGGAGTTCAAGGATGCAGAACTTCGAAAAATAGTTGTCAAGATGGGTTAGTACTTGCGTCATATACATTGTAATTAACTTACTTTTTGTATTAACTATATTGACAATGTTTTCTTCCAACTCTTCAGGATATGCCATGAATGAACCCACATATAATTATTGGTACCAGATTATCAGACAATCAGACGCACAGGCAGCCGGGTGGGTCGATACCCTCCAAAAACCAAAATGGGCTCACGCTTTTGACAGTGGAGGCCTCTGTTGGGGACACATGACAACCAACCTTGCCGAGTCATATAATTCTGTATTGAAGGGAACGCGGGCCCTTCCAATCACAGCGTTAGTCAGAACAACCTATATTAGGTTGGGTGAACTGTTCCCCAAATTGGGAGGAAAAGCAGAGGCAATGATCAAATCGGGCCGCGTCTACACTCCAAAGCTAACCGCGAAAATTCAGGATGCCCTAGAAATGGCCAACACCCACAATGTTCGTTCATTCGACCGGCGACATAAACGGTTCTACGTGCAAGAGACGATTAACCCACGAGAGGGACGACCTGCAGGGAATTTCAATGTTGATCTCGAAAGAGGGTGGTGTGACTGTGGAAAATTTCAGAATCTTTACATCCCGTGCTTACATGTAATTGCTGCTTGTTCACATTGTCGTCTTGACTATATCACACTGGTGCCAGATGTATACAAGTTACAAAATGTATTAAATGTCTACAACCAAGAATTCTCATGCGTGCCATATCAAGGATATTGGCCACAATATGAAGGAGATATGGTGTACCATAATTCAGCCATGCGGAGAAATTCTAAGGGTCGCCCACAATCTGCTCGCATACATACTGAGATGGACCTCAGGGAAAAGGGTAACCCAAAACGTTGCGGACTATGTCGGGCTGTGGGTCATGACCGAAATAAATGTCCAAACCGTCCTGAAGATCCCGCTTAATCCTTCAAGTCAATTTTTTGTTGTTGCTATGTATTTTCAAAATTTTTATCTAATGTGTTTTCTGAATTCATCTAATTAATATATTTAGTTTTTTTAATTTAATATTTTTTAAATTATTGTAACTAATTAAGACCCACATTAGCTTAATTAATCCCTAAAAATAAATTTAGCATTTTTGTTTAACATTTTTTAACATTAAAATTGAAAAATATTTTTTCACCAAAAAGAAAATTAAAAAATATATAACTGAAATAACTGAAAACGAAAAAAAAATTAGTGAGAAATCGGGACCCCAAACCCGATTTCTCAAAACATCAAAAATAAAAACAAAAATAATAAGAGGTGAGAAATCGGGGATCCCAATCCCGATTTCTTAACACATAAAAAAAAAATTATAACAGTTGGGAAATCGGCTTGGCCAAGACCGATTTCTCAACGTAAGTAAAAAAAAAAATCAACATAGTTGAGAAATCGGGGTTGCTAAACCCGATTTCTCAACTAGCCAAAAACTGGGACAATTAGAGAAATATTGAAAAAACTGGGATATATTGGTTAATAATGATGAAAATAAGGATAAAAAAATAAAAAATCCTCATTTCCCCATTATTTTTTTAATTGTCCAATTTTTTTAACAAGGTGAGAAATCGGTTTTATTATCACCGATTTCCCACCTGTGTTTTTTTTTTTAAAAAAAAATTTGCTACATTGAGAAATCGGGTTTAGCATCCCCGATTTCTCACCTGCCTTATTTTTCTTTCGTTTTTCGATTATTTTATTGTTTAAAAATATTAAACAAAAATGTTAAATTTATTTTTATGGATTAATTAGGCTAATGTGGTCTTAATTAATTACAATAATTAAAAAATATTAAATTAAAAAACTAAATATATTAATTAGCTGAATTTAGAAAATACATTAGATAAAAATTCAGAAAATACATTAGATAAAAATTTTGAAAATACAAAGCAACTCAAAAAAAAATTGATTTGAAGGATTAAGCGGGATCTTCAGAACGGTTTGGACATTTATTTTTGTCATGACCCACAGCCCGACATAGTCCGCAACGTTTTGGGTTACCCTTTTCCCTGAGATCCATCTCAGTACGTATGCGGGTAGACTGTGGATGACCCTTAGGATTTCTCCGCATGGTTGAATTATGGTACACCATATCTCCTTCATATTCTGGCCAATATCCTTCATATGGCACGCACGGGAATTTCTGGTTGTAGACATTTAATACATTTTGCAGCTTGTATACATCTGACACCAACGTCATATAGTCAAGACGACAATGTGAACAAGCAACAATTACATGTGAGCACGAGATGTGAAGATTCTGAAATTTTCCATAATCACACCACCCTCTTTCGAGATCAACATTAAAATTCCCTGCAAGTCGTCCCTCTCGTGGGTTAATCGTCTCCTGCACGTAGTGTGACACCCTCTACCCCGCATGTTATCGTTACGAAAATAAATTAAGAAAAAATGTAACTGCTGAAAAATACAGTCAAATAAAATTTTCATAAATAAGGATAGAGTCGTCACACTCTCATAAACTTGCGGAAATAATCAATTGACAGTCACGAATAAAATCCACATGATACAAACACCCCGATGTCACAACGTCTCAGAGCTGACCCTAAACATTTACTTCAAAAATAACAACATCGATAATAACCAAAACATCGAAAATCCTAATCTATAGTGACCGCGCCCATAGATCACTCCTCAGCCACGTCGTTATCATCACCTGTAGTCTCATCGTCTAAACATACACAATGGTGTATGAGTAGCCACAGCAAAAAGGGGTTAGACATCATATACAATCATAGCACAAAACGGCAAAGGACATAGCTTAAGCAATGCGCATACAATACGTTAACTTAATCAACACATAACATGAATGCTTGACTCAACGAGTACTTATGCAATCCTATACAACGTCTACTTCACCGAACATGTGGATCCAAACCAACTCAGATGAGCGAGTGAGAAAACATCATCACTCTTGAGTACGAACAGTGTCTAGTCAGGGTAACCGGTATATTTATTGGTCACGCCCACTGTGGTAGCTATCCACCGCCTTTATATAAGACGCTCTACCCGATTGACCCCAAGGTCGGTACCTTGCCCATCATGGCCGATACTATATCGCATCATCGTTGCTCACCCCCAATAACGTTAACTTAACAAGACACATATGATGCATGAACACAAACCAAGCAAGTGTCTAACAACAATAACAACAACAACTCACCAACCATCTCATCAAGCGGCCGGCTATAACAACAATAACAAGGTACTACTCGTCAGTAAACTGACAAATTTCCCACAATCTTGGAACAAGTCCAAGTTATCAACCTACCTCACCACACTAAGTCTAGGCTAACTTAACTAAATTTCCAACTCTTAACTCAAGTGTTTCAACTTACTTATTTGACCTGACGCACTGCATTACTCCCCTAAAATTATAGGACACTATCCAAGAGAGTTTGGGTCAATACTTATTATATCCTGAATTTAAAAATTCAATTAGTGAGACTTTGCTAAAATAATTCTAGACTTAGTCATCTTTTTGCATAATTTTTCTGTATGACTATTACTCTAAGTTGTCCACTAGGCTGAAATACTCACAACACCAAATCTTGCTTCTAAAGCATTTAAACCATCGACACCACAATATGACCATCATATCCTAGTCCTAAGACTTGCTTGTACCATAACTTAAACGCTAAAAATATCATTATACCTTAGTTAACTCCTAACAATTACACCCATCATCCATACTTTATCCGTTCACATAACCATGATATACCACCTAGAGAATCTAAGTGTAACAAACCACCCTCTATGATCATCTAGCTCTCACTCAACACAACAAATCCAGAACATCAAATAGCAACAAGCAATCTCATTTAAACACATTTACATACATTTATCAATAACAAGTCAAGACAACCAAATCATCATATGATCCATACATGACATTTCATCGTAACACATCAATTCAACCAACACCTTATAAGACAATTTCAATTAACATTAACATCATGACATAATTTAATATCAAATTTTCCCATCGTAATGGCAATGGTACTTATTTTGCACAACCGCGCCAAGTCTAGGGACCATGGGACGTCCCTATTGCCTAATTATATCCATAAGCCCACTAATCTTGTATCCATCTACCCCCCTTACCTCAATAAAAAGTTTGAAGTATTCCAAAGCGAAGAAAAATGGCTACGACGACAAATTGAGCACCAACCGAGCACAAGATAAAATTCACTAAGAGCGAACGCTGGAAAAAATAATAATTAGTATAATATATTTTTTCAGAATTTTTAAGGCTGAAACGAAATTAAAAAGAAGCAAAAAGAGTGACCGGAGAACGCCATACCGAGACAAAGGGGTTACGAAGGGTCCGACATCAACTTCACCGAATCGAGCAAAGGAGTATTGTTTTCTGAAGGTTTCGACGCGAGGAATCCGAAAACGATGTCCGTTTTTCGAACCGAAAACTGTGGTGTCCGAAAAAGTGAAATTACAGCTCGCCCAGTGTAAATAAACGCGACGAACGGAGCCGCGGTTGAACGAACAGAGGCCGGAAACGTGTTCTTTGGTCGATTTCGAGTTGGGTTGTAAGTTTTGGGATTTTTCTGAGGTCTAGGATGAGAGAACAGGAACAGAGAAATTCAAAGTGAGGGTTTGCTCACTCACGGCTGATTTGTTTTCAAATAGACAATGAACAGTTCTTAATAATCAAAACAGTGGCGTGGCTGGACCTGGACAAAACGTGGGCCTTCTTCCTTTTTTTTTTTTTAAACATGAGCGGCCTACATATATGATTATATCTTCTCTTTTTTTTTTTAACAATTTCACTAATAAAAAATTATTTCCATATAACTCCAAAAATGGACTATTATTCAGAATTATCTATAATAAATTCAAGGCTAATTTTTAATAAAAATATAGTAAAATAGTATTAATTAAAATATACTAATTATTAAGACAAACACACACAAATTGTCACAAAATTATCATATAAGCACACAATTTATAGATCTTAAGAATTTAAATTTGAGGGTGTTACAATTCTCTCTTAACAATAGTACTAAGAATAATAATAAAATATCATTCCAATACTCCTTAAATTTAAATAATTATTAACAAGATAATATTAATATTTTAAACTAATGTTTTACAAAAATAAAGATAATAATAAAACAATAAAGCATTACTAAAAATACTAATTTCCAAAGTAACTTACATAAAAATTATCACAAAAATTATTAATATATTCAGGCATATATACATATGTATTAATACAAAAATTGGGGTGTTACAATTCCACCCCCCTTAAAAAAAAATTCCGTCCTCGGAATTTCTCTGGATGCTATTAAACGATACGGTTCATGTCCCTAAAACATCATGCAACCTTTTTCATTATTGCTATATATATTCCACACAATTCTTCCTTAAGAGGGTCAACTAAGGTCACTAGCTGGAGAACTTAGTCCTTCTAAAGGTCTAGAATTTTAAAAGTTCTAACTTAAATGTCTGGTGTACTAACCAATCATGCTCAAGTGACTTTCATGGCTCTTTCTAGGATTAACTCTTTAAACTAAGGAATACTAAAACATTACTATCCTAAGGCTTCAAAATTGTAACAACCACAACGAATTAACAAGGCTAACATCTAAATCCTTAAGAACCACTTCATGATTTAAGATTCAGTTCTTAAGCTAAGAATTAGTTTCCTCTTACTCAAACAAAATAGTCTTCATAATCATGACAATTGAAATAAGCAATGATTCTTTCTTAGACATTAATCACTACGTCTGATCTTTCTTATAACATGCTACAACTCAAAAGCACTATTTCATTCTATTCTCATGTGTCTATATTGTAAGACACCTAGTTCCATATCACTACGCATTCTATATCAGGTTCCATAAAGGCAATGTTTTCTCAACCTTCCAAACCAAAAGCTATGAGTTCCAACTCTTTCCACGAATCTCAACTTAAAGGTGTTGATTACCGATCCTTTTTTTGCACAACCACGTTCTTTAAACTTTAATACAACACATCGTACAAGGTCTATTAAGGTCAGGTGGAACTAAAATGAGATTGAGGTTAACTATCTTATGGTAAAATCATGCGAAGCTAGACACACAACCTTTATAAAACCAAATCATAATTAAGGCTATATATATATATATATACATTTAGTAACATATCATAAACAACAATTCAGCAATCAACATTCACTTAAACATAATATACAAAAGTTAACGACCAAAGTACGACAGACTAAAGCGTCAAGTAAAATAAATAAACGTATATGTAACATCTTTAATATAATTTTTTTTTTTAAGGAATAATATGTTTGTATGCTGTATTTAACAGAGAACCAAATGAAGCATACAATATAGAAAGATTAATTAACCGTATGTCAATGAATATAACAAAATAATTTTTTTTTTAATATCATATCATAAATAATTTAGCAATCATGACTTTGTTAAGCACAATGCACACACAAAAATTAATGGCTAAAGTATATTAGACTAAAACGTTAAAATAAAATGAATAAACAATTATTCATCATTTTTAATCCATTTATTCCATAAAAAAAATATAAACTTATTTATCCTAAAAGAAATAACATGTTTGCATGCAATATTTCATAGTCATTAAAATTAAGCACACAATATAGCAAAAGTAATTTATTGCAAATTAAGGCATGACTAACTATAAGTATTTATCTTAAGGTACCCTACTAAGTTCACTAACCAGAAACTTGCTTCATGCAAAACCTTTATTATTTCTATTGCTCAACTTACTCGCGGAAACATTCTTTAGGATGCTACCCAATGATAGACTCGGTTTCTGTTAAAACATCTAAAATCGGTTTTGTGGTCTTATCAGAAGGCAAAACAATATATTTCCCAAAGATTAACTAATGTCCCACACTAATTTCTACTTCTATCCTCACTCTATGGTTGGTTTCTATACCTAGGGAAAATTACTTTCCTCCTTTAGAATCTACGGTTTCAAAGCCTTATGTCTATCCGAGGCCCCTAAGAATTTAACTGCAACGTAGATAATCTGTGCTCATAACTAATTCTAGTAGCTAAGGTAATTCAAATAACTAATACTATCCCCTAACTGATTACCATTGCTTTGCTCACCGGCGGTAAGTGATTGGGCTGTAGTCCCTCCTACTCGTTCAGCCAAGTAATCCAAGCAATAATAACCATGTGCGACACTTGCCTATTCTTCTATAAGCTTTTTTGACAGGGCTTAAGCGTAAAGATGTCGATGTCACATGATTACCCTCAAGCTCTACAAAAGATCCTTCCTATAGCATAGCCACGATTCCGCTGCGCTACTCTGATAACATATTTCCCAGCTAACAATGTTGTAAATCTAAAATAAGGTCAGCTTATCCTCTCTAGTTAAGCTACTAGCCCATTGTACTTACTAGGATTCCTTTAAGGTAATGGCTAAAAGTCTTGCACCTTAAGTGCAACAACTAAGGGCTAACCTGCATCTCTCAGTTCTGGGTTGATCCTTCTCAATTCACTAAGCGAAATTTTAAACAAGATACTAAGAAATTAACAACTTAGGAAATTGCTAACCCAAGATTCATAGCTAATGGTTCAGGTACCTACTATCTTAGCTCTATCTATCATATACTCCTGTGAACTTAGCCCACTGAGAATTGTTCGTGCACCAGAACAAACAAAATTAAACAAGTAATGCATGTAACTCAACTCAGAGTTCACGCACTGAAACACAATAGACCACACACAAAGCCCGGTTAGAACCGAACTGCTCTGATACCACTAAATGTGACACCCTCTACCCCGCATGTTATCGTTACGAAAATAAATTAAGAAAAAATGTAACTGCTGAAAAATACAGTCAAATAAAATTTTCATAAATAAGGATAGAGTCGTCACACTCTCATAAACTTTCGGAAATAATCAATTGACAGTCACGAATAAAATCCACATGATACAAACACCCCGATGTCACAACGTCTCAGAGCTGACCCTAAACATTTACTTCAAAAATAACAACATCGATAATAACCAAAACATCGAAAATCCTAATCTACGGTGACCGCGCCCATAGATCACTCCTCAGCCACGTCGTTATCGTCACCTGCAGTCTCATCGTCTAAACATACACAATGGTGTATGAGTAGCCACAGCAAAAAGGGGTTAGACATCATATACAATCATAGCACAAAACGGCAAAGGACATAACTTAAGCAATGCGCATACAATACGTCAACTTAATCAACACATAACATGAATGCTTGACTCAACGAGTACTTATGCAATCCTATACAACGTCTACTTCACCGAACATGTGGATCCAAACCAACTCAGATGAGCGAGTGAGAAAACATCATCACTCTTGAGTACGAACAGTGTCTAGTCAGGGTAACCGGTATATTTATTGGTCACGCCCCAAATTGCGGGTAGCTATCCACCGCTTTATATAAGACGCTCCTACCCGATTGACCCCCAAGGCCGGGTACCTTGCCCATCATGGCCGATACTATATCGCATCATCGTTGCTCACCCCCAATAACGTTAACTTAACAAGACACATATGATGCATGAACACAAACCAAGCAAGTGTCTAACAACAATAACAACAACAACTCACCAACCATCTCATCAAGCGGCCGGCTATAACAACAATAACAAGGTACTACTCGTCAGTAAACTGACAAATTTCCCACAATCTTGGAACAAGTCCAAGTTATCAACCTACCTCACCACACTAAGTCTAGGCTAACTTAACTAAATTTCCAACTCTCAACTCAAGTGTTTCAACTTACTTATTTGACCGGACGTACCGTACTACTCCCCTAAAATTATAGGACACTATCCAAGAGAGTTTGGGTCAATACTTATTATATCCTGAATTTAAAAATTCAATTAGTGAGACTTTGCTAAAATAATTCTAGACTTAGTCATCTTTTTGCATAATTTTTCTGTATAACTATTACTCTAAGTTGTCAGCTAGGCTGAAACACTCATAACACCAAATCTTGCTTCTAAAGCATTTAAACCATCGACACCACAATATGACCATCATATCCTAGTCCTAAGACTTGCTTGTACCATAACTTAAACGCTAAAAATATCATTATACCTTAGTTAACTCCTAACAATTACACCCATCATCCATACTTTATCCGTTCACATAACCATGATATACCACCTAGAGAATCTAAGTGTAACAAACCACCCTCTATGATCATCTAGCTCTCACTCAACACAACAAATCCAGAACATCAAATAGCAACAAGCAATCTCATTTAAACACATTTACATACATTTATCAATAACAAGTCAAGACAACCAAATCATCATATGATCCATACATGACATTTTATCGTAACACATCAATTCAAACAACACCTTATAAGACAATTTCAATTAACATTAACATCATGACATAATTTAATATCAAATTTTCCCATCGAATGGCAATGGTACTTATTTTGCACAACCGCACAAGTCTAGGGACCATGGGACGTCCCTATTGCCTAATTATATCCATAAGCCCACTAATCTTGTATCCATCTACCCCTTACCTCAATAAAAAGTTTGAAGTATTCCAAGGCGAAGAAAATCGGCTACAACGACAATTTGAGCACCAACCGAGCACAGGATAAAATTCACTAAGAAGCGAACGCGGCTGGAAAAAATAACGATTAGTATAATATATTTTTTCAGAATTTTTAAGGCTGAAACGAAATTAAAAAGAAGCAAAAGAGTGGATCGAGAACGCCATACCGAGACAAAGGGGTTACGAAGGGTCCGACATCAACTTCACCGAATCGAGCAAAGGAGTATTGTTTTCTGAAGGTTTCGACGCGAGGAATCCGAAAACGATGTCCGTTTTTCGAACCGGAAACTGTGGTGTCCGAAAAGTGAAATTACAGCTCGCCCAGGGTAAATAAACGCGACGAACGGAGCCGCGGTTGAACGAACAGAGGCCGAAAACGTGTTCTTTGGTCGATTTCGAGTTGGGTTGTAAGTTTTGGGATTTTTCTGAGGTCTAGGATGAGAGAACAGGAACAGAGAAATTCAAAGTGAGGGTTTGCTCACTCACGGCTGATTTGTTTTCAAAGAGACAATGAACAGTTCTTAATAATCAAAACAGTGGCGTGGCTGGACCTGGACAAAACGTGGGCCTTCTTCCTTTTTTTTTTTTAAACTTGAGCAGCCTACATATATGATTATATCTTCTCTTTTTTTTTTTAAAACAATTTCACTAATAAAAAATTATTTCCATATAACTCCAAAAATGGACTATTATTCAGAATTATCTATAATAAATTCAAGGCTAATTTTTAATAAAAATATAGTAAAATAGTATTAATTAAAATATACTAATTATTAAGGCAAACACACACAAATTGTCACAAAATTATCATATAAGCACACAATTTATAGATCCTAAGAATTTAAATTTGAGGGTGTTACAATTCTCTCTTAACAATAGTACTAAGAATAATAATAAAATATCATTCCAATACTCCTTAAATTTAAATAATTATTAACAAGATAATATTAATATTTCAAACTAATGTTTTACAAAAATAAAGATAATAATAAAACAATAAAGCATTACTAAAAATAATAATTTCCAAAGTAACTTACATAAAAATTATCACAAAAATTATTAATATATTCAGGCATATATACATATGTATTAATACAAAAATTGAGGTGTTACACGTAGAACCGTTTCAGTCGCTGGTCGAATGAACGAACATTGTGGGTGTTGGCCATTGCTAGGGCTTCCTGAATTTTCGTGGTTAGCTTTGGAGTGTAAACGCGGCCCGATTTGATCATTGCCTCTGCTTGCCCTCCCAATTTGGGGAACAGTTCACCCAACCTAATATAGGTTGTTCTGACTAACGCAGTGATTGGAAGGGCCCGCGTTCCCTTTAATACAGAATTATATGACTCAACAAGGTTAGTTGTCATGTGTCCCCAACGGAGGCCTCCACTGTCAAAAGCTTGAGCCCATTTTGGCTTTTGGAGGGTATCGACCCACCTGGCTGCCTGTGCGTCTGATTGCCTGACAATCTGGTACCAATAATTGTATGTGGGTTCATTCATGGCGTATCCTGAAGAGTTGGAAGAAAACATTGTCAATATAGTTAATACAGAAAGTAAATTAATTACAATGTATATGACTCAAGTACTAACCTATCTTGACAACTATTTTTCGAAGTTCAGCATCCTTGAACTCCCTCATGAAATTTTGTGCAATGTGTTGAATGCAATACACATGCACTGAAGGTGGGTCTAACCATCCACTTTTCGGGTTACGATAGGCACTTTTTATTGACTCGTGCCTATCTGAAATAATGCATATGTTGGGTTGTGGCGTTACGTATCTTCTTAAGTTCTTCAGGAAGAAGCTCTAGGCATTCCCCGGCTCACCCTCTACTAGGGTGAAGGCAATGGGAAGTATATTGTTGTTCCCATCCTGAGCAATTGCCAGTAAGAGAGTCCCCTTGTATTTTTCAGACAACCAGATGCCATCAACTTGAACAATTGGCTTGCAGAATGGAAACCCAGAGATGCATGGTTGGAAAGCCCAGAAAAGTTGATGGAAGATCTTGACACCAGGAATGATTGATCTATTCCTGTTGAACGCTGGTAGTGTCTCTAGCTCTATGATGGTGTCTGGTATAAATGTCTTCATAACGAGGAGCCATCTGGGTAGTTCATTATAAGACTGTTCCCAGTTCCCGTAAATTTGTTCAATGGCCTTTTGCTTGGCTAACCATGCCTTCTTATAGGTGGTGGTATAGTTAAACTTCTCCTGAATGTGTGCAATCAACAATGACACTGCTATTGATGGGTCTTTTTCAATAAGTGGCTTGATACTATCGCAGATGATGTCTGAGTCGAGCTTGCAATGATTCTGTGAAAGCCTGGCTGATGCACATGTATGAGGTCCTTCCAAGGTGCCGATCTCCTATTGACGGCTCTTCTTGCGATAAGAAGCTCTACATCTCCACAAACACTCATCCACCTTACATTTGACAACATATCTATCATAGTCAGACTTCTGTACCTTGTAATCGACATGGTTTTTGATATGGTACTCCTTAACCGCATATATCATGTCTTCTTTTGTTAGGAAGGACATTCCCAAACGAAGGTCTTGTGTGGCCAAATATGACTGTGAACTGGAGCTTCCTAGAGTGTGGCCGCCGAACTCTGTGCAGTAATCCATGTACTCCAAGTTCAAAGTACGCATGTGTTATGTAGGTTTATAAGGAGGGGTGTTTTGTGGGGGAGGCATGCCACTGAAGTGATTATCGGCATCCTCATCATTGTCATAGAATGATTGCTTTAACATTTTATCTTCATTGTCGCTTGCCTCACCGACTTCTTCGTCGTGAGGGCCAACCATGACACTGATAGGGGAAGCATGGGTTGGATTTGATGGCTGCTCTGGATGCTCTGTTTGGTCTATTTGGGTGTCATGGAATTGGGATTGCTGGTATTCTTGGGATTACTGGTATGAAGGTTGATATGGTTGGTATGGTTTGGAGTGGTGGTCGTTTTGTGATGGAGGTTGAAATGATTGATAGGGTTCTGATTCATAGTGGTCTTGGGATGGAGGTTGATATTGCTGGCAGGGATCATTTAGGTCAAATGGCTGGTAGGTTTGTTGTTGAGTATATGAAGGCTGGGGTTCAGTGGATGTTGATGGTTGATGTGGGTTTTGCAGAGATAGCTGGGATGGAGATTGAATGTATGGAACATCCTCAAATGTAACGTATAACTCAATGGACTTGAGGCAATCATATTGGTCGTAGACATCAAACATGATATTCACATCTTCTTGTTCTTGAAGACTATATGGCTCGTAATGGACGTATCCTGGCCCGATGGATACAGGAAATCAAAAAATAAGATCGGCCACCCTCTTCGATGTAGGCACGTTAGGTTTGGTTCGGATTCTCTGTTTCAAATGATCAAGGATGCATTTTTTATTGACTTTTATTGCTTTTTTTCCTTGGCAATCAAACGTTGCCCCGATGCCATCTATGTTTACAATTTGTCCATCGTAGTATAGAATACATACAACTTGTGTGGGTGCCATCAAATGCTCTATGAATGTGTTTAGAAGACGTGAAAGAGAAAGAGAAACACTTGGAAAAATTTGGAATACTGAAAGAGAAACAGAAAGAGGAAGTCTTGGTTGTGCGAATTTGTTTGGAAGATCTTGTTCTACTTATATAGGGTGAGTGAGTGAGTGGGTGGGTGGGTGACTGCGTGGGTGAGTGAGTGGTTGTTTATTTCTGTCTGATAATTGCGACAAGGAGACAAGTAATAGCATTTCCACCAAAGCCAACTGCAATTAATTCCCCTTTGTCCGTTCTGCTAGACAAGATCGACACTTTCAACGGCTGATATCCGACCGACACTTTCAATGATCGAGATCAGATCGACCGACACTTTCAATGGCTGAGATCACACCCACTTGATTCATAAATAGAACTGTCCTGCTAGACATTATACCTGTTCATCACTCAGTCCATGGCACTCACTCAGTCAACCCAGTTCTCTATGGACTCGACCATGGCCTTTGTCTATTACGATGGAAGAATTACAACATCTGTTGATGCGTGTGAAGTTTGAATGTTATGATCCAAAACAAATGAGGATAAAGGAAGATATCACCATCGATGAATTGAAGCAGAAGATTCATCAAAAGATCAGAGCTGGATCACGAAGGGTGGAAGAGATCTATTATCGATGCCCTATGTCCGTTGACTACGAGCGTGTTACTTATTTCCAGATGAAACTTCAAAATAGTGGCGACATACAAGGGATGTTCGAAGCATTCAGTGAACATGCTAGTTATGGTCCTATAGAGCTATATGTTGTTTTGCAAAGACCGGCTAACCAGATTCTTGAAGAGTTGCCACAATATAGGCCCGTTGATGATGAGCGGTTGGTTGAGCTTTCTCCTTATCTAGGGTCTGCCCTTTCCTATCTATATGATGGGGGGTCAATAATAAATGGTTCTGATGGCGTAAAGTTTGTGTGTGCATTCCAATCACGACCAATACCACTTAGGCTTCAATATGACAACACGTTTGAGGACCTGAAATCCAAGATTCACTACAAACTCAATCTTGGTGAACTTACGGTACATAAGGTAATATATCGTCGCCCTCGGCTGGACGCACGCGGGAGGATTATATACCAGAGCATGGACATAGAAAACACTGTTGACGTACGAGATATATTCACCATCCACCTCCAGCATACATTTCAGACATTCCCGATCGAGTTGTGAGTCCGCGCGGCTGAGTATGATGCTAATCTTGACATAACTGACCTGAGTGAACCATAAGGATGTAATGTTTGTTTGTGTTTCATTTTAAGAATGTAAGGTCTTTTTTATTAAAATGTAATGTCTGTTAATGTTTTATTAATGTATTTTTTTATTAAAATGTAATGTCTTTTTTTACTAATTAATCACTATTAACAAGTGTTTAATATTTTAAAAGTTCTCGGGATAATCAAAAGAAAAAAAGAAAAATGTGAATTAAATGACTAATCTTTTGGTGCGTCAGATAAAGGTGTGGACGAGGGTGCACCGACGGAGGGAATCACACGGTTTAGTGAAATTGTTAATTAATTTTTGGATTTTGTTGCATCCTGACCGATGCTCCTTCTACAGGCCAAAACTTGGGCTGTAGATATCGGATTTTTATGTTCTTTACATGCTTGAAAAGCTAAGAAAAATATCTACAACTTTGATGAAGGAAATTGTCGCAAATTCAGAGGTTTTGGTGACAAAATGAAGCCTCAGATTTGGGCCAGGCGGAGTTACACGGGTTTGGACATGTCTTCACTAATTTGGGCTTATCTCACTCATCCTAAGCCCAAATTAAGCATATGACCACTCCATGGAAAGCCCATTTGAAGACCCATCTGATGGTATTACATAGGATTTCAAAATTGCACCGAAAATCCAAAATTGCCTAAGAGAAGTATCCTAAGGCAAAAAGAAGAATCACATGTCTTAATTATTGGAAAGTTGGAGACAAGAAGACACATTTGATAAGCGCATAATTGAAACATCAGCACATATAAAGGCATGAGTGCTCTGACCAAAAATAAATAAATTAAAGGCATCAGCGCATAATTGGAGAATCTAAAGAACCTTGTGACTATTAAAGAATCTCATAATTGAAGCATCTTGAATATTGTAGTTCATGCAGGAGAATCAAGTGTAACATGCAGTGAGCTTTCAAGTCACACATGCCTTGTGAGCTTTCTTATCAAAGGCTTTTGTTTTTTCTTAGATTGCCATGTGAATAATGGAGGGAATCTTGAATCTCAAGTCACTTTAAGTCACACACATTATTTCTTAAGACTTTTGTTTTTTCACATATGCACGCAGGTCACACATGCCTTGTGTTTTTTCTTATCAAAGAATCTTAAGTTACTTTAAGGGAGTCACTTTTGTTTTTTCAACACATAATGTTAAGAATCTTGAATAGTAGGAATCATGCACTTCCTCAGTCTTGAATTCACGGGTTGTATTTTGTATCATTTCATGTGTTGCATTTTAACACACACAAAATTATTTGACGAATAATAGTTTCCTCTATAAATAGATATCCTTCAGACACCTTCTTCTTCATAACTCCATTTCTTCAGACACCTTTGCATTACATATACTTCCCCGTTTTTCATGGCTGACTCAACATTGCTCCGGAAACAAGACTTACACAGGTCTAAGCATTGATGGATACAGAGCTTTGTAAGTTCATATTAACTCTATATTAAATTTTGTTTTATGTACTATTTTTTAACTTCATTAACACTAATTACTTGAACTTTTATTTGCAGGTCCAAGCAAATCAGATCAAATCCTACCTTCACGTGGTTCCCGAGCCAAATCCTCTCATAATACCACTGTTAAAAAAATCGGGTTTGATCAAGCCGCTAAAGTTAAACATGGTCCAATAGGCCACGCGTTGGTAACTACTTTGGTAGAAAGGCGGAGACCTGAGATGCACACGTTCCATCTTTCGTGCGGTGAATGCACGATTACACTACAAGATGTTGCGCTTCAACTAGGACTACAGGTGAAAGGGCATCCGGTTACAAACCCCAGCTTCCTCGACTGGGATGATATTTGTGAACGATTCTTGGGTGTTGTTCCAGGAAATAAACAAAGGGTAGGTCAGTTCATCAAAATGAAATAGTTAACGGAAACATTTTATGATCTCGCGCCTGATGCATCCATTGAACAAATAGAGCGTCATTGTAGAGCATACATCTTATGTTTGATCGGGGGGGTGTTGATGCCTAACAAATTGGCCAATAGAGTCCACCTTATGTGGCTACCTTTATTGGAGGATTTTGAGACTACTGGACATTACAGATGGGGGTCGGCATGTTTAGCAACTATGTACTGAGAAATGCGTCGTGCAACCGCACCGGCTGCACGTTGTATGGGTGGATGCACAACATTGCTGCAGTCTTGGGCATGGCACCGAATGTCGTGCATTGCCCCACGAACCACCCGTGAGCTAACATTTTCGCTCGCAGAACAGTAAATATTAAATTTGTCCCTAAACACTACTTACATATGTATTGATTACACTAACATTTAAGTATCTTTTACTACATGGAGTGGTGGGGGGATACATTATACTGGAACTCTTCGAGGTGATACTGTTGGATACAGATCAAGATTTGATCACATGCGAATTGACGAGGTAATTATGGCATAAGCGCACATAAAGTTATTTATGCTTTCTTTATCGTGTACTTTCACTAACAAGTCTTATCTTAGCAGTTTGTGTGGATGCCATACTTAGGTCTTCGAAACGACCGACCAAGACGTGCATTTCGAGATGAAGAAACCTGGAATGGTTGTACTGTTTTGATCTGCTTCGCTATAATAGAGTGGCATCAAACAGACAGAGTGAAACTCCAATTTGGGCTACGTCAAGAAATACCAGGACCACCTATAAACCTGGACCAAGTTCATGACATCGACATGCGGGGAAACCACACCATTAATTGGACCGAGAAGCATGCGGACTGGCTTTCAATTTGGAGGGAACGTCGAGGTCATTTATTAAAGGGGCAACCACTTGAGGATGATATAATTTCTCCAAGCCATGAATATATGACTTGGTTTTATCAAAATTTTATGCCCTATTTATCTTTTGAGCAACAGTTGCAAGACCAACAGAGTGAACGTGACCCAGATGTTAGGCAACCGCCACCTGCACCACCACAAGAATTGCCTACACAACGACGTGCACATCGTGGCATGCCTCGACAAGCCACCCCCCGCTTCCCCCAACCGTGAAAACAGAAGAGCTTCAACCGCATCGCCATTCTTTTCAATTCATACTGCCAGCACAGTCATTTGACTACACCCCGTCCCAACCAGAGGAGGCTCATGAAAATTACGACGTTCGTCGACACTCTTTCGTATACGACGAAGATGATTTTATTATGAACTTTTTTGGTGCAAACTGTCCAACACCACAGTCTGCTGAGTTGGCCTTTGATCAGATGTACGAGAATGCCCCTTTTCTCCCATTTGGCCAGCCGTATTCCCCATTTCAAATGTCATCATTTCATGACCACGATGCTTCTAGTTCTGCAGGACCATACGTCGGGGCAAATGAGCATGTGCAGCCGGTAAGTGTCGTCGTCCAGCATGACGAGCACCCAGATATCACTGAAGAACAACCTGAGCTACCTCGTCGGCGCCGTCAACTTCCCGCACGTACCAGGAGGCCTCCGCCATGTGGGACTGAACACCACTTACACCATTTAAGAGATTAGTATTTGATGAATCCATGTATTTAATTACCGATATGTAATCCAACTAATTAATATATTTAGTATTTTAATTTAATTTTTTGTTAACTAATTTGTAATTTAATTTAAATTAAATTAAGTTAAAATTAAATTAAATTAAAGACCCACATTAGCCTAATTAATCCCTAAAAATAAATTTAACATTTTTGTTTAACATTTTTAATGTAAATTATCATGTTTATGTTCTCAACAAGAGTGTAATAATGTAAATTATCATGTTTAACATTTCCCATTCTTTCCATTTTCTACGTTACTATACTCTTGTTGAGAATTTTTGTTCACCAAAAAAAAAATACTCTTGTTGAGAACATAAACATGATAATTTACATTATTACACTCTTAAAACTATAGTTAGAGAGTAGAAAATGAGATAAAAAATAGAGATGATCTATTGTTCGTTCACATAGGGATGGAAGTAGGTTGGTTCTGACTATGTTTTACTTAAATAGATATGATTTGTTCTAAAAATTTAAGGCTCAATTCAAGCTTATTACCTGTCATAAACTTTTTTAGGCTTAGTCCAACCTTTTTAAAATTCTGATCTAACTGTTAGCATATTTAAAAGACTGGCATCCGACCTATCTCTAACTAGATTGAAAGACTAATAGACCAATTAGTATAAACTTTACGTATGATAAATTATAAATTAAAAAATAAATAAAACAACTACTTGAGAACATGAGACATAAGGGTGAAAATAAATTAGACTATGCTAAACTATTTAGGACTGCGATTCTATTATTTATTTAACATTTGATATAAGCCTTTTTAATGTCTAACCTAAACTTTTTAAGAAGTCTGACATATGACATAAAAGTATTTTTAAATCATATTTCGCGATAACGCCTCTACATAGACCATAATTAAGTTTATCACTAAATGAACTAACAGACTTAAGTATTTTATGTAGGTCAACATGCTTAAATCTTTAGATGAATAAATAAATATATGATTTTAATATATTATAACAAATCTTATTATAATAATAACAGCAAAAAAAATTGTTTTTTATGTATTTATTTAAATAAATAGGTCGTTCTGTTAGGCCTAAAAAGTTTTTTAGATGACCTAAAGTCTCACTTTTTTAGCTAAATAGGTTTTTCGAAAAGTCTTGTCTTTGTCTACTTAAAAATAAGTTAGGTCTAACCTGTGGCTTTTTTAGCTAAATAGGTTTTTCAAAAAGTTTTGCGCTTGTCTACTTAAAAATAAGTTTGGTCTAACCTGAGCCTTATATAGGCTAGGTCCTTGGCTCTGTTGGATGATCTGATCTATTTTTATCCCTAGTTTCATGTGGAATGGTAACATTGTAATAATGTGCTCTTTTCACATTATTTTTCTAACACAAATACTAATAACACCCTCTATAACACTCTGTTTCAACTCATAGGAGAGAATGTGTTAAAATGAGTGTTAAAAAGTGTGTTGTTAACACTCTTTTGCAAAGCATAATGTACATAAATATGATAGGCATGTTGGTATTAGTGGAAGAGACTCGGGTTTGTTAGTATTAACACACTGTTTGGTATGTAAAAGAAACCGAGAGTGAAAAAAGTGGAAGGATTGAAAACGAAAAAGGAAAAAAAAACGTGAGATGATTTTTAGTTTTTTTAGTATGTGAGATTTAACACCCTATTTTTTTATGCTTGTTAGGGAGTGTGTTTGGGATGGTTAGACCCTTAAGAAGGATCATTTCTAGCATTTTTTAGCATTAATCCATTAAAAAAGTTCCCAAATCGATTAGATCAAGTTAAAAATTCATTTCTTAAACCTTGTATTAATCTAATCGATTAGACCACGAGCTCTAACCGATTAGAACTTGAATTTGTGGTTTATCAAGAATTCAAGAACTCTAATAAATTGATTACAATGTGAATTAATAATTTTATCTGTACACTAAAACAAATCCATTAGTCCCCTTTAATGTCTAAATTATTCTAAGTAAATCTATCATTTTGTTATCATCAAACCCATGGGAATCGTCAATTGTTGCGCATAGCATTTTTCTTATTTTTGTTGCTCTAACAGCTTTAGGATCAAACACTTATTACTCGACCAAAAGCTATAGCTGTTAGTAAGGGCACAACTTTATTTTCTTAGTGAATCTCATAACCGCATTTGGCTTAAGAGGATGCACCCATGATAGGCGTCATCAGCTGAAATGTTAAACCCATAGAATCTCAGGGGTGTGCTAACCAATTAAACCAATAATCTTCCCCAATGTCATCTGAAGATATTCAAATCCATAACCTTGCTCTGATACCACTTTAGGACCTAGCGCTTACCATTCAACCAAAAGAAAGTGACTCGGTGAAAAAACCATTCAGCCAAATCCCTGACCTGATCAGCTTTTGGGACCGAACTCACCAGAACTTTTATTTATAAAAAAAAAAAAAAGTGACAAGTCAACTGATTCATGAAGCATTAGCTAAAGAAAATGGAAATTGTGTTGAAATTAATAATTTTGTTGCTTAACCCTAGCAATAAATAACAATGGTTACTGTTATCTATCGAAATATAAATAGTTCAGTAAAAATAAAAGATTTCTAAGCCATAGTGATGGCTCTATCTTTCAAGAGTGATTCTGCTGCTCTCCTACCAGAGACCAAAGCACCATCAAATGTGGCTGAGGTCAAATAATCACCGCACACATACAAACCCGATTCAATTCTCGGGTTTTTCTTCATATCCGTGGGTGGAGACTGATTAGGTTGTGCAAACCCAATTCGATAAGTCCTCAAATGCTTCCATTCCTTAACCACTTTCTCCCCAAACCAACCTGAAAGCTCATGGACCACCTTACCCACTAGCTCATCATCAGACTCACCCTCAAACAACCCAATCAGTGATACTGAGACCAAAGCCTTGTTGGGTGGGCCATATGATGGAGCCACATTTGTGGCGAAGAACATGTTGTTCACAATTCCGTCACCCGACCCATTCAGAAAAAGAACCGGATCCTGAACCGGGATCTGATCCCGGTCCGCGATAAAATACAGGCAAACCGTACTCCGAACCGGTTTTTTGGGAACCGGACTGCTCCTCCCCGCAAGTAGCTGAATCGTAGCCGGTTCTTCAACCGCGACGATCACTCCTAGCTCACTCCTCAAAACCTCTCCATTCTGCAACCTCACGTGCGGCGGCGAATCGGAGTCACCAAGATCAACAGAAACGGCCTTTGAGTTCAGCAAAATGGAACCCGGCGGCAACCTCGCCGCCAGCTGTTCCGGAATCGCCGATATGCCCTTCGCCGGAAGGGTATTGTCGCCGAGGGCGAGGCACTTGAAGATAAAATCGAACAGCCTCGACGTCGTTTCGAGCTCCGGGTCGAAGAAGATCCCGCCAAAAAACGGCCGGAAGAATCTTCCGATGATGGAATCGGAGAACCCGAGCTTCTTCAGTAAGTCAATTGTGGGGACTTCCTCTGCGCTAAGAATTTCTTCGTCGGATTTGGAGAGGACCCGAATTCTGGCGGATCCGATTAGTAATTTGTCGAGGACGGAGCCGATGGGATTAGTGAGGGATTTAGCGGAGTCCCAGAAATGGCGAAGAGGGTCGGCGACGGTGTGGAATTGGCCATCGTAAAAGATTTGAGCTCCGGAATAGAACTTACGGAGGTTCAAGGATTGGTAATTGAGGAGCTTTTGGGCTTCTGGGTAGGCGGTGATGAAGATTTGAAAGCCGCGGTCGAGGAGGAAGCCGTCGACAATGTCAGTGCGGACGCGGCCACCGACGCCGTCGGATGCTTCGAGGAGGAGGAAGGGATGTTGAGAGAGTTGAGGTGGGTGGCGGCGGCTAGGCCGGCAAGGCCGGCACCGATGACAATGACTCCAGTTTGTGGTAGTGATGGGGTTTGGAGAGGTGAGGAGGGGGTTGGGGAAAGTTGTGCGGAGGATCTGGGATTGAATCTGAATCGTTTTGGAGAAGAAGAGAGGAAGGAGGGGCTTGCGCAAGGGAGGGAAAGTGTGATAGTAGTCATTGGAGTTGGATAAGGTTTTGGGTTAAAGGATCAACGCCTTTTTCCGCAAGAGGGCTTTGATTAGTGACCATGATGGTGATGCATGCGTGTCTTGACAGGGACCAGAATGCAATTAGTAGAGATATATTGTATATACAGAGTAAAATTATTATTTTTATTATTTGAGAATATAACAAACAAGGAATCTCACAAAAAAATTTGGCCTTGAGCAGTTAAGCTCCCTCTTCCCTGACAACGAGGCAGGGGAAACACTATCAAAACCTGCAATTCTAATTTCTAGGCTGCCATTGTGAAAGTTGTACTTAACATGCGGGGGACTAGATTAGATAGTAAAAAAGATTCATGTCCATTAGTCTATAGCCACTAATGTAATGAAGCCAGAAGCTATCCCAGGATACTATTAGTTGTAGTTGTAACAATGCTCAATTTTTGTCGAATTTGAGGACTGGAGGGAGTTAGTGCAAGTTAATATAATGATGGTCATAAGCCGAACATGAAATTCAAAACTTTAAAAAGATTCACAATCAGTCACTGAGAAAAAGGGTACTTGTTCAATCAAACCTGACCATCCTGATTCTGCTTTTCCTGTAAAAATGTCATTATTCTGAACTATATGTACACAATACTGGTAATCTAGCCATCAACTGGTCATTAACTATCGCAGCAGATATACTTAGCAATATACCCAACTAAGATTGTACTTGTTTAAGAAGGGGAAAATTATTCAAATGACAGAAGAAACCATGGTTTGGACTTTTTGAGAGTATTTTCCAACAGTGAGGATTCCTTTTGTTATTCATGGTGAATACTGCCCCTCGCAAAGTGCTGCAAATACTGGGAGTCTCCTTTTAGTAGTCTGGCCATGGAGAATACCGAAAATGTGTGCATCAACTTCCTCCCTTGATGGAACTTTACCTGAACCATTTGGGAGGACAACCTCAATGTCATCATCCAAGGGCGACCAGTCATTGATGGTGTTGGAATTGGCAAGGTTGTGATGAGATTCAGGTGAAGCTGGTTGGGATGTTGTGACTCCATGTTCAGAATCAGCTGCTGCATGGTGCTCATGAACAATGTGGCTAATTGGGCCATATATCCATTGTCCTGGTCTACTCTGTGCCTACACAGCCCAAGAAGAAATAATCAAACAGCTGATTAGATATTTATTATGTTAAAGGACATGGTGATGTACATCTTTTACCTCACATTTACTCCTCACGGCGGGACGACTTGAATGAAGATCTTCTCTTCCATGCGCAAACTGCAAGATGACGCAATCAAGCAATCAAATACCAAAGATAGGCAGTTTACTTCCAATTGACATTGGATCAGAAAGGCGTGCCACTTGTGTGGTGCTTAATTTTTACAATAATATGTTGTAGAGGTTTTCAACAAAATGCAATTTAATGAGCTTTAGATAAAGAAAGAAAAGAAAAAGAAGGTAGACCTTTGAAATATTATTATGATGTAACATTAACTTGTTGAAAGCTTAATACAAAAGACTGAGCATTACTGATAAAAACAAAAGACTAAGCACTAATCCATCTTTATAGGAATATAAGACTCCTAATCCTAAATAAATAAGGAAATCAGGAAACATATTTAATCATGAGTAATATGGAAACTAATCCAAAAGATAATCTAAGAGTAGATAAGAAACTAATCCTACGAGATAAACTACGATACTCTAACATAATATTAAGATATTATTAGATTTTTTTAGTAAAAAAAAGTTATTATTAGATATTTTCTTATATTCTAACTACAGCAATGCTATTCATCGCGAGAGAAAATCATCGCGACGGTCACGAATGTAGCTTTTAGAGCAAGAAAAAATATGTGATTACGGTTTTGTAAAAAATAAATACCCAAATTGGTCCCTCACAAAAATTACAAAAATTACGGAGATCAATTTAGTTCTCGAAAAATGAAAAATACTAATTTGATTCTTAAGAATATTAAATGTGGATCAAATTAGTCTCTGATAGGGACTAAAATGTCCCTAAAAATTATCATAAAAAGAACTAATTTGACCCATATTTAAGATTTTAAAAGAATAAATTAATATTTTTTATTTTTTAGATATTAAATTGAACTCTGTAATTTTTATCGGGACCTATTTACTCAAAATCACGGTGGAAATAGATAAATACATCCTTCGTGATATTTCACGAGATATTTACTCGTCATCTTAAGCATTACGCTTCTACTTTTTTTTTTTTTTTACTTTCAATCTTTGACATCAGAATCTACCAGACTCCTCTGGCAGAAATCCAGGTCAACAGGCATTATCCAGGTCCAAATCACGATCGCATATTGAAGGAAAAGTATACTTATGCTCTGTTTTACACCCTAAGAGCAAATTTCCATCGGAGTTCTCTCCGGAATTTCTCAGGTTGACATTGGACATACAATTCATAAAAAGACTTGGTCATTAGAAGATCACGTGATCAGTTTTACAATTGATAATCAACCAACCTTCCTTTTTTTCGTAAGAGTGTTTGATGATTCAGTAGCCATGGGGGTAGTCTAAAAGGAATGCTGATTTAAGCAAAAGACTCTTTTTTGGTTTCAAAAGGCTCTAAAAAGTAATGAGAAGATGTGATTTCATTGATATCGACTGAGTTACAGTAACTGATATATATAGCTGTACAGAATATTTGAAATAGTTTGAAATACAAATGACAGAGATAGTTGAAATAGTTTGAAATACAAATGACAGGATAAGCAGCTAAGGTTTGTTACATAATCTATCCTATATTGTTACATATTCTGTTCCTAATATCATGCAGTAGATAAGGGAGTGAGTACTCCAACAATTTTCACCACAATAATATATAATTCTACAGAGAGAGAAGAAATTGGCGGGGGAACGACAGAACGTAGCAGCAGTCAAAGATTTGAGTCTAGTAGCTCCAAGATTCTTAATAAAACTGCACCCTTTCAATCCCTAGTAGTAACTCACAAATCACAATATGGCTTAATCAGCAACGACAACAAAGATTCAGACATCGTCCCTTTTGTGACATGTAACTGATTTAGCAACTGCCTGACGCAACATTCCTCATATATAAAAAAAAAAGAAGAACCAAAACGGAAAGAAACCAACAGGGATTGTAGATTTTTAAACCCAACAATATACATGTTATGGTAAAGAAAAGTAAGAATATTATATTCTTTAACATTTACAAATTCTTTGAACTCAGTAACCCAACTGTGCAATAATATTCAGGAGAATAAAAAATAAAAATGATAGCAACTAGGATAGGATGAAACAACCACCTTGATTTTGGGAATGCAATTTGGTTTGGAAAAGTTTCATGGAATGATTTTAAGCATTCCAAAGTCAGAATTACCTATATTGAAGGGAAATTGGATTTTATGCAGTTACATGGTCACACATTCGCAGATCTCAACCTTTGGATGAAGATCAGACGACTCATATTTCGAGTTGTATTTTAAAGCCGATTTGGTGAAGTCAAAATACGAGTCATCCAATCTTCACCCAATGCGATTACATAGTCAAGCATTCGCAGATCTCAACCTTTGGATGAAGATCAGACTACTCATATTCGGTGTTGTATTTTAAAGCCGATTTGGTGAAGACAAAATAAGAGACATCCAATCTTCATCCAATGCGGTTACACAGTCATGCATTCACAGATCTCAACCTTTGGATAAAGATCGGACGACTCATATTTCACGTTGTATTTTAAAGCCGATTTTGGTGAAATCAAAATACGAGACATCCAATTTTCATCCAATGGCCGAGATCCCTTGATTGTGTGACTGCGCACTTTCTCTGACTGGGAATTCGAGTCCAATTGAAGAACTTATTCTTCACAACCATACTTGGAATCACTACCGATAGACACAATTCTGATCTTACCAAATCAAACAAGAAATTTGAGAAATTTACATACCTGACTATCTCGACAGCAATACGGAATTTTTGTAACTTTTATGAGTCTGATTTTACTAGGTTCTTTCTTCCACCGCAACATTTCCAAGTGTGTTCGGAATTGTGTTCTAAGGTCTCAAAACTGCGTTTGACCCAAAGGTGCAAGACACATCCATTTTATCTAGGTTATATCAAAAAGAGTGTTAAGCGTTGTCAATGAACCAAACATGCTATCTGCCTCCCTTGAAACGACACTTGGGAGACTTCTTATGTGTTTATCTACACGTCTTATCCACGTTCCACGTGTTCCGTCAAATGTGAGAGTAAAAATTTTCTCCATTGAATCGTAACGCACATTTTAAGGTGTTTGGTAACACACATTCTAAGGTGTTTGGATGCAGACACATAAATGCTCTAAATCTAAAACAAACAGCCCTGTGACTCTGCTGGAACTTTTGGTAAAGGTGTCTAAATATCAATTCCCAGCAGGACAAAATGAACTGCTATTTAGTCACACCCAGCCTTATTGGAGTCAGCATCAGAATATCACTATCACAACCCATCAAAAGATCTCTATAGTCTAAAAGGTTGCAAATCAAAATTATTCACCCTTGTTCGGAAGCGGTGCTTTAGTCCTTTGTGGCAATCCTCCTAAGGCCTAATGGAATAGTTAATGCGGGAGCAGTTTTTTTAATTACAATGATAATGCCAACAAAATCATATCTTAATTAGAGATACATATGAAGAATACTATGGCTAATGGTAAAAGATAATAAAATCAAAACTTTTTCCAATTAAGATGAAATGAAATTCCTAAAAAAAATTAATACCATTTTAAGGCTGACATTTATTGCATCAAAAGTCGAATACCGGAAACATTAAATTCGTAATAGTTATGGCGCGAACCAACCTGGCATTTGGAGCTGTAGCGGCAGTTTCCGGATTCCTCCCACGCCCTGCAAATCTCCGTCTTGAACGCGCTCTTCGAAGACGACGACGATGAGGACGAACCCCTGCCGGAGGAAGATGATGAAGACCTTCCGCTCTTTCCTCCAGATATTGGCCTCACCTGAATATCATCCATCACAAGAACTTCCTCGTCCACCTTCACCGGCGTGCCATACATCGGCGGCGACATAAGAGGCGCGATCTCCAAGTTCTCAATTGAAGAAAGCGGCGAGAGCGACAATCTTCCGCGAGAACCGAAGCTACTGTTCCCTGAGCTGGTGCCGCAGTACTGCTGCGTTTTTGTGGACCTGTACTTGCTGGAGCCGAAGGTCGGAGGAGTTAAAGCTTCACCGGAGTTCCCGGAAATCGGAGATCCGCCATAGAAGTAGCGTGCAAGCGGCGAGCCGGAGTCGATGTTCTCACCGTACGGTTGAAATCTTGGACTCATCGTCGTTGATTGGAGATAGCGTCCTCTTTTATCATCCAACTCGATCTGCAACGGCGGAACGTTCTCGTTCAAGGTCCTCACCTTCGGAACCTTCACCTTGCCGTTGCTCATCGCATTTTCCATTACCTATTCCTGCATTTCAAAGACGAAGCTGTTACGCAGAAAGCTCTTCGGTTTGAATCACCACGCTGACAAATTTTCTGAACGCAATTTTCTTTTCTTGGAACGAAATTCAAGCTCTCGTTTCCTTTCTCACCGAATTAAACTATTGATTTCGGTGCAGATTCTAAAATCAATATCACCTAAAATCAATATCAAATAGCACGAAATTGCAGAGAACAAATTTTTTTCCAGGAACAGAAAATCGTAAAAGGAAAGGTATAGAATTGAAACATCAGATGATAACAGAATTGAAATGCAATTTGTAGAATGCGGTAACAGAAAGATTGAGGATAAGATCTCTATCTGGAGATAGTTCAAACAAAAGGGAACTAGAGAGGTATTACATACGGGAAAATGACTGTTCATTGCGGTTTCACTGGAGAGTTGAGGAAAGTGGGAGAAGAAAAAGGCGCTGCTTTTTTTAGTATGAGACTTGTCCTCGAAGAAACCTCTAATTTATACTTTGCGAAACACGATAGCGACGCAGGTTTATATGAGGAATGAGGTTGTGGTTCACCGCATTATTTTGAAACAAAATAAAACTACAGATTTAAGAATACAATGATTTAATTGCATAAAATACACAGAATGACGATGTTTGTGGCAGTGGATTTATGAGCCTTGTTTGCGAATGCCACTTTTTACTACACTGAAGAATGAAGCCGCACTACAAACAATAAGAGCCTCATGGCTAATAATCAACACCCAACAATAATAACAAGAGTTACTTAACATGCAACACAAATACTTATGCACAATTCCATGACGGAAATGGTCCCTATTTCCTAAAGCGAATCTACAACTTGTGTGAGTCACCAGACTCCCTTCCATTTCAGATACCATCAAGTGCATTTTTGAGATTCCCTCCAAAATACAACATGAGGTCACCACCGTGGACCCTGCCCTCCGGCAGATTAAAGTCGAGGCCTTTCTTAGCACCACTGCAGCCAGAAGCACTGCTGTGGAAGTTTCTGTCTTCGACCGGCTTATTGGCTGTCAAGAAGTTTGGATAAGATGGTGATTTCATTGAGAGTGGAACTAACACCTCCTTGGGTATAAGGTGCTGTCTTGTGGCGGGTGTTTCCATAGAATCATAGGAATCAGACACAACACTGACGCCTGAGGAAGAATTGTTGTTCTCAAAACTGCTACAGGCAGTGGAAGCAGAAGGTACAAGGCCACGGAAAAGACCCGGTGCTATCAGACTTCCCTTTCTCATTTCCCTTTCATGCACCAAGCTGCAGTGAGCAGCACAGAGCCCACTTTTTCCCCTTGCAAATTTCTCACACTTGCCATCTCCCCAATTACATCGCTTTCCTCCACCATGAGCCTTGCAGAAATCTGTGCTCCCCTGTGCACTCTTCCCACAACCTTCAATCTTGCACCGCTTACCCCCACCATGCCTAACACAACAGTCAGTACGGCCTCGTGCGCTTTTGGTGCAACCTGAAACAGCACACCTCTTTCCACCACCATGAGCAACACAAAATTTTGTGCCTCCATGGACGCTTTTTGGACAAATACCACCACCATTGAAAAGGCAACGCTTCCCCCCACCATGTGCCTTGCACAGTGGGGTGCTTCCTTCAGCACCTTTGGTGCATCCTGCAAATGAGCAGCGTTTCCCACCACCATGTGCCTTGCAAAACATGGTGCTCCCTTGCGCACCTTTTGTACATTCGTGGTACTGACAACGGCGTCCGCCCCCGTGAGAGATGCACAACCCAGCCTGCCCTTCAGCACTCCTGGTGCAACCTTCTATCCTACATCTCTTACCCCCTCCATGTCTAATACAAAGTCCTGACTTACCTCGCGCAGCTTTTGTGCACCCATCTGGATACCCACATCGCCTGCCACCACCATGTGCTATGCAATAATCTGTCTTCCCCTCAGCACTTTTAGTACACCCCAAGTGTTGGCACCTCTTCCCTCCACCATGTGCCTTACAATAAGCAGTACGGCTCTCAGCACCCTTGTTGCATCCTGGTTTCTGACATCTCTGTCCACCCCCATGTCCAATACAAAGCCCCGAAGAACCTCGAGCTCCCTTTGAACAGCCAAAAAATCTACATCTCTTAGGATCGCTTGTTCGGTTCTCAGAAGTTATCCCTGTAGCCTGGGGCTCAAATGCGGTGCCAAGTGAGTGATTTGTGGCATTGGATGGTTCCGGACACAGCTGAGATTTCATCCCAAGAATTAGTTCTTGAGTCTGAACCGAAATTTCAGTATCATCCATTCTTGGAGCTAAAAGAAGTGATGGCATATAGCCACCTGATTTCTTTGCTGATGTAGAACCCTCATCAACAACAGGTATCGTTGCATAATTATAATCTGTAGATGTCTGGCTTGAGAAACATGAGATGTTCACATCAGTCTCGGATGAACCTGAGTAGTCCATTACACTTGACGCCTCATTTGTTGCACCCGAAAGACCAAGTTGAAGAATTGACTCACATTCCGATGGCATGTTCTGAGGAAAAAGGTTGGCTGACTTTTTCTTCTTATTAAACCCCATATAGTTGTAGTCATTGCCATATGCCTTCGGGGTTGGGCCCAATCCCAGAACCAATCTGCAGCCATCATCAGAAGCATTGGAAAACTTCATCCCAAGATTGCTCTCAGTACATCCATAACTAGTATTATTGGTTTCTCCAAAGCCAATGCCATTCAAGCTTAATGCAGTATTATCAATCCTAAGCTCAGCATCATGAGGAAACAGTACAGCTTTCTCGTTCAAATCCATTATCCAGATGTTGTGCACTACAGCTACAGAAGGTTGAAGTAGCAGAACAGTTCACCACATGCTACTACAAGATCCACATGCCTAGCAGGCTTGAAAAAGAAATTCAAACATACAGCCTCCACCGCTTACAAAGCCTGATGTATCTGATCTGTCCATTTTCACTATGTCCCAGGACAAAGCTTCACAAAATCTCAAGTTAATTCTACCAAATATATCTTATAACATCTCCTGGGAAGAAACCTTTCATAAGACTCGTTAATGCTGATGTAAAGTGTTCTCTGGAGCTTCTCGTGCTCCTTGGGAATAAATCATTAAGCTTCATTAACCCTGACAAAGAAAGAAGTAAACAAGCTTTTATTCATGAATACTCACTGGGAAGAAAAAAATTTCTTTTTATAACCCACAATGCACCCATATAAAACCCTTTACTGCCAAGATTGAGGTGTTAGTTCATGCGATTGACATAGGAAATGCCAAATTTTACATCTCACCTCAAATATGAGCAGAAAACCTTCCCAATTAAATAAAATGACACATTAAAAGGGACTCAAAGACAAAGGTACAATATAACACGTTAAAAAGGGATACAAAGGTACAAATATATTCTCAAGAGTGAAGGCATGGAGAAATTTCTAAACATATTGGCATGGAATTACAAATGAAAAGTATCATAATGAAGCAATAATTATAATTTCTGTCTGAACTATCAAAGATCTTAAAGATAATTATACATGTTGATTTAGTATTGTGGCCTACGGCTTAAATTACACCTTGGCATTGCAAATTGAAAAACAAAGTTTCAACCTACTTTTGTGCTGTCTGTTCATGGTAAAACTCTTCCTTGAATCTTTAAGAAAGATTGGTCCATAAAGCATGACAACACGAAGACATCACATAAGGAAACACAAGGAAAAGAGGAGAAACATCTTGAAATAACTGTTCGTAATTTATTTAAAAAAAAAAACTATTTATCATATGCGCGGCTTGAATGACATGCATAATCCTTGTCATATATGCATCAGTAATGTGGAATCTTTTGCAACAGTTATCTTAATGTAAATTAGTTACAAAAGATGTAACTTTTTCTCCTATTTAAAAAACATGGTGCCTTTTCATCATAGTTTAGGTAATTTTGAAAGTTTTTTAATCAATTACTTAAAAATTAATCACCCTTCGAATCTACATTCATGTTAAAAATTAGTATAAGTTTTCCAATCATCCAAAAAAATTGTTAGGACTTAGGACCCAATTCTAGTGTCAAAAATGTAATTAGAAATAAAAGAGGAGGTCGGGGTCAGTTTGAGAGTAGTTATTGATTGTTTCGACTTTCTAGAGATAGAGAGAGGACGGGCCAAGTCTCTCAAATAATTTCTTTATACTACCTATGTTGTTGATTTCCGATCTGTATCACATTGATACTAGTGCAGAGATTGATCGTTTGCAAATAAAGATTACTCTTTTCTCTTGTATCCCAATTCAGATCTACTAAAAACCTTATCTTAAATTACAGTACTGCATGTTTTTACATACTAGATTCATCATGAGGGGGAAAAGCTTTTTATATGAAAAATTAAAACAATAAAAAAAAAATACGACAGGTGATGAATTATATATCAAGTAGCAGAGTAGATGTAGCTCTCATTTCAGCAAGCTGAGCAAAATATGTGAATCAGATATGCATCCAAGAATAAGATTCAAAAATAATATTTCTACATAGGAAGTATAATGGAAAACATCTTGAATTTCATTATTATCCACAAGGAGACACTCGTTAAGAGATACAACTTTGAAATATTAAGTTGTAATAAGCTTTTTCAGCTCAAAAATATAAAAAATGTAATGAATAACAAATAAGAAAGTACCTACGAAAACACCATGCTGTATGCACATCACAAATGAATTATTAAAAGGGCAAAAACCAAGAGAAGAAGGTCAGAATATAAAGGACAAAGTTTATGCATTTCATTCAGAAAGAACCTCAAATTGTTTTAGAAGAGAATGTTAAATATAGCTTTGAACTTCAAACAGAACAGGGGGGAGGGAATCAAGCTTCAACAAAGACAATGTTAAAAAGGAAACTGCAAAAAAAAAAAAAAAAAAAAAATCATGAGGAATTCTCTGACCTTAGCCAATCTAATAGTGTAGGATCCATTCCCATTTTGTTTGTATGGAAATCCACAGTCATAAAGTCCTTTCAGTATATGAATTTATTTGCAAAGTTTCCAATATAAACCTGCTTTCCAATTATGGAAAAGAATGCTAAAGATATACAGGGCTGTTCCTGCACGAAATTTGAGCATAACAAGCATTTCAAGCCTTGAGCTAAGAAGTAAAAGCAAAATAGCAATTCTTGTCTGGAGCAGAATAACCAACACAGCACACTAAGCTACACTCTTCAAGACTTGAACTATTCAATCAGGATAACTTAGTAATAAGATAGGTGCGCAACCAGCATGTATCTGGTATATCGTGCTCACAGAAATATAACATGGAAAATATACACATGATGACTATAACAGATTCATCAAAAGTAAAGTGTATAAAATTTGCAAATTCTATGTAACAAAGCAGTAGATCCATCCAAGTATAAAAAAGCACCAAATTCACACATTGTTTTAAATCTAAGATTTTAGATATTTATAAAAAAATATTGTTGGAAAAATGAAAAATATCGCCAAGGTTTATGCAGGGAAGGAAAATCAATTTGCTTGCATCACACTCACATAAGGAAAAAAAAAACAAAAAAAAAAAAACAAATATTAATACAAGTAGATCTCGAAGATTATAATTTTTTCCCGAAATTCTACCACCAGAGTAAAACAAAAACTCAAAAAGAGTACAAATCCCCAGCGCCAAATCTAGTGAATTTCCTAATTAAGAACATAAAAGAGCAACAGCAAAGGAATCCCCCAACTCAAAAAGCATACCCCGAATTCCTGAAAACTCAACACGCCAGTTACGTATAGCAGCAGCACCAACCAACAACATAACAAAGATAGCAAAAAGGCCATGTAAAACCAGCTAGTTACAACTCACAACCAAAAACAAACAAACAAAAGAAAAAGGTGAAATAAAGGACAACAAGAGGCGGGCATAACAATACGAAAAACCAAGGAATCACAAAGCAATTCGATTACAGAAACACAGTATTTACGCAGAGAAAATAAAGCAGAATCAGATTAGACATATACTGTGATGATGAAGAATCTAGATAGAAATTGGACAGAGTATCCAGATCTGCTAATCACTCTACACCCTTGAGACTTCGAAGAATAAACGCAAGTTGTGAAGGAAGAGGCAGAGGAAAGAGAAACATAAGCTAGAGAGAGATGGAAATTCATTCACTAATAAAGCCCTGCCAATAAATAAAGTAGGGGGCGGCTCTGTTTGTTTGTTTTTCCCGTTTTTTTTTATCGTTTTTAAAAAAAATTAATGATACTAAATTTCTTTGGCGAGAAATGGGAGGCTAGAAAGATATCGAGAGTTTAGTGGAATGACAAATGTGACCCTCGTGGCAAGCGGGAGAGGACAAGCGTCACATGCTTGCGGGGCATGCACAATTGCACACTTTTGGTTGAAAACGAAAAGGATATCGGGATAGAGTTCCGTGACTACCCCTGTGGTCGGCATTTTGTACGGACGGTTTAAAGGGTGGTTTCGTCTTTTCTCTCTTTGTCAGTTCTGGGGTTTCTGTTTTGTTTGTTTTTTATTATTAGTGGAAGCGGAAGCTGTCGTGGCTCGCTAATAAATTCTGAGGATACAATCACCTGCGGGGAGGGTGCCTTTATGATACTAATCATAACCGTTTAATGTGTCTCAAAAGTCCACGCTTGAGGAACGAGACGAATCCACGAACTTGGTGTGACGTCAGAAGAGAAAATCTGATTATAAGCCCGATTGAGTTAGGTATAATGACGCAAGCATCAGCTTCGGCTTCCGGTTAGGCATCTCAGATAAGCTCATTGGGGTTCCTCTTTTGTCCAACTAGACCAATATTACAATCACAATCACAACCACAAAAAAAAAAGGACCAATATTACTAATTTACATAAGAATATTCTTTTTTTTTCCAAAAAAATTGTGTATTTGATGCTTCATGGATATGAAAAATTAATGAGAAACATGTAACTATGTCGATTTTGACTGAGAACTATGATATGTAATGCTAATTGGTTTTGTTTAGTCGGTGGAAGACCAAAACCAACGGTGGCAATGAAAGAAGCCATAAAAAAATATTACCTCACTCTCATTTTATTTTTATTTGTTTGAAATATTTCATTATCTCCAATTACATATCTCTTTAAAAAATTAAGAAGTATTAATTATTTTCCCCCAAAAATATCTCTTTATTTCAACCAATTATATTAATGAGTCTTGTTATCTAACTATTCAATATTACCAACCACTTCAATCAATAAGGGGTATTTTAGTCAATGAGTCTCATTTTATCATAGTAATCGGTAGACTCAATTATTTTTTTAAAAAATATATATAATCTAAAAGGACAAATAAAATGAGACGGAAAAAGTAGTTACGTAAAATGACATATTGTTGATGGAAATGAAAATTGTTAAGTTTCACATGATCCACTATCTTGAGAATGAATTTTTTAATTTGTGAGAATTAATAGTGTTAAAAAGAGTGTCGAAGAAATATTGAGTTGCTAGCACTGTTTAATGAGTCAATCGGTAGACAATGATTCTTATTATTCACATTGAGAAGCCATTGTCTTTTTTTTTTTTTTTAACAAAGAAGCCATTGTTCTCTATTTGGTTGAAAAAAGAAATGAACCCCGAGGGTTGAGTAAAAAGAAAACTAGATTATTCTAGGATGTTAGACAGACAATAGAGAAAAAAATATATGGAAAAAGGTAGAGTTTATATTTTTTTTCCCCTCTTTGTTTAAAGCAAAAATTCAAATTTCAATGAGAAATTTTAAACTTTTTATTTTATTTATTTATTTATTTATTATGTCAAAGATAAAAAATTTCATCAAATATTCTTTCATATTATTTTTCCATACAATTAAATAAATGCAGAGAACTTTAAAAAAATTATTTTATTTTTGTCCGTACAATAGATAAAGTCCACCCAATTTTTATTTGGTAAATTTTTCAGTACCAGGAAGAAAGATGGGTACCAATACCCATCCATGAAAAAGACAAAAATAATCTCAATAAAAACAAAAAAATTATAATTCAAACATAAATTATAAATACCAAACAAATAAAACCTATAAAATAAACTCTAAATAAAAGAATAAATTAAAATATCAAAAGAAATTGAAATAGTGTATAAAATAAGTAAAAATAATAGAAGAAATTGATAAACATATTATTTTATTACTAAGAATGAAATAAGAAAAGAAAAATAAGCTATGAATGACTTTAAATAGTTTACACAAATATTATAATATTATTTAAATAAAGATCCAAATAACAGAAATAGAGAATGAACAAAAAGACTCCTTAGAGAAAGTAAAAATGTATTAATAAATATAATAATTCTTTAAGAAATTTTCCCTAGACCCTCACACTAACAGATATGAAAACTAAGAATTTAATACCATTTAAAACAAAGTTAAAAAAATGATGTGGACCACTGGGTACTCATACCCAATAAAATTTCAGTGTACCGAAGTTCTCACCTATTTATTTTCCCTTCTCTTTGTTTAGTTTCTCTATGTTTTCTCTTCTCGTTCAAATAGAGTATCAATGTCCTTGATTACCCTTATTTTTTGGAAAATTTAAAATAAAAATTATAGTATGATTTTAGAAAAAATATTACATATATTGTTTTTAATTAGTTAAAAATATTTTTATTTACTTTTAAAAAAATAATTTTATGATTGTTTTTCACCTTTTATATCTTTTGTCATTTTTTTATATAATGGGAAAAGAATTAAAACTAGCTAGTCAACAACGGAAGGGAGAGCCCTCTAGCATCTTCCTCTAATATGGGAACAATTTGTGGAGCTGTGCAACAAGTAGTACAAGAAAAAGAACCAAAATGGACACGGCTAGTCAAACAATCAGCACATCTATTAGACTCGCAATATACATGGTTCACGGAGCATTCTAAGTGCATATTGTGAATCAACTCCACTGCTTGTTCCAAAAGTGGCTTTAGGAACAAACACTGTGATCTCCTAATATTGACCATATTAACCACCACCTATGAATCCAACTCAACAAGCAACCAAGAGATAGCATGTTTGCAAGCTAAATTCAACCACAAAACCGGGTCATACATCTCTGCATGAACGTGATTGGAAACACCAAGTTACAATGGAAACCCACCACAAATCTACCATTACGGTCTCGGATGCATGGTCGTGCTTCGAGCATGAATGCATATTTTCATTCCTTGGACGTTGCACGGTCATCCAGAATGTCTGTGTGGCCGTGCATCTTCACCGAGTGCTCCAGAATTGTGTTTATAGCTCCAAAAGCTTACCTTTTTTATTTTATTATTTTTATGCTTTTGCCTTTTTGCACAAAATAGATCAAATTAGTCAATAACACACATAATTGCCCTAAAAATTACCCAAAATACCCCTATAAAGTGCACTAAATTGGGGTTTATCAACCTCCAAACACTTAACATTTGCTTGTTCTCAAGCAAATTCCTGGCTTACAAGTAAGTTAAAAAATGCATAGAGGTGACAAAATAGGGAACCCAAAATAATAAGCACAAATGACAGTCAATAAATCACCAATAGAGGAAATCCAAAGGATGTCTAATTAGAGACTCAAGTATCTGAAATAATGTCTTTCAAAAGTAAAGACACTCAATTTACATCTCTCAAAGTGTTGAAGGTTCAATTCAATAAAGCACACAAGTTTTCACAAAATATGCATTACTATATGCTTGTAATGAGACCTAAATCTCCACTAAAGAGTTTGTATGTATGCAAAAGTTGAGGTCTTAAAAAGTTGTAATGAGGCCAAGCAAATAGGGAAAATAAGGACGTGACAATTAAAGGGCTAAAAATATAATCAAACCACACAAATAAGTAACCCCTTGAAGGAAAACTAGGAGCTCTTGAAATCTAGCGCTTTTAAGTACTTGGACTCCAAAATCATTCATTGACTTTCCTTTCCCTCCTTGAAAAGGCCCTGTTTTATTTTTCCTTTCATCCTTTCTATTAACTTTTTGGCCAACTATATTTTTTTCTTGTTCGATTGATAACTATTTTTTTCTTTTTCACCTTTCTTTTTTTCCTCTCTTTTTTCCTTTTTAAAGGAAGAAAAGGGTCTTTTTCTTTTGTTGCTTTGGGAAGGTAAAGTGAGTATTTGACTTCAATGGATGACCCTTTTCTTCAATGTTCTTTTTTCCCAATTGCTCCTTTTTATCAACTTCAAAGGGGTGCAAAAAAAAATATTGCAAAAAGAATTGACTACCAAAGAAAACATACAATAATAGACTCAAAGGGCGTAACTAGGGACTAATTGTAGCAACAAAAATCAATAGTCTGAAAAATATCTAAAAGTGATTCAAGCAAATCAATTTCTCCTTCAAATTTTCTAAGAAAAATTCTAGAATGCACGAAACTGGGAAACGCACTCACACAAAAAGAAATGGTGTAAAAATTTACTATTTAATGCAACCCCCTATTTTTGGCCCAAAACTCAATTTAGAAACTATACATATGAAAGGTAATCATTCAAGCACTTATGCTAATTTTTAGTTTCCTAGGGACTTCCCCCACACTCAAAGTATGCAACTATCAATTCAAAATTTTGGTGGGGTCCCTTAATGGATAAGTCTCTATTTTTTTTTCAATTTAGCCAAAAATATGGTAAACAAGCTAGGAATGCAAAAATTAAGTACAAGAAAGTGATAATAAGAACAAGTGCACTATATACGGTGGCTTCTAGGGTGCACAAGTGCACGAAATAACACCATCATGCACAAGTTTTTTCCACCATTGGATCAATCTTATCCCACAATAATACCATGTACCCTCTCCACCCAATTTTTTCTCTTTTCCTCTCTCTTCACTTCTCCTTCCTCCCTCTCGCCGGATCTGGAAAGCACTGAAGCAGTGGGTTTTGTCGGCGTCATTGGAGGATATGATGTTGCTGAAGAGGGAACCCGACAGTGCCGAGAAGGTGCTCGCAGAAGGTTCTAACGGCGTAGATGACAACAAAGATGCCAGATGTTTCGCTGGCGAGGAACTCCGGCGTGACGCCGAAGGTTCGTGGAGGAGTCCATCCACGTGACTTAAGTTTGAAGCCTTCGCCATGGAGAGGAAGGGGGCTTCAGGCCTTGTGCTGAGGTCAAGTTGATCTTCGTCGGTGACGCCATTGTTCTCTCTCTCCCTCTCTTTCTCTCTGTAACCTTACCTCACCATCTTTATTCTTTCTTCAATCTTCAGTAAGATCAACAGGCATTTATCACGTCTTCACTTCTCCTTCCTTCCTCCCACTCATAGTGTCTTGAATCGCGTCTCTACAACAACAATATCAACTCTTGGATTCATCGTACGGATGAGATATTATATGAATAATAATATAATAATAAAACCTAAAATAGCGTTCAGCCCCAAATTCTGCACACGCTCAATTTCTGCACAATCATCTCGAGCTTCAAAATTCTTCTACTGTCCCCATTCTCAGGTGAATAATCTTAACACAAGTTTTTAATTTTTTATTCTTTTGTTTTCTTCTCCTCATTTCATCACTGATAGTATTTGATGCTTATCGTAATCTCAAATGTCAAATGAGGAAGCCATACACAGTATGGTAGTTATTATGGTGTAGGGACCCCTATCCCAAATCGTGATTAATCGAAAGGGCTTCACGTGATCTCCGCCGGGCCAGAATTTCTTGAGGGGGCATGGTGATTGAGACGATGAGAGGGTGAGAGGCTGTTGATGTGTGGGGGGAAAATTAGGTTATAGAAGAATCAGAGAGAGAGGGAGAGTGGGAGGAAAGATATGGTGTGGTGTGTGTAGGATAGATTTGATGAGCTTCTTTAATCTAATGGTGGAAAAAACTTGTGCATGTGGTGTTACTTGGTGCACTTGTGCACCCTAGAAGCATATACATCCCAAAAATCGTAAGTTCCCTCCCCATACTTAATGCTAGTAGTGTCCTCAATGTTAAATAAAAAGCATAAAAGTAAGGAGGAAAGACAACAAGAGAACTTACCTAAAACAACTTGAAGTCTGAACTTTAGTTCCTAAAAGAAAATAAAATAAACCAAAACAAAAACTAAGAAAGAAAACACCACATGTTGCCTCCCGTGAAACACTTGTTTAACGTCACGAGTCTGACGATACTTCAAAGTGATCAATCAAGAAGCAAATTTAACTTTTAAGGCATTGCCTAGTTCCTCTTCTTAGCTTGAATTTTGTTTTTGTAAACGATTTCCGGTAAAATCATGAAACACCTTGTGTTTTTTTAATGATTCGTGTAAGTAAAGGTTTTTGTGAGAATTTTAGTCATGTGGGTCTTCCGAATTTTAGATTCAAATAAGTCTTAGATTGGGTTTTGGTTTATGTCCCCCTTGCTTTTTGTATTCTTTTTATTTGAAATTTTAATAAATTTATGGTGTGCTGCAAATGATAGATAGGGGTTTTGGTGCCAACATAATTGGGATCGTCTCTTCCTATTGTGATGTATTTCCATGCTATTTTGTTTTAAGAAAAATATTTATCTTTAGTTTCAATACATGAACTTATGTAATAAATTTGTTTTTCTTTTTAATTTTAATGTTTTTTCTATTTTAGTTCTGTTAATTTTGCAAAACTTCTTTATTCATGGTGTATATATTACAGTTGCTCCTGAAATTCAATAGCATATAAATTATTGAATGAGAATTTGTATGTAGACGTACCATATTTTAATTTTAGTTGATTTTCTTTTTATCAATAATGTTTAATTTGTTCAATTGAAAGAGACTTTGTATATTAATAGACTATATAAATTCTATTTAAATTTTTATTTTTCATTCTAAAAAAGTTTAGTTAATTTTTATGTGAACCCAGGGTATCTTTGACCAGCAATCAAGTACTAATTCCTCAAGGTATGAAGATCTATTTAAGAGTATGACCACTTGTAACAGATGTTATATATACACATGAGTAAAATTTAGTTATATGTTTAAAAATAATTAATCTTTTACAATTAATCATATATGTAACATAACAAATCAAAATTATTACTTGCGTTTTATATCAAAAAAAGAAAAAATTACTTACGATAGTCCTCATGTAACTTATTTTATATATTCCTCTTGTATAGCAAAGTGATGTTACACCACTTTTTTTTTAGTTAAATTATATATGTGATCCCTTAAATTTATTTAAGGTTTCAATTTTGTCCCGTAAGTATTATTTGTTCCGTTTTGGTCCCTTACGTTTCAAATATTATAACACGTTGGTTCTGTTCATCACTAGCCCGTGTAACTCTGTTTAAACGTTCTTACGTGGCAAATGATTATTGATGTGGCATTCCAGCTTGGATGACACCTGACCACCTTCTTCCCCAACATACTGTTCATCATCTTCCTCCCCAACAGCACTACTGACTCTCTCATTACACATCCTTCCCACCACCTCATCATCATTTCCCTCCTCGCCGTCGTGGTTGTTGTTGCTCGAACAACTTGATTCTGCGTCATCCGCAGCACCACCGCCATGGTGGTGGTTGCCGCGGCCTCGTTCATCTGCGCCATCTCCACGCACAGACTCTGGTTCTCCATGCACAGTAACATTCTTGATTGCCTCCTTCTTTGCTCCTCTAACTCCATTCTTTTCTCTCTTTTTCTGTTATTCAAATCCATAAATAATTACAAAATCTAAGAATTATGGTTCTTGACAAAATTTAACACTATTCATCATCTTCCCCCAATTTAAATTAGGGTTCTTGACTTAACACCTACCCAAGGTACATTTTAAAATTAGGGTTAAAAAATTGAGGGGATTTAGGTTTTGGGTCTTGAAGAGGAGGAAGGAGTGATTTTAAAAGAGTGCTGCTTCTTATTCTGTTTTTGTTTCGTTGATTTTAAAATTTTGAAGTGAGGTTGGATTGTTTGGAAGAAAGAGTAATCAGTAAGAGGGAGAGAGAATATGAAGAGGAGCAGAGCAGTGGAGCAGAACTTCATCTGGAAGAATTCGCTGTTTCTAGAAACCACAGCTCTTATTTTCCCTCTTTGGATATTTCCGGCTATTCAAAATAAAAATAAAAAAAGAGCAGAGTGTTTTCACGCGTGAACATGAACAGTATGTTGGGGATGAAGATGAAGATGACTCATCACTTGCCATGTCACAACAAACACTTATCATATCAACAAAACATTAGCCACGTAAGATAGAATGGACGGCGTTAGACAGAAATGACGAACGTGTTATAACTGTTGAAACGTAAGGGACTAAATTGAAACTTTTAAAATGTAGGGGGCCAAATTAAAACTTAAAATAAATTTAAGGGACCAAATGTATAATTTGGCCCTTTTTTTTTTTTAGTATGTGATGTTACACTACTAATAATTGATTATTAAACCATGCAAAATAAACGATTAAAGATTACCATCATAAACTTTCAACACTTTTGCGATCAGATACATACTAGCTATATATTAATTATTTAGTTCGTTATTTATATACAGTGAAAAGAGTGAAATTAAATATATAGTGAATTCAATTAATCAAATATAGGTTTATATGAAAGTAATCGGTCATAGCAAAGGAATCATATTAGGTTATAAACATTGGCAAATACTAGTCAATTTGTTGGCTTGCCTCTTGGCGTTACTCAAAAGCAAGCCTATGTATGTATACACACAGAACCTTTTTGGTTTTATTTACCAAAACATGACAAAACAAAAGACCAATTGTCCCTTGAGATTCATATAAGCCACTATGCCGCGCCACACTCGAATCTATCGACAAGTTCATTCAAGGGCAAATTTATCGGTTTAGATAACTAAATTTCATGACAAACCATTTTTTTAATATATTTATCAAAATATATGTATATCTTTATAATCAATTTGATTAAAGATTTAAATTGTTAAAAGTTAGTCATACCTTTTTTCTTATAAATCAGATATCTCCGCATACAACTGCGTAGACTAATTGGTTGAGCTGAATATGACCACATGAGCGGCAAAACTCCCCTTCAAGAGTTTTAACTCGCTCAGATTAGAATTCAAGACCACTGGTTAAGTGGGAAGAGACTCATTTATCACATCCAAGCACACTTGAGTGATTTAGTCATTACTTTTTTATAAAATATTTTCAGTTTTAAAAAATTATTTTGTTTCAATTTATCTAATAATCATTTTATAAAATTAAAAAATGTTAATTAAGTTTTTCTAACTTTATTCTTATTCCTTGCTATTTTCATCTTTTACTGGCCTCAATATGATAACTTGTTTTATTTTGTGCTATATCTTGTCATGTTACATGTCCTAATGCATTCGTATTTTGTCTTAACAGTGACATATTGAATAATGTGATGCAAGTATTAATTTTGTTTATTGCTAGTTTTATGAATTTCGAATTGTAAAAAAGTTTTCCTTCTAATTTATCAAACATATTTAGATTTATTCTCCAGCACGTATGGTTTCATTTTGAGCAATTTAACTTATTTGTTGACAAACAATAAAAGTTGTGCTTAATTATATAATATCTTTTAATGACCTTCTTATCATTGGTTGTCGCACGCCAAGTTGAGACTTGAAAATGTTAATGTTTGTATGTGTTTTAATAACATATTAAATTTAATCGATGTATTTTTTTTTTGTATTCATTGTCCTTGGTGTTGAAAGTAGACTTGATTTGACATGAGTTTTACCATTGTTCTCTAATATTTATTCTATGAGCCATTTGAGAACTTATATAAAGTTGATGATGTACCATTAAGTTGGTTTCCGCTTTTGTTGGTCCTACACATAAGGATGAATGACACACCCTTAGATGTTAGTTATAAAATATATAATTTTGGTTATTGATGTATTGTATACATGCATAAGTAGAGAAATTTGTTATCAACGAGTTCTTATCTCTCTCATGTAGGAGTAATCTAATAAATAATTGAATTTGTTTTTAAAAAGGGCATATGTCAAGACAAAACTAGTTCATACTCCCTCTGTTCCATAATATAAGAATCATTTAACTAATTCACAAGAATTAAGAAAAATGGTTAATTTGGTTAGTGAAATTAATTTGTATTATTTTTTCTAAAATTACCCTTAAAATTATAGGAACTCATAATCTCACTTTTTGCGGTTAATTAATCACTCACTTCATCTTCCCAATCTCATAAGAAAGAGAGAGAAAAAGGGTTTATCTTAGTAATGCACCCAAATTATTGTTTTTTTAACTAAAAACAATGTAAATTAATTAAGGGTATTTTGATGAAAAATAATTAATGCTTAAAAGAGATCTTATAAAATGGGACAGACAAATTTCTCAAAAGATTCTTATATTATGGAACGGGGGGAATATAAAATTATGTTGATTTTAAAGAAACAGAACTGGCATAATTAGTTTAAGTATGACCTACTCTCCCGTCTTATAATAAGTGTCGTGTTAGGAAAAAAAACTCAAAATAAATGTTATTTCATCTTTTCAATGTAATATTAGTGTCGTGTCAGAAACAGAACTGGCATATTTAGTTGAAGTATGACCTACTATACATTTATGACAATGATTAATACTCAATACTCATTCCGTCTTAAAACTTTTGTTGTTTAAAGCTTTGATATGTACATAGATTAAAATAATTAATTGAGACAAATTTTGCCAAAAATACTCTTAATAATGTGTCACTTTTCAGTATATAAAATCCAATGTGAATTACTAACACCTCACTACAGCTGTATAATAAAAATAAACTATAATTAATGCATGCTAAAACACCCAAAGTTTTTGGGTGGAGGGAGTAGTTAATAAAAATAATTTTATAAAATAATTACACTTTTCGTCCATTTATATTTTTTTCGTAACGTGTGGAAGAACCTATAAAGACAATTATTATGTGACCGATTGAGTATCAATATGGGAAGCTTCACCTTGTCGAGGTTTGTGCATGTCAATGTCTTCTGATCTAGACAACGAAGTGCAGCTGAGTTGGTAAGACGCTTCATCTACACCTAAAAGGACATGAGTTCAAGTCATATAGGGGGGAAGTGGGGAACCACTATTTTGATCCCCTTTAAAAAAAAGGGAAAAAAATGTCTTCTGATCTTAACACCTTTGATTAATCATAAAAAGGAATCCATTGATCAATTAGTAGTTTAATTGCATTTTCTACATAACTACGGGTAATTGTCCCCATCTTTTAAAAAAATCATACAGTTCCTCCATAGTGAAATATAAGTAAAAAAAAAATACCCATGTTTTTTTGTCTAAATTATAAGTAAATTTAACTAATTTTATCTCATTTAATGTTTATTTTTTTAAAATGCCCTTCAATTAATAACTATTTTATTTTTCCAATAACATCTTTTATTTCCATAAAATAAGTTCCCATAAAAAATTAAATAAAAAAAAATACAAATAGTTTTTGTTTGTATTGAGAAAATTAAATAAAATTAACCATTATTCTTAATTAACGTGAATTTGGTTATTTTTATTTATATTTCATTCCAGAGTAGTAGACTACAACAGTCCGTAAGTTATATTTTTGCTTGATTTACACGTGTTTATCGACTTCTTTTAAAAGAATTGCAGTACTTTTTAAAGCATTTCAGCCGGGACATCGAAAGTGTGGTCCAATTTGAAATTTTTACCACCTTAATACTTTCTCTGTCCATAATAGTGTCATATAGGGATGGCAACGGGGCGGGGCGGTACCGGGGAGTGCTCTCTCGCTCCCCGCCCCGCCCCCCAGATTTTCCCCCGTCCCCGTCCCCGATTCCCGCCATGGGGAGTTTTTCTCCCCCATCCCCATCCTCACGGATCCCCGCAGGTCCCCACGGGGACCCCGAAAATTTAAAAAAATAAAAAAACACTAAAATTCAATAAAATTGAAAAAAAAAATATAAAAGTATGAAAAAGTTTCAAAATTACAATATCAAAATCAATTTTCCATGTCTAGTCCAACATATGAAGTCATTATGATCATGATTTGTGAATCTGATGAGTGATGACTTTTCTTTTGTTTTATTTTACTAAAACCATTATAGTTTTTAAAAATTAAAAAAAGACATAAAAAGACCAAAAAACCAATCATTATAATACATATATATGTATTTTTTAGGAATAGTTATGTAATATGTTCGGGGCGGGGGGTGTGATCCCCGTCCCTATCCCCGAATCATGCGATTTTCTCCCCCGTCCCCGTCCCCACGGAAAAATTCACTATGAGCCCCAAATGGGGTAGTCCCCGCGGGGATCCCCATACACAGGTGGAAATTGCCATCCCTAGTGTCATATTTAAAGAAAAATAAGTTTCAAAATAAGTGTTACTTTATTTTTTCAACATAAAATTAGTTCTTTTTTTTCATTTATAATATTAGTTCTTTTTTTTTCATTTATACTTTCAAATTAATAATGTGTACATCACTCTCAAGTCATTATATTATACTAAGCATTTATGACAATGGTTAATAACCAATTCTTAATAAGCATAATTTTATAAAATTGTTACACTTTTTCGTTCATTTATGGTTTTTCCTTAATCTGTGTGAAAAACTCTAAGATGACACTTATTATGGGACAAATGGAGTAATTGATTAGCAACACTATTATGACAAATTAAACATTATATATACTCCCTCAGTCCCTGAATATAAGTCTCTTTCAAAAAAAATTGTCTCTTTTTATAAGCCAATTTTCAAATTACTAAATGCATTAATTATTTTTTTTACAAGAATATATCTAATTAATTTACATTGTTTTTTGTAGTCATAGTAAACAGGGTGGTTATTTCTCTCTCTTACGTCAATAACAGAAGGGTAGTTTTGAAAAAATAGTACACATTGTAGACAAATTAAATGAGTTAACTAATTTTCTTAATTTGTGTGTTTTGGTTAATGAGAGCTTATATATATATATATATATATATATCAGGATCAAATGACACCAAGTGTCAAACTTATCATAATGACACCTCTAATAACTTTGTGTATAACGCAAATTTCACTGATCCAACCGTTGAATTGAAAGTTCTTAGTAAATAGATTAAACCTATCAAAATTCATAAAATTCCAAATCTTGACCCATGGACAAACAACCACTACATATCTCTTATCAATTTTTATTATTTGGCTAATTGCTTCCAAAAGCCAAAATGGTGATAAGAATTATTAGGAATGTCAATCACGACTCCGAGTTAGTCAACCCATGGACAAACAGCCACTATTATCAATGGCTTTGACGTACTTATTTACTACGAGAATTATTAGGAATGTCAATCACGGCTCTGAGTCAGTCAACCTATGGATAAACAACCGTTATTATCAATGATTTTGACGTACTCTGACTACCAAACTAAAGCTGGGGAAGCTATTTCTAAGCGTAACGCATGAAGTAAAATTTTCAGATTTAAAATTAATTCATGTGTCAACTTGTTGATGATTTCTCGCGTCAACATGAAAACATCAAATTTGACGCGTTCGGGCGTCAACAAGTTGATGCACAGTTCAAATTTACAGAAAAAATAAGCGCGCGACGGAGACGTACCTTCTCCGATGACGAGCGCTCGTGCGTTCTTGAGGGAAGCGATGGTTGAGGGAGAGATGGAAGGGAGGGTGATTACAGGATAGAGGTGAGGGATGGAAGGGGGAGATGTGCGTGAAAGAGGGGAGGGAGGAAGCGAGGTGATAGAAAGAGGGGAGGGATGCAAAGAAGAGGGAGGTGAGGGAGGGGAGGGGGAGAGTGACGTGAAAGAAGGGAGGGGAGGAAGATAGTGAGTGAGAGAAATTAGTAGGGGTAAAATTGTCTTTTCATGGGGGAGGGGAGGTGGGAAAATTAAATGGGGGAAGTGGTGATAACAAAACCCAGTAAGAGTTTAACGACTCTATATTAATAGTGTAAATTTTTTCTACGTATAGGTCAAATTGCATTTCACTAAGACACCACTTTGTTAAATCACCTCCTAAAATATTTCTACAAATATTTATAGAATTTAATTTGTACGGATAGTGTATAAATGTTTTATGGGTTTTTCTAACGTGTGCAACCTTGCACAGGGTAAAAATAATTAATTGGCCATTTTTTTATATTAATTACCTAGTTTCCTATTTTGTGGGTAGAGAGAGATTCCATAAATGTGAATCTATAAACTAAATAGGAAGGTTGATAATTAATAAGAAAAAAAGTGAGCAATTAATGATTCTTAACGTGTGCAAGGTTGCACACGTTAGAAAAACTGATGTTTTATATATACATTCAATGATTTGTTTTCACATCATTTAATGAATATAACAAGTCATGTGGTTTTAAACTCATTAAATGAGATGACAACATATTATTAAATAAACATGTAAAATATTTTTACACTAATGATACATAGAAATTATACTCATATCTATATGACGAGCCAACCACAATTTTTTTACATCGTCGGTGTATAGTCATTAAATTCAAAAACTAATAAAAATATAGTATATAATAAGTTAAATTTATATGCAGTGACAATAAAAATATTTTACACATACATCTAATCATATTTCTCTAAGTAGATATTTGTGCAAGTATTTAAAAAAAAATAATATTATGACCTGACACCACAGTGATATATGATTGGACATCTGTAGAAGATTTTTTTTATACTATTGGTGCATAATTATTAAACTCATATAATATATAATAATAAGAAATTAGCTTGAATTTCTGTAATGTACAAAGTACAAATACATCTCAATCTTGGAGCGTACTTTCATATAAAAAAAAAGGAAAGAAAGAAGTTACTTATTTTTTCTAGAATAGACCATCAATTTATTCCTTAAAGTATCATTCTCTCTCCAATTTAGTCCTTAAACTATCAAAACTTATTAAATAGTCCCTAAACTATATACCCTTCTATTAAATAATCCCTAAACTGTATACTCTTCCATCAATTTAGTCCCTAACGAGGGACTAACGGGATGGACGAATAGATAGTTTAGGAACTGTTTAATAAGTTTTGATAATTGAAGGACTAAATTGAAGAGAAAGTGATACTTTAGGGACTAAATTGATGGTTTATTCTATTTTTTATTTTATTTTTTTTGGATTTGTAGTCATTAATGGAACGTTTGTTTCACAGTTAAAAAAAAGTGCAAGCATAGTAGTATTTGGAAATGGGATCCATGAAGTTTCTTTAACTTCAAACCAAACATACAATAAACAAATTGTCTAAAAATTGGGTTTCTTTTAATAATTGGTCCCTTTCCGAAAGCATGCTGGTGGGCCACAACACAAGATGTCCATGGGCCATAATCCTCAAGCACGGCTGTTTAGGCTGTTAAACGTTAAACCTCTTTAAATTTTGTTTGTTTGCATGATCGAAGCCAGGATCCGGATCCTCTCTTAAACCCTATCTCTCTATCTTTCTACAAAATTACATCCTAACCATTAAATTAATCTAATGGCCAGCAAATTAAAAGGAAAAGTAGTTTAAAAAAAAAATCTTCATCGCTATATTAAAAAAGAGAAAAAATCTCACCGGCGAAATCAGAATCTGCGCGCAAACAAATTCAACCTAATTGCCGTTCTCGTTGTGCCGTTCTGACTAATAAGAGGTGAGAACTGATGCCATGTCGCACAATTTGATGGTGCAGCGCTGCAACATTCTTTTATTATTTTAATTCTTTTTCAGCATTCTTTTAGTTCTATTATATCTTCCAATTTGGTTGATCCAGTATGGATAAGACATTTGAAGCATAAATAAGTTAAACTGTCATCAGGAACTCGGGTACATCGCTCACATAAATATGTTTAGAAAAGAATTCGGTTCAAGTGTTAACCACATTGCAGCATTACATACATAACTTAATAAATCTTGGAGACAACATTAACTTGCGAGTCACTGGTCACCTATCTAAAAATATGCAAAACTTCCAATTGAAATGTAACAAGAGCAGATGAGCACAAATCATTCTAAAAAAATCCTTTTCTAAATCCACCTCATCCATATACCAGATCCTCCGTTGCTCTCATTGTCGCCGTTCACTCTCGTTGTTGCCATCGCTCTCTAAGGTTTCATGGGAGAGAACATGCTTTTTTTTAGAGAGAGAGAGAATGTGTCTTTTTGTTTTTAAAATTTTTAATCTGTTGACCGTTTGATTAATTTAACGGTTAGGATGTAATTTTGTAGAGAGATGGAGAGATAGGGTTTAGGAGAGGATCCGGATCCTTGAAGCCATTGGGTCATTTCCATTTTCATGACAATTTGGTCGGTCACCATTAATTAGCATATGTTGTTCATAAAGATGCTGTAAAATATTGAACAGTGGAGTGGAGTCATGATGATCCAAGAGGCTAACATGCTGGAGAAAAAAAAAAACTCAATTTATTACAATTATGGAATTACCTCAAACTTATTCCGGATCTCCCTTTTTTAATGCAAATTTTGGTCCCCTTTGAAATTTTTATAAGGAAACCAATGAGGGGAAAAAACAAAAGAGGTTAAGTGGAGATAATTTGAAGGGTTGCTTCAAATCCTCACACCCAAAGGATACTTCAAGTCTCCTACATGAAGCATATGTTGTCCTAAGTTAACTTTTCTGTTTCCAACTTCATCAACCACACTCAAATCTTTACAAACATCTACTTTGAACCTAACCAATGCTTCTGATTTTCCTGTCAAGTGTACTTTCTCAAAAGCCAGCAAGTGTTTCTGAGGTGCATTGTGCACTGCAGGAGGAGTGGAGAACATAAACACAGTGTGACTAGTGCTCATTCCCCCCTTGTTCTTGATCCTAAGGCGAATATCAAAGGCCAAGTTTTGACAATGCTCACCAACAACATCAAGTGATTTGCATTTTGAGGAACGACACACATGGTCCTCAGCTAAGGGAACATACACCAATTGAGGGGCTTTAACTAATTTATGTTCAAAAGTTGAGTAGCTTATTCCATCTCCAAATGAGAAAACAGTTTCCCCTTTATAAAATCTGTATGATCTACCAGGGTAACCTGTGGCAGGATTAGGCCTCATGTTCATATTGGTCATTGGCACTTTGTCTACATATGATTGTGGATACCATGTCATGGGTAGCCTTCCACCTGAATCAGAAAAAAATCATCATTAAGTGTCAAACTTGTTGCATTATTGGAATGGAAATTGTATGTTATGAGGAAAGCACGTCAATGACCAAGGTTTTAAAAAAAGGTCAGTGACCGCGTTATGTTCGCGACATTAAGGTTTTTAATGTCTCTGCAATCGCAATGCGACTGCTAGTCACGATTGAGGCCACACATTTAACCGCGCGCGATTCTCTGCAATATCAAGAATCGCGACGCAACCACAACTACGACTGCGATTTAAAACCTTGTTAGTGACATTAACTTACTTGGATTATGAAATCCAAAGATGACATCAGCTATGGCAGCTCCACCAGCTTCTCCAGGATATCCAACCCACAAGATGCTTGTGATTTTATCGTTAGTTTTAGCAAAGGACACATCCATGCCTCCTCCAGACATTATGGCAAGAATCACAGGTCCCTTGGATACATTTGCAACTTCAGTAACTAACTGTTGCTGCTGTCCTGGAAGAAGAATGCTGACTCTATCAAGACTTTCTGCTTCTATTGCTAGACTTGCACCGACTACAATCACTGTTGCATCTGCAGTGGCTGCAATTTTTTTTGCATCATCTAGCGCGGCATTGGTGCAGTGCACATCAGGGCAGCCAATAGCATAGGTTGTAGGAACCAAGGCTGTTAGGCCTTGCAAGGGTGATATATATTTGCATGGAATGCCTGCAAAGTTTTAGGAACTTGTTAAATATGATGTTAAACAGAAAGGGAAGATAGCATGTCTTCAACTTACAATAACTAACAATGAGTATATGATATACAATTTTCCAACACCCTATAGTTAGTCTCATTATTTTAGGAACATCAATCATTGAATAACACGAATTTGGTCTTATAAACAGAAACTTGGACAATTTGTAAGTCTAAAATTTGTCACTGGAGAACCAAATTGATGTTCTAAAATTTAGTTTGGTGCTTCTGCATAAAAATGATTGATAAATAACCAAACTTGGCTTGTTTCCCAAGTGTAAATTCTTGTGGCTATCTCATATGCATAAACAAATTATAAGAGCTAGAAATTTGATACCTTCATAGTTTCCAATCATGGTTCTAGTAGCATTGGCATTAGGTCCAATAACTGCCAATGATTTAACGGCTTTGGCGTTAAGAGGCAGTGATCCTGGACTGTTTTTAAGCAACACAATCCCTTGCCTTGCAGCTTCGCGGGCGAGCTCCTGGTTTGCTGGAGTGCAGACATCTTTTGGACCAAGGTTTCCATAAGGTTGCTTGCTAGGATCACCATCAAAGAAACCAAGACGCATCAATGTGGCGAAATTGTTGGAGACCGCATAGTTAATAGATGCTTCATCTATAAGTCCTTGCTTGAATGCACCTTCTGTATATTGGCCAAGAAATTTTCCACAGTTCAAATCCAACCCTGCAAAATCAAAATTTGTACATAACAAAGATTAATAAATAGATATCTTTCTTATATAAATTAAATGAAGCCGCCACAAATAAAAAAGAGGCACCAATCATATATCAGAGGCGCGGATATTACTCATCAATGACAATTCAAAAGTTGCCTATTAATATGTGATTATGTAGTTTTTTTTTTTCAGATGTGGTTTACCTGCCAGAATGGATTTGGCTGCAGCTTCCTCAGGTGTTTTGGTGTAGTGCTGATTTTTGAAAAGCACGTCTACCGAGTCACAATCAGAAACTATGTATCTGCATACATAATCCATACATATATATTCATAACATTGTAAAGAAAACATCAACAACAAACAAAAAGGATAAACATTATCAAATATATATGATATAAGAGAATCGAAAGTTACCCATTTAGTTTCCATTTGCCTCGGATAACACCCTTAAGAAGGTCAGGGTCAGCGCAGGTTGGCTTTCCATTAACCTTGTTGTAGGAACACATGACACTTGCAACATTCCCATCAATCACACAACTCTTAAACGGTGGTTGGTATGTGTCATCCAAATCTTGTTGTGTCACCTAACAAAATCAACAAACAAAAGACACACACAAAAATGAAAATAATTCTCCTCATTCTTATCCTAAAAAACACAGAAGAGTTTTCATTTCAACGGGAACTGCACTCAGCACCGGTGCGAGAAAATCAGCACGCAATAATTTTTTTATATAGAAGACAGAATTGATGTCAGGTGGCGTAACGTGGATAACTAAATTAAGTGTAATTGGTTTTCTTTAATAGAAAATAATAGAAAATGGAGATGTTGTCACGTGCCGCAGTGTTGATAACCAATCTAAGTGTATAGATAATAGATTTCAACCAAACCAATGGTAGATTATTACCACAGCATCGAAGGTGTAACGCTGAACACCTTTCCAGTTATCCACATCATAGGCAGTGTAGTGTTTGCAACAAGCGGCAACTTTGAGCATGTTGGGGTCCCCACCATCAGTTTGTTGTAGACCTTTGACATACCCTGCTGCATATTTGCTAGCTAGCAAAGGGTCTTCCCCTGGTGTCTCTTGACCTCTTCCCCATCTTGGATCCCTGAATATGTTTATGTTTGGTGACCAATATGTCAAACCAGCCAACCCCACATTGTGCATTGCTCTTGCTTCCGTTGAAACCACCTACACAAATTAGCCATAAAACAACACCATTTGAAAGTTTAATACATGTTTGTTACACCATTTTGATTATTTTGCAACAAAGTATCAACTAGTAATAAAAAGGCTTATTTTTTTTTAATCCCTACAATTTTCTTAATTTTGTTTTTGGTCCCAAAAAAAAAATGTTGCAAATTGTTTTTTTGCTTTTCATTCGGGTTATCTATATATATATATTGAATTAGTCCTCATATGGTCCATATTTCAGGGACTAAAATCAAAACGGTCTCTAATTTTCAGGGACTAGAATCAAGCATGAAAAAATATTACAGGGATTAAAACAAAATAACAAAGATCAAAAACAAAAATTGCTATGTTGTACGGATGAAAAACAAAAAAAAAGTTACGGCAACGAAAAATTTACAAAGACAAAAAACATATTTAAACCCGATAAAAAAGACATGACCAATGACGTGTTGGTCTAAGTGACGAGTAGCTTCATTTCACTTAGTTAAGGTTTAACATTTGACTCTTTTGAATGGGCTCCTTATATGGGTCCACCAGCTCGACTTGGGTCGGGGTATGTTGTAGAGGTACGGGTACGGGGATACAGTATTTTTAAAATAACTAGGGTATGGGTACGTCAATATACTTATTATTATTATTATTATTATTATTATTATTAAATTGCTGTGAAAACATCTGAAAAAATATACGATCCAAAAATTTAAAAAAGAATTAAAAGTATTAAACTATACTAACAATGATAAAAAGTACAATATGTCCACACAAAAAATGTGCAGAACTAAAATATACATGCTTTTTTATTTGGTTTCGCATATAAAAAAGGATGTGCAGAATTTATTTATAAAAAAGAATATGAAGAGTATATATTGCGAAAAATTAGTCCAATATAAAATTCCTATTCAAATAGTGGGAAATTCACCACCACGACGTCACCTAATCACCTAAACTCTAAAAAGATGTGTCAAACTCTAAAAATGCCGGTGCAAAAGTCAGGTACTGTACTGTACCGTGAGAACCGAAAATATAATAGTAGTTCTTCTGAACTAAAAAGATGTGTTAGAATTTTTAAAATAATAAAAGAATATTACTGTGATAAATGAAATGAGAAGAAGAACGAAGTCCAGGAAAAAGAGGAATAAGAGAAAGTGAGAAAGCTGACCCTTCCAATGGTTTCAAACAAGGTAGCATTGAAAGAAGCAGCAATGAGAATAGGCATAGGAAAACTGGTTGCTCCGGGTACTCCATTGGAAAAGCGCGTTCCAGGACCAACGTTGGAGACTCCATGAAGTGCTTCAGACCACCATTCATACCTAGGAATCCCAAGCCTGCTAACATCCACAGCAGAATTCACAAGGTTCCCAATCTTCTCCTGCAATGTCAACCTACCCACAAGGTCTGCCACCCTTGCATTCACCGCCAATGACTTGTTGCAGAACCCGTAATTCGCCAATGCCGGATTCTTCCCAACGTCGCAGGCGAAAACCGGAGATGTTTGGCTCCAAACTCCACCACAACTACTCAACAAAATTGTTGCAAACAGGATCAGCAAACAGGGGAAAACAGAGCACTTACAGGCCATTGTTTGTGACCTTGAAAGAAAACTTGAAAAAGAAGCAAAAGGGTATGCTTTGATATGAGTCTACTGAACTATCTGTATCATATTAGAGGGTGTAGAAAAGAAAAACGAATATGAAAGAACAAGTTTTTTTTTTTAGCAGCCCGTGAAGGGTGTTATGAGTGGAAGAAGGAAGACTCTATTATATGTAGTTGCTTTTGGCAGAGAGAGAACACAGAACATGGAAGGAATCTCTGTAGTTTCCGAGTTTAAACAAGTCCGTGAAAAAACATAAGGAAAAAAAATTCTCTGTTTCATGGAGAGTGTTTCTTTGTTTGGAAGCTCAAGTTGCAGTGTACTAGTATAATATAACATTACATGATTATGATAAGATACGGGTTTTCTCAAACTTTCTTTATTTGACATTATTTTTATACTTATACCTTTTTTTATCATATTTTTTTGTCATTTATTATTACTTTTTCTATTTCTATCTCTTCTTTACACTGCTTTCACATTCTCTATCGGGTGGGTGGCATTATTTGTAAATTGCAATAATGCTATGATGTTGGGTAATTGTTTTTTCCTCGTAAATTGAAATACAAGATAATCGATTGCCTATGTCAAAACAATCTATTTACCCATCATTTATTTAAAGGTAAATTCATTTAATTCATTTATTACAAAACAAAAATACTTAATGGATTGGATTCAATCCATCCACTATCATTTTCAAATCCGTTGGGTCATATTAAATAAAATTAAAATCCGTTGGATTAGAAATAATTTTCCCAAAAACAAACTTTTGAATTTTTTTTTCCCAAAAATAATATTTGTTTTCAAAAAAAAAATCCCCCAAAATTCTTTTTTGGAAAATACTATTTTTTGGGAAAAAATATTTTTCCAATTTTCCACAAATTTTTTTGAAAACTGTTTTCCAAATTGTGTTTATGAAGACAAAAATATTTTTTGGAAAACATATTTTTGGATGGGATTTTTTTTTTTGGAAATTTTTTTTTCTGAAAAAATTTTATTATTTTGGGAAAAATTATTTTTTGGAAAAGATATTTTTGGATGGGAAAATTTATTTTTTGGAATTCTTTTTTGAAAAAAAATTATTATTTTGGGAAAAAATATTTAAGACTTTTTTGGGAAAAAGATATTTTGGAAAGAATATTATTTTAATAAAGATTATTTTAAAGAAAATAAAATTTTATGGATGAATTGGATATGTATTTGCTAAAATAGTGTTAATAGATGGATTGGATGATTTTTATTAAATGGATCATGGATGTATTGATTTTTTTATTGAATTTTTAATGAATTATAAATGGATAAATGAATTGTTTTTAATCCATCAATTATAATCCAAAACAAATTTTAAACACCTAAAAGCAGAGTTTAGGAGCTTAAACAAGTCCGTGAAAAACAGAAGGAAAAAAAAATTCTGTTTCACGGAGAGTGTTTTTTTTGTTTGGAAGCTTAACTTGCAAAATATAATATAACATTACACGATAAGAATAAGGTACGAGTTTTCTCACAATTTCTTTATTTGACATTATTTTTATACTTATAATTTTTTTTATCATATATTTTTTCTTTTACTATTAATTTTTTCTTTTCCTATTTCTACCTTCTTCACACTGCTTTCACATTCTCTGTTGGGTGGGTGTAAATTGTAATAATAGTATGACGTTAGGTACTCACTTTGTTCCATAATAAGTATCGTTTTGAAAAAGGAAAAAAATTTCATAATAAGTGTCACTTTATTTTTTCAATACAATATTAATTTTTTCTCAAATTTTATCTCTAAATAAATATTGTATGCATAACTTTCGTGTCATTATAATTTATTATATATTTATGACAATAGTTAATCCATCAATAATAAAGACAATTTATTAAAATTATTCTACTTATAAAATTATTTATTGTTTTACTTAAATGACACTTAATATGTAACTGCACAGTAATTTTGTTCTAGTAAACTGGAATACAGGATCATCAATTGCCTGAGATGGTAAATCACGTGAGGGAAGTATGGCGGCTAGGTACAGTTTTGGGGGGGTGGGGACCAATGGTAAGCAACATTGTGATTTGTGAAAAGTGAAAAGGCCTATACTATAGTAGTAGTAGCAGTAATAGTTAAAAAAAAAAAAAACAAAACAGGGGAAGTCACATAGAAGAGGAGAGTACTGTTGCATTGCAGAAATTGGCCACAAAAATTGCATGGGAAAGGGCTATCTATATGTGACATAACTGTGTAGGGGGTGAAGAGAATCTTGTGATCTTCTGAAGTTTAGCTAGGGGATCCGAATTCCCAAATCCCAACTTGAACATGTGAGCATTTTAGGCTGGATCAAAATAAATATTGGTTGTCATTTTCCTGCAACTTGCACACCATAGGAAAGCAAAAAGTCAATCTATTATGATTACGTAATTTAGAATAATTTTATAATTTCTTATTTATCTAAAGAAAAAATATTTAGTTTTTATTTAATAGTATTTTTGTTTTGAGAAATGAGGACGAGCAAAAAAAGTATAGTTGTTAGCTTGGTTTTGTCGAAAAGATGCAATGTTTGATTCATGAATCATTGGGGTGCTCAAAGTTTCAATGGATCTTAGGAGCTGTTTCCTTTTCTGACTTTATTTTTGTTGTGGCTTCAAATCTTTAATTAACGACTGGAGAAAAGGATGGGAGAGATAAAATAAGACAAATGTGTAGAGAAAAATAAGATAAAATACTATAATTTTATATTTTTTTGTAGGCAAAAATCATGTTGCTTAAACAGTACTACTAGTACTAAGTTTTTGCGTGATCTTTTTATAGCTTTAATTTAATTTATTTATACGAAAAGACAACAGTGTCTGAGGCACTGTTCATGTTCATCTTACTAGTATTCATGTTATATATTTCTTTTTTCTTATAAGCATGTTCAAGAAGGCAGGGATGTTTGTAATTATAACATATTACCATTATTCATGTTCATCTTACTGTTATTCATGTTATACATTTCTAATTATAACATATTTCATTATTAAAACTTATCACACCTCAACCCTAATGGGTTGGCTTAGTGGAGCATAACATGACTTGTATCCGACATATCGTAGGTTCAAGTCCTCACTAGTTCTCTTGGGGTGAGATAAATGTAATTTCTCTTCGTAAGTACTCAAAGAGCCAAATGGTTTTCTCTTCTTTGAACTGAGGCGTCATCCCCTCCATCTAAATTTACATTATCTAAAAAAAACTGATCACACCTCTACTCTACATCTATATGTGCAATTTATTTTACAAATCACAACGTAATTTAACTAGAAAACCTACCAGAGTGTGTCAAAGAAAACTAGACCTAATGACTAATAGTAAAAAAAGACTTTGTACCCAAAAAAAAAAAAACTAAGAGGTGAGGAGTAGGAAGATGATTTGAGATTTTTTATTTTTTATTTTTTATCTGACTTATTACTTGTGCTATTCTGTTGTGTGACATGTCAAACATGCCCCTTATTTGACACTCAATCACAGAGTGACGCATTGCCATGGAAACTCGTTCGGTTATCAGTTACAATTGTAGCATAGACAATGCAATTCTAAGTTTATACAAAATGAATTGATCAGATGCTTCAAACAGAAACTATGGCCAATAATTCCAAGGTTAGATACACCAAATTCAGATTTAATGGTTACAAAATATTTCTTTCTCTATATTAATTATAGCCGTCTTTAGCTTTTAAATGGTTCTATTAAGTTTCCTCCTATTAATAAAAAATCCCCTTCCCCACCCCCTTAAAAAAATGGTTCTATTAAGTTATTTTCTCTTTCATTATTCCACCAAATAAAATTTCACGTATGTTCACTGAACCTTCCAAAATTATCAAACGATTTTTTAAAGGAGAATAATGTTTAGAATGAAATAAAAATTGACAAATGATGTGGTAATTTTGAGTTAATGTTCAAACTATTTAGTGCATGTTTAGTTTAGGGTTGGAACCAGCAAACATACCTTTGGACCCAAAAGTACCTATAGAGTTCTTTTGAAACAAACGTATGTTTGGATACAAATGTATACACAATTGTGACAAGAAAACAAACATATGTATTAAATTTAATTAATTTTTAGTTTTTACTTTAACAATATAGCTTTAGTTTTTACTTTAACAATATAGCGTATGTTTGGATCGCCGGTCACTCGATTTCCAAAGGGCCCAAACTTAGTTCGAGGGGGAAGTAACAAAGGGGATTCTTCTAAGTTGAACACAATTTTGAGACAAATTGCGGTGGAAATATATGTTTAGAGCCTATTTGAAACATATTCTGCCACCCAAATTTCGGTGGATTTTCGCATTCGAAAGAAGGAAGTACGGAGCAACTTCTCAATTATGTGAAAAATTGTGCCTCGTGACAACAAATTTTTGATTTTGCAGCGAGATTAATCTGAAACAAACGGACACTTAGTATTTACATCTTTATACGTGGATGTGCAAACAATTTGGTATACAATATTTTGTTACCATTAAGCATGACTTTTTTTTTTTGTGGAGCATAAATAATGGATTGGCTGGGTAGGTGATCTCTCTCTCTCTCTCACTCTCAAACACACACACACTACATGATTGGGAAGCTTATCAAGACATTCTTCAAAAGTTATAGGCATGTTTGTAACCTCCGTCGGTTGCCCCTTTTGTTCATCTTTTTTTTTTTTTGGTAACAAAAGAAATAATGTTCATCTTTATTAAGAGCAAATGTGGCAACGTGGTTTGAGTTTGCATTATGTAATATATTCTAGTGTTAAGTGTAACTAAATTGCAATTACGCTGTATAGCAATACGCGTTTTCACAAGGGAAATGAAGATAAATTAAAATAATGGTGAACTCTGAACCTTGTAGCTTCCTAAAGACAACCATTTTGTATTTTTGTTCTTCTAAAATGAACCAAAACATTATAAATACATTACCCCAAGCGATGATCGATGGAAATGCCAGAAAAGCATCTAATATATTTGCTTAAATTTAAAAAAAAATGACTTTATGATATATTTTTTTCAAAGTTTTTCTTTTGAGAATTGTTTTGTTTAAATTTTTTTGAGAAGAATGTAAAGCAGCTTTTTATGAATTTTTTAAATAGAACTTATATAGTCGTTATTTTTTTTTGAACACATTTTTAAATAGAAAAAAAAATACCAAAAAGAAACCGGGCCCATTTATATCACACGTATTCAATGTGCACATGGATCAAACCTAACTAACTATTATGTTGGGCCTTCAATGGTAGGTAACTAGGTATACGGACTTCACATATGGCACTCTTTTGTTTCATCCTCGTATTTCTTTAGCAGAATCATCACAGGCTGTCTTGAATTTTTAGTTCAACAATGAACTGATGACCACTGATTCTGAAGGAATGGTAGGCAGAACAACCATTTATGTCCATATCTATTTGTTAGCATGTCATGCTTCTCAAAATTTGGACTAATCCCATTTTTATTTGGATTCATTCAATTGTGGCGATTTTGCATGATGGGGTCCCACAATCACATAATAAATTAACTTGAATGTGAAGCAACAGGATCATGGCGCTTTTCTTAGGCTATAAGTCATGGAATTAGCTGTATGTGATTCTTCCAATCAATAATTATGATATATTATTAATTAGATTAGAAGTATATGATAGATAATTTACGAGACAAGCCATTTGGTTAAGGCCACCGAAAAGGTACATAAAATGAGTGAATTAATAATATCTGTTTGAGCTTGAGCGTGGACGGCAAGGGAAAATGATATTCAGGCTCTAACCTATCTGGTGGTAGTGGTCTTCTGGTTCAATTTGTCATATTCAGAAGACTTGGTTAGGCCAACGAGATTTCACTTTGAGAGGTCAATATACCACTATGAGGAATGTTGAAATGGTTTATTCTTGTTTGGATACACTTTTATGAGAATGTGGCAATTAATAATAAGGAGATCTTTTTCAATGCAAGATATTTGCACAACGTTAAACTACAAAAGAAAACCTCTTTATGCCACAGTCTTGACACTCTACTACAAAAAGATATTTGAAATAGCACATAATTAACAAGTATTGATATGCAGATGTTGTAGAGAACTTTAAGTACCTGAATGAAAGAATTCATAACAATGATTAACGTATAAAAATTAGGCAAAAGAGAATTATTACTAGCATCACTATTGTAACATCTTTAGGGTTTGTTTGGTTTATGAAAGAAAGATAGAGGAAAGGAAGAGAAAGGAAAGGTAGGGAGAAGAAGAGAAAATGAATAAAAAATGAAATGATTGTTTAGTAGTTTGATTTGAGGAAAAATGAAAGAAAAAAGAGAGATGAAAGAAAGAAGTGTATTTATAAAATGACATAAATATCCCTAAACAAAAATGAAATATGATAAAAAGAATAAAAAAATAAATATTTTATATTAAAATCAAAGATAAATTAAAAATTACAATAAATAATAAAGAGAATAAAAATATATAAAAAACATATTTTAATTTATTTACAAATAAAAAAATACGTTAACATTATGTTAAAAAAAGTAAATATGTTAACGTTTTTTACAAATGAAATATCGCATCGGTCAAAAAAAAAAAATGAAATGCTCCACACTGCACTGCACGTTTAAGTAAAGGGCATCATTGTAATTTCGTAAAATTTGCACCCGTTTCCATCCATTTCTTCGCAAAACAGGAGGAAACAATTTGATTGTAGGGCCCACCCATTTTTTTTCTTTTCCTTCCTGATTAACAACTATCCAAAAGGTGAAAAAGTTTTTGAAAAACGTGTTTTCCCTTCCCTCTTTTCTTTTCTTGGCACATTCATGTGTGTTAAAGTTCACAAAAGCAAAAAAGATTAGACTTTCTAAGGTTTCATGGTAGTAAACAGATATAAATTCATAAAAAACAGCGAGCAATATAACAATGCTAAAATAACTATTTCAAAATGGTTCATAAGCTATTCATAAAAAAAACGGTTCATAAGCTATATTTCATCAAATGCGACTTCCATATCTTTTATTATCATCATCATATTCATTATTAAGACCAAGAGAACAAGAATTAGAAGGGTGAGTATTTGAAGAATGAAGGACGAATGAGCCAAAACTTGCATGAATTAGAAATTCAAAATGTAAAAGGCAAATTAATGAGAATTAAATTATAAAAAAATTGAAACGTGTTAAAAATTTAGCCCATTTTCATTACAAATGCTACATCTAATGAATCATTCGTAAAGTAAATCATATACAATTTTGAAATTTTCCCCAGCATTGTGGCTTATTAGCAATCATATTAACCAACACAGACATGGTCAGAAGTTATAACCATAAGAGGACTCTATCCCCAAAAGAATCAAATTTTAAGAGATTGACAGCTAACTAGTTCAGCAGATCTACCACTCCTAGTTGCAAGAACCCTCCAAATTTCTCTCTCTGTTTCTGCTGAAGATTCAGCATGTTCACTGGATGAGTTATCTGGTGATGACAACATAGATCCATTAGATTGGGAGATAGCTAAATCATTTTGCATGTCTGCCTGCAACACTGTAATGTTGTGATTGACATCTTTAGTTATTATATGAAGTTTTCCAAGTAAACCAGCCATAAGATAAGGAGATTCTGAATCAGTTGAATCATAAATAGGAACATCTCCTGCAGCAACTTTCCACGTATCTCCTTCATAATCATATACTTTGACCTTTGCACTGTCAAGTGAATTTGAAGGATCAAGTGCATATAGGTCATCATTGACAGTAACGCTCAATTTCGTTCCAGCTTGCCTTGCCGGCCAACCTTCACCCATGCCAACTGGCATTTCAAGCCATGAATTTATATTTGGATCATAAACTTCGCCCCCAACATCAACAAAAAATGGCCAGCAATACAAGCTCTGGGGAACAAATAACTTTCCCCTGTATGAAGTCATTCCGGTGGCAATAGGCTTGAGCAAATCGGCCAAAAAAGCAGTTGGCAGTGCCTGAGCTTTTGCAAAAGGCATGCTAGGCAATTGAGACCACACTCCTGTATGTGGATCATATACTTCTGCAGATTGAAGTGGGCTTAGTCCACCACGACCCCGAGTAACCCCTCCAACAACATAAAGCTTATTATTTAACACACCTGTCTTGCAATAGGCTCTAGCAACTGACATTGGACTAGCCTCAGTCCAAGAGTTTTTCACTGGATCATACTGCCAAACAGATTTCATTGCTGAAGCTCTTGAAAATCCTCCTACTGCATAGATGCAACCATCAACAGCTCCTATGGAACAACCACAAAATGGCATTCGATCCAAAGCGTCCCTCCTCCCAAGCCAGCTCATTATGACATCAGCAATTCTGATACTTGAACCCATCATGCTCCACATCTGAAGAGGGAAGGCAGCCATACCCTTCTTTGTTTCATTTTCAAAGCCAACTTTTGGCATTGGTGGCAACCTTTGCCATCTTCTGGAAAGAGGGTCCAAGGCATGCCATAAAAACTTATCATTCTTGACCTTTGTTAATATGTAGAGCCACTCCTCGGCAGTTCCAAGCTCTTTTCTCACACAAAATAGTTCAGAACTCCCAATGGCTGCCTTCCAACCACGGGAAACTAACTTCAGATTTGAATAATATATTCGAGGAACTCTAGCTAGAATCTGAATTGATATCTCATCAGGAAGGGATGGAATCAGTCTCGAGTTTTCCTCACAAGAGCTAGGTAACAACCTCTGTCTCTTGCAAGCATTGCCTTGCAAGACCTCACAGGGACCACTAGACCTAGTCTTGGAAATATTCAGATTCAGTATATTCCCCATCAAAACCACTTCAAATCCAAATTAAAACCAGGCTATCAAGCTTCCCAGATGAAATTGTTTAAGAATATCATCATTCTAAATAATCTGTCAGCACATACAAAAAAAAATGCATTGATGAATTGGAATACTGGTAATCTCAATAGGCAGAAAGACATAGGCTTTTGACCAAAGCACAACATCCATTTGCACAAGCTTTTCTCAAGTAATCAATCAAAAAGTAGAGAGAGAGATACACAAATAAAGATACTAAAACTACATCAACGAATGCTTAAAGTTTAATCCAACATGTGTATGCAGATATGTGCAGAGTATGTAATAGACACAGATTTTTAGAAAAGAAAAATGAATTAAATCGGCTGTTTTGAATGTTCTAGACAACAAGGGGCTCCAATCTCCATATCGGACAAAGGGAAGATAACAGGCACAGAGAAAGTGTAGGTTAATCCTATATAAATAATGAGCAATCATTGCATTGTCTCCCTGGAGCCCATATGTTATCAATATTCGTTAATTTCTCATTCAATACATCTTGGTATTTATTTGTTTTAGTATTTTTTAACATCATTGCAATGCTTCAAAACGTGAAAGCTAGAACTACTAAGTGTGAGTGAAACGGGGTATTTGGAGGTGTGCCACTGCCAACACCAAATCAAACATAGCTTCAACAATTTTGAGCATACAAGCCACTTAAAGCAATCTGCCATAGACATAAAAATACAACATATATACAAAGGAATCCTCATATCAAATGGTTGGCGCTCTTTCACAATCAGAAACCTAAAAGACCAACCCTACCCTTTCAAAAAGATAAAAGACAGAAACACATAATTTAACATAAAAATCAAGCAAAGTGTGAATATACTCACAATAAGTTAACAACATTCAGCGTGCTTTTATTTCGAAAACAAAACCACCAAACAGCTCTCAATTGGAAAAACCAAAGATTTAAATCAAATTAAAAACATCACCATTCAGACAAATTCGACATGCAAAAGAACACCAAAACTATACCAGAAACAAGAATTTCAGAAAGACTGCAGCAGAAGAAGGGGCCAAAGCAGAAATTTGTTTTTCAAATAAATCAATAAAGAGAAAAGGGCAAATAAATTTATTTTTTACAAAAGAATCACTCACATCGCATAGAAACCAAAGAGAAATAAGCAATAGAATGATAAACATTTATTTATACAATCAAATTGGTAAGTAAAAAAAATTAAAATTAAAAAGACTCATCAGAATCAGAAGTCAATCGAGTACCTCAGAAGGGAATCGCATAGAAACTGATCGAAGCAGAGCTCAGAAGTCGGAGAAATCTTTCGAAACACCCACACAACTCACACTGCTCTGACACGGAATGAATCAACGGGCCATTCTCTCCGTTACTGTGCGTTACGCAACTAACACGTAGGGCACCGTAGTTGATCTTTTCCCTGCGTCTAGTACGATCTTGTCCGTGCATTTATTTAACTTTAGTTGGTTTAGTATACGGCCCAGATATTTCACACTTGAATGAATAAATTCGTGTTAATTAAATTATGTTTTTTCCCCGTCCCTTGAATATATCGAAATTTTCTTTAGCGATAATGTGACATGAAATAATAAAATATCACGTCATCAATTCATTACTGTTATATGATAATAATATATAAATTTAAATATATTTTGGTTTTTGTCACTCTTTGATTTATGTTAGTTTCAGGTTACTCATTAGTATGAAACAATGACCAATTTATCTTTATAATATAAATTTAGAGTTTTTATATTAAATCGAATAAAATGAATATTATTGTAGCAAAAAAAAAATGAATATTACTTTTTATTTAATTATTTCATCAAATAAAAATTTTACTTACTTTCCTTGATTTCTTTAATTCTCTAATCAAATATAATATGATATTTATAATTGATCATCACATACTAGATATTTTTAATAGGTGTACTTTTGTATTTAATTTACTTTTATTAATATTAAAATGATTTTTATTAATTAAATAATTTTTTGAAATTTATATTTTTTTCATTTCACGAAATCATTCGTACGTTGGAAAGATTACTTACGACTCAATCTCTAAAAATTAGTCATGATAAATTGATAATATTATTATCATTTCAAAATTTACAGAAATATATACGTCAGCGCTTTTCGTTTCGATCGGCATACACGGGCGAGAGTACGTCACTCCTTGGCGTCTGCATTGATGTTTTATTGCCTGTAATTAATTAAGAACTAATCTTATATTGCAAAGGTTGTGGGTTAAATGGTGCATACTTAAATATACAATGACTCTTGACCACAGAGCCTAGACGACAAGAATAGTAAACTCAAGTTCGTCCATGCCTGAACCCCGGATTTGGATCCTCTCCTTCCATCTCCTTCTATCCTCTCTATCCCTCTCTTAATTTCACTCTCTTTCATCATTATTTCTCTATTTTTTAATCACCATATCTCTCCTCTCACTCTTATACTTTGTGATGGAGAAGAAGGATAGAAGGAGATGATCCAAAGTGATAAATTTTGTACTTGTTTAAGCTAAATTTTCACAGCAATAAATGAGTTTGAAGGAGCAATCTGAGGCTCGAATTGGGTTATCAAAAGAATGCACAAGTTGACAGCTTTGTACAATGTCCAAAACTAATTGTGTGCACTGCAATACAACACTTGTGCTGAGTGATTATATACTCGAAATAGGATCTTTCTCATGCAAAATAAAAATACACAAAGTGCAGTGTGTGCACAAAGTGATTAAAGAAAAAGTAGTAAGAGATAAAGAGTGGAAACGAGACTGCAGAATCAAAGCAAACTAAGCAAATCAAAGGAAACGAACTAATGCTAGTCAAATTGAATAAACTATGGCAGAAACACATACCTTGTTCTCCAACATAGTATAATAGCATGTGTAAACGGATGTGCTAAGCGTGTGTGGTTATATATAAGTGATGAAAAATTCGACCCCTACTACTTCGTATGTAGAGGTATTTATAAGTAAATGACACGTAGAACTGGTTCCCAAAACCATATGCTCAATATTTGACCCAACTTATGCTAGAATCAACACTTAAATTTTCAACAGCAAACTAGAAACATGACCACCAATTTGAATAGTAAAAATTTCCTTCACCCAATAGTACTATATGTGCAATCCAAATTATTCAGATAAAGTTAGTATTGGACCCATACATTACTTGATAGTTTGCACCAGAGAGCATGTAAATAACTAAATGTTGTACGAGCTTAAATTTTTCTACAAGTGTTTAATGGCAGTAATTAAGATATATTTATTATATTTTACTAATTATTTTTAATTACTTAATAAAAGTATCATACTATACCAACATGATGTGACACGATTGACAAATAATCGGGTTTTTAAGTATGTTTTCAGGAGTTTGATCTTAGACCAGTGTGTATGGAAGAGGTCATCCCTTTAAATATATTTTCGTACCTCGAGAGATTAGTCTCTAATTTCTGGTTAGAGGATACCCTAGATTCAAAAAAAAAAGTCTCATATTTTTTTGTCATTTCAATATAATAAATATTTTTTATTAAGTATTTTCTATTTTCATTTTATATCTTTTTTTTAGGGAAAAATGTGTTTTTGGTCCCTGTAAAAATATTTTTTTAAACTTGTCCTTGTAATTTGATTTTCCGTCACTTTTGGTCGCTGGCGTTAGTTGTCCGTTTAAAAAGTTGACGTGGCAAACGGAAGACACACGTGGCACCACGTGGACACTCACTCAGACTGATCCACGTAATATTATTGTTTTTTAATTAAAAATAATCAGAAATTAGGAATTGGTAAGTAAAATTAGGGTTTGCTGCCTCTGTTCTTCTTCGCTGAGCTTCTTCGCCTCTGCTCTTCTTCTTCGCTGTGACCTCGTGCGACAACTTCTTCTTCGCTGCGACCTCGTGTGACATCTTCTTCCTCTCTCCCTCGTGTTCTCCTCCGCCACCGAATTCCATTTTTCTGCTTCTCTCTTCGATTCATCTCCTTTCTTTTTTGTTGTTGGTGTCCCTATAAACGTTTGGGGTTTTTTTTGTTGCCGCAGCACTAACAAGATGTGGGAGATTTCTTTGACTCGAATTGAAATCAAAACCCCAAATCCACAAATTTTGTTTTCTGCAAAATTTCTCAGGAAGGTGCTCGGCGACAACATCCAGGGAATCACGAAGCCAGCGATTCGAAGATTGGCGAGAAGAGGATCAGTGGTTTGATCTATGAGGAACCCTTTACGGTTTCAGAGGTTGAAAAAACACTCCTCCACTTGAAAAGAGAAGGTGAAGAGAGGAAAACAAAATTGTTTTTTTTCCTCTTGTTTGATACATATTCTTTTCTTTTACAAAAGGAATTAATACATGCCGAGATCATCTTTGAAACTCTGTAATTGGTTTCTATGGGAGTGTTGGCGTGTCAAACATCATTCATGCCGAGGTGATCGCCATCCTTCATGGCATGTGGTTGTGCTAGGAGGAAGGAACTTGGTCTTTGCATTGTTACACAACTTCTTTAGTAGCAGTGCATTTCATTCTGGATGGAATTGTTAATTTTCATTGGCACGCAAATGAGCTGACAGTGATTAAAGATTCATTGTGTAAGGATTGATCTTTGAGTATCAGCCATACCCTCAGAGAGGGTAATCAAAACGCTGATTATTTGACAAAGATTGGAGCAACGAATGATGACTCTTTAGTCTTTAGTGGTTTTAAGGAGTGCATTGCTTGGCTTAAGTCCTTTGTTGTTGGCCGATGCCATGGGAGTCTCTTTTAGGCACAATTAGGTGTGTGTTTGTTTTTTTTCCCCCCCTTTACTGTAACAAAAAAAGGAATTAATACATATTCACAAGCTCTATTAGATCTATCATAATCAAGAGTTATAAGAGAAAAAAATCATGAAATGCAAATACTACATTCGTCCCTATATATAAGCCCTCTTTTAGAAGAAAAAATTGTTCCTTTTTTATATGAGTCTTTCTAAGCACTAGAAGAATTCTCGTCATTACCGTCAGTAATTCCCATAAGCCGTCGGTAATTCATGATTACCGATGGATTACCGACTGCCACTGGATCGTGGCTATTTCCTTCGTCGGTAAAGTGACCGACTTACCGACGGCTTGTCTGTCAGTAAATCGCCTAGTGACCGTCAGTAAATCTACGAAAACAACCAAATTTTGTTTGTGATTACCGACGGCTTCTAAGCCCACTGTAATCTAGAAATGAAAAAAAAAACTCATAGATCCGAACTGTTTCTTCTCCACCATTGTAACCTTCCTCCGTCTTCATCTCCATGCTAATAATAAGAGGCAACAAAGGTTGACAAGGTCTCATTTCCCTAAGAATGAAATAGAGAAGAAAAGACCCTCTTATGTTTATCATTCACTATTTCATTTCCCTAAGAATAGAATAGGTATATATAAAGCTACTTGATGTATCAATTTCATTGCCCCCAAAATAGTGAACACATCAAATTGCTATAACCGTGTATTCCATACTTCAGAAAAAAAGTTCCCTTGTTCCAACCCAATTATCTATGCCATGTTGGAGACTTATAATACTTCCTGCAGCCTCAAACATCTCTAAGGAAGTGATAGTGGTCTATAAAATAGTTACTAATAAGTAAAATAAATAATCGAATTAGATTTGAGTTAATGACCAATTTGGTCCCTGACATTTGAAAAAAATTCAGTTTGGTCATTTACTTTATCAATATTCTAAATTAGTCCCTGTATTTTGAAAAAATGTATCAGTTACGTCCCTCCGCCAGTTTCGCAGGGACCAAATTGACATTAAGTTATAGATTACAGGGACCTGTTTGCTAATAAGTGACTAAATTGAAGGATTATTTTGGAACTCTGTTAATAGGCAGAACTGACAGAGGGACCTAACTGATACACTTTTTCAAAATACAGGGACTAATTTGAAATATTGATAAAATAAGGGACTAAACTGATTTTTTTTCAAATTTTAGGGACTAATTTGAAGTACACTTTTTCATTGAAATATCTTCAATCCTCTAGATGTCCTCACTACAAACATGAGTCACTAGTGAATGCTGAAAAGTTGCAAAAAAATGCAAGAAAGCTATAAGGGTGGGATTAAGGGAAGCCAGCTAATCTCTCTAGTATAGGTGACACCCACGTGTGGTAGTACTCAAAGCAACAATGGAGCTAACATCACAGAGAAAGCTTAGACCTATTGAAGCTAAACCAATGGTAATTCAAAAACCGGTAATCAATTTTAGTCAGAAATAATCAGCAAAAATCAAATGACAACAAACAAGAAGAAGCATAAAAATCTAAATCAATGGTAAACTCCATGATAAAGAGGAAAGACGTAAATCAATATCCAAAATGACCAAAACTATAAAAACCAATGAGAGAATAGAGAGAAGGGAGGGTACATTGTCGTCGACAGCCACTGTTGAAACTACTGTGCAAGGTTTCTGTTCACCATCGCGGAGCATGCGCCGCCGCATCTCCAAGCCCTTGCGTCACCGCAAACAAGCGACCCTAACCCAGATCGCCAAAGCCGTCATGACATCCTTCCCTAGCCACACGCACAGGCACCGTCATGCAAAGCGCGACCTTCTTTATGCTGGTCACAAACCCTACCTCGCGACCAAATAGAGGGGGTGAAATTTGGGGGAAAATTTTTCAGATGGGAAAAACTCAAAACTAAGACCATGAGGGGAAAAGTTGTGGAGGGAAGTGAAAAAATGTATTTAGCACTAGCAACCATTTTTTCCACGGTGGCCACGTAGCAAATACATATCTCTCTCATGCAGTGTTTTAAAACTCAGACCGGTAGTCGACTCGGTCGGGCTATTGGGTCACTGGGTCAATGGTCGAACCAAAGTGTCACTAATTGAACCACATGAACCGGTGTATGTAAAATTAATAATTTTTATATAATTGTTTGTGTATATAATATCTATTTTCTATAAACATTCCAACTTGACTATTTGGTCTGGTGGTTAGAGTTGTTGATAAAACACTGATATCCTGGGTTCGAATCCCAGTAGCGTATGTTTTGATAATATAATTTTGAATACATTTCCATAACATGACTGACCCACGTTTCCAGCCCTTGGTCTGCAAACTACTCTGCGCGTGTAACCCTTGGTTCGCGTGCATGAGTGACAGGAGGAGAGAAAGAGACACGATGCTCCTTCCACTGTGGACTAGTTTAATGGGTAGTACCATGGTGGACCATAAATTTTAACCCTTGGATTAATCTCATCCTCACATAAGTATGGTGCACCATTTGTATTGGATTATTTTTTTCTCCCTCCTCCCTTCCCCTCTCCCACCCCATGCGCACCCACCCTTCCCCCCACTTCCTCTCTGTCGCCATTGTGATGTTGTAGTGCCGTCGACAACCACCACCCCATGTCCCCATAAACCTCCAGTGTCCATATGTGGTGGACATGGTTTCTTTCGTTCTCCTCTAGAAACCCAAGCAAATGATGACACATGAGAGCAAGTACCCATCAACCATAAAACATGATGCTTCTAAGGTTTTCTTTCACACTAGGACCGATCCATATTACCAACCCTCAAATCTCAAAATAAATAAATAAAAGGAAATATTGAGTACATTCGTTAATAACTCACTGTAAAACCCCTTTTTTCCAAAAAAAAAAACTCATTGTAAAACCCTGTCATGTTGTATGCCGATTTGTTTAGTACCTCCACCACCGCGTCTTGTCTGTTGCAAACCAATTTGTTGTAGGAATAGATCTAAAAATTGGGGGTGAGAGGCGAGGGCTAGGGGTGGTAGATGGCGATGTGGGGCGGCCAGTGCGGTGGTTGGCTGGAGAAGGGGGGAAAGGGAAGGGAAGGGAAAGGATGAGGGATGAAGAGGGGGATAAAAATATAATGCAAATGGAGCATGATATTATGATGGGGATGAAATTAATCAACGATTAAAATTAGTGGCCCACTATGGTACTATCCATCAAACTGGTTCACGATAGAACTCACCTTAGAGTTGTTGATAAAACACTGATATCATGGGTTCGAATCCCAGTAACGTATGTTTTGATGATATAATTTTGAATATATTTCCATAACATGACTGACCCATGTTTCCAGTCTTTGGTCTGCGAACTACTCTGCGCGTGTAACCCTTGGTCCGCGTGCGTGAGTGACAACAGGAGAGAAAGAGACACAGTGCTCCAAGCCTAGGGAAAGGAAACTAGTATGAGTCAAACCGATTCGACCGCCGAGTGACCGATTTTGATCGAGTTTCCATTGGGTTAGTGATGTCATATCCGAGTCAGTGGCATTTTCGATCCAACAAGAGGACCGGACCGGTCATGGGTCCAGTTCTCGGTTGGACCGGCTAGTCCGATCCGAGTTGTAAAACACTGCTCTCATGACTTTTCCACAGTCACAGTAACCGTGTTTAATTGACTGTAGGTAAATAGCATTTTTTTGGTAGTGATTGTACTTTTACGGCCATTACCGACGACTTAGCCGTCAGTAACGAAAAAATGAAAGATTTGAATTTTTTGTGTTAGTTTTAATTTACCGACGGCTTAGCCCTCGGTAACAAAAAAGCGCACAATTTGAATTTTTGTCGCCAGATTTCGTTTACTGACAGCTTAGCCATCAGTAATTACCGACGACCTAGCCCTTGGTAACAAAAAATGCACTATTTGAATTTTTGGTGCCTAAATAAGTTTACCGACGATATAGCCCTCAGTAATTATCGACGGCGTAGCCCTCAATAACAAAAAAAGTGCACGATTTGAGTTTTTTGGTGCCACACTTAGTTTATCGACGGCTTGGCCGTCAGTAAGCCTCTCTTATATTACCGACTGCTTGAATTCGTGGGTAATCGTCGGTAATTCTAAAAAAAATCCATTTTGCATCTGACCAGTTACCGATGGATTACCGACTGCCAGGCCGTCGGTAAATTTTCGTGGGTAATCAAGAGTATTCTTGTAGTGAAATTATTAAATGCATTAATTAATTTTTTTATAAGAATATTCCAAAAAATGGGGTGACCATTCAGTGGCGGATCCAGAAAGTGTATTCGGTGGGGGGCAAAATTTTGTCTCTTATATCTATTTATGCTCATTTTTAAAAAAATAGTAAGGACTTAAATTAGTACGAAAAATGCGTAAATGAATTTACTCCTTGAAAAATTAAAAATGTCAATTTGGTTCTAAAAAATCTCAAATATCAGAAATATTAATCCTTTTTAGGGACATTTTAGTCCAACTAAGAACTAATTTGACTGACATTTGAGATTTTAAAAAACTAAATTGATAATTTTCATTTCTAAGGGATCAAATACGACTTCGTGTTTTCTGTCAGGGACCACTTTAAGCTTTTACTCTAAAAAAAATTATATAATGGGGACAATATCTATTTTTTTATGAGGGCAAAATATAAAATTATCAAGTATGTTAAAGTTAGAAAAAAAAAATCATGGGGGCAATTGCCTTCAAACTCTAAAACGTGGATCCGCCGCTGTGACCATTTCTCTCTCTTAAAAGTCTTGGGGAGATGAATCCTTGATGAACTTTGGTCAATCTCCGAATGCTTTGCCTCTTCATGCTAAATTGAGTTGGCGCATAAAATAGAGTGTATTAAATATTTATTAGACATGAATTAATATCCTTCAAATTCATGTTGAAAAAATGAAAAGACACGTTATCTACTGCTCCCTCTGTCCCTTGATATAGAATCTTTTTAACTAAATCACGCTCTTTAAGAAAATTGGTTTATTTAGTTAAAAACATTAAATTTGTACATAATTTGTAGTTTTTTCCAAATTACCTTTTTACTAATTTCACCCTTTCTACTTAATTAATCACTCACTTAGTTAATAATACTCACCATTTCTCTCTTTCTACCTTAAGGGCATTTTGGTAACAAAATAATTAATACAATATATTAATTTGAAATAGATCTTATAAAATGGGACAACAAATTTTATCAAAAAGATTCTATATTAAGATACGAGATAAGTTGTATTGTCTAGATTATTAGTTACATCATTTCAAGTTCCTTTATCCCCCCTTCTTCTTCTTCTCTTCCTCTCTCCTATAAAGAAAATGTACTAGTTGAAGAAGCGCTTGAATGTTAATCAAACCTCATTAATTTGTTGTCAGATTAGCTATTTGTGGTCCTACATTTGTGGTCCTACAAGTTACTGTTAAGTGTTAAGGTTTTGGAAAAACTTCTGGAAGGATTGACTGATTCCACTGGTCCTTGTATTTAATTCTGCTGAAGGTAGATAGAATAGAACCGGGAAAGGGAACGAAAGGAATTGACAGCTTCATGTATTAACACTTCTTGCTGTTAAAACTGACTGGACATTAAATCGAATAAGGTATTGGTTCAAGATTTAAAGGTTGAGGTTAAAACAGGGTCAGATTAGAAATAAATTAAATAATATTTTTAATATAATATATCAAACAATAATAAATAAAAAATAACATAATATTCATAACTTCACAGTATTAAAAATTAAACTTTATTTAAAATGTTATAAGTCAACATATAACATGCAAAATTTCGTATTAAATCAACACAAATATGTCATAATAATATTCTAATGTTAAATAATCGCAAATACTACAACGTAAGTACTCTAATAATAATATTAATGTATAAATTTATTTTAATTTTTTATAGTATTTAATTTAATCTATCAATGTACAAAAAAAATATATAAAAAACATCTTATGTGCCAAAAAACAATGTCATCAACCGGTCAGACTGCCTGATCCGGTCCGGTTTTGATAACACTGCTTCTTACACACTCTGCATTATGTACAGTTTTGATGGGCCATACATGCCTCACTACTAATGTTCTTATTCTTTATGTTTAATTTCATAGGTAATATTTCATATTACAAAATCCTGCCAAATTTTCTTGAACACTACTGTATGAACATTTACACGCTTGTTGCACCTGTGGGACAATGTTACAGTTGATTAATAAATACAATAAAAACCTCCATATTATGTTACCTAATCCCTCAAGTTTTATTAGAAACTCAAAGTTCCAACAACTAACGACGTAGTCAATTCATGCCGTACTAAAACATGTCAAGAGCATTAGTAGTTGTTACAAGCACTTTCATGTCATGAGGGACTCAACCTTTGTATTTCCTCGGCCATTTATTATATATATATACACTAGTATAGTAACCCGTGCATGTTTTTGTATATTTGTATAAATTAATTTAATTTTTTTATATAATTTTTTGTTAAAATGACTTTGAGGTATTATCTACGAAAAATTATATAAGAATAATTTAATTTCAATAATGCATCACAAAGTATATGAATCTTTAAAATACTAATTACTATTTTGTGTCAAAAAAAATAATAATGACTATTGACAATTATAAAGAGTCGATTAAATATATAGGTGATTATCATATTTAAAATTGAATATAGTAGAAAAATATAAATTGTTGCTGACTTAAGAGAATAAAAATTTTATGAACTTACATTCTTACCAAACAAATGTGGGAGTTCCTAGTACAAACAAAATAATAAATAAAACAATATTTAATAAAATAAATTTTTAGTATAATAGACATGAGCCATCCGATGCACGGGATATACATCAGGGTACGAATGAGATGCACTATATAGTAAAAACATATTTATTTTATGTTGACCCGTTCGTACTGAAAATATAAAACAAAAAAATCAATGAGAATTTCATAAGAAATTATCTAAAATGTACATAAAATATTTTTAACGAATTTGTTTTTCATGTAAAATATTCATTCACGTGTACTATATTTTATCTATATCTATTGCTTTCATGTAAAATATTCCCTCCGTGTATTATATTTTTTATATAATTTATATTTATATATTAATCGATCTATATATTGATATAAATTAAAATTCTTTCAATAAAAAGACATAAAGTTTTAAAAGAGAATCTAAATAAGCTTAGATTAAACTAAAACTTAAAAAAAAATCTAAATATGGTTTCATGTAAAATTTTATTTTATTCCAATATGTAATTTTTTTATATAATTTTTATATTAATAAATTTACATAAAGATATTAATATCTTTTTGTGTGAGTAAAATATCATATTTTTTACATAATATATTATATTTACATATAATATATTAAAGAAAAATATTATATTTACATATAGATATTCATCTAATATGTTCATTCCCGTATATTATATTTTTTAAATAATTTATATTTACATATTAATCAATCTATATATTGATATAAATTTAAATTTTTTAAATTTAAATTCATATCATGTAAAATCTAAATTTGCATGCATGTAAAATTTTATTTTATTCCAACATGTAATGTTTTTACTATGATTTATATATTAATCAATTTATATATAGATATTAATATTTTTTCTCTTAAGTAAAATATTATATGTTTTATATAATATATTATATTTACATATACTGTATTAAAGTAAAATATTATATTTGCTTATAGATATGTAATATGTTCATTCCCGTTTATTATATTTTTTATATAATTTATATTTACATATTAATCAATCTATATATTGATATAAATTTAAAAGTGCTAAATTTAAATTTATATTTTAAAAAATCATAATTTGCTTTCTTGTAAAAGTTAATTTTATTTCGACACGTAATTCTTTTTCTATGATTTTTATATTAATCAATTTACATATTGATATTAATAATTTTTGTGTGAGTAAAATATTATATTTTTACCATAATATATTATATTTACATATAATATATTAAAGAAAATTATTTTATTCCGTGTATTATATTTTTATATAATTTACATTTATATATTAATCAATCTATATATTGATAAAAATTTAAATTTGCTATATTTAAATTTAAACTTGCTAAATTTAAATTTCTGTCTTAAAAAACCTCCAATTGCTTTCATGTAAAATTTTATTTTATTCCAACATGTAATTTTTTTCTTTGATTTTTATATTAGACAGTTTACATATAAATATTTATATTTTTTGTGTCATAAAAATATTATACTTTTTATATAATATATTATATTTACATATAATATATTAAAGAAAACTCTTATATTTACATATAAATATTCATGTAATATGTTCATTTTCGTGTATTATATTTTTATATAATTTATATTTACATATTAATCAATCTGTATATTGACCCGTGCCATGCATGAGTAAATGACGTTCATAAAATATGACATTTGATGTGAAAATTAAGTTGGTATATTTAACAATGTTTTTAATAAGAAATAAGGAACAGTAATTTGTATAAAAATTAATAAAGTTTTAGATTTTAAACTTGTACGGAAAATACTAATCCTCATGAATGAACTGAAAATTATCTTTAAGTGTATATCTCCTAATTGGCTTCATATAAAATTTTATTGTCACATGTCATGTTTTATCTATGATTTGATTAATTTACATATAGTTATTAAAAAAAGTTTGTGTGAAATTTTTTTGTCAAAAAAAACTTTTTTACTTTTTTTCTTGTATTTTTTCACAAATATATCTGTGCCGTGCTACGCGCGGTATATACTTTAAAAAAATTATAATCATACACCTAATATTTAGAAGAAGCAACATTTTATATACAATTAGATAAAAAATTCAACTAATAATTATATATATATATATATATGATTCAAAATACTCCCACTTATACAATAAATAAAACTCTAAGTATGATATTAAAAAAATACAACTATAAGTATTTTTCCTTATAATTAGGATGTAAATATGATTTTACATAAAATATTCATTATCGTGTGTTAAGTGTAATTTTCCCTATATAGTTTCATAAAAAAATTATTAATATTTGAGTGTTATATTTATCTATAAATTCCGCATTAATGATTATTATTTAAAATATTATTATTTTAAACAATATTAATTTCTTCAAATAAGGTAAACAACATTATTTTTTATATTTGAATTTCTTAAAATATATTGAATGGATACTATTTTCTTATTTTTTATGAAAATACAATATCATCATAAAAAAAATCTATTATTATTGTAAATCTGAAATTAAATTTTAATATTTCAGAAAATCAATTAGATATTGGTATTTAAAGTTTTAAAACTTAGATTTTCAACAAATGGTCATGGTGGAATTTTATAAATTTTGTTTGAAAATATAAATCTCTAATTAAATTTCCTCATATTACAATAAATCTCCATGAATGCTATTTCACATTAAATCATGACAAATTAATTTTTCAATTAGTTAATTAATTTATATTTTTTGTTCCAATAAAATCTCAATATCATCTTTTCAATTAATCTATTGTGAAATTTACATTGAAATTTTCTATATGCACAATATGATGTTATTTCTAATTTTAAATATGATCTTCAATATATACATTATTGATTTTTTAAATTAATATTTTATTAATTACTAAAAAAATAATAACATTAGAAAATATTTTTAGGGAATGAATAATATATATAATTGTAACACGTAGTTAAAATTAAAAATATCTTACTATTGCTATTATTATTATATTAGATATTAGTTTTCTTAAATTGATTTGAATTTGATTGAAGGTTTATATTTTATAAATGTTTGTATTTTATATTAATTTCATTTTTAAATTTTTGTATTATATGAGTTCATGATTTGAGGCAAAGGCCATGATTATAAGAAATTTGAGCCCGATGCAAATTATTTGACGTGAATTTGGAGAGAATCTGTGCCCATAAACCAAAGTTATTCTATAGGTTAAAAACAGTATCTAGAATAGGTTAAAAAAATGCCATATCTCATTGTGGAGTGTGGACTTTTTCGTTTTACCTTTTGTCCTCATTTTATCATGGTGCTGGTAGAAAGGTATGCACATTTAAAAAATCCTTTTTATGATTGAAGGTTTGGATTCTTGAATATATCTAAAAAATCACTTCTCCAATAAACATTACATGCTATTTATACACACAGTCATCAGGTGTTATGCGATGATGTATAGTGTAAAGAATTCAATTTTAGATTCGTTCTGACGCATAGTATGTGATTTGTTGTGAGTTGACAGCCATGTTTAGGCAATGATATCTATATCCACTTTTTGCTCATTTTGTCACAATAATGTTACTCAAATAGATCTAACTACATTTCCTCAGCAATCCCTTCCTGATATTGAAATTCCAGTTCAGTCAGAAAATTCGTTTCCATCTCAAAGAGTTGATATTGTCAAAGTTCAAAATTGAAAATAAAAATGGCCTCTATCTTCAGGCAGACTATTCCAATTCGCCACCTCAAAAAAGATGGAATTAAAATATTCTACATTGATCAAAGGGCTTTTGACACTGTTGGTGGTAGCATTGAAGATTCTACCCCACTTGAAGAGCAAGCAGATTAAGAGGGAGATCAAAGAGGCAAGAGAGATTCATTGGCTGGTGGTGTTGGTGGTACTTCCCTCAGATGGGGTGCAAAAACTAAAAACGTACCCTTCTTGGACTATCTTTTGAACAACCTGTCAGGAGTCATGACAAAATGGTTGAAGTAATTAGGTGCAGGTAATTGTTTTCCTTGCAGTCAGCTTAGAGAATATCAAAAACCACATCTAGTAATTTCCTTAAGAGAAAAATTACGCACTATTCACACAAAAATTCACGATTCAAAATGACAAAAGAAATTATAAAGCAAAGAAAGCCTTAGAATAACATAATAAATCTTTCAAAGCCCATCATCACTCTTCAAAAAGTAGATAAACAAAAGTAGCAAGTCAAAAATTTTGGAATAATGATTCATTAATTTGTGGCGGAAAATTCAGAATAATGGAGTTAATATGAAACTTTATCCAAAAACATAATGAAGATGGTGTATTATATATAAGTACCTATTTATAGTCTTCAAGACCTTCTTCACATGCTGACTTCCATTTCTCAACCTTGTCAAGTCTTTTGTCCTACTGACTTTCACTCTATGAAGCTTGTCCAATTAATATTTCATCTTGTTGGCTCTCTACTTATTAAGCACTTCATCTTCCACTCCAGCCTTCGTAACATGTTTGTGTTCATGCAACAACACAAATCAACAAATGTTGACTCTAATACATAAGCATTTGAATGCCATGCTAAAAGAAATAGCATAAAAAAACATTTGCCAGACCCAAATAACCAAGAAACATATCTCGGATTCAAAAGAAGGCATTTGAAACATCAACACAATGGAAACAAAACATCATTTGCAAGATTTCTTCCTATCAAATAACTACAGTATTCAATTTCTTGCTATCAAATAACTACACTATTCAATTTCTTTCATTTGCATTTTTTTTCGCAAAAGTTAATAAGTTATTGACTTTACAGAGTTAGAAAATTATTATGTTTTTCTAATTATGGAAATCTAAAGGTGGAAATATAAAGGAGAAGCCATCAATTCAGTCTCCTCCCCAAAAAAAGACCAAGAAGAAGAAAATGATAACAGACTAAATCAAAAGAAAAAGCAAAAAGGTGAGAATATGTGTTATCCGAAGAACCTTGAGAACTCAAGTTATCAACACATTTTCGCTCTTGTCATCATTTGTTAAAGTTCCTTGCATGGAGAGGGGCATTATTAACCATCACACATAAGTAAACTTAAACAGTGGGATAGGTGGGAAGAAAAATAGGAAGAAAATCAAAAAACCTTTTTTCTTTTCTTAAAAGGAGACTTCTTTGTAGAAAAAATAGCAGCATTATTGACCATATTTAATTCTAAATTTTTAGAAGCCTTCGCATTGAGCATTCCTGACAAAAGCAAAACAAAGAAATTTGAGAAGCTGATTAGTAAAGTCATTCTTAGACAAAAATGATATCTCACATGATTTTGCATGTTGACCATAAACAAAAAGCTTGAAATCAACAGCATGTTATATGTCAAAATCACATCCCAAATAGTTCCATAACAATAGAGGTAAAAACTAAACATGTCCATTCAATCATTTAATATACTAATTAAAAACTAATCATTTTAAGGCTATGATCTGGAGGTAGAGGATTTATTTCTATATCTGGTCCATCACTAATTGAGGAAGAAAAGAGAAGAACTTGTGAAGCCACTAACACCCCTACCCCATCGGAGAAACTTGCCACAGATAGATATTGATACAAAAGCCGTATAGCAAGTTCAAAAGGAAACTAAAGTGGAATACCTCGTGACAGATACGGTGGCGACTTGACAGGGCTGAGTGACGAAGATTTTGGCGTAACCGCCATGGTGTAGCATCTCGGAGATTTGAGTACTCTTGTCAAAAGACCCAAAGCTTGGAGGGAAATTGCCTTGGAATTAAAAAAAAATCAGAAGGAAAAGGTGTTAAATAAAAGCATCAAGAAAAAAAATTGAGAATCACAAATCAGAAGTGAAAAAACAATTTGTTAGGACTGCCGGGAGGGAGAGAGAGCGTTAGCGACGTGGACTTAGAGAGGGGAAAAACTCAGATATCTATAATTGATTCCACAAACATTGGTATGGAATCTGGATTTTAAAATTTGAAAATCATCATTAATTAAAATCCATCACTCATTACATGAACCGCACAAATTATGCATGAATCATCCTAATTTTGAGCATTCATTCTCCATGGTATATTATTAACTCACTTATATTCAAATTCAAAAGTTGATAACAGCCTCATAATCATTGCAAATTGAATACATATTAATGGAAGAAAGCATATCACTTGAATTATCACGTCTGTATCAAGTGCCAATTGGTCACATATTTAGAATTGATTACGATTTTTTTTTAATTAATATTCTTAGACTTTTCATTGGTAACCTTTTCATTTTTTCTTCAGTCATGATTCACATATTCTGATCGTATATTTTTTTTATTACATCAGTTATACATATTTTTTTAGAATTGATTACGATTTTTATTAATCACATAATAAATGTGCTGTGTATAAACGTTGAAAAGGATTAATTACAAATTCAAATATGTATAACTGATGCAACAAATTTGTAAATCATGACTGAATATTGTATTTCCGTTTTCAAAATGCACAATTAATGTCACATTTAATAATAATTATTATAATTATTGAGACTTTTTTTTTGTACAAAACATTTTTTATTTCTAAAAAGGATAATTTTGTGATGTGCTAAAAAACAGCATAAAATCATTTAGTGTGGTTTTCAATATATATAGTTGTCGTTTAGATTTTCTCATAAAAAATAATGATTGTAGATTTTTTTTTTTGACGAAATAATAATTGTACATTTTGAATGAAAGAAATAGGGATTTTTTTAAAATAAATGCACATAGTATTATTCATTATATATCTTAAAAATATTATATCTCATATATTAAAAGTATAATGATTCGAGTCCCAAAAAAAAATATAATGATTCTCGTTTTTTATTATTCAATTAACATATACCTCATAGTATTATTTATTATATATCTTCAAAATATTAAGAATTATTTTTATTTTTTTTTAAGAATTGATTCACATCATCACAATTTACCCTTATAATAAATTGATACACATCACAATCGTATATTCCGTAGTAATTTCAATCAATATAATTCAAACTTTTTTAAATAAATAATATCTTGTATTATGATGTATTAAACTAACCCTTATAATAAATTGATACACATCACAATCGTATATTCCATAATAATTTCAATCAATATAAATTCAAACTTTTTTAAATAAATAATATCTTGTATTATGATGTATTAAACTAAATGTATGTAGACTAAATCGTGTACCATATGAATTTTGCAAATGCATTTATAGCAGATCGAAATATTTCATGGAGATCTCAAAATAATAAATTAAATGCATTAATTGTAAGAGGTGGCGACACATCAAATATTTTTTGCTGACTATGGTTGACACACGTGATAATATTTATGAGATAGGTTGACACATAGATCAATATTGACACGTAGATCAACACTTGGAGTATCATTAAATGATATTTCTCTGAAAGGGTGACACATGGAACAGTCATCAATGAGGTTCATTGCTAAATGATTATGACACATAATCATAAAATGCTGACAATATGTTACACATCATTTTAATTTTTCCACGTCATTGATTATGAGGCTTATAGGATAACACTTAGATTAGTAATAAATACGTTTTTCTTGAGAAATTGACACCTGGAGGTGCATTAAATGAGATTATTTTCATTTGTATATAATAGAGATTGCTTATAATAAAAGACGGAGGAAGTATCTTACTAACATTAATTTGAGTGTGTAAGCCCATCATTGAAATTAACCCCTTTTAATTACTTTGTACCAACTCATCCTTTGATCATTCATTGTCATCCAACCATATTTTTAGTTTTTCCACTCTGTTCTGTTCAATACCCTTGGTTAGTGCAATAACTTTTTTGTTACAAGTCAAGTAAAATTACCATATCCATAAAACTGGTAATACTGAGTGCTTATTCTTGAGGTTACCCTATTTGTGTAGTGGATGCAGATTGGTTCTTGTTCGTATTTTTCTTATTCCCTTCATTTCATATTGAGTGGCATTTAATTTTTTTAACAAAAATTAAGAAAAATAATAAATAGTTTAGTGAGTGGAATAATTTTACTAAATTATCCATATTAATTATTGGAGTATTAATCATAGTCATAAATGTATAGTAAAATATATTGACTAGGAAGTGATGTGCATACTATTTATTTGAGGGCAAAATTGAAAAAACATAATTAGTGATGCATTAAAAATATAAAATGATACTTAATTTAAATTTTTTCTTTTTATAAAGTGACGATCAATTTAAAGTGGAGGGAGTATTTTAGTAACTGACACCGGCCCCTACCAGGGGAAATAATATGAGCTGGCTACATAGAAGATGACATTGCTCAAGCTCAAGAAACTGTATAACAAATGAAATGAAGTTTCTTAATGTTTGGTTTAGCTTGGTCATCTCGATAATACCTTGTCCCAAAATGAAGCCCATCAAAGATATCCAGCACATTTATCCTCTAAAGGTTTTTAAACATTAATTTGGTTATTTTTAATTTATAATATAAAACAGGGTATATTACATTTCCCTCCATTAAGAAATGCTTGAATTACACTTTTCTTTATGTTAAAATCTATACTTCTCTCCCCATATATAAATCTGTATTACATTTTAGTCAATTTTTAATATTAACACGTCTTTAAATGACGGCAAATGACTTTGAACGATACTTCTAATATAAAAATCTCTTTCGTTATTACTTTTAATATAATTGGTTACTAATTTTGAGCTCTTTATTATTGTCAACAAAAAAAACTAAAGCTTTAAATACCTAATTTATTAACTTTACAATTTTGTCAAAAAAAAATTTACTTTTTATTATTCCATAATTGATAGTAGGAGTTTATAACTATATGTTAATGATATTGAGAATTAAAAAAAAATGTGTATAAGAAGTTTGATTACATTATAATAACCAAAGTGTAATATGTATTCCTTTTTTAGGGTGATGATCATATATTTTAACATAAGAGGAAATGAGAGTATAATTCAAGTTTCTCTGATTAAGGAGATCGGAATGTAATTTTATCTATAGAATAAACATCAGTTTAAGGACCAAATTGATTTCTGAAACATTTGAAGAATCAATTTAATATTTTGTGTATCTTTTGAGAAACCAATTGGAGTATTGTACTTTTTTGGGAAAGATTAATTTTCAGGGAAGTAATTGATTTTTTTTACTAAAAAAATTGACATACTAAGCATCACTGTGTTAATTTGAGATCCCAACTAAATTAACACTTCAGAAAACATCAATCATTTGCGGCACGTCAACACAGGGAAGTAATTGATTTTCTTTTCAAGAAATTTGAAACCTAAAAAACAGAGTAACTTTTTCCTCTAAATACGATGATACTCCCTCAGGTCCATGTTATAATGAGTCTAAATTTTTGGTCCAAAATATAAGAAACAAATATCAACTTTTACATATATTAAATGTTAATTTTCAATTATACTTTTATTTAAATTAGTGGAATTTGTGTGAATTAAGTGTCATTAATTATCAGACATCATTTATGAGAGAGGTATAGTAGTATTTAGAAGGGGAAAAAAGTTAAATTTTTTGGAATATTAATTAGAATTAGCTAATTTCAAAATATTTCTTTAGTATGTGTGAATTAAGGCTTTGTCTCTTATAATATACACACGAGGAGGGAGTAGTATATTATAAACACGCACGCACTTAGTCAAAGGAAAGATTATAATTTTTCAGTAAAATGAACATAAAAAAAGAAAATCCCGTTCATTACGTTTTATCTAATTTTAACCCCAATAGATCAGCCTAGTTATTTGCATCGGTATATAGTATATTTTTTAGCAGAAAATTAATATATAAAATCTTTAGAGGACCAATTTAGTATACCGTATATTTTTTTATTTTTATTTTTTGAAATGTGAAAGCAAATGTGATTGTAATTTTATTTAAGGAAAAATAAAGTACTTTTGGTTTAAACGTAGAAACAAAGGCCCATTTTCACCTTAATGCATCACCCAGCTTCTCTATCATCTATCTCCCTTTTATTCATTCATAGCAAAAGAAGGTATTAGTCAATTTCTCAGCATTAACCACTGAAAGGGACAAGGTTAATTTGGACACTTTTACGTCATAGGTATATGCATATAATAGATAAAATGACAAAAACATTAGTACAACTGCAGCAAACCCATTTTTGTTGCCTAATGACAGCATTGCTCTTCTATTATTGTCACTTTCTCCCATTCTCTCATATTCAAAAAAACAGCATTAGCATTGCAAAATAGTATATTTCCACACACTACCCTTTTTTGTTCACCACTGGTACTTCCCTTCTGCCTAAAAACTCTTCATATCTTGGAGTAACCTATGATGAGTTTGAAAGGCAGTAACAAGAAAATGAGAAGGGGTTTCATGTGCCACTTTCAGGCATCAACAGCTGTGTGCATGAGTACACGTGATCCTCGGTCTGTTGTTGTGCCTAAGAGGCTTGACAAGAGTGTTTTTATTGATGATACAAGGCTGTTCAACTATGCCAAATACTCCAAACTTGTTGAACCTCCCAGGAGGTCCAATCCAGTTCCAAAGATCAATCTGAGAGAGAAGGATCAAGATCATGCCATTGTACCAATGGAACTTCAGAAAACACTAACAGATCATGTTTTTCAGGTTTGTTAATTATGTTCACATTTTCTCCTACAGTACTAGTTGAGATTCAAAATCAAATGTCGTTTTTGTCATCCCCATTTTTTTCTTCATAGATTTAGAGTTTCATGATTTGCATCACACTCCTTTCTCTTTTCCTTTGTTGTTTAATATTCACAACACAATTATAATGGAAATGGTTATGAAGTATTAATTCTTCTATAGTGTAGTTCAAATTTTCAATTTAAGTTATTGAATATGTCAAAATTAAAGGCATGACCATGAAGAAGATATGAAAAAGAAATGGAGTTTAGATTGTAGACTGGTTATTCATAAATGTTGGTATTGTTTGCTTTTTTGCTACAGTTTCTATGGGGTCAACACAACTCACTGTAGAGACTATTCCATTTTCCCTTTAATTGATTATTTCTTAGATCAAGATTCAACAGTACGTAATAGTTAGGACTGTGCAACCACAAGTGTCAGGTGGATTCTGCAAGGAAACAAATGATCTCCATTATTTGTCCTCCTTATATTTGTCATTTGCAGAGGCTCCAAGATGTTTCACGTGCATATTACTCGACCATGTCCCATGCATATATTCCATAGAGAATTATGTCCTTTTTTATGCAAAGACAGTAGGCGTTTTATTTAGACAATACAATTATACAAATGGTATTACTAAAGACCATGCCGTTTGTTTTTTTGTCCCTTCCACACAAAATGTTATTCATTCCTTTCTAGTATTCCACCGAGGTAGGTACGTGTCTTAGAGTCATATATCACACTGATCATATGATTATGGTCACATAGTATATTTTGAATCGTCAATGGAATCTTGTATTAAAAAAAGATTGCATGTGATACATACACTTGTACTCAATCAATCATATTCGAAATTTATTACTACGGATTTCAAAGGGTGTTAAATGCAGGTGGTTGTGATGCGGGTTGCTATTCACTGTCAAGGATGTGCTGGAAAAGTGAAAAAACACCTGTCTAAGATGGAAGGTAATTTATCAATACTATTTATATACCCTTCAGTTTCACAGGATAATTTAAATAAGTCATTTATTTGACTATATTATACATTTTCATAATCCGAAATTAAAGTTGTGAACATATGCTTTAAGAACACTAGATGGGTGTCAATTTACTGTTTTCAAGTAGCAATTTCTTTTCTGCATCCAAGCAAATTTTGGATTAAGCCATATGATTAAAATTTATACTTGAGTTCTAGCTTTATTTTTTTGGAGCAAAGGTTTCTAATGTGTTTTGAAACCGACAAAATCAGGAGTAACATCATTCAGTATAGATGTGGATTCTAAGAGGGTGACAGTGATGGGGCATATTTCTCCAGTGGCAGTTCTTGAGAGCATTTCAAAGGTGAAAAGGGCAGAGTTCTGGACTACTGCTTGTTAAAGCACTTCAGCTAGAGTACCTTAAATGGCAGCAAAGGAGATGCAGAGCCAGAGTCAAAAAGTTGGAATCTTTCCTTTGCCAATTTGCTAATAACATCTTCATATTATGGTGGTGGACCTGGTGGTCCTCAATACAATAAAATTAGGGAATGGAATTGGTGGGTAGAAATTAACATGCTTAAGTGACTTTTTTTTTTTTTTTTTCTGGTGGTAATGTTCAAGGACAATTTAATTAATGATGTCTACCTCCCTTTCCCCTTTTCAATTCCTTTCTTTTATGGCATTTTAATTCTGGTTGCAATTTCTCGGTTGTTTACTTTGTCCTATATGTGAAATACAATATCACTTGTGCTCATATCATTGAGTAGACATGTCATGTTTATTTAACAAGGACAACTAGCTAAGTTAATTTCTAGCACTGTGTCATTAATATGCAGCAAGGCTTGTATAGCAATTGATCAACCTATACATTTTATTAACATAAAGTTTTTGACATAGATCTTAATTTCTTGGATATTGTAGAGTAGTTTTTGTAGGAGTACTGAAGAATATTGTCATCAAGTGACAATTTACTATAAGCAGTGGCGCGTAAGATCGGTGATTTGTGGACAGACATAGAATAAAATAGTGCAATGCAGTACTGAAAAGCCACAGATTGATGTCGTCTGATCAGAGAATGAGTAACAAAGTGAATAAGCTAATTGACAGTAAGTAATCATAAGTTAATTTAGACAGTGTAGAACGCAAAAGAAAATGAAAACAACACCCTCGAACACAAATATTATATATGCTGCTAGAAAAAGCTTAAAAGGAGGAGGGAAAAATGAGTTACTTTAAAACACGGTATTTATGTTGTTTCACTCAAGCCTATACAACAGACAACTTGAGCTCCATTCAGTATATGACAAGGTTGGGGTGCATCACCAGCTCCCACCCCAATCACCTGAAGACAACATACCACACCACACACGAAAGGAAAAGTCACATCTAAAAAAAAAGTCTCGAGAATACCTAGCTTATAGAGGAGATAGACGCAACCAGCCATCGTATCAGCCAGAAATAGATTAGAAACCTCATTCCCAACCTTTTTCCTCAAGCTATCAGAGAACCAATCAGCACCCGAACCCTTACTCACACTAACCAAACAAATTTCCTTGCACCACACCGAATCATAATAAGAGAGTCTCGACCAGCTCAAGGAAGGAGATTTAACAACTTGCAATAATAGACGCTACCAAGATTCATTTTATATATATGTTAGTAATTGCTTAAGATTTCAAGCTCATTAAATATATGAATACACATATCATTGGCTCAAAAAAAAAAAAACTTACAATAACATAAAAAAATAAGTTCAAACTGAATTATTTGGTATTATATATACAAGGCAAATGCTTGCTGATCAGATCATGGTATGTGTGGATGGAGGATTTCAAAAGTAAAGAGAAGGGAGAGCAAAATTTTTATTTCAAATAAATACTTTCTAATTCTATAATTCTTTAGAATGAAAATAATACAATGATATATATATATATATTATAAATAAATTAATGTAACAATGGCTTATTTATTTCTATAAATATCATATAACTCTTTTATCCTCGCTTTTTTCCTCCAACGCTTCACCTAAACATATTCTAAAAAAATTGCCAACATTTGAAATACTCCAAAGAGCTAACCATTAATTTCTTCCCCCAAAGAGATTATATCCAACGTTACATATAATAATTATAGTTAAATGTATCATACATGAAAAAAATCGATACCTAAAATTAAACATACATGAAAGAATTGATGTCTAAATTCTAAAACTAAACCACATATCAACGAAAAAAACCAAGAAAATCAGTTCCTGTCTTTCATGTTTTGTGTCCTCATTCTGCTGCCCCATGATCCCCCTTTTCGACCCATACGTCTGCGAGACCTTTCCTTCAACTCAACCACTTGCTCCTCCCACCTACTTTTCCACATCTCACCACTAACATTCATCATCATATTGCTTCTCAAACCCAATTCACTATCATACTGTGCTCGGAGCATAGGATTCGACAAAGTTTCATAAGCTGCATTTAAATGAACAAACATCCTCGTTGACTCCTCTTTCATGTCAGGATCATGACACACATCAGGATGGTACTGAAGAGCCATTGATCTATATGCTCTCTTTATCTCATCCATAGTTGCACTTCCTGGATTCACAGACAACATTTTGTAGAAGTTTCCACGCGTAGTTTCGTCCACATGACTCTTCAGCTTTGTGGCTCTGCATGAAACTGCAAAGTGAACGCGATATGTTCTAATTTGCTGTTTAGTTGAGAGTAGTGGAAGGCATTGAAATGGCTTTGAAATGCTTTGGCTTGAGGTTAAGGATAAAACATCCATTGCCCTCTCTCTAATTATTTGTGTTTATCTTTGATCTATGAAAATGAATAACGAGCGTGGAAAACATAGATGGTTCACTTACATATTTATATGTGTGTGGCTAGCTGTTCTTTAATTAAATGAGCTCGTGATACTTACTTATTTTGTGTTATTAGTTTATTATATTATTGGAAAGAACGTTGAAACTTCAGAGAGAAAATGAAAGCTTTACTTTATGTGTTGAATTATTCAAAGTTGACGCGCATTCGCTTCATGCATGCTATGTGCTCATCGATATTTTTATTTTATTTTATAATTTGTTCGGATGTATGTATATTTAATATTACATATTCATTGTATTTCTTTTAGTATGTTTTTATCTTTTTGTGTAAGGTGCATGCGTTGAAAATAATTCATGAATCATTTAACTACTTACTCAATTAGATAGGAAAAAAAGACCGATTTGGGCCAGCCAACCGTGTGTGTATCTCCAGCTAGCATGTGATTCGTGTATGGAATAATACGCATAAGCAGTGAAAAGTAAAGGGACAAGCAACTTTGTTTGACTGTTATATAGTAATTCAATTTGTTTATTTCAGAATTTTGCATGATCCGCCCGGCTGGGTCAAAAGGTGCATTTTATATTGGACACAAAGTAGTCCAACAGGTATTTTCCTAGGAAACAACCACTTCCTTCATTCACGGCCAATTAATCCAATTAAAATACACTGAAGTTCCTATAAAAAATATTAAAAAAAAAAGAGAGAACATTTTGCTATTATCAATAGAAAATAAAGAAATTTAAGGAGACCAGATAATAGAAATATAGATGGAAAGACGAAAATCAAGATTCAAATGCTAATTCTAGATGTATTGTTCAAGTCGTGTGTAGAAGGCCAAACCCAACATCCCTATATTTATAGGGATAGTGGACTAATAGGTAGGAACATACAAAGAGATAAAATAATGATATAAGATAATAACTTGATATAGTCATCCACTAAAACAGAATAATTATAACATTTCCTTGATGACTATACAAAATAAACATGTCTCGTTAAAACCTGGCTAAGAAAAATTCGATAGGATAAAAATTTGACGATGAAAAAAGAGTTTAGTATTAATAGGAAGACACTTCTCCTCAATACACGTCATTTATGAAATGTCATTTGATTGACGCATCCCAATGTTACGCACGTGCTTCTTGAGAATTGATGTTGCCAATGCTTTTGTGAAAAAATCTGATGGGTTGTTTGTCACTTAAGCGAATCTTTATGTAGTCACCTTTAATTTGTGCAATACATGTTGCATTATCTTCATGCAATGTTGTTGGTTTGTCATCTTCTTTTACCAATTTGTGTACTCCTTTAATATATTGAGTCATGGTTCTTAGTCATATGCACTCACGACTTGCTTCATGAATAACTAGTAATCCCTCTGTCCTTTAATATAGGATCTTTTTGTAAAATTTTCTTGTCCCATAATATAAGACCATTTTCAAAGATCAAAATGCATTAATTATTTTTTTACAAAATTACCCCCATACAAAGGTGCATTAATTCTCTCTCTTAATAGTATTGAAAGATGAGAAGGGCAACTTGAGAAAAATAACACATATTTTGTACTAATTTAGTACTAATAACTAACAAAAAGTTATTTTCTTAAAAGGCGTGAAATGGTCAAATAGTCCTATATTAAGGGACGGGGGGATTATTATATTATGAATGGATTTGATGACACTTTTTTGACAAAATTTTAGCAATGCTATTTGAACATAGCGCGCCACACCAAAATACGCGACACCAGTCCGCACATGTACGGACCCCCTTTTTTTTCAAAAAAAAAATTAAAAAAATATTACAGATTTTTTTATCTGGTTAATCACGTTCACATATCTGGTTACAGCGATGCTATATGTCCCGAAAGAAATCATTCGCGAACATTGCGAATGCTAACGTGTCAAATGAAAATTGGCATCTTTCTCTGTGATTAAACATCGCAGTAAAACGACGCAAATGTCCAAAACAAAAACTGGCATCTTTCACTAAAATTGACACTTCATTATTTCAAAATAAAAATTGCCCAAAAATAAAACCACGCAAATGTCCATCCATCCTCTGCGATTCAAACGTTGGCATCTTTCTTCGTGATTCAAACATCGCGGTAAGCCATGGTAGCAACAGAGAGCATGGCGAGAGTAAGTTCTTGCGGTGGAGTAATCGTATTTGTGAAAAGTTTCAATCTTTCTCCATTGTTATTTAAGAGCTGCATACAGGTGCAATCTGATTTGGTCATTTTGAAATACCTAGACACCTATCGCAGAGGTGTTAATGAAGAGAGGGAGAAGAACCAATCACCACAGGTGTTAATGGAGGTGGGTAGGCATCTTTGGAGGGAGAGATGACGCCAGCGAAAGAGAAGGCGACGGATTGGGGGAGGGGGGTTCACGGTAATGCAGAAAAACGAGGAAAGGGAGAGGGACTTCGCGGGTAAAAAGAAGAGGCAGATGAACAGAGGAAGCCCTGGGATGAGGTTCGATGCAACGACGGTCCCTTAAGGCGATGGGTAGAACCAGATGGCTCAGGCGGTGGACCCTTGGACGGTTGCACGGTGGATGACAGGCTGCACAGCGGTGGAGATTGATGGCTGCTACGGTGGAGCGAGGACCATCACATGACGGATGAGGCGGACTCCAATCCGCTTGTGAAGGTGACACCTTGTTGCCATTGTGGCGGCGTCGTCCCTTGTCTGCTTCCGGCGACGGTCGTTGCCTTGTTGCCGTTGTGGCATCACCTTCCCTGTTTGCTTCCGACGACGTGGTTACCGTGGAATCATTGTCGGTGATGTAGTGAAGTATGTGAACAAATTGGGAAGGCCATCCCCGTCATTTTGGATCTAATTTGAAAAGAGAGAGAGAGAAACCGAAAAAGTCTATGCCATGTCACTTGTGAAATATCACGAGCCGCTGCTTCGCGATAATTAGCATTTCTCATCTGGTGAATGCTATTCATTATCTGGTTGATGCCAAATCCTGAAACTTTTGGACATCCCATTTTCTTATCTGGTTAATCACGTTCACATATCTGGTTAATGCTATTCATTATTTGGTTAATGTCAAATCTTAAAAACTTTTGGACATTTTATTTTCTTATTTGGTTAATCAAGTTCACATATCTGGTTAATGCTATTCATTATCTGGTTAATGTCAAATCCTGAAACTTTTTCTTATCTGGTTAATTAAGTTTAAATATCTGGTTAATGTTATTCATTATTTAGTTAATGTCAAAATCTGTGTTAACCAGTTAAAAAAATCTTAAAAAAAGAAAAGAAAAATTAAAAAAAAAATATTTTTTTGAAAAAAAACTTTGTCCGTACTGTACGGATATACGGTCCGTACAGTACGGACATGCAGTGTCCCGTATTTATGTCCAAATCTGTGTCAAAAAACATTTCTCAAATTTTAAATGACACTTAAAAAGCTATGAATGGAGTATATCATATATGGATAATAATTTCTTAAAAATATTACAAACGTACAGCTGGAAACCTATATATAGCTAGTCACATGAAGTATAGTTGAAGGCAAGTTCAAAAGTTGAAGAGTGCGTGGTCTCATTGAAAATTTCTTGGCACATACTCTAGCCAGAACCGGATAGATCGAGGAAGAATACAGAGAAACTCATTCAATCACGTGTTCTGTTGAAATTTTATTTATTTGGAGCTTAATTGCTAGTAGGAAGGTTAAAGCTGCTTTGAAACTTCGTTATTTCCAGCAAAATAAATAAATCATAAAAAAAATACAGTTTCAGTTTCTTGCCTTGGAGTTCATGTCTAAAGGTACATTAATTATTAATCATACAGCTATTAAAATCCTTCAAGGCAATTAAGGCAAAACGGTGTATGATAAAAGACACTGGGCTGGGGATGTCCTTCTGCCAGGTTTAGAAATTACAGTAAGAATTTCAACACTGTAGTATCCTGCAGGCATATTTAGTATTAGAAAATGCACTGAAAAGGACAATATATTGCACACTAGCTAGCTTCATCTGGATTAGGAAGATTTTGTGTTGAGAATTGAGATGGAGCTACGGAGAAAATTAAGGGTACCCATTGTGTCTTTGCTTTTCTCGCTACAACCACTGTTTTAAAAATCGGACTGAATCGGACGGCTTAACCGGTTAAACTGTGAACCAACTCTGTTTACGGTCTGGTTATTTTGACAGTTCGATCGCGGTTTTGTTCCGGTTAGAAAGGTTTAAAACGATTGAACCATAACCCGGAGGTCTTACCGGTTCAATGTCCGGTTCGGTTTTAAAAACATTGGCTATAACTAATGCAATTTTTATATGTTGTCTTGTCTTGAGGGAACTTCTAAGAAAACGAAATATGCCTGGGGAGGAAAACGCGGGTATGATGAGGTAACATACTTGATTGAACAATTGGAAGTTGGGACTGATGCAATTGTGTATTAATTAAGTACAAGTCATCTTAGCGTACTATTCAAAATTTATGTTCACTAAGGGTGTGTTTGGTTCACGAGAGAAAATGTGAAGAGAGAGTATGAAAAGAGAAAAAAAAGTGAGAAATTGGGTAGATTTTAGGTATTGATTGGAATAAGTGAAAGAGAAGAGAAAAAGAGAAGAGAGAAGTGTTGGTTATTTTTGAAAAGACATTAATATCCTTGATTAAAAATTTAGATATAAGAAGAGAATAAGGGTACAAATTGTAAAATACAACAAAAATGCGGTGCAACTCGTTTTCTTCGCACTTCAGCGAAGAAAACATTTTCGCGTGGGCCCCAGCGAATTTTATTCTCTCTTCACGTTTTCTATCATTTCCAATCAGGCAAAAAAGTTGTTTTCTCGACATTCTCTCTCGTGGTGTTTTCTCTCTCGGCGTTTCATGTTGAAACAATCACAGCGTAAGCGAGGATCTTGTTAGAACGTTAGACCAACCCAAATTTTAGGCTTATATTAAGAACTCTAATTGCTACACAAGATCCCTGCTGTTCTACGTGCTATGGCCCAAAGTATATCAGCATATACTGCATAAAAAAGTTGGGATTGCTATTTGCACTCCCCTCTTTTTTCTAACACGCCCACGAGTTCATTCATATGTTTTTTCCTTCCAAAATACCCCGATCCGTAAGTTAATTTTTGGAAGATATATTTGTTTGCACTCATTTTTCTTTCCAAAAGTTAATTTCTCGACAATGTTTATCTTCTAAAAGTTAACTTCCAGAATATCTTTCGGAAGTTAACTTTGGAACACATATATCTGAAGTTAAATTCTGGATTGGGCTATGAAGTTAAGTTCCGAAACTAAAAAAAATCTATTTCACGAAACACATCACTTTTCACGATACGCACCCACAATTTTTTCTACCCTGACTTTCAATTTCACACACCCACAAATTTTCTAGCGCACCGGGGAAATGGGTCTTTTGGGAGAGGGGTGCGGTTGGAGGAGGAGGGTGATGGGGGCACATGGGGAGGGGTCTGTTGGGAGTAGGGATGGCAATGGGTAGGGTACTATAGTACTCGTTTCCATACCTGCATTTAAAAAAAATACTCGTACTTGGACCTATACCCGCATAAGTAGCAACTTTAATACTTGTACTCTTATTCGTTGGGTACCTTAGTACTCATTACCAGCACTTTAATTAACTATGAAAAATAAAAAATTAACATCGATTAAAAAAACAATTGTAACTCAATTGAAAAATTATTCAAGCCTGACCATATAGGAATTATTACAAACAAAACTATTTAGCTAAACTAAAATACAATGTACTCCCTCTGGACTCATATAAGCAAAAAAATGTCATGTTTGGTTGTCTAAATTTAAGCAAACCTAACTAATTTTGCCATATTTAATGTCACAATACCCAAAATACCTATCGATTAATTTCACATTTTATTTTCCAATGATCCAGGGAAGGGGTGCATTGGAAAAAACAGGGGTGCTTGTAGTAACCCCAAAAAAGTTTGCGGCTATTTAAGTCTTGAGCCACTTTTTGGGCCATTAAGCATCAGAGTAATCATACCCAACATGAAAGGAAATAAAAAATGTTTTTTTTTTTTTTGTATACTTATCATTTTTGGATGCCTTTGTCTAGGTTGAGCCACCCTCTCCAATGGATCACCCCGACCCTTTTTGGATGAGAAAATTTGTTCTAGTCTTTTTTAAAAAATAAGTACAAGAAATAAGTGCATCAATTTAAATGCAAAATAAAAAGTGTAATTCACCAAAAAAATGCAAAATAAAAAAAAAATACTACATTGTATCAAAAAAGGGACAAAAACAGGTGCGGTTTGATGGTTAGTTCTAGCTTGACGATGTGTCCAAGTCTTTCACTCCCACTTTTTATTAAAGTGGATGACGTCAATGTCAAACAATGGAAAAAATGTATTTTGTACAATGGAAAAAATGTATTTTGTACAATGTATTTATTTTTAATAATAGAATCATCTTAATTTGTATAGCTATATAATTGTCTCAATTAAATTTGACAAGGGGAGAAAAAGAAAAAGCTAAATTCGACAACTATCTCGGCACAAATAGTTCACATTTAGTTTTGTGATTGCATTTAAAGTAATAAAATTCACAAGAGAATCTTAAAATTTAGAATACATTTGCTTATTTGGGAAGCAATGACATGCTGATTAGACCAGCGATTCCAATTTGGGGGAAAGGGTGAAACTTGGGGACATTAACAAGGGTGGCATAGAAACAGATTATACCAGCAAACAAACAACCGCAGATATTTCTCAAGAAAGACAAAACGTAATTGCTACATTTGCAACACGTCGAAGCTTTATCTCTTTCGAACTTATTGCTTGCTACATCTGTAAAGATTAGCACATCCCTATGCTATTGCGGAATTGGTTTATGAGTTTCGTTTCCCAATCTTTCTCAGAATATGTCTGCTTGTTTAGCTTCCACCAGGTTTCTTCCACGAGAAGCTTTTAAATATTCCTGGAATATTTAATCTTCCATATTTGACAGTGCTAACTGTAGAAATTTTGGTGGTTCTTTTATTGAATGATTTGATTTCAGTTTAAATTTGGGTCATCTGATATGCAGCAATTGCGGATTTTAGTTTCATAGCATGTGCAATTGTGCATGTTAGACTTTCGATTAGGAAGGTCTCAAATCACGCTTGGACAACTATATAGCTTTTGCCTAAGGTAATTAATTTCAAAATCACTTTTTCAACGGGAACCTAAACATGCCATTAATCAAGGACACGCCAAAGTTGAGTATTCTAGCTGCATAGTTCTAGAGAGTAATTATTAGTAACACCCTCACTTTTGCTAGTCTGCATCCCAATCTGGAAATTAACTTTTGGATGTGTATTTTGTATATTCCCAAAGTTTATTTCCAAAAAATTTTATACCGTTCAGAAATAAACCTCCAGCAAAATGAAAGTGTTTCGTGAGTATTTTGTTTTAGTTAAAAAGTGGTGTCAATAGTTTTTTTTTATTTTTTATTAACAAAGTGGTGTCAATAGTTATTATTCTCATAGTTTGTGTGGTGCTTGGTTGGACCCTAGTCCATGACATAGTTGCCTACGCAATGATGCCACATAAATTATCATTAACGAATATTAAGCAACTTCTTTTGTTAAAGCTTTGCTTTTTATTTATTAAATAAAAATAAAAATCTTGCGCTGCATTAATGCATTCGCACTCTTAACTCTTACACTATGTTTGGGAGGAGAGAAGGAAAGTGGAGGGAAGAGAAAATTTCTTGAAAAATATAAAAAGTGTGCATGGATAAGTGTGACAGGCCAATAATAATGTGATACATCATCAATTTTTTACTTTAACCAATAAACTTTCTTTCTTCTCATTTTCTTTCCTCCTATTTTCTTACATACCAAACATAGCCTTAAGTACGGGCCAAACAGTGGAAAGCAGATTAACGCAACAATGCCTTTCTGCCGAGATTAAGGGCCACAACATGGTACTGAACAGTTCATTGCGTGTCATAATTTGGGCATAAAAGTTAGTAGTTTATGATTTGTGCTTAATCAGCGCTTCATTTGCATGCTTCAATCAGCCAATGAACTAGGACCCATCATGTGGCCATTCTTGCCTAGCTAATAATTTCACGAAGTGAGGTGGTTATGGTGACTATAAAAACCATGAGCCCATCACATGGCATGGGTATCCTTCTCTAGCAAATAATTTTGCCAAGAGGTAGTTGTGATGACTATGAAAAACATGTTGAGAAAGAACCCTCAAGCACTAATTAGTACTCCTTCCGTCCCAATATATATGTTACATATAAGAAAAAAAATTGTCCTAAAATATATGTCATTTTCTATTTTCAATGTAATATTAAGAAAAGTGTTATCAACACACTATCTAACACTCTTTTTTGAATAATCACTCTCTTATTAGTTAAAATTTAAATGAGTCCCACTAAATCATGTGGGTCTCACATAAATTTAGTATAACTCATATGAATTTCAACCAATAGAAGAGAATGTGTTGAAAAAAGAGTATTAGAGAGCGTGTCCCTAACATTTCTCGTAATATTAAATATTTTTTGCCAATTGTACCATCTAATACTTCGCTTTGCATTTAAAACATAGTTAATACAGCAATAGTTAATATGGTAAAATTATGACTATTTCTTTTCATTTATTATTTTTTCTTAAACTGTATGATGTAGCCAAATACGACATATATATTGGGACGGCCGGAGTAGTGCTTATCTGAAATTTTGATTCTAGTTGAACGTCCTTTGTTTCACAGGTTTTTTTAATCTTCACCTAGCCACAACACCATAAAATGGCATCCTCTAGACTTTAGCATTTGTAATTGTACTTGTCATAAACAACAACAACAACAATAACAATAATATGGCTATTCATATCATATTGTTATATAAATAGACTTATATATTATATATATAAGAAAAGAGGGCACAACCTCAAATTCTGTTCAAGTCACTCCCAGAATGAATTTTATCTACTTATAAGTCAAACACATAACCATAAAGTACTCTAATGGTAAAACCCAAAGAAAACATCAACATAGTCCCACCTGTCACCTCTCTGCTCTCAAAATGAAATGAAACCCATTTCAGAAAACTGATAATGCAGACACCAATAGGCAAACAAGCAAGGATCCCACTGAAATTGGGAATAGTGCTGATGCCGTGCTCCCTACAGATGGTGCTGGTGCTGGAGATAGCTCATTTGCAGGACCATTCAAACCTGGAGCTGCACCAGAAGATGTTGGAGAGGTTGCAGAAGATTGTGGTGACAGACCTCCAGCTAAACAGAAACAATAACTCCATTAGGAACACCAATAATGTCCAATTGTCTAACTCCGGAGATCAAAACAATCAAGATTTTTCATATAATATATAGCATGTAGAAAATTAAATTACTCTTTAGCATAATCAAATGTACAGAAGTACACATTATAAATCCTGAAGGGTTAAAAGATAACAGCAAGACAAAATAATAGACAAGCCTAAAACCCTGTCTATATTATTGACAATTCTTTAAACCAGTAATAATTGGCAAAACTCCAAGTATCAGCAGCTGTTGTAGACCCAGTATTGTTAGGTAGACAGGCATAGAGCATTTAAACTGCAACAAGGCAGTGAAGACCACAGACATATGTAATATAATCATGATTAATTTAAAGATTTGTTCTTTAAAGAACAAAATGCAGCAAAATTGGTCTCAAAATCAATAATTGATACTGTGGTAAAATACATATGTAACTATAATAAATCATCAATTTAAAATCTTGGCAATTAATTTTCCAATCCTAAAACTCCAAAATACACCCCTCAGTTTTGCTGAAAATTCTATCCAGAAGAAAACACCCAGTAAAAAATAAACAAACCCACAAAATCAGATATGTAATTCCTAATATTTATTTAAGCTTAAGGGGCCAAACAATATCAAGCAAGTGATTCCACTTGTCATATTAAGCAAGTTATTCCACTTGTCATTTGGAACAAAAATTCAACATAAAAAAAACACTATTTATATCGAGATTTGTAAATGGCGGGAGTAGGAAAAGGTAACAAACAACTTATAATAAGTGAGAAACATACCGGGAGCAGCAGCAGGAGTTTCAGACACTGCAAAACAACAAAGCCCCCAAAGTAACTAACATGATAAAGAAAGGGAGAAAATTACTCATATATGTGCATAAAAATGAAAACTTTCTTCAGCAAAATAAGAAATGTGAGAGGAATAAGGCAGAATTTACTGACATCCACAATTAGTAGCAGAAGGAGCAGAGACTTTGCATGCAGCAGGAAGAGTGGTAGCCTTGGTGACATTCAAGACAACACCAAACTGAGCACTGCTCTTAAAGGCCTCACAGAGACAAGAAGGAGCAGTTTTGAGAACAGACTTCAAGCCAGAACAGCAAGTACCCTCAGGTTTGGTTGTGGTACTACCGTTGGTGACAAAGGACAAGCAATCAGCCATGGTTAAAACCAGGTTTGAGCAATCAACGGATGGTGCAGGGGCATGATGGGTTGAGGTTGAACCACCTTGAGCTAGATCAACGGCCCAGATGGCCACAGCACACAGAAGAATGACTGAGAACTTTGAAGCCATTTGGGAAGAAAGAGAATGAGAGAAAAGGGGGGTTTGCAAGAGTGAAGGGGGAATACTATTAACAATGTGGTGGTATCATTTTGTTGTTTGTGGGGGGAAGTTAAATAGAAGTTGCATTGCGTGGAGAACTGGAAATGGTGGGCATTTATTGAAATATTTACAACTTTTGATTTTATTTTATTTTTTTCTGTAGGGAAAAGGTTGTAACTTTGCAAGAGTTATGATGGAGAGAGATGGTGGGTGATCTTTTTTAAAAGGAGAGGGGAGGTGGGAGTTTATCTTGCCATGTGGCTACAGCATTGAGTGGGATGAAAATGCAATTGTGTGCATGTGTCATGTAGTTCGCCTAGCTCCACTTGGTACAATGCAATGGTGGCAAAATGGGTTGAACTTGGTACTCGCTATGGACACGCGATGGGTAGCTTAACATGTACGTGTGGGTAAAATAAACGAGTTTACTTGCTATTTAACAAGATGGGGCGAGTAGTGAGGTACCTATACACGAAATTACTTAAGTGTTCTTAGAGTAATTGTAAGAAGTGTGTTTTTTTAAAAAAAAGAAATGTAAGAAAAAGCACATACGGTCAGCAAGGAAAAGGTATAGGCTTATCTCAATTACTCTGTTCACACAATTAAAATATTAAATGAAAGAAACGATAAAAGAAATGTCATCAAAGGTCGTTGCCCTAACTAAGTAAATTGAGTAAATGAAATAAAACCCCTTCTTGCGTCGTAACAGAGACATACGAGAGAGCAGAGCACAGGCGAGGGGGAAAGCATTAAGACCAAGAGACAGAGGTGCACAGTGGGGGCGTGCATGCGGCGACCATGCCTCGTGGTGGAGGCGCGCACGAATGTGGTAGTGTGCATCTCCTGGCCGTGCCACGACAGTGCACTACGACAGGGTGTCACGATGAAACAAATTTGTGAGTCTTCTTGGGCGAGGAGAGAAATGGATGTAGTAGAAAGAGGGGCGAAGATGAGAGATTTGAGGGGCTGAGATGACAAGACAAGAAAGGCTGAACATAGGAATCACCAACATATGGTCATGTCAGTGACGATAAGGGTTCGTCTCTTCCTTCTGAGTTTAATGCTTTTCATCGATTGGTTGTCTTGGAATTTATTCCAAGTGTATATTCTCAATTGGAAAGTTGGTTGTCATGCTTGATTTAAAATTGATTGTCATATTGTGATTAATTAATGAGTGAGGTATTTTGATTTGTAAGGTATGATACATAAATTGTGTTGAGTTTTCAAGTTTTTATAAAACTTATAAATCTTATTTAAGAATCGAGATAATGAATATTTTGTTTGAATGTTTTGGTAGAGGCAGTCAAGGGACGAAAAATCTTGTAAATTCTTGTGTATCCCCCATCTTCTACCATTAACATGTGTGCTTTTCTTCCCAAAAAATTTTGTCACTATTTTTTAAATAAGTTATATTCGATACTATTTTATTATATTATAATTATAATTGCTTCAACAATTCATAATTATTCATATTTCCTCGGCAATTTACAATTATTATCATTTTCTCATTTTTTACCTTTTTTATACTACAAAATTTATCACTGTTGACCAGGGTTACATAGAGAAATTTTGTAATCACTGTTGACTTCCTATAATTATGAAAAAAACAAGAATTTCTCATAATTATAGGAAGTCAACAGTGATTACAAAATTCTTGTTTAAAATTAGAATAGTCCATTCAATCATTTAAAATTTATCATAAGAATAATATAAATAATTACTTTGATTTTTTTTTTATACATATTAGGTTTCTGTTTATGTGTACTACTTAGAAAAAAATTCTTGTGCAATCATCATGCTTTTGCTAATGCCACGCCATTTTCCATTTTTCCTCTCCGAAATGAATAAAAGACGACTTTGTGACTGGATCAACTAGTTGGGAAGGAAGAAAGCGTTTGACCTTCTCTACTTTCCGAAGCTTAGTATCGTGATCCATGGGTGTTTGTTTCATGAATACCAAATTTATTCCCAAAAATATAAGGATGGATTAAAAGTTTTCATATTTTAGTACCAAAAAAAAAAAGTTTTCATATTTGTTATAAGGGATTAAAAAACTATTCCCAAGAAAAAACTATACTCAGGAAGGAAAAAAAAAGTTTCCCATGTTGACGGGAATTTTATATCATCCCCTTAAATAATGGGTAATTTTTATTCTCATGTGGGTGGGAATCAGTTTTTTTCAAAAAATTACTATACTACCTCCACTACTCCACTACCCGTAAGTGATTTTATATATCTTGGGTATTTTAAAACTTATAACACAAATTCCTAAAAATATGTATTACAAATCAAACATATCTAAGTTATTTCCGAGTGTTGTAAATAAAGTTTTTTTGGAAGATAAAATATGAACCAAACAATTTTTTAAAACTTATTCAGGAATAGGATTCCCACCGTTGTATTCCTCGGAAACTAGTGAAAATTTTTTGTCTCCAAAACAAACACCACCTAACTAATAAGGTCTCGAACCCCTATTTTGAATGTGAACATATGACAAGAAAAGGGAGACTAACACGTTTCAAACAAATTAATAATGAGGCATCCACCCGTGTTTGCCCCGTACTTTCAAACAAACTAATGAGGACATAGGTCTCGAACCCCACTTTCAGATCCAACCATGGCTTGAAGGAAACGTGAGAAAGGAATATGTATATTTGAAAACCAACAATTTACACAGTGAAGATAATTTTGAGTTCATTAGTTTCTTTTGATATAAGAGTTCATTAGTTTATATTACAAGCATATGGAAAACAAAATACCAAAACAACTATATAATCATTTCACATCAAGTTGGCCACAAAAAATGCATAAATTATCAGAGACTTGGGTAATTTGCATTTAAGCTATGGATTAAAATTTTTGCATTGCAATTGTGCTTTGATGTTTTGCAATTGTTCCTGATTATTAAGCTTGTGGTCTCTTGCAATCCCTTTGGTGGATAGTAGAGAAAGGCTTACACTCTGTCATCTTTGAAATGAATTGCAAGCAAGTTGTGGATGATGTGCTTATTGAGAAAACCAACAAGTCTGACTATGATGTCTCAACGGAATGCAGATTTATTCTAGCTATTAACAACAAAGTTGTTTTTGTGAAGAGAGTCTTAAAATTTTTTCTAATAAATCCTTGTAAGCTACAATCAATTGTAATTTTCGGTTTGCCAAAAACAGGCTAATGTTATAATCTATCTGATGATGCTCAAGCCACTGATATTATGATCAATTGGTAATGGGCCGAGACACCTAATATTGATCTATATAGGAGAAAGTGTAGACTTAACACTTGCCCATGATAAGAGGTGTCTAGGGTTAATATATAGTAAGGCTACGTCCCATTTGCTGTCACGTGATTAGTTGCTCGCTTTACGGTTTGTCCCATTGAGAACCGGGATCCCGGAGCGTGTGATCAGGCAAAGGAAGATTTGTTTTTTATTCTTTGAGGAGCTCTACGAGACAAGTTGATTCTCGGTAACCGTGATTATGTCTTCGACAAATAAGTACTCTAACCGTTATTTTAATTTCATATAATAGATCATATTGAGATTTACAGCGACGAGCTGATAGTAGTGTTCATGCTCTAGCAAAAGTGTCTATTTGTTATGCTCCTCTTACTATTTTTTATTCTATTCGGTATTGGATTTGACATATTATTTGAAATGAATTGAAGTGATTTGGAATGCCTAAAAAAATAAAAAGAAAAATAAAACTTACCTAACAAGAGCTGATCCTAAGGCTATGTTTGGTATGTAAGAAAGTGGGAGGAAAGAAAATGGGGAGAAAGAAAGTTAATTGGTTAAAGTGTAAAATTGATGATGTGTTATATTATTATTGGTCTGTCACATTTATCAATGCATCTTTTTCACACTTTACCAAAAATTTTCCTTCTCTTCTATTTTCTTTCCTCTCTCCCAAACATGCCGTAAGTGTCACTCGTGTAGAACAAGTGGAACGTACCATTGCATTGGTGGAACCTTCCAATTGCCATTTTCGTGGGTTTGTGGGGTTGGGAGAGCCTAGTAGTCAATTTCAAAACTGCCAATAGATGGCTGAGCCTGAGCCAATCATTTTGACCGAAAGCTCCTCCTTTTTTCTTTTTCTTTTTCAAAGCTACTGTATTGTTAAAGCTTGATAACTACAGAGTATAGAGCCTTCAAAGCTACAGCAAGGTTTAGTAGGATGGAAAATCAATATGCCTAAACAATACCGAGAGAAATAAATCCAAATTAAAATTAACTTGAGAGGCGGTGGGTTCTCCTTTATCAACCTACTTTTATCAAAGGGAACCCTACCATACGTGTCTTCACCAAATTTGTTCTCTTCCTGCCCAACTTCTCTGCTACGATTTCGTGTTTTTTTTTTTTACATTCTTTGCTACGTTTCTGTTTTCTTACTTTGTTATTTTCTTTTTTTTTATTTTTGTACATCTTACTTTGCTATTTTCGACGGTATTTTACTATTTTGCTGTAAACTCAGTCACAAAATTTTTCTCTGCACATTTTTTTTTGGAGTACGGGATAAAAAATTTATATGAGTAAATAAATATTTAAATTGGTTTTCACAAATATCACAGAAATCAATTTAATCCATTAGAAATAAAAAAAACTGATTTAGTTTTTAAAAACCTCAAATATAGATCAAATTAGTATCTGACAGAGACTAAAACACTCTTAAAAATTATTTTAAAAAAGACTAATTTGACCGGATTTTAAGATTTTTAATAACTAAATGGTATTTTTCATATCTCTATAACTAAATTAGTCTCCATAATTTTTATCGAGAACCAATTTAGATATTTACTCATTTTATTTTTAACAAGACAAAAACGTATATGACATGCATTATATTTTCACTCCTCATTTTCTTCTTTTTTCATTTCATCTCATGCTCTAAAATTTTCTTTCTTTTTATCTTTATTTTACTCTCTCATTTTTTTTCGTTTATGCTTCTTCTCCTTTCTACATCAGGAAGTCATTGTATCTTCCTCTTTTAAACACATCAAATTTATAAATATTTTAATTATTTATAAATAATTATTTTATTTTTAAGTCCTTACGGGAAATAAATACATGTTATGAATAGTATAATTTTGATGTCTTTGAGTACATATCAAATTTATAAATATCTTTATTATTTATAAATGATAATTTTACTTTTAAGTCCTGATAGGGAAACAATACATGTTATCTGTATAATTTCATTATCTTTGAGCACGTATCAAATTTTATAAATATCTTTATTATTTAAAAAAATATTATTTTGATTGAGTCCCTACCAGAAACAATGTGTTGTCAGTATAATTTCATTATCTTTAAACACATATCCAATTTCATAAATGTCTTTATTATTTATAAATGATTATTTTCTTAAGTCCCGACGGAAAAATATTACATGTTATCGGTATAATTTTATTGTCTTTGAGCATATATCAAACTTTATAAATGTCTTTATTATTTATAAATTATTATTTTGCTTGAGTTTCGAAAGAAAAACATTACATGTTATCGGTATAATTTCACTGAATCTAAGCACGTATCGAATTTTATAATTTTTTTTATTTATAAATAATTATTTTACTTTCGATTTCTTACGGGAAAACAATATATGTTATGACATAATTTCATTGTCCTTGATAACGTATCAAATTTATAAATATATTTATTATTTATAAATGATTATTTTGCTTTTGAATTCTGACATGAAAACAATACATGTTATTAGTATAATTTCATTGTCTTTTAGCACATATGTCATTCAATTTTATAAATGTCTTTATTATTTATAAATAATTATTTTGTTGTTGAGTCCCGACGGGAAAACATTACATTTTTAAAAAACTAAAAATAGCTATTTATGTTGTCACAACGTAAAACTTTAATTTTATAAAAAGTATATTTTAAAGAAATTGAGGACATTGCAACTAAAGTAATCATATTGGGAATATACGACTAAATTACTATTATCTATCTAGCTCATTCATCGTGATATAATAACATAAGCTTTTATTTTCTCTTTTATATTACAACTAAAACAGAGGCATTAGAAACATGCGAAAAAAACCAATGTGACTCATGCAATAGCACGAGTATTCTGGCTAGTTTAACTAAAAAACAAATTAACTTCGGAAGATTTTTCTTCAATACAGTCCGTTTCGCACGGGTATCTGGATAGTTTAACTAAAAAACAAATTAACTTCGGAAGATTTTTCTTCAATACAGTCTGTTTTCATTTTAACCGCTTACAACAAGACAAGAAGAGATTGTCTTATTATTTTATGGTCTAATATGTCAGGAGCCTCATGACCAGAAACCAAAATAAGCTAGAAACACATTATTCTTTCTTTTCTTTTTCTTTTTTTTTGGTACACACATTATTCTTTCTTTAGTCCGCTTTTACATGGAAAAATCCTCAATCCTGTACAAAATAATAATGAACAGTATATATTATGTTATGAACAAGCTGGCGTTACCCAACTCGGCATGAACAGTATGTTATGAACAAGTGTGAAACGATAGTTGTAGTATTAATATTGGCTTCGTACAAAACCCGGAAAAAAAAATGTTGGCTTCGTACTAAAGCTGCACAGAGTACCATGGCATTGACCAAAAAGCAAAGACAAATGCTACCCGCACCCCCCTTATTGCTAGTCGCACCCCCTGAAAAGGGGCCCCACATCAGTTGGACAAGAATACCCTTCTGCATTTGGATTGGACTGATAGGACAAGACAAAAGCTGCCACCAATTTTTTGCATCTTTTTTTTTTGGCCTTTTGATATGAACGTGAATTAGAATCACGTACATGCAAGTAAATTAAATTCGTCGGTCCGTGAATTGAATTCACGTAAGTTACGTAAATTAAGTTTACGGAAGGGAAAAAAATTAAACTAGTTACGTGAATTGAATTTACGTAAATTACGTGAATTGAATTCACGGAAGGGAAAAAATTTTAAACTGGATACGTGAATTGAATTCACGTAACTTACGTAAATTCAATTCACGGAAAAGAAAAAATTTTAAACTCTTCACATAAATTCAATTCACGGAAGAGAAAATTTTTTAAACTAGTTACGTAAATTCAATTCACGTAACTTACGTAAATTAAATTCACGGAAGAGAAAAAATTTTAAACTGGATACGTAAGTTACGTGAATTCAATTTACGTATCCAGTTTAAAATTTTTTCCCTTCTGTGAATTGAATTTACGTAAGTTACGTGAATTGAATTTACGTAAGTTACGTGAATTGAATTTACGTAACTAGTTTAAAAATTTTTCTCTTCCGTGAATTGAATTTACGTGAAGAGTTTAAAAAAAAATTTCTTCCGTGAATTGAATTCACGTAACTTACGTAAATTCAATTCACGGAAGAGAAAAAATTTTAAACTCTTCACGTAAATTCAATTCACGGAAGAGAAAAAATTTTAAACTAGTTACGTAAATTCAATTCACAGAAGGGAAAAATTTTAAATTGGCTACGTAAATTGAATTCACGTAACTTACGTATCCAGTTTAAAATTTTTTTCTCTTCCGTGAATTGAATTTACGTAAGTTACGTGAATTGAATTTACGTAACTAGTTTAAAATTTTTTCTCTTCTGTGAATTCAATTTACGTAAGTTACGTGAATTCAATTGACGTAATTTACGTAAATTCAATTCACGTAACTAGTTTAATTTTTTTCCCTTCCGTAAACTTAATTTACGTAACTTACGTGAATTCAATTCACGGACAGACGAATTTAATTTACTTGCATATACGTGATTCTAATTCACGTTCATATCAAAAGGCCAAAAAAAAAAAAGATGCAAAAAATTGGTGGCAACTTTTGTCTTGTCCTATCAGTCCAATTCAAACGCAGAAGGGTATTCTTGTCCAACTGATGTGGGGCCCCTTTTCAGGGGGTGCGACTAACAATAAGGGGGGTGCGGGTAGCATTTGCCAAAAGCAAATGGGTAGATAAACTAGGGGAAATTGAAATTGTTTATAAATATGACTTCCTTGATACTATTAATTTCATAAATTGATCTACCGTTAAGGGGCGTTTCTTTTCTAAATAATAAAAAATTGAAATTGTTTATAAATACGACTAACCTAATATTAAATATTTATTTTTAAGTTGTGAATTTCAATAATGGGTATTGCCGTTCTAAATCTCCTTTGTCTTTTAGGCTACATAGATTTTTTTTTGTTAACCACCTAATTAGTCATTTGGCCCGGGTAACACCCTAAATTATCCCCACGAGTCGGCCCTTCAAACCTATAACTATGAGACTAATCCTCGAACAACGATTTGTACAGGTCCAAGGGCACTCATTTGCTTTTACCCCCAACTGTTCGGCCACCTCCTCACAAGATGAAGAGACTGCTGATTGAGTTTCACTACCATCTCAACCACCCCTTGTGGGTCTAGGCTATTTAGATGACAACTATAGTAACTTTGGAAAAATCTAAAAATGTCCCTTAATATAAAAAAAAGATAAAGAAAAAAATGGAAATGTATATTTCTATTGAAAATAAAAGAGAAAATTAAAGGAGGCGGAAAGTGAAATGGACTGAGCATGAGTCGTTCACATGATGATCTTCAATGATCATGATTGGTCTGGTCCCCCAATTAAAACGCCTCCCATGTTTGTTTTCCGACCATGCTATAAGGATTACTATGTACTATTTGGACGTGGACAGCCTTGGAAGAGGACATCAAACAGAATGATAGAGATGGAAAGAGAGAGACAGAGGTGTTCAAAACTTCAAATTTGGAGCAGTAATTACCTGACAATTATTTTTTTCCGTTGAAAATTTTTGAATCAAAATCTTTTGAATAGCAGAGACGCACATAATTATGAGATTGGGTCCAGTGAGTGCAAATGATTATAACAGATGGGATTTGGACTCACAAGCACAGGCATAATTAGTGACAATTACGGAAGCAAATTCCATAATCGTCGCCAAAAGGGAACAAACAACACTTATTATACCTGGTGGTGTTGTGTGCCCCCGAAAGCAAAAGGAAAAAAAAGGCAGATACGTTGTTAATTTTGTAGACATTGACGGGATGCTAAAATTGAAAAAGGCATCGATAGCTTTTTAGAATAGTTGGACATTGCGTTATTTTAACCCATTGCATTGTCAATCGGCAACTTCCCACAATCATCAATGGAAAAATTGAGTTCAAATTATATTATATATGGCTAAGTTCTTTATTTTCAAACCATTCCATGCTTGATATAGATGAGGATCATGATGTATTAGTTAGGTGATAGGGCCCTTTCATACTTTAGATTATATAATAACATTAAAATGTTCTGTTTTGATTATTTTAATTATTTTTCTTATAACGTTAACTAAAGAATGCCAGGAGGGTTTTCTCTGGTGGGAATTGAGATGTGGCCCAATTCATTCTTTTATTCTCAAAGAATGTTGTTCTGGCCTTTATCAATTGTAGTCTCATTCTGAGATCCACTTTTTTGTTACATGAGATCCAAAATTTGATTGGCAATCTCTGAAATTTAAGAATAACATTATTTTTTTAAAGGAAGAATAATATTATTGGGGAGGCAATACCATGACAGTAGTATGACTGTTAAATAATTATATTTTTTTCTCAATTAAAACACAAAAAATATAAACGATGCATATTAAAATATCATAAAACTATTTACATATATAATATGATTTTTCCTTGTGTTTCAATTATAAATTAATAAGTTTTCTTTGTAGTATACAGTACTTGTAGAATGAATCATAAACAATACATTTGAAAATAAATAAAATGGTTTGGATGCCACGTGTCAAAATTTTAGAGCACCAGTAAAACAAAAAAATTCAGAATGAAAGGTTAAGATTTAATGTATTTGCTTTGGATTATGATCGGATGTCTTCCCTTAGTTTGTACGAGACTGAAGGCCCATAAGCGAAGCTAACAATAACCAGACTTATAAAACATAAAACATTGATTGGAAAAATTAACCAAATTAAATCACTCAGGAGCGTGAAAATAGCGGAAGGAGGGGTCAATTCCATCAATAAAGATAAATCAAATCCCTACTGTTACAGCCTAAATGTCTGTTAAATATAGAATGTTTCCTTCTGACATTTAAATATATCCCATATTCAAAACGTGTTTTGAAAAAAAAAATAAGAAACGAAATGGGAACACAATAAATCAGTCCCCTACTGTTACAACCTAAATAGATGCTGAGTATAGAATTTTCCCTTCTGAGATTTGAATGCATGCCACATTGAAAACGTGGTTCTCTAATATATAAAACGAAATTGGAATACATTTGATTCAGACGAATAAATATTAGCAATAATCGTAATTAACATATACAGATATTATTTTGTACAGAGATAAAATCAATGAATAAAATCATTGACGTTTGCCTGTTGATCATATCCCTCCAAAGATTTGTAAAATAGCTGTACAGGAATAATTAATTTTGCCAATCAAAACAATCAAAATTTCTTTAGAGTGTAGTAACAAATCATAATTCACAAATCACAACCCTAATTTTGAATGAATTTAATGAGATTGATACATTCTGAAAGCAGTATGCTTGGCTATTTAAGGAGCTGCTTGCTAGGGCTACTATTCAACAACAAGCTGTAACCCATCCGATCAATTGTTGTGTCATTTAACACCCATTTCACAAGAAAATGGCGCCTAAATACATTTTTGTTTCTGACATTGATTCAAAAGATGAAATACCTTGAGTACTGATGCGGGTTGTCCGTAAATGGCTGGTTTTAGACACTGACCACCCTAGTGAATATTTCTCTTTAGAACTGGTCCTAATGGACAACAAGGTTTGTACATAATGATGTCCATCTTCCTGTATATTTTATAAATTATCCGTTTCCTGTATATCATCAATTTTAAATTTCTGATCAGCTATGTACAAATGTTTTCAGGGTGACCGAATTGGTTGCACAATACGCAATCAGCTGGTCTACATGTTCCGTGACAGGTTGGTAGAGGATGAGGTTTACCTGCTCACAAAGTTGTTTGTGGTAGCAAATGTGGGAGAGTATCGCGGGACACACCATCCTTACAAGTTGAGTTTTGATTACAAAACTAATGTTGTCAAGCAGAGTAAAATAAACTACCTACTAATCAGTTATCAGTTTACTCCTCCTGCTGATGTTTTTTCTTCCACTTATGACGTCAATTATTTAGTGGGTACGTATTTTTAAACACATGTATACAATTTTAACATCCCTCACTGTTTTCATTCTCCTACAAACTCTATTATGACACTATCAAACTAACTGATTTGTTCAAATATTAATAGATTTGATGAGAATCATTATTGGAGTTAGTAAAGAAAGGGAATATTACAAGATAGGTGAGAAATCCAAGCTTATAGTCATTGAGTTAGATAATGAAGGGTATCGTTTCAAAGTAACTCTGTTTGGAGATGAGGTTGATGCCTTGAACACATTCCTTGCATCTGGTGACACAATAAATGTTGTGGTTGTCATTCTCTTTGCCAAAGTTAAAAAATGGAGTGGTATGTTCATATAATTTTTGTGATATAGTATTATTATTTTGTATATCAATGGAGGATACGCATCTGGTTTAATATATTTTTTTGAGACAGGTAATAACACTATCAACAACAATTTTTCAATAAAGATACTGTTTAATCCAGACATTCCTGAGGTGCACCGTTTTAAATCTTCCATGGTTGTCAAGCTAGGCACACCAAACAAGGGTTTAAGTCAGTTGCAGAAAAAAAAACAAAAAGCAGTATCAATGATGACTTCCTCAACTTGACTCCTAGGGCTACTATTAAGCAGATGAAAGATGCTTATCTTAAAAACAAGCAGATCATTTCAACTGAAGTAATATAACCTACTTAAACTTTCACTTATTTTTTATATTTGCCAGTTTTCATGTTTAATATGTGTATGTTTAATATGTTTACACTGGTGTAGTTTTAACTGGATGATGTATATAAAATACCTAATATTGGATATGGTATCAGGATTCATATTTTGTGATATTGGCAACCATAACTAATATGGTCGATGAGGATATGTGGTATTACACCGCCTGCAGCCGTTGCACGAGAAACGCAACACCTGATTCTGGAATGTATTACTGTGGAAAATGCAAAAAAAAAAAACATGTCATAGATGTCACCCCAAAGTAAGCAATGCTTCTTTAATATTTACAAAAACTTGCTTTATATTATATGATTACATTTTTTTGTCAAACTAACTGATATTATACATTTAAATGTTTTTCAGTTTTTTGCTGAGGCTACGTGTGAAAGATGGCACTGGTTGTGCCACATTTGTGATGTTTAATCGTGATGCATCTTAGTTTTTAAAAAAGACTTGTGCAGAGCTTCTGCTAGAGTACAACAATGAAGGTGGTGTACTCCCAAAGGAACTATCTGACCTTCAAAATCAAACAATTATGTTCAAAGTTGGGTGTGATCGTGTAACACCCCAACTTTTCCTAAGCTTAGTAATTAGAGACCCTGAGTAAAAAAGGGATTTAATCCCTAAGGATTAATGAGGTTAATGCCCTTTAATTTAGCGTTTTAACGCAAAGTTAAGCCTAAGGGGTAAAATAGTAATTTCCCCCAAGAATTTAGGAAATGTGGGACTAATTTTTTATGAGTAGTTTAATTTATTAATTTACCTAAGGTTGAATTAAGGACCAAAGGATAAATTAAGAAAATTAAACGTGGACTTGTTAGTCAATTTTTACTAATCATATGCTTTTAGTCCCACCATACACCTTACTTATCCTTGGCTCACACAAGCACTCTCCCTTTCCCCCTAATACACACACACGCGCGATCAGGGAAGAAAGAAAAGAAGGAAACAGAAGCAGAGAAAAAGAAAGAAAAGGAAAAGAGAAAGAAAAGAGAAGAGGGAAAAGGGGGGTGGACTCACGATGGAGAAGAAGAAGGGAGGAGGTCACGGCGCGACGGCTGGCCGGAGGAAGGAAGACCGAGAGGACGAGAGATAGAGACAGAGAAACAGAGGGAACGAGATAGAGAGAAAGATATTGAAGAAGAGGAGGAAAATGGAAGAGGAAGAAGAATCAAGACCCAAAGGGTGGAAGATTGAAGAAATGAGATGGAGAAGATGAAGCTTAAAGCTTGGAAACAAGTTTCCATGGAAGATGTGTTAGGGTTCAAGGCCTAGAAATTGGGGATTATCCCCAAATTCCTCAAGCCTTAAGGTAACATAGAAATCCCCAATTAAAAACCTCTCTTGGGGTGTGCTAGAGTTAATTGCTTTAATCCTTGATTTTAATGTCTATTGAGTAGAAGTTGAGATATTTGAGTGGGTTTGATTAAGGGTTGGATGGCTACCCCCAACCTCCCGCAAATAATTATGTGATGTTTGCCCCATTGCGAGATCCACCGAGCTCCAATCGGAATAAAATGTTAATGATTATGTGAGTTTCTTTAGTCTCTAGTTGAGGGGCAACCGTAAGTCCCCGATAGGAATGACAATGATGTCATTTTCCTAAATAATGCATGCTTGTTGTGAATAAGTTGTTCATGATTAGGTATGAAATGCTCTTAAATTGAATGATTTTGGTGGCATTTAGCATATGTTCTTATTTATGTTTAGTATGTGAAGAGAGTTGATTCTCAAAGTTTTAAATGTAAGAATTGATTTTGAAGAGGCCTTGTGTTGGAACTAGCCTATTTTGTGGAATCTTATTCCCTTAGGTGTGGGCACCATAAGTCCCACACTAAGTCTTTCTTTTCCCGAAATGTTGTTTGAATGATTGGTTCAAGTTTAAGGCTTTTGAAAAGCATGAGAAATAGGTGAGTTTGATGATGTTTAAGTTTATGTTGTTGATGATTGCACATGAGTTGTATTGTCTTGATCATATGATTTCTCAAAGATGCATGATTTGGACTTGAGTTTGTCAAATACATGTTAAGTTAATTTCCTTGATTTTCTTTTGAATATCATTGGAGATAGTTTGATAGTTAAATGATCGAATTGTATATTCATTTCATTATGTTCATGCATTGAAAATGCATAAGTTAATATTAGGAGTCTTAAAAGACACACAAGATTCCTCATAAGAGGAGAGCAACGACATGGTTAGTTTCATGAGACGCCACTTGAACGATTAATGACGTCCAACCCCCATATCGTTAGTTATGTTGATTAGGTTCTATGGACTAAAGCATATGACAAAACCCAATAACATAGAAGAATAGTAAGTTGTACTAAGCACAAAAGTAAAGAAGAATTATATGTTCTTAGTTAAGTTGCATTGCATTGCATTTATGTCTCATTCATTTCTTTAGATGTAGCAAGTTTTGAGGAGTTAAAGTATATGTTCTTATGTTAAATGGTTTTGCAAATATGTTTATGTTTGTATTAGGAAAGTGTTCTGGCTTAAATGCCTCCATTATATTTATTTTAATAGTATGATGTGACGGGAGGAGTTTTCCATACGTGGCACACCACGTATTGCTGAAAACAACGGTAATGTTTAAAGTTTCAATTCTATGTTACTGAGTTTTATAAACTCACATATTTGGGGCGTTGTTTTCAGGTACAAGCACATCGAATAAGTTAGAGCATGATGAAGTACTCGGTCTTGCCTTCGCGGCGAGACCTTTCGAGTTAACATCGGATCATGAGTCGAGTCGTCTCTATGTTGAGTCTTTTATATTGGATTGTAATATTTAATATGAGTCTTCCATTAGAGGGTTGGTTGTAATTTTCTATGAAAGTTTGTTAGTATCAAATTAGTATCATGATGCTTCGTGGATTTAAAGGTTTTGATTAACTACAGTAGTGTATCTCAAAGAATGAACTTCGTATAGTTCATTAGGTCAAAATGAAAATTTTTCCAAGTTTCGCTTTAATTCCAGTTAATTTAACAGGTAATGCCTTGATAAGATTTAAGGTGTTACATTATGGTATCAGAGCCAGGTTTCGATCCTGGGACCTGTGGGTTATGGGCCCACCACCTCGGATTTATCACCAAAAAGAGTGGTAAAGCCCAGTGGTAAATTCTGGGTGTTACAGATCGTGGTTCGGCATCACGATATGAGCCTTCGTATATAGTCAAAAGGGTTAGTGGTGAATATGAATTAATCCAGCAATTCACTAATCATGAAGATGTTCAGGTAATTGTAAAAAATATTTATTGTAATGTTTGAATAATAATTTGAAGGAATATTTATTTTAATATACAATGTCCCACTGGAAAAAATTTATATCTATTTGATTATGGGTATTATTTAAGAGTTAGAACTGAACTGGTTTGTGAAAGATGTGAAACCCTTACCTCTTGCGTCGCTACCTTTCTCTGTCGTTCGTCCATTGCGTCACGTCTTCGTTCGCCTGCAGCTTTGCTCCTTCAGTATTACGTCTCACCGCTCGCGTTCGATTTCACCTGAAAACCCTAAAACGAATAAGTTGATATATATATATATATATATATATATATATATATATATATATATATATATATATATATATATACACACACCGTAGCCATAGTCATACAATACATATATTCATATCTATTGATAATTTATACATACATTATATTATATATTATATAAACTAATAAACTAAATCTAATCTGTACACGCAAATCATAATAAATATCAAATCCGTAACAATATATCTTTGTTTAATTACTGTTTCAAATATTAAATATTATGTATTATATAGATAATTAGGATATAAAATATATCGCAGGATTTATATATAATAAGTATAACAAATCAAAAATTTAAAATGATATGTTTTAAACCTTTAATGTGATAAAAAACTTTTTGGATATAAATTAATATTTTATATTTTGGGTCTAATACAATAATTAATGTTTTTATATTATAGGTGCTTATTATATTATAGACTTAATAAAAAATTAATCTTTCTATTACACAATTTTTATAATAGATATGTTTTATGTTTTGCTTATATTACATTTAGTGCTAAATTATTTTACATTATATTGTATCATAGTCTCAAATATTGTTATTTATTAATAATATTTTCTTCATATACATTTGTTATAAAAATATTTAACTATTTATTACAATGAATGCGTAGCGGATTATTAACGCATAAATTACATTTTTATAATATTTTAACCTCCTCTATTAGTAAAGTAATTTTTATTTTAATATCGTGTTTTCAATGCATCATTAATTTATTTGTGTCGCATGCAATTCAGTTAATAATATGTTGTTTATGTGATATAATTTACTAACATGTAACTTATTTTTTATTACATAACTAATTCAATCATGCACTACGATTATGTGTTTAACACATTTGATTAACATTGTCCAGCTGTAAAGTTAATTGTCAATTTATATTGTGGTCATTCAAATCATTATCAATTATGATACATCCATGACATATGTTCATACAAGTTTATAATAAAAGACAATTGGCGGTGGGTGAATCTTTAGCAACATTTAGTCAAGTGTATATGATTATTCATTTTCAAATCATTAATACTACATTAAAGAATGTCGTAAAGATTGTGTATTTTCAATGTTATAATGGTGTCTAACCAAATTGGTAGTAGCAATTGTATGTCAAAGCTGGCCACAAGTTCTTCAATGTAAAACAATCTACAACAATTACGGTTAATAATAACACTAACAAGGCCTAAAAACATAAAAGTCAAACAAATATAGGCAACATAATAGGGAAGCATTCGCATAAGCTTCTAATATGTCCATCAAAATAACTAACAACATCCAAAATAAAGGCATCAGGTGTTGGTAATAGACTCACATTGTACTAATACAGACACACGAAACAACAACAACAAAAAACTAAGGTAATAATGCCATAGTGATGTCCTAATTTCAAAAAAGTTATAATCTAAAACTATTAATCTCCTTCGGTGACTTCCACACTAATGAATGATTCGTCCCCTTCCTTGAAGAACCGTAAATGTTGATTTTCAGCCAATTTGTAATCAGTTGCAAATTAGTACCAGCCAACTCCTAAGTAACATTGATTGTTGTCCTCTCCACTCCATATGAATGGCCAACTTTGTATGTCACCGAAAGGGACCTTAAAGTCCATGTGACTTGGTTTTTCGTTGAAATACGACTGGACCACACTTGCAGGGATATACTACACAAAGGTTTTTACAATTTTTGTAATCAGTTTAATAAATATATAGTAATTAAACATTATATTCAGTTTATACAACACTAACTCACCAGTGGTTTCGTACCAAAAGCCATGTTTTCAGAGATCTTAGCTGTCCAAAGTGTTTGCTGTCCTACACCAGGTTCATTAATCTCTTCAGTTATCCTTTGTACTGAAGTGACAATTTGTCCACTGCTTCCATAAACTACTCTGAGTGGCACCTTATAGCTCCCACTATAAGTGAAGAAACAAAAGTCACCTGGCTCTATTGATAAATGAGCAGTAACATTTTCCCATCCTATGCATAAGCTCAACTTTCCTTCGATCACCCTCCAATACACTTGCCACTCAGTGCCATCAGTATGGCTTAAAATGAACGATTCAACAAATGAGTGCAAAAAAGTTCCTTGAAATTCCGTGGGAGGTTCTAAAATTATCGTTACAATAGTTTGCAATACACAATACTATTTTTAATTGTGACCATGCAGTTGACTAAATATGCATTGTTGTATAAATGTAAGAGAAAGATAAAGTACTTACGATGCGACATAGAATTTTAGCATCTACAATGTACTTAAAGAAGCTCACAGGTGTAACACCCCGCCTCGACAGGGCGCCACATTTATGACACACAAGTATAAAATAACAACACATATTATTTATTATCAGAGTATGCAAGCATGGCACATACACACACATATAGACATAAACCCCATACTCGCAAGGGGAGTCAAAAGGACACACTGGCCGTGAAACAACTGTCTGAACACTACCTCTAGGCAATTTTCTCATAGCGATTACCTCCACTAGGACCCGCTCCCCAGGGTCTAAACACAAGTTGTTCCTGTCCATCTGCTATTCATCATGATATAATATAAAACACACAAGAATGAAGGGGTAAGAAACCCATCAATCACCAATAAGCAGGAAAGCAGCGTAGTAGAATACCTGTCACCATGCCTAACAACTAACAACAGAGATAACAATCAGCATCATGACTGATATCACGTTACTATATTCTGACACACGGTCACAGACCACATCATACTCACAGGCCACTGAATATTGCGGGCTGATCACCGGCCCTACTCCCTAGACCGATCACCAGTCGCAGGGCACAAGAGGAATGAAACATAAGTTAGTTGTCTCGGGAACACATCCTGATACGCTACCATTTCTAATCACCGGAGTAAGGTACCGTCTACGTGCACAATGGATGGCATTCCCCATATCGGGAATGACCAAGATTGTCCCCCCGTCAGACGTGGAGTCCTGGAGCCTCGTCGGGATAACCGAGTCCATACCTTCGGTCTGATCACCAGTCCTCAGGTATACCAACCTCGGGTACACCGACCCGGCTATCACCACTGATAACAGAGTATCGACGGTAATATTTGCTATCACCGTCTAGGGATTCACAATCCTCTAACTAGAGAGCACCACCCTTGACACTGTGACCATACATTAATCACACTCACAAATATTATATCAAATCAACCAGCATATAGATATCAGCATATAAAATCATTTCTAGTGTCGTCAAGGCGACTGTAAACTAATCATATTATCAATTAAGCAGGCACATAAGTCAAACAAGCACATAAACCATACCAAGCATAAACCTATGTTGGTTGGTAGGTCTACAATGACTATCCTTAGCCATTGCACACCATAACCCCTCTCCTGAGGTGTTGCTGATATCAACCCCTAGTAGGGTTTGAGGTCCCCTACGCATGCTAACAGTACTACTCTACTACCTATTTTTCCTAGTAATTGAGATATTCTTCCCCTCACCTGGCACTCCTGGCTAAGCTCCTAGACTTTGACCCTCGACCGTTGTCCTCGCTCCTTCCTTAGCTACTCCTCTAAACCTTACTCTTCTCTCAGACTTAAGGATTTTCAACTAAGTGTTTTCTGATGCACATGATTCTTACTCGAGGTAAGTGCAGAGCATACTTACTCCTTAGAGGAAGTTACTAGCGAGAGAGAAGAGGTTTGGGGCAAAGAATGAAGGGAGGGTGAACGCTTATTTATAGGCAACTTGGGGTCCATTGCATCACGACGGTCACAGACACAATCTCCATCGCGTCGCGATTAAGCCACGTGTCAGTGATCAAACGGTTGTGATAACCGACATGCCTCGCGTCGCAACAGCCTTCTCTAAAAGGTCCCTCGCATCGCGATGGTCGCGTTATGGAAAATATCTAGTTTCCGTCCTTCTAGAAGATTCTAGGGTTTTATGGGGTTTACCACACCTTTCCAGGGTATTCTAGGCCTTTTCTAAGGTTTCTACATCTTTCATAGGGTTTATGGGTCTCACTTAAACCCATTTTATCCTTAATTAAGATTTTTAACTCTCGTTTGTCACTTAATTACCAATTTATACTTCTAATGTCTCCTTAAAATATTATTCAAGATTATTTGAAAATTTGGGATGTCACAACAAGCAGGCTAGGAAATACACGACAAGGGTGGGGTTGCTCTAAAGCGGTATGGTTATATATTGTAAGCTCGAATTGAGAGCAACCACAGTATCTGAAGAAGACTACGTAGTCTTTTTCTATAACATAATCCCTCACAACTTGCTTCCAGTCCAAATCCAACCAAATCTCCCCATCAACTTTTCTTATATGAACTGCCCATATATTGTTGTCACAGAGCTTAAAATTCAATGGATTCCTTAGCGTAGGAATGACTCTGTTTGTGAAATCGTCTGGTAGTTTCTGCACAATTACGTATGTTTGGCTTACTATATAGCACAATATAGATCAACGAAAATATAGTTTACAGAATTCTACACATGATCATTAAATTTGAAGGAAATGATTAGGTAAAGCCACAATGTAAAACTTGACTATCTCAGTCATTATATGGTGTAACATTTAAAGTATTGTCTCATATGCTATTCCAACGACAAATATCATCATTATTCAGTTACGAAAAGGAGTATACTGAACAGAGTTGATTGAATATAAATACTTACAATCGTGTCTTCATCACCATTAATAATTTTCACTACGAACTAGTAACCAACCATGATGGTGAGGTGTTGTACCTGTCATAAAATTCAAATTTCAGTTTCATTAGAACGAGAATCTAGATGTCATAACAAGTTTAAACATTGGTAATAAGCTAGAGTCCAGTATTTAACAAAATATGAACTAGGTAAAAAAAAGTTCATATGTAGAGCACTGCAATGTACTTCAAAGTCAGGTTTATTCATAGTAACTCCAAGGTTTATATTTAAGCGGTTCAATTTTAATGCTATCAATGCTGGGGCACCATAATTAAGTTTAGCAGAGCACTGCAAGGTACTCATAGGATAATTTAGAATGTTTCACTCAATGATTACCATTAGAAGAAAAGAATTTCTCAAAAGTTGATCTAATGGTCACGTGGAAAGGGGAAACAAATGCACAACATAAAACAATTGCAGATTTTGCTTTAACTTTCAATGGTGAAATAGCTAATAGTCATTATAGGAAACCAGAGGACTATCTTGACGTTTATAAAATGGCATTGTCTCAACATTATTTAGTGTTCGGAAAGCAAATCGGATATAAAATCTAGCGTATGTTATTCGTCTTGGATTCAAGAGTACAAAAGAGAGTAAATAGAAACTATCAAGTTAGGTTTATGTGTTAAGAAAAAATGCTGGAAATTGAAGGGCAGAGAACAAAGGTGTAATGATGAATATATCAATCAAGCCAAAAATTGTTTATGATCGTGGTGTAGTGCTGTTATCATCAAAATATACGATTATTAATTGACAAATATAACGACGTACCAGTGTTAAGGCGTCATCGCCTACGCCGTTGCCGTCTCCTTCGTTTAATTTCTCTTCGAGAATAGTCGTCGTCCACCTTTCCCTTTAATTCCCTTCAGAACGACTCACTGTTGCCTGATGTGTGAAATTAGGGTTCACAACAAATGAGAAGGGAACGGCGGCGTGGTATATATTTCATCATTATATTATATTTTTTAAACAATTTACATCTTTATATTATTAAATATTTATTTGTATAATATTTATTCATATATAAATAGATTTAAAATTACAATTATCATTATTTAATAGGTATAACATTCCAAAAAATATTCTGACATACTAATATGTTCAATGTTAAATATAAGATACCTATGTTGTTTGTGGGTAATTTTAATAGAAAATATATACTATTGATTTTATTTTAAATTATTTAATTTTATCCAATCAACTATAATCCACCATTGATTTATTAAGTAACTAAAGTAGATATTAAAACCAAAAAGTATATGTGGGTCTTTGTTTTTGTTTCACAATGTTTGATGTTAAACATAAAATATTTAAAATAGATACATTTGATTTTATTTTTCAACCCTTTTGTTTTTTTACAGTAATAGAAATTTCACATACATTTTTCATTCCTACATTAAATTACTGTTTCTCTATATATTCCAAATACATTAATTTATCTAATAATACATATTTATTTATATCATTCAATATATATATATATATTAATTATTTTACACTTACATACTATAAATGCTGTATATTAATTTCAACGAATGTATAATGTAGTAATAACCCGTAATTTATATGTTTACGTTCGTATGTTTTGGTCAGTGTAGTGAATTATGGAAATTTTTAACTCAATTTGTTTGTCTTCATTATCAAATTGTTTGTGTCGTGTGTAACTAAATTAATATTAGTTAACTTACATATCATAAGTTAGATAACACATGACAACTTTAACATTCATCATGAGTTCCACAAAATTCTGTATATTTCATTGTTCATAAAAATATTCGAGTTGATACAATTTGAAAAAATGTTCCCGTGCATGGCACGGGTTACATACTGGTTTAAAGAAAAAATAGAAAAATATTTAAGACACAAAATATTTATAATTATGAAAGTGATTTTTTTTACTGGATAATTATGAAAGTGATATCTCTACATAATTTGAAATTTTGAATTATGCATTTATATATAATTTTGATATGAATAAGTAAAAAATTTATTTGATCAAACTTAATTGATAGTATTTAAGAGATAATAATAATAATAATATAATCATTTTTTATGAGTGAATAGGTAATTTAGTTCCTGAAAGTGTAACTCGGTGGCAATTTAGTCCCTGAATTCCATTTTGATTGAAAATAGTCCCATTGTGCACTTCGTCTATCAAATACATTTAAACATTAATCCGGTTACAAAATCTATCACTACAGGTCTTTTATCTGCAGGTAGAGACCCTTTTTACTTCTACCTACGGTTTCAGACTGTGGGTAAAACCAGACTCACTTTACTTCTACCTGTAAAAATAATTTGACTTTTTACCCACAATCTTGTCTATCAGTAAAACACATTACTATTTATTAAATTAAATTTATCCTATTGAGATTGGTTAGACATTACATTTACAAGTTATATATCGGTTATGACCTTACACACAAGTGAATTTGACTTTAATCATTTGCAAATTATGCACATGGACAAAAGACCTAAGTGACGAGGGATTACCATTTAAATGTATTTGATTTGATTTGATGGGTGAAGTGCAAAATAAGGAACTATTTTGAATTAAAATGGAATTCATGCACTAAATTACCACCAAACTACACTTTTGTGGACTCAATTGACTATTCACTCAATTTTTAATATAGAGTCCTTGCATCACATGTTTTATGACCCGTGTTCGAGTCTGAAAGACCTTTTTTCCCTTAACATTTTTTGTTTTCATTTTGTGCGCTCCTCTCTCTATTCCAAGCAAAACCCTTGCACAAGAACTCCAACCGTGCCTGCGTCTCGTCTCGTCTCCGCTGCCAGCCAGGTACTCATCACTTTTTCGATTTCGTTTCTGTTCTATTTCGTCTTCGCTGCGTATCTGTTCGATTTCTTCGTTGCTGTTCCTGTGCGTTCCTTGCGTTTCTGTTTGATTTCGATTTCGATTTCGTCTCTTTCGATTTCATTCCTGTGCGTTTCTGCTTGATTCCGTAAACGTTTATGCTTTATTGCTCGTTGTAGTTTATTCATGCTTCTATGGCTTGCTTGTTTTTATTTCTGCTGTAAACGTTTCTCAATATCCCTCGTTACAGTGTTTGTATAAGTCATCTATTACTTGTAATTAATTTTATGATTAAATTAGTTTTCCAGCTGTTATGTTAGTTAGTCTAGCTGTTAGCTTAGTTGTTAGCTTCTTATGTAATTTAACAGTATAAATAGACTTCTTGTAAGTAGTTTCTGTTTCAATGAATTCAGTTTGATCATTTTCGATCAATTCACAAACCTCCTCATGAGTTCATTCTCTCTCAACTCTATCAGTTTCTACATGGTATCAGTTGAATTCCTCTTTTGCTTCTGCTCTGTTGAAGCTTCTGAAGATCCGATTTCTTGATTCATCGTCTTTTGCTTCATCGTCTTTTGATTCTTGATTCGATTTCAAGAATTGCATTTGGCGATTTTCGGCGAAATCTTAGGGTTTTCTGTCGCACTCTGATTTCTGAATTCTTTTTCCATCGCGATTCTGTTTCTCGCGATCTACTGTTCTATCAATCGTTTCTACATTTGATCTTTGCATTTCCTCAATGGCCAATTCCAACGATGGTAATTCTTCTGATGACGCTTCTGTTCATTCTGCAGTTCCAAGTCACGGCGATTCTAATCGGAATCGTCGTCCTTCTTCTTGCCACCGCCATGGCGATTCAAATTCTGTTTCTCGCGGCTATCAATATGATATGCTCGATCCATATTACATGCATCCTAGTGATAACCCTAGCATTGCGCTCGTTTCTCCACCTTTAACAAACACAAACTACCACTCCTGGTCTCGATCGATGCTCACTGCCTTGCGCTCCAAAAACAAAATTCGCTTCATTGACGGTTCTTTGCCGAAGCCTCCTGACACAAATAGTCACTCTTTGGCTTGGGATCGTTGCAACACGATGATCATCTCCTGGATCACCAATTCCCTTGATCCTGAAATCGCGCAGAGCGTCCTGTTTCTTGACCCAACAGTTGAAGTGTGGAAGGAATTAAAGGATCGATATTATCAAGGTGATGTTTTCCGAATTTCTGATTTACAAGAAGAGATCTACGGTCTCAAACAAGGTGATAGCTCTATCACTACTTACTATACTCGTTTGAAGAAACTATGGCAAGAACTTGACAATTTTAGGCCGATTCCAAATTGTATCTGTGATATGAAATGCACATGTCATGTGTTGCCTAAGAATAGAGAATATCGTGAAGGTGATTGTGTAATTCGATTTTTAAAAGGCTTGAATGAACAATATTCTCCAGTGAGATCACAGATTATGCTCATGGAACCTCTACCAAATCTCAGCAAAGTGTTTTCCTTATTGATTCAGCAAGAACGTCAATACAACACCAATCTTGATGATCCAAAATTTGTTGCTCAAGTTTCTAATAATGGTGCTGCTAACACTGGTTCTGGTAGAGGCTTCACAAAAGGCAGAGGAGATCGTGGAGGAAGGTCTTACGTGGTCGTGGCGAGGTTTTCGCATGTGTTCTTTCTCAACAAACCAGTCACATCAGGATACATGTTTCAAGAAACATGGTTATCCACCTCATTATCAAAACCAGAAGAATGCTTCGGTTAACAACTGCATTGCTGAATTTGAAGACAATGCTGATGACTCTAAGTCTGTATACAGTGAGGGTGCTGAGGATTCTGGAAAGTTGGGATTCACTACTGAGCAGCACAAGGCTATTTTGGCTTTACTTCAAACTCCTACCACATCGCAGCCACATAGTGTAAACCATCTCACTACCATTCCTTCTCACACTTCAGGTATAATTTGTTCCCTTTCTTCATCACCTACATTGCATTCCTGGATTATAGACACAGGAGCTACAGACCATGTCTGTACTTCTAAGTCTTCTTTTCAATTCCTAAGAACCATTTCTCCCATTTCTGTTCATTTACCAAATGGCACAAAGGTATCTACAAATCTTGCAGGCACTGTTATATTTTCTGCAAAACTGTATATTACTGATGTGCTATATCTTCCTGATTTTTCTTGCAATCTGATTTCGGTTCCTAAACTAGCTTCTTCTCTTAATTGTGAAATTTTGTTTAATGCAAACAAATGCTTGATTCAGGATTTGCTTACTCGGAAGATGATTAGTGCAGCTGATATGCACAATGGACTTTACATTCTGACATCATCACCTAGCCTATTACCTAGTTATCATTCTGTTTTGCATTTTGTAAACAGCCTTGTTAATACCATTCATACACCCAATTCTGTAATGCATACTGCAGTTCATAACACTTCATTCCCTTGTAATATTTGGCATTTACGCTTTGGACATCCATCTCATGATACTCTTGTATGCATCAATAAAGATTTTCCTTTTGTTAAATGTACCAAATCTGATTTGCCTTGTGATGCTTGTTTTTATGCAAAACAAAAACGTTTACCATTTCCTAATAGTCATACTATTTCTCAAAACTGTTTTGACCTTGTCCATATGGACATTTGGGGACCTTTTTCAACTCCTTCTATGCTTGGTCATAGGTATTTTCTCAATGTCATTGATGACAAAAGCCGGTATACTTGGATTTTTCTAATGAAATTAAAATCAGAAACTTCAAATTTGGTTAAATCTTTTGTAGCAATGGTTCAAACTCAGTTTAATGTCACTATCAAGTGCATAAGAACTGATAACGGCAATGAGTTCTTACTTAAAGATTTTTATTCTGAAAAAGGCATAGCACATCAAACCTCTTGTGTTGGTACTCCTCAACAAAATGGTGTTGTTGAGAGGAAGCACCAACACTTACTTAATGTAGCTAGAGCCTTAATGTTTCAAGCTCATTTGCCTCATTCCTTTTGGTCACATGCTGTCACTCATTCAGCACATTTGATAAATCGATTACCAACCAAATTTCTTGGTCAAAAATCACCATTTCAGGTTCTTTTTCAGCAGCCACCAGTTTTTTCTGCATTAAAGGTCTTTGGCTGTCTTTGTTTTGCATCTACCTTGTCACATAACAGAAAGAAATTTGATCCACGGTCTCGAAAATGCATTTATTTGGGCACAAAATCAGGTGTCAAAGGACATGTTCTCCTAGATCTTAAATCTAGAGAACTTTTCTTATCTAGAGACACCATATTTTATGAAAACATCTTTCCTTTCTCTGCATTTCATACATCAGATTCATCTCAACCTCATAAATCTGTTCCTACATACATTCATCATGATTCCATTTTTGATATTCATTCCATTCCACAAAATTCGCATGACTGTTCTATTACAGCCCCTGCATCACTCACAAATTATGGACATGACTGTTCTGTCACAGCCCCTGCATCAATTACAAATTCTGCACCTGTATCCCCCACATCTGTTCCTAATCCTATTGTTTCTTCCTCTCCATCTGTGCCTTCCATTCCCACACCTATACCTGCTCCTAGAAAATCCTCTAGGGCCACTAAACCCCCTTCTTACTTGAAGGATTACCATTGTGACTTACTCACCAACAAAGTCCATAATTCAGCTGTCCTACAATCATCAACCAAAGGTAATCTCTATCCTCTATCAAATTACATTGCATATGACAAGCTTTCTCCATATCATAAGCATTTTGCCCTTCATATTTCTACTGTTTCTGAACCTTCCTCCTATGCGGAAGCCATGTGTGATGAGAATTGGAGTAAAGCCATACAAGCTGAGTTGTTTGCTTTAGTGAAAACTAACACCTGGGATCTTACTTCTTTACCTCCAAATAAGAAAGCAATAGGGTGCAAATGGGTTTTTAAACTCAAATATAATGCGGATGGATCCATCGAACGGTATAAGGCTCGCTTGGTTGCTAAGGGTTTTACTCAAACTGCGGGACTTGACTACTTGGAGACTTTTAGTCCTGTGGTTAAAATGACCACTGTGCGGCTACTTTTGGTCCTGGCAGCAGCTCATAACTGGTTCTTATATCAGCTTGACGTCAATACTGCGTTTCTTCATGGCGATTTATTTGAAGAGGTTTATATGAGACCACCTCCGGGACTTAATCTTCCTCATAAGAAACTGGTTTGTAAGCTGAAACGCTCTCTCTATGGTTTAAAGCAAGCAAGTCGTCAATGGAATGCAAAGCTTACTGCTGCTCTGCTTAATTCTGGTTACATGCAGTCCAAGTCCGATTATTCTCTGTTTACCAAAGTTTCTGCATCTAATTTTACAGCAATATTGGTTTATGTGGATGACTTAGTCCTTGCAGGCAATGACATTCATGAAATCAATTGCATTAAACAAACTTTGGACAACCAATTCAGCATAAAAGACTTGGGGACTGTCAAATATTTCTTGGGTTTTGAAGTAGCTCGCAATAAGGATGGCATTTCTTTATGCCAACGCAAATATTCTCTTGATTTACTGCAAGCTGCTGGTTTACTAGGAGCCAAACCGTGCCTTACACCTATGGACCCAAATGTTAAGCTTCACAAAGCCTCTGGTACTGTTTTATCTGACCCATCTCCTTACCGAAGGCTTATTGGTAAGCTGCTGTACCTTACTCACACTCGGCCAGAGCTGAGTTATGCAGTAGGAAAACTGAGTCAGTTTTTATTTTCACCTACTAATGAGCATTACCAAGCTGGGCTGCGGGTACTTAAATACATCAAACAGAATCCTGGAAAAGGTTTGTTCTTCAGTGCCAAATCTCCTATTATTTTGAAAGGATTTTGTGACTCTGATTGGGGAGCATGACCTGATACTCGAAGGTCTATTACTGGATTCTGCTTCTTCCTTGGTTCCTCATTGATTTCATGGAAAAGTAAGAAACAATCTATTGTTTCTTGCTCGTCCTCTAAGGCCGAGTACAGAGCACTAGCTCAAGCCACTCGTGAAGCCCAATGGATCCTCTATCTTCTGCGTGATCTGCAGATTTCTCATAAGTCTCCTGCCATCATTTACTGTGACAATCGTTCTGCACTTCATATTGCTGCAAACCCCGTTTTCCATGAACGAACTAAGCACATCGAGATCGATTGCCATGTGGTTTGTGATAAGATTCAGGCTGGAGTTCTACATCTTCTCCCAATCTCATCCAAAGATCAAGCTGCAGACATATTCACTAAGCCCTTGCATCCGGATCCCTTCAACTCTTGTGAATCCAAGCTAGGAATGCTTGACATACATTCTAGCTTGAGGGGGGGTATTACTTGTAATTAATTTTATGATTAAATTAGTTTTCCAGCTGTTATGTTAGTTAGTCTAGCTGTTAGCTTAGTTGTTAGCTTCTTGTGTAATTTAACAGTATAAATAGACTTCTTGTAAGTAGTTTCTGTTTCAATGAATTCAGTTTGATCATTTTCGATCAATTCACAAACCTCCTCATGAGTTCATTCTCTCTCAACTCTATCAGTTTCTACATCATCATGAATGGTTAGTTGTGTATGGATACTTTACCATTTTGGCATCATGATTCGTTATGTCATTGACCATTTCTGAAAATATTTCTGTCCTGGTTAAATTTATGCAATGCCCTGTGTTTTTTATAAATGTATCTTCTTTATGTTAAATTATTGATAAAGATGTTTCAGCAGGTTCTTTATAATTTGCATTACTTAAGGCTTTTGAGCCAGGATTTTATTCATTAAATCATTTTTTATTTGGGTCCAAATGTTTTCAAGGATGTTTTTTCTTGTCTTGTACACTCTATTTACTGATTATCACTTGTGTGGATTACTGCTTTATCCATCTAGGTTCTGTTTGAATGGAAAATTACGGAATAAAGATTAACGCAATTAGAGGCAAAGAATGTGGTCTGATACTCTCTGCAATTATGATGGGAAATACATCAATTGGTCTCTTTTTTTTTTTTAACAGTGTAACCCACACAAATGATAATCAGTAGTTAATTTTCTTGTCTTGTCTAAATACTTTTTTCTTGTCTTGTACACTCTAACTGTGGTCTGATACTCTTTTCTTGTCTTGTCTAAATGAATTAGTTGATTTTCTCTCCCTATATTAGTTACTTATGTTTTAGCTATCGCAATACTTCATTTGTATATTTCTTCAAATTTCTTTTAGGACACCAGGTGAATGTAGGTTGCAAAAGGTGTCAAGCCAACATTATGTCCTAACCTTAATACTTTGTTGATGTATCCAAATATCTTTTTATTGGAGAATGTGTCAGATAAGTACTATTTAAATCTTTCAACTGCATGTAGAAAAGAATTCTTTAGGCAAATAAAATTATCTGTCATAATCATACAAGTAGTGTTTTTAGCTGGATTTAGCAGAGTATTTTACACTATAGTTGGCCTACTGTATGTTATTTTTTGTTAAACCGACAATCTGTTTGGGTTCTGAAGTCAAAGCTATGTTTGATATGTTAAAACACTTGATATGTTATTCCCTATTTGGGTTCTTATACTCTTGATCTCTATTGCATCCACTTTTTTATTTATTTATCTAAAGGATACACTTGTGAGTATCATCTGTTTACCCAAACGGGGACTAAGATTGAAATCAGAGAAAAGCGCTTGATCGAGAAAAGTTGATCCGATCTATGGCTACCGTGGGAGTAGAAGTGAAGCATGCGGTGGGCGCACCGGAGGGGAATTGCTCTGCCATACCCACCAAACAGGGCGAAGGTCTCCGCCAGTACTATTCTCAGCACATCCATGAGCTACAACTCCTCCTCCGCCAAAAGACCCATAACCTCAATCGTCTCGAGGCTCAACGTAACGAGCTCAATTCTAGGGGTCTGTTAACCCTAACCCTAATCCTCTTTTCATTCTATAATTCCTATATTTATCGACCAATTGTTTGTTTGTTTGTTTTTTTGTCTCTATTACAATTATTCAATTCAATAGATAAGAGGAGATGGTGGTTGAGAGGATGGTTGGGTAATGAGGAATTAAACATGGGTGGTTACTAGTTAAAGATCGATCATGTGGGAGGAATTGACAGTGGTTCACACTTCACTGTGGTGAGGGTGACTGGGTCATTGGCAAACTTTGTCGTCTTGATGTGGCAATGGGGAATGGGTTTGGGTTGCTGACTTGAGGGTGCATCTTGATGTCTATATATGGTATTTGGTGGACAAAAAAGGTTTTGGTTTATTGCACGGTGTTGGTGAAGTTGACCATGGCAGGGGTGTGATATTATATATAATGGTGAATTGAAAATAGTGGAGTGAGTATGAAGCAGACAGTGGTAAGGAGGTAGTGTTGCAAAGGGGGAAAAAACAAAAAGAGGATAAGGTTTTGTTTTGTTTTGTTTTGTTTTTTTATTTTTTTTATTTTTCTCTGCTTTTTCCAAAGTCCTGGACCACTCTGTTTCAGTACTTTGTGGCTATATATGGTGCTACTGTATTTCACTAAATTAGATCAAATGAGCCATTTGCAAATAATCAATATTTGACACAACAGGATACTGATGGATGATGATAATCAAATCAAACCATTAAATTATTGATTTATCCAATAAATGATATAGTGGGGCAGGCATGGGCTGTGGCTCCCTCTCCCCACTTTTCAACCTCATATTTTCTATTACACAAACTTATTAGGAAGGTTATTTAAGAACAAGCGCACTTTTTTTGCTGTAAAATCAGTTAGGCTATCGATTGTTATGTCACTTTACATACAATTACTTATACACAGACACACACACTGATATATTCAATTTTTTTTTAAACTCGTCAATCCTTAACGAATTATCTATCATTTTTACACACCTCCAAGAATATGATGTATTAAAGTTGTTTTTGTCGCACATCTTCAAAGTCATTGTCAAATTTTTTAGGCCCCCCTTTAATAGATTTCTGGATCTGTCCTTGATTCAATTGCAATTTGGACAGTGAGGATGCTCCGAGAAGAACTGCAGCTTCTTCAGGAGCCTGGTTCATATGTTGGTGAAGTTGTCAAAGTTATGGGCAAGAACAAAGTGTTGGTCAAGGTCAGCTCATTTTCCAATCGGATTTCCTTTTGATCCGCCACGATGAATCGAAACTTTTTTCCGCTCTCTTTACTGTTACCTATCATTATCCATATGTTTGACTTGACATCTCTCTCTCTCTCTCTCTCTCTTCCCCCCCAATTATTCATTGTTGCAATTATCTCTGTCTCCCTTTGGTATAGACAAATAAACATGAACGTAGTTTGAGCTTGCGCTCTGAATCGTTAATTAACGTGGTCTCATGAAAACTCTTCATTTACCTCAAGCAGAATACTATTTGAATTTTGAAGAACAAATATGCATCATCTGATCCATTGGCTGGCTTTAATGTTTCATCTATTTTTATTGATCTTCGCTTCTCATCCCCTTATTGGCTAATCTAAATCCTTATGTATGTCTTTGGAATTATACATTGTAATCTTGCTTACCTGCAAATGCAAACCTTTTCTGTCCTTAAATATTGTTGAGTTTTGGATGGTTTATGGGATGTTTTATTCTAAAAAATCACTCTAATGGTGCATCAGACTAATATCCATTTTCCATTCTTCACTTTCCTGTTACTCTTGAACTCATTACTTTATCTAATGGCGGGCAATATTCATCCATGCATGAAAATAATAAAACAGGATCAAAATCCTAGACGAAGTACTGATTTTTCCTATACTCCAGGTCCATCCGGAAGGGAAATATGTTGTTGATATTGATAAAAATATTGACATTACGAAGATTACTCCATCAACTAGAGTTGCTCTCCGCAATGACAGTTATGTGCTTCATTTAGTTCTGCCAAGCAAAGTTGATCCGTTGGTCAATCTAATGAAAGTTGAGAAAGTTCCTGATTCTACATATGACATGATTGGTGGTTTAGACCAGCAAATCAAAGAAATAAAAGAGGTAAAGTGCATGACATTTTTTTTGTATTAGTCTTTAAATTTCATTATCTGTCGAGTCTGAGAAGTCCCCACCTAGTGGGAAAAGGCTTTGTTGTTGTTGTTGTTGTCGAGTCTGAGAAGTATCTATCTACCCGTATGTCTGTCCATGCATCACTCCTCTCTGTGTTACTTTCTGTATATATGTCTATTTTAGTATAGTATTATAGATTAGAAAAGTCATTGCTGTTTTTTGGGCCTCATGTATGTGATCAAATTTACAGGTCATCGAGCTACCAATTAAACATCCTGAGCTGTTTGAAAGTCTTGGAATAGCTCAACCAAAGGTAATATCCCGAGTTATGGTTGAATTTTCCATCCTCCATCAGCATACATAGCTGTTAATATTTCTGTTTGCTTACTCTCTTTTACATGTCACAGGGTGTCTTGCTCTATGGGCCACCTGGTACTGGAAAAACATTGTTGGCTAGGGCAGTGGCACATCATACTGACTGTACATTCATCAGGGTGTCTGGTTCTGAACTAGTTCAGAAATACATTGGAGAAGGTTCTAGAATGGTCAGGGAACTTTTTGTTATGGCCAGGTTTAACCTCTTTACTTCTTCCACTCATTATCTGTTGCCTCACAGAAAAAAATAAAAGGGAGAAAAAAGACATCTTCTTGACATGACTTTGAGTTGAAGATATTTCTGATGGGCACAATTAAACTCAACTTAGGGTGAAGATATATCCGTAGTAAATGTCCATGGGGAGCTAGCTTAGTGGTAGGAGCTTAGTCTTGTAACCCTAAGGAACATGGTTCAAATCCCCTCGGGGACAGTTGTAACATGGCCATTAGTGCTACTGAAATAATAATATATCCCCTTCCCCCATTCCCTTAAGAAGAAAAAATATCTGTAGTAAATGAGTTTTTGAATTTCAAATCTAAAGTTAGTTGAATAAAATGTATGATTGGAATTTGGTGTACATATTTTGTCCATTTTCCAATTTCCACCAACCGGCCTTGAAAAGACCAAAATTGACATTTTTCTTCCTCTAAAAAACTATGCCTCACAATTTTGATTCATGAGTTTCCATGCTCAGTTAATGTAAAAGAATGAAATAAATATGCTGTCTGAAGACTTGCTTAACCAATTTTATATATATTATCATGGAACACTACTCTTCTTCTCAGGGAGCATGCCCCATCAATTATCTTCATGGACGAAATTGACAGTATTGGATCTGCTCGGATGGAATCTGGAAGTGGCAATGGTGATAGTGAGGTGCAGCGCACTATGCTGGAACTTCTCAACCAGTTGGATGGATTTGAAGCTTCAAATAAGATCAAGGTGATACATTTGCTCTGTAATGATGCTATAGTATTAAAGGAAATTCTAAAACTGGCAACATGTGCACTGCAGTAAATATAAATATGTAACAGATAAACATATATTATTAATTTTATCTGACTCACAATTTTGAGGAAATTCTGAAGAGAAATATGCAATTATAGGTTTTGATGGCCACAAATCGGATTGATATCCTGGATCAAGCACTTCTGAGACCTGGACGGATTGATCGGAAGATTGAATTTCCAAACCCTAATGAAGAGGTTTGCATCTGTCTTCATGTTGCCGTTTTATATGATTGTACCGAGAAAGACGATGCACCTTTTGCATATGTAACAAAATTCCTGAAAATGATTGTATTTAATTTTATGCAGTCTCGCCTGGATATTTTGAAAATCCATTCAAGAAGAATGAATTTAATGCGTGGGATTGATTTGAAGAAGATTGCTGAGAAGATGAATGGAGCATCTGGTGCCGAGCTTAAGGTATATTGTACTTAATTTGCATTGCATCTTTGGTTTATCCTACTGCTCTGTTATCATCCTAAAAATTGTCTTTGTTGAAGCAGTTTGTGATGCAAAAGCTGAACTCCTTTGCTTTTGTAATTCATTGCTCTGTTCACACTTATTGGAATAATGGGTGCCTTTCATTTTCATATAATATTCCTGCCATGCTTAGGATAAGCATGCACGTGTCACTTTGTTTGATGGATAATGTTTCAGAGAAATTTTACAATGTAAAACAGGAGTAAAAGTTTTAACTAACATTAACGTGCTGTGTTATTGTTCAAGATATTATCTCAGGTCATGAGGAAAATGAAGTGTTTTGATAGTAAGAAATATAAAACTGGGTGATATAGATAAGTTCATTTGAGGGTGGAGAGCAAATAAACTGCAAGAAGAAAGCAATAGGACTGTAGTTGAGACTTGAGAAGCAGCAGGTGCCTAGGAATAAACGCTCACTATATATTTTTGGCAGAGACGGATCCAAGGGGGGTCCCTGGCCCCACCATTTTTTTGGAAAATTTTGAAAAAAATTATAGGCCCAACATAGTTAAGAGGAGATGGTGGTTGAGAGGATGGTTGGGTAATGGGAATTAAACATGGGTGGTTACTAGTTACAGATCAACGGTGCGGGAGGAATTGACAGTGGTGAAGGTGACTGGGTCATTGGCACTTCGTCGTGGTTTGGGTTTGGCTAGCATGGGAAATGGGTTTGGGTTGCTGACTTGAGGATGCATCTTGATGTCTATATATGGTATTTGGTGGACAAAAAAGTTTGTGTTTATTGCATGGTGTTGGTGAAGTTGACGATGGTAGGGGTGTGATATATATATATATATATAATGGTGAATTTAAAATAGTGGAGTGAGTATGAAGCAGACAGTGGTAAGGAGGTAGTGCTGCAAAAGGGGGGGGGGGGGGGAGGGCAAAAAAAGGATAAGGTTTTGTTTGTTCCCCCCCCCCCCCCCCTCTATTTGAGAGTGTTTTTGGAGTCTATGGTTTTGCAAAGGATATTTCCCTTTGGGCAGTGTTTTTTCAAAATCCTAGACCACTCTGTTTCAAAACTTTGTGGCTATATATGGTGCTACTGTATTTCACAAAATTAGATTGAATGAGCCAATTGCGAATAATCAAAATTTGACACAACAGATTACATGATAATCAAATCAAATTGTTGATTAAATTATTGATTTATCCATATAGCGGGGCAGGCCCCGCCCCCACTTTTCAACTTCATATTTTCTATTACTCAAACTTATTTTGAAGGTTATTCAAGAACAAGTGCACTTTTTTTGCTGTAAAATCAGTTAGGCTATCAAGTGCTATATCACTTTACATTCAATTATTTGTACACACACACACACCCACACCCACTAATACATTCAAATTTATTTAAATTCATCAATCCTTAACGAGTTTACTACAATTTTGACACACTTCAAGAATATGATGTTTTAAAATTGTTTTTGTCGAACGTCTTCAAAGTCATTGTCAATTTTTTCTCAGCCCCCCTTTAATAGATTTCTGGCCCACTCTTGAGAACTAGTTTATGCTTACAAACTGTGATAATATTAGGAGTGACTTGATCAAATGGAATCTGCATCCTGAATCCCTTATAATCAAAGAAAACAATAGAATATAGCGGTGCAATGACATGTTCACCATGTGTTATATCTCAACAGAGTGTATACTGCAGAATCATGAGCTACTGGACAAACTGTATAGAATCGAGCATTGAGTATGGCATGATTCACTCGAGGGAAGATGGTGCAGAAAAAAATTATTATGCTGCGATTGTGAGTTTTATGAAAATGAAATAATAGAAAGCTAATAGAGAACTGGTTTGATGTTTGACATGTATGACATAAGATGCAGAGCCTTTTATGAACAAGTGAGGAGATTTTATTACAATTTGATAAGTGAATTCTTTCCGCATGTCCTATAATTCAAGCAGAATTGATGATGTTATGGATGAATTAAGCCGGAATGTTGTATGAAATAAATCATAAATCATAATGGTAAAAGTGAAAAGCTGTGAATTTAAGTATTCATGATGCTAATGAGAATGTAGTGTATATTGTTTGTTGATGTTGTGAGCTTAGTGCATTATTTCAAGTGTGTCCTAACCTGGCTGATACGGTGCTGCTTTTATGCAGGCTGTGTGCACAGAAGCTGGAATGTTTGCTTTGAGGGAGAGGAGGGTACATGTGACACAGGAGGATTTTGAGATGGCTGTGGCCAAGGTGATGAAAAAGGAGACAGAGAAAAATATGTCATTGAGGAAGTTGTGGAAATGATTTGTATTTCATGTTTCTGGTGCACATTGTCCTGTGCAGATTAGCAGAAAACACACCTTAGGGATCTTTCAGTTTACAGTCACACCGGCGTTCATCTTGCTTATGTTGATCAAGTTATGTACCAAATCATGATTCTTTCCAATTTAATTGCACTTTTTGTTACTCTCTCTAGTTTGGATTTGGGTGATTTTAAATCCATAAAGTTGTTTTAGAATTCAGCGAATATGATTCTGTGATCATTTTTCTTCTATTTAAAACATTTAAATTATCGTTTTTTATTCAAATATTTGAATGTCAGGCGGATCTGGATTATAAAGTAATTTAGGAAGTTTAGAAGTTAGAAATTGACATTTTTCATCAGCTATTAATGAAATGAAGCGCTCGTTACACCTGCTTTTGAATTTGCACAACCATGTATTATTGTATATTGATGCATATTAATGTGTTGTGTGAAATGTCTAATTTTGTTGATTCTATAATTATTACCAAAATCAAATGAAAAAGCAGGAGCACTTCCTTTGACTTCAGTAACCAAATTCATGTACTATATTTTATATCTTTTTTGTCAAATCTTCAATGAAACTCAGATCTCCCTCTCTATGTCTCTGTTGTTTTCTTATTATAGTTTTGTTCACTCTACTCTTTAGTAATTAATATCTATCTTTTAACTGATGACATGAGTTTTTCTTATAGCCTGGTCTTCACAATCTTTAAGGACCCAAGAGACCAAACCTTTCTTTCGTGGAGACACAAACTTATTCTTTTAATTCTTCTTTTTCATATCTTGCTCAATTTTCTTCACTCCTACAGATAACTACTTGCTTAATTAGATGTGCATCACACAACAATGTGCAAAGTAAGTGTATAATGAAGTGTTTGGTGGTCAGGCCCCACAACTTTTTTCTGAATATGAGTTAAAAAATTACAAAAATATTTTATTTTCAAAAACTTATTTTGGGGAAAAATATATTTCTGAATATATTTCAAATTTATTTTCCAAAAGGAATTTCACAAAAAATATTCTTTACAGTTTTAATTCATCTTCACAAAATCACTAATGAAAATAATTAAGATAGTACAATATACACAAACCCGTGTGACGCACAGGTATTACATCTAGTATTATTGCAATTTATGTTGTTAGTCAAGATCCAAACAACAGGTATTTAATTTTGTTCAAAATTGGGTGTGGAAAAAGTTGAAGGGTTAGAAAGAGAAGTTTCTATCATCTGCTGCTAGAGAGGTTCTTTTAAAGGCGGTGGTTAAGACCATTCCCACATATGTTATGAGCTGTTTTCTTCTTCCTACTAGCCTGTGTGATCATATTGAAAGCATGATTAGTCATTTCTGGTGGGAGAGCAAAGAAGGAGAGAAAAAAATTCATTGGATTAAATGGAATACTCTTTGCAAAGAAAAGAAGAAAGGAGGGTTGGGATTCAGAAATTTCCATTTTTTCAATGTGACACTCTTGGCAAAACACGGTTGGCACATCTTAAATAATCCTGATTCTTTTGTTATCACAGTGTTTGAAAGCAAGATACTTTCCTAGACAAGGCTTTTTGAAATCTACAGTGAATTATCTTGCAAGCTACACATGGATGAGTATCCATCATGCAAAATGGGTGCTAGAAAAAGGTTGCATTTGGAGGGTTGGGTCAGATACCTCTTTTCAGATTTGAGGGGACAAGTGGCTACCTTTTCAAAATGGGTATAAGGTTTGGTTTCCAACAGCCTCTAATATTTCTCTGTCTCATGTGTCTGAGCTAATAAACCACGAGCAGGGGTGTTGGAATTTTCATCTTGTTTCCTCACTATTCATGCCCTTTGAAGCTAACCAAATCCTACAAATTCCACTCTCCTCTCTTCAACATCATGACAGGCTCATCTGGGGTCAGAACAATAGAGGTGAATTTACAGTTAAATCTGCCGCCTATCATGCTTTTTGTCATAACCACTCCACGCAGCAGGATCAATGTTCTAATGAAGATTCTCCAAATCCAATTTGGCAAAAAATTTGGAAGCTCAACACTATACCTCGCCACATCCACCTAGCTTGGCGAATTATTAATGATAGATTGCCAGTTCGTGGTCAGCTTTTCAAACGAGGTGTTCGCATCTCCCCTTTATGTCCACGGTGCAATGAGTCGATGGAGACAATATCTCATGTTTTTCAAGAATGCTGGTGGTCAAAACAGGTGTGGTTCTCATGCCCTCTGGGAGTTAATTTTGAGGCACTGTCCGATGATTTTAAAGATTGGTTGGTAAGAATTATTCTTAATAATGATGCTGAGGTTCCTTCTCATGATGTCCTATCAATTTGTTATGGGATTTGGTTTGCTAGAAATAGGCTTTGCTTTGAGAATATTGATACCCCTGTTCAGATGGTTATTGACAAATCTTGGATGGTGGTTTCTGATTTCAAAACTCATAATCCTCATCATCAAAACCAGCGCCTTGTAACCGTGGATAATAACATCATCAAATGGTCTCCTCCCCCTTTCGGTTCATATAAGTTGAATGTGGATGCTGCTGGACCTATAGATGGGAAATGGGGAATAGGTGCTATCATTAGAAATCATGAAGGAGATGTTATGGGAGCTGGAACATGGAACATTCCTTGCGTGCTTGATGCTAAAGTCGCAGAAGCTATGGCCTTAAAATTGGGTATGCAATTTGCAATTGATCTCATGCTCTTTGATATTCATGCAGTATCTGATGCTTCTTGTGTTGTTGACGCTTTTAATGCCTCATCCAATACCTCAACTTACTTGGGGATCGTTATTGAAGATTGCAAGCGTATGAGTGCTCGTTTCTCTAGTTTCAGCTGCTACCATACCAATAGAAATGCCAATCAAGTGGCTCATGTCTTGGCTAAATATGCATTAGGTAACCAGGATAGTTTTTGGATAGAGGAAATTCCATCTTATATCTCAAACATTATTACTTTTGATGTTTTACCTTCTTCAGTTGAATAAAATTTCTGGATTCCACGTCAAAAAAAAAAAAAAAGTTGTGCTGGAATTTCGCTAAAAAACCCCCCTCTATTTTTTGTTTCCTATTCTCTTCATCGCAATATACATCACACAGGACCTCTGCTTTGTTTTTGTCTTCCGTTGCATTTTGATCTTTTTCAATGTGGCTTATTTGGATTGTTAGTATAAAATAAAACCATGGGAGTCTAATAACGTGTAATTGTGGTAAGTCGTCATTTAGAATGTGGGAAATTTGAACATGAATTCCATGGTTTGAGGCTGGAGCTGATCATAATGCAATTGCTCCTTTCTCCTTTGGGTTCTCATGGGATGGGTTGAGAGTAACAGATGGTGGACGTCTTCAACCCGAATTTCACAGCCAGTGGATCAAGAACTGTGGGGAACTTTGCCAATGCTGTGATGGGTGCAAAATGACAATGAGTCTGTTTTGCTAAACAACTTAATTAAGCGTTTATAGAGTAAGTGTTTATCATACAAGTGCTCATGTAAAAAATATTTCTAGATCAAAGAGAAAATATAGTCAAACTGTTTTCATATAAGCTATAAGTTATTTTCATAAGCTATTCTAGAGAGTTTATCAAAATAAGCTGAAAACAGCTTATACACGTATCATAAGGTGTTTCCGCAAACTCTCTCAAACATTTCGGCAAATGCTTATGTCAGTAGATAAGCCAAAATAAGTTATTCGTAATCCAATCCAAACATACCCAAATCCTTTGAGACATTGGGATTTGCTTTGCTGGCCTGGCACAATCAAGGATGGAGTTTTACATTCCAAATACAGCGAAGCTAGAAAGACTGAAATTGGCTGAGGCTAGGATTGCATTGCATTGTTGGCTATGCTAGTTTTCTACTTTGAGGCTGGACAGGGGAAGACACCTCTTGTCCTGGTGCTCTAGGCTTGTAAACAAAACAATGTACCTAGTTGAACTTAATTGAGAGGGTAAGCAGAAGCACATGATTCTTTGTCCTGTAGAGCCAGATTTCTCCCATGAAAAATTCAAATGCTATGCTCTTATACTTGAAAAGTGAACGTTTACAACATGTAGCCCATTTCATACAAGGTTTCAAATTTCAATTATGTTTGTCATACTCATGCAACGGGCAAAAATAATGCAACAATAGCTTGGACTACCATAAATAAAAAGTTGAAAACAATGCAAGAAATTTGAGTGTGGGAAGAACATAAGGTCAAATACTTACTACACTCATACAAAAAAGAGAAAAGAAAAAAAAAATCTAGGGTTAAACAACCAAAAGAATGCTAGAAGCATAAAAGAAATGCAGTAAAATCAACTCTTTTTTGCTGAAGGGGGTTTCTCTAATTATTCGCTCCCAGACCCAGTAGCCATCAAAAACTCACCCTCACACACAACTTCACCTCCAACATATGTCTTCCCTTCCATCTTTGCTATTCCGAATCGCTTTTGCAGTTTGATGAGTGTCATTCTCATAACTAAGGTGTCTCCTGCAATCACTGGCTTCCTAAATCGTACTTTGTCTATTCCAGCAAAGAAGAAATTCTCACGAGAACCTCCCACTTCAGGTTGCAACATAACCAAGCCACCCACCTGTGCCATTGCCTGCATAAAATACCTCGCATTCATCATTACTTATAAACAAGATTCAACAGAAACGCTAAATGATTTATTTTTTGACTTAGTTTCTTTACTTTCTTATTGGTCAGGTTTGGGATTGTTATAATATAGAGGTCATTTTTCTGATAAATCCTGGTGACAGATAAATTTTTGAAAAGCTACTTACATTTTGCGCAGAAAATAGGTCATCAAACTTGTCAGCTAGTGTAGAAAATTACAGACATCTGTTTTTTTCTCTCAACTCATAAACTCTTCCATAACTTGGAACATAAGCAGCAGAGCGTTGAATATAATTAAGCTTCAAAGTCGAAGAAGAAATTGAAGGTGACAATGTAACATAGTACCCCCGTGCAGCCAACATTAAGGTGGAAAATTAGCTCAAGCTACCAGACAAATATTGGACTCTTGCTGATCTTTTCTCGCATTCAAACCGGGACAAGCTAGACGCCAAGGCACACATGCCCCAGTTATTTCATGCCTACGAAATATGAAGGAAACTTGACACAGCAAGCAAGAACCTTACCAACATACGAATTCTATTCACAATCAGTTGAGATCATATGAACATTAAGATCGTCACAGATGCATATCAATCTCCATATCCAAATTTTGCATCAGTGGCCAGGGTCAAGACACATCATTCCAATTTCAAATTCCAAATTGAAATGGTAATTTTCATTCATTTATGATATTTCAACATGAAAAAGTACAGGAACTTAAGTGAATGTCATGATCTGTAATCTTTTATATTCTACTCCGCCCCCCCCCCCCCAAAAAAAAACAAAAAAACAAAAAAATTGGTCTCGGTGTACTTCTTCATAAGTATAAAAATGTCAAAGAAGAATCCATCTTGCAAAATTTGATTTTCATTTTTTTGTCGACTAAGCTGGGATTTAATTTTGACAAGGATGGATGAGGTCTAAGACAAGACATGAGTATGTTAATGTGATACGTGTAATTGCCGAACTCCAACGTAGAAAATGCCGCGGAAGTGTGCTGTTTAACTGATGAATGCAAGGACTTATGCCTAAGCTAAGGAATGTGGTTCTTGACAAATGAAGGGTTAAAGAAAAACTACTAGCCCATAATTGTAGCACTGCTACTAAAAGCAGTTTCTACAAAAGCTTCAACAATGCATATAAAGCAACAAAAGTTGGGCAGGAACATGCCTTATAGATGCCGCTGAATATTGTATATATACATATATATAGCTTTTTTTTTGAATCACAAACCTCAACCACAACAGTTGACAAATTCATGACTATCTCTTAGCCACTGATTGAATCACCATAATTCTCAAACCGCTTGCTATTACTCCAAAACTTCAATACAAGCAATCACACCAGCATTTCAATAATTACAGAGATCTTTTCTAAAAACCAAGTTGATCTGGAATGAATTCTTAAGTTTCAAATGAACTACTGCTGAGACATTGTATCCAGGGCTCCAGGGTAAGCATTAGAGACTCATCACTTCCTTTATCCAAGTATAAAACTAAAAGAAAGTACCTTGTAATAGACTGATACTCAAAGTTCTAACAGTAGATATTGTATTCAATCAACCCTACAGCTTACCATATAGCGCATAAAGCATAGCATTGTATACTTAACATAATCAAATATTTACAGACAAAAGGCTACAATGAAAAGGAAATATGAAAGAGTGGACTCAGCAGAGTCATTATTACCTCAACCATGAGAACACCAGGCATGATCGGTCTTTCTGGAAAATGTCCAGGAAAGAAGTTGTCATTTATTGTTACATTCTTTATGGCCACTGCAGAAACTCCAGGATTGTATTCAATCACTCTATCCACTAGAAGAAATGGAAACCTGAATAACACCCAATCAAAAGAACAAAGAAAATAAATAACAAAAAAGGGGACAAGAACAGTCAAGGAATACATCCATTGAAAACAACTTAAAAAAACCCAGCATTACCTGTGGGGCAAAATATCACGGATCTTATTGATGTCCAATACTGTTGGAAATGCAGGATACCCTGCAACAATAGTAAAAAAAAAAAAAAAAAAACCAAAAATTACGTGAGTGAAAAAATTAAGAAAAAGGAAGGTGAACACTACAGAACCTGAAATCATAAAAGGGGAATAAAAACGCATACTTAATTCAATTGGGGTGTCTTCTTTTGGAGCATTTGCAGATTCTGAAGAACAAAACGTTGTAAACCGTGTAGTGCCACGGGTGTTCCTCAACTGGGTAGGTAAAGGCATAGATCTTGAGGTGGGAAATCTGAGAAACGAAATTTTGGGGGAATTAGAATGGGGAGCAGAAAAAGTGGGAGATGTGGGAGAGATGGTGTTGGAGAAAGCGGAGGCTGCCATTGTTTGTGGAGGTTCACTGTGTCTGTTTGGCTCTGAACTGTTGTTCTAAAATGTAAATGCAGTTTGTGTGGGTGCTGTGGAAGCATTTATTTGTTGGCGAAAGTAACAAGGATGGATGCAAGTGCAACCAATGCCGGTGTTGTTTGTGTACTGTTTGGGACGGAGTCTCCAACGTTGTTGGTTGAACTACAAAATAGGCTCTGCCCCCTCTTGCAACGTACTAAAATTTTATTTTATTATTATTATAGGTAACAAAATTCGGAATAACTAAAAACACACTATTTTTGTTAGCATTATTTTTTTAGAAGTTTAATTTCGGACCATATAATTTGTCTAAATTTGTTTGGAAATAAAGTTTTGGACAGAAAACTGATATTCCTCCAAAAATTCAAGAGGTGAGTGTATACTAACAAAAATTGGGTGTATTTAGTTATTCCAAAAAAAATAAGGCTTCATTTGGTAGGGAAAATGAAACAGCTAAGAAAAGGATAAGGAAATGACTTATTATATACATAAATTAACATAAAGTTGCCTTATTATATAAATAAATTAACATAAAGTAAGGATGCAATCCACTCATATTTTTTACCTAAAAATTACTTTAAATTAAAATTTAAAATAAGAATTTTAAAATAAAGTTAAAATTAGTTGGTAATTTAAATTTTTTAACTTAAAATATTTTTTCAAGTTAAGATTTACTATTTGATAAGATATTTATTTTAATTATTTAATTATTTATATATTAATATATTTCAGGTTAAATTAATCTGTGAGTCCCTACCGTTTTGTCGAGTTTTTAATTAAATCCTCATGGTTTAAAACTATTTAAAGAAGTCCTTGTATTTTTAAATTTTTTTTAGATAAATCCTTATAAATTAACCGAAGTATAATGTCGTTAATTTAACAATTACGGATAAGCAACTTTTCCTCAAGCATTCATCAAACGTTTTTTTTCCCATAACACGTCTACAAAAACCCACCTTCTTTTTTCGGCTCTGTTGGGTAAAAAATAGCGGATAGTGGATAAATTAGTGGATGAGCTTATAGTTGATAGTAGATAAGTTAGTTGATTGAATTTAAAGTGTATAGTAAAATTAGCTGTTAAACTAGCTGATAAATATAAAATGATATAAAAGGACATTTGTAATAAATGAGAGAGATAATACATAGATTAATAATTTAATAGATGATAAACAAAGAATTTAATTAAAGTAATAAGGGTAAAAATGAGAGAAAAAATTAAAGAATATAAGCTATAAGCTCAAACGCTACTTCAAGTAGTGTCTGAAAAAACGCTATAAGCTAATGAAAAAACGCTATAAACTAATATTACGAAACACTTTCTACAAGCTTATCCGCTATAAGCTATCTGTTATAAGCTCGCAAAATGATTTTAGCAATCAGAGCAATGATATCCCACCCTTCCAACCAAACAACAACTGGAAAAAAAAGGCTAAATTATAAAATTGGTCATCTATGTTTATTTTAGGTTTCAATTTGGTCCTCTATGTTTTATTTGTTTCGTTTTGGTCCCTTACGTTTTAAAAGTTACAACAGGTTGGTCCTTTCCGTCACTAAAAGCCAATTGTCCGTAGCTAAAAGCCAAATTCTAGCTACGGACAATTGACTTTTAGTGACGGAAATGACTAAATTGAAAACTAAAATAAAACGTAGAGGACCAAAACGAAACAAATAAAACGTAGAGGACCAAATTGAAGCCTAAAATAAACTTAGAGGACCAATTTTGTAATTTAGCCAAAAAAAAAATGGAACCTATACACGTTCATGATGACGAGTTCATTTTCCATTCAAAACTCCTCGACATTTGCATCATAACGCAACTCCCCTCCACATTTACCGCTTTGAAAACCTCTCTCAACTCTAAAACCGTCCCCGCCTCATCAACGACACCACTGACGAGACCTTCACTTACACCCACGTCGAACTCACTACCCGAAATTCGTTATCGGTCTGAACAACCTCGTCATCGAACAAGACGATGTCATCCTCCTCCTCATCTAGAACTGCCCCTATTCATCTTCACATTCCTCAGAGCCTCCTTCTACGGTGCCACCGTCACCACAACCAACCCCTTCTACACTCTTAGAGGTGGCAAACACATGCCATGGCCTCCAACTCCAAGCTCATCATAACATATAGTCATCCTAAGTGGACAAAGTCAACGTTTTCGCAATAGATAATGACAACAAAGTGATGTGCATTGACTCATATCCTGAGGGTGTCCTATGGGAAAACATTTGATAATGCTTTTTTGATTACATTCTTACTGTTGATGCTGGGATTGGTAGGGCTCTCTTCCTCCTTGGGGTTGGGAGCTCTCTCTTCCAAAGTCCGACGGTGGGGGGTGGTACCTGCAAAGACACTCCGATGCCTAAGTTAGATAGGGGTTTGGAGGAGAAGCGGCGCAGAATGTATTAGGGTTTAGAGTAAGTAGAGAGTATGCAAACCTGGGGGGTCCAGCCCCCTTTATATAGTGGAGTTGCGCGGAAGGAAGGCAACCACCGATCCGATTTCTGCGCGCGGCGATTCCTCCTTGACAATTCGGGGATTAGCTGGTCTCTTCCTGATATTTCGCGCCTGCCAAGCCCGTTACGTGCCGGCTACGTGACCTCCCATCTTTAGGGTGATAACGGCTCCAAGCGTTGTCTCAGGCACGTCCCGTTCTAGAAGGTTCGTGAGTCCTGAGTTAGCTCGCCCTTCCACCTTTCGGTGTCGGATCGGGAGGGTCGTGCCAAGTCGGTGCAGCGCGTCTCAGGTCGGTGGCAACTCGTCAAGCTCGGATAAGCAGGAACCGAGTTGATCTGCCCCTGGTCGGTGGGCACACTAGAACTCGGCTCGGGACCGGTCCGTAACACAAGCCCCCTAGACTCTTCGTACGAAAGGGCGGAGGGTCTATCCATGTCCTTAGGTCGGTATCCGAGTCGAGTCACTGAGGTCGGGGGCGTGTCCCAGAAGCTTGTTTGCCTGGGGGACCACGCTCCACATGTCGCGCTTTTACTCGGCATTCTGCCACGTGATGGGACGCAGATGAGACGTTCACTCAACCGTTCCCCTTCTCACCGTCGATCATCTGACGCAACCCGGACCGCTAGATCTTCACTTGGTTTCGCAGATGGAGGGCTCGGATCAATTCGCCCCGTCATCTCTCCCCCGCGGGGGTTATAAAGTCGTCCCTTCTCCTCCCTTCTCTCTTCTTCTTCGTTTTGCTTTCTGTGAACGCTCCGTCCGCTGTCTTCCCTGTGTCTGTATTCCAAACGGCTCTCACCCTCATTCCTTCGCATTTCCTGGTAAGTCTCGCTACTGTTCTTCGTTAATGGCTTTCTCCCCTTCTTCCCGTCGTCCCCCTTCTCCCATACTTTTGAGTTCCGGGAGTGGCTCGTCGTCTGAAACGGCGAGCACGTCCTTTGACCTTTCTACGCCACCCCACACCGGAGGCTCGCCACTGAGGCTACCGTCAAGCGGTGGTCGTGGCCCAGTGCCTCTTCAGGTGGTTCCTCCCACCTCCTGGGTTCCAGCCTCTCCCCCTTCTGTGCCCGGGCGCACCCAGATGTACTCGGGGTGGCTTCCAACATTTTTTCAGACACTGGGGTGGTCGCCCTTCGATCTAGTGTGTCATTTACGCTGAACCGGGATCGAGACGAGGAGGTAACTTGCCTCCCCTGCTCTCCCGACGACCGAGTATGTTTTAACAAGGGCGAGCCTAGTTCCCCCGATTTTTGTTTCTTCTATAAAACTTTCTTTACGCGAATCGGCCTCTGTTTTCCCTTAAGTAGGTTCGAGTGCGAGGTCCTCCAATGGCTGGACGCGGCCCCTTCGCAATTACACCCCAACAAATTGGCTTTTATCCGAGCCTTTAAGCTCGTGGTCGAGTATTTTAGGGTTACCCCTCTGCTTCTCTTCTTCGATTTTCACTCGGACTTGGTAAGCAGCTCAAGTGGTGTTCGCTCAATAAAATACCTGGTTTTTATATTCTTGAGCTCTTCGACCAGTCTTATAAAAACTGGAAGCCTGATTTCTGCAAAATCCGGGTAAGGAGAGGGGATCCCTTTTTCTTTTCCGCTCAGAACGAGCCCTTGTTTCCTTTTTACTGGAGCCCCAATCCTCGGCCCATAAAAGAGGTGGACTTTAATTCATTGTCGGTCACCGACCAGACGATAGTGAACTTTTTTGCTCGCTTACCCACATTGCATTGTGGTCCTCTCCTCACCCGAGCTCTAAAGGATCCGCCCCAGTGGAGGGATTACTTAAGTAAGTCTCGTTGTCATCCTTTAGCATGATTTTCAGCCCGAGCATGAGCACTAACTTTCACTATATTTTCAGGTACGATGGCCCCGAAGATGAGCAAGAAAGAGATGGCCGAGCTCCTCCAGAAAGCCCAAAAAGAAAAGGTCGCCCAAGTTCCAGGATCGGTTCCTTCTGGTGTAGCCGCTTCCCCTTCGTCCGTCAAGGCTACTAAGAAGCGACCGCGCGCTTCCCCGACTCCAGGTTACGAGCGGCCCGGCTTCAAAAGGCGAGGGGACCTCATGGGGATTCCTCGAACATCCTTATGGCTCGAGTGGTTCCTCCACCTCGGAGAATTTCCGATCAAGGCGAACGCCGAGGATTCCACTTTGGAACGCCGGCCGGCCGTTCAGACCAGATCGATCAGTTATGCGTAAGTCAGATGGCGGGTGTATGGAAGAAAGCGGGCGAAGCTGGGTTTGTGCAAAACCTTTGGGTCTCTACGACTCCGTGACTTCGCTTATGGCCCGATTCCTTCCCGATCGGATAAGAACACGAGCGGCGAGCTGGCGAAGAGAAAGTACCAAAGCAAGGCCACCGCGCTTGGCGAGCTTGAGGAGAAGATGGGCAAGCTGCGAGAGGACTATGCTCATCTCTCGGAGGCAAGGGATGAATTGAACAGGAGCAACGCTTCTCTGCTGGCTCAGCGGGAGGGGCTCCAGGCCCAAAATGACCTTTTGTTGCGTCACCTGTGGGAGGAGAAGGAGAAGTCCTCGTCCGAGGCTGCTCGGGTCGAAGAGTACCGCGAGTACTGATGCCGCTTGATTATAAGGAAGGGTTTGATAATGCCGTTCTTGTGATTGAAGGTGCTCGCCCCCGATCTGGACATCTCCGAGCTCGATTTCACCAAGGTAGTGAAAGAGGGAAAAATTGTGGAAGAGGAGGATGAGGAAGAAGGTCAGGCCGATCAAGAGGAGCACTGAGGCGGAGCGGAGTTGGTCTCGACTTGGCGGTGATGGTCGGCGTCTTGCGGCGATGAGATCGTCGGGGACTCTGTTGAAGACCAAGGGGATGCCCTTGCATAACTTTGTTTTTTAGAATGCTTTGCTTTGTCTTGACAATGTACTCGCTCTTCTATGAGCTCTTTTGTATTTTTGCTTCAAGTTAATGAAATTGGCTAAGTTTAATCGTTGTCTTCCCTGTTTCCTGCTTTAGCAAATTGTTAGTTATTGTGCTCGGTTGGGGCCGACCTCGGGTAGCTGTTGCTCGGCTAGAGTAGTCCCCGGATGGCTTCCCCCGAATAAAACTTGTGTCAACTGAAGTTGAGACAATTTCTCCGCGGAGCGGTGTAGGCCGAGTAGCAGTTTTCTTACGCAACCTTTAGGTCGGGTAATGTGCTTCGGATCCTCTAACGAGGTTACCAAGTTTTTATGCCAACTTGGGTTTGAGATTGAATGTATCGTTTAGGTCGAGTACCACGTTTCCGAGCCTTGGGACGCGGGTGAGTTCGGGACCACAGGGGTCAAGTTGCGAATGAGCACACCAAGGCTTTATGCCGACTTGGGTTTAGGTTAGGACCACGGGGGTCGAGCTGCGAGTGAGCCCACCAAGTCTTTATGCTGACTTGGGCTTAGGACCACAGGGGTCGAGCTGCGAACGAGCCCACCAAGCCTTTATGCTGACTTGGGTTTAGGACCACGGGGGTCGAGCTGCGAATGAGCCCACCAAGCCTTTATGCTGACTTGGGTTTAGGTCAGCTCGGTGAAGACCTTCCGCGCTCGGGACTCGGTGATTTTTAGTTAAAACACTCTGAATGCAATGGGGGTTGACTTTTATTAAATGGGGAAGAAAGGGAAAGAAGGATGCGCCTCGTTAAAACCTTTCCAAACCAAAAACCCAGTGGGAAAAAGGGTTTGTAAAGGAAAGAGTACGCCATCCGTTTACAAGTGTTTAGCTAAAGTAGAGCTTGAGGTGCGTAGCATTCCAGGTCCTCGGTATTGCCTTTCCGGATAGTTCTTCTAGTCCAGATGCCGTGTTGGTGCTCGATCACGATGCGGTATGGCGCTTTCCCGTATTGGCCCCTGCCTGCCTTGCGCGTCTTTTCGAGCAGTTCAACTTTCCGAAGCGACCAGGTCTCCTTCTTTGAACGTCCTTGGTGGGACTGACTGGAGTTGTAGTGCTTGGCAACGCTACCGTTTAGTCGCGGTTTTGTACACGGGCAAGTTCCCGAGTTTCTTCTAGGAGATCGAGCTCAACTCTTGCCTCTCTCGCATCAATGCCTGGCGTGCTCTCTTCTCGCCGAGGTGGAACCGAGCTCTGCTGCACCATGGCCTCCATTCCATATGTTAGCCGGAAAGGTATTTCATTTGTTCTTGGCCGGGGGTGGTGTGGTATGCCCATAGCACCCAGCAGCTCTTCTCCGCCTACCGCCACGCTCGCTTTCGGTAAGCCGCCATGAGGCTATCGAGGATGATCCTGTTTACGCCTCGGCCTACCATTGGTCTCAGTGGATGCTCGGCGAGGCGTAGACGGTCGGATTCCTGAACCTTGCGTAAGTCCTTGAGCGCCGTCTTTGGTGAGCGTGTGCCGTTATCTGTGATGATGGTGTGGGGTAGGCCATGGCGTGAACCAGGCTTTCGGACAAATTTTTGATCCTCTCGAAGTGATGGTCGCCCGGTGGTGCGCCTCTATCCACTTGGAGAAGTAGTCTATGGCGACTCACGATGAACTTGAGTTGGCGGTGCAAGGGAAAGGGCCAAGTATGTCAAGCCCAGGTATTGAAAGGCGAGGCGATGACCGTCTGAGGACTTCGTGGAAGATGGTCTCGTTTGGCGAACCTTTGGCACTTGTCGCACTTCCTTACGTATTCCAGGCAATCCGATCGAGCATTGGCGATGGTAGCTTTGCTCGTGGGATTTTAGCCGCCAAGGTCCGAAGTTCCACGATGGTTCCCGCAGATTCCCTCATGTAGTTCCCTCATGACGTGCTCGAATCGATTTCTCTGCAGGTGAGTAGTGGGTCGTGAGAACCCTCTTACGTAGAGTCATCTCGATTAAAGTGTAATGTGCGGTTTGCCGTTGGACCTGCGTGATTCTACACGATCCTCGGGCGATCTTCCCTCGCTTCAAGTATTCAACGATGTCCTTCATCCAAGAATCGAGATGATCATCTGCGTAGCTTCCGCAATCGCGATGCTTGGTATTTGTAAAGTTTGGGCGACCACCGTATGGGAGTCCCTCGGTCTTCATGCTAGCCAACTTTGCGGCCAGATCTGCTTTGTTGTTTTGTTCTCGAGGATGTGCTCGAGTTGGACCTCTTGGAAGTTGAATCATGGCGTTGACTTTACGAGCATCTTTGGCGAGTATGTCGTCTCGACATTGGTACTCGCCCTTGACCTGGTTGATCATCAGCTGGGAGTCGCTCTTGACTCGGAGTGTTTGGCGCCCGGCTCCATGCGAGTTTGAGGCCGAGTAGTAAAGCCTCCTACTCGGCTTGGTTGTTGCTAGGTTTGAATAGGAACATGAGTGCTGTTCGACGCTAATCCCGATGAGGGCTTTCTCGATGATTCTGCTCACGCTTTGGAATTGGAGGAGCCGTCCACGTAGGCGTCCGATGCTCGACCTCGAGGGTCGGTGTTAGATCTGCAACAAAGTCGGCCCGGAACTTGTGATTTAATGGGTCCTGGGCTCATACACGATCTCGAATTCGGAGAGTTCCACCGACCACGCCACCATTCGCCCGAGTTCGACCTGCAGGATCCTTTTGATCGGGTAGTCCGTTTTGATTACCACGGTGTGCGCTTGAAAGTAAGGCCTCAATCTCCTTGTGGAGGTTACTATCAAGAGTGCCAGTTTCTCTACCTTCTGGTATCTTAGCTCCGCCCCGTGGAGGACCTTGCTCACGAAGTAAATTGGGCGTTGCTCGGCATCTTTCTCTTCTATCATGGCCGAGCTGATCGAGGTGTCGGTGGCCGCCAGGTAGAGGAGGAGAGGGGCTCCTTTGGTGGGCCGTGTAAGGACCGGTGGTGACGCCAAAAACTCCTTGAGCCTCTGGAAAGCCGTTTCACACTCGTCGGTCCATTCGAACCGAGTCGGTTTCCGGAGTACCTGGTAAAAGGGAAGTGATTTGTCACCCGAGCAGTGCACGAACACCTGGAAAGGGTTGCGATCGACCAGCGAAGTCTTTGCACTTCCTTGATAGAGCTCGGTGCGCATTTCCATCACTGCTCGGCACTTGCCTGGTTGGCCTCAATGCCTCTGCGGGTGATCATGAACCCAGGAATTTTCCTCAGAGTACCCGAGCGAGCACTTTTGAGTTAAGTCCGATGTTATATTTTCTCATAAGGTCAAATACTTCTGGAGGTCTCGGTAGTGCGCCTCGGGAGGTCTTGACTACCATGTCGTCCATATACACCTCGATCGTCTTCCCGATCCGCTTGGCGAAGACCTCATCCATCATCCTCTGGTAAGTTGACCTGCGTTCTTCAAACCAAAGGGCATAGTATTTGTAGTAGTTGGAGGTCTCCGCCATGAAAGCCGCCTTTGGGCGTCAAGTGGGTGCATCTTGATCTGATTGTACCGAGTACGCATCCATGAAACCGAGCACCTGGTATCCTGGTGCCGCCCACCGAGCATCGATGCTAGGAAGAAGTGCGGGTCTTTAGAGGCGGACTTTGTTTAGGTCGGTGAAGTCGGTGCACATCCTCCACTTACCGCATTGCTCTTCTTGACCAACACGACGTTGGAAAGCCAAGTTGGGTACTTGATCTCCTTGATAAATCCGGCCAAGAGCTTTGAGGTCTCTTCTCTCGTCAGCCGCTTTTTCCCCATAAGTCTTCTTTTACTTGTTGGCAACGGGCGGCCAGTGCTCTATCTTGGCCGACTTGTGATAGGCCACTGAGGTCTATTCCCGCATATCCTCCGGCCCATGCGAACAGATCCGCGTTGTCGGCGGGACCTTCGTCAGGGGCTGACCGCTCTGCTAGGGGCGATTGCGTCTCGATTCGTATGCTCTTGCGATCCTCTTTACTTGATCTCCTTGATGTCATCGGCCGAACAGCCGAAATCACTCTACGCCTCGGGTCGAGCTCAATCATCTTGATTCGACTTGGGCGACCTCTTACGCTTTCATCCGCCAGCATTGACATAACACTGTCTCGCCTCCTTCTGGTCGGCGTGTATCGTAGCAATCTGCCCATCAGATAGGGGGAACTTCATCGCCAAATGGGGGGTGGAAACAATGGCCCCGATCCCATTGATGACAGTTCTGCCAATTATCATATTGTAGGCGGTGTCCGCGGCCGAATCGGCTTCCACCACTAGTGATGTGGAGCTGTTGACGGATCTTAGGTGTCTTCTCCGACCGTTGCTAGATTCGCCCCCACCTGCAATTAAATTGAGGGAGGGGGTACCTTCGTTTCGACCCTTCCTGCGTTGACGGGAGGGTGAACGTCTTTCTCGCCCTCTCCGAGCCGGCGATCGGTCGCGCCTGCGCTCGGGTGAACGGGATCTTCTACGATTTGTTTCGTTTTGCGGGGTCGCCCATTCCGCTTTGTCCACGATGCCGCTAAATGTCCTACTGTATGAGTTTTTCAATTTTTATCTTGACCGACATTCATTGATGGTGTGCCGTAGATTCGGTGGTATTCGCAGATGTCTCTGGCGATCCGCATCCGGTGGGGGAGTCCTTCCAGAGGCGGGGTAATGAGGTTGCGTGTAGGCCTCCTTCAAGACTCGGTCCTACCCACGGTCGAGGGTGAACCGTCCTCCGTAGTCTTGCGCCCTGGTGCTCGTTTCTTCTCTCGCTTCTCTGGCGGATCCCTACTCTGTCTTGCCGATTCGGGTTTCCGCAGCGGCGGCAACCTCTTCCATGTTGATATACCCCATTGCTCGGCGTCTCGGCTCGTCCAGAGATCCCGCAGTCGGCGAGCGAGGAGTCCGAGAAGGGACCAGGTTTAGTCTTGACACTATGGCGTGGGCGCCACATCGCCGATCTTGAGATTTCGATTTGAGCGTTTCGTTGTTGAAACGCTACATGAAGAACCAGCGTCTCGTCGACCTCTGTTTGAGTCAGGCCAGGCAAGTGGAGTTTTTCAGGAAGGCTCGGCTCGTGGTAAACCTGGCCACGAATTGCTCGGCGATTACTGAATGAGTGGATCGAGCGTTGTGGGAGGTTAGAGAACCACATCATGGCCGGTCCCTTCAGGGTGCAGGGAAAGGTCCGACATTTCAAGCCCTCGGATGCGTCGATGTTGGGGATTTGGAACCGCCTCGGGACCGGATTGGCCATAACCCTCTCGTCGAAGGGGAGCGCGGTCGGCCGGATTCGGAGGGTCGGTTCTCTCATTGCGGCGCTGCCGGTGTGACCTTCGCCTTGGGCTCTCGTGGCGGATGCGTCGACCTGGGCGAGTCCCGATCGTCTCTTACGGTCGCGAGGGTGTCTCGTGGCCTTGTCTTTCCTCGCGATCACGGGCTTCCGCGATCTGGCGTCTTAACTCTTCGTTTTCTGCCCTGAGAAGCTCCAAAATGGGGTCTGGTGGTGGGCGTTCATTCTGACTGGCCGAGTGGTGACTCCGCGGTGGCGATCTGTGATTCGCCGTGCTCCTGGTGCGCACCATCCAACTAGGGGTAATCTTGAGGCCTGGGTTAGTTTTACCGGGCCCCACGGTGGGCGCCAATGTTGATGCTGGGATTGGTAGGGCTCTCTTCCTCCTTGGGGTTGGGAGCTCTCTCTTCCAAAGTCCGACGGTGGGGGGTGGTACCTGCAAAGACACTCCGATGCCTAAGTTAGATAGGGGTTTGGAGGAGAAGCGGCGCAGAATGTATTAGGGTTTAGAGTAAGTAGAGAGTATGCAAACCTGGGGTCCGGCCCGCTTTATATAGTGGAGTTGCGCGGAAGGAAGGCAACCACCGATCCGATTCTGCGTGGCGATTCCTCACGACAATTCGGGGATTAGCTGGTCTCTTCACGATATTTCGCGCTGCCAAGCCCGTTCTGCGTGCCGACTCGTGACCTCCCATCTTTAGGGTGACACCGGCTCCAGCGTTGTCTCGAGCACGTCCGTTCTAGAAGGTTCGTGAGTCTTGAGTTAGCTCGCCCGCTTCCGCTCGGTGTCCGGATCGGGGAGTGGTCGTGGCAGTCAGATGCAGCGGCGTCTCGGTCGGTGGCAACTCGTCAAGCTCGGATAAGCGAGAGCAAGGCGTCGCCTTACTGTCGGTGGGCACACTAGAACTCGGCTCGGGACCGGTCCGTAACACTTACCATTTCTCTTGGGCGACAATAAATGTCAAACAAACTTCTATTTTGTTCCGGTATGAAACACGAGATGTCTTACATCTGTTGAATAATAATAATAATAATAATAATAATAATAATAATAATAATAATATATTAGTGAAATATAAATATACATAAAAATTTTATATATAAATATAAATAGTCTGGTTTATTAGGCTTAGAGTTTAATTGATATGTACTGACAGTGTAAATAAATTTACACTTTCATCTAATGATATCTCATACCACTTTGTTATATCATTTCCTAAAATATCTCGACAAATATCTATATGGTGAGATATGATTAGATGACGGTGTAAATTTTTTTACACAGTCAATACATATCAATTAAACGGTTTTTTTTTTGTCACAGTCTGACTTATTTCGGCTAGCCTATTTTCACCACTAAATATAATAGCTAGGTATTGGATGTTTCATATGAAACTTTGAAGTACAATTTATTTCTCTCATTAATTAATAATTATTTAAATTTATATAGATAAAACGAAATTACCAAAGACGTTTAAGTTTGATGCAGAGTAGTACATTTTTGTCTTACGAAGGAGAGGGCGTTAAGCTTTAGGTAATAAATGTTCCTCATTAGGTAGTGAATAATAAAAGCGGCGATCTTGACCGCCTTGCAATCTCAAATAAGCTCGCATTGCAGTTGCGGTTTGGGTTTGGGTTTAGACTTAGAGTTTAGAGAGAGGAAGGGGACGTCGTCCGCATGCCTCTCCGCCTTCCCTCAACGCGGCCGACCCAACGGCTTTGTGCATTAAAGGAATTTAATGCCGACTTCCGGGTTTCACGGGACGGTTACACATCGACAGTAACCGTCCCCAACTCATATTTAAAGAAGACCGCGTCGAACGGTCGAGGTAATGATCTTTCTACCACCTCTTTACTCACCTCGACACACACTGACTTGAGCGTCGGAGTGTTTGCAGGTACACCACCCAACACGCCGTCGTCATCCGTCGCGAGCACAACTGCACTGCTTCCCTCCGGTCATCCTCTGAAGTTCTGTTCAGAACAACATTCTTACCATTTAGCTTTTGAAGAAAGACGTCACTCAATTTATCTTGGGCGACAAAAAATGTCAAACAAACTTCTATTTTGTTCCGGTATGGAACACGAGATGTCTTCCATCTGTTGAATAATAATAATAATAATAATAATAATAATAATAATAATAATATATTAGTGAAATATAAATATACATAAAAATTTTATATATATATATTTTTTATCAGCTAGTAGAAATGGTAAACAACAAACACACACACGCAAACGGCAACACCCGAGTTCGAACCCCGGTTTCGGCGTCCCCATATTGCTGAAATTGCCAAAATAACTAGCAGTGAGGTACATAAAAATTTTATATATAAATATAAATAGTCTGGTTTATTAGGCTTAGAGTTTAATTGATATGCACTGACCGTGTAAATAAATTTACACCGTCATCTAATCATATCTTACAATTGTACCACTTTATTATATTATTTCTTAAAGTATCTCAATAAACATCTATATGATAAGATATGATTGGATGATAATATAAATTTTTTTACACAGTACATATCAAATGGTCTTTTTTTTTATGTCACAGTCTGACTTATTTCGGCAAACCTATTTCCACCACTAAATATAATAGCTAGGTATTGGATGTTTCATATGAAACTTTGAAGTACAATTTATTTCTCTCATTAATTAATAATTTAAATTTATATAGATAAAACGAAATTACCAAAGACGTTTAAGTTTGATGCAGAGTAGTACATTTTTGTCTTACGAAGGAGAGGGCGTTAAGCTTTAGGTAATAAATGTTCCTCATTAGGTAGTGAATAATAAAAGCGGCGATCTTGACCGCCTTGCAATCGCAAATAAGCTCGCATTGCAGTTGCGGTTTGGGTTTGGGTTTGGGTTTGGGTTTAGACTTAGAGTTTAGAGAGAGGAAGGAGAAGTAGAGTGTGTATATCGGGGGAGGAGGAACAGTTACCAGTTAGTAGAATGGAGTTTCAGCGTAACAACTCATCATCCCCATGTTCCTCCAACTCCTCCTCCTACGTCAGCATCAACACCACCACCACCACCACCAACAACCCTAACAGAAACAAGAGCACTCCCTCCGACGATCCAATGCACTCCTGGTGGGAATCCGTTTCCAAGGCTCGCTCCCGCATCCACGCCCTCGCCGCCATCCTTCCCGACCACGAACACTCCCTCTCCTCCCTCGCCGACTCAGAGCGCCCCGCCCTCTCCCTCCTCTCCTCCCCTGCCGCCTACTCCGCCGTCTCCGCCTCCCTCTCCGGCTCCCACTCCGATCCCCTCTGCCACTGGCTCTACGACACCTTCCTCTCCTCCGACACTCACCTCCGCCTCGTCGTCCTCTCCTTCATCCCTCTCCTCTCCGGCCTCTACCTCTCCCGCGTCCACTCCTCCGATCCCCCTTCCCTCGCCGGCTTCGAGGCCGTCCTCCTCGCCCTCTACGCCGCCGAAACTAAATCCCGTGCCGGCAAACCCCTCCTCGTCACCATCCCCGATCTCTCCCTTCCCTCCATCTACCACTCCCCCCTCCGCAAACCCTCTTCCCTTTCCACTTCTCCTACTCCTTCCGTCGGCGTAATCTCCCCTCCTCTTGAGCCTCACCTCGCCGTCAAATCAACCAAACGCGCCTCCATCGTCGGCGTCGCCCTCCACTCTTACTTCTCCCAGATCTCCCACATGCCAAGCTGGTCCAAACTCGAGTTCTGCCGCTTCGCCGCCGGTTGGGCCGGCCAAGACTGCCCCTGCCGGAGAGAATTCGATCGCGTCGACGACATCAACACTTTAGCTTTAACCCATGGTAATGGTGGTGATGGTGACAGTGAGATTGAGATTGAGGAGGTTGCAGAAGTGATGGGGAACTTGCAGATTCAGGATCCTGATTCTGAGAGCATGGCGAAGGGGGAGAGGATTCCTTTACCTTGGGAGATTCTGCAGCCTGCGTTGAGAATTCTAGGGCACTGTTTGTTGGCTCCATTGAACTCTCAGGAGGTTAAGGATGGTGCCTCTTTTGCGGTTAGGTGTTTGTATGCGAGGGCTTCTCATGATTTGGTTCCACAAGCCATACTTGCAACAAGGAGTCTCATTCAGCTTGATAACAGAACTAGGGAGGCTGCCAGGGTGGTTGCTGCTGCTGCTTCTTCAAATGTCAACACACCTACCAAAGTCAAGAAACCTGAAATACTTCTCGTTTCAAAGTGATGATGACAGAGACAACCCTTGCCGTATCTGTATAGTATATATATGGGTAGCATTTCCAACACCATTTTCTCTATTCTAGTAGCTTCATACTCTAACTGTAAGCAGAATTCGTGTTTGCATAATAGAATCTTCATAGCTGTGGATTTTTTTTCGCTTCTAAGTTATGTATATTTTTTTCCCCCTGTTGATTAGTTGTTTGTTTTGAGTTTGTTTCTCGATAAAATTATTGTGTGCTTTGGTCGTGCTCTTGTTTGATTGTAATGCAAGTGATTGTGCTATTCCTGTGTGGTGTGAATTTTTGTTGTGCCCTGTAAAGATTGAGGAAATTGAACGAGGCGTACTTTGCTTTGTGAGCTATAATAATTGCCTGTGTTATCTTTTAATTCTTAGATACATTCAGTTTATTTCTGCCTCTGTTTGGGGTCTTGAAATTACAAGAGATGATCTTTGTGCTTTTCAATTCATTCATGATGCCTATTTCTATAATTGGATGGAAATATCTTGTACTTGAACATTTTAAAATATTAGGGTGGTTAGTTTGAGTTTCAGTTGAAAGACCTGCTACTGATGAATGTAAAATACCGTGTACTTTAGGATCTTCATGACAGTGCCAAATTAAATGATGAGACTGGATGACTTTAACATAACCAATATATTCTCACAAGTTATTTTCACATCTTTTTTCCTTTTAAACAAGCTAAGTCCATAACTATTTCTGCTTTAACTTGAGTCTCTATTGTGTGATGATAGCGAGTACTAGTAACAAACAGCTATGTTGTCATGTCTCGTGTGATTGCACTGATCCTCTTGTTTTTGTTGAAACCATGACATGTTAAAGTTTTTATCTTAGATTTTTAACTAGAACATTCGATGATAGGATTTGGTCATGTTATTGTATTAAGTTGAATCTCAAATTGGAAGCATTACATTATTATGCACGCAGTAATGGTTATGGGATACAACAATAACAGTGCACTTGGCTTTTCTTTAGCATCTGTATCAACTTGAATAGTGTACCCAATGTGATTTTGTACGTGTATCTGTTTATTGGTGTTTAGATACTAAATATGTAATGTCGTTTGCTATTATATATTGTCTCTTCGTTCAATGTAAATAAGATAGAGTTGGCGGGTCTTATCATCCATTTGTTCAGTTGTTGGGTGTGAGCTATTTTTTCACAAGAAGGGTATATTTGATATTTGTGGGTGGCTGAAGCTTAAAAGCTATTGATGCTATTTACCTTGGCTATTGCTGCACATTCTATTCTATGCCATTAAAAATGAAGATGGGAAGGGAAGGAGAAGATGGATATTAGAAACTTAAGGTGTCTCTTTGATATCAGCAATAGAAATTTGCTGAAATTTTAAAATTTGAATCTTAGAAGAACGGTATGCCTTCTTATAATGATTGTGCTATAGACCAATGTTGGGTTGGATAGAAGAAAACCTTCTTATAATGATTGTGCTATAGACCAAAGTTGGGTTGGATAGAAGACACTGACAATCAAGGTCTTTTTCCCAATAGGTGGGGTGGGATACGTGGATCAAATGGTGTCATTGAGTTCTATAACCCGAGTTTTAGAGAGGCCACTTAGGTTAGATCAAAGTCCTTTTTAATGGTCTCACTAAGTGTTTCTTGGTCTTCCTTTATCTCTAATCATTGGGCTATCTTCCTTCTCATCAACTCGTATTACTGGGATTCATGTTGATCTTCTTCTCACATGGCCAAACCATTCTAGGCACGATTTTACCATCCTGTCCTCAATAGGTGCCATGCCTCTCCTACTTTGTCTCTAATACATTGATCACTGATTCTCATCTTCTCTTAACTGCTCATCCAACCCAACATTCTTGTGTAACCTCTAGATAGGTTGGGTAAAATATGGCATCCGTTTTCTATTTTGCTTGGATTTCACTGGATATGTTGGAGTTGAAAATGCATTAATGATGACAGCTACTTATCAGAATCTGGATTTTTTGGGGGGATTGAGGACTAATGTTTCTGCTATGACATCTAAGAAATTGTTGACATCAATGAGGACGACTGCGATTTACTCCGTCTTTTATTATAAGCAAAAAAGTACATGTATTTGGTCCAAATTTGGACCAAATACATGTACTTTAGACCAAATACATATACTTTTGCTTATAATAGAAGATGGAGGGAGTATTGTTTTGCAGGAACCTTGGCCTTTGAAGGAGCTTAAGATCTTCTAGGTCACTTGGCCCTTTAGTTCTAGATTAATAGAAGACTCTTGTTTTGGTTTTGTTTGAGGTTCTTCCTTTTTTTTTTTAACTTAATTAGCTGATTAGCAATTTCTTGGATGTCAACATGGATGGACTTTGTCTTGTCTTTTTTGTATTTTATTGGGTACAAGATTATGTCTTGTTTAACACGCAGTCCTTCCTAACCGGCCCTTACTTGGTTCTCTTGGGGAGATGGTTCGAGTTCTACCAAATGGACATTTTGGCTTTCATGAGAAAGGCAAAATCTATATGTATCTCTCTTGTGAATTTTTAGTTTCGGATGTTTATGTTTGTACGCGTTTGAAATATATGATTATATATCCGGTGATTTTTAGTTGATCTCCATCTAGTGTCAAATTTTCAGTGTTCCTTCACACATCCTTTCCCTCAGATATTTACATCCTATGTGTTTCCTCTATCTGAGAAGATTGTAGCAAGTCCCTTACACAAATCAAGACTAACTAGAGTCTGACCCTGTTTGGCATTTTATGTGCCCATGGTAGCTTCAGATGTTACCAAATTTGTGGTTCTCTCAGATCATGGAAGAGGAATCAATTACTACGCTGCAGTCTGTCACTAGGAGGAACAAAACCAAAAGGCAACATGCAAACTTCATTTCAAAATCATTAAGATGTTATATATACCTAGAATTTGCAAAACAAAATGACAAGTATCAGTTGAGCTACAATTGTCATACGATTAATTTTTCAGGGTGTGATGTGATGCTTTGATCCGACAGAAACTTATGCTTTGTTAGCGAAGAATTGGTTTGAGTTGGCAGTAGTTTGAATCCCATGCCAATTTTAATTATCAAAATGGGTTTCTAGGATTAGGACTCCTAACCATCAAACTTCAAGTTATGCGATCCCAATGAAAGTTGTTATTTTTCATGCATATATGGTTCCTTATGATCCAAGTAGTGGGATTTTACGGGACGGATCTTTCACTACCTACTTTCCAAATCCTATACCTGAGGACAAGGTGAATCTTGGGGGTATTGTTGATGGTAGACAACACGTGCCAAATGGTTAAAAGTTGTGATAGAAGGCAGGAAAAGGCACCGGGAGAAAGGAGCTGACATCGAGTTAGTTTTATGGGATTTGGGCAGGGAGGTTGCAGAAACTCAGTTTTGCCAGTCATCTTTCTTTTTCTGGTTTTTGTGGTCTATTAGAGTATAGTTTTACGAGGTTTCTTTTTGCACCCTTTTTCTTATACGCCCCCTCAGCCCCCAACTTTTCTCCCCCAAAATTATCCTTTTTGGAAGCTTATTTCCGAAAGCAATTTGTTTTTTGAATTGTAAAATGCATTCCAAAACTAAACTATTGGCCAAAAAAAAAAGTTTTACTGCGGAATGCACATAATATATATTCTAGAAATTGAGACCCAGAAAGACATTTGAATGTATTTTATCTTTAGAACTTAATTTATGGAATATATATGCATTTCAGAATGAAACTTCCAGATTTTTTTTCTTCCGAAATTAGTTCTAGAATATATATTATATGCATTTTGAAATTTAATTTTTTGAGTGTAGTTTACTTTTTGGAAGTTTAGTTCTGGAAGTCAACTTCTTCCATTTTTTATTTTTCACATACGCTTGAAGTGCTAAAAGATGTGTGATGAAATAGATAAATTAAAAAAATTGTTACATAGAGTATCCATTCATAAAGTATAATAGATAAATTATAGAAGTTAAAACAAAAACACAAAAGCCGTGGTCAAGTAATGGATAGAGCCCTCTTCCTCCTATGATATGTGACTTCACTGCGTGAAACACCTAATGCTTCACATACACCCTCTTAGGCCGTGGTCCCTTCCACTACCTCCCCTTTGTCAAGCAAACACTGGAGTATCTCAGAAATCATGTGGAACTTTGTCTACCAATAAACCATAACATATTATTTAACACAACACAGTGTTTGTATCAACACAACACAAAGAATAGATAGATAACATGTAATATCATGTGACTTAATATTAACTTATCACATAAGCAACATTGCAACTAATATGTGTAGTGTGTGTTTTCAAATAAATATAAATATACACGAGAGAATTTAAAAACTAAAAGGTGTATTACACATGTACATAGGTTACATACTTGTTTTTTTTCTTTTCGGAATCCATCTTAATTAGCTTTTTGGACCGAGTGGGTCCATCGGGGTATCCTCACGGCTTCGGACATTCGAACTCGCTATGAGACTAATCTCCAGTTTGGCTAATTGAGTTGGGTTTTACCCCTTGGTTCTCAGTCTACATGCCCCAACTTTACCATGTCAATTAATGGTGGCTGAGCATGTCACTCAACGGACTTCTCCCCCCATGGGAGTAAGTACGTGGTTCGATTCCCACGGAAGGCAAAAACTCCCATGGGAGTAGAAGTCCGTTGATTGACACGCCCAACCACCATTAATTGTCTTGGTAAAGCTGGGGTATTACAAAAAAAGGCATTTTTTTTTAACAGCCGAGGGTTATTCTTATATTGTCTTGTGCTCAAATGCCTTCGGCAAGGTTCGAACTCGGAACCTGAGGCTTAAGTAACCCGGAAGCACCTTGTCATTACTAACAGAGCTAAATTGGTCTAGTGGTAGTGGGAATTTAAGAATCAATGTACTTAGCCCAGGTACTTGGTTCGATTTCCACGGAAGGCAAAAACTCCCATAGGGGAGAAGTCCGTTGAGTGACACGCTCAGCCACCATTAATTGACATGGTAAAGCTGGGGTGTTACAGGGTGACTCCACACGAATTTGAACTCAGATTCCCCAAATTCTTCCCCTCATAGGGGTATTCTTACATTTTTTTTTACCAAATATTATTACCAGAATTGTCATTTTTATTTATTTTGATTTTTTATAATATAATGCTTAAAAAATGTATGGTTTTCTCACAACGTGGCGAACTAAGGTTTGATGTCCAGCTGGGAGAGATACCCATATTTAGTGTTCAATAATGCCTCGAACAGGATTTCTTAAAATTTGGGTTTGTGTCTAACTCAATCCTAAAAGCTAGCTCGTAGGGTGAGTTTTTTATTTTGTTGGTGGAATCATAGGAGGAGGGTTACCTCCATTTATAATTATTATTGATATCATATCACTATCCAATGTAGGACTCCAACGCGTGAAAAAAAAAAATATATCGCATGTCAGGCCTTTTTTAAAAATAATTTTCTGGTGTTAATCTTCCCAAATTAACTGAAGCAACCTATTTACTGGAGCAGTATTGTGGAATAGAAATCAACGAAGGTACAGCTCCTTAACCAGGGTTTTTTAAATATGATATCGTAGATAATAACAGATGACACATGCATACAAATTCTCACGGGAAACAATGCTGATATGATCAATACAGATCAGGTGCAGGCTGACTTCCAAATCCTCACAAGCAACTAACTTCTGTCAAATGCTTACAAAGAGTTGAAATGAAATAATGACATAGTAGTATTATTATTATCCTAGAGTACTCCATTTCGGAACAGATGCATGCTTCAATCCACAGGACACCAAAATGTTCCGATGCTTCCATTGTCAATATATAGCCAGTGCCTGCATATACTAGCCTCTGACATACGATACTATGGTCAAGGAGTTGCACCAAATGGTCAATTCGGTGCACTGCCCAGTTTTCTCAATGTGTCTTTTGTGTGTACTTTGCAAATTGCAACCGTGATGTGGTCCAAAACGCCCTACTGTCTATAATCGAGCGTTGGCACATTGTGGTAGACATCTGATTTCGATTACAATGCGACAAGTACGTCACAGGTTCCAGCTTCATTGTGATTGCATAAGATATAGTTGCGCAACAGAAACCGTACAAGTACTTCTAATTCTATGTGTGTGTGACTGTGATGACGTGCTAATATTTTTTTTCTCTTAATAAACTAGTCGTTAGAACCATACTCAACAACGTGAGACCAGTGGCGGATCCAAAGATTTCTATAGTGCGGGCAAGAATATGTCTAAAATATTTTCACAGAAAGACAAATATTATAAGCTTGTAGCGACCTAAAAATTTTGAAAATTGTTCGAGAGAAGAAGTTCCGCCAAAGTTTATTTAAATAGGAAAAACAATGGTAAAACCCTTTTTAGAAAAATATTTTCGAAACCAGATTCTGTGTTTTGGAGTCGGTTATGCATAGGAAATGCATTAGCATCTCACGACATCCATTCGAAAACGGTAACTTCTAGTTAAATGTGCAAAATATTGTTAACTTTAGAAATATTTATTTTACCCCTAATGGGGAAAATGATGAAAAAGTATTATACCAAAAATTCATTATTAAAGATAATGAGCCTATAAAAACTAAAGTCTGATGGGCTGGAGCCTAAACCAAATTCCAAAAAAAGTAACAAAATAGATAAAACAAAAAATAAAACAAACACTAAACCTAAACTAAACACGCCATATCAGATTGTATGACTGCGTGGTGGTAAGTACGTGGCCTGGGTGAAAGAAAAAGTATGCGGGTAGAATAAAAGTCGTATGTACGCGTCAGAGATTCGATGGATGCGTACAAAGTGGATTGTGTAACCTGGGGGCAACATTTATTTTGTTATGAGGGCAAAAAAGAAAATTATTAAATATGTTGAAGTAAAAATATTTTATCTCGTGGGGGCAATTGCCCCCAATCTATTTTACGTAGATCCGCCATTGTGTGTGACTAAGAAAAAGGAAGATACAATACAGTTAAGGTTTTTTTTTTTTTTTTTGCAGGAAACTAGTAATGGTGAATCTGTGCAAAAGCTGCATGGGGACTTTGAAGAGGAAGGGGAAAAAAAAAGCATTCACATGTGAGAATACGAGGGAATTGAGTTTTTAAAGGGAAAACTGTTTTTGGCGAGAAACAGTTTTCAGTAGGTGAATGAGTTTTTGTCATGTGATATTAGTGTAGTTAAGTTTTCTAAAAAGATAATAAAATAGTTTTTTGCAAAAAAATAGATGAATGAGTTTTTGACATGTTTTCTTAGTATAGTTAAGTTTCTTAAATAAATAATAGATAAATAATAGAAATTTATATTATCATACTTTAGCATTGCTATCTCTCAAGTTGCCTACCATTTGCCTATAAATCATGGCGCTTCAAAAATAGTTGGTAAATATACTCAAAAGTAAAAAATAAAAAAAAAGTTAACTTTTTATCATAAAAAATTGTTAAATTAATTGACTAAATTAAAACTATTTATTGAAATTAATTTCTGAATTAACAAACAAAAATATAAAACGATATAAAAAGAGATATTTATATGATTTTAAATATAATTTGATTATTTTTTATCCTAGATATATATTTTTATATGAGAATTTAAGTATTTATGTTATTAATTAAATTAATTCTCATATATTTTTATATGAGAATTTATTTGTTAATTTGGACACGGAATTTACGTTTCATGTTTTTCGGTACACTCTGAACCCACTTTTTCTCAAAGCAATAAAGTCTTTGCTTTCCACCAAACTTTTCTTGACCAGAACTTTTTAAGAGTATGTTTGTTTAAGATTTTGCATTAAAATCTCGTTTGCAAACTGCCATTTTCGAAAAGCAGCAAGAGAGCAGCTGTAGCAAAAATGGAGTTTGGCGCCTCGGGTTTCGTGTTTTGCCGGTAGAAACTGCCGTTTGCATTGGCTAAAATGTGAACCAAACAGGCTATAAGTAGCATTGCTTCAACCCATAGCACATCAAGCGTAACAGGGAAAAGAAAAACATGTTATACATAATTCTGGAATTGTTTTACTTTTAATTTTTTTTAAAAGGGATGAGAGAATGATATATATTATTATTTCAGTGGTATTAGTGGCCATGTTATAACTGTCTCCGAGGGATTTAAACCATGTTCTTTGGGGTTATAAGGCTAAGCTCTTACCAGTGAGCTAGCACCCCATCCACATTTAATTATTTAGCTACTAATGAATTTCTTTTGCTTGGTGAAAAGTGTTTGTTTCTCAAGGAAAATGATGTACCACTACTAGAAATTGCTATGTTTCCTGCGGATTTTCCTACATATTTACGTCCCCATGTAATACCTTTGTAGGTAATTTGTTCCTACGAATTTTAAATTCCGCAGGTAATTTTCCTACAAGACAATTCACAGCTAACTTCGCAGGAATTTCCTGCGGATTTAAGATTCGCAGGTAATTCCGCAAGAAATTTTCTTGCGAATTTCAAAATCCGCAGGAAACTTACCTGCGGGTCCGGAATTCGCATGTAATTCCGTAGGAAACCGCAGGAAAAATGAAAAAAAAATTATTTATTTATTTATTTTGTATATACACTCTAAAAGCTTTTTAATATAAATATCAATAAAATTAATATTTTGTATATTTTGTTATTATTATATAAATGTTAATATTTTATTAGTTTATCAAATACTAATAAAATTATTATTATTATTATTATTATTACAAAGTATATAAATATGCTTTCAATAATATATTTAATAATATATAATAAAAATTATACAAAAATTTCCAGAATAAAGCATTAATAAAGGTAAATACCACATTTAGTAAAAGTCACATTGTAATAAATTTTTAATTTTTAATATACAAGAAATATACCTATTTAAATAAAAATCCTATAGTACATTATCACAAGAAATATAGTAAAAATTTCTATAATACAAGAATGTTCAACATTAAACCTACTTGCTTCCAGAATTATTTAACCCCGTTAAACATTACAATATATATAATCCTAAATTAGTAGAATTGATATCAGCACGACCATCCTCTTCTTCTCCAAGAATTGCAATGCTATACCTGAAATCAATTAAATAAATCTACCATTTGATTAGAAAATAATAACATTTATTATTACCTCTAACAAATTAAGGTGTTGTTTTTATACTCAAGAGGGCATCTATTTTGGACTAGTATAAATAATTATCAAAAAGCATGCAATCAAAACATGCAAGAGATTTTGGCTTAAAAGCATTTTTCAGAAGTGCAAATAGTCAGAACCAAACATGATTTCTATTGTTCACTTTGTCAGTTATTACAGGGGAGGAAAGCAGTGTTATAACTTATCAGGCTTTCCTCCAGACAGTACCAACTTAATCTCAACTCTCTCAAATCTACTGTACCAAAATAAATAAAATATAAAAAACTCTCATAGTGGTTGCATTCAAGAATGACCTAATGCCCTGAAAAAGAGATAAGAGTAAAGGGTAAAAGCGAAAGCACATTAAATTAAAGGGATTAAAAAAAGAGACATATAGGGTATTAGCATACTAAATATCAACTTCCAAAGCTTTTTAGAGAGTCCTGAAATGAGCCAATTATACTGCAAATTGGTCATGTATAGGCTCCATGGTCCAAGTAAAGTACTGCAAATCAATTTTGCCAGCTGTGAAATTGATTGGCAAATGACAAATATAGAGGGGAAAAGAAATATAAACCTATTATTGATTCAAACTTACATAAAGCTAATTGAATAGAACTTAAGAAGCAAGAGATCACAAGGCTTTCTAGAAAGATGGTCATTTACGAGATACATTGCAGAATTTACAATATTTTTACTCACAAGTACACCCACCTCTCTGTGCAACACCTTTTATTACCCTATTTGTGTGTTCCTCTATGTTGCATTTAGAGTGCTGGAGATGCCTTTACCTGTATTATCATGTTGGAAAGAGAAAGAAAGAAAATGATTATTTAAAACAAAGATGATGTGCTACAAATCGTTAGAAGCAAGAGAAAAGAGGCATGGAACCAAGAAGACAATATGATATATAAATGTAGAAGAGAAACTTCATATTTTCTGCACAAACTCTTATGCTTACCATAGTCCATATTTGCTGCACAAATTCTTGTGTGTTCAATGACTAGCCAACATTGAGCTAAAATTATGAATACACAACAATGAAACAATGAATACCTTAGCAAGGCTTTCTACACTTTCTATCATATCACGGTAACCCATTCTGACTTGGAGATATGAAAAGACTATATACACTGGTAAGCTGCAGTGAAACTACACTTCAATAGACTATACACTAAATATTACTCAGCCCACAAGCACATGAAACAAAAGAGTTTTGGTAGTCTACCTTAATAGCATTTTAATAAACACCACTTTAGGAAAAAATTACAGCAAACAAAATATGGTGGAATCTTCTTTGCAAACATAGAGATTTTAATTCACTGCATAGTAGCACCATGTTATAGATTGTGATGATACGAACCAATTCAAAGGGGACTTCATGAGATGAGTGTCTCAGAAGCTTGGAGCAAATGTAAACATAAGAAGGAACTATTTCATACGAATGAATTGAAAGGGGGAAGCAAGAAAGTTGGCTAACCTCTGGTGACCTCTCCTTTCTTGAAATTCAATGATTCCAATTTTCTTCAAATTCACATCAGGTCATGTCAACAAGAAAAGAAGAGAATAGAATTTAGGATTAGGTTACAAATGAAAAGAGGAGAATAATAATAAAGGACCTTAGCAGCAATTTGAATCTGATAAACGAATCCAAATTTTTGACGAGCTCTTTGCCATCGTCGGTGGCCAGATGCTGCTTCATTTGCTCCATTATGGCATCTGATTTTAGGTTCGACGAATCAGCCATGCCTTTGGCATCACGCGAACGAATTCAAACCCAGAGAAAACCATGCATATTGTTCGAAGGAACTAACAATGCGAACAAAAAATGAAAACAAAATTAACCTGAAGTGTACTTCAAACAAATTAAGAACCGCGAAAGTGAACGAATGAAATCTAAGGGCAACGTAATGAACCTGAAGAGCGTGAGCGAACTAAATCTGAAGTTCGCTTGAAGGTGAACGAAATCCGAAATCGGCGTGAGCGTGAACAAACGAACGAATCACGTGAACGATGAGCAGCGAGTCAGATTTCTGAAGAAAATTCTAAGAAGAAATCAAGAATTGGTGTTGTGATTAGGGATTTCTGAAGAAAATCGCAAAGAGAAATCAAGGAAAAATCGCAAGCAACTAGGGTTCTTCATTCTGCACTTTGAATGAGAGGGCTTCGTTTCTCGATGAAATCTGAGAAGTTGTTTCTAATTCTAATTTGATTTTACTTTTAACTAAATATTATAACAAAGTTAACCTTATTCAAACTTGTGTGTGACTACGGTTGTGTTGTTTTTTTATGTTTTTATTATTTGAAAAATAGTTCTTCTAAATTTTATCTATTTCACTGAATTTTTAGTTTTATATCAAATATTCAAAAAAATTGTAAATAGATCCCTGATTCGCAAGAAAATCCGCACGAAAATTACATGCGGAATTTCCTATGAATTTTCAATTAACCTATTCTCTAGTAACATTTCATACAAAATCGTAGGTAAATCCCCAACAAATGAATTCGCAGCAAAATTATCTGCAAAATTTTCTGTAAATTCTCAACTACCTAGACTTCCTGCGAACTTTCTTACGGAAGTTTTCTTTAGATATAAATTTGCAGAAAAATCCTCAAGAACCATCCAAATATTTCCCGCGGATTTAAATCCCTAGAAAAATCTACAGGAAAACTTAAATTTGCAATAAAAAACTAAATTTTAAGCAAATCTGCAACAAAATCCGTAAAAAATTCCTGCAAAAAAAATTCACAAGAAATGCCGAAAATTCCAGTAGTGTACGAAATTAAAGGGAGATGCTATGAAGATGACAACTGTCATATATATATATATATATATATATATATAAATAATAGATTTTTTTTATGCAGAATAGAAATGCATCATGTACCCAATAAAAAAATGCATCAGAGAATGGTAGAATACACAAATGACAAATCCACAAAAGAAGTTTAGAATTACGGCAAAGAAACTCGTGATATTTGATCTTTCAATTATTATGTACCGTTCCTCTTAAGAATAAGAGTTTCTATTCACCAATGATAGAAATGTTAGGAAAAAATTGTACACATGACTTGGAGATGATAACCTCTACAAAGTAAGTACATATTTTTTTTATGAAATGGGATGTTGTTTAAACTTTTCTTATTTCTATTTTCATCCATCGTAAAAATAGAAATAAAACTTTTGATTCTACATATGACCAAGTTCTTGTCAAATGAAATGACATATCCTAAAAAAAAAATCTTTAAATGACTTATAATATACTCTCTCCGGTATTTTTTATAAGAAACAAAATTGTTTACTATTTGTTTCTTATATTTTGAACAAAAAAATAGACTCATTTTTCTTTTATAATATGGACTAAAAGGAGTATAAAAAACATTAATTTTCAAATGTATAAAATGTTTAATTTCTATTTATACTCTTATTTATAGTGAGACTTATTGTAATGAGATAACATATTTCTTATGCAAATGAGTTAGTTCATAAAAGAATATTTTTGGAAAAAATTTTAAATCTTTAAGAGTATAAATTACAAAAAAACTACTTTTAATGTATTTTTTTGTTATGTGTGAATTAGGATTTTATTCTTTATAATAAGAATAGATAGGAGTAATTAATGACAATGGCAGTGGCACCCTCACCTTGGAAAAATTGTCGGAATAAGCTACACAGCCTAAATTAGCTATAATTAATATACATGTTAATATGTTATTGTTTTAAAAGTAAAATATTTGTTGAGCATGAATATTTATTTAATTATTCAATAGCAATTTTTCTGCCTCCTCGCTTTACTAATTTTTTTTCAAAAAAAAGTGTAAATGCTACAAGTCCAGTTATGCATAATACAAAATAGTACTTTCTCGTTACTTTTTATAAGTCCATTTTACAAAAAAATTTATTAACTAATTATAAGTTGTTTTTCAAATTACAAGATATATTAATTATTTTTTTTCTAAAAGTACTCCTAATTAATTGTATAGTGTTTAAAAACTCAAAATATGCATTAATTAATTAAAAGTATGATTGAAGGATAAATTTAGAAAAATATATACATTATAGACAATTTAATTATGTTAATAATTACTTTTCTTAATATGTATTTTTTTGTCTAAATAGAAATTATAAAAAGTAACGGAGGGAGTAGTAATTTAGAATTAGTGAATTCATTAAACTGTTTTACTAGAAAATCAGTGCAGTCCCGACACAAAAAAAATGATCAGTTACAAAGTCCAAACAGTTGATGATGAAAATAAGATTTATGAGATATGTTCTGCATACATTATACATTTCATTGACTCAGCACTGCGTACAAAATTTTGGTCCATAAAGAGAGGACAAGGGCAGCTTTGTTTGATCATGAGAAAGGGAAAGAACAAAGAGCTTCTTTTGAAAGAGCATGAGGAGAGGGGGGGAGGGTGGGGCTACAATGTACGGAACTCATAAATACTGTGAAAGGTAAAAGAGAAACTGAGCAAAAACGACCATTCATCAATTCGCACTGGGGATAGGAATAGGTTGTAACCAGCCGAGTTATGCAAGATTCAAGTCAGGCCTAATAAAAAAAAAAGTACCAAGTCTAACCTGTTATTTATTATAGGCTTTTTTAGGTTCGATTTGACATTTTTGAAAGTCTGGTATGACATGTCAGCCTACTTAAAAGTCTATTTGATATTAACGTTTTTAAATAAGTCACCTGACCGATCTTTAAATAGACTAACGGGTCAATGAGGTTAAGTTCTATTTATAATAAACTATAAAAAAAAAAAAACCATTTCTACTAAGAAACATGGGGCATAGCGGGTGAAAATAGATAGAACGATATGAGTTTTATAAGGTTTGATTCTAATTTATTCGTATGATATAAATCTTTTTCAAGGTTTAACATGACTTTTTAGAGGATCTAAACTTCTATGATAACCTATTTAAAGTCTATGTTGCTAAGGAGTATTACCGCAAGAATCTAGATTTGTTTAAGCTAATTGAAGACACATCTGCAAACATAAATACAGGAGCACGAGCCTCTACATTTTTGGTATTTTTCATTTTTATGCCGTGGTATTTGACCAGAAAGACATTTTATATTGCAGGAGTTTCCTTGTCATTGCCAATTCAAATAAAAACGGTTTACTGCTTGACTCATTTTCATTAAGTTTAATATATTAGCTACATCTGCTCCATTGCCAAAAGTGTTGTTTAGTGTGTGTTTGGAGCAGCGTTAATCAAAATTTGTTGATGTTGGGATTGGTAGGGCTCTCCTCCTCTTTGGGATTGGGTGCTCTCTCTTCCAGCGTCCGACGAAGGGGGGTAGTACCTGCAAAAACACTCCGATGCCTAAGTTAGATAGGGCTTTGGAGGAGAAGCGACGCAGAATGTATTAGGGTTTAGAGTAAGTAGAGAGTATGCAAACCTGGGGGGTCCAACTCCCTTTATATAGTGGAGTTGCGTGGAAGGAAAGCAACCACCGATCCGATATCTCCGCGCGGTAATTCCTCCCTGACAATTCGGGGATTAGCTGATCTCTTCCTGATACTTCGCGCCTGCCAAACCCGTTACGTGCCGGCTACGTGATCTTCAATCTTTAGGGTGACAACGGCTCCAAGCGTTGTCTCAGGCACGTCCCGTTCTAGAAGGTTTGCGAGTCCTGAGTTGGCTCGCCCCTCCCCCTGCTCGGTGTTATCATCGGGAGAGTCGTACCGGAAGTCGGGTCTAGCGCGTAGCAGGTCGGTGGCAACTCGTCAAGCTCGGATAAGCAGGAACCGAGCTGATCTGCCCCTGGTCGGTGGGCACACTAGGACTCGGCTCGGGACCGATCCGTAACAAAATTGATTTTCAGAAAATTTGTTTTTATAATATTGATTTTGGTTAAAATTGAGTTGAAAATAAAGTGATCTGTGTTTCGATACATTCACAGCAAAAATGACTTTCATAAAAAAATGTTGTTTGAATAGTTTTGATTAAAATTGCTTTTGAGTATGTAATTACCTCTGTATTTATATGTTTCTTTACATAGATGTCTTTTATTTTTTCTTTATTTTTGAAATATACATTAACATATCAAATATTCATTTACTTTATGTTAATTTATTGAATAAAAGTGTATATATATAGTATTCATTAACATATTTTATTACTTTTTTTTTTACAAAACCTATTTTATTTCTTTATAGTAGGTAAAATTTTGTTTATTATTAATTTATATTTTGGCCATAAAATATTTGACCATATTAAGAGCCAAGACCCTTCATTTATTGCCTCAAGATCTGCATCAATATTGAATAATTAAATAATGACAACAAAAAAACTCCACTCTACAAATACTTTTTTTTACAGAAGAAATCTAATGCATTTCAATAAAGATCAAATGTTCAATATATGTTAGGATATCATAAAAAAGTTAAGAGCAAGTATTGTGAATGGTTGCCCTAGCTAAGCTATGAGCAACAATTTTGGCTTGCCTCTTAGAGAACTCAACATGAGAGTTGTAACAATAAGAAGAAAATAACCTCCTACCCTCCTTAATAATCGCCCCTAGTCCAGTTGTGCAAGCCAGACTTAAAGTTGTAAACAACAACTTTGGCATTAAGCTCAAAGATAACATTTTCTATATTTAGCTCCCTCATTCATTCAATTGTCTTTAACAAATCAAAGACTTCACCAACTCGGACTTTAAGCAAAGGTTGGTGCCAAAAGAGTTTTAGTTCCCATAAACAATCCAAACTCAACTATAAGACATAAACGAATCCCCACTCTATTACTATTCCTGAATGAAAAAAGCATCAATATTGCATTTAACAAAGCCCATCAGAGGCTTACACCATTTATCATGAACATCATGTTGAGGTCTTGTTGCACGTGCTAGACCTTCGCCTTTACTCAAGCCTCAAGCAAATTTGTCATCATAGAATGCCTGCAATGCACAATGGTGGTGGGAGTCTCCTATATGTTCTCCCAAATTTTTTGGTTCCTACTTCTCCATAAACTTCAAAGTGTCATGACCCAAGTGATCTTCTTTTCCTGATTATTAAGACCTTCCAAAACTGAAAAGAAAATGTCTTTGAAATTACATGTAGCTTGGATATGTCTCTCAATAATACTCCAAAGATTCACTAGGCTGCCAACAACATCTGCTCTTAGTGCAAGTCGGTAAAATGTGTAGATTGTCCTCGTTTGCGGCTTAGGGCACGTTGCTGAGCAATTCACTTCATAGCTTTGAAGGCGAGTCCTGGTTGGAATACCCTCTCTACAGACCCGCTAGGGGAATCATTTTATCTTTGGAGGGACCTCTAACTTCCACATCCCTTACCAGTTGCCCTTTACGTGTCTAATATACAGTCCATACATAAATGATATGCCGACCTCACGATATACATACCACTACGGTCAGGCCACCATATTCTAGTCCTCATATGTCGCTGCTATGAGAAGGGTGTTAAATACTTGGATAGCATCTTCATTTGACAGAACCATAGTAACTACCTCTCGGTGCAAGCTTTTCGATATGGTAAGAGGAGATCAGCTACTCACAAATTTGGAACTACTGGGTCATCACATGCAAGAGTAAATTTTGACCGACCATGCACCCCAAGTATCATTAAAAACTCTAATATTGTCCCCTGAACCAACAGTTCGTCTCGTGCCCTCTTTAATCACTCTACAAATACTGATTGAGCACACCATTAAGAGAGCACAACAACCCAACACGTGTACAAAAGAACATTGCTTTATATTTACTTTATAAAAATAAATTAGATTTTGGAGCCCATTAGCTCAAACCCTATTGTCTTCAACCTAGAGACAATGTAATACCAGAAACCCAAATGAGTAGCAACCATCACTGTACCATTGGCACACGGCAAGGGGCAAAGTTGAGAAATTACATGTGATATGTGTAAGGATCGATTTCGGCCAAAAGTAAGAGCTACTTAGAACAGCTTCAAATATGAATCGGTTTTGGGGACAAAATCAATTTGAAGACCAGAGAACCAAACATTTGTTTTTACTAGTGGAATTGTGTATTTGTGTTTCAAGCATGTAAACTCGTGTTTGATGTTGTTGAACGCGGAACCAAACTAGCACTTAGTTGTTGAGGAGCGACCCTTTGTTATGTTATGTCCATCTACTTTTTAATTATTTACCCTATTTTTAATTATTTACCCTATTGTGTGGTCATTTTCCCCTTAGTACTTGGTACTTCTTCCTCAACCTCCTTTGTCTTGTAACTCTTGTTTCTTTTGTTGTGTACTGTTACTGTTCTCTCTCATTCTAAATTATTTTTCTTATTTTTTTAATCTTACGTTACTTTTAATAACTCAATATTAATAATACAATAGCTAATTACATTTATAAAAAAGTGAAATGAAGCGTAATTTACAGTTATCACCTTGAGATTTAGTATAAAATATTCATTCTCTTTGTTTCAAAAATTACGTACATACCTTTGGTCATGTATTGTTTAGACTGGGAAATAATATAAAAATCATAAATAAAAGAAAATAAGTAAGTAATTTCTCAAAAGATGAAAGTTTTAAATGTTAAAAAAATGAGAACCTAACAAGAAAAGCAAATACAAATTTTCAAACTAAAAAGAAATGTCAGAATAATACCTCATAATTAGAGCCTAATCAATATTTATTTATTTTTTCCTAAAAAATAATATTCATTTATTAAATTAGAGCATATTATTTTGAAAGTAAATTCGGTCTATTTATTTTAAGAAAATATTCTTTTATTTTGACTAATAAGAATGTCACTTATTTTTAATTTAAAGTTTTTTATGAAAACAATGTTGTTTTTGTATTTCCTTTACAATCTCCGTAATTATTTTTTTTTACAGCTACAATCTTCATAATCATTCTTTTTATTTTGGCTAACCACTGTAATTATAGCATTTGGCTCCATAGTAGCAACTTGAGGTATCCCCACAAGCCATCCCTTTGGGCCTACAGTTATGAGATTAATCCTCGGTCAATTGCAAGAGCGGTCCCAAAATTTACCCAGACGGTTATGCAACCCCTCAAAGTGATAATTATATAACTATTAGTTAAAAATAACAATTTTCTTAAATTAATTAGACTCGTAATTTTTTAATTTCTACGTTTTCAAAGAATAATACATGTCTCATTGTTATTTTTATTTTTCTTCTTGTAAGTTTTTAATTTTTTTCTTAAATTAATTTTTATATATATTTTATAGTCTAATCTCTTTTATTCCAGAATGTTTAAAATTTACTTAAATTAAATATACAGATTTTGTATAATTTAAATATACTTGATTAATTTTCAATTTATATTTTTAATATTATCCAAATTTAAAAATATTGATATAATGTTTTTTTGGTTACGTTTGTACATATTCACATAATGTTGATGATATTTGTTAACGAATTCTTAATTTATTTATCAAAAGAATACAGCGCGTGAATTTTTCCTCCAAATTTTTTGAATAATATATCTATTAGTACTTCCTCAATGCGTTTTTTAGTTTGTACATATTCACATAATGTTGATGATATTTGTTAACGAATTCTTAATTTATTTATCAAAAGAATACAGCGCGTGAATTTTTCCTCCAATTTTTTTGAATAATATACATATTAATACTCCTTTTGGTCCCATATATAAGAGATAAATGCGTTTTCTATACCAGATATAAGAGACATATATATACCAGATACATTAGTTATTCAATGAACTTGAAAATTACATTTATCTCTTATATATAAGATCAGAAAGAATATTACCGAGAGCATAATTTTTTTTTTTGGGTGTGGTCGAGGGCATAAATAAAAGTATCAATGCATTATCAATGTGTCACTGATAGACACCGATGAATCTAAAAAAAATAGACACCAATGAATCTTTGAACTATAACATCAGCAGGGAATATAATATGTCATCACTCTCCACGTATGTGACAGATCGTAATTTTAACTACCGAAGAAGCCAAAGAAGTACCTTCATGCATTATTTACTTGAAATAAGTTTTGTACGATTCTTTTCATCTGTATGATTTGATAAGAACCTTTTTTTTATTTATTTTTTTTACGTCAGGCTGGATTTCTGACAGCCTCATCAGTGTACCTTTTTTTTGACAGCAACCTCATCAGTGTACCTATAGGTTGATACAATGCATTAATTCTTGAAATAGTGATTCAATGTTCAAAGAGCATCTCCGATTGGTAAAATCTAAACAACCTATTTTTGAGTTTTCTAGGTGGCTTCCACATGTGACATATTTGGTGTTATAGTGTAGAATTGATTTTATAAAATTGATTTTAGTTAGCAGTGAGTTGAATGTAAAGTGATTTTTGTTTGGATACATTCACGTAAAAGTGAGTTGAACAATAAATTTGAGAATAAAAATTATTTGTGGAAGCAAAAGCTACAAATCATAGCTTCAAGTTAGAATCAATTCTAGAGACAAAATCAATTCTACTCGAGAGTACCAAACACATCAAAATCAATTTTATGTCTGTAGAATCACTTTAGGCTCTCCCAAAAATAAAACCAAACATACACTAGGAATCACTCTAAATTTTTCCACTCACTTTCTTATAAGACCCACCTACTCACTCTAGTTTTACAAAGAACCAAGTTTACTCCAATAGTAAAAACCATTCTTAAATCTTAAAAACCAACCATTCGAGTTCTTCTAGGTAGATTTGGAGCATAGTTGTTAAAACCGGACCGGACCGGCCGGTCCGACCGGTTGAAGCAAGAGCAGGACCCTGTCGGTCAGATTGAACTGGCAAAACTTGTATAAGAGCAGAAACCGGAAAACCGCCAAAGCAAGGAAAACCGCAATAAAGCAAGCCAAAACCGTGAACCGTAGGTTCTGAAAAAATTAATTTTTATTTTTATTTTTATAAATGGTAAATGACATTATCTTTGACACATAAGAGATTTATTTATCCATTTTTTTCATGTTGATGGATTAAATTAAATATTATAATAAAATTTAAAATTAATTTATATATTAATATTATTATGAGAGTACTTACATTACAGTATTTGTGATTATTGAATATTAGAATGTTATTATAACATATTTGTTTTAGTTTAATATGTAATTTTTGCATGTTATATGTTGACTTATAACATTTTAAGCGGAGTTTAATTTTTTATATCGTGATATTATGAATATTATGTTATTTTTTGTTTATTAGTGCTTTATATGTTATATTAAAAATTTTAAAAATATAATTTAATTCATTTCCGGTCCGACTCTGCTCAATTTCTGACCGTCACCTTTGAGCAACTGAACAAGACTACACCTGCTCAAATGTCCTGGCTCGGTTTTGATAACCTTGATTTGGAGAAACTTTCTGAAAATTGATTTTAAATAGAATTTGATTTTATAAAATTAATTTGGTTAAGTTAGAGTTTGAGTAAAGCAATTTATATTTATATGTTTTACTTCAAAAAAAATTTAATATAAAATTTAGCATAAACAAAACACACAATATGTGGCATTAAAAATAACTTGATGAGGGAAGAATTAAAAATACACTTCTTAAATTACTAATCTAAATTTGACGCAAAAAAAACAAAAATACTAATCTAAACTGTTTTAGAAAAAATAAAATTAATTTTCCCAGATATCCCATGAGGATAAAAGCGTTAGCCGTATATGGCATAGAGCAGAAACTATTGGGTACACCTGTCTAAGCAATGGGGTTAAGGGTAAGGACACCTGTGACCCTGAAGATTTCCCTTCAATATAAGGGTAAGTAACCCTTTCTCAATTCTCTGCATCTACCCAACCTACTCTCTTCTCTTCTCTCTTATCTTATATTATTCCTCGTCCTGTATTATATAGTTTAGGGGGCATGTGTGTACCCTAACAAACTCACCCTAATGGCCTAAGAAACAAAAACCGAAATTTCCCTTAAAAATTTAATCTTTTTTCTGCACTGCTTTGGATTAAAACCTCAATCCAGTGATGGGAGATGGTTGCGTGAGCAATTCCAATAAGGCTAATAAGGATAAGAAAAAGAAGAAGAAGAAGAAGAACAGAGGTAGCAGCAAGAAGAAGATGACACACGAGCAGGTTATGGCTTTTAAGGTTGTGAGTGAATGGGTTTTTTTGGATCAGAATTCTTCGGCTTTGGCTTTGGCTCCTCCATCTGCTGCTTCCTGTGTTGTCGATGATTTTGGTGTGCAGAAAACTGTGGGAAGAGGTGGTGACAGGGTCGTGTTTGAATTGCATTCGCACTCCAAATGCAGTGATGGGTTCTTGTCTCCTTCCAAGGTTGTTGAGAGAGCTCATTTGAATGGCGTAAGTTTTAATGTTGTTTTGTTTTTTGATTATCACAGGATTGCTTAGATTTTTTATTTTATTTTTCCCTTCTTTTAATCATTTAAAGTTGTGTTTTGATGGTTATCTGATTACAACTTGCTTTTGTACAGATGAGTTAGTTACCTTTGTATTAGATATTTTTCATGGTATTTATTCAAAAACAAAACAAAAAATAAGCTCAGATTTAAGTAGCTTGGATTTGGATAACACTCAATGTCTTTTGCATTCACCTTTTATTTTGCAAATTTTGGTAATATCAGAAATTCAAAAGTTCACACCATGGATCAATATCTTGTATATTGTTTGAGGTTTTCTTGGTTTGAAAAACTAGCAGGTGCATGCATGCTTGACTTCTCATCAGAAAAGTAAACCAGGCTTGAAATATGTGTATTTTGAAGTTTAAATTAAGATGTTTTCAAATATCCCTATGATTATTTTTTATATGGATAATGAGGTCTCTTTAGCAATGTTATGGCTGATAGAAAGTTAACTACATTGGAGAGGCCTCTAAAATAAGTGAAGATTAAATTTAAGGTTCATTTCAACATGTTTATGGATTGCATTTTCCAATTAATTCGAAATCCCTGCTGCTCATGATATTAAAAGATGATTGCCTAAAGCATAAGTTTGCATAGGATTTTATTTTATAGTTTTAGGGTCATTTTTTTTAATTGGTCCCATTTGCTCATAACAGGTGAAAGTTCTTGCTCTGACAGATCATGACACTATGGCAGGAATCCCTGAGGCTGTAGAATCAGCTCGTAAATACGGCATCAAGATAATCCCAGGTGTTGAAATTAGTACAATATTTTCTCCAAGGTAATTTTGAAATTTCAGATTCTGAATACTAGTTGATTGGATTGGCACTGAGTTACCTGTGTTACCTCTCTCTAGAGAGAGAGGAAAAGCGTTAATTTATAAAGTGTAATTGTCTAGATCAATTGTATTATTCAGCATCCTTTTTTCTCCCTTAATTCTGATGTTTGCCATTCTACTGGCAGAGGAGACTCTGAAGCAGAGGAACCGGTTCACATATTAGCATATTACAGCAGTATTGGACCATCAAGGTTCGAGGAGCTGGACAAGTTTTTATCAAACATAAGGGATGGACGTTTTATTCGAGCAAAGAACATGGTCCTAAAACTGAACAATCTAAAATTGCCTCTTAAGTGGGAGCATGTTTGTAGGATTGCAGGCAATGGAGTTGCTCCCGGCAGGCTTCATGTAGCGCGTGCTATGGTTGAGGCGGGTTATGTGGAAAATCTCAAACAAGCCTTTGCCCGATATCTTTTTGATGGTGGACCTGCTTACTCCAAGTAATATTGCATTGCTTTTACTTGTTGATTGTAATAACTATTTGTTTGGTTAAGGAGAATGGTTTAGGATCATATATGACAATTGTATTTTCAGGGGAAGTGAACCTGTGGTGGAGGAAGCAATAAAAATGATTTGTCATACTGGGGGTGTTGCCGTTCTGGCTCATCCATGGGCATTAAAAAATCCTGTTCTCATTGTCAGGAGGTTAAAAGAAGCGGGCCTTCATGGGATGGAGGTCTACAAAAGTGATGGAAAGCTGGCAGGTAAATGCCAAATAGCTAAATTTTCTTATTTGTGTAATCACCAAAATGATGTTATTTCATAGTTTAGAATTATCAGTCTCCTTATAAACCTAAACTAGGGTGGATCCACTTTGTCAATTGTCCTACAAAGTTGAATCATAAATTATTCAGACTTGTTTGCCAAGCTAATTTTTAAATAGCGAATCGTAGATTGCTTCAAATTGTAAGATTCAAATTCAGAGAGAATGAAAAATAGCTTGAAATATATCAGATAAATGGTTTATAGTGTTCAATATAATGATTTTAAACTAGGAATTGACAAAACAACTTAATGATAAGTCACACTAAACAAAATTATGTGTCATGAGTCATAATTGAGACTTGCAAATTGCAATTAACTTGTATAGAAGCTAATAAATAAAAAACTCATGAGACATAAGTACCAAGTGAACTCATAAGTCATAATTCTTTGTGTATTGTGTATTCCCTACTAACTGGTAGTACTTTTTTCTAAGTGCACTACCCCACATTGTGGAAATTGGATGATAATTAGATATGACGCGTAATCTATTGTCAAGAACGATACATCTTTCTTCTTTGCCTTAGGATCCACATAAAGAGACTGTATGAAGCCTATGTTCAGTGAGTGACCATGTAAAGCCTTTGTTTCAAAAAAAATAAAAAAAAAATAAAAAAAATCATGAGGTTTGTATGAAATTTGGTTCATGCATTTGGCACAATTCAATTCAATGATATCTGGCTACTCATCACATGATATGAATGCTTGCCAAATTATATGAGTCATGCAGTTATATTTGATACCCTGAAATTACCTATTATAAATTTGAGCCCACTTGATAGAGAGAAACTCATCAGTACTGTCAACTTGGGTATCAGAACATTTAATTGTTTCTGATTCTGGCAGTATGCTAGTTGATGAAATAAAGGCTATCAATCCATATCAAGTCATAAAATTAACTATATGCTCAATGAAAGCATCCATTTGCTGTTGAATCTTGCAAACTACATCTCATGAGGTCATTGATGGGAAATTATTTCATCAAGTACAAATAGATATAAAAATCTTCTTTTTAACTTTGTTCTTGCATATTAATTTTTGTTATGCAGCATATAGTGACCTTGCCGATGCCTTCGGGCTTATGAAGATTGGAGGGTCAGACTATCATGGGAGAGGAGGGCACAATGAATCTGAACTGGGAAGTGTAAACCTTCCAGTGCTAGTGCTGCATGACTTCCTTAAGGTAGCTAGGCCAATCTGGTGCAATGCCATCAGGGAAATATTGGAGTGTTATGCTGAGGAACCTTCTGATTCTAACCTAGCAACAATCACAAGGTTTGGGAGAACCCGGATTTTTAAAGGAGGTTCACCCTTGAACTGTGGACAAGACTTGATTGATCATTGTTTACCTCTCTGGTTGACTAGCCAAGAGATGGAAAGTGCTGAGTTTGAGGCTATCAAGTTGAAGCTTTCCAATGTTTCTGTTAGTCAGGGAGGCATTCAGGTTCTCATAGAGACTTGATAGTTGTGTTGTGTTGTGTATTCTAGCATATATGTCTTGTTAATTAACCATTTCCAGTATTGTTGTTAATTTTTATTGTTTAAATTTGTTAGTCAAGTTCAATTGCCTATTTATTTTTATTTTTTTTTGAAAATTTTCTATGATCATTGAGCTGGCATTGCTCTTATTGTTGTGTTATCTTCTGTAATTGATGGTTTTTTACACAAATTTGTCAGAAAAGACTGTGTACAAAGGTTGAAACAGGAGGGATTCCTTCTTCAATGCTTAACACGTTTTAAGCTTTTGATGTACTTCCTCGATCATTTTGAGTAACTTGTGTTGTGTCTTTCCGTTTAATGCAACGATGTGGAAACGGTCAAACGGCAGGTGTTTCCATATCACAAACTCTAATCAGCAGCAGTAGTTTTAAAAGGATTAACTGTTTCCGTAAAAAAACTAGAAACATTATTTGAACATCAAATTATTGAGACACCAAAATCCACGATAATTTTGCGAAGTGTTAAACTTGGTTTATATATATATATATATATATAAGTGTTGTAATTTATTAATTATTAACTGAATTTTATCAATCACAATTTTGAATGTCATTAACCATAATTTTTAGGTGTTTAAATAAACATGTAATAGATTATATTTGAACACCTAAAAATTGTGGTTAATGGCGTTTAAATTCGTGGTTAATAAAATTTAGTTGATGGTTAATGAGTTGTGACACCTTAGTATATCCATTACTCAAATTCAACATTTTATTAACCACGTGTTTGAACTGCATTAACCAGCAAAATTAATGTCGATTTTTGGTGTCTCAATTTGATGTTCAAATAACACAACTAAAAAAACAAAAGGATTAGTAACAATTTTCTCGATGTGTGTGCAACATCCCAGCATGTCCTCAAATTAAAGCTAACTTTCCTTCTTTCAAACTTAATAAATACTTCTGCTGTCTCATTATGAATGTTAAGAGAAAAGTTATTTTGACAACTTTAGAGTTGTCAGACACCGTATATACAGTGTGTGTATTGGCCTTTTTTTACTTTTTTCTCTTTCTATCAGTCAAATCAAAAAATTGGTTTGAGTGTGTCTACGGTGTGTGTTTACCGTGTCAATATTTTGGTATCAAAATATCACTGCTCGAATATTAACTAGACACGACAATTCTCCATGCAAGTGAAGTAGTTTTAACGAGGGTGACACCAAAAGGTACTATATTTCTTCAGCCATTTGATAGTATAGATATTTTTGCAATAAAATTTAAATTTAAATGATTTAATTTCATTTTTTTCATTAATTAGCTACTTGTTTCTTATAAAAAGTGCAAGACAAGTAACTAATATTAGTTTGGATTCAAAGTGTGTAAAACTAACGTACACAGTTGTCTTTTATTTACAGGGAAAAAATTGATACTCCAAAGAAAAAAATGCATACCCAAATTTACGACTTCTTTCAATGCTGTATGGAGAAATACTATATAATTTGTAATAAAAAACCACTTAAAAGATTTTATTGCACACCAATAAAACTTTCAATGCTGTATAATTTAAAAAATATTATTGAATGGATATTGTTATGATTGATAGAAAAGATTAAGAGTTAAAAAAGGATGTTCTTTTTATATCTATAAAACTATCTACATTTTTTAGCAACATCTTTACACAAGTAGCTCTATCCATCAATATTGACATCCCAAAATTTTGTCATAGTTAGTGCAGACGTCTCAGAGACACAATAAAGTTCCGGTCAAGTTATAAAAGCATGACATTATTCCGACCCAAAAAGAAATTATGGCATTATCAGCATGAAAAAAAATTACACAAATAACTGATGATGCCATATACATACTGTTTAATTTAATAAAATGGCATTTAATAGTAGAGTTATAATTATTATTTTAAAATACAAAATAAAAATTATCAGTTTACCTTATTATAATTTATAAATATAAAAATATTTTATTATATTGACAACATTTAATTTTTTAAATTAATTATAAATACATATTATATCTTTTGAAATACACCATTCCCTCTAGAATAGCATCAACTCAACGGTATCAAACTCTTGAAACTAAAGCTGAAAACGCAGATTTTTTTTCCCCTTGTATTAATCGTCAATAACTTCTATCTCCCTCTTTTTTTAAACTTTGTGAATATCTAATAGAGAAGATAGACAAGGGGACAAAATATTTAATACTAACTTAACAACCTCAAATTCTTCAAATTACGTGAAAATACACCTCATTAATCAACTGAATCTACAGCTCTGCTTAATCTTTGGCATTATGTGCAATGAGTATGCAATCACAGTAGGAATGATACTCAATGCACCAACCAACCAAGTACGCCACAAGCAGACTCAAGTGGGACATTAGAGCACCCATGTAGGATAGTGACCTGACCCCATTATCCATATTTGCCAATCTCCATCTTCTTCTTGATTGTTCTCTGACCATAATATATCGATGAATCTACTATTCCCGCAACAGTGAATATACCTACGCAGAGAAATCGAAATCCATTTTTAATCAGTTGCACTAGGCAAAAAAATTTGATGTCCCAAATTACATGCAAGAGTGGATATAGAAAGGACAGAGTTACCTCCAATAATTGCACAAATATTGGTCAAGAAATGTAAAAATGGAATATGTTCCTCTTTAAAGGTTACCTGCAACATTAAACATATCCATTTACCAAGTGATCAAATAATAAAAGTCCACTGCTATAAATTGCAGAACAAAATGCATAAGAATCATGATGTCAAATCTTACAGCTGCTCCACAAAATAAAAAGATAATATATCAATATTGATTATTGATGAGCTATATTTTGGGGACATTAACTGGAAGGATATTGAAATACCAAAATCAATTATAGGTGTTTCAGCTGCAACACGCAAAAGCACTATATCTACTTTAATTCTATTTTGTGCTTAGCAGCAGCCTCAATAACATCTTTGAGATCATTGGCATAATTAGCCACTGTTAATCGGCTACCAAAATTGGTATAGTCACTTGACAAAAGTCTTTGGTATAGTCACTTGACAAAAGTCTCCATACTTGAAGGTAGAAACTCATTTGAATACCTTGCCATAACATATCATGCACTTATTTATGAGTCCAATAACTCCACCTCATCTAGATATTACTTTCAGGACTAGTCACACAGTATTCTGCTACACTTGTCATTAGTAAACTTCTAGATATTACTTTCACCTCAATATTGATTATTGATCCAGAGAAATTTGCTTCACTTACAAGATTTGTTAAAAGAAGCTCAGATTATGATTAGAATATTAGCGTTATTAGATAGTGGACTAGGGCATTGATCAAAAAAAAGATAGTGGACTACGGCTTGTACTAAAGCACTATATCTTCACCTAATTATCTGTATAAATGTTAGGTAAGGGTAATAGGGTATTGTGATATGAGATAAGGGATGCAGAAAATCAACCATTCATGCAAATTATGTGCACAAAATTTGGCAATCAACCCTAATCCCTAAACGTGCCTCATTCACTAAACGAGGAAGGAAATATTCAGAAGGTAATATCTTATTGGAAAAGCTAAGACTAATATGCCATGCCTGACTGTAACAAACTGAATTGTTAAAACATAAACTTCCAGTGCAGTCAAGGGAAGAAGAAAAACACTTCAACATTTTATTCAATTAACCTGTAAAGCTAAGCAGTCTTACCTTGATCGGAGATATGTCATAAAAGAAGAAAACTCCGGGAACTGCAGCACCCAGTTCCGAACTCTTGAAATGCTCAGTCACGGAATACTGTACAATAACATTCACGATGGTACTAAGACATTATCCAATGAACAACATGAAATCAAATGATGTTTGTGACATTTAACAATACCTGATTTGAACGTATAACACGACCTCTAATATCTGTGTATATTGTAGGGACCACCTGCAAAAGAGCGCACAAAGATGTAAACAAGTGTTAATATTGACCAAAAAGAAAAGAAAAGAAGCTGCTACAACAATGCAATATCATGTTATCAGAATGCATCTACAAGCAGGAAAAGGGTAATATTGTAATAGAAATTCACAGTAGCATCAATGTATTGCATGCATCATGATAAAATCAATATTGTTAATAGTTTCCATACAAAATAATGGTTATATTTTAGCTTACAGTTTGCTATCTAAATCATCAAGCACATATTTCATGACATCATACAAAAATTAAATATATTAATTGAATTTAACATCATTACCAAGCAATTGGGTAATAAAAATAGCATGCAAACGAAAATTTCAATGAAGAAAATATTTCCTGACACTACCAACCTTTATGAAATACTGGTACATGCCATGACTAGGTCCTTGGACCCATTTTACCCTGCAAAAGATTCGAAAGAGAAAAGAAAGAGACTTCAAATGGTTGGGATAAAAAAATTGTTTCTTTCATAAAGGCTATTATCCATTCACCAAATAAAATACATGACAAAATAACTTTGCACTCATGGTCAATTAAATGTCACCAAGGAAAGTAAAGGAGGAAGTCGAAAATAAATTAAAAATTTGCTGTTTATGCAAAAATTTCAAGCAAAACTTCATTGCAGCAATAAAGTACAGAAAGTACATGAAAAGTATGTGTATTGTTGGAGATATAAATCCAATCGAATGCCTTTTGCCTAATAGCTAGGCATGGCAACAGGTAGGGTTTTGCCTTCCCCATCCTTGCCCCCCGACTCCCCAAAACAACCCCCACCCTCATTAGGGATCAGAGAAACTCGCTCGATCCCCACCCTCTACTTTCCACCCTTTTTTCAATTTTTAGACAAGCATTGCCCTCCTCGTTAGCTTGCCCTTCTCATTGATTTTATCCACACAAAAAAAAAAAAAAAAAACCTTTTCTTAAATATCAATGACCCAGCTGTGCAGCACCAACTAGAGGCATGCAAAATCTGAGAAAGCAGAATGCCACAATGAAGTTAACGCTATCTTCCCTTTCTATCTCTTTCTTTGTAATACACTGTGTGAAGTCTTCTAAACCAGAATGCAATATTTGCGGTCAAGCACCCACATTTATCATGGGAGATGAGGCAATGTACTTTAGAAATACATTTTGTGCCATGAGATCCATATTTAAGAATCTCAGTAGGTGAAAACACTTATGCCATATGCAGATATACCATACTCGTAGCCAGAAAATAAAGGCTTCTTCCAGAGAAGAAAGAAAATTACCCATCAAGAGGATTTACCAATCCAGGGAAATGGTCACCAAAACTTAATTTGTTGATCTGATGGCTTATCTGCATCATACACCATACTTCGAAAATCAATTATGAGATTACAAGCAAATGGAAAAACATTGGAAACTTTTTAAAGGTTTCACAATATACATAATTAAAACAAGGGATCTCAGAAATCCAGTCCAGTCTTACATTATAATGATTATCCTGTAAAGCAAGCAGATCAGTCAGAAAGATAGCTGACTGAAGAAAGCTTTTCCCAGTTGCAAAATGAAAATTTCCAGCCACTTTATTCACTTCAAGAGATCCATGAATATTGCATCCCTCACCTTCTTCATCCTTTACCTTCTGTACAAAACCCTCTCTTTGACACTAAAAGCAAACCCAAATTGTTAGAAAGCCAAAAATTTTAGGTTGACAAATGCTCTAAAACTGGATGATGATTTCCACAGTTTGGAAGCCTGTGGAAACCACAGACACGCCAATAAATAAAAGGATAAAAATTGTGCCAATTGTACTGTTAGGATTTTTAAAATTTTTGGATAAAAGAAGAAATTCATTAAGATGTAAAAGAGACTTATAAAAAGAACACAACAGAAAACAACATAGGGGAAAAAAAAAAAAATCAATGCAGCAAGCTTCCCATCCTTTAATATATATAGCCTAGGGAAACCCCGTCAAAAAGGCCATGTGCTTTAAACTAAATAGAAGCCAAATGTTTAATTTTGTTTCAATCAAGTGTGTCCCATAGAAGCATCTTTAAAAGAAGACAATTACGCTCCAACCAAATTTCATGGTTCGCACATCGATAGAACTGGACCAGAAGTAAGAAGAACAAGCAAAATTTATAGCAGAAACTACTCTGATCCGTATCAGTGTGATACAAAACCAGATCCAGAATGATGCAATGGGAACTCTCCTTGTCTATAGCTCCGAGGTATTCAAAAAACCTGGTTCCCTCCCTTCCAATTTCCTTCTCACAATTCCCAACTGACTCTATCTAGCGCCCTATACCCCCTTCCAATACTGAATACAAGTAGTTATTCTGTTATATTAAAAGAAATGGGTTTTTTGAAGCCATGGGCGTGAGATCAAAGGGCTGTAGATACCATATTAGAGAGAAAGTTTCAGAGAAAAGCCAAGTATTTATTGATACGAATTGTACACCTGAGTCCGGCTCTGCCACAAGAGGTATATATAGATGCAGGGCCGAGCTAAACCGACTGTAACAGTTATAACTGTCTATGTAACAGAATAACTGACTGACAACTGTTTACAACTGTCAGTGAACAGAAAATATAGCACTAAACAGAATGAGAGTATCAGGCCAACCTGGTCGATCAAATCCATATTTGTCAGTGCCCAACCCTTCTTCCTATATGCCTCACGGACTTCTTCACAAGAATTACAACAGTGGTCATCTGACTGCATGAGAGAGAAAGAGAGCATGCACATGTGAGAAATTATTAAACTATTGGAGAATATATGTTGCACTGAATTGAAAGTGTATAAATACACACAATAATACAAGTTAACCAGCAAATTGCACTGCTAAAATGAAAGCATCAATGATAATAATCAAATTCAATTTAAGTATAATAATAGCTACTAGTAGAATTCAGTCGCCATAGAGTCTCGGATCACACAAGAAGAAATGCTACTATGCTAGTCAAACCAAACTTTATAGTATCACCAGATATCAACATTAGTTGAATAATTCCATTCAAACAGATAAAATCACCTGAAAGTTGTATTATCGTGAATGGTAATAATGGTACTCATAGCTCCAAATATCATACTTAATACTCGTTAATAAAGCCAACAAAACATTATATAAAGATGAAAACCCCATAACTTGTTTTACAAGCAATTTTCACTAAGACAGCCTGACAGTGTTTCAATAACAAATATCCTTCCACCAAGTCTCCAATCTCCACTCTGTCTTTGGTTCATAATTAACCCTCACAAATGTGTAGTTGTTTTTTATCCAATTTTGCTAAAGGTGGTAAAAATTGTGCCTTAATGACACATCTACATCAGAGCAGTGGCAATCCAGCCAAGCATTTTACTAACAAAGCTCAATCCACGAGATACAATAGTTTTTTAATATAAAAAATAGTGGCAGTCCAGTCAATCAATATTAGTGTAGTGTGTAACCATATGTTGAATTACCCTTTGCACTCACTTGTATATTAGCCTTTGCAGAGTAAGTTTGTGCACTCACTTGATAAGTCAGCACTACTTAAAGCTGTCATTCAGTTAGACTTAATTAAAGTCGGTTGTTGATATCTATTAACAACTGTAATCAGTAGTGAATTTAGGACGCATTTGGGTAATCAACTTAATTAAGCGCTTATTCAGTAAGTTATTCTAGGGAGCTTAATTAAGCGTCTATTCATGAGTTATTTTGGGCAGCTTCTTGAAATAATTTGAAGACAGCTAATGAGCATGTCATAAGTTAGTTTTATAAGAGTATTCAAAAACTGATATAAGTGTTATGTATGTCATGAGATAAACCCAAATAAGCTCTTCCAAACACTCACTTGATTCATAAATAAATCAGACCTTCAATGTATCATTCATGCCATTCATTAATAATCTATATTTCGCAGTGTACTCAAACCTGATAATTACTGCTTGAAACAAATTTAGTTGCATGAAACAGGGGATCAAAGGAGGCAAAACATCTCTCACCACTCTGTCACACCTTTTTTATTTTGTATTTGTTGTTAATATTTTCTTCTGGATATATTTCATCACTTTCTATGATAAATTGGTAATTTAATAAGACTTTTTGTATTAAATTATGTTGCATCCCTGAAAAGATACTCTGTTTTTTGTCTTCATAAGTTGCAACCTGGTACTGCAAAGCTCCTATCATGTCAGGGACCATGGAAGGGTTGAACCCATTATGGGCCTGTTGTAGGCAACCTTATATTGCATTTGCAAGAGGTTGATTGATTCCGCGACTTAGAACTTGTAATCTTCTAGTCAACACAGCAACTACTTCCATTGTTGGGCCAAGGCCCACCTTCCATAAGTTGCAGTCAAGGCAGAAAGAAAGTATCAAACTCGCGTAGTTTAACACTAGTCTCTTGAATCTTGATCTTTTCTTACATATTCAGGCAATTGCAGTGCCCTATTAACTTTTTTATATTGACTTTATTCTGCTTTTTTTTTTTTTTACATGTACAGAGTGCAGAATCACTATGTTTTCTGTTACATGTACAAAGTATAGACACTCCATTTTCTGTTTTGTCCAGAATAGAGCAACACATATTCTCTTTTTAATGAATAATAACAGTTAAATATTTTATTGTTTTGTAACATCTTTCTTCAATGAGGTATGAGATTTTTGGCAATTAAAATCCCCTAGCGTCTTAAGGACATTTTTCACCTTTGACTACGGAAATGGATTCCCTGCAGTCAAAAAGTGGCTGCAGGAAGATCTTGACCATTAATAATAATCTGATGGTTGAAACTGATTTGCCAAATTTACGATACGAGTCGTCCGTTCTTACACGAACGGTGGTGATTTGCTCTACAGCGTGACTGTGGGGGATTGCGACTGCAGGCAATCCAGGTACTTTGACTACCCTGTTTCGATCCCCAATTTTTTTTCTTATAGTCAAAGTTCATCAAATTCTGTCACTGCACCAAATTTCTCCTTTTTTGTAAATAAACCTTAGATCCTTTACACCAAATTTTTTAACTTTTAATCAAAACATCAATGCATTACAAGTCTTGACAGACATTTTGATACCCAACGCTTACAGTAGTTACAAAATTATAAGAATACTAGAGCAAATTTAAGGATAGTAAATGATCAAATGTACCTCTTCTGCACCAAAACATGAACCACAATACTTTTCATCATGTCCAAGTCTGCCACCATGTCTCTGTAAGGGCCTTTCAATCTGCAATAGGAAAAATATACAGGAAACACAAACAGTAACTTTATTATACACAAACGTAGACCTTTGTCTTTTGAATGCCAACATAACAAAATTACAAGAAACATGGTGAAAAATAATAAAATGGACTTCAATTCCTCCATCAAACAACATGGGGTACAACACTACTAGCAGCACAATATAATAAAGGTTTTCCCATCAGATTTATAGGTATCATCGTATCAACAATAGCTGATTTTAATTTATGCTAATAAGTTAATTCATGTAGCTGACCCCACTTAGTGGTAAAAGGCTTGGTTTATTTTTATTGTTGCAATTCTTTGCAATGATGGGGTATAAACATATATCCAAGAGCAAACACGCTTCAAGGAAAATACAACAGATAATTAAATGCCTTATTTGGTCTTTGCAAACATAAGCAACTCATTGCTATGGATGTACCACAGATCAAACAAAAGCACTCAAGTAGAGAGCCTTCGATTTCCTATGACCGTTGAGAAGAAAGAGTGACATCCTTGACTTGGGAGAACAAACATGATGCTGGAAAAGCAATCTACACGAAATGAGATTTCTTTTCAGAATTTTACCACCATCCAATGCAAATATGAACCCAAGGCCAAGATCCCCACAGAAGAGTCTGTACGATCTTAATTGATATGCAACAATCATGCTATCATTCATATTATCATTCCTGTCTTAAGTAAGAAAGCTAATGGTTATACTACAACCCTTTCACATGAAATATCTGAACATTACCCAAAGCTGATAGGTTACATGAAGAATCTACCTGATCAAAACCTATATTCTAGTATCTTCCATTTCATGTTCCACCACCTACCAGTCATCCTTATAGATAAAAAAAGACAAAAGTGTGAGGCCTTTCGTTTCCAAGTAGCTTGGGACAACATCTAACTCATAGCCAACAAGGTTCTTCAACACTATGAATGTATGAATATTTAGTCACAGTTAAGTCCACCAAAGTTAGCAACCAGATTTGGTAGCAGCAATTTATTCAACTGAAAACCAGTGCCTATACAAAACTCACATAAGAAGGTAGCATTTCTTCTAACAATAATTCTTCTTAAATTTTATTAAAATACAACATCAACCAAGCCTTATCTCACTATGTGGGATCTGCTACACGGACCAATTCATGTCTTTGGATCTACGGAGGTCCAAAAATCCAATGTTCATTAAAACCATTTAGGGCACAGTCTTTTCTAATGGTTTCACCTAAAGTTTACTTTAGTCTTCCTCCACGCCTTTTAGTTGGATTATCTTCCCTTTGATTAACTTTTCACTCTATAGACTTGATCTTCTTCTCACATGACCAAACAACCTTTGGCAAGCTTCAGTCATCTCCTTAATAGGCACTACTCCAACTTTAATCCAATACATTTGTTCCTAACCCTGTCTCTTCTTGAATATAAATTCATTCACTTCAGCATCAGCTGCATCTTTCTTAGCTCTTGTTGGTACTTTACTATCCAATATTCACTAACATAGCAAATGATAAATTGGCACGTTTGAAGAACTCCTCTCCTCAATATGCAGCTGCACTCTTCTGAACATAGATATTGAGTTGCAAACACACAGGATGTATGCTGCAACCTTTAAATGTAAATCATAAACATTTAAAAAGCAATTTGACAATGATAACATTCTACAGTAAATGCAAAGCAATAAACTGTTATGCAGTAAAAAAGTGCCTGAGCATTTCAGCTAACCTTTGCTGCACCAATCCCATCCTTCTTCGATTCTATCACATTACCATTAGCATCAATTCTTTTTTTCATTATATTATGTCGCTGCAAGTAGAAAGAGTGTAGTGTAGATACTTAATTAATAAGAATAATATGAACATGAGACATTGGCAGAGATAGAAATTACGAAACAATGCAATGAGTCAAAGAGCATGTATATGCATTTAGAATTACTGGAACTGAAAATTTAATTGAGAAAAAGAAGATTTAAGCAGTACATACTATATCATGATGCTGCTCGCCACTAATATCCATTGTGTCTAAACTGAGTATTGAACATCGAACAGCAGGAAAAGTGACATCGAACTGCATTTCCGGGGGGGTGGGGGAATAATCAAATTTTTACTCTGAAAAAGTAGTGTAAGCTAATGCTCGCAAACATACAGGATATAAGAAGTTAGAAGGACAATCAAACCTTACAAAATCATATGGAATGAAAAAATTTGGGACTAATGGCACTTAAACAATTTGTCTCTCAACAATAGATCACCGAACTATTTATGGCAAAATAATATGGTACAATCCATGAATTATGACATAGACCATAGATTATACTTGGAATATGAAGAGCTGAATAAAACTATAAATGTTTCAGTACAAATATAACAATGATGATTACATTGATGTGTAAGGTTTCTCCCCTTGAAGTATCCACCAAAAGCTTACTCTCTGTAACCGTGTAGAGGTATAATCCTGCAATCAAAAGGTAACAGAAGACATTATTAAAGTTTAATGAGAAAGACAATAGCCACATATATATGCAGCAAGGTAATGATTCAGACAAAAGATAGCTTCAATTAACTATGTCCCATTTAAGATCACTCCGATGATTCTTTTAAGTTTGGGTATATACCTTTTATCCTTAAAACTGTTAGTAAATAAATAGCCACAGCCTGCCACAGCAATAATGACCCCTTCATATAATAATTGCAGAAAAATAAGCTTTAGTGGATAAAGGGTAGCACCAGAATTAGAGCAGCACTGGTTGTGTTTGATATAACCCGCGCGCCAATAGTTGATAACACTAATCACATTATATACCATGGTCGATATTATCAGGAAAAATTTCTCTGTGAGATGAACCAATGCACCCAAATGAAAGCCCAAACAAACCTATACTTACGGAAATCCATGACTTGCAATGAATTACATCATTAAAACATTGGATCAAAGCCCTCATTGCCTTGGCAGTTAGCACACTCAATCATTACTTTATTATAAACATGGTAATGGCCAGAAGAGAGCACCAAATTGCTAATGGGGATCCGAAAGAGGGGAGAAGAAATAAGCTTCCATTCCACCCAAAAAGAAATCTTTGCTTTTGTTACTCGCTTTCCAATGAAAAACAAGACACTTCAAATTCATCTCAATGCAACAAAATTGCCAGGCATAATGCATAAATTGACAAGATTATCTCAACACCCCGGAAATCAAAACCCATAGAGTTCAAATTGTCCCTTCTAAATTTCCGAGCTTTTCCAACGGGCAACAAAAAATAATTCAAAGTTCAAACATTTTTAAAAAATAAATTAAAAAAAAAGACAGGAGAAGGGGACATACTTAGCTCGGAGAAGAACAGGAAAAGCATGACGGCGGCGGAGACGACGGTGACGACACCGCCGGCGAGTGTGCGGTTATAAAAATCTTCATTGACTTTTGGGTATGCGTCCAAATTGCGGAGCTTGTGGAAGACTTTATCCATGGATGGTCGCCAAAAACCTTCACAAGCACCGACCTTTCAGAAAAGATCAGGACGAGAACGGCACTCCGTCGGAGACGGTGGCCGGAGAACAGCGCGAGTGGAAGGAATAGATTGGTTGAAGAATGAAGAAAGACTCAATCATGGAAGCAAATGATCCTATATTCAAAAGGTCAATTCAGTCCAACATGGCGTCTAATACCTTTTTCATTATTTTTCTTCTTTTTTTTTTAGAAAAAGAAAAAAAATTGTTTGCTTTGCAAAATTAAACATTTTAATTTAGGAAATAAAAATCCCAAATTTAATCAAATTGATTGAATGGATTACGCCTATCCATTTTGAAGTGGAAAAAAATTGAATTGATTGATGTACCAAAAAAAAAAAATTGAATTGATTGTGCTCAACTATCATAAATAGCGTATTAACTAATGTAGGTAACCCAGTATATCTTGATTGTATTTTTTATTTTATTTTTTAAAAATAAAAATGTATGAAGTGTATCAGTACCAACACATTCTATCTTTGTTGAGACATGCCTCAAAAAAAAATCTTTGCTGAGACATAAAATACTTTATTCTGCATAGCCAAAATCAAATCATATTATGAAGAGAAATTCACATGACAAGATAAAGTGCTAGATTTGACAAAAGGGAAAAGAAACAAAGGATTGATCTAAAATTAGTCGTTCAATTATATCCGTTTCAGGCTGTGTTGTGCCTCTATGTCCTATTTTAACGTGGTTGATACCCTAAATCTACGTAATTTGACAACACAAACTTTTATTCTGGTACTGCATAACTTCAACCACCAAACTTCTATTCTTTATGGCTCAAAACCAAAGGTTTTAGTGGTATTTATATATTTGAATTGCCTTGAGTAATATGTGAAACACCATTTTTATGTTTTCATTTATGATTGACAAATATGGAAGAACGTTACTAGTTCTAATGGATTCGGATCCTCTGCATAAGTCACGCCGGTGTAGTTACTGCAGAGTTATTGGATCTAAAGAGATAAAAACTCTATAGTGATTACATTTAGATCTAATAACATTGCAGTGATTGCATTTGTGCAGCCACTCGACATACACTGATTCTTATAGGACAGTGAAGTTAGGTGATCATTAAATTAAAAATACTTATTTTTTCATTGTTTGATCTTTACACTCACCTTAAAAAAAAATTTCCTATATCTTTTTCTTTTTAATTACGTTATTATTGCATCTGTTCTTTTTTCTCTCTTCTTTTCGTATTCTTTTTGAAATATAAAATGTCAATGCCATTAATGCAAGTGGGTATTATACCTAGCGGTGTAAATTTTATCCGTATGTTCGGATGTCCGCGGATAAAACCTTAGATATATATTTTACTAGATAGTTGCGGGTAAAATAAACATATACTTTATCTATTTATTAATTAATGGGGTGGGGGTGTGTATCGTGGTATCAATATCCACGGGTACTCGTTGAAATGAAAATACTAAAATATTATTATGGTATCTTTTTTATACATTACAATTGAAATTTTAAAATAATTTCATAGTATACAAGAATTAAAGGTTTGATTTATATTATAGTATATTCACATATACCCAGGCAAAATCAAAAATTTGTTTAAAACTCACATGACGAATACTCACACAGATATAGGGCGTGTACGACTAGGATATTCATCCAATGAGGAGGGTAGCGGGGAGCTTCTACGCATACCTGTCCTGTCCCATTTACATCCCTAATCACACCATAATTGTTACATGTTAGAAATTGCTTTTTAATAAAAGGCTTCACTATAATTTATCCAATTAAACTTTATGCTCTTGTTTATACAACAAAAAACTTTATTTGTTCAACCGCTTGGTATAGTTGGGTAGCATGTTCCATCCAGATTCGTAAGTTCTTGTGTAGCAACTCTTGCAAATTTTGGTGCAACATGTTATGTTAACAGTCTACATCAAGTGTTTATGCAAAAATAACTTTGCAATAATATTTTTCTATATAAACACATGACATAAAACTTAATTAGATAAATAATAATAATAAATTTTTTAAATATAAATTGCACAATCACAAGGCATAAAAATATACAAGTGAAGAAAAGTGGTTTGTTGATAAAAATACTATTGAAGAGCTAAGAAAAAAGATAACAAATAAATTTAAAAAAAAACAGAGAACACTTCTTGTTTGCTTAAAGTTTCCACTATTGTAGGATGGACTATACAAATATGCTCAATTTTAGCAGCAGCCAAATTTCTAACATTTGACCTGCGTAACTTACAGAAAGACCCTTCGTATTTTGGAAATATCCCCCATTTAATAGCCTCTCTGAGCCTTTATGTGGAAACATAGGTATGGGTCTTTAGAGAGGTAATATGGGGAACTGCTAGATGAGTTGTGGGGTTAAATGATGTTCTTGTAACACGTTCTAAAAAACCTAGAAGTATTATCATTCATTTTAAAATCATCTAACCCTAGAAAATATTACTTTGAATATAGAAAATTGCGCTCATCTTCTTTGAAGTATACTTAAATGACAAATACACATTCTATTTTTTAATTATTAAGATTTGGGCCTAACTCATCCTTACAAAATCGGCTTGTAAAGTGAGGGATGTCATCTACTTATAAACTTTTTTGGGGTCTTACCTCTAGTCTATGTGGGACTTGGGTTTTTCCCAATACACTCCCTCACGCCCAACACTATTAGGTTTGGTGCGTATATATAATGAAGTGGGCGGCCCTATAGATCTAGGATAGACTTTGATACCATATTAGAATTTTGGGCCTAACTCATCCTTACAAAACTAGCTTGTAAGGTGGGGGATGTCATTTACTTATAAACTCTCACTACAACGATTTTGACAAACTGCAGCGGTTCTGAAGGCATTCTACGGCGGTTCTAACTGCCGCGAAATACTCCTGTCGGCGGTTCAAAAACTGCCGCAGTTATCAGTGTCGGGACGTCATTTCGCGGCGATTATAACTAATCGCTGGAATAACCGTCGCAGGTTTCCTAAGGCTATTAGCGACGGTTTAGAACCGCTGCAAAATGTGCACAAAAATTTTAAAAATAGGCAGGGGCAGTTTAGAATCGCCGCAATGTTTCAAAAAAAATAAAATATATAGGGGCGGTTGTCAACCGCCGCAATGTAACAAAAAAAAAATATAGGGGCAGTTTTGAACCGTGCAAAGAGTCAAAAAAGAATAAAAAAAAATTGGTTGCTGATTAAATTTTAATATACTGAGTTACTAAATTATCAAGACCTCTAAAAAAATAAAATAATAAACCAACCAAATAATGATAGTCGATTAATTCTAATTTTTTTAATTCTGATTTTTTTAATATAACAATACAACACAAAGCTCGAAATAATGAGAGTCAAATATAAAACATTTCAAGCATCTGGATCATGTGCGTAGGTAAGTTTGAAATTGATTCAGCACAAAGCTTACATATAAGCACACATTTGGCCATAACACAAGGCTCAAGCAATTAAAAACTAAAGACAGACTTTTAAAACTATACATAGAACTTAACAAATACTTAATGATGAAGTAGCCCACAACTAATTAAGTAGATGTAATAAGCAAGAACAGAGGGAAAATAATATGATAATTGGAGAAGATGGAACACCCATTTGTTAAGGCCAACCAAACACAAGATCATATCAAAAGGTAGCAGGAGTCTTTCACAATTGTTACACAGCAACATATCACAATTGTGGCATAGCTGGACATGCTCCCCAACAATACCCTACAATCAACCAATAAATAAAGAGCATCAAGGAAGGGGATTATTAAAAAAAAAAAAAGTACCTCTGTATGGTACCCAAACCTCTGCTACCAAGACCAAAGAATCAGGTTTCAAATCCCCAACGACATAAAAAACTAATGATATTCAACTATTGAAAAGCAGTTTAGCATTGCTTATTATAAATTTGTACTACTATACAAGAAAGCAGTTCAACTCAATACAACTTAATGAATATCTAACAAGCTCAAAATATTACCGCCTGATGCTGCTGCAAACAAAGAAACACTTACCTTCTTTGTCCAATATCTACAAGGCTTTCCCCTACAAAAAATCGAAAACACAATGCAAAATTTCCACAATCAAAATAAATTGCTCCTACATTTACAATAAAATCTATGGACCTTGAAGCATTTCACGACTAGCATAAGCAGAAATGTCCTATGCAATGACAGAAGAACTAAACCAATTTAAGCTTGGTAGAAGACTAGAAGGTATAACCTGCGCGTCCATGTTGAAGAAATCCTCGTGAATGACGCTTTATTCTAAACCACGATCTCTACTCCATCAGGATCACGAACACGGTTACGAACGCGTACAGTCACGAACACGGTTATGAAGGCCGTTGGCCACATGCTAACCCCAACAAGATATTGCCAACATAAAAACACTCACGGAACCTAAAATCTTCTATGAACCCATGGTCTGTAGACAAAACAAGAAAGAAGAATTTGCATGATCACCAAACACAAAATCACTGACAACATCAACCAGCATAAACGCCAAGGAATTGCAAAAGGATCTCCCCCAAAGTCATCCTAAAGCTCACGGTTTGCAAGAAAAACAAGAAGGAGAAGATGAAAGCTTGGTTTCTCGCACTTCTCACCACCACGCGATTGGGCACAAGTTAGAATAAGGATGAAGGGAAAATGGAGATTTTGTAGCAAAATGGTTTAGGATTCACAAGGGAATAAAAAGGAAGAAAGCCAAGGTTCTCCCCACCAACACCAAAACACTAAAGGAAACTTTCCCCCCTCAATTATTTAGAAGGAACCGGCGAAAGGAAGGAAGAAAAATGACCCCCACCTAAATTTCCACTTAGCTATCCATGTGTGGGAAGACAAAGAAAAAGGTGGGATAGAAATTTGCAACAAAGTCTAACCGATAATCATCACACACTATATTCCCTCCACTAACTCTCACATACTCCAAATTGCTCTCTTAACTTAGCCTCACGGTCTCGGCGTCGCTCTAATTCGCTGTGTCAGGGTAGTCGCGTAATCGGTTGCTTGATTGGTGACAAATCACGTAAATTAAATTATCAAGAGAAATTTAATTCAACGCGCTCTAAAATATTCACGTATAAGAAATACGCTCACAAAATAATCACATAAATAATTTCACGAATAATCACAATAACATATATCATAATATCAAAGGATAATAAAAATTTGGATTTTGAAATCTAGTATAATAGTAAAATACGTCACGGAGTTAAGACACTTATGTGGTCTATATTTAGAACCACGCACACACTATAATATATATAATACGATAATTATAGCGTCACATACGGATAATCTCTCTCGTAAATCTCGGCCCGCTCAGCTCCATTGTGTCGCATTTCCTGCGATGAAGTCTTCAGATGATGAGGTTCTCTGCTCTACTTGGGGTGTAGACACGTCCCTTAGTGGTTGGTCTTGTAGTTTCAACATTATTGACAATAGACTCAGCTCGTGGTACCTTGTAGTCTCTGGACAGATATCCCAATTCCTTGTAGTTAAAGCATAATCTTTCATTGGTTGGTTACTGTTAACGTTGTGCTCCCCATCTTCACCGTTGAAGTAGTGCGTCTTCGGTTATCGATGCTTGTGATTCCCTCTTTTGTCTACCATGTAGACATATCCTCCAGTAGCTGGGCACGCAACCTTCGCAGCATCTGCAGTTGATCCACATTTGGCAATGATAGTCCTTAGAAACATGTCCTGGCTTATTGTAGTTACGGCATAGTCGGTTCTTCGATGAGCATTCTTCAGCCAACGGTTCCTTGCTTCCTCATTGATGACAGTGCCACTTCAACTCCGGGTCATTCCCAATAGCCTACGCCACAAGACGATCTTGACTGCGGTCATTTCCTTGAGGGTGGAAATGAGATGTTCCTTGTTGTTGTCTTCATCTTTGTCCTTTGCCCTGACAATCTGGCTTAACTGGACCTCTAATAGTTTGCTCCTTCATTTGTTGTCTCAGCCAATCGTGTTGATTCTCCACGGCGATCTGTTGTACGACAGTAGTTGCTATCCAGACTATCACCCGAATTACGTGATTCACATCTAAGTTACTAGCTCTAGCAAAAGACTCGTTCGCCCCGAAGGCATCGAATTTCTACAAATTAAACAAACTAGAAGCCCACAACAAAATCAATCATCTGGGATGATCGCACACAATTTTCACACAATGTCACGTCTGTTTCAACTAGGAAACATTACAGACAATCACAAACAAAGTCCACATAACCTAGGCATAACAAACTTATACCCGACAATTCCCAACAATCTAGGCCAGCTTAGACAAAGCGATCCGGTCTCTGATACCACCATTGTAACACCCCGTATTCGGAGCGCTACTGTGCAACCCAATCTAATGCTGAAAACATTTAATGCTTGTATGCTTTCAGTTAAAGAGTACTCTTATGTATTTTGCAATGGAAAAAATAGGAGTAAATTTTTTTTTCTTTTCATTTTCTTTCCTTTGAAACCTTTTCAAAATGAGACATAGAGTACTACGGTTTTCTAAATGATGCCAATTCAGACTTTTGCAATTATCAGAGTATAATGCATCACAAAATAATACTTCACATAACATAATCATTTAGCACTAAGGCGAGGTTTTCTGAAAGGAGTAATTACAACACACCAATTTACAAAACCCTAAGCTAAGCTGGCCAACAACTATAACTCTTACTGAGAAACAGCTCAGCAAGACCAAATACGAAGTACACAGAGGGAATCTTCCTCCACTGGCTCAATCTTCAATGCTCCTGAAAGACGAAGCTGCGACAGCTACCGAACTCCATCTGGAAGTGACATCCATAAGGACATCCAATCCAACAACAGTGCAAGGGTAAATCCTTTGTCCACGAGTTTATCATAGGCTATGTCGCATACAAACAACATATACATATATAATACAACAACATGTTTTTATATACATATACATACTTAATAGACCGCACGCATCATCATGGTATATCAAGCATTGCATGTGAGCAAACAAAACAACCAACAGATCAACAATCAAGTCACTACAATATCAGACTATTGCATGTGAGCAGACAAATCTATCAACAAATCAGTGATCAAGTCATCACAATATCAAATTCATCAAACCCTTCATCACATATCATAAATGTGGTTAGCTATGCATGTCAATGCAGTATGACCAGTTGTGTATACACCTGCAGCCTTAATAGGTCAGCAGTATGACGGGGACTACTTTCCCAACGTCCGAACAAAATAGCCTCTGCTTAGGCTTGCCACTACTTTGGCTGGCCACTACTTTGGCGTGCCTCTACTTAGGCAATGCAGTGTCAACTCGCCTTTTGAAGTCTGTACGACCAATCAAACGCTACGAGTGACATGACAACTCGTCTTTTGAAGTCTTTAAGACCAATCAAACGCTCAATGGTTAGTACACATCCAAACAAATTCAACAATACGGCATGCTCACCGTAGTGAACACCCGAGTGATATCCAACAAATTCTACAAAATGGCATGTTCACCGTAGTGAACGCCCGAGTGATATCCGATAAATTCAACAATATGGCATGGTCACCGTAGTGAACGCCCGAATGATATCCAACAAATTCTACAATATGGCATGCTCACCGTAGTGAACGCCCGAGTAATGTTTTAATTAATCAATGCGGATCGACGAACCCTCACTCACTCAACTTAGTGGGTTTCCAAATCTCAATTAACTAAGAGTTCAACACAGGACACAAAGTCTGGGTGTTCAATTGCGGAACGCTAGTCCCAATCTTAGATCAGAACTCTAGGCACGTAATGCGGAACAATAGGCTCAACTTTTAGGTTAAGATACTAGGCACGCCATACGGAACACTAAGTCCAATCCTTAATCAAGAAAAAGCGCACGCAAGCAGGACATTAAGTCCCAGCACAGGACACATAGCCCATATGCTCAATAGGAACACTAGGTTCCCTATGTTTTATTCTTTCGAAATCCCGAATCATGAAATCTCTTTCTCAGTTCTTGTATCACTCCTATGTATCTGAAAATACTTTTTAACACTAGGTCGTTGAAACCCTAGTTGTGCTAAATAACACACTGGAAGAATTCCCAAGAAAGAGAGGTGGTGTGAACACTCTTAATTACCAAGTCTTTCCTAGCCAGAATTTTCACAGGCGCATCATTTAACTCAACCGTTTTCGCAAATTGTACTATTTATTTCAAGTTCTTTTCTTTACTATTACTCCATTGAAATTTCCTTGCAGCTTTGGCTAGTTGTACTAAAACACTCACGCTTACTTTTAAATCAAAATGCCCTTAACAATTTGTTTACTAAATCAGAATTCGGCTTGTGAAATCGCATCAGATTTACCGATGTAAATCGTCAACCAATAGCAGTCGATCAACACATTGTTAATTAATCCATTATCAACAATAATATTTTTCATATTCCAATTCAATACCAAGTTCCAATGAAATCTAAGGTGATTCAAGGAAAACAATCCAACTCATAATGCCACGCAGGGCCAAGAACATGCTACATATTATCATCAATTTCAAGTCCAAGTAAATCAATCAAATATGATTTAAGTCACACAATATAATTCAGTATTGCCACACAGGGCCAAATCAATACACAGCAGTTCATGCTACAACATCTCAACAGCACATAGTACTACTACAAGTACTACCACACAATCAATCAACAATCAAACAAACAACACACAAGGCGAATAGCCCAAACCATTATGTAAGAATTTCCCTTATCTTGGGCGCTTTAACAATCCAAGCAAGGTAAATTCGAACTATCGTCAAGTCGTTCCCCGCACAAGCCTTATGCACAAACCTTAACAACGCAAACTTAATCCAATTAGAACCAAAAACCCAAGTCCTAAGACTCTAGGGCAGCCACGGTTTTAGTCCTAAAAAGGGCCTAAAATCTTTCTAGCTTAACCTATTTGGATCACACCTAATCATATGCCATGAAACAAATTCAAACCACGCAAGTTTTCAAACTTTTTCAAAAGCTACACACTTAGAAAACACCAAAACCCAAAACTTTCCAATTGGAATAGTGTTTTACCATATGAATAGTGTTTTACCAACTTTGAACCATTTTTCAAAGCACTAGAACATGTCACAAAATTTTAGAAACAATTCTATTACAAGTTCAAAACAATTCTTAAGACATAACCCAAAACTTTTTTCCAAAATCATGCTTCTTTGAATTGTTTTGCTAAATCAAATCATCAACCACTTTTACAACTATTTTCAAGCATAAATACAAGTCAAGAACAAGTTACAAAACACTCTTGAAGGCCACGATTTTGGAAGTTCAAAACAACTTCAAGGTTTTCAAATCTTTAACTCCTAAATCATGCAAACTTTGCTTAATCAAAACTTCTTATCAAAACTAAACTTATTTACCACTTTAATACACTTAAAAACAAGTTAGAACTCACTCAAATCATGCTCATAAATCACTGTTTTTAAGCATCACAAACAGCCCCAAATTATTTTGTTTTCAAACAATTTTTTAAAGCTTCACACATACAAATTCACTACATTCAATTCCTTTAACAAGAAACCAACTTCTTCAACACTTACAACACTTGAAAACACTTTGAAATAAATTTAAAACATCCCCCTAAATCATATTATAAGCCATGGTTTCAGCCCCCCCTTTACACATAAATTGATTTTTCCAAAACTTTGTAAACATGATTCTAAAACTAGTTTCCAAACTTAGCAAGTATAACCCATCAAGAATCAACCCTAAAACAACAAAAATCAAACAAAACCAAGGCTTAGAACATCCCCTATATTTCGGCCAGAATAGATTTTGGGTTTTCCAAGTTTTATAAAATCAAGAACAAGCTAATACATGGAAGGGAATAAGGGGTTATGAAGCTAATCATACAATACTAGCCAAAACAGGCACCATAACTCCAAAATAAATCCTAAAACCTTCAAAACCCATATCATGGAACCCAAGAGAGATGAGGAAAGGTTTATGGAGCTTACCAAGAGTATATATGATGATTGAACAAGGGTGGAGATGAAAGGAAACAAGGGTGCACACTTTGATCTCCAAAACTTCCAAAAACCCAAGCTTTCCTCTTCAAGGTTTTTCTTAAGTTCTTCAACAATGGAGGAGTGAATGAGGCTGATCTTGGCTATGTGGGAGAGCCACGAAATCAGGTAGGGACATGAAAGGAAGAATTTTTGTTCATTTAGTTGGAAACTAACCAACTAGTTACAAACTAACAAAACTAACTAACTACAATTACCACTTAACCAATCATCTTGCAACACTTGTCAAGGAAGGTTCTAAAGGATGAGGTTCAGCTCCCCAAGTGGCTGGATGCATCTCCCCTTGGCCCAAAATATCTAGATATTTCGTTTCGTCGCGCTCTCGCTCAATCGGGTGCGCGACGTTTCGCGTATATTAGGGTTTTTATATCAAAAACTCCAAATATAAATCAAATAAATTATTCTATAATCAAAAATTATTAATCAACCAAAATCTCCCTAAAAATATTAGAAGTATTTATATGAATGTCGCTTTCTCGATTTGCGTGCTAAAACGCTACCGTAATGCAGTTCTGGGCGTAGAAAACACCCTATATTATTCTGATGCCTAAAAATTCCAGAAAAATTTCCAATAAATCATAAATATTAAAAAATGCTAAGATCTCAAATTTTATAAAAATTCGGATCACGTTTGGGCATATTTCAGTTAAAAACACACACAATAGCCTAGTTACGGCAGAATTCGATAGAATTCTCGCAGCGTAATAAAAACTGTAAATTAGTGAGGATCACTAATTTCAATTTCTCTTATTAACTAGATATTATTCAAACAATAAAATTATCAAGACAAAATCTTTAAAATCATAGTCATATTAAATATGACATAAAACAGACAATTAATACAATAACTAAACCATGAGAATTCAAACTATGACTTAAGAATATTTATTAAATCCTAAAAAATATTTCTCTTTCAATAAAATAATTTTCTTTAATCAAACAACAATCTTTCACATTTTTTGGGATTAATTCATATTAAAAACAGTATACGTCTACACTGTCTCTTAATCTGAATTAATTGCAAACAGTAAATTGTTTACAATAAACCTTTGTTGTTCTTCGTACTTTTAACAAACCATTGAGGTGATCAATCTCTATGATTTATTTTCAAGTAGTCAGAAACTATAAAATAATTTTCATAAAAATTGGGATGTTACATGTAGCAGAAACAAAGAAAAAAAAAGAAACAGGGGCAGAGGAATACGAGAAGTATCAAAGTTGTAGCAGAATTTTCTTTTGGTACTTTTTCTTCTTATATTATCACTCAAATTGTTATATCAATACTATGAATGTTTGCAAATACATTTGTGAATAATCAAAGCACTATATATTAGTCCAATTTTTTTTTCTTCCCCTCTTTTCCTCTCAATAAGCAAAATACCATCTAGAGCATGAATCGAATAATTAAAAAAATAAAACCAAAAAATAAAACCAGAACTCTTTCTCTCTACCATGTGTACCCCTTTTCACCTTGGTTCCACCATAACAACTCCTACAAATCCATCTCCAACCTGTAAACCAAAAAGGTACAACACCATCAACAATCAAAAGAAGAGTAGAATCAAAGATAAAAAATGAAAGAAGCAGAAAGTAGAAGAGAGACTGAGAGAGTAAAGAAGAAAGGGAGAAGGAAAGGAACTAACAAGAGAAAAGGGGTGCCAACCCCTGTCGTGCCAGTGACTGGCACCACCACGCAAAGTCCCAAAATCAAAATCAGCACGATCCGAAACCCCCCCCAAACCCACGAACCCCTTTTCACCCACCACCCCAAACTCATCCTCACCCTCCCCAAAATCCTCGACTCTACCAACCCTAACTTTCCCAGTTCCGCCACGCAATCGCGACCAACCTTGGGGTCCAAATCCTCCTCGTCTTCCTCCACGCGACTCACGTCGTCGACCAGAACCGCCTTTGCCTTGAGCGAAACGACACACCGTTCTGCGACGACATCGAGTGGAAGAATGAGGGAGAGAAACACAACCAACATTGAGAAACAAAAATCAAACCTCGAGAAACAAACAAAACTTGAGAAACGATCAACGAGAGAGGGAGAGTTGGATTGAGAGGGAGAGCAATTTTTAGGGGGTTTTTGAGCGCCCCTTTTTATTTTTTTAAATTAACCGCCACAATATTCTTTAAAACCGCCGCCGCTTGCCGTTAATCTATGGCGGTTGCCGTAACCGCCGTATAAACTGCCGCCGCTTCTCAACCAGAGGCGGTTCTGCTGGAACCGCCGCGAAATGACCACTGTCGGTTGCTCTTTTCCTTGTAGTGTCTTTTGAGGCCTTACCTCTAATCTATGTGAGACTTGAGTTTTTTCCAATATTATTAAACACTAACTACTCATGTTTGTCCGGGAAATTGTACCTATACCTCCCCTCGATTCTGTTCAAATGACATATCCACCAACTGATTTTTTACTGATGTGTGTAATTAAAGGAAATCATATGTCTGTCGAGAATATCTTAGGTAGAAATGTAAAAATTACATATACCTGCATATATCTATGGATAGAACTTGCAATGAGTTGGATATGTTGGAATTTTATATTCCAATAATTAATATGGGCTGATATTATTAATAATTATATTAGCTATTTATCATAAAAGAGCTATATTTTATGTGATCATATAAAGTTAAAATAAGGTAAACTCATTGGACTCCTAATTTTATTGATATGGACCTTATATGAGTAGATGTAAGTGTGGCCCGATAAGGAGATAATGGGTACCCTGTTAGGTTTAACACACTATAAAGAAGGCTATGGTCCCCAATACACGTCGCCGTCATCCATTCTCTTCTCCCCATCTGAAGAGAACCTAAAGTCTCATGAGAGAGCTCAAGAAGATTCGGTTGAGAAAGAACCATAAAGCCACCGCTAACATGCTCGTTGTTCGTTGCTATGGATTCAATTGCTCGTTGGTTGTTCACGATCATTCCGTTGGTATTCCGCTCCAGGTGATTGATTGCTATGGATCCATGTATTCTTCTAATCCTTGATAATCCAACATGTCGTAGATCCTAAGGGTAGAGAACATGTTGTTCTTATTGAGCATGCTTGTATGTCTTTATAGCTTCCGCCTAAGGTTTTTTTTTCTTCTATGAGATTTGAGCATGCTTGTTCTTGTTGTTGTTATTAATAATGAATTAATTCCAACAAGTGGTATCAGAGCGGTCTTCTATGTTGGTTTATTAGGATTGATTTATGATGCGGTTTTGCTCTTGAATGAGTTTTATGTTATTCCTCAATTTTGCGTGAACTCAAAATTACAGAATTTATGGCTTTTATTTTTGTATGCGGATCTTTCAAAATACTGAAGAAAAAAAAAAGGTTGTGTGCCTTTCGGATTTCGGTAATTGATCGAAATTGAATATAAATTTACACAATAAAGTTTTTTTTTATCTCTCGGTGTCAAAGATTTTTTGGAAGAGAGTTTTGTTTTGATTTGAATATTATTTAATAGTCATGAATGATTGTTGGCAATTTTTTAATGATTAGAAATTTGGAATTTGCAATCAAGTGTTGTACGTGAAAAGTTATTTTTTTTTTGCCTTCCTTGATAATTCCGTATGCAAAGGTCAATAATTATAGCTTTTGACTTATTTCTTTTTCAAAGGCCACGATGCTAATTGCTTTCAATTTAGTTTGATTTCAAATATTATCATAAATTATGATATGACTTCATATTATTTGAAATTGAAAATATGGATTTGATTGAGAATTATTCAGCGTTGTGCTTTAATTTCGAAATCAAAATATTTCAATTTTTTGTTGAAATTATCGTAATCGAGTTTTTGGAGGGCAATTGATTTCATATATTTGAAATTGAAATTGATTTTTGAAAATCTTGTACATGAAATTTTTTTTGGAATAAGAAAAATAACGATTTGGTTTTTTTTTATATTGCATAAAAAAAGGAAACCAAGAAAGTTTTGTCATTTTCTGATTTGTTTTAGGAATTATTAAAGTTATGATTCTATACGTTTGATTTGGACAAAATATTTGAGCGAGATCTTATATGTGATTTGTGCTATAAGAATTTCACGATTTTTTGGCCTTTGCATTAAGTTCATTTGCGGTGAATCTTCAATTATATTTGGTATATATATTGTTGATTTTGGCCATTGTGAAAGAAGGCATACAAATCTTTGGTTGAATATCTCTTTATTGTGATAATAAGATTTAACTGTCTTTGATTATTACATATTTCATGTTTTTGTCTATATTGAGAATGAATCAAATAAAATTATTACCGCAATATTATTTTTAAGATTTGGATTTTGAATTTAATAATAATTAATGAAATATTATTATAATTCAAATTTGAGGTGTATGGTTATGGCCTTAGAATTTTTGGGTGTTGTTTATTTATTTTAAATACGACCTGTGTGTCGTGATTTAATTCAAATACGACCTACGTGTCGTGACTTTCTCTTTATTTTAGTTTATTTTATTTTTTTAAATATTATAAATGATCAAAAAAGACGAAAGAGGGGACAACACCATATGGACGCCGGTTTGGAGCGACTGGCTTTTGGGTTAAAGAATTGTAATAAATAGTTATTTATTTCTTTTCTGTTTAGGAGGCCATAACCATACCACGATAACTCTTATGAATTATGCATGTGATGTATGAAGTGTATGCATGTATGCTTGTATGCTATATATGTTTCGCATGCTAAATGTCGCAGTTAGAACTTCGCCTCCCAACCGCTGGGCAACGAAGGGCACCACTCAGCAATGGTGCCGATTTCAGCAGGCCACTGGACGGTGGTCTCGGTTCATCATCTTGTCGTATTTGAGCCATCGAGCGGCCAACAACACCACTAGGCAGTGATGTGTGAGATACTTCTCTCGCTTTAGGACTGCTAAGTGGTCTTTTGACTGATGTGTGGTGTTAAAAACATACAGCTATAGATATTCCTACACCTAGGTGTTGAATTTATGTAAACTAAGGCCCTCCCATTTTTTTATTAATAATTGTCTAGTATCTTTAATTGGGTTGATTGAAACAACATGTTGCCAAAGTAACCTCTGTTGCGTAGATTAGTTCAATTAAATTTACAAAAGATGTAGTGTGGAGTTATTCATGCGAGTTGTTGTCGGCCCAAAGGAAGGCGCAACTTGGCCGCATAATTCCATACTTGCGATGATAAATGTGTGGTGATTATAAAGACAATTTATCCATGTGAGCAATTGGGATGCCCAAAGGCAACTATTGTTTGACAGGACTTATCGCCAATGTTTGATCGTTGCGTTGAGAGTACTGCTTGCAGTTAGTCTTTACAATCCAAAGATTGGGGATTAATGGTGCGATTGGTATCTTGTATGGGTCTTTAATTTACAGATAAAGAATAATTGAGCATGTCTTATTAATTATTTTAATTTGACGTGTCAATTGATGTTGTGTGGGTGCGTGTCCATGCGAATATTAATCGGTCCAAAGGAAGGTTAATATTTGGTCGGGTTGTATTCACACCTGTAATGGTAAACCTGTGGCGATTATATCGATAATTTCTCCATGTGAGCAATGAGATGTCCAAAGATAACCATTGTTTGACAGGACTTATCGACAGTGTTTGATCATTACAACAAAATACCAATAGCAATTAATATCATTGTCAAAAGACTTGGTATTAATGTTGCATCGGATATTTTGATAAGTATATTTTAGTACTTTTGTTCTCTTTGAACTATAATAGTTTGTGTATCTGCTGTTTTGAGTTCAATTTAATCCTTAAAAGTTTAGAGTTTTAGGATTAAAGACAGAACATTAAAGAAAGTTTTGGATTTAGACCTAGCATAAGAATGGAGAAACTCACTTTCTCTCACTCAATTCGGTATCTATGAAGTGAGAATCAAGTATGAGAAGTAGGATTTCTCCAGCCGCATAAATCTGATGATCATAAAGTACAATATTTCAGAGAACTTTAGGTGTTATTATTTCCGATGATATAATTTATGTCGTAAATTTCCTTGCTGAAATTAAAAGTGCTTGCAAAAGGCAATGAGGCGAAAATGAGCACTCGTTGGAGAGCTTAATTTTCATTAAGTATAAAAGTAAAGGGAATATGAGGAGCACATTATGAAAATATTCAAATCTTGTCTTCAAACTTAAGGCGCTAAAACTTGAGCAGTCTAACGACTTGCTCAAACATTTAGCATTTGTATTCTTTCTTGCACAATTAGATCAGATTAAATCAGTTTACAACTGTCAAAGGAGGAAATAATCTTTAATAAGATTATTTCATAAGGTGTGCAAGAAAATAAATGGTGAAGTAAGAGAAAAATAAAATAGTGCTCACTTGGCAAATACCCCAAAGGATAAGGGCAAATAAAGAAAACTAATGATGAAACTGTTAAGGGTCTCTCTCAAAAGAAACAACTAAGGTTGTCTTAACTGACAAAGGTCAAGTGACGCTTAAAAAAATGCATCTATATAGGAGTTAGCAAAGTCAGTGAAGATTGAAATTCTAAGCATTTTGCATTGTTGTTACTGGCTTATATTTAAAATTAAAAGACAATTTGGTGGAATCAAATTTTGGGATAAAGTTTGGTTTTTTGTTTCTTTTTGAACAAATTAAGATGATTTTGAGTTTATTTTTTAAACAATGGATTCAATTTGTCTTTTAAATTCAAATATTGTTGGAGTCAATTGAGCTATGACTTGTGACAATCTATAATTTCTAAAAGTTAAAGAGGTATAAACTTTGGTCCTAAGTTAAAGAAATTTTTTGAGACGGGAACTGCATAGTTCTTTAAGGATATTGAGTTTGGGGGAGAGATAAGGTTAGAGAACAAAATGAGTGAGGAAGAAGCGGTTCTAATTATTGAACCAATTCATACAGTTGCTATTGGTGTAGCAAATTTGGATCCTCATGAGGACATTATTGTTCTTCCTCCCAATCAAGTTAAGGAAATTAATCATGAAGATCAAACTCAACACCCTCAAGAACTAGAGCATTGGAAGCCATAAAGAAAGGATTGACCGTAAAGAGTTATTCTATTTGGTTTTATTGAAAGACTCATTTTCGGACAATCACAACACTTATTGCTCATTATAACTTTGGAGCTACATAAGATGGATGCCAAGATGGTGCTTCTTAATGGCAACATTAATGAAACAAATGTATATGGTGAAACCGATATACTTTGTGTCGATAGACCCAAAGATAGTTTACGAACTGACATAATTCACCCATTAGCTAAAGAAGTTGTCTCATTAGTGATACCGCAAAGTCTCATCAGGTAATTGTCTCATTTGGTCTCGAGATGAGGATTGTGGACGAATGTGGGTATTACAAGGTCAGTGGGAGTAAGTTTATATTACTGCTACTATATGTCGATGATATTTTAACTAGTCAATAGCGATATAGTCTGGTTGAGCGAAACCGAGTAATCTCTAACGAAAATTTAGAGATGAAGGATCTTGAGGACGTCTCTTTTGTATTTGAAATCCAAAATTCTGAGAGATATCTCTTGGAATATTCTGGGATTATCACAAAAGAGCTATATCGATAAAGTTTAAATAAATTCGACATGAAATATAGTAAACCAGAGGATACCTCAGTTACTAAGGGAGACAATTTTAGTCTCAATTTTTGCCCGAAAGAAAATCTAGAAATTTAGGAAATACTGGGAGTTCCCTATGCTCTAGCTATGGGAAGTCTGATCCATAATCTTATCTGTACGCATCAGGAAACGACGTACATCGTGGGATCATGTGACAGATACTTGAGCAATTCTAGTTTGAATTATTACAAAAGGCAACCATGAGGATCATCAAGGAAAACAAAAGTCTATATGCCCACATATCAAAGATCTGAAAGATTAGAGATCATTAAGAACTCTGACTCTGATATTCAGGATGTTAATATTATAGACATCAAATTATGGGATATGACTGAAATATCTATGTCACTAGGTTGCATATAGTAAAAGGTATTAAAATACCATTTAAGTTACAGTGTGATAGATAAGTCAGTCGTATCCTACTTCAACAACAATAAAGAATGATACAATTTCTATTGACATAAAGGTGTTCGTTGTTGAAATAATGAATTTAGGATAAAAGAATTTCTATAGAGCACATAGAGGCTAATTTCATGCTAGCTATCCACCACTAAGGGCTTGACACATAAGGTTTTTCATGAGCATGTTGCTTATATGGGTGTGTTGTCACTAAGGTTGCCTTAGCTTAGTGGGAGTCTTTATTTGTGTTCTATGTTTAAGATACAAACTTTATGTTATTTCAGATTTTCTGCAGAAATAAAGATTATGTTTATGAATACATTATAAACATGTTTGTATCTTGTGTGCAAAATTAATTTGCACATTAAGGATTTTGTTTTGCAGAATTAAATTTTGCAAAATTGATCTCACCAAAGATTTAAGTAGGACCAGTTGGAAATAGTCATGATTGAGATCACATTCCATGTAATTTTCATGCTACTCATCCATATTGATCTATGTCATCAAATGTGTTAATGTGGTGATCGTCGGGGTTTAGTCACAATTTACAGAAGTGACAAAAGCCGCAGTGATTTCATTATTGATACATGAGGTGGACCAGATTGTAAAGAGGAAGTCTAAAGATAAATAGCATTCAGATATGCGCACTAAGGAATTCTGATATAATTATTACGATATATAGCCCAAGTGGGAGATTGTTGGAATTTTATATTCCAATAATTAATATGGGCTGATATTATTAATAATTATATTAGCTATTTATCATAAAAGAGCTATATTTTATGTGATCATATAAAGTTAAAATAAGGTAAGCTCATTGGACTCCTAATTTAATTGATATGGACCTTATATGAGTAGATGTAAGTGTTGCCCGATAAGGGGATAATGGGTACCCTGTTAGGTTTAACACACTATAAAGAAGGCTATGGTCCCCAATACACCGAATCGCCGTCATCCATTCTCTTCTCCCCATCTAAAGAGAACCTAAAGTCTCGTGAGAGAGCTCAAGAAGATTCGGTTGAGAAAGAACCATAAAGCCACCGCTAACATGCTCGTTGTTTGTTGCTATGGATTCAATTGCTCGTTGGTTGTTCGCGATCATTCCTTTGGTATTCCGCTCCAAGTGATTGATTGCTATGGATCCAGGTATTCTTCTAATCCTTGATAATCCAACATGTCGTAGATCCTAAGGGTAGAGAACATGTTGTTCTTATTGAGCATGCTTGTATGTCTTTATAGCTTCCGCCTAAGGTTTTTTTTTCTTCTATGAGATTTGAGCATGCTTGTTCTTGTTGTTGTTATTAATAATGAATTAATTCCAACAGGATATAAATAACATAATTGATAGTGCGAGTAAAATAAATGAGTATTTTCTTTACCTATTTATTAACATGGTAGGGGTGGATATTGAGATATCCATACTCACATATACAAGCTACGTAAAAAATACGATTCTTATTGTTTTAAGTATGTTTTTGAATTGTGTGATTTTTTTTGTTTTGACCTATGGGACCAAATGTGCTAAAGTCAGCTTTTGAACCGTAATGTCTTTATTAATGTGTTGATTGAATTTTTTTTGCAATGTTTTTTAAAATTTTCATATTTTAAAATATAAATACCTACAGTTGTTTGTAAAAATGTTTAAAATCCACATGACAGATAGTCAAATACCCATACATAGACGAGACAGATATAAGTTGAATATTCATCCATCGGAACGAACACCGGGATGCGTTGTCCCATCCCACCTCATTTACATTTTTAATCTCGGAGGGAATGAGTGTAATTTTTCCTTCTTTTTTTTTTTTTGACAAAAGAGTGTAATTTTTTCTTATAGGCCTGATTGGAACGAACAATTTAGCCGCGAGAGAAAATCCAGCGAGAGAGATTGCCGAGAAATAGCCAATTCGGCCTGATTGATTGTAGATGAAATAGCGAGGAAAGAAAAAAAAATAAGCGGGACCCACTACCTTTTTAATTCTGTGCTAATTAGCAAAGAAATTGGTCCAGAAGCTGCTTTTTTTTTTGCGTTCCATCAATACCCTGCTTTCTTTTCTTTCGCTAATCAGTGAGAGATACAATTATTATTATACATTAATTTTTTAGCTAAGAACACTTTTATTTTTTCAAAAATTATCAGCACTTCTATTTTCTCTTTCTCTTATTTCAATCAATACCTCAAATCTATTTTATTTCTCACATTTTTCTCTCTTTTCATACTTTCTCTTCATAATTTCTCTCGTGAACCAATCACGAGCTAAATATATTAACTTAACTATTTTTAAATTTATATATTGTTAAATTATAAAAATACCGTGCATAGTAGTACACTGTAGGACATGGTTGCGACCTCTGTCCTTACTTTTAGTGCTACATAGAGTTGCGACGTGTTACTGAGTGAGAAGCAGGGTACTAACTAGGGTTCAGTCGTTGGGTGGTGACCGATGAGCCTGTCTCTTATTCAAGGCTATTCCTCCGGTGAAGAAGAAGAAAACCATGAGCCCAACATCCACGATTCCGACGACGAAGATGACGCCGCCGCTGCCGCCGAACCCTCCGCCGCGGCCCATCCCTCTCTAGGCGATAGATCCATCTTCGACCACCTTCCCAAACCTTCTTTTGCTTCCGGTCTTCCTTCTGCATTCGACGCTTTCTCCGAAGTAATTCAACTCCCCCCTATTTTTTTTTTTAATTTCAAAATTCAATTCTGGAAATTTGAAATCTTGCTGCTGCCAATTATTGAACCATTTTGGGTGGGTCCTGTTTCCCTAATTGAGATTTCAGGACCGCCCCAATTCCTGAACAATAGCGTGGAGGAGTACAACCCTGCGAAAGATGCTGAACAACAACGCACAAGGAGGCATCGCAAGGTGAAAAAGGAATTACCCTCAGGTATTCTGCCATTTACTTATTTTTATTCATTTTTTCATCTCAACTTTGATTTTGAGTACGTTTGGTTTCTATGATTGGATCATTTGGATGTTGTGTTGATATTACACAGTAAACCCCACATTGGTTTATCAGAATGCAAAAATTCTGTTATAATAATTCTTAAGAACCATAAATAAAAGTCATATATCAGTCTTTCTTAGAGAATTGTGTGTCCAATGTCTATGAACTAATATGACCGACATTTTAGAATTTTAGGGATTAAGTTGAACTTTTACATTCTCAGTGACTATTGTATTTGTATCTGCCGTCAGATTTTTCAAGGGGGCAACTTTGGTTTTACTCTCCTTATTAAGCATGAATTCACAGACCTAGACCTTCCTTTTGTCAATGTTACAAGCTTTTTATGGGGTGCTGGTATTGATTGTGGGCGGCTTTTCCTGGCTCATTTGGACCTATTGTGGTGTAGAACTAGATGGAGTATCTAGGGTTATCTGTGTCGCTGTTTTACACTTGATATTGTTAAAACTTTTTTGGCTTGTTATGTTGTTAATTTGTTACTTAAGTTTATCTGCCCGGCTTAAATTTGGAGTGGATTAAAGATAATTAAGTTGCCCATGCTATAGTCTTGGGATAATACAATACGGTCACGTGTGTGAACCATGGATATAGTTTCCTGGTGTGCAACTGTTTCTGAAAAAAAGCTCTGTTTATGATATGTATCATGAACCATTTATCCCAAAAACAAACTTAACATGTTAAGTGAAAACATGTAAATAATTTTACATTACATGTCTAACAATATGGATTTAACTTTTAGTGATTGACACAGTAACTGATCACTCCATATGTCACACAAAACCAGTTGCTGCTGTTAAAAATATAGATTTTGAACAAGCCATTCTCTTTGATTGGTAACCTTCTCTCCTGAAATTTTGGTCATGGACATTGCTGATACTTAAAAGCTCCCGTACTTGATCTTTGATGGAAGATTTTTTACGGATCTTATTCTCCTTAATGAATTGCTTTGCCACCCTCTCCCCCCACCCCCCAAAAAAAAAATGGAAAACCAAAATGCATCAAATCTGAATCTTTTTTAATAAATAAATAAATTGCATAGCTGTTCATCAAGTTTAAAGAGTCTTTTTCTCTTACAAAATGCTTTTGGACGATGTTGCTTAATTTGCTAATACCCTAAATGCACTTTTATCGGGTTAAACAACTATGGGCAGTTAGAATAATTTTTGTGAAGAATCTTCTTGTTATTGTTTTTGGGTTAAACCCGATGCGGCAATGGCAAGTTTTAATGCACACTTCCATTCATTTGAAAGTATAATATTTATCAGTGCATCTCTGATAGGTGCGGTGGTAGAGGCAAAAGCTCAGCTAGTTGGGATTCATGAGCGAGTAAGAAGTGACATCAATGGTAGCCAACCACCAACACCAGCTGCATTGAACACATCAGAAGCAGTCAAGCGGGTGCCAACTGCTACCAATCCTAATGCTGAAGATGCTGCAGACCTCTTGAGGTATGCATTAGCATTATTCCTTACTAAGGTAGTAATTAAGGAACTAAAAATATTATTTATTTGTTATTTATCCTCTTAATACCAAGTAGTGCTACATTTAGTCCGTACGCAAAGCTCCTTTGCAAGTTTGCAGTAGGTATATCTTGGAAAAAGGTGTTTATGTTAGGAGCTTTTGAAATAGATAACTAAGAACTTTTGTTTTAATCTCGAGCTGACTTGCAGTAATATGAGGAATATTTTACCGACTTATAATACTATTTCATATATGTGTGGGTAGATTTTTTGTTTTTGGTTGCTTGTAGTCTTAATACTTCACTTTCTCTGTAGAATGTGCTTGCAGTGTGGAATTCCCAAGACCTACTCCAGTGCACGCGGAATGGTCTGCCCTGTATGTGGTGATCGCCCTCCAAAGGATGCAAGTGAAGAGTCCAAAAAGAAAGGATCAACTATCAAAGACAAGGAAAAATCTAAAAGGATGAAGGGCCAATCATCTCATGTAACTTGGAAAAGTGAAACAGAGATGCACCTGAGGCAACAGTTTGATTAGCATTATCCGTGCGTTTCCTTTGTAGGTTTCCTTTGTAGATTACCTGGTGTAATGCGACAAGTTTGGGAACATGCTCTTAAATTAGCAAAGTTTCTTCTTAAATATGTCAACAGAAGTACAAGTTGCCACATATGGGTATGTAATAGTGATTGAAGTTGGATTTTTGTTGAGAGAAATCCCTTTTGGCACTCTCGAATCGGAACAAGACTACCAAACATCGCTCTGGTTAGTTTGCTAGATATAAGATATGGGATTTTTTTTTTTTACGTTTATGGAATATTTTTGTGTAGAGGAAATTTAAAACGAAACAACAAACTGTAGTCTTCGTTATCTTTTTTAATCCTTGACCAGGTAATAGGTGCAAAATTATTCCCTCAAACTGTGATGGTGGATAGATAAAGTCATTTTTAGTGGTGAATTTAGGATTTCAACTCTTGAGATGCAGCTGCAGTTAAAGCTTGTTTAGGGTTATAGCTTACTTTCATTGTAACTATCCATTGTTAGGTCTTTACTGTGTTATACCCATCAGCTATGTAAGCGAATAATAAACAAATTCCAGTCTTTTTCTTTTAATTTAAGTTTTACATAGTGCTGATGATGATATTTTTAAAACTAGACTGGTAATTGTATTGGTAAACACACTCGTTCACGTATTAGATTACGTTGTATTTATATTTATATATGTTTAAAACAATAATATGGATTGCGATTTAAAATCATAATATACACTGTAGCTTAAAATATTATCGTTTAATGTATTGATAATTTAGCTTTTCAAATTTTGATTTTGTATTTTTTGTTGATTTTTTTTATTTTGTATTGATTATACCAATTTATTATTATTATTATTATTATTATTTGAATTCATTTTTCAAAAAAAAATTGAATTCGAATCTACCACAATAATATATAATTTAATCTAAATTTAAATTAATTAACAAAACAGTAAATTGAAGGAACAAAATATAAATTTAAAATTTAGAAACTGTATAAGTCGAATAATTTTTTTTAAAAAAAATTAGCTAACTTTATTTTAAAACAAAATTATTAATTATAAAATTATTGTATTACAATATTAGTTGATCGAATAATTAGGAAACCTTCTAAATTTAGTTTATTAAATCAATCCCGTTGAAATAAGTATATTTTATAATTTATCCCATTCGCATCATAAATAAAATCATTATGTGATTGCTTGATAATTATATGAATTATAAAGTAGTAATAATTTTATACCAAAAAAATAAATAAAGTAGTAGTAATTATATTAAGGGGAAATTACACTCACCTTCCTTGAGGTTTGGTTAAATGTCACACACCTCCCCTTTAGTTTTTAATTGATCACTAACCTCCTTTATTTTTTCTTCTTGTGACACGAACCTCCCTATCTTTAACGTCTGTTACAAACCAAAGAATTCCTTTACTCATCATGGCTCTTCTTCCCTGTAAGCAGCTATTGTGCATTGTACCTCTCCTTTCCTGTAAGTAGCATTCTGTCATACTCTATCAACCACACAGCAGCAGTCGTGCACCTCTTGCTTGAAAGCAGCAACACTTAAAAGGCATCATACACAAGCTCAGGCAGACAACACCTCTCCCCCTCTTTGTTTTCATAGTGGATTTGCGAGAGGATAGGAATGGTTATAACAACCTTTTACTCTGATTAGAAAGAACATTTTGCCTCTTTGATGCCTTCCTAAAGTTGTCATTATTTTGCAAGAATTGGGTGTTGTCATGAAAGTTTTACCTGAATTCTAGGATTCTGGTGATGTCATTATACTTATTTAACAAGTGTTGCTTCGCATTATACTCAGCAGTTTTCATTGGATTTGTTTCATGAATTCTAGTGCTGTCATTATACTCATTAACGTGCAGAACATCACCAATGAAAGCGTCCAGCAAAATACCACTATGATTCACGAACGAGGCACACTACGAAGAGAAGATGACGTTCATGAACATCATTAGGTTCACGAAATTCTTTAAAGAGAAATAAGTGCAGAAGAAGACAACTGGGAAAAGGAGACAAGCATATTTTAGGTTTTTATATTTATTTTCTCTAACGGTAGTTTCAGTGTCAAATTCGGGGGAGGTTAGTGATCCTTGGAAACAAAAAGGGGTGTGAGTGACATTTTAACCAACCTCAGGGAGGGCAATGTAATTTACCCTAAGAAAAACTACGTCAAGAAAAGTTGTGCATGTAGCATTAATCTACATCACATATACGCTACCTTTGATCAGCACAATTAAACATCAGTGTAATGGTATCGAATGCAAAAAAAAGAATCACCGGGGGATCTGAGTATGCCTCGAATAATTATATACACACTATATAGACTTACTTAAAAAGAAGTATTATACACAAGACTAACGCCAATGCTAGATTCAGTTTTCACTAGGTGATACCCTTTAAGGTTTCTTTTCTACTCCCGCACAAGATTCTTCCTGACAATCTTGTTTCTCATTAATTATTGGTGGATTGGTCAGCGATCCTTGTATCTGCTGGTTAAATCAGAAAATGAGACTAGCAGCAAAAGATAAGTATCTACATCATTGAAGCATGTAAATATTCATGAAAGCATACCATGGAACTGGATTTGAAAGGTAAAGTATCATTAAGGGGCAACATTGATTGGTCTGGGGGCCTGTGAAACAGTAGGTGTGCTATAGACCGATCAATGGGATTTGTATTAGTTTCCATATTCACGAATCCCGTACACCTGAACACAAATAAGTGGTTAATATACTAACAAAAAAGATAAATTCAATGAACACTATTTTTTGTATATAATGGTGGTTGAACAAGAAATGAATAAAGTGGGCAATACCGGTTTGCATCCTGTGTCATTATTCCTTTGCGTGCTTCAACATGATCACCCATTTGACCACTTGCATTGGAATCATGTCTTTGGTCAGCACTTTTAGCTAAGCGGTACAGACTGTCCCTTATGCATAGTTTGGTTTTAACGTCCAGCTGCAATCAAGCAAACTTAATGTTTTACCAAAGTATACTATAATCAATTGAGCGAAAGATTTTCAGGCTTCAGCAATGAGGATGTGTAGATAATAACTTTCTTAGCAATACAGCATGGAATCTGGCTTCTCTAAAACAAGGGGTGCATTTTCAGAATAAAAAGAATTGCTATAACCATTAACTTGAAAACTAAGAGTAGATTTTAACAACTTCATAATTGGTTATTTGTGTGCATGTACTTCATCACAATTACAGTAGTTGAAATATCATCATGCAGATACTGAAATCAGTCAGATGCACGGCATGTTAATTTTGATTTCATAGTCCAAGAGGCACTGATAAAGAACACAGGATCAAACGTTAAAATCGCAGAATATTCCTATACCTGCTCCAGGACCTGTTGCAGCTGGCGAAAGCTAGTTGCTTCGAGTGAGATTTCATCCAGTGCAGAGCTCATAGATGAGCTTTCCTGCACATTTGATGACTCTATTTCTGGTGGAAGTCCCATGCTAACTCCACTAACTTCACTATGGCCTTCATTTTCGTTTTCAAATTGAGGACCTACCTTCTGAGCTGAACCTGGACTTTTGAATGGCATAGGACTTTGCATATTTTCACTTTTAAAACCTCTACTTAGCAGTTCTGCCTCATGGCAAAGGTATAAATTTTCTCCCTTATCATTTGTTTTCAAGGCAGCAGCCTCCAAAGGATTAACGTGAGAACTCTCCATGTTTGATGCATATGATGACTCTTTAAAAGAAGATGGACATCCATTGTGTTCAGACCTAGATCCAGACAAAGTAGGAAGGAAGGAAGTATAATTTGAAGTATGACTGTAGTCTGGGTGCATTAGGGGAGTTTGTGTCTGTATACATCCAAAAGAATCAGTATCCATGTTTGGTCTTTGTTTGCGAATGCTATCCTGGGAAGTGACCCCACTGGAAGAGGCTCCAAAGGGTTGCTTCAGATTAGCATCTTGCTCCACGAGAGGATAGGGATGACCAGAATCACCATCTTTTAGATAGCCTTTTTTTCTCTTTCCTGCTGATTGCTTTGACAGCTTCCCCTGCATCTGTCATATAAAAAGACTGTTTAAGACATAAAAACAAAGACAATTTATTTCAGTTTCCAAGTTCACATGAATTAAATAGACTGGGCAGTCAGATTAGTTCACTTTTACTATAAAACATAAACTAGATGAATGCAACAAATCACCCAAAAAATAAAACAGCTGAAATTGAGTATTGCATAAAGGTCAAACCCAATTTTCTATTGTAGAACATAATTTACATCAAATAAAAAATATAATCACTTGATCCCATTGATGCACACTTATACAACTCTAATCAGGATAAAAATTCCTAGACATGAATATACCATCAAATCATCTTCCAGACAAAAAATGGATATTTTAATTTCAATATAATATCATTTCCTCAAATTAAGTTTTAGGAGTCAATGGTTATAGGAGTTTATATGATTTCAAAAAGGATTGTTAGAATATATAAAATATATCTTAATATCTTGATTGTATCTTTAGAATAATTTAAGGCTCCGTTTAGGAGGGGAGGGGAGGGAAGGGGAGGGCTTTTGGGGGACAGGAGGAGAGGGAAAGAGAGAGAAATCCTTTACCTTATTTGAGAGAGTGTTTCTGTAGAGAAGGAGAAGGGAATGCTTATGACTAATATATTTTTAATTTTGAGAGTAATATAAAAAGATGTAAAGGATTTGAAGAATTTTTCTAAGCCCTCCAAAATCCCCGTCCAATACATTTTTTGAGTTCCCCATATTAGGGGATTTTATTATTATGAAGAAAAATAAACCCCTCATTCAAGGTGGGAGACTATCCTTCCTTCTCATTCCTTTTCCTCCTTCCTTTTTTCGAAAGCCCTCCTCTCCCCTCCCCTTCCCTCCTAAACTCCCAAACAGAGCCTAAAGTAACTTATATTATCTCTTAAGACTGGTTTTCATGTTTCCTCTACATCAATGATTCGTTTCCTTAAGATTAGTTTTCATATTTCCTTGCCTTCTTAACATTCATCACAACATATCACATAAAATTTCACAAGCAAATATTATTCATAGTCTATTTTCTTTTTCTTTTCCTCCTCCTCCACATAAGCCCCTATAACTTCAACTACTACAAACCTCTATAAGATGGAGGACTGTATGATTATATTCAGATATCATCTGAATTGAATTCTAGAATATATAAATTCTAACATTATAACATTGAAATGTCACACACAATCAAGTCTAGTGAAATGTCACATTCAATAACTAAATTCAATGGCATCAACAACTTTAACAAGGTTAGAGACAAATCTCAAACTTATTATGTCATATGCCTTTGAGAGGTTTATTTGGTGAGTGCATATCGTCTCAATGTGTGTGATTTGGTAAAATAAGCCACACAGATTGTGGCTACATAATTTGAAACTCGGAAATTCAGAATCCAAGTTGAAATATGATTCTTTCAACAAAAAAAAAAAATAAAAAAATTAAGGGACAGCCAACCTTTTGTTTAGGCATCAAGCAGTCTGTACTACCCGATTTCATGTCTGATTCACTGAATGCCGATAATGAAGTAGGAACAGCATCATGATCAATATCCATTTCAGACCTCAGCTTTTTATCAAAAGGAGATGCTTTTTTGTTGTAATCATCAATTGGCAGACCTTCAATATTTTCATTCAGCTCCATATTATAATCTGATATACTTTTCAGTGGACTCGCTTCAGCAGATGAAAACTTGAAGTCAGACTTCAGTGCATCATCATTAGTTCCTTCAGTTCCATGTGACGACGAGAGCCAGCAGAATTCCTCTTCATTATCGAGACTCCCAATTCCAAAAGTCAAGTCATAATTTCTGCAATTTTTAAAAGTAATATTCAGGTATTTATGGCAATCATTATGAATTGATTAGTAATTCATACAAAGCAAAAGGGTGAAAAAAGTTCTGTCACGGGAATTTCTTACAACATCATCCTATCAACATCTTCAAAGTTTCCTATATCGAGCCACCCATCATTATCAAGAAAGCTGAGTTCATTGTCAGGTTGAGATATGTGAGTGATTGAATATTGAGACACACTATCATCCTCCACCAAACACTTGTCTCCTAAGATAGTATCATCTGCACAAAGCTCACTACCACTAGAATCTACATTGCTACTCTTGAAACAATGATCGGACATACTTGAATTATCTGATGCTAGCCTTTTCTGTTCTTTGCTTGAGTCGCTATTACATGGAGAAAACAGAACTTCAGGTTTCCGAGACCATGAACCCTTTTCATCATTCTTTCTTTCTAGTTCAGATTTGGGAATATTCCTCTTTACCTGGAGTATAATAGATCCTCAAACAATCAGCAGTTCAACATTTCTTTTGATACCACATATAGTCCATGAAGCGATTTCTTACAGCTATCAGACTGTATTGCAAACCGGCCCTTATGTCGTCATCAGCATGGGGCACTATCCGATCATCAGTTTCACCAAATTCATCCCACACATTATCTGTGACACCAAAACAGTTATTTAGAAAATTACTTACAATAATCTGGCAACAGAGAACATAATAAATCCTCACAAACATATAATCAAACCCAATAAAGGGAGAATAAAGCTTATAATCATTTCATAAATTTAAATGTTTTACAGAGAGAAAAAAGCGACTCAAATAAATGATGGGAAAAAATATTTAGCCTTCAAAGATAATGTTTGATTAATAATTTAATATATTTCTAATACTGCTTGAGTGTCTAACTAAACTCTAAAAGAGCTTATTAAATAAGTACTTAATTAAATTGTTTACTCATACACGTCCATAATGTTGCTAAAGCCTATACAGACTTGGCCACTCTGCTGGAGTAAGCCGGAAAATGGGACATCTGAAATAGCAATAGAACCAAAATGCCCTTCCAATATTACCCTTCTAGAAAGGTTTTATAAGAATCTTATAGACTGAACCCCATCTTAGCAAACCATAAGCACACAATAATAAGAATGGTCAAAATCTCATTCTCTTACTCCGGAAAGAAGCCACTAACACCAATCACAGTTATCCTCTCTCTTGTTTTGAAATTGAAGCAATGAACCAGAGACCTCAAAATCAAATTATCACAAAACTAAATTTCTACTTATTTTTGAACTCATACTTCAATATCTTCAGTACACGCACCACAAAAAAAGTTCGCCAAAAAATTCTAAAAATAATTAAACGAGACAAACACAGAAGTTCGAAGATCTAGAACGCAAAAGTACGTCCCTAATCCAAGTTCCCAAGAGACTGAAAATTTAAATGACAGAAATTTAAACTCGAATCCCATTTCTAGCATTTCCTAGGTATCCAAAGAAAGCGCCAACTTTACTGCTAGGCTATTACTGTTTATTAAAAAAAAATACAGCAATTAAACCATGCAACCATGACTAGTCCGTTGTAAAAAAGAAGTGAAAAATCCCAAAGTGTAGCATAAATAGAGTCATTTAGGAGCTATCAGTTGCATAAATTGAGACATAAATTAATAAAAAAAATAACAAGACAAAAAACGAACCTGAAATCAGAATTAGGTTAATCGGAATTTCCACGAATATGAGGGAGAGGTATTTGATTTTCTGGAGATTAGTTCTCCTCCGTCGTTGCGATTCTTATGAGCTTCTAGAGGCTTCTTTTCCGTCGACCTTCGCCAGCAAAACTTTTATTTTTTATTTTTTATTTTTTATTAATTATTATTAATTAATTAATTAATTAATTTAAAGTAGTTTTGAAATTGAAGCGAAAGCTATCACGCAGAAGGCTACACGTGGATAACAGAAATCGTGGTTCGTGGAGGAGAGCTAGGCAATGAGATCCGATCAGTTACTGCGTTTTCATTCGTCCACGTACCCCTTTATCTATTCAGATTTCGACACGTTTCTAGGAACCACGAGTTTGCTCTGCTACCTCCTACTCATACTAGGCTCGCCACGTTCTCTCTTTGTGCATCGTTCGTTGTGCCTTTCCTTTTTTTTTTTTTTTAACGATGTAACATTTCATTCATTCAAACCGAACAAAGCCTCAAAACCTTACATCAACTAATAAAACACAACACAAGATTAATACAATTTTCTAAGATTAAACAATTAAGTACAAGAGCTGCTCCTGATACAATAGACATCTAGTCTATAAACTATTTAAAAGAACTAAAGGCCCAACAAGTAGCACCCAAGCCCAAAGCCTCTCCCACAGATCCCGTTAGCTCTTAAAACATATTGGGCCAGGCCCATTAGGGTTTCAAAGATACTCTCCAAACCAAAAGATAGAAATGTCCTTGGAGTCTTCTTCACCACCTGGTCAGCGCCGCTGAACAGCTCGGACTGAAGATTGCATTGGTAAACCTGCGGATCAGTTTCAATTGATTCATTCCTTTTAATTGTGGTTGAACCAAATTATCAATAAATAAATAAATACATATTAAATTTGGGAAAAAGTAAATAACAAAAATTAAAAAAATATTTTAAACGGTATAACCTGATTTAATTAACGATCCAATCGGGATTCAATTTGGTTCAATCCAGTTCTAAGCGGTTCAACTAAATTGAAGTTCAAATAAAGTTGAACAAACTTCTGCATAGACCGGTTCCCGACTGAACCGACCGGTTCGGTCTAGTTTTTAAAACACTGCTAACATCAACCTGATGATTAAGAATTAAGAATAAAAATATGAAAAGTTTTTTTATTGAAAACATATTTACTTTATATTAAAAATACAATAAATATTTTCTTTTCTAATACAACTTTTTTACTTTTAAATTTTTGATAAAAGTATTCTAAATGTCATTTATTTTAATTTGAAGTTGCACTTTGATCTTTTATCTTTTATTTTTCTTAAATTAGTTTCTTAAATATTAAAACGTTAATACCGTTAGACTTTTTGGTCATTTTTCATATACCTCCGGTGTCAATTTTTTAATATTTAAGAGACTAACTTGACAAAAATAAAAGATAAATAACCAAAATATAATTTTAAATTAAGATAAAGGACATCTGAAGTAATTTAGCCTAAATTTTTAATTACTTAGAATGAAAGAAATGTATAGTATGTGTATGTGTATGAATAAAATTGCTACTTGGAATTTGGTTTGTTGTTTTCTATCTATCTATTTTTTGTTCCAGTAAAAGCTTGCACGCCTGCTACATGCTTACATGCATTTGGCTTGATCAAGAGATGACAAGCAAAATGTCAGAAAATTGTGCACAAACCATTCCATGAAAATTATTATCGCAAATTAATTTAATGTATTTATTTTTATTTATGATTGTATAGCTTTTATATTTTTATTCAATTATTCAAATGACATATTAATATATCATTAAGAGAAGTTAATTTAGTAATTGACAAGAACTAATTTTGCTTCAATCTTTTGTTACCCCTGGCAAGGTAGTGAGTGGTATTTAGTAATTGACAAGAACTAATTTTGCTTCAAATGACATATTTATTGCACAACTATTACAAACTTGCACCAAAAGCTTCAGCCTTGCGCATATGAAAATAAAACAGAGAAAGAAAAGGAAGAAAATGAGATTAAAAAAGTGATAACAAAAGAAAAACTATGAACAAAAATTGTTGCAGAATTCAACACCTGTTCCGTGTGGGAGGAAGAAGATCAAGAAGACATTGCATTTTTAAATTATAAACAAAATGGGAACTATAATAAATTTTAAATTTAAATGCAATGAAAGAACTACCATCACTCATTCCCTTGCGGCTAAGACAAAGGACGTTATTTTGAAAGTATCTCAGAGTAGGACAAAGTTTGTTTAGAAGGCTTCCTCGTAGTTGTGCAATAACAGCATAATCTATAATCTATACACTGTACATTCTTACACGGTAATTAATAAACACTTCTTATAGACTGACTCCTTTGTAATTGTATGGTTATCAGCATCCCAACTTACAGTTTAATAACCATGCAAAATAATATAATTGTTGTGGAAGACCTCAACAAGCTTCTTTTTTTTTTTTTTTTTTTTTTTTTTTAATGTAGAACAACACCACCTCATGCACAAGGGGAGAATATGCATCATTTCTTCAAAAGCTTCTGTGAGAAAATCTTCTTGGAATATGGACTATTTCGAGCAAAGGCTTTGTGCGACCTAACTGCTTCAACTAGTAATTTATGCACACGGCCCTAGTTTAGAAGGAAAAAGCAAAGGTCAGAAAATACCATGAAAAAAAAAAAAAAAAGAGACTCAAGTCGATCAGGATCAAAGCTTTCATTGATGAAGCCCAAAATCTGCTAAAATAGGAGCTGAAGTATAACAGCATACTAATAGAGGACAACAATCTTTTGGAGAAATGATTATAGCATGTCAAGGTCATGAACTGATCATTTTGTAACTGGTTTGTCAAAAGTGAGAAGGAAAATAATGTAGTCATGTTACAAACCTCGGAATGCCGGAGAGCTGATTGAACAACATAGTTTGCATGTGGATCTTGAAGCAAGTGTTCAAAGTGAGGAGCAGAGACCAGTTCGTGTATGACTATTGATCGATTCTCATCATTAAATACAGCAAGACATTTTTCAACCACATGACTACCAAACTTCTGTCTTGATAGGTGCAGATAGTTACCTTCAAATAGCAAACTTATACTTGTGGTAGCAGATGGAATCCTTAAGTCCAAGATAAATTGAACAACATAATTTCTGCAGCAGTCAAAAAGGATGGAGATAAAAGGGTAGAACAATCAAAGGGGTGGAGGCATCATTTATCTCATAGTTCCAAAGTGCACATTATTTCTAGATATGACAAAGAGGTCAATGCAGAATTATTGCTCAATTAAAATGATCAACAAACTTGATTTGTTAAATGAGAATCCTATCCAGAGACAAAAGCAGAAACATGTAAAAATCAACAGAGAAAAAGGCTCATTGTTGTTTCCACTGTCAAGTGCTTTTTACTACATCTGATTCAAGGAATTCCACAGACAGATATGTTAAAACTAGTAAAAACAACATAAAAATTTCAATTTTGTATTTTATTCAAAAATAATAATCTGTAATTTAAATATGGTAATTATTACCAATTTTGTTTCCTAGTCATACAATTCACTTTTCCATAATTGCACCATATATCATCACCAGCCTAGTACAAAGAATGGCCATATGTAAATGGTGCAGATGTAAGACAACAGATGATGTATACCCACCACATTTTCTAGTATTAGCCTCTAGTAAAATGGGTTAAAATCTTCTATACATATTACCAAAGACATTTCACTACAACTAAGATTGGAAAAAATAAGAAAATACATGTTCGTAGACAGAAAATTAGGTGTTCTTACAAACTAATATGTTTCCAATAGTTACCCATATTGATCTTGAGCTAGTAGAAGTGCATTCGCGGATATTTCAGCAATCAATTTTTCTCGATGCTCCCCACTTGAATGGCCAATACATCTTTGCAGAACACAACATCCATGTTGATGAGTTGCAATGTCAATACAATACTTTGCAGCAGCAACAAATATGAACTGCTCAATGCAAATAACAAGGAAAATGTAACTTATCTGCAAAGAGATATCAAGCTTTGCATATATATATATATATATATTGTCTTTGATTATTATTGAGTATGATCAATTGCAATATATATATATATATATATTGCAATTGATCATACTCAATAACAATCAAAGACAATCATAAAAAATAAATTTGCCACAAAACAAATTTGATATAGCATGGCTACAATAGGGATGTGTCTTCGATGTAACATTTTCATTGCACTATATATACCTAGCCTTAAAGACACAAAAATAGACATCACTTCAATCATAATTCACAAGCTCATTACCCCAAATCATCACAAGCTAATTTTTTTCAATTTGGTCCCTAATCTTTATAATGTTGATGCATTTTAAATATCTTACATTCATTAATTTTACAATGGATATAAAGGCCATGAGAAATCTAATTTGCTAAATTTTTAAATTCAACTAACAGACAAATGTACTTGGATTCTCTAGATCTAGAATTCATAACCTTCAAAAGCTATGTTTCTGCTGACATGGGCATAAGTACTTTATACATCATTAGTCAATTCAAATTGTTTCTCCAAAAGAATATGGGAATCTTAAAGTAACACATATCACATACAAATTTAGTCCATTGAACAAAAAAAAAAGTATGTTAGAAATCGCAAGCATAGCATGTTCAATTCATGATGGTAAGAAACACATCATAAATGTGGAAGGCTGTTTTTCGCATAATGACATTTTTCATAGACAGCATTTGTTAAATCACCAGTATTGTTACTATAGCAAAAATGCCAATCGATTTTGTATGGTGATATGAAATGTATAGTGTGATATTAGAGTCAGTCTCTTCCGTGCACAAAGGGAGTCAGTCTCATTCCATTCGATAAATCTTTGTTGGTGAACCCGACAATACTGTTAATAAATAATGTTCTGACTAAAAGCACAGGAGCACAGCTGAAAGGTGTTTCCCCAATTTTTTATTCGATGGGCATTAATTGTGTGGTTGGACCGCCCGGAACCGGGTTGGACCGCAGTTGGACCGGTGAATTGGACCGGGTTGGACCGGTTTTGCTTTTTTTATTATTATTATTTTTACTTACTTTTTTCTCAAAATTAGTACTTATTTATTTATTTATTTATTTATTTATTTATCATCCGTTTCGATCAATAGCTCAACCGGTTAAACCAATTGAACCATGACCCGGCGGTCTCACCGGTTCAACAGCCGGTTCGGTTTTTAAAACATTGGTTAGAACATCAGAATAAAGTTTTACATCCTAATGAAGAAGTGTGATAAACTTTCAAAACTGAATGAATCTATGGAAGAAGAAACAATGAAGTGCTATTTCATAGGAGACAATCAGTTATCATAGATCAAAAAATTTATAAAACAGAAACAAGAACAAAATAAGCATACAAATTTATATTCACTCATAACATCATATATGATACTTGAAATATAATATCAAATATCTCAACAATGATATTATAACCCAATCTGTATTCTATAAACTTTATGTATTTTGAGAAAGATAGAAGTCTTGCCTTGTTATCTTCATTGCTTAAGCATAGCAAACAACGCTGAACCACATGGTTTCCATTTAGATCTTTGATAAGAGCCAGGAATCCTGGTTCAAGAGCTGATACAGCTAATGAAACTTGCTGCTTAGTTTGGAGAGTCTCAATAAGCTTTTGTATCACACGAGTACTGATAAAAGGAAAAAGCAAAGAATTAATGTCAAATTCTATATCAGACAATCGATGTAATATTGTAGTACTTGCACAAGTTGCACTGTTACCCATGAGTGTTCAAAGAAATTCTGACAAGCTGCCCTGGTTCTTCAGTAATTATTAGTAGGATCTGCATCCTCTGTTGTTCATTGCATACATCCAATAACTTCTGCATAAGGTAATTTCCAAAAGGATTCATCATAAGTTCCGCTACATGATCGATGATCTCATTAAATATCACTTCAACATCTTCTGGTGTACCCTCATCAAACACTCTTTGCAAGAACCTACAGCCATGCTGATCTTTGGCCATTAAATATACATAACCCCGAGCTTCAGCTAGTGAATTGTACTTGGGTTGCAAAGGAAATGAGCAATCAATCCTAGCATTTCTATTATTTTCGTAAGTTCCTACAACCTGGTACCCCTTGTCTAGTTCTGATCTTTGTACATGCTTATCGACATGAGTTCCTCGCACAGCAGCCTTACTACGACACCTTGAACGATCAGAACATCTGCTAGCAACATAATTCAGACATTCACCTTGTATGATGAAGCTCCCCTCACTTGCAATAGCATCTATATTTCCTTGTGGAATTCTAGCATTTGAAGGTGGCACAGCTCTTGCATTTTTAGATAGAGAATGACTATATTGCAGTAAATGTTGAACACTCAAATAAGTTCTTAAATTAGTATTAACCACTGGATTTCTGTAGAAAAAAGCAGTAGGCTCTGGTGCCTGACTTCCTCTATAATAGTGATTATTTACCAGCTGCCTTCTATGCCTTGGAGAATGCATTGAAGTTGAATCACTAAAGCCATTTATTTGAGAAAGTATTGTCTCGGGCCTTCTGGTACACTGTCTTGATCCAAATAAGTTAGGCATTGTTGTGTAATCCTGGGTTAATCCTAATCCTAACAATGCTGAACTCATTTCAGCATTATGATTTATAGCACTCCTAGGAAAAGGGGATTGAAACCCCACACAATCTAAAAAGCCTCTCTTGATATTGTGATGATTCCCGTGTTTGCGAACATTGATTAGACTATTTCCACTCAAGGAACAATCACGAAATGGAAGCCTATTATCTTGTTGATTGCTAATGTACATTTGACTTAAATTGGCACACAAGCCTGGTTCATCAACCAAGCTTTCATTGGCATTAGGTGTCACTGAATCCAACCAGAAATGTTTTGGGTGACAAGAACCCCCAAAAGGGATGGTGGATTTAAGATCCTCCAATGTAGGAGAGGTTGGTGATCCAGTTCCAGTGTTAGACAAGGCATGCCCAGCAGAGAACAAGCTTGAGGAAGAGCCATCAGATTGTAAAGAGAAGCCACTGACAGGGGATGAGACACATGGATACTGAATCCGAGTTAATGTGTCGTCGTCATCATCATCATACATACCACACATTTCAGGGATTGCCTGAGTCACAAAAGGACCATGATCATCACCACCACCATCATGAACATTTGGATTCCTATGGTAAAGATGAAGAAGATTGTGTGATGTTGCCTGAGGGATCTCATTCAGCAACATCTCAAGCTCCCCATCATTATTCACATTTTCTATCATCTCTTTCCCCATCTCAATGCTTCACACGCCAATAAACCAACAAAGAAGTGAAAAGGAAAAAGAGAAAGAAAAAAAAAACAACAACAACAAAGGAAACTCACAAAGAGGAATTAGAGCAGTCCATGAATGAGAGAACCCATTTGAGATATTGATTCAAAGAGAGTGAAAAACACAAGTCCATGAGAGATTAAGACTCTTTGGCCTTCTGGGTTAGGCTCAGAGGTTGAAAAAACTCAAAAAGTTGGTTCCTTTGTGATGAGAATTCCGATTGCATTTGCATTTTTTCAGAAAATCATACTATTTGGGTAATGTAATGAGTATTGTTTGTGAGGAGTTGGTGAAGCATGCAAATATTGAAGATTTACATTACATGCGGTTACTGGGAACCGTAGGTGTACACACTCCGTGTAGTCTCACACACCACCAAAGCTGGAGCAAAGGAGGAGCTACGGGCATTCTATTTTAGTTTTTTCTTCTCGTGGGAAGGGGAAAATATAGCGTTGTGGGTTCCAACGTGCGTTTTCAATATCTCACGTCAATTTACCACTCAATATGCGTTTTTCGAGACTTTTTTCTTCTTATATATTGTACAGCTTTATTATTTATTATTATTATTATTATTATTATTATTATTATAGGTTTAAATTTTAGTATTGCCATTGTATGAAAAATTAATTTTATAAATGATATTTGGAATGTCATCCATTTGTTTATATTGTTTTATTGATTTTTTTCTTTCTAAATAGTAACTATTTTAGCAACTGTTAAAGATTGGGTATAATATCTGTTTGTTTGATATATTTTTTTCTTAACAAAATTACTTTTTTGCTTAAAAAATTACTTTTAAGAATTCAAAATATGTTTGGGTAAACCTTTTCAATAATCAGAATATTAAATAATCAATTTTTAGATTTTTTTAAGAAGCTATTTCTATAACTTCTCTAAATATTTCTAAAAAATATTTACCTTTTTACTAATTCGATAAAATATTTCTTTTTGGTACAAGCTAAAAATATTTTTTAAACCTAAACAAACTGGTCTATAGTAAAATGATACACTCTCGTGCAGATAATAAAAATTCAAACGTTAGAAAAGACAAATGTTGTGAGCGTAATTATATTATATATGCTATTATATGAACCCAGATTATTCTTTTGACAGAACGAATGACCCAATTTTTTTTTATTCTAAAAAAAAGAATGAACCCAAATTGTTTGGAAGGTTCAAAAACTGGAATTTATTTTCTTTTTCTTTTTTTTAATGAATTTGAACTAATTTTCTCGTAGCATAAAACGATGTTGTTTTGGGAAGGGTTTACCAAAACTCAAGTCCCCAATTCTTCATCCCTGTTCGTCGTTTTTTTTTTTCCCGTTTTCATTGGAATCAAATTAAAAGTTTACCATTTAACCTCAACAATAGTTTTAACCAATGTGAACTAGACCAATTCAATTGAGGTTAGTTTAGATTAAATCATTGAATCAAAATAAAAATAATTTGATATATTTAAAAAAAATGCTCAGTATTGTTTTTATCTAGAACTTCAAATTTTACATCATTTTAGGTGTACGATTATATTATTAATAATGTTATTTTCAAAAATATTTAATATTAGGAATATTATTGCCAAATAAATTCATAAACATATTTAATTGGTAATTAATAATTTCAGAACTATTTTAAAAAATAGTTAAAACCCTAAAAAATGGAGGAAAGAATGTGATAAAAAAGTGTGGGTTTAAAATTGTAATTGTGTAAGTCTTAAAATAACTTAGTTTCTTGTGAAAAAAAGTAAAATAATCACCCCGGGTGAATAATATCAACAATATTTTATTTTCAGAACTTGTACTGAATATAATAATGTTAAATATCAAATTCTCAAATTCACTTTTTATTAAGAGATTTAATTCTCCTAATTACTCCTTCCGTTCTTTTTTACATGTCGATTTTTTATAAAAAATTTGTTTTTAATTACTTATCGTTTTCAAACTTCAAGGTCATATTAACTATTTATTTGTCAAATATACTTTTACCTATTTATTATAGAGAGAAAAATATGTACAAGAGAATAATAAAAAGTTAAGGATATCACATGAAAAAAAGCTAATAAATTTATAAAATACAACAAAATTTATTGATTATCTTGGTTTATATAAAACAACTTTAAACGACATGTATAAAAGAATGAAGGGGATAACTAAGTGAAAGTACCCCTTTAAAACTGTTCACGAAGTAGACTTATTCTTTAATAAAAAAAAAGTAAACTTATTCTCCATTATTAATAAAGGATTGGCTAAATTACAAAATTGGTCCTCTAAGTTTATTTTAGGTTTTAATTTGATCCTCTATGTTTTATTTGTTTCGTTTTGGTCCTTTACGTTTTATTTTAGTTTTCAATTTGGTTCTTTTCGTCACTAAAAGTCAATTGTCCGTAGCTAGAAGTCTATTTTCCAAAATGTTATTTAGTTTTTACACGACAATTGGCTTTTACAAAAAAAATGACCAACCGTCAGAACTTTTAAAACGTAAGGGACCAAAACAAAACAAATAAAACATAAATAACCAACTTAAAACTTAAAATAAACACAGAGGACCGTAATCAATTTGTTGTTCGAAATCCTTACCGTACAAGAAACAAAAATGCTTCGGTTCATCTAACTGCCCATGAAAATTATTAATGTGGCATAATAGTTGAGCACGTGGCATATTAACGACTGCTAAAGTGTATATGACGTGCCATGATGCTGGAAATTTAATCTACCCCAAACCACTGTTACTGTTATGATAATGAAGATTGCAATGTCTTAACCTGTTGTGGATGTGGGCCTGTGCGGTTTCTCACTTTCCTTCTAAGGAAGCGAATCAAATGATTTTTTTTGCCACTTTATAGCATTTTATAAAATAAAATAAAGGGTAAAATATATTTTTAATCCCTATAAAATTAGCTAATTTTACTTTTAATTCCTATAAAAATTTCGTTCGAACTTTAGTCTCTCTAAAAATTTTCGTTTCCAAATTTAGTCCCCATTGTTAATTTCCTGCTTAAGTGGCTAACGGCGGTCTAGTTGGCACCTTCCAGGTGTATTTTTTGATGACATGGCAATACTTAGTGGCTTATTATTTCCATGTCACCTTTTTTTTTCAACCCCATTTCTCCCGTCTTATTATTTCCTCCCATATTCAGACCAAAAAAAAAAAAAAATCAGACCAAGAAAATTTCCTCCCAAATCGCGAATCAGACCAAAATTGAACCCTAATCCCAAAATCGCGAAGCAGAAGCACCACCAGAATCGCGAATCAAGATTGATCAAGCAAGGCGAATCCAGAACAAACCCACAATCGCGAAATCACGGAGAAGAATCAGAAGTCGAAGACGAAGGCAGGTAAGGTGTTGGCTAGAAGAAGAAAGGCGAATAAAGGTGTGAATAAAGGGAATCGCGACTAGAAGGAGAAAGGCGAATCAGAAGGAGACAGGGAAAAGGCGGTCGTCAAAAGGAGACAAAGAGCAGAGGAGCTCGCTGGTAACAGGCGATGGTTTCGAGGCAGGGAGCAGCGAACCAGGGGTTGCTGGCGGAGGTCATATGGAGCTCGAACCAGGGAGATTCCGATAAGAATAGCCCAAACGGTTGGAAGAGAAGACATGGAGCAGAGGGTTGAGGTTGAGATTCCGAGTTTCTTTGTTGTTGTTTCTTGGGCATGAGGTGGTCCGTTGTTGTTGTTGTTGTTGTTGTTGTTGTTGAGGTTGGAATGATGTGGTCCATTATTGTTGTTGTGCAGCGGCGGCTGCTGCTTGAGCCGGGGCTGTGGTTGTGGCGAGGAGAAGGGAGTAATGGGTGGTGCTGCTGAGGATTTGGTGTTGGAGTTAGAGCCAGGGTGACGGTGAGCTGTTAGCATTTCTGAGTTGTTTTTTTTTTTTTTTGCAGATTCTGGGTTTTGGTTACAGATTCTTGTTGGAGTTTGAATCCCATCTTTGTAAATTCTGGGGCTGTTTTTTTTTCTTTTATTTTATGTATGATTTATGTTTTTTTAGGGAAAAAAAGTGTGATTTTTAAAATACACAGATTAGGAATTAAAAAAATATTATTTTTATTGAGTCATTTGCCACGTGGCATCCACATCAATTAAAAAAATCTATGTGGCAAGGTCTAGTTGGAGCTCCATTTGCCAAATCAGCAACATTGTTTGCCACATAAGCAGAATTTTGTGGGGACTAAAATTCAAACGAATTTTTTACAAGGACTAAAAGTAAAATTGGCTAATTTTATAGGAACTAAAAACATATTCAACCCAAAAATAAATGTTCAACTTCCGCTTCTCCATAATTTACTCTTTGGTAATCCCACAACGCCAAACATGTCCTTTCTTCTTGCGGCGGTTATATATGACAATGCATATGTACACGACAGGGTCTCGTATCTCTTCACCCTAATCTACCATTTAAGAAAACAAACCCCTGTTGAGGCACGTGACAGCTTTTCCTTCAATTTAATTCCCGCTCCTCGCTCACATGCGCAGCTCCCACCGTTTTACTCTTTTTTTTGTTAACTTTCTTTTCCTCTGCTTATTCGGCTCCCCTTTCTTTTTTCGTTTTTCTTTTTTATCTTTTCCTAACGCATCGCTTCCACTTTTCTCCTTTTTTTTAAATACAATTTTGATCCCTTAATTTATTTTTGAGATTCAATTTAGTCTTTTAAGTATTTAAGTTAGGTCACATAGGTCCTATAAGTTTTTAAGTTTGACTAAATAGGGCCTATAACTTTTTAAGTTGGACCAAATAAGTATTTTTTGGCCAAATAAGTCATATATATTTTTAAGTTGAGTCAAATAAGTCCTTTAAGTTTTTAAGTTGGGTCAAATAGGTTCTATAAATTTTTAAGTTAGACCAAATAAATCCTATAAGTTTTTAAGTTATGCTAAATAAACTATTTAAGGAACCAAAATAGTATTTAAGGCTTTTGTTTTCATTTCTACTTAATGTTTTTGGCTTCCCTTTCTCTTTTTTTTTTTTTTCCTTTATCTTTTACTAACGCATCGCTCCCACTTTTCTCCTTTTTTTTAAATATAATTTTAGTCCCTTAATTTATTTTTGAGTTCAATTTAGTCTTTTAAGTTTTTAAGTTGGGTTAAATAAGTCTTTTAAGTTTTTAAGTCGGGCCAAATAGGTCCTATAAGTTTTTAAGTTGGACCAAATAGGGCCTATAACTTTTTAAGTTGGACCAAATAAGTCCTTTTTGCCCAAATAAGTCGTATAAGTTTTTAAGTTGGGCCAAACAAATCCTTTAAGTTTTTAAGTTAGGCCAAATATATCCTATAAGATTTTAAGTTGGGCCAAATAGGTCCTATAAGTTTTTAAGTTGGGTCGAATAAGTCCTATAAAGTTTTAAGTTAGGCCAAATAGCTCATTTAAGTTTTTAAGTTCGGCCAAATAGCTCTTTTAAGTTTTTAAGTCCTAATAGGGTAACATTACATGCCAGTATAATTTCATAAATTATTATTTTACATCTAATTCTCAACAGGAATATATTACATGTTGCCGGTATAGTTTTATCGTATTTCACCACGTATCAAAATTTATAAATATCTTTATTATTTATAAATGATTATTTTTCTTTTAAGCCACGATGGAAAAAACATTACATGTTGTCGGTATTTTTTTTTTTATACTTTTTCATTTTGTTCTACATTTTTTTTTATTTTACATTTTATGAAATTTTTATTTATTTTTGTCTTTTTTATTATTTATTTATTTTTACTTTTTTAGTTTTTCTACTTTTCTTTATTTTCATAATTTTATGAAACTTTTTTTTTTATTTTTCATTTTTTATGTTTTATTATTATTTTTCCCTCCAAACCAAAATATAATATTATTTTGTTATTTTATTATCATTTTTATTTGTTTATTTTTTTAAATTATTTTTTAGTTCTTTTTTAATTTTTGTCTTAATTAATTTTTTTCTATTTTCCTTTTTTACTAAATTATTTTTAAATTTTTTTACTTTTCCTATTTCTATTTTATTTATATTTTTTTATTTTTATGGTTTTAAATTTTTTTATTTTTAAAATTTTGTTGTTAAAAATGTCTTTAATATAACATGTTATCGAAATAATTTCATTTATCGATATAAATAATTACCTTTTTTTTTTGCATCCCGATATGGAAAATGTAATAGCCCGGGATCCACAGGCATAATTGGTCGGGTGGTAGTAGCAGGGTGCTTCCCGTCCCCTATATCCCACAAAAAGGGACGCGGCTCGAGCCCTGCGTAAGGCAAAAACGTTCCCAGTGGGGGAACAGAGTCCTGTGAGTAACAGTGCTGGGCCAGCCCCGCGCACACAGATGCCTATGGATCTCGGGCTGTTACAAAAGGCTTATAAAATGTTAACAATTTTTTTAAAAATGGCTTATAACAAATAACAGAGGAAGTATACATATACATTTAATAAACCCAAGCCCAACAACGATTAACCCTAAATCTAAATGCCTCTCTCTATACCCATCATTTACTGTGAAATGTTAGAAGGCGACGCTGCAGCTTGGATTCAGTTATTGCCTTTTCATTGTTCCGAACATTTATCTTCTTCTTTCATACTTCTTTGCATTCTTCTTCTTCTCTATTCCGACCTTAGGTCCCGACATCGTATTTCGAGGTATTGTTTACTTTAGACCACATGTGATGTGGGCCCTCATGGTTTTATTCTTAAAAAGCGCCTCGGTGAGTTAAGACATGTGGGTATTTATAAACTCCCCTTAGCCTTAATTCCTAAGCATAGTGAGACTTTTTGGTGTATCCGGAACAGTAGCCCCCAGTCAAGGCCAAAGGGCTAAAGGGCCGTGGGCCCCCTATTTGGAGCCCCATTATTCCGACCTCAAGTCTCAACATCGTGTCTCGATGTATTGTTCGCTTTGGGCCACATGTGATGTGGGCCCTCATGGTTTTGTCCTTAAAAGGCGCATCGGTGGGTTAAGGCATGTGGGTGTTTATAAACTCTCATTGGCATTGATTCCCAAGCAATGTGAGACTTTTTGTGTATCCAGAACAGTAGTCCCCAGTCAAGGCCAATGGGCTAAAGGGTCGTGGGCTCCCTACCTAGCACGCCATTGTTCTGATCTCAAGTCCTAATATCGTTTTTCGAGGTATTGTCCACTTTGGGCCGCATGTGATGTGGGTCCTCATGGTTTTGTCCTTAAAAGGCGCCTCGGTGGGTTAAGGCATGTGAGTGTTTATAAACTCCCATTGGCCTTGATTCCCGAGCAATATGAGACTTTTTGGTGTATTCGAAACATTCTTCATGGTTTTACTCTATAAAGTGACGTAAAAGAAGACTCGTATAGCAGAGAATCAAAACGTAAAGTGACACTTTCTCGGAGCTGTATCCAAACACACCCAATATGTATTCACAACTGGCTCAACTGTATCTAGACATTATCAAAGTCGTATCAATACTGTATTTGATTTTCCCCCCCTAAAATACTCCCTTAATATAAAACTCTTTTGTAAAAAAATGTGTGCCTTAATATAAGACATTTTTCAAAGACCAAGGTGCATTAATTATTATTTTTTTTACAAAATTACCCCTTATATCAATGTGCATTAATTCTCTCTCTTAATAGTCTTGGAAGATGAGAAATGTAACTTGGAAAAAATAGCATACATTTTGTACAAATTTAATGCTAATAACTAACAAAACCCATTTTTTTAAGGCTTTGTTTGGGAGTTAGGAGGGGAGGGAAGGGGAAGGCTTTGGGGGGAGGGGTGAAGAAGGAGAGAGAGAGAAATCCTCCACCTTATTTGAGAGAGTGTTTTTTTTAGAGAAATAGAAGGAAATACTTATGACTAATATATTTTTAATTTTGAGAGTAATATAAAAAGATGAAAAGAATTTAAAGAATTTTTTTAAGCCCTCCAAAACGCTCCTCCAATACATTTTTTGAGATACCCATATTAGGGGGTTTTAATATTATAAAGAAAAATAAACCTCTCATTAAAGGTAGGCGACTATCATTTCTTCTCCTTTCCTTTCCTTCTTTTTTTTCCCAAACTCCTCTCCTCCTCTCCCATTCTAAACTCACAAACGGAGCCTAAGAGACGTGAAATGGTCAAAAAAGTCTTATATTAAGAGACGAAGAGAATAAATAAAAAAAATATTAGACACTTATAAGATACGTATCTAGACGTATCGTATCCGTACCCAATACCCGTATCCGTATCGGATTCGGATCCTTTTGGCATTTTTGAAGTATCCGGGACCACCTTCACTCGCAGCGATCATGAACACCACCCCAAACTAATGTCTTTTTTTCGACGCACACTTCATTCTTTCGACCAGCATTTGAATTCGCTTTATCCGACAATCTGTTACAAGCATCGAAATTGCTCCATTTTTTCATTTCGGTAACTCCGAACTTCAGCTATCATTTCCTCCCTCCCCCTAAATTTTCCAACAATCCTTAATTCAATTTCTCGTTCACTTTACTTTCTCTGAAAATCTCCTTCATCTGCTTGCTACCCGGCGTTGTTGTTTAACCACAAGAATGGCAACGAGATTCGCAATTCTCAGGGACGCTGGAAGGAATTTGCGTAGCATTTTAGGGTTCAATAGGTGGATTCATTCCGTGCCGCAATCTCCTCTATTAGCTGGGAGCATTGACCTTGGGGTTCGCTCGTTGCAACCTGTTTTGCCCGAGTTTATTTCCCCAAGTTCCTCTTTTGGTGGCTCCATGGAGCTCATGGCTGTCCCAAAAAAGAAGGTAAGGTACCCAGATGACTTTTCTCTCAATTTGGATTTCCTTTTTTTTTTGTTTGCTTTGCACTATAGAGAGGATATTTGGATTTTACTGCTGGGGGTTTAGAGCGTGGTGATATCATGTAATGTTTTAAGCAGAATGGTTGATAGTGTAACAATTTGCACACTCTGTGTTATTGCTTCGATTTTGCATTTTACTATTTTTTTGTAATTGTTTTGTTTGTCATGTAGATTTCTAAACACAAAAGAGGAATAAGAAATGGACCAAAGGCTTTGAAACCTGTTCCCGTGCTTGTCCTGTGCAAGTAAGCCCTATTCTGTCCGCCCTTATTGCTTGCAGTTTTTTGCTATGTTCTGCAAATAAATGGTGACTTCTTTTTATTAGCTATAGTAGAGCCCTTGAATGTCAGATGTTTGAATGAAAAAGTTTTCATTGTAAATTAGTTTTATTGTTCTATATATTTTATTATTGAACCAACCATAGTAGTTATAGATATGTTGGAGTGGAGTATCTTTATTCTTAGGGATAAGGGTGAAAGACGCCTTGTGCTACAAGCTATACTGCCCTGAAGTTTGGAGTGCAATCAAAACTGTTTAGTCTCTATTGAATTTAACTAAGTAATGCTTCATTGCTTGTCATTATTACCATCCCACTTGTATTCCTGCAATCTCTTCCACCATTAGTCAAACCCACAAATAACAACTGAGAAAAGAGAAAGTTTGTGGTAACATCCAGTGGCAGAGCTTCAGAGGAGGCCAAAATGAGTTGCCTACAATGCACATCCCCAAACTATCACACTGTTGGCTTCTAGCTTAGTTATCAATTCTCTTATCCTCGCTGCTCAAAAAAAAAAAAAAAATTTCTCTTATCCTCAAATTTTGTTTCTAAACTTAAACCATTTAGGGTATGTTTGGATTGGTGGTATGAGATGGAATGGAGTGTAATGGAATGGAATGATTCTATGTTCCATTGTTTGGGTTGTTCAAATAAGGAGGGAATGGAATGGAATAGGAGGGAATAGATTCCATCCCATCCCACTACTTACCCTCAATTTTGTTCCCTCCCAATTTGGGAGGAATGGGATGGAATCACCCATTAACCTATTTTTTAATTATTTAAATACTGTTTTACCCTCGAATCAGAACCTTTAATTTGTCGTCGCGTCATACCTTTGATTAGGATCCTCCGTCGCCGTGTCATACCTGGAAACAGCACACTGTCGCGTTTTCATGTGAGGGAAAAGAGGAGAATGTAGAATCAGTGAAAGGCAAAAGTATTGCTCTGTAATTTTTTCGTTTGCTTTGAGTACTGTCGTGTTTTCATGTGAGTGTTCGACGAATACTGTGAGAAAGAGGGTTTTTAGGGATTTATTTTAAAATTGCAGAAGATCAGAGAGAGAGAGAGCAAATACCTTTTTTCAACATCAAAGAGGGTTATTGCTGCAAGTTTAACATCATCGCTTATTGCTGCAAGTTTATTTGAACAACATTGGAATTTTTTTGTTTTGTTTTTCTTTAAACAATCTTTCAAATAGAAAATTACAAACAAAAATAAAAAGAAAATCTTTCAAATAGAAAATTGGACAAACAGAGACGTATATCAGTGGTAAAATTAAGGCCTTTAATTAAGCGAGAAAAATAGAAAAAAATTGAAGTAAAAAAAGTAGAAAAAGGTTGCAACGGAAATATTTGTACTTAGATTCATAATATATTTGTGTGATTTAAGTAAGGGTAAAAATGGAATAAAAAAATTATAGTTCATTCCATTCCATTAACTTCCCAAATAATGGAAGGGGAACTTCATTCCATTCCGTCAAAAAATATCCAAACAATGGAATAGAATTATTGTTCCATTCCGCTCCGCTCCATTCCATTCCGTCCATTTTAAAATATCCAAACACAGCCTTAGTAAAGTTAAAAAGGTTCTAACGATATTATACTATTTCATCTTTGTATTGATACTTAGGTTGAAGGAGGACAACGTTTCTCTAATAAGTAGTTGAGTCATCAGACCTATGAAGTTCGGATACTCCAAAACAGGAAACGTATCCGTGTCATACCCGTATCGGATACTGATACTCTTCGGATACTTCCCGATACGTGTCCCAAAAGTATCCCTATTATCTTTTATTTTTTTAAAATATTTATTGTTGAGGATACTTTCTGATACTCCTTGGATACTTCTCGAGTCCCGTATCCCGGCGACAAATCTCTTTCTTTCAATCCCGACGGCGGTTCGGGTCTCTCCATCTTGTCGGCAGTTTTGGGTCTCTCCATTTTTGGTTTTCTTTTTCCAACGACAGTGTTGTAGGATTTTTCTTCATTCTTGCAAAAATATTGTTCTGGTGCTCAGATATTGTATTTCTTGTTTATTCTTACCTATTGTGATGTACTGTTTGTGAAAAAAATTATAAAATAGCTAGGAAGAGAGTTCAAATATTAGGTCTAGTACTATTGATTCAATGTCTCTTTTCTAACAAATATTCTGCATATATATAAGTTTTTATATAAAGTTTTGGGCTAAATTGCAATTTTGGTCCCCTCTATTTTGCCCAATTTTTTATTTTAGTCCCCCAATTTCTAATTTCGGATATTTAGTCCCCTTATTTTTAAAAATTCTAACATTTAGTCCAAATGGAAACTTGACTATCAATTTTGATGATGTGGAGCTGATGTGGTCTTCATTGGCTTAAATGGCAGTTGACATGTGCTTGCCAAGTCATTAAATTAGTGCCATGTCAGCTGACACAAATTAAATCAATTAAAATAATAAAACTAAATCATTTTATTTTATTTTTCAATTAAATAAATAAAATCATAAAATTTCTGATTATGTAACCCTTCTTCTTCCTTGAGCCCTTCTTCTTTCTCTCTTCTGAACCAAATTGAAAATCAAGAAAACCCCAAATTGAAAATAAAAAAAACCCCATAACCTATTCCTCTTCTTCTTCGACTATTCCCTCTTCTTCTCTTCACTTCTCTTCAATGTGTGAATCAAACCCATAAATCAAGCATATAAATCAAACAAGCATCAAACCCACAAATCAAACAATGTGTGAATCAAACCCACCGAACAGATCAAATACAAATCAAACCCAGAAATCAAAAAAATAAAATCAGAAAAATAAATTTAACATCGCTATTCTCGCTTCCTCCCTCTCCTCAACACCGCTTGTTCTTCTTCTCGCTTCTTCCGCTTGCCGTTTCTTCTCGCTTCGCCACCCCCCAATTTCACCACCATCATCCCCAAAAACCCTATAATCCCAAAAATTAAAAAAACCCTATAATCTTCTCGCTTGCCGCTTTTCTCATTGCTGGAGGATCTTTTAGAACCAGAGGACAAAAAAAAAAGGAAAGTTGGAGAGCATCGAGGGAAGCCAAGAACAGGAGGAAGAAGAGGTAGGGTGAATGGGGCGAGAGGAGTCACAGTCGGGGTAGGGTGAACAGGAAGAACAGGAGGAAGAACCGGAGGCAGAACGAAGAAGTAGAAGAAGATGACGACCAGGAGGAAGAAGATGGGGCGAGAAGAGTCGCAGTCGGGGAAGAGAGCGAGGTCGGTGTTGAAGGAAGAGTTAGAGGAGTCGTTCCCTGCTACGGGTGGAGTCACAAGGTGTGGTGGAGGGGGAAGCAGAGAGGTGCTGGAGGAGGAGAGGAGGATTTGCGGGGTGAGATGGAGATGGGGAACTCGATGTCTGAAGAAGAGGATGAGAATGAGAATGAGTGAGAGGGTGACGAAGGGATTTCTGGGTTTGATCCAGAATTATGGTTTTCAATTTGGGATTTAGGGGTTTTTTTTTTTTTTTTAATTTGTGGGATTTGTTGTAAAATAAGCTGATGACATGGTTTTAGTGACTTGGATTATTTTAATAAAATGGCTGACACATCATATGTCACATAAGCTAAATGACAGCCACGTCATTAAATTTGGGTGGCAATTTAACAGATGTACCAAATGTCAGAATTTTTAAAAATAGGGGGACTAAATGTCCGAAATTAGAAATGAGGGGACTAAAATAAAAAATTGGCCAAAATAGGGGAACCAAAATTGCAATTTAGCCAAAGTTTTGTTAACATATCTAGACCATATCGTATCCAAAATTTCAAAAAATTCCGTATCCTCGTATCCGTGTCGTATCGTACCCGTATCGTATTACGTATCTAGGCTTCATAGCATCAGACCAAAGAAGTGGTGGTAGGCTGGTAGCACTTAAAGCAGATTACCCATGTGTTAATATTTAATCACACTTAGTTTTTCACATGTGATGTTGGACAGTGGGCCCTATAATAACAAACTTGTGCAAAATATTAGAAAATGTAGAATGTTTGAAGTTTTCTATTTATTTCTGGTTTGATCAAAATAGCTATAAAATAAAGCATAAGCAGAAAGAGGTGCCATTAGAGAACAAGGGAAATCAGTTCATTTTTCTACATGGGTTTGACAGGTCATCAAAAGAAAAAGCATTATATATATTTTCTTGTGCATAATTTCTGTCTGGATTTATGACATCTTAATAGTTTTGCTCATGTTTATGGAAATACACATTTATTGGAGACGCGGCTCATTAGCACATATTCTTTGTAGCTTAAGCTTGACTGAGTTCGGTTTTTCTTTAGAAAATTAGCACTTTCTCTATTGTTGCTTTCCCTTTTTCTTTTAAATAGATTTTTTTCCACAGGTCTTTTAATAGAATCTTCTTGTGCCATTTTGTCTCTTTTGTCTTAAGGGACCTTGTTCTGAAATTTTGAAAGCTTAATAATACAGCTATTGATAGTCAAATATGTGCATAATTCTTTGACTGAAAACGTTATCAATGTTGGGGCTGAAAACGATTTATCCATCAGTTTATATTCTTTGACTGTCAAATATGTGCATAGTTCTAGGAGGACAGAGGGATATGGGATAGAAATTCAATTAATCTCTTTCTACCTAGCTCATTGATGACAGGAGAAAAAAAGAAAAGAAAAAAAAAGGTGGGGAAATTAAAGCTTCAAAATATATTTCCCCTATATCTGATGCATGGGATTCCACCATCCTCCCTAGAGGTATTCATTACTGGATTGTGCGGACAAATTCCAAATGTACCAAGTATTGAATATGTCTATTGTGTGCTTTGGCCAAAAGATTGACGAAATAAGTTAATGTATTTTTCTGGTTCAGGTATGACTTATGAGTAATAAATTCTTTTCTTCTGCAGTAGTTGTGGTCGTGTCAGGCTTCCACACTTCTACTGTTGTGGTGGGAAACCGAAGACCGAAAATAATGGTGAAGAGAATGGTACAAGCTAATCAAGCTGTTTGAGATGAAGCACCTGATGTTAGTTGATGGGCAGAGCCCATATGTAGGTCTTGCTTTTGATTGTTAGGCATTTGTAGTATTGCTTTACTTCCTTCTTCCTTAAGCAACCCGATTGTTGGATCGGAAGTTTTTTGCTTCTCCTTCGAAAGATAAATGGAGTGGTGGGTGGGTTAAATTTATAAATTTTGAAGATGATATTTTGCTTCCAATGAAGAGTAGTAGCTGTAATGCGTTATCAATGATCCAAAGGTTCACATATAATATATATCAATGATCTATCGTGTTTCACATTTTTGGATACATAAGGCCTGGTCTTTTTGGTATCGATAATACTTTTTGGTCTGAGACTTGACTGATAAAATGTAACGTGTATGTTTGGGAACGGCTGCCCAAACATATTAACGTTCCTGAATTTGTTTTATAAAAACACAAAATTCGCTAGGAGATATGTGAGCCATCCTCGGCTAATTTCAACAATTTTAGAGAAAATTTGAGCTCAATCAAAAGGATAAAAAATTCAGAATAGAATATAACAAACCCATTTCATTATAAAATTTTCATGAAGGCTTTCCTCTCTCGAGGGGTCACGAAGGAAAAATAACCAATTAATCTTACCGTACACTTTCTCTATATCCAGTTATCCTCTGGTCACAGGCGGCTTCTACAGTGCACCAGCTTATAGGTGATGCACGGTGCCTCAGTTATGGTTTATGTTTTTGATCATTGGATCTGGTAATTCTATCAGATCTTATTGTAGACCTTTTTCATCAGATCCAAACCTTGATCTTCATCTCACCCCCTTTCTCCTCTGCTCTCTGCTGCGGCCACCGCCACGACCACAACAGGAGGAGCTGCTGCTGCTGCTGACGACCTTGATTTTAGACCCGAATTCAGCACTGCATCACGGCGAGGCGAGGCGCGGCACAACGTGGTGCGGCGAGGTGCGTCGCAGGTGCGGCGCAGCTTGAATCACCTCGAATCAGTGCCCTTCCATGGTGCAGCAACAAAGCTAAGGGCGACAGAGGATGAGAATGTTGCAGGGTAGTGGCGGAGACAAATGCTTACGGTGGTGGCGGGTTGAGAAGCTTAGAGAGAGACAGAGATTTGGGGTCGTGAATGAAACGAAGATTGGGGGTTGCCGCTGCACAACCCTCAGGCCGATCGGGCTGCTAAGGTCCAACCCCTAACCATCGTGAAATCTGAACTTCGATTGAGAAGGGGAAGACAAAGGATTGAACTTTCCTTGAGGAACGGTCTGGAGAAGTAAAACGTGTTGAAGTGAAATCAGAAGAGGGCAGAGAGGCGGTGGGTTAAGCGGAGGCTAGGAAGAGGGCGGAGTAGTCAGAGCAGGAAAGGGAAGATATGATGTGGCTAGTCTAGCATCAATATGGTGAGACTGCGTAATCCTAAGGTTAAGAAACGTGAGGCATCGTGCCGCACCTATCTAACTGGTGCATTTTAGTCGGAGCCCCGGTCACATGTGCTATTAGGATTTTGGGTCTAACTCGTCTTTATAAAATCGCCTTGTAAGGTGGGGATTTTTTTTTACTTATAAACTCTTTTGAAGTCTTACCTCTAGTCTATGTGGGACTTGAGTTTTTCCCAATACACCCCCTCACGCCCAGCACTATTGGGCTTGGTGCGTGTATAATGCGGTGAATGGCTTAATGGATCTATGATAGGTTTTGATACCATATTAGGATTTTAGGTCTAACTCATCCTTATAAAACTGACTTGTAAGGTGAGAAGTGTTTTTTACTTATAAACTCTTTTGAGGCTTTACTTCTAGTCTACGTGTGACTTGAGTTTTTCCCAATATGTCCATTCGCGAATGAGTGGCCCAATGGATATAGGACATGCTTTGTTACCATATTAGGATTTTGGGTCTAACTCATCCTTACAAAATCGGCTTATAAGGTGAGAGGTGTTTTTTACTTATATCTCTAGTCTCACAACAATAAAAAAGACATTACCTCTAGTCTATGTGATACTTGTGTTTTTCTCAATATGTCTATTCGTGGATGAGTTCAGATCATCTCCATTTCTAAAAAAAGTTGAAGCGTTCTATTTAGAAGAGAAATAGACTCATAGAGTTTTTAAGGATTTGTCTTTCTCCTAAAAGGAGAAAAGAAATTTAGGATCTCAACTCCTCACCGGCATTTATATGAACTGACTCGGACAAGCGCACGTCTCATTGTCTCACTGTCCGTGTTACTTCAGTTCTCTACCTTAGTCATTACTACATTGCAGCACGAAGTGTTTGATAAGCTCAGGTCGATCAATTTCAATTTTCAAGAACATCTCCTCACCGTTTCATAGTCTTAAGCCAATTGGGGGACAGTGGGAGAGTAGCCTCGCAAAGAATTGTGGCGTCAGTGTGACAGTGTCACAAATGCAATGCTGCTGCAGACATTTGCAAAACTCATCCGCACCAGCAGCACACTCTCAAAATCAAAACCACTTCTCCACCACCACAAAACCCTAACCACCACCAGCACCGCGAAAGATGAGTACTTCGCGGCGATTCAGCACGTGGCGAACATCGTCCGTCGCGACTTCTACCTGGAGCGAACCCTCAACAAGCTCCGCATCACCCTTACACCAGAACTCGTCTTCCGCGTCCTCCGCGCCTGCTCCTCCTCCCCCACCGAATCCCTCCGCTTCTTCAACTGGGCCCGCTCCCACCACCACCACCCTCCCTACATCCCAACCTCCGTCGAATTCGAAGAAATCGTCACCATCCTCGCCAACGCCAACAACTACCAAACCATGTGGTCCATCATCCACCAAATGACCCACCACCACCACCTCTCCCTCTCCCCCTCCGCCGTCTCCTCCCTCATCGAAACCTACGGCCGCCACCGCCACGTCGACCAAGCCGTCCAGCTCTTCAACAAATCCAAACTCTTCAACTGTCCCCAAAACATCGACCTCTACAACTCCCTCCTCTTCGCCCTCTGCGAATCCAAACTCTTCCACGCCGCCTACGCCCTCATCCGCCGCATGCTCCGCAAAGGCCTCACCCCTGACAAACGCACCTACGCGCTCCTCGTCAACGCGTGGTGCTCCGCCGGTAAAATGCGAGAGGCTCGCCAGTTCCTCAACGAGATGAGCGAAAGAGGCTTCACCCCTCCCGTCAGGGGTCGCGATCTCCTCATCGAAGGCCTTTTAAACGCCGGCTACATCGAATCCGCAAAAGGAATGGTGAGAAAGATGGTGAAGGAAGGGTTCGTCCCCGACGTTGGAACCTTCAACGCCTTAATGGAATCGGTGTGCAAGTGTGGAGACGAAGAGGTTCAATTTTGCGTTAACCTTTATCATGAACTATGTCGATTGGGAATGGTTCCTGATGTTAATACTTACAAGATTTTAATACCAGCGGTTTCCAAGGTTGGGTTAATGGATGAAGCGTTTAAGTTGTTGAATAATTTTAGTGAGGAAGGTAACCGTCCATTTCCTAGCTTGTATGCCCCTGTTATGAAGGCTTTGTGTAGGAGGGGACAATTTGATGATGCTTTTTGTTTTTTTGGTGATATGAAAGCAAAGGGTCATCCTCCTAACCGTCCTCTTTATACCATGCTTATAACTATGTGTGGCCGTGCTGGAAGGTTTGTTGATGCTGCTAACTACCTTTTTGAAATGACTGAGATTGGTTTTGTTCCTATATCTCGCTGCTTTGATATGGTTACTGATGGATTGAAGAATTCTGGTAAACATGATTTGGCTAAGAGAGTGCAACAACTCGAAGTCTCTATCCGTGGGGTTTGAAGACGGATGGATATATCCGATTTGTTTTCATCTATTGTCTTCCTGGGAGACTAACTAACTACAGTACACACATTTAGTAGCGGGTGAATGTCCTGGGAAAATTGATCGAATAGCTTTTGAAATATATCCATGCATGAAAAGAGAAAGGCATTCTTTCTCTCCGATGCAGTATCATTTTTGCAGATGAAGACACTAATTGTCCACATTGTTTTTTTTTTTTTGGGGGGCGTCCTCTGTAGTCTATATACTCTCTGACGAAAAACTGTTGAGTATGGCTCATAATTGTGAAAGTATGGCTCATAGCTTTGTAACCCTATTTCACATAATAAGAATATCAGCTATTGAAGCTCTTGGGATGCAGGCATACTTGCCGAACCTCGTTAACAAATTGTTTGTGTTTTTGTGTGCGTTATTTATCTGCTTTTTTTTTTTATCCGGAGTTGCTGTTCTCTGAAAATTCACAACATCTGGAAGGGTGTCCTTAACCCTCTCAACAGAAAATGGGTTTCTATTTCTCTCGTCTTTTGCCTTCATTATACAGATTATCTGCTTGATTATTTGTTTGCCAAGTCTTTACTCTTTAGAATTTCAGCAGTATGTAGACATAGACAACGCATGTTGGTTCTGCAGCAGCGGCTCCAATCTTAATTCGTTGTTTTTCTTTTGACTATTTGTAAATGAAAGCAAAATCTTGTTCGCAATACAAATTTTACTTCTCGTTGTTCCCCTGTATGGTGATTGAGAGTTGTAACATTAAATTGCTTCAGATTTTCCTCGGATGAGGTTGGCTCCTATATGATATTTAATCTTTGTGGTGTTGTATGAAACTTATAATGCAGCCACTACCTCAAAACTTTGCAACTCGGCTTCATTTTCAGGTGGCTGCATAAATGATTAATCTAACTTGAACTTTGGGCGAAAGATAGAAAGAGATCAGAGCAGCTAAGACATTTGCCTTAGACCCGCAAGCCCCCAAGACCTTTAGTAGTAGTACAGGCCTCAATTGATAGTATGTGGGAGTAGTAAATCTTTGTGACTTCATGGAGTGAACAAAAAATAATACCATAATTATAATACATTATACATGTATGCACTTAACGACTAACACGTATATATCACTCATAATACATCGTGGCAGAATTTTATTGTGTATTTATGATAATTGTTAATATATTAATAGTTAACAAGGGCGATTTAATACAATTATTTTATACAATAAGTTATTTATTGTTTTTCTTAATCATTGTAACAAAAACTTAAACATCAGTTATTTTAAAACAGATGAGTGCTTCACAACGTTACGTCATTGATTCGAGAGCCACAGGTGAATGGACAATGTTTTACTACCTCGTTCCTAGCCTTACTTTTGTCCTCAATTTTGTACTTGCTTTATTTTTTTAGTATTTTTCTTCTAACCACTAAAATAGCTCGTACTTTAAATTGTTGGGAAGTTCCAGTAACACCCCCTTTGGACTAGTAACACCCTATTGTTAGCTTTTTTAATTTTGAAATGACTAAATTGCCCTTAATATATATTTTTTTTTTGTTAAAAACACTATCTCCAAATCTGAACCCCAACTTTACACCCCCTTCTTCCTTCTCAACTCTTTCTCCCTCTCCTCCTTCTTCACTCACTCTCTCTCACCCCCACACCATTTTGAAAGAAATTTTATCTAAGGTTATATAATGCCATCTAACATCTTCCATTAGCCTTCCATGGCATAGGTAAGTGATCTCTCCCTTGTGCTTACGTCTGTTTTTTTTTTCCTTTTCGCATCTGCGAATCGTACGTGAATTCAGTTCACGTACTCCTACGTGAATTTAATTCACGTAACAACTTAAAAGTTTGAATTTTCAGATCCCACGTGAGTTACATTCACATAGCTATACATGAACTTAATTCACGTACCATGCATGAATTTAATTCATGTAAACATCAAAATTCAGACTTTCGATTGGTTTATGTTATAGCTGTTACGTAAATTGAAACCACATGGATACGTAAATTCAATTCACATAAATTTAATCCACATGGTTTATATGTTATAGATGTACATGTAAATTCAATTCACGTAAGGTATCGTGAATTGAATTCACGTGAACTTACGCGAATTGAGTTTGCGTAAACTCACTGTATGTGATTTCAATTTACGTATACCTTTCAAATCCAGTTTTGCCATATGACTCAATTATAAAATGTTGTGAATATTTAACATGCAGTAAATGGAGTTCGAGCAAAAGAATTTTGATGAAGGGGACGACAGTGTGGAATATGAAAATACTGAATTCCAAGTGGATTGTACTGAAAAATTTACCCCCAACAATCTAGTAAATTTCGGACTCTTGCTTTTAGCAAATTTACCATGTTGTAAGTATTTTTTTTACAAGTTTGTCATTTTTGTCATTATAGGTGTTTGCCACACGAAGTGATTTGTTGCAATGGGTTAGAAATGTTGGGAAGGAAAATGTAATAGTTGTGGTGACTATTAGGTCTGAAACAACCACAGGATGTCCAGGAACGAAGACAAAATTAGTCATTGGTTGTGAAAGAAGCGGCAAGTACAGACCTTGGAAGAACCCTGAACTGGTGAGGAGTACGTGCACCAAAAAATGTGAGTGTCCCTTTAGATTGAAAAGGAGACCCACGAGTGGCGGTGAAGGATGGATCCTAATTGTATCATGTGGTTTGCACAACCACGAGTTGGCTGAAACACTGGTTGATCATTCTTTTATTGGTCGCTTATCATGTGAAGAGAAGGCTTTACTAGAAGACATGACAAATAATATGGTTAAACCGAGAAACATACTGCTGACAATGAAGAATAGTAATGCGGAGAATATGACTACTATGAAGCAGATTTACAATGCACGACAAACATATCGGTCATCCATTAGAGGTAATAGAACTGAAATGCAGCAACTACTGAAATTGATAGACCGCAATCAGTATATGTATCGATATAGGTTAGTGGACAGTTCTGATGAAGTCAGAGACATTTCTGGACACATCCAGATGCCATCACGCTTGTCAATACCTTCCACCTGGTATTGATTACTGATAGCACATACAAGACTTGCCAATACCGCTTGCCACTCCTGGACCAGTGGCTCATCCTGCTGAGGCTGGGTACGGGGCCTCGCCCGCTGGCACCGGGGCATAGTTTGCTGATGGTCCTTGGTACGAGCCCTACGTGCAGTAGCATGGAGCAGAACACGACAACCCTCGCTATCTGTGATCATAGTCTTAGCCATGCCTGCATACAGTTCAACAGTCATTATTGACAAAAAAACCTAAAAACTAAAAATCCACAAATCTGCCTGTACGTAAATTCAATTCGCGTATCCCTCGTAAATTAGATTCACGTGGGGCACGCAAATTGGAATCACGTAGACTATACTAATTTAATTTTAATATGTTAATTCAAATCACGTATCCCATGTAAATTCCATTCACGTAGGTTACGTAAATTAGATTCACGAATGATATACTAATTTAATCTCAATACGTTAATTCAAATCACGTGAAACAATTTAAATCAGGTTTCCCAGTGTACAACAACAAAGACTATTTTTTTTATAGAGGAAATTTAAGGGTTGTTTCTCCAAGATAGTAAATTTCCATTCGGTGAACATGTTTAAGAGACCCAGCTTACCATTCCGAACACACCAATTTGGTGAAATGGTTTAAATTAAAAGGGTAATTGATATCAATTTTTCTTGATAATATATATATGTATAATTGCTATATTTTATACTATTAAAAAATGCATTGTGCCATGAGGTTCGTTATTGATCAATGAGTAAAAACTAGAAATTAGCGAGAAAGGTTGTTGAAGGAGAGGAGAGTAGAGAGATGGAGGAGAGAGAGAAAGGAGAGCGATGGAGCGGAGCGATGACTAATCTGTCGGAGATGGGTGCGAATCTCGAATCCCTTCAGAAGATTCTTCTCACCAAAGCCGTCTTCGTCGACGACGACGCATTCGCCAAAGCCTCTGTCGCCGCCGATCAAGCCCGCACCATCAAGCTCCTCGACCAACGAGTTCACACCTTGGAAAGAGAGCTCGACGCCGCCATCACCGCCGCCGCTCGCGCCCGTTCCGAAAAACGACAAGCTGAAGCTGCTCAGAAAGCCGCTGAATTACGCGCTCAAGAGGTCACCATGGAGCTCGAAAACACCACAAGTACGGTTCAACTCTTCCTCTCAAGTTTCCCCTTATCAATCACTACACTACAGATCAGATGTAATAAATTTATTAATTTATAAATTAAATGCGTATCTTAATTTTGGAAGATTGTTGATGTCATTGTTCCTAATATTGAATCCTATTCGGTTGGGGTTCCAGTGGCGTTTACTTTGCTCCTTTGTTCACACTATAATTATAAATTTTGAACGGTTCTGTGTAGTCTGTGATCGTCAAAGCTAATAGTTTTCTGATTTTTATCGCAGAGGTGTTTGAGCTGCACATGGAAGAACTGCGTTCAAAGCAACAAGAAATCACAAAGCGTGATAACGACATCAAACTTCTCGAAGCTATTATTCAAACACTTGGAGGAAAAGAATCACTTTCCACATCTGTGTAAAAGCCATTGTTCTCACTTCTCAGTCTGGTTGGTTCCTAACCGTGTAAATTGAGTCATTCTAGTAAGTGAAGATTGTTTGTTATCTTAAGCACTGTAATAAATGTTATTTTTCCTATATATAGATTTATTTCTCTGGTGCAAGGATTGACTTCTTGTGTGTGAAATGATGATAATTAAGAAAAACAGTGCAAGATAGTGTGCAATTTGAGATCTTATTTTTCCCTTTTCTTTGGCTCAATGCATTCATTACATAGAGGATACAGCAATCTAAGTTATGGCTGATCATATTGCTTTAGGACATTAGGGTATATAGCTTCCCCACAATTGCAATGAGTACCTTAGGAAGGAAAATATGCTTATTTTCCTTGATGAAAGACAAAATTAATATGAACTCTCATTGTGAGCTTCTTTCCTTTTCTGCTATTTTTCCCAAATCGGGGTAACACGACGGTTTGCATATCATGTTCTCATCATGTGTCGGACTATCTGCCATAATTAACTTGGATTTCAGAGATCTGTTAAGCCCCACACAAAGCCCATTTGAAGTACCTAAAGCAGTTCTCTCCAAAACCTTTGAGAAAATTCCTCATCTCAAGTGTCTAGTATATCCAAATTCCTGGCCATATTTTCATATTTCTATTTGATATCCTGTCATCTCTTTTATTTGGTGCAAGTCAAATGCTATGTTCCTAACATTTTCATGGATTTGTCCACCTCTTTTACATCCTTTTTCCCCCTTAGTTGGGACGACACCGAAAGTAATTATGCTTGTTGGAAAATGTAGTAACAATGAAAGGAGCATGCTTATCTCAAACTCTCAAAGTACATCTTTGCATTTAAGTTCAGGTGCTGTGTGCAGGATGAACTGATGAATTATCAACCTCTCTCTCAAGAAGATGAATGGAGAATTTATTCTGCACTATATGGGGATGTTTGATGTATTTGGGGTTAATTGACTTTATTTTTGTATTGACCAAAACATGATGAATACTTGCTGAATTTTTGTAGAAGCATGCAGGTAAGATGAACATTTATTGATTTCACAAGGTGAAAACATTCCCTGTATTACTTACAATTATGGCTAGCTGTAGCGTATAGCAATTAGGAACTCAGTGATCTCTTTAACTCTTTCCTATTTGATTGTAAGTATCTCACTGTCTGATATTTCTTTGTATGTGTGATTCCTCTGTGATTTTCTCGAAACTCACATGGACAGGCTACCTACAATCTATCCTCAGATCTCAGCTTCTCCAAGCTCTCACTCTCCTACACAGTACACACTAGCTATTTCGTGTGTTAGCCTCGCCTCCCTTGTTCCTCCTTTTATAACAAACCATAGGCATGAAATCTTTTGAGAATGTAGACCCTTCAAGGCCAGTGGATTCAGATTCACTATAGGGACAAATAAATAAAAAATCTCCTCAATTTAAATTTTGCATAATTTTGTCATGTTTGCGTCTGTTTCTTTCTGTATAAATGCTTATAATTTTTATTGGAGTTTCACATATTTAACATCATAGGATTTATTATCGCAGACAAACTGTTTAAAAAACTAATTTTAATTTATTCAAAATATGATTTTTTTATACATCATTTAATCATTTATTATTACGATTTTAAATTCTTAAATTATTGTTATTATAGCTAAACTTCTGTAAAATATAAAAAATGAACTCAGACGATAATGTGAAAAACTTGTATTAGCAGTTTGACATCAAAACACACAAGATTATACTGACCGTTAAACTAACTAATACTATACTCTAATGCATGACTGTTGCAACTTTGCTAAGCTAGCTTGTTTAACTATGACTAGCAACGGTGTTAAACAAGAGAAAATCTAGAGTTAAGCATTGGAAGAATCACAGTAAAGTTTTGTGCGAGAGAGACCTCGAATACTGAGCATCAACCCCTATATGGTACGGGCTAAGTAAAAGTGCACCATCCAATCCAATTATGCCAAACTTGCTGCTTGGTCTGCTTCCTGTTGTCATTCTCGTTGTCTAGATAGTTTAGACGTTTCTATTCTCTTTTTCTTTTCTGATCGTATTTTCCTTTTCCTTGCTAAATGTGCTCCACAATGGTGCCAATGAAATACCATATGTCAGAGAACAAGTAAAGAATTAAAAGCACTTTATTCAAATACCACGCCAGCACATATTGCAGAGTTAGTATTTTACTGTCGACTTTTTTAAAATGGCAAATCATCGCTGCTTACATGACTAATGTTCAATCATGTATGCCAGAAAGATAAAAACAATATAACCGTTATAAATGTCCCGCAGAATAAACAGTAACGACATCAAAATTACATGAACATTCCATTAACTGAGAATGGCAGCGTTTACTTCTAACCGAAGGTAACAAACAACAAATCACAGTCATCTCATGAATGAAAAATTTGGAGATCAGAGTAAATGAGAGAAGACCCAAATACTATTTATTAGTTATTACCCTGCCATTATGTTGCATGCATGTGCAATGGATACAAACATGTTAAAGAATACATCTTATGACTTTTATTCAAAATTTATGTTAACCAGTTGTGTAAGACAAGCGGCATATCTATCTATCCGTCAACTGAATAGTACTCCCTCTGTCTTATTTTAGTTGTCATATTTTTGAATATTTCAATGTCTCAAATTATTTATCTCTTTAAAAAATTAAGAAGTATTAATTACTCATTTTCTAACAATACATCTTTTATCTCAACCAATTATATTAATGGATTTTTTTACCTAACTACTTCAATTAATAATGAGTATTTTAGTCAAAAAATGTTATTTTATCAAAAAAATTTGTAAACACAATTATTTTTTTAAGATATATGTATAACCTAAAAAGACAAGTAAAATGAGACAGATAGAGCATGGTAATAGACAAATTCTTCCGGACAGAAGGTAAATGCCAGATGTTCAGCATGCTGCATGGCATGCACCTGTCTGTCAATAAAACCAAGATCTGCTTGTTTTCTTGTTCACTTTTTTTTTTTGTTTTGTTCCCCTCTCTATTCTATGTACTCCAACTTCGGTCAAAAGGAAAAAGACATGATAGAACTGTCAAAGCCAATCATTTCAAATTCTCATACACTCATTGCTTTGCGTAGATAGATGGAAAGCATCGGGCCTTGTGTTGCATATTCTAAAGCTTAATGTGCTTCTGTTCAAACAGCCAGCAGACTCAAATACCAAGACACTTACTCCCCACTTTAATGCTTCTTCCAACTTTAGTTGAGCTTGTCTTTGGTTTAACATATAAATAAATAACCTCCATCTCTCTGTCTCATTGGATAGCCCCTCATTTCAATTGTCTTTGAATCATTTTATCTCCCTTTATCCTTTCCTTCTGCCCTGTCCTCCTCCTCCAATTCATTGCTCTGTAGTTGCATCATCTCTTCTAAGCAGTATTAATGGAGGTATTATTACTTTTAACTTTTTATCTAATAGATTGTTTCATTGTTTATTCAGAAATTGTCTCCTATTCCTGCATCTTTGGTCATTACCAATTATGCAGAAAAATATACATCATCAGTTAAAAGTGTTGTAGAGAATGCTATTTCATGGCCTGATTAATTGAGCAATAATATCAGTTTCATGTACACAGTTGGTTATCAACATGGCCTTAAAAAATGCAGGCCATTGTGTTTTTATTAAATAATATTTAGTTACTGTTTTGCTTTGCAGGTTGTTGAGTTAAAAGTGGAGATGGTTTGTATACATGAGAAAAGACTAAGGAAATGCCTCTCAAAATTAAAAGGTTAGTTTAATTGATAATTTGATACAGATATTGCTAACCAGTGTCACAATAATTCTGAGTTAATCCTTGAATTAACAATATTGTTTATGGACCCACATGCAGGGATAGAGAAGGTGGAAGTGGATACTAACTGCCAGAAGGTAGTGGTCACTGGATACACACACAAGAACAAGATCCTAAAAGCAGTTAGGAAAGGGGGTCTCAAGGCTGACTTCTGGTCTGCTCAGAATGAGTTGCTTAATGCTTATGTCAGTGCCAATTATGCCAGATTCAGATTCAACCCTTTCAGCTTCTTCTAGTTTTTCACATCCTCAACCCCACCACATTTAATATACTCTTTTTGTTTTTGACTTCCTTTTGGTTTATACCATATGCCAAATGTGAGATGATAGAGGGTATATAAACTAGCATTGTGTTCATTACCTTTCTCATTTCCATAGAAATCTTGACCAATTACAATGTTCAATGAAGATTTCATATCCGGAGAATGCAATAGAGACATGTCCAGCTGAATTTTGAGGCTTCAAGTCTTTCTACAAATTTCAAACCCATGCTTTCTTGATCTGCATGAAACTGCAATTAGTTCCTGAATAGCGCCATTCCCTTGAAAGTCAGATAGAAAAACTTTGACATAAAATTTGCCTTTTAAAATCTCACTTTTACTAATTACTACCATTATTATTGATTTATTGTCCATGATCAGAAGATGAATATGTCTGAACAAATTTAAGTATATCAATCCAATTTCTCTTTATCGTTTATAATGCCTACTGGTTTTGATTGCACCAGTTATTTATGGCTTATTGGTATGGATTTGGCAATTTCTATTGCTGGTGTTACTGGTTAATGGGACAACAGCAATTTTTGTTCTCGGTTGTAAATTTGGTTGGTCATTTGGTAATTTAATTGGTTAACCATTTCGTTAATACTCCTTCCGTTACTTTTTATAAGCCCCGTTAGACAAAAAAGCGCATATTAAAAAAAATAGTTAGCATAATTAAATTGTCTATAATGTGTATGTTTTTCTAAATTTATCCTTTAATCATACTTTTAATTAATTAATGCATGTCTTAAATTTTTAAACACTATACAATTAATTAAAGGTACTTTTAGAAGAAAAAAAATAGTTAATATATCTTGTAATTTAAAAATGAGCTTATAATTAGTTAACAAATTTTTTTCTAAAAAATACTTATAAATAATAGCGGAGGGAGTACTTCACATAATCCCCTATTTTGAAGCAAGGTTGGGTTTATAAATCATCGACCATCGTCTCGGAGTACAAATTAAACTCTGCAATGAGTGAAATCATTACATGCTATCACTCCAAATGATAACTCAAAACTAAATCCTTACAACCCTTCACGTAAATAACAGACCAATCACAATACATTTATCCAATTCAGACTGTATGATATCAATCAGACGACTCATGTCCCAATGTGAGTAAACTGGGCTCAGAATTCAACTTTGGAACGTGAGCAGAATCCATGACTGCAGCAACTTCAGCATTTTCCAACCTAGGGAATCCAAATTTAGTTCACTGGTGTCGTTGCATGAAGACGAACCAGGATGCCAATGTAGCCTCTACATTCCCAAATGTTACGTTATTAATTATTCCTTCTGTCTCATTTTAGTTGTCCTTTTTGAAATATTTCATTATCTCAAATTACTTGTCTTTTTGAAAAATAAAAAAATATTAATTATTTTTTTTTTCAATAATACCCATTGTATTTTAACCAATTGTATTAATGAATTTTTTCTACTTAACTACTCCAATACTCATCATTCTCAAAAAAACTACTCCACTACTCTTATTTTAGTCAAAGAGTGTCTATGAAAATTTTTAAACTCAATCATTTTCTTAAGATGTGTGCATAAACTAATAGAACAAGTAAAATGAGGCGAAGGGAGTAATTTATTAACTATTAATTTGAAGAGCAGATTTTAATTTTACTAATAAAGGATGCTAACGTAGCCTCTACACTTCCCAAATGTTTCATTATTTATTAATAAGAAAAATACTAATGAGTGTCCTAAGCGCATTGTTTAAAAAAATCCAAATAAATAAGTTTTTATGAAAAGTTGTGTATTTAATACTCCATCCGGTTCATATTATAAGAAACAAATATGTCCTTTTTTAGGTCCAAATTATAAGAAACAAACATCAACTTTATAAAGCATTAATTACTAATTTTTATTTTTACCCTCTTATTTAATGCAAGACTATATTAATGAGATGTATCTACTTCCTATGCATTAATTATATATCATTTCATAAAAGAGATAGTTTTAGAAAAAACTCCACTTTTAGAAATATTAATTAAGGCCCCGTTTTGGGTGGTTTTTGGTTTTATGTTTTGAAAATTTCAAAAACCAAATCTAGTTTTAGTTTTGAGTTTTGAATTTCAGTTTTAAGTTTTAAGTTTCAGTTTTTATTTTTGTTTTTTGAGTCAAGTTACTTTCTTTACCTCATCTCACTGTGAATTCACCCAAACTCAAGAAACAGACCGAACATAACGTCAAACAGAATCAAAACAAATCCATCAGACCAATCAGTACTACCAGTACCATGACCAACAGAATCAAAAACGCTTCCAAACAATCTCTAGGAACCACCCGCTTCCTCTAACAACCATTGAAAACTTCACCCATCTGACTTACCCCTTTTTAAGGATCAGCAAAAATTTCTACAAATGGTGGTGCTCTCAAGAAAGAATCAGTCCAAAGATGGTGGTGTCATGTCGGAAAAGGTGTCAAGAGGCAAGATCTAACGCGATCTGAAGTAGATCTGACTAGAAGGGACGCTCCAAGCGAGACGAGATTTGACAGGATATGGTAGATCCACAGTGAGGACGACAAAGGAATGAGCTTCTCGCGATGGTGCTCAGCGTCGATGGCAGAAGAGATGGGGTGGTTCAAACTGGTTCACGGTGGTGCAAGGCAGAAGAAAGCGTGACAATGACAGGTGCTATTGAGAACGAAACAAGCGAGATAGCGACGAGATCTGGAAAATCTACGATGAGGACGACAAAGGAATGAGCTTCTCATGGTGGTGCTCGACGTCAATGGCAAAGGAGATGGTGGTGGTTCAAATTGGTTCACAGTGGTGCAAGGCAGCAGAAAGCTTCACTATGACAGGTGTTGTTGACAACGATGGGGAGAGATGGTAGGAGAAGGCGGCGAGATGGGGGGAGCACGATGGCAACAAAGGGGGTGGGAAACTGGGGATGGTAAACTGCACGAGAGAGAGACTGGTGAAGGGGATGAAGGGACACAAGAGAAAGAGAGTGCTTTTAAGATAAAAACAAAAACAAAAATCACAAAACCTATTTTTATAGTTTCGGGTGTTACAAGGAAACTGTTTTTAAAATAAGTAAAAAATTAATTTGGAAACCATTTTACTCGAACACAATCGTTGTTAAATTTAGCTTTTAAAACAAAAAACAAGAAACTCAACCACCCCAAACAGGGCCTAAAAAAACAATTTTCAATACAATTCCTTAATCTGTGTGAATTATAAATTTGTTTCTTATAATATGAACCGAACGTAATACATTAAAAAAGGATTAACTTAGCTTTTAAACAAGTAATTACCTTATTTGAAATCCTTAAACAATACCGTTAGAAGACTTAAAATATAAATCTTGGTCGGTCAAATCAATTATGATCAACAGATCCTTTTTTTGGGACAAAGATCAGTAAATTCTTTAGCACCTTTGCACTCTGCTGGGACTTTGAACTTAACCTAGAGCATCCAGCCTGCTGATATTTTCAAATTGCAACAATAAAAAATCACCAATTAACAACAATTTTGTCCAACATAGTCTTGAGAAAATCATTGCCATTACATCTAGTCTCCCACCACAACCCAGGTTTCCAGCACAAGATTCGCCTATTTCCTGGTTATCCATCTCTACTCTGAAATCACATCAGGATACTAAATGGCTGATATCAAATATAACAGCACTAAAATCTCGCATAACTCCTCCAATATCACTCGACCCTTATTAAGCACATCATATCACTATGCGTTGAACGTGTCACTAAACCTACAAAAATAATCAAATCCTGAATTGACACGATGACTGTTGCTAAACCTAGAAAATTAATCAAATGCCTGAAATGACTCATACACCGAGGACACAAAACCCGAGTGGAAAAACTGATGTCTGGTACTACTAGAAGGCTAGCATAAAGCAAAACCCCATTTGAATGTGGATGTTTATTATTCTTTGACTAGCACGTGCTTATTAGTTATATGCAAGCACTTGCAGCCCACATCTCTTTATCCTTTTTTTGACAGATAAACAGCTACTCCCAAATAAGCCAACTGTGATAAATCAAAATGATGAATCAACAACTTAAGGAAAATTCAAAGGAAGCAAAGAAACCACATCTCTAGAACACATCGTTGTCATTTCAGTTGAGGAACATTGACCACACCGCAATATCACCATAGTGATAACAATGTTGAAGCAACGACCAACGAGCAATACGGATATAAATCTTATGCCATACAAATGAATGAATAAATGAATGAATAATTGAAATTGAAACAACAAAAACCAATCACCCGCTTAATAGTGAAAAGAATTATCAGGCAGCTTTGGAATCAACAGAAACCAGCAGCACAGCTAGACAGCCATCACCAGTACCAAATACCAACAGCTAATACCATTGCCAACCCGACCCCAGCAAAATGGGCAGCAACAGTCAGCTACAGTAATTTCTTAGTTCTTCAAATTATTCACGAACACACGCAATTCATATAAAAGATGCATCAGCTACCACCTCACAGCTACAGTCATGGAGCAATGTGCTACAACAAACATCTCACTACATTAAGTAGCAGATATTATAATCTTGAAAGTCAAAGTTAAATAAATATCCAGTAAAACGCCCTAAAAAAGAGTAACCGTGAATATTTTACCATTGTTCCCATCACCATGATTTGAAAAAACACCAGTAAATTAGGTTCATATTTAGTACCCACAGTTTATGTTTAGTATCTGCTTCTGAATCAACAAACGACAGGTCCAACTCCTATGAGGCATCGACCAACCGACAAAATACGCTCAACTTGTGTCCATCACAGCATCAAGAATCCCTTTCAGGACAACTTTTTATTACACCAATCACGGTTACCAGATCAGAATTCAGAGTGGATTTAAGAAAAAATAATAAAGTAAACAAAAAAAGCTTACCAAAAATCAGATCATTCAGGAAAAAACCAAGTCAACTAATTGTCTTTCTAACCAGCACACTGGTAAAACAATCAGAGTCCTAAAACCAGCATAGTCTTGCAACCAGCATCAAATTCACGACCAATCATCAATGACATAGAAACAGCATCAACAGCAACAATGTCAACAAGCGCCTATCAGGCCCCCATCACTTTTCCCGATCATAACTATAAAACCCAATAAGTAGTTCATCATAAATTAACTGAGCTTTAACTAGATCACAATCATCCTGCCTATAAGATGGGAAATGAAAATATAGAAACAGGTAGACAGAGAAAGAGATATCCAAACACAGTAGATAAAACTGAAATGGCAAAATTCCTAATACCGAAATATTACCCTATCAACTACAAGGTCCAATAATTACCAAATACTGAAGTAGACGACATAATACGTCCAACTATAGAAACAATCAAACATCAAGGAAGTCTGACCCTACCAAACTGCACTTAGATCATAAAATCCTCCAATGACTCTGATAAGACCATTCACATTGACCAAATGATCCAATATTATCAAAACAGCAACAGGTACATTTATCTAGGTGTCTCCAGAATACTTCATGAAAAACAGCTATTCCTGCAAAAATAGAGATGGAGTCACAAAAGGTAGAAAAAAGTACCTTGTTGATCACAAAGTTGACAATTTTTTTTCATTTTAAAGTTCAAGACAAACATTACTTACATCGCCATTTGAATTTCGAGGTGAGGGGCTTCGCGAAGCATCAGGCCGCCCACGCGGCGAGACACTGAGAGGCGTAGGAGACCTTCCATCACGGCTACGATTATCAGGACTTACACCACGTGGACTTTTCCTGGGGGAACCACTTCTTTCAGGGGAAATGCTCCTCTGAGGAGAAGGACTCCTTCGAGGACTTGGACTGCGTCGTGCAGGGGAGCGGCTGTAGAGAATAACAAAAAAGGTTAAATAACAATAATTATGGTGGTGAAAAATCACTGCTGAAAAAGCTAAGTAGCAATCAATGAAGACCTATCCACAGATATGCTCCGACTTCTACTACGACGCTCATCATCATAGCGTCCCCTTCCACGACCCTTGTAATCAAGACTGGCACTACGGCTCCTGCTTCGGCGACGATAGTCCCTGTCTCTCCCACGGTACCTGTCACGTTCATACCTATCATAACTTCTGCTGCGACTTCTCCTCCTGTAATCCCTGTCTCTGTAATCATCACGGTGTCTGCAAACAATTGGACTTGATCAATACAAATTTTTAGCAAAGTCAATCAAAAAATAAACGTCTAAAAACAACTGGCTATGAGAAATACATTTTCATAACCATAAGCAAATTTCAAAATGAACACATAAGATCCTCTCGAACACATCACCCCAAGATAATTTTTATGCAAAATACAGTCCATTACAATGTCAGAGCGGCAGTTGAGAGAGAAGACATTTAGCAGAGCTAGTCCAAAGCCACCAAAAGACAATTTAATTAATTAGAAGTACAGCACACGAATCAGGTGAAATCTGCTACAAGGAAGGTGCTGCTCGGCAGCCGCATAATTCTATGCTGCCCGAGATTTCACCAATTAGACAAGTTAACATGCTTAAATTGAAAATGTCACGTCATCCTCTTATTGAGGACCAAAATCAGACTGCATGAAACAGCATGATTGAGCATCAAATAAATCCATCTACTGTATCAACGAAGATTCCACAGATGGTTTCAGCTATAAATTTCGATAATCCATCCCAGCAAAAAAACAAAAGCTAAGAAATCACATGTAATTGAAACATGACACTCAACTTATCATAAGCAGCCAAAAGCAAAGCATACCGTCCAACTTGTAGTATCAAAATGGAAAACAAATCTAAAGTGGCAATTTGAAAGCTCTCAAGACAAAACAGAAGCCCTTAAAACCCTAATGTTCCCAACACTCAAGAAGCAGCTAGGAAATTAAAAAGCAACACACACCTTCTCTTGGGACTGCGGCTCCTTGACCCCTTTGATCTCGGGGATGTTTCAATAATCCTTCCTTTGTGACTGTAAATATAAGAAACTGAACTTAGATACGGACAAATGCATGAAAGTAAAAGGTCAAGCCACCAGAAACATAATAACCAGCATCCACTGTCTGCATGCAACTGAAGAACAAGAAGAAAGATATTGTATTGAAACAAAATCCATTCAAGAAGGTCAATTTTATCTCATTATATAAACAACAGGATAGATAAGTCAAAGTAAATGTCAAAATGTGAAATGACAACAACATTCACACAGAAACGAACGTATAAATAACGAAAGACGACAACAGAACTTACATCCTCTCAGCATTGGGGCCATATTTTGCAAACTGAACGGTTATTTCACGACCATCAACCATTCTTCCTGAAAATTTATTTGTTTTCAAAATTCAATAGAAAAATATTTTTAAAAAAAAAATGAAATTAACATGAAGCGTGATAAGATGAAGAAGCATACCGTCGAGCCTATCAACGGCCTTTTGAGCCTCATCGGCATACTTGTAACGCACAAAAGCGAAACCCCTCGACTCACCAGTCCTTTAACATAACAGAAAATTTCAATTAATTAAAAAATTAAACTAAATGAATAAATAGATCGGAAAATAAAGTGAGAAAATTGAAAAAAAAAGCGAGTACCTTCGATCTTTGGGGATGAAGATGTCGACAACCTTCCCATACTTATCAAACAGCGGGAATAGGTCGTCGGCGGTTGTACCTTAACGAAACAAAAGCCGGTGTCAGGTTAAAGATTCACGTAAGAATTGAATTGAAAACTGAAAAGCGGAGAGGGGGGGCTTACGAAAAGTGATGTTGAGTACGAGGAGAGAGTAGGTGTCGGAGATGTCTGGAGGGCCTGACCTTCCGAAGTGAGACATGTTTCGTTTGGAATTGGAATTGGAGGCAGAAAGAGAGAGCGAGCGAGCGAGCGAGCGAGGAGGATGAGAGTGAGGAGATAAAGAGGGAGTAATAGGTAGTAGTAGCAATTAGGGATTAGGGTTTGGGTGTGTGGCCGTAGAACCTTCTTGAATTCTCTCTCCTCTTCCGCGTCTATTTATAGTCCCCGTTGCCACGTAGAACCAATTTTACTTTTGGGGCAAAAGTTAGATTTCTTGTGTGTGGTTAGTATTGTTTCTCTCACAAAATAGATAAATTTTTTTCTTTTTATTCACTCATATTATTTCTAACATCTCATAACTATCACTATCAAAACAATCTTTATCATGTTTTATGAAAGGAACAGTACCAACCACACTTGATAAATTTTACCTAAGTTTTATCCTTTACTTTTTTTACTTAGTATTTACATTGTTAGGTAGTTTTAGGTCAGAGAGAAATGAAGGGGAGGGGATAAATTATTTTAAATTTTATATATTTGATTCAATTTTTTGGAGAGAAGAGAGGGGGACAAAGTTCCTCCTAACTCAATTTTAGCTCTCCTCCAATATTGAGGTTTTTTGGAAGGAATGTGAGATTAAATCATTTAAAATAGGTTTAAATATGTTTTTCGTCCCTGTAATTATAGGGACTTTTATTTTTCGTCCCTATAAATTATTATTTTTTGTTTTTCGTCCCTGCAATATAAGAATTTTTGCTTTTAATCCTTGTTGTTTTGTTTTAGTCCCCGTAATATTTTTTTATGTTTGGTTTCAGTCTCTGAAATTAGAGACCAATGTGATTTTAGTCCCTGAAATATGGAAAATATAAAGACTAATTCCAGATTTTGGGAAAAGTGTCCCTTTTGGGAACGATGAGAGTTATATAAAGCCATCCAGATTTTGGGAAAAGAAATTGGGTGCGTTTGTGATCTTTATGTCTCTTCAATTCCGATGAAAGAGTGTGTTGGTTCAACTGCCCAAAAAAATTACTTCTGTTGGGAGCAGGTTTTTCAAGTGTCTGATATGAGTGTTTATGTCATGTCAAATGGAGTACCCCATAAATTGGGTACCTAAGGTATTACAAAAAAAAAAAATCGCTACCTAAATACATGTTAAATGGGGTACCTATTACATACATAAGGATTGGGTATCTATTTACAACAGTACTTAATAGGTATTCCTAATGTGGAAAAAAAAATCATTTCCTATTAGGATTTGTTACCTCTATAGGTACATTTCTCTGTCATCTTTCATTGGCCCCGCATCTAATTTAACTATCAAATGAATAATAACAATAAATACAAGTTCATTAGTTGATATTTCTTTATATTTAATTCCATTAAAGTTCAGCATTTTTTTCCTTATAATTGAGTACGAAATGTTTATTTCAGTTTTTATTTAAATTAAATCTTACAACCGCGTCCCGCGAGAGAGTAGACAATACAGTCTCACTATAGGATTTCAAAAGGAAACCAAATTTTTTATCCCAACAATCGACGTAGTTAATAGGAACCCAACCCTTTAGTAGCAATAATAATTGTTTTGCCCTTATTTTTTGTGATATTGTTAAACACCTTTTATTATAACTTAATAACTCAAGTTATTTAGAGTGGATTTATAACTTTTTAAATATAAATATATCAATGTGTATAATCATTTTTCATGTATAATTGACTTTTATTTAATTGTTGTTGAATTGTCAAATCTTATGTTTGTCGTGCATCGCACGGGTAAACACACTATATATATATATATATATTACAGGGAAGGAAAGCAAAAATAAAATTTTGTAGGGACAAAAAACATAGTTAAGAAAATTGCAGGGATGAAAAATAAAAAAATATTTTTACAGAGACGAAAAACAAAATTTTTTATATTTGCAGAGACTAAAATCATATTTAAGCTTTTAAAATAAAATTACTTCAATATTTTTATGTATAATATAATATAAAAGACTGTAAGGATATACATGTAAATTAATCTCTTCCCTCCATTAAAATCTCTCTCTTCTCCTCCTGAACCAAACAATCAAAGACTTTCCTCCCTTCTCTCAACCAAACATAAAATAAAATTAAATCTCTCCCCTCTCTTCCCCCTCCCTCCCCTCTATTAAAATTTCTACTCTCTCATCCCCTCGTTTAAACTAAACAGACCCTTACAGTGGATCAATTGGGTAAACAAGTAAACTCACTAATCTTTCTTCCCTGTTAAGTAAGTGAAAATAATAAATAATCTCTAATAATTTTTATTTTCATCCAATTAGGCCCAACATTTTGTCACATTTTGTTGAAAAAACCCTTATGTCATGGCCGCGTGGAATCCCGGTTTAATTCCAATTGATTCAAAGAAGGGAATTAATCTATCAAATTGAAGAGAGTTGTAGAAAAATTCCACTAAGGGTGAAATAGTATGGGTATGTTTTAGTTGTGGGCATTTAAGGTTATAAATTATTGCGAGTAGATTCGTTAGGTTGTGTCTGAGGTGATCCTAATTAGCCACTTACAAACTGAGTCTCCAACCAAGTGAGACTTAGACCTCTTGTGAGACAAAATTTGTAACCGATTGGTGAGGATCAAGTCATTCCACCCAACAGACACCTCATAGGGGTTGCATACCCTTAGAATTCCTAATTGCCTGGACTAAGTCTGCTATAGAACAAAGTATAGCGAAATAAGAGATGAGTACCAATTCCATAAGTTACGGAAAAGTTACTTAAGGAAAGAACCTCCACAGAGTATCCTTAGAAAAGTACATTTCAAGGAGTGTAAGGAGACGAAAGGATGAGATAAGAAGGTAAAGCGAATTTAAAGACTAAGTTTCAAAGATGTTTAAAGTTAGTAGGGAGTTGGTTACCACCCAATCGGCGGAGACCTAAAGTTATTCATGATTACAAGTCTTTCGTCGATTAGTATTTAGTGTGATTTCACCTAACCAGTTACAAACTACGTCTCAACCGATCGAGTAACATCTCTTGGTTAAGACCTAGTCTGTGACCGGTTAATGTTATCAAGATTAAGTTAATTGATGGATGCCTTGTAAAGATGAATCACTTCTAGGTTTTTCCAATAGATGGAATTGGCTATGAGAGAGATTCGCAGTTGTAGTTACGACGTTAGAAGTAGCAATTTTCGAGGACGAAATTTTTTAAAAAGTGGGTAGTAATGTAACACCCTAACTTTCCATAAGCTTGGTAATTAGAGACTCTAAGTAAAAAGAGGATTTAATTCCTAAGGGAATTAAGGGGTTAATGGCATAGAATAATAGTTTAGTCTATTAAATTGACCCAAAGTTCAGCTTAAGGGGTAAAATAGTAATTTTACCCAAGAATTTAGGAAATGTGGGACTGATTATTTATGAGTAGTTTAATTTATTAATTTATCTGAGGTTGAATTCAGGACCAAATGATAAATTAAGAAATAAAAATAGGATTTGTTAGTTTATTTCTAATAAAACATGTCTTTTGCCCACCATGCACTACTTTTCCCATCTTCCCACCTTAGCCCACCCCTTTTCCCTTACTTAAACACACACACACACACCGACAACACAGGAAATAAAGAAAGGAAGCAGAAAAAAGAAAAGAAAAACAGAGAAAGAAAAAAGAAGGAAGAAAGAAGGGGAAAAGGGAAGAAGGGTGGCACGCGAGCGGTGCGGCACAGCGGTTCATGGTGGCTTGCCGGAGAAGCAGAACCGAGAGCAAGAGAGAGGAAATAGAGAGAGACCGAGTGAGTGTGACAAAGAGATCGCGAGAGAGATAGAAAGAGAGAGCTCGAAATCAAGAGAAGTGGAAGAAGAAGATGGAGGTTCTACCTCCATTGAAGCTTAAGGAAGAAGAAGAAGCAAAGGATTGAAGCTCTAATAGTGGATTTTGGGTACCCAAGCCCTATAATTTGGGGGGGTTTCGTCCCAAAATATTTAGGAGCAAAGGTAACATAGAATCCCCTAATTTAAAGTCTTTCTTATGGTGTGTTAGGATTTATTATTTTAATTCTTGAGTATGAATGCTATTGAGTAGAAATAGTGATAGTTAAGTGGGTTTGGTTAAAAAAAGAGGTTGGATGGCTGCCCCCAACCCCCACAAGTATATGTATGATGTTTGTCCCATGGTGAGTTCCACAGAGCTCCCAATGGAAATGAAGTATTAAGGTTTATGTGAGTTATTCAAACTCAAGTTGTGGGAAATCATAAGTCCCTAAAGGGGAAATGACCATGAGGTCAATTTCCTAAGTAAAGCATGCTTTGTAATGACTTGAAGTTGCTTGATTGTTTTTCTTTCACCCTCATGAGTAAGGGTTTCCTTATGTGTATTCATTGTGAATTCATTAAATCTATGAATGATTGATGTACATTGTATATTCTTTCCTTATGCGAATGTATAAGAAAATGGTAAAATGCATTATAAGTTAATTCCTTGATTGTATTGTCAATCTCTTGGGATAGTTAAATGATGATAAAGATGTTCAAGTTTATGATCATTAATGAATGTTTAAGAGTTAAAATGTTTTTGGTAATATTATTTCTTAAAGATGCATGATGTGAATGTGAGTTGTTCAAATATATGTTAAGTTATTCTCTTTGATTTCCTTGGATATCTTTGGAGAAAGTTTGATAGTTAAATGATTGAATTGCATATTCATTTCATTATGTTCACGCATTTATAATGCATAAGTTATGAGTAAGAGTGTTAAAAAACACCAAGATTCCTCATAAGAGGAGAGTTCGGTATGGTTAGTCTCGTGAGACGCCACTTGGAGGTTAATGACGTCTAACCACCATACCGTAAGTTATGTTGATTGGGATCTAGGGGTTAAAGCCTATGACAAACCCAGTAATATAGATTCCCGGTTAGTCACCAAGTTAACCATAAAGGGAATAGTTAAGATGTGCTAAGCACAAAGTAAAGAAGAACTTTATGTTCTTAGTTAAGTTGCATTGCATTTAAGTACATTCATTGTATTGGATGTCGCAAGTTTTGAAGAGTCAAAGTATATATGTTCTTATGCTCATATTCTCACAAATGTGTCTATGTTTGTGTAAGAAAAATGTTTTGGCTTAAATGCCTCAAGTATGTTTATCTAAATAGTATGTTATGAGAAGAGGAGTTTTCCACACATAGACACCACGTATGGCTGGAAACAACGGTAAATGATTTTTATGTTAAGTCTATGTTACTGAGTTTTTATAACTCACTATGTTTTGGGGCGTTGTTTTCAGGTACAAGTGTAATGAAGCAGTTATAGCATGAAGTTGTGCTCGGTTTTGCCTTCGCGGCGAGACCCTTCGAGTTCATACCGGATCACGAGTCGTCTTTTATTTCTTTAAGCTCTATGTAAGAGTCAAGTTTGGTTTTATACCGTCTTAGTTCAACATAAGTTTAAGTGAATGTTTGGAGTCATAATTGTTATGAGTGTTCTGTATCGTATTCGATTTGGTTGTAGCTTTGATTAATGTCTTTTATTATGAGCCTTGTCTTATAATGCTTGACGTGATCAAGGAAAATTGTTTACTCAAGTCTTAGTTTTCAAAAAGGATTTTTTTATTATTGTTATATGTGCTGCGAAAATTTTATTACGTTAACTTCTGTTTTCTGTTAATTTAGTAAGTAATGCCCTAATTGGAGTCAGGGTGTTACAGTTTGACTGATCTAACTAGGGACTAGCCTGCCATAGGCTCGAAAGAGGCTATGATCGCTTTGCAGAAGAACTAGCTGAAAACTTGTCAAATCAGCACAGAATCGACAAAATCAATGGTTCATTTTTAGCAGTATAAAAAATGCATTTCTTCCTCTGCTATTCCTAATTGTGACGACCAACGATGAACTCAAGCAACCACAATATAATCTTTTTTGTGATTGCTTCATCGAGACACACCCCGCCTAGTAGAGAAATATAGACTTGAAACGATGAGAAGAGGCAAATGGAATGGTTGATGTTGTCGTTGTTCTTTGTATTTTTGACAATACGAAGTTGTTGGTATTGTGGGATACTTGATTAAAGGCTGGTTTATATATTGTATTTTTTATTTTACATCCATTCACGTATTTTAAATTTACATAAATATTTTTAAAATATACTTATTTTTTATACTTTTAGGAGAAAACACGAGAATAATTGATACCATTATATAACGGGAATTGCTTTCAATAACTATTTTTAGGGGTCATATTTTACTTCCTATTTTACCCTTGGGTGGTTTAGAAGAAAAATAACTGCATAGAAAAAAAAATTTGCATCGTCTTCTTGCTTAAAGTATTGTACCTTCTATCCATTATTTTTTGCAGGTATTTATCGTTGTGCAATAGAAATGCGGAAAGACGGACACGGTAGTGCTGGTCTTGCCGCTAGTTCTTATAAATTTGCTAACATTAAATGCAAAAGGTATTTTATATTTCATAAAAAAGAGAATACTCTTCTCCCATCCCTCATCAAGTTGTTACCCCCAAGGTAGACAAGAGCGAGATCCTACATAGGAGCGGGGAGGGGTCATAGGAGCGTAAGAGCGAGGTTCGTAGCAAGGTTCGTAAGCTCCTACCAAATTCTCAAACTAGTATATATATGCATATAAAAACATATGTAGGAATATAAAAACCATAAATAAGTGAAAAAAACTTCAAAACACCACAAATACTTAATAAACTTTGAAGTCATACACAAACATAAGTGCCACAAACATAAGTCATACACAAGATAAGTGCCATAAAGGCTTAAAACACCAAATTCTTAACAAACAACTAGACATATACTAAATCCCACAAAACACTTAGACATAATCGGCCACGTTAACCTCAAAATCATCCTCTCCTCCATCATCTCCATCCTCCCCCCCATCTCCATCCTCTCCTTCATCTCCATCTTCTTCCTCTCCTTCATCTTCATCTTCATCTTCATCTTATTCCTCTCCTCCATCTCCATCATGTTCTAGACCTTCTGATGCATACCCAAAAGTAGGAGTTTGGTCCAAACCATCCAAAATGGGACCATCAACATCATGTTCTGTTGCCTCTGGGTCTTCATCATAACCCTCATCATCATTTACATCTATAGTTTCATTGCCTTGGGTGCTCGTGCCTTCATCTTCATCACCTGAAACCCATTCACTTTCGGATATAAGGTCTTCATACTCCTGTGCTTTTCTTTGAGTCTTATTTTTGGCCAATCTTGAATTAACCATGACAAAAACAACATCATTCATTGTCTTCGCCTTCAAACGATTTCTTCTTTTTGTGTGCACCTAGACAATAACAAATACAATTAAGATATGACAAATGGATCTATCTTACAATTCAAAGTCTAGATTTTTGAAATCTTACTAGATCAAAGGCACTCCAGTTACGCTCACACCCAGAGGAACTACATGTCAAGCTCAGTATGCGAATGGCAAATTTTTGGAGCTCTGGATATTCAATTCCATAAGACTCCCACCAATCTGCTGGATCCTTCTTATTTTGTGTTAGTCTAGCCAATTCACAACCAAAATACCCTGTTCGTTTCCTGAACTCATCTTTCAACATCAATCAAAGATCTTTCAATTGGATCGGTACCAATCTTTCCATTACATCCATTAAGCCTTTTTAACCTCAAGATCGACTTTAAATTTAGGACTATAGTGCATCTGAGGATTAAGATAGTATGCTGCAGCATGCAAAGGCTTATGGAGCATCTTGTTCCATCTTTTATCAATTATAGTCCAATAAGGATTATAGCTAAAAAGTAAAACAAATTAAATTAGTTCACTTTTGAGACCAAGACCACGAAAAAAGCAAAAGATCAAGTTAAAAAAGAAGGTACCTCTTTTTGATTCCACGAAAAGCCTTTTGAATCTCCTCCTTAGCCTGGTCCATTGCCTCATAGATAAAACCCATGGCTTGTTTTTTATCCGAGTCAACCAATCGAAGCACTTTAACAAGAGGGAGTGCACCCTTCAAGCATTTCACAACATTATGCCAAAACCCCTTGTCCAAAACAATATCCTCAACAATTGGCCCATCCTTTAGCTTTGCACAACGGTTTGACTTCCATTCCTTGCTTGTGAACATTCTTACCAAATTGTCCTTGTTCTCATGCAAGCACGCTAAAGTAAGGTAAGATGTGGCAAAACGAGTTGCCCCTAGCCTCACTAAATCTTTATTTTGCGTGAATTTTTGCATAAGAGAAATGAGAGAAGTTCTGCCATAAATAAAAGTTGTGATTTTTTTACCCTTTGGAATTGTCTCCGCATGATAAGGTATGTCCGTCAAGTCTTCTAGCAGCAAGTCAAGACAATGGGCTGCACAAGGAGTCCAATACAAATGTTTTCTTTTTGCCATCAACAACTCACCGACAAGCACGCAATTAGCCGCATTATCGTCACCAATTGGACAACATTTTCTTCTCCAACCTCTTCAACAATCTCATCAATCATTTTGAAGATTACTTCACCAGTTTTTGATACAGCAGATGCATCTATAGACTTCATAAAGACCGTGCCCTTTGGAGAATTCACCAAAAAGTTCATAATTGTCCTCCTCCTCTTATCGGTCCACCCGTCGGTCATTATGCTACACCCAACTCTCTTCCATTCAGCTTTATGTTCTTCCAAATAATCATTTGTCAACTTCATTTGCTGCTTCAATAATTTCACCCTAAGGTCATAATAGGATGGTGGTTGAAATCCTTGCCCATGTTTTGCAACCAAGTCAAACATAGTTTTGTATTCCTCACTCCTTGCCACATTAAATGGTATGGCATTGTTGTAGAAGAACCTTGCAATTGCAAGATGTGCATCATCTTTCAAACTCTTCTTAAAATGTGAGTTGATGGATGTTTGTTTGAGACACCTTCTCTTGAAGAGAGTGGAAGTAGTAGAAGAACCACCACTAGCGACCACCTCATTGACCACTCTTTTTCCAAAGAACCTTGGGTCTTCAACCTCCTCCTCCACTTCAATGCTTGTTTTTTTATCAAATTCTCTCCCGCAGTCAAACAATTTTCAGCATTTCACGCTTCACCTCATCAGAACACTAGTGCATGCTCCAACATCTTTTGAAGTTGCACCCAAATGATGCTTGACCAGTAAATGCTTCCATTTATGATCTTTTCACAAAACTTGCACATAATTTTCTGTTATTTCCATCAACCGCAACACCATAATTCCAGGCCACATCGGTTTGTTACCAAAGCAGATTTTTAGCCAATTTTTTCTTGCGGCCGTCGCACATTTGGAGAGGATTGGAGCCACCACCGGTTAGAAATTTGAAGATGAAGCCATCAAAAATACAAGTACAGAGAAACAGAGGCGTATAGCAGAGAAACAGAGGCACAGAGAAACAGAGGCGTATGGTGGAGAACACAGAGAAACAGAGGCGTAAGTCGTGGTGGAGAACGAAGCCTGGGAGAAAGCGGCGGGCGATGGTGGAGAACACAGAGAAAGCGGCGTAAGTCGTGGTGGTGAACGCGAAGCACAGGAGAAACAGAGGCGCAGGCGATGGTGAAGAACGCGAAGCCGCAGGAGAAAGCGAGGCCCACCGCGACGAAGAACACGTAGCGATGGAGAACCACGAGCAAGCGAGACGAAAGGAAGAAGCGAGCGGCCCGAACCAAAGACGTAAGCGGTGGCGAACGAAGCAGAAGAAAGCCGCGCTTCTAGGTTGAAGACGATCGCGAGGGAGGACGAAGAGCTTCTGTCTCTGTTTTGGACAGAAGAAGTTGCGATTTTAGGGTTTTTACCCACCAAAGCAATTTGATCGAACCCGACCCGTGAACCCGACCCGTTAATGTCACAAAACGCAGCGTTTTGAAAGTCGATCAGGATCGTGAGATCGTCGGGAGCGACCGCTCCTACGATCCGCGCCAGCGCTCCTGCAATCAGGAGCGACGCTCCTGCCAACGTTCCTACAAATTGCGATCCTACTATGGTTACCCCCCCTCCTCCCCATTTTTTGCCTAACCCCCGCCCCTCACCCCCATTTTTTGCCTTCGCCCCTCCCTCTACGTCATCCACCAACGCCACCACCCCCTCTCCTACTTCAGGTCCACAACCATTATTCTTTCTTCCCCATTTTGGCCTCCACTCCATTGTCGTTTTCGGCCCTGCCTCCCCTCCCATTATGACATCTCCATCAGGACAACAAACACCACGACCAAAGTTTGTGTATAAAAACAACGGGTAAAACAACAAAATAATAAAATGAAGGCAACATAGAACTATCAACATTCCTTGTGAATTTGTTTAGAATGCACAAGAGAAGAAACATTTTGTAATAATAATAATAATAATAATAATAATAATAAATACGTGGAGAAAAATAGGATAGTCGTGCACTACGTCGTGACACCTCTACCGTGTGTGGTGGCCTCTAGCCACGAAACAACAATCTTTGTTGCAAGTTGATCCTCTTTTGTGCATTCAATTTTGGTCTAACCAGTGTGTGAATTGCACCTCTTCGCAATCCCAACCTGCACTTAAAGCACCATTTTCCACCACCTTGCCACGAAATTACAAAGGGCAACACAAGGTCTACTTCTTGTGGCTGCAAGGAAAGTCGAGAGGATGTACCTTAACAAAAAAACTTATGGTTTTCTCTATAACAATGAAAATCCATCTCGCATATTTTGCACTCAACAACAATCACTTTTATTGTGTCTGCACTTAGCTAGCTCTCTTTGTGCTAAAACAATAATTTTTATCTTGAGCATCTTTAAGAAAAAAACAACAATCACTTTTATTGCGTCTGCACTTAGCTCTCTTTGTGCTAAAAGAATAATTTCTATCTTGGGCATCTTTAAGAAAAATTATAAGAAATTTTTACTAAAAGGATATTCATGAATTTTTTCTCTTCGATGTTCATTCTTAATATAAGAATATATCTTGTTAAAACTTTCTCGAGAAAACCCCATGATTAATATATGATGAATGAAACAAAATGAAATTGTTGCCACGGTGAATATCAATTGTTTTTGTGAGGGTGTGAATGAACAAATTCAAGTTAAACTTGAAACTTGAGCTTAGCTTGTAAAAAAAAATTATGGAAAAAATAACATAAAAATAAAAATACTGAGTGAGAGAATTTTTTTAAGTAGTGGCCAAAGTGAGCAACTAATCTGCACCGAGTCTGCCCGTGTGGGGTAAAACGCCACCTCGAGTTGCGACTCCATTCCCAAAAATCGAATGCATGATCTTGATTAAGGGACGAGAGTGCCAAACCATTCAAGTATTGATAAATTTTTAAATAGAATATAACTTACGTACTAAGTATATATTTATTCCCCTATAATATTTATATCACTATAAATACATACGCACACTTATTCAAGTTATTTACATACTCTTAACAGGATCCAACGTCAACAAGGTGAACTTGGATATTGTAATAAATAACTCAGATCATTTATATTCATAGTACTATGTAGTACTACTCAAGTGACAATAAATTTTCTGTTTACACATTATTTTCAGTGTTTGCCACTTCTTACAAGTTTTTTTTGGGACAGGAGTGCAATGAATTGAAGATATATTTTCACTCTACATTTCTATGTTCAATCGGTTTCTGAACATCTACTGTAACTAGTAAGGTAAGGAGTTTGATTAAATACCATGTTAGAGTCCTATAAATAAAAATAAATAGACATGGCTTTATCTCTTAAGTAAATCTACCAACCTCAACTCAAATAAAGTGAGATTCAATATTTTTTCACATTCAAAATTTTTAGACTAAAAAAAACCTAATAGTGAGCATAATAAAAAACAAAATAAAATCAGTAAAAGATATACTTTTATTATTATATTATTTAAATATTATTTAATTATTAATAAAAAATAAGACTCCATTCCGTATCAAAAATTTTAAAAACACTAAATAAAAATCATTTTGTTTGGTGATTAAAAGTTTATATGAGTTTTCCTTAGTAAAAAAAAAAAAGTTTAAGTGAGTTGAGTTATGAGAGCTCGTCTGAGCTATGGTAGGCACGGTATAAACGGATAAGGTTGGGTTGATTTTTACTAAACTCGATGCCCAAACCAATTAGATTTTTTTGGTTTGAGTTGGTCAAAAACACGTAGTTTTTCTGTTAAACCCGAATCAAACCAATCTAATGATGAGCGGGTTGGTACGAGTTGGGTTCGCGTGTCATGAAACGAAAAATAGCTTTTAAAGTTTCAAAATTAAGGTCATTCAACACTTAAAATTTCACAAAATTTTCAACTGTACCTAAACTAAATTTCACAGTTTTTAAAATGGTATTATATTCTACAAAATTTTCACAAAATAGAAATAAACTCTAATTTCTACGTGAGTAACTAGTGTCCCATCTCTCATGAGTCATAACTGTGTGATAATAAGATATAAAAAATAATAAAATAAATTTCATGTCATTGGGTTGGGCTCGCGAGTTCACGGGTTTGAAATAATAATTCCGTTACCGGAACCAAACCACTTTGTGTTTGAACGGGTTGGTTCGGGTTCGACTCAAACTACGAAAAAAAGCAAACCAAACGCTTTGTATTGGGTTGGATCGTCGGGCTGATAAAGTCGACTTAACCCGCATACCACCCCTAAAGGTAGGCCTCATGACATGCATGATAATGAGATTCGAATTACCAACGAGATCTTCAGACCACCGACATGTTTCAAACTCACGATCTTGTAAGATATGAATTGTGTTTTTGGCAACCAACCTTCTAATCTAACTGAAAATAAAATCTATTTCATCACTTCTACTTGGTTCATGGTTCTCCTATTGTAGAATATTATTCAAATTATAATAAAATACCATTCAGTTCAACTGTATCTCCTATTTTAGAATATTATTCAAATAATAATAAAATACCATTCAGTTCAACTGTATCTGATCTGATCCGATCCCTCCATCGTTTATTACTCAAATTACACCTTTTCTGATTATTCTGTCCTCCGCATTTCAAAAAGATTCCTAGGCAGACACATTTCACAACACAGAGAGACAGAGAGAGAGAGAGAGAGTTAAGAAAAAAAAGAAAAGAAAGGGAAACTGAAAATGGTGTAGATGGGCAACCAGAGCGCATTGCAGTTGTTGAATTCAGACAATATTCCATCAGAAAAATTCAGTTAACACTCAGTTAAAATTCTGCGTCTGCCACCACCAAATAATCTTCAGTTCTGAATTCTGATCAATTTCCTCTTTTCCCGATGTCAAACCCTAGAAACGGGTATTTGATGGGTGATGATGGGGATCCCGAGAGAGCATTGTCCGGGGACTCTAACGAATCCAGATGGGTTTTTCAGGAAGACGAGGATCCCTCCGAGATTGAGGACTACGATGCTTCTGATTTGCGCCACCAATCTATGTTCGATTCCGATGACGAGGATAATACCGACCAGAGACTCATTCGTACTGGTCCACGAATCGATTCCTTTGACGTCGAAGCTCTCGAGGTTCCCGGTGCTCATAGAAATGACTATGAGGTGATTTTACAGTTTTTTTTATTAGTTTATGTCTCATCTGAGGGAACATTGGATTGTTAATGGGTTGGAATTGATTCTTAGGGATTAGTGATTTGAATTGTTTATGTGCTATTTGTATTCTCTTACTATTGCTCATCATACGATTATATAGCTGTGGACTCTGTTGGCAGTGTATATAAATTTATGTTTTTGTACATGTTTTCTGCTTGGTGTTCTGTTGCAGGATGTCAGCATGGGAAAGAGAATTGTGTTGGCTTTTCAAACTCTTGGTGTTGTCTTTGGTGATGTTGGAACAAGTCCATTATATACCTTTAATGTTATGTTTAGGAAGGCTCCTATTGATGGAAATGAAGATATTCTCGGGGCATTATCACTTGTCTTGTACACTTTAATCTTGATTCCCTTGGTGAAGTATGTTCTTGTGGTTCTGTGGGCCAATGATGACGGTGAAGGTATGGTAAATTCAGCGTTTTAAAGTTAATCCTTCATTGATCTATTCTGTTTTTTTTTTTTTCCTCTTATATGATCTGCCCTCAATTTTATAGTCTTGAAACCACTGCAGGTGGTACGTTTGCACTGTACTCCTTGATTTGTCGAAATGCTAAGGTGAATCTTCTTCCCAATCAGTTGCCATCAGATGCCCGAATATCAGGCTTTAGGCTAAAGGTGCCGTCCCCTGAGCTTGAAAGGTCTTTAAAAATCAAGGAAAGGCTAGAGACTTCACTGACTCTGAAGAAGATTTTACTGCTATTAGTTCTTGCTGGTACTTCTATGGTGATAGCTAATGGGGTTGTTACACCAGCAATGTCAGGTTACTTACTAATATTGTATCATATATTTTGCAATTTCTTCGGAATTGCTTTTGTCATAATGTGTTTGGATTGATGCCAATATCATACTTGTAAATTGTAACGACAGCTTGTTTCTTGTGTCCATGGCCAACTCTGGTTTTCAATAAGCACTTGTTTACTTCATATTAATTCTTACCTTATAAAATTTTCTTCGTGCAGTACTATCATCTGTTAATGGCTTGAAAGTTGGGGTAGATGCAATTAAGCAAGGTATTGTGTTAACCTATTAATAAACTCCCATATCTGTAATAGTTATGAATATCCGCATTTGATATTATCCATGGACACATCCTGAGAGCATAGCTTCTATCTTTCTTTCTTCTTTTGAATAAAAAATTGCAGCTTTTCCTTTAATAATAATAGCTTTTGAGGTCTTCTTTTTGGCATGTAAATTTGTCGGAACTGTGCTTTGGTCCTATCATTGAGCAAATTCAGTCATGTATTGGTAGAATGGTTATGCTGTATATGTTAATCCAACCTAAGGGTGATTATATGGGACATGGTTCTCTGGTGGAGACTGGCAAAAATTGACTAAATATTTAAATTTTAGTGTCACTTTTGCAGTTGGATTAATATTTTCTTGTTTTCCTTGATTATGCAGATGAAGTGGTGATGATTTCTGTTGCTTGCCTTGTCATTTTGTTCAGTGTACAGAAGTATGGAACAAGTAAAGTGGGGCTTGCTGTAGGACCTGCTTTGTTAATATGGTTTTGTTTTCTTGCGGGCATTGGTATATACAATCTTGTCAAATATGACAGCAGTGTCTTGAGGGCTTTTAATCCTATTCACATCTATTATTTATTTGCAAGGAATCCAACTAAAGCATGGTATTCTCTTGGAGGATGTCTTCTGTGTGCAACTGGTAAACACATATATGCAGGATCATTGATATGGTGGATGCGATAATATATATTCTCTCTTGTCATGTATATTTGCAGATTTGATTCTATTGATGTGTCAGTTTTTCTATATTTTGAAACCATTGCCCTGGTAGTAATCACAATGGCTAATGAATTTTCCATGCACTATCTGAGATGTAATGAAATGCCTATTGACTTCTATCATGATTTTGAGGTTTATTGGAGTAATTGGCCTGAGTCTTTTCTTTCTGTGGTGCACAGAGAAAGGTTTCAGGTTAAAGTGCTTAAGTGGTTGGTAGGACTACGTAACTATTAGTCAACTTAGACTGGGTAACGTGTTTTGAGGTTCATTGGAATATTGAACCTGAGTCTTTCCTTTTCTGTTTTGCACGGAAAAAAAAAACCAGGTTTAAGGGCTTAACGATTGGTAGTACTACTGGTCAACTTAGACTAGGTAGCGCGTTTTGCGTGAATGATCTAGGAAGAAGGTTTCAAACAATATATTGTTTTTGAAGCAAAACACACAAGAAATCACTACACTATACAACAAAATGTTTGAAAACTCAAAAATCAAGGCAAATGTGGGTTTTTAGCCCGTTTACTATGCGACTGCATTTTTCTGCTTTAGTGGTCGTGGGTTTAGGCACGCCAAGCATAACCCAAAAATGTGATGCTAAGGAGCACCCATAGTGATGCAACATGATGTCGCTATTGTGCTGCTATCGTGTGCCATTGATGATTCTGTATAAAATTGTCTTGCGTTTAAGAAATAGTGGGGGCACGCAGCTGGTATAAAAAAATCAGGAGTATTAATTTGTGGGCTGCATAGAGTTTTCTTTGATTACAAATGTAGTATGATTTTGGTGAAATTCATGAGCAAATTTTACTGTTACTTGGGAAGCATGTTTTATCAAAGAGAGTTGGCTGAATTGGTAGGATTAAATAATGTCGACAAAAAGGTAGCTTTGATTTTTGTCAGTGGTCTTTCATTGATTGGTCATTCTTAAGTACCATTATAAGCTTTTGATGAGGCTTATGGCATGTGGACATTGGAGTGAGGCAAACCCCACCCCTCCCCCCGTGCGTAAAGGCTTGGAGTGAGGCAAACCCCGCCCCTCCCCCCCGCGCGTGAAGGCTTGGAGTGGCTGTGTTTTGGATTGAAATAGGATGAAATATAATGAACGAAATCTGATAGATTATATTGTATTGTATTCCATAAAATACCTCTAATTTTCTCTCCTCTCCCTGGGGTATGGAGTTGAACCAAAATGCTATTCAATAATCTTGTCATCCTGTCGACTTTTTAAACAATGGTATGAAAACTTTACTCTGTTTATAAAATATCCAGACAATTGTATGGAAAATTATTTCATTCCATTTCACTCCCCCCCAAACTCCATCTCATTCTACCCTATCATGAATACCCAAAGATAGCCTAAATTTTTGTACACCAAAAAAAAAAAAAAACCTGTTCTACCACAATAACCTCCCTGTTATCTTGATGTTGTGATGTGATGAATATGCAATTCGCATTTAACTGTTGTTGGCATTTACAAAACTCTTACTATTGATTAACATTGTTACTGGATCATGTTACAGGCTCTGAGGCCATGTTTGCAGATCTTTGCTACTTCTCTGTTCGATCAGTTCAGGTAATGAATCATGTCTATGTTATACCTATCATGGCTTCTTTTTCATTTCTTTTACTTCGTTTATCTTATCAGCTTATATATCGTTGAAACTGATGGTGGTTTGTTTGTAGCTTACATTTGTATTTCTTGTTTTGCCGTGCCTACTATTGGGTTATTTGGGTCAAGCTGCATACCTTATGGAACACCATGCCGATGCTGGTCAAGCCTTTTTTTCTTCTGTTCCAAGTATGTGTCAGTATATGTTTGTTTCTGCTCTAGTGTTTTTCATTCTTTACAGTGGCACGTATTTGCACTTTACATAATCTTCGCGTAATACTATTCTGTGTCTGCAGGTGGTGCATTCTGGCCAACTTTCCTCATTGCTAACATTGCTGCACTAATTGCAAGTCGGACTATGACAACAGCTACATTTTCTTGCATAAAACAGTCAACTGCACTTGGTTGTTTCCCTCGTCTTAAAATAGTTCATACCTCTCGGAAATTTATGGGGCAGATCTATATCCCTGTCATAAACTGGTTTCTCTTGGCTGTTTCTCTGGTGTTTGTCTGCTCTATATCCAGCCTTGATGAGATTGGAAATGCATATGGTAATTATTTTTATTTCATTTTCTTTATTTCCTTATTTTATCTCCATGGATTTGTCAAATTTATCAGCTATGCGTGCACAATACTTGTCAAATTGTAAGTAATGTCACAATCTCAATGGGATTGACTGTGTAGAATAGGATGCTTGAGAAGCTTATGGTACTGCAATTACTTGGAAAGGCATTGAGCTTCTCTCTTAATATTCCTCTTTGGATATCCTTGACTATAGTGTAAGAATAGGTAATAGCGGAGGTGGAGCCTTGTTTAAGAGGTCCAAATATGCTTTGAGAAACCTGCTGGGTGTTTGAAAATCATCAGTGAGCAGTTTTTCAAACACTGTCTGTATGCTCACAAGACATTCTGTACAAATATAGGTATACGTGGTTTCATCCGGCAATCATTTTATTCCAAATGGATATGACCAAGCATTGCTCTATTCTCCCCCGATATTGCAAAATAGTTTGGGAGGACCCAAGTCCAAGGTTAGGACATGCCACAAGCTTCAGCAAGTGTTATGCAGTGATAGCAATCAAAACCCAAGACCTTTTCGTCAATGCTACTCGATGCTACTGGTTTAACCAATCCTCATTGGCAAAACATTGCTGTTTTATTCAGGGAAAAGCTATAACCTTGAAGTTTGAACTTGTAAAATTAGTAGATCAATAATAATTGGATTCTGCAAGCTTAGATAGGGGAAGGGAGTTGAGCTTTCTTTGGTTTTAAGGCAATGAACTTCCTTCATTATTGTCATGTTATATTATATAATGCAAAAAATGTGTTTGTTTTCAGCTCATTCCTTTTCGTCTTTCAGGAATTGCTGAGCTGGGGGTGATGATGATGACCACTATTTTAGTAACACTTGTTATGCTTCTTATATGGCAGATGCACATCATCATAGTGCTGAGTTTTGCAGTAGTCTTCTTGGGATTGGAGTTGACTTTCTTTTCGTCATTTCTGTGGAGCATAACAGATGGAAGTTGGATTATATTGGTCTTTGCTGCAATAATGTTTTTCATAATGTACGTATGGAACTACGGAAGCAAGCTCAAATATGAAACTGAAGTCAAGCAAAAGCTGTCAACAGATTTAATGCGAGAATTAGGATGCAATCTTGGGACAATACGAGCTCCTGGGATTGGTCTACTTTATAATGAGTTGGTCAAAGGAATTCCAGGAATTTTTGGGCATTTTCTAACCACACTTCCAGCAATACACTCCATGATTATATTTGTGAGTATCAAGTATGTTCCAGTTGCTATGGTGCCTCAAAGTGAAAGGTTTCTATTTCGGCGAGTCTGCCAGAGAAGCTATCATTTATTTCGTTGTATTGCCAGGTAACAAGTGCTATCAGTGGAGGTGTGAACTTACATCCAGGCTAACTTTGGAAAAAGTTGAATGGATGTAAAATAAGTTGTCCTGTATAGTACATATTACTTTTTAGAAACGAGCTAACAGTCCTATAGCTTTAAATGAATAACTCTCAAGGGAATAGATAAGTGAAATAATATTGGGAAAATTTACAAAGATGGGATTCTTGGTAAAAATATTTGTAGTTTAGGAACGATCAAGTAAACAAATAGTTGCACATTAGCCACTCTTTCTTGGTAGTCGTTAGTTCATGAAGAGGCAATATTTTTATTAAGATGTCCTTTTTGTAATTTTCCCAATAATATATATTGTCCTTGTGATTAAAATGTCTTGTTATCTTACAAGTCTGATCTGAACTTTTATATCTCAACAGGTATGGTTACAAAGATGTTCGCAAAGAAAACCACCAGACTTTTGAACAGCTTATGATGGAGAGCCTAGAGAAGTTTATCCGTCGTGAGGCACAGGAGAGGTCACTTGAAAGTGATGGGGATGAGGATACTGATTTAGAGGATGAGTACTCTGGTTCTAGGGTTCTCATAGCTCCTAATGGGAGTGTTTACTCACTCGGTGTTCCTCTTCTGGCTGATTTTAATGAAATAATCAATCCCAGTTTTGAAGCTAGCACATCAGAAGAGGTAAGTTCAGAGTCACCCAAACCCCCAGTGCTCGATGCAGAGCAGCTTCTGGAAAGAGAGTTATCTTTTATACGCAAAGCTAAAGAATCTGGAGTGGTTTATCTTCTTGGTCATGGGGATATTAGGGCAAGGAAAGACTCCTGGTTTATCAAGAAGCTAGTTATAAACTATTTTTATGCCTTTCTGAGAAAGAACTGCAGAAGGGGGATCACGAATTTAAGTGTACCCCATTCACATCTGATGCAGGTTGGCATGACATACATGGTTTGACCATCAATTTTGCAACCCAGTAAAACAAGTGCCAGGTAAATTGGAATATGAACACCTTGGGAAGGTCTCATTTTGGAATGCGCTTTACTTGATCATCACTATTTGGATCTTCACATTGCTGAACATCTTTCCAGCTTGACATTCGGAAATTGTTTCCTCTCCTTATGGGTGTGGGCATGCACCGTGGGAATTGGAATAGGCTGAGAACAGAAAGTAACAGATATGTAGAATTTGGACAAAAAAAAATATATATGTAAAATTATATTATTAAAAGGAAAAAAAAAACCTATAGATGGCTGTGTACACATTTTTTGTGTGTCAAATCTCACTTAAATGTCACAAATATCGAGTAGCTCCCATCAATAGTTTGCCTGATCTCTTGTAAAGAGGCATTTTAGTGATTGAAACTTAAACGAGATCATTTTTCCTTTTTGAAATATTTCATCGTGCCTTCCCTTTGCTTTTCATGTACTGATAGATTTAGAATGTATCCCACTTGCATACACTAAGATTTAGAATAGGCTAAGGCAGTATAGATATCGTTCCTTGAAGTCGGAAATTTACAGAAATTTCATCCAAACTCGGCCTTACTCAAAATCTAAAATTCATGAAGATGGCTAAATAGTTATGTATTTATTAGAAAATTAAAGAATTGCAAGTCTAGAAGGACTAAAAGACCAAACAAAAGACTTCGAAACAGAGCCAAAACATTAACCAGTCATCAGTGGAAAGCTGCTATAAAGGAAAGCTTATGATCAAGACGGCTACAAAGCTCCCATAGAGAAACCTACGAAAATGAAAAATGTAAGTATGTTGGGGAAATCTGGGAATGTAATTAATCTAATTTATTCTTTCACATGACATAAATTTCTCGATTAATGTCCCCCCATATCATTGATGGTGTGACTCTTCCATTTCTACACATCCAATATCTCATTAGTACCAGTTTCTTTTCATCCCTCAGACGATCACAGCAAGAATAAAGTTTGAAGCGTATACTCCAGTCATGCTCTATCTGACGGGGAACCTCGTTTCTGTTGTGTGCCTCCATCCAAAATCTAATATGGATACTTTATTTTCTGGTTTTGGCGAGCCATATCAGATTCAACATAGGAAGTCTTTGGCAACGTGCCATGTATTTGTTTTTGCTTTAAGGAAAATTTGAATCTCAAAAGTAACGAGTTAGTCATTACGCCAATGGAACTCAGCCCCATGAGAGCCCCTGCAATTGATGGAGTCAGCATGGTACCATTAACAGGAAATAGCACTCCAGCTGCAATTGGAACCCCTACCTGTATGAAGATAGAAGTATAATTACCCCACAACAGTTGAATAACGATAACATCAAATAGTAATTTTTCAGATATTTCAAAATCAGAACCAAGAATAGATACGTTAAAACAAAAGAAAAAACTAATTAGTCCTCAACACAGTTGAATCTGGTATGAAAGAAATGCACTATCCCACGTGACCTAACTCCGAATTTCACACAAAATCAGCACCATGTTGGGAGGGTTATGCTGACAGACGTTAACAGGGGCAAATCACATATGGTTTTGTTGCTCAGTTATGCCTAACATAGCGGACATGTTTCAGTAATATTGATTTCTAGTATCTGATGTAAAAGAAGGTTACATATGGTTTTGTTGCTCAGTTATGCCTAACATAGCGGACATGTTTCAGTAATATTGATTTCTAGTATCTGATGTAAAAGAAGGTTCAAGATCCACAAAGCAAAAGAAGAAAAAATGTTAATGATAGGTTTGACAAAAGAAATAACACAAAAGTTCAATATAGAAATTGCGACAAACATACACAAAATAATAAAGAAGAACTTGCATTTCCCACGTAGCAACCTTTTCTTTGTATACTTGGCAGCCACTTGGGGTTTTTATCATCTCTCACAAAAACCGTGTATTCACTAAATAAAAAACAATGATGTTATTTGAACACCTAAAAAGCGGACACCTACAACACCTGGTTGATTAATAACGTTCAATATCGTGGTTAATGGCGTATTGAATTTGGTTAATAAGTATATATGTAGTAGATGAGTAATTTGTTAACAAATAACTTGGTTAATAATGTACAAAATCTTGGTTAATAAAACTTAGTGAATGAGTTACTAAATCATGACGTATTTATTAACCAAACTTAATACACCATTGACTACGGTTTTAAAAGTCATTAACAAGGTGTCTCGTGTCGAATTTTCAACCGAATAAAAAAAAAATGCCAATAAGAATTCTTTTCTGCCCGAAATGTCAACTTGAAAAATGATAGATGTTTTTACAGTTATTTTTGGTGCATGCACACAAAGAAATGTGCAATGGACATTTCCAAGCAGGCAAAGAGATTAGTGATGTATTGTTAACCAGTAGCATTAGTTGCATGATAACAATTTTGTTAGCAGTTGTATGGGGGTATCGGATGTTACAAGACATTAATCATATTCTGCATTTTGAGATGGAGCATTTGATTCCTTCAACTAACAGGTTCTTTCATTGATCGTTATAATAGAAAATGCTGAGAATATTTTTCATGCTTCAAGAAGTGTCTTTTTAAGGAAAAGAGTTTTTATCAAAATGTTTTTTTGACAAAATTCTATGAAAATGTTATTGGGAGGAAAATATGACATGGAAAATTCTCTGCTATATAACTGTGCAACCTGAATTTCAATGTAATCATGCTGATCAAATTTTATATCCGGACAGCCGAAGAACTTACAATGTTGTATATGAAAGCCCACCAAAGATTTTGTTTTACAGTTTTCATGGTTAGCCTGCTAAGCTCCAAAGCATCAAGTAGCTGCATAGAAATAAAATGATTAATTACCCAATATACATTCCATTATCACAATTGTTAGGATAGAAGGGGAGGAAACAATTAGAGTAGTCAGAGGGGATATCAGTTAGGAACAATTAGAGAATTTAGTTTATTAAAGATAGTAGGATTTATTCAGAAAATTAGAAAGTTCGTATAACAAAGGGAAACCCTTGGAGGAAAATTCTTTCTCCTATTCTCATTATTCAACAAAATTGTTCATTTCCTTTGATTGTTCTACCAATTTCTCATTTCCTTGTATAGTTGTATTCCTAACAAGAATCAACCACATTATATAATATCCTAACATAAGCAATGGCGTTGAGACTTGGGCCAAAACATTCATTCATCATTTAAGGAAACTGTTTGTTTTGTATATTTCATGTACTACTTTGAATCCACTCTTGATGTCTATAAGACGAGATGGTAAACACTAATTTTTTGCTCTCACACCTACTAGCTTAGGACTAGTTCAATAAGCATGTCTTCTTATCCCTGCTCTTCCTAACCCTTTGTCTATGGCTTGTTCCCATTGTTTGAAAAGGAAAAAAAATGCTCAAAAAAAGGAATAGTGGTTCAGTGACCCACATTGTCAAGAAGAGATGTACTAGGAACATAGATAAGTGAAAAATCAAACTGGCTTCTAGACCTATATATTATACGTGAACAATGTTCCAATTTCCAAGAAAGTTTACATTTTAACTCTCAAAAGTTATTGTAAGCTTTTAGTTAAGGGGTTCTTTGACAAAGTCAAGGCAACCATCAGAAAGGCTAACTCCAAATCCAAAAAGCAATTGGTAATTGTGCAATTGATTGGGAAAATAGAAAGATAGAATTCTATAGAACATCAACTATGAAATATATAGATTGCTATACTATTTTGTGCATTTACCATTCATGGAAGATAGATAGACATATAGGTTTGCTAGAAAAGAAATAGCAGTGACAAATAAGTTCAAGAGATAAGAGGGTCAGAAACAACAGTTGTAATGCTTGTCATGTTCCTAGTGGTGAAGCTTGAACAAAAAGAGATTGCTCAATAAAATTAATTTACAATGGTACATAATTCAAAATAATAATTTTTTTTATTAAGACGAGGAGGAAAAATTACAAAAGAAAAGGAGGATAAAGAATTATGCTAAGCAAAAGAACCAAACAGAAAACAACCAAGAAAAAAAGAAAATCAATGCAATAAAGCTACCAAACCCCTTAACATGTCTGTTAGCAAAACCCCATTGGATAGGTGATAGAACTAAAGAATGATGAGTATTATTGTCGGAGAAAATGGGAGCCTAGCTCCTTACAACCAAGGAAATCACCACTAAAAAACAGAGAACAAGAAGAAAAATGGCAACTGAGACTGTCAAGTGCAGTGATCCCTTATACAACTGTTGGAGTCCCACAATAGATAATGATATGGCCTCAATAGTGGTTATAAGTGATGGACAACCATCACCTTATGAGCTAGCTTTTGGGGTTGAGTTAAGTCCAAACCCAAATTCTAAGATGGTATCAAAACCTATTGAGATTCGTTTGACCACCCGCAGATATCCAGTCCTGCAAACTTCACGCTTTAGAAGTCTAGTTCTGACGTGAGGGTGTGTGTTGGAGTTCCATAATGAATGAGGGACAACCCTCACTCTATGAGCCAGCTTTTGGGTTGAGTTAGACCCAAACCCAAATTCTAAGAACAACAACAACCACCAATCCTTTTCCCCTTAGGTGGGGCCGACTACATTAATCAATTGATGCCCTAAAATCCTGTCATGTATTTGCTTCAAAGATAAACCATTTACCTCTACATCACTCTTAGTAATTTTGCCTATAATTTTCCTTGGTCTTCTTTTACCTCTGGCTATTGGACTATTCTTCAACTCTACTCTCCTTACTAGTGCTTCTATAGATCTTCTTCATCCATGCCCAAACCACCTAAGAGGAGATTTTATCATCTTCTCTGCTATGGGAACTACCCTAATTTTTTTAATAGTTGTATTTCTGATTCTTTATTTTCTCGTATTACCACTCACCCAATGTAACTTTCTCATTTCTGCAACATTTAGTTTACTTTCTTGTTGGCTTTTTATTGCTCAACATTCAACTCCATACAACATTGCAGGTCTTGTAACTACGTAATAGAATTTTCCTTTGAGCTTGAGAGGTATTTTTTAATCACATATCATACTCGTAGCATTCCCCATTTCATCCACCCTATGGTTGACATCTCCCTCTATTTCCCGGTCACTTCATATGATGATCCTAGATACTTAAAATGTGAGATTTGTTAGTTGTATGTCCTCTAATTTTCACCTCCACATTAGAATTTGTTTATTCTTTACTAAACTTGCATTGCATATACTCTGTTTTATTTCTACTAGTCATCCCCTATAACACCACCAACTTTTCCATATCTATCTCGTGTAATGTTGTTTCCCTCTTCTCCCATTGATTCCTGGATATCATCACCCTCTTCCCCCATAGGTCTTCGTTGTTGAGCCCATGTTTTCTTCTTCTGCTATACATATGCGTTAAGAGCCTGTCAAAAGATCATGTACTTTGCACCAAGTAGAAGCCAAACGTTCAATCTTATCCTATATCAAATGATGCGCCACAGAAACTGCCTTAAAAATATGAGAGTTCTGCTTACACGGAATACAATGGCATATAATTTGCAACAAATTCATGCTTAAAGATAAAGGGACTAGTCTATGAGAATAAAGAAATGATCTGCACACCCAAAAAATATAAAGGGAGATTAAATAAATGGAGGTCCATGAAATTTATTACATCATATTTGGGGTACAAACTTTAGTTTCTCATGCATCTCTAAAATTTTCAAAACTTTGCGTAGGTACATGGCACCCACCAATCATCATGAAGCTCCACCCGTGTATAATCAGAAAGGCATGCATATATGCAAAAGAAACATGATAAAAGCCATATCTTTCAGTGTCAGAAATTATTTCCCAGATGCCATTTTCACAAACAGTAGATTTCTTTTTGTCAAGAATCAACTATCCCAAAAGCTTAAGCTGTTGGTGAAGGCAAATGAATGACTTTATATTATATTTCTAACATGCCCCCTCACGTGAGAGCCCTTTGGGCTTGAAACGTGGATAATGCACAGGCCCACCTACTTTGGGTTGAAATTCAATTATTTTTATTAGAAAAATGAGAGCGGCAAGGATCGAACTCTAGACCACTTAGTCATAGAGGCTCTGATACCATGGTAAGAACCAACTATCCCAAAAGCTTAAGCTGTTGTGTGAAGACAAATGAATGATTTTATATTATATTTCTAACACTTTCAAACATAAATGTTATGGTTGCTGCATGAAGTCAAACAATAAAATGTTGCAATAAATTGAAGAAAATAGAAGCAAGATAGTTTTTGAGAAATATAAGAAAGTTTCAAGCGAACTAGAATGGAAAAAATGCTACCTGTGAGAGATGGTTGTGCATCAACACGATAGAAGACACCTCACTGGCAGCTCCAACACCTCCACCCAATGCAATACCTATATGTGAAGTAGCCAGGGCAGCTGCATCGTTAATTCCATCACCAGCCATAGCTACAACTTTGTTATCATTCTGAAGCTCATTTATGAACTTCTTTTTCTCATCTGGTTTCACTTCCGATAGCACCTACAATTGGCAACATATGTGAGACATCAAATAACCACAAAAAAATTCTAGCAAATAAAATCGTTAATAAGAATTAAAACCCAAGACACCTATCCAAATATCTAAGCTAAATCCCAAATAACCAGCAAAAGGCTGATATGCCACAAGGTGGAATAAATTACTAAAACATTAGTCTCACACAAACACACTGGATTTTGTACGGTGAATTCAATTCAAACGGCTAGTACTACAAGTGTTTGCAATCTTATAATGAAAAAATAAAGAACTTCACGTGTTTTAGGCATGGGAGGGTCATGAACATTGACAAAGCTTGTAGCTCCACTTTAATATCTATCATCAAAAGATAAGATGTCAAAATTTATACTGATCAAGAAATTGATGCCTCAATGCTGATGATGATGATCATTTACAGATGGGAGATTTGGTTATGTAGAACAAGTAACCCTCAGTTTTCAGCCTCTTCAATGGAGTGATATCTTCAAACCAAACAAAGACAGTTGTTTTCCCATGGCATCAAAATCTCAGCCTTACAAGTGCTCTTTTTTTAAATAGAAATACTATGTAGTATGTTGAAAACCTTTTACCTTCTCTATGGGAATCCCAACAAGAGATGCAACATACTCAGCTGCATTCCTTTTGTCTCCAGACAGCATGTACACATCAATACCTTGCTTAGACAACGCATCAACAACGTGTCTTGCATCTTTCCTTATCTCATCTTCAAAATAAATTAGGCCAGCAAGAGTATCATCAACTCCAACATAGACAAAGGATTGGTTTTTACACTCCACTTCTTGATGTATGCTGTTGTTAACTCCATGCCTGCATAAAGGAAATTACCTGCTGAAGGTTTGACATTTATAAAAATAAAAATTGTACAAGAAAATCATTACAAGAGGAGAAAATGAAAGAAAGTGACAGAAAAAGAAAGAGCGCAGAGAGAGAGAGAGAGACAGAGATTGATTCATTGAAGAGCTTTCAGAGTAAAGTCAGTAAACTGATTTTCTATCAATGTTATCAATGGCGGATGGCGGTCCATGGCGGAAAGCCAAAAATCCGCCATAAAAAAATGGCGGATTGCGTTGCGGGAAATGACGGACGCCATGGCGGACTAAATAAAATACAATATATATATAGAAAAAATGCTACATAACTAAAATATAAGGATTCAATTGAACTAAATTGATAGTAAATACCATAAGTTCATAACCAAAAATTAAAGGGAGAAAAGATTAAAAATAGCATAAAAAGAGATTAAAAAAATAAAATTAAAAAGCATAAACTGGAAAAAAAATTAAAACAGAGAAGAATGAAAAAAATAAAAACTATTTAAGAAATAAGAAAGAAAAAATAAAAGAAACTGGAAAAAATTTAAAACAAAAGAATGGAAAAAAACAGAGAAATAAAATAAAATGAAGTGAAAAAGAAAAATAAATACGAAAGAAGACGAAAGAAGAACGAGAAATGTAGGAAAACGAAACGAAACGAAACGAAGATGAGCAGTCAATGAGTCGAGAATGAGAGAAATGCGCACTGGTTGCGATTGCGACTTAGCCTGGAAAGCCCGGGAGGCGCGGCGTAGGCGCGCGCAGTAGCGGCGAGGCGCCGCAGGCTCGGCGAGGCGAGGCGCGACGCGGCTCGGGAGAAGAATGAAGCGATGGCGAGAGAGAGAAACGGTCAACGAGTTTAGGTTTGTTTGTTTTACAGTTAAATGAACCGGGTCGGGTCGCGGGTCGTCAGCCAAACAGCAGGCCTTTCGCGCTTCTGAGCCGGGTTTCCGCCATGGCGCCCGCCGTCCGCCATGGCCGCCACACGCGAAGCGGCCGCCACGACCCGCCATTTGGAATCCGCCTCGCCACCGCCTGGACAGTGGCGGTTTTCTCACGATCCGCGACCGCTTTCCGCCATGGCGCCGCCATGGCCGATATTTGATAACACTGTTTTCTATTGTGTTAATATTGAAGCAGATCACAATACTTATAAAGCTAATTACAATAGTTGATCACAGCTGTTGCAGCTGACAGCAACAGACTCTGTTACTCTATTGCACCGTAAAAACTATACTATGAACCCTCTCCCCTTTGAGTAAATTATCTCAGATAAAGAATTGATATTTGTTCTAGTATTTTAGCAACAATGGAAAAATTATATTCATAGGAACAAAAAGAAGCAGATCTATTCAATACCCAATAAGTAACAATACGCAATGAGTGTTTCCATTGGATATGGGTGTTTATAACAGTGAATGGAGACATATCCAAGAATGACCTATTTGTCAAAACTTTCCTTTATTCATTTGGTGTTATTTTCAGTAAATTAATATTTTGTCTGCTTACATTCTCACACCAAAGCAAAGTAAGATAAAGCTATAGTTTGGGTGTTGATGAACCGCCAAAGTGTGCAAATTAAAGAGGAGTTTTGGGTATGATTCCATGCATTTTATGTTAATATTGACTGATTATTTACCCATTTCTCTTATATTATGTAGTTTGGTGGAAAAACATGAAAAGGAGTGAAAAACGGAGCTTCCTGGCAGTTTTGGAGCGAAAAATCGCATTTTGTGTGCATCAGCCAGTTAAGCACGACCTCGCTTTAGTTAAGCAAGGCCGTGCCCCTCAAAAAATCCAGCACGTCTGTGCTAGAAGGACGCATGGCCTGGCAAACGTGAAATTCCGGCATCACGTAAAGTGATTGTGCTGACAAGCACGGTCCATGGTTAAAGCAACACACTCGTGCCGCAGAGAGCTTATGCCAAGCACGACCGTGCTCAGGCGCAGACATGGGCTTATTTTGGGCTTTTTCTATATATAGGCAAGTTGTAACCTTGTTTAGAGGCCCTTTTGCGACTTTAGACCCGAGGAAGACCGTTAGAAGAGTTGAAACCCTAATTGGATTTGGAGAGCTCTGGAGCTGAGGAAGGAGATCGGAGACATAGAGCAAGGATTATTCACCCTGTTTGATTCTGGTTCTATGTATTTCAATTACTCTTATTTGATTATGGTTTTCTGTTTAATTGTGGATAGCTAAATTTCTATCTAGGGTCTTAGGTTGTATGCCGAGACCCTTTTTTAGCTATGTCTTAGCGATTATGTTCTAGTTCCTATTTGAATTCTTGTTTATGCATTATTAATATTGTCCTATTGCTTTAATTACATGTTAGGAATAGCTAACATATGCATGTTTATAATCAATTGGTTATAGCTTCCTTGACCAATTGGGTAGATCAAGAAAACAGCAGTAGCAGCTGCAACAGGAGCTGAATATGCAACAGCAATCCAAGGGCGCATACCCAGACGAAAACTAAGTTCCCACTAGCGATCGAGCTGCAATTAATTGTTAGACCTATAGGATAATTGGAATTAATAACTACTACTTGAACAACTTTAGTTTTAATCTTCCAGTCATTCAACCTTTCTATACATTATGTTTTCCTTAGATTTAAATCCTTTGCTTGACCAATCACGGGGTTAATTTAAGGGAAATAATATTAATATCGCATGTCTAAAACAGATTAATAGCTTTAGAAAAGGGATTGGTAATTAAAATATAAACAGGGAAACAAATAGAACTAGACATAAGGGGGAATCAAAACTGCAAGTGAAAACCAATTAACCAGATTTGAATTTCAAAAGGTGAAATGGACTGGTTAAAATCAGCCCTAATTATCCAGTTTTCTAAATGTAGATTGGATAGATTTTCAGTTTGGTTTGGTATATCCGATTATTCTGAACACCCCCAAGACTTTCTTGGAACTGAAGCAGCGCAATCAAAAATAGGTCTTGCTATATTTCAAAAGCACACCCTTGACACATGGTAGTTAAAATCGCGTGTCAACTCGTAAAATTGGACGTTTTTACGATTTTGGGAGTAGTCTGCGATTCAGATCCCACACAGAATCGCTTCTTTGTGAAATCGGAAAAAGCGTGAAAGCGGCGTTTTCCTGCGAGTTAGAACCCGACCCGGTTTTTAAAAACAGCGTATCTGATGCACTGATAGAAAGAGAAGGTACAAGACAAATAAAGAAAAAAGGAGTAAAGGGAACGATACGTGGCTTCACGACTGGTGAGTGGTGACAGCAATATATTGCAGCTGTCATGGACTCAAATATTTGTTTATGGAATCAAAAAAAACCAAGTAAAATCTGACCAATTTTTTTAATAATTTAAAGATTATTTTAACGTTAAAATTAAAAGTAAGAACTTCAAAAATAAAAAAAGTTATATGATAGTTTATCTTTTTGTTCAAATCCATTTACAGAATGCAATATAATTATTACGTTACCTTTTTCAATATCACCCATTATCTATTATTATTATTTTATATGTTTTTATACACTAAAAAATCAAGTTAAGGATTAACATATTTTATATAATTTTATAATTTATTATTTATACTAATTTTATTATAATTTACACTAAAAAGTCAATTGATGTATGATTTAAATGTTTTCTTTCCCTTATTTATGCTACTTTATATGCATATACAAGGTAGACAAGAGCGAGATCCTACATAGAAGCGGGGAGGGGTCATAGGAGCGTAGAACGTAGGTTCGTAGCACGGAACGTAAGCTCCTACCAAAAATATTAAAATACATTTTAATATAAATATATAATAATATACATAAATAATTTCTATTATATAAACAATATATGTTTATGTTTACTAGTATTTATATTTTTTTCAATTTTATTATAAGAAATTAAGCAATATTAAATGAATTTTATACTAGTTTAAACAAATAAATTAAATGAATGTTATATAGTTTAAACAAATATATTGTTATATTGTGTGGTGTTGGGAAAAAAAAAAGGCGTGACTAGTTTTTTTACTGTTGGGCTTATTGGAAGGCCCATAACCCATTACCAACCGTGACATTTTAATATTTGAAGGCCCATAACCCTGCTGAACCCTAAGCCTCTTCCTTGTGTCGTTCCTTCTTCTTCAGCCGCATCCCTTTTTCTTCTTCTTCTTCTTCTCAGATAACGCATAAATGAGAAAACGAACGAAATGTAGGTAGGGAGAGGGAGAGTCGCCTCACAGGGACACGAACGGCTGCATACTAACGGCGTAAGCACCGAGATTGGAGAACACGAACGCAGGAAGCAGAAAAAGGGGTTCTGTCGTAGGAAGAGGGGGGAAGAGCTGCGCAATTAGGGTTTTCACCCCCAATATATCAGTTTAAAAGAACCGGGTCGCGAACCGGGTAAACTCAAAAACGCTGCGTTTTGCGAAATTGTGCAGGATCGCGAGTTCGTCGAGTTCGTCCGCTCCTATGCCTCTCCAAACGCTCTTGCTCGCCGGGAATGTCGCTCCTGCCAGCGTCCCTGCAAGTCACGATCCTGCGTAGGTGCGAGATCGTTGAGGGGTAGTAGGAGCGTAGGATCGTCCGCTCCTACGCCCCGGAGCGCGCTCTTGTCTACCATGTGCATATACACATGGTTGTGACTTGTGAAACTGAAGATTCTACGTAGGATCGGGAAGGGGTCACAGGATCGTAAATTGTGGGATCATAAGATCCTACCAAAAACATTAAAATATATTTTAATATATAAATATGATAATATAATAAATTAATAGTGTAAAATTATAAATATAACTGAGGTATGAATGTAGATAATTATTTTATTGTTGATGTTTTAACATTGTGTTATATTTAAAATTGTGATTATGAAAAGAAAAAAATTCTAATGGGAATAAATCAGTTTATAAATCATAAAATTCATAAAATAAGATTAAAGAATTGATGTATTTATGTGGGCTGTATAAAATTAAAGCCCCCAACAGCCCAGCCCAACAAGTTTAGATGCTTGACCTAAAAGACAACACGTATAGAAGCTTGACCTAAAAAACAAATGTTTGTTGGCGCCCCACAGAATAGAGGGTGACACTGGCGCATAAGTCCTGCAGTTGCAAAAGCCGCACGAAGGGTCGATGGCTGAAGGAGAAGGAGAAGGGTTAGAAACGGGTTTGAAAACCCTAAATCCGGGCACGCGCAGAGAGAGACGCTCTGGCGATCTTCCCCGACGATCTCGCCGCGCTCCTCCTGTGATTTCGCCGCCGCTCCACCTCACTGATGGTGGCAAATCGCATGGAATCGTGCGCTCCTACGAGTTGTCGCGCGCGTTTGACAACCATGCGTATACATGAATTTATATGTATATCTATGAGTTTCATGAATTTTGTGGAATCTTACTATTCGTGTTACGATTCCACGATTTACGATTTTACTTTCCCTTTTTGATTTTACGTAAAATCTCTATTTTAACTACCTTGCTTGACATTTTGAAGGAAACATGAATGTTAGATTGCAAACAATTCAACACCTTTATGGATCCTAACGTCAAACTCATGCCAGATAAAGGAGAACCCAATTTAGACCCAAGGAGATATCTGAGATAAGTAGGGAAGTTAAATTATCTTACTATAACCAGGCTTGACATATCCTTTGTTGTTAGTATCACGAGCCCATTTCTTAATTCTCCTTGTGATAGTCATAGGGATGCCATGGTTCGAATCTAAAGATACATCAAAAGTTTTCCCAACAACAGAGGAGTAGGTCTAAATCTAAAGCATGTAAACAACTGGAAAAAAAAAATATCTCCTTCAAATATATTTGTAAGAAATATTGAAAAATTGAAGCGCATCTTATTTTGTGTATCTCTGGACCATGATAAAAAAATCAAACTCAAGTACCTGGTTATCCATTCCAATGTCCCAACAGAAACCTTTTTGTTATCAACGGTTGCAACAGCACCAGATCCAGGTTCTTCCAGGTATGTTCCATCTGCTACCTGCAAATTTTGCTGTAAGGCATAAGCTGACACTTCATCAATTTCAGGACAAAAAGTTAATACACTTGAAATATGAAATGCACACATTACTACCAGTATGTTCTATTCTATGGAGCTCATTAGTTAGTCAGACTACCAAAATACTATATAAAGTGCTATTAATGAACCAGTCTCCTATAGATAGGATAACAGAAAATGACTGAAAAAGGGTAGAAAAAGTTTAAAACCCATTGGCATAGCTTCTAGAAAAAGATAGCATCTCAGTTGCAAACATATCATGCAATGTTCCTGAGATAACCCCAAATGGGGAGAACAAAATTAAACATTGTCAAGAAATGACATGAGAACCTTAGCGTCATGACAATTAACTGCCTGAGCAGCATCCACAATTGCCTTCCCAACTGGATGTAATGAATTTGATTCTACAGCAGCTGCTAACCTCAGAACTTCAACATCAGGCAAAGCATTTTCTTTAGTTTGGCTGCATTAAGAAGGCAATGTTATATCACCTTTTAGTTGCATAACTTCAGCTAAAGAAATCATATATATTCAGAGTACAGACACTATTTCCGATCATGTATTAACAACATGGGAATGGCTTCTCTCATGATTATTCATGGTTAAATACTTAAACCTGATTCTATTCCGACAGGAAAATATATATCACCTTGTGTAAACAAATAACTAGACAAAGTCAACATTTTAAAGAAAATAATCTTTCCAAATGAATTGATTGTGATAAATGAACAATTTTTTTTCCCCTACACTACCTTGAATTTGCATTTTCTATGCATGTAGGAGTGACAATCTTTGTCACAACAGGTTTACCGACCGTGAGAGTCCCTGTTTTGTCAAACACAACAGTGTTTACCATGGCAAACTTCTCTAGGATGTTTCCACCACGCAAAAGTAATCCTCTTTTAGCCCCCAAAGAAGTTCCAACCTGTTAAACACACGCAAATCAGACACGGCAATGAGTAAGGTGGTGACGGATGTGGTCTCTGTAAAGATTTTACCAGCACAGCAGTAGGTGTGGCTAAACCAAGTGCACATGGACAAGCAACAACCTGCATCAATAAACAAGTATTACCATCAGAACAGATATTAGAATTTTCATTTAAGCACTATCTGAAAATTGAAAGCTCAAAATAGGCTTATTTCCTCTTTCTTATTAAGGAAAATAAGAACTAAAACAAGCAGCTGGACTGTGTATCAAATTAATTTTGCCTTCCAAAGCCACTCATCTATATAAAAGAATCAGTTAATTGGACTAAGAACTACTTGTGAGCGTATGTCAACAAAACTTAAAGTGCCCAACAGCTCTTATGACATGTCAAAAAATATTCAATCTAAAGGACTAAGCCATAATGAAAGAACCAAACAAACAGATTTTTACAATTCTGACTAACATTATATAGATGAAAAAAAAAACGCCCAAGTTGCCTTGTGATTCAAAATATGTGACGGGATATATGATCCCATAAAAAACATACCAGCACACTGCAAGCAAGCTGCAAAGCCAGTGAAACTGCACTTCCTTGATATACAGCAGCAGGTAAAATGTGTGTGCCAAACATACTCCAAAATGAAAACGTGGTAACAGAAACTGCCATTACTCCATAAGTGAAGTATCCTGCTACCTGGATTCACAAAATGCTGTTTCTCGATTTAGTGGAAGATATATAAGCAAAAAGATAATTGAAGAGAACATGTTGCTAGCATTCCTCTAATTGAAAATGCCTATAACACCACCACACGACCATATACACAGATTGATAAAGTTCTAGAGTGAAAAAAGAACAGAAAAATCTGATATTAGATCTGAAAATATCTGTACATATTGATCTCAGCTATTACAGTAGTATTTATATTGGTTCAGTTGGGTTTAACACCAGGTACAACGACTCAAAATTTAGAATAATAGGAACTTTTATTCGTCCATATTGGGAAAAACCCAAGTCCCACATCGACTAAGGATAAAACCTAAAAAGAGTTTATAAAAAATGAGAACCTCTCACCATACAAGCGGGTTTTGTAAGGTTGAGTTAGGCCAAAAAATCTAATACGGTATCAGAGTCTATCCAAGATCCGTTGGGCAACCCGGATCGCGCTCCAAATGTCTAGTCCTTGGCACGGGAGGTGGAGTGTTGAGACTCCCACATTGGATAGTGATATGACTTGATTAGTGGTTATAAGTGGGGGCAACCCTCACCCCACAAGCTAACTTTTGGGGTTTGAGTTAGGCCTAATTCCAAATTCTAATAGTCCAAAACAATACAGTAATGAAGGATACGGTATGTATCAATTAAATAATAAATAGAGATTGTCTCTATTACAAATCTAACGAAGGTTATCAAATCTAGATTCGGATTATTACCCGGAAGAACAATTTCCGAAGACTCATTTGAGTCTTATTATGAAACGTAAGATGCATGATCAATAAATGCACAATAACATAGAGACACGATTGTTACCCAGATCCAATACCTCTTACACACACACATAGTGTAACACCCCAAATTTCTAAGCTAAGTTGAGAATAAGTTATGAGAAGAATTGTGTGATTGTATTCAAGCTTAGTTTGATTTTAAAGTGAGTGGATATAATTACACAAAGTTTTGATAAGAAAGTTAATGGGTTTGAGTTGAGGAATAAGTTGGATTTAATCCTAAGATGGTTAAAGGTGTTGTTTTGTAGTTATGGAAGTTAATTTGAGAAGAAAGTTTCAAGGTTTGGTGTTAGAACTAAGTTTTCTTGGTTTTTCTGCAGTGTGAATCGATTCTTATAACCCAGGAATCGATTCACAGCATTAAAAATCCATAGGCATCGAATTTTAGCAGTGGGAATCGATTCACAGAAGCCAGGAATCGATTCACATAAGACAAAGCATCGGGACTCGTGATGCAGAATCGATTCAGTCATTAAAACTGCGATTCAGGCACTTTTTACACTGTGTGAATCGATTCACACTATGCTGTGAATCGATTCACAACTGCAGAAATGTTTAAAAATGTTGTTTCAACGAGCAGAATGCGAAAATAAAGAAAAAAGGGAAGGAAAAGAAGAGAAAGGGAAAGGAGAAAGAGGAAATGAGAGTTAGGGTTTCACTCTTTGAGAAGGATTGAAGAGATTCATGTTAGATTTCTTCAATCACTTGCCTAAATGGAGAGTTTGAGAGTTGAGATTTGGGTATTTTGAAGATTTGGGTTTGAACCCTAGAGAGAAGAAGAAGAAGCACGAATTGGAGAAGAATAAGGGGGAGAAGACCAAGCTCCAGCAAGGATGGCTCAAGTTCTTGGATTGAGAAGGAAGATTGAAGGTTGAAGATCAAGATTTGAGAAGTATTTGGAGAAGCCCCAAGTTGAGCAAAGAGGGAAAAGCTTGAAGAGGAGCAAAGAGTCCAAAGTTCAACCTTCCTAGCTCAATGTCTTGAAGAATAGAGGTGAGTTCTTCAACCCTTAGGTGATAGGCACCCATAAGTCCCACATATAGAAATTTCTCTTCCTTTAGTAACATGTGAACCTTAGGTTCAAGTTAGGTTTTAAATACCTATAAGAGGTTGAGTTGTTATTGTTATCATTGTTATGATTGTATAGTGGGCTTGGTTAAAAGAGGTTGGCAACTACCCCCAACCCCCCACTTGAATGTATGTTTGATGTTTTCTCTCTTGAGAACTCCATAGAGTTTCAAGGGATGAGTTAATGTATGTGTTGTCCATTAATTTGGTGAATTGTGAGGCTTGTCAATGAGCCATAAGCTTAAGTCAAAGAGGTCAAAGAAAGGACCCTAGGAAAAGTATGTGATAGGAAGAATGTGTGAATTAGTGTTCATGATTTGGTGTAATTCATATTATGAATAAAGTATGTGAATGTCTAAAGTAGATAATTATGATTGACATAAGTCTTATTATGAGCATATCATGTTTTAACCTCTAAGTGAGTAATTAGATAAAAAGGAATGCTATTAATGTAAGCTTGATTCATTGAAATAATTGTAATTTCCTTGAATAGTTAAGAAATGAGGATGATGTTAATAAATCCTAGTTAGCCAAGTTGCATTTCTATGAACATGCATAAAAGCATAAGCATAAGCTAAAGTCCATGGCAAGACTCCTCTATTTAAAGGAGTAGATCGGTTTGGTTAGCCAAGTGGGACGCCCTTGGATGGTTATGATGTCTAACCACCATACCAAAAGCGTGTAATTGGGGTCTAGGGACCAAAGCCTACGACATTACCCAATAACACAAAGCAAAGGAGAATAAAAAAAATTAATATTCTCAGCAAAAAGATGCATTACATTGCATAGCCTCATATTATATATCTTCTTATGAATGGTATAATATGTGAAGTGATGTTAAGTTTATGAATGTTAATGAATTCCTTGCATATATATATATATATATATATATATTCGGAATTAGCTTAATTAATCGTATGAAATCTTGGATAGCACATCCGTAGTCGCTTAATTATTATATAGTAATGGTGCCTAGAAGTAGAAAGAGATGTGATAAGATCAATTTCAATACTATAAAGAAAAGCAAAGAAGTGCTAAGTATAAAGTAAGTAAGTAAAGAAGAACTAAATCTTCTTAGTTAAGAAAGTTTGCACTTACGTAGCATTGGATTAGTTGTGCTAGATATAGCTAAAGAAGTAATGTTTGAATTAGTCTTTGCAGGCTAGTAAGGATGGATGAGAGAACGATGAGGAGTCAGGGAAAGGCTCACTGAGATTTATAATCTCACCCTATTCCTTTTATTTGTTTTCAGATAAGCAGGTACCGAAGACGATGAGACGAAGCTCCAAGCTTGGGACTCATAGGCTAGTTTTGTATTGTAATGGAAATTTTATATTCCAAGTTATGTATAATATGTAATCTATTTATTAGATTAATGAATTAAGTTTAATTTATGACTTGGATTACTGTAATCAAGTTTGTAAATTATTAGAAATTCCTGTGCTTTAATGTAATTTGTCGTACTTTCAATTATGTTGAGGTGCGAGTGTTACACATAACATAAATGCACACCTTTTGTAAAGAGACATTCGCATTACTATTTGCTTATTAGTACATAGGCGACATCTAATATGCCGCACCTTTATAGATGCGGCACATGCCTCAATTTTCTCAGCCGTAGGATTGCACAGGGTTACACACCTTATGGTGAAACCCTTTTACCTAATTCCTCCCTCTCTCAAATGTTCCTCTCCCCTTCCCCGATGGCTTACGAAATGGGATACACACAACGAGACGACAGAAGGGAGGTTCGCGACGTGCTCCACAGTGGTGGAGCTTGGGCAAGGTCGACGGCAACATTCAAGGCTTGACGACCAAGGAGGTTTAGGACCATCACAGTGAGGTTCGCAGGTTCATGATGGGGACTTTGGATGGTGGCGCGGCTTGACGAGATGACGACGTGCGGCAGCTTTTCGCGGATTGGCGTGGGGGGGATAGTTCGGGATGGCAGGCGGAGGAGGTGGGTTTGGTCCTGTTAACAGGTTTCCTACGAGACTGATTAGCAAAGGAAGAGGGTTTCTGGTTATGTGTGAGAGAGAGAGAGAGAGCTGGTGATGGTGTTCAGGGGAGAAGGTGGTGCTGTCAATTTGCTCAAGGTAAGGAAAGACTATGGTGAACATTGTTACTGGTTCTGGTGTGCAAATGGATTTTTGGCTTGATGGGGGAAATGGTTCTCGAAAACCAAGGAAGAAGATGGTGTATATGAGGTTGATGATGGTTCCTAGTGAAAAATCATGGGAGTTTTTGGAGAAAATTGTGAGTATTCTTGTATCGCTTCTGGCCTCCCTCCATCATGACATCGAGGTGAATGTTAAGTTGGCAATAGCAGAGAGAGCGGAGGAGGAGAAAAGGGGGTGAGGATGGAGTTAGGGTTTGGATGTGGTGGGGAAGGTCCATGATAAGATCATGTGGAATTATCGGATTGAAGGGTGGAAATTGTTATTAACAACTGAGGCATGGTGCAGCACCTATAAATTGTTGCACCTTAGAATTCGCATAATACATGAAAATATTAGTAGTCAATATATGATGATCACAATGTATAATAAAATACTTGTGATCATAACAATTGGGCATAGTTGCATATGTTTCCCCCACCCATATCAAAATACATTCTTTCTACTATGAATGCATCACAAAAAAAATACAATTCCGTGTCTTTAGTTATATATATATATGTGTGTGTGTGTGTTAAATGTATCTTTGCCATGTCGTATCGTGATTTTTTTAAAATTTCCATATTTGTGTCGTATCGTACTACGTGTCCGGACTTCTTAGATAAAATTCAAGTAACAGAAGTACAATCATCAATAAAGGAGCCTAGCACCAGAAAATTAGGAATGATAGATGGACCCCAAATATCACTGTGAATAGGAGAAAAAGGGAACATATCTGCTTTATTGCAAATTGGAAATGGTATACGCTTGTGTTTAGCAAGCTTATACACTTCACAATGGACATTTTCAGCATTTGAACCTCTAAACAAAGAAGGAAAGAGAATTTTAATAACTCTAAAGGATGGAGGTCCAAGTCTATTGTGATTGACCCAAATCTTCTTTTTATTGACAGAAACTGATTTTGAATTGAAAGAGTGGGATAATTCATCTAGGTTTAGTGTTTCAAGGTAGTAGATGCCATTCTATTCCCTATCAAGTTTAATCATCCTCCCCAAGTCCTTGTCACCAGAAACACAAGAATTATGGTGGAAAATCACAGTGCAATATAAATCTTGAGTGAGTTTGTGTATTGAGATTTGAGACGAGGATTGTAGACAACTTAGGGACATGGAGAACATTTTCTAAGGTCACTAATGAACTATTTTGGTATCTCCTATGCCTGCAACAGTGGTCAAAGATCCATCAGAAGTGGCTATTTTCTTACTGCTTGGACAAGGAGAACATGTGAGAAAATTATCGGATGTCTTTGTCAAATGATCTGACACCTTGAGCTTGTCTTTAAGTTCTAAAAATTGAGTAGGAGACAGGCCTTTAGTGAGGAGACTGCACACTAATCTTGAGATGGAATGTGTAGCACCTAAAGGCTTTTGTTGATGACCTATTCTCAAACAAAAAAGAGGTCCAACTCCAAGTGTTTCATTTTAGCTTGAACGATTGGGTTGTGAGATAGTGCCATAGTGCTCAAGTCGTCAAAATAGATGGTGGGAGCTGAAATAGAAACATTAAGCTTTTTCAGCAATGTTTGAACACATATAAGATTTCAGCCGCAATAGCAGCTAGACTGATATTCGGCCTTGGTGTTGGAGCGGGTCACCACTATCTACATTTTTAGACTATCATGATATTATTTTAGAGTTGAGGAAGACATGAAGCCTAATGTAGAGTGATGGTTATCAGGAACAGACACCTGCATCAAAAAATGCAGATACAACAGAAGCAAGGGACATGAAATAGAGGCTGGCTGCAGATGAAATCCATAACTAAGAGTCCCCCTAAGATAATGAAGAATCCTTTTGACAGCTTTCCAATGAGACTCCAAGGGTTATTGCTGAATATCAATATATTCAATGATATATTTCAATGTACAGGAATCCTCTCTTTTATAGAGGAAGAATACAATCAGAAATTAATTACAAAATAATGGTAATAATAAGGCTACCTAAATAGGAACAACTAAAAAGGAAAAATAAGATATATAGAGGAATATTCTAGAATATTAAATAGGACAGCCTGTCAACACTCCCCCTCAAGCTGGCTTGAAGATATCTTCCATGGACAGCTTGCTGGTTATGTTCTCAAAAGGTTTCTTGGGCAATCCCTTGGTTAAGACATCTGCTAACTGTTCTGCAGTAGGAATATAAGTCATACATATCTGTCCCCTTTCTATTTTTTCCTTGATGAAGTGCTTGTCAACTTCCACATGTTTGGTCCGGTCATGCAGGACTGGGTTGTGTGCAATAGATATTGCAGACTTATTGTCACAATACAGCTTTATAGGTGGAGAATTATAAGCCTTCAATTCTTTTAGAAGCTTTTCCACCCACAATCCCTCACAAATTCCATGAGCCACTGCTCTAAATTCAGCTTCTGCACTACTCCTTGCTACAACACTTTGTTTCTTACTTCTCCAACTAACTAGATTTCCCCCAACAAAGGTGCAATAGCCTGATGTTGATCTTCGATCAGTTATACTTCCAGCCCAATCTGCATCAGTGTAGACTTCTACTTGACGGTGTCCACGGTTTCTATAGAGTAATCCTTTCCCAGGTGACCCTTTCAAGTACCTTAAAATCCTAAAGACAGCCTCTTGATGTTCTGGTCCTGGTGCATGCATAAATTGGCTCACCATGCTCACGGCAAAGGCTATGTCTGGACGCGTGTGAGATAGGTATATTAGCCTTCCCACCAACCGCTGATACCTTCCTTTATCCACTGTAGCTCCAGTTTCAGCTGGTTGTAACTTTATATTGGGCTCCATAGGTGTCTCAGCAGCTTTACATCCAGTTAATCCTGTTTCTTTCAAAAGGTCTAGAATGTACTTCCGCTGATTCATAAAAATACCTTCCTTTGATCTAGCAAATTCAATTCCAAGGAAGTATTTTAAGGAAGTAAACTCTTTGATTTCAAAGACTTTGGCAAGCCTCTCCTTCAAGTTTTGAGCTCAAACTATCATCACTGTTAATATAATGTCATCCACATACACAATCAAGATAGCAATTTTGTTAGTTGCGGAATGCTTATAAAACAGTGTATGATCAGCTTGACTTTGGATATAACCAAGCCCTTTTACCGCGGTTCCAAACCTCTCAAACCATGCTCTAGGAGATTGTTTCAACCCATATAGTGACTTCTTTAGTCTACACACCTTATTCCTTCCAAGTTCTTCCTCAAATCCAGGGGGAAGACTCATAAATACTTCTTCCTCCAGTTCCCCATTCAAAAAAGCATTCTTTACATCCAATTGATGTAAAGGCCAATTGAAATTGGCAGCAAGAGATAAGAGAATCCGTACAGAATTAAGTTTAGCTACTGGAGCAAAGGTCTCCTGATAATCCACACCGTAAGTTTGAGTGAATCCCTTTGCTACCAATCTAGCCTTATACCTCTCCACACTTCCATCTGCCTTGCACTTGATGGTAAAGACCCACTTACACCCCACCTTTCTTTTATCACGAGGCAAGTTTACAATCTCCCACGTTTTATTTTTCTTAAGTGCATTGAGCTCATCTAGATTTGCTAATTTCGATTGGGATCATCTAGTGCTTCCTCAATGTTTCTAGGCACAAACAAATTAGTAATTTTAGAGGTAAAGGCTCGGTGATTTTGAGAAAGGTTTTGGTAGGAGACATAATTGGAAATGGGATGGTTTGTACTTGTTTTGGGTGGTTTTTTGGTGCAAGTTCTGGTTCCTTTCCTAAGGGCTATGGGTAAATCAATATTGGAGGTAGAGATTTCAGAATTACCTGGAAGTTCTTGTAGACTGTCTGTTAGACCATCTCTCGGGGTTGCTGGTTGACTGGATGCAGGAATGATGGACTGATTTCTGGTCCTTTGAGGATATTTCCGAACATAAACACGAAGCTCCTGTTTGGATTGTGGTATTTCTTCCCCTGTCCGGGTGCCACCTAAGTCTGGGACCACGTTACCCTCATCAATTTCAGCACTAGTATCCACATGTTCTTGTGGGTTATGATCATCTGTTTGGTCTATATCCTTGGTACATAAAACAGGGGTTGGCACAGGTTCATTTAAAAAATTGTCTTCATTCACATTCTGCCCCTGAAGGGAATTTTTCTGATAAAAAGGTTGATGTTCTAAGAATGTAACATCCATGCTAATATGAACCTTCTTTGTGGTAGGGTTAAAACACTTATACCCCTTTTGGTTGGGAGAATATCCAACGAAAATGCATTTTTCTGCCCTTGGATCTAGTTTAGACCGAAAATTAGGTGTATACATAAAAGCAGTCTTGACAAACACTTTTAAAGGTAAGTCAAGATGCAATCGACATCTTTGGAAAAAATGTTTTGAAAGTGTCCAAAGGTGTGCGATAATTTAACACGGGTTGGCATTACATTTATGAGATAATTTCTTTGTTAGAACAACATCCCCCATAAAAACTTTGGAACATTGCTCTCAAACATAATGGCACGAGCTATTTCAAGGAGGTGTCTATTTTTCCTTTCGGCGGTGCCATTACATTGAGGCGTGTTTGGGCATGTTGGTGATCTTTGAATACCTTTAAGTTGGAGAAATTCTTTGAGATTCTTATTAAAATATTCAAGATCTTATTATCAACTTCTCAAAATGGAGATTTTTGTGTCAAATTGAGTTTCTACCATTTGTGAAAAACATTTAAATAGATTAGGAACTTCTGACTTTTCATTCATAAGATAGACCCAACACAACCGGGTATGATCATCAATGAAGGTCACAAACCACCTTTTTCCAAATTGAGTTGTAATTTTAGATGGACTCCACACATCACTATGGATTAAATGAAAAGGTTTAGATGCATGATAAGGTTGAGAGGAATAAGTAGCTTTGTGACTTTTAGCAAGAACACAACTTTCACATTCAAAAGAAGAACAATCAACATTGTTAAATAAGTTTGGAAGTAAATGCCTAAGATATTGAAAATTAGGGTGCCCTAGTCTATTATGCCAGAGCATTATTTGGTCCCTTACAGGGGTAGAGCTTATACCACTAAGGCCATGAGCAACTTTATTCTCGAAAGCATCCTCAAAGTAATAGAGTCCGTCCATCATTTTAGCACTGCCAATCATCTTCCCCGAAGTCCGGTCCTGAAAAATACAATGAGTATCAAAGAACTTCACATTGCAATTAGAATCTTTGCAAATTTTACTAACAGAGAGAAGGTTACAAGAGAGTTTTGGTACATGCATTACATTTTTTAAAACAACATGTTGGGATAAAGTAATTTTTCCTTCTCCTGCAATTGGTGAAAAACTACCATCTGCAATTCTAATTTTTTTATTTCCAGGACAGGGAGAATAAGTTTGAAATAGGGAGGAGAGGCTTGTCATGTGGTCGGAGGCACCTGAATCAATGATCCATGGTGCACACATATTTGAGGTGCAATTTAAAGAGAAAGAGGTACTAAAATTACCTGTTTGTGCCAGAGAAGCATTAGGAATACCAGGTAAAGAACTAGACTTTAACAACCTTAGGAGTTCCTCGACTTGCTCCTTGTTCAGAGTGGTCTTTTCTGCCTCATGAGCCGTAGGGAATGATTTGGGTGCTCTAGGACCTGTTTTGCTGACTTTTATGTGTGCTGGTCTCCCATTCAGTTTCCAGCAAGTTTCTCGAGTGTGGCGCGGCTTGTTGCAGTGGTCACACCAGAGACTTGATGAGTTCTTACGGATTGTGAACTCTTAAAGGCGATAGAGTCGACAATCAAAGCGTTGGTCTCGTAAGAGGTTAGATCGACCTTTGTTTTCCCATCATCACACTCTGCGAAGTTTCCTCCCTCCTAACCCGGCCAAAAATTTCACCCGGTGAGGTAAGGTTGCCGCCAGATGATCCTGCCTCGGACTTCATCAAGCTCCTCATTCAGACCTGCAAGAAACTGAAAGATTCGTCCTTCTTCCACTGTTTGCTGATGGTGTTTAGCATCCTCGGTCGACTTCCACTTGTAAGTGTTGAAGAGGTCAAGGTCCTGCCACACCCGCTTCAAGGAATGGAAGTATTTAGTGACATTGTCACTTCCCTGCCGAATTTCTCTAGCTTTCAGGGTGAGTTCATAAATCTGAGATTTATTTCCCAGATCAGAATACATCTCAGTCACGCTGTCCCATAATTCCTTGGCTGTAGAATAGCACAAGTAATTGCTGCTGATTTCTTCCTCCATGGAATTCACCAACCATGTCATTACCATGGAGTTTTCAGCATCCCACGTAGCATACTGTGGGTCAGTGGGACTCGGTTGAGGTCGATCACCAGTGAGATAACCAATTTTGCCTCTGCCTCGGATATACATCTGAGCAGTTGAGACCACCGAAGGTAGTTCGAGCCATTGAGTCGAAAGGAGGTGATTTGGATAGAGTGAGCCGCCGAAACCACTCCTTTGCTCCTGTTTTGGAATCGGCGTGTCTTTGGGGTGGAGTTCTCCTTCTCGGGTTGTGACTCATACATTGATCATCATTGGTGGTTGAGGAGCGCCAACCATGGTGATCTGAGAGAGAGGAGATAAATCGAGGCGGAATCAACAATGGCGGCGGTAGATCGCCGAAACCAGGAGAAGCGAAGGGCGTTCTCGAGCCAAACAGGGCGTTGAACGCGAGCGAACCAGAGCTCGTAGGTGGCGCGGTGGAAGCAGGCCAAGGTCGCGGCGGCGGAACGCGAAACAGGGGACGTTCTCGAACGCGAGCGAACCAGAGGTCGTAGGCGGCGCGGCGGAAGCAGGCCAAGGTCGCGGGCAAGCAAGGGTCGCGAGGCCAAGGTCGCGGGCAAGCAGGGTCGCGAGCGAACCAGAACTCCTAAATGGTCCAAGTTTTTCCTGCTCTTGATACCATGCTGAATATCAATATATTCAATGATATATTTCAATGTACAGGAATCCTCTCTTTTATAGAGGAAGAATACAATCAGAAATTAATTACAAAATAATGGTAATAATAAGGCTACCTAAATAGGAACAACTAAAAAGGAAAAATAAGATATATAGAGGAATATTCTAGAATATTAAATAGGACAGCCTGTCAACAGTTATGCCATGAATTGGCAGACTTTGTTGACAGCATAGGAGATTTCTAGCCAAATAATGGCGGCGTAGTACAAAACTCCCTTAATTGAGCAAGTGAACATAGTCAACGCCTTTTACTTTGATTGCTTATAACCTCCAACCATAGGAGAAGAGATACTTTTAGCTCAGATCATAATAGCTTTGGCTAGAAGATCTCATAGATATTTAGATTGAGTTAGAAGAAGAAAGCCATCAAAAAAATGTTTGACCTCAATTCCCAAAAAATAATCAAGTGTACTAAATTGTTTGAGAGCAAAGTCTGAGTGCAATTGAGAGATTAAATGCTGAATATAATTCCCTATAATGATGATACCATCGACATAAACCATAATATAAATTACTTGAAAAGAAGCAAAGTAGAAGAAAAGAAAGGGATCGCGTTTACTAGCAGTGAAGCCAAAACTGATCAGAGTAGATCCCAGCTTGTCAAACAATGCCCTCGGAGGCTTTCACGCCAGCAAGCTACTGTGGATCAGCAAAGGCCTGTTTTACACTTGTTGGTTCTCAACGAGCAAGGAGGTAGGGATTGAGTGAGGTTTTGCAATGTTTGATTTGGACATGGTTTGCATCGGATGAATGTTGGGAGGTCTGGCGGGTTGAGATACAAGAAGAATGGGAGAAATTGGACCAGTAGTTGTAGGAGAAACAAGAATAGACCTGTGGTAGACTGTCCTCGATGGAAAAATATCGATGCCCAGCTTTGTATCATCACTAAATCAACTATTCAGCCTTCCTTAAAGCAGATCTTTTGTGCTCATGAGACTCGTGAGGTTGTTTGGGAGCAGACTAAGGTTCTTTACACCAATGATACTCAAAGACTATATGGGGTTTGTTAAAACCTCATGAGTGATGGGTATTAAAGTCTATCCTAGATCTATTATTGGGCCACCCTTATTTGTCCACGCTCTAGATGTCCATTTCTATGCGAGAGGGGGTGTATTGAGATCCCACATTGACTAGAGTTATGGTCAAAGTAGTCTTTATAAAGGCTTGGCAATCTTCACCCCTTGAGCTAACTTTTGGGTTGAGTTAGGCCTGGCCCAAATTTTAAGAATAATTTTTAAGGCACAGAACATAAACATTATCATCAGCTATGACGCTTGTACCCCTAAGGCCAACTATAACAACACCCTCTCCCCCAAGATAAAAAATCCTGCACACCTAAACGATTCTGAGCTTGTAACACTAATTATATCCAGGTTCCATATTTTTTAGTCAAATTTATCAAGACTGGTTAATCTTCCAGGCAGAAGAAAGCATTAATAACAACGCTAAATTTGTAAATCAGAAGTCACAATTTGATGAATTTAACTCTGGCAATCAACCAGATCACTTAACTTAGAAACAAAACAAAACATGCTATAAAATAGCGAGATTCAGTAAGAGAACCTTGTCAGCCAACCGCTGTACAGGAGCTTCCCTACTTTGTGCCTCTTCAACTAGACGAACAATGTCACCAATGGAAGTCTCACCACCTGGTCTCCGCACCTCAATTGTAAGAGTTCCATTAAGATTTATACTTCCAGCTGCAACCTCACTCTGCAGGCATAAAACCCATCAATCAGTTACTTAAATTAACTTCCCAGTACTGCCACAGGTACAGAAATGTTAAAGGGCTGATCATATATCAACAGAAAATGTGAAGTGTGTCCATCATCAGTTAAGATGCACACATACAACGTTACCATTAAAACATAATAGTATTCTAGTTTAATTGACAAAGTGCACATAATGCCCGAACAAATTTCGAACCAATGATCACAGCATCCACCATTATTAAAAGGAACCAACAATACCTATAAGTTGTTTCAGAAGTCAAATAAATAAATTTCGGATTATAATAATATTCGTTGAGATAGAATTTACCCCAGGTATTTTTGTTACTGGCAGTAGCTCCCCAGTGAAACTCGACTCATCTACAGTACTTCTACCAGCTCTCACAATTCCATCAGCTGGAACACGATCCTAGAAAATAATATATATGTGGCTTTAAAGAAATAGCAAAGTAGTTATGATAAATATTTTATGCATGTCACTTCTCAAACTCTAAGCAGAATGTGTTTTAAACTTCAATCACATTTATCAACGGTTTAGCAGCACACACAGTATCATACTTGAGGAATTCGGAATCAAAGTGGTTAGATGGGTAATCCCTCCTTCCCCTCTTCCCTCAGTAGTGGACATAGAGCATATTGATGTCATCATTTTGTTCTTTTTCTTAAACACCTCACTGTATACTTTAATCATCCAAAGGCATGCTAATAAAAGTTGGTTTTTCTAAAAGAATACACAATGGAAGCCTCTTTGGATGCCAAAAAGGGGGTGAAGATTTTATAGGGCTGTATCCCAAACAGTTGATTTCCATTCTCATAAGTGAAATGAGCGAGGGCATGTAATATAAATTATAAAGATTTATATTAAAAGTTTTCTTTTTCGTATATGAGAATACGATGGGTAATCTCTCCTTCTCCTCTTCCTCAGTAGTGGACATAAAGCATATTGATGTCATCATTTTGTTCTTTTTATTAAACATCTCACTGTATATTTTAATCATCCAAAGACATGCTACTAAAAGTTGGTTTTTCTAAAAGAATACACAATGGAAGCTTCTTTGGATGCCAAAAAGGGGTGAAGATTTTATAGGGTTGTATCCGATAATATGTATATTCTGATATTACTTACTCCAGGTAATACGATAATTTGGTCTTCAATAGAAAGACTGTCAGAAGGAACTTCAACAACTGAGGTAACCTCTGTTTCCTCATTGTTAACTAGAAGGCGAGCTTTAGATGGCAATACGCTAAGAAGACCTGTCATATCACTGGTTGCTTTAATTTTAGCTCTTTGTTCAAGATTCCTTCCTAACAAGACAAATGCGATCAGCATAATAGGTTCCTCAAAAAAAGCCTTCCAACCCTGCATTAAAAATACCATTCAACAAATTAAACTTACATTGATTGTTATTGCATGTCCAGCTGCATAATTTCAACAAAACAAATATACTTTCTAGCTTCAGCTTAACAAATATATAGGCAAGCGCACAATGAGCATCCAAGTATAACAAACAGTCAATTTCCATTCTCGTAAGTAAAATGAGTGAGGCCTTGATGCAATATAAATTAGGTTTAAATATATGTTTAGTCCCCGCAAATATAGTGTTTTTCAGTTTTGGTCCCTATAAAAAAAAAAATTTAGATTCCCTCCCTGCAAAATCATAAGTCATCATTTTTGGTCCCTGCCGTCTATCTCCGTTAAAAAAACGCTGACTTGGCAAACGTTTTGCCATTTGGCCATGCTGACTCAACATTTAACATTTTAAATATATTAAAATCAAAATAAAAACGCAGAAATCGCTTCTGTGGTATCTTTTCCCCGCAAACGAAACTCCATCGCCTCGTCCCATTTGAACTTTGCAACCGCATCTTCATCTTCATCTTCTTACACACCTTTCTGCTTCTATGCGGTTCCTGACGCGAGCAGGCTTCACCCTCGCCGAAACGGCAACAATAGCAGTCGTTCCACTCACAGGAGGACCCCACCTTTACGATTGGGGAACCCTTCCATCGAGCCAAAATTGAAGCCTGACCAAAGGGTCCATCAAAATCAAAATGCGGACTTGGTGGGCTTGTGCGAAGAGGGTAGGCTCAATCAAGTTTTGGAACTCATGGAACTCATGTGGCAGTATGAAAGATGCACGCAGTGTGTTTGATACAATACCAGAGAGAAACATCAAATACACAAGTCTTCTTCTGCTTCCTTCTGCTGCTTCCTCCTCCTGCTTCCTTCTTCTTCCTCCCCCTGACCCTAAAATTGAAAATTGGGGAAAGAAAACAAACCCTAAAATTTCATATTTTCCAGCAAACCCTAAAATTGAAAATTGGGAATTTGAAAAATGGAAAAAAAACAACAAATCGAAGCACAAGAAGAAATAAACAAAACAAATCGAAGCTTTCCTCTGCTTCGTCTTCTTCGAGCTTTCCTTCGTGAGCATACTTTTTTTTTTTTTGATAAGAAATGGACCATATTTTGTTAATCTGATGAGGCAAAAAAAAAAAATGAGGCCATCTTATCCACATCATCATCCAAGTCATCATCTTGCTGACGTGGAACCTCCAGACTGGAGGTCTATTTGCCAAGTCAGCGTTTTTTTAACGGAGATTGACGGCAGGGACCAAAATGATGACTTGTGATTTTGTAGGGAGGGAATCTAAAAAAAAAAAATTTTACAGGGACCAAAACTGAAAAACGTTATATATGCAGGGACTAAACATATATTTAAACCTTATAAAGATTTATATTAAGTTTTCTTTTTCTTATATGAGAATATGATGATAGAACACTATTTAACTGAAGTAGACAAATCAGCATCAGCCTAAATCATATCCATAGTTGTCAATCCCGGATAGCGGCACGGAGCATCCAACCCCTATAAGATATTTTCATTTATTCTAGCTTATGAAGCTATATGGTTTTAGATAGAGGGAAGAGAAAAAAATAAAGACTTTGATTTATTATTATGGTTTGATATAATTGATGGTCTGATTTTATGATTCAAAAAACTAGATAGTAACCCTGATTTATAGCATCAGGGTTACTATCTAGTTTTTTGAATCATCAAATCAGATCATCAATTATATCAAACCATAATAATAAATCAAAGTCTTTATTTTTTTCTCTTCCCTCTATCTAAAACCATATAGCTTCATAAGCTAGAATAAATGAAAATATCTTATAACACCTCTTAAAGGCTTTCATTCCTAGTCCTATCTTGTTTAACGTGACCACTAATCCATCGTGACATTCTCATCAATGTTAAGGAATTCAAGTTTTCTATTTCCTTTAATTATTTCAAGTTAACTAAGTTACAAAATGTAGTCAGCAACTAAATGAATTCAAAATTACAAGTTAGAGATAACAAGTTTCAAAAATACATTTTACCAATTTTGGCAGCAATACAGCAAATGAACTGACTGTGAATGAAGATAATGCCCCAAGACCAACTAAGGTGTTCATGTTTGGTGCCCTTTTAAGAAGGCTTTTTAAGCCATCAAGGATAAGTTGGCGGCCGGGACCAAGTAACGTAAACAAAGACAAGGATAGATGAAACCCAGTGGAATGAAATGCATGGATCCATGGAGCCTTTGCTGCAAACAAATGAGAGAGATGGCCAACAAGACAGACAGCACAAAGAGCCCAAGAAACAGCTAGCTCACGACCTTGAAACAGCATATGAAAAAGAAAGGAAGCACATCAATTAGCCTCAGAAGTCACAGCAGATGAATCATCACAACCACTCAGAAATATCTTAAGTAGATTCTTGTGGCCACATTTAACATAAAAAAGATTTAAAAAGATGCTTACCACTTTCTCTTAATTGTCTATGCCTTTCCTCCATCTTCCTTTCAAAAATTTGTAGGAAATTTTCTCTTGTTGAATCTGCACTTTAGTCACGCAAACAAACATATCAAAGGAGAAAGCTAGCATAATTTAAACTACATACACGCCATAAGCTTCAGCTTAGCAACAGAATTTGATCACTCCGAAAATTGTAACTTGAACTAAGATAAAATTTAAAAATGAACAAATCATCTGATTGCTATAACCAGATTCGCCAAAACTATCAGCAAATACTACCATAAAGTAATTCTTGTTAAAAATAAAATTAACCACTCATCAGGCTAGTGATGTTCAAAGAGTGGTTGATTAGTCCTAGACTGAATCATCACTATGGTCCCCATGTAAAAAATAATATTCTTCATGCTTCAAGCCAATAAGCAGAAAAGCTTGAATCATATTCATGGTTATCATTATATATGATAAAGAGAACTCACTGAAGGGAGGGAAAAACATTATGACAGGAGAATATAGTTCCAACCATAATAAATATTGTATGTTTCTTACGCTACAGTGGGTAAAAAAAAATAAAATTACAGCAGCTGTAAACATTAATTGGATACACAATTATCATGCATACGAAACAAAACACAACTAACTTCACAGGATAAGAGTCCACAAAATTCTTGATAACTAAAGGATTGCTATTTTCAGATTCAGCATCAGCAAATTCTTCAAGATACAGAGGCGCCTGAACACAGACATAGCTCTCCAATACCCACCACGAGAAGCCACAGAGACTCGCCTACTGAAGGGAGAGCAAGGGAGAGCTTATAACATCAATAGTGGTTTTTAAGCCATCCTATAGATCTAAGAATGGTGGATATATATTTGAAAACAGTTTACTCATATGAAAGGTATTGTGGTGAACTTAAAACCTCACGATTTAAAGACATACCATTGACTCCAGACAAACATTTTTTTGCGTTTAATTATATGGTGAAATAACTCCATCAGTTGCTAGCTTCCTCGCCTGCCACTTAACCCACCAAGCTTCATATAAATTAAACGAACTCCACAACAAATGGGAACATCTTACCTCATTTGAAGTAATGACTGCTAAGTGGACAACTAGAGGAGTAAAGTATCCAATATCATATGTTACGTCTATTTGACAATTCAGCTAAATTTCGAAGCTTGAGAATCACACTTCAGAAAGAGTCCTGTTTATAAAGTTCCCGAATTGTAGTTTGGTAGAAAATCAGTTTCCCTTCATTTATACCCACACAATTTAAGAATTTACAACCAAAATCCTAGCTTCAACTTCAGTCCTTATATTATACTTGAACCTTTAACTACCACTAATATCAACAAGGACTTGGCTAATAAACTTTAGAGACGGTGGGAATCTAGAAATATAGAAATAGACAAAAATGAGGTGTATATATTTGTAGACATGAAACAAGGTATGAACCACCAACTCAGAGTGGTTGCTCACGCATAATGAGTTAAATATTTTAAAATATGGTTCACAAAAAGGAGTAATCTACATACAATAATGAAAGGCATGACTGAAATAGGTATTGCAAATATTTACTGCTTTACTCAATACTTGAATGACTATTCATCCCAGTCCCAGAAATACATAGACCAAAGATAGCAAGCCCATTGTACCAAGTATTTCTTCAATTAAAATTTAACAGGCAAGCCAAGGACATTAATAAGATGGGATGGGCATGGGTGTGAACAGTGAACAGATAACATAATAAAAGGATCGCAAAAAAGAATAACCAACCAAGCATGCAATTTATATGACGATTATCTGATTATGCATATGGCAAGGTACTAGAGCATCAGTAAGTAGCAAGGCAAGCCCTTGCTGAAGCTTATGGTAAGCGTTGACCATAGAACAAGACAACCTCCCATGCGCTAAATTTTTCTCAACCAAAAAACGCCAAAACATAAAAAAAAAAGACGCTATGTAGATGACCTTAAAATATACCTCGAAGGCAAGAATTGAAACCACAACTAGTTAAATGCTCTGCAAGCGTCTTCCCTAATTGTTTTTGCCAATTTGGTGCAGCTTTTGCTTCAGATACAGGCCAAACTATTGCTGTTTCTGTTGTTAAATTTACACTAGCAGATGACACTTGTGGCTGTCCATTAACGTAAAGAGTAAAAAACCAGGATTCAGATTACTGAAAAGTGAAAAAATTATATATGCGAGAATTTGAAGAATGTATAGAAGCTAATTTTTTCCTTTTGTTTATCTTTTTGTTCAGGAGAGAGAGAGAGAGAGAGAGAGGGGTTACAAAGGATATTCAAACAAATTAGACTGCCAATCTTTCTCTTCAACTAGATTTCAAACTTTTTTGAGGGAATAAGCATACAAAAAGCAAATTCAAATTTAAGAATTTTCAGTCACTAAACTACTAATTGCTTTGAACTATGTTCATGATTTTTCTACATCAATGCTAATAAAAAATCATCTACAAGAACACCCAAGAGAAATTAAAACACTGCATGCTTATCCCATTTCAACCAACTAGTCGTATAAACTTAGCAAAAATCCCTCAACATTACATCCATCACATCAGAAATAAGATAATGGAAGCATCATAATCAGATAAAATCCAAACATCAAAAACTCACTTGACTTTCTAGTATCCTTTTCACAGTAGCAGCACATCCCCCACATACCATTCCCTATGACGCACACAAACAAACTGAATAATCAAAAATCAAGAAAAATAATAAGAAAGAAAAAAACTCACTGAGTGAATAGTTCACACCGAAACATCAAGAATAATGACATCAGGCGAAAGAGGCGAAAGCTCTTGAACCGTGTCTCCAACCAATTTGATATTAGCATCTCCAGACTCACCGCCAGAACCGCCACCTCCTCCGCCATCGCCGGCTCCAGTGCCGCCATTTCCACCGCCGGCGGAAGAAGCAAAGGAAGCGGGGGAGCTCGAAACGCAACGCGTTCGGCACGGTGTTCGTGAAAGCAGTGCGTGGAAGGTGTGGAGCGAGGGCGAACACGGCACAGAAGCGAACGAGGCGGGGAAGCACGGAATGCGGAAGCGATTGTTGTAGGAAGCAACAATGCATTTGAGGTTGCGGCGGAGGAGCGCGCGATGAGGAGCTCCGGCGAAATAAGGGTGGAGCGCTCTGAAAAGCGCCATCTGCGCTGTCGTGGTGACGGAAAACGCAGAATCCATTGGATTTGAGGAGAATAGAGAAGAGTCGCACACTGGCTATAGCTATCCTATAATCTAGTCGCGCACATAGCTACGTTATCAGCTTACTTCGCTGCATTGCGTTTTCGAATTTTCTACTTTTGTTCGGTCTTGACTCCACTGAGGGTGAGAAAACCATTCATTTATCCATCCACTACGCTGTATCACACCGTTAATAACGTAGAAAAATGAAAGACAAAACTTATAGATAAAAGTCCAACTATCAAGATGAGAAAATCAAAAAAATTGTTACCAACTATGATACCACGTTTCAAGAAGTAAATAATGTAAAATTATTTCATAAATATTAATGTATATTTAACAAAAAAATATGAAGAACTTGATATAAGTTTTATTCAAAAATAAATAAAGAGAATTATTAAATACACTCCAAGTTTTGTTAGTATACACTCCCAATCAGCTTTTCTTTTTCTTTTTTTTCCTGTTTTTACCCTTTTCTAGAAATATATTTCCAAACAGAAGTTGTTAGGAAATATATTTCTGAAAAATCACTTAAACCCATTTTTAAAAAATATATTCATTATATCCAGACAAATTTTTAGTGCTCTAGAGATATATTTCCTGACACAGTTTTGGTTCTCTCCGAAAATATATTTTCGAAAGTCAGATACTTTTTGTGCTTTTTGATTCGACGGTCCCATGTGCTGGACCTCTAATCATACTACTACTACCCATTGGATTTTTTGACCACCACTAAATCTTCAATATTCACCGCAAAATGGTTGAACTTTCAAGGATAATTTGTTTATTTTTTGACTGAGAAAAATTCTAGAATTTTTTCTTAAAAAATTATAATGGGAAAAAATAAAATAAAAAATAGAGAGAAGGCGATATCTGATTTTGTGGATAATCAAGTGGCGTAGTTTGTGTTTGCATAGTAAGAATTTTAGAAAATATCACGTGAGTGCTTTGTTGGTGTTTTTAATTAATCATGTTTTTATCATTATTATTACCTTAGTTATCTACTTTGGGAAGAAAAGAAGAGGATTAATCAAACACTTTCTTTTGTTTTTCACATGGGTTATAATCTCGTTGCATCGATAGGTGAGCAAGATGATTACCCGAATTAAATGTGGTAATTCACTTACAATGTATTACCACTATGCTCAAAAAACACTAACTATCATGTGATCCAGAGTTTGGGACTATCAAATCAAAAAACACAAAAAGTAGTCTTCGAAAATATATTTCGAGAGAGAACCCAAAATGTATCCGGAAATATGAAGACAACTAAATATAGTCCGGAAATAAATCACCAGAAGGCAAATTTACGTGTGGATTGGGTTCAACATAACCAAAAATATATTTCCAAATAGGGATATTTTGGGAAAAATAAAAATAAAAACTTGACAGGGGTGTATGCTAGCAAAAATAGGAGTGTATTTAATAATTCCCATAAATAAATTCTTAAAAATAATTTGTGAAGGCTTAGATATATTTTTTGTCCCTATGACCATAAGGGTTTTGTTTTTTACCCCTGCAAATTTTTTCATTATTCATCCTTACAATTTTCAGCTTTTTGTTTTCGTCCTTCTCCATTAGTCTCTGTCACAGAAATGCTGATGTGGCTATGGCGCTGCAAACGGGTATCCACCTTACGCTATTGAGTCAGGTTAGTGAACACATGTGTCACTACTAACTCATATTTAATTATTTTTTAAATTAAAATTAACAAAAACATTAGTTCTATTATCCCTTCCCCTTCCCATATCCTCTGTCCCAACCTTTGTGCACCAACACGTCAACAAATTCAATCTTCACAACAATCTTGGGGGTTGTTGTTTGCCTGAATGGGCACCCTTGTTTCGCACCTCCTACATACAAAGAAAATGGATAAATCACGAGGGAAGGTGAGTGAGAGAGAAATAGAGAGGGAGACGATTCAAGAGAGGATAAGGGGAAGGGGTCGTCGCGAGCAGTCCGCGGTGACGGGGTGGAGCGAGAGAGTGGTTTGGGGAGAGGGGAGTGACTGGGACGAGAGGGAGATGAATTGAGAGAGAAGTGTGTTGGAGAAGGGAGAAATCCAGAGGTGTCGACGGCAACCTGCGGTGGTAGGGCTTCCAGACCCGTAGAGAGGAGATCCACTGGAGGGGAAAACTCGCGATAGCAGGAGCCGCACGCGATGGATGTGTATGGGGATGAGGTTGTTCCAGTCCTTCTCTGTTATTTTTATTTGATTCTCCTTTTTCCATTTGGAGGTATTGGATTTTGATGTTATTTCACTTTTTGTGCTTCTGTTGCTTCACTTCTCCGTCTTCCATTTTTGAGGATAAAAGAGGTGATGATTTTGTTTTGATCTTTGGTATGGATATGAGTTCTTTTTGTTTTAGGTTAAGTTTAGATGTGCCAGAACTTCATGTTATTTCTTGCATGTGAGTGAGTATGTTAATCCCGTTATTGGATTGGGGGTGAGGCAGATAGGGGTGGGTAGGGAAGAGGGAAAGGGAAAAGAAAACCCTAGGATGAGTTGGCATCCTAGGTTAAGTTAACAATTACGCATTCAACATTTTAATTGACGTGGCAATAACAGAATAAAAGTATGTTTGTCAACCCAGTGCCTAACTAACAAAGACTAACAAAGAGGATGGAAAATAAAAAGTTGGAAATTGTAGGGATGAGTAACAAAAAAACGTCATTCTCAAAGGCATGAAGGGCAACATATGTGTTATGCAAGTTAGGGACGCCGCTTGCTGTCAAAGACGTCTGACCGGTTATATCTTACACATTCTTATTATTAACTTAGCTAAGTTAACATAATACTCAAAGGCATGAAGGGGTTAACCCAAAAACATTGATTATTGATATTTATACAAGAATTCAAATTTACTTATTGTTATGAAATGTGATGTTAACGTGTGTGACCTCGCCATATATAGCAAGGTTTAGGGAGAGCTCACTAAGATTTATTTCGCACTCCTTATTTATCTTGTTTCATATAAGCAGGTTTGAAGTGGCCAAGGACCAGCCTAGGCTTTATGACTCATCTAGCGTATTATTTGTATTTTGTCAAGAAGTATTTGTAATAGCTAGAGGACTCCTTAGATTTCAGATTTATGTATTTAGAAATACCTTGTATTTTTTAGACATGGATTATGGTTTGTTACTTTAATTGTAACATTTGGGCTTTGTCCCACAAATTGACTATATTATGATGTTATGAATATGTGGTTCATACATATGTATTATGTGAGTTAGAGACGCCGCTTGCTGTCAAAGACGTCTGACCGGTTATATCTTACACATTCTTAATATTAACTTAGCTAAGTTAACATAATACTCAAAGTCATGGAGGGGTTAACCCAAAAACATCGATTATTAATATTTATACAAGAATTCAGATTTACTTATTGTTATGAAATGTGATGTTAACGTGTGTGACCTCACCATATATAGCGAGGTTTAGGGAGAGCTCATTGAGATTTATTTGTCACTCCTTATTTATCTTGTTTCATATAAGCAGGTTTGAAGCGGCCAAGGACCAACCTCGACTTTATGACTCATCTAGCGTATTATTTGTATTTTGTCAAGAAGTATTTGTAATAGCTAGAGGACTCCTTAGATTTTCAGATTTATGTATTTAGAAATACCTTGTATTTTTTAGACATGGATTATGGTTTGTTACTTTAATTGTAACATTTGGGCTTTGTCCCACAAATTGACTATATTATGATGTTATGAATGTGTGGTTCATACTTTTTATTCTAGATGTAAAAGCATGGTGTTACATTTTGAAATCAAATTAACAAGTATTCTATCCCTATAAAGCATAAATTAATTAATTATATTTTTAAAAAATGAAGATGCAATTGCTTAAAATTTTTTGAAGATGCAATTGCTTAAATTTTTTTATGTTTGAAATTTTCTAAATAACAATTTAATTAGTGCAATTTTATTTTAATGAAGTTTTTTGCAATGTATTATTTTTTAACATTGTTTTATATTTAGTTTTCTCTTTGAATTTGAACTTAAACTAACAAGGATCACATTCAGTGTATGAGAATCTGTTCGAAATAAGAAAATAAAAAACATTTAAATTATTAATTTAATTTGTAACCATTTTTTAAAATTATTTATAATAAAAATTAACTAAAATATAAACAATGCAATTGCTTCAATTTCTTTAATTTTTTATAGTTTATAGTTAGCTTGATTATGAAAAAAATTATTTTAGTGATGATTCATGTTACTGGTTATCTCTCTTTATTGGTAGTCAAGGTCCTATTCATTAACTTTTCAAGTTCCATTCATTTTTCCTTTTTCTTATAGACTTTTTTTAAAAATTTGGTAATACTGGATCTTCCACGTGTTGCCATTGTCACAAAAGCCTCATCCACATTAGTGAGTTTGCTGGTGGCTTCTAGGGTGGAATAGCATCGCATGTGGTTCATTCGTGGACCAGTAAAATGACCTGTTGTAAAATGTTATTTCGGTGCCATTTTTATAATATGTAAGTTTTATTAGGTTATATTTTAATATTTACATATTTGCAAAACAGTCCCAATTACAAACCCTAGATTTTACACCCAAATCGCCGCCTCTACACCACGTTCTTGGTGCATCGCAAAAACCAAAAACATGGGAGAGCTTGATGGTAGGAGCATGAAGGTGAAAGAAATAGAGAGATGGTGATATGGAGATGAGATAAACAAGGAGGTGAAGGATGAAAATGGAAGAAAGAGAGAAGAGAAGTGAGAGAGAGGTGGTGCCTAGGGCCACCAGCGGCGTAGTGGTGGTCGGGATCAGGCCGTATTCCGCAGCGACACTATGGGCACAACATACATTCTTTATTGGCTTTTATCGGTAAGTCATTATTTGCACTCAATTTTGAATCATATACATAAGATTTGATGCTTATAAGTAAAGTTCATTTAAATAGGAAATAGGGGGAGAAACTTCATATTTAGCATGCATCATTTTAGAAACTTTATTTTTTTTCCATGTTTTGTTGGTCATCAAGTTGGGAATTCTGATGTTGAATGATAATGGAAGGGTGGTAAGCGTTGATTGTAGGCGATGTTAATTTATTGGGTTCAGGTGGGAGAAGCTTGCAATGTTGATGGATCTAGGTGTGTAGGTGACAGGTTGGTGCTATAGTAGTGGTTCGAATATTAGGGGAGAGCGCAAACTGTGTTGGGGGTTGTTAAAAGTCGCAGAAGGAGACATAATCCTAATATGGTGGAGGATGAAGGAGCCCTAGGCCGCTAAAGGAGACGATGTTGCTCATGCCACTGCCGATGGGTCGTGGGGATGAGTGGTTGTCGTTGCTGCTGGGAAATGTCGAAGACGGAGAGTTGGGAACTTAGCACTATCGTCTATCAATGGTTCGATTAGCACTACAGCAAGCAAGGTTGCTTTGAAAATGTGAATATTACTAACATTTTGATGGTGGTGGGTAAACTGGCATGTGCACATTCTGGGGGATTTTTCATAGAACCAGATAAATGTCGATTCTCTTGAGAGTTAAATGGGGACAACAGTGACCTGAGAGAATCTCAATAGGGACCAAAACGTAAATCTTAATTTTAACTCCTAATACAGGCAACTGAAATAACAAGAAAAGAGAGAGAAATGATAGCAATAAAATATTAGTGAAATCGCTAATCCAACGGTCATAAATAATGGTTCACCAATGAACCATATGTGTAAGGGTTCACTTTAGAAGCCACCGAGTTTGCTAAAGATAAATATGTTTATTGAGTTTCACCTTGACTTTTGTGTTGTCAAATTCTAGGGTTCTATTTAGGTGCTTCTTTGTGGGCTTGTCGAATCTAATGGCTTGTACAAATTTCCAAATATTCTATCTAATTATGCTTCATCGACGACTTCAATTCCTAATCAATGTAGTCCACTTGTACTATGAAATTTGTACTCAATTCTGGTAATAACCACTTCTAATTGAAGTGAACTTGATTTTTATTTAGTGAGTTGTTTAGGTAAAGCTCACCACGTACCTTCTTCTTTATAAACTATTGTTTACTCTTCTTCACTTAAATTGGATTACAATGATATGTGGAGCTTGACTCCTTTTCTTTCTTCAAGTAATTTTATATATTATATAAATATAAACTACTTGGATGCCTATTCTTGATACACTTGAATCTATTTGTCGAGATCCATACTGGTAGCTTTTTTAGTATTTTATCAATTAAAAGTTGTGGTTGAAACACAATTCAATATGTCTAGCTCAAAGCATTATAAATAAATTGTGGTTGGGAGTCTAGACATTTTGTTAATTACTGAAATGATTTGTGGGGTGTTCGTTCCCTAATTTGCCCTTACACCATCACCAAATGGACTGTGATCATAAACATATTGTGGAGTTCGGTCTAACTCCTCTTGGTCATGTCTCATTACCTCTTAAATTCATGGATCATATATTTCTAATCTTATTGCGATTTCATCTCTCAATAATAGAGTTCCTTTTGCCAAGTTGTTATCTATCACCTTATTACAATTTCTTAAAGGTTTTTGTGTGTGATTGTCTTCCACTATTAAGACCCCACAAGAAAAATAAAATACGGTGTACATCTAAAGAATATATCATTCTAGGCTATTCTACGTACAAACGTCTTTCCTCATATGAAAAACTCTTAATCTCTAGGGATGTTATTTTTAACGAAATGTGTCTCCCTTATAAATATATGTTCCCCTCCATCACTACTTTGTGCCACTCACTCAACTCTTTTTTTCCTCTCTCATTGTCTTAAAATTAAGATGATTACAGTAATTGACTATGATAGCTAAGATCACGAAATGATGCCATAGCATTTTTTTACGAAATGCCATAGCAATTTAAGAACTAACTATATAAAGTGATAAACTTCTATCGGTCTCACAATGTATAGAAAGTGATTGACTTGAATCAACCTCACTATCATTACTCATTGAAAATAATTAGTTTTCCTCAGTTATAAACTTATAATAGAAATCAACATAAAAGGACTAAACTTTTTATTCAACGATCATTGAATAGTTAAGTTAGAGAGAGCTATAAATGCATATACAACACTTCTTTCCACCACAACTATAACCATATCCATAACCAGAGGTAGAGTGCAACCCCACATTTTTTAAAAATCACAAGTAAACTCATTTGTTGACAAAAAATTACAAGTGAAATCTTACCTTTTTGTATTTTATATATTTGAACCCACTGACTATAAGTTTTATATTCTATTCCACACACTCAGGGTCCTGGGTACACCACAATCCTCAACCACCGGTACCACCGCACCAGGGGCATCGCATCGAAAACCACACAATAAAAAATTGTGAATATCATATCCATGTTATCAATGAAATCACAGTCGTTGGAGATTTACGTTGGTCGTTGCTAGCACGAACAATAGAGCAAAACATAATAGAGAAGGAGACGAAATTTAAGACATCATCAACAACTTCCATTTGACCAAACTTGTAACATATGTGAATTAGGTTTTGTTGGCTTGCTCATGGATCTGGTGCACACAAAACAACATAACAAGTTAAAAAAACAAAAAACAAAAAACAAAAAACAAAAAATTTATGAGATTAACAAAATATAAATAGTATTAGTTTGAGTAGAATGAAGTCGCAATTGACGTACACCTCTATAGCATCATAATAATCAATTCAAGAGTAATGTTACAGACACTCTCTCTGACACTCTCTCTTAAACACTCTCTCAATGATTGGGTCACGTCACACTTTTTTTTTTCCAAAATCAACTATTAGATTGAAAGTTAAGATCATATAGATCATATCTGTAAATTTTAACATTAATCTGTAATAATTTGCTATGTCATCAAGATGCGTCCAGATTAACGTTATTTGTAATTACACCGTTGACGTTAATCTTGACGCATCTTGATGACATAGCAAATGATCATAGATTAATGTTAAAATTTACAGATATGTATGATAGTAACTTTCAATCCAATGGTTGATTTTGAAAAAAAAAAGTGTGACGTGGCCCAATCATTAAGAGAGTGTTTAAGAGAGAGTGTTAGAGAGAGTGTTTGTAGCATTCCTCTCAATTCAATCATACAAATATATGTTTGCAAACATATATGTGAATGAGAGATAAACAATGAAAAACCACTTTTGAAACTTTTTGCAAACCCAAGTTAGCGATGGTATAGAGACTCACGCAAACTTTGAGAAGTGAGATTATTGCTAGTGGTGTGAAAGTGGTGGATGCAACCATATATTTATAGGGAGTTTATAATAATCTATTTGTGAAAGGGGTGTTAACATGTTATTTGGCTAAAGAAATGGTTGGTGTGAGGATACATTTTCAACTTTTTTAATCTTGAAAAGTAAAGCAAGTAATTTTAACAAAAAAATTAATAAATTGATATTATATGTATGTGCATAATAATTTATGAACGTGTTAAAATGTTGATCATTGATTTCACCGTCAATGAATGAAATATTTTATTTTATCCTCTAAGATAATAACATAACCAAGTCCTAAATTTTTATCTTCACTAGAAAATTTAATGTTTATCCTTTTATTGTATCTATTAAATAAATATAATAACATTAATTTTGTAATAGTTATATAGAAAAAATAAATGGACACCGAAAAAAGAAAAACGAGATAAATTATATAACAAAATTGCATGAAATTTAGATTTTGTAAAATAATATATACTTTTAAAAGGAAAAATCATGAATTATATTCATTTTGAAAAAAAATAAGGATTAAAATATCTAAATATGGAAAATAATTTTTAAAATCATTTAACTCTTAATTATATTTTTAATCAGCTATTATTTCACCTTTTTAAGCCAATATCCAAATTTAAAAAATTCATATCCTAAAAATTTAATGATTTGAGTTCGATTGTTTTTATAAGCATTTAATGTTGATATGTGTTCTTCAATCCTTTTTTTTTGAAGATTTATCCGGACACCGATATTTGAACTTGCACCACAGTGAAATTGTCCTACAACAATTATCACGCAGACCAAGAATGCCAGTAACTGTGTTCTTCAATCCAACATTACGAAGTGGCGTTTAACACTAGAAACGGCACAAAAACCTTTCCAATCATTTGAAAAGTAATATAAGAGATTTAATTTTTTTTATAGGCAAATATTAGTTGTTAGTAATTGTTAAAAATGTTAGTTTTTCGAGTTTGAACCCGGGACCTCCAGTTTACACTCTTTCAGTGTCCCTTAACTCATCAACCGAGATTTAATTTCTTTGATAATGTACTTAAAGAAAAATAGCTAAAGATGCAATAATTAAATTTATCTAACGCATTATAGTTGCCCAACACTCCCTAGGGTCTATAGAAATTTTTTCTGTTCATTTCTTTTAATGTGAACTATATAAAAACTCACTATCCAAAGAATGGTTATCCGGAATTAGGGACCATTTTCAGTTCAAGACTATTCGCGCCGGGTTTATCATAAGTACCACATTGTATTGCTTTTCTTTTATTCAATGGAATGCGTTAGATTTTCTTGTCATAAAAAAAACTACATAAAAACTTTTCTTTTTCTAGAAATGGGAGGATTAAAATAAAAATAAAAATTAAAATAAAGAGAGAATGTATTAAATTAAAATTAGTGGTTTGACTTCTGCATGTTTGTTTTTTAAAAAAATTAATATTTATATACTAAATTTGTAAAGTTTGGTGTGAAAAGAATAAACATTTATGTGAAACGCTAATTTATAGCAATATATTATAGCGAATCCGTAGGTTTAAATATTTCATTTTAATTTAAAATAATTATTGATCACCTTAACTTCCATAGTCTCTCCATGAACCCCACGGTTTTTCAGGAGTTGGAGCTAGGCATAGCAACGGGTCGGGTCGGGGGCGTGTTTTGTCTCCCCCGTCCCCATTTTCAATAGGTTCGGGTTTTGCCTTCCCCATTTTCGTCCCGATAGGGTCGGGTTTTCCCGCGGGCCTCCCACTACGCTCCTTATATGTTGAAAAATTATATTTATGATAATTAATAAAATGAAATCATAATTATTATACAATGATAAAATAAAATAAAAAAACATCAAAATAACATTTTCTATTGAAAAGAGATTAAATTAAAAATAAACAAAATTTATGAAACAAAATGAATGAGCATACATACGTAAAACAAAATAAAAAATAACAATTTATATTTAATCGGTCGGGTTCGGGTCGGGTATCGACATCCCCAGCCCCGTCCCGCCCCTGGTCAAAGCGGGTTTTTTCCGTCAAAATTGGATCGGCGTCGGGTGGGTACCCGTGGGTTCAGGTTCTGTTGCTATACCTAGTTTGAGCACCCTCCACGGGACCTACGTCAACTTCTATTTTATGACATATCTAGGGTTTGCATGCCAAGGAGTATTAGATTAGCTAGTTAGTGTTTTGTTTCGTTTTGAGCTTTATCCCTCTCTTGTACCGTAGAAAAAAGATCACGTCCAGTCCATAACCACGATTCTTTGGAAATATATATAGGTGGGCTTGAGTATTTTATAAAATTTTGAAATTTTAACAATATTGCCTAATATTAATTTAGTCACACATGTACTTATATTAATAAATATCAAGTATAAGTCAATCATGCATAAATATACGCACATAAGTGGACATTCTTATAACTAATTAATAGCATAATTTTATTTTTAAAATTATTAGTAAGGATGTACGAAAATTGAATTGAAAATTCTAAAAAGATTAATTTAGTTGATAGAAACATATTTTAATAATAATGAAAGTAAATTAAAATATAAAGAATTAAATATTTGAAAATTTTAATTATTGAAAATATAGATTTTATCTAAATAATAGAAAATTATTTTTGTGATTATTATAAATATCTTATTAATATTCATTGAATAAATTTAAATACTGATTTAAAAAGGGACAATCTTCTTTAAAAATGAATTAATAAGAAAATGAATTTGATTTGATTTAATTTAATACAAAAATTCAGAACTCATGTTACAACATGAGGAAAGCACGTGTTTCATGAAAAAAAAATAACGTGAGGCTTTAAGAATAAACATATTTTGTTTCAAAAAATGGTAGTTTTCCTGTCTCCCACCAATCAAAGGCTGGGGACGGATATGCATGTGTTAATAAGTTATAATTTATTTTATTATGTGGCAAATTGTTATTGGTGGGAGACAGAAAATATGACAAAAAAGTGAGACATGAGATTTTCGTCCAAGCTTTAACATTTAAAAAAGAGAAATTAAGTTTGATGCATAGGATTAGATAGGAAATTGCTAAATATTACGAAACACGTTTCTACGAAATGAGCGAATGGTGTGTTTTAATTGTTGCAACTGTTTTTCAACCCTTCTCCCGTGTACGGTCAATGGCCCCCACATTGGTTATTTGCTCGTTCGTGCGTATTTCGTATACAAACTTTTCGTAATAAATAGCAATGCTTGGATTAGATATATCTAATAATTTTTTTTTCACGTGTTGGATTAGATAGTATATCTAATAATGATATGTCTTTGCTTGATTATAGTTTAGTCAACTATAAATTCATTCACAATTTTGAATATTCGCATAGTCCAATAGTGGTTTGTATAAATATACGTGTTATTTTTTTTTTTGGGTTACAATATACGTGTTATTTATATAGACCCAAATGGTAATAAAATCATGTCTTCCCATATTCACCCCAAACTAGGCTAGTTTCGTCCCTGACCGTCATTGCGTTTACAATATAGTCATTGTGCAGGAAGCCCTTCATTCTATGTGTGTCCAGAAAGGAAAGCAGCGTTGCTTTCTCACGGTCAAAATTGACTTGGAAAAAGGTTACGATCGCCTTCAGTGGAAGTTTGTTGAAGATACATTGCATGCCATTTGTTTTCATGAATCGTTTATTGCCCTTGTTATGAGTTTCATCGAGTCCCCTTCCATGAAACTTCCATTTATGGTACACCTTATGAGAAGTTTTGGCCATCATGTGGGGTTTGCTAGGGAGATCCTTTATCACCATTCATTTTTGTTCTTTGTTTAGAACGCCTTGGCTAGGAGATTACAAGATTATCTGATGAAGGTATGTGGAAGCCAACAGTTATGTCACGTAATGGTACTCCTCTTACTCATATCTTTTTCGCGGATGATCTCATACTGTTTGGGGAAGCCATCAAAGATCAATGGTCCACAATGATTCAGTGCCTTGATCGCTTTTTTGAAGTGTCGAGGGAGAAAGCAAATAAAGAGAAGTCTAAATTCTTTATTCCAAGAATGTTGATGTATGAGTGGCTCAAGAGCTTGTGGAGTTAGCGGGATTTGGGCTCACATCTAATTTTGGGCACTACTTGGGTGTCTCATGTGTTCATGGCCGAAATAAGATTCATGATTATGATTTTTTCTTGATCGTGCTAGACAAAGGTTGAATACATGGATATTGAAGCAATTGAGGTTTGTTGGCCACATTACATTAGCACAAACGGTGCTCACAACTCTTCGTTGTGACGTCTGAGGCCGACGAGGACGAGGACGAGGAGTGATTGCAGCTGCATTGGGCATGGACAAAGAGCAGCTCCTAGCATCTTTTAGGCAAAGGGACATATAAATGAATCGGATTCACACCGAAATGAGAGAGATCCCGAGATTGTGTAGGTATGAGACTGCACAATTGAAGTAAGACTTAAAAAAATTGATTTGTACTATATATACCAACAAGATGCATCTTCTTTTTGGGAGCCAAGAACATAAAGACTCCATAATTAAGCGTGCTTAACTCGGAGTACTTGTGAGATAGGTGACCTTTTGAAAAGTTTTCCAGAAAGCGTGTGAGTGATGACAAAGTACGTTAAAAAGACTCGTGTTGGTTTGCGGGGACAATCACCGTTACATTCCTAACAACATGATGCAAACAACTCTGATTCCCAAATCAGTTTGCAGTAAGCTTGACCAACTTATTAGAGGTTTTATTTGGGGTGGTTCGTAGGACTGCAGAAGATAGGATACAGTAAAGTATCTGGAGTAAGTTTATGCGCGCAAATAAGAGAGGTGGGATGGGATTCCAGGATTCTCATGAGTTTAATAAGGCTTTGGTGTTGAAACTTGGTTGGCGTTGTGTTAACCCTGATGCTCTCTGAGTCAAGTTGCTTAGAGAAAAATATAAGTCTGGTGATGGAGTTTGGCCCATGGTGAAAGATAAGACGATCGCTTCTGACACTTGGAGAAGTATTATGAAGGTGTGGGATGTGTTTACTGTAACACCCCGACTAATTTAATTATTTGGCCTTATTAGTTTAAGCATTTATATGTTTTAAATTAATAGTTGAGTAATTAGGTTGGGTGGTATTTATAAAAAAAGGGGGTGTAGATAGTAATGGTATAGTGTAAATTGAGATAAAAGGAGGGGAAAAGGGTCAACACCTAATTTCTCACTTTCCCTCTTACTTTCTCTCACGATCTCTCAGCCCTCACTTTTACTCTCTCACTCAACTTTCTCAGCACAAAGAAAAGAAGACAAGAGGAAGACAAGAAGAGGATAAGAAAGGAGGAAGAAAGGGGGTGCTAGGGTTCGAATTTTTTGGGAAACAAGGAGTAAAACTTGTGGGTTCATCATCTCTTGCAAGAAGGTGGAACATTGGAGCTGATTTTTGGGGCATTTCACCAAGCTTGAAGGTGCCCTGGCTTGGAGGAGAGGGAGGCACGAATTGGAGAAGGAGGAATCCAAGATTTTCAACCTCCATAGCTTCTCTTCTTGAAGCTCATTGGTGAGTTCTTCTCACTTAGAGGTTGGGCAACCCATAAGACCCACCACTTAGGGTCTTTTCTTTTGATCTCACTTGTGTATTTTCTTGATTTCTGAGTTGGGAATGGTTGAAATGCATGAATGGGTTTGGGTAGAAATGAATGTGCTTAAGTTAATGCATTAATGTTTTATGATATGTTGAAGCATGATGGATTGTGTTTTTATGTGTCTTATGTTGCTCTTAATCTTGTATAGCAGTCACATGCTTTATTTTGAGTACCAATTTGGTTTGAAATTGGTTTGGATTGAAGAAAAAGTGAGTTGGAAGTTGGAACCATGCAGAAAAACGCGTTTCTGCATAATTCTGTAGGATTGCGCGTGGCGCGCCTCATAGGTGCGCACGACGCGCATCAAAACAGAACCAAAATGGAGAAATGCGCATGACGCGCTTACGGATCTTGGCGCCAAGACAGAAACAACATCTGCAATGCAGAAATGCGCGTGACGCGCTCCCGGGCGCGCACGGCGCGCATTCTGCAGAATGTCAACTTCGAGGATTTTATTAAAATATCAAACGAAGTCGGAATTGGGCAAATGACCACTCGTTGGAAAGCTTAAGATGTCTAGTTTCTAAATATAATTTTTATTTTAGAAAATAACCACCCAATTAGTGCAGTTTTAAGCGACAAGCTACCAGGTTCAGAAAGTTGAACATTAACTTTCCCCCAATTTGTAACCTATGTTTCTCCTTCAATACTTAATGAAAAATAGAGAACTATATGTCCAAATTGAAGAGAAATGTGTCTAGTTTCCAATGGCACAAGAATTATTTCAAGATAAGTCCTGTACCAGAAGTTGTGAAATATGCACGACGCTCTTGAAGCGCCAAGCGTGGCGCTGATTTACGTAAATGTGTACTTTAGCATTTTAAGGGCCTTTAAAGCCATGAATACTCAAGTTGAGTGTTCTAAAACATAGAAGATAGAAGGGACATCCTAAGATAACCTTAGATAAGTTATTAGTGCATTTATTGTTTGAAAGCTTAGAGAAAGAAATTAGAACTGTTGGATTCGTAGTGGTTCTAATGAGATAAACGTAGTGCGGTGCGGTGTACCACTGTGAGGTAACGATAAGTCCCGACTGTTTACCTTAGTGTAGCAGAGCGGTGTGCCACTGTTACCAAACGATAAGTCCCTGCTGTTACTCCGAGGATTGTAAGTACAGAGCGGTGTTCCACTGTGAGGTAACGATAAGTTCCGGCTGTTTACCTTAGTGTAGCAGAGCGGTATACCACTGTTACCAAACGATAAGTCCCGGCTGTTACGAGTAATCCTAGTTGTATGTTTAGTCGTGTCACTATAATATTCGGATAGTAATGTTATTATGATTTTGCCAAGCGTTTGTGAGGGGTCAGAGGATGACTCACTGAGATTATTTTAATCTCACCCCTTTTCTCTTTTATTTCAGATAAGCAGGTACCGGCAAAGGAGAGATAATGATTCTAGGAGCTTTAAATCTCTAGTTTATATTAGATGTGCATTGTACTTGTCCCTTTTGTTGTTGAGGCAAAAATTGACATTGTATTTTGTAATTTCCCAAGCCTTGGACTTGGATGAAGTTGTAAACTTTATTTAATAGACTTATGGCATAGTTTGTGTTTGGACTTGTAATTTTACGATTCAAGTTTAAATTATTTTGTGTAATTCCTGTGCTTTAATTTAAATTGTCTTACTTCAATTATTATGGAAGTACGGGCGTTACATTTACTGAAGGGGTGAGATGGCACTTAGGTGATGGAAATTGGTGCGTTTTGTGGCGTGATCGTTGGCTTCCCTCAGGAAAAGTCTTGGATGACTATTCATTGTGTAGTTTATCTTAAGGGCTTAAGTGTTGGTGTAAGCCCTAGTGGTCAATCTAGTTTTAGTAGATTATCGTTTGTGTCATGAATTTGATTATGTATATTTGATATATATATGAGGCATTTCATTTATTGTGTTATTTATTTTATAGCATAATAAAGTCCTTAGAATAGACTGTTCGTTTAATGGAACATCAAGTGTGACTTGATCGTGAGACCCCATTGAACATATAGAACGTTATTCTTAAAGCGTCCGTAGTCGAGTATTATTGTTAATTAGGACAACAATAATGCATAGAGACTATTGTGTGAGTAGACTGATGACCACATCTCATGGGTCATAGATATGCGATATCAAGTCGGCACACAGATATAAATATTAAGAGTAATATTTATATTGGACTGACCCACTATGAGGACGCTTCATAATAGTTATGTAAGTGTCATAGGCGCTCCTCATGGCGACCATAGTGAAGTAGTCCTTTGACTTGAAGTCACTGTGATTCCTACATGTGGAGTTGTAGGCTTTAATGCTATCAAACGTCATCCGTAACAGGATGATCATAAAGATAGTAATTGGGCCTTCAATGAATCATGTTGAGGGGTGCGAGTGATGTAGACAGGATTCGTCCCTCCTACATAACAGGAGTAATGTCTTGGGCCTCTCGATAGAGTGAGACGTGAAATATGCGTGGCCACGCGGAAGTGGGTCAATATATGATATTGGGCCCGCTTGTGATTACACGTCCATTCTGGTATCGAGGAACATATGATTGGACTTAACGAGGATGACACATTTATGCCTCGTGTTCAATTAGGACACATGGACGAAGGGACATCGACTTCACAGTAATCTTGGTCGCGGTAAGGTTAAAATCGGATCACCGGTTTTTCCCCGTTAATTGGGTAGCAATGATGCATTGCTAGATGCCGCTCATTATTTATAATATTTAATATTATTTTAATATTTAATATTATTGCCAACTTAATGGGAACCTATAGGGTCACACGATAGAACAGTTTAATCGGAATCGGATTATTTAATTAAATAATGATTTAATTAAATAAGAAGGAAATGGACTCATATTGTATGAGGCCCATTAGGGAAACATAGTGAAAGGAAGGGAGTATATAAGCTTAATGCTCCAACCCTAGTCTTAGCTTCTTAGACCTTTCTGTGCCTCCTTCCTGTTGCCGTCAACTAGCAAGACGCATTCCGAGGCTACCGTTCGTGTGGACTGAGTAGAGACACTACAAGATCGTGGTGTTGGTGATCGATCTCTTCTACGCTTCAAGAGGTAAACACAACATCCCTGTGATTCTCGTAGTTCTAAGCGATCTTGGCAAGGGAATTTTTCCGCTCTTGAGATTGATTTTAAAAGAATTTTTAAAATTCTATCTCTTGATTTCCCAACAGTGGTATCAGAGCCTTGGTCTTAGTTACCTTGAATCCTATGTGCTTGTTTGTCTTATTTGATAACATGATTTATTGCTTTGAATATGATTCAATTAATATGCATGTTATCTTCTCAGTGAGCACATGAATATTCTTAGTGAAAACTTTTTTATATATATGCGATATATATAGTTTTGTTTTCTTGAATGTGTTGAATCTTGTTTCATGAATTATGTTTTGTCTTTATTGCCTTTTGATTCAATTATTTTCTAAACGAATAAATATGTATGTTTTTTTCGTTTTGGCTTGTTCGATTGATTCAGTTCATACGCGTCTATTTCAATAATTCAATGAATACGCTTTTTGGCTTCAGTTCGACTCAATTGATATTGTTTCATAGGCATAAACAATTCACTTTTTTTTATTAAAAAAAGGGTAATATTTGATATTGATTTATTCAGTTGGATATTTCATTAAAAAGATATAACTTGGTTTCATCCGTTGGTTTCATCCGTGAATATGATTAACTAAGAGTTCTGGGTATAGGCTTCAAAAGAATTTTATTCAAAAACAATTATTAATTTTGAACGCATATCTTTGGCTTGAAAACCAAGTTGTGACTTTTAATCCATACTCCATGATATGATATCTATCTGGGCCTTTGAAATTGAAGTTATATTTGGAAATTGGTTTTCAAATAGTAATTATTTATTGGGTTTAATTCATTGGCTTAATTACTCAGCCAAATTTGTTCCGGATATAGAGATATACGCGCTGGATTATTTTCAATTAGCTATTTGAATTGATTCGTATCTGTAACTTACGTAAAACCTTATAAAATTCAAGTGTATGGCTTTATAATTGATTTACGTTTATTCAGCCGAGATATTCAATATATATGGTAATATATATGTGATATATATTATTTGTATATATTGGTTTTTATTACTTAAAATATTATTTAAATATAATAATAGTTATTATTGTTATTATTTATAGTTAAATATTTTTAAATATGTGGTATATGGTTATGGCCTTAGATAATAGTGTTTATTTATTTTGGTAAATACGACCTGCGTGTCGTGACTTGTTTTAAATTAAATACGACCTACGTGTCGTGCCTTTTATTTTATTTATTTATTTTTAAATAAATATTTACTTCAAAGAGTTGAAGAGGAGGCAACACCATATAGAGAGCTTGAAAAGCTTAAAGAATTGTAATAGTTTAACCTTTTTTTTCTCTTCTTTCTTAGAAGGCCATAACCGTAATATCATATCTCGTTTTATATTTACGCAAGTGTTGCATGAAATATATTATCTGAATGTTTTAAATATGTATGAGCATGCATGTCTTGTATGTTTTGTATGTTAGATGAATGTACATAGACATGTGTGACATGTATGCTGAGAGCAAAACGCCTTGTATGTTAATACAACGCCGGTGAGATCATTTACAATAAAATTCCCTCAAAGAAAATATTAAGTCGAAATGCCTTCCGATGTGTGGCACTCGTCAAGGCCAGGATAGAGTAAGTGTGGGTCATGCCAAAGCTAAGCACCTTATTTTATCTTGGTGAGGCGCGATAGGTGAAATATCCAACTGCCAACCATCGGGTTTGACTTAACTGGGCCGAATTCAATAAGAAGGAAATGGGCCTAGAGGCAAGAGTTGGGCTTTAATTCATAAGATGAATTAGAATAAAGGGTTATTCACCCAGCTGATCTAAGAGTTGCATATAGATGCAATTGGAAATAGTTTCCTACCTAAATAGCCGAGTTCTGGGCGATCAGCCAAAGCTGACTCAGGACGTGGCGAAATATGGATCTTGGCCCACTAGAAAATCTTCCAACGGGATTTTCCGAGCCAATGAGGAGGGTCATTGGTTTGAGTAAAATAGTGGGAGCGTATTTAATAAAAGTCCTTATTAAATATGTTATTGTCATGATACTTATCTCTGTATGTTTATTTTGTTTTAGATTACCATGTTTGGCAACACCGCTAATACCATGTCATTGCGATCTGTCCTTGAGAAGGACAAGCTGTCTGGAAGCAACTTTCGACCGGCAATAAACTTGAGAATTGTTCTCAAACAAGAGAGGAAGTTGTATGCACTTGATGAGCGATGCACGATGCACCCGCCGCTATCGCCTTTAAGGTGAGAGGATGCTTACTAGAAGCACCTCAACGACGCCATAGATGTTGGATGTCTCATGCTAGCTACCATGACTTGAGTTGCAAAGGCAACACGAGAACATGGAGGCGCTCGATATGATCGAACACCTCAAGATGCTTTTTCAAGGGCAAGCTAGGCAGAGAGATTTGACACCTCCAGGCCCTTTTCCATTGCAGTCGGTCAAGGAAACCCAGTAGGGCCTCATGTACTTAAGATGATTGGGTACACCGAGAGTCTCGAGAGGTCGATTTCCTTTGGGCCTAGAGTCGGCAACACCTTATCCTGCAATCGCGTTTGGATAACTTTAGCCATTTCGTCATGCAGTATAACATGAACGATTTTGCTAAACCGTTGCCAGAGCTTGCAGGTATGTTGAGAACTGCTGAGCAAAATATTAACAAGGGAAAGGGAAAGGCCATTATGATGGTCAACTCTGGAAAGGGGAAGGGCAAGAGGCCCGCTTCTTGGGCTACAAAGGACACGGGCAAGAAACAGTTCAAGCAAAGTTCTTCAAGCCAGAAGCCAGTAGGCGGGGTTGCTAAGGATGCTTCCTGCTTCCATTGTGGAAAACCTGGACATTGGAAGAGGAACTGTCCAAAATACCTAGAAGAGTGCAAGAAGAAGAAAGGAAGTGAGACTTCCACTTCAGGTATTTATGTTATTGAGGTTAATTTATCTACTTCAACATCATGGGTATTAGATACCGGATGTGGTTCTCACATTTGTACTAATGTGCAGGGACTAAGAAGGAGTAGGACTTTGACCAAGGGCGAAGTGGATCTACGAGTTGGAATTGGAGCAAAGGTTGCTGCATTAGCTATAGGGTCTTATGTTTTGACTTTGCCCTCTGGGCTTATTTTGGAATTGGATAATTGTTATTTTGTTCCAGCAATTAGCAGAAACATTATCTCTATTTCTTGTTTGGACAAAAAAGGTTTTAATATTATTATTAAGGACAAATGTTGTTCGCTTTATTTGGATGATGTTTTCTACGCTAGTGCACCTATGAGTAATGGGCTTTATGTCCTTGATCTTGATATGCCTATTTTTAACATAAATGCGAAAAAGGTAAAACCAAATGATTTGAACCCGACATACCTTTGGCACTGTCATTTAGGCCATATAGGTGAGAAGCGTATTTCCAAACTCCATAAAGATGGACTCTTGGACTCATTTGATTATGAATCATTTGAGGTATGCGAATCTTGCTTATTGGGAAAGATGACCAAGGTCCCGTTCACTGGTGATAGGGCTAGTGATCTTTTGGGCTTAATACATAGTGATGTATGTGGTCTACTAAGCAAAACTGCTAGAGGTGGTTTTCCCTACTTCGTTACATTTACTGATGATTTCAGTAGATATGGGTTTGTGTATCTAATGAAACACAAGTCTGAAACCTTTGAAAAGTTCAAAGAATTCAAGAATGAAGTGGAGAACCAACTTGGTAAGAGTATTAAGGCCATACGATTAGATCGTGGTGGTGAGTACTTAAGCCAGGAGTTTGATGACTATCTGAAGGAGTGTGGGATAGTATCCCAACTCACACCACCTGGAACACCACAATGGAATGGTGTGTCCGAAAGGAGGAATCGTACCTTGTTAGACATGGTTCGATCTATGATGAGTCAGTCAGACCTCCATGACTCTTTCTGGGGATATGCTTTACTTACAGCTGCTTTCACCCTTAACCGTGTTCCATCTAAGGCGGTTGAGAAGACACCATATGAGATATGGACGGGCCGAAGACCCAGTATGTCCTTTCTAAAGATTTGGGGCTGCCATGTTTATGTGAAACGTATGATTTCAGATAAACTTGGACCTAAATCAGATAAATGTATATTTGTGGGGTACCCTACGGAAACTAAGGGATACTATTTCTACAACACCTCCGAGGACAAAGTGTTTGTTGCAAGGACTGGAGTGTTCCTTGAGAAGGAATACATCTCTAAAAGAGCCAGTGGGAGGAATGTAGAACTTGGAGAAATCCAAGACCCACAAAATACTAAACCACCGTAATGGAACAAGAACCAGTACCACAAAGTGTTGTGGTTCAACCAATGGTTCAAGTAGCACAAGATCCGCAGAGGTCTAGCGTGCCACATCGCCAACCTGAGAGATATGGACTTCTCCTAACTCAAGAAGGTGATGTCTTTGCTCATGGATCAAGATGAGCCTGTGACTTACCAGAGGCCGTAATTGGCCCAGATCCGAGAAGTGGCTAGAGGCCATGGGATGCGAGATGGAGTCCATGTACACCAACCAGGTATGGTCCTTGGTTGAGCCACCCAAAGGGGTAAAACCCATAAGGTGCAAGTGGGTCTTCAAGAAGAAGACTGACATGGATGGTAAGGTGAGTACCTTCAAGGCACGATTGGTGGTGAAAGGGTTCAAGGAAAATCATGGAAGAGACTATGATGAAACCTTCTCCCCTGTCGTAATGTTTAAATCCGTTCCGTTCCTACTTGCCATTCCTGCATACCATGACTATGAGATCTGGCAGATGGATGTCAAGACTGCATTCCTTAATGGGAATCTTCTCGAGGATGTGTACATGACACAACCCGAGGGTTTTGTCGATCCAAAAAATGCTGAAAAGGTATGCAAGTTGCAAAGGTCCATTTATGGATTAAAGCAAGCTTCTAGAAGTTGGAATCTTCGTTTTGATGAAACTGTAAGACAGTTTGGATTCATCAAGAACGAAGACAAGCCTTGTGTCTACAAGAAGGTTAGTGGGAGTATAATTGTTTTTCTGGTATTGTATGTGGATGACATACTGCTTATCGGAAATGATATCCCTACACTGCAAAATGTGAAAACATGGTTAGGGAAATGTTTCTCGATGAAAGACTTAGGCGAGGCATCCTACGTGCTAGGAATCAGGATCTATAGAGATAGATCACTGAGGCTACTCGGCCTTAGTCAGAGTACATATGTTGACAAAGTGCTTAGGCGCTTTAATATGCAAGATTCTAAGAAAGGTTTTTTGCCTATGTCACATGGCGTGTATTTGTCCAAGGGACAATGCCCTACCTCATCAGATAAAAGGGAACGCATGAGTAAAGTTCCATATGCTTCGGCAATTGGTTCTATCATGTACGCTGTGATGTGTACTAGACCAGATATCTCGTATGCTTTAAGCGTAACGAGTAGATATCAATCTGACCCTGGTGAAGGCCATTGGACAGCTGTCAAGAACATCCTTAAGTACTTGAGAAAGACTAAGGATTCGTTCTTGGTTTATGGCGGTGTGGAAGAGCTTGTTGTAAAGGGTTACACTGATGCTAGCTTCCAAACCGACAGGGATGATTCCCGATCGCAATCAGGGTTTGTGTTTTGCCTAAATGGCGGAGTCATAGTGGAAGAGTTCAAAGCAAGAGACAGATTCTTGATTCTACTACAGAGGTCGAGTATATAGTCGCTTCTAATGCAGCCAAAGAGGCCGTTTGGATCGGAAGTTCATTAGTGAACTTGGCGTTGTTCCTAGCATTTCGCACTGATTGACCTCTTTTGTGATAACAATGGAGCAATCGCGCAAGCCAAGGAACCTAGATCTCACCAGCGATCCAAACATATACTTAGGCGTTGCCATCTCATTCGAGAGATCATCGATAGAGGAGATGTAAAGATATACAGAGTACCTACACTGGACAATGTTGCAGACCCACTGACGAAGCCTCTTGCTCAGCAGAAGCATGATGCTCAAACTAGATCGATGGGTATTAGATTGATGCCCGATTGGCTCTAGTGCTAGTGGGAGATTGTTGGTGTAAGCCCTATTGGCCAATCTAGTTTTAGTAGATTATCGTTTGTGTCATGACTTTGATTATGTATATTTGATATATATATGAGGCATTTCATTTATTGTGTTATTTATTTTATAGCATAATAAAGTCCTTAGAATAGACTGTTCGTTTAATGGAACATCAAGTGTGACTTGATCGTGAGACCCCATTGAACATATAGAACGTTATTCTTAAAGCGTCCGTAGTCGAGTATTATGGTTAATTAGGACAACAATAATGCATAGATACTATTGTGTGAGTAGACTGATGACCACATCTCATGGGTCATAGATATGCGATATCAAGTCGGCACACAGATATAAATATTAAGAGTAATATTTATATTGGACTGACCCACTATGAGGACACTTCATAATAGTTATGTAAGTGTCATAGGCGCTCCTCATGGCGACCATAGTGAAGTAGTCCTTTGACTTGAAGTCACTGCGATTCCTACATGTGGAGTTGTAGGCTTTAATGCTATCAAACGTCATCCGTAACAGGATGATCATAAAGATAGTAATTGGGCCTTCAATGAATCATGTTGAGGGGTGCGAGTGATATAGACAGGATTCGTCCCTCCTACATAACAGGAGTAATGTCTTGGGCCTCTCGATAGAGTGAGACGTGAAATATGCGTGGCCACGCGGAAGTGGGTCAATATATGATATTGGGCCCGCTTGTGATTACACGTCCATTCTGGTATCGAGGAACATATGATTGGACTTAACGAGGATGACACATTTATGCCTCGTGTTCAATTAGGACACATGGACGAAGGGACATCGACTTCACAGTAATCTTGGTCGCGGTAAGGTTAAAATCGGATCACCGGTTTTTCCCCGTTAATTGGGTAGCAATGATGCATTGCTAGATGCCGCTCATTGTTTATAATATTTAATATTATTTTAATATTTAATATTATTGCCAACTTAATGGGAACCTATAGGGTCACACGATAGAACAGTTTAATCGGAATCAGATTAATTAATTAAATAATGATTTAATTAAATAAGAAGGAAATGGGCTCATATTGTATGAGGCCCATTAGGGCAACATAGTGAAAGGAAGGGAGTATATAAGCTTAATGCTCCAACCCTAGTCTTAGCTTCTTAGACCTTTCTGTGCCTCCTTCCTGTTGCCGTCAACTAGCAAGACGCATTCCGAGGCTACCGTTCGTGTGGACTGAGTAGAGACACTACAAGATCGTGGTGTTGGTGATCGATCTCCTCTACGCTTCAAGAGGTAAACACAACATCCCTGTGATTCTCGTAGTTCTAAGCGATCTTAGCAAGGGAATTTTTCCGCTCTTGAGATTGATTTTAAAAGAATTTTTAAAATTCTATCTCTTGATTTCCCAACATTAAGGAGGTTTCAATTAAGTTTTTTTGTTGAAGACCGACAATGAAGGAGTGATTGGTCGAAACTTTATTGCCTATTGAGGTGATGAATGAAGTACTATACGTTGCGGGGAATAAACATCTGCTGTCCTATAAAATAGTGTCTCGCTGTCTCCCACCAATCAAAGACTGGGGATATGCATATGTATTAATAAGTTATAATTTTATTTTATTACGTGGCAAATTGTTATTGGTGAGAGACTGAGAATGTGATAGAGAATATGAGACATAAGATTTTCATCCCGTTGCAGGGTGGTGTCTCGCGATAGAGGTTAGGATTTTCCCTTTTGGGCCCTCTCATCCAATGACATATTTGCTACAAAATCGGCGTATGAATTGCTGTCTATAAACAATGCTCTTCCTTTAGAGAAGCGATGGGAGTTGGTATGGAAGCTTAGCGTTCCTCAACGAGTCCGTAGCTTTCTTTGGTTGGTCTTGTAGGGTGGGTTGAAGACAAATAAGGCACGGATCAAGTGCAATCTGGGCAGTAGTGCTTTGTGTCCTTTGTGTGAGGTCAAGGTGGAAAATGAATTCCATATTTAACGGGATTGTAAGAGCATCTTTAACGCTGGTATGTTAATGGTTGCTCAACTATAAGCAACGACAACTCCAAGAAATCACCGTTGGAGCAAGCTGACGTGGAGGGAAGGGAGCTCAAATTTTAGTTGACGGTAACTCTGCAGCTCACCGTGTCTTAACTTAAAAAAACTCATTCTTTCTCTCTTAATCTCACCCAAATTCTTGTTAAAAGAAGAGGGGGAAAAATGAATCCAAACCAGAACACAAATTCAACAAAAAAAATAATTCAATTTACATAAAAAAACTGAATCACACAAATTCAACAACAAAAATTCAATTTACATTACACATCGTTGCTCGTCTTGTTGCCCTGTGACTCGCCGTTGCTCGCAACTGCATCCTACTGGATCTGACATTGTTTACCGGATCTGGTTTGAGGGAGAAGGAGAAGGAGAAGGGTTTGAGGGAAAAGGAGGCCGAGGGAGATGAAGCGGCTGTGGGAGATGAGAGAAGCGATGGAGTTCAGAGGGAGAAGGAGAAGGAGGGAGATGAAACAGCCGTGGGAGACGAAAGGAACGATGGAGATCAGAGGGAGAAGGTCACTTGTCATTTGAGGCGGTGTCATTTGAGGTCAAGATGAGAGGAGATGAGAGGAACAATACGTTGAGGAAGGTTCAGAGATGATTTGGAGGTGGTGTCATTTTAGGTCAAGATGGCCCAAAATTAGTGGAGTACCAAAAAAAAAAAAGACCCAAAATCAGTGACCCAACGGATATATTGCAACATTGAGATGATTTGGAAATTGAATTAATATTTAGATTTGGATAAAAAAAATAAGTGTAAATAAAAAAATATAAATATGTGGGGTCAAAATGGGTTACTTCCAAGAAACCACCATTGGAGCAAAAACTAGGTGGGTTGCTTATGGGTTGTTTTAAATCCTATGTGTCAATTTGAGCCCACAAAAAACAATTTAAACAACCCATTTTAGTTCTCCCACTAAAAATGCTCTAAGAGCACCAGCAGCGCTGGTTGCTTATTATTTCCAAGCTCGTTGCCCAATGTAAATCACACTCTCTCTCCGTTTCTTAATAATAGTTGCCGTAATCAATACCAGCAACGTCCACTAATTTTTAGTTGCCGATTGTTCACTTTTTTGTGCCAACTGTACACTTCGCATTTCAGTCAAAGCACACGTCGGATTTCACGTTTTAGTTGACGCAGTAGTTAATCCGCATTAAAGATGCTCTAACGTGACAAAGCTTGTGTGGGAGGGCTATAAAGGCTAGGCTCAGACTCTGTATAGGTCTTTCTTTGGCAAAGCATTGGTGGATTGGATATGGTTCAATCCTCGTGATAAGCAAACTTGATTGTTTACTGTCTGCCACGAGCATCTCGATTCATGGCTATTCTGTGGGTTTATTATCAAATTCCACATTGATTGCTTATCTTATTTTCAATGAAATTCATTAGATTTTCTTGTTAGACAAAAAAAAACTACATAAAAGCTTTACTTTTTCTAGAAATGGGAAAATTAAAATTTAATAAAAAATAAAGTGAGAATGTATCAAATTAAAATTAATGGTTTGACTTATCTAGACATTTGTTTTCCTTTTTTAAATAAATATATCTGTAAAGTTTGGTAGGAAAAGAATAAACATTTATGTGAAACATTATAGCAATGTATAAGTTTAAATTTTTTGTTTTAATTTAAAATAATTATTGATCACCTTATCTTGAAAATTAGTTTGGATAGTAAGAATGTGTACTACTAAAAGATCACGTCCAACTAACATTGGGTTGGTTGAGGTGGTAAGCGGCCTCGACTCCTATCGAATAAAACATGGTTCAAATCCTAGAAGTGACCAATTTAGGAGGTTGAGTAACCAAGGGCCAAATGCTTTAATTACGATGGTTTACCAAAAAAAAAATCACGTCCAAGTTCATAAACATGGTTCTTTGAAAATATATATAACAAAATTCATATTTGTAACAAAGAAAAAGTCTTGTAATAGCTTCTGATATAATCTTCCAAATTCATTAATATTCTGATGTAATATTCTAAAGATCATCGGCTAGTTGTTAACATCATTCCTCAATTTGAGATTTTCGCTTTAAGAATTCAAACACTTATGTATGAGGAGATACTGTCTAGATTTGTTCTTCTTTGATCTGTTTATATATAAGCTTTTATATGGGAAGCAATTGATTCAATCTAGCTTCATTTAAATTTCTCTATTGGTTAGATGTTTCAAGTTTCGGTTTGTGGCTTCTTCTAGTCACTTTCTATGTATGGAAATTTGCTAGATCATATTTTGTTGTTTCCTGCTAAGTCATCTTTTTGCTAAGTCATCCATATTAGATCTCAGGCAGGATTGAAATCTGTCTTGCAAGGAAATCAACTCAGCAGTGTACAAATCTCTATATAACTTCAAAAAAAAATTCTACTGATAATAGACATACTGCAGTATATAGACATAAAGAAGTACTCTTAAGATAATTTGTGTCCTTTCATAAAGTGATTAGTGGTTATCATGTATCCAATAATTTATGGGTAGCTTGCCATTTTCTGAAATATTGACAATAAGGCATAGACACACTCAGTCACTCATTTGGTCACAAAAGTTTAAAGTGAACTAAGGCAGCAAATGTGAAAATTACAACAAAACCAATTATGAGCCATCCCCTATCAACAGAACAAATCCAGCAAAGAAAAATTCATTAACCCAAATTCAGCTTTATCTGTGTTTTCGTTTCTAACCAGATAAGAATAAAGACACCTTAGGAAAATCTGATAAGATGGACAAGAATGATGTCACTGACCAAGAGTTGCACAAAAATAATCAAACCATGGCTTTATCTGAACCAGAAGAAGAAAGCCATAAGGTTAGCAGCAATATAGCACACATGAATGATCCTTAAGAAAGTACTTCAGCTTGAGCATGTTAGTGTCTTAGTTCAAGCATCTAAAATCAGTTCAAGCATCTAAGATCGAAAATCGAAACAGAAACAAGCAACGTGCATATGATTTGTGTAGAAACTACTAAAACATTAACTACTAGTATGCTTTAGAAAGACCATCAATTTCAGCTCATCAATAAATGAAATTCAACCAACTTATCAATCATCTTCAATCATCGTCAAGTGCAGCAGAGACCGAACAACTAGCGACATCTTGCGCAAAAGGTAGTTCTGCAAAACAAACAAAGACATTTCATTGTGTACTAAGTAATAATATAATACATAATAACAAACTATAAAGTTGCTCAAGTTGATTATCTTACCTTGCTCAAGTTGCTCAAGAAACTCAAAATCATCGCTTGGATGATAGGATGAAGATGATTCTTCGAGCCAATCTTGGGTGCAAACAAGTGCCTCCACCGTTGTTGGTGTTAAAGAGCTACGATACGGATCAAGTATTCTTCCTCCAGTACTGAAAGCAGATTCAGAGGCCATTGTCGATATAGGTATAGCCAATACCTCTCTTGCAATGCTTGCAAGAATGGGAAATCGGCTTGAGTTAACCTTCCACCATGCTAGAATATCAAAATCCAATGGACGCTTTTCTAAGTCTTCTTGAATGTACTGACTTAGTTCAGAATCTGATGTTCTGCATCCAACTGTTTGGTAGAATTCAGAACAGCCATAAGGATCATCATAAACTTCATCAGAAGCAGCCGACTGATTGGTAGAATTACCTAGAGGAGACACCAACCCACCAGAATACTCCTCATAAATAGACTTCAAACAACACTCTAAATTGGCTTTCAAAGAAGCTGCATCATCACTATTATAAATCTTGTTTACCATCCAAGCCACAAACTTAAATTTTTGCCTAGGGTCAAATACTAGAGCAATCAACAATAACACGTTAAGATTTGCAGGTTTTCCGTAATACTTATCATATTTTGTTTTCATCTTTTTATCCATTGAACTTACTTTTTCATCAACAGAATCACACATTTCTGCAATTTCCTTTCCAATTCCAAGAACCTCAAACATATAAAGATTGCTAGTCAAATAGGAAGAACCAGATATTCGCAATGTAGCTTTATAAAACATCTCCAGAAATGGGAGAATTGAGTCGACATGCTCCCAATCTTCATTTTTAGGCACACCTTTCTCCATATTTAACTCGTTAACATATTTCTGATCTTGGAAATAAAGCTCATCAAACGTCTTTCGATGTTTTAACGCAGCATTTAACATGGTGTAGGTTGAGTTCCACCGAGTCTCACAATCCAACCCAACAAAACCTTTATATCCAATGTTTTGCTCGTCAATGCATTTCTTGAATCTTTCAAACCTCGCAGGGGAACGTCTTACATACTTCACAGCTGCGCGAATTCTCAACACAGAATCATTGATGTCTTTAAGACCCTCTTTCACTATTAGGTTCAAAATATGAGCACAACACCACATGTGCAAATAATCACCATTCAGAACTAGACCATTCCGATTTTGAAGCCCACTTTTGAGATGTCTAATCCCGGCATCATTCGATGAGGCATTGTCTACGGTCACAGTAAGCACACGAGTTAACCCCCAATTACTCAAGTATTTATCAATAGTCTGAGCCATAGCTTGTCCCGAGTAGTCTGTGACTTGAGAAAAATTCAAAATCCTCTTCTGCAACTTCCAATTCTTGTCAATAAAATGCGCTATCAGACACATATAATTGAAGTCTTGAGTAGAGGTCCAAGTATCAGTCGTGAGACAAACTCTTTGACAATGTTGTGACAAAAACATCTTCAGCCTTGTTTTCTCTATGTCCCAATGCCTCAAAATATCACGCGCTAGTGTAGTGAGTGATAGGACATTAAATCTTGGCTGTAAACCGTAAACAAACTTACGCAAATACGGATGCTCAACTTGTCTAAACGGAATCTCCATAGCAATGAACATGTTCACCAGGTCAATTCGGCTTACATCTTGGTCAAATTTGGGGAAGGAAGGGGATGAACTAACTACTCCTTCCGCATTTGCCACTGAGGACGAAGCCGAGTCATGCCTCCTATTCAATGCATTTGGATTGTCCTTGCATCTTCCCAAATGAGCTCGCATCGCACTTATTCCATTATCGTACTTGATCATGGAACCGTAGTAATTGCATTTGGCTGACTTTGATGTGCCTTGCTGCTGTGGTGTGAAGTGATTCCAAGCTTCAGATCGGTTTCTACGTGCAGGCGGCAACATATTAGCAGTGTTTATGACAGAAGGTGGAGGAGTCGAAACAAAATGCTCTGCTGTCTCGGAGACCATAATGTCATCATGACCATCCATATTGATGTTGTTGCTGTTTTGCATTACAAATTAGAACATAAAAATAGCGGCGACCCAAAAATCCGCTATGTAAAATAGCGGATCGCGTAGCGGGCAAATAGTGGGTGAAATTAATAAAATTATATATAAAAAAGTGACATAATATTTAACTCAAAAGCTCAACTGTTCAAAACAAAATCTGAAATGACAATTAAAATCAACTCAAAAGACTGAATACCCAATTGTTCAAAACAAAATACTCTAAACCTCAATTGAAACATAGAAGACTAAGGAATAGAAGGAGAATAAAGAACAGCAGCAAGAGAAAGACATAAGCAAGAACAAAAAAACAGAATGTATTGAATACAAATAGAAAATGGGGAAGGAGATTTAAATTGGGAAAAACAAAACAGAGAACGAAAGTAAGAAGGAAAGAAATAAACAGAGAACAGAAAGTAAGGAGGAGAAGAAATAACAGACTAAGAGAAGGAGAGAAAGAGTAGCTAACTTCATATTAGATAAACATAATCTTACAGAGCTAAAGCCACCAAAAAGTAGTAGTAAAAATAGAAACTCAACCACATTGACATACACTAGGGCTGGATGGGTAACTAAAAAGCATACAATAATTGCATGGAAGCAGACAGATCGAGCAAGAACAAATCCTAAAGTAATGCAACCAATTCAAAGTTTCAAACCTTCAAAACCAGATCAACAGAAACGACTTAAACCAAATCTACCGGTCTTGCACAAGTTGCTCTGCCATAGAAATAAAAACAATAAATATGAGATGTAAAAGAAAGGGAATATGAGATGTAAGCAAGTATTTGAAGCGAAGTGTTCTGCAATAGATCTGAGAAGGGTAAACACCTTAAGGAATCGCAGAGGAAAATGAGCGAACAAAGGGAGAATCGGGACGCGGACGAAGGGAAGTGCTCACTGCTCTGCGATTCGCGAAGTTCGAAATTGCGATTCGCGAGAAACGACGCGAACGAAGCGAGAACTGGAATTGAGGTTCGAAGGGCTCACGAGGGCGTAGGGTGCACGAAGACGGTGGGTTTTGGTTCTTCCGGATCTCTGATTAGGGTTCGTGAAGAGAAAATGGTTGCTAAGAGAAAGAGAATCACAATCGATTTGAGCGGGTTCACAAGCGATTTGGGAGCTAGGGTTCTTAGATTTTGGGGTTAGGGTTCATCAGCAATGAGACGAGAATCAGTGAATCACAAGACTGAAATAGAACTCACGGGTAATTGTTTAACAATCGGGTATCAAAATGGAAATCGGGTAATTTTTTTTTTTTCCATTTCCGGAGCGGGCCATGAATTGTATATTGGGATTGGGCTTTTTTGGTGCAGTGCGGTCCAGTTCACTTAAATGTGGTGGTTAACCATAAGTTTTGCACACCCCTACTTTTGATGCAATCTTCCAAGAACAATATTAGAGTTCTTCTAATGACTTGGATCAACCTTCTAATGCATTACACTTGCCTTTTCATTTATGCTCTTTCTAATGACTACATATCATTTATGTTCTTTCTAACGCATACTTAAGCAAATGTATTAGCAATAAATAGTCAAAAGCTTGCTTTGGTTATCACAAAATTTATTGTCATTAAGACCACCATCTATGAGGGTATTTATCCTAACAACTAGTTTTGGTTTTATGATTTCACACAAAGGACAAAAGCCTTCTAGTATTATAAGCCCTTATCTGAATGGTAGAGGCCCCATGAAGTTAGGTGCTAGCAATAGAAACACTCAGGTTTTCATTGATGGTCAAGAAATAAAAAAAGCACAGCTTCAAACATTGTAGGTTGGAAATTAAATATAGATACAAATAATTTTGAAAGGCTCTAGTATCTTGACAACCATATCTCATTTGTTGTAAACCATTTTTTTTAAAAGGATTGTGTTTTGGTTGTTACACAGTTGGCATAAGTTCAATGTGTTATTACCCATATTTTTTACTAGAATAAAATCATTGCATTTCTAAATCAATAACGTCACCGATACAACTAGGTATCGAATAAAAAACATAGAGATTGAGCCCAAGATGTGGCTTCCTAGCAAGGGTATGAGCTGTTGAGGAGCAAACAAAGTCCCATATAGGATAAACAAGGAAAAGAACATGAGTTTATAAGAAAGGAATTGTCCCATTGGTATGAGGCCTTTTGGAGAATGTCCAAAAGCAAAACCATGAGGGCTTAAAGCCCAAAGTGGGCAATATCATACAAATGTGGAGACATGTTAGACACCTCGGTATTCCAACAAGTGGTATCAGAGCCGATGGTGTCGGCTTAGGCGAGTATTGGAATAGGGGTCTCGGCTTGGGCGAGTATTGGAATAGGGGTCTCAGGCGGTGCCGACTGTTAGTCGGCGTTACAATTATAAACAGGCTAAATACTCGGAGGGCTTAAAGCCAAAGTGGACAATATCATACCAATGTGGAGATATGTTAGACCGCTCGGTATCCCAACATGAGCAACCACATTTGTTTGTCATCTAATAAACTCTATCTTAGAGTTTGGATGTGAAACTAGCATGTCTCTATATAGTTTAATTAGGCAACCAAATTCACATAAATCAATCCTACTAGCATTAACATTATCAACTACTAGTTGCGAATCGAGCTGGAAATGACATGAGAGAGCTCCAACTCACGAGCCCACTGAAGAGCACTCAACAAACCACATACCTCTCATTCTTTCATTCAAGCTTTTGATCCTGTCAGTCAGTTTTAGCCAATAAGAAAACCCCCTACCTTGCCTCGTAGGCACATACCCACTCCCGTAACAAGCATGTTGTTTGGGAATGATGCAACAATGTTGCACATTATGAAGCCCGTTGGAGGCTTCTTCCAAGTTAATTGATGCTTCATAGTTGGTCCCACTTGGTGAGAAGATGAGCACAATTTAGCCAATTTCCACCCCTCCCAAGTGTATCTTGCTCTAGCTAACACCGCAACTGATGCTTCCTCTTTGCCATCCCAAATTAAAGCGTTCCTACTAGACCATAAACTCCAGATCACCATCACAAAATTAATAATTTAGTGTATGGGTAAGCTCGCACATACCACAAAGAACAATTCCCTAAAGCAATGAGAACCACTCAAGCAGTCCGAAATTGTGTGCCACAAGCCTTCCTTCTCCCAGCAGCTCTTACTAAAAGCACGCGTAATGAGTGTGTGCATAATATATTCGGTAACATGGTGACAACGAGCACAATTAGCCGGACAGTGCACAACTTTATCACGAAGTCTGTCACATTTCTGCACACCTTTAACACGAAGTCTGTTACTTGTTGGGATCACCTTTATGGAAAATAAATTTCAAAAGTATTTAAATCTTAATTATTATTTTAATCAGCTATATTTTCACATTTCTAAGCCAATATCAAACTTTAAAAGAATTAATTTCTAAAAAATTTAATGATTTGAGGTCGATAGCATGTGATAAACATTTAACGTTGATATGCGTTCTTAAATCTTTTTTTTTTGTTCACTTTTAGCCGGACAGCGACATTAAAAAAATACGTTTGAGTTCTCTGGTACTTAATTAGATGAACTTGCTGTCAAAAAAAAATGATGAACTTGACATTGAAATATCATTATTTAGAAAAATTAATAAAATAACCTTTTATATCCCTTACTGCAATTTTTCACACATACTGTAGTTGTGTGGTATTTCGAGTGCTTGAACCATGCATGAATTATTATATAGTAGTATGAGTTTAACATTAAATCACTGGCGTTTCGAGCTTTAAAATTACGATGATTAAAGTAATCGACTCTGATAGCTAAGACTACAAGGTGACGTCATAACATTTTTTTTGATGATACGCTATAGCAATTCAATAGACTTTATGTATAGAAAGTGATAGGTTTCCATTGGTCTCACGGTGTATAGAAAGCATTTGAATTCAATCAACCTCACTATCATTATTCATTGAAAATTAGTTTTATTTGTTTGAATGGAAACCAAAATAAAATTACTAAATTTTTTATTCAACGAACATTGAATAGCTATGTTACATAGAGCTATAAATGCGTATATACAACGCTTCTTTCCACCACAACTACAACCATATCCATAATCGTAAGCGGATCTACATTAAACTGAGGGTGTACAAGTGCACCTCCTCCTTTAAAAAAAGCACAAGTAAACTCTTTTTCTGATAAAAAAGTTACAAGTAAAATATACATTTTTGTATTTTACATATTTGAACACATTGACTACATATTTTATATTATATCCTCACTGACTCAGGGTACTGGGTACGCCACTGTCCATAACAAACACCGACACCACAACAACATCGGCATCACGACAGAAGCTACACAATAAAAAATTGGGAATATCACATCCACGTTAATCAAGGAAATCACAGTCGTTGGAAATTTTACGCTGGTCGCTGTTAGCACGAACAATAGAGCAAAGCATAATAGAGAAGGAGAAGAAATATAAGACATCATCAACAACCTTCATTTGACCAAATTTGTAACAGTGATATGTGAATCAGGTTTTGTTGCCTTGCTCATGGATCTAGTGCACACAAAATACCGTAACAAGTTAAAAAAAATCAAAGATTAGTAATATAAATAGTACAAATTTGAGTAGAATGAAGTGACAATTTACGCACCCCTCTATAGCATCATCAATTCAATCATACAAATATATGTTTGCAAACATATATGTGAATGAGAGATAAATAATAAAAAACCACTTGAAACTTTCTGCAAACCCAAATTAGCGATGGTAAAGGGACTCACGGAAACTTTGGGAGGTGAGATTATTGTTAGTGGTGTCAAATTGGTGGATGCAACCATATATTTATAGGGAGTTTTTGGTAATCTCTTTGTGAAAGGGGCTGTAAACGTGTCACCTGGCTAAAGAAGGGGTTGTTGTTAGGTTAACTTTTCAACTTTTTTTTTATTTTGAAAAGTAAAGCAAGTAATTGTAAAAAAAAATTAATAAATTGATATTATATGTATGTGCATAATAATTTATGAATGTGTTAAAATGTTGATCATTGATTTCACCATCAATGAATGAAATGTTTTATTTTATTTATTCTCTAAGATAATAACATAACCAAATCCTAAATTTTTATCTTTACTAGAAAATTTTGTGTTTATCTTTTTACTAGTGTATTGACCCGTGCCTTGCATGGGTTATCAATATTGGGTTTGAACGTTTTTAATGTGTAAATATAAGTTTGACAAAAAAAATTATAAAAGCTATTAGAACATCTGAATTTTTCAAAAAATTATTATGAAGTAGCACGCACACACACATGCTACCCAGTTTTAAAATAAAAAATAAAAAAGGATTTTGTATAACACCATTAATAGTTATAAACATGTCAAATTAAAATCATATAAATCACCCTTAAGAATTACAATATAAACATAAAAAGAGTTGAGTATATCAAAGTAGAAACTAATAAAAACAATATATGTACACTATATTTCATAAAAGTATATATTCAAAAATTATATTAATGTATTTCTAATAAAATAGCCATCAATAGTAATTTGTATACTAATATTTATTCATATAAAATACTAAATTTCCAAACAATATATTTTTTACTCTTTAGTTCTAATATTAATAAATCTTTACATAGTGATTAATATGTTTTTGTTTAAAATATTCATATTCTTATGATATATATATTTTTATCCTTAGTGTATCCTATTTTTATTTATAATTGCTTTTATGACTGACATATTAATAAACTTTTTGTAAATTTTCCATTTCTATGCATCGTAAGTATTTGTCTTCAAATCTTAATATGCTTTGAAAAAATATTTTATGTAATAAAATGTTATATTTCGCCACATATTTTGTAAACAATATATGGATTTAGAATATGTCTACCAATGATGAAGGTAATGATGTTGGGATGATCATAATTAATATATAATTATTCTTAGAGTTGTAGTAAAATAAATAGATCAGACCAAATAAATGAAACTATAACAAATAAAAAAAAAGAAAATCCATTGAAAAGTTAAAAAAAATTAATTAGCTATTGTAGTAATTAATTCGTCAAAAAACTGTAGTAAGAATTAAGAATATAAAAAAGTTAAATTATATGATGATATAAAATTTTAAAATATATAAGACTTCATTAATATAATTTTATTTAGTGTATTAAATAAATGAGAAAGAATATTAATAAGTAATTTTTAAAAGTAATTAATATTACATTGAATACTTAACATGACACTTATTTTGGACTTTTTTTTTTTTACAAATATGACACTTATAATGGGACTGAGGGAGTACAATTTAACATTTTCTCTACATAAAAATATCTAAAAAATTTATCATTAAATTAGTTTATGTATAAAATTACATTGTAATATTAAATATGTTACTTTTTTAACATTATATGTAAACACAATGTGGTTTCCAAAAGATATCACTTAAATGATTATTACTTTTTTTGTGTAACACTTAAATGATTATTTTGTGAATTTGAATTCTCACACAGCTAAGTTTATAAACATTTTAGCATATGTTTATTTTATACTATGTGCTAATATTAAATAAAAATAGTGGACGAACTATGTTTACTCAATTTTTTTCATAATCTACATATGCCAAGTCATTACGTAATACAGTAAAAAATAAAATTAATTTGAATGAGTCTATACTTTAAATCTGTGATTGATCAGAATTATATTATCAAGATGGGTGGCATCTATAGTGAACCACCAAGTAAGTGGTTCACCGGTGAACCGGTTGTTTTGAGCCGTTGATTTAATATAACTTATTTGAGTGGTTTAGATCTTTTACTAATAAAGCAAGTAACCCATAGAAGATGAAGCTTCCTTACAGACTTAAAACAATTGCAAACAGCTCTAAGTAAAGCTATGTTTTTTTTCCAGCGGCGGCACACCAATTCTTTGTATTAGGGTTCAGTTGTAAAGAAGGGGAAGAGGGGTTTGTGGGTTTCACGGTCGCAGTTCAGGGACACACATGGCTGCGGCTTGCGGTGGAGCTCTGGGGGACCGATTGTGACGAAACCTGAGGTGCGGCGAGGCTTCCTCTCTCCGCAAGTCTGTTTTGTGCGGAGACTGGGTGAGTGTCTATGGTGCGCGACCCTTCTCACAGTGGATCTCCGGCAGAATGTGCACGATGTGAGGGAGGGGCAGTCCTCGCGACTTGATGGAAGTCCTGTGTCCAACACGGTGGAGGCTTTGCGGCCTTGAGACTGCTGAGGAGATGGCAGAACGATGCCCATAGGGATAAAGGGTTTTGTTGCTTCACCATTTTTGTTGCTTTTTTGTTTTTGTTGTTCCTGATTGTGGGTGCTCATGATGCTCCATGGTTCAAACTTCAGACTCTGAATTTTGATTATTCATTGTTGCGATTTTGACGTATTGATAGAGGTAGAATTCGTTAAGCACTCATAGACTAGAGTTCTGGTTAATAAGAATAGATGCAAATTGAAGAACCTGACGATGAGACTGAACATCTTCAACGACCTGAAAATGATCCCTACCAATGTAGGTCAAATTTGACTTGGGAGGCTCTTCATTGTCAATATCCCTAACAAAACTCAATTGATAAAAGGGTTTTTGATGCAGCATCTGAGTCCAATGCTGGGAAAGATGTGATTATTCTGACACAATCGTGTGAAAACAAGAGCTGAGACAGAGCCAATGCATAATGGATAGATTTACATTTTTTTTGTTTGTTTGTTAGGCATTATGTAAAATGAAAGCATTATGTATGACAACTTTGAACATATTTAGGGACATAGGGCATAGTGATTGATCAAATTTAAGCAGTTCAATTTAATGGTTACATTTTTCTTTTACTGATTACATTTCTATCTTTCTGGTTCAATTTATTGGTTACATTTCTCTTTTACTGGTTCAATTTATTGGTTGCATTCTTCTCAAGCAATTTATTGGTAGACCAATTTAAAAGACAACTTTGAACAGATTGTTGATCAAATGCAAATTTATATTGGATCAATTTACTGGTTACATTTCTCTTTTACTTTTCTAATTTGAGTGGTTAATGGTTACCGGTAGAACATTCCAAGGATTATCAATTTATCATCATACCTTGTAAAAATGACATGGAGGGGTACAAGTGCTGTCATTGTAGGGAAGGGTTAAAGCATTTAATAATCTATTCCCTTTTTATTTTGGTCAGTAGCTTGTGGAATAAGGAATAATTTTTTTTAATATGATTGATCAAAATAAGTTTCTACATTCGGTGGATTTGTCTTCATCTGATAAAAGAAATATGGAACGATACATATTGGACATAGGGAAAGCATTCCCATCACTTGTTGGTCTCAAATAATGCCCCTTAGGTAGTAAACCCATCCAACTTGTCTAAGCCTCCATCTTAGCGAACAACAAGAACTAGGAATAGACAATAAATGCAACAAATATCTAAAATCTAGAGCAAACAATATTGCATTTTTGAATGGCATTACATACTTCCATTACATAATCTTGAAGATGATTAAGTACATCCACCTTACACTTTGAACAACATACCCTAAATTTACACATTCTACTTCAGACCAACACATTTAATCACTAGTGCGAAATACACCTAAAATACATATTTATAACGCCGGTTTTGCGGATAACCGGCGTAACATATAACGCGGTGGCATTTTTGAAATTAAATGATGAAATTGTGAGATCTATGGCGCCGGTTTTAGGGTAAAACCGCGGTCGTATGTAACGCGAGACATATGGCGCCGGTTTTACCATAAAACCGGCGCCATATGTTTAAAAAAATTGTGAGACTTATGGCGCCGGTTTTAAGTAAAAACCGCGGTCGTATGTAAAGCGATACCTATGGCGCCGATTTTAGGGTAAAACCGCGGTCGTATCTCCAACACATATGGCGCCGATTTTACGTTAAAACCGCGGTCGTATGTAACGCGAGACATATGGCGCCGGTTTTACCCTAAAACCGGCGCCATATGTTTAACTTAAAACCGGCGCCATAGGTGTTGGAGATACGACCGCGGTTTTAGGGTAAAACCGCGGTCGTATGTAACGCGAGACATATGTCTTGATTTAGAGTGCTTCCATTGTGAGTTTGGATGTGGGTTCTCTAAGGATCCGTCCTCCATGTCCTTAGCGTGCATCATGTTTACAACGGCACACGATGTCATTATGCTTGAGACCGACGCCGCCATCAGATCCGATGTAAGACTCAAACCTTTCCTTTATTTGTGACTAATTCGTTTGTTCATGATGAATTCGAGCGTCGACGTCAAAGAAGACGGAGGCAGCCGATGAAGCGATGAACGAATCCGATATTGGCACCGAGGTCAACGAAGACGAAGGTGGCCGATCAAGTTTCGTGCGAATATGAATCACAAATCCAGGAAAGAGCAATGTCTGAGAGCAACATTATCATCTTTGCTCCCACAAATTCAAGTGATAACCGAAGTTTTGATGTCTAACAAGTATTGATCGACGTCAAGTCCGACTTCAGGGAGCACCATATCTTGTCGGCATCCACAGAAATCTCAAACTCCTGAGGTACTGATGTCCTGACTACATCCCGAGGCTATAACTTCGTTATGGCATTCCGGTGCACCTATTCGGTTGCCAAAGTCACCGACGACATCGCCACTTCGACAACAACTTCGGTTCAGAAACCTCGACAGGGATCATGCCAACTTGCAAACAGAGATGGTTGTGATCCGTGAATGTATGTAACGCGAGACATATGGCGCCGGTTTTAGCTAAAAACCGGCGCCATATGTAGAGATACAACCGCGGTTTTAAGTTAAAACCGCGGTTGTATGTAGCGAGACATATGGCGCCGGTTTTACCCTAAAACCGGCGCCATAGGTCTCACAATTTTTTAACACTGGGTTAAACATATGGCACCGGTTTTAGGGTAAAACCGGCGCCATATGTCTCGCGTTACATACGACCGCGGTTTTAACTTAAAACCGCGGTTGTATCTCTACATATGGCGCCGGTTTTTAGCTAAAAACCGCGGTCGTATCCTTTCTTAAAAAATTAATTTCCCTCCATATCTATTAATCTCTCACTCCCTCTTTTCATTCGCGCCACCTCTCTCTCTCGCGAACCGTCCGCCATTTTAAATGCACCGTCCTTCTCCCTCGCCAGTTCGTCTCCCTCTGCGTCCCTCTCCTCTGCCACCGTCTCCCTCGCCTGCTCGTCTCCTCTGCTGTAGTCACTTTCCTCTCGCCCCAAACAGATCTGTTTTCCTCTCACCTTTCTCGGTTCGTTGAGATCGCATCAAGGGAGGAGAAAGAACCTCTTTGCCGTGGTCTCTCTCCACCAAGCGTTGCACCTTGCTTTGTCTCTCCTCCATTCTTTGCTTCTTCCTTCGTCGCGGTCGCCACCGTGAAAGGCGGTCACCTTGCCTTTCCGTAGTGAGGTCGCGACACTCACTTCTTCTTGCAGCGGATTCGCATCGAATCCTCGACTTATTCTTTGCTTTTTGCTTAAATCACCGCTGAATCGTTCTCACCGATTTTTCCATCATGGGGTTGTTCTTCTGCTGATTAGGTATGTGGGTTTTTCCTATAATCTCTGCTTTTGCTTTTGCTGCTTCGGTTGGTTCTGATCTTCTTTTGAAAAGCTTTTTTGGGTTTGGCTTGGTGGGTTGTGGGGTTCTGTTGATGATGGGTTTGGTTTTGGGGTGAGTTTTGTTAATTAAGTTTCAAAATGATGAACAATTAATTGATGTGGATGAGTTTGTGAATAGCACACTATATACAAACATGTCAATATTAGTTAAATATCTAAGCATTTTAAAGTGTGTGTATATTATTTCAGAACACAGTTATGGATCGTAGTTGGATGCAAAAACATCGTTTAGGTGATGAGTATAAGAGCGGGTCGAAGAGTTCTTACAATTTTCCCAAGCAAATTTTCCCAATCAAACAACTTTCTATTGTCCTTGTGTTAAGTGTTTGAATGGACCAAAACTAAATGTTGAGGAGATACGGAATCATCTTCGTACTTTTGGGATTTGGCAAAGATATACGACATGGACCTGGCATGGTGAAGTGTTAAACAAGCCAAGTGTGTCCACAAGAGAGGAAGTTGATGTAGATATGGATGATCGACTAGAGGACATGATTCGTGATATTGGACCAGAGTCTTTTCAGCGGGCACATGTGTATGAAACTCTATGTAGCCGACAAGGAAGAACCTCTGTATCCTGATCGCAAAAATTTCACACGGTTGTCAATTTGTCTTTGAAATTGTTCAATCTGAAGGCGATAAATGGGTGGATGACAAGAGCTTTATCAATTGCTTAAACTGTTGAATGACATGCTTCCGATAGAGAACACATTGCCGAAAAGTAATTATGAAGCGAAGAAGATATTATGTCCGATGGGTGTGGAGTATAAGAAAATACACGCATGCCCGAAGGATTGCATATTGTACTGGAAAGAGCATGAAGACAAAGAAGAGTGTCCCGAGTGTAATACACCACGCTACAAAAAGAAGGACAGTGATGATAGTTGTGATGATGTGAGCAAAAAAGGTCCTCCTGCGAAGGTGTTATGGTATCTTCCAATTATTCCAAGGTTTAAGCGATCGTCGCCAATATAAATGATCCAAAGACCCTTAGATGGCATGCAGATGATAGGAAATGTGATGGAAAGCTTCGCCATCCGCCCGATTCTTTGCAATGGAAGAGAGTTGATTCATTGTTTCCGGAGTTCGGCAATGAGCCAAGAAACCTTAGGCTTGGACTTGCTACAGATGGAATGAATCCATATGGTAACTTAAGTAGCATCCATAGTTCATGGCCTGTTCTCTTAGTAATTTACAACATGTCTCCTTGGTTGTGCATGAAGCGCAAGTACGTTATGCTATCTATGATGATTTCCGGTCCAAAACAACCGGGAAATGACATAGATGTTTATCTAAAACCCTTGATTGATGACTTGAGAATATTGTGGGCAGAAGGCATTGATGTCTTTGATAGGTTTTCAGGTGAAGATTTCAAGTTGTGTGCCATGTTGTTTTGCACCATCAACGACTTTCCAAAGATATGGGAACTTGTCCTGTATAGTGTTAAGGGGCATAAAGCATGCCCTATTTGTGAAGATGGCACATGTTTCTTTCAACTGAAAAATGGGAGGAAGACTTGTTACCTTGGGCATAGAAGATTTTTGAGACGTGATCACCCGTATCGCAGGTTGAAAAAGGCTTTTAATGGATGTCAAGAGAACGAAATTGCTCCAAAAGCTTTAACCAGAGAAGAAGTTTATCAACGGGTGAACTCCATCAATGTTAAGTACGGGAAAAACAAGAGGAAAAAACATTCTTCTGTGAAAAACATATGGAAGAAAAGGTCAGTGTTCTTTGATCTTCCATACTGGTCAAGTCTTGATGTAAGACATCAGTATTGATGTGATGCATGTGGAGAAAAATGTGTGTGATAGTGTAATCAGACGCTTTCTCAATATTCAGGGCAAGACAAAGGATGGAGTGAATGCTCGTCTAGACCTTGTTGCCATGGGTATAAGAGAGGAGTGAGCTCCTCAGCCAAGAGGTAACAAGACATATTTGCCACCACCTTGTCATACATTGTCAAAGAGAGAAAAAGGTTTTGCGAGTGTCTACGTGGTGTGAAAGTCCCACAGGTTACTCTTCAAATATAAAGAGTCTTGTATCAATGACAGATCTCAAATTAGTTGGCTTAAAATCTCATGACTGTCACGTCTTGATGCAACAATTACTACCAGTGGCTATTCGTGGCATCTTGCCAAAAAATGTTCGACATGCCATAATTAGATTGTGTTTATTTTTCAATGCAGTATGTAGCAAAGCTATTGACCCTCAGAAATTGGACGAGTTGGAAAATGAGGTCGCTATCGCTTTGTGTCACTTGGAGATGTTCTTTCCTCCGCTATTTTTGACATCATGGTTCATTTAATTGTTCATGTAGTCAGAGAGATTATAGTATGTGGCCCGGTTTATTTAAGGTGGATGTACCCTATTGAGCGATACATGAAAATATTGAAAGGGTATGTGAAGAATCTATATCGTCCCGAAGCATCTATTGTTGAAAGGTACGTAACAGAAGAAGCCATTGAGTTTTGTTCAGATTATTTGTTAGAAGCGGCACCTGTAGGGCTTCCCAAGTCTCGTCATGAGGGAAGATGTGAAGGTAAGGGCACACTAGGTCTAAAAACTAAGAGCATGGGTTGAGCGAAAGTGTTGCAAGCACATTCGTATATATTGAATAATATTGATGAAGTTGAACCTTACTTGTCTGCTCACAAAAATCATGTCAAGGCCAAAAATCCTCGAATGAATGAAAATTGGGTGTTGAAGGAGCATAACAAGACATTCATACCTTGGTTTAAAGAACAGGTTTTGAGTGATGATACTGCTTCTGAGACATTAACATGGCTAGCACATGATCCTAAATTTAATGTCTTGACGTGGAGAGGATACGATATCAACAAATTTTCTTTTTATACAAAGTCACAGGATGACAAGAGCACCATACAAAACAGTGGGGTTATGGTTATGGCTTCTTCTATGCATTTCTCTAGTTCAAAGGATAAAAACCCCGTTCTGGCATCCATAGCCTACTTTGGGGTCATTGAAGATACCTCCATTCTGATACCTAAATGGAGAGATGTCCCTGAAAAAACCAAAGATATGATATGGGAAGATGTCATGGTATTGACCTTTATCTCTATTTGTATACAGATTTGTATTTAGCTTTATTGATCCTTGTGTGTATGTATTTACTAACACCACCATTTTGTTATGTATTGTAGGATAAATTTGATGTTCCCCTTGATAAAAAGTTTAGGGACCGATGGTTGTCCTATGCGGGTGAGTGTTGGAAGGACTTTAAGTCTAAACTCTCCAGGACATTTATATTTGGGAAAGGAGACAAAAATGGTTGCACAAATCCTTGTCAGAAGTATAATTTCCTTTCAGAGGACATATGGAATGAGTTTGTTAGGAGCCGCACGGAAGAAGCGTTTCTGGTTAGTTTGAATTATGTTTTTTAACTTGGCTAATATAATTTTTTACTTATTTTATTTTGTGGTGTGTTACGTTATTTGTAACAGAAAAAAAGAGAAAAGGGAAAGACAAATGCTGCAAAGAATATCTACCCCCACCTATTGTCTCGTGGGGTTATGATAGACTTGAGAAGAATATAATAGCACACAGAAAGAAAGCCTTGTAGGAAGAGGCTGGAGATGAAGCCTTGGAATCCCCTCCAAAACCAAACCGGTATGAGCTATGGGCTATGGCTCGAACAAAACCATCAGGATCTTATACATCCGATCTTTGTGGCCTCGCTGCTTCTAAAATTGTAAGTGTATCTGCCTTATTTAATATTATGTGATTTGTAACCAATTTAGGTCGACTGATCAACGACTTCTGTGATTGAATTTGGTTGTAGGAGTCATTGGTTGAAGATGAATCTTAGGGTACTTTTATTCCAATTGGACGTCAAGATATCTTGACTACTGCCCTTGGAACACCCGAGCATTATGGTCGTGTCCGCACTGCTGGTCGAGGTGTGGGCTTTAAGAAATACTTCGGAGGAATTTCACGCAATACCAAAGCAAGTGGACGTGGATGCCATGAGACATCGGATCATGCAGACCTTAGTCAAATGTTTGAAGCTAAGTTTGAAGCTTACAAATCCCGATTCAAGTCGGATGTGGAAGCCCAACTAACTCGTAATATAGTGCCTTCTCCTAAAGCCACCGCGCATGTCAAGACTAAGGATAGTTGTTCGCGAGAAAATGAGGAGGATCCTAACGATGACATTTTAAGACGCATTGGTCACATGGCTTTGATCTTCCCAATGGACAAGTTGGGATTACCTTAGAGCATGATGATCTTCCAATTTTTACATTTTCGCGAAGGACTTAACGGACTGTCGCTTCGGTGATGACTTCGGCTTGCCAATCAACACTTGCAATTATGGTCCTCGTAAGTATTAATTAACATATTTGTATATTTTTAACTCCTTTGTATCAATTATATATAATTAACAATATTTTGGTTCAACTCCTAGGTATCTGCATCGTATATGTATTCGTAACAACATCGCTGATGTATATGGATTCTTGGATCCAACGTTGATGGTTGTCAAGCCCAACCCAAAACAAATTTAATGACTCGTTCAAGCTTACATACCGATAAGCTAATTCGCAGACAAAGATGTTTTCTTAGGACCGCACGTCCACAAGTGAGTACACTTTTATTCATAGCATACGTTTTCTTTATGTGTTTCTAATATACATTTATTGTTGTTACCTAGCAATCATTGGCGCTGATTGTCATTTGTCCTAAACATAATCTCATTGTCCTGATATGCTCACTTCATCAAAGGCCAAGCCTACAGATTAAGCGTGTCCTTGAGGGGTAAACTTTTAATTTAGTTGTCATACTTGTGATGTCTTATATGTATTTATCTTATATATATAACTTATATTATTTTATCAGAGCTATGGTGGATTATAATAGTAAAAAAGGGCTGGGACAAGAAAAGAAGCCTAATTGGAACATACTCATGGTAAGTAGGTTGTCTTTATATGATATTTACGTATTAAAAGGCGTATTAGTTATGTGTATACATAATTTGTAGTAATTTATATTGTCATTTGTAGGGGCCTCACCAAGACAACTCATGGGCGTGTGGCTACTATGTCATGAAGACCATGTTGTCCATTGTCACAATGAGGATTACATCTGGATGGGATTTGGTAATAAAACATTTCTTAACTTGTTAATTGATCTTTTTTATACCTTACAATATTTGAAGTTAGTTAATTAGATCTTTTTTGAATTGAACTTGTAGTTATTCGATGGTTGTAACCCATACAGTCCTGAAGAAATTGTTGAGATTCGAAAAACTTGGGCACGCTTTTTTGTGACTAAGATTGAGGAGCAAAATCTAAACCCAGAACCACCAAGACGCCGAACAAGAAAAGCAATACAAAAAAAATGACATGGTGCGATAAAATTTGAATGAATTGTTTTTGTACTATTGCTTATGTTAGATAATTGTTTTGCCTTTAATTGCTCTTCATAGTTTACATCCTTCAATGCCTTTGTGGATAAATGTATCATGTGTTATGCCTTTGTGGATCAATGCCTTTATTTGTTTTGGAAGTTATGTTTTGTGAATTCTGTTTGTGAATATTGTATATATCCTGTGTGGATAAATCTTTTGACCAGTTATGTTTGTGAATTCTGTGTGGATATTGTTTATATCCTGGCACCGGAAAATTTAAAAAAATTTATAAAAAAAAAATTATACCTACGGCGCCGGTTTTCCTAAAAAACCGCGGTTAAAAGCGACCTACGGCGCCGGTTTTCTGAAAACCCGCGGTTAAAACTGTTTTTTCGTTTTTTCAAATTTTCAAAGTGACATACGACGCCGGTTTTGTTATAAAACCGCGGTCAAAAGTGACCTACGGCGTCGGTTTTCACTAAAAAACCGCGGTTATAACTTTTTTTTCCATATTTTCAAAGTGACATATGGCGCCGATTTTGTTAAAAACCGCGGTTAAAAGTGACCTACGGCGCCGATTTTGTTATAAAACCGCGGTCAAAAGTGACCTACGGCGTCGGTTTTCACTAAAAAACCGCGGTTATAACTTTTTTTTTCCATATTTTCAAAGTGACATACGGCGCCGGTTTTGTTAAAAACCGCGGTTAAAAGTGACCTACGGCGCCGGTTTCCATAAAACCGCGGTTAAAACTGTTTTTCGTTTTCAAATTTTCAAAGTGACATACGGCGCGGTTTTGTTATAAAACCGCGGTCAAAAGTGACCTCTGGCGTCGGTTTTCACTAAAAACCGCTTATAACTTTTTTTCCATATTTTCAAAGTGACATCTGGCGCGGTTTTGTTAAAAACCGCGGTTAAAAGTGACCTCTGGCGGTTTTTCCGCAAACCGCGGTTAAAACTGTTTTTCGTTTTCAAATTTTCAAAGTGACATACGGCGCCGGTTTTGTTATAAAACTGCGGTCAAAAGTGACCTACGGCGTCGGTTTTCACTAAAAAACCGCGGTTATAACTTTTTTTTTCCATATTTTCAAAGTGACATACGGCGCCGGTTTTGTTAAAAACCGCGGTTAAAAGTGAACTACGGCGCCGGTTTTCCGCAAAACCGCGGTTAAAACTGTTTTTCGCTTTTCAAATTTTCAAAGTGACATACGGCGCCGGTTTTGTTATAAAACCGCGGTCAAAAGTGACCTACGGCGTCGATTTTCACTAAAAAACCGCGGTTATAAGTATTTTTTCCGTTTTTTCAATTTTTTTGGTCCTTTTACGTCAGGATTTAACGCCGTTTTTGTTAAAAACTGCGATTAAAACTTACTTATAACCGCGGTTTAAAAACCGGCGTTACATGTTTACACTTACAACGTCGGAAGCATTGACGCCGGATTGAAAACCGACGTTAAAAGTCCAAAAAAACCGCGATTAAAGGTAGTTTTTGCACTAGTGAATGGACCCTAAACATACACACTGCAATAGTTAATGCAAAAGATATTACAACAATCCAAGTTTATAGCATTCTTCCATAGTTCCAATCCTCTCGACACCCAGCTTCTTTTGAAGCTTTGCATTTTTCTTTTCAAGATCTTCAATCACTTGTTTGTAGCATTCACATTCCTGTTTGATACCTACTTCCATTTTCTACACCACCAGAAGGTTCTACCAGGATTCCTCTCAGTCTTTGAAATAATCAGTAGAAGTTGCTCACCACTGCATGACAAACTGATTTCACCAGTTCTTTTTCCTTTTGTTGAATTTCATGCTTTAAACTTTATGTACTAACTAACAAAGCAGAGGGTTTTCCCCTTGTTGACGTGGACACATGAAAGGCTTCTGAGGCAAATTGATTAAGCTATCCTGGTGTTTGCAAGTCACTGTCATTTTCCAGATGCCTTTGCATCAGAATGCAGAAATTCAACATACTCTACTTGGTAATCCATCAACCCAACTTCACTACCACAATAAAATCACATTAGCACTGGTCAGCATAGTATTTGATTAAAACAAACGAAATATCTTATGGTTAAGGCATCTAACAAATATCATACCAAATAAATTATTATTATTATTATTATTATTATTATTATTATTATTGGTTCATGATGAAAGGAGATGCCCACTAGTAATATGGGGATGAACAGTTGCTACACTTTGTAGTGAAGGATGTTGTGACTCTTGCATCCACCGATAAGCCAACGCTAGCATGTAAAGCCAAACATTTTACTTAATTCCAATAATAAATTATTCCAGCTGATATAATTAATTATTCCAATAAAATAGAAATCCCTGTGTAGCAGTGATACTCCCCTGCAGGAAAAAGAGCCCATCCATTTGTCCAGCTCCAGTTATCAACTTGTACTAGAACTCCTTGCGATGTACTAAGTGCCAATAAGGGCAATATAAACATAATTCAACTTGTACTAGAACTTCTCTAACAAAATACACAAACAAAAAAGCTTACCAAAATTTGTGTAGTGCAGAAATTGAAGTCTAACACAAAACTCACGTCGCAGACTCTTCTTCTTTTTCGGATTGTCAACCGTCGGAGAATGCAGGTCTTAATTAGAAGCAGAGGGAAAGCGACCTCATAAGCTGTACGCAGAGACTGTGGGTCTTCGAATAGGAGAGGCTACTGTGTTTACAACTCACTCGACACTTTTTTTTTTCTTCCCGTTTTGTTGCAAAGATCCCTGCTTGCATCACCTGCAACAACCAGGATATGCTAAGCTATTAATATTAGTTCATACGTTTTTAGTCAGAGTTTATTTTGCAAATATTAAGAAAGGATATGTGTAAAGACTCACCCTACAATTCATATTAGTTTTCCGTGTTTACCTGCAATAAGAGGTTAAATTAGTGGTTCATCAGTGAACCATATGTTGATAAAGTTCACCCTAGAAGCCACCAAAAACTTCATATTGTATTGCTTCTCTTATTTTTAATTTTTAATGAAATGCATTAGATTTTCCTGTCAGAAAACAACTACGTGAAAACTTTATTTTTCTAGAAATGGGAGAATTAAAATTTTAAAAAATAAAGAGAGAATGTATTAAATTAAAATTAATTGTTTGACTTCTTTGCACATTTCTCTTTTTAAAAAAAATAATATTTATATACTAAATTTGTAAAGTTTGGTGGGAAAAGAATAAACGTTTATGGGAAGCATTAATTTATAGCAGATATTAGAGAGAATCCGTAAGTTTAAAATTTTCATTTTAATTTAAAATAATTATTGATCACCTTAACTTGAAAATATTAGTTTGGATTGTAAGAATGCGTACTATTAAAAGATCACATCCAAGTTCATAACCGCAATTCTTTGGAAATATACATAGGTGGGCTCGATGATTTTAAAATTTTAACAATATTACCACATATTAATTTAATCACAAATATATTTATTAATAAATATAAAGGATAATTTAATAATGGGGAGGGATCAAATTACACCGGTGTAATACTTGGGTAATGTTACACCGTTCAATAACTTTGCAACTAATATTTCTATTACGAAACTAACCGTTGGATTGAAAGATGCTATCACATAGATCATATATACAAAAAATTACATTAATCTAAAATCATTTGATATGTCATTGAGATGCATCAAGATTAATAAAAATGCATAAGACGTTAATCTTGATGCATCTCAATGACATATCAAATGATTTTAGATTAATGTAATTTTTTGTATATATGATCTATGTGAGAGCATCTTTCAATCCAACGGTTAGTTTCGTAATAGAAATATTAGTTGCAAAGTTATTGAACGGTGTAACATTACCCAAGTATTACACCGGTGTAATTTGATCCATTCCCTTTAATAATATATGTTTTTCCAATTTATTGTAAAATTTTAAATCTGATTTGACTGATAAAAATTAAAAACTATTTTAGTGATGGTTTGTGTGATGTATTTTTTAGGTGGCATCTAGGGTGGACCATGTAATAGATAGTTCATGTGTTGACCAGTTGATTAACGATTAGATTTTGAAGGTTTACCAAATCTTATAATGCACTACACACATCAAATTTTTTTTCCCTTTCTCTCTCTTTTTTATAGTGTTATTAATTGTGTTTGTTTAAGCTTTTCAAGGATATCGTTTAAAAAAAATCATTTTTATGTGTAAAATAAAAAGCTATTTGTGTTAACTTTTTGGGATAAGAATCATTTTTAAAAAAAATATGATTTTTATGATGGTATATTAGAGATTATGTTTTAGAGATTTTTTAAAAAATCAAAAGTCAAGAGCCCTTTGTTACAGTTTTTTATTAAAAAAATCACTTTTTGTAAGTTAAAAATCATTTTTATTATTATTAATTGTGTTTGTTTCAGCTTTTCAAGGAAATCATTTTTATGGGTAAAATGAAAAGCTATTTTTGTTAGCTTTTTATGAGTAAGAATCCCATTCGTTAGAGTTCTTTTTTATGAAAAAATTACTTTTTTAAAGTTAAAAATCATTTTTAGTGTTATTAATTGTGATTGTTACAGCTTTTCAAAGAAATCATTTTTAAAAAAAAAATCATTTTTATGGGTAAGATGAAAAGCTATTCTCATTAGCTTTTTATGGGTAAAAATCAATTTTTTTAAAATAATTTTTACGATGGTAAACAAACACAAAATCGATTATGCTTTTCTTAAAAATCTCTAAAACACAACTCTAAAATCTTGAATGTCAAAATCACTTTTTTCTTAATTCATAAAAAGCGGGCCCAAATTTTTTAAAAAATAATTTTTATGATAGTAAACAAACACAAAATAGATTTTGTTTTTCATAAAAATCTCTAAAACATAATCTCTAAACTTTTGAATATCAAAATCACTTCTTTCTTAATCCGTAATAAACAAGCCCTTAAATTGTGTTTGTTTACAACTATAAAAATTGCTTTTAAAAAAATGATTTTTATCTTGTTACGATAAAATTACTTCTACGTGGTTGTATCCAAACAGGATAAACTCATTTTTTTATTAGTGATTTTTGTGGTTGTAAACAAACACAATTTATCTTTTATTTTTCTTAAAAATTTCTAAAAAAATAATTTTTAAATTATTTTTGATCAAAATCACTTTTGTTTAATCTGTAACAAACAGCCTTTAATTTTTTAATCCATAAAAAAACCTTTAATTTTTTAACTAGTCATTTTTTTTTGTAGTTATAATGACAAATTCCAGCATTTATTGAAAGAGATTGGGTGGGGGAAGACGTAGATGCTACTCATTTTTTCCCAAGTCATCTGAGTCATTGATTAAATCCAACGATATATTATAAGTGGTTCACCGGTGAACCATATGGTGAGAAGTTCACCCTAGAAGCCGCCGTATTTTTTATAGTCAGTTCTAATTTTTTATATTTTAAAACTAAATCAACAAATATTCTTTGCATTCCATCGGTGCTTTTGTAGAATTTAAAGCTTTTATTTTTTTTTAATTCACTTCAAAACCTTTTATTTTTTAAAAATTTAAAAGTTAACTGGCTTACATTTTTTTCGACAAAAGTTAACTGACTTACATAGAAAACTAATTTAATGATAATTTATGCGATACGCTTTCTTAACCTGTTTATATTTTCTTTCATTTTATATTTTAAAATTCAACTAGCAACTATCGTATGTATATTGTACAAGTATTTGCAATGTAAAAATAAATGTTTTTTTCTTAAAAAATATTTTTTTAAAATACAAATAATTCTTTGTAAAAATAAATATATTTTACATTTTTAATATATTTAAAGTTAATTCAATAATTATTACAAATCTTTTATTATAATGTTGATTGAAGAAATTTAAACATTGATTTCAAAATTTAGAAACGTCAAGATATCCTTTAAAAGCATAACCATTTAAGTAGAAAATTAATATTAATTTGATTTGGTTTAATTGAACATAAAATTCAAAAAGTATGTCATAATATAAGAAAAATACATGGATTTATGGGAAAAAATGACGTGGTTTTTTTGGTGTAAACAGGGTATCTTCCGCCCGCAACTGTGGAGACTAATCCCTCGAGCCGGGTCGGACCACATGGGCGGCAAAGCTCCCCCTCAAGAATTTTAACGCTGCTGCAATCCCAAAGCTGGATTCGAACCCAGAACCTCTGGTTAAGCTGGAAAAGACACTAATCATCTCATCCAAGCGCTCTTGGGTAAAAAAAAAAGAAAAAATGACGTGGTTTTGTAACACTGAGAATAAAACTTTATATATAATATATAAGGCTTGATATTTTCAACAATGAACCTATTCTCGATGAAAAGTTTTTTTTTAAGCATACTCAATGAAAAGTTTGTTTTAATGAAAAGTTTGTTTTTTGACAAATTATTCAGTGAAAAGTTAGTCATGTATAGATCCATGCATGATTTTGAATATTCATATTGTCCAATAATAGTTTTTGTATATGCATGTCATTTATCAATATAGGGTTATCTAATTAATGGTAATAGAATCATGTAAAAGATTTATTTAATGATGAACTATATTTTTTTGAGTGAATGATAAACTCTATTTTTTTTTGACTTAAAATTATGTTCTATTAAAAAAAAGAAGTAATGATTGATGGTGATAAAATGTTTCTAAGAAATCATTTACTCCCTCCGTCCCATAATAAGTAGGGATGACAATTGGACCCAAACCCGCTGAGTATTCGCAAAAAATACTCGCAATGGGTAGGTAAAAACCCAATTTATGGGTATGAGCTCGGGTCTGGGCAGTTACCCGCAAATCTAAGTGGGCACGGATGCGGGTACGAGCACTCTAGTGCCGGCCCCGCCCCGCCCCGGCTTATGTGTATATATATACACACACACTAGTGTATTTACCTGTGCTCGCACGAGTTATCTGTATGGGTTGTAAAAGTATTCAACGTGTAACAATAAATCTGAATTTTTAAAAAAAATTATTAGCAGATTTAAATTTTTAAAAAAATATTATAGATAATTCATTATGAAGTAGAAAATATATGCATTTATACATATACTCCAATTTTAAAATATAACAAAAAAAAATATTGGTTCTATTTTTTTTTATATTTAGAGATGATTTCTCAACTATGCGTTTCAACAAAAAAAATATAAAGCACACAGTTGAATGGTTTATCTAAATTACAGTAAGTATCATGAAAAAGAGATAATCAATTATTTATGTTGGACAATAAATTAATCCTAGAATAAATTCTGGTTTTTCTCACATATAATACTAAAGCTTTAAGAAGGAAAAAATAAAAATACATATTGATTTAAAATTTATTATAATTAAACACAAATAATCATGTGAATGATGTAATGCTGGAAATATTTATATTCCAATAGAATACTAGAAATTTTTAAATTTTAATAATATGTAAGAAATAAAGTATACAAATTATAAAAAAAGAATATTAAATTTAACATCATATGGTTATGATTTTTAAATTAAATTTTATGATGTGAATAGTAAAATTAATCATTCATGAAAAGTTATAAAATTAAAAGTAATCAAATTTGTATGGTAAAATAATGATGAATAGTGTTTACCAAAAAAATAGTGATGATCTGTACTAATATTTGATATAAATAATAAATAAAAATAGATAAGTTATTTAAGGGAATATAATTTACACAGCAAAATTATTGTTTAATTTGGCATGAGGTAATGACGATTTCTATAATTAAAACAATAACTACAAAATAAAAATTTGAAACTAAAATTGATTTAGGCAAAACAATTAATGATTCTTTTTTTTTTTGAAGGAAAGAAACTCATATCATTTCATGTAAAATAAATGCATCAATACAAGGGTGAATGTAATTAAAATCTTGGTGACGAGCATAGAAACGCGAGACCCTTGCAAGAGCATGAGCCACACGATTCGCTTGTCTCCTAACAAAACTGACCCTACAGTTGTTGATACTACTAGTAAGCTTAGCACATTCTGTGACAATGCTTTCAAATTCATTGATGCTGCTGTTAATGTTGTGCATTCCATCCACTACTGCTAGACAATCCATTTCTAGTTCAATGTTCTCCCAATTCCTTTGCTTGATCCAACTCAAAGCCTCCAAAAGGCCAAAAGCTTCAGCCTCTTTCACAGTGGGTATCCCTGTCCTATACGCTGTCCTGGCCTCCACGAATCTTCCATGATCATCACGAACACAAATGCCTATGCCATAACACTGATGATTTGCAAACATGGCTGCATCTATATTGCATTTAAGGCTACCTCTAGCTGGTTTTTTCCACCCACTATCAGCCCGAACCTGCTGCAGAATAGGGCCACGGTTCTGCTTCTTTTTTGCCTCAGCCCATTCATCTAGACTATGCTTTGTTCTCCTGACCAGCTCGAACATGGTCACTGGCTCATTGTCCCAGATCTTGCTGTTTCGCTGCCACCACATACTGCCCAGCACCATTGTCAAGAGAGCCATGTGATAAGCAGGTAACTTCTCCAACAACTCAAACACCAACTCCTTGAACCCTTTGGCCCTGAGATAGTAAGGCTCGATCACGTTCCACAACCCAGCCTCACACCAAACTTCCTGAGCCCTGTTGCAACCAAAGAAAAGGTGCCATTCATTTTCTTCCACTTGGCCGCAATGCACACAGTCTCCACCACAAGAAATACCTTTCGTTCGCAGCCTGCTCTTGGTGGGAAGCACACCTCTTAACACCCGCCACATGAACAGCTTTGTTCTGTTTGGTACCCGCATCAGCCAAAGCTTCTTCCAATCTCCTTGCTCCCTCAAATCATGATTGCACGTGACTCTTTCCATGAGCAAAAAGTAGGCAGACCGAACTGAAAACTTACCATTCCTACTCGGGTTCCACATCAACTTATCCTCGCCACAGGTTTGCCCAATAGGAATTCGAATAATCTCTTGAATGTCTCTTGGCTGAAATACTTGATGAAGTATGTCGTGGTTCCATTGCTGATTAGTAGTATCCACCAGGTCAACAACCCGTAAGCTTTCCAACCCCACAGGAGCATTAGTCTCAACCCAAGCATTTGTCTCATTTCGAAGCCAAGGTTGGCTCCACACGTGAATATGCTGCCCGTCTCCAATTTTCCAACGGACCCCTCTCCTAACCACCACCCGAGAAGAGTAGATGCTACGCCATACATAGCTTGGATTATGGCCCAAGCTCGCCTCAAGGAACCCTTTATTCGGGTAGTATTTGGCTTTGAAGACTCGTGAAATAATAGCATCTTGGTTGGTAAGTAACTTCCAACCTTGCTTCCCTAGCATGGCCAAGTTGAAGCCATGGAAATGACGGAACCCCATTCCACCATGTTCCTTCCTTACAGTCAACCGCTCCCATCTTAGCCAGTTGATACCTCTCCCGGCTCCTCTGTTCGTACCCCACCAAAAAGAGTTAATCATTCTCTCCAGTTCCTCAGCAAGAGTTGTTGGTAATAAGAAAGTGCTCATACAGTATGTTGGAATGGCTTGAGCCACCGCCTTGACCAACGTCTCCCTCCCCGCCTTAGAAAGGTGCTTACCTGACCAATTTTGAATACGCTTCCAGATTCTATCTTTCAGGTAACCAAAGAGACATCTCTTGTCCCTTCCAATCATAGATGGCATCCCAAGGTACTTCCCAGTTCCCAGGCATTCAGTCACACCAAGGGTCCTTGTCGTTGCTTCACGTACACCTGGGGGGTGTTTTTGCTAACGAAAATTTCCGACTTTGCCAGGTTGATGGCTTGGCCAGAAGCTCTCTCATAAGTCTCCAGGATATTTTTCAAGCACCTCGTCTCTTGCTCAGTTGCCCTACAAAATAAAAAACAATCGTCAGCAAAAAGCAGGTGTGAGAGGGTGGGTGCCCCTCTACACACTCTAATGCCATGGATGTCCCCTCGAGCCTCCGCTCTTTGAATAATGGCTGAGAGCCCCTCCGCGCACAAAATGAATAAATACGGTGATAGGGGGTCCCCTTGTCGCAGGCCCCTACCAGGAGTAACCATGCCCGCCCTCTCACCATTCATGAGGACAGAATATTGAACAGAGCACAATCACATCATCATCCATTCCACCCACTTGTTACAAAATCCCATTTTTTCAAGAATCCTTCTCAGGTACCCCCAGTCAACTCGGTCGTAGGCTTTACTCATATCAACTTTTAATGCCACCTCACCCACCTTCCCGTTCACTTTACACTTCATGTGATGAATGGTCTCTATGGCAACCAACACGTTGTCCAAGATCGATCTATTTTCCACAAAAGCAGATTGCTCTTCAGAAATGTATTTAGGTAAAAGCGGCTTCAGTCTATTAGCCAGAACCTTCGAAAGAATTTTGTAAACAACGTTACAGAGTGAAATGGGACGCAGGTCCTTCATAGAAGCTGGGTTATCCTTCTTGGGAATAAGCACAATGTTGGTGTCATTCAGATTAGGAGGGAGTTGGCTCTGCTCCAACCAGTAGATACAAGCATCAAAGATTTCCTTTCCACACAATCCCCAAAATCTTTTATAGAAAGCCGGGTTAAACCCATCAGGGCCTGGGGCCTTATCCGAATGCATACTATCAATGGCTCGCTTAAACTCTTCTACCTCGAAAGGTGCTGTTAACAAAGCATTATCTTCTTCCGAAACCTTCCTGGTAATGTGCGTCACCACCCCGTCATACTCTCCCACACCTTGACCAAAAAGCTCATCAAAGTAGCTTTTAGCCAAGTCACATAAACCCTCTTGGTCTTGAATTACCGTGCCATCCTCCCTAGTCAACGAAGTGATTTTATTATGTCGCTTCCTGGCCGAGGCAACCGCATGGAAAAACTTGGAGTTAGTGTCCCCATCTGTAAGCCAGTGAGCCTTCGCCCTTTGCCTCCAAAACAGATCCTCTTGCTTCAAAAGATCACTCAATCTCTTCCTCAATTCATTGTAACGCTCCAACGAGTGTATATCACGGCCCTCTCTAAAAACTTCCATGTCTTTCTTGCACCTCTCGATATCCACCTTGAACCTGTCTCTTATCTTCTTTCCCCACACCTCCAAATCTTCGGAGCAAGATTGAAGTTTGGAAAGTAGAGTAGTTGTGTTCGCTTTGTCCCAGCTATTTTTCACAATGTGCTCTAGATCTGGTTCTTCCATCCATCTGTTTTCAAACTTAAAGACTCGAATCCCATGTCTCCGCTCCCTCTCAAACAAATTCAGCAGAATAGGGGAATGGTCCGACCTATCTGTTATAGTGTTTTGGAACCTGTAGTGAGGAAACAAATCCAACCAAGACTGAGTAGCTAAAGCTCGGTCCAATCTTTCTTCTGTGGCATCTGGGGAATTCCTACTCTTAATCCAGGTGAATTGATACCCCTCCATAGGAAGGCCAATGAGGCTACTGTCTTGCACCGCTTCTCTGAATCCTCTAATTTTCCATGGCGGGTGTTGCGGCCCTCTCTTGTCTTCATTAGAGAGAAGATCATTAAAGTCTCCCATAGTGCACCAAGGAAGGTCATTATCCTGAGCCAACGTCCTAAGGAGGTCCCAGGACTCCCTCCTTCTCTCTGACTCCGGGTAGCCATAGAAACCAGTGAAACGCCACTGAGGACGCCCCACATAGCTCATCTCTACATTAATGTAGTTTGAAGAATAGCTAATAATGTGACACTCAAACGGGTGCTTCCAAACAAGAGCCAAACCTCCACTCCTGCCAGTCCTGTCAACTGCAAAAGCATGATCAAAACCAAGTCTAACACGAACATCTTCAATTTTATTAGAATGTACCAAAGTCTCACAAAGAAAAATAACGTTCGGTTGGTACGTCCGAACGAGGTCACGCAGAGAGGGAACTGCGCTCGGGTTGCCCAGTCCCCGGCAGTTCCAACTGAGAATACTCATTGTCCCTGGCAGGCCCGTTTGCCAGGGCCGGCCATTAAAAAATCATCTGCGGTTTCTGATTGCATGCTGCTACTGATTTCTCCCTTCTTTCCTTCTGAGCGAGGTCTCTTTTTTTCACCAGTCACTTGTATCTCCTCATCGGTGTCTTCTTCAGCCATAGTGGTGTCCTTGATATCCTTTCCTTTTACTGTCACTGAGTCAGCGTTATCCAATTTAGTTTCATTCTCCACATGTGGACTTTTTGCAAATGGGAAAAGTAACTCAGGCTTCTTATAGTAATCACTCAAAGGCACTTTCCCAGACCTGCTCCCACTCGATGCTCCTCCTTCCTTATTTGCCACGTTTGCATTCACTGCTGGATTGATTGAGATCCCTTGATTGTAGTTTGAATGCGGTGATGGCGCCTTCCACTCCTCCTGATCCTCCTCTCTCAACCACCGTGACCCTCTTGTGTTATCCCGCCGCCGTGTATCCGCTCGGAGATCCGGTCCCCACTTCCTCACTCCATCGTCGACCGGCATGTCGAAGCGCTTATCACATTGAGCGTCCACATGACCCATGATTCCACAGAGATAGCAATAAGAGCACAGCCTCTCATACCTGAAAGTGACGATATGTGGTTCCATGCCATGCTTCCTGATCCTTCTCGCTCTCTTCAAGGGGTGCCTCACATCCAACAAAACCCTGATCCGCATGTAAGCCCTCCAGAAGCCCGATGTGTTCTTCGCGTCGTACTCCAAGTACTCACCGATATAGTTCCCGATCTGTTCTCCCACTGTTACGGACATGAAGCCAGCAGGCACGTTGTGGACCTGAATCCAAAACGGGACAGTGTAGAGAGGTATTTGGCCCGGGATCTCCCCTGCATGCATTACACTCAGTATCAACAGGTGATTATCGAAGGACCAAGGGCCCAGCTTCATGACCTTTTGAGTGTCTAACTGATGGAAGAACTTGAAAATAAAGATTCCTGGCTCCACCTCCCTTATAGAGATCCCTCGACCTGGTTGCCATATCTCTCCCATTCGTTGTCTCATCATCGGCACCCTAATAGGTTTATTAGTAAGGAACCGCCCCACCAGACACAAGGGTTGTGCTGGTGTACTAGATTGGCCTTCACCCTCTTGTATATCCAGGTCCGGTTCATCGTCGCTCAAGTACAGATTCTCCATCGCAAGGTGTGGTGACGGCTGATGTGGTGCAGCCATGCCAAGAGTCTTTCGCAAGGAACCCTAAGCAGCGTACGTAGGTTATGAAAACTTCTCACGGGAGAGAGAGAGTCGTACGTCCCATACGGGAGAGAAAGAGTAACTTTAATGATTCTTATGCTGTCACATAACTTAGATAATATTTTGATTGAATGGAAAGGATCCTGATATTAGAATTAATTGATTGATATTCTTTAATTTATTTCATTTTAAATTTGAATTTGATTTAATTGAAATTTGATTAAATGGTAAAAGTGCAGATATAAGTATTGATTGATTGATATACCTCAATTATTGAAATATCATGAATAAATAAATAAAGAAAGTATTTTGTATTTTGGCGGAAAAAGAATGAATGTCGAGCTGCCACTTGGCATGAGTCTATGTGTCAAAACTTCATTTTATATAATATAGTGGATATACACACATGTAATTGCATACAAAATTTTAATCAGGTTCAGGTGTTTTTTTTTGGGAAAAAAAGTGTCCATTTTATTAATTTGTTGTTTATGAATTTTATGAAAAAAGTGTCCATTTTTATTCGTAATTAAACATATAAATTTGAATTTGTTGTTTTGGATATTTATTGTGATATTTACTTATTTTTTATGTTTGGGATGTTTTTATTCAATTAAATATTTTGATTTGTAATGTATTATGAATAGATTTAAAAGATTTTTGGATCGTTTTTTAATTGTTATAATAAATTTTTTTGTTATTTATTGTTTTTTCATAGTTAAAATGTGGGTAACGGGCGCGTGTACGAGTACTAATTAGGTACCCAGAGGGTACGAGTACTAAGTTTGCTGCCCATACGGGTACGAGTCTGGGTACGAACATTTTTTTTCAAAGCGGGTATGGGGACGGATACTATAGTACCCTGCCCAGAGTGTCCCCATTGCCATCCCTAATAATAAGTCTCGTTCTATGTTTTTTCACACAGATTAAGAAAAAGCTATAAAATGAAAGAGTGAAACAATTTTACAAAATTATCTTTATTAATTATTGGGTATTAACCATTGTCATAAATGCACAGTGATGTATAATGACTTGAGAGTGATGCACACATTTTTTTTGTGATCAGAGTGACGCACACAGTATTAGTTTCGGAGGTAAAAATAGAAAAACTAATTAATATTACATTGAAAAGATAAAACGACACTTATTTTGATACTTTTCTTTTCTTCTAACACGACATTTATTATGGAATGGAGAGAGTATAATCTAGCTATGATTGTTTTTATTTTATTTTATTTTTTATTGATCTTTTAAAAATAAAATAGTTTAATTGAGCCAATTCATATGTCAAGTTATTAATCTCTAAGGACGTTATTTTTAACGAAATGTGTTTCCCTTTATCACTACTTTGTGCCACTTGCTCAACTCTTTTTTTTGGGTTCCTTTCTCTTTGTCCTAATATCTACCTTTACTGCTTCTAATGTCTCCCCGCAAATTCTTCCTGTAATAAGTTCAATTTCCTTATTTGTCCCACATATATCTCTCTCTCAACATCCTATTTATCCTTCCTCTTTGTATTCATCCAGTAATTGTCATGGCAATATTTCATTCCCTTCCAGACCATTTAATGCGAACTCTTGCCTAGTTTGAATTATTTTGTTGACTTAATTGGAGCCTAAGGTTGCTAAACAAACCTTGGCAAACCCAAAATTGTATTTTACTATTCAGGAAGAATTCGGGGCTTTGTAATATATGGACTTCAGTCCACTTACTCCACATTGTATACCCATAGGCTACAAATGAGTTTTTTAATTAAAGAAAATGTTGATGACACTATAAATAAGTACAGGAAAAGACTTGTTCTCATAGGTTTACACTAGCAAATTAGCTTCGATTACAATGAAACTTCCTCTCTAGTTATCAAGATTGTTACAACTGGAATGATCTTTACTCTAGCCCATCTAACTAGTTACATTTTTGTTGTTAGGGGTGAGCATGGGTTGGAATTGAGGTGTTTAAAGACCTAACTCAATCAAATATAAACGTGTTGTGCTGGGTCGGTTTAGTAAAAAAAAGTTTACGTAATCCGAACCAATCCAACCCGACCTCATATTGGTGAGTTGGTTTAGATCTGGTGAACGATTTTATTATTAAAATACTCATTTCTCAAAAAAATAAAAAATTGAAAAAAAATATTTATGAAGAAAAAAATCATTATCAATGCCTTAAATATTAATTTATCCATCATTCATCTAGTTTGACAAAAAAACAACAAATACACAACACAATATTTCATAATACATGACGTTTCCTGAGAGACATATTTCATAAGAAATTTCATATTTCATATTATATATAAATCATTTTAAATACAAACACATATCTCATATTCCAAATACGCGACTCAACATTCACCTAGGATTATAGGAGACAAAAGACACTTTGTATAATATACGCAATGCATTCACTTAGTAAATAAAAAAAATCTCATGTGTTCATTTACAGTGGGTTGGATTGGGTTGCTCGGGTATACAATCGTCAGACCTGACACTCAACCCATAGGCTTTGGGTTGCTTATTTTAAAACCGACTCAACCTAATGACCCAAACCGACCCGATATTTTTGGGTTAGGTTGAATTGGATAGGCTGGGTTTGTGGGTCACCTGTTCTCATGCCGACCTCTATTTCCAACAATTAAATGTCAACATTATTATCCAGTCAATAAAATAAGAAGTTTATGTGGCACAACAACCTAAATTTGAGAGCAATAATGAATCACTAGTTTGTAAACTCAATAAAGCCATTTATGGGCTGGGATAGGCACCGGAGGTATGGTCTGAGTGCCTAAAGGGCATTTTGCATCTATTTGGCTTCAAAAATAGCAAGGGTGATCTATCATTATTTACTCACTCTAAAGGTACAAATGTGGTCTACCTTCTAGTTTATAATAATGACATTATAGTCATTGAGAGTTCTACTTCTCTTGTTCAACAGGCAACAACTCGTGACTAAGTTAAATTTTGTACTTGCCTTAAAATAGTTTGGCGATCTTCATTATTTTTTAGACATTAAAGTTCATTCTTTTCCAAATGGTTCTCTTATTTTGCCTCAAAGCAAATACATTTGTGATTTATTAGAAAAATCAATATGGATGAGACTAAAACTTTTCTTCTTCTATGGTTAATGGCCGTAAATTATCAAATGAAGGGGGTTGATTGCCTACATGATCCATCTGTGTATAGATTAATACTTGGTGCTTTGCAATACACAACTTGGGCCGAGCTATGTCACACACTTTTCTATAATTTCCTTATTCTCTTTACGAGCTTATGACAATTGAGAAATTAAATGACATATGGATTAATGTTTTATGGATTAATGATTGTGTTCAAAGCAAATTGATATATGCTTGGATAAACTCCCCAAGTTGCAACATTCTGTTTTGAAAAAGAAGACACAATTGAAATAAAGATCATTTTTATGTTGTTTGATTAAGTCAATAGTAAACCTAATAATTTAATTAAGATTTGCTCAAAAATATTATGTTGATAATTTCATTCTTGATCTTAATTGATACATCATTGTTTTGGGAGATGAAGTTATTGGAAGCTAGGGAAGGCACAGAAATGTAGCATTTATCAATAAGTGATGATAGATAGACAACAAAAGTTGTCTTACATCGTATAATTCTACCATTTGTGACACATTACAGTTTCACACGGAAGTCACATGGGCCATATGGTGTCGCTAAATGGTTGTCAAAAATGGTTGTCTAACAGTCATTTCTCTTTATCAATAATGATTATGACAAAATAATATTTACATTTTGTTGTGTGTAGAGCTCCTTTGGAAGCTGCCATGGAAGATACATAGGGTCAAATGAAAATTCCTATGGTCTCTATAATAGAAGAAGAGCAATGATAGAATTTCCAGTCTTATTTACATGTGAATACGCAATTAACATCAATTGTTGTAAGACAACTATCTGATCTCTCAGCTTCCATTTAGTCAATAGTAAATAGCTTTCAACCAAGTTTGTTAAGACTGTGTGCTAGGATCTTGTTATAATTTAATTAGGACTTTCATTGAAATTGAAAAATTAGTCTATAAATATGTTGATAATTAAGACTAATTGATGCTATCATAATTAATTAGCAAAAGTTGCATAAAAGAAGTGGCTCTTAGAAGAGTTTTATGTTATTTTCCGGGCCACGTTTGTCTTTGAGGCATATTCCTTGTTATTTTTTCATTTTCAATAGTTCTATTCGAAACAATCAAAATAAAGCATTATGTTCAATTTTTGTAAAACTGGAAGTCTACAGCTGAAAAATTCTCATTTTAATGCTTATGATACGTATTAACAATTCAATTTCAACCAATATTACGTACCAATTGCTTGAATGTTGTTTATACATAAAATCATTTTGGCATATTCATGGTTAAGTGTGAATTGCAACCTCGTTCAACAATATATGGTTTATATTTGTTTGATCAGGTTCTGAGGGTAATTTTAAGAGCTTCCATTTTCCATTCTCATTTGTTTAATGATTATAATATCTTTTCCTTAACTAGTGTTAAAACTTTGACACATGGTAAATAATATTTTTGAACATCCTGTCAAATTATGATCGTGGTTTTTTATCTTTTTTTTGGGACTTGGCTTCCTAATTCTTGTGTCTATTGTTATGTCTTTCTTAGGCTACTAAATAGACTATTTCCATGAATAATAAAAGGATGTTAACTACTCAAGTCAAATCCCCTACACAAGCACAATGGTAGGCTCACTTAAATTTCTTATCTTTATTTTATAATGATGATGTGTTTTTTTGTTCTTCTTTATCATTCAATGTATGTACTAAGTACATATATGCGATGCCTATTTTTTGTATTGCATTAATAAAATCTATAGATGAGTTTTGTTGTATAGAAGATGGTACCTATTACCTTCATAGCCCTGCTTATATATTTTTTTAACTTTTTATTTATGGTTCAAGGAGATATTAATAGTGTGATTTTTACAATCGGTTTGTTACTATGTCTTTACTTATTCGCTTATTATATTCTAGATCACATAGCTATTTATTTTATAATTTGGATTTACTAGACTTATTATGTCATGTTTCTTTTCATTAAATAATTTCTTTGCCACTAACTTGATACCAGAAGATTTTAGACCTGCTTTTTTCACATGAAAAGCTTTTATCGTGATGGTGTCTTTTCTTGGTTGATTTAATTCAATTTAAAAGGGAACACATTATTGTACAGATTTATTCCTGAACCTTTTGCATGTTTATCATTTACTAGATTTCAAATTACCACCCATTTTCCTTATATAAATAAAGTTTAAGAATTGTGATGCTTTTCAAATTTTTTGGAAATTGAGGAAGTTTGAAACAATACCTATGATTTTGATGATAAAAATTTATTCAAAATTTAAAAAGAAAAAAACTTATTAAATACATGGTTTTTGTTGCTTTACAGGGGTAACCTGGGAATAAATCAACACTTAGATGAGTCAAATGCTCTGTGTGTTTGAAAATGGATTTTCCCTTCTACGTGTATTGTCGTAGTTGACAGTGGCTCCTATTTTGTTCTTTAAATTTCAAACCATGGTTAGTAAGAGAACTTTGCTATCTCGTTGTGGTGGACGTACAATTCAACCTTTATTTTACTATATGATAAATAGTTTGTAAGATTTAGTATATATTAAGATGAAGAAAAAATATAGTATTTTTATTATCTTGTTTGTCGTTAGTGTGAAAAAGTTAGTGTAAAAAGTTTTATATTGACATGGGATTCAAATTAAAAAAAGTAAATTTGAGCTCCCTAGTACTTAAATTTGATAAACTCGGCACTAAAATATCATTATTTGGAAAAATAAACAAAATAATCTTTTATATCCCTTACAAAAAAATTTCACACACGGGTGTGTGGTATTTCGAGTGCTTGAACCTTGCATAGATTATTATATTAAATCACTAACCGTTTCAAGCTTTAAAATTAAGATAATTAAAGAAGTTGACTATGATAGCTTTTTTTTATTGGTAGTCAACAGGGGGATTAACCCCACAGAAAAAAAACAAAACGAAAAACCCTTGGGAAAACAAATAACAGTGTTCAAAATAAAACTAGGAACAAAATAAAATATCCTACTTCAAGAATCTAAGTTGAGCCCAAACTTAGCCTAACCATCAGCAACTTAATTAGCCTCTTATGGGAATGCATAATGATAGACTCATGAAACGACCGCATCAAGAACTGAATATCACTCACCCAAATTTTAAAGAGGGTGCTGCGAAGAGTACCCAGACAGAACAAGATTAATTGCGGTCGACGAATCAGACTCAATGAAGGCTTTATCAAACCTATTGAGTAACATAATTTTAATCCCCATATAAATGGCCAAATTTTTTGCTGTAGTTATGGAACATAGATGAATATTTGAAGAAAAACCAAAGAGAAAACCACTGCGGTAGTCCCTGCACACTCCACCTGCAGACGCTAGACCCCTTAATCTCGCAACCACCCATCACAATTCAACTTAACCCAGCCAACTGAGGTGCATTCCACCAAATGAGATGATCTAAATCCACAACACCTTGGATTTTCCCCATCTTTCCCACAACTTTCAGGTTCAAAGACACAGCCTTACTACAAGAATTAATAGGGTGAGTAACATCAGAAATCCCATGGGTTTTTATTTCAAAAATTCTCTCGATTCATGCAATGAATTGTAGGGCCAAGACCACGAAATGACACTAGAACATTTTTTTTATGAAACATACCATAGCAAATTAAGAGATAATTTTATGTATAAAAAGCGATAAATTTCCATTGGTCTCGCACTGTATAGAAAGTGATTGACTTCAATCAACCTCGTTATCATTATTCATTGAAAATATTAATTGGTTTCATTGGTTTTAATAGAAACCAAATAAAATTACTAAAAATTTTATTCAACGAGCATCGAATAGATATGTTACAAAGAGCTATAAATGCGTATAAAATGCTTCTTTCCACCACAACTACAACCATATCCATAACCATAGGCGGATTTACATTAGAGTGAGGGTGTGCAAGTGCACCCTCTTATTTTAAAAAAGGTCCTAGGTATGCCACCGTCCATAATGACACCGGCACCACAACACCAAGAGCATCACACCGAAAACCACACAATCAAAAATTATGAATACCATATCCATGTTAATCAAGGAAATCACAGTCGCTGGATATTTACGTTGGTCGTTGTTAGCACAAACAATAGAGCAAAGCATAATAGAGAGGGAGACGAAATATAAGACATCATCGACAACTTCCATTTGACCAAACTTGTAACAGTGATATGTGAATCAGGTTTTGTTGCCTTGCTCATGGATCTAGAACACACAAAATAGCATAACAAGTTTAATAAACAAAAACAAAAAACAAAAAACATATGAGATTGGCAATATAAATAGTATTAGTTTGAGTAGGATGAAGTCACAATTGACGTACCCCCCTCTATACCATCATAATAATCAATTCAATGACACAAATATATGTTTGCAAACATATATGAGAATGAGAGATAAATAATGAAAAACCACTTTTGAAACTTTCTGCAAACCCAAGCTTGCGGTGGTAGATAGACTCACACAACTTTGAGAAATGAGATTATTGTTTGTGGTGTCAAAGTGGTGGATGCAACCATATATTTATAGGGAGTTTATGGTAATCTCTTTGTGAAAGAGGGTGTTAACGTTTTATATGGCTAAAGATGGGGTTGGTGTGAGGTTAAATTTTCAATTTTTTATATTGAAACGTAAAGCAAGTATTTTTAACAAAACAATCTAATAAATCGATATTATATGTATGAGCATAATAAATCATGAATATGTTAAAATGTTGATCATTGATTTCACCATCAATGAATGAAATATTTTATTTTACCCGTTAAGATAATAACATAACCAAATCCTAATTTTTTATCTTTACACGAAAATTTAATGCGTATTTTTTATTGTATCTATTAAATAAATACGGTTTTTCTAACGTGTGCAACCTGCACACGATAAGAATCATTAATTGTTCACTTTTTTTCTTATTAATTATTCACGTTTATTTTTATTTTATAAATTCACATTTATATAATCTCTCTCCACTCACAAAATATGAAACAAGATAATTAGTAAGGAAAAAATGTGAGCAATTAATGGTCCTTATCGTGTGCAAAGTTGCACACGTTAGAAAAACCCAAATAAATATAATAACATTAATTTCTTAATAATTATATAGAAAATATATATGGACACCAAACAAAGAAAACAATTAATTATATCAAGATTTCATGAAATTTTAAATATAGATTTTGTAACATAAGATATATACTTTAAAACAGAAAAATCATGAATTATAATCATTTATTAAAAAACTAAAAAAGGATCATATATATAATATCTAAATATGGAAAATAAATTTCAAAATTATTTAAATGTTAATATTATTTTTAATCATCTTTTTTTTTTACTTTTTAAAGCCAATATCCAACTTTAAAAAATATATCCTAAAAATTTAATGATTAGAGTTCGATAGCTTTTTATAAGTACTTAAGGTTGATATATGTTCTTTAATCTTTTTTTTTGTTTAGCTTTATTCAGACATTGACATTTGAAATTAGGTATGACAACAGAATCTGAACCCGTGGGTACTCACCCGACACCGGTCCGATTTTGACAGGGAAAATCCATTTTGACCGGGGGTGGGGCGGGGTTGGGGATGTCAATACCCGACCCGCCCCCGACTAGAACCCGCCCGACTAAATATAAATTGTTAATTTTTATTTTGTTTTATGCATATACTCATTCATTTTGTTTCATATATTTTGTTTACTTTTAATTTAATCTCTTTTTAATAGAAAATTTTATTTTGATGTTTTTATTTTATTTTATCATTATATAATAATTATGATTTTATTTTATTAATTATTATAAATATAATTTTTCAATTTTTCTACATATATGGAGCGGAGTCGGGGCCCCGTGTGTAACATCCCAAATTTCCTAAGCCTAATTATTAGAGATCCTAAGTGAAAATAGATTTAATCCTAAGGATTAAATATAGTTCATAGCCTTAATTTAGTAATTTAAAACCAATTTGGAACTAAAGGGTAAAATAGTAATTTTATCCAATAAATTAGGAAATGTGGGACTAATTAATTAGGAGTAGTTTTAATTGATTAAGATTACTCAAGATGTTATTAGAAACCAAAGTTAGATTAAGGAGGTTTAATAAGGCTTGTTTGCAAGGTTTTAATTAATTTTAGACATAAGCTCCACCATACACCATGTTTCATTTAATTCCACCTAGAACTCCCTCCAAACCCTATTTCCCCTTCCTTCTATCGTGACTCCAGCAGCCACCAACAAAGAGAGAAGCAAAAAAAAATCTGAAATAGAAAAAGAAGAGAAAGAAGAAGAGAGAAGAGGAAGTGGGTTGCGATCAAGAAGGAGGTGGAGGCCACCACCGCCACTGTTCCGGCGTGGCCACCACCGCGGCGCTCCTCCATGTGCCTGAGAGGCAGCAACCGTGAGAGAGAGGGACGCTGGAGAGAGAGGGCCGAGAGATAGGGAGAGCTCGAGTTGAGAGAGAAAGCTCGAGTGAGAGAGATGGAGAACGAACTGAGAGATGAAGGAACTCGAAATGAAGAAGAAATGGAACATGGAAGAGAAGCCATGGAAGGAACAATAAGTTGGAAGCTTCAAGGAAGTGCTTTAATGGAGGCTAAGGCTTGGAGCAACAAGAAGAAGACATGTATATGAATTCTGATGGATGGGGATGGTGATTCTGAGCTTAGAAAGACGAAAGAAGAGGAAAGAGGATTTTTAGTATTCAAATCCCTAACTTGGGGTTGCTCAGGTAACATAGACTTCCCCCAAAACCTCCCTTAGGGTGTGCTAGGCTTTACTATTAAATTTATTAGTTCCATAATTAGTTTATTAGTCATATTGAATGGTCTTGTATGGGGTTTGAATGAAATAGGGTTGGATGGTTGCCCCCAACCCCCCTAAACCAATGTGTGATGTTTGTACTGTTGCGAGTTCCATTGAGCTCTAATCGGAATATAATATAGTTATCTTGTATGTTAAATATGTATGATTTCGGTCTCGTTGAGGCTCGGCATTCGAGCTAGCCCATTTGTATGATTTTGGGGCAATAAGTTATTTGAGATTGAATTCGCATGCACTAAGATATATGTATTCGCTTAGTGTAGATGATACTTTGATAAGGGTATTAATCCTCTTTACACATTTTAAGTTGCCTAATGATTTTGGTTTCTTAATATGTTTTGGATTCCTAGTAATACATGTGTATGCGGCTTTGAAATCTTTGTTGAAATCATCTTGGATTGGATTGAAAATTGTTTATGTGTGAGGATGTTTGCGTTTTAACTGCAAACCCATCATATAAGTACTTCGGTCACTTTCGATGGCGGGGACCCCTTGGTAGGACTTCTATAGGTCCTTGCTCATTTTGATCTTTGGGCTTTGCCAAGTGGGTACATTCTATGATTCTTGTGATATGTATTGCATTATTAATTAGTGCTTCTTGATTGAATTGTGTGTGAAGTCCTGTGAGTAACATATCCTTGATTAATCCGAGCCAGTCACCCCATATAGGCGGAGGCTGGGGGAGTATACTTGGGATGTTACAATATAAGGTGCTTGTATTCCTCTGATAGGAATTTTTTGGAATGTTTGCAATTTGCTCTGCAACCCCATCGTAAGTGATTAGCTACCACCTTTGTCATTGGGGGCCCTTGACTTTATCCTTCTATATATAGGATTTTACCCATTCTGCGTTTGAGCTGGGCCTTTGGCTTTATCCTTGTATACAAGATTTTACTCATTTTGCAATTGGGTTGGGTCAAGTGGGGACATTCATTGTGGTCCTTTGGACATTTGTTTGCAATTGCTTCTCTCTTTAAAGATGTCAACTGTATTACTACGAATTGTGATTTGCTTGTAAGCATTATTGAACACATGTGTGCAATGATTATGAATTGAGGTTGGTGAAAAGTGATCGTGTTATGTTTAGGTTATGTGTTGATGTGTGTTTGGGAGTTGGAAACTTAGTTGCACTATCATGTTTGAGGTTTCATTAAGGATACTGAACAAATAAATATGTATATATTTATGGGGAGGTTTTTCCATATGTCGCACCCCACGTATGGCTGGAAACAACGGTAAAAATATTTATGATTTCAAGACTATGTTATTGAGTTTTATAAACTCACCTTTGGGGCGTTGTTTTCAGGTACAACTGTTGATGAGGTTCAAAGCATTGGATTATGCTCGGTCTTGCCTTCCAGCGAGACCCGAGTTACCAGATCACGAGTCGAGTCTTGGTTCTGAGTTGTGTCTTTGTGTAATTAAGAGATTTATGTATAATTTGTAATTATTTTAATTAGCTATTCTTTGAAAAGAAGTTGTAATAACTAAAGTTAGGTTCCGTTTTCGAGAACTCTGGTTTACGTTTACCGTGTATGCGAGAAAAATTTTACGAGACCTATTTCCTTAAATACAGGTTTAATTAGTAAGTAATCACCTAATTAGAGTTAGGGTGTTACCCTGGGGAAACCGGACCCTATCGGGGCAGCGATAGGGAAGGCAAAACCCGATCCCGTTGGAAAGGGGGACGGGGTAGGCAAAACCCACTCCCGACCCAGCCCGTTGCCATGCCTATTTGAAATGGCATCACAGTGGAATTTCCTTACAACAATTATCACGTGGACTAAGAACACAGGCACAAGCATCTCAGATCATTGTTATTCCCCGGGTTTATCACCAAATTGCACATTGTATTGCTTCTTTTATTTTCAATGAAATGCATTAGATTTTTTTTGTTAGAAAACAACTACATAAAAACTTTACTTTTTGTGTAAAATAAAAATTTTACTTTTTCTAGAAATGGGAGATTTAAAATTTAAAAAAATAAAGAGATAATATATTAAATTAAAATTAATGGTTTGACTTCTCTGCACATTTGCTTTTGCTAAAAAAATTAATATTAATATACTAAATTTGTAAAGTTTGGTGTGAAAAGAATAAACGTTTATGGGAAACATTAATTTATAGCAATATATTAAAGCGAATCAGTAAGTTTAAAATTTTCATTTTAATTGAGTAAAAAAAATCATTTTAATTTAAAGTAATTAATGATCACCTTAACACGAAAATATTAGTTTGGACGGTAAGAATGTGTACTATTAAAAGATCACGTCCAAGTTCATAAACACAATTCTTTGGAAATTTTTATTTTATAAAATTTTAATATTTTAGCAATATTACTACATATTAATTTAATCACAAATGTACTTATTAATAAATATTAAGGATAATTTAATAATATATGTTTTTCCAATTTATTTAAAAATTTTAAATTTGATTTGACTGATAAAAATTAAAAACTATTTTAGTGGTGGTTTGTGTGATATATTTTTTATAGTCACTTTGACTTTTTTATATTTTTTATAATTCACTTCAAAGCCTTTTACTTTTAAAAATTTTAAAAGTTTACTGGCTTACATTTTTTTTTCGACAAAAGTTAACTGACTTACATAGAAAACTAATTTAATGATAATTTATGTGATATGCTTTTTTAATCTGTTTATATTTTCTTTCTTTTTATATTTTAAAATTCAACTAGCAGCTATCCTACGTATATTGTACAAATATTTGCAATATAAAGATAAACCAGTGTAATAACCCGTGCCTAAGGCACGGGCACGGATATCGACTATACAATATTTATTTTTTAATTTTTTATGGTGTTTTCTACTATTTTTATGTTTTCTAACTTTTTCTACCAAAAGTTTTAGAAATGTAACTTAAATAGATATGAATATCAACATGTGAATAATTATATAGTTTTATCTAGCTAATATAATGTATATATGTCTTATATTATCCTAAGTGTTATAGACATATTGTTTTAATAAATATAAAATTATAGGGATACGAGAATTTTTTTAAATTCAGGATACGGCTGTAGCCTAGATATGTTTAAAAATTTTATTAAAATTTTTATATAGACACAATATCGTAAAGAATAATTTTTAACTATTTAATATTATATATTTTGTAATGTATTAAATAATATTTGTATATTAAATTTATTGGTTCAGGTACCATTTGTTCAGTTATAATAAATAATAATAATAATAATAATAATAATAAAACAATATGTTTTTAAAAATAATAATAGTAATTATAAATTATAATTATTATTAATGTTATTATTATCATCAACAAAACAATATTTATTTAGTGAGACAATTTGCTTTGTACGTCACTGTCTATTATCTAGAGTTGGTAAACAAAAATAAAGAGTGCACTATCTATCTAGAGTCTTCCGCCATGTCTTGTCCTATCCACCATTTCTTTCAAAGAATAGTATTTATTTTGAAAAAGAAGAAGAAAAAGAAACAGAGAATGATAAGCAATATAAATAAAAATCAAAGCAATAGAAATAAAAAGCGAACCTTGCCAAACAACATAAAAAGCACATGAAAAAGTAAAAGAAAAATGAAAACAAAAAAAAACCATAGAATAAGAGAGGAGGAAAATATAATATCATCTGAACTTGTAAAAAAATGTGTGTGTTTTAAATTTAAAAATTTTTATTGCTATTTTACAATCACAAAAAATTTAAAAAGAGCAAGCATCAAAACAATAGAATTTTAATTTTTAAAGTAATAAATTTATAATAATTTATATTACTAATTTTGAATTTTTTAAATTCATCTAGAAAATATCATTTCAATGTTTAAATTTAGATCTGAAATGAATATTGTTCAAATTTAAATTGAATGGCAAATCAAATAATATTTTTATCCTTTATATATTTAAATTTAATTACGGTTAGAACATTTATATTATTTACGTTTAATGTTAATTTTTTTTTAAATTTACTATGAATAATTATTAAGATGATGACACGTGATATAATTATTTTAGATAAACAGTATTATAAACATAGATATAGATATATTAAAATGCAAAATTAAACATCATAAAATTCAAAATTGAAATATCCTCTAGAATTAAATTCAAAACCTTATTTTATACAAATAAAAAAAATAGATTATAGATTAATTTAATATAAGAAGATAATTTTATTTAAATATAAATTTAAGAAGATAATTTTATTTAAATAGACTTTGTTTTAATAGTCAAACTGGAATGAACGTTGTGTAGACACCTAGCATAACAGTATGTAACAAAATATTCTTTTATATAATAATAATAGTAATAATATAAATATATGAATTATTGAATTATTGAGATAATAAAATTAATGGGTGTAGAGACAACATATATAAGAATATGCTTTAAAAATAAACTAACTTAATTTGAAATTTGAAAATTAAAATATATCAAAGAATTAAAATATATTATGAATGAATTTGGTGGGGACACTTGGCATAGCAAACTTAGAATAGATAGAAGATAATAGATAAACAGGTAATAGATTTGTTTTAAATATATTAATTAATATATTAAATTAATTTAAATATAATTTGTTTTAATTTTTAAACTGAAATGAATGTGGTCTTGCCACATGGCGATTGATTGATAATTGATTGATTTCAAAATAAATTTAAAAACATATCTATCAAATTTTGAAGAGAAAGGTTGTTAATGATTTTATATTTTAAAACCAAATTTTGAAATAACTTTAAAAAATACAAATATTAAATTTTGAATAGAAGGAATGTTAATGATTTTTTGGACTTAAAATTTTTATTTATTTCAAATTTATTTGAATATAAAAACTCGTTTAAATTAAAATATTTTGAATGATTTAAGTGGTAGCACGTGGCATGAAAACTTCTAATATAATTAATAGATTAAATAATTAATATCTAAGATTTAAAATTTAAAAGTAGGAATATGTTAGTTAAAAATTGAAAACCTTCTTTTATAATATATAATAGAAAATAGATAATTGATTTCAATTTTAATTATATCTATCATAGATTTATTTTTAAATCGTTTTAATTTATTTTAAAAATGATTAATTAACCTATTTGGTTCAATTTAAATGAAAGTATTTCAATTTATTTTAAAATTTCTAAACTAATTAAAAAAATGTTTTAATTTATTTTAAAAAAAATAAATTCATCTACATGTTTAAATTTAAAATAAAATATTTTACAAAATAACTAAAAAATCAAAAACTAAATAAAAATAGTATTAATTTATTTTAAAAATATATCAATCATATTTTATTTTTAAATCATTTTAATTTCTTTGAAAAGTAATAAATTAGTTTAAATAGAATTCGTTTTAAAATAATAACTGATTCAAATAGATTTTGAATTATAAAATATATAATAACTGATTCATTTTAAAAATAGATTTTGTTTTAATAAAATAATTGAAATAAATGTGGGAGTGACACGTAGCATAACCGAATATAGAAAAACCATATTTTATATATATATATTATTGATTTTTTTTCACCAAAAATTTTTTTTAAAATAAAAATAATCCTTTGCAAGATAAATATATTTTTAATTTTTAATTTTTGAAGATATTTAGAATTAATCCAAATTATTGAAGGATAATTTAATGATTATTACAAATACTTTATTATGATGTTGACTGGATAAATTTAAACATTGATATCAAAATTTTGGAAAGTCAATATCTCCTTTAAAAGCATAACCATATAAGAAGAAAATTAATATTAATTTGATTTGATTTAGTTTAACATAAAATTCAAAAAAAGGTCATAATATTACACCAAAAAAAATGTCATAATATAAGAAAAATACATGGATTTATGGGGGGAAAATGATGTGGTTTTGTAACACTGAGAATAAAAATTTATATTTAATATATAAGGCTTGATATTTTTCGCAACGAACCTATACTTGATGAAAAGTTTTTTTAGGCATACTCAATGGAAAGTTTGTTTTTCGGACAAATTATTCACCGAAAAGTTGGTCATGTATAGATCCATGCATGATTTTGAATATTCATATTGTCCAATACTAATTTGTGTATATGCATATCATTTATTACTATAGACTATAATTAATGGTAATAGAATGGTGTAAAAGAAACCCCAAGGAGTTGGCCTAGTGGAGCATGAGAGGACTTGTATCTGACATGTCGCGGGTTCGAGTCCCCACTAGTTTTTTGTGGTGAGGTAAATGTAAGGCTAAATTATACTTTTAGTCTCTTATATTTATTTTAGATTTCAGTTTAGTTTCTTATGTATTATTTGTTTCGAATTGGTCCATTGTGTCTAAAGATTATACTAATGTGGTCCTTCTGTTACAAAGTGGTCCCTTATCATTGTTACAACTGGAATGATCCATACTCTAGCCCATCTGACTAGTTACATTTTTGCAGCTATGGGTGGACATGGGTCGGCTTGGGTTGGATTTGAAGTGTTTAAAGACTCAACTCAATCAAATATTGTGTCGGGTCAGTTTAGTCAAAAAAAAATTATGTAACCCGAGCCAACCCAACTCGACCTTATATGGGTTGGTTTGGATCGGGTTAACGATTTTATTATTAAAATACTCATTTCTCAGGAAAAAATTGAAAACAAATAGAAAAAAAAATATTCATGAAGAAAAAAAATCACTATCAATGCTTTAAACATTAATATATTCAACATTCACCTAGTTTAACTAAAAACAACAAATATGCAACACAATATTTCATATTTCATAATACATGACGTTTGCAGAGTGACATATTTCATATTTCAAAATATATTTCATATTTCATATTATATATAAATCATTCTAAATAAAAACACATATCTCATATCCCAAATACACGACTCAACATTCACTAGGATTATTGGAAATAAGGCACTTCGTATAATATACGCGATGCGTTCACTTATTAAATAAAAAAAGGTCATGCGTTCATTTACCGTGGGTGGGGTTGAGTTGCTCGGGTTCGTAATCTTCAGATCCGACACTCAACCCATAGCCTTTGGGTTTGCTTCTTTTAAAACTAACTCAACCCAAAGACCCAAACCGACCCAAATTTTTTGGGTTGAGTTGAATTGGGTAGGTTGGGTTTGTGGGTTGACTCTTTCTCATGCCCACCTCTTTTTGCAACAATTAAATGTCAACATTATTATCCAGTCAATGAATGAAGGAGTTTATGTGGCACAACAACCTAAATTTGAGAGCAATAATGAATCACTAGTTTGTAAACTCAATAAAGCTATTTATGGGCTAGGATAGGCACCTGAGGTATGGCCTGAGTGCCTAAAAGGAATTTTGCTTCTATTTGGGTTCAAAAATAGCAAGGGACGTGATCTATCATAAAAGATATTTGACAACCACAAAAAGCATATTTCTAAAGCATATTTCTAAATTTTGCAATTATTTACTCACTCTAAAGGCACAAATGTAGTCTACCTTCTAGTTTATAATAATAACATTATAGTCATTGGGAGTTCTACTTCTCTTGATCCAACAGGCAATAACTCATGACCATGCTAAATTTTGTACTTGCCTTAAAATAGTTGGGTGATCTTCATTATTTCTTAGACATTAAAGTTCATTCTTTCCCAAATGGTTCTCTTCTTTTGCTTCAAAGTAAATACATTTATGATTTATTAGAAAAATCAATATGCAAGGATGAGACTAAAACTTTTCCTTTTTCTATGGTTAATGGCCGTAAATTATCCCATGAAGGGGGTTGATTGCCTACATGCATGATCCATCTTTGTACGTATTAGATTAATACTTGGTGCTTTGCAATACACAACTTGGGTTGAGCTATGTCACACACACTTTTCTATAATTTCCTTCTTCTCTTTATGAGCTTATGACAATTGAGAAATTAAATGACATATGGATTGATGTTTTATGGATTTATGATTGTGTTCAAAGCAAATTGATATATGCTTGGATAAACTCCCCAAGTTGCGACATTCTGTTTTGAAAAAAAAGACACTATTTGACAAAGAAAAACTTGAAATAAAGATCCCCTTTATGTTGTATTATTAAATCAGTAATAAACCTAAAAATTTAATTAAAAATTTACGCAAAAATATTATGTTGATAATTTCATTCTTCGTCTTAATCGATACATCATTGTTTTTGGAGATGAAGTTATTGGAAGCTAGGGACTAGGGAAGGCATAGAAATGTAGCATTTATCAATAATGATTATGACAAAATAATATTTACATTTTGTTGTGTGTAGAGCTCCTCCTTTGGAAGCTGCTATGGTAGATACATAGGGTCAAATGAAAATTCCTATGGTCTCTGTAATAGAACAAGAGTATTGATAGAATTCCCAGTCTTATTTACATGTGAATACGCAATTAACATCAACTGTAGTAAGACAACCATTTGATCTCTTAGCTTCCTTTTAGTTAATAGTAACTAGCTTTTGACCAAGTTTGTTAAGACTGTGTGCTAGTCTTGTTATAATTTAATTAGGACTTTCATTGAAATTGAAAAATTAGCCTATCAATAAGTTGATAATTAAGACTATTTGATGCTATCATAATTAGCAAAAGTTGCATAAAAGAAGTGGCTCTTAGAAGAGTTTTGGCCACGTTTGTCTTTGAGGCATATTCCTTGTTGTTTTTTCATTTTCCATAGTTCTATTCGAAACAATCAAAATAAAGCATTAGGTTCAATTTTTGTAAAACTAGAAGTCTAGAGCTGAAAAATCCTCATTTTAATGCTTACGATATGTGTTAATAATTCAATTTCTACCAATATTATGTACCAATTGCCTGAATGTTGTTTATACATAAAATCATTTTGGCATATTCATGGTTAAGTGTGAATTGCAACCTCGTTCAACAATATATGGTTTATATGTGTTTGATTAGGTTCAGAGGGTATTTAAGAGATTCCACTTTCCATTCTTATTTGTTTAAGGATTATAATGTCTTTTCCTTAACTAATGTTAAAACTTTGACACTTCAATCTACAATGGTAAATAATATTTTTGAACATCCTGCCATATTAAGATCGCGTTTTTTTTTGGGACTTGGCTTCCTAATTCTTGTGTCTATTGTTATGTCTTTCTTAGGCTACTAAATTGACTATTTTCATGAATGATAAAAGGATGCTAACTACTCAGGTCTACACAAGCACAACAAATGGTAGGCTCATTTAAATTCCTTTTCTTTATTTTATAATGATGATGTGCTTTTTTGTTCTTCTTTATCATTCAACGTATGTACTAAGTACATATGTTCGATGCTTATTTTTTGTATTGCATTAATAAAATCTATAGATGAGTTTTGTTGTAAAGACGATGGTATACCTGTTACCTTCGTAGCCCTGCTTATATATACTTTTTAACTTTTTATTTATGGTTCAAGAAGATATTAATAGTGTGATTTTTACAATCGATTTGTTACTATGTCTTTACATTCACTTATTATATTCTAGATCACATAACTATTTGTTTTATAATTTGGATTTACTAGACTATTTCTTTTCTTTAAATAATTATAATTTCTCTGCCACTCGCTTGATACTAGAAGATTTTAGACCTACTTTTTTTCACAGGAAAAGCTTTTATCGTGTTGGTGTCATTTCTTTGTTTGATTTAATTCACTTAAAAAGGGAACGCATTACTGTGCAGATTTATTTTTGAATCTTTTGCATGTTAATTTATCATTTACTAGATTTCAAATTACCACCCATTTTCCTTATATAAATAAAGTTAAAGATTTGTGATGCTTTTCAATTCTTTTGGAAATTGAGGAAGTTTGAAACAATATCTATGCTTTTGATGATAAAAATCTATTCAAAAGTTAAAAAGGAAAAAAAATTATTAAACACATGGATTTTGTTGCTTTACAGGGGGAACTTGGGAATAAATCAACACTTAGATGAGTCAAATGCTCTGTGTGTTTGAAAATGGATTTTCCCTTCCATGTGTGTTGTCGAAGTTAATAGTGGCTCCTATTTTGTTCTTTAAATTTCAAACCATGGTTAGTAAGAGAATTTTGCTATCTCGTTGTGGTGGAAGTACAATTCAACCTTTATTTTACTATATGATAAATAGTTTGTAAGATATAGTATATATTAAGAAGAAAAAAGTAATATTGTATTTTTATTATCTTGTTTGTCGGCATTGTGAAAAACTCGACATTAAAATATCAATATTAAGAAAAATAAACAAAATAATCTTTTATATCCCTTGCAAAAAAATTTCACACACGGGTGTGTGGCATTTCGTGTGACATACGGGGCTGACGAGGGCTGGGAGTGATCGCCAGTGCATTGGCAGTTGGCACGGACAAAGAGCGGCTCCTGGCAGGCTTCCAGCAAAGTGGCATGTGAATGAACTGAATACACATCAGAATGAGAAGGATCCTGAGACTGTGCAACTGTATAGTTGAAGGAAGGTGTAACACCTTACTTTCATTAGTGTGAAAATAGGATAATTAACATTAGGTACAGTAATCCCAAATTTAAACTTAAAGTCAAACAGTAAGTTCAAATATCATAAAACTAAACGTAAATACATAAATCCATGTTGGTACAACACCAATACATAATCCTAGGAATTTCATCTTCAAGGTGTTTCTATAAACTACTACAAAATAACAAGCTCTCCAGAGCTAGCAGCCGTCAATCTTCCTTTGGTACCTGTGCATCTGTAAAAACAATTAAATAAAGGAGTGGGGTGAGATAATAATCTCAGTGAATTCTCCCTTCGACTCCTCACCATCCACTCACATAATACTCTATCCGTTAAGACATAATGACACACTTTTATGCAATGCATATCATTACTATGAATTTCTAATTCATCTTTGGTTCGTATTCATGGGTAGTGTTATATGCTTACGTCCATATAACCCCACAAATACGCTTTCGATATGGTGGTTAGACGTCTTAACCGTCCGAGGGCGTCCCACACGGCTTACCATACCGATCACCCCCTTGATTGAGGCATCTTTGTGTCTTTTAGGGAATTTAATTCACCAACTATATCCTTAAATGCATGCTCTAATCAAGATTAAGAATACAATTAGGTGTCACTCATACTTCACATGTAACTGAACATATTCATGTAAAAGATACATTTCCTAGTCAATTGGAAACACACAACATGCTTAGTCAAGAAAAATACATCAAGACAAGACACACTTCCATTAGGGCTCCATGGAGCTCCCAATGGTCAAACATCAATCTCACAGTTTATGGGGTACAACATTAACCCCCTTAATCAGTCCCAATAATACATGCATAGCAATTTAATATCAAAAACTTTAGAAATAAGAAAGATTTGGAAAATCCTAACCTTTAGGGTTCAAGGGTTTTCTTCAAGGGAAACCCTAATGTGGGACTTATGGGTGCCCATCACCTAAGAGAAGGAAAAACTCACCACAACTTCCAAGATTCAAGTTCAAAGTTGATGCTTAGCTTCTTCTTCTTCCTTCTTCACGTTCTTCCTCTTCTCCTTCAAGCTGGCCTTCTAGGGATTTCCTTCAACTCTCCAATCCAAGCATAAACACTCCCCAACTTGGATTCAAGCTAAGATCGAGTATGAATCTAGCATGAATCCTTGTTTTTCCCTTCTAAATTGGGAACCCTAGGTGTTTTAACCCCTTCTTCTTCTTCTCTCTGTCGCACTCTCTCTCTCTAACCCTCTCTCTAACAATCACGTTCTGTTCTTTTTCTCGAAGTTTTTCGATATACTATACCGTGAATCGATTCACAGCATAGGTGAATCGATTCACTCAGTGTAAAAATGACAGGAATCGCAGTTTTAAGTGCAGGAATCGATTCCTGCAGTTCCCAGATTCGATTCACAGAGAACTGTCTTTCGTGAATCGATTCACGCTGCGATTCACAGAGGATCAACCTTTGTGAATCGATTCACTCTGCGATTCACTGCAAACCTAATCGAGTCCCAGCAAACCCACAGCCCTGAATCGATTCACAGGGCCTGGGAATCGATTCACACTGGGCAAAATTTCACCAAACACAATTTTTCACATATTCAACTATGACAATCAATGAAAATATCACTTAAAGTTCATCATTGAGCCATACTAAGCTTATGCATGCATATCAATCAAGCTTGAGGAAATTTGGGGTGTTACACTACTACCCACCTTTAAAAAAAATTTGTCCTCAAAATTGGATAAACTTACATACCTATTGAAAAAGTTGTGGATATTGGCTTCGCATCTCATTTTCAAGTTCCCAAGTAGCTTCTTCGGGAGTGGACCCTTCCCAGATCACCTTGACCAAAGGGATAGTCTTATTCCTGAGTGCCTTGGAAGCTCGGTCCACTATTTGGGCCGGTTCGGGCTGGTAGGTACAATCTGATCTAAGTTGTATATACTCATGGTCTATAGAATGGAAAGGATTCGGAATGTATTTCTTAAGCTGAGACACGTGAAAAACATTGTGGAGATTTGACAAAGAAGGAGGTAAGGCAATTTGGTAAGCGACAGGACCAATTCGACTGAGGATTTGGAAAGGACCCACATACCGAGGGGTCAACTTTTTGGCCCTAAGAGCTCTACCAACACCTATAGTGGGAGTGACTTTCAGGAATACATGTTCTCCTTCATCAAATTCAAGGGGTTTGAGCCTACGATCTGCATAACTTTTCTGCCTACTCTGAGCAGTCTTTATCTTCTCCCTAATCATACGAATCTTATCAGTGGTTTCCTGAACAAGGTCGGGGCCTAGCAATTGTTTCTCTCCCACTTCAAACCAACATAGAGGAGTCCTACACTTGCGACCGTAGAGAGCCTCGTACGGTGCCATTCCTATGCTAGAGTGATAGCTGTTGTTGTATGAAAACTCAATTAATGACAAGTACTTGCTCCAACTACCGCCATCCTCTAAAACACACAGCTCAACATATCCTCTAAAGTTTGAATGGTTCTCTCAGATCGACCATCCGTCTGGGATGGTAGGTCGTGCTAAGACTTAACCTCGTCCCTAAGGCTTGATGAAGTGCCTTCCAAAACCGAGAGGTAAACTTTGGATCCCTATCGAGAGACAATGTTAATGGAACTCCGTGGAGTCTAACAATCTCTCGATATAGATCTCAGTAGCAAGGCGATTTGTAGGTGGACTTTATGGGAAGAAAATGGGCAGATTTGGTTAACCTATCCACTATGACCCATATAGAGTCATATCCTAACTGAGTGTAGGGTAATCCTCCCACGAAGTCCATTGCTATACTATCCCACTTCCACTCGGGAATTTCTAAGGGTTGGAGAAAACCTGAAGGCTTTTGGTGTTCTATCTTGGTTTTCTGACAAACCAAGCATTGAGCTATAAATTCTGCCACATCATTTCTCATGCCTGGCCACCAATACCTCTGTCTAAGGTCCTGATACATCTTGGTGGAGCCAGGGTGTACCGAGAATCCACTCTTGTGGGCTTCTCCTAGGACTTGCTGCTTAATGGAATTATCCTTTGGTATGCAGATTCTCTGATGGAACAATAAAGTGCCATCCTCCGCTTCAGAAAAACCGGGGCGATGTTTGCTAGACTGCAACTCTACATCTAAACTCTGAGCAGACCTAATTTGTTCCCTAAAATTGCAGGAAATTTCTAAATGGTAAAGCATGAGACTGTTCACTGATGGGAAAATTCCAAGATTAAGGTCCCTAAAGGACTCCAACAACTCCATCTCTTTTATCATCAGTGAAGACACATGTAAGGATTTTCTACTCAAGGCATCAGCGACTACATTCGCTTTGCCCGGATGGTACTTCAACTCAAAGTCATAATCTTTTAGGAACTCAACCCATCTTCTTTGTCTCATGTTAAGTTCCTTCTGATCAAAAAGGTATTTCAAGCTCTTGTGATCACTAAACACTTCAAACTGAGCACCATATAGATAGTGTCGCCAAGTCTTTAGAGCAAAGACAATGGCCGCGAGCTCTAAGTCATGAGTAGGGTAGTTCTCCTCATGGGGCCTTAACTGCCTAGATGCGTAGGCTACAACTTGTCGATTCTGCATGAGAACACATCCTAACCCTTTCTTAGAGGCATCACTATAAACTTCAAATCCGAATGCTGGGTCAGGGATAATCAAGACCAGGGTGGAAGTCAACCTGTTCTTAAGCTCTAGGAAACTACTCTCACAGCTCTTAGTCCACACAAACGGCTCCCCCTTTCGGGTTAACCTTGTCAGGGGAAGTACCATCTGCGAAAATCCCTTAATAAACCTTCGGTAGTAACCGGCTAATCCTAGAAAGCTCCTAACTTCTGGATCGTGGTTGGTCGTTCCCAACTAAGGACTGCTTCTACTTTACTAGGATCAACCGACACTCCCGCTTTAGAAATCACATGACCCAGAAACTTAACTTCACTGAGCCAAAACTCACATTTCTCAGGTTTAGCAAAGAGACTCTTTTCCCTAAGGGTACTGAGAACAATCCTAAGGTGTTCCTCATGCTCTCGAGGATCCTTAGAATAAACTAAGATATCGTCTATGAAAACCACTACAAACTTGTCAAGAAAAGGCCTAAAAATTCGGTTCATATAGTCCATAAATACGGCTGGAGCATTGGTCAGACCAAAAGGCATAACCAAATACTCATAGTGCCCGTATCTAGTCCTAAATGCCGTCTTTGGGACATCCTCTACCTTAACTCTAATCTGGTGATAACCAGATCTTAGATCAATTTTAGAGAAAACTGAAGCTCCCCTAAGTTGATCTAACAAGTCATTTATTCTGGGCAAAGGGTATCTATTCTTCACTGTGATCTTATTGATTTTCCGGTAATCAATACATAACCTCATACTCCCATTTTTCTTCTTTACCAAAAGGACAGGTGCGCCCCAAGGTGACACACTAGGTCTGATAAACTGTTTAGCAATCAAATCTTCCAATTGTGTTTTTAGTTCCCTCAACTCCAAGGGTGACATCCTATAAGGTGCTATGGAGATTGGTCCCGTTCCGGGAACCAATTCTATTGTGAACTCCACTTCTCTCTCAGGGGGTAAGGTCGCTACCTCGCTAGGAAACACATCTACGAATTCGTTCACTATAGGGATAGTATCCAGATCTAGGTTAGCCTCTACAGTTGAAGAAAGTAAGATCATATATCCTGCAAGACCTTCCACCAGACAGTGACTCAATAAAAGATCATTACTCTGGGTAACATAACTCGACTCTTCAATAATAGAATGCTCATTTGGAAACTCAATCGTTTTACAGAAACAGTTCAAAACAACTTGATTGGCGGAAAGCCAATCCATACCCAGGATAATGTCCATTCCCTTGAGAGGTAGACACACAAGGCTTACTAAAAACACCCCCCTTGAATTATGAGAGGGCAATTCTCACATATTAAGGAAGTAGAAATGCTATCTTCGGTGGGTGTATACACATGCAACGGGAATTGTAAAGAGGTAAGACACAACCCTAGCCTCTGAACACATGTGCAAGAGATAAAGGAATGTGTTGCTCCCGAATCAAATAAAACAACTAGAGGTTCATCCTGGAAGAAACAAGTACCTTTCATCAGATTTTCCGCTCCCTTTGCTTTCTTGGCATCAAGAGTAAAGACTCTCCCTTGGTTAGGATCACCAGGCTTGGCTCCTTTCCCTTTAGTGTATTGGGGGCACTCCCTAGCCATGTGCCCTGGTTGGTGACAAACATAGCAAACATTCTTGCCCTTCATACACTCTGCTGGATGCACCTTCCCACAGTTCGAGCATGCATGATAATCAGACTCGGAGGTTTGAACCTGCTTTCCTTTGAAAAGATTTCCTTTCGGTCTCATGTGTTGAGCGTTCTTATCCGCATCCTTCTTTTTGTTTTTATCTTGCCACCTAGTTTGCCTATCCTCATACATCATCTTCAAGCTTGCTTCAGCCACGTAGCTCTGATGGACTACCTTGGCGAACTCAGTGAATTCAATATGTGAAATGCTGTTCTGGATGTCTGGCCTCAATCCCCACTTAAACTGATTGATTTTCCAATTATCATCCGGAGCAAATTGAGCAACAGAGGAGTACCTTACCAACTCTTCAAACTTGTTCACATATTCTGAAACAGTAGATTTTCCTTGCTGAAGTTGGACTAACTCTCTATCCATCATATCCTTCACAGTCTGTGGGAAGTACTTCTCCAAGAAGATCCTCTGAAAGTTCACCAGTTAGTGGTGTCCCTTGAGCCACCATATAAGCCCGAGCCCCTTTCCACGCTTTTGGCATCCTCTATGAGCATATGAGTAGCTAACTCGACCTTTTGCTCCTCGGTACAATGAACAACCTTAAAACTCTTCTCCACGGCTTCCAGCCAGTGTTGAGATGCCATGGCTTCTGTTTTTCCATTAAAGGTTGGTGGCTTCATCTTGAGGAACTTAAGGAATTTCCGGTCTAAATCCTCCTCTTGCGGGGGAGGTTGGGCTTGGTACTGCTGCTGTTGGGCTAACTGAGCCGCAAGATTGTTGGTTGCAATACTCTGATTCTGAATAGCCTGCAATATCCCTTGTAGCCAAGCATTATCTTGTCCTGGCGGATCCGGAGGTATTTCAGCGTTCCTCCTGGGTCTCCCGCGCCTTCCAGAACCTGAAGCCATAATTCTGCATAGAATGCACCAAGCATTGAGTTGATCAGGCTCAATATCTCTTAGCATAATAAGTAGAAAGATAACAACAGACTCAAGAAATTCACGAAATTATCCCTAGCAATACCCTACAGTCCGATTAGAATCGAACTGCTCTGATACCATAATGTAACACCTTACTTTCATTAGCGTGAAAATAGGATAATTAACATTAGGTACAGTAATCCCAAATTTAAACTTAAAGTCAAACAGTAAGTTCAAATATCATAAAACTAAACGTAAATACATAAATCCATGTTGGTACAACACCAATACATAATCCTAGGAATTTCATCTTCAAGGTGTTTCTATAAACTACTACAAAATAACAAGCTCTCCAGAGCTAGCAGCCGTCAATCTTCCTTTGGTACCTGTGCATCTGTAAAAACAATTAAATAAAGGAGTGGGGTGAGATAATAATCTCAGTGAATTCTCCCTTCGACTCCTCACCATCCACTCACATAATACTCTATCCATTAAGACATAATGACACACTTTTATGCAATGCATATCATTACTATGAATTTCTAATTCATCTTTGGTTCGTATTCATGGGTAGTGTTATATGCTTACGTCCATATAACCCCACAAATACGCTTTCGATATGGTGGTTAGACGTCTTAACCGTCCGAGGGCGTCCCACACGGCTTACCATACCGATCACCCCCTTGATTGAGGCATCTTTGTGTCTTTTAGGGAATTTAATTCACCAACTATATCCTTAAATGCATGCTCTAATCAAGATTAAGAATACAATTAGGTGTCACTCATACTTCACATGTAACTGAACATATTCATGTAAAAGATACATTTCCTAGTCAATTGGAAACACACAACATGCTTAGTCAAGAAAAATACATCAAGACAAGACACACTTCCATTAGGGCTCCATGGAGCTCCCAATGGTCAAACATCAATCTCACAGTTTATGGGGTACAACATTAACCCCCTTAATCAGTCCCAATAATACATGCATAGCAATTTAATATCAAAAACTTTAGAAATAAGAAAGATTTGTAAAATCCTAACCTTTAGGGTTCAAGGGTTTTCTTCAAGGAAAACCCTAATGTGGGACTTATGGGTGCCCATCACCTAAGAGAAGGAAAAACTCACCACAACTTCCAAGATTCAAGTTCAAAGTTGATGCTTAGCTTCTTCTTCTTCCTTCTTCACGTTCTTCCTCTTCTCCTTCAAGCTGGCCTTCTAGGGATTTCCTTCAACTCTCCAATCCAAGCATAAACACTCCCCAACTTGGATTCAAGCTAAGATCGAGTATGAATCTAGCATGAATCCTTGTTTTTCCCCTCTAAATTGGGAACCCTAGGTGTTTTAACCCCTTCTCCTTCTTCTCTCTGTCGCACTCTCTCTCTCTAACCCTCTCTCTAACAATCGCGTTCTGTTCTTTTTTCACGAAGTTTTTACGATATATCAGTATGTGAATCGATTCACAAAGATAGGTGAATCGATTCACTCGGTGTAAAAATGACAGAATCGCAGCTTTAAGTGCAGAATCGATTCCTGCAGCTCCCAAATTCGATTCACAGAGAATCGCCTTTCGTGAATCGATTCACGCTGCGATTCACAGAGGATCAACCTTTGTGAATCGATTCACTCTGCGATTCACTGCAAACCTAATCGAGTCCCAGCAAACCCACAGCCCTGAATCGATTCACAGGGCCTGGGAATCGATTCACACTGGGCAAAATTTCACCAAACACAATTTTTCACATATTCAACTATGACAATCGATGAAAATATCACTTAAAGTTCATCATTGAGCCATACTAACCTTATGCATGCATATCAATCAAGCTTGAGGAAATTTGGGGTGTTACAGAAGGCTTGAAAGAATTGATTTGTACTACCTATACCAACAAATGCATTATCTTTTTGGGAGTCCAGAACATAACAACTCCATAATTAAGCGTGCTTGACATGGATCACTTGTGGGATGAGTGACCTCTTGGGAAGCACCTCAGGATGTGTGTGAGTGAGGACAAAGCACACAAAAAAGACTCGTGTTAGTTTGTGGGAACAGTCGTCAGTCCTGAAAGAAGTCCGGGATGTTACATTTCGGGTGCTTGAACCATGCATAGATTATTATGTATGAGTTTAACGCTAAATCACTGACCGTTTTGAGCTTGAAAATTAAGATAACTAAAGAAGTCGACTATGATATCTTTTTTTATTGGTAGTCAACTGGGGATTAACCCCACGGAAAAAACAAACAAACACTAAAAACCCCAGGGAAAGCAAATAACAACGTTCAAAATAAAACTAGGAACAAAATAAAATATCCTACTACAAGAATCTAAGTTGAGCCCAAACTTAGCCAGACCATCGCAACTTGATTTGCCTCTATGGGAATGCATAATAGTAGACTCATGAAACGACCGCATCAAGAACTGAATATCATCCACCCAAACTGTAAAGACGGTGCTGCAAAAAGCACCCTGACTGAATAAGATTAATTGCGGTCAACGAATCAGACTCAATGAAGGCTTTATCAAACTCCTTGAGTAACATAATTTTAATCCCCATAAAAATAGCTAAAAGTTCTGTCGTAGTTATGGAACACGTATGAATATTTGAAGAAAAACCAAAGAGAAAACCATTGCTGTAGTCCCTGCACACTCCACCTATAGATGCTAGACCCCCAAATCTCGCAACTGCCCCATCACAATTCAGCTTAACCCAACCTAATTGAGGTGCATTCCACCAAATGAGACGATCTAAATCCATAACACTGTGGATTTTTCCCATATTTCCCGCAACTTTCAGGCTCAAATACACAACCTATCAATGAGAATTAATTGGATGAATAACATCAGAAATCCCAAGGGTTTTTATTTCAAAAATTCTCTCTATTCATGCAGTGAATTGTAGGGCCAAGACCACGAAATGACACCAGAACATTTTTTTTTACGAAACACACCATTGCAATTTAAGAGATAATTTTATGTATAAAAAGTGATAAATTTCCATTGGTCTCACAATGTATAGAAAGTGATTGACTTCAATCAACCTCATTATCATTATTCAATGAAAATATTAATTGGTTTCATCGGTTTTAATAGAAACCAAATAAATACTAAAAATTTATTCAACGAACATCGAATAGATATGCTACAAAGAGCTACAAATATGTATACAATGCTTCTTTCCACCACAACTACAACTATATCCATAACCGTAGGCGGATTTACATTAGAGTGAGGTTGTGCAAGTGCACCCCCTCATTTTAAAAAAAAAAATCACAAGTAATTTTTTTTTTTTACAAAAAATTACATGTAAAATCTTACATTTTTGTATTTTACGTAATTGAACCCACTGACTACAGGTTTTATATTCTATGCCCACTGACACAAGGTCTTGGGTACGCCACTGTCCATAATGACACCGGCACCACAGCACTAAGGCCATCACGGCGAAAACCACACAATAAAAAATTGTGAATGTCATATCCATGTTAATCAAGGAAATCACAGTCGCTGGATATTTACGCTGGTCGTTGTTAGCACAAACAATACATCAAAGCATAATAGAGAAGGAGACGGAATATAAGACATCATCGACAACTTCCATTTGATCAAACTTGTAATAGTGATATGTGAATCAGGTTTTGTTGCCTTGCCCATGGATCTATAACACACAAAATAGCATAACAAGTTAAAAAAAATTGAGATTGGCAATATAAATAGTATTAGTTTGAGTAGGATGAAGTTGCAATTGGCATACCCCTCTATACCATCATAAATCAATTCAATCATACAAATATATGTTTGCAAACATATATGAGAATGAGAGATAAATAATAAAAAACCACTTTTGAAACTTTATGCAGACCCAAGTTAGCGGTGGTAGATAGACTCACGCAACTTTGAGAAATGAGATTATTGTTAGTGGTGTCAAAGTGGTGGATGCAACCATATATTTATAATGAGTTTATGGCAATCTCATTGTGAAAGGGGGTGTTAACGTGTTATATGACTAAAGAAGGGGTTGGTGTCAAGTTAAATTTTCAATTTTTTATGTTGAAACGTAAAGCAAGTATTTTTAACAAAACAAAAACAATCTAATAAATCGATATTATATGTATGAGCATAATAAATCACGAATGTGTTAAAATGTTGATCATTGATTTCACCATCGATGAACGAAATATTTTATTTTACCCTCTATGATAATAACATAACCAAATCCTATATTTTTATCTTTACTAGGAAATTTAATTTGTATCTTTTATTGTATCCATTAAATAAATATAATAACATTAATTTCTTATTAATTATATAGAAAATATAAATGGACACCAAAAAAAAGAAAACAATTAATTATATCAAGATAACATGAAATTTTAAATATAGATTTTGTAACATATGATATATACTTTAGGACAGAAAAATCATGAATTAAAATCATTTATTAGAAAACCAAAAAAGGATTATATATATAATATCTAAATATGGAAAATAAATTTCAAAATTATTTAAATCTTAATTATTATTTTTAATCATCTATTTTTTTACTTTTTAAAGCCAATATCCAACTTTAAAAAAAATCATATCCTAAAAATTTAATGATTGGAGATCGATAGCTTTTTATAACTACTTAAGGTTGATATGTGTTCTTCAATCTTTTTTTTGTTCAGCTTTATCCATACAATGGCATTTGAAATGACTTTAAGTAAAATTTCCTTACAACAGTTATCACGTAGACTAAGAACACGGGCAAATTCCATATTGTTTTGCTTTTTTTATTTTCAATGAAATGCATTAGATTTTTTTTTTGTCAGAAAACAACTACATAAAAACTTTACTTTTTTGTGTAAAAAAAACTTTACTTTTTCTAGAAATGGGAGATTTAAAATTTAAAAAGATAAAGAAAGAATGTATTAAATTAAAATTAATGGTTTAAAATTAATATTAATATACTAAATTTGAAAAAAAACTTTACTTTTTCTAGAAATGGGAGATTTAAAATTTAAAAAAAATAGAGAGATTGTATTAAATTAAAATTAATGGTTTGACTTCTGTGCACATTTTCCTTTTCTAAAAAATTAATATTAATATATTAAATTTGAAAAAAAACTTTACTTTTTCTAGAAATTGGAGATTTAAAATTTAAAAAAATAAAGAGAGAATGTATTAAATTAAAATTAATTGTTTGACTTCTCTGCACATTTGCTTTTTCTAAAAAAATTAATATTAATATACTAAATTTGTAAAGTTTGGTGTGAAAAGAATAAACGTTTATGGGAAAAATTAATTTATAGCAATATATTAAAGCGAATCAGTAAGTTTAAAATTTTCATTTTAATTGAGTCAAAAAAAATTCATTTTAATTTAAAGTAATTATTGATCACGTCCAAGTTCATAACCACAATTCTTTGTAAATTTTTTATTTTATAAAATTTTAATATTTTAACAATATTACCACATTAATTTAATCACAAATGTACTTGTTAACAAATATTAAGGATACTTTAATAATATATGTTTTTCCAATTTATTTTAAAATTTCAAATTTGATTTGACTGATAAAAATTACAAACTATTTTAGTGGTGGTTTGTGTGATATATTTTTTATAGTAACATTGACTTTTATATATTTTAAAATTAAATCAACAAATATTCTTTGCATTCCATCGGTGCTTTTGTAGAATTTAGAGCTTTTATTTTTTTAAGTCACTTCGAAACCTTTTATTTTTTAAAATTTTAAAAGTTAATTGGCTTACATTTTTTTTTCCGACAAAAGTTAACTGACTTACATAGAAAACTAATTTAATGATAATTTATGTGATATGCTTTTTTAATCTGTTTATATTTTCTTTCTTTTTATATTTTAAAATTCAACTAGCAACTATCCTACGTATATTGTACAAGTATTTGCAATGTAAAGATAAATGTTTTTTTTCCATAAAAAATAATTTTTTTAAAAATACAAATAATCCTTTGTAAGATAAATATATTTTTAATTTTTAATTTTTAATTTTTGAAGATATTTGGAATTAATCCAAATTATTGAAAGATGATTTACTAATTATTACAAATACTTTATTATAATGTTGATTGGATAAATTTAAACATTGATTTCAAAATTTAGGAAAGTCAATATATCCTTTAAAAGCATAACCGTATAAGAAGAAAATTAATATTAATTTGATTTGATTTAGTTGAACATAAAATTCAAAAAATATGTCATAATATAAGAAAAATACATGGATTTATGGGGGAAAATGACGTGGGTTTGTAACACTGAGAATAAAAATTTATATTTAATATATAAGGCTTGATATTTTCAACAATGAACCTATACTCGATGAAATTTTTTTAGGCATACTCAATGGAAAGTTTTTTTTTTTTGACAAATTATTCACTGAAAAGTTAGTCATGTATAGATCCATGCATGATTTTGAATATTCATATTGTCCAATAATAATTTGTGTATATGCATGTCATTTATTAATATAGACTCTAATTAATGGTAATAGAATCGTGTAAAAGAAACCCCAAGGAGTTGGCCTAGTGGAGCATGAGAGGATTTGTATTCGACATGTCGTAGGTTTGAGTCCCCACTAGCCCTCTTGCGGTGAGGTAAATGTAAGGCTAAATTATACTTTTAGTCCCTTATGTTTATTTTAGATTTCAGTTCGGTCTCTTATGTATTATTTGTTCCGAATTGGTCCATTATGTCTAAAGATTATACCAATGTGGTCCCTCTGTTACAAAGTGGTCCCTTATAGTACAAAAATTATACAAGTGTGGTCCATTTTTAAAAAAATAAGGGATAAAAAAGGGACCACATTGGTATAATTTTTGTAACATAGAGGACCATTTCAGAACAAAAAAACAAGAGGGATCACAATTAACACATAAGGGACCAATTCGGAACTTTTAATACATAAAGGACCAAATTGAAACCTAAAATAAATATAAGGGACCAAAAGTATAATTTAGCCTAAACGTAATTACCTTTGTAAGTGTTCAAAGAGCCTGGAGGTCGTCCCTACATTGGATAGGCGCCTTCCCATCACCCTAAATTCTGTAAAACCAAAACAAAAAAAAAGTAAAAAATTTATTTAATGATAAGCTATATTTTTTTTGAGTGAATGATAAACTCCAATGATAAGTGGAAATTTTGTCTAAAATTACGCTCTATTAAAAAAGGTAATGATTAATGGTGTGAAAATGTTTCTCAGAAATCATTTACTCCCTCTGTCCCATAATAAGTCTCGTTCTATGTTTTTTCACATAGATTAAGAAAAAGCTATAAAATGAAAGAGTGAAACAATTTTACAAAATTATCCTTATTAGTTATTGAGTATTAACAATTGTCATAAATGCATAGTAAAATATAATGACTTGAGACTGATGCACACATTTTTTTTGGTGATCAGAGTGATGCACACAATATTAGTTTTGGAGGTAAAAATAGAACAAATAATTAATATTACATTGAAAAGATAAAACAACATTTATTTTGATAATTTTCTTTTCTTCTAACATGACACTTATTATGGAATGGAGAGAGTAAAGTCTAACTATGGTTCTTTGTGTTTTTTTTTTATTGATCTTTTAAAAATAAAAGTGTTTAATTGAGCCAATTCATATGTCAAGTTATTAATCTCTAAGGATGTTATTTTTTACGAAATGTGTTCCCCTTTATCGCTACTTTGTCCCACTTGCTCTTGCTCAACTCTTTTTTTTTGTTCCTCTCTCATTGTCCTAATATCTCCCTTTACTACTTCTAATGTCTCCCCACAAATTCTTCCTGTAATAAGTTCAATTCCCTTATTTGTCCCACATATTATTCCCTCTCAACATCCTACTTATCCTTCCTCTTTGTATTCATCCAGTAATTGTCATGACAATATTTCATTCACTTCCATACCATTTAATGTGAACTCTTGCCTGGATTCAACTATTTTGTTGACTCAATTGGAGCCTAAGGATGCTAAACAAATCTTGGCAAACCCAAAATTGTATTTTACCATTCAGGAAGAATTCGGGGCTATGTAATATATGGACCTCAGTCCACTTACTCTACATTGTAAGCCCATTGGCTGCAAATGAGTTTTTTTAATTAAAGAAAATGTTGATGGCACTATAAATAAGTACAAAAAAAAGACTTGTTGTCAAGGGTTTACACTAGCAAATTAACTTCGATTACAATGAAACTTCCTCTCTAGTTATCGTGATTGTTACAACTGGAATGATGCTTACTTTAGCCCATCCAGCTAGTTACATTTTTGTAGCTAAGGGTGGACATGAGTCGGGTTAGGTCGGATTTGAGGTGTTTAAAGACTCAACTTAATCAAATATAAATGAGTTGTGTTGGGCCGGTTTAGTCAAAAAAAATTACGTAACCCGAACCAACCCAACCCGACCTCATATGGGTTGATTTGGATCGGGTGAACGATTTATTATTAAAATACTCATTTCCCAAAGAAAAAACAAAAAATTGAAAAATTTGAAAACAAATAGAAAAAAAATTTATGAAAAAAAATCACTATCAATGCCTTAAACATCAATTTATCCAACATTCACCTAGTTTGACTGAAAAACAACAAATACACAACAAAATATTTCATATTTCATAATACATGACGCATGCAGAGTGAAATATTTCATATTTCATATTATATATAAATCATTTCAAATGTAATCGCTTATCTCATATTCCAAATATGCGACTCAACATTCACCTAGGATTATAGGAAAAAAAGGCACTTCGTATAATATACGCGATGCGTGTTCTTAGTAAATAAAAAAAAAGTCATGCATTCATTTACAGTGGGTTGGGTTGGGTTGCTCGGGATTGTAATCTTCAGACCCGACACTCAACTCATAGGCTTTGAGTTTGCATCTTTTAAAACCGACTCAACCCAATGACCCAAACCGACCCGAATTTTTTGGGTTGGGTTGAATATGGTAGGTCGGGTTCGTGAGTCGACTCATTCTCATGCCCACCTCTTTTTGCAACAATTAAATCTCAACATTATTGTCCAGCCAATAAAGGAAGGAGTTTATGTGGCACAACAACCTAAATTTGAGAGAAATAATGAATCTCTAATTTGTAAACTCAATATAGCCATTTATGGGCTGGATAGGCACCTGAGGCATGGTCTGAGTGCCTAAAGGTGATTTTGCTTCTATTTGGATTCAAAAATAGCAAGGGACGTGATCTATAATTATTTACTCACTCTATAGGCACAAATATAGTCTACCTTCTAGTTTATAATAATGACATTATAGTCATTAAGAGTTCTACTTCTCTTGTCCAACAGGCAACAACTCGTGACCAAGTTAAATTTTGTACTTGCCTTAAAATTGTTGGGCAATCTTCATTATTTTTTAGACATTAAAGTTCATTCTTTTCCGAATGTTTCTCTTCTTTTGCCTCAAAGCAAATACATTTGTGATTTATTAGAAAAATCAATATGTATGAGACTAAAACTTTTCTTCTTCTATGGTTAACGGCCGTAAATTACCCAATAAAGGGGGTTGATTGCCTGAATGATCCATCTGTGTATAGATTAATACTTGGTGCTTATCCGGTGTAAATTGTTTAGACAAAATCACCAGTTAATTGCAAAATTGTCACCCCGTTTACATTTTACACAGATTATCTATAAAACCGGTGTAAAATGTGATGCGTAAATTGACTAATTCATATATTAATTGCAAAATTGCCACTGCGTTCAAATTTTACAGCTGTTATATATGAAACCGGTGTAAAATGATAAATTGTTTTATGTTTCGTGTACTAGTGATTGTATGTACAAAGTACATATATTCGATATTGTAAAAAAAAACAGCACATATATTTGATGCCTATTTTTTATATTGGATTAAAAAAATCTATAGTGAGTTTTATTGTATAGACGATGGTACCTATTACCTTCATAGCCCTGCTTATATATACTTTTTAACTTTTTATTTATGGTTCAAGGAGATATTAATAGTGTGATTTTTACAATCGATTTCTTACAATGTCTTTACTTATTCACTTATTATATTCTAGATCACATAGCTATTTATTTTATAATTTAGATTTACTAGACTTATTATGTCATGTTTCTTTTCTTTAAATAATTATAATTTCTCTGCCGCTGTTTTGATAGTAGAAGATTTTAGACCTACTTTTTCCACATGAAAATTCAGCTTTTATTGTGTTGGTGTCTTTTCTTTGTTTGATTTAATTCACTTTAAAAGGGAACACATTATTGTGCAGATTTATTTCTGAACCTTTTGCATGTTTATCATTTACTAGATTTCAAATTGCCACCCATTTTCCTTATATAAATAAAGTTAAAGATTTGTGATGCTTTTAAATTTCATTTGGAAATTGAGGAAGTGTTTTTTTTTGGGTTCTTAGTATAAATGGTCATGGGGAGGGGGGAAGTGGAGCGTTGCAGGTTCGAACCCGCGCTCCCAATGTCCCGTAACACTTTACCACTCGACTACCTTCTTTGGGATGAAATCGAGGAAGTTTGAAACAATATCTATGATTTTGATGATAAAAATTTATTCAAAAGTTAAAAAGAAAAAAACTTATTAAACACATGGTTTTTGTTGCTTTACAAGGGGAACCTGGGAATAAATCGACACAGATAAGTCAAATACTCTGTGTGTTTGAAAATGTATTTTCCCTTCCATGTTTGTTGACGTAGTTAGTAGTGGCTCCTATTTTGTTCTTTAAGTTTCAAACCATGGTTAGTAATAGAATTTTGCTATCTCATTGTGGTGGAAGTACAATTCAACCTTTATTTTACTATATGATAAATAGTTATAAGATATAGTATATATTAAGAAGAAAAAATTAAATAGTATTTTAATTATCTTGTTTGTTGTTAGTGTGAAAAATTTAGTGTAAAAAGTTTTATATTGACATGAGATTCAATTTAAAAAAAATAAGTGTTAGTTCCCTAGTACTTAAATTTGATAAACTCGACATTAAAATATCATTATTTAGGAAAATAAACAAAATAATCTTCTATATCCCTTACAAAAAAATTTCACACACGGGTGTGTGGTATTTCGAGTGCTTGAACCATGCATAGATTATTACATGAGTTTAACATTGAATCACCGACTGTTTCGAGCTTTAAAATTAAGATGATTACAGTAATTGACTATGGTAGCTAAGACCACGAAATGACACCAAAACATTTTTTTTTTGCGAAACACACTATTGCAATTTAAGAGATAATTTTAGGTATAAAAATTGATAAATTCCCATTGGTCTCACACTGTATAGAAAGTGATTGACTTTAATCAACCTCGATATCATTATTCATTGAAAATATTAATTGGTTTTCATCGGTTTTAATAGAAACCAAATAAAATTACTAAAGATTTTGTTCAACAAACAATGAATAGATATGTTACAGAGAGCTATATAAATGTGTATACAATGCTTCTTTCCACCACAACTACAACCATATCCATAACCATAGGCGGATTTACATTAGAGTGAGGGGGTGCACATGCACCCCCTCACTTTAAAAAAATTACAAGTAAACTCTTTTTTGACAAAAAATTACAAGTAAAATCTTACATTTTTGTATTTTACGTATTTGAACCCCTGACTATAGGTTTTATATTCTATCCTACTGACCCAAGGTCTTGGGTACGCCACTGTCCATTATTACACCGGCACCACAGCACCAAGGGCATTGCGTCAAAAACCTCACAATCAAAAATTGTGAATATCATATCCATGTTAATCAAGGAAATCACAGTCGTTGGATATTTACACTGGTCGTTGTTAGCATAAACAATAGAGCGAAGCAAAATAGAGAAGGAGACGAAATATAAGACATCATCGACAACTTCCATTTGACCAGACTTGTAACAGTGATATGTGAATCAGGTTTTGTTGCCTTGCTGATGGATCTGGAACACACAAAATAGCATAACAAGTTAAAAAAAACAAAAACAAATAACAAAAAAAATCTGAGATTGACAATATAAAGGGTATTAGTTTGAGTAGGACGAAGTCGCAATTGACGTACCCCTCTATACCATCGTAATAATCAATTAAATCACACAAATATATGTTTGCAAACATATATGAGAATGAGAGATAAATAATGAAAAACCACTTTTGAAACTCTCTGCAAGCCCAAGTTAGCAGTGGTAGATAGACTCGCACAACTTTGAGAAATGAGCTTATTGTTAGTGGTGTCAAAGTGGTGGATGCAACCATTTATTTATATGGAGTTTATGGTAATCTCTTTGTGAAAGGGGTGTTAACGTGTTTTATGGCTAAAGAAGGGAGTGGTGTGAGGTTAAATTTTCAATTTTTTACGTCGAAACGTAAAGCAAGTAATTTTAACAAAATAGTCTAGTAAATCGATTTTATATGTATGAGCATAATAAATCATGAATGTGTTAAAATGTTGATTATTGATTCCATCATCGATGAATGAAATATTTTATTTTACCTTGTAAGATAATAACATAACCAGTCCATGGGGTGTTAGCTCAGTGATAAGAGCTTGACCTTGTAACCCCAAAGGACATAGTTCAAATCCTCCTGCGCACAGTTGTAACATGGTCATTACTGCCACTAAAATAACAATATATTCCCTTCCTCATCCCCTTTTCCAAAAAAATAAATAATAATAATGACATATCCAAATCCTAAATTTTTATCTTTACCAGGAAATTTAATGTGTATCTTTTATTGTATCTATTAAATAAATATAATAACATTAATTTCTTAATAATTGTATAGAAAATATAAATGGACACAAAAAAAGAAAACAATTAATTATATCAAGATTACATGAAATTTTAAATACAGATTTTGTAACATCAGGTATATACTTTAAAACAGAAAAATCATGAATTATAATCATTTATTAAAAAAAACTAAAAAAGGATTAAATAAATAATATCAAGATACGGAAAATAAATTTCAAAATTATTTAAATCTTAAATATTATTTTTAATCAACTACTTTTTTCACTTTTTAAAGCCAATATCCAACTTTAAAAAAAAATCATATCCTAAAAATTTAGTTATTTGAGTTCGATAGCTTTTTATAACTTTTTTTTGTTCAGCTCTATCCAAACACTAACAATTGAAATGGCATCACAGTGGGATTTCCTTACAACAGTTATCACGTGGACTAAGAACACGGGCACTAGCATCTCAGTTCATGGCTATTCCTCGTGTTTATCATCAAATTCCACATTGTATTGCTTCTTTTATGCATTAGATTTTTTTTTTGTCAGAAAACAACTACATAAAAACTTTACTATTTTGTGTAAAAAAAAAACTTTACTTTTCTAGAAATGGGAGATTTAAAATTTAAAAAAATAAAGAGAGAATGTATTATATTAAAATTAATGGTTTGACTTCTCTGCACATTTGTTTTTTCTAAAAAAAAATTTAATATTAATATATTAAATTTGTAAAGTTTGGTGTGAAAAGAATAAACGTATATGGGAAACATTAATTTATAGCAATATATTAGAGCGAATCTGTAAGTTTAAAATTTTCATTTTAATTTAAAGTAATTATTGATCACCTAAACATGAAAATATTATTTTGGATGGTAAGAATGTGTACTATTAAAAGATCACGCCCAAGTTCATAGCCACAATTCTTTGGAAATATATATAGGAGAGGTGGGCTTGATTATTTTATTAATAATTATAAAGGATAATTTAATATATATTATTCCATTTTATTTTAAAATTTTAAATTTGATTTGACTGATAAAAATTAAAAACTATTTTAGTGATGGTTTGTGTGATGTATTTTTTATAGTCACTTCCACTTTTTTATATTTTAAAATTAAATAACAAATATTCTTTGCATTGCATTGTTACTTTTGTGGAATTTAAAGCTAATTTCATTTTTTTACTTCACTTCAAAACCTTTTATGTTTTAAAATTTTAAAGTTAACTGGCTTACATTTTTTTGGAAAAAGTTGACAGACTCACATAGAAAAATAATTTAATGATAATTTATGCGATATGCTTTTTTAATCTGTTTATATTTTCTTTCTCTTTATATTTTAAAATTCAATTAGCAACTATCCTATGTATATTGTACATGTATTTTCAATGCAAAAATAAATGTTTTTCGGTGAAAAATATTATTTTTTGAAAAAAATACAAATAATTCTTTGTAAAATAAAGATATTTGACATTTTTAATCTTTGAAGATATTTAAAACTAGTCCAAATAATTTATTATAATGTTGATTGAATAAATTTAAATATTGATTTCAAAATTTAGGAAAGTCAAGATCTCCTTTAAAAGCATAACCAGTTAAGAAGAAAAATAATTTTGATTTGATTTAATTTAATTTAATTTAACATAAATTTCAAAAAATATGTCATAATAAAAGAAAATACATTGATTTATGGAAAAAACGACGTGGTTTTGTGAGACTGAGAACAAAAATTTATATTTAATATATAAGGCTTGATATTTTCAACAACGAACCTATACTCGATGAAAAGTTTTTTTTAGGCATACTCAATGGAAAGTTTTTTTTTTTGATAAATTATTCGCTGAAAAGTTAATCATGTATAGATCCATGCATGATTTTGAACATTCATATTGTCTAGGAAAATGATATTTAGTACAAAATTCAAACGCAAGAAATTGATACGAATGACGTGTAAGACTCGCACCATTCCATGTTGCTTTACTTTTTCCTTTTTTTTATATTTTGAAAATGCTACTGTTTTCTTTTAACTGCTTCGTGCGTTTCTTACGTATTTTCTTCGTAATATATAGCATTGTTGTTGTCCAATAATAGTTTGTGCATATGCATGTCATTTATTAATATAGACTCTAATTAATGGTAATAGAATCGTGTAAAAAAAAAAACTCAAGGAGTTTGTCTAGTGGAGCATGACAGGACTTGTATCCGACATGTCGTGGGTTCGAGTCCCTACTAGTCCTCTTGTGATGAGGTAAATGTAATTACCTTTGTAAGTATTCAAAGAGTCTGAATGTCTTCCCTGCGTTGGACTGAGACACCATCCCCTCACCCTATATTTTATAAAACAAAAAATAACGTGTAAAAGATTTACTCCCTCCGTTACCTAATATAAGCCAAAGAGGAAGGCTAGCGTCAAATTCTCTGTCACACTCCCTTAAACACTCAACTATTGCGCCACGTAATCTTTTATTTAAAAACTTGCAATTGGCAACCGGTTGTATTGGTTGAATCTTGTAGCCTCCAAAGCAGTTCTGAAACAGAGAAAAGTTGACAAGACATGCATCCATAGCCCTTCCCGTCGCCGATGAAGCGTTCATCATCTGCTCCGATAAGATGCTCATCAACTTCATCCCCCACAGTCTCCAGCATTTTCCTCGCCGAGTCTTCAGCCTTCGTCAAGGATACTTTCCGCGCCCCCAATATTGTGATCGAGTTCTCCAAGCAAGCTCGATGGCAAAGCAGCCTTCGTCGGCAGCCAGATGCTCGCTGGGGTCTGATGAAAAAAACCAACAATAAGTCGTAACAGAGGGGGAAAGAAAACCCAAAAACCCATTTTTCTTACCTTCAGATCTTGTAACAGAGGACACGTCTTTTCTTTCCTTTTCTTGTGAAGAAGCATCATCTCGTAAATGGTGATAGATACAAGCCGTTCGTTTTTTTCTTTTTATTATTAAAAGGAAATATGTTTAGTTAAACACTGGTTGAGTAGGTTAGCCGGTAAACATTTTTTGAAAAATGATGACGGGGTCCAATTATTGAGAGTGTGTCTAAAAGTATGTGTCAGGGTGTTTGCGGTTAGCATTTCTCTAAGCAAAAATATGTAAACTCACGCTTATTAAAAAAGTTAGTTAATCTGTCAAAAAAAGAAAGTTAGTTAACTGTAATTAATTTTCTCAATCTCATAAAAAAATGTATTCCTTAAACTACCCTTAATGATGATGACTTGTTGAATAAGACCATTGGAAAACAAATTTTGAATTAATTAAGAGCAATTATGGAAACTAAGCATTAAATTGGATAGCACTGATTAATTTTTGCTTATATTAGGCAACAAAAATTTTGCTTTTTTTTCAAACTTATATTAAGTAATAGAGGGAGTATTTAATGATAAACTATATTTTTTTGAGTGAATGATAAACTCTATCGATGAGTGGAAATTTTGTCCAAAATTATGCTCTATTAAAAAAAGTAAGGATTAATGGTGTGAAAATGTTTCTAAGAAATCATTTACTCTCTCCATCTCATAATAAGTTTCGTTCTATGTTTTTTCACAAAGATTAAGAAAAAGCTATAAAATGAAATAGTGAAACAATTATACAAAGTTATTAATTCTTATTAGTTATTGGGTGTTAACTATTGTCATAAATACATAGTCACGTATAATGACTTGAGAGTGATGCACACATTTTTTTTGTGATCAGAATGATGCACACATTATTAGTTTTGGAGGTAAAAATAGAAAAAAAAATTAATATTACATTAAAAAGATAAAACGACAATTATTTTGATACTTTTCTTTTCTTCTAACTCGACATTTATTATGGAATGGAGAGAGTATAGTCTAGCTATGATTGTTTTTATTTTATTTTATTTTTTATTGATCTTTTAAAAATAAAATAGTTTAATTGAGCCAATTCATATGTCAAGTTATTAATCTCTAAGGATGTTATTTTTAATGAAATGTGTTTCCCTTTATCACTACTTTGTCCCACTTGCTCAACTCTTTTTTTTTGGTTCCTTTCTCTTTGTCCGAATATCTCCCTTTACTGCTTCTAATGTCTCCCCACAAATTCTTCTTGTAATAAGTTCAATTTCCTTATTTGTTCCACATATATCTCCCTCTCAACATCCTATTTATGCTTCCTCTTTGTATTCATCCAGTAATTGTCATGACAATATTTCATTCCCTTCCAGACCATTTAATGCGAACTCTTGCCTAGTTTGAACTATTTTGTTGACTTAATTGGAGCCTAAGGTTGCTAAACAAACCTTGGCAAACCCAAAATTGTATTTTACTATTCAGGAAGAATTCGAGGCTTTGTAATAGATGGACTTCAGTCCACTTACCCCACATTGTATACCCATAGGCTGCAAATGAGTTTTTTAATTAAAGAAAATGTTGATGGTGCTATAAATAAGTACAGGAAAAGACTCATTGTCATGGGTTTACACTAGCAAATTAGCTTCGATTACAATGAAACTTCCTCTCTAGTTATCATGATTGTTACAACTGGAATGATCCTTACTCTAGCCCATCTAACTAGTTACATTTTTGCTGTTAGGGGTGAGCATAGGTCGGAATTGAGGTGTTTAAAGACCCAACTCAATCAAATATAAACGTGTTGTGTTGGGTCAGTTTAGTAAAAAAAGCTTACGTAACCCGAACCAACCCAACCCGACCTCATACGAGTGGGTCGGTTTAGATCTGGTGAACGATTTTATTATTAAAATACTCATTTCTCAAAAAAAAAATTGAAAAAAAAATTTATGAAGAAAAAAATCACTATCAATGTATTAAATATTAATTTATCCATGATTCACCTAATTTGACTGAAAAAACAACAAATACACAACACAATATTTCATATATTTCATAATACATGATGTTTGCTGAGAGACATATTTCATATTATATATAAATCATTTTAAATACAAAAACATATCTCATATTCCAAATACACGACTCAACATTCACCTAGGATTATAGGGGAAAAAAGGGCACTTTGTATAATATACGCAATGCATTCACGTAGTAAATAAAAAAAGCTCACGTGTTCATTTACAGTGGGTTGGATTGGGTTGCTCGAGTTTATAATCTTCAGACCTGACACTCAACCCATAGGGTTTGGGTTGCTTATTTTAAAACTGACTCAACCTAATGACACAAACCGACCCGATTTTTTTTTGGGTTAGGTTGAATTGGATAGGCCGGGTACGTGGGTCGACCTCTTCTCATGCCGACCTCTATTTACAACAATTAAATGTCAACATTATTATCTGGTCAATAAAATAAGAAATTTATGTGGCACAACAACCTAAATTTGAGAGCAATAATGAATCACTAGTTTGTAAACTCAATAAAGCCATTTATGGGCTGGGATAGGCACCGGAGGTATAGTCTGAGTGCCTAAACGACATTTTGCTTCTATTTGGCTTCAAAAATAGCAAGGGTGATCTATCATTATACTCACTCTAAAAGCACAAATGTAGTCTACCTTCTAGTTTATAATAATGACATTATAGTCATTGAGAGTCCTACTTCTCTTGTCCAACAGGCAACGACTCGTGACTAAGTTAAATTTTGTACTTGCCTTAAAATAGTTTGGCGATCTTCATTATTTTTTAGACATTAAAGTTCATTCTTTTCCAAATGGTTCTCTTCTTTTGCCTCAAAGCAAATACATTTGTGATTTATTAGAAAAATCAATCAAAGCAAATACATTTGTGATTTATTAGAAAAATCAATATGGATGAGACTAAAACTTTTCTTCTTCTATGGTTAATGGCCGTAAATTGTCAAATGAAGGGGGTTGATTGCCTACATGATCCATCTGTGTATAGATTAATACTTGGTGCTTTGCAATACACAACTTGGGCCGAGCTATGTCACACACACTTATGACAATTGAGAAATTAAATGACATATGGATTAATGTTTTATGGATTAATGATTGTGTTAAAAGCAAATTGATATATGCTTGGATAAACTCCCCAAGTTGCAACAATCTGTTTTGAAAAAGAAGACACAATTTAACAAAGAAAAACTTGAAATAAAGATCATTTTTATGTTGTTTTATTAAGTCAATAGTAAACCTAATAATTTAATTAAGATTTGCCCAAAAATATTATGTTGATAATTTCATTCTTCATCTTAATTGATACATCATTGTTTTGGGAGATGAAGTTATTGGAAGCTAGGGAAGGCACAAAAATGTAGCATTTATCAATGAGTGATGATAGATAGACAACAAAAGTTGTCTTACATCGTATGATTCTACCATTTGTGTTTTTTTTTAATGTTTTCTCTCTATATTTTGACACATTGCCATTTCACACGGAAGTCACATGGGCCATACGGTGTCGCTAAATGGTTGTCAAAAATGGTTGTCTAACAATCATTTCTCTTTATCAATAATGATTATGACAAAATAATATTTACATTTTGTTGTGTGTAGAGCTCCTTTGGAAGCTGCTATGGTAGATACACAGGGTCAAATGAAAATTCCTATGGTCTCTATAATAGAAGAAGAGCAATGATAGAATTTCCAGTCTTATTTACATGTGAGTACGCAATTAACATCAACTGTTGTAAGACAACCATCTGATCTCTCAGCTTCCATTTAGTCAATAGTAAATAGCTTTTCACCAAGTTTGTTAAGACTGTGTGCTAGGATCTTGTTATAATTTAATTAGGACTTTCATTGAAATTGAAAAATTAGTCTATAAATATGTTGATAATTAAGACTAATTGATGCTATCATAATTAATTAGCAAAAGTTGCATAAAAGAAGTGGCTCTTAGAAGAGTTTTATGTTATTTTCCGGGCCACATTTGTCTTTGAGGCATATTCCTTGTTATTTTTTCATTTTCAATAGTTCTATTCGAAACAATCGAAATAAAGCATTATGTTCAATTTTTGTAAAACTGGATGTCTAGAGCTGAAAAATTCTCATTTTAATGCTTAGGATACGTACTAACAATTCAATTTCAACCAATATTATGTACCAATTGCTTGAATGTTGTTTATACATAAAATCATTTTGGCATATTCACTCTTAAGTGTGAATTTTAAGAGTTTCCACTTTCCATTCTCATTTGTTTAATTATTATAATGTCTTTTCGTTAAATAGTGTTAAAACTTTGGCACATGGTAAATAATATTTTTGAACATCCTATCAAATTATGATCGTGGTTTTTCATCTTATTTTTGGGACTTGGCTTCCTAATTCTTGTGTCTATTGTTATGTCTTTCTTAGGCTACTAAATAGACTATTTCCATGAATAATAAAAGGATGTTAACTACTCAAGTCAAATCCCCTACACAAGCACAATGGTAGGCTCACTTAAATTTCTTATCTTTATTTTATAATGATGATGTGCTTTTTTGTTCTTCTTTATCATTCAATGTATGTACTAAGTACATATATTCGATGCCTATTTTTTGTATTGCATTAATAAAATCTATAGATGAGTTTTGTTGTATAGACGATGGTACCTATTACCTTCATAGCCCTGCTTATATATATTTTTTAACTTTTTATTTACAGTTCAAGGAGATATTAATAGTGTGATTTTTACAATCGGTTTGTTACTATGTCTTTACTTATTCACTTATTATATTCTAGATCACTTAGCTATTTATTTTATAATTTGGATTTACTAGACTTATTATGTCATGTTTCTTTTCATTAAATAATTTCTCTGCCACTAGCTTGATACTAGAAGATTTTAGACTTGCTTTTTTCACATGAAAAGCTTTTATCGTGTTGGTGTCTTTTCTTGGTTGATTTAATTCACTTTAAAAGGGAACACATTATTGTGCAGATTTATTCATGAACCTTTTGCATGTTTATCATTTACAAGATTTCAAATTACCACCCATTTTCCTTATATAAATAAAGTGAAAGAATTGTGATGCTTTTCAATTCTTTTGGAAATTGAGGAAGTTTGAAACAATACCTATGATTTTGATGATAAAAATTTATTCAAAAGTTAAAAAGAAAAAAACTTATTAAACACATGGTTTTTGTTGCTTTGCAGGGGTAACCTGGGAATAAATCAACACTTAGATGAGTCAAATGCTCTGTGTGTTTGAAAATGGATTTTCCCTTCCACATGTGTTGTCGTAGTTGACAGTGGCTCCTATTTTGTTCTTTAAATTTTAGACCATGGTTAGTAAGAGAACTTTGTCATCTCGTTGTAGTGGAAGTACAATTCAACCTTTATTTTACTATATGATAAATAGTTTGTAAGATTTAGTATATGTTAAGAAGAAGAAGAAATATAGTATTTTTATTATCTTGTTTGTCGTTAGTGTGAAAAAGTTAGTGTAGAAAGTTTTATATTGACATGGGATTCAATTTAAAAAAAGCACATTTGAGCTCCCTAGTACTTAAATTTGATAAACTCGGCACTAAAATATCATTATTTAGAAAAATAAACAAAATAATCTTTTATATCTCTTACAAAAAAATTTCACACAAGGGTGTGTGGCATTTCGAGTGCTTGAACCATGCATAGATTATTATATTAAATCACTGACCGTTTCAAGCTTTAAAATTAAGATAATTAAAGAAGTTGACTGTGATAGCTTTTTTTTATTGGTAGTCAACAGGGGGATTATCCCCACAGAAAAAAAAACGAAACCAAAAACCCTTGGGAAAACATGTAACAGCGTTCAAAATAAAACTAGGAACAAAATAAAATATCCTACTACAAGAATCTAAGTTGAGCCCAAACTTAGCCTAACCATCAACAACTTAATTAGCCTCTTAGTGGGAATGCATAATGATAGACTCATGAAACGACTGCATCAAGAACTGAATATCACTCACCCAAATTTTAAAGAGGGTGCTGCGAAGAGCACCTAGATTGAACAAAATTAATTGCGGTCGACGAATCAAACTCAATGAAGGCTTTATCAAACCCATTGAGTAACATAATTTTAATCCCCATAAAAATAGCCAAAATTTTTACTGTAGTTATGGAACACAGATGAATATTTGAAGAAAAACCAAAGAGAAAACCACCACGGTAGTCCATGTACACTCCACCTGTAGACGCTAGACCCCTTAATCTCGCAACCACCCATCAAAATTCAATTTAACCCAGCCTAACTGAGGTGCATTCCACCAAATGAGACGATCTAAATCCACAACACCTTGGATTTTCCCCATCTTTTTCATAACTTCCAGGTTCAAAGACACAACCTTGCAACGAGAATTAATAGGATGAATAACATCAGAAATCTTGTGGGTTTTTATTTCAAAAATTCTCTCGATTCATGCAATGAATTGTAGGGCCAAGACCACGAAATGACACTAGAACATTTTTTTTTACGAAACATACCATATCAAATTAAGAGATAATTTTATGTATAAAAAGTGATAAATTTCCATTGGTCTTGCACTGTATAGAAAGTGGTTGACTTCAATCAACCTCATTATCATTATTCATTGAAAATATTAATTGGTTTCATTGGTTTTAATAGAAACCAAATAAAATTACTAAAATTTTTATTCAACGAACATCGAATAGATATGTTACAAAGAGCTATAAATGCGTATAAAATGCTTCTTTCCACCATAACTACAACCATATCCATAACCATAGGCGGATTTACATTAGAGCGAGGGTGTACAAGTGCACCCCCTTATTATAAAAACGGTCCTAGGTATGCCACCGTCCATAATGGCACCGGCACCACAGCACCAAGGGCATCATGCCGAAAACCACACAATCAAAAATTGTGAATACCATATCCATGTTAATCAAGGAAATCACAGTCGCTGGATATTTACGTTGGTCGTTGTTAGCACAAACGATAGAGCAAAGCATAATAGAGAGGGAGACGAAATATAAGACATCATCGACAACTTCCATTTGACTGAACTTGTAACAGTGATATGTGAATCAGGTTTTGTTGCCTTGCTCATGGATCTAGAACACACAAAATAGCATAATAAGTTTAATAAACAAAAACAAAAAACTAAAACATATGAGATTGGCAATATAAGTAGTATTAGTTTGAGTAGGATGAAGTCATAATTGACGTACCCCCCTCTATACCATCATAATAATCAATTCAATCGCACAAATGTATGTTTGCAAACATATATGAGAATGAGAGATAAATAATGAATAACCACTTTTGAAACTTTCTGCAAACCCATGTTTGCGGTGGTAGATAGACTCACGCAACTTTGAGAAACGAGATTATTGTTTGTGGTGTCAAAGTGGTGGATGCAACCATATATTTATAGGGAGTTTATGGTAATCTCTTTGTGAAAGAGGGTGTTAACGTTTTATATGGCTAAAGATGGGGTTGGTGTGAGATTAAATTTTCAATTTTTTGATGTTGAAACGTAAAGCAAGTATTTTTAACAAAACAATCTAATAAATCGATATTATATGTATAAGCATAATAAATCATGAATGTGTTAAAATGTTGATCATTGATTTCACCATCAATGAATGAAATATTTTATTTTACCCTTTAAGATAATAACATAACCAAATCCAAATTTTTTATCTTTACACGGAAATTTAATGCGTATCTTTTATTGTATCTATTAAATAGATACGGTTTTTCTAACGGGTGCAACCTTGCACACGATAAGAATCATTAATTATTCACTTTTTTCTTTATTAATTATTGATTTCTATTTTTATTTTATAAATTCACATTTATGTAATCTTTCTCCACTCACAAAATAGGAAACAAGATAATTAGTAAGGAAAAAATGTAAGCAATTAATGGTCCTTATCGTGTGTAAAGTTGCACACGTTAGAAAAACCCAAATAAATATAATAACATTAATTTCTCTATAATTATATAGAAAATATAAATGGTCACCAAAAAAAGAAAACAATCAATTATATCAAGATTAAATGAAATTTTAAATATAGATTTTGTAACATAAGATATATACTTTAAAACAGAAAAATCATGAATTATAATCATTTATTAAAAAACTAAAAAAGGATCATATATATAATATCTAAATATGGAAAATAAATTTCAAAATTATTTAAATGTTAATATTATTTTTAATCATATTTTGTTTTTCACTTTTTGAAGCCAATATCCAACTTTAAAAAATATATCCTAAAAATTTAATGATTGGAGTTCGATAGCTTTTTATTAGTACTTAAGGTTGATATATGTTCTTTAATCTTTTTTTTTTTGTTTAGCGTTATTCAGACATTGACATTTGAAATTAGGTATGGCAACAGAATCCGAACTCGCGGGTACCCACCCGACATCAACCTGATTTTGACGGGAAAAACCCACTTTGATCGGGGGTGGGGCGGAGGTGGGGTTATCGATACCCGACACGCCCCCGGCCCGAACCCGCCCGGCTAAATATAAATTGTTAATTTTTATTTTTTTTATGCATGTATACTCATTCGTTTTGTTTCATATATTTTGTTTACTTTTAATTTAATCTCTTTTTAATAGAAAGTTTTATTTTGATGTTTTTTTATTTTATTTTATCATTGTATAATAATTATGATTTTATTTTATTAATTATCATAAATATAATTTTTCAATTTTTCTACATATATGGAGCGGAGTCGGGGGCCCATGGGGAAATCCGACCCTATCGGGACCGGGATGGGAAGGCAAAACCCGAACCCGTTGGAAAGGGGGACGGGGACGGGGGAGGCAAAACCCGCCTCCGACCCGGCCCGTTATCATGCCTATTTGTAATGGCATCACAGTGGAATTTCCTTACAACAATTATCACGTGGACTAAGAACACAGGCACAGGCATCTCAGTTCATGGTTATTCCCTGGGTTTATCACCAAATTGCACATTGTATTACTTTTTTTATGTAACACCCCGAATTTCTAAGCTAAGTTGAGAATAAGTTATGAGAAGAATTGTGTGATTGTATTCAAGCTTAAATTGATTTTTAAAGTGAGTGAATATAATTACACAAGGTTTTTATAAGAAGGTTAATGGGTTTGGTTTGAGGAATAAGTGTGGATTTAATCCTAAGATGGTTTAAGGTGTTGATTTGTAGCTATGGAAGTTAATTTGCGACTTGGATTATTGTAATCAAGTTTGTAAATGTTTAGTAATTCCTGTGCCTTAATGTAATTTGTCGTACTTTCAATTATGTTGAGGTGCGGGTGTTACATTGTTCCTGTGCCTTTTATTTTTTAAAATTTTAAAAGTTAATTGGCTTACATTTTTTTTTTCCGACAAAAGTTAACTGACTTACATAGAAAACTAATTTAATGATAATTTATGTGATATGCTTTTTTAATCTGTTTATATTTTCTTTCTTTTTATATTTTAAAATTCAACTAGCAACTATCCTACGTATATTGTACAAGTATTTGCAATGTAAAGATAAATGTTTTTTTCCATAAAAAATAATTTTTTTAAAAATACAAATAATCCTTTGTAAGATAAATATATTTTTAATTTTTAATTTTTAATTTTTGAAGATATTTGGAATTAATCCAAATTATTGAAAGATGATTTACTAATTATTACAAATACTTTATTATAATGTTGATTGGATAAATTTAAACATTGATTTCAAAATTTAGGAAAGTCAATATATCCTTTAAAAGCATAACCGTATAAGAAGAAAATTAATATTAATTGGATTTGATTTAGTTTAACATAAAATTCAAAAAATATGTCATAATATTACACCGAAAAAAAATGTCATAATATAAGAAAAATACATGATTTATGGGGGGAAAATGACGTGGTTTTGTAACACTGAGAATAAAAATTTATATTTTATATATAAGGCTTGATATTTTCCACAATGAACCTATACTCGATGAAAAGTTTTTTTTAGGCGTACTCAATGGAAAGTTTGTTTTTCGGACAAATTATTCACCGAAAAATTAGTCATGTATAGATTCATGCATGATTTTGAATATTCATATTGTCCAATAATAATTTGTGTATATGCATATCATTTATAAATGTAGACTCTAATTAATGGTAAGAGAATGCTGTAAAATAAACCACAAAGAGTTGGCCTAGTGGAGCATGAGAGGATTTGTATCCGACATATCGCGGGTTTAAGTCCCTAATAGTCCTCTTGTGGTGAGGTAAATGTAAGGCTAAATTATACTTTTAGTTCCTTATGTTTATTTTAGATTTCAGTTTGGTCTCTTATGTATTATTTGTTCCGAATTGGTCCATTATGTCTAAATATTATACCAATGTGGTCCCTCTGTTACAAAGTGGTCCCTTATGATTGTTACAACTGGAATGATCCATACTGTAACCCATCTGACTAGTTACTTTTTTGCAGCTACGGGTGGACATGGGTCGGCTTGGGTCGGATTTGAAGTGTTTAAAGACTGAACTCAATCAAATATTAACGGGTTATGTCAGGTCAGTTTAGTCAAAAAAATTACGTAACCCGAACTAACCCAATTTGACCTCATATGAGTTGGTTTGGATCGGGTTAACGATTTTATTATTAAAATACTCAATTCTTAGAAAAAAATTGAAAAAATTGAAAACAAATAGAAAAAAATTATTTATGAAGAAAAAAAGATACTATCAATGCCTTAAACATTAATATTTTCGACATTCACCTAGTTTGACTAAAAACAACAAATATACAACACAATATTTCATATTTCATAATACATGACTTTTGCAGAGTGACATATTTCATATTTCAAAATATATTTCATATTTCATATTATATATAAATTATTCCAAATACAAACGCATATCTCATATTCCCAATACACCACTTAGAGCAAAAGATGCGAAAAAGGACCAAAAACTACTGGACAAGCGGTACGGCCTGACCTACCAAAGGTACGACCGTACCTAGGGCAGAATCCCAGTAAGGGCGTATCCCCTCAGTCTGTACCACCTGACGCCAATAAAATAGTCCAGTACGGTCGTGCCAAAGGCAGTACGACCGTACACAAATGATGTCAGGGCAATAACACGAACGGGTTGGGGTCAACGTCATCTATGAAGCTCAGTACGGCCGTGTATATACTCTGTACGGCTGTACCCCGTCCCTGATCAGTGTAGATTTGAAGCCAGAAAACCTAATTCGCAGCCCAATCTGTAAATAGGGATTCTTAACATGTTACAAATACCTTTTGACGAATTTTTGAGTCAAGAGCCCCCAATTGAGATCTGATAGCAAACCCTTGCCCATTCCAAAGAATTCCTGTCTCCTTGAAGCTTGGTCCCATCTCGAATCGCTACTGGAGCTTGTGAGGACGCGAAGAACGTGCTTAAGAAACGTCGTCATACCGAAAGGGTGTCCCGGTTTAGAATTTATTCTCTTGTTATGGATTGTTCTAAATTCATATATTTGTTTATGTTATTATAATTAGTAATGAGTAGCTAAACCCAACACTAGGGGTGATGAGGGATCCTTTACAATACTCTTGATGTTTTGTTCTTTAATTATATGAATTTCTATTGATTGTTTGAGTATTTTATTCCTATTGTGCTTATTCCAATAAGTTCTGATCACCCTTTATTTAGTTGGCTTAATTGTGGTAATAGGATCATGATTAGTTAACAACACCATAGGATAAAAGAACTCGCACTATACACCGGATAGGTTAGGGCTTGTTTCTAACCAGTTATTAAGTTAGCAAACTCACCTGAACTTAATGCTATTTCCCTTAGTTATTTCCTGGACCAAACAGAGTAATTAGTTGGGAGGAAGGCTATTGTACACAAGGACAACCTCTAGTAATTTAGAGTGGGTGATTAGTGCCCTTACATGATAGATAACTCATATCAATTGATTAATAAACTCAAGGGTAGAGTATTGGTGAACCCGGTTATCCCTAGGTCCCCCATAACATAGATAAATCGTTCTAGCATTTAATCTGTTTACTGCTTTAATTCCAATTACTTTTAGTACTTTCTTAATTATAATCTTTGCTCGCCTAATAGAATAGAATCACAATAATTTGCTGGTACTCGCTCATTCTCTGTGGGTTCGACATTCAGAGTCCTAATTATACTCCACTTTTATTACGAGTTACAATAAGGTGCACTTGCCTGAGCCACAACAAGTTTTTGGCGCCGTTGCCTGGGAGTAATTGCGATATTAATCGAATTCTAGACTTTATTCGCATTAGGCATAATTTTATTTAATTATTTAATTTTCTATTATTTTTGTTTAATTCTAAGACATTCTAATTTGGTCTTCTTTGGTGTATGCAGACAAGGTTTCAACATCCTGAATTGATTTTTGATCCTGAAATTGAAAGAACACTCAGATTGTTAAGAAGACAGTAGTTAATAATGGCTGAAGAACTATCATTGAATGAGTACTTCACACTAACTACAGATGTGGCAACTAGTGTTAACTATCCGGCAATTGAGGCCAACAATTTCAAACTGAAGCCAGCACTGATCTCTATGATATCTGCAGTGCAATTCTCTGACTTATCTTCTGAAGACCCAAATGCCCATCTTAAGAGATGTAGAAGGTTGCTAATATTGTCAAATGTGAAGGAGTATCACCGGAGGCAATCAAGTTAAGATTGTTCTCTTTCTCACTACATGGGAAAACACAGCTATGGTTGGATTCATTCCCACCTAACTCTATTACTACTTGGGAGGACCTAAAAACTAAGTTTTTAAACAAGTACTTTCGTCCCGCAAAATCTGTAAAACTGAGAGCTGATATGTCTGGATTCACCTAGAATGAAGGAGAATCAATGCATGAGGCATGGGAAAGATTTCAAGATTTATTGAGAAGCTGTCCTCATCATGGTTTCACTAAGTGGCAGGAGCTTCAGATTTTATATAATGGGTTCAATATGCAAACTAGAGGAGCTATTGACGCCGCCAGGAAGATCTTTCTGAAAGAAAACACACACCGAGGCTTTTGATATTATAACCAAATGACTCGTAACAATGCTCGATGGTCACTAATGATAGGCGACGAAAAGAAGAACTAGCAAGCAGGTATCTACAAAGTTGAAGCCAGCACAGCTCTAGAAGCAAAATTGGAGGCAATAACTAAGAAGTTAGAGGCTTTGATGGCAGCGTAAACCCAGCCTAATCCTAAAAGTGATTGGGGTTGTATGGCAATTGAAGGACAAATAGAAGAAGTCAATGCTATAAGCCAGAAAGATTTTGACCCAAAATTGGGGATGCAAGAGGCTATGTTAAAATATATGCAAAGACACGGACATCCGTGTATGGGAATTTTTGCCGGTTTTATGGACAAGACTGAAGAAAGATGAAAGGCTATAGAAAATAAGACAGTTAAGGCATCTTGCAATTTCTGTGGAGTTACAACTCATGATTCAAAGGACTGCACTGAGGAGGTGAATTTTATTGGGCATAAGCAAAACGACCCATACTCAAGCACCTACAACCCCGGTTGGAGGAATCACCCAAACTTTTCATGGAAAGATCAACAGAGATCCCAAAGGCCAAAATCAGAATACTTATAAGCCCCTACATATGCAAAATTGTGGTCAGAATGATAAAAGTCCCGGAGAGAATGATATTAGCCATGTTATGGGACAGATGAATGAGAGGTGTAGCAACTTGGAGAAAATAGTCAATAAGCAAGCAGCAGGCCAGAAAACATTGAGTGAACAATGGCACTTGTGTTGAAAGCAGTGACTCAAAGAGAAAAAGGAGCACTCCTAAGTCAAGTGGAGCCAAATCCCAATGCAAAATGCAATGCAATCTTCATGAAAAAAGAGAAACCAAAAGAGGAAAAGACTCAACCCGAGTCTCAGCAGGTAAGTAACTCTTCCAAAGGTTCTAAAAATTCTTGTAAAGATAAGCAAGATAAGAGGTTACTAGAAAAACTTAAAAAAATTGCTTGTTAATATCCCTTTGATTAAAATTGTCTCTAAAGTCCCTAAATATGTTAAATTTTTGAAAGAAATAATTTCTAACAAAAATAGGATAGAAGATGAGACTGTTAGGTTGAATGAGGATTGCTCTGCGATTTTTTGAAGAAATTACCACCAAAGCTTAAGGCTCTAGGAACTTTTGCTGTTTCTTATTCAGTTGGTAATAATACATTTAAGGCACTATGTGATTTAGGATCAAGTATAAATTTAATGCCTTTGTCTGTTTGGAAGAAACTGAATTTGCAGGAACCACAACATACTTACATGTCTCTGCAGTTAGCTGATAGAACTCTTGTTTACCCAAGAGGAATAATAGAAGACATGCTAGTTAAGGTAGGAAAATTTATTTTCCCTGTGGATTTTGTAGTTTTGGATATGGAGGAAGACAAAGACGTTCCTATTATTTTAGGAAGGCCATTCTTGGCAACAGGAGATGCTACCATCCAAGTGAAGAAAGGAACCATGACTCTAAGAATTGAGGATGAGGAAGAAGTATTTAATATATATAATTCTAACAAAATTTCTCCTTCTAGTGCTTCTTATTATTTCTTGCAGGATATAAAAGTTGAAAAAAGTAAAGAAGTGCAAGTTGCAGAATAAGATAGTGATTCTTTAGGGCAGGACAAAGACATAACCCCCTCTTTGATTTTGGATGCACTATGTATTCCTAAATTTAAAGGACTTGATATTGATGAACCTTCTTATCATTTATTAAACTTTTATGGCTTGGAAAAATCTAACAATCTTGCAGGAGCCAAAGCTGAAAGAATAAAGCTCAAATTATTCCCTCTTTCTCTAGGAGGAATAGCAAAAGAATAGTTCTCAATATACCCCAAGCACCACTTTTCAAGTTGGGAAGAATTAAAAGAAGAATTCTTAAGAGTTTTCAAGTCCACACCAGAAGAAAGAATGGACCTATTCCAATTTTTCAGAGGATCCAAGAAAGACGCTCAAGTAGAATTTACAGGTTTTAAATTAGACTCATCTTTAATCTCGTAAGTGTCAATTCTGCAATTCAAGGGAACCATAGGACAAGATCCCGTTGAGCACATGAGACAGTTTTGCAAGAAGATGAGGAATGCAAAGTTTAAAGGCTTATCTCTAGATGAAACAAAACTAATGACGCTCAAGTGGAATTTACAGGTTTTAAATTAGACCCATCTTTAATCTCATAAGTGTCAATTCTGCAATTCAAGGGAACCATAGGACAAGATCCCGTTGAGCACATGAGACAGTTTTGCAAGAAGATGAGGAATGCAAAGTTTAAAGGTTTATCTCTAGATGAAACAAAACTAATGACTTTCCCATTCTCATTAGATGAGGAAGTCAAGATTTGGCTTTATCTCCTACCGGTTGAGGAAGTAAAAACATGGAACAACTTGGTGAAGAAATTCATTAAGACCTTTACGCCCAACTTAGAAAAGCCAATTTACATCTGTGTAGACTGTGGATACACAATGAACCCACCAAAAAAGTGCTCAGGACCTGCTTGGATGGACCACCCAGAAAAAGGTGACTACTTTGTTGTGTTCCCCAATGGTGAGAAGACCAAAGGTAATCTCAAGGACGGGCCATTGCTCGCTGAGGACTAATTTCTAAGTCCTCTGACCCGTTAGGCTCGGGATGTTAAACAAGCGCTTACCAGGAGGCAACCTCGATTACTAACATTTTTTATTTTTTGTCTATTTGTTTTATTGTTATTATTATTTTACTCTATTTTTTATTCATTTTAGGAATTTTTTTAAAAAAAATAAAAAAATGATTATAAAATTCAAAAATCATATTTTTTTCCAGAAAACTAGTAGGTACGGGCGCACCTTGCACCATGTACGCCCGTACCAAACGACTCCATCTTCAAAAACGCGAAGAACAAACAGGTACGCCCGCTCATAAACTAGGTGCGGCCGTACCCCGTGTCCAGAGGCTGAATAAAAGGTAAACATTGAGAGGTAAGGGCGTACCTCCACATCGTACTCCCAAAACCTCTTCATTCGAGCACTCTCTTCTCTCATTCTCTTTGCATTTCCACTCACAAGATCATCCAGGTACTGATTCTAAACTCAGTTTGTGGATTGATTGGCTGTTTTACTAGTTATTTTAAGTTTTTAGTTAGTTTAGGTTTTTGGTTTTATTTAATTCTAACTTTAGGTGATTAGGAGTAGTTTTTGCTTGGTTTTTCATGCTTAGGGACCCTAGGAATGACTAGAGACTTATAATCTAGGCTTAAAAATGAGAAAATCTAATCATAGGGTAGATTTTTCACAAAATCGTAGCGCAATACGGTCGTACCTATCAAGAACAGGACGTACTGAAGGCCATACTGGCAGCCTTAAGGTTGAAGACCGACCGTAGGTACGGGCGTATCTATGGCAGAGTACGGCCGTACACAGACCTTAAGTCAGGCCGTACTTACCCATTAACCAGGGCGTACTTAGAGTATTAGTATGACTGTACCACATGAAGCACGGCCGTACCTAACACATGATTTATTAAGTTAGCAAACCCACCTGAACTTAATGCTCTTTCCCTTAGTTATTTCCTGGACCAAACAGAGTAATTAGTTGGGAGGAAGGCTATTGTACGCAAGGACAGCCTCTAGTAATTTAGAGTGGGTGGTTAGTGCTCTTACATGATAGATAACTCATATCGATTGATTAATAAACTCAAGGGTAGAGTATTGGTGAACCCGGTTATCCCTAGGTCCCCCATAACATAGTCAAACCGTTCTAGCATTTAATCTGTTTACTGCTTTAATTCCAATTACTTTCAGTACTTTCTTAATCATAATCTTTGCTCGCCTAATAGAATAGAATCACAGTAATTCGCTGGTACTCGCCCATTCTCTGTGGGTTCAACATTCGGAGTCTTAATTATACTCCACTTTTATTACGAGCTACGATCAGGTGCACTTGCCTGAGTCGCAACAGTTGGGTTGCTCGGGTTCGTAATCTTCAGATCCGACACTCAATCTATAGCCTTTGGGTTTGCTTCTTTTAAATAGACTCAACCCAATGACCCAAACCGACCCAAATTTTTTGGGTTGAGTTGAATTGGGTAGGTTGGGTTTGTGGGTTTGCTCGTTCTCATGCCCACCTCTTTTTGCAACAATTAAATGTCAACATTATTATCCAACCAATGAAGGAAGGAGTTTTTTTTTGGGACATTAAACGGGGATAAAAGCCCAGAAGAAGATTACACCTGGATAACACGAGGAGTAGAAACTCCCAAGACATCAGCAACAATCAACAACTCCACCTGAATGGGAGGAGATTTAAACACCATAATACCAGACTCTAACTCACAACCCAAGTTAGCTAATTCATCTGCAACTTTGTTAGCTTCTCGATAAATATGCCTAATGCTGACTTGCCAATCCATCTGAAGCAAAGCTCGAATCCGCTGAATGAGAGACCAACCACGCGCATTACCCAAAGAGGTGTCGTTCAAACAATTAGTAATCACCTGAGAGTCAATATTGAGCTCTATATGAGCATAACCTCGATCTTTAGCTAACTGTAAACCCTCCAAAACACCCTAAAGCTCAGTAATATAGGCATTAATGTCACCTAAGAATCTCGCAAACCCACAAAGCCAACGCCCATCTGCATCTCGGATAACTCCATCACAACCAGCCGCCAACGAAGAACTCCTCGCAACACCATCACAATTAAGAGCGACCCAATTCCTCATAGAAGGAGTCCACCGAACCATGATTATATCATAAACGATGGACCTCCTAGCAACATTAGAAGAGAGGCACTTGCTATAATTATACACATAGTGCAGAACATGCCCAGAGGGATGAAAGGGCCGCACAAACAAAGGATCATGCACCATCTTGTTTTTCCAATGCCACAAAAAGTGACAAGTTGTAGCCCATATATTACTCCAATCCGATAGCCCATCTATTTGCCACATCGCCTGCATATTTAAGCTCACCCAATCATCAAAATCAATTGTGAAAAAATTCGTACAATTGTCTAGAGGAACAAGGTGAGACCAAAGTTGAGTAGCTAGAGGACAATCTCTCAATACATGAAGAATAGATTCTTCAACATTGAGACAATGGTGACAATAGGCGTTTCCATATCCCCACTTGCTACACACAAGATTAGTAGGTAATCTACCATGCATGATTTGCCACACAAAGCACCTGATACGCTCCAGAGCCTCAATCTTCCAAACCAACCTCCACATTCCATGATTAGCGAGACTCTCAAACCCACTCACAAGGTAGTAGGCACTAGCAATAGAAAACTGGCCCAATCTATTCCCAGGCCACACTCTCTTGTCTGACCCCTACTCATCATTAGGCACAGGGATCGCATGCAATTTATTCAGTAATGTGGCTGGAATAAAATCCTCAAGCATTTCCACATTCCAATTCCCGGTTTGGTGATCAACCAAGTCATTAACACACAGATCTTCCATATGCCGAGGAATATGAGGCACCTCCTCAATCAGCTGCAAACCCTCTCCTAACCAACAATCCCTCCAAATATTAATCATATTACCATCTCGAACAACCCACATCTGGTGTTTCGAGAGCTCTTCCCAAGCATTCACTATGCCCTTCCAAATGAACGAATCCGTATTTTTGCTACTACATGACCAAGCTCAAGAGAACTCCTGCCATATTTTCCTTTTCGCACATTGCATCATAGTCTATCCTCTCCATCCCTTAGGTTCCAACCCATCTTCATGAGACAAGCTTTATTCATGTGATGAAGATTCCTTATAGCCAGGCCTCCAAGATCTTTAGGAAGCGTCAACGTGTTCCAATTCACAAGATGCAGCTGACGTTGATTATCCTCCTCCCCCCAAATGAAACCTCGTTGAAGTTTTTGAATTTCAACTAGGCAACTTTTGGGAATCAGAGTAGTCATCATAGAATAGATAGGAATAGCTTGCACTACAGATTTTGCAAGAGTCGCTCTCCCTGCAAAAGAGAGGTGAGAAGCCTTCCACCCTGTCAATTTACTCTTAACTTTATCCACCAAGTACTGGAAATCTTGCCTTTTCAGAGCCCTGCCAATGAGAGGCACTCCCAAATATTTGCCCAGACTATATGTCTCCTTAAAGCCAGAGCATCTCACTAAAGCATTTCTAGTGATCCTGTCAACATTTTTAGAGAATAAAATGGAGGTCTTCTCTAAACTAACCACTTGCCCAGAGATAGAGCAAAACTGGTTAAGAGTAGAGGTAACACATATCATCTGACGCTCCGTAGCTTTACCAAACAAAAGCAAATCATCAGCAAACATCAAGTGAGAAACAACAGGTCCAGATCTACCTGCTTTCAGAGGGATCCACTCTCCCTTATCCACCTCTTCAGCAATGAGATGAGTGAGCTTATCCATACATAAAACAAAAATATAAGGGGAAATAGGATTGCCTTGTTTGATGCCCCTCTCCGAAGAGAAAAAATCAGACCGACTACCGTTCCAAAGCACATTAGTTCGGACACTAGTAATACAATGCATGATACAATTAATTAAATCAGTTGGCAGCCCCACCTCTACCAAAACCTCTAGAATAAAAGACCAACGGAGTCTGTCATAAGCCTTAGCTAAATCAACTTTAATAGCAAAAAAACCAGATTTACCTCGCATCTTGTTCATGCTATGCACCATTTCTTGGGCAACCACAATATTCTCATGAATGCTTCGAGTTGGCACAAAACCTGTCTGATAAGGATAGACAATATCCGGAATTAGAGGCTTCAAGCGATTGACAATGACTTTGGTGAGAACCTTGTAACTTACGTTACACAAAGAAATGGGCCTAAATTGACTCATAAACTCAGGTTTGTCAAATTTAGGAATGAGACTGATATTAGTGCTATTAACTGTACTAATCTCCTATGGATGCTTCCAAAGCTGAGAGACAAACTGAAAAAAGTGTACTCAATAATTTTCCAATTTACCTGATAAAACCCAGCAGGAAAACCATCTGGCCCAGGTGATTTCCAAGGCTCCATGTTGAACAAAGCTTGCCTAATTTCTTCCTTGCTCATCTCTTGACTAAGAGAAGCAGCCACCTCACTAGTCAAGGGAACAAAGGAGAACTCAGTGATAAGCTTCAAGTGTGGGGGATCTGTTTCCTTGAAAAGGTCCTTAAAGAAATCATTGACTAACATCTTCAACTCTTGCTCCTCTTCAATCCAATCTCCAGACTCACTTCTAAGCAACATGATCCTATTTTTCCTCTTACTGTTCGTAGCTTTAATGTGATAGTATCGTGTATTATGGTCACCATCCTGAAGCCACTTTATGCAAGATCTTTGAAACCAGACTAGCTCCTCTTGATACAGTACTGCGGCCAACTCTTTCTGCAGGTCTTCCTCGAGCATAATGAGGAATCTATTCATTTGCCCCTCTTCTTGTTTCCTTTGAATGCCTCCCAACCGAGCTAGAAGGTTTTTCTTTCTGCCACTCACACTACCAAAATTATTAACTTTCCAACTTTTGATACCATCTTCTACTTTTGCTAAATTATCAGTTAATCCATTTCTTCTAACCCACCAGTTATGAAGCGCCTCAGAGAAGGAATCACGAGTCAACCAGGCACTTTCAAACCTGAATGGCTTGGCACCCCCCATGAAAGTAGGACCATGGAGGCAAATGAGCAAGGGATGATGATCAGAGAACTTAATCCGAGGTAGAACCTTGACAATAGCATTGGGAAAGGCTACCCTCCACCTATCATTGCAAAGAGCTCGATCAAGTCTCTCAAAGTCTCTATCATAACCTTGATATTTGGGACCTTTCCAAGTGAACTTGGAACCCACCAACCCCACATCCAACAAATTACAAGCATTAACCTGGTCTTGAAAAAGAGAACACCTCCTCAAATTATTCATTTGCCCCTCTTCTTGTTTCCTTTGAATGCCTCCCAACCGAGCTAGAAGGTTTTTCTTTCTGCCACTCACACTACCAAAATTATTAACTTTCCAACTTTTGATACCATCTTCTACTTTTGCTAAATTATCAGTTAATCCATTTCTTCTAACCCACCAGTTATGAAGCGCCTCAGAGAAGGAATCACGAGTCAACCAGGCACTTTCAAACCTGAATGGCTTGGCACCCCCCATGAAAGTAGGACCATGGAGGCAAATGAGCAAGGGATGATGATCAGAGAACTTAATCCGAGGTAGAACCTTGACAATAGCATTGGGAAAGGCTACCCTCCACCTATCATTGCAAAGAGCTCGATCAAGTCTCTCAAAGTCTCTATCATAACCTTGATATTTGGGACCTTTCCAAGTGAACTTGGAACCCACCAACCCCACATCCAACAAATTACAAGCATTAACCTGGTCTTGAAAAAGAGAACACCTCCTCAAATTAATTGGAGCGCCACCTTTCTTCTCATTCACACCAAGAATATCATTAAAGTCACCTAGCATCCACTGGTCATGCATATTATGGGCATAGTGAGCTAAGTCAGTCCATAAGGTACCCCTAAGCTCATCATCTGGACTTGCATAAACTGAAGTAAAAAACCACTTCCAACCAAGCTTCATGGTGATCTCCGCATGAATAAATTGAAACGTTGTATTAACCTCAACCAACTCCACAAGGTTCGTCTTCCAGGCTGTAATTATTCCACCTGCAAACCCACGACCAACAGAATAAGCAAAACCATCAAAGGCCAAAAGCTCAAATGTCCTTTTAAGCTTAAGGGTGTTAATTCTTGTCTCCATAATGACTAACACTTCTGGATGATGAACATCCAGAAATTGTTTGCAATTCCTATAGAACTCCTTACTTACTGCACCACGGCAATTCCACACCATAATATTGTTTAACATTGAAAACAAATTATAGAAGGAAAGGACTCCCAAAATACGCAAAAATGGTTAAGCATGGTTGAGACCAGGGGTATCCACCACTACCTCCATGTCATTTTCACCAATGTCCACGTTAACTTCTCCACGGGCTCCCTGAATTGGATCTCCAATCAAAGAAATTTTAGGCTGCGTACTCACCTCGAGAGAGATATCAGGCTGCTGCAGTTGATAGCCCACTTGAGGGTCAGGAGGTCGATGATGATTTTCAATATCTGGTCCACTTGGGCTCAAACCATTATTTGCATTGATTGGCCCACAATGCAACTCATGCGGCTCGATAGGTTGGGTTGTGACACCATCATTGGATTTGTTCTCACATGTTCCTGGAATAACCACAAGCTTGCTATTATTTGCCGCTTCCTTATCTCTCCTATTAAAAGCATTTATGAAATGTTCCTCCATCTGATTTGGAGATAGGATTTGCGCGATTGTCTCGCCAGCATTCCTCGTGAAAGCACCGAAGATTCCATTCCTTTGACCACGTGCGGACTTGCCAGCTCCCACAGGTTTTCTTACATAGCTTGCTACCTTTTTAGTAGTAGGAAGACTAGATTTACGTAGACCAACCACTGCCTTGCCTTTTTTTTAGTAACCACGGGAACATATTTTTCTTTCTTTGAAGCCGCCAAATCTGGTTCCTTGACCACTAATTTCTCCCTTAAATCCTTCTCCAGCTGTATCCCTTCTTCCACAACATGTGTAACGTGATTTTCTCCTGATTGAATATCACAATTGCCTCCTTCCCCATATCTCGATCCCGTAACTGCTGCATTCTCATTAACTACTACCGGATCTCCAATGGCAACAGGATTCCTGGGGCCTCTATGACCACCGTTCTGCAATGCCACCACTTCCTTATTCCTCCGAGGTCTCCGTTGCTTTTGCACCACCGTCCATAGGCTAGGATCATGCTTCCCCACCTCTCCTCCTAAGCGACTCTCACCTTCCTTCTCACCCTTTATGTCAGCATGTTTCTCCAGGCATCCTTCCCTGTAATGGCCAAACTTGCCACAAGTAAGACACAGGAGATGAAGCCCTTCATACTCCATTTTATAATAGCTTTCTTCCACCTCGCAAATGGACAATAATGGCTTCGATAGGTCCACCTCCACATATATCCTAGCATATTTCCCTCTCTCCGGGTGCACTGTATTCTTATCCACCTTCACAGTTTTCCCTATCCGATTGCCAATAAAATGAAGAATCTTGGGATCATAATATTCAACCGGAATACCTGATATTCTCACCCAAACTGAGGCCCTCTCAGTGGCACTACTTGAAAGTTTAAAGTTCGGACTCCATTCTCTAACAATGAGGTAATGATCATAGATCAACCAAGGACCCTCCAATAAGGCATGTTGTTAGTCTTCCTTGTTGGAGAATCTCACCAGGAAGTAGTCATGACCTAGGTCTATTAAGTTGATCTATTAAGTTGATGATACCACTTTTAACCCACATCTGTTTCAGTCTAGTTTCCAGAGCCTTGAAACCAATCTTTCGCCCCAAGAGCTTCACGATAACACCATTCCTCCATGGCCTGTAGATACGTTGTTTTTCCTTCCCTGACAGCACAAATTTAGGGCACTCATATTTCCCTAACATTTTTTCTATCACTTGCAACCCTTCAAACTCATCATCCTCCTCTCCTCCAATCTTCTCCTCCGAATCTTTCTCCTCCTCCGAGTCCTCATTTCCCTCCCCACCACAGTGGCTTTGTAACTTTTTGCATGAGTCTCTACTATTCCTTCATATACCAGGGGCACAGATGACGTACCCGTATATGTATGGTCTCCTTCCTTCACCTTTTTTGAACTCTTATCCTTCAAATTATCCTCCTCCTTTGACGATTCAGCCTGTTGTTGATGTAACCCTAGCAGAGGGTTTGTATTAGCCGTCATTGTCGGAATTTGCCACCCTTCTTCTTTGTCTACAAGGTTTATGAAGGAAGGAGTTTATGTGGCACAGCAACCTAAATTTGAGAGCAATAATGAATCACTAGTTTGTAAACTCAATAAAGCTATTTATGGGTTAGGATAGGCACCTGAGGTGTGGTCTGAGTGCCTAAAAGGAATTTTGCTTCTATTTGGGTTCAACAATAGCAAGGGACGTGATCTATCATAAAAGATCTTCGACAGCCACAAAAAGCATATTTCTAAATTTTGCAATTATTTATAGTCATTGGGAGTTCTACTTCTCTTGATCCAATAGGCAACAACTCGTGACCATGCTAAATTTTGTACTTTCCTTAAAATAGTTAGGCGATCTTCGTTATTTCTTAGACATTAGAGTTCATTCTTTTCCAAATGGTTCTCTTCTTTTGCTTCAAAGTAAATACATTTATGATTTATTAGAAAAATCAATATGCAAGGATGAGACTAAAACTTTTCCTTTTTCTATGGTTAGTGGCTGTAAATTATCCCATGAAGGGGGTTGATTGCCTACATGCATGATCCATCTTTGTACGTTTTAGATTAATACTTGGTGCTTTGTAATACACAACTTGGGCTGAGCTACGTGACACACACTTTTCTATAATTTCCTTCTTCTCTTTATGAGCTTATGACAATTGAGAAATTAAATGACATATGGATTAATGTTTTATGGATTTATGATTGTGTTCAAAGCAAATTGATATAACTCCCCAAGTTGCAACATTCTGTTTTGAAAAAGAAGACACTATTTGACAAAGAAAAACTTGAAATAAAGATCACCTTTATGTTGTATTATTAAGTCAGTAGTAAACCTAATAATTTAATTAAGATTTACGCAAAAATATTATGTTGATAATTTCGTTCTTCGTCTTAATTGATACATCATTGTTTTTGGAGATGAAGTTATTGGAAGCTAGGGATTAGGGAAGCCACAGAAATGTAGCATTTATCAATAATGATTATGACAAAATAATATTTACATTTTGTTGTGTGTAGAGCTCCTCCTTTGGAAGCTGCTATGGTAGATACATAGGGTCAAATGAAAGTTCCTATGGTCTCTGTAATAGAATAAGAGTATTGATAGAATTCCCAGTCTTATTTGCATGTGAATACGCAATTAACATCAACTGTAGTAAGACAACCATCTGATCTCTCAGCTTCCATTTAGTCAATAGTAAATAGCTTTTCACCAAGTTTGTTAAGACTGTGTGCTAGTCTTGTTATAATTTAATTAGGACTTTCATTGAAATTGAAAAATTAGTCTATCAATAAGTTGATAATTAAGACTATTTGATGCTATCATAATTAGCAAAAGTTGCATAAAAGAAGTGGCTCTTAGAAGAGTTTTGGCCATGTTTGTCTTTGAGGCATATTCCTTGTTATTTTTTCATTTTCCATAGTTCTAATCGAAACAATCAAAATGAAGCATTAGGTTCAATTTTTGTAAAACTAGAAGTCTAGAGCTGAAAAATCCTCATTTTAATGCTTATGATACGTGTTAACAATTCAATTTCAACCAATATTATGTACCAATTACTTGAATGTTGTTTATACATAAAATCATTTTGGCATATTCATGGTTAAGTGTGAATTGCAACCTCATTCAACAATATATGGTTTATATGTGTTTGATCAGTTTCTGAGGGTATGTAAGAGATTCCACTTTTCATTCTCATTTGTTTAAGGATTATAATGTCTTTTCCTTAACTAGTGTTAAAACTTTGACACTTCAATCTACAATGGTAAATAATATTTTTGAACATCCTGTCATATTAAGATCGTGGTTTTTTTTTTTTTGGGGACTTGGCATCCTAATTGTTGTGTCTATTGTTATGTCTTTCTTAGGCTACTAAATTGACTATTTTCATGAATGATAAAAGAATGTTAACTACTCAGGTCTACACAAGCACAACAAATGGTAGGCTCACTTAAATTCCTTTTCTTTATTTTATAATGATGATGTGCTTTTTTGTTCTTCTTTATCATTCAATGTATGTACTAAGTACATATATTCGATGCTTATTTTTTGTATTGCATTAATAAAATCTATAGATGAGTTTTGTTGTAAAGATGATGGTACACCTGTTACCTTCATAGCCCTGCTTATATATACTTTTTAACTTTTTATTTATGGTTCAAGGAGATATTAATAGTGCGATTTTTACATTCGATTTGTTACTATGTCTTTACATTCACTTATTATATTCTAGATCACATAGCTATTTGTTTTATAATCTGGATTTACTAGACTATTTCTTTTCTTTAAATAATTATAATTTCTGCCACTCGCTTGATACTAGAAGATTTTAGACCTACTTTTTTCACAGGAAAAGCTTTTATCATGTTAGTGTCTTTTCATTGTTTGATTTAATTCACTTAAAAAGGGAACACATTATTGTGCAGATTTATTTCTGAATCTTTTGCATGTTAATTTATCATTTACTAGATTTCAAATTACCACCCATTTTCCTTATATAGATAAAGTTAAAGATTTATGAAGCTTTTCAATTCTTTTGGAAATTGAGGAAGTTTGAAACAATATCTATGCTTTTGATGATAAAATCTATTCAAAAGTTAAAAAGAAAAAAAAACTTATTAAACACATGGATTTTGTTGCTTTACAGGGGGAGCTTGAGAATAAATCAACACTTAGATGAGTCAATTGCTCTGTGTGTTTGAAAATGGATTTTCCCTTCCATGTGTGTTGTCGTAGTTTATAGTGGCTCCTATTTTGTTCTTTAAATTTCAAACCATGATTAGTAAGAGAACTTTGCTATCTCATTGTGGTGGAAGTACAATTCAACCTTTATTTTACTATATGATAAATAGTTTGTAAGATATAATATATATTTAGAAGAAAAAAGTAATATTGTATTTTTATTATCTTGTTTGTCGTCATTGTGAAAAACTCGACATTAAAATATCAATATTTAGAAAAATAAACAAAATAATCTTTTATATCCCTTCCAAAAAAATTTCACACACGGATGTGTGGCATTTCATGTGACATCCGGAGCTGGCGAGGGCGGGGAGTGATCGCCAATGCATCGGCAATTGGCACAGACAAAGAGCGGCTCCTGGCAGGATTCCAGCAAAGGGGTATGTGAATGAACTAAATACACATCAGAATGAGAGGGGTCCTGAGACTGTGCAAATGTATATTTGAAGGAAGGCTTTAAAGAATTGATTTGCACTACCTATACCAACAAATGCATTATCTTTTCGGGAGTCCGGAACATAAGAACTCCATAGTTAAGCGTGCTTGACAATGATCACTTATGGGTTGGGTGACCTCCTGGGAAGCAACTCAGGATGTGTGTGAGTGAAGACAAAACACACAAAAAAGACTCGTGTTGGTTTGTGGGGACAGTTGTCAGTCCTGAAAGCAGTCCGGGATGTTATATTTCGAGTGCTTGAACCATGCATAGATTATTATGTATGAGTTTAACATTAAATCATTGACCATTTTGAGCTTGAAAATTAAGATAATTAAAGAAGTTGACTATGATAGCTTTTTTTATTGGTAGTCAACTGGGGATTAACCCCACGGAAAAAACAAACAAACACTAAAAACCCCTGGGATAACAAATAACAACGTTCAAAATAAAACTAGGAACAAAATAAAATATCCTACTACAAGAATCTAAGTTGAGCCCAAACTTAGCCAGACTATCAGCAACTTGATTAGCCTCTATGGGAATGCATAATAGTAGACTCATGAAACGACAACATCAAAAACTGAATATCATCCACCCAAATTGTAAAGACGGTGCTGCAAAGAGCACCCAGACTGAATAAGATTAATCGCTGTCAACGAATCAGACTCAATGAAGGCTTTATCAAACTCCTTGAGTAACATAATTTTAATCCCCATAAAAATAGCCAAAAGTTCTGTTGTAGTTATGGAGCACGTATGAATATTTGAAGGAAAACCAAAGAGAAAACCATTGCTGTAGTCCCTGCACACTCCACCTATAGATGCTAGACCCCCAAATCTCGCAACCGCCCCATCACAATTCAGCTTAACCCAACCTAATTGAGGTGCATTCCACCAAATGAGACGATCTAAATCCACAACATCGTGGGTTTTTCCCATCTTTCCCGCAACTTCCAGGCTCAAAGACACAACCTTACAATGAGAATTAATAGGATGAATAACATCAGAATTCCCAAGGGTTTTTATTTCAAAAATTCTCTCTATTCATGCAGTGAATTGTAGGGCCAAGACCACGAAATGACACCAGAACATTTTTTTTTTACGAAACACACCATAGCAATTTAAGAGATAATTTTATGTATAAAAAGTGATAAATTTCCATTGGTCTCACAATGTATAGAAAGTGATTGACTTCAATCAACCTCATTATCATTATTCAATGAAAATATTAATTGGTTTCATCGGTTTTAATAGAAACCAAATAAAATTACTAAAATTTTTATTCAACAAACATCGAATAGATATGCTACAAAGAGCTACAAATATGTATACAATGCTTCTTTCCACCACAACTACAACTATATCCATAACCATAGGCGGATTTACATTAGAGTGAGGGTGTGCAAGTGCACCTCCTCATTTAAAAAAAAAAATCACAAGTAAATTCTTTTTTTTAACAAAAAATTACGTGTAAAATCTTACATTTTTGTATTTTACGTAATTGAACCCACTGACTATAGGTTTTATATTTTATGCCCATTGACGCAAGGTCTTGGGTACGCCACTGTCCATAATGACACCGGCACCACAGCACTAAGGGCATCACGGCGAAAACCACACAATCAAAAATTGTGAATGTCATATCCATGTTAATCAAGGAAATCACAGTCGCTGGATATTTACGCTGGTCGTTGTTAGCACAAACAATAGAGCAAAGCATAATAGAGAAGGAGACGAAATATAAGACATCATCGACAACTTCCATTTGATCAAACTTGTAACAGTGATATGTGAATCAGTTTTTGTTGCCTTGCCCATGGATCTAGAACACACAAAATAGCATAACGAGTTTAAAAAAAATCTGGGATTGGCAATATAAATAGTATTAGTTTGAGTAGGATGAAGTTCCAATTGACGTGCCCCTCTATACCATCATAATAATCAATTCAATCATACAAATATATGTTTGCAAACATATATGAGAATGAGAGATAAATAATGAAAAACCACTTTTGAAACTTTCTGCAGACCCAAGTTAGCGGTGGTAGATAGACTCACGCAACTTTGAGAAATGAGATTATTGTTAGTGGTGTCAAAGTGGTGGATGCAACCATATATTTATAGTGAGTTTATGGTAATCCCATTGTGAAAGGGGTGTTAACGTGTTATATGGCTAAAGAAGGGGTTGGTGTGAGGTTAAATTTTCAAATTTTTATGTTGAAACGTAAAGCAAGTATTTTTAACAAAACAATCTAATAAATCGATATTATATGTATGAGCATAATAAATCACGAATGTGTTAAAATGTTGATCATTGATTTCACCATCAATGAACGAAATATTTTATTTTACCCTCTAAGATAATAACACAACCAAATCCTATATTTTTATCTTTATCAGGAAATTTAATGTGTATCTTTTATTGTATCCATTAAATAAATATAATAAAATTAATTTCTTAACAATTATATAGAAAATATAAATGGACACCAAAAAAAGAAAACAATTAATTATATCAAGATAACATGAAATTTTAAATATAGATTTCGTAACATAAGATATATACTTTAAGACAGAAAAATCATGAATTAAAATCATTTATTAAAAAACTAAAAAAGGATTATATATATAATATCTAAATATGGAAAATAAATTTCAAAATTATTTAAATCTTAATTATTATTTTTAATCATCTATTTTTTCACTTTTCAAAGCCAATATCCAACTGTAAAAAAAATTGTGTCCTAAAAATTTAATGATTGGAGTTCGATAACTTTTTATATCTACTTAAGTTTGATATGTGTTCTTCCATCTTTTTTTGTTCAGCTTTATCCATACACTGGCATTTGAAATGACATTAAGTAAAATTTCCTTACAACAGTTATCACATGGACTAAGAACACGGGCAAATTCTATATTGTTTTGCTTTTTTTATTTTCAATGAAATGTATTAGATTTTTTTTGTCAGAAAACAACTACATAAAAACTTTACTTTTTTGTGTAAAAAAAAATTTACTTTTTCTAGAAATGGGAGATTTAAATTTAAAAAAATAAAGAAAGAATGTATTAAATTAAAATTAAAGGTTTGACTTCTCTGCACATTTGCTTTTTCTAAAAAAATTAATATTAATATACTAAGTTTGAAAAAAACTTTTCTTTTTCTAGAAATGGGAGATTTAAAATTTTTAAAAAATAAAGAGAGAATGTATTAAATTAAAATTAATTTGATTTCTCTGCACATTTTCTTTTTCTAAAAAAATAAATATTAATATATTAAATTTGAAAAAAAAAACTTTACTTTTTCTAGAAATTGGAGATTTAAAATTTAAAAAAATAAAGAGAGAATGTATTAAATTAAAATTAATTGTTTGACTTCTCTGCACATTTGCTTTTTCTAAAAATAATAATATTAATATACTAAATTTGTAAAGTTTGGTGTGAAAAGAATAAACGTTTATGAGAAAAATTAATTTATAGCAGCATATTAAAGCGAATCAGTAAGTTTAAAATTTTCATTTAAATTGAGTCAAAAAAATACATTTTAATTTAAAGTAATTATTGATCACGTCCAAGTTCATAACCACAATTCTTTGTAAATTTTTATTTTATAAAATTTTAATATTTTAACAATATTACCACATATTAATTTAATCACAAATGTACTTGTTAACAAATATTAAGGATACTTTAATAATATATGTTTTTCCAATTTATTTTAAAATTTTAAATTTGATTTGACTGATAAAAATTACAAACTATTTTAGTGGTGGTTTGTGTGATGTATTTTTTATAGTCACTTTGACTTTTTTATATTTTAAAATTAAATCAACAAATATTCTTTGCATTCCATCGGTGCTTTTGTAGAATTTAGAGCTTTTATTTTTTTTTAATTCACTTCAAAACCTTTCATTTTTTAAAATTTTAAAAGTTAACTGGCTTACATTTTTTTTCCGACAAAAGTTAACTGACTTACATAGAAAACTAATTTAATGATAATTTATGTGATATGCTTTTTTAATCTGTTTATATTTTCTTTCTTTTATATTTTAAAATTCAACTATCAACTATCCTACGTATATTGTACAAGTATTTGCAATGTAAAGATAAATGTTTTTTTCATAAAAATTTTTTTTTTAAAAATACAAATAATCCTTTGTAAGATAAATATATTTTTAATTTTTAATTTTTGAAGATATTTAGAATTAATCCAAATTATTGAAAGATAATTTACTAATTATTACAAATACTTTATTATAATGTTGATTGGATAAATTTAAACATTGATTTAAAAATTTAGGAAAGTCAATATATCCTTTAAAAGCATAACCGTATAAGAAGAAAATTAATATTAATTTGATTTGATTTAGTTGAACATAAAATTCAAAAAATATGTCATAATATAAGAAAAATACATGGATTTATGGGAAAAAATGACGTGGTTTTGTAACACTGAGAATAAAAATTTATATTTAATATATAAGGCTTGATATTTTCAACAATTTTTTTTAGGCATACTCAATGGAAAGTTTGATTTTTTGACAAATTATTCATTGAAAAGTTAGTCATGTATAGATCCATGCATGATTTTGAATATTCATATTGTCCAATAATAATTTGTGTATATGCTTGTCATTTATTAATATAGACTCTAATTAATGGTAATAGAATCGTGCAAAAGAAACCCCAATGAGTTGGCATAGTGGAGCATGAGAGGATTTGTATCCGATATGTGTCGGGTTCGAGTCCCACTAGTCCTCTTGTGGTGAGGTAAATGTAAGGCTAAATTATACTTTTAGTCCCTTATGTTTATTTTAGATTTTAGTTTGGTCTCTTATGTATTATTTGTTCCGAATTAGTCCATTATGTCTAAAGATTATACCAATGTGGTCCCTCTGTTACAAAGTGGTCCTCCATGTTACAAAAATTATACAAATGTGGTTCATTTTTTGCAAAATAAGGGATAAAAAAGGGACTATATTGGTATAATTTTTGTAACATAAGAGACTATTTTAGACCAAAAAAACAAGAGGGATCACAATTAACATATAAGGGACCAATTTGGAACTTTTAATACATAAGGGACCAAATTGAAATCTAAAATAAATATAAGGGACCAAAAGTATAATTTAGCCTAAATATAATTACCTTCATAAGTGTTCAAAGAGCCTGGAGGTATTCCCTACATTGGACGGATGCCATCCCCTCACCCTAAATTCTGTAAAACCAAAAAAAAAAAGTAAAAAATTTATTTAATGATAAACTATATTTTTTTGAGTGAATGATAAACTCCAATGATTAGTGGAAATTTTGTCTAAAATTACGCTTTATTAGAAAAAGTAATGATTAATGGTGTGAAAATGTTTCTAAGAAATCATTTACTCCCTCCGTCCCATAATAAGTCTCGTTCTATGTTTTTTCACACAGATTAAGAAAAAGCTATAAAATGAAAGAGTGAAACAATTTTACAAAATTATCCTTATTAGTTATTGAGTATTAACAATTGTTATAAATGCATAGTGAAATATAATGACTTGAGAGTGATGCACACATTTTTTTTGATGATCAGAGTGATGCACATAATATTAGTTTTGGAGGTAAAAATAGAAAAAACTAATTGATATTACATTGAAAAGATAAAACGACACTTATTTTGATAATTTTCTTTTCTTCTAACATGACACTTATTAGGGAATGGAGAGAGTAAAGTCTAACTATGGTTCTTTGTGTTTTATTTTTTTTATTGATCTGTTAAAAATAAAATAGTTTAATTGAGCCAATTCATATGTCAAGTTATTAATCTCTAAGGATGTTATTTTTAACGAAATGTGTTCCCCTTTATCGCTACTTTGTCCCACTTGCTCTTGCTCAACTCTTTTTTTTTTTTGTTCCTCTCTCATTGTCCTAATATCTGCCTCTACTACTTCTATTGTCTCCCCACAAATTCTTCCAGTAATAAGTTCAATTCCCTTATTTGTCCCACATATTATTCCCTCTCAACATCTTATCCTTCCTCTTTGTATTCATCCAATAATTGTCATGACAATATTTCATTCACTTCCATACCATTTAATGTGAACTCTTGCTTGGATTCAACTATTTTGTTGACTCAATTGGAGCCTAAGGATGCTAAACAAACCTTGGCAAACCCAAAATTGTATTTTACCATTCTGCAAGAATTCGGGGCTATGTAATATATGGACCTCAGTCCACTTACTCCACATTGTAAGCCCACTTGTTGTCAAGGATTTACACTAGCAAATTAACTTCGATTACAATGAAACTTCCTCTCTAGTTATCGTGATTGTTACAACTGGAATAATCCTTACTCTAGCCCATCCAGCTACTTACATTTTTGTAGCTAGGGGTGGACATGAGTCGGGTTGGGTCGGATTTGAGGTGTTTAAAGACTCAACTCAATCAAATATGAATGAGTTGTGTTGGGCCGATTTAGTCAAAAAAAATTACGTAACCCGAACCAACCCAACCCGACCTCATATGGGTTGATTTGGATCGGGTGAACGATTTATTATTAAAATACTCATTTCTCAAAGAAAAAGCAAAAAATTGAAAAATTCGAAAACAAATAGAAAAAAAAATTATGAAAAAAAATACTATCAATGCCTTAAACATTAATTTATCCAACATTCACCTAGTTTGACTGAAAAAACAACAAATACACAACAAAATATTTCATATTTCATAATACATGACGCATGCAGAGTGAAATATTTCATATTATATATAAATCATTTCAAATGTAATCGCTTATCTCATATTCCAAATATGCGACTCAACATTCACCTAGGATTATAGGAAAAAAAAATGCACTTCGTATAATATACGCGATGCGTTCACTTAGTAAATAAAAAAAGGTCATGCATTCATTTACAGTGGGTTGAGTTAGGTTGCTCGGGTTCGTAATCTTCAGACCCGACACTCAACTCATAGGCTTTGGGTTTGCTTCTTTTAAAACCGACTCAACCCAATTACCCAAACCGACCCAAATTTTTTGGGTTGGGTTGAATAGGGTAGGTCGGGTTTGTGAGTCGACTCATTCTCATGCCCACCTCTTTTTGCAACAATTATATCTCAACATTATTATCTGGCCAATAAAGGAAGGAGTTTATGTGGCACAATAACCTAAATTTGAGAGAAATAATGAATCACTAATTTGTAAACTCAATAAAGCCATTTATGGGCTGGATAGGCACATGAGGCATGGTCTGAGTGCCTAAAGGTCATTTTGCTTCTATTTGGATTCAAAAATAGCAAGGGACATGATCTATCATTATTTACGCACTCTAAAGGCACAAATATAGTCTACCTTCTAGTTTATAATAATGACATTATAGTCATTGAGAGTTCTACTTCTCTTGTCCAATAGGCAACAACTCGTGACCAAGTTAAATTTTGTACTTGCCTTAAAATAATTGGGCAATCTTCATTATTTTTTAGACATTAAAGTTCATTCTTTTCCAAGTGTTTCACTTCTTTTGCCTCAAAGCAAATACATTTGTGATTTATTAGAAAAATCAATATGTATGAGACAAAAACTTTTCTTCTTCTATGGTTAACGGCTGTAAATTACCCAATGAAGGGGGTTGATTGCCTGAATGATCCATCTGTGTATAGATTAATACTTGGTGCTTATCCGGTGTAAAATGTTTAGACACAATCACCAGTTAATTGCAAAATTGCCACCGCATTTTACACAGATTATCTATAAAACTAGTGTAAAATGTGACGCGTAAATTGTCTAATTCACATATTAATTGCAAAATTGCCACCGTGTTCACATTTTACACCTGTTATATATAAAACCGGTGTAAAATGATAAATTGTTTTATGTTTCGTGTACTAGTGATTGTATGTACAAAGTACATATATTCGATATTGTAAAAAAAAAGTACATATATTCGATGCCTATTTTTTATATTGGATTAATAAAATCTATAGTGAGTTTTATTGTATAGACGATGGTACGTGTTACCTTCATAGCCCTGCTTATATATACTTTTTAACTTTTTATTTATGGTTCAAGGAGATATTAATAGTGTAATTTTTACAATCGATTTGTTACTGTGTCTTTACTTATTCACTTATTATATTCTAGATCACATAGCTATTTATTTTATAATTTGGATTTACTAGACTTATTATGTCATGTTTCTTTTCTTTAAATAATTATAATTTCTTTGCCATTGTTTTGATACTAGAAGATTTTAGACCTACTTTTTCCACATGAAAATTAAGCTTTTATTGTGTTGGTGTCTTTTTTTTGTTTGATTTAATTCACTTTAAAAGGGAACACATTATTGTGCATATTTATTTCTGAATCTTTTGCATGTTTATCATTTACTAGATTTCAAATTGCCACCCATTTTCCTTATATAAATAAAGTTAAAGATTTTTTATGCTTTTAAATTTCCTTTGGAAATTGAGGAAGTGTTTTTTTTTTAGTTCTTAGTACAAATGGTCACGGGGAGTGGGGAAGTGGAGCGTTGCGGGTTTGAACCCACGCTCCCAATGTCCCGTAACACTTTATCTCTCGGCTGCCTTCTTTGGGACGAAATTGAGGAAGTTTCAAACAATATCTATGATTTTGATGATAAAAATTTATTTAAAAGTTAAAAAGAAAAAAACTTATTAAACACATGGTTTTTGTTGCTTTACAAGGGTAACCTGGAAATAAATCGACACAGATGAGTCAAATGCTCTGTGTGTTTGAAAACGTATTTTCCCTTCCATGTTTGTTGACATAGTTAGCAGTGGCTCCTATTTTGTTCTTTAAGTTTCAAACCATGGTTAGTAATAGAATTTTGCTACCTCATTGTGGTGGAAGTACAATTCAACCTTTATTTTACTATATGATAAATAGTTGTAAGATTTAGTACATATTAAGAAGAAAAAATCAAATAGTATTTTTATTATCTTGTTTGTTGTTAGTGTGAAAAATTTAGTGTAAAAAGTTTTATATTGACATGAGATTCAATTTAAAAAAATAAGTGAGTTCCCTAGTACTTAAATTTGATAAACTCGACATTAAAATATCATTATTTAGGAAAATAAAAAAAATAATCTTCTATATCTCTTACAAAAAAATTTCACACACAGGTGTGTGGTATTTCGAGTGCTTGAACCATGCATAGATTATTACATGAGTTTAACATTAAATCACTGACTGTTTCGAGCTTTAAAATTAAAATGATTACAGTAATTGACTATGATAGCTAAGACCACAAAATGACACCAAAACATTTTTTTTTACGAAACACACTATTGCAATTTAAGAGATAATTTTAGGTATAAAAACTGATAAATTCCCATTGGTCTCACACTGTATAGAAAGTGATTGACATCAATCAACCTCAATATCATTATTCATTGAAAATATTAATTGGTTTTCATTGGTTTTAACAGAAACCAAATAAAATTACTAAAGATTTTGTCCAACGAACATTGAATAGATATGTTACAGAGAGCTATATAAATGTGTACACAATGCTTCTTTCCACCACAACTACGACCATATCCATAACCATAGGCGAATTTACATTAGAGTGAGGGTGTGCACATGCACCCCCTCACTTTAAAAAAATTACAAGTAAACTCTTTTTTTGACAAAAAATTACAAGTAAAATCTTACATTTTTGTATTTTACGTATTTGAACCCCTGACTATAGGTTTTATATTCTATCCCACTGACCCAAGGTCTTGGGTACGCCACTGTCCATCATCACACCGGCACCACAGCACCAAGGGCATTGCATCAAAAACCTCACAATCAAAAATTGTGAATATCATATCCATGTTAATCAAGGAAATCACAGTCGTTGGATATTCACACTGGTCGTTGTTAGCACAAACAATAAAGCAAAGCATAATAGAGAAGGAGACGAAATATAATACATCATTAGCAACTTCCATTTGACTAGACCTGTAACAGTGATATGTGAATCAGGTTTTGTTGCCTTGCTGATGGATCTAGAACACACAAAATAGCATAACAAGTTAAGAAAAACAAAAACAAAAAATAAATAAATTTGAGATTGACAATATAAAGGGTATTAGTTTGAGTAGGACGAAGTCGCAATTGACGTACCCCTTTATACCATCATAATAATCAATTAAATCACACAAATATATGTTTGCAAACATATATGAGAATGAGAGATAAATAATGAAAAACCACTTTTGAAATTTTCTACAAACCCAAGTTAGCAGTGGTAGATAGACTCATACAACTTTGAGAAATAAGCTTATTGTTAGTGGTGTCAAAGTGGTGGATGCAACCATATATTTATAGGGAGTTTATGGTAATCTCTTTGTGAAAGGGGTGTTAACGTGTTATATGGCTAAAGAAGGGAGTGGTGTGAGGTTAAATTTTCAATTTTTTACGTCGAACATAAAGCAAGTAATTTTAACAAAACAATCTAGTAAATCGATATTATATGTATGAGCATAATAAATCATGAATGTGTTAAAATGTTGATTATTGATTCCATCATCGATGAATGAAATATTTTATTTTACCTTGTAAGATAGTAACATAACCAGCCCTTGGGATGTTAGCTCAGTGGTAAGAGCTTGGCCTTGTAACCCCAAGGGACATGGTTCAAATCCTCTTGGGCATGGTTGTAACACGGTCATTACTGCCACTGAAATAACAATATATCCCCTTCCTCACCCCCTTTTCAAAATAATAATAATAATAATAATAACATAACCAAATCCTAAATTTTTATCTTTACCAGGAAATCTAATGTGTATCTTTTATTGTGTCTATTAAATAAATGTAATAACATTAATTTCTTAATAATTATATAGAAAATATAAATAGACAAAAAAAAGAAAACAATTAATTATATCAAGATTACATGAAATTTTAAATATAGATTTTGTAACATCAGTTATATACTTTAAAACAGAAAAATCATGAATTATAATCATTTATTAAAAAAAACTAAAAAAAGGATTAAATAAATAATATCTAGATATGGAAAATAAATTTCAACATTATTTAAATCTTAAATATTATTTTTAATCAACTACTTTTTTCACTTTTTAAAGCCAATATCTAACTTTAAAAAAAATCATATCCTAAAAAGTTAGTTATTTGAGTTCAATAGCTTTTTATTACTTTTTTTTGTTCAGCTTTATCCAAACACTGACAATTGAAATGGCATCACAGTGGGATTTCCTTACAACAGTTATCACGTGGACTAAGAACACGGGCACGAGCATCTCAGTTCATGGCTATTCCTCGGGTTTATCATCAAATTCCACATTGTATTGCTTCTTTTATTTTCAATGAAATGCATTAGATTTTTTTTTTGTCAGAAAACAACTACATAAAAACTTTACAGTTTTGGGTAAAAGAAAATCTTTACTTTTTCTAGAAATGGGAGATTTAAAAAAATAAAGAGAGAATGTATTAAATTAAAATTAATGGTTTGACTTCTCTGCACATTTGCTTTTTCTAAAAAAAAAATTAATATTAATATATTAAATTTGTAAAGTTTGGTGTGAAAAGAATAAACGTATATGGGAAACTTTAATTTATAGCAATATATTTGAGTGAATCTGTAAGTTTAAAATTTTCATTTTAATTTAAAGTAATTATTGATCACCTAAACATGAAAATATTATTTTGGATGGTAAGAATGTGTACTATTAAAAGATCACGTCCAAGTTCATAGCCACAATTCTTTGGAAATATATATAGATGAGGTGGGCTCGATTATTTTATTAATAATTATAAAGGATAATTTAATATATATTATTCCATTTTATTTTAAAATTTTAAATTTGATTTGACTGATAAAAATTAAAAACTATTTTAGGGATGGTTTGTGTGATGTATTTTTTATAGTCACTTCCACTTTTTTATATTTTAAAATTAAATAACAAATATTCTTTGCATTGCATTGGTAATTTTGTGGGATTTAAAGCTTTCATTTTTTTAATTCACTTCAAACCTTTTATGTTTTAAAAATTTAAAGTTAACTGGCTTATATTTTTTTGGAAAAAAGTTAACAGACTCACATAGAAAACTAATTTAATGATAATTTATGCGATATGTTTTTTTAATCTGTTTATATTTTCTTTCTCTTTATATTTTAAAATTCAATTAGCAACTATCCTATGTATATTGTACATGTATTTCCAATGCAAAAATAAATGTTTTTCGGTGAAAAATATTATTTTTTGAAAAAATACAAATAATTCTTTGTAAAATAAAGATATTTGACATTTTTAATCTTTGAAGATATTTAAAATTAGTCCAAATAATTTATTATAATGTTGATTGAATAAATTTAAATATTGATTTCAAAATTTAGGAAAGTCAAGATCTCCTTTGAAAGCATAACCAGTTAAGAAGAAAAATAATTTTGATTTGATTTAATTTAATTTAACATAAAATTCAAAAAATATGTCATAATAAAAGAAAATACATGGATTTATGGGAAAAAAACGACGTGGTTTTGTGACACTGAGAATAAAAATTTATATTTAATATATAAGGCTTGATATTTTCAACAACAAACCTATACTCGATGAAAAGTTTTTTTTTTTTTAGGCATACTCAATGGAAAGTTTGTTTTTTGATAAATTATTCGCTGAAAAGTTAGTCATGTATAGATCCATGCATGACTTTGAACATTCATATTGTCCAATAGGAAAATGATATTTAGTACAAAATTCAAACGCAAGAAATTGATACGAATGACGTGTAAGACTCGCACCATTCCATGTTGCTTTTCTTTTTCCTTTTTTTATATTTTGAAAATGCTACTATTTTCTTTTAACTGCTTCGTGCGTTTCTTACGTCTTTTCTTCGTAATATATAGCATTGTTGTTGTCCAATAATAGTTTGTGCATATGCATGTCATTTATTAATATAGACTCTAATTAATGGTAATAGAATCGTGTAAAAAAAAAATTTAAGGAGTTTGCCTAGTGGAGCATAACAGGACTTGTATCTGAGATGTCGCGGGTTCGAGTCCCTACTAGTCCTCTTGTGATGAGGTAAATGTAATTACCTTCGTAAGTATTCAAAGAGCCTGGAGGTCTTCCCTGCCTTGGACTGAGACACCATCTCCTCACCCTATATTTTATAAAACAAAAAATAACGTGTAAAAGATTTACTCCCTCTGTTACCTAATATAAGCAAAAGAGGAAGGCTGGCGTCAAACTCTCTGTCATACTCCCTTAAACACTCTCTCAACTATTGCGCCACGTAATCTTTTATTTAAAAACTTGCAATTGGCAACCGGTTGTATTGGTTGAATCTTGTAGCCTCCAAAGCAGTGCTGAAGCAGAGAAAAGTTGAGAAGTCATGCGTCCATAGCCCTTCCCATCGCCGATGAAGCCTTCGTCATCCGCTCCAGCAAGATGCTCATCAACTTCATTCCCCACAGTCCCCGGCGTTTTCCTCACCGAGTCTTCAGCCTTCATCTAGGATACTGGCGGTGCCCCCATTGTTGTGATCGAGTTCTCCAAGCAAGCTCGACGGCAAAGCCGCCTTCATCGGCAGCCAGATGCTCGCTGGGGTCTGACTAAAAAAACCAGCAATAAGTCGTAACAGAGGGGGAAAGAAAGCCCAAAAACCCATTTTTCTTACCTTCAGATCTTGTAACAGAGGACGCGCCTTTTCTTTCCTTTTTCTTGTGAAGAAGCATCATCTCGTAAATGGTGATAGATACAAGCCGTACGTTTTTTTCTTTTTATTATTAAAAGGAAATATGTTTAGTAAAACACTGGTTGAGTAGGTTAGCCGGTAAACATTTTTTGAAAAAGGATGACGTGGTCCAATTATAGAGAGTGTGTCTAAAAGTATGTGTCAGGGCGTTTGCGGTTAGCATTTCTCTAAACAAAAATACTTAAACTCACGCTTATTAAGAAAGTTAGTTAATCTGTCAAAAAAAGAAAGTTAGTTAATTGTAATTAATTTTCTCAATCTCATAAAAAAATGTATTCCTTAAACTACCCTTAATAATGATTACTTGTTGAATAAGGCCATTGGAAAACAAATTTCGAATTAATTAAGAGCAATTACGGAAACTAAGCAGTAAATAGGATGACATTGATTAATTTTTGCTTATATTAGGCAATTTTTTTTTAACTTATATTAAGTAATGGAGGGAGTATTTAATGATAAACTTTATCGATGAGTGGAAATTTTGCCTAAAATTATGCTCTATTAAAAAAAGTAAGGATTAATGGTGTGAAAATGTTTCTAAGAAATCATTTACTCCCTCCATCTCATAATAAGTTTTGTTCTATGTTTTTTCACACAGATTAAGAAAAAGCTATAAAATGAAAGAGTGAAACAATTATACAAAGTTATTATTAGTTATTGGGTGTTAACTATTGTCATAAATACATAGTAAAGTATAATGACTTGAGAGTGATGCACACATTTTTTTTTGTGATCAGAATGATGCATACATTATTAGTTTTGGAGGTAAAAATAGAAAAAAAAATTAATATTATATTGAAAAGATAAAACGACAATTATTTTGATACTTTTCTTTTCTTCTAACACGACATTTATTATGGAATGGAGAGAGTATAGTTTAGCTATGATTGTTTTTATTTTATTTTATTTTTTATTGATCTTTTAAAAATAAAATAGTTTAATTGAGCCAATTCATATGTCAAGTTATTAATCTCTAAGGATGTTATTTTTAACGAAATGTGTTTCCCTTTATCACTACTTTGTCCCACTTGCTTAACTCTTTTTTTTGGTTCCTTTCTCTATGTCCTAATATCTCCCTTTACTGCTTCTAATGTCTGCCTGCAAATTCTTCTTGTAATAAGTTCAATTTCCTTATTTGTCCCACATATATCTCCCTCTCAACATCCTATTTATCCTTCCTTTTTGTATTCATCCAGTAATTGTCACGACAATATTTCATTCCCTTCCAGACCATTTGCGTTGCTAAACAAACCTTGGCAAACCCAAAATTGTATTTTACTATTCAGGAAGAATTCAGAGCTTTGTAATATATGGACTTCAGTCCACTTACTCCACATTGTATACCCATAGGCTGCAAATGAGTTTTTTAATTAAAGAAAATGTTGATGGCACTATAAATAAGTACAGGAAAAGACTTGTTGTCATGGGTTTACACTAGCAAATTAGCTTCGATTACAATGAAACTTCCTCTCTAGTTATCATGATTGTTACAACTGGAATGATCCTTACTCTTGCCCATCTAACTAGTTACATTTTTGCTGTTAGGGGTGAGCATAGGTCGGAATTGAGGTGTTTAAAAACCCAACTCAATCAAATATAAACGTGTTGTGTTGGGTCAGTTTAGTAAAAAAAAGTTTACGTAACCCGAACCAACCCAACCTGACCTCATATGGGTGGGTTGGTTTAGATCTGGTGAATGATTTTATTATTAAAATACTCATTTCTCAAAAAAAATGAATAAAAATATTTATGAAGAAAAAAATAACTATCAATGCGTTAAATATTAATTTATCCAACATTCACCTAATTTGACTAAAAAACATCAAATACAGAACATAATATTTCATATTTCATAATGCATGATGTTTGCTGAGAGACATATTTCATATTTGATAATATATTCCATATTTCATATTATATATAAATAAATCATTTTAAATACAAACACATATCTCTTATTCCAAATACGCGACTCAACATTCACCTAGGATTTTAGGGGGAAAAAAGGCACTTTGTATAATATACGCAATGCATTCACTTGGTAAATAAAAAAAGCTCATGTGTTTATTTACAGTGGGTTGGATTGGGTTACTCGGGTTTACAATCTTCAGACCTGACACTCAACCCATAGGCTTTGGGTTGCTTATTTTAAAACCGACTCAACCTAATGAACTAAACCGACCCGATTTTTTTGGGTTAGGTTGAATTGGATGGGCCGGGTTCATGGGTTCGACCTGTTCTCATGCCGACCTCTATTTGCAACAATTAAATGTCAACGTTATTATCCAGTCAATAAAGGAAGAAGTTTATGTGGTACAACAACCTAAATTTGAAAGCAATAATGAATTACTAGTTTGTAAACTCAATAAAGCCATGGCTGGGATAGGCACCGGAGGTAAGGTCTGAGTGCCTAAAGGGCATTTTGTTTCTATTTGGCTTCAAAAATAGCAAGGGTGATCTATCATTATTTACTCACTCTAAAGGCACAAATGTAGTCTACCTTCTAGTTTATAATAATGACATTATAGTCATTGAGAGTTCTACTTCTCTTGTCCAACAGGCAATAACTCGTGACTAAGTTAAATTTTGTACTTGCCTTAAAATACTTTGGCGATCTTCATTATTTTTTAGACATTAAAGTTCATTCTTTTCCAAATGGTTCTTTTCTTTTGCCTCAAAGCAAATACATTTGTGATTTATTAGAAAAATCAATATGGTTGAGACTAAAACTTGTCTTTCTATGGTTAATGGCTGTAAATTATCAGATGAAGGGGGTTGATTGCCTACATGATCCATCGTAGTATAGATTAATATTTGGTGCTTTGCAATACACAACTTGGGCCGAGCTATGTCACACACACTTTTCTATAATTCCTTCTTCTCTTTACGAACTTATGACAATTGAGAAATTAAATGACATATGGATTAATGTTTTATGGATTAATGATTGTGTTCAAAGCAAATTGATATATGCTTGGATAAACTCCCCAAGTTGCAACATTCTGTTTTGAAAAAGAAGACACAATTTAACAAAGAAAAACTTGAAATAAAGATCATTTTTATGTTGTTTTATTAAGTCAACAGTAAACCTGATAATTTAATTAAGATTCGCCCAAAAATATTATGTTGATAATTTCATTCTTCATCTTAATTGATACATCGTTGTTTTAGGAGATGAAGTTATTGGAAACTAGGGAAGGCACATAAATGTAGCATTTATCAATGAGTGATGATAGATAGACAACAAAAGTTGTCTTACATCGTATAATTCTACCATTTGTGTTTTTTTTAATGTTTTCTCTCTCTATTCTGGCACATTACCATTTCACACGGAAGTCACATGGGCCATACGGTGTCGCTAAATGGTTGTCGAAAATGGTTGCCTAACAATCATTTCTCTTTATCAATAATGATTATGACGAAATAATATTTACATTTTGTTGTGTGTAGAGCTCCTTTGGAAGCTGCTATGGTAGATACATAGGGTCAAATGAAAATTCCTATGGTCTCTATAATAGAAGAAGAGCAATCATAGAATTTCCAGTCTTATTTACATGTGAATACGCAATTAACATCAACTGTTGCAAGACAACCATCTGATCTCTCAGCTTCCATTTAGTCAATAGTAAATAGCTTTCCACCAAGTTTGTTAAGACTGTGTGCTAGGATCTTGTTATAATTTAATTAGGACTTTCATTGAAATTGAAAAATTAGTCTATAAATTTGTTGATAATTAAGACTAATTGATGCTATCATAATTAATTAGAAAAGAAGTGGCTCTTAGAAGAGTTTTATGTTATTTTCCAGGCCAAGTTTATCTTTGAGGCATATTCCTTGTTATTTTTTTTCATTTTCAATAGTTCTATTGAAAACAATCAAAATAAAGCATTATGTTCAATTTTTGTAAAACTGGAAGTCTAGAGCTGAAAAATTCTCATTTTAATGCTTATGATACGTATTAACAATTCAATTTCAACCAATATTATGTACCAATTGCTTGAATGTTGTTTATACATAAAATCATTTTGGCATATTCATGGTTAAGATTTTTTTTTGATAGGCAAATGTTAGTGGTTAGTTTGTTAGAGGGGAGGGGAATTTTGTTAGTGGCAAGGATCTGAGTCCTGCACCTCCTGCTTGCAACTCTTTCATGTCCCTTGGCTCAACCACTGAGCCACCTACATGGGACTATTCATGGTTAAGTGTGAATTGCAACCTCGTTCAACAATATATGGTTTATATTTGTTTGATCAGGTTCTGAGGGTAATTTTAAGAGTTTCCACTTTCCATTCGCGTTTGTTTAAGGATTATAATGTCTTTTCCTTAACTAGTGTTAAAACTTTGACACTTCAATCTACAATGGTAAATAATATTTGTGAACATCCTGTCAAATTATGATCGTGGTTTTTCATCTTTTTTTTGGGACTTGGCTTCCTAATTCTTGAGTCTATTGTTATGTCTTTCTTAGGCTGCTAAATAGACTATTTCCATGAATAATAAAAGGATGTCAACTACTCAAGTCAAATCCCCTACACAAGCACAATGGTAGGCTCACTTAAATTTCTTATCTTTATTTTATAATGATGATGTGCTTTTTTGTTCTTCTTTATCATTCAATGTATGTACTAAGTACATATATTCGATGCCTATATTTTGTATTAAATTAATAAAATCTATAGATGAGTTTTGTTGTATAGACGATGGTTCCTATTACCTTCATAGCCTTGCGTATATATATTTTTTAACTTTTTATTTATGGTTCAAGGAGATATTAATAGTGTGATTTTTACAATGGGTTTGTTATTGCGTCTTTACTTATTCACTTATTATATTCTAGATCACATAGCTATTTATTTTATAATTTGGATTTACTAGACTTATTATGTCATGTTTCTTTTCATTAAATAATTTCTCTGCCATTAGCTTGATACTAGAAGATTTTAGACCTGCTTTTTTCACATGAAAAGATTTTATCGTTTGGTGTCTTTTCTTGGTTGATTTAATTCACTTTAAAAGGGAACACATTATTGTGCAGATTTATTCCTGAACCTTTTGCATATTTATCATTTACTAGATTTCAAATTACCACCCATTTTCCTTATATAAATAAAGTTAAAGAATTGTGACGCTTTTCAATTCTTTTGGAAATTGAGGAAGTTTGAAACAATACCTATGATTTTGATGATAAAAAATAATTCAAAAGTTAAAAAGAAAAAATCTTATTAAACACATGGTTTTTGTTGCTTTGCAGGGGTAACTTGGGAATAAATCAACACTTAGATAGTCAAATGCTCTGTGTGTTTGAAAATGGATTTTCCCTTCTACGTGTGTTGTCGTAGATGACAATGGCTCCTATTTTGTTCTTTAAATTTCAGACCATGGTTAGTAAGAGAACTTTGCCATCTCGTTGTAGTGGAAGTACAATTCAACCTTTATTTTACTATATGATAAATAGTTTGTAAGATTTAGTATATGTTAAGAAGAAGAAGAAAAAATATAGTACTTTTATTATCTTGTTTGTTGTTAGTGTGAAAAAGTTAGTGTAAAAAATTTTATATTGACAAGGGATTCAATTTAAAAAAAGTACATTTGAGCTCCCTAGTACTTAAATTTGATAAACTCGGCACTAAAATATCATTATTTAGAAAAATAAACAAAATAATCTTTTATATCCCTTACAAAAAAATTTCACACATGGGTGTGTGGTATTTCGAGTGCTTGAACCATGCATAGATTATTATATTAAATCACTGACCGTTTCAAGCTTTAAAATTAAGATAATTAAAGAAGTTGACTATGATAGCTTTTTTTTATTGGTAGTCAACAGGGGGATTAACCCCACAAAAAAAAAACAAAAAACCCTTGGGAAAACAAATAACAGTGTTCAAAATAAAACTAGGAACAAAATAAAATATCCTACTATAAGAATCTAAGTTGACTCCAAACTTAGCCTAACCATCAGCAACTTAATTAGCCTCTCTATGAGAATGCATAATGATAGACTCATGAAACGACCGCATCAAGCACTGAATATCACTCACCCAAATTTTAAAGAGCGAGCACCCAGACTGAACAAGATTAATCGCGGTCGAAAAATCAGACTCAACGAAGGCTTTATCAAACCCATTGAGTAACATATTTTTAATCCCCATAAAAATAGCCAAAATTTTTGCTGTAGTTATGGAACACAGATGAATATTTGAAGAAAAACCAAAGAGAAAACCACTGCGGTAGTCCCTGTACACTCCACCTGCAGACGCTAGACCCCTTAATCTCACAACCACCCATCACAATTCAATTTAACCCATCCTGACTGAGGTGCATTCCACCAAATGAGACAATCTAAATCCACAACACCTTGGATTTTCCCCATCTTTCCCACAACTTCTACGTTCAAAGACACAACCTTGCAACGAGAATTAATAGGATGAATAACATTAGAAATCCCATGGGTTTTTATTTCAAAAATTCTCTCGATTCATGCAATGAATTGTAGGGCCACGACCACGAAATGAAACTAGAACATTTTTTTTACGAAACATACCATAGCAAATTAAGAGATAATTTTATGTATAAAAGGTGATAAATTTCCATTGGTCTCGCACTATATAGAAAGTGATTGACTTCAATCAACCTTGTTATCATTATTCTTTGAAAATATTAATTGGTTTCATTGGTTTTAATAGAAACCAAATAAAATTACTAAAAGTTTTACTCAACGAACATCGAATAGATATGTTACAAAGAGCTATAAATGCGTATACAATGCTTCTTTCCACCATAACCATAAGCGGATTTACATTAGAGCGAGGGTGTGCAAGTGCACCCCCTTATTTTAAAAAAGGTCCTAGGTACACCGTCCATAATGACACCGACACCACAACACCAAGGGCATCACGCCGAAAACCACACAATCAAAAATTGTGAATACCATATCCATGTTAATCAAGGAAATCACAGTCGCTGGATATTTACATTGGTCGTTGTTAGCACAAACAATAGAGCAAAGCATAATAGAGAGGGAGACGAAATATAAGACATCATCGACAACTTCCATTTCACCAAACTTGTAACAGTGATATGTGAATCAGGTTTTGTTGCCTTGCTCATGGATCTAGAACACACAAAACAGCATAACAAGTTTAATAAACAAAAACAAAAAACAAAAAACATATGAGATTGGCAATATAAATAGTATTAGTTTGAGTAGGATGAAGTCACAATTAACGTACCACCCTCTATACCATCATAATAATCAATTCAATCACACAAATATATGTTTGCAAACATATATGAGAATGAGAGATAAATAATGAAAAACCACTTTTGAAACTTTCTGCAAACCCAAGTCTGCGGTGGTAGATAGACTGATGCAACTTTGAGAAATGAGATTATTGTTTGTGGTGTCAAAGTGGTGGATGCAACCATATATTTATAGGGAGTTTATGGTAATCTCTTTGTGAAAGAGGGTGTTAACGTTTTATATGGCTAAAGATGGGGTTGGTGTGAGATTAAATTTTCAATTTTTTATGTTGAAACGTAAAGCAAGTATTTTTAACAAAACAATCTAATAAATCGATATTATATGTATGAGCATAATAAATCATGAATATGTTAAAATGTTGATCATTGATTTCACCATCAATGAATGAAATATTTTATTTTACCCTTTAAGATAATAACATCACCAGATCCTAATTTTTTATCTTTACACGAAAATTTAATGCGTATCTTTTATTGTATCTATTGAATAAATACGGTTTTTCTAATGTGTGCAACCTTGCACACGATAAGAATCATTAATTGTTCACTTTTTTCCCTTATTAATTATTCACTTTCATTTTTATTTTATAAATTCACATTTATGTAATCTCCCTCCACTCACAAAATAGGAAACAAGATAATTAGTAAGGAAAAAATGTGAACAATTAATGGTCTTTATCGTGTGCAAAGTTACACACGTTAGAAAAACCCAAATAAATATAATAACATTAATTTCTTTATAATTATATAGAAAATATAAATCGACACCAAAAAAAGAAAACAATTAATTATATCAAGATTAAATGAAATTTTAAATACAGAATTTGTAACATAAGATATATACTTTAAAATAGAAAAATCATGAATTATAATCATTTATTAAAAAACTAAAAAAGGATCATATATATAATATCTAAATATGGAAAATAAATTTCAAAATTATTTAAATGTTAATATTATTTTTAATCATCTTTTTTTTTCACTTTTTAAAGCCAATATCCAACTTTAAAAAAATATATCCTAAAAATTTAATGATCGGAGTTCGATAGCTTTTTATAAGTACTTAAGGTTGATATATGTTCTTTAATCATTTTTTTTTAGCTTTATTCAGACACTGACATTTGAAATTAGGTATGGCTACAGAATCCGAACCCGTGGGTACCCACCCGACACCGACCCGATTTTGACGGGGAAAACCTGCTTTGACCGGGGGTGGGGATATCGATACCCGACCCGCCACCGACCCAAACCCCCCCGGTTGAATGTAAATTGTTAATTTTTATTTTGTTTTATGCATGAATACTCATTCATGTTGTTTCATATATTTTGTTTACTTTTAATTTAATCTTTTTTAATAGAAAATTTTATTTTGATATTTTTTAATTTTATTTTATCATTGTATAATAATTATGATTTTATTTTATTAATTATCATAAATATAATTTTTCAATTTTTTTTACATATATGGTGCGGAGTCGGGGGCCCGTGGGGAAACCCGGCCCTATCGGGGCCGGGATGGGGAAGGCAAAACCCAAACCCATTGGAAAAGGGGACGGGGACGGGGGAGGCAAAACCCGCCTTCGACCCGGCCCGTTGCCATGCCTAGTTGAAATGGCATCACAGTGGAATTTCCTTACAACAATTATCACGTGGACTAAGAACACAGGCACAAGCATCTCAGTTCATGGTTATTCCCCGGGTTTATCACCAAATTGCACATTGTATTGCTTCTTTTATTTTCAATGAAATGCATTAGATTTTTTTGTTAGAAAACAACTACATAAAAACTTTACTTTTTCTAGAAATGGGAGATTTAAAATTTAAAAAAATAAAGAGAGAATATATTAAATTAAAATTAATGGTTTGACTTCTTTGCACATTTGCTTTTTCTAAAAAAATTAATATTAATATACTAAATTTGTAAAGTTTAGTGGTGGTTTGTGTGACATATTTTTTATAGTCACTTTGACTTTTTTATATTTTTTAAATTCACTTCAAAGCCTTTTACTTTTTAAAATTTTAAAAGTTAACTGGCATACATTTTTTTTTCGACAAAAGTTAACTGACTTAAATAGAAAACTAATTTAATGATAATTTATGTGATATGCTTTTTTAATCTGTTTATATTTTCTTTCTTTTTATATTTTAAAATTCAACTAGCAACTATCCTACGTATATTGTACAAATATTTTCAATATAAAGATAAACTAGTGTAATAACCCGTGCCTAAGGCACGGGTACAGGTATCGACTATATAATATATATTTTTTTTAATTTTTTATGGCGTTTTCTACTATTTTTATGTTTTCTAACTTTTTCTACCAAAAGTTTTAGAAAAGTAACTTTAATAGATATAAATATCAAAATGTGAACAATTATATAGTTTTATCTAGCTAGTATAATGTATATATGTCTTATATTATCCTAAGTGTTATAAACATATTTTTTAATAAATATAAAATTATAGGGATACGGGAAATTTTTTAAATTCAGAATATGGGTGCGGCCTAGATATGTTTAAAAATTTTATTAAAATTTTTATGTAGACACAATATCGTAAATAATAATTTTTAACTATTTAATATTATATATTTTGTAATGTATTAAATAATATTTGTATATTAAATTTATTGGTTCAGGTACCATTTTTTCAGTTATAATAATAATAATAATAATAATAATAATAATAATAATAATAATAATAAAATAATATGCTTTCAGAAATAATAATAGTAATTATAAATTATAATTATTATTAATGTTATTATTATCATCAACAAAGCAATATTTATTTAGTGAGACAATTTGCTTTGTACGTCACTGTCTATTATCTAGAATTGGTAAAAATAAAAAAAGTGCACTATCTATCTAGAGTCTTCTGTCATATCTTGTCCTATCCACCATTTCTTTCAAAGAAAAATATTTATTTTGAAAAAGAAGAAAAAAAAATGGAGAATGAGAAGCAGTATAAAAAAAATCAAAGCAATATAAATAGAAGGCGAACTTTGCCAAAAAACATAAAAAGTACACGAAACAGTAAAAGAAAAATGAGAACAAAAAAAAACCCATAAAATAAGAGAGGAGGAAAAGATAATATCATCCGAATTTGTAAAAAAATGAGTGTGTTTTAAATTTAAAAATTTTTGTTGCTATTTTACAATCACAAAAAATTTAAAAAGTGCAAGCATCAAAACAATAGAATTTTTGTTTTTAAAGTAATAAATTTATAATAATCTATATTATTAATTTTGAATTTTTTAAATTCATCCAGAAAATAATTATCATTTCAATGTTTAAATTTAGATCTGTAATGAATATTGTTCAAATTTAAATTGAATGGAAAATCAAATAATATTTTTATTCCTTATATATTTAAATTTAATTACGGTTGGAACATTTATATTATTTACGTTTAATGTTAAATTTTTTAAAATTTACTATGAATAATTATTAAGATGATGACACGTGATATAATTCTTTTATATAAATAGTATTATAAACATAGATATAGATATATTAAAATTCATAATTAAACATCATAAAATTCAAAATTCAAATATCCTTTAGAATTAAATTCAAAACCTTATTTTATACAAATAAAAAAATAGATTATAGATTAATTTAATCTAAGAAGATAATTTTATTTAAATATAAATTTAAGAAGATAGTTTTATTTAAATAGACTTTGTTTCAATAGTCAAACTGGAATTAATGTTATGTAGACACCTAGCATAACAGCATGTAACAAAATATTCTTTTATATAATAATAATAATAATAATAATAATAATAATAATATAAATATATGAATTATTGAATTATTGAGATAATAAAATTAATGGGTGTAGAGAGAACATATATAAGAATATGCTCTAAAAATAAACTAACCTAATTTGAAATTTGAAAGTTAAAATATATTGAAGAATTAAAATATATTATGAATGAATTTAGTGGTGACACTTGGCATAACAAACTTAGAATAGATAGAAGATAATAGATAATAGATAATAGATTTGTTTTAAATATATTAATTAATATATTAAATTAGTTTAAATAGAATTTGTTTTTATTATCAAAAAAATATAATTTGTTTTAATTTTTAAACTGAAATGAATATGGTTTTGCCACATGGCGATTGATTGATTGATTGATAATTGATTGATTTCAAAATAAATTTAAAAATATATCTATCAAATTTTGAATAGAAGGGTTGTTAACGATTTTATATTTTAAAATCAAATTTTGAAATTACTTTAAAAAATATAAATATTAAATTTTAAATAAAAGGACTGTTAATGATTTTTTAGACTTAAAATTTTTATTGATTTCAAATTTATTTGAATATAAAAACTCGTTTAAATTAAAATATTTTGAATAATTTAAGTGGTGACACGTGGTATAAACTACTAATATAATTAATAGATTAAATAATTAATATCTAACATTTAAAATTTAAAAGTAGGAATATGTTAGTTGAAAATTAAAAACCTTCTTTTATAATAAATAATAGATAATAGATAATTGATTTCAATTTTAATTATATCTATCATAGACTTATTTTTAAATCGTTTTAATTTATTTTAAAAATAAATAATTAATCTATTTATTTCAATTTAAATGAAAGTATTTCAATTTATTTTAAAATTTCTAAACTAATTAAAAAAATTAATTTATTTTTATAATATTAAATTCATCTACATGTTTAAATTTAAAATAAAATATTTTGCAAAATAATTATAAAATCAAAAACTAAATAAAAAATCCTATTAATTTATTTTAAAAATATATCTACCATATTTTCTTTTTAAATCATTTTAATTTATTTGAAAAGTAATAAATTATTTTAAATAGAATTCGTTTTAAAATAATAACTGATTCAAATAGATTTTGAATTTAAAAATAGATAATAACTGATTCATTTTAAAAATAGATTTTGTTTTAATAAAATAATTAAAATAATTGTGGGGGTGACGCGTGGCATAACCGAATATAACCAAACCATATTTTATATATATATTTTTCTACAAAAAATATTTTTTTTAAAAATAAAAATAATCCTTTGCAAGATAAATATATTTTTTATTTTTAAATTTTGAAGATATTTAGAATTAATCCAAATAATTGAAAGATAATTTAATAATTATTACAAATACTTTATTATAATGTTGATTGGATAAATTTGAACATTGATTTCAAAATTTAGGAAAGTCAATATCTCCTTTAAAAGCATAACCATATAAGAAGAAAATTAATATTAATTGGATTTGATTTAGTTTAACATAAAATTCAAAAAATATGTCATAATATAAGAAAAATACATGGATTTATGGGGAAAAATGACGTGGTTTTGTAACACTGAGAATAAAAAATTATATTTATTATATAAGGCTTGATATTTTCAACAATGAACCTATACTCGATGAAATTTTTTTTAGGCATACTCAATGGAAAGTTTGTTTTGTTGACAAGTTATTCATTGAAAAGTTAGTCATGTATAGATCCATGCATGATTTTGAATATTCATATTGTCCAATAATAATTTGTGTATATGCATGTCATTTATTAATATAGACTCAAATTAATGGTAACAGAATCGTGTAAAAGAAACCCCAAGGAGTTGGCATAGTAAAGCATGAGAGGACTTGTATTCGACATGTCGCGGGTTCGAGTCCCCACTAGTCCTCTTGTGGTGAGGTAAATGTAAGGCTAAATTATACTTTTAGTCCCTTATGTTTATTTTAGATTTCAGTTTGGTCTCTTATGTATTATTTGTTCTGAATTAGTCCATTATGTCAAAAGATTATACCAATGTGATCCCTCTGTTACAAAGTGGTCCCTTATGATTGTTACAACTGGAATGATCTATACTTTAGCCCATCTGACTATTTACATTTTTGCAGCTAGGGGTGGACATGGGTCGGCTTGGGTCGGATTTAAAGTGTTTAAAAACTCAACTCAATCAAATATCAACGGGTTGTGTCGGGTCAGTTTAGTCAAAAAAATTACATAGCCCGAACCAACCCAACTTGACCTCATATGGGTTGGTTTGGATTGGGTTAACGATTTTATTATTAAAATACTCATTTCTCAGGAAAAAATTGAAAAAATTGAAAACAAATAGAAAAAAAATACTTATGAAGAAAAAAAGATACTATCAATGCCTTAAACATTAATATTTTCGACATTCACCTAGTTTGACTAAAAACAACAAATATACAACACAATATTTCATATTTCATATTTTATAATACATGACGTTTGCAGAGTGACATATTTCATATTTCAAAATAGATTTCATATTTCATATTATATATAAATCATTCCAAATACAAACGCATATCTCATATTCCAAATACGCTACTCAACATTCACCTAGGATTATAGGAAAAAAGGCACTTCATATAATATACGCGATGCGTTCACTTATTAAATAAAAAAAAGGTCATGCGTTCATTTACCGTGGGTTAGGTTGGTATTAACACACCAATTTGTCTATATTTATAGGTCATTTTTAGTATCTAATTACACCATTTTGCACTGATTAATGCACAAAGGTACTCATTTATGTCTTATTATGCTGAAATATCATGAAAACACCACTTGGCGCAAAAGATGCGAAAAAGGACAAAAACTAGTTAGTTTTGGAGAGTTTTAGCACTACTGGACAAGCAGTACGGCCTGACCTACCAACGGTATGGCCGTACTTAGAGCAAAATCCCAATAAGGGTATAACCCCTCAGTTTGTACCACCTGACGCCGATAAAATAGTCTAGTACGGCTGTGCCAAAGGCAGTACGACCGTACACAAGTGATGTCAGGGCAACAACACGAACGGGTGCGGGTCAATGTCATCTATGAAGCTCGGTATGGCCGTCTATATACTTTGTACAGATGTACCCCGCCCCTGATCAGTGCAGATTTAAAGCCAGAAAACCTAATTCGCAGCTCAGTCTATAAATAAGGGTTCTTAATATGTTACAAATACCTTTTGACGAATTTCTGAGTCAAGAGCCCCCAATTGAGATCTGATAGCAAACCCTTGCCCATTCCAAAGAATTACAGTCTCCTTGAAGCTTGGTGACATCTCGAATTGCTATCAGAGCTTGTGAGGACGCGAAGAACGTGCTTAAGAAACGTCGTCATACCAAAAGGGTGTCCCGGTTTAGAATTTATTCTTTTGTTATGGATTGTTCTGAATTCATATATTTGTTTATGTTATTATCATTAGTAATGAGTAGCTAAACCCATCACTAGGGGTGATAGGGGATCCTTTACAATACTCTTGATGTTTTGTTCTTTAATTATATGAATTTCTATTGATTGTTTGAGTATTTTATTCCTATTGTGCTTATTCCAATAAGGCCTGATCAACCTTTATTTAGTTGGTTTAATTGTGGTAACAGGATCATGATTAGTTAACGACACCATAGGATAAAAGAACTCGCGCTATACGCCGGAGATGTTAGAGCTTGTTTCTAACCAGTTATTAAGTTAGCAAACCCACCTAAACTTAATGCTCTTTCCCTTAGTTATTTCCTGGACCAAACAGAGTAATTAGTTGGGAGGAATGCTATTGTACGCAAGGACAACCTTTAGTAATTTAGAGTGGGCGGTTAGTGCCCTTACATGATAGATAACTTATATCAATTGATTAATAAACTCAAGGGTAGAGTATTGGTGAATCGGTTATCCCTAGGTCCCCCATAACATAGTTAAACCGTTCTAGCATTTAATTTGTTTACTGCTTTAATTCCAATTACTTTTAGTACTTTCTTAATCATAATCTTTGCTCGCCTAATAGAATAAAATCACAGTAATTTGCTGGTACTTGCTCATTCTCTGTGGGTTTGACATTCGGAATCCTAATTATACTCCACTTTTATTACGAGTTACGATCAGGTGCACTTGCCTAAGCCGCAACAAGTATTTGGCACCGTTGCCGGGGAGTGATTGCGATATTAATCGAATTCTAGATTTTATTCGCATTAGGCATAATTTTATTTAATTATTTAATTTTTTGTTATTTTTGTTTAATTCTAAGACATTTTAATTTGGTCTTCTTTGGTGTATGCAGACAAGGTTCCAACATCCTGAATTGATTTTTGATCCTGAAATTGAAAGAACATTCATATTATTGAGAAGACAGCAGTTAGTAATGGCTGAAGAACTAACATTGAACGAGTACTTCACACTAACTACAGATGCAGCAAATAGTGTTAACTATCCAGCAATTGAGGCCAACAATTTCGAACTGAAGCCAACACTGATCTCTATGGTATCTGCAGTGCAATTCTCTGGCTTATCTTCTGAAGACCCAAATGTCCATCTTAAGAGATTTCAGAAGGTTGCTAATACTGTCAAATGTGAAGGAGTATCACTGGAGGCAATCAAGTTAAGATTGGTCTCTTTGTCACTACAAGGAAAAGCACAACTATGGTTGGATTCATTCCCACCTAACTCTATTACTACTTAGGAGGACCTAAAACCTAAGTTTTTAAACAAGTACTTTCCTCCCGCAAAATCTGTAAAGCTGAGAGCTGATATGTATGGATTCACCCAAAATGAAGGAGAATCAATGCATGAGGCATGGGAAAGATTTCAAGATTTATTGAGAAGATGTCCTCATCATGGTTTCACTAAGTGGCAGCAGCTTTAGATTTTATATAATGGGTTCAATATGCAAACTAGATGAGCTATTGACGCTGCTTGTGGAAGATCTTTCGGAAAGAAAACACACACTCGGGCTTTTGATATTATAACTGAAATGGCTCAGAACAATGCTCAGTGGTCAGCTAATAATAGGCAGCTCGGAAAGAAGAACCAACAAGCAAGTATCTACAAAGTTGAAGCCAACACAGCTCTAGAAGCAAAATTAGAGGCAATGACTAAGAAGTTAGAGACTTTGATGGCAGCGCAAACCCAGTCTAATCCTAAAAGTGATTGGGATTGTATGGCAATTGAAGGACAAATAGAAGAAGTCAATGCTATAGGCCAGAAAGATTTTACCCAAAATTGGGGATGCAAGAGGCTATGTTAAAATATATGCAAAGACACAGACATCCATGTATGAGAATTTTAGCCAGTTTTATGGAGAAGACTGAAGAAAGATTAAAGGCTATAGAAAATAAGACAGTTAAGACATCTTGCAATTTCTGTGGAGTTACAACTCATGATTTAAAGGACTGCACTGAGGAGGTGAATTTTATTGGGCATAAGCAAAACGACCTATACTCAAGCACCTACAACCCCGGTTGGAGGAATCACCCAAACTTTTCACGGAAAGATCAAAAGAGATCCCAAGGCCAAAATTAGAATACTTATAAACCGCCACATATGCAAAATTGTGGCCAGAATGATAAAAGTCCCGGAGAGAATGATATTAGCCATGTTATGGGACAGATGAATGAGAGGTGTAGCAACTTGGAGAAAGTAGTCACTGAGCAAGCAGCAGGCCAGAAAACATTGAGTGAACAATGGCACTTGTGTTGAAAGCAGTGACTCAAAGAGAAAAAAGGAGCACTCCCAAGTCAAGTGGAGCCAAATCCCAATGCAAAATGCAATGCAATCTTCATGGAAAAAGAGGAACCAAAAGAGGAAAAGACTCAACCCGAGTCTCAGCAGGTAAGTAACTTTTCCAAAGGTTCTAAAAATTCTTGTAAAGATAGGCAAGATAAGAGTTACTAGAAAAAAATTAGAAAATTGCCTGTTAATATCCCTTTGACTAAAATTGTCTCTGAAGTCCCTAAATATGTTAAATTTTTGAAAGAAATAATTTCTAACAAAAATAGGATAGAAGATGAGACTGTTAGGTTGAATGAGGATTGCTCTGTGATTCTTTTGAAGAAATTACCACCTAAGCTTAAGGATCCAGGAACTTTTGCTGTTTCTTGTTCAATTAGTAATAATACATTTAAGGCACTATGTGATTTAGGATCAAGTATAAATTTAATGCCTTTGTATATTTGGAAGAAACTGAATTTGTAGGAACCACAACCTACTTACATGTCTCTGCAGTTAGCTGATAGAACTCTTGTTTACCCAAGAGGAATAATAGAAGACATGCTAGTTAAGGTAAGAAAATTTATTTTCCCAGTGGATTTTGTAGTTTTGGATATGGAGGAAGACAAAGACGTTCCTATTATTTTAGGAAGGCCATTCTTGGCAACAGGAGATGCTACCATCCAAGTGAAGAAAGGAACCATGACTCTAAGAATTGAGGATGAGGAAGAAGTATTTAATATATATAATTCTAACAAAATTTCTCCCTCTAGTGCTTCTTGTTGTTTCTTGCAGGATATAAAAGTTGAAAAAAGTAAAGAAGTGCAAGTTGCAGAACAAGACAGTGATTCTTTAGAGCAGGATAAAGACATAACCCCCTCTTTGATTTTGGATGCACTATGTATTCCTAAATTTAAAGGACTTGATATTGATAACCTTCTTGTCATTTATTAAACTTTTATGGCTTGGAAAAATCTAACAATCTTGTAGGAGCCAAAGCTGAAAGAATAAAGCTCAAATTATTCCCTCTTTCTCTAGGAGGAATAGCAAAAGAATGGTTATCAATATACCCCAAGCACCACTTTTCAAGTTGGGAAGAATTAAAGGAAGAATTCTTAAGAGTTTTCAAGTCCACACTAGAAGAAAGAATGGACCTATTCCAATTTTTCAGAGGATCCAAGAAAGACTCTCAAGAGGAATTTACATGTTTTAAATTAGACCCATCTTTAATCTCGGAAGTGTCAATTCTGCAATTCAAGAAAACCACAGGACAAGATCCTATTGAGCACATGAGACAGTTTTGCAAGAAGATGAGGAATGCAAAGTTTAAAGGCTTATCTCTAGATGAAGCAAAACTAATGACTTTCCCATTCTCATTAGATGAGGAAGTCAAGATTTGGTTTTATCTCCTACCAGTTGAGGAAGTAAAAACATGGAACAACTTGGCGAAGAAATTCATTAAGACCTTTGCGCCTAACTTAGAAAAACCAATTTACATCTGTGCAGACTGTGGATACACAATGAACCCACCAAAAAAGTGCTCAGGACCTGCTTGGATGGACCACTCAGAAAAAAGGTGACTATTTTGATGTGTTCTCCAATGGTGAGAAGACCAAAGGCAATCTCAAGGACGGGCCATTGCCCGCTGAGGACTAATTTCTAAGTCCTCTGACCCGTCAGGCTCGGGACGTTAAACAAGCGCTTACCAGGAGGCAACCTCGGTTACTAACATTTTTTATTTTCTGTCTGTTTGTTTTATTGTTATTATTATTTTACTCTATTTTTTATTCGTTTTAGGATTTTTTTTAAAAAAATACAAAAAAAATTTATTATAAAATTCAAAAATCAAAATTTTTTCCAGAAAACCAGTAGGTACGGGCGCACCTTGCACCATGTACGCCCGTATCACACGACTCCATCTTCAAAAAACGCGAAGAACAGACAGATACGACCGCTCATAAACCAGGTACGGCCGTATCCCGTGTCTAGAGGCTGAATAAAAGGTAAACAGTGAGAGGTAAGGGCGTACCTCCACATCGTACGCCCAAAACCTCTCCATTCGAGCACTCTCTTCTCTCATTCTCTTCGCATTTCCACTCACAAGATCATCCAGGTACTGATTCTAAACTCAGTTTGTGGATTGATTGGCTGTTTTACTGGTTATTTTAAGTTTTTAGTTAGTTTAGGTTTCTGGTTTTATTTAATTCTAACTTTAGGTGATTAGGAGTAGTTTTTGCTTAGTTTTGCATGCTTAGAGACCCTAGGAATGATTAGAGACTTATGATCTAGGCTTAAAATTGAGAAAATCTGATCATAGGGTAGATTTTTCACAAAATCGTAGCGCAGTACGGCTGTACCTATCAAGAACAAGCCGTACTGAAGGCCGTACTGGCGGCCTTAGGGTTGAAGACCGACCATAGGTACGGCCGTATCTATGGCAGAGTACGGTCGTACACAGACCTTAAGTCAGGCCGTACTTACCCATTAACCCAAGGCTACTTAGAGCATTAGTACGGCCGTACCACATGAAGCACGGTCGTACCTAACACAGGTTTTACTTAAAATTAATTTTTTTCTATTTTATTTTTGCAGGAAAATGCCTAAGCACTAAAAGACCGATGGTTCTTCTTCTTCCGCTGCAGCAGCACGTGGCTCTAGGCCCGTGCCTAATTATATACCAGAGCAGTTTAGAGATAGATATAGGCAGCTACGTGATTTCCACACTCACACTCAGAGATATCTAGATTTTGATGCCCTTTAGTAGGTTGGCCTGCGGGAGGACGTGGAGACCCTGCTGCGAGGGATAGGATGGCTCCAGGCAGCCTCTGTCAGACAACCCTTCTACGTGGAGGCGGTGATAGATTTCTTAGCCACTTGTGGCTATCATATGAGGGACAGAGAGCCTCAGCATACAGACAGAGAGGAGGAGTCGGAGCAGGAGATCGTGGTTACATTTTGGATCTGTGGGACTCACCACAAGATCACGTTGGCCGAGTTCAACATTGGACTTGGATTCGAGACGACGTAGTCAGTTCAGACGTCGGAGTATATGGAGGCACTTCTAGAAATCCCAGAGGGATGGCAGGATTCAGAGAGTTTGAGAGCTCTCACTGGGGATGACCACTACATTCCCAGTCGCACTAAGGCTAGCAGGATCAAAAACCCAGTTGTACATACAGTGTACAGATGGATTGCCCGTTCCATTAATGGGAGAGCCTTGAGCGATGACACTGTGACGAGGTCGGACTTGTTTTTGCTTTGGGCTATGACCACAGGACGCCGCTGCGATGCCGAGATGTTTTTCCTACGGACGTGCACCCAGTTGGGCGTTCATCTTCAGATCCAGAACACCGGACACATCATCTTGGGTTCTTTCATCTCCCGTCTAGCCCAACACCTCGGAGTTCGCGCTGGAGCTAGAGCTACGATGATTGAGATGGAGCCCATTGGACTTCAGACCATTCTCAACATCGGTGTTCTGCAGAGATTGGGGCACGAGGACTATGCGGTCATTAGACCGGAGGAGCAACAGCAGGACAAGGCTGCAGATTTTGTCCCCCCAGCAGAGGAGCATCCACCACCATCACTGCCACAGCTTCAGCCAGCAGCACAGGGCCACTCCTATGAGGATGTCATGATGCGTCTTGACCAGATGCACTCCTACTTTATGGACCATAGGATACAAGTGAACCAGCAGCTGGCACTTATTTTGGAGCACCTTCAGCGCATCCAGCCTTTCCCTCCTGTCGAGTAATGCAGGACCTTTCTTTATTTTCTCTTTTAGTACTTAGGCTTTGCTTTTGTATTAAAAAGAGATGTATATATTTTGGCACACTCGCGGGATACACATTTTATTTTATTGCATTGTTTTTATTTTATCTTATTTGATTAGTATATTTTTCTTTTATTATGATCTAAACTTCTTAGTTTTGTGTTGCACAGTTCTTCCGCCGCTTACCAGCTCCATCGGTATTGCGACAAGGAAACGGAATATTTTGCCAATATCCCCATCCAATTTGCTCGTGATATTTTTCAGAGGGGAGTCTCTTTCCACATTCTTTTATAGCACTTACTTTTAAATTTTTATCTTATATTGTTGTGCTTGCTTTAAAATAGTCGCAGTGGGGACACTGCTAGAAATAAGTGTGGGGAGGGAGTTTTACATTATACTTATTACTTGGCCATGCTTATAACTGCTTACAATTATAGAAGAACTTTAAATTTTTGCTGATTTAGGGGCTATACAATTTTTTTTATGACAACTTTTGATTGAATCAATTCATTGCTAGTTGTGGAATTTGATGAAAATTAGCATTGAAGTTCTATGAGTTTGACTTTCTGTATAAGCTATTAAATGTGAGTTTTGAGCCTGAAATAAAAGGCAACATCATGCTTTTGTCTCTTTTCTTTGTTGAGTGATATTTTTTATGGAATGTGCATTCTAGAACTTGTGTCGAGGCCATTACGAAGCGAATATGAATTTATTTGCATGTGAATTTGGAAAGAGCAATTTTTAGGAATTCTTCAAGCCACTACTATTTGAATATATTATCCCACTAGTTGCCCATTTTTTAGCCTAAAAGTATTATATTTAATTTCTTTGGTACCCTTCTTGTTTTTATTGATTATCTTCTGTGAAGTCAACTTTGGAAAAATTTTATTTGAGAACAATTAGTGGCAAAATTTTATTGAATAATGTTGCAAAGTCTCTTTTATTTGTTTACAAAAAGAGAAGGCTTATGAATTTGTTCCCCTCCTAGTTCTTGAAAATGATTGATTGCTGCATAATTGCATGAAAGGAGGAAAGGAAAAAGAAAAAAAAAGAAAAAAGAAAGAACATTGAAAAAGAAAAATATTTTTTTTTTGTGATAATGCCCATGCCTTCATAAGTTGCAACAAGAAAATATTTTGATTGAAAAATTGGGATTATTGCCTGCTCTTGAAAGTGAAAAAGAATTATGTTTCTTGTTTTGGTTGATTTGTTTCTGACCCTTTGCATGACCTTTTCTTTCTTTTATCATACTAAACATTATTACATTGGCCCCATTACAACCAATGAAAGACCCTTATTCCTCTTTTGCATGTCTTATAGATTCTAATAGTAGAGTTTTTGGTCAATGTACAAGCCTATGGTAATGCCTTTTCATTTGAAAAATTTGAGACTATGCCTACAAACACTTTGAGATTGGTGAGAGAGTGACTTAAAAATCACTGATTGTTAGCTTACTTGAACTTACATCTCTAATTGGGCACTCTATTGACTGACATGTTTTGTGATATCATATTGTTATCTCACTTCTTTTTCTGCCCCTATTCAGTAGAATTAGTTTTTCTTACTATAATTAACTAAGTAGTTTACTTGAGGGCAAACAAAGTTCAAGTGTGGGGATGTGTTAACACGCCAATTTGTCTATATTTATAGGGCATTTTTAGTATCTAATTACACTATTTTGCACTGATTAATGCACAAAGCTACTCATTTATGTCTTATTATGCAGAAATATCATGAAGACACCACTTGGAGCAAAAGATGAGAAAAAAGACCAAAAACTGGCTAGTTTTGAAGAGTTTTAGCACTACTGGACAAGCGGTACGGCCGTACCTAGAGCAAATCCCAGTAAGGGCGTACCGCCTCAGTCTGTACCACCTGACGCCGATAAAATAGTCAAGTATGGCCATGTCAAAAGCAGTATGGTCGTACACAAGTGATATCAGAGCAACAATACGAACGGGTACGAGTCAACGTCATCTCTGACTTCGATGCGGCCATGCATATACTGTGCGGCCGTACCCGTCCACTGATCGATCGGATTTGAAGCCAGAAAACCTAATTTGCAGCCCAATCTATAAATAGGGGTTCTTAACATGTTATAAAGACTTTTTGATGAATTTCTGAGTCAAGAGCCCCCAATTAAGATCTGATAGAAAACCCTTACCAATTCCAAAGAATTCCTGTCTCCTTGAAGCTTGGTGCCATCTCGAATCGCTACTGGAGCTTGTGAGGACGCGAAAAACGTGCTTAAGGACCGTCGTCATACCGAAAGGGTGTCTCAGTTTAGAATTTATTCTTTTGTTATGGATTGTTCTGAATTCATATATTTGTTTATGTTATTATCATTAGTAATGAGTAGCTAAACCCAACACTAGGGGTGATGGGGGATTCTTTACAATACTCTTGATGTTTTGTTCTTTAATTATATGAGTTTCTATTGATTATTTATTCCTATTGTGCTTATTCTAATAAGGCCTGATCACCATTTATTTATTTGGCTTAATTGTGGTAATAGGATCATGATTAGTTAACGACACCATAAGATAAAATAACTCGCGCTATACGCCGGATAGGTTAGGGCTTGTTTCTAACCAGTTATTAAGTTAGCAAACCCACCTGAACTTAATGCTCTTTCCCTTAGTTATTTTCTAGACCAAATAGAGTAATTAGTTGGGAGGAAGGCTATTGTACGCAAGGACAGCCTTTAGTAATTTAGAGTGAGTGGTTAGTGCTCCTACATGATAGATAACTCATATCAATTGATTAATAAACTCAAGGGTAGAGTATTGGTGAACCCGGTTATCCCTGGGTCCCTCATAACATAGTTAAACAATTCTAGCATTTAATCTGTTTACTGCATTAATTCCAATTGCTTTCAGTACTTTCTTAATCATAATCTTTGCTCGCCTAATAGAACAGAATCACAGTAATTCGCTGGTACTCATTCATTCTCTGTGGGTTCGACATTCGGATTCCTAATTATACTCCACTTTTATTATGAGTTACGATCAGGTGCACTTGCTTGGGCTGCAACAACTGGGTTGCTCGGGTTCATAATCTTTAGATCTGACACTCAATCCATAGCCTTTGGGTTTGGTTCTTTTAAAACAAACTCAACCCAATGACCCAAACCGACCCAAATTTTTTGGGTTGAGTTGAATTGGGTAGGTTGGGTTTGTGGGTTAACTCGTTCTCATGCCCACCTCTTTTTGCAACAATTAAATGTCAACATTATTATCCAGCCAATGAAGGAAGGAGTTTTTTTTTGTTAACATTAAACGGGGCTAATAGCCCAAAAGAAGATTACACCTGGATAACCCGAGGAGTAGAAACTCCCAAGACATTAGCAACAATCAACGACTCCACCTGAATGGGAGGAGATTCAAACACCATAATACCAAACTTTAACTCACAACCCAAGTTAGTTAATTCATCTGCAACTTTGTTAGCTTCTCGATAAATATGCCTAATGCTGACTTGCCAATCCATCTGAAGCAAAGCTCGAATCCCCTGAACGAGAGACCAACCACGGCACTACCCAAAGAGGTGTCGTTCAAACAATTAGTAATCACCTGGGAGTCAATATTGATCTCTATATGAGCATAACCTCGATCTTTAGCTAACTATAAACCCTCCAAAACACCCTAAAGCTCAGTAATATAGGCATTAGTATCACCTAAGAATCTCGTAAACCCACAAAGCCAATGCCCATCTGCATCTCGGATAACTCCACCACAACCAGCCACCAACGAAGAACTCCTCGCAGCACCATCACAATTAAGAGCGACCCAATTCCTCATAGGAGGAGTCCACCGAACCATGATTGTATCATAAATGATGGACCTCCCAGCAACATTAGAAGAGAGACACTTGCTATAATTATACACATAGCGCAGAACATGCCCAGAGGGATAAAAGGGCCGCACAAACAAAGGATCATGCACCATCTTGTTTCTCCAATGCCACAAAAAGTGACAAGCTGTAGCCCATATATTACTCCAATTCGATAGCCCATCTATTTGCCACACCGCCTGCATATTTAAGCTCACCCAATCATCAAAGTCAATTGTGAAAAAATTCGCACGATTGTCTAGAGGAACAAGGTGAGACCAAAGTTGAGTAGCTAGAGGACAATCTCTCAATACATGAAGAATAAATTCTTCAACATTGAGACAATGGTAACAATAGGCGTTTCCATATCCCCACTTGCTACACACAAGATTAGTAGGTAATCTACCAAGCATGATTTGCCACACAAAGCACCTGATACGCTCTGGAGCCTCAATCTTCCAAACCAACCTCCACATTCCATGATTAGCGAGACTCTCAAACCCACTCACAAGGTAGTAGGCACTAGCAATAGAAAACTGGCCCAACCTATTCCCAGGCCACACTCTCTTGTCCGACCCCCACTCATCATTAGGCACAGGGATCACATGCAATTTATTCAGTAACGTGGCTGGAATAAAATCCTCAAGCATTGCCACATTCTAATTCCCGGTTTGGTGATCAACCAAGTCATTAACACACGACTCTTCCATATGCCGAGGAATATGAGGCACCTCCTCAATTAGCTGCAAACCCTCTCCTAACCAACAATCCCTCCAAATATTAATCATATTACCATCTCGAATAACTCACATCTGGTGTTTCAAGAGCTCTTCCCAAGCATTTACTATGCCCTTCCAAATGAACAAATCCATATTTTTTGCTACTACATGACCAAACTCAAGAGAACTCCTGCCATATTTCCTTTCAGCACATTGCCCCATAGTCTATCCTCTCCATCCCTTAGGTTCCAACCCATCTTCATGAGACAAGCTTTATTCATGTGATGAAGATTCCTTATAGCCAGGCCTCCAAGATCTTTAGGAAGTGTCACGTGTTCCAACTCACAAGATGCAGCCGACGCTGATTATCCTCCTCCCCCCAAATGAAACCTCGCTGAAGTTTTTGAATTTCAGCAGAGTAGTCATCATAAAATAGATAGGAATAGCTTGCACTACAGATTTTGCAAGAGTCACTCTCCCTGCAAAAGAGAGGTGAGAAGCCTTCCACCCTGTCAATTTACTCTTAACTTTATCCACCAAGTACTGGAAATCTTGCCTTTTCGAAGCCCTGCCAATGAGAGGCACTCCCAAATATTTGCCCAGACTATATGTCTCCTGTTAGTGTAAGCCCTAGAGGCCAATGTAGTTCCTTTTGAACTTATAATTTGTATCATGTTATTTATCTATTATATGAGGCATTTTAGTTATTATGTTTGTTTCAACGTAATAAAGTCCTTGAGTAAAAGTTCAATTTTAATAGAACATCGAGTAGATGACTCGGTTGTGAGATACTATAGAACTTACTCTTAAATATCCGTAGTCGAGTATTATTATCAATAAGGGCAATAATAATATATTAAGTCTATTATGTGGGTGGACTGATAACCTTATCTCAGAGGTTATAGATATGAGATATCAAGTCACCGCATAGGTACATATTAGGGTAATTATGTACTGGATTGACCCGCCATGAGAATACTACATAGTGTGTTATGTAAGTGTCATAAGTTGTTCTCATAGTGATAGTGGTGTATTCCACCCTTTGACCTGAAACCACTATGGTCCCTACATGAGGAGTTGAGTGTTTTGTTGCCGTCAAACATTGTCTGTAACAAGACAATTATAAAGTCGGTTAACTGGGCACTCCACGAGTCATGCAGAGGGACATGAGTGACCTAGATGGGATTTACCCCTCCTACATAGCAGGAGTAATATCTGTGGGCCCCTTGATAGAGTATGATTGTAAAATGCATGGCCATGCTGAAATAAGTCAATATGAGATATTGATCTTATTTGTTGTTACTTAGTCTACTTGGGTATCAAGGACTATAATGTTGAACTATTCAAGGGTGACACACACTATGCCTTGTGTTCAATATAGATATAAGGGAAAAAGGGTAATTATACACATGATCATTATCACGGAAAGGTTACGTCATAACACTGACATTCTCGTTACTTGGGTAGCAGTGATGTGTTGCTAGACACCGCTCTCTGTTTATAATATTAAATAGTGATTTAATATTATTGTCAACGTTATGAGAACCTACACGGTCACACACATAAGAACAGATTAATGGGAGATTAAATATAAATGAGTAAGACTCGTTTTATTCAGTGGTGCGCTCTTATGACGCACCATCGTAAGTCAAGAGCAACGCAGCACATGGTAAGCTACGGTGCGCCACTAGGTCAATCTTAAGTGGTTCTATAAATAGAACACTTAAGCTGAAAGTTTAAACAAGGAATTAACCCTAGCCGTACTGAGAGACCTTGTGTGCGTTAAGTATTTGCCCGGCTCAGTTAAATCGGCTAGCCACGATGAAGCGGAGGCGCTCCTCGTTCGAAATGCATTCGTGTGGACTACGTAGAGGTGTTGTCATCAGTACAACGCTCGTGCTCGACTCCAGTTCTCATCTGCAACGGTCTGCGCTACAAGAGGTAACCAACATAATCCCTGAATCATGACTATTCGCAAGGATCCATGGAAGGGAAATTTTAATTTTCCGCTGCGTTTTATCTTGATTATTACGCGATTTCCCTACATCTCCTTAAAGCCAGAGCATCTCACCAAAGCATTTCTAGTGATCCGATCAACATTTTTAGAGAATAAAATAGAGGTCTTCTCCAAACTAACCACTTGCCCAGAGACAGAGCAAAACTGGTTAAGAGTAAAGGTAACACATCTCATCTGACGCTCCATAGCTTTACCAAACAAAAGCAAATCATAAGCAAACATCAAGTGAGAAACAGCGGGTCCAGATCTACCTGCTTTCAGAGGGATCCACCTCTTCAGCAATGAGATGAGTGAGCTTATCCATACATAAAACAAAAATATAAGGGGAAATGGGATCGCCTTGTCTGATGCCCCTCTCCGGAGAGAAAAAATCAGACCGACTACCGTACCAAAGCATATTAGTCTGAACACTAGTAATAAAATGCATGATACAATTAATTAAATCAGTTGGCAGTCCCACCTCTACCAAAACATCTAGAATAAAAGACCAACGGAGTCTGTCATAAGCCTTAGCTAAATCAACTTTAATATCAAAAAAACCAGATTTACCTCACATCTTGTTCATGCTATGCACCATTTCTTGGGCAACCACAATATTCTCATGAATGCTTCGAGTTGGCACAAAACCTGTCTGATAAGGAGAGACAATATCCGGAATTAGAGGCTTCAAGTGATTGACAATGACTTTAGTGAGAACCTTGTAACATCAATGAAATGGGCCTAAATTGACTCACAAACTCGGGTTTGTCAAATTTAGGAATAAGACAGATATCAATGTACTAATCTCCTGTGGATGCAAAGCTGAGAGACGAATTGACGAAAGGTGTGCTCAATAATTTTCCAATTTACCTGATAAAACCCAGCAGGAAAACCATCTGGCCCAGGTGATCTCCAAGGCTCCATGTTGAACAAAGCTTGCCTAATTTCTTCCTTGCTCACCTCTTGACTAAGAGAAGCAGCCACCTCACCAGTCAAGGGAACAAAGGAGAACTCAATGATAAGCTTCAAGTGTGGGGGATCTGTTTCCTTGAAAAGGTCCTTAAAGAAATCATTGACTAACATCTTTAACTCTTGTTCCTCTTCAATCCAATCTCCAGACTCACTTCTACGCATCATGATCCTATTTTTCCTCTTACGGTTTGTAGCTTTAATGTGATAGTACCGTGTATTACGGTCACCATCCTGAAGCCACTTAGTGCAAGATCTTTGAAACCAGACTAGCCCCTCTTGATACAGTACTTCGACAAACTCTTTCTACAGGTCTTCCTCGAGTTTAATGAGGAATCTATTCATTTACCCCTCTTCTTGTTTCCTTTGAATGCCTCCCATCCGAGCTAGAAGGTTTTTCTTTCTACCACTCACACTACCAAAAGTATTAACTTTCCAACTTTTGATACCATCTTCTACTTTTGCTAAATTATCAGTTAATCCATTTCCTCTAACCCACCAGTTACGAAGGGCCTCAGAGAAGGAATCACGAGTCAATCAGGCACTTTCAAACCTGAATGGCTTGGCACCCCCGATGAAAGTAGGACCATGGAGGCAAATGAGCAAGGGATGATGATCAGAAAACTTAATCTGAGGTAGAATATTGACAATAGCATTGGGAAAGGCTACCCTCCACCTATCATTACAAAGAGCTCGATCAAGTCTCTCAAAGCCTCTATCATAACATTGATATTTAGGACCTTTCCAAGTGAACTTGGAACCCACCAACCCCACATCCAACAAATTACAAGCATTAATCTGGTCTTGAAAAAGAGAACACCTCCTCAAATTAATTGGAGCGCCACTTTTCTTCTCATTCACGCAAAGAATATCATTAAAGTCACCTAGCATCCACTAGTCATGCATATTATGGGCATAGTAAGCTAAGTCAGTCCATAAGGTACCCCTAAGCTCATCATCTAGACTTGCATAAACTGAAGTTAAAAACCACTTCCAACCAAGCTTCATGGTGATCTCCGCATGAATAAATTGGAACGTTGTATTAACCTCAACCAACTCCACAAGGTTCATCTTCCAGGCTGTAATTATTCCACCTGCAAACCCACGACCAACAGAACAAGCAAAACCATCAAAGGCCAAAAGCTCAAATGTCCTCTTAAGCTTAAGGGGATTAATTCTTGTCTCCATAATGACTAACACTTCTGGATGATGAACATCCAAAAATTGTTTGCAATTCCTATAGAACTCCTTACTTGCTGCACCACGGCAATTCCACACCATAATTTTGTTTAACATTAAAAACAAATTATAGAAGGAAAGGACTCCCAAAATACGTAAAAATGGTTAAGCATGGTTGAGACCAGGGGTCTCCACCACTACCTCCATGTCATCTTCACCAATGTCCACGTTAACTTCTCCATAGGCTCCCTGAATTGGATCTCCAATCAAAGAAATTTTATGCTGCGTACTCACCTCAAGAGAGATATCAGGCTGCTACAATTGATAGCCCACTTGAGGGTCATGAGGTCGATGATGATTTTCAATATCTGGTCCACTTGGGCCCAAACCATTATTTGCATTGATTGGCCCATGTTGCAACTCATGTGGCTCGATAGGTTGGGTTGTGACACCGTCATTGGATTTGTTCTCACATGTTCCTAGAATAACCACAAGCTTTCTATTATTTGCCACTTCCTTATCTCTGCTATTAAAAGCATTTGTGAAATATTCCTCCATATGATTTGGAGATAGGATTTGCGCGATTGTCTTGCCAGCATTCCTCGTGAAAGCACCGAAGATTTCATTCCTTTGACCACATGCGGACTTGCCAGCTCCCACAGGTTTTGTTACATAGCTTGCTACCTTTTTAGTAGTAGGAAGACTAGATTTACGTAGACCAACTACTGCCTTGCCTTTTTTAGTAACCACGAGAACAAGTTTTGCTTTCTTTGAAGCCGCCAAATCTGGTTCCTTGACCACTAATTTCTCCCTTAAATCCTTCTCCAGCTGTATCCCTTCTTCCACAACATGTGTAACGTGATTTTCTCCTAATTGAATATCATAATTGTCTCATTCCCTTTCCGTTATATCTTCAATTAATACCCTATATCTCGATCTCATAACTGATGCATTCTCATTAACTACTGTCGGATCTCCAACGGTAACAGGATTCCTGGGGCCTCTCTGACCGCCGTTCTGCAACGCCACCACTTCCTTATTCCTTCAAGGTCTACGTTGCTTTTGTACCACCGTCCATAGGCTAGGATCATGATTCCCCACCTCTCCCCCTAAGCGACTCTCACCCCTTCCTTCTCACCCTCTATGTCAGCAGGTTTCTCCGGGCATCCTTCCCTGTAATGGCCAAACTTGCCACAAGTAAGACATAGGAGATGAAGCCCTTCATACTCCATTTTATAATAGCTTTCTTCCACCTCGCAAATGGCCAGTAATGGCTTCGATAGGTCCACCTCCACTCATATCCTAGCATATTTCCCTCTCTCCTGGTGCACCGTATTCTTGTCCACCTTCACAGTTTTCCGTATCCGATTGCCAATAAAATGAAGAATCTTGGGATCATAATATTCAACCAGAATACCTGATATTCTCACCCAAACTGAGGCCCTCTTAATGGCACTACTTGAAGGTTTAAAGTTCGGACTACATTCTCTAACAATGAGGTAGTGATCATAGATCAACCAAGGACCCTCCAATAAGGCATGTTGTTGGTCTTCCTTGTTGGAGAATCTCACCAGGAAGTAGTCATGACCTAGGTCTATTAAGTTGATGATACCACTTTTGATCCACATTTGTTTCAGTCTAGTTTCTAGAGCCTTGAAATCAATCTTTCGCCCTAAGAGCTTCACGATAACGCCATTCCTCCATGGCCTGTAGATACTTTTTTTTCCTTCTCCGACAGCACAAATTTAGGGCACTCATATTTCCCTAACATTTATTCTATCACTTACAACCCTTCAAACTCATCATCCTCCTCTCCTATAATCTCCTCCTCCGAGTCTTCCTTTCCCCCCCCCACCACAGTGGCTTTGTAACTTTTTGCATGAGTCTCTACCATTCCTTCATATACCAGGGGCATAGATGATGTGCCCGTATATGCATGGTATCCTTCCTTCACCTTTTTTGAACTCCTATCCTTCAAATCATCCTCCTCCCTCGATGATTTAGCCTGCTGTTGATGAAATCCTAGCAGAGGGTTTGTAGTAGCCGTCATTGTCGGAATTTGCCACCCTTCTTCTTTGTCTACAAGGTTTATGAAGGAAGGAGTTTATGTGGCACAACAACCTAAATTTGAGAGCAATAATGAATCACTAGTTTGTAAACTCAATAAAGCTATTTATGGGCTGGGATAGGCACCTGAGGTATGGTCTGAGTGCCTAAAAGGAATTTTGCTTCTATTTGGGTTCAAAAATAGCAAGGGACGTGATCTATCATAAAAGATCTTCGACAACCACAAAAAGCATATTTCTAAATTTTGCAATTATTTACTCACTCTAAAGGCACAAATGTAGTCTACCTTCTAGTTTATAATAATGACATTATAGTCATTGGGAGTTCTACTTCTCTTGATCCAATAGGCAACAACTCGTGACCATGATAAATTTTGTACTTTCCTTGAAATAGTTGGGCGATCTTCGTTATTTCTTAGACATTAAAGTTCATTCTTTTCCAAATGGTTCTCTTCTTTTGCTTCAAAGTAAATACATTTATGATTTATTAGAAAAATCAATATGCAAGGATGAGACTAAAACTTTTCCTTCTTCTATGGTTAATGGCCGTAAATTATCCCATGAAGGGGGTTGATTGCCTACATGCATGATTCATCTTTGTACGTATTAGATTAATACTTGGTGCTTTGCAATACACAACTTGGGCTGAGCTACGTCACACACACTTTTCTATAATTTCCTTCTTCTCTGACAATTGAGAAATTAAATGACATATGGATTAATGTTTTATGGATTTATGATGGTGTTCAAAGAAAAGTGATATATGCTTGGATACACTCCCCAAGTTGCAACATTCTATTTCTAAAAAGAAGACACTATTTGACAAAGAAAAACTTGAAATAAAGATCACCTTTATGTTGTATTATTAAGTTAGTAGTAAACCTAATAATTTAATTAAGATTTACGCAAAAATATTATGTTGATAATTTCATTCTTCGTCTTAATTGATATATCATTGTTTTTGGAGATGAAGTTATTGGAAGCTAGGGACTAGGGAAGGCACAGAAATGTAGCATTTATCAACAATGATTATGACAAAATAATATTTACATTTTGTTTTGTGTAGAGCTCCTCCTTTGGAAGCTACTATGGTAGATACATAGGGTCAAATGAAAATTCCTATGGTCTCTATAATAGAATAAGAGTATTGATATTCCCAGTCTTATTTACATGTGAATACGCAATTAACATCAACTGTAGTAAGACAACCATCTGATCTCTCAGCTTCCATTTAGTCAATAGTAAATAGCTTTTCACCAAGTTTGTTAAGACCGTGTGCTAGTCTTGTTATAATTTAATTAGGGCTTTCATTGAAATTGAAAAATTAGTCTATCAATAAGTTGATAATTAAGACTATTTGATGCTATCATAATTAGCAAAAGTTGCATAAAAGAAGTGGCTCTTAGAAGAGTTTTAGCCACGTTTGTCTTTGAGGCAAACTCCTTGTTATTTTTTCATTTTCCATAGTTCTAATCGAAACAATCAAAATAAAGCATTAGGTTCAATTTTTGTAAAACTAGAAGTCTAGAGCTGAAAAATCCTCATTTTAATGCTTATGATACGTGTTAACAATTTAATTTCAACCAATATTATGTACCAATTGCTTGAATGTTGTTTATACATAAAATCATTTTGGCATATTCATGGTTAAGTGTGAATGCAACCTCGTTCAACAATATATGGTTTATATGTGTTTGATAAGTTTCTGAGGGTATTTAAGAGATTCCACTTTCCATTCTCATTTGTTTAAGGATTATAATGTCTTTTCCTTAACTAGTGTTAAAACTTTGACACTTCAATCTATAATGGTAAATAATATTTTTGAACATCCTGTCATATTAAGATTGTGGTTTTTTTTTTTGGGACTTGGCTTCCTAATTCTTGTGTCTATTGTTATGTCTTTCTTAGGCTACTAAATTGACTATTTTCATGAATGATAAAAGGATGTTAACTACTCAGGTCTACACAAGCACAACAAATGGTAGGCTCACTTAAATTCCTTTTCTTTATTTTATAATGATGATGTGCTTTTTTGTTCTTCTTTATCATTCAATGTATGTACTAAGTACATATATTCGATGCTTATTTTTTGTATTGCATTAATAAAATCTATAGATGAGTTTTGTTGTAAAGACGATGGTGTACCTGTTACCTTCATAGCCCTACTTATATATACTTTTTAACTTTTTATTTATGGTTCAAGGAGATATTAATAGTGTGATTTTTACATTCGATTTGTTACTATGTCTTTACATTCACTTATTATATTCTAGATCACATAGCTATTTGTTTTATAATTTGGATTTACTAGACTATTTCTTTTCTTTAAATAATTATAATTTTGTTGCCACTCGCTTGATACTAGAAGATTTTACACCTAGTTTTTTCACAGGAAAAGCTTTTATCATGTTGGTGTCTTTTCTTTGTTTGATTTAATTCACTTAAAAAGGGAACACATTATTGTGCAGATTTATTTCTGAATCTTTTGCATGTTAATTTATCATTTACTAGATTTCCAATTACCACCCATTTTCCTTATATAAATAAAGTTAAAGATTTGTGATGCTTTTCAATTATTTTGGAAATTGAGGAAGTTTGAAACAATATCTATGCTTTTGATGATAAAAATCTATTCAAAAGTTAAAAAGAAAAAAATTTATTAAACACATGGATTTTGTTGCTTTACAGGGGGAACTTGAGAATAAATCAACACTTAGATGAGTCAAATGCTCTGTGTGTTTGAAAATGGATTTTCCCTTCCATGTGTATTGTCATAGTTTATAGTGGCTCCTATTTTGTTCTTTAAATTTCAAACCATGGTTAGTAAGAGAACTTTGCTATCTCGTTGTGGTGGAAGTACAATTCAACCTTTATTTTACTATATGATAAATAGTTTGTAAGATATAGTATATATTAAGAAGAAAAAAGTAATATTGTATTTTTATTGTCTTGTTTGTTGTCATTGTGAAAACCTCGACATTAAAATATCAATATTTAGAAAAGTAAACAAAATAATCTTTTATATCCCTTCCAAAAAAATTTCACACACGGATGTGTGGCATTTCGTGTGACATCCGGGGCTAACGAGGGTGGGGAGTGATCGCCAATGCATCGACAATTGGCACGGACAAAGAGCGGCTCCTGGCAGGATTCTAGCAAAGGGGCATGTGAATGAATTGAATACACATCGGAATGAGAGGGATCCTGAGACTGTGCAACTGTATAGTTGAAGGAAGGCTTTAAAGAATTAATTTGCACTACCTATACCAACAAATGCATTATCTTTTCGGGAGTCCGGAACATAAGAACTCCATAGTTAAGCGTGCTTGACATGGATCACTTATGGGATGGGTGACCTCCTGGGAAGCACCTCATGATGTGTGTGAGTGAGGACAAAGCACACAAAAAACACTCGTGTTGGTTTGTGGGGACAGTCGTCAGTCCTGAAAGCAGTCCGGGATGTTACATTTTGGGTGCTTGAACCATGCATAGATTATTATGTATGAGTTTAACATTAAATCACTGACCATTTTGAGCTTGAAAATTAAGATAATTAAAGAAGTTGACTATGATAGCTTTTTTTTATTGGTAGTCAACTGGGGATTAACCCCACGGAAAAAACAAACAAACACTAAAAACCCTTGGGAAAACGAATAACAACGTTCAAAATAAAACTAGGAACAAAATAAAATATCCTACTATAAGAATCTAAGTTGAGCCCAAACTTAGCCAGACCATCAGCAACTTGATTAGCCTCTATGGGAATGCATAATAGTAAACTCATGAAACGACCGCATCAAGAACTGAATATCATCTACCCAAACTGTAAAGATGGTGCTACAAATAGCACCTAGACTAAATAAGATTAATCGCAGTCAACGAATCAGACTCAATGAAGGCTTTATCAAACTCCTTGAGTAACATAATTTTAATCCCCATAAAAATAGCCAAAAGTGTTGTTGTAGTTATGGAGCACGTATGAATATTTGAAGGAAAACCAAAGAGAAAACCATTGCTGTAGTCCTTGCATACTCCGCCTATAGATGCTAGACCCCCAAATCTCGCAACCGCCCCATCACAATTCAGCTTAACCTAACCTTGAGGTACATTCCACCAAATGAGACGATCTAAATCCACAACACCGTGGATTTTTCCCATCTTTCCCGCAACTTCCAGGCTCAAAGACATAGCCTTACAATGAGAATTAATAGGATGAATAACATCAGAATTCCCAAGGGTTTTTATTTCAAAAATTCTCTCAATTCATGCAGTGAATTGTAGGGCCAAGACCACGAAATGACACCAGAACATTTTTTTTTATGAAACACACCATAGCAATTTAAGAGATAATTTTATGTATAAAAAGTGATAAATTTCCATTGGTCTCACAATATATAGAAAGTGATTGACTTCAATAAACTCATTATCAATACTCAATGAAAATATTAATTGGTTTCATCGGTTTTAATAGAAACCAAATAAAATTACTAAAAATTTTATTCAACGAACATCGAATAGATAAGCTACAAAGAGCTACAAATATGTATACAATGCTTCTTTCCACCACAACTACAATTATATCCATAACCATAGGCGGATTTACATTAGAGTGAGGGTGTGCAAGTGCACCCCCTCATTTTAAAAAAAGATCACAAGTAAATTCTTTTTTTTTTACAAAAAATTACATGTAAAATCTTACATTTTTGTATTTTACGTAATTGAACCCACTGACTATAGGTTTTATATTCTATGCCCACTGACACAAGGTCTTGGGTACGCCACTGTTCATAATGACACCGGCACCACAGCACTAAGGGCATCACGGCGAAAACCACACAATCAAAAATTGTGAATGTCATATCCATGTTAATCAAGGAAATCATAGTTGCTGGATATTTACGCTGGTCGTTGTTAGCACAAACAATAGAGCAAAGCATAATAGAGAAGGAGACGAAATATAAGACATCATCGACAACTTCCATTTGATCAAACTTGTAACAGTGATATGTGAATCAGGTTTTGTTGCCTTGCCCATGGATCTAGAACACACAAAATAGCATAACAAGTAAAAAAAAATCTGAGATTGGCAATATAAATAGTATTAATTTGAGTAGGATGAAGTTGCAATTGACGTACCCCTCTATACCATCATAATAATTAATTCAATCATACAAATATATGGTTGCAAACATATATGAGAATGAGAGATAAATAATGAAAAACCACCTTTGAAACTTTCTGCAGACCCAAATTAGCGGTGGTAGATAGACTTACGCAACTTTGAGAAATGAGATTATTGTTAGTGGTGTCAAAGTGGTGGATGCAACCATATATTTATAGGGAGTTTATGGTAGTCTCATTGTAAAAGGGGGTGTTAACGTGTTATATGGCTAAAGAAAGGGTTGGTGTGAGGTTAAATTTTCAATTTTTTATGTTGAAACGTAAAGCAAGTATTTTTAACAAAACAATCTAATAAATCGATATTATATGTATGAGCATAATAAATCACGAATGTGTTAAAATGTTGATCATAGATTTCACCACCAATGAACGAAATATTTTATTTTACCCTCTAAGATAATAGCATAACCAAATCCTATATTTTTATCTTTACCAGGAAATTTAATGTGTATCTTTTATTGTATCCATTAAATAAATATAATAACATTAATTTCTTAATAATTATATAGAAAATATAAATGGACACCAAAAAAAGAAAACAATTAATTATATCAAGATAACATGAAATTTTAAATATAGATTTTGTAGCATAAGATATATACCTTAAGACAAAAAAAATCATGAATTAAAATCATTTATTAAAAAACTAAAAAAGGATTATATATATAATATCTAAATACGGAAAATAAATTTCAAAATTATTTAAATCTTAATTATTATTTTTAATCATTTATTTTTTGACTTTTCAAAGTCAATATCCAACTTTAAAAAAAATCATGTCCTAAAAATTTAATGATTGGAGTTCGATAGCTTTTTATAACTACTTAAGGTTGATTTGTGTTCTTCAATCTTTTTTTTGTTCAGCTTTATCCATACACTGGCATTTGAAATGACATTAAGTAAAATTTCCTTACAACAGTTATCACGTTGACTAAGAACACGGGCAAATTCTATATTGTTTTGCTTTTTTAATTTTCAATGAAATGCATTAGATTTTTTTTTGTCAGAAAACAACTACATAAAAACTTTACTTTTTTGTGTAAAAAAAACTTTACTTTTTCTAGAAATGGGAGATTTAAAATTTAAAAAAATAAAGAAAAATGTATTAAATTAAAATTAATGGTTTGACTTCTCTGCGCATTTGCTTTTTCTAAAAAAATTAATATTAATATACTAAGTTTGAAAAAAAACTTTACTTTTTCTAGAAATGGGAGATTTAAAATTTAAAAAAAATAAAGAGTGAATGTAGTAAATTAAAATTAATTTGACTTCTCTGCACATTTTCTTTTTCTAAAAAAATTAATATTAATATATCAAATTTGAAAAAAAACTTTACTTTTTCTAAAAATTGGAGATTTAAAATTTAAAAAAATAAAGAGAGAATGTATTAAATTAAAATTAATTGTTTGACTTCTCTGCACATTTGCTTTTTCTAAAAAAATTAATATTAATATACTAAATTTGTAAAGTTTGGTGTGAAAAGAATAAACGTTTATGGGAAAAATTAATTTATAGGAATATATTAAAGCGAATCAGTAAGTTTAAAATTTTCATTTTAATTGAGTCAAAAAAAATTCATTTTAATTTAAAGTAATTATTGATCACGTCCAAGTTCATAACCACAGTTCTTTGTAAATCTTTATTTTATAAAATTTTAATATTTTAACAATATTACCGCATATTAATTTAATCACAAATGTACTTGTTAACAAATATTAAGGATACTTTAATAATATATGTTTTTCCAATTTATTTTAAAATTTTAAATTTGATTTGACTGATAAAAATTACAAACTATTTTAGTGGTGGTTTGTGTGATATATTTTTTATAGTCACTTTGACTTATTTATATTTTAAAATTAAATCAACAAATATTCTTTGCATTCCATCGGTGCTTCTGTAGAATTTAGAGCTTTTATTTTTTTTTAATTCACTTCAAAACCTTTTATTTTTTAAAATTTTAAAAGCTAACTGGCTTACATTTTTTTTTCGACCAAAGTTAACTGACTTACATAGAAAACTAATTTAACGATAATTTATGTGATATGCTTTTTTAATCTGTTTATATTTTCTTTCTTTTTATATTTTAAAATTCAACTAGCAACTATCCTACGTATATTGTACAAGTATTTGCAATGTAAAGATAAAAATTTTTTCCATAAAAAATAATTTTTTTAAAATACAAATAATCTTTTGGAAGATAAATAAATTTTTAATTTTTAATTTTTGAAGATATTTAGAATTAATCCAAATTATTGAAAGATAATTTACTAATTATTACAAATACTTTATTATAATGTTGAGTGGATAAATTTAAACACTGATTTCAAAATTTAGGAAAGTCAATATATCCTTTAAAAGCATAACCGTATAAGAAGAAAATTAATATTAATTTTATTTGATTTAGTTGAACATAAAATTCAAAAAATATGTCATAATATAAGAAAAATACATGGATTTATGGGGAAAAATTGACATGGTTTTGTAACACTGAGAATAAAAATTTATATTTAATATATAAGGCTTGATATTTTCAACAACGAACCTATACTCGATGAAATATTTTTTAGGCATACTCAATGGAAATTTTGTTTTTTTGACAAATTATTCACTGAAAAGTTAGTCATGTATAGATCCATGCATGATTTTGAATATTCATATTGTCCAATAATAATTTGTGTATATGCATGTCATTTATTAATATAGACTCTAATTAATGGTAACTGAATTGTGTAAAAGAAACCCCAAGGAGTTGGCATAGTGGAGCATAAGAGGACTTGTATCCGACATGTCGTGGGTTCGAGTCCCCACTAGTCCTCTTGTGGTGAGGTAAATGTAAGGGTAAATTATACTTTTAGTCCCTTATGTTTATTTTAGATTTCAGTTTAGTCTCTTATGTATTATTTGTTCCAAATTGGTCCATTATGTCTAAAGATTATACCAATGTGGTCTCTCTGTTACAAAGTGGTCTCTTATGTTACATAAATTATACAAGTGTGGTCCATTTTTTGCAAAATAAGGGATAAAAAAAGGGACCACATTGGTATAATATTTGTAACATAAGGGACTATTTCAGAACAAAAAAACAAGAGGGATCACAATTAACACATAAGAGACCAATTTGGAACTTTTAATACATAAGAGACCAAATTAAAACCTAAAATAAATATAAGGGACCAAAAGTATAATTTAGCCTAAACGTAATTACCTTCGTAAGTGTTCAAAGAGCCTGGAGGTCTTCCCTACATTGGACAGATGCCATCCCCTCACCCTAAATTCTGTAAAACCAAAAAAAAAAAGAAGTAAAAAATTTATTTAATGATAAACTATTATTTTTTGGAGTGAATGATAAACTCCAATGATTAGTAGAAATTTTGTCTAAAATTGCGCTCTATTAAAAAAAGTAATGATTAATGGTGTGAAAATGTTTCTCAGAAATCATTTACTCCCTCCGTCCCATAATAAGTCACGTTCTATGTTTTTTCACACAGATTAAGAAAAAGCTATAAAATGAAAGAGTGAAACAATTTTACAAAATTATCCTTATTAGTTATTGAGTATTAAAAATTGCCATAAATGCATAGTGAAATATAATGACTTGAGAGTGATGCACACAATATTAGTTTTGGAGGTAAAAATAGAAAAACTAATTAATATTACATTGAAAATATAAAACGACACTTATTTTGATAATTTTCTTTTCTTCTAACATGACACTTATTAGGGAATGGAGAGAGTAAAGTCTAACTATGGTTCTTTGTGTTTTATTTTTTTATTGATCTTTTAAAAATAAAATAGTTTAATTGAGCCAATTCATATGTCAAGTTATTAATCTCTAAGGATGTTATTTTTAACGAAATGTGTTCCCCTTTATCGCTACTTTGTCACACTTGCTCTTGCTCAACTCTTTCTTTTTTGTTCCTCTCTCATTGTCCTAATATCTCCCTCTACTACTTCTAATGTCTCCCCACAAATTCTTCCTGTAATAAGTTCAATTCCCTTATTTGTCCCACATATTATTCCCTCTCAACATCCTACTTATCCTTCCTCTTTGTATTCATCCAGTAATTGTCATGACAATATTTCATTCACTTCCATACCATTTAATGTGAACTCTTGCCCGGATTCAACTATTTTGTTGACTCAATTGGAGCCTAAGGATGCAAAACAAACCTTGGCAAACCCAAAATTGTATTTTACCATTCAGGAAGAACTCGGGGCTATGTAATATATGGACCTTTGTCCACTTACTCCACATTGTAAGCCCATTGGCTGCAGATGAGTTTTTTTAATTAAAGAAAATGTTGATGGCACTATAAATATGTAAAAAAAAAAGACTTGTTGTCAAGGGTTTACACTAGCAAACTAACTTCGATTACATGAAACTTCCTCTCTAGTTATCGTGATTGTTACAACTGGAATGATCCTTACTCTAGCCCATCCAGCTAGTTACATTTTTATAGCTAGGGGTGGACATGAGTCGGGTTAGGTCGGATTTGAGGTGTTTAAAGACTCAACTCAATTAAATATAAATGAGTTGTGTTGGGCCGGTTTAGACAAAAAAAATTACATAACCCGAACCAACCCCACCCGACCTCATATGGGTTGATTTGGATCGGGTGAAGGATTTATTATTAACATACTCATTTCTCAAAGAAAAATTGAAAAAATCGAAAACAAATAGAAAAAAACATTTATGAAAAAAAATCACTATTAATGCCTTAAACATTAATTTATCCAATATTCACCTAGTTTGACTGAAAAAACAACAAATACACAACAAAATATTTCATATTTCATAATACATGACACATGCAGAGTGAAATTTTTCATATTTCATATTATATATAAATCATTTCAAATGTAATCACTTATCTCATATTCCAAATATGCGACTCAACATTCACCTAGGATTATAGGGAAAAAAAAGGCACTTCATATAATATACACGATGCGTTCACTTAGTAAATAAAAAAAGGTCATGTATTCATTTACAGTGGGTTGGGTTGGGTTGCTCGGGCTCGTAATCTTCAGACTCGACACTCAACTCATAGGCTTTGGGTTTGTTTCTTTTAAAACCGACTTAACCCAATGACCCAAACCGACCCGAATTTTTTGGGTTGGGTTGAATAGGGTAGGTCGGGTTCGTGAGTCAACTCATTCTCATGCCCACCTCTTTTTGCAACAATTAAATCTCAACATTACTATCCAGCCAATAAAGGAAGGAGTTTATGTGGCACAACAACCTAATTTTGAGAGAAATAATGAATCACTAATTTGTAAACTCAATAAAGCCATTTATGGGCTGGATAGGCACATGAGGCACGGTCTGAGTGCCTAAAGGTCATTTTGCTTCTATTTAGATTCAAAAATAGCAAGGGACATGATCTATCATTATTTACTCACTCTAAAGGCACAAATATAGTCTACCTTCTAGTTTATAATAATGACATTATAGTCATTAAGAGTTCTACTTCTCTTGTCCAACAGGCAACAACTCGTGACCAAGTTAAATTTTGTACTTGCCATAAAATAGTTAGGCAATCTTCATTATTTTTTAGACATTAAAGTTCATTCTTTTCCAAATATTTCTCTTCTTTTGCCTCAAAGCAAATACATTTGTGATTTATTAGAAAAATCAATATGTATGAGACAAAAACTTTTCTTCTTCTATGGTTAACGGCCGTAAATTACCCAATGAAGGGGGTTGATTGTCTGAATGATCCATCTGTGTATAGATTAATACTTGGTGCTTATCCGATGTAAAATGTTTAGACAAAATCACCAGTTAATTGCAAAATTGCCACCGCGTTTACATTTTACACAGATTATCTATAAAAGTGTAAAATGTGACGTTTAAATTGACTAATTCACATATTAATTGTAAAATTGCCACCGCATTCACATTTTACGCCTGTTATATATGAAACCGGTGTAAAATGATAAATTGTTTTATGTTTCGTGTACTAGTGATTGTATGTACAAAGTACATATATTCGATATTGTAAAAAAAAAGTACATATATTCGATGCCTATTTTTTATATTGGATTAATAAAATCTATAGTGAGCTTTATTGTATAGACGATGGTACCTGTTACCTTCATAGCCCTGCTTATATATACTTTTTAACTTTTTATTTATGGTTCAAGGAGATATTAATAGTGTGATTTTTACAATCGATTATGTCTTTACTTATTCACCTATTATATTCTAGATCACACAGCTATTTATTTTATAATTTGGATTTACTAGACTTATTATGTCATGTTTCTTTTCTTTAAATAATTATAATTTCTCTGCCACTGTTTTGATACTAGAAGATTTTAGACCTACTTTTTCCACATGAAATTAAGCTTTTATTGTGTTGGTGTCTTTTCTTTGTTTGATTTAATTCACTTTAAAAGGGAACATATTATTGTGCAGATTTATTTCTGAACCTTTTGCATGTTTATCATTTACTGGATTTCAAATTGCCACCCATTTTCGTTATATAAATAAAGTTAAAGATTTTTTATGCTTTTAAATTTCCTTTGGAAATTGAGGAAGTGTTTTTTTTTTGTTCTTAGTACAAATGGTCACGGGGAGGGGGAAAGTGGAGCATTGCGGGTTTGAACCCACGCTCCCAATGTCCCGTAACCCTTTACCACTCGGCTGCCTTCTTTAGCACGAAATTGAGGAAGTTTGAAACAATATCTGTGACTTTGATGATAAAAATTTATTCAAAAGTTAAAAAGAAAAAAACTTATTAAACACATGGTTTTTGTTGCTTTACAAGGGGAACCTGAGAATAAATCGACACAGATGAGTCAAATGCTCTGTGTGTTTGAAAATGTATTTTCCCTTCCATGTTTGTTGACTTAGTTAGCAGTGGCTCCTATTTTGTTCTTTAAGTTTCAAACCATGGTTAGTAATAGAATTTTGCTATCTCATTGTGGTGGAAGTACAATTCAACCTTTATTTTACTATATGATAAATAGTTGTAAGAATTAGTATATATTAAGAAGAAAAAATTAAATAGTATTTTTATTATCTTGTTTGTTGTTAGTGTGAAAAATTTAGTGTAAAAATTTTTATATTGACATGAGATTCAATTTAAAAAAATAAGTGTGAGTTCCCTAGTACTTAAATTTGATAAACTCGACATTAAAATATCATTATTTAGGAAAATAAACAAAATAATCTTCTATATCTCTTACAAAAAAATTTCACACACGGGTGTGTGGTATTTCGAGTGCTTGAACCATGCATAGATTATTACATGAGTTTAACATTAAATCACTGACCGTTTTGAGCTTTAAAATTAAGATGATTTCCGTAATTGACTATGATAGCTAAGACCACGAAATGATGCCAAAACATTTTTTTTTTACGAAACACACTATTGCAATTTAAGAGATAATTTTAGGTATAAAACTGATAAATTCCCATTGGTCTCACACTGTATAGAAAGTGATTGACTTCAATCAACCTCAATATCATTATTCATTGAAAATATTAATTGGTTTTCAACGGTTTTAACAGAAACCAAATAAAATTACTAAAGATTTTGTTCAACGAACATTGAATAGATATGTTACAGAGAGCTATATAAATGTGTATACAATGCTTCTTTCCACCACAACTGCAACCATATCCATAACCATAGGCGAATTTACATTAGAGTAAGGATGTGCACATGCACCCCCTCACGTTAAAAAAATTACAAGTAAACTCTTTTTTTGACAAAAAATTACAAGTAAAATCTTACATTTTTGTATTTTACGTATTTGAACCCCTGACTATAGCTTTTATATTCTATGCCACTGACCCAAGGTCCTGGGTACACCACTGTCCATTATCACACCGGCACCACAGCACCAAGGGCATTACGTCAAAAACCTCACAATCAAAAATTGTGAATATCGTATCCATGTTAATCAAGGAAATCACAGTCGTTGGATATTTACATTGGTCGTTGTTAGCATAAACAATAAAGCAAAGCATAATAGAGAAGGAGACGAAATATAAGACATCATCGGCAACTTCCATTTGACTAGACTTGTAATAGTGATATGTGAATCAGGTTTTGTTGCCTTGCTGATGGATCTAGAACACACAAAATAGCATAACAAGTTAAAAAAATAAAAACAAAAAACAAAAAACAAAAAAAATCTGAGATTGAAAATATAAAGGGTATTAGTTTGAGTAGGACGAAGTTGCAATTGACGTACCCCTCTATACCATCGTAATAATCAATTAAATCACACAAATATATGTTTGCAAACATATATGAGAATGAGAGATAAATAATGAAAAACCACTTTTGAAACTATCTGCAAACCCAAGTTAGCAATGGTAGATAGACTCACATAACTTTGAGAAATGAGCTTATTGTTAGTGGTGTCAAAGTGGTGGATGCAACCATATATTTATAGGGAGTTTATGGTAATCTCTTTGTGAAAGGGGTGTTAACGTGTTATATGGCTAAAGAAGGGAGTGGTGTGAGGTTAAATTTTTAATTTTTTACGTTGAACATAAAGCAAGTAATTTTAACAAAATAATCTAGTACATCGATATTATATGTATGAGCATAATAAATCATGAATGTGTTAATATGTTGATTATTGATTCCATCATCGATGAATGAAATATTTTATTTTACCTTGTAAGATAATAACATAACCAGTCCATGAGATGTTAGCTCAATGGTAAGAGTTTGGCCTTGTAACCCCAAGGGACATGGTTCAAATCCTCTCGGACACAGTTGTAACATGGTCATTACTGTCACTGAAATAACAATATATCTCCTTTCTCATCCCCTTTTCAAAAAAAAAAAAATAATAATAACATAACCAAATCCTAAATTTTTATCTTTACCAGGAAATCTAATGTGTATCTTTTATTGTATCTATTAAATAAATATAATAACATTAATTTCTTAATAATCATATAGAAAATATAAATGGACACAAAAAAAAACAATTAATTATATCAAGATTACATGAAATTTTGAATATAGATTTTGTAACATCAGTTATATACTTTAAAACAGAAAAATCATGAATTATAATCATTTATTAAAAAAAAAACTAAAGAAAGGATTAAATAAATAATATCTAGATATGGAAAATAAATTTCAAAATTATTTAAGTCTTAAATATTATTTTTAATCAACTGCTTTTTTCACTTTTTAAAGCCAATATCCAACTTTAAAAAAAATCATATCCTAAAAATTTAGTTATTTGAGTTCGATAGCTTTTTATAACTTTTTTTTTGTTCAGCTTTATCCAAACACTGACAATTGAAATGGCATCACAGTGGGATTTCCTTACAACAGTTATCACGTGGACTAAGAACACGGGCACGAGCATCTCAGTTCATGGCTATTCCTCGGGTTTATCATCAAATTCCACATTGTATTGCTTCTTTTATTTTCAATGAAATGCATTAGATTTTTTTTTTTGTCAGAAAACAACTACATAAAAACTTTACTGTTTTGTGTAAAAAAAAAAAAAAAACTTTACTTTTTCTAGAAATGGGAGATTTAAAATTTAAAAAAATAAAGAGACAATGTATTAAATTAAAATTAATGGTTTGACTTCTCTGCACATTTGCTTTTTCTAAAAAAAAAATTAATATTAATATATTAAATTTGTAAAGTTTGGTGTGAAAGGAATAAACGTATATGGGAAACATTAATTTATAGCAATATATTTGAGCGAATCTGTAAGTTTAAAATTTTCATTTTAATTTAAAGTAATTATTGATCACCTAAACATGAAAATATTATTTTGGATGGTAAGAATGTGTACTATTAAAAGATCACGTCCAAGTTCATAGCCACAATTCTTTGGAAATATATATAGATGAGGTGGGCTCGATTATTTTATTAATAATTATAAAGGATAATTTAATATATATTATTCCATTTTATTTTAAAATTTTAAATTTGATTTGACTGATAAAAATTAAAAACTATTTTTGTGATGGTTTGTGTGATGTATTTTTTACAGTCACTTCCACTTTTTATATTTTAAAATTAAATAACAAATATTCTTTGCATTGCATTGGTACTTTTGTGGAATTTAAAGCTTTCATTTTTTTAATTCACTTCAAAACCTTTTATGTTTTAAAATTTTAAAGTTAACTGGCTTACATTTTTTTGGAAAAAAGTTAACAGACTCGCATAGAAAACTAATTTAATGATAATTTATGCTATACGCTTTTTTAATCTGTTTATATTTTCTTTCTCTTTATATTTTAAAATTCAATTAGCAACTATCCTATGTATATTGTACATGTATATTCAATGCAAAAATAAATGTTTTTCGGTGAAAAATATTATTTTTTGAAAAAATACAAATAATTCTTTGTAAAATAAAGATATTTGACATTTTTAATCTTTGAAGATATTTAAAATTAGTCCAAATAATTTATTATAATGTTGATTGAATAAATTTAAATATTGATTTCAAAATTTAGGAAAGTCAAGATCTCCTTTAAAAGCATAACCAGTTAAGAAGAAAAATAATTTTGATTTGATTTAATTTAATTTAATTTAACATAAATTCAAAAAATATGCCATAATAAAAGAAAATACATGGATTTATGGAAAAAAATGACGTGGTTTTGTGAAACTGAGAATAAAAATTTATATTTAATATATAAGGCCTGATATTTTCAACAACGAACCTATACTCGATGAAAAGTTTTTTTTAGGCATACTCAATGGAAAGTTTGTTTTTTGATAAATTATTCGCTGAAAAGTTAGGCATGTATAGATCCATGCATGATTTTGAACATTCATATTGTCCAATAGGAAAATGATATTTAGTACAAAATTCAAACGCAAGAAATTGATACGAATGACGTGTAAGACTCGCACCGTTCCATTGCTTTTACTTTTTCCTTTTTTTTATATTTTGAAAATGCTACTGGTTTCTTTTAACTGCTTCGTGCGTTTCTTACGTCTTTTCTTAGTAATATATAGCATTGTTGTTGTCCAATAATAGTTTGTGCATATGCATGTCATTTATTAATATAGACTCTAATTAATGGTAATAGAATCGAGTAAAAAAAAACTCAAGAAGTTTGCCTATAGAGCATAACAGGACTTGTATCCGATATGTCGCGGGTTCGAGTCCCTACTAGTTCTCTTGTGATGAGGTAAATGTAATTACCTTCGTAAGTATTTAAAGAGCCTGGAGGTCTTCCCTGCCTTAGACTGAGACACCATCTCCTCACCCTATATTTTATAAAACAAAAAATAACGTGTAAAAGATTTACTCCCTCCGTTACCTAATATAAGCAAAAGAGGAAGGCTAACATCAAACTCTCTGTCATACTCCCTTAAACACTCTCTCAACTATTGCACCACGTAATCTTTTATTCAAAAACTTGCAATTGGCAACCGGTTGTATTGGTTGAAACTTGTAGCCTCCAAAGCCCTTCCCGTCGCCAATGAAGCCTTCGTCATCCGCTCCAGCAAGATGCTCATCAACTTAATCCCCCATAGTCTCCGGCATTTTCCTCGCCGAGTCTTTAGCCTCCGTCAAGGATACTGGCAGCGCCCCCAATGTTGTGATTGAGTTCTCCAAGCAAGCTCGACGGCAAAGCCGCCTTCGTAGGCAGCTAGATCCTCGCTGGGGTCTTACGAAAAAAAAACCAGTAATAAGTCATAACAGAGGGGGGAAAGAAAGCCCAAAAACCCATTTTTCCTACCTTCAGATCTTGTAACAGAGGACACGTCTTTTCTTTCCCTTTTCTTGTGAAGAAGCATCATCTCGTAAATGGTGATAGATACAAGCTGTGTGTGTTTTTTTTTTTTTTATTATTAAAAGGAAATATGTTTAGTAAAACACTGGTTGAGTAGGTTAGCTGGTAAACATTTTTTGAAAAAGGATGACGTGGTCTAATTATAGAGAGTGTGTCCAAAAGTATATGTCAAGGCGTTTGCGATTAGCATTTCTCTAAGCAAAAAATACTTAAACTCATGCTTATTAAGAAAGTTAGTTAATTTGTCAAAAAAAAAAAGTTAGTTAACTGTAATTAATTTTCTCAATCTCATAAAAAAATGTATTCCTTAAACTACTCTTAATGATGATTACTTGTTGAATAAGGCCATTGGAAAACATATTTTGAATTAATTAAGAGCAATTATGGAAACTAAGCATTAAATAGGATGACACTGATTAATTTTTGCTTATATTAGACAACAAAAATTTTGTTTTTTTAGCTTATATTAAGTAATGGAGGGAGTATTTAATGATAAACTATATTTTTTTGAGTGAATGATCAACTCTATCGATGAGTGAAAATTTTGTCTAAAATTATGCTCTATTAAAAAAAGTAAGGATTACTGGTGTGAAAACGTTTCTAAGAAATCATTTACTCCCTCCATCTCATAATAAGTTTCGTTCTATGTGTTTTCACACAGATTAAGAAAAAGCTATAAAATGAAAGAGTGAAACAATTATACAAAGTTATTAATTCTTATTAGTTATTGGGTGTTAACTATTGTCATAAATACATAGTAAAATATAATGACTTGAGAGTGATGCACACATTTTTTTTTGTGATCAGAATGATGCACACATTATTAGTTTTGGAGGTAAAAATAGAAAAAAATAATATTATATTGAAAAGATAAAACGACAATTATTTTGATACTTTTCTTTTCTTCTAACACGACATTTATTATGGTATGGAGAGAGTATAGTCTAGCTATGATTGTTTTTATTTTATTTTATTTTTTTATTGATCTTTTAAAAATAAAATAGTTTAATTGAGCCAATTCATATGTCAAGTTATTAATCTCTAAGGATGTAGTTTTTAACAAAGTGTGTTTCCCTTTATCACTACGTTGTCCCATTTGCTCAACTCTTTTTTTTTTTGGTTCCTTTCTCTTTGTCCTAATATCTCCTTTTACTGCTTCTAATGTCTCCCCACAAATTCTTCCTGTAATAAGTTCAATTCCCTTATTTGTCCCACATATATCTCCGTCTCAACATCCTATTTATCCTTCCTCTTTGTATTCATCCAGTAATTGTCATGACAATATTTCATTCCCTTCCAGACCATTTGCGAACTCTTGCCTAGCTTGAACTATTTTGTTGACTTAATTGGAGCCTAAGGTTGCTAAACAAACCTTGGCAAACCCAAAATTGTATTTTACTATTAAGGAAGAATTCAGAGCTTTGTAATATATGGACTTCAGTCCACTTACTCCACATTGTATACCCATAGGCTGCAAATGAGTTTTTTAATTAAAAAAATGTTGATGACACTATAAATAAGTACAGGAAAAGACTTGTTGTCATGGGTTTACACTAGCAAATTAGCTTCGATTACAATGTAACTTCCTCTCTAGTTATCATGATTGCTACAATTGGAATGATCCTTACTCTAGCCCATCTAATTAGTTACATTTTTGCTGTTAGGGGTGAGTATGGGTCAGAATTGAGGTGTTTAAAGATCCAACTCAATCAAATATAAACGTGTTGTGTTGGGTCAGTTTAGTAAAACAAGTTTACGTAACCCGAACCAACCCAACCTGACCTCATATGGGTGAGTTGGTTTAGATCTGGTGAACAATTTTATTATTAAAATACTCATTTCTCAAAAAAAATAAAAAATTGAAAAAAATATTTATGAAGAAAAAAATTCACTATCAATGCCTTAAATATTAATTTATCCAACATTCACCTAATTTGACCAAAAAAACAACAAATACACAACACAATATTTCATATATTTCATAATACATGACCTTTGCTGAGAGACATATTTCATATTTCATAATATATTTCATATTTCATATTATATATAAATCATTTCAAATACAAACACATATCTCATATTCCAAATACGCGACTCAACATTCACCTAGGATTATAGGGGAAAAAAGGCACTTTGTATAATATACACAATGCATTCACTTAGTAAATAAAAAAGCTCATGTGTTCATTTACAGTGGGTTGGATTGGGTTGCTCGGGTTTACAATCTTCAGACTTGACACTCAACCCATAGGCTTTGGGTTGCTTATTTTAAAACCGACTCAACCTAATGACCCAAACTGACCCTTTTTTTGGGTTAGGTTGAATTGGATAGGTCGGGTTCGTGGGTCGACATGTTCTCATGACGACCTCTATTTGCAACAAGTAAATGTCAACGTTATTATCCGGTCAATAAAGGAAGAAGTTTATGTGGCACAACAACCTAAATTTGAGAGCAATAATGAATTACTAGTTTGTAAACTCAATAAAGCCATGGCTGGGATAGGCACCGGAGGTATGGTCTGAGTGCCTAAAGGGCATTTTGTTTCTATTTGGCTTCAAAAATAGCAAGGGTGATCTATCATTATTTACTCACTCTAAAGGCACAAATGTAGTCTACCTTCTAGTTTATAATAATGACATTATAGTCATTGAGAGTTCTACTTCTCTTGTCCAACAGGCAACAACTCGTGACTAAGTTAAATTTTGTACTTGCCTTAAAATAGTTTGGCGATCTTCATTATTTTTTAGACATTAAAGTTCATTCTTTTCCAAGTGGTTCTCTTCTTTTGCCTCAAAGCAAATACATTTGTGATTTATTAGAAAAATCAATATGGATGAGACTAAAACTTGTCTTTCTATGGTTAATGGCCGTAAATTATCAAATGAAGGCGGTTGATTGCCTACATGATCCATCTATGTATAGATTAATACTTGGTGCTTTGCAATACACAACTTGGGCCGAGCTATGTCACACACACTTTTCTATAATTCCTTCTTCTCTTTACGAGCTTATGACAATTGAGAAATTAAATGACATATGGTTTAATGTTTTATGGATTAATGATTGTGTTCAAAGTAAATTGATATATGCTTGGATAAACTCCCCAAGTTGCAACATTCTGTTTTGAAAAAAAAGACACAATTTAACAAAGAAAAACTTGAAATAAAGATCATTTTTAAGTTGTTTTATTAAGTCAATAGCAAACCTAATAATTTAATTAAGATTTGCCCAAAAATATTATGTTGATAATTTCATTCTTCATCTTAATTGATACATCATTGTTTTAGGAGATGAAGTTATTGGAAGCTAGGGAAGGCATAGAAATGTAGCATTTATCAATGAGTGATGATAAATAGACAACAAAAGTTATCTTACATCATATAATTATACCATTTGTGTTTTTTTTAATGTTTTCTCTCTCTATTCTGATACATTACCATTTCACACGGAAGTCACATAGGCCATACGGTGTCGCTAAATGGTTGTAAAAAATGGTTGCCTAACAATCATTTCTTTTTATCAATAATGATGATGACAAAATAATATTTACATTTTGTTGTGTGTAGAGCTCCTTTGGAAGCTGCTATGGTAGATACATAGGGTCAAATGAAAATTCCTATGGTCTCTATAATAGAAGAAGAGCAATGATAGAATTTCCAGTCTTATTTACATGTGAATACGCAATTAACATCAACTACTGTAAGACAACCATCTGATCTCACAGCTTCCATTTAGTCAATAGTAAATAGCTTTTCACCAAGTTTGTTAAGACTGTGTGCTAGGATCTTGTTATAATTTAATTAGGACTTTCATTGAAATTGAAAAATTAGTATATAAATATGTTGATAATTAAGACTAATTGATGTTATCATAATTATTTAGAAAAAGTTGCATAAAATAAGTGGCTCTTAGAAGAGTTTTATGTTATTTTCTGGGCCACATTTGTCTTTGAGGCATATTCCTTGTTATTTTTTCATTTTCAATAGTTCTATTCGAAACAATCAAAATAAAGTATTATGTTCAATTTTTGTAAAACTGGAAGTCTAGAGCTGAAAAATTCTCATTTTAATGCTTATGATACGTATTAACAATTCAATTTCAACCAATATTATGTACCAATTGCTTGAATGTTGTTTATACATAAAATCATTTTAGCATATTCATGGTTAAGAGTTTTTTTTTTTTATAGGCAAATGTTAGTGGTTAGTTTGTTAGAGGGGAGGGAAATTTTGTTAAATGGCAAGGATCTGAGCCCTGCACCTCCTGTTTACAACTCCTTCATGTCCCTTGGCTCAACCACTAAGCCACCTACATGGGACTATTCATGGTTAAGTGTGAATTGCAACCTCGTTCAACAATATATGGTTTATATTTGTTTCATCAGATCTGAGGATAATTTTAAGAGTTTTCCATTCTCATTTGTTTAAGGATTATAATGTCTTTTCCTTAACTAGTGTTAAAACTTTGACACTTCAATCTACAATGGTAAATAATAATTTTGAACATCCTGTCAAATTATGATCGTGGTTTTTCATCTTTTTTTTGGGACTTGGCTTCCTAATTCTTGTGTCTATTGTTATGTCTTTCTTAGGCTACTAAATAGACTATTTCCATGAATAATAAAAGGATGTTAACTACTCAAGTCAAATCCCGTACACAAGCACAATGGTAGGCTCACTTAAATTTCTTATCTTTATTTTATAATGATGATGTGCTTTTTTGTTCTTCTTTATCATTCAATGTATGTACTAATCAGAAGGTTTTAACGAGGCTCCTTTCCTTTTTTTTGCTCTAAAAAAAAAAAACATATATTCGATGCCTATATTTTGTATTGCATTAATAAAATATATAGATCAGTTTTGTTGTATAGACGATGGTTCCTATTACCTTCATAGCCCTGCGTATATATATTTTTTAACTTTTTATTTATGGTTCAAGGAGATATTAATAGTGTGATTTTTACAATCGGTTTGTTACTATGTATTTACTTATTCACTTATTATATTCTAGATCACATGGCTATTTATTTTATAATTTGGATTTACTAGACTTATTATGTCATGTTTCTTTTCATTAAATAATTTCTCTGCCACTAGCTTGATACTAGAAGATTTTAGACCTGCTTTTTTCACATGAGAAGCTTTTATCGTGTTGGTGTCTTTTCTTGGTTGATTTAATTCACTTAAAAAGGGAACACATTATTGTGCAGATTTATTCCTGAACCTTTTGCATGTTTGTCATTTACTAGATTTCAAATTACCACCCATTTTCCTTATTGAGGAAGTTTGAGGAAGTTTGAAACAATACCAATGATTTTGATGATAAAAATTTATTCAAAAGTTAAAAAGAAAAAAACTTATTAAACACATGGTTTTTGTTGCTTTGCAGGGGTAACCTGGGAATAAATCAACACTTAGGTGAGTCAAATTCTCTGTGTGTTTGAAAATGGATTTTCCCTTCTACGTGTGTTGTCGTAGTTGACAGTGGCTCCTATTTTGTTCTTTAAATTTCAAACCATGGTTAGTAAGAGAACTTTGCTATCTCGTTGTAGTGGAAGTACAATTTAACCTTTATATTACTATATGATAAATAGTTTGTAAGATTTAGTATATATTAAGAAGAAGAAAAAATATAGTATTTTTATTATCTTGTTTGTCATCATTGTGAAAAACTCGACATTAAAATATCAATATTTCAAAAAATAAACAAAATAATCTTTCATATGCCTTGCAAAAAAAATTCACACATGGGTGTGTGGCATTTCGTGTGACATCCGAGGCTGACGAGGGCAGGGAGTGATCGCCAGTGCATCGGCAGTTGACACGAACAAAGAGCGGCTCCTGGCAGCTTCCAGTGAAGGGGCATATGAATGAACTGAATACACATCGGAATGAGAGGGATCTTGAGACTGTGCAACTATATAGTTGAAGGAAGGCTTGAAAGAATTGATTTGTACTACCTATACCGATAAATGCATTATCTTTTCGGGAGTCCGGAACATAAGAACTCCATAGTAAAGCGTGATTGACTTGGATCATTTATGCAATGGGTGACCTCCTGGGAAGCACCTCAGGATGTGTGTGAGTGAGGACAAAGCACACAAAAAAGACTCATGTTGGTTTGTGGGGACAGTCGTCAGTCCTAAAAGCAGTCCGGGATGTTACATTTCGAGTGCTTGAACCATGCATAGATTATTATGTATGAGTTTAACATTAAATCACTGACTGTTTTGAGCTTGAAAATTAAGGTAATTAAAAAAGTTGACTATGATAGCTTTTTTTATTGGTAGTCAATTGGGGATTAACCCCACGGAAACAACAAACAACTAAAAACCCCTGGGAAAACAAATAACAACGTTCAAAATAAAACTAGGAACAAAATAAAATATCCTACTACAAGAATGTAAGTTGAGGCCAACCTTAGCCAGACCATCAGCAACTTGATTAGCCTCTATGGGAATGCATAATAGTAGACTCGTGAAACGACCGCATCAAGAATTGAATATCATCCACCCAACTGTAAAGACGGTGGTGCAAAGAGCACCCAGACTGAATAAGATTAATCGCAGTCAACGAATCAGACTCAATGAAGGCTTTATCAAACTCCTTGAGTAACATAATTTTAATCCCCATAAAAATAGCCAAAAGTTATGTTGTAGTTATGGAACACGTATAAATATTTGATGAAAAACCAAAGAGAAAACCATTGTGGTAGTCCCTGCACACTCCACATATAGATACTAGACCCCCAAATCTCGCAACCGCCCCATCACAAATCAACTTAACCTAACCTAATTGACGTGCATTCCACCAAATGAGACGATCTAAATCCACAACACCTTGGATTTTTCCCATCTTTCCCGCAACTTCGAGGCTCAAAGACACAGCCTTACAATGAGAATTAATAGGATGAATAACATCAAAAATCCCAAGGGTTTTTATTTCAAAAATTCTCTCTATTCATGCAGTGAATTGTAGGGCCAAGACCACGAAATGACACTAGAACATTTTTTTTTTACGAAACACACCATCGCAATATAAGAGATAATTTTATGTATAAAAAGTGATAAATTTCCATTAGTCTCACAATGTATAGAAAGTGATTGACTTCAATCAACCTCATTATCATTATTCAATGAAAATATTAATTGGTTTCATCAGTTTTAATAGAAACCAAATAAAATTACTAAAAATTTTATTCAACGAACATCGAATAGATATGCTACAAAGAGCTACAAATATGTATACAATGTTTCTTTCCACCACAACTACAACCATATCCATAACCATAGGCGGATTTACATTAGAGTGAGGGTGTGTAAGTGAACCCCCTCATTTTAAAAAAAATCACAAGTAAATTCTTTTTTTTTTACAAAAAATTACATGTAAAATCTTACATTTTTGTATTTTACGTAATTGAACCCACTGACTATAGGTTTTATATTCTATGCCCACTGATACAAGGTCATGAGTACGCCACTGTCCATAATGACACCGGCACCACAGCACTAAAGGTATCACGGCGAAAACCACACAATCAAAAATTGTGAACGTCATACCCATGTTAATCAGGGAAATCACAGTCGCTGGATATTTACGCTGGTCATTGTTAGCATAAACAATAGAGCAAAGCGTAATAGAGAAGGAGACGAAATATAAGACATCATCGACAACTTCCATTTGATCAAACTTGTAACAGTGATATGTGAATCAGGTTTTGTTGCCTTGCCCATGGATCTAGAACACACAAAATAGCATAACAAGTTAAAAAAAAAATCTGAGATAGGTAATATAAATAGTATTAGTTTGAGTAGGATGAAGTTGCAATTGACGTACCCCTCTATACCATCATAATAATTAATTCAATCATACAAATATATGTTTGCAAACATATATGAGAATGCGAGATAAATAATGAAAAACCACTTTTGAAACTTTCTGCAGACCCAAGTTAGCGGTGGTAGATAGACTCACGCAACTTTGAGAAATGAGATTATTGTTAGTGGTGTCAAAGTGGTGGATGCAACCATATATTTATAGGGAGTTCATGGTAATCTCATTGTGAAAGGGGGTGTTAACGTGTTATATGGCTAAAGAAGGGGTTGGTGTGAGGTTAAATTTTCAATTTTTTATGTTGAAACGTAAAGCAAGTATTTTTAACAAAACAATCTAATAAATCGATATTATATGTATGAGCATAATAAATCACGAATGTGTTAAAATGTTGATCATTGATTTCACCATCAATGAACGAAATATTTTATTTTACCCTCTAAGATAATAACATAACCAAATCCTATATTTTTATCTTTACCAGGAAATTTAATGTGTATCTTTTATTGTATCCATTAAATAAATATAATAACATTAATTTCTTAATAATTATATAGAAAATATAAATGGACACCAAAAAAAGAAAACAATTAATTATATCAAGATAACATGAAATTTTAAATATAGATTTTGTAACATAAGATATATACTTTAAGACAGAAAAATCATGAATTAAAATCATTTATTAAAAAATTTAAAAAGGATTATATATATAATATCTAAATATGGAAAATAAATTTCAAAATTATTTAAATCTTAATTATTATTTTTAATCATCTATTTTTTCACTTTTCAAAGCCAATATCCAACTTTAAAAAAAAAAATCATGTCCTAAAAATTTAATGATTGGAGTTCGATAGCTTTTTATAACTACTTAAGGTTGATATGTGTCCTTCAATCTTTTTTTTGTTCAAGGTTATCCATACACTGGCATTTGAAATGACATTAAGTAAAATTTCCTTACAACAGTTATTACGTGGACTAAGCACACGGACAAATTCCATATTGTTTTGCTTTTTTTATTTTCAATGAAATGCATTAGATTTTTTTTTTTTGTCAGAAAACAACTAGATAAAAACTTTACTTTTTTTGTGTAAAAAAAAAACTTTACTTTTTCTAGAAATGGGAGATTTAAAATTTAAAATAATAAGTGATATCTAAGATGAATCATTAATTAAATAGTTCACCAGTAAACTATGATTAATAAACCGTTGGATTTATTGTAAAATAATAAAAGGTCCAGATTCATTACCATCTGTTCAAGTTGCAAGTATATTATACTTATAAAATTATAATTAGAAATTGCAATTTGGTCCCTGCCTTTCTTTTCCAATCTAAAGGTTTACTCCTACCTTTCCAACATTCCCACATCGATCTCCCAGCTATTTCTCATAAATCTTCTTTATGGGCAGCATCTGAGGGGGACTCGTTGGCAAAACACGATGCTACACCTGATATAACGCATTCCAACATTCATTGGACTTCTGATATTGCAGCATCCATTCAGTGGCCATTTCGTATTCAATTGTATTGGTCTGGGAACAATGTGATGTTGATACTGCAGTTCTCTAAAAAAAACAAATAACAATTAGCAAGTTGAGTTGGGCTACCATCTCCCAGTTTTGCTTTTGAAACGCAACTCTATCAATGGCCAAATGGCCGGTGAATTTGCTTTGCTTGCCCTGATCTCTAAGTTTTCCCTTCCAGGCACTCACAACCCGGTAGGAACCTACAAAAAGTATTATGCAGAACAATGTCGTCCAATGTTTGAAATGCTTCAGAAAATTAGAGCCATCTAATATTTAAAGACAATTCTTTCTTTCCATTGCAATAACAGACGGTAGAAGACTGTATGCTAAAAGAAGAATGCATACGGTTTGCATTATTCAATCATTCTTCCATTATCAACTATAGAATGTTGCAAGGTTCCAAGCTTGGTGCAAAATCCTTGTTTTTTATTAATTATTTCTCTAACAAAATTGTGAAGAAATATAAACTAAAGTTACTCAGCCATTGTTCCATGATGACTTCAAATCTGAATTAGAAGTCTCATTATGTGGTTTGCAACTTTGCATCTACCTAATTACCTATTAAAGTTCTCTCGACCTGGTACTAATAGAATATTAAAGCCATTCAAATTTACAAGCTCAAGGCTCTAGAATAAGTAAATTATTTATTCAATCAAGCCCAACTCTGATTGAAACATTATCATTACAATAAAGGTGAGAAAAAAAATTTGTTCATGCATTGAAGGTGCTGCAAACAAATGGCTGAAACCTAACTTTGTATGCTTCATCAGTGAGAGCCACACGCCTGTTCCCCTTACTATCAACAAAGACCCCAACATTCCTGCACAAGGGCTTGCAAAAATCACACTGTAGGGCAAAACACAAGCTTATAGTCATCTTCATACTTCTCGATCTTGAACCAATTGTTGATGGTATCCTTGCCAAGGTTTCCCAATTCACCACTGGTAGTCACAAACCACTGTCCAGTTGAATCAAAAGTGGAGCACCCTTAGGGTTTTTCCCCTGGCCGCCGCACCGGTGCGGTCCACCGCCGTGTTCTGAGCGACTTCCCTGCAGCACGCAGCGCCTCCACAACTGTGCACTGCACTTTTCACGAACTTAGATCTATATATAGAATTATTCAGAAATGGATTAACTTTTCTATTTGAAATTTTAGATCTAGAGAACGATTTCCATGGCGATTCCAAAACCACTGAGGCAGACGTCCTTGCTCGAATCGACGCCGGGGGAAGTAGAGACACACCAACGTCGACCCCGCAAGCAACCCCTTCGTTCGCCTTGGCCTTCCTGCTCTGTCCCCAATCACGTGAAAACCCTCGATCTACTATGTTGCCGTGTTCCCACAAGTGTGTCTTGCAAGCAGGGGCATTAAGCAATTTGTCAAAATTTAAAAGAGTCCTTAAAAAAATTATATATTACGAATTTGACCCCAAAAATACCTATTTTTATAAGTTATTTTTCGTCTCCATCCGTGAACCACATGTAAAAGTCTTCACCATAGAAGCCACCAAAAAAATAAAGAAAGAATGTATTAAATTAAAATTAATGGTTTGACTTCTCTGCACATTTGCTTTTTCTAAAAAAATTAATATTAATATACTAAATTTGAAAAAAAAAACTTTACTTTTTCTTGAAATGGGAGATTTAAAATTTTAAAAAATAAAGAGAGAATGTATTAAATTAAAATTAATGGTTTGACTTCTCTGCACATTTTCTTTTTCTAAAAAAATTAATATTAATATATTAAGTTTGAAAAAAAAAACTTTGCTTTTTCTAGAAATGGGAGATTTAAAATTTAAAAAAATAAAGAGAGAATGTATTAAATTAAAATTAATTGTTTGACTTCTCTGCACATTTGCTTTTTCTAAAAAAATTAATATTAATATACTAAATTTGTAAAGTTTGGTGTGAAAAGAATAAACGTTTATGGGAAACATTAATTTATAGCAATATATTAAAGTGAATCAGTAAGTTTAAAATTTTCATTTTAATTGAGTCAAAAAAAAAATTCATTTTAATTTAAAGTAATTATTGATCACGTCCAAGTTCATAACCACAATTCTTTGTAACTTTTTATTTTATAAAATTTTAATATTTTAACAATGTTACCACATATTAATTTAATCACAAATGTACTTGTTAACAAATATTAAGGATACTTTAATAATATATGTTTTTCCAATTTATTTTAAAATTTTAAATTTGGTTTGACTGATAAAAATTACAAACTATTTCAGTGGTGGTTTGTGTGATATATTTTTTATAGTCACTTTGACTTTTTTATATTTTAAAATTAAATCAACAAATATTCTTTGCATTCCATCGGTGCGTTTGTAGAATTTAAAGCTTTTATTTTTTTTAATTCACTTCAAAACCATTTATTTTCTAAAATTTTAAAAGTTAACTGGCTTACATTTTTTTTTCGACAAAAGTTAACTGACTTACATAGAAAACTAATTTAATGATAATTTATGTGATATGCTTTTTTAATCTGTTGTTATTTTCTTTCTTTTTATATTTTAAAATTCAACTAGCAACTATCCTACGTATATTGTACAAGTATTTGCAATGTAAAGATAAATGTTTTTTTCCATAAAAAATACTTTTTATAAAAATACAAATAATCCTTTGTAAGATAAATATATTTTTAATTTTTAATTTTTGAAGATATTTAGAATTAATCCAAATTATTGAAAGATAATTTACTAATTATTACAAATACTTTATTATAATGTTGATTGGATAAATTTAAACATTGATTTCAAAATTTAGGAAAGTCAATATATCCTTTAAAAGCATAACCGTATAAGAAGAAAATTAATATTAATTTGATTTGATTTAGTTGAACATAAAATTCAAAAAATATGTCATAATATAAGAAAAATACATGGATTTATGGGGAAAAAATGATGTGGTTTTGTAACACTGAGAATAAAAATTTATATTTAATATATAAGGCTTGATATTTTCAACAATGAACCTATACTAGATGGAAAATTTTTTAGGCATACTCAATGGAAAGTTTGTTTTTTTGACAAATTATTCACTGAAAAGTTAGTCATGGATAGATCCATGCATGATTTTGAATATTCATATTGTCCAATAATAATTTGTGTATATGCATGTCATTTATTAATATAGACTCTAATTAATGGTAATTGAATCGTGTAAAAGAAACCCCAAGGAGTTGGCCTAGTGGAGCATGAGAGGATTTGTATCCGACATGTCGCGGGTTCGAGTCCCCACTAGTCCTCTTGTGGTGAGGTAAATGTAAGGCTAAATTATACTTTTAGTCCCTTATGTTTATTTTAGATTTCAGTTTGGTCTCTTATGTATTATTTGTTCCGAATTGGTCTATTATATCTAAAGATTATACTAATGTGGTCCCTCTGTTACAAAGTGGTCCCTTATGTTACAAAAATTATACAAGCGTGGTCCATTTTTTGCAAAATAAGGGATAAAAAAGGGACCATATTGGTATAATTTTTATAACATAAGGGACCATTTCAGAACAAAAAAACAAGAGGGATCACAATTAACACATAAGGGACCAATTCGGAACTTTTAATACATAAGGGACCAAATTAAAACCTAAAATAAACATAAGGGACCAAAAGTATAATTTAGCCTAAATGTAATTACCTTCGTAAGTGTTCAAAGAGCCTGGAGATCTTCTCTACATTGGACAGGTGCCATCCCCTCATCCTAAATTCTGTAAAACTAAAAAAAAAAAAGATGAAGTAAAAAATTTATTTAATGATAAACTATATTTTTTTTGAGTGAATAATAAACTCCAACGATTAGTGGAAATTTTGTCTAAAATTACGCTCTATTAAAAAAAGTAATGATTAATGGTGTGAAGATATTTCTAAGAAATCATTTACTCCCTCCGTCCCATAATAAGTCTCGCTCTATGTTTTTTCACACAGATTAAGAAAAACTATAAAATGAAAGAGTAAAACAATTTTACGAAATTATCCTTATTAGTTATTGAGTATTAACAATTGTCATAAATGCATAGTGAAATATAATGACCTGAGAGTAATGCACACATTTTTTTTGGTGATCAGAGTGATGCACACAATATTAGTTTTGGAGGTAAAAGTAGAAAAACTAATTAATATTACATTGAAAATATAAAACGACATTTGTTTTGATAATTTTCTTTTCTTCTAACAAGACACTTATTAGGGAATGGAGAGAGTAAAGTCTAACTATGATTCTTTGTGTTTTATTTTTTTATTGGTCTTTTAAAAATAAAATAGTTTAATTGAGCCAATTCATATGTCAAGTTATTAATCTCTAAGGATGTTATTTTTAACGAAATGTGTTCCCCTTTATCGCTACTTTGTCCCACTTGCCCCTGCTCAACTCTTTTTTTTTTGTTCCTCTCTCATTGTCCTAATATCTCCCTCTACTACTTCTAATGTCTCCCCACAAATTCTACCTGTAATAAGTTCAATTCCCTTATTTGTCCCACATATATCTCCCTCTCAACATCCTACTTATCCTTCCTCTTTTTATTCATCTAGTAATTGTCATGACAATATTTCATTCGCTTCCATACCATTTAATGTGAACTCTTGCCTGGATTCAACTATTTTGTTGACTCAATTGGAGCCTAAGAATGCTAAACAAACCTTGGCAAACCCAAAATTGTATTTTACCATTCAGGAAGAATTTGGGGCTATGTAATATATGGACCTCAATCCACTTACTCCACATTGTAAGCCCATTGGCTGCAAATGAGTTTTTTTAATTAAAGAAAATGTTGATGGCACTATAAATAAGTACAAAAAAAGACTTGTTGTCAAGGGTTTACACTAGCAAATTAACTTCGATTACAATGAAACTTCCTCTCTAGTTATCATGATTGTTACAACTGGAAAGATCCTTACTCTAGCCCATCCAGCTAGTTACATTTTTGTAGCTAGGGGTGGACATGAGTCGGGTTGGGTTGGATTTGAGGTGTTTAAAGACTCAATTCAATCAAATATAAATGAGTTGTGTTGGGCCGATTTAGTCAAAAAAATTACGTAACCCGAACCAACCTAACCCGACCTCATATGGGTTGATTTGGATCGGGTGAACGATTTATTATTAAAATACTCAATTGTCAAAGAAAAAACAAAAAATTGAAAAATTCGAAAACAAATAGAAAAAAAATTGATGAAAAAAAACACTATAAATGCCTTAAACATTAATTTATCCAACATTCACCTAGTTTGACTGAAAAAACAATAAATACACAACAAAATATTTCATATTTCATAATACATGACGCATGCAGAGTGAAATATTTCATATTTCATATTATATATAAATCATTTCAAATGTAATCGCTTATCTCATATTCCAAATATGCGACTCAACATTCACCTAGGATTATAGGGAAAAAAAAGACACTTCGTATAATACACGCGATGCGTTCACTTAGTAAATAAAAAAAGGTCATGCACTCATTTACAGTGGGTTGGGTTGGGTTGCTCGGGTTCATAATCTTCAGACCCGACACTCAACTCATAGGCTTTGGGTTTGCTTCTTTTAAAACCGACTCAACCCAATGACCGAAACCAATCCGAATTTTTTGGTTTGGGTTGAATAGGGTAGGTCGGGTTCGTGAGTCGACTCATTCTCATGCCCACCTCTTTTTGCAAAAATTAAATCTCAACATTATTATCCAGCCAATAAAGGAAGGAGTTTATGTGGCACAAGAACCTAAATTTGAGAGAAATAATGAATCACTAATTTGTAAAGTCAATAAAGCCATTTATGGGCTGGATAGGCACCAGAGGTATGGTCTGAGTGCCTAAAGGTCATTTTGCTTCTATTTGGATTCAAAAATAGCAAGGGACGTGATCTATCATTATTTACTCACTCTAAAGGCACAAATATAGTCTACCTTCTAGTTTATAATAATGACATTATAGTCACTGAGAGTTCTACTTCTCTTGTCCAACAGGCAACAACTTGTGACCAAGTTAAATTTTGTACTTGCCTTAAATTAGTTGGGCAATCTTCATTATTTTTTAGACATTAAAGTTCATTCTTTTCCAAATGTTTCTCTTCTTTTGCCTCAAAGCAAATACATTTGTGATTTATTAGAAAAATCAATATGTATGAGACAAAAACTTTTCTTCTTCTATGGTTAATGGCCGTAAATTACCCAATGAAGGGGGTTGATTGCCTAAATGATCCATCTGTGTATAGATTAATACTTGGTGCTTATCCGATGTAAAATGTTTAGACAAAATCACTAGTTAATTGCAAAATTGTCATCGCGTTTATATTTTACACAGGATATCTATAAAACCAGTGTAAAATGTGATGCGTAAATTGACTAATTCACATATTAATTGCAAAATTACCACCGCGTTCACATTTTACACCTGTTATATATGAAATTGGTGTAAAACGATAAATTGTTTTAAGTTTCGTGTACTAGTGATTGTATGTACAAAGTACATATATTCGATGCCTATTTTTTATATTGGATTAATAAAATCTATAGTGAGTTTTATTGTATAGACGATGGTACCTGTTACCTTCATAGCTCTGCTTATATATACTTCTTAACTTTTTATTTATGGTTCAAGGAGATATTAATAGTGTAATTTTTGCAATCGATTTGTTACTATGTCTTTACTTATTCACTTATTATATTCTAGATCACATAGCTATTTATTTTATAATTTGGATTTACTAGACTTATTATGTCATGTTTCTTTTCTTTAAATAATTATAATTTCTCTGCCACTGTTTTGATACTAGAAGATTTTAGACCTACTTTTTTCACATGAAAATTAAGCTTTTATTGTGTTGGTGTCTTTTCTTTGTTTGATTTAATTCATTTTAAAAGGGAACACATTATTGAGCAGATTTCTTTCTGAACCTTTTGCATGTTTATCATTTACTAGATTTCAAATTGCCACCCATTTTCCTTATATAAATAAAGTTAAAGATTTGTGATGCTTTTGAATTTCCTTTGGAAATTGAGGAAGTGTTTTTTTTTTGTCCTTAGTACAAATGGTCACGAGGAGGGGGGAAGTGGAGCATTGCGGGTTCGAACCCGCTCTCCCAATGTCTTATAACACTTTACCACTCAGCTGCCTTCTTTGGGACGAAATTGAGGAAGTTTGAAACAATATCTATGATTTTGATGATAAAAATTTATTCAAAAGTTAAAAAGAAAAAAACTTATTAAACACATGGTTTTTGTTGCTTTACAAGGGGAACCTGGGAATAAATCGACATAGATGAGTCAAATGCTCTGTGTGTTTGAAAATGTATTTTCCCTTCCATGTTTGTTGACGTAGTTAGCAGTGGATCCTATTTTGTTCTTTAAGTTTCAAACCATGGTTAGTAATAGAATTTTGCTATCTCATTGTGGTGGAAGTACAATTCAACCTTTATTTTACTATATGATAAATAGTTGTAAGATTTAGTATATATTAAGAAGAAAAAATTAAATAGTATTTTTATTATCTTGTTTGTTGTTAGTGTGAAAAATTTTACTGTAAAATGTTTTATTTTGACATGAGATTCAATTTAAAAAAAAAATAAGTGTGAGTTCCCTTGTACTTAAATTTAATAAACTCGACATTAAAATATCATTATTTAGGAAAATAAACAAAATAATCTTCTATATCCCTTACAAAAAAATTTCACACACGGGTGTGTGGTATTTCGAGTGCCTGAACGATGCATAGATTATTACATGAGTTTAACATTAAATCACCAACTGTTTCGAGCTTTAAAATTAAGATGATTACAGTAATTGACTATGATAGCTAAGACCACGAAATGACACCAAAACATTTTTTTTACGAAACACACTATTGCAATTTAAGAGATAATTTTTGGTACAAAAACTGTTAAATTCCCATTGGTCTCACACTGTATAGAAAGTGATTGACTTCAATCAACCTCGATATCATTATTCATTGAAAATATTAATTGGTTTTTATCGGTTTTAACAGAAACCAAATAAAATTACTAAAGATTTTGTTCAACGAACATTGAATAGATATATTACAAAGAGCTATATAAATGTGTATACGATGCTTCTTTCCACCACAACTACAACCATATCCATAACCATAGGTGGATTTACATTAGAGTGAGGGTGTGCACATGCACCCCCTCACTTAAAAAAAAATTACAAGTAAACTCTTTTTTTGACAAAACATTACAAGTAAAATCTTACATTTTTGTATTTTACGTATTTGAACCCCTGACTATAGGTTTTATATTCTATCCCACTGACCCAAGGTCCTGGGTACGTCACTGTCCATTATCACACCGGCACCACAGCACCAAGGGCATTGCGTCAAAAACCTCACAATCAAAAATTGTGAATATCATATCCATGTTAATCAAGGAAATCACAGTCATTGGATATTTACACTGGTCGTTGTTAGCACAAACAATAGAGCAAAGCATAATAGAGAAGGAGACGAAATATAAGACATCATCGGCAACTTCCATTTGACCAGACTTGTAACAGTGATATGTGATTCAGGTTTTGTTGCCTTGCTGATGGATCTAGAACACACAAAATAGCATAACAAGATAAAAAAAAACAAAAACAAAAAACAAAAAAAGTCTGAGATTGATAATATAAATGGTATTAGTTTGAGTAAGACGAAGTCGTAATTGACATACCCCTCTATACCATCGTAATAATCAATTCAATCACACAAATATATGTTTGCAAACATATATGAGAATGAGAGATAAATAATGAAAAACCACTTTTGAAACTTTCTGCAAACCCAAGTTAGCAGTGGTAGATAGACTCACATAACTTTGAGAAATGAGCTTATTGTTAGTGGTGTAAAAGTGGTGAATGCAACCATATATTTATAGGGAGTTTATGGTAATCTCCTTGTGAAAGGGGTGTTAACGTGTTATATGGCTAAAGAAGGGAGTGGTGTGAGGTTAAATTTTCAATTTTTTACGTCAAAACGTAAAGCAAGTAATTTTAACAAAACAATCTAGTAATTATATGTATGAGCATAATAAATCATGAATGTTAAAATGTTGATTATTGATTCCATCATCAATGAATGAAATATTTTATTTTACCTTGTAAGATAATAACATAACCAGTCATTGGGGTGTTAGCTCAGTGGTAAGAGCTTGGCCTTGTAACCCCAAGGGACATGATTCAAATCCCCTCGGGGACAGTTGTAACATGATCATTACTGCCACTTAAATAACAATATATCCCCTTCCTCATCCCCTTTTCAAAAAAAAAAATAATAACAATAACATAACCAAATCCTAAATTTTTATCTTTACCAGGAAATTTAATGTGTATCTTTTATTGTATCTATTAAATAAATATAATAACATTAATTTCTTAATAATTATATAGAAAATATAAATGGACACCCAAAAAAGAAAACAATTAATTATATCAAGATTACATGAAATTTTAAATATAGATTTTGTAACATCAGATATATACTTTAAAACAAAAAAAATCATGAATTATAATCATTTATTAAAAAAACAAAAAAAAGATTAAATAAATAATATCTAGATATGGAAAATAAATTTCAAAATTATTCAAATCATAAATATTATTTTTAATCAACTATTTTTTTCACTTTTTAAAGCCAATATTCAACTTTAAAAAAAATCATATCCTAAAAATTTAGTTATTTGAGTTCGATAGCTTTTTATAACTTTTTTTGTTCAGCTTTATCCAAACACTGACAACAGTTATCACGTGGACTAAGAACACGGGCACGAGCATCTCAGTTCATGGCTATTCCTCGGGTTTATCATCAAATTTCACATAGTATTGCTTCTTTTATTTTCAATGAAATGCATTAGATTTTTTTTTTTTGCCCGAAAACAACTACATAAAAACTTTACTATTTTGCGCACAAAAAAAATTACTTTTTCTAGAAACGGGAGATTTAAAATTTAAAAAAAATAAAGAGAGAATGTATTAAATTAAAATTAATGGTTTGACTTCTCTGCACATTTGCTTTTTCTAAAAAAAATTAATATTAATATATTAAATTTGTAAAGTTTGGTGTGAAAAGAATAAACGTATATGGGAAACATTAATTTATAGCAATATATTAGATCGAATCTGTAAGTTTAAAATTTTCATTTTAATTTAAAGTAATTATTGATCACCAAAACATGAAAATATTATTTTGGATGGTAAGAATGTGTGCTATTAAAAGATCACGTCCAATTTCATAGCCACAATTCTTTGGAAATATATATGGTGAGGTGGGCTCGATTATTTTATTAATAATTATAAAGGATAATTTAATATATATTATTCCATTTTATTTTGACTGATAAATATTAAAAACTATTATAGTGATGGTTTGTGTGATGTATTTTTTATAGTCACTTCCACTTTTTTATATTTTAAAATTAAATAACAAATATTCTTTGCATTGCATTGGTACTTTTGTGGAATTTAAAGCTTTCATTTTTTTTAATTCACTTCAAAACCTTTTATGTTTTAAAATTTTAAAGTTAACTGGCTTATATTTTTTTGGAAAAAAGTTAACAGACTCACATAGAAAACTGATTTAATGATAATTTATGCGATATGCTTTTTTAATCTGTTTATATTTTCTTTCTCTTTATATTTTAAAATTCAATTAGCAACTATCCTATGTATATTGTACATGTATTTTCAATGCAAAAATAAATGTTTTTCGGTGAAAAATATTATATTTTGAAAAAAAATACAAACAAATCTTTGTAAAATAAAGATATTTGACATTTTTAATCTTTGAAGATATTTAAAATTAGTCCAAATAATTTATTATAATGTTGATTGAATAAATTTAAATATTGATTTCAAAATTTAGGAAAGTCAATATCTCCTTTAAAAGCATAACCAGTTAAGAAGAAAAATAATTTTGATTAGATTTAATTTAATTTAATTTAACATAAAATTCAAAAAATATGTCATAATAAAAGAAAATACATGGATTTATGGAGAAAAAAATGACGTGGTTTTGTGACACTGAGAAAAAAAATTTATATTTAATATATAAGGCTTGATATTTTCAACAACGAACCTATACTCGATGAAAAGTTTTTTTTTTAGGCATACTCAATGGAAAGTTTGGTTTTTGATAAATTATTCGCTGAAAAGTTAGTCATGGATAGATCCATGCATGATTTTGAACATTCATATTGTCCAATAGGAAAATGATATTTAGTACAAAATTCAAACGCAAGAAACTGATACGAATGACGTGTAAGACTCGCACCGTTCCATGTTGCTTTACTTTTTCCTTTTTTTTATATTTTGAAAATGCTATTGTTTTCTTTTAACTGCTTCGTGCATTTCTTACGTCTTTTCTTCGTAATATATAGCATTGTTGTTGTCCAATAATAGTTTGTGCATATGCATGTCATTTATTAATAGACTCTAATTAATGGTAATAGAATCGTGTAAAAAAAAAATCAAGGAGTTTGTCTAGTGGAGCATGACAGGACTTGTATCCGACATGTCGCGGGTTCGAGTCCCTACTAGTCCTCTTGTGATGAGGTAAATGTAATTACCTTCATAAGTATTCAAAGAGCCTAAAGGTCTTCCCTGTCTTGAACTGAGACACCATCCCCTCACCCTATATTTTATAAAACAAAAAATAATGTGTAAAAGATTTACTCCCTCCGTTTCCCAATATAAGCAAAAGAGGAAGGCTAGCGTCAAACTCTCTGTCACACTCCTTTAAACACTCTCTCAACTATTGCGCCGCGTAATCTTTTATTTAAAAACTTGCAATTGGCAACCGGTTGTATTGGTCGAAGCTTGTAGCCTCCAAAGCAGTTCTGAAACAGAGAAAAGTTGAGAAGACATTCGTCCATAGCCTTTCCGTCGCTGATGAAGCCTTTGTCATCTGCTCCAGCAAGATGCTCATCAACTTCATCCCCCACATTCTCCGGTATTTTCCTCGCCGAGTCTTCAGCCTTCGTCAAGGATATTGGCAGTGCCCCCAATGTTGTGATCGAGTTCTCCAAGCAAGCTCGACGGCAAAACCACCTTCGTCAACAGCCAGATGCTTGCTGGGGTCTGACAAAAAAAAACCGACAATAAGTCGTAAAAGAGGGGGAAAGAAAGCCCAAAAACCCATTTTTCTTACCCTCAGATCTTGTAATAGAGGACACGTCTTTTCTTTCCTTTTTCTTGTGAAGAAGCATCATCTCGTAAATGGTGATAGATACAAGCCGTACATTTTTTTTTCATTTTATTATTAAAAGGAAATATGTTTAGTAAAACACTGGTTGAGTAGGTTAGCTGTTAAACATTTTTTGAAAAAGGATGACGTGGTCCAATTATAGAGAGTGTGTCTAAAAACATGTGTCAAGCGTTTGCAGTTAGCATTTCTCTAAGCAAAAATACTTAAACTCACGCTTATTAAGAAAGTTAGTTAATCTGTCAAAAAAAAAGAAGAGAGTTTGTTAACTGTAATTAATTTTCTCAATCTCATAAAAAAATGTATTCCTTAAACTACCCTTAATGATGATTACTTGTTGAATAAGGCCATTGAAAAACAAATTTTGAATTAATTAAGAGCAATTATGGAAACTAAGCATTAAATAGGATGACACTGATTAATTTTTGCTTATATTAGGCAACAAAAATTTTGTTTTTTTTTAACTTATATTAAGTAATGGAGGGGGTATTTAATGATAAATTATATTTTTTTTGAGTGAATGATAAACTCTATCGATGAGTGGAAATTTTGTCTAAAATTATGCTCTATTAAAAAAAGTAAGGATTAATGGTGTGAAAATGTTTGTAAGAAATCATTTACTCCCTCCATCTCATAATAAGTTTCGTTCTATATTTTTTCACACAGATTAAGAAAAAGCTATAAAATGAAAGAGTGAAACAATTATACAAGGTTATTAATTCTTATTAGTTATTGGGTGTCATAAATACATAGTAAAGTATAATGACTTGAGAGTGATGCACACATTTTTTTTTGTGATCAGAATGATGCACACATTATTAGTTTTGGAGGTAAAAATAGAAAAAAATAATATTATATTGAAAAGATAAAACAACAATTATTTTGATACTTTTTTTTTCTTCTAACACGACATTTATTATGGAATAGAGAGAGTATAGTCTAGCTATGATTGTTTTTATTTTATTTTATTTTATTTTTTATTGATCTTTTAAAAATAAAATAGTTTAATTGAGCCAATTCATATGTCAAGTTACTAATCTCTAAGGATGTAATTTTTAACAAAATGTGTTTCCCTTTATCACTACTTTGTCCCACTTGCTCAACTCTTTTTTTTGGTTCCTTTCTCTTTGTCCTAATATCTCCTTTTACTGCTTCTAATGTCTCCCCGCAAATTCTTCCTGTAATAAGTTCAATTTCCTTATTTGTCCCACATATATCTCCCTCTCAACATCCTATTTATCCTTCCTCTTTGTATTCATCCAGTAATTGTCATGACAATATTTCATTCCCTTCTAGACCATTTGCGAACTCTTGCCTAGTTTGAACTATTTTGTTGACTTAATTGGAGCCTAAGGTTGCTAAACAAACCTTGGCAAACCCAAAATTGTATTTTACTATTCAGGAAGAATTCGGAGCTTTGTAATATATGGACTTCAGTCCACTTACTCCACATTGTATACCTATAGGCTGCAAATGAGTTTTTTAATTAAAGAAAATGATGATGGCACTATAAATAAGTACAGGAAAAGACTTGTTGTCATGGGTTTACACTAGCAAATTAGCTTCGATTACAATGTAACTTCCTTTCTAGTTATCATGACTGCTACAACTAGAATGATCCTTACTCTAGCCCATCTAACTAGTTACATTTTTGCTGTTAGGGGTGAGCATGGGTCGGAATTGAGGTGTTTAAAGACCCAACTCAATCAAATATAAACGTGTTGTGTTGGGTCAGTTTAGTAAAACAAGTTTACGTAACCCGAACCAACCCAACTTGACCTCATATGGGTGAGTTGGTTTAGATCTAGTGAACGATTTTATTATTAAAGTACTCATTTCTAAAAAAAAATAAAAAATTGAAAAAAAATATTTATGAAGAAAAAAATCACTATCAATGCCTTAAATATTAATTTATCCGACATTCACCTAATTTGACCAAAAAACCAACAAATATACAACACAATATTTCATATATTTCATAATACATGACCTTTGCTGAGAGACATATTTCATATTTCATAATATATTTCATATTATATATAAATCATTTTAAATACAAACACATATCTCATATTCCAAATACGTGACTCAACATTAACCTAGGATTATAGGGGAAAAAGGGCACTTTGTATAATATACGCAATGCATTCACTTAGTAAATAAAAAAAGCTCATGTGTTCATTTACAGTGGGTTGGATTGAGTTGCTCGGGTTTACAATCTTCAGACCTGACACTTAACCCATAGGCTTTGGGTTGCTTATTTTAAAACCAACTCAACCTAATGACCCAAACCGACGCAATTTTTTTGGGTTAGGTTGAATTGGATAGGCCGGGTTCGTGGGTTGACCTGTTCTCATGCCGACCTCTATTTGCAACAATTAAATGTTCACGTTATTATCCAGTCAGTAAAGGAAGAAGTTTATGTGGCACAACAACCTAAATTTGAGAGCAATAATGAATTACTAGTTTGTAAACTCAATAAAGCCATGGCTGGGATAGGCACCGGAGGTATGGTCTGAGTGCCTAAAGGGCATTTTGTTTCTATTTGGCTTTAAAAATAGCAAGGGTGATCTATCATTATTTACTCACTCTAAAGGCACAAATGTAGTCTACCTTCTAGTTTATAATAATGACATTATAGTCATTGAGAGTTCTACTTCTCTTGTCCAACAGGCAACAACTCGTGACTAAGTTAAATTTTGTACTTGCCTTAAAATAGATTGGCGATCTTCATTATTTTTTAGACATTAAAGTTCATTCTTTTCCAAATGGTTCTCTTTTTTTGCCTCAAAGCAAATATATTTGTGATTTATTAGAAAAATCAATAAGGATGAGACTAAAACTTGTCTTTCTATGGTTAATGGCCGTAAATTATCAAATGAAGGGGGTTGATTGCCTACGTGATCCATCTGTGTATAGATTAATACTTGGTGCTTTGCAATACACAACTTGGGCCGAGCTATGTCACACACACTTTTCTATAATTCCTTCTTCTCTTTACGAGCTCATGACAATTGAGAAATTAAATGACATATGGTTTAATGTTTTATGGATTAATGATTGTGTTCAAAGCAAATTGATATATGCTTGGATAAACTCCCCAAGTTGCAACATTCTGTTTTGAAAAAGAAGACACAATTTAACAAAGAAAAACTTGAAATAAAGATCATTTTTATGTTGTTTTATTAAGTCAATAGTAAACCTAATAATTTAATTAAGATTTGCCCAAAAATATTATGTTGATAATTTCATTCTTCATCTTCATTGATACATCATTGTTTTAGGATATGAAGTTATTGGAAGCTAGGGAAGGCATAGAAATGTAGCATTTATCAATGAGTGATGATAAATAGGCAACAAAAGTTGTCTTACATCATATAATTCTACCATTTGTGTTTTTTTTAATGTTTTCTCTCTCTATTCTGATACATTACCATTTCACACGAAAGTCACATGGGCCATACGGTGTCGCTAAATGGTTGTTAAAAATGGTTGCCTAACAATCATTTCTCTTTATCAGTAATGATTATGACAAAATAATATTTACATTTTGTTGTGTGTAGAGCTCCTTTGGAAGCTGCTATGGTAGATACATAGGGTCAAATGAAAATTCCTATGGTCTCTATAATAGAAGAAGAGCAATGATAGAATTTCCAATCTTATTTACATGTGAATACGCAATTAACATCAACTACTGTAAGACAACCATATGATCTCTCAGCTTCCATTTAGTCAATAGTAAATAGGTTTTCACCAAATTTGTTAAGACTATGTGCTAGGATCTTGTTATAATTTAATTAGGACTTTCATTGAAATTGAAAAATTAGTCTATAAATATGTTGATAATTAAGACTAATTGATGCTATCATAATTATTTAGAAAAAGTTGCATAAAATAAGTGGCTCTTAGAAGAGTTTTATGTTATTTTCTGGGCCACGTTTGTCTTTGAGCCATATTCCTTGTTATTTTTTCATTTTCAATAGTTCTATTCGAAACAATCAAAATAAAGCATTATGTTCAATTTTTGTAAAACTGGAAGTCTAGAGCTGAAAAATTCTCATTTTAATGCTTATGATACGTATTAACAATTCAATTTCAACCAATATTATGTACCAATTGCTTGAATGTTGTTTATATATAAAATCATTTTGGCATATTCATGGTTAAGAGTTTTTTTTTTTTTGATAGGCAAATGTTAGTGGTTAGTTTGTTAGAGGGGAGGGGAATTTTGTTAGTGGCAAGGATCTGAGCCCTGCACCTCCTGCTTGCAACTCCTTCATGTCCCTTGGCTCAACCACTGAGCCACCTACATGGGACTATTCATGGTTAAGTGTGAATTGCAACCTCGTTCAACAATATATGGTTTATATTTGTTTGATCAGGTTCTGAGGATAATTTTAAGAGTTTCCACTTTCCATTCTCATTTGTTTAAGGATTATAATGTCTTTTCCTTAACTAGTGTTAAAAATTTGACACTTCAATCTACAATGGTAAATAATATTTTTGAACATCCTGTCAAATTATGATCGTGGTTTTTCATCTTTTTTTTGGGATTTGACTTCCTAATTCTTGTGTCCATTGTTATGTCTTTCTTAGGATACTAAATAGACTATTTCCATGAATAATAAAAGGATGTTAACTACTCAAGTCAAATCCCCTACACAAGCACAATGGTAGGCTCACTTAAATTTCTTATCTTTATTTTATAATGATGATGTGCTTTTTTGTTCTTCTTTATCATTCAATGTATGTACTAAGTACATATATTCGATGCCTATATTTTGCATTGCATTAATAGATGAGTTTTGTTGTATAGACGATGGTTCCTATTACCTTCATAGCCCTGCGTATATATATTTTTTAACTTTTTATTTATGGTTCAAGGAGATATTAATAGTGTGATTTTTACAATCGGTTTGTTACTATGTATTTACTTATTCACTTATTATATTCTAGATCACATAGCTATTTATTTTATAATTTGGATTTACTAGACTTATTATGTCATGTTTCTTTTCATTAAATAATTTCTCTGCCACTAGCTAGATACTAGAAGACTTTAGACCTGCTTTTTTCACATGAAAAGCTTTTATCGTGTTGGTGTCTTTTCTTGGTTGATTTAATTCACTTTAAAAGGGGACACATTATTGTACAGATTTATTCCTGAACCTTTTGCATGTTTATCATTTACTAGATTTCAAATTACCTCCCATTTTCCTTATATAAATAAAGTTAAAGAATTGTGATGCTTTTCAATTCTTTTGGAAATTGAGGAAGTTTGAAACAATACCTATGATTTTGAAGATAAAAATGTATTCAAAAGTTAAAAAGAAAAAAATTATTAAACATGTGGTTTTTGTTGCTTTGCAGGGGTAACCTGGGAATAAATCAACACTTAGATGAGTCAAATGCTATGTGTGTTTGAAAATGGATTTTTCCTTCTATGTGTGTTGTCGTAGTTGACAGTGGCTCCTATTTTGTTCTTTAAATTTCAAACCATGGTTAGTAAGAGAGCTTTGCTATCTCGTTGTAGTGGAAGTACAATTCAACCTTTATTTTACTAGATGATAAATAGTTTGTAAGATTTAGTATATATTAAGAAGAAGAAAAAATATAGTATTTTTATTATCTTGTTTGTCGTTAGTGTGAAAAAGTTAGTGTAAAAAGTTTTATATTGACATGGGATTCAATTTAAAAAAAGTACATTTGAGCTCCCTAGTACTTAAATTTGATAAACTCGGCACTAAAATATCATTATTTAGAAAAATAAACAAAATAATCTTTTATATCCCTTACAAAAAAATTTCACACATGGGTGTGTGGTATTTCAAGTGCTTGAACCATGCATAGATTATTATATTAAATCACTGACCGTTTCAAGCTTTAAAATTAAGATAATTAAAGAAATTGACTATGATAGCTTTTTTTTTATTGGTAGTCAACAGGGGGATTAACCCCACAGAAAAAAAAACAAAACCAAAAACCCTTGGGAAAACAAATAACAGCGTTCAAAATAAAACTAGGAACAAAATAAAATATCCTACTACAAGAATCTAAGTTGAGCCCAAACTTAGCCTAACCATCAGCAACTTAATTAGCCTCTCTATGGGAATGCATAATGATAGACTCATGAAACGACCGCATCAAGAACTGAATATCACTCACCTAAATTTTAAAGAGGGTGTTGCGAAGAGCACCCAGACTGAACAAGATTAATCGCGGTCGAAGAATCAGACTCAACGAGGCTTTATCAAACCCATTGAGTAACATAATTTTAATCCCATAAAAATAGCCAAAATTTTTGCTGTAGTTATGGAACACAGATGAATATTTGAAGAAAAACCAAAGAGAAAACCACCGTGGTAGTCCCTGTACACTCCACCTGTAGACGCTAGACCCCTTAATCTCGCAACCACCCATCACAATTCAACTTAACCCAACCTAACTGAGGTGCATTCCACCAAATGAGACGATCTAAATTCACAACACTTGGGATTTTCCCCATCTTATCCACAACTTCCAGGTTCAAAGACACAGCCTTGCAACGAGAATTAATAGGATGAATAAAATCAGGAATCCCATGGGTTTTTATTTCAAAAATTCTCTCGATTCATGCAATGAATTGTAGGGCCAAGACCACGAAATGCACTAGAACATTTTTTTTTACGAAACATACCATAGCAAATTAAGAGATAATTTTACGTATAAAAAGTGATAAATTTCCATTGTTCTCACACTGTATAGAAAGTGATTGACTTCAATCAACCTCGTTATCATTATTCATTGAAAATATTAATTGGTTTCATTGGTTTTAATAGAACCAAATAAAATTACTAAAAGTTTTACTCAATGAACATCGAATAGATATGTTACAAAGAGCTGTCAATGCGTATACAATGCTTCTTTCCACCACAACTACAACCATATCAATAACCATAGGCAGATTTACATTAGAGTGAGGGTGTACAAGTGCACCCCCTTATTTTAAAAAAGGTCCTAGGTATGCCACCGTCCATAATGACACCGGCACCACAGCACCAAGGGCATCACGTCGAAAACCACACAATCAAAAATTGCGAATACCATACCCATGTTAATCAAGGAAATCACAGTCGCTGGATATTTACGTTGGTCGTTGTTAGCACAAACCATAGAGCAAAGCATAATAGAGAGGGAGACGAAATATAAGACATCATCGACAACTTCCATTTGACCAAACTTGTAACAGTGATATGTGAATCAGGTTTTGTTGCCTTGCTCATGGATCTAGAACACACAAAATAGCATAACAAGTTTAATAAACAAAAACAAAAACAAAAAAATATGAGATTGGCAATATAAATAGTATTAGTTTGAGTAGGATGAAGTCACAATTGACATACCCCCCTCCATACCATCATAATAATCAATTCAATCACATAAATATATGTTTGCAAACATATATGAGAATGAGAGATAAATAATGAAAAACCACTTTTGAAACTTTCTGCAAACCCAAGTTTGCGGTGGTAGATAGACTCACGCAACTTTGAGAAACGAGATTATTGTTTGTGGTGTCAAAGTGGTGGATGCAACCATATATTTATAGGGAGTTTATGGTAATCTCTTTGTGAAAGACGGTGTTAATGTCTTATATGGCTAAAGATGGGGTTGGTGTGAGATTAAATTTTCAATTTTTTATGTTGAAACGTAAAGCAAGTATTTTCAACAAAACAATCTAATAAATCGATATTATATGTATGAGCATAATAAATCATGAATATGTTAACATGTTGATCATTGATTTCACCATCAATGAATGAAATATTTTATTTTACCCTTTAAGATAATAACATAACCAAATCCTGATTTTTTATCTTTACACGGAAATTTAATGCGTATCTTTTATTGTATCTATTAAATAAATACGATTTTTCTAACGTGTGCAACCTTGCACACGATAAGAATCATTAATTGTTCACTTTTTTTACCTTATTAATTATTCACTTTCATTTTTATTTTATAAATTCACATTTATGTAATCTCTCTCCACTCACAAAATAGGAAACAAGATAATTAGTAAGGAAAAATGTGAGCAATTAATGGTCCTTATCGTGTGCAAAGTTGCACACTTTAGAAAAATCCAAATAAATATAATAACATTAATTTCTTTATAATTATATAGAAAATATAAATGGACACCAAAAAAAGAAAACAATTAATTATATCAAGATTAAATGAAATTTTAAATACAGATTTTGTAACATAAGATATATACTTTAAAACAGAAAAATCATGAATTATAATCATTTATTAAAAAACTAAAAAAGGATCAATATCTAAATATGGAAAATAAATTTCAAAATTATTTAAACGTTAATATTATTTTTAATCATATTTTTTTTCGCTTTTTAAAGCCAATATCCAACTTTAAAAAAATATATCCTAAAAATTTAATGATTGGAGTTCGATAGCTTTTTATAAGTACTTAAGGTTGATATATGTTCTTTAATCTTTTTTTTTTGTTTAGCTTTATTTAGACACTGACATTTGAAATTAGGTATGGCAATAGAATCCGAACCCGCGGGTACTCACCCGACACAGACATGATTTTGACGGGAAAAACCCGCTTTGACCGGGGGTGGGGCGGGGGTGGGGATATCGATACCCGACCCGAACCCGCTCGGCTAAATATAAATTGTTAATTTTTATTTTATTTTATGCATGTATGCTCATTCATGTTGTTTCATATATTTTGTTTACTTTTAATTTAATCTTTTTAATAGAAAATTTTATTTTGATGTTTTTTTATCATTGTATAATAATTATGATTTTATTTTATTAATTATCATAAATATAATTTTTCAATTTTTCTACTTATATGGAGCGGAGTCGGGGGCCCGTGCGGAAACCCGACCCTATCGGGACCGGGATGGGAAAGGCAAAACTCGAACCCGTTAGAAAGGGGGACGGGGACAGGGACGGGGACGGAGTCGGGGGCCCTTGCCATGCCTATTTGAAATGGCATCACAGTGGAATTTCCTTACAACAATTATCACGTGGACTAAGAACACAGGCACAAGCATCTCAGTTCATGGTTATTCCCCGGGTTTATCACCAAATTGCACATTGTATTGCTTCTTTTATTTTCAATGAAATGTATTAGATTTTTTTGTTAGAAAACAACTACAGAAAAACTTTACTTTTGTGTAAAATGAAAACTTTACTTTTTTTCTAGAAATGGGAGATTTAAAATTTAAAAAAATAAAGAGAGAATATATTTGCTTTTTCTAAAAAAATTAATATTAATATACTAAATTTGTAAAGTTTGGTGTGAAAAGAATAAACGTTTATGGGAAACATTAATTTATAGCAATATATTAAAGTGAATCAGTAAGTTTAAAATTTTCATTTTAATTGAGTAAAAAAAAATCATTTTAATTTAAAGTAATTATTGATCACCTTAACGTGAAAATATTAGTTTGGACAGTAAGAATGTGTACTATTAAAAGATCACGTCCAAGTTCATAACCACAATTCTTTGGAAATTTTTATTTTATAAAATTTTAATATTTTAACAATATTACTGCATATTAATTTAATCACAAATGTACTTATTAAGGATAATTTAATAATATATTTTTTTCCAATTTATTTAAAAATTTTAAATTTGATTTGAATGATAAAAATTAAAAACTATTTTAGTGGTGGTTTGTGTGATATATTTTTTATAGTCACTTTGACTTTTTTATATTTTTTATAATTCACTTCAAAGGCTTTTACTTTTTAAAATTTTAAAAGTTAACTGGCTTACTTTTTTTAAGACAAAAGTTAACTGACTTACATAGAAAACTAATTTAATGATAATTTATGTCATATGCTTTTTTAATCTGTTTATATTTTCTTTCTTTTTATATTTTAAAATTCAACTAGTAACTATCCTATGTATATTGTACAAATATTTGCAATATAAAGATAAACTAGTGTAACAAGGCACGGGCACGGGTATCGACTATACAATATTTATTTTTTAATTTTTTATGGTGTTTTCTACTATTTTTATGTTTTCTAACTTTCTCTACCAAAAGTTTTAGAAAGGTAACTTCAATAGATATGAATATCAACATGTGAATAATTATATAGTTTTATCTAGCTAATATAATATATATATGTCTTATATTATCCTAAGTGTCATAGACATATTTTTTAATAAATATAAAATTATAGGGATACGGGAAATTTTTTAAATTCAGGATACGGGTACGGCCTAGATATGTTTAAAAATTTTATTAAAATTTTTATATAGACACAATGTCGTAAATAATAATTTTTAACTATTTAATATTATATATTTTGTAATGTATTAAATAATATTTGTATATTAAATTTATTGGTTCAGGTACCATTTGTTCAATTATAATAAATAATAATAATAATAATAATAAAACAATATTTTTTTCAAAAATAATAATAGTAATTATAAATTATAATTATTATTAATGTTATTATTATCATCAACAAAGCAATATTTATTTAGTGAGATAATTTGCTTTGTACGTCACTGTCTATTAGCTAGAGTTGGTAAACAAAAAAAAGAGTGCACTATCTATCTAGAGTCTTCTGCCATGTCTTGTCCTATCCACCATTTCTTTCAAAGAAAAGTATTTATTTTGAAAAAGAAGAAGAAAAAGAAACAGAGAATAAGAAGCAGTATAAAAAAAAATCGAAGCAATAGAAATAGAAGGCGAACCTTGCCAAACAACATAAAAAGTACATGAAACAGTAAAAGAAAAATGAGAACAAAAAAAAATACCATAGAATAAGAAAGGGGGAAAAATAATATCATTCGAACTTGTAAAAAAATGAGTGTTTTAAATTTAAAATTTTTTATTGCTATTTTACAATCACAAAAAATTTAAAAAGTGCAAGCATCAAAACAATAGAATTTTAATTTTTAAAGTAATAAATTTATAATAATCTATATTATTAATTTTGAATTTTTTAAATTCATCCAGAAAATAATTATCATTTCAATGTTTAAATTTAGATCTGAAATGAATATTGTTCAAATTTAAATTGAATGGCAAATCAAACAATATTTTATCCTTTATATATTTAAATTTAATTATGGTTGGAACATTTATATTATTTACGTTTAATGTTAAAAAAAATTAAATTTACTATGAATAATTATTAAGATGATGACACGTGATATAATTCTTTTATATAAATGGCATTATAAACATAGATATAGATATATTAAAATTCATAATTTAACATCATAAAATTCAAAATTGAAATATCCTCTAGAATTAAATTCAAAACCTTATTTTATACAAATAAAAAATAGATTATAGATTAATTTAATTTAAGAAGATAATTTTATTTAAATAGAAATTTAAGAGGATAATTTTATTTAAATAGACTTTGTTTTAATAGTCAAACTGGAATGAATATTGTGTAGACACCTAGCATAACAACATGTAACAAAACATTCTTTTATATTATAATAATAATAATAATAATAATAATAATAATAATAATATATGAATTATTGAATTATTGAGATAATAAAATTAATAGGTGTAGAGAGAACATATATAACAATATGCTCTAAAATAAACTAACCTAATTTGAAATTTGAAAGTTAAAATATATCGAAGAATTAAAATATATTATGAATGAATTTGGTGGTGACACTTGGCATAACAAACTTAGAATAGATAGAAGATAATAGATAAATATATAATAAATTTGTTTTAAATATATTAATTAATATATTAAATTAGTTTAAATAGAATTTGTTTTAATTTTTAAACTGAAATAAATGTGGTCTTGCCACATAGTGATAGATTGATTGATTGATAATTGATTGATTTCAAAATAAATTTAAAAACATATCTATCAAATTTTTAATAGAAGGGTTGTTAACGATTTTATATTTTAAAATCAAATTTTGAAATAACTTTAAAAAATACAAATATTAAATATTAAATAGAAGGACTGTTAATGATTTTTTGGACTTAAAAGTTTTATTGATTTCAAATTTATTTGAATATAAAAACTCGTTGAAATTAAAATATTTTGAATTATTTAAGTGGTGACACGTGGCATGAAACTGCTAATATAATTAATAGATTAAATAATTAATATCTAAGTTTTAGAATTTAAAAGTAGGAATATGTTAGTTGAAAATCGAAAATCTTCTTTGATAATATATAATAGATAATAGATAATTGATTTCAATTTTAATTATATCTATCATAGATTTAATTTTAAATCGTTTTAATTTATTTTAAAAATAATAAATTAATCTATTTGATTCAATTTAAATGAAAGTATTTCAATTTATTTTAAAATTTCTAAACTAATTAAAAAATCATTTTAATTTATTTTAAATTCATCTACATGTTTAAATTTAAAATAAAATATTTTGCAAAATAATTAAAAAATCAAAATCTAAATAAAAAATTGTATTAATTTATTTTATAAAATATATCTATCATATTATATTTTTAAATAATTTTAATTTATTTGAAAAGTAATAAATTAATTTAAATAGAATTCATTTTAAAATAATAACTGATTCAAATAGATTTTGAATTTAAAAATAGATAATAAATGATTCATTTTAAAAATAGATTTTTTTAATGAAATAATTAAAATAATTGTGGGGGTGACACGTGGCATAACCGAATATAACAAAACCATATTATATATATATATATATATATATATATATATATATAATTGATGTTTTTTTCCCACAAAAAATAATTTTTTAAAAATAAAAATAATCCTTTGCAAGATAAATATATTTTTAATTTTTAATTTTTGAAGATGTTTAGAATTAATCCAAATAATTGAAAGATAATTTAATAATTATTACAAATACTTTATTATAATGTTGATTGGATAAATTTGAACATTGATTTCAAAATTTAGGAAAGTCAATATCTCCTTTAAAAGCATAACCATACAAGAAGAAAATTAATATTAATTGGATTTGATTTAGTTTAACATAAAATTCAAAAAATATGTCATAATATTACACCAAAAAAAATGTCATAATATAAGAAAAATACATGGATTTATAGGGGAAAAATAACGCGGTTTTGTAACACTGAGAATAAAAATTTATATTTAATATTGATATTTTCCACAATGAACCTATACTCGATGAAAAGTTTTTTTTTAGGCGTACTCAATGGAAAGTTTGTTTTTCGGACAAATTATTCACCGAAAAGTTAGTCATGTATAGATCCATGCATGATTTTGAATATTCATATTGTCCAATAATAATTTGTGTATATGCATATCATTTATTAATATAGACTCTAATTAATGGTAATAGAATGCTGTAAAAGAAACCCCAAGGAGTTGGCCTAGTGAAGCATGAGAGGACTTGTATCCGACATGTCGCGGGTTCGAGTCCCCACTAGTCATTTTGTGGTGAGATAAATGTAAGGCTAAATTATACTTTTAGTCCCTTATGTTTATTTTAGATTTCAATTTGGTCTCTTATGTATTATTTGTTCCGAATTGGTCCATTATGTCTAAAGATTATACCAATTTGGCCCCTCTGTTACAAAGTGGTCCCTTATGATTGTTACAACTGGAATGATCCATACTCCAGCCCATCTGACTAGTTACATTTTTGCAGCTAGGGGTGGACATGAGTCGGCTTGGGTCGGATTTGAAGTGTTTAAAGGCTCAACTCAATCAAATATCAACGGGTTGTGTCGAGTCAGTTTAGTCAAAAAAATTACGTAACCCGAACCAACCCAACTTGACCTCATATGGATTGGTTTGGATCGGGTTAACGATTTTATTATTAAAATACTCATTTCTCAGGGAAAAAATTGAAAAAATTGAAAACAAATAGAAAAAAAATATTTATGAAGAAAAAAAATACTATCAATGCCTTAAACATTAATATTTTCAACATTCACCTAGTTTGACTAAAAACAACAAATATACAACACAATATTTCATATTTCATAATACATGACGTTTGCAGAGCGACATATTTCAAATTTCAAAATATATTTCATATTTCATATTATATATAAATCATTCCAAATAAAAACACATATCTCATATTCCAAATACGCGACTCAACATTCACCTAGGATTATAGGAAAAAAGGCACTTCGTATAATATACGCAATGCGTTCACTTATTAAATAAAAAAAGGTCATGCGTTCATTTACCGTGGGTTAGGTTGGGTTGCTCAGGTTAGTAATCTTCAGATCCGACACTCAATCCATAGCCTTTGGGTTTGCTTCTTTTAAAACATACTCAACCCAATGACTCAAATCGACCCAAATTTTTTGGGTTGAGTTGAATTGGGTAGGTTGGGTTTGTGGGTTGACTCGTTCTCATGCCCACCTCTTTTTGCAACAATTAAATGTCAACATTATTATCCAGCCAATGAAGGAATGAGTTTATGTGGCACAATAACCTAAATTTGAGAGCAATAATGAATCACTAGTTTGTAAACTCAATAAAGCTATTTATGGGCTGGGATAGGCACCTGAGGTATGGTCTGAGTGCCTAAAAGGAATTTTGCTTCTATTCGGGTTCAAAAATAGCAAGGGACGTGATCTATCATAAAAGATCTTCGACAACCACAAAAAGCATATTTCTAAATTTTGCAATTATTTACTCACTCTAAAGGCACAAATGTAGTCTACCCTTCTAGTTTATAATAATGACATTATAGTCATTGGGAGTTCTACTTCTCTTGATCCAACAGGCAACAACTCGTGACCATGCTAAATTTTGTACTTGCCTTAAAATAGTTGGGCGATCTTCATTATTTCTTAGACATTAAAGTTCATTCTTTTCCAAATGGTTCTCTTCTTTTGCTTCAAAGTAAATACATTTATGATTTATTAGAAAAATCAATATGCAAGGATGAGACTAAAACTTTTCCTTCTTCTATGGTTAATGGCCGTAAATTATCCCATGAAGGGGGTTGATTGCCTACATGCATGATCCATCTTTGTACGTATTAGATTAATACTTGGTGCTTTGCAATACATAACTTGGGCTAAGCTATGTCACACACACTTTTCTATAATTTCCTTCTTCTCTTTACGAGCTTGTGACAATTGAGAAATTAAATGACATATGGATTAATGTTTTATAGATTTATGATTGTGTTCAAAGCAAATTGATATATGCTTGGATAAACTTCCCAAGTTGCAACATTCTGTTTTGAAAAAGAAGACACTATTTGACAAAGAAAAACATGAAATAAAGATCACCTTTATGTTGTATTATTAAGTCAGTAGTAAACCTAATAATTTAATTAAGATTTATGCAAGAATATTATGTTGATAATTTCATTCTTCGTCTTAATTGATACATCATTGTTTTTGGAGACGAAGTTATTGGAAGCTAGGGACTAGGGAAGGCACAGAAATGTAGCATTTATCAATAATGATTATGACAAAATAATATTTACATTTTGTTGTGTGTAGAGCTCCTCCTTTGGAAGCTGCTATGGTAGTTCATAGGGTCAAATGAAAATTCCTATGGTCTCTGTAATAGAATAAGAGCATTGATAGAATTTCCTGTCTTATTTACATGTGAATACGCAATTAACATCTACTGTAGTAAGACAATCAACTGTAGTAAGACAACCATATGATCTCTCAGCTTCCATTTAGTCAATAGTAAATAGCTTTTCACCAAGTTTGTTAAGACTGTGTGCTAGTCTTGTTATAATTTAATTAGGACTATCATTGAAATTGAAAAATTAGTCTACCAATAAGTTGATAATTAAGACTATTTGATGCTATCATAATTAGCAAAAGTTGCATAAAATAAGTGGCTCTTAGAAGAGTGTTGGCCACGTTTGTCTTTGAGGCATATTCCTTGTTATTTTTTCATTTTCCATAGTTCTATTCGAAACAATCAAAATAAAGCATTAGGTTAATTTTTGTAAAACTAGAAGTCTAGAGCTGAAAAATCCTCATTTTAATGCTTATGATACGTGTTAACAATTCAATTTCAACCAATATTATGTACCAATTGCATGAATGTTGTTTATACATAAAATCATTTTGGCATTGCAACCTCGTTCAACAAATATGGTTTATATGTGTTTCATCAGGTTCTGAGGGTATTTAAGAGATTCCACTTTCCATTATCATTTGTTTAAGGATTATAATCTCTTTTCCTTAACTAGTGTTATAACTTTGACACTTCAATCTACAATGGTAAATAATATTTTTGAACATCCTGTCATATTAAGATCGTGGTTTTTTTTTTTTTGGGACTTGGCTTCCTAATTCTTGTGTCTATTGTTATGTCTTTCTTAGGCTACTAAATTGACTATTTTCATGAATGATAAAAAGGGTGTTAACTACTCAGGTCTACACAAGCACAGCAAATGGTAGGCTCACTTAAATTCATTTTCTTTATTTTATAATGATGATGTGCTTCTTTGTTCTTCTTTATCATTCAATGTATGTACTAAGTACATATATTCGATGCTTATTTTTTGTATTGCATTAATAAAATCTATAGATGAGTTTTGTTGTAAAGACGAAGGTATACCTGTTACCTTCATAGCCCTGCTTATATATACTTTTTAACTTTTTATTTATGGTTCAAGGAGATATTAATAGTGTGATTTTTACGATCGATTTGTTACTATGTCTTTACATTCACTTATTATATTCTTGATCACATAGCTATTTGTTTTATAATTTGGATTTACTAGACTATTTATTTTCTTTAAATAATTATAATTTCTCTGCCACTCGCATGATACTAGAAGATTTTAGACCTACTTTTTTCATAGGAAAAGCTTTTATCGTGTTGGTGTCTTTTCCTTGTTTGATTTAATTCACTTAAAAAGGGAACACATTATTGTGCAGATTTATTTCTAAATCTTTTGCACGTTAATTTATCATTTACTAGATTTCAAATTACCACCCATTTTCCTTATATAAATAAAGTTAAAGATTTGTGATGCTTTTCAATTCTTTTGGAAATTGAGGAAGTTTGAAACAATATCTATGCTTTTGATGATAAAAATCTATTCAAAAGTTAAAAAGAAAAAAAACTTATTAAACACATGGATTTTGTTGCTTTACAGGGGGAACTTGAGAATAAATCAACACTTAGATAAGTCAAATGATGTGTGTTTGAAAATGGATTTTCCCTTTCATGTGTGTTGTCGTAGTTGATAGTGGCTCCTATTTTGTTCTTTAAATTTCAAACCATGGTTAGTAAGAGAACTTTGCTATCTCGTTGTGGTGGAAGTACAATTCAACCTTTATTTTACTATATGATAAATAGTTTGTAAGATATAGTATATATTAAGAAGAAAAAAGTAATATTGCATTTTTATTATCTTGTTTGTCATCATTGTGAAAAACTCGACATTAAAATATCAATATTTCAAAAAATAAACAAAATAATCTTTCATATGCCTTGCAAAAAAAATTCACACATGGGTGTGTGGCATTTCGTGTGACATCCGAGGCTGACGAGGGCAGGGAGTGATCGCCAGTGCATCGGCAGTTGACACGAACAAAGAGCGGCTCCTGGCAGCTTCCAGTGAAGGGGCATATGAATGAACTGAATACACATCGGAATGAGAGGGATCTTGAGACTGTGCAACTATATAGTTGAAGGAAGGCTTGAAAGAATTGATTTGTACTACCTATACCGATAAATGCATTATCTTTTCGGGAGTCCGGAACATAAGAACTCCATAGTAAAGCGTGATTGACTTGGATCATTTATGCAATGGGTGACCTCCTGGGAAGCACCTCAGGATGTGTGTGAGTGAGGACAAAGCACACAAAAAAGACTCATGTTGGTTTGTGGGGACAGTCGTCAGTCCTAAAAGCAGTCCGGGATGTTACATTTCGAGTGCTTGAACCATGCATAGATTATTATGTATGAGTTTAACATTAAATCACTGACTGTTTTGAGCTTGAAAATTAAGGTAATTAAAAAAGTTGACTATGATAGCTTTTTTTATTGGTAGTCAATTGGGGATTAACCCCACGGAAACAACAAACAACTAAAAACCCCTGGGAAAACAAATAACAACGTTCAAAATAAAACTAGGAACAAAATAAAATATCCTACTACAAGAATGTAAGTTAAGCCCAACCTTAGCTAGACCATCAGCAACTTGATTAGCCTCTATGGGAATGCATAATATTAGACTCGTGAAACGACCACATTAAGAATTGAATATCATCCACCCAAATTGTAAAGAGGGTGCTGCAAAGAGCACCCAGACTGAATAAGATTAATCGCGCTCAACAAATCAGACTCAATGAAGGCTTTATCAAACTCCTTGAGTAACATAATTTTAATCCCCATAAAAATAGCCAAAAGTTCTGTTGTAGTTATGGAACACGTATGAATATTTGAAGAAAAACCAAAGAGAAAACCATTGTGGTAGTCCCAGCACACTCCACCTATAGATGCTAGACCCCCAAATCTAGCAACCGCCCCATCACAATTCAACTTAACCCAACCTAATTGAGGTGCATTCCACCAAATGAGACGATCTAAATCCACAACACCTTGGATTTTTCCCATCTTTCCCGCAACTTCGAGGCTCAAAGACACAACCTTACAATGAGAATTAATAGGATGAATAACATCAGAAATCCCAAGGGTTTTTATTTCAAAAATTCTCTCTATTCATGCAATGAATTGTAGGGCCAAGACCAGGAAATGACACCAGAACATTTTTTTTTACGAAACACACCATAGCAATTTAAGAGGCATGAAAAGTGATAAATTTCCATTAGTCTCACAATGTATAGAAAGTGATTGACTTCAATCAACCTCATTATCATTATTCCAATCAACCTCATTATCATTATTCAATGAAAATATTAATTGGTTTCATCAGTTTTAATAGAAACCAAATAAAATTACTAAAAATTTTATTCAACGAACATCGAATAGATATGCTACAAAGAGCTAAAAATATGTATACAATGCTTCTTTCCACCACAACTACAACCATATCCATAACCATAGGCGGATTTACATTAGAGTGAGGGTGTGCAAGTGAACCCCCTCATTTTAAAAAAAAATCACAAGTAAATTCTCTTTTTTTTTTTACAAAAAATTACATGTAAAATCTTACATTTTTGTATTTTACGTAATTGAACCCATCGACTATAGGTTTTATATTCTATGCCCAGATACAAGGTCATGAGTACGCCACGTCCATAATGACACCGGCACCACAAAGACTAAAGGTATCACGGCGAAAACCACACAATCAAAAATTGTGAACGTCATACCCATGTTAATCGGAAATCACAAGTCATGGATATTTACGGTCATTGTTAGCATAAACAATAGAGCAAAGCGTAATAGAGAAGGAGACGAAATATAAGACATCATCGACAACTTCCATTTGATCAAACTTGTAACAGTGATATGTGAATCAGGTTTTGTTGCCTTGCCCATGGATCTAGAACACACAAAATAGCATAACAAGTTAAAAAAAATCTGAGATAGGTAATATAAATAGTATTAGTTTGAGTAGGATGAAGTTGCAATTGACGTACTCTATACCATCATAATAATTAATTCAATCATACAAATATATGTTTGCAAACATATATGAGAATGCGAGATAAATAATGAAAAACCACTTTTGAAACTTTCTGCAGACCCAAGTTAGCGGTGGTAGATAGACTCACGCAACTTTGAGAAATGAGATTATTGTTAGTGGTGTCAAAGTGGTGGATGCAACCATATATTTATAGGGAGTTCATGGTAATCTCATTGTGAAAGGGGGTGTTAACGTGTTATATGGCTAAAGAAGGGGTTGGTGTGAGGTTAAATTTTCAATTTTTTATGTTGAAACGTAAAGCAAGTATTTTTAACAAAACAATCTAATAAATCGATATTATATGTATGAGCATAATAAATCACGAATGTGTTAAAATGTTGATCATTGATTTCACCATCAATGAACGAAATATTTTATTTTACCCTCTAAGATAATAACATAACCAAATCCTATATTTTTATCTTTACCAGGAAATTTAATGTGTATCTTTTATTGTATCCATTAAATAAATATAATAACATTAATTTCTTAATAATTATATAGAAAATATAAATGGACACCAAAAAAAGAAAACAATTAATTATATCAAGATAACATGAAATTTTAAATATAGATTTTGTAACATAAGATATATACTTTAAGACAGAAAAATCATGAATTAAAATCATTTATTAAAAAACTTAAAAAGGATTATATATATAATATCTAAATATGGAAAATAAATTTCAAAATTATTTAAATCTTAATTATTATTTTTAATCATCTATTTTTTCACTTTTCAAAGCCAATATCCAACTTTAAAAAAAAAAATCATGTCCTAAAAATTTAATGATTGGAGTTCGATAGCTTTTTATAACTACTTAAGGTTGATATGTGTCCTTCAATCTTTTTTTTGTTCAAGGTTATCCATACACTGGCATTTGAAATGACATTAAGTAAAATTTCCTTACAACAGTTATTACGTGGACTAAGCACACGGACAAATTCCATATTGTTTTGCTTTTTTTATTTTCAATGAAATGCATTAGATTTTTTTTTGTCAGAAAACAACTACATAAAAACTTTACTTTTTTTGTGTAAAAAAAAAACTTTACTTTTTCTAGAAATGGGAGATTTAAAATTTAAAATAATAAGTGATATCTAAGATGAATCATTAATTAAATGGTTCACCAGTAAACTATGATTAATAAACCGTTGGATTTATTGTAAAATAATAAAAGGTCCAGATTCATTACCATCTGTTCAAGTTGCAAGTATATTATACTTATAAAATTATAATTAGAAATTGCAATTTGGTCCCTGCCTTTCTTTTCCAATCTAAAGGTTTACTCCTACCTTTCCAACATTCCCACATCGATCTCCCAGCTATTTCTCATAAATCTTCTTTATGGGCAGCATCTGAGGGGGACTCGTTGGCAAAACACGATGCTACACCTGATATAACGCATTCCAACATTCATTGGACTTCTGATATTGCAGCATCCATTCAGTGGCCATTTCGTATTCAATTGTATTGGTCTGGGAACAATGTGATGTTGATACTGCAGTTCTCTAAAAAAAACAAATAACAATTAGCAAGTTGAGTTGGGCTACCATCTCCCAGTTTTGCTTTTGAAACGCAACTCTATCAATGGCCAAATGGCCGGTGAATTTGCTTTGCTTGCCCTGATCTCTAAGTTTTCCCTTCCAGGCACTCACAACCCGGTAGGAACCTACAAAAAGTATTATGCAGAACAATGTCGTCCAATGTTTGAAATGCTTCAGAAAATTAGAGCCATCTAATATTTAAAGACAATTCTTTCTTTCCATTGCAATAACAGACGGTAGAAGACTGTATGCTAAAAGAAGAATGCATACGGTTTGCATTATTCAATCATTCTTCCATTATCAACTATAGAATGTTGCAAGGTTCCAAGCTTGGTGCAAAATCCTTGTTTTTTATTAATTATTTCTCTAACAAAATTGTGAAGAAATATAAACTAAAGTTACTCAGCCATTGTTCCATGATGACTTCAAATCTGAATTAGAAGTCTCATTATGTGGTTTGCAACTTTGCATCTACCTAATTACCTATTAAAGTTCTCTGACCTGGTACTAATAGAATATTAAAGCCATTCAGCTTACAAGCTCAAGGCTCTAGAATAAGTAAATTATTTATTCAATCAAGCCCAACTCTGATTGAAACATTATCATTACAATAAAGGTGAGAAAAAAAATTTGTTCATGCATTGAAGGTGCTGCAAACAAATGGCTGAAACCTAACTTTGTATGCTTCATCAGTGAGAGCCACACGCCTGTTCCCCTTACTATCAACAAAGACCCCAACATTCCTGCACAAGGGCTTGCAAAAATCACACTGTAGGGCAAAACACAAGCTTATAGTCATCTTCATACTTCTCGATCTTGAACCAATTGTTGATGGTATCCTTGCCAAGGTTTCCCAATTCACCACTGGTAGTCACAAACCACTGTCCAGTTGAATCAAAAGTGGAGCACCCTTAGGGTTTTTCCCCTGGCCGCCGCACCGGTGCGGTCCACCGCCGTGTTCTGAGCGACTTCCCTGCAGCACGCAGCGCCTCCACAACTGTGCACTGCACTTTTCACGAACTTAGATCTATATATAGAATTATTCAGAAATGGATTAACTTTTCTATTTGAAATTTTAGATCTAGAGAACGATTTCCATGGCGATTCCAAAACCACTGAGGCAGACGTCCTTGCTCGAATCGACGACGGGGGAAGTAGAGACACACCAACGTCGACCCCGCAAGCAACCCCTTCGTTCGCCTTGGCCTTCCTGCTCTGTCCCCAATCACGTGAAAACCCTCGATCTACTATGCTGCCGTGTTCCCACAAGTGTGTCTTGCAAGCAGGGGCATTAAGCAATTTGTCAAAATTTAAAAGAGTCCTTAAAAAAATTATATATTACGAATTTGACCCCAAAAATACCTATTTTTATAAGTTATTTTTCGTCTCCATCCGTGAACCACATGTAAAAGTCTTCACCATAGAAGCCACCAAAAAAATAAAGAAAGAATGTATTAAATTAAAATTAATGGTTTGACTTCTCTGCACATTTGCTTTTCCTAAAAAAATTAATATTAATATACTAAATTTGAAAAAAAAAACTTTACTTTTTCTTGAAATGGGAGATTTAAAATTTTAAAAAATAAAGAGAGAATGTATTAAATTAAAATTAATGGTTTGACTTCTCTGCACATTTTCTTTTTCTAAAAAAATTAATATTAATATATTAAGTTTGAAAAAAAAAACTTTGCTTTTTCTAGAAATGGGAGATTTAAAATTTAAAAAAATAAAGAGAGAATGTATTAAATTAAAATTAATTGTTTGACTTCTCTGCACATTTGCTTTTTCTAAAAAAATTAACATTAATATACTAAATTTGTAAAGTTTGGTGTGAAAAGAATAAACGTTTATGGGAAACATTAATTTATAGCAATATATTAAAGTGAATCAGTAAGTTTAAAATTTTCATTTTAATTGAGTCAAAAAAAAATCATTTTAATTTAAAGTAATTATTGATCACGTCCAAGTTCATAACCACAATTCTTTGTAACTTTTTATTTTATAAAATTTTAATATTTTAACAATGTTACCACATATTAATTTAATCACAAATGTACTTGTTAACAAATATTAAGGATACTTTAATAATATATGTTTTTCCAATTTATTTTAAAATTTTAAATTTGGTTTGACTGATAAAAATTACAAACTATTTCAGTGGTGGTTTGTGTGATATATTTTTTATAGTCACTTTGTGTAACACCCAAGTGTATGCCTAAGTTCATAAATATGAGACTAATTATTCTTGTGAAATTTTAATTGATAAAATTACTCAAGGTTTAATTAGGGACCTTAGAATAAATTAAGGAATTAAGAAAGAGACTTACAAGCCCAATTTTAGCAAAACCTTCAAGTCTAATCCACCATACACCATATCCCTCATGCACCTACCCTAGCACCCTCACTTCTCTCATTTTAATCACACACACACACGCTGGAACAGAGAAGGAAATCAGAAAAAATAAATAAGAGAAAGTCAAGGTAGGATAGGAGGAAAAGATGAGGGGATTAGTAAGGGTAGAAAAGTCTATTCCTAACACACCACAAAACACAACTAGAGGGGGGCTTTTCATTCGACCCCATCAGCTGTAGCAAGCCTTAAGAGAAACAGAATGGAGACCAAGGGAGAGAGGGAGGCGCTTAGGAGAGAAGAAGAGAGAACCAGAATTTCTCTCATTGCATGTTGCTAGAGATTTCACCATTCTCCTCCATTTTCAATTTCCTTTCCATTGATACTAGTTTCAACAAGCAAAACAAGCCATAAACCTCTGTATTAGTTGCTGTCCAGAATCATCCAAGGGTTGGGAGTAGTTTTGGTCTGAGTCTTGTGTGCTTTGGGTCGATTGGAAGGAAGCAAGAATCGGAGTATTCGGTTTTCGAGTTACACGGCAACTAGGTGAGTTCTAGGGTTTTGCTTGTGTTATTTCTGAATAAATTGTATGAATGTTTATGAGCTGGTTGTATTGGAATTCTCTGGTTGTATTGTGGAATTTTGATGATGTATTGTGCAAATTTTGTGTGGAAGTTTTGATATTGGAACCATTCTGGATGCCTGTTCTGTTTTGGGTAGGCTGGGGATACTTGTTAGTCCAAAAATTTTATAGTTTAGCATTCCTGAAAATAGATTAAATGATGATCATTTTGGCTTTGGTTTGGTCTCATTTGGAGTAGTATAGCTCAAGTTATAGACCCCACAAGTGAGGGTGAAATTGTGCAGGCTGTCTGCAGGTAGGTTCAGTTCTTTTGAAACTGGGACCATTCTGCTTATCTAAAAATTTTGGGGCTTACCTTGTTCGAAAATAGACTTAATTACGGTCATTTTGGCACTGGTTTGGTTTAATTCGGAGTAGTATACCTCCAGTTATGAGTGTCCCAAGTTAGGTCAAATTTCTGAAGCCAAACTGTGCATAGGTTCAGTATTTCGGTTATTATGTTGTCAAATGAACTTATTTTTTTTATGAATCCAATTCCTTTGAAAAGTAGACAAATTTTGCTACCATTTGGGCTCAAGTTTCGTGTTATTTGAGTTTGTCTTGGTCATTCTAGAAGGCTCCCAACTTAGGACACAGTTGCTGTCCCATTCTGTAAACTTACTGTTTTATTTAGAAAAACTGCACTTTTTGGTACATCCTTCCAAAATTCTAAATACATGGTTAGAAAATAGACCTCATTAGCTTTCTGTAGGTGGGTCGTTTGTTAGATTCCGATATCGTTTGATAGGGTAAATAAATTGTCGAAGTTTATGTATCTGTGCTGAAAGTTTCTGTATAATGTTTATGCATGATTTTGGTTAACCGTGTGAGATGACTATGTATCCTATACATAAGGGAAAAATAAACTGATTAAAGAATGGAGGGTGTACTCGGGGTCGGTGTCATGAACTGCTCCCGGGGTCTTCATGGTTCAGTTACTCGTTATTTACGAGTGTCGGATTCCCTCACAGTGTACGCGGTAGCTTTTATATTATGTAAGTCTATCACGTTAGGAGGGATGCACCCTAGGCTAAGTTTAAAATTTAACAACTGAGAATATTATGGTAAGGGGTCGCGAGAACTCACTGAGATTAAGTAATCTCATTCCTCATTGTTGTTGATTTTTCAGATTCACAGGTGAAGGATTCAGGTAAATCAAGTAAGGGCAAGAGTCCTGCTAGCTGAAGTTATCAGATCATGATCAGTTCATGTTCCAGTGTTTTGTATCCTGGGGACTATATTTGGTCTTATTTAGTGTCATGTATCGGTCTTGAACCGCTTTATGTTTTAGGGGTTTGTGCACTTATGGATATTGGTATCTTCTCGACTAAGTGATGTGTAATATCAAAAAAAAAAAAAAAACTTCATGTTATTTTGTATGATTGAGACATCACTGGTTGTGAAACTTTATGTAATTCTCTTATGAGATTATCCATTCCGTCATGTGCACCTCTGATTTTACTAAAAGTAATGATTCTAGTTTGTATGGTCGACTGCGAACTAGGGATGTTACACTTTGACTTTTTTATATTTTAAAATTAAATCAACAAATATTCTTTGCATTCCATCGGTGCGTTTGTAGAATTTAAAGCTTTTATTTTTTTTTAATTCACTTCAAAACCATTTATTTTTTAAAATTTTAAAAGTTAACTGGCTTACATTTTTTTTTCGACAAAAGTTAACTGACTTACATAGAAAACTAATTTAATGATAATTTATGTGATATGCTTTTTTAATCTGTTTATATTTTCTTTCTTTTTATATTTTAAAATTCAACTAGCAACTATCCTACGTATATTGTACAAGTATTTGCAATGTAAAGATAAATGTTTTTTCTTTTCTTTTCTTTTTATCAAAAATTGGCATGCAAAAGCATCACTGTAGATTTCAAGGATCCCAACTATGTTGGCACCCTTGAACCTACCAATCATCTGCAGCACACCAAGAATTTATTAAAAATCAGAGACAGAACAGAAAACAAAAACATGGGGGGGCAAGAACCTGACCCATGGAGAAATCATCTAAATCTATAGAACGGCAGGCTAGACCTGTTGCGGAAAAAATCTTCGCTAATAAAAGGAGGGATATTGTCCCACCATAAAAAACCCTGGATATGAAGGCCGTGAGAGGCCAACTTATCCGCACAAGAGTTCCCCTCTCTAAAAATATGAGAAACAACAAAATTCATCCCCTTCGTAGCTTTTAAGCAGTTAGACCATCTGTTTTTGAGCCGCCAAGGAATAATGGCCGGATTGGAGAAGGCAGCCACTACCAATTCCGAATCGCATTCTAACCAGAGGAAGTTCCAACCCCTCAATACAGCCTGCTCAATAGCCAGCATCGCACCAATGAGCTCTGCGTGCAGAGAAGAAGTGACACCAAGGTTGGCTGCAAAGCAACCAAGAACAGCAACCCTGTAATCACGAAAGATGCCACCACAACCCGACCATCCTGGGTTACCTCTAGAGGCTCCATCAGAGTTGCACTTAATCCAATGACAAGCAGGCGGAGACCAGATGACCTCTATAATAGAAGGAGCCCTGCTAGCATGACCGGAAATAGCGAAAGCCTTCAAAATAGAGAACTCCTGAATAGAAGAAGACATTGTGCCTTTTGAAAAAAGAACCGTTAATGAAACTGAACCCATGATGGAATTGATAACTGACCGAACTGAAATGCTCTTGTCTTCAAATCGCAGATTGTTCCTGCACCTCCAGATCCAAAAAATAACATTAAGCACTATAGACAAGATTACATGCCTTACTTGAGAGCTCCGGTCCTTTGTGCAAACCGAGAGAAAAGATAAGAAGGAGCTGCAATCTACATGACAATTAATAACCGACCTCACCCAATTCCAAAGGTCCGTTACAAAAGTGCAATCGAGAAACAGATGAGGAGAGGTCTCAGCAGAAGAGCCACAAAGACTGCAAATAGACACTGTTACACAACCTCTGGCAGCTAAGTTTTCATCAATGGGAAGCTTGTGATTCAGCAGCCGCCAAGTTAAGAAGGATTTGGAGGGAGGAATGCAGGGCTGCCATAAAATCTTGCACCAATTATCTATTGGACCTCTAGGATTAAGAAACAAGTAAGCTTCCTTAAGAGAGAGAGAACCTGAAACCGAGTTGGTCGGTCAAAGGCGATCTACGAGGAGAGCAAGGAATATGAACTTGAAGTATGGCATCAACCAAAGGTCGAGAAACGCTGGGCAAGCACAGGAGGAATGTTCCAATTAAAATTGCAAATAAACTGCTCCACTTTAGAATGGAAAAGGTGATGCAAGGAGGAGGGAATGTGCAACAGATCGGCCACAGTAGCAGGAAGCCATCGGTCATGCCAAAAATCAATCAACTTACCATCACCCAAATTCCAAACTGCATTATCAATAACCATGGGAATGAAAGGTTTCAAACCTGGCCAAATAGAAGACTTTATGTATGTGGTGGAAGGCACACCATTTTTGAGAAATCTAGCTCGGAGGAATTTAGCCCAATCGGTTTCAGCAGTGAAAAAATCCCAACAATGCTTCAGGGAGGCAGCTTCATTGATTTTTCTGCAAGACTTTAAGCCCAGACCCCCATCTTCAAACAGAGTGCAGATTTTATGCCAAGCCACAGTGACAATTTTACGGGAGTTAATGTCTCCAGACCAAATGAAATTCCGAATCCAAGTGTCTAAATTATCGAGCAAGGAAATAGGCCAAGCATAGGAGTGAAAACTATAGAGAACCATGCCATAAATGACTGATTTTACGGTTACACGCACCCATGTCGACAACAAAGAGCCGCTTCCAATAGCTAATTTAGCTTTGACCTTATCAGCAATAGGTTGAAGATGAGATTTGGTCGGCTTTCCTTTGAAGATAGGAACGCCAAGATACGTGAACGGAAGCCTGCCAGCTGATAAACCCAAAGTAGAGGAAATAGAGGCAAGTCTCCACGAGGGAATGGAGCCAGAGAAGAACTTGCTCTTGGAAAAGTTAATGAGCTGACCAGAAGCTTCCCCATAAGCGGTAAAAAGGTTCATTAAAGCTAGGAGATTCCGCCTGGTGCCCCTGCAAAAAATTAAAATGTCATCTGCATAAAGGACATGGCTAGGGGTTTGATAGCCCCGGGTGCATGCCATAGGAAGAAGAGATCCAGAGCTGACTAAATTAGCAATTGCACGACTAAGCACGTCTTCCGCAATGCAAAAAAGGAGAGGAGAAAGGGGGTCTCCCTGACGCACCTCTTTTACATTGGAAGTAACCCACGAATGGCCATTAACTGAAATGGAAAGCTTGGCGGAGTGAAGTATGACTCTTATCCAGTTACAAAACTTCTGATCAAATCCAAAAGCATGGCGTTTGAAGCAAAAAGTTCCAATCAACCGTGTCGAATGCCTTCTTGATGTCTATCTTGAGAGCTAAGTTGCCCCCAAAAACCTTTTTGTCCAATATGTTCACGGCCTCCGAAGCAATGCAAACACAGTCCTGAATGTTACGGTCTTTAAGAAAGCCTCTCTGATTCTCAGAGATAATTTTGGGAGCAATAATGGACAACTTTGTCACTTGACACTTTCGTAATAATCTTAAATTGATAGTTAGCCAAAGCAATAGGGCGGTAGTTTTCAATAGAATCCGCCCCTGGAAATTTGGGGATTAAAACCACTAGATTTGAATTAAGATTAGGGAGAAGCCAACCTTGAGTAAAAAATTGCACCACTGACTTGTACACATCCTCTTCAATGATATTCCAAAAAGTTTGATAGAAGCAAGCACCGAAGCCGTCTGGACCCGGCGCACCATTACTACTCATGCCAAAAACAGCATTTTTAACTTCAAGTCTAGTAGGCAGGTTAGTGAGCATGGTATTATCAGCATGTGTCACCTGAGGAGGATTTATAGAACCGAGAAGATCATTAGGAGAGCAAGAATTCTCTGAGGCAAAAAGAGAATGATAAAATTCAAGGACATGTTGTTCGATATCCTGCTGCCTGGACAGAATGGAAGTACCATCTTTGAGGATAGACATAGTCTTGGAGGCATTGCGAATCTTAGTAATTCTGTGGAAAAATTCAGTGTTTCGATCCCCTTGATTATGCCAATTAATCCTAGACTTTTCTTTCCAAAATTCCTCCTCAAAGTGGAGGGCTTTGTGCAAATTGAGCTGCGCGGATTTTTCTTGCTCTAAAAGATCATCAGAACAACCATTAGACTGCATTTGCTGCTGAATCACGTCCACAATCTGCTGATTTTTTAGGACTTGTTGCTGCACATTACCAAAAATATCTCTATTCCAAGTCTTGAGCTCCAACTTTAGGCTTTTAAGCTTTTGAGCAAGCACAAACATGGGGCAGCCATGAACCGGCTTGCTCCAAACCTCTGAGATGAGTCTATGACAATCTGGGTGATCTATCCACATCTTCATGAATTTAAAGTGAGAGGGAAATGTCTGAGTTTCTGTCTTCATGGTAAGAAGTAGCGGGTAATGATCAGACTTACTTCTAGTCAAAGTGCAACAAGCTGTATTGTTCCAAGCAGACAGCCAAGCATCATTGCAAATTGCACGATCTAGCCTTTTCTCAACAAAAGCAGTCCCTCTCCTGCCATTCGACCAGGAAAATTGGGCACCTCTGGTAAGGATATGAGTCAGATTGTTAGAATCAGTCCAATTTTGGAATTCATCACAGGAGATTTGCACCGGCAAGTTACCACCACGCCTTTCATGAGCTCCAAGCACGGCATTGAAATCACCAATAAAGCACCAGGGGCCACTGTGGTGCTGCTGCAACTGGTTTAACTCGGCCCAGAGAACTCTCCTCTGCAGGTAAGCAGTTTTGGCATAAACTGCTGCAATATTGATTAATCTGTTTTGCCATGTGATTGAGAAGGAAACATGCTGCCTTGAGGCTGCAATAACATTAGGAGAAAGCTGCTTTAAACAAAAACACCACAACTTAGAAGGGTTAGTGGAGGTAGCAAATGATTTGAGGTTAAGAGAATTTAAGAAAGTAACAGGAAAATCTTGCAATAAAATCCAAGGCTCGGAAATAAAAACAAAATCAGGTTTGTGGGAAACCACAAGCTTTTTAAGGACCAATCTTGTTGGAGGCTTGGCCAAACCTCTAGCATTCCAATAGAGGATCTTCATTATGCAAGGTTTCTAGGCCCTGCCCTACTTCGGGTGTGATGAGTCGCTGGCTTAGCAGCCTGCTTCTGCCTATGCCTGATTTTCTTTTTTTGAGACTTGGTTAATACTTTCTCAAACTGAGAAGAACTTTCCCCCATGTCTCCCTCTGCAGCGTGAACAACATTCTCCTCAATTTCCTGCTATTCTAAGTCTACCTGATCACTCCAAAGATGTGCTTGTGGAGTGTGAGCATTATGCCCAGAAACTATGTCTGTACCATGATCTACTTCTGTTTCATTAGCTGCTGAAGTAGGAGTTTCCGAAACATGTGAGGGCAGACTAGAGTTAGCCTTGCTTGCCTCACGAATTGGACCAATTGAATTTGGAATGATAGTCTCATCATATATTGTTTCCACAGACATTTTGTCCTCATCATCACCCAGTGGAACGTTCTCCACATAATCATTATTGATGTCTGCATCAATAAATTGATTTTCCTCAGCATTGTGAGTGGTGGCTACTGTTTCATTGGCTACAGCTGCAGGCGGATGAATTTCCTCTCTAATTTCCTCATTGATTTCTACCTGGGACGTTGGCTTCTGGACAACCAATTGATGCTTGGGCTTGATCACATTACCTGGCCTGTTTTTACCTGGCTGCTGAATTGACTTATGCTTCTTCTTACATTGTTCTCCTGAATGCCCGATAGCCTGACAAAAGTCACAAACTTCCGGCAATTTTTCATACTCAATGCCCACATAAAATGTGTGATTCTCTCTCTCCACAAGAAGATCATATACAAGGCTTGAAGTAATATCCAAGTCCACCAGAACCCTAGCATAATTGCCGAAGAATCGCTTCCTGGTCATATCATCAATGGCAATGGGTGTGCCGATCCCTGATGCTATTTCAAATAAGAGCCTGATCCTCCAATACTCCTGTGGAAGATCATAAATCCTGATCCAACATTGCACATTAGTCTGTTTCTGAAGTTTTGGATTAAAATCCGGCGACCACTTAGAAAGCCGCAACACACCAGGATTGATATTCCATGTCCCTCTTGACCAAACACAATGAAAGTCCTCCTGAGAAGAGAAATTGAACTCGAAATAACCCTTGCCAAGAGAAGTCATTCTCCACGGGCCAGTTGGCTTCCACAAGGCTGTGAGTTTCTCCTTAAGAGCATGAAACGGCAAGGGTTTGTCCCCCTTGGACAATATGATGCGACCATGAAGACTGTTTTTGCAGCTCTCAAGGCCTTTGATATATTCGTCCTCAGAAATTTTTATTGAAACCGTGTCACCTCGGATACAAGGGCGCGGAAGTTGAGAGAAGGAAACCTCCAAGGACTTGGACAAAGCATTAGCAAAGGATTGCTGATTGGGAGTAGGCAAAGGCCGCACTGGCGGAGCTTGTGGGACTGCTGAGGGGGCGAGAAAACCCCATGGACAAACAACATTGACGTCAGCCATGAAGATCATGCAAAGGAACCCTAGGAGGTCACGTGAGGCGAAACCCTAGCAGAGCCATAAGCTACTTTTCAAGATAAATGTTTTTTCCATAAAAAATATTTTTTATAAAAATACAAATAATCCTTTGTAAGATAAATATATTTTTAATTTTTAATTTTTGAAGATATTTAGAATTAATCCAAATTATTGAAAGATAATTTACTAATTATTACAAATACTTTATTATAATGTTGATTGGATAAATTTAAACATTGATTTCAAAATTTAGGAAAGTCAATATATCCTTTAAAAGCATAACCGTATAAGAAGAAAATTAATATTAATTTCATTTGATTTAGTTGAACATAAAATTCAAAAAATATGTCATAATATAAGAAAAATACATGGATTTATGGGGGAAAAATGACGTGGTTTTGTAACACTGAGAATAAAAATTTATATTTAATATATAAGGCTTGATATTTTCAACAATGAACCTATAATCGATGAAAATTTTTTTAGGCATACTCAATGGAAAATTTGTTTTTTGGACAAATTATTCGCTGAAAAGTTAGTCATGTATAGATCCATGCATGATTTTGAATATTCATATTGTCCAATAATAATTTGTGTATATGCATGTCATTTATTAATATAGACTCTAATTAATGGTAATAGATTCGTGTAAAAGAAACCCCAAGGAGCTGACCTAGTGGAGCATGAGAGGATTTGTATCCGACATGTCGCGGGTTCGAGTCCCTACTAGTCCTCTTGTGGTGAGGTAAATGTAAGGCTAAATTATACATTTAGTCCCTTATATTTATTTTAGATTTCAGTTTGGTCTCTTATATATTATTTGTTCCGAATTGGTACATTATGTCTAAAGATTATACCAATGTAGTCCCTCTATTACAAAGTGGTCCCTTATGTTACAAAAATTATACAAGTGTGGTCCATTTTTTGCAAAATAAGGGACAAAAAAGGGACCACATTGGTATAATTTTTGTAACATAACCATTTCAGAACAAAAAAAAAAGAGGGATCACAATTAACACATAAGGGACTAATTCGGAACTTTTAATACATAAGGGACCAAATTGAAACCTAAAATAAACATAAGGGACCAAAAGTATAATTTAACCTAAATGTAATTACCTTCGTAAGTGTTCAAAGAGCCTGGAGGTCTTCTCTACATTGGACAGGCGCCATCCCCACACCCTAAATTCTGTAAAACTAAAAAAAAAAAAGATGAAGTAAAAAATTTATTTAATGATAAACTATATTTTTTTTTTGAGTGAATTTTGTCTAAAATTACGATCTATTAAAAAAAGTAATGATTAATGGTGTGAAAATGTTTCTAAGAAATCATTTACTCCCTCCGTCCCATAATAAGTCTCGTTCTATGTTTTTTCACACAGATTAAGAAAAAGCTATAAAATGAAAGAGTGAAACAATTTTACGAAATTATCCTTATTAGTTATTGAGTATTAACAATTGTCGTAAATGCATAGTGAAATATAATGACCTGAGAGTGATGCACACATTTTTTTTAGTGATCAGAGTGATGCACACAATATTAGTTTTGGAGGTAAAAGTGGAAAAACTAATTAATATTACATTGAAAAGATAAAATGACACTTATTTTGATAATTTTCTTTTCTTCTAACATGACACTTATTAGGGAATGGAGAAAGTAAAGTCTAACTATGATTCTTTGTGTTTTTTTTTATTGATCTTTTAAAAATAAAATAGTTTAATTGAGCCAATTCATATGTCAAGTTATTAATCTCTAAGGATGTTATTTTTAACGAAATGTGTTCCCCTTTATAGCTACTTTGTCCCACTTGCCCCTGCTCAACTCTTTTTTTTTTTGTTCCTCTCTCATTGTCCTAATATCTCCCTCTACTACTTCTAATGTTTCCCCACAAATTCTTCCTGTAATAAGTTCAATTCCCTTGTTTGTCCCACATATATCTCCCTCTCAACATCCTACTTATCCTTCCTCTTTGTATTCATCCAGTAATTGTCATGACAATATTTCATTCACTTCCATACCATTTAATGTGAACTCTTGCCTGGATTCAACTATTTTGTTGACTCAATTGGAGCCTAAGGATGCTAAACAAACCTTGGCAAACCCAAAATTGTATTTTACCATTCAGGAAGAATTCGGGGCTATGTAATATATGGACCTCAGTCCACTTACTCCACATTGTAAGCCCATTGGCTGCAAATGAGTTTTTTTAATTAAAGAAAATGTTGATGGCACTATAAATAAGTTCAAAAAAAGACTTGTTGTCAAGTGTTTACACTAGCAAATTAACTTCGATTACAATGAAATTTTCTCTCTAGTTATCGTGATTGTTACAACAGGAAAGATCCTTACTCTAGCCCATCCAACTAGTTACATTTTTGTAGCTAGGGGTGGACATAAGTCGGGTTGGGTCGGATTTGAGGTGTTTAAAGACTCAACTCAATCAAATATTAATGAGTTGTGTTGGGCCGGTTTAGTCAAAAAAATTACGTAACCCGAACTAACCCAACCCGACCTCATATGGGTTGATTTGGATCGGGTGAACGATTTATTATTAAAATACTCATTTCTCAAAGAAAAAACAAAAAATTGAAAAATTCAAAAACAAATAGAAAAAAAAATTATGAAAAAAATCACTATCAATGCCTTAAACATTAATTTATCCAACATTCACCTAGTTTGACTGAAAAAACAACAAATACAGAACAAAATATTTCATATTTCATATTATATATAAATCATTTCAAATGTAATCGCTTATCTCATATTCCAAATGTGCGACTCAACATTCACCTAGGATTATAGGGAAAAAAAGGCACTTCGTATAATATACGCGATGCGTTCACTTAGTAAATAAAAAAAGGTCATGCACTCATTTACAGTGAGTTGGGTTGGGTTGCTCGGGTTCATAATCTTCAGACCCGACACTCAACTTATAGGCTTTGGGTTTGCTTCTTTTAAAACCGACTCAACCCAATGACCCAAACCGACCTGAATTTTTTGGTTTGGGTTGAATAGGGTAGGTCGGGTTCGTGAGTTGACTCATTCTCATGCCCACCTCTTTCTGCAAAAATTAAATCTCAGCATTATTATCCAGCCAATAAAGGAAGGAGTTTATGTGGCACAAGAACCTAAATTTGAGAGAAATAATGAATCACTAATTTGTAAAGTCAATAAAGCCATTTATGGGCTGGATAGGCACCAGAGGTATGGTCTAAGTGCCAAAAGGTCATTTTGCTTCTATTTGGATTAAAAATAGCAAGGGACGTGATCTATCATTATTTACTCACTCTAAAGGCACAAATATAGTCTACCTTCTAGTTTATAATAATGACATTATAGTCATTGAGAGTTCTACTTCTCTTGTCCAACAGGCAACAACTCGTGACCAAGTTAAATTTTGTACTTGCCTTAAAATAGCTGGGCAATCTTCATTATTTTTTAGACATTAAAGTTCATTCTTTTCCAAATGTTTCTCTTCTTTTACCTCAAAGAAAATACATTTGTGATTTATTAGAAAAATCAATATGTATGAGACAAAAACTTTTCTTCTTCTATGGTTAATGGCCGTAAATTACCCAGTGAAGGGGGTTGATTGCCTGAATGATCCATCTGTGTATAGATTAATACTTGGTGCTTATCTGATGTAAAATGTTTAGATAAAATCACCAGTTAATTACAAAATTGCCACCGCGTTTATATTTTACACAGGATATTTATAAAACCAGTGTAAAATGTGACGTGTAAATTGACAATTCACATATTAATTGTAAAATTGCCACCGCGTTCACATTTTACACCTGTTATATATGAAACTGGTGCAAAATGATAAATTATTTTAAGTTTCGTGTACTAGTGATTGTATGTACAAAGTACATATATTCAATATTGTAAAAAAAAAAAAGTACATATATTCGATGCCTATTTTTTATATTGGATTAATAAAATCTATAGTGAGTTTTATTGTATAGACGATGGTACCTGTTACCTTCATAGCTCTGCTTATATATACTTTTTAGCTTTTTATTTATGGTTCAAGGAGATATTAATAGTGTAATTTTTACAATCGATTTGTTACTATGTCTTTACTTATTCACTTATTATATTCTAGATTACATAGCTATTTATTTTATAATTTGGATTTACTAGACTTATTATGTCATGTTTCTTTTCTTTAAATAATTATAATTTCTTTGCCACTGTTTTGATACTAGAAGATTTTAGACCTACTTTTTTCACATGAAAATTAAGCTTTTATTGTGTTGGTGTCTTTTCTTTGTTTGATTTAATTCATTTTAAAAGGGAACACATTATTGTGCAGATTTCTTTCTGAACCTTTTGCATGTTTATCATTTACTAGATTTCAAATTGCCACCCATTTTCCTTATATTAAAAAAGTTAAAGATTTGTGATGCTTTTGAATTTCCTTTGGAAATTGAGGAAGCGTTTTTTTTTTGGTTCTTAGTACAAATGGTCACGGGGAGGGGGGAAGTGGAGTATTGCGGGTTCGAACTCACACTCCTAATGTCCTATAACACTTTACCACTCGACTGTCTTCTTTGGGACGAAATTGAGGAAGTTTGAAACAATATCTATGATTTTGATGATAAAAATTTATTCAAAAGTTAAAAAGACTATGGTTAGTAATAGACTTTTGCTATCCCTATTTTGTTCTTCAAGTTTCAAACCATGGTTAGTAATAGACTTTTGCTATCTCATTGTGGTGGAAGTACAAGTCAACCTTTATTTTACTATATGATAAATAGTTGTAAGATTTAGTATATATTAAGAAGAAAAATTAAATAGTATTTTTATTATCTTGTTTGTTGTTAGTGTGAAAAATTTTATTGTAAAATGTTTTATATTGACATGAGATTCAATTTAAAAAAAAAATAGGTGTTAGTTCCCTTGTACTTAAATTTAATAAACTCGACATTAAAATATCATTATTTAGGAAAATAAACAAAATAATCTTCTATATCCCTTACAAAAAAATTTCACACACGGGTGTGTGGTATTTCGAGTGCCTGAACCATGCATAGATTATTACATGAGTTTAACATTAAATCACCAACTGTTTCGAGCTTTAAAATTAAGATGATTATAGTAATTGACTATGATAGCTAAGACCATGAAATGACACCAAAACATTTTTTTTACGAAACACACTATTGCAATTTAAGAGATAATTTTAGGTATAAAAACTGATAAATTCCCATTGGTCTCACACTGTATAGAAAGTGATTGACTTCAATCAACCTCGACATCATTATTCATTGAAAATATTAATTGGTTTTCATCGGTTTTAACAGAAACCAAATAAAATTACTAAAGATTTTGTTCAACGAACATTGAATAGATATGGTACAGAGAGCTATATAAATGTGTATACAATGCTTCTTTGCACCGCAACTACAACCATATCCATAACCATAGGTGGATTTACATTAGAGTGAGGGTGTGCACATGCACCCGCTCACTTTGAAAAAATTACAAGTAAACTCTTTTTTTGACAAAAAATTACAAGTAAAATCTTACATTTTTGTATTTTACGTATTTGAACCCCTAACTATAGGTTTTATATTCTATCCCACTTGACCCAGCGTCTGAGTGCATGCATCCATTATCACTCCGGCACCACAGCACCAAGGGTATTGCGTCAAAAACCTCACAATCAAAAATTGTGAATATCATATCCATGTTAATCAAGGAAATCACAGTCATTGGATATTTACACTGGTCGTTGTTAGCACAAACAATAGAGCAAAGCATAATAGAGAAGGAGACGAAATATAAGACATCATCGGCAACTTCCATTTGACCAGACTTGTAACAGTGATATTTGAATCAGGTTTTGTTGCCTTGCTGATGGATCTAGAACACACAAAATAGCATAACAAGTTAAAAAAACAAAAAACAAAAAAAGTCTGAGATTGATAATATAAATGGTATTAGTTTGAGTAAGACGAAGTCGTAATTGACATACCCCTCTATACCATCGTAATAATCAATTCAATCACACATGTAACACCCCGGGTTTTAATTCCCGAGCGTGCTACTCATAGGACTTCATTCCCCCCACTAGGAATGTTTTTGCCTTACGCAAGACTCGAACCCGCACCCTTTTTGTGGGACTTAAGGGGCACGGAAGCACCTTCTTTGCTACTGGAGACGATGGCTCGGTTGGTAATAGCAAGGTGCTCCCGTGGTACTTAAGCCCTCTGGTCCCGGGTTCGAGCCAAGCGAAAGGCAAAAACTCCCTTAGAGGGGGGGAGAAGTCCTATGAGTAGCACGCTTGGGAATTAAAACCCAGGGTGTTACAACACAAATATATGTTTGCAAACATATATGAGAATGAGAGATAAATAATGAAAAACCACTTTTGAAACTTTCTGCAAATCCAAGTTAGTAGTGGTAGATAGACTCACACAACTTTGAGAAATGAGCTTATTGTTAGTGGTGTCAAAGTGGTGGATGCAACCATATATTTATAGGGAGTTTATGGTAATCTCTTTGTGAAAGGGGTGTTAAAGTGTTATATGGCTAAAGAAGGGGTTGGTGTGAGGTTAAATTTTCTATTTTTTATGTTGAAACGTAAAGCGAGTAATTTTAACAAAATAATCTAGTAAATCGATATTATATGTATGAGCATAATAAATCATGAATGTTAAAATGTTGATTATTGATTCCATCATCGATGAATGAAATATTTTGTTTTACCTTGTAAGATAATAACATAACCAGTCCATGTGGTGTTAGCTCAGTGGTAAGAGCTTGGCCTTGTAGCCCCAAGGGACATGGTTCAAATCCCCTCGGGCACAGTTATAACATGGTCATTACTGCCACTTAAATAACAATATATCCCCTTCCTCATCCCCTTTTCAAAAAAAATAATAATAATAACATAACCAAATCCTAAATTTTTATCTTTACCAGGAAATTTAATGTGTATCTTTTATTGTATCTATTAAATAAATATAATAGCATTAATTTCTTAATAATTATATAGAAAATATAAATGGACACCCAAAAAAGAAAACAATTAATTATATCAAGATTACATGAAATTTTAAATATAGATTTTGTAACATCAGATATATACTTTAAAACAAAAAAATCATGAATTATAATCATTTATTAAAAAAAAACTAAAAAAAGGATTACATAAATAATATATAGATATGAAAAATAAATTTCAAAATTATTTAAATCTTAAATATTATTTTTAATCAACTATTTTTTTCACTTTTTAAAGCCAATATTCAACTTTAAAAAAAATCATTTCCTAAAAATTTAGTTATTTGATTTCGATAGCTTTTTATAACTTTTTTTTGTTCAGCTTTATCCAAACACTGACAATTGAAATTGCATCACAGTGGGATTTCCTTACAACAGTTATCACGTGGACTAAGAACACCGGCACGAGCATCTCAGTTCATGGCTATTCCTCGGGTTTATCATCAAATTCCACATTGTATTGCTTCTTTTATTTTCAATGAAATGCATTAGATTTTTTTTGTTGCCAGAAAACAACTACATAAAAACTTTACTGTTTTGTGTAAAAAAAAATTACTTTTTCTAGAAATGGGAGATTTAAAATTTAAAAAAATAAAAAGAGAATGCATTAAATTAAAATTAATGGTTTGACTTCTCTGCACATTTGCTTTTTCTAAAAAAAATTAATATTAATATATTAAATTTGTAAAGTTTGATGTGAAAAGAATAAACGTATATGGGAAACATTAATTTATAGCAATATATTAAAGCGAATCTGTAAGTTTAAAATTTTCATTTTAATTTAAAGAAATTAATTATTGATCACCTAAACATGAAAATATTATTTTGGATGGTAAGAATGTGTACTATTAAAAGATCACGTCCAAGTTCATAGCCACAATTCTTTGGAAATATATATAGGTGAGGTGGGCTCGATTATTTTATTAATAATTATAAAGGATAATTTAATATATATTATTCCATTTTATTTTAAAATTTTAAATATGATTTGACTGATAAAAATTAAAAACTATTTTAGTGATGGTTTGTGTGATGTATTTTTTATAGTAACTTCCACTTTTTTATATTTTAAAATTAAATAACAAATATTCTTTGCATTGCATTGGTACTTTTGTGGAATTTAAAGCTTTCATTTTTTTTTAATTCACTTCAAAACCTTTTATGTTTAAAAATTTTAAAGTTAACTGGCTTACATTTTTTTGGAAAAAAGTTAACAGACTCACATAGAAAACTAATTTGATGATAATTTATGCGATATGCTTTTTTAATCTGTTTATATTTTCTTTCTCTTTATATTTTAAAATTCAATTAGCAACTATCCTACGTATATTGTACATGTATTTTCAATGCAAAAATAAATATTTTTCGGTGAAAAATATTATATTTTGAAAAAAATACAAATAATTCTTTGTAACATAAAGATATTTGACATTTTTAATCTTTGAAGATATTTAAAATTAGTCCAAATAATTTATTATAATGTTGATTGAATAAATGCAAATATTGATTTCAAAATTTAGGAAAGTCAAGATCTCCTTTAAAAGCATAACCAGTTAAGAAGAAAAATAATTTTGATTAGATTTAATTTAATTTAATTAAACATAAAATTCAAAAAATACGTCATAATAAAAGAAAATACATGGATTTATGGGGGGGAAAAACGACATGGTTTTATGACACTGAGAATAAAATTTATATTTAATATGTATGGCTTGATATTTTCAACAACGAACCTATACTCGATGAAAAGTTATTTTAGGCATACTCAATGGAAAGTTTGGTTTTTGATAAATTATTCGCTGAAAAGTTAGTCATGTATAGATCCATGCATGATTTTGAACATTCATATTGTCCAATACGAAAATGATATTTAGTACAAAATTCAAACACAAGAAATTGATACGAATGACGTGTAAGACTCGCACCGTTCCATGTTGCTTTACTTTTTCCTTTTTTTTATATTTTGAAAATGCTACTGTTTCCTTTTAACTGCTTCGTGCGTTTCTTACGTCTTTTCTTCGTAATATATAGCATTGTTGTTGTCCAATAATAGTTTGTGCATATGCATGTCCTTTATTAATGTAGACTCTAATTAATGGTAATAGAATCGGGTAAAAAAAATCAATGAGTTTGCCTAGTGGAGCATGACAGGACTTGTATTCGACATGTCGCGGGTTCGAGTCCCTACTAGTCCTCTTGTGATGAGGTAAATGTAATTACCTTCGTAAGTATTCAAAGAGCCTAAAGGTCTTCCTTGTCTTGAACTGAGACACCATCCCCTCACCCTATATTTTATAAAACAAAAAATAACGTGTAAAATATTTACTCCCTCCGTTACCTAATATAAGCAAACGAGGAAGGCTAGTGTCAAACTCTCTGTCACACTCCCTTAAACACTCTCTCAACTATTGCGCCACGTAATATTTTATTTAAAAACTTGCAGTTTGCAACCGGTTGTATTGGTTGAATCTTGTAGCCTCCAAAGCAGTTCTGAAACAGAGAAAAGTTGAGAAGACATTCGTCCATAGCCCTTCTGTCACTGATGAAGCCTTCGTCATCTTCTCCAGCAAGATGCTCATCAACTTCATCCCCCACATTCTCCGACGTTTTCCTCACCGAGTCTTCAACCTTTGTCAAGGATACTGGCGGCGCCCCCAATGTTGTGATCGAGTTCTCCAAGCAAGCTCGACAGCAAAACCGCCTTCGTTAGCAGCCAGATGCTCGCTGGGGTCTGACAAAAAAACAGTAATTAGTCGTAACAGAGGGGGAAAGAAAGCCCAAAAACCCATTTTTCTTGCCCTCAGATCTTGTAATAGAGGACACATCTTTTCTTTCCTTTTTCTTGTGAAGAAGCTTCATCTCGTAAATGGTGATAGATACAAGCCGTGCGTTTTTTTTCTTTTTATTATTAAAAGGAAATATGTTTAGTAAAACACTGGTTGAGTAGGTTAGCTGGTAAATTTTTTGAAAAAGGATCACGTGGTCCAATTATAGAGAGTGTGTCCAAAAGTATGTGTCAAGGCGTTTGTGGTTAGCATTTCTCTAAGCAAAAATACTTAAACTCATGCTTATTAAGAAAGTTAGTTAATCTGTCAAAAAAAAAGTTAGTTAACTGTAATTAATTTTCTCAATCTCATAAAAAAAATATATTCCTTAAACTACCCTTAATGATGATTACTTGTTGAATAAGGCCATTGGAAAACAAATTTTAAATTAATTAAGAGTAATTATCGAAACTAAGCATTAAATGGGATGCCACTGATTAATTTTTGCTTATATTAGGCAACAAAAATTTTGTTTTTTTTTAAACTTATATTAAGTAATGGAGGGAGTATTTAATGCTAAACTATATTTTTTTGAGTGAATGATAAACTCTATCGATGAGTGGAAATTTTGTCTAAAATTATGCTCTATTAAAAAAAGTAAGGATTAATGGTGTGAAAATGTTTCTAAGAAATCATTTACTCTCTCCATCTCATAATAAGTTTCATTCTATGTTTTTTTCACACAGATTAAGATAAAGCTATAAAATGAAAGAGTGAAACAATTATACAAAGTTATTAATTCTTATTAGTTATTGGGTGTTAACTATTGTCATAAATACATAGTAAAGTATAATGACTTGAGAGTGATACACACATTTTTTTTGTGATCAGAATGATGCACACATTATTAGTTTTGGAGGTAAAAATAGAAAAAAAAATTAATATTACATTGAAAAGATAAAACGACAATTATTTTAGTACTTTTCTTTTCTTCTGGCACAACACTTATTATGGAATGGAGAGAGTATAGTCTAACTAAGATTTTTTTATTTTATTTTTTATTGATCCTTTAAAAATAAAATTATTTAACTGAGCCAATTCATATTTCAAGTTATTAATCTCTAAGGAAGTTATTTTTAACGAAATGTGTTCCCCTTTGTCGCTTCTCTCTTGCCAGACTCTTTTTTTTTGTTCCTCTCTCATTGTCCTAATATCTCCCTCTACTACTTCTAAAGTCTCCCCACAAATTCTTCCTGTAATAAGTTCAATTCTTATTTGTCCCACATATATCCCCCTCTCAACATCCTATTTATCCTTCCTCTTTGTATTCATCCAGTAATTGTCATGACAATATCCATTCCCTTCCAGACCATTTGTTGCGAGCTCTTGCCTGGTTTCAACTATTTTGTTGACTTAATCAGAGCCTAAGGATGCTAAACAAACCTTGGCAAACCCAAATTGTATTTTACCATTCAGGTAGAATTTGGGGCTCTGTAATATATGGACCTCAGTCCACTTACTCCACATTATAAACCCATGGGCTGCAAATGTGTTTTTTTTTAATTAAAGAAAATGTTGATGGCAATATAAATAACTACAAGAAAAGACTTGTTGTCAAGGGTTTACGCTAGCAAATTAGCTTCCATTACAATGAAACTTCCTTTTTAGTTATCATGATTGTTACAACTGGAATGATCCTTACTCTAGCCCATCTAACTAGTTACGTTTTTGGGCATGGGTCGAGTTGGGTCGGATTTGAGATGTTTAAATACCCAACTCAATCAAATATAAATGGGTTGTGTTGGGTCGGTTTAGCCAAAATTTTCTACGTAACCCAAACCAACCAAACCCGACCTCATATGGGTTGGTTTGGATTGGGTGAACGATTTTATTATTGAAATACTCATTTCTTAGAAAAAAAAACGAAAAAACTAAAAAACAAATATTTATGAAGGAAAAAAATCACTAACAATGCCTTAAACACTAATTTATCCAACATTCACCTAGTTTGACTGAAAAAACAACAAATACACAACACAATATTTCATATTTCATTATACATGACGTTTGCAAAGTGACATATTTCATATTTCATATTATATATAAATCATTCCAAATGCAAACACATATCTCATATTACAAATACGCAACTCAACATTCACCTAGGATTATAGGAAAAAAAGGAACTTTGTATAGTATACGCGATACGTTCATTTAGTAAATAAAAAAAGTCATGCGTTCATTTAAAGTGGGTTGGATTGCTCGGGTTCACAATCTTTAGACCCGACACTCAACTCATAGGCTTTGAGTTTGCTACTTTTAAAAACTGACTCAGCCCAATGATCCAAATTGACCCCATTTTTTTGGATTGGGTTGAATTGGGTAGGTTGGGTTTATAGGTCGACCCGTTCTCATGCCCCCCTCTATTTGCAACAATTAAATGTTAACATTATTATTATCCAGCCAATAAAGGAAGGAGTTTATGTGGCACAACAACCTAAATTTGAGAGCCATAATGAATCACTAGTTTGTAAACTCAATAAAGCCATTTGTGGGCTGGGATAGGCACCTTAGGTATGGTCATTTTGCTTCTATTTGGCTTCAAAATAGCAAGGGTGATCTATCATTATTTACTCACACTAAAGGCACAAATGTAATCCACCTTCTAGTTTATAATAATGACATTATAGTCATTGGGAGTTCTACTTCTCTTGTCCAACAGGCAACAACTCATGGCCAAGTTAAATTTTGTACTTGCCTTAAAATAGTTGGGTGATCTTCATTATTTTTTAGACATTAAAGTTCATTCTTTTCCAAATGGTTCTCTTCTTTTGCATCAAAGCAAATACATTTGTGATTTATTAGAAAACTCAATATGGATGAGACTAAAACGTTTCTTCTTCTATGGTTAATGGTAGTAAATTACCCAATGAAGGGGGTTAATTGCCTACATGACCCATCTGGGTATAGATTAATACTTGGTGCTTTGCAGTACACCACTTGGGCCAAGCTATGTCACACACACTTTTCTATAAAGCATTATGTTCAATTTTTTTAAAACTAGAAGTCTAGAGCCGAAAAATCCTCATTTTAATGCTTACGATACGTATTAACAATTCAATTTCAACCAATTATGTACCAATTGCTTGAATGTTGTTTATGCATAAAATCGTTTTAGCATATTCATGGTTAAGTGTGAATTGCAACCTCGTTCAACAATATATATGGTTTATATGTGTTTGATCAGGTTCTGAGGGTAATTTTAAGAGTTTCCATTCTCGTTTGTTTAAGGATTATGATGTCTTTTCCTTGACTAGTGTTAAAACTTTGACACTTCAATCTACAATGGTAAATAATTTTTGTAAACATCCTATCATATTGAGGTCAAATCCCCTACACAAGCACAACAAATGGTAGGCTCACTTAAATTTCTTATCTTTATTTTATAATGATGAAGTGCTTTTTTGTTCTTCTTTATCATTCATTGTATGTATTAAGTACATATATTCGATATTGTAAAAAAAATACATATATTCGATGCCTATTTTTTGTATTGGATTAATAAAATATATAGATGAGTTTTGTTGTATAGACGATGGTACCTGTTACCTTCATAGCCCTGCTTATATATACTTTTTAACTTTTTATTTATGGTTCAAGGAGATATTAATAGTATGATTTTTACAATTGATTTGTTACTACTAGTGGAATTTAACATTTAACACCGGTTTACACCGGTTAAATTTAACATTTAACACTGGTGGTGTTGTATGTAAAACTTTTTACACCAGTTTAAAAGACAGTGTTAAATGAGGAAACCAACCAGTGTCTAAAAGGCTATATTACACCAGTTACTAATATAAACTGGTGTCTAATGACAAATGTGAGACACTAGTTACAACTAAAACTGAGGTAATAATTAGATATTACACATCGGTTGGATAAACCGATGTGAAATGTCAATTTTTTTCTCGTAAAAATGAATTTGACACCAGTTATTTCCATAACCGGTCTAATTTTTTTTTGTAACAATTCTGTCTATTTTTCTATCCTTTTCCTGCCCATATTGGCATCAAAATTCACAAACAGCATTACAGAAAATAGGCAAAGTCACAAAATTCACATATTTCAACAAAATTCACAAACTTAAACTATAATCACTATACAAACTTATATATACAATTCTTGGCACCAAATGCATGTGCCTAGCTATATGTACAATTTCTTTGGCACCAAATTTGGCATCAAAATTGTCACCAAGTGCATATAAGTGATACTATTATTTTCTACAAGTGATATATACTAATGTTTTCTATTACATTTTTTGGGTTTTCCATTCTTTTCTCCACCTTCTTTCTGTTGCAGCAACTTCATCTTTTTCTCCTCATATAGTTGCAGAAAGAATTCTGCCCAACTTTGTGTGATATCATTTATATCATCTTTCCCAAATAGTGATGGGTCAGTGAATATCTACAAGACTAAACATATAATATTAAATTAAACAAGTTTATGCTAAAACCAGAAATAACACATTAACTGAGTAGTTTTAAAAATTCTAATACCAGCTTCCAACCATCAACAATAGCAGTTGAGACAATGGTTAACATGTTTTTCATCACATAGTAGCCACAGACATAGCCGTCATTTTATCGAGTTGCCCACAAATATGAATAACATAGTACCATATAAATGATCAGTAAATATTATACACATTAAACTTGTAGTATTAAATGTAAATGAATTTTCAGGTAGATAAAGTATTTACTTCAGGAATCACCCATCTAACAAACTTCTTCTTCTTACGGCCTTTCAATATGTAATATCTATCCATAGCTCTGAAAATTAAATAAATTCATCAAATTAATGCAATAGATCTACTAAAAGACAAGTCAATGTGTATATATATATGTTAAAAATAAAAGCTTACCTCTCAATTACGCCATTAATGCCTGTGCTTGGTTTATAGTGCAGCAAACACAATCAAACAACGAAATAATCATTAGGACAAATGATAAACAGCTACCAGTGATCACTGCAATATTGAACAACAATAATCAGATAAAAGCAAACTAGGCTAGCAATTGGACAATACTGTTATGTGTACTTACTTATTCGGATACAGTCCAAGGCAACACCTTTTGGCTCAGAGTCCATTTTATTTTCTAAGTATGATTGCACTACCTCTGGAGATAACGTAATTTTGCCGGTTATAATAATCTTATTTGGGTCAAAGAACCCAAACCGATCGCTGGACCCCTTTGTCACACAGAGGCGATGAAGATACATAAGATGTTGAACCAAATGTTAATTATAATTAATACATACAAAATATTTTTTATAACGTAATGGTACTTACGTGCACCATACTGACAAGACTTCACTGGATAGCCACTGATCACCATCACCAACCTCATCAATGTCCTTCCTATCAACAAAAAATCACTAAAAGACATTGGTTTCATGCTCCAGGTCTACAAGGAAGTTGTCACCTTTGAGAAGCCTCCTTTTTCACAAAAATCTTCTATGTTTGGCTGGTTCTCATCATCGTCTGGTGAACAGCTACCCTTAGTGCTCACATGCACAATAGCTCTATGACCATAACAATCATGAGGAGCGGTATAACTGCTTCCTACACTAATAGATTGTAGCACCTGCATCAAATAAAGTAAAAATAAATAACATTACCAAAGTTAGTAATTTTTGTTTCATTAAATGTGTCAAGTTACGCATACCTCCTTCACCGTCGTTTGGATCTTATGCACCCGCATCAAGGACATCTCCCTTTGGGCCTCCTTCACCGCCATTTGGATATCATGTTTTCGAGTCAAGGACATCTCCCTTTGGATCTCCTCTCAGATCTCCCAGGACATCTCCACCTGGAGCTGCTGAAGGTCCTCCTTTGATATACCGGTCGAGGTGCGGCGTGAAGATCATCCATAATATTTCTTTAGGCCAACACCCCAACCAGCAGTGTGGACACGACCAAGGTGCTCTTCAGTACCAAGGGCAGTAGTCAAGATATCCTGGCGTCCCTGTGGAACAAAAGTACCATGTGTACTCTGTATAACCAGGTCCCCTTACAACACATATAATTAAATTCCAAATTAATACATTGTGTTTCTCATAACTCTTAGAAATAAGAGTTATTTATGCTTTTATGACTATGAATCATGTGAGTTTAAGAGTAATTTAGATCCTTTAATTATTAGATTTATGTAAATAATGTGATTTCCCTTGCTTGGAGCTGTTTAAGGCACTTTGGTGCTTTTGTGAGCATTTTGATGTGTTTTGACATTGTGCAGGATTTTATTGAGAAATACTCAGTGCCAAATCTGGTGCCATGGCACCGCACTCTAAAATTACAGCCACTGTCCTTACTGCAGCAGTGTTTTTAATTCATTAGAGCTGAAGGAAAGGATTATGTCCTTTAGTGCAAGGCTGCAGCGTGTATTTCTGATGGTCCTCATTGTTCTGCAGTGTTTTCTCTCTCTGCTAAAGGACAAAAGCCTTTATTTGTGGGCCAAAAGGAATCAAATTTCATTGGGTTTACCATTGGTCAGCCCATTTGAGGAGAGACTATAAAAACAAAATGACCTAATCAAGGAAAGGAGGCTGGTGCAGGGGCTGTGCCCTAGATTAGAATTCGTTTTTATTCCTCTGGACAGCAGCTGCCATCCTCAACATCACCTTCATCCATCATTCTCCATTTCCATATCCCTTCCATACACCATTTTTATGAGAAAAACATGCTGAAAAAACATGGATGCTGAACCAATCTCAGACATAGCAAGGAAATGCAGCAATAAGACATTGTTGCAGTGAAGTGTTCTCTCATCTTGACATATTTGAAGGCCTCCACGTGCTGTTTTCTGCTTTTATTTGTAGACATTTTTGCACTGCAGATTTCTGGTGCCATGATCGGTTTTTGGCACCAGTTTCTGCTATTATATGTTTTTGTTTATTATGAGCTAAATACTTTATGCTAGGATGATGTGATTTTGTATTGAATCCTTGTTGGTGAATGTCTATCAGTCTTTGCCTTTGAACCTTTGACTCATGCGCATTTATTTACAATATGCTTGACCTAAGTCTGGCCAACTTTTGTTAGGTACATGTATGTTAGGTGCTGAAAGATGGTAATATGCTGAATTCATGAGTTAATATGAGGGGCATTAATTAAGGGGCACTTTAATTAATTTTGATTAAACTAGACATAGGAAATCTGTCTCATAGGGTGTTTTGGGTCACACTTAGAAGACAAGGGGGAACATAATGGGGGCTTAGACATAAGGTACCCTTTACTTAACCCTGGTGAAAGTACTGAAAGGTACACACATTAGTGCCATGCGCCCAGTGCCAAATGGCACTGACTTATGGCACTGAAACCAACTTAGTGAAAATATGAATGAACTGAAATCCTAGCTGTTTTTCTCAGATTTTTATCACATCTTTTTAAGTTATTTTTACTGTCAATTGCACTTTAAATTACTGCCATCATCATCTCAAATTAATGTGTTACTTGTTACTTTGTTTCGTCACTAATTACATTAACGAAATTGGGAATTTGTGGAATTAATCGTAATCAATCCTCGTGGGAACGATCTCTCTTACTCTTTATTACTTGTTCACGATTGTGTATACTTGCACACAACTATTTTATTTCAAACAACAAGTTTTTGGCGCCTATTGCCGGGGATTGAAAGTGTTGATTTCTATAAGTTTTCAATTGAGTTAGTTTGATTTAGTTGTGATTTTTGCTATTTAGTGTGTTTGTTTTTAGCAGTAAAATTTTTCTTTTATTTTTTGTGTTGTTTTTGTATTGGTGGTGTTGTCTTTGTTGTTCTTAGCATTGCTCACCTTGTTCGTTGTTTGTGAAAAAGAAAAATCCACTCCTAGCGATGGAACAATATTATTTTGACTCTATTCAAGCAAGGAATGCTCAACCACAATATTTCAACCATGAATTCTATGGAGGTGAATGTGAAAGGGGCTGTTATGAGACAAATTTCATGTTCATGACAGTACCAAATGTTGATTATGGCATGGAAAATTTCATTTGGGAGCTAGAGTCTTATCCTCAAACTCAATCCGAAGGATCCCATGAATCCAACCTCAAAGATGTCTTAGCTCAATTCATTGAGGCTAACAATGTGTATAATGAGGACTTTCAAGTCTCTTTCAAGAATATAGAGGCTCACCTTAAGACAATGATGGAGTCTCTAAAAGAGGAGAGTTTTATTGAAGAAGTGGTTGAACAAGAAAAAGAAAGTGTGGAGTTGAAAATTGAACATGATCTTGTGGAAGTAGTTGAAGAAAAACAAAAAAAGAGTGAGGTAGAAGTAGTAGAAGTAGTAGAAGAAAAAGAAAAAAAGAAAAATAGTGACATGGAAGAGAAGCCAAGGGTGAGGCATGAGGAGATCCATTTGACAATTAAGACAACACCCTTGGTGATTGAAGGGAAAAGTAAAAATCAGAAGTCAGAATCTCATGTGCAGGAATCTGAACATGCTGCTGCCCAGAAAATTATGCAGAAAAATTCTGCAGAACCAGAAGTAGGGGCCATCCTAGCACCTATTTCAGCACCTGTTACAACACTTATTTCGGCACCTGTTACAGCACCTGCACCAGAATTTTTTTCCCCAAGTTTGTTCCTCAGAGTCCCCCATAAGAAGAGTTTTATGAGCTTTATGAGACGGGGAACACATATCCCAAATGCCTAGTTGTTGGGGCATGGGAACACTTGCTTCCCTATGCCAAGTACATGGGATTTCTATCTAAGAAAAGGAAGAAGAAGGATGACATTTTCTTCTTGTCATATGATCCCCCCCTAACGTGGGTGTTGAAGAGGAAAAGTCAGGCTGAGGACTTCTACAAACCAAGCGCTACTAGGAGGTAACCCAGATTCTAATAAATTGCTTCTATTTTTGTTTGTTTATTTTCTTGCTTTTATTTTTTTTTCATTTTAGGTGGCAAAATGAAGATGAGATGGTGATGAGTGTTGTGATAAGTCTTGGCGACTGCACCAAAGATCTGTCTTTGTCAAATGTTGAAGGTGCCAATATCGCACTGTTTAGACTGGAAATCAAGAGCAAGGAAAACTGTCGATCTTGGCGGCACACACTGACATCTACGTTGTCAAATATTGAAGATGATTGGAGCTCTAGCCTTCAAGCAGGGATTTTTCTCATCCTAATCTTTTACCATTTTCCTATAGTAAATATTTAGTATGTTTGTTGGTTTTGTTATTTGCTGAATTTTGTTTTAGTTTGTTCATAGGTTACTTAATTTGTTGTTTTTGTGTCAACCCTTCATCTAGCATAGAACTTTTGCAGTGGGGACACTGCAAGGTACTATGTTAGGGGGGATAGTTTAGGATTGTGTTATGTTGCATTTGTAGCAGTGTTATCCTGTTTGTATGCTGTTAAAAAAAATGATTTCGGTTGACACATTAGCTAAGCTTAATGAGGAATTTGTGCTTGAATGTGTTGAAACTTTGTGCTGATTGTCAATTGATAGGAACACTGACTTTTGACACAAAACCCTTAGCTTAAGATGAAAGACTAGGTAGCTTGTTAACTAGTTGAAGTTGAACCCCTTTTGTGAACTGAACCTTATTGCCAAATTTGACCAATAAGGGGGTATAGGCAATTAGATAAGTTTGGGGGTATGCTCATTGTAAATATCTAAAGAATCGGCCAATGCACACAGTCTATTAAATAGAAAAAGCCAAAAATATAAAAAAGAAAAAAAAAGAGAAGAAAATGAAATGAACCTCTTTGTTGAGTAATCGGGTAACTTTATTATAATTGTTGTTATTCACGTCAAAAGGCAAAGAGGCAAGTTCTAGTAAAAGGCAAAAAAAAATAGTAAAAATTGAATAAGTGTGCATTGTGTCTTGATCATTCAAGTTATGTTTGTATATTCTGATCATATGCAGCCCCTAATACCCAAATTGTAAGCCTATTCCCTTTTATTTGATTAGTAGATGAAAATTAGGGACACTTTAAGGGGGAAGCTGAGATGACATTGATAGGACTATACTAGCTTTCTAATTGAGCATAAGGGGTGCACACACACACTTGAGGTTAGTGGAACAAATCAAGGAAGCATGATGCACAAAGGGATTGCTTGCAAAGTGTTAATCTAAAAGTGAAGCCATTGAAAACCACCCAATAAAAAGTTTGTTGTTTGAATTCACTTGTTCAGTGCTACTGTATTTGTGACAATTTTTCTGTTTTCTGTTGTTGTTCATGTGTCATTACTTGAGGACAAGCAATGGTTCAAGTTTGGGGGTGTGATAACTCTTAGAAATATGAGTTATTTATGCTTTTATGACTATGAATCATGTGAGTTTAAGAGTAATTTAGATCCTTTAATTATTAGATTTATGTAAATAATGTGATTTCCCTTGCTTGGAGCTGTTTAAGGCACTTTGGTGCTTTTGTGAGCATTTTGATGTGTTTTGACATTGTGCAGGATTTTATTGAGAAATACTCAGTGCCAAATCTAGTGCCATGGCACCGCACTCTGAAGTTACAGCCCCTGTCCTTACTGTAGCAGCATTTTTAATTCATTAGAACTGAAGGAAAGGACTCTGTCCTTTAGTGCAAGGCTGTAGCGTGTATTTCTGATGGTCCCCACTGTTCTGCAGTGTTTTCTCTCTTTGCTAAAGGACAAAAGCCTTTATTTATGGGCCAAAAGGAATCAACTTTCATTGGGTTTACCATTGGTCAGCCCATTTGAGGAGAGACTATAAAAACAAAATGACCTAATCAAGGAAAGGAGACTGGTGCAAGGGTTGTGCCCTAGATTAGAATTCATTTTTATTCCTCTGGACAGCAGCTGTCATCCTCAACATCACCTTCATCCATTATTCTCCATTTCCATATCCCTTCCATACACCATTTTTATGAGAAAAACATGTTGAAAAACATGGATGCTGAACTAATCTCAAATATAGCAAGGAAATGCAGCAACAAGACATTGTTGCAGTGAAGTGTTCTCTCATCTTGACATATTTGAAGGCCTCCACGTCTTTGTTTTACGCTGTTTGCGGACATTTACGCCTATGATTTCTGGTGCCATGGCATTGGTTTTTGGCACCAATTTCTGCTATTCTATGTTTTTGTTTATTATGAGCTAAATACTTTATGCTAGGATGATGTGATTTTGTATTGAATCCTTGTTGGTGAATGTCTATCAGTCTTTGCCTTTGAACCTTTGACTCATGCGCATTTATTTACAATATGCTTGACCTAAGTCTGGCCAACTTTTGTTGGGTACATGTATGTTAGGTGCTGAAAGATGGTAACATGCTGAATTCATGAGTTAATATGAGGGGTATTAATTAAGGGACACTTTAATTAATTTTGATTAAACTAGACACAGGAAATCTGTCTCATAGGGTGTTCTAGGCCACACTTAGAAGACAGGGGGAACATAATGGGGGCTTAGACATAAGGTACCATTTACTTAACCCTGGTGAAAGTACTGAAAGGTACACACATTAGTGCCCTGCGCCCAGTGCCAAATGGCACTGACTTATGGCACTGAAACCAACTTAGTGAAAATATGAATGAACTGAAATCCTAGCTATTTTTCTCAGATTTTTATCACATCTTTTTAAGTTATTTTTACTGTCAATTGCACTTTAAATTAATGTCATCATCACCTCAAATTAATGTGTTACTTGTTACTTTGTTTCCTCACTAATTAGATTAATGAAATTGGGAATTTGTGGAATTAACCGTAATCAATCCTCGTGGGAACGATCTCTCTTACTCTTTATTACTTATTCACGATTGTGTATACTTGCACACAACTATTTTATTTCAAACAACAGTTTCATAAGTTGTAAAACAATTACATTGATTAATGGAAATATTTTCTTACAATTCTTGAAGCCATTGAGGCTGTAGCCTCAGATGTAAACTCTCCTAAACGCTTTTGTCGGGCCATCATCCAAAGCTCCTCTCGTGTAGGTGAGGGTGGCTCATCAAAAACTGAGCATCCATCACTCGCCTCTTCAATCAATGTTTTTCTCCTCTCTTCAATTACATCGGCCTTAAGCTTAAAATAACCCCCACGAGACGTTATGTGGGGGTATAGATTCTTCGATGCATTTTCCTTTCCTTTTTTGCTTTTGGCCTATTACAAATAAGACACAACAAATTATAAGTCAATAAAAATATTAAATTAGCTATGCCATGTAAAAAACCATGATTTCAACTAACCTGAAAATCTTCTTCATGACGGCCCTTGACAAACAATTGCCAGTCTTCCTCAGAGATATAATTATATTTTGCAAATGGCGTTGTGTTTCCATCTGCATCTCCATTCCCAAATACATAGGTCTTGGAAAGCATGACCTTAAATTGCTTCCAACGCTCCCCCACATAAGTAAGAATTTTCTTCTTAAGCTTTTCGTCATTAGGAACAGTCCAAGTTTCCTACAATTACACAACAAAATTGTGGTGTTAGTAGAAATGTTGTTAAACATATATATGGATAGGAGAAATGTAGTTAAACATATATATGGATAATAAGTTATAAAGAATTGTGTTAAGAGTAAATACCATGAGATCTTGCCAAATCCTATGCTTGATGTCACCGTGTACTGACTTCCATTCCTTTACATGGATAGGAGCCTTGCTACGGGCAAGGAACCCGATATCAATTGTGTCATAAGGTGACCAGTGGGCAATAAAGTAACAAGATCAAATCGATATCGTACCTCTGACCAATGGCACGTATTGCAATGAAACGTGTCATGGTCGTGGCACGTCTGCTACTTTTCTTGGTGGGAGAGGAGCCTGATGTATCAGCCATGATGCCTGTTTACACACACAAAACTGAGAACATGTTAGTCAAAATATAAATAAATAAATAAATGACTAAAATAATAAACAAATTACAAACATGCAGTAGTTAACAAGAATTATAATGGCATATAACAATCAAGTACTAACCTAGAAAGTCTTTTTTGTTCATTTTTTATTGTCCTCCAAAATCCCTTCTTGATGATCATCACGAGTGGCATATGCATCGTCCACTTCATTTTCATCAGTGAAAGAAGGTCTTTGAGTTGTGAAAGAAGGAGTGTCATAAATATCTTGGGTTGCATCTTGACTTTCATCAATCTGATGCATGCTTCTTCTTTGGAGAACTATGGACAATTTATTACTAGAGGGAACCGTGACATAAAAAACTTGTTTTGCATGTTCAGCCATGATGAAAGGCTCGTCACTATAACCTATCTTGTCAAGGTCCACCAATATAAATCCTAATTCATCAGTTTGTACACTATTACTATTAACCTACTTACATTTAAAAATAGGCACTCTAAATTTACAATAATCGAGCTGCCAAATATCTTCAATGATCCTAAAGTAAGCTATGGATGCTAGAACATGGTTTTTATCCTTTGAACTAGAGAAGTGCATGGAAGAAGCCATGATCATAACCCCATTGTTTTGCATGGTACTCCTGTCATCCTGTGACTTTGTGTAAAAGGAAAATTTATTTATATTGTACCCACTCTAACATAAGACATTAAAACTAGGCTCATGTGCTAGCCATTTTAAGGTATCAGAAGCAGTATCATAATTCATAATCTGTGTTTTTAACCAGTTTAGGAATGTTTTGTTATGCTCTTTCAACACCCATTTTTTGTTCATTCGAGTGTTTTTAGCCTTGACAATGGTTTTATGAGTAGACAAGTATGACTCAACTTCATCAGTGTTATTCAATATATACAAATGTGCTTGAAGTGTAACAGCCTAGGCCGCCATCACTATTGGGTCGTACCACATAACTGCTCTGACCCACTGTCTCTGCGACACATATCAGGCCCATTGTTCCCTCTGCAATGCATACCACAGTGTCCGGTTACTTACAGGACTTCTCCAATCCCTTAATTGGAGTTTTTGCCTCATGGAGGTTTTGAACCCACACCCAAAGAGTTAAAGGTAATAGGAATCCACCTCCCATCACCACTTAACAGCTGGGCCACCACCACTATTGGGTCGTACAACAGAACTGCCCCGACCCACTGTCTCTGAGAAGTATACCGAGCCCATTGTCCCCTCTGCAATGTATACCACAGTGTCCAGTTACTCACAGGACTTCTCCAACCTCTTAATTGGAGTTTTTGCCTCATGGAGGTTTCGAATCCACACCCAAAGGGTTTAAAGGTCATGGGAATCCACTCCCTATCACCGGCGGTGATAGGGAGTGGATTCCCATGACCTTTAAACCCTTTGGGTGTGGGTTCGAAACTCTCGTGAGGCAAAATCTCCACTAAAGGGGGTGGAGAAGTCTTGTGAGTGACACACCATTCTAGAACCATCAATTAATATGGGATGAAGGGTGGGTGTTACATGAAGCACTTCCGCTCGAATCATGCTCTTAACCTTTAGACCTTGTGTACCCTTACCATCACATCTTCCTTCATGACGAGACTTTGGAAGCTCTACAGTTTTCGCTTATGACAAGTAGTCTGTACAAAACTCAATGGCTTCTTCTGTGATGTACCTTTCAACAATAGATGCTTGAAGGTATGGATTCTTGACATAGCCTTTCAAGATCTTCATGTATCGCTTGACAGGGTACATCCACCTTAAATAAACGGGGCCACACACTCTAATCTCCTTCACTAGATAAACAATTAGTGAACCATGATGCCAAAAAATGAAGGAGGAAAGAACATCTCCAACTGACACAAGATAATAATAGCCTCATTTTCCAAGTCGTCCAATTCCTGAGGGTCAATCACTTTACTACATACAGCATTGAAAAATAAGCATAATCTATTTCTCGCATGTCGAGCCTTTTTTGGTAAGATGCCACGAATAGCCACTGGTAGTAGCTGTTGCATCAAGACGTGACAGTCATGAGACTTTAAGCCAAGTAGTGTGAGATCTTTCATTGACACAAGACTCTTGACATTTGAAGAGTAGCCATGTGGCACTTTCACCCCCGTAGACACTCTTAAAAACTTCTTTTCTCTTCTTTTGACAATGTATGACATGCTAGTGGTAAATATGTCCCGTTTTCTCTTGTTTATGGACCTAATTGTTCTCTTATGCCCATCGCAACCAAATCTAGATGAGCATTCAAAAAATCCTTCATCTTGCCCTAAATGTTGGGAAGTGTTCCAATTACACTATCACACATATTTTTTTTCCACGTGCATCACGTCAATACAGTGTCTTACATCAAGACTGAACTAATACGAAAGATCAAAGAACACTGACCTCTTCTTCCATATTTTTTTCAGTAGACTTTTTTTTGTTTCTTTCCAAAAATAACATTGATATCCTTCACCCATTGATAAACTTCTTCCCCAGTTAAGGCCTCCAAAGCAACTTCATTCTCTTGGCATCCATTAAAAGCCTGTTTCAACCTTCGATACGAGTGATTACGTTTGAGAAATCTACGATGCCCAAGATAAACAGTCTTCCTTCCATGTTGCAATTGATGGTAGCATGTGCCTTCTTCACATATAGGACACGCTTTATGTCCCTTAACACTATACCCAAACAAGTTTCCAAAAGCTGGAAAGTCATTTATAGTGCAAAATAATATGGCACGCAACTTGAAATTTTCACGGGAATACCTGTCAAACACATCAATGTCTTCTTCCCACAATATTTTCAAGTCTTCAATCAAGGGACTTAGATAAACATCTAAGTCATTTCAGGGCTGTTTTGGTCCGGAAATCATTATAGATAACATAATATATTTATGCTTCATGCAAACCAAGGAGACAAGTTGTAATTAACCAAGAGAACAGGCCATAAACTATGGATACTACTTAACTACCATATGGATTCATTCCATCTGTAGAAAGTCCAAGCATAAGGTTTCTTGGCCCATTTTCGAAATCCGGAAACAGAGAATCAACTCGCTTCCATTGCAAAAAAACAGCCGAATGGCGAAGCTTTCCATCACATTTCCTCTCATTTGCATGCCATCTAATATTCTTTACGTCTTTCACATTGGCGAACAGTCGCTTAAACCTTGAAATAATTGGAAGATACAATAAAATCTTCGCAGAAGGACCCTTTGTGGTCACATCACAACCCTCATCATCACCCTTTTTTTGTAGCATGATGTCATACATGTGGGACACCTTTCTTTGTCTTCATTATCCTTCCAGTATAGTATGCAATCATTTGGACATGCGTGGATTTTCCTATACTCCACACCCATCAGACATAATATCTTTTTTTGCCTCATAGTTACGGTTAAGCAATGTGTTGCCTTCTAGAAGCATTTCCTTCAATAAGCCAAGCAATTCTGTGAAGCTCTTATCAGTCCACCCATTTATCGCCTTCAAATTGAACAATCTCAACACCGCTGACAACCGTGTGAAATTGGTGCACCCTGGATACAAAGGCTCTTTGTTGTCACAGCACAGAGTATCATACAAATGTGCTTGCTGAAAAGAGTCTTGTCCAATATCACGAATCATGTCCTCTAGTCGATCGCCCATATCTACCTCAACTTCCTCTCTTTGGGACACACTTGGCGTGTTTAACACTTCACCATGCCATGTCCATGTCGTATAACTCTTGCAAATCCCATAAACACAAAGGTGATACCGTATGTCTTCAACTTTTATAGGTGCCCAATTCGAACACTTAATACAAGAACAATAAAATCTTCCATTACTATTAGGAAGCTTTGTTTCAACAAATTTTATAAATTCTAACACTCTATTCTTATACTCATCAGTCATGCGATTTTTTTGCATCCAAGTATGATCCATAACTAAGTTTTGGAAAAAAAAAAATACATACACTTACCCAATTTTTAAGCTTGAAGCTTCAAGAAGCACAACAATGGTGGACTTTAATAACACTCATTCACAAATATGCATGGAAACAAGTTCTCTTTTTTAAGGACATGGAAACAACTTAAAAAAAGCATCTAATTTCATCAAATTAATTAATTCATCACAAAACCAACAAAAAATGGTAACTGAAATCCAAAAAAAAAAGCTCTATCATATCAACAATAACAACAACACATAAGAGATTTTTAGAAACAACATACCTAAGAAATGGCGACAGAACGAGATAATCAGAGACAAAAACGAGCGGCGACAGTAACAGAGACAAAAACGGTGACAACAGTAACAGCTGCAGAAATAAGAACGAAAACGGTGACTGAAATGAGAACAAAAGAATGCATGAAACAGTGGAATGAAAAGGAGAGAAAGAGGAAGGAGAACGAAAACGAGAAGTAAAGAGAGACAGAGAGCATTACCAGGGAACACTAATGGAACAATGGCGGTCGGTGGTGATTCATCGTGAGAGTGAAAGGGAAAATGGAGGTGGTGGTTCTTTACCTAACCGCCGCAAAATGACCGCCGCCGGTTCCCTTTTTCCTTGTATTGTACATTAGTCGTGAGAGTACGTGAAAGGTTTTCTGAAAGAAGAGGGAGAATGAAATGTTTTCTCAGTTGCGCAATAAAACGTAGGAAACAACCATTTAACACCAGTTATTTATAAAACCCGGTGTAAAACATTATAAATTTAAAATTTAAAATCGTTTTACACCGGTTATTACTAATACCCGGTATGGAAAGTCTTCTCATAAATTCAAAATACACCGGTTAAGTGAGGCAACCTGTGTAAAAAATAAAAAATACCATATCTTTTTACACCAGGTTATCCAAATAACCGGTGTAAATATTCTTTCATACATGTTTTTTTTTCTTTTAAAACGCATTTACCACCGTCCAGTAGTTTTCTGACATTCTCATCTACACCCTTTTTTAGCCAATAGATGTGTTGGACATTGAATATTCTTTTGATTATAAATACACATTGAGTTTGTTGATCTCATCACCACTTTACAACTTCTTCTTGATCATCATCACACGTTCTTGTTCTTGTTATTCCCCAGTTTTTAGAGTGCGTTCGTGCCAAAGCTCCAAATACACTATCTCGTTCAAATGGCAGAACCCCTATATCCTTTGTGACACTTCTAAATTTTCCATTGTCTATACGATTAAGTATGTCGCTTTTACGATTAAGTACGAAGCAAAAAAGCGATGTACGTACTAAATCATATAGGCAGTGGAAATTTGGAAGCGTCAAGGATATATGTGTTCTGACATTTGAACGAGATAGTGTAAAAAACATTTTACACCGGTTATTTGAAAGACCAGTGTAAAAGGTTAAAACAAAATCACACGTTAATTGTAAAATTGCCATCGCATCACATTTTATATCGGTTTTATGAAACACCGGTGTAAAATGTTTAGACAGAATCACCAATTAATTGCAAAATTGCCACCGCGTTTACATTTTACACAGGTTATCTATAAAACCAGTGTAAAATGTGACGCATAAATTGACTAATTCACATATTAATTATAAAATTGCCACCGCGTTCACATTTTACACCTGTTATATATGAAACCGGTGTAAAATGATAAATTGTTTTACGTTTCGTGTACTAGTGATTGTATGTACTAAGTACATATATTCGATATTGTAAAAAAAAAAGTACATACATTCGATGCCTATTTTTTATATTGGATTAATAAAACCTATAGATGAGTTTTATTGTATAGATTATGGTACCTGTTACCTTCATAGCCCTGCTTATATATACTTTTTAACTTTTTATTTATGGTTCAAGGAGATATTAATAGTGTGATTTTTACAATTGATTTGTTACTATGTCTTTACTTATTTTATTCTAGATCACATGGCTATTTATTTTATAATTTGGATTTACGAGACTTATTATGTCATGTTTCTTTTCTTTAAATAATTATAATTTCTCTGCCACTGTCTTGATACTAGAAGATTTTAGACCTACTTTTTCACATGAAAAGCTTTTATCGTGTTGGTGGCTTTTCTTTGTTTGATTTAATTCACTTTAAAAGGGAATACATTACTGTGCAGATTTATTCCTTAACCTTTTGCATGTTTTTCATTTACTAGATTTCAAATTACCACCCATTTTCCTTATATAAATAAAGTTAAAGATTTGTGATGCTTTTCAATTTCTTTTGGAAATTGAGGAAGTTTGAAACAATATCTATGATTTTGGTGATAAATTTTTTTCAAATGTTAAAAAGAAAACATCTTATTAAACACATGGTTTTTATAACTTTATAGGGGGAACCTGGGAATAAATCAACACTTAGATGAGTCATTTTTAGCTAAGGTTTATGTAATCAATGCTATGTGTGTTTGAAAATGGATTTTCCCTCCCATGTGTTTTTTTGTAGTTGGCAGTGGCTCCTATTTTGTTCTTTAAAATCAAACCATGATTAGTAAGACAAATTTTGCTATCTCGTTGTGGTGGAAGTACAATTCAACCTTTATTTTACTATATGATAAACTGTTTGTAAGATTTAGTATATATTAAGAAGAAGAAAATAATGTAGTATTTTCATTATCTTGTTTCTCGTCAGTGTGAAAAGGTTAGTGTAAAAAGTTTTATATTGACATGGGATTCAATTTAAAAAAAATACATTTGAGTTCCCTAGTACTTAAATTTGCAAATACTCGACATTAAAATATCATTATTTAGAAAAATAAAAAAATAATCTTTTATATCCCTTACAGAAAAATTTCACACACGGGTGCGTGGTATTTCGAGTGCTTGAACCATGCATAGATTATTATATATGAGTTTAACATTAAATCACTGACTGTTTCGAGCTTTAAAATTAAGATGGTTAAAGTAATTGACTATGATAGTTAAGACCACGAAATGACACCAGAACATTTTTTTATGAAACACACCATAGCAATTTAAGAGATAATTTTGTGTATAAAAAGTGATAAATTTCCATTGGTCTCACACTTTATAGAAAGTGATTGACTTCAATCAACCTTGCTATCAATATTCATTGAAAATATTAATTGGTTTTCTTTGGTTTTAATAGAAACCAATTAAAATTACCAAAAAATTTATTCAACGAACATCGAATAGATATGCTACAAAGAGCTATAAATGCGTATACAATGCTTCTTTCCACCACAACTACAACCATATCCATAACCATAGCCGGATCTACATTAGATTGAGGGTGTGCAAGTGCACCCCCTCATTTTTTTTAAAAATACAAGTAAATTCTTTTTTTTTTGACAAGAAACTACAAGTAAAATCTTACATTTTCGTATTTTCCGTATTTGAACCCACTGACTATAGGATTTATATTCTATCCCCACAGACCCAAGGTCCTAGGTACGCCACTGTCTATAATCACACCGGCACCACAACAACAAGGGCATCACGTCGAAAACCACACAATCGAAAATTGTGAATATCATATCCATGTTAATCAAGGAAATCGCAGTCTTGGATATTTACGCTGGTTATTGTTAGCATAAACAATATAGCAAAGCAGAATAAAGAAGGAGACGAAATATAAGACATCGTCGACAACTTCTATTTGACCAAACTTGTAACAGTGATATGTGAATAAGGTTTTGTTGCCTTGCCCATGGATCTAAACACAAAATAGCATAACAAGTTAAAAAAACAAAAACAAAAAACAAAAAAAAAATCTGAGATTAGCAATATAAATAGTATTAGTTAATTGATGTACCCCTCTATACCATGAATTCAATCACACAAAACATATACCATCATTATAGACTTTGGATTGAGGGTTGGATGGTTTAGGGTTTGCATGCCATGAGTGTGGTATGTCCTTGGAGCTTCATGGCTCCTTTGTTGCCCTCAGCACCTAAGCCTGATTCCAACAAGGTTCCTTCTGATAATACATCTCCTCAACGTAAATCGTTTGTCCAGACTCTCCAAAATGTGTGTGACATTCCTCTTAGTCAATTGCCACGTCCTTGTTTCAAAGGAAACTCACTCTCAATCACTATCCATGAAGTCGATTACCAAAAGGGGTTAGATCATTGTAAAACCCACCTTCATGGCGGGTTGTTCTTACCTAAAGGAGAGAAACCTTTACGTGTCAATGACCTTCATTCTAAGCTTGTTGCGCTTTGGAAACCTATCACCAATTGGAGTATTATTCCTTTGGGGAAAGGATACTATGAATTCGTTTTTGCTTCAGTGGAGGATCTGAGAAGTGTTCTAGCGAATGGTTCTTGGAATCTCAAGCCAGGTTTCATTTGATTATTCTCTTGGTCTCCGAATTTCAATCCTCAGAAGATGAAACAGACTAATGTGCAATGTTGGGTTCGAATTTATGGCTTATCCCAAGAATATTGGAGTCCTAATATCGTTTTTGTGATAGTAGGTGGTTTGGGAATCCCAATATGTCTTGATGAAGCTACACATAATTGCACCTTTGGTCATTTTGCCAGGGTCTTGATTGATCTTGATTTGAATAATGATATTCAAGAGAGAATCTTGGTTGAAAGGAAAGATTATGCTTTCCATGTTGGACTTGAATATGAAACCTCCCTGCTTTTTGTCACTTGTGCCAATCTATTGGCCACTCTCAAAGTCATTGTAAGAAAATGAGGGATAAGAATGAGGTTGCTTAAAAGGAACAGATCACTAATGAGGTGTAGCAACCACCTCAAAAATCTGCTGTGATCAACAAGGAGAAGCGAGAGCAGCCCCCCAAAAATAAACAAATCTTTGTGGCTAAGCAAAAGGAGGTGGCAGCTCAAGATGATTATGTTCCGGATCAATATACAGATCTCTATTTTTCTAAGTTGTTTAATAACAATGGTGAGGGTACTAGTAATTGAGGCAATGCTGAGGTTATGTAGCAGGATCCTGTTTTGAAGGAAAAATCTTTCTCTGATGGTGTGATCAATCCTGTAGTGAATTTGGTACTTGTTGATAATGAGGAGAAGCCTGAAGATGCAAGCTACTGTTTTATTGGAGACATCCCATGATACTGAGTTGGATGGGATATCTAGTTCTAGTTTTGACCAACTTAAAGACTGTGACATTGTGGAAGATACCCCGGAGGCTTTGATGGGCCAAAGAGGAATTGTAATATCTGAGAAAACTACTCAATTGCAAAAGGATCAAGAGATTGATTGTGATTTTGTTAAGGATACTCCTGAGTCTTTGATGGGCCAGCCAGTTTTAATAGTCACTGATGAAAGACACATAAATTCTTTCCAAGTTTTGGGCTGATCAAACCGAAGATGAGGATGAAAAGGTTTCTGCCCCCTCCAGAGATATTGCCAAAGAGAAGAATGATTTTCAAAAGGTCTTATCCAATTCACAGAAGAAGAAATTGAAACAGAAAGCCAAGAAAATTGTTACTTCAGGATGTAAAACCCAGTCGAGGGCTGTCTCATTGAGCATTGCTCAATGAAGTGCTTATTTTGGAATGTTAGAGGGTTAGTTAATCCCTCTACCAAATTAGCCTTAAAGAGGTTGTGTGTGAAGTACAAAGCAGATTTTGTACTCATATCAGAGCCTTGGATGTTGGTGGATAATCTCTATAGTAAGTTTTGGAAGAATCTCAAATTGAAGCATTTTGCTGTCAACAATCGTGGTTCGAAAGCCCTTAATATTTGGTGTGCTTGTTCAGAGGACAATGATCCAATCATTTTAATGTCTTCTGATTAAGATGTGTCATTTTCAGTTGTGATCGATCATCAGCAAGTTTGCTTCTCTGTTATCTATGGTTCCAATTCTTATTTGAACAGAAGACAATTGTGGACAGAGCTCTCCTTGCTACAGCAAAACTATCAACTGCCTTGGTGCTTCATTGGTGATTCCAATGTTGTGCTTGGTGCACATGAATATAGAGGGAAGAGCTCTCCTCTAAAGATTCCTTCTGGGGATTTTAGAGCTTGGACTGATAACAATAAATTGATCCACTTGTTAACTAGAGGTGCTTTCTATACTTGGTCAAATGGGAGAAAAGGGACTGCTTTCACTGAGAAAAAGTTGGACAAAAGCATTTGCAATGATTCTTGGGTTCAATTCTGGTCTGAAGTTTCTTGTTGCACTTTGACCAAGAGCAAATCGGACCATTATCCTTTGCTTCTGTGTGCTTCTAAGAGCAACAATTCTTTCAAGTCCGCTTTTAAGTTCATGAAAATGTGGTCAACTAATCCTGATTGTGCTAACATTATTAAAGAGGAATGGCAAAAACCTATTATTGGTTGTCCTATGTATGTCCTCACTCAGAAATTGAAAGCTATCAAAGCTAGGCTTAAAGAGTGGAATCGATTTGTTTTTGGCAATGTGCATGATAGAATGGAGACTGCAATGCAGACCGTGGATCATATTCAACAGGAGGGGGACTTTATTGCCTTCTCTAATTCTCTTTATGATCGAGAGAAAGCAACTCAATTGGAGCTTGATTCGGCTTTGTACTGTCAGGAAATCTTTTGGGCGGAGAAATCTAGGCTGAATTGGCATGCAAATGGTGATAGAAATACTGCTTTCTTCCATCAGATGACTAAAATCTGCAATGTTGCTAAGCAAATCAAGCTTCTCAAAGAGGGGGATGATGTGCTAACCTCTGATGAAGAGTTGCAAAACCACATTGTATCTTATTATGAAGCTTTATTTCATGGTAACAATAACTCGGTAGATAATGGCCTCATTGAGGAGGTGATTCCAAAATCTGTTTCTATTGATGACAACCTACTGCTAACCTCTATTCCTTCGGTTGATGAAATCCGCTCTGCTGTTTTTGACATGAATACTGATGGAGCTCCAGGGCCGAATGGTTTTGGAGCCTATTTTTACCAGCGTTATTGGGACATAGTAGCAGATAATGTTGTGCAAGTTGTGACTCAATTTTTTAAGCAGGATTGGATCCTGCCTAACTTCAATTCTAGTATCATCTCTCTCATTCCCAAGGTACCTGAAGTTAACAGAATTGATCAATTTCGTCCAATTGCCTTAGCTAATTTCAAGTTCAAAATTATCACTAAAGTCTTGGCCGAGAGACTGGCAAAGATTTCCCCGAACATTATTTCAGACCATCAGCGTGCTTTCATTCAAGGTAGACAAATTGGTGACTGCATCTGTTTAGCTTTGGAAGCTGTCAATTTTCTGGATAGGAAAATCTATGGAGGTAACATTGCTCTTAAAATTGATATTAAAAAAGCCTTCGCTAGATTGGAATTTTTTACTTAAAGTTTTGGCAATATAAATGGCTTTGATGCTAAGTTTTGTAATTGGATTCATACGATTTTACACTCTGTGAAGCTCTCTATCTCTGTTAATGGCAAGGCTTTAGCCTTTTTCAGTTGCACTAGGGGAGTGCGCCAAGGTGACCCACTATCTTCTCTTCTTTTTTGTCTTGCTGAGGATGTTCTGAGTAGAGCTTTGTCAAACTTGGTTCTTAGTGGCAAGTTACAATTGATGAATGCCACTAGGCATAGTCAGGTTCCTTCACACATTCTTTATGCAGATGATGTTCTGATTTTTTGTAGAGCCAGTTTGAGTAAAATGTGTCATCTGCTTGAGTTATTTGACAGATATAGTGCTATTTCTGGCCAGATTATTAATCATAACAATTCCACTTGCTATACAGGTCCGATTTCTGCTAGAAGACAGCATGACTTGGCTGCAATTCTGGGTTTTCGTATTGGTCAATTGCCCTTTATTTATCTAGGTATACCAGTCTTTAAAGGCAAGCCTAAGAGGCAGCATCTTATGGTGATTGCTGATCGGATTAAAGCCAAGCTCTCCTCTTGGAAATCCTCTCTTTTGTCCATCACTGGCAGGCTTCAGCTTGTCAAATATGTTGTTCAAAGTATGTTGGTTTATAGCTTTATGATTTATGCTTGGCCTGTTAATCTCCTTAAAGATATTGATAGTGGATCTGAGACTTCATTTGGGCTGGCGATATTGTGAAAAAGAAGTTGGTCACAGTTGCTTGGCACAAGGTAAGTAAACTGGTTGTGGAAGGAGGTATGGGGCTTCGTTCTCTGACTAGTATCAACCGTGCTGCTATGTTAAAGTTGAGCTGGTCTTTAGTTTCCTCTAATAATCAATGGGCGGTGCTGATGAGAGCTATAACTTTTAGAAACAGCAAACCGATTCATCTTATGTTCGATCCTCGATTTGGTTATCTATAAAGCCTTTGATTCATTATGTCATGTGTAATTCGGCATGGATGATTGGAAATGGTGAAAATGTTTCTTGTTAGACAAACTCTTGGCTTGGTGAACCTCTAGTTGACACCCTTAATATCCATGGCAGCCTGCATCAGAAACTCAAGACCAAGGTTTGTGATTTCATTTCTCATGGGCAATGGAGACTTCCTCAAGCCTTGTCCAATATATTCCTTTTTTTAGCTCATGATCTCAGCAATTATATCATTCCTGATCAACCCGACCCTGATAAGTTAATGTGGAAGCACACTACCTCAGGAGATTTGTCTATGAAAGAGACGTTTATTTTTCAAAATCCAAAGGGCTTGGTTGTTCATTGGTCAAAACACATTTGGAGCACTTGTATTCCTCCTTCTAGATCCTTTCTTTGTTGGCGATTGATTCATAATAAAATGGCTACAGATGACAATTTAAGGCTTCGGGGTTGTGTGATGGTCTCGGTCTGCTGTTTTTGTCACTTGGCAGCAGAATCTTCCCAACACATCTTCTTTGATTGTTGTTTTGCCTCTAACCTGTGGCGCTGGCTGGACACATTGGTTAATATAAGATTTGACACTTCTTCCATGGAGAGCATTTTAAAATGTTGTAATGGCAATTATCCTTCTCAAGTTAGGGATGTTCTTTTTTCGGCTGTTCTCCATGTGGTCTGGGGTATTTGGCATTGTCACAACAAGCTTCGATTTGATAATTGTCTTATCCCTATCAAAGTCATCTAAAACATGATCATGGCTAATGTTGCTCTATCCGGTAATCTCAGTTCTGGTAACATGGCAAACTCTTCGGTGTCTGATTTCTCTATTATTAAAGCATTCTCTGTTAACATAAAGCATTCCAAAGCTCCATCTATTAAGGAAGTTGTTTCGCATTCTCCTTCTAGTTATTGGATAAAATGTAACATGGATGGTGCAGTTAAAGGTTCCCTTGCTTCTAGCTCTTGTGGCGGTATTTTTCGGGACAGTAGTGGTGCCACTCTTGGTTGTTTCTCAGCAGGATTGGGTAATTCCTATGCCCTCCATGCAGAGCTTCTCGGTCCTAAGATGGCTATTGAATTTGCTTCTAACCGTGGTTGGAAAAAATTATGGCTGGAGAGTGATTCTATTTTGGTAATCCGTGCCTTTTCTTCTTCTGATATTGTTCACTGGCAGCTGTGTAATAGATGGAATAATTGTTTGCTGCTCATTACCTCCATGGATTTTCTTTATTCTCATATTTTTCGCGAGGACAATGTTTGTGCTGACCAGTTGGCTAATTATGGCTCTTCGCGGCAAGGCGTTTTTTGGTGGAATATCATCCCTAGTTTTATTGCTCAGGAGTTTTGTAGAAATAGAGTAGGGCTTCCTAGCTATAGATTTAAATAAGCTTTGCCTGGGCTTTGGTTTATGTCCTCCCATGGCTTTTAATTTTTTGTTGTTCCTCTTCTTTCTTTTTTATCAATAAAACAAGGAAAGAGTACTATTTTTCCTTCTTGGTATTTTTTTCCTAAGGAGGGTTTTGCATTAAAAGGTTTTAACGAGTATTTTTACCTTTTTTTGTCAAAAAAAAATGTGAATAAGAGATAAATAATGAAAAACCACTTTTGAAACTTACTGCAAACCCAAGTTAGCAGTGGTAGATAGACTCACGCAACTTTGAGAAATGAGATTATTGTTAGTGGTGTCAAAGTGGTGGATGCAACCATATATTTATTGGGAGTTTATGGTAATCTCTCTGTGAAAGGGGGTGTTAACGTGTTATATGGCTAAAGAAGGGTTGGTGTGAGGATAAATTTTCAATTTTTTATGTTGAAACGTAAAGCAAGTAATTTTAACAAAACAATCTAATAAATCGATATTATATGTATGAGCATAATAAATCATGAATGTGTTAAAATGTTGATCATTGATTTCACCATCAATGAATGAAATATTTTATTTTACTCTCTAATATAATAACATAACCAAATCCTAAATTTTTACCTTTACCAAGAAATTTAATATGTATCTTTTATTGTATCTATTAAATAAATATAATAACATTAATTTCTTAATAATTATATAGAAAATAAAATGGACACCAATAAAAAGTAAACAATTAATTATATCAAGATTACACGAAATTTTAAATATAGATTTTGTAACACAAGATATATACTTTAAAAAAGAAAAATCAAGAATTATAATCATTTATTAAAAAAACTAAAAAAAGGATTATATATATAATATCTAAATATGGAAAATAAATTTCAAAATTATTTAAATCTTAATTATTATTTTTAATCAACTATTTTTTCACTTTTTAAAGCCAATATCCAACTTTAAAAAAAAATGATTTCCTAAAAATTTAATGATTTGAGTTCGATGGCTTTTTATAAGTACTTAAGGTTGATATATGTTCTTTAGTCTTTGTTTTTTCGTTCAGCTTTATCCGGACACTGACATTTAAAATGGCATCACAGTGGGATTTCCTTATAACAATTATCACGTGGACTAAGAACACGGGCACGAGCATCTCAGTTCATGGCCATTCCCCGAGTTTATCATCAAATTCCACATTGTATTGCTTCTTTTATTTTCAATGAAATGAGTTAGATTTTTTTTGTCAGGAAAAAACTACATAAAAACTTCAGTTTTTTGTGTATAACTTTTTCTAGAAATGGGAGATTTAAAATTTGAAAAAATAAAGTTTTTTGTGCAGTGCTTTGTTTATCGTTTATCAGTTCTTTTAATTTTTACTTCCAGGTGCTTTGTTTTTTTTTTGTGCTAAGGTGCTTTGTTTTTTTATTCTTGTTGCTTTTTTTTTAAACCATTCAAAAATTCTACAGTATTTTAATTTTATAATTTTTTTATTGTCTTAGATGGATAATCAAGATTGGAAAATTATCGTCAATAGATGGTTTGATTTGCGCCAAAGAGCTATAGCTCAACTCATGTGTGCTATTGTTTATTGCTTTGTTATTCGGATGTCTCGTAAGAGAAAATTGAGTTATAGTATGAGCTCCGAGAGAGAAAGAGTGCCTGAGGAAATAATGGGTCGAATTAGTAGTAGTGAAACTTGTAGGAATATATTAAGAATGGGTCCGGAAGCTTTCTTAACATTATGTGGTATGTTAGAAAGAGAGGGTGGCTTACAACCGACACGATGGTCAAGTGTGGAAGAACAAGTTGCAAAATCAATTTATATATTGACACACAATGCTAAAAACTGTGAAGTCAACTTTTGGTTTTGTCGTTTTGGTGAGACAATTAGTCGTCATCTTCATAAAATGTTGAGAGCTATTCTTGAATTAGAGGAAAAATTCCTTGTACAACCCAATGGCTCAACAGTTCCTCTTGAAATCCATAGTAGTGGTAGATTCTACTCATATTTTAAGGTAAAATTTTTATCATTAAGTCACCCTACACTCAAACATTAGCGTGATTTACTTAGATTATATTAATATAAATACATTGTGTCAGGATTGTATCGGTGCCATAGATGGGACACATATACGTGTCAAAGTAATCTTCAAAAGATGCTCCTCGGTATCGTGGTCGGAAAGACTACCCAACACAAAATGTGTTAGCAGCGTGCACATTTAATTTAAAGTTCACTTATGTGCTCGCTGGATGGGAAGGCACTGCCTCTGACTCAAGAATTATAAAGGAATGCATTAACACGAGAAGATAATCTTAAAATTCCTCAAGGTAATTTTTTTGATTAGTAATTCTTTAAGCTAATTAAGAACTCATAATAAATTAAATTCCTTTATCACATTGATTATTTGCATTGATTATAGGCAAATATTACCTTGTTGATGGTGGCTTCATGTTGACAAGTGGGCTTATTACACCTTATAGAGGAGTTCGATATCATCTAAAAGAATATTCGGCAAGGAATCCACCCCAAAATTGTAGAGAATTTTGTAATCTTCGACATGCACCATTGCGCAATGCAATTGAAAGAGCCTTTGGGGTGTTAAAAAAAGGATTTGAGATTTTGTCTAATTCAACAGAGCCCACTTATGGAATCAAAGCTCAAAAACTAATCATTTTTGCATGTTGCATTCTTCACAATTATTTAATGAGCATAGACCCGGATGAAGGCCTTATAGCTGAAGTAGATGCTGAACTTGCAGATCAAAATGTATCTCACGACAATAATCAAGCTTCGAGAAGTGACGGTGTGGAGGTTGCTCGGGGTGAACTTATAAGAGATAGTCTCGCAAATCAAATGTGGATAAATTATCAAAATGATAGTTTGGGCTAAATGTTTTGCACTTGTATTTATTACATGAATGTTTATTTACATTGATGCGCGTTGGATTTGAGTTTGCAATGTTGATGTTGTTGACATGAAACATGTTTAAGTTATTATTCCAATATTTCTTGTTTATTATCTTATTTTATTAATTTTGTTATGTTATAATTTGTAAATATACTAGCATGGCACCTAAAAGGCAACTACCAACAAACAATGGTAAGGAGCACTTAACTTGGTCCGCAGCCATGGACAATGCTCTTATTGATGCTTTCATGCACGAATATGAAAAAGGTAACAAAGTCAATGGTACCTTCACTACAACTGCATATGAAAACATTGTGGCTGAGTTGAGTGCATTATTTGGGAGTAAAGTTGATAAGGAGAAAGTAAAAATCGCTGGAAAACCGTAAAAAAAACCTTACTGACGTTTATGATATTTTTAAAAATGGTATGAGTGGGTTTGCTTGGAATCCATCTACTCATTTGTGGGATGCTGAGCCAGAAGTCTGGGATGCTCTAATTGAGGTAAAATTCTTAGATTTTGTAATTTATAATATGTCCCTAATCAATAATTGATTAACTTCTACAAAATTTACCTTTTTCAGTCAAAACCAAAAGCAGCTTATTGGAGAAATGTCTCAATTCCAAATTATGAGAAGATGGTGAAACTTTATGGGTATAATCGAGCTAACGGAAATGAAGGTGGGACTACAAATGAGACAGAAAACAAGGCCATTCTACCACGGAGCAAGACTTCGTTGAATCTATTGATGACCTTGATAATCGTATCTCTCAGAATGAGGTGAATTTGGAGAGCTTTGATAGTTATTTTGATGATGGTAATGATCTTAATTTCTCTACTCATGGAATGCAATCTCAAGATCCTTCACCCACAACAAATGATGGCAGTAAAAAGAAAAAATCTAGAGTAGCCAACAAAGACAAAAATAATGAATTTGTTGAACTTAAAGAGACAATGCATGTGGTTGCAGAGGCTTTGAGAGAAGGTGTAACACCCCACCTAACACACCGGGACATTGCCCAATGGTGCAAACAGTGGCGTGCCACTCACAAGACACTCCCGCAGCCACATGCGGGGTTTTTGCCTTACATGGGACTCGAACCCGCACCCAGTGGCTTAAAGGCCACGGGAAGCATCCCACTATCATCAGGTCAAACTTTTTTGAGAAGCATATTTAGCTAAAAATGTCAGACTTCAAGCCACCCCAAAAGCCTTATTGAATTTTGTACATTGTGTTAAATCATATACTTACTGACATTTTCAATAATTTAAGCATATTGACTTACATAAATTTTTAACATATTTAAAAGTCTTATTGCAAAGTAGAATTTAAATAAGCTATTATATAATGTCAAATTCTCTAAAAAGTCAAGGTATACCCTATGTCCCACCCCTAAGGCTCTGTTTCGGAGGCAGGAAAAGAGGAAAAGAGAGGGCTTTGGGGAAGGGGAAGAGAGGAAAAGAGAGAGAAATCATCTACCTTATTTGAGAGAGTGTTTTTGTAGAGAAGGAAAATAGAATGCTTTTGACTAATATATTTTTAATTTTGAGAGTAATATAAAAAGATGGAAGAAATTTGAAGAATTTTTCTAGGCCCTCCAAAACTCTCCTCCAATACATTTTTTGAGTTCCCCCATATTAGGAGGTTTTATTATTATGAAGAAAAATAAACATCTCATTCAAGGTGGGAGACTATTCTTCTTTCCCATTTCTTTTCTTCCTTTTTTTTCTCAAAGACCTCCCCTTTCCTCCCCCTAAACTCCCAAACGGAGCCTAAAAGGTCAAGTTAGACTCTAAAAGGTCCAATCCTATGTCCCATGTCCATAGGCAGACCCATGTACATTTGTGCACACCTTCAAATTATAAAATTTTCACTTACGCCTTTATAAAAATTTATTTTGATCTCACTCAATTTAAATTTTTGCACACCCTGACCCATACACTTTTCATCTCTCAACCCTCTCACTCAAATAGTGTTTGGTTGAAGGTGAATGGAGGGGAGGGGTTATTTTAATTTTTTATGTTTAGTTCAATTTTTAGGAGGGGAGGGGAGCAAAATCTCTCTGAACTCAATTTTTGCTCCCATATAATGTTAGGGTTTTTGGAAAGCAGGGGAGGGGAGCTTAAATCATTTAAAATAAAGTGTCTTAAAAACCTTATATAATATATAATATAAATGATTATAAGGATATGTAAGTAATATAAATAATGAAATTATTTTTCAAGATACGCAATACAAAGTTATAATCTAATGCAATTTTTCATAACTTAATAGTCTAGAAATGTTCTTATAGTTTTACTTTTTGTTAGTGCTGCCAGTAGTCCCTTAATTTTTTGCAATAATTTATTATTATATTTTTTTAGCAATAATGACGTATAATTTTAAAATTATTTGCACCCCCTGACCTAGGGTCCTAGGTCTGCCATTGCCCATGTCTCTTAGTAGTAGTGGTTTTAATTTTCTTTTTTATATAGTTTATTATAAATAGAACTTAACCTCATTGACATATTAGGCCTCTTAGTAGATGACTTATTCAAAGATGTTAATATGAAATAGGCCTTTAAGTATGCTAGTAGACCATACCAGTCTTTCAAAAAGGTCGGGTCAGACCTAAAAAAAAGGATTATGACAAGTTGACCAGGCCAGGCTTGGGCCTTGCAAAGCCTAGCTCGACCCAACCTATTTCCACCCCTATATGCATGTCATTTATTAATATCGACTCTAATTATGGGTAATAAAATAGTGGAAAAGATTTCTTTAGTGATAAACTCTATTGATGAGTGAAAATTTTGTCTAAAATTATGCTCTATTAATGATTAATGGTGTGAAAATGTTTCTAAGAAATTATTTATTCCCTCCATCCCATAAACAGATTAAGAAAAAACTATAAAAGAAAATAGTGAAATAATTTTATAAAGTTATTCTTATTAACTATTTGGTATTGATCAAGTTATCAATGCGCAGTGGAATATAATAACTTGAGAGTGATGCACGCGTTATTAGCTTTGGAGGTAAAAATAGGAAAAATAATTTATATTACACTAAAAAGATAAAACAACACTTATTTTGAAACTTTTTTTTAACACGACGCTTATTATGGAACAAAGAGAATATAGTCTAATTTATGATTGTTTTTATTTTATTTTTTATTGATCTTTTGAAAATAAAATAGTTTAATTGAGCCAATTCATAACTTTTGAACTGCCTGTTATTTTAAACCACTATCCGTAAGGCCTAACACAACTGGCGTAAGCCGACGTTGTTAGGCTGGACATTTTTTGTGGTTGCCCGGTTCGAAACCGGGATCTCCACTTTATATGTGTGAGTTTAAACAGACCAAAAAAAACGTGTATTTATTAATAAGCAAAGACTTGAAAAAGGCGCATAATCCTTTTTTTTTTACAGAAGGTGCATAATCCATTCATAGGATTTTGTAATCATATCATTCATTAGTGGTTAAATGTGTATAAACCACTTTCACTAACATCCCCAAAAGATTTATATATTTTTTGTTATAATAATTAAAAACATTTTCTAAATTATTTGGCTTGGTTCAAAATATATTTTCTTCAATTGTTAAATGTAAATCTCAACAACAATTACTCCCTCCGTTATAGAATATTAGTAAAAAAAATTCATGTATTTGGTCCAAATACATAAATAATGGAGGGAGTATCAAGTATGTATGTAAGAGATAGGGTCGGCTCAAGGGAGTTGCAAGTGAAGCAACTGTTTTAGGCTTCAAATTTTTTTTAGGCCTCAAATTTGTTTTTTTAATTTAACTAATAGTATTAATTATATTATTATTTATTTTTAAGCCCCATAGTATTAAATTCACTCACTACTAATTAATTCAGCAAAAAAAAATGAATCAATCATGTGAATCCATTTAATATTGTAAAAATTAATTAGGCCTAAAAAGACATTTAATTTTATTGTTGTTAGTTTTAAAAAAACCTCATTTCAAATTTTGCTTTAGGCCTACACATATTTGGCTGGCTCGGTAAGAGCTAAGTTGCAAAATAGATAAAGTTAAAAATTAAAGAAATATATATAATGGACCCCTATTTCTGTCCATTGGTGGAGACCTCGGGAAAAGATGAAAAATGTTTTTGTTATTTACAAATAATGATTTTGCTTTTTAGTACTTACAGGGAAACACTACATGTTATCATATTAGAAGAAAATTTATATTACAGTATAAGCTAATCACAGTGAAGTTTTGATTTTTATATACCTATATTTATACTGTAGCCTTAAAAAATACAGGATTTCCTAACAACCAATGACTCGCACGGATATGTTACTAGTTAACACTCAAAAAGAAACAACACTCATATGGTAGTGGTAGAGAGGGAAAAAAATAAAAGCAATAAGCAGAGAAGAACGAGCCACGGGGATAAAGAAAAAAGAGATAAAAGAGATAAAAATTGGTTTCTTGTAGGTGGAAGTCATTTTGTGGGTTATGGTTTTGGGTTCTGCCAGCACTTTTTTTTCCAACCGCACCCCTTCTCCCTTTCTTTTTTTAAAGGCTAAATTATAAAAATGGTCTTTTATGTTTATTTTAGGTTTCAATTTGGTCCTCTATGTTTTATTTGTTTCGTTTTGGTCCCTTACGTTTTAAAAGTTACAACAGGTTGGTCCTTTCCGTCACTAAAAGCCAATTGTCCATAGCTAAAAGCCAAATTCTAGCTACGGACAATTGACTTTTAGTGACGGAAAGGACCAAATTAAAAACTAAAATAAAACGTAGAGGACCAAAACGAAATAAATAAAATGTAGAGGACCAAATTGAAACCTAAAATAAACTTAGAGGACCAATTTTATAATTTAGCCTTTTTTAAAATACCTCTATCCCTCCCTCTCCTAATTTTTTAGTGTATGATTTCAGAGAGTATTTTTTTATTTTACGGAAATCAAACTTCATTCAAAAATTAGAAAAAAGATCAATACATTCAAATTGAACAGAATGTGTTGGGGCATTCCCCATTCACAATTGAAAATCAACACGAACATCTAAGTCAGCCAAGTATACGGTAATGAAACACTTAATCAGAATAGAAGCCAATATGGCATTACCAAGTCATCTTAATCCTAACAGCCAAAACAAAAGCTTCCAAGTACGGTCGATGGCCAAAGAGAAATGAAGAGTCACAGTCTTTAAACTCATCCAGTTACGGGTCATTACTATACTCTGTGCAGACTCAAATCGACTATAAGTGGTCTCAGATATGACCAATCGAACCACATGCTCAAGAGCCATTTGTAGGGAGGAAAGAATGCTGAGGTTGGCGGCGACCACCATTAGCACTCCAGATCTGTAACGTTGACGCCCACGTCTTGATTGAAACTAGGATGGATCAAAGCTGATCTGTCAATCTGAATTAAACACGCAGCAAGACGAAAAACTAAACAGCATTGCACCAAGACGATGAACAAAACAACGCCGCACTTAGACAACGAAATCACGGAAAAATAAGAAAGAAAAACTAGACATATGTAGAAAAACTACTTATTTAGATAAAAGAAGAGAAAAACGATGTAGATGAGTGGTTCCAGGCCAAAAAATGGCCAAAAACCACCCCCTCCGATGGATGGGGAAGAAGGAAGAGAGAGGGTTGAGAGAGAGAGGAGAGAAGCGCTAGAGTTGTTGTGCAGCCTCTTTCAGAGAGTATAGATGCGTTGAATGTTGATAATTATAAAATCTATAGTTATATGATGAATCTAAATACATGAATACGAACATGTATTTTATCGACAAAAAAAATACATGAATATGTATGTATAAAAGAAAACAGACATATGTAATTAAGGAAAGGATGGAACATTCCGGGTAGGTTTTATCATAAGGCAAGGCCAGAGAACAAAGGAGTCGCGCAAATGACTTCCAAAGGATACTCCTCTCGAACAATTATGAGCTAAAATTATCCTATATGCTAATGAAAGAAAGAAAAAAAATTGCCCAATAGAAATGTACATGAGTTGTACATGGTTGTTTTCATTATTTCCTGAACAAATATTTAAAAGTGAAAACAATGAACAATTTTGTAATTAAAAGTAAAAACTAAAAATAAAAACAGAAAATGTTTTCTCAAATCCAGACAAGCCCTAATACTTTCCAATTTTTTCTTCTTCTAATCTCTTATTTCTTTTTTTTTTCGCCTGTTCTCCCCAAAGACCTTTTTTTTTAAAGCAAAAGAAAGGAAGAGGGCCTCGTTAAAACCTTCTGATGCAAAACCCTCCTTAGGGAAAAAACACCAAGAAGGAAAAAGAGTACCCTCCCCTAAATATTATTAATAAAAATAAAAATAAAAACAAGTAAACATGGGGGGACCAAACCAAAACCCATGAGGAAAAACAGTACGACAAAAAAGACTAAAATCCAGCCGGCGTGCAAAAGCATCACAATAATATCTCTCATCCCAACTAAGTTGGCACCAAAGATACTAACATTCATCTGCAGCACACCAGTCAAAGAACAAAAACAGCCAATAAAAACCACCATAGAGCTTAAACTATTTAAATCTAAAGTTGGGGAGCCCAAATTTATTCCTGAAGAAATCCGTCCTGATAAAAGAAGGGATAGAATTCCACCAAGAGAAGCATCTAGAAGTGACACCAAAAGAGGCCAACTTGTCCGCACAATGGTTTCCTTCCCTGAATATATGAGAAATTTTAAAAGACATAGAAGAAGTAGTGAAGATACAGTTCCTCCATCGGGTGCGAAGATGCCAAGGAGCGAGAACAGGATGAGAGAAAGCTTGGACCACTAAAGAAGAGTCACACTCCAGCCAAAGCCGATTCCACCCTTTACGGGCCGCCTCTTCAATGGCGAAAATTGCAGCCAAAAGCTCAGCCTCAAAAGAGGAAGTGGTGCCAAAAAAATCAGCAAAGCAACCCAGCCGCAGACCATCAAGGTCCCTGAAAATGCCTCCACCCGGCAAGACCCGGGAGCACCGGGCAGCCGTCGATGTCGCTTTAACCCAACCACAGGGCGGAGGAAACCAATCAACTTGGGTGATAACAGGCGCCTTAGGAGCATGGATCGGAATGCCAAGCTTTTTGAGAATCACGAACTCTTGCACAGAGGAAGACATACAAGCAGTGGTCAAATTGCCAGATAAAGAAGTAGAGCCCACAACCATGTCCTTAGCAGCCCAGAGAGCAACCTTTTTGCCATCGAACTTAAGCTTGTTCCGACAGAACCAGATGACCCACACAATATTTATGAGAGCAGCAGAAACAACAACCTTAGTTTGCGGACTCCAATGTAAATTACACACCTTCAACAAATCCCGCATGGAAGAGGAGTCCAGATTAAAGCAGAGGATCGAAGCTAGCCAATCCCAGAGAGCTTTAGCAAAACTGCACTGAAAAAGAAGATGATTGGAAGTTTCCTCGCAAGATAACAAATCGCAAATAAAGACACACACGCAACCCCTCGCTCTAAGGTTGTCTTCTGTGGGCATACGATTGTGCAGCAACCGCCAAGTGACAAAAGACTTGGACGGAGGAATGGAGGCATGCCAACTCAACTTGTGCCATGAGACTATCGAATTGGCACGTTTCAGGTGCTGATAGGCATCCTTAGCAGAAAGTAAGCCAGAGGTGGAATCTCTCCAAAGCAACCGATCAGCCTCAAAAAACCGAGGCATACAAACCTGCTCAATCTCCACAGTGACCTGAGGGACAGCGGTCAGGATACGCCTCGGAATGTGCCAAGTATTGTCATGGAAGAAGTCGACAACTGAGGCAATAAATTGACTGTGAAGATGACTCAAAATTTGCAACAACTGCACAAGAGGTAAGGAAAGCCAATTGTCAACCCAGAAATTAACAGTCGACCCATCTCCCAATTGCCAAATAGAGTGAGCAATGACAGTGTTGATGTGAGATTTAATCCCTGGCCAGATGGAAGACTTGATGTATCTGGGAATGGGAAGCTTGTTTTTAAGGAATCTGGCACGAAAAAGAGCCCACTCCGCATCCGAAGAAAGCATGTCCCAGCTGAGCTTTAGAAGAGAGGCTTCGTTGAGAGTTCTCAAACATTTTATACCAAGACCTCCTTCCTGCGCAGGAGAGCACAACGTATCCCAAGCCACCATCACCACTTTCCTAACTTTGGTATCACCTGCCCAAATGAAATTCCTGATAGCTTGATCCAGCGAAGTAAGAAGAGAAACCGGCCAGGCGTAGATGCGGAAGCTGTATAAGAGCATGCTCTGGATGACCGATTTAACAAGCTCGACTCTGCCCATAATAGAAAGCATGGAACCTTTCCAAGTGGCAAGCTTAGAGACAATTCTATCCGCAATGGGTGGAGATGATTTTTCTGAGGCTTACCTTTGAAAAGAGGAACTCCCAAGTAGAAAAAAGGGAGATGACCAGCTCCAAATCCCAACAAATTGGTGAGAGTGGTGATCTTAGAAGAGGAGGCATTACTAGCATAGAACTTGCATTTATTCACGCTAAGGATTTGACCAGAGGCTTGACCATAGGAGTGCACCAAGTTCATTAAATTCTCCAAGTTCCGCTTGGTGCCCTTGCAAAAAACCATCACATCATCAGCATAAAGAACATGACTGGGGATAGACAAGTTGTTAGGACCTGTAAAGGGCTTGAGAGAGCCGGTAGAAATCAGGTTGGAAATACCCCTACTCAGAACATCCTCAGCAAGGCAAAAGAGGAGAGGAGATAGAGGGTCACCCTGCCGCACTCCCCTTTTACAAGAGAAGAAACCGACCGGACGCCCATTAACAGCAAAGGAAAGTTTAGCTGAGTGGAGAATGACCTCAACCCACTTACAAAACGTGTCATGAAAACCAAAAGCACGCAAAGATGCATAATAAAAGTCCCAATCAAGAGTGACACAAGCCTTTTTGATCTCAACCTTAAGAGCAATATTACCTCCATACGTCTTGTAATCCAGCAAATTAATCGCCTCCGAAGCAATACAAATGCAATCCTGGATGTGCCTATCCCTTAAGAAACCCCTCTGCTGCGGAGAGATAATCTTAGGAGCTATAGAAGCCAGCCTGTCAGCAAGGACCTTGGTAATAATTTTGAACTGAAAGTTGGCCAAAGCTATGGGTCTGAAATCTTTAATACGATCCGCCCCACTGAATTTGGGGATTAAAACAACAAGATTGGAGTTCATATTAGGTAAAAGCCACCCTTGCATGAAGAATTGCTTAACCGAATTATACACATCAGTTCCAACAATATCCCAAAAAGCCTTGTAGAAGCAACCCCCAAACCCATCAGGCCCAGGAGCGCCATCCTCATTGAGGGAAAAACCGATCAGTTCAGGGTCGAACCGGTTTTGGTTTATCCCCAAAGACCTTTATCAGGCCACTAAAAATTACCCACTTATTATTAAGAGCATCTTTAGCGTTAGTAAACTAAAATTTTGCAGCGTGTCTTAGTTTCCACATGGCATCATTTATCCGACGTGTTTGTTTACCGTGTCTTATTTTTTGGTCAAATCTGTTGGAATTTTATATTCCAATAATTAATATGGACTGATATCATTAATAATTATATTAGCTATTTATCATAAAGGAGCTATATTTTATGTGATCATATAAAGTTAAAATAAGGTAAGCTCATTGGACTCCTAATTTAATTGATATGGGTCTTATATGAGTAGATGTAAGTGTGGCCCAATAAGGGGATAATGGGTATCCTGTTAGGTTTAACACATTATAAAGAAGGTTATGGTCCCCAATACACCGGATCGCCGTCATCCATTCTCTTCTCCTCATCTGAAGAGAACCTAAAATCTCGTGAGAGAGCTCAAGAAGATTCGGTTGAGGAAGAACCATAAAGACACTGCCAACGTGCTCGATGTTTGTTGCTATGGATCCAGATGCTCGTAATTTGTTCATGATCATTCCTTTGGTATTCCGCTTCAGGTGATTGATTGCTATGGATCCAGTTATTCTTCTAATCCTTGATAATCCAACAAGTCGTAGATCCTAAGGGTAGAGAATATGTTGTTCTTGTTGAGCATGCTTGTATGTCGTTATAGCTTCCGCCTAAAGTATTTCTTCTATGAGATTTGAACATGTCTATTCTTGTTGTTGTTATTAATAAGGACTTAATCCCAACAAAATCATCTCTATTGTTTACGGTTGCTTCTTTGCTCAGTGGACCAGTGATAAGAGAGAGAGAGAGAGAGACACAAAATAAAATTGAGTTATGAATGTGTCAATTAAAGCAAATAAGCAATGCAAGGATAAAATAGCGCGGTTGTGGATGCTCTAAGAAGTACAAGGATTTCATAAAAAGTAATATAAATTATCCAGAAAATAATAATATAAAAGCATTTATTAGTTTCAAAAGGTCATATATTAAAAAGTTAACATCCATTCATAAACCCATGGATAGTTTTTATGAAATAGTTGTTTTATAAATTGCCTTGCCATAATTTAATCAACTTAAAAAATTAATATTCATACGAAAATTTGAGATTTAATATGGTAGAAATGTGGATGAAGTCTGTTTGTTTATAAGTTTATAAATTAATTTCAAATGATATTTTTAAAAATTTGCAGTAAGTAAATTTTATTTGACTAAATTACGTTTTTATCGATTCATACTTATTACTGCAGTACAAGAGAAGGGAAGAAAATTGTTTTTTATAGACTTCACCTTTATATTCCTTTCGATTTATTCCCTCCATTACTTTTTATAAGACTCTTTTAGAAGAAGAAAAATTGTTAACTAATTATAAATCTCTTTTCAAATTACAAGATATATTAATTATTTTTTTCCAAAAGTATCCCTAATTAATTATATAATGTTTAAAAATTCAATATATGCATTAATTAATTAAAAGTATGATTAAAGGATAAATTTGAAAAAACATACACATTATAGACAATTTAATTATGTTAACTATTTTTTTTAATATGTGTTTTTTTGTCTAAAGAGACTTATAAAAAGTAAAGGAAGGAGTATATATGTATGCACGTACGTATTATTTTATAAAGTGTGTTTTCATATGTATGTTCAGTTATGTATTCCTTTGGACTTTCTAGACTAGGCCATGCATCTCACAAACTTGTGAAATCTAGTAATCCTTCCGTTCTAAAACATTTGATGTTTTGGCTTTAGCACATGGAATAAGAAAACTTTAATTGGAATTCAGTGTTTTCTAATCTCCTCTGAATTCATGGTATAATGGCTTAGCTCAAAGTAATCGGGCATAATATCACGGAGAAATAATAATTGATTGACCCTTTCAGGTAGAGAAAAGGCTTTGCACACTGCCACGGACCCAATTAATAGATTACAAACTCCAAACCTTAAAAATTCCTCACCATTAGAGTTCCTTTTTAACCAATTGCCTGACGATTATAGATTGGAAACACAAAACCTTGGAGCAGCGTGTGGATCCATGGATAAATGGGGCGGAGCGACCTCTCGAGTCCAGCTCTGCAGGTCACGAAACTGTCAAATTTTGAAATTGACACAAAAAAAAACAAGAAAACGGAAATCCGATCAGTAAGCAATTTAATATCAACAGAAATATCAAAATTTTAAAATAAATTCCCATAAAAAGCATACAGAAAAAGCATAAACCAAAGCAAACAAACTCCCCACACTTCACATATTAGTATGCGCTAACAGCAATCTTCTTCAAGTCAATAATAATATACTGAAAATTGAAGCTTCACAAGAATACAAATAGCAAAATAGGCTTAAAAAAAAAAAAAAGAATCTGGTACATAAAAAATACGGTTGGAGAATATCACGGAGTATCCCAGAACCAGCGGAACAGAACAACAATGTGAACACTTCTTTTTTTTTTTGCACAGTAAAAAAACAGAGAGATAGAGAAGAGAGAGGAGAGAGGGGAGGGAGAGATAGATGGGAAAGAGGAAGGGGAGGAGGGAGAGGAGAGAGTAAAATATTTTTAATTAAAATATTTTTTTATGATTAAAAATATTTTTTTGTAATTAAAATATTTTTATTTTATGATGAATTAAAAAAAATTATCCAATCCATCCATTTACCACTCCTAGCGTAATCCAATGGATTTAGAAAAATAGTGAATAGATAACTAACCATCCATTAAATTAAATGGATGAATTGAATCTCATCCATTTAGTTTTTTTGTTTGTAATGGATGGATTTGTTTATGAATGGGTTGGATGATGGATAAATTGATGACTTTGTCACTCTTACGTAGAAGTAATTTGCTTTTTTTTTTTGTCATGTTATGATATTGTCATGCTTAAAAAAGAGAAGATCCAGGTCCTTTTTTTACCTTCGTAAAGCCACCAAAGAACTTTCTCACTCAAAAGAATTGCTTCACTATCCCTCAATGTCAAGGGGAAAAAATGGACCAATGCAACGGAAGTTGTAGGCTATTTATGTATTGGAAAGATCTTCTGCAGGTTTAAGATATGAGACGTGTCTTGATTATGCATACAGAGTGTGATTCTTCAACACAGCTAGCTTCAAACTTGTAACTGTATTTTGATTTTGACGACTTTTAGGACCTCAACTTCAAAACGCACCTTATCAATCAAAAGTTCCCTGTATCAGTGTTTCCATTGCGTACTTAAAAACCAATCCATCATTCTATGTCAAGTCCTCTAATATTTCAGTGGTGGAAGAAGTGCTTTAACTAATTTGTAGGTGTCCCAAATTAAACATGGTTTTCAAATGATGTGAGTTGTATAGAATCATTAGTATATATTGTATAATCACTATATGTATATAACAGCCATCCAAACGTATGATTGAAGTATAGGAATTCTGTATCAATCAAAACATTGGTACTTCTAGGTTTCTTAAAGCAAACTAAAATGATGATTTTGTATTCATGACAGTAAAGACCTAATGATAACCAAGAGGAGCCGGTGCCTCCCGCAGTTCTTTACCTTGGAAGTGGATATCCTGCATGAAAAGAACATACTAGTATTAAAAAAAGGACTACCAGTGCAAAAGCAATGTCCACATTCAGGTGCATTTATATCAAACATGGTAAATCAAGTAACCTATAAACTGTTTTTTGAAACAAACCATGAACATGCCACTTTCTTTAAACTAAGTTTTCAACATAAAAATGTAAGTCCTCTAGTGATCATATGTCTCTAGTACTCATATAGTACACTTTTGCAGCCCTTTGTACAGTCTTCGGCCACACAACCTTTACTTCGAAATTCTAGGCAGGGTATGCCTGTGTATATTATCTAGTGACAAAGCGATCCATTTATTCATCATTTATCTAATCCATCCATAAAGAAATTCATCTACGAGTAGTTAATTAGACTTCTGAAGCTATTCACTTCATCACCACGCCTCAAAGGGGAGAGAGAGAGGGAGAGAGATAGGGGAGAGAGAGGAGGAATATGGATCGTCTGCAGTCGAATTCCACGCAGTTGCACGTAAATTTGGAAAATTGGAAAAATAGTTACCGCATGTGGTAAGCTTGTCACACACAACTGCGTGAAACTGTATGAAAATCGACTGCAGGGAATCCAAATTAAGAGAGGAGAGTAAAATATTTTTTTATGATTAAAAATATTTTTTAGTAATTAAAATAATTTTTGTGATTAAAAATATATTTTACGATTAAAAATAATTTTTTGTGATTAAAAATATTTTTTGTGGATGAATTGGATATCCATCCATAAAAAATTTGTTAATGGATGGATTGGATGTTTTTTTTAAATGGATGATGGATGGATTGGATTTTCTTGATGAAATTTTAGTGGATGGTAAATGGATAAATGGCTTTTTTCAATCCATCCATTATGATCCATAAGAAAATCCATCAAATCCATCCATTTTGCCACCCCTAATATTACCTTATATCAATCCCATCTTTCCCATAATGTACAATTTCCAAGAAAAAAATGATTCAAAATACGTTTACAAGTTTGGGAGATTAATGAAACGAAGGAAGCACAAAACAAATATTATACCATAAAAACAATTTCAGGAGATAAGTCGGTGGACCTGAAAAAGCACAGTTTTACGAGACAAACAAAAAGATTATTGCACAAGTGATAAATGACACTCACAGAAGCAAAATGGTTCACATCCCGATGGTGAGCCTCATCAGCACGAATGACTGTTATGACATCTTTCAATTTGGCATCCTTGGGAAGCCTCCAATAGTCTATTGCAATGGCAGGAGCAGGAACATTTTCAATTGTGCCATTATCAAGGTCCTTTAGATACTCAGTGTAAGAATGTATAGCTTCCTCCTCAAGGTACCCAACAATTCTATGAGCCAGCTTTGGGGAGAGTATGTAAAGTGCAAAGAATGCATTGAAGAAAACTCCCTGCACAGTAAGAACCAGCAGTCTTTCATACCATTTAGGCTTCACAAGTTCCACCATCGTCATTAGGTGCATTCTCTCATTCTCTGCTTCCTCAAGCAATGCTTTGATCCAACCACCACTTTGCTGAAATTTACGGAGTGACCTTAGGTGCAACAGCATCCCTCCTACCATTCCAGGGACAGCTGCAACTGTTTCAAGCATCATTGCACGACAACCATACCGTCTCTGAAAATATGTATGGATTATGATGAATGACAACTGACACAACTTCAATGAAAAATATCGTAACAAAATTTTGTAATGAAGCCGCAGTATCTAGTCTGTACCCATATTCTTTTTACAAGAAATACATTACATACAATATCCATGGTGCAGATTTCCATAAATAAGCGAAAAATGAATATATCAGTGTAAATGTTACTAATAGCCACAAATGAACATCTTACTTGGGCCACAAATTAGACAAATTTTATAATCAAACCAAGAGGGAGTTGAGCAGTTCTAAGTTCTAAACTAAACAAAAATGACTTAAGAGCATATAGATATAGCAATCCTTTATTCAGAACGAATAAATAGTTCCTTCTTTCTTTTATTTTGTTATGGATCATAGTATAGGATATTTCAAAATCGAGTGAGGTATTACATACCCGAAAAAACACATCTGTGGGAATTCTGAGGAGCTTCACTGTCCTGTAAGCGAATTTATCCAGAAAATTTTTAGGCACATGATGTTTAGTCAGATCTATGGACAAATTTGAATGATAAGTCTCCCATGGCTGCAAAGACAAAAGAAATCATGCCGGGTAAGCGTTCTAACAAATCATAGCTCGATCATTCAATAACCAGTATATTTCTCAAAAAATTCCTAAAATCATAAGCATAATACAAAATTCAACAAAAAAAATCCTATCGGACACAACGTCAAATTCCGTTCCTGATGATTGCTATCGGACACAACGTCAAATTCCGTTCCTGATGATTGCGAATTCGCGAGTAAACTAATAAATGCAAAGAAATTCACATAAACCTTCATATTCATAATCAAAATCCTTACCATGAAGCAGTTCCAAGGCCACTCTGTCCCGTCCTCTCTTTTAATCTTCGGCCTTGAAATCCCCCAATAACTCGAAACCACCACGTTATTGTCGCTCTTCCCAACCTCTGTTTGCGAGCTCTCCTCCTCCTTCTTTCCCGTCGACTTCGCCTCCGCCTCTCCCGCCGATGGCGTCGACGGCACCGGTTGCGAAGCCATCATCCTCTTCCAATAAAAGAACCCTCCGTTCCTGCCTCCGGCACATAGGTTTCTCGTTTCCGCCGCCACAAATGGCCTCACCACCGCTGAACCGTGACGGTTCCAATTCCGGCCATTGATCAGAGCTCGCCGAACGGCATAACTCAATGCTGAATGCTTCATCTTTCGAGAGAAGGAATCGCTTTTGCAACTGAGATCCCAAGAGTTCTGGAATTGCGGTTGTTGAAGAAGAAGCGTAGCGCCTGTATGCGGAGGGAAAAGAATCGCCAGTGGGAAGTTACACTCCCATGCATGTGGATTGAGTGTTTAGAAACGTTTTGTCACCGTTGATTGAGTGGATTCGCAATGTAATCGACGGCTGTTATGAAAGGAAAGATGTGGAGGGAGTTTGACGTGCAATACCGCGCGTAGTTTTCGGATAAGAAACTGTCAAACGAGCATCGCGTTGAAGTGAGAAAGGCGGTAGGAGAGGGTTCGGATTCAGTGCAGCGCAGATACTGTAGTGCTCGGAATAGTCCAATCGGAGCCGGCACGGGCTTTGCTGAGTTTGACTTTAACCGTTGGATCTGGCTCGAAGGACGATTCATCCGATGAATGTGGATTTTGGAGTAATTTTTTTTGGGTTGATTTAAATAAATAAATAAATAACACCTACTATTAATTTATATTTATGGAAATAATATTGTTGAGATGGATTTTTGTTGGAATTAATCCTTTAATAACATATAAGACATGTTTTTCATAATTTTGATAGCATTAAGATTTATGACAATATTGATCTATCAAGGATTAGATGAATATGTGTATTCATAGCAAAGAACCATAAAGCAGAACCTGAAAAAAGACTTCTTGAAAAGTGAGCAACAACATCGTCAACTTTATGATTCTTTCTCAATTGAGATTCTTTATGCCTTAGGCTCTCTTCAGATGGAGATAAGAGAGCAAATACGTAAGTTATGCATTAGTTTAGTATATTAAGGACCACGACCGGCTTATAATGTGTTTGCCTATTAGGATTCCCATTATTCCTTAATCAGAAATCTAATCATCCTTTCAATAATTGGATCACATATCAATTAAGACTCATAATTGATAAATAGTTAATAAAATTAAATAACGATACATGCATACATTATGACATTAGAATAAAATATTTCAACAATCTTTCACTTAAACAATATATCATAATAATTATATCATAATTCTTTAGGCTGACGTCTAAATGTTATTTATCTTTAGACTTTTCATTTACAATTCGGTTCACCTTATATATCAACAATGAGACCATTGCGGTTGTTGCCACTAACATCTATTGCGACTATACCTCGATGACCATCACATCAATATACTCAATCGTGAAAATGTTTTAAATTTGATTTCTTTTCGGTCATCAGCTCATAAGGAGCGTTTGACACAAACGATGAACAGAGGAGTGTTCGATACAAACTTGCTAGTTACTTGATTAATAATGTACACAACAATCTTCAAAACATATCCCAAAGAAAATCTGACAATGACAAATGGCTTCATATGCGTCTTACCATATCCATAAGTGTGTAATTACATCTCTCTACTGCTACATTTTGCTCAAGAGTACCAGGTATAGCGTATTGAACTTCAATTCTACATTCACAAAGAAATATGGCAAATGGTCTTTGATTTATTCCAATTTTATCATATATGCTACAATACTTACCTTCCCTGCCACAATCACCACTATCTCCCACCCCATGATCCCCTCACCCTCCCACCTTCAGGTGCCCCAAAACCCACCCCCACCATCTCTATCACCACCCTCTGCCCCCACCTCCCATCTTCCTGATGCACTCACAAGCCATAACTTTTTTTTCTACATTTCCAGTCTATCTGAAAGCTAAATTACTTATGTGTTTAGAAACTAGTTTTTAGACATGTAAAATAAATAAAGACAACTTAATTTGCACATACATAATTTAGATTCCAAACACGTACGGAATTTAGATTCCAATAATGCAAAGTGATACATCTTTTACACCTTCAAAATCTAGTTTCCATATAGTCTGAAAACGCGAAAAAAATATGCATCACTAGTGCGACAAGAAGGTGTGAAGGGGTTTACTGGGAGGGGTGGTGGCGTTCAGGGGAAGGGGGAGTTTTGAGGGAGGGAGAGTTAATGCCTTACCAGGGGTGGGGGAGTGGGGTTTTAGGGAGGGGGGTTACCGAGGAGGAGAAGTGAGTAGGGATATTTTAGACTTTTGGTGGGAAAGGGATGGTGGAAAAATGAATTTGGGAAGTGTGAATATGTGCTTCGTCGGTTGAGGAAGCTGGCCTTTTTATGTGCAACTTTCTGGAAAGGCCTCCAAGATCGTAAACAGGTAAGAAAACCACGAGTAATCAATTAGTTTATTTAGTGACGAATTCAATGGATGTCCTCTCTCTCCCGGCTAATTGGATTTCCCACCCCCCATATGAAATCCAACAAGCTCTTCTTCGTGATAAGTCTCTGCTGGGTAGTGGTTCGGGGCTTCTCGTACGGTAACCTCTAGAACTGATCTATCAGTTGATGATCTGCAGGATGAAGCAACTTCGTTTCCTAGTTCCAGTTCTCGCCGAAGGGATCTAATCGCTGTATAATGATGGATTGCCGGTGTTTATGTGTCTGGGCTGCGGTGGGGCTCAGTCTGAAGTTTCCACGATGGAAACTAGGTTTTTCTTAGTGTGTAAGAGCTTCGTACTGGCAAGTGCGAACTGAACTCTTTAGTTAACTAGACTAGGATCTAGTGCAGCGCTTTCCATCCTTTGTCCATGTGCCTGTCGCTGTAGTATAGGTCGGACCTTTGTCTATTGGGCCTTTGGGCCTCAAGTTAACTATCAATGCAATGCATCATATTTTGACCAAAAAAAAGTGACGAATTCAATGAATCATCACTATATAATATATCCGGTGACAATGAGTTTCATCTGGTTGCCAATCGTGACTCCTTTATATATTTATTATGTGTGGGAAAAATAAGAATAAAAAAAACAGAGAGAATAGAATTCCTTTTGTTTTGGTATTGTTTGAACGAAGAGATAAAAAATTTATTCTTACTTAGTTAAAAAGATAAGAAAAAAATATGACTTCTGTCAAAAAAAATATAACTATGTTATATGGTTTATTTATATCTTCTATAAATGTAATAGAAAAACAAATATAAGATGCAATTGTTACTTGAACTTTTATATGCCATTCTCCCACGACCCAAATTGATACTTTTTAAACAATCTATACTTAAGTCTGATATTGATAAACATTTCTGGTTACAAAAAGCACACTGAAAAGACTTTTATCTATTGAACCTCCAGAAATTATTTAGTCAAAAAATTAACAAAAACAATGACTCAATGATAACCAATAGGAGCTGGAGACTCTTTTAATTCCTTTCCCTGATGTTGAATATCCTGCACGTACAAGAACACAACATTCAAAACAATTTAAAGAAGAAACAAATTAAAAAAGACTACTCTTTGAGACAAAATTGACACTCACAGAAGCAAAGTGATTGACATCCCTATGGTGAGCTTCATCAGCGCGAATCACAGTGATAACATCCTTGAGAGTTGCATCCTTTGGAAGCCTCCAGTAGTCAATTGCAATAGCAGGAGCAGGGACATTTTCGACTTTGCCACTCTCAATTGCATTAAGATGTTGTGTGTATGAAATCACAGCCTCTTCCTCCAAATACCCAACAAACCTGTGTGCCGTTTTTGGTGAGAGGAGGTAAAACACGAAGAAGGCATTGAAGAAAACCCCCTGCGCAGTAATAACCAACAGCCTCTCATGCCAGTTTGGCTTCACAAGCTCCACCATTGTCATCAAGTGCATCCTCTCATTCTCTGCTTCCTCAAGCAATGCTTTGATCCAACCCCCGGTGTGCTGAAACTTCCTCAGAGATTTCAAGTGCAGCAACATCCCTCCCACCATTCCCGGTACACCGGCAATTGTTTCCAGCATCATCGCATGACACCCATACCGCTCCTGATATTTTAATTCAAACTAGTTTAGAAAATTCGTGCTCATCACGAGTGACAAAGAAAAACAAAACAAAATTAAGTAGGAAAATAGTTTTCAGCAGCGAGAGTATTCTTAATCTAGTTAAATTTTTTTAAAACAGATAATGGATTAATCAAACCCATCAATAAATTTTTTTTTATGTTAATTAGTACAACACGTTGAACTAGTGAATCAAATTATAGTAGTAGCAGTAGCACACACCTTGAAGTACAAATCTGAGAGAACCCTTAGAAACTTGACGGACCTGAAAGCAAACTTGTCCGAAAACGACCTGGGTACATGATGTTTGGTCACGTCTATGGACACATCTGCGCGATAGGTGTCCCATGGCTGCGAGAGACAACATAGAAAATATGACACCATCAAAATATACAACAATTGTTTTTTTATTTTCAAAGATATCCTTACCATGAAACAATTCCATGGCCACTCAGTCCCATCCTCCCTATGAACCTTGGGCCTCATGATCCCCCAGTAACTCGAAACGACGGCGTTGCTGTTGCTGTTGCTGTTATTGTTGTTGTTGGCCTCGTTCTTGTTCTCCTCTGACTGCTGATCCTTTATCTCTGGCAGAGTTGACATCCTCCGCCAGTAGAAGTTTTCACACGCGCCGCCACCGTGCTGGTGCCTCGGCTGCACGATCGCCGCGGTTGAGAAGTTGCTGTGGTAGTTCCGGCCACCGCGGAACATAGCTTGTGCCGTTGACCTCACTAAATTGTGCTTCATGTTGATTGTTGATTGATCTATGGATGAAAAAAGTGGCTCATAATTGGAGAACCGGAGATTTATATATACAAAGACGTACCATATTTTTTTTTCCTTATTTGTCACGAGATGACGTGAAGGAGAAGGTTTGTGAAATGTTTGGTTGATTGATCAGTTTGATGGCAGTGATTAGTTGCTAGTTGCCACAAAGTTGGAAAAGTCGGTCAGCGCCGACGCCCTCTAGGACCCTGTATATGGGAGCTGCTAATGTGGTTGGCGTGGCAGTCACTGAAAGTCTGTGGACTTTTCTCCTCACTTGATTATTATTTGTTCAATAATGTTTGCTTTCTTTAGCAGGTTGGAATATGCCCGGGAAGAAAGAACTGGAGTTTTGGACTTGGGAGAAGCCAAGTCAGACCAGAAGATTTAGGAATAGACTAATACATACGTAATTTGATTTTAGATGGTTTGTTTTATTCTATGTTTGGTTTCACTTTTGGGAATATCAAAAATGATTCTAGAGATATAAATTTGATTTTGACATGTTTGTGTATTATCGAGTAGAATTGGTTTTGCTTTTAGAATTGATTCTAACTTACTGAGATTTGGAGTTTTTGCCTCTAAACATGATTTTTATTCACAAATTTATTATTCAACTCTCTTTTACATTAATGTATCCAAACATAAATTATTTTACATTCAACTCATTTTTAACTAAAATTGTAACACCCCGACTATTTATAAGATGCTTATTCTTCTCAAATTAGTTCTTCACATGATATGTTTTGTTATTTATTTAAGTGTGTATGACTTAAATTATTGTTTGGATTTATTGAGAAGGGATAAGAGAAATGGGGTGCAGTAAGTAATACAAGGGGTGTAGTAAGTAAAAGGCTTAAGTAGTGCAGAAAGGGGTGTAATGAGTAAATAGGGGGTGTGATTAGTGAGTTGGTAGTTAATAAATAAAAAGAAAAGAAAAAGAGAAAAGGGATAAATAAGTGAAGGAGGAGGGGAGAGAGATAGAGAGAATCCATGAGAGAGGGGAAGAGCTTGTGAGGAAGAAGGTGGAAGCCATAGAAAGAGAAGAGGAAGCTCCAACAGAGGAGGAAGAGGAAAGCTAGGGTTTACATTTGGTCATTTTTTTTATTTCACCAAGCTCCTATAAATGTGAGTTCCCTCCCTTTGTTTGAGGGTCTGGGCTACCATAAGTACCAAAGCTTTGTGATTAGATATTGGCATTTTAAGTTGGGTAACTTGAATATGTAAAAATGCATGTCTTGGGGTATTTTTAAATTGTAGTTGCATGTACACTTGTTGATAAATTTTGTAGTCTACTTGATGAGATTAATGTGAATGAATGTCCATTGAATCTGATTTATGATTAATTTGGATGAATTATTGGGAACTTTTGCATATTTAGATGAAGAGAAATATATTTTTAAAGTTATATGTTGATAAACTCGAATTTCTGGAAATTAATGCATAAAACAATTTTAGTGCGTGTGATTTTTCCTGAATTAATGGCTTTGAATTTTTAGATGGGACCACTTGCATTATGTTCATACATGAGTTGGCTACCTTCAATTAAATTTTAAAAATTTTCAAAGGGAATTTGATCACTTGTTCATCATTCTTACCGATGACTATTTAGGAAAATTATGCACTGTGCGTTTATCCGAATTTGAATGATAATTTGTTGTTTTTTTTGACCGATGATAATTTGTTAAATTCAATGAGTAGTGATGAAATGTTCTAACTGTGTATTTCAAGAACATACAAGGATGTTAGGAAGGATTCAAAATGGAGTTTAGCAACAAAAAATGTTCAATTACTTGGACTGCAGTTGAATGGATAGTGTATGGTTTAGCACTATTTAATCTACATGATTGAGGACTGAGTTGTAATCTCTTATGTGTATGATATTAATATATTGTAAACTTGAGGTATGTTCATGGCTTTGTGTGGATGAATCACTTGCTCAATCGTATGGCCATGGTTACGGTGAAATGCCTATGTGTGGAAAACTTTCAGGACATCTTTTAAGAATCTAAGTGATAAGTATTTCTAAACCTATGTGACAAAGGGTAATGTGATAATCCTCTCTATGTGTATGGTGCTTGGATAGGATATAAGTAGTCCCTTCGTGTATGTGAAGGAAATATGTCATAATTAAAGAGATTAAGTACACTAAGTGATGGTTGCTATGCGCTTAATAAGTTGCTAGTAACTAGAGAATGCTACGTAGTAAATTTAAAAGTGACACAGGTGCCTTGGTGATGACTAAGTGATCTTTGTGATTAACATGAGACAATAAATAATTATGTTTGTGGTTAGCGAAAACGTGCTTTGTGATGTGTTTGATGGCAATCCTTCATATGTGACGGAGAATTATGTGCTATGCGTTTCCTTGCTATGTGATGGAGGATTGTATGCTTTGTGGCGTTCCTCTCTATGTGATGGAGAATTAGCTTGGTGCGGTTCTCCCTATGTGAAGGAGGTCTAGCTTGGTGAAGTCTTTCCTATGTGATGGAGGACTAGTGTTAATAAGTAATGTCCTTCTTATGTGATGGTCAACTAGTGTACCCTGTCCTATGTTATTGGGGACTTGTCTATGTGAAATAACTATGTGTGATATATCTATATATAGGTGTGTGTCCAGGAATGATTTATTGAGATTTTATCTCACCTGTCATTTATTTGTTTCAGAACATGGTGGATGCAATATTGAAGATTGGAAAACAAATTCTGGGATTGCTTAACAATTAGCCAATAATAACAGACGTTAGTTAGTAGTCCACACCGGATCCGAGTCTATGCTCTTTTGGGAGTCTATGTACTTATTGTTTGTATTAAGTCGATTTTGATTTTTACTCAAGTTGTCGTTTTCAAGAGAAAATGATTCAATTAGTTTTAAATTATCCTTTTATTTTGTTTTTCATTTATTTATGTTTGTAAGTAGTAGCTAGTAGCGTCTTGATAAGAAAAATCGGGATGTTAAAAAAATCAATTGATTCAAAACTAAATACACACTTAATGAAACAACGGGATGTTTGTCAAAAAAAATCGAGTAAATAAATACGGATTTAGTTATCTACGCATATAGGTAAGGTTAAATGAATTCTTTTATATAATATTTTCTATGAAATACGGGTTTGGTGAATAAAGCATGTATTATTATATCATTTTTCATTAAAATATATAACTTTATGGCATAAGATCTAATAAAATTCTAATGTTATACAAATAAGGGTTTCGATAACGAATGTACTAAAGGTATTAATTAAGGAATCAATAAAAAAAAAGTTAGTTTTCAGAATATAAGTTAAATAATTTTTAATATAATAAATACATTATTTTTTCATACAAACTTATATGTTTTAATTCCTTAATCAATACCCTAAGGACACTCATTAATATTTTCCAACAAATAACTCACATTAAACTTCCAGAATCTATGTGAAATTATATGATGTTCTATCTTAGTTATTTGTATTTGAAATGATTTACCTGTAAAAACGATCTGCTTGTTCAACAAGAGGCTCCAATTTCGGCCGCCAATCTAATCTATCTATCTATATTAATAACAATCCAATAATGCTAGAACAGGGTTCCCGCCACTACAATGATTTTCTTTTCATTTTTTATTGCCATTTTTTATTGTCAATTTGATATTAAATAGATATCTATCTACAGAAGATTCCTGGCTTCCCGCCCATCAATTTTCAATTTTTAATAATAATGAATAGAAATAGACTATTATTTTACCAACTTGAAAAGTTAATATTTCTCTAGAAAGCTCCATATTTGTGTTACATAAGTTCCTTGCCACGCCATTTTGCTCCATATCCCCTTCTTTGCTATCATTGATGGTGGGTTTTCCTCATTCTCTGCAATCTACTTTTTTGTCATCCCTCATTCTCTTTCCCTGTCCTATAGTATCAATTTATTTTTTGGTAAGTTTTTATAGTATCAATATTTATCATCCTCACAATTTTTTGGAAATTTTTAAAATTAAGTAACTTAAATTCCTACAGTTCGTATATGTTTTAAATTATTAATCAAAACAATTTTTTACTGATTAAATATTCTTTAAATATGTACTTTATTTTCAGGTTTATTATGTTTTTTCGTCCCTCAAAATAAGCAAATTTTCGGTTTTAGTCCCTTATCTTTAGAAATTAATTTTTATCCCCCCTTTTTTAAATATGTTGGCCGTAGTCCCTGTTCACATTTCTGGTCGTTGTTATGTTGATGTGTTCGGCGGATAGGGATGGCAAAAAAACCCGTACCCGTGGGTATCCGCGGGTAAAACTCGCCATGATTTTAAGCAGGCAAGCGGTACCATGCAGCGGGTGTAACGTAGCGGATATTTATTACCCGTGTATAAGCACGGGCAGTATGTATCATACTACCCCGTCATGCATCCGTGATATATGTAATTACTTAAATTTTATGGATATTTGGTTGTAATTTCTATAAACTTTCTAATATAAAAGTATGAGGTGGTATTTTGTAAATTCTCATTTGAAACTTTGTCTAGAAATCTAGGTAAAAAATAATTTTTTTTGAAAATAAGTGTGTTTTTTAAGAATTTATTAAGTATCATGGATACCCGTGGGTACCCGCAGATTCTCAAAAATCCGTTAAAAACCCGCCACGCATTTATGGGGCGAGTCTTGGGCAAATTATCCAACAGGCGGGTAGTGGGGGTTACTACCCGTCTGCATTCGCCGTTGCCATCCCTACCGGCGGAGGTACACATCAACATTTGCCATATGTACAGCTAATTCTAGATGGTATATGAGGTGGCAAGTAACTCGATATTTTTTTAATTTAGCCCCTAGTTAGCTTTTTTTTAAAAAATCAATTAATTAAATCTAACTATAAACTAGGGGTGGCAAAGTCATCTATTTATCCACCATCCATTCAATCCATCCATAAAGAAATCTATCTAATATCCATCAATTACAAACAAAAAAACTAAATGGATTGGATCTAATCCATCCATTTAATTTAATGGATGACTAGTCATCCATCCACTATTTTTCTAAATCTATTGGATTACACTAAGAGTGACAAATGGATGGATTGGATAATTTTTTGAATTAATTATAAAATATTTTTTTGAAAAATCATAAAATATATTTTAATTATAAAAAAATATTTTTAATCATAAAAAGCATTTTACTCTCTCCTCTCTCTACCTCTCCTCTCCCTCCCATCTATCTCTCTCTCCTTTCTCCTTTCTCCTTTCTCCTTTCTCCCTCCTCCCTCTTTCTCCCCTCCCTCCCCTATATATATATATATATATATATATATATATATCCCCCCTTTCTTCTCTCCCTCCTCCCCCCTTAACTCACACACATGACTATGTCTTTACCCACTCCAACAACCAGTGACAGGAACCTCTTTTCTTTTTCATATTAATTCTATTTATGTGCCCTTTTCATGGTGAGTGGATATTCTTTTTAAATGCATCTGAAAGCTAAACCTTCAAGAAGCTGACAATATCAAACAAGTGAAGGGCGGTGCATAAATTGTCAAACAAACTAGCTAGGCATGGCTTGTGTGTGCTCTTCAATAGCAATGGCAGAGAAGGTTTCTTGATATTGTGCTCTGTTTGTTACACTATTGCTAGTCTTGAGCAGCTGCGAGTCAAGCACAAGCGAATTCACGGTTCAGATGATGAAGCAGAGGAATACTAACAACAAGGCGTGTGATGAGATATACATGGTTCGTGAACGAGAGACACTACAAACATAGGAGGGAGAGAAAGAGGAAAGAGGGAATAGAGAGGAGAGAGGGGGAGAGAGAGAGGAGAGAGGGAAAAGAGAGAGGAGGGAGGAGAGAGAGAAGAGAGGGGAGGGAAAGAGAGTAAAAAACATTTCATTAAAATATTTTTCATGATTAAAAATAATTTTTATGGATGGATTGGATATTCATCCATTAAAAAATGGTTAATGGATGGATTGGATGGTTTTTTTTAAATGGATGATGGATGGATTAGATTTTCTTAATGAGCTTTTAGTGGATAGTAAATGGATAAATGGATTGTTTCCAATCCATCCATTAGGATTCATTCAAAAAATTATCCAATCCATCCATTTTGCCACCCCTATTATAAACTATTCAAATCATAATCCCAAATTACCCGTAATTTCTCCAGCCTCTCAAAAAAATCCATAATCCCTAATCATTTCCTCCTCCCCACCCCGCCATGAATAACCACTGCATTATCTTCCTTCGGCGACCACCATCACGATGTGACAATGATTGACCTCAACCACCACCCATGACATGAAGAATCACCCACCAATCTCCATCACCAACCCATCACCACCCACGAGAGATTAGCATCCAAAACACAATCACCCACTAATCTCCACCGCCTTTGTCCGCCAACACCCACCCTTCCACAATCCCTCACCACTCCACGATACCCTTCCTATTCCCTTCCCCTTTTCCTCTTCTGCTTCCCCTAAAACAGAGACCCAAAACAAAAATCACCCCATAAGAAAACCCTAATCCCAATCCCAAACTCACTAGTCGAGAGCATAAATTTCAAATCTAACAGTTACATGATGTAAGAGACAAATGAGTCTATTATTAGGGTAGCAGTAATAGAAACACGCACAAAGGGGAAGAGGTTCTTGCAGTTCATACGACAGTTGCAGTGGCCATGGGGTTCATGCCTTTTGCATATAGAAAGGACTTCAAACCATGGGATGGCACTACCCATAAGGATATGTTTGAGGAGCCTCATGGTAAGATGAGGAGCGGTCATTTTTGTGTCTGAGATGCCACCTGTAGTGGCGGCGATTCGTGCCTGGCTCGTGAGATGGAGATTAAAGGGAAAAAGGGTTAAGGTTAGGGTTAGTGAAGGGGGAAGGGGCTGCTAAAGGGGTGCACAAAGCTTTGAATGATAGGCATAAGGCTGAATTTTTGGGTTTCCTCACATAGGCAGAGGGATATAGTAGGGAGAATAAGATTAAAAATAATTAAAATTTAAATAAGTTTAATAATTATAAAATAATAAAATTATTACATGTGCATTCCAAGTAGGATAAGTGGTACACATGACAAATGTTGATGTGTACCTCCACTAGACACATTAGCACAACCACCACCGAAAATGTGAACAGGGACTAGATGCAACATATTTCAAAAAACAAGTGATAAAAAACCCACTTTTTAAAGATGCGGGATTAAAATCGAAAATTCACTTATTTTGGGGAATGAAAAACATAATTAACTCTTTATTTTTTTTATATTTTTACACATCAATATAATAAATAAAAAATTGTTATTCATATTTAATTTTTTAAGCTTTTATTTAGCCATTGATTGGTTTAGAGAAATATGTGATAAAAGTATGAGAAGAGAAAAAAAGAAAAGAAATAACTCACTTCTCTTGTTTCGTTAGCAGAGAAGTTGAGAAGAGAAATAAAATTGGTGGGTCTTACTCCTTTTTCACTTCTCTCCATTTTAGCGAAGAAAGGACAAAGAAATCATGAAGAGAGAGTGTGAGATGATGCAATTGAGTCAGGAGAGGTACGGCACATCACTTTGGAAAAAATTGTATTAATTTGTAAAATCCAATTCAAATGAATATGGGGTTTTTTTTTGGATTCATGATTTTGGTTTTTATTTTGGTTTTGAAAACTTAAATAAAGTAAATAAATTTCAATTGAATTAAGATAAATATTAAATTTAATTAAACAAATCAGATTAAAATAATCAATTGATTTTACATAAAGAGGTTAATAATTTAAATTAATATTTTATTTATGTCAAACTAATAAATTAAATCATTTAAAATAAAAAATAACTTATTTTGATAGAGATAAAATTGAAACAATATAAACTGTATATTGATATTTTTAATTCATGATGAATATTTTCGTCTTTTTAAGAATAATAGCATTTATCTCTTTTTCTTTTTATCCATCCAATCAAAAAGAGAGAGAAAAATACACTTTTTTCTCTTCTCTTTTTTTATCCAAATAATGTATCAAATTTACTCTTTTGTTTTTAATTTTTTTTGACAAAACTTAGATGCAGTTCTTTGTGTACAGTTTTTACTGTTCTCTAATCACAATTTAATATATAGATTACATATTCAATAGTAAAAACATAACCATCTTAATTTTTTTATGGAATGACTATCTTAAATTCAAATTTATGTGAACAATTTAATTTAATGCACATGGTAAATTATAATTAGTAAACAATACAAATAATACTTATTGAACGTCTCCTAATTTTCCCCCTAGTTTTTCTCTTTTCACATTTTTTTTTTCTCTTTTTACAACCACAGAGCCTTATAATTTTTATGCACAACAAATATTCCCTTGTTCGAAAAGCGTGCAGGGCCCAGAGTTGGCGGTACAAATCTGGCACTTTTTTCAAAATAAAATAAGCAAAGTCGAAATGATGCACGTGCTTTCAAAGAAACGGATGGTTCATGGATCCGGGTATTGCACCGACCAGCCACGCGTCCAAGTACGATTGGCTCAGTCCAGAGGCATTTTGTGAATAACAGCATTCAATTCAATTTTGACCTGGAAGCTTTATCATATTGAATTAAGCGAAAAAAATTGCTTCCCTTTATTTTTACTTGCCTTTTAAGGAATCAATAAATTTAGTTATTTTTGATAAATTTGTCATAATTTTTTTTATGGTTTTTTTTTTTACAAATCCTTGATTATTTATTATACTTATTTTTTTTTACGATAAATAATTAAAGATATAATTAAATAATAAATATAAATAATTAATATAATTTTAAAATATCAAAATCACAAATAAAAAAAAATAAATCTCTTTTTAGAAACCTTCAGGAAAAAAGGAACGAGCGATTAGATGTGGGTAGCTGTTTCGGACATCAACATCTTCACGTCACTGTGGCAGAGAGAAGAAGCTGACTGGAAAGAGCGAAAAGGGCGGAAAGAAAAAGGAAAGAAAGAAAAATCAGTGTCTGATAGAGATATAGGCTCACTCTTCCGTTTCCGCGTTGATCTCTCTGTGTCTTTCTGATTTTCAGTCGTCGCCATGGCGGAGCGTGCTTCTCATGGATTGGGACCTCGACTAGGTCAGATTATTTTATTTTTCAGTCGTTTATTTTCTTCTTCTTCTTCTTCTTTGAATTCAATTAATATTTAATTTAATACTTGAAGAATGGCGTCGATCCTGTTGTTTATTTTTCTCGGAACGATTTCGCGTCCCTTTGCTCTGTGAATTTTGGATTATTCGTTCTGTGATTTTGCAACCGAGTTAATCGATATTGGATTTCGAATCAGTTCCTGGGAGATATCTGTTTTGCTTTGTTTATAGGGATAGGGTTTTGAATGACCTTGTTGGCCCAATTAGGTTTATTGGGTGAAAATGAAGAAGCCTATTCGATGGCATTTACGGGACTATGTCTAGGTGGTGTGAATGGTTTGGACTACGAATTGGTTTCAATGGAGCATATGTTTTTTCTGCAGAATGAAGCTATTTTTGTTATCAAAAAAATATAGCAGCTGAAAAACTGATTCGCGTTTGTTGTAAAATGGGCTTGTAGCGTTTTGCATCTAATTTTCTAGTCGGATGGATTCCAAATGACTAAACAAACTATATACTTCCCGCTTACCAATAGTAGCGACTTTACGTGTTTTGAAGAAATTCTCCTATGTAGTTCAGAGAAACCATGTGATCAGAGATATGCAGAGCAAGAGATTAACTGTCTTGCCAGATAAATCGCCCTTTAACTATTTCAGAAAAGCACACTGCTGAATTGCTTTTTAAGCACTTCCTCAGATGAACATTTTTTCAGCTGGCTCATATCTGTTCCTGCTGTACTGCAGCAACATTACCTGCTTTTGTGGTCGGAAGAGTCCCAATTTTTTGTAGTTGAAATGCTCAACTTAAAGCACTTCCTCCCAATATGCAGACATAATCAATAGCACTTTTGTTATCAATATCTCCACGTATGTATCAATAAAACCTTGCTGAGTACCCCATCTATAACAAAGTGACATCAATGTGTTAGTTGTTGCTTGTTACCTTTCAGATGCTAAAAGATCGATTTGTCAGTCTCCCAATGTTGCGTCCCTAATTAGCTGGGAACCTGCTGACAGCTCCATATGCCATGTTAGGTCTGGTAGAAACCATTAAAATATTGCATGCCGTAGACTACCAACTGTTGAAGCATCAGGAACTTGAAACATAAAACCAAGCTCTTCTATCTTGGGTATTTGATCCTTAGGTAGCCTGTGGTAATTTGCCTGTGAATTGCTGCCTAGTTTTGAATCGAACATTCTAAATTTCTCTTTAGTTTTTCAGTGTTGCCAGCTTGTAATAGCTTCAAAGTAATTGCCACTCAATTTTGAACAATTCTCATCCCAATAATTTGCTTTGCAATTGCAAGATTGTGGCTACGAAATTCTTCATTGCAAATTCTTTGGTTGTGGATGTTATATCCAGAAATAAGTATGCATTCTAGGTAAACTAAATGGATAATATACAACAACCAACAACCAAAGCCTTTTCCCACTAGGTGGGGCCAACTACAGGGATCAAATCATGTCCAAGGATAGACCATTTAAATCCAAAACTTTTTTAACGGCTTGGCTTGTAGTTTTCCTTAGTCTCTCTCTCATCCAATTGCTGAGCTTTCCTCCACCTGGTTTTTCCTCCCTATTGGTGCTCCTACAGGTCTTCTCAACACTTGCTTAAACTACCTAATATAGGACTCTACTATCTTTTTTACAATGGGAGATACCTCGACTTTCTCTGTAATGATTTCATTATTAACCATATCTTGTCTCTTGTGACCATTCATTTATCGTAACATTCTTATCTCTGCAACATAAACTTACTTTCTTGCTTATTCTTTACCACCCAATATTCAGTCCCATATAACATTACACATCTAATAGTTGTGCAGTAACATTTTTCTTTAAGATTGAGTGGTATTTTTTTAAAATCACAAATTACTTTAGAAGCATTCATCCATTTCATCCATATTGCTTGGATCATATGGTTGACTTGACATATCCCTCTATCTCCATGTTCCTCGGTGCCTCAGGAATAGATGGAATAATTGCATTGCTTTGACCAAGCAAATGACCTTCTTTGTCTTTCATATTTATCATGAAGGAAATAATTGTGCCGATCGTTTAGCTTCGTATGGTCTTTCTATTTCAGGTTTCCTTTGGTGGAATCTGATTCCTAAGTTTATTCATGAGGATTTTTTTTTAAGAATAGATTTGGTTAGCCTTGTTATGGATTCAAATAATTGTCTCTTGGTCTGGGCTTGTTTTCTATCTGTAGGGGTTTCAGATGATAGGGATTGTCTTTTGTTTTTTATCGTGGGTTTTGGTCTAGTCCCTCATGCTTTGCTTGTTCTTTTTTTTTTATATTTTTTAATAAAATTTAGGGGGGAGTATTCTTTTTCCTTCTAGATGTTTTTTCCCTAAGGAAGGTTTTGCATCAGAAGGTTTTAACAAGGCTCCGTTCCTTTCGGCTTAAAAAAAAATATGTATGATGGATCCAAGATACTTAAGCTGTGAGACTTTTGGTATGTTATTCGATTTTCACCTCTAATTTAGAATGTGTGCTTCTTGCTAAACTTGCATTCCGTATTCTTTGTTTTGCTTCTACCTAAATGAAATGCATATACTTCCGAGACTTGTGTCTTAACTCTCTAATGAAGATTATATTATTTGCAAATTACATGCATTGTGGCAATATAAGAGCTCAGACATGACCCTTGTGCAAACCTGTAGTTACTGGGAAATCTTCGATGGCCCTTTCTTTTTTTTTTTTTTTTTTTTCTCATGCTAGTCATAATCTCCTCATTATAGTATAATAGATTAATGATAAAAAAATTTAAATTAGTAGCACTAATCTATAGGACATATCCTAAAGCAAATAAGCCATATTTAGACATGAATAAATTGAATTTCTTATGCATGTGATATAATAATAATAATAATTATTGTTCTATGTAATTTGTGTGGCTGTAGTTTGATTTTTGTAGTTTGCATCAATCATTGCACTTGTGTATGTGATAACACTGTAATCAAATATCTAAGTTGATGTCATGTTATATTGTTTATCAATGTACAGATATTCAGCAATTACAAATTGAAGCACAGCATCGGTGGTTGCGCCCTGCAGAAATATGTGAAATTCTTCGTAATTATCGGATGTTTCAAATCACACCAGAACCGCCTAACAGGCCACCAAGTATGGTTTCTGCATATGTTATGATTAGTTTATTAGTACGACCTATTTTGAGTCTCGTCTATATATGGCTAGATTGAATTGCTTAAGAAACTAAAATCACTAATCCTTCATGAATTGTTTGTTGCAACTGGGTATTTCTGAAGTTTTCTTGACAACCTTATAGATGCCAATCATGGAGGATAGACATGGCTGTCTTCCTTTCTATAGATTCAGCTGAATTCATATAATAGTTAGTTCCGTGTAATTCTGCATAGAGTTTTCTAATTGTTCATTGTCTGAACTTAACATGTTCCCACTCAATGGATCCTATATATTTCTGTTAAACAATATGAGTACTTCTTGCTCAAGGCAATCCCTGGATTTTGTTCATGAAATTTGGAAACAAGGGACTCCCAATATGTTCATTTTGCATAATCTTGTCTGTAGTTTGTAGGGTACTATTAATACTTTTTTATGTTCACGCTAAAGTCTTGTTTCATAGTTAACTTCAATTCATCTTTTTGCTTTCATTGTTACTACTTCATGTTCACAAATGTTCACAAAGATTACTTTTTGACATGTATTTGATGATTGCAGGTGGTTCACTTTTTCTTTTTGATCGGAAAGTTTTGAGGTACTTTAGAAAGGATGGACACAATTGGAGAAAGAAGAAAGATGGAAAGACTGTGAAGGAAGCTCATGAAAAGTTGAAGGTAAGCATGGAATTTACTTTTGTTTTGATTTTGTGGTTAATAAAATATTTGTAAGACAAGCATACATGCAAGATAGCTCGAATTATTTCAGTTAATCTTCTCTAATTTGAAAATAAGTCTTATACTTTGAAGTAGTTATTTGCTGAGATTGTAAATCCTTCAAGCATAGGTGGGAAGTATCGATGTGTTACACTGCTACTATGCCCATGGAGAAGAAAATGAAAATTTTCAGAGGCGAAGCTATTGGATGCTTGAAACGTGAGTATGATGAACTATTGTACTTTTTTTTTAATATTTTGTTTAATTTTGTTTAATAATTAGTGTCTTTGAAATTATAGTCCATCAATATTTCACAGGGCAGCTAAGTACTACATGAATGCATTTTTAATCACATTTTGAGTCAATTTATAGTTAATTATAATAACTATATATTATTGGAGTTTTAACAGTTTATGTTTCTTAACAAATTTTCAATTTTCCAATAAAGTTCTACTGAAATAATTTTTATTTTTCTTAATATTAATCAGCATATGGTCTTTTGAATGATCCTTTTATTGCAGGGATATGATGCATATAGTATTTGTCCACTACTTGGATGTTAAGGTAATTTTGCTTCTTTTATTTGTTTCACACTGTTGTTATTGCTGGTGGTATTGTTATGAGTTTTTGATTTCTCATGTGTCAGTTTACATTTAGACTTTAGATAACATTGTTATCCTTGATTGCACATAATTTATCTTTTTTAAGAAAGATTAATTTCTTATGTAGTCTTGCATGATAAAATTAGTGTTGGAAAGTATGACTAAGTAGAAATGATCATGAATCTGAGCTGTCACATCATACCTCACTAGAGCAAGACAAGTACACTAGCTTGGTTTTGTTACTGGTATACTTTTAACCTGTGAATGTATGGCATCTAGCAGCTCAATTGAGTTTCTTCCTCCTTAAAGTTTCCCTCTAATCTGAATGGAAGGCATAATAGAGTACAAGTACTCCTTCCTTTAAACCATTAACTAAATTAGAATCTGTCTTCCGTCTGATTTCCTTCTCAATTTCTTGCGACGGGGATTGAGGAATATGCTTTCTTTCGTAATAGTGAACCTATTTAAGCATTGTAGCATTGTAGCATTCACCAAATGCTAGCGCACAATATTTTCTCTTCTGCTGCTAAATTATGACATTATATTCCTACATACGAAGAAGGTTAAGTTTTAATCATTAAAAATCCAAGTGATGATACTGAGTAAGTTGCACAATCCTTTTGAAATATCCTAAAGTCCATTTCTGCAATATTTTTCTTGAAATCAGGCAGAAAACTTGTGAAGCTAATATTGACTACTTGCTTGTTTGATGACTTATTAATAGATATTTTCTGGGTTATTCATCTTTCAGGTTAACAAGACCAATATTGGTGCAAGTACAAGTACTGATGAGGTTACATCAGATTCCCAGAGGGGCAGTTCTGTATCATCTGGCTTTCCCGCAAATTATGGTAAAATGCCTTCAGGAAGTACAGATTCCATGAGCCCAACTAGCACTTTAACTTCTTTATGTGAGGATGCTGATTCAGGTAATTCTATTATATTATCTAATGGATGTTGCATTTAAGAACTTGATCCTTATAATCTGAATAAATATGCCAAGGCTTTAAATATCTGAGTTCACTGTTGCAACATGTAATTACATATGCAACGTGTCATTACTTAATAGTTTGGTCCATTTGGTCACTGCTAAATGATTTAAACGAATTTCTTCCTAGAGGATATTCACCAAGCAAGCTCAGGATTACACACTTTTCGTGAGTCACAAAATCTGGGAAATCGGCTGAATGATAAGATTGACGCTCATTCAAATAGTTCATATCTTATGCATCCCTTTTCAGGTTACTATCTTTTTTTAATTTTATTTTTGGTGTAAGATAATATTTTTTAACTTCTGTTTAACGTCTAATATTTAGCCATGTCTCAAGTCATAAGCTTTTTCTAGGATTTGACATTTGAATTTTATTGTACATTTTGAAAATATTTTCAGGTGATCATGGACAGTTATCAATTTCTGGAACAAATTATGTCCCACTTGTTCAGGGGGATAAATCTGGACCAAGTGATACTACATACATTGAGGGTCAAAGACCACATGACATAGCATCCTGGTACAATGCCATGGAACAATCTGCAGGATTGCATGATGATCCTTCTCTTGTATCATCTAATTCCATTCCATCAAGTCCAACAGGAAACATCCTTGGAGAAGAACATACCGCCTTTACTGAAGTAGCAGGGGACTCTCAGTCTCTCCAATCGAATTGGCAGGTACATACTGTGTTGGTGCTTGTGATATCTTCTGATTGTGGGAGTTGTTTCTTGATATCAAAGGAATATTGAGAGTTTTTCAGATGTCAAATTTGTAATGTATAAGGTATGATATCTGAAATTTGAAATCCGACATCTTGGAGTTCTGAAGGCTCGAGATTTATTGGGTTTTTGAAGTGACCTGGGAATATAGATACTCCCTTTCGAGGAAGTTAGTCATTCGGCCATGTGAATTGATAATTTTCAAATAAAATATAATGATGAATCAGGGTGGAGCTTTTCATTACTTCTTGTTACTGATATACACGTGTACTTGATTTGTTTCTGAAATTGTGGAAATGCTATAAAACATAGTAGGGCTTGTCTTATCATTTTATTGCTAACTTTCATTTTTATTTGATCCTGATCGTATTGTGTCCATATCTGATGCGTTGAGATGAGAATTTGGTAGCTTGAACTATTGCTGAATACCTTGGTGGGGGGCAGTGGGAGTGCATTGGCTTTGTGTCAATTTTATATTTGATCTGCAATCCTGATGTTTTAACCTTTAGTGGTTTCTCTTATGTGAAAGCTTCTCCCTACACCAGTTTATGAGGTTCAGCAATAATAATATTTGTTATTTGAATTGTCGATCCAGATTCCTTTTGAAGATGATACAGGAGAACTGCCTAAATGGAGCTTTACCCAATCGTTGAGTTTGGAATTTGGATCTGATTATACCACTGGATTACCAGGAAAAGAAGCTAATAATGCAAGTCCAGAAATTGGTCCTGACCTGTTCACTTTTAATTGCGAGCCAAAAGAGCAGTCTGTGCAGCAAAACTTCTCAAAGCAGCATGCACATGCACAATCTCAGGAATCATCAAAATCTAAGTGTGAAGTTCATGGTGAAGACAGTATCAACTATGCCTTGACCATGAAGCATGCTTTTCTGGATGGAGAGGAGAGCCTGAAGAAGGTTGATAGCTTCTCTAGGTGGATTAGTAGAGAACTCGCAGCGGTGGATGATCTGCACATGCAGTCTTCCCCTGGTATTTCATGGAGCACGGATGAATGTGGGAATGTGATAGATGATACCTCATTGAACCTGTCCCTATCTCAAGACCAGCTGTTTAGCATAAATGATTTTTCACCTAAATGGGCTTATGCTGAATCAGAAATTGAGGTACTTATCTTGTGGATAATACTTGATAAAAAAGAGATAAATTGAAAAGAAAATATACATAGACTATCAACTTAGATGTGGGATTCACAATTATTTTTTTCTGTCACCCATTTATGGTTCCGGGGTTTGTTCTTTTCTTGTATATGCTGGGAATAAGTAATTATGTATGAAACATTGTGCTTTCTTTAGATATTTATCTTTTTCATCATTTGCCTCAGATACTAACTGCTCTTGATCAGGTCAGATGCATATATTTTTTGTTCTTTCATGTATTTATTTATTTGGATATTTCCTATCTTTTATATATTTCTGTGTCGGCTGATATTTCTTGTATTTCATGATGTATCCTGACAACTTTAATTGACTGCTTTAGAATTTTATATATGATTAACGGTTTTACTCTTTTTCCTATGGGTTTCTGCTACAACATGAACTGTAGTTCGATTGATATACTTATCCGAATTCAAAACCATACAGGTGTTGATTATTGGAACATTTTTGAAGAGTCAATTAGAGGTGGCAACATGTAACTGGTCCTGTATGTTTGGGGAAGTGGAAGTTCCAGCTGTGGTTTTAGCTAATGGAATTCTGTGCTGTCAAGCTCCACCTCATGAGATTGGACGGGTCCCTTTCTACATAACACGTTCCAATAGGTTTGCTTGTAGTGAAGTTCGCGAATTTGAGTACAGAGAGGGCTTTGCTAGAAATGTAGATCTGGCAGATTTCTTTAACAGCTCAACTGAAATGCTGCTTCATTTGCGACTGGAGGAGTTACTTTCTTTAAATTTAAATTCAGTGCACCCTTCAAGTCAAATTTCTGAGGATGATATGGAGAAAAGAAACTTGATTCTTAAGCTTATTTCACTGAAAGAGGAAGAGGAGTATTCGAGTAATGAAGAGCCAACTGTAGAGATGGATATACCAAAACACAGGTTGAAGTCAAATGTTTATCACAGGCAGGTTAAGGAGCAGCTGTACTCATGGCTTCTTCACAAAGTAACTGAAACTGGTAAAGGGCCACATTTATTAGGTAAAGATGGGCAAGGTGTGTTACATTTAGTTGCTGCTCTTGGTTATGATTGGGCCATTGCACCAATTGTAACTGCTGGAGTTAATATAAACTTTCGTGATGTGAATGGATGGACGGCTCTACACTGGGCTGCATCATGTGGCAGGTAAGGACCCAATATTTTTTTCTTTATTGTTTTGAGTAGATTTTGCATACGTTGCAACTATTTTCCGGTTGAAACTTCCTTTGCTACTCTGATTATCTCCATTTTCTGGAGTCTTGGAATTTTGAATTTGATTACATTTGAGGCCATTGGGTGATGCGAAAATTCCATCCCTTGGCCTGTTTAGAAATCACACACACGCACACCGATAGGATCCCGAAAAGGCGTGTGACTTTGTGGAAGAGTGGGTAAGGGAGTCGGTTAGAGAGAGACAATCTGCTAGTTTGTTACAAGGAATAGGAAGGGCTGGAGAGAGGGTATCGTCATCGTATTTTTGTTTGGTTAGAGCTCAGAGAGTTTGGTAGACATGCGTGCGTGCGTGCATACTGTTTTGATGCCTGGTTCACAGGGTTTTTTTTATGCGTGTGAATGTGAATTAGTTCAAAATTATTTTTAAAACAATTTCATTGGTCAGCTAAAGGCAGATCGATTAATCTCTCTATATTCTATGATAAGAGCTTTCCCTTTCAAAGCTGTTATATAATGTTCATTTAGCATAATATGAATTGGTTCCTTACGTTAATTTAATTATTTGTTGTCTGCTGCTCAGAGAGCGAACAGTTGCTCTCCTTGTCTCCATGGGTGCAGCTGCTGGAGCATTGACAGATCCATGTCCAGCATTCCCTTCAGGAAGAACACCTGCAGATCTTGCCTCTAGCAATGGCCACAAAGGAATTTCTGGTTTTCTTGCGGAGTCATTATTAACTACCCACCTTGAATCACTCACAGTGGATGATGTGAATAAAGATGACAGGAAAGAAACTTCAGGAGTAAAAGCAGTAAAGACAATTTCAGAGCGAATTGCAACGCCTGCGCTTTGTGGTGATATACCAGATGCTATCTGCCTTAAGGATTCTCTTGATGCTGTCCGTAATGCTACACAAGCTGCTGATCGAATATATCAAGTATTCAGAATGCAATCGTTTCAGAGGAAGCAGTTAACTCAGTATGAAGACGATGATGAGTTTGGATTGTCAGATCAGCAAGCTCTTTCGCTTCTAGCTTCTAAGGCATGCAAATCTGGACAAGGAGAGGGTTTATCCAATGTTGCTGCAATACAAATACAGAAAAAGTTTCGTGGCTGGACAAAGAGAAAAGAATTCTTGTTCATTCGTGAAAGAGTCGTTAAAATCCAGGTTTCAAGCTGCTCTCTTTCTTAGATTGTCTTTTTATTTTTCGATATTATGGACGGTTCTTTTCAGTGAACTGATTAATCACTTGGACGTAGATTTCTCATTGAAGCATCCCATCAATGAGAAATTTGATGATACTGCATTCTAGGGTTCAATTGATGAAAACCTAGGGAGGAATGCCTATTTGTTTTTTCATTAAACACCTTTTCCTCCTTTTTGCCCTTTATATCACTTACATTACGTGGGGATCACGTTTGGTGTCAACATTGGCAATGACAATGCTTTCCACTCCAGTTGTTAGGAAATCAAAAATCATGTTGGGGTCTTCCTTTAATTCATTTTATTGGCGATGTCTTTTCCGTGCCTCTTCTTTCTAAAGATTTTGCCGCCCAATTTCGTAGAAGGCTGGAGAATATTAAGGCATTAATTTTTTAAAAACAAAAAACTGTTTTTAAAAAGTGTAATCAAACAGGTCATTAAGTACTCTTTTTCCTTTTTCTGTAAATTATTTGTATCCTTGTACATTTGATGTGACCTTCTACTGACTTGAATTCCATTGTGCTAAAGGCCCATGTAAGAGGTCATCAGGTAAGAAAGAAGTATAAATCAATCATCTGGTCCGTGGGAATCCTGGAGAAGGTCATATTGCGCTGGAGGCGTAAGGGCAGTGGTTTACGTGGATTTCGACCAGATGCCCTTAATAAGGTCCCTGACCAACCAAGGGATCATCTGAAGGAGGATGATTATGATTTTCTCAAGGAAGGAAGGAAACAGAGTGAAGAAAGGTTCCAAAAGGCCCTTACAAGGGTTAAGTCCATGGTTCAGTATCCAGAGGCTCGGGCTCAATACCGCCGGCTGCTAAATGTAGTAGACGACTTCCGTCAAACCAAGGTATTTCTAACACTTCTGAATTCTGCTGCCTAAACTTAACGAATAGTTTGGCTTAATGATATTTCCTTTTGTTATCTAGCAGGCATGTAATATGAGTTTGATAAACTCCGAAGAGGCAGTTGATGGTGTAGAGGATTTAATTGATATTGACATGCTTTTAGATGATGATAATTTCTTGCCTATAGCATTCAATTGATTCCCTGCGGTGACTACTCCCACCCTCTCCACTGTAAATAGACGGCCCGTCGGTTTTATTCAGCATGGGAAAGATCCTAACATCGTCTATATATTATATATCATATGATCGGAACTACCTAGATCCTAGGCCTTCATGTTTTGTACCAAAAACTAGTTGGATCCAAGGCTGGGTATAAATAGATTATGAAATCTAGAATATGCATTCAGGTTTGACAGTTCAAATAGACATGGTTTGATTTTGTATATGTTGATTTTTATGTAACATAGGGTTGAATATATTTATAGTTCTTTCTTGAATATATTTATAGTTCTTATTAATATATATCATTTTTGTATTCTTAGTCTTATTCTAATTTCAATTTTGCTTCCGGTCCAACTTTTTAGATCCTGTTTAGGTATAATCAAATTGTGGCTTTCTGATCAATGTTTGATGCTTCAAATGATAAGGAGTTTGTTTTCTTTTTAGGTGAAGTTTTGGATTTTAGTCTTGTGAATGGAATAAATCCGTAGGGATATTTGTACACCGAAAATTTGACACATGCTCACTTTAGACTTTTGAACCGACGGGCACAAACCTTTACCGTTAGTATGTTCAAAATCATGGTTAATGATGTATTGAATTTGGTTAATGGATACACTAAGATTGAATAACTCATTAGTTATTTAATGAGCTTCATTAACTACGATTTTAAATGTCATTAATCAAGATTGATTAACTTATTAACCATTTACTGAGTTTTGTCAACCGACAACTTAGCTAATAATGTACAAAATCGTTGTTGATGAAAGCTCAATGGATGGTTATAACCATGATTTTGAATGACGTTAACCAGATGTCAAATCTTTCAAGTGTATAAATATCATTTCTTGGAATAAATTATATGGGTTTAACGAGTTGTATTTGGATTAGTTGGGAGGATCAAAAAAATTCGTTGCCACAGTGATTAAAATTTTCTTGGTATTTTTGTCTGGCAAATTTTTAGGGTGAGAAATTATATGATTAGCATAAGTGATTTAGAGAAATTTGAAATTTTTTAATCTTTCCAACATTAATTTTAGGAGTGGGATCTATACTTTTCTTACATTTAAATTTTATTTTACTTAATCATTAAAATAAAATTATTTTTAAAATATTATTCTTGAATACGGATTATTTTTAAATTTTAATTCTTTTGAAGCTAATTTTATCAAAATCAGGTGTATAAATATTATTTCTTGGAATAAATAGGTGTTGTGAGAGCTTTGTCCCTTATATGGGTTTAACGAGTTGTATTTGGATTAGTTGGGAGGATCAAAAAAATTCGTTGCTACAGTGATTAAAATTTTCTTGGTATTTTTTTCTGGCAAATTTTTAGGGTGAGAAATTATATGATTAGCATAAGTGATTTAGAGAAATTTGAATTTTTTTAATCTTTCCAACATTAATTTTAGGAGTGGGATCTATACTTTTCTTACATTTAAATTTTATTTTATTTAATCATTAAAATAAAATTAATTTTTAAAATATTATTCTTGAATACGGATTATTTTTAAATTTTAATTCTTTTGAAGCTAATTTTATCAAAATTTAAAATCTAAAACAAACAAGCTAAAATGTAATTATTTTAAAGAATTTATTTTGTATGCGCTGTCAGTTTTACACATGCATTCAATGAATATGTGTGTTTTTAAACTCATTAAATGAGATAACAAAATATTATTGAATGCCTGTGTAAAATAAGTTACACTGACCGTGCATAAAAGTTAAACTTTTTAAATTTGTCGGGTGGCATAGTCCTAGCTTCCATCTCTCACTTCGACGATGCTTCCCACTTCTCGGCTCACGCCTCTTTTCAAACATAAAAATAAGTCTCCATATTAAACGGTCTATTCAACAACAAAAACCAGTTTTTTTTTCCAGTTGTATTATTTATATAACAAAATGACATAACTTTTAGGACAACAATTCATCGGTGGTTAATGCAGTTCAAAATTGTTGTTAATGATTTGTTGAATTTGTTTAATGAATACACATGTAGTAAATGAACAACTCATTGATTATTCACTAAACTGCATTAACTATTAATGAGTACATCAGTGAATGGTTAATGAAATTTAGTTGATGATTAATGAATTACCCATTTATTACATACACCCTCTGTTTTTTATTATAAGTAAAAAAGTACATGTATTTGGTCTAAATTTAGTCCAAATACATGTACTTTTTTGCTTATAATAAAAGACGGAATAGTATATACTCATTAGCTAAGTTCAAAATATCATAGATCACAATCTTAAACTGCGTTAACCATTGTAAATTATTGTCACAAAAGCTGTCCCATTTTGTGGTACAAATAAGATTTATGTTTTTATTCAGAATCACGGTATAACCTAAATCTATGCCTATATCAAAATTCCAATAGCATGGTCAAAGGCATGCAAAACACCTTCTGCCACGACACTTTCACTGTGCAAACATATCACATGCCCCTGAACGTTATAAAATTAGTTGTTAATCGACTAGGTGCATGTAAGTAATGGTTTTTTTTTGTGAAAAAAGGTAATGAGTTATTGAGTTATACTGATTAATCATCAATATTATAAAATTACAATTGAAAATTGACTCATTATTGTAAAATTAGAATTGAAAATCGACTAGGTTAAAGTATTGAGTTACTGATTGAATTGACAAATTACTTGTTGAATCGATTAGATCAAAATTTATAAATTCTATGTCTGATAAAAAAGAATAGAGTACAATTAATACTGAATAGAATTATAAAAATTAAGTCTTTTTATTAGTAGTTTATTTTTATAAAAATATAAATTACAGACCGCATGCATAGATGATTTTACAAATCTCATTGTTAGAGGGCGTCGGATTTTTATATTATTTTATTGAGTCAAACTAATTTTTTTTATAATTATGCTACTGTTTTCATATTAAATCAAAATCTTTTAAATTTTATATATTTAATCAAATTTATTATTTTTATTATGAAATCAAATAATATTTTATTGATAAAAAAGATTTTACTTAAAATTATAATAAATGCTGTCATTTTTAAATTTTAAATTAAATTCTAGTTAATTTATAAATTTTATTATTATTGGATTGGAAGACGTTAGATTTAATATTGTTTTATTTTAAGTTTAATTTATTATAGTCCGTTATTTTGAAACTTTTACATTTCACTATTTCTGTGCCGGAGGAATGCTATGGATAAACTCTCTACCATACTTCTTAAACACACTCTTTTATTGGGTCTAGCCATCCACTTTTTTTGAACCCTCCTTGGCTACCGGTTCTTCATTTTTAACTTTTTTTTATTCTATTTTATTAATTATTAGGTTTCATCGTGTTGTCTTTTATGGTCTCTCTAACCGCTATCACACTTTGCGAGATTATGATTCCTCTGCCCAGAAACGCTCCTTTGTTGGGAACACTCAGGCGCTATCAAGCTTATATTGCGATCTCATTCGTCAATTTTATGCATCAGAAACCCCTCATGAAAATGGTTTGATGGCTATCAAAGGGTGAGATGTCTATAGAAACCAGAGGGAGGTGCATAAATAGCAGACGAGAGACAGAAGTGAGGGAAAGAAAGGGAAGACGGCCATTGAATCAGTGACGGAAGGAGAAGGCACTGCCAGTGACGGCAGTGCAATGGTACAGGGATAGAAGCTGGCATTGCAAAGACAGTTGCCGCGATGGCCATTGCCTTGTTAACATCTTTATGAATTGCTCAATTTCTCAATTCCATATCGTTGGCCAAGCCTGAGAAATCATTTGCATTCGGTACATTGCCGTGGTAAAGAATCATGGCAGTCTGCATAAAACTTGGGACCATTAATCATTACATAAATAAATAAAGAAAAATAGACTAACTTGTTAAACCGGTCAACAAGGGGCTGAAAAAATTGATGATGTGGCAACGTATACGGGCGAGTGTTCCCAAGCGTGTGTTTGAGAGTTTGTGCGTAGCATTTCTTTTCTGTGCAATGCATTTCGTCTTGGAGGAAGAGGCGTAAAATCTAGTCTTGGAGAATATACTTTTCCCTCTTCTTATTACTTTTCTCTATTAGAAGGAAAAAAAAAATTCCGTGAAAAACCAAAAAAAAGGTCTATTCTGGGGAATAATTGATATTAATTTAATAAATTTTAATAAAATAAAATTATGAATATACAGAACAGTAATTGAACGATCGTGGAGCAGCCCAGACAAAAAAAAAGATCTACTAAATTAAAAAGGGAGAAAAAGGGAACAGATTGATTGTTGGCCGCGGAGAGAGTTTAGAATACACAACTCATCTGATGGGGTGATACTGATCAGAGACTCGCTTTGGGGGCAGCTTTCGCAGAATGAAGAGCACCAACCCCGATGGAACAATCTCAACTATCTGCAGTGCAGAATAATCAATTAACAGAAAACCATTAAATAAGTCAGACGATATTCAAGCGACAGGAATATCAATATGAGAAATATTGATCTCTCTATTAAGCAGATCAACTCAATCTAGCATATTTTCAGTAGAGACAAAATGTATCTTCACCATGCTTCTCTTGACACCTAAATATCTATGACCAAGTAATCAAGAGTTTCTCCTATTATCATACTAAGTGTGAGCACGGGGCGCTAGAGGGAAATGGATTCCCTGGCTTTAAGAAGGGAAAGACATGGTGCCTTTAGGTGTGTAGAGAAAAGAAAAGGGTGAGAGAGATAGGTGCCTTTCCCTTCCTTAAGTTAGAGAATCCCTCCCCACATTAGAGGATGCAAGAAAATGCATGGTTTTAAATATTAGAGTTATAAGTAAGTCCTCAATACAAAGTCATTTTTCAAACCATTCTAAAAAAAAGAAATGTTAACGTGAGACTTTATACTGTATTCTTTTCAACACACCTTACAGTAGGATAAAATTCATGGGGATATTGTCCATTCATAAATAGGTCTCACCAAATAGAAAGCGACAACTACGTGATTTGGGGAGACTCATAAACTTCACACAATAGTAAAAACTATTAGAAAAGAGTGTGTTAAAGAATGTATTATGATTTTGATCAGTTTTGGTTACCCGCAACAACTAGGTCAAAATCAATTATAAGGTGACATGTATTAGAGTTCATATTCAAAATGAAGTTTTTACTTGAAATGGGGGAGCGGAGTGAAAAACATAGCACCTCCGTAAGTATCCACAACCCCAGTCAAAACAGTATCCCAAAACTGAGTCAAACACAACATGAAGCACCTCAAAACCCATTCAAAACAAAAGGAAGATCAAGCACTCGACAACACCTAAAACGCAGGACTAAGAAGGTGCAGCTCGAACAAGAAGAAGCAAATGAGCAACATCAATCAGCGGGCATTATAGGTTTCGAAGAGTACAGGTGCACAACATTCCAATAACAAAAGATCATGCAGGTGGAGGAGAATAGACCTCAAAATGTAGATATACTAAAATTTGCAAAAAATGTGAAAGCTAAAAAACAGTGTATAAAGACAAAAGTTATATCGTAACCAAACTAACATTGGACAAGTATGCTAAGAGTGCTCCCAAGAGCGTTCCTATAGGTACTCCCATGAGAATCCTGAAATATATTTTTAGGTATGGACAGCAAATATAGCTCCTCTAAAGTGATCAATTCAATTTAAAGGTAAAGTAGATAATATCAATCGTTGATGAGAAAATCAACGGTTGATATTCCAACATGTCCATGATTTGTTATGCATGAGCATGCAACACTGATAGTTGATTTATTCAACAACGATTCAGATTGTATAGGTTACCCTTTAAAGTTAATTGCTTACTTTAGAAATGCTAAATCCACGAATTGTGTCTTCAAATTATACTCTTAATAGAAACCTTTATATCAATTAATCATCAAAAGCCACAATTGGATAATAGCATCTCCAACGGTGAATCCAGTTGCATATGCATAACAAATCATTCATATGTTGAAATATCAGCCGTAATTTTTCTCACCAATGATTGATATTACTTATTTTATTCTTTAAAGTGAATAGCTCACATTAAAGGAGCTAAATCCATGGATTGCGCCTAGAAAATTGTATATCAACTAATCATCAGAAGCCTCATTTGCGTAAGAGCATCTACAACTGTGACTGTGAGCCCAAATGGAGTTGCTTAACCCATTTTTAATGGGCCTTCCTATACCACATCAATTTTAATAACGTCAACAATTTTTCACTGTAACCCTTAAACGTGTCTCATGTTACCAAACTTTCAACTATATCTGATATCTCCTTCTCCCTCTCTCTACCCCCTTTTTCTTTTCGCCGCCTCCTTTTTCTTTCAATTTTTAATTTTAAGCCATCGTTCCTTATATAAGGAACAATCCTTACATGTGGCAACCACATGTACCAACTCCAACGACAAAACCATGTGAGAACCTATTCTTAACTTTAAGAACCCAATAAGAAACCCCATTGGAGATGCTCCAAGGCATCAAAAGGGTATTTATGATACAAGGATAATAAAAATTGTAAACGAATTTAAAAATTCAAAATAAATCCTAATTAGATATACGACCTTAATAAAATTTAAATTTTGTTAAGCTAGATATCTTATCAAAGATAAAATTTCTGAAAGTAAAGAAATATATCAATATCCTAATTATCATAATTATTATTAAATTTAAATTTATAAATTATAAATAATTTTAATCTATGATGCATCACCGTGTCTTAGGAGAGCATTTTAATGTGCAGTCACACAATATAACTAAGCATGATCCCTTATTTCCCCACGAGGCCAAGAAATGTAAGATATTTAAACTTACCAAATAGTAGACTAGGTTAAGAATGGGATGATTCAAAACATCAAGATCTGCATCCTCATCAAATGCAGAAACTGCAAGCTACATTAAAGATGAAAACAAATATCTTGTCAGAAAACAATAACTTCGAAGATGGAAACAATAGTTTTAAACTGAGTACTCACCAAAGCACATCTTATCAAGAAACAAGTGCAGCAAATACTTGTAACTGATCCGACCTGCCAAGGTGGAAAATTAGGCACCAACAACTATTAGCAGAGTTTTTATCGACAAAGTACTCGTACAATTTTTCCCACGACACTTGGAACATGGCCCGAATATGGTATTTAAGTATTCACTTCTTTTCTGGGGTTGAAAAACATAAAACAACACATACTTAGATACTAACCTCATAAAGCTTCTTTTGACGACCTCTGGATTCAATGGGGAAGCGCCTCAACAGGAAAAACAACCTAAATCGTTATGAGTAGGTTAGTGTTCACTGACATAACAACAATGGTGCCATTTGATAGATGACAGCATACCTTCCACCATACAACAAAAATCCAAGAGCAGCACAGAATGATATAACTGAAAAAGAACATGAAAACTAAGTTCACAACACCATACAAAATGCACATGGGAAGTTTCAGAGTAGCAAGCATATATACATCATTATAAATATTCACTCTAGCTTTAATTTTGAAATCATTAGAGATATTTTGATCTTCTAAACAGTACGAAGTCCACACGTAATTTATGAGGGCAAGATGAAATTAAATTTTGATGTAAAAAATGGTCACTAATTAAAATAATGAAGACAGAAATAACCTGCAAGGAAGAGTTTAGCAACTTCAATGCCAGTGGCTGTTTTGCTTACGCACATGTAAATCCAGAGGCAAACCTGTTATTATGAGGATGAAAAGATTAATAGAGGGAAAAAAAAGACATTTTCATTTAATTATTAACTTGTAAAGAAAACTTCCTATTTTAAGGACTAGAATGGTGGGCAAGGACATCAAATCTGTATGCTTGCCTGTATGAGGTAAACAATTCCATTTATAGTAAAATAAGCAGGCCTAAGTTTTTGTGCCGGTTCGCTTCTTGCCTGAAATACATTTGAGCACATAAACAGAATATACTAAACAGCAAACTAATAAAAAAAATGACTGTTATTGTAACTCTCCAAAAAGAAAGTAACTATACCTGGTGATATATCTCAGCCCAGAATAAGACAAGCAATGTATAAGTTGAGAAAAATAGAAGACCAGGAACTTCCATTAGCACCTGCTCCAATGCCTATAGCATAATATGATAAGAGGTCAGAACATGATTGGAAAATAAGGTAAAGTTGAATTGCAAAAGGGAAAAATAAAACGTTGAAACTTAATGACAGAAAAATGAAGGCTAGTCAGATTATTTTTTTTGGAGGGATAAAACTAATTGCATGAATTCCAGTATTTGAGAATTGAGAATAGGAAAATACCTTTGGTCTAATTGCGAAAACACTTTTGTACAAACCAAAAAGAACAGCTCTCACTGCAAATGTAATAAATACGGGTTCAGCAAGAATAAATAAAAGAAAATATAAGCTAATTTATAATAGAAGAAGATTCACAACTCTTACCTCCATTGACAACAAAATTCATCAAGTGAAAAACCTTCTGCGTTGTCCATCCATATTCCGGAACCCTCATTTGAATCCGCACCAGTTGTACCTGAAAAAAAATAATAATAATAATAAACAAATTATTATCAATTCCTTTGAGAAAATTAGCCTTTTAGAAATGTAAGAAAAAGACGTACGAGGGCAACAAAGGAAACGGAGGCATAAGCGGCACATAGGGCATAGTAAATGCCTCTCTGCCATTGATCTGAATCATCGATCTCGTTCCACGACTGAAGTGGAGATTCTCCTTCTATAAACCCAAAGGTCTTTGTCCTGAGAGAAAATGCCATTGAAACCGGAGTTGCAAAGGAACAACGGTGAAGGAAGAAGAAGAAGAAGAAGAAGGAACAGGGGAAGTTCCTCTGTGTACATCTGAAACAGAACAGAGAGATTGGAAAGGTTGGAAGTCTGTGAGTGGTGGACACGTGGCGATCCCCCAGGTCGTACACGTAAGTGTCTTGTTATACACGTGTGACATCGTGGCATATTCGTTTCTTATGCAGTGGACATGCCATTCTTTGCTTTGTTTAGGGAAGGGAAGGGATTACTACAGTGATGATGATGAGGATTGGATTGATGCATTTGGTATGTTCCATTCCATTGATGGGTTTTGTGTTTTGACTTGACTTTATCATATTCCTCCGATCAACCGGTGCCCGGATAATTGCTTCGGTGTTGACCCTTTCGTCCTCATGAATTTCAATTTCAATATTCATAATTCATTCATATCGCGGGTATAATATGTAATAATATATTTTATTAATAAAATATTTAAGTCTTAGCTGGTTTTCCAAATTTAAAAATATCATTTTGACACGTTCTTTTTTTTTTAATTAAAAAATGCTTATATAATTTCATTAATCATAAGAATACCAATATAAGTAGCTATACAATCATAAACATGAGAACAAGATACCAACATAGCGAAAATAATTAAAGTAACTCTATTTGTTCATCCCCTAATAGACTTGACCATGAAGCCAATGCGAGAGCTAAGCTTATGGATACAATACAATCACTATTAAGAATTCCTAGCTCGAAAACATCTTCCTTTGGGATATGAATCTTGTCTATAATAAGGCTTATAGTCTGATTCAAATATCACAGACCTAACTCGGCAACCCAAGTAATAGCAAACAACAGAACTGCGGCTTCCCCTTCCATCACCTACAAACAATTTGGCAACCATAAGCACTTTGCCAATATTAGATATTATTAGTTAATAAGGGTAGTATAGTCTTTTAATAGGTTACTATATATTCTCTCTTTAGCTTTGTATTCTATTAACTTGTGTTATGTTTATTGGAACCCTAAGGGAGCTCTCTCCTTTTCTCCTTTTCTTCTTTCTCTTCATATGATTTTGTATGTTTGTTAACATGGTATCAAAGAGCTAGTAAGATTTTGGGAAGAACGCATGTTCCCATGCCAAACTTTTTGCGACCGGTTTTAAGTGAGACTTTTCAACGCCGCTTCGGGTATAGAGACGCTCTTGATCATCGCTTCGGGTATAGAGTGCCGTCATGCGGCTTACGTTGGTTTTTTCCGCATCACTCGCTTCAGCGTGGATCTTCCCGCTTGCGCGATCTGCTTTGGTGGTCTGGTATTTTTGTTTTCCTCTCTTCGCTCGATTTTTCTCTTGTGTTTGTCTCGATATTTGGTCCGTTGTTGGTCTCAGATTTGTACCTTTGTTGTGTTGGTTTCTTGGGTATCTGCGATTTGTAGGGATGGCAACCGAAAAGATGATTCTCTTCAATCCATTAGTGTCACGATTGACTGGCAAAATTTTTCTTCTGAGCTATGTGATGAAAAAATTTTCTCAAAGGAAAGAATGTGGAGCTATGTTGAGGGCACATCTCTTAAGCCCACAGATAAAGATAAAGAGAAAGATGTTGCTAAATATGAAAAGGATTTAGAAAATTGAAAGTCAACAATTGAAGATCATTACTTGATTAATAACTTTCCGCCACACTCTATAGGCATGCAACTTGCTAAATTTGACAATCGCTAAGGTCAAGTTGGGATCACTTGAGACGATCAGATGTGCACCCAATTTTGCTAAACAATATCACCGAGATTGATATTCGGCTCTTCAAGAAAACAATATGAGTGTTCGTGAATTTTACTACCTCGCTATGTCAAATTTGTGGGATCAATCGCTCTTCACCGAATCAATTATAAGCCTTCACCCCTTATACTAATCGGGCGGGAAGAGCACAAGCTGGTTCAATTTTTGATGGCTCTTAGGATGATTTTGAGGGCCTTCGTGGGACTATCTTACATCGTAATCCTCTCCCAAGTGTTGATTCTGGTTAACGAAGTTTGTTGGCTAAAGAAATTGACTTAAGTCTCATTCTCATTCTGAAAAAGGCAATCTCTCCACTTCCACTCCATCCGTCTTTGCCGCTTTTCACAAAGGCAAGCCTCATGGAAAGGTTGGTTCTGACATCGCACTGTAAGCGAGAAAGGGTCATTGGAAGTCACAATGTCCAAAATTAGGGAAATCACCACAGCCCTCCCAATGAATGGCGCTCCTTCAAATCGGTCGAATCAAAGAAATTTCAGGCCCCTTCATCGAATGATGTTGCTCCTCCCGCATGCTCTTGGTATTGGACATGTATCCTCTTCGAGACCCTCAAGTATCTCGATCTTGTCGGCGCCAAAAGTTCCTTGCCACACACGCCCACATGCCATGTCCGCTCCTCCTTTAAAGGTTTGCCTTCCCCAGCCCGTCAGGTATATCTTCACCCCTATGGATACTTGATTCTCGAGTCGCACACCATATGTCATATGATTATAATTCTTTTGTGTCTTTAAATCATGTCTCACCTATGTTCATCATGACCGCCGATGGAACTCCTATGCCATTAGCAGCACCGGTCTGTTCCACATCTAACTTATCTCTTTCAAATGTATATTACATTCCTAATCTCACATTGAGTCTTGCCTCGTTGGTCGCTTATGTGATTCCGTAATTTAGTTTTGTTTTCTCCCACTCATTGTTATGTGCAGGATCACGATCCTGAGGGTCGATTGGGACAAAGCCGTACGGGGACTCTACTTCTGGATGAGCCGAAAGTACACCCGGGATGTTGCACCGCTGCTGATTTGTCATCTTTTTCAATGAGTTCATCTTCTTCTAGTTTTTATTTGTGGCACTCTCGCCTTGGACATGCTTCCTCTTCTCGCTTAAAATACTTAGCTTCTACGGGTGCCTTAGGAAAGTTACAAACAAATGATATTTCATTGTTGTGGTTGTAAACTTGCTAAATTTTCTCGCTTTGCCCTTTAGCAAAAGCATCTCGCTTCTAATGCACCTTTGATTTGGTTCATCTCGATGTATGGGGTCCATCAATGCCTTACCAAGGGTGGATTTAGATATTATGTGTCTTTCATTGATGATTGTACTCGTTATTGTTGGGTTTATCTTTATGAAACATCGTTATGAGTTTTTTGGTATTTATCACATGTTTGTGGCTTTGGTTAAAACTCAACATAATGTCATATAAAGTGTTTTCGTGTGATTTAGGTGGTGAGTATACCTCTAATAAATTCTCCAGTTACTTGCTTCGATGGGACCTTGCACCAAACCTCGTGTCTCGATACCCCGTAACAAAATGGCGTTCGAAAGAAAACATCGCCATATTGTTGAAACCGCTTTGGCCCCTTCTTTTTGTCCGCCTCGCCCAAGTGAATTTTGGGGGTGAGGTCGTTCTTCTTGCTCATGCCATTAATAGAATTCCATCCTCTCATCACGCTTGTCTCCTTTGAAAAATTATATGGTTGTGTTCCCTGATTACTCGTCCGAGTCTTTGGTTCCACTTGTTTTGTCCTTCGCCTCATGTGTAACGTAGTAAGTTGTCTTCTCGTTCACGATATGTGTTTTTCCTTGGTTACTGAGATGGTCAAGGGTTATCGCTGCTATGACCCTTCAAGTCAAAAATTATATGTTTCTCGCCATGTTGTATTCCTTGAAACACATACCATTTTACTCTATTCCTCCTAACTCTCATGGTCTCACTAGGTCCCGATCTCACATGTATTGATCCTTTTTCCATGGATGTTGATGACTCTAATTTTGAGAATTGCAGGTTGATGACACTAGTACTTCTACAGCCCAGGATGTTCCTCCATCCCCATCACGGCCCTCAAGAACCTCATACGTGGTTGTTGATCCCGCATCTACTACTCCTCCCCTCCTCCCTCCTCCTCCTCGGTATCCCTACGGATCGTAAGTCCACTAAATTACCAGATTATGTTTACTCCACTTATTCCAATTCTTTTGCTTCTTTCCTAACCACTATTCATAGTTTGTCTCTGAGCCCTCTTCCTATAAAGAGACTAGTCTTGATCCCTGCTTGAGGCTACGGCAGAGGAACTTTCGCTTTTACACAAGACAGATACTTGGGACTTAGTACCTCTTCCACCAGGAAAACGTGCTATTGGGTCTCATGGTATACAAGATCAAAACTAAGTCTCGATGGGTCACTTGAGCGTTACAAAGCCCGCCTTGTTGCTAAAGGATTCTCTCAAGAATATGGCATGGATTATGAAGAAACTTTTGCTCTGTGGGCCAAAATGACTACTATTCGTACTCTTATCATAGCCAGACGGTCACAATGGCATATTTCTCGCTTAGATGTTAAAAATGCATTCTTAAATGGTGATCTTCAAGAAGAGGTTTACATGATTCCTCCACCAGTGTTTCTCATAATCGTGAGAAGTTTGTAAGTTAAAGAAGGCTCTTTATGGTCTTAAACAAGCTCTAGAGCTTGGTTTGAAAAGTTCTCCACTGTGATTGCCTCTCTGCTTTCCATTCTAGTGATCATGATTCGCTTTGTTTCTCAAGTCTACTCCTCATGGTCGTAATACTATCCTTATATGTTTGATGATATGATTGTTAATGGGATGATGTTGATGGTATTTGAAGTTGAAATTACAAGCTTGCCAATAAGCTGAGATGAAGGATTTAGGTCCTCTTCGCTATTTTCTTGAGGATTGAAGTTGCCTACTCTCCTGGAGGTTATCTTCTCTCCCATCTAAGTATATCGCAACATTCTTGATCAAGCTCGCTCTCTGACACTCGAGTAGCCGACACTCCTATTGAGCTTAATGCTAAATATGTCTTAACCGATGGTATTCCTCTGGATCCCAATTTGTATCGGACCCTAGTTGGCGCTTTGGTACCTTACTATTACTAGACTGATATTGCTTATGGCAAAGGTGCATGTTGTCGGGCTCGATTCGTTGTTTCTCCTACTACAAGGTAATCGGGCACCGTTTCTTCGATTCTTCGTTATCTTCTGAGCACTCGGTTTCAAAGTCTTCTCTTTCCTTCATCCTCTTCTTTGGAGTCGTGCTTATTACGATCGTCGACAATGGGTGACCCCACCGATCGCAAAGTCTACCACCGATTTTGCATTTTTTCTAGGAGATTCTCTTATTTCTTGGAGGAGTAAGCAAGAAGTTGTTTCCGCTCTTCTACAGGTGATGTATCGTGCTATATGGAACATCACTTGGAAATAGTTTGGTTACGCGGTTGATCTCTGATATGGGTGTATGTCTTCTGGACCAACTCTATGTATCGTGATAACAAGAGTGCTATTCAAATTGCTCACAACTCTCGGTTTTTTCATCAACGCACTGCTAAGCATTGAGATTGATTGTCACCTCACTCGCCATCATCTTCAACATGGCACCATTTCTTTGCCTTTTGTCTCTTCCTCCATGCAGATTATCGAATTTGTTCACCAAATCTCATTCTATTAAGCTGCTTTCATTTTTGATCGACAAACTCTCAATGCTTTCTGTTAATGCATCGTGAGTTTGAGGAGGGGTATTAGATATTATTAGTTAATAAGGGTAGTATAGTCTTTTAATAGGTTACTATATATTCTCTCTTTAGCTTTGTATTCTATTAACTTGTGTTATGTTTATTGGAACCCTAAGGGAGTTCTCTCCTTTTCTCCTTTTCTTCTTTCTCTTCATATGATTTTGTATGTTTGTTAACAGCCAACACAAATGTACCTTGATCATCCCTAATGTAAATCTCAACTCCCGTGTGATTGTGCTCACTGAAAAAAAAAAAAGGAAGCATCTACATTGCATTTGAAGAAACCGGGTAAAGGAGGATGCCAAGAATTATTAGGAACAACAGCATCGGGCTATGCATTAATTATGTCATTGACAGTGTTGGCTCTAACCTACTCACTAATAACATTCTCAACTACCACTTGAGAGGCAGGGGAAAATTTGTTATCCCATTTAGTCTCGTTATTTCTTTCCCATATACACCAAAGAAGCATAACAAAGAAATCTTGTTTCTGGCAGTCAAAAGAAACCAGCAACTTGAAAAATAAATCTTTAAAGGAATCAATTCCCATCGGTCAATACTAACACGACAAGCAAAAAATAGATGCCAGTTATTCTCCAATCCTTCGTTACATAGTGCACGAAGCAGGGGCAGATTACCCTTTTCCTATATAGATTGGACATATTTGGAAGGCAATCACTGCATGCTCTCCAACCAAACATCTTTACTCTGGGAGAAACCTTAGTAGCCAAATAGAAGACCAATTTCCAATAGCATAATTGAAATCACGATTCACAATTACAGTAGCAAACAGGTTATAGCTAGTTTTAACATAATAAATGCCATCTTTATGAGGTGTCCAAATGATTCTATCTTCCTTAGCCAAATTGAAAATGGATTGAGCATCCTCATCAGAAAAAGCATTTGAATAAGAGGGGCATTCCAAATTTTCTCATTATGGATCCAAAGATCTCTCGCCGTAAGATCCATCATGGAATCATTCTTAGGAAAAATAATTCTGTAATGATTAATCTTTATTTCCTCGTTAACATCTTCGCAATGCTCATGTGGCATGCCTTACATTAAACATGTATTTTTTGAAATTTTTTATGTTTTAAATAGAGTTACTTAAATTTAATTAATTGATTTTTTGATCATTAATATTAAAAAAAAATATGATACTAAATTTTGTTGTTGATATTGCCGAATTGTGATGGAACGAACAAAGAACCTGCAAAATAGAAACTCGTAAGAAAGAAACCCGAGGCGTCGGTGAGACTGCCCTTAAGGATTTATCCGCCTACTGCGCGCAAATCCCCCAGGGTACAACGGGTTCGTCCCAGGATCGCTGGGGTATCAGAACAGCAAGAAGAAGAAGAAGAGAGCTGGGATGTGTGACCCAGGCAGGTCTCGGAAAAAGTAATTTTCGGTAATTAACACAAGGTAGTCTAACAGGCTTTTTATAAGAAAACGATAATTAATTAATTAATAAAAAATAATTAATAAAAGAGCCGTTGGTGAAGATAACGTGGGATTAATGGAGGAATGTTACCGTTAGTGGATAATCACCACTAAGAACGTGATGACCACTAAAAATCGTGTAAGACTTGGTCAAGGATAAAAAATGACTAAAATCAATGGTTTTCAGATAAGCCTTCTCAAATAAAAAATATCTTCAAAAATATTAATCCAAGAATTAAAAAAGAACGCAAGGCTAATCGTGCGCGCGGGGGGGAATCAGAAGATTTGCACTGAAACCTCCCACTTTGGGTCAAGCTCATGTGCGCGAGACCCATCTCTTTCCCCAACCACTCTTACCACTTCATCTAACATTTTGGCTTATAAACACTATGACTCTTAAAGAGTCATCCTATGTGGGACTTCCCACTTTTGAAATATCACAAAATTACAACAATCCCCCACATATTTCAAAAGTGTGAAAACATTTAGAAATAAATAAAAAATATTTCCTGGGTCAACATCTTGGATGTAGTGCATCGGAACTGTGTAGCCAAGCTATATGAACCAGTCCTAGACTAATAAGACTTAACACACAGTGAATTGGTGTAGCCAAGCTATATGAACCCAAGACACTTGATGTGTGTTAGAGGTCTATCAATCACACTACACCCCCACAATTCTTGCTATTACGTCGTTTTGCGCTAATAGGCCATGCGCGTGCCCGGTATTCATGAGTGCTCTAGAGATCTCGCCAGGACCTCATGCAAGCGGCCCCACTTGACACTCATATAGGTGATTTCATCAAGTGTATGCTGCAAATCATACACCACCCATAAGGGATATGAAAATCATTAAAAGCTAACAGCTTAACCTCTCAGTAATGCAGTGTCTAACACTTTCTCAAAGACACCATAGGAAAGGGACAAAAATTTAATTAATTAAATTTAGTGTTAGCAGAACTAACAAGTGACTTGTTTTTACCACATTGAACCTTCTTCATGGGATCTCCAATCACAAAGGTCGGGTTCCCATCACTTGTTAATTTCAATTGACTCAAGTCCCATTCCCCTCGATGTATCACAAATTAATTTCCTCCCCAGGGGCTTTGTCAGAGGATCTGCCAAGTTCACTTCTGACTTCACATAATCGATCGATATTGTTCCTTGTTTTTGCAATTGCTTTACCACATTATGTCTCAATTGTATATGTCTATTTTTGCCATTATATGACTTATTCTTTGCAACAGCTATTGCCGATTGGCTATCACAATGTATTGACACTGATGGTGTAGGTTTTATTCCCAAAGGAATTTTTGCTAAAAAATTTCTTAGCCACTCAGCTTCAGTACCAGCCAATTCCAGAGCTACAAACTCTGACTCCATAGTTGATCTTGCTATTATTGTTTGTTTGGCTGATCTCTAAGTTACCGCACCACCACCAAGTGTGAATTCATAACCACTAGTGGATTTTGTCTCATCTGAATCAGATATCCAATTAGCATCACAATACCCTTCCAGTACTGTGGGAAATCCACTATACACTATACCATAGTTCATGGTACCTCTTAAATATCGCATGAGTCTAGCAAGTGCCTCCCAGTGATCCTGACTCGGATTATGAGTGTATCTACTCAAACGACCCACTGCATATGCAATGTCTGGTCGAGAAAAATTCATCAAGTGCAGTAAGCTCCCAATTACTTGGGCATACTGTGTCTGGTTAACAGGATCACCTCTATTTTTCTTTAAATGAGAGTTAGATTCATAAGGGGTACTCATAGGATTAGAGTCAAAATGACCAAACTTCATAAGAAGTTTCTCTATATAATGATCTTGGGATAGTATTATGCTATCACCCTTCCTTATGACTCTAACTCCCAATATTACACTTGCCTCACCCATGTCTTTCATATTAAAGTTAGATGCAAGGAAAGATTTGGTTCTAATCACAATATCAGTACAAGTACCAAAAATGAGCATGTCATCCACATATAAACATATAATAATATGTTCTCCATTCACAGATTTAGTGTAAACACATTTATCAACTTCAATAGAGGAGAAACCGTCACTAATCAAGGTTTGATCAAAATTTTCATGCCATTGTTTTGGTGCTTGTTTTAAACCATATAGCGATTTTAGGAGTTTGCACACTTTGTTCTCTTGACCAGAAACTACACATCCTTCGGGTTGAATCATATATATTTCTTCTTCCAAATCACCATTTAAAAAAGCGGTTTTTACGTCCATTTGGTGAATCACAAGTTTATAAATGGAAGCCAAGGCTATTAAAACTTGAATAGAAGAAATTCTCGTTACCGGAGCAAAAGTATCAAAATAATCAATATTTTCTTTTTGAGAAAACCCTTTTGCTACCAATCTAGCTTTGTATTTTTCAATCGACCCATCGGGGTTATATTTTCTTTTGAAAATCCACTTACTACCAATTGCTTTTGCTCCTCGAGGTAAATCTACTAAAATCCAAGTCTTATTTTTCGAAATAGAATCAATTTCGGTTTTAATAGCTTGTTTCCAAAAATTAGCTTCAGAAGAAGAAATAGCTTCAGAAAAAGTTTGAGGATCATTTTCAACAAGATAAGTATAAAAATCATTTCCGAAGGATGTTTCTTTTCTTGGTCTTTTACTCCTCCTAAGGTCCTCGTGTAAATCATCATTAGCAATTTCTAATGGCTGTTTAGATGTACTTGCATATTTCAAAGGAAATATGTTCTCAAAAAATTCAGCATTCTTTGTTTCCACAATTGTGTTGTTATCAAGTACATCACTCTTTACTACTAGGAACCTATAGGCAGCGCTATGTTTGACATATCCTATAAACATGCAATCAGAGGTTTTAGAACCAATTTTCCTTCTCTTAGGCTCAGGCAACATTACCTTAGCTAAACACCCCCACACTTTCAAATATTTTATGTTAGGTTGGTAACATTTCCATAATTCATAGGGCGTTTTGCCGGTAGCTCTATGCGGAGTTCTATTTTGTATAAAGCACGCAGACAAAATAGCTTCGCCCCAGAGGTTGTCGGGTGCGGAAGAACTAACTAACATAGCATTCATCATTTCTTTTAACGTTCTATTTTTTCTCTCAGCTACACCGTTTGATTGAGGTGAATAAGGGGGAGTAGTTTCATGTATAGTGCCTTCTTTTTCACAAAAATCATTAAATGAGAAATATTCACCACCTCTATTGGATCTCACACGTTTGATTTTCTTACTTAATTGATTTTCTACTTCGGCTTTGTAAGAAAGGAACATATCAAACGCTTCATCTTTGTGCCTTAATAAATAAACTTTAGTGTATCTAGAAAAATCGTCGATAAAAGTCACATAATATTTTTTACCGCCTCTAGTCATAGTTTGTTTTAAATCTCCTAGATTGGTATGAATTAAGCTAAGTAACTCAGTTTCGCGCTTAATAGGGGGACAATGCTTTTTACTTAACTTAGATTCTACACATACATTACATTTTCCATGTTGACTATTGCTTAAAGAAATCATGCCACAACGTCTCATTGTATCAACATATGCAGAATTAATATGTCCTAGTCTAGCATGCCATATATCATACGAATCAAGCAAATACGCAGAAGAAGATGCATTTTCATTAATAACTTCAGAAACATTAAGAACAAAAAGTCCCTGATCACAATACCCCTTTCCCACAAAGACATTATTTTTTGTCATTACAATCTTGTCAGACTCAAATGACACTTTAATTCCTCTTTTTCCCAACAAGGCCACAGAAATTAAATTTGCCCTTATGCGTAGGGACATGCAGCACGTCACTAAGAGCCAAGGTCTTTCTAGATGTGAGCTTTAGAAGAACTTTTCCCTTTCCCGAGACTGCAGCAGTACGAGAATCACCAAGGTACACAAGTTCTTCTCCATCCCCCACAGTAGTGTAGGAGGTAAAAGCATCTTTGCTTGCACAAATATGCCTGGTAGCCCCAGAGTCTACCACCCATTTGTTCGCATTGGTCACAATGTTGACTTGAGAAACGACCGCTGCAATAATGTCATCATCTCCTTCGGCCTCGACCAAATTGGCCTTTGGCTTAGGAGGATTGTCGTTTCTCGCTCTATGTCTGCATTGAGGTGCATGATGACCTGGCTTTCCACAAACAAAACACATGCCTTTCTTCTTGAAATTGGAGTTAGCAACACGTGGGACAAAATCATTTTTATTATTATTATTGTTACTGTGATCAGGCCTTTTGTTATCGTACCTCTTTTTCTGCGATTTGCCTTGCGCCATGTTAGCACGAGAAGCCAAAGCCTTTGCCCTTGCAGCACTGCACTCCTTGCGGTTGGTGTCCTCAATGATAATGTGGGTAATCAAATCAGGAAGAGATAGTTGCTTTTGCTTGTGCTTTAGTTGCTGTTTGTAGTCCTTCCAGGATTCCGGCAGCTTTTCTATGAGTATTCCAGCCACGAACTCGTCTGGCAGAGTGATGTTCTCAGACTTCAGTTCTTCCAGCAGCTTATGGTATTCATTGATCTGCGCCTTGATGTCTTTGTCCTCAGCCATCTCCCATTTGTAGTAGTTTCCAATCACGAACTTTTGTTTCCCAGCATCCTCAGCAGTGTACTTGAGGATCATAGAGTCCCAGATCTGCTTTGCTTCCTTGTACGAACAGTAGACATCGAACAAATCATTAGACAAAGTACTGATTAAGGTGTGACGACAAACCTTATTAGCATATGTCCAATTCTCGACTTGTTTGGCTGGCGTTGTCGGTTTGGGATCTGTTAGAGCATAGGCGACCCCATGTACGTCAAGGACGGTATGGACTCGTTCTTGCCATCTTCGAAAGTTTTGGCCGCTGAAGACCTCGATTTTTGATACGTCAGGAAACGGCTTCGCGTAGGTGATCGTAGGCACCGGTGGAGGTAGCGCAGTATGTTGATCATGGTTGGTCTCGTCGTTGTTCGTCTTCGTTGTATCGGCAGCGTGATCAGTAGCCATGTTAAATCCTTAAGATTGTTGTTGATATTGCCGAATTGTGATGGAACGAACAAAGAACCTGCAAAATAGAAACTCGTAAGAAAGAAACCCGAGGCGTCGGTGAGACTGCCCTTAAGGATTTATCCGCCTACTGCGCGCAAATCCCCCAAGGTACAACGAGTTAAATCGCAGATCATTTGGGGTATCGAGCAATGAAGAAGAAGAAGAAGAGAGCTGGGATATGTGACCCAGGCAGGTCTCGGAAAAAGTAATTTTCGGTAATTAACACAAGGTAGTCTAACAGGCTTTTTATAAGAAAACGATAATTAATTAATTAATAAAAAATAATTAATAAAAGAGCCGTTGGTGAAGATAACGTGGGATTAGTGGAGGAATGTTACCGTTAGTGGATAATCACCACTAAGAACGTGATGACCACTAAAAATCGTGTAAGACTTGGTGAAGGATAAAAAATGACTAAAATCAATGGTTTTCAGATAAGCCTTCTCAAATAAAAAATATCTTCAAAAATATTAATCCAAGAATTAAAAAAGAACGCAAGGCTAATCGTGCGTGCGGGGGGGGGGAAATCGAAAGATTTGCACTGAAACCTCCCACTTTGGGCCAAGCTCATGTGCGTGAGGCCCATCTCTTTTCCCAACCACTCTTACCACTTCATCTAACATTTTGGCTTATAAACAGTATGACTCTTAAAGAGCCATCCTATGTGGGACTTCCCACTTTTGAAATATCACAAAATTACAACAAATTTTATATCATAAATTGGAATTTTAACTCATCCAATAGGTTCAGTCAAAAAAACTTATCCAATAAGCATGTTTTGATTTACGTATTTTATCTAATTTTTTTTATAATTTAAAAGCATCATTTTGCAATTATTTGTTACATAATAAAATAGTTCATTACTTTTATGAGTGAAGATATCTCTTATTATGATATTAATTCTTTGGTTGCCAAAAAAACATGGGTTTAAGGTCTAGAGTGTTAAACCAGCCGATTGTGACCTCAATTGTGTGAATCAGCTTATAGATATGGAGTCTCAATCTTGGAATAGGCTTATAGTCAACTCCTTGTTCTTACACTTCGAAGCGGCTCAAATTTTGCAAATTCCTTTGGTTGACCTTAACCAAATGGATTCTTTTATGTGGGGTGGTACTAAAAATGGCACTTACTCAATTAGATCTGGATGCCACCAAATTAAGAAGTGGGAAAGTACTTCTAAGGCTGGATCTAGTCAACGGCCTACTAGTGTGTGGTCTAAACTTTGAAAATTGATCATCCTCCTAAACAAACTGTGCTCCTATGGAAGATTCTGAATAAAGTTGTCCCAGTGAGAAGGAATCTCAGAGACAAAAAGGTTGCGTGTCCCTTGTTTTGCCCTAGATGTAATAATTCGACGGAAACTATGGATCATACATTCAGAGATCGCAATAAAGCAACTCATATTTGGTTTGCCTCTAATTTGGCAGTCAATTTTGCTGGTAACAGTCAGATCCCTTTTAACATTTGGTTAGAAAACCTAATTTTGAAAGAAAAATCTGAGATTGTTGAACAAATTGTGTCAGTTATATAAAACATTTGGTGGGCTCGCAATTCTAGTTGTTTTGAAGAGAAAGATATACATGTGGTGGTGTCAGCTAGGAAGGCATGCTCTATCCTTGAAGAATACCATCGGTCCAATGGTGGTTGTGCAGCGCAGCGGGTCACCGGTTAGCACAGATAGATGGATAGCACCTCGCAGTGATGAGTTGAAGGTTAATGTGGACGCGGCCTTGGCTAATGATGGACGCTGGAGTTGTGGTACTGTTATTAAGGACGCAGCCTGCATGGTGGTGAGGGCTGCAAATTGGTCGACGTCGGGCTTTGAGGACATCACAATGGCGGAGGCAAAAGCAATCTGGCTAGGGTTGCAAGTGGCGAGCGAATTGCGTATGGAGAACTTGCTTTTGAAGTCTGACGCGAAGGAAGTGGTGAAGCTCTTACAAAGTGGGTCTTGCCCTAACTCATATATGGGCTCTATAGTTAGACTTTGTAATTCCATAGCAGGCCATTTCAAACGAGCCCAGTTTCAATTTGTGAATACAAAGGCTAATTGGGTTGCCCATTGTTTAGCCCACTATGCTTTAGGGAATTTTAATAGGGTATGGGTTAATGAAATTCCTAGTTGTATTGTCGAAGCTTGCAAGGCAGATTTGCTCTCTCCTGATTAATGAATTTTTAGTTTGTTTTGGTTTTTTAAAAAAAATCTTTTTAAACTCTTAATTTCATCACTTTTAACACTTTTTATTTTTGAAAATATTCAAATTATATCTCTTATTACGATAATAACATTACATCTCTTTTTAACACTTTTTATTTTTGAAAATCTTCAAATTATAGATTATTTTATAAATTTTCATTTTACACAATCTTTTCCTCGGTTATACGAAGCTTATCATTGAATCGGATTCCATCAATGTCGTGAAGTTGGCTATGGAGGGCATTTCTAGAGTTCATCCTCATCATGATATTGTCCATTTTATTAGGCAATTCTGGTAGTTGGATTGGCAACTTTCGGTCATGCATGTTCCGAGAGACAATAATGTAGTGGCTGATTATTTAGCTAAGTTTGCTCGTTCATTAGATGTTGGGGGGCCATTTTTTTAAGGCACCTCCTAAGGAGTGTATTCCTTTGTTGTTCCAGGATGCACCCTCTATTTGCAATCCTAGGGGATCTGTTGTGTAGCTTTGGCCTTTGAGCCTCTTGTATATCCAAAAAAAAAAAAAACTTTCAAAATATGTTTTTGAATTTTTACACAATTTTTTATTAACTAATAATTGTTTATAATCTGAATTTTTTTAAATTTTTATTTATACATTGATATTTTTTTCTAAATTCAAACAGTTATATTTATTTACTTTTTTGAAATTACTTAATGTATTTATAAATTTAAATATTATTATTTTTGAAATATTACTTTTTAGTTGAGTTCAAATTTTATATCAATTTAAAAGTATTCAAATACTATATTCTGAATACTTGTTGGTGTTCATTAATTTATTATATATTAATTAAAAAATTAAAAATATCGTGATATATAATCAGAGTCATTAAATTTAACGTCTTAGGAAAATAGATAGTTTATTATTTTATTATTTCAAACAATAAATCAAATATTTTTTTTTTTACAAAAATTGATTTGTAATACCCCAAATTTTTGAGACCCTCAAGTTTTAATGTGAATACCTGTTTGTTATGCTTATAAATTACTTGACTGATTTCATAAAAAGCATTATATGGAATTGTGTAATTTTTATTATAAGGGAGGTGTGATGAAAAGTTTGGGCAAAAGAATGTTAGTAAAACTCTTCATCTTAGTCCAACATGTTTTCCTTTGACCCAAGTTATGAATTAGGAATTTGTAAGATTGTAGGGGGACATTTTGGGCAAATCACCCAAAATACAACCCACCATTCTCTCCTTCGTCATACACACACGACACACACCTCATACTTTCCTCACTCTTGCATGTTACCATAACATTTCAAAGTTCATTTTTCTCCATCACACAAATACAACTAGAGAGAGAGAACAAATTTCGGGTTGATCCCTGGCCGATTATACTAACCACGAAGGAAGAATATGATGATTGGTGTCTTCCTTGGAAGGCTACACTAGTAGTTCATGTAATGGGTAAAAAGGTTGGAGGAAGAGCCATCGAGAATACTATTTAGTCCTATTCCATACAGAGGAAGATTATCGTTTCGCACTATATGAAGGCCCTTGGATCATCTCCAATCACTACATAATCGTGCAACATTGGAGGCCTTTATTTCATTTAGGGATCAAACCAATTAGGCGAGTAGAAGTATTGGTAAGAATCCCCAACCTTCCCATTGAGTTTTATAATGAACGTTTCTTGAGAATGGTAGGTTCAAAGATTGACATTGTATTGAAAATCGGTCAATTAACTTTCATTCACTCAAGGGGCAGATTTGCACGCATCTGCGCGGAGACTGATCTGGAGAAGAAACTAACATAAAAAAAAGCTTATTGGGGAATGACCCCAGGGCCGACCCAACATTTATGTAGGTCTAAAGCGAACTTCAAGATGAGACCTATTTAAAGTTAATAAAAATATTTTATTAATTATTATATTTTTATTAAAATATTGTTAATAAATAGTTTTGAATTATATCATTTTGCTAATTAACTAATTCAATCAGACTATAGGTGATTTTTTTTCAAAGGAAAGTTTTTAATGAAGTGTAACAAATTGAATACCTGCTTTTTTTCTTTCTGTTTTTATTTTATCGTGAAAAGAAAGAAACAACTAGAATCAAGAAAAAAAGTTGAAAACAAATAGTATTCTAAATCCCGTGTAACTTCTCTGGAAACGTGGCTAACGAACGTAAAAAAAAGGCATGATTTGGGCCCAAACAACAATTATGGTTGGCCCATAATTGTGTACAGATTCCTCAGGCGAGCAAGTTGCAAAGCCACAAAGAGGCCTATTTTTTTGTTCAAATAAATATGTTTTCGGGTGAGGCCTAAAGTAAGGGCTTTAGGAGCCCGAGCCTGAATGACCCTGCCTCTAGAGTACGAAGGGATCCATGCTATATGCTTCTTCTGTGGTAGATATGGGCATAAGCAGAATCAATGTGGGAAGTGCTTGAAGGATGAGAAAATGGTGAGTTTGAATTAAGGATCCACAGGGAATGATACCACTATGTGGGAGGGTCTGGAAACAGAGGAGGGACCCAAGTCAAGCCCAAGAAATACTAAAGACAATCGGAAATATGGGAAAGTGAATGGTTTGATGACTATCGTGTTGCTATGCATGAACTGCTGTCTGAAGCCGGTTGGGCCAAATTTAAATGGACAAATGGGGAGGGTTGAACCCACTGCCGTCGTGCGGTCTTCCATGCAACCGTGTGAAGGCAGTTCTCCCTCACCGGTGTCGCTGCTACTCGTTGTTCTCAACTGCGGATGAGCGTACAATGTTCTTCCTTCGGTCATGGTCGCCATGAGGGCCATCTTCTTCTCCTCTGTTGTAGGCGGCGCCTTGGTCGCTATATTTCCCTCTCCCTTGGCCACATGGGCCTTTCATTTGTTACCTCAATTTCCCCAAGTGCAACTGCTGCTTCGTGCACCAAGTGTGCAATTAGGGCTCAAGTGTGGATGACATACGTGACAGTGCTGAGATGACTCAAGGTCTACCGTGTCAACGAGAAACTAATTCTAGTTAAGAATAAGAACAAATTTCAGACGAAATGCGAGGAACTCAAAAAAATAAAAAATTGGAGGAACTAAAAACCGAAAGAGTGATATTTGCACGGTCTTAAAAGATATTTAAGTCAAATAAAAATTATCCGTATCTGTTTTTTTTACTGGTATCCCTATCTATTTTTAATAATTATAATTATAACCGTACTAACGGTGGTGCCCGTCTTTCCGCATTTCTATTACGCTATAGTATGAAATATTTTATCACATTTTATTGTTTAATGTTGGTTTTAAGAAATTTGATTAAGTATTTCTTGTATTTTATTACACTAATTTTGAAAATGACATATTATTATTAATTAACAGTATTTAACGCCTATTGATATGTACACATATATGTTACTTTCTTTTAATAAAAAGAATTTGGATTTGGATTTACTTTTTAGAAATTCATTTAAGATATTTGATTTCATTATGAATTTACGTGTGTATATGTTAACCGCTATCAGAGAGAAGAAGTGCATAAGTTAAAAACGGTTGATATACACAAAAATAAGGAGAAGTTAATTTATGGATAAACATAGATAAAAGAGAAATAAAGGATAAAATTAGAAGAAAAAAAGTCTATATCAAAAAGAAATATCTCTTTTTATATATAGTTATAGATGTAACTTCACCCTTTTGTGGGACAAGTTACAAGAGCGAGGGTTACTGCCAGTAGGGCAATTACACAAGAGAACTGTATGTAGCAAGAAACAGGGTCTATTACGGGAGAAAAAATTTGCCGACCTTTGAGTGGACCCTACAGACCTTCCACACGGGCACGGCAGGGGGTGAGAAACACACTCAACCAATGCAATGGCCGACTGGATTTTTATACTTACAGGAACAATGTGTAGGGAAGTGAAAGCGGAAAACAAAAACAGCTGTAAAAATCAAAGAAAGAAAGAAACAGTGTCAGCAATAAAACGACTACACAACACAACACACGGGAAACTGCAAAAAGTCAATAAGGTCAAGCTCTGCCTTTTGGCCCCCCATTCCATTCCTAACAAAACAAAACGAAACGACTAAAAGACTTTCTCAACAAAACCGGACGGTTATCATCTTTAGTCTTAATAACTTCCTTTATTTCTTCCCTATTATATACACACACACACACACATCAATAAAAACACCCTTCGTTTTCTCATTGGGTATTCTTATATTTTCCGTGTTCTTGTTGCTTGTGTGCCAATTCCCTCTCTCTCTTCATCTCTGAGACGACCCAGTTCCTTTCCAGATCTTCCCTCTCGTTTTCGTTGGAAAAGTTGGGATTTTTTAAACGGTAAGGGAATTTTGGGATTACCAGTTGATTATCTGGGTGTTGTAAATTTCCCCTTTTTTAATTTTTTTTGTTTCTGGGGTGTTGTTCTGGATGACAAAATTGCTTGTTTCAGTGATCGGTGGTTTTTGCTGCTAATTCATGGTTATTGGGATTTTTTGAAAGTCGTGGACTTTCTTTAGCGTTGAGTTTTTTGTTTGCTGTTTTGTATGTTGAAGGTTAGCAGAAGAGTTAGATGTTGAGTGATAAACGGAAAAGTTGAGGTGGGGCTGGATTATATGGATAGTCTCTGTTGCTTCAGCTCTGTCAGTCAGGTGAGAAATTCTGCCCCCTTTGCAATTTTCCCCCTCTCCTTTTGTCTTTGGAATGATCAATCTCCATGCATATACTATTAGATACCGTTTTGCAGATTTCATTTGGATTTTACAAGGGCCTAGGAGACATATGATATGACCTGGTTTGATATCATCTGGCGTATGTCCACTTGAGACTTGAGAATTAGTTCTGCTTGGACTCGGGAGTTTCCCAAATTTTATTTTCCTAAGCTTACTTGATGAAAATTAAAATTGGAAATACAGATTATTTTTTGTGTGTTTATGCCTCTCAAGGAGAGGACGAGCGTTGGCGCAAGGTAAGGTTGCTGCCTTGTGATCTAGAGGTCATGACTCTCGGGTTCAAATTCTAGAATCAGTCTCTCCACTTGCAGGGATAAGACTGCGTACATTTACCCTCCCCAGACCACACCTGGTGGGAGCCGACTCATGCTCATGGCTCTCAAGGACCAATTTTTCAAGCTTTTAAGTAGAGGCCTAACAATGGTTTTATATCTCTAACATGTCATGTCCCCTTATGTTAGAACTCTTTGAGCTTGAAGAGTGGATAATTCACAAGCATGCTTTATCTTGTACTGACATTTAATTATAGAGAATGATGGGGCCATGAAGGATTCTCCTATGACTATAGGATTACACCAAAAGTTTACTTTCAGCCCTTATCTTCTTAACTTGGTTTTGGATGTACTTATCAATTATATCCATGAGCAAATGGCTCAATGCATGTTTATTTGAATATGATAGTTCCGGTGGAAGGGTCAAGAGAGGGAATAAGAGTTGTGGAGAGAAGCTGGGGAATCACAAGATTTTCCATTAAGTAGAAGTAAAACAGAGTATATCAAATGCAAGTTCAGCAGGACAAGTGCTAGCATTGGCTTGCATGTGTGTGAAAATTGGAGATCATACCTTACTAGAAGTCGCATGGTGTAGTTTTCTTGTATTTATCATACTAAGGTTGCAGTGGATGAGTGTAGTTACAAGAAAAGAGGGCTAGCCATTCCAAGGTTTTTCTTTTGGTACAATAAAGTTTAGGCGGGGAGCAGTCTGCTCCATTCCAAGGCCAGAGAGGCATGCTGCAAGCCTCAAAGAGGGCTAGCCATCACCTGGTTTCTTTACTTCCTTTACTACCTGAAAATATTGATCCCAAACTGAGTGGAAATGTTACTTGCATCGTGAGATAAACAATATGATTGGTTTGTTGAGAGGAATGATTCGTGGCTCTTGGCTGTTCTTTTACTAGTTCGGAAATGTTGATACTGAAACAGGTAGGAGAGAGAGGAGTACCTCCAGTATATATGTTGTAAAGGTGGAAACTGGCATTTGTAAGATGTGTTTCATTTCAAGTGGCTACATTAATGATATGTAACATAAAAAATGATCTGTTTGTGCTGATTAATGGGTTTTAGTCCGCATTCCTATAATGTCTCTTTTATCTTCGTTTGGTTTCATTTATTTTGGTTGTTTATGCTGATGGGCAATATATTGGTGGGATGCCAATTATGGCTTTATTGCTGTTTCTCCAGAGTTATAAATTTGAGACTCCATAACTAGATGGAAATATGGGTTATTTAGTAGGAAGCGTGTTTCTCCATTGTTTGTACTTATGGAGATGTAAAATTTTTCTTTCCTTTAGTAGATATTGCTGAAATATGTTTGAAAGACTTAAAAACTCTTCTATTATTGTATTTTAACTTCTCTATCTTTAGGTGGTTGGAGGGCGTTCTTCATGTAACTCTGGCAAAGGCAAGAGCAGTCAGTCCCCGGTCAAGTATGGCTTTAGCCTTGTTAAAGGGAAAGCCAACCACCCAATGGAGGACTATCACGTAGCAAAATTTGTCCATTTCAAAGGACAAGAGCTAGGACTTTTTGCGATATATGATGGACACCTGGGAGACAGTGTACCGGCATATTTACAAAAGCATCTCTTTTCTAATATCTTGAAGGAAGTGAGTTATTAAATCAAACTAAAAATATTATGTAGTGGTTATTGCCTCACATTTAAATTCTCTGGAAAAAGGGGTTTCTCTTCCTTTATATTTCATGTTGTATGCAGTATGACAATTTTCTTTCTGTTCTCAATTTCCCATTCTTTTTGACAATCAATATCATATTATCAATTATATAAAAAGGTAATCCGTTTTTGTTTAATGTCTTGGAGAATTGGTAAGACCTCTGTCCTTGCGAAAAGAACTTTGCTGGGATGGGCAATTGTAAATTTGGCTTAATTTACGTGTTGAGTCTTTGTAATGCCTAGTGATGTGGTTATATTTGTGATTCCGATTGATTATCCAGGAGGACTTCTGGGAGGATCCATTCATGTCCATTACTAAAGCTTATGAGACAACAGATCAGGCAATTCTTTCTCACAGTCCTGATTTGGGGCGAGGAGGATCAACTGCTGCGACTGCTATTCTCATAAATAATCAGAAATTATGGGTAGCCAATGTTGGAGATTCACGAGCAGTTCTGTCAAGGGGAGGGACAGCTGTACAGATGACAACTGATCATGAACCTAATACGGAGCGGGGCAGCATTGAGAACAAAGGTGGCTTTGTCTCAAACATGCCAGGTTCTTCAATTAACCCTGAGGGTCTATGAGTTGTTGCTTTTAGATGTTCAATGCTGATTTATCTTATCAGTTATCACACACTGAGATTTCATTCAGTTATGGTATTGTGTGTCTCATTTGCATTTTCAAATTACAATGTGGGAGAGACAGATGATATGTTTCAGAGAGAGAGAGAGAGGGAGGTTTTGATTAGACGTATGCGTGATTTATACTCGTTACAAAAGTGAAGGATAAGTTGAATGGAAGTCAAAGGAAAGGATGAGTTAAATTAAACTTAAAACATCATCATTTGTGTTGTTGAGTTTTAGTGGTTATTATCTATACCATTATATAAAGAGAAGGGGTGTTGGTAACTACTTTTTTTGGTGTACTACTTTTTTTCCCATTTTACCCTTTTAACTATTGGTACATTATTATTACATGGTTAATTAAACGGTTATTACACGGTTAAGTAAAGAATAACCCCCACTATCCACAAAAACCAAAATTTTTTTGCTTTGAAACCCAACCAACCTATTGCAATAATATTATGTCATTTATTAAAAGATGTAAACAAAATAAATAAAATAAGGAAGAAAATTAAATTTAAAACAACGTTATACAACAAATTATAACGTTAAACATCAAAACGCGGTAAAATAATACATACTGTAACGCAGTAGAGGGAGTGCCTGTCTTGCCGCTAGTAGTAATAAAGTAAGCTGCAGTCCTTGTGAAATAAAATAATGTTTCTTGTCCTCTCATTTTTTATCTAATACATGGATCTTTAAAAAACTTCGATTTCGATGAAAGCAAATACCAATCTTGTTTGACGTATTGATTATTGACACCATTCCAACGTTGCAATTAAAAAGATGATTGGATTATATTAGATTGTTAAATTGGATTATATTAGATAGTTAAAACTAGTCTGCTCGTGAGGTGGTAATGTGGTATCGGATAATACATGTTAACTTCACTACAGTGAGAATAGATTCCAAGAGAGATTTCTGTAAATTGTTTTTTGCACTCAGCATACACATCAAAGTATAGCACAATATATACTTTTGAAATATATTAAAACAAGAGCTATTTTATGACATTCTTATTGATGTTCTCTTTTTTGAAATTTGACCCAAATAATTAAGATGATGGATAGTCATATTTCAAAGTTAGATCGACAAGTCATGTTTTGTAAAAGGTTAGTTGAGTGATTCAAGTGTTTCTAAGTATTACATGGATGCCAATTGATCACGCAACCTACACATACAAACATATTGTGATTCTTTTTTGTATGAGTGTTTTTCTATTTTGTAATAATTTCTCTTCTTCATTTGTGGGTTATATCAGGAGATGTTGCTAGAGTGAATGGGCAGCTTGCGGTTTCTCGAGCATTTGGAGACAAAAACCTCAAAACACACTTGCGATCTGATCCTGACATTCAGTATGCTGATATTGACCCAGATATTGAGCTCTTGATACTTGCTAGTGATGGTCTATGGAAGGTTTTTTATTAATCTCTCTTTTTGTCTATTATTTCATGAAGGCAAAGATGTACTTTTCATTCCTAAATTTTAAGTAGCTTTTATTTTTGTCTCACAAGTCACAACCAAATTTAGTTTCGTTTCGTTTTTATTCCCAATTTTTTTTCTCTATTTCAACAACCAAGCCCCAACTAACTTCATTCCAAATACCAACTATCATGTACTCAAATTTTCTTTTATTCTAGGTAATGGCAAATCAAGAAGCCGTTGATATTGCAAGAAGGACAAAGGATCCACAAAAGGCAGCTAAACAACTAGCTTCTGAGGCATTGACCAGAGACAGTAAGGATGATATTTCCTGCATTGTAGTTCGATTCAAGGGATGAAAAAGGGGTACATACATACTCTCTAAATTTTCAGGGTACATAATATTCTACATATCAAGACTTCCCATACTCTACTCGAATTTTCTGCAAAATAGGTTTCGTTTCGCCCCTTCCCTTCCTATGTAAAAATATAAAGTTGAAGTTCTTGAGTTTAGGTCGTGGGTGGCATCTAGTATTTCTTGATTTCTTCGTTGTTTAGATTCATACCATATTTTTTTTTCCTTTGTAATATGCATTATGTCATGGAGCAGTGTGAAGATGGCCACCGTTCATACCATTATTGAACATGGGATTTGTGAATTTGTTTTAAACAGTCTGTCTGTTGATATACTTGAAATGACCCTAGCTTGAGTTGGTTAATCTCTGGCTACAATTCAAGTGAGTATAGTAATTGTTTGAGACATGAATTTTTTGTTCTCATTTTCTTGATCCCCACCCTCCTTTTCTGGGGTATTTTTGAAAGCTCCTTCAATTTTGAAGTTTTCAACCAATCAACTTCTTAGAATTAAGGCGGCTTCTATCGTGCCTCAGCATAATATAATGGGTTATGTATTCAAGATTGTGCACAACATTGGATCCATTTTATTTAGAACCTACAACCCGAGTTTGTGACTTGATACTGTGTGGACAATATTATTGCTATGCCACTCTTGTAGTCCATGGACACTTTATATGTGTACGATGAGTAGGATGGGAAGGTGTTGAATAGAAACGGGTGCGCAAATTTGTTTGTCGTTTTCGCTATTCAGACGAGGTGTTTGGTGTCTTGAAGTCGATGAGACACGAATGACGAAAGGCCGCCAACTAACTGAAGCTCTAGATGAAGGAAAGCTTGGAACTTGGGAGGTGGGTGTGGATGTGGAAGGTGACTGTGTGCTGACTGCTGACTGGAGCTCCAGATGATCACATGTCTACTTTCGGGTTGTGCATACTTTTGGGGTCAAGAGTTGATCTCTTGGCGGTCAATGAAGTATGGTCTAGTGGCTAGATCTATTATAGAATTTGAGTATCTCGTCTTATTAATACCACTATTAAAGCAATATGGATGAAAACTCTCGTCATAAAACTTCAAATTCTAGTTTTAACTCTTATAATCTACTACCCTGCTAATTTGAGCATAGTCTCCAAGTCTCTTGAGTTTCGACCTTGTTCAACACAACCGTAACAAAGCTTACGGAGTAAGACCTACTTTTTTTGTCCAAGAGAAAGTGTTGTCACTCACATCCTTGTAGATGATCAAATAGCAAATGCCTTGACCAAACTTCTATCGAAGGCTTGACTTGCTTTTCTACGTGACAAATTCGCGATGTTGGACAAATTTCAATTTGTTCAATCACATTTTTATTGGGATGGAGTAATCTTATGCTGAAATTTCCCAATTGGTACATGTAAAAAGTATTTTCCAAGATAGTGTAAGTCGTACACAAAAAGTATGACTTTTATTCAATATTAAATAAAATAAATTTTAACCAACGGGGGTTGGGTCTAGCGGAAGGAGTTAGTTTCCCACAACGGCGAACCAAGCTTCGAATCTCTGCTGGGACAAGTTCTCACATTTAGTGCTCGACGTGCCTCGAATAGGATTGCCTCCGTTGGAGGAGACCTGTGGGAAACCGAAAAAATAAAAATAAAAATAAAAATAAATTTTACAAGTCTTATATGAAAAATACAATTTGCATACAAAGTTAAAGTATAAGTTGTACATGATAGGTTTAGGGTTTTTGTAATTTTTTTTTTTTACAGACCATGTAAGTCGCATGTGCCATATACGAATTGCATTTTAATTATTCTTTCAACATGTAAGTTGTATTTATCATATACACGACTTGTATAATTTTTTAAATATTAAATGTAAGTAATACTTTTAAGTTTTATGTAGAATTTATACTCTTTTGACAAATACGTTTTTTCTTGTATCAATATGTGACTTTCGAGATGCAAAAAAAAGTGAGTGAATAACTATTAGTACTTGAAATTTTAGGGGCGAGACAATTTTACGTGAAATTAACAAAATTCTAAAATGATCTTGAAATAAAAAAAATTCTCGATCACATTTATTTCTCATGCATAATTTTAGGGCTAAATTAATCGATTAAAAAAACTAATTTGATCAATGATTTTTAGAACATTCCATAAAAAAATGATTTTCAAAATATTTAAATTGAAAACTAAAATAGTCATTTTTGCTTGGTACCAAGCAGACTCTAAAAGTCCCAATGGTTTATTCCTCTCCCTCAAGTTAAAGCTTACTAAACTTTCATCTTATTAAAACCTTAAATTCTGTTGGGAGGGAAGAATCACACGGATCGGTAAAGCCGAGTAAAAAAAACACGTGGCTAGCCAGGTTTCCCGGCATAGATTAGTTACGGCGAAGCCGTTGGATACTGCGTACCAATAACATGGTAACAAAAAAAAACTTTCATCTTATTGCTAACAAGGTTGGTTTAGTTGGTAAAGATACAACTCTCCCACAAAAGAGCTGAGTTCGAATCCCGTTGTCGATGTAAATACCTCGTTGGTGGGTAATATGTAAATACCTCTGTAACTCTGACCCTAGTAAGTCCAAGACCCAATTCACTTAAACTTTTTTTTTAAATAAAAAAAGGAAACCTGTTATACTTATATCCCAAATCCTATCCTTCGACATAATTGACAAAATTTTATACATAAAAATAATTATAAAAACAAAAATGATACTAAGCGAGAAAAGTGTAAGAAATGAAAAAAAAAGAAAAAGAAAAAGAAAAAGTGATAAATAATAATAATAATAATAATAATAATAATAATAAATGACGTGAGGAAAATAAATTATGACTCTTTGAAAAAGTCCAAAAGACACAATAAACCAGTGTTCCTCTCTCTTCCCTGAAAATTCCTTTTTGCCAGCTGAGCTGTGCACCCGCCACCAACCTTTTTCTCTCTCTATTCTTCTAAAACCCTTCCAAAACCCACTCTTCTAGACCCAGCCCTCCTTTTTTCACACCCTTTCTCCGATCGATCATGTCCAAATCATTGAAGCTAATAAAGGAACACGCGTCCAACCCCAAGCTCTGGTTGGTCGTCGGAATAGGAGTTGCCGGGATCGTCGTTCTGGCGGAGACTCGCCGGAGAAGACGGCGTGGGAACACACCAAAACAAGACTTTGGTGCTTTTATTGAGCGCTTTGAGCTACTTCCCTTCCCTCAGCCTCCTCCTCCCGCAGCCAAGCAAATGCTCTCTGCTCTCACCTTTGCCATAAGCGACATGTTCGTTTCCCTGGAAAATAAAAAGAATAAAATGCTTTTATATTTGCTTCAGTCTGAGAGAAAAAAAAATTGATTTATTTTTTTATGTTTTTTTCTTCTTTCATTGGGTTGAAGAGAAAATTTGCCGATATTATGTGATGCCTTTGTATATTAACATTTGATTTGCCATAAAGGACTTGTTAGTTTTTGGACATTATTAATTACTATTATTGTTGTTGTTGTTGGTAATGTTTTTTAAGCATTGGTTCATTTTTTGAATTCGTTTGAGTCAAAAAGTTCATTTTTGTTTTTTTTGTTTTATGTTTTGTGGGGCTGAAGAGAAAATTTGCTGAGGGCTTTAGTATGTGATATTTTTATGTGGGTATGTTGAGGTTTCTGATTTAGATGGATTTTTGGGTTTTATTGTTGGGGTTGGCAGATTTGATGTGAAGGGCTATGTGACGGGGTTTGGAAATCCTGAGTGGAAGAGAACACACCAGGAGGCTGAGAAGACTGCAATTGTGGTGACTGCTCTGCTCAAGAATGGGGCTACTTGTGTTGGCAAGACTGTTATGGATGAATTTTCTTTTGGGTAAAGGAGTTCTTTTGAAATCCTTTAGTTTTTTCTGGTTAATTGAAACAATTGTTCACATGTGATTTACTTAAGGCATTATTGTGTCAGGATTTCTGGTGAGAACAAGTATTATGGAACTCCGACGAATCCTCAGATGCCATCATGTATCCCGGGAGGGTCTTCTAGTGGTTCAGCAGTAGCAGTTGCTGCAGGGCTTGTTGACTTTGCCATTGGTAAGTTTATGTGGTTACCTATGAATGTTACCTCTCTAATTGCTCGAAATACAAATTTTAAGGTTTATTTATTACCTTTTTAATATTTTATTCATTTATGGATCTATTCATTGTAGCAATTGTCAACTCTATCATGTTTTGGTGATTCTGATATGACTGTGTTCTATGTCTGCTATTATTCTACTAAACTAGATTCCTGGAAAAGCTTTTTGGCTGGATTTCTTTGAATATAAAGTTGTTTTGTTAACCTGTACTATTAAATAAAAGTAGTTATATCTAACAATAGATATATCATCTGAACTACATGTCAATTTGGTGAACAATAGATATATCATCTGGAGTTGGACTACATGTCAATTTGGTAAACGATAGTTATATCTAACAATAATTGAAATGTCTGGAGTTCATGCATTTTAAATTTGAATTTAGTTAGTAATATTACTTCTCTCGGTAGTGAGGCAAATGGCATCTTGCTGATGTTCTAAAGTATTAAGTTCATTTTTTGTTGTGATCTACACAATATAATAGCTGTACAAGTTTCTGATGGAACCCAGAAATTCAATAGCAGGAATTAAGTGAAGAAATAGAACAAACAAAGGAAAAATAGAATGTATTAATTGATGAAGAAAGGAAAAACTGTAGAAGGGAAAGAATCCCAATCTACCCCACAAAGCTCCTCAGGAGAAGGAGAAAACTCTCTCTGCCTAACCATAAAGGTTCACTCAAATTATCTTGCATAATCCCCACAATTCCCTGCTACCTCACTATTTATACTACTAAGGCATAACCAACTTGCCAACTAAGCATCCTACACTCTTTATTTACCATATATCCTTATCTCACTCCTAATTACATGATACCCCTTTTTCCCTTATCGACCCTCACCAGGTCTCTATCATCCTTTCACTTAAACCATGACCTTGTCTCAAGAAATTTGAACCAAGACCATCCTCTGTTGCCAATTCTGTCCCCTACACCAAAACTTTACCTCTGTCAACTAGAAAATGGAGCAAACCATGGAATATGAAGGAACTACTCTGCAGTATTCATAAGCAGTAACTTCCCTAGCAGTGGAATTCTCTGGATCCCATTGCTGATAAAAAATGATGAATGCAAGGACATCATTTCAGCAGATCATAGTCTTCATTCCTTCCATGCCCCCATATCATTGATGATGTTACAATAAATTGAGCGAAAACCCAATGTTTCCAAGAAGCATGCCCATCGTTCATATACTTCTCAAAACTAGAGCTTCAGATAGGTTTTACAAACTCTAGAAAAAATTTGTTAAAACATGATTAAATGCTCCATAAGAACTTTGTACTCCTTCGTGCCACATAAACAATGCCAATCATGATCATAAGAAATGGCAATGAAAGGCTGTTAGTATATGAACCAGGACATTTGTAGCTCTATGCTAGTTCAATTGCCAACTTTGCTGATGTAGTGCACAATATGTGGATTTATCACATCCAACAAGCCTATTTGCATATGCTATGTGCTTAAATAGCAAATAATCTACCTTTCGACAAAGCCCAGCACCAAAGCAACACTTGAGAATCACGGTAACCAATGGTCTCCTGATGATGTGAATAGAGTGTTACGTTTGACATCGGTGATTTAACTCAATTGCGCGAACTAATGCAAATCTATGCTCTTACGCGCGCTCGTAATCTTCTCCTATGTTCACTACCCATACAGTTCCTTTTTATTTTTTGCACGAAGACACATTGGTTGAAGAGTTTACTCTTGATAATTCTGAACTTCCCATCGTCACATTTGTTCATGCTTGAACACATGAACAACGTATGTAGCGGATGTAGAATTCATTTCTTGCCACTTTTTATGTTCCAACTTGCAAAAATTCACCCCAAAGGTTAACTCAACACTCCTACGAGAATAGTCCTTTAGATTCAAAATTCTTTTCTGCGAGTTTCCATTACATTCTTTCTCGGGATGGAGCGATGGATACTGATTGTCCTGACTCAATAACATCAAGTATGGAGTTAATGTCAACATTCTCAATATCATTACTAGATATAGAACCATTCACACATGGGCAAAGTTCCACGCAGTTGAATTTATATCAAAATAATTTCCCGTTCATTATTCAAATGGTTGAAATTCCTGTGGAGTTTTCAAGGTACCTTTGGATATCAAATAAACTTTACTAACCTCGATTGCATCATAAGTAAGTGTCGACAGACATTAAAGGTGGTTATTGCTGTACTTCACCTCCATCGAGAACCAGGGAGATTAAATGAGAATCTTCATCCATCGTCAGCGCATTATTGTAGCGACATAACCTTTCTTCTTCACCGCCCCGCCTTGATGGGCCTGACCTTGATAAAGGATTTAATGCTTGGGTGGGGCCGAATGCCAAAGTCTATTTGGGCACTTACCCGATGAATTGACCGGAGATCCATTTTCTTGAGTACCCGTTTGCCCGCTTCATCTATCTTCTCCTCGAGAATTAATTCATCTTTTTCAAAGAAATGCTTGCTTCTTGTACCATGTGATCGTTATTCGCGATTGCGGCTACTTGACCAACCATGCGTGTGACGGCGTATGGCGGATTGGTCGCGTCGAACTTCTCCGCACCTCTCTTCTCTTCATCCACCAATCGCCAGTGCACGCCTGCGTTTCCACCAACACCTCCCGCCTGCTGCATTTACGGGTTGCGAAGCGAGGGACAATTTCTCATTCCTCTCTTCGATCATACGGCGTTCGATGAAGCAAAAACGACGCCCGCTTCTTTCGTATTGGACCAACGGCGTATTAAAGTGGGCTTGGGCGGTTTCATTCACATGCCCGATCCTTGGAACCGTCGACGGCGATTTCCATCCACGAAACTGCATAAGTTGAGCTTCACGGGTTTTTGGGTTTGGGTCATTAGGGTTCATCGATCCATGCGTTTCCCACGAATCGTTTCCAATCATTTTCGCCTCAGCTTTGAACTCTCTCGCCATTTTCGTCTCTTCCCTGTTCACCATAAACGGATCTGTGTCCGGTGGCTTTGGGCGTGGTGGTTCCATAAACGTCGGCTAGCGGTTACTCTCTCCTTCTACCACTATGATACCCATATCGGGGTTTTTCTCCTCAGTTGTTGGTGGTTAGTGCATCTTCTTGAGGTAAACGCTTCATCTGTTTGAGAATAGATCTCAAGTTAGTCCCTCAATCTCCACTACCCCAGGTTTCTTCATTCTTCTTCATCTGCGCCCATGGTTTACGCATCGTAGGTCTCTCCAAATTTTCTTATCATCGCGATGGCAAATGTCCCCAATCTGCATCTAGGTCCTCGACACGATCCAGGAACCACGACATGCGCAACACCTTCCATTGCGCAAAGCCCATTGAACATATCGGATGAATGAATTTTACGCTCTTGAAAAACCTTTCTGCATTGATGATCCACCCAAATGGGTCTTCACCCGCAAATCTTAGCGACCTTTCATTCCTGAAACAAATTGTATGAATCTTCCATCTCGATATCACTGGTTCTCCTCGATTAATCGTGAGGTCGGACCAATGATGGAACCCAGAAATTCAATAGCAGGAATTAAGTGAAGAAATAGAACAAACAAAGGAAAAATAGAATGTATTAATTGATGAAGAAAGGAAAAACTGTAGAAGGGAAAGAATCCCAATCTACCCTAGAGCAAAGCTCCTCATAGAAGGAGAAAACTCTCTCTCTGCCTAACCATAAAGGTTCACTCAAATTATCTTGCATAATCCCCACAATTCCCTTACCTCACTATTTATACTACTAAGGCATAACCAACTTGCCAACTAAGCATCCTACCCCACTCTTTATTTACCATATATCCTTATCTCACTCCTAATTACATGATACCCCTTTTTCCCTTATCAGCCCTCACCCAGGTCTCTATCAGTTTCATGGTTCCAATTCTTAGTTTGTTATTGTGATCTCTTCAATATATTATTCAGCATAGCTTACCATGCATAATCCTGTTCCTTTTTTATTCAGAATAGACTTAAATGGGCACTTGAAGTTATACTGTGGCCTTGATAACTGTTTTTTCAATTTTACTTAACTGTATACGTGAACATGTAAGATTATTCTGTCTTTGTAGGTACTGATACTACAGGATGTGTCAGAATTCCAGCATCACTCTGTGGTATTTTTGGTTTTAGACCATCCCATGGGGCTGTATCAACCATTGGAGTTCTTCCAAGTGCACAAAGCTTAGACACTATCGGTAAGATGCATATTCTCGTGTTGTTTTTGCTATGGTTTTAATTGGTCATAAGTTTTATGTTTCAAATCTTAATATTCTGGATAATCTTTCCCTCATGGTTTGCTTTAAGAATAGAGCAATTAGATAATGTGTTAAAAAATTGACATGAGTCCTATCACCTATGTTACTATATATGGTTTGGCAGTGCTTTCTACAGTTGAACATCTTTTGTACATACGCTCCAGGTCTTGATCTGCCATCCCAGTTGAAAAAATGATAAGATAATAAGAAATTACGCATAATGAGGTGAATGGGACTCAATTATTTAAACATTTTTTGAACATAATATTTTAATATATTTCTTTAGATTGTTGATTACTGTATTACATAATTGCATTGCAGGATGGTTTGCCCGTGATCCATCTATCTTACATCGTGTTGGACATGTTTTACTCCAATTGAATTCAGTTGATACCAAAAGGTCAAGGCATATCATATTTGCGGATGATCTCTTTCAATTATCTAAAGATGCTACACAGAAGACAATATATGTCATTAGTAAAGCTATTGAGAATATGTCTGGATGTAAGTTTCTGGATCTCTGAAAAACCAATTGGCTGTCCTGGAGATTTAGCAAAATCGGTTGTTAAAATACAAGTTTTCTTTAAAGAAAAAAGTTGATCCCCAGACCAAATTACCAAACAAAAGGGAATTCATGTAAATTATGAAGTGTTTTGGTCATTTTGGTTTTGCAGATCGGGCTCCTGAGAATATGAACCTTTGTCAGTATATTGTTTCAAAAGTGCCTAGTCTAAGACGTCATGAGCAATCAACACACCAACAAAATGGAGCATCTATATTGAAAACTCTTTCTTCGGTTATGCTTTCATTACAAAGGTATTCTATTATATGTTATAAAGTTTTATCATTTGATCTACTATGATAGATATTAGATCATGTTGTACTGTATGTTGATCTTATTTTGATTTTGAAAGTAGAAAGAATCTTACTGTAGTAAGAATAAACGAAGTTGCATGTGTAAGGAATTAAGGGTGCGTTTGTTTCGAGGAATAAAATCACAATCCCGGAAATATTATTTCTAGGAATTTATTCCTATCAATGTGTTTGATAAGTAATTAAAATTCCCACAATTGTCTTTAAAATTTATTTAATTTAAAAATTAAAATAATTCAAAAATAAAAAAAGTGGTAAATTGATGTGGGAGTGGGAACTTAGGATTGGTTAGGTTTTATTCCCATGAGAATGTAAGATTTCCACCCTTTGACATGAGAATAATAAGTGGGAAAAATATGAGCAAATAACATTCCTGGGAATAAAAAAGACCTAGGAATAATTTTTTTAAACTTGAAACAAACATGGAGCTATTACATTCCCAACCTTACATTCCCGGTAATAAGCTTTGAATTGAATATGTGAAACAAACACCCCCTAAGGATTAGACAGTTCTCAAAATGGAGTACAATTTTTTTATTTTTTTTTTCAAAAGGACAACCTGGTACTAAGTAACTCCTGCAACCATGGAAGGTTTATCCCTTTAAAGAAGAAAAATAATACAATGAAGCTCAGTAATCAAAAAACTCTGAAAAGAGCCATAAGCTGAACACAAAAGGCAATTTATACTGGATAGGCATAAAGCAAAAGTATGTTTAATAACAGTGATCACTTGCTGTGAAATATCTGCAACTGATGGTAACTACAAAATAAAAGCTAAATTTGTTTCTATATTATGTTCAGGTGCTGTAGTAGGTGTTACATTTATATTGTAATGGCATATCCATTGTTTAAAAATTAAAACACCTTTGTTGCAAGGTCTGTAACTGTATAACTTCATTTTTTTTCTTTTTAGTTTATTAAAGTTGGAAATTGTACTTAAACTGTTCATTCTTATTCAACTTGTTCTGTACAACCTTGCAAAAAAGACATGTATAATTCTCCATTCATTGTCAATGGTGCTTTCTTTAGCAATTAAATAAAGTTTCATCCTTGAAAATATTAATGACAGGTTGTCAACAAATTGTCAGAACACCTACTTTTTGGGAAAGGATTTCGTGTCAGTCACCGTGTTGTTTTCCAGAGGCCTAAATTTCCTTTATTATTTTTTTTAATAACGTTAGTATCGTTTATCATACTACACGAGTCCCAAATTTTTTTTTTTACTTACTAATTACTACGTTTAATAGCATATCTGGGGATGCCTGTCACTGGAATATTTTTCTTAAACAATTTAAAGGTTTTTATCACTGGAATTGTCTTTTGCAACAACAAGCTATGTGGTGTGTAATCATGTCTTGTTTATTTAATTATTCATTTAGTTTTGATAGAAAATATTGCATCATGTTTTTTTTGTTGAGGGCCTTATATTATGTGACAAATGTGTTTTCATCTGTCCAGATATGAATTTAAAACCAATCACGAAGAATGGGTTAAATCAGTCAAACGTAGGTTAGGCCGTTGTGTGCCTGATCATGTTGTTGCAGCCATTAATACTACACATGATAATATAAAAGCCCTGTATAAAGTCAGGACTGAGATGCGAGTTGCATTTCATAGTCTGTTGAAGGTACTTGTCTGTTCTTACCCTCCTTATATAGTTTTTTATTTATGATAATGAACCTTTTTGAAGTTTTTATAAATTAGATTTGAAGAAAACTGGAAAATAGACAAGCAAGTAGTCTAGTTTAACAATTTACTCTTTGATAACTTTTAGAATATCTTGCCATGCTAATATGCTTATATATATATATATATATATATATATATATATATATATATATATATATATATATATTAGTGAATTGGCCAAAATAATTTTGACGAGTCTATGGTATGCATCCAATATCCATGCTACCCTATTATCTCCTTGTTTTTATTGTACCACAGGATGATGGAATACTAGTTATTCCCTCTGTAGCAGACAGTCCATTAAAGCTTAATAGAAAGAAAGGTTTTTCTTCAGGGTTCCATGACAGAACTTTTGCATTATCAAGCATTGCTAGCATGTCTGGATGTTGTCAGGTGGGTAATTTGATATCTTTTAGGTCTAGACTCAGAGTTAATATTTTTCCTTTTCTCAATTTTTATTTATTGCTCTGAAACTTCCTTAGACTTATATATTGCTCTTACGTTATTTGCAGGTTACAATTCCATTTGGATATCATGATGATTGTTGTGTTTCTGTTTCATTCATCTCATTCCATGGAGCTGATAAATTTCTTCTAGATACAGTCTTGGATATGTATGCAACTCTTCAAGAGCAACTTAGCGTTGGCTTCTATTCCTTGCTATTACCAGATATCAATGGCAACAGGGAAAGTTCTGAACTTTTAAAGGAGGAGGTTAGTTTAGTCAGGATATTATTTCTTATAAGTTTCTTTGCCAGTTCAGTTATCTATTAAAACCTATGACATGAAGTTGGATTCTTCTGAATGCGGTGTTTTAGAGTTTCAGATGTATGTGTTTTAGTCTCATGATGAGATGTGAATATTAATTATTGGTTTTGTTTGTATTTCTATTAGTTATCAAATGATGACTTAATGGGTCTAGTATCAACTTAAATCCTTTTATTCCAAAGTATGATTGGCAAGTGAAGTGAACTGAGCCTTTGACAGATTCGGTAGGCCCGCCTTAGTAAAAGCTCACTAACTTAGCTTGGCTGAATTCAAAGTTCAATTATATTGAATTTGAACTTGATTGTTTGGCTATTTTACTGGCAAAGTTGAACTTGAGCATACTGATACTTTGTTCATGGCCTCTTGAAATGGCTCAACTAAATTATTTAATCTTTTATATTTCTTTAAAAATAATTAAATATAATTAATTTAATCATATCATGTAGCATAATATAATTTAATAGCTAGCACTTTTTGTTTCAGTTAATAGGAATCAATGTACTTGCTAAGAAGGGCATTTTGGGTGCAAAGTTGGTTTCTTATTATATATATGTTGTATATCTTGTAGAGACCGATTACCATGGGAAATATCAAATACTATTAATGGATATCAACCTGGAAAAAGAAAAAGATTATAGGTGTTAGTATCATATATGCTTGTGTTTTGTGCCCATGTGATCGTAGTCTTCTGTTCAGCTTCTGTTTTGTGTTGCTGCCTAGGTCATACTATGCAGCCCATTGCACAGAACACCTTCAAGCCTTTCTGTCATACTTAGTTGTTAGTTACATTTTTAGTTGTAACAAAATATCGACCTCTCTTGTATCTGGACATTTATAGAGGCACAGCTTCATTCTTTTCGATGTTCAGAAAGGTAGTTCAGATTAGACTTAGGTTTCTCTCAAATTCTCTCTACATTTTCTCACCTTTTCTCACACTTCCCCACTGATATAAACTCAAAATATGGTACCATGAGCTAATTCTTGGTCCAGACCCTATGAGTTCTCTTTGAAATCTGCTCTCCTATTCTGAAATTTGCACTCCAGCTTCTGCTCCAATCACATTTTCTCACCAAATTTCTATGAAAACTAGATGAGAATAATTATCCTGGATGGAACCAACAAGTAGGAGGTGTTATTTGAGGTCTCAAGTCGCAGCCTTTTGTGGTTAATCCATCAATACCACCACGGTTCCTCAGAACAATCGAGGTGAAGGAATCTTTAAATCGTTAATCCTAAGTGCTAAGATGGGGACGGAACATGATTCACTTCTTGCTACCTGGTTGCGCTCTTCGATTTCCAATTTTCTGCTGCCTCGGCTCATTAGATGTGTACCTAATATTCATCTTGTAAATACTAGTCATTGTACAAATTCCACTGTGGTGCTTCCTATTTTCAATACTTGTACTTCGAATAATGTGCCCGGCATCCCCTTATTGTCACTACTTGGCATTGTAGACTGGACGCCCTCATTTTGAGGTGATGAAACAAGTTTTATCCCAATGTAATCTGCTAGTACCTACTAAAATTGATGTTACTTCTTGTTAAGCTTGCTTTCTGGGAAAATGCCATAGTCTTCTATCTATTTCATCTTCTACCATTTATAATGAACCATTTGAATTGCTTGTTAGTGATCTATGGGGACCAGCCCCTTTGGAATCCTCATGTGGATTTGTATATTTTTCTAACCTTTGTTGATGCCCAGTTGCCCACTCAAAGTGCACTTGGATTTATCCCCTTAACTATAAATCTCAGACTCTTTCTACTTTACCCAACTCAAAAATATGGCTGTGTTATAGTGAAACAAACTGTTGAGAACTTAACAAACTGATTGGCAATAATGAAACTATTTAGTCATTTATTATATATGGAAATCTATACTAATTATTCATGAAACTGTTTGTAATTAATTTTTTCCATGAGGAACCCAAAAATTATCTTGGCATAATTTAGTATGTAGCTCGAGCTAGTGTACTTTATATGGTATAAATCTGGGGTGGATGGTTTGATTTATTTTAAGCTACTAAAAGGCATACTTTGCAGGGAAATGCAGCATTTAAAGGAAAGCAATGGAATAAGGCAGTCGATCGCTATACGGAGGCTATCAAATTGAATGGGGTGAATGCAACTTACTACTGCAACCGAGCAGCTGCCTACTTAAAGTTAGGATGGTATGAGGTTTTTCCTGTTTGTCAATAGGTACTCTGGCTGTCACTTATACCATTTCTGTGTGATTGGTATTTCACCTGTTAAGTTATGCAGCTTTCAGCAAGCAGAAGAAGACTGCAGCAAGGCAATATTGCATGATAAGAAGGTGAGAAGATGGGCATGCAACAGTGGCCATGGAACATTTATTTTCTATTCTAATATCTGACATCTAATTATAATTTGTAAACCTGAATCACCACCGATGCTAGGAATGGGGTCTTCCTAATGTTCTATAGTGTTACAGTAACCCCCCCCCCCCCAAAAAAAAATAAAATTCAAAGTGTCTTTGCAGAGAAGTTCAGAATATGATGTGTGTACCTTGATTGTGATTGATTTGATAAAGTCTAATTTATAGATTCCTTCATTTTATAGGGATCCTTTTATATTATGATACCAGCTGAGTCTGTATAATATGAATCTGCTTTATTAAGAATAGCGCATAATTATTTACATGCAGAATGTGAAGGCATATCTGAGACGCGGAACTGCCAGAGAATCACTACTATGGTATAAGGAGGCTCTCGAAGGTGAGTCTTAAATTTTACGTAAATGTATTTGGTTTCTGCTTGTTTTAATTCTTATATCTTCCTTTCATTTTCGAGACACTGGAAAATGCCTTAGCGAAATAATGAAAAATGGTTGGTTGAGGCACAGCTGTCTAAGTATTATATAATTTATATGCCTTGGTTGAACCCTAATTACTTGCATTCATATAAAGTTTAGTTCATTGTTGTGTCCGGTAGTTGCCATAGCACTTGTCTATTCATTCGTGGTTCACTGTCTAAGTCTTACAATTGTTTTTGAACTTTGCAATTCAGATATACTTAATGTTGTTCCTTTTCCTTTCTCATTTCTTATGTTACTGCAGATTTCAAGCATGCTCTTGTTCTTGAGCCACAGAACAAGGATGCTGCTCTTGGTGAGGGAAGAGTCAGAAAATTGATGAGTTGAGTGTGCTTTTTTCAACCGACCTTCCTCCAAGAGAAAGTCAATAGCTGTGGAGATATGTGATTATGGTCCTTTTCTTACACTGACTACCTTCAGAGTAAAGGTAAAGGTAAATTGAAGGGAAAGAAGAGATAAACCTCTGTTGATGAGGTGCCACATTGTTCTCATTCTGTGCATAATCTCATTCAACCCCATTAGATTACGCCTATAATTTTGGATCTACATATATTAGATTGGTCTATTACCCCCTGTACATTTTAAAGTGCATGGCGCAGCGTATTTGCTTTAGGTGCTGCATATAGTGAGAATTTTTAATAATAGAGAACATTTTTCTTGAATTGGAATATTTGTATCATTTTTAACTTTTACTGTTGACTTAATTTTCTATATTATTAAAATTCTCATCTAATATTCTGGTATTGATTTTCTACAACATTTATTTGAGTATCTTATTTTTTTCTGATATACAAATTTGTAACTCTGTTCAAACTTTTTATAGTGAAAGTAATTAAGGCTCTGTTTGGCCAAAAAAATAGCAAATAGTGGATAAACTAGCTTATAGCAAATGCTCATAACGGATAACGGGTAAACTAGTTGATAGCATATGAACTTATAGCGCATGATTGATAGCAGATAAGTTAGAAGATTCAATTTGAAGTGTTTGGTAAAATTAGTAGTTGAACTAAGCAGTGGCAGATCCATTTGTAGTAGTATAGGGTGCAAATGCCCCCAGCAGGTATAAATATTTTACTTGAATATACTTAATAAAATAAAATTTGCCTCATAAAAAATAAAATTTGCCCTCATGAGCCATTTTTTTAAAAAAAGGGTAAAATTATAAGAGATAAAAGAGAGAATAAATTTGTACTAATTTTATCTTTTTATCCTTCTAATTTTTATTGCTTCTGACACTAAACACAATTAGAAGCTTAAGTATTTCGTATTTTATTAGGAGTAAAGGCACAAAAAGGTCATTGATAAAAAAAACACGAAGACCTATTTGCTCTATAAAAAATGAAAGGTACTGATTTGGTCTTAAAAAAATTTAAATGTCAGTCAGATGAGTCTAATGTCCCTAAAATTATGTTAAAAAGGCTAATTTGACCAATATTTGGGATTTTTGAAGACTAAATTGATACTTTTTATTTCTCAAAGACAAATAAGTCTCCGTGTTTTTATAAGTACTAATTTGAGTCTTCACTTTTTTATTATTATGAGATTATGTATTTTGTAAAAACTTATAATCTTTTTATGTGAAAATATTTGACTATTATTTTGCTCCCACTATAGAAATTTTCTGGATCTACCAATGGAACTAACTGATAAATATAAAATGACATGACTTTTTTCAGAAAGTGACATAAGATGACTTAATTAATGCTTCAATAATTGTTGTTGTTGTTGTTGTTGTTGTTGTTGTTATTTAATAGAGGATTGGAAGGAATTTATTTTAAATAATGAGGAAAAAATGTTATAAACTAGTGATTATCAAATAATTATATTTTTTTGAATTGCCTATTTGCTAGTCAAATATGCTATAAGGTATCAGATTTGACTTACCAAAATGAACCTAAAGTTAGTGTTGTGATTATTGTAAGTGTTGTATTTTGAGTAAATTCTTTCATTTCTCAAAAGAATTGGAGAGCTCAATTACTGTGATTTTGGGTGTACAAAGGCTATTTGAGTTCTTTTATTTACTTAAATTATCTGCAATTGCCTTACTAAAAGAATTGAGGTGCTCTTCATTTCTCAAAAGAAACGGAGAAATAGAGGGTTCTATTACTATAATTTTAGATGTCTAATATATATCACCTATCTTGTGTGTCTTTATACATCCAAGACAATATTAATGGGATCTCAATTTCATTTAAGAAATAGATAGGATTTCTACTACTAAAAGTATCAGCGTCTACCTCATCGTCGTGACTAGTGACCAATCAAATCAGGGATGAAAATCTTCTGTTTTACTTTCCTGTCATATTCTCTGTCTCTCACTAATGACAATTTGCCACATAATAAAATAAAATAATAACTCATTAACATGTATGCATATTCTTAACATTTAATTGGTGAAAGATAGGTAGACACAATTTTTTAGGACAACATATATTTATTCTCAAATCACGTTAATGCATGTTTTTAGTTTCCCATCAACTAATTTATTGATGAAATGAACACGTGGGCTATTAGTTTTATTTTGGAGAAGATAGCATCTAATTTCTGTATTTGCTGAATGCTTGTCTTGTAAGCGGAAGTAAAAAATTAGAAAAAGCATTTCGGAATTTGGCGGCATCTAGCTTACACCATCTCACAGGTGCTGCACGGTGCAGCATTCCATTTTGACAAATTTTAAAGGTGTTGCACGGTGCCTCAGTCACATTTAGTAACTTTAAAAGGTTTTACAAATAATTAATTAGTCCCTCACTACAAACACCTGCTCTCACTCAATCAAAACTTCTTTCTTTCTCTCCTAGCTCACTCTTTCTCCCTCTCTCTACAGTGCCGGCATCATCACAGCAACCATGCCCACTGCGGCAACCTTTTAGGCGCTGATGCAAAACCTCCCTCGTCATCAAACTAGAAGCCACCGTTACAGTATTCTAGCACGACAACAAAAATTGAAAGATGAAAAAAATCAGAATGTTAGAGAAATTGAGGGAGAATGATACGAGAGAGAGGGAGAAAGGGGGATCCTATTTGGCCCTATTTGAGATAGTTTGGTACGGTTGGGAATACATATTTACGGTTTTGTAATATATTTACGGTTTAGGTAATTTACTGTTTGGATTTTGAAAGTGATATTTACGGTTTGGGTTCACACACTTCTATTGCCATTTTTGTTTTTGATTCATTTACGGTTTACTTCCATCGATATACTTACATATTTACGGTTTACTTTTAAAAAAAATATTAAAAAAAAATTCAAGAAACAGATGCCCTCAAAATTTAACCCAATAAAAATTAATAAAAAAGTATATTAAAAATTTGATATTTGTGGTTTACTTTTCATATTTACGGTTTCCAAAGATTTTACGGTTGTACGTGACAGTCCCGACGAGGTGATCTTTGCTGAAGACGGCGGCAAGGCGTGACACAGGGCGAGAGGTGCGGCGCGGCACAGGGAGGTTCCAAACACAGAACATAGAGGAGGATTAAATTGTGTATTTTTTCTAGTATTTGTTCAATTTTTTTATTTTAGTTTTTTTTGGATCAAATGAGGCCTGTCAAACGAGTCTCAGCAATAAATTATTTTAGCTTGTGGGTTGTCAGTTGTGGAACCAAGTGGTCCGCCGCGGAAGAAGAGTAGGAGTTGGTCATTTTCCGTTGAGGAAGGAGAAATTGGATCTGGGTGAGACGTGAGTTTTCCTTGTAGCGATGCCTGGTTCACGAGAGTGGCCACGATGGGGAAGTCTCTGGTACAAGAGAGAGAGTGCGGGAAGGGGGTCTGATAGGGTGAGCTTCAATAAGATGGGGGAAGAGTAATATGTGTTTTTTAAAAATTAAAAACTTTTTCAAAATTTCCAAAAAACCAACTGCTGCACGGTGTCGCGCCTTTTAAATTTGCTAAAATTTACTGCCGTAGTGTGCGGCACCTAAATAGGTGCGGTATTCTAGACGTTGCCTTGGAATTTATGTTCCTTAAGAATATTGCAATCATTGGCCACATATGCATGCAGTATCAAAAAAGAAAAAAAACTCATCTTTCTTTTCTTTTATTTATACTACCTTCGTACCTTATTATAAGATTCTTTTAATCAATATACACAAATTAAGAAAATAATTATTTATAATAAATTTGTCAATAATATATATTTTCTTTCCAAAATTACCTCTCAATAAATTTTCCATTTAACTAAGATATTGTATTATCTTTCTACTTAATTAGGAATATTTTTTAAAAAAAATAATTAATACACTTAAAAAGTTGAAAAAAACTTATAAAAAGAGACAACAAAATTTTACAAAACAGTATTATAATTCGGGACGGAAGTAGAATCGCTTTAGCGCCGTCCAAAACTGCTTCAGCTTTAGGCACACAAATTTTCAATATTCCTTTTTATTTATCGTAATATAAATGACATCTTCTAGAAATCCTAGCTATTTTTAGCATGATATTAGGGAATCATTGCTTTACCGAAAGTAAAGACCTTGTGAAAAGGAATCATCAGAATATATGACAACCGGATATACGCAAGTCAAGGCCTTGCAAATTGCAATCAATGAACGCACGACAGGATTGTCTTTTCCAACCTACATATCACAATGTGAATTTTGTCGTAGAAACATCAAATTTCTCAGACGATGATAAAAGAGGATCCTGCAATATGAATTCAGTTCCATCATGAATTGCTAATTATGATGCATAAAAAAATTGATGACAGGATATAAAAAAAAAAAGGTAAATTCTTCCGTACCAAAAAAAAAGGGTGGGTATCGATACCCATCCATAAAACAGATAAAAATAATCTTAATAAAAATAAAAAAATTATAATTCAAACATAAATTATAAATAACAAAACAAATAAAACTTACAAAACAAGCTCGAAATAAAAAAAATTGAAATATCAAAAGAAATTGAAATCGTGTATGAAATAAGTAAAACAATAGAAGAAATTGACAAAAATATAATTTTATTATTAAGAATAAAATAAGAAAAGAAGAATAAGTCAGGAATGATATTAAATAGTTTACAAAAACATTATAATATTATTTAAGCAGTGATCCAAATAACAAAAATAGAGAAAATTTTTTTATAAAAAATGAAATAGAGAAAGAATAAAAAGACTCCTTAGAGAAAGTCAAAATTTATTAATAAGAGAAATGCTAAGGACACTCTCTCTGACACTCTCTTTTAAACACTCTCTCAATGATTAGGTCACATCACACTTTTTTTTTTCAAAATTAATCATTGTATTGAAAGTTACTGTCATATAGATCATATCTGTAAATTTTAACATTAATCTATGATCATTTGCTATGTCATCAAGATGTGTCAAGATTAACGTCAATGATGTAGTTACAAATAACGTTAATCTTGACGCATCTTGATGACATAACAAATGATCATAGATTAATGTTAAAATTTACAGATATGATCTATATGATAGTAACTTTCAATCCAATGGTTGATTTAGAAAAAAAAGGTGTGACGTGACCCAATCATTGAGAGAGTGTTTAAAAGAGAGTGTCAGAGAGAGTGTCCGTAGCATTCTTCTATTAATAAATATAAAAAAATTTCAGGAAATTTCTCCTATACTCTCACACTAACAACAAGTATAAAAACTAAGCATTTAATTTCACTTTAAAAAAGTTAAAAAATGATGTGACATCAAATAATTAGTCACTGGGTATTCATACCCAATAAAACCTCATGGTATCGGAGTTCTCACCATAAAAAAATTATAATTAATGGTATAAAAGGTTATATGTGCTTCATGCAGCCTCAATGAGGTAACACATATCATGACTAGTTTTTTTGGGGACAAAATACAACGGTAAATGATATATTTAGATATGGAATCGAACCTGTGCAATTTTACGATGGAAGATATGTTGCAAGATGCGGTTACTGCATCTACTTCGGTTGATCTTTTTAATTTCATCATGCATCTTTCCTAGTAGACCCCCATAAGTTATTCCAGGGTACTCTCTGATTGTTTTTGTTAGAAGGTAAGTCAGAACACCATTCATTCCCTTTCCACCAAAAACCTACGTAGGTTAATTGGTCAAAATTCATGATGAGGCAAACAACTATAAGTCCGTTTGATTACACTTATTAAAATTAAAAATTTATCAAGAACAAAATTTGTTCTTTATCTATTTTTAAGAACAGAAAAACTGTTTTTAAAAAGTATATCAAAGTGGCCCTATAGATCTACATTGAACTTCATTGCAATATTGCCATTTATATAAGAAAACATCAAAGATTAATTCTTACTGCACTATCAGCAGCCATCTGGCTATCTTCACAAGCACTAAGACAAATAGCCACTCCACCACTTGTATGTTTTCTGATAGGTTCTTTAGAAGGGGGTTTGTTATCCTCCCAAATGCATCTGCAGGCGTACAAAAGGACAAAACTTAGAAACTGTTCTATATGTCTCTTTTTGCTGTTAACTAATTATAATACGTTACATGTATTAAATTTTTCATTTGACTTTGAATTCAAAATGGTCCTCTTTATATTATTGGATACATAATCCATGTGCTGAATTGTGATAAAGTTAAAAACTGTATATAAAGAACTGCATATAAGTTTTGTCAAAGACAAATTGAGAATGCATAGAGAGACGAAGAATCATATAAAATTGCACTTACCTTTGATAGTTATAGACATACAAAAGATCAAGAATGGTTCCACTGTGACAAGCATCAACAATAGCATGAAGTGTGACACCTTTCTTGAGTGGCCAAACAATGGTGGAATTTATGTCATTGTCAATGATCATTCCTTCTTTCATGAAATCAACAGGACAGAGAGTCTCATCAAACCCATCAATTTCATCTTCTTTGAAATCTGGTTGTTGCAAACCGTGTCCGGAAAAGTAAAACACCAATGAGTCTCCTGCCTCACAGTCCTTCACTAGCCACCTTAAAGACTCCAATATGTTGCGTTTTGTTGGTATTAAATTGGAATTCTGCTCTTGTTCTGCAATTCATTTTAGTTTCAAAAATGAGATTAACGTGTAGCACATTGGGGAAGTTAAACATGTTACTAAAAGCAGACATGTGAGATATTGTGAAGGAATAATTTAGGGGTGCAATGATGATCGATGTTTTAAACGGCGGTTGTTTCGGATGGAAAATCATAGTCAAATACAATTGATGCATCTATAATCATGGTTGCATTGTGGCCTCCACAGATACATCAAAAACCTTGATGTTGTGCCTAAATCGCGGTCGTGGACTATTTTTAAGAAAAGTAATTGTTAACTAAAATATTTTATTCCATGCGGAGTACCAAATTACTGTAGTTATCAACTTTCAAGTTGATTTACTTTGTTAGGCATTCAACAAACCGGAAAGATCAATCAGGAATAAGTCAAATCCAAATGAACAAAAACAGATAATAAATATAATACCAATTATAATAGTAAGACAAAAGTTTCTCTAGTCATACCTGTGAGGACTCTGATGCACTCATTTGGAAACTGAAAATTCTTTATCAGAAGCTCCTTCATGTTACTAATGTCATTAATGGTTCCCTTGAGCCTGAATTTCTTTTTTGTGTAAGAAACTCCACAGAGAACCGCGCGCTTGTTATATCTGCGGGGCAAGGCTGAGGAAAAGGCTATTGGAGAAGATGATGACTTACCAAGCAAATTTCCATTTTTGTTGGATTTGTCAAGATGACCAAATCTGAACAATTTGGTTCCAATTTTCTTCACTGGACAGTCTTCCCTTGATTTCTCATGTCCCGAAGTTGAATTACAAACATTACATGAAAAGCAACAGAAACCTCTGCAGGATGATTTTGCTTCCCCACTAGGCTGAGAACTACAAATGTTTTTGCAAGCATAGCAACCATGCATAGAAGTGCTAATTGTGGGAGATAAAACAGTACCCTTTTTGTACCTTCTGTATTTGGATGTAGCTTCCATTGTTTGCAGTGTAGTTTTTCTTGTGGGCCAAGCATGCAGGCAAAATCAAGATATATAATGCAGATTTGTAGGCACATAATCCCAAGGGTTGTTCCAATAGAGCGGGTGTCGTATTTCACAGGTCGCAAGTTCGAACCCTTGGTATTTTTTTTCACAAAGCTAAATATAAATTCTTTTATAAGTGTTTTTAGAGCCGGATGTTTTCTGAGACTGGGGCGCCATCCCTAACCCAAAATTTTTTTGTGTAAAAGAAAAAATTGTAGGGACACAGACAGAGTGAAATGAACAGCATAGGAAATTCAGGCTAGGCTCCCAGCTTTCACCTTTGTTCATGCACTTACATTGACGTCAAGTAAAAATTTCCAATGGTTGAAAACTGTGTTCCTTTACATAACTAATCATGAGAAAGTGAGGGACCCAAAAAGCGTGTTTTAAAAAAATAGATAAATATAGAATCAAATCCTATTTATTGGGTGGAAAATTGAGGATGCCAAATGCTCACTTTTAATAGGTCTTAGGTAATAAGGTTAGTCAATTCTCCAGCGTAGGGGTACCCCCACACCATTAGGTAAATCAAGGAGTATGATTTAAGAGACGGAGAAAATTGGAAAATAAGAGGAAATTCAGAATGTGTTGTCAATGGCGTATCTCGTTTGTGTCCAAGTAAAGATATGCTTCTGTTCGTTATTCCTCACAATTAAAGAAGCAAGAACCAGATGCCCTTAACATTTTTTTCTTCGCTAGTTGCTCAAAATGTGTGCCGTTTTCCTTTGTTTTACATCAAATAAAATTCTAAAGCAGCAGTCTGCTTTCCAACTTGCTTGATCACTGGATTTAGAGAATACCATAAGCTTAGCAAAGTCATCTCAATATCTCTTTCTCACACACCCACGCAATTATATATTATAACTTTTTGTTGAATAGAAATTTAACAAATCCAATAACTCAGTGATGTGATGTGATATTAACTCAATCATGTATGTCAAATACTACCTCGAGTAGCATATATAAGAGACAAATTCACGTTTTAAGTTTATTGAATAACTGATGTGTTTGGTCTATATTATAGACCAGATACATCAGTTATTCAATGAACCTAGAAAGCATTTGTCTCTTATATATGGGACCGGAGGAAGTATTAGATAAATTAGAAATTCATAAACTTATAATATTATAATATTTTTACTTAAAATTTAAAAAATATATTATATGTTAAAATGAAATTGTCTAAATAAATATCAAATATTTTTTAAATTGCCTTAAATATTTTTTTCGTCTCTTCAAATATAGGGATTTTTCCTTTTCGTCTCTTAAATTTTATTTTTTTTAGTAGAAGTGTTACCTTTTCAAAGAAGACGATGATGATGAGAGGGAGAAGCATGAGAGAAAGACAAAGAGGAAAGTGAACAACGTACGAAGCTTGGTGACACCATAGATTCCGCAATTCATGGCCATTTGAGGTTTCAAACAATACACATCCAGGTAGACAAAAATTGATAATTGATAAACCCTAGATTTGTTTTTGTTCTGTTATGCTGTGTATTGGGAGAAGAGAGTGGTAGCATTACAAGAAAATTGTCATGTACTAGTACCTAATAATTAATAATATCTTTAAGCAATTTTAATATTTAATAAAATGTCTAAACAGTTATGCATTTATGGGTTTAGGGTTAAATACGTTTTTAGTCCCTATAAACTTCGAACTTTAGTCCCCAAAAATTTTTCGTTAGCAATTTTGGTCCCTACTGTCAAGTTGACGCTTATGTGGCAAACGGTGACACAGCTGGCACCTTACACGTGTCTTTTTAATGACATGGCATCCAACATTTTTTATGACTCACTAAACACGTGGAGATCGTGACGGCCTTTTCTTCGTCCCTCTCTTCGTCCACCGCCATCCTTCCTAACCCAAATGCTTCGAACCCTAGGTCGTTATTGTTGCTCCCGAAAATTCCCATAACCACTAGCACGATAATTCCTCTGAGATTGAAATTGACAAAACCCGTTGTTCATTCTTCTAAACCTCCCAATCTGTTTGCCATTCCTAGGGTTAATAGATAAACCCCCAATTTTTTGTTCAACTTCTTCCATTTTTATCGTAGGCTTAATTGTAATTTTGGTCCCCCTATTGTACTCAAATTTTTATTTTAGTCCCCCCATTTCTAATTTCTGACATTTAGTCCCCTTATTTTTTAAAATTCTGACATTTAGTCCAAATGTTAAATTGCTCCCAAAATTGAGTGACGTGGATCTAATTTAGCATATGTGGATTCTGATGTGACATTTGGTGAGGATCCATTTCATCAAATCATGACATGTCATTAAATAAAAACAATTTTCAAATTAAAAAAAAAATAAATCCCACAAATTAAAAGAAAAGGGATCTGCGAACCCTAATCCTCATTGTCCTTCTCGCAGCGTCATCCACAGTGCCACCTCCCTCCTCTCCTTCTTCCTCCCTTCCTCCCTCTCCTCACTACTGCCATCCTGTCCCACCTCATCCTCTTCTCCCTCTCCCCGTCCTCTCCTTTCATCTTCCTTCCTGGAGTGATCCTGACATCTTCCATCCTCAGATTTGGGGATTTAGGTCAACCCAGAGAATTTAGGGTTTGCATAAACGAAACAGAACGAAGAAACAAAGCAGAACGAAGAATAAAGAAGCGAAGAAGAAGACACGAAGTAGAACAAAGCGAAGAAGAAGCGAAGAAGAAGGTTTGTCGAGTTTTCCCAATTTGTGAAACAAGCCGCCGCCAACCAAGCTTCATTCGCAACCTCCGTGCACAGAATCCCCTTCCCCTGTCTCAACTTGTTTCCTCTAAAATTTTCATGAGTTTGGTTTATTTTTATGGTTATTCGAAGCAGAAAAAACAGAGAGGAGCTATTTTCTGGGTCTCAAAGGAAAAGATTCAGAGGCCGAAGCATTAAAAAGAAGGGAGAAGCAACTGAGGGAGCCAAGAGAAAAAAATGAGAGAGAGATTAATTTTTCCCTTTTCAAACACTGTCTTTATTTTAGTATCAATTTTGTTGCAATGTTATGTTCTTGATCTTTGGTGGCTGAGAACTAAATCCAGGTTCCATTTTGCTTCTCTGTAAAGTTCTCTTTTGTTTTTATTATCCTTTTTATCTCCAGACAATGTCAAAATTGATGTAAAATTCAGACCTGGAACTGTTATGAATCCTATTCCATTCAGATCTGGGAATGATGGTGGATGGGGTATAGATAGAGGGAGGGGTGGGGGTGAAGTGGGTGGTGGTTGGTTCCCTTAAACCTGCAAAAGCTATTCCTTTTCTTATTGAGACCTGTTGCGCGCTGAAATGTTGATATTTTGAAGGTTGAATACAGTTTATTGGAATGACGATTCTGCAAATCATCTTGGGGCTTCTCTTCAACAATATCTTGCGACCAAAAGTCCCCAAACATCGCAATCTATTGTTGTCCTGATGGCTCAAATTTGATGGGCAAGAAGGGGATGATGAAGATTTTTAGTTTTAGGGTTATGTTTTTCCATATTTTTCCAATTGTAAGATTGCATTTTTGAATCTTCCATTTCATCGAGGGATTTAGGAAGATGAGGATTTGAGATTTTAGGTTTTTTTTTTTAATTTCTGATTTTGGTGAATTATTTTTGTAATTCTGAATTTGAAATTTTTTGTAATTCTTAATTCTGCCAAAATAATCAGACGTGATAGCCACATGTGTCACTCAGTCATATGTCACCTAAGCTCCAGGCATGCCCTGTCACCAATTTGAGATGTCAATTTAACATTTGGACCAAATGTCAGAATTTTAAAAAATAGGGGACTAAATATCAGAAATTAGAAATCGGAAGACTAAAATAAAAAATTAAACAAAATAAGGGGACCAAAATTACAATTAAACCTTTATCGTATTAACGTTCTTCTTGTCGTTTAACTCGCTTTCAGTTGTCGTTTTCTCAGCAACTTCGTTCCCCTGTGCTACAGTCCCTTCTTCTTCAATCGTTCCTCTCTCCTCCACCTTTGGCTTCATTTTCCCTTTCCATCTATTGTTCCACTTCTTCTTCTTCGATTCGCCGGCCTTACCTTCCAGATCAGCTTTTTCATCTCCGATTCCGGCTCCAGTCTCCAATTTCCGGCGGTTTTCTCCGATTCCGGCCCCTGTCTCCGATTTCTAGCAATTTTCTCCGATTTTAGCGATATGGAATGAAATCATAATTATAACAACTGATGAAAATATATCAGGTAACAGACTTTGGTAACTCTCACCACTGACCAAGCCTTCACAATTTTGATTTTTAATGTTCAATGTTTGATGGATTGTATTTGTGTATCTTTTCAATAAATGGTTACATAGCCTCGGTGGACGGTGAGAAGAAGAGTCGGTGAGGGAAGATAGAGACGAAGAAGAGGCCGCCATCATTTTTTATGACTCACTAAACACGTGAATGCCACGTCATTAAAAAAGTCACGTGGAAGTTGCCAGTTGTGTCCCCGTTTGCCACATAAGCGTCAGCTTAACAGTAGAGACCAAAATTGTTAACGAAAAATTTTTGGGGGACTAAAGTTTAAAAAATTTTAATGTAGGGCCTAAAAACAAAATTCGTAAATTTTATAGGGATTAAAAACATATTTAACCCTATATTTATTAATTAATACAACTAATAATAAAATAAATTTATCATTAAAAAAATATTTAAATAGAGTAATAAAAAGATTTACTTAAGAGGGGACTTTTCTATGTGTCATCAAGTTGGCCTAACAACAGATAAACCGATCAACTTGATATGGAACGCAAACTACTAAAAGAACATGTCATGAGTAACATCATGATAATCCTCTCTCTCAGTGAGATGCTCGACTTTTTGTAAAATTTTGTTACTGTTTCATTGGAGTGAAGTGCTAGGATCTATGGCGAACATCGGGAATCTTAACATTAGTGATGCTGAGGAGGAGATTCTTACGTTCCAGAGAAATTCCAACCAGGAACGGGTTGTGGAACCTGGTCTTTGTCTGGTGGGTAGGTTTCACACACAGAAACCAATTCGAACACATATGATGAAAGAACGGATGGCCACAATTTGGCAACCGGGACGCGGTGTTGCAATCAAGGAAGTTGAAAATGGCATCTTTTTGTTCCAATTTTTTCATAAGTTTGATGTTGATTCTCGGCAAAATTGGTGTGGGCGATGTACCGGCGAGAATCCCTCTATTTTTTGTGATGTCTGTGGAGGTGGGGCAGGGCCTTGGAAATTATATTGGAGAATTTATTGAGTCTGATCCGAAGAACAGTTCAAGCTTCTGGAAATCTTATATGCGGATAAGAGTTAACATAGATGTCAGGAAACCATTGAAGAGAAGCAAAAATATTCGAAGGGCAGATGGAGAAGTTCGGCAAGTGCGATTCAAATATGAGAGATTGACAACTTTTTACTTTCTCTGTGGAATTCTCGGGCACTCAGATAATGCTTCTGAAAAATTGTTTCTTATGGAGGAAGATAATAGAGTTCGTGGTTGGGGGCCAAAGCTAAGAGTGGAGCGGAGAAAGACCGGCTGTAGTGGTGGTTGTAAATGGCTCCGGCAGGACGACAGGGTGGAGATGACTACTGCCGGCAACCATGGTAGTGAAGGTGAAAGATCGGAGAGAGAATCAGACGTTTCAGAATGTGCATTTATTACTCGACAAGGGTGTCAATGCTGGGCCACAAAGCTCGCGTATGAATAATTCTCGTGGGCCAGGAATAAGCATCAATGAGCCCATTAATATTGCTGGAACGCTCGCGGCTAATAAAGGAAAGGGGATCATGATGGATGAAGTGAATTATGGGAGGGGAATTAATTTGGAGTCAATGCATTTTTCAAGTTGGGACCGGCCGAATGAAAATTTATTGCAAATGATTGCTATTAGATCCAATCATTCAATTACCTTTTATGATGAGAATGTGGACATGGAAGTTGAATTGCATGAAGGAAAAAAACGCAAACGGGAACTAGTGAATAGTTCCGTGGGTAGTCACAACGGTCAGTGTCCAAGTGTGGTGCAAGATGTTAATTCTGAAGGTGTTGCGGAGCATTTTTTTAACGGTAAGTCCTGCTACCAAGGTCTACTGGGAATAACTGAGGCCTTGGTCACCTGAATACAGTTCCTATGTTAAAGAACCTAATCCGGCAACACAGGCCGAAGATTGTGTTTTTGGGTCATCTGAATGTGGTTTTCCTTTTCCTTTTTCTTTTTGAAGCTTCAAGTTATTTAAATAAAGTAGAGGAAGTATGTTGACAGTGCATTGAGCCTCCTTTGCAGATTGCTCGCAAATTTGAAGAACTTGTGTTGGATGGTTATCAATATGCACACCTCCTTCGACCAGCTATTTACGATTGGTATTGGGCTCATTTTTCGTGATAAGAGAGGAAAGTTTTTCAAAGCTAAGTCTTATTTATACTCTCCTAGACTCCAGGTGTATGAAGGGAAAGCTCTAGGCCTCCTATATCCTATTCACAAGGAAATTGAGCTCGTGATTGTCGAGCTGGACTCAAAGCATAACGTGGGTAAGAATATTCAGGAGGATCAAGTTGAATTCAGGGCTACTATTTCATATTGTAGGAGTCAATTATCTTCTTTGTTTTTCAACTCTTTGCTAGAGTTTAATAGGAATAAAGTCCATGTAGTTGCTCACACCTTGGTAAGGGTGGCTACATATATTACTACCTTTCAAAATTGTGATCATTTTACCAATTGTACTGTGATTTGGATTATGAATAACATGACGTAATTTTTCTTTTGTAAAAAAAAAAAAGGCATTGATGGATGGAAAGAGAAAACCTGGTCACGTGGTTTTTTTAATAAAAAATAATTTAACCCCTTAGTTTTAATTAATCTTGATCAGACAGTTATAACGAGTTGTTCTCATTTCTCATAATAACTCAATGTTATCACTAGAGTTGTTCCATATATATATATATATATATATATATATATATATATATATATTTTGTTACAGTGGTGCTATATAACACGAGGCACTTTGGTCACGAAAACACGAGTGACGTGGATGTCCCTTTTTAATAAAACTATTAAAAATAAAATAAAAAAAGAAAGATAAGAATCAGTTGCCGCTAATAGTTTCAGAAATCAGTTATCGCGTAATCGTTGTTCTCGCAGCCTGCTAAACCTAAAGCAAGACCTCCTGTAACAGACCCACCGTTGCAGAGTGCCGTCACAAATCGCGAATCCGGTCTTTCTCCATTCCATTGACGAAAGCAACCAATATAAACGACAGCATTGCCACCGGCACGGTCACTTCGTCGGTGTATTCTCCATTACAAGTATGTGTATTAAATTCTTTTCTCACACATTTGTTGAATCTTGCCTCAAATTACTTTAGTTCTCTTTTCTCTTCCCAAACCTCATTTACCCTCTCGTTTTCTCTATTTCACTGTCAATTGTTATATGCATTACATGGCTTATATAATGATATTATCTTTTTTTTTTAAAGGATATAATGATATTATCGTCTATTTGATATCATGGAATTTCATTTATGTGTTTGAAAGCTGCTGGAGTATAGTCATATCCGGCTTATTTCAGCTATTTATTCAGTCAATTAATTTAAGTTTTTTTTTTAATTTATTGCATTAGTGGAAGAAAGATTTGTGTCTTCTGATGAAGAGGAAACAAATGAAGGAAATGATAAATATGATTATAGTTTAGAACCAAATATTGCTCATGAAGATGAAAAACCTCGGGCTGGAATGATTTTTAGCTCTAGAGATGAAGCTACCGAGTATTACATGAACTATGCTCGATCTATGGGTTTTGGAGTTACTAAGATTAGTACAAAAAATGGAGATGATGGAAAAAAATATTTTACTCTAGCATGTAGTCGTGGAAAAAAGTATGTGAGCAATTCAAAAAATCTTCTGAAGCCAAATCCTATAACAAAAACTCAATGTAAGGCTAGATTGAAACGGCACAGGTTTGGTGCTCATTTTGCTGTTTTGTGAGAGCCGTTATCAGCGTGACTAATGTCCACGTATATGCCAGGTCATTCGGGAATGTTTTCACGAAAATCTTCTCGTGTGAATTAGCATTTTCCATATTGTTATATCTGGGAATAGACTCAGGGTATTCTTACAACTAGCAGCCATAATATATATATATATATATATATATAAAAGGAAAAAGAGTTGTTCCATATATATATATATATATATATTGTTATATCCGGGAATAGACTCAGGGTATTCTTACAACTAGCAGCCATAATATATATATATATATAAAAGGAAAAAGAGAACAAAATAATGAGGGACATAAACCAAAACTCATGTAAAATAAACAAACCAAAACCCAATCAAAATAAAGGAGAATCAAGTAAACCTAGAATTAGGTTTTTTATTCAGTCTCAGGTGATATTTTTTTTGATATTTGAACTTAACCACCGTAAAACCATCGTCAACAGCATTATTATTATTTTACTCTTGTTACCTAGAAATGCTTATATCTTTTTGATTTACCATAAAACAGATAAAATATTAAAATCATTATCAACAATTGTTGAAAAAGAGTAGCTGATGTTAAAAAAACTGTACATAGAATCTAAAACATGTTTTAGAGACTTTGAATGAAGAGTCTCATCACGAGCTATTTCAATTGAAACATCATCCTCAGAAAACTTGTGGGAATACTATAGATAGAGAAACCCAACGCACATGACATTCGCATGTCACTTATTTAATTGATCAATTGCCTGCGTTGCTTCTTATCATCTTGTCTCTCTGTATTTATCAACCTGTCTTTTTCTTCTCAGTCATAATTCAGATCCGATGGGACCTCTCAATCAGCTAAAAAAAAATTGGAATAATGCTTATCGGTACAAATCACCTCATACTGAAGTTGATTAACAGGACAAGAGTATTAATGTAAGAAAATTAAAAAAAAAGGCTAAATTATAAAATTAGTTATTTAAGTTTATTTTAGGTTTTAATTTGGTCTTCTACGTTTTCTTTATTTCGTTTTAGTCCTCTACGTTTTATTTTAGTTTTCAATTTGGTCCTTTTTGTCACTAAAAGTCAATTGTCCGTAACTAGAAGTCCATTTTCCAAAATGTTATTTGGATTTTAGCTACGGACAATTGGTTATTAGTGACGGAAAGGACCAACCTGTTGTAACTTTTAAAACGTAAGGGACCAAAACGAAACAAATAAAACATAGAGGACTAAATTGAAACCTAAAATAAACATAGATAACCAATTTTATAATTTAGCCTAAAAAAAAGAAAGAAAGAAAAAAACTATAGTATAAAATTATATTTGTATAAATATATAAAAACATTAAAAACATTTATACGTCTTCTCAAAACAAAACAAAAAACATGTATACGTATAACAATATTTTTAAAAAATAAATCGATAAATAACACAAATCATGGACTTGTATGCATCCAATATCGAATTGAAGCCATGAATGGTGAAATGGATGCACCAAGGCCCCATGTGGTTTGTGTTCCTCTTCCAGCACAAGGTCACATAAACCCAATGCTAAAACTAGCAAAACTCCTCCATCTCAGTGGCTTCTGCATCACCTTTGTCCACACACAATTTAACTTTGACCATTTGTTGATATCTAATGGCCCAAATTCCCTAAAGGGTCTTCCAGATTTTCGGTTTGAAACCATATCTGATGGACTGCCACCAGAAAACCAACGAGGAATATTGGACTTGCCAGAGTTGTGCATCACAATGCCTGTTGATGGATTGCGTTCATTCAGAGACCTCATAGCAAAGCTTGTTTCTTCAGTAGATGTGCCCCCTGTTACTTGCATAGTTTCTGATGGTGTTATGAACTTTACTTTGAAAGTTGCACGAGAATTCAACATCCCTGAGTTCATGTTGTTCACCCCTAGTGGCTGTGGCATGTTGGGATATCTAAACTTTGAAGAGCTTGAAAAAAGAGGTTATTTTCCACTTAAAGGTAACATCGACTCTTGTAATATTAAAATTTACTGTATTTTTCTATGTACTCCTCTTGAAATTAAGCTTATAGGAGTATAGTATCCCTGTATTTTTGGCATTTAATTGTAGTGCATCTATATGTTAGAAGTCTGGTTGTCATCAGTTTACTTCTTTCACACACACATGGTGAGATACTAAAATCTTTCGATCAAACAGTAGCTTTTGAGATAAAATTCAACATAATTAAAACCGGACCGGATATTGAACCAGAGAGGGCCAGAGTTTAGGGTTTTTGGATCGGACCGGGTTCGAATAAAATATTAATTTATATATATATATATATATATATATATATATATACACACATAATATTTCAATTTATATACAAAATAACATGTCCCGGAACTAATAAAATATTATTTTTTAAATATATATATACCAAATATATAATACATATACATAATATTTCATTTTATACACAAATAACATGTAGCTTAGTAGTAAGATGACTTGTTGTGGCCTTGAGGACAAGAGTTTTTATTAATAAAGACAATTAAAAAAATTTCAAAAATAATAAAAAAATAGAGACGAACCGGTTCGACCCTGAACCGGCTGGTTTTGGCCGGTTCTGGCACCGAACCGGCCGATTTCCTGCAAGGGGGTCACTCGGACAGGACCATGACCCGGTTTTCAGTCCAACCGGTCGGACCGGCCGGTCCGATCCGGTTTTAATTACGTTGGATAAAATTATTGTCTAGTAAATAATTATTTAATTAATAATATTAAAATGATTTTTGTCCTATGTCACTTTTAAATCAATTCTTATCAATTTACTTCTTTCAAAGCATATTCCTTTGACGGTTGCAATCTTGTCTTCTTCAAAATCATTGCATAAAATACTACTAGGTTTCGTAGCTTTCGAGATACAATTTAGTAAATAATTGATTATTCAATAATATAAGAATATTTTTGTCCTGCCCGCTTTTAAATAATTTCTGATAATTAATTTCTTTCAAAGCATATTCTTTTCACATTTGCAATCTTGTCTTTTTCAAAATCATTGCATAAAATAGCAGACTAGTATATGATACACGAGGATTTAAATCAGTCTAATCACAAGTAGATAAATTTAATTACGGCTTAGTTGTAATTTTGATCATTTTAATTTAGATTGTATACGATTTTGGTATAGCTCGATTTTTTTGAGTTAATCAAAAAAAAATTATTGTTAAAATTAGGTAAGTTTGATCATGCCGTCTATTAAAAACTCTTAAATTTTTATTTTCTGTCCATATGTTCTAAATTTATGGTGGTTTTTGATATATATGAGGTAATTTTAAGAACTGAAAAGTCAGAATTAATAAAAATTTGACAAATTTTCAAAGATTATTTTATAATATATGAGATTAAATTAGGATTTTTTATTTTGAATAAATTTTTAGTGATTAGATTTTAATTATTTCATAATATATCATACTTGTATATTTATTATTTTACAATTTTAATACTTGATTTATCAATAGTTATTTTTTGACTTTACCCTTTATAATACTCCTTTCGGTCTCATATATAAGAGACAAATACACTTTTTAGGTTCATTGAATAACTGATGTATCTGGTCTAGACCAGATACATCAGTTATTCAATAAACCTAGAAAGTGCATTTGTCTCTTATGTACGAGACTTGAGGTAGTATTAGCATGTCCTCCCACTTTATACAAAATCAAAATGCCGGCTATATCATACTGGAGCATCTTAGGCACAGCCATTTTACTGGCTATATTTAAACTGATTAATTTTTTTGTACTCAATTTGTTCATTGTTAGATGAGAAGAATCTGTGTGATGGATATCTTGAAACTGAGGTTGACTGGATACCAGCAATGAGAGGTGTTAAACTAAAAGACCTTCCCACTTTCTTTAGGACTACTAGTTCTTGCGATACAATGTTCAATTACAACAGAGACTCAGTGAACAATGCAATGAAAGCAAAAGGGGTCATCCTTAACACCTTTGAAGAATTAGAAGCAGAGGTTTTGGATGCAATCAGGAAAAAGTACCCTCAGCTCTACCCAATTGGTCCATTATCAATGCTCCATAAAAAGTTTTCAAATTCAAATAATAAAATGGAGTCCATTGATTTGAGTTTATGGGAAGAAGATGTTGAGTGCTTGAAATGGTTGGATAAAAGAGAGCAAGGGTCTGTAGTTTATGTGAATTTTGGGAGTTTAGTGATCATGACTTCAAAGCAATTGAGAGAGTTTGCTTGGGGATTGGCTAATAGCAAGTACCATTTCTTGTGGATCATTAGGCCTAATCTTGTGGAATGTGGAGCTGAGGTCATAACAAGTGATGAATTTGTGAAAGAAACTGACCAAAGGGGCTTGATATTGGGGTGGAGCCCACAAGAGGAAGTTCTAAGTCACCCATCAGTTGGTGGCTTTTTAACACATTGTGGGTGGAACTCCACTTTGGAAAGCATTTGTGAGGGAGTGGCAATGATGTGTTGGCCTTTCTTTGCTGAGCAACAAACCAATTGCTTTTATGCATGCAACAAATGGGGGATTGGAATGGAAATTGAGAGTGATGTTAATAGAGAGCAGGTTGAAGGGCTTGTGAGGGAACTGATGGGGGGAGAGAAAGGGAAAGAAATGAGGAAAAAGGCTGTGGAGTGGAAGCATAAGGCTGAGGCTGCTACATCATTTGGAGGGTCTTCTTATAATAACTACAACAGTTTGGTTTTGCAATTGAAAGAGGTCAATAAGTCATTATGTTTGTGATAGTGAAAAACTTTTTCCCCATTGTATGTCGCTATGTGCCAGGGACGAAGTTGGAAACCATGAGTATTGGAAAATTACCCAACTTCAAGAATAATAAGTTTGAAGTTGAATAATTTATTATTAGTGCATTCCATTGATTTTTTATTTTTTAGAATTATTATATATTTTTTAGTTAAAATTATTGTATGTTAGAGTTATATCGCATAAATATTTATCTTGTGATTTATATTTTAGTATGCTTTTTTTGAAAAAAAAAATTCCTTTGTAAATGTAAATATTAATTCTTGTAATTTAAATATTAATATATTTTTTTAAAAAGATTATTACTAATAGGTTTTTTATCATAATATTATTATTACCAATTTGGTGCAATTGAAAAAGTAACCACTAAAAGGAGGTAAGTTGTACCTCTCATTGTAAACTTTGAAAGAGAAGTCATACATGCCATTGTAGACTTCTCTAAAACGTAAAAAAAGTACATGTCAAAATAGTAATAATAATAATAATAATAGTAATAATAAACCACATCGAAGCCTATAATGACATATACCACTTCTATGTTTTTTAACGTTTTAAGAAAGTCTACAATGACATATACAACTTCTATTTGTAAGTTTACAATGATAGTTACGACTTACTCCTTTTTTAAAATAACTTTTTCAGTTGCACCAAATGGGTAATAACGGTTTGAAATTACACTAGTATTATTGTAAAAAAAAAAAACCACTACTTAAGTATATTTACCCCTACAATTTATATAGTAACAATTTAAAAGGTTTGTATCCTTGATCTCATATAAATATTCATCTATCGATATGCTTTTGTATATTTTTATCCCTACGTGATGTTTATGTTTGTTTTTGTGATTCAAATGTTAATATGTTTAACCGAAAAGAATTAAAGATTTATGCTATATAGACGTTGGAGAGTGAATCACCAATTTAGTCAATGAAATTGTAGGCATCGGGCAATTTAGTTTTTGAAGTTAACAAAATTCCAAAATAATCTTTAAAATTGAATATCCTCGATTATATTACTATCTTTGTGTCAGTCAATTTAGTCCCTAATATTTTCCTAGATGGACTTATACTATCGATGATTTCGATTTCAAGGATCATTTTAGAATTTCACTAATTTTATGGACCAAATTTTCTGATTTCTAAATTTTAGAGACTAAATTGGTGACTCACTCGATATTCAATTATATGATACAAATATCAATATGTTACTGTATAAGGCCATCGTCTCTATTATGAAATATTTCAAACATATAAGCTATATCATAGGTGACGACTACAGTGCACTACTTGCTATGTGGTGTACAGGTGCACCAGGTAGATTACCTTCAATAACCAGTTGGCAACAGGTTTTATTAATTTTGCTAATTGGTCCGAAAACACCATTCCAAGGCGTGCTCACAAAGAGCGCCCTCAACCGTAAGTATCTTTTTCTCTCACCCCACTGCTATTCTCTTCATATAAATCACGCCCTCTGATTTTGCTCTAATGGAGGCGAAGGTATAACAAGGGAACCGTTCAAACTGGATCCTTTTTTAAGAATACCCTTTAATGTTTTTGTTCTTATTCTTGCACTGTCTGAAGAGTTGAATGTTTGGAAACAATATCTTGTAATTGGCTGATGCAGTAAGTTGTCTTCCATTAAAAAAAATTCCATTAAATCGTATCCCCCAGGTACGACACTCCTAAATCCATTAAAAATATTTTGCTGATATAGCGCTTGGATAACTATTTAATCCACAAATAGCGCTTGGATAACTTGTTGTCATAAACTCCAGGTACGACACTCCACAAATAACGCTGATATAGTATAGCGCTTGGATTTTGTAATCTCTCACTAATCATGGAAAATGGACACTCCATGTTTTCTTTAAAGTATAATATACTATAGACTTTGTCTACCGTGCATGATCCATATGGGTCCTGCACAATACATAAGGGAAAATAATCAGGTTTTGGTACAATATAGGATTGGGGGCCAATTCTAGCGTGCCCCACCACTATAGGTGGTGCACGTGCTGCACAATTTGTACACCGTTGAATCATACACTTCCATCATATTTAAGTATAAATTATCCACACCCAATCACGCCTTCTTCCCTCCCAACTTCACTTAGCTCTCTGACGACCATTGTGCTCTTTCTTGCTCTGCCATGTTCCAAGGAAGAACATGTAGCAATAGGAAGAGAAATAGAACTTTATCACTCAAAAAACAAAGATCGAGCCTGAAACTAAATTTATTAAAGTCAAAGCTTGAAACTAAAACTCTTAAAAAATCGTTCACTTGGCCACTGGTACTCCACTAAGCACCACCACAACCACGAATTGCGGCCAGGAACTACTCTATTGCGTCTCTGTTGTTCATAACCCAAACTCTTAGAGCCAAAACCCAAATCACATGCCTTGCAATTTCAAGTCCAATTTCATTTGTTCCAATCCACAGCCGTCCAACAAAAACTCTATTGCGGGCTCCACCGACTCAGTTTCCACCCAAATCAACGCGGGCTAGGCCAACCTATGACCCTTCGCCGTTTGCGCCGACGTTCCGACCTAGCAAGGGTGACGATCTTGTACGACTTAGCTGAGGGAGCCTTTGACTTACCGGTTCGCATTGTGAACGTGAATGCAAGGGGTAGAGGAGAAAGGTGTGGCGGTTCAATGTAAAACAAAAAAAAAATTGAAGAACCGGAAATACCCTAAATAGGTATTTGCAGTTCAATGTAAAACCATTTTTTTTAAAAACCGAAAAACACAGGTCTTGGTCCGGTCCAGGTAACTATGTGGCTTGTGATTTTGGCAGTTGATGGCAGAACAAGACAGACCCAGCAAGGGGTTGCTACTGCACAAAATGCGGCGAGGTTCTGTACGCTGCGGCGGAGCTTGCACCAGTGGGCGTGATTGTCGAATTCGCAGGTGGAGGCACGTGGTTTGTGTGAAACGATGGTTGAGGGTGGTGGAGGCAGTGTGAGATCCGGCGGCGGTCTGCGGTGGCGGTGGCTTACCAATTCAAGGGCAAATAAAAGTGATGTACTCTACACAACCTAAGTCGTTGATGTATGGTAGACAACGCCCTTATCAAAACATTGTTTTTTTTATCTAATGTACTGTACAGACCCTCAAAACATTGTTATTTTTATCTAATGTATTGTACAGGACCCATCCAGCACATGCACGATAGAAGCCGCCTATAGTATATTATATGGAGTACATTTACTTGTTTCTCCAAGCTCACATTTCACAGCGTGGAGTATAGTTAGCCCCCCTCCCGCCAACAAAGAACCAAGTCTGGTTCTGTCCCTGAACCTACGCTTTGCGGGTACAATAATTTAATGGTTCCCTCTTCGTTCAAGTTATGATTCTCTGCACTATTTCACATGCTTTTTTATTCAATCTTTTAGTTGTTTTTTTTCTTGTCTCATAGAGACTTAGGGAAAAAGCGGCAAATATTTAGGAGTGTCATACCTGGAGGATACGATTTAATGGAGAATTTTTTTTCTTCAGTCACTCGAATCTCAACCATTAAATTCATCCAATGTTTATAACAAAACCTCGTCATCTCCTACTTGAGTTCTACAATTTTTGCAGCACGACATCTCCCTTCCACCCTCATGACAAGAAAATTTTGGCATCGATGAACATCAAGAAATGCAATGGCACCGGTGGGCTGGCGAAAAAATTGCTTCTTTCCAAATTCCAATCCCTTCCTAAACACCCCACAATAACTCAATGTTGTCTTGGTTAAATCTTCAATTTTAGCTTTTGAAGAAAGGAATTCATGTAACTTGTTTCATTTTGTGGGGACATGCATAAGAAATTTAATAAATTTTGTTGAATTTTTCTCCAAAGCTTGTGCTTTCTGGATAATCGTTGCCTCCAAGCATTTGGGTTAGTGAGGAATCACCAGAGAATAATGCTGCCACCATTGCATTTGGGTTAGTGAGGAATCGTCGCAGAATCATGCTGCCACCATTGCCAAAATCTCCGTTGGTGTCGTCTTTAGGCTCCAGAACCGTTTCCTAGGAATCAACACCGGAGAGTCGAAAATTCAAGGATTTTTTTTTTGCAGCGGCATATAAATCTTGGGGATTGATGAGGGGATGTCAATTGATTTCATTTATTTCCATTGATTTCATTTACAAATGAGCGTCGCCATTGCCAGCAAAATCGTCTACACGGCCAACGACACTAAAGGGCATATATGCAATAGTAAAGAAGATTCACATCGCCATTTGCTGATAACGAATCAAAACCGTCGATTCAAAATTTTAATCATCCAACGGCTAAAAATAGGTTCTGCACCGGTAGAGAACATTGTTAATGGTCCATGCTAGAAAAACCCTATATCATAGTATAAAATAACTACAAATGGTTAGGCATGCTTCAACCACCCTGAGTGAACTTTTTTTTTTTTGGTCTACTGGGTGAACTTATTTTAACTCTACCGTAATGGTCAATATGTCATATGTCTGATCCCACTCAAAATCAACCTTAATTTCACGACAGTAAATATGTGAAAGCTGATAATGTCTTTCATGACCAATAGAATAAGAAAAATGATAGTAGTAACACACAAGCCTACAAGTAATTATTGCAACCTCATTAAGATGAAGTTTTTCCTGGCTCTTTTTTTTTTTCAATAGTTTTTTCTTTCTCCAATCTAAGAATTTTTTAGATCATTTTCCACCCATTCAGAACAATCGTTTACTCTGGGCCAAAGCCAACTTAATTTGGGTTGGGTAGCAAGCTCGATTCCAAATGGGGCTTGCTTCCAGCACCCCACGTGTTTGCTTCCAGCACCCCCAAACTCTAATAATTCTGAAAAACCTGAAATGCCCCCACTCAATTAAAACCCAATTTTTTCCCCTCCCATTTCTTCTTCTTCTTCGTCCCATCCCTCCTCCACCACCCCACCACCGTCCTCCACCACCAACCACCGAAAAAATCACCGGAGCACCACCCCTCCACCGCCAGCACATCCCAAAAATACCTCAACTTACCTAAAACTCATATTTCTCTTCTTCCTTCTCCCTCTCATCCCTCCTCCACCACCAGAAAACTCGTCGAAGCCACCACCCCTCCACCCCCAACACCGGAACACCTCCCAAGGGGCCACCGCGACCAACCCAGGGGCCACTGGAGATACTTCTGTTCGTTTTCGCGATTCTGCTATTTTTTTTCGCAAACAATATACGTTCCGGCAATTGAATTGCCGGAATACATTTTGTGTTTCGGCAACTGAGTCGCCGGAAGCATATTTTTCAAAATTATGATATGTTCCAGCAACTGAGTTGCCGGAATACAAAATGTATTCCGGCAATTCAATTGCTGGAACATGTACTGTCTGCGAAAAAAAATAGTAGAATCGCTAAAACGAACAGAAGTATCTCCGGTGGCCGCAAGGTTGGTCGCGGTGGCCCCTTGGAGGTGTTCCGGTGTTGGGGGATGGAGGGGTGATGGCTCCGGCGAGTTTTCCGGTGGTCGAGGAGGGATGGGAGGGAGAAGGAAGAAGAGAAATATGGGTTTTAGGTGAGTTGAGGCATTTTGGGGAGGTGCTAGCGGTGGATAGGTGGTGCTCCGGTGATTTTTCCGGTGGTTGGTGGTGGAGGACGGTGGTGGGGAGGTGGAGGAGGGATGGGACGAAGAAGAAGAAGAAATGAGAGGAAAATAAAAACAATTTTGGGTTTTAATTGAGTGGGGGCATTTTGGGTTTTTCAGAATTTTTAGAGGAGTGGAGGGTGCTGGCAGCAAACAGGTGGGGTGCTGGAAGCAAGCCCCATTCCATATTCTTGTTTAAACTTTAGCCCAAAAAAAACACTCACATCCCGTCAAAAAAAAAAAACTAAAGACACTCACATTTTTGCTAACATGTATCCTCCTTCTGGATATATATTTCTAGAGGTTTATCATTTTGTCTTTCGAAAGTTTATCGTCAGACAAATTATGCTGTCCAAAAATAAACTTTCGAAAAGAGGTGCATGTTAGCAAAAAGAAATTGTATCTTTCGTTATTCCTTTATTTCTGTCCTACACATTCCAAAGTTTTGTTTAAGGAAATTCAGTGACATGCTTCCTATGGTTAAGAACCACTATATTAATTAATGTGGCAATACTAAAACTCTATTGTATGAATCAGGGCTGGTCCAAGGGTAAGGTTACTAAAGTCTTTGCTTTAGACCTACCAATAAAAAAATATTTATCATTAGTTTTTATAAAGTAAAAATGCCACATATCTTGACAAAAAGGCCCAACTTCAAGTTTGTTTCACATAAAATAAAAAGATTTATTATAATAAAGTTTGTTTTATACCTCACTTATGACATTATTGAACCGGCCTGGTATGAATACACCACTCCAATGGCTTAACCATCTAATGAAAATCATGAAATGAAAAAATTAATTACACTTTTATCTTTTTAGTCTGGATTATGAGCACATTTGGTCTTTCAATTTTTCTTCGGGCAAATTAACAGGATCTTCGATTTTCGAAAGCAAATATAGTCTTACTAAAATACGACCAACTTTTAATCTAAAACTTTTTCATTTTTGTTTGCTATCTGAATGTTTTGGCGGGGGTGGGGGGTTATGATGCTTTTGTAATAACTAGACGGTGCACCCGCACGATGCGCGGGTTATCCGAGAATACCATTTAAAAAGAATTTTATATGCAAAACTGTAAAAAAATATAATTTATATTGGAATACTATTAGAAATATAAGCTATAAGGCAAGAAAGTATCTCAAAAAATCACATAGGTAGTTCAAGCATATCTAAACTTTATAAATCCTGTATAGCATCCTTCCCCATTTTTCCCGCCCATTGTCCATATTTAATGTTGCACGCTCGCATTGGCACATCGGACGTGTACTTGGTTTCCAATAACCTGTTGCATATTAAATGCAACATCATTTAATGATCCTCACAGCCAATACACCATTCAACTATTTAAAGAACCTCAAGAAAACGAAAATAGCAACAAATCTTGAGTCTACCAACCCAACTGGGCCCTGAGGAAGTTTCTAAAATTGTTCATTGAAAGCAGTATGACGCAAACCACCTATTGCTTCCATTTGTGTCTACAAAACTGTTTATTTTGTTACAACATTATAGTAGTATTTCTCTTTATTCCACAAAGCTCCTTAAATGTATTTAACAGTTGTTCATATTTGTTTACCATATCGTGTAGAGAGTCAGTCTTCGAAGTCTGACTAAAGCATGGAGAATGTTGGTCCTTTTGGTTTAACAAAAACCCTTACTTCATTTTGCTATGTATTTTGCTATTATGTGTGCTGACAATTTTTATTAACAGCTACCAAATGGACACATTCCAACTGGACCTCACTTTGAGCATGACCCATTTTTTCAAGCTGTTCGACTGAGGCTGAACTCTTACCATACTGAATTTGTGCACCTCTATGAGCCGGTAAAAAGGGAAAATGTACACTACTGTTATGAGTTTATCTTTTTCTAAGTTATGTAGTTGCTAAGTAGAACTTTCGCAAATTGCAGGCTAAAATAATGTTGCCTATGCTTTTCTCCATTGATGCCTACGATCACATAGGCAAGATCTTGTCTGATCGGGTCGACCCAAAGGCAACCAATTCGAGGTCGTTGTTAAAAAAAACAACCAACAGTTTATCTCACTCAAGGAACTGAGAGGATTGGCCCGCACTACAAGCTTTTTCATGGTGGTTGGTTGACGTTCATTTACATAGATGAACGAACTTTGGTAATGGAAGTTAGAGATAGGCTTGGTGAACATGTTGTCTATCCTACTCCTCCAAGTGTTTTTCTTATTGGTAACAGTAGTAACCCCATAAATGTTGATGATGAGAAGTTGAAAGGTCCTATGCATTCTATGTCCAACCCAGATGATGAAACTTTCCATCATTCTCTGATCAAAACTTTATCAGAGTCAGATGTGAGCAATGATGTTGTGGTAAGTGACATTCCTTTGTGTTTCACAAAACAAATTTAGAACTATGTTGATACTGTATTTTTGGCACATTGGTAACTGGTTTTATTTATCACATGTTTCTGCAGAACATAGATGCTGGTTTTCTTCTTCAGTCTGTTGATCCAACTACCACGGACTTGCAAATAGTGGACGACGCAGGCAAAGTTTGGCCATGCAAGTTAGTGAAGGAAGGAATTTCTGCATCTAAGTGGAAATTAACATCTGGATGGCTTAAGTTTTGCATTTACCGTGGTTTGAAGGCTGGAACAACTATACGCTTTGGTGTGCCAAAAGATGTTGGAAATAAGATTTACTTTAAACTGTTTTAAAGTAAATATGTTGGATGTTTAGGAGTAACTATGATAATAAGATAACATTGGCTATGTTTTGAATCATAACACCCAATGTTAGATCTGTGTTGCAGTGTAACTCAAATTATATCTAAGTTTTGTGTAATCGTTTAGTGTATCCAATATGAATGATATTTAAGTTTGCCATTGTCTTCCCTCCACATGTGACCTCAAATGATAAATCCAAAATAATACACCAGAATTAGACTTCGTTATACTCATACTGATAAACCAAACTCGCCTTTTATCACAGGAAAGGGGATAACGTGCTACATTAATTAATATAATTTAGTAGAATTGAATCTGATGATCTAGTCATACAGTAACTCACGCAACCTGATCTGATTGAGCAAAGGTTTTGAGTTGAACATAAAACAAACACATATGCTCAAATAGAGACATTATATACGACGTTTATTCCGAGTAGTAAACCATTTTGCTCCCTTTATGTGAAACGGAGATGTTATCAATGTGGCGATTTTAAAGTGGGATAGTAAATCATTGATTGATCATGATGAAATACTAATGAATCTATTCGCCCAACTTTGAGTTCTTTCAAGGATGATCTTATGATACAACTTTGGTGTGACACTGTGTTTTTTAACACTAAAACTGCATAAAACATGAGTACAATGATTATTAGAATTCTTCTTTAAAAATATAGCTTAACTGTCATCCTATTTCGGGTCACACACCACTAACACATGAAGTATAGCAGCATTGAAACAACTTTCTAATACATAACAATTATCCAAGTGCATGTTGATAAAGGAGGTTTTGGGACGTTGTTAACTGATGCTAATTTTCAAATGTTTATGCAGAACATAAATGGTGCTTTTCACCTGTTTTTTGGCCATGCAAGTTAGTGAAGGAAGGATAATCAGATTTGGACAAAAAGCGATGCAGGCAGTGTGTGTTCCTGCAAGTTTATGACCACTTAAAAAAAAAGGGATCAGATAAATGTCCAGATAAGTCGTATAGGGAAATTACCAAAGTTATGTTATAATTAATGTTGCAGAAAAATACATTCGATATCCCAGCATTAAAATAGTATACATATACATATCTTGCAAGATATATCACATAGTTACTAGGCAACATCTTTTACCTTGCAATATTATTAAGATCCAATTAAACATTTATCTGAACTGTTTCAAGTCATTATTGTCAAAGATATGAATCAACAAGTAGTTGGAAGTAGTGTATTATTTCACACTATTACAAAAATACAGTACGTGGGTTGGATGCACCCATTTAAGTTTTCAAAAGAAAATGACATGATAGGGAACTGCCCATCATAAATGACAAATCTATTAAGAAGATCATAATAATAAGAAGATATCTCATAACAAATTGATATCTCAGTCATTTCATTAATATATCTGGTCTACAAAATCAAGATAGGATATCTCATAATAAATTGGTATCATTATCTTGCCATTAATGACTCTGATATACAAAATCTGCATTTGATAATATATCATAATAAATTAAAATACATATCTTTCCATTAATACATGTGATATACAAAATCTTATCTAAATGACTTTGTTGCTTTTCAGTATTTAATAGATTTGGATTGACAACTGAAAAACTCCCTCATACTGAAGTATTTATTAGATATGTAGAAAAAAAATGAGAAAGTCAATAACGAATGTAGCCAACACCCTATTGGCTACATTCAATGTGTATCTATAGGCAACATCACTAATGATTAACCAAGAAAAATCTCACTACCCACAACCCCAGATAAGTTATACAGATACGGGAAAATTACCTGCAGGGTGTATTTTAGGAAAAAGCTTACCAAATTAGTGTAGGTTGGAAAGAAATTCCGAATTTGGGGTAAGTCGTATATACTATATACAACATACGACTTCACTTTTTCAATTTTTTTTGTGAAGTCGTACATGCCACTGCATGCTTACAGTTCGACGGTCGAGATCGCTTTCAGTTTGACAACAGAGACGGTCGTACATGCTTACGGAGGGAAGGGTTCCAGAAGGGGACGGTCGACATTCGCTTTCAGTTCGACGGTCGTACATGCTTACGGAGGGAAGGGTTCCAGAAGGGGACCTGGAGTAGGAACTCGACGCAGTAGGATTTGCAACAGTAGGAACTCGACGCAGTAGGATATGCTGCAGTAGGATCTCGACTGTCGAACTGTAAGCATGCAATGGCATGTACAACAACAGAGACGGTCGTACATGCTTATGGAGGGAAGGGTTCCAGAAGGGGACGGTCGAGATTCGCTTTCAGTTCGACGGTCATAAACTTGCTTATGGAGGGAAGGGTTCCAGAAGGGGACCTGGATTAGGAACTCGACGCAAAGAGATATGCCGATAGGATCTCGACCGTTTAATCGAAAATGATCTCGACCGTCGAACTGTAAGCATGCAATGGCATGTACGACTTCACAAAAAAATTGAAAAAGTGAAGTCGTATGTGGTATATACGACTTTGCTCCAATGAAAAGTGAAGTTGTATATACTATATACGACTTACCCCAAATTCGGAATTTTTTTTTGACCTACACTAATTTGGTAAATTTTTTCCTAAAATACACCCTGCAGGTCATTTAGCCTACAGATACACACGCATGAAACCTCTGCATGCCATGTCTATTCACAATTAATTCAATAAATTTGTCCCTCAAATACAGATCAGTAGTACAACGTGTGTATCTAAAGAAATAAATAAGTTGTGATCTAAATTTGTGCACCTGCATTAAGCTGGATTCGAAAGAATTTTTTACAAGATGATTATTAAAGTCCTCATCAAGAACCTTGGCACTAACACATGTCTGTCATACTGACACTATTTATTATTTCAATTCCTCAAATCTTTTCAAGTATAACGTGTTCCAGTCAGGATAGTTGTGAAGGGCCTTCTCAAGCACTCATTACCTGGGCATCGTAATACCAGTTGTTATAGGGACCTATAAATTGTAGTGCTCTTACTAAGATGTACCACCATCCCAACTAGAGTTAACAATTACTTACATCAGTTTATCGTTGTAGTTACGATAGTTACTATATTGTTGAGATGTTGACATACGACAAGTCCTGCAAAGGTAATGAGTGCCATTTTTCAGAAACATAACATTGGTCTCATCGGGCTACAATATCAGTTATTTCTGGCCTTTTATGTGAATATTAGTAAACTTACTTATATAGAAATATATTATATAAATATTGATGGAAACATGTTAATAATCACAACTATGCACTTATTTTGGCAAATGAAATGGCTACTCGGATTACCCTTTAAATGAAATTCGCCTTAAGGTTGATTGGAGGTCAAGGTTCGTGTGATTCGCCTTTGGTGCATTCCTCAATTTAAGAATCCAAATGATACAAATACTATCGAAATGATTTGGTTTGACGCACAGGAATTCTTTAATATTCATTTTTCTTGAAGCTTCCATGATCATTTCAAAACAACAATCACCCTAATTCTTTGTGGTTTTTTTTTCTTTACAACCTGGACACTAATAGGGTGGGAAGATTCATGCATCTGTGAAGAAAGCACTTTTAACCAAGTTTAGCAAAATTTTGGAGGAAGGTGGTACCTATTTTTTCCAAAATTTGTTAGTGGCTCAAAATGATCCAAAATTCAAGAGCACAAAACATAAGTACAAGCTCACATTCATTGGAACCACGAGCTGCGAAAAAACAGATGCTGAAACCATTCCTATCAATCATTTCGATTTTTGTGGTTTCAACGATATCCTTCAAGCAACTAAAGAAGACAAGTTGGTTGGTGAGACTAGTATACTTTACATTTTAATTTTGTATCAGTATATTTAACAAAGCGCATGAACTATGCTCCATACATTGCACATCCAGATGTGATAGGCCATATCGTTGAGAAAGGGATCATTAAGGAAACTGAGAAGAATGGGAATAGGAGTAAACTGATTGACATTGTTTTACAAGATCTCCAGTAAGTTTGTCAGTTTATTTAGTATCACATGTTGTCAAATAGGTTAATGTGCTAATAGTAATCGAAATCTTAGGGGGAGACAAGATAATCAGATTTCCATGGGCAAAGATATGTCGATGAGTTGCAACAATACCTGGATAACAATGAGTTGGATGGCCCAACAATAATGATCTTACGCCTAGGGAAGTTGAAGAAACATAGTGGTAAATCTTGCACATTCGTGAGCGTAACTTCATCGCCTTAAGAACGTTGTTTCGTTCAATTAATGCATTGTGGTGCTATAGTTTAAAGTTATATAACTTATGCGGTATTATGGGTATCTCTAATTCATTCTTCGGATAGCTTTTGCTCAACGCGATATTCAGCAAGTGAATGAGTATAGACACAAGTAATTCTATTAAAGTGGTGATTTTTTTAAGAGTGGATGATCGTTACACATAATGTGTGATAACCCCTTAATTCATGTCAACTTATCGCAATCAAGTGCGGATGCAGATGGATCATTCTCAATCCCGGTGACTCAAGTAGTCGACGGATGATCAGCCCAATACCATCACGGGCATGATGATTTTATGCAAACTCCAAGGATGACTATTTCTGATTTATATGAAGCCACTGAAGTATTTTAAAGCATCCTTTGATTTAACCATAATTGGACCCGTGCGTTTTATATGATAGTTAGTTGATCTGCTATTTTATATTTTCTCAGAAATGCTTTGGTTCTGTGTATGCTACAATCATAGAGGTTGAATCTGACAATGGGTGGTACTATGATGCATGTTCCAAATGCATGAAACGTGTAAACATGGTTGGGAACAAACATTTCTGTGACAACTGCAAAAAGTTAAGCACAGCCATCCCTAGGTAAGTGGTGCATAACATAACCACTATAATGTTGGTTTTAAATATCTGAGATACCGTAATTTTAGTCCACTGTAATGTTGGTTTGAAATATTTGAGATACAGTCATTTGAATTAGTCTGTAAATTTAAAATTTTTGCAACATACAATAACTGGTATTATACATGAAACCAGTTTCAAGGTAAAGGTCAAGGTGATGGATCACATTGGGTCTGCAACGTTCATGATGTTTGATCGTGTTGTGGCCCAATATTTGGACAAATCAGCGAACGATTTAATTCAGTCACAGCAAATGGTAATTTATGGGTACGAGTTTATAGAGACATAGTCAATTCCACCTTTCACAGAATGGAATACCAATAAAAGTTGTTGATAATTTGATAACTATGCTTTAATTTGTTTTGACCCTAGACATCAAACACTCTTGATCTCCCTCCTCCACTAGAATCCTTTGTCAACAAGGACCTATTGTTCAAAATAGAAGTCGATGATGGTAATATTTATCAAAATTGGCAGACATATACTGTCAAAAAAATTACTGCTGATGTTGACATTGTCCAACAAGTTTTAGCTACAAATATAAACCAGGTTATTTTCTATCAGAGACCCATCTATTTGAAAAAATCCAGGTGTTAGTTAACTATTAACAACTTCAATCAAAATGCTAGGCACATGGAGGCAACATAGTATTGGACGCGGTTGGCGATGATGCTTCTCAAGACGGTAAACCGGTAATTGTAAAACTGTTGAAGGGCATGCAACTTAGTTATCATTCATACACAATATAGTCATATTGTCCAACCAATAAGAAAGTTACATGTAGGCATGTGCTGATTATTTAATTTAACATTCTCAGTCAGGTGTCGACTCAGGTGTTGAATGTGGTGATTCCAACAACAAGGATGCTGGACAAATAGATATTGATGAAACCCCAAATAGCAAGGTAGCGGGAAAGAGACCTTCAACTGCTGCAGATGAATATCCAGTAATTAATCTTGCTGACACTCAGGCATCTGCAACAAAGGCACCAAAGGTCCCACGTGAGAACCAGATTACCGCAGTGAAGACACGTAAGATTGGCCGCGTCAAGTCTGAGAAACTTGAATGAATTCCCAAGTGAATGTAGCAACTTTGGTGTGTGATGAGAGATAGGTATCATGGTTGTTGGCTGGTTCTTTATAATAAATCATATATAATGCGATAGTGTGTGTGTTGGATGATAAAAGGCCACCTTAGTGTTTGTACTTATTAGGTATAATCAGTTCCGTAGCTACTGCTTCTGGCTATTGTGGTGTGAAATTTACAGCAGTTGAAGGTGTTTCAGATAAGGTTGCCTCGGACGTGTTCTTTCGGCCTTTACATGTTTGTACTGCTCATGTTTCACTTATGTATAAGGTGGTTGAGTTTATAAAACTTAATCTAATAATATATTTCCAACTGTTGGACATATATCGCCAATTTTGAATCATTTTATTCCACAATTGTCATGTTTAATGATCCAAATATAGCACCACGGTGGCACAGCCGGACATTTAAGCAGGTTCAAAATAGCACACCAATCTCAATGTTTCTTTATATCGAATAAAAATGCTGAACCCAGTGTTCAATTGCTGCTACATTGCTCTGATAGGCACTATCACTATCAAAGCAATGCTTAACAGGACCAGAATTTATAATTCTTTTTATGATGTAATAATAAGGTGTTGTCACTTAATAAAAACATGCTGAACCTTCACTTCAGTTGCTGCTAAATTGCTCTGATAGGCACAATCAGCTAATGCTTAACTGTACCAGAAATTATAATTATATTTAGGATTTAATATTAAGGTGTTGTCACTTAATAAAAACACACCCGTCAATAATCTTACTGCTGGTGAATCAATAGTCGCAAAGCTCTCAAATGAAGGGTGACCAATGTCTATCGAAGAGATAAAGGGTGATAGGAAACAAACAGATGGTTTGGTTAACATGTATAATTAATATCCCTGCTACCTTATTTGGTTGACATGTATAATATCAATAAATGTACTGTTGCAAATATCAATAAATGTCCGAATCTTCTCTTATCTTATAATAAGGATATTATTATAAGTGACTAGCAGTTGTAATATACGATACACCTATTTATTAGTCTGTGTTCACCCAAAGGGTATAGTCTTTCAGAATATAATAAAGAGACATGTGGGAATATGCCAACCGATGAGCATCCCACCAAGTAAAGTCCATTTACTAGACAAAACACACTGACTCAGTATTATTCTCAATACTTATTACCCAATAGAATAAGTAGCAAATCTTTTGTCAGGCCAATGCAGTTAATTTAGTTGTGCTGCGTTATACAAATTTATGGCCCTTCATGTGCTGTTTACCTACATCACAAAATTGCAAGCCTTATATAATTCTCCTACAACATGCGACTGGTTTTCAAATAGGTTCCCCACATGACAACTGCAAAGCAACAAAAATCAGTCCAGCACCCGAAACAATAAATCAGTCCACTGCTCATTTCTCTCTTTTGTGATACCAACTTTTATTATATAAAGAGTCAAGCTGTGTATGTTTCAACAGTTTTATCTCAATTTCGGCTGGGAACTATGTTTTCATGTCCTCCTTTTGGTTGTTCAGGTCCAGTTCACAGGTGTGCATTTACGATATCCAGCTAACTTCTGAGGTAAATATACTGGCCTTCGACTAAATAATTATCTATTGATCGAATAAGTCAAAAGCAATTTTATTGCCAACTAGGTAGAAGTAATCAATTGTACCATCACACAGAACCTATTTGTTTGGCAATATAAGTACAACTCTACCCGCTTGCAATATTATGCAGATACCAATATTACTGTATCTGTTTATATGTTTGTTAGCATGTGGTTTCCTACAAGTTTGGAAGCAATATAGCCTAACTGAACCCTTAGGTGTATAAATAGTTGACTTGGAATATGTTTCATATACAATTTGTGGTTGAAGGAGTAAATTCCCATCTCTTCTCACACAACAGTTGCTTCAAATACCCAATTCCAACCGAAGTAAGCCATTGCATTATCCAACAGGCATTTTAAAAAGAAGTAACTGTTAAAAAACAATATTTGTTAGCAGTTGCAAAAGTTGTCAGATAAGGATGGAGTCTTCCATGCATAAGCGTCTTAAAAGGGCCCAAACGTCAGAAAATGGTCAACTTGGGCAACCCAGGTTTGCAAAACTGTCGCATAATCAAAGCAGCCAAACTAATACACAACATCAAGATGTATTTAGTATATATTGACAGGTATGTAAACAAGAACATAATTCAAACATTATTATTTTGATTGATACATTTACAACTCATATCTGGGCTAACTATTAATCCTTCATTAAACATATTCATGGATTGTAGCAGTCGTGAAGGATAGCATTGGTTCAATTACAGAACATGAAGAAAACAGCTTACAATCTAATGAAGACTTCAGCGGAAGCAATATATTGTCTGACATTACCAATGGTACTCAAGTGAAATTAAAACACTAACATATAATTTGTGTAATCAACAATGGTGTTTTGTTGAATGTGTCCGACTGTATTGCTTATTGCAAAGTAAAGCCATGTATTGCTGTACTAAGTATGTTCATGTATGCAGTTAACAGGTTGGCGTTTCAGACACCAGTGCAAAAGAAAAAGTTATCACCTTTGTCACCAACTATTGGTCCAGGAAAATTTGTTCTAAGAGCAAAGTCATTTGGGAAGACATCCCCTAATAAGTTAGATGGCAGTAATTGTGACAAGGTTGTTGGTCACACAAATAAAAATACATCAGCAGGTATGCTTGCCTAATATTAAAATGGTAGAGCATTACGAGTTCAACAAAGTTAGTATCATGTTACTGATATGGTTGCCCACTGGTAGTTCAAGTTGTACAAAGATATACATGTTTGTTAGCACTGTCTGTGTAATGATGAACTTATATCTTTTGTTATGTGTTTTTAGTTCCAGTAAATAATTTAGAAGAAGAAGGTTCATATGTTGTATGTCAGTCAGACATATTGGTTGATAGTCCCCGTCATTTTGAGAGCACTCAATCTACAATTACATATGACAAATTTGGGATACACGCCAGTATAAATGTTGGTGGAACCACACCATTATGTAATATTACAAATGGTTAGCATTTACACACATTTTTTATTTTTTTCGAACTGTTTTCAACTGAAATCATGTAACAACATAGTTATACCAATTCAGATAAACCAGTTTGCAAATCTAAAGGAGTAGTGAACTCAGGAGGACAACTATCAATTGGAAGCAGACAACTAGATGTGGAACATGATGATCCCCAAATTCCTTTCTCTCCTGATGTTGGTATGCCCTTCATCATACCTGAATATATCATATATTACATATTGTTAGGGAAGTGTGCTGGTATATAGATTTTATGATTATTTGTGGAATTTAACGATGTTCAGAATTCAATGTTTTGATGCTTCAAAAGTTGGTAAAATAATTTGCACTTACCAAGTTAACAGTACAATATTGTAATATGGATCCGGGTATATATCCATTGCATTCTATACATCTATAAATGTGTATAAGTAAATTGTAATGAACAAGCATGCCGCGCAGGTAAATCCCCATACTGGGATAACGGAGAACCAACATATGTTTGCAAGGATTGTGGTGCAATGATGTGGTTTGAAGAAAGAACTGTAAAGCATTACAACCCAAAAATCCCAAAATTTGCTCTCTGTTGTAGTCAGGGACGTGTTGTATTGCACAAATACAAGAAGCTTCCTCAGCCACTGTATGACTTATTCCATGGTGGTGACAAGAAAAGCAAATTTTTCTTGGATAACATTAGGTCTTTCAATAGTATGTTTGCATTCACCTCTATGGGTGGCAAGGTAAACAAGACAATAAACAATGGAAATGCGCCTCCAATGTACATACTAGAAGGTCATAATTATCACCATATTGGAAGTTTGCTCCCTCTCCCAGGAAACCAACCTAAGTTTGCTCAGTTATACATCTATGACACGGACAATGAAATAAACAATAGACTCTCCGTTGTCAGGTGATTTTATTTCTTTGACTAAGTATATGGATTATAATTACATTTTATGTCGTACATCGTACTAATATGGCTACTATTTTTTGAGGTATTACCATGAATTAAACAAGTCTATTTTTTTTGGTTATGCAAAACAGGATGGAAGACAACGAAGCTTCATGCAAGGCGTCAATTGTGAATGAGATAAAGCAAACTCTTGATAATTATAATCCATATGCCAAAATATATAGAGTTATCAGATCAAAACTTCATGAGAATGACGCTCCTAACTTGAAGTTGCGAATCTTAAGCAAGAGAGGTCGTGATGCTAGGATGTACAATGTGCCACATGCATCAGAGGTGGCGGCATTAATTGTTGGTGATTTTGATGCAACGCAGGTTGACAGAGATATTATTGTCGAAACTCATTCTGGGTTGCTAAAACGTATTTCAATAATGGAACCATGCTATTTACCATTGCAATATCCACTGTTCTTTCCACGAGGTGAAGATGGTTATCAAGATAATATTAGTTACAGTGATTCAGGAGGGCAAAAGATAAAAAGACAAAAAGTGACACTCAGGGAATGGTTTGCATATAGGTTCCACCAAAGAGAAGATGAACATTCAACTTTGTTGTTTGGAAGACGCCTATTTCAGCAATTGCTGGTTGATGCTTACAGTACAGTAGAATCAGCAAGGTTGATGTGGGTTAGAACACATCAAAAAGAATTAAGAGCTGAAATGTATAAGGGTCTAACTGAAGCAATTCTTAGGGGTGAAACAAATCCAGCAACAGCAGGCAGGAGAATCATATTGCCATCAACTTTCCTAGGGGGAGCACGCTATATGTTTCAAAATTACCAGGATGCTATGGCAATATGTGGTTGGGCTGGATATCCTAACTTATTCATTACTTTCACATGCAATCAGAAGTGGCCAGAATTACGTGGATTCTTGAAAAAGTATGGACTAAAGTCAGAAGACAGACCTGATTTAGTTTCTAGACTATTCAAGATAAAGCTTGATAAATTGATAAAAGATATCAAGAAAGGCGATATATTTGGGCGAGTTAAAGCAGGTAAACTTCAATTAATATCAGACACTAAAGGTTGATACACCACCTTACAGTAATCACGACTACTCTGATATATTAGTTTTGTTCATGATATATTTCTTTTTTCTGTGCAGTAATCTACACTATTGAGTTTCAAAAGCGAGGACTACCACATGCTCACATACTGGTGTTCTTGCATGCTGATTCACGGTATGTAGATTGTAACTACATAGACAACATTATTTCGGCTGAAATCCCAGATAGAAATAATGATCCTGACCTTTTCGAAATAGTATCATCTCTTATGATCCATGGACCTTGTGGCAACCAAAATAAAAAAGCACCATGTATGCATAATGGAAAATGTACCAAGTATTTTCCTAAAAAGTTTATTGACCAAACAACTTTTGATGCTGACGGATATCCACTTTATAAACGACGTGATAATGGGGTGTTCGTTCAGAAGGGTAATTGTTTTCTGGATAATAGATTTGTTGTCCCTTACAATAGAAATCTCCTGTTAAGATTCAATGCTCATATCAATGTTGAGTGGTGTAATCAGTCTCGATCCATCAAGTATCTTTTTAAGTATGTAAACAAAGGTCACGATCGAAAGTGATCGCAACTTTCTATAGTGGTCTTGAAAAGGACAAAGGTGATCAACAAAGTTGATGAAATAAAGATGTACTATGATTGTAGATATTTGTCAGCATGTGAAGCTACTTGGCGAATATTTAGTTTTGACATAATCCACATACAACCATCAGTTGAGAGGTTAACATTCCATTTGCCTGATGAGCAAAGTGTTATTTTTGATGATGATGATTCTATTGATATGGTTGTGAACAAGCCTCACATTACCAAAACAAAGTTCCTTGCTTGGATGGATACAAATAAAAAATATCCAGCAGCAAAAGGTTTAACTTATAATCAATTTCCAACCATGTTTGTTTGGGATGATGGTAAGCGAGAATGGACTTTGCGTCAAAGAGGTACTCACATTGGAAGGCTTTATTTCATTCCTCCCGAACTGTGAGTTGTATTACTTGAGAACTCTGCTTAATTATGTTAGGGGACCAGAGAGTTATGTTGACATCAGAACAGTAAACAATGTTGTCTATCCAACATATAAGGATGCTTGCTATGCTATGGGTTTATTAGATGATGACAAAGAGTACATAGATGCAATTAGAGAGTCAAGCCAATGGGGAACAGGAAGCTATCTACGGAGACTTTTTGTAACTTTATTATTGTCAAACCAGTTATCCAGGCCAGAATTTGTTTGGAAAAATACATGGGAATATCTGAGCGATGATATCTTACATACTCAGAGAACTTTACTTCAAAAACTAGGTATTTTAAATAATCGTCATGAATGTATTAACTTTATTTATGCATATTAAACACGAAAATATGCTGTTATATTCTTGGTTTTTGTTTTCTACATATACTAACATATTGTTAAACATGACAGAGTTGGTATTGTCTGAGGAAGAGCTTCAAAGTTTTGCTTTGGTCGATATACATTCATTATTACAAAGCAATAATAGGAGCTTGAGTGATTTTCAAACTATGCCTCAACCTGACATGTCATTGATAGCTCAGCGTCAAAATAGGCTCATTTATGACGAGTTAAATTATGATAGGGTATCTTTGGCACAAGAACATACTCAATTGATGTCAACCATGACTTCAGAGCAGAAAGCAATATATGACAAAATCATGAAAAGAGTTTTTGACAATGAACATGGATTATTTTTTCTCTATGGTTACGGTGGATCAGGGAAGACCTATATATGGAGGGCTTTGTCAGCAGGTTTAAGATCACAAGGATATATTGTGTTAACAGTAGCATCAAGTGGAATAACTGCTTTGTTGATCCCAGGAGGAAGAACCGCACATTCAAGGTTTGCAATACCTATAAATGTCGATGAAGATTCAACATGCAGTATAAAGCAAGAAAGTCAACTAGCAGAGTTAATAATTAAGACAAAACTCATCATTTGGGATGAAGCACCAATGACCCATAAGCATTGTTTCGAAGCAGTTGATAAAACTCTAAGAGATGTCATGCGGTTCAGTGATGAAAGAAATATAAATCTTCCTTTTGGAGGAAAGGTTGTTGTTACAGGTGGAGATTTCCCAGATTCTCCCTGTGATTCCAAAAGGTACTAGACAGGAGGTTGTTCATGCTACCATAAACTCATAATACCTTTGGAATAACTGTGAGGTGCTAACATTGAGTACTAATATGAGACTACTAAGGGGCAGTTTAGCATCTGATGTTCAACAAAGAAAGGAATTTTCAGATTGGGTTTTGGAAATTGGTGATGGAAAACATGGTAACAAAGAATGATACTGGACATAACGATTCAGATACTGATGATGTTCTCATAAAGTCCTCTGGTGACTCAATACCAAGTATTGTTCAAGCAACATATCCATCATTCTTTCAAAATATGAGTCATGCATCGTTCTTTCAAGATAGAGCAATATTGGCACCAAGGAATGAGACGGTGGACGTGATAAATAATTATATGTTGTCATTGGTTCCTGGTGAAGAGAGGACTTATTTGAGTTTAGATACTCCTTACTCAGTAAATTCAGATGCTGATACCCCAGATAATGTGCACACTCCAGAGTTTCTAAATACTATCACAACTTCTGGCCTACCAAATCACATTCTCAAACTGAAAGTTGGAGTCCCGATCATGTTATTGCGAAATATAGATCAGTCTTCAGGATTGTGTAATGGAACTCGACTAATTGTTACCAAGATGGGCAAATATGTCATTGAAGCCAAAGTCATATCGGGAAGCAATATTGGTGATAAAGTTTATATACCTAGGTTGTCACTCATACCTTCTGATATCAGAATACCCTTCAAGTTTCAAAGAAGGCAATTTCCATTGACAACTTCATTTGCAATGACTATTAATAAAAGTCAGGGTCAATCTTTAAACCACGTTGGAGTATACCTTCCACAGCCTGTCTTCTCACACGGACAACTATATGTTGCTATTTCAAGAGTTACATCGAGAAAAGGCTTGAAAATCATGGTCACAGAAGATGAAGGTGCATACACGAACGAAACGTCAAACGTGGTATACAAGGAAGTATTTCAAAATCTGTAACCCATAAGATTGGATAAATAAAGTAGTTGCTTTGTGGCTTAATTTGGTTTATATCAATATTGGTAGACTCAGTGGATTTTTTTTTATTCTTGCAATACCAACAAAGCCTGCTGCCAAAACTTACTAAATTGTTTACATACATTTTACTATTGTATATGTACAACAAACCAACTTATGCGTAATTACCAATCCAATAGTATGGATTCATAAAGGATTACTGCCTTACGATCACTAACAATACATTAAAGACCACAATTAGTAGAAAGTTTGTTTGTGGCTCTAAAACCTCAAACCTGTTGTCTATATTATCATATCACCAGTGCAATTAAATATTGTAGCGATCTTATTTGCGTTCGGGAATATGCTGTGATTAAAAAAATGCCAATCATAATGCGCTAACTGTTCAACAAATGTATGTAAAGTAACATATATAAGATGCATAGAAATTTATACACAGTACATCATAATATATATATATATATATATATATATATATATATATGTCTTAGTCATTGATTACTAATGGTTCATACAGCATTTAAAGGAAAACATAAGAAACCGCAGTCGAACTACTAAGTTTGAAGTCACGTAATCATAAACCTATCATACATTGTTACTCAATCAGTCAACACTGACTGAAATACCAAGTTCAAAAAAACTGATTACAGATTCAAAATACACAGTCCCACTAAGCAACAAAAGAAGACCAGATTAATTATACTACCCCCTAGATTATGGTCATCCTCATGAAAGCCTCATTAGACCTATGAGAGAATCTAATGTGTTGACCAATTGGTAAATCTGTCTTTTTTGCAAATTCATACCAACCATGCCCAAATAGGCATTGATTTGTTCTTGCTTCTTTATCAGGATGAACATCATACCACAGTAAATTCCAGCTGTCAAGGTCTCCAGAAGGAAGCATGATATTAACGTTGGTTGGCTTTCCAAAGAAACCATCGCTTCACAATTACGAATTTGGAATGTCTTCAGAATAGCACATCGATTGATAAAATTATGACAACTTATAAATTAGTAAAGAATTAAGATAAAACAACTTTTAAAATAAACAATGGTAATACAGATTTACCAGTGGTTGTGTACCAGTGAACGATTTTGATATCTTCAGTAAACCACGATTGTGTGCTCATTGACCACAACATGTTCAACATCCACAAGTCCTCCTTTATGACTGCAAGTCAGTGGTTTTTCGTTGTTGTCTACGATACTAAGTTCAAATCTTGAATCAGCCGTGTATTTGAAGAAGAGGAGGTCACCCAATTTAAACCCACAATTTGCAGACACGTCTTTCCACCCATCTTCAAGCCATATTTCCTTCCCATAAAAGACCCACTGAACGACTATAGCAGCCCCATTGTCACAATATATAGTTAAAGGGTTACCCAACTGTTGCCTATACATCTTCACGAACTCCTTATTTAACTTCTGCAAAATTTACATGCAAACACGATGTGTTCGAAGTTACATTTATCATATAAAACAACAAATTTTAACATACATTAGATTAGTATAGAGTGCTATTACTTAAATGTTAACTCTCTAATACAAATAGGTGACAATAATTACCATTCTGTTGAAGTATTCCTCTTTCATTAATGGCTTGAAAAATTGTGTTGGAAAGTTGACATTTGGGTCCAAAGGAGATAGCTTCTCAAGTCCACAGGGTTTGAAGAATGAGACAACAAACGCCGAGTCTCCAATGTATTGGAACAAGATCACATCTCTGTAAGTTGGTTCGTAGTCACATGAAAATTCAGACCACCCTCTATCTAGCCATACTGCGTTGTCCACTTTTTTAAATGCAACATTTGTTTCAATCCCTAACGAAGTTTTCATCCTCATAGGATTTGTTAAATTATGACCCCACATTGTGACAAACCTATGTGGAATTATCTGCATAACATACATTGATCTCAATATAAACAATCTTTTTGAAAGGTATTCACATAAAATACACAGGTATTTTGAAACAACCATTTAAAATTAAAGTAGTAGCAGTAAGGCTTTTATTATACTCACAATGTGATCTTCCCCTGGGTTTTTGTAAATCACAGCAAAGTAGTCCATTACCTTCTGATCTTAAATGTCCCTACATTCAACGATATTAAAAGAACGTGTTTTTAATTCCATATTCAGCTGGAAACTCGATCCAATAACTGTGTTACAACATTTACGTAACATATCTACAGCACCACTAAAAATGTAATATATATTGCTTTTCAAGTAAACCTAATATGAACAAAAACATACTTCTGTATTTTATCAATTATTATTCATGAGCACCATACTTTAGAATCAAATTAACAAAATGTAAGCAATCTAATCCTATTAAACATTAGAACATAAGTTGTAAAGAAAAATGCTTAAACCATTGTCGTTTATAGTTTCAATTTACATTTTCAACTCAACAGATCAATCCAATATTATTCTTAAATAAGCTATATTCACAAGTAAAAACACCAGCAAACATATGTATTGGATTTCAAGTAGAACAAATTTACATAAATATGGCACCACTGTCATCGTTACTATAAATCTGGACAGAATATATTAGGGATAAATCTGGACAGAATATATCAGGGATTCGTCAACGTGAGTCCTATTTGCAGTGTTAATTCATATTAAACATAGGAAAACCAGGCTTTGCGAATGCTAAGTGATTATTTAAGAGGCCTTACCTATGATTCGTTTAAATCTGATATATCAGTTGAGATCGTAGATCCACCAACATAACTTTGAACACTTTAAGAACAGGGCAACACGTATATCGTTGAGGAATCTGCTGACACCATTTTACTTCCAGTAAGCCTTACAAGTAATGGCGCTGGAACCCTAAACTAGCGCTGGAAAGGATGGAAGAATGGCGCTGGAGAGGAAATACCCAAAGCAGCGTTGCAAAACAGGGCAAAAAGCACGAAAACCCCTATTTTTACAAGGCCATTATTAAATGCACCCCACCTGGTAGGTACACCCCCCAATTTGTGAATTTTCCAAAATACCCCCTGAAAAAAAAAGTAATTTTTTTTTTAATTCTGAATATTTTACCAGAAATAATAAATTCCGGTATAGGAAATTACAATTTCCGGTATACAAATTTGTATACCGGAAATTGTAATTTCCGGTAACATCACGTTTCCTGGAAGAGCTCGACGTCCCCAATGTCTGCGAGCTCGACGTCCCCAATGTCTGCGAGCTCGACGTGCTAAACCTGAACGCTTCTTTTGTCCCCAAAGTCACGTTGACCTCGACGTCGAGCTCTCCATTCGCACATCTGCGAGCTGCAGCAGCCAATCGCAACGAAGCGCAGCTTTCAAACACAAAGGGATACACCTCTACTCAAGACATTTCACGATCCTCTTATGCACTTGGCCTAAGTAATTTGAGGCAAGATTCAACAAATGTGTGACAAAGGGATACACCTCTATTAAATCTTAGTTAGACCAGTCTATGGCCCGCGTGATTGGAAACCATTAAGTCTTTTTTTTTTGTGGTGAATTACTCTATCAATCAATCAATCAATCAATCAATTTCAATTATAGAGAACAATAGGCTGTTCAAATGACTCAATTAGAGCTCTTATATTAATGCCACGTGTTCTTTTTTAGGGTAAATTTGTCTTTTTATTAGCTGATTCAAAATTTGAACCCTCATTATACCCAAAAAAAATAAAAAAAAATTCAACCATCGATCTTATCTTTCTCCCGATCTCCCTCCTTTCTTCCTGCTCCATCTTCTCCTTCCATCTTTCTCTTCCTCCTCCCTTCACACCACCAAATTCGCCCCCTTATTTATTTCTTCACCATTTTCTTCATCCTTTTCTTCACCATTTTATTATTCTTCTTCTTCTCCACTGTTACGGAAAAAAAACCTTCACTCTCTCCCATTTTCTTCAAATCGAACAGACCGGTTCTGCTTCTTCTTCTTCTACATTTCTGAGACTACTCCATTTCTGCATTTTCTAGGCTAACTCGGTGAGAATCATTTCCAACTGCTTCTCGACAGCTATTCACACCTGTCGAGATCAAGCTCAAGCTGTTGGTCCTCAACCTGTCGAGATCAAGCAGTTCACAACCTCCATCTTCCTCGAATCCTTGGAGAAGATAAAGACATGCATCTTCTCCCTCCAGCTTCGTCACCATATGAGAAGCAACTCACACTTTTCCATCTGACAACTGAGGAGCATTGATCTCGACAGGTTGAGCTTGATCTCAATACAGCCGAGATCAAGCCTGCCGTTGGTCCTCAAGTTGTCGAAATCAAGATTGATCTCGACAGTGAGCTTGGTCTCGACAGTTGAGCTTGACATGAAGTCGCTGATATCGGCTGACTATTCACACTGCCGAGATCAAGCTCAAGCCGCTGGTCCTCAACCTGTCGAGATCAAACTCAAGTTGCTGGTCCTCAACCTGTCGAGATCAAGCTTGATCTCGACAGTCTCCAGATCAAGCTCAAGCTGTCGAGTCCTCAAGCAGTCGAAATCAAGCTTGATCTCGGCCAGTTGAGCCTGATCTCGGCAGGTTGAGCTTGACATGAAGCTGTTGATCTCGCCAACTATTCACACCTGCTGAGATCAAGCTCAAGCTGTTGGTCCTCAAGCTGTCGAAATGAAGCTTGATCTCGACATGTCGAGCTTGATCTCGGCAAACCAAGACAACTATCTATTGGAGCATGAAGACCCATCACAATCAGGCTGTCGAAATAAATAATGTGAATAGCGGAATGGTGAGATTTTTCACCTTCTTCACTTCTCGGTTTGGGTTTTTCATTCTATGGTATGCTTTTTATCTATTTTGGGTTTCAATGTTTTTCTTCATCTTTGTTTCTTCTTCTTCTTCTGCCTATTAATCTTCTTTTCTTTACGATGCTTATTTATATTTTCTCGGTGTTTGCAAGTAATAGAAGAAGCAACTCACACTTTTCCATCCGAGGCGAGGAGCATTGATCTCGACAGGTTGAGCTTCATCTCAACTCACGAGATCAAGCTCAAGCTGATGATCCTCAAGTCGTCGAAATGAAGCTTGATCTCGGACACCAAGACAACTATCTATTGGAGCATGAAGACCCATCACAATCAGGCTGTCGAAATAAATAATGTGAATAGCGGAATGGTGAGATTTTTCACCTTCTTCACTTCTCGGTTTGGGTTTTTCATTCTATGGTATGCTTTTTATCTATTTTGGGTTTCAATGTTTTTCTTCATCTTTGTTTCTTCTTCTTCTTCGGTTCCTATTAATCTTCTTTTCTTTCTGATGCTTATTTATATTTTCTCAGTGTTTGCAAGTAATAGAAGAAGCAACTCACTTTTCCATCTGAGAACTGAGGAGCATTGATCTCGACAGGTTGAGCTTCATCTCAATCTGTCAAGATCAAGCTCAAGCTGTTGGTCCTCATGCTGTCGAAATCAAGATTGATCTCGACAGACTGAGCTTGGTCTCGACAGGTTGAGCTTGACATGAAGCTGTTGATCTCGACAGCTATTCACACCTGTCGAGATCAAGCTCAAGCTGTTGGTCCTCAACCTGTCGAGATCAAGCTTGATCTCGAAAGGTTGAGCTTTATCTCGAGCTGATTCAAAATTTGAACCCTCATTATACCAAAAAAAAATAAAAAAAATTCAACCATCGATCTTATCTTTCTCCCGATCTCCCTCCTTTCTTCCTGCTCCATCTTCTCCTTCCATCTTGCTCTTCCTCCTCCCTTCACACCACCAAAATCGCCCCCTTCTTTATTTCTTCACCATTTTCTTCATCCTTTTCTTCACCATTTTCTTCTTCTTCTTCTTCTCCACTGTTACGAAAAAAAACCTTCACTCTCTCCTATTTTCTTCAAATCGAATAGACCGGTTCTGCTTCTTCTTCTTCTACATTTCTGAGATTGCTCAATTTCTGCATCTTCTAGGCTAACTCGGTGAGAATCGTTTCCAACTGCTTCTCGACAGCTATTCACACCTGTCGAGATCAAGCTCAAGCTGTTGGTCCTCAACACGTCGAGATCAAGCAGTTCACAACCTCCATCTTCCTCGAATCCTTGGAGAAGATAAAGACATGCATCTTCTCCCTCCACCTTCGTCACCATATGAGAAGCAACTCACACTTTTCCATCTAAGAATAATATCGTGGATGTGAAAATGGTAGACAATTGATGAGTTGGATATTTGATGCCCGTGTAATGCATCACCAAGTTCCTATCCTTTTTGGGATTGTTATCTGTTCAGGTCATTTGTCTTTTTGGATTCCAAGTATGTACTTAAATTATATATCGAACTACTATGACTTAGTTTTCATATAACAAACAATGGGATGTAATATTAAGTTTGTATGTTGGCTTCCATATGACATATATGTGCTATATCGTTTCACTATCGGTCTGCACAAATGTTTTTTAATTGTTACACAACTTGAATTACAAACCCTACTGTTGGTTTGAGAGGTATGGAGTATAGTTAAGATTTTATTTTTGAAGTATTTCCATCGAGTATCAAATGTATAAACACAAGCCAGGATCTACAGATTGTTTTGAACAAATAAATAATTTCAATCACACTATAAGTAATTGGTGATTGAAAGTATTATCATTTTGACGGACATTGCCCCGTGCATCGCACGGGTTGTCGTCTAGTTTCTTTGTAATTGCAAAATACTCATTGATCAACAATTCTTTGAAGCATATTGTTTCTTCAAACCACTTATTGATTTCGCAAGTGTAGCACGTTGGAAATCTGTATATTGATCCTTGATGAAAATATGAATTGTTCTATGAAATATACCTGTGTTATAAATTGCGAAATACTTCTTTGTAGACAACGTTCGAAGTGATGTTTGTATCTTGACCTTGACTATCAGTCAGTAATATCTTCAATCCATTTCTTGATGTGACTCTTGATATGGCAACATACAATTGGCCATGTGAAAATACAGATCAAGGAAGATAGACTCCAACATGCCTTAAAGATTGTCCTTGGCTTTTATTAATAGTCATTGCAAATGAAAGAACCAAAGGAAATTGCCTTCTTTGAAACTTAAAAGGAATCCGTTTATCTGAAGGGATCAAAGAAAGTCTAGGTATATGCACAACATGACCAGTTTTACTTCCTGAGAGTATCTTCGCCTGGACAATGTATTTCCCCATTTTTGTGATTGTTAGTCTAGTTCCATTGCACAAGCCCAAAGACTGATCTATGTTTCTGAGCAACATGACAGGAACTCCTACCTTTAGTTTCAAGACATGATTTGGAAGCCCTGAAGCAGCAAGTGTGTTTAAAAATTCAGGAGTATGGATGTCATTTGCTTGAAAAGAATCCAAGTCGGGTGAATAAGGACTATCAAAACTCAAATAGGTTCTCATCACCAGGAAGCAAGGATAACATATAATCATTGATTTTATCAACAACATCATTTGTAGGAGCTAATATTGCCCTATCCTGGAAAAAAGATGGATTGTTCATGTTATCGAAGAAAAATGGGTAAGTTTCATGAACAATAGATGCAATTGAGTCACCATTACTTCTTATTAGTAAATCTTGTGGAATTTGAATAGTCATATTGACATCATCTACTTTTCCAATTGTACCATCACCAACACTTAAGACCCAGTCTGAAAATTGCTTTCTTTTCTCAACATCAGAATCTATATTGGTGGAAAGGAGTCTCATGTTTGTAGTTAAAGTCATGACCTTGCAAGAATCCCAAAGATATGAGGAGTTAACATAAGCATGAACCACCTCTTGCCTTGTCCCTTTAGGTATAACAGGTAAAATTTGTCTGAAATCTCCCCCAAAAACTACTACCTTACCTCCAAAAGGTAGAGTGAGATCTCCACCATTAGAAAACCGAAGAATATCTCTGAACGTTCGATCAACAGCTTCAAAACAATGTTTATGGGTCATTGGTGCCTCATCCCAAATAATCAAATCTGCTTTTGCTATTAATTCTGCAAGGGGACTGCCTTGTTTAATGTTACAAGTTGAATCTTCATCAACATTTATAGGAATAACAAACCTAGAATGTGCGCTTCTACCACCAGGAATCAATAAAGAAGCTATTCGCTGTAAGCAACAAATAAAAACAATACCTCCTTTGATCTAATGGCAAAGCCAAAGCCCTCCGGATATAAGTTTTCCTGTTCCACCATATCCATAAATAAAGAAAAGACCAGGATTCTTGGTCATAATCACTGTCATAATTGTTTCATAAACGTTCTTTTGTTCAAATTGGTCATTGTTGACATTAATTGTTCAAGCTCCCTAGCCAAAGACTCCTATCATAATTTAACTCATCACATATCAACTTGTTTCCTATGAGCTATTAAGGACATATCCGTTGTGGCATTGAAGGGAAATCTGATAGGCTTTGGTTATCACCCCGCAACATTTCAATGTCTCGCCAATGCAAAACTTTTCAACTCCTCAATAGACAATTGCAACCGCAAGTTTTGAATATGAAATCTTTCAAATAAGCATGACTACGTAAATGATGACATCAAAAAGTAACTAAACAATTTCATGAAAAAGAACAAATTAGACATATAGGATGAGGTAAACTTTGTTTAATAATATTTTGTATATGTTAAATGATATTAGTGAAAGGGAAAATAAAGACCTTCAAAACGAAGAAGAGTTCTTTGCCTATGCAATATGTCGTCGCTCAAGTATTGCCAAGTCTTTTCCCAAACAAATTCAGGCCTGGATAGTTGATTGGAGATTAATAAAATGGTAAATAATCTCCTCAAATAACTCCCGGTACCCCAACCGCTGCACTCAATTATTGCATCCACATACTCTCTGTCATCATGTAACAAACCCATGGCATAACACGCCTCTTTAAAGGTTTTATGCTGATATCCATTCACTCTCTTTATTTGTTCATAACTCTCAGGCCCCTTTACGTAGTTCAAGAGAGTCCTTAAATAGTATATCTCACCAGATCCAGGTGGTACAAAATGAAGTCTTCCTATTGCAAGCCCCTTCTGACGAGTCACCCATTCATGTTTAGTATCCTTCCAAACAAATTTAAGAGGGAATTGGGTGTAAGTCAACCTCTTTGCATCTGGATATATCTTGTTTGCATTCATCCATGCCAAGAATTTTGTGTTGTGAATGTTTTTCCTGTTGACAACATGGTCAATTGACTCATCATCGTCAAATATAACAAACTGCTCATTTGGCAAATGGAAAGTCAATCTTTCAACGGTGGCTCTGTAGTGGATGTCAAAGCTAAAAATTCTCCAAGAAGCCTCACATGACGATAAATATCTACAATCATAGTACATCTTGATTTCATCAACATCACTGTCACAATTTCCACTATTATAGAAAGTGGCGGTAACACGATCATGGCCCTTATTGACATATTTAAAAAGGTATTTTATAGACCGAGACTGATTGCACCACTCAACATTGATGTGAGCATTGAACTTCAACAGTAAATATTTATTATAAGGGACGACATAGCGATTGTCCAAATAAGATTCACCTTTTTGAACAGTGACACCATTATCCCTCCATCTATATATTGGATATCCATCTGAATCAATAGTAGTGACATCAGCATATTTTTTTGGGAAATATTTTGTACACTTGCCATTTTGCATACATGGAGACTTTGGATTTTGAATTCCGCATGGACCATGAAGCATAAGTGAAGAAACAATGTCAAACAATTGAGGATCCAAATCCTTATCTGGAAGTTCAGCAGATATTATCTTGTCTATGTCATGAGGATGTATAGAACTCGAATGAGAGCCAAGAAATACCAATATATGAGCATGTGGTAAACCACGTTTTTGAAACTCAATGGTGTATATAACTGGATAAAGAAGATCAATTATGTTAAGAAATTTCATATATTATGATCAATAAATAAATGTAAAAATGATATATACATACCTGCTCTAACATTGCCAAATATTTTGCCTTTTTTTATTTCCTTTAGCAGTTGATTCAGCTTTATCTTGAAAAGTCGACTAACTAAATCAGGACGGTCTTGAGATCTAAGACCGTTCTTATGCAAATGACGGTGAGTTCAGCCATTTATGATTGCGTGTAAAAGTTATAAATAAATCCGGATATCCAGCCCAACTACAGATTGCCATAGCATCCTGATAATTTTGAAACATATATCGAGCACCACCTGTAAAAGAAGAAGGAAGGACAATTCTTCGACCTACAGTCGAAGGGCTAGTTTCTCCTCTAAGTATTGCCTCTGTAAGACCCCTGTACATTTCAGCCCTTAACTGTTTTTGATGACTTCTAACCCATCTCAAGCGTGAAGATTCGATCATGCTATAAGCATCAACCAAGAACTGTTGAAATAAACGTCGAGCATGCAAGAGAAGTGATTGTTCAGTGTCTCTATGTTGTATTCTCAGATGCAAACCACTCTCTAAGAGTAATTCTTTGTCTTTTAATTGAAGGTGCATTTGATTCCTCACTGAACTGAATGTCATCTCTGAAACCATCTTCACCTCGAATGAAAATCAATGGATATTGTAATGGCAAATAGGAAGGCTCAAAGACGGAGATCCGCTTTAACACCCCTGACATAGTCTCAACAATAATATCCCTTTCAAAATCTGTAGAATCAAAATCCCCAACAATTAAAGCAGCAACTTCAGAAGCATGAGGAATATTGTATCTTCGACCATCACGACCCCTTTTTCCGAGCAATCTTAGACTCAATGTTGGGGCATTTGTATCATGAATCTTGTCCCGTATAATCCTATATATTTGCGCATATGGATTATAAGTGTCGAGGAGCTGCTTTAAATCAGCAACGATCTCTGAACTCAAAGATGATGAAGTGCCCTCCATTCTGCATGCCAAAAAAAAGAAGACCAAAATTAAGCCCTAATAAAGGAACAACATACAATAAAAAATATGTATGATAAAAATGGGAAAAATACCTTACGACAGACATTCTATTAGTGATTTCATTTTCAGTATCATAAATGTATATGTATGATAAAAATGGGAAAAATACCTTACGACAGACATTCTATTAGTGATTTCATTTTCAGTATCATAAATGTATAATTGAGCAAACTTAGACCCACTCCCAGGCATAGGCAGCAAGCTTCTAATTCGATGGTAATTTTCACCGTTCATTACAAACATGGGAGCAGCTCTACCATCGTTTAGTGTGTTATAAACTTTACCACCCATGGAGGTAAAAGCAAACATGCTATTGAATGATATGATATTGTCCAAAAAATATTTGCTTTTTTTATCATTCTTATAAAATAAATCCTTCAATAGTTGGGGAGGTTCCTCGTAATTAGGAAGCACAATCCTGCCATGCATACAACACATGCTAAATCGTGGTTGGGTGGCATGATAACTTTTTTGAATTCTCTCTTTAAACCACATTGATGAACCACAATGTTCACATAGGCAGTCCAAGTCTCCAGTGTCATAGTATTGGGAGGATCCATCTTGTGGAGGAAAAAGAGATAGAAAATGTCAAACAATTATTTTCCAAATCATATAGAAATATCTTGTGGTAGAGAAAATTAAATTGTTGCATCATTAGAAGCATGTGTGGAATAATTACCGATAGAATGGCCCATAGGTGTATCATCCAAGAGACTACTTGGGTGGGCATGTATAGGATTTTCAAGGATGGCATCTTGGTGAGCTATTGAAAAGCACAATAAATTGTGTAACCAATTAATATATGACAAAGAAAATAACAACAAAGGGAAATATGCCATGTGTAATGAGTAACCTATAATCTGTGTATTAGTTGGTGAACCCCGATTAGCAATTGTTCCATCTTTAAGAACAAATCTCCCTAGACCAACGACCCTAACACAAGGCTGAAATACTGATGGGCCATGATCATTCAAAGAAGGAATGGGGTCAAGTGTCTCATTGCAAATTAGTTGGTCATCACTTAAAGGGCTACTACCTGAGAAATGAAATTGAATAATAGATAAAAGATAATTATTACTGTAGGACAACACAAATAATGAGAGAAGAATTAATATGGGTCGAAGAACCTGTCCCGTGCTTGTAGGAATGAAGTATGGCAAGTGATCCATTTTTAAGAATAAATTTCCCTGGACCAAGGAACACACCACGTGCCGTTGATAATAATGTGGGAACATGAGTTAAAGAAGCATGGGGGTCAAGTATTTCATGGCATATTAGTCGGCCATGACTTGAATGACAACTCCCTGAGGAATAAAGATAAATAGTAATCAATGTGTTAACTAACCGAAGACAAAGTGACGTTTGCATGTTAATGCATTTTAGAATTTGAAAATGTATATAAACTCACGGGGCTGAAGGGGAACCAAAGATGATGTATGTGGTTGTTGAGTATCCCGAAGTTACTTTCCATGGTCAGAGAATGCAAGGTTGTTAAGAGACCACAACCATGAGAAAGATTAAGAAATTGATAATGAGATGAATTAAATAATTAAGATCTTAGGATGAAGAATCAGTTTTAATTCCTCTCCTTGGATTGGTGTGTTATATGTGATACTGTACTTGATCCAAAGATCAAGACGTCAGGATGATATTAGTAACTGAGTTAGTAACTGACGTCAGGATGATATTGGAAATCTTTTAGCTTGATCAAAGGTGAAAATCCAAAAGATTTTGATGGATAAATACCAATGATAACCAAGCCACATGTAGATACCACCGGTCCAAAATTTTTTACAAAAGATGCTAATGATAGAAATCTAGATACCACCGCCCCAATTGCCCAATGAATGCAGAGGAAACAATAAATGGAAGTGTATGAAAATGGTTTTGCAACACATGGCAATAAAACTCTTGGTATTGAAGTTCTCGACAGAACTCTTGGTGTTGAAGTTCTCGACAGAACTCTTGGTGTTGATCTCGACAGAACTCTTGGTGTTGATCTCGACAGAACTCTTGGTGTTGAAGTTCTCGACAGAACTCTTGGTGTTGATCTCGACAGAACTCTTGTTGTTGAAGTTCTCGACAGAACTCTTGGTGTTGATCTCGACATAACTCTTGGTATTGAAGTGACAACTCTTGGTGTTGATCTCGGCAGAACTCTTGGTATTGAAGTTCTCGACAGAACTCTTGGTGTTGAACTTCTCGACAGAACTCTTGGTGTTGAAGTTCTCGACAGAGTGTTGAAGTTTTCGACAGAGTGTTGAAGTTCTGGACAGAACTCTTGGTGTTGAAGTTCTCGACAGAACTGTTGGTGTTGAAGTTCTCGACAGAACTCTTGGTGTTGATCTCGACAGAACTCAGTTTTAATTCCTCTCCTTGGATTGGTGTGTTATACGTGATACTGTACTTGATCCAAAGATCAAGACGTCAGGATGATATTAGTAACTGATATTAGTAAATGAGTTAGTAACTGACGTCAGGATGATATTGGAAATCTTTTAGCTCGATCAAAGGTGAAAATCCAAAAGATTTTGATGGATAAATACCAATGATAACCAAGCCACATGTAGATACCACCGGTCCAAAAAATTTTCCAAAAGATGCTAATGATAGAAATCTAGATACCACCGCCCCAATTGCCCAATGAATGCAGAGGAAACAATAAATGGAAGTGTATGAAAATGGTTTTGCAACACATGGCAATAAATGGCGGGTGGGAAGACAATGATTTTGAATGACAGCAAACAATGACATCATGAAATAAGATTTATCACAGAAATGAGAAAATATAATGTCTTCAACCATTGGCTCATGAGAGGGGCAATAATCTTACAATTGGCTCGATATCATGACAGAAATGAGAAAGATAGACTGCTGATAAATTCGGACATCTGTAAGTGAAAGAATGGCATAAGAAATATATATGAACTTTAACGGTCCATCATCCGGTAGTTAAATTTGTTAGGAGAAAGAAATCCCTGGTAAATTCTTGTTCTAATTTCCTTGTTTAATGCTTTCTTATGCCATGCAGTGATTTCTTCACTTCTATTCCAAGGCATTCCATGGAGATGGATCAGAGACAAATCGACATCCACGATCAAGAGATAAAGGAGCTACAGCATCTCATTGAGAGACTATTCTTATTGCATGATGATGTAGACAAAGAACATAAAACGTTGAGGGAAATGATTTACCAACTCGAGGAAAGAGCACTGAATATTGAGGTTGATTCCATTGAGCAGGAGGAGAAAGATAAAGAAATAAAGAAAGAACTTACCAACCTCAAAGAACAACTAAAGCAACTAAAATGCGATGGTGTTTATGAAGATGTCTTTATTTTGTACCAATGGCAGTGGCAATGATAGCTTCACTTATAATGAAGATAATGTGAAAGAAAATTAAAATGATCATTGTATTCGAATGTAATCCATGTTACATGCATGTTGCGACCTTGTCTTTAAATTATCAAATAATTTCTCCATTAATGTAGAGTGGAATTAAATGGCAACTTCATGTGATTTGCTCCCAAAAGTTTTTTTTTTGTTTGGAAATTTGCTCCTTAAAGTTAAACTTGACAACTTGATTATCCACCACCCCCTATAATTGAAATAAGATACTTATCCAAGAATAGGTCCAACTAAGATGTGCTAGGGCAATTGAAAAGAAAATAGCATAGGAGTAGGAGAGAATGGGGCATGGTTTATTTTGTGACAATTGGTTTAAAGTGTCTCATTGGTTCCTCATACAACCATTCCTATTAAACATGAAGAAGGCATGAAGTAGGCATAAGAGAACCTTGAAATAAACTTTTTTTTAATAGAATATAGTAGGAAAGTCATTAGATTAATTTACACTTTATATCATGATAAGGAATAGGAACGCATAATGAAAAGGGAAAAAATATGGTAAGTTTTATTTTAATATATTTAATTTAATTTCAATTAGTGAGATGGCTAAAGCAATTATCATTAGTTTACAAAGAGAGAGTAGAGGACATTTTAAAAAGCCCTATTAATGTATTTTAAAAGATTACATATAAGACATTCAATCAAATATTCATACAATTTGTGATAGATGCCAAATTAAGCAAAAGAATAGGCAATGTGGGAATTATAAAATATATGTGCATAAATATAAAGGAAGCATAATATTATGTAAAGAGAGCAAAATACACGATGTCCTTATAATAGATAATGAGTGCAAGCAAAATACATCATGCCTTACAAAAAGAGATAATGTCCCTACTAACATTTGGCCGTACAAACAAAAAACAGGGACATGGAGCACATAGGGACCAACAACACGAACTATCCCTTACAAAAAAAGACAATGTCCCTACTAACATTTGGCCCTATAAACAAAAAAACAGGGACATGGAGCACATAAGGACCAACAACACGAACTATCAGATTCTTGTCACGGTCACTGCATTGTTGAAGTCGACATTCATAAACTGGAACCTGAGTTTTTGGCCTTTCCTAAATCGGTTCAGGTCAAGGAAACTCCACCAACTGTTGCCAAGCTTTACTGTGTTATACCCATCCTCTGCAATCAACACGCTGCAAGGAATGTCTATAAAAGGTCCACGCAGAAATAAAGACTGGTATCCAAGCTTGCTCACAAACCTTGCGAAATCATTTTTGAGAGGCTGCACAACACAGTAAAATAAATTACAACTAAAAAAAATGTATAAAACCGGAGAGAACAACAAAGCTAGAACATGCTTAATAAACAAACATGTATACATGAACGGGGAAATATAAAAGCTAACCAATCGTGTTCCAGAGACTGCCTCATGAGACAGGGTGACCTCAAAGAAAATAGGGCGGCCCTTCAAGCTCTTGCTGTGGCAGCATGGGAAATGATGGGGCAGAGCCTCTTCCTGGAAAATTTCAAACCTGAATACGTTGTCACCCAAATAACCCAAATATATAATACGATCGCCAGTAAATTGGTAGAATTTCCTGAGGTTCATCCAACCATGTGTGAGACGTGGAGATGCAGCATTTCTGTTGAAGGCAATTTGGTGACTCTTTCCGTTGATATCGTACAAAATCCAAATAGGACCAAGTTGGGACTGAAACCGAAGGTAGAAATCACCACAGACCTCTCCAAAAGCCTGGAAAAAAATAAACAATGGAGTGAAAAATAAGGAACCCCAGCGTCGAGATTAAGTATCAAATTGGACAGGAAGTTGTTTGATACTAACACAGCCGCTGATGTTATTTGAAAGAAGTAATGGAAATGAATCATCTATATATAATCACACAGAATGACGAAGGAGACAACGTTACTTGAAAAAGAAGACAAATTCGAGAACTTTACCTCGTCATCGAGATGTACAGTCATGAAACCGCCCCTTTCCCTTCCCCGGAGCAACTGTGTGGTGGTATGCATGGGTAGTGTTGGATTTGTCTCTTTATGGAACAAACCCTGAGTGCACGGCGATGGAAATGGAAGTAGGACCACCCCCTCAGTTGTCTCGTTCTATTTATATGACTGCCACATTTGGCTATCCGATAATAATTAAAAAAAAATTAATGAACCCAAAATGGACAATTGGAAAGACAGCGTTTGGTATCATGCAACGATTGGGCCAGGCCAAATGGGAATCATAATTTATCCAATGGGTCTGCCACTTCCCCTAGAAATAGTCGTGTTGATTCAAACACTTGCAGAAATTATGTAGCATGAGTAGGATCAGAAATTAAATATAAGGAAGAGATCAATAGGACATTAAGTTAGATATAAGAAAAATACCAATAAGCATCCAAACATAGTATGTAAACATTGAAACATAAAGTGTAGCCAACATGATTAAAACACACTAAACAAAGCCGCGCGGGCCCAAGAAACAACAGGAACAAAAAATAGAGGTCTAAAGTATCAGATTATTACAGGCCACAAGAACTACAGGGATTATAGCAACCCTAACAAAGATCTTGTCTTCATTTTACAATATTGAAGAGGCAATAATTCATTCATTGCGCTCAACCTTAATGCGTGACATTTTAACAGCCTTGGTGTTAGATCCTTGGGTGCTGCCAAGGCAAATGACATCCTCAATTTGGGGTCTCTTGCTCATCAATTTCTTTGGTAGGAGTCAAATGAGCATTAGATAGAGGAGCATCAACCCGGGTAGTTGAATTGTCATCTCCAATGGAAGCCTATGATTCATAAAAAAGGGTATCAATCTTCCACCACAACTAAAAGAAATAACTAAATAACATAATAAAGAAAAGGATGTATAAAGAAGCACCCCGGAGTTCTGGGAGGACAAAGAGTCATGAGTGGCATCTAAGGAAGCTTCCCCTTGAGAGTTGGATATCTAACCAATGAAAACGGATATTGTAATATGTGTACTGCACATAATAGAAGTGTAGCCATGTATAGATACAGTCTGTATGAATGGCACCTGTATATCATGGAGAGTTATGAACTGTTGGATGACATTAGCGTCATTAGATAACCGCTTCACAGTATAACTTTGCCAACCTTGGCGAATGTTAGCAGTACTGACTTCAATTTTGAAGAGAAATTGTTTATCCAAGAACACGTTTAATTCAGAAGGCCATAGAGTGTCTTGAGTGGACTATAAAATAAGAACACATTATATATATATGTAGAACCAAGCCTTTTTAACTAAAAAGGAGATGCCAATGCATAAGCTGTTACCTTGTCAGTCACGGCAACCAAATCCTTTGCAACCCTTCCAATAAAATTAGACACCAAACGATCAAATAAAATGAAAGTGGAGGATCCTGTGTTGTCAATCACCGTAACATGCAGTTTGAACCTACAGTTTCTTGAATTATCAGTAGTTGTATTGTAAGGAACAACATCAACTATACACAGTACACCAAATTACCTGGGCATTGCAGTAACAATCCTCTTGCAAGTATCACAGTAATATTTATTTCCAATTTTGCAAGCCCTATGGGCACACTTTGTGCAGGATTCATACCACCAGTGATTTTCAGTTTCCATCTCAATAACTCTTGCGAGGACTGATCCAAAACACTCCTAAAAAAGAAGGATCACAGTTGGAATAAAAGTGAGAAATAATGTGAAGTTGTTTATTGTTCTTTCATTTGATGGAAGGCTACAACTAAAGATAACAGATTAACAGAACATAACCTACATCAGACGATTCTATTAGGTCTGATATAGTCATCCTCTTGGTTTGCAATAAATCATCAATTCTTTGAGGATAATCAGAACCACTCATTTGGCTCACTTCCTGAGTTAGGATCACCTGAGAACCATCCATCCTATGATTGAAAATATGGCCATTAGCTTTTATACCCAAAGTAATATTAATATCAGTGGACAAAAACTTTAATAACAAAGGCAACGTACTTTTCTTTATACTCCTGGATTTCAATCAGATCAGCGTTAATGTAGATATGAGTCCCAAACATAGCATTGGATATGCCCATCACACCTATAATTGTTACCAAGAAATAACCAAAGAATCCAATGTATAGGAAGAAAATGGAGAGAGTGATTAAATTTGCAATTGGGATAAAAACAGCCCGAACCATAATATTTTTTCAATTTGCAAAGCTGTAGCACCACTATTACTGGAGTAGAAGGATCATGGTTGGTTAAATATTGATCCATAGTTTCAGCATGATGAGCCCACAAAGTGCATCGAACTCTATTTTGCCTAAAACAAATGCTGGAACTGTCAGTTTAAATTAGATGAACAAAGTATAATGGAAATTATTAATGGAAACTAATAATGTTAAATATAAACAAAAGATCAGACTCCAAATCCTGAAGAACAATGTCAATAAGCTTAGTGCTTTTCCCGTCCCTTTCAATCTCCTTAACATCATCCCTCTCAACAACATGGCCTATGACATCTAAATAAACAAAGCAAATTAAAAAAGAGCTTAGAATCAACACAGCGTCAAAAAACTCTGAAATTTATGATGGACAACTTACCAATTAATCTATCTTCGGTTGGTGATGCAAGGATGTCTGTAAAAGGCACCAGATCGAAATGATTTTTTAAGATATCATGGACATCAATCCTTGTGCACTTAGTGCTCCCCATGAAATTCAGCTTATACCTGTGGGATGTAGTCTTGAATTTGACATCATTTTTAGCAACCAACAAATTTTCAATTAAATAAGCAGCCCCCTCTTGCAGAACATTGCGGAACTTCCCAATTAGAACTTTCCTAATAGATGCATGAATTTTCCCAACCTATGAAGGACAGAAATAAATGGGCAAAAGTGAAGCAAGGATTTTGAAACATAAACAATAAGCGACATCTACAGAAACAAATGAGCAAAAAAATGAAATGTCATTCTTACACTTTCATCAAGCAGCAGCATCTCAACACTGCCGGGTTCAGCAGAGTTTTTGTAGTCAGGGACAATCCAAAGACGTATAACACGGACCTTGAGTCTCCAGTCCACCCTCCCAGGAGCAATGTTTGTGATCAAAGTCACCTTTGATGACATTATGAAATCCTGTAAGAAGAAACAAAAGGAATTAAAAGCATGGACAATAAATATAAATATATTAGAGAAGAGAGGAGCGAGAAGCAGGTGCACAACCTTTGCTATGTTTAAATGATTGCTGTAGCGATGAATTGTGTTTAGCACATACACATATATATGGTGCAATGCATGTGTAAAAGGGTGGAAGAAAACCATTAAAAATATAAACCACGTGGAGGCCTTCGCTAGATTACTTGTTAGATTTATTGAGCGTATACGTAAAATCCTGAACTGATGATATAAGGGAAGTAAAAGCAAGGCATTGGTTAATAAGGGAGGCAGGAGATCATGTAATTGAGGAAATTGAGGCATCACATGATGACAGTATCTATCAAGACACACCATTGGTTGAAACATGAATGATGAAAATCCATATGATTAAGCAAAATCTCTATACCCATGTTTACACACAATAATAATTCATAAAACAAATTAAGCAAAGTGAAACCATTGGGTGATAATGCAAGCCTTAACTAAAACGTGGAAAAGGAAATTGAGGACTTGATTGGAGTTAATTGGTCCACACAATAACAATGGCTGAATGAAAGTAAGCAAAGGGAAGCCATTGGTTGATAAGGGAGTTACTTATGTCGACTGGCGACCTTCCGAGCTTCTTTAGAGCTTGCCAGGCCTCTGCTGACCTGGTGTCTTCGAAACCACAGGGGTTGTTTAGGTCGACTGGCGACCTTTCGAGCTGCTTTTGAGCTTGCCAGGCCTCTATGCTGACCTGGTGTCTTCGAAACCACAGGGGTTGTTTAGGTCGACTGGCGAATTCTGTCGAGATCAACACCAAGAGTTCTGTCGAGATAATCAGCATTCATTTGACAGCTAATGGAATATACACAATCGACAGAACTCTTGGTGTTGAAGTTCTCGACAGAACTCTTGGTGTTGATCTCGACAGAACTTTTGGTGTTGAAGTTCTCGACAGAACTCTTGGTGTTGATCTCGACAGAACTCTTTGTCGAATCTTTTGTCGAACTCCAACTCTAGTGTTAAAGGATGGAGGACTAACTGTCGACAACTTACAAAATGATCTTCTCGTTTAGTAGAATCTGTTGCTGAACTTGAGATGAAAATTAAGTTCGTTAAATAAATGAACTGAACTTGAGCTAAGCATAGCTCGACTCGTTTGGTTCATGAGGTAGCTCGTTTGGTTCCAAGTCGAAGCTTTCTTCCCAATTAAATAAACTTAACTTGAGCTAAGCATAGCTCCACTCGTTTGGTTCATGAGCTAGCTCGTTTGGTTCCAAGTCGAAGTTAGCTAAGCATAGCTCGACTCGTTTGGTTCATGAGGTAGCTCGTTTGTAGAATCTTTTGTGAACTTGAGCTGAAAATTAAGCTCGTTAAATAAATGAACTGAACTTGAGCTAAACATAGCTCGACTCGTTTGGTTCATGAGCTAGCTCGTTTGGTTCCAAGTCGAAGTTTTCTTCCCAATTGTCGAATCATCTTTTTTTTATATTCGATTGTTCCTAATGTCTTTGAGGACCAACATTTTCACACATTTGTCGAAGCTTACCAAGCCTTTATGCTGGCTTGGGGTCTTCGGGACCACGGGGGTCGAGCTGCGAGCGAGCTCACCAAGAGTTCTGTCGATTGTGTATATTCCATTAGCTGTCAAATGAATGCTGATTATCTCGACAGAACTCTTGGTGTTGATCTCGACAGAACTCTTTGTCGAATCTTTTGTCGAACTCCAACTCTAGTGTTAAAGGATGGAGGACTAACTGTCGACAACTTACAAAATGATCTTCTCGTTTAGTAGAATCTTTTGCTGAACTTGAGCTGAAAATTAAGTTCGTTAAATAAATGAACTGAACTTGAGCTAAGCATAGCTCGACTCGTTTGGTTCATGAGGTAGCTCGTTTGGTTCCAAGTCGAAGCTTTCTTCCCAATTAAATGAACTGAACTTGAGCTAAGCATAGCTCGACTCGTTTGGTTCATGAGCTAGCTCGTTTGGTTCCAAGTCGAAGTTAGCTAAGCATAGCTCGACTCGTTTGGTTCATGAGGTAGCTCGTTTGTAGAATCTTTTGCTGAGCTTGAGCTGAAAATTAAGCTCGTTAAATAAATGAACTGAACTTGAGCTAAGCATAGCTCGACTCGTTTGGTTCATGAGCTAGCTCGTTTGGTTCCAAGTCGAAGTTAGCTAAGCATAGCTCGACTCGTTTGGTTCGGGACCACGGGGGTCGAGCTGCGAGCGAGCTCACCAAGCCTTCATGCTGACTTGGGGTCTTCGGGACCAGGGGGTCGAGCTGCGAGCGAGCTCACCAAGTCTTTATGCTGACTTGGGTTTAGGACCACCGGGGTCGAGCTGCGAGAGAGCTCACCAAGCCTTTATGTTGACTTGGGTTCTTCTCACCAAGCCTTTATGCTGACTTGGGTTCTTCGGGACCACGGGGGTCGAGCTGCGAGCGAGCTCACCAAGCCTGTATGCTGACTTGGGGTCTTCGGGACCACGGGGGTCGAGCTGTGAATGAGCACACAAAGCCTCTATGCTGACTTGGGTTTAAGACCACAGGGGTCGAGATGTGAATGAGCACACCAAGCCTCTGCTGACTTGAGGTCTTCGGGACCACGGGGGTCGAGCTGCGAGGGAGCTCACCAAGCCTTTATGCTGACGGGTTCTTCGGGACCACGGGGGTCGAGCTGTGAATGAGCACACCAAGTGAGCTCACCAAGTCTTTATGCTGACTTGGGGTCTTCGGGACCACGGGGGTCGAGCTGCGAGCCTTTATGCTGACTTGGGTTCTTCGGGACCACGGGGTCGAGTCATGCGAGCGAGCTCACTGGCTCAGATCTTTGACACTGGGTCTTGGGACCACGGGATTCGAGCTACGAATAAGCACACCAACCCTCTATGCTGACTTGGGTTTAGGACCACAGGGGAATGAGCACACCAAGCCTCTATGCTGACCTGGGGTCTTCGGGACCACGGGGGTCGAGCTGGGAGCCGGTATGCTGACTTGGGTTCTTCGGGACCACTGGTCGAGCTGCGGCGAGCTCACCAAGCTCAGATCGACTTGGGGTCTTCGGGACCACGGGGGTCGAGCTGCGAATGAGCACACCAAGCCTCTATGCTGACTTGGGTTTAGGACCACAGGGGAATGAGCACACCAAGCCTCTATGCTGACTTGGGGTCTTCGGAACCACGGGGGTCGAGCTGTGAATGAGCACACCAAGCCTCTATGCTGACTTGGGTTTAGGACCACAGGGGTCGAGCTGTGAATTAGCACACCAAGTTAATATTGTTCCTAATGTCGATGAAGAAAATGAAGAAAATGACGGGCAGAAGGCACTGATCTTCTCGTTTTGTAGAACTGAACTTGAGCTAAGCATAGCTCGACTCGTTTGGTTCATGAGCTAGCTCGTTTGGTTCCAAGTCGAAGTTTTCTTCCCAATTGTCGAATCATCTTTTTTTTGTATTCGACGTCACCTTGTATTCCTCATTGAACAGAGGCAAGTCAACGCCAGTTAATATTGTTCCTAATGTCTTTGAGGACCAACATTTTCACACATTTGTCGAATCTTTTGTCGAACTCCAACTCTAGTGTTAAAGGATGGAGGACTAACTGTCGACAACTTACAAAATGATCTTCTCGTTTTGTAGAATCTTTTGCTGAACGTGAGCTGAAAATTAAGCTCATTAAATAAATGAACTGAACTTGAGCTAAGCATAGCTCGACTCGTTTGGTTCACGAGCTAGCTCGTTTGGTTCCAAGTCGAAGTTTTCTTCCCAATTGAGCTGAAAATTAAGTTCGTTAAACAAATGAACTGAACTTGAGCTAAGCATAGCTCGACGCGTTTGGTTCATGAGGTAGCTCGTTTGGTTCCAAGTCGAAGCTTTCTTCCCAATTAAATGAACTGAACTTGAGCTAAGCATAGCTCGACTCGTTTGGTTCATGAGCTAGCTCGTTTGGTTCCAAGTCGAAGTTAGCTAAGCATAGCTCGACTCGTTTGGTTCATGAGGTAGCTCATTTGTAGAATTTTTTGCTGAGCTTGAGCTGAAAATTAAGCTCGTTAAATAAATGAACTGAACTTGAGCTAAGCATAGCTCGGCTCGTTTGGTTCATGAGCTAGCTCGTTTGGTTCCAAGTCGAAGTTTTCTTCCCAATTGTCGAATCATCTTTTTTTTATATTCGATTGTTCCTAATGTCTTTGAGGACCAACATTTTCACACATTTGTCGAAGCTTACCAAGCCTTTATGCTGGCTTGGGGTCTTCGGGACCATGGGGGTCGAAGTTCTCGACAGAACTCTTGGTGTTGATCTCGACAGAACTCTTGGTATCCCTCTTTTTTGTGTCTATGTTTTTTTTACCCTTCAATACAAATAAAGCATCAAAACATGGGCTATAATATTAACATTATAGCCGAATTTAAACTCTTAGCTTGACACAACATATATAACAAAAGGCAGATTCAACTTCCATTACCATAAATCACCAAGCCTTTATGCTGACTTGGGTTCTTCGGGACCACGGGGGTCGAGCTGCGAGCGAGCTCACCAAGCCTGTATGCTGACTTGGCTTTAGGACCACAGGGGTCGAGCTGTGAATGAGCACACCAAGCCTCTGCTGACTTGGGGTCTTCGGGACCACGGGGGTCGAGCTGTGAATGAGCACACCAAGCGAGCTCACCAAGTCTTTATGTTGACTTGGGGTCTTCGGGACCACGGGGGTCGAGCTGCGAGCGAGCTCACCAAGCCTTTATGCTGACGGGTTATTCGGGACCACGGGGGTCGAGCTGCGAGCGAGCTCTCTATGCTAACTTGGGGTCTTCGGGACCACGGGGGTCGAGCTGTGAATGAGCACACCAAGCCTCTATGCTGACTTGGGGTCTTCGGGACCACAGAGTCGAGTCTGCGGCGACTCACCAAGACCAGCTTTGTATCTTTGACTTGGGGTCTTCGGGACCACGGGGGTCGAGCTGCGAGCCTTTATGCTGACTTGGGTTCTTCGGGACCACGGGGGTCGAGCTGCGAGCGAGCTCACCAAGCCTGTATGCTGACCTGGGGTCTTCGGGACCACGGGATTCGAGCTGCGAATGAGCACACCAACCCTCTATGCTGACTTGGGTTTAGGACCACAGGGGAATGAGCACACCAAGCCTCTATGCTGACCTGGGGTCTTCGGGACCACGGGGGTCGAGCTGCGAGCCTTTATGCTGACTTGGGTTCTTCGGGACCACGGGGGTCGAGCTGCGAGCGAGCTCACCAAGCCTGTATGCTGACTTGGGGTCTTCGGGACCACGGGGGTCGAGCTGCGAATGAGCACACCAAGCCTCTATGCTGACTTGGGTTTAGGACCACAGGGGAATGAGCACACCAAGCCTCTATGCTGACTTGGGGTCTTCGGGACCACGGGGGTCGAGCTGTGAATGAGCACACCAAGCCTCTATGCTGACTTGGGTTTAGGACCACAGGGGTCGAGCTGTGAATTAGCACACCAAGTTAATATTGTTCCTAATGTCGATGAAGAAAATGAAGAAAATGACGGGCAGAAGGCATTGATCTTCTCGTTTTGTAGAACTGAACTTGAGCTAAGCATAGCTCGACTCGTTTGGTTCATGAGCTAGCTCGTTTGGTTCCAAGTCGAAGTTTTCTTCCCAATTGTCGAATCATCTTTTTTTTGTATTCGACGTCACCTTGTATTCCTCATTGAACAGAGGCAAGTCAACGCCAGTTAATATTGTTCCTAATGTCTTTGAGGACCAACATTTTCACACATTTGTCGAATCTTTTGTCGAACTCCAACTCTAGTGTTAAAGGATGGAGGACTAACTGTCGACAACTTACAAAATGATCTTCTCGTTTTGTAGAATCTTTTGCTGAACTTGAGCTGAAAATTAAGCTCGTTAAATAAATGAACTGAACTTGAGCTAAGCATAGTTCGACTCGTTTGGTTCACGAGCTAGCTCGTTTGGTTCCAAGTCGAAGTTTTCTTCCCAATTGAGCTGAAAATTAAGTTCGTTAAATAAATGAACTGAACTTGAGCTAAGCATAGCTCGACGCGTTTGGTTCATGAGGTAGCTCGTTTGGTTCCAAGTCGAAGCTTTCTTCCCAATTAAATGAACTGAACTTGAGCTAAGCATAGCTCGACTCGTTTGGTTCATGAGGTAGCTCGTTTGTAGAATCTTTTGCTGAGCTTGAGCTGAAAATTAAGCTCGTTAAATAAATGAACTGAACTTGAGCTAAGCATAGCTCGACTCGTTTGGTTCCAAGTCGAAGTTTTCTTCCCAATTGTCGAATCATCTTTTTTTTATATTCGATTGTTCCTAATGTCTTTGAGGACCAACATTTTCACACATTTGTCGAAGCTTACCAAGCCTTTATGCTGGCTTGGGGTCTTCGGGACCACGGGGGTCGAAGTTCTCGACAGAACTCTTGGTGTTGATCTCGACAGAACTCTTGGTATCCCTCCTTTTTGTGTCTATGTTTTTTTTTACCCTTCAATACAAATAAAGCATCAAAACATGGGCTATAATATTAACATTATAGCCGAATTTAAACTCTTAGCTTGACACAACATATATAACAAAAGGCAGATTCAACTTCCATTACCATAAAGTGCCACCATTACAATGCTTGCCCACAATGTGATCACAAAAGGCTTATATCAATATGCTCACAAAAAGTGGTAGGCTTTAAGAAAATAGAAAGATACACAGTCCACCTAAAACTAAGATAATAACCATTACACCAGCATGAAATACAGGAAATTAGATTCATTCTGTGAAACTCCTAGCCTGACACAAGCCCCTTCCTTCGATCCCTTTTTTTGGAGAATTTAGCCCAATCACCCATTAACTTGCAACCAAAGGAAGCTGGTTATTCCACTCAAGAGTTGCAATTCCATTTGGTTCCATGTTCATCAATCAACTTCACGACACATGGTTTGAGAGGAAATGCATGTTCGCAGAAACCGCTACACATAAAGCGTATGAAGACGCACAATACAACAGAATGTAACACATCAAGACAACATCAAGACAAAAATAACAATATATACATATACACTATATACAAAACAAATGCAACGTAAATCTTGTTTTTTTAAACGATACCAAAGCGTAAACATCGCCCACACCGAGATTCTTGCAAAGACAATGATGGAAACTTCCTTATTTGTGTTTATAACGATTTTCACCATTAGCAAGCTCATCATCCGAAACATCAATGGGAGAATTCTTATTGCCCAAAATAAATCTGGTTGGAGGAGTGGGATATAAATCACCTCATTCCCATCTCTATCTTCAACCCGCATGATAAAAGTGGACGGATTAAAACAAAAAAATGTGAGCAAACCACCCTCATTCAACCCGTAAAACTGTCCAATGGCCTCCGAACCTTTAGTCAAATACACCTTACCTTGCCTCCTAAAGACAGTGACCTCAAATTCATTTCCCACAGGATCCAAAAACCTCAAACGCTTTGGTATTTTTCCATAGTAATCAATGCAATACAACAGAGAAAACCGCTGCTTATCCTGCAGGAAAGAGAGAACAATAAGGATAGGAAGAAAAAATATGGATGAGCGTAAAAGAGGGAACACGGGGTCGAGTCGCTACACTCCCCAAAGAAGATACTCGTAATAGTATTTCGACATCTTATTTGGTGGATAGACGCATCTTGATCAAGATATGCAGGGATCAATCTCCATTTCAAAAGCAAAACAATGAAGAAAATGACAGAAGGTATGCACGAGAAGATGATCGACTCAAGGCAATATATATAGGGAGGACATGACACATCAGAACACATACAAATAAGTGGCAAAAGATGCTAATGATTGAAATCTAGATACCACCGCCCCAATTGCCCAATAAATGCCTAGTAAACAATAAATGGAAGTGTATGAAAATGGTTTTGCAACACATGGCAATAAATGGCAGCACCTATGAAACAGATAAGGAGAGAATGATGTGTTGATAAGCAGAAGCATTTATGATGCATGGAAGGCGGGAGGTAAGAGCAGAACATTTGTAACATGTGGCAGTATGGAAGAAGGATGATTGAGTGGAGAAAAAGGAAGCTGAAACAAAGAGAGGGAAGAACGAATGGAAGAGAGGGATTCAAGGTGGGAGGGTTGGCGCCAATGTGTTGCTGGAGACTCTACTCGCTTTAAAGATATAAAGATATAAAGCAATTTTAAAAGTTTAAAAGTAAGAATTTTAGTGAAAAATTAAATTAAATAAAATTTGAATGATATTGCATAATTTGATATTAAAGTTTGAAGATAAAAATTTTGGAAATTTTCAATTTTAAGTGAATTTCAATGTTTTTGTCAAAAAAAAAGTGAAATTCAATGTTTTGGTTGATGGTTTTGAGTAGAATAATTTTTTAAAAAAAGGTTAATTGATTCAATTTATGAAAATTTTAAGTAGAAAGTGGTGCTTTGAAAGTTTTTGAGTAGAAAGAAGGTGATGGAACGACTTAAGTATAACAATTAAAAAAATAAAATATTAAATTCATCTTTATCTCAAAAAAATAATATTAAATTCATCTAAAAATGATTTAAAAACTACAATTACATATTAATTATAATAAAGAGATTTTTTGAGCAAATTATAATAAAGATATTGAAAATATAATTAAAATGAAATAATTGTTTGCTTGTAAGTTTTTTATAGACTAGCTTGTATGGACTCTGGACATGTTACCCACTGCCGCTTTCAACTAGGTCAGACTGAAGGAACTTGTTCGTGGATCATACAAAGGGGGTATAATCCAATCCCAAGCCTACGGGAGAATCAGGACATAACACTTAGTAATTTGTAATTTTTAAAAAATAGACCAATCGATATATATATAATTTTAAGAATTGAGAAATTAAGTGTTGATGAGTTTGGTATGTAATAGTATATCAAAAGCACCAGTTCAATGATAAGTAGAGTATCGTTTTGATGAATTCAAATTTTAATCGCCAAAATATGATGAAAGATTTTTTTTTTTTTTGGGTTGTATGAAAAATATGATGAAAAAAATAACACATGAGGTTATTTAAGAAAGGGTTTATTAACGAGTGTCTTAAGGGCATTGATTAAGAAATTCATAAAAAGAAAATTTTTCTTAAGAATACAACTTAAACAATTTTCAATGTAACAAATGCATTATTGTTGGTACTTGTGTATTATTAATGCACAATAAGCATGCATGATTATCAGCAAGCAGCCAAAAGGGAGAAGAGAGGAAAGACGATGTTTCCCACCGTGGATTAAGATCAAATCACACAAACATATCATAGATAAAGCTTGAATTACTCCATTCGATCTGAAATATAAGCAAAAAAAGTCTCGAAAATATAAGCAAAAAGTCTATGTATTTAGACCAAATACGTAAATTTTTTGATAATATTTTAGAGTTTTTTTTTGCTTATATTTCAGATTGGATGGAGTATTTTAATACCCCACCCGTGCATTAGCAACTGTAATTAATGTGTGTTTGTGTTTGTGTGTCATGATTAAGTTTATCGAGACAAATGTCTTATAAGTTTGAGTCTTGCTAATAAGTGTCCTAAGGACACTAGCTAAGGAATCCAAATATAGAAAGTTTGTATTGGAAAAACAACATTTTAACTTCCAAAAAAATGAATACTTCACCTTCCAAGACAATATTTCAATTTGATTATTTAACTAGTGCCCTAAGGGCACTTGTTAGCATTTGCCTATAAGTTTAATCGTGCAATTACTCCCTACATCTCATATTAAGTGTCATTTAAATAATATGCAGATTTTAAGAAAATCATTATTTACAACCATTTTCAAAGTAAAATAAGTTGTGTTAACTGAAATGTCCTTAGTTTAATACTCCTTCTGGTCTATATTATAAGAGACAAATTAGTCCAATTTTTTTGGTCTATTTTTTTTTTTTACAAAATATAAGAAATAATCATCAATTTTCATATACATTAAATGCTAATTTTCAATTATGCCCTTATATAAATTAGTGGAATTTGTGTGAATTAACTTTCATAAATTATCGGCCACAATTTATGAAAGGGGTATATTTGAAAAAAAAAGTTAAATTTTTAGGAGTATTAATTAAAATTAGCTAATTTAAAGGCATTTCCTCAGTCTGTGAATTAGGATTTTGTTCTCTTATCATATGGACCGGAGAAAGTAAGAGTTAGGTGGAAAGACTAATTAATACTCCCTACATTTCATAAGTGTCATTTAAGGTTTTTTTCACACAGATTAAGAAAAGTAATAAATAAGGTAATGAATAGAATAATTTTACTAAATTGTTTTTACTCACCGTTGGTGTATTTATTGTAAAAAAAAACCGCTGGTGTATTACTCATTTTTATAAATATAATGAAATATAATGACTTAAGAGTGATGCACATAAAATTTATTTGAGAAAAAGATTGGGAGAAAAAAATAATGCTATATTAATAGAATAAAACGATATACATTAAATGCTAATTTTCAATTATGCCCTTATATAAATTAGTGGAATTTGTGTGAATTAACTCTCATAAATCATTGGCCACAATTTATGAAAGGGGTATATTTGAAAAGAAAGTTAAATTTTTAGGAGTATTAATTAAAATTAGCAAATTTAAAGGCATTTCTTCAGTTTGTGTGAATTAGGATTTTGTTCTCTTATCATATGGACCGGAGAAAGTAAGAGTTATGTGGAAGAACTAATTAATACTCCCTAAATTTCATAAGTGTCATTTAAGGTTTTTTCCACACAGATTAAGAAAAGTAATAAATAAGATAATAAATAGAATAATTTTACTAAATTGTTTTTACTAACCGTTGGTGTATTTATTGTCAAAAAAAAAAAACCGTTGGTGTATTACTCATTTTTATAAATACATAATGAAATATAATCACTTAAGAGTTATGCACATAAAATTTATTTGAGAAAAAGATTGGGAGAAAAAAATAATGCTATATTAATAGAATAAAACGACAATTAATATGGTATTTTTTTATTTTTCTAAAACGGCAGTCAATTAGAAATGAAGAGAGAATAATGACGTTGAAATACAAATTAATAAATAAAGGTATTATTGAAAAAAATACTCTCTTTGATCCTAAATATAAGGAACAAAACTCTAATTCACATTACCAATGAATTGCTTTGAAATCTTTTTTTTTCTAATTAATACTCCTAAAAATTGTATTTTTTTCCTTTCAAAATTACCCTTTTATGAACCAACCCACTTGCATAGGAAATATGTGCATCTCATTAGTATGTTTCACTATAAATAAGGGTATAAATAGAAATTAGGCATTTAATGCTTTTAAAAATTAATGATGTTTCTTATAATTAGGACCAAGAAAATGGTCATTTTGTTTCTTATAAAGAGAACCGAGAGGAGAAATAAATATTCTCTCGATATTCTAAAGTGGCAAATAACTTAAAACGTTGAAATCTACTATATTATATAAAATAGAGTTTTGTCAAGTAGACTCATGTCATGTGGTAGCTCCATACTCATTCTTTTCCCGCCAAAATAAAAAATAATTTATATTTTATTTTTTAATTCATAATAGTTCATTAATTTAGACATATCAATCAATTAATGCTCATATCTATACTTTTATCATTCAATCAAATTTGAATTAAATCAAATTCAAATTCAAAAATGTAAATAAATTAAAGCATGTCAATCAATTAATTCTAATATCTGGACATTTGTCATTCAATCAAAATATTATTTAAGTCATGTGACAATATAAGAATCATTACATTTTTACCTAAATCAATTTAATTTTTTAAGTTATTGTTTTAATCATAGCAACCATTATTAACTCAACTCAAACAATAATTTCACAGTGTAAAACCTTTAAATGACTTACAAATTTTTATTTATTAATTATATCAATTATCAATCACTATTCATCATTATTTTACTATACAAATTTACTTACTTTTGATTTTATAACTTTTTATAAATGATTTAATTTTCCATCAAAAATAAATGAATGATTTATTTTACTTTGCACATCATAAAATTTAGATAACCCGTGAGCATGGGCAGGGATGGACCTATTCACACTTGAGGGTGTGCACTTGCCCACCCTAAAATTTTAAAAATTTCACTTACACCCCTTTATAATTTATTATGACCCCACTCAATTTAAGTTTTTGCACACTCTGACCATACACTTTTATCTTTCAATCCTCTCAATCTGGTAGTGTTTGGTTGATGGTAAATGGAAGGGATGGGTTATTTTAATTTTTTTATGTTTGGTTCAATTTTTAAGAGGGGAGGGGAGCAAAATCTCTCATAACTCAATTTTTGATGGATTTGTTTTTCAACACATGCAACACAAAGCTGTAATCTAATCCAATTTTACATAACTTAATCATTTGAGAATGTTCTTATGGTTTTACTTTTCGTTATCGCTGCCAAAAGTTCCTTAATTTTTTAGCAATAATTTGTTATTAGAATTTTTTTAGCAATAATGTCGTATAATTTTAAAATTTTTTACACTCCCTTATCTAGGATTTTAGATCCACCACTTATCACGGGTTAATACACTGGTATTTAAAAAGTGACACTTACTAGTAGATGGGGGAAGTATGTTTTACGTAAGACCAGAGTGCTTGGGCCAATAGCATACCCTACTTTTCTCTAGTTAGGTTGCTAGTCAAATTAAGAGTCACGAGAGGAAGAGCAAAGAGGTGAAATAAAAAACGGTGAAAAGAAATAAAAAAAATAAATAATAAAATAGGAAAATCAAATTATTATTATTATTGTTATTATTTGAAGAATGATTTATTCTTCTGTAACTACATTTTGAGTTCTTAAGCAGGCTTATGGAAAGTCCATACGCCATATTTACTACTGTAGATACCATATTTTGTATGTATTTTTCTCATATTTTATAAAAAATTAAAAAATAACAACAATGTTAATTTTTGGATTATTTTCACTTTTCTAATTTTAATTTCATCTTTTGTTTTTTATTTTATTTTGTTTAATCAGGTTTCAATTTCAAAAACTAAAATAAAAAAAAATGGGTGTCAAATCCCTTTCCCAAATGTTGGACCAATTTTTTGCAAAGTTAATACAAAATGAAATAAAAATACTAAAAGATTTTTTTAAAAAACCAAAACAAAAAAAATATAAGAGATAAAATTAAAAGACCAAGGGAGAGCTTTTAGAGGGGGAAAAATATAAGAGAAAAAAGGACTTCATGAATATAATTTTTATATCTCTTATAATTAGCGTGTAAAGACAAGTCCACATCTTGAGCTACGTACACTTATCCAAATGAAGTGTTCTTGATGAAGAATAATATACACTGGAAGCATATACAAATCACATACGTACGTTGAATTATTATAATCATCAATGCCTCTCGCCATAGCATATTACTCCTAAGAATAATTATTTTCTTAGTGTATATATAATCATCAATGGTTCTCGTCATTGTCTAACGGAGTATTACATTATTTTATTAGTTTGGGGCCAGGATATATATATACACACACACACACACACACACACACACGCATCTGCTGATATGATGCATTCAACTGAGATCTCACATTGGAGCTTTTATTATAATTTAATTCTGTACTGTGTTCGCCTCTAGAGACTCTAATTAAGCACAAGTTTTCGGATTTTTCTTCTTTTCACAAAGTTTGGCCCCATGCATGGATTATTTGCACTCTTTTTAGACTTTGATTTTAATCCTTTACCAATGCAAGGCAAGCATAAGCTAGCGGCCAAATTGAAAGTCAAATGGGTCCTAAATAATTGATTTCACTTTGAACCTATCCGCGACTAATTTCTAAAGTTCAAATTTCATTTTTGTCAAGACCTGCAAGCTGTTTCCTTCCTGGAAAGACCCCATTGATTCATAATTAAAAAAATTTAATTATGAAAGACCACTTGATCTAGATTAAACTAATCCAAAGTTAATTATTTGATAACGATGTAATTAATTAGTCTAGTGTCTGCTCTTGGCCTAACAATATAGCCATCAAAATAAACTATAGTGATGAGATACTTGTATATTTGAGTCTGGTGGCGTGACAAAAACAGTAACTAGGTCAAATCTGCTGCTTCATTGTCAAAGACATAAATTTAATTTAGCAGTCAATATAATGCAAACTGGACCTGCAAAGCAAGTGGATAAGTGATCAGTCTAATTGGCGGTTTAAGCTTTCATTTCACCACCGGCTTAATTAAGCTTGACCCTATATTCCATCACAACTTGCATGTGTTGATGGGTCATTAGCATTCCTTTCAGATATTAAGCTACCAGGGTTTGTTGTACCATTTAATTAGCTATCCATCACATAATCGGGATAAAGACATATACCCCGCCTCCTACATTTGCCCCTTTTTTTATCAGGAGTAACTATTAACACCCCTTTTTTGTTAGGCTGCACCTCTATCTTGAAGTAAACTTTCGAATATATATTTTTTGTATTTTGAAAGTTTCTTTCCAGACAATTTTATGTCATCTAAAAATAAATTTCTGGAAAAAATTAACTTTTTTGGGGTATTTTAATAACAATGTGGTGTCGATAGTTACCCCATTTATTATAGAAGTTGAACAAATGTAACTCAATTGATACCACTCCTTCCATCTCTTAATATAAGACTTTTTTGTAAAATTTTCTTTTCCCTTAATATAAGACAATTTTCAAATATCAAGGTGCATTAATTCTTTCTTTACAAAATTACCCCCTATACTAAGGTGCATTAATTTTCTCTCTCTTAATAGTCTTGGAAGATGAGAATGGTAACTTGAGAAAAATAACACACATTTTGTACAAATTTAATGCTAACAACTAACAAAATCCACTTTCTTAAGAGACGTAAAATAGTCAAAGGGGTCCTATATTAAGGGACAGAGGGAGTATACCGTATATGACACACATAAATTGGGCTTCCATGTATAAATCAACCCCATTATATATCTTTATTACTCTCTTCAGTCTATATTATAAGAAACAAAATCTTAATTTACAAATACAAAAGAAATGTTTTGAAATTAGCTAATTCTAATTAATACTCTTAAAAACTCAACTTGTTTCCAAATATACCTTTTCCATAAATGGTGGCTGATAATTAATGACGCTTAATTCACACAAATTTCACTAACTTAAATAAGAGCATAGTTAGAAATTAGCATATAATGTATGTAAAAATCGATGCTTATTTCTTACATTTTGGACTAAAAAATTGGACTCATTTGCTCTTATAATATGGACTGAAGAGAGTACTTTTGTGTCTAAACATCGAGTTCTGCGTCTAAATTTCAATCTAAAAGAATAACAATATAAAGACTAGATTTTTAAAAAAAATTATACGGACCAATTTAATTTAAATCAATTTTTCGCTCTTCAAAAAAATCAACTTTTATTATTGATTTGTAGACGTAATTGAAATGTTATTTGTGACCTCGAAAAATGTCATTATCCCATGCTAGATGAATGAGAAAGCATGTCCTTTAAGACTCTTTGTAGATAATGCAAATCATTTTATATAGATACTAGTGGCCCTAGTGGGCTAGCCAGTTAATCAATTTGTATAAAACAATAATAATTTAAGGGCATGATGATGACACTTTATAAAAAAGAAGAGTTAACTTTTAGCAAATTAACAAATCAATTCAGAGATGAAGGTGAGAGGGCATCAACTTTACGAATCAAATTTATGATTTCATCATTTTATAAAATGATTTCATCATTTTATATTGACAACCTATGTAAAATAACCCATTGTTAGAACCGACAAGTAAAACAGCATCAGCCACCTGAATCGTCCTGGTTGTTTCTATCATCACTTCTGTGAGCCTACCTCCAATCGTCCTGTGCTTCTAGCGTCTAAGCAACAATCGCGTTTCTTGGAAATCAACACCCTCTTGTTTTCCTATGGTTTTACAAACGAGGGTGTTAAAGTCACTGATTAAATAATTAAGAATGAAAGATATTGTGTGATACTCTCTCTGTTTCTTAATATAAGATTTTTTTAAGTAAAATTTTCTTATCCCTTAATATAAGATTCATTTCAAAGACTAAGGTGCATTAATTTTTATTTTATTTTTTATAAAATTACCCCTATACCAAGGTGCATTAATTCTCTCTATCTTAATAGTCTTAGAAGATGAAAAGGGTAACTTGGAAAAAATAGTACACATTTTGTACAAATTTAATGCTAATGACTAACAAAACTCACCTTCTTAAGAGCCGTGAAATGGTTAAAGAGAATCTTATATTAAGAGACGGAAGGAGTAAATAAAGCATTTAATATAGGGTTTGAGAATAAAAGTTAAACGTTTTTCGATATAATAAATACATTATTTTCCCGTACAAATTTACTTTTTTAGATTTCTTAATCAATACCCTAAAGACACTTATTATTATTTTCCTGTAATATATTAAAATTTGAAGAAAAATATAATTTTTGACTTTTTTAGTATTTTCTACGATTGACCATTTAACAAATGTCCGTAAAATACTAGTTTGAGCCTCTTTACTTTAAAAAAAATGTTTTCTATTTTTATTTCTTGTTTTCATTTTTAATTGCAAAATAATCTCTTGTTTTCCTTTTGTTATTTTGTTTTTAAAGATTACAAATTTTTGAAAACGAGAAACAAAGTGAAAACGAGGGACATTTTTGTAATTAAAAGTGAAAACAAAAAACATTTTCGCAAAGTAAATGAACACTAAAAAATCATCTCGCTTATGCTAGTATATTATTTGTTCTAAAATAATAATAAAATTCTTAGATAAACTTGGTGAGTTTAAATTGAGTACACTAAATTGATAAATTAAACACATTTGATATCAATAGGATGCGGCTCAATTAATTGGTTGAGTAGTGCTCAGCTTGTGAGAGAGAGAAACTGAGTTCGATTTCTGTAGAACACATCCTTGAAAAGGGGAGAAGAGTCTTAAGTTGCGGCCTAACCACCCAAGCGAAGATTAGTCCATAGCCGATCCAAAAGATCAGAGCTTGTGGCGATACTCTGTAGAACCACTGGAGTGCCAAAAGCCTTAATTATGGTGGACTCCAATGAAAAAATGGACATGGTTTATGGAAGGATTGTTAATTTGCTAAAAATGTTCATTATTATGAGTTTGATCAATGTGTTGCGGGTCGTCATAAAATGGTGATATTGGGCGATCAAATTTAGTGGAGTGTGCACATTTTAGGCTCTTAATTATTTGCTTATTACTATTTACGTTTGCTTGGCATCACTGCTCGAGCAAAGGAATCATTGCATGAATGAGTCCTCATGCAGAGTAAGAGACGCGCTCTAGTTCCACAAGGTGTGAAGGAGTCCCACACTGCTGAGAATTGGACTGCCCCCCAAGGGGGTACTTTGAAGTGCAACGTGGAATCAGCTTTCTCCGACAAATAACTCGTGAGCTGGGCTGGGAATATGCCTTAGAGTAGGGTTGGCAAAATGGGCCAGCCCAGCCCAACCCGCCATGAGCCCGTTCAAAAACGGGTTGGCCCAAGCCAGGCCGCCAAGGGTGGTGGGTTGGGATGCTGAACCCAATCTGTCTCGTCACGGGCTGGCGGGTTAGGGGCCAGCCCGTTAAAAAAATCAAAAAATAAAAAATAAATATAAAAACTGAAATTTAGGCTAAAACGGGACCAAAATGGCGGGTCAACTAGCCTAAAACGGACCAAATGGTGGGCTGGCCTGCTCGAAATAAGTTAAAAATAAACTGTTACTCCATCTGTCTCATTTTACTTATCCTATTAGTTTATGCACACCTCTTAAGAAAATGATGGGTTTATAAATTTTCCTGATAAAATGACACTGTTTGACTAAAATACCCCTTATTAAATGGAGTAGTGGAGTAGAAAAAATTCATTAATATAATTAGTTGAAATACAAGGGGTATTGTTAGAAAAGAAGTAATTAACACTGAGTGAGTAGAAAATAAGACGGAGGGAGTATAAAATAAGAAAATAAATAAATAAATAACTATATGTTAACCCGACGGGTTAGCTCAGCCCGACCCGCTTGTGGCCTGACGGGTTAACGGCCTAGGCAGGTTGGACGAGATGGGTTGGTGAGCTGACATCTCATAGGCCAACCCGGTCCATTTTAAGCGGGTCGGCCATTGTGCTCAACTCGCTTTATCATCCCTACCTTAGAGACCACACTGGATCTTTCACAGCGACCCACTCTCAATGGTCCAACGCTGAGCTAGATGTCCAGAAAGGTGATAATTTTAGGCTTCTGGAGACATTCCATTGGGTTAGTAGCTTGGACTATCAAGAAGTTATCTTTGAATCTAACTGCAAAATTGTGGTAGACGCCATATGTTGCACCAAAACCTTAGACACCGAGCTATGAAGTATAGTGGCTCATTGTAGCGATTTCTTATCTCATTAAACTAGTTATAGGGTAGTTTTTGTTAGCAGTCAAGCAAATAAAGTTGTTCATAGTTTAGCTAGAGCGCCTATATTGTTAGCTATTTTTTTTTTTAGGCAAAAGAGAGGAGAGAGGCATCGTTAAAACCTTCTGATGCAAAACCCTCCTTAGGGAAAAAACACCAAGAAGGAAAAAGAGTACCCCCGCCTAAAATTTATTAATAAAAAAGGAAAAACAAACAAACATGGGGGGACTGGACCAAAACCCATGAGCAGAAACAAAATGGAGATCCGCAAGAAAGAAACACCCACCTAAAAAGATAAAACAAAGCTTGACATGCACAGACATCACAATAATGGCTTTCATCCCAACTATGTTGGCACCAAAGCCATTAACAATCATATGCAGCACATCAAGGGAAGACAAAGTAAAACCCAACCCCAAGGTGAGACAATTATAACTAAAGACTGCAAAAAGCCAACAAGCCAAAGGCAAGGCACAATTACTTGAATCTATAACAAGGACGACCCAATCTATTATTAAAGAAATCTTCATAAAGAAACTTAGGCAGCGAATTCCACCAGATGAAGCCAGAGATTCCAAGGCCATGAGCCGCTAAACGATCCGCGCAGTTATTCCCTTCACGAAAAATATGAGACACAAGGAAAGTCATATGCTTTGTTAGAGCAATGCAGTTATTCCATCTATTCTTAAGTCGCCAAGGCACAATACTTTGATTCTTAAAAGCGCCAACAATCAACTGGGAATCACACTCCAGCCAAAGGTGATGCCAACCCTTTTGATAGCGGCCTCAATAGCGAACATAGCGCCAAATAATTACGCACTAAAAGAGTTTTTAATACCAGACAGCGTAAAAACAACCCACAATAGCTGCATTATAATCACGAAAGATACCCCCACAGGAAGCAGGGCCCGGGCAACCCTTCGCAGCACCGTCGGTATTGCATTTAAAAAACAAAGGTTGAGGGGGAATCCAAAAAACCTCTTTAATAATAGGAGCTGGTCTGGGGTGACACGGAATCTTGAAAGCTTTCAAAATGGAAAACTCCTCTATAGATGGGAACATAGTGCCTTTGCTATAATTACCAGCAAGATAAACATTAGCAATAATGAGATTAATAACAGATTCCCGAGGGAGCACCTTATTATCAAATCTCAGCTTATTCCTTGCAAAACCAAATAGTCCAGACTATGTTCACCACACAAAGCTACAACAACATCCAAACCCTGGGAGCTCCAAGTTCTATTACAAACCTCAATAATAGTACCAACTGAGGAACAGTCAATATGAATGTCGAGGATGCTTTCAAGCCAAGCCAAAGAGACAAGGCAAAGGTACAACCATGGAACAGTGGGACGAACTTTCCGAATTATTGCCACATAGGCTACAGATCAAAACCACAAGAATACCACCTTTTCTCATATTATCATCGGCAAGGACGATTGTGAATTAATCTCCAAAGCAGAAAGACTTAGAATGAGGGATAGCACTTCTCCAAATAATCTTACACCAAGGCAAAGAATTACGAATGGGTTCAAAAACAAGTAAGCATCTTTAAAAGATAAAATACCTTTTTCATTAGGCCCCCACATAATAGCGTCGGATGTCCAAGTTTGAATAGCTATCTCTTTTATCTCACCATAACGCTAGAGGCTCTAGCAAAGAATATTGTGCGGCATAGACCAAGCTCCATCAACAATAAAATCTTTCACCTTCGCATGCAAAGAAAGGGCAAATAAGGAGGAAGGTTCGTAAGGTCCACAATTGGTCGAGACAACCACTTATCCCTCCAAAAGTTAACTTTAGATCCATCCCCAATATTCCAGAAGAATGCTCGTCAATAAAGGGTAAATGTGTTTTAATACCTGGCCAAATAGAGGAAGAGATATGGTAAGTTACAAGTCTATTATTCTTAACCGCTCTAGCTTTCAAATGCAGAGGTCCATTATAGGTCCGAAACTTTGAAATCCCAAGCAAGCTTCAAAGATGCCACTTTATTAATAGACTTAATAGAACGGATGCCTAAACCTCCCTCCAAAGACTGCCTAGTCACTTTGTCCCAAGCAACAAAGTGACCAACTTACGCCGATTAACATCTCCGCACCAAATAAAATTACGAATCCACCGATCAACCAGAGACAACAAGCTCGAGGGCCAGGAGTAAACCGAAAGCTATAAACCATCATACCGAGAATAACCAATTTGACGGTTGCACTCTACCCATGATAGACAATAAGGAACCTTTCCAAGCCGCAAGCTTAGTTTTGATTCTATCCGCACAGGCATAAGATGAGATTTTCTAGGAGTGCCTTTAAGTAGGGGGACACCAAGATAAGTGAAGGGAAAAGTACCTGAAGCAAATCCCAATTGATTAGAAATAGCATCCTGACGAGAAGGAGAGACATTGCCCACATAAAATTTAGATTTATCCAAGCTAACAACCTGACCGGAAATAGCCTCATAATCGCAGAATGACGCAGCAGACTGAAATCGATTTTTAGTCGCCTTGCAGAAAATCAAAACATCATCCGCATATAAAACATGACTAGGCATCCCGAAACCTCGAGGACCCGCTATCAATCAAGCTCGCCTTCATTGACGAAAGCATAGAAATACCCTGCTAAGAACTTCTTCGGCAATGCAAAATAAGAGAGAGAAAGAGGGTCACCCTGTCTAACACCACGCTTACAACCGAAAAAGCCAACCGCATGACCGCTAATGTAAATAGAGAGCTTAGCGAATTTAAAATCAAGCCGATCCAGAGCAAAAGTATCACCAAAACCAAAAGCCTGCAAGACTCTAAGAAGAAAGCGCTATAGTATCAAAAGCCTTCTTAATGTCAATCTTAAGAGCAAACCGACTCTCCAAAGGATCGCTTATGGAGCAAATTAACAAATCAAGCAGTGCAAATACAATCAGAAATACTTCTACCTTTTATAAAACCCCTTTGATTCTCAGAAATAATCTTGGGAGCCACAATTGAAAGCCTGGCACCCAAAACCTTAGTGATAATTTTAAACTGAAAGTTAGCTAAGGCTATCGGACGGAACTGATCAATCCTATCAGCACAGAGACTTTGGGAATAAGGACCACCACATTAGAGTTCAAGTTAGGAAGTAACCAACCTTGCCTCGAAAAATCGAGTAACCGCGGATAAACATCCTCTGCAATAATATCCCAATAAGTATGATAGAAGAAACCCCAAAACCGCCAAAGGCTGAGCTGTCACCATTTAAAGAGAAAACCGCTTGCTTAACCTCCTCAAAGGATGGCACCCTGGTTAGCAAATCATTATCTCAGAGTGATACAATTGAAGGAATAACTTTATCAATAAGATCGTTAGAACGACAAGAATTACCCACTGCAAAAAGATCTGTATAATAATTTAAAATATGTGCCTCGATATCCTCTGCCTCAGATAAAAGATCATCACCATTCTTAATAACAGATATTTTCCTGGTAGTCCCCCTGATTTTGGCCAGTCGATGAAAGAAAGCAGTGTTTCTGTCACCCTGTAGATGCCAATTTATACGAGCCTTTTCTCTCCAAAAATCATCTTCCACACCTAGAGCATTTTGCAAAATTAATTGAGCTTCCTTCTCCCTACTGAAGAGATCATCAGAGCCGCCTGATTGGTCAATATCTAATTGAATGGAGTCTAAATCAGCCATAGCATTAGAGACTTTACAATGAACATCACCAAAAACCTGCTTATTCCAAACCCTGAGCTTCGTTTTGAGAATTTTAAGTTTTTGAGAAAGAACATACATAGACAACCATGAACCTGAGATTTCCAAATATTCTGGATGACCGGTAAGCAATCAGGATGTCTAGCCCACATTTGCATGAATTTAAAGGAAGAAGCAAATTGACGATCAGATTTCTTCAAAGTAAGAAGCAAAGGGAAATGATCAGACCGATTCCTTGTAAGAGTGCAACAATCAACAGAGGTCCAGAAATCAATCCAATTATCATCACAGAGAGTCCTATCAAGCCTTTTGGCATTATATTGATGACCCAATCTACCATTTGACCAGGTATATTGAGCCCCACTCGTAGGGAGATGGATAAGATGATCATTGTCGACTAAGCACCAAACTCGTAACAAGAGATCTGTGAGGGCTTACTCGCACTCGACACTCATGAGCACCAAGAACAAGCATTAAAGTCACCAATATAGCACCAGGGTTCAGAGTGAGAAGCATGAAGGGAGTGTAAGCCAGCCCATAAATCCTCACAGAAATGTAACTAGTAGAGGCATAAACAACAAATAAATTCAAAACTTGACCTGCATAGTCAATAGTAAAAGCAACAAATTGATGTGCCCTTTGAGTAACAACAGAGCATACTCAACTCAAGAGAAACACCACAGATTAGATGGGAGAACACCTCTATCATTTTCTCGCAAAGCGATAAATTTAAAGAGCGAAAAATCAATCGAATTTGACTAAAAGCAACCCAAGGTTCAGCAATGAGCAAAACATCGGGTTTATGCAGTCTGCAAAGATTCTTGAGAGCAAGTCTGGTGTCTGGATTCCCAAGACCCTGGACATTCCAATAAATGACTTTTAACATAATGGAGATAAAGAATCACTCTTAGAACGAGTTCTATACCCAGAGTTACGTTGAACTTTTAGCTGTTGCTTTCTCATCTTTTTCTTCTGAAACTTAGAAATAACATTAGTAAAATCCCTGTTGTCCTCTCCTAAATACTCAGATACTTTCAGGGCATTATCCTTCCCACTGTCTATAGTTTCATCATCAGAAATATCCTCTGCATCCCCCCAGAAACGACCCATCACTCGTAGGTCCTTAGCAACCAAAGAGCCAGGTGCAGTATCAGTAATAACCACGCCACTGGCAGAGGCATTAGCCTCTGATGAAATAGCGACAGCATCAACCTTATTTAAATAATTATCTACAGCAGCTATAGCATCCATAACAGGAAGAACATTTATATCTTTAAGTAAAGCAGCAGATTCATTGACATTTATAGGGCTAGACCTACTTACCGGGGCAGCAAGTCTGGGACATGAGGAGCTACCAACTCGCAGGATGTGCAAATGCATCATTCTTTGCAAGGATGACGTCGGCTGTGCACTGCAAGATATCTCTAGCTGCCTAACCGGCTCTTGATCAACCGTGGGATTCTGTTTCATAACGACGTGCTCAGTAGTTTCTTGAACCACCTCCACCTGAATGTCAGTCCCGGAAGACTCAGCATCAGAATTTGACACCTCACTCTCCCCCGCATGAGTTTGTTCCTGAACCGGATCCTTATGACGATGATAACTAGGACCCTCCCCGTTAGTTGCACCTGAAAACGAAGTGTCAACTACCACTTCCTTCTGTTTAGCTGCATCGTCATTTTTATGTGGCTGCTCCTTCTTTGGTTTAGGAATTGCAGGCTTGTGAGAAGTTGCAGCAGCAGGAGCCTGCCTAGGTCGATCTTCCACCACCTTATTCCGCTTGCACTGACTTGTAAGATGCCCAATGGAATGACAGGTAGAACAGAAAGCCGGCAAGTTTTCATATTCAAGCCCCACATAGAAGTCATACCCTTCTCTCTCAACCAGAATACTATCACGAACCTCCGTGGATAAATCAAGGTCCACCAACACCCTTGCAAAGTGACCAAAGGTCCGGTTCTTGGTGGCCTCGTCCAAACAAATCGGAATTCCCAAGCCACTCACAATAGCAAAGATGATATTGGGACTCCAATACTCTTGAGACAAACAAAAGATTCTCACCCAGCATTGTGCCGAAGTCTGCTTCATTGTATGAGGATTAAAGTCCGGCGACCAAGAGAACAAATTGCCAGAAAACTGTGTTTGTGCTCCAAGAGCCATTCGAAAGAACACTTCGCAGGTCCTCTATATTGGCAAAAGCAAACTCATAGTATCCCTTCCCTAGAGGAATCACAGTCCAATTCTTCAAAGGCCTCCATAACTCCAATAACTTCAAATACAAGTATGCCACTTTCAAAGGTTTATCCCCTTTTTGAAGTAAAAGACGGCCATGCAAGTGAGACTTGCATCTTTCAAGACCCTGCTGATAGTCTTGTTCCGGAATCTTGATCGCAAGCGCACCCCCCTTGATGCATGGTCGAGGAAATTGACTGACCGGGATGTCACAAACGTTGCTGAGAACTTTCGCGAAAGACTTGCGCTGTGGAGACACATCTTGACGTGAAACGTTGTTGTTGTTGTGCGCCTGTGGAGGAGCAGCCTCCGTGACTGAGAATGCCTCCATGAATTGCCAAGGGCAGACCACGGCCATGACAGGCGCACCGTGGAAGGCCAGCAGTAGCAGACCAAACACGCGAAGAATAAAACGAGAAGAATTGTCAACGTTGCGCCGAGGAAGAGAACCAGTGCGCCGAAGAAGAAAACCAGTGCACCGCGACAACAGGGGTAGAGGGGGTCTGAGGCGCAGCCAGGCCAGCCACACACGATGGCGTAACGTGCGAACCTCAATAGACCTGGTTTTACGTGGAAAATGGCGTTCTTCTGTTGTCGTCGGAGATGTGTGCGCCGGACCAGAAGGGTGGTGCGCCGGGGTAGGGGAGGTGGAGGAAGGTCAGAGGGACAGCCAGGCTTGGGCCGGGGTAGCCTATATTGTTAGCTAGTCCCCACATCTTCTCTGATATTCTTATGTTTATTGTTCATTTGATTAGTGATGAAATGAAATAAGTTGACATATCCTAAAAAAAATAGTAGTATAAATTTTGGATATTTTTAGATATTAAGACCGTTTAACATGTTTTGTTGAAGTAGGATTTGGAGAGAATAACAAATTGTGTACAAAATCGTTACTCTAACAATTTCCATCTGCTGCGTACCTTCTTTTGGGTTGTTTTCTTACAAATATTTGCTTTATGGGGAAAGGGATTAAAATTAGAAAAACAGTTGCTCTATTTTTTAATAAAAGGGGGAAGGCAAAAAGAGGGAATGGGGGATAGAAAATTAGGACAAAGTCCTCCACAATACATCATGTACAGGATAGCTTTTAACAACTTTTGGCCTTATTACTACCACCATCCAAACAACTTCGTCCAATTCTGAAAAAAGTGGCCGAAAATAGAGGACTGGACGCTTGCATATTGGGTAGGTGACGACCAAAGCTTTCATTTGTTTGTCCCTTTTTTGCTGAGAATAAATGCCATGGTCCCTCCACTCCAAGTCTCAATTGGACACGATTCAAATGTGAATTTATCACCAAGCATCGCAGGAGTGAAGAAAGCCATAGGCAAAGAAAAATTATACTACATCAAAATGCTCGAATTGTAAGACAGCTGGAGTTTCCCATTCTACACTACATTATAATAATTAAGTTTCACTTTGTTGTTTCAATATTGTTTCTTTGTCAAAATGGGTTCCAGGGTTTCGTTTTTTTTTTTTAATTGCTCTCACTCCCTTACAATGATTCTCATGTACAATAATAATTGTTAAATTGAGATATTATTGATAAAAACTTTATACAAAAGACTAAACACTAATCCCTATTTATAGAGAGACAAAACCTTTAACCTAATTATATAAGAAAACTTGGAAACAAATCAGGATAATAACTAAATAATATGAAAACCAATCTTATAAGATAACCTAAGATATTCTAAGATTATAAATTAACCTTACGAGATCAACTACGATACTATCAAGATATTCTTGGATACTTTCCTATATTCTAACACTCCCCCTCAAGCTAAGGCTTACTAAAGCCTTAAGCTTGTTACAAATACACCATTTGAAAGAGAAAACATAACAAACGAACAACGACCTAAAAGTCTTCAACCTTCAATCTTCTTACACTATTGCCAAGTTACTCTAAAAGAATCAAGAACCCCAATTTTGGGAACAAACATCGAATACCAAATTAGACAAAAGCTTAACCATTTAGCAGAAGCAACAACTCAAAGTTTGACCACACAAAAATTATCTTCAAAGAGGAGTTTGAACTGGAACCATATGTTGTAAAGAGGAAGCACAAACCAACCAAAAGCAAAACCAAACTGCAACAATATTGGGCCAGCACTCATTTCGACAATTGACAAAAAAGTGAATAAAGACACCCAAAAATGCGTAAACACAACAAGACAGAGAGCATAACGAACGGGCAAAATCTCTAACCTGCAGCACAGAATCAGAAATGCAAACCAGAAGTTGTTACCCAGAGACACAACCAGAAGCGCAGAAACCAGAATCTAGAAACAGAAACGCAACCCAGAAAGAACCCAGAAATAGAAACGCAATCCAGAAGCAGAATTGCGTGCAGAGGCAAAACGCAGAAGCATGAAACCCAAACAGCAAGATGCGAAGCAAGATGCACAAAACGCAGAAACAGAACGCGCAAGCAGTGAACAGTAGCACGCAAACAGAATCAGAAGCATTGAATGCAAGAGAAGAAGAAGAAGACTGAATGCAGAAGCATGCTGGAAAAATATGAATACTTGCTAGAAAATGTTTTTCGGTGGCGACCGCCGGCGGCCAGCCGCCACCGACAGCGGAAGAACTCTTTGGTCACAAATTCAGAGAGATGGCTCTGATACCATGTTAAATTGAGATATTATTGATAAAAACTTTATACAAAAGACTAAACATTAATCCCTATTTATAGGGAGACAAAACCTTTAACCTAATTATATAAGAAAACTTAGAAACAAATCAGGATAATAACTAAATAATATGAAAACCAATCCTATAAGATAACCAAAGATATTCTAAGATTATAAACTAACCTTACGAGATCAACTACGATACTATCAAGATATTCTTAGATACTTTCCTATATTCTAACAATAATATTCCTTGTATTGTAGGCCCCTTTCATTAATACAAGCAAGCCACATGCCATGAGTCACAACGCTCTTAAAAATTGAAAGGGCGATATAATGCTATAGAGCTCCCGTCAATGGGATACAGAGCTTTGAGTCTAATTCAATACTTCTTTCGTCCCAAAATTTTGAGTGTTTCACCATTTTATTTTTAGACAAAACTATTCCAGATGTCTTTTATCTTAATTTAAAATCTTAAATTAGTCCTTTATCTTTTTTTTTGTTTCAATTTAGTCCCGCATATTTTAAAATATTAATTTCGAGATAAATTGTTGGCTGATTTACAACGAAAAATGCACATGTGCCACAAGAACAATTTATCCTATTAATTGTGCCACAAATTAGAACCCAAAATGTGTTGTAAAAAATCAATAGCAGACCAATTTGGCCAATATTGTTAACATTTTAAAATATGTGGGACTAAACTGAAACTAAAATTAACTTTAAAGGACTAACTTGGCATAAAAAAAGATAAAGAATTGAAGTGAAACTTTAAATTAAGATAATGACTTCTGGTATAATTTTGCCTTATTTTTATCATAAAACTTTGGTTGTTTTATTGGGTTTCCCTTATACTCTTAGATTAATTAAGAGTATACATTAATCGCTGCAGTGAAATTTATTCTATTTGTTCTCTTCCTTTGGCCCAGCTAGGTATGAGGAGAGAGGTAAAAGATGTCTGACTTTGATTTGGCATTATGTGGGTGATTTGGGTGTTAAGGAATAGTTCTATATTCTCCCATGGGGAGCCTGGCCTCTCGGAGTATACATTAATCGCTGCAGTGAAATTTATTCTATTTGTTCTCTTCCTTTGGCCCAGCTAGGTATGAGGAGAGAGGTAAAAGATGTCTGACTTTGATTTGGCATTATGTGGGTGATTTGGGTGTTAAGGAATAGTTCTATATTCTCCCATGGGGAGCCTGGCCTCTCGGACATTGTATAACATATTATTATTATTTTGGTAGCCATGGCTACCAAAAAAAAAATGTTATACATTAGGTATATAAATAAGTTATTTTAGTCCATAAACAAATATATTATAGAATACAAATATAAATTTTGGCTAAGGGATGAGTCACAAGTCATAACATGATCTTTTGATTTGAAAAGTTGCGGATCTATAAGCTAGAGTTGACATTCTATTTAAGTTTTGTATTAATAAATTGAGTTAGACTACTAGTTTTGTTAAAATAGGAAGTTTGTTATTTTTCCTTAATTACTACTTTTATATAAACTCCTAATATTTTTGTTGCTCTTTTATTTTAATGAAGTTCATATCGCCTATAAAAAAATTCACTCTTTATATTTAGCCCTCTCATAAAACTTAGGCTAGCTCTACCACTGTGGGCCGTATAGTTTTGTCTTGAGATAAACAAAGAATGGTTACCGCATGCACTACAAGTGATTTGTGAATCCATTGAAATGTATTAAGAAAGTAACTCTATGTAAGTGGTTAGTGGTGGTTTTCTTGTTCTTAATGCGGTTGTATTTCTTTAATTTTCTAGTGTATTGGGTTGGAGTACTAATCTTATAATTTCTTATTAATATATTTTCAAAAAAAAATTAGTATGTTATATATGGCTAATACTTATTTGGGTATTTGATTTCATTTGGGTGTTTGATAAAATTTAATAAAGTGTATTTAATATTTTATGAAATGAAAATTGATTTTTTTATTTATTAATAAAGAAAAATTTAAGGAAATAATAAAAATTTTATAATAAATAACAATGTAATGATGGTGTTAATTAACGATATAATAAGGTTTAAGTTGATTGATATCCACGTTAAAGCTTAAACCTGCAAAGTGAAAGCTCTCCACCAAGTCCTTCTGCTTCCGGCCGGTCAATCCGGTACGGCACACAGTCCTTCAAGGGCCGAGCCTATAAGGCAAAAGCACTCCACCAAGTCCTTCTGCCTCTGACCGGTCAATTTGGTACGGTACACAGTCCTTTGAGCGTCGAGCTTGTAAGACAAAAGCGCTCCACCAAGTCCTTCTACTTTCAGTCTGTCAATCCGGTACGGCAGAAGGACATAGACATAGTAACTGTAACCATTCATGCACTTACATGTAAATGAACCCGTCCAGTTGTAGCAGAAATTTTCCGTGTGTACTAGTGTCATACCCTAATTTTGTCCGGTAAAAAATAACATTCAAAAAGAACAAAAATAGTAGTAGAGAAGAAAGAAGGAGAAAGAAATCTTGAAGAGAAAAGAGGTTGGAAAAATTTGTACTTTGGTATAGCTTATGTATTCTGGGTGTAATTAATATTGTGGAGATGGTATTAAAGTGATTTTTACCTTGTTAGAAAGCTAAAACAAAACTCTACAACTTTGATGAGGAACCCAAGAGTCAAATCTGAAGTTTACTAAGTCCAAATTGACTTGGAAGTAAGAACAAGTATGCTGAAAAATGGTTTTGAATAGTATGTAAAGATTAGGTCATATCTTGAGTTGTAGAAGTCTTTTTTTAATGAAACCAACGCCATTTTAAAGCTAACATCCTTTGCTACAAATGTTATGAATGATTCGAGACTTGATTCTAACGATTTACTGCCCTAAAATAGCATGAAAGTTATAAAACTGCACAAAAACGGACAACACATTATGTTGAATAACGTTCAAAGAAAATGTCATATCTTGAGCTATACTTATCCAAATGAGGTGTTCTTTATACTGTTGGAAAGATAAGAAAAAGATCTACAACTATTATTTGGATTACAAACCCAGATCGACCTCTATCATGGACCAAATCGAGCATGAAGTTCGAGACGTGATGTTACATGTGTTGTTCGGGATAGCCACTTGTGTTGACAATATCTTGAGTTGTAGATATCCTTTTGAGATGAAACTTGTGCCATTTGAAAGCTGGAAACAATGTCTATAATTCATATGAAGATCATGAAGCCCAATAAAGTTGTTTTAAGTGTTATATTAGTGCTCAAAGTTGGCTATTTAGTTTTGTTGAACATTTAAAATCTCACACTTAAGAAGCTAGCTCCCAACTATTGAAGTCCCACATTGGAAAAACCACACTCTTTCAACTTCTCATTCTCCTATATAAGGAGTGCATCAACAAACACTAAGGGGGAAGAAAAATTGATCAATAGGCCTAGTGCAAAGCATAGGGTCTTTGCTTTGGTCAAAAAATTTTAATGGGAGGGTTACTATCCCCTTCAACCTTCAAGATTGGAGGAGATTGGAGGAGTACGTGGGGTTTGACGCATTGTGCCCAACAAAAATTTTTCTCTTGAGGTAAGTGCATCAATTCCTTCTCTCTTTTTCTTTTTTCGTATTTTTTTAAGTATGTTTATGTTTGTCCTTTATTTATAACATTAGATGTCACTTTCCGCTTTTTTTAATTCATCTGTTTTTATTATTATATGTTTTTTATTTTTTTTTCTTAATCACTAATTAGTATTTGTCAAATTAGGACAATAAATCTGACCTCATTTCACTCTATGGGAATAATTTTTACTCAACTAAATTTCAAATACAAATTTTGAGACCCTATTTTTCTTGAAAATCACATAATAAAATCATGAAAATTAATTTACTAGTAATGATTACTCGAGATTGCTTCCCGTTTAATCATTGCGAACATCTTAATTTTCTAAACAAAAATGGGTTATTAGTGAGGACCACTCTTGATTGCTTCTTGTTTGGTCCCCATGAAAATCTATCTTCTTTATAAATATAAAGTCAGTTATTTTTACTAGTAATGATCACTCGAGATTGCTTCCCGTATGATCATTACGAACACCATTAATTTTCTAAACAAAATGAGTTGTTAGTGAGAACCACTTTTGATTGCTTCTTGTTTGGTCCCTACAAAACATACTTTTTTTCCATCAAAAAAATATACCATTAAAAATCAATCAACACACAACCATTTTCTACCCAAGAACTACATAGTCTTTGATTTCTCCACTACACCCGGAGATACGTAGGAGTTATGAAAGACACTCGCTGCCGCAAAATAAACAGCTTTTATTAAGTCTTCTTTTTTATCTTTGTTAATTCTTGTCTTTTTTAATAAAAGGGAAATAACTATTTTTTTTTAAAAGTTGATAAATTTTGCACAATTAATTAGAGGTAACCTTTTTCGAAAGGATGTCGTAGGGTGCTAATACCTTCCCTACACATAATCGACTCCCGAACCCAAATCCGGTCTCAATGACCATTTTCTTCAATAAAGGTTTTTTTCAATATTTTTCTTACGAAATAAATTATTGGTGACGATTCTATTAGATTTGAATAATCCCCCCAAATTTTTCAGTCGCTACAACTAGTACCGGTACTAACTCAGGACGCGTGCCATGGATACTTGGCATATCCCTCCAATACTCAATGAATGGTGTGCGGAGAATGGGTCCTCCCTCATTGGTTCATTTCAGTACAAGTTGTTGTGGTTTGAAGCTGACCCCTAAACCTTTGTCTCCGTGTGCTGCCGACGACGACACAGCACATCTCCGTAGATTTTCTAATTTATTTCGCTATAATCAGAGTCTCACACGTGACCCCCTTTGCCTTCTATTTCACTCTCCACTTGCCTACCTTTTTTATCCATCTTACTATTCCTTTCTCCTTTTTCTGCGGGAAACTCGTTAATTCTTCTCTCTTTTCTTTTATTTACAACGTGAAAAAGGCCAGCTCAATTCAAGGATAAAGTTAACTTCGAGGAAAATCAATTCACATCCCTCTCCTTTTGCCATCTTTTCCCCCCTTCTTTTCTCAATAGTCGATGTGAGTTTCATGCGAGTAGTGCATGAATCATTTCAACTAATAAGACACCCAAACCTTGTTAACCTCCTTTACTTTCGTGCTGTTATCTTTATAATCGGGCCTTAATTTCTCAAAAACCATCGCACTCATACTCAAAAGTAAACAAACTTAAATTTCCTCAACCTCAATGTCTTGACGTAAAGGTAGTAAATGGTACCTTACGCGCAATAAAGTTAATTTAAAGTAAATTATTGATTCAATCAAAAAAAAAAAAAAGTAAATTATTGATATATAGCACCAAAAAAGATAAATTATTTACTACAAAATTTAGTGGTTAGTTAAAATATACTCGCTCTTGATAGTTCAAAATATATTATTATTATTATGTATCAAAAAAATATATATTATAATTATAAGTATAACTTGTTAAATTTGAAGGTTGAATATTCCTTTATTTGTATAATTTAAAAGTAAACCCCCTTTGCATCTTTTCTTCAATTATGTGTGATACACGTTGATACTTTATTTCCATCCTCAAAATTTCCTTCGTGTCAGCATCATCTCTTCGCATTCATTAAATTTTATTGTTCCAGCAACTTAAATTGTGAATGGAATTTTTTGTTTGTTTCCTTGAATTCTAACAACAGGCCACCACAACACTTTTCAAACTCCAGTTACCTCCTTGTGATATGCGTGGGCAAACTCGTAGAGCGGGCACCGTCCCAACACGTTCCTCGAAAATTTCAGAACGTTGGAAGATAAAAGTAAAGAAGAAAAAACATATAAAAAAGAAAAAGCAAAGTGTATCACAAGAAAAGAAAAAGACCAGCCAAACCCAAGGAAGGAAAAAAAATGATTAATTGTATTTTTGGTCCCTCGACTTTCTCAATTTGGTAATTTTGATCCCTTCATTTTATTTTTTGCGATTTTAGTCTCATAACTTTCTCAATTTGACCATTTTAGTCCCTATATTTTTTAATTGCACTTTTAGTCCCTCATTTTTCAAAATCCAAGATTTTTTGGGACCAAAAGTGAAAAAAATCCATGATTTTGAGGGACCAAAAGTGCAAATAAAAAGTATGGGACCAAAATCCCCAAATTGAGAAAGTTGAAGACCAAAATCGCCAAAAATAAAATAGAGAGATGAAAATCGCCAAATTAAAAAATTTTGTGACAAAAAATGCAATTAAACCAAAAAGCTAAAAGAGAATACATGTGAACAAAATCAAAATTAATATGTGACTCGCCTCGATGATGTCTTGGACACCTCCCATCCGGTTATTGATGGTGACTGGCAGAAGCTATGGAATTTTGAGGTCCCCCGAAGGTAAAGAACTTCCATTGGCGAGCGTGCCGTGATAGTATCTCAACCAGGGATTTGCTCCGGTCGGTGGGATTCAGGTGGATGTCACTTATCCTGTGTGTGGTGGTGCAGAGGATACGATGAGTGTAACACCCTGCTGAGACAGGGCGTCACTTTATCCCGACCTTAGCAACAACACATTTTCAATCCAATATCAGAGTACGCAACAGGACACTCTGATCGTGATGCAACATTGCTTCTCAGGCTTTAAGTACTTAAACTTCTTATTCATCTGCTATCCATCATCATATAATATAGAAAACATAAAAAACGAAGGGGTAAGACACTCTTCAATCACTAACAAAAAGGAAAACAACATAGTAGATAGACTGTCACCATACACAACACGGTCATATCAACACAGACATAATAATCGTCATCTTAAACATTATAATCATCAATACACTGTTACCATGCTCAGACTTTTGAGCACATGGTCACAGGCAAGACTATACTGATACGTCATACTGACAATCCTGACCACACGGTCACAGACCACATCATACTCTGATACCACAGACTGACACATTTCACCGATCTTTCAGGCTCAATTACCAGCCCTACAGACCCAGACCACCGGACGTTTCAGGCTTAATTACCAGCCCTACTGTCCCATACTATCGCTGAATACTGCAGGCCATTAACGCCCTATTCCCTAGACCGATCACCAGTCTCAGGGCACAAGAAGGAAACATAAGTTGGTTGTTCTGGGAACATATCCTGATACGCTACCATCTCCGATTACCGGTTACGGCATCTCATACTACCATATCCGATTGCCGGAGTAAGGTATCGTTCCGTGCACTAGGATGACATTCCCTTTACAGAGAATGACCAAGATTGTCTACCTGTCATACGTGGAGTCTTAGAGCTCGGTCATATACACCTACTCCACACTACTCCGTACCATCGATCATATACAATTCAGGTACGCCAACCTCGGGTACACTGACCCGACTATTACCACTGACAAAAAGATATCGATGATAATACTTACTATTACCGTCTAGGGATTCACAAACCTCTAACTAGAGGGCGGCACCTTTGACTTACATCTCAGACACACATACATCATATACAACTAGTACATGAATGTTAAATGCAAACCAAATAACCAACAACTGTAGTTTATTAGCATATAAACATCAGATATAAATAAGAATATCAACAACTATAATTTATCATAATTAACAACATAAAATTTAATCTTAGTGTCGCATAAGCGACTGTCTATTAATCTTATAACTATAACCTATGTTGGTTGATAGGTCTATGGTAACTATCCTTAGCCACTGCACACCACAACCCCTCTCTTGAGGTGTTGCTACTATCAACCCCCAGTAGGGTTAAGGGACCCCTATTCATGCTAGCAGTACTACTCTACTACCTATTTTTCTTAGAGATTAAGGTATTTTTCCTTACCTGACTTAGAAGATCGCTGCCGCTCGTGTCTCGTCTCGGTACCCTGTCGCGCCTCTGAAACTCCTCCACGCAACCCCCAAAGGATCCTTTGTAAGAAGTGAGGAGAATGGAGGGGTTAGGGCCTATTTATAGGCGAAATGGGGAACTCCCCATGTCACCATCTCCATACATCGTGTCGCGATGGCAAGTCTGTCGCGTCGCGATGAGCACTTTCCAGAACCTCCCTTTTTCTCTCTTCCACCGCCTTACGTGTCCTCCGTCCATCGCGTCGCGATGGTGTCTTTTATATTCGTCGTCTCGTTGGGACGGTCCTTAAGGGGAGAAATTTCGTTTTCGTCATTCTAGAAGATTCTAGCATATTCCACGCTTTTCGAGGGGTTTATAGGTCTTTTTCAAAACTATTTCATCATTAATTAGGATTTCTAACTTCTGTTTATCACTTAATTGCTGATCTAATTATTTTCCCAATATTGTTTAAAAATCGGGATGTCACAGTGAGCCATAGCCTATTGGAGTGCTCTCGGAGTGTGAGGTGTTGGCGTGAAGTGAAACTTTGGGATGTGATTGAGCCCCACGGGCATAGAGGATCCTATTTTCAGGTGGTTTTCTTTGCGGTGCTGCAATAGCTTTCCCTCAAGGAGCAACAGGTTTTGGCAATGACTCTTTGGAGTCTCTGGAGCAGCCGGAATTTGACGGTCTGGGAGGATAAATTAGAGGGCTTCTCTACCATAATGGCGTGCGGCCTAAGTGTGCTAGAGGAATGGGTGTCGGTACGAAGACAGCCACCGCAGCGAACGACTAGTGATGCGAGCACAGGTGAGCTTCCAAGATGGCGTAAACCGCCTTGTGGTGTTGTTAAATGCAATGTTGTTGTCGCGTTTTGCCCGCGTATCAGCAAGGTGGGCATGGGTATGTGTATTTGGGACGAATTCGGTTTTTTTTTGGGTGCGAAGACGTGCTTGTACTCACTGTTGGTGGAGGTCCGAGTGGGTGAGGCCATGGGCCTTAAAGCTGCTATTGAGTGGGTGCGGGAGCTGGGCTTTGACGATGTTGTGTTTGAGTTGGATGCCAAGTTGTTGGTGATGGGCTCTAGTCAGCCATGTTGATGCCACCGAATTGGGATCTATCTTAGTCGAGTGTAGGGACCTCATTGTATCTAGTTTTACAAACTCTCATGTTGAGTTCACTAGGATGCATGTTAATATGGTTGCTCATAGTCTAACTAAGGCGGACATATGTAATGCCAATCCTCAATTATTCATAGACGTTCCCACATGTATTGAACAATCGATTAGTAATAAAATGCATTGAGCTTTTGAAGTTAAAAAAAAATCAAAATTAAAAGCGCAACGTTAACAAGTAGGAGGACGATTATAGTTAAAAAAAATATTTAATTAAATATACGTGTAATATTAAAATATGAAAATAACTAATCTTCAAACTTTCAAATAACTAAAAGTATTTAATAAAGCAGAGTAAATATTCCTTATCACTGTGTGGGAAAGAAATAAAGAGAAAATAAATAGATTTTTATATTATTTAATTGGAGAGAAAAGAAAGAGAAAAAAATTGATCATCAAAAAAAAGAAGAAGAAATTTGTCCGCTGATCGATCAGTACTTGGATAAAAAAGTGAAAAAATGAATTATTGACATGATATCTTTTCATAAAATAAGTACATTTTAAACAAATAAAATTGTATTTTCGAAATTTATTATTTTTTCATTTGAGGAGAAAAAACTTTAATTAATAACATTTCATTTTTTTTCCTTTTTCTATATATTTTCTCAGAAAAAATAATTTATACTCTTTTTCATACCCATATTTTTCCGTTCATTTTTCTCATTAATCAATCAGAGTTTATTATTATTATTATTATTATTTAGAATAATTCAGCAATCAGTGTTAGTACAATCGAAGTCGGCCACGAAATAAAAATCTGAATTTGTTTTTGTTACTAGCAGTGAGCCGTTCGATTTAATTTATGGCCGAAATATAGCTTAAGTTGATTTGATTATAGCTGACCGATTTTAATTTAATGGCCAAAATTGTCTACTATATATAACTGCGTGATTTTTACGGCAGAAAATCCAGGTCCGAATTTGTGGAGGGACACCCACCCCGGCACAACACCAAACACTCCTAACACCTGGCCTGGTTTGGAGCTACTTTGCCATATTTCACTATGAAAAATGATATTTGAACACATATTTTTGGGACATTCGTATGGATACTGTATATTTGTATGATACGGATATATACGAAATCGTACGAATATTCATATGAAATTTTTTTCTTCAGATTTTTGTAAGTGGTTAACGCAATTCATATAAGTGGTTAACGCAGTCCGCTAACTAGTTAATACAGACACATATTTTTTTAACTGGTTAACGTATTTCATGTAAGTGGTTAACGCAGTTCATGTAAGTGGTTAACGCAGTTCACTAACTAGTTAATATAATACTCTGATGTTAATTTGTCAAAATGTACTTATTAACCAGATAGTGAACTGCGTTAACCACTTACATGAATTGCGTTAACCAGTTGAAAAAATATGTGTCTGTATTAACCAGTTAGTGGACTGGGTTAACCACTTATATGAACTACGTTAACTACTTACGTGAACTACAACTATTACTATATCTGCGTTAACCACTTACATGAACTGCGTTAACCAGTTAAAAAAATTTACAAAAAAAAAATATACGAATATCCATATGATTCTGTATATATCCGTACTATACAGATATAAGGTATCTATACGAAGTATCCAAAAATAGGTGTTTAAATATTGTTTCACTATGATGACCTATTTAGGATCATTATCCTGCCTTCCATCCGGTCCTCACAACCTACCGCCACAGGCATAGTTCTGAATGTTGAGACAGAAACGTCACCAGATGTCAATTTGGTTAGAGATTTCATAAATATAAATCAAAATATTTAATTTCATAATTTATAAAATATTATATTATTTTTAAATTTTTTATCTGACCTTTTAAAACCACCTTCTTATAAGTAAAAAAATATATCTTGGTCGAAATATGGACGAAATATATATACTTTTTTGTTTATACTCTCTTTAGTCTTAAATATAAAAAATAAACTCTTAATTCACACAGATCAAGAAATTGTTTTGAAATCTTTTTTTTGTTAATACTCATAAAAATTGTGTTTTTTTTTAAACTTATCCCTTTTAGTATGAACCAACCCACCTGTATAGAAAATAAATCTATCTCATTAATATGATTCACTTATAAATACGGGTATAAATAGAAATTAGATATATTATGCATTTGAAAATTGATATTATTTCTTATAATTAACACACAAAAAAGAGACCATTTTTGTTTCTTATAAAAAGGATAGAGCTGAGGGAGTAAAATATTCTTAAAAGAGTTTTAGTTTTTTTTTTTTGCTTAAATATGATTTCAGTCTCTCAAAAATTCGAAAAGTTTGTTTCTAGTCCCAAAAAAATTGAAGGTTTTTAGTCCCCCAAATTTGAAAATATTTTTTTGTTAGTCCCCCACTCTAACGCCGTTAGTGCTTAAATATGATTTTAGTTCCTCAAAAATTTTAAAAGTTCGTTTTTAGTCCCCAAAAATTTTAAAAGTTCGTTTTTAGTCCTCTAAAAATGTTATCACATAAGCACCACATAACGGCATCAGAGTGAGGGACTAACGAAAAAATATTTTCAAATTTTGGGGACTAAAAACCTTCAAATTTTTTGTTGGGACTAAAAATAAACTTTTCGAATTTTTAAGGGACTAAAATCATATTTAAGCCTTTTTTGTCTATAGGTCTTCAATTCCACTTTAGTGTCTAGGACAAAAGAGCATTAACTAATCCGGTGTTCAGCCAAAAAAATAAATAAAATTTGGCTTCAAATTATGTTATTGTCAGAAATCAAATGCTGATACTAATTGAACTCATTGTTTTAGATAAAATGCGTTAACTCCCGAGATTACTTGTTTACTCTGTGCACCAAATAAATCTACTTTTTTTTATTTTATTTTGTTAGGCGGGGTATTAAAGAATTCAGTAGGCTCGAACGTGCAAACGTCAAGCTCATCAACCCCGATGCGAATCCCATTCCAATAATATGGCTCTCATCTCACCGTTGATTCCAATCCTAAGGTCCATTTTGCGAGCGAAATTCCCCACCGGACCCACGCTACCAGGTTCAAACTGTGCTGAAACACATGGTGAAGTAACAATTCTTGGGATTTTGAACTAAAAATCAAACTAAGGTCAAATCAGTAATCTCAACTGCTAGTACTACTCTTCCTTTTACTCCTCCGTACTCATACATTGGGTGTCCACGGTACGGATTGATCACGAAATAATCCTACTCAATCTAACTCAACCCAAAAAATTAGGTTAGTTTGGATGATTGGGTTAAGTCGAAAAACAAACCCAAAATTTATGAATTAGGTGTTGGGTTTGAAGATTACTATTAGAATTTGAGTTTGGGCCTAACACACCCCCTTACGCTCAGGACTGGACATCTGGAGCGTGACCCGATAACGGGTGGCCCAACAAATGGATCTCAACCCCAAAAGCTAGCTCATGAGGTGATTCAGGCCATCTCATTCTTCCATGTGAGACTTATAACACACCCCTCACGCCCAGGACTAGACATTTGGAGCGTGACCCGATAACGGGTGGCCTAACAAATGGATCTATGATAGACTCTGATACCATATTAGAATTTGGGTTTGGGCTTAACTCAACCCCAAAAGCTAGCTCATGGGGTAAGGGTTGCCCCCCACTTATAACCACTATTCAGGCCATCTCATTCTTCTATGTGAGACCTCTAACAATTGCGAACTCGAACAACCTAATCCAACTCACTGTAAATAAAAATATATCATTATAAATGTCGATTCGCGTATTTGGAATATGAAATATGTTTTTGCAACCTAAGTGAATGTTGAGTCGCGTATTTGTAATATGAAATATGTTTTTGCATTTTGAATGATTTATATATTAAAAAAAATAAAATAATGCCACTCTAAAAACGTTATATATTATGAAATGTGAAATATTGTGTTACGTATTTATTGTATTTTCAATTAGACTAGGTGAATATTAGATAAATTAATATTTAAAGCCTTGATAGTGGGTTTTTTTTCATAAATATTTTTTCTATTTGTCTTTGATTTTTTTTTCTAAATTTTTTTCCTCTGAGAAATGAATATTTTAATAGTCAACTCATTCACCCCACACAAACCAACCTATATAAGGTCAGGCTGGGTTGGTTCAGATTTCATAAAATATTTCGATTAAACCGACCCAACCCAACTCATATATGTTTAATTGGGTTGGGATTTTAAACACCCCAAAACTCACTCAACTCGACTCATGTCCACCCCTACTCTTAGAGCATCTTTAACGTGGTTGCCAAACACGTTGCTTTATTTGTGTTGCCCAGCCATTTAGTGAAACTGGCATTGGAGCTGCGTGACGTGGACGCTGGGAACTTAAAATTTAGTTGCCGTGAACGAGATAAGACACGTGCTTTGAGCATAAAAAATACTATTTGACATAAATTTTAGAGCCAAAAAAAAAGCCACTGTCACATAAATTTTAGAAAAATATAGTAATATTATTAAAAATATAAATATGCGAGGTCAATAATAGTTATTTATATGCAAAAACTATTGAAGTGAAAACTAGTTGAATTACTTATGAGTTGCTTAAATTCTATGTAGTAATTTAGGCATACAAAAACTAAGTTAAGCAACTCATTTAGTTCCCGTGACTAAAGATGCTAAGCTTCAAATTTAGGGAAAAAATACGCCGTAGAGTGCCACGTCACACAGGTTCAAACCCTAACAGGCTGGCAAATAAGACACCAAATCAAAAACTTCCACGCGGAACCTCATCACCTCGTTCTCTCACAGCTGTCTCCTCGCACCGGGTATATAAATACCCCTTCCAATCCAATGTACTCGTGTCCATCCCCAAACTCTCCCTTTGAATTCATTCTCTCTAGATCATCCTAGTTCTTTTCTTTAAACTTAGACCCTGAACATGGGCTCTAATTACAACCTTGCCATCGCGCTCTCTGCGGTGCTGGCCGTGCTACTTCTACCAGCAGTAACCGTGGGAGCCCTTGTACAGGAGCAACCGCTGGTGCTCAAGTACCATAACGGCCAGCTCCTGAAGGGGCGGATCACCGTTAATATCATATGGTACGGTACCTTCACACCGATCCAACGGTCCATAATCGTGGACTTCATAAACTCCCTCAGCTCCACCGGAGCACCGCTCCCCTCTGCCGCCACTTGGTGGAAAACCACGGACAAATACAAGAGCGGATCCTCTGCGCTCGTCGTAGGGAAACAGTTCCTGCACCCAGCTTACACCCTCGGGAAGAATCTGAAGGGAAGGGACCTCCTCGCTCTTGCCACCAAGTTCAACGAACTTTCCTCCATCACCGTCGTACTCACCGCCAAGGACGTCGCCGTCGAAGGTTTCTGTATGAGTCGCTGCGGGACCCACAGGTCGATCCGACGTGGCAACGGCGGGACCCGAACGCCTTACATATGGGTTGGTAACTCCGAGACGCAGTGTCCCGGGCAATGCGCATGGCCCTTCCACCAGCCTATTTACGGGCCCCAGACACCGCCGCTTGTGGCGCCGAACGGTGACGTTGGTGTTGACGGGATGATCATAAACTTGGCCACGCTGTTGGCTGGCACCGTGACGAACCCCTTCAACAACGGGTACTTCCAGGGGCCGGCGACAGCGCCGCAGGAGGCCGTTACGGCTTGCACGGGCGCTTTCGGGAGCGGGTCGTATCCGGGTTACCCGGGTCAGACCCTGGTGGATGGGGCTACTGGAGCGAGCTATAATGCGCACGGCGCGAACGGGAGGAAGTACCTTCTGCCAGCGATGTGGGACCCGCAGACCTCCACATGTAAGACTCTCGTCTAAGGAGGGGACCAATGACGGACACGTGGCGTGATATGGTGTACGGGGTTGTAGATATGGGTTGTAGAAACGGGGGCAGGAGAATGACGCTCTTATGAGGGGGTGTGGGATCGTAATTTTAAGCTGCTTTTGTCGTTTAGCGTGACGTGTAAATTCTGTTTCTAAAAACTAAAGGGGAATGTTATTGTATAATATTAACTTATAAATATGGAAAACGAGGAAAAGTGAAGGTGAAAAAAAGGTGTATCAAATGATTAATATTATTTGTATTAATTATGTTTATATGTATTAATTATGTTCAAGTGAGATATCTTTTCATTGATTTTGATTTTCAGAAAAAAGTAATGAACAGTGGGTTTTGTATAAATACTATTGGGTATTTTCGGGTAAAGTAAGGCGGTTGTGTAATGAATGAGACAGTGGTGGAAGTGGAAAGAATAGATTATCTTTGTTTATGGTAAAGCGGGGAATATCAAACAGTGGTGGTTTCTCTTGTGGTGCTGGGGGTCTGGGAGACCATAATGGCGATGTGGGTGATGATGATATTGGTGAGGTCAAGTGAATCTCATTCGGCATAAAAGGCAACAGGGGATGTCATTGTTTGGATGGTTTTGGTGGGTCCTCTTTCCTCTGCAATCATGATTCAGATAAGCTTCAGATAGCTTTCCCCAATCTTTTTTTGTTTTAGTTGAGAAATGCAAGTCTCCCTTTGAAATAAGTAGAAAGTTAATAATGGCATACCTAGTTTTCAAATCAAGCGTAACACACTGATGGGTGGAGCTAGATGCCATGTCTCTTTCTTGTTTCCCATCCATGCCAATCAATATACCAGCAAAGAAAATTGTCGATGATGATCAGTTTTCTATAATTTGATTAATTGTACAGGGATTGGACAATGAACAAATAATTCTAACCCCGGGTGTAATATTGGGTTCCAATTTGCATGACTATTGATAATCAAAATCAAGTATGGCCCTATGTCAGTAAGACTCAGTAGCATTAAGCCTTGTGAGTTCAAGTCATCATAAATAATATTTCAAGAACCTCGCAAAAATTCTGTCACGTTCTTGAATGTCACTAAGAAACATCATAGAGATGGTAAAACAGCCGAAGCAATTATAAAGTGTGTTTTGTTTGACATGCACTTGTGGTATACGAGTACACGTAAATGGCCGGCACCATTATCCAATTATTACCGGATCCAATTATCCAGACACACCACGGAAAACCGTATTAGTGGGATAGAAGGACAGAACTGGTTAACGAGTAGAGTACTACCATTCGCTTTTATCCACCGTTTAAACCAACAAAAATGCAGAGTTCTGTAATTTTCCATATTAGAAAGCATCTTATGGTAAATTAGATGTATATTCCGAACGTTGAGAAAATCATTTTGAGAAGTCATACGAAAACATCTGCTGATGCCTGATATTCAAATAAAAGTAATATTTATTTCAAGTGTTTTGCAGAATATGTTGTTAGTGTTTTAATGGCTAATGTGATTGATTGGAGACTGCGACGTCCCACTGACGTATGTTTTCAATATTCTCTTACAACAGCTATACGTAAGATTCCTAGTTAAAAAATAGTTATACAAGTTTTAAAGCTCACTGTTAATTATACTGCATAGTTAAATAATCGCGCCTAGTCGCTTACCAGGTTAAATGAGATCAGATGATTTGAGATATGTCCAATTAACCATGACCTTATGAGACAAATTATACATTATGTCTTTGCAAAACCAACTGTGGATTACCAATTTACCATACATTTTGAAAGTCAACCGACAGATTGCTCTAACACAACAATTAGGAATAGAGAACCACCGTTGCTTGGATTTTCATAAAGACGACTTGGATGGGGCTACACTAACATAGCAGAGATGAAGCTATAGCATATTGCGGATTTGGGGGGAATAGGAAAATGAAAACCACATATATTAACCATTTTTAAGATGGATAATTCTACAAAATAACATTTGAATATATATCAACACCAAAGCATAGCATAAGAAAACGTCACAAGTTTACAAGGTTTGCTGTTGAATGTGTTCAATCCTTCACAGAACGAACCACCTCAGTCTAGTGGTCAGACAATTCCCTCGCGAATGACCGAAACATCAGCCATGATAACATATGAGGAAGTAGGGTGTCATGTCCATCCATCCAATAATTAATAAATTCGTTTCAGCAGAATTGGCCATTCAATAGTAGGGGCTGTAACGCATCGGCGCTCTGAACCTCGGAACCTTTCTGCAATAAACAAAAGAATGCTCTAAGTCTACTGTTGCAGCAAACAAAGAACCCATTGGAAAGGAAAGAATCGAGGACAACATACCCGTATCCATAAGGAGCAAAGGCAAAAGGAGGTGCAAATGGAGTTCTGCCCCGAAACCCCATGTGAGGATTAGGCCGGCGGGGACGATATTGCTTCATCCCTGGCACGTTGGTCCTCTTAGCAGTTACCTGCAAAAGTCCAATCAAGTATAGAAGGTTACAAAAAAGGCAAACATGATATATTATTTGAAAAGCAAGAGCGTATGCTGCAACCTTCAATTGACGACCATGTAGTTCAGATTCATTCAGCAAAAGAGCCTCTTGAACAGCTTCTACTTCAACAAATTCTACATAAGCATAACCCTTGGGTTGGCCAAACTTATCAGTGCGAATGGTGACTCGGTTTACAGTTCCACATGATTGGAAATGCTGCTGCACTTCTTCGGGAGTACATGAATAGTCCACCTGTAAAAGATATCAAACCCAAGAGATCAAATGCATTTAACAGCAATATGGAAAGCTCGTTAATTTCCAACCTCTTGTCCATGAAAACAGTTGATCAATTGTGCATTTCAACAAGAAACATCTTGCTAATATGGAAAGTTCTAAAAATTTCTCTTAAGTTAATCCTTATATTTCTAATCAACAGTGACAACAAACTGATAGCAGGCCAATGGTTAAAAGAGTATATGTGAGGAAGAATAAGGGCTCAAATGGGGGGGAATTAGCTGTTAACTAATTGGTTAGTTAGTTATGATTAGCTGGCATAGTAGCTGTAAGCTGGTCGTAATTCATTCTATAAGTAAAGGAGGGAAAGGTGGTTACGAGTAGTTAGAAACTCATTCTTGTGGAGAGTGCAGAACCTCTTGAATTGTTCTGTAGAGTTGCTGGACTCAAACCAGATTCAATCAATAAACAATTCATTCCTAATTCATTTCCAAGTTTTTCCCTTTTCTTATCAGTTGAATCTTTCATAAACACTCATGCAAATATAGTCATTGCCTATGTCTATGATTTGCAATTTGGTGCCAGGCATCCACTCCACTCTAGCCTTCATTTAGAATGCATTCTTCATATTCTCCTCCCAAGATTCTAAGCGAATTGAAAATCAGACAACATTTAAATTTTAAATTTAATTTATTAATAGAATAGTACATAGGATATGAGGTTATCATGGAACTACAAAATGAACATGTTTCATGAATAATGTCATGCTTAAATGGTCCTTATTTTGAGCTTCTTCCTCTCCCCTCTCCTCACCCTGATTTTATACAAGTATAAAGAAAAAAGATTTAAAATTTCCTCTTGATCCCAAGGAAGAAAAAGAAGGAATGCCGAAGACCCCTCACCATGACAAAATAATGCCTATATATTTCATGAGCACTAGGCACCACCAAAAGTGTCCTCTGGCTTTGAAACCAACACTGCAGATACCCATGCACGGTCATTTATTTACCTATAAAGTGTGTCCTCTTCTCACAAGCGGGAATCCAGGTTCTCGATCTGCAATCTTATCCATTCCATTGTCCATTCCTCCACAAAAACCTAGAAAGTTTAATGATTAAAATTTTCCACCCTAAAGACCTCTCTTTTTCACCCTAAATTATGGATGGATAGCTTATATGATATTTTGTCCCCCCCCCCTTTTTTTCCTTTTTCAGTATCGAAATCCATATGTTCACCAAACCATGATCATCACTTTCCTCAACAACTAACACTTCAACTTTCTTATCCCCTTGTCTATCCCTATCCCTCTATTTTTTTTTTGTTTCATCTTTTGTTTTTCCACTCTTTTTGTTAATTTCATACATCTGACATTTCTAGTATAATTTTTTATCCCCCAGCTATATATTATATGTTTATATCATATACTTCCAACTGCAGCATGAATAGAGCAGAAGACTTATAGATGGAAGCATAACCTGCGATTGTAATCAAACATTACGTCAAGGCACAATGCCACCAGTTGAAAATCAATCTTCTAAATATCAGAAGCAAATTCAACACTAAACAAGAAAATTCTCACTGTCTACATATTCATATTCAAACTTTCCAGGATAGAGTATAGTGAAGATGGATTTGACTAAAATAAGACATCTCAGCCGTTGATGAAAAAATCAACGCTTGATATTCCAGGCACTTGAACGGCAATTGACAAATAGAGCAAAACAAACACCAGTTTGAAATCAAATTCAAATCATTGTGAAATTCAGGGTTCATGAGGAAACCAGGAGAAGACCCAGATGACTAACTATGAATGGCCTGAAGAAAACTATCATCGTCATCTAATTAATCATATAAATTTTCTCAAGAATGTAAGAAAAAAGTGTAGCCATTCACTGAAGATGTTGGAAAGGAAGAGACCCATACACAAACAACATACAAGACTTCCATGAAAAAACTTCACCCAAGGATTTGTATGGTTTCAGAAAACATTATCCGTTTTCAGTTTTGATTATAAAAATGCAAACTTATTTTCATTTTGTTTCCTGTTTTCAACGTTTTATATAGAAAACAGAGAGAAAAACAATTTTTATGTTTTCACTTTTCCTATATAAAACTTCGAAAACAGGAAACAAAACGAAAATAAGGTGGCATTGTTGTAATTAAAATTGAAAACAAAAAATGAAAACCAAACATGCCCTGAGGTTGCTCGTACAGTAAAGTGGGATAAAGGCTCATTCTTTCAATAGTACTGGTTAATTTGAGTACCTTAGGATTTTTGTAGCAGGGTGTTTTAGAAACAAGAAATTTGGCATTTTACGTAGCTTAGCATCAGTAATAGAAAGACAATAGCCACCTGGAGAAGCTCAAGTGACTATGTTGGGTGTGGCATTGAGTACTAGTAGGGGGTCAAAGGGTAAAACCAAAGTAATGGGAAGAGACATTACTTGGTGAAACATAAAATTTATAGAATGACACAACAAAAGTCAAATGCACCAGAGTGAGCATCAAATTTGTAAGGCTCCAAAAACAAAATTAAATAGTGCAACAAATACACAGACGGACAACAGACAAATTTGACGGGAGAAAGAGTTCATTTGCTCTATCACATGCCATATTCAACTTCAATCATAAATTTCTGTATACGGTCTTTGAGCCATAAAAAATCTACTCATGTGCTGCAATCTTGTTTTTAAGCTATTAAACCAACAACTTGTGGTAAGCATCCAGCTGGTTTGCCGTTTATTTGAATGGAAAATCTTTGCAACAAAGTGGTCCTAAAATTAGTCTACTTATGTCAACTTAATCACAAACATTAAAATCTAAGATTCTTCTGGATTTTTTATGGATATATGTATATATAAGCAACAACTTTTCATTCTCGTTGCTTCTTCCCTCCTTATCTTTGTCTACATGTAAATCTCCTATGATCTCTTCTACATTATACCCTGTTTTATGATGCAATGTTTCAATTCTGCATATCAAGGAGCCCTCAAAATCAGAAATGTAACAGTTCCACTCATGAATGATGCTACACATAATCAAAGACGGCACTCACCATATGAAAACAACCAATCAATCAAAAGGAAAACCTCACAAAAGCAGTGTACAGCAGCAAGAAACATGCCGCATACTGTTCAAACTGAGTGTTAGATCACAAACTTTACGATCTTGCTACTGGAAATATATGGTCAGAAAATGGTGACTAGTTAATAATTTGGGAGCCCTATCATATTCTAACAATGTCATTTCCACACACATGCACAGCCACACACAGGTGACAATGTGCATAATTTCAAATCCACAAAATATGTTTACACAATACTATGGTTCAATGATCTGCAAACTATGTACAATGATGCCATGCTAGAGAACCTCAAGAATAAGAGTAAGGAGATTAACCCCAAGCTTGTTCTGCAATTAATGTAAACATAAACATAGAGGCATGTGCTCCAGGCATAACATATTCTCCAATTTGTTTCCAAAAGTAAAACACACGCATAAATACATTGACTCATAATTGAAGAAATCAGTTCAGACAAAATATGTAAGTTAATCTCATTAATAAACTTATTATGAAACATGACAAAAAGACAACTAAATAAGCAGAATAGAAAGTTTTAACATAAACAGGGAAAAGACAGCTCACATTACCTACAAAGACTGATCGAGAATCCACTTCCTCCCTGTTGATCTGACTTGCAGTAGCATTAGCAGGATCTATTAGGAGATGATAATCAATAACAGAGACAAAAGTCCAATAATAGATTGTAATGAATTGTCTTGCAAAGTACAGTGGTCACAACATGTGCAAGTACAAGGAGAAGAAGAAAAATAAGAAGAAAAAAACATAAAAACAAAACAAATCAAAACATAACAACATGCATTACTTGTTTTTTGTTAACAAAAAAATAAACAAACCGCATGTCTAATAAAAGGGACGTGCAGGGAGACACTCAAGCATCTCAGCACATGCCTCTCCCATCCACATGATGCACTACGTCCTGATATGCATCCCTTAATAGGAAAAATGCTAGGTGCCCAAAACACTGGGGTACTCAAGTGACCTAATGAAAAAACTCAAGCATTAACCAAGAAATACAAAGTCGATAATAACAGTTGGCAAATTTTCAGCTTGCATCAGTTCACTACACAAAAATCTCTGGAGTGCAAAGAAATATCTTATCATTGATAACCAAGTTAGAGCATCGTTCCCAACTTCCAAGTGAACTCTTCAGTCTTAGTCCACATACGAATCAATGGCACAATGCACAATGCATTACCAAGCAGGCAAGCAAAAAACCCAAATCTTAATTTTCTAGGTCATTAGCCAAAAATCATTAATTGACATAGATAGGGTCTATATCAACAATGCAAAAAAACCAAACTAGAACTAAATCCAACATTGAGCATATCCAATTCAACCCAACTCGTATCAGACACAGATTATTTCACATGAAGAACAAAATCCAATTACTAAAAAACTTCAATTTTTTTTTTATATATTTATAGAATTGAAAAAAGTAGCAAAATAGCGAAGAATTAATCAACCCCGCCGGGGAAGCAAAAAAAGGAGCCACCTTGCACAGATCCCATCTCTTTCTCGACCTTGGCCTGCATCTCCCGCAAAGCAGCAGCTTCATCCTCCATTTCCTTCAACCGCTTTTTCATGTCATCCAACTCCTGCAGTCATCATAATTGGCATTGTAAATTGTAAATTTGAGATCGATGAGTGAACCACAGTTAGGGTTTTTCGGATTGAATAACATGACCGCAGTTGAAAGGGAAATTGAGTAAACAACAAAGAGGAAAACGGAAAGCATTGCATACGGCTTCGTTGTTGTCAGTTCCGAGCATTTCAACGTCGTCGTTTTCCATGTCTCCGTCGCAGAAGGGTACGCCGTCACCTGCGGTTTCTGTCCCTTCTCTTCTCCTACAATTCCCCTTTGTTTGTTAACGTAAGGTGCTTTAGTTCTTATTTACCGGAAAAATCAATGAAAACTTATACTTTCCAATATTTTGAAATACACATAACTACTAGCAATTGAATTTTGCTTCAATATTTTTTTCCCTAATTTTTTTTTTTAGGATTTTGTCTTCCATTAGTTAATTTTCGATTTTAGTTCATGTGAAGACCCTTATTTGTTTTCCATTATTACGTATTTTGGTTTACGGGGATAACTTTCATCTGTTAATTGATGATGTGGTTGCCACGTGGATTGCTGATCTGAAGTAGCATCCAAGTGACAGGGTGTTTATGGTGATAATTGATAACAAATGTATTTCGAGATCAATCTGGAAACGAGATAAAAACTCTTTTATTGGACTTTTATTAAGTGCGTGTGTTTTAAGCAAAGGCCTCGTTTCAACTGGATTCGAAGGAAACTTAGATGCTTCGATTGAGTTTTTGGTTCTGTAACAAGCAGATTATACGAAATAACATAATAAGTTCATATATTTATTGACTCGAACAAGATTATAAGTAAAGATAACCATAAATCAACATCAATTCGAACGAACTGGAACTAAAATGTAACGTAGTTCATTAATGGGGTCAACATGCTCGATAAAAAGGTCGATAAATCATGTAATTGTCTACTAATTTATCACATAACTCTAATAAAATACTACATAAGGTTAAATAATTTATCCAACAACAACTAATTCCAAGTTAAAATGTCGCACTAGCATCGGCACGACAAATTTGGGTACACGCCCAAGACATAAGTATAACAATTACTAAAGCTAACATCAACAACAAACATAACAATATTATTAAAATTTAAAGGGGAACCCTCCATGAATGCATTCGCCGTAAAAAAATTGACTCAAAACACATACTTATTAACTTGTAAATAAAACTTTAAACATAAAGCAGTGAAAAATAGTTTCGAAAAGATTTAAAGAACTGGAGATGAGAGTTCGATCATTTTCAAAAACAAGAAGAGAGTTTGACGAAATAGATGAAAAGTATATTTTCAGAGAACATCAAAAAGGGGATGAGATATCAGTTGAATTAGATGAGAAGTATAGACGAAATTGGATGAGAAAGTAGACAAAAATGGATGAGAGTTTGACGAAATTGGATAAGAAACTAGTCAAAAAAAATTGAGTTCACAGGATGAGAAAACGAAGCATAGATGAGACACAAATGCAGAAATATAAATGGAATTAGAAGAGAAAAGCATTGGGCATCATTATATTCTCTGTAATCCTTGACTTAGTCATTTGTCACTCTGAAGATTCATAAACGTTTCAGGATTTTGTTAGAAATTAAAATTTCGACCATGATTACAACATTAAAACACCTATTTATAGACTATGAGATTCTAACTACGAAGCCTTTGCAGTACGACACGTACAGACTACTGCTTTTCATAAATTAATAATCTATAAGAATAGTATTAGTAAAGAGAATAAAGAAATGGAATGAAATGTACTATGTTCAATGTTAAGAAATTATGATGCTCTTTGTAAAGGGTCTTACCTAATAAGAAGGCCATGTCAAATATCTATAATTTGAAATGATTGTTTATTAATATATTGTCAATATGTCCGAAAATGATTCACCGAGATTTTGTATCTCACTCTTTATTTATTTTTTGTTTCATATTGAAAGACCTATTGTTGAGAATTTTATGTAAAGTGTTTCCATTTCCAGAATACTTGGCAATTGGCTTTGTTAGAGTTGTTCAGAGTAAAAGTCGGGTCAGTGTCGTGAGTTTTATAGAGCGAGTGTGCTTTGTCTATTAAAGTTGAGTTGTTATTAAAGTTGGGTTGTTATTGCATATGGCGTACTTAAGAATATTAATTTAGTTATGGACTTTGTATGAGTAGGTAGCCCAAAAGGAAATTTTTATACCCGCTTTATTCAGCATGTTATAGTTTTGATGACAAGCCTTTGGATAAGTTGATCCTTAGCTATTTGAAGGCCCCATCTTACTCCAAGAGCCTCAGCAAGTGTGGGTTCAACAGTTAGGTGCTCTATTTTGCAAGGGCCCATGATTTTGCCACCTCCCCCACTTAATTTTCCCATCTCCCCCACCCAAGGAAGAGACCAAAATAACCCTAACCCCTCCCCTCATTTCCTCACCCCCTCGCTGTCACTCGATCCTCACCTCCCTCTCACTCTCAGTCTCAAACTTCACCTCCCTCACTCTCTCGAACCACACCTCCCTCTCACTCTCAGTCATGAGCTCACCTCCCTCCCACCTCTAACGTCTCTCTCCCTCTCTGGAACACGTCTCTCCCTCTCAGTCGCTTCGTCTCTCCATCTTTTCTTCAAGGTAATCTCCCATTTCATTTATTTTTTTTCCTGCGTTATCTGGTTTTCCATATTCTTGAATCTGAATCAATCCGGACACAAGAATCCGGACGAACAAAATGGATTCTTGCGATGCTATTACATGTATTAAATAAATTTTCTTATACTTGTAAAGCGCCAATTTAAAAGTATCTAAATTTTTAATTTTCATGCAGGCCTGGATTCATGAGCACTTCCAGACGGAGGACTTCGAATCCAGAAATTTATGTCTGCGGTACCAGGAGACACTACCTCGTGCCTCTCGTTGGGACATGGTAAGGGGTGCAGGATTGGTGAGGCCATACCGGCGTGCCCTGGATAGGCTGACTGTAGGTGATGTTACCTGGGACCCGTATGTAGGTCACAGGCAGGCACATGAGTTTTACCCTATATCTCTATTCAGGGGCTTTATCCGGTTTGGTACTCTGGTGTATCCATACCTGCCAGACAGGGTATCGCGCCAGTTTGGACATGTGCAGCGCATACCCAATGATCCACGGGACATTAGATGGCAGTCGGTCAGTTCAGAGGAGATGGACGAGAGGTGGCTTCATTTTGATCAGCACGTCATTGCTCTTGGTGCTCGGGTGGAGGCTGGATTACCGGCGTGGAGCCTGGATACATGGACTGGTTCCGACGTATCTCACATCCATACATTTATCCTGATCATGTACCAGATCCAGGATCACCACCACCATCACTACCACCACCACCACCCGATGTATGTTATAGTTTTAAGTGTTATTGATTTATATTTTAAACAGCTGTGAATTAGAAAATAAAATCTTTTTTTGTTGTCGTAGGCTGCTAGCTGGGCTAGGGTGTCGGAGATTGCACATGCAGTGATGGACAGACGCCTTCATATCCACCCCAACACCGATGGTTGGCAGCTGATGCTAGAGCTCCAGAGATTAGCACTCTACCTAGGTGTTCAGACATATGCACGATAGGTCAGGTGTAGGCGCGGAGAGTAGCACTATTTTACTGTTTTCATATGGACATATGTTTGTATTTGTATTTTGAGATATATGAATTTTATTCGTTCACAAATTTCATGTTATTCGTAACAAAGCACAAGGTAAATTCAATGACAACGCAAAATACGACAACTGAAAAACAATATGACATTCAATAATAACGCAAAATACAATAACTGAAAAACAAGGCGAAATAGGATAACAACGCAAAATACAACAACTTAAATGTTTGGCTGAATGCAATGACAACACAAAATACAACAACAACAACAACAACAATAAAATACATCACGACTGTGTCAAACTGGTGACGCTTGACGTTTCTGGATCAGTGCACATGGCGATTTTTTCGTCCACAAATCTTGGTTTCCTGCAGGCGGAGAGTATCTGGTCAATGCTTCTCCATAGATCTACGTATAACTCGATCGGCCCGAGGCTAGCATACTGTGAAAAGACGTTGAACATCGTCTCCACGTCACCGTTATCTTCAAGTTTCAGAACATCATATTCAGCACGCCCGTGTTCCCAAGAAATAGGGCATCGATAATGGATACCACACACCCTTCGGTCGTCTCCTGGTCGAACCGCTATGTCATAAACATTTCTCTTTAAGGCATCAAGGGTGATGCCTCTGTTTATCCTAAAAGATTTTGGACTTTTGCACTTAAATGTGACGCCATTGTCATCTCTTTTAATCTGACAACCGTAATACACAACAGCAAGAACATAAGTCATGGTTGCTTGTGTCGGTGGTGGAAAGTCCATTGAAACTGCACAGGAAAAAAATGCAAAAAATTCAGCCAAACATAGCATCCAGATTCTTAAGTCTAGTACATTCCAGATTCTAAATACCAGGAATAATTGAACTATCGGATTCTTTAGTCCGGAGGATTCCGGATATAAGAATTCAGATGGTTAGAGATCTCAGAAAAATTATTGAACTACCGAATTCTTATATTCGGAATCATCCAGATATAAGAATCTGGAAAACCAGCGAACTCAGAAAAAAAAGGGATGCGAACGCACCTCAGCTTCGAGATAAAATGCTTCAATCAAGTAAACAACAAGATAAAACACCTTCAAATGTGGGAGAGATTGAGAAAGGGCGAGAGAGAGGGAGGGAGAGATGGAGGAGAGGTGAGATTTGAGAGGGAAAGATTTGAGGGAGGTAAGAAACTGAGTGACGTGAATAAGAGGAGAGGAATTTTTGTATTTTAGGGCAAGGGCAAAGTTGGATTTTTAAAAATATGGGAGGTGGAAAAATTAAGTGGGGGAGGTAGTAAAATCAAGGCCCTTTTGCAAGCCGCAAAGACAGTTACTCCCAACTAGTTTTTGATGATCATACCCCAGCCAGCCACTCACTCCATCCGATAAGGATCCACAAGAATTATGGAGCATTGGTTGTCAAAGTGGATGCCTTAGAGAATTTGGTTGTTGCCTTTGCTGTGGGTTTCTTTTTGGGGTGACCAGGCTGAATTCTCCACATAGTCACATTGCAGATTGGGAAATCACAACAGGGTTAGCGGTGGTGGCATTGAGCGGGTGCATAAAATTTTAAAATCACCGACAGTTTAATTTTTTAAATAACAAAAGCAAATGTTTAGTGTAAATCCCATACTTCAAAGTAATTTGAAAGCACGATAATTATATTAAAGTACAGAAGTTATTAAAAATTTAAAACTGTTAAAGGATTACAAGTCCAAACTTTAATTTTTGTCATAAATCTAAATATTAAATTACAACTTTCGCCAAGTACAAAACTTGGAATTACAAAAGACAAGTCTAATTTTTGTCCTTACTACAAAGAAACATAAACTACATTCCCAAAACAACCATAAGCAAGAAGAGCTAGGCCTATTAGCATCGCCTAATCTTTGTTGGGTACCTGTTTATCTGAAAAACAACCGAGGAAAAGAGTGAGATTAAAAATCTAAGTGAGTCCTTCACGGACCCCTCACTAATTCTAGCCACAATTAAAATAATATTTCATTCCTAAACATTATTAGCAAACATGACATTTACAATAATACAATCAAGACCCTTTGAGTAATAGCCAGGACATATCGTTCTATAGCAGCAGTACACCGCTCTATACAAACGTCTTTGTAACAGTCGGGACGTGTCCCTATATCACAGTGGTACACTGCTCTGCACTCAGAACTCTTTTGTGACAGCCGAGACGTATCACTATATCACAGTGACACACCGCTCTGCACAACTATCTTACTATAACTATTATAATTCCATAGGTTTCGTACCGTAACATTAAAGGTCCAATTCAAACTCAAGTTGAAATGATGTTTCTAAGGGATTCCTATGATATCCCTTTAGTCCCACAGGGTTAAGAACACAAAAATCAAGTATTCCTAGCCTTAAAAGCCTTTTAGAAGTGAAAAATCACAAAATTGCACAACAAGGAGCGCTCCAGCGCATCAGGACACACGTCACATGCTTTTGGTGCAATTTGGCTCTGTCTGTGCGCGTGTCGTACGCGCTGTTGCGCGCGTCACACATGTTTTGCATGTCTGGGTCATGTGTCGAACGTGTTGTCTCGCACACAAGGCGCGCTCGCGCACGTTCCCTGGTCCTGTCGCGAGCGCTTTCGCGAGCGCAAGGCACGCTCACGTGCTTTTGGCCCATTTCCTTTCTGTTTTGACGTGTATAGTCTGCAGAATTCTACAGAAACTCAATTTTTATGCATCTAACATCTTCCAACCTCAGTTTCTCCTCATTCCAAACCAACTCCAATCAAATTAGGGCTCAAAAACAAGGATCAAAACATGATAATTAGAAGAACAAACTCACTTAACATGAAAATCACAAGTAAGCACATGGTTCAAATATCATGAAACACATCAAACTATGAACTACATATACCAAAAACCCAATCCCATTCTAGAAATCCCATGAACCACAAATAGGAGACCCAAAAATCATGCAAGATGAAAGGGAAAATGAACCCTAATGGGGGTCTTATGGTTGCCCACCACTTAAAGGAAGAAGAACTCACGTCAATCTCCAAGATTTTGAGCTTAGAAGGTGGAAAACTTTGATTCTCTTCTCCAACTAGTGTTCCCTCTTTCTCCACTTAGGGCAACTTCAAATCCTCCACCAAATGCCAAATCTTAACTCTCAAATCTTATTCTCTAAGCAAGACTTGAAGAAATCTCACAACTCTCTCTTTTTCTCTCTCAATTTCTGTGAACCCTGGCTTCTTCTTCTTCTTTCCCTTCTTTTCTTTCTTTTCTCTTCTTTTTTCCAGCAGAAGCAAAAACGAGGGGGAAGGGAGAATGAGAAAGGGAGATGATCGTGGGAGTGGGAGGGAAGGAAAGAGAAATGTGGGTTTCTCACAAATTGAGGACAATTTTGACCCTCTCTTAGTATAGATAAAATACCTAAATGCCATTCTTTTCTCCTAAAACTCTAATTATGCCATTCTTTTCCCATCCCTTTGTTTAATAATTACACCCCAAAATAATTAACTCACAAATCAATTAAAACATAGCAATGTTTAAATTAATAAAGCTAAATAATTAAATTAGGCGGGGTGTTACATTTAGTCTTCTTGCAAAATAACAAGAGCATGATTTATAATAACACAAAACATGTTTTAGGACTTCAAAAAATAGAAAGGATTTGGAATTAATAAAATTACAAGAGAAAATAACAAAATAACATAGACTGAATTAACAGATACCTAATTACAACAACAAAAAATTAATAGAGAGGTCAGATTAAGACTTTAGTCTAAATTAAATAAAATCTAAACCTATTAAAAGGGAGAAACAGAGACCGAAAATGAACATGAGGGAGAGTGGGTCGAGTTGTGAGACAGTGAGAGAAGTTGTGTTTTGAGTTTTGAGAGAGAGATGACTGAGTCTGATTAAATGAGATGAAATAGATTATTAGGTGAGAGTATGCAAATTATTATAGTGAGAGGATAACCATCCCATGTGTCTTGAAGTTGACATTGGCATATGATTTAGAGGAGTGATAGTAACACACTCTCTAACACTCGCATCTCAATACACCGTCTCTTATTGGTTAAAATACAAGTGGGTCCCATTATTTTGGAAATGAGTCCCACTAAATCATGTGGGTCTTACTAAATTTAAACTAATAGAAGAGAGTGTGTTGGAAAGAGAGTGTTAGAGAATGTGTTGCTAACAATTCTCTGTCATTTAATTGAAGAAAATAAAAGATGGATGAAAGGGGCGCCGAAATTTAATTGTAGGGATGGATGGGTTTGGGTAGACGGGTTTTCCTAACCTCTTTTTTTTTTTTTTTTGATTGAAGGGTTTTCCTAACCTCTAACTATATACTTAATATAAAACTAACATTATACCGCTTCACATACTTCAAAATTTTGAATTAAAATAAAAAATAATATTAACATTACATTTTAAAATTCATGTCCTTTTGTTCTATGTATTTTTCTTGTTATTCTATTTTTAAATTTGGAGTATATATATTAGTTTGTTGTTTTATACTTTCACTAAGATTGTATTTGTAATTTACTCACCTGTTAGTGGAATTTTTTTTTAACAAAGCAATATAAAAAATAATATTAATACTACATTATAAAACTCATACCCTATTTGGTAATTATACATTTAAAAGTTATTTTGATTAATATCATCCAAACAAATTTTATTTTGTCAAACGTACGTTTGCAAAAAAAGTATCCAAACAGAAATCACATTACGATAAACTCAATTTTAACCAAATATCCGTTTGCAAAATGACGTTGAATTAAACGCCTGTTTATAAATTTTAATCCAAACAAGCCCTAAAACAGCACATAGTTCCGTAGAAGACAAGTGCACGTATAAGACAACACATAGTTCCGCCTTACGGGATCTTTCTTGAACACAATTTGGTTTCTGTACCAAACTTTCCCGAGGAATATTGTGCAAAACAATTGAGTCCCAGCTTTTTCTTCGCATATTTGTCAGCCATTGCAGAAGCCAGGAGTGCAAATTCATATATTGAGGGATATGTGTGTGTTTGATGTGGTTGAATTATATAGATTTTCAAAATTATTATTTAATTCAATGAAAATTTAAATTTTCATATTTGATTTTATAATTTCTTTAATTTATTTTTTTTGGGGTCAATTTTTTCGGGTTTTATTGAATTTAATCGTTTCATCTAATGAAACCCATCCCTATTAATTAGAGGTTAGGAAAACCCGTTTACCCAAACCCATCCCTACAACTAAATTTCGGCGCCCCTTTCATTCATATTTTACTTTTCTTCAATTAAATCATATGCCAAGTACACCAATGTCAACTTCAAGACAAACGAGATGGTTATCCGCAGGTACAAATTCTTTAATAATTTTTTTTATAAATAATAAAGTTTCTTAAGCCATGAAATTAAAAAGTTTGACAAAGTAAATTAAGTCATATAAAAATTTCCTATAATTTTAAAATTTTAAATACTCTATCACAGTTTATTTTTTAATATACAACATATATTTAAAATATAAATAAATATTTAAGATTAATTTATATTTTTATAAATATCTAAATTATTTAAAATTCAGTATACGTTATATATAATTGATTAATTTTATATTCTCCAGACTCGATTATAAGCAAAAAAAATTATGTATTTAGTTCAAAATATGAACAATTTTAACTATTTTTATTCTCTTTAAAATTAATACTTATATTTTGAACTAAATACACGTATTTTTTTTTTTTATAATCGAGTCTCGATGGAATACCTTTGAAAGCCGCCTTTGATATCAATGAAATCTGACTCTATTTATTAATCTTTCTAATAGTTCACGACTTCACGTGTCCGAACGGTATTATAATAAGTTTAGCTTGAAAGTCTTCCGTTAATAACAAACTAGACGGTGCACCCGCGCGATGCGCGGGTTATCCGAGAATACCATTTAAAAAGAATTTTATATGCAAAACTGTAAAAAAATGTAATTTATATTGGAATACTATTAGAAATATAAGCTATAAGGCAAGAAAGTATCTCAAAAATATCACATAGGTAGTTCAAGCATATTTCTTTGTAATTGCAAAATACTCCTTGATCAACAATTCTTTCAAGCATATTGTTTCTTCAAACCACTTCTTGATTTCGCAAGTGTAGCACGTTGGAAATCTGTATATTGATCCTTGATGAAAATATGAATTATTCTATGAAATATACCTATGTTATAAATTGCGAAATACTTCTTTGTAGACAACGTTCGAAGTGATGTTTGTATCTTGACCTTGACTATCAGTCAGTAATATCTTCAATCCATTTCTTGATGTGACTCTTGATATGGCAACATACAATTGGCCATGTGAAAATACAGATCGAGGAAGATAGACTCCAACATGCCTTAAAGATTGTCCTTGGCTTTTATTAATAGTCATTGCAAATGAAAGAACCAAAGGAAATTGCCTTCTTTGAAACTTAAAAGGAATCCGTTTATCTGAAGGGATCAAAGAAAGTCTAGGTATATGCACAACATGACCGCTTTACTTCTGAGATAATCTTCGCCTGTACAATGTATTTTCCTATTTTTGTGATTGTTAGTCTAGTCCCATTGCACAAGCCCAAAGACTGATCTATGTTTCTGAGCAACATGACAGGAACTCCTACCTTTAGTTTCAAGACATGATTTGGAAGCCACTGAGCGACAAGTGTGTTTAAAAATTCAGGAGTATGGATGTCATTTGCTTGAGAAGAATCCAAGCTGGCTGAATAAGGACTATCAAAACTCAAATAGGTTTTCTCATCACCAGGAAGCAAGGATAACATATAATCATTGATTTTATCAACAACATCATTTGTAGGAGCTAATATTGCCCTATCCTGGAAAAAGGATGGATTGTTCATGTTATCGAAGAAAAATGGGTAAGTTTCATGAACAATAGATGCAACTGAGTCACCATGACTTCTTATTAGTAAATCTTGTGGAATTTGAATAGTCATATTGACATCATCTACTTTTCCAATAGTACCATCACCAACACTTAAGACCCAGTCTGAAAATTGCTTTCTTTTCTCAACATCAAAATCTATATTGGTGGAAAGGAGTCTCATGTTTGTAGTTAAAGTCATGACCTTGCAAGAATCCCAAAGATATGAGGAGTTAACAGAAGCATGAACCACCTCTTGCCTTGTCCCTTTAGGTATAACAGGTAAAATTTGTCTGAAATCTCCCCCAAAAACTAATACCTTACCTCCAAAAGGTAGAGTGAGATCTCCACCATTAGAAAACCGAAGAATATCTCTGAACGTTCGATCAACAGCTTCAAAACAATGTTTATGGGTCATTGGTGCCTCATCCCAAATAATCAAATCTGCTTTTGCTATTAATTCTGCAAGGGGACTGCCTTGTTTAATGTTACAAGTTGAATCTTCATCAACATTTATAGGAATAACAAACCTAGAATGTGCGCTTCTACCACCAGAATCAATAAAGAAGCTATTCCGCTAGAAGAAACAGTCAAAACAATACCTCCCTTTGATCTAAGGGCAGTAACCAGAGCCCTCCAGATATAAGTTTTCCCGGTTCCACCATATCCATAAATAAAGAAAAGACCAGGATTCTTGGTCATAACTGCTGTCATAATTGTTTCATAAACGTTCTTTTGTTCAGCCGTCATTGTTGACATTAATTGTTCAAGCTCCCTAGCCAAAGACTCCCTATCATAATTTAACTCATCACATATCAACTTGTTTCCTCTATGAGCTATTAAGGACATATCTGGTTGTGGCTTTGAAGGGAAATCTGATAGGCTTTGGTTATCACCCTGCAACAGCATTTCAATGTCTGCCAATGCAAAACTTTTCAACTCCTCAATAGACAATTGCAAATCTGCAAGTTTTGAATATGAAATCTTTCAAAGTAACTAAACAATTTCATGAAAAAGAACAAATTAGACATATAGGATGAGGTAAACTTTGTTTAATAATATTTTGTATATGTTAAATGATATTATTTATATCATCATGCATATCAAATTAAATGAATGAGATAAATAAATGGTTATAAAAAGAAGAATAAGATAAAAATAAGTGAAAGGGAAAATAAAGACCTTCAAAACGAAGAAGAGTTCTTTGCCTATGCAATATGTCGTCGCTCAAGTATTGCCAAGTCTTTTCCCAAACAAATTCAGGCCTGGATAGTTGATTGGAGATTAATAAAATGGTAAATAATCTCCTCAAATAACTCCCGGTACCCCAACCGCTGCACTCAATTATTGCATCCACATACTCTCTGTCATCATGTAACAAACCCATGGCATAACACGCCTCTTTAAAGGTTTTATGCTGATATCCATTCACTGTCTTTATTTGTTCATAACTCTCAGGTCCCTTTACGTAGTTCAAGAGAGTCCTTAAATAGTATATCTCACCAGATCCAGGTGGTACAAAATGAAGTCTTCCTATTGCAAGCCCCTTCTGACGGGTCACCCATTCATGTTTAGTATCCTTCCAAACAAATTTAAGAGGAAATTGGGTGTAAGTCAACCTCTTTGCATCTGGATATATCTTGTTTACATTCATCCATGCCAAGAATTTTGTGTTGTGAATGTTTTTCTGTTGACAACATGGTCAATTGACTCATCATCGTCAAATATAACAAAGCGCTCATTTGGCAAATGGAAAGTCAATCTTTCAACAAATTTGGCTCTCTATAGTGGATGTCAAAGCTAAAAATTCTCCAAGAAGCCTCACATGACGATAAATATCTACAATCATAGTACATCTTGATTTCATCAACGTCACTGTCACAATTTCCACTATTATAGAAAGTGGCGGTAACACGATCATGGCCCTTATTGACATATTTAAAAAGGTATTTTATAGACCGAGACTGATTGCACCACTCAACATTGATGTGAGCATTGAACTTCAACAGTAAATATTTATTATAAGGGACGACAAAGCGATTGTCCAAATAAGATTCACCTTTTTGAACAGTGACACCATTATCCCTCCTTCTATATATTGGATATCCATCTGAATCAATAGTAGTGACATCAGCATATTTTTTTGGGAAATATTTTGTACACTTGCCATTTTGCATACATGGAGACTTTGGATTTTGAATTCCGCATGGACCATGAAGCATAAGTGAAGAAACAATGTCAAACAATTGAGGATCCAAATCCTTATCTGGAAGTTCAACAGATATTATCTTGTCTATGCCATGAGGATGTATAAAACTTCGAATGAGAGCCAAGAAATACCAATATATGAGCATGTGGTAAACCACGTTTTTGAAACTCAATGGTGAATATACCTGGATAAAGAAGATCAATTCTGTTAAAAAATTTCATATCTAATGATCAATAAATAAATGTAAAAATGATATATACATACCTGTTCTAACGTTGCCAAATATTTTGCCTTTTTTATTTCCTTTAGCATATTAATTGACTTTATCTTGAAAAGTCGACTAACCAAATCAGACGGTCTTGAGATCTAAGACCGTTCTTATGCAAATAATGGTGAGTTCAGGCCATTTATGATTGCAGGTAAAAGTTATAAATAAATCCGGATATCCAGCCCAACTACAGATTGCCATAGCATCCTAATAATTTTGAAACATATATCGAGCACCACCTGTAAAAGAAGAAGGAAGGACAATTCTTCGACCTACAGTCGAAGGGCTAGTTTCTCCTCTAAGTATTGCCTCTGTAAGACCCCTGTACATTTCAGCCCTTAACTGTTTTTGATGACTTCTAACCCATCTCAAGCGTGAAGATTCGATCATGCTATAAGCATCAACCAAGAACTGTTGAAATAAACGTCGAGCATGCAAGAGAAGTGATTGTTCAGTGTCTCTATGTTGTATTCTGTATGCAAACCACTCTCTAAGAGTAATTCTTTGTCTTTTAATTGAAGGTGCATTTGATTCCTCACTGAACTGAATGTCATCTCTGAAACCATCTTCACCTCGAACGAAAATCAATGGATATTGTAATGGCAAATAGGAAGGCTCAAAGACGGAGATCCGCTTTAACACCCCTGACATAGTCTCAACAATAATATCCCTTTCAAAATCTGCAGAATCAAAATCCCCAACAATTAAAGCAGCAACTTCAGAAGCATGGGGAATATTGTATCGTCGACCATCACGACCCCTTTTTCCGAGCAATCTTAGACTCAATGTTGGGGCATTTGTATCATGAATCTTGTCCCGTATAATCCTATATATTTGCGCATATGGATTATAAGTGTCGAGGAGTTGCTTTAAATCAGCAACGATCTCTGAACTCAAAGATGATGAAGTGCCCTCCATTCTGCATGCCAAAAAAAAGAAGACCAAAATTAAGCCCTAATAAAGGAACAACATACAATAAAAAATATGTATGATAAAAATGGGAAAAATACCTTACGGCAGACATTCTATTAGTGATTTCATTTTCAGTATCATAAATGTATAATTGAGCAAACTTAGGCCCACTCCCAGGCATAGGCAGCAAGCTTCCAATTCGATGGTAATTTTCACCGTTCATTACAAACATGGGAGCAGCTCTACCATCGTTTAGTGTGTTATAAGCTCCACCACGCCTGGAGGTAAAAGCAAACATGCTGTTGAATGATCGATATTGTCCAAAAATATTTGCTTTTTTATCATTCTTATAAAATAAATCCTTCAATAGTTGGGGAGGTTCCTCGTAATTAGGAAGCACAATCTGCCATGCATACAACACATGCTAAATCGTGGTTGGGTGGCATGATAACTTTTTGAATTCTCTCTTCAAACCACATTGATGAACCACAATGTTCACATAGGCGATCCAAGTCTCGATTGTCATAGTATTGGGAGGATCCATCTTGTGGAGGAAAAAGAGATAGAAAATGTCAAACAATTATTTTCCAAATCATATAGAAATATCTTGTGGTAAAGAAAATTAAATTGTTGCATCATTAGAAGCATGTGTGGAATAATTACCGATAGAATGGCCCATAGGTGTATCATCCAAGAGACTACTTGGGTGGGCATGTATAGGATTTTCAAGGATGGCATCTTGGTGAGCTATTGAAAAGCACAATAAATTGTGTAACCAATTAATATATGACAAAGAAAATAACGACAAAGGGAAATATGCCATGTGTAATGAGTAACCTATAATCTGTGCATTAGTTGGTGAACCCCGATTAGCAATTGTTCCATCTTTAAGAACAAATCTCCCTGGACCAACGACCCTAACACAAGGCTGAAATACTGATGGGCCATGATCATTCAAAGAAGGAATGGGGTCAAGTGTCTCATTGCAAATTAGTTGGTCATCACTTAAAGGGCTACTACCTGAGAAATGAAATTGAATAATAGATAAAAGATAATTATTACTGTAGGACAACACAAATAATGAGAGAAGAATTAATATGGGACGAAGAACACATCCGTGCTTGTAGGAATGAAGTATGGCAAGTGATCCATTTTTAAGAATAAATTTCCCTGGACCAAGGAGCACACCACGTGCCGTTGATAATAATGTGGGAACATGAGTTAAAGGAGCATGGGGATCAAGTATTTCATGGCATATTAGTCGGCCATGACTTGAATGACAACTCCCTGAGGAATAAAGATAAATAGTAATCAATGTGTTAACTAACCGAAGACAAAGTGACGTTTGCATGTTAATGCATTTTAGAATTTGAAAATGTATATAAACTCACAGCTGAAGGGGAACCAAAGATGATGTATGTGGTTGTTGAGTATCCTGGAAGTTACTTTCCATGGCCGTAGAATGCAAGGTTGTTAAGAGACCACAACCATGAGAAAGATTAAGAAATTGATAATGAGATGAATTAAATAATTAAGATCTTAGGATGAAGACTCAGTTTTAATTCCTCTCCTTGGATTGGTGTGTTATACGTGATACTGTACTTGATCCAAAGATCAAGACGTCAGGATGATATTAGTAACTGATATTAGTAAATGAGTTAGCAACTGACGTCAGGATAATATTGGAAATCTTTTAGCTCGATCAAAGGTGAAAATCCAAAAGATTTTGATGGATAAATACCAATGATAACCAAGCCACATGTAGATACCACCGGTCCAAATTTTTTTACAAAAGATGCTAATGATAGAAATCTAGATACCACCGCCCCAATTGCCCAATGAATGCAGAGGAAACAATAAATGGAAGTGTATGAAAATGGTTTTGCAACACATGGCAATAAAACTCTTGGTATTGAAGTTCTCGACAGAACTCTTGGTGTTGATGTCGACAGAACTCTTGGTGTTGATCTCGACAGAACTCTTGGTGTTGAAGTTCTCGACAGAACTCTTGGTGTTGATCTCGACAGAACTCTTGGTATTGAAGTTCTCGACAGAACTCTTGGTGTTGAAGTTCTCGACAGAACTCTTGGTGTTGATCTCGACAGAATTCTTGGAGTATTTCTCAACAGTTGACTTGGTTATCTAATATTAGATAACCAAGTCAACTGTTGGGAACGGGAATGGCTTGGTTTGAAGGCATGGTGACAGGCTTGGATCGTTGCTGTTAAGCAAAAGCTCTGATACCATATAAAATGTATAACTCGATATATTCCATTGAAGTATGATACAGGTATTTATAGGCATTAATTGGTGATTATTGATGATTATGAGGAGAGGTTCTCGCTCATTTAATGCCTAATGAATGTTGATTATTTGACAGCTAATGGAATATACACAATCGACATAACTCTTGGTATTGAAGTTCTCGACAGAACTCTTGGTGTTGAAGTTCTCGGCGTAACTCTTGGTGTTGATCTCGTGAGCTGGAAGTTACTTTCCATGGTCAGAATGCAAGGTTGTTAAGAGACCACAACCATGAGAAAGATTAAGAAATTGATAATGAGATGAATTAAATAATTAAGATCTTAGGATAAAGACTCAGTTTTAATTCCTCTCCTTGGATTGGTGTGTTATACGTGATACTGTACTTGATCCAAAGATCAAGACGTCAGGATGATATTAGTAACTGATATTAGTAAATGAGTTAGTAACTGACGTCAGGATGATATTGGAAATCTTTTAGCTCGATCAAAGGTGAAAATCCAAAAGATTTTGATGGATAAATACCAATGATAACCAAGCCACATCTAGATACCACCGGTCCAAAATTTTTCCAAAAGATGCTAATGATAGAAATCTAGATACCACTGCCCCAATTGCCCAATGAATGCAGAGGAAACAATAAATGGAAGTGTATGAAAATGGTTTTGCAACACATGGCAATAAATGGCGGGTGGGAAGACAATGATTTTGAATGACAGCAAACAATGACATCATGAAATAAGATTTATCACAGAAATGAGAAAATATAATGTCTTCAACCATTGGCTCATGAGAGGGGCAATAATCTTACAATTGGCTCGATATTATGACAGAAATGAGAAAGATAGACTGCTGATAAATTCGGACATCTGTAAGTGAAAGAATGGCATAAGAAATATATATGAACTTTAACGGTCCATCATCCAGTAGTTAAAATTGTTAGGAGAAGGAAATCCCTGGTAAATTCTTGTTCTAATTTCCTTGTTTAATGCTTTCTTATGCCATGCAGTGATTTCTTCACTTCTATTCCAGGGCATTCCATGGAGATGGATCAGAGACAAATCGACATCCACGATCAAGAGATAAAGGAGCTACAACATCTCATTGAGAGACTATTCTTATTGCATGATGATGTAGACAAAGAACATAAAACGTTGAGGGAAATGATTTACCAACTCCAGGAAAGAGCACTGAATATTGAGGTTGATTCCATTGAAGCAGAGGAGAAAGATAAAGAAATAGAGAAAGAACTTACCAACCTCAAAGAACAACTAAAGCAACTAAAATGCGGCATGGTGTTTATGAAGATCTTTGTTTGTACTAATGGCAGTGGCAATGATAGCTTCACTTATAATGAAGATAATGTGAAAGAAAATTAAAATGATCATTGTATTCGAATGTAATCCATGTTACATGCATGTTGCGACCTTGTCTTTAAATTATCAAATAATTTCTCCATTAATGTAGAGTGGAATTAAAGGGCAACTGCATGGGATTTGCTCCCAAAAGTTTTTGGTTTGGAAATTTGCTCCTTAAAGTTAAACTTGACAACTTGATTATCCACCACCCCCTATAATTGAAATAAGATACTTATCCAAGAATAGGTCCAACTAAGATGTGCTAGGGCAATTGAAAAGAAAATAGCATAGGAGTAGGAGAGAATGGGGCATGGTTTATTTTGTGACAATTGGTTTAAAGTGTCTCATTGGTTCCTCATACAACTATTCCTATTAAACATGAAGAAGGCATGAAGTAGGCATAAGAGAACCTTGAAATAAACTTTTTTTTAATAGAATATAGTAGGAAAGTCATTAGATTAATTTACACTTTATATCATGATAAGGAATAGGAAGGCAATGAAAAGGAAAAAAATATGGTAAGTTTTATTTTAATATATTTAATTTAATTTCAATTAGTGAGATGGCTAAAGCAATTATCATTAGTTTACAAAAGAGAGAGTAGAGGACATTTTAAAAAGCCCTATTAATGTATTTTAAGAGATTACATATAAGACATTCAATCAAATATTCATACAATTTGTGATAGATGCCAAATTAAGCAAAAGAATAGGCAATGTGGGAATTATAAAATATATGTGCATAAATATAAAGGAAGCATAATATTATGTAAAGAGAGCAAAATACACGATGTCCTTATAATAGATAATGAGTGCAAGCAAAATACACCATGCCTTACAAAAAGAGACAATGTCCCTACTAACATTTGGCCCTACAAACAAAAAACAGGGACATGGAGCACATAGGGACCAACAACACGAACTATCCCTTACAAAAAAAGACAATGTCCCTACTAACATTTGGCCCTATAAACAAAAAAACAGGGACATGGAGCACATAAGGACCAACAACACGAACTATCAGATTCTTGTCACGGTCACTGCATTGTTGAAGTCGACATTCATAAACTGGAACCTGAGTTTTTGGCCTTTCCTAAATCGGTTCAGGTCAAGGAAACTCCGCCAACCGTTGCCAAGCTTTACTGTGTTATACCCATCCTCTGCAATCAACACGCTGCAAGGAATGTCTATAAAAGGTCCACGCAGAAATAAAGACTGGTATCCAAGCTTGCTCACAAACCTTGCGAAATCATTTTTGAGAGGCTGCACAACACAGTAAAATAAATTACAACTAAAAAAAATGTATAAAACCGGAGAGAACAACAAAGCTAGAACATGCTTAATAAACAAACATGTATACATGAACGGGGAAATATAAAAGCTAACCAATCGTGTTCCAGAGACTGCCTCATGAGACAGGGTGACCTCAAAGAAAATAGGGCGGCCCTTCAAGCTCTTGCTGTGGCAGCATGGGAAATGATGGGGCAGAGCCTCTTCCTGGAAAATTTCAAACCTGAATACGTTGTCACCCAAATAACCCAAATATATAATACGATCGCCAGTAAATTGGTAGAATTTCCTGAGGTTCATCCAACCATGTGTGAGACGTGGAGATGCAGCATTTCTGTTGAAGGCAATTTGGTGACTCTTTCCGTTGATATCGTACAAAATCCAAATAGGACCAAGTTGGGACTGAAACCGAAGGTAGAAATCACCACAGACCTCTCCAAAAGCCTGGAAAAAAATAAACAATGGAGTGAAAAATAAGGAACCCCAATACGAGATTAAGTATCAAATTGGACAGAAGTTGTTTGATACTAACAGAGTCACGATGTTATTTGAAAGAAGTAATGGAAATGAAGCATCTATATATAATCACACGAGCAGCGAAGGAGACAACGTTACTTGAAAAAGAAGACAAATTCGAGAACTTTACCTCGTCATCGAGATGTACAGATCATGAAACCGCCCTTTCCCTTCCCTGAGCAACCGTGTGGTGGTATGCATGGGTAGTGTTGGATTTGTCTCTTTATGGAACAAACCCCGAGTGCACGGCGATGGAAATGGATGTAGGACCACCCCTCGCTTGTCTCGTTCTATTTATATGACTGCCACATTTGGCTATCCGATAATAATTAAAAAAAAATTTAATGAACCCAAAATGGACAATTGGAAAGACAGCGTTTGGTATCATGCAACGATTGGGCCAGGCCAAATGGGAATCATAATTTATTCAATGGGCCTGCCACTTCCCCTAGTAATAGTCGTGTTGATTCAAACACTTGCAGAAATTATGTAGCATGAGTAGGATCAGAAATTAAATATAAGGAAGAGATCAATAATTGTTACCAAGAAATAACCAAAGAATCCAATGTATAGGAAGAAAATGGAGAGAGTGATTAAATTTGCAATTGGGATAAAAACAGCCCGAACCATATTATTTTTTCAATTTGCAAAGTTGTAGCACCACTATTACTGGAGTAGAAGGATCATGGTTGGTTAAATATTGATCCATAGTTTCAGCATGATGAGCCCACAAAGTGCATCGAACTCTATTTTGCCTAAAACAAATGCTAGAACTGTCAGTTTAAATTAGATGAACAAAGTATAATGGAAATTATTAATGGAAACTAATAATGTTAAATATAAACAAAAGATCAGACTCCAAATCCTGAAGAACAATGTCAATAAGCTTAGTGCTTTTCCCATCCCTTTCAATCTCCTTAACATCATCCCTCTCAACAACATGGCCTATGACATCTAAATAAACAAAGCAAATTAAAAAAGAGCTTAGAATCAACACAGCATCAAAAAACTCTGAAATTTATGATGGACAACTGACCAATTAATCTATCTTCGGTTGGTGATGCAAGGATGTCTGTAAAAGGCACCAGATCGAAATGATTTTTTAAGATATCATGGACATCAATCCTTGTGCACTTAGTGCTCCCCATGAAATTCAGCTTATACCTGTGGGATGTAGTCTTGAATTTGACATCATTTTTAGCAACCAACAAATTTTCAATTAAATAAGCAGCCCTCTTGCGAGAACATTGCGGAACTTCCCAATTAGAACTTTCCTAATAGATGCATGAATTTTCCCAACCTATGAAGGATGTAAATAAATGGGCAAAAGTGAAGCAAGGATTTTGAAACACAAACAATAAGCGACATCTACAGAAACAGATGAGCACAAAAATGAAATGTCATTCTTACACTTTCATCAAGCAAGAAGATCTCAACACCGCCGGTTCAAAGAAGTTTTGTAGTCGTGACAATCCAAAGGCGTATAACACGGACCTTGAGTCTCGATCCACCCTCCCAGGAGCAATGTTTGTGATCAAAGTCACCTTTGATGACATTATGAAATCCTGTAAGAAGAAACAAAAGGAATTAAAAGCATGGACAATAAATATAAATATATTAGAGAAGAGAGGAGCGAGAAGCAGGTGCACAACCTTTGCTATGTTTAAATGATTGCTGTAGCGATGAATTGTGTTTAGCACATACACATATATATGGTGCAATGCATGTGTAAAAGGGTGGAAGAAAACCATTAAAAATATAAACCACGTGGAGGCCTTCGCTAGATTACTTGTTAGATTTATTGAGCAGATACAGAAAATCCTGAACTGATGATATAAGGGAAGTAAAAGCAAGGCATTGGTTAATAAGGGAGGCAGGAGATCATGTAATTAAGGAAATTGAGGCATCACATGATGACAGTATCTATCAAGACACACCATTGGTTGAAACATGAATGATGAAAATCCATATGATTAAGCAAAATCTCTATACCCATGTTTACACACAATAATAATTCATAAAACAAATTAAACAAAGTGAAACCATTGGGTGATAATGCAGGCCTTAACTAAAACGTGGAAAAGGAAATTGAGGACTTGATTGTGTGAATACATGCCTTGACAGGATGGTTTTGATGATTGACAAAAGGGAGTTTTGCAAATAGTCAACCGTGCAAAAAGTGGAAAAGAATACCAAGACGCGTATCAAGAATGATAGTTTCTCAAGTCTTTGGGTTTTGGGTATTTATTTATTTTTATTAAGACTATTTGTAAGTAGTAATAAAAAGCTCTCAATTAAAATAAAATCACACACTCACAAAATGATTTTTATTCTAAAATTGATTTTATGATAATTTTTTCTAAATTATTTTTAGGCACAAAGTATTTTGAAAAATTCTTAAGTTGTACTCAAAATATTGTTTGGAAAATATTTCAAGTTTTCTTTGGAAAATATTCTCGTCTTGAAATTTGTGGGAAGTCGCGTGCCGAAATGGGGAAGTCGTGTCTTGAAATGAGGTCGCGTCTTGAGTGTGGGGAGGTCGCGTCGAGCCGAGGTCGCGCGGTCGAGCCGTGGAGAGGTCGTATGCCGAAATGTGGAGAGGTCGTATGCCGAGTCGTGGAGAGGTCGTATCTTGAAAGTGTGGAGAGGTCGTATGTCGATTTGTGTGGAGAGGTCGTATCTTGCATTTGGGGAGATTGTATCTTAGAGTTGGGGAGATCGTATCTTAGAAATTTGGGGAGAGGTCGTTTGGAAATCTGATGTCGGACACCAAGTGTGTCAGAGAATCATTTCAGTATCCGTGTTTCAATTTTTAATCTTTTAGCGGACAAATCCCTTTTAATCTTTTAGCGGACAAATCCCTTTAATCTTTTGAACGGACAAATCCTCTTAAATGTGACGCTCCTCTCGGTGCCTATAAAAGCCTTGCACCATGAGCATTGTTTTAGAAACACAACGCTAGTGCTTAATTTTTATCTTTGAAACTCTGTCAAAATATTCTCCATCACTCACACTTATTTGAGCACAATTTTTTGAGAGCTTTTTTATTCTACATAATTTGAGTTGTATTATTTGAGCTTCAATTTGTTATATCTGCACTATTGAGTGTATCTTTCTCATCTCATTTTATTTGTAAAAATCATTTCTTTTTGGGTAGGAATCCCAAGGTGTTCATAGAGAGGTGATATCTCTTGAACGTATTGCTCTGGTATAGAGTTATAAAGGTTTCTAGCTGAACCTGATTTAAAAGCTAGTGATTTAGTGAAAATCCCATAGTGCTTTGCTTTGGGGACAGGACGTAGGCCACAGGGGTGTTTGGTGGCGAACACAGTATAATTTCTTTGCGTGCTTTTCTTTTCTCTCTGTCTTTTTTTCATTCAAGTTCTTTATTTATTTTTGTTCTTTATTTATTTTTCGGTCATTTATTTTCTGTCATTTATTTATTGCAATTTAATTCCTGCAATTTATTCTTCAAGTTATTTATCGTTTATAATTTATTTCTTTCAAGTTTTTTTAATTGATAATTTATCTGTAATTTTTATATAAGCACCGCTATCACAATTCACCCCCTCTTGTGTTTGAAGTCACTTGGTAACAAGTGGCATCGAGCTAGACTCTTGTATAAAGGACTTAACTTAGTCTCAAGAGAATGACTTCAAACAATAACGAGGGAATTTCCATGAAACAGACCCCCATTTTTCAATGGTGAGGGTATGATTATTGGAAGGATAGAATGCAAATCTTTCTTGAGGGTGTTGATCTTGATATTTGGGATCTTTGTGGAAAATGGTCCATTTGTCCCCACTCAATCAATTAATGATGCAAGGTAGACAAACCAAGATCACTTTGGACCGAAGATGATAAGAAAAAGGTCCAATACAATTTGAAAGCTAAGAACATCATCACTTACGCTTTAAGCTACGATGAGTTCTATAGGGTCTCAAATTGCAAGGCTGCTAAAGAAATGTGGGACACCCTTCTATTGACCCATGAAGGTACTACAGAGGTCAAGAGGGCTCGAATGAACACATTAACCCATGAGTATGAGTTATTTAGGATGAAACCAAGTGAAAACATACAAGATATGCAAAAAGGTTCATTCATATAATAAACCATCTCGAGCTCTTGGGAAAGTCTTGATGTGAAGATTTAATTAATAAAGTTCTTAGATGTTTAAATAGAAACTGGCAACCCAAGGTTACTGCTATATCTGAATCTAGAGATTTATCTACTATATCATTGGCAACCTTGTTTGGAAAATTGCAGGAACATGAACTTGAACTAAATCGACTCACTGAGAGTGAAGAAAGTGATAAGAAAAAGAAATGAATTGCTCTCAAAGCAATCGTAAATGAAAAAGAGGAATCTGGCAACAATGATAGTCTGGATGAGAATGAGGAAGACATAAGTCTGATGGTTCGAAGGTTCAAAAGGTTCATGAGGCAAAAGGGGAGAACAGGCAAGGTACAAAATCCTCAAAAGAAAAACGAGGAAGGAACTTCTTTTAATCCAACTTGCTACAAGTGTGGTCAAAAGGGACATATAAAACCCGATTGCCCTCATGGTCAGAAGAAAAACGAAAAATTTGATAGAAGACCACAAAAGGAATCAAAAGGAAGAAGAGCCTACATTGCCTGGGATGACAATGATATGGACTCGTCTGATGAATCAGAAAATGAGGAGGCCAACTTATGTCTCATGGCAAAACACGAGGAGGATGAGGTAAATGCTCTTGAACTCGAATCTCCCTTAACTTATGATGAACTGCTTATTGCTTGTGAAGAATTAAATAATGAAACGACTAGACTTCGAAAAATTATTTCTTCTTCTAAGAAAACCATCTCTTCTCTTGAATCTAAAATTATTTTCTTAAACCAAGAGATGGAAGTTTTTAAGGAAAAACAAGTTGTTGTGACTGAAGTTTCTACTTGCACCTTTTGTGAAAACCAAAAGATTGATACTTTCAAGTGTGATGAATGCAATGTTTTGAAAAACAAGATTGAAGATTTGGAAAACACCCTTGCCAAATTTACCATGGGAAGGGATAACTTAAACATTCTATTGGGAAAACAAAGGGTACTTTTGGAAAAGCGGTTTGGGTTATAATCCACAAACGCATGAAAAATCCTTTAAATTTGTCAATCACAACAACACTTCAAGCAGCCCTTTCATTAAATGCTTTCACTGTGGTAGAAATGGTCACACTGCCTCCATTTGCAATATTAGAAAGAACAAGAATGTGGTTGGCAAAGATATGGATTCCAAAGGGTACTTTGCCAAAAACTAACTCATCTGGACCCAACTTAGTTTGGGTACCAAAGGTTAAAAATTAATCTGTTGTTGTAGGTGTGCTTGAAAGCCAAGGACTTAAATTGGTATCTTGATAGCGGCTGTTCAAAGCACATGACAGAGCACAAAAGCAAGTTCTCCTCATTGGGACCTAAGAATAGTGGTTATGTCCGGTATGGTGACAACAACAAAGGTAAAATTCTTGGGATTGGTTCCATTGGTAAGAGTCCTAATCCCACTATTGAAAATGTTTTGTATGTGGATGGCTTGAAGCACAATTTGCTAAGTATTAGTCAACTTTGTGATAAAGGGAACAAAGTGGTTTTTGATTCTTCAAAATGCATGGTTATGAACTCAGAATCGAAAATGTTGTTCTTATTGGACCTAGAATTGGAAATATCTACATGGTTGATTTAGATAGAATACATTCAAATGATGCATGTTGTCTTATTAGTAAAGAGGATGAACCTTGGCTATGGCATAGGAGAATGGCTCATATTCACATGGATCATCTTAATAAGTTGGTTCAAAAGGACTTAGTAAATGGCTTACCAAAGCTTCGTTTTGAAAAAGATAAATTATGTGATGCCTGTCAAAAAGGAAAACAAGTAAAGGTCTCTTTCAAATCAAAAAATATTGTTTCCACAAACCGGCCTTTACAACTTTTACACATGGACTTATTTGGACCATCTAGAACTAAAATCTTTGGTGGAAATTACTATGCCCTTGTTATTGTGGATGACTATTCTCGCTATACATGGACTCTATTTCTTTCTCATAAAAATGACGCTTTTGCTTCCTTTCGTAAACTTGCTAAAGTTATCCAAAATGAAAAAGGAATGAACATAGTATCCATCCGAAGTGATCACGGTGGGGAATTCCAAAATGAGGCATTTTAGGCCTTTTGTACTGAAAATGGAATTGAGCATAATTTTTCCGCACCTAGAACACCACAAAGAGAATGGAGTGGTGGAAAGGAAAAATCGGTCTCTTGAAGAGCTTGCGAGGGCGATGCTCAATGAGACCAACCTTCCTAAGTATTTACAGGCGACGCGGTAAGCACCGCATGTTATGTAATGAATAGAGTCCTCATAAGACCTATTCTAAAACAAACGCCCTATGAAATTTACAAGGGAAGGAAGCCCAACATTTCCCACCTTCACGTATTTGGATGTAAGTGCTTTGTTCTAAACAACGGTAAAGATAACCTTGGTAAATTTGATGCTAAAGGCGATGAAAGTTTATTTCTTGGATATTCCACTTCTAGTAAAGCCTTTCAATTTTTAATAAACGTGCTTTAACTGTTGAAGAATCTGTGCATGTTTCTTTTGATGAATCTAACCCCAAATCTTCAGAGAAGAAAGTGTTGATGATCTTGCGAAGTGTTAGGAAATACCTATTTAGAGGAACAAGAGAGATCAAAAGTTCAAAAGGAGGATCAAGAGTCCTTGCCTCAACCCTCTCAAGAACTCTCTCACTCAAATCTTCCAAAGGAATGGAGAGTCTCAAAGAACCATCCTCTTGACAACATAATAGGTGATATCTCAAAAGGGGTAACGACTCGAAACTCTCTTAATCATGCATGTCATCATATGGCCTTTGTCTCTCAAATTGAACCAAATAACGTCAATGAAGCCATCTTTGATGAGCATTGGACCCTTGCTATGCAAGAGGAATTAAATCAATTTGAGAGAAATGATGTTTGGGAACTTGTCCCTAGGCCTAAAGATCACCTAGTCATTGGGACCAAATGGGTCTTTCGCAACAAGCTTGATGAAAACGGTATCATTGTTAGAAATAAAGCTAGACTTGTTGCAAAAGGCTATAACCAACAAGAGGGCATAGATTTTGATGAAACCTATGCACCCGTGGCTAGATTAGAAGCTATTCGCATGCTTCTCGCATTTGCATGCATCATGGATTTCAAACTTTTTCAAATGGATGTTAAAAGTGCATTTCTTAATGGCTTTATTCAAGAAGAAGTATATGTTGATCAACCTCCGGTTTTGAAAATTTTGAATTTCCAAATCATGTTTTCAAATTGAAAAAGGCTTTATATGGTTTAAAACAAGCTCAGGAGCTTGGTATGAGAAGGTTGAGCAAATATTTACTTGAAAAAGGTTTTGAAAGAGGAAAAGTTGATACCACTCTTTTCATTAAACACAAAAATCATGACATTTTACTTGTTCAAATTTATGTTGACGATATCATCTTTGGTGCTACTAATGAGTCCTTGTGTGAAGATTTTTCCAAAATCATGCAAAGTGAGTTTGGAATGTCCATGATGGGAGAGCTCAACTACTTCCTTGGTCTTCAAATCAAACAAACAATGTAAGGAATTTTTATAAATCAATCCAAATATTGCAAGGAGTTGCTTAAAAGATTTGGAATGAGCAACGCCAAAGAAATCTCAACTCCAATGAGCACATCATGCTATCTTGACAAAGATGAAGGTGGTAAGTCGGTCGAAGTAAGTAAGTATCAAGGTATGATAGGATCTCTTCTCTATCTCACTGCAAGTCGTCCGGATATTATGTCTAGTGTTTGTATGTGTGCACATTTTCAAGCAAATCCTAAGGAATCACATCTCTTAGCGGTAAAACGCATCATGAGATATCTCACTGGCACACAAACTATGGGTTTATGGTACCCCAAAGATGCTGACTGCACACTTATTGGGTACTCGGATTCGGATTTTGCGGGTTGCAAAATGGACCGAAAAAGCACTAGTGGGATATGTCACTTACTTGGGAATGCCTTGGTTTCATGGCATAGTAAGAAACAAGCCAGTGTGGCTTTGTCCCTTCTTTGAAGCGGAATACGTTGCGGTGGTAGTTGTTGTCTGCAGATCATTTGGATGAAACAACGGTTGAATGATTATGGAATCAATCAAAACTGCTCCAATTAAGTGCGACAATACTAGTGCCATAAACCTCACGAAAAATCCGGTTTATCACTCCGGACCAAACACATAGAAATTAGGCACCATTTTATTAGAGATCATGTTCAAAAAGGAGATTGTGTGATTGAGTTTGTGGAAACATCTAAACAACTCGCAGATATTTTTACTAAACCTTTGCCTAAAGAAAACTTCTTTTTATAAGAACCGAGTTAGGAATTTTAGATCAATCATGCATTGAATGACTGCGTGTGAGTGCATTTTATTATGAATAAGTTCTAACTTGGGCGTTGGAGTGTGCTAACATTTTTATGCGAGTTCCGTTACCAAGACTAAAAGTGGAGAAATGCAACCGCCCTTCCTGTAATCGTTAAAATAAAAGTTTGTGCAGGTTATGTTAGCTTGCAAACAATTATGCGCTTAATATCGGTGAAGATGAGGAAACAATTGATGATGAGAATGAGTTGAGCGAGGACTAGTAACTCTTATCCTAGTGCTTTATTTTTGCTATCTCCCTGAATAATTTTTTTACCAAGGATTTCTTATGCTTCATTGAACCCTTGATACTCTATTTTAATTATTTTTGCCATCTAGTTACACGTATATGCATACGTTTTACATGCCTTTCCTTTATCTTTTCGCTTTTTGATGTTGCCAAAGGGGAGAGTTATATGATTCAGGGGAGTGGTTTATTTTATGCATATTGTGAGGGAGTTTTTGATATCTTTTTCTAAATATTGTGAGGGAGTTTTTCTAAATATTGTGCTTAAACTCGATATCTTTTATTGAAAAACCATGCTTATATCTCATTGCCATATCATGATTATATTTTACTAAATTCCCTCCATGAGATGTTTGTCATCATCAAAAAGGAGGAGTCTGTGAACACAAGCCTTGACAGGATGGTTTCGATGATTGACAAAAGGGAGTTTTGCAAATAGTCAACCGTGCAAAAAGTGGAAAAAGAATACCAAGGCAGCGTATCAAGAATGATAGTTTCTCAAGTCTTTGGGTTTTGGGTATTTATTTATTTTTATTAAGACTATTTGTAAGTAGTAATAAAAAGCTCTCAATTAAAATAAAATCACACACTCACAAAATGATTTTTATTCTAAAATTGATTTTATGATTATTTTTTCTAAATTATTTTTAGGCACAAAGTATTTTGAAAAATTCTTAAGTTGTACTCAAAATATTGTTTGGAAAATATTTCAAGTTTTCTTTGGAAAATATTCTCGTCTTGCCGTGGGGAAGTCGCGTGTCGAGTGGTCGCGTCTTAGCTGTGGGAGGTCGCGTCTGAGGTCGCGTCTTGCGGTGGAGAGGTCGTATGCTTAGAGGCTGTGGAGAGGTCGTATCTTGAGTTGTGTGGAGAGGTCGTATGTCGAAATGTGTGGAGAGGTCGTATGCCGAAATTTGGGGAGATTGTATGCCGAAATGGGGAGATCGTATGCCGAGTGGGAGAGGTCGCTTTGGAAATACGATGTCGGACACCAAGTGTGTCAGAGAATCATTTCGTATCCGTGTTTCAATTTTTAATCTTTGCAGCGGACAAATCCTTTTAATCTTTTGCAACGGACAAATCCCTTTAATCTTTGCAACGGACAAATCCTCTTAAATGTGACGCTCCTCTCAGTGCCTATAAAAGCACTGCACCATGAGCATTGTTTTAGAAACACAACGCTAGTGCTTAATTTTTATGTTGAAACTCTGTCAAAATATTCTCCATCACTCACACTTATTTGAGCACAATTTTTGAGAGCTTTTTATTCTACATAATTTGAGTTGTATTATTTGAGTTTCAATTTGTTATATCTGCATTATTGAGTGTATCTTTTTTATCTCATTTTCTTTGTAAAAATCCTTTCTTTTTGGGTAGGAATACCAAGGTGTTCATAGAGAGGTGATATCTCTTGAACGTATTGCTCTGGTATAGAGTTATAAAGGTTTCTAGTGAACTCGATTTAAAAGCTAGTGATTTAGTGAAAATCCCATAGTGCTTTGCTTTGGGGACGGGGCGTAGGCCACGGGGTGTTTGGTGGCGAACAGTATAATTTCTTTGCGTGCTCTTCTTTGCTCTCTGTCTCTTTATCATTCAAGCACTTTATTTATTTTTGTTCTTTATTTATTTTTCGGTCATTTATTTTCTGTCATTTATTTATTGCAATTTAATTCCTGCAATTTATTCTTCAAGTTATTTATCGTTTCACAATTTATTTCTTTCAAGTTTTTTTTTAATTCAGTAATTTATCTGTAATTTTTTATATAAGCACCGCTATCACAATTCACCCCCTCTTGTGTTTGAAGTCACTTGGTAACAGATTGGAGTTAATTGGTCCACACAATAACAATGGCTGAATGAAAGTAAGCAAAAGGAAGCCATTGTTTGACAGCTAATGGAATATACACAATCGACAGAACTCTTGGTATTGAAGTTCTCGACAGAACTCTTGGTGTTGAAGTTCTCGACAGAACTCTTGGTGTTGATCTCGACAGAACTCTTGGTGTTGAAGTTCTCGACAGAACTCTTGGTGTTGATCTCGACAGAACTCTTTGTCGAATCTTTTGTCGAACTCCAACTCTAGTGTTAAAGGATGGAGGACTAACTGTCGACAACTTACAAAATGATCTTCTCCTTTTGTAGAATCTTTTGCTGAACTTGAGCTGAAAATTAAGCTCGTTAAATAAATGAACTGAATATACACAATCTAATGGTGATTGTTGATGATTATGAGGAGAGGATCTCGCTCACTTAATGCCAAATGAATGATGATTATTTGACAGCTAATGGAATATACACAATCGACAGAACTCTTGGTATTGAAGTTCTCGACAGAACTCTTGGTGTTGAAGTTCTCGACAGAACTCTTGGTGTTGATCTCGACAGAATTCTTGGAGTATTTCTCAACAGTTGACTTGGTTATCTAATAGGCAACACATGATGACAGTATCTATCAAGGCACACCATTGGTTGAAACATGAATGATGAAAATCCATATGATTAAGCAAAATCTCTACACCCATGTTTCCAATTATTTTGAGCTAAGCATAGCTCGACTCGTTTGGTTCATGAGCTAGCTCGTTTGGTTCCAAGTTGAAGTTTTCTTCTCAATTAAATGAACTAAGCATGAGCTAAGCATAGCTCGACTCGTTTGGTTCATGAGCTAGCTCGTTTGGTTCCAAGTCGAAGTTAGCTAAGCATAGCTCGACTCGTTTGGTTCATGAGCTAGCTCGTTTGGTTCATGAGCTAGCTCGTTTGGTTCCAAGTCGAAGTTTTCTTCCCAATTGTCGAATCATCTTTTTTTATATTCGACGTCACCTTGTATTCCTCATTGAACACAGGCAAGTCAACGCCAGTTAATATTATTAAATGAACTGAACTTGAGCTAAGCATAGCTCGACTCGTTTGGTTCATGAGCTAGCTCGTTTGGTTCATGAGCTAGCTCGTTTGGTTCTAAGTCGAAGTTTTCTTCCCAATTGTCGAATCATCTTTTTTTATATTCGACGTCACCTTGTATTCCTCATTGAACACAGGCAAGTCAACGCCAGTTAATATTATTAAATGAACTGAACTTGAGCTATGCTTTGGTTCCAAGTCGAAGTTTTCTTCCCAATTGTCGAATCATCTTTTTTTATATTCGACGTCACCTTGTATTCCTCATTGAACAGAGGCAAGTCAACGCCAGTTAATATTGTTCCTAATGTCTTTGAGGACCAACATTTTCACACATTTGTCGAATCTTTTGTCGAACTCCAACTCTAGTGTTAAAGGATGGAGGACTAACTGTCGACAACTTACAAAATGATCTTCTCGTTTTGTAGAATCTTTCGTTCAACTTGAGCTGAAAATTAAGCTCGTTAAATAAATGAACTGAACTTGAGCTAAGCATAGCTCGACTCGTTTGGTTCATGAGCTAGCTCGTTTGGTTCCAAGTCGAAGTTTTCTTCCCAATTGTCGAATCATCTTTTTTTTATATTCGACGTCACCTTGTATTCCTCATTGAACAGAGGCAAGTCAACGCCAGTTAATATTGTTCCTAATGTCTTTGAGGACCAACATTTTCACACATTTGTCGAATCTTTTGTCGAACTCCAACTCTAGTGTTAAAGGATGGAGGACTAATTGACAATTGACAATTGTTCCCAATTGTCAACTTGAGCTAAGCATAGCTCGACTCGTTTGGTTCATGAGCTAGCTCGTTTGGTTCCAAGTCGAAGTTTTCTTCCCAATTGTCGAATCATCTTTTTTTTATATTCGACGTCACCTTGTATTCCTCATTGATCAGAGGCAAGTCAACGCCAGTTAATATTGTTCCTAATGTCTTTGAGGATCAACATTTTCACACATTTGTCGAATCTTTTGTCGAACTCCAAATCTAGTGTTAAAGGATGGAGGACTAACTGTCGACAACTTACAAAATATAGAACTCTTGGTGTTGAAGTTCTCGACAGAACTCTTGGTGTTGATCTCGACAGAACTCTTGGTGTTCGAACTCTTGGTGTTGATCTCGACAGAACTCTTGGTGTTGAAGTTCTCGACAGAACTCTTGGTGTTGAAGTTCTCGACAGAACTCTTGGTGTTGATCTCGACAGAATTCTTGGAGTATTTCTCAACAGTTGACTTGGTTATCTAATATTAGATAACCAAGTCAACTGTTGGGAACGGGAATGGCTTGGTTTGAAGGCATGGTGACAGGCTTGGATCGTTGCTGTTAAGCAAAAGCTCTGATACCATATAAAATGTATAACTCGATATTATTCCATTGAAGTATGATACAGGTATTTATAGGCATTAATTGGTGATTGTTGATGATTATGAGGAGAGGATCTCGCTCACTTAATGCCAAATGAATGCTGATTATTTGACAGCTAATGGAATATACACAATCGACAGAACTCTTGGTATTGAAGTTCTCGACAGAACTCTTGGTGTTGAAGTTCTCGACAGAACTCTTGGTGTTGATCTCGACAGAACTCTTGGTATTGAAGTTCTCGACAGAACTCTTGGTTCATGAGGTAGCTCGTTTGGTTCCAAGTCGAAGTTTTCTTCCCAATTAAATGAACTGAACTTGAGCTAAGCATAGCTCGACTCGTTTGGTTCATGAGCTAGCTCGTTTGGTTCCAAGTCGAAGTTTTCTTCCCAATTGTCGAATCATCTTTTTTTATATTCGACGTCACCTTGTATTCCTCATTGAACACAGGCAAGTCAACGCCGATTAATATTATTAAATGAATCAACTTGAGCTAAGCATAGCTCGACTCGTTTGGTTCATGAGCTAGCTCGTTTGGTTCCAAGTCGGTTAGCTAAGCATAGCTCGTAACATGGGCTATAATATTAACATTATAGCCGAATTTAAACTCTTAGCTTGACACAACATATATAACAAAAAGCGATTCAACTTCCATTACCATAAAGTGCCACCATTACAATGCTTGCCCACAATGTGATCACAAAAGGCATATATCAATATGCTCACAAAAAGTGGTAGGCTTTAAGAAAATAGAAAGATACACAGTCCACCTAAAACTAAGATAATAACCAATACACCAAAGATGAAATACAGAAATTGGAATCATTCAGCGAAACTCCTAGCCTGACACAAGCCCTTCCTTCAGTCCCTTTTTTTTGGAGAATTTAGCCCAATCACCCATTAACTTGCAACCAAAAGGAAGCTGGTTATTCCACTCAAGAGTGCAATTCCATTTGGTTCCATGTTCATCAATCAACTTCACGACACATGGTTTGAGAGGAAATGCATGTTCGCAGAAACCGCTACACATAAACTGTTATGAAGACGCACAATACAACAGGAACAGAACACATCAGCACAACATCAGCACAAACAATAACAATATATACATATACACTATATACAAAACAAATGCAGCGTAAATCTTGTTTTTTAAAAAGATACCAAAGCAGAAACATCGTCCACGCTGAGATTCTTGCAAAGACAATGATGGAAACTTCCTTGACTGTGTTTATAACGATTTTCACCATTAGCAAGCTCATCATCCGAAACATCAATGGGAGAATTCTTATTGCCCAAAATAAATCTGGTTGGAGGAGTGGGATAAATCACCTCATTCCCATCTCTATCTTCAACCCGCATGATAAAAGTGGACGGATTAAAACAAAAAAATGTGAGCAAACCACCCTCATTCAACCGTAAAACTGTCCAATGGCCTCCGAACCTTTAGTCAAATACACCTTACCTTGCCTCCTAAAGACAGCGACCTCAAATTCATTTCCCACAGGATCCAAAAACCTCAAACGCTTTGGTATTTTTCCATAGTAATCAATGCAATACAACAGAGAAAACCGCTGCTTATCCTGTAGGAAAGAAAGAACAATAAGGATAGGAAGATAAAATATGGATGAGGGTAAAGAGGAAAGCGGTTGCGGAGTCAAGCTTACACTCCAAAGAAGATACTCGAATAGTATTTCGACATCTTAGTGGTGGATAGGCGTCTTGATCGGCATATGCGGGGATCAATCTCCATTTCAAAAGCAAAACAATGAAGAAAATGACAAAAGCGTAAGGCACGAGAAGATGATCGACTCAAGGCAATATATATAGGGAGGACATGACACATCAGAACACATACAAATAAGTGGCAAAAGATGCTAATGATTGAAATCTAGATACCACCGCCCCAATTGCCCAATAAATGCCAAGTAAACAATAAATGGAAGTGTATGAAAATGGTTTTGCAACACATGGCAATAAATGGCAGCACCTATGAAACAGATAAGGAGAGAGTATGAGGCACATTTGTTGATAATGAGATAAGAAAGGAGGGAAGAACGAATGGAAGAGAAGGATGTGTTGATAAGCAGAAGCATTTATGATGCATGGAAGGCGGGAGGTAAGAGCAGAACATTTGTAACATGTGGCAGTATGGAAGAAGGATGATTGAGTGGAGAAAAAGGAAGCTGAAACAAAGAGAAGGAACAACGAATGGAAGAGAGGGAATCAAGGCGGGAGGGTTGGCGCCAATGAATGCTGGAGACTCTATTCGCTTTAAAGATATAAAGATATATTTAAAAGAAAAATGTGAATGCATGCTAAAAATCCCCACACAAAAGGGTCTATATATTAGGTAAATTGAGTGAGCCATTGATCTATTCTACTTCTCTTACATATACATTAATTTTATAACAATAGTCGATCACAATGGCTTTTCTTCTTCCACCTGCATCCCCTAGTGATATTTATGAAACTAAATCGAGCTCGCATACTGTTCTAGAGATTGACACCGCTAGATTGGAGAATATGGAAGCAGCATCCCATGCTCCAAAAAGGAACAATAATAATATTGGAGAAGAAGAGAAGGGAATGATCAGCTTGACTTGGAAGGATCTATGTGTGACTGCTTCGACGGGAAAGAATGAAAGCAGATCAATTCTTGAGGGTCTTACCGGTTATGCCAAGCCAGGGCAGCTCTTAGCCATAATGGGTCCTTCTGGTTCTGGAAAATCTACACTTCTTGATGCTTTAGCAGGTTAGTACATGCATGTCAAACTGAATTAATAAGCTTCTCAACTCGATCTTTTGCATCATCTTTCTCTAGAGGTTAACTCACCTAAATATATATAAATTAAATATGTTTTTTTTAAAATATAATAAATTTTGAAATTAGCAGTGCTCATTTAAATTTTATTCATTAATAATATATTTTAATTAAATATAAAACAAAAAATGAATAAAATTTAAATAAAACTTATTTAAAAAATGCCATATTTTGATCAAGGACTAAAACACATTTAAAGATTTTCTTTACGTAATTAAAAGCTATTAACAGGCTGTATAAATGTATTTTAATGAAACATCTATCTATTATATATTTAAAAAATTTAACTAAAGTTATGTCATATGTTAAAAGCTAAGTTAGGAGCTAATAATAGTGACCCATTTATTGTCCTACAGACCCCTCCTAGGGGGATGGAGAGTATCTTGTCAACTGATGCTTTGGGCATTTCTTTTGTGAAGCATTAGGGCTTTCTTGTGTCTTTTCTTTCTCGGATGTAACCAAAAAAATATGTTAAAAGCTCATTCACAGATAAAAAAAAATCCGCTTTTTTTAGCTCCTAATATGTTTTCTTGCTTCAATTACTCATATTTCTATTCTATTATCTATTTAAAGAAATTAACTACACTAACCATAGTTATCCATGTCGCAGCACGCGACAATATCTTCTTCTTTTATATATACAATATAGAAGAAAAAAATTCCACCAAAATTTTCGCAGCTGTGTTGCTAAGACTAAAAGTTATTAGAATTTGGGTTTGGGACTAACTCAACCCCAAAAGCTAGCTCGGAGGATGAGGGGGTTCAACCACATATATACATTGTACAGCCCAGGAACCTTGGCAATGTGGGACTCAAATACAACTTCAATACCCACCCTTACGCACAGTGTGGGCCTGAGTCTAATTCTCACAACATGCCTGCAAAATCCGGCTCTGATACCATGTTAAATGGGCTTGGGTCTCACTCCCAAAATCTAGCTCGGAGGATGAGGGGGTCCAACCACATATATACATTGTACAGCCCAGGAAGAAGCCGTGTCGTCTTGCACAAATATTGCGTTATTCCATCTTACTAAAATTCCACAAATATCATTATCCAAAGACCAAAAATGTTTCCCCTTCAAATAGATTCATTTACACCATATTGGTCTTGGGTGGGAAACCTGGCTGAGAAGGAAACAAAACAAAATTTTCCAGGGAAAAAACACTTTCATATATCACACTTCAGTTTTCTTTTTAATAATTATATGAATTTAATTCTTCATTTGGTTCCAAGGTATCTAGCTAGCATTTGAACAAATTAACAAAACGATGATATCGTTTCATATATATTTCAGGGAGATTAGGCTCAAACACAAGAAGACAATCAGGGGAGATTCTGATCAATGGAAACAAAGAAGCACTTGCTTATGGAACCTCGGTATAAAATCTAAAATTCTTTTATAAAAAACAAATTGGAAAGTAATCACACAATCAATTAACCATTCTTTCATATATATATATATATATGTGTGTGTGTGTGTGTGTGTGATCACAGGCATATGTCACACAAGATGATACCTTATTGACAACCTTAACAGTTAGAGAAGCAGTGTACTATTCAGCTCAACTCCAATTACCAGACTCCATGTCCAAGGAAGAAAAAAAAGTGAGAGCTGACTTTACAATCAAAGAAATGGGTCTTCAAGATGCCATTAACACAAGAATTGGAGGGTGGGGTATTAAAGGCATAAGTGGGGGTCAAAAAAGGAGAGTGAGCATTTGTATTGAGATCTTAACACGTCCTAGACTTCTCTTTCTTGATGAACTAACTAGTGGATTGGATAGTGCAGCTTCTCATTATGTCATAGTTAGAAACTTGTATTCAGATCAAGGAAAAATTAATTCATTCATTCTCAATGAGTGTTTAAATACATGGAGTGGGTAACAACCCGATTAGTCTAAGATCTTGAATTCTAGCTAATGTAACAGTACATTTGAAATACAATCTTATCATTAACAAACTATATCTACAATCCTGATTGCTAAGAATAATCTAGAGAGTCTTATCTTTCTCAATGAGTGTTTAAATACATGGAGTGGGTAACAACCCGATTAGTCTAAGATCTTGAATTCTAGCTAATGTAACAGTACATTTGAAATACAATCTTATCATTAACAAACTATATCTACAATCCTGATTGCTAAGAATAATCTAGAGAGTCTTATCTTTAACTCCCCCCCTCAAACTGATGGGTGAGAGAGTCACCCCAAGTTTGTCTCGAAGTTGATTGAATCTTGTATGAGTTAGCGGTTTGGTTAAGCAGTCAGCAATTTGATCTACCGTGGGAACATAAGCAACTGTAATTTCATTCCGCAATACTTGATCTCTAATATAGTGAATATCAACTTCAATGTGCTTAGATCGAGCATGCAACACAGGATTAGAGGCTAGTGCCTTTGCACTTAGATTATCACACCATAATACTGGTTTCCTTGGTGAAGGCAGCTTCAACTCTTCTAGCAATGACCTGATCCATGCTACTTCAGCTGCTAGATCAGCCAATGCCCTGTATTCTGATTCAGTGCTAGATCGTGAGACTACTTTCTGTTTCCTGGAGGACCATGAGATGAGTGTTTCACCAAGAAATACACACTGTCCAGCCATGGATTTTCTGTCATCAATGCTGGTGGCCCAATCAGCATCTGAGAACCCTGTTAAATCTAGATCTGTAGAGGGTTTGATGTGCAAGCAGTGGTTAATGGTACCTTGCAAGTATCTCAGTATTCTTTTTATGCCTTGCCAGTGATCTATGGTTGGTGAGCTCATGTATTGACTCAACTTGTTAACAGAATAGGCGATGTCTGGCCTTGTGTTTGTTAGATACTGAAGTGCCCCTATGGCCTGCCTATACTGAGTCGGGTTCTGCATTGGTTCACCCTCAGTAGTGAACTGTTTTCCTATGATCATATGTGTGGGACAAGATGAGGCTTTCTCCATTTTAAACTTCTTCAATATGTCACCTATGTACCTTGATTGCTTTAGGTACATACCACTAGAGTCTCTTTGCACTTCAATTCCCAAGAAATAATGCAGCTGTCCAAGATCTTTAAGGGAAAGACAATATTGAGCTGCTTGATAAAGGCTTCTAGGAACTTAGTGTTGCTGCCAGTTACAATTATGTCATCAACATAAATTAGTAGGAATGTGGTGTGATCTGTACCTCTAAGAACAAAAAGAGATGAATCACTCTTGGTGTTTTGAAAACCCCAATCCAGCAGGGCACTCTTGAGTCTTTCAAACCAGGCTCTTGGGGCCTGTTTCAGACCGTATATGGCTTTAGACAATTTACAGATGTGATTGGGTTGAGCTGAACTTATGAACCCTTCTGGTTGATGCATAAACACTGTCTCCTTGAGGTGACCATTCAAGAATGCATTGTTAATGTCCAATTGCCGAATATCCCAGTTGAGATGAACTGCAATTGAAAGAATAATCCTCACTGTACTTGCTTTAACTACAGGGCTGAATGTCTCTTCATAGTCTAGGCCAGCTGTTTGTTGGAAACCTTTAGCAACTAGTCTTGCTTTCCTTCTCTCAATTGAACCATCTGCCTTGTATTTGGTTTTAAAGACCCATTTGGAGTCAATGATGTTTTCTTGGCCTTGATAAGGTACCAAGGTCCAAGTTCCATTGGAGATTAAGGCCTTGAACTCCAAGTCCATAGCTTGCTTCCATTCGGGTTTTGCAAGAGCTTCTCTCACATATTCTGGTTCCCTTTCCTCTTCATCTGTCTCTGCTAGTCCAACATATGGCTGTTTTGGCTTGTGAATCCCAGCTTTGCTTCTTGTGCACATTCTGTGATTGTTCACTGGATTCTGAGTAGTTGTTCTTGCTTCAATTTCTGTTGGATCAGTGGCTGCATCAGTGGCTGCATTGCTTGTGATGATGTTATGCTCCTCAATTGTGCTATCATGTTCTGCTTCTGAATTGTTGTTGGCAGCTATTGAATGTGTGGGAGAGAGCTGTTGGTCGTTGAATTCATGAGGAATGATAGCATCGTGATTTGTATGGCTGCAGCACATGTCAGGAGCTGTTGGTTGAGAGCTGCCCGAGTCTTCACTGTTAAGAGTACCTGCAGAACAAGGAGGAAAGAAAACAGGAGAAGTATTTTCTGTTAGTGCTTTGAGTGGACTCCTTGTGTTGAGAAAACCATCATGAAAAGGAAAGTGGTCTTCATTAAAAACCACATGTCTTGAGATGAAGATCCTTCCATGAGAATTGATGCACTTGTATCCTTTGTGTGAGTTGCTGTAACCCAGAAATACACATCTTGTAGTGTGAAATTGAAGTTTGTGCTTGTTGTAAGGCTTGAGGCAGGGGTAGCAAGCACACCCAAAGGGTTTCAGGTTATTATACTCTGGCTGTTTCTGAAAAATTAGGGAATAAGGGCTCTCATTCTTAAGTACTGGTGAAGGCAGCCTGTTAATCAAGAAAACTGCTGTGGTAAAAGCTTCCCACCAAAAGTATAGAGGCATTTTAGCTTGAGCTAGTAGTGTTAGGCCTAATTCCACTACATGTCTATGCTTTCTTTCAGCTCTACCATTTTGTTGTGAAGTATAGGGGCATGACATTCTAAACTATATTCCTGATTCTTGAGCAAGTTTTTGGACTGTTTTATATTCACCACCACCATCACATTGTATCTGTTTAATCCTCTTGTTAAATTGATTCTCAGCCAAGTTTTTGAATTGAACAAATGCATTTGCTGTTTCTGATTTTTGCTTTAAAGGAAAGATCCAAGTAAATCTACTAAAATCATCAATAAAGTGAACATAGTATTTGAAGCCAGAGGAAGACATTATTGGTGCAGGGCCCCATACATCAGAGTGAATCAATTCAAGAGGCTCTTGAGCATGAGAAGAAGAATTTTTAAAAGGCAACAAATGCATTTTTCCAAATTGACAAGCTTCACAGAAACTAAGTTGATCACTAGGTGAAACTTTTACATTGCAATTCCTTAAGACTTCATCTAGAACTCTACTATTTGGATGTCCAAGTCTTCTATGCCAGCTTTCTTTTGTGGAAGCATATGCTTGTGGATCTTTACTGAGCTGAGAGTTGACATTGGAGACTTGGTACAGACCATCTTTAATTCTCCCTCTTAGAAGAACCTTCCCTGTCAGCTTGTCCTTCACACAGCAGCAGTTTTCATCAAATTCAGCATATATATTATTGTCAGCAGCCAATTTAGATATGCTCAAGAGATTTTTAGTGATGTGTGGCACAAATAACACATTATGCAGATTGAGAGATTTCAATTTAGTAGAACCAGTAGCAGCAATATTAAGTTTTTTACCATTGCCAACCACTAATGAATTCTTACCATTATGTTCAGCCATGTCTTGAAGTTTGTCACTTTGATAAGTCACATGATTGCTTGCTCCACTATCAAAGTACCAGTCATAATCTTGGACTGAGTTGGATGAGGCTATGAAGGCATTGTGTTTCTCTTGCTTTTCTGCTTCTGAGGAGTTGCCTGCTGTGTATGATTTATCAAATCGATAGAAACATTGCATAGCTGTGTGACCAAATCTGTTGCAGACTTGGCACACTGGTTTGGACATTCGGCCTCTTCCTCTGCCTCCTCTAAATCCTCTGAAATTTGAGCCTCTCCAATTTCCACGAGGGGTGAAATTTGAGCCTCTCCAATTTGAGCCTCTGGATTCTGTTTTGTTGACCACATTAGCTGAGGCATTCAGGTTGAGATTGGAGAAATTGTTCAGTTGCTCAAGCCTATTTTCGAAAGCCAGAAGTTGTGCCTGCAAGTCAACCCAACTGAGAGCAAGTTTGTCAGATAATTGAACAACTATAGGATTGTAATCTGCATCCAAGCCAGTCAAGGTTTGAATTATCATATCAGAATTTGAAATGGGACTGCCTGCAAGTTTAAGTTTATCAGCAAGATTCTTCATTTTAACCAGGTATGCTTCCATCTTCATCTCTCCTTTGCGGGTGCTATGAAATTCAGATTTAAGGTAAGTGATGCGAGACTTTGTGTGTGCTCCTGCCAAGCCTTGAGCTTCTTCCCAAAGTTCTTTGGAGGTGTCAGAGTGAAGCAATTGTGTTGCAATGTCAGCTGTCATGGAGTTAATTAACCAACCGAGGAGTTGTTGATCATGGGCCTGCCAATCTTCATAAGCTGGATTGATTTTCTAGATTGAATTCTCAGTGATGTAGTGTTCAGGACACTCCTTTGTCCCAAGCATGTAGCCATCGAGCCTACTGCCTCTGATTAAGGGCAGAACAAGCGATTTCCATAATGGATAGTTATCTCTGTCCAGCTTGACAGAAACAGTTGAGGGGAGATCATTCTTTTGGTTTGAATTCGCAGCAGAGGCCATTGGTTTTTTTGGATCGTGAGCCTTTAGGGCTTAGATGCTCTTGATACCAAGTTAGAAACTTGTATTCAGATCAAGGAAAAATTAATTCATTCATTCTCAATGAGTGTTTAAATACATGGAGTGGGTAACAACCCGATTAGTCTAAGATCCTGAATTCTAGCTAATGTAACAGTATATTTGAAATACAATCTTATCATTAACAAACTATATCTACAATCCTGATTGCTAAGAATAATCTAGAGAGTCTTATCTTTAACTGTCATGAGAAGAATTGCTGCCTTAGATAAAAAGGATGGTATTCAGAGAACTATTATTGCCTCAATCCATCAACCTAGTACTGAAGTTTTTCAACTTTTCCACAACCTTTGTCTTCTATCTTCAGGAAAAACAGTTTACTTTGGACCTGCTTCTTCTGCAATTGAGGTTAGAAAACTAACCAATTGTATTATTGTATAGTCCATCATCAATTTTGTTTTTTTGTGTATTCATCTCTGATAATTGTTCCTACTTACTTGGTAACTCTATATTTGTTTTGATGTAGTTTTTCGCTTCAAATGGATTTCCTTGTCCTGCCCTCCAAAATCCATCTGATCACTTACTTAAAACTATAAACAAGGATTTTGATGAGGTATGTTGACCAAGGCATCAATGTCATTCATGCTTTTTTTTTTTCATGATTTCCTTCTTCTTGGGTGGAACATAGTGTAACATAATAGTAGTCTGCAAAATTCATTATTGAAAACAAATTGAAATACCTCTATATGTTAGGATATTGAGATGGATTTGGCAGATAGTGAAACAATGCCTGTAGAACAAGCAATCAGTATTCTTGTGAGCTCATATAAATCATCAGAAAGGAACCAAGAAGTTCAGAATGAAGTAGCAATACTGTCTCAAAAGGTATCTTTTATGTCAGAGTGAATAATCAATTTAGTCCTTAAAAATTGTAGAGGTTAGACAATTTGGTTCTTGAATTTAACAAAATTTTAAAATGATTTCTGAAATTAAAAATATTTGATCATATTAGTTCCTATCGGAGAATTTTAGGAACTAAATTGACTTACTCAAAAGTCCTAATATGATAGATGATTTTCGATTTAAGAGATTATTTTGGAATATTAACAATTTCAGGAAATAAATTGACAAGGCCCTACAATTTCAGGGACGATTTTGGTGATTCACTCAGATACATAATTATGATCCAACGTTAATTATTGTTATATTATTATTATTATTATTATTATTATTATTATTATTATTATTATTATTATATACTGACATTAAATTTTGATGGGTTTTAGGACACCAATTCAACATACAAGAAGAAAAAGCATGCTGGCTTCCTTAATCAGTGCTTAGTTCTTACTAGAAGATCGTTTGTGAACATGTTTCGTGATTTAGGCTATTATTGGTTACGCCTTGGGATATATATTGCATTGGCTATAAGTTTAGCCACAGTCTTTTATGATTTGGGTACAAGTAATGTCTCAATTCAGGTAACAATGGGAAAGTAACACACAATATATGGTTCACCTAACAACTTATATTGCATTGATTGAGTTTAAGTTTAGCTATTCTCTTCTAATTCTGCGCTCACTTTTGATTATTTCAGGATAGAGGTTCATTTCTTATGTTTGTGTCTTCATTCCTAACTTTCATGACCATTGGTGGATTCCCATCCTTTGTGGAGGACATGAAGGTAATTCATAGTTTCACACTTTTTTCTAGTTTTTGCAATGTAGTCATTGGATTAATATTTTATTCTTTTTTTGGTTTCCTGCTATTGGTTCAGGTATTTGAACGTGAAAGACTAAATGGACATTATGGTGTTACTGCATTTGTCATTGGGAACACCTTTTCAGCTATTCCATACTTGTCACTGGTTTCACTGATTCCTGGAGCTATAGCTTATTACCCTCCTGGTCTTCAGAAAGGATATGAGCATTTTCTTTATTTTATTTTTATTTTATTTTCTTGTCTAATGTTAGTAGAGAGTCTTATGATGATAGTGCCAGCATTGTCCCCAATTTCCTAATGGGTATCATAACTGGTGCTGGAATTCAAGGAATTATGATGTTAGCTGGTGGTTTCTTTAGATTGCCAAATGATCTTCCAAAGCCATTTTGGAGATATCCTTTGTACTATGTTGCCTTCCATAGGTATGCCTATCAAGGATTGTTTAAGAATGAGTTTGAAGGGCTAAAATTTGCTAGAAATATTATTGAAGTTGGTGATGGATCACTCAATTACATTAGTGGTGAAGAGATTCTAAGAAATAAATGGCATGTAGACATGAGTTACTCAAAGTGGGTTGATCTTGGAATCCTGTTGGCTATGATAGTTCTGTATCGACTTCTATTTTTGGTTATTATCAAAGCTACTGAAAAGCTAAAGCCCATTGTTCTATCATTCATGTCAGTGTCTCCCAAACAAACAATACAAATCATGGAGAATCCCAATGCCACTCCTTTTCGTAGAGAAGTTATATGATTAGATTAATGCATTCTGTGGTGGACATGCATGCCTTGCCTTCCACAAGAAGAGGAATCTTTTGGTGGTTTCTAATATTTAGCATGTCTCACAACTTAACGGTGTTCAAAATTAAAAATTTAGGACCAATTGATACTAGTTTCTGCTGTGAGGATAGTTTCTAATTTTGTTTGTGGTCAATGTGGTTGCATTTCCTGCTTGCCTATGATTTTTGGTTTGGTTGTCTTCATGCAAACTTGGAATTCATTTGGTCCCCTGCGCAATATTTGAGTTGTAGATGAGATTTGGTCCCCTGGGGGCTTGGCCCTTATCTGGCACTCGGTGTTGTGGGCCCTGTGGGAACATCGGAACGGATGCATTTTTAAAGGTAGGATTGCTGACGTTTCTGAGATTGTTGACCGGATTATCTCCCTCTCTTAGCAATGGATGTTACTGAAGGGGAATTCTGGATCTTGCTTGCTCTATGAGTGGCTTGTAGATCTGGTTGATTGTATTGGTAAGAGGTAATACTAAGGCTTAAGTACTTTCTGGTTAGCTGTGTTTTTTATCTTTCTGTATAGGGGTGCCCCCGATTATTATATATATTTTTGCCTTTAAAAAAAAAGAAAAAGATTGGTGTTGTGTTTGGGTTGTAAATTATATCATGTTTGTAATTGCTATCATTTTATAATCTTTATGCTTTGTATGTTGACTCTGTCTTAGCTTGACATCTTGTGCTTTAGCTAAAATTCTTATAATTAACGATACATGTTTGAGTTGTTAAAAAAAAAAACCCTTGTCTCGCATTACTTCAAGCATTATGATGTATTTAAAGTGCAATAAAATAAGATAAATGTTAACCAAGGGTGTTATTAAGGTTTAAAAAATATAGTACACCACTGTGCCAAATCTATATATATATATAGAGGATGGATCAAATTACACCGGTGTAATATTTTGGTAATAGTACACCGTTGAATAACTTTGTAACTAATATTTATATTACAAAACTAACCGTTGGATTGAAAAATACTATCACATAGATCATATCTACAAAAAATTACATTAATCTAAAATTATTTGATAAGTCATTGAGATGCATCAAGATTAACGTCTTATGCACTTTTATTAAACAACGTTAATCTTGATACGTCTCAATGGCTTATCAAATGATTTTAGATTAATGTAATTTTTTATATATATGATTTATGTGATAGTATCTTTCAATTCAACGGTTAGTTTTGTAATATAAGTACTAGTTACAAAATTATTGAGCGGTGTAACATTACCCAAGTATTACACCGGTATAATTTGATCCCTCCCCATATATATATATATATATATATATATGTATATGTATGTATGTCAAAGAAGCTTGAGAAATAGCTTTAAAATGAAATTAAATTTCAACTTTCAGTTTCATTCTTTAATTAAATGTTAATTAAATCTCACTCTTTTAGCTTAAATGTTAACTATATAATTATTTCTCACACAATTATCCTTCAAGTGTCTTTATATATTCAATAGTTTTTATTCACTTTAACTAATAATAATTACCCTATTATAGTTTTTTCTCCATGTCAAGCACCGGCTCATGTTAAAACTAAGAAGTCATTTTCAATTAATTTATTTTTTATCAAACAGAAATCCAAAAAAAATCAATGATAAACTAATTACAAAATAAAGTAACGTAACAACATTTATTGAATTAAAAAAGTAAAATTTCAAATTAAAAAAATTAATATTTTGGCATGTGAATAAATTTAAATAAAAATATCGTGCAAAATGGAGTGTTAAATAACCGTCCTACTTGATTAATTATTTTTTAATGTATCTTCAGTTCTTCTTAACGTATTTTTCTTTTATGTTTACAAAAAAATTTAGCTATTGAAAAGTTATAACGATCATATAATATTACTTTGCATTTCGAAATTGTCACTCATAAAGAGATGTGTTTGTGGGATTTATGGCCTATTATATTGTTAATATTTTCTGAACAGTGTTTTACTGGCATCGATTCATCAAAAAAGAAAAGAAAATAAATATTCATTCGAAGAAAGCTGAAAACTTATTTACTGGTTGCTGCTTTATAATGTGATGCTTCTCTCTCTCTCTCTCTCTCTCTCTGACGAAGAGGCAAAAGCAAATGATTAAGAAGACACAAAAGCAAATATTTAAGAAATCAAACGGAAAAACTGATTCCAGCCTCAACAATTTATTGTAAACATAAAAAATACTATCAGCCTTACTCCATATTCTCTTGGGCTCCTAATTTATCTCCAATAAAATCCACAAAACACAAAAATTGATTGCTTTGTTTTCTCTCTCATCTTATAACCTATATAAACAACACTAATCATCCACTTTGTGCATGCCTCCACATTTTACATCACCAGCCTTTTTCAGAGCTCATTCCATGTTTAGGACTTCGTACATGAAACCATGGCTACTACTGATACTAATGTCAACAAGTAAATAGAACACTTATATCCCACCAATTTGTTTGTCTATTAGATTTACATGTTCAATGTATTTTTTCAGGAGGAAAAAAAATAATGATGATGTTGTCCATAGTTTTCTAAACAAATTATCCGACACCACAGATGGATGCAGTATAAAAGTGATAATTTCAAGACTGTGGGACACTCTCAACATACGTCGGAATAAAGAATTAATCAGTGCAGATATGGTGTTGATTGATGAAAAGGAATCAATTTCTATAATGATTACAAAATTATTATCAAATTAAAATAATATTTCTTTCTTTGCAAAAAAAAAAATTCTTTTCCCAAATATTTTAAATGTTTTTCTAGGGCAACTGCATACATGCTACTATAGGAAGGAATATTGCAAATGTATTCAAGCCAATTTTGCAAGAAGGCAAAATATATGTCATTAACAAATTTAAAGTGTCAAACAATAAAGAAAAGTTTGCTGTCGTTGAAAACAATCCCTCAATGATTGAGTTCTATGCTATCACAATGGTGAAGGAGGAAGACTATTGTTGAGATTCGAACAAGATAATGGAACAAATAACAATGACAACCAATAACCAAATAGTTCAACAATCAACCAATTCAACCAAGAACAGATTCTCTATCAAAATGCAACAACAACCCTAATGTAAATCAAACAAATCAAAGATAGAGAGTAGAGGAAATAACACCACAATTGTTGACGCAGTTCGGTCCTAAAAAGATGACCTACATCTACGGGAGAGAGAAGCCCTCTATATCCACTATGTTCTTGAGTCTTTACAATGAGAAATTACAATACAAAGTGAACCCAACCTCCTCTACTGTTCAAGATAAACAATACCAAGATTAATCGCTCAATGAACCTCTCAATCCCTTATGAACAAAACCCCCAAGGTTTACAAATTGAAAACCCTAAGATCAAGACGCATGAATGTGTTTTCCAAACCCTAAAATCGCACCCAAATCGCTCCCAAAAGTGTTTTCCACGATCTGCTGCGTTTCTGCACATTTTGGCTTATATACTCACGAATCCTGCACTGGTGAATCGATTCACTTGTGAGTGTGAATCGATTTAGTCACTTAAAAATGAAATCCCACGTCGCATGAATCAAATGGGTGAATCGATTCACCCCATTGAACTTCGATTCACAAGAACTCCTAGAACTTGCACCACGCTCCAAAGCATAGCCTGAATCGATAGCTGTCCATGATTCGATTCACCACTGTTGAAAACCACTCTTATGCATTCCAATGACTTCCAAACTGATTTTAAGGCATATAAACTTCACAATTCTCCACCTTGACTTCAAATCAGTGATGATGCTCAACTATAACCCATCATTAACTTGCTGCTCTCTTCATTACCGGAATTACATTTCAACGAAATTGATCAAGTCCAAGCAATGCTTGAACCTTGACCTTGGTAATGACTTGGTAAAAACATCCACCAGGTTGTCCTTCGAGGCAACCTTCTCAACCACAATTTCCTTAGATTCAACAACATCTCTAATGAAATGCAAGCGAATGTCGATGTGCTTTGTCTTTTCATGATACACTTGGTGATTAGCCAAATGGATTGCACTTTGGCTATCGCAATGTACCTTCACACACCCTTGTGTAATTCCTAGCTCCCCAATCATACCCTTCAACCATATGGCCCCCTTCACTCCTTCAACAAGGGTGATGTACTCCGCCTGAGTAGTAGATAATGCTACAACGGACTATTGATTGGCCTTCCAACTTATTGCCGTTCCAAACAATGTAAACACAAAACCGGATAACGATTTCCTTGTATCCACATTTCCTGCATAATCTGCATCTACATAACCCTCCAAAGCGTCTTCACCTTGAGCTGCCCTTGTGTATTTCAAACCTCCTTTCAATGACCCGTTCAAGTATCTCAAAACCCACTTCAAAGCCTTCCAATGTGCTTGGCCCGGATTTGCCATAAACCGACTCACTATACTAACCGCATATGCTAAGTCCAGCCTACTACAAACCATGTCGTACATGATGCTTCCTACCCCACTAGCATATGGAGTAGTGTCCATCTTCCTCCTCTCCTCTTCAGTATTAGGAGCTTGTGGAACCGAGAGCTTCGTGTGATGACCCAAAGGAGTGCTAACCAGTTTAGCTTCGTGCATCCTAAACCACTCCACCTCTTTCTTCAAGTACCCATGCTGAGATAAGAACAACTCACCCTTATTCCGGCCCCTCACGATATCCATTCCAAGTATCCTTTTCGTAACCCCAAGATCCTTCATCTCAAACTCCGAATTTAATTTCTCCTTGAGCATACCGATCTCCTCCTTACTAGAACTTGCCATCAAAATATCATCCATATAGAGAAGTAAGTAGAGAACAACTTTATCTTTTTTCTTCAATATGTATACACAACTATCGTACCCACTTCTCACAAAACCCATCTTCAAAAGAAACTCATCAAACCGATGATACCATTGACGAGGGCTCTGTTTCAACCCATATAATGACTTCCTCAAAAGACACACCTTTGACATGTCCTCTACAAACCCTTCTGATTGTTGCATGTAGATTGTCTCTTCTAGGTCTCCATGTAAGAATGCGGTCTTCACGTCCATTTTCTCCAACTCAAGATTATACTAATTAACAATCGTCATAAGGACCCTTATGGAACAATGCTTCACAACAGGTGAAAAAATCTCGTTGTAATCAATTCCTTCAACCTATGTGAAACCCTTGGCCACAAGTCTTGCTTTATATCTTGGTTCTTTAATTCCCGAAATGCCTTCCTTCTTCTTGAAGATCCACTTGCATCCAACCACCCTTTGCTTCTTAGGTAGCTTCACAAGTTTCCAAGTCTGGTTCTTCTCCAATGAATTCATTTCTTCATTCACTGCCTGCAACCACTTCTGACCCTCTTTGCTCTCAATTGCTTCCCTGAATGTCTTCGGTTCCGAGTCTTGCATCTTTTCAGCCACATTTAGAGCATAACAAATAAGATCTGCATAGCCGTATCTCTTCAGTGCCACAATTTCCCTCTTTTCCCTATCTCTTGCCAATTAATAGTCAGGATCCACTGTTGGTTATCTTCCTCTAGAACCTGATGGTGGAAGATTATCCACTCTGTCATCCCTGGTATCACTAGTGGAAGGCTCCACCTCAAACTGAGTTTTCTCCACCTCCGCTTCTAAGTCACTATTCCCCAAGTCTTTGCACTTCCTCCCCATACGGGTCTCATCAAAAGTAACATCCCTGCTTATTATGAACTTTGATCCTCCAGGCTCCATCTTCCACAACTTATATCGCTTCACACCCTGCAGATAACCAATGAAGACACATTTCACAGCCCTAGCATCAAGCTTGTCTTGCTTGATATACGCAAAAGCCAAAGCCCCGAAAACTTTCAAATTAGAGTAGTCTGTCGGTTTCCTACTCCAAAACTCCATAGGTGTCTTGAAGTCTAACGTCGTTGATGGACATTTATTGATTAAGTATGTTGCAGTACTCACAGCTTCACCACAGAAACTTTTAGGCAACCCAGCTCCCAAAAGCATACATCTAACCTGCTCCAAGATAGTCTTGTTCATGCGTTCTGCTAGGCCATTTTGTTACGGTGTGTGTGCCACAGTCCTATGCCTCTTAATTCCCTGTTTCCTGCAAAACTCATTAAACTGCTCTGAAACAAACTCCAGGCCATTGTCAGTTCTTAAAAATTCCAGTTTAGTTCCTATTTGATTTCTATAAGAGTTTGCCATTCCTTAAACTTTTCAAAGGTGTCATTTTTTCTTTTCAAAATATAGACCCACACTCTTCTAGAGAAATCATCAATCATGGTGAGAAAATAGGAACCCCCTCCATGAGTTTTCACTCTTGAAGGACCCCAAAGGTCCGAGTAAACATACTCAAAGGGTTTACTAGAATGATGCATGTCACTTCCAAACTTAACCCTATATTGTTTGCCTAGTATGCAATTATCACAAAATTCTAGCTTATCCAATTTATCACCACCTAGCAAACCTTGTTTAGCTAGTTCAACTAAACCCTTCTCACTAACATGCCCTAACCTTAAATGCCATGGTTTGGTTTTAACATGCGGAGTTTGGCTAGCTAATGATGCATGAACAATAATAGTAGAACCATCTAATATGTACAAACCACACATTTTAGTCCCTTTAGCTATTATCAATGCACCATTCGAAATCTTAATCATGCTATGTTCAATCCTAGTGCTATAGCCTAATCCATCAAACATGCTTATAGATAAAAGATTTTGTTTGAGTTTAGGAACATACCTCACATCTTGTAAAAGGAATTCGCGGTTGTCAAATATCTTAAGACGAATGGAACCCATACCTTGAACCTTGCATGCTTTATTGTTAACAAGGCGAACGACTCCACCTTCTTTAAGCTCCAAAGTCTCAAAATATTCCTTCCTAGGACACATGTGATAAGAACACCCCGAGTCCATGACCCAATTCTTTTCCGTTTTCTAAACTTGTCATCACTAGAGCCCCCGTACTCTCATATCCATCCTCCGAAGCAATAGCTACCTCCACGAAATCACCCTTGCCCCCTTCTCGGGACAATCCTTCTTAAAGTGACCGGTCTTGTAACAATTAAAGCATTTGTACTTTGCCTTATTGTTCTCCTTTAACTTGGATTTAGACCTAGATTTCTTCCCTTTACCATTTTCTCTACTCTCCCTTCTTCCCCTTGAGGCACTTAAGCCTCCCCCCTGTCTTCCACCTTTAAGTCTTGAAGCTTAGGTAGCTCATTGGTCCTAATTGATGATTGGACCTCCTCCGAGGTAATAATAGACTCCTCCCCATAAAGGAGTACATCCTTAAAGTGTTCAAAAGATCTAGGCAACGAATTTAATAAGAGTAGAGCCTTATCCTCGTCATCGAGCTTCACGTCAATATTTTGTAGGACATCAATAATCTTGTTGCATTCCGTCAATTGCTCCACAATAGGTTTCGTCTCTACCATTTTGAATGAGTAGAGGTGTTGCTTTAAGCATACCCGATGAGCTAATGACTTGGTCATGTATAACGATTCTAATTTTGGCCACATTTCCGTCGCGGTCTTCTCTCTTGTGACTTCCCTCAATGCCTTATCACCAAGGCACAAAATAATGGCACTTCTAGCTTTATCTATCATCTCCTTCTTCTCCATTTGAGATAGGGTGGTCGACATCCTTGCCTCACCCTTTAAGGCATCCACACATTTCTGTTGAATCAAGATCGCTTCCATCTTCACTCTCCATAACCCGAAATCATTATTTCCAGAGAATTTCTCAATATCCCATTTGGTACCCATGGTGCACAATTGAAAGATTTGTCCCTTCCCCACAGACGACGCCACTTGTTGAGATTCGAACAAGATAATGGAACACATAACAATGGCAACTAATAACAAACAGTCCAGCAATCAACCAATTCAATCAAGAACACTTTCTCTATCAAAATGCAATAACAGCCCTATATAAATCAAACAAATCAAAGATAGAGATTAGAGGAAATAACACCGCAATTGTTGACGCAGTTCGGTCCCAAAAAGATGACCTACATATGCGGGAGAGAGCAGCCCTCCATATCCACTATGTTCTTGAGTCTTTACAATGAGAAATTACAACACAAAGTGAACCCAACCTCCTCTATTGGTCAAGATGAACAATACCAAGATTAATCATTCAATGAACCTCTCAATCCCTTATGAACAAAACCCCCAAGATTTACAAATTGAAAACCCTAAGATCAAGGTGTATGAACGTGTTTCCCAAACTCTAAAATCGCACCCAAACCGCTCTGAATCACTCCCAAAAATGTTTTCCACTATCTGCTGTGTTTCTGCACATTTTGGCTTATATACTTGCGAATCCTGCACAGGTGAATCGATTCACTTGTAAGTGTGAATTGATTCAGTCACTTAAAAAATGAAATCCCGCGTCGCATGAATCAAATGAGTGAATCGATTCACCCCGTTGGACTTCGACTCATAGGAACTCCCAGAAATTGCACCACACTCCAAATTATAGCCTGAATCGATTCATGCTGCCCATGATTCGATTCACCACTGTTGAAAATCACTCCTATGCATTCCAATGACTTCCAAACTGATTTTAAGGCACACAAACCCGACAACAATGATGATAACATAATCCCCCGACATATTTTTGAATTTGTGAATTTAGAAGATTTGAAAAATCGATGTGGTAAAGATGTGCTAATAGGTTAGTTTGTCATATTATTAAATGTATTGTTTAGTCATTCTAAATTTTATAAACATTTGTCAATTTTCTTTCTTATCAGATATCATTGGAGTTATAATTGATATAAACCCAATTGAAGAGAAAACAACAGCTAACGACAAAGTTAATATGATGACACTTAAATTGAAAGACATAAGGTACAACTTAATATGTTACACCCAACTTTTTATGTTAATCGTTGCTAGATATGTACGACAATTATATTGCGTGCCTAGGAATATACATTCACGAAGCTATTAATTTTTAAATATAAATTTTACAGGGAAAACATGGTTACAGTCATATTATGAGATGAATATGCTACAATATATTGTCAGACATTAGAAAAGAATATGCTTGATGCTCCTAAACCAAATGTTGCAATTTTCACATCTACTATAATGAAAGAATTTCGAGATAACAGATAGTATAATATTTTTATTAAAAGGTTAATCTAAGATAAATATAATACCTTTTATTTTGAACATTAATCTCTTACTATTAAAGTTGAATAACAATGGGGTGGAATGCCCACATTTTTTGAGGGAAAAAGTCCGCCAAAATTGAGGGCATAATTGTCCCAACACATAATTGAGGTTAGTGCATTAGTCCGTCAAAATGGAAGAGCACTTATGGAGTCTACCTGTTCCCAATGTGAAAAATCGTATGCACATTCCCAATGTGAAAGCACTTATGTAGTCTACCCGTTCCCGATGTGAAAAATGGCGTGCACATTCCCAAAGTGAAAAATTACTACACCATTTCCTATTTCCTATTATCTCTGTACGCTGCACAATAAGAAATTAGTTAGGCACCTGTTTCCAAAAGCTAAGGTTGCCATTTCACGTTCTACGAGCACCCTTTGGTTGAGAAATTAATTGCACTGTTCTAAAACTAGATGCAATATGCCTAATCACGCATATTGGTAATGCCATCGAAGTGCAATTAATTTGCATGATTACCGTTGCAAAATTTGAAACTTTCCAATGTAATTCGTAAGTTCCCAATGTAGTTTTAGTCCCAATATGGCCTTTCACTGCTTCGAGTATTCTCCCATCTGTTGGTTCTCTCATTGTGGCACATAAGAGAGTTCATTTCCATTGCTCTGTGCTACCGTTGAATGATATTCTCTCTGTGGTAATGTTTTTTTTTGCATTCTTCTTTCGTTTTTCTGCTATGTTTTTATCTTTCTGATCTTTCTCTGTTGGTTCTTTCTTTGTCTATGCTTACTCACTTTTCTGCTCTTCGATTGCATTTCTTCTTCCCTTTATCTCTTTCAGTTGGTTCTTCCTGCTACTTCTGTTGCATGCTCTTGGTTTTGTCAAAAAAGTGGACCGGTTGGGAATTTTCGTTCGCATATGATGTTTTTGGGGTTTTTGGTTTCTTTCGTTGCTGTTGCACGAGAATAAGGGTTTAGCTTTAATTTGATGGGTTAATCATATTTGTGTAGCGTTTTTATAGTCTCACTGTTGTTAATAGCTTATTCTTCTTTTGTTGTTCCCTTTCTCTCTTTCAATTGGTTCTTCCTGCTTCACGGATTGGGCTTCTTCAATAAGGTGGGTGTTGTTACAGTAAAAATTTGGGTTTTTTCGATCTCATATTTTGGTTAATGTTTCCTTTTTCGATAAACAAATCTGTTAGGCTGAATTTCATGTCTACTCTAAAGAACTGATAATTAAAACTCTTTTTCAATTGTGCCCATGAATGGATTAAAGAATTATTTGTCCATTTGCAATTATCAGCAGGACATGATATTGGCTACCACTTTGCTTAACAATAGTCATGGCCATTCCAATAATAGGGTGGACTCCTATAGGATTAAACTTTGGAGTGTACTCCTAAATATGTTATCGAAGAATTTTTTTCATTTTTCTATTTTCAATTTTTTTTTTTGTGGTGAGCTATTTGTTATATACATGTGTCATTTATTTGTTTGGTAGGTATGCTTGCTAAACCTGGTATATTCCACTAAAAAACTAATAAAAAAGAAGAATTTTTATGTGTTGCTGCATGTGTTTTTATGTGCAGTTCTTTGGAAAAAAAATTGTTTGGTGTTATTAGAGAATATATGGTCTACCCTTTCACTTTCGAGTAGTTTCTCATGTTATTTTCAAAGGATTTTTCATAATTAGGATTTAGTATATATTTTATATAATCACCTCAATGCAGAATTTATCTTTACAAGCCGATAAGTACAAATAAAATAAGGATGAAGGATGCATGACATGGATCATCGGGATTTTTTATGTTCTTAGTTTTATCAATATTTTGGATTGTTAATCTATTGGTTTGCATGCCCTTTTGCTACTATGTTATGTGCAATTTTGCTAGGAACTAAATTGGGTCTCAACTTCTGCTTCTCAGCATTCAAGATGGAAGGCTATTGGTAAATTTTATTTTATTTATCTTTATCTTTATCTTTTTTCCTTTTCTTTTTGCTATTTTGTATTTAATGATTGTTTATCTGAATATTGATGTGCCTGATCATGTTTATTCATATAATGTGCCCTAAGAGATCCTTATCTAGTCTTATTTTAAGATAATTCTTTTAATGGTCATGGGTTCAAGATACAAGTCTTAGTGGCCCTTTTGAATCAACAACAAATCACCTTGGTTGATTCCATTGGTAAACTTTATTGAACTTGAAAGATATGTAGTCTTATACATGTTTACAATTTGTGTGTTTTTTTTGCCTAAACATTCAGATGGTTCAAGGAAATTCAGGAAGTGTGACGACATTTTTGGAGTAAATCCAGTCTCAATTTCAACAAACTCCTATAAGTGCTTGCATTACTCAGTTTTCATCTGCATCTATTTTCTTATTTACTTTTTTCCTTTATATGGTTAACGTGTTTATTTCTATTTTTTTCTCCTCAGAAGGAGATCAAAGGTGAAGTAAAAGTTGCAGAATCTAAATAATGTGAAGTCCTGTTGAAGATTCTTCACTTTACAAACAGGTAGTCATGCATCCAACGTCCATGAGTTTTTTTTTTGTTTGAGTTTTTCATTTTTTTTTGTTTGAATTTTTCGTTATGACTATTTGTGAATAAAAAAAATCCAAGGAATGCTTATTTTCTTATATTCTTCTACAAGCTGATTGAAAACCGCAGTCATTAGGTTCTTTCCAATGTTTATTCTAGTATTTCATTTTGTAACGAGTTTTAATATAGACAGTCACTCCTATTAGGAGGGGGTGTGTATTAAAAGAAATAGGAGCGATGCAAAGAATTAAAGCCTATGATTTAGAATTAGAGGCACAAGACAACGTAACAGATAACTAAATGGTATATAAAATACTTTTCATGTTAACTTTGGGAAATACTTTTGCCAATTGTTGTTATTGTTGTACATTCTAAGGTGTGAGCTGCAATACAATACTTTTTTTTGCTATGGCTGCAATATGTTGGGTTGCTTTCTAATTATTTGATTGGTGATGTACTGCTGTCTGACTTTATGATCTCATAATGATCACTGTAAATGCTTTCTAACCTGTTTATGTTTTTAGACCATTGCACAAGCACAACTACGTATCATACTTTATTGTTGGTGTTCTTCTATAGTTTAAAAAATTAGTACTTCTACCAGATTTCTTATGCTTTAGTGAGGTGATTTTGTTGGTTATTCACTAAATACTTCCAAGTTTTCAGTTATTACATTATTTGAGGTCTTTTTTATTCATCAATTACAGGGTTGTGTGTAAGAAGATTTCTATGAACCATGTGCAGTATGCTGCTCTAGAGGAGCAGATGGCTTATATCCATTTTTAGAAGTTTCATTGCAGCCATTTTCAGATTACGCAATACTTTTTGATGATTTTATAATGACATGTGTAGCAGTACAGATAGGGGCCGCATTTTCCCTACAAGTTACTTAAATTATGATTTTCCAATAGGTCATTTCATGCTGTTAAGAATGCCATCACCGTGTTTTGCTCAACTGGAAAGTCTGGAACAAAACAGAAAACCGCTTCAAATGTTGTTGGATTTTATTGTTGGTGCATGCACCTTGGAGAGTTTCATCATGTTATTAAACTCCAAAATGCACAAAGCTGCAAGGTATTATCAGAGTTGGGTCTCCAATTTATAAATTTTAAAGGTCATCAATACCTTTCGACATATGCAGACTTCAATACCTAGAAGATATGTGACCTGAAAGACGCTCCATCATGTAGAAAGTGTAGGTGCAACTGAGATTTTTTGTCAAGAATGACATACCTATTGCTGTTGTTGTATGCATTTTCTGCATTTTTTATTTGCCTTAGTTTTGATATACCCTTTTGCTCCATAACTTTTCTATTTCCTTCTTCTTCTTAAAATTTTGCAGGAATCAGTCTTATATGCTATGGAAAGCAAATCAAGGCCTGGAACCAAGGTAAACTTTGTAATTGTTGTTGTCTCTGGGTTGGATTAGTAACTTGTAAACTTGGTATCCTCTATATTTCCTGTAATAATTTTTTTTCATAGATGATAAGACTAAGGAAAATAACTAATGTATAAAACTGAACTGACAAAAGAATTCTGGAAAAAAAAATTCATTTCTCCTTCTTTTTTTAATAGATATTATAAATGAGTGCTATTTTCTATTAATTTGTTACCTTTCATTTTTCCACAGAAAATTGTGGGATTTAAATAGTTGAGTTAGGAACATATAAGGCCATGGTTAGTATCCTACTTTTGCAGTTTCATATGGTGGTGATTTTGAGTCGTTTGATTTATACTTGAGCTGACATTAATAAATAAGAAATTAGAGATTAGCAGGACCGTGAGAATCATAATGGTCCATGGAGAGTTTGATTGGCTAAAAACTAAGAATCAGGGCAGTGCCAACCAAATTCTTAGTTGAGGCATCTTCCACTTCATGGTATCATTTTAATTTTTACATTCTTCATTCAAGTTCTGATATGAAATGCCAATGACATTGAAATTCTGTTTCCCCCTTAATATGAATTAAAGAAAATTTTAAAAAGGAACTTTAGGCCAAGTTGAAGAGTTAAGACTTGAGACCAATGAAAGTGGACTGACGAGCAGTGTTGACAGTTGAGGGGTGGCAGGTTTATATGCAAAATCCATTCCTGGGTTTATACTGAATTAGAGGATCCCAACAGCAAGCAAAATCAGAGTGTTAGATTGTCAGCTATTCTTTGCCGGTTGAAAGGATTATTTTTCTCTCTAATTAACTCAATTGGTATTTCATCTGAATATGCTTTATTATGTGTTTGGCCTGAGAATTTTATTATGTCAATAGGATACTTTGTGATGCATCTTGCTGGAAGGTTGTCTTCTTTTTGTGGCTTGGATTTTCAATCAGACAGTACATTCAGTTGCAACTTTTTTTTTTACAATTGTATGGCTTTTTGTTTTTGTCACAGCAGTTTTAGAAGCAAGGTTTTAAATCCCTGTCACTGATGTAATTTAGATTGAATGTAAGTTATTCTTATGCACATATTAGCACATATTATTGTACAAGTTAGATTGAATGTAATTTATATTGTCTCAGTGAATTAGTGTAAAAGTTATTCTTATGCACGTATTAGTTTCAATTGATGCTTTGAAACTTAGACCTAAACTGTCTTTTTCCCTGGATTCAAGTCTAGCACTATTGTATAATTTAAAATTGCAATAGATGAGCATGCTTAAGGGCTTAGTTTAGTTTAGGATGACACCGAAATCAGATAAAACAAGTTATCTCCACTGAAAGAAATGGTTGAACCCTGTAAAGGATATACAGACTTTACAATGCTGCTGGGATTTTCAGGAGTGGCAATTGGCTGAAGAAAGGAGTTGTAGTCATTGGTCTGGAAGCAAATCAAGTTATGGTAGTGACTTATTTTTTTAATGTTTTTGGTGTGCTATAATTCGATCACCTGAATACATGGTCATCTATGCCATGTGATTTGTATTCAACGCATTTGACCATAAAATTGCATTGTTTTTTGTTTTTGTTTTTATGTTCTTATGAGTATTTTTAAAATTATGGAGCGTATGTGTGTTGTTTTTTAATATTCAATTTCATAGCTCATCTTCACATTGCTTCATTGTAACTAGACTGGGGTATTTGAAAACTCAGTGACTGTTTGTCTAATGGAAGAATAGGAAGTATTGTTGTTAATATTATTTTATGCCTTATTTTAGTTGCACCACTTACCTGGTCGGATAAATTATTTTGTGGTATACGTTTAGGTACTATTTTCTTTGTTCAGAGCCTAAAAGATGATGTTGCAGCAGCAGAGAAAAAAGCTGGTCTGATGCCTTCGATGGTTATAATTTTCATTTTAGAATTTAATGTATAATTTTCTTTAGTTGTTTCATTGTAAGTTAGGATGCATTTTTGTAACAAGATTGAATTAAATTTTTTTCAGAGGCAATATAATTTATCAGTAAACACTATTCTCTAACTATGAATCTCCTACTAGGCTTCTTTTATATATGTTTTCTGCACAACTGTGATAAGAACAACCTTGGTGTTGGGTGGGAGTCGAGGCTTTTGGATTTTGGGTTTTGTAGCAACTATGCTCCTATTGTAGAACATGACAATGCTTTGAGTGAGGTTCAAATCAGATATGCTCTTAAAGGATTTATGTAATCTTATTCAAATTTCTATGATTGGCTTCGAGATAGAATAAATAACTCTGCAAATTGTTGTGTTTATTTTCAGTCAATTGTTTTCCCAGTCACTATATATCAGTCAATGGCAATAATAGTTCTCATGTAGTCATTTTGGCCACAAGTGCAAAGGCCTCATTATAGTCAAGGCCAAATTCTTGCTTACTGCCACTTTGTTATTGTGAAATTGCTTTGTCCCAGAGATTATGCCACTGTTATTTGGTAGATCCAAATTCCAGGAAATATGCTTGCCGTCTCAATTGGGAAACTCAATCAACAAACTATTGTAGTCTTACATGTGGATGAGACTTACTAAAGAAAAATTTTATGCTGAAGGAAGGAGTTGTCATCCGTCTTGATGTATCGAAAAGTAATCAGAATATAATTTTTTTTGATTGGACAATTAAGTTGTGAGAAAGAAGTCAAGTGGTATTGTTTCTGGAGAATGAATAGATCTATTTTCAATTTATTTTGTTTTTTAATAGACCTTCTATGCACCCATTATTATCATAATTAATCATTTATATGGAGTATCTCTTACATTTTTCCATGCGGGTTAGTAATCATGTTTCTATGATTTTGTGATGAAAAATTTTCAACGTTACGCAAAATAAAAAAATAAACACGAATAAAAATTAACAATAGTACAACAATTTTCTTGACTTTATAGTAAAGATTCATATCAATAAGATATATTATAGTTTATTTCACATTATAACAATAACTATGTTTCAAGCTTTTGCAATACGATATGGCCCGTGCATCGTACGGGTACATGCACTAGTATATATTTAAATTTGAAGATGATGTTTTTATTTCATCATCAAGATCAACAAAAATCTATATCAACATAGACATCCCAGGAGCGAACGATCTCATGCAATCACTTAAGTAAATAATTTTTTTGGTGTTTTTTAAATTGATATTTATATTTATAGCACCATATATAATATGTTATAATGCTATTATTATAGGAATACCAATGATGTGCATACATTTAAAGAATATGAATATCACACATTATGCTGTCCATCCCAAAGTTGACAAAGTAAAGATTATATTTGAACTTTTGTCGAAAGCAACATCAAGAAGTAATATGGTAAACAAATTGGGTTACAAATTCTCTTTACCAACTTTATTGTTTGATGAAAAACAATTATTTTATACTTTGAATTTTAATTATAGGATGATGTCTATTACTGTGTTGCAACAGTAAACGACATTTTGGTGAAAAATAAATGGTATTGTTTCTTGCCCTCATTGTAAAAAATGGGTTTCTGCCACAATACAATTTCATCTGTGAATTCTATAAGAAGGATATAGACAGTTCAGACCTGTCTGTGCAACTCCAAAATATCATTGGTTCAACTCATATATTCCAAGTAAAAATGTGTTCTTACTTTGAAAGTCAGTGAATAAAATTTTGAAGTCTGTGATAAAGTTAGTTATTAATATCACGTTGAGATTTAATTATTTATTAAGAAAAATCATTATATGTAATTCATGATACGTTTTTACCAATTTCAGATTGAGAAAGAAGATAAGACTTAAGTGCTTCCTCAAGTGGGTCTCGCAAGACAAACACGCCAAAAATAACATAAAAGAGAAGAAGATTAAGGTAAGATGTAGCACATTCTAATACGCTTTGGGTTAATAAATATCTAAGTGATATGAAAGAAAAGGAAATTCTGGATAAGGAAACTCTGGAAGAATTAGATGAGTAAAAAAATAAATTATACTTTAAGAATTTTTAGTATTTATATAATAATTTGATAGCATCGGACATATTTATGTTTATGGAAGTAATTACATTGTTGTTTTATGTTATTATTAAATTTTCATGGTTTTTTATTATTTTGTATACCATATACTACTTTTACAAATGCTTGCGTCAAACACAAATTACATTCTAAAAAGAATATACAATACAAAACTTAAAAGGAAACATGTAAAAGGCGGATAAATTTATAAAAATGTCAATGTTTTCCATGTATGAAACATATTTTCAAGTTATTCATTAAGTCTTTACGTTTGTTTCTTTGAATAATTCTTACTAATAAATAATAAGTAAAATTGAAGTTATTAACTTTCATGCAATATAACTAAATTTATTTATCCCATTTTTCCAAATTAAAAATATATTTCGTGTCTCTATATTTCTTTTATGTTATACAAAGTATTAATTTACATGATTCTCTCAAAATTAACTTCTAAATAAAAAATAACAGCTTCCCCATCCATTCAATCAAAATCTATATTCATATCTATTAGATGAACAATATGATAAAAAAAACGCAAAAGGAATACCTGATTACCATAATCAATTGAGATACACCAAATTGTAGCAACCATTGCACTTGAAGTTATACATGTAATTGAATTTATAACAGCGTAATACATATTAAGGAAAAAAAATTAGAAATTCATGATAAATAAAATTAGACATCATTATACGTAACTACCCGCCATCAAAATATATACTATAATCATGTTAAATTTAAATAATAATTATTGATATATGTTATACAAAAAGTATAAAATATACAAAAAAAAATGCTTTTTCTCCTCTATGAATACTGGTAGAAATCATCCAGGCCAAAATATACACAAAAACATATATTTTCTATTATAAAAAAGTTATTGAAGTCATCTACGAAAAAATATATGTCTCTAATAAATATCTAGTTTTATTTTTAGTGGATTGGATGGCGTTAACCTTACCAAGATATAAGTATTGAAGTTATAGATGATACTTCTTCCCAACTATTAGAGTTGTATAGATGGTTGTCTAACCTTGCAAATTAGAATAAAAGTTATTAATGTTATAAATACATACCTCAAATAATATTACCTCACTCAAATAATATTATCTCACTGAATTATAAGGAGCACAATAAGTATACAACTCAAATATAACTTAACAATTTTCTAACTTTCATTCCTCAGAACTAAATCCATTTCTCTCTTATTCCTAAAATTAATATCTACATTCAATGTCCCAATTTGTTCCATGTGCATAACAACATAAAAAAATTGAAAAAAAAAATAATTTACGTAATTCTCTCAAAATTAACTTCAAAGTAATACCGTACATACTAACAAGTAACAAATTTAAAAATTAATTTGTGAGAAATTCTGAAAGTTGTTAAATTAATAAAACTTACAAAAAAGTTTTATGGAAAAAAGTTTAAAAATAAATTATGGCCACCTGTCTAAAATATGCTTTATTTGAGAGAATATAAGTTTTCTATCCATCCTACATAAAACCAAATAAAACCTTTAAATAAGAGGCTCAATATGCATCCAAACATAATCTTATATTAATACATAATGATACAAATAAAATTTAAAATTAAAATCTAAAATAGAATGTAGACTATTTCTAATCATATAATTTATAATTAATATTTATTTCTTTTTTTATAATATTAATAAAAATTAGTAAAATTATCAAAATTTTATTTATATTATATAATTCTTACTAATAGAATAGATTTTTGTTTAAGTTAAGATAGTGTGTGTGAATGGAAGAATTCCATTAAAACTATCTTAAACAATCACAGATACTGGAAAAATTTCTTTTTTTTTTTAGTCTATGATTTAAACGAGTTGCATATACACCCTAGTACCCATTCCTCGGCGCTAAGGGCATCCCCGAAGAGCGGGAGATTTTGTGAATATCCTCTGGTGTCAAGGGAATTGGACGGATAAAGATTAAAAAAAGAGGCGATTTGATTCAAGTCATAATCTATATGGGACTTCCAAAGTTATTTATAGAGGGTAAGCCTCGAAGAATTACAGACAAATGTGCAAAAAAAAATTGAATTGTGTGAACTGAAAAATCAACATTGCAATTACAAGAATTCCTAATGCTTATAGAGACCCTAATATTCTTGCAGAATTTATAGCCGGACAATTAAAGAATAGAATTTCGTTCCGTAGAGCAATAAAAAAATTTATTGAATTAGCTGAACAGACAGGTACAAAAGGAGTTCAAGTACAAATTGCGGGACGTATTGACGGAAAAGAAATTGCACGTGTCGAATGGCTCAGAGAAGGTAGGGTTTCTTTACAAACCATTCGAGCTAAAATTGATTATTGTTCCTATCCAGTTTGAACTATCACTACAAGAAATAGCGGGATTACCGACGGCCAAAAGCCGTCGGTAATCCACAAATACCGTCGGTAATAAAAAAAATTCGACGGATTACCGACGGCCTAATGTCCGTCGGTAAACTGCGCGTCGCAAAATACGTACCGACGACTTTAACCCGTCGGTAAATTTTCGACGGTTTTCTCCGACGGTTTTAACCCGTCGATAATTCCGATGACATTTCCGACGGCTTTAACCCGTCGGTAAGTTTCCGACGGCTTTTCCGACTGTTTTAACCCGTCGATAATTTCGATGACATTTTCGACGGCCATGACCGTCGGTAAATCCGAACTTTAATTTTTTTTTGAAAATTGTTTAAATTTTTATTAAAAAATTATTTACTTTTTTAAATTATTTAATTTTAATTTCTGTAATCAATTTAATTTATTTATCCATTTAATTAACGATTACTAGTTATCACATTTAATAATTAATTTCTTCCTGTATTTAAAAATGTAATGCGATAACATAACTATAAAACAAATTAAAAAAAAGAAACGTAACAAATAAATAAATAAATTCGACGAACAAAACAGTAATAAAAATATCCGAAAATATAAAAAATATCGATACAAACATAACTAATAGTCACGATAATCATGATCATGATCACTATCTACATCATCGACATGATCACCCGGTACTATGAGGCGGAGCGGAGCGGTGGAGGAGGCGGTGGCGAGCTAGCAAATGGTACAGATCCTCACAGCCATTTGCGGCTTTGAGCCAACATGGCGGCCGTCCGTGAGCCTCCTCTGCTGGGCGGCGCGATCCATTCTTTGCTCGGCCATGGCCCGCTTCAACTCTGCTTATCTCCCGCTCATCCGTGGCGGCCATTCGGCTGGGCGACTCTCGGCCAGAGAAGCGGCGGGCCACTCTTGTAGTTCTTTGGCAAGGTCGCCCGACCGTATAAGCGACCGCTTCTTCTTGCCGCCAACAACATCTGCCCAAACCATCGGCTGACGCAATGGATCCTCTGGGCTCACGAGGCGGGAACATGAGGATGTCTGAGATCTAACCTGAGACATCTTCGCCTCAAACTCCTCCTGTCAAACATAAACAAATTAGTCAATTTTTATTGTAATAAAACAATATAAACATTGTTAAAAAACTATTCATTATGTTTTATAATTACCTGGGTCCGCCTCGACCGCTCATCGACAAACTCACCGGTACCTTTCCTAATATGAGTTGCACGATGGAGCTTGTACAACTGAACCTCCCTTTGCAACCGATGAGACTGTAATTATTTAATAAAAAAAGCTTAACTAAATAATAATAATAATAATAATAATAATAATAATAATAATAATAATAATATAAAACATACAAGTCGAGTGCGTCTTTGCTTTGGTGACCAGAACCTCGATATGCAAACTCCCACCCTTTTTAGAGGCTCTATTCTTCTTCGCCTTCTCGCTTACCGCCTTGAACTCAGGGGAGTTCCAGTGCGCTTGTAGCTGCTGCCAGATCTCATCTCCTATCCAAGTGGGCTGCCCATTGAGGCGGGCATCTCTAAGCATATCAGATAGGCGGTGGGAAGCCTTCATATGGAAGTTCTTCTTGATCTGCTCCTCCTGCTCTTCCTTCCAAGAAACCCTCTCCTGTATGAATATAATACGTTATTAAAAATAATTGAGATTCATGAAATAAAAAAATAATACGCAACAAAAAATAAATAAACAACTTACTCTGAAAGAATTGAACATGTGCCTCCGCTCAGCCACCGTCAGCGTCCCCCAGGTGGGCCAATAGGTGTTGTAATTTTGCTCAATTACTTAGTGATAGCCTTCGCGGTGGCTTTGTGGAAGGAACCAAAACAATAACAACATACCAAACAAGTTAAAAATATATAGGTTAAAGCTGTAATTTTCGTCCCTTATCCTTTTTTTAGTTTTCATTTAAGTCCATTAAGTTATAAAAATTACTTCAATTTCGTCCTTTCTTTTTAATTATTCTTTTTTGTCTTAGGCGAAATACCATCTTACACGTGGCGGTTTGTTTTATTTTATTTTATTTTTTGCCACGTGTCGGATGGTGATTAAATCTAAGAAAATATGAATAAATAAGCGAGAAAAGACGAAATTGATGTGATTTTTGAAGTTTAAGGGACTTAAATGAAAACTAAAAAGATAAGGGACGAAATTGAAAACTAAAAAAAGATAAGGGCAAAAATGTGTATTCAACCTACATACTCACCCTCTACCGGTGACTGATAGCAACTCGGCCATCATGCGACATCTGAATATCATCAGCGACCTCCTGCTCATCCTGCTGGCCGCTCAACCTCCTCGTCTGCTTGAACCCCGATGCGATCGGTGCCTGGCCCACACTATACTCTGATCGGACACATGAGTGTCGAACGCGTCTCAAACACAAAATGAGAGGAAGAAGCGGCAAGTGTCTGCTGGAACCCTGGGGTGGGCATCATGTAAATGGGTGTCGATCACGAAGGTCTTGCATCTTTGTGTAGGTGCCCAATGTGGCGTAGGCTGCGTAGGGGCGAACTCATTGGAGCCTGTGGAGGCGTAGATGTATCTGCGACGCTGTGGATGACAACATCGCATAGCCGGCATCATCAATCCTAATAATGTTCGGCCTCCGACGGCGAGGGTCGGCAATGATGCCCTTCCCACTTTCGTTGACCACTTCTTTGGGTGGTCGGAAGTCGAACTGAACCTCCTGATGCCATATATGTCTATAGAGCAATTCAATAATAACAATCATGAAATATTATATTTAAACATAACAATATTAAAAATGAATTCCAAAATAAACAAGTTATATGAAAATAGCTGACAAAATAAAATATGTTGTTAGACATTAAATTCTCTAATTGTAAAAAGTTAAACAAATTTATTCTGCCCATTCTGCCCACTCTGCTTCGGCATCGTCTTCAGATCTTGATGGTTCTGCCACTTCTTCATTTAATTCCTCATCTCCATTTACATCTTCATATGTGATTGGATCGTCACGTAGTCGAGAAATGGGTTCAACTTCGTTTACTACGTTGACATGAGACATCTCATCCACTTGATAAGCCACTTCTTCCTGTGGATCATTTGCTTCAATGTGACCCCTTGGTTTTGTCTTTATTGCAACACACCAACCTTGTTTGTCCCTTCGAGTTGTGGATAAGGGACATAATACACTGTCTTACATGTTGTGCTATGATAAGCGGATCAAACATTTGGTATCTTACGCTCATGCATATGTCAATGATATTATATTTGCGATCCATTCTTGTGCCTCTACTTGTGGATCAAACCAATTACAATAAAATAGCACTATTCTTTTAGTATAGTCTAAAGTATTGTCACGCCACTCATATATATGTTGAATCACGCCGTAGAAGTCGTCTTCACCTCCCTCTGTGGCACCTTTTACATAAACTCCATTTATTAACTTTTTTCCCCCTCTGTTTTTGGTGAGTTTGAAATTTGTAACCGTTCTGAAATCGTGTGCCATTCTTTTACACGTGATTTAGGACCATGAGATAAATTTCTCAAGTGTTCGATTATGGGCGATTCTCGACTCGCTATACACTGCGTATACACATGCACAAGTGATTTAGGGTTCCTTTTGCAAACAATCTTTTGTATTTTCAAACAACAAATAGTTGAAATAGGACTAAAAATACATACCTGGCTCCTAAACCACGTTGGGAAATATTCATGAATATAGGCGTAAGAGTCTTGTTAAACTTGTGGGCTTAGTTAACAAGAATGCCCTGAACAAGTCATTATCAAACAAATGATCATGAATAGGTGTGGACTAAATAAATTGAAAGTGGTCAAAAGTATACATACGTAAGATATGGTGATACTTCGGCACAGTTGATCAACACGTGAGCGTGCGCTGACTTCCAATCTTCTCCGTTAACCAGGACTTGACTCCTTTCCGGCATGACGACCGGGAAGGCAAAACACTGATAAGGTCAGCGGGTGCCTTTCAATTTCAATTTCTATTTCATTCCTATTATTTGTTGGTGTCAGCATGAAGTTCGTAAAATAATGGGAACAGAAATGAATTGTCTCACGGTATAAGTAAGTTGCACAAATAGATCCTTCAACCCTGGCCTTATTTTTCACCGACCGTTTTGAGTCACCCATAAATCTACAGAATAACCAGGTTGGTGATCAACATTTCAACATTTAACCCGGGGCAGTGAATAATTATGTTAAAGAATATTTGATTATATTACCTTTCGAATGGATACATCCATCTGTATTGAACCGGTCCACCGAGCGTAGCTTCATGTGCAAGATGCACTGGGAGATGTTCCATAGAGTCAAAGAAACCAGGGGGAAATATTCTCTCCAACTTACAAAGAATGACTGGTATGTTCTGCTCCATCTTGATAAGATCATCATCTCTCAATGTTGCGGAACACAAATCTTTAAAAAATTGGCTGAGTTCTGTAAGTGGATTTAAAATATTTGACGGCAGGGAACTAAATGCAATAGGAAGTAAACACTCCATGAATACATGACAATCATGGCTTTTCATCCCAATCATTGTTCCTTTGTTCACATCGACATCTTGCCAAATTAGAAGAATAACCGTCTGGCATTGAAGTTCTTTTATCCAAACCGATGACCTAGCTTCCTCAACAGTTAAAGAGTAACAGGCTTTGGGTTTGAGGTTTCCCATTCGGTGAGTCGTCAAATGCAAGTCCTTTAAACTTCTGATAAAGTGGTAAGTCGATCTGGCCTTATCATTGTCTTTCGTTCTTCCTCTAACGTTCATCAACTTTGTGAGAAAAACATTGTCAAAAAGTTCTTCTCAATGTGCATAACATCAAGGTTGTGTCTCAACAAATTATCTTTCCAATACGGCAAATCCCAAAAATACTTCTTTTAGTCCAATTGTGCCATTGTCCATATCCTTCAAATCGATCCAATTCACCAAAATCATGATTTTTGGCGGATCCATAACTCTGGTAAAAATCTGTTTGGATGTCAACCTCGAAATGAGCCATCTAATTCAACTTCCCCACTTCTTGAAGGCGTTCTTATTCCGTCTAAATGGATGATCTGCTTTGGTAAAAACACTGCGATGTGAGTCAAACCAAGAACTCTTCCCCAAATTTCAAGGTAAAGGCCTTTGTATGCTCCATGCAATGAGACATGCCATCTTACCATGAGTACCCCAACCACACAACATGCCATATGCAGGGAAGTCATTAATGGTCCACATAAGAGCTGCCCTCATTGTAAAGTTCTTCTTTCGTGCAACATCATAAGTCACAATGCCACTCCACAACCTTTTGAGATCGTCGATGAGAAATTTGTAAGTAGATGTCAATACCATCTGTTGGATTATCTGGACCGGTATAATACAAGTCAAGAACATATAGGGCTTAGACATGCACATATCGGAGGAAGATTGTATGGGCTAACAATAACTGGCCAGCAAGAATAAGGTTTCGCCGTTGATTGAACATATAGGGTAAAACCATCAGAGCATAAGCCAAGTCGTACATTACGTGGATCTGCTTTGCAAATTCGGGATTCACACGATCAAAGTGCTTCCAAGCTTCACCATCACATGGATGTCGCAACATACCTGAAGTGCTTTTATTCTCATAGTGCCAAGTCATTTTGTCTGCGATGCGTGTTGTACGCAAACATTCTCTGCTGACCTTGGAATAATTGGCAAATAAAACATTGCCTTCCGTGGAACTGGTTTTTGTCTACCCTTCCCATTATCGGTATGTGACATATACCTTGGCTCACCCACGAATTTGCATTCAACCAAGTATTATCGTTTTTACCAAATTCATTGTCGTAATATAACATACACCCTCTCACACAACAATCAATCCTTTTAGATTCCAACCCCAATTTGGACACTAAGCTTTTAGCCTCGTAATAACTTTTTGGCAAACCATCTCTGATAGGTGACGAGTCCAACATCATCTTCGTTACGAGATCCAAGCACACATCCATAGCACCACAGTTGGACTTGAGAGCTAAAAGTCTCACACACATTGATAACTTAGAGTCGGCAAACCCTTCAAACAACGACTTATTTGTTTCTAACAAGAGATTATAAAATCTTTGTGCAGTCTCATTTGGAAGTTCATCTGTGTCATCATACTGTGGCTCCTCGAATGATACGTTGACCCCCAAGGCATCACAAACCATATTTTGCATCAATTCAATCTGCTCACCATATCCCGTATCTACGCAATTACTTGAAGCACCTGTGCAATTATCGCCAACCCCTAATCCAACCCGAGGTAACTCTTCACCATGTCTAGTCCAAATGCAGTAATTAGGCATAAATCCAACTCTCTGCAGGTGCAGCATGACCTCTCCTGGGCTCTTGATCTTTCTGCAATCGCATTTAAGGCACGGACATCTAATCCCTCCATTAATTTCGAAATCTTCGTGTGCCATTGCGACTTGAACGAAGTGATCAATCCCATCGCAAAAAGATTGTTTCAAACCCCCTCTTCCCGGATACAACCTATCGTACATCCAACTACGATTCGAAGGAAAAAATTCCATCTTCTGCATGTCAAAAAAAAATGACAATTTCAGCAGCACGACATTCTTACAACCGCTCTCTTTCTTTAAATGGTATGACCCTATCCCATTCGAGGAAAAACTTTTTCAGAACTCGTATAATAGTCATTCCGTAATTCTCATATCTTATACTTGACAAAATTCCATTGGTCTCTGAGTACACAAAATGATCGCAGTTAGGAACAAGGCAATCAAGTATGCACCCAGAGAACAAAAGGAAATGAATCTAACCGAAATTTCATCAAATATCAAGATACGAGAATCAAGCAACAACTATTATACAAGTAAAAAAAAAGTTTTTTCCCAAACTGTCCGACTTGGACAATTCAAGGTTCAATATACAATGAACACGTGGTATCTAAAAGAGTACACGCACTCAATAATATATTGAACCTCAAACGGGAAGCTAAGGCTTTTCTCCTATCCTAATAACAACAATCAAACATCCATTTCATCAATAATTAAAAAGTAACATGTTGAAAGTTGACATCCTCTTAAAGGATAGAATTAAACAAGCATACCGACGGCAAGGGAAGCATAAATCCTTTTAACAATTTTTGTTTTCATAGTGGTTTGGCTTGGTATATGCCATGCAATTAGAGCTCCTATATGGTCACATCTACCATACATCCTAATCCATTAATTGGCCAAAAAACAATCATTTTCTGTTTCTGCAGTTAAAAAACTAGCCTAGCACCAGAATCTACTACATTAACCAAGGCAGTTGATGGTATCTCTAAACAACATAAAATTGGTTACTTTATTATTTTTTAAAAAAAATAAGATCATCACATAATTAAATTCATCAAATATAGGATTTTAATAGTTTATAATTAGTGTCTGATACGATTAATTTGGGAATCAATTTCCTCGACAGAATTCATGTCTTTGTGTAATAATATGTCTTTCATATGTTAAATTTTTAGTTTAATAAACGTTGTTTGTATTTACAAGATAGTATATAGTTATAATCAGTAAATATTTTGGAGATTAATATGGTTACTATCTCAATATAAATTGGTTTCTATAAGTATAGCGAGGCGTAGCATGAACATAGGATCAGAGATTCACTTATCAAATTGAGTTTATGTGTTGCTTGCTAAATGAATAATCTACATGCTACCTTACTCTAACATAAAATATACATCAAACAAAATTCCCCTGTGAAGAGAACTATACATCACTTCAACATAAAACATCCTTTGTTAGCCAAAACACACATCACCTCAAAATTCTCTCTGGAGAGAACTATGAAACAAATCAAATAAATATGTCGGTGTGGGGTCAACACCAACCCTTTTCCACCCAATGAGTCAACCGACATTTTGTTAGAGTGCATACCTAATTCTCAGAACAGGAGAGTGTCCACGTCCTTCGATGTGAGTGGCAGTCTCGGAGCAATGTCGTGGCCTCGAACTAAAAATACAGAAAAAACATAGAAAATTTTAACTAACAAGCTACCAAATAGCAATCAACAAAAATGAGCAGGATGCCAACCAAACAACAATCATGTTATAAAATAATTCCAAATAAACCCCAAGTAAGCTTTTTGGATTTCACTATTTTTATCAAATCATGAATTCTCAAAAGCTATTTAACCTCCTCATGTAAAACATATAATAGAGCATAATAGAGTGGTGGTGGTGGTGGTGGCGGCCTGGTTTCGCGAACAATCGTTGAAACGTTGGAATAATTGGAACTTAGGCTTAACACAAAAATTAAATAGAAAAGCACAAATGTAAAGACATACATCATATATTATCCTAATACATTTATCCAATTAAAATGTTAAAGCAGTCAAATACTAATGTACATAACATGCATAATATAAAATAGAGGCTAGCTAGTGGCGGCTCCTTGAGGGGTCCCCAGGACAAAATCGGGCGGTAGAATCCTCCGAAGGAGTCGATGGAGTGTAATCTGCTACGGTGGGAGAATATTTTGGTGTGGACGGAGTGTAATCCTCTCCGATTGGAGAATACTCCGGTGTGGATGGAGTATACTCCAAGATCTCATCGTCATCGCTGGAGACCTGAACGATGTATGTCCCTCGATGAGCATCACCGGTAGCTACAGGCCTCCTAGGATCACCATGCTGGTTCATCAAATCACGATCCTCAGCACGATCCTTAGTCCTGATGACAAAGCTATTTCGATACTCCCTCGCAGACATCATCGGCCTCCTGGAAGGCATAGGAGGATCACGATGGCGAGCATCGCGATCCTCAATCGTCACAAAGCTATTCCGATACTCCCTTGCAGACATCATCGGCCTCCTGGAAGCCCTACCTCGACCACGGTTTCCATCTAAAGACATTGTCTGTTTGTTGTCAACATTGGTCAGTCATGAGCATATAAACTGAAAATAATCGAATTACAACAAAACGAACAAAGGCATAGGTTTGCAGTATTTAAGACTTTATTCCAATATTTTTTTCAATATTTTTTTCAAATCATGATGCTAACCGAGCAGGATGCGCCAACTAGAATTGTTTTTTTCCCTTCTAATTAGCATGCTTAAGACAAACTTTTAACCTTGGACATAATATAAGTATCCTAAACTTTTAAAACAACTAACAATCCACAAAATCAATAAGAGCAGAGCAACCGTCAAACAACTAACAATCCACAAAATCAATAAGAGCAGAACAACCATCAAACAACTAATAATCTCACGCGATTACTACTCTTTGCAAAGCTACTAAAACAAAAATCAAATACCAACAACAGAATACAAACAAACCTTAGTTCCCAAAACCACAGAACACAAAATTGGAGGTCAAGCCACAAAAGAATACCTGTGATGCACCAAAACCTTCAAAATCACGTCAAAAACCTTCAAATCACTTCAAGAACCTTCAATCGTTCTGAAACATCGAAAGGAACACCAAATCAATTTGGGATTTGGAAGAAAAAAAACCACGAACAAAGAAGGACAGAATAGAGACAGAGAATAGACGGTGGTGGCGGAGGTGACGCGGACCACGGTCTTTGTGGAGGTGGCGCGGAAGGTCTTGTGGAGGTGGTGGCGACGGACGGTCTTTGTGGAGGTGGCGGCGGACTGCTCACGTGGAGGTGGCGGGGGATAGAGAGAGAGATGAGAGACAGAGAGAGAGACAGACACGGTGGTGGTGGTGGTGGTGGGAGAGGAAACGCGGTGGTGGTGGCGACTAAGACGTGGTGGTGTGGGCGCGGTGGTGGTGGTGGTGGTGGTGGAGAGAAAGAGTGAGAACAGTGACAGAACAGAGAGAATAGAGAGAATAGAGTGGTGGTGGTGGTGGCGGCCTGGTGGTGGTGTGGGCGTGGTGGTGGTGGCGGGGTAGTGGTGGGGGCGGAGGAAGAGAGGGAAGGGAAAGAGAAGAGGGATGAAGATGGAGGAGGAAGGGAAGACCGAGCTTCGGTTATTATCGCGCGTGCAAGCGGCTTTTTACCGACGGTCTAGGCCGTCGGTAAACTGTTCGACATTACCGACGGGTTTTTTAACTTACCGACGGTATAAGGCCGTCGGTATTTGAAAAATAGGCGCGAAAATGAAATATCTTTGAAATTACCGATCAGCATTGATCGTCGGTAAATCAGATTCCATTTACCGACGGACTTGTTGTTTTACCGACGGCTTGGCCGTCGGAAAATCCAACGTTTAACCGACGGTCTCTGACCGTCGGTATATGCCCGTCGGTAAATCCGAATTTTCTTGTAGTGTATTTATGGGGTATTAGGGATCAAAGTTTGGATATTTCTAAACAAAGGAATAAGAAACTTTTCCTTATCTTTAATGTTCCATCTTTCGATAAAAAAAATGAAGAATTCTTACTCCAAAAGAATAAATGACAAATTTTATAAGATTGAATAAAAAATTTAATTAATCATTTTATAGTGAAGGAATTGCTATGCTTAGTGTGGGACTCGTTGGTATTTAAAAAAGTAAACAAAAAATATTCCTAAGAACCAAAATCAATTAAGATACACCAAAAATATATCAACCATTGTAGTTGTAGTTTGTCCATGCATTTGCAACTATAGCAACCTCATACATATTGAGAAAAATATATAATTAATAAAAAAAAAATATAACTACCGACTGATCCTGAAATTTATATAACCTCTATATATAGAAATTTTAAAAAGGATAAACTTAGCACTATTTTGAAATTAAACAATAATTACTATATAAGTTATAATAATAATATTATTATTATTAATAGTGGTAGCAGTAGATACATATTTTGTCAAAAAAAAAAGCAGTAGATACATATATTTTCCTTGGATTCATAACAGCTAATTATAGTAATATTTATTATTATTATTTTTCGCTTAGCAAAAAAAACATTTATTATTATTTTTCATATCTTAAATACTATTCATAACCGACCATAGAAATAACTATTATTTTTTTAATTTTCATGACACCATACCACAATTATAATTTGATTAAAATAAATACTTTATTACTCCATTTAATCTATTTAATCGATTATCAGTTTCAACTTTTATTAGTTAGTATTGTCTTTACTCAATAGCTTCATATTTTTATTAATGACTGTCCTTCCAATTTTTCTAATTTATCAGATTCGCTTATAAAAATAATAAATTAATAATTAACAATGTTGCAGTATATTTTTTTAGGCCAAGCAATAGCATATGAGGAGACTTGGAGTTCCTTTTTAATAATAGTTGTACGTTAACATTCCAGTAAAAAAAATTGTTTTACGTTACAATTTATTAAATATGTTTAACTACTATGATTATATATTAATTATATACTTTAATATATCAATTATTATAAGAAATTATTTTCATATTTTATTAATTTTAAAATGTCAAATATAATTAGCAAATTTGCATTAAGTTTTTTTTTTTGGGTACAATGCATTAAGTTATTCATTACCTATTATTTTAACTACAAATTTTACTCCATAGTTTCATATTTTTTTAAATGATAGTCCTTCCTTTTTTCTCTAATTTATTAGTTTCACTTACAACAATAATAAATTAATAAATAATAACCTTGTTACAGTCTATTTTTTCAGGTCAAGACTTGGGGTCATTTTCAATAATAGCTTAACGTTAACATTCCAGTAAAAATAATAGTTTTTTTTTACCAAAGTAAAAATAATAGTTATACGTTACAATTTATCAAATATGTATAACAACTATGATTAAATATTAATATATATTGTAATATATCAACTATTATATGAAATCATTATCGTATTTTATTAATTTAAAAATGCAAAATATAATTGGCAAATTTAGATTAAGTTAATTGTTTCCCCTCTTAATTAGTTGATAACCTTTATAAACAACACTGATCATACACTTTGTACAGCCAAATGTCATAATAATAAGCCCCCTGTTGCTCATAAAAAATATTTATTATTATTATTATTATTATTATTATTATTATTATTCATACTTTATATATTATTCATAACTGACAGTACAAATAATTATTGTTTCTTCATATTCATGACACCAATTATCACAATTATAAACATAAATGTATTTCCTACATGTTTGTAACAGCCAAATGTAATAATATGTATAATTAGTTTTGTGGAATATTCATAAAGACATATATTTATAGTATTCATAAACATCTCACTCCATTAAATGACACTGTTGTTCATCTTACTGAAGGACCAACAAAACAATACACAAGCTCAGACGAGATTGACAAGACCACTGATAACATTTCAGAACAAAAGCTTATGTATCTTGTGGAATATCTAAATTCCTTAAGTATTAATGGTTTTCCCAACCATTGCTTGGAGCTTAAAGAAGGAATGCAGATTATGTTACTGAGGAACATTAATCCTGCATTAGGAAATGGAACAAGGCTCATTATCATGCATCTAGGAGATTGGATAATAGAGGCAAAAATAATTACAAGTTTTAATGTTGGATCAAAAGTACTTATCCCACGAGAAGTTCTCACAGCTACGGATTCTAAGTGGCATTTTCTATTGCGTAGAAAGCAATTTCCAATAAATGTATGCTATGTAATGACAATAAATAAAAATCAAGGACAGTCATTGAACTATATGAGATTATATTTGCCAAAACCCGTGTTTAGTCATGGACAACAATATGTTGCATTGTCAAGAGTAACTTCGCCAAAGGGTTTAAAAATTCTCATTATTGAGCAAAATCCGAATTATGTACAGTATACTAAGAATGTAGTGTACCATGAGGTATTTAGTGGGCTTCCTCAATGTAATAATGTTGGAGACAACAACAAATATTGAATAATAAAAGCTCTTGAAAACCAAATTCAAAATTCCACCATGTTACTCCTTATTTCCAACTCTATATGGCATTAATAACGATAATTTTCCTATTGTCACTATTCTTCTTTCCGATGAGGTAATATATATAAAGCAACTTTAGAAAAATATTTGGAAATTACTTTCTAACAACGTTATCTACAAAAAAAAAGATGATTATCCAGACACTTTGGTTTAGAACTCAGTGATCAATAGATACAAAAGAGAGAATGGACATATTATTGTGTCATCTACTTGAATTACTTTCTAATGACATTATTCTACTATTTTGTTTGAAGTTTCTTTAATACAGTGCAAAAATGGGCCAAGGTAATCCAATTAAACTTTCTTTTTTTCCCCTTAAATTAGATTAATTAAATTGAAAAAATATTTATATATTATTTGATAATAATAGATGCTAGAAACTATATTTTTTTGTCACAAAAGTTTTAAGCAAGCTTAACATATAAAATTTAGTTTAAAAAACAAATGTATAATTTAATAGCATAATTGAACAGCAAAAAATAGTACCATCATTTAGATGAGAATGACAAAATAATTCATATGATTGATGAGTTATTAAATTTTACTATATTTATAAAGAAAAAGTACCAATTATGCTAATTAGAAATTTTAATACTACATTTTGTCAACAAATTATTTTTAATATTACTATACAAATGTATAATAGGATAACACCCCTTATTATGTGAAATTAAACATTTCACTTAAATCCTTCTTGAATATAAAAAAAAATAATCTCCAATAAATAGATTATATTTAGCAGTGATAACTAAAAACCAATAACAATTATTAAATTAAGTGGGACTAAATTTGAAAAAAAAATATGTTTTATCGTAGACAATTACATATCTCATTGTCAATAATAATTTAACCATAAAAATTTAAATTATTTGTTGGTAAACAATATAAGAAAATACTAACATAACAACTAACAAATAACTTTTGTCATTCAAAAAAATTTAAGAAATATGCATATTAAAAAGGTATTAACATAACGTGTTTAATAAACTTATTTGATAGAGTTTTCTTTCATTATATTAAAGTTTCAATTATAATCTTACTACAAAATGGATAATTATAATTATTAAACATGATAAAAAAATTTATAAATAAATATGTTATTTTGTATAAATTTTTAATATAATTTTATTTATTTATTACACATTATTCTATATTTATTTTATTATACGTCATTCTTTCAACAAAAACTGAACAACAGTACGTTGAGAGACTTATATAAAATAATTTAACATTTAAAAATTATATAGTTTTTACACAATTTTAAACAAACCTATGCATCGCACGGAGTTATACCTAGTTAAGAAAAGTACATGAAACTGATACACGTTAAGAAAAAAAATCTCCCCAGACATTCAGTTGTGCTTCCATCTCATCACCTTTACAGAGTTGTAGGATTTTGTTCGTGGTACCGTGTGTAATAACTACTTAAATATCCTCGTAACCTTGGGTACCACTTCACATATAAAACTATTACTTTTGTTCCATAACTAGATCACCGACCCGTGCGATGCACGGGTAAATATGTTATGGAAGTAATATTGAATCCACAAAAATATAAAAGTCATGAGTTGCATATATAGATGCAAAAACTTTAAAATGGGTCGAAAGTGAAATGTTCATTAGAAATACCCAAATAATATAAACATAAGTCCATAAAAACAATCTCACATCATTTAATAACAGAAATGTTCTTGTGTTTTGGTCTAATCGACTGATTTGACAAGTAATTTCACCTGTATAAAATAAAATGTAAGGATAAATATGCATAGTTGATAAGTAGAAACACTAATTACCTAAGTGCAGTAACATTAATTCTCATCGTATATAAAAGGTGTTTTGTAAAATTGTATAATACCTATCTTTGATTTTGATAGACTTCTTTGTAAACTGCATTTGTAGTCGTGTTGGAGACCTCCCATTTGTCGTCAGTAATAAGAATCTCCAAACCAGTCTATGAAGTAACTCTTGAAATGAAAACATATATAATTGTCCATGTGAAAAAAAAACAGGTTGTGGAAAATAGAGACCAACATTTTTAAGAGATTGACATTGACTCTTATTTATAGTCTTCGCAAATGATACAATAATGGGAATTATTTGTGCTGAAATTTGAAAGGAATCCTGGGATTAGACGGAGTCAATGACAGTCTTAGAATGTAGACTTTTTGGCCAATATTATTTATTGAGATGACATTTGCTTCAATCATATAATTTCTCATCTGGGTGATTATAAGCCGAGTACCATTGCATAATCCTAAATATTGGTCAATATTTCTCAACAACATTATTGGTACACCAACCTTGAGTTTTAACTGATGACTTGGAAGTCCTGAAGAAGTAATAGTGTTTAAAAACTCAGGAGTGTGAACATCATCTGGCCTATCAATGGTAGTATCAGTCGAACATGAGCTATCAAAACTTAAGTAAGTTTTTCCCTCACCAGGTATTAGTCGAACATGGCCTATCAACCAATAAAATTTCTAACTTGATTAACATTATTACACAATGATTACAAAATGTAACCAATAAAATCCAGTGCAATGTATTTACCAAATTGCCCCTAAGATGGTGACTCTCAATGTGATCAACAATTAAAATTGGTTTGTAACAATAATATAGGTTGATAATATTAGTTCAGACATCATTACTTTTATAAATAAATTAGTATTTTTTTCTTTAAAATGTTTGTCACTTTATAAGAGTCAAATTCCCAAATTTAAAACTAAAATCTTCTCTGTTACAGCCAATGTAACATTAAAGATTTTATTTTTATAGTAAAATAATTTAAGTTAAGATCACCTTTAAATTTTAGTAAGCTAAACATTATAATAAATTTTAAATAAATAAAAAATAGATTTTACCTTTATGACTTTAAGAATAAACTCAATTTAGAAGCATGCTGATCATATATTTTTACATTAATTAAATGCAAACAGTAAAGATAAACTCTGATGTAGCTATGCTTATTTCAGTGTCCAACATAAATTTAATAATTACATAAGTTTTTTTTTGACACAAATTACATAAGTTAATAACATAAGTTTGTTTATTTATTTTGAATAACTAAGCTTATTTGTTCTTTGGAAGCTTCTAATTTGTCCTTTGCAACACATACTTTCCTTCTCTTATTCATTTTCACCATAACAAAGTCGAAGCAGAATTGGAGGCAGTACCAAATATAGACGAAATTGTATACTTTTTCCAATTCATGGTTGTTATAAAGGAAAACCACAGAAACTGAATACCAATCTTCATTAACACTCCTCCAAGACTCCACATATTTGAATTTTAATATTTAGAAATTTAAAGTTTATATATTTTTGTTGAACACTTCACAAAGATTTTTGCAATACCCACTTGTAATCTTCTACGGATTGCAAGAATATAATTGTCATTGGTCTTTTGGAACATTCGGTGATGGCAAATGTTATTGATTAACTTAATACAACTTTGCAAAACTCAACTGAAGGAGCGAAAGACAAGGAAACAATACGCACTTTCAACAATTCAATTTAAACTTCAGCAAAAAGTAGAAGAAAAAAGAAATGGTTTTGGTTAAAGGTGAAGTTAATGTCAAATTTCTATCTTTCCAACACACCTGTTCAGCAGTTATTTGTAAAAATATTTAGTGATATGATTCTTGCCACCTATAGCTAAATTTAACGATCACTTGAAGCATAACATTTGCCACAACAAATTATACCAGCAGTTTTCCTTGCCTGTGAACTCAAAAGCTTCTGTGATATTCTACTAAATCAGTCATTTGATCCATATTATTGTCTACTTAAGGACTCCAATTCCAGGGCATCCTTTATCATCTTGAGGAATGAAAGGTCCATGAAATGAGCAAACTTAAGCATTCATGGACATGGATATAGCTTTGTAGAGTTTTAATAGCTGTAACTAATACACTGTCCCAGTAATCAAGAATCATAATTAGCCAAGATATATGAAACCACTGGACAAATTGCAGTTATAATAGATGTATAAAATGCAAAAATGGATTTCAACTGCATACATAATTCAATAAAATAACCATATTGTTTGGTTGATAAAGTCACTAATCAATCAGCTATGCAGACACAATTTTAATAAATTGCAGTTATAACACTTTGATTTCAACTGCATGCTTCTCAACATTTGGCTCCTTACCAACAGCTATGCAAACACAATTTTCTAAGACAATGGAAACTTCCCCTTTTAGGTTCAAATAATTAATCGAAAATAGAATTTCAATAAAAACTTACTTCAGCCAACAATTCTTCCATTTTAAATATTGAGATAACTATAAAAATTTGAAATAAAGTCATCGCAAAGTACCTAGGCAATGAATAAGCCATTAATTATCCCAATTCACACTGCATGCATTACTGCAAAATCGCCCAAATAATTAATAGCATTTGGAGGCAATGTAACAGTCCAAATGAAAAAAAAAATGCTCCAGTGGAAAATAAAAAGAATCACAGCCTTGAAATTGACCAAAATTAATAATAGCGGTAGATTAACAAATCACAATCAAAGTTACTTTAACAAATTGATTTTCAATGAACCAATAACCAAATCAATGATCCTGTAGAGAGCAGTAGATGGTGAAAGAGAGCCTGTTGTAGCAGCATCTCAGTGTCATTGTTGGAAGTACATCGCAACCACCCAATCCTGCAAACCATGGCCATCTGGTCACAACAACACAGGCTCACCTCGTTGGAAGCACACCATGGTCATCCCTGTCATGCAACACAGAAACATCAATATCAGTAACCAACACAAAATTAATACTCGTCCAATAAATAAGAGTTAGTCTAAGTTTTAAGGACTTCGAAGGTGTACTGTAAGAAAAAGGACTTTGAAGGTGTCACAAATTTTGCTTTAAATAGTATAGCCTAACCCCAACTGCCTTCCTTCAAATTGTACAAACTTACCACCTATCGCCATCCATATGTAAAATATAGCTAATACCAATGAAGCAGAACCACCTCCCATCTACACGTTAACAAAGAACAAAAGAAGTAAAAATAAACAAACCCAAGGGACTTACTGCAAATTTGAACAATTAATGAAAGACAAAACTCTAGTACTCAAACCACAGTCCTAAATCTAAGGCAACTGCCTTATAATTTCTGATCAACTCCTCTGACCCTGTTGAAATGCTGATCACAGAGGATGGCCAAATAATCAACATTACGCAGTAAAGGATAGCATAATCATTATTATGAAAACATTTTCAAATGGAAACCCAACACCAAGAATGAAGGTTCGATTTAACCCAAGTTTGTGTACTAAATGTATGTTTCTTCTAAATTTGACGACATAGTTAACACCAAGCATAAAATCATAAGTTACCAAAAATATGTGAAAATAAACTTAAAATAAAGAACCTGATTAAGCCTGTGTTTGGATCCACGGTGCAGTTGGCGGAATTACGGCGAGAACGTGATTGAGACAGAAGCTACACTTTGGAGCTTCCAAAAATCACGGCCAAATCCGCATTGGGACGCGAGCATGGGATGGCAACCATAGATCCAAACACACACTAAGCAATCAAGTATATAAAAATTTAACATTGTTATTGAAACCAAAGTATCATTTAAACTAAATCTGGCGAGATCAAATAAAGGGACATATGCGTGCAGAGAAAATACATGGACTGGTTTATAATTGTAAAAATTACTTTGTGAGAGCCTGGCCTTATACCATGAAAATCCATCAACAATTAGGAGTCAAATGAATATCAAATGCACACCACATACCTAAGCCTTGATAGTCTGTTTCCTATTTCCAGAAGTACCTTGCTCTGTATGGTTCTTTTGTACGCATATTCTTTGACCAGTAATTGCATCACAGAAACACCAAAAATTGTCATAAAATGCTTTGAAGAGAAAGTGATATGTTACTTATTAGATTATCTATTCAACAAATAAACATTTTAGAAAATAATAGCAGATACCACCAATAAACAAAAATAGATAAATTATTATAAAGTAACTATAAACAAAAAGAAAACAAAAAGAAAACAATGAGACATGTGCTAGGAAAAATGACAGGATCGATGAATTAACAATGCTGATGATCATTATGAAAAACAGTCAATTAAATACTCTAGCATTTCTTGCAGCACCTTGTAGTACATCTTCCATCATTTGAATACTCAGAACCATAAACCAAAATAAAGTATCTGTAGACAAATCATCATCCCCTACAAACCAAATCCCAATATTGTCATTAAAATAAATAAGAATGGAGAGATTAAAACACCAAACCACTAACAGATATGTTGTGTGAAAATGTTTCACACATTTCCTTACTAATTTAAAATAAATACTTAAGTGTCCTGTAATTGACTCCTCTATTCTATTGTGTTCCTTCCATGGTGAATGTTTTTCTGTTCCTCTTTTCCTGTAAGCAAAGATGCAAAAGTTGTAGCCATCCAACATAGAGATCACCATTGATGATGTATCAACAAAAACATCAACAAAATCAATATAAGTCAGGGACATCCAAATCCGGTATATGTTGCGCATAATATGTAGTTTGGTTACCAAATTCAATGCAGAGAGGAGAGAAGTCTATAACCCCTAATATTCTGGAAAAATGACCATAAAATCAACTAACCTAAGAGGCTATAGTTTGTAGCTGTGAATAAAGCAAGAAAAGAAAAGAAAAAATCAACCCAAAATTGATTAATAAAATTAAGCAAGAAAAGAAAAAAGCGATAATAATAAGAAAACATACCATTATCTGAAGAAACATTGTCGATGGAAGAATGAGAAGGCAATTCTTGATGCTTTCTAATGTAGCCTTTAGAAATAGAATCTTACGAAGACGAAGAAGCAAAATTGGTTGGTGGTGTCTACCTCCCCTGCGTCTACCAAGTCTTCCACACGGCCGTTCGAATTTCCCCTTTCTTCCCATTTCCCCTTGCTAATGCTGTCAACGTCCTCCACACAACATTCACAACGTTTGATGCGATGCCCCAGATCTATCGTTACCGCTTTGGACTTAGGGAAACCCGCAGATCAAATCCTCCAGAAGCTGAGTGCGGCGATGAGGAAGGCGACCAAGGCCCATAAATTGTTGAGAATGGTGATCAAATAGAAGGTTAAGTAGGTCAAGTAGTTGAAGAGGAATCGTAGATTACAAACTTGCAGAAGGAAAAAAAAAGTGAAAAACCTTTGAATATCCAAACCCTAAAGCAATGAGTGCTATAAAAATTCATCATCAATGCTCCTGGGGAATGAGCAGCCGCGTTTGGAGCAGCTGTGCTTGGTAAGCGTGGTTGGTCCCAATTTTCGATAGACACCATTGTGCCATGTGTTTTGGAAATATAATGGGTCTCTCTTGAGAAACTCAGTAGCTGTTATGAGGTTTTTTTTAAGCAGTGTTATGAGGTTATTGGAAAGTGGCGAAAATTAAACGCGATTATGGAAGATGGAGCAACAGTGACGAAAAGGGTGCATTTGATAAATGTATGTGGATGTGGAAGAAGAAGCGGCAGCTACGAATCCCCCTTTTTCAACGAATGGTTTTATTTCGTACTTCCAAAAATACCCCCTGTTTGGGCGGGCAATTAGGCGCCCAAATGGGTTGCTGCACATTGACATCAACTTGTATATATAAGGATGTTGTAGCTGTTAATGGACGAAACTGTTACTTTTTTTTTATAAGCAAAAGTAATATATTTATAAGAAGTATAAAGGTATTCCAACCCCGTTACATCAATGAACTACAAACAATTAACAGACAGAGTTGATGCAACCCAATGAGTTACTACACCAATCCGAATAACTTGTAGCATTGAGGTTATTCCAAGCCTTTAGAAAATTATGCATGCAAAAGGTTCCAATATATTATTAAGGTCAACCCTTAAGAACACTACAACGTTGTATATATCATCTTTTCACATTATTTCACCTAACCAACAACACATTGTGAGGTTGCCATTTCTCCATGTCTTACACGTTATTACATCTAACCAACCAGCTGCAAATGCATTTAATATTATACAACCTCTCAATGCAAAGGAGTGGCATTGGGATTCTCCACAACTTGTATTGTTCGGTTGGGAGACACTGACATCCACGATAATGATCCAACAATAGGCTTCACCTTCTCTGTAGTCTTGATGATAATAAGGAATAGGACTCGATACACAACAATCATCCCTAGCAAGATTGCAAGGTCAACCCATTTTGAGTGACTCATGTCAGTTTGCCAATTATCCCTTAAAATCTCATCACCACTAATGTAATTGTGCTTGTGCATGCCTTTTTCATCTTCACTTGTAGCAAATCTTAGTCCTTCATACTCATTCTTGAACAATCCTTGGAAGGCATATGTATGGAAGGCAACATAGTGTAATGGATATCTCCAAACTGGCTTAGGAAGATCATGTGGCAATTTAAAGAACCCCCCAATCAAAATCATGATACCTTGAATTCCAGCACCAGTTATGATTCCCATTAGATAGTTAGGGACAATGCTAGCAACTATCATCATAAGACTCTCCACTAACATTAGACTAGAAAATAAAACACAAATGAAGTACATAAAATGCTCACATCCTTTCTGAAGACCAGAAAGGTAATAAGCTATAACTGCAGGAATCACCGTAACCATTAACAAGTATGGAATGGAAGAAATAGTGTTCCCAATCACAAATGCAATAACACCATAATGTCCATTTTGTCTTTCTCGTTGAAATACCTGGGAACATTAATATTGAGCAAATTTTTTTTCTCAGTGACTACTTATTCACAAAATTTGAAAAGAAAAGAAAAAGATTCTAAATTATCTTGTCAATTGTGATTAAACGAGAATCAAGTGATTTATTCTGTTGACCAATTTTTCAAAGAGTAAATACTCAAATTGGTCCTCAACAAAAATCACAGAAACCCCTGAAAAATGAAAAATATGACTTTGATCCTTGAAAATCTCAAATGTGGGTCAAATCAGTCCCTAATAATGACTAAAATATCACTAAAAAGAATTAATTTGACCCATATTTAAGATTCTCAAGAACCAAATTAGTATTTTTTATTTCTCAGAGAATAAATTGGTCTTTGTTATTTTTGTCGGGACCAATATGAGTATTTACTCTTTTTTAAAATTACCTTCATGTCTTCCACAAAGGAAGGAAATCCACCAATACTCATGAAAGTTATGAATGCAGACACAAATGCAAGAAGTGAACCTCGATCCTGAAATAATCAAAAGTAACTGCACAATTAGAATACAATGGCCTAATTTAAAGGAATTATATAGTTCTAGTTAGTAGTACTCTTCCTTAATTACACTACCACTCTTACCTTAATTGAGCCTTTACTTGTACCCAAATCGTAGAAAACAGTTCCTAAACTTATAGCCAATGCAACATACATAACAAGGCGTAACCAGTAATAGCCTAGATCACGAAACATGTTCACAGATGACCTTTTCACAAGAACAAAGCATTGATTAAGGAAGCCTGCATTCCTTTTCTTCTTGTGGTCAGCTGAGCTGGTATGCTGAAACACATTTAAATTCAATTAATGTTTATCTTAATTGGGGATCAAACTTAAGTACTATTTGCTATATATATGAGATCTAGTAAGCCATGAAGGATACCTTTCTAGATAGTAGTAATACTTCATTTTGTACATCTTGGTTTCTTTCAGATGATTTATATGAGCTCACAAGGATACGAATTGCTTCTTCTGTAGGTATTGTTCCAGTCCCTGCTAAACCCATCTCAATATCCTGAAATGAAATTAAAGGTATTTCCATATGATTTACTATTATATGTTTCGGTGTGCTGCATAAAGAGCAACGAAATCATGAGCATAAATAAGGATTGAATCACAAATTTAGCTTTTCAAATTGTATGAAGCTGTCAATTTAGTTCATAAAATTATTAATATTTCAAAATAATCAATAAAATTAAAAATATTTAATCATATTAGTTTTTTTGGATTGGTCAATTTAGTCCTGAAATTGCCCGACAGAGACCGATACGATTGAGAATTTTCAATTTCATGAATCATTTGAAGTTTTCGTTAATTTCAGGGACTTAATTGATAACACCCTACAATTTCAGAAGCTAAATTGATGATTCACTCCTACTCCATAAATATACTATTGATGATTGGTAAGCTTACCTGATCAAAGTCCTTGTTTATAGTTTTAAGTAAATGATCAGATGGATTTTGGAGGGGAGGACAAGGAAAACCATTTGAAGCAAAAAACTACATTGACACAAAAAGCAGAATCACCAAGTGGTCATCATAATTGAAAATTAACATAAGACTTTTTTATTAGTTATTAAATGTGCTAGATGCTAACCTCAATTGCAGAAGAAGCAGGTCCAAAGTAAACTGTTCTACCTGAAGACAGAAGACACAGGTTATGGAAAAGTTGAAAAACTTCAGTACTAGGCTGATGGATCGACGTAATAATAGTCCTCTGAATGCCATCTTTTTGATCCAAGGTGGCGATTCTTTTCATGACATAATAGGAAGTTGCACTATCCAATCCACTGGTTGGTTCATCAAGAAAGAGAAGTTTAGGGCGTGTTAGGATCTCAATGCAAATGCTCACTCTCCTTTTTTGACCACCACTAATGCCTTTACAACCCCACCCTCCAATTCTTGTGTTAATGGCATCCTGCAGACCCATTTCTATGATTGTAAAGTCAGCTCTCTCTTTCTTCTCTTCCTTGGACATTGTGTCAGGCAATTGGAGTCGAGCTGAATAGTACACTGCTTCTCTTACCGTTAAGGTTGTCAATAAGGTATCATCTTGTGTGACATAAGCCTACACAGATTGAAATAATTGTAGTAGTTTACAGATCATGTGGCTATTGAAATTAACCTATAAAAAGCCCTTTTTAATTTGTAAGAGTTTAAAATTTGTACCGAGGTTCCATAAGCCAGTTCTTGTTGGTGACCATTGATAAGAATTTCTCCTGTTTGCCTTGTGTTTGAGCCTAGTCTCCCTGAAAAATGAATTCGTATATATCGTCCTTTAATTTGTTCAAAACTCCAACTTGACTATTGATGACTAGAACCTAGTCGTATATATCGTCTTTAACTAGAACCCGATAAGGAGGAGAACATGGGTATGAATCCTTGTGGATTCACCTCGTCAAGATGTAAAACTTAACTCAATCAAATTAGTCACATGGCGGGATTGAATGGCCTAAGACGTGAGATACTCTAGTAAACCTGTTTGGCCCAAAGGGCTAATTAGAGTGGATTCCAAAAAAAAAAATAAGTAGAGTAAATGAGAGTCGTTAACTAGGGCATAGGGTCGGCTAGGGTTTAGCGATTAATTTCTAAAGCAAATTTGATGTCGTATAAAACTCATATATAATTTGTTATTCACATTATATGGACGCTGAAATAATATATTTCTTCCAGACTCGATTATAAGTAAAAAAATAAATAAATTTGTATTTGGTCCATAATATAAGTAATTTTAAATAGGATAAAAGTAGTTAAAATTGGTTATATTTTATACCAAATACATGAATTTTTTTTCTTCTTATAATCAAGTCCGCAGGGAGTATATTCGAAATAAAGTAATATTTATAAGTTGTCTATTCGATGTCCAGTAAACATTTTTGTTCAATGATGTTTTGTACCACGAACACAAATAACACACATATGGCCCTCACAATTAACATGTAGGCACTTAAAAGTGGCAAAACGGATTTGGCCCATCGGGCGCATAAAATGAGCCGGGTTGGGTTGGGGTTCATCAACCCACAAGCCCATTTAGCCCAACCCATCTAGCTCGCCAACCTTGCGGGCCAAGAGCGGACCGGGTTGGGCCAACCCATCGGGCCAATATATATATAATTTTATATTTTTTTCCCTATTTTTGAAAAAAAAATTCTTTCTTTTTTTACATTTTTGGGCGGGCTAGCCAACCAACCCACTATTATGGTCCATTTTGGGCGGACTCTTGAGGGTCGGTCTGACAAGTTGGCCGATTTTAGTCTAAATTTTAGATTTTTATTTATTTTTTAATTTATTTTTGTTATTTTTATTTTTTGACGGGCCAGCCCAAGCCCGCCCAACCAGTCATAGATCGAGTCGGGCTCAACATCTCAACCCATAATCTCTTGGCGGGCCGGGTTGGGCTAGCCCGTTTTTACGCAGGCTCACGACGGGTTGGGCCGGGCGACCCATTTTGCCATCCCTATAGGCACTATATGAATATTAATTAAACCAAGGTCGGCAAGGAGGTACTATCGTATTCTCTCCAGTCTAAAATATAAGGAAAAAGTCTATAAAATATAAGCAAAAAAATCTATGTATTTAGTCCAAATTATGGACTAAATATATAGACTTTATTGTTTATATTTCATAGACCTTTTTGCCTAATTTTAGACCGGAGGGAGTACGTATTATCAGAATTATTACATCTAACTAACTCCCCAATGTTTCTATAAGTGATTTGAGACGAGCTTCCCTTTCATATTGTGTGGGTTAAATGAACCAAATTATTTAAGATCTAGGGCGAATTAAAGACTTATCCCTTTAGGGCCCGTTTGGTGGCTAGAATAGGAGAGACAATATATGATAAACAATCATATCATGTCTTAATCCAGTGTTTGTTGAACCAACAAGATATGATAACCCAGTCCTGTCACCTATCTTATCATGTCCATCTAGTTGAATTTTTATTCAGAGGTGAGGGCTGGGTTAGAAACAACAGGATAGAATAATAAATTTGTTTCCATATTCACCCCTATGAAAAATAATTTAAAATCTAATAAAATATAAAAATATTATAAATAAAAAGTAAAATTGAAAATATTAATAATAAAATTTATAGAAAATAAAAAATAAATATAAATAATATAATTAACTTTAAAATTTATATGTAATTTTTTAACAAGAATAATTATATCATTTTACATAATATAAAAAATTTAAATTGTAAAAGAATAATTTAAAATCCAAGAAATATAAAAATATTTAAAACAAAAACTAAAAATAGAAAATTGTTATTAATATTACAAATTGTACAAATTTTAAAAATTATATGCAATTGTGTCACAAGGATAATTTTGTTATTTTATATTATTTTTAAAAAGCTAAAGTCATGATCTAATGATATTTGGTTTGTTATCTAGTGCGCACATAGAGTAAATCATTTTATACTGCAGCAACCTTGCCTTGGGACGCGAGAAAAGATTTACTCTATGATCTAATGATACTACGTCATATTACATCAAGTGTGACAAAATGATAAAATACATCGAGTAAATTATCAATTTAGTCCCTAAATAGTATCACTCTCTCTCTCTCTTACATATAGTCTCCAAAGTATATGAAAAATAATAAAATAGTCTCTAACGTTTTGTCAAATCCGTCACGTTAGTCTCTGATGTTATATTATTGATAAGATGCTAGGGAACTAATATGACGAATTTGACAAAACGTTAGAGATTAATTTATAATATTAGAGACTACTCATTGTTTTCTTATCTTTCATGAACTAAGTAGGAAAGAGTGTTAATTGAGAGACTAAATTTGGGTTTACTCAAATATATATCATAAAACATTTAAACTATCATTACGTAGTTATTATTATTAAACTAAAAAAAGACTTATGCCTGTAAGAAGAAAATAGATGTGACTTTTATTTTACTGAATCTGATCATTTTTAGAACCATTATTTGAATTTATTACACAGGGTGGAAGGTAAGTTGAAATGAAAACGATAAAAAAATATAGCCACACAATTTATATATGGGTGGGTGAATACTAAGATTTTGCAGGAGATTAATTAGGAAGATTCACATCGATATATATACCTGCTAAAGTATCTAGTAGAGTAGACTTGCCACAACCAGAAGGACCCATTATGGATAAGAGCTGTCCTGGCTTGGCATAACCAGTTAAGCCTTGAAGAATCGATCTACTTCCATTATTCTTTCCACTGGAAGTATTCACCCACACATCCTTCCATGTCAAGCAGATACCCACCTCTTCTAACTGAGTCTCAACTTCAGTTTCTCCTCCATTTATTCTTAAAGCTCTAGAATCTTTCCTAATTTCTAGTGTACTGGTGGCCTCAATGTCTAGGACAGTTTGCTGGAATACCGATTCTGAGCTGGGTTTAATTTCAAAATCAATAGGAGCAGAAGAAAGAGATGGATGAAGGGAAGCCATTTGTAACAAGTGGTTGTAAGAGGAGAGAGAGAGATATAGAAGTGCAGAAGAATGGTTCCTGGAATTTGTCAAAAATCAAGCCAAATATATAGAGATTTTCATGTGGGTACTTGGAGCATTCACATTAGGTAATTTAAGCGAGTCATTTTGGGTTCCTTAGCTCTCATTTTGTGGGACAAAAATGTCATATATGATTTAAGTAACCCAACCAATTTTTACTCCGATAGTTGTTTAATTTTTATTTTTTTTATGTTAGGTCCCACAATTGACCCCACATTTATTTTTTTTATATTTGGGTCACACAATTTTTTTATGTCTGGTCCCACAATCTTCACATAAATTGATTTTTTATTTGTAAGCAACAGGTCTTTGCGGTTGCTTATTTAAGCATCATCTCTTAATTTTAAACAACTTCTGATGCCACCTAGATTATTTCCAATGCAAAAAAAAAAAAAACAATTGCATATCATAAGCAACCTATTAAGAAACTTGCAATAAAGATGCTATATATTAGAGCAACTTTAGGGCAGTTGCTTGTTGGGTTGTAGGATGTAAATAGACTAGTCGTCTGACAGGGACATACTAAATAGCCTATATCAGTTCAAGACTAGACCATAATTTTTCTTAAATAGATAATATCAAAGCTTTTTGAAAAGTCTATTTAACTAAAAATATCATGCTATAAAAGTCTCTTGGGCCTAACAGACCGGCCTATGCAAATAAATATAAATAATATGATAATATTTTTTGTAATTATTATAAATTTATAATGAGATTTTTTTCAATATGACAATATAAATTTATTATTAAACTTCTGATATATTTAAAGGTCTTATTACAAAATATGTTTTAAAGAGATTTTATGTCATGCCACACTTTTAAAAAGACTTAAGGTTTTTTATTTTTTTATTTTTATGTTTTATTTTTTTATTTTGCTTTGAAGTCCCAACGGGGAAACATTACATGTTGACGTTATAATTTTTTTCTCTTTGACCACATATCAATTTTATAAATGTTTTTATTATTTGTAGATGATTATTTTTCTTTTGTGTCCAGGCGGGGAAACATTAAATATTTTCAGTATAATTTTATTGTCTTTAAATACATATTAATTTTATAAATGTCTTTATTATTTGTAAATTAACTTTTTATTTTTTCTAATTGATTATTTTACATTTGAGTCCCTACAGGAAAATATTACATATTATCGGTATAATTTCATTGTCTTTGAGTACATATCAATTTTATAAATCTCTTTATTATTTATAGATGATTATTTTGCTTTTGAGTATCGTCGGGGAAACATTACATGTTATCAGTATAATTTCATTGTCTTTGAGTACATAACAACTTTACAAAAATCTCTTTATTATTTAAAAATGATTATTTTGTTTTTCAGTCCCGACAGAAAACATTACATGTTATCGGTATAATTTCATTATCTTTGAGCACATAACAATCTTATAAATCTCTTTGTTACTCCCTTCGATCCATATTATAATTAAGAGACAAATGAGTCTAATTTTTTGGTCTAAAATATAAGAAACAAGTATTAATTTTTACATACATTAAATATTAATTTCCAATTATGCCCTTATTTAAGTTAGTGAAATTTGTGTGAATTAAGTGTCATTGATGATCAGCCACCATTTATGAAGGGGTATATTTGAAAAAAAATTAGATTTTTAGGAGTATGAATTATAATTAGCTAATTTCAAAGCGTTTACTTGGTCTGCGTGAATTAGAGTTTTGTCTCTTATAATATGGACCGGAGAAAGTATTTATAAATGATTATTTTGCTTTTGAGTTCCGCCCGGAAAATATTACATGTTATCGATAAATTTATTGTCTTTAGGAACATATCAATTTTATAACCTTTTTTTATTATTTATAAATGATTATTTTGGTTTTTGAGTCCCGACATGAAACATATAATGTTATCAGTATAATTTTATTGTCTTTGAGCACATAACAATTTTATAAATCTCTTTATTATATATAAATAATTATTTTACTATTGAGTTCTGATGGGAAAAGATTATATTTTGTTGATACAATTATTTTCTCTGATTGATTACTTTCACTCTTTCTGCAATATTTTCAGAGATCTAAAACAACTAAATATGTTTGTCACAATATAAAGCTTCAATTTTATAAACAAGTGTATTTAAAAAATGTGTGAAAACAAAGTGACCCGTGCGAATGGGAGCAATAATAATACTACCTCTGGTCCTATATATAATAAACATAGGACAAAACCACAATGACCATAGAGGTTTATTGGAATGGGTAAATCTCAATTAATAATGCCATATTTTTAATTTTTTTTCCAAAATTAGCCCTTATAATAAATGTGAGAGACAAATAATTAATGGCAAGTTGGCAAACAGTGTAAATTGGTATCATAGTAAATAAGGGCAAATATGAAAAAGTGCAATTAATGTGATTGAAAATGAGGGTTTGTTTCTTGTATTTAGGAACAAGAAAAAGTTCCCATTTGTTTCTTATAATAATAATAATTAACAACAACAAAACAACAACAACAAAAACAACAATAGCAACAACAATAATAATACTCTCTCTGGTATCAAATATAAGCAAAAAAAAATACTTCACACCTTTTAAGAAAAGTAGTTTGTCTCATTGGAAATTGTTTCATGAGAATAAAAGAGGTATTGAAAAATAAAATTTGAATTCATTGAAGGGTATTTTGGGTAAGACATCATTAAATATGGTGAAATTAGTTAAAATTTACTTATATTTATGACTAAATTACAAAATTGGTCCTCTATGTTTATTTTAGGTTTCAATTTGGTCCTCTATGTTTTATTTGTTTCATTTTGGTCCCTTACGTTTTAAAAGTTACAACAGGTTGGTCCTTTCCGTCACTAAAAGCCAATTGTCCATAGCTAAAAGCCAAATAATATTTTGAAAAATGGACTTCTAGCTACGGACAATTGACTTTTAGCGACGAAAAGGACCAAATTGAAAACTAAAGTAAAACGTAGATGACCAAAACGAAACAAATAAAACGTGGAGGACCAAATTGAAACCTAAAATAAACTTAGAGGGCCAATTTTGTAATTTAGCCTATATTTAACATCATAAAACTTGAATTTTTTGTTGCTTATATTCGAAAACAGAGGGAGTAGTAGTAGTAGTTTAAGAAAACCGTTGTTGCCTTAATTTTTTCCACACTACGAGGTACTGTTCCACCAAACTCTATCTTGTTTGTTTTTGAGGACCAATCAATGTTGTTCTCAATTGGGAGAAAAAAATCTTATTTAAAGATGAGACTGATACTATTTCAGTCTCGAATATAAGCAACAAAAAACTCATGTTCGATGGTATAAAATATACGAAAATCTATATAATTTCAACTCATTTAATGTCATCCTTACTAAAATACTCTTCAATTAATTTAGGTTTTCAGCAACCCATTTATTCCCATTAAACTAAACAAATTCCCATGAAGAGAAATGTAATTACATTTTTATTATATTAAGAAAATTAAATGAGATTAACTAATTTTTTAAAGGATGTGAGATAGTTTTTTTCCTTATATTCGAGACCGCAGAGAGTATGTCATTAACCTAGTTTCTAAATAAAAATTGACACCTTTAAAGAAGAAAATACTATTATTTATTTTATTATACTACTAGAAAAAGTTGAGATACTGACAGAAATTTTAGAGACGAAAAAATGTAAAATGCGTCTCTATTTCCGTCACTAAGTATCAAAGATGTCAAATTCAAAAACCAATTTTATTTTTTTCTCTCTAATTTTTGTTGCTATTTCAACTTTTTTCTAGTATATCATGTGTCATTTTTTACTTAATGAATATGCAAAAGAAACAAGTATTTGACATCCCTCAAAGATATAAGGATTTAAAATATAGTATTGTTTAGTACTCCATGGTTCTTTTTTCTTTTTATCTTTTTCAAGCTTGTAGCACAAAAAAATAATAAAATTCTTAAATAATCTTGTTTATGAGTAAACTAATTTTCTAATGAATTACCATTATGAATTAAAACACTTAAAATAATTTTTTTTATTTTTCTCACTTATTAATATTAAGGGTAATTTAAATTAAAAAGTAATGCATCTTTAACTTTTAAAAAGACATATATAAAAACTTTGTAAAAAAGGCAGATAAAAAAATCAAGAAAGTAATTCTAACCATATATTTCAAAAAATTCTATACATATGCCTTTGAATTAATTTGTTTATATATATCAAAATATTATCCGAATGGTTTTTAAGGAATAATTTTTTATTGAAAGTTAGAGTTTAATAATTATATATTGATGGTATAAATAAATTTTACACATATCTATCATATTTTATCATATTGTCTGTGTCATAAAAGTATTATTTTCTAACTACGTACGATCAATAAAATATATTCAAACACGCAAAACATGTTCCTAATGATGGCCATCATTGTCCGTGAAAGAGCTATCTTGGCATTTACTACCGTTCTTGCGTTTGGACCAAATGCAACGAATCTATGGCCAAACAAATGCATTTGATAAAATCAAGGTATTAAAAACCGGACCGGACATTGAACTGGAGAGGATCTGGGTTTAGGGTTTTTGGGTTTGACCGGGGTTTGACCGGGGTCGAACCGGGTTCGATTAAATATTATTAAAAAAATATTTAATACAATATATAAATAAATAATAAACAAAAAATAAAGTGATATTCATAACTTTACACCATAAAAATTATACTTCACTTAATATTTTCTTAATAAGTCGACATATAACAAAAAATTACACATTCATCCATCTCAAATATGACATAACTATTATGTTCAATAACACAAAATATGAAAAATGGCGCAGGTAGTCGAGTTTGAGAAGCAAAATAGCGCAGGAAAAAAAAACAGTTAAAATATAAAATGTGCCCTTAATATATAAAAAAAAAAATTTTGTGAACCGTAGGGTCAAAAACCGGTTTTGGCGGTTTGACCCGGCCGTGCAGTTCTTAAGGTTCATCAACGCGCCGTTCTCTGCCAACCGGTTTTATAGGGTGGATCGGACCGGACCATGGCCCGGTTCCCAGATCAACCGGTTCAACCGACCGGTCCGGTCCGGTTTTTAATACCTTGGATAAAATCGAAGTTCGAAACTCTCATCGCATTTAGTATTCGTACATTTTCTTGAAAATGACTTTGGTTTCTACACTTTTCACATGGTAAGCGGACACCAAATACATGACACCATGTACGGACGTCCGTACATGGGCTTTTTTTTTTTAAAAGTTTTTTTTAAAAATTTTTTTTGTCAAAAAAATATTACAAATTTTTTTAACTGATTAATTAAGTTCACATATTTGGTTAATGTTATTCATTATCTGGTTAATGTTAAATCCTGAAACTTTTGGACATCTAATTTTCTTATTTGGTTAATCACGTTCACATATCTGGTTAATGCTATTCATTATCTGGTTAATGCCAAATCTTGAAACTTTGGACATCCTATTTTCTTATGTGGTTAATCAAGTTCACATATTTGGTTAATGTTATTCATTATTTGGTTAATGTCAAATCCTGAAACTTTTGGACATTTCATTTTCTTATCTGGTTAATCAAGTTCACATATCTGGTTAATGCTATTCATTTTCTGGTTAATGCCAAATCCTGAAACTTTTTCTTATCTGGTTAATCAAGTTCAAATATCTTGTTAATATTATTCATTATCTGGTTAATGTCAAAATCTGTGTTAACTAAAAATATTTTTTTGAAAAAAAAAAACTTGTCCGTACTGTACGGACATACGGTGTCGCGTATTTGTGTCAACTTTTTGTGTTCAAAAGTAATTTCTCTTCTTTGATTTATCAATTACTCCATCCGGAGTTAAATATAAGAAGAAAAAAAACCCTTTTTCTTGGACTCAAATACTAAATCTGTTCCTTTTTAGATGTATTTTAAACTTATTTTACACAAACTAAGAAATCAATAAATTTTGTTATTTTTTATGAAATTATAGGTCTTGTTCCTGTGATACCTTTGACTATTTATTATCTCATTACACTTCTTTATCTCTCTACAATAAATAGTTAATAGTATAATTGACAACAAAAAATTTCTATAACCGTGAACTTTGAAAACGACAAGTAAATAGTAACAATTTTTTTTAAAAAATGGACAAGTAAAAAGGAACAGAGAGAGTATAAGTAAAACACAATTACCCACAGTGGCATACCTAGGACCCTGACTCAGCGAGTGCATAAAATTTTAAAATCATCAAAATTATAACAAGAGCATCAGCACATTTATTTTTAAAAAAATAAAAGAGCAAACGTTTACTCTTCTTACAAAATAACAATGGCATGATTTTCGATACCAGAACAGAAGTTATCCGACTTAAAAAATAGAAAGGTTTTGGAATAAATAAGTTTACAGGAGAGAAAAATTACAAGAGAAAATTAAGAGAGGGTCAAATTAGGGTTTTAGTCTAAATTGGAAAAATCTGAACCTAGTAAAAAGTGGAAATAGAGACCCAAAATGACACTCATCAACCGAAGGAAGAGTGGGTTGAGGTGTGAGACAGTAAGAGGAGTTGTGTTTTGAGCTTTGTGAGAGAGAGAGAGAGATGAATGGGTCTGACTGAATGATATGAAAGAGGTGACTAGGTGAGAGCATTATGTGCAAATTATTATGCCGAGAGAGATCAAAATATAAATTTTATAGGGGATAAGTAGTGTTTTTAATTTTTTAGAGGGTGCAAGTGCACACCCTAGACAACAAGTAGGTTTGCCTCTGGTTGAGATGAAATGAGTACTAGTCTAGGTGCAAAATTTTAAATTGAGAGAGATCAAAATAAAAAACTATATAAGAGAGTAAGTAAAATTTTAAAACTACTGGGTGTGCAAATGCACACCCTCACTGCAAGGCAAGTCCGCTTCTTATTACCCATACCATATTTATTATCATTGTTTCAAAAACTCCGTTATTTAATTCTACTATCGTTTTCCATGACATTGCAACTCTCTAAGGGTAACTTAGTAATTTAACTCATTTTTAACTGAAATGAAGGAAATTAATTAAGCTAGCTAACTTTTTAATAAGTGTTTAGGTAGGTAATTTTGCTTATATTTAAGTCCGGAGGGAGTATGTAAAAAATAAAGGATTGGATGACACAAAATGACTTATTTCATGTTGAACTCTAAAAATGTTCATTGGACATAATAAAATAAAGGCTTAAATATGTTTTTAGTCACTATAAATAAAGCGTGTTTTGATTTTAGTCCCTGTAAAAAATTTTATTTGTTTTTGGTCCCTACAAAATATTTTATTTGGATTTTGGTCCTTTTGACCAAAATTCACAGGAAAATCGGGAAGACAATGCAGTGTTTTATGTGGATTTTGCTGTGAATTTTAGTTGAAATAATAGTTTTTAGTACTCCAGATTAAAATTCAAAGGAAATTTGGCAGGAAAATGAATTTTTTTGTTCCAATTTTGCTATGAATTTTGGTCAGAATGACCAAAATCAAAATAAAATATTTTGCAGCAAAAAAAACTACCAAAAATTTTACAAGGACTAAAATCAAAACACTATATTTGTGAGGACCAAAATTATATTTAAGCCTAAAATAAATAAAGTCTTAAAAGTTGTTGGCCTTTGTTTGGGTCCATGTTCATACATCTCATACACACATTTGGAACAGTCAAAAGTGTTTTGACCGTAAACAGTGTTTGGCTTCAGTAGAGATGAATCAATTTTAAGCCTAAAATCAATTCTAATTTGAAGTTGGAAATCGAAGCTTTCACGATAGGACAAAACTTATATCTATTTCTATATGTCAAGTTTGTCCTGTTTCCACTAAAAGTATACCAATAACCGTCAAAACTGTTTAAAAGGTGAATTATAAAACTGTTTCATCATACCTTTTTTTTAAGTGTCATTTTGTGAATGGAACAGGAGGAACAATGTCTAAGGCACTCGACTTAAGTTTTCTCCATCACAATAACCTAAAGTTGGTAATTGATAGTCTATTTATATACTTTATTGTGTAGACTCATGCGATCGCATGGGAAAATTAATGTGAGAAATTTTATTTGTATTGGTGTACTAATAATTTTTGAAAAGTAAAAACTTTAATTTAAAACCCGAATTTTTGTATTTAATTGACAACTACTTACTTTATTTTAGTTTGCAACAATTTAAGGTAAATAAATCCTTCATATACTTAATTAATTACATGCATACATTTATTATGGAGATTGTTTAAACATAAAGATACACTATCGAAAACTTGAGCTGAAACCCAATAAAATCTATCAAAGAAGTAAAGAAATAAAACTCTAACATTAAGCCAATTTATTTATTCAAAATATTTTTTTTAACAAAATTGGACATAGATGTGATAATAACTGTGTATATAATTAGCAATCAAATAATATGGGATAACTCATAATTAATAAAATATTACTTTACAATTACCAATTTTTTAAATGGATAAAAAATATCTAAAAACACACTCTAAATATACCTACAGTCTTATGGTCTGTGCTTCGCACGGTATTCAGCGAAAAGAATAAATTGCATAATATTAGTATAAAAAGATTTAAATACAGATTTCATGAAAGAAATAAAAAGTGCTATTGATATTCAATTTCAAATATATAATTATTAATATTAAAATAATAAAATTGAACTTGAAGGAATCAAAGTGTAGACAAAAATTGAAAAAAGAAGAAAACAATAGTTGTATCTTAGCCAAGCATCTTTAGATTAAATTCCCAAGCGAAGACAAAATTATAAAGTATCAAACAAAGACTCTTTTTACATGTCACTTTATTTTTTTAACAAATTATCTTTATTAGAAAAGTATACATGCACCGAATAGAAGATATTTTCAGGGTGGTACTTTGTTAAAAGAATATTTGTTGAGAAATATCATTCTTCAAAAGAATTTAAATTTTATCAATTTCCTTTATTGAAAAAATATTATGCAAAAGAATTGCATACTGGATCCAAAACAACTATTTGCATTATAATGTATTCAATGATATAGTAACTTGCTACAATATCACGTACTTTTCATTGAGCGATTATATAAACATAGAATACATATAACACACAATGCACCCCCACAATAAGAGATGTCAATCAAATTTTCTTGCAACTAAGTGATCCTTCACTACAATGACAAAAAGCTTTTAAAAACGCTATTAATTGTGTACTTTCAATAGCGCTTCTTCATCGCTATCATAGATTATATAGCCTATATAGTATAACTTTTGATAGCGCTTAAAAGCTCTACTAAAGGTTAAAATAAACGCTATTAAGAGCATTTTTTGGCGTAGTGCTTGGAAAGAAAAGCGCCTGTATAGGATAAAACATTCCTCCTTCATATTATTCCCTTGGCAATGTAGTTATTAACTTTTTATTTACTATTTAAAAAAAATTATAACTAAAAACAAAAGCCAATAAGTAAAGAGTTTAACAATGAAAATAGGCATTGTATTTTACATCACGCATATTTCTCTAATAGCCAGGTTATTTAGATATAAATATTCTTAATTTTATTTTAATTTTTTAAATACAACTAACAATAAGATGGCATCCAAAAACAATATTAAATAATAACCTGCCTTATTTTCATAAGATACATGCATATATAAATATATAAATATAAAATAAATAAAAATAGAGTACCAAAAAAAAATAGACGAAGTTGACATCTTTATCACATACATATAATCTTTTTTGATGCAACACATAATATAAAAAGGCTTGTAGAAGTTCTTGGATAAAAAAAGAAGCAATTGTGCTCAAAAAGCTCACACCCCCGTTTTCATTGCTAAAACTTCTCACCAGCTCTATAAACCAATCACCCATGTAAAGGGGAGTAAGCGAAACCCCAAATAAGGATTAAAGCAAACAGGAATAAATTAAAATATTAAAATATTTTCACATAAGGTATTATCTCCCTCCTTGTAAAACAAACTGGTGCATGCCCCTATTTCTCAACTTATTGTTGGAATTAAGTCCCACATCGGTGGGAACTTAATTTGGATGCTCCCTTGGAGCCTATATAAAGAGGCCCAAGTGAAATTTTTATATCATCCCAAATCTTCTTCTCTTCTCATATTTTATTATTTCTTATACTCAACAAGAGTATTGTGAGAGTATTTGTGAGACCATTGTGAGAGGTATTCTTGTAATATTTTCCCACATAGTGAAATTCTTCTGGTCTTGTCCCGTGGTTTTTCCCTTATCTGTTGAGGGTTTTCCACGTAAATTTTGTGTGTTCATTTCTTTATTTTCTCGTCTCTTATTTTAGTTGTGTGACACCATCTGATACTCTGGTACCTAACAGTGGTATCAGAGCTCCAAAGTTGGTGATACTATTCCGCTGCGTCACTTTAGGAAGGTGTTGGTTCTTAGACCATCTGCAATGGGAGTGCTGGATTCAAGCGGTGCCAAAAAATCGATGCTAAGAATCGATGCTAAAAAAAATTCATCGTTGGACCCATTTGTCTTGCGATGCCAAAAAAAAGCAGCGATGCCAATTTGAGCATCGCTTCTTGCGTTCCACGTGATGTTTTTTTTATTTTTAAATATAACCGTTGGAGGCTGAACGTTGAGTTTTTTATTTTTTTAATAATATTTGAAAAACTAACTGTTATTTTTTATCCGTTGGACTCCAATTTTTTTTTATATATTCTAGCTAAAATCTATATAAATGTGTTCAATCTCAAATTGTTTACTCAATCAACTCTCTCAAATTTCACTCCTTTGTTCTCCTATTGTCTTTCGAAATTTTCTCATCTTTTTTACTTGCACACTCTAAATCTTCAACTTTCTCTTTTATTTGTTTTCACCCAATGGATCCAAACCAATTCAATATGAATTCCTTCTTAAATTTGATAAATAATTATCAAGCTCCCACCAATCCAAATTTTCCAAATCCTCCATTTTTACCAAATCCACAAAATATCCCAAATACAGCCAATCAACACCAAGTACCCATGTTTCAATCACCACCTTCATACTAGTAATAATTTTAGCTATGCTTCGAAGTTTTTAAATTTTTATATCATAATAGTATAAATTAATTGTATTAGTAAAAATATTTTGCGAAAAAAATTTCTTAACATTTATAATTTAATTATTTCATAAATCGGATAATAATAAATTATTAAATAAACTATTAATAAAATATAAATGTGAGGTTATTTGTGGGACCCATTTAAGATCTTTTTAGGAGATGCTCTATTGGAGAGATGAAATGCTTATGAGATGCTTAAATTAAAAATGATAAATATGAGTGATGTGGAGAGGTGGGACCCACCTAAGCATCTCACAATGGATGCTACCGTTGTGGATGCTCTTAGTATGCTCTGTGGTTGCAGCATTGTCTGATCTGCCACATCAGAAAAGAATTGTTACCGGAAATAGTGTGGTAGTGTAAAAAGTGTATGTCTAGTAAAGTTCTGGCTAAGGAAAGACAAGGTTTTTAAGTACGCTTAGCGACACCTCTCTTTCCTGGGAACTTACTTGGTGCACTCTTTACGAGCTACAGTCACTTTCTCGGTATATAGTACTATTCACAGACACGGTTACTATTCACACGTGTGGTTGTATACTTTTACAGTAATTGTTAACATATACTGGATTTGTTCTGGTATACGGGATACGTACAATACTGTTCACGTATACTGTGCTATTCACGGTGAAATAGTGTAATCCGGTTCGGTTCGTGTACAACCATGGCAGCAAAATTTGAGATAGAGAAGTTCAATGGGAGTAATTTCTCCCTGTGGAAATTGAAGGTAGCGGCAGTTCTGAGGAAGGATAATTGCTTTGAAGCAATTGAAGGTAGACCCACAGATATGACTGATGAAAAGTGGAAAGAGAAGGATGACAATGTTGTTGCCAATTTGCACCTAGCAATGGCGGATTCAGTTTTGTCAAGTGTTGCAGAAAAGAAGACTGCAAAGGAGATTTGGGATGTACTTAACAAATTGTACGAGGTTAAGTCACTTCACACAAGAATATTCTTGAAGAGGAAACTCTACCCTCTTGAATGAGTGAATCCACATTAATGACGGATCACATTAACACCCTGAACACGCTATTGGCTCACCACAAAGACATCGATTTCAAAATAGCGAGAAAATGAGCGTGCGTAACTTTTACTTGAGTTTACCAGATTCGTATGATCAACTCATCATCAACATTACAAACAACAATGTTCTTTGACACTCTTCACTTTGATGATGTTGCGGTGCAATCCTTGAAGAAGAATCCAGCGCAAGAATGAGGAGGAAAGGTCGAAAGTTCAAGCAAGCGAAGCTTTAACGATGATGAGAGGCGGATCAGCGAGCGTGGCCCCAGTGGGAGCCAAGATCGTGGTAGATCAAAATCTCGAAGAAGAAAGAATCTCAAATGCTACAACTGTGGCATGAGAGTGCACTTGAAGAAGGAGTGTTGGAACAAGAAGAATGGAGAGAAGACCTCAGAAGCATCAACATCGCAAGGTTGTGTTGCAAGTACCTCAGATGATGGAGAAATCCTGTATAGCGGAGCAACAAATTCTAAAGGTGGAAGGAAGCTCAATGATGTCTGGATAGTGGATTCAGGTGCGACATGGCACATGACTTCACACCGAGATTGGTTTTGTACTTATGAGCCTGTCTCGGTAGGATCCGTGTTTATGGGAAATGATCACGCCTTAGAAATCGTTGGAATCGGTACTGTCAGAATAAAGATGCAAGATGGTATTGTTCACAAGATACAAGGGGTACGACATGTGAAGGGCTTGAAAAGGAATCTATTGTCCACTGGGCAATTGGATGACCTCGGGTGCAAGATCCATATTGAAGGTGGAATCTTGAAAGTATTGAAGGGCAATCTTGTGGTGATGAAAGCAGAAAAGATCACAAGCAATCTATACATGCTTTTGGGAGATACGTTACAAGAGGCCGATGCATCAATTGCATCAGCGAGCCATGAAGAATCAACGATGATGTGGCATCGCAGGCTAGGCCATATGTCAGAGCGTGGCTTAAAAGTCCTTGCAGAACGCAGTCTCTTACTCGGGCTCAAGACAGTAACTTTACCCTTCTGTGAGTACTGTGTGACAAGTAAGTAGCATAGATTGAAATTTGCAAAAGTAACTACCAGAAGCAAACACATACTAGACTTGATACATTCTGATGTGTGGGAGTCACCGGAAACATCCATGGGGGGAGCAAAGTATTTTGTATCATTCATTGATGACTACTCCAGGAGATTGTGGGCATACCCGATTAAGAAGAAGTCAGATGTGTTTCCAATATTCAAGGAGTTCAAAGCACAAGTAGAGCTTGAAACTGGGAAGAAAATCAAGTGCTTGAGGACAGACAATGGAGGAAAATATGTAGATGGTAACTTTCTATCATTCTGCAAGCAAGAGGGTATTACGAGACAATTCACTGTTGCACATACACCTCAGCAGAATAGTGTAGCAGAACGGATGAACAGGACTCTCCTAGAAAGAACAAGAGTTTCTTTGAGAAACGGCGGGATTAGCCAAATCTTTTTGGCGAAGCGATCAAAGCGCACATTACGTGATAAATCGATCGCCATCAACAGCGATTGGTTTGAAGTCACCAATGGAGATGTGGAAAGGAAAGCCGGTAGATTATTCTTCTTTACATGTGTTCGGATGTCCTGCGTACGTAATGTACAACTCCCAAGAAAGAACAAAGTTGGATCCAAAATCCAGAAAATGTATATTCTTGGGTTATGCTGACAATGTCAAGGGGTATCGCTTGTGGGACCCCACTGCCCGCAAGCTTGTTGTTAGCAGAGATGTAGTCTTTGCAGAAAATGAATTACAAAATGAGCAGAAAAATGACAGCACTTCTAAAGAGACTGCTATACTGCAGGTGGAGAGAAAGACTCAAGAAGATGATTCTTCTGAAGCAGAACCAGAACACATAGAACAAGAACCAGATAAGGTCAATGATGAAGAAGTTCGAAGATCAACACGTCAGATAACGGCACCATCGTGGCACTCAGACTATGTTATGGCCTGCCATGATGCATATTGTCTTTTGACCGAAGAAGGTGAACCATCAGCTTTTCAAGAAGCGTTGAACAGTTCAGATGCTTCTCAATGGATAGCAAAGAATGCGAGGAAGAAATGGAAGCCCTACATAGAAATAAGACTTGGGAACTTGTTGAACTTCCAAAGGGTCGGAAAGCCATCGGGAACAAATGAGTGTTCAAAATTAAACGAGGCGGAAATGATCAAGTGGAGCGGTATCGTGCGGACTTGTAGTCAAAGGTTATGCTCGTAAAGAAGGGATAGACTTTGGCGAGATATTTTCTCCGGTTGTCGACTTACTACTATCGAGGGTAGTGTTGGCAATGTGTCTTTGCATTTGATTTACATCTTGAGCAGTTGGATGTAAAGACTGCTTTTCTTCATGGAGAGCTTGAAGAAGAAATTTATATGCTCCAACGAAGGCTTTAAAGAACAAGGAAAAGAAAACTTGGTTTGTAGGTTGACCAAATCTCATGCGGTCTAAAGCGGCGCCCGGATGTTGGTACAAGAGATTTGATTCCTTCATAATTAGCCTTAGTTACAACAGATCGAGTTCGGACCATTGTACGTACTACAAGAGGTTTGATGATAATGATTTCATCATTTTGCTGTTGTATGTGGATGACATGTTGGTGGTAGGCCCCAACAAAGATCGCATCCAGGAATTAAAGGCACAGTTGGCTAGGGAGTTTGATATGAAGGACTTGGGACCCGCAAACAAGATTTTAGGGATGCAAATTCACCGAGACAGAAATATTAGGAAGATTTGGCTTTCTCAAACGAATTATCTAAGGAAGGTCTTGCAGCGCTTCAACATGCAAGATTGTAAGCCAATTTCTACCCCGCTTCCTGTCAATTTTAAATTATCCTCACGTATGAGTCCTAGCAATGAAGCGGAGAGGATGGAAATGTCTCGAAATCGTATGCATCAGCGGTGGGAAGCCTTATGTATGCCATGATATGTACAAGACCGGACATTGCACAAGCGGTGGGAGCGGTTTGTCGGTTTATGGCAAATCCAGGTAGAGCATTGGAATCTTGTTAAGAGGATCCTTAGATACATCAAAGGAACCTCGGATGTTGCATTATGTTACGGAGGATCGAATTCATTGTCGGGGTTATGTTGATTGATTTTGCGGTGATCTTGATAAAAGGAAATCCACTTCGGGTATGTATTCACAATTGCGAGGGGAGCGGTGAGTGGTTATCTAAGTTCTGGTGTTGTAGCTTTGTCTACTACAGAGGCTGAGTACATGGCGACCACCAGGCTTGCAAGGAAGCTATCTGGATTAAAGGTTTAATGGAGGAACTCGGGCATAAGCAGCAGATGATTACCTGTATTGTGACAGTCAGAGTGCCTTGCACATTGCAAGGAATCCAGCTTTTCATTCCAGGACAAAGCATATAGATACCCAGTATCACTTTGTTCGTGAAGTGGTAGAGAAAGGAACCGTGGATATGCAAAAGATTCACACCAAAGATAACCTAGCAGATGTGATGACGAAGCCGATCAATGCTGACAAGTTTATTTGGTGTCGATCCTCCTATAGCCTATCAGAAACGTAAGCGACATGGAAGGGCAAGACAAAAAGAGTGGTGTGAAGATATGATTGACTCAATCAAATCTTCAAGTGGGAGAATTGTTGGAATTAAGTCCCACATCGGTGGGAACTTAATTTGGGTGCTCCCTTGGAGCCTATATAAGGAGGCCCAAGTGAAATTTTTATATCATCCCAAATCTTCTTCTCTTCTCATCTTTTATTATTTCTTATACTCAACAAGAGTATTGTGAGAGTATTTGTGAGACCATTGTGAGAGGTATTCTTGTAATATTTTCCCACATAGTGAAATTCTTCTGGTCTTGCCCCGTGATTTTTCTCTTATTTGTTGAGGGTTTTCCACGTAAATTTTGTGTGTTCATTTCTTTATTTTCTCGTCTCTTATTTTAATTGTGTGACACCATCTGATACTCTGGTACCTAACACTTATTTAGGTATTAATAAGCCTATATATAGTTTCTATCTCCATAAGACAGAAGTACATTCCTGTAAATTGTACTCACGACAATACAGGTGAATGGAAGACAAACATAAAGTGATATAAACCCACCTAGAAATTCGAATCTCTATGAATATAACACATTCAACTACCACTCCGAAGTAATGAACTTCGGATTCATATAACACATACATATATTTGAGTAAAAAATAAAATTTTAGTAATGGACATCATAGCAATTTGTCAACTATTTATAAATATTTTAAATATTAGGTTGCTTTGTACAAATATTTGCAATGCTTTACTTGGGAAACACAAAAGAAGCTTTAAAAAAAGCTAGATAACAATATGAATAATTAGTTAAAAGTTAGACTTTAATCTCTCCCTAAATATCTTTGGGATCACATTGTGATAAGCTTTCGAGTAATTGGTTGGTAACAGGAATATAGAGGAGATTGAGAAAAACAATGCCCAATTTATTTCTCTATACTATTTTAAGTATATATTGAGGGCACTACCTGATACTATGAAGAGGATTGCTATTGATAAGTGAAAAAATTTAGCTCCATCATGTATTTTGGTTGGAACCAAACTATTTAGCTCCATCATATATAATTTTTCAACATCCTTGAAGTAGGAAACAAACTTTTTACTGTGTCACGTTTGCAAAATGACGTTGAATCAAACGCCCGTTCACAAACTTTAATCGAAACAAAAAGACACATTCTCTCTCTCTCTCTAAAAAAAGCATGTTCTCTCCCCTGAAAAATAGAAAAACTCAAATAATAACTGTCTCCGTCATTTTAGCCTCATCACTGAGAAGTCGCTACGGGCCACCCCCCACCGTTCTTCTTCCATACATGCTGCCACTGTTCTTCATTTATAAGTCATAACAGAGGTGGTTTGCAGTGGATTTTGGAGAAATATTTTGGAGAAAACGGTGGTGGTTAATATTTTGCAGATTAATTTTTCTTTTTTCCAAAAAAACTGTAGTCCGCAGTGGTGAATTCCCAACAACAGATGTTGAACGTGAGGGAGGATTGTTTTTCTCTCTTGTCCCCATTAGCATTCCCGAAGGAAAAAAACTTGATCACTCTTAATTTTTTTTTAATGGGCCTGGAATTTTTTTTCTTCTGCATATGCATCTTAATCACGGTGACAACGAGCAAACAACGAGGTTTTTTCTCTTTTTTAATATAGTGGCGGAGAATTTTTTTTTTGTTTTTTTAAACTACTTTACCTTTTTTATATGTTAGCCATTAGATTAATTTAACAGTTAGAATGTATTTTTGCAGAGAAATGAAGAGATAGGGCTTACGAGAGGATCCGGATCCAAGCAAAATAACATCGGTGGCTGTATTCTCCGCTGCATAATATGCAGAATCTGTACCCAATGGGAGTTAAGGCGTAAAACGAGGGAAGTCTTGATTATCGCCAAAAGGGTTGAGTACCCGGATATAAAATTAGAAAAAATCTGATATAAATTTTTTTGAGTTTGTTGAGTACTTGTAACGATTGATCATGAGACCATTACGAACAGCCATTTCAGCCCCTTTCTAATTCTAATTTTTGCCATCTCATCTATAATGCTGATGTGTCAATCCTTTATCCCTCATCCAATTCTGGTTCTATTTTTCATTTTTTATGTTTTGTATCTTTGTACTCCCTCCACGCTCACTTAAAAGAAAAAAATGTGTCCTAAATTTGATGAATTCAAATATAAACAAATTTCAATTAACCTATCCATATTTAATATCGTTGTTCCAAAAATACTTTTAAATTAATTCAACTTTTGTTTTTCAAAAATTATGAGAACAATTAAGATTAAGAGTAGTTTAGTAAATTTTATTTATATTTTATATGAAATAAATAAATTAAATGTACTTAAGTCCTTAATCGATTTGAAATTAGTTACCTTTTATTATAGAGTAAAGGGACAAATTAGTCCCCAAAGAAAATCACGCGGCCCAATTTGGTCCCTAAGGAGAAAAAAAAGTCCTGAAATAATCTCGGGGATTTCAAAACAGGGACATGTTGGTCCTTCCGACCATTTCATTCCAGAAACGTCAGTTAATTAGGTGATGTGGCCAATTAAATATTGAGATGTGTTGTTAATTGGTTCCAGCGTGTCATATAATATATACGTGTAAACTTTTTGGGTTATCAGTCCCCGAAAATGTTTGAATCAGAATAAAAAAGGGGATAAATTGGTCCCTAAAGCAAATAGGCCAAAATAGTCCCTTCTTCAACCTTGTAACTACATTTCTACTAACCCTAACCCTCCATTGTTGTTCTTCTCTTCTCTTCGCTGTTGAACAGTATTCTTCAAGAAACCAAATGCATAGAGCAAGAAAATCCTATCAAAGTAATTATACTATTTAGACATGTTTTGCACCTACATGTTATAGTATTGGTAGGTTAATTTGTTGCAGGCATTTAGTTATAGGTACAAATCCCAAATTCGTGTTTTTGTTCTTTGAGCCTATATTCAGCACAACTCTATCTGACCAATCAATGACACAGAATCAGGAACACAGAATCAATCAATTGCATAGACTCAATAACACAGAATTAGGAACACAGAATGACAAAGACTTATGAATACAGAATCAGGAACATAGAGAAGAGAATAGAAGAACAACAATGGAGGGTCAGGATTAGCAGAAATGGAGTTAAAAAGGTGAATGAGGGACTATTTTGACCTATTTGCTTCAGGGACCAATTTGTCTATTTTCTAATTACAGGATTAATTTGATCCAAATATTTTACACGTTTACATTAAACGACACGTCGGAACCAATTAACGGCACACCTCATCATTTAACTGGCCACGTCACCTACTTAACTGATTTTTTTTATGTAAATGGACGGAGGGACTAATGTGTCCTTGTTTTGAAATCCTCAGAGACTATTGTAGGACTTTTTTTCCCGAGAAATGTTATTTGAACACCAATTTGGGACAACTTTTTTAACAATTGTGGTTAATAACGTTCAAATTAGTGGTTAATTAAGTGCAGTAGATGCTTAATGAGTTGCAACACATGATATATCTATTAACCAAATTCAACACTTCAGTAACCACGTGTGTGAACTGATTTATCACTTAAAAAATTGTCGAAAAAGTTGTCCCAAATTTGTTGTTCGAATAATGAGACCTTTTTTTTTCCTCAGGGGCCAAATCGGGTCGCATGATTTTCTTTAGGGACCAATTTAGTGTTATTTGAACACCAATTTGGACAACTTTTTACACGATTTTCTGAATAGTTAATGTAGTTCACACACGTGATTAATGAAATGTTAAATTTGGTTAATCGATATATCATGTGTTACAATTCATTAATCATTTACTAAACTTTATTAACCACTAATTTAAATGTTATTAACCACGGTTTTTACATGTTCAACTACATGTAAATTTGAACACATAGAAATCGTGATTAATCACGTTCAAATATGTGGTTAATAAAATTCAGTAAATAGTTAATAAGTTGTAACACCTGATATATCTATTAACAAAATCCAATATTTTACTTCATTAAATAAATGTGTGAACTGCGTTAATTATTTAAAAAGTTATAGAAAAGGTAGTCCCAAATTGGTTGTTAAAATAAGGGTCCCGTTATTTGTACACAAAAAGGGACACAATTTTGAATCTGTGATCCGTCTTGTCTGGACATCTGATCCATCTGATCTTAACACGATATTTTATTTTTATTTTTTTCAAATTTTTTTTTTTAGTTTTTTTTAGCTGTTTAAAAAAATATTTGTCATTAACCAGATAATAAACTGCATTAACCAGATAAATAATGAACTTCAGGGTTAGTATTCACCAAATAATATGAACTATTAACCAGATAAGTGAACTTCGTTAACCAGATAAATAAATGGTTCACATTATCTGGTGAATGCCAATATTTTATTTATCTGGTTAACGAAGTTCATTTGTCTGGTTAATGCCAAATCCTGAAACTTTTTTTTATCTGGTTAATCAAGTTCAAATATCTGGTTAATACAATTCATTATCTGGTTAATGACAAAAAAAAAATTTAATTTAAAAAAATAAAAAAAAATTGAAAAAAAATTATCCGTACATATGCCGAAATACGGTCCGTATACGTACGGAAATACGTTGTGTCTACTTTTGCGCCAATTTGTGTGTATAAAAATCATTTCTCTTCAAATAAAGTGACCGTTATTATATTTGAGCGCGGAGGGAGGGAGTATCATTGTTCAGTTGTCGTGCGATACGCCGCCTCCTACTCTAAAAGCATAAAGCCACCCCTACGGTCCTTCCGCATTCTCATTCACTTACCTTTCGACCTTCTCTATTTCCCGATGGCCTCCTCCTCCAATCTCTCCAAACCCAACAATATCAGCTCCATCGATCAATAAGAAGTTTACCTTTCTCTCTCTGACATAAATGCATCTTCTCTTCTGCATAAAAAGTCGGTGAAGATGGCGTGAAAGAGCAGTGGGTTGAATAAAAATCGTGGGAGGCTGCAACTTTTGTCTATCATGATTTCCTGGTAAGTTTTTGGCATTCTTTTATTTGTCCCATAACCAAGAGATAATAAGAAAAGAACAAGATTTTGCTCTTCACAATGAATTGAATTGTAGTCAAAGATGCAACGAAGGTGTTTGATGAAACACTTGAGAGAGTGGTGTGACTATAGCTCAATATTTATCTCACAAGAAAAACTCCATACTATCCTTCAACATGAATATATATTTTTTGGAAGCACATGCATCACAAACAAATATATACAATTCTCATGTATTTATATTATGAATTTAGTTCTTAGAATTCCATCATCTTGTAAATTTCAGATTCCTTAGTAATACTAATATGCTTAGTGCACAACACATTATTGCCACAACCCGATTCTGTAGCTTTTATGGGATCAAGATCACTCTATCCTGGGTCAAAAGCCAAGCAAGCTCTCGCTGCTTCTAGTCACTTTAGTGAACCTAAAGTTTGCTTGAGGGTAAGTAACTGCTGCGACAATAGGCTTCACCTTCTCAAAGCTTTTAATGATAACCAAAAACAGAATTCGATAAACTACTGCCATTCCCACCAAAATAGTGAAATCCACCCACTTTGAGTATTTCATTTCCATTTGCCATAATTGTCTCAGCATATCTTCACCACTATTTATCATAGGTCTTCCAACTTCATTGCTAGTGAATGTTAGACCTTGAAACTCATTCTTGAACAATCCTTGATAGGCATACTTGTGGAAGGATATATAATGCAAAGGGTATCTCCAAAAGGGCTTTGGAATATCACTTGGTAGCCTATAGAACCCACCATCTAACATCATTACACCCAAGATTCCAGAACCAATGATTATGCCCATCAGGAAATTGGGAACCATACTTGCAACAATCATCATGAGACCTTCAACCAAGAAGACAGAAATAAAAAGCATAGATATAAAGTACACAAATTGTTCATGTCCTTGGTGAAGTCCAACTAGGTAATAAACCAGTGCTCCTGGGATCAATGACATCAACACCAAGAATGGAACTGCAGATAATGTGTTGCCAATGGTAAATGCAGTGACACCATAATGCCCATTAAGTCTTTCCCGTTCAAATACCTAGTCAAAGATTGAATAGATATATCACTAAAAGATTCGGGATTGTGACAATATCTCATTGATGAGGATAAAAGGAGAATGTGTATGTGACAAAATCCTTAGAGAGAAATTATTTTACCTTCATATCCTCCACAAAAGAAGGGAATCCACTAACAGTTATGAAGGTCAGGAATGTAACAACAAAAACAAGCAGTGAACCTCTGGCCTGAAACCATCAAAGTTAGGCTTTAAAATTGGCTTTTTTTAGGATTATGAAATAAAGTAGCTTTTATTCAAGTTTTGTGCATTATAACTACTTCTCTTCACACACCATGTCTTACCTGAATTGATTCACTGCTTGAACCAATGTCAAGGAACATTGTACCAAGACTTAAAGCCAAGGTACCATAGATAAGTAGGCGTAACCAGTAATAGCCTACTTCACGATACATATTCACGAAAGATCTTCTTGTAAGAATTACGCACTGGGTTAAAAAGTCAGCATGGCTTTTCTTCTCCATTGTGTTTGAGACCTGCATCATTTATCCATCAAAAACTTTTAGTGATCCAAGCTCACATACTTTTCATTTTTGTATTGCATATGCATATTAAATTAGTTTATTTAAAAACTATGCAGACTCCTCTTGAACTATAAATTTCTTTCTTTCCATCATATTTCTTATGTCCATGTTATGGACTTGAGTCAGTAATAGCCTGTTTAGGGAAAAAAAATGTAAAGGGAGAAATGAAAGCAGAGCTTTATAGTTTTAGCGAGGTTTTTCCTGCATTTTCCTCCCTTATATCCATTTAAGGGTGTAACTTGACTCACCCTTTTTTTAATTTGAGCTAGTTCTTTTTGAACTTGGTGACTAATTTCAGATAAATCATATGATTTAACAAGAATATGAATCGCTTCTTCTGTGCTTAGCCCTCCACCTAATCCTTTCTCAGGATCCTGCAAATAATAGGTGAACCAGATAAGTTTATTAGTATCTTGCCTACTGATAACTGAAGTAAATTTCTGACTCACAAAAATGTTAGCAATAATATAAAACAAGAACAATAATGACTGTACTTACCTGTTCAAAGTCCTTGTTGATTGTTTTTACAAAGTGATCTGAAGGACTCCGGAGACTTGGGCAGGGAAAACCATTTGATGAGAAAAACTGCAGCAAAATGTAGAAGTAAGTCACTTATTGGCTTTCAAAAACAAATTGATGTGTGGACACAAAAACACAGTGGTTGAAGTTTCCAACCTTATTTGCAGCACAGACAGGTCCAAAATAAACTGTTTTCCCAGAAGACAGAAGACAAAGGTTGTGGAAAAGTTGAAAAATTTCGTTACTAGGCTGATGGATTGATGCAATAATAGTCATTTGAATGCCATCCTTTTTGTTTAAGCTGGATATTCTACTCATAACATGATAAGAAGCTGCACTATCAAGTCCACTAGTGGGTTCATCAAGGAAGAGAAGCCTGGGATGTGTTAAGATCTCAATGCAAATGCTAACTCTCCTCTTTTGTCCACCACTCACACCTTTAGATCCCCACCCTCCAATTCTGGTGTTGATGGCATCTTGCAGACCCATTTCTCTGATTGTGAAATCTGCTCTCTCCTGTTTCTCTGACTTGGACATTGAATCTGGCAATTGGAGGTGAGCTGAGTAGTACACAGCTTCCCCAACTGTTAGAGTATTCAAAATAGTATCCTCTTCTGTTACATATGCCTGATTTCAAATGGTGAGAGTAAGAAGAGTGATTAGTAGACTCCAAGTTTTATATAAGAAAATGACATCTGATTGACTAATGAAAAACAAAACAAAAAACAAAAAAAAAATTATTGTTAAGACAAAATATTCTTACAGATGTTCCATAAGCTAGTGCCTGTTTGCGGCCATTGATTAGGATCTTCCCTGTTTGCTTTGTCTTTGAACCTAATCTTCCTGCAAATTCATATGAAGTATATGATATTATGATCTTTCTGAAGTTGATAACTATCCTGCTAGTTACTCTGGAAAGGTATTACACTTTTTGTTTCTTCCCTTTCAAATCTTTCTGAGACTACGGAGAGTTACTTTTCAGAAGATATGAACTAGAGTAATTGGTTAAGTAGTTGTTCGGAAATGTTTCTTCCCTTCTATGCAATATTGATTTGGCCTGCATAGAAATATTTGGAACTAAGGGGAGTCCCCTATGACTAATTGCCTTTTATAATTCAAAAGAACTTACACAAATGAAGCAAAATGTAGTTTTTTGAAGGTCATTATTGGCAAGAGTGTTAGCATACACGTGCAAAATATGCTTTAATTGACATTATTAGATAATAATACAATTGATATAAAAATTTATACCATTTGAGGCCCATGAATAGCTTGTTCTCATTTCATTATCAGACCCTTGAAGTCAAATGCTTGTGATAATATCCAAGTGTCACATAATATGGTCTTAAACTATGAAAGTTACAGGTCAAACAGCAATCTTGTAGATAATTATTACCTGCTAAAGCATCAAGAAGAGTGGACTTGCCACAACCAGAAGGACCCATTATAGCCAAGAGTTGTCCTGGTTTGGCATAGCCTTTTAGACCCTGAAGTATTGGCTTCCTTCCATTCTTTCCATTTGAAACAGTCACCCAAAGGTCCTCCCACGTCAAGAAAACGCCCTCCTCTTGACCTGCCAGACCAACTTCTCCGGTTTCTACTGGTTTGGTGGCTTCCACCTCAAATGTGGTCTCAAATTCCACAATGGTTGACAAAGTTTTAGAGCTGTTCTCTTGCTCACAATCACTGGCATGAGGTTGAAGAAGAGAACTCATGGTAATATTTTTTGGTGAACGTGTGTGTGTGTGTGTGTGTGTGATTGGCCTATGCAATAGGGAGGATTAAGAATATGGTCTGATGAAGCTTCCAAAGCCTACTTACTATATAAAATGTTCTTGACGTCACTGCCAAACAGAGCATATGCCACTTGAGTAGACTTTAGTCAGTGTGATTGTCTACACTACTGAAAAATGGGTTATTTTGTAAGTAGTAAATTCTATTGCACCACACCCTTGTACCTACCTCCAAGTTAATTCAATAAAAAACATGTTATTTATATGTAGCTGGACAATGTGTTTTACAGTAGGAACACTGAATAAAAATGACTTGATCGATAGCCATTTTTTACAAACCAGTTAGGGGAAGAAATATGTCAACCCTTAGCAGTTAACCCTGTCTAGCTTCACACATGCACTATTTTACAATTTTTGGATGATAAAATCAATTTGTTTAAGTAAAAAAAATCATTTTTAATGGTTTTAAACTGTGTTTAAGATTTTCTAAAAAAATCATTTTTATGGTTAAAATGAATGGCTATTTTGATTAGCTTTTGAAAAAAAATCATTTCTGATAAAAGAGAGAGAAATACAAAGTCACTTTTTATAATTGTAAACAAACACACAATAGCTTCTGTTTTTCTTAAAAATATGTAGAAAATAATCTCTAGATTATTGGAACCCAATTCTAAGGTTTTTACCCGAGTCATGGTCAAGATCAGGAGGTGAGCAATTGCACAAACAATATTCAGTGGGATATTATGTGTTGACAATATCAATAAGCTTTTGCATGACTAAATATTTGTTGGTTTACTTTACGTATGTAAGTATATATCATGTTGTAGAATGGCCAAGTGATATCAAACCTTCACATTCTTGAATATTCAGTGGGAATTAAGGAAGAAAATAAATGTCAATGTGCATAGTGAGAAAGGGAGACATTTCTTTCACACTAAATTAGAAATTTATAAATAAGCAAATACAAGGCACCAAACGAGAATGAAAGATTAAATATACACGTATATAAATATCTAAATCACAAAATAAGTATTTGAATCATATAAAGACGAAATTTTATACAAAATAATAATCTATATACAATATAAGACTGGTGGGTTGCTACAGTAGTTTCTACAGTAAAGTTTCCGTAATCCATATTATCTATCTATATTTTTTCTGATTTAATCTGGCTACCGTAATCACGTGTATATAGTAATCACTGCTGTCTTTTGTCAAACAAAAATCACTGTTATCCAACAACAGCAAAAATCATTGTTGTACTGCTTCCTCGGGAGTCGTGTACTACTTTCCCATATTTTATTCTATAGCTGTATCCCTACCCCCAATGTGTGGTCAATTGGTCATTTTCCTGCACAAAAAACAATTGGTTATTTTTCTTCGGTTTTAATGTTATTATATTTTGAAGGGTCTTCGGTTATAATATGAGGTTGTGCTTATCAAAAAGCAAACATATGAAGTTAGGAAAGCAGAATGATTACCACCCTTTAATTTATTTTTGTAATGTTAATTTATTATAATAAATAATTATTTTATACAACAATAATTTATCTCTTTTTTTTCCATGGGTTTCTTCACCGGAGATAATCCTGTTCGAGGCATTATTGGGTCACATTGTGAGAGACTAGTCACTTCTGCATGACCCAACCCCATTGGTAATAGTTTATCTCTTTTACAATTAAATAAAAAGTATCGCATTAGTCATTACTTTTGTATATATGAGAAATCCCCTTCTCTTATTTTAGCAATATTTTTATTCATATATAAGAATAATTTCATTGTTTTTAATTTGAGAAGATTATACTTATATATAAGACATGTCTGCATTAAGATAAAAAAACTATTTATATATTACCAATAATTTTATAATATTTTTTAAAATATTTAATTTTTATGTTGCAAACTAAGATAGTATTTCAATAACTGAAATAGAATATTTTTATGAGATTAATTTATTAGTTGTTTATGTTTTTAAATAACTATTTTGAGTCTCTCTCCCACATGTATATTAATCAATGTTTCAACTTCTTAATATCATATGATAATAATTACTTTTATATTGGAATTATTCTCTTTTTATTTTTATTAATTTTAACTTTGAATTTTGATGCTGTCCCAATATTGTTTTATCATATTTTATAAGATGATTAATTTTTTATAACTAACCAATGTTTTAAAAATGTATTATATTGAATATGTATTTATACATATTAAATTAATTACTTAATTTTAATATATTTATTTTATTTTATATGACTTAATAAAAAAATAAAAAGGACCCCTACATGGCACGAGTACCTTTCTAGTAATATTTTATATCACAAGACAAATATTTTCATATACTTAAATAAAAACTTTACATAAAAATATATTAATATCTAAACCATATATATTACTAATATTTATATTATACACAATGAAAATTTTATATGCACAAAAGAGTATTAATATATAAATCACGAAAATAATATTTATATTTTATATCATCCATGAATCATATTTAAAAATGCTTACTTTTGTGAGTTAATAATATAAATACAAATTCTTAACTCGTGAATTCAATGAGTGTGATTCAGTTGACAATACACGCTAAGCTTGTTGGTGGAGGACCAATATTTGATCCCCACAAAACACGCCTTTCTGGAGGGGCGAAAAACTTTAAGTGTGATTAATTCCTAAACCAAATGATTAGTCCCATTACATTGGGTTGCAAAAAAAAAAAAGAATCTTTTTTTACATAAACAAACTTACTTTATTTCAATGAAAACTGTGTTTGCAATACAATTGGGAATACTCATAAAAATATGTAAGCTAACTAAAGAAATGACCACTCTTACTAATTTGTGATCAACCGTATTTGTTTGTCTCCAAATAAATTTTACTCTAAAGTCTGCTAAAATAAATAAAATAAAAAAAGTCGAGAAAGACAATGGTAAAAATACCAAAAACCAAAAAAAATTGCTTAACCCTTGCATAAACGGTAAACATACCAGTTCAATGGAACATCGAGGAACCCACACAGTCTTGTGGATAAATACAACACTCCTTGTTTGTTGGGTCGGGTAGGAGTGATAAAGACCGAAACACTAATGGATGGGGCAAGCAAAATTTTCCCATTCCCATTATTTCGAAACCGACAATGATTGTCTCACACTACTATAAACTATGGAGGGAGGGGAGGGAGATTAAAGTTTCCATTATGACCTAAAAACCTAAAGAAAAATGTTTTTTGAACACATTTTTTGACACAGACACGTATAATATATGGTTCATACTGTATGGATAATTTTTTTTTTCAAAAAAAAAGAAATTATTTTTATTTTTTTAGATTTTTTTAACTGATTATTATTTTTTTGTCATTAACCAGATAATGTGAACCATTAACCAGATAAGTAAACTTCGTTAACCAGATAAATAAATAGAACGTGAGTTTGGCATTCACCAGATAATGTGAACCATTAACCAGATAAGTGAACTTCGTTAACCAGATAAATAAATGGAATGTGTTAAGTTTCAGGGTTGACATTCACCAGATAATAAGAACTATTAACCAAATAAGTGAACTTCGTTAACCAGATAAATAAATGGAATGTGTTAAGTTTCAGGGTTGGCATTCACCAGATAATGTGAACCATTAACCAGATAAGTGAACTTCGTTAACCAGATAAAAAAAAAATTTGAAAAAAAAAATTTGAAAAAAAAAGTGGGATCCGTCTTTGTCTGAACACGTGTTAAATGCGATGCAGGCCAGATGTGTATCACTGGTGTGTTGCACGCTGTGTTCAATTAACAGCGTTGAAACTTAAATATGGTGGGCATATAAATTATGAAATTGAGAGGTATCATACTCATTAGAACACAATAAAGGTAAAAAAAAATCATCTCCATTTTACAAAACACGCTTACACTACGTTTCAACACTCAACTCAATCTGAAGACCCATTTTAGTCTTATTTAACCCGAAGAGTATCAGATTTGTTCGAGTCTAGGGATGAGTTAAGCCTAAAGAATTAGTTTAGTCAAAATTTAGAAGCGGGTTAGGGTCAAGTATAACACACCTCAACACTTAAGTGCGTGTTTGGATTCACTTTTTTTACAGGTAAAAGTGATTTCAGATTGATAAAATTTATTTTGACACATATTAGGTATGTGTTCGGTTCTACCGAGACAAAAATTGAATTTTGAATCAATTGATTTTGTAAATTTGATTTTTGTTAAAAGTGATTTGGACGTAAAATGATTTGTTTTCTGATATATTTAAGTAAAAATGAGTTGAACAATAAATTTGAGGTTAAAACTGTTTTCTCTTCATGGAAGCTCTAAATCTATGCTTCAAGTTAAAATATATTTTAGGGCTAAAATTGTTTTCTCTTCATGGAAGTCAAACAGTTAAATATGTGTCAAAAATCACTTTTATGATTCTGAAATCACTTTCACCTCTAAAAAAAAAGTGAATCCAAACACGCATTTGAGTGTTTGGCTTCCATTAAGAGAAAATATTTCTAGCCCCAAAATATATTGTAACTTAAAATTAGGAGGTTCTATAAATATAAAGTAATTTTAGTTCCAAATTTATTGTTCAACTCACTCTTACATTAATGTATTATGTATCCAAACATAAATCAATTTACGTCCAACTTACTTTTAACCAAAATCAATTTATTCAAAATTAATTTTCGTTAACATAGAACTAAACACACACAGAATATAAAATAAGAAAATTATACGATTAAATTGATCCATTTTTTCCTTCATGATCAATATAATTAAATCCATGAACACCCTATAATTTAGTCCAAATTTCAAGTTCGAAGCTTTTTTGAAAGGATTTGAAAAAAAAAATTGATAAAAATATAAACGGATTTCTTCAAATACATTTGATAGCTTCATACTTTTTATAAGTTTTTAAAATATGAACTCGATGGCTTTATAGTTATACTTTTCAAACAGTTAATTCTTCTATGTAACAATATGTTATACTCACATGCAACATGTTGTACTGGCTTGAAGAGGCTCGTGACTTTCAGGCCGCTGCTGTAGGTACGTCCTAATCAGACCACAGCGCATACACATGATGTACAGCTTCTATTAGTTTCGGAGAATTTTCAGCCACAATATCTACCAGATTGCATGCTTTTTTCGCTGGTCCCAATATCATCTTTTTGTCAAATTGTGCATTTTTTATTGAATAAAAAGGCTACAATATTAAATGTGGCGACGAACCAAAAGGCCCAAATAGAGAGGGCTCTTGAATGTTGGATGTGAACAGTAGCTGAGGTTGGTTGAGTCCATAGTTAATGCTTGAACTCACATCTTTTGGATCTCAAATTAATCCACAAAGAAACGTTGTCGGCTGGTCACCACACTGCAAGGTTATTCTAGCAAAAGTTGTTTTACTGGTTGCCCTAGCAAAAGCTAATAAGATATAGTTTTGCTTTGGTCATGAAATAAGTCTACAGTTTTGTTTTGAAAATTAATGGAAAAAAAATCAAGTTCTTGAGTTGTTTAATTTGATTAATTATTAATTATGTTGCCAACAATCAATATCTATTTATCTATATTCTATATACAAAATTGGTGATATTGTAAGATTTTCCAAAGTAAATTTGTTTATAAAGCGTATGTGTAAAGTTATGTCAACTCTTGATTTAATTTAATTTAAAATACATTATGATTTTATCCTAGTAATATTCAAAAGCAAATACTGTGGAATTTACAAACATGCCAAAAAAATTATCAAAAGAAGATTAATATATACCTTAGTACTTTCTTTACAAGCGACTTACTATCGGGATGTTGACCACCTATTCCTTCATGTCTTTCAACTAAAGTGTATTATGTTTGGGAAGGTTTTAAGCATTTTAGCCCCGTGTGATAGAGCTTATATTCAATCATTGTGTATGACAATGCCTTCCTATGCAGTTTCTTGGCTTCTTGAGCGTCATTGGGCAGAGTTACATTGATAAAATTTGGTTAGTAGGGGTCATCTATGGTTTGTCTGTGTCAATCTTTAGAATCACACATGGAGCCGATACGGATAACGGATCGGTTGTTGTCTGATGTACGTGTACTGGCAAGTTTGGATAGGACATTGGTGCGAGAGTTTTTTTTCTCTCTCAGAATGTGTCAGATTTCCACTTCTTTGAAGTGGAGTATCGGTTCTTTTACCGTTGATAGATATTTTTGCATTTAGGGTTCTCAAGAGTTTTCTGAGAAGTTTCTAGTTTTGTTTTCGTGGAGGCTTAGCCCCTTTTTGCCTACCCACCAAACAAATCATATTTTTATTATGGAAATGCTTCCAACAAATACAATTTCAAATTAGGACTTCACTCCCCTTAAATTTGTGTAATTGTTGCTTTGATTCATTGCAAATTTACGCTGGCACTCTTAATACTATGGTAAACAACCCAAATAAAAAACATAAGTACGATAATTTGGAAAAATAGGAAAAGAAAATGTTGAATATTATTAGGAACAAAAGGAGAAGAAGGATGTTGTAGTTGTGACATGGCAAAAATCACTATCCTAAAAGCAAATTTCGGTAGACCTCTGGTACAACCCAATTTCCGATTTGCTCCCTAAAGTTTTCACAACACCGTGTCTAGATCCGTGCACTCGAGGCCAAACACGTTGGAACTTCACAAACAATACCCAAAATAAGAATTACCAAGAGGAAGATTAAGTTTTTTCTATCCACCAAACTCATATATGCAAGCATTTTATATATGTTTGGTTATGTCTTGTCTCGTGGCTATATCTTCCATGCATTAAAAAGATGAAATCAAGTTATAATAAAAATTCAAAGAACAAGAGTTTATGGCAATCAATTAGATCGGTTACAAGTTTTTAATGTAGGAATAAAATACTCATTTGGTATTGAAGTATTAATTTAATTGTTATTGAATAAGAAACCAACGGTAATTTGTATTAACATATTGTGATTGTTATAAAAAAAAATAGAAACTGACACATGATATCCCATTATATCCACAATGCCCCACTAATGGCAAACAAGACGAAGACAAAATTTTGGGTAAGGAAATGTTTTTTTCGTGCTTAAGTGTTAATATCTTGAGGATTAAATTAACATGTAGTGAGGTGAGACAACACCTTATGTACTAGAAGTGAATTACCCTTGAACTAAAAGGACTTAAGGCGAGACCCTCACAACACACACTTTTACCTTTAAGATTGTGATAGCTCCGCGATAAAAATATTTGCACAACAATTAAGGTTTTTATATACCTTAAGTTGCTCATGAGTGCTCTAGAAAGATTGCCTAAGTCTTTCATAGAAGGTTGTCTATGCCTTCACACTCACGTATGTAGGTATATCAAGTGCGTCTCTATAGCACCATCCGCATTATGGATTATGTATCTATATTAAGAGCTCATGACTCAACCTCACAATAAGCACTATCGCACGCAATAGAGATGAGAAGTGTAGTGCATAGGAGTATTCATATGAATAAAAAAACGTATCCAGGACAACTTTTCTGGAAGATCCTTTTGTAAAAGGACATGTAAGATTTTTCTCACTTTTCACATATTCAAGTGAGATAACACAATTTTAATCAGATGTTTGGCAATATTGTGTCTCATACATATATAGCTTCTCTTATCAGAATAAACATTATTCTCAACCACACCAATTGTAAGTTTAAAATAATAAACTCACACTTCATATTAAAATTTTAAAGGTCTACTTAGATTAATACTAAGTGGTAACATTTCCATTAGGATAAAAATCAGCAATAGATTTATTCTCATTTGAATCAAATCCAATTACTATAATTGTATCCTTATAATACAATGGATACTTTGCTTATCAAAAAAAAAAAAATACAATGGATACTTCACTATATGCAATACCATAATCTACAATATCTCTCAAAGTGCCACAAAAATATTTTTACGCTAAATTCACTACTCGGCGACATCACCCCCACTAGGGATAAAAATAAATCTACTTTTAGATTCATTCTAATATGGATCAAATATAACTAATATTTTTATCCACCATATAAAATACCATAGCTCACACTGGTATCTCTAAATATTTCACGAGTCCACAAAATAATTTTTACAATAAACTCATCAAATTTCTTAAATATAACAAACTTTCAATAATTTATAAATACTCGGTGCTAAAAATAAAGCATACTCAATGATATTTAACTCCAAGTGGTCAAAATTATTAAGAAGTTTCTCAAAATATCATTCTAGTAATAGTATCATACTACCACCCTTTTATATGATTTTACACCTAAAATTGCATTTGCTTCACCCATGCATATCATGTACATATTTCCATAAATTTCTCAATAATGTCTCATAACAATATGATCCAAGAGTAAAATAAACTATGACATTTCATAGTAAAACTCCTCAAATTATGGTACACATACACGCATGTCAATATAAAATCTCAAAATATAAAAATTGAACACCACAATATAAAGGCAACGCACAAGCTAAATGACAACAGAGTCATTTGGCATAAAATATTTAACGCAATTTTTTTTATCTTATAAGAAAAAAACTGCAATAAGTGACACTAGAGCCACCATAGAAGCTTAAACTTTCTATGGTAGATCAATTAACCCATGATATCAAGCACACATTGATCTTTAAGAACATCGTTTAGGTCACTGAGCAATCAGCTTAGTGGCATATCACAACAAATTTATTTGTGTTGGGCTTGTGTGGCACTATGCTTGGCCCATTTGTACTGTGTGTTTCAGTCTGGCCCATGTGGGTTTGTTCCTTTTATCTCTCGGGTAGTGTTTTAGTTGATAACAGTATTTGTTAACAGTTTGTTAATTCTGTTATTTTCTGTTGCTTTAGCTATTATGTGAGTTAGTTATCTGGCTGTTATATAAAGCCTCATTAGGTCTTTGTGTGAGGTCAAGGTTTTCATTGATTCACTGTATTTTCTGAGAGAAAAGAAAGAGAGACTGAGAGCTAAACACTTGTGAGAGTGTAGGGAGGAGAAAATCGCTGAGAGTAGAACAAGGTTCTGTTGTGATGGCTCCTTGCATGTACATTCTCCACTGATAGTGATCTTTGAGCTTGGATTCAGTCCCCCAGACGTAGGAGTTGTTTGCTCCGAACTGGGTTACCAATCTTGGTGTTGATTCTTCTTTAAATCTTCTCTTTTACAATTCTGTTTCAATCTTGCAGGTGCTATAGCATCTGCTATACAGCACTGATTGTTTTACTGCATTGTTTTGATTTGTGCGCATGCTTAAGGATCTTGTTATTTCATCGATTGCATTGGTACTGCTCTATTGTTGTTCTTTGTCTTGCAGATTAACAAGTCCATTAATCGATCTTGGTCATAACAACTGGTATCAGAGCCAGTTGCAGACCTTGAAGGAGATGGCATCAACCAAGTATGATGTGGAGAAATTCACAGGCAAGAATGACTTTGGCTTATGGAGGCTCAAGATGAAAGCCTTGTTAGTGCAACAAGGGCTCGGTGAGGCACTTGCTGGTGAAGATAAATTGCCAGCAACTCTTACAGCAAGTGAGAAGAATGAACTCATGGAGAAAGCCCACAACTCCTTGATTCTCAGCCTTGGTGACAAGCCTCTGCGAGAAGTGTCAAAGGAGAAGACAGCATCAACTATTTGGCTCAAGCTTGAGACCTTGTACATGACCAAATCATTAGCCAACCGGTTATACCTCAAGCAAAGGCTTTACACCTTCAAGATGCAATCTGGCAGATCTGTGGAAGAACATATAGATGAGTTCAACAAGATCATTCTTGATCTTGAGAACATTGATGTCAAGATCGATGATGAAGACCAAGCTTTACTCCTGGTTAGTTCTCTGCCCAGTCATTATGAAAACCTAAGTGATACTCTTGTCTATGGAAAGGACACTTTGTCTTTAGATGATGTGCAATATGCACTTATATCTAAAGAACTGAAAAGAAGGTCAGAAGCAAGTGGTGATCAAAATGGGGAAGGGTTGTTCATAAAGGGGAAATCTGAGAAGAAAGGAAACAAGCAGAAGAACAAGTTCAAGGCAAAAGACAAGTCAAAGCTGAAATGTTTTCAATGCAAGAAAGAAGGCCATTTCAAAAGGGATTGTCCTGAGTTGAAGAATGTTAAGAAGAAATCTGGAAAAGGTAAAGATGCTGGAACAGTTTCTGTTGCAGAGGAATGCTACCATGATGCTGATGTGTTAATGGCCACAACATCCATTAATAAAGACCATTGGGTGCTTGATTCGGGTTGTTCATTTCATATGACCCTTAACAAGGAATGGTTGTTTGGATATAGAGATATCAATGGAGGGAAAGTAGTTATGGGAAATGACACTGTGTGCAAGATTGTTGGCATGGGTTCCATTAGGCTCAAGATTGAAGATGGGACAGAGAAAGTTCTTGGCTGTGTGAGATTTGTTCCTGGTTTAAAGAGAAATCTGATTTCTCTTGGTATGCTAGAAGAATCGGGTTGCTGTTATAATGCTGAGAATGGAATGCTCAAAGTAACAAAAGGTTCATGTGTTGTGATGAAAGGTTACAGGGAGCATGGAATATACATTCTAAAAGGGCATGCAATCACTGGGAATGCTGCCTCGGTTACTGCCAGCACTGATAAAACCAGTTTGTGGCATCAAAGGCTTGGTCATATAAGCCTAAGAGGATTGAAATTGCTTAGTAAAAGTGGGGTGCTTGGTGGAGACAGCATTGGTGACCTGAAATTCTGTGAACACTGCATATATGGCAAGATGCATAGGGTCAAATTCTCCATGGGACAGCATACCACAGAAGGACCACTTGATTACATTCACAGTGACCTTTGGGGGACTGCCAAGGTTCCATCTCATGGAGGTAACAGGTATTTCATATCCTTTCTTGATGATTATAGTAGGAAAGTGTGGATTTATCTTTTAAAAACAAAAGATGAAGCTTTTAAAACTTTTAAGGAATGGAAAATACTTGTTGAAACTCAAACTAGTAGGAAAGTTAAAAACCTAAGAACTGATAATGGCCTTGAATTTTGTGGAAATGAGTTCACTAACTTTTGTAAGACTAATGGCATTAATAGGCACAAGACTGTTAGGCATACACCACAACAAAATGGTTTAGCTGAAAGAATGAATAGAACTTTGCTTGAAAGAATGAGATGCCTTTTGTGTAATGCTGGTATGCCTATTAAGTTTTGGGGGGAGGCTATGAATACTGCATGTTATTTGATTAACTTGTCCCCTTCTACTGCTATTAATCTTATAACACCTCAAGAAATGTGGTCTGATAAATTGGCTAATTACCATCATTTAAAGGTGTTTGGTTGTGTTGCTTATTTTCATGTTAATGAGGGTAAACTTGTCCCAAGGGCAAAGAAATGTTTCTTTGTTGGCTACCCTACAGGTATTAAAGGTGTCAAGATTTGGTGTCCATAAGAAGGAAAGTGCATCATCAGTATAGATGTCAAATTCCAAGAAGATGAATTGTTCAAGGCTCATAGGACTCCTGAAGATCTATCTAAAGATCTGAGAGACTTGGAGAGATTTGAACTTGAGGTGGAGCACCAGAGGACAGGTACTACTGCAGCACCAGAACCGAATGTTGCAGTGCCAGAAACAGATGCCATGGCACCTGAAGATGCAGATTCTGCAGAAGAATCAGAAACAGAACAGGAAGAACAGCCACCTGGGCATCACGATTTGCAAGGTTACATGCTATCAAGGGATAGGGAAAGAAGAGACATAAGAGAACCTCAAAGATTTGGCTATGCTGACATGATTAGCTATGCTTTTCAAGTTGCAGAACAGTTGGACAGTGATGAGCCAGTTAACTTTCAAGATGTTGTCAAAGGCAAGGACAACCAGAAATGGATGCTTGCGATGACTGAAGAACTGCAATCCTTAGAGAAAAACAGAACCTGGGTTCTAATTCCTAAGCCTAAAGGGACTAGAATTGTTGGAAGCAAATGGATTTATAATGTAGCGACCGAAAAATCCGGAGGGATTTATTCGAGTTTAATGGAGCCGCCACCAATAATTTATTTTTTGAAGGAAAAATATTGGAAAAAACCTTTTTTTTTGAAGAAAAATGGTCCTTGAGACCGGATTTGGGTTCGGGAGTCGATTATGCGTAGGGAAGGTATTAGCACCCCACGACATCCTTTCGAAAAAGGTTACCTCTAACTAATTGTGCAAAATTTATTAACTTCTAAAAAAAATATTTATTTCCCTTTTATTTAAAAAAAAATTAACCAAGATAAAAAAAAAGAGGACTTAATAAAAGTCGTTTATTTTTGCGCTTGACAGGAGTGGGCTCCTGCTCCTACGTATCTCCGGGTGCAGTGGAGAAATCAAAGGCTACGTAGTTCTTGGGTAGAAAATAGTTGTGTGTTGGTTGATTTTAATTGTATATTTTTTGATGAAAAAAAAGGTAGGTTTTGTAGGGACCAAACAAGAAGCAATCAAGAGTAGCCTTCATTAATAACCTTTTTTGTTTATAAAATTAACGGTGTTCGTAATGATCAAACGGGAAGCAATCTCGAGTGGTCATTACTAGTAAAAACTTAATTTTATTTTTATGAAGAATATAAGTTTTCATGGGGACCAAACAAGAAGCAATCAAGAGTGGTCCTCACTAATAACCCATTTTTATTTAGAAAATTAAGATATTTGTAATGACTAAACGGGAAGCAATCTCGAGTAATAATCACTAGTAAATTAATTTTCATGATTTTTATCATGTGATTTTCAAGGGAAATAGGGTCTCAAAATTTGTATGTGAAATTTAGTTGAGTGAAAATGTACGTGTTTGGCTAGTAAAAAATGTGTTCATGTTTATTAAATAGATAAAAAAAACAAAATTAAAATTGACAAATGGACATATAAATTGATCTAGGAGAACAAGACAAAATAAACACGTTCAGCTTGGCAAATGGCAAATAGGCTACGAGCCCAACGACACAATATCACACCAAATGAAAACAAAAGAGAGACCTAGAAATTTCTATTAAGTGGGAAAAGAATTAGGGGAGGCGAGCAGTAGAGCTAAAAAGAAAGCAAGGCAAAGAAGAAAAAAAAATTCAAAATGGGTCAGTGAAAACAAATGGGCTACGAGCCCACAAAGCAAAAAGACAAGGAGCAGCAGGTCTAGAATCTTCTGCCAAGTTGAAATGAAAGAAAAAAAAGAAAACAGGGAAAGAGAAAGATGAGGCGCAGAGGGAGAAAGAGAGTTGATGAGAGAGAAAGAGAGAGGGGAAGACGAGAAGAAGAAGGGGAAAGGGAGGGCGCGGCCGCCGCGGGCCAGCCATTGGCCGCGCGCGGCCGCGATCGAGAAGGAGAGGGGAAGAGGAAGTGAGAGAAATCGAGGGAGAGGGAGGGGGATCGTGGTGGAGAGAGAGAGAGAAGGAGGGAGATGGTGGTGGAGAGGGAGAAAGAAAGGGAGAGGGATGGAGACTGAAAGGAGAAACGGAGGGGTGGCCGGTGCGCGCCGTCCTCGGCCGCACACGGCCGCGAGCGTCACGGTGGACGATGGCTTCCCCCCTTTCTTCAACAAGTTCTCTTTTTTTTTACCATTTTTGAGCTTCCAATTCTTGTTCCACTTTTTAGCTCTCTGATTTTTCTCTGTTCGGTTTTATTGCTGTTTGGTTTTGTTCTGCAAAGCCTATGCTAACAGACTATGGACATGGCAAATTACGACATTTTGGGATTAAAGCAGAGCACAGGAATTGGTTTAGCGGACTACCTGAGTGGGTGTGGCTGCTGAGGAAGGTGACGACCTGGTTTTTCTCCTCTCTTCTCTACTTCTGCAATTCTTTTATCACTACTGTCCCGTTGTTTTTTTGTGTGTTTGAAACTGAGTTGAATTAGGACTCCAATGTGGAGCCTCTAACTCTTTGCTGGGTGGTAAAAAGATTTCAAAAAAATCCTCCCGAAAATCCTCCTTTCTTCTGTGAATTGAGGTTGCCTTTATAGAGGATGAGGACTTTTGTGTTAAGCTGGTTTTTTATTCGTCGTTTCTTTTTCTTGATCAGTCAAAATCTACAATTTTGCTTCATCCCATTTTTCCTATTTTGATGTTCTATGGCTCTGTTCTAGGATGGTTGCATCCCCCAAACCCTGTTGTATGCACGTTTTGACTTTGCTTTCTTTTATTTTTGTCTAACTGGCAGAGTCCTTTTTGCTCCTATCAGGTTGAGGTTTTCTTTCCTAGCTTTGGGTGGTCTTCTCAATGGAGAAATAAAGCTTGAGAGGCTAGCTCAGCAGGGTGGGTGGCTCAGAAGAGGAGAATTTGTCTTCTTCTCGTTGTCAAAGCATCATGAACTCGTCTTATTTTATCTTTTTTTTGTTGGTCCCTACAATTGTGGAATAACTCATTCTGATTTCCTGTAATTCTGTTTTGGGCTGGATTTGTACTTATTGGATTTATTGGACAAGTAATGGACATTATGGGCTGTTTGTTTGTATTTTTCTGTAAGGGATATGGTTAACATTTTTGGACTTATACTTGTGGTTGTAATCTATAACAAAAAGGCCAGCCATTGTACCTCCTTTTTATTTATTGCAATTGGGCTAAAATTAGCCCAAATGATTAACAAAAATGAACCTGAAATGTGTTGTTAAAAATAAAGTAAAAACAATAATAAAAATAAATTACAGGAGGTAAGTGGACAAAATTAGGGTATAACAGCTGCCCCTCTTTAGTTATATTTTATTGAAAAATGTGAATAACAAAGGTTTTCATATTTTCGTCATAAAATAGAAGTAAAAATAAAGACACTAATTTTGTCCCGAACCAGGATAGACAAGGGATGGGGTGAGGAATGACAGTGAAGGATTGACGCTTGGTGCGGTTATCGAAAAGCAATAAAGAAGGGTCACCGCTAGGTCGGGTACTGACGCGGTGGTAGGAAAGCAAAAATGAGGGATTAACGCTTGACGCGTTTATTGGAAAGCCATAAAGAAAGGTCACCGCCAGGTCGGGTACTGACGCGGTGATCGAAAAAGCAGTAATGAGTGATTAACGCTTGGCGCGTTTATCAGAAAACTATAAAGAAGGGTTACTGCCAGGTCGGGTACTGACGCGGTGATTGGAAAGCAATAACGAGGGTTCGACGTCAAATAAGGTATTGACGCGTCGATGGGAAGCAATAAAGAAGGATCGCCGCCAGGTCGGGTACTGACACGATGATCGGAAGGTTCGACGCCAAGTAGGGTATTGACGTGTCGATGGAAAGCAATAAAGAAGGATCAACATCAGGTCCGGAACTGATATGTTGGTCAAAAAGCAATAATGAGGGACTACCGCCAGGTCGGGTACTGACGCGGTAATCTTAAGCAATAGAAAGGGGTGATGCTCAACGCGTTTATCAGAAAACTATAAAGAAGGATCTCCGCCAGGTCGGGTACTGACGCGGTGATCGGAAAACAATAAAGAGTGAGCGATACTTGGCGTGTCGCTCAGAAAGCAAAATAAAGGACCAATGCTAGGCGCATTGTCTGTAAACGAGAGTGAAGGGTCAAAAATTGGTGCGCGGACCAGGTGTAATAAAACGGCTAAAAGGTAGTGACATGAAGATGATGCACTAATATGGTATGTGATGCATGTATGCAATGCAATTATTATTTTTACTGATTCCTCATCCCGTGTGATCTCTAGTGTTTAAAGATATGGGACAGACTGAGATTCATCGGATTTAGTCATGCTATGCCTTCGACTGGGAGGGAGCGCGAGTTATTGATGCAGCGCTAGTTGCTTTTTAAAGGTAATCCCTTTGCCTTTTGAAACTTATTTGTTGAGATTTGGCGTTTCCTATGATTCTTAAGATGTATATAATAACGGTAATGTTTTTCCATATCGTCACATGCTTCACAATTCAGTGCCTATTATCATAAAATAACATTTTGAAATACAAGAACAGAGGTGTTTGGTATTCAAAAGAAGAGTTATGTGTACAAGGACTGAAGTTACACAGACTTGAAAATACATCAAGAAAAATGCAGGAAGGAGAAAAAACAAAGAAAGACAATAACTAAGCAGATATTTTATAGCTTGTGTCTTTGTAGGAACAAATGCCAGCTTCCCATATCCATAACTTTGATTACTCATTACTCTACTACAGAATTGCCCCAGTTGGGTAAGAGCCCCTTAATGTATCAGCCTTCTTCAATATCCAATTTTAGACCCTAACTTCTGCTTGGATTGCTCTTTCAATTTTTCAATCTAACGGGTCGCTCTAATTTTTGCCTAGGTCGCCCTTTCAGGTTTTCAACCTAGCGAGCTCACATTTGCTTGGCTTTTCATATGTTTTTTTTTCTTTTTTAGGCATAATATTTTTTTTACTGCATCAGAGTTCACTGGGAGTGGGAGATCTTCACCGTTCATCCTTGTGAGGATTAAGGCTCCTCCAGAAAAAGCTTTTTTCACAATATACGGGCCTTCATAATTCGGAGTCCATTTTCCACGAGAATCCTTTTGGATGGGCAAAATCTTCTTGAGTACTAGGTCTCCTTCTTGGAATTCACGAGGGCGAACTTTCTTTTCGTAAACCCTCTTCATCCTGTGCTGATATAGCTGTCCATGACATAAGGCCATCACTCTCTTTTCTTCAATGAGATTCAATTGATCCATCCGAGCCTGAACCCATTCTGCCTCTTCTAGTTTTGTCTCCATCAATACCCTTAACGAGGGGATCTCGACTTCAATGGGGAGCACTGCTTCCATTCCATATACCAGCGAGAAAGGGGTTGCCCCGGTTGAGGTGCGAACCGAAGTTCGATAACCGTGCAAGGCAAAAGGGAGCATTTCGTGCCAGTCTCTACGTTACCACCATCTTTTGGACAATCTTCTTGATGTTCTTATTCGCAGCTTCAACTGCCCCATTCATCTTTGGGCGGTACGGTGAGGAATTATGATGTTGGATCTTGAAGTCATTACACAGCTCCTTCATCATCTTGTTGTTCAAGTTAGTCCCGTTATCAGTGATGATCTTATTTGGCAAACCATAGCGGCAGATCAAATCTCTCTTGATGAATTTGACAACCACATTTTTTGTCACACTCACATATGAAGCCGCTTCAACCCATTTAGTGAAATAGTCGATTGCGACGAGAATGAAACGATGTCCATTGGATGTCTTAGGTTCAATGGGTCCAATGACATCCAATCCCCACATTGAGAAAGGCCATGGTGCTGTTAAGATGTTCAAAGAGACTGGTGGCACATGGATATTATCGGCGTAAATCTGACATTTGTGGCATTTCTTCACATAATTGAAACAGTCAGTCTCCATAGACAACCAATAGTAGCCAGCCCTCAAGATTTTTCTTGCCATTGCATGCCCATTTGCGTGAGTCCCAAAGGAACCTTCATGAACCTCTCGCATAATCTTTTCCGCCTCGCCTTATCAACACACCGAGAAGTACCATGTCATGGTTTCTCTTATAAAGCACTTCGCCGCTTAGAAAGAATCCCATTGCCAACCGCCTTAATGCCCTTTTATCATTCTCTCGAGACATTAGGAGGATATTCTCTACTTGTGATGTATCGTTTGATGTCGTAATACCAGGGTTTTCCATCGCTCTCCTTCTATTGCTAGGCGGTGTCTTGGCCGTGATTCTCGTATTTTTATGAGCGGTAGGCTCTCCTCATCGATTTTGAACATTGATGATAGAGTAGCTAAAGCGTCAGCGAGCTGATTATCTTCATGCGGAATGTGATGGAAGGTGACTTCATCAAACTGCTCCATCAATTCTTTGATGTGATTGTGGTAAGGGACTACTTTGGAATCCCTCGTTTCCCATTCGCCTTTTAACTGATGGATAACCAAAGCCGAGTCTCCATATACTTCGAGAATTTTGACCTTCGATTCAATGGCCGCCTGAATGCCCATGGTGCATGCCTCATATTCCGCCATATTGTTTATACAATCGAAACACAATCTCGCAGTAAATGGGATGAAATGATTTTCTGGGGAAATCAGCACAGCTCCAATCCCATGTCCCAATGCATTAGAGGCACCATCAAACAACAAGATCCATTTTTCATCGTCAGGGGTTTCTTTTCCTTCAAATAAGGCCATTATGTCTTCGTCTGGGAAATCACACTGCATTGACTGATAGTCTTCCACAGGTTGATGAGCCAAATATTCAGCTAAGGTACTGCCTTTAATTGCTTTTTGGGTGACATACACAATATCATACTCAGATAACAACATTTGCCAACGAGCAATTCTTCCTGTGAGAGCAGGTTTTTCAAAAATATACTTGATCGAATCCATTTTGGACACCAAACAGGTTGTATGGGATAACATATATTGTCTCAAACGATGTGCGGCCCAGGTTAACGCGCAACACGTTCGTTCTAACAATGAATACCTCGTCTCGCAACTAGTGAATTTCTTGCTCAAGTAGTAAATGGCATGCTCATTCTTACCAGATTCATCATGTTGTCCTAGCACACAACCCATTGATTCATCCAATACTGTTAAGTACATGATGAGGGGCCTCCCTGGCACAGGGGGTACCAAAACCGGTGGATCTTGTAAGTACTATTTGATTTTCTCAAAAGCTTTCTGGCAATTGTCGTTCCATTTGGTTTCCTGATTCTTACACAGCAGCTTGAAAATTGGCTCACAAGTAGCGATTAGTCGATATAAACCTGGCGATGTAGTTCGATCTTCCTAAGAATCCACGAACTTCTTTTTCGGTGAGAGTCGGCATTTCGAGGATTGCTTTTACTTTGGCGGATCAACTTCTATTCCCTTCGCTAACTATAAACCCTAGCGACTTGCACGACCTTACACCAAAACTACACTTAGCCGGGTTTAACCGAGTTTATACTTCCTCGATCGCCAAAAAGTTTTTGTAGGTTAATGGCATGACCTTCCTCTGTTTTGGACTTTACAATCATGGCATCCACATAGACCTCTAACTCTTTGTGCATCATGTGATGGAACAAGTCCACCATTGCTCTTTGGTATGTTGCCAAAGATTTCTTAATCCAAACGGCATTACTTTGTAACAGAAAGTTCCCCATAAAGTGATAAATGTGGTTTTTTCCATATCTTCGGGAGCCATCTTGATTTGATTATAGCCAGAATATCCATCCATGCATAAGAGAAGACAGAGTGTTGAGCTGTGCTATCTACCAAGACATCAATATGTGGCAAAGGGAAGTCATCCTTAGGGCTGGCCCTGTTTAGATCTCTATAGTCAACACACATTCGGACCTTTCCGTCTTTCTTTGGGACTGGAACAATATTAGCCACCCATTGAGGGTATTTTGCTACAGCCAGAAAACCGGCGTCGAACTGTTTTTTTACCTCATCTCTAATCTTGAGTGACATCTCCGGCTTCATCCTTCTCAGCTTCTGCTTGACCGGTGGGCACTCGGGTTTTAATGGTAATTTGTGCTCGACTATGCTATTATCTAATCCAGGCATATCTCGGTATGTCCACGCGAAAACATCCGCATATTCAAATAGGAGTTTAACCAATTTTTCTCGTTCACCGCTTTTCATTGTGGTTCCAATTTTAACTTCTTTCTTGTCGTTTTCAGTGCCCAGATTGATTGTTTCAGTTTCTTCCTCGTGGGGTTGAATCACTTTAGCTTCTTGTTCCACCAACTTCATTAATTCAGGAGGGGTACCCAATTGTCCTCATTATCTTCCTCAGTATGATTAATGGGGTATTCAAAATTATAGTATGAGTTACTGGCATCGTTATTTTCAAAGACAATGTTTTTGGATCTGCATTAGTTAAAAATAACGAAATGAAAAAGCGGAAAAAGATGAAGAGAGATGGAAAAGATGGAAAAGGAAAGAAAAGAGAAATGATTGGAAAATTCAAAGTGCATTTTATTGATAATGGTACTGAAATGAAACATGTGCGCCCTTTTGACAATAAATTATTCTAAAGCCTTGGGCAGAGCAATAGAATTTGCATTACATAATTACTTTGAATCAAAGATCACGGGAAACTCAACGATCTCCCAATTTCCAAGTTCTTCATTCGGCGAGCAAGGGCAGACAAGGTTGACATTGTCGTTTTCTGCACTGCGATCGTCCTTGATAGCTGCTATCTGATTCGGATTCAATATTCCTGCACTCCGAAAGCTTTGGCTGATGTCACAGATGGGGATACTCTCATCTTTTGGCTCCCTGCCTTCCAGTCTAGCTATCCTCTTTTCTTTTCTTTCTTTGGCAATTCTCTTTTGTCAAATCATAGGTTCAGATCCCAACCTATATCCGCTTCGTTATCCTGGAAGTTCTACCAAAGATCACGATCCCTTGTTCATATCTTCCCAATCCACATCCAACCTGATACCCTCCTTTCATCATAACTTTAGCGATCATCATGGAGGTTTCAGACAGCTTTGGTTTCTTCATTAGGACTCCTTCTCCCGCGGAGGTGGCATTCGCAATCTCTAACGTTTGAAAAGACGTCTCAAGAGCTTCTTCTGTAGCATCAATATAGCGCGTGGAGGATGGCTTACTTACTAGCATCTCTTCTTCACCAGAGACAGTCACCAACTTATTATCCATTGAAAATTTCAGCTTTTGGTGTAAGGTTGAAGGCACAACTCCAGCTGAATGGATCCATGGTCTTCCAAGGAGGCAGCTGTATGCTGGTACGATTTCCATCACCTGAAAGACTACCTCAAATGTGCGAGGGCCGACTTGTATAGGTAGCTTGATTTCTCCAATAACCTCTCTTCTAGACCCATCGAAGGCTCTTACCACCATGGTGCTGGGCTTCATATATGATCCGTCAATGCATAACTTTGCCAAGGTAGATTTTGGCATAACATTTAGAGATGACCCATTATCGACGAGTACCCTAGCAAGGATATAGTCTCCACACTTCACAGAGATGTGCAATGCTTTGTTATGCCCGTTCCTTCAACTGGAATTTGTTCATCAGTGAAGGTAAGGTAATTACTAGCAACAATATTACCCACAATCCCGTCGAATTGGTTCACCGTGATGTCATGGGTGACATGAGCTTCATTTAGCACTTTCATCAACGATTCCTTATGGCGCTCAGAATTCAGTAGCAGCGATAACACGGATATTTTTGCAGGAGTATGATTCAACTGATCCACCACCTTGTATTCACTCTGCTTCATAAATTTCAGGAATTCACAAATCTCTTCTTCAGATACTGCTTTCTTGTTTTCTTCTGCTTTCTTTGCCTTATTACCCATATCTTTATCAATGGATTCCTCTTCTTTATCTTTTCCCTTGCGAGCTTTGTCCATGGGTCCGATAGGGGTATAAATTCGTCCACTTCGGGTCATTCCACCGATTCCCGAGATGTTAGTGATAGCAGGATTGCCAGATCCAGATGCCGCCTTTAACTGGTCATCCCCTAAATTGTCCACAAAGACCTTCATACTGTAATCCCATGGCATTGCATTAGCGTTCTTGAAAGGGAAAGGAGTTGGTACATGAATAGTTATCGGTTTAGGCACGCCTCGAACTGACTTGTTATAACAAATCTCCAATGGTTTTGGGAAGGTCGTGCTTTTATCTTCATTTGACTGAAGGGTTAATATGTTTTAATCTTTCTTCACACAACCTACCTGTATCAAGTGTCTGTCTAACAATTCTTGGAGAATTTGCCTGAATTCCTCGCATTCCTCTATGCAATGACTGTCATCATGATGCAAGCTACATAAGTCCCTCTCATCGTATTTCATCTCAATTATACCGAACTCGCAGAGTTTGGCATAAATGATCTTCAAGGGAGTACGAACATCCTCCACTTTCATTATCAAGGGCTGATCCCTAAACTCTTCAATAATGGCGTTAACTGCTGAACCTCCATGACCTGGAAGGGGATTATTACCCACATTAGGTCCATCATCCTTAAAACTCAACCATTTGGCATTGATCAGATCTTGAACCACGTACTTCAAAGCTTTGCAATTTTCAGTTGTGTGACCCTCTTTGCATGAAACTCACACTTGGCATTTGGGTCATACCTCTTGGGAAGCGGAGGTTGGAGTGGTTTCATTGAGCGTGGAGAGATCAAGGAGTTCTTGATTAGGTGCTGGAACAACCAGTATAGGTCATGGGAATAGGATCAAATTGCTTTCTTTTCTTGGTCATTTGGTTGTTTCTGGTTTTGGTTCGGTTGGGTGGGAGCAACTGGCTGTGCTTGTGTTTGAATGGGAGAAGGTGGTCGAAAGGGCATCATTGGTTGGTTTGGCCGGGGGGTAGGATTATGAGAGGCGGCGACAATGTATGGAGGTGGGAAGTAGGGGTATGGAAAAGGATGTGGGAAATTGGTAAAGAATTGGGGTGGTTTTCCTTGTGCTTGTCCTCCCGGGCTCGTCATCACAGCATTGGTTTCCCCTTCTTTCTTCTTTACGAAGTTTGTTGGGGGTCTCTTGATATTACTAGTTCCAGCAAAACTTTGGGCAATCTTTCCATTTCTCATTCCTCCTTCAACTCTTTCACCTACGATGACCATATCTCTGAAAAGTTTGAGGATACACTTAGATCATTTTGTCATAGAAGGGTGATTGAAGAGTATCCATGAACATGGCCACCATTTCTTTTTCAATCGAGGCGGTTCCACTTGGTCGCCAATCCTCTCCATCGTTGGGCATATTCCTTGAAAGTCTCATTGTCTCTTTTTGCCATGTTTTGCAATCGCATTCGTCAGAGCCATATGAATGTTATACTTATCTTGCTTCAAAAGGCATCCGCCAAATCTTTCCAAAGAATAATATGAGATCGCTCAAGGTGTGTATACCAACTCGACGCTGCCCCTGTTAAACTATCCTGGAAGAAGTGAATCAGAAGTTTGTCATCATGTGCATAGGACGCCATCTTCCTACAGTACATGGTCAAATGGCTTTTCGGGCAAGTTGTCCCTTTATACTTGTCGAAGTCCGGCACCTTAAACTTCGGTGGTACAACCACATCCGGTACGAGACAAAGATCTGAAGCGATACTTGAACCGAGATAGCTTACTCCTTCTACAACTCTTAGCCTATCTTTGAGGATTTGTAACTTCGTATCAGACCACTGATTCCCAACTGGGATGCTCAGATTGGGTCCTCCCATAGCTGGAGACCAGGCAATGCGGTTAGTCTGGGGATTCAGCGGATTTCCTTGAATATAATAGGGGTAACCAAATGGTCGGGGATTCACCATGGGGGCCACTACGGGCATACTGACTCCTTGAGTATTCCCGACATGAGATGGTGCATAACCAGGTGGAAAGGTGTATGTCATGAAGCCAGGAGTTGAGCTTTGAACTGGTGTGGTTTCAGTACCGGAGCCGGATCCTTGAGCCACATCTTACACAACAAGTGCTTGGGAATCAGCTTCCGCAGAGTTATTGTTAGCACCTGGCGGTGTGTAACCGGGCGGGAGACCAAATAGTGGGAACTGTTGTGCCTGTGGGCCTTGGGGGTTATGGTTTGTAGTATCATCATTGGCCATAGGTGGCGTGTAACCAGGCGGGAGTCCGTAAAGTGGGAACTGTGGTACTTGATTTTGAGGGTTGCTAACTGGTGAATGTGTAGGACCCTGTGGGTAAATTGCAAAAGGTACCATCATCCCTTGAGTATTGAGACCATATTGCAACTGCATAGGATCAAAGCCAAGTGGGTGGGAAGGTGTAGCTTGACTTTCATCATTCACTGCTGGAGAAGCCCCATCTGCAGCCTTCTCTTTGTTTAGGGATTGCAGAAGCTCCAAAACTTTGGTCATCTGTTCCTTCAGCTGGTTGACGTCCTCTTTCACCTCTTGGTCATCCATGATCTTTGATTGAGAGCGAGTTCGATAAGGGTGTCGAGGAACCAGTTTGTTTGATTATTTTCTGAGTGATTAAAAAAAATGATATGAGTATGTAAGAAAGAAAAAAAAATGGATGAATGGATGTGGATGTATGAGTCTATTTTGTACCAGGGAATCGTAGGCCTCATTGCTTTGTTGTAATTATCCATTTTTTTATTTTTAAAAGCGTTAAGTAATTTGGAGAATAAAATGGGATCAATAAGCAAAATGACAAATCCTTTGTTGATGAGAAACACAAGTAGTACAATTCACTCAAACTAAAGCCTCATCAATTAGCTGTCCTTTTTTTCTTCTTAATAGGACAACCAGCCTTTTCTCTCAATTCTTCTATTAAACTTTTACAAAATTCAATAAACTTGTAAACATTGATTGGAGTATTCAGTGGGTGCATCGCCGCATCAGCCTCCTCTAGACGCTTTGGGATATCTATGATTGCTTGATTGGCCAAACTTGCCAACTTTGAGAAACAGTCCCTCCAATGCATGCCTTCATTCCTCAGTTCATTAAAGAGCGCTTGATTTTCTATCTGACTGACCAGTTTTGTAAAACAATTCTCCCAATGCGTGCTTTCATTTTTTAGGTCGTCATAGATCTTCTCTTGATATTCAATATAGTTCCGCAACTCATTTGCATCCTATTGTTCTTTTTTCAGCGCATCTTGATATTTCACAAGCATCTCTTCTATTTCTTCCTTGTATTGCTGCTCCTTTTGGGCTCGGTTCTCATATCCAGCTACTACCTTCTCAAGATGTCGCTTTAAACCTTCAAGCTCCTCTTGCAAGTTCTTTTCGGTAACCGAGGACTTTTTCCACAATCCTTTCCATATATAGGCGTTTTCTATAGCCTTATCCCTTTCTTGATTACGCAGCTCTAGCTCTTCATTCGCCCCTCTCAGACAAAGTTGCACATCATGCTTACTCTTTTCCTCTACTTTTGCCCTTTTGTTGCTTCTCTCAATGAACTTCCCTCTTAGGATATTTTCTGACTGTAAGTACTTGTTCTCTTGAAGTGCCTTTTCTAACCTTGCTTGTAATTCTTCCTTTTCCTCATTAGATTTTGATAAAGCCACTTTAAGCTCTTCCATCTCTTTACTCGTAATAGGGATAGATTCCAGCGCTTCTGGTTCCGGTGGGGGTGTACCATGGAACGGCAATTTGATTTCTCGAACCCTGCTTTCGATCCATTGGTTGTAACTATCCGTAGCACCAATGCTTCTTTTTCCAGGAACTTTCCCTTTCCGAGTGACTTGGTCCCAAGCATGTCGAACCTTTCTAAGCATTCCGCTATTTCCTTGATCGAACTCATATACCACAAAGGGGGTCGTCATCTGATCTGACGGTGGATTCATCATAGAATAACCAAGTTGTCTTAGCAGCAGGGAAGGATTGTAGTTAATACATCCTCTTGTTCCTATAAGTGGAACATTAGGGAAATTCCCGCACTGATAGATCACTTCATGCATATCCAACCACCCTGGGTACCATCGGACTGTCTTTTCATCAAGATTTGCCAGAGTCACAGCCCACCAATCTCCATCTCTGACCCCTACATCACATGTGTTGAAGTCTGCAAAAGGACATGACATTTTCCTATTTTCGAATACGTGGGTGACAAGCCACACATAGAGAGTGGATAAGCATCATGATAGCTTCTTCCCTTTTTTTTCATGACAGTGAGTGAGGGCACAATAAGTATCCGCAAGAATGGCTGACACTGGGCTCTCTTTCCCTTTTTTAAAGGCTAGGAATACATCAATCGAAGCCAAGTCTATATAGCCATCAATGTGTGGAAATAACATGATGCCAAAAATTGTAAGAGCCAACACTTCCATGAAAGACGCCCAATCTTGAACATTAGCCAAATGCCTCATCTTTTCTTCAAAATACTCTAGCGGAAACCCCTCGACACCATTTCGGTTTAACTTTCTTTTCTTTAATTCATCCTCCTTGTCTTTCAGAATTATAGCAACCTCTTGTAGGAGATTAAAATCTCGGGTGCGTTGGTAGGGCTTCATGTTTTTATCGAGTATCCTAAAATTGAGCAAATTCTTCCAAAGGTGGGAGCCATTTGGAAATTTTTGAAAGTGAAGCACCTCATGGGAGAATCATAGAATTGGATAAGTGCAGAAATGGCATTTACTTGCACATCCACCTCTAGCAACTTGAGAATATTCCCGTACTTTCCAATGAAGGTTATACGCTGAATGCTCGTCGTCATTAAATTGGCACACTTCTTCAGGCTTTCTATTTCAGGCTTTTTTATTCTCGGATGTATGTGCTTCTTCAAAGGGACAGTTTCGCCGCTTGATCCCATATTATCTCACAAAAATACTTGCAGCCAAACTTTGAGTTCCTATGCTTCCCTGGCACCTAAAATGAAATGAGAATGAATGACATTTTTTTTTAAAAAAATTCAACATGTTTTTTTTTGGGAAGTATGAATGCATGAAGATATAATGTTGAGTGATGATGATGACTATTCATGTAGCATGCACAAAAAATATGTGATTTAATAGACCCTTTTTTATGCATGGCCGTGATATAACAGATTTTTGGTGGAAGAAAAAAAATAATATGATACCCCTTGTGTCTTAAATGGGTTAAACCTAAAATTAGATATTTTCTAGCCTAAGGGGTCTATAGTCTTGTATTGAGTGATATATCTCATGGTGGCTCTACTCACATTCTCACCAAAGGCCTCTAGAGCTAAAGTCTCCTCCTGAATATTAACCACAACGATAGATAACTATCCGGTGCGGAATACTCAGAGGGAGCACACTCTAGATGAAGTTCTCGCAATAGCCAGAAGGAAAGCAAATTCCAATTGACCATCACCGAACCTCCACTCAACTTAAGCTTTGTTCTGACCCGGGTATAGGGCCTTACTCACATGTGTGTGCGAACGTGTAGGTGCGGTGTGTGAGAGGGGCAACACCCTAACACTACCCAAGCTGCAAAACAAATGAAATATACAACATATGGTCTTCTATCCTAAGGTTCAATATATGCATAATATTCACAACAAATATTCACAAAAGAACAATAAATAAATAAATAAATGAATAAATGAATAAGTAAATAAACAAATGAATAAATAAATAAATAAATAAATAAATGAATAAATAAATAAATAAAAACAAGGGAAATTAAACATAAAAGTTAACTATTTAGCACAATCAGTTATTTAGGCTTGACTCTCTAAAAAAATGTCCCCAGCGGAGTCGCCAGCTGTAGCGACCGAAAAATCCGGAAGGATTTATTCGAGTTTAATGGAGCCGCCACCAATAATTTATTTTTTGAAGGAAAAATATTGGAAAAAACCTTTTTTTTTGAAGAAAAATGGTCCTTGAGACCGGATTTGGGTTCGGGAGTCGATTATGCGTAGGGAAGGTATTAGCACCCCACGACATCCTTTCGAAAAAGGTTACCTCTAACTAATTGTGCAAAATTTATTAACTTCTAAAAAAAATATTTATTTCCCTTTATTTTAAAAAAAATTAACCAAGATAAAAAAAAGAGGACTTAATAAAAGTCGTTTATTTTTGCGCTTGACAGGAGTGGGCTCCTGCTCCTACGTATCTCCGGGTGCAGTGGAGAAATCAAAGGCTACGTAGTTCTTGGGTAGAAAATAGTTGTGTGTTGGTTGATTTTAATTGTATATTTTTTGATGAAAAAAAAGGTAGGTTTTGTAGGGACCAAACAAGAAGCAATCAAGAGTGGCCCTCATTAATAACCTTTTTTGTTTATAAAATTAACGGTGTTCGTAATGATCAAACGGGAAGCAATCTCGAGTGGTCATTACTAGTAAAAACTTAATTTTATTTTTATGAAGAATATAAGTTTTCATGGGGACCAAACAAGAAGCAATCAAGAGTGGTCCTCACAAATAACCCATTTTTATTTAGAAAATTAAGATATTTGTAATGACTAAACGGGAAGCAATCTCGAGTAATCATCACTAGTAAATTAATTTTCATGATTTTTATCATGTGATTTTCAAGGGAAATAGGGTCTCAAAATTTGTATGTGAAATTTAGTTGAGTGAAAATGTACTTGTTTGGCTAGTAAAAAATGTGTTCATGTTTATTAAATAGATAAAAAAAAACGAAATTAAAATTGACAAATGGACATATAAATTGATCTAGGAGAACAAGACAAAACGAAAGACAAAATAAACACGTTCAGCTTGGCAAATGGCAAATAGGCTACGAGCCCAACTACACAATATCACACCAAATGAAAACAAAAGAGAGACCTAGAAATTTCTATTAAGTGGGAAAAGAATTAGGGGAGGCGAGCAGCAGAGCTAAAAAGAAAGCAAGGCAAAGAAGAAAAAAAAAATCAAAATGGGTCAGTGAAAACAAATGGGCTACGAGCCCACAAAGCAAAAAGACAAGGAGCAGCAGGTCTAGATCTTCTGCCAAGTTGAAATGAAAGAAAAAAAAGAAAACAGGGAAAGAGAAAGATGAGGCGCAGAGGGAGAAAGAGAGTTGATGAGAGAGAAAGAGAGATGGGGAAGACGAGAAGAAGAAGGGGAAAGGGAGGCGAGCGCCATGTAAACACGCATTGGCGCACGCTGATTGAGAAGGAGAGGGGAAGAGGAAGTGAGAGAAATCGAGGGAGAGGGAGGGGGATCGTGGTGGAGAGAGAGAGAGAAGGAGGGAGATGGTGGTGGAGAGGGAGAAAGAAAGGGAGAGGGATGGAGACTGAAAGGAGAAACGGAGGGGTGGCCGGTGCGCGCCGTCCTCGGCCGCGAGCGTCACGGTGGACGACGGCTTCCCCCCTTTCTTCAACAGGTTCTCTTTTTTTTTTTTTACCATTTTTGAGCTTCCAATTCTTGTTCCACTTTTTAGCTCTCTGATTTTTCTCTGTTCGGTTTTATTGCTGTTTGGTTTTGTTCTGCAAAGCCTATGCTAACAGACTATGGACATGGCAAATTACGACATTTTGGGATTAAATCAGAGCACAGGAATTGGTTTAGCGGACTACCTGAGTGGGTGTGGCTGCTGAGGAAGGTGACGACCTGGTTTTTCTCCTCTCTTCTCTGCTTCTGCAATTCTTTTATCACTGCTGTCCCGTTGTTTTTTTGTGTGTTTGAAACTGAGTTGAATTAGGACTCCAATGTGGAGCCTCTAACTCTTTGCTGGGTGGTAAAAAGATTTCAAAAAAATCCTCCCGAAAATCCTCCTTTCTTCTGTGAATTGAGGTTGCCTTTATAGAGGATGAGGACTTTTGTGTTAAGCTGGTTTTTTATTCGTCGTTTCTTTTTCTTGATCAGTCAAAATCTACAATTTTGCTTCATCCCATTTTTCCTATTTTGATGTTCTATGGCTCTGTTCTAGGATGGTTGCATCCCCCAAACCCTGTTGTATGCACGTTTTGACTTTGCTTTCTTTTATTTTTGTCTAACTGGCAGAGTCCTTTTTGCTCCTATCAGGTTGAGGTTTTCTTTCCTAGCTTTGGGTGGTCTTCTCAATGGAGAAATAAAGCTTGAGAGGCTAGCTCAGCAGGGTGGGTGGCTCAGAAGAGGAGAATTTGTCTTCTTCTCGTTGTCAAAGCATCATGAACTCGTCTTATTTTATCTTTTTTTTTGTTGGTCCCTACAATTGTGGAATAACTCATTCTGATTTCCTGTAATTCTGTTTTGGGCTGGATTTGTACTTATTGGATTTATTGGACAAGTAATGGACATTATGGGCTGTTTGTTTGTATTTTTCTGTAAGGGCTATGGTTAACATTTTTGGACTTATACTTGTGGTTGTAATCTATAACAAAAAGGCCATCCATTGTACCTCCTTTTTATTTATTGCAATTGGGCTAAAATTAGCCCAAATGATTAACAAAAATGAACCTAAAATGTGTTGTTAAAAATAAAGTAAAAACAATAATAAAAATAAATTACAGGAGGTAAGTGGACAAAATTAGGGTATAACATATAAGAAGAAGGAAGGTGCTACACCTAGTGAACCACCTAGATTCAAAGCTAGGCTAGTAGCTAAGGGATTCACTCAAAAGGAGGGAATAGACTACAATGAAATATTCAGCCCTGTGGTCAAGCACACATCTATTCGGATTCTTTTATCCATTGTTGCTCATTATGACTTGGAACTTGAGCAAATGGATGTGAAGACTGCCTTCCTCCATGGAGATCTTGAGGAGTCAATACACATGAGGCAACCAACTGGTTTTGAAGTTCCAGGCAAGGAAGATTGGGTTTGTCATTTGAAGAAGTCTCTTTATGGTCTTAAGCAATCCCCTAGGTAGTGGTATCTTAGATTTGACTCATTTATGTTAAAGCACAATTATGTGAGGAGCACCTATGATTGTTGTGTATACTTTAAACAATTGCAAAACAGCACATATATCTATCTTTTGTTATATGTAGATGATATGTTGCTTGCTTGCAAGGAAATGAGTCAAATAAGGCTGCTTAAGGATCAGCTCAAGCAGGATTTTGAGATGAAAGATTTGGGGGCAGCAAGAAAAATTCTGGGTATGGAGATTGTTAGAGACAGAGGCAGCAGAAAACTGATAGTTACTCAGAAGAATTACCTTGAGAAGGTAGTGATGAGGTTCAATATGAATGAGGCAAGGTCAACTAGTACACCATTGGCAGCTCACTTCAAATTTTCTTCTGATCTGTCTCCTAAAACTAAGGAGGATAGAAACTCAATGCAGAAAATTCCTTATGCAAGTGCCATAGGTAGCGTCATGTATGCTATGGTATGTTGCAGGCCAGACATAGCTCAAGCAGTGAGTGTAACCAGCAGGTTTATGGGTAATCCGGGCAAGGTTCATTAGGAGGCTGTTAAATGGGTGCTCAGGTACATCAAGGGAAGCAAAACACTTGGGTTTAGTGTATGCAGCTGACAAGGAACAGAATCAGGTGCAAGGTTTTGTGGACTCGATTATGCAGAGATCTAGATAAAAGAAGGTCACTTATCGGTTATGTGTTCACCTCTTTGGAAACACATGTCGATTGGAGATCATGTCTCAGTAGCACATTGTGGCTCTCTCAACCACGTAAGGAATATGTGTCCCTAACCGAGGCGATTAAAGAGGCACCGTGGTGAATGGTATTGTATCTGAATTGGGCATAAATCAAGGCTGTGTGAGCATCAATTGTGATAGTCAAAGTGCTATACATTTGAGTAAAAATCAAATGTATCATGAGAGGACCAAACACATAGATGTGAGGTACCACTTCATTAGAGACATTGTTGATAAAGGCAAGGTAGAGGTTGTGAAGGTTCACACCACTGAGAACCCAGCTGACATGCTCACTAAAGTTGTTCCTCTTAGCAAGTTCAAGCATTGCTTGGATTTGCTAAATGTCAAGGTTGATTGATGACTGATTTTGGACTGTGAAATCCGACTTGAGAAAATCATGGTTTTGGCCAATCATTTGTGTGCCAAGGTGGAGATTTGTTGGGCTTGTGTGGCACTATGCTTGGTCCATTTGTACTGTGTGTTTCAGTCTGGCCCATGTGGGTTTGTTCCTTTTATCTCTCGGGTAGTGTTTTAGTTGATAACAGTATTTGTTAACAGTTTGTTAATTCTGTTATTTTTTGTTGCTTTAGCTATTATGTGAGTTAGTTATCTGGCTGTTATATAAAGCCTCATTAGGTCTTTGTGTGAGGTCGAGGTTTTCATTGATTCACTGTATTTTCTGAGAGAAAAGAAAGATAGGCTGAGAGCTAAACACTTGTGAGAGTGCAGGGAGGAGAAAATCGCTGAGAGTAGAACAAGGTCCTGTTGTGATGGCTCCTTACATGTACATTCTCCACTGATAGTGATCTTTGAGCTCGGATTCAGTCCCCCAGACGTAGGAGTTGTTTGCTCCAAACTGGGTTACCAATCTTGGTGTTGATTCTTCTTTAACTCTTCTCTTTTACAATTCTGTTTCAATCTTGCAGGTGCTATAGCATCTGCTATACAGCACTGATTGTTTTACTGCATTGTTTTGATTTGTGCGCATGCTTAAGGATCTTGTTATTTCATCGATTGCATTGGTACTGCTCTATTGTTGTTCTTTGTTTTGCAGATTAACAAGTCCATTATTCGATCTTGGTCATAACAACTTGAAATTAAATAAGACACGTAGCATGTTTATAAATAAACATTACAGGAAAGACAAAGAAGATAAAAAATGTACTTCATCACTTATATAAGAATTAGTCATTTAAGACATGACTGAAGCACAAATACAACACAAATAATTTTCGCATATGTTCTTGATTTTTGCATGTTGACAATATATATTCATCAAAATTAATATAAAAAAAATCTTTCTCGAAATACAATAGTACCGACAAGTGACAAGACTTCATGCAAATTTCTATTTCTTCTTTTTAAAAAAATTAAAACCATATAAAATAAACATTTAAGTTGTAATCATAAAAATAAAAATAATAACAACTTGTACTCATAACAACTATTAAATTAAGTTGAGATCAATCAGAAGTCCAAAAGAAATTAATTTTGTGAACCAAATCGAAGTGCTATTACCCCAAGAAGCAGCTTTAGATACCATAAGTCTTTCACAAATACCACAAGCATTTTTAAATAATTAAAAGATTATTTGTATTCCACTTTTCACAAATACCATGTATAGACATAAGCCTTTAAAATCATAAGAAACTACATACTTTGTAGAAACACATGTTTTTTTCACAACATAGGAATTTTAACCACTATAAAATGTTAACCACTTCTTTTTCACCACTTTAGGATCATCATAGGAATTTTTTTCACAATTTTTCACCTATAGAAAAATTTCAGATAATTGCATCCAACCACAATCATAAAAAAGATTACATCATTCTTTAAAACCTATATGCGTAAACATCTTTGAGTTCAAGGTACTTACTTGGACTCCAAGCACATCGGGTGTACATGTGGTCCACAACACAACAAGTCACATCGTTCTTTTCCCCTTTTATATGCACGGTGTCTCGAAAGCGAGAAATCACGAACACAACAAACCATATGAGACAAAAAAAATCAAAAACATATATCAACATTTCCAAATATATATCAAAAGTGAAAAATAAGAAAAATTTTGCTTTCAGATTGTTGGAAAAATATGAAAAGAAAATGTTGAATAATGTTAGGAACAAATAATTCTTCTTGGCAGATTGGCAATGGCTCGGCGGTGAGATTCTGGTTAGACAATTGGCTCCCCTTTTCTATTGCCCAGCGGCTTGGAATCCCTCCTAAGCTTCATTGCAAGCTCAGTGCTAAAGTGTGTGATTTTATACATGATGGTGACTGGTGCATCCCGCACTCTATTTTGGTTAATATTCCGGGCCTTCATTCGGCTATAGAGCGGATTATCATTCCTGCTGGTGATCTTCCTGACAGGTTAGTTTGGTGTGCTTCTAACTCTGGTTTGCTTACCTTCAAGGAAGCTTATAAGTTCTACAGTAGGATGCTTTGGACAACTCTTGGTACAAGCTTATTTGGAGGTCTTTGCATTCCTCCCTCTAAGTCATTTTGTACTTGGAGGTTGCTACATACCAGACTTCCCACTGACGAGCACCTCATCGGTGTTGGCTCTGTTCACCCTTCCATATGCTTTCTTTGTAACCGGGCGGCGGAAACTTCCTCTCATCTGTTTCTGAGATGTTCTTCTGCCCAATGCCTTTGGTCTTGGATGTCTGATGTTTTTGGTTACAACATCAACGCCAACTCGGTCCCCTCCATTCTTGACTCATCAGAATCGCAAGAATTTGGAGCTCTCAAGCTTTGGATTTAGTTATCGCTTGTATCACCAATATCATTTGGGGTATTTGGCAGAGCCGCAATAAGGCGAGATTCGAGAATTCTTTCGTTCCCGCTCGAGTTGCCATCCGCACAGTTACCAACCACGTTACTTTGGTGGGTCTTAATAGTAAGGGCACTGCTTTTGATTCTGAATTGAAAATTCTTAGCTACTTTGGGATCCAGCGTCGGCTGCCTTGTGCTCCGGTCATCACTACTGTTTTGTGGTCCCCTCCTATTTGCGGTTGGGTGAAGTGTAATTCTGATGGCTCTGCTTTCGGCTCTTCTGGTTTATCCGCCTGTGGGGGCATTTTTCGTGATAGCAGCGCAGCTGTTTTGGGTTGCTTTGCCAAGCCGCTTAGTTCGCATGATGCCTTACAGGCGGAATTCATCGGTGCCATGGTAGCTATTGAAATTGCTTACTCTAAAGGTTGGCATAGGTTTTGGTTAGAATGCGACTCCTTAATTGTTATTAAAGCCTTCAACAATTCCACTCTTGTCCCCTGGTCCCTTCGCAACAGGTGGCATAATTGTGTGGCCCTCACCTCTTCTATGCAGTTCGTTTACTCGCATATCCACAGGGAGGGGAATGCTTGTGCAGATAAGCTGGCCAAATTCGGGGCCTCTCAGACGAAATTTATTTGGTGGAATAACATCCCCTCTTTTATTGCTGTTGAGTTTTTTAATAATAGGTTCGGCTTCCCTGCCTATAGATTTACTTAATTTTTGTTTGGTTTTCTCCCCCTTGTATTTGGGGCTGCTTTCGTTGTTTTCTTTTCCTTTGCATGGGTTTTGGTCTAGTCCCCCCATGCTTTCTCTGTATTCTTTTTCCAATTTTTTTCTATTTTAACAGGGAGGAGTACTCTTTTTCCTTCTAGATGTTTTTTTCCTAAGGAGGGTTTTGCATCAGAAGGTTTTAATGAGGCTCCTTTCCTTCATTTAAAAAAAAAAAGGAGAAGAAGGATATTGTAGTTGTGACATGACAAAAACCACTACACTGAAAGCAAATTCCGGTGGACCTCCGATGCAACCCAATTTCCGGTTTGCTCTCCAATGTTTTTATAATACCATGTCTGGACCCATGCACTAGAGACCGATCAAGTTGGAACTTCACAAACAATGCCCAAAATAAGAATTACTGAGAGAAAGATTAAATTTTTTTTTATATCCACCAAACTCATATATGCAAGCATTTTATATATGTTTGGTTACTAGTATGTAACCCGTGCCATGCACGGGAATATTTTTATATTTTGTTCAAATAATATTTGGTTTCAAAAATGCAATATAACAAATATTATGATAATAATTATTAATTTTTAGTGATTTTATAAGAAACTTAACGTACGATATTGTTGTCTGCAAAGTCAATTAGCCGTAGATCGGCTAACTTTCACAACGGTGATTCCCTTTTCTTCAAGCGATTACACCAAGGAAGGAACTCTGTTCCTTAGCTATGGGTCCCTTAACTCACTCCAGAAAGGTTTAAGTCAGTGAACTAAGATAAAAACTGGGACGCAAAGGTAAACATAAACTGCGAATAAAAGCTTTGAGCGAAAAAATATAAGTTATTTGATTGATCAATCCTTTAAAATGTATGTACAACTGGGTATTTATAGTAGCAACTAAGAACTATCCCTATCTACCACGTTCAGTTGGCTAACACTGATACATTCCTAGTTGACAGTTATTCGGCTGAGTCATGCCATGCCCCACTAACCACGATCCTAAAAACTAGGCGCATTAGTGCATTATGGCCACGTCCCTTCAACCAACGGTCCTCTATGTGCAAAGATCTCCTCAGATTCCCTCGCTCAGCTCCTAAAACCATGGGGAACAATCTTAATCAGTTTTTCCTTGGATATTTAATTAATTCAAAATTACTCCCACGTCACTCGACTCGTGGAGCAAGAATCTGATCCCATAAGTGACTCCATGCTATCCCCATGGGCCTGAATATCTTCCTTGAAGCCCAATCAGTCCAAGGCCCATGTATAGCTTCCAGTTTCCCGCTTCGAACCTATCGGTGACACGCCATATTGACCGGTAGGAACATCAATTTCACGAACAATCGGCTATTTGATCCATTCGACTGGGACTAGCTTCGGCTGGTTCTGGTGAATATTTTGGGTGTAAACAATTGCCCCCCTACGCTGTCTCAGCCGTAACATCCTAGGTTTAGGTTGGGGCGGCGTAATGATTTAAGTCAAATCACCTTTTTAAATCATAAATGCGAGGTCATCCATTAACAACAACTTTTTGAATCGCGCAACGGCTAATCCTCATCCATCCGATTTATTCGCCTTTAATGGGGCTCCCAATCACAGGCGATGACGTCCTTTCCCATTATTCCTTCCAAGTTCCTGAACTAGGATTCCACTTTTCCAAACACACCTCCGGATACTCCAATTTCATTGCCAATAATGCCAAGTCCAGAGGGTCTGTGTCCGATGCAGAACACAACGCATTCCTTCATACATCGTTCGTGATACTTTCTGTTCCAGTTCCATCGCCGTGGTTCAAGAGTTACATCTTTATGTAGCTCTTGTGAACTCTGATGGCAACTTTTCTTGGGGAACCCTTTTCCTCTCATACCTCTATCGCTGCCTGTTCACCATTATGGATCGACTGCAAAGGGGTGAAGATATCAGGAACGTTCAGGGCCCACTCTGGTTTTTACAACTCTGGATAATACTCTATTTTCCAGAGTTTATCGACTCGCGCTTCAACCCTAGCGTTCTTCCCCGGGATGCAGGTGTATTGGGTACCCATTTGGTGTCCACTCCTTGTGAGCCTTCTTATGCTTTTACTGTGGCCACCAAGCTCTTTGGTCTGACCCGGATAGCTGCTGATTGGTGCCCTGTCCTGGAGAAAGGTATTGGGCCTTTCTGGATCTTCTCCACTAATGACCCTCTCCCAGTCGATCAACAGAACCATTTGGAGCTTAACTGGAGCTCAGTCTTGACCTCTCGTGACTTGCTTTGTGGTCTTAAACCCACCTCATGAAATAACAAGTCGTCGGCTGAGTTCTACTTTCCAAACTGCGTGGCAAGGCAATTTGGGTTACATAAAGACATTCCTTTGCCATATGACTCTATGGTAGGAGCCTGGTCGATCGCCTTTAGCGCCACCGATGTGATGGAGGTGGTTTCTACCAACTTCAAAAAGATCCAGGCCTTCCACTTCCTCCCCTTCACTCCCGTATCGGGAGAGACTTCTGCTTTTGCCAATTGGTGGCCATCAGTGAAAGACAGGCTCCCTGATCGGCTGGATAGATATGCAACCCGGTTGATCCTCACTGATGTAGCCGAGGCGATGAGGCCGTCGAGCCAACCCAAAAGCACTCCTGTTAAGACCAAGCCCCGGGTCCAAACCCAAGTTCAGAAACGGTCTTCTACCAGGATGAAGACCTCAGTACTTCAGCCAAGTAAGTGCCCCTATATTCGGCTCTTTGCAATTCTTGCTTTTAGACTCAAAGTAATTTCTTACTTTTCTTGTCTTATGGCAGCCACAACCACTACTCCACAATTCATTGTCGTTGAAGACGACCCCATTACTCCTCCTGCCAAGAAAAGAACAAGGGCCCCTGGCATCGTAATAGAAGAACCTGCCGAGGTTCAGGCCAAGCTCAAAGAGAAAACACATTCGGCCAGCAAAGGCAAACAACCAAAGGTAAAGGTACATAACTTGTCCTTATCTCCATTTTTCTTAATATCCTTTGTTAGCCTGAATCTAACCACCCTACTTTCGTGGCGTGTGGAGATTCCTACCTCCTTTGTTCAAGAATTTGCCGAGGCGATGGCTCTCAATTTCCTCCACCTGCATACAACCGATTTCTTATCCTTTCAACATATATTACTTTTTACTTAATCGGTTAACCATGGTTTTCCATAGGACCCCAATCACAAGTGAAGAGATCAAGCTATGAAGCTCCCCAGATGCCTTCGCCTCCTACAGCCCCGCAGCTCCTATTTCGTAAGAAGAGGCGACGAAGTATTTCACCTCTCACGACCCCTTCTCACGGTCTCCTCTCCTATTTCCAATCATTTGAGAGAGTTGATGCAAAGACTCGATGGGAAAAACCAACCAGCAGGGGGTAGGTTGCCCATCTGAGGACTTCTTTGTTAAACCTGTCTACTTCGTCTGACATCCCTACGGCTAGCCAGGAGGTGTACCATACCTTGGCTCTTCAACTGAACGACTGCCTCTTCAATACGGCGATTCAAGGAGGTTCATGACGTGACTTCTCATGATCTCAAAAGATCAAGGACCTCCAGGAACAAAAGGCTCAATTCCAAACCTCTTTCCTATTGTTGGAGAAGGGCGTCAAGAAGCCCTAAGCCGCCCGTAACAAAGATGAACGGCTAGTTGCTCATGGCCGAGTTAGAGAGGATCAAAAAGGAGATAGCAGAGTTGACTCCTCAATCGGCTGCTTTAACTGAAAAGCTCCGTGTCAACTCTCAACAGCGTTATGATTTGTTCAAGCAATCTTCCTCTTTGGATCGTGATTTAGCGGTGTTGAGCGCTCAGAAGACAGGCTTAGACAAAGATCTTGAGACTAGCCGCGCTGGGTTAGCCGAGGCCAATCAAGCTTGGCACTCCTTCAAGCATCAGCTAGAGGAGGTTAGGAAACAGGAAGCTATCGTAGCAGTTGATCCTTCAATCAGTCAGCAAGGCGATCCTGAAGATGCTGTTGTTTCCTCAGTGGAGGCATTAGCTGAAGTGCCAGCAGCAGAACCTATCCCAGATATAGCTGAAGCTTCGGCTATGACTGATGCTCCTGCATCGTCAGCCGATCCAGGTCCTGCCTAGGTTGAGGAAAAATTAAGTGAGGTTTCCGAGGCGGCATTTTCCTAGTTTCACATTTAAGCTTTTGTAATTTTGGCTAGGTGGCCAGCCTGGGGTCACCACAAACAATTTTGCCTTTATGCTAATGCACCTGCTTTTAATTCTCCAATATGCCTTCCCACATAGTGGGGTAATATCTCTTGAGGTATTTTCCATTGATGCTTCTATTTAGCTCTTCGCCTTGCATGTTGACTAGTCGCTAAGCACCACCATGATAAGCTTTGCTAACAATGAATGGCCTTTCCCAATTTGGTGACCATTTCCCAAACTTAGGATCCTCGATCCCAACAGGTAGTATGGTTTTCCAAACCTGGTCTCCTTCAACAAACCTTTTTGGCTTCACACGCTTGTTGTAAGCCCTAGCCATCTTTTGCTTGCTATGCTCAATCTGATCTAAGGCCATGAGTCGATCTTCGTCAGCCGAATCTAATTCCATTAACATGGCCTGTTGATATTCATCCAGGCTCAGCAGGTTTTGCTTTGCTACTCTTAGTGAAGTCACGTTTATTTCTAAGGGTAACACTGCATCTTGGCCATATGTTAGCCGATACGGAGTAAATCCAGTCGCACTACACTTGGAGTTCCTCACGGCCCACAATGCCTCATTCAGTGTTTCATGCCATTTCCTTGGCTTATCCTCAATGTTCTTTTTGATTATATCAATAAGAACTTTGTTGGTGGCCTCAGCTTGCCCATTGGCTTGAGCATAATAAGGGGATGAGTGAATTAACTTAATCCCAAATTGTTGTGCGAAGGCCACCACTTTCTCCCCAGTGAACATAGTGCCTTGATCTGTGGTGATGGTTTCAGGTATTCCAAATCTATATATGATCTGGCATTGTATAAACCTAATCACCTCCTCCTGAGTCACATTCACCATCGGCTGGGCTTCTACCCACTTGGTGAAGTAGTCAGTCGCAACTATGATAAACGCATGCCTCTTGGACGAAGGTGGATAGATTTTGCCTATTAAATCCATTGCCCATCCCCTGAATGGCCAAGGTTTTATCACTGGGTGGAGGTTTTCGGCTGGAACCCTTTGAATTGGACCATGCAGCTGACACGCCTCACATCCTTTGGCATACTGGTAACAATCAGCTGTGATGGTAGGCCAATAATATCCATGTCGGTATATTAGCCATTTCATCGTGGGTCCAGCCCTGTGAGATCCACAAATTCCTTCATGTACTTCCCCCATGACCTTCATGGATTCCTCTTTGTCAATACACTTGAGTAGCACTCCATTGATGGCTCTCCTGTAAACTTCATTGTCTACCAATACGTATTTGAGTGCTTTCTGCTTGAGTTTGAAGTCAGTACTGCTTGAAGGATCTTTAAGATAGTTGATTAACTCTCGTTTCCAAGAGTCGATCGCTCCTATTGGTGCACACTCCCAGATTGGGTACTCTTCATGTTTTACTTTGACTATCATGTCTTTATACCCTGAGGCCTGTTGAGCCAAATCATTAGCCTCTTCATTCTCTTCTCTAGGAATGTGATGTACTACTGCATCAGCAAACAAGCGAAGTAGCTTGCTAGCCGTTTCATAGCATTCTTTCAAGTTAGGGTTATTGCATCTATACTCCCGCCAGATGTTTTATTACCAACCGTGAATCTCCCATGACTTGAACATAATTTGTTTTCATGGTCGCCAGATCTTAAGCCCTAAAATCAAAGCTTCGTATTCTGCCTGATTATTAGAATACCCAAGATCCAAATTGACACATGAATTTCCAACTTTTCCCGGTTGGATCGGTGATGGTGATGCCAAGACCTACCCCTTTGGGTTCGTGACCCATCAAACATCGACTCAAGGTTTCAAATTAATACATGCAACATGTTCGGCTAATGGGTATTTGACTTCAACACAAGGGTGTTGAAATAAAAATTGGCTACCGCCTGGCCTTTCATTGCTCTTAACGGAACGTATTTTAGCGAAAGCATTTAACTTAATGGCCCACTGGGTCGATCGACCTGTAAGACAGCCTATTAAGTAAATACCTAATAATATCAATTTTGCACAAAACTAATATTTCCTTAGGCAACAAATAATATTCGAAGTTTTGTACAAGCATAGAACAATGATAAACATAATTTCTCAATAGGTGTATCTGGTTTCGCATCATTCAAGGTGTGGTGAGATAGTATCTGACTCTTTCAACTCCGTCATCGGCATCTGCGCCAAAGAAGCGACGATTGACTCTTCTTCAAAGCCTATATACAATTTGAGTGGCCTTCCCGACCTTTGAGGCGTTAGCACGGGAGGTTTGGCCAACGCTTGCTTAATTTGGTCAAAGGCCTGTTGTTGCTCATTCCCCCATACCATATCCTCCGTATCCTATAATTTCAGCAAGGGGGAAAAAGCGTTCATTTTTCCAAATTAATCGCTATGAACCTTCTTAGGAAATTGATCTTACCAATCAAACTTTGCAGCTCTTTTTTATTCCTAGGAGGTCTGGCTTCCAAGATAGCTTTCACCTTGTTCTTGTCTACTTCTATTCCTTGATGGTGGACCAAAATTCCTAGGAAGTTGCCAGCTGCCACTCCAAAAGCACATTTGGCCGGATTCATTTTTAGCCCATGGGCACGCATCCTTTTCAGGGCCTGCTCTAGATCGACTAGATGGCTTTCAAAATCTTCGAACTTGACAACCACGTCATCTATGTATACTTCCATGGTTTTGCCGATCAAGTCATGGAAGATGGAATTCATGGCCCTTTGATAAGTGGCTCCTGCATTCTTGAGCCCAAAAGGCATGACCACCCATTCGTAAATCCCCAATGCTCCTGGGCACCTGAAGGCTGTCTTGTGAGTGTCTTCTTTTGCTAGAAAGATCTGATTATACCCTGAGTACCCATCCATAAAGGTGAGAATGCCATGCGTAGCTGCCGCATCGACTAACATGTCAGCCACAGGCATAGCATACTCATCCTGGGGAGCGCCAAGTTCAAGTTCCCGTAGTCTATACATACTCTTATCCGCCATTCTTCTTGACGGGGACTATGTTAGATAGCCATTCAACGTGCTGGCCGTTCTTATAAAGCCCGCCTTGATGATCTTTCAATTTCAGCTTTAATTTGAGGCATCAGTTGGGGATTGAACCTGCGAGGCGCCTGCTTGAACGGTTTGTATCCTGCTTTGATAGGCAACCTGTGTTCTACCAACCTTCTCGCCAGACCAGGCATTTCGAAGTAATTCCAGGCAAAGCAATCTTTGTACCGCTGGATTAATTCGACTATCTTACCCCGTTGGTCTTCCTCAAGCAATCCACTCACCTTCACGATTCTGGGTTGTTCTGTCGTGCCCAAATTGATCTCAATTAAAGGATCTTCTGCCTCAAACGCAGGAGCAGTCTTGCGAAGAGGGGAATCCAATTCCATAGGCTCGGCTGCACACACCTCATCAGGCTTGGCTGCCGCACCTTCCTCCCTGGAGAGTAGTACCTCCTCTTCCTATGCAGTGTCATAATCTTCCATCATGGTATCCATCACTTTGGACTCGGCCTTAAAGATTTCTAGCCGACCCAAAAGGTCTTCGAGTACCTGGGATGCCCTACTCATGAGTTATCTGCTCATTGGGCCGTGGTTCGGCCTGAGATCTTAACTTGAACCCTTCATTAGTAAGGTTGCATGCTTTCCATACCCCTTCCTCATAATCCTCTGGGATGGCAATAGGTCCTAGGTGTGGGGAATAGAACAGGGCTTCCAACATTTTTACCTCTACTAAAAGGGGTTCTTATCTCCGCTTCGATTGTTTCCACGTTGTCTCCAACCCAAAACATGAGCTCGATGAAGAGTAGAGGGGACACACTGACTTGTATGAATCCAGTCCTTCCCGTAATCACGCTATAGGAAGGTTTGCCATCAACCACGAAGAAAGCTGCTTTGATGGTCTTGGGGCCTACTGTGACTTCAGCTATCAATACTCCAAGTGCTCTTGAAGGTTCCCCCAGGAAGTTGGACATTTTCATGTTGGTGGGAACTAGGTCCTCAAGACTTTTTCCCAGTTTTCTCATGGTTGTCACAGGCATAACATTTAGCACAGCCCCTCATCCACGAAGACCCTTCCAAAAATCTTCCCATTAATATAGGCCCTGATGTAAAGGGGCTTTAAATGTTTCATCATCTCTTCTGTAGGTTTCTCAAAGACTACCTTGGTGACCTCATCAGCCGGTGTATCGGCTAACGTAGCCCATTCTGCTTCTTCAGCAAACACGTCCCCCTCCAAACCTCCTGGTTGTGGGCTGTTTGCCCAGAATTCTTCTGGGATTAAGCTGATAGCCTCTATCTCAGCCAGCAGGCCATCAGTCTCTTCATTGAACATGAGATCCAATAAGGAGTCTTCCATGATGTCATCTTGTTCCCAGTGCATCTCTGGGATCACTGAACCTTCTACGGTGATCGCCTCTTCATCTACATCGACTGTGGCGATCAGACCCTCTGCTTCAGGGATAGGTTCCTGTTCAGTAGTTGGCTCTACATTTTTGGGCACTTCTTTTTCCTCAGCCTCCTTAGATTCCGACTTCGAGAAAGCCTTATCCAATGCTTCACTAACAGTTTCTAAGGGGATCTCCCTCTTCTCGCTATTCTTTACATCGGCTATCATCTGCAGAGTTTGTTTCATCTTCCTGGATGCACTCATTCTCTGCATCCTTCTCTTTGGGTTCTTGTCAAGACGGCTGGTATCGCTTTTTGTCCTTGGCATACTTGTTCAAGAACAAGTGTCCTTCAAATGACATTAGCCGGGTTTCAAAGCATTCTCTGTGTTTTTAACTTCTCATCATTCCTCATCAAGTATCTTTAAGGAGAACATTCCTCCTTCTACAAAGTGAACTCATTTATCCTTCTCTTATCCCTGGAATAGGCTCCTCATCAATCCCGGGTAAAGATAGCCTACCACTTTCTCTAATGGTTGGCCGATCTTGCCCCCGCTTTTTCGATAGGTGCCTTGCCTTTCTCTTTGTCAGATTCCCCGTTGAGGAGTGCAGCGGTGTGTAATGTAGTGTTTCACCAATTCCTGGTGAGCCTACCTGGTTTGGGTGGCGTGCCCCCTTCCTAGGTCTTGCTTCCGGTTGGGGTTTCCTACCACAAAGACAACCCTGGCATCTTGAGATCCCAATCGATCGATATGGGTTGAATCGGCTGGTCCCTTTTTTGGCCTCCAGACTTGTTGCACATATATCCCGTGCTTGTGGCTAGGCCCTTCATCATCAAATCCTGAGAATGAGACCATACCTATCCCCAGCGCAGGGAAAGGATCAAGATTCACCGTCATTTCGCGATTCCTTTGTCCGCAAGCTTGAACCTCCTCCTTTATCCCCTTCAATGGCCTTCCTAAAAACCATGCAATTTTGAGTTGCGTGATTATAAGAATTGTGCCACTTGCAGTATTTCTTGTCCTTCAACTCCTCAGCAGGTGGGATTTTGTGCCCATCCAACAGCCGAATTTGCTTATCCTTAAGCAAGTAGTCAAAGATCTGGTCTGCCTTGGAGATATCGAAGGAGTATTCTGTCTTGCCATCTCCTGAACTTGGCTCTTTTCCTTTGGCAGCTCTTAGGGCAGGGCAAGTATAACCTTTACCCTTCACTATTTCAGCTGCCATGATGTCTACCGTGGAATCGGCTGAATCATCATCAGAGTCCTCGGCTTCTACAATGGATACCAACTGAGGGCTTCTCCCCCTACTGGCTCGCCTCTTTTCTTTCTCCTGGATAAATTGTTCAATGCGAGTAGCCCTTGAGACTAACTGGTTCATGTCAGTGCAAGCTTGGCCGACTAGCTTTTCCTTGAGTTGGGGATGCATGCTGCTAATGGCCATGGCTGCATATTCTGCCTTAGGGAACTGTACTGAACATTTCCCAGCCATTTTCCTGAACCTTTCTACAAAATCAGCAATATTCATCTACTGTTGCCTCAGGTTCATGAGATCAGCCGCAGTGACTTCAGGTTGGGGCCAGTAGAATCTGTCATGAAAGCACCTCTCCATATCTGACCATGTTTGTATAGAATTAGGTGGCAAAGAGGAATACCATGTAAAAGTTGTTCCGGTAAGTGACAAGGGGAACAACTGCAATTTGTGGTACTCATTCTGGTTCCCTTCACCACATTGGGCAGTAAACCTGCCTACATGCTCCATAGTCGATTTGCCATCTTCCCCGGAGAAAGTAGCAAAGTCTGGAGTCCTGTATCCCCTAGGCAGAGGTACCAATCTATCCACCCACTCAGGGTAAGGTTTCCTGTAGATTGGACGATCCAGAGGCTTCACCGCACACCAAAGTATTTTTGATGGTGTTCCGCAATGACGACCGGTCTAGCAATGTGAACCCTGGCCTCATTTCTCCCAAAGTAGGAGCAGCCGCCTGTGGTTGCTGTCTCCAAGTTGGGGATGCGCTGGGATGCTTATTCGAGGATCGGGGTAGCCTGGTTGATTAAACAATGGAGGTGGGTAAACCCCATGGTCGCTCCATGTTTCCTTTCGGTGCCCTATATTGAGTTCCGTGCCCACTCGTGTTAAATGGTAGAGGTGGGGTCTGTCCCCATGATCGCTCGCCATCAAACCAGGTGCCCTTGGAGGAGTTGACCCCATTTGAGTGCTGCAGATACTTCAGGATAGGATGGGTAGAATGGAGACTAGCCGATACCGTGGAACCTGGTTCCATGGTCACGACCAAGATATCCCCAGGTGGTCTTATACCACCCAATCTCGCATCAAGAGTTTGCCCCCAAAGATATCTTTGTGGGTTAGTCGTCGACACGCAGAACCATAAGGCCGAGCATATGGCATAGCTTGCGGCATACCAATTTGTCCCATCGCATCCGGTGGCCTCCTAGCCATCTGCACTGGCCCAAAATGAAGGTTAGCGTGGTTGTTCACGCTATTCGCCACCGGTTGCCCTCCAGTGTTCAACGTGGCAAAAGCACCATGCTGGGAATTAATTGGATTAGAAGGTACCTGTCCTATATTCGGCTGAACCTGAGTAGGTCCGACCTGAATGTAGGTAGGCGAATCGGCGTGCACTGCCGAGTCAAGTTGAACTGAATTGGTCCCGCCGAGCCGCACTCTACCGATGACGAGTCCTGCCTGGGTAGGGTACCCCACTTGCGTTGGGATAGCAGAATTGATAGAGCTTTCACTTGCGCGAGCCCTCCTGGCCTCTATCTCCCTGGCCTGCTGTACTTCGTTGTGCACCATGGGTTTCACAATATCAGCCAACTGTTACGACCCTTGGTACATGATATCATTGATTCCCAAATCGAGTTGTTGTCGTATAAACGAAGTAGTCATCACCACCGGGGTCTCATTGAGCTCGTTGGGTTGAGTTTCAGCCTCCATCTCTGCTTGTACTTGCTCTGCTGGTGGAACATTGCTTCCACGAGATGGGCTTCCGTCAACCGGTTTTCTGGGATTGCTCTTTGCCGTCATATTGCTCAAACTCTTGCCCGAACGCAAGTGCATACGCCACTGGTAATCCTGACCTGGGGATTCGAACGTGTTGATTTGTTCACTTTTGGTCCCACCGGGCGTGCCAATTTTGTTGTCTGCAAAGTCAATTAGCCGTAGATCGGCTAACTTTCACAACGGTGATTCCCTTTTCTTCAAGCGATTACACCAAGGAAGGAACTCTGTTCCTTAGCTATGGGTCCCTTAACTCACCCGTAAAGGTTTAAGTCGCGAACTAAGATAAAAACTGGGACGCAAAGGTAAACATAAACTGCGAATAAAAGCTTTGAGCGAAAAAATATAAGTTATTTGATTGATCGATCCTTTAAAATGTATGTACAACTGGGTATTTATAGTAGCAACTAAGAACTATCCCTATCTACCACGTTCAGTTGGCTAACACTAATACATTCCTAGTTGGCAGTTATTCGGCTGAGTCGTGCCATGCCCCACTAACCACGATCCTAAAAACTAGGCGCATTAGTGCATTATGGCCACGTCCCTTCAACCAACGGTCCTCTATGTGCAAAGATCTCCTCAGATTCCCTCGCTCGGCTCCTAAAACCATGGGGAACAATCTTAATCAGTTTTTCCTTGGATATTTAATTAATTCAAAATTACTCCCACGTCACTCGACTCGTGGAGCAAGAATCTGATCCCATAAGTGACTCCATGCTATCCCCATGGGCCTGAATATCTTCCTTGAAGCCCAATCACCCAAGGCCCATGTATAGCTTCCAGCTTCGCTTTGAACCTATCAGCTGACACGCCATATCGACTGGTAGGAACATCGGCTGCTGAACAATCGACTATTTGATCCATTCGACTGGGACTAGCTTCGGCTGGTTCTGGTGAATATTTTGGGTGTAAACAGATATGTAAACAAACTACTATTTATTGAGTTGCATACAACACAAATAATCTGATAGTGCGTACCACATAATTATATAAAAAATACATTATTAAATTGATGAAAATGAAAAATAAAAAAAATGTAATTTATGGGTTAATACTAGATTATATTTTCATAAAAAAATAATGAATTGATAGAATGAAAAGGTTCATGCATGATTTATATATATATATATGTATATATTAATGTATTTGGAATATATATTTAAATACATATTTAATGTATAAATTACAAATGTATATGAAGTATATATTATTGGAAAGTAAAAATAGTTGATATTATTGTATAATATCAAATAAAAAATAACAGAACTAAAAAAATATAAGAAAACATATCTATTTTGGAAAATGTCAAATATACAAATATAAATTAATTATTTATTTAAAATCAATTATTGTGAAACAAAATCTAAGATGTACTTATTTTTTTTTTATAAGATCCAATTTTGTTATTTAATGGATGGAGGTTTATAATAAATTGGATAAATTTAAATAACTCAATAAAATCAACATATATTTTTTGAAAAAGTAACATATCTTAATTTATTTAATTTAAAATAAAACAAACTCAAAATTGAAAAGTTGATACTTGGACTATAATCAAATAGATATGGTTTGGTTTTTAACATATTGGCCAAAACGTGAGTGACATTTTAGTTCCCTAAACCCTATAGTCTTATTTTAATTATAATAATATATAATAAATAATATATATATATATATATATAATTTATTAATTTATTATTTATTATTATAAGTATATAAACATCACATATTTAGAATAGTCAACACTCTGAACCCTAATTTGAGCCCTCAACCCACGATACTGCGCATTGCAGCAAAGAGAAGGAAGAGGATGTCAACGCAGGACGACATGGGTACAGACACTAAAAACAAAAAATATAAATTTTATAGGGACTAGAAACATATTTAATCCAATAAAATATTCACCACTCTATTAGATATAAATAATAACTAATAGGAGTATTCACTAATAACAAAATTTACATCTATAGTATGATGACTCGTGCTTCGTAGGTTATATAGTTAAAAAAAATAAAACTTTATCTTATAAAAATTATATTAATTTGTACTTTCTATTAAAATGTTCATAAGGAACATGCTCATTTTTATGATTTCACTAAAAAATATATAATTGTTTATTTCACGTTTTTAGTTTACAAATTTTTGTGGCAAAATATAAATCAGAATTATGTTTTCTTCTAAATTTCATCCTTTTTTTTACAATATATCAATGGAACAATGGCTCGTGCTATGCACAACATATACTTAAAAAAATTAAATTTTATACGAAAAATATATTCATTTATTATTTCTAGATACTATTTAATTTGTGGTAAGTAAAATAATAATGGTATATCATGTAAAATAATCAATACACTATGAGATATAAATAATAACCAACAGAAATATAGTGAAATTGACATCTACAGTACAATAATTCATTCTCTGCACGGTATATAGTAAAAAACAATAAAAACTTTTTTCTAATAAAATTTATATGAATCTGTAATTTCTATTAAAATATTCATTAGGATTACACTCATTTTTAGGATACATTTTTATATTATAACTAATGAAGATGCATAATAAGTTTTTTTTTCATATAATTTATATCTTAATGAGATATAAATAATACACCAAAATAACTATTAACTAATTTTTGAAATTTATTCCATTAATTAGAAAAGCCAAACTTTTGTAGAAATTTAAAATACGAAAGAAAGTCAAAATATAAGTTACATAAAAGTTTTCTTAGTATGACAGGACAATAATCCGTACTATCCACTATGTATATTAAAAAATAAAAAATATATGTTAAAAATTATATTGATGCGTGATTTCTATTAAAATCTCTATCGATTGTCATCTGGACATTAATTATTTTTTCATATAAAATGTTCAATCTCCTATTGATATACTTTACCAAATAATTTAAATATTAACAAACTTTTCATGTAAATATTAATGTGTTTTAAAGTACATTATTCATCATTATAATAGATATAAATAATAACCAATAAAAATATTCACTAATAGCAATCTATAGTATGATGGTTTGTGCTCCGCACTGTATATAGTTAAAAAAGGAAAACTTTATCTTATAAAATTTATATTAATTTGTAATTTCTATTAAAATGTCTATTAGGAATATGCTCATTTTTATGATTTCATTAAAAAACATGTAATTTTTTATTTCACGTTTTTTTATATATAAGATCCCTTGTACATTGATAAAGTAATGCAAGTATTCATTTTGCACTTCTCTAAAAAATGCTTCCATAATATGATAGCCAGCGCTATACATGATATTCAATAAAAATAAAAAATTTATATCCAAATACAAATATGGTCGTGAAATATAAAATATATTTTGTAATTGCAAGAACCCGACATGATATATAAAATATATAATTGCATTCGAAATAAAATATATTCAAATTTTAGTAGGATATATGCTTTTTTTGACAAAAAAAAAAAAAGGATATACACTGCTCCATTAACTACTCGTGCCTTGCATGGGTGTTGATTAAAGAATATACAAATATTTAACATTTTCATGGCTATCGTAATGCCTATTTTTTTATAAACATAGTAATGCCTACTTTGATAAATTTTTGATTTCATGAACAAATAGTGTTGGAACAATTAAGAAATTTACATGGACACAGAAAATATATAAGAAGAGTACCTATAAATTAATTACACTATTGTGATTTAAATAGTTAAAACCTATTGATAAGTAACTGGGTACACAACATACTTCGGGGTGACATTGACGACGTGTTTGTCGCATTTAGCACAAAACCACATATCAGAGTCAGTGGTTGCCCTTCGAATACATTTGCTGCACGCAATGTAAAACCACTTCTCCTCATCAACAAAAGCATAAATAGTTGGCAAAACCACAAAATCCGATCCTGCAAATATGTTACAACCAAATCAAATTAGACATCATAAAAGAAACGCTTCGTAATTTCCGTTAGTCAACACATATATTTGCTGAATTAAGTAGTAGAAGATTCATATTACCTTGCATGCATTAGTTGTTAGAATTATTTCTGATAATCCTTATGGGCTACAATCAATTATGTCCTTTGGCTTTTACAAAACGGGCTAATATTGTGATCCAATTGATGATGCTCAAGGCCGCAAATATGTGATTAATTGTATTGGGCCTTTGGACACCTGATTTAGATTTATGTGGAAGACAGTGTAGGCCCAACCACTAGGCCCATGATGGGTGGTTCTAGGGTTGTGAAATAAATAGGCTAGGTCCCCTTTGCCGTCATACGATAGATTGTGCTCGTCTACGGTTTGCCCCATTGAAAACCTAGAATTGGAGTGTGTGACCAGGCAAAGGAAGATTTGGCCGTTCGTGCTACGGTGCTCTACGAGACAACGGCAACTTCAATCATGTCTTCAACAAGTAAGTAATCAAATACTCGGTGTTCTAAATTCATGTAATCGATCCTGATAATATAATATGTGGTATCAGAGCCTAGATTATATGAATTAGGACCCCTTTTGAATATCCATGCCTGTTTTCTTGATGTTTATGAATCCTAATCTTGAAAAACAACAATCGTGATTTTTTGTCATTTGTCTATCAACCTTCGACAAATATGATATGCATATTGTTCATAATGTTATTTGATTTTCGGATTTTTTTTTCTTCTTCTTTTGTGATAATCTTGGTTTGCTGTCACATGTCTTCTACAACCATGGATGATTATTTTTTTTTTAACGACTTTGCATCCAAAATTGTTTCGTATCACGATCTGGACATATCATGATTCAACAACTGTTTCGTATCACGGTTTGTCAAAATTGTTTCATATCCAAAATTGTTCAAATCTCAAGTTTTGATTGTTAAAAATTAGAGCTTTTGATCTAGAATTATTAGAAACATGATTCTGGTTGAAATCCACATAAAATCGTGAGAAAAGGAAGCAAAAGACATGCAAAGCCCACACTGCGTATCAGACCCGCGACTAAGATGGTTTTTTCACAAACTGGTCGCGTTTTAGGCCCTAATAATCCAAGATCTTGAGTTCAAATGATTGGAAATTTGATTCTGAACAAAACCCAACAAAAATCGCGTGAAACGGATAAGAAACGAGCGAGAAAAACCCTCCGGCCCGAACGCCCGCGTCGCGACCCGGTTCGCGACCCGCGTGACCCGCCAGAGGAAGGAGACGATGAACAGTACGCGCTGCTGAAGCCCACTCGCGGGTGCAGCGCGTGGTAGCGCGTGTAGGGCCTTCAGGGACCCGTTTTCGACGCGGTTTTTTGTGTTGCGCTCTAAATTTAATGCTTGTATTTGTTATATTTTTTCGAGAATTTTTCCGCTGCGTTAGATATTTTTTACAAAATATAATGCATTAAATTGATTATTTAATTATTTTTCTGACGAAAATAAAGTTGAAAAATATGTTAGAAAAATAATGTGATGTATTTTGGATTTAATTGTGATAATCACTCTCCCTATAAATTTGTGCAAATTGCGTGCTATTATTTTTGTATACATGCTCTCGTTAGGCTAGTCTATCACGCTGTATATTGCAAAACAGTTTGGAATGCTACTGACTTTGTTACATGACCAGTAAAGGTGCTCATTTAAATGATGTACTTGCCTGTTGACTGTGTCGTATGTATAGACAAGAGAAAATTGATTCCTATGCAAGAGTTTCATGCGTTGTTATGAGCCGTTACCACCAAAGTGGGACCGTTTGTATTAATTCATGAGAATTTCTTTGTAGTTTGAGGGATGCTTTTGGTCATTGCATGTGATTGCCTGCCCAAAGGGGGTTGTTATGTGTTGTGATTGAAAGTTGATTGAAGATGGAGTTATTGGAGAATGCATTGGGCAAAGGGACTTGTCTACCCAAAGGGGACAATTTTCTGAACTCAGTGTGTGCTCATGGATTAACCCATCTGAGGTTTTGACTGAGGTTGTGACCTTGGTATGTGCATTCTGCCCAAAGGGGAATGTGCTATTATACTGGCCTCACGATGATAGCTTATTTCGTTATTGAGCTATATCTTGTCTTGTGATATGATCTGATGCATTCATGTTTTGTTTTAACAGTGACTTTCTCTATGAATAATTCTTCTGCTTCCATTGAGATCTTGACCGGATCGAACTTTAAGAAATGGAAGCAAGACTTGGAGTTTTCTCTAGGAATTGCCGATCTGGATTCAGCCTTGCGCGAGAATAAGCCTGTGATCACTGCGGAGAGCACACTTGAACAGAAAGAACTTTTGGCTAAGTGGGAGAGGTCTGATAGATTGGGTCTGATTGCTATCAAGAGAACTATCTCTGAACACCTTCTCGATGAGTCCGCTCGACAAAGGGACAACAAAGGACTTCCTCACTGCTCTAGAACAGAGGTACAAGGTATCTGACAATGCTAAGTCTGGATGTCTAATGAAAGAGTTAATGGACATGAAGTATGACAATATTGGAGGTGTAAGGGAATTTATTCTGAAGATAGTTCACATCCAAACCAAGTGAAATCCCACAAAATTGAAATTTGAATGAAAAATTTATTGTCGGTCATGCCTTGAATTGCTTGCTCGCTAATTTCACACAAATTAAAGCGCCCACAATACCATTAGTGAGAATTGGAGTGTGAATGATCTTATTACCAAGTGTGTTGCCGAGGAAGAGAAACTCAAAAATGAAAAGAGTGATGTAGCTTTCTTTGTCTGTCCATACCAAACCCCATTCGGGAAGGGCAATTGGAAACACAGAATACTCCTAATGCTTCTCACAAGAATCAGAATTAAGGAAACCAGGTAAGGGTCAACGTCATCCTGTAGGAGGTCCCAGGCGGATGCTTTTAAGAGAACTATTTGGTGTTTCGTGTAAGGAAAAGGGGCATAAGAAACCTGATTGTGCAAAGTTCAAAGCTTGGCTAGAGAACAAGCAATCTGGAGGTAATAACTTAGCTTTTGTTTGTTTTGAGTCTAATCTAGTTGATGTCCCAATTGATTCTTGGTGGCTTGATAGTGGTTCCACAACCCATATTCTTTGTGTCCTTCTGAGGTTCAAATCTGAGGGATCCCGATCTGAGGGAAAGCAAGCTAAGGGTAGGAAATGATCTTGAAGTAGTCGTGGAGTCGATGGGAGACGTCAGCATAATTTTAGGATCTGGTTTTGAACTCATTTTGAAGAATACTTTTTATGTACCTTCTTTTAGGAGGAATTTAATTTCGATTTCTTTATTGGATAAACTTGGTTTCAGTTTTACTTTTGGTAATTGTGAAATGAGTCTGATGTTGAACTCCCGAATTGTTGGTTATGGATTTTTGGTTGATGGTTTATATAAATTGTCTCTAGCTTCCGATAATGTTGCTTTATCCTTAGTTGTTGAGAGTTCTGTTGCTAAGAGATCCAAAGTTGAAGAAAAATCTTTTATGCTATGGCACAAGCGCTTAGGTCACATTTCTAGGGAAAGGGTTGAGAGATTGACAAAGGCAAATATTCTACCTTCCTTGAATTTTAATGATCTGGGTACTTGTGTGGACTGCATCAGGGGAAAATTCACGAAGACCAAAAAGAAAGGTGCGACTAGAAGTTCTGATCTTTTAGAGATTATTCACACAGATATCAGTGGGCCTCTTACTTCTACAATCTGCGGTAACAAGTTTTTCATTACTTTCATTGATGACTTTTCACGATTTGGGTATCTTTATTTGATTAAAGAAAAATCTGAAGCACTTGAAAAATTTAAAGTGTTTAAAACTGAAGTTGAGAAGCAGTTGGCAAAAGTGATCAAGGTTGTGAGGTCCGACCGTGGTGGAGAGTATTATGGTAAATATGGTGCCACAGGACAACATATGGGACCATTTGCCTTATACTTGCAGGATTGCGAAATAGTTCCGCAATACACCATGCCTGGGACTCTTGAACAAAATGGTGTAGCCGAAAGATGTAATAGGACTCTTAAGGATATGATGAGAAGCATGATGAGTAGATGTAACTTGCCAGAATATCTGTGGGGTGAAGCCTTGAAAACAGCTCTATACATTCTTAACAGAGTTCCTAGTAAATCTGTTCCCAAAACTCCTTTTGAACTGCAGACAGAAGAAAACCCGGCTGAACCATTTTCGAGTGCAGGGTTGCCGTTGAAGTAAAAATTTATAATCCCTTGCGTAAGAAAAAATGACCCCAAGACTAGTCGTTGTTTTCATTGGATATCGAGCGTGCTAAAGGATACGAGTTCTTACGTCTGGAAAAGGGGAAAGGATAGTAGAGTCCATAAATGCCAAATTCTTGGAACTTGATGTAGCAGACCCCATTGCTCCATCCGATGAGACTGACATGCTTTCACCTGAGACTGTTGCTTTACCTTTACCTGTTTCCATTGTCAGTGTTCGGTCAGTTACTCCAATTGGGATGATTGTTCCGACTGAGGATGTAGTTGTTCCTCAGACCGACGATGTTGTTGATCCTCCGGCTGTGGTTGAGGTTGCACAACCTACAGAGCCTGAGGCACAGATTCCTTTGAGAAGATCATCTAGAGAAAAGAAATCTGCCATTGGTGATGATTTCATCGTCTATCTCAGTGAGGATGCATATGACATTGGAGACATTGTTGATCCAAAGAGCTATCAGGAAGCTATCACTTGCTCTCAGTCTGATAAGTGGAGGCATGCGATGGATGAAGAGATACAATCTATGTCAGTCAATGGTGTATGGGAGCTTGTTGAGTTGCCTATCAATTGTAAGGCAATTGGTTGTAAATGGGTCTTTAAGACAAAGAAGGATGCCAAGGGCAACATTGAGAGGTTCAAGGCTAGACTAGTGGCAAAAGGTTTTACACAAAAGGAGGGTATTGACTTTAATGAGACTTTTTCGCCAGTATCAACAAAGGATTCCTTTAGGATCATTATGGCTCTAGTGGCTCACTTTGATTTGGAGCTGCATCAAATGGATGTGAAGACAGCTTTTCTAAATGGTGATTTGAGTGAGGAAGTATACATGCATCAACCTGAAGGTTTCCATGTTGGTGATAGTAAGAACTTGTTTTGTAGGCTGAAGAGATCGATTTATGGCCTGAAACAAGCTTCTAGACAGTGGTATTTGAAATTTGATGAAGTGGTGACTTCTATGGGGTTCGAGGAAAATAAAGTTGACCAATGTATATACCTCAAGGTCAGTGGGAGCAAATTTATCTTCCTTGTGTTGTACGTCGATGACATATTATTAGCTTCTAATGACCTTGGTGTCTTTGCATGAGACAAAAGGATCTTGACTAGATTCTTTGACATGAAAGATCTTGGTGAGGCTTCTTTTGTGTTGGGAATCGAGATTCATAGAGGCAGATCACGTCACATACTCGGATTATCTCGGAAGGCTTACATTGATAGAGTCTTGGAGAGATTTAATATGCGAGAATTGTAAATCGGTGATGTTCCAGTTGTTAAAGGTGACAAATTCAACAAAGATCAATGTCCTAAGAATGAGGTTGAGCGGCGAGATGAATGATAAACCATTTGCGAGTGCCTTGGGTAGTCTCATGTATGCCCAAGTATGCACTGGGCCCGACATCGCTTTCGTGGTTGGCGTCTAGGTAGATACCAGTCAAACCACAGGAATGATCACCGGATGGCCGCCAAGAAGGTGATGAGGTACTTGAAAAGGACTAAAGAGTATATGCTTGCATTGAAGGGTGGACAACTTGGAAATCGTGGGGTACACAGATTCGGATCTTGGCGGGTGCCACGATGACAGAAGTCGACTTACGGATACATTTTTATGTTGGTGGAGGTGCGATATCTTGGAAGAGTAAGAAACAAACTCTTGTTGCCTCTTCTACTATGCAGCAGAGTTCATTGCCTGTTTCTTCTTTGCCACTCATCTTTGTTTGGTTGAGAATCTGGTGACAGGACTTCGCATTGTGGACTCCATTGCCAGGCCACTGCGAATTTTCTGTGATAATAGTCTTGGCGATGTTTTATACGAAAAATAATAAGACTTCTACTGGATCCAAACATTTGGAGTTGAAGTACCTAACCGTTAGAGACCTTGTGAAAGAGGGTGCTATAATGGTAGAACATATTGGCACAGATTCCATGTTAGCTGATCCCTTGACCAAAGGACTCAGGCCCGTTGTTTTCAATAGACATGTTGAGAACATGGGAATTGTGGGTTCTTTTGATGTGTTTGGTTAGTGGGAGCTCAAGGTTTTATGTCGGTTTATGTCATTGAACATTTTATTTCAAATTATTTACTTTTAGCATATTGATGTAAACTTTGCATTTGATTTTATGATTAATGATGAGATGAATTTTATTATAATTAATTTTGTATGTATATATCAAATGCGAAAGTATTGGAGCTCGGTATCTTTAGGACCACTATGCCGGTGGTCGATGCCATATTGGAGCTGAGGCATAAGTGCTAAAATATTAGAGCTCGGGGTCAATGGGATCACTATGCCGGTGATCGACGCCATATTGGAGCTGAGGCATAATGGTTTCACATAAACCATACAATTTCTCTGGCTTTAATGCATTTGAGAGAAATTGAAGACTGACAAAGAAAATGACAGTATGGCTATTAGATCACATTGGCATGTCATTTTCTTGCTACACTCCACATAAATGACTAGTCGACGGAGTTGGTGGTATTTGTAACCATGGAAGGTGTTATGTCGACATAAGATATGACTACCGCCATGATTCGGTATCACTTAGCTTTTGTTGGATGGAGTCTTAATTAAGTGTTGCATCTTGGGATCATGTGTTTAGTGGCCACGTTAGGAAGTAGTTTATTAGCCCAAGAGTCGTTTTCAAAATGTTTTCTACAAATTAAAATTACATAATTGATTTTGCCCAAGTGGGAGAATGTTAGAATTATTTCTGATAATCCTTATGGGCTACAATCAATTATGTCCTTTGGCTTTTACAAAACGGGCTAATATTGTGATCCAATTGATGATGCTCAAGGCCGCAAATATGTGATTGATTGTATTGGGCCTTTGGACACCTGATTTAGATTTATGTGGAAGACAGTGTAGGCCCAACCACTAGGCCCATGATGGGTGGTTCTAGGGTTGTGAAATAAATAGGCTAGGTCCCCTTTGCCGTCATACGATAGATTGTGCTCGTCTACGGTTTGCCCCATTGAAAACCTAGAATTGGAGTGTGTGACCAGGCAAAGGAAGATTTGGCCGTTCGTGCTACGGTGCTCTACGAGACAACGGCAACTTCAATCATGTCTTCAACAAGTAAGTAATCAAATACTCGGTGTTCTAAATTCATGTAATCGATCCTGATAATATAATATTAGTGACATTTTTTTTTTCTCTATAGAATTCTTTCATTTCAGTGATTGTTGACTTTGGGGTAAAATTGAGAAACTCATCTTCTTCTGTCATCTTGATTTTCTCTTTTAACTGGGTTAACCCTTTATTAGTTGGTGTCTCTATAGTGTCAGCCATTAGTGATTTTAAAGTAATAACCTCAAGCAAGTCTGGGTTTATGAGTAGCCTGGATGAAAATGTGCTACTAATGTTGTTGTTACCTAATGAATAAAAAACAAAAGACATGAGTATTGCGTTTTTTTTTACAAAACAAATCACATTTTGGTATATACTGCAGTTAGGAAATGTGAACACTTTACCATTCTAACTTTTCACTTTGGCAAAAAGAACAACAATCACATCGTTAATTGCATCACCATTGGCAATGATTGAGTTGAAATCATCAACAAAAGTTCCAAACAAAGCCACTTTGAAACTAAAACTGTACAGTAACAAAATTAAGAACTCGTAGAAATTATAAATGTATGACAAACATTAACATGAGATTAAAAAGCTTTAGTCTTCACTATATGCGATTATCTTACCCAACATTATTAAGCTCAATTGTAATAAGCTTGTTTTTCTTCCCATTTTTAACAAACTCTCGTTTCTTGCTAACACCAGTAAGGATCCCATGATATCTGTAAAAGTTTAGTAAATAACATCGCATTATTTTTTGTGTTAAAATAATACCCATAAGATATCATTTAGGATAGCTAAAATTGCGAATGTTTAAAAATACATATCAATAAGATAATTAATATCAAAAGATGCAGCAAAAACCTCATTTGGAGAGGTGAAGTTGTAAGTCATTTGGGGTAAATTGGATATTGTCTACCGCAACTCTTGAGTCTTTTTGTCAAAATTAAGTTTAAACTTGTGGCTGATGGATCTATAATCACATTCTTTGGAAATGATTTCTTGCTTTGTAAAACCTCACCCTCTTCCAATTGTGTTTTAAATATATAAACCAGTTGTTGCCGAACAGTGGCTCAAATCCGGTTACCTTGAAACAACCAGTATAGTGTCAAATACAGATATATAAAAGTAAAGGACTAAATGCATAATATATTGATGTATTGATAGTGATTTATGTATTAATCAAAGTTTTATTAGAAATGCCATTGAATCCAAAAGTACTAACTCTAAGTTGAAGTGTTCCACTTTGTTTGTCGGATCCAACACCAACCACTTGCGAATAACACACATCATGACACGAACATCCTTTTGCTTGGATTTGATTTCTGATATTAACATATTTGCAGGGGCCATTTTTTCGCAGATTAACGTAGCAGAGAGTAAAGCCTATCCTTCTTGGTAAATGCGATTTGTTTTGCTTGTATCTTACCCTAATTTTCACCAATTTGGAAATGGAAAATATATATTTGATTATGTTGATATTTTTGTATCAATCAAGCCATATATTGTTATTAAGGTTTGGTGAGTTGAAAGCCCATAATTTTATTAACCGTTTAAAATAAAAGTGATTGACGGGTGGGTCTTTTTATTTATTACTCTAAATTCAGTTCAAACACGTTTAAAATGAAAGCGATTGCCGAGTTTATTTTTATTTGGTGTATTTTAACATGTGTATAAAATTACAGAGAATAATTATGGCATTGCATGATTTTGATTTTTATATATTCGACAGGAATGGAATCCTTTTTTATTTTCGGTTATGTTTGCATTTTGTATCTAATTATGATTATGATTATGATATGATGAATACTAATTAGGTAACTTTGGAAGATCAAGTGTAATATTTTCTGTAAATTAGTGTAAGGTTGACCCTTCTAAATATTTAATAAAAAGGAGTCCCATATTTAGAAGGTCCATTTACGGAAATAAGCATGTCCTACTATCATACGAAATCATACGAAATAAGTCACAATATTATCCTGATACGCTAGCTCCACCTTTTTATTATACTACTAATTTCGTCCCTAAATATAAGCTCATTTTTACCAAAACACACAAATTAAAAAAATTAGTTAACTCATTTAATTTATCTATAATATGTACTATTTTACCAAAACTACCCTTCAGTTATTGACCTAAGAGAGAGAAATAGTCACCTCATTTACTATTGACTATAAAAAATAATGTAAATTAATTAGGGATATTCTTGTAAAAAAATAATTAATACACCTAGTAATTTGTAAAAAGGCTTATAAAAAGGGACAAATTTTTTTTTCTTCCAAAGAATGCTTATAATTAGGGACAGAGGTAGTATTTTTTTTGCCAGCTAGTAGAAATGGTAAACAACAAACGCACACACATATAAACGGCAACACCCAGGTTCGAATCCCGGTCCCGACATCCTCATGTCGCTAAAATTGTCAAAACAAGCAACAGTGAGCGACGGATGGAGGAAGTATATTACTGGTTTGGGATAATCAAAACATAATATTGTAATTACTCACGTGTGTCTATTTACCATTAATTTTCAAACATTTTGAATTTTGAAATTAGTCAGAATTTCCTATTACGGTTATGTGTGTGCTTTAATACTAATTGGTGAGATTAAATGGTGATTAATGCTTTGGTGTAATTAAAATAAAGAGGGAATTTTCAAGCTTGGTCATACGGTCTCAATGAGGTTATTAGGATGGGCCATTTTCACCACATGCAACACATTGGTGTAAATGCACTAAATGTAGATTCTTGTGGTATAAACATCTGGTTACGATTTCAGGTGTTATTTTTGAAACGTCTTTTACGCTGCCACCTGTTTTTTTTTCTTCCATGTAGGCTGACACGTCCGTACCATTTATTGCTCCTTTTATGCTAGCATGATATGTGGCATAAGCTCCAAATGTTTATTGTGAAATGTATAATTAGGGATGTCTTGTCTGTTGGCTATATCTTCCATGCATTAAAAAGATGAAATCAAGTATAATAAAAATTCAAAGAACAAGAGTCTATGGCAATCAATTAGATACTCATTTGTATTGAAATACTCCCTCCAGTCTCATTTATAAGTAATAAACACTTTTTTAAGTTTATGGAATAACTCATGTATCTGGTCTATAATATAGACCAAATACATGATTTATTCAATAAACCTAAAAAGGTTAAAAATTCAAAGAACAAGAGTTTATGGCAATCAATTAGATACTCATTTGTATTGAAGTACTAGTATTAATTTAATTGTTGTTGAATAAGAAGTCAACGGTAATTTGTATTACTCCCCCAATCATAAAACTTTGGTTGTTTAAGGTTTTGGCACACAGACTAAGAGATAATTAATTTAGACAAAATTTGACTAAAATACCCTTAATAAATATATCACTTTTTAATGCAAAATTTATTGGGAATTACTAATACTCCACTAAAACTACCTAGTAAAAATAAACAATAATTAATGTATGCTATTAATTTAAGGGTATAATGGAAAAAAAATACTTAATTTGTCTTTAGATTTTTAAAACAACCAATATTTTAGGATGGAGAGAGTAACATATTATGATTGTTATAAAAAAAAATAGAAACTGACACTTGATATGCCATTATATGCACAATTCCTCACTAATAATATGCCATTATATGCACAATTCCCCACTAATAACAAACAAGTGGAAGACAAAATTCTAGGAAGGAAGTGTTTTTTTTTTTTTCGTGATTAAGTGTTAATATCCATGATCCCCCGCTTACCATGATTCATGACTGAACTTGTCCGGGCAGCTGATCTGATCATCCACTTCTAATTAACACTGTTTTCTATGTTCAGTGTTTATCGATGCACTTGACCTACACCTAATTGATGCACTTCTTATAAGAGTTGCTATCAGAAACTACAGCTTCGGCCGCAATAAATCGTACTATAATCACATTATAATTGCAATCAATCGCGGTCACATTAATTGCATTTACATGCAAATTTTTGCAATTTAATTGGAGCGTGGATTATCCACCAGCTATTTACTTGAATTTTCATGCTATCCAGCCTTCATTGTGCTGCAGGCGGCCTCAGAAACTCAATCCTCACTCCATCAGGCATATATCGCAATCAGTGGTCCGGTTAGTTGATTGTCACTGTACTGATTCGATTTCGATACAATTGTAGTACTAGTTTTGGGACATCCAAGTTTCACTGGACTTTTTTTTTATTAAAAAAATATTCATTCATTCAAATTGGTAAAATATATCGAAATCAACACAAATTCAATATCGTTAAAAATAGAAAAGGGTGAATCTGTGAACAAACTCACAGCACCCAGGTTAATAGCATAAAACGACAAAATGCTTACAAATGTAACAAAATCAAAGTGACCGGAATCAGGGCCGTCTTAAACATTTTAGGGGCCCTGTTCTAATCTAAAAAATTGGGCACCTAATAAAAAAAGACAATTTTAATAATTAAATATTATTTCAAAATATTATTTCAAAAAAAAGGACAATCTTAAATATTATTTCGAAAAGGGTAATTGTTTTAATAAATGCAAAGAAGATTATTAAAATCCTACCAATACAACTTGAAGCTAATATCAACCTTCTAGTTATTTAAAAAGAGTCATCCTTCTAACACTTTTTGAAGCAAATTCATCAACCAAGTCTTCATATTGTATTGTCTCCAAAAGATCATTCTCAACTGCTATCAATGCTAATCCATTAAGTCTTTCTTGTAACATGGTAGACCGCAAGTAAAACTTCAACAACTTCAATTTTGAAAAACTTCTTTTTGCGAAGCTTATCATAGGAATAGTCAATAAAATTCTATATGCAATAAGCGTATTAGGAAAACAATCTAAGCCTTTTAAAAATCTTAATATATCAATAGGTCCTATTTTTTCAAGGAAAGATTTCTCTTAGTAACTTTAACTCCACAAATAATTCATTCCCATCAATATCAGATTGCTCATTATGTTTCAATGCCTGTTCAAAATGACTACAACAAGACATCAAAGTTGCATCGTCCAATGATTGTAACTTGTGAGAAGTAAACAAGAAACCAAAAATACTTTCATACTCTTGGTATTGCTCAAATCTCTTATTAAGAGAAACAACAGCTTGATCAACAAGGTAAAGAAAATAATTAACCCTAAAAGATTTCTCTCCAGATAGCTCAACTGATGGGGTATTCAAATTCTCATCAAATTGTCTTTTTCTTCTAATTATACGCTTTTGGGAAAATACTGGGTCGATATTCAATTCAATAGCAATTTCCTTAACATTATCCAAGGCATTATAAAAACCAGTTTCTCTATATCCCTCAAAAAATGAAATCAACCCCTTTATTTTTTCCATAGCAACATCAATAAGCATATCATTTGATTGTAAAAGCTTGCTAACCAAATTAATTGCGGATAATATTTCAAATCAGATAATTATAGCCATTAAAAACTCAAAATCACTAAGCTCATTTGTTGCTAAGGATTTAGCTTCACTTCTTATTTTAGAATCGAGATCCTTTTCTGATACTTCAAGTAAAGCTTCTCTAAAATCTGACATTTGAGCTCTTATAGCTTTGACACTATCTACACGACTCTCCCAACGAGTGGATGACAATGATTTTGGAGTCAACCCTTTTACATTATCTTTTAAAATTTGTCATCTCTTAGTAGAATTGGCAAAAATTGTATAAATGCGTTGAATAACTCCAAAAAAATCTTGTGCTTTAATACAAGAGTTAGCCATATCACACAATGCCAAATTAAGACTATGACAACCACAAGGAGTATAAAAGGCTCTCGGATTTATGTCTAAAAATTTCTTTTGTACACCTTGATGTTTTCCTTTCATATTTGACCCATTATCATAACCTTGTCCTCGCACATCAAATAAGTCAAGATCAAGATTTTTCAATTCATTTTGTAAAACATCAAAAAGCCCTTGGCCAGTTGTATCATTCACATTCAAAAATCCTAAAAAAGATTCCTCAATGCTAACATAATTTGAAGAAGCATCCACATATCTTATTATCAAAGACATTTGCTCTTGGTGACTAACATCAGGAGTACAATCAAGTATCACTGAGAAATACTTTGCTTGTTTGATTTTTCTAATGATTTCAGTTTTAATTGCAGAAGCAAGCAAAAGTATTAACTCATTTTGGATGTTATGCCCAAGATAATGAATGTGAATATTATCATTTGTAATACGTCTAACATGTTCTTGGACAATTGGGTCAAATTCTGCTAACATTTCAATTAAGCCCAAAAAATTGCCATTGCTATTTTGGTACAATCTCTCATTAGAACCACGAAAGGCCAAACTATGTTTAGCAAAAAATTTCACTATTGAAATAATTCTTTTTAAAACATTTTTCCAGTGATCCTTTTCTTTCTTAATTAGTCTTTGATTCATTTTATCAATAGTCTGATTCTTTTGCAGCCTTTGACGCAACTCATACCAAGTAGTCATATTCTTAACATGTTCCATGCCTGTCTCATGCTCTCTAAGTCTTTCACCAATATGTGCCCAATCACTAAAACCCTCATTTGTTAATTGGCCTCTACTAATCCATATTTTAAAAACTTTACAACAAAAACAAAATACTCTATCAAGCTCTTTCGAATAAACAAGTCAATCTCTATCACACTTCTCTCCATTTGATAAAACTCTAGTATACAAATTAGCCGTAAAGCGTCTAGAAAATTTATCTTTAGGACCATTCACAACGGACAAATCTCTTTTAGGACCTTTTGTAACTAATAAATCAATCATTTTAGAATTAAGAGCATCCCAATTTCTTAGATCAAATATATCAAACGAATGTTCAAATGGATTTGCTTGCTCTAATGGATTATTATCTTCATTATCAAGTGAATTATTCAAATTAACACCATCACCATTTTCAGCATCAACATTTTGATTATTCAAATTATCATTTTCAATGGGCACTTCACCTCTATTTTCCGGATCAACACTTTCATTCTCCATATTATTATTCTCAGTAGTAACCACAATTTCAAGAATTTCAACATCAACATTATCAACATTCTGATTTTCAACAGGAATTTGTGGTTCTTTTCTAAAAAAATTATCAAGAGCTCCTCTTTGAGATTGAGTTAACTCTTCAAGTCTTTTCTTTTTTTTACGCTTCTCATATCCAGATTCATACTTTCTACGAGGCATAGTAACAAAGACTAAGGTAAAGAAAGAAACAACCTGGATTTAGAATAGGCGGTGCCTGTGCCACCGTACCCGATAATGGTTTTCTTCCACGGTTCCACCTTGCTGTTTTGGTTAAAAGTGATCAAAATATGCAGATAGCCAGATAATGTGAGTCAAAGATAATACAGATGCCATATGGTCATATTTAAGAAAGTCAAAGAATAATAAAATAATGTGAATCTTAAAATAGTCATTTTTTCAACACAATACTCCAATTATTTTAATCAATTTTATCTCTTCAGACTACACACTTCGCTGACTAAAAAAACCAAGACATGACACAAACTGACAAACCCCTTCGCTTCATTCATCTATGTGAATACATGCCTTGACAGGATGGTTTTGATGATTGACAAAAGGGAGCTTTGCAAATAGTCAACCGTGCAAAAAGTAGAAAAGAATACCAAGACGCGTATCAAGAATGATAGTTTCTCAAGTCTTTGGGTTTTGGGTATTTATTTATTTTTATTAAGACTATTTGTAAGTAGTAATAAAAAGCTCTCAATTAAAATAAAATCACACACTCACAAAATGATTTTTATTCTAAAATTGATTTTATGATAATTTTTCTTAAATTATTTTTAGGCACAAAGTATTTTGAAAAATTCTTAAGTTGTGCTCAAAATATTGTTTGGAAAATATTTCAAGTTTTCTTTGGAAAATATTCTCCGTGTCGAGCAGTGATATTTTGACATGCAAGTCGCGTGCCGAGGTCGCGTCGGCCGAGGTCGCGTGCATCAGGGGAAGTCGCGTCTTGGCCGAGGTCTCGTCTTAGAAATGTGTGGAGAGGTTGAGCAAATATTTACTTGAAAAAGGTTTTGAAAGAGGAAAAGTTGATACCACTCTTTTCATTAAACACAAAAATCATGACATTTTACTTATTCAAATTTATGTTGACGATATCATCTTTGGTGCTACTAATGAGTCCTTGTGTGAAGATTTTTCCAAAATCATGCAAAGTGAGTTTGAAATGTCCATGATGGGAGAGCTCAACTACTTCGTTGGTCTTCAAATCAAACAAACAACAGAAGGAATTTTTATAAATCAATCCAAATATTGCAAGGAGTTGCTTAAAAGATTTGGAATGAGCAACGCCAAAGAAATCTCAACTCCAATGAGCACATCATGCTATCTTGACAAAGATGAAGGTGGTAAGTCGGTCGAAGTAAGTAAGTATCGAGGTATGATATCTCACTGCAAGTTGTCCGGATATTATGTCTAGTGTTTGTATGTGTGCACGTTTTCAAGCAAATCCTAAGGAATCACATCTCTTAGCGGTAAAACGCATCATGAGATATCTCACTGGCACACAAACTATGGGTTTATGGTACCCCAAAGGTGCTGACTGCACACTTATTGGGTACTCGGATTCGGATTTTGCGGGTTGCAAAATGGACCGAAAAAGCACTAGTGGGACATGTCACTTACTTGGGAATGCCTTGGTTTCATGGCATGGTAAGAAACAAGCCAATGTGGCTTTGTCCACTGCTGAAGCGGAATACGTTGCGGCGGTGGTTGTTGTGCCTGAGATCATTTGGATGAAACAACAGTTGAATGATTATGGAATCAATCAAAACTGTTCCAATTAAGTGCGACAATACTAGTGCCATAAACCTCACGAAAAATCCGGTTTATCACTCCCGGACCAAACACATAGAAATTAGGCACCATTTTATTAGAGATCATGTTCAAAAAGGAGATTGTGTGATTGAGTTTGTGGAAACATCTAAACAACTCGCAGATATTTTTACTAAACCTTTGCCTAAAGAAAACTTCTTTTTTATAAGAACGAGTTAGGAATTTTAGATCAATCATGCATTGAATGACTGCGTGTGAGTGCATTTTATTATGAATAAGTTCTAACTTGGGCGTTGGAGTGTGCTAACAATCTATTTGCTTTTTCTTATTGTGCCATTTCTTTATTTCTTTTCATTTTGTATTATTTTTTCCTTTTCATTTTCCCTATGTTCACTCACTCTGTCCCATAAAGATAAAAGACCTCGAATCTTCCAGGCTTTTCATTTCAACTTTCTGCTTCTAACATTTGCTCAGCGCGAGTCTAGAACCATCCGAATTCTTTTGACATTTCACCCAATTGCTTTATTCCTTCATCCTTCTCCTTCAGTCCTTCTTTCCTCACTTCACTCGAATCACTCCCTCTTCTTCTCTCAGTCTCACTGTCTCAGGCTCTTAGCCACAACCAGCCACATGAACTTTCACACAAAAAAGAAGATAATGAAAGAAAAAAAAGTTGAAACAAAGAGTTCGCACTTCGTAACGTAAGAAAAAGAAAACTAGCGACACTGAAAGTAACATACCACTCGCTGGCTCGCGCTGAAGACTTGGAGCTGGAAACCAGAGGAATCGGTGCTGCTGTTGCTTTAGCCTGGAGAAAGAAGGTCAAACCTGAAATGCAGAGTAGGTCGAAGACTCGAAATGGAGAGTGGAGACGAAGGCAGCGCACGGCACGTCGGAATCAACAGAAGAAGAAGAAGAGGAATCAAGAGAAAGAGAATTTCAGAGGGAGAGGATTCTGTTAGGGTTACAAGCAATGACATTTAAACGTTGCAATTCGAATCCCTAATTTTTCGAGCTCCTCAACTAATTCAGTTCAAGCGATCTGAATCTCCTCTCATGCGATAATTCTTATGATCTTTTTTTTTGGTCGATCAATTCTTTCTTCTGCTCCAAGCGCCAGCGGCCGTGAAACTGAATCCCTACCCCCTTTTTTTGGTCATAATAAATTTTGGGGCCCCAAATTTTGGGCCAAAATTGGGCCAAATTTGAGGCCCTGTGTTGTAGCACTGTTTGCACAGCCACAGGGCCGACCTTGACCGGAATACTCATGCCTCCGAATCTGTAACATTGACGCCCAAGTATTGATTGAATCTGTAATGGATCGAAGCTGATCTGCCAATCTGAACCAAACGAACACCACAACAAGACGAAAAACCAAACAACACCGTACCAAGACGACGAACAAAACAACGCCGCAATCAGACGAAGAAATCACGGAAAAACACGAAAGAAAAACCATATCTATGTGGAAAAACCAGTTATTTAGATAAAAGGAGAGAAAAAACGATGTAGAGAGGTGATTCCAGGCCAAAAAATGGCCAAAAACTACCCCATCCAATAAATGAGGAAGAAGAAAGAGAGGAGCATATAGAATGTTTATTCTTTTTTTGATATTTGAAAGTAAGTCTCACTCGACTTGTTAGCCGTGCTATTGTGCTTTATTATGTTAAGCTAGCTGTTATGGGATGCCATAAATATTATATGAAGAAATTTGGAAATATAGCTAAAGCATTACATTGATCATTTATGTTACTTGTAATTTCATTCCACTTATTTTAAAATTTCAATTTGACCACTATAACTTGAGCGAACCAGATGGGACTAATACATTCTTCTAAGACGTGATCGACCACATCCCACTGTCACTGTTCCAGAGCATCGCCACGGAAATGGATTACTCGCTATAACTGTGATGCAATTTTTTTATCTTTGTAGTCTGACTTGATCCCACGATGTAACTTTCACAAAGTAATTTAAATTTGTTTCGAATGCTAGCCATTTGATTTTAATCTAATGGCCGTGATTGCTTACAACGTGTAATTGCGTGATTCCGCTACAGCAACCACAATTTGCAAATGAATTTTTCAACCACAATTTGCAAATGAATTTTTAAATTTGTTCCAAAATTTTTTTGTGCCCCAATATATTTATTTTAAAAAAAAATCACTTTAATTTTTTAAAAATCAGAAAGATTAATATGACAAATATCTGTTATTTTTTAAAGATTAAGATAAGATTTTGCATTTTCAACAAATGAAATATTTACTATCACATTAGTCATAATCTGAGTATTTACCAATGATATGAAAACCGGACCGGACCGGACGGTTCGACAGGTCCGACCGTCGACCGGCACCCTCACCAGCCGGTTTAAACCCAATTGGACCGCAGTTTGGTTGGACCGCCCGGAACCGGGTTGGACCGCGGTTGGACCGGTCAATTGGACCGGGTTGGACCGGTTTTGCTTTTTTTTAATTATTTTTACTTACTTTTTTCTCAAAATTAGTATTTATTTATTTATTTATTTGTTTATTTATTTATTTATTTATCATCCGGTTCGACCGATGGCTCAACCGGTTAAACCAATTGAACCATGACCCGGCGGTCTCACTGATTCAACGACCGGTCCGGTTTTTAAAACATTGGTATTTACTCCTTTGTTTAGTGATCATTGACAAGTGACAAGCGAAAATTTATGGTCAGGGACCACTTATTGCTGCAACAAAAGGCTTCAACTTCTCCTTGCTCTTGGTGATGGCCAAGAACAGAACTCGGTACAGCACAATCATACCAAACATGATAACAAGATCAACCCACTTAGAATGACCCATTTCTACATGCCATGTCTCTGCCAGTATTTCCCTCCCACTGATGGTTTTGGTGCCCATAGAAAATGTTAAGCCATCAAAATCATTCTTGAATGATCCTTGGAATGCATACTTGAGAAAGGATATATGGTATAAAGGGTATTTCCATAATGGCTTAGGAAGATCATTTGGCAGTCTATAGAATCCGCCTGTTAAAATCATTAGTCCTTCAATTCCACCAGTAATGAACATGCCTATTACATAATTTGGAGAGATACTTCCAACAACTAACATGAGGCTCTCAACCCACATCACAATGGCAAATAGCAATAAAGTGAAGTATAGAAAGTGTTCCAATCCTTTGTGCATCCGACAAAGGTAGTAAGCTATTCCTCCAGGAATCAGAGAGATCATTATCATGTAAGGAACAGCTGAGAATATGTTGCCAATGAGAAAAGCAGCAATACCATAGTGCCCATTCAATCTCTCTCGTTCAAACACCTGATATGGTGGAAGGAAATAATTTTAGTTAAAAATGAAGTCAACATATATATCTTTGATGGTCTAATTGCACTTTTAGTCCTCATTTATTAAGATTGTGCAATTTTAGTCCCCCTATCACAGGCTCTAATTGTGCAAATTGGGTTCTCTTGGGACGCGATTGTGCGATTTTGGTCAATCAGGTTCTAATTGCCCGATTTGGGCCCTTTAAGGATTGCAACTGTGTGATTTTGGTCTACCAAGGTACATATATAATCTGCAAGGGTTTTTTAATTTTTAAGCCGACTAAGATGATACCCAGATAAAGTTATGTGCCAAGTCATACCCAAACATCACACATCAGTATTTTCGGTTAGAAATTAAACGACAATCAGAAAGAGGGACCAAAATTTCACAATCGCAAAACTTGGAGGACCTAATTTGCACAATTGCAATACCTAGAGATACCAAAAGTGCAATTAAGCCATTTCTAATCAAATTACTTTTGCAATGCAGTGAAACTAGGATATCAAGCTTAAATTTATGTTAAAATATAGCACAAAATGGTAGAAATTTTACCTTCATTTCCTCCAAAAGAGGAGAGAAACCACCAACAAGGGTCATGAAGGTCAGAACTGAAATAAGAAATGTGAGCAGAGAACCTCTTCCCTGAAAGCATGCATAATTGTATTTATGTACTGTTATCCATCAACTTTGTTAAATAAAGCTAATCTTTATGTTTATCTATGACTATCTTACCTGAATAGATCTACTACTGGAGCCAATGTCATAGAAGATAGAGCCAATGCTTATAGCTATTACAATAAAGACAACCAAACGTAGCCATAATTGCTTATGTCGCGAAACAATTGCAAGGAAGATCTTCTTATAAGAACAAGGCATTGAGTGAGAAATGCAGCATGGATCCTCTTCTTCCCTACTGCACCGGAGTCCTAAACTCATGCAAAAAGATCCTTTTAGCAAATTTTTCTATGTGAATTGTGATGTGGTAGAGTTATGTAACATGAAACTTACATTTTCACTTATTTTTGCCACTTCCTTTTTAACTTGGTTTCTAATTTGAGACGATTTATAAGACTTTACAAGGATATCAGTTGCTTCTTCTATGGTTGTTCCCTTTCCAAACCCTTCTTCAGCATCCTGGAAACAATGAAACAAATCAAAAAGTTTCAAGTTTTCCATTACATTTTCTTAATTAGAAAGACAGGCTCCCAAATAAACACTAGCCAAACTTAAAGAGTTTACCTACCAGTTCAAAATCTTTGTTTATGATCCTTAAGTAGTGATCAGAAGGATTGTAGAGAGTTGGACAAGGAAAACCATTTGAAGCGAAAAACTGCACTGAATCAAATGTTACTATGGATGACATCAATAAGAAAGCATAGAGTCCCTATGGTGTAGCTCAGGTGATTGAGCTAAGACACCTTAAGGAGTTGAATCATGAGGTCCAGAGTTCAAACTCTGGCTATTAACATAACACACACTAACAACTAACATTTGTCATTCGAAAAAAAAAAATTAGAAAACATAGACATGAGACACGGGACACATCGATACCTTACCACACATATAGTAAGCATATTTTAAACATTATAAAACACAAGAAGTTTATAATATAACAATATGCGCCTCTTATAATTATGATTTGAGTTCCTAACCTGATTTGCATCAGAGGCTGGACCAAAATAAACTGTTTCACCAGAAGACAGAAGACAAAGGTCATGGAAAAGCTCAAAAACTTCACTGCTAGGCTGATGGATGGATGCAACAATAGTCCTTCGAATGCCATCACTTAGATTTAGACTTGCAATTCTACTCATAACATAATAGGAAGCTGCACTATCTAGACCACTAGTTGGTTCATCAAGGAAGAGAAGTCTAGGGCGTGTTAGAATCTCAATGCAAATGCTAAGTCTCCTCTTTTGTCCCCCACTTAAGCCTTTAGAACCCCACCCTCCAACCCTTGTGTTAATGGCATCCACTAGACCCATTTCTCTGAGTATAAGATCTGCTTGTTCCTTCTTCTCTGTTATGGACATTGAATCTGGAAATTGGAGCTGAGCTGAGTAGTATAGAGTTTCACCAGCAGTTAAAGTTGACAACATAGCATCATCTTGTGTTACATAGCCCTGATTTCATATGAAGAGATTAATAAATCTCCTTTCTAAAACAATTTTTTTTTTGTATACAAAAAATAGCTACTTCTTTTTTTTTTTTTTTTGACTTAGTTGATTTTTCTCTTACTGATATTCCATAAGCCAGTGATTGTTTGTGGCCATTGATTAGAATGTTTCCTGTATGCTTTATGTTTGAGCTTAATCTTCCTGCAACATTGATTGAATCAAGTAATAGTTATTTCATTTATATAATTAGACACAAATCATATCAAACCAGATATTTAAATTGTACTAGTAGATAAGTGTGTGTTACTAATGAATCACCACCTGCTAAAGCATCAAGAAGTGTGGATTTTCCACAACCAGAAGGGCCCATTATAGCCAAAAGCCTTCCTGGCTGGGCATAACCTGTAAGACCCTGCAGAATTGGTTTCCTTTTCTTTCCATTTGGAACTGTAACCCATAGATTCTTCCATGTCACTGTTATGCTGCCCTCCTCCTCTCCCTCAACATTTCCACTCATTTCTATTGACTTCATAGCATCACCTTCAAATGTGGTCGAAACTTGCAAAACCTTAGGTTGAACACTGTATGTCATGGTCAAATTTCAGGTGTGTGTGAATAATATATGAGTGCTGTGTATGTGTATGTGTATGATCATGGAGCTGAAAAAAAAAGGTGTGAATTATGAAGATATAGAAGTTTATTTCGGTGAAATTGTCGATGTAACATTTATGAAAGTCTCGTTCTGCTACCGTGCATGATAAAAATGAGTGGCGATTTAAGCAACGGTAACTCCTTTCAGAGAAAAGTTTCCTTCAGTTTCTAGGCACGACAAGAGGATGGTGGACGCACAACAAAATATCTATGTACCTGGCACTTTCCGATACCCAACAATGTGCAACATCTAATTGTAGTACTGAGGATAGAGAAAAATAAAAGGGACAAACAACGTTAGCCGAACACTTTTATTCTCTTACACATGACGGCTTGTTCAAATCAAATGGTTATTTGGAAGGGAGGTGCTAATACTGTATCATGTTATTTTGCTGCCTATCGATTCACTTATTTGAGTTCTCAAACATTTGTTACTAATTCTCACAGTAAGTATTTAAAGTCCATCAGTAATGAACAAACAAATACTACTTGACAACTCTCTCGCGCGCGCGCACCAAACAATGGCTTCTTCTCTCAATTTCTCCACACCCTCTGTCTCGCGCCCCTGGTCAGTTTCACTTACCCCTTCCCACTTCCCTCTGCTTTCCTCTTCCTTTCATTCTAACCTCAATTTCGCCTTTGTTTTTTTTCTTCTGTTGCTTCTTTTTCTTAACGTGACGGCACAGTATTTACATTCTCGTTTCTGGGACCAACCATTTTCACTATGCAGTGTTTTTTATTTCTGGTCCACAATTCAACCTCAGATTAGAATTTTTTTTTTTTTTTTGTAGATTTCCTTACAGAACTGATACTGTATACAGAAATGATGTTCTGCTGTTGAGAATAAAATAAAAAAAAAGAATTTTTTTAGCCTAAAAGGTGTTACAGATAACTTCTGAAACCGGTTTGTTCGGTTCTATTTCACTTCAAACTTGGGAACTGGTCACCTTTAACCAGGGAATTTGAAGTTTGAAGCTAACACTAGTGCACGTCACTGAAAACAAAATAAGATTATCATAATTTTCAGTTTTGATTGGATAGCTTTTCCTTAGTTGTTGAATATTTTTTCACCGCACTTTATGTTGTTTCTGTGCTTGCTCACGACCATTTTGTTAATAAAGCTCTATATTTCTTCAAGCAATTTAGTTGAGCATGTAAATGTAATTATCTTTTTCTTTAGTTTATTGAACCTCTATCAAAAGTAAAATTCTGGACCACCACTTTGTTCCTGTCACCGGCTCTGTTTTGTTATAGTAAAGATGCTTGGCTTTCATGTCTTGCTAAGCCCTTTTTACTTCTAAGGAGTTGGGTTTTAGCTGAATTTCTGTACATTGTGTCCATATGCGATAAAAAATTCTGAATTTTCTGGAAATTTTTGTGTGTGTGTGGATATTATGTTTGGATGTCACCATTGCTAATTGTAGCTGTGGTCTCCTCTTCTGCTCAATATAGGGCATGCACAAATTTCAAATTGCTCAATGGATTGCACAGTATAAATCCATCTACCGTACATGTGCATGGCTCCGATTGGGCGTTTGTTCGGCTGAACTCTAAATTCTCTTTAAGTCACAATGCTATGAGTAGGGTTAAAGCTGCATTGACATCTGGAGGAGGAGACCTGAAAAATGAAGATCTGTGTTGGGCCTGTGTGGCACTATGCTTGGCCCATTTGTTCTATGTGTTTCAGTCTGGCCCATGTGGGTTTGTTCCTTCTTTTCCTCGGGTAGTGCTTTGGTTGATAACAATTTGTTAATTCTGTTTTTTCTGTTGCTTTAGCTTTTATGTGAGTTAGTTATCTGACTGTTATATAAAGCCTCATTAGGTCTTTGTGTGAGGAGAGTCTTTTGATTAATTCACTGTATTTTCTCAGAGGAAAGAAAGAGAGGCTGAGAGCTAAACACTTGTGAGAGTGCGAGGGGAGGAAAATCGAGAGTAGAACAAGGTTACATTGTGATGGCTCCTTGCATGTACATTCTCCATCGATAGTGATCTTTGAGCTCAGATTGATCCCCCAGACGTAGGAGTTGTTTGCTCCGAACTGGGTTACCAATCTTGGTGTTAATTCTTCTTTAACTCTTCTCTTTTACAATTCTGTTTCAATCTTGCAGGTGCCATAACAGGTGCCATAGCATCTGCTATACGGCACTGATTGTTTTACTGCATTTTTGATTTGTGCGCATGCTTAAGGATCTTGTTATTTCATCGATTGCATTGGTACTGGTCTATTGTTGTTCTTTGTTTTGCAGATTAACAAGTCCATTATTCGATCTTGGTCACAACAATCTGGTTGGTGTCGAATCGGTTGGAACTGGGGTGCAACCTGATGCAATAGCTCTTGGAACACTGGGAGCAGACACTGCACCGACAGGCAATGGTTTTTCTGATGATAACGATGAGTTTGATTATGACAGTCCAACAGAAGGTTTTGCTTCCATACCAGAGGCCATTGAAGACATTCGGAATGGAAAGGTTGTCTCTCTCTCTCTCTCTCTCTCTCTCTCCCTGGGTATTTCTTTAACCAGGAAGGTCTATGTTGTTAAAAGTTTTGGTTTTGTATTGCCGCCATGTAGCTTTCTGTTATTAATTGACATTAGTGCTACAGATGGTAGTGGTTGTAGATGATGAGGACAGAGAAAATGAAGGGGACTTAATAATGGCAGCACAGTTGGCAACACCTGAGGCTATGGCTTTTATTGTGAAGCATGGAACTGGGATAGTTTGCATAAGCATGAAAGAGGAAGATCTGGAGAGATTGGAACTTCCTTTGATGGTAAACAGTCGGGATAATGATGAGAAGCTTCGTACAGCTTTCACAGTGACAGTGGTATGTACAATCCGGTGCATGTGTCTTTTTATCTGGAATTAGTTCCGTGTCTCTCTGATTTGTTACATCAGCTAAAACACCACATTTACTCACCAAATGCTATAGGCAACTTTAGGGAATAACTTATCTCATCTCAGCTGCACTTGGAATTTAGTTTGTCAAAAATTCAGCGCAACATCATTCTGTTGTATTTAATATCTTTTGTCTCCTAGTATATGGGACATTTGATTATCATTTACTAGAATGGCATCATGTCGACAAAGATGATTGGAATTTAATAATCTGTTATTTTGTGGTAGAAATTGTTTTTCGATGTAGTTCAGGAATTTATCAATGCAATTTGCTATGTTTCAACACTTTGCATTGCATTTGTAGGATGCCAAACATGGTACCACCACAGGGGTATCAGCTCGTGATAGGGCAACAACAGTTTTGGCCCTTGCATCCAAAGATTCAAAGCCAAGTGATTTCAACCGCCCAGGCCATATTTTCCCCCTAAAATACAGGGAAGGCGGTGTCTTGAAGAGAGCTGGACATACAGAAGCTTCAGTTGATCTGGCAGTACTTGCTGGTTTGGATCCTGTGGCAGTTCTGTGTGAGGTTGTGGATGATGATGGTTCCATGGCTAGATTACCTAAGCTTCGCCAGTTTGCAGAGCGTGAAAATTTGAAAATTGTATCTATTGCTGACTTAATAAGGTACGTGGTTCCATATTGTATGCGTGTTTCTATGTTCATATTTTGCTTTCAATTACACCTACCATAATTTAAATTCCCCGTGTTGCCTCATTCCATAATTTGTCTTTCAAAAATTGTAACTACATTATTAGAAATTAAACCAATATGGATTCTATGGTACTTAAATTTTAGAGGTTACTATCAGTCAATTGTAATGATTGCTTATATGGTGAATTTTGGTTTCTTTTCATTTTTTTTTTTTTCATTTCACTGAATGGACTTTTAATATATACCGTTACTAAAATTAAAATCTTATTTTGCTTATCTTTCGATAAATGTCTCGAATTGCAGGCATTAAACAAAAAAATTCCTTTAAGCACAGATGGAAATTTCTCAGTGGTTATTTTGTTTTTTAGTACTTTTGTTTCTTTTGTTCCTTACCTAATTCTCCTTTAGCTAATTTTTGCTACCTGGATGCGATGTTGCTTTTTTGGTTACTCAGCCAGGACATTAACACTTATTTTTCTGGCAGGTATAGAAGGAAGAGAGATAAACTAGTGGAACGTGCTAGTGCTGCACTAATACCAACAATGTGGGGGCCATTTGCGGCTAACTGTTATAGGTCACTTTTAGACGGAATGGAGCACATTGCGATGGTAAAGGTGAGCAATGCTTATTATATTGAACTACATATATGGCAATATGTATGAACATTCTTGATATAGCATACTGGGAGGGATACCAATATGGTAGAGCAATATGATTTAATTCAATCAGCACTTCTATGTTAATCATACAGCACTTCAATATTTGCTATTCTTCAATCCCACCTTTTCTTTTCTTTTTTCGAATTGGAGGTTGATATTGACATATTGTCATATTTCTTTATGCCTGTTAAAATTAAAATAAAAGAGATACCAAGGGTAGAATGTGTTTTTTTTAAATATAAAAAAAAAAAAAAAATCTGACTCACATTGGTGCTGCTGTTTTCCATACTTGAGTTGAATTCTTATGTGTTTCTTTTCTGCCTGCTGAGAGGGTAATGAAACAAAGAATCCCAATTCTTCAAATCACTAGACCTTAGGAAAAGAAGCTAAAGCTATTGGCATAAAAGAAAATGTCTTCCATGAGAGTACAGAAATATTGATGGGATTGGCACCTTAAGATATTGAACTACTTTACAAATTGTCTGCCAACTGCCAAGGCTACATGTCCCAAAAAGCCTCAAATAGCTGCCTTTGTCCTTTGCCAGTAGATAGCTTGAAATTCAGCACCGCAGTCCTGATGAGATTGTAGAATTCTGATCCACAAATGCTTTGGCTTCAACAAAATAAATCTTTTTGATCCATGGTCCACAAATAGGATCCACTAATAGGTCAACTTTGAGTTAAGGCGACTGTAATGCCCCTCCAAGAGATTGATTGAAGTCCCCGGCAGTCTCATCAGGGATCTAGTCAATTCATCTCTCCGTATTTGAATATGTTCACCAGGAAAGGAATTCTCATTCTGACTTAAATTGGGATGCCAAGCTACTTATTATCGTATAACTGACACTATCATTTTACCTTAAAGGTGGTAAGTGTATAAGCCTGAACAATTTGCAAATTGTCAAACTCTTCCAATTATCTTGAACTTTTCTATTTTAATTTTTAGATTGCTTGATTCAATAGTAAACGTCTAGACATTGTTGTGGTTGGACTGTTTCTTGTTTAACAGGGTGACATTGGAGATGGACGCGATGTTCTTGTGAGGGTACACTCAGAGTGTCTCACAGGAGACATATTTGGATCTGCCAGGTGTGATTGCGGAAATCAGCTTGCTGTTGCAATGCAACAGATTGAGGCTGCTGGTAGAGGTGTATTAGTATATCTTCGTGGACATGAAGGAAGGGGTATTGGATTGGGCCACAAGCTTCGTGCTTATAACCTACAGGATGAGGGAAGGGATACTGTAGAAGCCAATGAGGAGTTGGGATTGCCTGTCGACTCGAGGGAGTATGGAATTGGTGCACAGGTAAATATAATATAAATACTTAGTGACTGAATATGCAACATCTTATACCCAATTATTTTACTTTCAATTCATGGAAATTCTATTGTCCATGGAACATAGAATTCTAGATGTTTTACTTTGTTGCATTGAGTCAAAAAGGTTGGAATTTGAATTTTGAAATTGTAATTGCAGATATTGAGGGACTTGGGTGTTCGTTCTATGAAGCTGATGACAAACAATCCGGCAAAATATGTTGGGCTAAAAGGTTATGGTTTGACAATTTCTGGTAGGATCCCATTGTTATCACTTATCACAAAAGAAAACAAGAGATACTTGGAGACCAAACGTGTGAAAATGGGCCACATGTATGGCTTGGAATTCAACAACAAATTGAACTATAGTGACAGTGGAAATGGTAATGCCAGCAATGTTGATGATTCTAATGCCTAGACAAATTTGAGGTTAATTTCTCTTGCTTTCTTTGGTGGCTTTTGTTGAGGACTAGAGGTTCTCGTATACAGGTGCTTCTGTATAGTTTCATGATACAAGAGTGGGTGGAGGTTTGTTGTAGAAAGGTGCATTTTTGTCTAGGTGATTTGTGGATCTTAATTTGTTGTTAAATTAATTGGTCTAACAATTTTTTAAAACTTTATCTAGTGCAGAACTCAAACTCAGCATTTGATTAAAGAAGCAATGTGTCACTGACAAGTGAAACCTTTAGCTTAAACTCGAAAAGATCATGGGAGAAAGAGAAACGAGGAAAAGTTCGAAGTATGTTAACAAACATTTCCAAAAATTCCAGATATCCATATTTGCGCATACTAACAAACATTTTTAAAACGCTACTCGCAAATGTGTTGAAATTCACGCGCAAATATGTTATTTGTGAGTAAAAGACACTTGCAAACATGTTATTTGCGCGTGTTGGAATTTTTGGATTCCTTCACGCGCAAATAACATATTTGTCATGGGGACGAATGAAGCAATTTTTTTTTTCACTTTTGATAATTTTCTGAGGGGTATTTTTGTCAACATTTTGTAATTGTTGGGTGTACCCAGCAAAATGCTGGGTGTATTTAACAACAGTCTATGTTTCGCACTGGGAAGCCAGTAGGTCAAGTTAGTTTGTAAACTAGCGCCTCTTGGAGTAGTGTTTATTTGGACAAGTGCATACAAATTTTATTTTAAGATTGTTAAATTAATTTTGAGTAAATAGTTTGGTCTCTAAATATATGAGACGTCGTCACTATAATCCTTTAATGTGTCAGATTTCAAAAAAATCTTTGATTGTGTCTTCTGTTAGTAGTTTCAGCGCCCAAGCTGACTAATAGAAGAAACATTTGAGGACTATGCTGACTAACTAAACACATTCGATGATATTTTTATAATTTTAATAAATTCATGGACTATAGTGATAACACCTCACACATTCAGAAACAGAAGGGCTGTTTACTCAATTAATTTGAAGAGGAATGATTTATATACATACAAGCAAAAATTATTTATAAATGAATTATTATTATTTTCTTCGAGAAAATAAGTAAAACATTAATAGTATTTTTTAGGACATTGGGCCCAAGGATGAACCGACTCCCGAGCAACAAGGTTGGAGCAAGGGTAAAAAGTGAAAAGCATCAATAAACTAATGCCTCCACACCAAGGATTTTAAAACCATAATCCAATAGAATTTCCTCTCACAATCCTACCAAATTATCGGGAAATATCCTCACCCGATTGGACTGTGATACAAATGCCCACAAATGATATAAATATCTCACATATCAAGTACAGTATGTCACCAATTTTTTTTGAAATAACGTTATCCTGACAAGTGACAACTACTTTTGACTCAAGTGTTGTAGTGTCTTTTTAGGTATAGACGAGTCTCCAAATCTATCAAACGAGGCATCGAAAAATATTTAATTGTAAATATTACAAATAATAATAATAATATAGAGGGAGCAAGGGCCCACACCTACCCCTTGTAAATCCGTCATTGTTTGCAGGCACCCCTTTCATTTCAACTAATCATCACCAGAGGAGCCAATACCATCCAGCTGGGGAGCTGAATTCGGTTTTGTCACTGCCTTTTTATTTTCTTTCAAAACTAGTGTGTATATCCGTGCATTCGCACGGGTCGCGTTGTGCTGGTTATTACGAACATATCTAAAACAAAAATTGAATAGGAATGGTATGTCTTTTAATCTAACAGCTATTTGAATATAATTATGCTTATTTGAAAATTAGTAGTTCTATTTGTAGCTGGACCCAGATGTGCATTATTGTGAATGGGTGCCCTAAGATTGAATATAAATTTAAGGGATATGTACACATCACAAAACATGGTAGTGCAAAAAGTATAATGTGTAACAGTTATTCATATTGAAGGCTAATGAAGGCTATTGATTGGTAAACTAAGATGAAATACAATGTTAATAATTAAATAAAATGTATCCAAACATAGTTATTTTAATCTAACTGTTAAGTCAAGCTCAATGAGTGACTCATACCTCAACATTCAAGTACCGGAGTTCTTTCAACCAATGAATGATTCCTACGAAACAGAAATACCAGTTAATTATATGATGTAAATTGTGTCATTTTATTGATACTAAATTAAGGATATACTTACTTGGTAGAGGTTTTGGAAAACCTCTTTGAAGACAACATTTGTGGTAGTTTTTAATGCATTTCCTTCCTTATCATGGATCAAAATCTTCAATCCTTGTTTGCTTTGTACCCTTGAAATTGCAACATACAGTTGACCATGACTAAACACAGCTCTAGGCAAGTACAATCCGACATTTGCTAGTGATTGACCCTGAGATTTATTGATTGTCATTGCGTAGGAGACAATTATTGGAAATTGTCTTCTAATAAGCTTGAAAGGCCAGGGTGAATCAGATGGAGACATATCCATTCGTGGAATATATGTAATGTTCCCAATGTTCTTTCCCGACATAATTTTGGCTTCGAGGACATGACTTGCCAGTCTCGTTACAATCAATCTTGTACCATTACATAGACCTTCTGATTGATCCAAGTTTCTTAACAACATTATTGGACTTCCAACTTTGAGTTTGATTCGATGATTTGGGAGTCCAGATGTTCTTAGGGTACTTAGAAATTCAGGAGTGAGAACCTCAAAAATTTCACTATCATTAGTTTCAGACTTATCAATACTGTCAGAACTCAGCTATTCTGTTTCCTCCCCTAAATACATCAAATATCCATTATAATGAGATATGTATATAAACTAATAAATTTTGAAATTGGATGACATAATTAAGGATTTTATAAATATGTCGAAAATAGTACCTGGAATTAATTGTAGGACATAATCATTGATTTGATCCACAACTTCAATTGTTGATGCCAAAATAGCTCTGGATTGAAGAAATACCTCGTTCTTGAATTCATGAAGCAAGTTTGGATATGTTGCTTGGACTATGGCATTTATCGGGTCATCAAAACTTGTGATTAAAAACTCATCTGGAATGTCTATCTCAGCAACACCATCATTTTGTTCTGCTATCTTTCCATCTCCCACCTTTAGAATCCATTGGGAGAAGTCATTGAGCTCCCTTGCAGTTGTAGTTTGGAGATTATCTTTTAGACGCATGTTTTTGGTAAGAGTTAATACTTGACAGTGATCCCAAAGATATGATGCATTGATTGTTGCATGAACAATATCAGCTCGAGATCCTTGCGGAATAACTGGTAGTATTTGTCGAAAATCTCCACCGAATACAACTACTTTACCTCCAAACACTTGATCACCATTATTATGACCACTCATGATATCTCGAAGACTCTTATCTAATGCCTCAAAACAGTATTTATGTGCCATTGGAGCTTCGTCCCATATAATCAACTTTGTCATCTTGAGAAGCTCTGCAAGTTCAGATCCTTGGTGGATATTACAAATGGAATTTTCTAGCGTAGGAACAGGAATTTTAAATTTTGAGTGTGCTGTTCTTCCTCCTGGTAATAACAAAGATGTTATGCCACTGGAAGCTACATTCAATACAATATGTTTTTGAGAACGCAATGCAGAAGTGAAAGTTCTCCACATGAAAGTTTTTCCACAGCCACCATCACCAGATAGAAAAAACATCCGTCCTTGTTGCGACTCTCTGACTTCCATGGTTGTCTCAAAGATATTTCTCTGTTCATCTGTGATTATATTAAAGAAAATGATATAACAGACATGATGTAATTATAATTATAGTAAGATTACCATAATTAATTTGCTTAGAACGTCTAAATAACAAAAAATGTCATACCTGTAAGTGAATTATATAAATTATGGAAATCATTATGTAACTCAGTAGCATCATAATCAAGCTCTGCATGTATGAGTCTATTACCAAATTGACTTGTGATATGCCCCTTTGGAAATGTCATTGATGGATATTCCTTAAGACTCTTTCTATTGGCTTGCAATAACTTTTCAATCTCCAATAGAGTCAGATTTTGCAGTTCTTCATCGCTAAGTTGCAAGTCTAAAAAATGAAAGTTAGTGAAATGTATAATTGAAATACTTATGTTTAAGAACATATGTAAAATGTAAACGAAATAAATTGTGCCTTTCTAGATAGATACATTAGTTATTACAAATATTTCTTTGATCATAAAGAATGCCATCGGATAACCATTGCCATGATTTTTTCCAGACATGGTCGGGTCTATTAATGGAATTAGATATGAGCATAGTCACGAATAATTTCCTCAAGAAGTAACCCGAACCCCAGTCCTTGGCTTCTCTTAAAGCTTCTATGTATTCTCTATCATCTCCAAGCAAGCCCATGGCAAAACATGCCTCCCTAAAAGTCGGATGAACAATATTTGAAACTGTTGTTATATCTTGATAGGTAGTTGGTCCTTTTACCACAGTTAGCATCGTTCTCAAATAGAATAGTTCCCCAGTAGAGGGAGGAACCCAAATTAGTCTACCAATTGTATAACCTCTCTTTCGTGGTTTCCAGCACCTGTTCCTCTTGACATAGACAAATTTTGAAACAAATTGAGTATAGGTCAAATTTATGCCTTGTGTGAAAGTTTTATTCGCCTCCATCCAAGACGTAAACATTGATTGAAGCTTGATTGGTTTTGAAAGCACATCGTCGATATCTTCATGATCATTAAAGTACACAGGCTGCTCACCTGGAAGGTGGAAATACAATCGCTCAACTGCTGGCTTTCTACCATGAATAGGGAATTTGAAAATCCTCCAACATGCTTCACTTGCTGACACATATCGACAATCAAGGTATTGTTTGATCTCATCAATGTTCTGCTGACTTCCTGATGGGTCATCTTCTGATGGAAGAATAACTGCCGTAATCCGATCATACCCCTTGTTTATGTACTTGAATAAGTATTTGATCGAAGTGCTTTGGTTCCACCACTCCATATTGATATGTGCTTGGAATTTCATTAAGAGATTTGCATTGTACGGGACAACATGCCGATTGTCGAAAGAAATTCCATTCTTGATAATTGTGTTACCATTGTTTCTTCTTCGGTAAACTGGATACCCATCTTGGTCAACAACCGTACAGCTTTGATATTTCTTAGTATAATACTTAGAGCATTTCCCATCATTCATACATGGTGCTGATCTATTAGCCACACCACATGGGCCATGGAGCATGTGCGTTGTCACCAAGCTGTATAATTCTTTTTGACAGTCCTGATTTGGTATTTCAGCTGAAATAATCTTGTCAATATCTTCTGGATTTGGATACTTGTTAGATGGGTGCAAAAAGATAAGTATGTGTCCATGTGGCAACCCTCTTTTTTGGAACTCTATTGTGTACATATCTGTATGAAACCAATGAGATATTCATGTTAGTATATTAGCATTGTAATAAGAGTGAGTAACATGAGAAAAAAAAATCAGACAGGATATAAGATTAGTATTGTACACACATGCAAGTACTTTCCCCAACAGACGCTTCTTGGTTAGATCTTTAAGCAGCTCATCAAATTTGATTTTAAAAATCCTTGCAATGATGTCAGGACAGTCTTGCGGCTTCAAATTCAGAGGTCCAAGGAATCTTTGGATTTCTGGCCAGTTAGGATTGCAAGTAAATGTAACAAATAAATCAGGAAATCCAACAAAGCTACAAATTGTCATTCCATCAAAATATAATTGATCCATGTATCTGCGACTTCCTATATATGAGGAAGGTAGTATCACTCTTTTTCCTTTGTTTGCTCCTTGTGTTTGAACATGTTGATTTCCATCATTCAAGTTGTTGTATTTATCAACTCTTAGTTTTTTTTGGTTTCTCCGGATAAAAGATAATCTATCCGACTCTAGCATACAATAACCATCAACCAAAAATTGCTGAAGGAGTCTTCTTGATCGGAGCAAAGTTTGTGCCTCGTCTTTTCTTGTTTGGATCCTAAAAGAAAGCCATTCTCTTATAGTAAGACGATTCCTTTTTCTGATTTGAGTGTCATTTCTGTCTCTATGACTTATATCATCCTTATAGCCATCTTCTCCATATGGAAATATTAGTGGGTATTGGTAAGCTAAATAGCTTGGATGTAACTCATCTATTCTCTTAAGTTCACCACTCTGATATTCCATAATAATATCTCTCTTGGATGCAGTATCAATATCGCCAACAATTAAGGCAGCCACTTCTGAAACTGATGGTTGATTATATAATCTCCCATCTGTAGATCTCTGAGATATCAACCTTAGCTTTAGATTAGGCACATCTCTATCTTTCAGTCTCTAACTTGCCATCCTAAAGGACTTTGCATGCTCATTAAATTCATCTAGCATTGCTGATAACTTCAACACTATTTGGGGATCCACATTGTTTTGATTTCTATGAATCAATAACAGCCAATAAATTCAGTTAGAAATCTTATTTAGATGAATACAACAATGCGTATCTAATCTAATCTAAATAATATACATACCTGATTCCTTGGATCCTATTTTGAATTTCATTTTCAGTATCGTAGATGTAAAGCTGTGCAAACTTTGGAGAATGACCGGGCATGGGTAACATATTACCAATCCTATGGCCTGTCTGTCCTTGTATCCTAATACTTGGGGGTCCTCTACCATCATTAATTGACCTGTCAAGTTTTGCCCCCGGGGAAGTAAAGGCAAACATCATGTTGTAGAGTCTGATATTTGACTGAAAATTCTTGCTCTCTGCTGAAATATGATCAAATAGAAGATGTTGAAGTAGTGGAGGTGGTGGCTTCAATAATGGTAGCTGAACCCTTCCATTACCACAACAGAGTTCAAATTTAGGACTTGCTGTGTGGGTGAATTTACATGTTCTTTCTTGGTACCACATCAATGCTCCACAATGGTTACATTCAATCAGTGGATCTCCAATATCAAAAAAACCTATAAGGAAAATAACAAATTAGTAACCTTGTCAGTATTGTAGTTCATAAAATTCAAGGAAATCTATACATTATTATCATGTTAATAATAGAACATAGGAAATAACCTTCAATCAGATTTGCGGAATTATTTGTAGTGTCGTTAGTAAATATGTCTTCTCCTTTAGAATCTGATGTTGATTCAGAATTAAAACCTACTGCAGTCGAGGATCATATGTTTGTTGTTAACATTGAAATGTTAGAAAGTGTATGTATGATGCAATGAAATATAAAGTATGGATTAGTATTTTATATACTCCATACCTTCATGTAAAGTATCATGTATATGAGGGTCATTTTCTTCACTGCAAGATTAATCATATTCATATTGTTCCTGCTGATGATGGTCTAAGCTGAAATGGCTAGAAATGGTAGGAATACCAATGTGACTTTGTGAGGAAGAAGATGCTACAGTGGAATGATTATTTCCATCATTGTGATTGGGGTCAGCAAATTTGGTCATTAAATTCACTCCCACTGAATTCCTATTAATCAATCTCCTTTTCCTTTGGTATGGTTCCTGGTTAGCACTTGGTTGTGTATAGTTTGCTGAAATAGACTTGAAATTGCTATTTAGCTTAGTACCATTTTGGTTTCTTGCATTAAGCACACTGGATGTAACATCTGAGAGTGGTGTTGAATTGCTTGATCTATGTTGCGGTTGTTGATTTTGCTTCCCAATATCTTGGTATACCTGTGATCTTGAGTAATTCATTCCCTTTTCGTGCAAGACACTCTTTCTTTTTTGACGTGCCATCGAAGCTGGAGTTGTTTGCCTCATTTGATTATTATCCATGTATTCTTTACAAAATAAATGGGACAGGCAGAATCAGATGATGTTCACTTCTATTCAGTACCTGAGGCCAGTTCATTTTGTAAGTTAGAGATCAAGCGATACAACATGGTCAATTTATTTTAGGAAAAAACCAAACAGAAATAATGACAGGTGAAAAAAAAAGGCTGGAAAAGGACATAATTGGTCTGTGATTTTATTATGGCTAACAGTCACTTACATGGAAGGCAGAATCAGCACTAAGTTATTGCTTTGGCACGTGCCACGTTTCATGAATGTGGATAATCTAAGAAAATGATTATCCATATGCCCCTTTTATATGCATTCTAGTATTTGGAAGCAATAAAATTATATGCATCAAATCAATGTTCAATGTAAAAATAGTGCCCCTGCCCCTTAATTGAATAAAGAAGTTTAAGGATCAATATTTGCTCTTGCCTTTCTTTGAAAGCACTTCTTTGTTGAGTATTTTGTTGATCGTGCCTTTCTTGATTACGCCCTGCGATTACCCGATCTTTGGATCTTTATAAACAATAATTTTGATTATTTTCCATTTCAGTTCAGTAATGATATTGAAAAGAATAAGTGTATGCAATTCATCTGTGAATGTGCAGTGAAGTGTGTTGCTGACATGTGATTGAACAGAACACTGAATCATGTATGATCATAAGATGTATTTCAATCATGAGATGATTTGGCTAAATGGTAATAGAACCAAACACTGAATCAGCAAACTTTTTAAGCAAAATCTTTTGTTTCTGCTCATTTTTCTTTCAAAAACAGATTTATAACAGCATACACAATATTTGATTCTTTTGGGTTCATGTCTAAAAACTGATTTGATATCTTTGTTTCATTTCTTATTTAAGTATGTAAAGTATGTAATAATAACTGTTTCTGCACAAATTCCATGGCCACTGTGGCTCATGTAACTGATGCTAAATTTTTTTATTTCTAAGTTTAGACAACTTCTATTTGCACCTGAATTAGACCAGCTTTTCTAATTCTTCTGTGAGTTGTCTTCCCCATGTGTTGACATTGTTAGCAAGACTTATAGGCATTTGTAGTCCACACTATTATTTTAAACATTCCATTAAACTGCCTTATGAGTGTAAGTGTTCAGTTAGTTAGGTAAATAAATGAGACATAGCTAGTTATATTTTGACTGCATTGTTTCAATTTAAGAATCAGTTCAAAGCTAGGTGTTTAGGTTTGCTAATCAAAATGCATTTCAATGTAGCATCAATATTTCTAATGATATCATGACATGTCAAGTACAAACTGATTATGAATAGAAGCGGTATACATACTCAACTTGCACAATCAAGCCTTTATCAGTAAGGGATAGCTTGCATTGCTGATCTTGCTAAAGTTGTCCTGTTCCTGTTCGATAGAAGAAGTATAAATTTGATTAATTTGTGTCTTTCAGATGTTCTCACTGTTGCATTGCTCAAAGAGTGTAAGACTATAATACTTTGCACCCACGGTTATTCTTTGATTTCCCCATTCATCAGAAAATATTTAACTTCTAGTTTTTTACATTATTAGTTTATACTTCCTATATTTCTGTTTTGCTTTTGCCTTTGTTCCTATCTTGCACGGGTTACATTTTTTGGTAGTTTTTCTAGCATATTCTAGTGATACAATGTCTGGATTAAGATTTCACTGAATTGCCAAAATTTAAGAATTAGTTTTATGCTAGGTGTTATGGTTTGCTCACCAAAATCCAGTTAAATGTATTATTTATGTTTCAAATTATATCATGAGATGTCAAGTATAAACTGATTATTTATAGAAGAGGTATACATACTGCATTTGAATATTGAAGCCTTTAGTTGGATCCACTTTGATTGTCTGTTATTCAATCTGCTGGTGTTACTGCAGTTGAGGTTTCTGCTGAACAATGCCACCTTTATCCCTGTTGTGCTTCAATGGCCATGCTAAAGGTTTTCTTCTTCTGTTCGGTTAAAGAGAGATATGGCAATAACCTATTTTTTCTTCAGAAGTTGAAACTGTTGCATTGCAGAGAGAGTAAGTATTACTTACTTTGGACCTTTGGTTAAGCAATTCGAATTCCTTAGTGTAAGGCAAATATTTTACTTCTACTTTTGCCTTATTTTTTTTAGCTTCTGGAACTTTACTATAAAAAATATTAGCCCTTTTTCCTATGGCACTTTGGTTTCATTGGTTTGGTAGCTTCTCTAGGATAGGATAGTCATAGACCGCAGTCTCTGATGCATAGGAAAGGTAATATTAGTATATTTTATTGGTTTTCTTCTGAAAATGTACTTGTGAATTGACATGTCTGCAAACCTACTCCCAATATCTCACTTTTGCATCATTTTTTATTGAGTTTTTTGATGGTAAAAGGTGAGAAAGGGATTATCTAAATGCTTTTTTTGACTGACATAATAAACAGCTAAATAGTAGTGACATGCCTTTTGCTTGAGAGATTGACTTTTTTCCCAAAACCTGTACTTCAAAGTTGGTGAAAAAGTAAATTTGAAAAAGGGTGGAAGATTTGTGCCATTGGAAAATCAGTTGGTTCGACATTTTCTCTTTGCCAAAGCAAGTTTGCAACCTTACATTATGGTATTGTTGAGTCCACATGGTGGAAAAAAATGAAAAAAGGTCATTAAAAAATATAAGGAATGGATTGGAATTACTTTGTTAGTTTGTTCCTCATATTTTCTTAGCTATTCCCAGTAGATAAGGGTTGGATTACACTTTATGAAGAGTATGTTACTCAGTACCACTTATGTTAACCATGTAGTATATGATACGTTACTTTTGGATCTTAATACTAACTCTTTTTTTTTCTGACACAATAATAACTTATCCTTCACAAATTAATATTTGTAAATGACTTTATATTGTATTTTACTATATTGTCATGACAAACTTATTCTGTTTGTGTTCTGTTTTGGATATTAGTAATTGCTCAATAGATGAAAATTATATTTGCAAATAACTTGTAACTCTTGCATTATGGTGTCTCCAAAACAGAATGTTCAACAGAAACCATGATATTGAATACATACCATAAAAGGCATTTAAGCATACCAGCAGTGGATCTTGTCTGTTAGATTACAAAATATCATAACAGCAAAAGTACAGATGCCACAATTAGCAAATCGTTACAATATTGTAACAACAACAATAGCAATTAGTGGCAAATATTTCCTGCCTTACAAAAGAAGCAGTGGCAAAGAGTTTCTGCCTTACAAAAGTGTTCATGGCAGTCACTATATAGAATTAGCAATGGTCCTTAATTTTTGACCAACTCAAAAACATAATATTGGAGACAGACAAAAGCTGCATTCTCAAAAGAGTGGTGAAATTTCTACATAGGAACAACACATAATAACTCTAAATACAAAGTTTCATTCAGTCTTGATGTGCTTTGTGATTTTTGTAGTTGAAAGTTGGGCAGAAGGCAAGTTTTGATTCCCCGGTTCATCAAATCCCAGTCCATCTGACAATCTCTTGACAGGAGTAACAGAACCAAGAAGATCTGGATCATAATCTCCAGTTGCTGATAAAGATTGCTGCAAAGGTTGGTACCAATTTGCAAAGTACAACCAATTAGAAACATAGACAACACACTAATTGAAAGTAACAAATGTCAATTAGACTTACAGTGTCAAATTGCATACACTGATTAGCATCAAAGTTGGACTTATCAAGGTTTGTTGCATCCTGATTGGAAAATCAAAAATATTTATTTACCACTACTAATAAAAATGGGGTAATGTATATTTGGTGTTAGAATCCAGTTAATTGCTTACGGTGACATATTTAACAGCTTCATTAACATCAAGCTGCCCCTTATCAAGTTTGGATGTCTCCTGTATAATTAACATTATCCTTTCAGTGTATAACCATTGTAAAACAATATACACTTTCATATACCCTTAAAATTTATCTAATCAAGACAAATAATACGTGAAGGGGCATATAGTTTAAAATACATGTACCTCATCAGATAGAAGTTGGTCTACTATGGTTTGAATGTTTTGTTTGTCTGCAGAATACTTGATGACAGATGAATTGTGCCAAATTGGTTGCACCCTAACCTTAAGTGCTAAGGTCCTTGCCAAAACCCTATCAAGTGGTTCTGGATAAGCCATAGGATCATCTTCACCCGCCTAATTCGTTTACATCAGAAAAGTTTCGTTATTTTTAATGTGACGTTGAATTGAAATACCCTAATCAATCTATAAAAAGACAGTTCCAATCACTTCATACCTCAATCATTTTACTTCTAAGTTCAAGTGCTGACATCCTTATCATTTCAGCACAGTCACTGTCCCAGAATATAAATCTTCCACTGTCTTTTTTATGAACCACTTTAATCTCCAACTTATACCTGTAGGCAAAAGGCAATAAGCAGTTAACATCTCTGTCTCTATTTTACAGCATGTAAAATTAGGTTAGTGTCATTTTAAGGACTGACTGAAAACAACCTTGGAACCCATGTATCACTTAAGTGGCCGTCTTTGCATTTGTATCGACCATCCTCTTGAGCTTCAGCACTCTTAGTGCAACAAGGGCATCCCTTGTAATACCAACCATTTTTTCCAGGGACATGCATTGCAGTTGTCCCAACAGTAACTGCTGTTATTTCCTATTTAGATATTGAGGAGTAAGACGTGTCTTCAAAGTAATACATATTCAATATAGGTCATATTAGCAAAAACAGGTTAAATCTTCTTTATTAGTAAATACCTTAGAGCTTGTAAGACCATTTATATCAGAAATACTTTTGATCTGTGCATTATAGAAAAACCTCTCTTGTTCCGAAAACTGAGAGCATGCCGACATTTGTGAGCATGCCGACAGCTGGGTCATTGTTTGACTTGAAGATGCACAGAATTCAGTGACTTGGAAGCTGTGATAAAATAAAATCAGAAAAACTAATATTAACAGAACTATTTGACATAATATTGATCTATTGTCATCATAGAAAGAATTCCATGTACCTGGTTTTGAAGTTTTGTATGTCTACAACATCTTCATTAATCAGCAATTTCGAACCATTCCATGCATTTGATACCGTGGGCAGATAGTTTCCTGAGAAAACAAATGTGAAAGTTGCATTTCATATATAATTATTCTATAAATAGTGTAGCAGAATACTAAGCAATTTGTTTTTCTGTTATGATAAACAATGTTTCACCTTGTGCTTCTTTGATCCTAGCATGTGTTAATATAATAACAATAGTTTCTCCAAGTTTTCTTTGGTTCCAATAAGTCATGAATTTGTCAGCATAGTCTTCCCAAAGAGTACATTGGATGACATGACCACTACAATGTCATGAAGCAAATGAACGATTAGATTAGTAGTAGTAAATGAATGTATTAAAATGGATGAACTGGAGTGAGGTTTTACCTAAGAGATTTGATGTTGAAAGCAGCTCGTTTTGGACTTGCACTTGGCTGTAAAGTTCCTATTTTATCAACTGCTCCAATGATATCTATACGAAGATAACATAACAATTGTTTGTTAAATTGTACTATTATAAAGAAATTTACACTAAGTTGCTAACAATGTCATGATTAAAGATATCTAGACTTTACCTACTAGCAGATCTTTTCTGAAATTGCCAGCAAGTATATCACTGAAATCCTTAAACTGGTATTGCATTTGAGGAATATCAGCAATCTCTTTTTGTTTAAGGGTAGTCCCAGATGTGAAATAGAGTCTGTAAGGATGATCGCATTGCTTGAATTTAAGATCATTCCGCCCCAGCTTAAAATTGTGAATGACATAAGTCTTCTGCTCTATTAACTTTTCATTCCACTTCACGAACTCCTCCTGTTTGACAGTCGCTTGTATCCTATCACCCTTGTTGGTGATCAAAACATAAGCAATAGTACACGATTAGAAAAGAAGACACAAAATTGTGAATGTAATAGAATTAGCATATAAGATTATAAACGATACCTTCATATCCATGAAAATCATTTCTAGATGTCCTGGATTTGGATACCAAAGGTCTATAACTCTAACAGCAATTTTCCACAGGTGCTTTTGATCACTTAGATCTTTGATCATGTCAAATGGACGTAGGACATCCATTGCCTAAAAAGTGCCACGGGTTTTAGTAAAATAGAGTGCCACAGGTTTTAGTAAATTTTATAATGGCCAATCCTTGGTTGGTTAACCGTTTGGCCAAAAAGGTTATTCATACAAAAGACAATGAAACATATAGTTCTACTCTAACAAAGAAAAGTTTCACAACTCAATACATAATGAAAGTAAAAAAATCGAATGAGAAGCCTACCAAACATTGGGATTTATGCAGGGGAAAAATGTCTTATGAGGAATAAAAGATTTGGTTGCTGACATGAGGCAAAAAAATTGAGACAAAAGTTAAATATTGGGAGTTATTGTTATGCAGAAATTTCAAACCATCAAGAAGTGTGATATGAATGAAAAAGAGAAGTTTCACAGCTCAGTACACAACGAAAGTAAAAATAACACATGTTATGGAGGTAAATGACCTTGATTTTTCCAACTGTGGAATAATAAGAACTTCATAACAAACTACTATGTTGTGTAGGTAAAAGATACATATAGTTCTAGCAAAGTATAACAAAGTATAACTTGAAAATCAGAAGAAAAAGAGTTGTCACAGTGCAAAAACAAAGTACTACTTCACCAATTTCATTTGTAACAATCCCAAACACCGATATTTGGGAACATAAGGCAGTTGGGAAAAATGGAAGAAAGAAGCAGAATCTCGCAGTATGGTGTATACAATTCATAAACACATACCTCCAACTTATATTTAGGTAAACCCAAGTATGGCACCAGCAAACAATCGATTGGAAGGAAGTTCTATTGGGAGGAAGAAGAAAATAAAAATAAAAACCTTTGGTCATGCAGGACAAACAATCGATTGGAAGGAAGAAGAAGTTGGGAAAGCAAACCGTGTGGCTGGTTGAGAAGCAACACTTATTTGGAGAAGCAACAGTGTCTTGATTTCAGAAGAAGTGAGACAGACGCCAGCAGAAGCAAGAAGCAGGAGAACAATGCCAGCAGAAGCGATGAAACTCGCCACCAGGAAGCAAAGAAAACTTCGGCCCCAAGCGGCAAAACTCGCCACCAGAAAAAGGAAAAAAATGAGCTGAGAAGAGATGACCAACTATGAGAGTTGGGGAAGAAGCTTCATCGCATCAGAAGATGTGAGAGGTGAGAAGAAGATGGGAGTGGCTGACATTTTGGTTTCCGGTGTGTTAGAAGAGGTGGCTTCTGTCACACGTGAAATAGGCAGGCTTTTTTTCCAGTATGAAAGACCGGTTACTGACTCAAAATTTGAAATTGAGTAGTTTACAATTTTGTTATCCCGTAACAATTTAGTTATCCCGTAAATAAAAAAAACAGTGTGTATTTGTTATGTAAATTTCCATTTTAGTCCCTTAATTGTACATGTGTCAAATATATAAGAGGTCTATAATTGTCATTAAGTCACTATGTTGTTTTCTTAGTTATATAATAGATTACTGATTTATTTTCTCGAACAAAGAGTAAGGTATCAAGCATAAGTACTGTAAATACACAAAATTTGTTGTTTCGTGTTATTTATGGTGGTGCCATTGCCTACTACTCAGGTTTTATTTACATCATGTGATGGGTGACGGACTCTATTATGGTATATTTTATTTTTATTTTTACGGAGTTGCTTCCATAACCCTTTTTTTCAACGGCACCGCACCCTCTTTATTTTCCAAAAATTTCCCTATCCCTCCCTCTTTCCCCTTTTCGTGCAACCCCTCCCACCCACACCTCCTCTCCCTACAACCCCACCCCACCCTGCCTCCACTCCACTCTCTCCCTGCAACCCCATTATGCCTCCGTCCTCGCTCCCACTCCCCCTTTCCCCTTCCTTCCCTTACTATAATTTTTTTCTATTTTCGAAAAATATGATTCCAATAGACAAAGCGACTTTCTAGAAGTCTACGAACGTTAAAACGAGACTCTCGATGTTAAACAAGCTTTTTGACGTTACCGGACGTTATAATGAGTTTTAGAACATTATATCAAGTTCTCGCACGAGAAATTAGTTTTTAGGGAGTAGGGGAAATATGGGGGTGGGGTGCGCAGGACAAGGAGAGGCATTGAGGAAGAGAAGGGAAGGATAAGAGTATTTTCCGAAAAAGGAGAGCGGGTGTTGTTTGCAAAAAAAACAAGTATTGTTTCTAGCTCCCTTATTTTTAATCACTGTGGCACTTTGGACCTTTGAGCATCCACAATGCAAGCGTCTAATTTAGAGTATCTTATCACTATTTGGTGGGCCCAAAATGACACATAAGCAATTAGCTACCCATAAGATATTTATCCAATTTTTACTCCAATGATAGTATCTTTTTTTTTTGTTGTGTCCTACAATAGACCCCACATATTTATATTATTTTATTTGAACCTAATTTTGATTTGAATTTAAATATTAAATCAATTATTTTAATTAATATACATAAAATTATTAAATATTTCAAAAAAAAATTTGCAACATTGTCTTGGCTTTTTTTTTCCTGATGAAATGGTAATATTGGGCCTTGACTTTTGGTCATTGTGTCTTGCCTTTTGGTCTCACGCTGTGCCTTGCCTGTTGGTAAAAAAAGAATCAGGTCCTTTCCCAATCTCTATCTCTCGTCTCTCATCTCGCCCTCCACCCTCTATCTGGTCAAATGCCTCTCTTCCTCTCGTCTCATCTCGTTTCACCGCCTCAGCCCGCCGCCTCACCATGGCGCCACCACGGCGCCTCACGAACGCGGCTAATCTCTCTCTCGTCTCACCCTCGTTGAGAGTTTCTTTTTCCTTTCAATTTTGCTGGTGAGTGGGATCGGAAAATGATGGTATCGAGACCTCCGCGTCGTAGTAGGTGGAGGAGGAGGATGAGATGGAGGAGCAGGAGGAGATTGAGTCGTTCCTCTCAAGATTTATGAGATTTGTGAGTTGAATCTGTGTATTTGTTTTCAAGATTTATGATTTTCTGTTGTTGAATATGTTTTTTGTTGAATGAGAAATCAGTTTTTTCCCCTCTTCATTCTTCTTCATTCTTCGATGATGATCAACGATTTGTGAGAGAGAAATAATGGTATTTTAAGAGGAAGATTCGACAGCTTGAAATAGATACGGAGCTCAAAAATTTGAGCTCCCTCACTGCCACATAGACTGTCTCCAGCGCTAGAAAAAATAAGCTCTCGTTCCACGTTAGATAGATACTCAGCAAGCCACCAGCGTTGTGGATGCTCTTAGAATTGTGGGCCTTATGTTGACCGCTAAACGTTGACAGAGGCTAGCCCAATATGTTAGACCAGTAAATATTTAATAACAAAAGCTTAATTTGGAGCATATTCTTTTAAGAAGTTTTAGTTTTTAAAGTCTGTTTCTAAATGAAGATAAAACTAATTACCTTTTTGTGGATTTGAATCCGCATGATAATCTAAACGAAACAGTAGTAGTATCATTTTTTTTGGGATTTAAAAAATCTACCAAAAAATCAAAGAATTGGCTCCCTCTCCAATGTTGAAGGAATCTGAATAGAAGAGATGAGTTTTAAACCTTTTTTTTCTGTTGAAAATATGCTTTAAACATTTTAAATAAATTAGCTAAGTCATCTTTACGTAAAATAAAGCTTGAAATATTTTAAGGATATAAAAAGTAAATTAATTTTAAAATCCATCTTATTCCCTTGTTAACAAAAAATGTTTTATTTCCTCTCCCCTTCTTATTTCAACCAAACAGTAAAATTAAATCTTTTCACTTTCTTTCTTTCCCTTCATGAAAATCCTCTCGCCCTCTCATCTCCCTCTACCCCTTTGAACCAAACTCCTTAACTACTTAAACATCAAATTCATATAGGAGTAAAATATTATGAGTGGAGATCAAGTTACTCCAAAATAGCTCCAACAGTCTACAATATATTTATTATATATTAAATATATAAAAAGTTGCTTTTTTTTACTCGACACCCTGTTCTGCAAGTTATACTATGTTTTTTTAGTTTTTGCTTCACTCAATAATATTCCATTGAACTCAAAGAGATTTTTGGTCAACGGCCTTGTCGTTTAATTTCATCTATCATCTCTGAAAATAAGCATGGCAACGGGACGGGTTTTGTCTCCCCCGTCCTCGTCCCCATTTTCAATGGGTTCGGGTTTTGCCTTCTCCATCACTGTCTCGATAGGGTTGGGTTTCCCTGCAGGTCCACGACTTCGCTCCATATAGGTAGAAAAATTGAAAAATTGTATTTATAATAATTAATAAAATAAAATAATAATTATTATACAATGATAAAATAAAATAAAAAAACATCACAATATATTTTTTTATTGAAAAAGGATTAAATTAAAAATAAACAAAATATGTGAAACAAAATGAATGAGTATACATGCATAAAACAAAATAAAAATTAACAATTTATATTTAGCCAAGCGGGTTCGGGTCGGGGGCGGGTCAGGTATCGACATTCCCAACCTCGCCTCACCCCCGGTCAAAGTAGGTTTTCCCCATCAAAATCGGGTTGGGATCGAGTGGGTACAAGCAGATTCGGGTTTTATTACTATGCCTATATGCAAATGCTTGATTTTAAGTCTTAGTGAGTCTCATAGTCATTCTCATAATTAGCCCATATGTTTCCATTCCACTTTCTTCGCGTTAGCATCATTTGAACCTGGATTGTAGTGGAAAAGTCATACAACATTTCCCACGTTGACAAAAAATGTGAATCTATATGTTTCCATTCAGTTACTAGGTCAGGTCTTCAGACTCTGTTATAACAAGGAAAATAAAGAATACAAAAAAATTGCAATGCATATACTCCCTCCGTTTTCGTTTTGTTGTCTTGAATATCAATTAGCCGCAGATCGGCTAACTTCCAAAACGGTGATTCCCTTTTCTTCAAGCGATTACGCCAAGGAAGGAACTCTGTTCCTTAGCTATGGGTCCCTTAACTCACTCCAGAAAGGTTTAAGTCGATGAACTAAGATAAAAATTGGGACATAAAGGTAAACATAAAAATGCGAATAAAAGCTTGAGCGAAAAATATAAGTTGTTTGATTGATTGATTGATTCCTCAAAATTATTTACAACTTGGGTATTTATAGTAACAACTGAGAACTACCCCTATATGCCACATTCAGCTGGCTAACATTGATAAACTCCTAGTTGACAGTTATTCGGCTGAGTAGTGCCATATTCCACTAACCACGATCATAAAATCTAGGCGCCACTTCACATCATGGTCACGTCTCAGCCAGCGTCTGTTTCAGCGTGGATCTTATCCTTCTGTCCCCTTGCTCAGCTCCTAAAAACTTGGAGATAATTCTGAATTTGATTAATTTTGAATTTAAATTGATTCAAAATTAATCTCCATAACTTTCGACTCATGGAGCAATTCAAGAATCTGACTCAGTGAATGACTTCACGCTAGCCCAATAGGCCCAATATCTTCATATTAATCCAATAAGCCTAAGGCCCTTGCCTAGCTCTTGGTTTCCTGCTTTTGGCTTTATTAGTCGCAAATTGATTGTGTAAGTTTCGCTAACGCCCAATCGGCTATTTGATCCACTCGGCTGTGGCTGGCTTCGGCTATTTCTAAAGAACATTTTTTTAGGTGTAAACACATGCCCCCCTACGCTGTCTTTAGCCGGTAACTTTAAATTTAGGCTGAGGCGGCGTAATGATTCAAGTCAAATCACTCATTTTATCATAAATGCAAGGTAATCCATTTGCAACAAACTTTTAAACAGTGCAACGGTCCGCCTTATCCATCCGATTTAAGCGCCTTTAAATCCCACTATCAGTGATCCTTCCATCTCTTTAAATACTCACTAGCCGAATTACCTCTCACGCTTACTACCAGCCCTAAATCCTGTAGCTTTCATCGTCTTCCAACCTTCGTCTTTCACCTACAAACCAGGCCCACCATGTCTTCTGCTTCTGATTCTCAAAACCAATCTTATGCACACGATAGCAAACAGTCTTCTTCCTCCTCTGTGAACCTTAACCGCTCTCTCAGCCCCCCTGAGGCTCCTGATTCTGGCCTTCAATCTCCCCTGTTCGAGATTCAAGACTCTCTTTCCTTGGCTCCTTCCACTTCAGATATGAGTGAAGGAGCGGTCTTTGTGAAGGAGTATATGGCTCCTTCTCTCTACGCATTACCAATCTCCTGTGATTGGTTTACCACGAAGTCTAAACCTACTGACCTTCGTTCATGGCCTCGTTCGTCTCAACCCTACCTTGATTGGGTGAATCGGTTGAAAGCTGCCAAATCTGACAAATGGAGGCAGTGGGGTCTCTATGACATGATTATGTTATCGACTCAGGATATTCCCCTTAACCTGGAGTTGCTTTATGGCTTCTTCGGCTATTGGAGTATTGCTACCAACACCTTTACCTTCCTATGGGGCATGGTTTCCCCTACTCTCCTGGATGTGGCGGCTATTTTGGGGCTTCCGATCACAGGCGATGATGTCCTCTCTCACTATTCCTTCAAAATTCCGTAATGGATTCCACTTCTCAAAGAACACTTCCGGGTATTCTAATTTCCTTGCCAATAATGCCAAGTCCAGAGGATCTGTGTCGGATGCTGAACACAACGCATTTCTTACATCTTTGGTTCGTGAAGTACTTTCTCTGCTCCAGTTCTATTGCCGTGGTTCAAGAGTTACAGCTTTATGTAGCCCTTGTCAACTCTGATGGCAACTTTTCCTGGGGAACCCTTTTCCTTTCCTATCTCTACTGCTGCCTGTTTGCCATCATGGATCAGCTACAAAGAGGCGAAGACATTAAGAACGTTTAGGGACCACTCTGGTTCTTGTAGCTCTGGATCGTGCTCTACTTTCCAGAGTTCATCGACTCACGTTTCAACCCTAGTGTTCTTCCTCAGGGTGCAAGTGTTTTGGGTACCCACTTGGTACTCACTCCCTGTGAGCCCTCTTATGCTTTCACTGTGGCCACCAAGCTCTTTGGCCTAACCCGAATAGCCACTGACTGGCGTCCTGTCTTGGAGAAAGGTATTGGGCCTTTCTGGATTTTCTCTACCAACGAGCCTCTCCCAGTCGAACAACAAAACCTATTGGAGCTCAACTGGAGTTCAGTCTTGACTTCTCGTGACTTGCTTTGTGGCCTTAAACCCACCTCATGAAATAACAAGTCCTCGGCTGAATTCTTCTTCCCAATCGCGTGGCGAGGCGGTTTGGGTTGTTCTGACATGTCCTCTGTAGATGACTCTATGGTAGGGAGCCTGGGTCGGCTGCCCTTTGGTGCCAATGACGTAATGGAGGTGGTTTCTACCAACTTCAAAAGAATTCAGGCCTTCCGTTTCATCCCTTTCACTCCAGTGTCTGGTGAAACTTTCGCTTTCGCCAATTGGTGGCCATCAGTGAAGGACAGACTGTTCCCCAATCGGCTGGATAGATATGCAACCCGATTAATCCTCACTGATGTAGCCGAAGCAATGAGGCCATCAAGCCAACCAAAACACACTCCCATTAAAACCAAGCCTCAGGTACAGGCTCAAACCCAAAAACAGGCTTCCACCCGGATGAGAACCCCGGTATACCAACCAAGTAAGTACCTTTACATTCGGCTCTTTGCGTTTCTTGCTTTTAATTCAATGTAGTCTCTTACTTTTCTTGTCTTATGGCAGCTACCACCACTACTCCGCAAGTCATTATCGTTGAAGACGACCCTGTTAGTCCTCCTTCCAAGAAAAGAACAAGGGCCCCTGGGATTGTAATAGAAGAACCTGCCCAGGTTCAGGCCAAGCCCAAGGAAAAAACGCATTCGGCTAGTAAAGGGAAACAGCCGAAGGTGAAGGTAAATATATTATCCTTATCCCCTTTTCCTTATTATTCTTTGTTAGCTTGAACCTAATCAAACCACCTTGTTTTTTTCAGAAACCACGTGTGGAAATTCCCTTTCCGTACGTTCAAGACTTTGCTGAGGGCGCTAGCTCTCAATTTCCTCCAATGGTACAGCCGATTTCTTATTCCTTTCAGCACATATTGTTTACTTATTCAATCGGCTAACCATCATCTGTCACAGGATCCCCACCCACAACCTGAAGAGGTCGTTTATGAGGCTCCCCGGGTGCCTTCGCCTCCCACAGCTCCTGCAGTGGCTATCTCAGAGGAGGAGTTGACCAAGTATTTTACCTCTGCTGACCCCTATTCAATGGCTTCCTCTCCCATCTCCAACCACTTGGAGAGAGTTAATGCCGCATTGATGGGGGAGATACCAACCAACAGGGAACATATCGCTACTTTGAGAACTTCTTTGTTCAAGCTAGCCAATTTGGCTAATATCCCTGCAGCTAGCCAGGAGGTATACAATACTTTGGCCCTCCAACTGAGCAGTTTATCTCAACAATACGGGCGCTCTCGGGAAGTTCATGACATGACGTCTCATGACCTCCAACGATTGAGGGATCTCCAGGCGCAGAAAACTCATTTCCAGAACTCCTTCATGACCTTGGAGAAGGATCGCCAGGAAACTCTGACCTAGCTTAAGGACACGGATCAAAGGTTATCCATTTTGTTGACTGAATTAGAGAGGATTAAGAAGGAGATAGTGGAGCTGACCCCTCAATTTGCTCTGGCGAGAAACTCCGCTTCAACTCTCAAAGAACGTTATGATCTCTTCAAGCAATCTTCCTCTCTAGACCGTGACTTGGCAGTATTAGGTGCTCAGAGGACGTGTCTAGAACAAGATCTTGAAACTAGCAGCGCTGGGTTAGCTGAGGCCACTCAAGCCTGGAGCTCCTTTAAGCATCAGCTGGATGAGGCTAGGAGACAGGAAGCTGTTGTGGCAGCCGATCCTCCAGCCACCCAACAAGGTGATTCTGAAGATGCTATTGTCCCGCCAGTGGAGGCATTGGTTGACGCACCAACATCTGAGCCCACCCTGGATGTAGCTGCAGCTTCGGCTACGACTGATGCTCCTGCATCGTCAGCCGACCTAGGTCCTGCCCCAATTGGAGAAAAATCAAGTGATGATCCTGAGGCTGCAGCTTCCTAGTTTTAATATCTTGTGCTAAATTCTTGTAGTTTTTTGGCTAGGTGGCCAGCCTGTGGTCACCAAAAACAATTGCCCTTTTATGCTGATGCAGCTACTTTTAATTCTCCAATATGCCTTCCCACATAGTGGGATAATATCTCTTAAGATGTTTTCCATTTATGCTTCTATTTAGTTCTTCGCCTTGCATGTTAACTAGCCGATAAGCACCACCGTGATAAGCTTTGCTAACAACAAATGTTCCTTCCCAATTTGGTGACCATTTCCCAAATTTGGGATCCTTGATCCCAATAGGTAGTATGGTTTTCCAAACGAGATCTCCTTCAACAAACCTTTTTGGCTTCACATGTTTGTTATAAGCCCTAGCCATTTTTTGCTTGATATGCTCAATTTGGTCTAAAGCCATGAATCGATCTTCGTTAACCGAATCTAACTCCATTAACATGGCCTGTTGATATTCATCTAGACTTAGCAGGTTTTGCTTTGCTACCCTTAATGAAGTCACATTTATCTCTAAGGGTAACACTGCATCTTGACCATATGTCAGCCGATACGGGGTAAAACCAGTTGCACTGCACTTGGAATTCCTTATGGCCCACAATGCTTCATTCAGTGTCTCATGCCACTTCCTTGGCTTGTCCTCAATGTTCTTCCTGATTATATCAATAAGAACTTTGTTGGTTGCCTCTGCCTGCCCATTGGCTTGAGCATAATAAGGGGATGAGTGAATTAACTTAATCCCAAATTGTTCTTGCTGAAGGCCACCACTCTCCCGATGAACGTAGTACCTTGATCTGTGGTGATGGTTTCAGGTATTCCAAATCTATAGATGATTTGGCATTGTATAAACCTAATCACCTCATCCTGAGTCACATTCACCATTGGTTGGGCCTCTACCCATTTGGTAAAGTAGTCAGTCGCAACTATGATAAACGCATGCCTCTTAGACGAAGGTGGATAGATCTTGCCTATTAAATCCATGGCCCATCCCCTGAATGGCCAAGGCTTTATCACTGGGTGGAGGTTTTCGGCTGGAACCCTTTGAATTGGACCATGCAGCTGACATGCTTCACATCCCTTGGCATATTGATAACAATCAACTGTAATGGTAGGCCAATAATATCCATGTCTGTATATTAGCCATTTCATGGTGGGTCCAGCACTGTGAGATCCACAGATTCCTTCATGCACTTCTCCCATGACCTTCATGGACTCCTCTTTGTCAATACACTTGAGTAATACCCCGTTGATGGTTCTCCTGTAGACTTCATTGTCTACCAATACATATTTAAGTGCCTTCTGCTTGAGCTTGAAATCAGTACTGCTTGAAGGATCCTTAAGATAGTCGATTAACTCCCGCTTCCAGGAGTCGATCGTTCCTATAGTTGCACACTCCCAGGTTGGGTATTCTTCCTATTTTACTTCGACTGTTATGTCTTTGTACCCTGAGGCTTGTTGGGCCAAATCATTAGCCTCTTCATTCTCTTCCCTAGGAATGTGCTGTACTACTGCATCAGCAAACAAGTGCAATAGCCTGGTAGCCGTTTCATAGCACTCTTTCAAGTTAGTGTTATTACATCTGTATTCCCCAGTTAGCTATTTTATCACCAACTGTGAATCTCCCCTGACTTGAACATAATTTGCTTTCATGGCTGCCAAGATCTTAAGCCCCAAAATCAGGGCTTCGTATTCTGCCTGATTATTAGAATTCCCAAGATCCAGCTGACACATGAATTTCCAACTTTTCCCTGCTGGGTCCGTAATGGTGATGCCAGCACCTACCCCCCTTTGCGTTCTTGACCCGTCAAACGTCAACACCCAAGGTTTCAAGTTAATACATGCAACGTGTTCGGCTAACGGGTCACTGACTTCAACACAAGGGTGTTGAGCCAAGAAATCGGCTACTGCCTGACCTTTCATTGCTCTTAATGGAACGTATTTCAATGCAAAAGCATTTAACTTAATGGCCCATTTCATTAGTCGACCATGTAGAACAGGCCTATTAAGTAAATATCTAATGATATCAATTTTGCACAAAACCAATACTTCCTTAGGCAACAAATAATATTCAAGTTTTGTACAAGCATAGAACAATGATAAACATAATTTCTCAATAGGGGTATATCTGGTTTCGGCATCATTCAGGATGCGGCTGAGATAGTATACAGCTCTTTTAGTCCCATCCTCAGCATCCTGAGCGAGCAGGCAGCCGATTCACTCTTCTTCTGCAGCTATATACAATTTGAGTGACCTTCCTGACACCGGAGGTGTTAGCATAGGAGGTTTTGCCAACCCTTGCTTAATTTGATCAAAGGCCTGTTGTTGCTCTCTTTCCCATACCATATCCTCCGTATCCTTTAATTTCAGCAAAGGGGAAAAAGCCTTCATCTTCCCAGCCGAATTAGCTATGAACCTCCTTAGGAAATTGATCTTGCCAATCAAACTTTGCAGTTCCTTCTTGTTCCTAGGAGGTCTGGCCTCCAAGATAGCTTTCACCTTGTTCTTGTCTACTTCTATTCCTTGATGGTGGACCAAAAATCCTAGGAAATTGCCAGCTGCCACTCCAAAAGCACATTTGGCCGGATTCATTTTCAACCCGTGGGCTCGCATCCTCTTTAGGGCCTGCTCTAGATCGACTAGGTGGCTTTCAAAACCCTCAGACTTGACAACCACGTCATCTATGTACACTTTCATGGTTTTGCCGATCAAGTCATGAAAAATGGATTTCATGGCCCTTTGATAAGTGGCTCCTGCGTTCTTGAGCCCGAAAGGCATAACCACCCATTCATAGATCCCCAATGCTCCTGGGCACCTGAAGGCTGTCTTGTGAGTATCTTCTTTCGCTAGAAAGATCTAGTTATACCCTGAGTATCCATCCATAAAGGTGAGAATACCATGTGGTCAGCCAGATCGACTAACATGTCAGCCACAGGCATAGCGTACTCATCCTTTGGAGTGGCCAAGTTCAAGTTTCTGTAGTCAATACATACTCTTATCTGGCCATTCTTCTTGAAGACAGGGACCATATTAGATAGCCATTCAACATACCTGGCCGTTCTTATAAAGCCTGCCTTCAGTAGTCTTTCAATTTCAGCTTTAATTTGAGGCATCAGTTGGGGATTGAACCTGTGAGGCACCTGCTTGAAAGGTTTGTATCCTGCTTTGATAGGCAACCTGTGTTCCACTAACTTCCTCGCCAAACCAGGCATTTCGAAGTAATTCCAGGCAAAGCAATCTTTGTACCGCTGGATTAATTCGACTATCTTACCCCGTTTGTCTTTCTCAAGCAACCCACTCACCTTCACGATTCTGGGTTGTTCTGGCGTACCCAAATTGATCTCAATTAAAGGATCCTCTGCCTCAGCGAGAACCGTCTTGTGAAGAGGAGTCCAATTCCATAGGCTCATTTGCCGCACACGCCTTATCAGGCTCAGTTGCCGCACCTTCCTCCTTGGGGAGTAGTACCTCCTCTTCCTCTTCAGTGTCATAATCTTCCATCATGGCATCCATCGCTTTGGACTCGGCCTTAAAGATTTCTAGCCGACCCAAAAGGTCTTCGAGTACCTGAGATGCCCTATTCATTAATTACCTGCACATTGGGCCGTGGCCCGGCCTGAGATCTTAGCTTGAATCCCTCATTAGTAAGGTTGCATGCTTTCCAGGTGTAACGACCCGTTTCCGGACCGCTACCGAGCTCAACATACCGAGCTCGAGTTACCGAGCTCAACACACCGAGCTCAAGATACCCTGTATGCGATGTGTTTTAAAATGATACTCTTGTGCCCTTTAGAAAAGTACGGTCTATATATATATAGATTTTATAAAACTATCTCGTACACATCAGAGTAATTACAGCTTTTCGAAACATGGTGCAACTAAGACACAAGACTTAAGTCCTAAATAAAAACACGCAGGTAACAAGTACATACTCATATATATACAAGATATAAAAAGTGCATACAAAAGACAGAGTATTAATGTACAAAGAAAATACACCTAAGGTATGACGACTTCAAGAGAGCAATCATACCCTGGGGGTACTTCCGGGAGACCCCCACGCAGGGGCTGCTCCAAAAGTGAAACCACCGCCACCCCCAGTGCTCAAAATAACAAAACATCACCCGTCCCAAATCGTCACAGCCATCAGACACAAAAGTCGTATTACAGCTACCCCAACAAATATAACATAAACAAAGCCAATCACGACAAATAGAGGTCGCCGCTCTGATCCTCGTCGACGTCCTCCTCGCCATCATCTGCTGTCGAGTTCCCTGCACCCTCGACATCGCCTGGGTAACCATCATAGATTGAAGGTACCACGGGAAAGGGTCAACTTCTCCACAAATCAAGATAAACAAGGCACAAAGAAATAAGCAGACATCACTGTATATCATTCACCAAACGTGACTCGACCATCTCACTCTAGACTCGACGTTTATTCTGGAATATCGCCAGCAGGTCCATCCCCAACTGACGCAATAGGTAAGCGGCCGGTCCAACCCCAAACCGATACCATGCATTAATCAGCAGGTCCAACCCCAAACTGATAATGCGACGCCTAGTCAATCTCCCGTAAACAAAAGGGGACCTAGCACCCTTAGTCATCCGGGTCACGGCTCAAAAACGTCATACGACTCGCCTAGCTCTCTCACTCGATGATTAGCTCGCCGCAGTCAAGGAGTGGCACATAAAATTACTTGATCACATATCAAATAAAGAGAGCATGCTTAACATGAAGAAAACGCAATTCAATCATTTAAGCAATAAAACAATCTGCATGAAGAAAACGCAATTCAACAGGCAATACACAATTCACAACATATAAAATAAAGCCTTAATAATGTCTAAGAGTTGCCCTTACCGAACTCCAAGCTAACGCTGCTCGACAACGACCTCAACACGGCTGTCTTCAAACGAGCTCGACAACGACTTCTCTCACTCGATCTCGACACGTACGGCTCTTAGTCGACCTCGGTTTCGTGATCTCGTACACCCTGATTTCCTTGCCGCACGATCTCGGAAATCACACTGCCTAATACGAGTACAACTTAGTTCGATCTATGGGTTCTAATAACACTTAGCTCTCATTATCCCAATCTTAACCACAACCCAAGTAAGCATTAAAACTTAAGAACTTAAACCAATACAACCAGAATTCAAACATTACAAAATAACTCCTTTTCTCTAAAATTTTGTTAAAAACTTTTTTTTTCATACATCACCAGACAAAGCCATTATTCCTAAGTACTAATTAAAGCTTAAAATCAAGTAATACCTTAAACACAACTTAATCAAAATCTAAGTTTATATTTTCTTAAAAATATTTTCGTCATGGTCCAGCAATAAAAATAAGACCATAACCACTTATGTTAAAATTTAAAACTCAAAAAGAAATCAACACAAACCAAGTAGGGAGGGTTCTGGGCGCTACTTACTTGCAGAAAACAGAGGAAACATTTTGTTTTTCAAGCTCAAATAAATGGTTAGAAAGGTAGGTAATGTCATGAAGAAGAAAGCCTATCAATATGATCTGATTTGGAAGCATAGAATTAGCTAAAATGGAAGGAAGAAGTAGAGCTAAACAGTAGCATGAAGAGAACTAAAATTATGTTTTTCATACCTCAACTGATGGTCGAGATGGTGATATAGGTCGAGGAGATGATAAGGAACAAGGTTGATGAAGAAAATTTATGCAGAAGCTCAACGAACTCAAGGTTCTTCAATGGAGGTTTGGAGAAGAGGAGGAAACTTGGAGAAGAAGAAAGAAGGAAATAGAAAGTGAGGATTTGAGGCGGCTGATCGTGATATTTAAGTAGGTGGAGGAAACTAATCATGATACTTATCTACAGCTGGTGGAAAAAGAAAAAGTTTGGTCTTATCTCCCTTAAACAAAAGTTAATTACAAGAAAACCATTTTAAATGAATTTATCTTTTATAAAACCACAATTTAAGCGACACCTGGATTTTAAAGTAAGATATTATTCCAACAACAAGTCTAACCCATCTAACCTGTTCTCTCTCATAATCCCAGCAAAATATACTACTTAACGCTAAATAATATTCGTAAAAGATACGAGTGTTATCATCTCGACACGATGTCGATCAGGATGCTCGTGCAAGCACACAAGGCTCTAACACGAGTTCGTGCACGCGGCCTCCTCAGTTCGACATGCGACCTCCTCAGCTCGGTACGCGACCTCATCTGCTCGACATATGACCTCAGCACTCGATCTTGGCACGGGATCTCGTCACGAGGTCTCGGTACGAGGTCTCGATACGATGTCCTAATACGGGTCGATCTCGTCCTCAGGTGTTACAATCTCTCCCTCTAAAAAAAAATTTCGTCCTCGAAATTGCAAATAAGTTACTTACCATGAAAAAGTTCAGGGTACTGAGTCTTCATTTTCTCCTCCAGCTCCCAAGTCGCATCTTCAGTCTTCTGATCCCACACAACTTTGACAAGTTGGATCTCTTTGTTCCGCAACTGCTTGGCTTTCTGGTCAACAATTCTTGCTGGTGATGCTTCGAAAGATAGGTCGTCCTTCAGTTGAATCATATCCGGTTCGATGACATGAGAAGGGTCGAAAATATATTTTCGTAACTGGGAGACGTGAAAGACATCATGTATGTTCGACAAGAAGGGTGGCAAGGCAATCTGATATGCCACTGGACCAATACGATGAAGAATCTGATAAGGTCCAATAAATTTAGGGGTAAGTTTCTTGGATTTGATCGCTCAACCAACTCCAGTAGTGGGGGTAACTCTAAGAAATACATGCTCTCCTTCCTCGAACTCGAGTGGTCAACGTCTTTGGTCTGCATAACTTTTATGTCGACTTTGAGGCGTTCGCATCCTGTCTCTGATCAAACAGATCTTCTCCGTAGTCTGCTGGATCATATCTGGTCCCACAACAGAACTCTCGCCATCCTGGTACCAACAAAGAGGCGTCTGACACTTCCGTCCATACAGTGCTTCAAAAGGTGCCATTCCAATACTCGCATGGAAACTGTTATTATAGGTGAACTCCACCAATGGTAAGACGTCGTCCCAACTTCCTCGGTGATCTAAGGTACACGCTCGCAACAAATCTTCAAGCGATTGGATCGTTCTCTCAGTTTGACCGTCAGTCTGGGGATGATATGCCGAGCTAAGATTGAGCTCGGTTCCCATCGCTTCTTGCAATTCCCTCCAAAAATGAGACGTGAACTTCGGATCTCGGTCCGACATGATCGAAGAGGGTATACCATGTAGTCGTACTATCTCCGCGACGTAGATCTCGGTCAGCTTTTCCACGTTGTATGTCGACCTCACTAGTAAGAAATGAGCAGATTTGGTCAATCGGTCGACGATCACCCAAATCGAATCATTCTTCTTCTGCGTCTTCGGTAAACCTACAACGAAATCCATGGAAATACTATCCCATTTCCATACTTTGATGCGTCAGCGATTGTAGCATTCCCGCAGGTCGTTGGTGCTCCACCTTCGCTTTCTGACACGTTAAACACGAAGCTACTTACTTAGCCACTTGCTTCTTCATTCCGGACCACCAAAAATGCTTCTTCAAGTCTTGATACATCTTCGTAACTCCTGGGTGAATACTAAAATTGCTCTTATGCGCTTCGTCAAGTATTAACTTTCTCAGCTCCGCCACATTAGGTACACACACTCGGCCATTGCACCTTAAAATGTTGTCCGTTCCGACTTGGAATTCTGTCGCTTTCCCTTGCGCTATCAACTGGACCTTTTCTTGCAGGAGCTCGTCATGAACCTGCTGGTCTCGGATCTCGTCCAACAATCTGTTAGAAATGGTAAGCATACCAAATCTCAGCTTCCCTGGTGAAACTTCCACATTCAACCTCAAGTCTCGAAACTTCTCGAGCATCTCCAACTCCTTGATCATCATTGCTGAGGCTAAAACGCTCTTTCTGCTCAATGCATCTGCTACTACATTAGCCTTACCAGGATGGTATTCCAACGTAAAGTCGTAGTCCTTGAGAAATTCTGTCCATCTTCGCTGACGCATGTTGAGCTCCTTCTGATCGAACAGGTACTTCAAGCTCTTGTGATCGCTGAAAACAGTAAGAGTGCTCCCATAAAGATAGTGCCTCCATATCTTCGGGCCAAAACCACCGGGCCGCCACTCCAAATCGTGAGTAGGGTAATTTCTCTCGTGGATCTTAAGCTGTCTTGAAGCATATGCTACCACGTTCCGATGTTGCATCAGCACGCATCCCAATCCCTGGTGTGACGCATCACAATACACCTCGTAAGGCTCTTCGGGTTGAGGCAAAATCAACACAGGCGCTGTCGTCAAAAGCTCCTTCAGTCTTTGAAAACTGGATTCACACTCCTCGGTCCAGGCAAAAGGTTGATCTTTCCTCGTAAGTCGTGTAAGAGACGCGACAATCTTCGAGAAACCTTCAATGAATCTTCGATAATAGCCTGCTAAGCCAACAAAACTTCGATCTCAGAACCGCCCCTACTGTTCCCACGCTAACACCTCAATCTTAGTTGGATCCACAATATCCCTTCTTTGGAAATCACGTGTCCAAGAAAATTCACCTCTTCAAGCCAAAATTCACACTTGGATGAGTTCGCATAAAGTTGCTTCTCGCGCAATATCTGTAGTACTCGACGTAAGTGTTCTTCGTGCTCTTCTCGGTTCTTCGAATAGATCAATATGTCGTCGATGAACACTACAACGAACTGATCCAAAAACGAATGGAAAATCCTATTCATATAGTCCATAAACACAGCTGGCGCATTTGTCACTCCAAACGGCATCACTAAGTACTCATAATGCCCATACCTAGTCCTAAACGCTGTTTTGGAGACATCTTCCGCCTTCACGCGAATCTGATGGTAGCCCGACTTCAAGTCTATCTTTGAAAACATCGCCGCTCCACGAAGTTGATCCATCAAGTAGTCAATACGTGGTAACGGATACCGGTTCTTCACAGTAGCCTTGTTGAGTTGACGATAGTCTACGCACAGTCTGGATCGTCCATCCTTCTTCTTGACCAACAACACTGGAGCTCCCCACGGTGACACGCTCGGTCGTATGAATTGCTTTGACTCCAAATGCTCAATTTGGGACTTTAGTTCTTTCATCTCGGCAGGAGACATCCTGTAGGGCGCTATTGAAATAGGTCCTGTCCCTGGAATCAGGTCGATGGAGAACTCGACCTCTCGCACTGGTGGTAACCCTGGCACGTCTTCTTGAAAACGTCCTCAAAGTCACACACCACCGTACATTCTTCACTTCGATCCACGGGAAACTTCAACTAGCCAGATACATGTATTCCTAGTTCCTTCTTTCAAAGAAACTCCAATACGTTCAAGATGAAAGATAATTGGAAACTCAAGGTCCGAAAAATTACGCTTTACGCACACCAAGAGGACATGGTGGTATGACAACCAATCCATCCCGAGGATGACATCTAAGCCCTTAAGAGGCAAACAAACCAAATTGACCACAAACTTTCTACTCTGAATAACCAATACACAATTAAGACATGCAGTGTTGGTAACTAAGGTTTTAGCAGCTGGGGTCGTAACTACCAATTTGAACGGTAAAGCAGTCACAGTCAGATTCAAATGGTTCACACAATCAGAAGAAATAAAGGAATGGGTTGCACCCGAATCAAAGAGAACGGATAAGGGTTTACCCTCTATCTCACATTCGCCTTGGATAAGATCATCAGCTTGCTCTGCTTCCTCGCCGCTCATGCAGAAGACTCTGCCTTTAGCTACCTGACGCTTCTCTTTTGCCTTCGCCGCATGCATTGCCGGTTCAGCTTTAGGTGTGGGACAATCCTTGGCAAAATGCCCTGGCTTCCTACAGTTGTAGCACACATCCTCCTTCTGAGTACAGTTATTCGCATAATGTCCCGTCTTTCCACAACGGAAACAAGTCACCTCGACGCCAGTCTGACTTCCACTCCTCGCTCCCTGGGTCATCGGACGATACTGTCCTCTATTGTTGTTGTTCCCCTGAGGTCGGCTGTAAGGCTTCTTAAATTGCTTTCCTTTCTGTGCAAATCTCTGTCCCAGGCCCTGAGGTCTCATTGGTTCACCTGGGCCAGTCTTCTTCTTGTGGCTTCTTACTCCTTCTACCTCGACACAGCGATCTATCAGCTCTTGGAGGTTTCGAATCCTCAATGATACCAGCGACTTACGGATATCAAATCTCGGACCTCGTTGGACCCTCTCACTTAACCATCTTTGGTCAGCTCGGTCACTAAATGGACTGAAGTACCTTGCCAGTGACTCGAACTTGGCTGCATACTCGGACACTGTCGAGCTGCCTTGTTGTAGTTGAAGAAACTCTTGCTCCTTCTCAGCTCGTGCAGTATCTGGGAAGTATTTGTCCAAGAACCTTTCACGGAAAAGCTCCCATGTCATCTCACGACGTTCTGCTATAAATGTTTGTTTCACTCCTCTCCACCAATATTCTGCATCTCCCAGTAGCAGATAGGTGGCGTAGTCTACCTTTACGTTATTCGGACAATGGAGTGCCTCGAAGATCTTCTCGATCTCTTGCATCCAAAGATCAGCTTTATCTGGATTTGGCTCACCGTAGAACTTCGGTGGATCATGCTTCCTAAAGTCGGCCAATCCTCTCGCTTCAGCATTTCGCTCTGCTCGTTGCTGTTGCTGCAAGTTCTGCTGGGTCAACGCTGCCGTCTGTTGAGCCATCGCGTTAGACTGTTGAGTTGCAGCAGCTGATTGCTGAGCCATGGCCGCAGCCATCTCGGTCATAGCTTGAATCGCTCGTTCCATGTCGACGTTCTCAGGTACAGCCGTCGTATCCCTACGAGGTGGCATTAGATTCCACAAAGTTCAAAACCCTGTCAGAATCTCACAACAAGGATGTGTTAAAACACACTGCTTCAATCAAGAAACAGTTCAAACAATTTTTTTCAAGCAATAAGTGCTTCACTTAATCAAACAGCAATCAACATAGTGCAATTAGGTACCCAACACATATATATATATATATATATATATATATCCCGACACGTTGACTACCCAAATTTCCTATGCACACTTCAACGAACTGAATCAAGCTCTGATACCAACATTGTAACGACCCGTTTCCGGACCGCTACCGAGCTCAACATACCGAGCTCGAGTTATCGAGCTCAACACACCGAGCTCAAGATACCCTGTATGCGATGTGTTTTAAAATGATACTCTTGTGCCCTTTAGAAAAGTACGGTCTATATATATATAGATTTTATAAAACTATCTCGTACACATCAGAGTAATTACAGCTTTTCGAAACATGGTGCAACTAAGACACAAGACTTAAGTCCTAAATAACAACACGCAGGTAACAAGTACATACTCATATATATACAAGATATAAAAAGTGCATACAAAAGACAGAGTATTAATGTACAAAGAAAATACACCTAAGGTATGACGACTTCAAGAGAGCAATCATACCCTGGGGGTACTTCCGGCAGACACCCACGCAGGGGGCTGCTCCAAAAGTGAAACCACCAGTCTACCCTGTGCTCAAAATAACAAAACATCACCCGTCCCAAACTGGTCACAGCCACTGTACACAAAAGTCGTATTACAGCTACCCCAACAAATATAACATAAACAAAGCCAATCACGACAAATAGAGGTCGCCGCTCTGATCCTCGTCGACGTCCTCCTCGCCATCATCTGCTGTCGAGTTCCCTGCACCCTCGACATCGCCTGGGTAACCATCATAGATTGAAGGTACCACGGGAAAGGGTCAACTTCTCCACAAATCAAGATAAACAAGGCACAAAGAAATAAGCAGACATCACTGTATATCATTCACCAAACGTGACTCGACCATCTCACTCTAGACTCGACTTTTATTCCGGAATATCGCCAGCAGGTCCATCCCCAAACTGACGCAATAGGTAAGCGGCCGGTCCAACCCCAAACCGATACCATGCATTAATCAGCAGGTCCAACCCCAAACTGATAATGCGACGCCTAGTCAATCTCCCGTAAACAAAAGGGGACCTAGCACCCTTAGTCATCCGGGTCACGGCTCAAAAACGTCATACGACTCGCCTAGCTCTCTCACTCGATGATTAGCTCGCCGCAGTCAAGGAGTGGCACATAAAATTACTTGATCACATATCAAATAAAGAGAGCATGCTTAACATGAAGAAAACGCAATTCAATCATTTAAGCAATAAAACAATCTGCATGAAGAAAACGCAATTCAACAGGCAATACACAATTCACAACATATAAAATAAAGCCTTAATAATGTCTAAGAGTTGCCCTTACCGAACTCCAAGCTAACGCTGCTCGACAACGACCTCAACACGACTGTCTTCAAACGAGCTCGACAACGACTTCTCTCACTCGATCTCGACACGTACGGCTCTTAGTCGACCTCGGTTTCGTGATCTCGTACACCCTGATTTCCTTGCCGCACGATCTCGGAAATCACACTGCCTAATACGAGTACAACTTAGTTCGATCTATGGGTTCTAATAACACTTAGCTCTCATTATCCCAATCTTAACCACAACCCAAGTAAGCATTAAAACTTAAGAACTTAAACCAATACAACCAGAATTCAAACATTACAAAATAACTCCTTTTCTCTAAAATTTTGTTAAAAACTTTTTTTTTCATACATCACCAGACAAAGCCATTATTCCTAAGTACTAATTAAAGCTTAAAATCAAGTAATACCTTAAACACAACTTAATCAAAATCTAAGTTTATATTTTCTTAAAAATATTTTCGTCATGGTCCAGCAATAAAAATAAGACCATAACCACTTATGTTAAAATTTAAAACTCAAAAAGAAATCAACACAAACCAAGAAGGAAGGGTTCTCGCGCTACTTACTTGCGAGAAAACAGAGGAAACATTTTGTTTTTCAAGCTCAAATAAATGGTTAGAAAGGTAGGTAATGTCATGAAGAAGAAAGCCTATCAATATGATCTGATTTGGAAGCATAGAATTAGCTAAAATGGAAGGAAGAAGTAGAGCTAAACAGTAGCATGAAGAGAACTAAAATTATGTTTTTCATACCTCAACTGATGGTCGAGATGGTGATATAGGTCGAGGAGATGATAAGGAACAAGGTTGATGAAGAAAATTTATGCAGAAGCTCAACGAACTCAAGGTTCTTCAATGGAGGTTTGGAGAAGAGGAGGAAACTTGGAGAAGAAGAAAGAAGGAAATAGAAAGTGAGGATTTGAGGCGGCTGATCGTGATATTTAAGTAGGTGGAGGAAACTAATCATGATACTTATCTACAGCTGGTGGAAAAAGAAAAAGTTTGGTCTTATCTCCCTTAAACAAAAGTTAATTACAAGAAAACCATTTTAAATGAATTTATCTTTTATAAAACCACAATTTAAGCGACACCTGGATTTTAAAGTAAGATATTATTCCAACAACAAGTCTAACCCATCTAACCTGTTCTCTCTCATAATCCCAGCAAAATATACTACTTAACGCTAAATAATATTCGTAAAAGATACGAGTGTTATCATCTCGACACGATGTCGATCAGGATGCTCGTGCAAGCACACAAGGCTCTAACACGAGTTCGTGCACGCGGCCTCCTCAGTTCGACATGCGACCTCCTCAGCTCGGTACGCGACCTCATCAGCTCGACATATGACCTCAGCACTCGATCTTGGCACGGGATCTCGTCACGAGGTCTCGGTACGAGGTCTCGATACGATGTCCTAATACGAGGTCGATCTCGTCCTCAGGTGTTACACCAGGCGCCCTCTTCATAATCTTCTGGGATGGCAATAGGTCCTAGGTGTGGGGAATAGAACAAGGCTTCTAGCATCTTCACTTCAGCCGAAAAAGGATTCTTGTCCGCCTCGACTGTCTCAACGTTGTCTCCAACCCAAAACATAATCTTCTGATGAAGTGTGGAAGGGACACACTGACTTGTGTGGATCCAATCCCTCCCCAAGATTACGCTATAGGAAGGTTTGCCATCAACCACAAAGAAAGCTGCCTTGATGGTTTTGGGGCCTACTGTAACTTTGGCTATCAAGACTCCAAGTGCTCTGGAAGGTTCCCCCAGGAAATTGGACATTTTCATGTTGGTAGGGACTAGGTCCTCAAGACTTTTCCCAAGTTTCCTCATGGTCGTCACAGGCATGACATTTAGCACAACCCCTCCATCCACGAAGACTCTTCCAAAAATCTTCCCGTTGATATAGGCCTTGATATAAAGGGGCTTCTGCTTCACCATTTCTTCTGTAGGTTTCTCAAACACTACCTTGGTAACCTCATCAGCCGGTGTATCGGCTAACGCTGCCCATTCTGTCTCCTCAAAGAAACACGCCTCCTCCAAACCTCCTGGTTGTGAGTTGTTTGCCCAAAACTCTTCGGGAATAAGCTAATAGCCTCTATCTCACCAAGAGCCATCACCTCTTCATTAAACAGGAGATCCAACAAAGAATCTTCCATGATATCGTCCCGCTCCCAATACTTCTGGGATCGCTGAACCTCTATAGTGATCGCCTCTTCGCCTCGTCGGCGAGGCGATGAGACCTTCGCTTTGAGAACAGGTTCTGTTCAATAATCGGCTCTATACTTTCGGCACTTCCTCTTTCCCAGCCTTCCTCACCTCCACTTTGGGAAAGCCTTATCGATGCTTCACTCACGCTTCTAAGGGGATCTTGCTCTTTTCACTATTCTTTACATCGGCTATCATCTCAGAGTTTGTTTCATCTTCCGAATGCACCTTATTCTTTGCATCCTCCTCTTTTGGGTTCTTGTCAACACGGCTGGCACCGCCTTTTTGTCTTTGGCATACTTATTCAAGAACCAGTGCCCTTCTTTGACGTTAGCCGGGGGTTTTAACATTCTATGAGTCCTCAATTCCTCTTCATTCCTTACTGTTATCCTCAAGGAAGACATTCCCCCTTCTACAGTGAACTCGACTACCCTTCTTTTATCCTTGGGGACAGGTTCCTCATCCACCTTGGGCAAGGATAGCCTACCACTTTCTCTGAGAGTTAGCCGATCTTGCCCCCCAGTTTTAGCAATGAGTGCCTCACCCTTCTCCTTGTTAGGCTTCCCTGTTAGGGACTAGCCATGAGTGATGTACTGTTTCACTAATTCCTGGGTGAGCCTACCCGGTTTAGGTGGCTTGCCCCCCTGCCTATGTCCTACCTCTGGTTGGGGTTTTCCCAACCTGTCAAAGACAGAAATCCTGGCAGCCTGAGGTTTCAATCGATCAATATGGGTTGAGTCGGCTGATCCCTTTTTTGGTCTCCAGACTTGTTCAGATATCCTGTGCTTATGGTTGGGTCCTTCGTCATCGAATCCTGAGAACGATACCATGCTTATCCCAAGGGCAGGGAATGGATCAGTATCTACTGTCATTTCAGCGATTCCTTTATCTGCAAGTTTGAACCTCCCCTCTTTTATCCCCTTCTGAATGGCCTTCCTGAAAACCACGCAATTTAGAGTCGCGTGATTATAAGAGTTGTGCCATTTGCAGTATTTCTTATCTTTTAACTCTTCAGCAGGTGGGATCTTGTGCCCATCCAGCAGCCGAATCTGCCTATCCTTAAGCAAGTAGTAAAAGATCTGGTCTACCTTGGAGATATCAAAGGAGTATTCTGTCTTGCCGTCTCCCGAACTTAGTTCCTTTCCCTTGGCAGCTCTTAGGGCAGGGCAGGTATAGCCTTTACCCTTCACTATTTCAGCTGCCATGATGTCTGCCGTGGAATCGGCTGAATCATCATCGGAGTCTTCGGCTTCTACAATGGACACCAACTGAGGACCTCTTCCTCTACTGGCTCGCTTCTTTTCCTTCTCCTGGATAAACTGCTCAATGCATATAGCCCTTGAGACCAACTGGTTTAGGTCAGTGCAAGCTTGGCCTACTAGTTTTTCCTTGAGTTGAGGGTGCATGCTGCTAATAGCCATGGCTGCATATTCTGTTTCAGGGAATTGCACTGAACATTTCCCAGCCATTTTCCGGAACCTTTCCACAAAATCAGCAGCCGATTCATCTACCTGTTGTCTCAGGTTCATGAGATCAGCCGCAGTGACTTCAGGTTAGGGCCAATAGAATCTATCATGAAAGCACCTCTCCATATCTGACCATGTTTGTATAGAATTAGGTGGTAAAGAGGAATACCATGTAAAGGCTGTCCCGGTAAGTGACAAGGGGAACAGCTGCAACTTGTGGTACTCATTCTGGTTTCCTTCACCACATTGGGCAGTAAACCTGCCTACATGCTCCATAGTTGATTTGCCATCTTCTCCGGAGAAAGTAGCGAAATATGGAGTCTTATACCCTCTGGGCAGAGGTACCAATCTATCCACCCACTCAGGGTATGGTTTCATATAGATCGGACGATCCAAAGGCTTCAGCTGCACACCAAAGTATTTCTTGATGGTGTCTGCAATGATGGCTGGGTCTAGCAGCTGTGAACCCCCTGGCCTTACTTCTCCCAAGTTAGGAGCAGCCGTTTGTGGTTGCTGTCTCCAAGTTAGGGGATGTGCCTGGGAAACTTGTTCTGGAGGATTGGGGTAGCCTGGTTGATTAAACGATGGAGGTAGGTAAACCCCCCATGGCTGCTCCATGTTCGCCTCACCAGGTGCCCTGTATTGAGTTGCAGGAACACTTGTGTTAAATGGTAGAGGTGGGATCTGTCCCCATAACTGCTCCGCCATCAACCCAGGTGCCTCGAGGAGTTGACCCCATTTGAATGCCTGCAGATCCTTCAGGTAGGATGGATAGAATGGAAGGTTAGCCGATACAGTGGAACATTGTTCCATGATCACGACCGCATATCCCCGCTTGGTCTTGCACCACCCATTCCTGGGCCAAGAGTTTGCCCCCAGTGTGCTGTGGGTTAGTCGCCTGCACAGGAGAACCATAAGGCTGAGCACATGGCATAGCTTGCGGCATACCAATTGGTCCCATCGCATCCGGTGGCCTCTTAGCCATCTCGCACTGGCCCAAAATGAAGATTAGCCTGATTGTTCATATTATTCGCCACCGCTGACCTCCAGTGTTCAACGTGGCAAAAGCACCATGCTGGGAATTAATTGGATTAAAAGGTACCTGTCCTATGTTCGGCTGAACCTGAGTAGGTCCGACCTGAATGTAGGTAGGTTGGACTTGCCGCACTGCCGAGTCATGTTCACTGAACTCGAATTGGTCCCGCCGAGCCGCACTCTACCGATGACGAGTCCTGCCTGGGTAGGGTACCCCACTTGCGTTGGGATAGCAAAATTGATAGAGCCTTCACTTGCGTGAGCCCTCTTGGCCTCTATCTCCCTGGCTTGCTGCACTTCGTTATGTACCATGGGTTTCACAATATCGGCCAATTGTTGTGACACTTGGTACATGATATTATTGATTCCCAAATCGAGTTGTTGGCGTATAAACGAAGTGGTCATCACCACCGGGGTCTCATTGGGCTCGTTGGGTTGAGTTTCAGCCCCTATCTCCACTTGTATTTGCTCTGCTGGTGGAACATTGCTTCCACGGGATGGGCTTCCTTCAGTCGGTTTCCTGTGATTGCTTTTTGCAGTCATATTGTTCAAACTTTTGCCCGAACGCAAGTGCATACGCCAATGGTAATCCTGACCTGGGGATTCGAACGTGTTGATTCGTTCACCTTTGGTCCCACCAAGCGTGCCAATTTTGTGGTCTTGAATATCAATTAGCCGCAGATCGGCTAACTTCCAAAACGGTGATTCCCTTTTCTTCAAGTGATTACGCCAAGGAAGGAACTCTGTTCCTTAGCTATGGGTCCCTTAACTCACTCCAGAAAGGTTTAAGTCGATGAACTAAGATAAAAACTGGGACATAAAGGTAAACATAAAAATGCGAATAAAAGCTTGAGCGAAAAATATAAGTTGTTTGATTGATTGATTGATTCCTCAAAATTATTTGGGTATTTATAGTAACAACTGAGAACTACCCCTATATGCCACGTTCAGCTGGCTAACATTGATAAACTCCTAGTTGACAGTTATTCGGCTGAGTAGTGCCATATTCCACTAACCACGTTCCTAAAATCTAGGCGCCACTTCACATCATGGCCACGCCTCACCAAATACCTGCTTTCAGCGTGGATCTTATCCTTCTGTCCCCTTGCTCAGCTCCTAAAAACTTGGAGATAATTCTGAATTTGATTAATTTTGAATTTAAATTGATTCAAAATTAATCTCCATAATTTTCGACTCATGGAACAGTTCAAGAATCTGACTCAGTGAATGACTTCACGCTAGCCCAATAGGCCCAATATCTTCATATTAATCCAATAAGCCTAAGGCCCTTGCCTAGCTCTTGGTTTCCTGCTTTTAGCTTTATTAGCTGCAAATTCGACTGTGTGCAAGTCGGCTAACGCCCAATCGGCTATTTGATCCACTCGGCTGTGGCTGGCTTCGGCTAATTCTAAAAAACATTTTTTTAGGTGTAAACACGTTTATAAGCAAAAGTCACTTTTTATATTCATTGAAAAATGTATGTATCTGGTCCAAAATTTGGATCAAATACATACATTTTTCAATGAATATAAAAAGTGACTTTTGCTTATAAATGAAAACGGAAGGAGTAATTATGTGGAAAATCTGTGATATTCTATAGATTATATTCAGCACAAAACTTAATCTATGGAGATACAATATTTATTATTTCTTTTTAACGTTGCGAAGAATAATGACATTTTTCTGTCCATTTCAACAATACACATTTAATAATTCAACACACAACGGAGATATCCAATGAGTACTCCCTCCGTGTTTTATTATAAGCAAAAAGTACATGTACTTTTTTACTTATAATAAAAGACGGAGAGAGTATTGGTTAAGCCAAGAGACCCTTCAACTCAAATCAGGGAAGAATGGAATACCAGTGGAGTTTAACCACTCATTGCCTTGTATGAAATTTCTAACGGTGAACTGCGTACAATCAAAAGCAAAATTTAAAAAACTCTTGTAGTAGTGTATAAATATACCTCCAACTTCAGAGAGCCACTACAAGAATTTTCTCTATTTCCTACAAAAATTTCCTAGGGTTTGTGACCCTAGGAAATTACCTAAAGCCAAAGCCCTAGGAAAATTCCCATATCAGAGTTACCTAGGGCTATATTTAAAAAACCCTTGGAATTATTGTCTGACTTTCGTTTTTTTTAAATAATTAGGCGAAACCTAGGGCTATACCCTCGGTTTATGTCAGCCATTTATTTTATTTTATTTTTAAATTTTTGCTAAACCGAGTGGCTGGGGACTCGATATTTGCGAGGATAATTTTTTTTAAAACACCCAGCGCCCTTTTCTTTGTTTCGTTCAACTTCTTCCCTTCTGCTTCTTATCTTCTTCACCTAAACTGCCCTTCTCCTCTTCTACTCCACTTTTTTCCCTTCAACAATGGTTTTGGCATCACAAGAAAATCAACAACCTCGAGACTTGACCCTCTTTTGTGGAACTCGCCGTTCACATTTTTTCTCAAATTCCTATCCACTAACACTTCAGATTCAGACTCACACTCGTTCGTTATGTCCTACCTCATCAACAATTTTGGGTTTTCACCGGAATTCGCTCTCAAAGCTTCCAAGCAGGTTCGTTTCAAGACCTCAAAAATCCCCGATTCAATTCTAAACTTCTTCAGAAACCACGGTAAAACTGACTCAGATATACTCAACATCATCAAAAGGGAACCCTGGCTTCTTTCATGCGATCCCCAAAAAAGGGGCTTGCCAAAGTTTCAATTTTCACTTTCCATAGGTGCTTCTACCTCCGATCTGATGAAAAGACCCTTGCTTCGATAATTTCTTGTTTGTCTTTGCTTTATACCTATTCTGTTGATATTGACGCAAAAAGAGGTGTTTTCGTTTCATTATATCCTTTCTTTCCTTTTTTCTTTTTATTTTTGTTTCTTTGATTTTGCTACTGATCTGTTGGTATTGATTTTCGCAGGTGAAAAGGGGTTCGGATCTAAGAAGAAAAGGAGGATTCGGGCAACAGAGCACATAAGGGAAGGGTTTTCTGGGTCTAAAAAAGGAGAGGAGGCCGAAAAATAATAGTGAGAGAGAGGATCCCAAAAGAGGGAGGGTAAACAGTTTAGATCTGGGTCTTCTTTTTACTGTAATTTTGTTTTTGTAGTTCTGGAATCCTTGAAAGGTTCCCCTCCTCCATCTCTCTGTAAATTCCTTTGATCATTTTTAATTGTATGGAAAAACAGTTGCTTTGGACTGAAATTACATCTAAAAAAAATACCTATTATGTGGCTCCTAATGTCAAATTCTTGGTTGATAATGGTGTGGGCAATTATATTATTTTCAGAATCCTTTGTACTAGACCTAAAATTATCTGCTGTAGTACTGGAGACTTAGGGAAGATGGTGCAGGAATTGAAAAACTAACAATTTTTTTTAATAATTTTGTTGCAATTTTCGAGGGCCGAGCCCTAAAAAATTTCCGAGGGCCCTGAGCCCTAGGAAATTTCCTGGGGCTTTGAGCCCTCGGAAATTTCCGAGAGTTTTTAAAATTTAGCCCTCGAAAACCGTTTCCTACCAGCAAATAACCTACAGCCAGCGGCCCTCGGATATTTGGCCATTTCCCACCGTTTTTTGTCATTTCCTAGGGTTTTTTGCCCTAGAAAATGTCAAATATTCTTGTAGCGAGCACTCTTGCCAAAAAACCATCTTTAGAGAACCCTCATCCGCTTGAAGGGAAGACATTAGCAGTACCTCCATTACATTTATCATCATAGTTGAAAATATTTGACCTGGAAAATTTGGAAAAGGTAAGAGCCACAAAAAATTATGCACTTCAAAATGGGTCCCAAACTTCTAATTTCCTCACAATTTGTTAAATCATGTGTTCTTTACTTATTGATGCAAGCCTTTTGGTCTTGAGTAGTGGGGCGACCCCAGCTCAAGAAAACCATCTCTCTCAATCATTTTCACAAACATGTCACAAGATAATAATAACATGAAACACACAAACGTTAGAACAAAATAAAAGTAAAACAGGAAAAAAGGATAAGGTTATGTAAATGGGAAATGCTAATTATGCAATGAATCTTTATACAAGCAAATTTTGGACATCACGAAGTTGCAATTCATAATAAGCAAAAACAAAAACAAAAACAAAAAACCAACAGCCATGAATCATAATATCGCAAAGCAACGATAAACGAATCGCAATGAAGGAAAAAAAACAACACCTTCAGATTGAAGTTGAGCAAGTGAGAATCCATGTGATAATAAGAAAAGGGAGAGTGACAGCACCGAGCAAAATGCTCAAGGAAGCACTGAACCTGAAAGGTGAATTAAGAGATGAATGAATTGGATAAAGTGTGAGCATTCAAGAGAGAGATATACCTGATGCAGAAAAGGAAAGGGGAAGGAAGATTTGATGGAGATCTCGAGGAAGGAGGAGGTGAGGACAAGAAGGGAGAGAGCGATACCATGGGAGAAAAGATAGGGCGATGAGCACCACGACTCTCTCGTCGTTCAACGCAATAGAGGATAGCGTGTTACTAAGTGACTCTAAACACAAGAGAGGGGTGAATTGTGTGTGAATAGTGCTTTTGATTTTTTTTTGCAAATAAGGTGCTAGAATATAACTTGCAAGAATTTAACTGCGAAAAGGTAAATGACTTGAAACAAAAATTGCAGAATTTAAATAACAATAAAATAAGTAGCGTAAAATAAATTGCTCAAATTAAATTGCTAAATTTAAATGACGAAAATAAAGAGCGATAAAATAAATAGCTCAAATGTAAATTGCTGAAAGTTAAAGGAGATAAAGAGCAAAGGAGAGCACACAACAATTTATACAGGTTCGGCCACCAAACACCATGTGGCCTACCTCCTGTCCCCAAAGCAAAGCACTAAGGGATTTCCTCTAAAACACTAGCTTTTAAATCAGGTTCAGCTAGAAACCTTTACAACTCTAAACCAGAGCAACAAATTCAAGAGATATCACCTCTCTATGAATCACTTGGAATTCCTACACACACACACACACACAAAATTACAAATAAAATGATATGAAGGAGATACACTCAAAAGTGCAGATATAACAAATTGATGCTCAGAAAAATACAATTGAAATTATGTGGTATAAAAGGCTCTCAAAGAAAATATTGTGTTCAAATATATGTAAGTGATAGAAAAGTATTTTGATAGAGTTTCAACACAAAACTTAAGTGCCAGTGTTATCTCAAGGAGCAACCGGTGCTATGCTTTTACAGGCAGTGGTAGGAGCAAGTACCATTAAAACATGATTTGTTCGTTGCGCTCAATCCAGAAATTTGACTTTCATATAATCGTTTATTGAAATGGTATAATCGATTATTTATTTAAAAAAAGATAAAACACAGAGAAGATATAAACATGTATAATCGATTATGGAGTTTTCGTAAATGGTTATGTAAGTCATGAGAGACACTGAGATGCTGAGGGATAACATAAATGTTTAAGAAAATGCGATAAACGATTATTTTAAAACCATAAACGATTATGGTGAGTACCATAAATGATTATGAACATTTTGTTTCTCATTCAAAATAAGTGCAAAAAATAACATATTTTTCAAGATAAAAGGATAGGTATTTTTGGACGCTACTTAAAACATTTTTCAAAATACTTGATGACTAAAATAATTTAGAAAGAATGCCATGAAATAAATTTTGGATAAAATCCTTTGTAAGTGTGTGATTTAATTTTAATTGAGAGTTTTTTATTACTACTTACAAATAGTTATAAGAAGTAGATTGATACCCAAAACCCAAAGACTTGAGAATCTCTGATATTTGGTGTATGTTTTGGTATACTTTTCCGCTTTTTGCATAATTGACTATTTGTGAAAGTCCTTTTTTCAATCATCAAAACAATCATGTCAAGGCATGTATTCACAGACTCCTCATTTTTTATGATGACAAACATCTCAAGTAGGGAATTTAGTAAAGTGTAATCGTGATATAGCAATGATATATAAGCGTGATTTTTCATAAAGAGATATCAGAGTTTAAGCGCATATTTTTGGAAAAACTCCCTCTCACATAATGCATAATACAATTCACTCCCCTGAATCATATAACTCTCTCCCTTTTGGCAACATCAAAAAGTGGGAAAGATTAAAAGAAAGGCATGTAAAGCATGTGCATAATGACCATCAAATATATCAAGGGCACAAAGATAAGTCATATTTCTAGTGAAGCATAGGACCAAAATAGAGTAATTAAACATAAGTTCATCCAACCAAAGATCCATAACAAAATAAAATACTCAATAAAAGGTAAAGTACTAGGATGAAGTTTACTAGTCCTCATCCGACCTATCTTCATTATCATCATCATCATCAGTTTCGACAGTGCCCTCATTATCATCGAATGCACTAGAAGCAGCAGGAGATGTTCTTTGTGGCGACTGCAGGAGACTTGCCTCAGTGGAGCTATTAATGACCCTATAACCTAGCCATTTAACTCTTGCACTTGTATTCGAACCAGGACCCCTATTCTTGTACTCCCCATAATACAGTGTATCCAATGCAAACGTCCCATTCCATTCCAACCATCCAGCTGGGTCAATCAGATCCTCCATGTAAGATTGAAGATAAACCGTTCTTGAATACTTTTTCCAAGGGCGACCTAGGTAAGTTTTGAACAATGACTTGACTGGGATTAAATCTGAAGCAGCTGCAACCTTACAGTTCAATATTGAAATGCCAGTGTTTTGGTTAGGGTCGTCTCTGCCCTGTGCAGTAAACAAGTTTTTTTGGTTTGGACCAGGCTTGCGTGCATATAAGTTGCAGTTTTGGAAGACCACTGCTGCGTTGCCAAAGATGAAGTCTACGGTGCCATAGATGTCACAATCACGGTAGAATTGACGGAGGGAATGGACATAGAGAGTGCCTTGGTAGGCAACAAAGCTGCATTGATAGAAGGCTGAGAAGTCTGCACCACTCCGCAGTGCCACATCTTGGTGTTTGCTTGGCCCAGCTGAGTTCTCAAATGTTATGCCCTTCGCTATGAATTTGTCTCCCATGGTTGCTGGAATCCATAAATATCATAATAAGTAAGAATTTGAAGGACAGTTGAACCAAGAGAGAAAATTAATCAAGTTTAATTCATGTAGTTTAAATGTTGTAAGCAAAATGTAGAATAAAATATTGAGGAAAAAAATACCAAAGCTTGAAAAAGTAATTATCAAAGTAGGCCTAATGTACGAAAAAGTAGGGCAGGTCCAAAACAGAATTCCCCTTAAGTTGGGTTGAAGCAATATGTATATGGACCCTTTCTTTTTCTTGGTTTTTTTTTTTTTGATATAAATAGATGGACCCTTTCTGTCACCCAAGTGAAAGGTTGTCTTTAGTGATATTGAATTAATATACTGGTGTACCCGGTTTGTCACTTATCTTTTATGATAACTAAACTAGAGGTGTCGGCAACTAAAAAATGTATATGTGGGCTAGCGTATTTAAGTCAGAGGTGCAGTTTTTTGTTTTGTAATGTTATTCTTGAAGGGAAATTCACAAGAATATAAGACAAATTTCTCATGGATCCTATTCATCGGGGTTGCTCTTATTTATGTGCTATACACTCTGTAAATCCCATTGATTAACCTTTTGATTTTTAAAGAGATTTGCTAATTACGTTTCATAAATTATTGTTACGTTAATTCTTCTTCCTAGACCCTCGTTGGTTAGTTCTGAATTCCAACGTTGAATGCGTGAGAAAAACTTACCGTAAAGAGAAATATTAGGGACATACTATCTAACACTCTCTTTTTAATACACTATTAGTTAAATTTCATATAGGTCCCACCAAATTTAAGTGGGATCAACAAAATTTAGTGGGACACGTTTGAATTTCAACCAATAACAGAGTGAGTGTTGGGAAAAAGTGTTAGACAGTGTGTTAATAACACTCTCGACAGGAAAGGTATAAATGTAATTTACGAATAATTGTCAAAAAAAAGTGAAAAATATAAATATAAATATTCTTAAAAATGAAATCCAAGTTGTGCCCAAGACAAGATAAATCATATTTTTTGCCATTTGTCTGACGACCGACATTAACCGGTGATTAGTAGAGAGAGAGCATCAGAAAATGCAGATCTCTGGCTCCTCTAGAAAATTTGCAATACATTACTCGAAGTGGAAGATGGCTTGACCAAATCCATATAATGCAGCTCAGCCCTGCATGGGTGCATGTCTGTTTTTACTAATAATTGTTCTAATAATTTGAACAGCTTTTTCGCAAAAGCAAAGCAATAGTACTATACTATATTAGTTCACTTAACTAAATCTACGAATCTTTGCGCCGCCATTACCATAATTTTCTACTCGTTCCGGACTCAATTATAAACAAAAAATAGTTATATTTAGTGGACCAAAATATAAGCAGATTATAAATAATTCCACTCTATTTAATGTTATCATTATCAAAATACCTTATATTTAATGTTATTATGAAACAAGATCATCTAAAAAATTAAATGAAAAAAAAAAGACAATCTGAAAAATACAATTATTTTTTTATTACATCAATTTTTTTAATGAAATTAACTAACGTCCTTAATAAGTGCAAAATTAGGTATGTTAGCTTATAATTGAGTCCGAAGAGAGTAATTATTATTAGGAGAATGTTAATGAGCATTTAATAAGAAGAAAAAAATATCTGTTGATTATAATTAAAATTTTAAAATTTATTTAATATTTATATTTTAAGTAATTAAAAATATAATAGTGTATTAAATAGTAGTATAATTTATTTCTCAACGCTGTCTTTTTAATTAAGTTCACGTGAGATTGATTAGGGCTAAACCGTTTGTTTCTTGTTTCCGGTGTTTCAAGAATGTACTGGGGTGTGTGCGTGTGTGTGTGTGTGTATATATATATATATATTAGTAAGCTGAGGAAAAATAGTATAAACAAATAAAATAAAGTTTGAATTAAACTCACCAAAAGTAGCTGATTGGAAAGTGGTCCACCCGTCCACAACATTCCTACTTGCCCTCACAACGGTCTTTCCAATCCCATCTCCAACTAACATCAAATTGGTCTTCTTCCTTATCACCTCCACATTCTCTAAGTAAGTCCCAGCTTTTATGTGTATCACAAACCTGTAATTAATAATCACAAAAAGTTATATAACAAGACAATTATCAAAGTTCACATGCATAAAAAAAAAAAAGCCACATTAATAATTAATAATTAATTAATGAATAATACTGTATGTACTTGCCTAGTTGTGCTTGAGTTTGGAGCTGCAGCAATTGCTTCCCCTATAGTGGCGAAGTTGCCACTGCCATCTTTGGCCACCACAAGATCGAACCTAGTCTCATTCACTGCAGCTTGTAGTAGCTTTCTGTCTTTTGGGGATAACCACGACGGGAACCCGTCTTTTAATAACTCACCATATTCAGGGAAAGCCTCAGACTCAGATGTCTGCTTCGCTCTGGGAACTTTCTTAAGCATGGCAAGTGAGTTACTAACGTGACGGGAAATATTATGCAACTTCTCCTCAATTTTGTTTCTAACAACATTCCCTCCTTTACTGTAAGCAAAACCATCAAGACACGTGTACACATTGGTCATTGCGCCACTTAGCAGAGTCTGACTGCAGTGATGGGAGGTTATTGTGGTTTGAGTCAGAGAGAGATCAGCAATGGTGGCTTTGAACTCTTCAATGGTGTTGTCGAATAAATTGAGACAGTCGTCGAGAGCTCTGTGGTCAAGTTGGTTCAGACTTGGGAGGGTTCGGAGGCCACGACAGTTGGAGGATGAGACTCTGACTTGGTCTATGGTGTAGTTGATTACGGAGCATATCATTTGTGGGACTGATTTGGAGGTAAGATCTGGGAAATTAGAGGTTAGGGTTGAGACGCATAGGTCTGGGTAGAGTGTTCCTTCGCATGTTGAGTGAGCTACTTGGATATTGTGGTTTTGAAAGTGATCAAGGTGTTTTGCTTCGACAGAAAAGAGAAGGACAAAAACAATGGGTATGAGAGCCAGCTGCAAGGATGCTTTCTTCCCTCTCATGGTGGAATAAGGGATAGAAGTTGGATCTGTGAGTGAGAGTGAGACAGAGATTAGTGTGTGTGTTTGTGAAGTGGGAATGCATGCGCGCGGTTGATAAATAGGGTGGTTGAGTTAAATGCATGCGCCTAATTAGTTTGATTGAGCTCTCAATGTTGGAAGGCCATCAATGATTCAATACTACTATTCTTTTCAGCTGCAATGTACATGCATGAATGAGTTAATTTCTATTTTTGAGTTGTACCTCAAAATTTTCTGTTTAGGCTCTAGATCGGTATAATCCAAATCGAACAATATAAGGGGATAAAACTCTGTAAACACTTTTTTTTTTCAAACACCGCATCCACTTTGATCAAGGAGAATCAAACTAATTGCTAGTTAAATATAAAAATATTCTACGTAATAGTAATAGCTATCTAGTGCATGTACCGAATACTTTTAATGATAGGTAAAGATATGATTAGATATATGATAGTAAAAATCTTAAATATTGGCGAGGTGTATGATTAAGATTAATTAAATACTTTTTAAAATCTGAAGTAAAATTTTAAGATACAAAAAATCTTTTACAATTTCTATTTAGTTTTTTTTTGTTTACTTATTTTTAAACCAAAAAAAAATCCACTAGAAGGTGATCGAGAATTACCTTGAATAGCACTAGCTAAGGATTAGAGAATCTATAACACATAGCGGGTAGGTTAGGGAATTCAAGTTACCAAATTCGCTACCTATTTCCTTTTCTGGGAACGAATGAGTAGGCTTCAAAACGCAGTTATAATCATTTAATAGTTTCTGGATGCTCCGTATAACGGATGTGCAGTGGCAAGCAGGAGGATAACACTTTAGGACAATGGTTGACAGTAACTAAGGGGTAAATGTCTGCCACAAATTCCTGGTCCCTGCAAGCTCTTAGCAATATGGACTGTAGGGAGGCATACAAAAAAAAAGTAATTTATCAATGTTTGGTTTCAGGCAGGACATTCCTCGACCGCCACCACGACGTCCCTCGGCTGAGATGATTAGTCTTAACTAGATGTCATTTCACATGTACTCTATTAGATACATCTTTCAGTTGAGACATGTCGCTCATCCAGCTGAGTACATCAAGGAATACATGGAGTGGTACTATAGGGTCTCGCATCCACTGTTGATACCTCCACAAGTTACACAAATGTTCCACATGGTCCACATGATGATGTTGTGTGTCATCGAGTAAGGAATAATAAGTCCTTGCACTATATATGTTATGTCAATTCGTAACATTATCTAACTATTTGCTATAATTTGGTTCCAAAAAAAAAGTATTTGCTATAATGTATTTATGTCATTTGTAGGCGAATTGTGTTGATGTGAGACAGAGGTTGGACAGAGTCGCCGCCATGCTGCATCAGGTTATTGATTACACAACGGAGGAAGATATGATATGTGAGTACCTTCGGGAAATGCTTCGGATAGTGGAGGGTCGCTGATGAGTTGTGTTTTCATATTCACGGGTCATGTTCATAACCATTGTTATGTTTGTAACTCTTCTATTTAATAACTCTATGCGAACACCTGTTTATCATGAATTTATTATTATTATTATTATTATTATTATTATTATTATTATTATTATTATTATTCGTTTAGATATAATTTAAATAAAAAAATTTGAATTAAAAATAAAAGAACGATTATGTTTAATGAAGAAATATATTAGAAATTAATTATTAATCAAATTAATAAATAAAAAAATAAAACAAGATAGGAGGTGCGAAACGCAAATTGTGTGGTGTCACTAGCAATCTGTTAGCACAACCCACTGCTTTTTACTATGCACACCCTTACGCAGCCCACTTACCTTTTTAGCCCAAAACCCTACCCTAAACCGTAAAAACTCACAATATATTCCCTAATCACCGCCAACTCGTCCTCCATCCCTCTCTCTTTTCTCACTTTCAGAGTAATGGCAATGGCACGCGAATTAGCAATTCCTCCTCCATGGGAAGAAGACCAGGATGAGTTTGTCCCTTGGCCGGGACAAGCCTCTTGATTCTATACGCAAACTGTTCAATTATAAATGGTCCTAATGGCGTAAGATTTGTGGAATCATCACGTTCACCATGAAAACCACTTAGGCTTCCACACAACCTGACATTTGAAGAGCTAGGAAACGGATTGTCATTATCGACGGCTTTTGGCCCTAGAAAATGCTAAGGTTTTAATAAAAAAAATTAATTTCCAATGTGTAGTTCATGATCTCGGCCCTGCATAAATAAATACACAAAAATGAAAATATGGAATTTTCAAACTAATCTGCACAAATACATAATGACAAACAGGAAGATTGTTGAAAGAACTCTTGCACACACTACAACAGATAAACAAGACAATCAAACAAAACAAAAATAATAAATAAAATAAAAAGAAAGAAATTACCCAAAAAGAAAGAAATTACCCAAAAAGAAAGAAATAAAGAAAGAAAGGGTTGGATGCTTCAAGAAACAGAAGACGAGGGAGTCAACAGAGTTTCTGTCTAAAAGGACCCACAACGATGGTGCGGCTCAGTTATGCACACGGTGGAGGAGCATGATGGCGCCACGATGGGTCGCTCGTATGCGAAGAGCCTTCTCAGTTGCTACTTCGACACTGGCTCGTTTCGAATCTCCTTCACACTCTTTAAATGGATGCCAATAGGTTGGATCTTCAAAGGAGCCGTCCTTCTCAAAATTGCAGCCATCCCTCTCACGCTCTCTGTGCGGCTTTTAAAAAAGAGAGGGGCGGACATAGGGGAAGAATAGAAGAAGCAGAAACCCGCTGTGATAGGTGAGTGAGTGGGTTTGGGTCTAGGTTCTGAGATTCCCGAGTGTGTCGAGGATGGTACCAACGATGTTGCATAAGCTGAGCCAGAGGATCTCGAGGTTGGTGAGGTTTCCATACTCCGGTGGGATGTGAGAAGGGAGAAAGGGGTTGTAAGAGAGGTTAAGGACTTTGGGTTGGTGATGTTGCCGAGAGAAGGGGGAAAGTGGAGTCAAGAAGATTGTAAATGAGCGCAGGGAGATGACTTGGAGGTTCTGGAAGGTTTCGAATGACTTTGGGATGGGGCCAGAGAAATTGTTGGTGGTTGGGTCGAGGTAACAGAGGTTAGGGAGGAGGGATATTGTGTGGGGGAGTGTACCGGCGAGGAGGTTTTGGGAGAGGTCGAGGTTAGTGAGGGAGGTGAGATTGGTTAGGCGGTACAGGAAGGAGGAGGGGAATGGGCCTGCGATGCGTTAGACTTCAAATTTCATCTAGAACCGCTGCTTCTGGCTTCTTAAAAGACTTTTGGGTTTGAAATTAAACAAAAAAAAAGACAAAAATGAGGGGAATGTCAACAATTAAAAAAAATGCTGCCTTTTTCAGAGGGGTGTGGCCCTAGGAAAAGCCCAATTTTAAAAAAAGAAAAAAAACATCACGGTAGTTTTGGTTGAACAAACCGATGGCTTATTGATAAAAGCCCTAGGAATTTAATGTATGGGCTTTTTCCTACTACTTTGGCCCTGGGTAATTCTCTAGGGTTAGTGGCCCTTGGAAAAATTTGTAGGAAATAGCCTTATTTCTTGTAGTGTTGAAATTGGTGCATCTCTAAGGGAAAAAATGTCCAATACGTCATACTGTCGGATGATAAAGAGACTAGGGTCAACTTATATTTGGTTGCTATCACATGACTCATCTTCAGTAAGGACATCCACTTGTTTTTTTTTCGTAAGCACCGTGCACGTCCAGCAAAGAAAACTTCACTTCTTTTAATTGTTCACCAAAAAAAGGGCCATATAAATCAATATTATCTGTAATCTCTTTTTGCAACTCCACGCGGATTAAAGGCCAACTATCCTCAGTTCTACCAAGTAATGCTCCAATGTAACGGTACCCACAATTTCCATCACCTACTACGATAACTATGTCATTAATATATCGATGAAACTGCACAAGAAATTGATTCAAGAAAGGAAAATGTCTCTTCTTTATGGACACATAGGCGGTTGATTTGAACAAAGAACGTGTCAAATTGTTGTCATGTGTAGAGTATATTGCATCGACATGCTCAAAATAAATGGGTCACATTTACAATCAAATACATCCATGTTTGCCTTGGTCTTTTTGGGTGCCCCCTTGGTCTTCACCTTTTCAGGAGGTGGACACATTGAAGTTGTCTCAGGACAACATAGTTCTCGCACTTTGCGATATAGTGATCTTTTACCAACAATGTCAAGTGTGTGGAAATGCTTCATCAATGTCTTTAACTGAAGCGCAGGTTCCTCTTCTGACACTGATTCATCTGTCTGTTGTTGATCTTCTTGCTCACCAAAATATAATCTCTTTCAATGCACATGTATTACCTCCAATGGAATTGGAACTCCCATCATACTATACTCAGCCAGCTCACAAGCACAAGATAACTGTGTGTGGTTCTAATAGTGCAACCACATGCAGATTTATCAACACCTACATTGTTCACTCTGCTCAACTCATCAACAATATATTGTAAAGCACTCCGAGACACAAATCCAAGCAATCTGATAAATATAAAAGTATTGTGTTTGTATTCAATCACGGATATGCTCCTCTCAAATGATGCATTTATCTTGTTGTGTTGCAGCGTAAGCATGTTATTGATGATCTCCCAACGCATAAACATGTCATCCCTGCTTTCTTGCAACAACTTCTTTAGTCTCCAATGTTGAGACTCAACCGTATCGAGAAACATTTAAAACAACATCAACTATAGCATAACATGGTTCATTTACAATTTTAGGCATTAGTTTGAGCATACCTGTTTGTAGTTGTATTTCCTAAGTGCATTACTTGGTTGGTCCATGTCGCAACAATTTTTCCTTGTGTGGATCCAACCACATATTTTGCACATATTCAACGAATATAGGCCATTCTGCACATACTCTCTGAAAACTCATCAAGTGTTGCTTATACTCAACCTTGTCTGCAGAATAAACAACACCATTCTATGCATCCTTGACTACCTCATGTTTTTTGCCATCAGATACCAACTTCTTGCATTTTTCATAGACATTTTTACCTATGTGAAATTGGCACAAAAGATTGTGACTTGTTGGAAACACAAGTTCAACTGCATTCATCAAAGCAAGATCTCTTTCTGTCAGAATAACTTGAGGAATTGTTTCATTTAGCACAAACAATTCTCTTAACTGCTCTAGTGCTGAGATATAGTTATCAGTCCCTTCAGAATCCAAATAGGCAAATCCCACAGTAAATATCAGCTCTGTTGAACTAACACCAATAATTTCAAGCAATGACAGCCTGTATCTATTAGTTTTATAGATACTGTCAAGTATGAGGACAATGTGAAATGCATTCAACAAATTAGGAGGTTCTATAAAGATAAAGTAATTTTAGTTCCAAATTTATTGTTCAACTCACTCTTACATGAATGTATTATGTATCCAAACATAAATCAATTTACGTCTAACTTACTTTTAACCAAAATCAATTCATTCAAAATTAATTTTCGTTAACATAGAACTAAACACACACAGAATATAAAATAAGAAAATTATACGATTAAATTGAACCATTTTTTCCTTCATGATCAATATAATTAAATCCATGAACACCCTATAATTTAGTCCAAATTTCAAGTTCGAAGCTTTTTTGAAAGGATTTGAAAAAAAAATTGATAAAAATATAAACGGATTTCTTCAAATACATTTGATGGCTTCATACTTTTTATAAGTTTTTAAAATATGAACTCGATGGCTTTATAGTTATACTTTTCAAACAGTTAAGGGTCTGTTTGGTTTAGATTGTGGTAGAATAGATTGTGTAGAATCTTGTTTAGAAAACTGAGTTTTAAAAAATGGAGTTTAAAAAAATGATTTGTGTTTGGTAAAAATATTTTAAAACTGAGTTTAGAAGAATTGATTTGTGTTTGGTTGACAAAGTAGAATTTCTTTTGAAGTGTTAAAATACACAAACGGAGTTTTGCAAACGGAAAAGCAACATCACACCTCCGTTTGCAAAATGACGTTTCGCAAACGAAAAAGGAATACTGAAAAGTTACCAAACACTAAAATAAAAAAGAAAACTCCGTTTGTCAAACACAAACGAAAAAAATGGCCCAAACGGCCATTTGTGTGCCAAAACAAACGCGCACTAATTCTTCTTTGTAACAATATGTTATACTCACATGCAACATGTTGTACTGGTTTGAAGAGGCTCGTGACTTTCAGGCCGCAGCTGTTGGTACGTCCTAATCAGACCACAGCGCATACACATGATGTACAGCTTCTATTAGTTTCGGAGAATTTTCAGCCACAACAGCTACCAGATTGCATGCTTTTTTCGCTGGTCCCAATATCATCTTTTTGTCAAATTGTGCATTTTTTATTGAATAAAAAAGCTAATTAAATGTGGCGACGAACCAAAAGGCCCAAATAGAGAGGGCTCTTGAATGTTGGATGTGAACAGTAGCTGAGGTTGGTTGAGTCCATAGTTAATGCTTGGATAGACTCCAAAGTCCACCCTCACATCTTTTGGATCTCAAATTAATCCACAAAGAGACGTTGTCGGCTGGTCACCACACTGCAAGGTTATTCTAGCAAAAGTTGTTTTACTGGTTGCCCTAGCAAAAGCTAATAAGATATAGTTTTGCTTTGGTCATGAAATAAGTCTACAGTTTTGTTTTGAAAATTAATGGAAAAAAAATCAAGTTCTTGAGTTGTTTAATTTGATTAATTATTAATTATGTTGCCAACAATCAATATCTATTTATCTATATTCTATATACAAAATTGGTGATATTGTAAGATTTTCCAAAGTAAATTTGTTTATAAAGCGTATGTGTAAAGTTACTAGAATAATTGACCCGTGCCATGCACGGGTTTACGTTGCATTCTCATAAAATATCTGAAATAATAGATTTTTCTAAAAAAATTGTATGAGAAATTATACACAAAAAATTATAGAAAATTTGTTTTATTTATCATAACAATTTGTAGGTTTTCATTTACTATGTCCATTATAAATAGTTGGTCAAATACCAGTCAACCACTGGTTTTTGCGTGTTTTTTGTGATTCTTTGATCTTGTGGAAGTCCAAAAAGCAACATATGGTGTCCAAGTCCTAGTGAGTTTGTTTAGCTTAAGTGTCTCTTATTTTATTTTAAGTTCACATTGAATCATCAATGATTGATTTTTTGTGACAATCAATATACTTTATACATTTAGCTTCGAATCCAACTCACTATGAACGACCCAAACACATAGACTTGATTACCATTTTATCCGTGAGTTGGTTCAATCGAAGATCCTCAAGTTGATTCATGTTAAAAGCTAACACCAATAGCCGACTTCTTCACAAAGGCGCTACCAATTGTTCTATTCTTTAGTTTCATTCGCAAGCTGAGAATCCTTAACATATATTCTCCACCCTGAGGATGTATTAGCGAGTTAGTTAAGATTAGTTAATATGGTAGTTACAATTCATTTTTATTCGGCTACTCATTTCTTGTGTATTTGTTTTCCATCGAGCTTCTATATATAAGCTCCCTTGTACATTGATCAAGTAATCCAAGTATTCAATTGAATGGATGTGAACATGCTAATTGAAAATTATACTTTATTTGTTTTTTCATGATTTTAATTATTTGTTTCATAATATCTATGCGATTTGGGCCCATGTGTTGCATGGATGAATTATGTGTGGGGAGAAACATTTAGAGAAAAGGGACCATGAACTGTCAATGTAAATCAGTTATACATCGATATCCAATAAAAACTTACCATTGTGCAGTTATTTTTAAAATGCAATTACAAAGTAAGATGATGTGGCAACATGGTAAACTCTCATTGAAGATTGGTGTAAAAATATTTTACACCGACACTGCATCCCCGTTAAACTCAAATATTTTACGTCATTTTGGAAGACAAATTATGAATGAAAGTTGAAAAGAATAAAAGACCGACAATTATCTATTTTGAAAACATAAAAGGTAGAAAAAGAAATGTCTTTCTATATATTAAATTCTGAAAATTCATCGTTTTGCGAGACACATATACATAGAATAGATAACATGAAGTTGACAACACTTGCCACTTAAATGTACATGAAAAAAGTTGTAAGCTTCAACTCATCAATCATCATGATGAATTTATGTTGTGTGATTAGTAATTTATTTTTAAATTACAATTGATATTTTATCAGTTTAAAAAATACTTACTAAAATAAAAATAATTATATGTTTGAAATATCGTTTGAGAAAAATCAAAGAAAGAATAATACATATATTTTAAAGGATCATACACTAGTGCAAAAACCACTTTTAATCGCTGTTTTTTTGGACTTCTAACGTCGGTTTTTAATTCGGCGTCTTTTCGTCTGACGTTGTAGGTGTAAATATTTAACGCCGGTTTATAAATCGCGGTTAAAAGTAAGTTTTAATCGCGGTTTTTTATAAAACCGGAGTTAAATCATGATGTAAAAGAAAAAAAAAGTTTTAACCGCGGTTTTTTAGAAAAACCGGCGCTGTATGTGACATTTAACCGCGGTTTTCTGAAAACCGGCGCTATAAATCTCCTTATAGCGAAGTAAAAGAAAAAAATTGAAAAAAAGTTTTAATCACGGTTTTTATAAAACCGGCGCCAGATGTGACATTTAATCATGGTTTTCAAAACCGGCGCTATAAGTCACCTTTAACCGCGTTTTTAAAAACCGCACCATATATAACTTTTAATCATGTTTTAAGCAAAATCGACGCCATAGATGCATCAATTTTTTTAATACTACATTTTAGAAATTTCCATTTCCAAGATCGCCAATGTAATCGCCAATACATACAACCATCAGATACAAATCCACCATGTATTAATCATCATGAACTCCAAAACTCACGTAAGAAGAAAACAAAACAAAACTCCTAATTAACATTCAGACAAAAACAAAACTCTATTGTCAAAAACAAAACTTCAACTATCCTCTAATTAAACATTCAGACAACTCCTAAATACTACGAATTATTAGCTACACAATTCTGTTATCCCTTTTTTCTTCTCTTCAAACCTTCTCATTTTTGTTGTGTTGTTTTTCTTGTTCTGCCTTGGTGGTTCTAGGTTTAGATTTTGCTCTTCAATCTTAGTCTCAAAAAACGCGCCCATGTTTTTCCGAATCTCGACAATTTCTTCATGATTGTATGAGGTTGTGCCACGACCATCAAATAACTACAAGATCAATTCTAAACATATGTAATTAACTAACTATAAATAGTGTAAGGTATCAAAAGATCAAATAACAAGATATGAAATATTTTATTACCAAATCCCATCCAGAGGTAATCTTCATCGTGACAATGGATAACATGGTTTTCATGACATAATAACCACACGCCCATGAGTTGTCTTGGTAAGGCCCTACAAATGACAATATAAATTAGTACAAATTATATATACCCATAACTAATACGGCTTTCAATATGTAAATATTATATAAAGACAAACTACTTACCACGAGTATGTTCCAATTAGGCCTCTTTCCTTTTCCTGCACCTTTCTTACTATTATAGTCCATCATAGCTCGATAAAATAATATAAGTTATAGATATAAGATAAATACATATATGACATCACAAGTATGACAAGTAAATTAAAAGTTTACCCTCAAGTACACGCTTAATCAGAGGTTTGGCCTTTGATGAAGTGAGCATATCCAGACTATGAGATTATGCTTAGGACAAACGACAATCAACTGCCAATGATTACTAGGTAACAACAATAAAGGTATATTAGAAACACAGAGAGAAAAAGTATGCTATGAATAAAAATGTATTCACCTGTGCCAGTACGGTCCTAAGAAAACATCTTTGTCTGCTGAATTAGCTTATCCAAAGATGTAAGCTTGAATGCATTCATTAGACTCTTTTGGGTTGGTCTTGACAACCATCAACGTTGGATCCAAGAATCCATATACATCATTGTAGTTGTTCGAATACGATACGATCACGATGATACCTAGGAGTAAAAACAAAATAATGTTAATTATATATAATTGATACAAAGGAGATAAAAATATACAAATATGTTAATTAATACTTACGTGCACCATAATTGCAAGTGTTGATTGGCAAGCCATAACTCATCACCGAGCGACAGGTCCGTTAAGTCCTTCTAAAAATGTAAAAATTGGAAGATTGTCGTGCTCCAAGGTAATCCCAACTTGTCCATCGGGAAGATCAAAAGCCATGTGACCAATGCATTTTAAAATATCGTCTTTAGGATCCTCCTCATTTTCTGGCGAACAACTATCCTTGGTGCTGACATGCACAGTGGCTTTAGGAGAAGACATTATCTGATGACTTAGTTGGGCTTCCACATCTGACTTGATCTGAGATTTGTAAGCTTCAAACTTAGCTTCAAACATTTGACTAACCTCCTGTATGATCTAATGTCTCATGGCATCCATGTCCATTTGCTTTAATCGATCAAGCGTGAAGTTCCTCCGGTATTTCTTGAAGCCCACACCTCGACCAGCAAAGGCGGACACGACCACAAAGGTTTCGGGTGTTCCAAGGGCAGTAGTCAAGATATCTTCACGTCCAGCATGGAATAAAAGTACCCTGAGATTCATCTTCAACCAATGACTCCTACAACCAAATTCAATCAAAGAGGTTTTTGGTCAGTCGACCTAAATTGGTTACAAATCACATAATATTAAATAAGGTAGATACACTTACAATTTTAGAAGCAATCGAGGCCACAAAGATCGGATGTATAGGATCCTGATGGTTTTGTTCGAGCCATAGTCCATAGCTCATACCGGTTTGGTTTTGGAGGGGATTCTAAGGCTTCATCTCCACCTCTTCCCCGCAAGGCTTTCCTTCAGGTGTCATTACATTCTTCTCAAGTTTATCATAACCCCACGAGACAATAAGTGGGGATAGATATTCTTTGCAGATTTGTCCTTCCTTTTCTCTTTTTTCTACACATAACGTAACACACCACAAATTAAAATAAGTAAAAATTATATTAAGCAAGTTAAAAATATAATTCAAACTAACCGTAAGCGCTTCTTCATTGCGGCTCCTAACAAACTCATCCCATATGTCCTCCGAAAGGAAATTATACTTGACAAGGATTTGTGCAACCAGCTTTGTCTCCATTCCCAAATACAAATGTCCCGAGAGTTTAGACTTAAAATCCTTCCAACGCCACCCGCATAGGACAACCATCGGTCCCTAAACTTTCTTTCATGGGGAACATCAAAAATATCCTACAATACACAACAAAATGGTGGTGTTAGTAAATACATACACACAAAGATCAATAAAGTTAAATACAAATATGCATACAACTAGAGATAAAGGTCAATACCACGACATCTTGCCATATCATATCTTTAGTTTTTTCAGGGACATCTCTCCATTTAGGTATCGAATGGAGGCCTTGCTTCGCAAGGTACGCCAAATAAGTGCAAAAGTCGGGCCGCATTATCACCATCAGTCGCCCAAGATCTGGATCAAATTCAATAGAAAACTTCTGACCAGGAAGAAGTCTATTTTTCAATTGTGATGTAGTGGTAACACCTCTAGTTCTTTTTTTGGAGGACTCTGATGTGGATGGATCAGCCATATATGATGCCTGTTTAAACAAACAAACAAATATAAGAAACAATGTGAGATAATCTAACAAATATGTATCAATGTGGATATATAATCTAACAAACATGTATTCACCTATAAAATTCTTTAGTAGTCAAGTTTTAATGTCCTCCAATATCCCTTCTCGATGATCATCACGAGTGGCATATACATCGTCTACTTCATTTTCATCAATGAAGATGGGTCTTTGTGTTGAGAAAGAAGGGGTGTCATTAATATCTAGTGTTGAATCTTGATTTTCATCACTCTCATGCATACTTCTTCTTTGGAGAACCACAGACCATCTTTTGTTAGAGGGATCCTTGACATAAAACACTTGTTTGGCGTGAATTGCCATGATGAAAGGTTCATCCTTATAACCTATCTTGTCAAGATCCACCATTGTAAATCCTAACTCATCGGTTTGTACGCCACCATTACTGTTCACCCACTTACATTTAAAAACAGGCACTTTGAATTTATTATAATCGATCTCCCAAATCTCTTCAATGACCCCAAAATAAGCTATCGATGCCAGAACGGGGTTTTTATCCTTTGAACTAGAGAAATGCATAGAAGAAGCCATAACCATAACCCCACTATTTTGTACGGTGCTCTTGTCATCCTGTGACTTTGTATAAAAAGAAAATTTGTTGATATCGTATCCTCTCCATGTCAAGACATTAAATTTAGGATCATGTGCTAGCCATGTTAATGTCTCAGAAGCAGTATCATCACTCAAAATCTGTTCTTTAAACCAAGGTATGAATGTCTTGTTATGCTCCTTCAACACCCAATTTTCATTCATTCGAGGGTTTTTGGCCTTGACATGATTTTTGTGAGCAGACAAGTAAGGTTCAACCTCATCAATATTATTCAATATATACAAATGTGCTTGCAACACTTCCGCTCGACTCCATGCTTTTAGTTTTTAGACCTAGTGTACCCTTACCTTCACATCTTCCCTCATGACGAGACTTAGGAAGCCCTACAGCGCCAAGTTTCGACAAATAATCTGAACAAAACTCAATGGCTTCTTCTGTTACGTACCTTTCAACAATAGATGCTTCGGGACGATATAGATTCTTCACATACCCTTTCAATATTTTCATGTATCGCTCAATAGGGTACATCCACCTTAAATAAACTGGGCCACACACTCTAATCTCTCTGACTAAATGAACAATTAAATGAACCATGATGTCAAAAAATGAGGGAGGAAAGAACATCTCCAACTGACACAAAATGATAGCAGCTTCATTTTCCAACTCGTCCAATTTCTGAGGGTCAATAGCTTTGCTACATACTGCATTGAAGAATAAACACAATCTAATTATGGCATGTCGAACATTTTTTGGCAAGATGCCATCAAATTTCCTATCATCTGCATGCCATCTAAGGTTCTTTGCATCATTTACATTGGCAAACAGTCGCTTAAACCTGGGAATAATTGGAAGATACCATAACACCTTCGCAGGAAGACCTTTTTTGCTCACATCACCACAATTATCATCACCGTCCTTCTTTTTGTAGCGTGGTGTATTACACTCGGGACACTCTTCTTTGTCTTCATGCTCTTTCCAGTACAATATGCAATCCTTCGGGCATGCATGTATTTTCTTATACTCCACACCCATCGGACATAATATCTTCTTCGCTTCATAATTACTGTTTGGCAATGTGTTACCTTCCGGAAGCATGTCATTCAACAGTTTAAGCAATTCAGTGAAGCTCTTATCAGTCCACCCATTTATCGCCTTCAGATTGGACAATTTCAACACCGACAACCGTGTGTGAAATTTTTACAGCCCGGATACAAAGGTTTTTCCTTGTCGCTGCATAGAGTTTCATACACATGTGCCCGCTGAAAAGATTCTTGTCCAATATCACGAATCATGTCCTCTAGTCGATCGTCCATATCTACATCAACTTCCTCTCTTGTGGACACACTTGGCTTGTTTAACACTTCACCATGCCAGGTCCATGTCGTATATCTTTGCCAAATCCCAAAAACACGAAGATGATTCCGTATCTCCTCAACTTTTAGTGTTGGCCCATTCAAACACTTAACACAAGGACAATAGAAAGTTGTTTGATTAGGAAGTTTTGCTTGGGAAAATTGTAAGAAGTCTTCGACTGCTCTTATACTCATCACCTAAGCGATGTTTTTGCATCCAACTACGATCCATAATCGTGTTCAAATAATATACACATACTTTTATGCTTAGATATTTAACTAACATTAACATGTTTGTATGCATAAGTTAGAACAATTAGATATTTAACTAACACACTATATAAAAATCTGAATTTTAACATGATCACTCCTAAACTTTATTTCTCACCATTAAAACTTCTCTAACATAGTTTAACCCAAAACAAGTCTAAGTTTCCAATCACAAAGAACAACCCAAAACACAATAAAAGAGGTTCCATGTCTCATATCCAATATTTACACAACATATCCTTGAATTACATTCTAAAGAAGATCAAAACAAGCTAAGTGTTCCATCAAAAGCACTTATGAAAAGAAGTGAATGTGCAGATTCTATGGTAACAAAGATCACAACAAAGAAAACACATTCCCTAAACAATAACCAAGAGAAATTTAGCCAACCAAAAGAAAACACACTCACCAAACAATCCTAATGTAATAGCTAATAATGTCTTTGATAATCCAATCCTAACTCAAGAAGAAAAGGAAGAGAAAACTAACCCAACTTTGAGAGGATCGCAACGGTGCTCAAGAGTGGACGATGACGACGAGATGGTGCGACTACGAGAAAGTTATAGGGTTGAAAGGACTACAACAATGACATATTCGAGCAAGAGAGCATCTGCGACGGCGGGAGGAAGCGCGACAATGAGATGGTGCGACGGTGTCATGGTCGGGCGATGGTGGCGAGGACAATGGTCGCGGGAGATGGCTCGCGGTTTGCAGTGCGGTGAGGGAAAATGACGACTACGAGGACGATAAAGGAGAAAACGTTGAGAACGAAGAGGACGACGGCAGTGAGAGGAGGGAGAGGTACCTGAACGAAGAGGACGAAGAGGGAAAATGAGAGAACGCGTAAGTGAGGGTTTGATTTTGTATTTTAAAACACCTTATAACCGCGGTTTCCCAAATAACCGGCGCTATAGCTTACATTTTTAAAAATAAAAAGGTGAACTTTTAACCGCGGTTATTATTTATAACCGGCGTTATACCTAGACTTTTAACCGCGGTTTTAACTAAAAACCGGCGTTAAAGATGTCGACAAATGGATGTCGAGAAACAGTGGAGCTCACCTCGTTTTACAATTCTATAGATGTCGACAAATGGATGTCGAGAAAGAGTGGAGCTCACCTCGTTTTAGAATTAGATTATTGAAGAATCCATCGTCGAACTCAGTTTAGAGTAAGTCGACAAATTTGGCAGTCGAATAAGTGAAAAAGGGACCTTTTAACCGCGGTTATTAATATAACCGGCGTTATACCTAGACTTTTAACCGCGGTTTTATCTAAAAACCGGCGTTATACCTAGACTTTTAACCGCGGTTTTAACTAAAACCGGCGTTAAAAGTAGGAAATGTAGCTGCAGCAATTCTATAGATGTCGACAAATGGATGTCGAGAAAGAGTGGAGCTCCCTAATGTCGGCTATGCGGACTCCCTAATGTCGGCTATGCGGACTTCGTTATCCAGGAGATCGGAATTTGTTCATGTCGGTTATGCGGACTTCGTTATCCAGGAGATCGGAATTTGTTCAGTGAGATTGAGTGCTCCCTAATGTCGGCTATGCGGACTCCCTAATGTCGGTTATGCGGACTTCGTTATCCAGGAGATCGGAATTTGTTCATGTCGGCTATGCGGACTTCGTTATCCAGGAGATCGGAATTTGTTCATGTCGGCTATAACCGCGGTTATTCATATAACCGGCGTTATAACATGAGCTTATAACCGCGGTTTTACTTAAAAACCGGCGTTATAAGTTTCGCTCTTTTTATCCATTTTTATTGTGACACTTATAACGTCGGTTTTAGAAATAACCGGCGTAAAAATTGATGCGTTAATTTCAAAAATGCCACCGCCTCACGTTTTACGCCGGTTATTTCCAAAACTGGCGTTATAAGTCTAATTTTTAGGTGTATTTCGCACTAGTGATAGCAACAATAACAAATGGTAAATACAATTTTAATCAAAGATATAAAATTAAAATAACCCAGAAAATGGGCAATTAAATTTAAATAAAAAACATGAAATGAAAATAAACATTAAGTCAAAATTGTTGTATAATACAAAGATTAAAATATATAAATATATTTTTTATTCAACGGGAAAAAATATCCTTATTTGAATATTAATATATAATAGGGTAAACAGTCATTTTTGTCTCTGTTTGAGACTCTGTCATTGTAGTACATGAATATATCAAAATTACAAAAATATTTTTAAATGTCTTTTATTAGTCAATTTGGTTCTCGAATGTGTCTTATTTTAGTCAGTTTGGTCCCTGAAATTGCTAATAGAAGACGTTCTCAGAGATGTTTTTATAATTTTGATATATTCAGGGACTATAGCGACAACATCTCACAAATTTAGAGACTCAAATGACTACTTACCCTATATAACCATATCTTATGAGTTTTCCCATTATAATATTACCACTCAAGGAGAGATTCTATCAAAATTATCCTTATTTGAGTTTTTTTATATGACATATTCCAATGTTATAGTTGTTATAATGAAAATGAACAAAATTATTTCATTATTAATGGAGATTAGCATTCATAATGCATAAGTGATTGAACTTTGAAGGGTCATATAGAAAAGCAACATTAAAATTTTGAAGCCACTTATATCTTTGAAATTTACAGATCAAAATGTAGCAAAAAAAAAAAGAAAAGAAATTTACCGATTAAAAAAGATAATTGATAAAACAAATTTACTATGCTTTTTTTTAATCAAGCGTACAATAAGAAAGTAGTAAAAGAAATTATCGTATTTTGAGCCAACCATTCGTGCCTAAATATACAGAAATCTGTCCTAATTAAAGCCAGAATGTAACACGGAAATTCCAATTGATGGATCTTATTTTTTGTAAATACCGAATTTGGTATTATTCACTTTTATTTGGTTTCTTTATTTTAGAAGACTTTTATTTGGTTTTTTTGGGAGTTTTATTTGGTTTCTTCACTTTTTGAATTAAGCACTCTACGAAAGAGCAAATTCCATGTTAGCCCTGAAGCACAACTCCGATGCATTTAATTTATTTCTTTTATCTTTTAATTATTTGTAGGAATAATGAGCATAGTTTGTGGCAGTTCTTCTGCTTTAGTCAGAAAATCGTGACCGTTAAGGAACAGAAAGCTCCAAGCACAAATATTGATTTTAATTTCTCATACATTTTCATGTTTGGAAATAGTAATACCCATATAATAATTTTAAGTATGCACCCATTTTTGCTAACTGTTAAGCAAGGAATGTTAAATAAGTCTGTCCAATAATGTTTTCAAGATATTGGGGATTTTAAGGCAAATTCATACTGACATTTGAGATATAGCTTATCACGTCTTCTTAGTAAATTCACCCTCAAAACTTGTGTATATAAATTAATATAAGTTTACTCAGCAAATAATATCAAAAAAATTCAAAGAAAAATGAGAATTATTGCAGAAGCTATAAATATTAACATGTGTATAGAAAGCCATGTCATGCCCCTTCAGATTCTGATTGTTGTACAATTAGAGAGGATTCAGAAGTATGCAACTTAGAATTGTTAAAAATAAGATTAAGGCGGCAAAATCTTTGTAAATTGTATTCTTTTTTTTTTTTTAGCAAATCGGGACATTACTCCAACTTTTTTGGGTTACAGAACATGTCAATTTTAAATTTGGTTGTGATGTCTCTAGAACCTGAACAATAAAAAGTGATAGTGTAATCAGCTTCTCAAGTATTCCATAGAGGATACATATTTACATGGATAAGTTTTTCACTTTTCATGTAACATTTTCATTCCTCATATATATAAAGGTGGCTTCTAGGGTGAACTTTTTCACCATATGGTTCACTGGTGAACCACTAATAACAACCGTGGGATGAAACAAGCCCATGCGATCTCAATAGGCGTTACCACACTGGATCTTACTTTCATCTATGCTGTTTCTCTACCAACGCCGATCTCTCCCTGCAAATTTATCCATATTCATCAACCTTTGTAACGCCGATCTCCTCCCCAAGTCTCGCAATCTGCTCGCTGGACAATCCACCAACTTGCATGGGTAGACAAAACTTGCATCGCCTCAAGCTCCAGTCAAGCAAATACGGTATTTTTAATACAAAAGAGATTATATTTTTTACCAAAAAAAGAGATAAAATTCAACAAAACGATTTTGAATAATTAGATTACAACACCAAAATAATTCCTGAAACATATGCATTGTTTTCCCTAAAAAACAAAACTCCCTGGAACAATGTTTGACGAAAACCCTTGCCAAATCTTTTGAAAATAATTAAAAATTAAAACAAATAATCATTCCCACTTGTACATTGGCTAATCCTCAACATTTTCTCGCTTCTTCAAGGAGAAGCAATCAACAAAGTTTTGGTTTTTTCATGACCCACATATCCCTCAGTTTCGATGGAATTCCTGTTGCATTCTGGGTCAGTTCTCAAATCAACTCATGGGTTTCTTATATTATTTTTTTGTTTCTTTTTTCCTTTATGGGTACCACAAATTTTGATTTTTTTTAAAGTTCGTGTTTCGAGGGGGGTTTCTCTGAGAATTGGGCAAAGTTTTTACTTTTACTGAGCAAAGTTTTGGAGTAATGGGGTGTCCCTATGTCCAATGTTGTGTTTATGAAATTCAGATTCTATGTGAAGAAAGGTTGTGATGCATCTCTACTAAGGATTCATGAGTGAAGGTGGATGGAAACAATGTAGTGTTGATGTCCAGCGCTGCAACCCCACGCCAAGCTAGCAACCCCACCGTCATTTTGCCACAAAACCATTGCAATTTCTACCTTAGGATAGCCATGGCACCGTCACCATGTTTCCAACCTTTGGGGAAAGGAGTGAGAGGGAAGGAAAGAAAAAGGGAGAAGAAAAAATATTTGGTGTGAATGGTGCATCATAAGATCAGGTAGATTTGCGCGATCCAACGGTTCTTAGTCATGGTCTACAATGAACCACTTAAATGCGGGTTCACTCTAGATGACACCATATATAAATATAGAAATATGTACCACTACAATTACGGCAAAATTTTCTTGAGATCAATGTTTTACAATTTATTTAACATTACTGTTTATAATAATTATTTTAATTACCTCTAAGAAGTCAAATATATAATTGTATTATAGTGATAACTGAAGATGAGGCGTCTAAGGTGCAGCTGTATCTAGATGGAAAAATGGTCTGTGTTGCTTTTAGTTTTGAATGTTTTTAAAATTATTTAGGAAAGGTTTAATTTTTTTTACCCGTAATTGAATTTTGGTATTCATGATTTTTCGCACGTGATTTTGAAACACGTTTCTTATTTATGTATTTAAATTAGGTTTATTTAGGGTTTTAATCGATTGCTTTCGGTTTTGAATGTTCTTAAAATTATTTAGAAAAGGTTTACTTTTTTTACACGTTCTTGATCTTTGGTATTCATGATTCTTCACACATTTTTTTCAAACACGTTTCTTAATTATGTATTTAAATTAAGTTAATTTAGGGTTTTAATAGATTTTCACTAATACTATATGTGCGTATCTGTCCTTTTTGGGCAGGGATATGAAGATTAGAGGAATTCTAATGTTATTTCAGTTGGTACTCCATTGGACCACATTAATAGGCTGCAGATTGCAGTTTCAATCAATATGATTTAAAATTTTTGTTAAGAGTAAATACCTAAATTAATTCCTGACAAAAATCATGGAGGCAAATTTAGTCTCTGTGAAATGAAAAATATCAATTTGGTCTTTAAGAATCTCAAATGTGAGTCAAATTAGTCTCTAATAGGGACTATAATTTTCCTAAAAATTATCCTAAAAAAACTAATCTGACCCACGTTTGAAATTCTTAAGGACCAAATTGCTATTTTTATTTCTCATTGACTAAATTGGTCTCCGTGAACTTTTATCGAGGGTCAATTTGGATATTTGCTCAATTTTTAAATTTTGAAAATGTAATGAATGCTGGAGTTAATTATTTTGTTGACATTATTTTATTTTTTTAAATTTATTTTAATTTTTCTGATTGGACTGACATTTTCGCCAAGTTTTAATTTTTTGTGCCGTAATGAATGTTGGAATTTTTCAACCGTAATCACAATTTAATATAGTTGACTGATCCAAATGATAATTGGTCTGGAATTATTTGTTTTGATAGTCCTCTAATTAAATTCGTGATTTTGTATTATTATAGTCAAATTGGTTCGGTAATTACTTGGCTATCAACCGAAGCATAATAACATAATACGTGTATTACGAACCTCATTAGTGCCTTCTAAATATGCATGTAAATTTTATGTTTACTTAGCAAGGTCGAAACAACACGTGTCATCCGAGCCTATTAAATTATTTGTAGATGTATTGTTTATGATATGGTATTTGATTATTTTTTGTGCCTTGATATTTGAATATCGATTACACCGGATTTTTGGAGATCTGATATACTTTGCAAAAACATGGTTTTGTTGTCCTATTTAATTTACATGTGATCGATGATATTATTCTCTAGTTGAAATGTGTATACTACTATTTTGGAGATCAGTTTTTTTTTTTATATAATGAATCGTTGTGGTTTAATATTGTATAACTTGAATGGCCCAATGAGTATTTACAGATTTTGTGGATCAGTGTTACAAAACATGATTTCGTTTTCCGTTTTAATTTCCATGAAATTGGAAAAAAAATTTCATTAACAATTACACAGATTTTTTGGAGATCAGATATAAATGCCAAAAAATGGTTTTGTTTTCCGTTTTATTAATTGACATGTAATCGGGAAAAAAAAATCATTAATGATTGACGAATTTAATTGCTGGTGATACCGTTTTTGGATTGCAATTCCTAAGATATTTCTAGTAGAAACGCAACACGGGCAAATTTGTATCAGGTTCGGACTTGTCGAGTGTGTGCTTCGTTTATATTTTGTGGTTGATTTTTATTCTCCAGCTGACACGTGTATTAATTTTTAGGTTCGGTTTTGTTAATGTGCTGCGAACCTGCCAAATCTGCTTTGTGCAGTTTTGTTTATTCGTAAATGTATAATAAAGGATGTCAACTCTTGATTTAATTTAATTTAAAATACATTATGATTTTATCCTATTAATATTCAAAAGCAAATACTGTGGAATTTACAAACATGCCAAAAAAATTATCAAAAGAAGATTAATATATACCTTAGTACTTTCTTTACAAGCCACTTACTATCGGGATGTTGACCACCTATTCCTTCATGTATTTCAACTAAAGTGTATTATGCTTGGGAAGGTTTTAAGCATTTTAGCCCCGTGCGATAGAGCTTATATTCAATCATTGTGTATGACAATGCCTTCCTATGCAGTTTCTTGGCTTCTTGAGCGTCATTGGGCAGAGTTACATTGATCAAATTTTGTTAGTAGGGGTCGTCTATGTTTTGTCTGTGTCAATCTTTAGAATCACACATGGAGCCGATATGGATAACGGATCGGTTGTTGTCTGATGTACGTGTACTGGCAAGTTTGGATAGGACATTGGTGCGAGAGTTTTTTCTCTCTCTCATAATGTGTCAGATTTCCACTTCTTTGAAGTGGAGTGTCAGTTCTTTTACCGTTGATAGATATTTTTGCATTTAGGGTTCCCAATAGTTTTTCGAGAAGTTTCTAGTTTTGTTTTCGTGGAGGCTTAGCCCCTTTTTGCCTGCCCACCAAACAAATCATATTTATATTATGGAAATGCTTCCAACAAATACAATTTCAAATTAGGACTTCACTCCCCTTAAATTTGTGTAATTGTTGCTTTGATTCATTGCAAATTTACGCCGGCACTCTTAATACTATGGTAAACAACCCAAATAAAAAACATAAGTACGATAATTTGGAAAAATAGGAAAAGAAAATGTTGAATAATGTTAGGAACAAAAGGAGAAGAAGGATGTTGTAGCTGTGACATGGCAAAAATCACTATCTTGAAAGCAAATTTCGGTAGACCTCCGGTGCAACCCAATTTCCGATTTGCTCCCTAAAGTTTTCACAACACTGTGTCTAGATCCGTGCACTCGAGGCCGAACACGTTAGAACTTCACAAACAATACCCAACATAAGAATTACCGAGAGGAAGATTAAGTTTTTTCTATCCACCAAACTCATATATGCAAGCATTTTATATATGTTTGGTTATGTCTTGTCTCGTGGCTATATCTTCCATGCATTAAAAAGATGAAATCAAGTATAATAAAAATTCAAAGAACAAGAGTTTATGGCAATCAATTAGATCGTTTACAAGTTTTTAATGTAGGAATAAAATACTCATTTGGTATTGAAGCATTAATTTAATTGTTATTGAATAAGAAACCAACGGTAATTTGTATTAACATATTGTGATTGTTATAAAAAAAAATAGAAACTGACACATGATATCCCATTATATCCACAATCCCCCACTAATGGCAAACAAGTGGAAGACAAAATTCTGGGTGAGGAAATGTTTTTTTCGTGCTTAAGTGTTAATATCTTGAGGATTAAATTAACATGTAGTAAGGTGAGACAACACCTTATGTCCTAGAAGTGAATTACCCTTGAACTAAAAGGACTTAAGGTGAGACCCTCACAACACACACTTTTACCTTTAAGATTGTGATAGCTCCGTGATAAAAATATTTGCACAACAATTAAGGCTTTTATATACCTTAGGTTACTCATGAGTGCTCTAGAAAGATTGCCTAAGTCTTTCATAAAAGGTTGTCTATGCCTTCACACTCACGTAGGTAGGTACATCAAGTGCGTCTCTATAGCACCATCCGCATTAAGGATTATGTATCTATATTAAGAGCTCATGACTCAACCTCATAATAAGCACTACCGCACGCAATAGAGATGAGAAGTGTAGTACATAGGAGTATTCATATGACTTCGTTTGACCACTAATTGGGTGTCCGCCATACTTTCTTCCACCCAAGACTTTAAGCTCATCCCCTCAACGTATCCAGGACAACTTTTCTGGAAGATCCTTTTGTAAAAGGACATGTAAGATTTTTCTCACTTTTCACATACTCAAGTGAGATAACACAATTTTTAATTGGATGTTTGACAAAATTGTGTCTCATACATATATGCCTTCTCTTATAAGAATAAACGTTATTCTCAGCCACACCAATTGTAAGTTTAAAATAATAAACTCACACTTCATAATAGGTCTGCTTAGATTAATACTAAGCGGTAACATTTTCATTAGGATAAAAATCAGCAATAGATTTATTCTCATTTGAATCAAATCCAATTACCATAACTGTATCATTATAATACAATGGATACTTTGCTTATCAAAAAAAAAAATACAATGGATACTTCACTATATGCAATACCATAATCTACAGTATCTCTCAAAGTGCCACAAAAATATTTTTACGCTAAATTCACTACTCGACGACATCACCCCCACTAGGGATAAAAATAAATCTACTTTTAGATTCATTCTAATATGGATCAAATATAACTAACAACAATGTATTATTCCAACAATCCACCATATAAAATACCATAGCTCACACTGGTATCTCTAAATATTTCACGAGTCCACAAAATAATTTTTACAATAAACTCATCAAATTTCTTAAATATAACAAACTTTCAATAATTTATAAATACTCGGTGCTAAAAATAAAGCATACTCAATGATATTTAACTCCAAAGTGGTCAAAATTATTAAGAAGTTTCTCAAAATATTATTCTAGTAATAGTATCATACTACCACCCTTTTATATGATTTTACACCTAAAATTGCATTTGCTTCACCCATGCATATCATATACATATTTCCATAAATTTCTCAATAATGTCTCATAACAACATGATCCAAGGGTAAAATAAACTATGACATTTCATAGTATAACTCCTCAATTATGGTACACATACACGTATGTCAATATAAAATCTCAAAATATAAAAATTGAACACCACAATATAAAGGCAACGCACAAGCTAAATGACAACGAAGTCATTTGGCATAAAATGTTTAACGCAATTTTTTTTATCTTATAAGAAAAAAACTGCAATAAGTGACACTAGAGCCACCATAGAAGCTTAAACTTTCTATGGTAGATCAATTAACCAATGATATCAAGCACACATTGATCTTTAAGAACATCGTTTAGGTCATTGAGCAATCAGCTTAGTGGCATATCACAGCAAATTTATTTGAAATTAAATAAGACACGTAGCATGTTTATAAATAAACATTACAGGAAAGACAAAGAAGATAAAAAATGTACTTCATCACTTATATAAGAATTAGTCATTTAAGAAATGACTGAAGCACAAATACAACTCAAATAATTTTCGCATATGTTCTTGATTTTTGCATGTTGACAATATATATTCATCAAAATTAATATAAAAAAAATCTTTCTCGAAATACAATAGTACCGACAAGTGACAAGACTTCATGCAAATTTCTATTTCTTCTTTTTAAAAAAATTAAAACCATATAAAATAAACATTTAAGTTGTAATCATAAAAATAAAAATAATAGCAACTTGTACTCATAACAACTATTAAATTAAGTTGAGATCGATTAGAAGTCCAAAAGAAATTAATTTTGTGAACCAAATCGAAATGCTATTACCCCCAAGAAGCAGCTTTAGATACCATAAGCCTTTCACAAATACCACAAGCAGTTTTAAATAATTAAAAGATTATTTGTATTCCACTTTTCACAAATACCACGTATAGACATAAGCCTTTAAAATCATAAGAAACTACATACTTCGTAGAAACACATGTTTTTTTTTCACAATTTTAACCACTATAAAATGTTAATCACTACTTTATCACCACTTTAGGATCATCATAGGAATTTTTTTCACAATTTTTCACCTATAGAAAAATTTCAGATAATTGCATCCAACCACAAACATAAAAAAGACTACATCATTCTTTAAAACCTATATGCGTAAACATCTTTGAGTTCAAGGCACTTACTTGGACTCTAAGCACATCAGGTGTACACGTGGTCCACAACACAACAAGTCACATCGTTCTTTTCCCCTTTTATATGCACGATGTCTCGAAAGCGAGAAATCACGAACACAACAAACCATATGAGACAAAAAAAATCAAAAACATATATCAACATTTCCAAATATATATCAAAAGTGAAAAATAAGAAAAATTTTGCTTTCAGATTGTTGGAAAAATATGAAAAGAAAATGTTGAATAATGTTAGGAACAAAAGGAGAAGAAGGATATTGTAGTTGTGACATGACAAAAACCACTACACTGAAAGCAAATTCCGGTGGACCTCCGGTGCAACCCAATTTCCGGTTTGCTCTCCAATGTTTTTATACTACCGTGTCTGGACACATGCACTCAAGACCGATTAAGTTAGAACTTCACAAACAATGCCCAAAATAATAATTACCGAGAGAAAGATTAAGTTTTTTTTTATATCCACCAAACTCATATATGCAAGCATTTTATATATGTTTGGTTACTAGTATGTAACCCGTGCGATGCACGAGAATATTTTTATATTTTGTTCAAATAATATTTGGTTTCAAAAATGCAATATAACAAATATTATGATAATAATTATTAATTTTTAGTGATTTTATAAAGAACCCAACGTACGTTATGTAAACAAACTACTATTAATTGAGTTGCATACAACACAAATAATCTGATAGTGCATACCAGATAATTAGATAAAAAATACATTATTAAATTGATGAAAATGAAAAATAAAAAAATGTAATTTATGGGTTAATACTATATTATATATTCATAAAAAAATAATGAATTGATAGAATGAAAAGGTTCATGCACGATTTATATATATATATATTAATGTATTTGGAATATATATTTCAATACATATTTAATGTATAAATTACAAATGTATATGAAGTATATATTATTGGAAAGTAACAATAGTTGATATTATTGTATAATATCAAATAAAAAATAACAGAACTAAAAAAATATAAGAAAACATATCTATTTTGGAAAATGTCAAATATACAAATATAAATTAATTATTTATTTAAAATCAATTATTGTGAAACAAAATCTAAGATGCACTTATTTTTTTTTATAAGATCCACTTTTGTTATTTAATGGATGGAGGTTTATAATAAATTGGATAAATTTAAATAACTCAATAAAATCAACATATATTTTTTGAAAAAGTAACATATCTTAATTTATTTAATTTAAAATAAAACAAACTCAAAATTGAAAAGTTGATACTTGGACTATAATCAAATAGATATGGTTGGTTTTAAACATATTGGCCAAAACGTGAGTGACATTTTAGTTCCCTAAACCCTATAGTCTTATTTTAATTATAATAATATATAATAAATAATATATATATATATATATATATATATTAATTTATTAATTTATTATTTATTATTATAAATATATAAACATTGCATATTTAGAATAGTCAACACTCTCAACCCTAATTTGAGCCCTCAACCCACGATACTGCGCATTGCAGCAAAGAGAAGGAAGAGGATGTCAACGCAGGACAACATGGGTACAGACACTAAAAACAAAAAATATAAATTTTATAGGGACTAGAAACGTATTTAATCCAATAAAATATTCACCACTCTATTAGATATAAATAATAACTAATAGGAGTATTCACTAATAACAAAATTTACATCTATAGTATGATGACTCGTGCTTCATAGGTTATATAGTTAAAAAAAATAAAAACTTTATCTTATAAAAATTATATTAATTTGTACTTTCTATTAAAATGTTCATAAGGAACATGCTCATTTTTATGATTTCACTAAAAAATATATAATTGTTTATTTCACGTTTTTAGTTTACAAATTTTTGTGGCAAAATATAAATCAGAATTATGTTTTCTTGTAAATTTCATCCCTTTTTTTTTACAATATATCAATGGAACAATGGCTCGTGTTACGCACAACATATACTTAAAAAAATTAAATTTTATACGAAAAATATATTCATTTATTATTTCTAGATACTATTTAATTCCTGGTAAATAAAATAATAATGGTATATCATGTAAAATAATCAATACACTATGAGATATTAATAATAACCAACAGAAATATAATGAAATTTTCATCTACAGTACAATAATTCATTCTCCGCACGGTATATAGTAAAAAACAATAAAAACTTTTTCTAATAAAATTTATATGAATCTGTAATTTCTATTAAAATATTCATTAGGATTACACTCATTTTTAGGATACATTTCTATATTATAACTAATGAAGATGCATAATAAGTTTTTTTCATATAATTTATATCTTAATGAGATATAAATAATACACCAAAATAACTATTAACTAATTTTTGAAATTTATTCCATTAATTAGCAAAGCCAAACTTTTGTAGAAATTTAAAATATGAAATAAAATTAAACATAAGTTACATAAAAAGTTTTCTTAGTATGACAGGACAATAGCCCGTGCTATCCACTGTGTATATTAAAAAATAAAAAATGTATGTTGAAAATTATATTGATGTGTGATTTCTATTAAAATCTCTATCCATTGTAATCTAGACATTAATTATTTTTTCATATAAAATGTTCAATCTCCTAATGATATACTTTACCAAATAATTTAAATATTAACAAACTTTTCAGGTAAATATTAATGTGTTTTAAAGTACATTATTCATCATTATAATAGATATAAATAATAACCAATAAAAATATTCACTAATAGCAATCTATAGTATGATGGGTTCGTGCTCCGCACTGTATATAGTTAAAAAAAGGAAAACTTTATCTTATAAAATTTATATTAATTTATAATTTCTATTAAAATGTCTATTAGGAATATGCTCATTTTTATGATTTCATTAAAAAATATGTAAATTTTTATTTCACGTTTTTTTATATATAAGATCCCTTGTACATTGATAAAGTAATGCAAGTATTCATTTTGCACTTCTCTAAAAAATGCTTCCATAATATGATAGCCCGTGCTATACATGATATTCAATAAAAATAAAAAATTTATATCCAAATACAAATATGGTCGTGAAATATAAAATATATTTTGTAATTGCAAGAACCCGACATGATATATAAAATATATAATTGCATTCGAAATAAAATATGTTCAAATTTTAGTAGGATATATACTTTTTTTGACAAAAAAAAATTAGGATATACACTGCTCCATTAACTACTCGTGCCTTGCACGGGTGTTGATTAAAGAATATACAAATATTTAACATTTTCATGGCTATCGTAATGCCTATTTTTTTATAAACATAGTAATGCCTACTTTGATAAATTTTTTATTTCATGAACAGATAGTGTTGGAACAATTAAGAAATTTACATGGACACAGAAAATATATAAGAAGAGTACCTATAAATTAATTACACTATTGTGATTTAAATAGTTAAAACCTATTGATAAGTATCTGGGTACACAACATACTTCGAGGTGACATCGACGACGTGTTTGTCGCATTTAGCACAAAACCACATATCAGAGTCAGTGGTGTTGGAACCTAAACGATTGAGAAGTTTAGACCCTCATTGATTTTGATGATAACAAAGTATTTTTCAAGAGAACAATTTATCTTCTAACATATCTTTGAGTGTACATGTATCAAAACTTCATATATATGTACAAAACACTCAAGGAAGAAGAAGATATTTACAAAAGAATTGAATACAATCCACTAGTGTCAGCATCCAAACTCACTCCAGCGTCTTGCTAACAGCAAGCGTCCAGTAGTATTACTCTTTGACACGTGGAATACTCAATTGCTGCGAGCGTCCGTCCTCTGTCCTGGGTGAGCGTCTGATCTCTTTAATGAAGCACGTGATGATCACGTTTTTGCTCTTAGCCTCAGACTGTTCTGGAACGGAATTCGAACTTGATTTTATGCGCTCATTTTGATGTACGAGGAAGCAAATGTGACACCTTTAGCATAAGACAAAAATTGTACAAGGCAATTGCAAATAGCAGATAGTACGAAAACGGTAATGTGTACTATTCTGATATTCTCTGGAAAGGAAGAAAATGACTACATTTCAAATTACCTCACTCAATGGAAATGAGCTATTTTTACTGCAACGGTAATTCCCTTGAAGACTCCTATAAATACCTCAAGGTATTCATTGAAGAGAGTTGGAAAAAATGTGAAGAAACTTCATTCTAAAAACAATATTACTCAAGTGAGCAATCAAGTTTTGTGCCAAGTTTCTGGTCTACAAAGAACTGAACTCAGCGTCTTATACTTTCTTTTAGAAAGCTATTCTGTTTTGAGCTTGATCTTTTCATCCTCTCTGTGAGAGATATTTTGATTGTATTCAAAAGTATAATCTCTTTTGTAAACTGTATTTGGCCTAGTTAAGGCTTTGTTCCTCAAAGGCTCGACTGCACTGAGTTGTTTTGAGAAGTTGAGAGTATTGTCAAGTTTGTGACAGTAGAATACTCTTGAGGAAAATTGTAATCAGTTGATTATATTGAAAAATCCTTCAGGAACGAAGGGCCAGTTGGTGGTGAACTAGTATAAATCTCTGTGTCTCTTCCTTTACTGCTTTACATTTATCTTTACCTTGCTCAGTGAAACAAGTTTTCATAAGCGGTTTATTTTCTGCTTCCGGTTAATTTCTCTGCATCCGATATACAAACAGTTTTGAAAAATCTGTGTTGAAGTGTTTTCTTTACGTAAAGTTTGCGAAAAGTTTTAACACAATTCAACCCCCCTTCTTGTGTTCACGTTCAGTTGGTACCAGAGCTCGGCCTCTTGGTTGAGCACTTAACAGTGTTAAGAGAAAAGATCCTATACTGTGAACATGTCTACTGAAGGTGGTCATATGAACCGTCCTCCTTTATTCGATGGAGAAAATTTTGATTACTGGAAAGATAAGATAAAAGCTTTCTTTGAGACACAACAACTTGAGTTGTGGGATATAGTTCAAAGTGGTTACATTCCTCACACTAATCCTCGTGGTGTTGCTATAGCCAGAGAAGATTGGAATGATGAGCAGAAAAAGAGATATCAAATCAATCAAAAGCTAGATTCATTCTTATCCTGTATATGAGTAAAAGAATATGATAAATGTGGCAAATTTGATACTGCCAAAGAAATCTGGGACTCACTCGTTTTATCTTACGAAGGCTCTGCCCAAGTAAGAGAAACCAAAGCTAGCATGTTGGTTCGCCAATACGAGTTGTTCAAAATGGAAGATGGTGAAAGCATTGAAACTATGTTTGGAAGATTCCAAACACTTGTTCATGGGTTATAGGCCCTTGGAAAAAGTTACACTACACCTGACCATGTTAGAAAGATCTTAAAAAACTTGACTAAGCAGTGGAGACCCAAGGTCACTGCTATTAGGAAGCAAAAGATCTAAATGTCCTACGACTTGAAGATCTTATGAGTTCGTTGAAAGCTCATGAACTTGAGTTAAATGAAGAAGAACCTGTCAAAAAGGCAAGTCTATTGCTTTGAAAGTCGCTCAACATAAAGCTAGTTCTTCCAAAGCCCTTCAGGCTGAAGAAGAAGAAGAATCAGAAGATGAAGCTTCAGAAGGAGATGTTGACACATCAGAAGATGAGCTTGCGTTTATATCCAGAAAGATACAAAGAATGTGGAAGAAGAGAAACTTCAGGAGGAAGTTTCAGAAGAAAGATACTAAGGACAAGAAGGAAAGCAAGGACAAGGACAAAGCTCAAGCCATTTTCTATGAATGTAAAAAGCCTGGACATTTCAAGTCTGAATGTCCTAATCTTAAGGAGAAGCCCACAAGAAGTTCTTTTAAGAAAAAGAAGAAGGGCCTCATGGCTACATGGGAAGATCTAGACTTATCCTCATCTGAGGAAGATAATGAAGTAGAAGCAAATCTCGCTCTCATGGTAGACACTGACCTTGATTCAGAAGAATAAGTTGAAGAGGTAATAGTATATGATTCCTACTCTGAACTTCAACTTGCATTCGATAATCTTCTTAAGGAATCTGCCACTCTCTCTGTAGAGTATAAGAATTTAAAAAAGAAATTTTCAAAATTATAACAAGACTTTCAAGCTTTAAACAAAGAAAAATATGTACTCAATAAAGAGAACCAGAAGCTGAAAACTGAAAATCAGCATCTGATGGATAACTGTCAGTCGCTAACAAGCAACCAGAAGCTGAGAGCTCTCAAGCTGAAAGCTCTAAAGTTACAGGCAATCCTAAATGCAAATCAAATGATTATGAATATGCATTTCAAAAGGTTCTTGCAGAGAGTGTAACTCGAAGCAAGCAAGCTTCAATGATTTGGGGCATCAGTAAAACGACAACTCATGGTCTTGGTTATATATTAGATGAACCTCTTTTAGAAAATGATTCAGCATCTGATAAATCCAATAAGCATAGTAAATGCTTGCATTGTACTTACTGCAATAAACCTGGTCATTTGAAAAGTGCATGTACTGTTTTTAAAACTGTGAAGGATAAACTTCCTTCAAGAACTAACAAGAAAGGACCCAAAAAGATATGAGTACCTAAAGATAAAATAGTCTATGTTGCAGACATGCTTAGCAACAAAGTCAACACACCTATCTTGGTACTTAGACAATGGATGCTCGCGTCACATGACGGGAGAAAAGCATATGTTCCAAGAACTAAGGCCTAAAGAAGCTGGATTCGTTGGTTTCGGAGGAAATCAGAAATGTAAAATAGTTGGAATTGGTCGCATTGGTAAAGGCTCTCTTCCCTCTATTGATAATGTACTCTATGTTGAAGGACCTAAACATAACTTATTGAGCATAAGTCAATTATGTGACAATGGTTATGAAGTCATCTTTACAGAAACTGAATGTCTAGTAAAAAGCAAGAAAGACAACTCTATTTTCTTTACTGCTAAGAGGAAACAAAATATTTACAAAATTGATCTCTCTGAACTTGCAAAACAAGATGTCAAGTGTCTCATGTCTGTTAACGAAGAACAATGGATTTGGCACAAGAGATTGGGTCATGCCAATTTGAGATTAATCTCAAAATTAAACAAGCACAGTCTTGTCAGAGGCTTACCAAATCTTAAGTATCAATATGATGCTCTCTGTGAGGCATGTCAAAGAGGAAAACAAGTTAAAACTTCTTTTCATTCAAAAAATGTTGTTTCAACCTCTAGACCACTTGAGCTTTTGCATCTTCATCTTTTTGGTCCAACAAGGACAGCCTCTTTAACTGGAAAGAAATTTGGGTTAGTCATTGTTGATGATTTTACTAGATGGACATGGGTTAGATTCCTTGCTCACAAAGATGAGTCATACAAGGTATTTACTGTATTCTGCAAAACAGTTCAAAATGAAAAAGGAATTTGTATTTCTTCTATTAGAAGTGATCATGGGGGAGAATTTGAAAATGAAAGTTTTCAAAAATTTTGTGATGATAATGGCATCTCCCACAATTTCTCCTCTCCTAGAACACCTCAACAAAATGGTGTTGTAGAAAGGAAGAATAGGCCCCTCCAAGAAATGGCCAGGACCATGATCAATGAGGCTAACATTGCAAAACATTTTTGGGCAGAAGCAGTAAACACAGCTTGTTACATTCAAAATAGAATTTCTATTAGACCTATTTTGAAGAAGACTCCATACGAACTGTGGAAAGGAATGAAACTAAACATATCATATTTTCATTCATTTGGTTGTACGTGTTATATTTTAAATACTAAGGATCAGCTTGGTAAGTTTGATTCAAAGGCTGACAAAGGAATCTTTTTGGGATATTCTGAAAGATCTAAAGCTTTTAGAATATACAATAAATAAACTATGACAGTGGAAGAATCCATTCATGTCAAATTTGATGACAAGAAGCCTGACATAGCCATGTCAGAGTTAGATGAATTATTTTCAGAATTAAATATAGGTAATACTACAAATAGTGAACATACATCTTCATCGTCCGGTGGTGACCAGACACAAGAATCTTCAGAAGCTGAATTCAGAAAAAGCTGGAAGTACAAAGCCAATCATCCTAAAGATCAAATCATAGGAAAACCTGGAGATAGAATAAGAACCAGATCCTCTTTTAAAGAGCATGCAGATATGTCATTACTCTCAGAAATGGAACCTAAAACGATTGATCAAGCATTGGAAGATGAAGGTTGGATTCTGGCCATGCAAGAAGAGTTGAATCAGTTCCAAAGAAATGATGTATGGAAGCTAGTTACTCTACCAAAAGATAAGCAAGCTATTGGTACTAAATGGGTATTTAGAAACAAGCTTGACGAAGATGGAAAGTTTGTGAGAAATAAGGCAAGACTGGTTGTTCAAGGTTACTCACAGGAAGAAGGTATTGATTTTACTGAAACATTTGCACCTGTTGCAAGGTTAGAAGCTATACGCATTTTGCTTTCATTTGCAGCACATCATGATATAATTCTTTATCAAATGGATGTGAAAAGTGCTTTCTTGAATGGTTTTATAACTGAGGAAGTCTTTGTAAAACAACCTCCTGGATTCGAAGACATTGAATTTCCAGAACATGTCTTCAAGCTTAAAAAGGCCCTGTATGGTCTTAAGCAAACTCCCAGAGCTTGGTATGAAAGACTGAGTACATTTTTGATGAAAAATGGCTTTACCAGATGTCTAGTAGACACTACTCTTTTTAGAAAAATATCAAACAAGCACTTTATAATTGTTCAAATATATGTTGATGACATTATTTTTGGAGCTACTAATGAAAGCCTTTGCAAAGAATTTTCTAAGCTAATGCAGGCTGAATTCGAGATGAGCATGATGGGTGAACTGAAGTTCTTCCTTGGAATTCAAATCAAACAATGCAATGATGATATCTATATACATCAAAGCAAATATATCAAGGAATTGCTAAAGAAATTCAAAATGGAGGATTGCAAACCTATGTGTACTCCTATGCATCCCACATGCATTCTTGGTAAAGATGAAACTGGTAAAAAGGTAGATCAGAAGATGTACAAAGGTATGATTGGATCTCTACTTTATCTTACAGCTTCAAGACCTGATATTATGTTCAGCGTCTGTCTATGTGCTAGATTTCAATCAGATCCTAGAGAATCACACTTGAGTGCTGTTAAAAGAATCTTTAGATATTTGCAAGGATCTACTAATCTTGGTTTGCTTTAGAAGAAATCAAAAGATTACAAGTTTGTAGGTTTCTATGATGCTGACTTTGCAGGAGACCGAATTGAAAGAAAAAGCACAAGTGGAGGCTGCCAATTCCTTAGAGCTAATCTTGTGTCTTGGTCAAGCAAAAGGCAAAGCACGATTGCACTCTCAACAAAGGTTTAATATATTTCAAAGAAGTCAGTTGCCTCTCAACTTCTGTGGATGAAATATTAACTTGAAGACTATCTGATAAAAGAGAGTAACATTCCTATCTTTTGTGATAATACTTCTGCAATCTGTCTTACTAAAAATCCCATATTGCATTCACGAGCCAAGCACATTGAGATTAAGCATCATTTTATAAGAGACTATGTTCAGAAGGGTATTCTCGAAATAAAATTTGTAGACACTGATCATCAGTGGGCTGACATATTTACAAAACCCTTTGCTGAAGATAGATTCGATTTTATAAAAAGAAATTTAAATTTTCATCTTATAGAAGAATGACTAATCTCAGCGTCAGATGATATGCATCATCTCAGCATCTGGTATGACATAAGCATGTATATGTATAAGCATTTTATTTGTCATGTGCATCATAACTCAACGTCTGGTGAATCGGTTGTGTGCGTCCGAGCGCACACACACGTGTCACACGTGTAAAGGACTTAAGCGTCTCATCACATCTATTGAGTCATAATTATTTATGTCTTTCGATAAAATCTTTTTACTTGATCTTACTTTTCTTTTGGCGTCTTCATTTAATGAAAAGGCGAATCTTCATTTTCTTTTCTTTTTTGATTTAATTTTTGTGTGGAAATACGAAGCGATTTTTTGAAAAAAGACTGTACCATTTTCTATCAACTTTCCCACTACTCCACATTTTTCGCTCCATCAATTCACTCTGCATCTACTTGCAAAACTGTTCTCTCTCTCTCTCTTTCCCTCTCTGTGTGATTTTAAACCCTAACACCTCCATTACCCTCTCTGCAACTACTACGATGGCTGATAGAAAGGTTGGACAATACACTGCTGCCTTCAATGTCTTCTCAGAAGCAAAACTCATGAATGAGAACAGAATTGATTTTGAGAACTTCAATCTTTATGGTTTTCATTTCGAAGAAGGTTTGGAGAAACTAGGCTGGAAAAATTACTTTATCTGGGAACCAATCGATGTACCGAGCTATGCTATAAAGGAGTTCTGGGGGAACGCTTACCTACTTTCGGGAGAAATTATATAAGGACACATCAGAGGCTTCAAGTTACGCTTCATCATCAACTCTATCGCTCGGACCATCAAGTGCCCTTGTGAAGGAATCAGTTACCATGCTAACTGGGTTGACGCTTACAAAGGACTGGAAAACGTCCAACGAAGCCCTGTTCGAAAACTATCATGAGTTGAAGAAGAAGAACATAACTCCCACTGCCAAAGACTTAAAAAGCCACTACAGAGTATTGCACAAAATTATCGCTAAGAGCGTGATTCTGAAGGCTGGTTCAAGCGACATAGTGAACTACGAGCAAAAGTTCATTATGAGAAACTATATGGATGGGAAGAAAATCAACCTGCCAATGTTGATTATCAATAATCTTATAAATGCTCTTGTCTTCTCAAGGAAGAATGTCGATAAAAAGAATATCATCAAGGTTATCCCTTATGGAGTTCTTCTCTCCATAATGATGATTAAAGATGGTGTTGTGTGAAAGCTGGTTGACTCTACCAACAAAGAAGAAAAAGAAAAATACTTTGGTGTTGGCACTATTGTTCGTCCTGAAGTTTTTGGAATCAACAGTCTAGTCGAATGCAATGATAAGCGGCTCTATGATTAAGAAGGTGAAATTAGAGCAACAGGAAGGAGAAGCTGGAAAAAAAACCACCAGAAGCTCAATGGCTGGTGTGAAGAGACCTGCTGAATCTCCTTTAAGGGAGACAAGAAGAATGAAACAGAAGGTGGCTCCTGCACCTACTGTTGAGGAACAAAAGATGAGGATAGAATTCCTATCAGAAAGGTCTTAGAGAAAAAGAATAAGCCAACAGCTGAAAGAGATGCTTCAGCGTCCGATCAAGGGAAGCAAGTCCCTCCTCCTCCTCCTGCCGTTGTTGCCCCTAGAGGAACAAAAAGAAGGCTGGTTAAATCTTCTGAGCTTAACCCAAAGGTACTCGACTTTACTGCTGATGAGCCAGTATCTGTCTTTGATTGTCATTATATTATTCCTGCATCCCCATTATCTGTTTCACAACCACAAACTCAAACACAAACCAAGAAAACCAGAATAAGCCTACGACAAACCTCTACCCTCATTCCCTCAAAACCTACCCAACCACCATCCAATACACTCAACCTTGACCTACCACAAATTTCCTCAAATACCTCACTTACCACATACATTTCCAGACTTCACTCTAACCCCTTCAACCTATAATTCAAAGTACCTCCCATTAATCCTTTCAAACCCTACACACCTAAAACCTATACAATCACCAAAACCACTCCCACTTCACTCACCATTACCCATAAACCTACAGACTTCGGTGGAAGGAAGAATGTCTCGTGCATTAACAAACCTCGGTTTGTTAAGTATGAGTCATATCACAACATCTATAATCGTCCCTCTACATGGCATTTGAAAACCTTCACCTCTGGAGTTGCCAGACTGAAGATTTCCTCTCCAATGAATGCTACCTTCAAGGATGGAAAAGACCATTTTCAGATGTCATTCAAAGGAAGATTGAGACCAGAAACCGGCAGCAGAGCTATTCCTTTCTCTGTTGACCTTCCTAAATCCCTACCTCAAACTGAACCTCTCACACTGGAGGAGTGTGGAAGGTGGATCACGGATGAAGAAGCTGCCTTCATGGCACACTGTCTTGAAATGAAGAAAATTGAAGTTATCAGACAGTTCAGGGATCCTTCTTCTGTATCCGTAAAGATTGTGCCAGATAGACAAAGGTGGCTACCTTGGTCTATCCCTGGGAAGAGGAAAGAACCTGCTCCTGGCAAGCTGCCATTCAGTAAGATCGGACTCATAGAGTATGAGAAGGCTCCCAAGAAGTATAACCTTAAAGAATTCTCTAAGCTTCCGATTGCCAAGATCACTGAGGATCATGCCAGAAGGTTTTACCTTAGTTCTCTGAAGGAAGATGAGTGGAGAACTGGCTCCTCAAACTGCTGCAATGCCGAGAAAGCCACAATTCCAACAGTTGGCACTATCAGCGAAGTTGCTGACACCAATCTGGGAACTGCCTACTTTAATGATACGTTCAGGTGTTCAGTAATCAGACCTCTTGACTGCATGAAGATATATGTCCAATGGGCTGTTGTGACCAAGCACTTCGACATTGGATTTACTTGGAGTCAATGGTCTGAGTCTTGGAAAGACAAAGTTATGTTATCATGCCTCGTCCCCCTAGTGCTTACAGAAGATGACAGGGAAAATCTGTGAAGCATATACCTGGCAGAAAATGAAGGAATCTCTTTCGCTTTTGAAGCATTGAGTGCCTTCATCAGAAGAATATGGGGAGAAGATGCTGGAAACAAGTTTGATGCTTTCACTGCTGATGTGCTTCTGCATAGAGAAAATATCTTCATGGATTTGCTGTATCCAGAAGAGGTGGATAAAAGAATGAAAATTTAGGCAGAATCTGAGCAGATGAAACTTGGAAGTCTCATCAAATGGTTTATACCAAATGATGCATTCTTTCAAAAAGCTCAACAAAAGAAGGAATTGAGACTGAAGCTATCCAACTGGGTGCTAACAGAGCACCAGAAGATAAAACCTGCACCAGAATCAGAAGCTGGACCTTCTACTTCTACTCCTGCAGTTGAGATGGTCACCATTCTTAAAGCAGAGTTTGAAGAAATGAAGGCCACTAACCTGAAATTTACTCAGCTGGAGAATGCACTGAAGTTATTATATGAACGTCTCAATATCCCTCCACCATCTCCACCAAACCCTTAAATTTATTTTTTTTGTGATATAAATTTTTTTTGGGTACTCTTATATATATATACATTGTTTTTGCTCTGATTATCTGTTTATATATATACCTATATCTGATTATATGTTTATATATATTCAAATTTTTCTAAGCCATATTTTGACTATGATGTGCTTTACACTCTTTTTGTCTGATGACAAAAGCGGGAGTAAAAGTAAGGTTTGATGAACACGTAAAAGTCTGATTGATAAAATTCACCGTCCGATGTTCGAACTCCGATGGATACACTAAAACAGAAGTATCATGCATATCATTTCATACATAGCATTTGTGTGGTTATTCATTGCTCTAATATCTATTAATGCGTTGATATTCATTGATCCAATACTCTAATAATGATCAATAAATTTGGTATAATGAAAAACTTTTTTTTTAATCAAATGAAATCAGCATCCGATCTCAATTTATTAAATGAACACATGCTCTGATACATCTACGTATTTTTGCGATCACTTAAATGAATTTGTTTATCAACAATCGCCTTAATACCTGAATTGTTCATATACATCTAACTTGTTAAATTCAGGGGGAGACCCTTGATATTATTTTGAAATTAAATTGTTCATCAAAAAGGGGGAGATTGTTGGAACCTAAACGATTGAGAAGTTTAGACCCTCATTGATTTTGATGATAACAAAGTATTTTTCAAGAGAACAATTTATCTTCTAACATATCTTTGAGTGTACAGGTATCAAAACTTCATATATATGTACAAAACACTCAAGGAAGAAGAAGATATTTACAAAAGAATTGAATACAATCCACTAGTGTCAGCATCCGAACTCACTCCAGCGTCTTGATAACAGCAAGCGTCCAGTAGTGTTACTCTTTGACACGTGGAATACTCAATTACTGCGAGCGTCCGTCCTCTGTCCTGAGCGAGCGTTTGATCTCTTTAATGAAGCACGTGATGATCACGTTTTTGCTCTTAGCCTCAGACTGTTTTGGAACGGAATTCGAACTTTATTTTATGCACTTATTTTGATGTACGAGGAAGCAAATGTGACACCTTTAGCATAAGACAAAAATCGTACAAGGCAATTGCAAATAGCAGATAGTACGAAAACGGTAATGTGTACTATTCTGATATTCTCTGGAAAGGAAGAAAATGACTACATTTCAAATTACCTCACTCAATGGAAAGGAGCTATTTTTACTGCAACGGTAATATCCTTGAAGACTCCTATACATACTCCAATGTATTCATTGAAGAGAGTTGGAAAAACTGTGAAGAAACTTCATTCTAAAAGCAATATTACTCAAGTGAGCAATCAAGTTTTGTGCCAAGTTTTTGGTCTACAAAGAACTGAACTCAGCGTCTTATACTTTCTTTTAGAAAGCTATTCTGTTTTGAGCTTGATCTTTTCATCCTCTCTGTGAGAGATATTTTGATTGTATTCAAAAGTATAATCTATTTTGTAAACTGTATTTGGCCTAGTTAAGGCTTTGTTCCTCAAAGGCTCGACTGCACTGAGTCGTTTTGAGAAGTTGAGAGTATTGTCAAGTTTGTGACAGTAGAATACTCTTAAGGAAAATTGTAATCAGTTGATTATAGTGAAAAATCCTTCAGGAACGAAGGGACTAGACGTAGCTACCAGTTGGTGGTGAACTAGTATAAATCTCTGTGTCTCTTCCTTTACTGCTTTACATTTATCTTTACCTTGCTCAGTAAAACAAGTTTTCATAAGCGGTTTATTTTCTGCTTCCGGTTAATTTCTCTGCATCCGATATACAAACAGTTTTGAAAAATCTGTGTTGAAGTGTTTTCTTTACGTAAAGTTTGCGAAAAGTTTTAACACAATTCAACCCCCCTTCTTGTGTTCACGTTCAAGTGGTTGCCCTTCGAGTACATTTGCTGCACGCAATGTAAAACCACTTCTCCTCATCAACAAAAGCATAAATAGTTGGCAAAACCACAAAATCCGGATCCTGCAAATATGTTACAACCAAATCAAATTAGACATCATAAAAAAAACGCTTCGTAATTTCCGTTAGTCAACACATATATTTGCTGAATTAAGTAGTAGAAGATTCATATTACCTTGCATGCATTAGTGACATTTTTTTTTCTCTATAGAATTCTTTCATTTCAGTGATTGTTGACTTTGGGGTAAAATTGAGAAACTCATCTTCTTCGGTCATCTTGATTTTCTCTTTTAACTGGGTTAACCCTTTATTAGTTGGTGTCTCTATAGTGTCAGCCATTAGTGATTTTAAAGTAATAACCTCAAGCAAGTATGGGTTTATGAGTAGCCTGGATGAAAATGTGTTACTAATGTTGTTGTTGCCTAATGAATAAAAAACAAAAGACATGAGTATTGCGTCTTTTTTACAAAACAAATCACATTTTGGTATATACTGCAGTTAGGAAATGTGAACACTTCACCATTCTAATTTTTCACTTTGGCATAAAGAACAACAATCACATCGTTAATTGCATCACCATTGGCAATGATTGAGTTGAAATCATCAACAAAAGTTCCAAACAAAGCCACTATGAAACTAAAACTGTACAGTAACAAAATTAAGAACTCGTAAAAATTATAAATGTATGACAAACATTAACATGAGATTAAAAAACTTTAGTCTTCACTATATGCGATTATCTTACCCAGAATTATTAAGCTCAGTTGTAATAAGCTTGTTTTTCTTCCCATTTTTAACAAACTCTCGTTCCTTGCTAACACCAGTAAGGATCCCATGATATCTGTAAAAGTTTAGTAAATAACATCGCATTATTTTTTGTGTTAAAATAATACCCATAAGATATCATTTAGGATAGTTAAAATTGCGAATGTTTAAAAATACATATCAATAAGATAATTAATATCAAAAGATGCAGCAAAAACCTCATTTGGAGAGGTGAAGTTGTAAGTCATTTGGGGTAAATTGGATATTGTCTACCACAACACTTGAGTCTTTTTGTCAAAATTAAGTTTAAACTTGTGGCTGGTGGATCTATAATCACATTCTTTGGAAATGATTTCTTGCTTTGTAAAACCTCACCCTCTTCCAATTGTGTTTTAAATATATAAACCAGTTGTTGCCGAACAGTGGCTCCAATCCGGTTACCCTGAAACAACCAGTATAGTGTCAAATACAGATAAAAGTAAAGGACTAAATGCATAATATCTTGATGTATTTATAGTGATTTATGTATTAATCAAAGTTTTATTAGAAATGCCATTGAATCCAAAAGTACCAACTCTAAGTTGAAGTGTTCCACTTTGTTTGTCGGATCCAACACCAACCACTTGCGAATAACACACATCATGACACGAACATCCTTTTGCTTGGATTTGATTTCTGATATTAACATATTTGCAGGGGCCATTTTTTCGCAGATTAACGTAGCAGAGAGTAAAGCCTATCCTTCTTGGTAAATGCGATTTGTTTTGCTTGTATCTTACCCTAATTTTCACCAATTTGGAAATGGAAAATATATATTTGATTATGTTGATATTTTTGTATCAATCAAGTCATATATTGTTATTAAGGTTTGGTGAGTTGAAAGCCCATAATTTTATTAACCGTTTAAAATAAAAGTGATTGACGGGTGTGTCTTTTTTATTTATTACTCTAAATTCAGTTCAAACACGTTTAAAATGAAAGCGATTGCCGAGTTTATTTTTATTTGGTGAATTTTAACATGTGTATAAAATTACAGAGAATAATTATGGCATTGCATGATTTTGATTTTTATATATTCGACAGGAATGGAATCCTTTTTTATTTTCGGTTATGTTTGCATTTTGTATCTAATTATGATTATGATTATGATATGATGAATACTAATTAGGTAACTTTGGAAGATCAAGTGTAATATTTTCTGTAAATTAGTGTAAGGTTGACCCTTCTAAATATTTAATAAAAAGGAGTCCCATATTTAGAAGGTCCATTTACGGAAATAAGCATGTCCTACTATCATACGAAATCATACGAAATAAGTCACAATATTATCCTGATACGCTAGCTCCACCTTTTTATTATACTACTTTCGTCCCTAAATATAAGCTTATTTTTACCAAAACACACAAATTAAAAAAATTAGTTAACTCATTTAATTTGTCTATAATATGTACTATTTTACCAAAACTACCCTTCAGTTATTGACCTAAGAGAGAGAAATAGTCATCTCATTTACTATTGACTACAAAAAATAATGTAAATTAATTAGGGATATTCTTGTAAAAAAATAATTAATACACTTAGTAATTTGTAAAAAGGGACAATTTTTTTTTCTTCCAAAGAATGCTTATAATTAGGGAGGGAGGTAGTATTTTTTTTGGCCAGCAAGTAGAAATGGTAAACAACAAATACACACACGTCTAAACGGCAACACCCGGGTTCGAATCCCGGTCCCGGTGTCCCCATGTCGCTAAAATTAACAAAGCAACCAACAGTGAGGGACGGATCGAGGAAGTGTATTACTGGCTTGGGATAATCAAAACATAATATTGTAATTACTCACGTGTGTCTATTTACCATTAATTTTCAACCATTTTGAATTTTGAAATTAGTCAGAATTTCCTATTACGGTTATGTGTGTGCTTTAATACTAATTGGTGAGATTAAATGGTGATTAATGCTTTGGTGTAATTAAAATAAAGAGGGAATTTTCAAGCTTGGGCATACGGACTCAATGAGGTTATTAGGATGGGCCATTTTCACCACATGCAACACATTGGTGTTAATGCACTAAATGTAGATTCTTGTGGTATAAACATCAGGTTACGATTTCAGGTGTTATTTTTGAAACGTCTTTTACGCTGCCACCTTTTTTTTTCCATGTTGGCTGACACGTCCGTACCATTTATTGCTCCTTTTATGCTAGCATGACATGTGGCATAAGCTCCAAATGTTTATTGTGAAATGTATAATTAGGGATGTCTTGTCTGTTGGCTATATCTTCCATGCATTTTTTATTTTTTTTTTGATCTGTAAATTTGTAAATATTTATAGAGAGAAATAAACAGTAATCCGGGGAAAGCCTCAAATCTCACGGCTGGCAGCCTAATAATATGTCAATATCGGTATAAGGCATGCAGATATGATTTTTCAGGGTTCTGAACAAAATTTTTCTAATTTTTTCAAGCCAAAAAATGTTTTCTAAATTGTCAAAACAAAAACGGTTCACTCAGCTGACATAGAGACATCAGACTGAAAAGGCATTATCACTAAATCAAGATAGCATAATCACTAAATTAAGCTCCAACAACTTCGGCGGTTCCCTCTACCATTGTTTCATCGGCAGGTCTCTACCTTTGCACCAAACATCTTCCGAGTAATCACCATGAACCTCCATTAATTTTCCAAGATCAAACTTAGGAGCTTTAAGAATCTTCACTTTTCGAATGAACACGTTCTGCAGAGGATAAATACTAGACGTTGCCTTCTCAATCTCTTTTCCAATCATTTCAGGAATGAACTTCCGGACCAACTCCTTCAAATCACAGGATGTTGCCTGGTTGACCATGATCTCCCTCATCTTCCTACGGATCTGTCTGATCTGGCTTGATTGTGCATAGCAGGTCCTCTTCACCTGGTTACTTCTCCTCTTGGTAAATCCAATGCAAAACATCCGCAATGTGTAATTATCAGTAGTCTTCACATCAACATGTGCCTCAATTAGAGTTTGCCACTTTCGTACCAATGACCTCAGCCTGTCAGTTGTGAAATCCATCCCATGGAAATTTGTGTTAGTCAAATACGTTGGCTAATAATTTGTGGCTATGTGTTGTTAAAAAATGTAGGCTACCCACCATATTAGAACAAACAAGTGGTGCCATATTTCTTAGTCAAGAAAGATGGCCACTAACCAAGAGAAAAATAATAAGCAAAATTGAAATTCTCATTGTGTGTTCACATTGCCATAATCTTCTATAAATAGAGGGCATTGTCAATGAAGAAATTCATTCCAACATTGAGAGAATTCCAACCAAGTGAGTTCCAAAGCTTAGAGAGATAAGCATTTGTGAGATAAAATTCTAGTGACAGAATTTTGTGAGAGAAATTCTTGGGTGTAATTGGGTTGTGGGTTTTGTGAGAGAGTGTGAGTGTTTGTAAACACAGTGTGTATTTCCTTTTTCAATATAAGGTCTGTAGCAGTCCGGAGACGTAGGCATTATTGGCCGAACTCCGTTATCAATTTGTGTGTGTGCTTTCGCATTTATTTTTCGCTCTTCCACTAATCTGACTATGGGAAAATTTTGCGTAATTTCCTAACAACTGGTATCAGAGCTAGTTGGTTATTTCTGCTAAATCTTGGTGAGGATACTGTTCACGTGAATAGTAATTTTTCGTGAATAGTAAAATTGGTCGGCACTACCAATTTGTCCATAGAGGTGTTCTAAAGCACGGTGGTTCGCAGAAATTGTCAGAAGCGATCCTGAGAAATCAGACTCGAGTGGGAGTGATGGCCGCAGATGAAGGAAAGGTGAAAATTGAAAAGTTTGATGGTGCGGACTTTGGCTTTTGGAAGATGCAGATCGAGGATTATCTCAGATCGTAAAAATCAGATCAACCTCTCACAGGAAAGAAACCAGCAGAGATGAAGGATGATGAATGGATCCTTCTCGATAGACAAGCCCTTGGCGTTATCCGATTGACGTTATCCCGTAACGTTGCGTTTAATATTGCAAAAGAAAAGACCACAGCAGATCTTATGAAGGCTCTTTCCAACATGTACGAGAAGCCATCGGCCTCAAACAAAGTTCATTTGATGAGGCGGTTGTTTAACTTGCGGATGGCGGAAGGTGCATCGGTAGCGCAACATCTCAATGAACTCAGCTTAGTCACAACCCAGTTGAGTTCAGTTGGAATTGAATTTGATGATGAGGTACGAGCATTGATACTTTTGTCTTCTCTTCCAGAGAGTTGGAATGCTCATCACGGCTGTGAGTTGCTCAACGGGAAACAATAAGTTGAAATCAGACGATGTTCGTGATCTAGTTCTCAGCGAAGAGATCCGATGGAGAGAGTCGGGTGAATCTTCATCCTCTTCAGTATTGCATACAGAGTCAAGGGGAAGAAATTCAACCAGAGGAAATGGACGTGGCAAGTCAAAAGGCAAAGGTCCAAATCCGTAAATCATCATAGTTCTCAAAACTCCAACTCAAGACTATCGAGTGTTGGAATTCGGGAAAGGCAAGACGCACTACAAAAATCAGTGCAGGAGTGCACCGAAGAACCAGGAGGCAAAGGACGAGGCAAATGTTGCTTCCACCTCAGGAGGAGGTGACGCGTTGATATGCTCTTTGGAGAGCAAGGAAGAGTCTTGGGTATTAGACTCTGGAGCATCTTTTCATGCCACTTCGCAGAAAGAATTCTTCGAGAACTATGTACCCGGAAACCTTGGTAAAGTTTACCTTGGTAACGAACAATCTTGTGAGATTGTCGGCAAAGGTGTGGTGAAGATTAAGTTGAATGGGTCTGTATGGGAATTGAAAAATGTCAGACATATTCCCGACCTGACGAAGAACTTAATCTCAGTAGGCCAGTTGGCCAGTGACGGCTACACAACAGTCTTCCACGGCGATCATTGGAAGATTTCAAAGGGTGCAATGACGATTGCTCGCGGCAGAAAGAGTGGTACTCTTTATAAGACAGCAGGAGCATGCCATTTGATTGCAGTTGCAGCAAATGATAGTCCCAATCTATGGCACCAGAGACTAGGCCATATGAGTGAGAAAGGGATGAAGATCATGCACTCGAAGGGCAAATTGCCAGGTCTCCAGTCAGTAAAAATTGACATGTGTGAAGACTGCATACTTGGAAAGCAGAAAAGAGTTAGCTTTCAGACAAGTGGAAGAACCCCAAAGAAAGAGAAACTCGAGCTTGTTCACTCTGATGTTTGGGGTCCAACGACTGTCTCATCCATTAGTGGGAAGCAATACTTCGTGACCTTTATTGATGATCACTCTAGGAAGGTATGGGTATACTTTCTGAAACATAAGTCTGAAGTATTCGAGGCTTTCAAGATGTGGAAAGCCATGGTAGAAAATGAGACAGGATTGAAGATCAAAAAGCTCAGAACCGACAATGGTGGTGAATATGAAGACACTAGATTCAAGAAGTTCTGCTATGAGCGGGATCGTAATGGAAAGAACTGCGCCAGTACGCCTCAACACAATGGTGTAGCTGAGTGTATGAATCGAACGTTGACAGAGAGAGCGGCTTGCGGTGCGTCAGGCTTACCGGGCGCTGGGCACGATCAACACAAAGCCTACTTGATCAACCGAGGTCCATCGGTACCATTGGAGCACAGAATACCAGAAGAGGTATGGAACGGAAAAGAGGTAAAACTCTCACATCTTAGAGTTTTCGGTTGTGTAGCATATGTGCATATCAGTGATCAAGGAAGGAATAAGCTTAATCCCAAATCAAAGAAGTGCACTTTCATCGGTTATGGTGAAAATGAGTTTGGCTACCGTCTTTGGGATGATGAAAACAAAAAGCTGATCCGCAGTAGAGATGTGATCTTCAATGAAAGAGTGATGTACAAGGACAGGCATAGCACAGACACCAGCAACTTAGAACAGAGTGGGCCAGTGTATGTAGAGGTGGACGATGTCCTAGAAAGTCCTATGGTTGAGAATCCTCAGTCAGAGGAATCAACTTATCCAGGTAGCAGACAACAATTTGACACAGTAGAGCATCCTACTCCAGCTCCGGTAGTGAGAAAGTCTTCTCGAGTTCCTATGCCCAACAGGAGATACATGGACTACATGTTGTTGACTGATGGAGGGGAGCCTGAAGATTATGCAGAAGCATGTCAGACCGCAGATGCTAGCAAGTGGGAGCTTGCCATAAAAGACGAGATAAAGTCTTTGATCTCCAATCAAACATGGGAACTAGCTGAGTTACCCGTGGGAAAGAAGGCACTTCACAACAAATGGGTGTATCGGGTGAAGGAGGAGAATGATGGCTCCAAGATATACAAAGCCCGACTAGTCGTTAAAGGATTCCAGCAAAAGGAAGGAGTTGACTACACCGAAATTTTTGCTCCAGTTGTGAAGCTCAATACTATCAGGTCAGTGTTAAGTATTGTTGCAAGCGAAGAGCTCTACCTTGAGCAGTTGGACGTGAAAACTGCGTTTCTTCACGGAGACTTAGATGAGGAGATCTATATGCACCAACCTGAAGGTTTCTTAGAAGATGGAAACAAAAATATGGTGTGCAGATTAAAGAAGAGCTTGTATGGCCTGAAACAAGCTCCGAGACAGTGGTACAGGAAGTTTGAAAGCTTCATGCACAAGGAAGGCTTTCAGAAGTGCAACGCTGACCACTGTTGTTTCTTCAAGAGATATAAGTCCAGTTATATCATTTTGTTACTTTATGTCGATGATATGTTAGTAGCAGGTTCAGATATGGATGAGATTAAAAACTTGAAGATGCAGTTGTCAAAAGAATTTGACATGAAGGACTTGGGTCCAGCAAAGAAGATCCTTGGAATGCAAATCACGAGAGATAAGCAGAGAGGAATTTTGCAGTTATCTCAGGCGGAGTACATCAACCGTGTTTTGCAAAGATTCAACATGGGCAACGCCAAACCGGTCAGCACACCTTTGGCCAGTCATTTTCGCCTATCCAAGGAACAGTCACCTCAGACGGAGGAAGAAAGAGAATCCATGGCTAAGATACCATATGCTTCAGCCATTGGAAGTTTGATGTACGCAATGGTCTGTACGAGGCCAGACATTGGCCATGCAGTGGGAGTAGTTAGCGGTTATGTCAAATCCAGGAAAATCTCATTGGGAAGCAGTGAAATGGACTTTGAGGTATCTACGAGGCACCACAGAGAAGAGTTTGAACTTTGGCAAAGGAGAAATAAAAGTACAAAGCTACGTAGATGCGGACTTTGCGGTGAAGTCGATCACCAAGAAGTACCACCGTTACGTATTTATCGCCGTACTACAATAGCTTAGTTGGATGTCGCGGATACAAAATATTGTTGCTTTATCCACTACAGAGGCTGAGTATGTAGCAGTAACAGAAGCCAACAAAGAATTTATATGGCTTCAGGGATTGTTAACAGAGTTGAGTTTCACACAGGAGAAGAGTGTTTTGCACAGTGATAGTCAGAGTGCAATACATCTGGCAAAGAACTCAGCATTTCACTCCAGAACAAAGCACATTGGTCTTCGTTATCACTTCATCAGATCTCTGCTTGAGGATGAGGTGTTAATGTTGAAGAAGATTCAAGGAAGTAAGAACCCAGTAGACATGTTGACAAAGGTGGTGACTATCGACAAACTGAAATTGTGCTCAACTTCAGTTGGCTTGCTCAAATAACAGACCGGGGAAGGCTGCTGCATGATTGAGGTGTGAAGACCGATTGAAATCAGTCTTCAAGTGGGAGATTGTTAGTCAAATATGTTGGATAATAATTTGTGGCTATGTGTTGTTCAAAAATGTAGGCTACCCACCATATTAGAACAAACAAGTGGTGCCATATTTCTTAGTCAAGAAAGATGGCCACCAACCAAGAGAAAAAGAAGAAGCAAAATTGAAATTCTCATTGTGTGTTCACATTGCCATAATCTTCTATAAATAGAAGGCATTGCCAATGAAGAAATTCATTCCAACATTGAGAGAATTCCAACCAAGTGAGTTCCAAAGCTTAGAGAGATAAGCATTTGTGAGATAAAATTCTAGTGACAGAATTTTGTGAGAGAAATTCTTGGGTGTAATTGGGTTGTGGGTTTTGTGAGAGAGTGTGAGTGTTTGTAAACACAGTGTGTATTTCCTTTTTCAATATAAGGTCTGCAGCAGTCCGGAGACGTAGGCATTATTGGCCGAACTCTGTTATCAATTTGTGTGTGTGCTTCCGCATTTATTTTTCGCTCTTCCACTAATCTGACTATGGGAAAATTTTGCGTAATTTCCTAACAATTTGTCAAAACATTCTTTCCCTGAACATCTTCAGCTCTCAACCTAATCTTCCTGAATGCATGTTCCTCATCCCCTTGGAGATCAGCCAACGAGATCTCAAACACTCGATGTTTGAGCCCTTCTGAAGCAATCTTGGTACCCTGAGTACGAGTGACGAGGGTCTTGCCAACGTTTTTGACCTGGAACACAGAAGGAGCTTTTATGTCGTACCAATCCTTCTTGGCAAAGGGATCAGCTGCTTTCTTCTTGCCACCCTTCTTCCCCTTGGAGATTCGTTTGTTCTTACCAACGGCCATGGCTCCCTGTTTGCAGATAACACCACCTACAACCGCAGAGAGCCCGATGCAAACAGCAACAATGGCCAGTATCTTCCATGCATTAAAAAGATGAAATCAAGTATAATAAAAATTCAAAGAACAAGAGTTTATGGCAATCAATTAGATACTCATTTGTATTGAAGTACTCTCTCCAGTCTCATTTATAAGCAACAAACACTTTTTTAAGTTTATGGAATAACTCATGTATCTGGTCTATAATATAGACCAGATACATGAGTTATTTCAATGAATCTAAAAAGGTTAAAAATTCAAAGGACAAGAGTTTATGGCAATCAATTAGATACTCATTTGTATTGAAGTACTCGTATTAATTTAATTGTTGTTGAATAAGAAGTCTACGGTAATTTGTATTACTCCCTCCATCCTAAAACTTTGGTTGTTTAATGTTTTGGCACACAGACTAAGAATTAATTAATTTAGACAAAATTTGACTAAAATACCCTTAATAAATATATCACTTTTCAATGCAAAATTTATTGGGAATTACTAATAATCCACTAAAGCTACCTAGTAAAAATAAACAATAATTAATGTATACTATTAATTTAAGGGTATAATAGGAAAAAATGCTTAATTAGTCTTTAGATTTTTAAAACAACCAATATTTTGGGATGGAGAGAGTAACATATTGTGATTGTTATAAAAAAAAAATAGAAACCGACACTTGATATGCCATTATATGCACAATTCCCCACTATAACAAACAAGTGGAAGACAAAATTCTAGGAAGGAAGTGTTTTTTTTTTCGTGCCCACGATGCCCCGCTTACCATGATTCATGACTGAACTTGTCCGGGCAGCTGATCTGATCATCCACTTCTAATTAACACTGTTTTCTATGTTCAATGTTAATCGATGCACTTGACCTGCACCTAATTGATGCACTTCTTATAAGAGTTGCTATCAGAAACTACAGCTTCAGCCGCAATAAATCGTACTATAATCACATTATAATTGCAATCAATCGCGGTCACATTAATTGCATTTACATGCAAATTTTTGCAATTTAATTGGAGCGCGGATTATCCACCAGCTATTTACTTGAATTTTCATGCTATCCAGCCTTCATCGTGCTGCAGGCGGCCTCAGAAACTCATCCTCACTCCATCAGGCATATATCGCAATCAGTGCTCCGGTTAGTTGATTGTCACTGTACTGATTCGATTTCGATACAATTGTAGTACTAGTTTTGGGACATCCAAGTCTCACTGGACTTTTTTTTTTATTAAAAAAGATATTTATTCATTCAAATTGGTAAAATATATCGAAATTAACACAAATTCAATATCGTTAAAAATAAAAAAAGGTGAATCTGTAAACAAACTCACAGCACTCAGGTTAATAGTATAAAACGATAAAATGCCTACAAATGTGACAAAATCAAAGTGGCCGGAATACTCATGCCTCCGGATCTGTAACATTGACGCCCAAGTATTGATTGAATCTGTAATGGATCGAAGCTGATCTGCCAATCTGAATCAAACGAACACCACAACAAGACGGAAAACCAAACAACGCCGTACCAAGACGACGAACAAAACAACGCCGCAATCAGACGAAGAAATCATGGAAAAACACGAAAGAAAAACCATATCTATGTGGAAAAACCAGTTATTTAGATAAAATGAGAGAAAAAACGATGTAGAGAGGTGATTCCAGGCCAAAAAATGGCCAAAAACTATCCCCTCTAATAAATAAAGAAGAAGGAAGAGAGGAGCATAGAGAAAGTTTATTCTTTTTTTGATATTTGAAAGTAAGTCCCACTCGACTTGTTAGCCGTGCTATTGTGCTTTATTATGTTAAGCTAGCTGTTATGGGATGCCATAAATATTATATGAAGAAATTTGGAAATATAGCTAAAGCATTACATTGATCATTTATGTTACTTGTAATTTCATTCCACTTGTTTTAAAATTTCAATTTGACCACTATAACTTGAGCGAACCAGATGGGGCTAATACATTCTTCTAAGACGTGATCGACCACATCCCACTGTCACTGTTCCAGAGCATCGCCACGGAAATGGATTACTCGCTATAACTCTGTGATGCAATTTTTTTATCTTTGTAGCCTGACTTGATCCCACGATGTGACTTTCACAAAGTAATTTAAATTTGTTTCGAATGCTAGCCATTTGATTTTAATCTAATGGCTGTGATTGCTTACAACGTGTAATTGCCTGATTCTGCTACAGCAACCACAATTTGCAAATGAATTTTTAAATTTGTTCCAAAATTTTTTTGTGTCCCAATATATTTATATTTAAAAATGAAAAAAAAATCACTTTAATTTTTTAAAATTAAGAAAGATTAATATGACAAATATCCGTTATTTTTTAAAGATTAAGATAAGATTTTGCATTTTCAACAAATGAAATATTTACTATCACATTAGTCATAATCTGAGTATTTACTCCTTTGTTTAGTGATCATTGACAAGTGACAAGCGAAAATTTATGGTCAGGGACCACTTATTGCTGCAACAAAAGGCTTCAACTTCTCCTTGCTCTTGGTGATGGCCAAGAACAGAACTCGGTACAGCACAATCATACCAAACATGATAACAAGATCAACCCACTTAGAATGACCCATTTCCACATGCCATGTCTCAGCCAGTATTTCCCTCCCACTGATGGTTTTGGTGCCCATAGAAAATGTTAAGCCATCAAAATCATTCTTGAATGATCCTTGGAATGCATACTTGTGAAAGGATATATGGTATAAAGGGTATTTCCATAATGGCTTAGGAAGATCATTTGGCAGTCTATAGAATCCACCTGTTAAAATCATTAGTCCTTCAATTCCACCAGTAATGAACATGCCTATTACATAATTTGGAGAGATACTTCCAACAACTAACATAAGGCTCTCAACCCACATCACAATGGCAAATAGCAATAAAGTGAAGTATAGAAAGTGTTCCAATCCTTTGTGCATCCCACAAAGGTAGTAAGCTATTCCTCCAGGAATCAGAGAGATCATTATCATGTAAGGAACAGCTGAGAATATGTTGCCAATGAGAAAAGCAGTAATACCATAGTGCCCATTCAATCTCTCTCGTTCAAACACCTGATATGGTGGAAGGAAATAATTTTAGTTAAAAATGAAGTCAACATATATATCTTTGATGGTCTAATTGCACTTTTAGTCCTCATTTATTAAGGTTGTGCAATTTTGGTCCCCCTACCCCAGACTCTAATTGTGCAAATTGGGTTCTTTTGGGATCGCGATTGTGCGATTTTGGTCAATCAGGTTCCAATTGCCCGATTTGGGCCCTTTAAGTATTGCAACTGTGCGATTTTGGTCTGCCAAGGTACATATATAATCTGCAAGGGTTTTTTAATTTTTAAGCCGACTAAGATGACACCCAGATAAAGTTATGTGCCAAGTCATACCCAAACATCACACATCAGTATTTTCGGTTAGAAATTAAACGACAATCGGAAAGAGGGACCAAAATTTCACAATCGCAAAACTTGGAGGACCTAATTTGCACAATTGCAATACCTAGAGACACCAAAAGTGCAATTAAGCCATTTCTAATCAAATTACTTTTGCAATGCAGTGAAACTAGGATATCAAGCTTAAATTTATGTTAAAATATAGCACAAAATGGTAGAAATTTTACCTTCATTTCCTCCAAAAGAGGAGAGAAACCACCAACAAGGGTCATGAAGGTCAGAACTGAAATAAGAAATGTGAGCAGAGAACCTCTTCCCTGAAAGCATGCATGAAGATATTGTATAATTGTATTTATGTACTGTTATCCATCAACTTTGTTAAATAAAGCTAATCTTTATGTTTATCTATGACTATCTTACCTGAATAGATCTACTACTGGAGCCAATGTCATAGAAGATAAAGCCAATGCTTATAGCTATTACAATAAAGACAACCAAACGTAGCCAGTAATTGCTTATGTCGCGAAACAATTGCAAGGAAGTTCTTCTTATAAGAACAAGGCATTGAGTGAGAAATGCAGCATGGATCCTCTTCTTCCCTACTGCACCGGAGTCCTAAACTCATGCAAAAAGATCCTTTTAGCAAATTTTCCTATGTGACTTGTGATGTGGTAGAGTTATGTAACATGAAACTTACATTTTCACTTATTTTTGCCACTTCCTTTTTAACTTGGTTTCTAATTTGAGACGATTTATAAGACTTTACAAGGATATCAATTGCTTCTTCTGTGGTTGTTCCCTTCCCAAACCCTTCTTCAGCATCCTGGAAACAATGAAACAAATCAAAAAGTTTCAAGTTTTCCGTTACATTTTCTTAATTAGAAAGACAGGCTCCCAAATAAACACTAGCCAAACTTAGAGAGTTTACCTACCAGTTCAAAATCTTTGTTTATGATCCTTAAGTAGTGATCAGAAGGATTGTAGAGAGTTGGACAAGGAAAACCATTTGAAGCGAAAAACTGCACAGAATCAAATGTTACTATGGATGACATCAATAAGAAAGCATAGAGTCCCTGTGGTGTAGCTCAGGTGATTGAGCTAAGACACCTTAAGGAGTTGAAGCATGAGGTTTAGAGTTCAAACTCTGACTACTAACATAACACACACTAACAACTAACATTTGTCATTCGAAAAAAAAAATTAGAAAACATAGACAAGAGACACGGGACACATCGATACCATACCACACATATGGTAAGCATATTTTAAACATTATAAAACACAAGAAGTTTATAATATAACAATATGCGCCTCTTATAATTATGATTTGAGTTCCTAACCTGATTTGCATCAGAGGCTGGACCAAAATAAACTGTTTCACCAGAAGACAGAAGACAAAGGTCATGGAAAAGCTCAGAAACTTCACTGCTAGGCTGATGGATGGATGCAACAATAGTCCTTCGAATGCCATCACTTAGATTTAGACTTGCAATTCTACTCATAACATAATAGGAAGCTGCACTATCTAGACCACTAGTTGGTTCATCAAGGAAGAGAAGTCTAGGGCGTGTTAGAATCTCAATGCAAATGCTAAGTCTCCTCTTTTGTCCCCCACTTAAGCCTTTAGAACCCCACCCTCCAACCCTTGTGTTAATGGCATCCACTAGACCCATTTCTCTGAGTATAAGATCTGCTTGTTCCTTCTTCTCTGTTATGGACATTGAATCTGGAAATTGGAGCTGAGCTGAGTAGTATAGAGTTTCACCAGCAGTTAAAGTTGACAACATAGCATCATCTTGTGTTACATAGCCCTGATTTCATATGAAGAGATTAATAAATCTCCTTTCTAAAACAATTTTTTTTTTGTATACAAAAAATAGCTACTTTTTTTTTTTGACTTAGTAGGTTTTTCTCTTACTGATATTCCATAAGCCAGTGATTGTTTGTGGCCATTGATTAGAATGTTTCCTGTATGCTTTATGTTTGAGCTTAATCTTCCTGCAACGTTGATTGAATCAAGTAATAGTTATTTCATTTATATAATTAGACACAAATCATATCAAACCAGATATTTAAATTGTACTAGTAGATAAGAGTGTGTTACTAATGAATCACCACCTGCTAAAGCATCAAGAAGTGTGGATTTTCCACAACCAGAAGGGCCCATTATAGCCAAAAGCCTTCCTGGCTGGGCATAACCTGTAAGACCCTGCAGAATTGGTTTCCTTTTCTTTCCATTTGGAACTGTAACCCATAGATTCTTCCATGTCACTGTTATGCTGCCCTCCTCCTCTCCCTCAACATTTCCACTCATTTCTATTGACTTTATAGCATCACCTTCAAATGTGGTCGGAACTTGCAAAACCTTAGGTTGAACACTGTATGTCATGGTCAAATTTCAGCTGTGTGTGAATAATATGCGGGTGCTGTATGCGTATGTGTATGATCATGGAGCTGAAAAAAAAAGGTGTGAATTATGAAGATATAGAAGTTTGTTTGGGTGAAATTGTCGATGTAACATTTATGAAAGTCTCGTTCTGCTACCGTGCATGATAAAAATGAGTGGCGATTTAAGCAACGATAACTCTTTTCAGAGAAAATTTGGTCTTGTCTTTTTGGATATGGCACTTTCCTTCAGTTTCTAGGCACGACAAGAGGATGGTACAAAATACATTCATTGGACGCACAACAAAATATCTATGTACCTGGCACTTTCCGATACCCAACAATGTGCAACATCTAATTGTAGTACTGAGGATAGAGAAAATAAAAAGGGACAAACAACGTTAGCCGAACACTTTTATTCTCTTACACATGACGGCTTGTTCAAATCAAATGGTTATTTGGAAGGGAGGTGTGCTAATACCGTATCATGTTATTTTGCTGCCTATCGATTCACTTATTTGAGTTCTCAAACATTTGTTACTAATTCTGACAGTAAGTATATCAAACATGATCAGTAATCAACAAACAAATACTGCTTGACAACTTCTTGAACTACAGACTCCGAGAACACAAAAAACAGTGTAGATTAGACACCAATGCATTTCCTTGTACTTTATATCACGTGATGATGCAGGATTTGACACCAATGCATTTCCCTGTAGCCAATTATTTGAAGACTACTCATGAGAACAATAGGCTTCACTTTCTCAATTCGATAAAAACCAAGAACATAATTCTGTACGGAACCACCCACCATAGGCTTCACCTTCCACTTGCCATTGATTTTTCAGCATTCTTTCAAATAAACATAACCCACGGAGTCATTATCTCATAAATCTATTATCTATTTTAAAAACTTAAAAACTTACTCGTCCGTTTTTTCGTAAAAAACTATTTTTTCGCAAAAAATTTAGCCACACTTTTATCTTTGCTACCCTTACTGAATCCGGGTTCTCTCCACCGGTGTGATATGTAAAATTGTGCACATGTATACTCCTTCGAGACTTATTATAAGCAAAAAAGTCTATGTATTTAGTTCAAATTTCGGACTCAGTCATAAGCAAAAAAGTCCATATATTTAGTCCAAATTTAGACTAGACAAAATACGTGAACTTTTTTTTTACTTATAATTAAGTCAAGAGGGAGTACTCCTTTTCTCTAATACTCCTACTCATTGTTCCGCTTTGTGAGCAAAGGCCCAAAGAAAAGGGCTCAAGTTTAACGGCCAGTAACCTTTGTAGTAAGGGTGTTCATAAACCGATCCAATCCAATTCAAACCGCAGCTACCGAACCGAAAAACCAAAAACCGAATTAACCGCAAACCGAAAAAACCAAAAACCGCAAAAAACCGAAATTTTGGATTGGATTGGATCGGTTTTCGGATCCTTCTAATGGAACCAATCCAATCCAAACCGATCCAAAGTATTATTACATAACATAATATTATTCTTATAATTACCTTATTTTTAATATATTTTCTCACACATTATAAAATTTAATTTTTTAAATTAATCATGTATATTTTTATATAATATAGAATATTTTACTTTTTTAATATACATTTTTTTGGGTACATTTTTAAGCTTGCAAATAAATTATTTATTCTTATTTTTATAATTTTAAACATATTTTTCTTAATTTGTGGATCTATTCCTCTCTTTCCCATTTGATAATTCTCTTTCACATTAATACAATAATGTGTGATATATCAATATAGAAAAATAATGTGTGATATGGTCGTACCGCAAGCATTCCTAGGGCCAACGATTCCTTTTGATTATTTCATAGTTTCGTTTATAAGAAGCGAAAAAAAGCTGGTCGTTATTGCCCTACTGTTGGCTACTGCAATTAGTTTAATGTTATGAAATGTAAGTTATCGTTATTGTCGTAATTTCACCATTTGAAAAAATATAAACCAAGAGATTAGATTATAATTGAGAAACTGAAATCCAATTCAATCCAAACCGAAGTAAATCGGATCGGATCGGATTTGATTTTAAAATAAAACCGATTGGATGATTAGAGTAAAAACCGAAAGGATTGGATCGGATGATTTTTTCCCTTAAAACCGATCCAATCCAATCCGCGAACACCCTTACTTTGTAGAGTCCTGGCCCAAAGTCTCGGATGAGGCCTGTTTTCAGATCCTTCTTTTTCCTGTCTTGTGATTATTTAATAGAATAATTTAAATATATTTACTATAAATAATATTAAATATAGTACACCAAATGGGATATAAAAATTAATACATTAAAAATTAAACAGTAAAATGTGTTGATAAAAAATATTCAATCAATAAAATATTAACAATGAATTGTTAAATGGATTTAATCTGAATTCAGGTTAACCTATTTTTTTCCAATTTCAATCAGTTTTACACTTTTTTTATCAATTTAATTTCAAATATATAGTTAGATAAGATGCTATTGAGTCATGTGGCAGGTTTTATTTCTTTTTTTTAATGACAAAAGGGAAAACAAACCAGCCACTAAGGCTCTAAAAAAGGGGAACATACTCTCCTTTTATCAAAATCAATCAGCAACATAAGACTAGGAAAGGCAACATCAACAAGTTGCAAGGAAAAACTAATAGAGTGTGCTTTGGCAGCCAAAGCATCAGCACATCTATTAGCCTCTCGGAGGATGTGATTAAATTCAACATGCCAGCCAGGGAGATGGATAAATGAGAGCACCTCTTGGAGTAGAGGTTTGAAGTATTGGCTAGGAGTATGTCGAAGCCGAATCATCTTGAGAATGCTGAGGGAGTCAGTTTCAACACAACCTTTTTAGCAGCCATGTCACGGGCTACTTTCAAGCCTAGGATTAACCCCCAAAACTCAGCCACCAAAGCATTGCTAGGGGCCAATTTACACATGAATCATGTAACAAAGTCACCATTAGCATCCCTCATGATGCCGCCACAAGAAGCTTGGCCCCTCACAAAAGAACCATCAGTATTGAACTTGAAAGAGCCATCGGGTGGCCTAGTCCAGTGAGCATTAACAGCAGGCCTGTGACTTGCATGAGAAGCAAGAGGATTAGTAAGTTCTTTCTCAATCTGATGCACATGACTAAGGATACAGTTCAGCAGAACTTGTCCTAGATCACTGGATTTGGAAAAAACCAAAGAATTTCGATCCTTCCATAAGGTCCAAATAGCAACACCAAATACAAGAGGCCACTTCCAGGGGACATCTCCAATCATCTTTGAACTAAGGTTCCATTTAATCCACTCATAAAGGCCAAGGCTAAAGAACTTAGCCCAATTATCATTATCCATGGGAATTAATTGAGTCCAAAAATCCCTCGCATCATCACAATCTCTAAGCATATGAATGATGGACTCATTTTGCAAGTGGCATCTGGGACAAATAGGGTCAGCAGTCATGCATCTATGGACTCGAACTTCATTGGTTAGTAAGGAGCCATGAGACACTTTCCAAAGGAAGGCTCTTATTCTAGCAGGCCCTTTCCAACTCCAGACTTGCTTGAATAACGATTGAGATATAGTGCTATGTTGGTCTGTTTTTCTAATCAAAGCACAAGCTGATTTAATGCTAAACTAGCCATCACTTATGGGCTGCCAGTTAGGAATGTCACTTCTGCCATTAGATGGAGGCTTCACCTGCAAGATTAGATTACACACAGCATCAGGAATGTAGGCTCTAATCTTGCTCCAATCCCAATCATCACCAGAACAATAATGAAAAACTGAGAATTCTTTCTCAGTAATTGGAATTAAATTTGCAAGTTGTTCCTCTAAACTACCACAACTTGGAATCCACTATCTCTCCAAAACCTGGTCTCTTTCCTATCATTGATCGACCGACCAATGTTTTGTTTAACCTCTCCCCAAGCATTGGCCACAGCTTTCCAGATATTAGATGAAGCACTCGGTATAGTGACATTAGGAGTTGCTAGAGAACCACACTTGTACTTAGCTCTCATAATTTGGACCCAAAGTTTATCTTTATCAGCAACCAATTGCCAAGCCAGCTTATACATGTATGCTTTATTAAGCATTCTGAGTGATCTAAACCCAAGACCTCCCTCCTCCTTTGGGCAACAAATTTTCTCCCAGGACATGGTGTGACATTTTCTCTGCTCAGTGGATGAGCCCCAAATAAAGTTCCTACAAATTCTCTCGGCCTCTTCACACTCAGAAATTGGGATGTTTGTAGTTTGCATAACATAACCTGGTATGCAGGAGAGAGATGATTGAGCTAAGGTTACTCTACCTGCAAAAGAAAGATTGTTAGCCTTCCAGGTAGTTAACTTCTTTCGCTTCTTGTCAATAAGGAATCTAAAAGAGTCTTTTAAAGTCCTCTGGTGCAGCATAGGGGCACCAAGGTACAACCCAAGGTTATTGGTTTGCTCTATGCCAAGCTCCTGGCTGAGAGAGGAAGCATTCTCAGTGGAAATATTTCTGGAAAAGAACACTTTAGACTTGCTAAAGTTAATTTTTTGACCAGACTTATGGCAAAATGCATCAAGAACATTTCGAATCACACCCACTTGGTCACTAGTAGCCTCTGCAACCAGCACAAGGTCATCTGCAAAGCATATATGTGACAACTTGAGTCCTCTATTTCCAAAATTAAGTGGCTTCCAGCTACCTTCCTCAACTCTATCTTGGATACAATGGCCTAACCTCTCAATAGCTAAGACAAAAAGGTAGGGGGAGATAGGATCCCCTTGCCTTAGGCCTCAAGAAGAATTAAAGGATTAAGTCTTAACTCCATTCCAATTAATGCTAAGGGAGGCAGTAGAGATGCACCAATGGATCAGGTTCTTCAAATTGCTAGATAATTGTTGCATGGTAAGAGTTTCCATGACGAAACTCCACTCAATTCTGTCATAGGCCTTCTCAAGGTCTAGCTTTAAAATCATGTAACCCTTCTTACCTTTCATATTATTGAAGGGGTGAATAGATTCCTACAACACAAGAATATTATCAGTGGTACACCTACCTGGAACAAAACTGCTCTGGCTTCTGGAGACCACATAAGGCAGGATGGCTCTTAGTCTTTGGGCTGCAATCTTAGTCACTACTTTGTAAATGACATTACAAAGGGCAATTGGCCGAAGTTTATTCACCATATCAGGGTCCTTGCACTTGGGAATTAAGGTGATGAGAGTGTGATCCACATCCTTAATTCTGCAAGGGTCAACAAAACAGTCAAGCACAAATTGGTAAATAGATTGACCAATGAGATGCCATTGGCTTTTGAAGAACAAAAGGTGATAACCATCTGGACCAGGAGACTTATAGTTCTTCATGCTGAAGAGAGCCTCCTTAGTTTCTTCCATAGTGATGCTAGACTGAAGATACTGCATGTCTGCATCAGTTATATTTGGGAAGGAATTAACAGTGACAAATTCCAAATCAAACATACCAGGAGAGGTGTAGAGGCTGGAATAGAAATCAATAACATGCTGTTTGAGAAGAGTCTCATCATAAATCCACTGATCTTGGCTATCTTTGAGGGCAAAAATCTTGTTTCTTCTGGTTTTAATAAGAGCAGATTGATGAAAGTATCTAGAATTATTATCACCTTAGGTAATCCACTTACTCCGAGCTTGTTGGAACCCAGTAACTCTTTCCTGTTTGTTGATGGCTCTGTATTCCTCCCATAATGACTGTCTAAGCATTACAAGTCGTTCCACATGATTACTCATGAGAACTCTGTTTATTCCTTCCAGTCTTCTAATTATCCTCTCTTTTCTTCTAAAAATGTTTCCATAGACATACTTATTCCACCCCTTAAGATTGGAAGTAAGGCGGCTTATGTAATGAATCCAGGATGAAGTATGGTTCCAAGAGGTCCTCACTTGATTAGGAAAATCAAGATGGTCTAACCAAGACCCTAGGAACTTGAAATAGTTTCTTCCAGCTCTAGCAGCATTGTCACCTGGAGTTCTAATCCATAACCCACGGTGATCTGAATCCTAGAGAGGTAAGTGAGTTATGGAGCTGGAGTGGAACATATTAAGCCAATCTTCATTACAAATCACCCTATCCAATCTCTCCTTTAGAGTACCTCTGAGAAAAGTGAAGGAAGGCCCAGCAAAAGGGAGCTCGATGAGGCTGCAATCTGCAAAAGCCAATGCAGAGCTTTGATTCACAGCTCCACCTCCCTCCTTTTCCCACTCATACAACATGGTATTGAAATCCCCCGCAAGGCACCAAGGGTCTTTATGAGTTGCATTAAATTGTCGAAGCTCATTCCACACAATCTCTCTATACCCCGCATTGGGACTAGCATACACAACAGAGAAAAACCAGAATTTGCCATTAGCCGCATTGACTTGGAGGTGGATGCAATACCTTGAAGAGGATATCATTGAGATGTAGGGGCAATTGTTATTCCAGAGGCACCAAATGCCCCCTGAAAAGCCACAAGCTTCTACTCTAACACCATTACTAGTGCCAATTCTGTTGATCACATTGTCTGCCATAGTTCCACTGATTCTAGGTTCTAATATGGCCACAAAATTCAAGCGATAAATCTGCATACAATCTCGAATGTAATTGGGGAAGTCCCTGCCACCAACTCCCCTACAATTCCATATCATAGCATTCATTAAGAAAGGCTAGGATTGGTAGGCATTACTTGCCCAGGTTTATTCTTTGAAGAACTCGCACCCTGTCCTTCTCCTGTGTCTATGCTTCCTTTCTCAGAGGCAACTGAGGAGGCCATATTTTTCATCCTCATAGCTTCAACAAAGGCTAGAGTTTCACTATTAGGCAAGAAAACTTGTGTTGCTAGAGCATCTAGTGTCGAAGTTCCAGCAGAGGTTAGAGGGTTGGTATCACGCTTCAAAATGTGAATTTGTTCCATGGGAGCTTGATCCTTCTTCTTAGTAGGTTACTGGGGTTTCAAACTCCCTATCATCTTCTTAGCATACAATGTTGTTACACTCTGCTTACTTGCGAATTTCTTCATAGAGTGCCCGCTCTTATCTACCTTTATTTCCTTACCTTTTGGAGCCTTCTGAGGATTCTTACCCCCAGTATTGTTTCTCACCCATTTCACCAATTGGCTAGGGGTAGCATTCGCAACTCGTGGGCCAGAGTTGGTCATCTCAATGACTTTAGTCAACTCATGCTGACTTTGGGGATTGACTTCCTCAGATTGACTTGATTGCATCAGATTGGCAAATCGCGATCCACTAGGGGAGGAATCTTTGATAATAATTTTGTTTGATATGTTATCTACACGCAGATTCTTTGGCTCCACAATATTAGCCTTGTCCTTTTGTTTGTTCTGTGGCTTACGCTGCACCGTTGACCACGGTCCAAGCTCCCTTTTTTGAATTTTCGAGACTTCCGCGCTATGAGTAATAACTTCACGTGAAACTTGCATGTCATCATTATTACTAACCCTAATGGGTTCGGTCTCTTCCCTGTGCCCCGGCGCCGTCCTCACCGGCGGCTCGTGGTCCACCTTTTCCCCAAGGAAAGCTCTGCATTGATCTTGCTGGTGTCCATATTGCCGCATCGGAAGCATATTAGATGCAAGCCTTCGTATTCTAGGAAGAGTTTGCTGCCTCTGATAACAACATGAGATACTAAAGGTTGCTCCAAATCTATCTCAACACATATACGTGCAAATTTCCCTCGAGAATGAATAGATGTTAATCGATTTATTTTCAGCATTGTCCCCAGAATAGAACCTATCCTCACCAGGAATTCATCATTGTACAACTCGAAACCAAGCTTGGGATACGTATCCATACCGCCACCTTCTTCACTGCTGCTGCATTTTGTAAAAACATAGGCCGCCATCGTTGAACAATCAGGTAGTGATCGGCTATCATCCAGGGCCCCTCATAAAGCGCATATTTGTAGTCCGCCTCCATTGAGAAATGCACCAAAAAATACCCATCAACCATGTCTACAAGCTTGATGGTACCATGTTTGGTCCATCTTCGTTGAAGATAGTTATCCAGCATCTTATAATTAGCTTTCTTGCCAAGCAACTTCACTATTAACGTTTTCCTCCATGGTTGGGACCACTTCTCCCATTCCTCACAGATAATGGGATTTCAGGGCCATCTCCAATCTGCTTGATCACCTCAGGCTCCACCTTTTGTGTTACCATATCATTGTCCTCTCTTTTACCTTGATAGACTGCAACTTCCTCCCCAAAAAGTTTTAGAAGTTTCTCTTTGTAGGAACCTCCTTTGTTCTTATCGCCATTAGTTACATCATCTTCGTTTCATTTATCTCCCATTTTAATCTGGTTCCGGAGGAGGAGGTCCACTTCTTCTGTAGACTTCTCATGTAAAACCCTAGCAGAGCTCACCATTGAAGTAAAATTAACACACACTTAATCTATTTGTTTTCGTCCTCATCTTCATAATACAACTAGTGTTGATGGCAGGTTTTATTTCTCGCAACAAGGAAAGCATTTTACTTCAATAACACTCCCTCCGGTTGTTATTATAAGGAACAAAACCTTAATTCACACGTACTAAAGAAAATCAATGAAAATAGCTTTTTCTAATTAATACTCCTAAAGATTTAATTTTTTTTTTCCAAAAATATCTCTTTCATAAATCATCTCATTTGCATAAGAAATAAGTGTATCTCATTAATATAAGTCTCACTATATATATATATATAAGAAGGCTGTCTAGGGGCATATTTAGTATTTTCTCTACTTAATTGAGGGGCAAATATGTGAATGTATATTTATCTTATTTGTAGGCTATTTAATTAGGATCACTAATCAGTGAGTTTTTAATTGATACTACAACGTTTAGATTTTTAATATAAATAATTAATAATTAATATTGCAATCAAAACTGTAATATTAAAATGATAAGGTAATATAATAATTAAAAATTACTTGATATTAATCATAATTATTAATTAAATTTTTTAAATGATAATTTTAAATGTTAATTTTTTAATGATAATTATTAATTCCATATATAAAAAATGTTGAAGAAAAATAGATTATGATATATATTATTAAATATAATAGTTTTATAAAATATAAATATTTTTTTGACGAATTGATAAAATACAATTATATATATATATATATATATAAGTTTTGGGTGTTAATTATTTTTAATATGTAATTTTAATTTAATTTATCTTTATTTTTCAATTTTAATTTTAAATCTTTATTTCCTTTTTATGTTCATTTTTTATTTTAATTTCAAAATTGAATTTTTAAATTTTTATTAGGTTTTTATGTTCGTTTTTTATTTTAATTTTAATCTCATTTTTTATTTTTTATTTATTTTTATTTTCAATCTTTAAATTTTATTCTATTTTCAGATTTAATCTTTTATTTTCATTTTTGTATTTATTTAGTTCATTATACGTCCATTCTTTTTTTCAAATTGTTATATAAAATTTTTTAAAATAAATAAAATATTAATGTGATTTTGAGTTGTTTTTACTTCTCAATTTTAATTTTAATTTAATTTTATTTTATTCTCATTTTTTTCCAATTTTCATTTTTCAAATTTGATTTCCTTTAATTTTATTTATTTTGTTCATTAAGTTTTCAGATTGAAAAAAATATACAAGTGGGTGTCAAATGTTTAGTACAATTTTTTGGCTCAAATAAAGAACATACATATTTTCTACCATGTCTCTATGTGCTTTTCTTACTATAGCGTATATTAACTATTAATTTTTTTAACTATGACATGTATCAACTATTATTTTTAGGAGGAAAGGTGATTTCAAGAAGTAATATTAGTAAAAAAATTTATATTTCTAGATTGTCATTGACTTCATACGATAGTAGAATTCTTTTTTAAATCCCTCTGCAAAGAATTCTTTATTATTGTATCTTTTGCATTGATATTTAACAAAAGTCAGGTAAAATCACATAGACAAGTCTAAGTCTGTCTTCCACAACAAGTCTTTTCTCATTGCCAGTTGTATATTGTAATATCAAGATTAACTTTCTGTAGCAAATTGAATATACTTATTTGTCACAACGACAACCAAATCACAAACACCACCGTAAAAGTGGATTTATAAGGAATTGTTTAAAAAATTAAGATAGGTAAACTTCAAAAAATACATTGTGTATATAATCTTATTTTCCCACATTTGTAACAATTATTAGTTTCATGTATTTTTTGCACAACATAGACCAATTATGAACAACCATTTGCCAATTTTTTACAACCTCTGTGATGCAATGCACTGGAAAATAACTAATAAGCATAAACATGTGTTCAAATATAGTTTCCATGGTATTCAATTGTAACCTATGTTAAAAAAATATATTTTATTTACCATTAAATACTTTTTTTTTAATAAACAACTATTCACAACTTCCAACATTATTTTAAAATGCAAAATACAACAATGTCTCCCTAAATACTTTTTAAGTATCTATCATTATAAAAGCAAAATAAACAAAATACATGTGCATCGCACATGTCACATTCTAGTAAGGATATAAATGAAAATTAGACATTTAACGTATTTGAAAATTGATATTATTTCTTATAATCAGGGTTAAGAAAATGGATCATTTTATTTCTTATAAAAAAAGACCGGAGGGAGTAACTAGCAATTATTTTGTTTTGATGAGTGCTGGTAACATACTCTTCATTATACTCTCTCAGTGATTAGGTGAAATTCATGTGTTCTCACCACCTTAGAAATAGTACCCACATAATTTAGTAGATCTTACATGAATTTCAACCAATCACGATTTTCAAAATATATTTATAACTAATTTTGAGGAAATTAAATTTGAAATTTTAAAAAAGATATTAAAAACTTAAACCACTCTCAAAAGATTATAATTTAACTGAACATATAAAGATAAATTATAAAATAATTAAATTGATAATATAAGCAGTTGGCATTTAGTAAAAAATATAAGAAATGTTATAATAAAAAAAATGAAAAACAAATAATCTAAGAGTAACAAAACTTATTATTTAGGAAAAAAGGAGATAATTTTAACAAAAAAGTAAAATTTAAAAATGATTAATTTAATATTTTAGAAAAACATAAAAAAATAAAATATAAGCTGTGAAGACTCATGTCATTAAAAAAAAAGAATAAAATAAAATATTATTTCAATTTCAAAAATGAAAATTTTACTTTATTATATAAATACGATGTTACTAGTAGTTTTTTTTAAGGGGATGTTAGTCCTATTACTAGTAGTTAAAACGTCGTATTTATACAATTCTGTGAAAGTTATTAAACAAGTTTTATTAAATTTTCTTCTAATGAATCCAATGAACTGACTCTAAATTTTCTTCTATCTGTGGGCTCACTGAGTAAGGTTAGGTGGCAGTATCCTAGTGGTCCGTGGAAGGATTGTAATGAGAGGATATGAAGATATGATATGGAGCTGAAAGTGTTGCAACTTCAAACATCCGCCCTTGTCTGAAAGACACGGATGGAGTGATGAAGATCTCGTGTTGTGAGTTTGTGACTAGGAGGAGAGTGCATTAATCTAAATGGCTGCCGCGTGTTGCAACCTCGCAGATGCTTCTGTTTTCAAGAAACTCAATGAGCAACTCCTGTTGCAGCGCTACTTCAAAAGGCAAGTTCCCTCTTAAAGTTAAGTCAGCGAATGTGAATGAGAATTTGTTTTTGTTAACCGGGTTGAAGAGAACATGTTGGTTAATTTTCAGGTCCCATTTAGGTTCCAAATGGTCAACCTCCTGTAGTGTGGAAAAAGTCTTCCACAGGAGATATAGAGGACAGTTGCAAGTTCAAAGAAGGCATCAACACAGACATGTGCGTTGTGTAGTAGGAGCAGAATTGTCCTCTTCTAGCTTTCAAGATGTTGGAGAGAATATTTCAAAGAAAACCTTGATTTGGAGGGCAATCAAGTTGCCCATTTACTCTGTTGCTTTGGTCCCTCTCACTGTGAGCATAATCTGAACTATATATCCTTCAATATAGTTTGTTTAATTTAGTGTAGGTAACTAGCTAGGTTGCTGTCTGTTATAGGTTATAGTTTGCGAATTAGAACTTTTCATATATATTTTTCATTGGATTGCATGTCATTTTAAGCAATGCACCAGTCTTAATAGTTTTTGTTTTATATATATCATTGTTCTATATGTTTGAGAGAGTCTCTAATGTATTCCTTCCACAAATAGGTAGGCAGTGCAGCAGCTTATTTTCAGACTGGCATCTTCTCAGCTAAATGTTATTTTGTTCTCTTGGCTTCTTCAGTTCTTGTTATTACCTGGCTCAACTTAAGGTAAATTTCAATCCTGTTTGAGGGATTGAGTGAGTGAATGAAAAATAGAAGTATCTCACTTTGTATAAATTATTTTCTTAAATATAATGATAATGCACTCCAGTAACAACTCCTTCATCATTACAACTTTTTAACTAGTTTCTTATATGTGCCTATGGCAGCAATGATGTTTATGATTTTGACACCGGAGTTGACAAGAACAAAAAGGAATCAGTTGTCAACCTGGTTGGTAGGTTAGTTTCTCTCAGACTACTTGTCTTTGGTATTTGTCTATTTTCTTTTGCCTGTGTTTGAAATTAAAAAATAACTTAGCTTGTTTGTTCCACATGTTGAATTTGGAAAGCCGTACAGGAGTCTTTGTTGTTGCCTACTTATGCCTTGCTCTTGGCTTCGTTGGGCTGACTTGGGTTGCAGTTGAGGCTGGAAACGCGCGTTCAATATTGTTTCTTACTTGTGCTATTATTTGTGGATATGTATATCAGGTAAAAGTTTTTGCTAATATCAGAATATTCAGAGTCATGAGATGAATTAGCTTCCAAGTTCCCTGTTTGATCCATTGCTGTTGCAGTGTCCACCATTTCGTTTAAGCTACCAGGGGCTGGGAGAGCCCTTGTGCTTTGCAGCATTTGGTCCTTTTGCCACTAGTGCTTTTTATTTAGTACAAGGCAGTGCAAGGTTATCTCAATTACCTGATTACATAATCATAATATTTTATTTTTCATGGCTTGATTGCTGTTTCTGAATGCTTTTGGTAGTGTGTTGAACCATTTCCCCTTGAGTAGAACAGTTCTTTCAGCATCAATCCTTGTTGGCTTCACAACATCTCTTATCCTTTTCTGCAGTCATTTCCATCAGGTATACTCTTATTTCTGAATTCCAATTATGAGTAACTTCAAGTTGGTGACCTTTTTTATGCATAACACAGGTGGAAGGAGACAAAGAAGTTGGAAAAATATCACCTTTGGTAGATGCACTTTGTTCTATTGAACATTTTTCTTATCTATGTTGATGTGAACCTACCTATTATTTATTTCCCAATTTCTCTTTCAGGTTAGACTTGGGACTGAAAAAGGCGCAGAGGTAGTGAAAGTGGCAGTCTTGATGCTCTATGCTCTTTTGGTTGCTTTTGGTCTAAGCAAGGCACTTCCTCTCACTTGTATTGTATGTACTTTTATACGCATAACCAGCTTTATGCATCTCACTTCTGTTTTCTTCCCTTCTTTGCTGGTATAGTTGCTATTCTGGACCATGTACTTATGATTTATTCTTTTGGTTATGAATGTGATTGTTCTAGCTCCTTTGTGCATTGACATTACCGGTGGGAAACCTGGTAGTTAGATTTGTCCAAGACAATCACAAGGCAAGCGAAAAACTATTGATGAGTCTTTGTTACTCTAGTATATTTCCTAAAAATTTTCTATTAAACATTAGGTTGTATTCTTGCAGGACAAAAACAAGATTTTCATGGCTAAGTACTTCTGTGTGAGGTTGCATGCTTTGTTTGGTGCTGCACTGGCTTTTGGACTGGTATTGGCTAGAATAGTTAATACAACGTTTGCATCAAGGCCACTACTCAGTTGAATATTGAAGATAGGATTGCTTTAAAAGGAAATTATATGATGAAGTGAGAATTTTGCTCAAGAGGATTAAGGATGCAAGCACTTCATCTGCACAGCCTTTTGAAACAGTTTTCATTCTCTTCCCCTTCTGTGGCTAAACAAGCTTGAAGAAGCTGTTGGATTGTGATCAAACTAGAATGGTGTGCATCAAGCTTACTGCATTAATCAGAACAGATCAGGGGATGGTTCCACTACCTAGGCGCCTCACTTTAACTTTTTCATTGACAGTGCACAGTTGATTAATAGCAGGGCAACATTTGCTGATAGAAATCTGAAGAAAAAAAAATAAAATCAGACCACTTGCTAATTATAAGAAAATCTGCTGTACTTTTATATTTCCCTAGAAACATTACAAATTTTCAGTGGAAATTGGATTTACCATTTTGGTGTAAGCTTTTAAATGGAGCTGGCCGAGAGCACCGGTGGCGAAGAAAAATGGAACATATAGTGTAGTTAAAATTTTGGCGGGAAAATATTTATTGACAGAAAAGTGAATGAATGAGTTTTTGCCACACGTCCTTAGTGTAGTTAAGTTTCTTAAATAGGTGATAGATTTGACAAGGCAACAAGGATCGCAATGGATATGATATTATATTATTTCCACGTTTCGAAAATAAACATTCTTACATAGACCTATTGAAAATCTTCTATTATATTAGTCATTTTGAATTGATCAATTTAATTCCTAAAATTATCTGGCAAAGACTAATGCGATCGATTGTCTTTGAAATCCAAGTATGTGCACTGTTCACCTTTTCTCTATCTCTTCCAAATATTGACGTGAGTGTCAGAGTAACTTTTCACCGCACATGGCAGATCCAGCCACCACTGAGGATTGGAGAAGAACATCTTTCGAAGGTGCATAGAGAAGAACATCCTGTTTTTTTTTTTTTTTTGAAAGGCCAGATATATTAAATTGGGGTCCTAGGGATACTCCAACTCCATGAACTCTTTACAGAAATAATCGTACAGCTAAATGGTCAAACTCACCGGCAGCATAAGAAGACCAAAAAGAACTAAAATAAAACTAGTGTCTAACAATACAACTTATGGGCTCAACATATCACTGTAGTACTGACATGGTGGGGACTTGCCCCTTGCCAACCGTTTATTATGATGATGAATAGTACTACTATATTCTTATTTAACTGATGGATTATGTTATCATTGTACATTAATTCCCTTTTTAACTGACAATTTATTCTTCTTAACAGATAATTTATTTTTTCAATAAACATTAAATCTAATTATAATTTCTTAGAAATAATTTATTTTGTTTTTATTTTTGTCAGCTGCAACAATTTGAAAAACCCGAGCAACTTCCCCCGCTCTTCTTCTTCTTTCGGTTCCATGTTTCTCTCGTTTGAAAATTTCTCTATTACTTACTGGGAGTCCCAGAAAATCCCGTTACGTCTTAAGGATTTTCGCATTACCTCAACCAAAATGAAGGATTTACTCATCATCTTCATTCGAATCGTGGGGTTAGGGTTTATGGCACCACCTTCACAGCCTTCAATCATTCATTCTATATTTTCCTTTATTCACCACCGCGCGCCCTCTGTTTGTTGAGTAATAATCCTTCATCGGTGCATCATCAACGAGAAAACGTGGTACCTCAGCATTCTGTGGAGGCACCCAGGCACAGACCCCAACCATATGGTTCGATACCTGCGCAATGGCGACTGCAATTGCACAACAGAACAGGGTACGCATATTTATTTTTCTCAGAATCAAGGTGTTTCCACCCTACCTGTGCTTGCGGCTCGTGTTTATTTTTATGCAACGTGAAGTTATTTTTCCTTTTTATTTTGCTATGAAGTTTATTTTCTCTGTGATAAAGAATCGGTAAATCATTTTGTGAAATGTTTGTGTGCTTGTGTGTGGGAGCGATAGAAAAGTGAAAAAAGATGGCTGTGTCCTAGCATTTCTCTATTCTATTTGATGTACTATGAAATTTCTATATAATTAGCCTCATGACTTTGGGTATGCAATATGCATATTTTAAGAACTCTTGGCATACATATGTATGAGTCCTTTTTTTTTTTCACGATTTGTATGAGTACTGTCCCCCCCCCCCCGGAAAAAAAACAACAATTGGGAGATTTATGAAAATGTGTATATGAAATAGATGGGTGAAATAAGTGTAACTGGATACTTTCGAGCTAAATAATTTTGTTGCCTACTGCGACTATATGTCAATTTATTGAAAGTCTATTACATTTAATGAATTTGTCATTTGCTATGCTTTTTAGACTTATGAATCCTTTTTAAAAGAACAAAATAGTCTATTTTCTTGGTCCTAATTATAAGAAATAATATCAATTTTTAAATATGTTTAATTTTTATCTATACTCTTATTTATAGTGAGACTTATATTAATGAGATACATTTATTTCCTATGCAAGTGGTTTAGTTCATAAAAGGGAAATTCTTGGAAAAAAGTTAAATTTTTAGAAGTATTAATTAAAAAAAACTATTTTTAATGTTTTTCTAATTTGTGAGAACTAGGGTTTTATTACTTATAATAAAGATCAGAGGGACATTTTTTTTGACAAGATCAGAAGGATATAACATTGTATTCAGTGGATTTTCATTGTATGATACTAATCGTTGTCTGTTTTATTTTTTTTTAATGAAAAGCCGCATTTATTTTAAAATATTACTTTTAAAAAGTTTTAAGGCATTTGTTTAAGGTTTTCAAAAAACGGAATTTAAAAAAAAAAAAATCTAATTACTTTGAGATACTAAGTAGCTTATGGAAAAAAGATGTAATTATAACTACATTTTAAAATAAAAGTTATTTAATAATTGTAAATAAATGAAAAATAGATTTTACTTTATATAAAATTGCTAAAAAAATAAATCAAATTTTTACACAATCTTAAAATACTTTTTTTCAAAAGCTCAAACATATATTACCCCATATTTATGTTTATGATATTAACCCATGAAACATTATTTTTCAATTTGTCTCAAATATTCGTTTAAAAAATTTGAGATATATGGGATTTTTGAGTAATTATATGTATTTCAGTTTTTTTAAAGCATCAAGTCTCACCGCCTAAACGATGGGAAAAAAAAAATTTAAAATCGAATAATTATCTAAATATTTTTAACTTGGTTTATTCTATTAACAGTGATATTGATTATTTTTAGCGTTCATTTATTTTTTGATCAATTTATTATTTAACTAACAAATTATTTTATCAATATACATTAACTTATTATTTAACTGATAAATTAACAGGTAATGCAATGAAGGATTCTTCTACGCAGGAAATAGATATTTTATTTATCCTTGAACTTTTTTCTTATTATTGGTATAGGTTCATAAATTACTGTGAAGGATTCTTGCTTTGGTTTTGCCCCTAGTAGGAAAGTTCTTATATCAGTTCACTAAAAATATAGCATATAGCATAGTATAATCATACTTGTTAAAAAATTATATTTAAATTATTATATGAAAAATATATGTCAGATCTTTAACCATTAGAGTATTACTCTCAAAGCACTTAATTCTTTTTGTGTAGCATGTTATGCGTGTTATCATCGATTCATTATTAACATTTTCTTTTTGTGACATGACTATAGGTTGAATTAAACTGAAAGTATTGAACATGATTGTATCTAAAATATGGTTCTGTATAGCATTTCTTTGTTATTGTGAATATGCTAAGAAACTGCACTAATTTTTAAAAAAGTACGGTTCTATAATTTTTAATTTCAGTCATTATGCAATTATTGATTTACTATTTAAAATGTTGTGTTATTATGCAAGACCGTATGAATAAGTATATGTGCTAAATGAGGTAGTGAAGAGCAAAAATAGGGTCCTTTTGACCGGTTCTCCTTACTCTTCATTCTTCAAGCTAAGCGCTAACTTAAAATTCCTTTCAATTTATCTGACATCCGTATTACCTGAGTTTCTGATTTCCCTTTTCTGTGTCTTGCAATGTTCTTCAGATAGGGGAAAGAGGAAAGAGGGGGAGAGAAAATTATATATACATATTAAAGAAAAGGAACATACGTATATAACGTAAAACATAAGAATAAGAAAGTGTAACATATAAAAGCATAAAAATGTGGGTGTTCTATATGTTCTCATTACCAATGACTATTGGCATGGTGATTTTTACATTGAGATATTTCTCCGGACCCGATGTGCCCAAATATGTGTTCTTCACTGTTGCATATACCTGGTTCTGCTCCATCTCCATCATCATCCTCGTCCCTGCTGACATATGGACGGTATTTGCATCTTTTTGGTATTCTGCGTTGGTTCATTTTGGAAAATAAACCGGGTCTATTATTTACATTGCAGTTGAACTGCATTAAGTTTAATAAAATACCATTTTCAGTTATTAATATTTCTGTGTTGTTTCATATGCCATGAGACAAGGAAAAAAGTTAACATTCATGAGATGATGAGTTTCCAGTGGAGTATATGTTATTCATAAAGTTTGCTCTCTTAAGAGAGTCAAATAAACAAATAGAGAGAAGTTAGGAAGTTTATTGCCTTTATCAACGGCTATTGTTTTTCCTGTTTGATTGATTGCAACTTAGTTAAGTCATTTCCATTCATTGTGTAGACACTAAATGGTGATGAGAATGCAGTCATTTCCTTCTTATGGAGTTTGTCATATTGGAGTACCTTCTTGCTTACATGGTAAGCTGCTTCCCTTCTATACAACCCTGAATAATCTTGTCATCAACAGATACCTTCGACCCTGTTGACCAATTCCTCTGAAATTTACTAGTTCTATGCGATATTTGATATATATGCTTCCATAAATTCTTCTATACATATTCAAATTGTTTTTAAGCCACCCTTAATTATCCCTTGATATTTATTCCATGTTAAATATACATACACAGTTACACAGTCGCAAAGAGAAAAACAGGAAGCAGCAGCTAGAAGACTTTTAAGCATCTAGAATACTTCCACTACTTTTGTTATTGACTGTATTTCAATGTTTTCATAAATTATCCTAACTTATATGAAGTCATGTACGTTATTGATGTGATCTGTTATTCTTTGCCCTTTACTTATGCTATACCCCTGGTGGGAATCAATTAGGATATTTATGGCAGCTAGATTAATAGAAAAACACACTCATAGTTTTGTATCAAATTATTTCTCTAAACAGGTCTGTGGTTCCCACTATTCAGGGTTATGAAGATGCTGGAGATTTTACGGTGAAAGCGAGATTGAGGACCAGCTTACATGGAAACCTTGTTTTCTATCTGTGCCTTGGTTCTGTAGCACTATTCGGTTTGATATTACTGATTTCTTTAAACAAATTCTGGTTTGCTTCTTTCTTTCTTTTAGCTTTGTTATTGTTTCCCATTTATTTACTTGAATCATTGAATGAATGTGATCCCTTTTGTTATCTGCTGACTGGTTTAACAATTCACTTTTTTAATTGCTGAGTTCCACAGTTCCTGTACACTGCCATATTTTTCAAATATTTGCAAGCTAACCCACCCTCTCTAAATGTATGGTTAATAATTTGCAGGAGTGGTAGTGTTATGGGTTTTGCCATGGCTTGCTCCAATACATTTGGACTGGTTACCGGTGCATTTCTACTTGGATTTGGTTTGAGTGAAATTCCAAAGGGCATTTGGTTAAATGCAGATTGGGCCATTCAGCAAAAAATTCTTTCCCACAAAGTTGCAAAAATGGCCGTCAAATTAGATGACGCTCATCAAGATTTTTCAAATGCTATTGTTGTAAGTTAGTCATACCATTGGCCTATCATGGTTTCATAAAACTATGGATATGGTTTTCGCTATTCTTCCATCTGGATATATTAATTCACTTTTCCTATATTCTACTGGCTATCTCACCCGTGTACTGAGATTTTATGAATGATTTTATTCTGAAATTTGGTGTACATATTAGTAGATAGATCATATAAAATCTGCATTTTAATGATAAAAAAGGAATACTTTCTTTTATTCCTTTATTCTTTGCAGATATGATTTTTGACGGTGTGCCATTGTCAGATCACACAGGCAACATCAAAGCAAATGTCCAAGCGGGATTCTTTGAGACCCTACATGAATATAATTGACAAAATGTTGCTTCAGATGGTAAAGTCTATTAGTTCATCATATATTCAGGTGTTTAGATTCTAAATGTTCTATCGCTAGGTGTTTATGTAACATTGGTTTTTCTAGTTGAAGGAAGACCCCTCCTTCAAACCACAGGGTGGGAGACTAGGAGAAAGTGACATGGATTATGATACAGATGAGAAATCAATGGCAGCACTAAGACGTCGTCTTAGAAGAGCTCGCGAGCAGTATTATCGATATAGAAGGTAGGCACTGATCTATTTCTTATAGAAGTTGGTGCAGGGCGGTTCTTTTAGGAGTATTTGTTGACATTTTGATATGGTTGGGAAAATAGTGGTTAATGAGTTAGCCTTTTGTAAATATTATGTGCCTATGGCGTATATGTACACTGTATATTGTTCGGGGAAAACTACAAATTTTATGCAGTGAGTTGATTTCAAACTTCATTTTCTTTTTCTTTGTTTTGTTTTCTTGACAGAGATGCCTTGCTATTTCATCTTTTACCTGAAGTGCGTTTGATAGCTTTCTGACATGCCATTGTGTCACGACATACCATAATACTTCACCTTGTTACTCTTGTTTTTACTATATACAAATTCTCTTCAAGTGCTAAATATATTTTCTTAATTATTATGATTAATATTAGTATTATTATTACTTGCAGTGAATATACAAAATTTGTCCTAGAAGCCCTTGAGCTGGAGGATACCATAAAGAACTATGAGCGTCGTGATGCTACAAGATGGTTTGCTCCTAACCTACACTTCTTTTTCTCAGTGTCATATCTGTCTATAGTATAGTCTATCCTCCCATTTTTTTAACAGTGGGCAACTTCTTTTCACATCTTTGTTTGCATGGGAGGGAAGGGTCCAATATTCCTGATAGATTGCTGTTGTACCAATTTTATATGGATTTTAGCCCCAAATGCATTGGTTTAGGGAAAAGTGAAATTTAAATTTAGAGAAAAATCATTGGTTTAGAGAAAGTGCTCAAATATAACCTTCATTTTATCATCGTCTACAATCTGGAGAAAAATTCATTGGTTTATTTAGAAAGGTAAACACGTCTAAAATATTGACGTTAGCAGTAAGCATATTATGATAAGAGATTATTACATGTTTCCAGTAGTTTATTCCTTGATTTAAATAAAATAATAGACAAATATCTGAGACAAAAGGCTTTCCGTGAAAGATATATTTTCTTTAAAACTATGATGTTTCGAGGTTCCTCTAGCTAACACACTTGAAGGTGATATAGGAAGAGAAAATATGTGCTCTTTATTTGGGATATATTCTTTCCATAAGATCCTAATTAGAGTCTACCAATTAGGTTGTCAGTGTTCAAGTGTTATATTTTTGAAGTAATACATTGTCATTATTTAAATATGTTTTATTCCATTCTTTCTTGCAGGAAATATATTTCATGCTTGAGGCCTGAACGCATAGGCAAAGTAGGTGCACTTTTGGATACAATTGGTACTCACCACATATTAAATTTATGAACTTTTTAGATTATTTTCTCAATAGAAAACAAAATAGAATGCACTTTTGAAATATATAAAAATAAGAATAATTTGATTAATTATCTACTTATTATTTAATTTTTATAAAATTTGACGCAAATAATTAAAGTAATAAATAGATATAATTCAATGCTTAACATTCTATCTAAAGTTATCAGTGGTTTACAACTTTTTTAAGTGTTACGCCGGTATAAGTTGATCTCTCCTCATTACACACGCATAATGTAATAAATTAACATAAAATATGAAATATTCAGTTTGGTAAAATTTTAAATTAACATAAAAGATCATATTATATGTCTTACAGGATAGAAAAATATAATTTTAAAAGTTGAATTGACAAATAAATAAGATTATGCAAATATTATCATTGGATAGTAACTTAAATACAAATTAAAATATAATAATATCATAAAGAATTTGTAGTGTATTTCATAGTAGATAAAGTGGGGTAGTGGTAATTGGCACAACAGGTGGCTCTTGTCCTAGGTTCAAATCCCGAAAATTATAACTTATTAAATTTTTATAAAAAGAGCTTGAACCGGTGCAAGTCATGACTCATGATTGTAATTTTGTATGATAATCTAGAATTTATAAATCATCACCATTAATCATCATTAGAAAGTCATTTTCTCTAACAAAATTAATTGTGGTTATTTTTTTTTCTTCCCCTTTTTATCTACTAAAATAGAACAATTATATATGGCTGAAATGTTGATTTATCAGAGTTTCTATGGCGATGTATATTAAGGAAACAGCTTGAGAAATCATTGGCCGTTATATTGGGCTGCATGTCAGTTGCAATTCTATTAGCAGAGGCTACCATACTACCCAATGGGGTTGATTTATCCCTTTTCTCTATCCTAATACACGCTGCAGGACAGCAAGAAGTTCTTGTGCAGGTGATATTTGTAGACCTGTTCCAAAGTAGTCACTTTCTTTGAAGAAGTTTTTTTTTCTTTTTTCTTATTTTCTTTCTGTTAAGGCTATATGATTTTCTTAAATCTCTTAATTATGGTTAATTCCATCTTAGTGATTGATACCAGAAGTTCAGGACTGACCTTCAATTTAATACACAGCAATTAACATCATTAAGAACTAATTTTGGGGAAGTGCGGTTAGTAAGAAACCAGAAAATTTGAAGTTGAAAGAGATGGAACGAATTAACTAACATCAATTGTTTTTGTGCAAGACAAAAGTCATAGATAAGTCCATTCTGATGCCAATAAAACCTAAAGTGGGTCAGAGACGGCTGCTTCCACTGCATTTTTGTGAGTTCAAATTATTGATATTGATTGCAGAGGGGAACAATTTTGATTTGTATAAGCCTGCTTAGTAGTAATTAGCCAGTAAAACCACTTGCAGCGCAGATAGGTAGGACAACTCCAATGAGAAAGATGAAATATGCCTAAAAAGTCAATTTTCTATTTTCTTTTGAGCGTGGGCTTTAGGCAACTAGTTGCAATTTATTTTTGCTCATACATGAAATTATTATTTTACTCTTTGTTCATCTTTTTGAAAACTGATTGTTGGGTTCTTTTCCCAGTTAGCTGCTTTCATCCCATTGATGTATATGTGTGTTTGTACATATTACTCCTTGTTTAAAATGGGAATGTTGATGTTTTACTCACTGACACCAAGACAAACAAGCTCAGTAAGCTTGCTTATGATATGCTCGTGAGTTTTTCACCTTTTTTATATTACATATATTTTTAGTCATCGGGTGTGGTATAGTTATTCTAAAATACTTCCTTATGCATTTCACTTCTTGCAGGATGGTGGCAAGATATGCCGCACCCATTTCATACAACTTTCTCAATCTCATTAATCTTGGTGGGGATGCAAAAACCATTTTTGAAAAAGTATTTTACTATTGTCTCCAGCTTAATTTATTATGCTACAGTTATGTTGTCATTGATCAATGGTGTTCCTAGATAGTCTATATGGCTATTATTATTAAATGAATTAATGTGCATAATAATAATTGTAAGATGTGAGCCTTTGTTTCATGCTTCATATAATTCTTATTCTTGATAAGAGAATTTTTTTTTATAAAAAGTGATTTATATTTTCAAAGCCATGTGCTTCCAAGGATTGTCTCTATCTATAACTTTCCATTTATTTCTGCTCTCAACTCCCTAATTAAAACTTTATCACGGTCTCTTAGATATGTTTAGTAAGCAATATAAGGCAAACAGCCATATGCTTATCATCTAATAACTATATAGATTAATGCAAAAATATGAATATAATTGACATATTCCAAGAGAAAATATGTAATCCTCTGTCTCAAAGATTGGTATTTACTCCAGTGTGTAAAATTTTTGTGCAGAAAATGGGAAACATTGATGATGCTGTTCCTTTTTTTGGGAAAGGATTTAACAAAATTTACCCTGTTATCATGGTTATATACACTTCACTAATAGCAGGCAATTTCTTTAACCGGGTCATCAACTATTGTGGGAACTGGAAAATATTCAAGTTTAGTGATGATGCAGAAGATATGGATGGATTTGACCCATCCGGAGTACTAATCTTGCAGAAAGGTGAGTTCAAGCCTTTTAGTTATTATTATTATTTTTAATATTTAATGCCCATTTTTTTGGGTACAGAACAATTGACATTTTGTCATGCAGCTACTATTTGTCTGACAGTCCGCACCATATAGTGGAATCTCCTTATAAAACAATAAGGTTTAGTGAGTAAACGAAACCATATGAAACAATTTTATTTCCAAAATAAAGCAATTGACAAATTATTCTTGTAATTGATATTTAAAATATATAAGATGTAGACACCTCTGTAGAACTGGGCTTCATCCTTATACAATTTCGGAGAACCACACCCTTTTACTGTCATTTGGGATCCTTATCATCCTTTTCTTAGGTGGATGCATCCATGACGACCTAATTTATTAACTTAATTTTTTTTCCTCAGAGCGTTCTCTTCTTCAGCAAGGGCACAAAGTTGGCGAACTTGTTTTCCCTTTAGCAAGGAGTTTCAGCATGAGTATGGATGTTGAGTCCGCCAGCAAGACCAAGGTACACATCCAAGGCCACTGGGATTTTGTCATTTTTCTTTTTCAAATCTTAGAAAGCCAACCAAAAGGTAATAACTCTTTGAACATAGATTTGGAGAAATAGCCTGACACTGTCTCAAGGCTAGTTTTTATGATACTCTCACAGGCTGAGGCTCTGGATGAGAGTGCCAGCAGCAGACACAACAATACAGACATGATTGAGGCAAAAATTGAAGGAACTGAGAGTGACATGAGCAGAAATATTGGTAGCAGAAAGTATGCAGCCTTGAGGACAAACCTGAATGAAGAGGTGTCCAGTAAAGACTTGACCCAGGGAGGAGTTTCTTCCTCCTTGACAAGTGATGTTAGTGACTCTCATGAGGACATTGGTTCAGCACCATCATCTGCATTAGCCTCAAAATGGGAATCAATGATGCATGGATTTAGAAGTATAAGATCTAACATTGACTCCAAGAGATTCCTTCCTCTTAGTAATGCTCAGACATCCACTCTAAACTCACACTCTTCATTTGAATCCCTTGATGAAATATTTGAGAGATTGAAACGTCCACCTTCAGAAAACAGAGATTCTGGTGACTAAAATATTCATGGAATGGAGTGGACTTCGGGAAATGGCGTTTGCAAGATAAACTGTATCATTTCTAACCAATTAGGAGAAGTTGTAGTGGGGAAAGAAGGCTATGACTATGAGGATAACTATATATCAACAGAGCTCAGATTGTGATGTTCATCAAGTAAAATCTCGTATTTGTTAGTTCTGCAAAAACAAAATGCAGTAGAATGTGGAGACATAGTTTGCAAGAGTGCTATAGGAATATTTCAAACATGTAATTAGTAACTCTGTGTAAGCAGCCAATCTGCTTCCAAATTTTGTTTATTATATGATATGAAAAAGAGTTGCTTGTACAACTTACTAGAGATAACGCACATTTTTTTACGGAAACAAAGCTACTGCATTTTATTAATAACGAAAGATTCAATACATGTTTTTTTTTTTGAAAAGCAAAAGATTCTATATATATATATAAGGGAGTACTAGGGTACCTCAATCCATTACAAAAGATCAAAACTGGGAGTACAAGTATGCTACCCTAAAAAACCACCAGTCAATACATCACAAAATCCCCCAAAATCTAGCTCCTACCCATACAATCTATGGGATCTGCAAACCATTCATAATAGAGACACAGCCCCGACTTTCCCCTCGCTAGGAGCCACCTCCAAGCCAATGATAAGATCATGTCCACCGTATGTGTGAAACTAGGCTCCCTACCTGAGAAGATATTGAAGTGGCACAGAGAGTCACAAGAAGGGAGGTTGAATTGTGACCCTTTGAAAATTTCCAACCTTAAACTTTGAGGACATCCTCTCAAGTTGATACTTGGAGATGAGCCAGTTAGCATAAAATAGTTTTAATGAACATTCTCTTAGATGAGTATGTTTTATTCAACACTTTTAATTAATGTCCTCTTAGATGAGTAGGTTCTATGTAGAATGAGTCTTATGCAGTGTTGTGTAGAGTGAACCCCCTCTAGTCAATTTCTTCATGTTGGGTTAAAATGGTTTTACAAAACATTCTCTACTTGAGTAGGTTCCATGCAGTGAACTTACTCTAGTTTAGTATGATGCGTGTAAATGTGAGTATGTTCTGTTTTAAGCACAAGTCAGTGTGAGGTTTAGAGGATGATGCAGTATGAGCAAAATGTAAAGTATGTAGAGATCAGGGACGAGAGTATTATACAGTGTATTTTTATAGTGATTCACCCAACAACCATGGGCTACATCCATTTCTCACCTCCTATGAGATTTCTCCACTATTTCTCAAATAGTACAAGTATTCTTTCTTCAAGCCTCTTCAGGCTCTACATCAAGTATTCTTTCTTCAAGCCTCTCCAAGCTCTACATCAACACATTTCTACCCACTGTTTCCTCACCAACACTCATCAACATTCACCTACCCTAGGTAGCTTAGTAGGAAGAACAAGGTACAAAGGTAGTAATTAAAGGGGTTTGAGATCTGTTACAGCTTGAATACACTTATATAAGTGGATATGAAACAAGCTAAACACACTCTCTTAGATATCCCAAGATGTTAAGCTCATATGAACAAGAGTGTGGAAGAGGAAACTAAAGGAGAGCAATAGTTGTTCTTGATAAGGCTCATGTTTATCTCTTTTCCTCTTTGATTCTTGATACTTTTCAGCTGCTAGACACTCCTAGAGTGGATGAACTTTGAAGAACAAGGCTGAAATTGCTTCTGCAGTAACCTCCTCTTGTAGGAGGATAGTCATGAGAAGGGAGGATGATGAGGATGATGCAAAATCTGTTTATGTGCAGTAAAAACCCACTCTATCATGTTCTCCAGCTGCATTTTGTGTTTAAATAGAGGTTCAATGATGATATAGCCGTTGCTACAGTGTTTGACACTTTTCCCACTTGATTTGACACTTTTCTGCTGTACTTTTGTGCTTTTCTGCAAGTTGTCACGTCAGCGAACCTACTCGGAACATTCTCATCTCAGCAGAACCTTCTCATTTGTAGTAACAGCAGAAACTTCATCTTGCAATCAGTGAATATCCTTCTCATAAATGTCTTGGTGTGCTAATTTAATGCATGCTCTTGATGTATTTAATTTGTCTTCCTGTTTTTGAAACTGTTTGTGCTGCACACGAGAGTAGGTTTATCAAACTTACTCAGGATGAGTAAGTTTACACAAACTTTTACTTAATCACTGAAGCTTGGATTTTCTTGTTCTTTTAATGTCTTCTAAGCTTTATGACATGTTCTTCTCTTCTTTCTTGTAAGCCTTGAACAAAATCTTCTTTGCATTTGCTAATAGTATATCCTTAAAGCATCTCAACGCAAACTTAATAAGAGTTATGTCGTGTCATATGACTTAGTCTTTTGTCTTCTTTTCTGACTTGACTCTTCTTGGCTACAATCCACTTTTACCTATAGGTTCTGTGATCCTTATGTGAGTCTTCTCTCATGATCTTGTGAACCCTTTCTTTATGCGGATTCTTCTTCCATGAACCTTCTCCTATGAACATTCTCTTCTTGATGATAACTTACTCTTCTTACAGTGAACCTTTTATACTTGCTGTGAAACTTCTAGTGATGTGATCGAGTAAAACTCCTGATGGTAGCTTTCTCATTCTCTCAGTTAATCTTCTCATGGTTCTGCAGTAGTCTTCTAATGTCTTCATGAAGTTTGTGATACTACTATTGTAAACCTCTTATGCTACTCTGGTTCTTCATTTGTTGAGTATAGATAACATGCACTTGATGACTTGAGTGCCTTCTAGCTTGTCCACGTATAGGATATATGTTCTTTCAACATAATCAAGTACAAATATTAGTAGATCACCATTCAGAAGACTTAATATTTAGTTCATAAGGTTTGTTGTCATTAAAACCACATATCAAAAAGGATTTGAACTCAACAGATATAACCATTTCGCTCATCCCAAAGGACCCACAGAACTGTGTGCCAAACCAGTGCAAGGCCTCTTCTGCAAGTAGCCCGGTCACTAAGGGCACAAAACATCAAAAACATGTCAAAAAGATCCCGTGGAAAGGGCATCACAAATCCCAACCACCTGAGGATGGCATACCATACTCTGGAGGAGAATTAACATCTCATAAATAAGTGAACACCCGACTCCAGATCAGCATCACAAAAGACACACCTAGATGCCTTAAGGTTGGTAATAACTCTCAATTAATTATGTGACAATCATTATTACCAAATCTCAATTAATTATGGTAACACAAATTAAAAATATATTCTTTTAATGATTTACATGTTTTCAATGAGTATATCAATCAATAATAATTAACCATATCAATCACCATGTACTTTTGTAGTTCAAATTCAAATTCAAATTCAAATTTAAAATTAAATTAAATTATTTATAGGGCATCCAAACTTTTTCTCTAATACATTTTCTTACATGCTCTCCCAATTTGTTATTATCGTGACCCTTTTTCACTTTCTCTCTCGACTCATCAACTCTTTTTTTTCCTTTCATGTATGTTTTTTTTTCTTATTTCTTCTTTTTCGTTCTTTTTTATTTTTTTCATTTCTCATATATACTTTTCTTTTTCAGTCTTATACTCTATTGCAGATATTACTCAAGATTTTTTTTATAAGAAACGTAAAATTACTCAAGACTATTTCTTATTATATTATAAATAAATCTTTGCTATTTTTTTCTATTTTTTAAAAAATATTTTTGGTTATTCATATTGCTTAAATGACTCGATAATTTTCAAATCTCATCCATGCATCGCACGGGTTAATAAACTAGTTTTGTTTTATTTTCCACTTTTGTTTGACATATCGTCTTATTGTTATCCACAAGAGATAAATGATTTTATGGTGGTCTTGGCCTTTTAGCCCCTTTAATATTAAAAAAAAAACTCACCACATAGATTAAAAATTTAATAATTTTTTTTACAATTCATATTCTAAAATGCACTTCTTATTGAGTTAAAAAAAATGCACTTCTTATTTTATAACACTTAAAGTCCTTACCTTTTTTTAAGAGAAAATTGTACTCTTGTTCCTAAGAGAAATTTAAATTACCCTCTATTTGTTTGATTTAAAATCTATGCTATCTTTTCATCTTAAATAAATATGTATTGTATTTTAATTCATTTTGGTATAATTAGGCTTCTTATGGATATTTATTCTCTATTTTTTTTTTGTGAGCACTATTTTTCATTCTCAGTATCAATAGCATATAATTTTGAATCTATACTATTAATAATGAAAAAATAAAAAACATATTTTAGTAAAATTTTAAAGTCGATAGAGTGGGTATTTGAAACTTCATTTTATTTTAATAATTCACAAAATTAATAATAAAGTGTTTAGAATCAAATATTACTGATATAAAAGTTGTAAAGAAAAAATGTTACTTAAATGATTGTTCATATATCGTTCACCATCATTAAAAAGTTTATTTTTCACCAAAAATAAAAAAGTTTATTTTAAACTAAGGTGTCATGAATTTTTATACATAGTACAAAATAGGAGTCTAGGTCTAATAATAATAAAAAATATTCTAATAAAAAAATAATAAAAATAAAGGTATAGTTTAAATTTTCATTATAAAAATAGTGTAATTTATTTATTTGTTTTTCTGGAAATAAAAGGATTAATTTATTTAATTGTTTATTCTTTACAATGTTGCTCTCTTGAGTCTTGACTCTTGTTTTCTTTATTCTTTTTAATTCTATTTTTTCAATTATGACTGCAGTAACAGTAAGTGACATTTATGAAATCAGAATGGCAGAAAAGAACACACATCCGTTTAAATTGAGGCTTCCTTCTTCATTTCATTTCATTTCATCCAACACAGAACAGAACGCAGCACCAACCAAACCCAATCAATCAATTTCGGCGAAACTCTCTCTCTCTCTCTCTCTCTCGCGTTCGCACCAAACAATGGCTTCTTCTCTCAATTTATCCACACCCTCTGTCTCGCGCCCCTGGTCAGTTTCACTTTCCCCTTCCCACTTCCCTCTGCTTTCCTCTTTCTTTCATTCTAACCTCAATTTCGCCTTTTTTCTTCTTCTGTTGCTTCTTTTTCTTAATGTGACGGCACAGTATTGACATTCTTGTTTCTGGGACCAACCATTTTCACTATGCAGTGTTTTTTATTTCTGGTCCACAATTCAACCTCAGATTAGAATTTTTTTTTTTTTTTTTTTGTAGATTTCCTTACAGAACTGATACTGTATACAGAAATGATGTTCTGCTGTTGAGAATAAAATAAAAAAGAAGAATTTTTTTAGCCTAAAAGGTGTTACAGATAACTTCTGAAACCGGTTTGTTCGGTTCTATTTCACTTCAAACTTGGGAACTGGTCACCTTTAACCAGGGAATTTGAAGTTTGAAGCTAACACTAGTGCACGTCACTGAAAACAAAATAAGATTATCATAATTTTCAGTTTTGATTGGATAGCTTTTCCTTAGTTGTTGAATATTTTTTCACCGCACTTTATGTTGTTTCTGTGCTTGCTCACGACCATTTTGTTAATAAAGCTCTACATTTCTTCCAGCAATTTAGTTGAGCATGTAAATGTAATTATCTTTTTCTTTAGTTTATTGAACCTCTATCAAAAGTAAAAGTCTGGACCACCACTTTGTTCCTGTCACCGGCTCTGTTTTGTTATAGTAAAGATGCTTGGCTTTCATGTCTTGCTAAGCCCTTTTTACTTCTATGGAGTTGGGTTTTAGCTAAATTTCTGTACATTGTGTCCATATGCGATAAAAAATTCTGAATTTTCTGGAAATTTTTGTGTGTGGATATTATGTTTGGATGTCACAATTGCTAATTGTAGCTGTGGTCTCCTCTTCTGCTCAATATAGGGCATGCAAAAATTTCAAATTGCTCAATGGATTGCACAGTATAAATCCATCTACTGTACGTGTGCATGGCTCAGATTGGGCGTTTGTTCGGCTGAACTCTAAATTCTCTTTAAGTCACAATGCTATGAGTAGGGTTAAAGCTGCATTGACATCTGGAGGAGGAGACCTGAAAAGTGAAGATCTGGTTGGTGTTGAATCGGTTGGAACTGGGGTGCAACCTCATGCAATAGCTCTTGGAACACTGGGAGTAGACACTGCACCAACAGGCAATGGTTTTTCTGATGATAACGATGAGTTTGATTATGACAGTCCAACAGAAGGTTTTGCTTCCATACCAGAGGCCATTGAAGACATTCGGGATGGAAAGGTTGTCTCTCTCTCTCTCTCTCTCTCTGGGTATTTCTTTAACCAGGAAGGTCTATGTTGTTAAAAGTTTTGGTTTTGTATTGCCGCCATGAAGCTTTCTGTTATTAATTGACATTAGTGCTACAGATGGTAGTGGTTGTAGATGATGAGGACAGAGAAAATGAAGGGGACTTAATAATGGCAGCACAGTTGGCAACACCTGAGGCTATGGCTTTTATTGTGAAGCATGGAACTGGGATAGTTTGCATAAGCATGAAAGAGGAAGATCTGGAGAGATTGGAACTTCCTTTGATGGTAAACAGTCGGGATAATGATGAGAAGCTTCGTACAGCTTTCACAGTGACAGTGGTATGTACAATCCGGTGCATGTGTCTTTTTATCTGGAATTAGTTCCGTGTCTCTCTGATTTGTTACATCAGCTAAAACACCACATTTACTCACCAAATGCTATAGGCAACTTTAGGGAATAACTTATCTCATCTCTGCTGCACTTGGAATTTAGTTTGTCAAAAATTCAGCGCAACATCATTCTGTTGTATTTAATATCTTTTGTCTCCTAGTATATGGGACATTTGATTATCATTTACTAGAATGGCATCATGTCGACAAAGATGATTGGAATTTAATAATCTGTTATTTTGTGGTAGAAATTGTTTTTCGATGTAGTTCAGGAATTTATCAATGCAATTTGCTATGTTTCAACACTTTGCGTTGCATTTGTAGGATGCCAAACATGGTACCACCACAGGGGTATCAGCTCGTGATAGGGCAACAACAGTTTTGGCCCTTGCATCCAAAGATTCAAAGCCAAGTGATTTCAACCGCCCAGGCCATATTTTCCCCCTAAAATACAGGGAAGGTGGTGTCTTGAAGAGAGCTGGACATACAGAAGCTTCAGTTGATCTGGCAGTACTTGCTGGTTTGGATCCTGTGGCAGTTCTGTGTGAGGTTGTGGATGATGATGGTTCCATGGCTAGATTACCTAAGCTTCGCCAGTTTGCAGAGCGTGAAAATTTGAAAATTGTATCTATTGCTGACTTAATAAGGTATGTGGTTGCATTTCATGAAAGATATAGTAAAATTCATTGTATGCGTGTTTCTATGTTCATATTTTGCTTTCAATTACACCTACCATAATTTAAATTCCCCGTGTTGCCTGATTCCATAATTTGTCTTTCAAAAATTGTAACTACATTATTAGAAATTAAACCAATATGGATTCTATGGTACTTAAGTTTAGAGGTTACTATCAGTCAATTGTAATGATTGCTTATATGGTAAATTTTGGTTTCTTTTCATTTTTTTTTTTTTCCATTTCCCTGAATGGACTTTTAATATATACCGTTACTAAAATTAAAATCTTATTTTGCTTATTTTTCGATAAATGTCTCGCATTGCAGGCATTAAACAAAAAAATTCCTTTAAGCACAGATGGAAATTTATCAGTGGTTATTTTGTTTTTTAGTACTTTTGTTTCTTTTGTTCCTTACCTAATTCTCCTTTAGCTAATTTTTGCTACCTGGATGCTATGTTGCTTTTTTGGTTACTCAGCCAGGATATTAACACTTATTTTTCTGGCAGGTATAGAAGGAAGAGAGATAAACTAGTGGAACGTGCTAGTGCTGCACTAATACCAACAATGTGGGGGCCATTTGCGGCTAACTGTTATAGGTCACTTTTAGACGGAATGGAGCACATTGCGATGGTAAAGGTGAGCAATGCTTATTATATTGAACTACATATATGGCAATATGTATGAACATTCTTGATATAGCATATTGGGAGGGATACCAATATGGTAGAGCAATATGATTTAATTCAATCAGCACTTCTATGTTAATCATACAGCACTTCAATATTTGCTATTCTTCAATCCCACCTTTTCTTTTTTCGAATTGGAGGTTGATATTGACATATTGTCATATTTCTTTATGCCTGTTAAATTACAAGAGATACCAAGGGTAGAATGTGCTTTTTTAAAATATAAAAAAAAAAAAAAAAAAAAAAAACTGACTCACATTGGTGCTGCTGTTTTCCATACTTGAGTTGAATTCTTATGTGTTTCTTTTCTGCCTGCTGAGAGGGTAATGAAACAAAGAATCGCAATTCATCAAATCACTAGACCTTAGGAAAAGAAGCTAAAGCTATTGGCATAAAAGAAAATGTCTTCCATGAGAGTACAGAAATATTGATGGGATTGGCACCTTAAGATATTGAACTACTTTACAAATTGTCTGCCAACTGCCAAGACTACATTTCCCAAAAAGCCTCAAATAGCTGCCTTTGTCCTTTGCCAGTAGATAGCTTGAAATTCAGCACCGCAGTCCTGATGAGATTGTAGAATTCTGATCCACAAATGCTTTGGCTTCAACAAAATAAATCTTTTTGATCCATGGTCCACAAATAGGATCCACTAATAGGTCAACTTTGAGTTAAGGCAACTGTAATGCCCCTCCAAGAGATTGATTGAAGTCCCCGGCAGTCTCATCAGGGATCTAGTCAATTCATCTCTCCGTATTTGAATATGTTCACCAGGAAAGGAATTCTCGTTCTGACTTAAATTGGGATGCCAGGCTACTTATTATCATATAACTGACACTATCATTTTACCTTAAAGGTGGTAAGTGTATAAGCCTGAACAATTTGCAAATTGTCAAACTCTTCCAATTATCTTGAACTTTTCTATTTTAATTTTTAGATTGCTTGATTCAATAGTAAACGTCTAGACATTGTTGTGGTTGGACTGTTTCTTGTTTAACAGGGTGACATTGGAGATGGACGCGATGTTCTTGTGAGGGTACACTCAGAGTGTCTCACAGGAGACATATTTGGATCTGCCAGGTGTGATTGTGGAAATCAGCTTGCTGTTGCAATGCAACAGATTGAGGCCGCTGGTAGAGGTGTATTAGTATATCTTCGTGGACATGAAGGAAGGGGTATTGGATTGGGCCACAAGCTTCGTGCTTATAACCTACAGGATGAGGGAAGGGATACTGTAGAAGCCAATGAGGAGTTGGGATTGCCTGTCGACTCGAGGGAGTATGGAATTGGTGCACAGGTAAATATAATATAAATACTTAGTGACTGAATATTCAACATCTTATACTCAATTATTTTACTTTCAATTCATGGAAATTCTATTGTCCATGGAACATGGAATTCTAGATGTTTTACTTTGTTGCATTGAGTCAAAAAGGTTGGAATTTGAATTTTGAAATTGTAATTGCAGATATTGAGGGACTTGGGTGTTCGTTCTATGAAGCTGATGACAAACAATCCGGCAAAATATGTTGGGCTAAAAGGTTATGGTTTGACAATTTCTGGTAGGATCCCATTGTTATCACTTATCACAAAAGAAAACAAGAGATACTTGGAGACCAAACGTGTGAAAATGGGCCACATGTATGGCTTGGAATTCAACAACAAATTGAACTATAGTGACAGTGGAAATGGTAATGCCGGCAGTGTTGATGATTCTAATGCTGCTCCTGGCATATAAACCTGCTATCTTTTTTTTTCCCTACCAGATACACAAATTTATGTCGCACACCGCAGAAGAGGAATGGAAGTGTAAATTTCCATATTGCGGATGGATATAAGAAGAGAAAAGAATCATGATTCTACTCAGTGATTCATTTTTTTTTTTTCCTAATTTATGTGCATGACTTTTCTTCTGGCAAGCTCTATATAGGTCATTCTGAAACTTTAATCGTGTCATGTAATTTTAACTTTTAAAATAGATAATAGGTGAGGAGGGCATGGTGTAATGCCTAGACAAATTTGAGGTTAACTTCTCTTGCTTTCTTTGGTGGCTTTTGTTGAGGACTAGAGGTTCTCGTATACAGGTGCTTCTGTATAGTTTCATGATACAAGAGTGGGTGGAGGTTTGTTGTAGAAAGGTGCATTTTTGTCTATGTGATTTGTGGATTTTAATTTGTTGTTAAATTAATTGGTCTAACAATTTTTTAAAACTTCATCTAGTGCAGAACTCAAACTCAGCATTTGATTAAAGAAGCAATGTGTCACTGACAAGTGAAACCTTTAGCTTAAACTCGAAAAAATCATGGGAGAAAGAGAAACGAGGACAAGTTCTTTCGAAACACATAACCCACATAGGTTCCATTCAACCTGAACTGGGAAACAAACATAAACAAAACCAAGGTGGATTTTTTAATGTTCAAATAAGAGGAAAAGTTCGAAGTATATTGTTCTTTTTTGAAAAGGAGGCACCAGGGATTTTTTTTGTCTATTGTTGTTGGAGAGTAGAAACAAAAGAGGAAGAAGGAAGATGACTTAAATAGAGAAAATGTTATATTTGACAGTTCAGAAATTATAGAAAAGGATGTACACTTCAAAGTGTTGCTTGATTAGGGGCATGTAACTACAACCAGGATCTAATTTTGCTCAACTGAAGGAAGGATATTAAGGATAGTCGGAATACACCAGCAGCAAGTCTTTCAATGGAGCTTAGGGTTTGAAGGTTGATGGAGACTTAAATGTAAGGAAGAGGGAGGGCTGTTGTTAAATGCATCCAGCATTTTGCTGGGTACACCCAATATTGACAAAAATACCCCTGGGTACATAATAAACTCAATTTTTTTCAACTCCTCACGATTTTTTACCAAAATTTTCTTAGAAATTCGCAAATAACAAATTAAGGTACGCAAAAAAGAAAAATTCGCACAAATAAGCTATTTGCGCATGTACAAAATTAAAAAAAAATAACACGCGCAAATAGTGTTTTTTTTCTAAAATTTTGTACACGCGCAAATGCGCTATTTGCGCTTGTACAAAGTTAAAAAAAATTTACACGTGCAAATAACTTATTTGCGCGTGGTATACAGAAATTCCAGATATTCATATTTGCGCGTGCTAACAAACATTTTTAGCATATTTGCGCATGCTAAAAAACATTTTGCAAGTAAACATTTCCAGAAACGCTACTAACACAAACATTTTGCGAATAAACATTTCCAGAAACGCTACTAACACAAACATTTTTGCGCATGCTAACAAACATTTCCAAAAATTCCAGATATCCATATTTGCGCATGCTAACAAACATTTTAAAACGCTACTCGCAAATGTGTTGAAATTCACGCACAAATATGTTATTTACGAGTAAAAGACACTTGCAAACATGTTATTTGCGCGTGTTGGAATTTCTAGATTCCTTCACGCGCAAATAATATATTTGCCAGGGGGACGAATGAAGCAAAATTTTTTTTTCACTTTTGATAATTTTTTGAGGGGCATTTTTGTCAACATTTTGTAATTGTTGGATGTACCCAGCAAAATGCTGGGTGCATTTAACAACAATCCATGTTTCGCATTGGGAAGCCAGTAGGCCAAGTTTTTGTAAACTAGCGCCTCTTGGAGTAGTGTCTATTTGGACGAGTGCATATAAATTTTATTTTAAGATTGTTAAATTAATTTTAAGTAAATAGTTTGGTCCCTAAATATATGAGACGTTGTCACTATAATCCATTAATGTGTCCAGATTTCAAAATATCCCTGATTGTATCTTCTATAGTAATTTCAGCGACCAAGCTGACTATTAGTAGTTTTTTTTCTAAAATTTTGTACACGCGCAAATACGCTATTTGCGCTTGTACAAAGTTAAAAAAAATTTACACGTGCAAATAACTTATTTATGCGTGGTATACAGAAATTCCAGATATTCATATTTGCGCGTGCTAACAAACATTTTTAGCATATTTGCGCATGCTAAAAAACATTTTGCAAGTAAACATTTCCAGAAACGCTACTAACACAAACATTTTGCAAATAAACATTTCCAGAAACGCTACTAACACAAACATTTTTGCGCATGCTAACAAACATTTCCAAAAATTCCAGATATCCATATTTGCGCATGCTAACAAACATTTTAAAACGCTACTCATAAATGTGTTGAAATTCACGCACAAATATGTTATTTAGGAGTAAAAGACACTTGCAAACATGTTATTTGCGCGTGTTGGAATTTCTAGATTTCTTCACGCGCAAATAACATATTTGCCAGGGGGACGAATGAAGTAAATTTTTTTTTTCACTTTTGATAATTTTTTGAGGGGCATTTTTGTCAATATTTTGTAATTGTTTGGTGTACCCAGCAAAATATTGGGTGCATTTAACAACAATCCATGTTTCGCATTGGGAAGCCAATAGGCCAAGTTTTTGTAAACTAGCGCCTCTTGGAGTAGTGTCTATTTGGACGAGTGCATATAAATTTTATTTTAAGATTGTTAAATTAATTTTGAGTAAATAGTTTGGTCCCTAAATATATGAGACGTTGTCACTCTAATCCATTAATGTGTCCAGATTTCAAAATATCTCTGATTGTGTCTTTTATTAGTAATTTCAGCGACCAAACTGACTAATGGAAGAAATATTTGAGGACCAAGCTGATTAACAAAACAGATTCGATGATGTTTTTGTAATTTTGATAAATTTATGGACTATAATGATAACATCTCACACATTCAGAAACAAAAGGGCTGTTTACTCAATTAATTTAAAGAGGAATGATTTATATACATACAAGCAAAAATTATTTATAAATGAATTATTATTATTTTCTTCGAGAAAATAAGTAAAACATTAGTAGTATTTTTTGGGACATTGGGCCCAAGGATGAACCGACTCCCAACTAGGTTGGAGCAAGGGTAAAAAGTGAAAAGCATCAATAAACTAACGCCCCTACACCAAGGATTTTAAAACTATAATCCAATAGAATTTCCTCTCACAATCCTACCAAATTATCGGGAAATATCCTCACCTGATTGGACTGTGATACAAATGCCCACAGATGATATAAATATCTCACATATCAAGTACAGTATGTCACCAATTTTTTTTGAAATAATGCTATCCTGACAACTCTTTTGACTCAAGTGTTGTAGTGTCTTTTTAGGTATAGAGATGAATCTCCAAATCTATCAAACGGGGCATCGAAAAATATTTAATTGTAAATATTACAAATAATAATAATATAGAGGGAGCAAGGGCCCACACCTACCCCTTGTAAATCCGTCATTGTTTGCAGGCACCCCTTTCATTTCCACTAATCATCACCAAAGGAGCCAATACCATCCAGCTGGGGAGCGGAATTCAGTTTTGTCGCTGCCATTTTATTTTCTTTCAAAATTACTGATTTATTTTCTCGAACAAAGAGTAAGGTATCAAGCATAAGTACTGTAAATACACAAAATTTGTTGTTTCGTGTTATTTATGGTGGTGCCATTGCCTACTACTCAGGTTTCATTTACATCATGTGATGGGTGATGGATTCTATTATGGCATTACCTCCATCCCTATTTATAAGAGATAAATCACTTTTTTAGTTCATTGAATAACTAATGAATTTGGTCTAGACTATTTAGACCAAATATATTAATTATTCAATGAACCAAAAAGTGATTTGTCTCTTATAAATAAGAACGGAAGTAGTATATTTTATTTTTAAGGAGTTGCTTCCATAACCCCTTTTTTCAACGGCACCGCACCCTCTTTATTTTCCAAAAATTCCCCTATCCCTGCCTCTTCCTCCCTCTTTCCCCTCTTCGTGCAACCCCGACTCCACACCCATGCAACCCCTCCCACCCACACCTCCTCTCCCTACAACCCCACCCTGCCTCCACTCCACTCTCTCCCTGCAACCCCATTATGCCTCCGTCCTTGCTCCCACTCCCCCTTTCCCCTCCCTTCCCTTACTATAATTTTTTTCTATTTTCGAAAAATATGATTCCAATAGACAAAACGACTTTCTAGAAGTCTACGAACGTTAAAACGAGACTCTCGATGTTAAACAAGCTTTTTGACGTTACCGGACGTTATAATGAGTTTTAGAACATTATATCAAGTTCTCGCACGAGAAATTAGTTTTTAGGGAGTAGGGGAAATGGGGGTGGGGTGCGCAGGACAAGGGAGAGGCATTGAGGAAGAGAAGGGAAGGATAAGAGTATTTTCCGAAAAAGGAGAGGGGGTGTTGTTTGCAAAAAAAAGAGTATTGCTACTAGCTCCCTTATTTTTAATCACTGTGGCACTTTGGACCTTAGAGCATCCACAATGCAAACATCTAATTTAGAGTATCTTATCACTATTTGGTGGGCCAAAAATGACACATATGCAATTAGCCACCCCATAAGATATTTATTTAGTTTTTACTCCAATGATAGTATCTTTTTTTTTTGTGTCCTACAATAGACCCCACATATTTATATTATTTTATTTGAATCTAATTTTGATTTGAATTTAAATATTAAATCAATTATTTTAATTAATATACATAAAATTATTAAATATTTCAAAATGTTTCACAAAAAAATTGCAACATTGTCTTGGCTTTTTTCCCCCTGATGAAACGGTAATATTAGGCCTTGACTTTTGGTCATTGTGTCTTGCTTTTTGGTCTCAAGCTGTGCCTTGCCTGTTGGTAAAAAAAGAATCAGGTCCTTTCCCAATCTCTATCTCTCGTCTCACATCTCACCCTCCACCCTCTATCTGGTCAAATGCCTCTCTTCCTCTCGTCTCATCTCGTTTCACCGCCTCAGCCCGTCGCCTCACCACGGCGCCACCACGACGCCTCACGAACGCGGCTAATCTCTCTCTCGTCTCACCCTCGTTGAGAGTTTCTTTTTTCCTTTCAATTTTGCTGGTGAGTGGGATCGGAAATGATGGTATCGAGACCTCCGCGTCGCAGCAGGTGGAGGAGGAGGATGAGATGGAGGAGCAGGAGGAGATTGAGTCGTTCCTCTCAAGATTTATGAGATTTGTGAGTTGAATATGTGTATTTGTTTTCAAGATTTTATGATTTTCTGTTGTTGAATATGTTTTTTGTTGAATGAGAAATCAGTTTTTTTCCCTCTTCATTCTTCGATGCTGATCAACGATTTGTGAGAGAGAAATAATGATATTTTAAGGGGAAGAACCGACAGCTTGAAATAGATACGTAGCTCAAAAATTTGAGCTCCCTCACTGCCACATAGACTGTCTCCAACGCTAGAAAAAATAAGCTCTCGTTCTACGTTAGATAGATACTCAGCAAGCCACCAACGTTATGGATGCTCTTAGAATTGTGGGCCTTATGTTGACCGCTAAACGTTGACAGAGGCTAGCCCAATATGTTAGACCAGTAAATATTTAATAACAAAAGCTTAATTTGGAGCATATTCTTTTATGAAGTTTTAGTTTTTAAAGTCTGTTTCTAAATGAAGATAAAATTAATTACCTTTTTGTGGATTTGAATCCGCATGATAATCTAAATGAAACAGTAGTAGTATCATTTTTTTTTGGGATTTAAAAAATCTCCCAAAAAATCAAAGAATTGGCTCCCTCTCCAATGTTGAAGGAATCTGAATAGAAGAGATGAGTTTTAAACCTTTTTTTTTCTGTTGAAAATATGCTTTAAACATTTTAAATAAATTAGCTAAGTCATCTTTACGTAAAATAAAGCTTGAAATATTTTAAGGATATAAAAAGTAAATTAATTTTAAAATCCATCTTATTCCCTTGTTAACAAAAAATGTTTTATTTCCTCTCCCCTTCTTATTTCAACCAAACATTAAAATTAAATCTTTTCACTTTCTTTCTTTCCTTACATGAAAACCCTCTCGCCCTCTCATCTCCCTCTGCCCCTTTGAACCAAACTCCTTAACTACTTAAACATCAAATTCATATGGGAGTAAAATATTATGAGTGGAGATCAAGTTACTCCAAAATAGCTCCAACAGTCTACAATATATTTGTTATATATTAAATATATAAAAAGTTGCTTTTTTTTTTTACTCGACACCCTGTTCTGCAAGTTTTACTCTGTTTTTTTAGTTTTTGCTTCACTCAATAATATTCCATTGAACTCAAAGAGATTTTTGGTCAACGGCCTTGTCGTTTAATTTCATCTATCATCTCTGAAAATAGGCATGGCAACGGGACTGGTTTTGCCTCCCCGTCCCCGTTCTCATTTCTAACGGGTTCGGGTTTTGCCTTCTCAATCCCCGTCTCGATAGGGTTGTGTTTCCCCGCAGGTCCCCGACTTCGCTCCATATATGTAGAAAAATTGAAAAATTGTATTTATGATAATTAATAAAATAAAATTATAATTATTATACAATGATAAAATAAAATAAAAAAACATCACAATATAATTTTTTATTGAAAAATGATTAAATTAAAAATAAACAAAATATATGAAACAAAATGAATGAGTATACATACATAAAACAAAATAAAAACTAACAATTTATATTTAGCCAAGCGAGTTTGGGTCGGGAGCGGGTCGGGTATCGACATCCCCAACCCCGCCTCACCCCCGGTCAAAGCAGGTTTTCCCCCATCAAAATCGGATTGGAATCGAGTGGGTACCAGCGGATTCGAGTTTTATTACCATGCCTATATGCAAATGCTTGATTTTAAGTCTTAGTGAGTCTCATAGTCATTCTCATAATTAGCCCATATGTTTCCATTCCACTTTCTTCGCGTTAGCATCATTTGAACCTGGATTGTAGTGGGAAAGTCATACAACATTTGCCACGTTGACAAAAAATGTGAATCTATATGTTTCCATTCAGTTACTTGGTCAGGTCTTTAGACTGTGTTATAACAAGGAAAATAAAGAATACAAAAAAATTGCAATGCATATACTCCCTCCGTTTTCGTTTATCACTTTTTATATTCATTGAAAAATGTATGTAAATGGTCCAAAATTTGGATCAGATACATACATTTTTCAATGAATATAAAAAATGACTTTTGCTTATAAATAAAAACAGATGGAGTAATTATGTGGAAAATCTGTGATATTCTATAGATTATATTCGGCACAAAACTTAATCTATGGAGATACAATATTTATTATTTCTTTTTGACGTTGCGAAGAACAATGACATTTTTCTGTCCATTTCAACAATACACATTTAATAATTTAACACACAACGGAGATACCCAATGAGTACTCCCTCTGTGTTTTATTATAAGCAAAAAGTACATGTACTTTTTTGCTTATAATAAAAGACGGAGAGAGCATTGGTTAAGCCAAGAGACCCTTCAACTCAAATCAGGGAAGAATGGAATACCAGTGGAGTTTAACCACTCATTGCCTTGTATGAAATTTCTAACGGTGAACTGCGTACAATCAAAAGCAAAATTTAAAAAACTCTTGTAGTAGTGTATAAATATACCTCCAACTTCAGAGAGCCACTACAAGAATTTTGTCTATTTTCTACAAAAATTTCCTAGGGTCTGTGACCCTAGGAAATTACCTAGGGCCAAAGCCCTAGAAAAATACCCATATCAGAGTTACCTAGTGCTATATTTAAAAAACCCTCGGAATTATTGTCTGACTTTCGTTTTTTTAAATAATTAGGCGAAACCTAGGGCTATACCCTCGGTTTATGTCAGCCATTTATTTTTTTTTTTAAAATTTTGCTAAACCGAGTGGCTGGGGACTCGGTACTTGCGAGGATAATTTTTTTAAAACACCCAGCGCCCTTCTCTTTGTTCCGTTCAACTTCTCCTCTTCTGCTTCTTATCTTCTTCACCTAAACTGCCTTCTCCTCTTCTACTCCACTTTTGTCCCTTCAACAATGGTTTTGGCATCACAAGAAAATCAACAACCTCGAGACTTGACCCTCTTTTGTGGAACTCGCCGTTCACATTTTTTCTCAAATTCCTATCCATTACCACTTCAGATTCAGACTCACACTCGTTCGTTGTGTCCTACCTCATCAACAATTTTGGGTTTTCACCGGAATTCGCTCTCAAAGCTTCCAAGCAGGTTCGTTTCAAGACCTCAAAAATCCCCGATTCAGTTCTCAACTTCTTCAGAAACCACGGTAAAACTGACTCAGATATACTCAACATCATCAAAAGGGAACCCTGGCTTCTTTCATGCGATCCCCAAAAAAGGGTCTTGCCAAATTTCAATTTTCACTTTCCATAGGTGCTTCTACCTCCGATCTGATGAAAAGACCCTTGCTTCGATAATTTCTTGTTCGTCTTTGCTTTATACCTATTCTGTTGATATTGACGCAAAAAGAGGTGTTTTCGTTTCATTATATCCTTTCTTTCCTTTTTTCTTTTTATTTTTGTTTCTTTGATTTTGCTACTGATCTGTTGGTATTGATTTTCGCAGGTGAAAAGGGGTTCGGATCTAAGAAGAAAAGGAGGATTCGGGCAACAGAGCACAAAAGGGAAGGGTTTTCTGGGTCTAAAAAAGGAGAGGAGGCCGAAACATAATAGTGAGAGAGAGGATCCCAAAAGAGGGAGGGTAAACAGTTTAGATCTGGGTCTTCTTTTTACTGTAATTTCGTTTTTGTAGTTCTGGAATCCTTGAAAGGTTCCCCTCCTCTATCTCTCTGTAAATTCCTTTGATCATTTTTAATTGTATGGAAAAACAATTGCTTTGGACTGAAATTACATCTAAAAAAAATACCTCTTTTGCGGGTCCTAATGTCAAATTCTTGGTTGATAATGGTGTGGGCAATTATATTATTTTCAGAATCCTTCGTACTAGACCTAAAATTATCTGCTGTAGTACTGGAGACGTAGGGAAGATGGTGCAGGAATTGAAAAAGACTTGGCGAAGACGGTGTGGGAATTGAAAAACTAACAATTTTTTTTAATAATTTTGTTGCAATTTTCGAGGGTCGAGCCCTGAAAAATTTCCGAGGGCCTTGAGCCCTAGGAAATTTCCTGGGGCTTTGAGCCCTCGAAAATTTCCAAGAGTTTTTAAAATTTAGCCCTCGAAAACCGTTTCCTACCAGCAAATAACCTACAGCCATGCGGCCCTCGGGAATTTTGCCATTTCCTACCTTTTTGGTCATTTTCTAGGGTTTTTGGCCCTAGAAAATGTCAAATATTCTTGTAGCAAGCACTCTTGCCAAAAAACCATCTTTAGAGAACCCTCATCCGCTTGAAGGGAAGACATGGATTTAGCAGTACCTCCATTACATTTATCATCATAGTTGAAAATACTTGACCTGGTAAATTTGGGAAAAGGTAAGAGCCACAAAAAATCATACACTTCAAAATGGGTCCCAAACTTCTAATTTCCTCACAATTTTTTAAATCATGTGTTATTTACTTATTGATGCAAGCCTTTTGGTCTTGAGTAGTGGGGCGACCCCAGCTCAAGAAAACCATCTCTCTCAATCATTTTCACAAACATGTCACAAGATAATAATAACATGAAACACGCAAACGTTAGAACAAAATAAAAGTAAAACAGGCAAAAAGGATAAGGTTATGTAAATGGGAAATGCTAATTATGCAATGAATCTTTATACATGCAAATTTTGGACATCACGAAGTTGCAATTCATAATAAGCAAAAACAAAAATAAAAACAAAAAACCAACAGCCATGAATCATAATATTGCAAACCAACGATAAACGAATCGCAATGAAGGAAAAAAACAACACCTTCAGATTGAAGTTGAGCGAGTGAGAATCCCTGTGATAACAAGAAAAGGGAGAGTGACAGCGTCGAGCAAAATGCTCAAGGAAACACCGAACCTGAAAGGTGAATTAAGAGATGAATGAATTGGATAAAGTGTGAGCATTCAAGAGAGAGATATACCTGATGCAGAAAAGGAAGGGGGAAGGAAGATTTGATGGAGATCTCGAGGAAGGAGGAGGTGAGGGCAAGAAGGGAGAGAGCGATACCATGGGAGAAAAGATAGGGCGATGAGCACCACGACTCTCTCGTCGTTCAACGCAATAGAGGATAGCGTGTTACCAAGTGACTCCAAACACAAGAGCGGGATGAATTGTGTGTGAATAGTGCTTTTGAATTATTATTTTTTGCAAATAAGGTGCTAGAATATAACTTGCAAGAATTTAGCTGCAAAAAGGAAAATGACTTGAAATAAAAATTGCAAAATTTAAATAACAATAAAATAAATAGCGTAAAATAAATTGCTCAAATTAAATTGCTGAATTTAAATGACGGAAATAAAGGGCGATAAAATAAATAGCTCAAATGTAAATTGCTGAAAAGTAAAGGAGATAAAGAGCAAAGGAGAGCACACAACAATTTATACAGGTTCGGCCACCAAACACCATGTGGCCTACCTCCTTTCCCCAAAGCAAAGCACTAAGGGATTTCCACTAAAACACTAGCTTTTAAATCAGGTTCAGCTAGAAACTTTTACAACTCTAAACCAGAGCAACAAGTTCAAGAGATATCACCTCTCTATGAATCACTTGGGATTCCTACACACACACAAAAAATTACAAATAAAATGATATGAAGGAGATACACTCAAAAGTGCAGATATAACAAATTGATGCTCAGAAAAATACAATTGAAACTATGTAGTATAAAAGGCTCTCAAAGAAAATATTGTGTTCAAATATGTGTAAGTGATAGAAAAGTATTTTGATAGAGTTTCAACACAAAATTTAAGCGCCAGTGTTATCTCAAGGAGCACCGGTGCTATGCTTTTATAGGCAGTGGTAGGAGCGAGTACCATTAAAACATGATTTGTTCGTTGTGCTCAATCCAGAAATTTGACTTTCATATAATCGTTTATTGAAATGGTATAATCGATTATTTATTTAAAAAAGATGAAACACATAGAAGATATAAACATGTATAATCGATTATGGAGTTTTCGTAAATGGTTATGTAAGTCATGAGAGACACAGAGATGCTGAGGGATAACATAAATGTTTAAGAAAATGCGATAAACGATTATTTTAAAACCATAAACGATTATGGTGAGTACCATAAATGGTTATGAACATTTTGTTTCTCATTCAAAATAAATGCAAAAAATAACATATTTTTCCAAGACAAAAGGATAGGTATTTTTGGACGCTACTTAAAACATTTTTCAAAATACTTGACGACTAAAATAATTTAGAAAGAATGTCATGAAATAAAATTTGGATAAAATCCTTTGTGAGTGTGTGATTTAATTTTAATTGAGAGTTTTTTATTACTACTTACAAATAGTCATAAGAAGTAGATTGATACCCAAAACCCAAAGACTTGAGAATCTCCGATCCTTGGTGTATGTTTTGGTATACTTTTCCGCTTTTTGCATAATTGACTATTTGTGAAAGTCCTTTTTTCAATCATCAAAACAATCATGTCAAGGCATGTATTCGCAGACTCCTCCTTTTTTATGATGACAAACATCTCAAGGAGGGAATTTAGTAAAGTGTAATCGTGATATAGCAATGATATATAAGCGTGATTTTTCATAAAGAGATATCAGAGTTTAAGCACATATTTTTGGAAAAACTCCCCCTCACATTATGCATAATACAATTCACTCCCTGAATCATATAACCCTCCCCCTTTTGGCAACATCAAAAAGTGGGAAAGATTAAAAGAAAGGCATGTAAAGCATGTGCATAATGACCATCAAATATATCAAGGGCACAAAGATAAGTCATATTTCTAATGAAGCATAGGACCAAAATAGAGTAATTAAACATAAGTTTATCCAACCAAAGATCCATAACAAAATAAAATACTCAATAAAAGGTAAAGTACTAGGATGAGGTTTACTAGTCCTCATCCGACCTATCTTCAACATCATCATCATCATCAGTTTCGACAGTGCCCTCATCATCATCGAATGCACTAGAAGCAGCAGGAGATGTTCTTTGTGGCGACTGCAGGAGACTTGCCTCAGTGGAGCTATTAATGACCCTATAACCTAGCCATTTAACTCTTGCACTTGTATTCGAACCAGGACCCCTATTCTTGTACTCCCCATAATACAGTGTATCCAATGCAAACGTCCCATTCCATTCCAACCATCCAGCTGGGTCAATCAGATCCTCCATGTAAGATTGAAGATAAACTGTTCTTGAATACTTTTTCCAAGGGCGACCTAGGTAAGTTTTGAACGATGACTTGACCGGGATTAAATCTGAAGCAGCTGCAACCTTACAGTTCAATATTGAAATGCCAGTGTTTTGGTTAGGGTCGTCTCTGCCCTGTGCAGTAAACAAGTTCTTTTGGTTTGGATCGGGCTTGCGTGCGTATAAGTTACAGTTTTGGAAGACCACTGCTGCGTTGCCAAAGATGAAGTCTACGGTGCCATAGATGTCACAATCACGGTAGAATTGACGGAGGGAATGGACATAGAGAGTGCCTTGGTAGGCAACAAAGCTGCATTGATAGAAGGCTGAGAAGTCTGCACCACTCCGCAGTGCCACAGCTTGGTGTTTGCTTGGCCCATCTGAGTTCTCAAATGTTATGCCTTTCGCTATGAATTTGTCTCCCACGGTTGCTGGAATCCATAAATATCATAACAAGTAAGAATTTGAAGGACAGTTGAACCAAGAGAGAAAATTAATCAAGTTTAATTCATGTAGTTTAAATGTCGTAAGCAAAATGTAGAATAAAATATTGAGGAAAAAAAAAACCAAAGCTTGAAAAAGTAATTATCAAAGTAGGCCTAATGTACGGAAAAGTAGGGCAGGTCCAAAACAGAATTCCCCTTAAGTTGGGTTGGAGCAATATGTATATGAAACCTTTCTTTTTCTTGGTTTTTTTTTTGATATAAATATATGGACCCTTTCTGTCACCCAAGGGAAAGGTCGTATATCGAATTAATATACAGGTGTACCCTGTTTGTCACTTATCTTTTATGCATGATAACTAAACTAGAGGTGTCGGCAACTAAAAAATGTATATGTGGGCTAGTGTATTTAAGTCAGAGGTGCAGTTTTTTGTTTTGTAATGTTATTCTTGAAGGGAAATTCACAAGAATATAAGACAAATTTCTCATGGATCCTATTCATCGGGGTTGCTCTTATTTATGTGCTATCCACTCTGTAAATCCCATTGATTAACCTTTTGATTTTTAAAGAGATTTGCTAATTACGTTTCATAAATTATTTTTATGTTAATTCTTCTTCCTAGACCTTGGTTGGTTAGTTCTGAATTCCAACGTTGAATGCGTGAGAAAAACTCAAATTTTCTAACTTACCGTAAAGAGAAATGTTAGAGACATACTATCTAACACTCTCTTTTTAATACACTATTAGTTAAATTTTATATAGGTCCCACCAAATTTAAGTGGGATCAACAAAATTTAGTGGGACACATTTGAATTTCAACCAATAACAGAGTGAGTGTTGGAAAAAAAAAAGTGTTAGAGAGTGTATTAATAACACTCTCTACCGTAAAGGCATAAAAGGCATAAATGTACGAACAATTGTCAAAAAAAGTGAAAAATATAAATATTCTTAAAAATGAAATCCAAGTTGTGCCCAAGACAAGATAAATCATATTTTTTGCCATTTGTCTGACGACCGACATTAACCGGTGATTAGTAGAGAGAGAGCATCAGAAAATGCAGATCTCTGGCTCCTCTAGAAAATTTGCAATACATTACTCAAAGTGGAAGATGACTTGACCAAATCCATATAATGCAGCTCAGCCCTGCATGGGCTGCATGTCTGTTTTTACTAATACTTGTTCTAATAATTTGAACAGCTTTTTCGCAAAAGCAAAGCAATAGTACTATACTATATTAGTTCACTTAACTAAATCTACGAATCTTTGCGCCGCCGTTGCCATAATTTTCTACTCGTTCCGGACTCAATTACAAATAAAAAATAATTATGTTTAGTGAATCAAAATATAAGCAAATTATAAATAATTTCACTCTATTTAATATTATCATTCTCAAAATACCCTATATTTAATGTTATTATGAAACAAGATCACCTAAAAAATTAAATGAAAAAAAAGGACAATCTGAGAAATACAATTATTTTTTATTACATCAATTTTTTTAATGAAATTAACTGTCGTCCTTAATAAGTGCAAAATTAGGTATGTTTGCTTATAATTGAGTCCGAAGAGAGTAATTATTATTAGGAGAATGTTAATGAGCATTTAATAAGAAGAAAAAAATATCTGTTGATTATAATTAAAATTTTAAAATTTATTTAATATTTATATTTTAAGTAAATAAAAATATAATAGTGTATTAAATAGTAGTATAATTTATTTCTCAACGCTGTCTTTTTAATTAAGTTCACTTGAGATTGATTAGGGCTAAACCGTTTGTTTCTTGTTTCCGGTGTTTCAAGAATGTACTGGTGTGTGTGTGTATATATATATTAGTAAGCTGAGGAAAAATAGTATAAACAAATAAAATTAAGTTTGAATTAAACTCACCAAAAGTAGCTGATTGGAAAGTGGTCCACCCGTCCACAACATTCCTACTTGCCCTCACAACGGTCTTTCCAATCCCATCTCCAACTAACATCAAATTGGTCTTCTTCCTTATCACCTCCACATTCTCTAAGTAAGTCCCAGCTTTTATGTGTATCACAAACCTGTAATTAATAATCACAAAAAGTTATATAACAAGACAATTATCAAAGTTCACATGCATAAAAAAAAAAAAAAGCCACATTAATAATTAATAATTAATTAATGAATAATACTGTATGTACTTGCCTAGTTGTGCTTGAGTTTGGAGCTGCAGCAATTGCTTCCCCTATAGTGGCGAAGTTGCCACTGCCATCTTTGGCCACCACAAGATCGAACCTAGTCTCATTCACTGCAGCTTGTAGTAGCTTTCTGTCTTTTGGGGATAACCACGACGGGAACCCGTCTTTTAATAACTCACCATATTCAGGGAAAGCCTCGGACTCATCAGATGTCTGCTTCGCTCCGGGAACTTTCTTAAGCATGGCAAGTGAGTTACTAACGTGACGGGAAATATTATGCAACTTCTCCTCAATTTTGTTTCTAACAACATTCCCTCCTTTACTGTAAGCAAAACCATCAAGACACGTGTACACATTGGTCATTGCGCCACTTAGCAGAGTCTGACTGCAGTGATGGGAGGTTATTGTGGTTTGAGTCAGAGAGAGATCAGCAATGGTGGCTTTGAACTCTTCAATGGTGTTGTCGAATAAATTGAGACAGTCGTCGAGAGCTCTGTGGTCAAGTTGGTTCAGACTTGGGAGGGTTCGGAGGCCACGACAGTTGGAGGATGAGACTCTGACTTGGTCTATGGTGTAGTTGATTACGGAGCATATCATTTGTGGGACTGATTTGGAGGTAAGATCTGGGAAATTAGAGGTTAGGGTTGAGACGCATAGGTCTGGGTAGAGTGTTCCTTCGCATGTTGAGTGAGCTACTTGGATATTGTGGTTTTGAAAGTGATCAAGGTGTTTTGCTTCGACAGAAAAGAGAAGGACAAAAACAATGGGTATGAGAGCCAGCTGCAAGGATGCTTTCTTCCCTCTCATGGTGGAATAAGGGATAGAAGTTGGATCTGTGAGTGAGAGTGAGTGCATAAATGAGCGCGGTTGATAAATAGGGTGGTTGAGTGCATAAATGAGCAAGTGTACTGGGTTATTCTGTAGAACGTACGTACAGCACGAGACTTGTCTTGGTCTTCATTCAAGTTAAATGCATGCGCCTAATTAGTTTGATTGAGCTCTCAATGTTGGAAGGCCATCAATGATTCAATACTACTATTCTTTTCAGCTGCAATGTACATGCATGTGTGAGTTAATTTCTATTTTTGAGTTGTACCTCAAAATTTTCTGTTTAGGCTCTCGATCGGTATAATCCAAATCGAACAATATAAGGGGATAAAACTCTGTAAACACTTTTTTTTTTCCAAACACCGCATCCACTTTGATCAAGGAGAATCAAACTAATTGCTAGTTAAATATAAAAATATTCTACGTAACAGTAATAGCTATCTAGTGCATGTACCGAATACTTTTAATGATAGGTAAAGATATGATTAGATATATGATAGTAAAAATCTTAAATATTGGCGAGGTGTATGATTAAGATTAATTAAATACTTTTTAAAATCTGAAGTAAAATTTTAAGATACAAAAAATCTTTTACAATTTCTATTTAGTTTTTTTTTGTTTACTTATTTTTAAACCAAAAAAAAAATCCACTAGAAGGTGATCGAGAATTACCTTGAATAGCACTAACTAAAGATTAGAGAATCTGTAACACATAGCGGGTAGGTTAGGGAATTCAAGTTACCAAATTCGCTACCTATTTCCTTTTTCGGGAACGAACGAGTAGGCTTCAAAACGCAGTTATAATCATTTAATAGTTTCTGGATGCTCCGGATAACGGATGAGCAGTGGCAAGCAGGAGGATAACACTTTAGGACAATGGTTGACAGTAACTAAGGGGTAAATGTCTGCCACAAATTCCTGGTCCCTGCAAACTCTTAGCAATATGGACTGTAAGGAGGCATACAAAAAAAAGTAATTTATCAATGTTTGGTTTCAGGCAGGACATTCCTCGACCGCCACCACGATGTCCCTCGGCTGAGGTGATTAAACTTAACTAGATGTCATTTCACATGTACTCTACTAGATACATCTTTCAGTTGAGACAGGTCGCTCATCCAGCTGAGTGCATCAAGGAATACATGGAGTGGTACTATAGGGTCTCGCATCCACTGTTGATACCTCCACAAGCTACACATATGTTCCACATGATCCACATGATGATGTTGTGTGTCATCGAGTAAGGAATAATAAGTCCTTGCACTATATATATTATGTCCATTCGTAACATTATCTAACTATTTGCTATAATGTATTTATGTCATTTGTAGGCGGGTTGTGTTGATGCGAGACAGAGGTTGGATAGAGTCGCTGCCATGCTGCATCAGGTCATTGATTACACAACAGAGGAAGATATGATATGTGAGTACCTTCGGGAAATGCTTCGGATAGTGGAGGGTCGCTGAGGAGTGGTGTTTTCACATTCACCGATCATGTTCATAACCATTGTTATGTTTGTAACTCTTCTATTTAATAACTATATGCGAACACCTGTTTATCATGAATTTAATAATAATAATAATAATAATAATAATTATTATTATTATTATTATTATTATTTGTTTAGATATAATTAAAATAAAAAAAAGTTGAATGAAAAAATAAAAGAACGATTATGTCTGATGAAGAAATATATTAGAAATTAATTATTAATCAAATTAAGAAATAAAAAAATAATAATAAAACAAGATAGGGGGTGCAAAACGCAAATTGTGTGGTGCCACTAGCAATCTGCTAGCACAGCCCACTGCTTTTTACTATGCGCACCCCTAGCAGCCCACTTACCTTTTTAGCCCAAAACCCTACCCGAAACCCTAAAAACTCACTATATATTCCCTCATCACCCCCAACTCGGCCTTCATTCCTCTCTCTCTCTCTCTCTCTCTTTTCTCACTTTCAGAGCAATGGCAATGGCACGCGAATTTGCAATTCTTCCTCCATGGGAAGAAGACCAGGATGAGTTTATCCCTTGGCCGGGCATAAGCCTCTCGATTCTATACCCCAACTGTTCAATTATAAATGGTCCTAATGGCATAAGATTTGTGGAATCATCACGTTCACCATGAAAACCACTTAGGCTTCCACACAACCTGACATTTGAAGAGCTGAAACAAAAGATTCATGACAAACTCAGGCTAACATCTGTTGGACGAATGGGGGATCTGGTAATCTATCGCAATCCCAAGATTGGTGTTTACGGACATGTTATATATGATAGCAAGGAAGTAGTTGACGATGAAGGTTGATATGATATAATGGATGGCCACCCACGTATGCATCGCGTCTTACCTAATCCGATTGAGATATATGTTCGCACAGTGAGTCAACCTTAAGGATTTAATGTCTGTTTATGTTTGATTTATGTGTTGAGTCACTACAAGAAAAACTGGGAATACCGGTGGCTTTTTACCGACGGTCTTAACCCGTCGCAGAAAAATTGCCTTTTTTCGATGGCCTAACCCGTCGGTAACTCTAAGCTGTCATCCGTGTAACTTTACCGACGGTTTAGGCCGTCGTACGCGCAAGCCGACTTTTTCGACGACCAGTGCCTGTTGGTAACATTCCCGCATTCCTGATTCCCCCCGCGTTTTCAAATACCGATGGACATGTGCCGTCGGTATTTGAAATAGTGGCCGTCGGTAATGCCGCTTAAATATACTGACGGGTAACGCCGTCAGTAAGTTAAATGAGGTCGTCGGTAATCTCTATTTACAACCAGAGGACGAACCCTTCTCCCCCATTCCCAATTTTCTCTCCTCTATTATGTTCTCTCCTCTCCTGCATTTGTCCTCCACCACGCCACCGCCACCACCACGCCTGCACCACGTCGTCTGCTACCCACCACACTTGCCAAAGTCCTCCACCACGCTGTCCGCCACCACCACCTCGCCACACTGCCGCTCGCACGCCTTGTCACTGCTTTGTTGTCCGCACCGCCACTCGTTCTTCCCAAGCCCGACCCTGCAGTCCCGCTCGCGCGTCTTACCACCACCACCAACAACAACAACCAGTGGTTGACCCTGCAACCAGTGCTTCTTGCGACTTCTTCTTCTTCTTCCATGTATGTCTCTCACTTAACTATATAGATTAGATTTTTTATGCTTGAAAGTTTTCCTCTTGATTCATGCATTATTAATCTGTGATGTCTAAATTGTTGTATGTTGAAACTACCTATTGTTCCCAAGTTCACGTGGATGAGAACATGCTATAAAAGTTGTGTTTCATATTATAGAACCTTTGGATAGCTTTGAAACGTGCACCCTTGAAGGAAGTTTTGAGACTGTAATTTTAGTTTCTGTTCAACACCTAGTTCTGTTCAAAATTTCTGGGTAAAATGATTATGATTTTTTATGGCAAATATGCTGGAACATGTTTATATATATATATATATATATATATATAGAGAGAGAGAGAGAGAGAGAGGTAGCATAATTAGTTTTGTAATTTTTGGTAGAAGTTTGGACACTCAAACATAGTATAAACTGAATACTGCTCATGTTGAAATTGTTGTTGTCACTTCTCCTCTGTACTTAATTTTCTGTACTTATGTTGTGTGATTCTTGCTTGAAGTGAAGCTAAGATAGTTGGTTTATGGTTGAATTAGTATTCTTGATACAATTAGTATTCCTTGGCTTGAATATATGTTGCATTGCTGATGGCAAATTAGTATCCTTAATGTGCTTAATTAGAAGGAAGAGTGCAACTTCCATATCAAAATGTTTTTATGGAAATGAAAAAGAAAAATGTTTTTATGGAAATGAAAGAGAAGTTATCAAATTTTTCATTTAGAAGTGATCTTGACATATAGGCTTTTAAAAATAGCTTTAGATAATTAGTTTCTCTTTTATCCAGAGGTGATCTTTGTTCTATTAAGGCATCCTTCGCCACTTCGCCGCGCCACCATAGCTACCACCACCGCCCGTGCCTCTACTACTACTCTGCGATCAAGGTTGGTTCGTTATGAGTTTTTATCGTGCGAGTAATTTTGTATGTAGTTTAATTGAAATTTTGTATGATTAGGGATTGTAATTATGATTAGAGACTGTATGATTTGTGACTATTATGTAATTTTGTATATTTTGGACTGTTTTGTATGATTAGGGACTGTAATTATAATTAGAGACTGTATAATTTGTGACCGTAGTTTAATTGATGAAGGATATGTGAATGATGTTATGACTATATGAGATACCTTGTCTGGTTGAGCTTTGGGTAAATGTGAATTACTTTTGTGCTGCACAATTGAGAAATGATATAAACTGTCGTAGCCGTAATATTGTCGTGCTGGAACCTTGGGGAAGATGAGTACCCAAGTTATATAGTTTTCTACACAAGTTGTATGGTTTTCTAAAAACCATAAAAAAGTCTAGGAACCTTGATTTTGTCGAAACTTGATCATAACGTGTTTAACGAACTAAAAGAAACTTAGGACTATATAGTATGTATTGATGAAATGGATGAATGATGTAGTGGCTGTGATATGTGCATATATGTTAGTGAAGGGGTGACCTTATGGTTGTTTCCTTCCTTTGAGTTTTGTACCGTTTTCGTACTAGTCGTAATTTTCGTAATTCTGATGACATGACTGTGATTATTGTTGAATTGAAAAATCAATGTTGAGATTGACTAATGAAGGATATGTGAATGATGTTATGACTATATGAGATACATTGTCTAGTTGAGCTTTGGGTAAATGTGAATTACTGTTGTTTTGCACAATTGAGGAATGATATAAATTGTCGTAGCTGTAATATTGACGTGCTGCAACCTTGGGGAAGACGAGTACCCAAGTTATATAGTTTTCTACACAAGTCTAGGAACCTTGATTTTGTCGAAACTTGATCATAACGTGTTTAACGAACTAAAAGAAACTTAGGATTAGTTATGAATGTGTTTATGGCGTGGTATCGGATGGTACAATCCCCTAGACATCAGCATGCTATGAGAAGGGCAAGGAGTACCGGAGGACGATTTGCAAAGAAACTTAGGATTAGTTATGAATGTGTTTATGGCATTTTATTTTTATGCTTGTTATTAGTGTCGGAGAAAAGCCTTAGTTTTCTGTTTGAGGTTCAATATATTATTGAGTGCATGTACTCTTTTAGGGTACCACGTATTCATTGTATATTGAACCTTGAATTGTTCAAATGGGACAGTTTGGAAAAAAAACTTTTTCTTTACTCGTATAATAGTTGTTGCTTAATTCTCATATCCTTATATTTGATAAAATTTCGGTTCGATTCATTTTCTTTTGTTCTCTAGGTGCATACCTGATAGCGGTATTCATAACTGCGATCATTTAGTGTACTCAAAGACCAATGGGAAATGTTGTCGAAACTTTGTCAAAGTATAAGAGATGAGAATTAAAGAAAGATTATTATACGAGTTCTGAAAAAGTTTTTTCTCGAATGGGATAGGGTCATACCATTTAAAGAAAGAGAGCGGTTCTAAGAACGTTGCGCTGTTGAAATTGTCATTTTTCTAACATGCAGAAGATGGAATTTTTTCCTTCAAATCGTAGTTGGATGTACGATAGGTTGTATCCAGAGAGAGAGGGTTTGAAACAATCTTTTTGCACTGGGGTTGATGACTGTGTCAAAGCCGCAATGGCACATGAAGATTTCATAACTAATAGAGAGATTAGATGTTCGTGCCTTAATTGTGATTGCAGAAGGATTAAGAGCCCATGTGAGGTCATGCATCACCTGTATTCAGTTGGATTTAGGCCTAATTACTGGATTTGGACTAGACATGGTGAAGAGTTGCCTCGGGTTGATTTTGGGGCTGGCGATAATTGCACAGGTGCTTCAAGCAATTCCGTAGATATGGGATATGGTGAGCATATTGAATTGATGTAAGATATGGTTTGTGATGCCTTTGGGTCAACGTATCATTCGAGGAGCAACAACATGATGACACAGATGAACTTCCAAATGAGACAACACAAAAATTTTGTAATCTCTTGTTAGAAACAAATAAGTCGTTGTTTGAAGGGTTTGCAGACTCTAAATTATCAATGTGTGTGAGGCTTTTAGCTCTTAAGTCCAACTGTGGTGCTACCGACGTGTGCTTGGATCTTGTAATGAAAATGATGTTGGACTCGTCACCTATCAGAGATGGTTTGCCAAAAAGTTATTATGAGGCTAAAAGCTTAGTGTCCAAGTTGGGGTTAGAAGCTAAAATGATTGATTATTGTGTGAAAGAGTGTATGTTATATTACGGCAATGAATTCGGTAAAAACGATGGCGCGCTGGTTGAATGCAAATTTTGTGGTGAGCCAAGGTATATTTCACACACTGATAATGGGAAGAGTAGACAAAAACCAGTTCCAGTGAAGACAATGTTGTATTTGCCAATTATTCCAAGGCTGTAGTGAATGTTTGCATCAACAAAGACTGCAGGCAAAATGATGTGGCACTATGAGAATAGAAGCACTTCAGGTATGTTGCACCACCCATCTGATGATGAAGTTTTGAAGCATTTTGATCGTGTGCATCCCGATTTTGCGGCAGATCCACGTAATGTACGACTTGGCTTATGCTCTGATGGTTTTACCCCGTATGTTCAATCCACGGTGAAACCGTATTCTTGTTGGCCAGTTTTTGTTACCCCATACAATCTTCCTCCCGAAATGTGCATGTTTAAACCTTATATGTTCTTGACTTGTATTATACCGGGTCTAGATAATCCAAAAGATGGTATTGACACCTATTTATAGCCTCTCATTGACGATCTCAAAAGGTTGTAGAATAGTGTTTTGACGTATGATATTGCATGAAAGAAGAATTTTACAATGAGAGCAGCTCTGATGTGGACCATTAATGACTTCCCTACAAATGGCGTGTTGTCTGGTTGGGGTACTTGTCATACCCCATTTTTGTCCGGCCCTTTTTTTTTTTTTTTGTTTCCTAATAATAAAAAAATAAAAATAATGTTTTTGGTCATGGAATAAAAAGGAGGCAAAAAAAGAGAATAAGGTGAAAAAGGAAAAAAAGGAAAAGAAAAGAAAAGAAGTGAAAAAGAAAAAATAAAATTTATTGAAAAGGGGTTGCATATTGCAATCATGGTGGTGCAAATAGCAAAGGCCAAAACTAGCAGCCCAGCCCAGCTTGTTTCCTTCACTCGCTGCGTGCACCCCCTCCTTTTTCTTCTGTGCACCTCCCAGGCTCTCTTTTTCCCATTACTGCGCGCACCCCTCTCTTTCTTCCGCGCACACCCCCTCTGTTCCATTTTCTCCCAGCACAACCCATGCGGCCCACCACGCGGCCCAAAACCAAATCCTATTAACCCTAATTTCAACCTAATTCCCTCACTCCCTCATTTCCTTCACTCCACAGCGTCGCTCCATCCCCCAAACCCTCATTCTCTCTTTCTCTCCCACGATCCTCTCCTTCATTTCCGCCTCCACCTCCTCCTCTTTCTCCTCACTTTCTTCTTCCTTCTCCCCAAAACCTAATTCTTTCATCCTCTTATCTCCAACCCTAACCCTAATTTCTCTCCGCCATTCTCGCCCTCACCCCTCTTCTTCCATCATCTCACTTCCATTTTCTCATCAACCCCAACCCTAAAAACCCTAATGGCGCAGCGGCCTCCACCTCTCATTCCTTCCTCTCTTTCTTCCATCTTTCTCCCCTAACCCTAGGCCAAAAACGGCGCCACCTCCCTTCATCCTCTCTTCTTTTCTTTTTTCCTTTTCTTCACCAAAACTAACCCTAATCTCCAAACCAAGACGCGACACATCCTTCCCTTCAATCCTCTCCTTCCTTTTTCTCCACCAAATCCGAACTAAATCACATCCATTCTGCATGATTCGGTCGAAATTTTCGTGCGAGAAAATGAGAAGATCATGCAAGTCCAGTTTCAGATGCAAAAAAAGGGGATTTTTTCGTTCCTTTCTTATCTTTTATTTGATCTGTTTACTTGATTTTTGAACTGATTTTTTTGTTGATTTTTTGCAGACGTTGTGCCTATAAAAGGAAGCACGCAAAGAGATTGAAAGGAGGCCGAACCCTAGAGGGGACCCTAACCCAGCAAAAAACCCAGTGGATTGAACCCGGAGGAGGAAAACCGAGAGCAAGGAATAAGAGGAAGCGAATGAGACAGAGGCAAGGAAGAAGAAAGCAAGAACTCGTGAGGCTAATTAGATCCTAAATAAACACTTGATTTAGATCTAGGTCCTTTTGATCCCCATCTTTTGTTTCTGTTTTATTTTCTGCGAAAAGCTCAAACCCAGGTTATCACATCCTCTTCCTTCTGTAATTTTGGGTTTTTATTCTGTATATCCATGAACTAGGAACTGGATTGTAATTGATGAAATAGGGCTAACAAAGCATGATTTGATTTTCGTCATCTTCTTTATTTTTACATTTTTACTCACATACTGTTCTTGATTATTTTTCTCGGTCCTTCCTTTGATCTGTGCGATGACCTAGTTGGATTAGGGTTAGGATTTGGCCTTCCAAAGGGGCCAAACCCAAGCGAGGGATGAATCTGCAATTGTCATATTCTTAGAAGTTATAACCTGAAAATATAGAAAGGGCAAAATAGGGGCATAAAAGCAAAAACAAGGAGTTCCTAATTTTTTTCCATTTATGCATTTTCCTTTTAAAATAAATAAGTTAATATAACTTTTGAAATCAATTTTTTTCTAATGGTTTGTATTTTATTTATTTTTCTATGAAACAACAATAAACAAATAAATAAATTTCATAAAGGGAGATTTTCTTTAAGGCAGACGTTCTTTTTTTAAACAATTAAAAGGGTATCGTTTTATAAACGGGCGTTGTGAGGGTGTTAACCCATTCCTTGCGCGTAACCAACTCCCGAACCCTTTAATTTGGTTTGAAGACCATTTTTTCTAATTATTTTCAAAAATGGTTTTTCCTATTGTTTTCCTTAATAAACATAGGTGGCGGCTCCATTGAAATTTTTGGTGTGGTTGTCACAGCTGGCGACTCCACTGGGAACTTTAGAGAGTTAGGCCCTAAATTGTTTGCATTGATTTGTTTGGCTTACACGATTTATTTCCCTTTTATTTTTTATTGTTTTTATTCCTATTTGTTCATTATATATATTTTTTGCTCATATGTTTGTATATTTGAACCCTAGGGTAGAAGACATTTGTATATATCATGTTTTGATTTGTTTTGCAGTAGGTAGTATTTTAGGTAATTGCTCCTTCACACACTTTTCACTTACACACTTTGTCACATACTATGAGTGGAACCCTATACCCGGGTTTGAAAAAGAAAAAAAAAACTTTAAGTTAGAAGAGGCTGTGTAGTGAGCACCTGCTGGACGTACGACCAGTTGGGTCCTTGCGAAGGCCTCACCTAGAGTTTGGCCCCAATTGAGAAAAAACTCTTGTTAATAGTTTACCTATTATCGACGGTAACATTCGAAAATGAGACCTTTAGCTCTAGGAACCTTTTTAGATTAGTATCCTAAAGCCACCCAATGGAAAGACACTTATGTGGACCATAGACTCATTCTAAGGAACTACCAGCCCATATCACCAAAGGAGCAAACCCTATCTGTCTCGTTTTCCATGTGATCAAAGCCGCAGAACCTAAAGTCTTAGGAATTACCGGTCTACCTCACAAGGGGCACTTGGCCCATTTTTTATCATCATCCATTTAAATTCTGTTATTTCTCATAAATCCTTTTAAAAAAAATAAAAAAACAAAAGAATATTTTCTCTTTTCCATCGCATTCTTTTTGCATGAAAAAAGTAATATATTTAAAAAAATGTAATAGAAAAATATTTCTCCATTATCCATCATATTATTTTCTATAAAATGTACATAAAAAAAAACATTCATGACATGCATAATCATGACATCCTCCTAACGTAACTCATTTTTTCCCCCTCAACAGAAAAATAGATACAAATAAGCTTTCTCTGCATCCCTACCGGACTCGAGCCCAATCTAGACTCATGGACTTGTTGGAACAGAATCAGCAAGCGATGAGAGAAGAACTCGACCAAATCAAGGGTAAGATGGACAAGATATTGGACCTCTTGCAGAACTTGGGTGCAAAATTGACCATTGATGAGAACCATTCCATCAGCACTAATGAGTATCGAGAGGCTTCCAATGGCCCATTAGGAGACCCCCTAGATCAGGAGAGACTCCAAATTGTGGAAGATAGGCTGAAAGCAATTGAAGGGGTAAATCATATTGGGTTCGAAGCTTCAGAAGTATGTTTAGTCCTGGACGTGGTAATTCCTCCAAAATTCAAAGTTCATGAGTTCGTCAAGTATGAAGGTTTAACTTGTTCAAAAAGCCACCTCATCATGTACTGCCGGAAGATGGCCTCCTGCTCCAGTAATGATAAGCTCCTAATCCATTTCTTCCAAGAGAGTCTTACCGGGGCATCCTTACGCTGGTATATGCAGTTAGAGCGGAGCAAAATCAACTCATGGAATGATTTGGCTAAAGCTTTCATCAAACAGTATAAATACAATATGGACATGGCTCCTGGTCGCTCCCAATTGCAAACCATGGTAAAAGGGGGCAATGAAAGCTTCAAAGAGTATGCCCAAAGATGGAGAGGGATTACAGCCCTAGTGGAACCTCCGCTATCTGAGAAAGAGATGGTTACCACATTTATTGACACACTTCAACAGTCTTTTTATGACATGATGATTGGAAATATCTCTTTAAGCTTCTCAGACCTAATCATTGTCGGGGAAAAAGTGGAAGCAGGGATAACAAGCGGAAGGATTGGCAACCTCGAAGCTCAACATCCATTGCGTAGTATAAGTCAAGAGAGGGAAGAAGACACAAATGATGCCCATCACGACATGCACTGGGGCAGTGGGCCACTCCATTGAGAATTGTTGGGCTCTGATCAACACCAAGTGGTAAAACTTCAAGGAATAGCCCTGTTTAAACAACCCTCATTTGTTTTTACGCTTTGCCCGAAGCCCTTGGGCATATCTTGTAAAGGGCCCACTTTGTTCCCATCTTTTCAATACATCAATGAAAATGCAATTTGAATTTTTTTCAACTTCCCTTCTTGATACATAGTCAATCCGGGATAAAAAAAAGTAGTTAAGAAAAATATAAAATAAAATGGTAAAGCAAACGCACAATTATCAAAATTAATTTTTGTGAAATTTGAGCAATAAGATCTTGAGATGAAGTTTGGCCGTTTTTCTCTATCCAAAAATATAAAAAAATATTTATTCCTTGCTACCCCTTTTGAGCCTAAAAAAAAATTCTTTCAAATACCCTAAACAAGGATCACCCATACATTAAAGGCTAGCACAATAGTCCATTAAATTTTGTCTGTTAAAAAAAAAGCAAGCAAGCAAATATCAAATGCAACATATCAAGACGCTTGCAAAGAAAAATGAATAAAAATGTAAAAGCAAAACAAGACAATTGTGCTAGCGACCATCAAAGTGCATCTTGACACTAAAGACATTTGTTTTCATAAACCCTTAAATACTTTTTGAGCCTGAAATATCCTTTTTTCATAGCCCTTAACCCTTAGCCACGTTACAACCCTAATAAAGTCCATTCTGATCAAAGTCAAATTGCTCATATTTTCTCAAAACTTCATTTTTGAAAGAGGAAATCCATATAAACTCCTCGGTGTAGTTGCTTTACCAAAAAAAAAGAGTATAAATAAAATGTTCGCTAGGTTGAAAACCCGAAAGGGCGGTCTAGGCAAAAGTTAGAGCGACCCGCTAGGTTGAAAACTCGCAAAGAGCGGCCTAGGCAAAAGTTATGGTCAAATTCACAAACATATCAGCCCGGATTGTATCTCACAGATCTAAACAGAAACTAAGAAGCTAGGGGCAAAAGCTGTGCCTATCATCTAGAAGCTTCGCATTCAAGATTTCATTCCAGTTGCAGAGCTACACAAAGTGGTTTGTCTCTTAACATGATCCTTCCTCACATGGTTGGGCAAAGGCCAAAAGGACACTAAAGAACCTGAGGATCAAAAGGAGTCGGTCTGATCCTCTTAGGAGCATTCAAAGCATGAAAAGGAGAATTTGAGGATCCTTTAGATGATCTATCAAGGGGCAAATACGCCAACCTGGTGCATTGCAAAGTCAACCATTTGGACAGGCGAGCCAACACCCACGAGTCTAGGGGCAGCGTCCTCAAAAGGAATTTGGGGAAATCAAAAAAAAATCTCTCAAAGCAAAATAACATTCATGCATGGCATACTATTCATTGCATCCTGCATGATCATCAATACTTTTGGGTCCACGACCCACCTTAAAAAAACATTTCTCTAAAAATAAAAAATTTCATGTCATGCATGGCATATCATTCATTGCATCCTGCATGACCATCAAAGTTTTTCGGGTCTATCGACCCACCCTCTCCAATGTTGCATACAGTTGGTCTGTTGTTACTCAGTAAGAACTAGTACTCAGCCTACCCAATCTACCTTTTAGCAAGAGTTAGGAACATGTCCTAAACCTTGCTGGGAATCTGACCCACTACCTTGGGAATCTGACCCCAAGCTTTTAGTCGGGAGCCTGACCCACATCTCGGATCTTCCTCAATTATGGAAATTGGTCTGTACCTTTTAGCAAGTTAAGAATCTGACCTATACCTTGCCGGGAATCTGACCCGAACTGTGTCGAGTGACAGAGAAGCTCGTACCTTGGACATTCAACCGTAATAGGGAAACTAGTCGATGCTTAGCAAGAGTTAGGAATCTGACCTATACCTTGCCGGGAATTTGACCCGAATTGTTTCGAGTGACAGAGAAGCTCGTACGCTGGACGTTCACCTGCAATAGGAAAACCAGTCCATACTTTAGCAAGAGTTAGATTCTGACCTACATCTTGCCGGGAATCTGACTCGAACCTATATTGAGTGACAGAGAAACTCATATCATGGATATTCCTTAAAGTAGGATAGTCAATCTGTACCTTTTAGCAAGAGTTAAGAACCTGACTTACCCTTGTTGGGAATCTGACCCAAACTTGTGTCGAGTGACGAAGAAGCTCGCACCCCAGACTTACCCTAAGTAGAGAAGTAATCAATACCAAAGATGTGAGGGTTAGGAGCCAGACCTATGCCTTACAGGAAATTCGCCAGGAAACCAGCCCCGAAATCTCCGACCAACTTTATAAGAGCTAGGAACAAGCCTATGCCTTACCAAGAATTCGAAGGGAACCAGCCCCGGAATCTCCGACCAGCTTTGTAAGAGCTAGGGATAAGCCTATGCCTTACTGGGAAATTCGAAGGGAACCAGCCCCGGAATCTCCTACCAACTTTGTAAGAGCTAGGGACAAGCCTATGCCTTACCGAAAATTCATTAGGAACCAGTCCTAGAATCTCTCACCAAAGTCGGGAACCAATCCCGCATTCTTAAACCACTTGTTTCGGACAAAAATTAGGGTTTTCTATCCTTAATTACATTTTACAACGAATTCACGAAGGTCTTCGAGTAAAACGTAATTAAGGAGGGGCAATTGTCATACCCCATTTTTGTCCGGCACTTATTTATTTATTTATTTTGTTTCCTAATAATAAAAAAATAAAAATAATGGTTTTGGTCATGGAATAAAAAGGAGGCAAAAAAAGAGAATAAGGTGAAAAAGGAAAAAAAGGAAAAGAAAAGAAAAGAAGTGAAAAAGAAAAAATAAAATTTATTGAAAAGGCGTTGCATATTGCAATCATGGTGGTGCAAATAGCAAAGGCCAAAACTAGCAGCCCAGCCCAACTTGTTTCCTTCACTCGCTGCGTGCACCCCCTCCTTTTTCTTCTGTGGACCTCCCAGGCTCTCTTTTTCCTACTATCACAAGCACTCTCTCTTTTCTTTCACAAGACACCGCCTGCTCCATTTTCTCCCAAAGACAACCCACGCGCCCACCACGCGGCCCAAAACCAAATCCTATTAACCCTAATTTCAACCTAATTCCCTCACTCCCTCATTTCCTTCACTCCACAGCGTCGCTCCATCCCCCAAACCCTCATTCTCTCTTTCTCTCCCACGATCCTCTCCTTCATTTTCGCCTCCACCTCCTCCTCTTTGTCCTCACTTTCTTCTACCTTTTCCCCAAAACCTAATTCTTTCATCCTCTTATCTCCAACCCTAACCCTAATTTCTCTCCGCCATTCTCGCCCTCACCCCTCTTCTTCCATCATCTCACTTCCATTTTCTCATCAACCCCAACCCTAAAAACCCTAATGGCGCAGCGGCCTCCACCTCTCCTTCCTTCCTCTCTTTCTTCCATCTTTCTCCCCTAACCCTAGGCCAAAAACAGCGCCACCTCCCTTCATCCACTCTTCTCTTCTTTTTTCCTTTTCTTCACCAAAACTAACCCTAATCTCCAAACCAAGACGCGACACATCCTTCCCTTCAATCCTCTCCTTCCTTTTTCTCCACCAAATCCGAACTAAATCACATCCATTCCGCATGATTCGGTCGAAATTTTCGTGCGGGAAAAGGAGAAGATCATGCAGATCCAGTTTTCAGATGCAAAAAAGGGGGATTTTTTTCGTTCCTTTCTTATCTTTTATTTGATCTGTTTACTTGATTTTTGAACTGATTTGTTTGTTGATTTTTCGCAGACGCTGTGCCTATAAAAGGAAGCACGTAAAGAGATTGAAAAGAGGCCGAACCCTAGAGGTGACCCGAGAGCGAACCCGACAAAAAACCCTGTGGAGTGAACCCAAAGGAGGAAAACCGAGAGCAAGGAATAAGAGGAAGCGAACGAGACTGAGACAAGGAAGAAGAAAGCAAGAACCCGTGAGGCTAACTAGATCCTAAATAAACACTTGATTTAGATCTAGGTCCTTTTCATCCCCATCTTTTGTTTCTGTTTTATTTTCTGGGAAAAGCTCAAACCCAGGTTATCACATCCTCTTCCTTCTGTAATTTTGGGTTTTTATTCTGTATATCCATGAACTAGGAACTGGATTGTAATTGATGAAATAGGGGTAACAAAGCATGATTTGATTTTCTTCATCTTCTTTATTTTTACATTTTTACTCACATATTGTTCTTGATTGTTTTTCTCGGTCCTTCCTTTGATCTGTGCGATGACCTAGTTGGATTAGCGTTAGGATTTGGCCTTCCGAAGGGGCCAAACCCAAGCGAGGGACGAATCTGCAATTGTCATATTCTTAGAAGGTATAACCTGAAAATATAGAAAAGGGCAAAATAGGGGCATAAAAGCAAAAACAAGGAGTTCCTAATTTTTTTTCCCATTTATGCATTTTCCTTTTAAAATAAATAAGTTAATATAACTTTTGAAATCAATTTTTTTCTAATGGTTTGTATTTTATTTATTTTTCTATGAAACAATAATAAACAAATAAATAAATTTCATAAAGGGAGATTTTCTTTAAGGCAAACGTTCTTTTTTTAAACAATTAAAAGGGTACCGTTTTATAAACGGGCGTTGTGAGGGTGTTAACCCATTCCTTGCGCGTAAGCAACTCTCGAACCCTTTAATTTGGTTTGAAGACCATTTTTTCTAATTATTTTCAAAAAGGGTTTTTCCTATTGTTTTCCTTAATAAACATAGGTGGCGGCTCCATTGAAATTTTTGGTGTGGTTGTCACAGTACTCATGGTAAAATGGCATGTCTGCATTGCATGAAGCATACAAAGGCCTTTACCTTGAAATTCGGGGGGAAGAGTTCTTGGTTTGACTCACGTCGCAGGTTTTTACCATGTGATCATTCATTTAGATGGAATAAGAACGCCTTCAAGAAGGGGGAAGTTGAATTAGACGGCCCGCCCCCAAGGTTGACATCAGAACAGATTTGGAATAGAGTTATGGAACTGCCAAAAATCACAGATTATGGTAAATTGGATCGATTTGAAGGATATGGACAATGGCATAATTGGACAAAAAGAAGTATCTTTTAGGATCTGCCATATTGGAAAGATAATTTATTGAGACACAACCCTGATGTTATGCATATTGAGAAGAATTTTTTTGACAATATTTTTCTCACAGTGATGAACGTCAGAGGAAAAACGAAAGATAATGATAAGGCTAGACTAGAGTTACCACTTTACTGTAGGCGAAAGGACTTGCATTTGACGGCTCGGTCGGATGGGAAAACCCTGAAACCCAAAGCCTGTTACTCTTTAACTGCTGAGGAAGCTAAGTCAGTTTGTCGGTGGATAAAAGAACTTCGGATGCCAGACGATTATTCTTCTAATTTGGCAAGATGTGCCGATGTGAACAAAGGAACCATGATTGGGATGAAAAGGCATGATTGTCATGTATTCATGGAGTGTTTACTTCCTATTGCATTTAGTTCTTTGCCATCAAATGTTTTAAATCCACTTACTGAACTCAGCCAATTTTTTAAAGATTTGTGTTTTGCAACATTGAGAGGGGATGATCTTATAAAGATGGAGCAGAACATACCGGTCATTCTTTGTAAGTTGGAGAGAATATTTCTCCCTGCTTTCTTTGATTCTATGGAGCATCTCCCAATGCATCTTGCACATGAAACTAGGCTTGGTAGACCGGTTCAATATAGATGGATGTATCCATTCGAAAGGTAATATAATAAAATATTCTTTAATATAAATATTCATTTGAAGGGTTAAATGTATCAATTTTGATCAACCTTGTTATTTTATAGATTTATGGGTAACTCAAAACGATCAGTGAAAAATAAGGCCAGTTGAAGGATCTATTTGTGCAACTTATTTACACCGTGAAACAATCCATTTATGTTCCCATTATTTTACGAACTTCATGTTAACACCAATAAATTATAGGAATGAAATAGAAATTGAAAGTGAAAGACACCCACTAGCCTTTTCAGTATTTGGCCTTCCCGGTCGTCATGCTGGAAACGAGTTGACTCATTGGTTAACGGGGGAAGAGTTCAAGTCAACCCATGTTCACGTGTTGATCAACTGTACCGAAGTATCACCATATCTTACGTATGTATCATTTTGACCAATTTCAATTTCTTTTATCCACAACTTCTCATGATCATTTGTTTGATAATGACTTGATCAGGGCATTCTTGTTAACTAAGCCCACAAGCGAACAAGACTCTTCTGCCTATATTCATGAATATTTCCTAACGTGGTTTATGAACCAGGTATGTATTTTTAGTCCTATTTGAACTATTTATTGTTTGAAAATCCAAAAGATTGTTTGAAAAAAAAGAACCATAATTTGTTTGAATATGGTGTATACGTAGGTGTACAGTGAGGCAGAATCCCCTAAAATCCAAAACTTGAGAAATTTATCTCATGGCCCTCGTTCACGTGTAAAAGAATGGCACACTTTTTTCGTAAACGGATACAAATTTCAAACTCAGTTAAAAACAGAGGGGGGAAAAACAATTAACAGCGGAGTTTATGTAAAAGGTGCCACAGATGGAGGTGAAGAAAACTTCTACGGCGTGATTCAACATATATATGAACTGGCATACAATACTTTAGACTATACTAAAAGAATAGTGTTATTTTATTGTAATTGGTTTGATCCGTCAAATAGAGGCACAAAAGTGGATTGAAAATATAATAATGTGGACATTTGCATGAGCAAAAGATACCAAATGTTTGGTCCGTTTATCATGGCACAAAATGTAAGATAAGTGTATTATGTCCCTTATCTATTAACTCGAAGGGACAAACAAGGTTGGTGTGTCGCAATAAAGACAAAACCAAGGGGTCGTATTGAAGCAGATGATCCACAGGAAGAAGTGACTTATCAAGTGGATGAGATGTCTCATGTCAATGTAGTAAATGAAGCGGAACCTATTTCTTGACTATGTGACAATCCAATCACATACGAAGAAGCAGATGGAGATGACAAATTAAATGAAGAAGTGGCAGAACCATCAAGATCTGAAGACGATACCGAAGTAGAGTGGGCAGAATGGGCAGAATAAAATTGTTTAGCTTTTTACAATTAAAGAATTATCTAACAATATATTTTAATTTGTCCGTTATTTTCATAACTTGTTGTTTATTTTTATGTAATTTATTTTTAATATTGTTATGTTTAAATATAATATTTTATGACTATTATTATTGAATTGCTCTATAGACATATATGGCATCAGGATCAGGATTCGACCCCCTAGACCACCCACTGGTGGTCAACGGAAGGGGAAGGCCATCGCTATCGACCCTCCCGCCATCGGAGGCCGAACATTATTAGGCGTGACCCTACTGGGTATTCGACAGCTTCCGACACGTTCGGCACCTACACAGCCTCCAGCACCTTCTGCACCGACACCCCCTTTGTCTACCATTTACATGATCCCCAACCTGGGGTTCCAGCAGACACATGGCGCTTCTAGTTCTCATGTTGTACCACTGACGATGCCCAATGCTCATCAGTCCAAGGATGACTATAGTACGGGCTATCCGCCTGATCAGACCGAGGTTGAGGAGGACGAGGTTGAGCAGCAGGAGGATGAGGATCTTGAGATGCTGCATGATGGTCAAGTTATTATCAGCCCGGCTGGTAAATGGTAAGTATTTACATTTTTTTGTCGAGTTATTAATAATTTACATGTATATATATATATATATATATTTGTTTGGCATGTTTTTATTCTTCAGGTTTCTTCCCTCAAAGCCAGCTGCCAAGGCTATCACATCAACAATTGAGGAGAATTATTCGGTGTTTTGGTCCACCTGGGGGACGATGGTTGATAACGAGCGGAAGCATATGTTCAAATCTTTCGGAGTAAGTTGCAATTTTTATTTTATTGAATATTATTATTTTTTTCATAAATTTCAATTATGTTTAATAATGTCTTATATTGATACAGGAGAGATGTGCTTGGAGGGAAGAGGATGAGGAGAGGATCAAGAAGAACTTTCATATGAAGGCCTCTCACTGCCTCTCTGATATACTTAGAGATGGTCGCCTCAGGGGACAGCCCCACTGGATAGGGGATCATATCTGGCAGAGGCTGGTAGAGCATTGGCACTCTCCTGAGTACAAATCGATCTGCGAGAAGGCCAAGAAGAACAGAGCCGTTGAGAAGGGTGGGTGCTTGCATACCAGAGGTTCCATCAGTCAAGCACAACACGCAGCTCGACTTGTACGTGTTATATTATTATTATTATTATTATTATTATTATTATTATTATTATTTATTATTTTTATTTTTATTATTATTAGTTATTATTTATTATTTATTTATGTTTTTTTTATTAATTAATTACAATCGAAGAAGTTTGGTAGAGAGGTACAGTTGATGGCTTAGGTGCTTCTCTGGGACGTTGAGGAGGCGTAGGAACCACCAAGGGTGCAACACCAAGAGCAATTTTAGGCAAGAGTTGTTGAAAGAACCATTGTTGGAAAGAGACAAAACTTATTAAAAGCTCATTTACGGATTCCTTCAGCTGCTCTGTTCCAATCAAAAGCTTCTTCTGGTCTTCCATGATGATTCTCAGTTGTTTCTCAATAGCACTCAATCTTGATCTATCAGAATCCATATTTCCTAAAGTTTTTCTTCTATATTTTCTCATGTTGCTTACTTTCTCTTCCTCTTGTTGAGGCCGTATTTTCTCCTGTTTCTCATTCAAAATAAGTGCAAAAAATAACATATTTTTCCAAGATAAAAGGATAGGTATTTTTGGACGCTACTTAAAACATTTTTCAAAATACTTGATGACTAAAATAATTTAGAAAGAATGTCATGAAATAAATTTTGGATAAAATCCTTTGTGAGTGTGTAATTTAATTTTAATTGAGAGTTTTTTATTACTACTTACAAATAGTCATAAGAAGTAGATTGATACCCAAAACCCAAAGACTTGAGAATCTCCGATCCTTGGTGTATGTTTTGGTATACTTTTCTGCTTTTTGCATAATTGACTATTTGTGAAAGTCCTTTTTTCAATCATCAAAACAATCATGTCAAAGCATGTATTCACAGACTCCTCCTTTTTGATGATGACAAATATCTCAATGAGGGAATTTAGTAAAGTGTAATCGTTATATAGCAATGATATATAAGCGTGATTTTTCATAAAGAGATATCAGAGTTTAAGCGCATATTTTTGGAAAAACTCCCCCTCACATTATGCATAATACAATTCACTCCCCTGAATCATATAACTCTCCCCCTTTTGGCAACATCAAAAAGTGGGAAAGATTAAAAGAAAGGCATGTAAAGCATGTGCATAATGACCATCAAATATATCAAGGGCACAAAGATAAGTCATATTTCTAGTGAAGCATAGGACCAAAATAGAGTAATTAAACATAAGTTCATCCAACCAAAGATCCATAACAAAATAAAATACTCAATAAAAGGTAAAGTACTAGGATGAGGTTTACTAGTCCTCATCCCACCTATCTTCATCATCATCATCATCATCATCATCAGTTTTGACAGTGCCCTCATCATCATCGAATGCACTAGAAGCAGCAGGAGATGTTCTTTGTGGCAGCTGCAGGAGACTTGCCTCAGTGGAGCTATTAATGACCCTATAACCTAGCCATTTAACTCTTGCACTTGTATTCGAACCAGGACCCCTATTCTTGTACTCCCCATAATACAGTGTATCCAATGCAAATGTCCCATTCCATTCCAACCATCCAGCTGGGTCAATCAGATCCTCCATGTAAGATTGAAGATAAACCGTTCTTGAATACTTTTTCCAAGGGCGACCTAGGTAAGTTTTGAACGATGACTTGATCGAGATTAAATCTGAAGCAGCTGCAACCTTACAGTTCAATATTGAAATGCCAGTGTTTTGGTTAGGGTCTTCTCTGCCCTGTGCAGTAAACAAGTTCTTTTGGTTTGGATCGGGCTTGCGTGCGTATAAGTTACAGTTTTGGAAGACCACTGCTACGTTGCCAAAGATGAAGTCTACGATGCCGTAGATGTCACAATCACGGTAGAATTGACGGAGGGAATGGACATAGAGAGTGCCTTGGTAGGCAACAAAGCTGCATTGATAGAAGGCTGAGAAGTCTGCACCACTCCGCAGTCCACAGCTTGGTGTTTGCTTGGCCCAGCTGAGTTCTCAAATGTTATGCCCTTCGCTATGAATTTGTCTCCCACAGTTGCTGGAATCCATAAATATCATAACAAGTAAGAATTTGAAGGACAGTTGAACCAAGAGAGAAAATTAATCAAGTTTAATTCATGTAGTTTAAATGTTGTAAGCAAAATGTAGAATAAAATATTGAGGAAAAAAAAACCAAAGCTTGAAAAAGTAATTATCAAAGTAGGCCTAATGTACGGAAAAGTAGGGCAGGTCCAAAACAGAATTCCCCTTAAGTTGGGTTGGAGCAATATGTATATGGACCCTTTCTTTTTCTTGGTTTTTTTTTGTTGATATAAATAGATGGACCCTTTCTGTCACCCAAGTGAAAGGTTGTCTTTAGTGATATCGAATTAATATATTGGTGTACCCGGTTTGTCACTTATCTTTTATGATAACTAAACTAGAGGTGTCGGCAACTAAAAAATGTATATGTGGGCTAGCGTATTTAAGTCAGAGGTGCAGTTTTTTGTTTTGTAATCACTAGTGCAAAATAGGGATTCTAAATCGGAGATTTTAAATCAGTTATTAGAAAACTGATTTAAAATCCTATGTGGTGACCCTTTTAAGTCGGTTATCAAGAAAACCGATTTAAAAACAACTCTTTTTAAATCGGTTTTAGGAATAACCGAGTTAAAAAAGTGTTCTTATGAAACTCTAAAACATTTTAACTCAGTTTTTAAGAAATGCGATTTAAAAAAAAAACTTCTAAACTCAGTTATTAAAAAAACCGATTTAACAAATATTAGACCTTTACGTTCACGCGGGAGTCCCAAAAGGCCAAAGGGAGCCTCGGCTCCCTTTAAAAACAAAATGCTTTGATATACATATAAAAAGTAGTAAAATGTCTCCTTAAACAATTAGTCAAGCCCGGACCCATTAAAATTATACCCTACCTACCCCATTCCACTCACTCAAGCCACGTCTGTGGGTTCTCTCCCTGAATTCTCCTCACCTCACAATCCACTCCCGGCATTCACGTCCTAGAGATAATTTTTGGGCACGCTTTGCTCACGCATGGTTCTTCTTTCAAGGTCAAGGTGAGGTTAGCCATTGCTTTCTATTTCTGACTAAATCCATTATGTTCTATTTATATTAGTGAATTTTGAGTGATAATAAATTAGGGTTTTATTGTATGGATAACCTAATGAAATAATGAAGTGCTAACAAGTTTTATAAGTAAAGAATAGGATAGAAAGGATGGTGGTGCGCGAAACAGATCATCATCACCACCACCCAGCTCGTGTTTTCTTCACCGTCTTCGTCTTCTCGATTCCGTCTTTTGAGCGTGTCTCGGAGTTACCCTCGCTCACACACAGACGAAAAGATTAACAGCCATTCTGCGTATATAGGCGGCGTAGCGGCATTGGAAACCACAATAGGCGGCGGCAACAAGAAGCTTCTAGAAGAAGCCATTACATTGCTCCTTCATACCGCAGTCTCCTACGAAGCCTGGAGTTTTTAGCGGCGACGTAGTTTTGGAACTCGCCATCGGACCACCTGTTCCATAAACAGTCCCTGGACCGGTTATCTATTAATTAATTAATTAATTAATTAATTAATTGACTCAATTGTTCACGAGAAAAGAGTAAAGGATTTGCAAAGGAATGTGACGGCGTCACCTTGTGGTGTTTCAATAGCTCGCGAGTCGCGACTAGCCGGGTGTTAGTGGAGAAGGTCATGGCGCATCATCGCTGAAGAGGAGCAGGAAGGCTGATGTGGAGTTTATTGAACCTTAGTTTGCGCAATAGCATTTGGAATTTTGTCATTGCTTGTGGTTGTAGTTTGTAGCTTTTGGGAAGTCTGTTTCATTGTTGAATGTAATTTGTTATTTGTCAAAGAGCTGCTTTGTCATGCTCTGCACTCGTTGGCATTATATTGTAGTACTCTTGTGGTGGTCATTGCTCATCTTGAGCTATGGTCCACACTTTCATCTGGTACCAATAGTAGTGAAGAATCTATTCGTCAATACATCCAGGAAAACTACTAAGTAAGCCGACAAAAGATCATTATCTAGGACCGTGACTTGTCTAGGTAAGTACATGCATGTTACTAACTATATTGTCAAATTGGTAGCCTAGCTAGTTTCCTTTTTATGTATACGATACACCATTATTCTTTGCTGGCCATTGGCAATTTTTATCCTTTGTCCTAGAGTAATTTGGTAGTCCGGATGTGTTCGATGCATAGTAAGGCAAATGGTTCCATTTCAGCCCAATTAATGTGTAAGCTTTCGGCCATTCATTGTCTTTGTAGAATGTATTATTACTTTTCGATATATAACTTACTTTTCATTAATGTTATTTTATCGTAGCTATGGAAGGATATAATTTTTATGCAAGGTTTTAGAAATAAGAAGCTGAATGGGTGATTCCCGTAGTAAAGTACCTTAAAGACAAAATTAATTTATAGCTTATACTAGTTAATGTGTATAATTTTACTCATTATATTTTTAGGTGCCTAAACAAAATAACTTGATTATGCATGTGGATACTATGTCATGCAAAATATATTTGACTATTGTCTCCGCAAATATTGCTTCATCGTGGAAGGAAGTAATAGAATTTTTAACCTTTTATAATTCTTCATTTTTGGACTAGATATTATCTTTTTGGTCTTATTTCTAATAGTTAATTATGTTTTTAACTTTTGCATATTCAAAGACAAGTCACCATTGGAACTTCTTTGTAATGCAAAACCTTGAAAACTTGGGCACAATTTTTATAAATATGTATGGGACGTAGCCAAGTAACTTGGTAAAACCAAGGCGATTAAGGAAATCATGACTACTTGATTCTTAGATATGTTTTTTGTTAGAAATGACTATTTGATTACAAATGACTACTTAATGGTATTGTTATTTTTTATATTACTTGTATTTTGGTGAAGTATTATTTAGCTCACAATATTGTTTGAAATGTAGACTTTATGCATTTTTATAATTTGGCAATTTTGGTGCCAATTATGGTTTTGAATGGTGTAGTTACCATAGTTTGTTCTTCAGTTATTTTTATAGCGAGTCTTGCTAGAAAAAGATTAAAAAAATTAACTTTTAAATCGGTTATTAAGAAAACCGATTTAAAAAAATGTGACCATTTAAGTCGGTTGTACAAATAACCGAGTTAAAAGATTGATCTTTTTAAGTCGGTTTTAAGGAAAACTCGACTTAAAACGACTTTTTAAATCGGTTTTTATGGATAACCGATTTAAAATAGTCACACTTTTCAAGTCGATTTTTCAAAAGCGTATCTTTTTAAATCGGGTTTTTAATAACCAATTTAAAAGTGAGTTTTTAAGTCGGTTTTTTAACCGATTTAAAAACTTGATACATACTAAGTCTGCTGAATATAAGTCGGTTTCAGAACCGACTTAAAAGGCCCATTTTAACCGACTTAGTATCCCAAAACTGCACTAGTGAATGTTATTCTTGATGAAGGGAAATTCACAAGAATATAAGACAAATTTCTCACGGATCCTATTCATCGGGGTTGCTCTTATTTATGTGCTATCCACTCTGTAAATCCCATTGATTAACCTTTTGATTTTTAAAGAAATTTGCTAATTACGTTTCATAAATTATTGTTATGTTAATTCTTCTTCCTAGACCCTGGTTGGTTAGTTCTGAATTCCAACGTTGAATGCGTGAGAAGAACTCAAATTTTCTAACTTACCGTAAAGAGAAATGTTAGGGAGACACTGTCTAACATTCTCTTTTTAACACACTATTAGTTAAATTTCATATAGGTCCCACCAAATTTAAGTGGGATCAACAAAATTTAGTGAGACACGTTTGAATTTCAACCAATAACAGAGTAAGTGTTGGGGAAAAAAAAAGTGTTAGAGAGTGTGTTAATAACACTCTCGACAGTAAAGGCATAAATGTAATGTACGAATAATTGTCAAAAAAAGTGAAAAATATAAATATAAATATTCTTAAAAATGAAAGTGTGTGTGTTTGTGAAGTGGGAATTCATGCGCGCGGTTGATAAATAGGCTGGTTGAGTGCATAAATGAGCAAGTGTACTGGGTTATTCTGTAGAACGTACGTACAGCACGAGACTTGTCTTGGTCTTCATTCAAGTTAAATGCATGCGCTTAATTAGTTTGATTGAGCTCTCAATGTTGGAAGGCCATCAATGATTCAATACTACTATTCTTTTCAGCTGCAATGTACATGCATGAGTGAGTTAATTTCTATTTTTGAGTTGTACCTCAAAATTTTCTGTTTAGGCTCTCGATCGGTATAATCCAAATCGAACAATATATGGGGATAAAACTCTGTAAACACTTTTTTTTTTTTCCAAAACACCGCATCCACTTTGATCAAGGAGAATCAAACTAATAGCTAGTTAAATATAAAAATATTCTACGTAATAGTAATAGCTATCTAGTGCATATACCGAATACTTTTAATGATAGGTAAAGATATGATTAGATATATGATAGTAAAAAATCTTAAATATTGGCGAGGTATGATTAAGATTAATTAAATACTTTCTTAAATCCGAAGTAAAATTTTAAGATACAAAAAATCTTTTACAATTTCTATTTAGTTTTTTTTTTTACTTATTTTTAAACCAAAAAAAACATCCACCGGAAGGTGATCGAGAATTACCTTGAATAGCACTAGCTAAGGATTAGAGAATCTGTAACACACAGCGAGTAGGTTAGGGAATTCAAGTTACCAAATTCGCTACCTATTTCCTTTTCTGGGAACGAATGAGTAGGCTTCAAAACGCAGTTATAATCATTTAATAGTTTCTGGATGCTCCGGATAACGGATGAGCAGTGGCAAGCAGGAGGATAACAATTTAGGACAATGGTTGACAGTAACTAAGGGGTAAATATCTGCCACAAATTCCTGGTCCCTGCAAGCTCTTAACAATATGGACTGTAGGGAGGCATACAAAAAAAAAGTAATTTATCAATGTTTGGTTTCAGGCAGGACATTCCTCGACCGCCACCACAACGTCCCTCGGCTGAAGTGATTAGTATTAACTAGATGTCATTTCACATGTACTCTATTAGATACATCTTTCAGTTGAGACAGGCCGCTCATCCAGCTGAGTGCATCAAGGAATACATGGAGTGGTACTCTAGGGTCTCGCATCCACTGTTGATACCTCCACAAGCTACACATATGTTCCACATGATCCACATGATGATGTTGTGTGTCATCGGGTAAAGAATAATAAGTCCTTGCACTATATATATTATGTCCATTCGTAACATTATCTAACTATTTGCTATAATTTGGTTCAAAAAAAACCATTTGCTATAATGTATTTATGTTATTTGTAGCCGAGTTGTGTTGATGCAAGACAGAGGTTTGATAGAGTCGCCGCCATGCTGCATCAGGTCATTGATTACACAACGGAGGAAGATATGATATGTGAGTGCCTTCGGGAAATGCTTCAGATAGTGGAGAGTCGCTGAGGAGTTGTGTTTTTATATTCACCGGTCATGTTCATAACCATTGTTATGTTTGTAACTCTTCTATTTAATAACTCTATGCGAACACCTGTTTATCATGAATTTAATTATTATTATTATTATTATTATTATTATTATTATTATTCGTTTAGATATAATTTAAATAAAAAAAGTTGAATGTAAAAATAAAAGAACGATTATGTCTAATGAAGAAATATATTAGAAATTAATTATTAATCAAATTAAGAAATAAAAAAAATAAAACAAGATAGGGGGTGCAAAACACAAATTGTGTGGTGCCACTAGCAATCTGCTAGCACAACCCACTGCTTTTTACTATGCGCACTCTTACGCAGCCCACTTACTTTTTTAGCCCAAAACCCTACCCTAAACCCTAAAAACTCACAATATATTCCCTCATCACCGCCAACTCGGCCTCCATCCCTCTCTCTTTTCTCACTTTCAGAGTAATGGCAACGACACGCGAATTCGCAATTCCTCCTCCATGGGAAGAAGACCAGGATGAGTTTGTCCCTTGGCCGGGACAAGCCTCTCGATTCTATACCCAAACTGTTCAATTATAAATGGTCCTAATGGCGTAAGATTTGTGGAATCATCACGTTCACCATGAAAACCACTTAGGCTTTCACACAACCTAACATTTGAAGAGCTAGGTAACGGATTGTCATTATCGAGGGCTTTTGGCCCTAGGAAATGCTAAGGTTTTAATAAAAAAAATTAATTTCCAATGTGTATTTCGTGATCTTGGCCCTGCATAAATAAATACACAAAAATGAAAATATGGAATTTTCAAACTAATCTGCACAAAGACATAACGACAAACAAGAAGATTGTTGAAAGAACTCTTGCACACACTACAGCAGATAAACAAGACAATCAAACAAAACAAAAATAATAAATAAAATAAAAAGAAAGAAATTACCCAAAAAGAAAGAAAGAAAGAAAGAAAGAAAGGGCAGATGATTCAAAAAATAGAAGACGAGGGAGTCAACAGAGTTTCTGTCTGAAAGGACCCACAACAGTGGTGCGGCTCGGTGATGCACACGGTGGAGGAGCACGATGGTGTCGTGATGGGTTGCTCGAACGCGAAGAGCCTTCTCAGTTGCCACTTCGACACTGGCTCATTTCGAATCTCCTTCACACTCTTTGAATCGATGCCAATAGGTTGGATCTTCAAAGGAGCCATCCCTCTCAAAATTGCAGCCATCCCTCTCACACTCTCTGTGCGGCTTTTAAAAAAGAGAGGGGCAGACATAGGGGAAGAATAGAAGAAGCAGAAACCCGCTGTGAGAGGTGAGCGAGTGGGTCTGGGTTTGGGTTTTGAGATTCCCGAGTGCGTCGAGGATGGTACCAACGATGTTGCATGAGCTGAGCCAGAGGATCTCGAGGTTGGTGAAGTTTCCATACTCCGGTGGGATGTGAGAAAGGAGAAATGGGTTGTAAGAGAGGTTGAGGACTTTGGGGGTGGTGATGTTGCCGAGAGAAGGGGGAGAGTGGAGTCAAGAAGATTGTAAACGAGGGAGATGAATTGGAGGTTCTGGAAGGTTCCGAATGACTTTGGGATGGGGCCAGAGAAGTTGTTGGCGGTTGGGTCGAGGTAACGGAGGTTAGGGAGGAGGGATAGGGTGTGGGGGAGTGTACCGGCAAGGAGGTTTTGGGAGAGGTCGAGGTTAGTGAGGGAGGTGAGATTGGTTAGGCAGTACAGGAGGGAGGAGGGGAATGGGCCTGCGATGTTGGCGTTAGACTTCAAATTTCATCCAGAACCGCTGCTTCTGGCTTCTTAAAAGACTTTTGGGTTTGAAATTAAAAAAAAAAAGACAAAACCGAGGGGAAAGCCCCTCGTAAATGTCAACAATTAAAAAAAATGATGGCTTTTTCGGAGGGGCGTGGCCCTAGGAAAAGCCCAATTTTAAAAAAAGAAAAAAACATCACAGTAGTTTTGGTTGAACAAATCGAGGGCTTATTGACAAAAGCCCTAGGAATTTAATGTATGGGTTTTTTCCTACTACTTTGGCCCTGAGTAATTCTCTAGGGTCAGTGGCGGCCCTAGGAAAAATTTGTAGAAAATAGCCTTATTTCTTGTAGTGTTGAGGTTGGTGCATCTCTAAGGGAAAAAAATGTCCAATACATCATACTATCGGATGATAAAGAGACTAGGGTCAACTTATATTTGGTTGCTATCACATGACCCATCTCTGGTAAGGACATCCACTTGTTTTTTTCCGTAAGCACCGTGCACGTCCCGCAAAAGAAAACTACACTTCTTTTAATTATTCACCAAAAAAAGGGCCATATAAATCAACATTATCTGTAATCTCTTTTTGCAACTCCACACGGATTAAAGGCCAACTATCCTCAGTTCTACCAAGTAATGCTCCAATGCAACGGTACCCATAGTTTCCATCACCTACTACGATAACTATGTCATTAATATAGGGATGAAACTGCACAAGAAATTGATTCAAGAAAGGAAAATGTCTTTTCTTTGTGGACACATAGGCTATTGATTTGAACGAAGAACGTGTCAAACTGTTGTTATGTGTAGAGTATATTGCATCGACATGCTCAAAATAAGATGGGTCACATTTACAATCAAATACATCCATGTTCGCCTTGGTCTTTTTGGGTGCCCCCTTGGTCTTCACCTTTTCAGGAGGTGGACACATTGAAGTTGTCTCAGGACAACATAGTTCTCGCACTTTGCGATATAGTGACCTTTTACCAACAATGTCAAGTGTGTGGAAATGCTTCATCAATGTCTTTAACTGAAGCGCAAGTTCCTCTTCTGACACTGATTCATCTGTCTGTTGTTGATCTACTTGCTCACCAAAATGTAATCTCTTCCAATGCACATGCATTACCTCCAATGGAATTGGAACACCCATCATAGTATACTCAGCCAGCTCACAAGCACAAGGTAAACCGTGTGTGGTTCTAATAGTGCAACCACATGTAGATTTATCAACACCTACATTGTTCACTCTGCTTAACTCATCAACAATATATTGTAATGCACTCCGAGACACAAATCCAAGCAATCTGATAAACATAAAAGTATTGTGTTTGTGTTCAATCACGGTTATGCTCCTCGCAAATGATGCATTTATCTCGTTATGTTGCAGCGTAAGCATGTTATTGATGATCTCCCAACACATAAACATGTTACCCCTGCTGTCTTGCAGCAACTTCTTTAGTCTTCAATGTTGAGACTCAACCGTATCAAGAAACATTTAAAACAACATCAGCTATAGCATAACATGGTTCATTTACAATTTTAGGCATTAGTTTGAGCATACCTGTTTGTAGTTGTATTCCCTAAGTGCATTACTTGGTTGGTCCATGTCGCAACAATTTTTCCTTGTGTGGATCCAACCACATATTTTGCACATATTCAACGAATATAGGTCATTCTGCACATACTCTCTGAAAACTCATCAAGTGTTGCTTATACTCAACCTCGTCAGCAGAATAAACAACACCATTCTATGCATCCTTGACTACCTCATGTTTTTTGCCATCAGATACCAACTTATTGCATTTTGCATAGATATTTTTACCTATGTGAAATTGGCACAAAAGATTGTGACTTGTTGGAAACACAACTTCAACTGCATTCATCAAAGCAATATCTCTATCTGTCAGAATAACTTGAGGAATTGTTTCATTTAGCACAAACAATTCTCTTAACTTCTCTAGTGCCGAGACATAGTTATCAGCCCCTTCAGAATCCAAATAGGCAAATCCCATAGTAAATGTCAACTCTGTTGAACTAACACCAACAATTTCAAGCAATGGCAGCCTGTATCTATTAGCTTTATAGGTACTGTCAAGTATAAGGACAATGTGAAATGCATTCAACAAATTTATGGAATCTGGATGTGTCCAAAATATATCTTTAACAACATCCAAACCTCTGTGTCTTCTATACCAACACACATACCGATCTCGATGTATTATCTTCAGCAAATGTTGCATTTCTGTTCTAGGACCTTTCTGAGATGATTGGTACTTATGGCGCTCGTTGTAAATTTGTTGAATTGTAGATAGGTTATCCTTATTGCGACTTTTAACCGTCAACAGAACGTTTCTTGGTTTTACATTGTTCTTGGTCATTTCATGAACAAGTTTCTTCTCCTATTCATTTAAACGACCAACATAAGAATGACTTACCAATATTTCAGCTAACTGATGGTTGTGAAATCCACATATAACTTTAAGCATCCATCCTTCAATCATTTCTTCAGTCGTTGATAAAAGTATTTCTCTAAGTCTGAACGGACACTCACACTTTCGAGAACCAGTTGATTTAGAAGAAATTGCATTCTTCTTCTGCCTATACTTCCCCACTCCTTTCACAACCTAGATATAATTTTGTAGATCTTCCTCTTTGCCCTGTCTCTGTGTCTGACCTCGCAACGATAACACCAATACCATTTTGCTTCCCAACCTCTCGAGTCCAACACAATAACTCATCATGTGTAGGAAATATCTGCCTAGTAGTGACTGCTTCGGTACAATCCACCTCTGTCGTTTTGTCCACTTCATCAGAATTAAACATATTGCAATCTTCCATCTTCGATAATACTAGAATCGAACAAACAAAATAAAATAAATACCTAATAAATACAAAATGTGTAAAAAAAAAGTATACTTGCAAATAGCCTATTTGCGCGTGTTATACATTTCTGTACACCACCCATAAATACGCTATTTGCGCTTGTACAAAGTTAAAAAAAAAATTACACGCGCAAATGGTGGATTCGTTGGATTTTGCTTGATACAAACAAGAAGTTTTTGGGGGGAAATATTAAAGAAAATATAAATAATGTATAACATAGTAGTAGACAAAGAAGTGGTATATCATTTTTTCTTTCTATATTTTCCATTTTCATTTTTATGTAATACTTTATTTGATTAGAGAATTCCATTTTTTTTGTTTTTATTGCGATTGGATATACACATCTTTTTTTAATTTGATTAGGGTTGCTAGCTTATTTGCGCGTGGTATACAGAAATGTATATCACACGCACAAATAAGCTATTTGCACGTGTACAAAATTTAAAAATTTGTACTCGCACAAATAAGCTATTTGCGCGTGTAATTTTTTTTTTAACTTTGTACAAGCGCAAATAGCGTATTTGCGCGTGTGCAAAATTAAAAAAAAAACATATGTGCAAATAGCTAATTTGCGTAGGTTATACATTTCTGTATCCCTCGCGCAAATAGCTATTTGCGCGTGTTATTTTTTAAAATTTTGTACATGCGCAAATAGCTTATTTGAGCGAATTTTCTTTATTTGCGTACTTTAATTTGTTATTTCTGAATTCCACAAAAATTTTGGTAAAAAAACTGTGAGGAGCGTAAAATTGAGTGTTATTATGTACCTTGGGGTATTTTTGTCAACGTTTGGTGTACCCAACAAAATGCTGGGTGCATTTAACAGCTGCCAGAGGGAGGAACTAAATTGGGTCAAAAAATAGATAAACTAATTTGGGTTTATTTTGTTTCTGTCTCAAATGGATGTAAAGAGTGACTAATTTTGCCCGAAAAATTTACGCGTATTCATTAATTTACACGGTGATATTACATCAGCAGTTAACAGTACACATCATCAGTTAAACAGTCGTTTTTCTATAGAGATAAACAGATGGAATAACGTGTCCTTCATTTATAATTCTCAAGGGCTATCTCCTGACTTTCTTTTTCTGAGGGACTAAATTGGGTCACGTGTTTTTTCTCTGTGACGAATTTAGGTTTTGTCAAAATAAAAGGACGATTCTAGGTCTTTACTATTTTATTTATTCCTTAATTGCAAAGGAATCATATTCATTGTGTTGTAGTTGGCGATGCACAATGATAATCGAAAGCTAGGCTAAGTATAACATGGACTGGATATCAATCAAATGCGGGTTACATTTAGCATGAAAATTGACCCAAAAAAAAACATTCGAAGCTGAAATATTTAAATTACAAATTGAACCGTCTCTACAATCTTTCGTTTTGGCAACTCTGGAATTTGGTTGGACAGCATCATTTCAGAATTTGGTTGGACAGCAGTTTTTCAAGTTTCAGAATTATTTATTAAGACACGCTTCATGTTGTGCCGTGAACCAGAGCATTGCCGTTAAAGATAATACTGTCGTTATGATTTCAGTAATAGGGACCAACCTAGCAGCACCATATACTAAAAATTGCTGCTGCAACTTTTGCCGGTTAAAGAAAAAGAGCCAGCATATGGTGGCTTTTTTTTTTATATAAAAAGAATATCACTATTTATTTTTTAAAAATACCAAACTATCCATGATTTTAGATTAAGTATCAAATTAGAAGAGATTTTTCTAATTGGGTAGTCGGTTTTAAAAGACCCAACTTCTATACTAGTTTTTTTTTTTTTTAATTTTTAGTTGGAAAATCGGTTTTAAAGAATCCGACTTCCCAACTAGTTTTTTTTTTTTTAAATATTTGAGAAGTTTCCCCTTCATCTTCCCTTGTCTTCCTGCTTTTCTCATCCCCCTACCCTACGTTTCTTCCCTCTACAACTTTTGGGCGGGAGACGAAGTTCATCAATTTCTACGTGGTTCTGGGTGGGTGATAAAGTGTGTCTTCTTCATATATTTCCACATGTTCATCTTTCTTTTTTTTTTATAGAAAACACATGTTCATCTTCTTTATCTCTGCCTGGTGATTTTTTTTGTTTTTTGTTTTTTTGTTTATTAATGGTTCTTTTTTGTTCGTCTTTTTCCTGTTATTGTGCATGTGTTAAATTTATTCAATATTGCTCATATATGATTTATTGTTTAGTTCGCATTTTGCCCTTGGTCCTCTACCTATAGTAATTATAATTGCAATTGTTGACTTAGAACTGGTGGCATATTTAGGCATATTGGAGGACTAAAATAATTTTATAAATGCAAATATAGGGATTCAATTGATATTCAAAGAGTAATGTCATGGAAAAAATTGGTCTTATGCAAGTAAAATCAAAGGACTAAACTTATACTTAGGTGATGGTTAATCTGATTACAAAATTGTCAATTCAATGGGAATCCAATTAGAGACATGTAGTTAAGTATGTGTTTGCTTCCACCTTGATTAATATAATATGCACCAAATATGTAGTTTAATCCATTTTCTTCCAAGTAGAGATTCAATTCAATGTTTGCTTCCTCTTCGTTCCATATTCCTTCAATTCCATTTACATTAGCTGCAAATACATTAGCTTCATCAACCTACACAAAATATTCACAATTTTCCTCATCACCCTGCTAGGAAAGATTGAAACAAATTACACATGGATAGAACGGCCTCCCTGAGTTCTTGTTGAGTAATAGCAATTTGTACATTTGCTCTTCTCCAACAATAACAAAACGACAATTTTTGCTCTTACACCCATTAACCCTCGAGCTTGCCGACCAACTTCTCCAACAATAACAAAACGACACAAATACAAATCTTACTTTTTCTTGACTGCAAAAATGGTGTACCAATGCCTGCCTTCATCACCTTTGTGCTATTATTCTTCAACCTATACTCTGGATAGTTAGGGTTATAGAGGAAGGAGACATTTTTGAAATAATGCGAAGAGAGAAAGGGACCTGAGAAAAAGAGACATTGGGTGAAGTGAGAGTTTTAAGCATTTGTCTCAAACGGTTTATGCATTAAGGAATTTCGTTCCTCTGCTAGGGTTTATGGGGTATTCTCACCGCCGTAAGGTCTACTGGGGTTTAGGTGCGGGAGTATTACCTCGACGCCGTTGGTACCTAGGTTTGCTAGGTTGTCTGTCGACGGTCCACCGTCGCCGTTCACCCCCTTCATCTAGAACCGTCATCATCCCACAGATGTCACGAACACTGCTCTGCTTTCGAGGAGAGGCCACAAGATCTTCTTCCTCCTCCCTTCATTGCTCGCATGGTGGTGTGAACCACCACCTATTTCACTACCGGAAGGCACCCGACCCCATCCAGAGCCACCACCCTGTGTCTAACCCTAAACCGCAACCCTCACCAGAACCCCATCGACCTCCCTTCACCACCTACCTTCATCCCTCTCCCATCGGAGCCATTTCCTCCGTCTATCTCACCTCAGAATCTTCAGATTTCCAAAGCATAGAACATCCACCCCTCTTTCTCAAGTTCAAACCTTGCCTTCAACTACAAGTCGGGATTTGTTCGAAGATGATTTGCTCAACAGTAAAGATGTGTGGTTCACATGAGGAAGAGCCTGTTTAGATTCCATCATATGTTAATACTTAACCCTCACCTGTCAACCCTCCTTTTCTGTCTTGGTGGCGTGTGATTCATATGTGTGGATCAGATTTTTTAGATGCCACCGAACTTGTTTGATTGGGGTAGACCTCTTTGAGGGGCATAATGGAATTTTGCAAGATGGATAGCTAGTAAATTGTGTGATATGTTGGTTTTATCATTATTAATTTCGGACTTGATTGTTGGTTTTTTGGGGTTGGAGTTCTGTTGCTTGGTTTTTGATCTGTTTGATTCTAGGTTGTTTTTATGCTTTGTCCAATCAAATAATCCCTCTATAGGACTGAATACTTTTGGTGTGCCCTTGTTTTGAAAATCTAATCTTAAGAGTTTGGGTTCTGCTAGTTTGCCCCAAATACCTTTGGAATCATGGCAGATATAGAAGTAAACTAGTTGGGAAGATTTTGTGTTGACACTTCCCCTTTCTGCTCGAATTTATGCCCAGTTGTGTAGGCTGTAAGTAAGACATAGCCTGGCATGGAGAAGATATGAATTCTCGTCTTTCTAAGTTTGGTCCCTGAGAACACATGGGCCATACCCTTTTATTTTGTGCTGTCATTGTTTGGAAATGGGGGCATAACTGGTTGGAGTCTAGTAGATAGGGATGGCAACGGGGCGGGGCGGTACCAGGGAGTGCTCCCCCTCTCCCCTCCCCGCCCCCTAGATTTTCTCCCGTCCCCGTCCCCGATCCCGGCCATGGGGAGTTTTTCTCCCCCATCCCCGTCCCCACGGATCCCCGCAGGTCCCCACGGGGACCCCGAAAATTTAAAAAAATAAAAAAAACATTGAAATTCAATAAAATTGAAAAAAAAAATATAAAAGTATGAAAAAGTTTCAAAATTACAATATCAAAATCAATTTTCCATGTCTAGTCCAACATGTGAAGTCATTATGATCATGATTTGTGAATCTGATGAGTGATGACATTTCTTTTGTTTTATTTTACTAAAACCATTATAGTTTTTAAAAATTAAGAAAAGACATAAAAAGACCAAAAAACCAATCATTATAATACATATATATGTATTTTTTAGGGATAATTATGTAATATGTTCGGGGCGGGGGTGTGATCCCCGTCCCCATCCCCGAATCGGCTGCGGGGGGATTTTCTCCCCCGTCCCCGTCCCCACGGGAAAAAATTCGCCGCCCGCGGGGCCCCGAATGGGGTAGTCCCCGAGGGGATCCCCACACACAGGTGGTAATTGCCATCCCTACTAGTAGAGTCATATCTTAGGTTAGTTGTAGGTGTGTTTCTACGCTCTTGACTGAGCTACGACAGCGGTCCTAGTTTGTATTGCTAGATTTGTCTGAAACTTTGCATATGTTGTTTGTTTGGTTTGACATGTTTCTTTGTAGATGTCGTATGGCTAGGGCTTTGCCCTTGCAATGAAAGTGATACCCTTGACCCCAAAAAAAGCATTTTTCTCAATTTGGTCCTTGAAATTTGTCTCAATTTTCCAATGACATGGAACCCACGTGTAGGCTTACATGAGTGCCACCCAGGAACTTAACATGCCACATCAGTATCGTTGTTTTCGTTAGGTGACAGAGCTTGATAAAGGGACTAACATGATGAACGATTTACAATTTTAGGGATTAATTTAAAATTTCATTAATTTCAGACATCAAGTTGATACACCCTTACAATTTTTAGGGACTGTATTGGGGTTTCGCTCTGAGGTTAACCATAATCAAATGATAAAAGTTTTATGAACATTAGTTCACGCAGTTATTGGCCTCTGATCGAAGATGTGGAGTTTGAAGATCAATCCCAATATTGCTTTTGAGTGTACTCGTCTCGTAAATTTTGGAAGGTGGTAATTCCCTTTATCTTTGTTTCGATCCTATGTTTTACGATCTTGCAACCCCCTCCCAATCCTAGATATGATCTCGATCTTGACAACATTTTCCAAAAGTATTATTTGGATGAATTCTTTCTTAATTTCTTTTGTTCGACTTCAGCAATCAGAAGAAACCAGAGCAGAGATACCTTATTATTATTATTCTGGTTTTACTAACACGTGCAACCTTGCATACGATAAGAATCATTAATTGCTCACTTTTTTCCTTATTAATTATTCACATTCCTTTTTTATTTTATAGATTCACATTTATGTAATCTCTCTCCACTCACAAAATAAGAAACTAGATAATTAATAAGAAAAAATGTGAGCAATTAATTATGCTTATCGTATGCAATATTGCACGCGTTAGAAAAACTCTTATTATTATTATTATTATTATTATTATTATTATTATTTAATCATTAACTATTTATAACAGCAATAACAGGTTTTGGTGTATACAATTATTTGGCTTACAGATAGACTTTGTCCCTGTAAATATATCAAAATTTAGTATAGTCATTGTAAGTTTTTTTTTTTGAGTTTCCTTCTTACATAAAAAAATATATAGAACAAAAAGAAAAAAAAACATTACCCTCTTCCTGCCAGTAAATTTAAACGGAAGTGACCCTTACCTTAATAGGTCTAGATGTTAGTAAAACAAATTGGACAACTCATTTCCTTAGGTTCATCTGCCCTTTGAGGTAGTTTATGATATTTTTTGTATTTTCACAGTAAGATAGAGACAAAATAGACCTCAAAGAACAGACATAAGTTTTTTTCGAAAGAAAGTGCTTATTATAAATTAAACTCTTTTCCTCATTAGGTGGTCGGGTCCCTCTCCGTTTCGTGCGAGCCGTTACCGACTCCGACTCTATCGCCGAAACAGCATCAGAAAATTCACATTGTTTGGAGCACCTATATTTCCGACCGTTACGACTTTCCTTAACAAGCATACATCCAACGGTCATTAATTCAGCCATTCTTTAAGCTTTTGATTTCGTGTACGGTCCTGATATAAAGACAGCTGTACCACGTTGGACTTGCACATTCACTTTCCCCGCGTGTCGTGTGCTCCAGCCCTTTAGTCCCCGTGCTGCTTCTTCTAAGCAACTCAACCGTCTTTTTGGAATTTGCTGTATATGTTCCATTTTTTTGGTATCTAGAAAAATACTTTTAAATTTTTTATTAATTCATTTATTTTTTATGTATAAATAAAATTTCAGTTCAAATTCACTTTATTATATTTATCATCTCAACTTTTTATTTAAACAAAAAATTGCTGTTAGTTAACTAATTTTTTGGTATGAAAATTACTAGTTAACTATTATCATTATCATTGCGTTAAAACCACATAAAATTATAAATAAAAAAGTGGAAGAGTGGTTCATATTAAATATTTTCTAAATTTAAACTTTTTTATAATTAAAATGATAAGGACTAAGTGAAGTCAAGGATATAATTTTTTTATGACTCAAAAGTCAAGGATATAATGAAAAGAGTATTAATTACGTTATTTTACTTTTTTATTAATTTTCCTAAAAATGTAAAATAACGTAATATTTTTATTTTCAGTTTGTATAAAATCAAAAATAATTTTATACATCATTAAAAAAAAGAAAATAATATTTATATGATATTATTATCTGAAAAAAATGTTAAAACAATAAACCTATATAAGAAATAATAATAAATTTATTCTTCTTTTTCTGGATACATGAGATTACACATTATTCTTTTGATGCTCCCACCATTTCATACTCTCGCTTTAGAAAAAGAAAAAAAAAAGTAAATCAAGTGTCATTTTATGTTTTTAATATAATATTAATTAGTTTTTTCTTAATTTTGCCCCCAATAAATAGTGTGTATATCACTCTCAAGTCAATATATTTTACTATATATTTATGACAATGATTAATACTTCAATAGCTAATAGAGACAATTTAGTAAAATTATTTCACCTTTTAAACTATTTATTGTTTTTCTTATTTTTTGTGAAAAAATATTAAATGTCACTTAATATGAAATAGAGGAAGTATTGAGTAGCTGTTTGAATTCACTTTTGGAAGTGTCAAAAGTGATTTTAGAGACATAAAATTGATTTTAGCATATTTGGTTGTTTACAAATATAATTAATTTTATATCTAGAATTGATTATAACTTGAAAATAGGATTTGAACTTTTTGCCATTAAAAGTGATTTTGTCTCTCAACTCACTTTTACATTAACTTATTTTTAACTAAAATTAATTTTATACAATAAGTTCATTAAAAATCAATTTTCGTCACAGTATAACCAAACACACACGGAATTAGAATACTCTGCTTCTTTATTCACACCTGATAATAATTTCAACAGATCAACGGCTCATAACGACTCTTCCGAGATCCGAGAGAAACCTAGTCTCAACGCGGTTACGCTTCTATAAATACCCTTTCAACCCTAAGCATCTCTACACCACCGTCACATCTTCAATCATAGTTGTTCAACAATTCTCTACACTTCTACGCTTCGCTTTACATCTCTAAAATCTTTTTATTACTCTTCTTGATCTTTCTCTATGGCTAGCTACACCGTTGTATTGATGTGTGTGGCTGCATTGTTGGTGAGCGCCACCGTGGCTCAATCTCCGGCTTCATCGCCGACCAAGTCGCCTGTGGCAACTCCGCCGAAGTCTTCTCAGTCTCCGTCGCCGGCGATTTCTCCGTCTGCCAAGTCACCAGCGGCGTCTCCTCCTGCGCCCGTGGTGAGCGGTCCCTCTCCTTCGCCGGCCGCTGTCATCTCTCCGCCGTCTCCTCCTCCGGCTTCCTCAGAGTCACCAGCTGCCACTCCTTCTGTCACTCCCTCGTCGATCTCCACTACGCCATCTGAAGCACCATCACCTGTTCAAAGCGGCGCCGCTTTGAACAGATTCACCGTCGCCGGATCTGCTGCTGTCGTGGTTTTCGCTGCGGCTTTGATGATGTAGAGAGAGTTATGCGGAGTTTATCATTTTCTTTCTTTATTTTTTCAATATTCACGAATTTTCATGGATCGTGAACTTTTGTATCCCATTTTTGGGTTGCTTTTCGCCGTGTGGATTCATTCATTCGATTATTTTCTGTATTCTATTTATTATTCGTATGAGTGATACATTCTATTCTTTCTAACTTCTGTTATTTCCTTGCGATTTATTATTTGCAATTTTTTTGTATTATTTGCATTATCAATTATTGTTTCAACAATCCTCAGATTGATTTCTACCTATTATTTTTGGACTTCAAAATAATTCGTATGATATGGTAACCTAAACTATTTTCAACTTTAACTATTGAAGCCTTAATGGGTGTTTTTGGGCTGTTCTTAATGTAAAGGATTCTTAAAAGTGATAAGATTATTGCATTGTACCGTCGATCCAAAAATGAGAGTTCAAATTGTGAATCGGTCTACCGTGTTGGTCAAGATTTCTTTCGAAAAATGTTTCAGAAGAAGACTCCCAACATTATTGCGCCTCACCTTCGCTGTTACTCCAACAAACATATATCGCAGTATACGCAGTGCAGAACGCAACAAAAAAGAAAAAAAAGTGAAGATCACATGTCTAAGCGAATCGTTGACGTAGGCATGTGCTGCCATCATAACAAAGGAGAAAGGACTGTTGCTCGCTTTCCCCCCCATCCTCTCATGACCTATGAATCCGGGACACGTAGTACCGTACTAATAAAGGATATGGAATTTTTTTGAAATTTAGATAAGTTGCCAAAATTTTATATAAAAACTTTTTTATATATATATAATACTATGAGATAATATGTGAGAATAAACAAGACATACAATATCTGAATATCATAACAATATTTTTCGAAGGTGAAAAAAGACCCACAACACTACTGAAAACTAGATATAGAGAGACCCAAAATCGTCGACAAGATGGAGAGACTAGAACCGACATTGGGATTGAAAGAAACATAATTGTCGTTGAGATTGAAAGAAATAGAACTGTGGTCGGTATACGAGACTCGAGAAGTATCCAAGTAGTATCGGAATATATCGTTAACAATAAAAAAAATTAAAAATAAATAAATAGGGATACTTTTGGGCAAGGCCGTATAGGGGCCTTAGATAAAACAATTAGAGAGTAAAACAAATATGGGCTTTAAAAAAACAATTTGAATAAAAATATTTTTTAAAATAAATATATAGTAAAATTAAGGATAAAACTTAGATGCTGTTTTAAATATGCTGTTCTTACTGTTCTAGACACAAAAAAACAGTTTTTTAGTAAAGAGGTAGTTTTAGATGCACCCTTTGAAAAAAAGTCATAACAGTTAACTTGTATATTTAGTGTGAAACAACACCAACAGCATGGTTGGAACTGTATGTAAGTTTCGTCCTAAAATTAACTGTTATGTTCGTCTATCTCAATTTATCCATTGCAATGGTGATTTTTATTTTGTAAATAGTGATGTATGTATCGCGTACAAAGTAGTTTTTTACATTCACAAAATGTCTTCTCATTTTCAACATATATGGGGTAGGAGCAATTAATTAGTCATTACCTATAATTATGTATACATGTTAACCGTTGAGTGCATACATATTATCATTATGGTATTGTTTTAAGTCCATAAAGGAATACATATATAGGACTTCTATATATTAATTGGAGCTTTTTCCCCAAAAAGTTGAGGTTTTATACTACTCCTAAAATTTAATATGAGCCTTGTGGGCCCAAGACAAATGCTTAAGCCACCTAGAGGCAACCGCGACCCTACTTTTGGGACAGTATCAGGAAGTATCCAAAGAGTATTGGTATTCGATACAAATATACGATTACGACACAGATACATTTCCTGTTTTGGAGTACCCGGGCTTCATAGCTTATGAATCTAGCGCCTTTGGTTTAAATTTTATCCCCCTCGTTTAAATTTATGTATAATAAAATTTGAAATTGAAGTCATCTAAAAAACTTAAATTTATATTTAAGATGACATTTTTGAGAATAGAGATGATAAAGATTTAATTTCATTTAAATAAAGACATAAACGAATTAGCGGGAGAGAAAATAACAAGTGGACAAGTTATTTAGGGGAAGGACCAATTAGCGAGAGGGAATTGTTAAATCAATCAATAGTATTATACAACTAAAGCCCCATTTTAGAGCACTTTTAACACGTGTCAAGCAGAGAACCTCAGACCAAATTAACTAGCGGACAAAAACTATGCCACAAACAGAAAAAACAATTCAAACTTAATATTAAAATAATGTAGCTTCTCTCACACTTTTGTCAAGGGATACCCCAACCCCAGTCCCAATTTTCTATCTCTGGCAGTCTCCCTCCTTTTTTTTTATTATTACTACCTGCTGCCTCCATCTTCTTCCTCCTCTCTCCTTCCTCCGAGCTTCCCTTCTTGTCCATGTATCGCCTTTGCCAGGCCACCTCAGGCCAAATAAATTACATATCCTTCATCCTCTCACTTTCCTCTTTCTATCCATCCAAATAGATTTCCAAAATGAGCAACTTCAAAAATGGGTCGAATTTACATACATGTTTTTCGGTCACCGTGATTCACCATTGCATAAACGAATCCGTTTAATGGAGTCTTTTAAGGGTCTGCAACAAAACCCAGTACTCAAGACCACAATAGGAGACCTTGCCGGAGTCTCGCCGCGTCGGATGCCATCATCACCGCGCCGGAATGCTCACCCACGACTAATCCTTCTTCTTCCTTTAATGGTGAGTTGGTTTATATTTTCTTTTCCCGTTTTCCCCAATCTCCGTGAAAACCCTAACCCCAAGTCTCACCTTAATCCATGTTTTTACCTCTGTTTTGCAACAGAAACTGGACATGGGTCTAAACAAAGAAATATCAATCTTCAGTGCTTTTGTTTTAACCATTTTTTGTTTTCAATCTTTTTCAGGTATTATGGTTTGGGCAGATGATTGGTCCTTTTTCTTTCATCCCAGCGTTTCCTGAGGTGAGTGTTTAAAATTTTCTGGACATGAACTATGGTTTTTATTGGCTTTATAAGACTCTGAATGACCTAAGAAAATTGTGTTTGGAGTTCAATTCATGGTTTAAATGGGGTAAAATATTGAAGCTGTTGTACTGCTTGCACTTTATAACTCTTGCTGCTCATGATGCTCTAGATGCAAATTCATGCATTCTGTTATGATTTAAAACTGGGTTTTTTCGTAATGTTTTATGGAAATCTAAAAATGTGTGCATGTTATATGTATTTCGGGATGTTTCATATTAAATTTGGTAGCATTTGGATCATATTTGATGGGTCAAATAAATTTGAGAATACTTACTGCTCATTTTTTGTTTTAAATTTTTGATTCATCATTTCGTTGTTACCAATGTTCTGACTTTTATGATTCACTTTCCTTCATAAAGCTTAAATTTTAATGACATGGTTTGAAATTTTGCTGGTGATTCTCTTTCAGGTGCATATTTTTTCTTCTTTTTGTCTATTTTTTATGCACCGCACCATCTGCTACACAGTGAAAAGAAGGTGGTGGCTGAAGGGTTACTTTCTCCAAGAAGTGGTGATTCCAGGGCTTCAAATGAAAAGATCTCAGGATAACATGGCCACCAGAAAAGCTGGTGAAGCTTATCAGATAAGCATGTTGTATATTTAGAATAGTCATGTTTAATGTATTTATTGTTTTTCTCTTTTTTTGTTTGCAGCGATTTTCTACTTGGTCATGTTTAATGTATTTATTGTTTTTCTCTTTTTTTGTTGCAGCGATTTTCTACTTGAAGCTACAAAGTCACAAAGCTACTGAAGAGTGATGAAAGTAAGCCTTTCCTAACAATGGTATCTTTTCATCAAAACACAAAGAAATTAATTCCTTGGCTGTTTTACTTTAATTCTTGAAGCTCAAGAACTGCTTAATCATAAAAGGGTGACAATAGATTCAATTATTACTATTGTCTAATTTTGGGGTGGGTGTGTATGAATTTTAAGTAAAAGAAAAACAACTGCTTAATCAAGTATAAGATAGAGAAACTGTTATGTGATCAAGGCCTACAACATGTAAATTGGATTAAGGTTTATGGTTTACACCAGTTAATAATGATAACGACATGTAAACTGGATCAAAGCTTGCAACGTGTAAACTGGATCAACGCCTGCAATGTTCGCCTTGTGTTTGTTAATGTCTTATTTGTAGTTTTTTGGTATCCTGACTCCTACAAAATTCTAATGATAGTTTGACTATGGTATAAAAGTAATTTTTATAAAATATCCTTTGTTTTGTCATGCTATTATGTCCACCATGTATATCAACCAGGGGAGTAAGGATAACATGGCAACCAGTAACATAGATAAGCATGAAAACTATACATATCTCAAGTAACCTATGAATACCAACCTGATATCTCCAACTGAGCTGATGGGTTTAATTTTTTACCTTCACATATCTAATTGTTTTCCTTCACAGGAAAAAAGGATAGTTTTCAAATGCTGTCATTGTGTTTCAGATGTTGTCATTGTCTACTGCTTAATTATGTGCAAGGAACTTCCTTTTGATGGCCTCTTTAGACAACCCTTCTTCAATGTCATGATTCCTTGGTAAGGTAAATTTTGTTATCATACTCGACCTAAATGGAAACTGAACTTCCTATGGTGTTGTAAGTTATCTAATCACATATTCATGTTGAGACAATATGGTAGAGAAAAAAATCTATATCAGAAATAGAGAGATGAGCTGAATGTGAAGTTCTATTTCATTGGAGTAATCTAACTCAATAAAATCATATAAGGTTCTTCAACAACTAATACAGAGTACTACACCTATATATAGATGTTAGTTACATAAAAACATACTGCACAGGTCTATCATGATTAGTACTGAACTCTATATTTATTGCAGTTTCATTTGAATTTCATTTTTGGATATATATTTTTTGATGGATCTTTTTATTATTGTTATAAGATGAAGTGTACTCTATTCGGCTATATGTAGATGAACATAACACATTCCTTGCTTTTGGAGAAGTTGGAAATACTGTTATTGTTTTCCATTTAGCCAAATCAAATACTTCCAAGGTATTTTTCCCATGGTCCATTTTCACAAATATTTTTTCCTCACATTGTTTCTGAAATTGTTTTTATCCATGTAGACAAGATAAATTTTCAGAATTGCTTCAATTGCACAAAGAAAGAATCGATCTGTCCAAAGATTCAAAATACCTAACTCCTGTTAAAAAAGACTCTGCAAGTCAAGCAAATCAAGTGATTGCTCTCTCCAAGAATTCAGAGGATTTAAGTCCTCTTCAAATAGGCTTTGCAGCTGACAAAATGAAAGGATCTGATGCCATCAAGGTTTCAGTTGATGAAGAGGACTCAAGTCCTCCTAAAATGGTATGTGCAGAGGTGGGAAACAATTCAGACATTGATGTTCCAATACTAAAAATGTTCAAGAAAAAGATCAAGGTTGAGAAGGTGGTTGCATTTTGCAGGTGGTTTTAATCCCCATTGCATGTGGGTTGGAATTTAGTTTCTTCTCCTTTAGTTGTAGTCTGCTACTGGCTGTAGTCACCATTTCAATTTGTGTTCCTATGTTGTTGTCTTTTTTTTTTTTTGGTGCATATGTTGTTGTCTTTCTATATGTTGGTTTATTGCTTTCTGTAATATGTTGAATTATTTATGTTCAAGTTTGTATGGTGTTCCTGTTACATTTTTCTCATACAGCCTTTAACATGTGTTATTGGTTTAATATTAACACAGACTGATAGGTTAGCTGTGTTAGGTGCTTATCACTGACATTGCAATTTTATTTAATTGCTTATTGCTGACTGAAATTTATTAATATGTGAACATTTGAAAAGGATATTATTTTCCAATATTGGTTATCAGTCAGCTAAAGTTAACCAAATGGATTTAAATCCGTAGCCAAATCTTTTCAAATTAAAATCAAGTATCAATAACTGATTTGAAGTTATATATTTTTAAATTTTTTTGTTACTATTTTGTAACCATGGTCTATTGTGACAAGTTATGTAACATCTTCTAACAAATATTTAAAGATAAATTGGCTAATATAAATTTAGTCTAAAATATTAATGAATAATTTGCACACTCAAGTCCTTTTGAATAATACTTTATCTATCTCATATTATTTGTCGTTTAAGGTTATGTACACGTTTTAAGAAAATCACTGATTGCACCTATTTTTGTTGTAAAATAATTTATTTTGACTACAATACCCTTATTATAGTTGGAGTTAGGTGGAAAGATTAATTGATATAGGGTAGTTGAGATATAAATAAATAAGGGTATTGTTAGAAAAATATAATTAATACTCTCTCAATATTATAAAATGATAAATAATTTGAAACAAACAAATATTTCAAACAAGACAAATAATATAAGACAGAGGAAGGAAGTAGTTAAGATTTAATTTGTGACTCAACCAATTTCAAGAAATTTATTAAGAAGCCCGTGCAATGCACGGGTACCGTAACTAGTGTACCGTACATTTTTATTGAGTGAAACCCACACGTCATGCCCTACTCGACAAAAATATCTCGTCCGGTTTTTTGTTGGGGTAATGGTCACTTTAGTCCCTGGAAGTGTGACTCGCTGTCACTTTAGTCCCTGGAAGTGTGACTCGCTGTCACTTTAGTTCCTGAAAGCATATAAACTACAAAATAGTCCCGGTAAGTGTTTTCCGTCTGTCAGTTTAATCCCTGCCGTTACCCAATTAATTGACACCATCCAAAATCATGACATGGCTGCTGATGTGTGGTGAAAATTAGTGATTGAGGTTCCATGTAAGCTCCAACGTGGCCAGGGCAAAATGGAAAAAAAAAAAAACAGAACGCTGGAGGAGGGAGACGAAGAAAAATACAAGACGAAGCAAGCCATCAAGAAACCCCTCGATCTCCCTTACCAATTCTCTCCCTTATTGCTACCCCACCCACCATGATATTTTCCGGTGTGATCGTATAGTGATCTGAAACAACATCTCTCTCTCTCTCCCCTTTTTTTTATTTCACCTGAAACCCTAATCTTTTGCTATATCCAAAATTGAGGACAGAAAGGTAAGAGATAGAGCAAAACCTCTCTGCAAGACCACGACCTCCGAGGATGACTACCACTTCTATGGTTTCTATTTTTCTGGTTTTCTCCACCCCAAACCACTCGAAACAAAACAATTTGGGTGAGGAGTGATGGTGTGAGTAGCCAAATTAAAGAGATTCTGAGCCAAATCCAGTGTCAGTACATGGAGGGAAAGCTTACGCAGCAATGGCTAGTGTGAGTAGCTTGGCACCTTTTGCAATGTTTCAATGTAGTGATCATATTTTGCTAGTCATCTAGTGAAGGGGCTGCTGCAATTTGCTTCTTTATTTGCTGCAATTTTAGAGGAGGTGCTGCAAATTTAGAGGACTGCTGCAATTTGCCAATTTGCTTGCTTCATTTTGCTGCAATTTTAGAGGAGGTGCTGCAATTTTAGAGGAGGGACTGCTACTGCCAAACTCTTGCAAATGATGGCTTAATAAGGGGACTGTGAAAGTGTTTTTGGCCTATGCTCTAGTGGATCAGTTAGAATATAGAAATGTTTCATCCCAATTGGCTACTGAGGTTGGGGATTGTTGGGTTTTTTCGCTGTGTAATTACTTGGTGAACTTGAAATATGTACAGCTATTGCTCCATTGTAATTTGTATAGTGGAAACTTGCAAAACATGTAACTACTTGGTGAAATAATAGAATGGTTGATTCACAGACTTCGTGAATTAGTCTTGTACTAAGTTGTAATAAAAAGAGTCTTGTACCTATGCTAACAATATCCATTCCAAAATGAATCAACTTGTACATTGCAAGCAATGGTTCACTTTGAACAGTAGCTTAGGTTCAGTTTATTGGTTGGTTTTTAAATTCAGTTGCTGCACCTTAAATTTCACATCTGGTATTCCAATTTAGAGAGCAGCAAAAATGATTATCAAATGAAATCAAATGAAAATCACAAACTGAACCATTGCAAATAACAGTTCAGGTGCTATTATTTTTGGAGGAGTAGAACCAAATCTGGTTTATTGATGAATTATTGGCAGCATAGTGGTCCAATTTGCTGCAATTCTCTTTTGCAGCATTCTGGTTTAGGACATGATGCATTTAATCAATACTACCCAAATTGATAGTGGTCCAATATCGCACCCCTTTTCTCTTGTTGACATGATGCATTCTGGAACAATTCTGTTTTGCACCTGTTTTGCTGCATTTAATCATTCTGGTATATGACACTTGCATTCTGGTTTTATGACATGGTAGTGTTAAAGGAATAATATAGAGTAGGAGCATCCATTAGAGTGAGAAAAGCTTCCTGAAGTTGATTTTATAATAATACATATATTTTTACTACAAAGAAGACATGCTTTTCCATTTTAGTGATACTTTCCATATTTATAAGATGGCCATAACATGGACTTGCAAAGCAACTGAATTGGTTTACTGGCTACTGATGTTATGACTGCAGGTTTCACACATTCTGCTTTTGTGTTTGGGAATGAGGCTGGTGTTAACTTGAGTAATGTTAGCATTCTTTACTTTTTGTATTCCCGTATTCACTGTCAGCACAACATTCATCTGTTGAGTTGATTGTTTAGACTTTCATACCATAGGTTTCATGTTGATAAATGTTAGCCTGCCAGTGTGATGCAGAGCTGGATGAAGATTTTTATGGACAACATCTTATTTGGAGAAACATTTTTTTATCTTCCTGCTTGATCAACAAAATTTTTTCACATGTTTTCGTCCAGTTTTTATACAAATTTTGGTTTTGAATAACTTAAATATTGATGTTGAAGTTTAACTTTCTCATGTGGATTGAGGTACTTTATTAATTACTAATCACACTGCCTTCCCTAGTACAAAGATTCAGAGCAGGGACACATAAGCTCTGGTTTATTGCTGTTAAATTGTGCAGCATAATGCACTAAAATTGTGCAGCCTAATGCACTAAACTTCTGCATTCTGGTTTATATCAGCAGCAAATTCTGTTTCAGCATTACAGCAGCATTCAAGTTCCATCCACTTCATTAAGCTTCATCGAGTAGCAGCTAAAATATGTAAAACCAGCAGCATTCTGAGCAGAGGACGTTTTGAAGATTGGGGATTTGGGGATTAGGGTTTTGATTCTCAGTTCTCAGTTCCTTCGTTTTGATTCTCAGTTTCATTTTTCTTTTCATTTGTTTTTTCTTTTAATTTTACCCTTGGCCACGTTGGGCCTTCCACATGGACCACAGTCACCAAAAATCATCACACATCAGCAGCCACTTATGCATTTTGGACGGTGTCAACTAATTGAGTAACGGTAGGGACTAAACTGACGGACGGAGAACACTTACGAGGACTAATTTATAGTTTATATGCTTTTAGAGACTAATGTGACAGCGAGTTACACTTCTAAGGACTAAAGTGACCATTACCTCGTTTTTTGTTTCCACTTGTTGTAAAAGTTGTTTCTAGAATATTTTTTTATGAAATATTACATGTACCGTAAACAAGTTGTTTATGGTATACATTTGTTTTATAAAAATGTCTACCGTAAACAAATTTTACGTGGTGCACCCATGGACAAAACATCACATTTATTGGATGATTGGAATTTTACGATCAACGCTCCAGAATACACTATTCAGTCAAAGGGTAAAAAGGAAAAACAAGAGACAGAGACCAACCCATCCCCATTACCCTATGCTACCCTCTCTCCCTCACCCCCTTTGCATTTCCCTTTCCGCCACCCTCTGCCCCATCAGCGTCCTCCCCTTTTCGCCACCCTTCCCCTTTTTCGTGCCACCATGTTAGTCACAGCGCCACCGTGAGATGACCTAGCCATCGCCCACAAATACGATCAAATTTGTGACGTAGCTCAACATTTTAAAACCCTAAAAAACCAATCTCAGTTTCCTATTTAGTCAATCAATCAAAGATCTACGAGCAAGCTCCAACTACCTCAACAAAAAGCTACAAACTTGCAAATGGTTTCGCATGATGGTTCATCGATTGATGGGGTTATAGGTTCACTAGGTTGGGTTTGGAGGAGAGCAACCCCGCGACGAGTCTTGTGGTGTGGCTATCGTACGTGATAGATGTTGCTGGCGGGAGTGGAGGTGGCTGAGATAAAGGTAGGGAATGATTGAGATTTGAGAGGGATGGGTGTGTTTAGAGAAATGATATTCAAACACCACAAATATGGCCACTGTATATGGCCACCGTATACCAATATCAAAAAAATATAATATTTTAATAGAAATTCATTTCTCTCTTCCTTCTATTCACGTTTCCCTCTCCCTCCTCTTTTTCTTTTTTTTTCTCTTTCTCGTGTCTTTCTTTTGTGCGCGATCTCTTCTCTGCTTTCACTCTTCTTTCTCACGCACGAGCTTCTGCTCATTTTGCGTGTGCTGTCTTCTCTGCTTTCACTCTATAGCCACGCAATTCATGAGCGATTCACGACAAAGCCGCACACGACAAAGAGCCGGGAAACATCCTCCTTGCTGCCCCTACAGAGGGAACGACACCCATTGTCCTTGTCATTGAGTCTCGTAGTCCACCACTAAAGAAGCAGAAGAAAGTTTCAGCATCAACTCAACCCAGGTTCCATCATCTTCAGGGAAATCGGTTTAGGTAATCTTCATACCCTTCCTTACGGTTACGAATGAGATTGTTCTCGAGATTCTTGGGTTTTTGGATGGTACCAGCTTAGGGATTTTTGCCTATGTGAGCAAGTCTTTTTATGTTTTCACCTCCCTTGAACCCTTTTGATGGAATTTTGTTTTCGAGAATCTCCTTGGTGGGTTTCGTTAAAATGGGTATTGGAAATCTACTTATGCTGCTGCTTCTTACTCTTCATTTGATATTTCAAGTATTGCTCTTGGTAGTTTCAAAGTTAGAGACTTTTATTCTGATTATCTTTTCCAGAGTTGGCTAAGTTCTAATCTTGAAATGAAACCTGAATGGTTGGAGAGGGATAAGGGATAATATAGTTTGAAAGAAAAGAATTTTAGTTGAAGAATTTGTATATTGACTGTTTAATGTTTCTGGATTTTTGGTTATTCATTAAGTTTGGGTTAAATTTTTGACTGTATAAAGATTTAGAATGCAATGTTTTCAATCATTATGGATTAGGACAACAATTTTATAGGATGTCGCTATTCATCTGCTAAATCAGAATTTGATATAATTTTACACAGGGAATCCCCACCTCTTTTTTGCCGTTTGTGTTTTCATATTATTGGAGATGCATTTTATGTTTTAGAGCAATTGTTTTCCTTTGTATTATGTGACTAAGATAATGTTAACCTTTTAAAGCTGGCCAATCATGTGTTCGAAAACACAATTTTATGAGAAGCAACAATGTGTTTCTCGCGTAAAAGTAGTTTAGATGCGTGGGCAACATTAAAATAAATAAGCTTTAATAATTTGTTATATGTTGCCACCATTTTCTTCATGCTTCTTCATTTTGGTTATTGGATAATTTAACAGGTTCAAGTTTTTATAAAATGCTATATGTTATGATTTTTAAAACCTGATAGGTCTATATGTTTTGTTCCTAGAACTTGTTCACTTGTAGTCTCCATATTAATTTGGATTGGTGGCATTGTACACTGTATTGCTTTGAGCATGGCACCACCAACAAAGAAGCAGCGGGCTAGTAGCTCAAAGGATAAAAAAGTAAGGAACTCATTAACTTATTGTATTTACATGAGTGCAAATTAATTGGCAATGACATAAATTTTATTCATACTTGTCAGGTACGTTTGAGGCATGCATGTGCTCCAAGCGAGTTGGTTGAAGTGAACAAGAATTTGATAGGGGCACAGAGAGCCCAAATTGAGGCGACCCCTTTCAGGTGGGTTGTAAACATGCCGGATAATTTCCAAATTTCTTCTCTTTTGTTGTCTGAATTAGCTAGTAGGTGGGATGAACAGTATGAGGGTTTTAGAGTAGGGGGTTCAGTAGTGCGATTTAGGCCTATCGATGTATGTTTTGCACTAGGACTCTCTATTGTGGGTGAGGAGTTGCAAGGCGATGAACGCGGGAAAAGTAGTACATTGTCTTTGTTTGGAGAAGACGATGTAACAATAGATTCAATTGTTGATAAACTTGTTGAGTGTGGCGAGGATGATGTATTAAATTTTTGTAGACTTTATATACTATTGGCGTTTGGAGAGTTTTACTTTCCCCAGTCCGGGAAACGTATATATTGTGGTTACATTAAGTATTTAGATAACCTACAGTCCCTTCATAGGTATAAGTGGGGACAAGCCGTACATAAGTTTGTAGTTGCAAGTTTGAACAAAGTGTCTTCTGTTGTGAAGGAAGGAAAAAAATGTTTGTGAAACCCATTTAAGAGGATGTGCAGTTGTCTTATAGGTATATATTTGATCGTGTGTTATACGTGTTTTGTTATTTTTACATATAAATACATGTATTAAGTATATTAATCTTTTTTTGTAGATTTGGGCCTTCAACCACTTGTCTTTGGGGGAAACACCTGACATGCCTCATAGGTTCCCTTTTCCCCGTTTTTTGAATTGGTCAATTGTACGGCATAAGATCAAAATAATACAAGATGCATTTCGGCGAAATGTGGTAAATATGATTATTATTTGTTTGTAGAACATGTTGAAAACTTATATACAATGTGTATTTGATGTGCTTTTTGTGTTGACAGTTAATTGAAAACTTAACGGCAACTGGTGAGGAGCTATAGTTTGACGTGGTCAGAGATGCCTTAGAGGATGCAGAACACCAGTATGTTCGTGTTTCTGAGTATCAGCGTTTGGTAGTGGAGCACTAGCATTCTCAAGAAAGAATTTCTATTCTTGAGGCAGATGTCAAGATGCTAAAAGATCAGCTTCGATCAAGGACCGAACCCCATGATGCATCCCCATTGATTCCATCTCCTCACACTGATGTTGTTGTTGAGGTTGGCGATGAAGTTGCTTATGCATCCCCATTGATTCCATCTCCTCACACTGATATTGCTGATGAGGTTGGCAACGCATTAGTGAGTACTCCTACGGCGCGTATGGTTCTTCCGGCTGATTCTTCAGGCTGCAAGACATTAATAATATGTTATATGCTACCACCATTTTCGTCATGTTTTCAAATTTTATTTTAAGTTTTCTGCACAAGTTATGTTCGTCGAAATTGATTTTTCCAATAATTAAACCTGCACGTAATGCTGATGCTGACGCATCAGTGAGTACTCCTAAGAGGCGTCATGGTGAAGAGATGGAATCAATGGGGATGCATCATGGGGTTCGGTCCTTGATCGAAGCTGATCTTTTAGCATCTTGACATTTGCCTTAAGAATAGAAATTCTTTCTTGAGAATACTGGTGCTCCACTACCAAACGCCGATACTCAGAAACACGAACATACTGGTGTTCTGCATCCTCTAAGGCATCTCTGACCACATCAAACTGTAGCTCCTCACCAGTTGCCGTTAAGTTTTCAATTACCTGCCAACACAAAAAGCACATCAAATACACATTGTATATAAGTTTTCAACATGTTCTACAAACAAATAATAATCATGCTTACCACATTTCGCCGAAATGCATCTTGTATTATTTTGATCTTATGCCGTACAATTGGCCAATTCAAAAAACGGGGGAAAGGGAACCTATGAGGCATGTCAGGTGTTTCCCCCAAAGACAAGTGGTTGAAGGCCCAAATCTACAAAAAAAGATTAATATACTTAATACATGTATTTATATGTAAAAATAACAAAACACGTATAACACACGATCAAATATATACCTATAAGACAGCTGCACATCCTCTTAAATGGGTTTCACAAACATTTTTTCCTTCCTTCACAACAGAAGACACTTTGTTCAAACTTGCAACTACAAACTTATGTACGGCTTGTCCCCACTTATACCTATGAAGAGACTGTAGGTTATCTAAATACTTAATGTAACCACAATATATACCTTTCCCGGACTAGGGAAAGTAAAACTCTCCAAACGCCAATAGTATATAAAGTCTACAAAAATTTAATACATCATCCTCGCCACACTCAACAAATTTATCAACAATTGAATCTATTGTTACATCGTCTTCTCCAAACAAAGACAATGTACTACTTTCCCCGCGTTCATCGCCTTGCAACTCCTCACCCACAATAGGGAGTCCTAGTGCAAAACATACATCGATAGGCCTAAATCGCACTACTGAACCCCCTACTCTAAAACCCTCATACTGTTCATCCCACCTACTAGCTAATTCAGACAACAAAAGAGAAGAAATTTGGAAATTATTCGGCATGTTTACAACCCACCTGAAAGGGGTCGCCTCAATTTGGGCTCTCTGTGCCCCTGTCAAATTCTTGTTCACTTCAACCAACTCGCTTGGAGCACATGCATGCCTCAAACGTACCTGACAAGTATGAATAAAATTTATGTCATTGCCAATTAATTTGCACTCATGTAAATATAATAAGTTAATCAGTTCCTTACTTTTTTATCCTTTGAGCTACTAGCCCGCTGCTTCTTTGTTGGTGGTGCCATGCTCAAAGCAATACACTGTACAATGCCACCAATCCAAATTAATATGGATACTACAAGTGAACAAGTTCTAGGAACAAAACATATAGACCTATCAGGTTTTAAAAATCATAACATATAGCATTTTATAAAAACTTGAACCTGTTAAATTATCCAATAACCAAAATGAAGAAGCATGAAGAAAATGGTGGCAGCATATAACAGATTATTAAAGCCTATTTATTTTAATGTTGCCCACGCACCTAAACTACTTTTACACGAGAAACACATTGTTGCTTCTCACAAAATTGTGTTTTCGAACACATGATTGGCCAGCTTTAAAAGGTTAATATTATCTTAGTCACATAATACAAAGGAAAACAATTGCTCTAAAACATAAAATGCACCTCCAATAATATGAAAACACAAACGGCAAAAAAGAGGTGGGGATTCCCTGTGTAAAATTAGATCAAATTCTGATTTAGCAGACAACAAATGAATAGCGACATCCTATAAAATTGTTGTCCTAATCCATAATGATTGAAAACATTGCATTCTAAATCTTTATACAGTCAAAAATTTAACCCAAACTTAATGAATAACCAAAAATCCAGAAACATTAAACAGTCAATATACCAATTCTTCAACTAAAATTCTTTTCTTTCAAACTATATTATCCCTTATCCCTCTCCAACCATTCAGGTTTCATTTCAAGATTAGAACTTAGCCAACTCTGGAAAAGATAATCAGAATAAAAGTCTCTAACTTTGAAATTACCAAGAGCAATACTTGAAATATCAAATGAAGAGTAAGAAGCAGCAGTATAAGTAGATTTCCAATACCCATTTTAACAAAACCCACCAAGGAGATTCTCGAAAACAAAATTCCATCAAAAGGGTTCAAGGGAGGTGAAAACATAAAAAGACTTGCTCACAGAGGCAAAAATCCCTAAGCTGGTACCATCCAAAAACCCAAGAATCTCGAGAACAATCTCATTCAGAATCAGTAAGGAAGGGTATGAAGATTACCTAAACCGATTTCCCTGAAGATGATGGAACCTGGGTTGAGTTGATGCTGAAACTTTCTTCTGCTTCTTTAGTGGTGGACTACGAGACTCAATGACAAGGACAATGGGTGTCGTTCCCTCTGTAGGGGCAGCAAGGAGGATGTTTCCTGGCTCTTTGTTGTGTGCGGCTCTGTCGTGAATCGCTCGTGAATTGCGTGGCTATAGAGTGAAAGCAGAGAAGACAGCACACGCAAAATGAGCAGAAGCTCGTGCGTGAGAAAGAAGAGTGAAAGCAGAGAAAAGATCGCGCACAAAAGGAAGACACAGGAAAGAGAAAAAAAAAAAGGAAAAAGAGGAGGGAGAGGGAAACGTGAATAGAAGGAAGAGGGAAATGAATTTCTATTAAAATATTATATTTTTTTGATATTGGTATACGGTGGCCATATACGGTGGCCACATTTGTGGTGTTTGAATATCATTTCTCGTGTGTTTACGGCTTTTTTATTTATGTAGCACAACTTTATTTTTTATTTACCCAATTAGCACTCTTTTCTGATTAAGTACCAAATTAGCACACTTTTTTTTAGTTGATAAATCGGTATTAGAGAACACGATATCTAAACTAATTTTTTGTGTTTTTTTTATTTCTAAGTTGAGAAATCTGGTCTTCTAAACCCAATTTTCCTACTAGTTGATTTCATTTTATTTTTATGTTTATGTTGGGAAATCGGGTTTTCCACATTCGATTTCTCAACTAGTATTTTTTGTTGTTTTTTTTTTCCTAATGAGAAATTGGGATGGCTAAACCCGATTTCCCTTCTCGTTCTTAAAAAAAAAAAATAACAAGTACAAAAATCGGGTTTAAGGGACCTGATTTCTCAACTTAGAAATAAAAAAAAAATTAGTTTAGATGTCGTGTTTACTAAAATCGATTTCTCAACTACTAAAAAAATGTCCTAGTTTAGTACTTAATCTAAAAAGTGTATTAATTGGGTAAATAAAAAATAAAATTGTGCTACAGCTACAGGGGAAAAAAAGCCCGTGTGTTTGCACTTTTACCCTCGGGTTCATCAATGCACTTCTCACAAAAGGTGTATGGAAACTATTACATGGACAAAAACATATTTAAATATTTTTTTCATCCATTTTTTCTTATAACCAAGCAAATTATAATGGAATAAATGTGTTAAGATTTAACCAAACTGATTGGTTTTTGTGAAACCAAAAAAAGGAAAAACGAAACGAAACCAAAATCAATTGACTTTAGATTTTCAACTTTTTTTTTATTTTATAAATTCGGTTGAATAAAGACAACTCTAAAGAGAACGATATTAACAACCTGGCATACAAATTACAATTACAAATAGCACTAATTTCACAGCGAAGAAAATAATATGCATCTTAAGTACAATAATACAAACAATGACGTACAAGAAATATAATTTTGTTTTGTAGTCAGTTCTTTTCAGGTTCTTTCTTCACAATCTTGTCAATTACAGGTTCAATGAAGGATTCCAAATCCTCCACGTCATTCGTGACTTTTTCAACCTGTGTTTCATTAACCAAGTCATTTAAAATAGAAACAAAAAATAATCAGATGTCACTTGTAAAACTGGTAAAGCCACGTAATCAAAATTAGGGATAAATGTTAATGGTAAATATAATACATACAATACCTTGTGTATGAACTCTTCTGTTAGTTGAGCATCATGAGCAGCCTGTTTTGATGCACTTTCTATCACCAAAGCTGCTTTCTTTAGCTTACCATCCTCAGGAAGCATCTCTGCTACATTTTCAGATACCTTTTCTACTACTTCTGCCACTTTTTCAACATCTTCAACCACAACCTCTGCCTCCCCTGAATGCACATTTTGACCCAAGTTAATAAATAATGTAATTCTCAGAGTAAGTATGGAAAAATTAAAAAAAGTAGCTTTTTTTTTATTAATATTCCATGTGTGGGTATTACCTTCTATTCTCTGTAGTTTTTCCCAATTATATTTCCAGAAAGGTAGCACCAGAGAAAGTAACGTGCCCAAAACCCATTTAAGCCTGCATGTAAGCTCTTATTAAATGCTTTGCATACTTTTAAATCTATAATTTCTATTCATTATCCTTTATTTTTAGGTAAATTTTGCTATTAAAACGTGGATCAGTGACTTAGTTATCTTGATCATAACCAATTTATTATTCTGATTTCCATGCAAAGAACTGGTTGTGTCTCTCAAATGGTTTATTTGGTTTAAATCTAAATTGGTAAATGCAACCTCTAATCATAGCAACAGTAAGGGATGTTACTTCATACCAAGAAGGGAAGGTGAAGATTGTAGAAGCAGGGGATTCAGGTTGAACCTTGTCATTCTTTAATCTGAAAGTACATGTTGAAAACTAATTTTAGCATGTAAATTCAACAGCCAAATTGGAGTTTATTGAAGATGAAAATAAAATCAAGGTTGGGACCATGGGGGTAGCTACCTATTTGCTTTTATGCTTGTGTTGCTTTTGGTGCTAAAGAATTGCATACTAGGATACATCCAATAACTACTTTCAACCCTTGTTGCTGACATAATTGGACTGTTTCTCTGGAGTCCACCATAGTTTGATTGGAATCTGCTGGCACGAACTACATCAACAACACCTCTGAATTTAAGGGTTATCCATGAACCTCTTGTTGACATAGTGAATAGAGTTTCAATTTCTTCACAACTGCTGGAATTAAAAAAATGATTGATCCCTTGTCAGTGGTACTTTCTAGTTTATAATTAATAACCAATTCAACTCAGTATATATAGATGCCTCAATTTTCTATAGGCATTTACGTGTGGGATTGTTTACACTTGCAGGCTAAGCACTAGGAAGAAAACACTAAATAGTGTGGAAAATAATATTAAGGTAGTAGTATTTTAGATATGAATTTGGTTACTCCAAGCAAAGTTAAGGCCTTAAAAAGGGAAACGTACGCCAAGTATTAAATATGTCATGTTTGTTCCTTGTAAGTTAAACCTTTTGGCCTTGAAGGCAAAGCTTGTGGTGTTTCCTTCTCCCTTACCTATGTTGCTTTCTGAAATTAGGCTTTTTCTTTGGTCATCTACATTGTTCCTTCCTAAAATACACAATTAAACATGATTAGCGGGTTGAAAACTACATACATGTTTTGAGTTGGGAATGAAATATAACAACCCTTGATTCGTGGGATATGTTGGAGTGATATGACCTCAATAGTGATTATAAGTGGAGGGCAATTTTCACCCCCATTAGCTAGCTTTTGGGGTTCAGTTAACCCTATCCCAAATTCTAAGATGGTATCAAAGCCTATTGAGATCTCTTGGGCCACTTACAAATGTTCAATTTTACAAACTTCACGCTTTAGATGTCCCGTCTTGGGCGTGAGAGAGTGTGTTGGAGTCCTATATTGGATAAAGATATGACCTCAATAGTGGTGATAGGTGGAGGGCAACCCTCACCCTATGAGGCTAGCTTTTGAAGTTGAATTAGACTCAAACTCAAATTTTAAAAGGATGGAAGCATAGTTCTTCCCTTCTCATTAACTAAAGTATCTTCAATGGAGTCTTATATAAAATAAAATAAAATTGTGCATGAGGTTCATGGAAGACAATATGCTATTATTGTTCATAACACCTTAACTATTTTACTTAATAGTATAAGAAGTGCATTTCACTTCTTAATTAACATTTTCACATTGGTCTTTTCAACCGTTCAATGTCTTCGTGTTGGCAGTTGCTATTTGCCCCTCCCCTTTTTCATTTGGCACCCACTTCTTGTAAAATACCTAAATTAACCATACTCTTCACTCCCTTTCCTCTCTCCCGTCCCACACCCACTCCTTCCTCCCCTCTCTAGCTCCCCACTCCCCCAACCCCTTGCGTTGTCCACCCCCTAGTCGTCATCCCCACCATCGCCATCCTTCCCCTCCCTATTCAACCACCCCCACAAAAATTAGTTTCTAAAAAGTTGTAAAAAAGTGAAAAATTTAAGGACCGCAGTTGGCGTTGCCATGGGAAGGGGATAGGTGAGTGAGGCAATCGAAAGGGGGACGGGCGGTGTGGGACAGGGAGTAGGGAGATGGGTAGAAGTAATTTGAGTATTTTAGGGGTAGGGGCGCCAAAAGTATAAAAGGGGGTGAGGATAGCAACAACCCTTTTTCTTTTTTCCTGATAGTCAGTTGGGTTGGGTTGTAGTACAACAAGCCCAAGTATACCGACATTAGCCTAGAAACACAGACCCTTTTCCCGGGGCTATGCATCCTCTTAGTAATTATGATTTGGCGCCTTTGCCCTCCCTCGATCCTTTTGATACTAGATCTACAACTGGTGGCCATCATGGTATACAACAAGATATGGTTCATTCTGGTTTTAATTGTTTGATTGCTAGGAGTCTGGCCCACCCTCTGGCTTCTTTGGGGAATACTTCTGGATCGATGGAAGAAGAGCACGGTGCGGGTGGGAGAGACCTTCAATGATATGGGTGATTGATGGTTGAATCTCTATAGCGGTGTTATTCGGCGATAAAGTTTAGATCTCGGAAACTAGGGTATGTTTGACATTTCTATGTGTTTAGAAAGAAGCAGTTTATTTGTGGCTTTGTAGTTTGTTTTTCTAGTTCTGTTCGTACTTTGGGTATCTTCTAAGTCCTTTAGCATGTGTGTCTCACGGTATCATTATGTACTATGCACTGAGAAGATAGTTTTTTTTGGGCTTCGGCCCATTGGTGTTGGGTCTTAGTTTATTCCGACCTATAGCCTGTTTGTTTAAGATTTTTTCCAACGGAAAATTGGAAAACACGAGTTACAATGCGTCAAAATCAATTAAAGTCGAAGCTCCCCCTTCGTTGATTTTTCTCACAGGCATTTTCTACCTGGACTCCACCAAAATCTTATACAAACATGCTACTAGTCTTTGTATGGACCTTGATTCCTTTATGAAAGGAATACATACTTCTGACATACACAAAAAAAAAATGGCAAAAGCAACGTAAAAGTCAATGCAGCAACGCGTAGAAAATTATTTTCGGTGCCGAAGAAGATAAAGATAACACAAAATATAAAATAAAATAAAAATAACAAAAAAAAAAAGGATAGCGTAGAAGACATGCAAAAAAAAAAAAAAAAAATCAGAGTTTTAGTTATCTGTCTTCCCTATAGCCCAAGCCCCAAAGTCAAACTTTGAACCTAACCAACCCCCACCTACTTCCTCTTCCATTTCCATGCTGTTCTGATTCTCTTTCTCTCCCTCACTTCACCCTAACCCATCTCTAACATGGGGCTTCATCACAGGAAATTGTTCCCTGACTGTGAATTCTACTGTCATGATGAACAGTCTTGTTCATCAAATTGTGATGATTGCCTCAAAGACTGCTATAACCCTCCGCCACCACCACCACCACCACCTGTGGATCACTCCAATCACAACATCTCCACTTACTTGATCATCAGTTTTTCTGTTGTAGCTGCTGTTTTCCTTCTTTTATGCTGCTACGCCATCTATGTCAAGTTTTTCTCCAATAGGAACAGGTCAACCTTATTGACAAGGGAACAAACAGAAGATGGTTTTGTTGATGAGGAACAACATGGTCCTGTGGTGGACCACCCTATATGGTATATTCGTACCCCTGGTCTCCAACAATCAATCATCAGTGCAATCACTGTTTGTAAGTATAAAAAAGATGAGGGCTTGATTGAAGGAACAGATTGTTCTGTTTGCTTGAGTGAGTTTCAAGAAGATGAGAGTCTCAGACTTTTGCCAAAGTGTAACCATGCTTTTCATTTACCTTGTATTGACACCTGGCTTAGATCACACACCAATTGCCCCATGTGCAGGGCTCCTATTGTTGTTACTGACCCTTCAAGGATTCCATCTATGGAGCAGCCTAATGTTTTTGGTTCAAGTTCTGTGGAGAGTGCAAGAATGGAAGTTTTGGAAAATAGTGGTGAGACTGGAGAAGATAGTGTTGTTGTCCAGTTGAGGAATGGAGAAGATGAAGATGATGGGGAAGAAGTTGAGGAAGATGGGAGGAGGGTATGTGAAGGTGAGAGCTCACCTTTAGAGGTGGTGAACATCCAGCCAAGAAGATCAGTGTCTCTTGATTCTTCTTCTGCTGCTAAGATCAATCTTGCTCTTTCCACTGTTCTATCAGTGGAGGAATCTCATCATGGGAATTCAAACAGGCAGCAAGTGGGGGAAGTCAATGAACAAATTGTTTCAAAGAGGGTTGCTGGAAATGGGAATTTTGAAATTCTGCATAGTGCTCCTAGTTCAATGAAGAGGTCAAGATCTTTCAATGGAAAACACCTACTATCCTGGTATAGCCGCAGCCAGAAGAAGTCAAATGGTCATGTAAGAAGCTTTTGATTGTCTCAGCTCAGTTCTTTCTTGCCTACTAGAATGTATTTCTAACTCTCAACAAGCTGATGAGAGTTTGAAAGGTTTCTGGTCTGTGCGAATAAAATAAGTCAATGTAATGATAAAAGTGTATAATAGCAAAGCAAAAGGGCACAAACAAACAAGCTGAGGATTTTTCTTGCTAAGTTTTGCTCAGGTGCCATGGGTCACATAATCATTAAAATTGCTAAGTGATTAGTGCAGGGAATCTTGTAAAGATTTAGGGGGCTTCTTATATATGAAATAATTCCCTTGCGAAAATTTGTATGGAATGTTGTTTGCACTTTTTGATCATTGATAAAAGTAAAACATTGATGTTGTCCTAATTGGAATGGAGATTCTCTTTACATAATGAACTTGCTTTCTAGGTTGTTTCAGTTCAGGGATGGAAAAACTGATCTAGTGGTCCTTTTCTTTGATGATTGAAATATAACATGAAGAGACTCACTCGGTCCATTAAGGCATTCATCCCTTTGTGGTATCTATTTTTAATCTCTTGTAATCGATATCCATTATTTTTTATTTTCAAATTTTTCATGTGAAAAAAATAGAAACACTATTGTTCATGATCTTCTTAAAGAGATATTGTTCCGATCAGCTAGCTTTTGCGCAAGTGCTGGATCAATCTTTTCTCCTAATGAGGGGAAATCTATTTTCATGATGTGCATGTTGAAGACTCATTAATGCAGTAACCAGCCAATCTTTTCTGTTTTCTTTCATTCGAATCTTCCAATACTGAAGGGAAGCTAAAATCAAATTTCTAGAAAATTAAACCAAAACCATAAAGATTTAAAATATTCTTTTTTTGTTTTTTTTTTTTTTTACCTCTCCTTTCTATTTCCTCTAACTAAACATAAGGGTAAACACTTTTGTTTTATGGGAATCAAATGAGTGTGTCAAAACATACATCTGTCTTATCAATTGATTTAGCAAATAAACAAAAATGAAAAAAAAATAAATACAATTTCCCCCTCATCTTATCTCAGCAATATGTATACTGTGAATTACCTTGGCATGTAATGTAAGAAGAGTATACAAATCTAACTTGTCCTCCCCTCCCTCTTTATTTTATTTTCTAAATAACTAGTCTAACACTCTAACTTGTGACGTGGCTAACTCTATGTTAGACACGTTTCAGACAATCCATAAACCTTGTAAGGAAGAGAACACGAAACAAAAGAAGATAGATACCTCTTTGGTTGCAGGCAGGGCCTATTAATATTGGTGACTGGAACCTCTCTTTTCATTCATTATCAGTTTCTCAAATGGCTTCAACCGCTTCTACTGTTAGCCAAAAATCCTACAATGGAATTGGTTTCACCAGCGTGAAATCACTAGCTGAATCACCAGACCTCAATTCAATCCCATCCTCATACACCTTCACCATCAACCCAGATAATGAAATAGTGACAGACCCAGATGATGATAATGATCCAATCCCTGTCATTGACTATTCCCTCCTAGTCACTGGTACACCTGATCAACGGTCCAAAACCATCCATGACATAGGCAAGGCTTGTGAACAGTGGGGATTCTTCATGCTGATTAATCACACTGTGTCAAAGACCCTCATGGAGAAAATAGTTGATCAAGTTTTTGCTTTCTTCAATCTCCAAGAGGAGGAGAAGCAACAGTATGCAGGTAAGGAAGTAACGGACCCAATAAGGTATGGCACCAGCTTCAATGCTTCAGGGGACAAAGTCTTGTTCTGGAGGGATTTCCTTAAAATCATTGTGCACCCTGAATTTCACTCACCGGACAAACCTACTGGCTTCAGGTTTTTGCTAGATTTATGTCTGTGTTGTGGTCAAAGAGACATAGAGAAATTGTTTTAACTACTACTAACAATTTGGCCAAGATATTTTGTAGCTTTAATCCGAAATATTTGAGAATTTCTAAATAGATATTAGAACTAAAAAAAAGTTTATAATTGGATCGTTGAACTTGTCAATTGGGTCCCTAGATTTTATTTGGATGCCAAAATTTTTAAATAATTTGTAATTAGGTCCCTAAACTTTTAAATATTTTGTAATGAGATCCATGTTTATTGAAAGTTCAGGACCCGATTACAAATTATTTAAAAGTTTAGGATCTAATTACAAATTCAATGATCCAATTATAAATTATTAACAAGTTTCGAGACCCAATTACAAACTCTTTTTTAGTTATAGTTCGGGAAGCATTTAAAAATTCCTAAATTGTTTGACGAAATAATTAAACCTATTTTATAATTTAAACTAGTTGAGAGAAAGCATGAGCGACAAAAAAATGGAACCTAGTGTAATTAAGTTTTTGGTAGGAAAATAGTTTTTTTGCAGGAAAATAAATGAGTGAGTTTTTGCCAATGTGTCTTTAACGTAGTTAAGTTTTATATATAGATAATAAATTTACTTGTTTTGTTGTTGAAGGGAAACATGTGCAGAGTACAGCAGAAAAACATGGAAAGTGGGAAGGGAACTGCTGAAAGGAATATCAGGAAGCTTGGGATTGGAAGTGAATTATATAGACAGAGCAATGGATCTAGATTCTGGTTTGCAAGTGTTGGCAGCAAATCTTTACCCACCTTGTCCACAGCCTGAGCTTGCAATGGGAATGCCCCCACATTCAGATCATGGCCTCTTGAACCTCCTCATGCAGAATGGAGTTAGTGGCCTTCAAGTGCTTCACAATGCCAAGTGGATCAATGTTAGTTCCACTCCAAACTGCTTCTTGGTACTTGTGTCTGATCACCTTGAGGTACACAACAAAACAAATCACTTTTTTTTCTTCTAACAGTGATTTTGATTCTGTGATAATTAACCTCATAAGTACTCTTTTGGTTTTGCAATAGATTATGAGCAATGGCAAGTACAAAAGTGTAATACATAGAGCAACTGTGAGCAATGGAGCTACAAGAATGTCCTTGGCAACAGTTATTGCACCATCTCTGGACACTGTGGTGGAACCAGCTTCGGAGCTGCTAGACAATGAAAGCAATCCAGCAGCGTATGTTGGGATGAAACATAGAGATTACATGCAACTTCAACGAAGCAACCAGCTTTATGGGAAGTCTGTGCTTAACAAAGTTAAAATCTGATTTTGATTCATCTGAAAGTCCTGTTGCCTTAAGCAATAGTAGGCCCAAAAGTTGAAGTTTGTAACAAAATTGTACTAAAATACAATAAGCGATTGAGTCTTATTTGTAAAAGTTTTATGTGAAGTTTTTGTAAAATGCAGAAAGTAATAATATCACAGAATCAATGGAAACATTTTTATGTGGGTCCCACTTATAGATCTTAAGTTCCCTCCCTTTTCCCGTGAATATTCCAAACGATAGAAAAATAAAAGCAGAGTTTTGTTATAGTTGTTGATTAAAGAATTAACTGTGAATGTTATGATAAACTACATACTTACATAATAAATTATGAAATTGTTAAAATCTATTTTATTGATTTTTAAATCAGCAGTAATATCCTCTTCATTGCAAACCTTACTTTATAATCGGCAATTCCATGCATGCTATATATGCAACCTTGAATTGCATTTAAATGTTTACTTTTGCAGTGAACCATATTGGTTTCATGAACTCAACTGAATGCTCATATACAAGTTTCAAGGTTATCCGCCACATAATCCGCAGGATATTCATGCAGAGAGTTAGCTGAATTTAGCTTGTTCATACTCAATCATAATTTCAGAAACAAAACGTAAGTTGCCTTGTATTTTCTGGTCTCCTGTTTTTTCCTTTGTAGAATAACATAATAGATGTATATACCAACCAAAGCATTATAACTTGGGAATACTTTTCTTTATATCTTGTAACACTGCTAACATTTCATTCCATAGCCTATTACCATGACTACCAAAGCACGTACAGAAATATACAGAAGCCTCCAAAAGCCTCTCCTTATCAAACACAATCCTTTTACACCCATCTTAATCCTCATCTTTTGTGCCACCCTCTTCATGTTCTTGCACTTCCTTTTCTCCCTTCAAGTTCCACCACCACCTTCACCGTCCCTCACCAGCGCGGAGCTCGATTCCTTGGTCCACAACCTTCGCAGTTCAGTCACATTTCTCCCACTCAAGGATCTCCGTTATGCACACACTTCCCTTCAAGGCCACACATGGTTCATAAGCTCCATGTATGACACTCACCAAGTTGGTGAAGTCCAATACCAGCAATTCCCATCAGAATCATCACAAGGTAGGCTTCTATGCCTCAAAGGACGTGACACTCATGATGGGTCTTGGAACTCCTATGCTCTAGCCTGGCCACAAGATTTGCCTTATAACACCACCTTCATGAAAGGTTTAACTTTTGTGTCATATAACCGCTACAGCTATGAGAATTTGTGGCATGGTTTATCAGCTATGGTCCCATTTGTGGCTTGGCGTAAGAGGAACAATTGTTCATTGCCCTCAAGGTGGGTCTTATATCATTGGGTAGGCACCTTAATGGAGGCCATATTTAATGGGCCACAAGTCATTGAAAGGTTTGATGGGCCAGTTTGCTTTGAGGAGGCTGTGGTTGTGAGGCACAATGAGGGTGGCATATCAAGGGAGAGAAGGATGGAGGTGTATGATCTTATGAGGTGCAAGGCTAGGATTTATTGTAATGTGAGCTTAAAGAGTAGTACTATAGTGCTCAATGATAGAGGATTGCCAATGATAGGGATGACTTTGTTTTTAAGGACAGGACCAAGATCGTTTAAAAATGAAACAACTGTGGCTGAAATTTTTCATAAAGAATGTGCCAAGGTTGAAGGTTGCCAATTTATGATAGCTCATTCCAATAATCTCACATTTTGTGAACAGGTAAACAGTTATTAATCTCATTGATTTATTGAAAACATATATAACCTAGGGATTCAAATTTGTAAGATTATCGTCCATTTTCATGCCGAGCTTCCCAAATATATTCATGGGTTAAATATATTTTTAGTCCTTATAAAATCACAATTGTTCAAATATATTCCTTATAAAAATTTTATTCATTTTTAATCCTTATATTTAACAAAAACGACGTGTTTTTAGTCTCCCAGCTGGGACTAAAAACCCACAGTTTTTGTATTAAAATTGAATAAAAATTTTATAGAGACTAAAATTGAATTGTTGTGATTTTATAGGGACAAACAGCATACTTAACCCTATATCCATCCATCCAGGACACCAAACAGAACACTACATTTGCCCAATTGAGTTATATACATGTTTGTTTAATGCAGGTGAAGTTGATGAGTTTAACAGATATTTTGATATCTCCACATGGTGCTCAATTAACCAACATGTTTCTGATGGAAAGAAACAGCAGTGTTATGGAGTTTTTTTCCCAAAGGGTGGCTAAAACTTGCTGGGGTTGGCCAATATGTGTACCATTGGATTGCTAGCAGGTCAGGGATGAAACATCAAGGTAGTTGGAGGGACCCAAATGGAGATGAGTGTCCATATTCAGAAGATGATAGAAGATGCATGTCTATATACAAAAGTTGTAGAATTGGACATAATGAAACCCATTTTGCTGAGTGGGCTAGAAATGTTTTGGCTGAGGTCAAGACTAGAAAGATTCCAGAAGCTTCATTGAAGAGCAAAGCTACTGTTCTGTTGGTTGTGCTTGCAGCTAAAGAGTGTCACTTTCAAACAACACATTACATATAGTTTTCTTACATTATATGCTTACTTCAGAGTTGTTCACCTTCAATATCACTGAATCCTTGAGGTGATTCAACACAAGTATAAGAGTATTTTGGTTTCTTTCATTTGAGAATGAAGATAACCAAATGATGGATTAGATTTTTTTCTTTAAGTGGCAAAGAATCCTTCTGAGTATTGCTTTTATTGAATTTATATATATATTGTGAATAGAAAACTGAATGGAAACCACCACTTACTACAGTAGTGCCTGAGTTAAGTTACTACAGTTTGAATCTTCAAAGAAAAAAGGGAAATCTTTCAGGGTCCCCTTAAATAATTTATAGTAACTTATTGAAAGGGATTGAGTATTTTATATAACTAAAGATAATAGTTTATATAAATTATTGAATTCTTGTGGTATGGCTAAACATGCTTTCTATTTTTTAAGGCTGATTTCAGATCTTGTCATGCCAAAAAGCTGGTCAAATCTTTTTAGTGCTTGCGGAAGAAGAATGTTTGTGCCATAAATTGCAGCCATTGACCAATATCCAATGCGGTGAACTCTCAAGCATATGCAGTCTCTCGTTGATTTCTTGAGATGGCTCAAGTATCAAGCTTAAAAAGAATTTCTTTAATTTATTTTTCTGTTAAATTTCCTTTAATATTTTATTCGTATGGAAGTGCATAATTCAGTAATTGCAGGGTGAATGTTCAACAGAAAAATGAGTACAACGCATTGAAATGGGATTTTGTCTAATTTACAATTCCATAGTGTCTTTTCATCTAGAGAATCCACCAAAGATGGGCCCAAATAATTCAAGATTGAGATTGAATGATTGCTGCAATATGGTTCAAATCACATCCCAGCTCATGACTTCTGGAGAGCACGGTAGACTACAGGGTGCATTATATTGGAATGGGTCTTGAATGAATAAATTATGGGAGATAAATGAGAAATGAAGAGGGCACGTTCAATTTTGCAGCTTGTAGTGAAGGGATCAATGCATCATGCTTGGTTAACCCCCAACACCCAATGGGCAGAGTCATGTGGGGAAAGAAGTTGGAGCTTACGAGGCACAATTCCCACCTCTCACTTTGAATCTCTCTCCCTTTTTCACAAACTAATCTATCAATCATCATTCAAAATCAACAATTTATATTGGGCGGCTTTTAGGGTGAGTCAGTGCATCATGTGGTCTATCGTGTACCGATGTTTGAAAATAGCTCAAAACTCAAATGACGATCGACGTCGCCTCTTGTAAGTAGAAACTCACGGTCTTCCATGTCACATGACTGAGACGGTGATCTAATCGGTGTTGGTTCGGCAAAAAAACAAGGAAATATAAATATGTTGAGTTTTGAGCCATTCATATTCGTTTTTTCTTGAATTTTGCCAAATTGGCACCGATTAGATCATCGTCTCAGCCGTGTGGACGTGGAGGCCCGTGAGCTTCTACTTATAGGAGGCGTCGTCGATCGTCATTTGAGTTTTGAGCTATTTTCAAATATCAGTCTACCATAAACTGATGTACTGTCCCATACTAGCCATTGCGTTTATATTTGCACTTTTTTACATTCTTCCATCTATTATTGTGTTAGCATGTAATTTAAAAAACATCCAACACCTTCCCATAAAGCATTTATTTTCTTGTAATTGTAATAATATGAAGAAATGGATTGGATGGATATTGGATGATGTAACATGCAGTTCTCCCCATACCCGCAACACTAATTGTCGTGAAGGAGCAAAGACCCTACCATTCTTATCCGCATGGCTGTTAGGAAGCAGAGCCGTGATGTTAGTCGTTTTTATTATGGTATAATATAAACAAATCAAAAAACTTTATTGCCTCACTCACACACACACATGACAGATTCACAATAATTTTATCAACCCCGGCCAGATGCAACCAAATATCCCTAATATTCTTTCAAAATTATGGCAATCCAAATTTGTAATTATTAAAATTACATGCATAATCTTATCGCACATTCATAGGTTTACATGCACTTTATTTATTTATTTATTTATTTATAATATCTACCTACTATAGAAAAAGTGAACCCTCAACACACGTGTTCTCACCAAATTATTTCTCTTCCCGCGCTCAGCTCTCGGCTACGATTTTTTTTTTTTTTTTACATTCTCTTCTGTGCTACGGATCTGTTTCATACATATTTTACTATTTTGCTGCAAACACAGTCACAATTTTTTTTCTTTGTACATTTTTTCTTTGGAGTATGGGAAAAAAAAATTGTATGAGTAAAAATATTTAAATTGGTTCCCACAATAACAATTTAGTTTTTAAAAATTTTAAATGTGGGTCGCATTAGTATCTGACAGAGATTAAACTGTCCCTAAAAATTACTAAATTGATCGATATTTAAGATTTTTAAGAACTAAATAGTATTTTTTATTTATCTAGAACTAAATTGGTCTCCATAATTTTTATCGATGACTAATTTAGATATTTACTCACTTTATTTTTAGTAAGGCAAAAACGTACATGATACACATTATATTTTCACACCCCATTTTCTTCCTTTTTCATTTCATCCTATGCTCTAAATTTTTCTTTCTTTTTATCTTTATTTTACTCTCATTTTTTTTTCTGTTTATGCTTCTTCTCCTTACTACATCAGGAAGTCATTGCATCTTCCTCTTCTGCATCTTCCTCTTTTATGCCATGTTTCTTCTTTTATGACATGTTTTCGATATAATTTTATCGTTTGGAGTATGTAGCAAATTTTTATATGTCTTTATTATTTATAAATGATTGTTTTACTTTTGAGTCTCGACTGAGAAACATTACATAAATATCGGTATAATTTCATTTTCTTTAAACACATCAAATTTATAAATGTTTTATTTATTTATAAATAAATAATTATTTTACTTTTCAGTCCTTACGGGGAAACCATACATGTTATGAATATAATTTCACCGTCTTTGAGCACATATCAAATTTTATAAATGTCTTTATCATTTAAAAAATTATTATTTTGATTGAGTTCCTACTGGAAACAATACATGTTATCAGTATAATTTCATTATCTTTGAATACAAATCCAATTTTATAAATATCTTTATTATTTATAAGTGATTATTTTTTTTAAATCCCGATAGGGAAATAATACATGTTATCAGTATAATTTTATTGTCTTTGAGCACATATCAAACTTTATAAATGTCTTTATTATTTATAAATTATTATTTTGCTTGAGTTTCGACGGGAAAACATTATATGTTATCGGTATAATTTCGTTGTCTCTGAGCACGTATCGAATTTTATAAGATTTTATTATTTATAAATAATTATTTTACTTTTCATTCCCTACGGAAAAACAATATATGTTACGACATAATTTCATTGTCCTTGATAACGTATCAAATTTATAAATGTATTTATTATTTATAAATGATTATTTTGCTTTTGAGTCCCGACAGTGAAATATTATTGTTATCGGTATAATTTTATGGTCTTTGAACAAGTATCAAACTTTATAAATATTTTATTATTTATAAATGATTATTTTTCTTTTACGTTCTGACGGGAAAACATTACATTTTTAAAGAATTAAAAACAACTATTTATGTTTGTCACAACATAAAACTTTAATTTTATAAAAAGTGTATTTTAAAGAAATTGAGGACATTGCAACTAAAACAGTCATATTAGGAATATACGACTAAATTACTATTATCTACCTAGCTCATTATTCGTGACATAATAACGCAATCTTTTATTTTCTCTTTTACATTACAACTAAAATAAAAATATTGGAGACATGCGAAAAAATCAATGTAACCCGTGCAACAGCACGGGTATCTAGCTAGTACAACGTCTAAAACACGGGTTATGTGATTGACACATCAGAAGCCTAGGACTTGTTTAGTTGCCACATTGATATATTCTTATTAGTTAGCTTTTCCTTAAATTCCTTCTTTTCCTCAACAGTCATGTTATCGAATTTCAAGTGTATTTGGCATAGTCTTTACATTCGTTAGTCTTTACATTCGTTAGTTACATTTCTTAAACAAATAATGAGTGTAAACTCTCGTTAAGATATCATGAGTATCTTAGTTATGAATTGTATTGTTATCCATTCTAATGTAACTTCACCAACAAGACGAATGGCAGTGCAAGCACCAAAAGAGAAGATCCAAATGAGTGTGACTTTGTAGCCGGGTAATCCAACATATGATGTCAAAAGGCCTCAATTATGGATCTGTTTGAATTGGCTTATAAACAACTTATTTGGACTTATCTATTGGAGTTGTTTTAACTTTCTATTTAATAGTTATATCCTTCTGTCTTCTTTTTTCCAAACTCTAGTGTTGAGTTTATCGAGAGACAAACAGCAATAGACCTACCTTGTGAGAACTGGGAGCAAATGTCCCATAAAATTTCAATAAACTCAATATTATTATATACCAGCGGCAAGACAGCACTATCGTGCCCGTCTTTCCGTATTTCTACTGCGCTACAGTATGTATTATTTTATTGCGTTTCATAAGAAAAGAGAAACCAATTAGAACATTGCAATAGAAAAAATTAAATTGTTCAGTATTATATAGTGCAAAATGGGTTAGCACACCATACCCCATTTCCTGACTTGGTGAGGGGTTACGTAACTGCTGCTTTGTGGTTATGTCACGGGTGAAAATGTGTTTTAATGCTCAAAGGGTAGTTTAGGAAAGCAAATTAGGAAGCCAAAAAGTAGTTATCAAAGGGAGTTCTCTTTATAAGATGTTATAGATTGTTGGGAAAAATCCGCACGTGTCACTCTGATTTACCCACACACACCCAAGGATCTTTGATACTAGTGTTGGGGAATCTCTACCCACACACAAAGAAAAATAATAAAAGACACAGAGATTTACGTGGTTTGGCACCTCTTGCCTATGTTCACGGAATACCTCAACAAAATTATTTCACTATCATAAAAAAAATATTACAAGATAGTATTGTAACCCACCCCACAATATAACAAGTTTTCTGGCACAAACTTGAAAAACCTATCCCAAATTGTGTATCACCTTACAAACCTGAATCCTCACTCAAGAGTTACAAAGAATGATAACACTCACCCCACAGTACAAGTTTTCTTGTCTGAAACTTGGAAACCCACCCTACATTTTTTTCTTACGTGCTTGTGTTGCACGACTACCCCTCTCTCGGTGCTCTCTACATTTTGCAGCACTTTTCTCTCTCATATGTCATGCCCTTTATAAAAGAAAGCAACAAATACAATCAATATATTTTGATCTGATTCTGTTGAGATATGCCACTTATTTATTTTATATTTATTGAGATATGTTTTCCTTTATTTTCTCTTTTTAAATGTTTCTTATTTCCTTGTTTCCTCTTTTTATTGGAAAAACATATCTACACCATATCTTTCACATATCTTCCACATATCTCACAAATAAACAAAACAACACTTATCTCGTGGGTCCTACTTAGGAGAGAACCCACCCAACATATATTAACTATATATTAACTGTCGTAACATATTTTATATATTGTATATTATATGAATATTACCCCCACAATGTTATATATGTGCAATTCCCTTGCAACTTAAATTTTTTTGGGCCGTCACCAGAGACAAGCGAATGAAATGTCTATGCATTGGCAAGGGTGGCCCTACTGATATTTCAACATGTATCCAACAATTGATTACCCTATCTAGACACCATTAGAATGTATGTTTTAATAAAGAAAGCAATTTATATGTCCCGAGAGCATAGTCTGGTGGTAAAATATAAGTACGAGTTATGTAGACGCTGGGAGCAAAGTTCGAATTCGTACCTCTTCATTTCCCCCTCTCCTTTTACCATGTGTACTAGACAACAAAAAAAAACAATTTAAGGCCCGTTTGTTACAGCTTAAAAAAAGTGATTATGTTTTAAAATAATCTAGAGATTATTTTTTATAGATTTTAAAAAAAATCAGAAGTTAATTTGTGTTTGTTTAGGATTATAAAAATCATTTTTTCAACTCTTATGAATGAGAAGCTACTTTTTTCAGCTTTTTATTTTCACCCTAAAAATCATTTTCTAAAAAATCTGAAACAAACACAATTAAAATTAAAAAAATAATTTTTAACATAAAAATGTGATTTTATTCTAAAAAAAACCGTAACAAACGCCCCTTATTACATGGGACCCCATGTACCACTACCATCAGATGGAGATTTGACACCAGGGTGTGTGGTGTTTTTTATTTTCTGAGAACGCCAGCCTCCAGGATAGTTCGATGTACCTCAATTATATCACGCATTCAATACAGGTAGACAACAAAATGGTAGCAAGTTTTCCTTCAGAAGATAATACACACTCTACATATATATATATATATATATGTGTGTGTGTGTGTGTGTGTATCAATCCCACAACTACCTTTTTGTTTGTTCTTCTCAATATATTTAATGCTGTGGATAATATTTTATTAAAGCTCAATTATAAGAATATAGTTATATATTTTTTTGAATAAAGAATATTGTTTTTTATACTGAAATAAAGAATATAGTTATATATAGAAAATTAAGTGTGCATTAATATGCATAGAAAGTGTTTAAAAAACCAAATCAGATTAATGGTAAAACTAAAAAGTTTGATTTTGCGAGAGGTATTAAGTTCATACCTCGTTAAACTGTCAACATAAAAAATGTTTTTAAATTTTTTCGCATGTTAAAAAAGATAATTTACCAATTTTTATTGTGTGGTGTAATGGTTTAAGTAACATTGCCATGTTGTCTTGTCACAAATAAAGTAACATTACCAAATTGTTTTGTCAAAAAAAAAAAAAAAATTACCGGCTTGTACATAGAGATTTTCATGGTTATAATCCGGAGATGAGAAAAGATCAGGTCGTCTATGGCTTGACTTGCATTTTTTTTTTTTATAAGCAAAAAAAGCATTAAAATATGCTTGACTTGCATTATTAAGCCTATGCCCTAGGCCTAAGGATCTATTTGGTAAAAATAGTTTTCTTTTAGCAAATTTGGTAAAAACAGCTGTGAAATTAGTTTTTTTGATAAATAGTTGTGAAATTAGTTATATGCTGAAAGGTTAAAGGCTAAAAAGATAATTTTCACTCCAAAATTATTAAATTAATTAATTAAATAAGAAATATTTGATAAAACTGGTGTGAACAAGCTGATAAATAACATGTTTATATTTTTTATATAAATTTTTTTATTTGTAGATACAAGTATATTTTAGGTAATTATAGCTGTTTTAGGCTTTTAGTTAATTTTGAAATCTTATAATATTTCATTTAAAGATCAAATATTTTATTAAAAATAAAATAATAATTAAAATAAATAGTGTAATATTAAACAAATAGCCTAAAATGGTAAAAATAATATAATAACTAAAATATTGAGGTTAAAAATAAAAAAAATATACTGACCTATAAACTCTTACGCTTCTAGCATTTTTGAAATTATGTACTTGTTGGTATGTTTAAATAAATAAAATGACACATTCATAATTTTTAATACAAATTTTACTTGTGTTACAAATACAAAATATTTTATATTCAGAGATGGTAAAAAAGGAATAAAATCAAGGCTAAAATAATGTGCTAACGGCAGAGATCAAAGTGACAAATATAGAACACTTTTAGGGACTATTTTGGAGTTTTCACTCTTTTAGGGACCAAAGTGATATCGAGTTACACTTTCAGGGACCAATAAGACTAATTACTCGCTAAATGGAGACATTGGTAATGAAATGGCAATTTAGTAATTATGAATTTGCGTGCATTAGAAAACCAGGGTCCCGTTATGGAAATGCGCCTTTGGTCATCAAAAGGAATGTTTTTGGGATTGTACTAATAAATTCAGATCAGCAACGCATGAAAGAATAAAATAAGCTGAAAAGGAAGAGACGTGTATGGTCCTAGCATAAAGAAAACGGAACTGCCTATCTTATACTGCTACTTGCTACTCATAATCATAGATAGATAGACGGAGAAAGAAGGGTATCTGAAATATGAAATCCAAAGCTGAAACAAAGAAAAGAAAGAAACAGAAACTCAGATGATGATTTATCATTAATTATCAACGACACTCCTGAGTATACCCATCACAGCACAGCCTGTTAGATTTCCTTCAAATGCTGTTATGCGAAGAAAGAAAGAAAGCGACAATTTTGAGATAAGTCCAAGCCTCCCCCATGTGGGTTCCTCCTCCTTTCCATCATCTTTGATCATTTTGCTGCTTACCCCTCCTCATTTTTTCCCCCTTAAAGCCACTTTCCTGGGATAAACAATCTAGCACAGTACATACACACTGTGAATCTAATTTTCAGGATGTGGGAATCAGAGAGTGAGGCAACAGCTGGAAGGGGGGAATATGGGGGTGGAATTCTCACCTCAACCAAGCATGGTGTCAAGATTGAAGGGTTTCAACAACGAGGCAACTCTTGGTATGTTAAGTGCAAAATTAGTGCCTTTTTAAGATGTTATAGCCACTAATCTTCTTTGCTAATGCTAGTAAGGCATGGCAGAAAATAAAGATTGAAACTTCTGATAATATTATTTTGAGCTGTTCATTTATCCATTTCATGTAAGCTGCTCAGACATTTCCTCTCTTTCATATACAGGTATGTTTCAGCTGATATTCCAAGTGATCTTCTAGTCCAAATTGGAGAATCCAACTTTCACTTGCACAAGGTAGCTATCTCTTTCTTTTTTTTCAATAATTTTTTCTTGCCTGAAATTCTTTTCTTTTCTATTTTTTTCTCCCAAGAATAAGACTTTTTATGAGGAGATCAAAGATATACTACTGACCTGTACTGTATTGAATTTGATGAACTTTTCTTCCCCTTTCTTTGTGAAAGTATCCTTTGCTATCTAGAAGTGGAAAGCTAAATAGAATCATATATGATTCTCACGACCCTGACTTGAATAAGATAGCCATGGATGATCTACCTGGAGGGCCAGAGGCTTTTGAACTTGCAGCCAAATTCTGCTATGGAATTGCTATTGATTTAACAGCAAGCAACATCTCTGGCCTAAGATGTGCTGCGGAGTACCTTGAAATGACAGAAGACCTAGAAGAAGGCAATCTTATATTCAAGACTGAAGCTTTTCTTAGCTATGTTGTTTTGTCTTCATGGAGAGACTCCATAGTAGTGTTGAAAAGCTGTGAGAAGCTGTCGCCATGGGCGGAAAACCTTCAAATTGTCCGAAGATGCAGCGAGTCTATAGCTTGGAAAGCTTGTGCTAATCCAAAAGGAATAAGGTGGTCATATACTGGAAGACCACCAAAAGTTTCCAGCCCAAAATGGAATGACAAGAAAGATTCAAGCCCTAGTGGGAATCAGCTTGTTCCTCCTGATTGGTGGTTTGAAGATGTTTCAATCCTTAGGATTGATCACTTTGTTAGAGTCATTACTGCCATTAAGGTAAAGGGTATGAGATTTGAACTCATTGGTGCTGGAATAATGCATTATGCAAATAAGTGGCTACCGGGATTGTTAAATGAGACAGTAATCCCAGTAGAGGAAGCAAGCAACAGCAGTAACAGTAGTTATGGTAGTGGTAATGGTGGTAGTAGCTGGAAAGGTGGACTTCACATGATTGTTGCTGGAACTAAAGATGAGACTTCAAGTCTTCAAGCTAAGGATCAAAGGATGGTTATTGAGAGCCTCATCAGCATAATTCCACCACAGAAGGACAGTGTCTCATGCAGCTTCATTCTTAGGCTTCTGAGAATGGCAAACATGTTAAAGGTTGCACCTGCATTGATTACTGATTTAGAGAAAAGGGTGGGAATGCAGTTTGAGCAAGCTACACTGGCTGATCTTCTAATTCCTTGTTATAATAAAAGTGAGACTGTGTATGATGTGGATCTTGCTCAGAGACTGTTGGAGCATTTTCTTGTTCAAGAGCAGACTGAAAGTTCCAGTCCAAGCAGACAATCCTTTTCTGACAAGCATGTGGGAAGTAACCTCAATGCCAAGGCAAGAGTTGCAAGACTTGTGGACAGTTATCTTACTGAGGTATCCAGAGATAGAAAACTTTCCTTGACAAAGTTTCAGGTTCTTGCAGAAGCTTTGCCTGAGTCAGCTAGAACTTCTGATGATGGACTCTACAGGGCAATTGATTCCTATCTTAAGGTAATAATTACTGTTCCCTGGGTAAAGTGGAACTAGTTTTTCAAGTTTCTTAACTTATATGTGATTTTCAATTACTCCAGGATACACAAAATTTAAGTAAAACTGCACAGTAAAATTGTCTCATACTTGATAATTGATATGCTTGTTATTTACATTGCAATAAAAGTAAAGTTTTATTGGTTTCAGCAGCTTTACTAAAGAGAAGATATGTGCATATATGCATATCCTGAAATATGAGAATACATGCACTTATTCAGCTCAGATATGAAATCGGTAAACATAGGGATCCACTGCATTCACGCAGGCAGCAACTCGACACCACCGTCCAATTTTGATCGGACGACTCAAATTTCAACAAGCTTTTTAAATATTTTTAAACCTGACTAACCGAACTCAAAATCTGAGCTACCGAGCAAGATCGGACGGTGTCGAGCTACCGACTGTGTGAATGCAGAGATCCCTGACTATAGGGAATCTGGATTTGTGTGGTTCACTCATTTTAGAAGGACTAGTAGGATGACTAGTAGTATAGCTTCACATATGCTGATAGGTTTCTACTTGTGTACTTGTTATCTGTGAAACAAATTAACAGGCACATCCAACACTAGCTGAGCATGAAAGGAAACGGCTCTGCCGTGTAATGGATTGTCAGAAACTCTCCATTGATGCATGCATGCATGCTGCTCAAAATGAAAGGCTTCCATTAAGGGTAGTGGTGCAAGTTCTATTCTCTGAACAGGTAAAGATAAGCAATGCACTAGCCAACAGTTCTCTGAAAGGAGGTGTTGAATCTCATTACCAGCCTATGATAGCAAACCGGAAAACACTTCTAGAAGGGACACCACAATCATTCCAAGAAGGATGGTCAACAGCTAAGAAAGACATTAACACACTAAAGTTTGAGCTTGAGAGTGTTAAAACCAAGTATTTGGAGCTTCAAAATGATATGGAAAATCTGCAGAGACAATTTGATAAGTTGCTCAAGCAGAAGCACACATCAGCTTGGACCAGTGGGTGGAAGAAACTGGGCAAACTTGCTAAAATGACAAATGTAGAAAATCATGATATTTCACCTCAGATTCCAACTTCTGAAGAACAGAACAGAAAGACCACTAGAAGGTGGAGAAACTCAATATCCTGAGAGAGAGAACAAATTCTCAATTGCCTAGGAAATGATACCTTTCAAATTAATTTGTGTCAAGATTTTTGTCTTTTCTTTTTTGTCATATTTCATTCCTTTTCTTTTTTTGGACAGCATACCGGCTTCTCTTTGTTTAATTCTTTTTCACTTTTTGATGAAATTTCTGTGAAATTCAGATAACATTGTAATTTGTCACCAAGTCTTCTAATCATAATTTTCTTGTTTGAGTTCTACAGTGACTGCTGAAATGCATCTTTTTTCACTAAATCGTACTCAGTGCACCTATAAGAAGTGCAATTGAAAAGAGACTTGTGTAATTGAAAGTGCTTTTGTTCAAGCGATATACTACACATGCCTCTACATTGAAAAGAGGCTTGTGCAATTTAATTTTTGATTTTTTTTTATTAATAAAATTAATCAACTATACCAGGATATAAATGAAGAAACATGATTAGATGTTCCAACATATATCATCAGGTCATCCTGCGTGAAAATTATAGTGATGGTTATAACATGATAAAACCTTTGGCTTCAAAGAGTCAAAGGCTGGAATTTACCTTTGAAAACACTTATTTGGCAGAGTTAGACAGTGCTAATACTATCACAGATTTGACTAACTTTCATAATTAAAGCCTCTAGTTTGAAAGTTAAGATTCCCCGGAACAAGTTCCGCTTAATCAGTTGGTACAACAGTGACCAGCAATGATTGTTTGTAGGCTTACAAATACTAGTAGTAATTAAATATTATAAGTTATTCATTCCAGAAGTAGTAGTCATTTCACTGCATCATGGTCAATTCCGATGCCAAATTATTCTTGATAATTGTATGTATTGTCTGCTAATAAGAAGACAAGGATTTGTAAGTCAGCTAAAAGTGCTAGTCCGATGCAATTTTAACCTGAAACCTCCAGAACAGGTCGAGTAATTTCTGGACCCTGCACATTAACAACTCAGAATTCATATTCACGTCCAGGGAATATTGATTTGTACAGGACCATCATATTACACGAAAGGTAAACATGATGCCAAGACATGAATCTCTTATCATAACAAGTAACAACATTAATTATGCAATTTGAATTAAATAGCATAATTAATGTATAACATTATTATATTAATTTGAATTAAATTAGAAATCTAGGTTTGTAATTGGAGGGAGGGCGGGTTTAAGGATTACCTATCAATAATTTGGAAAATTAAGGTTTAGTTAGGAAATATTCATTGGACTTTCTTTGGGGTTGAGGGACTCTATATTCTATACCCAAGTTTCTGCTTTCTCACTAGAAATTCAATCAATAATCTTAACAACAGTACATTTCCAATTCTACTGTGTTCTGTCACTGTTCACGACGTCGTGGCACTGGCAGCTCCTCAGTCCTCATTACTTTGGATTTCAAAAGCATTCTCACCTGATGATTGTGGTTTTGCTTTTAATTTTAGTAATGAGTTTTGTCATTAGTTTTTTTATAATTCCCCTGTTGCTGGAAAGGCAATAAAATGTAGTTCAAAACTTATACTCCCTCTGGAACCATTTATAAGGCAAAAAATCATTTTCAGATTCGTTAAAAAATATATGTATCTGGTCCAATTTTGGAAATGACTTTTTGCCTTATAAATGGTTCCGGAGTAGTATTTCTACCAGTGTATTCACATGTGCCTAAGGCACCAATATCGACTAAATAATATCTATCTTTTAATTTTTCAATTGAGTTTTTTTTTCAAGTTTAATAAAATTATATGTTAGTAAATATGAATATGTGAATATATATGTAGTTTTATTATATATAATATAACGTATATATGTCTTATATTATCGTAAGTGTTGTAAACAAATATTTTTAATAAATTAAGTTTATGTTTACAACACTTGCGATAATAAAATGATTGATGTTTATACGTTGGGTCGAGGTTATAATAATGTCTATGGGCTAAGCAAAAAGTCTCTGATAAAAAATAAAAGTTGTTTTTTAAATCTATAAAGTTTTATTGTAGAGATGCTTATTGAGATGAAATCAATTGAAACATAATAATTAATAATAATTTAGGATTAGGTAATTACAAATAGATATGCACTCAACCTTAATTGTACAATGCTTAAAAAAACCTCAATTGTACTGGAAAATCAATTTAAACATGTTATCAAGATTTTAATATTCAAAAACGTTAATCTAAAATCAATTTACTATGAATTGGATTTCAATTTTTTTTTTAAAATCTAAATTTTGAAAAAAAAAATCTTGAATTAAAATTCAAAATAAAATATTCTATATTTGAAAATAATTATATTGAGTAAAATTTTAAAAATTAATTTTGAAATAAGTTATTTCTTTTAAACATTAATTTTGAAATAAGGTATTTCTTTTAAACAACTAAAAATTAAAATATGGTAAAAATTAAAAACTACGTAAACAAACTTTTGATATATTTCACCTCAAGCATCTTTTATAAAATAATTTTTTTTACAAAAATTAATCAATATAATTTAAAACCTGTAAAATAATACATGAATTACCAAAACAAAAAAAAATAATGTAAAATCTGGCTTTCATACTATTTTTATTTTGAAAATATCTAATAATTTAGTTCTAACTAATTAAATGTATTAATAAACCATCAACCAATTTACTCCTAAAATGGATATTGCAAATTACAAAAATACCCCGGACAACATTAATTAAATTGTAAAACTAATAATTAAATTGTAAGATTACCAATTAACCCACAAATGGGCAAAAAAAATTTACAATGTTGCCCCTATACAACCTTCTTGTTTATCTATCTATCTATCTATCTATCTATCTATCTATCTATCTATCTATCTATATATATATATATATATATATATATATACACATTTGATATAATAGAACGATAGATAATAGGTATAATAACAATAGATAGATAATAATTGATTAAAATACAAAATTAAATATTTAAATTTTGAAAGAAATTCTTTTGAATTAAATTAGGAAATTTAATTTTAAATATTAATCATATTGAATTAGATTTCAAAAAAAAAATTGTTAATTTTTTTTAGGGATATTTTTATCAATTTTAAATTTGAAAAAACATATATTGAAAAAAACACGAAATTCACTAAACAAAACTAAAAAATAGAAAGAAATTTTTAAATGATCAGAGTGTTGAATGTAACATAACAATATGAGATAAAATAATTATTTTATATATGTTCAATTAATTTTTATGTATTTTAGCTTAACATTCAAACCACAATGAACATAGTGTTAATACGTGGCATAACTATGTATAAGAAAATATTATTTTAAAAAATATAATAGATAATAGATATATAATAATAATAGACAATATAATAGATTTCGAAATGAAGTTTCTAAAACTAAAATTTTGAAATAAATTATCTCTAACTAAAATTCAAAATTAAATATTTGAAATAAATTATCATGAATAAAATATAAAAATTTAAATTTAAATATATATCATATAATAGATTTCAAACTTAATCATTAAAAATTTAAAATTTGAAATAAATTATGATTAATTAAAATTTTAAGTGAAATTCTCTAGATTTGAATTTTGAAATAAATTATAATAGTTATATTGCATTAATTTCGACATTAAATTTTAAATTTTAGTTAAATGATAATTATTTTTGGAATTGCAATCTCTAATTTATAGTAATTAAAAAAAATAAAAAATTATATTTAATATAATGGATTTAAAAATTAGATTTTGAAAAATAAAATTTTCAAATAATTATTTTTAATTAAAATTATAAATTCAACTTTCTATATTTGAAATTTGAAATAATTAATATTCAATAAAAAATAAAAATTAAATTTTAATTTAAATTTGGAATAAATAATATTTGAGATTTTAAAATTTAAAATGTAAGAATTGTTTAGGCTGGAAAACAAAGCCTTCTTTTATAAAATTCTTATAATAATAAATTACAAAATAACTTTAAATAACCTATCTATCAAATTTTGAATAAGATGGCGGTTAACGATTTTTTATTTTAAAATCAAATTTCAAAATTACTTTAAAAACATATAGATATCAAATTTCGAACAGAAGGAAGTGATATAGATGGAAAGAAAACATATAAATTGTCGAGATAATAAAATGAATGAGAGTAGAGAAAATATATATAAGAATATGCTCTAAAAATAAGCTAACCTAATTTGAATTTCAATATATATGTAAGAATTAAATTTTTCTTAATTGATTAAAATATGTTGTGAATGACTTTGGTGGTGACAAGTACATAACAAACAAAAAATAGATAAATAGATGGAATAGATAGAAGATAATAGATAAATAGGTAATAGATTTGTTTTAATATATTAATTTAATATAAAAATAATTTTTGACAAAATTTTAATTTGATATATAATAATATAGTAGAAAATAGATAATAGATAGATAAAATAATAGATTTTGAAATCAATTTTTTAAAATTTAAAATTTGAAATAAATTATCTTTAATTGTAAGTGTAAATTAATTTTTCTAGATTTGAAATTTGAAATATATTATATAGAATAAAATTATATTTTAAAAATTATATATAATATAATATATGTTAAAGTTAATTTTTAAAAGTTTTATATTGGAAATAAATTATAATTAGTTAAAATTCTAAATGAAATTTTCTAGATTTAATTTATAAGAAGAAGTTTTATATATTCGAAACTTGAAATGAGATATACAAATTATATAGTAATCTCGGATTTGTATTAGAAGTTAAATTTGAAGTAAAATTTGATGTTTTATAATAATTTTTTTTTAAAATTAAATTTTAAGTTTTTCTTAAATGTTGATTATATTTTGAATAGTAATCTCGGATTTGTATTAACAATCATCTGAAAATTAAAATTTTAAAAATTTATATCATATAATTGATTTCAAAATTAGATTTTAATAATTTAAAATTTGAAATAAGTTATCTTTAATTGAAATTTTAATTTCTTATTTCTAGATTTGAAATAAATAATATAGAATAAAAAATAGACATTAATTTTTAATTTTCAGTTAATCGATCTTTATATTTTGAATAATGGTTTGTAATTTAAATTAATTATAATTACAAATATGCCTGAAAATCAAATAGTGTTCATTTAAAATTATTTTAAATGATTTAAGTGGTGACGCGTGCCGTGAAAAATATTATATATAGTAGATAAAATAAATAAACCCAAGTTTTTAAAATTTAAAACATATGAATGATTTGGCCAGGAAAACAAAACCTTTTTTTATATAGATAATCGATAGATAGATTAAAAATAGATAGATATTTTGAAAAAAAAAATATTTTAAATTTTTATATAATATAATAGATAATAGATTTCGAAATTAAATTTTTGAAAAGTATTTATTTAAAATAAATTAACATTAATTATTAAAATTGTAAGTTCGACTCTCTAGATTTGAAATTTAAATACCTTCTTTTATAATATATAACAGATAGGTCCGATCTGTCTTGTTTCCACTAGAAAGATACCCAATGGCCATATTTGTCAAAATTGTTTAAAGGGACTCATGAACAAAATGGGGTGGCTGAAAAAACATACGACACTTTGATGGACATGGTGAGGTCTATGATGAGCCAAACTAGGGTGTTTGAATCTCTCTAGGGAGGACCCCTTAAAGCAGCCATTTATATCCTAAACAGGGTATCTTCAAATCTGTTCCTAAGACATCCTTTGAGCTTTTTAAGGGATGGAAACCTAGTCTAACCATTTTTGTGTGTGGGTTGTGTTGTTGAGGTTAAAGATTTTTATCCCCCTGCATCAAAATTAAGACCTAAACCACTTGATGTTACTTCGTTGGTTACCCCATAAATGCTAAAGGCTACAAATTCTACCGTCTTACTCGTGGAACAAGAATAGTTGAGGTAGCCACTGTCAAATTTTCGGAAAAGGATGTGGGTGGTTATGACATCGTTGATGATGGAGGGAAAAGTTCTAAGAAGGTTTTATTAAAAACGAGTTATGTATCCAATCAATATGCCCAAGTGGGAGAATGTTAAAATTTTCTATGTTTTGGCTTTTTGTTTTATTAAAATAGGTTGAATATTGACCCAATCTATATATTCCTGTAAGCTCATTTTATTTTTTGTGATCCACTTTTCAGTTTTGGGAATCACCATGTATTTATGTTATAAGCGTGTTATGTTATTATGTACGTCAAATGGGACTTATGACAATGATGGATGAACATTAGGTCTGTGGTTATATTTAAATAGGGCATGATCCACATTTGACTCCAACAATGCCTTTTGAACACTTCATTGCTCTAATACAAGAGGCAGTTTGTGAATGGGAGAAGATCAAGTGGAAGGGAAGACTTAAGAAGCAACAGTGTTGTGAGTATGTCTTCTAAAAGTAAGCAAGTTATGTATAATTTATAATTTTATTTGGTGTTGTATCTTAATATAGATCCAAGTAAATGCAACAATTTTTTCTAAAAAAAAGTAAATACAACAATTTAAAGAGGCCATAGACATTAAAACTTAAGTCTTTATACAAGCTAACATAAATCGACATGTTTGGTCTGCTTACTGTAAGACAACCCAAAGATTTGCCGCTGTGACGCTGACGGTTCAACCCGCTTATGCCCCTCTTTCAGCGCTCTTTGGAGTGCGTAGTAGGCCGCTGGGCCATAAGACCAAAAAAAAACTGACATGTTCAAATCTTTAAATAAGTCAATAAGTATTTCTCAAAAGAATAATAAGTCAATAAGTAAGTGATTAACATATTATGATAAAAATTTAAAATATTAGTCATGGAGTCGGTAGAAATGTTTTATTAAATCTTTAAAAACTTATCCTTTTTCAAGAATTGATACTACTGACTCCATGTTTTTTTAAGATCACTTTGACTATGTACTCTATGGATAAATAAAATTACAATAGTCATTTAAAGATTTTACACACAAATTTAGATAATTATTAAAAAAATTAATATTAATAAAATATAATTTTATTTGACTGAATTATTTTCACTAATATTTTTATTTTGTAAAATAGAAATATTAAGAAATAATAATTTTTCAAAATAAAATTTATTTTAAAATAGGAAAAACATTTTGTGCTGTGTGAAAAGAAAAATGGAAATTTGAGGCCAACCATCCTATTCCAATTTGCAATGAAGGAAGCATGAAGAACTCATCCAACCTGACGAATCCTAAATCCTAAATTTAACCAAAACTAAACAAAGTGGATTTGTTACATTACACACAAAACAACAACACTGCTCTCACGCGGCACCAAAATCAAATCGAAGAAGTCCTAAATTAAGCACGATCCCTTTGTGTCTCCCTCAATAAATTCCCATTCATTCCTTCTTCTCAACATTCCCATTCATTCATTCATTCATTCATCCATCCACGGAGCACAAGCCACACACACACTTTGTGTTTTTTTCGCGCATCAATTTCTCATCCTCTTCCTCTCAACAGCGTTCAATTTCTTCTCCCTGTGGGGGTGGTGTCGTGCGGGGCATGGCAGCAACAACCGGGTGAAGCTACCAAACGACGCCGTTTTGACATGAAACGAGATACAATGGAGGTAGAGAGGATGAAGCAATTGATGTTCCTATATTGTAGAAAGCAAGGTACCCGTGTGGCTCTTGTGGGTGGAAACCACACAGCTTCGAGGTTCTGCTCTCGCTAAAGTTCCCACCTTTTTCACTTCTCTGGCTTCTTTTTTCTTCATTCTCGCAATCATCTTCGGTCTGCATCTGGGTCCTCTTTGTTTTTGCGGCCAAGGTAGCGTAGCCAAATGGGTAAGCAGCATTTGCACGGTGGTAGGGTTGGTTTCAATTCTGGTGCTGTTTTGGTGATCAAGTTTCCTGATGCACGGTTTTTACGCATTGTGTCACGGTCTTTATTTTTGGCTGCGGCTCTTATTGCCTTGTCTTTCTTTGGGTCCTTTCTGAAAGGGTCAATTGTTTCTGGATTTGATGCTACTGCTACTGCTTCTTTGTCTATCAATGTTGAGGTTTTGAATTTGATTCTCCATGATTTGGGTGAGGAAGGCCTTCTTAAAAAGGAGGACAAAGCTCTCATTATGAGCCCTCCACGTGGTTTTGAGGGTGGTGCAACTCTCTTGAACTGGAACAGTGAACTTGATGTGGTTATGGATGAATCCTATGATTTTGTGTTCACCCCAAGCTTTGAAGATGCTGTGTTTGCTGATCGTGTTCTGAAAATTAATGGCATTGTGGCTTTCCCATTGAGCTTTGACCCATCCAATGCTGGGTTTAGAAAACAATCTAATTATAGAGTTGTGTATCTTAGGCGCTATGGCTCTATTTTTGTTGCATTGAGGAAAATTGGTCTGGCCAATAACTTGGTGTATTCTTCCCCAAAGAGGAAGCTTTGTCAGTTTGCAACAGTGGCCAAAACAACTGCTTTAAAGGGTCTTGAAGATGCGCTCCTTGAGCCACCAAGATCAAACAAGAACTTGAAGATCAACTACCTGCCTGAGTTGTTGGGTGATTCTCTTGAAGGTTACAAGCAAAGAGTGTTCATTGGTGTTGGTTTGCGTGAGGAAAACAAAGCTGCAATTGAATGGTTTGAGAGGAACTACCCAAAGAAGAATACAAAATTTCACATTCACAGTCTCCTGGTTGCACCAGATGACCCGGATGTGCCGCGAACTGATGTTTCCGCTTGGTTATCGAAACATGTGAAGGAAGATGAGTATGTTGTGATGAAGGCAGAAGCAGATGTGGTGGAGGAAATGATGAAGAAAAGGACAATTTGCTTAGTGGATGAATTGTTCCTCCAATGCAACAATGAGTGGTGGCAGTCTGGGAAGAGAAAGAAGAGTGGCAGAGCATATTGGGAGTGTTTGGCTTTGTATGGAAGGCTGAGGGATGAGGGAGTTGCAGTACACCAATGGTGGAACTGAATGAGGCAGATGTGCCACTTAATAAGTGCTAGCCTATTATGTGTTGCTGGGATATGCTCTGTAGTATTTATTTACACACTTGGCTTCTCTATTTTCTGGTTTGATCTGTTTCTCGTTTTTGAATTTGTGCCAAGGGAGAACAGGGTATGCCATTGATGTAACCCATTTGTATATGTTTTCCACAATGCTCACTATAATAACAATGTGATTGTGGTATGCATAAATGGATTTTTTTCCCCCCCTTGAGTTCTTTGCTATTCTGTTTTGTGCTGATGTACACACTTTTTATTCCATGAATTAATGCACAATGATTTCGATAATTGATAATATGCACATATTAGGGAAAAGTGTCTAATTCAAGCTTTGAGATCTGAATATGAGACATCATGGGAACCTTAAAAAGTTTCGAGATCTAAAAACTGTCTAATAGTCAGCGGTAGATCTTTTTGTATATGAGTAATTAGTTGTATTACCTGCACCTTTAACTGTGAATACGAGACATCATGGGAACCTTAAAAAGTTTTCATTGTTCAATAGATAACCAGGTGATAACCAAGATATCTGGGAATAAGAATGCTAATATAAGATTATCAGTATGTTGCTTTTGAAAAAAATATTACCTTGAAGGACAATATTTACGGCCCTTATTCTAAGTTCTCAATGAATGCATTCCTTTTAAATAATCAATTAGTCATTTTCAAAATAAGATCTAACTGATATTGGCAAATAATTCAATATTTTCTGAGTTTCAACATCAGGCATATCATAACAGCACTACAATAACAACAATCAAACAATAACTTTATTCCAATGAGTGGGGATTCGATCCTTATCATAAAGATTCCTCAAATTTTTATGTTTAATGAGAAAAATAAATTTTATTTTAAAGAACTTTGAAAGAAACTGTGCGCGCTCAAATTAAGGTGGAGAGTTGTGACAATAATTGAACAAATAAACTGAGATAGAAATATCATTATTTGAATTTTATTGATTTGCATCAAAGTGTGTCATACATCAATCCATAACAACACACTTTAGTCGCCATATCAGCAGAGTATCAAACATGAAGCTGCGTTGTTGATTTTTCTCATCCAAAAACCAGAGAACCCCATCCGCCACCACCAGGGGTCAAAATCTGAAGAATTTCCCCTGGAAGCACCTCAACAGAATTCTTACCACCGAGATATATCTTTCGTTTATCTTTCTTTACAATGTAGTTAGCACCACGTGCCCCGTCTTTCCCTCCCTTCAGCCCTCTTGGTGCATGGACACGTCTCTCAGAAAGAATGCTAACAGTAACTGGGCGCCTAAACTCTATTTCCCTGAGAAGTCCATCACCGCCTCTGTGATATCCATCTCCCCCACTGTTTTCTCTAAGTCCAAACTTGTGCAGAATCACTGGATATCTTTGCTCAAATATCTCCGGATCAGTCATTCTTGTATTTGTCATGTGGCACTGTACTCCACTAGTCCCATCCCATGTAGGACCAGCCCCACACCCACCTCCAATGGTTTCATAGTACCCAAAAGTATCATCTCCAAATGTGAGATTATTCATACAACCTTGTGAACAAGCACAAGCCTGAAATGCAGTAAACACAACATCAGTGATTCTCTGAGATGTAAGGACATTACCTCCTACTACAGCAGCACTATCACTGGGAGAGAGAAATGAGCCTTCTGGAATAAGAATCTTCACTGGAGCCAAACAGCCTTGATTGAGAGGAATATCAACATCCACTAAACAGCGAATGCAATATATGACAGCTGCAGCTGTTACAGCTTCTGGTGCATTCCAATTACCATAAACTTCTGCGCTTGTCCCACCAAAATCAAAAACTGCTTCTCCTTTGTTAGAGTCAATGCTCAGTTTCAAATGAATAACAGATCCATCATCCATGTAGTCCTCTTCTTCGATAGTCACGGGGTTTTCATTTGACTCGGAAGAAATTCTACGACCAACTGACTTCAGCATCTCTCTTACTGCTTCTTCTGCGTTCATCTGTACATAATTCATATAAGCCTGAACGGTTTCCAGTCCGTACTGCTCAATAAGCTCTTGGACTAGACAAATTCCTCTTTGATTTGCTGCTACTTGTGCTTGCAGATCTGATAAGTTATCTTGAATCCTGCGAGTTCCTGGGACCTTATTTCCCCGTTCATCAGAGCTTGGGAACCGTAGAAGTTTAACGATTCCCTCTTCTTGAAAGACACCTTTTTCAACAAGCTTAAATGCCTTAATGGCAGCTCCTTCCTCCAATATGGACTTTGAAAATGGAGGCATGCTTCCAGGAGTAATACCCCCAATCTCTGCATGATGCCCTCTACTTGCAACAAAAAATACCAACTTCCCATTGAAGAAAACAGGTGTAACAACAGTTATATCAGGAAGATGGCTACCTCCTGCTGAAGGATGATTAGTAACCAAAACATCTCCTTCATTTAAGTTGTCACCCCAGTAATTGAGTTGCCACCGAACTGTACTAGACATAGCTCCTAGATGGACAGGAACATGGGGTGCGTTTGCAACTAGGCCCCCACTAGGATCAAATAGAGCACAAGAAAAATCAAGCCGTTCTTTGATATTTGTTGAAATTGAAGTTCTTTGCAAAGTCCTTCCCATCTGCTCAGCTATACCCATAAATCTGTGATTGAAGATGGAAAGCTGTACCACATCTGCAACTTTATCTGATATTTTAATACTGCTTAAAGGTGAATCAATTTCAATCTTGATGTTTCCATATTTGGTTATAATGGCTCTACAGTTGGGTTCTACAATCACAGTGCTGTTACCGTTCATTATGATTGCTGGGCCAGACATCATATGGCCATACCCCAACTTTTCAAGCCTATAAAGAGGTGTTTCCTGCCAACCATTCCCAAAGTAAACCTTATAGTAGCCTTCGATTATAGGACTGCCAGAGGCAGGTTCTATGGCCCGTGGCCTCAATATATTGGTAACTCCTATACCACGGACTCTGACATCACAGATCACAATATTTCTGTTTTGGAGTTTAAAGCCGTACTCCTGCTGAAACAGTCTCACAAACTCAGTAGCATAGTCACAAGATATTCCATCTTTAGCTATTTGTCTTTTGACCATGATGGCAGTGTCTGTACCTTCATATCTCAAGTTTAAATATGTCTCCATTGAAATATTTTCCTCTTTAAATCCTTGATTTTGCAACTTCTGCTTTACCTGTCTCAGTAGCGCAGCTTCTCGTTGTGAAGCCTCAATAGTAGATTCAGTTCCATAAACTGCAGAATAAGGCTCCTGTGCCTCTTCTACAACATTTGCCAATCCCATTCCATATGCACTTAAGATCCCACAAAATTTGTGAATAAGCACTTCTTTCATACCTAACGACCTAGCTATAGCACAAGCATGCTGAGGTCCAGCACCTCCAAAGCAAGCAAGTGCGTGGTTCTTTGTCTCATGGCCCTTCATTTCAGTCAGCTGCCTTATTGGACGGCACATCGTCTCATTAGCAACATCCACAAAGCCAAGTGCAATCTCTTCCACCATCATGTCTTTTGCAGATGGATCCAGATTCTTTCGATAAGCATTTATTTGTCTGGCAAGCTTCTCAAATTCTTCTCTTGTCGACTTGACATCAAGAGGCTGGTCCTCATTTGGCCCAAATATGGATGGGAAATAATCAGGAATGACATAACCCAGAACTAAATTGGCATCTGTAATTGCCAACTCTCCACCTTTGCGATAACATACAGGACCCGGGTGTGCTCCAACTGATTCTGGTCCAACTTGAAAAGCACCTAATTGGAACTTCAACTTTGAACCACCGCCTGCAGCCACAGTGTTTATCTCAAGCTGAGGTGCTTGAATTATGGCACCAGCAATTTGGGTCTCCAGCACTTGCTCATAACTGCCAGCATATCGACTCACATCTGTAGATGTACCTCCCATATCAAAGCCAATTAATGGCTTATCTGTTTCAAGTCCAAAAAGAGTCTGTGAATAACCAACAACTCCACCAGCAGGGCCAGACAGAATTGCTTTGTGCCCTGAAAAGGTACTCTCTGGCGCAAGTCCTCCATCTGATTGCATAAACAAAACATTCAACTTTCCAAGTCCCTCGTCAAATTTGGAGATGAACCCTGACAGGTATTCTTTAATAACTGGGGTCAGATAAGCATCTACACTAGCTGTTAGACCACGAGGAACAGCACGAACCATGGGAGACAAAGCAGATGATATAGAAACATGTCTGAATCCTAGACTCAAAGCTAACTTCTCAACCTGTTGTTCATGCTGTGGATAAGTGTACGAGTGCATCAAAACAACAGCCAGACAGCTGATTCCTTTCTCCAGTAAGTTTTTAAGTAGAAGCTTCAATGCTTCTTCATTAAGAGGCTTTACAATCTTGATAAGCTCTCCAGAAATTCCTTTAACAAGTGATGAAGAAGCACCCTTATTTTTTTCTTCTTCCTTTGCCTGAACAAGCTCAACTCTCTCTTCAACCTCTACAACCTCTTCATAGAGATTTGAAGGCTTTGAAACAGTAAGATCAAATATGCTGGGACGAGCCTGGTTACCAATCTGAAGCAAATCGCGAAAGCCTTGAGTAACACACACGGCAATTCTTTCACCCTTACGCTCTAGAAGTGCATTTGTTGCCACAGTTGTACCCATCCTTATCCACTCAATCTTCTCAGTGGGTATTTTTGAGTTGCGTGAAATTTTCTCACCAGCGAATTCTTCAAGGATCCTCCGTATCCCCTCAACCGGTGCATCTTCATAGTTTAAAGGGTCAACTGACAAAAGCTTCAGAACTCGCCCATTAGGCTGACCTGGGATTTCTGCATAAACATCAGTAAAGGTGCCACCTCTGTCGATACAAAACCTTAACTTCCCTTCACTAACACTGCCCATCTTATTAGAGCACAAATATAAGGCCCTGCAAATTCATATACATTGCAGTTCAATGATCACATTAAGTAAATATAAATCAGCAAATTATCAAGAATTGCATTTCACAATACAGGTTATATTAATCAGATATTCTGAAGTGCTGTAGATTTGATAAAGCTACATATCTTTCACTATAGGGTAAACTAAAAACTATATTCAAGGATTCAGTTTCCTTTGAAACTGCATGAACTAGTTGCACAGATCCATCCAACAAGACCCAAAATTTCATTCTCCCTGACTGAGACATAGCAACAAAGGAATATGAAACTCTTTGATCTTATATATATTTCTCAATGAAGCAAAACGCAGCATATGGTCAATCAACTTGCACATATGATTATTGATTAGCTAAAATCCCAAACAACTCTCATTAGTAATCCATTAGTAAAATCAAATCTATACATGAATTACATCATATAGCCCTGACTGGGTTTCTTTTTCTCCCCCCCCCCCCTCTTTCGTTGAAATGGAAAGGCGCCATTTTTTTTGTATTCAGTCAACAAGAGCAATACTGTATCATTCATATTTCTTAATTCCATAATGAGGACATAGAAATTAAAATGAATTGGAAGAAGCAAAAGAGTGTGAATTAAAGGTAGAAAACTTACTGGGTAGGAGGAGAAGGTTTACGCAGTTGGAGAATATTGAGAAGGAAGTTGTGCTGCGATTGCGTCGCGTCGTTGGTTGCCACTGCTTATATTTGCGTGTGGAGTTGTGGTTGCCGAGTTCGCTACTTCTATGTATAATACTCACTCTCGCTCAATTATTATAAAAAAAAAAAGGAGGCATCTAAAATACTACCTCGTCTATATTATAAGAAAATTTTTGCAGTATTTTTTTATTTTAATTATAAGAAAAATTTACTTATTTTAAGATATATTAATTACTAAAATATTTTTTATACCATTTTATTAATGAGACATGTATATTTACTAGAAGTTCACCTTTTTTCCAATGCATCCAATTATAATTAAGGGTATATTTGAAATGAGGGTTCAAATTTATAATGTTAAATATGTTTTCTTAGTTTTAGTGATTTTCGTAGTTTCATCTTATATTATAGGGACTAGAGATAGTATAAGTAAATTCTAACTAATTTCACCCTATTAAATATTATTATTACTAAAATACCTTTTATTTAATGTTATCATGGAACAATTTCTCATAAAAAATTAAATGAAAAGAAAGGGTAATTTGGAGAATGCAATTAGTTTTCTGATTACCCCAAGAAAATTAAATAAATTTAATTGACTTCCTTAATCAGTGTAAAATTAGGTATTTTTACTTATACTCGAGTCTGGAGGGAGTATGAATTTGTCTCTGAAAATATTGTTAAAAATATAGAATTATACTCTCCCTGTTACAAAATATAAGCAAAAAAAATCTATTTATTTGGACTAAATACATATAATTTTTTTGCTTATATTTCAGACCGAAAGGAGTAATTATCAATAAAAAAAATAATATAGAACTGTAATTGTTAACTTAACAGTTAATGAGATCAATTTTGTTAAAATTTATTATGTGTGTTTATATTTCGATCACTGATTTTTTAACTAATAGTCATAATGTTATATTTTGTTTTTCAAAGTTCATGTCTATTAAAGAAATTAAATACATTATGTACCCAAAAAAAAAGAAATTAAATACATTTTATATATAAGTTAAACTATATTTTTTATTTAAATCTTATATATCTTAATTTATATTTTAGAGGTTTTTGGGGAAATTCTTATTCACCAATGATTAGTAGCTTTTATCGTATTTAGATTATATGAACTTATGATCTTATATAAAATATAAAGACTTTTCTATTTACGTTATGTCAAATAAATTTTAATAATTTATCTAAAGTTTTTTAGTTGGGTTCATAAATTAATAAAAATTAACAATTGTTTTTTTTATTTCCTCACAAAACAATTGTTTTTTTTATTAAAAAAATGACATAAAAAAAGAAGAGCTGAAATGGCTTTCCACACACAAGAAATTGCAGACATAATTGAAGCCTGAAAAAAGTTACAATTTGACATATATTTGAATTACAGTGATCTTACCCAAAGCTTTTGTTGATTGTGAAGCATATCCCATATATGTTTTCCTAACATGGCAATATTATTCTTCCTAATAGTATGAATGCCAAGACCATCATTCTTCCTAATAGTATGAATGCCAAGACCATCAAGAGTTTTAGGCAAAGTCATGGTATCTCCCTTGACCCCATGGCCATAATTCCTTCCCCAAATTAATTTGCTCGTACAAATACAAACATCAATTCTGTTGCAAACTCCATTAGAAATCCAGAGGTTTTGCATAATATAAACTGGTATGGCAGTTACTACAAACTTAGCAAGAGCAATCCTTCCAGCTCTACCAAGTGTCTATTTGTTTATGATTTTTTCGACCGGACAATTGGAAAAAAAAAACTAGTCGCAATGCAAGATTTTTAATATTTTTCTAAAGTTGACTATTTGATGATTCAATCCACCGGGATTTCTAAACTTGATCCCAGCGCTCCATAAGCTAAAACAAACACACCCTAAGTAATTTCTCTTTCTGTTCCTGACAAAATTCCGACCTCCAATAGCATTAGAAGGAGGGCTCCAAAATCAGTCCGCTTTGTCAGTGACATGCCTCCTCTATTTAATGTGGTTGAGAGAGGGAGATAGTCATGGGGGAGGTTATTCGGTAGTGGAGCGAAGTTATTCCTTTTACCTCCCTCTAGTGTATTGGTAACCAACTCAGTGGAGACGTGGTCTGGGCTTAGCGACCTTGGGCCGAGCTTGCTGGGCCTGTGGCCGAGAATATACTGACGGTTCACAACCCCCAAGCACGAGGCCTGAAAGGACGAAGTGCTTTTGGTGACGACCTTGCTGACACATTTGACCGAGTTTATTCGGCATGTAGCCAATTATATATTGACGGTTCACTTTCCATCTGGCCAATCTACCATTAACCCTCTCTATTAAATAGTCAAAATCAGAGTTTTTTGCTCTTTCAGCCAACATTAAAGAAATTTGTAGACCCAAAAATGAGGTATTGTCTTTGTTACCGTAATAGTTTTAGATAATGAGTAACTCCAGTGATCTCAAAAGATATTTTTTTTAAGCTTAATTGCATTTTTTGTCTCCTTATTTTTTCAAATCCATGATTTTGGTCCCCCTATTTTATTTTTCACGGATTTGGTCCCAATATTTTTTACTTTTTACGAAATTGGTGCCCACACTTTTTTAATTGCACTTTTGGTCCCCAAAATCGTGGATCACTTGCACTTTTGGTTCTCCACTTTTCTAAAATCCATGATTTTTGGGGACCAAAAGTGCAAGTGATCCCCGAATTTGGAGACTAAAAGTGCAATTAAAAAAGTGTGGAGACCAATTTCGTAAAAAGTAAAAAGTATGAGGACAAAATCTGTGAAAAATAAAATAATGGGACTAAAATCGTGGATTTAGAAAAATAGTTTACATTAATAGATGACAAGTAGGCACTGAAAGAATTTGATCTCAATTTCACATCTCTAACGAAAACCATCATTGCGTTTTATCCAAAGAAAAAAAAAGAAAAGACTGCGCGCCTTAGCATGCTTTGGTTCAAAATTTTTTAGTACAACGAAATAGTTTGTGATTGTTATTGTTGGCTGCTTTTTTTTCAAATTCTTGTTATTGTTAGATTCTGATTGGTTAAAAATAGGAGGCGCACGGAAATGTTATTATTATGACTTAGTGGTTTCAATCCGCCATCTAAAACAACATGTGGCTGTAGTTTAGTGGTAAGAATTCCACGTTGTGGCCGTGGAGACCTGGGCTCGAATCCCAGCAGCCACATTTGTACCCTTTTTTGTTTTGCAGTATCTTCTCGTTTACTTATTTTGAGGATTTTTAACTAAGAACGATGGTTTTGATGGTGTGCGTCGTGATCTTTCATTTTTCAGACTTCATTGGCGGACCCAAAATATTTAAAGCTAGCTATATACTTTGAATTTTCTTATGCATTACAGACACCAGTTTATTTTTATTTATTTATTTATTTATTTCTTGTTGCAAATTCCAAACAGAGTTTTGAACTTTTGATCCATTCTGTTGTAGTTGATTGATCTGTTAGATCAGCTTGTATAACTTAATCGGGTATGAGATCAGGGTTAATATTGTGGCTTATGTCTTCAATATTAAATTAACATCCATGTTAGTCTCCTTTTAGCTATGACAGGCTTTGACATTAAATTCCAGTAAAAAAAAAAAAAGGCCTAAAATTAAGGTGCAAAGTGTCAATAAATTGGAGTATATTACTTTATTTTTCTTGAAGCACTCGTGAAAATATATATATTACTACTAGTCTTAACAACGATTACTAAATTTTTTTCATTCACACACCAGACATTGTACACATAAAACAGGGAGAGACATCATGCCATTAACAAGACTCTACATGACTAACAACTCAAATTACACTCAATCTAAGTAATGCAACAAATCAGAAAATAAACACCGTTAGAGGGCTTGTGCATGGCCATGAATATGCTTTTATTTAACTGCTTAAAATAACATGCAAGCAACCTAGAGAATGCCACGTGTGGTGTAACCTCCGGGAACAATATTGTCTGTCGTCAATTAAGGTTTGGTAGTTGTTGTGGTTGTGGCAGCAGCTGGTGGGGAGAAGAAGGATGGAATAGAGGGGATATTATTAGGAATAGTAAAAAGTGGTGGAGGCAACCTGTACTCTGGCCACTCTGTCACCGGTGGGAAAGGAGGAAACTCCAGCCCAGGAATGTTGCCGACATCAGGAAATGTTGGTGCCAAAAGTTTTCTATTCGCTTGGACCTTCCCAATGCCAATGCTTGAAAGTGACAAAGCAATCAAAATAGTAGCTAACAAAAACAAACGGAAAGAGGCCATTTCAGGGAGGGAGCGTATATATTTTTGGAGCGGAGCTAACAAGTTAAAGCAACCAATAATTAAGGATGGTAATGTAAGCGAAAAGACAAGAAGTAGTAGTATAGGATTCGTAGTGACGACATAAGGGCGTGCTCTTGGGGTTTTATAGTCCACCTTAGACCATGTTGGTCCATGAGTTTTTGAGAATTGAAACCGTTGAATATTCGTCAAAATGATGTCTCTTAAATTAAATGGGTAAAAGGCCAACATCTCACATATTCCAAGACCAAAGTGGTTTTTTACCCTAAATGAAATGGAGTTGCATAAATACAGCTTATCGACGTCAAGAAACAACCGATGCAAAAGGATACCATACAACTTATTTGGATCTTCTTCTACGCCCTCATAATTGTAGATCAATTTTCTTTTGTAAGGATGTTCTAATTTTTGCAGCATGTAAATCAAAGGTGTAAAAATATGATGTGAGATATTACCCCCTATAAAAATATGATGTGGGAACAAAATTTCTTTTAAAACTAGAACCGGTCATTGAAAATATACTAAAATGCTAATATTTAGTCAATTATTGTGGTATTACCATATGTGTTGATATAAAGTTCAGAAAATAAAAGTAAAAAATATATAAATTATAACTAGAAGTGTATATGAAGTGTCCAATGTAGAACACTATATGACACCACAAAGTTACTGCTTTTTTAATGTAGTACTTCTTTAATCGACATTAACTAACATGCGTTAGATTCGAGTAGAAGGAACTGTGACTCCTTAAATATGTTATCGTAGTTTCAATCTTAATTTGGATTTATGTGTATAGGAATTCTTGTTTTTTGGTGCCTGACGAAAGAGTACTTTGGTATCTTCCTTACCAAATGAGTGAAAATACAGGATACACCAAAACAGCAATACATGATACACCTCAACGACATTTGATTTTAAATGTTGCCAAATATTGGTGTGCATTTACCCCGTTTTAGTACGTGATGACAGAAGCGGATGCAAAAGTGTCCCCACTTAATACCTTTTTTAGAGGTCATCTGTCTTTACGGTTGGCCAGCGGATGCAAAAGTGTCCCACTTAATACCATTTTTAGCTGTCATCTGTCTTTACAGTTAGCCATCGTTTTCTTAATACGAATCTTGGGTGAATGAAGATGGTATTTCATAATGTAATTAAAACCGGACCGAGCATAGAACTGGAAAAGGCCAGAATTCAAAGTTTTTGAGTTAGACCGGAGTTGGATTGGGGTCGAATCGGAACTAATAAAATATTATTTTTTACTGAATATAATATATATATATATACATAAGTAACATAACATTTCAATTTATATACAAAATAACATACAACCTAGTGGTAAAGTGGTTTGTTGTGGCCTCGGGGATAGGGTTTAAGCCCTTTTGAGACCAAAATTGATTTTTTTAATATAAGAAAATAAAAAAAAATTAATTTTCTAAAAAAAAAAAAGTGAACCCGGTTTCCGGTTTTTTCAACCGGTTTTGGCCGGTTCAGCCGATTTTTAGCCAAAGTTTAAAGCTGTTGTTGAAAAATTCTTTGATTTGCCTATTACTTCTCTTCACTCAGATAATGGGGGTGAGTTTATCAAACTAAAGTCATTTCTTCAAATGCATGGCATTTCTCACTTCACAACACCCCCACACACACCAGAATTAAATGCCACTACTGAAAGGCGACATCGACACATAGTAGAAACGGGCAAATCACTTTTGCATACATCCAATCTACCACATAATTTTTGGAGTTTTGCTCTTAAAACTGCTGTGTATCTCATCAACCGGCTCCCAACACCAATCCTAGGCATGCGGTCACCATTCCAAACACTTCACTAAACAGATACCAACCCGGCCCACCTCCACTCATTTGGTTGCCTATGTTTTCCTTGGCTACGCCCTTACACATCCAATAAGTTACAACCTAGATCCAAACCATGCATATTTGTAGGTTATGCCGAAAGCCAATATGCATACTATTGCCTAGATCCCACCTCCAATAGAATATACACATCCAGGCATGTCCAATTCCATGACCACATATTCCCATACACCAACCTTACAAAACCACCTGCAGCAACCACCCAACCTACAAACCAAGAAAACCACCCAACCCATATCACACTCCTTGTACCATCCAAATTTCACACCACCTCTCAACCATACACCCACTATCACTCCCGAGTCATCAAGGATAGAACCCAACCACACTCACCCACCCATACCCAACATTCGGCCTTTCATATGCTCCCAAGACAAGAGGTCCCCTTGGACTCGGCACCTTCATCGGGTAATGTAAATTCAACACCTCATTCTATTGCCATTACTAACCTCCTGCGAAGCCTCACAACCAACATCATCTCATCCAATGGTCACTCGCTCCAAGAACAATATTTTCAAGCCCAAACGAGCCTTTACAAAGATCAAATCATCCTCTACACGAAAATCTAGAACCATCGAATGTTAGAGAAGCCATGAAGCACTCTCATGGCGCAAGGCCATTGCGTAAGAATTTGATGCACTCATTCGCAATGGTACATGGTCCCTGGTGCGCCTCGAAAGGTCGAGAATATTGTTGGTTGCAAGTGGTTGTTTCGAATCAAACGTAATGTTGATGGATCTATCTCCGCTATAAAGCCCTTTGGTTGCAAAGGCTTTACCCAATGTCCAGGCATTGACTTCAAAGAGACTTTTGCTCCGTGGTTCGCCCCTGAACTATCAAGATCATACTCACACTTGCTCTTGCAAGCGGATGGCGGATGCATCAACTTGATGTTAACAATGCCTTTCTCGAGGCTCTCTTCAAGAACAAGTCTACATGGACCAACCTCAGGGCCTCGAGGATGCACAACATCCCAACTATGTTTGCAAGCTACACAAAGCCATCTATGGCCTTGAAGCTCCACGGCGCTGGCACGATGCATTGAAGCACTTCATCCTCTCATATGGATTTCATACTTGCCAAAGTGATCCATCTCTTCATCTATGATTCAGAGGCATCACCTCTTACTTTCTAGTTTATGTGGATGATCTTTTGCTCACTGGAAACAACAACAAGTTCCTTGACTATTCATTGAAGCTCTATCTCACGAGTTCTCATTAAAAATTGGGTTTGCTTGATTACTTTCTTGGTGTGGAACTAATTCCAACAAACCAGTGTCTATTACTATCGCAACACAAGTACATTCGGAGCTACTTGAGAAATTTGATATGCAGGGGGAAGCCTTCCCCAACACCATTATCCTCAACCTCCACTCTCCGGTGCATGATGGTTCCCCATTCTTGAGGCAACAGTGTCGCCAAAATAATTGGTGCTCTTCAATATCTCAATCTAACAAGGCGGACCTCTCCTTCTCCATCAATAAGCTTGCTCGATTCATGCACAAGCCCACCAATATCCACTTCGGCCACACGAAGCGTGTCTGCGCTATCTAAAATCCACGATCAATCATGCTCTCATGCTCGATAAACCCACATCACTTGAACTACTTGCTTATTCGGATCGACCGGGAGGAAATGCGGATGTGAGAACATCCACATCTGCGTTTATAATTTTCTTTGGAGGAATCCAATATCGTGGCACTCAAAGAAACAAAGAAGCGTGGCGAGATCTTCAACTGAAGCGAATATCGGCGATTACCAACAACCACAACAGAGCTCATGTGGTGAAAAATCTCCTAAGTGAGCCGGGTTCCTAATCACACCCTCCAAAGCTTCTATGTGACAACGTAGGTGCTACATACCTATGTTCCAACCTGTGCTACACTCACACATGAAACATATATCCTTGGACTATCATTTTGTGAGAGAAACGAGTTCGAGCCAAGCAAATGCATGTGTCACACGTCTCAACCAAGGATCAGCTTGCGGACATCCTAACTAAACCATTGCCCATATCACGGTTTCATGATCTTACAAACAAGATGAAGGTAACAGATGGTACCATCATCTTGAGGGGGCGTATTAGATAACCAAGTCAACTGTCGAGATCAACACCAAGAGTTATGTCGAGAACTTCAACACCAAGAGTTCAGTCGAGATCAACAGTCGAGATAGTCGAGATCAACAGTCGAGATCAACACCGGGTGTTCTGTCGAGATCAACACCAAGAGTTTTGTCGAGAACTTCAACACCAAGAGTTCTGTCGAGAACTTCAATACCAAGAGTTCGGTCGATTGTGTATATTCTATTAGCTGTCAAATAATCAGCATTCATTTGGCATTAAGTGAGCGAGATCCTCTCCTCATAATCATCAACAATGATTAATTGATGTTGTCCCACTTTGTATCTATAAATACCTGTATCATACTTCAATGGAATAATATCGAGTTATACACTTTATATACTGGACTGGACACAGGCCCAGTTCCCGGTCCAACCGGCCGGCCCAGTCCGGTTTTTGTTACCATGGTATTTCCACACAAACACAAGGGTTATGTGCTAACACCATTGCTAAATGACCCTTCGTTAGGGATGTAACGGGATATATTGAAAATGAAATATTCGGCCTACATCTAAATGTTAAGCATGACCGATTAATGTCATAACCAAATAAAATTTAAATTCAACAGTTGAACCCTGTTGGGCTGATTGAGTACGTTATAGCGTTTCTATATTCTTAAAAGACTGTCCAAAATCCATGTATTTCATCATGTATGGTGAGTCCTGGTGGTAGCAATTAGCAAAGCTGGTGCATTTCTTAATGTATGGTTGGCTTGAGACTGTCCGACCTGTGAATCTGTTTGAACACGTAGGGTTGGCTTGAGGTGTTCCACGCCTTGACCTACCTTGAGGTAGGAGGGGGCCACCAGTGCGTTCCCCTGCTGCCTAAACACAAACCCCGGCCCAGATGCGCCAGAAGACTCTTGTTCGGATACACCAAAGTCCCACATTGCTTGGGAATCAAGGCGATGAGAGTTTATAAACACCCACATGCCTTAACCCAGAGGCACCTTTTAAGGACAAAACCATGAGGCCCACATCACATGTGGCTCAAAGTGGACAATACCTCGAAGCGATGATGCGGACTTGAGGTCGGAACATTGGCGCTAGAAGGAGGGGCCTAAGCCACGCCTGGTGGCGACCCTTTAGCCCTTGGCCTTGAGGGGCTCTTGTTCCATACACCAAAAAGTCCCACATTGCTTGGGAATCAAGGCCAACGGGAGTTTATAAACACCCACATGCCTTAACCCACCGAGGCGCCTTTTAAGGACAAAACCATGAGGGCCCATTTACATGTGGCCCAAAGTGGACAATACCTCGGAAAACGATGATGCGGACTTGAGGTCGGAACAGTTTCAAACGGGAAAATTCGCGTAATAAACGTAAGAGCTTGATGCTCGTCTTTCACCTAAAATTAAACACAACTAAAATGGCATAGTTGATAGAATGGTAGCTTGGCATCAATGTTAGACATCCTCTCTCTCCGTTATCGAATATAAGTAAAAAAAAAAAAAAAAAACTACTTCACATTCTTTAAGAAAAATAATTAGTCTCATTTAATTTTCTTAAAATAATCAAAAAAAATTGCATTTTCTAAATTGCCCTTTATGAGAAATTGTTCCATGAGAATAAAAGAGTTATTAGAAAATAAAATTTGAATTAATTTAAGAGTATATTGGGTAGAACATCATTAAATAGAGTAAAATTAGCTAAAATTTGTTTATATTTAGAATAATTAAATTTAATTTTTTTTTTTTTACTTATATTCCAAAACGTAGCCAATTATCTTTACGACTAGAAGTGTCTACGGTATACGATCCTTTGGGCTTTAAACCATTATTCAATTGGTCCCATAGACCTTTTAGTTTTGTTTTTGACTAAGCTAGAACTTTTAGTTAGGTAGTAGCATTGAATAATAAATTACAGTAAGGCTAAGCCTAACGATTAATACGGCCCAAATATTCAATGTATATGCATTAATTATCAGTATTCTCCAGTGCATTTTAAACAAGGGAGGAATATGTTGTGGAGGTTACCATGTACCACTATCTTTTTTTTTTTTTTTGAGGAAAAGGTTACGATGTACTACATCTACTGCTTCTTATCCATCACTTCATAAATTACTCTAAATTGTTTTTTTACTTGTGAATGTGGTGGTAGTTAACAAAATATATTCTTTTTCCAAGCATAGATTATCATTCTTTTATTACCACTATTCTGATGTCTGCTTCAAAAAAAATTAAAACTATGTGAAGTCCTCAGTCTGTTATAAATATAATTCTTTTTGTAAAAAAACTTTCATCAATCAGTCACATTCTCCAAAAAAACAATGGTACAAATCAACTACTCTTTCTGTGGCATTAATGTTCTCATAAATGGATGGATTTTCAGGTAGATATAAATATAAAAGCAAAAAAAGGAGAGGCCATTAAATGTGGTTTCATAAGTAAAGAATGTATGTAAAAAATGGTAAATGTCTCTCTCATTACAAACCACTGATCTCACTATGCTACTAAAGCAAGTCCATGTATGCAAGATGTAACTTGGCACTTATACCAAAAGTAACAAGCTAGAGCTTTAGCTCACACGGAAAGGAGAAAATAAGAACAAACAAATGCATTAAGGCTGTAAAAGGTGAACTTCTAAAGGGCCAGTGGTTATAGGTAGTTGGGGGAATGGAATAAATGATTCAAGAAACATCGCGACTTAGGCTCTGTTTGGTAAAAAATAGCGGATAAACTAACAGAATAAATTTAAAGTGTTTCGTAAAATTAGCGGTTGAACTAGCTGATAAATATAAAATAACATAAAAGAACAGTTGTAATAAATGAGAGAGAGAATACATGGATTAATAATTTAATAGAGGATAAACAAGAATTTAATTAAAGTAATAAGGGTAAAAATGAGAGGAAAAATGAAATGCTATAAGCTATAAGCTCAAATACTACTTCAAGTAGCGTCTGAAAAAACGCTATAAACTAGTTGAAAAATGCTATAAGCTAATGTTACCAAACACCTTCTATAAGCTTATCTGCTATAAGCTCGTAAAATGACCTTACCAAACAGAGCCTTTGTGACATATTGTGACAATTCTGCTGTTGGTTTTACAAATTGAGCTCATGGCAGCCTCAGAGTTATTGCAACTTTGTTATAAAATAGCCCTTTACAGCCAATAGCGTTTCACACTAGTAATATTGGATGGAATGATGATATTTGGGATCACTGACTGACTTTTTATATAAACTAGTTAGAGATACTTGTGATTCACGGGTACACAACACATCTAAGAAGAAGAAAAAAGGCGATAAAATAGTTTTAAGCGGGTAAATGAGTTTTCGCCACATGTTATTACTGTAGGTAACATTTTTAAATAGATAATAGAATAGATTGAGTAGACAAAACTATAACACAATTACATCCTGCTAGTTGTGTTTGAAATTTACCAAGTCAAAAAATTTGAATTCAAGAGGGGGGCCAATTAAACAAAGATTTAACTACTTATCAGTTTTTTATCATTGTGCAAATTTGAGAAAAAAATTATGTAACTCTCTCTATTAGCTTGTTACAATATATTTTTTTCCAACAATTTTTTTCCTTCTTTGATATTTTTTTTTTTTGGTAAAAGTGTTTAAAGAAATGGGTTGGACCAGATACATATATTTTTCAATGAACGTAAAAAGTGACTTTTGTTTATAAACGAAAACGGAGGAAATATATATCAACTACATACTTGTTCGGTTTTGAATATTCACTTCCTATTTTACTAATTAAAAATTTGCTTTGTAACTTTTTTCTTTGGGAATTATGCTTAGGCCCTCAATGCCGATTAGGTAGGGTCCGTTTGGTTTAGATTGTGGTAGAATAGATTGTGTAGAATCTTGTTTAGAAAACTGAGTTTTAAAAAATAGAGTTTAAAAAAATGATTTGTGTTTGGTAAAAATATTTTAAAACTGAGTTTAGAAGAATTGAGTTGTATTTGGTTGACAAAATAGAACCACTTTTGAAGTGTTAAAATACCCAAACGAAATTTTGCAAATGAAAAAGCAACATCCCATCTCCGTTTGTGAAACGACGTTTCGCAAACGGAAACGGAAAAATGAAAAGTCACCAAACACGAAAATATAAAAGCATACTGCGTTTAGAAAACGCCACCGGAAAAAAAGGTGCAAACCATCGTTTGCAAAGTAAAACAAACTGGCTCGTAGTAGTTGAGCGAGGAAACGTTGAGAACCCAAAAGGCTCAAATGTACAAACCACTCTCTCTGTTTCTCTCCATTATGTAAAGATATAATAAGAGGACTAATTAGGTTGTTTGCTGTTATAAGATTTCAAAAGGAGAAAGAAGACATCATAGTCGTATTTAAATGTGTAATTCAACATGTATTCTATAATATAAAGAAAAGTACAAGCAATAGCGCCAAACTCATAAATAGAAAAGAAAAATACACAGGCTTTTCACACACCAAACAACAAATTAAAGATACAATCATCATAAACTCGTACAATTCTCTCACACACAATAAAGGAATGATGCAATGTCTATTGCATGCATTTAGCTGACCACGTAATGCAAACTTGGCAAAGATAACAAGTGAAAAAGTGTTTTAAGGGGTAGAGGTTGAAGGTGGTGGGGAGAGGAAAGGGATGGTGGGGATAGTAGTTGGAATTGAGGGAATGTTGGGAAGTGAATTCATGGATGGCATTGGGGGAAGGTTGAGGGATGGGAGTGTTGGATTGGTAGTAGGAAAGCTAGGAAGTGGTGGCATAGTGAGCTTAGGAAGAGAAGGGATGGTAGGCAATGGGGGGACATTATTGCCCTGAGGCATTGTTGGAATTGAAAGCAAAGGTGGCAGCGTTGGCTTTGGCAAAGTGGGAATGCTTGGCAAATTTGGTTGTGTGGTTGTTTGCAAAAGACGGCGAGCTTCCAGGCTCATGCTCATGCTTGACAAGGTCACCACAACAAGTAAAACTGTGATGAAGGATTTGCTTGAGGCCATGGCTAGCTTGATGAATTGCAAGAGCTAATTAATTAAGGAGTATATTTGCAGAGAGAGAGAGAGAGATATAATTTTGCTTTGAGATTGTATGAGAAGGAAAGTGATAGCGCTTGGTCTTATATAGAGTAAGAGAGATTTGGGGGAGGGTGCTGATCCAGCATGTATATGGTGGTTTGGAGAACTACAAGAGCTTTTGCAATCTTTAGTTAGTTCAACTTCCCGTGTCTCTGACTTTGACAAAAACACATTTTGTGTGGTTAGACTGCTGCTGATTCGGTTGGCTATTATAAGTTATAACCCCAAAACATTCAAATGTATGATGACCAACTCTCTCTGTCTTGTACGTTTCAAAGAGCAAAAGAGGATAAAATGATTAGTTTATAATATTTTTTTTGGGTTAATAGCGCTTTTCATCTCTGTAATATGAGCGAAATTCGGTTTTAGTCCCTGAAAAAAAAATTAGATTTTGTCCCTGAAATATCAGATTCCTCTATTTTTAGTCCCTGACGTCAAGTCTCCGTTCAAAAAAAAGCTGACGTGCCCAACGAAGTGTCACGTGGCCTTGCTGACATTGTATGCCACGTGCGTAGGATGTTGGTGCCATGTAACACCCCAAATTTCTAAGCTAAGTTGAGGATAAGTTATGAGGAGAATTGTGTGATTGTATCGAAGCTTAATTTGATTTCAAGGTGAGTGGATATAATTACACAAAGTTTTGATAAGAAAGTTAATGGGTTTGAGTTGAGGAATAAGTGTGGATTTAATCCTAAGATGGTTAAAGGTGTTGATTTGTAGTTATGGAAGTTAATTTGAGAAGAAAGTCTCAAGGTTTGGTGTTAGAACTAAGTTTTCCTGGTTTTTCTGCAGTGTGAATCGATTCATATATCCTAGGAATCGATTCACAGCATTAAAGATCCATTGGCATCAAATTTTAGCGGGGAATCGATTCACGAAGCCGTGAATCGATTCACATAAGACAAAGCCATCGACTCATGCAGTGTGAATCGATTCATTCATTAAAACCGCAATTCGCACTTTTTACACCTGTGGGAATCGATTCACACTATCATGAATCGATTCACACAGTGTATAAAAATGCAGTTTCAGCGAGCAGAACGCGAGAAGAAGAGAAAGGGAAAGGAGAAAAGGAAGGGAGAGCTAGGGTTTCACCCTTTAAGAAGGATTGAAGAGATTCATGTTGGATTTCTTCAATCACTTGCCTAAATGGAGAGTTTGAGAGTGGAGATTTGAGTATTTGAAGATTTGGGTTTGAACCCTAGAGAGGAGAAGAAGAAGCACGAATTTGGAGAAGAATAAGGGGGAGAAGACCAAGCTCCAGCAAGGATGGTTCAAGTTCTTGGATGGAGAAGGAAGATTGAAGGTTGAAGATCAAGATTTGAGAAGTATTTGGAGAAGCCCCAAGTTGAGCAAAGAGGGAAAAGCTTGAAGAGGAGCAAAGGGTCCAAGTTCAACCTTCCTAGCTCAATGTCTTGAAGAATAGAGGTGAGTTCTTCAACCCTTAGGTGATGGGCACCCATAAGTCCCACATATAGGAATTTCTCTTCCTTTATTAACATATGAACCCTAGGTTCAAGTTAGGTTTTAGGTACCTATAAGAGGTTGAGTTGTTATTGTTATGATTGTTTTGATTGTTATGATTGTGTAGTGGGCTTGTTTAAAAGTGGTTGGCGACTGCCCCCAACCCCCCACAATTGAATGTATGTTTGATGTTTCTCTCTTGAGAACTCCATAGAGTTTCAAGGGATTAGTTAATGTATGTGTTGTCCATTAATTTGGCAAATTGTGAGGCTTGTCTAAGAGCCATAAGCTTAAGTCTTAGAGGTCAAAGAAAGGACCCTAGGAAAAGGATGTAATAGAAAGAATGTATGAATTAGTGGTCATGATTTGGAGTCATTAGATAAAAAGGGATGCTATTAACATAAGCTTGATTCATAGAAATAGTTGTAATTTCTTTGAATAGTTATGTAATGAGGATGATGTGATGAATCCTAGTTAGCCAGGTTGCATTTCTATGAACATGCATACAATCATAAGCATAAGCATATGCATAAGCTAAAGTCCATGGCAAGACTCCTCTATTTATAGGAGTAGATCGGTTTGGTTAGCCAAGTGGGACGCCCTTGGAGGGTTATGACGTCTAACCACCATTCCGAAAGTGTGTAATTGGGGTCTAGGGACTGAAGCCTACGACACTACCCAATAACACAAAAGGCATTACATGCAAAGCATCATATTATATATCTCCTTATGAATGGTATAATATGTGAAGTGAAGTGAAGTTTATGAATGTCAATGAATTCCTTGTATGTATATATATATATATATATATGTATTCGGAATTAGCTTAGTTAGTTGTATGGGATCTTGGATAGCATACCCCTAGTCGCTTAATTATTATATAGTAATGAGCATTGTGATTAGATCACTTAAAGGATAAGCAAGCTAGGTTGATTGGGATTTGTGGTATAGGACACAAGGCAAAGTCTAATAGTATAAGGAAAAGCAAAGATGTGTTAGGCACAAAGTGAGTAAGTAAGAACAATACGTTCTTAGTTAATAAGGTTGCAATTTATATTGTATTAAGGTTAGTCGAGCTAAACAAAGGTTAAAGAATGGATATTTATAAGATTGATGTGGGTTTGCTATACATTTATGTGTTTAGTTAAATCACGAGTTGATAAATGGCATATTGGCCCTAGGATTACCATATCCTATAATATACTAAGTCTTTAACTCAAGCTAGCACCTTCTAAAGTGTCTTAGCTTAGGGAGATCAAGAAGTTCAAGTCAAGTCCTTATGGTACATAGGGAGAGTATGTCTAGGTTTGAAATGCCTAAGTTAGTCTTTTCAGCCTAGAATATTCCGAGAAGAGAATGGTGAGGAGTCCGTGAAGGGCTCACTGAGATTTATAATCTCACCCTTTTCCTTTTATTTGTTTTCAGATAAGCAGGTACCGAAGACGATGAGGCGAAGCTCCAAGCTTGGGACTCATAGGCTAGTTTTGTATTGAAGTGGAAAATTATATTCCAAGTTATGTATAATATGTAATCTTTTATTAGATTAATGAATTAAGTTTAATTTACGACTTGGATTACTGTAATCAAGTTTGTAAATGCTTAGTAATTCCTGTACCTTAATGTAAATTGTCGTACTTTCAATTATGTTGAGGTGCGGGTGTTACATGCCACGTGGCACTGAGTTGCCACATCATCAGTACCACATTAACATCCAATGGGTGACGCCACATGACAGAGACGAAAAGCTAAAAAACAGTTATTTATAGGGAAGAAAAGCAAAAGTATATATATTTACAGGGACGAAAAGCGAAAAGAATGAAAAACTTTATTTTTATTTTCCAACTTCAACTATTGCATATGCAAGTGTATCATCACTCTAAAATAATGGATTTTGTGCCTATCTTCTTCTCTATTTTTGTAGTAAAGTTTGTTCTTAAGTTGTTTTCTTTATCTTTATTGTCAGCCATTCTTACAAAACATCTCATCACCATAAACCTCATGGGTAAACATTTTGCTCATGGTTCACCGATAACATAATTCCCATAACTCGCTAAACACATTCAATTTACAGATTCAAAAGTAGAGCATTCACTACTAGGGATGACAATAGATAGGATCTCCGTAGGATACTATAGTACTTGCCCCCATAACAGCATTTTGAAAAAAATACATATATCTAGATCATACCTGCATGGTAACAACTTTAATACCCGTAACCATCACCCACGCTTTAATTAATGATAAAAAGCATGGTAATTAAAACCAGACCGGACCGGCCGATCTGACCAGTTGGACCGGGAACCGGGCCTGCGTCCAGTCCAAGTGACCCCCCCTGAACCGTGCTACAGAGAACCGGCCAGTTCGGCGGAAGAACCGGCCTGAACCAGCCAAAACAGGCCGGTCCAGGGTCGAACCGGTTCTGGTTTTTTTTTTTTTAAAAAAAAATTAATTGTCTTTATATTAAAAAAATCGATTTTGGTCTCAATAGGACTTGAACTCCTGTCCTCAAGGCCACAATAAGTCATCTTATCACTAGGCTACATGTTATTTTGTGTGTAAATTGAAATGTTATGTATATATATTATATATTTGGTATATATATATATTTAAAAAATAATATTTTATTAGTTCCAGGACATATTATTTTGTGTATAAATTGAAATATTATGTATATATATTATATATTTGGTATATATATATTTAAAAAATAATATTTTATTCGAACTCGGTTCGACCCCGGTCCGACCCAAAAACCCTGAACCCTGATCCTCTCCGGTTCAATGCCCGGTCCGGTTTTAATTACCTTAATAAAAAGTCAGTAAATGAAAAAAAATCATTGAATGTCATTGCATAAACGTGATCACATAAATGAAGAAGGAGAAGGGTAGTATGTTTAGTTTAGGGTTTGTGATGGTTTCATTTGACGGAGGATCGAAGATTCGAATGAGAAAAATAATGGATAAAAGCGAAATTAGATATTTCTTCTAACGTGTATGAGTCTGGATATGAGTATTTTTTTCAAAATGCGGGTATGGGGATGAGTACTATAATCAGTGACAGGCATACGTCTTGTTCAACAGGGTCCTTATCCCCCTATTTTTTTTTCCACTCATTTGTCAGCTACACATTTGGAATTTTCTTCTCTTCTCCACTATGGCCAGAGGAGAGGCATCACATTTTAGTCAATGCTCTTTTTTCATTTATTGATTTTTTATTGTTAATTAAAGTGCGAGTAATGTGTACGAGTATAAGTACTTAGGTATCCAGTGAGTAAGGGTACGAGTACTAAAGTCCCAATGAGTCTGGGTATGAGTATTTTTTCAAAATTCGGGTATGGCGACGAGTACTATAGTCAGAGACAGACATACGTGTTGTTCAGCAGGGTCCCTATCCCCCTGATTTTTCTACACATTTGGAATTATCTTCTTTTCCCCACCATGGTTTGAGTAGAGGCATCATCTTTGGTTAAACCTCTCTGGCGATGACAGTGCCTCCTGATCACCCGACCTTAGCCGGCTCGAGTTGGCCCCCAAAGAATTTATATCTGGCTCCGTCCCTTATGATAATACCTGTCCAGACCCTACCCATTTGTTATTAGGGAACCATGAGAAAAGGTTTATCCATGAAGATTGTAGTGAAGGAGTTTTTTTAGAAGGGTTGACAACAAAGATAAAACAATGCAATTTAAAGACAAACTTTACTTCAAAAAAAAGAAGCAGATAGAAACAAAATCTATTATTTTATAGTGATGATACACTTGCATATGCAACGGTTGAAGTTGGATATTGAAAATAAAGTTTTTCCTTATTTTCGCTTTTCGTCCCTATAAATATAATTTTTTTTTCTTTTGGTCCCTGTAAATAACTGATTTTTGTCATCCCTGCCATGTGGCAGTCACCCATTGGATGCTGATATGGCACTAATGATGTGGCAACTCAGTGCCACATGGCACCATCATCCCACATGACATACCATGTCAGCAAGGCCACGTGGCACTCCGTTAGCCACGCCAGCTTTTTTGAGACTTGACGTCAGGAACTAAAAATGGAGGAATCTAATATTGCAGGGACAGAATCTAAAAAAAAATTGCAGGGACTAAAACCGAATTTTGCTCATATTGCAGGGACGAAAAGCGCTATTAACCCTATTTTTTTGGGGATTTGGCAACTGGGAAAAACTAGATTTGCAAATAAGATTCAATATCTTAGAGTTGGTCATCTAATTATAAGTTCACCCCTGATTCCAGAGCCCTATACAACTGATAGATTTATACATTTTAGGCTAATTAATTATACTTTTAGTCTGTTACGTTTATTTTAGGTTTCGTCTTAATTTCTTATGTATTATTTGTTTCGAATTTGCCAATATGGTCCTTTCGATATTAACACCGTGAAAGTTAGCTTATGTAACAGTTAACTTATGATCTGACAGCTGAATCAGCACGAGTTGGACCAAATTGAAACCAATTAATAAGATAAATAAACAAATCAATATTTTTCTCATTCTTCATTTCAATGTTTGTTTTGATGATTTATCATTATTAGTTACTCATTCAATAATTTTAAAAATATCAAAAATATATTTTTTGACCAATAAAAAAGATATAAAAGGGTAAAAGCTACAAATACATCTTATTACTTATTTAAAGGTTTAAATATAAACATAGAATGTAAAACTATACAAAATCTTATTACTTTTTAAAATATTAAATATAAATATAAAATTACATTTTACATATTTTCTCTCACAAATTTCAGTTATTTTTTAATTTTTTAAACTTGACTATTTTCAAATATTATTTATTATTATATTTATATCTTAAAATAATTTAAAATAAATGCAAATCGATTGTTGATAATTATAATAAACGTACCCATAAAACTTATCTATACGCAATTCTATGAGAGATCAACGTAATTATTTGAATTTGGTACTTGATTCTTCATCACATTTCCTCTCATCATCTTGATTTGGTACATATATACTTTTAAAATTTTTATAAAACTAATCAATTTTAAGTAAATCATGTCGATACATATATAATAAATTAGGGTCTATTCTTTTTTAGAATAATTAAATCTCTAATATTCTTTAACTAAAGAATGATACATATAATTCTTATTTTATCTTTTTTAAAATTTAATTATAAATTTGATTTATAAAATCTATATGTTCATATTTTTAAATGTCTTTCTTTTGATTCATATTTTAAAATTATACATGAATTAGTTACACACACGTATATTTCATTTATAATATTGAATATTTTTAGGCTTAAATATGTTTTCAATCCCTATAAATATAAGGTTTTCCATTTTTAGTCCTTGTAAAAAAATTTGTCCCATTTTGGTCCCTCACATTTCTACAATGACCACTTTTAGTCCCTGCAATTTAGTCTCGGTTATCTGACATGATGTGGACAATAGAAATACATGTCATTATTTCCATGTAAGATTAATAATACAATGTGTATGAAAAAGGACTCCAAGTCACCACCAGAACTACTTCTTCCGATATCCCCTCTCCCACAGTTTCTCACCCCTTTCCATCAACCCCTTATTATGGTATTGGGCGGTGGGGAAGAAGATAAGGTGAGTTGAAGTTCATGTGGCATTATTAATCCTATGTGTGAACAATGACATGTATTTTTTGTAGCCATATGAGTGTCAAATAATCGAAGATTGACAACATGGACTAGAATAATCGATTTTGGAATTGTAAGGGACCAATAAAGGCCAAAAAATTTAACAGGGACTAAAACAAAAAATCTCTATATTTGCAGGGACCAAAAACATATTTAAGTCATATTTTTATGTTTTAAATACTTATATAAATTTAAAAATATATGTACAATAATCAAGTCATCACTCATCGTAAATTTCTTGTTAATATACATATACATGTGTGTCATTGGTTAAAATGTAAGGTTTTGTGTTGAATAATAATATAAATTTATTGCTAGATTGTGTGTAATACACGACTCTGTGGTTAATATATAGGCTAAATTATATTTTTAACTTTGTGTTTGCTCAATATGGCACTACTTCAATTTCTAAACAAACTTGTCAAATAATGTCCCACAATGCTAGAATAATGATTTGGGAAAGAATTTAGGGAAGAAGACACTTGCAGAAAATACAAAAAACCCTAAGTCATCAATTTGGGGAATAATGAGAAAAATACTGATTTGGTTTTTTATATATTTACTTGGTTTCAATTTGGTCCTCACGTGCTGCCAAATCATCAGTTAAGTGTCATATAAGCTAACTTTCACGACGTTAGTAACGGAATGATCATGTTGGCATAACTTTTATGACATAAGGGACAGTTCAGAACAAATAATACATAAGAGATCAACTGAAACATAAAATAAATATAAAGACTAAAAGTACAATTTTTTTTTTGACCAAAAGTACAATTTAAGCTTATATAACTACCGTCAATGCATTAATATTATTAATCATGAAATTTAATTTTGTAAACTATTTCACTTATCAATCAGTTTGCTTATTTTTCCGTCAAAAAAATATTGGCTTGCTTATTTTAATCCAACAATGTTCATAAATTGAACTAAGGATAGAAAAAATTGAAGCACTGATCTAAACATATAAGTCAGGTCGATTTATTAAATACGTAATTTCAGAAAATTATATGTTCTTGTATTTATAATTAACTAGTGTATTTACCCGTATTCACACGTGTTAATTGTATGAGTTATAAATGTATCTAACGTGCAAGAATAAATTTAAAATTTTTTATTTTTAAATTATTAGCAGATTTAAATTTTTCAAAAACCATTATATAGATAATTCCTTATGAAGTAGAGATCATATATGTATTTATACATATACTTCAATTTTTTTTTGAAATATAACAAATAAAATAGAAAATATCGGTTCTATTTTTTTCATGATTAGATATGATTTTTCAACTATGAGTTTCAATAAAAAAATATAAAACACAAATTGAATTATTTATCTAAATTACTGTAAAATAAATTCAAAATAAGTCGCACGAAAAAAGATAATCAATTATCTATGTTGGACAACAAATTAATCATAGAATAAACTCTGGTTTTTCTCGTGTATAATATCGTAGCTTTAAGAAGGAAAAAATATAAGCACAAAAAAAAATACAATTTTATTTAGCATTTGTTATACTTAAACATAAACAATGATGTGAATGTTGCAATGCTGAAAATTTTTAAATTTTAATAATATGTATGAGATAAAATATACAAATTATAAAAAAAAGATAAAAATTAAATTTAACATTATATAGTTATAATTTTTAAATTAAATATTATGATATACGTAGTAAAATTAATCATTCATGAAAAGTTATAAAATTATAAGTAACCAAACTTGTATCGTAAAATAATGATGATTAGTATTTGTCAAAAAAATAATGATGAATAATTTCTGATAATTGATATAATTAATAAATAAAAATGAATAAGTCATTTAAGGGAATATATTAATGATTTACACTGCGAAATTATTATTTGACATGGTGTCATAATGATTGTTATAATTAAAACAATAACTAAAAATAAAAAAATTTAAAATTGATTTAGGCAAAAAAATTAATGATACTTATGTTGTCACGTGATTTTGATAATATTTTGATTGAATGTCAAATGTCCAAATATGAGAAGTAATTGATTGATATGCTTTAATTTATTACATTTTGAATTTAAATTTAATTTGATTGAATGATAAAAGTCTAGATATGAGCATTAATAGATTGATATGTCTTAATTAATGAAATATCATGAACTAAAAAATAAAAAATAAAATATTTTACATTTTGTATTTTAGAGAAAAGAGAATAAATATGAAGCTGTCATGTGGCATAAGTCTACATGGCAAAACTTCATCTTATATAACATAGTAGATAGATTGGCTGACTTTACTGTATGTTATGCATATTTACACGCCCTTTTTTAACTGACATATTTACACACTCTAACATATTCTTGAAGATAAATTTAATAATAAAAAACTATTTTTGTGCTGTAAATTTAACATTACCTACCTGAAAAGTTCTAAAATGACCGGGGAATTCTTTTTTCATATGAAAAATCAAGGGGGAATTTCGAGAATCATACTAAAAAATAGTACTACCTCTTGTGCCTAAAATAAGAATAACAAAAACAAAAATTACCAAGATAAAGGAAGGATATTTGATGTTATTTAAAATTTTATCCCAAATATATTCCTGGCATTAAATATTTTATACTCATCATATGGGTGCGGCTTCGGTGCTTTGTGGCGGCAAAAGGCATGTGCCTTTTGATCTTTTTCAGCCGTTTGATCAAACGAGCGCTCCTGATTTTGTCACGTGGCCATCTCTGTTTTTATCTTCTTCTTTTTTTTTATAAAAATGAAGCATAACATTCAAAGACAAGCAGGAGAAAGGACCCTTACACAAGAAGCAATCGAACATTAACTCTGCCGCCAACACCGTCGCTGCCAAGGTGAGTATTCATGCTAAAAACCTGTTTGTGTGTAAACCAGAAACTGGAAGATTGAGAATGTGGTTGTAGTTTGTGTGTAAACCAGAAACCTGTTTGAGGATTCCGTTGGTGGTTGTCGTTTGAGAATGTGTTGTGGTGTGCATGATGCCGTGGAAGATTTGGAGGGGTAGGCGTTGTTGATCTCAATTCTCTAAGTGAGGGATTTGAAGCTTATGAAATATAAGAGCTCTTCATCACTAGGATCCTCTGTTGAAGCTTGTATTTACAAATGAATGATGCTTTTATACATATTTATATTTATTCGTTACACTTTACTGTCTCCATCTATTCATTATTTCGATATTTATTCATTTTAAAAAAAAAAGAAGTGTAAAAACAGGATTGCTTCTTTTGTGGTGAAGAATTATTTTAACTGTAATTATATTTTTTATGTTAGAAATAGAATGATCAAATATACTATTTTTTATGTCAGACTCCTTTATTTGGTGAGTTTGATGAAACATGACATCTTCAAATATTGATTGGAAGCCAAGGGTTGGTACTGAATTTAACAATACGGATGCAGCTTATGAATTTTGGCTCGCATATAGTGCACGTGTTGGCTTTGGAGTTAGAAAGCATCACGCGAACAAGAGTAAAAAAGACGGCACTATAACATTGTGTAGGTTTGTTTGATTTTAAGATATTTTTTTTTCTAAAATGATGCAATCAGTGAATACTACTCTCGCAAAAGCATTAAAAGTTGTCTTTTCAAAATTACCTTGTTCTATCCCTTTAAAATTGGTTAGCTCTTATTGATCAAAATTTTTGAGATTCATAAAACCAAATTCTTTGCTTGAGGGCAAGCAAAGCTCAAGTGTGGGGGAATTGATAACACCAATTTTTCATCATATTTATAGATAATTGACTGTGAATTAGTTTAAAATTGAATATTATCATATGAAATTCACTCTCTTTTCTAAATTGTGCAGAATTAAAAAATTAGGCAATTCGGTAGATGAAAACAAGTTTTAGGCTTGAAATTGGGCAAAAAATAGGCCCAAAATACTGCAGCATGGCCTTCTTCAGCCCAGCACACGGGAGCACGGCCCCCCCAATAAGGCCGTGCTCATGTGTGGAATTCAGGTCGGCAACGCGTGATTGACTGGATCCAGCTGGAGGGAGCATGACCAACTAGCACGGCCTCAACAAGGCTGTGCTCCATGTCGGCAGACGCGGTTTTCACGCGGTTCATTGAATCTGGACTTTTTTTGAGGAGCACGGCATCAGCAAGGTCGTGCTTAGGCCATGCTGCATCATTTTCCAGTGCCTATAAATAGAAGTGAGCAGTTTCATTGCAAAGGGCCCCCTCCTGAGTGCAAATGCATTTCCTGACTCATTTTGCTCCCTCTTGGCTTTTTTTTCTTCTGTTATCTTGTTATTTTAAACCTTTGTAATTGTACTTCTTTACTCCTTGAATTTTATTATGGATTCTAGAATAAGTGTTGTGTTATTATCTTAAAAAATAATGTGCAACTAATTCCATTACTAAGGTGATGGGGAATCTTTTACTATGCTTGTAATCTTAATCTAATTTATAAATAGAGTTTTTAATTCTTATGATTAAATTATTCCTGGCAAATTTATTCTATAAGAACTGATCATTCTTTACTTGGTTATTAATTGTGTGGCGATCGAACCTTCAATTAGTAATGGAACTTTGGGATTAATTGAATCTATATGCTTTGAATGACTAAATAAAGTGTGCTCATTTTCAGTCAATCATTGAATTGACAAATCTATTGATGCTTTATACTTTTTCTATTTACCTGCTTTGAATGACCAAACAAAGTGATAAATTAGGAGGAAGATTGTTAACATTGCATGACCAAAATGTGTTAATAGCTTTTGAATAGATGATTGGTAATCAAATAAGAATATTTTCTCGGCTCTATTTATGAATTGGTTAAGTGAATAAGTATTAGTATAAAGTGAACCCAGAACCTTAGTATCACTATAATCATCTTCTTGTTCTTATCTTAAATTTGTTCGCACCTTATGCCAACTTTTCTTTCAAGTTTTAAAACAAATTTCAATCGAACCATTTGTCTAAATAACTAATTAATTTTGTAGAACAGTAATCATTCCAATTCCCTGTGAAGACGATAATCTTATATACAATAAGTTGGCGTGATCGTACACTTGCGATTTCGACGCAATAGAGAGAAACGAGTCTCACTCGTTATGTCAATATGTCATCACTATGGTCAACCATGAAGGAGTGCGGCGAGGTGCGACGAGGTTCGGTGCGGCCGCGGCAAGGTTTATGTGTTTTTGCGTTTGAATGTTACGCTTCGTTTTTATTAAAAAAACAGATAAAAACAGAGATGGCCACGTGGCAAAATAGGAGCGCTCGTTTGATCAAACGACTGAGAAAGATCGAAAGGCACATGCCTTTTCCCGCCACAAAGGCACTGAAGCCGCACCCGTTATTGACATACACACATATGGTCTTAAAAAACACACTCACAGTGGACGTTAACTATTAACACTGGATGCACATAGTGGAAATTGGAGGCACTTGACCTCATTGACTTATTTATTTTTTTACTAATTATTAAGTAATTTTATTTTTTCCCCCACTTAAAATTAAGTGCTGACCCCACTAAAGAGGAAAAATAGAAAATGAGTCACTCTCTTTTGATATGATTGGAAAATGAATTGTTGAATGATTGTTTGGTCACATACATAAAGAGGTTTTGTTAATAGTGTTGAAAATGAAAAAAAAATCATACAATAATTTCAAAATATGAAAACACGTACGTAGAGAACAATTATAATTCGTAAATATTGAGGTGTCTTCAAATTTGTTGGGTATAAAATGCTATAGTTTTGTTAATCTTTAATTGTTTGCTCAATGATAATGATATCATTATTTTATCACTTATGCATCTATTTATTTTTTATATAAACATTTATAGTATATGACATTGCCCCCACCAGTTGAAATTTCTGGATCCGTCAGCGACACCATTTAATAACTTTTTGGAAGATAGTAAATTAACCAATTCAAGCGTTGAAGCATGTGATATTATCTTTCTGATCATGTATACAGCATATCAAATTTCACATGATTTAGATATTTATGAGTATATTATTTCATTACGAACATTTACTTGTATTTTAAATAACACTAATGCGTGTACTTGTGTGATGTATGAGGCAAATTATGTTTGTGAGATAAATGTTTTATTACTTTAATAAAGTAGTGTGACGAAGTATCAAATAATTTCTTATGTAAAGATAATAAGAGGAAGAAAGAAAAAAACCTTATGTGTCGTTTCTTCACCTCCTGACCTCTTGCCTTTGTCTTCCCCATCCTAACCACCGGAGGGGTGGTTTTTTGCCCTTTTTGGGCCAGGAATCACCTCTATACATCATTTTCTTCCTCCTTTTATTTAAATAAGTGGTTTTTTCACATAGGTCTAGTTTTTTTTCGTGTTTTCTTTTGTGATTTCGTCGTCTGAGTGCCGCATTTTGTTTTGTTAGTCGTCTTGGTGCGGTGTTGTTTGGTTTTTCGGTTTTGGTACGGTGTTGTTTGGTTTTTTGGTCTTGTTGCGGTGTTTCATTTGATTCAGATTGGTAGATCAGCTTCGATCCATCCTAGTTTCAATCAAGACGTGGGCGTCAACATTACAGATCTAGAGTGTCAATGGTGGTCACCGCTAACCTCAGCATCCTTACCTCCCTACAAATGGCTCCTGAGCATGTGGTTCGATTGGTCATATCTGAGACCACTAATAGTCGATTTGAGTATGTACAGAGTATAGTAATGACCTGTAACTGGATGAGTTTAAAGACTGTGGCTCCTCATTTCTCTTTAGCCGTCGACCGTACTTGGAAGCTTTTGTTTTGGCTGTTAGGATTAAGATGACTTGGTGATGCCTTATTGGCTTCTGTTCTGATTAAGTGTTTCATTACCATATACTTGGCTGACTTAGATGTTCGTGTTGATTTTCAATTGTGGATGGGGAATGCCTCAACACATTCTGTTCAATCTGAGTGTATTGATCTTTTTTCTAATTTTTGAATAAAGTTTGATTTACGTAAAAAAAAAAAAAGATAATAAGAGGACTAATTGGGTTGTTTGCTGTTATAAGATTTCAAAAAACGAGAAAGAAGACATTATAGTCGTATTTAAATGTGTAATTCAACATGTATTCTATAATATAAAGAAAAGTACAAGCAATAGCGCCAAACTCATAAATAGAAAAGAAAAATACACAGGCTTTTCACACACCAAACAACAAATTAAAGATACAATCATCATAAACTCGTACAATTATCTCACACACAATAAAGGAATGATGCAATGTCTATTGCATGCATTTAACTGACCACGTAATGCAACTTGGCAAATACAACAAGTGAAAGTGTTTTAAGGGGTAGAGGTTGAAGGTGGTGGGGAGAGGAAAGGGATGGTGGGGATAGTAGTTGGAATTGAGGGAATGTTGGGAAGTGAATTCATGGATGGCATTGGGGGAAGGTTGAGGGATGGAAGTGTTGGATTGGTAGTAGGAAAGCTAGGAAGTGGTGGCATAGTGAGCTTAGGAAGAGAAGGGATGGTAGGCAATGGGGGGACATTATTGCCCTGAGGCATTGTTGGAATTGAAGGCAAAGGTGGCAGCGTTGGCTTTGGCAAAGTGGGAATGCTTGGCAAATTTGGTTGTGTGGTTGTTTGCAAAAGATGGCGAGCTTCCAGGCTCATGCTCATGCTTGACAAGGTCACCACAACAAGTAAAACTGTGATGAAGGATTTGCTTGAGGCCATGGCTAGCTTGATGAATTGCAAGAGCTAATTGGAATATATTTGCAAAGAGATAATTTTGCTTTGAGATTTTATGAGAAGCAAAGTCATAGTGCTTGGTCTTATATAGAGTAAGAGAGATTTGAGGGAGGGTACTAGTTCAGCATTTCTGGTTGGTTTGGAGAACCATGCATGCTAGTTAGTTCAACTTCCTGTGTTTGACTTTGACAAAGACATATATTTTATGTGGTTAGACTGCTGATTTGTTTGGCTATTATATGTTATAACCCCAGAACATACAAATGTATGATGGCCAACTCTTTGCGTTTTGTATGTTTCAAAGAGCAAAAGAGGATAAAATGATTAGTTTATAAATACTCTTTTCTGGATTTGGTAACTGAGAAAAAATGGAGTTACAAACAAGATGTAATATGTAAGAGTTGGTCATCTAATTGAGTTCACCGTGTTTCCACAGCTCACCCACCCTTCACAGCTTATATAGCTTCATAGATTTTATTAGCTCATATGACTACCGTCAACACATTATTAATCATGAAAGTTAATTTTGTATACTACTATTTCACTTATCAATCAACTTTGCTTATTTCAATCCAACAATGTTCATATATTAAATAAGGGTCAAAAAATTTGAAGCAATGATCAAGACATATAAGTGAGGTCGATTATTTAAATATGTAATTTTAGAATGGTATTTTCTTGTAGGTGACTGTTGTTTTTTATGCATATTTTCACACTCTTAAACATATTCTTAAAGATAAATTTAAGGTGGTGTCTAGGCAATCTAGTAACCAAGCGGTTCATGGTGCACTATGTCTTAAGAGCTGTTGTATTGAGAAGCTCTATCAGACCTTATTAACACTCCTACATTCATTAGCCACACCCCCACGCTTTTTAGAATGACAAAAATGCCCTTGTGAAGCTAGCATAAATACAGTTTACAGTACACATATTTTTGTAACATGTATGATGTAAACTTGGTGTTTACAATTTTATTCAAGGCTGCAGGTGAGAGTGACAAAATTGATTTTGTCTTTTGTGCTAAGAATCTCATTTGAAGTTTGATGATTAATTTGAAAGTGGAATTGTTGATATTTGCATCTGTGTGTGACTATGACTTGCACTATGTGTTATTGTGTTATATCTTGACGAATTATCTGCATTATTGTGTCAAGTCGCTGTCATATGATGTTTGGTCCCCGTGATAAACCCAATGCACATAAGACGGTTATTTGACTGATTTCATGAAGGTGCATACTTAAGAGAGAAAAATGTCCAACACGTGTCGATCCAAATTGATAAAAAATGTTGAACACTCAAGTGAGATTCTTAATATATGATTTTGTATGGCTTTTGCAGCTCTCAAAGGTTTTAAAAAGAAATCAATTCAGAGGGAAAGAATAACTAGTTCTAATAGAAATAAGATGGTAATAATTTGTTATAACTTATAACAGAAGATATTGCTTTTTTGCTTTTGCCTGGAACAAAATTGATCCTAAATGTGACTATTGTAAATTTTCTAACAAATAATAACTATAATTTAAAAATAATTCTACTATGCAAACAAAATCAAGGGTTGTGTGTGTAGGCAAGTCATTTTCCCCGGAACACAAATCCTTCTGTTTAGCAATCGTTTAACAGACGTAAAGTTTCTGTCTTCGGATCAATAATCAGATTTGAAAACAATTGGGAGTTATGCTATTTGGACACCATTTTTACATCACCGACATACAGTATTTCATGGTTTCTTACAATGGTTAATAGTTAATATTTTATATTCAATAAATGATGACTTAGTGAGTGCCTTAAAACCGATGATGGTTTACAACAAAGGTGATGTCCAACCACTACCCAAGTTAATTACATTCAAGTATCTTTTGAAATTTGAGCTTCGAAAGTTTCTTAACCAGGTTGATCACTTGTTTCAACAAAGCTCTAGGTAGGAAAACAATCAAACACAAGCATTAACTATGTACCCCAAAAAAATGAGAGATAAGCCTTACATTACGCGTAAGTTTGTTCTGCAAAATAAGCCACACACAGATTTCAAACCATTTTCTAAGCAAAGCCAAACTGGCTACTAAAACTAGTTTGACCACATACAGAAGAGTAAAACACAAACAAACCGATTGGTGGTATTTTTAGGGTACATAAGCGTTCAGCATACTGAAAGGTATATAATTTATTTCAACATGCTCGAACTGTAGTTTAGGTGATCTATTACAATCCTTCATCATATTCCCAGCAACATAAATTAGAAATATGCTCGAATAGACAGCATGTATTGTTTCATTAACTATTTATACGAAGCTTTTATATCCAATAAAAAATTACCACACAAACAAACAGCATAAATACTTGAAAGTAAAATTGTTAAATGTAAAATACGTCAATAAGCTATTTTGCATATCTACGCCTGTAAAACATAAGAAGGGAAATTAACACGACAAAATCCAACATGGAGAATTCATCACCATCTTATGACATGTCCACTTGTGGATCATGCTTATAGTAATGGTGGTGAATATAATCAATTCCTTTAACTGGTGACATCTAACAGATGTGATAATAACAAGTACAACAACAACAAAACCATTTTTCCAACTAGATGAGATCAATTACCATCAACTTTATAAAGACAAACAATTTAATCCCAAATCCTTCTTAGTGTTTGATCTATAATTTTTCTAGGTCTCCTCCTCCCTCTACCTCTAACTAGTGAACATCCCTTTATCTAATCTACTCCCCTTACCAGGGCTTCTATAGGTCTTCTCTACACTTTGTACAAACCACCTAAAGTGAGATTCTATTATCTTCTCCACATTAGTTGCTACCCCAACTTTCTTTCAAAAGTGATTGCAAGTCACAAGTAATTTCTATGCTCCTGTGTCTTCAATCTATTTAGGTGCCTCACTAAGATATATACGTTGCTTAGACCTATATGTTATAACTCACCATATAAAAACTGACAATGCACAAGTTCTAATTGTAGCATACCTTTAAGCAAAGACAAACAAAAACATCTATGTATAGATAATAACCATCACATCCAACCAACTACAGGGAAATGCAGGTAAATCAACAAAACACGCTAATAAATGAAGGCCAATCTTTCAAAAAATTGTTAAGCACCTTCTATGATCCCTGTTCATGATAAGTTATAGATGACACCTTATGTAATGCTGAAAGAACGTACAACTTATTCTGACCATATTTACACTTACGGTCAAGAAAAGAACTCTAAATAGATCCCTGGCAAGATGCTTCATCAGAATCCAGAACCAAATGTGAACTTTAAAAATAATTACTCGGCACAAAAATTTCTGAAATAGAAGCACAAGCAGATGGAGGGGGTACCAACAAATTGAAAAGGCAAGATACAGAGCACCAAGTAGAAACTCGACAATTCACAGGTAGCTAAAAATACAAATGTCATTTTGGACTCACAAGCAAATAACAGTTAGTCAGCAGTTTAAAAATGCTGAAACGTTGGCTGACAGCACCAAAGACCTAACCGATATCACCACACCCAAAAATTTCCTTTTAAAGCAACAGCTGATGTTTTTAAGCCTGGATCAAACAGAAAAGTAATAATGTGATGAAAGGAAAAGAAGACTAGACATATGCAATACAACATGATACAGATGGTGACCTCAACTTACAAGAGAGTAAAGCCACTCAACACCCGAGATAAAAGCAACAGAACCAAAACAAAAACTAAATATCAAAAAATAAAGACTTACATGAAATAGCAAAAGATTTTATATACAAAATAATTACTAACAAGCATGGTCAGAGCACCAACAGATAATACATATGTATATATATCTAGATTGTCATGCATTCAGTTTGGAGTTTAGGGGCAAGTGAAACTCCAAAATAAGCTCATTCCTGCCATATTAGTGAGAGTGTGTGTGACTTACTCGATTAAAACAGCAATCTATAGATCCTTCCTCAATGGTACAACCACAATCTACATGATGTGAAGTAATCATCCTCAAATAGTTCAAAACTATGATGTACGGAGATGCTGCCACAAATTATCATAAAATTTAACAACGGCAATAATTCACAATAGCTCAGCATTATTTTGTGAGACAAGTGCAAACAAACAAGTAATAACATCTACAGTCTAAAAAAAAGGCACCTACAAGGCTAAATGGCTAATGACCCTTAACCTTATCATCTGCCACCACATTGAGAATGGGTAAGCTACTGAGGAACTCATCAAGACCCTCAAAAAACCCAATTCCTTCAATATTATCCTCAGCATTGCCAGTTGCATTCCCTTCACGGTCACGCACTCCACGGGCAGGCTCTTCTACCTCATTATTACTGAACTCGACATTCAAATCCAACTTCCCCAAGTTTCCAGCACCCCTCCTCCTGGAACTACCCGATGCAGCTTTCTTACTAGACTCTGCCTTCAAACCAGCAGCATCAACAGCACCAACATTCTTCTCATTCCCATTCCCTGCAGCAACTGCAGAACTCCTCCTAGGTCTCTCTGCTGTGGGTTCCCTCCTAGCACTACCAGAATCTTTCCTATTCCTTCTGCTGCTAAGCTTTGACCTCTTACCCCCCTTCTTCTTGCCACCCCTCCAGTCTCCATCATCAGAATCATCATCACTGGGATCAGAAATCTCGATAAACGCTGCAGCGGCCTCCTCGTCATAGTAAACCCAATTCCTTTTCCTATTGGTCGATCCTTTAGAGGGAAGGGGAAACAGAGGGGAAAACGGGTTCCAATTGGAAGAAACCCCGTGCACATCTTTTGAATCACCCGAAAACCCTATCGGGTAAAATCCCCAAGTGCAAAACGTAGTATCATTCCCGTTCAACGGCGGTGACGGTAACACCACCGCATGGAACCCCCTCTGGCAACTCTGGCACCGCAGGGTGCACTCCTCGTACCCCTTCGGGTACTCATACATAACGTAACAGTAAGGGCACACGGTCCAGAACGTGTTACCCTCCGTCTCAGCAGCACTCGCCGTCCGCGTCTGCCGAGTCGACTCCGCGGGCTCGCTCGGGTTCCGATTCTGCCGAGTCGGCTCGGTCGCGCCGTCCTTCGATCTAGGGTTTCTCTTCGGCGTCGGGTTTGGCTGCTGTTGCTGTTGCTGCTGCGGCGGCGGAGGAGGTGGAGGCTGCGGCTGCGGCGGAGCCGGTGGGGAAGTGAGCAATCGGAGGTCGCTGTCGTACATGGCCTTCTTTGCAGGATCGGAGAGAACGGACCAAGCGTCGTGGACGAGAGAGAAGGCGTGGCCGGCGAAGGTGAATGGGTTCCGATTTGGGTCGAGGAGGAGGGCGAGGCGGCGGTACTGGTTGGCGATGTGGTCGATATTGGTGGTGTAGCGGAGGATTTGGAGGATCCCGTACCAGTCGCGGTGGTGGTCGTTGATCCGCGACTCGCCGGCGAGGAGGGTGTCAATCACAGCGAGGAGGAGCTCCGAGGCGTCGAAGGTGGGGTCGGACTCGCGGGCACGGATCGCGAAGGAGCGTGCCCCGTGCAGGTCACGTGCGCTCAGGAGCTTGTTGGCGGTGTAAAGCCACCGCTCCGCTTCGGCTCTGTTTCCGCCCTCCATGGTGGCGGTCGTGCTTCTTTCGGTGACGATCAATGGACGATAAAGGACACTTGCTACTGGGGGATTTTTACGTCATCAACGAGTTGTGGCGCGAGGGCACTTTGGTCATTCTACAGTAATGGGTTTTGCGAGACTGATGACATGGTTGTTATCCAAAGGGGCCGAAGAGCTGAAGGGTAAAAATGAATGAAGGAAGGAAGCCATGTACGTACTTGACACTGTTTCAACCTTTGACTTGGGAACTGAGATCAGATGATGCGGTTTCCATGAGACGCACGCTCTCTCATCTCTGTGTTGAGGTGAAGGCCAGTGGTGGTTTTAGACCTTATTTTGTTTAAGTTGTTTTTCTCACTTTTCACGAGAAAAAATATTAATTTACTCTCAATCCCTCTTAGCTTTTTTTTATTTTTTTCCTTTTCATCTTTTTGTCAATATTTTTGTTTTCTTTTCATTGTGCACCCCCTTCATTTGCCGAGGAAACATGTTCAGAGACAGCGAGGGCAATTGCTAAAGACACATTATTCCGTACACCCAACATTTTTTATGAGTTGACAAAAATGCTCTTGTAAAATTAAAATATTTTTTTTCTTCATTCGAAAAACTCGCAAATATGTTATTTGCGAGTTTGTTTTGCTACTCGCAAATAGCATATTTGCGAGTGAAGCTCGCAAATAGCATATTTACGGGTATTGGAATGAATTCCAGAAATTCCAACACGCGCAAAATTTAACAGTTGAACGAGAGGTACTTGATCAACAAATCGTTATGTTTTGCTTCAAATCTTTTTTTTTTCAAAGACAAAGAAGGAAATGAGTCTCGTTAAAACCTTTTAATGCAAAACTCTCCTTAGAAAAAAATTCTAGAAGGAAAAAGAGTACTTATGCCTTAATTTATTAGAAAAAATGGAAAAAGAAGAACAAACATGAGGAACTAGGCCAAAACACATGCCAAACAAACAATATAAAAGTACTGGTAAATATAAAAGTACAACAAACAATAATAACAACAAGCATCAACATGCATAGTTAGTCAATCGTCATCTAAGTTTATTGGATTGTGTTCATCATGATGTAAATGATTAGGGGGTGGAAATATTGAAACTCATTCTTGGAATCGACCAATTTACGGTGTTGGCCATGAATAAGCCTCAGGAAGATAAAAAGTACGCAAGTCTGAATATATAGTAGGCAGTGGACAACCATCCTTCAAAAATACCTGAAATAATGCAAATTAAATTAAATTAACGACTAATCTAAACAAAAGCAATGTAAAAAATAACAATATTAGATGAATTACCTGTACCCAGTGATTACCGTTGACAAAACCAATGCAAATGAGTTGATGGTTTGGAGTTGGTGCATTTCTAAGGGGGAAAAATGTCCAACACATCATACTAGCAGATGATAAAGAGACTAGAGTCAACTTATATTTGGTTGCTATCACATGACCCATCTCTGGTAGCATCTCTGGTAGTGTCATCCATTTGTTTTTTCCCCCATGCACAGTGCACGTCCCGTAAAGAAAACTTCAGTTCTTCTGATAATTGTTCACCAAAAAGAGAGTCATATAAATCAACATTATCCATAAGCTCTTTTGCAACTCCACATGGATTAAAGGCCAACTATCCTCAGTTCTACCAAGTAATGCTGCAATGCAACGGTACCCACAGTTTCCATTACCTTGCACGTTAACTATGTCATTAATATATGGCTGAAACTGCACAAAAAATTGATTCAAGAAAGGCAAACGTCTCCTCTTTGTGGACATTTGGGCAGTTGATTTCAACGAGGAACGCGTCGAATTGTTGTCATGTGCAGAGTATATTGCATCGACATGCTCAAAATAAGATGAGTCACGTTTACAATCAAATCCATCCGTGTTCTCCTTGGTCTTTTTGGGTGCCCTCTTGGTCTTCACCTTTTCGGGTGGTGGACACATTGAAGTTGTCTCAGGACAACATAGTTCTTGCATTTTGCGATATAGTGTCATTTTACCAACAATGTCAAGTGTGCGAAAATGGTTAATCAATGCCTCCCACTGAAGCGCAAGTTCCTCTTCTGACACTGATTCATCTGTCTGTTGTTGATCTTCTTGTTGAACAAAATGTAATCTCTTCCAATGCACATGTATTACCTCCAATGGAATTGGACCACCCATCATACTTTACTGAGCCAGCTCACAAGCACAAGGTAAACCGTGTGTAGTTCTAAGAGTGCAACCACATACAATTTATCAACACCTACATTCATCACTCTGCTTCACTCATCAACAATATGTTGCAACGCACTCCTAGACACAAATCCAAGCAATCTGATAAACATACGATTATTGTGTTTGTGTTCAATCACGGTTATGCTTCTCTCAAATGATGTCTTTATCTCATTGTGTTGAAGCATAAGCATGTTATTCATCGTCTCCCAATAATTACACATGTCACCCCTGCTGTCTTGCAATAACTTCTTCAGTCTCCAATGTTGAGACTCAACCCATTCAACAAACATTTAAAACAACATCAGCTATAGTATAACATGATTCATTTACAATTTTTGACAGTAGTTTGACCATACCTGTTTGTAGTTGTATTCCCTAAGTGCATTACTTGGTTAGTCCATGTCGCAACAAATTTTTCCTTGTGTGGATCCAACCATGTCCTTTGCACATAATCAGCAAATATAGGCCATTCTGCACATGCTATCTGAAAACTCATCAAGCGTTGCTTATACTCAACCTCGTCGGCAGAATAAACAACACCATTCCATGCATCCTTGACTATCTCTTGTTTTTTGCTATCAGATACCAACTTCTTGCATTTTTTATAGACATTTTTTCCTATGTGAAATTGGCACAAAAGATTGCGACTTGTTGGAAACTCAACTTCAACTGCATTCATCAAGGCAAGATCTCTGTTTGTCACAATAACTTGGGGAATTGATTCATCTAGCACAAACAATTCTCTTAACTTCTCCAGTTCCCAGACATAGTTTTCAACCTCTTCAGAATTCAAATAGGCAAATCCCACAGTAAATATCAGCTCTGTTGAAGTAACACCAACAATTTCAAGCAGTGGCAGCCTGTATTTATTAGTTTTATAGGTATTGTCAAGTATGAGGACAATGTTAAATGCATTCAACAAATGGACGAAATCTGCATGTGCCCAAAATATATCTTTAACAACGTTCAAATCTTCGTGTCTTCTATACCAACACACATACCCATCCCGATATATTAAGTTCAGCAAATGTTGCATTTATGTTCTAGGGCCTCTCTGAGATGATCGGTACTTATGACGCTCGTTGTAAATGTATTTAATTGTAGATAGGTTTTCCTTATCACGGCCATTAACCGTCAACAGAACATTTCTTGGTTTTACATTGTTCTTGGTCATTCATGAACAAGTTTCTTCTCCTCTTCGCTTAAACGACTAACATAAGAATGACCCGCCAATATTTTAGCTAACTGATGGTTGAGTAATCCACATATAACTTTAAGCATCTGTCCTTCAATCGTTCTTCAGTCGTTGATAAAGGTATTCCTCTAAGTCTAAACGAACACTCACACTTTCGAGTACCAGTTGATTTAGAAGAAATTGTATTCTTTTTAGGCTTATACTTCCCAATCCTTTCACAACCGAGAAATAATTTTGTAGATCTTCCTCTTCGCCCTGTCTCTGTGTCTGACCTCGCAATGACAATAACAAATCCATTTTGCTTCCCAACCTCTCAAGTCTAAAACAATAAATTATCTCGTGTAGGAAATATCTCCATAGTAGTGAATGCTTCTGTACAATCCACCAATGCGTTTGGTCAACTTCATCAGAATTAAACATAATGATGTCTTCCATATCCAATAATACTAGAATCAAACAAACAAAATAAAATAAATACCTAATAGAATGCAAAACGTGTAAAAAAAATACACGCGCAAATAGCTATTTGCGAGTGTACAAATTTTTGTACACTCACAAATAGCTAACTTATGAGTGGTATATCTGTATACCACTCGCAAATAAACTATTTGCGAGTGGTATTTATGTATAACACTCGCAAACAGCTTATTTGTGAGTGGTATATAGATATACCAATCGCAAATTAGCTATTTGCGCAGATTTTTCTTATTTGCGTACCTTATTTTGTTATTTGCTAGTGACACGAAAATTATGGGAAAAAACTGTGAGTAGTTGTAAAAAACTTATGTAGACAATGGGCATTTTGGGAAATATAGGGTGCACCCAGCAATTTGTTGGGTGACTTTAGCAATTGCCGACAGCAAGCTATCTCAATGTGGACCTTTTGATGGCCCAAACAAACATTTCTAAATGTCAAAAGTTGTCCGCGACTTTTGCAGAAATATGGGGATGCTTCTGACACCTATTTTTCTCTAATGACATCTCCGTCTCCTCTCCTTTCCAAAATACTCCTATCTTTTCCACTATCTATCTCGACTCTCTTTTCTCTTTCCCTTTACCTAGCCCCTACCCCTTATCTGCAACCCGCTTCCCCTACCCTCCCGGGCTGTGACCCCACTTTCGCCTTCTTTGTTGACAAGGGTGGGGGGCTACAACACCTATGCATGATCATCATTATTTCTTGACCATTATAGATGATTTTACCCACCACACTTGGTTGTACTTAATGAAAAATAAACCAGAAACCTTATGCTTTAATTTATCAAACTTATTCAAACATAATTTTATACCACTGTCAAATCAACTAGAACCGATAGTTGCAATGAATTCAATTTTTTATCTATACAACAACTTTGACATCATGCATCAAACATCTTTCCCTATAACACTCCCAACAAAATTCCAATGTTAAGAGGAAACATGAGTACCTACTAAATGTCACTCAAAGCCTCTTATTTCATGCTCACCTAACTAAGGCATTTTGGAGCTATGTTGTCAACTATGCTACTCACCTCATTAATAGACTTCCCTCCCCAAATCTCGACAATAAGTCCCCATTTCAAATGTTGTGTAACCAACCACTGAGATTTCAAAGTTTTTTTTCTCTTTATGCTTTGCATCTATATTCCCACACAATAAGTCCAAACTTGACCCAAGGGTCCGAAAATGCATGTCTCGTGGCTTCAAAACAGGAACAAAAGGATACATATTTTTTTATTTAAATTTTATAGAAATCATTGTCTTTATAAATGTCATTTTCTATGAGCATACATTCCCATTTTCCCAATCTACCAAACTTGATCACTTTTCTCCCCCTCCTCCCTTGTCACTCACAAACCTTGATTTCCTTCTTGAAGTTCAGCCAATAACCTATTGGTAATGTAGGAACCTCAAACACAACTTCACAAATACCACAAAGAATACTTGAGGGATTTTCACTGCTGCATCACCATCCTATCCTCACATCAAGTGACATTATCTATCCCCTTTCTTTTATTTATCTTACAATTCCTTGTCTCTATCTCACCTTAAATTCACTTTTTCCATGTCGACCCATACATAACCCAAAACTTATAGTCAAGTTGCGAAATCTGATGGCTGGATTAAAGCTATGAAGGATGAACTACTTGCCTTCCATATTTCAAATATTACTGATTTGCGGGTGGTATAATCAAAAGATACAAGTGGATGGTATAATCAAAAGGAAAGTTGTTTACTTGGTTACAAAGCAGATGGTATAACCAAGCTGCTTCTCCTATGGCATGTATGTTCATAACATCCATTGGTTGGCTTCTTCAACAAACCTCTTGATCCCCAAGCCTTTCATTACATTCCTTTTCCAAGTCGAGAATATTGAATATTCACTCTCCATCTTGAGGAGGTGCTAGTTAGAGCACTCGTTTGGAGCTATGATGGGGAGATAATCAACGCGCATCCAACCTAAAGCCGCTAGAGACAGCTTCCACGATGAACATGCCTATGAACGCAAGAATAGATGAGTTCACTGCTAATCCAAACACGTGCAGAATCAATTACTTTAGCTAAGTTTGCTAGTTATGGTTGTTAGAAGTTAGTTAAATAAGTTAGTCACATTGTCACCTTGTATAAATACGCAATTTGTATAGGTTATTCACAATTAATCAATCAATTTATTTTTCTAATAGTCTGTTTTGTTCATTTGCAAATTTCTTAAATTAAATATGGAAATAGTATAGAATTATTTTGATTTTTCTAAGACAATACGATTCCCAGGTTAAAAAAAGAATGATTTGAAACTTTTTATTTTCTTTAATTTTTTTTAAAACAAAAGTTATTTGTATAAACAAAATGTAAACGTAAATTCACCCTATTTCTTTTTTAATTAAAAAATAGGAAATATAGAAAATCAAATGTATGATTACTATTGTTAATACTTTTTGATACAATATTGTTGTCTTTTAAATAAATAAATAAATAAATACTAATAAGTTTTGCTCCTTGAAGGAGTAAAAACGTGTGTGTAAGCATTATGAGAGGAGTTATTTTTGGGAGCGCTAGTCTCGTTACTTACCGCTAAAGACGTGTTCTGCTTCAAATCTCTTTCACACAAACAAAAACATAAACACAAGCCTCCCTTATTCCTCTCCTCACTCATCAAACATTCTCTCTTTTATCTCTGCATTTCAATTTCAATATCTATTGCTTATTCTTTGAAACAACTCAATCTGCCATGGATGAAGAGTATGATGTAATTGTCCTGGGCACAGGCCTCAAGGAATGCATCCTTAGCGGCCTCCTCTCAGTTGATGGGCTCAAAGTAATTTTCGTCCTCTCGTGTAGTCTCTTTATTTATTAGTTTTTGTCTGATTGTGCCTTTTCTCTTATACATTTTTATTAATTCAAAGGTATTAGATTGTGAAAGATGTAATCTCAAAATTGGCGACAGATAAGAAAATGTAAATTCGAAAAATAGATGTAATCTAAAAAAAGTTGCAATAGTAATTATTTAGAGAAAAAAATGAGATAGTTGTAGGAAGAACAAACGAAAAACAATATGAAAATGAAAATCTTATAAGAAATTAAAAGTTTAGTTTTTTATATGAAGTTCATTGAAGTTATTGATCACGTACCTAATTGTACCTAGCGAGATTTGGCCAAGGTATTTATATAATTATTATAATCAAAATTACTTTTAAGGTATTGATTATAATTTTTTGTTGAAAATTGTTGAATCTTCGCCTATAGTCAATTAAAAATACATAGCCACTTTCATAAGAATCAAGTAAGAATACCATTTTTATGTGAGAATGAAAGGAATAATTAAATGTTGACCTTTAGATCCAAACATGAACAGTTAACATATGCATGTGTGTGTACATGTGAGTAGTTTTCTCTTCATACTTTGATGAAAATGCATTTTACCTATTATCTATTCTGGCAATCATGTTGCTAAAACTATTACAAAAAAGAAAAGTTGTTTTCTATATTTCGAAAAATGTTGAATGACATAGAATGTTGGATGCACATGTCAATTAATTTCCACAATCTTCATGCTTCCTATCCATGATCATGTTGTCTTATTCCTTTTATCCCTATCCACTTAAATCAGGTGCTGCACATGGATCAAAATGACTACTACGGAGGGGCTTCTACATCTCTTAACCTTACACAGGTCACTATCTTCTCATGAAGATTTGCAATAGAAGCATGGGAAATGTCTCCTTTTTATCTCAGATCAGTTTTCTTTTCATATCATAACTAATTTTTTGTTATATAGTTATGGAAGCGATTTAAGGGAGAAGACAATCCACCAGAGCACTTAGGCTCAAGCAGAGAATACAATGTTGATATGATACCAAAGGTAACCGCTCTCACATGTTATGACCTATAGATCAGCAGAAAAGTATATATCAAAATCTGTATTGTTACTTTCATTTACTGATGAAGAATTGATAGATTTATGCAGTTGTATCTCTACATTATGGGTTTCTTACTCTTTTTTTCTATTCTAAATTTACCTTTTAAATTTTTCTTAGACAATAACTTGTGCTTTATATGCTAATGTTTCTTGGTTCTTGCTCGTAGTGTAGACCAAATTATTCTCTTTATTTCAATCCGAGCATATAACTCTTTTGTAAAACAATTTCTAATGTGAAAAAAGATTGCAATTTGCTTCAAGTCCTCTTTCGTGCATTAAATGGTTTTTACTTTCACCTTTTCTTACATTATCCATCATTTGGACTATACTTTTTGCTTATATGTGTTTCCATTTCCATTGATTCATGACAAAAACCAACTTTTATTGGTTTAATGGTAGTTTATGATGGCCAATGGAGCTTTGGTCCGTGTTCTCATCCACACAGATGTTACAAAGTATTTGAACTTCAAAGCAGTAGATGGAAGCTTTGTGTATAATAAGGGAAAGGTATGCACCATATTCATCATATATTTTTTTTACTTTCTTTTGGCTTCTTCACAATTGCTATTTTTCTAGATTGCAAGATTTACATTTCATGAAACCTCCTTAATATTGAGAAAAATCTTACGACAAAATATCTTTCTTTATCTTTTTTTAAGATTTACAAAGTCCCAGCAACAGATGTTGAAGCACTGAAGTCACCTTTAATGGGATTGTTTGAGAAACGCAGAGCTCGGAAGTTCTTTATTTATGTCCAAGATTATGAGGCAAATGATCCAAAATCTCACGAAGGACTAGATCTGAACCAAGTTACAGCAAGGCAGTTGATATCGTATGTATTACTTCCTTTCTTTTTTTTTCATCATTATTACTTGATTTTACATCCCTTTAAATTCGAATTCATTTTTTTTATATTTAAAAAAAACTCTCCCTTACTTAATATGAACTTAAGCACAATTCAAGCCACAGTAAATGAAATAACTATTATTGTCAATTGTTTTTCAACTAAATGAAGTTTTATCATCAAAGTGAAAAGAAGAGCACCACATTTGAATGTTTTGTTTCTTCCCAAACTATAACGTTTTGACAGTTTAGTTTACCATCACCAAAGCATTATGAAGATAAATTTAGTTTTGCAGCTCCTTTGAACTATTTTTCCTATTAGTAAGCCGCATATGATCTACAGGAATTATCAATTATTTTAACCCAATTTAATACTTTGGTATACTCTACTTTTCTAAATTTTAAATGATTTCTCCAAATTTAGGAAATATGGGTTGGAAGATGATACAATTGACTTTATTGGTCATGCCCTGGCACTTCATCTTGATGATAATTACTTAGATGAGCCAGCCAAGGATTTTGTGGAGAGAGTTAAGGTATTATTTACAAATTATCCTCATATGTTTTTGTAAAGTGTGAAGGGCGCCTCTCGCAGCTAAAGCTATTATCATATACCGTCTGAATATAGAACTCAAAGATAATTACTGGTATATGAAAAATATCAGTGAGATACGTAGAAGACAACATAGAAACACTAATGAGGAATTTTTATCTTACATTATGCATCTAAAGAATTTACTGAAGGTTGTGAAAGATACATACAATAGTATCGTGACAATATATGATTCATATTCCTGAAGGGCTTAAAAGTCCTCGAAGTTACATGACTTTTAATTTCTTTCTCAGTTTTTATAAATGCATGAAAAAAATAGAGTTGCGACTAAAGGACGCGTCAAATACCTTATATCAAACACATTCCAGCTTATATGTGCTAGTGTTATCATGTTATTAGTACATGGTGTGTTGGTAACACAGAATCATCCTAAAAGACTACAATAAAGCATTATTGATTTGCGCTAATAGCTAACTCCTTAATGCAATATGCTATATCAACATTGCCACTAATAAAGGGAAAACCAGGCAATAGTTATAAGATTTTTACTATATGCTATAATTTACTATCAACCACGTTGCTTTAGATGTCAGCATCATTATCCTATTTCTGGACCATATAGTCACTTGTCATGTGTTGGTTTCTATGTTAATTTGAATAATCATATGAAGTATTCACAGTATTTTTTTCTTTTGTTAAATTATAAATATAAGAATAGCTTGTTTCTTGTGTCCATTTTTTCACATGGCTATTGAAATTACTAATTGGTATCAGGATGATTCCTTCGGCTTCCTCTGCTTCTCCTTTATAAAAAATTTGTCTTGTACATTTCAGTTTATTACATTTATATTTTGAATACACAGAATCGCTTTGTTAACTTTATAAGCATGTGACCTGTTGTCTATTATACAGGTTTATGCAGAGTCCCTAGCACGCTTTCAAGGAGGTTCACCTTACATATATCCACTATATGGACTGGGAGAGTTGCCTCAGGTTTTCCATATTTATCTTCCCTTTTAAATTTAATATGCTTGTGGAACTAACTTTGATACCTTTGATTTTCGAAAGGCCTTTGCACGTTTGAGTGCTGTGTATGGTGGAACTTACATGTTGAACAAGCCAGAATGCAAGGTAAGTTTGTTAAGATACTTATATTTTCAGAAAAATCAGTTGAATTACTATAAGTTATTGGAGGAAGCTTGTAAGTGTTAAGTTCAATTGTATCTTGTTACTGCTGAATTTTGAGGTTTATCTTGTCAGATACTATTTTTTGGAGCTATTTCAATACAACATTTTGTCCTTACAAGTTATTTTGTTCTCTTTCAATCTTATTCCTTTATGTATGCAATAATGTGTGAATGTACATATGGTACCTTTGCGTTCCTTTGTTGTATATTTCTCCTCATATTTGATCTACTGGTACACAGGTAGAGTTTGACGGTGATGGGAAAGCCATTGGCGTGACTTCAGAAGGAGAAACAGCAAAATGCAAGAAAATTGTGTGTGATCCATCTTACCTACCTGATAAGGTATCCCCTGCTAAATTGATGGATCTACATTAGAGTGAGGGTGTGCAAGTGCACCCCTCATTTTTTAAAAATCACAAGTAAAATATTTTTTTTAGTGAAAATTACCAGTAAAATTTTACATTTTTGTATTCTACTCCCTCTATTTTTATATATCTGAATCTACTAACCTTAGTTTTTATATTCTTCCCCCACCAACTTAGGCTCTTGGGTACGTGGATAGTGAGCTTTATCGTTTCAAGTCTTTTTATTTAGTTATTGCAAATGTTAGTTTGCAATTTTGCATGAACGTCTAAACATAAATGTGATCTTTACCTGACACCATTTATTAATCCAACAGGTTCAAAATGTTGGAAAAGTTGCACGTGCGATATGTGTTATGAGCCATCCTATTCCAGACACCAATGATTCTCACTCAGCACAAGTCATTCTGCCACAGAAGCAACTTGGTCGTAAATCAGACATGTAAGTTTGCTTTGAACTTCTATGGTGATTTCATATTTTACCAAGTACAAAATAAAAGAATAATCTATAAGCAAATCCAAGAGAACAACGATTTGCAGTGAGGGGTTACATGTCCCACAAAAAGATGTTATTGTCTTTCTCTATTGAATCCAGAAAAGCTGCAAGTTGTAACTAGCAACTATTTTTATTTAAGGGCCACATGAGTTGATTTAAACGTATCTTATGACATAAGAACTTGTGTAAATGTTTGAAAGAGTTTATAAAAATAGTAGATGATACGCCAATATGTTGTTTTCAACTTATTATCGTAAGCTCCTTAAGATAACTTATATAGAGCCTACACAAGGCTTATACATAGGCTCTTATGTGATGAATACAACTTATTTATATTTATTAATCAAATGCCTCCTAACATGACGAAATAGGTAATAAATTGCAAAGTAAAGTGTAAATTTCCATTCTAAAATTCCAAATGCAAAGAAAATAAAATTTTACAGTCCTTATCACACCTATAAATGACGATGGTACATAACCATTGATTGACAATGCATTATATTATCCATTAATTAGGTTCCTTCGGGTTTTAGTAACAACTTACCAATTATAAAATTAATTAAATGAGAGTAAATGAATGGAATTTTACTTGGGAATATTCTTAATTCTAGCTTAATAGGTTGTCTTTCCTTATTTCCATCGTTATTGCGTTGCAGGTATCTCTTTTGCTGCTCTTATGCTCACAATGTAGCACCCAAAGGGAAATATATTGCTTTTGTTACAACAGAAGCAGAAACTGACCAACCTGAGGTGGAATTGAAGCCTGGAATTGACCTTCTTGGTCCCGTAGATGAGATATTCTATGACATCTATGACAGATTCGAACCAACCAATGATCATGCTGCAGACGGTTGTTTCATCTCTACAGTAAGTACTAAGTAGAATCTCTGACAACACATTGTTTTCTTTTTCTTTAGTTGTTTGTTATTTCCTAACCATTGTTACAAGGCACTGGAATGGGTTATATAGATTACTAACACACTAATACCAATACATTACAAAGTTGAATGTCTTATTTGACTGATAAAATAAATTGTGTCCATCACTACTAAATAAGGCCTGAATATGTGAGAAGAAAGAAGAATGCAAATTTCTTTTGGTTTAAATAAAGTAATTAGCATCTAATGTATAATGAAAGTTTTTACCTCAATATTTTCTTCCTTAAAAAATCAATTGTACTAACATGACATTATATCCTTGCAGAGCTATGATGCTACCACACACTTTGAAACCACAGTAAAAGATGTGGTTGAGATGTACAGTAAGATCACCGGAAAGGTTTGTAAATTTTTTGTTATTATACAATTGAAATGACTTATTCACTCGTAAGTATCAACGACACAGTTCGAGAACACTGAGAAATAAAAAAGAACTGTTATAATACTAAAGGGCGATCAAATGCTATAAAGCTCATAAGGTTTGGACTCATTATATGTCTAGTTGCTACACTTTCAAATATACTTTGTTTTAGTAAATGATACTATGTTTTTTTATAGAAAACATAGGCTTCTATATCAAGAATACTTTCCTCGTTTGTAATCATTGTGTGAATATTATCACAAATTTTCATAATATAAACATAATTTTTTCAATAAAAAAAGAAAGAATGGTACCTGTAGTTGTGTATATGACAATGAAATACACATATCCAAGTAGAATTTAAACCATTGTTTTCTCACAAAATAATGCACTACTATTTATTCTTTGGAGAACCTGATTTGGATAACTTACCATAAGACCGTTGAACTCCGAATTTACACACACGAAAAAATTTATGCTCTGAATACAATGTTACACGAACATAAAATCATATCAAATCAAAGGATGAAAATATAATGTAGCACTGGAAGTATGGATTTATTTTTCTTGATCACATGTTTTTTTTTTGTAGGTTCTTGATCTTTCTGTGGACCTGAGTGCTGCAAGCGCCACGACTGAAGAATGAGATTTATTGCAATTATATAATCGTGTCATATTAGAAAGAAAACATCATTTATTTATTTTTATAATTTCATATGTTTGTGTTTAGATGACTTAATGGGAAGATTAAGGGAATTTTTATCTCCACCTCTCTTTTTAATTTTCCCGCCTCCCCTTTCCCACATAAAAATACTAAAATGTTCCTACACTGTACAACTACCCTCCTTCCCCTTCCCCACCCTCACCACCATCTCCCACCCCACCACCACCCCCAATCTCATACCCCTCAGGTGGCCCCTAAACCCACCCCTCACCATCTCCCATCTTCATCACCACCATCTTCTCCAACCTCCCACCTTCCTGTCGAACTCGCGAGACCTAGCTTTTTTCTACGTTTTGAGGCTATTCGAAAATTAAATTACGTATGTTTCCGGAAATCCACTTTACGGATGCACAATGCGGGTGTAATATGAAATCTAATTTCCAAACATACACAATTTATTTTTTGGACATGCAAAGTGTGTCCATAATATAATTTTTTAATGTTTGTTTGGCACTGAAAAATTGCTTAATTGAATATAATTTAATTAAAATAAATTATTTACATTATTTAATTAGTGTGCCAATTCCATTATTTGGATTCAAAATACGCTTGTGGTAACGTAATAAAACAAGTACAAGATCATGGAGTGTTAGTGACTAGTGAGTAAATACAATAATGTTGTAAATACGCTTGCGATTATGGCTGAAAATGAGTTGAGCTGCACGAACATAGTTCGAGACTCGACTCGACAATTAGCTCATTGAATTTGGTTCATGAACCAAATGAGTTGAACTAGAACTGAAAATTGAGCTCGTTAAATAAATGAGTTGAACTTGAGCTATGCATAGCTCGACTCGTTTGGTTCATGAACTGGCTCATATATATATATACATGTCAAGCTAACAAACTGAGCGGAATGAGCCGAATCGAGCTCAACTGGAAAGCTACTGTTATTTTGACTTTTGGTTTATGCGATTTGAGCTAACGAGCTGAACCGAGCTGCTCGCGAGCTTGAATCAAGTCGAGTTCGAGCTAAAAAAAAAGTTCGTATCGAACTCGAGTCGAGTTTTGAGCTGACCCAATTATTATAAAGTCGAGTCGAGCTGAACCAAGTTCGACTCGACTCGACTCATTTCCAGCCCCACTTGCGATAATGCCATAAATACATAAAAACAAAAATACAAAAAGCATAAATAATCATTTAAAGTCTACACAAAAAGCGTACGGAAATGGTCATACACAAATACATAAAATGTGTGTCCCAGGTCTCTTCCTTCCGACATCACGTGAGGCGGGGGTGCTAAACTCAACAACTTCTGCCCTAAGTCCCAGCCCTCGGTATTGGGAGTTATCATTAGGTGTTGCGGCTCAGGAAAGTGCACCCGATCGTAACCTGTAATAAAAGTGGGGTATAATTAAGACTCTGAATGTCGAACCCACAGGGAATACGCGAGTACCAATGAAGCAAATAATCTATCCTATTTAGGCTAACGAAGGTTGTAAGTAGAGAATTGCAAGAATTGTCATGTAAATAAAATAGCAATTAAACGATATGCAAGAACGAGTTAAGATTATTATGGAAGGCCTAGGGGAACCGAGTTCACCAATACTTAGCTCTTGAAATTTCTAATTAATTCTGATTGAAAGCTAATCACTCACTCTAAAATTACTAACATTGTTTGGTCCTGGATTGTTAATAGTCTTCTTCCTAAATAACTACTCTGTTGGGTCATGCAAGGCAATTAAAGGACAGAGTATTAAGAACAGATAGGTTTGTTAATCTAATAACTGATTAGAAACAAGCAATAACATTGTCCTAACATACAAAACGAGTTCTTTTATTCCTAGAGATTCGTTATCTAACTATAGTATGATCGCCGCCATTTAAGTTAACTAATCAAAGGTTGATCAGGTCTTATAGGATTAAACATGCTAGGGATAAAACAATCAATCAAAATAAATAAAAACTAATAAAACTAATTAGATAAATATCAAAGGCATCATAAAGGACCCCCATCACCCCTAGTGATGAGTTTAGCTACTCATGTCTAATGATAATAACATAAACTCAAACATAAAGCCATAAAAATCCATAATAAAGAGAAGGTACACCCTTTCGATATGACGACGGTCCTTAAGCACATTCTTCACGTCCTCACGAGCCACAGTAGCAAAACGGGATTGGTACCAAGCTCCAAGGAAACAAGGATCAATAGAAAAGTAAGGGAATTGTGAGAAACTCTCAAAAAGGGGGCTGAGGTTCAGAATTTCATCAAAAGGTTGTAAGCTTAGGCTAAGAGGGCCTATTTATAGGTTGGGATGCGGATTAGGTCATCTGGCTTCAAATCTGCACAATCTGGGACGGGGTACGACCATACCGGACTTTGTTTGCGACGCTGGCCCGTACTTGTGCACTCTGCACTCCTTGACATCATCTGTGTATGGTCGTACTTCTTTTGCCACGGTCGTACTGAACTTTTTCATCGGGCCAGTTGTACTGGCCAAGGGGATACGCCCCTACTCTTCTCTGATATAGGTACGACCGTATTGACTGACTGTCAGGCTGTACCGCTCGTTCAGAAGTGCTAAAACTCTCCAAAACTTGCCAGTTTTCAGTTCATTCTCGCATCTTTTGCTCTGAGTGGTGTCTTTATGATATTTCTGCAAAATAGGACATAAGTGAGTACTTTTATGCTTTAAATAGTGCAAAATAATATAATTAGGTACTAAAATGCCCTATAAAAGTAGACAATTTGGTGTGATAACATTAGGCATCTGCCTATCATCGCATGCACGATCTCGAAGACCTTCTTCCTAAACCTCCCCCACAAATAGCAACAAATAATATTAATTTCTAATCATCATACTTTAACAAATGAAACACATAGACATCTAATTTGATTATACCTCCGAATCTTGAGCACTAATAGGTTCAGCAGCTGGAGCTAACTTAAGTGCTAGTGCTGGTGTTAATGCTGATATAAGGTACAAGTAGAAGATCCTACGAAACCATTCCATGTATTTAGGTGTCATGTCTACTGGATGCGTGACCCGAGGACCAACATCGATTAGATGATCTGGAAAATCCAGCCGCGTCTGATCCATCTCAATTGGAGTGGTCGGCTGAGCTCTGAGATCGCGCAATGACCGGGGTATGCTCTGCACATGTCCAAACTACCGTAACACCCTGTTTGGCAAGTGGATGTGCATGGTATGACCGCATCTGATGAATACTGTGAACAATGACAGTGACTCAAATGATTTCGAGTCTCTGTGGTCCGCGTACAGAGTCCAACAAACGTCGTCTTCAACCAACTCATCCAATGCTTGCCAATATGGCACGAGACTCGCATCCTTGATTATAGCCCAACGAGTGGCACAGGGCAGGTTCTTAACGTACGAGGCGTTCAGCTCCTTGGTGCCTAGCACGGTACCGAGGAAGTGCATGTAAATCCATGTCTGTATGAAAAATACTAACTTAGTTAATTTAAAATTAAATTATCATGAATCTAAAAGTACCTTAAGACAACGACATTTGTACCCATAACAACATCAAGTAAGATGCCATTTGTCTTGTCTATTGTTTGCTAGCCTCCTGGAGTTGCTTATACATATACGCAAGGGCTATGACGCCTTATGCGTAAGTGCTGACACTGCTCAAGTCTCGGAGCATGTCCCAGTATGTGACTTGTGTGTACAACATGCTCTTCTTGGTGAAGACGGTGACACTGACTAAATGCAACTGTAATGTCCTAATTGCCATATGCCACTCCCTTTCTCACAGCCCTTCTCATAGACCTTCTGCAACCATGAAAGACGAGCATGAGCCCCCTTAGTCTGATGGCACTCTGAGGCTGCAATCGACAGAGTGACACCTATTAGCTCGTGCACCCACTGGGTAACTATATCTTTGTCCAATAAAGGGTGCATGAAAAAGTGCTAATAAACCGTCATTTTTGCACTTAATAATTATCTAGTATTAATGTTGTGGCTCACCCATTTTTCCTATATTTGATGCAGAATGGTAGAAAATGATAAAGATGTCGAAAAAGACGCAATATTAGAAGTTTTGGTGCTGAAAAGTCAATTTCTGAGCTTCAAGTGGAGAAGCACAACTATGCAGGCAGTTTGCGCGATCGTGCATGTGTCCCAAATAAGTTTTTACCATGCAGACCTTGTAGCATGGTTGTAGTGGCAGTTCCTCTAGTTACAATGGGTAGCCATTGATAAAAGAAATTAAAGACCAGTATAATAATAAGTTATTTTTGCCAACCATATATATATATATATATACTAGTATTAATATTAATATAACACATTTAATAGCACCGAGTGAGAAAATAGCTCCGAGAGAAAACTCACAATTCACAAATACGCTATTTTTTTTACAGATACACTACTTGAAGAGTCTCAATTTAATATTTTATACTCTCCATTATATTAAAAAAATGCTATTAGATTATTTTATAATTTGTTTACTATATTGGTAAATAGAGGGAGACCCATTGTGAAACAAAAGTTATAGTTACCAAATGAAGCAGAAACCAAGTGAAAGCAGAAGCCAGTTTTTTGTTTAGTTTTGAAAGGGGCGGAAGCCAAGTTAAAGTCATAATTTTCCTTAATTTTTGTTTTGTATCTAAATTCCTAGCGTTTTTTGTTCTCTAATTTTAATGAGGTACATTTTTCCTATAAAAAATTACTCTTTATATCTAGCCCCCTCATGAAAAATAGGCTAGCTCTGTCACTGCATGGTTGTGCAAGGTTTTGGATTTAGCATCTCATATCAGCATGTGCAAGGTTTTGGATTTAGTGTGCAAGGTTTTGGATTTAGCATCTCATATAAGCATTTCGTACTCAGTCGTGATGTGCTTGCACAGGCGCATATGGGGGTGCATGACCATGCATGTGGTTTTGCGGCTCAAATTATATTTTGCTTATAAATAGGTGTGAGAGAGTCTGGGCTAGGGTTCCACTTTGCTATTTTGAGAGCCTTTGACCTTATTGAGAGTTGAGGAAGGAGATCGAAGAGCTAGAGTGAAGGTCTTCCTTGTAAATGGGGTTCTTTTCTTCTTAATTTTTGTGCACTCCTCTATGATTTTAGTTTTCTTTGTTGTTATGGATTGCTAAATACCATACCAGGGTTATGGTGGATCTTATTACTTGAGAAACCCCTATATTATGAGTTTATTTAATTTCCTATTTATTCTTACAATTAAATTGTTCTATTACTTTTAATCCTTGTTAGGATACGATCACTATTGATGTGTCTTAATCAATCAATTAATTATTTATAATAAAATTACATCGACAACATGTAATATTTTTTTGTAAGGACTAAAAGGCAAAATAATTATTTATAAATGATAAAGACATTTGCAAATTTGATATGTGTTCAAACACGATAAAATTACACTCACGACATGTAATGTTTTCACGTAAGGATTAAAAAACAAAATAATCATTTACAAATGATAAAAATATTTATTAATTTGATATGTGTTAAAAGACTATAAAATTGTGCCCACAACATGTAATATTTTCCCATATGGACTAAAAAGCAAAATAATCATTTATAAACTATAAAAACATTTATATATTTGATACGTGTTTAAAGATGATAAAACTACACTGACAACATGTAATGGTTCCCCGTAGAGACTAAGAAGTAAAATTATCATTTATAAATAATAAAGACGTTTACGCTGGTATAAAAAATAAACATTTTATGTTTCTCCGTCTGGATCCAAAAGAAAAATAATCACTTATACCGATAATATGTAATGTTTCCTCTCGTTAAAAGTCAAAAGTAAAATAATCTTATATACATAATTTATAATAAAGATATTTATAAATTTTTATGTTATGCCGACAACATTTTATGTTTCTCCGTCTGTACCCAAAAGAAAAACAATCATTTATACTGATAGTATGTAATGTTTCCTCCCGTTAAGAATCAAAAGCAAAATAATCATCTATAAAAAATATATAATAAATACTATCTTTCACGTCTCAGACCATAAAACTTGTTATATTGTGGGGTGGGTTACAATACTATCTTGTAATCTCTTTTTATGATAGTGGAAATTGTGTTAAGGTGTTTCGTTGACGTAGGCAAGAAGTACCGAACCACGTAAATCCCTGTGTGTTTTATTATTATTTTTTGTGTGTGTAGAGATTTCCCAACACTAGTATCAAAGATCTTTGGGCGTGTGTGGGTAAATCAAAGTGGCACGTGCGGGTTTTTCCCAACAACCAGCAACATGGGATTTTTTCCTCCACAAATAATGTTCTTGTGCTGATCGCGACAGATCTGCATGGGCGGACGACCACGAGTTCGATTATGACGCAGTGGCTACTCAACCTCTCTTTTCTCAATATTTTTCATGTGTATTCTCTCCATCCTTTCTTGATTTTCTCTGTGCTTTTTTTCTTCTTTTGAGAACCCTTTATTTTTCGCCTAGAACCCCTTATCACTTTTGAACTATCATAGATTTTGAATGATATTGGGTACTCAAGGATGTAGTCCCCAATTACGAGTGTGGTGAAAAATATATCCTCTCATCTCCCAAATTTGAGCTCCTACTTATATGACCATAGGGATCACAAAGGGACAAGGGTGATTGACTTTTGGTGGTGGTATTCTTGTGGCAAACTAGGGGAGGTGGCTGAAGAGTTGTGTTTGTCTCCCTCTTTTCTCTCCCTCTTTTCTCTCTTTCATTATTTGTTTGGAGGAGCAGGATAGTGGCCATAAGATTTGTGGTTATGGGGGAAAGAGATGTCGATAGTCCACATTAACTATGCTCAACATACATAATCCTACGGTGGAAATTAAGTGAGGCACGTATCGCACCTGTCTTGTTGCGGTACCCTAGACAAAGCCATAATCCTAATGATCAAACGTGACAATAAAGACATCGTTTAACATTTTAATAGTTGCAGAGACTTTGCTCATTAGTTGGTACCCGTTCCACAATAGGTTGAGTTACCCGTTTCACATAGACTGTATCTAGGGCTGATAAGGAAACATTGACCCACTCGAACTCGTTCAGCCCATTTGCATTTATAGTGAAACGGGAGGGTTTGTACGAGTTATCGGGTGACAAAAGCAATCTACTATCTATTTAAGCAAACAATAGGCTGGTGAAAAAATAAAACAAGACTACCATATTTTTAACACCCATCATTTTAAAGGGACAAATATGTCAATCTAAATAAAAATAAAAATTAAATTCTCATAAAAAAATTATTTTTTCTTACTTACTTTTAACTTTTTCTCTCCCACCTTTCACTTTTTTTCTTTCTATTTAAGCAAACAATAGGCTGGTGAAAAAATAAAACAAGACTACCATATTTTTAACACCCATCATTTTAAAGGGACAAATATGTCAATCTAAATAAAAATAAAAATTAAATTCTCATAAAAAAATTATTTTTTCCTACTTACTTTTAACTTTTTCTCTCCCACCTTTCACTTTTTTCTTTCTCTTCTCTTTCTTGTTTTCTGTCACATACCGTAACTTTTCTTTCTCTTTCTCTTTCTCTTTCTCTTTCTCTCTTTCCTTTTTTTTCCTTTTCTCTTTCTTTCTTTCTCCCTTTCTCTCTTTCTCTTTCTTCAAAATAAATATAATAAATATAATGAAACCATTTTAATTTTTCTATTTTATTTATATTTATATTTTTATTAACATTATTTAATTTCATTTTTTATATTTTTATATTTTATTATTATACTTTTTTTATTATTTATAAATAATTATTTTTGTTTAAAGTCTCAATAAGAAAACATTACATATTGTCAGTATAATTTTATCGTCTTTGATCACATATCAAAATTTATAAATATATTTATTACATATTTTTTATAGATGATTATTTTACTTTTGATTCTTAACGGGAGAAAACATTATATACTATCAGTATAAATGATTGTTTTACTTTTGGGTATAGATGGAGAAACATAAAATATTGTCGACATAACATAAAAATTTATAAATATCTTTATTATATACTATTTATATAAGATGATTTTACTTTTGACTTTTAACGAGAGGAAACATTACATACTATCGGTATAAATGATTATTTTTCTTTTGGATCCAGACGGAGAAACATAAAATGTTTATTTTTTATACCAGCGTAAACGTCTTTATTATTTATAAATGATAATTTTGCTTCTTAGTCTTTATCGAAAAACATTACATGTTGTCAGTTTAGCTTTATTATCTTTAAACACATATCAAATATATAAATGTTTTTATAATTTATAAATGATTATTTTGTTTTTTAATCCATATGAGGAAACATTACATGTTGTGGGTACAATTTTAGTCTTTTAACACATATCAAATTAATAAATATTTTTATCATTTGTAAATGATTATTTTGTTTTTTAGTTCTTACTGCGAAACATTACATGTCGTGGGAGTAATTTTATTGTGTTTGAACACATATCAAATTTGCAAATGTCTTTATCATTTATAAATAATTATTTTGTTTTTTAGTCCTTACGGGGAAATATTACGTGTTATCGGTGTAATTTTATTATAAATAATTATTTTGATTTTAGTTCTTATGGGGAACATTACATGTTGTCGGTGTAATTTTATTACAAATGATTATTTTACTTTTTAGTCCCTACGGGGAAACATTACATGTTCTGGTGTAATTTTATCATCATTAAACATATATCAAATTTATAAATGTATTTATTATTTATAAATGTATTTAATTTGGTTTTGATATTGTTTTATGGCTATTAATGCATAGAAGTGGTTCAGAAAGATGCTATTAAAATTGGTATAAGGACCACTGTATTAAGATATTTACCAAGTTAAAAGACACAACAACTAATATTTAATTTTAGTTGATGCATCTAAATACTTTAGAAACATTCATTGCAACCAACACGGCGCGACCCATGCTGATGCACGAGTATTCTACTAGTTAAATATGGATAGTTTTGGGCAGGTTTGGGTCACATATTTAAAAGGTTAAATTACATTTTTGGTCCCTTAACTTATTTCAAATGTTCACTTTAGTCCTTTAATTTTTAAAAGGTTCATTTTAATCCTTTAATTTATCAAGTTGGACCACGTTAGTCCTTTCTGTTCAAATTGTTAAGCCAAGTCAACAGTCAATCTTACGTGGACGCCATGTGGCAATCTTAAGTCAACTTGGCATACGTGGAATGCTCCTTCCCCCTCCATCCCCTTCTCCATCGCTGCTCACCCAACTCACCCATCAACCAACCTCTCATCCCTAACCCCTGGGGCACCCTCTCCTTAACCTCATCGACACCCTCTCCGATGACCTATCCGCTCTCTCCTTTCTCTCCAACCTCTCCCTCGCCGATAACAAGTTCTCCGACCCCATCCCTCCCTCTTTCTCCTCTCTCTCTTCCCTCTGTTTCCTCAACTCTCGCGCCTCTTCAATCTTCAGGTCCTCAACCAACCTCTCATCCCTAACCTCACCGGCACCCTGCTCCCGCCAGCCACCACATCCATCCCCATCAACACACCCATTCCATCCCCCCCGAGCCACTTTCCCCTTCCCACCCTAAAACCCACCCCACTCTGAAAATATGAAAACGAAAATCAAATTAATCAAAAGGAAATAATGGAACTACCAGGCCATTCTTCTGTGCAATTGTTGTGGGAAATATCAGATCTGGGAAATTTCTCATCCAGAGAATGAGATTGTTGAGGTCAAATCCTGGCAAGAGGTTTTGCAGTAGCGTTCCAGCATAACAAGTAGAAAGTGTAGTTGTTTAGGGTTCTACACTCTTCTTCTTTCCTGATCTCAGTCTGTCAGATTGCGAGCAAAAAGAGCAAAGGGTTAGGGATCGTGATCGCGTAGAAGAAATGGCGCTGGCTTTCGACGAGTAAGGAAGGCCGTTCATAATCCTGAAGGAGCTAGAGCAGAAGAACAGGCTCAGGGGTCTCGATGCTCAGAAAGCCAACATCTCCGCTGGGAAAGCCGTCGCCCGTATTCTCCGAACCTCTCTCCAGGGTGGGGTGGAAGAAGATGAAACTAGAAGGGCATTTTAGTCAAATTTGGTATTAAAATAATTTTTTAGGTCCACATCTTAAAGATATTTGCCATATTTGCACCACGTTGGCAAAACTTAACACCTTTATTATGGTAAATTGACGGAAGGACTAACTTTGATTAACAGAAACAACTTAAGAGACCAAAATAAACCTTTTAAAAATTAAAGGATCAAAATGAACCTTTAAAATAAGTTAAGAGACCAAAAATGTAATTTAACTTATTTAAAACCCATTGGTACCCGACCCGCCCGAAATGAACTAAGATTACCGGTTACGCATTATTTTGACTGGTTAGGTTAGCCTTGCGTTGCGCTGCTGCTCCTCTTCTTCCTAAACGAAGTTCCCTGCGCGCATTCGATCTGTTGAGCTACGCCGTCGCCGTCACAATCGGCGTCTCCGTCCTCGGCGGCGCTTCCTGGTGGTAACTGGTAACGCCTTTTGTTTTCTGTTTCCGATCCTCAGTTTCTTTTCTTCTCACGTCCAGAAAAAACTAATAAGTTCATTTTTTTTTTCATTGCCAGTTTTTGCGCCGTAGCTTTCCTCTCCCTCCCTGCTTACTCTCTCGATCTATTCCGACTTGAACACACTTCCAGATTGCTCACTCTCGCAGAGATCAGAGACACAATCATCTTTTTTCGCTCCTTAACTTCTTCCGTTTGACCATTCCATCTTTCCTTCGTTCTGCTCTTCAAAAATCGAAAACCGAGCAAGATTGAAGTCTCGAGTTTGAGTTGTGATCCCTGAATCAAGGTACTGGTAGGGTTATAGAGGAGTGCGATTCCTTTATCTCCTTTCATGTATTGCGACTGTTCTAATATTTTCTTACTTATATATTATATATTATTGTTTTTACTTATTGTTTTTCTGCTAGACCAGTGGATTTGGCCAAAGACCAGTAGAAATGCATTTAAAATTGTTGGGAGCAGTGTTTCGTTTGGGTGTTTACTGAAGTATTGAAGCTTGTTAGTGAGTTTTCTAGTTTTATTTTGTTGTTCTGATTGCTGCTGAGATGCTTAATATTGGGATTGCACGTGTTTCTGCGTGGTTTAGTTTTTGCTAATTCCGTTTATTGTTTCGTTCTTTTGTTTAGGGTTTTATCACTCGGCCACAGCATGGCTCTATCACTTGGGAAGCTCACCATTCTCGTTGGTGCAGGTTTACACTCTTCTTCAGCTTCGATTTTTTTTTTTTTTGGTTTCCCTAAACTAGGTTAATATGAATTAGAAAAATGAAATCTAGGTATGTGTTATATTTGATATATGGACTATTGACATATTTTGCTACAAGAATAAAATGCGTCGCTGAAGTCCGTTTGTGTTGTAGGTCTTGTTGGTTCAGTAATGGCAAAAGAAGGACGCTTGCCAGATGTGTCAAATCTCGTCTCTGGTGCTTTCAAGGTTAGTGTTTAAAAGCTTCTGGTGAAGAATGTGTGTGCGCATCTAATATGTTGATGGTACAGATTGATAGATGTATTTTTTATTTTATTTTATTTTCTCTGAATTGCATTTTTTTCCCCTTATTTTTTCTCCCTTATGTTCACCTATGTGATATAACCATAGGGATAGGTCCTGTTTCATACATAGAATGCAATTTTCCTCTTTTTGGCATTCAAAGAAGTGTGATTAAGATGCTGATTAAAATAATAGAAGTTAAGTTCAATTAAATCTAGTCTGCTTTGTGGCTATGTTGAATGGATATGAATACCAGTAAGGGTCCGGGTACGAGGTATGACAACAGTTCTAAACTTAAGGTATGGTACGGGAGGATGCATCATAGAGAAAAATAAAACAAAAAAATTGAAGTTAAGATCATAGTATAAATACATTTATCATAATGTTGCAACTCGGGAGCAAAAACAAAGGAAATCTAGCATGTAGGTAGGAACCCTTCAACATGAATTTAGTCTCATTATCACCTTTTCATATTTGTGTTGACATTTGAACATAGGCTGAGACTGAGATGCTGGATTGTAGAAAAGGGAAAAATCTTGAAGAAAATGATTATCTCGGAAATCAGTTTGATTCTAATGAAGCAAAGAATGAGTCCGTGAAAGACGGGGCAGATAGGATGTAATAACTGATACCAATAAATGGCTTCAACACTCTTTGCTTCACCAAGACTTTTTTAACAGCGTAATTGTATATAACCATATATCTCATTAAGATACATGCGATGCTAAATAAAGTTTTCATTTCCAAGCAATTGCTTGTATGATAGGAACCAACTGGTATTATGCAGAAAATAGGGGAAATTCCCCTTAGTACACAATAATATTGCAGATCTTCGAGGGTCTGCACCTCCCAAATGTCCTAAGGCCCCAATTACTCAAATGACAAGATAATCCCCTCACTACTCACTCTTCTCTATTTATAGGCAACATGCCTTATTGGCCTAACTAACTCCTAACACCCACTAACTAACCCATTAACTAACTACTCCTAAAGGGTTACCCAACAATGCTGACCTATTACTGTACCTCCTGATTTTCTCTTTTATGTCCTGGAGAAGTTAAGTTTCTGCCTATGTCTGTGCTTAGGGGTGTAAATGGTTTAAGCTATCCACAAGCTATCCGAGCTTAACTTGTCAAATGCTTGATCCAGTTTGTTTGTTTAATTCAACACACAAGCTCTAGCTTGAATTCGGGCTTGACTATATGAATGAGTTAACTCAAGTTTTATAGGTTTGTCGTTAAAAGCTCACAAATCACAAATAGCTTTTGTGTGTGTGTAATCATGTGGAGAGCATTTTAAAGGAAATTAATTTACTAATAAGTTGAAGGCAGTGTTGTTAATCGCGGATCGCGGAAAATCGCGGTAAGCCCAAAATCCGCTATGTGAAATAGCGGATAGCGTTGCGGGCAAATAGCGGAAGTCAAATAGCGGGTGAAATAAATCAATTATATATATAAAAAAATATGTTGTATATAAAAATAAATAAGCTGCATAAAAATAAACATAGTTATGTAAAAAAGTGACATAATATTAACTCAAAAGCTGAATTGTTCCAAACAAAATACTGAAATGACATAATAATACAAACTCAAAAGATAGAATACAGATACTGATAGAACGGTAAAAATAGAGGAACAGAAGGAGAAGAAAGAAATCAAATAGGGGAAGAGAAGGGAAACAAAATAATATACAAAAAAAAAAAGAGGAAGCGACTAGTGAGATGAAAGAACAAAAAAACAGAGATGAAAATAGAGGAGGAAGGAGATAAAGTGAAAAAAGAGAACATGGGAAGGAGGAAAGAAACCAATAAACAGGGCAAGAGAAGGAAAGGAGAAGCCGAATAAAAACAAAGGAAGAGAAGGGAGAGGAAAGAACAGAGGAAGGAGATAAAGATAGGTTGGCAGGTTGGCAGCTGTCGTGAGTATTGTGAATGCAAAGCACTTTGCTTAGTGGAAGGGTTTGAGTATTGGAGTGGAGAGAGTGCTTCTTGACCACGTTTTATAGGCACATGGTGACTCTTAATTGTTTTTTTTTTAAAAAAAAAGAAAAGAAAAGGGTTGCCTATTGGAATTCTTCATGTGCGGACTCTTTGGAATTTTTTTTTTTTAAAAAAAACCTAAAAATTCTGAGTTTCCGCTATTAACGCTATTCCGATATGGCGGATAGTGGCTATAGCGGCCGCTATAGCACTTGTAGCGGTTTTCAAATAGCGTCGCGGTTTTCATAGCGGGGGAGCCCAAAATCCGCTACGCTATAGCGCCGCTATAGCCGCTATTTAACAACACTGGTTGAAGGATGATTATTTTAGTAGTTTTAGTATTTCTATGTTCACCGTGGCAATATGTTGAACTTTTTTACGGCAATAAAGTCTTTTTGAAATTTCAGTGGTAAAAAACTATGGATTATTTATGCAATAGTAATAGATTATGAATATGATTACAAAAAAAAAAAAAACTTCTATATCTATTTTCACCTCATCTTCTAGCATAAAGATATCTACTAAATACTTAATTAATAGAATGAAAGAGAATAATCAAGCCATAAAGAAGCTAAATAAGTCAAGCACAAGCCTTATATTTTTTAAATATGGGAAACCCAAACTTTAGATTTTTTCCAAGCCTGAATAAATGACCAAGCTTGAATAGCTTTTTTCCCTCCTTTTTTTTTCTTCTCCCCTTTTACAAGCCATGCCTTAGAATCAAAAACTTGCCTTGGCTCGATTCATTTATATTGTACTTTTTTTGGCTAAGCTTCACAATTTGGAATCCAAGGGATTTGGTTGAGTAGGAGTAAGGTGAATATGACCCATGATGGGTCTAGCCTTTTGCTGGACCTTGCCATGATAAGACTTTTAGAACACTAGGTGGTGTTTTTATATGTAAGATGAAATATATGGTATGTAGGTTTAGGAAGATGTGAGGTAAGAATGTTTTGATGTGGAGATTGATGGAGATGGCACACAAAGCTTTCAAGCTATGCGGACAAAATGTCAAATTGCTTTAGGTGTAATCTGTGATTGTAAAGTGTCTATCAAAATCAAAGGAAGGCTTTATTCCAAGCTTTAAGATCAGTAATGGTCTATGGCAATGAATGTTGGCTACTGAAATGTTCTGTCAACAAGAATAACAAAAATAAGGGTAGCAATGATACGAGCACTGAGGTGGATAAGTAAGGTAAGAATATGAACTAAAATATGCTGGAGAAAGTTGGGGTGACATCAATGAAGGGTAAGATTATGAAACTTGCCTAAGGTAGTTTGGCCATGTGAGAAAACCAAGAGAGGCTTCCTTGAGAAACATGGATCAAACGACACGCAAGGTAGATACTTTAATTAAAACAAGAAGATAACCTATGAAAATATGAGGATAAAACTTTGTTGTACTGATTCATGCAGTCGAGTTGTTGTTGTATGTTCTTGAGAAGTTCAGTTACATTCCTTTAATTTATGCTGCATCTCTAAAGCATTGAGTTTGGCAATATTCTGGACATTATTATTATTTATTGGTTATTAGGTCCATATTCCATTAAGATTGTGAGTATGTGGTGGCTGTCAGTTATTGTTTGTAATTAATGTTGCAGGCTCTATACTTATTATAGATTTTTTCTTTGGCCAGGTTGTTTTTAAGCAACTTAAAAGCAATGATTCTGCTCCAACTGTTAAAAAGCCACATAATGATGCTTTGCTTGCTCAGGTCTGCACAATGTTTATTTTTTATTATTAATTATTGATTATATTTAATTTTAATTATGAAAAGTTCTTTGTATTTTTAAATCTAGTCTCGTGCATCCTACTTACACCATTTAGAGAATTTTGTATGTGACTTGAATTTTGAGCATGTGAAAAAAGCGCATGTGATCCATTCCCCCCAAAAAAGCAAAAATCGAAAACAAAGAAAAATTCTAATATATTAGTTCAGTAAATTAATGATAATGGACCTGATTTTGGGTCCAATTTGAAACCCAAGACCTGTCCTCCTAAATATTTTCAAAACAATCCAGAAACCTTCACTCTATGTCTAAACTGTGTGCTGCCAATTACCACTGAAGCTTGAATTTCCATCTTCCTCCACTACAGAGCCTTATAGATCTCCTTTTGGTGAGTCCTTCTCTCTCTTTTTCCTCTGCAAAACCTCTTTCTTTCTTTCTTTCAGCTTGAATCCCAGTTTCTCCTTTGGATTCTTTTGACATATATACACTGCTAATAAGCCAAACCCAAACCTTAACCTTGATTTATAGACGGGGCTGCTCCAGTGGGAAAAAGTGCTACAAAGTCGTGGTTTTGGTTTACCTAGTTTAGCTTTGATTGAACTGGTCTAAACCGTCGACCGTCCAATTTTTACTGGTTTCACTGGTTCTTGTGCGGTTTCACCGGTTCTCCACCAGTTTTGATACAATCCGGTTATGGGGTTATCTTGGACCGGTCACCAGTCCAGTTCACTGATTTTTCGGTCAAACTGGCCGGTCCAGTTTTTAAAACCTTAGTTACCAGCTTGGACTTTGACTTCAAGTGAAAAGGTAACGTAATCATGTGCGTAAGTGACCCGCAGGGTAACCCTGCTGTTTTGGGCTGTTTTCTGGTTCCCTTCAGACTTGCTAACTCGTGCAAACTTGCGAGCCTACATTGGAGGGGGTGTGCTAGTCATAACTTACGAAGCTATATACAGTTCTCCAGAAATTTGCCGCATATTTTTTATCACATTTAATGAATGGAATAAAAGCACGAATGTATTTCAGTTTATACAAAAAGTTAAAAGTGTTAGTAGTTAAAAAAGGAGTGTCATGTTTCCCTATTGAATTGGTTACTAATGGTAATATGTGTAATTGAAAGTACTGATTAAACCTTTAATCTACAGGTTAACAGCCTTCGGCAGGAACTACAACTTATTCTTAAAGATAGATCGATCACTATTGTAAATGCAAGTGGAACAGGTTCTGGTCACCTATTCCCTTTTCCACATTATAGGGGCGTTTTATTATTTGTCAGGAATTCAGTAAATGCTGACATGTTGATTTGCTAACTTTTGTGATCACTGGTTTTAGTTGTATGTTGTGTGACTGTATCCATGATTTGTCTAAGCAAGCCAAAGTTTCATTCTTACTTTTGTGTTGTTTTCTGACTTGCTTTGACAATGCACAGGTGGAAGAAAATATGGAACAGTGATTGTTATAGTTGTGGTGGGATATGGATACATTTGGTGGAAGGTAATGCCTTTTTCTTCTCTGAATTGTTGATTTGTGTTACAGGATGCTGTAGTGATGCACTCTCGTAGGAAGTTTGTGTGGCTAAAAATTGAATTTAAATGTTGGTGCTTTTAATATGGCCATGTGTGATATATCCATATGATTGGTGTAGTGTTTGAATGATATTTTTAATCATGCAGTATATCTAAACTTTTTTTTTTTTTGCATAGTTTTCTTTTCAAATGTGTTGGGATTTGTTCAAATGGAATTCATGGCTGTTTGGGTTGTTGTGGTTGCTTTCTGGGTGGATCAATTGGTCTAATATTCAGTTTAACTAGCCAAACTGCATTCATCATTCTTTTCTGAGAGTTGGCTTTACGAATTCAATTCATTTTGAGCTCAACTCACATTGCTACCGATATTTTCAACTTGATGTGGAGTATAATGAGTTTTTATTACTTGCAATTAGATTCTATTTAGTTGGCACTAATCGAAGAATTTGTATGCGGACAAATGCCAAAAAGAAATTAAAAACTATGGTGGCAAATCAACAAAATTATTGGCATAGTAGTGCAAATTACATGTATTATGAGTTATGACTTGTGACCATAAATTCTTGAAAACTTGTCCCCCTCTCTTATGCATGGGTCCATCATTGTGTATGAATATAGTTAAATAAACTTTTATGCCAGAACAGCTGGATGCTCATTTTGACTTAATCTTTAGTTCTGTTTTTTAATAACTTACCATGATATTTGCTTCCGATCTTGAAATCTGTTCTCCATGAAGATGATTGAGTTTCATGGCCTTTCTATCTTTCCAGGGCTGGAAGCTTCCCGATATGATGTTTGCAACAAGGCGTAGTTTATCTGATGCTTGTACATCTATAGGTAATCAGCTGGGGAAGGTTTATGAATCAATTGAGGTAATTTTCTTTTTTATTGTATAATTTGTTTTTATTACATTGTGTTAGTTAGAACCCAGGCATTCTGTTACCATGATCTTATGAAATCTGCATTCTGCTCAATTTACTTTTTTCACTTTCTCAAGACATTGGGAATAACACTGATGATTGTTTTGCCGTGTAATGCTTGAGGATGAGTATTTACTTATCTGCAATGGTTTCAGGATGCCAAGAAGAAGTTATCTGCAAAAATTAATAGTCTGGATAAAAGTTTAGATGAATGTGCAGCCCTTTCAGAAAATACTAGGGAGGAGGTGGGTAAAAAATTTAGGATGTATATCTTTGGCTTCTTTGTTCTAGAGCAATAAAATACCTTCTGTTACAGATCTCTGTAATACAACAAAAATCAGACACAATAGGCGGAGATATCAAGGCTGTTCGTCTTGCAGTCCATGTTATGGTAAGTCTATTACAAAAGTTAAGTTATTTATTTATTTTTTTTAATAATTTTTTTGCTGGATGTTTAACTTGAGATTGATTGGTTTACTTTTCAGGAATCTAAAATCAAAGAAATAGAAGGGAAGCAGGTATAAACAATTAAATTTAAGTCATTGCATTGTTTAATTATAAACATTTCTTGTTAAGGGGTGTGGTATTGATTTTGTTTATATGCATGATTTACTTTTTTTTTTTGTCTGCTTAGGGGGCCACAGTTGAAGGAGTTAATAAGTTGTGTCAGTTTACCTTGAGTTTGGAGAATAGCAGGACTGCAGAGTATATTCAGGTACAAGCCCAGCTTTCATTACGAATGGATTATTTTTTGGCTTGGCTTGGCTTCGCAATTTGAATTTAAGATCTGTTTTTTATTATCTTCTTTCCATTTATTGTCTATATCAATAACATTTTCAAATTATATAGGCATCTTCATCCAAGCCAGCCCTTGAGCTACCACCAGTTTCACCCTCTTCCAGGGTAGGCGTTTTCTTTTTTGCAGGCATTTATCAATGCAATTGTGCCTTTCTGGAAAACTGCTAGTGTACATTACATGATAGCATTGTTTATTATAAATTAATATGAATTTTTTAAGTTTGACAAGATATTTTGTTCATTGGTCAAGTTGATGTATTCAACTATAAGCCAAAAAGAATGATTGCTCGATGCTCAGTCTTTAAGTTTGGCTTTATATTTCAGTCACCCCCACCCCCCAAAATATATATATATATATATATATATATATATATATATATATTTGGAACTCATTCCTATGTTAACACTAATCTTAATTATACAGGTTACACAATCAGGTCCTTCCAGGCTATCTCTTGAGCCACCATCTATTACACCAACATCAAGGGTAACTTATTGAAAGTTTTTACTGCATCCTTGCTGTTGAAATATAATATAAAACCATTTATTTGCCTTTACCCAACAACTTAAGCTTTTGGAATAGTTGGTTCTTGACATGGTATCAGAGCTTCTATGACTAAGTGGCTTTATCGATCCCTGCCGCCTCCATTCTTCTAATAAAATTAATTGAATTTCAGCACAAGGTAGGCGGGCTTGTGCATTATCCACGTTTCAAGCCCAAAGGGCTCTTACGTGAGGGGGCGTGTTGAAATATAATATAAAACCATTCATTTGCCTTCACCCAATAGCTTAAGCTTTTGGAATAGTTGTTTCTTGACACTTGCCAATTGTATGGTGATTATTGGTTCCTAATTCTTGCCATTTGTTTTCTTAACAGACTGGATCCTTGCCTCCAACTATGTCAACTGAACCACCATCTCCATCAAATACTGTTGGATCTGACCAGGTTTGCAATAATTCTTATTACTTGATTCAGATAGAGGCGTGAAGAGGGAATAGTATTTTACATGACATCTCTCTTTTAGATGTGTGGCTATATTTGGCTGCTGAAAAATGATCCATTTTTTTTATATTTGTGCATTTTAAGATAATTGTTGGCAGTGTAACTGTTTGTGGGTGACGTAGTTGACAGGGTTGTGTTCATCATTTTGCAATGAAATATTTCCTTCACAAACTTCTAAACCCAATTATATTTTTATTAATGCCCTTTTTGCAAGAAAGAGAATACCTTCTCCATTCGGTTTGAATTTTCTTTCTAGTAGAAATTTTTATTTAGTTTGTTGACTTTAGTGTCTTGGTGTTAAAGCAGGGCTTCTCATCTTTTACTCATTTTTTAACCATGATAAATTGTCATCTGTCTTTTCAGGAGAGTAGCCGGATTTCTGAGGAGATAAATTTCTCCAATTGTCTTGTGGATTCAGAGAAGACTCCTACTACGGAAAACAAGACCAATGGGTCTTGTTCTGGCTTTTTTGGGCTGAAGTTGTCAGGCGTCTATGCTCCATTTCTGACAAGAACTCGCAGTGCAACAGACGCAGTAGTACGACAAACTCGTTCAAGTAGTTGACACCAGTACCAGGCCCTATTTTTTGTTGTTGATCCCAAGTAAATTATAGATGATTGGACATCTTTTGGGGGGGGGGGGTGGTTTTCATCAGCAGAGGGAGGCTGTTCAGAAATTGTATGCACGGTCAATTATAGGTATGCCCAAGCCAGTCTTATTAGAAAAACGACTGGGCAGTGAATTTTGCGGAAACGCTTTTTCTCGATTTCATTAGATTATAGCTAAAATAAGAGATCCTCCAATATTCAGTTGGGAAAGCCCATAAAGTTTATTTGTCGTGAACTCTTTAGTGCTCCGTATTATTTTCAGAATAAAGTACAAAATATTGTTAAGAATTTTACATGTTCGAGGATTTCGCGTAGAAAATATCGGAACTATTTTACTGGACAACCTCAAGCGGAACTATCTATTACTAATAATAAAGCAACGTTTTCTTGACACGTGTCAATTTTGCATCTAAACGCATAACCCTTAAAATGAAACGCAAATCAGCTCCTTCTAATCAACTAAAACACACCAAATGCTAAATTTCAAATTTTGAAACTCAATCTCAAAGTTTCATCACAATAACTCCCTCGCCTTCCCTCTCGCTCTCGATCCGCTCCGTCTGCTTCCCTCCGCCTTCTACCTCCTCCTCTCGATCTCCATCTCGATCTCAATCTTCTCGATAATCTTCTCTCTCTCGACTGCTTCTTCCGATTCATCTTTTTCCCTCCTCTTTTTTTTTTTTTGAAAGGAATGTTTTCCTCTTCGATTCATCTCCTTCTCTATAATTTTTCCCTCTTCATTTTCCGTAAAATCAGCCCTCTCCTGCACATGGTTGCACGCTTACGGGACTTCTACCGTTTCCAAACATGCTATTAGTGTGGCCGGTCACTTGGATTCTTCCTCTTGAAATCCATCTTCGCCCTTCGCATCGCCAAAGATCACTTATTTGGTTGTGGCTTTTGGGAATTTACCAAGGGCAAACAAATAAATGGTAAATATTTCATTCTTTTGCCGTTAAAATTTTTCGCTTCTCATATTATTTTTCCGATTTTGTGGTATCGATATCATTTAGGGTTTTCCATTTTCATTTTTATTTCATTTCATTTCTTCCGATTTTTGGTATCGATATCGACAACGAAGCGTAATCCAACTAACTCGACAACGAAGCTTAAACCAATCTCAAAGAACGAGCAGATCCAAACCAATTCGAACGAAAGGTATCCAAACCAACTCCTAAGATCGAAGCGTAACCAACCAACTTGCGCCTACTCGGAAAGCAGAACCAACCAACTCGACTTCGAGCGTAATCCAAACTTCTCGACAACGAAGCTTCGACCAATCTCGACAACGAAAGCGTGAACTAAACCAACCAACTCGACATCGCAGTAACTTAACCAACCAACTCGACATCGAAAGCGTAAATAACCAACTCGACAATCGAGCAGAACCAACCAACTCGACAACGAAGCGAATCCAACCAACCCGACAACGAAGCTCGAACCAATCTCGACATCGAAAGCGTAACTTAACCAACCAACTCGACATCGAAAGCGTAATCCAACCAACTCTCACAACGAGCGTAATCCAACCAACTCGACAACGAAGCTTGAACCAATCCGACATCGAAGCGTAACTTAACCAACCAACTCGACAACGAGCGTAACCAACCAACTTCCGACAACGAAAGCGTAACTAACCATCCTGACAACGAAGCCGAATCCAATCTCGACATCGAGCGTAACTAAACTCGACAATGAACGTGCCCTAACTCGACAAGGCCCAATATGATTTGATTATATCACAATATTTTCTACCTCCTTCTCTTTCTTTTTCATGATGAGTGAGTTTTGAAACCTATTATCTCTACTGACAAATGGAACCAACTCGACAACGAATCAACCAACCAACCGACAAACGAGCTTCAACCAATTTCGTGAACGAGCAGATCCAACCAACTCTCAGATCGAAAGCGATCCAACCAACTCGCATCGAGCGTAATCCAACCAACTCGGCCGAGCGTAACCAACCAACTCGACTTCGAGCGAACCAAACTTCTCGACAACGAAGCTGGGACCAATCTCGACAAACGAGCGTAACTAAACCAACCAACTCGACATCGAAAGCGCATCCAATGAACCAATCTCGACATCGAGCGTAACTAAACCAACCAACTCGACGAAGCGATCCAACCAACTCGACATCGAAAGGTAATCCAACCAACTCGACATCGGCGTATCCAACCAACACGACATCGCAGAACCAACCAACTCACAACGAAGCTTGAACCAATCTCGACATCGAGCGTAACTAAACCAACCAACTCGACAACGAAGCGTAACTAACCAACCGACAACGAAGCTTGAACCAATCTCGGCTACAACGAGCGTAACTAAACTCGACAATGAACAGCCCAACTCCGACAAGGCCCAATATGATTTGGATTATATCGCAATATTTTCTACCTCCTTCTCTTTCTTTTCATGATGAGTGAGTTTTGAAAACCTATTATCTCTACTGACAAGGAACCACTCGACAACGAGCACAACCAAATAACTCGACAACGAAGCTTGAACCAATCTCAAAACGAAGCGTAACTAAACCAACTAACTCGACAACCAGCGTAATCCAACCCTATTATCTCTACTGACAAAGGAACCAACCTCAATTCACTATTGAGTTTGTTGATGAGTTATTCTATTTTCTCTGCTGAGTTTGTTCATGAGTTATTTGATGATATATAGAAAGTTATTACTTGCTTATTTAATGTAACATTTGATCTTGATTTGTTTTTTATGGTTCAAATTTGTTCTAATTTTTGTTTCTAATTGTCTATAACTCTGAAAGAGACCGTGTTATCATGTAATCACGCTTTTTAATATCTTATTATTAAAAGTAAAAAGCATTTGAGGATGGTTTTTTTTTGGGTGAATGGGGATTAGAACCGCTTTATGATGCATCTAAACTTATGTACATAATCATTGCATACTTGACAAAGAAACAAAGGAACAAACCATATTTTATTATGTTGTCTTAGCATTTTACCATACGTGAGACAAGGAAGGAACTAGGAGAATAAATTAAATTATTTATTTGTATCCCTATTATTTCTCCTTGATGTCCCAAGTGGATATGCAACTTTTGTGGGTGTGTCTTGAAAATATGATGTTTCTATTACCCTCGCTTCTAGGTAGGTTATTCCTGGAAAACCATGGTTAGTTTGAGCCTCAAATTATATGTTGGTGACATTAAGGGCTTCTTTTCTTATTTCGAGGATTCTTCCTCTACCTCCTCCTGGACATTTCTTGGCTTTGGTGTAGTAACTCCGACTATGGTAACTCCTTTTGTCTTTCTTATATTTATTCACTTTTTGCACATTTTCACCGATTTATCTTTAGTATTTTTGTGAATTTCTGATGTAAATCTATAATGTTGTAAATGTTGTTGGGAATAAAACAAGAACAATGCTCTATTATGCTCAAAATTTTTGTGCAAGATCTTACCATTGCCTGGTATATGTCACTGGTGATAGAACAAATTGGCTTAACAACAAGGTATTGAAGTAAGCTATTCTTGAGCTAGGTAGGTGTTTTTACATTAAAGTTCAAGTTTTTATTAAGCAGTATTGGTACAAAGACAAAAGTTTAATTTATGGGCCATGTACAGTGTTTGATTGCTCTTTGCTATATAAAATATTAAATTGAACTTTAATTTCTGGCCATATGCCACCTATCTTTAATACATGCCTACTATCTAAAAAATCTACATGCTTGATGAAAATATTATATTGATAGGTCTTAAATGATTTGAGTGGATTATATCAACACCAACTCATATTGTTTATCATTGTTATTACTCCATGTTGGTATGGATATACCTTTTTATTTATTTGATTTGGTCTTCATTGCAACTATTATATACAGAGAATTCATGAGTGGTTTGGGAAAGAAAGCAAGGTCATTGTTTTTTTTTCATTTTTTTTTTCTTCTCCAATATATCTCTCTTAGTGAAGCTTATTTGCTAAAAGTTTTAATTGAGTTTGGCTTTCATGATTCTATAGGAAAGTGGACATTATCGTATGTATCACTGCTCTATGAAAGCAATTGTCGCATGTATCAATGTACATGTATATTCTTATTTGTTAAATGTTGATATGTTAGCAAACCTCGTGGTCGGCTCTAGATTTTGGTATGTTAAATGTTGGGTATTCTCATGTCGTGTATATTCTCACATCTCATCCATCCTTATACTGATTATAAGGAATGTCTTATGCGATGGGAATTTCATCGTGGATGCTGCATAAAGGGAGGAGAATAGCTTGATTTGAACACATTGGTACCTTGATTTGAACACATTTGCCTCGGGCTTGATAGCTTGTTTTGTTTCATTTAACTTTATTAGCTTCCTTTTCATCACTTATTTTTAGGCTCTCATAGTTCTAAAGGAAGGAGAAGTTCGACAGATAAAAACAACTGCAGATCAGGAAATCACACCAAGATGAATGTCACCACGGTATGAACATTTGGAGCCAGGTATATTAGGAACAAGGATTTAGGATTCAAGTGACCAACTACTGATTTTATCGTTGAGGTATGACAAAAATGTTTCGCTCATTGACCACTGATAAATATTATCGCATCAATTACCCACCAAGCATCACAGTAAAAACAATATTATACTAAGTGAATGTAGTTGGTGTTTTTGCTAAGTGAACATTTTGTTTAGGCATTAGTTTCAACAAAGGTCGATCCTTTTTAATAGAATGAAATATTCATTTCTTACGAACTTATATTATGTCATATGTCTTGCGAAGTTATATTTGTTCACTTGCATATATTTTTCTTTCTTTTTAAGGACTGATTTTCAATTTTAATCATGTGAGTATCGCATCTATTTTAGTGAGATTAAGTCATTCAATTAACACAATATTTTATACGGATAAGTCTTTGGTGATGAGCCAGCTAAACTAATTGCTCTCCATTAATGTTAAACAACTTTGTTCAAACTTTCAATTCATTCTTCAATTGCGTAACTTGCAATTGTAATAAAATTAAATACTTCTTAATTATGTTAGTGTCTTCACAAAATATTGAACTTCTAATGTACTTGACAAATAGAAAAGATATTCCTCTATATCACATCTATAATAATTAGATGCAATATAAATTAATATGTAAAGAATAACAATCAACGAAAATAAATTAGAAGATTTTACTTGAAACTTTGTTGTCCTGCATCATTAGTGCAGATCAGATTTTGTGTATCACCCTTTACTATTGTGCATATCAGATTTTCAATATCATTTCAAATATGTAAGCTGATTTGACTTGATTGCTATCACTAATATGCGATTTCAATTGTATTGTAATTTTAAGTCATCAAAACTTTGTGGTTACTCATTTTGCAGATGTGTTCAGTCAAGTTTGTTCATTACACATGACCATGGATTGGAGAAAGTCATGGTTATCCACAAAGAAGCATCAAACTGTTACATATTAGATCTGATATTTTGAAAACTTCTTACTATGCAACTTTCATTCTGTCACTTGATTCCTCATTATGTAAACAATGCACATGGTTCAGCTATCTGACTTATGAATGTTTTTTTCTATATTTCATGATTCATGTTTGACCTAGAAAAGATATTGGACATGAACTATGGTTTCTATTGGCTTTATAAGACTTTGAATGACCTAAGAAATTTTATGCTTTTGCGCTCATTTGATGGTTTAAATGGGGTGAAAAATATTGAAAAGTCATGCATGCATTTTGTCAAATTTAGAAATATGGACATATTAATATGTGTTAGAAAGTTTAATTTAAACTGTACTTTTCTTATGATGTTTTCTTAAAATATTAAAATATAAACATGTTTATATGTATGTTGGGATGTTTCATATTAAATTTGGTAGCATTTGAATCATGTTCGATGGATCAAGTAATTTTTAGGACACTTTCTTCATCATGCTCTAGATGCGATTTTTTACACATGCATTATGGTCAAAGGAGTTATTTTATATACCTTCTTTATTCTGACTTTTTCTTTAAAATCTAAATTTTGTTGTTCTTTGATCTTTCATTCGTTAGTTTTTTTTGGTTTCTATACAATGTTTAACTTTTAGTAAAGATAAGCAAGAAACGGATGACCTTTCTCAATCCAATATAGGGAGGTGTAATGAGCTTCAAATATTATTTCTATTTAAGCTTCTATTATTTAGCATTTTACTGTGGATCAAGCTCTAATCACGCTCTTTTACTTGGTCAATTTGTCATAGCATTTATATTGCAACAGCTTTTTTGTAAACTTTCATTGTGATAAACTCTCAATGGAAGGAGATCTACTCTTATTCCAGCTTTTAGGAATTAAATTGGAATGAAAGGTTATTTACTCTTCCATGAACTAGATGGAGATAAATTAAGACAACTAATAAATAGAGGTTGTATTTTAAAGTTATATTTTGATCTAAGTCTTCAGCCATGAGTGTTAACTTTAACTATCTTTTTCTATTTCCAGGGTGTAATGAAGGGGCATAAATTTAAGGGAATGCCATCATCCCACATCATTATTACATAGAAGTCTTGGTTCTACAGACAAAGGGATGCTTCAGAAAGGTAAGATGGAGTCATTTAGATTAGTATTCTTTCTTAATTGTATCAATGGTTGTTATGCTTTGGTTCTAATCCTTCTATCAAATCATGAGTAGTTATAATACGTAATGAAATTTACCCACAGTGCATCCAATATATTTCCACAATGTAGCTCTGGGAATGCAATTAACTAGAAGCCTGAAGCATATAAATAGTTGCACTTAATTGTTTTTATTGATACTAGCGGCAACACGGGCCATCTAAGGCATGACTTGGCCAATATTTTCACAATATATCTCACTTTATATGTATGTATCTTTTTCTCTTATGCATTATATTTGTTTGCATTTTTTTCTACATATGTTAGTACTGGTACCGATGTACATACGTAGTTTTCACTCAATCACCCCTAGAACTTTATGGGAAAATAGATTCAAAGGTTGTTTGTACTTTTCATACTTTTGCATCTACAACTCAAAATGTGTTCATGTGTACAAAGTCGGCCTACAAAATTGGGAAACTAAATGTGATTCAAACAATTTTTCATGTACAATAAATTGCACATTAATGAATTCTTTGATACGATAATGAATTCTTTCAAACTGCTCACTATTTTTGATATTGTACATTAATGAATTTTTTCAAATCCTTGCAGATTATCCATTTATGAATTTTTTCAATTATCTGATAATGCACATTAATGAATCCTTTCTTATTTTGATGCATTTCCTCATTCCCCATTCTCTATTTTTTTCCCTGCATGCTTTCTTGCTGGCATTTCATTTCCATTTTCTCTTTTCAAAATTTCCCTTTTCTTGAAAATAAAATTATGAAACAACCTCAAGTGAAATGGTTTCCAACTATGAGATTTTATAACATGTATTGTGTGCGAGACCATCAAAAGTTGTGCTCTTTCTCAACATATTTTCCCTCTTTCTTTTATTTAAAAATGTTTTGATATCTATCACCTAAGTATCGCTTTGTTTATCTTTTTATAATCCCCATTTGCCGATTCTGAACTAAGTTAACTTGATGCTAAATATGTGTGAAGGAATTGATTGGTAGCTCCTCTTTTCGCAGGGTAGTTCCATATATTACTTATAGTGGATTGGTATTGTGATTGACCCGTGTGAAGGATTTGATGAGTATATCTTCTCTCTTTTATTTCTAGATTTTTGCATTTTAGCAAATTTGTCTTTTTATTCTCGTGAGAAGGAATGCCGAGTTTGTCTCAAGGGTATTCTCTTAGTGCTTAATATTTTAGTTTTCGGACAGATCCAATGTTATCTTATTCTCGAAAGATCTTTATTGCAATGTATGGGAAACACTTGGAGAAGAATCCTTTCTCCTATTCTCAATCTTTCAATAAAATTGTTCTTTTCTTTGTAGTTATCTTTGTCAAAATGAAAGGTTACATTTTTGTGGTATTATTTAATTTTGCTTTCTTCGTTATCATTAAGAATGTAGAGATATACTTCTTTATGCCATTTCCTCCTAATGTCCAAAGAAATTGTGATTTTAAGGACACATTTAATATAGATAGATGATTTGTTTTTCTTTTATTTGTAATATAATTCCCTCGCTCTACGCTTTTTAAGGTGTTTTTATTACATGACCATTTTATTTGCATAACAATAAAATACAAAAAGTAGACAATATTTTATTTGCTTATGAATTTTTTACAATTTTCTTGTGCCAAGAATAAGAAGACCTCTGCAATGCTTAATGCACGGGTCATATTACTAGTTTGAGCACAAAAACTCTGTTCGCAGATAAATAACTATCAACAATTTACATCTTTCTTCCCTTTCTTCACCTCTTAACTCTGCTATAATTTTCGTAACCTTTTTTCTTCTTGACATGGTACTCATGTGAGTACCACAACACCAGCAACAATTTACACCGAAGATTTCACCCTGTGCCTCTAAACCCGTCCCCCATGTTATACCTGGCTCCTTTGAAGTTCTGTCCACTTCCATGATAGCCGTAAGTGACATGGTTTTGAGTGTTCTGCTGGAACTGCTGAGGCATTCGACCAGAGACAACATTTTGTGCAGTATTCTGGGCAACATTTGCTTGAGGAGCAGTAGAGAATTCTCAGCTTGATTAGGATGCACAGTAACATTTGCTGAAGCTTTTTCTTGAATTAATTCATCTTTGTACCGCTCAAGTCTGACTTCATGTAAGGGATCAAATCTGCTGCCAATAAGAGTTGTGATTCCATTCAGAATGGCTCCTAGTTGTTCTTGAGAAGAAACAACATCACCAATGCTCATTCAGGAGTCTATAAGTGCATTAAGGAGTCTATACTACATTATGAATCTTATATATATAATTGACTGTGCAGAGGGATTCCTCAAGCAGATGTACAACCGAATGAATTCAGATTCTGAGTCAAGAATACAATAGTTTCTCCTTCACGGAAGTACATGTGCATAGTGCCTCATTAAACAATGGTATTCATATATTACAATTACCTGTGCACCACTAATATAGAACTAGGTAGAATTAGAAGAAAAATAACGTCACGCTTATGGCTTACCATGGTTTTATGAAATACATTAATTAATAGATTGAAGAGAGCAAGAGGGACAAAGAGGTTTTGTGGTTCCCCCTTAGCTGCCTAGCTTGAAAGCATCTACAAAGAGGCCCAAACATATGCCTGCTTTCCAGTAGTTCATCATCACTAGAAAATTTTGCAACCTCCCAGTCCTCACAGTAGGTGGCTTTCTATATATTAGCATACCAATCCCCTCAATTGCAGCCACCACAACACCAGCAACCAGAACATCCCAATCACCTGTTTGCCCAAGAATAGTAGCTAGTGCATTTGCCGTGTAGAAACCCAAAAGTAGCAGGAATATTTTCATGGGGAAATTCTTTCTAGCTGAATTCAGCTTATCTAGAAGTTGTCTGCCACCGGCTGTTAGTATCCTACCCAATCGAGTGCCGCCAAAACTGGAACTGGAATCATTGAGGCTTTGTTGATCGCCATTACCCGACACTCCGCCTGTGTTCAAGGCAAAAGCTACTTTCCACCCAGCTGCCCTTCCCAGGAAACTGAAACAAGCCATTGAAAAACATTAAAACAATTGATATTGCATGGATGTAGAAATAAATAACTGTTAGTAAGGCTAGAAACACCCGAAAAGTTCAATCATTCAAAACATGCCATCAATTAGAATTGTGACATGCTTGTTTCTAGCAACTATTATCATGCAACAGAAAAGTCTTTTGTGGCAAAGAAAGGAAGGGAAAAAAATATAAACCTTAGGTCAAGCAAGGAGAAAAATTACACTGTAGTGGGAAGAATGCATAATATCCATTTTTGAGATTTTAAGATAAGATAGTTGTCAATATCAAAGAAGTATATACAATAATAACCAAAGCCTTTTTCCCACTTCCCTAAAAAACCTTTTTCCCACTAGATGAGGACAGCTACATTAATCAAATAACGTCGCGGTGTTATGTCAAAAACCAATTATTCATAGAGGCTATTTAAATCTAAATCCTTCTACATGGCTTTGCTCAGAGTTCTTTCTTAATCTTTGTCTACCTCTAGTTATTAAACTATCCTTGATTTGACAAACTCTTTTAACGGGGCTTCTATGATCTACTCCTCACATGATCAATTCTTATTGATCAAGGGACTATATGAAGCAAATAATGATATAACAAAAAAAATCATCTTGATTTTGGACCAAGTGAAAAAAGAAAATGTTAGAATAAGTTCAATTACCAGCTATGAGCAAAAGGCGAAGACTTCATGCCAATATTTTGAGTTAGTCTACTAAAACATGGCTCAGAACAACAGCTGTGGATTCTAGAAGTCGCAATGGCCATAAATGATTTTTTTGAGCTTTCATTCTCTGTAAATGATAATCTCCACCGCAGATTCATAGATCCCATTTGACAAGCCATGTATTCTAAACAGTAATCATTGACCAGTTGTACAAGTCTTCAGATTTGTTTATCGTGTTCTCAGGCTCCTAATCTGCAAAAGTTCAATTCAAAGTCTTAAAAAGTTAAAATGTACAGTTTCACAGGATGCATCATTCATTAAACTACAAATCAACATGACTAAAACTTCAAACGAGAAAATACTGGATGAATGTCATTGCATAATTCATAATATGGAGGGGGTTGTAATTGGCAGTCAACAACAATCAAAGCCATTTCTCACCAGATTGGATCGGCTACATGGATCAAATAACGTCATAGTGTCCTGTTATGCATTATATCCAAATACAGATAATTTAAATCTAAATATCTTAGTTTGACCTATAGTTTTCCTTAATCTATTGGCTGATTGGGTGGTCAAACTTCATAAATTTCATTCATGGCTATTATTAGACAAAGTAATTGCATGTGGAAAAATTCTTGGCAGATTTTTCTAATTACTATACATGTGTCACAATATGTTCATGGGACTTTATCCAATGCAGAGATACATCATTTTCTAATGGTATCATTAGATTCACTGGGACCCAAATGATCTAAAGATTCAAGCACGCCCACAAACTGCAAACAAATTATTCTAATAAAAACATTCCTCTAAAAAGTGAGTATGCAAATATCAAATTACAGTCTCAAGTAGAGTTTGAGCAAAAACACTATTATATTCCCTCTTCTGGTGAACTCAACAGTAGTTAGTTAGCATTACACTAATTCAATCATGGCTCTTCTTCAAAACTTTCCAATGTGCATATTCAAAGTGGTTGCAAATTACACGAGAAAATTATTCTATAGAATGCACAATCTATACATTAGCATTTTATTCTCTTTAATGGATTCCCTGGACTCTTCGCCATAGAAAATTATTGCATACATTACATTTACTTTCCATTCATTGTGGTGTTGTTTAATTCATGTAGCCAATCCCACCTTGGTGTTGCAGTACTGTAGAAGTTACTGATTCATGGAGTATTGTAGTAAAGTAAATGACTGGAACCAATAGAGATAACAAAAATGAAATCAATTCATTCAGAGTAATATAATTCATTTATCATCCAAATTTTCTTAAAAAAATTGCATCTTCTACAAAGCCATTTGGGAGAATTCACAAATGATAGAACTTTTAATAGAAAAACTAGTTTTGTTACGGAATTTATGGCTAGATATTATCATTCTAAGTATTGAAAACTCTAAATTTATGCCTAGGGAAGTCCACCACAGACTGTGTCTATAATCTAGATAACCTTATGAGAACAGTTTATTTACCAGATATAATGAGATGTTTTCACTTGTTTTTCAAAGCTCGAATGCGGAATATGAAGATAAGCCAAAAACAGCTAACCTACAAAAGCAGTTCCGGAGACACTGTCGGCTTTGCAAAGCAATTACAATTTACAAGCAAAATTGTTTGTTTGAAAACGTACTTATCATATAAGAACTTATAGAAACTGATGAATTGATAACTAAATGGGGGAATAAGTTGGAAGTGAATAGTTATAAGCATTGTGGAAGTATTCAGCAATTAAGTGAAAAAAATTAAAAATTTAAAAAAAAAACAGAAAATCAAATCCAGTTGGGGAAATTCAAAGCAGCAAGTAATTACATGCAATGATGCAGGTAAATTTATCTTTATAAGCATGGAATAAGAAAAGGGAGTGTGAGAGCGTTACCTTTATCTTGCTCAACAGAAGATGAATTGATGACAACCGGTGACCGGAAACGGAGAGAGGAAGAGGACCATAGCCTACAGAAAATGCAATGCAATCGCTTATGAATATCACAATTCGATTCGGATCAGCCCAATCTCATTCGAACCGTTTTGGTCGGGTCAGGTAAGTTTTAATTTTAGACAAAAAGGGCCTCACTTTCTTTCGAGTTGTGATAAATGAACATCACAATTCCAACCACCGTATCTCACACCGTATTTCACGCACATGCCGATCTCGTATCGCGTGTTGAGCTGACAAAAATAAATAAAAAAAGGGGGAGGTCGTATAAAAATACGATGTCGGTGGTGTCCGATAATCATTTCTGCTTTCTTTTTCATTATTCCCTGAAATTAAAAAGCATTTTTTAATTACAAAAAATGCTTGAAGTGTTCACCTAATATAATATTATAAATGGATAGATTTCAGACCAGGATACAGTCAACGGACTATTAATGAAAATAAATTATTCATAACCTGTTGAACTCATAATATTAAAATAGTTAAAAAAATTACAACTTTTAACTATTAGCCATTTTACAAGAAAAAATAACAACTTGATAAAATTAATATTAACAGACTTTTCTATTTTTTTTCCAAACCCACCTTAATTAGCTCTTTGAGCCGAATGAGTCCCTAGGATATTGCCACGTAACTATGACTAGTCTCGTGGTATGTGAGGCTCGATCGTGATATCGAGCCAGTATCTGCAAGCTTACGAGAGAAGCGGGAGTGCGTATGGTGTGAATATGATGAGGAAGGTGAGTAAGGAAGGAACCTACTCAACAATGGAAACATCTCAACCAGGATAACCCGACCCATAACCCTTTCCTCTTCCACTGTCTCTTCCCGGATCTTGTACAAAAACCCTTTCCAACAAAATCGAAAATCTCATCGAATACTCTTATGTTCCCGATGGCGCTAAAATTGAAGAAACTATGCCTCCACTACTAAGTCATATAATATCTTCAAGAGGAGAAGATCATTTACGGATTCTATCACTCGGTGATTTCTACAAAGCCGGCTGAGGTGAAAGAATATGTCGATCATCCCGATTGGATCGAGTGCGACAGAGCCACGCAGGGAGCGATAGACTTAGAGATTCCTCAAAGTCTTATAAATCATTGAGATCTCAAGGATTCACTTGCTTTGCATTTTGGAGCTGTCAGTTAATTCTCTCACTTCATGGGAGAAAGAGTATGCTGTTTATTGAATAGCTCTTCTTGATTGAGCTATCTTCGTTATGAAAAGCATTTGTAATTGGAGGCGCCCTCACTACTCTCCATGCTTTGGAAGTGTAGTCCTCACTATGTTTCCAAATTACAACGTTAGCCTCAAGAGCGACCTTACCCACTAGCGAAGGTTGAGTCCAGATCGCGGGCGATCAAGTTCGAGCTCATCGACCCTTTCTTCATCACCCAGGATAAACTCAGCCTTCAAAACCACTCAATTGATCTTCCCATTTCTGGATGTGCTTGACTCTCTGTTAGTTGTTACTAATAGAGAAGATGAAATACCCTCACCTGTTGAGATCCCGAGGAGGATTCCTCAAGAAGAACTAACCCAAATTGACTCATTCCCTTGAATGGATAACCAATTATGAGAAGCACCACCTTGATAAAAGGCCAATCCAGTCTCAAGATGTTGTTTTCAAAAGATCTCTTGATGGATCTGTCAAAACCATCTTCAAAAAGCGATAAGAAAGTTCAACTCATTACTCCTCCCATCTTCCAAACTATGATGATCACTCCTGTTCTTCTGGAGGATTGGTGTCCTATTCATCTTACCTCGAGAGAGACCCAATTTATCTTGACAAAATTGATGGTCATTTCATATGGGATGTAGATCCTAATATATGCGATCCAGGATGTAGCATTGGATGCACTATGATGATATTGATAGGAGATGATTCTTCCTAAAAGAAAGAAAAAAGGAGCTTGTAAGCCGCCTCCTCCTCCCGAGAAGAGATCGACCACGATGATGGTCCACTGGATTGGGATCCATGAGAAAAAGAGCCTCTTCCGTTCTATGAGAGCTCTTAGAATTCTCAAAGAAGAAGGACCTGCCTTCACAAAAGCCACACGATGATCCAACTCTTTTTTACGTCCCTTTGATTCTTGTAAACCTTCAACTTTGAAACTGTTGAACCAATACCTTGTTACATGTTTTCACAGGCTTCACCTTCAAACTATGAACAACATTTTCCTGCTCTTGAAAGGAAAATTGACCCCATTCAAGCAGTCTTCCAAACCTTTCATCCCGGCCTAATGAAGTCCAACTCGATGGAAAGAGTCGAAAAGGCTTAACTCAAGCGGATGAAGTTCTCAACGGTAATCTGAAAATCTTTGTTGCCTAAGAAGCATTTCAAAACCTTGACAAAAAGGTAGAAAAGATTGAAGAAAAAGTAGAAGAAAATGATGAGAACCTTAAACTCCTCTCGAAAGATCGAAGCATTACAACAGCTTGGATGCTAAAGTTTCTCAGCTGGATCATGACCTAAGAACGATGTTGAATGAAAGAACTTTTGGCAAAGATTTTGATTTCAAAGAAAGAGAAATCAGAAAGCTGCAAAGTCAAGTGCAAGAAATAGATGATTTCTTGAAAGCGATAGCCTTTGTAGAACCTAAACCACCTGAAGACTTTTTCTTCAATACTCCATCTTTTCCCACTTATTTCACTCAACCAGTCCGACCTTCGCCATTTTACCCTTCATTCACCTCACCACCTGACTATAACCGTTATATCCCATCAGCCTATAGACCAAAAGATACCCAAGCCACTACCTCAAAATCCAAAAACAAAACAGCTCGTTTGAGTATATCATCCTCTAACTCTCAAGAGGTTTCAGAAAATCCATTAAAAATCCAAAGAGAAGAACCTTCCAGTAAACCTTCTCAAGCTATGGTAGTCTCTTCTTTCCAAAGTGATGAATCTTCTCAAGAAGACTATCTGCCCAAACCAACCAAATTTCCAAGAGAGGTTGATCATGAAACCTCATCAGAAGAAGAAAGCTCTTCTCGTCTTGATGCGAGAATCCTCGAGTTCTCACAACCCAATCCATCCTATGTCTGAATCGAACTTGAACGATCCATGGATATTTACGGGTTATTTATGGTTGACCTAAAGAAGAAACCGTTTTATGATGAAGCTCTGAGGAGAAAAACAATTTTGCTAGAAAACCAACAATATCCGATGGTTTTACTCTTGATGACATACCTCGAGCCATTGGAGGAAAAGACTTCTTGATTTTGGTGCATGGCTTGATACACTGAAATGATGAAAAGCAGTCTTGATTCTTACAAAGTCATTGAAGAATTTTACGCGAGAATGGTGATACGTTAAAGAGAATGGTATCATAATCTTGGTCCATTCAAACAAGATGAATTTCCGCAGATTGACCAATCTTTGCCTCGATCCTTGGAGTTATTCACCAAGAATTTATTGGAGATATGGACATCTTTGTGGGGAAAAGCAGATAAGAATTTTTTGAGATGAAATCGCTCTCTTAAAGGTCGAGGATCTTGAAGGCATTATCAAAGGATGTCTCAGAGATTCTATCTTCTCAATGGATTTAATGATCCTAGTCTCAAAAATACATATGTCTCATCCTTTACCTCAAGAACTCCGACTGAGATTCATAAGATGGCGAATATTTCAGAAAGATATTAAAACAATGACTCTTGGTCAAATTCATCAAATGACACTTGAAGCACTTGACAAAAGTCGTGCGGATCCACATCAACATTTTTAGGATATTGGAATCGGAAGGCGTGTAGGAAGTCTTATCACGGAAATTAAATGCAAAGACAAGAATTGCAACTGTTCAACAAAAAAGAAGTCTCACAGTGATGAAATTCACCAGGTTTTCCAAATTTTCCAAAAAGGAAAAGAAAGAAAACTTTCAAGTTCTTCAAGAAGAAGAAGTTTAAGTGAAAGGAAACCAGAGATGTTTTATCTGTGGAAAGAAGGACATTTCTCTAAGGATTGTCCCAACAAGGCAGAGACAAAGCGCCAAGGCGATCAACTCCTTCTGACCATTAGAAGGAGATCTGGAATCATATATTAGAGCAAGCTCTGGCGATGAAAAAGCGCCTTTGTTTCTACAAAATTCCTCTTCAAGTGAGAATCTTTTCACTGAATCGATGATGAGTATTTCCCTGGTATACTCATTCAAAGAAATAAAATTCATTGTCTCCTCCTCCACAACCACGTGTTTGAGATCCATATCTTACCATCCAAGTTTTCTCACCTAAAAAGTCATAGCTTATATGGATACAGGTGCTCGTAGAAAACAATGATGAATCAAAGCATTCTACCTCGGATGCATGGGTGAAACATCTTTGCATTCTTTATGTGGTGATGGAAAAAATGTTTATAGTGATCGATTACCAAAGATAAAATAGGAATCGATTTTCCCTGAATGCATAATATGGACAAAAGTTATTGGCGTGGATCTTTCCCAACAAAGACATTCTCATTGGAATGGATGTTTACTCGGCTGACCAACAAGCAGATTCTTCCTCACAGAATCAAGTTGAAAAGAGAATTCAAGCCTTATTCGGATGTCACGAAATTATATTCTCTATCCGAGGTCCACTAAAGGATATGAAGAAATTAATCTAATCTGCTCAAGCTTTGTGCGACAGTCATGAAATTTGTTCATCCAAAGCCATTATGGACAAGTGAAGATTTCTTTGTCCAACTTCCTTTCAATCTCAATGAAGACATCAACCAAGAAAAACTACTCATCACGGAATGAGTCCATCGATCTGACACTACGTGAAGAATGCAACCAGCGATGAAGCAAGGATTGATAGAACCCACTAAATCCGAGGTGGGCTTGCGAGCATTTTATGTGGAGAAAAGATCCGAAAAAGTGAGAGAGGAAAAAGAGGTTAGTGATTGATTATAGACCTCTTAATCATTTTCTCAAAGATGACAAGTTTCAATTCCAAAAGCCTCTTCCTCGACATCTTCATCAAAGATGCTCGATCTACTCAAGTTTGTTGATATGAAGTCGATTTTGGCAATTAGGCGTTGAACCCTTGTGGGCCAAAGCGACCTTCTATATTCCAAATGCCCAGTACCAATGAAAAGTCTTACCATTTGGGCTTAAGGTCGCACCATCACTATTTCAAAAGGCCATGACTAGAATCTTTGAACCCATTCTGGATATAATCCTTGTCTATATTGATGATGTGCTACAATTTTCCAAAGATGAAGAATCCCATAAGCAGTTATTGGGCCAATTTTGCCAACTAGCCCAAGACCATGGAATAATGCTCTCTGAAAAGAAAAGTCAATTGGGCCAGACAGAAATTGATTTTTTGGGTATGCATTTTTCTCAAGGAAAATACCAGCCTCAACCTCACATTGTTGAAGAACTATTGAATTTTCCTGATGAAAATTTGACGATGAAGCAAATTCAGCAATTTCTTGGCATTGTCAACTACATTAGGGATTTTATTCCTAAAGTTGCCAAGTACACTAGTCAACTCTCTCAACTGCTGAAGAAAAATCCTCCTTCATGGGGTCTAAAGCAAGCCCACAGTCAAAGCTTTGAAGAAGATTGCCAAACACCACCAGACCTTGAAAATTCTAGCCATGGAAAAAGGATTTTCAATTGATGCCAGTGTCAAGTATTGAAGTGCGATTTTGATTGAAGAAATCAACAATGTCCCGACACTTTACTGCGGTCATGCCCGGTGGACAATTCAAAGAAGCTGAGATGCACTACCATACCACTTACAAAGAAGCCCGCTAACTGCCGTTAAATATGGCATTCAAAAAGTTTGATTATCATCTGCGGGGTTTTCATTTTGAAGTCGGATGGATAACTCCTCTTTCCCCGAGTCCTTGAATTCAAAACAAAATGCCTCCCGATCCTCGAGCCCCGAGACTCAAAGATTGGTTTCAAGATATGATTTTTCTAGTGAAACATATCAAAGGAAATCAAAACATCATCCACGATCTACTTTCCAGGACCAATGAAACTGTCCAAGTTATCACGAAACCCACATTTTCCTTTGATCTTTATGGTCAAACCATTACCAGCCATGTACGCAACAAAATGTTTCACCAAATGTTGACTCATCCTTCTCTCCTACCAAACTCGAAAGTATGCCCGAAACCACCTTTACCATTTCATGACGAGCCATATCTGCGCCCAAAGATTGTCCCTAAAAAATGCATGTTTTCCCGGATACTCCATTTCTTCTTCCTTTCTGATTAATCCAAACAAAGATTTCACGAGAAGACCATTTGTGGTACTTATGGTGTGCAAACATCTTGTATTGTATGCGGTTCTCATTCCCACGTGGCCATGTTCTTACATCTCACTTGATCCCATGAAACGTGACTCTTTCATATGGGATCGCATTAGAATGGTTTTCTCCATTAGAATGGTGGAGAGATCAATTAAAATCAGTTTTAGATGATACAAAGACCAGAAAATTAAGTCCTGAAGTAATTAAAAAGTTCAAATCTGTTTTTATGCTTCACAGGCCTTATGAGACAGATGAACGTCAACTCCTTTGGTCCAGAAATCATGCATATCTTTGGGAGACGCTTGATGATTATCCTTCTCTCATTCCAAGACTGCAGGAAGAATTAATGGATCATGTTTGTCTTGTTAATCGTCATGAGCAACAAGAGAAATCAGTTACTACTACTTGCATCAGCCATGGAGATCTTGCTAACCAGCCTCAATGGCAAACAGTAGATGGTCAAGATCTTGGTCAAAGTTCAAATCATGACGGGTATGCTTCCACTTGATCAACATTCTATTGGTTTTCAATTTTTTTTTGTTTCTCGCAGGTTCCCTCCACCAGAGGTAATCTATTCAAGACAGTGTCTGACAATGAATGTTGGCACTTATCCCAGCGGAGATTCGAACTTTAGTTCGTCATGTTATGGGAGACTAGCCTCAGTGCCGGCCCAAGGCCCAAGTAAGTAAGGCAAGGGCTTTGGCCCTCAAAATTTTTGATGTAAATGATCAAAATTCTCTGGTTTATAACAAACTAGTGTATTAACCCGTGCCACGCACGGGTGAGATTTGAAAATTACCAAGTCACTTAAAATGTATTTCAAAAAATAGAATAGCTAAAGATGTACTCCATATTTCAAATGATCTGATTTACGTGAAAAAATTAAAATTTTTATTTTAATTGAATAGAACATATTATTATTTCCAAAAATCGTAATAAAATCTTGTATCTTCAGTTCATTGGTGACATTATAAATGATATTGTGACTTGATATAATTAACTAAATTTTTTTTAGAAAAATGAAAAAAATAATAAAAAGGAAGGGAAAAAATAATCAAAAGGCTCTTGGCTAAGGAAGTTCTAAAAATAAAAAATAAAAATCTTGTAGATACCTAGTGAGAGAATATTTCTTACTAATGTCAAGTTGAACTAAATAGGAAGGGTTAGCCGGTTGAAAATTTATAACTTGAAAAAAAAATTAATAATAATAATAATAATAACTAAATTAATTAATAGCTAAGAATGGAAGCATTTATTGAGATCTGGTTTCTATGAAAAAATAATTGACCTATTCAATCATTAGAGGAAAATATCACATTTTCACATCTAATGATTTTCCAAATTTACATATAATCATCAGAGGAAAGTATTTCTTGATAATGATTTTCCAAATTTGCATATAATTGAAATCAATTGATGGATCAAATCAAAATAGGATCACAAATCTGATTTATTGGTGCATTTTAATTAGTAATTAATGAATCAATAAAAAATATAAATTAAAATAAAATAAAATAAAAGTTACATTTTGACAAAAATTGAAATGATGAGGTTTTGACACGTGGCATTAGTCCACATGACAAAACTCTATTTTATATAATATAGTTGATTTGTCTAGTTTAGATGATATAGCATAATGTATTTTACCTTGTGTTTGTGGGTTCAAATCCCACTCTGGCTGATTTTGTTGCATTTTTTTTAAGACTCTATTTAGAATTTTTTAGGTTTCTATTTAGAATTTGTTTTAGACCTTAGCAGATGTCATGCCAGCCCTGTTAGCCCCTTCTACTAGATCCAACTCCAGTTGATCAGGCTTTTCTAATTTTATGTGCCTAATATACCACTTCAGTCACAAATATATAAAACAAAATTTTAGATAAAATGGACCGACTGTCCAATTTAACTCATGATCGAATCGTGGGAATCATTTAGGAAGAGAAATGTTTGTTCGACAACAAAAAGTTGTCGAATACCGTATAAAATACGGTTTTTTGCTTATTTTAATATTTTTCTCTCTCTCCGACACGGCTCTCAACGACTGCTTTGTGTCTGTTTCGACTACGATATCGAATACGGTGTCGAGAATTGTGTTGTCGAAATAACACAACTCTTTAGGAAAACCCCGAGGATTTTGTCATGGAGCACTCCCTCTGTTTTTCATTCCCAACATCAAATAACCAAGCCAAAGCCAAATACGAAGCCTATATACAGGACTTCAGAATGTTGGGTTTAGATTTAATTATTATTTAGATTATTATTTAGATTATTTAGATTTTATACTTGCAAGCGTCTAAATAATCTAAAATTTGATATACATATCATTGAATTAATAATAACACATTATTCAATAGTTAGATTAATTCCTTTTAAAAAAAATAGTATTAAGTAGTGTAAGTGCCAAATACTTACCCCTAATATCAACATATTCCAACTCATTTAATATACACTCAATTATAAATCGACTTCATAAAATATAAAGATAATAGACTAACTTTGTTTCTGCTAAAAATAAAAATAAAAATAAGGATAATGAATGCACAAATAGCTGTACAATGAAATACAACCATAGAAACTTTATTTCTTATAGAATAAAATCAAAAAAGAAATTTATAAAAGATTAAAGAAGTAAAATCCAAACACGTCAGATAACAAATTAATTAATTTCTTTTTTGTTTATATAGGCCCATGTAAATCCTTGCAATTGTTATACTAATGCTTAACTGTCTCTTTTGTTGTACATGCATGACAGGTTGGTTAAACCATTAAATTTCCTTAAAAAATAAAATAATTAAAAATCTAATACATATATGAAAATATCTCAAAATGATTTTGTATATAGAAAGTTAGATAATGAATTTGGATTTGCACATGAGATTAAATGTATTTGTGGTGTTTTTTTAATATTTATACAGCAATAATCTGTTATGTGAAACTCTGGTAATGAAGGTGATGATCTATCAAAATTAATTTTATAACTTTTTCATTGAAAAATACCAAAAGGAAACAAAAAATGTGAGAACAACACAAATATTTTGTATTATAGCATTAAATTACCTAAGTTTTATTTGTCTATATTAACATCACATGTCTAACAAGAAATACATCATTGCCTAGCTTCCTTGCTAGCTCTCTTTTCTCTTGGTATTAATTTGATTGGAATGGAGGGTAAGATGGCCAGAGAAAAACAAAAGTGAGAGGGTATGATGATTGAGAATGAAAAAAGATCTTTATATTACTTTCACAGAGTTAAAATCTTGCATTCACAAGAAGGCCTATGAGTTACCAACACTCTGTGAAGGTAAAGTCGATATTCTGATGTTTTCTCCAACAGAAAAACCCATTTGTTATAGAGAACCTTCTTTCTAGTCGATGAAAATGACTACTTTGAATGAAGAAAACCCTTTAGAAGGTAGAATTGATAAGCTTTTGGAGGAAGAAAAGAGATCGGAGATCGAAGAACCAATCGAAAAAAATGATGCACTTTTCAGATCAAATGTGTGCTGAGAAAGCATGACATGGAGAACTAGGTGGGACTTTGGAGACAAGGAATAATTGGGCTAGTTGGACAAGATGCCAGCGCGTGAGTTCTATTCCTATGGGACTTGTTGTGGATCAACACTTTTGAAATGTGAGATCAAATCATTTACCCTTGTCAAGTACATCATCATTAGTGGATCTTTCGCTTCGCAGTCACCCTTGATTTGTGAGACAGTGAGCTGTGATTCGTTGCATAAACATACTTCATTTGCCTTAAGTTCCACAAAAGATGCCTCCATTCTTTTAGCTTGATCATATCTAAGATTTTGAACTTTGGCCTCCCACCAGTCACAAATATTCCTTGTCTCCAAAATTCCACACCTAGTTCTTTCTCTCGTGCTTTCTCAACATACAATTGATCCACAAGTGCATCTTTTTTTTTTTTCTGGGTATTGAGTTCTTCAATCCCCAATCTCTTTTGTTCCTCCACAAGCTTATCAATGCTACCTTCTAAAGGGTTTTCTTCATTCAAACTAGTCCTCTTCAACTATTAGAGTGAAGGTTCCCAAAAACAAAAATTGTTCCCTTGTCAGAGAAAACATAAGAATATATATCAACTTTAGCTCCACAAAGTGTTGTCAATTCATAGGCATTCTTGTGAATGCTAGATTTTCACTTTGTGAAAAGTAATATAAAGATCTTTTTCATTCTCAATCTTCTTAGTCTCTTGCTTTTGTTTTCCTCTGGTCATCTACCCTCCATTTTAATCAAAAAAAAAATACCAAGAAAGAGAGAGCAAGGAAGTTATGTAGCGATGTATTTCTTGTTTGGCTTGTGATGTTAACATAGACAAAGAAAACTTGGATGATTCAATGATGTAATACATAAAGTAATTCAAGATGTTCATGTTGTTCTTACAATTTTTTGCTGCCTTTTATATTTTCAATGAAAAAATGATAGTATTAAATTTGATTCACTATATAAATCGTCGCATTAATTATCAGAGTTTCGCATATCAGATCATTGTTGTAAAAATAGAAAAAAAAAATAGCACAATTACATTTAATAATTGTTATGAATTTTAGTTTTTAAAAAAGTTTCTAAATATTTAAAAGAATATTTGGTTCGAAATATTAATATGAGAAAAAAGTAACCAATCACTCAATTTCTATCCCGTTAGCACACCTTTTCTACCTCTTGAGCATCGTGCACCCCAAATCCCCAATAAATAATAAGGATCATCGATCCATCATCCAATTGGTGTGCGAGAGAGAGAGATGGAGGATGTGGAGAAGGTGAAGGCGGAGGCACTGCAAATGATGGGTGTGTTTCACGTGCTACCTAGGCTCGTAGTTTTCGATCTCGATTATACTCTCTGGCCTTTCTACTGGTACGTACTACACATACATCTCTTCTCTTCCGTAATTCCATTCATCCTTTCTATTTCTTTAATTTCTACACCTACCTTGTCCTTTCTCCTTGTTGAATTTGAAAAGCAAGCTAGCGTTTTGATAATTCTATCTAGCGTGTGTGTGATGATGTGATGTGATGTGATGTGATGCAACTTGAATTTCAGTGAGTGCCGCTCCAAGCACGACACGCCTTATTTGTTTCCTCATTCCAAAGGCATCCTGAATGCACTCAAACATGGGGGAATTGATGTTGCCATTGCTTCCAAATCACCAACTCCTCACATTGCAACAACATATCTTGACAAACTCAGTATCAGGTCAATGTTTGTCGCCGAGGTATATATGTCACATTGTCACTCAATCACACTCTTATCAGATTTCTATGTTAGACCAAGTTTAATTCCTCTTGTTGATTGTTCAGGAAATATTTTACAGCTGGACAAACAAAACAGATCATTTTCAGAGAATTCATTCAAAGACCGAAGTCCCCTTTAAGTCTATGCTCTTTTTTGACGATGATAACAATAACATCCAAGGGGTAATAACAATTAACAAAGCGTGCCTCTGTCTTTTTTTTCCTCTCTCAATGAAGTTCTTCAATTTTTATTTTTTTTTGTAAATGGTAGTTTCGATATTTTCAACTGAGTCCTTAATTGGATCATACATAAATAATAGAATTGCGAATTTGCTCTTCTTCTTTGGGTGGAAGAGTGATTACCAATTTGTCATATACATGTAACATGATTTGTTGTGGCAATAGCAGGTTTCAAAATTGGGAGTGACGAGTATTTTGGTTAGAAATGGTGTAACTCTTGGAGCATTTAAAGAAGGCCTTACAAGATTTTCTCAAAACTGGGATGCATCAAATAACAAGCAGAAAAGGCGTAAGTAATGTTCTCAGAAGGCAGATTCTTCCAACAAGGATGCATGGGATTGGATGTCCAAATGAAATTTCTCTCTGTGTATTTATTTATTCAGAACCCCATCCATCATATTGATGATTTGAAATATATCAGTGTGTATTATTCCCAACTCCCAAGAGGAAAATGAATGTATACCTTGGAGCATTTTTGGTATGAATTGAATGAAAAATCCCAAAATGCTAGAAAAGCAAGCGCTCACAGTCTTATGAGAAGCCAGGCATATGATTGTATAAAACTTAAATATTTAAGCGAAGTTCGGTGTATTTAGATTTCAACCGAGTACTCAAGTTCTACCGTGAACAAGTGTCATGGGTAGTACCACGGTGCACAACAAATTTTTACCATTAGATCAAGTAGCCTACCAAATGTTACCATGACCCATCCACACTGTATCACACACACTCTCATTTCTCCCTCTCCTTTCTTCGTCACACTGTCCCTTAACTCAGCTCCATCGCCACTGTTCGACGGCTAGCCATGGAGCTGCAATAGAGATCTTTATTTTGTTTGCAACAGATCTGTTTCATATGAAAAAATCGTAGCCCCTCATCTTTGCCTGAGGCCATTGGAGTCCTCCCCTCCTCCATGAGTCCCGTGGTGGTAGAGGAACAGAGCGAACAAGGAATTAGTGCGAAGGCGAGAAGACGTTTCGGATCTGAATCGACAAATCTTGCAATGAATTCGAAGCACCGAGATTGATCCTCCAAAGATAAAAATCCTAGAGGTTGCTCCTCGGCTACGCTTCCATGCTCCTTCATCATCACCTTCTTCTTGGGATTCGGCTACCTCATTGGCTGATACACACATAATTTCCCCCTTCTATTTCCCATTCTTTTGTTACAACTCAATTGTCCCCCCCCCTTTTTTACCGTTTGTGTTCGTTTGTTTTATGTAGTCATGTTTATTACATGAGTGGAGACGCATGGAAGGAAGGTGGCATCGATGCCACTGGTGAGGGTTGATTCAACTTTTTTTTTCCTTCTCTTCTTTCTCTTCTGATTCTTAATTTTTTTTTTTACTGAAGAATAAATGAAGCCGTAAACTCTATTGTTTTATTTTCGTCGGGGATGTGAGGGTGGGATGAAGTTCCAAGATAAGGTTTTTGCCACCATTTTGAGATGCTGTATTGGTTGAAAGGGGGAAGAAGGGGTGGAGAGAGGGGGAGAAGAAAGAGGAGCGACAGTGGAGGCAGAGGGAGAAAAAGAGAAAGGGGGAGAAAGATGATACGGTGCAGCTAGTCTATGCTAAAGATGTAAGGAATAAGTTAATCCAATGGTAAAATTTCATTGTGCACCATGGTACTACCCATGACACTTATTCACGGTAGAACTTGCCTTCAACCGAGTACTCAAGTTCTACGCTAATTTGGTTGATTAAGAAACAGTGTGAAGTCCACAAATAAATAAATGTCTCATTTTCCTGTCATATTCTATGTTTTCCACCAATGATAATTTATCACATAATAAAATAAAATTATAACTTATTAACACATATCCATATCCCCGATTTTTTATTGATGAGAGACGGCGAGAGTAGATGTTTGTTCATCTCTTTCTTAATTCCTATCTTTCTCTCCATCAAGTATTTTTTTAATTTTATTATTAACTTTCCAATTTTACAACATGAATGAATAATTACTCGAGCTACTATTCTATAATCTACAAGGATATCATCCTATCTTCCTGTTGATTGGATCGGGATTCAATGGGGTCGCGCAATAATCACGCATTCAGATAGTCATATGAGCACAACTGTACGATCTTGATTAGATGACTCATATTCTAACTTTGAAAAATAAATCCAAAACACACCGTTGGAATGTGGACCATCTGATTATCATCGGACAGTCTAGATCTACAACAGTGTGATTGTGTGAACTCGGGTAATCCATTTCCTTGTTGATCCTATCCGAACAACAACTCTTATTTTTTGATTGATTAGTGGCAATTCTATATCAGAACCAATGTTTTGAAAATCGAACTGGTAAAGATACATGTTCACGGCAAGGTATTAAAAACTGGACCGGACCGGCCGGTTGAACCGGTTGAACCGGGAACCGGGCCATGGTCCGGTCCGATCCACCCCATAAAACCGGTTGGCAGAGAACCGGGCGGGTCTGTTGATGAACCTAAAAAACCGATCGGCCGGTCAAAACCGGCCAAAACCGGGTTTTTGGCCGACCGCTGGCTTCACAAAAAGTTTTTTTTATAAATTAAGGGCACATTTTATATTTTAACTGTTTTTCTCGCTATTTTGCTTCTCAAACTCGACTACCTGCCCCATTTTTCATATTTTGTGTTATTGAACGTAATAGTTATGTCATATTTGAGATGGATGAATGTGTAATTTTTTGTTATATGTCGACTTATTAAGAAAATATTAAGTGAAGTATAATGTTTATGGTATAAAGTTATGAAAATCACTTTATTTTTTGTTTATTATTTATTTATATATTGTATTAAATATTTTTTTAATAATATTTAATCGAACCCGGTTCGACCCCCGGTCCAACCCCGGTCCAACCCAAAAACCCTGAACCCAGGCCCTCTCCGGTTCAATGTTCGGTCCGGTTTTTAATACCTTGGTTCACGGTTTAATAGTTTGTCCGTAGTTAAACTGTGGTCGAACCGGAGATAAATAAATAATTTTTTTTAAAATATTATAAAATTTATTGAATAATACATCAATATAAATATTAATAAAATATGATAAAAAAATTATAAATGAACATAAATTGATCATATTATATATTTTAAAACATAAAAAATAAATAATAAAATGCTAAACAATACATATTTTTTATTTAAAAATAAAAAAATAGGAAATAACCGGTTCAACATGTTTTTTATTACCGGTTTTTGAACTGTTTTGTATTAGTTTGACCGATTTCTAGTGGGTTCTCACCGGCCCTTTGCTTTATCGATTTTGTCGGTTGTATGTACCGAACACATACCGATTTTCGGTTCAACCGGTAGAACCAGCGTACGGGTTTGGTCCGGTTTTCAGGGATTCGGAACAATACGTAAGGAAATAAAATAGTCAGATTCACGTGAGAAAGAAGACAAAACATGCAATCATAATCACAAACAAGAATATCATCACGGAGAAGAAGAGTATTCCAACTGCCACTGTGATCGATTGGAGAACGTTGGAGATGGAGAAGTCCCAAAACAGTGAAGAGAAGGAAGAATTCAAGCTCTCTGCGTCTGGGGATGCTTCTATTTGTGGCTACGATTCCCTTCACCGTCTTCTCAAGGAAAATCTCAAACCCCATCACTTCCAGGTCAGTACTCTCGATCGAATTATTTTTATGCTCTAAAGTTAAACCCTTTAAGGCTTCACCTCACTCATTGATGCTATATTCGTATCAATAGCAAAGTTTGTATTGGACTTCTTTTCTATTCATACATGTCATGGATGGGTTTGTGGGTTTTGCTTTCAATGTACAATTTTTAAGGGATCTGTTGACATGCTGAATTGATCTTCTTTATTACTTTCAAGGGCTCCTTTGACTTTCCTGGATCCTATTAGCATGTGTAAATTTTGCTAGTAACGTGAAGTTTTGTGACTCTCTCGAAAATGATATTCAGAAACTTGGATAGTATCCTCAGTAAGATATATAGATAGATATAAAAGCATGATTTTTACATGGAGAAGATGGATTTGAATCTGTTTGTTTCCCTGCCACTAATTGCCTCTTGTATCCAAAGTCACTGTAAAAAGGAATTAAAACTTTTTAACAAGTTTTTAAATATTTAGCTTGGGATTTTCCATTTGCAAATAATTCTTGCACAATACTTTTATTAGCTATAAATTTGTAGTAGTTGTATGTTTGCAGCATCATCTGATCTAAACAATTGGGTGGTTTCATCTTTCTTTGAAAAATTAACTTCCTGGATAGACATGTTCTTGTTTTTCAATATTATTTAAGCTTCATAGAAAGTGGATCATATTATCTTCCTTCTAAAATTGGTTTGATGCATTGGTGCTTGCATCAAGCACATATTAGGTTGGCATCTCTTTGATGGCTTACTTTGTGAGTACTGTGTTGCAGGAAGTCAACCGTTTACTTACCGGGCTTAATTGTGGAAAAGCACTTGAAACAATTGCTCTCTCAGAATCTGCTAAAGCTCTCTCTGTCGAACATGGTTTTGACCTCCAGGTATGAATACAGTCCATTTTCCCCCATAAGATTCAGTTTTTTCCTCACAAGATGGAAGTATCGTTGGATTAATTTGCTTGTACTACTTCCTTAGAATGATGCAGTATATGGTGGATTTCTTTCTTTGTGTTCATGATACATAAATTCTGAAAAATATGTTTCTGAAACAATTATTTAAATACCTCAAAAATATCTATCTTCTGCTTGTTAGGTTATGGATTTTATGTTTTCTTCTTTTCAAATATTGCATATAATCTCTGTGAAATGACCCTGCAATTTGCATTTCGGAGCTTCCATGACATGCATATGTGAGAAAGAAATCGGTTTCTCAGTCTTTTTACATATTATGATGAACATTAAACATTTACAAAGTAATTTGCACCTTTCTTAATGTGTTTCCAGCAATGTTTAAAAGGAAGTGAAATCACTTGGTTTATGCTAGATGAATTGTATTTATGTATATTCACACCAATTCCAAACTCTCTGGCTTGGGTGTGCTTGGCAGGAGCAAAAAATGGCAGGAATGATTATAAGTAAGGATGGCATACCTTATAGCAAAATGTCAAAAGCACTTTCACTTTCTCATTTCTCTTATTTTCATTCCTGCCTAGCTAGGGGAACAGTAATCTTTCTTTTCTTGTCTGACTGTTGTCTGTCAAATTATTGTTGGATTCTATTAGCTCTTATTTGTCAAATGAGATGGCACCACGGCTTCTTTCTTCATCATTCAAACTTATCAGTTTTTCTGCTATAAATTCTGGTTGGTCTGATCTTAAGTTGATTCCTTTCAGGCTTTCTGCTTTCACGCTGGCAAAGAACTATTAAGGGAACCTCGAGTTGTGAGGGTTGGTTTGATTCAGAACTCTATTGCCCTCCCAACAACTGCTCACTTTGTGGGCCAAAAAAAGGCTATCTTTAATAAACTGAAGCCAATTATTGATGCTGCTGGTTCTTCAGGGGTCAACATATTATGCTTGCAAGTAGGTTGCATGAGTATGAGCCTTGGTCAATTGATTTTATATTTCTATCAGAAAATTTGTAGTGTTTTTACATAATTCCATTGCAGGAAGCATGGATGATGCCATTTGCCTTTTGTACACGGGAGAAGAGGTGGTGCGAATTTGCAGAACCTGTTGATGGGGAATCAACGAAATTTTTGCAAAGCTTTGCGCTGAAGTATAACATGGTGATTATAAGCCCAATTCTTGAGAGGGATATAAACCATGGAGAGGTTATTTGGAACACTGCCGTTGTAATCGGAAATCACGGCAATATAATTGGAAAACACAGGAAGGTAAATTGCCTAAACTTTCTACTTCTACTTCCAATGCAAAAGCCTCTCTTTCAGCTATTTCATGAACACAAAACTTTTGGCAGAACCATATACCAAGAGTTGGGGACTTCAACGAGAGCACATATTATATGGAAGGAAATACTGGCCATCCTGTTTTTGAAACAGCATTTGGAAAGATTGCCATTAATATATGTTATGGTAGGCACCATCCTTTAAATTGGTTAGCCTTTGGCTTGAATGGTGCGGAGGTTGTTTTCAACCCTTCTGCCACTGTTGGTGAACTCAGCGAACCAATGTGGCCAATAGAGGTTAGTTGTTTTATATTGATGGAAGACATGTTAGGCTCTTTTCTACTAGTTCTTGTTTCTGGTGCTTGGATTGATTATGGGTGTTTCTTAGGGAGTTATTATTTGATGCTAATACCTATAGGTTGATATTTAGCATGAAATTAGTTCATAAATGACTTAATAATATAAGAGAGTTGCCATAAACTTAGATGCAAAAATAGTCAGGTCTTACACCTGTAGAACATCTGCAGAATCATATATGGCTTAAAAGTGTTATTGTTTTTCAGGCACGTAATGCTGCAATAGCAAATAGTTACTTTGTTGCTTCAATCAACCGTGTCGGGACTGAGACATTCCCAAATCCATTTACTTCCGGTGATGGAAAGGCAGCACATGCAGATTTTGGGCATTTTTATGGATCGAGTTATATTTCAGCACCAGATGCATCATGCACGCCATCTCTATCGCGTAACAAGGATGGCTTATTGATAACAGACATGGATCTCAACTTATGTAGGCAGTTGAAAGACAAGTGGGGTTTCAGAATGACTGCACGATACGAGTTGTATGCAGAGACACTTGCTCACTATGTGAAACCAGACTTTGAGCCCCAAGTCATCAGTGACCCCTTATTGCATAAGAGGTCCTCATAACCTATGGATTCTTTTGCATTAGTTTTTTGAGTGATGTGCCATGCAATACCTATTAAGGTGGACCACGATAGAAGCTGCCGTAAAAAACAAATATCGAAAGTAGCATTTCATTGTTCATCCTTATGGTGTATATTGTTGAAAAAGTGTACTTCAAATTCCATTATTGCTGCCATTACTACAATTGTTGCTTACAAACATTGTTAGCTACCATCCTTGAACCACAACGGTAATGCGTTTTGCACTTTTCTCACGTCAATGGAGATGTATATTTCATTGTATGCTTGCGTTTCAATTTCTATTACAGTTAAGTGCAAGACAAATTCTAGAGTGGACCACCTATCATGGTACACAAAGACTAATACTTGAAAAATCGTCCGAAACTGCCGCCCCCCAAAAGCAAAAGTTCACGGTCCTTAAGGCTAAGATGGTGACCTGATAAGTATGGTTTCGACAAAAATAAAGAGAAATAAATATGAAAGTGTCTTAAAACTCAATTTATATATATATATATATATATATATATATATATATATATATATATATATTTGTCAAACTGACATCGATCGGGTCACCTTTTCAGTTGTGAGGATGAGGTGGACCGTAGGCTTTTGCTTCCAGAGGGCGATGTCAATCGCCATTAGATTTCGGACGATTTTTCAAGTTTTGGTCCACATGGATCACTTATCAAAGTGGTCTACCCTAAAACTCACCTGTAAGGCAAAAACTCGTTAATCTTTTTCAGAAGGGTGTATGTTTACTTTAAATGGATGCTAAATAACACATTTTTGTTTTCTTTTCCTTTAGGAAAGTGATATTTAAGAGATGCACCAAAGACTACTAGCGAGGGCACCAGTACAATTACAATACTAGGGTGGCCAATAGAGACCCAAATAACACAATTAATCATGTTAAAAGTTGCTCTTATTTGGCTCATTTGAAAATTTTACTCCATCCGTCCCTTAATATAGGACCCGTTTGTAAATTTTACGTCCCTTAAGAAAGTAGTTATCAATATTAAATTTGTATAAGTTGTGTAATATTTTTTCCAAATTACCCTTACAATTAATGATTAGGAGAGAGAGATGATTTGTGTGTCTTTTAATTTTCTCTATTAATTGAGGAGTAATTTTGTAAAAAAATAAAATAAAAATTAATGCACCTTGATATGTACAAAGGGTCTTATATTATGGGACTAATTTTTTTTACAAGAGGGTCCTATATTAAGGGAATGAGAGAGTATTTATAATAAATATAATTCATATTATTTAGTAATATAATACAAATATTAATATAATAAAAACTAATTCAATTAGAAATGTAATTTTACATTTGAATTCTTTATTCACATTGAAACTAAAATGCAATTTTAACCTGGAAAATAAAATGTAATTCCAATTGAAGTATAACTTAAACTGAAATAAAATTACAATTAAAATTTTAAAATGAATTTCCAATTTGATGATCTAAATGAAATTACGTATAATAATTTTTACAAACATAATTGCATAAGTGTGTAACGAAAATTTGATGTTATGTTGAAAAAACCTTTGGAACAAAAGACTTGATTTTCAGGCACAATTATAATACTCTATCTTTTACTTAATATAGGATCTCCTTTGACCATTTTACGTCCCTTAAAATAATGAGTTTTGTTAGTTATTAACATTAAATTTATGCAAAATGTGTGCTATTTTTTTCTAAGTTGCCATTCTCATCTTCCAAGACTATTAAGAGAGAGAGAATTAATACACTTTGGTATAAGGGGTAGTTTTGTAAAAAAATAATTAATATATCTTAATATTTAAAAAATATCTTATATTAAGAGATAATTTTTTTTTATAAAAAAGAATATTTTATCCAGAGACGGAAGGAGTATTATTTTCAATTAATACGACGTAGTGCAATTCAGCCCAATTTATTATTCAATAAAATATTATTTTAGTCCCGCTGATGCGCTCCAGCGGTTGGGAGACGCAGGGACAACGTGAGGTGCGCGGGTTCGATACCTGCAGTGCACCATCCCTTTTCCCTTTCCCCCTATGTAATATGCCCAATAGTATGGCCCTTGTTCAACCAAAAAAAAAAAATATTATTTTAACGCCATTTGTTACCCAAAAAGGTTTACTACATCAAACGCATGAAAAAAATATTTAACAAGGACAATTTCATCCTTATCCCCTTATTCCTCAAAAATCTTTTCAGCCTTGAGTGTCCATCCCAAAATTTTTGACAGTGCACATCACAGCCTCATGTTTCACAACTCATTGTTCCATTCCATTACAGCATTCAGCAACACAAGCACACATCATAACACAGCGTAACATATTCCCAAATTTCTTTCTCCTTCTTTCTCACCCTCAAACACTTACACACACACCAACAACTCTCACAATCCTTTCTCACCCACCACACCACATGGCTTCCATATCAACTGCCTCTGCTCCCAACCTCCCCTTCCCAAAGCAAAAGCTCTCCGTTACTTTCCCTCTCAAAAGACCCTCACTTCTTCACTTCCCTTCCCAACCCCTCTGCTGCTGCCTCAACTCCGTCTCCGACAACAACCACAACAATACCGACAACAACAACGACGACGACACCGCCGCCAACCGTCGATGGGATTCGCTGCTCCGCGACTTCGTCACTGGCGCCATCAAGCAATTCGATTCGTACATGAACGCGCTCAGGAACGGTCCTTCCGCGGCTGAAGAGCGTGGTGATGTTAACGATGAAGAATGGGATTGGAATCGGTGGCGCCAGCATTTCGACGAGGTCGACGACCAGGAGCGCCTCATCACCATCCTCAAGGTGCGTCCGCTACATGCTTGTGATTTCGGTTTGTTGTTTCTGATGATGCAAATGAATTTTGATTTGTGGTGGTGGTGGTGCTTATCGTGAACCGATGTTGTTAATGTAGAACGTGGTAGTTTTTTTTTTAATTATTATTTTGGTGCAAAAAAATCTTTTTCTTGAAAGATTTGATTTCTTTTAATTCATTAAGTATTTATATTAATAATTTAAATCAATTGCTGATCTTTTGGTTTGGTAACAATTATTTGCTGATATGATTTTGTGCTCAACAGTCTCAGTTACGTCATGCTGTATATGTGGAGGATTATGAAGATGCTGCTAGGCTTAAGGTGGCCATTGCAGTTGCAGCTAACAATGACAGTGTTGGAAGAGTGATGTCTCATCTCAAAGTAGGAATTTTGATTTACATGATGCTTTTCTGCTAAATGAATGCTGTTTTTACTTTTTTCACAATCCTGTGTACATTTTAAATAAATGTGTATATTTTCTAATCTTGCAGAGAGCCATAGAAGAAGAGCGGTATGGTGATGCAGCTTTTTTAAGAGATAAAGCTGGTGCTGGACTTGTGAGTTCTTATAGATTTTGTTTAATAACAACTCGTGTGAATATCTTTGCATTGTGGTGGAAATAGAATGTCAGATGCAATGTCAAAGGGTGGCCGTAGTAATACTTGTTTGTAGGTGCTTAAATTGTCGTTACTTAGGTTGAAAATTTGTTTCTGCCATCACGACGAGACTTTCCTTCCTACTTTATTCGTTGTTAGGGGTTGTTGTAGATTAAATTATTAGTAGAGCTTACAATCAGCTGTGGAATTTAATGACAGTCAATATTACGAGATTGCAAATGTTTGGTTTGCTTATAATCATGATTTTAAATTTTAGGATGCATTTCTTTTATCACTTTCAAATATGTTTCTAATGCATTTACATATATATTGGTGGATGTGGATTGCATCCTTTATTTACTTTTATATAGATTAATGCCTTGATGTGACATTTTAGTGTTGTAACTTGTATGCTAAGCCAATAATTTGCACTGTTTGTAACATCTGATTTTGATTTGTAATGTTGTTATGTCTCTTAAATTCATCCATAGAATTCTTTAAAGTTACACCTATATTGGCTCTTACAGGTGGGCTGGTGGGCTGGTATTTCAAAGGACGTTAAGGATCCACATGGTCTAATTATTCGCATAACTCCAGAGCATGGAAGATATGTGGCAAGGAGTTATAGTCCTAGGTAATTTATTTATCTTGATGATAAAAAGCATGTTAGGAAATTTACTTCTTTCTTGAAAGGAAAAACTTATTTTTGGTAAAGGTGTTGTGCCGCCACTTCAGCACTAAACCATTGAGGAACGGATTACGTGAATATGTCTAAAATATTTGGGTTAGAGTTCCACTACTAGTGAGTTTTTTTTTTTTTTACATCGTCAGTTGTTTCAAGTTATTGCCAACCTCAACCTGAAATTATAAGCTAGGAAATGCGGGACCTTTTTTTTGGGCAGAGGGGGGTGTTCGGGAATAATCTAACCTATTTTTGTGTTTTTTTTCCTGTTAGAGTAGCTAGTTACTCGAACATGTGTCTCGGCTTGTATTTCTGTTAGGTCTCTAAACTGACAGCTGTCAGTTTAGGTATTGTTGGAACATTCAGAGTTACTCTTATTGTACATATACATTGTAATAGATTCAGATCTCTATATAATTTAGAATATGGTTACAAATTCAAAGCTTTAGAATATTCATTTTATCTCATATCTTCTATCATAATTTTCACACGTTCTATCCAATTCTTTCAGTTTCTCTTTGGTCATTGAAATTTAGCACCTTCTGTTAGTTTTAGCCCCATAGCTTTATGTGGGTTTAAGCTCATGGAAACATGGTCAAAATTATAAATACTTGTTGCAATAGATAAACTCAAATAAGTCCATCCAAGGGGGCCTTAGCATATATGCTGACACAGTTGTAACATTAATTTCTTTGTGTATAAATAGGATGAGAGAGAGGAACTAGTTACTAGTTAGATTTGTGCCGTTGTGCTCGTACATGTACAAGACGGGGTGTAGTGGCAAAACCTTAGTGATATTAAGGTGATGTAATCAATCAGCTATGCATGTTTGGTCTAATTCATAGAAGACAAGATATTTGAATAGATTATCATTTTGCTGGGGAGAATATTGAGAGAACCTTATTTCTACTTTCTATGTTTAACAAACAAATAGGAACAAATTTGTTTGCAAGGATTTAGCTTGTGTCGGGACTGGTTTCTTATGTAACAAGATGTGTATGATTGATAACTATACTCCACCTTAAGGGGAGTGTTTAAGATAATGGGCTGAGCTCATGTGCATGTACACTTGTGATTGTATTTTCTGTCATTTCCTCTCTCTGTGTGTGTGTGTGTTCTCAGAGGATAGTATTACAATGACTTGAAATGAAACATGGTTCTTTACCACCATGTTGGCACAACATTTTATGCATGATAGTAACAGAATAACTAGATACAATACAGGGCTGATCTTGATGTAAATAAGTGGTTAGCACATGTACTTAAACAGAGAAGATACTATAGAAAGGATTGCTTGGAAGTAATATGATGATTATTAAGTTTGTTGAATGACATAAGTGTGACAGGTAGTTTGCTTTGACTTCAATTCCCCCTTTTTCAAATTGTGCCTGTTTAGTCATGATGGGCTAATTTATAGTCTAGTTTGTCTTTGTGTTTCTTTGCTAATCTTGGCTTTGACTTTCTTGTAAAAACTTTGCTGGTATTGATTTTAAATTGCTATAATAATCTGTAGTTATAACCTTTGACCAATTTGATGAACTAGCAGTTTATTGTCATGTTATCTTCAACACCATTATGTTCCTAATCATTAAAATGAGAAACTTATTTGTAATTTAATAAAGTAATTGAATAGGACATTGAAATTACTCAGATACAACGGCAACAAAAGTCTTTTCCCACCAAGTGGAGTTAGCTACATGGATCAATGAATGTCATTATATCCTATCAAAATGTTTGATGACAGTTTGTTTAAATCTAAATCATTCTTAATAGTTTGGCCTATAGCTCTCCTTGATCTCTAATTATTTTACCAATTTTCATTCGATCTATCCTCCTTACTGCGGCTTCTGTAGGTCTTCTCTACACATGCCTAAACCACCTAAAATGGGATTCCATCATTGTTTCCAAATAGGTGCTAGCTCAAGCTTTTCTCTAATGCTTTCCTTTTTAATCCTATTTTGCTTTGTGTGCAATCATTTATTGTAACGCTATCATCTCTACAACATTGAGTTTAATATCTTATTGACTCATTTTTTATCCTATCTTGCTTGTGTGTACACCATTGCAGGTCTTATAGTTGTACAATAAAATTTTTCCTTAAGCTAGTGTGCATTTTCTATCACAAATTACACTGGAAGCATTCTTTCATTTTATCTACCATGCTTGAATCCTATGATTTACATTTCCCCCTATTTCCCTATGGTTGTGTATGATGAATCCAAGGTACTTAAATTGTGGGATATATGGAATGGTATGGTCTCCAATTTTCACTTCTAAGCTAGAATTGGCGTGGTTGCTGGTAAACTTATGTTCCATATATCCTATTTTACTTTTACGTGTGCTTTCAAAGTTTGTCTCCACAGATTTAACTTCTTATATATTTCTTCCCTCCATCTGCAGTTTAGATTTTTTCAATTCGAAGGTTGTCTCCACGACTCAAACCTCGCATATATTTTTCTCTATTCTCCAGTTGAGATTTGCTCAATAATAGAGAAATAGTTATTGTTAAAATAGATGAAAAGTATCTCACCATATCATCATTCTATCATAAAATAGGCTAGAGTGTCTTAGATTATTTCTTACGACTGGTTTCTATATTTCCTTGTATATCATGATTTGTTTCCTTATTCAATTAGGATTGGGAGTCTAGTACTAGTACAGATAATGATTAGTTCTTTGTCTTTTGTAATAACGTCCAACATATCATTCACATCAATATTAATATAATTTTATTATTCTGAGTATCCCTTTTCCTCCCTCTATACATAAAATGACTAAAACATACCTTCAACAATTATTGTTTTGTACCTGGTCTTATAAAAAACAGATTTTCAGTGCCATCTGTTTTCCTTGTATGAAATATATCTTATACTATTAATTTATTATTTGCATATCTTGGAAACAACTTTTCACTTTTTGATACGTTCCAAAGCATTTGTGCACGTGATATATTTGGTGGTCCTGCTGCTACCTTGTGCGGTTTCTGGTGTTAACCTTTTTACCATATTTTCATAGGCAACTTGCAACATCTGCTGCTGGTGTTCCTCTATTTGAGTTTTTTCTTACAATGGATAAAGAACGTGAATTCAAGTCGCAGGTATCTCTTCTTGACTGACCCCGTAACTTCTATTCTTTTTTGCTTGGATCATTGCTATATATAGACAGCAGGCGATCATATCTAAAATTTGAGCCAAATTACATGTTTTCATAGAGAAAACTTTTTGCACTAAAGATGGGTTCTCTTTTCCCATTCAAAATTTTGCTATCCGAATATATGAGTATGCTAAGGATCATCTTCCATGCTGACTGTTAAACAAATTTTCTGATTTTTATTCTGTTTAAATAACTCAAGTTTAAGCACATGCATGGTGGTGGAGGAACCGGGTTTGCATGCAACAATGAAGTGCATTGCTTGTAGCTTATAATCCAAATTAAATTTCAAATTTTTGTTTATTTCATACACATATGTATCTCTAATCTATATTAGCATGAAATTTATAATTTGCTCATATATTTGTGATTCTAAAAGTTATAGACAGTCTTGAATGCCAACCAACTTGGGTTGTTGGTGCTGACCTGGGTTTTAATAATATGGAAATGGACTCCTCTTAGGTTGGAGTTTTCATTTTTTTAGTTGGAATAATGCGGAGTCAAACGTACTTGTTGCAGCGTCACTTCCTAGTGTCTCATATGGAGTTTCACATTGTCTTAAGTTTCGATGGACAAATGCAACCTCAGAGGTTTTAAATTAAGTTTATTGTGGGGAATGCTGTCATACTTCTGTGAAATTTCTGTACGGGCCTCAATTTCGTTCTTTTAGGTTCATGCTGAGTTCCCTTAAATACTAAGGAGACCCTCCCAATGGGGAATGCTAACCTACTCTCCTTCATGTGTTGGTTAGCATTCACATACCTATACTGGACATAAAGTCTGTTTTCATCTCTCTTAAACCAGTTAAAAGCCACTGTCTTTTTAGTAATTAAAAACATTAATAATTAAATGAGTTGGTTATACTAATACTACAATTCTTTCGTCCATCATTAAAGATTAATAATATTACAATAAGAAAACGTCATGCATGTATAATTGATGGCATCTAATTATATATAACAATGATATTTAAAATTGTCTAATATTGAAATGTTGATTACCTAAGCTTAATATTTTTAATTGATAAAATTTATGAAGATAGTAGTTATTAGGAGAGATAAAGGTTTAATTGGTAGTTATAAAGTGAGGGAGAATGATTTATGAGGACAGTGGTTGTGAGAGAGACTAATTAATTTGATTAGTTATGTTATTAATTACTAAAGTAGACATCATCATTTTAAGTTGAATAGGAAGAGATAAAGGGTTCATTTGTTTGTGGTTTTTTTTTTAAATATTTTTTTGAAAATGGCTAAAACATAAAAAAAGTTGATTTAGTGCATTTCTTAGAATCTAAAAATAACAGCTTCTGAAAAAAAAGCTCTAAAAAAGGGTTGTATCGCGGGATCTCTTTTTTTAAATGGTTTAAACAAGCAGGCGTAAAATTGGTTTGTTTTGTTCAATGAAAGTGTGTAGAATGGTAACCTACTCAAGAAGGAGACTTAGAGAGTAGTGATATACTTATTAACTGCATCCAGAATAGGGAAAGTTTAAATTGAATATTTTTTTGGGGGTTAACCATCTGAAAGAAACCACCTTTGTCGGGTTGATTTGGGTTTAAACTGTTGCCAAGTGACTTCAAACACAAGAGGTGGGTGAATTGTGTGTGAATAGTGCTTTTAAAAATCTTTTGCAAATAAGGTGCTATAATATAACTTGCAAGAATCTAACTGCAAAAAAATATATATATATATAACTTGAAATATAAATTGCAGTATTTAAATAACAATAAAATAAGTAGCGTAAAATAAATTGCTCAAATTAAATAGCTGAATTTAAATGACTGAAAATTGAGCAATAAAAATAAATAGCTGAAATATAAATTGCTGAAAAATAAGGGAGATAAAGAGCAAAGAAAAGCACACAACAATTTATACAGGTTCGGCCACGAAACACCCCTATGGCCTACGTCCTGTCCCCAAAGCAAAACACTAAGGGATTTCACTAAAACACTAGCTTTTAAATCAGGTTCAGCTATAAATCTTTACAACTCTAAACCAGAGTACCTAGTTCAAGAAATATCACCTCTCTATGAACCACACCTTTACCGCTTCAAACCAGAGCAACTAGTTCAAGAGATATCACCTCTCTATGAACCACTTGAGATTCCTACCCAAAAATAATTTTTATAAATAAAATTGTATAAAGAAGATACATTCAAAAGTGCAGATGTTTACAACTTGAAGCTCAGAAAAAAATACACTTAAAACTATGTTGTATAAAAAGCTCTCAAATAAAATATTGTGATCAAATAAATATGAGTGATAAAATATTTTGACAGAGTTTCAGCACAGAAATTAAGCACTAGCGTTATCAGAAAAATGCTCGCGGTGCAGTGCTTTTATAGGCACTGAGAGGAGCGTCCCGCATTTAAGAGAATTTTGTCCGTTGCACTCAATTCGGAAATTTGACTTTAATGTAATCGATTATGAAGAACTATAATCGATTATATGTGTGAAAAGCCATAATTGATTATAATAAAGTTATAATCAATTATGTTAAGCGTTAGAAACACGGAGATGCCATCAATTTAAAGTAATTGATTACGTAAAAGTATATAATCGATTATGTTGAAAAAATTGAGACACGGAGTGGTAGAAATGTTAAATAATCGATTATGAATATGAATAATCGATTATGTGAATAATGTCATAAAGTAGCAAACGTTTTTATGAAATCTTGTTCTCTGAATTCTTAATAGTTCAAAAGGCATGAATATTTTATCAACAAAAAATGAAAAGCTTTTGAGCTTATTTTTAGAGAAAATACTTGATGACTGCAAAGAGTTTGTAAATCCAATATTTAAAAGACAAAACCAAGAAGTTAATAAAAAAAAAAAAACTTCGAGTGTGTTTGTGATTAAATTTTAATTGAGAGTTTTTTATTACTACTTATAAATAGTCGTAAGAAATAAATAGATACCCAAAATCCAAAGACTTGAGAACTTCCGATCCTTGGTGAGTGTCTTGATATATTTTTCCGCTTTTTGCACAGTTGACTATTTGTGTAACTCCCTTTTGTCAATCATCAAAACAATCCTGTCAAGGCATGTATTCACATAAACCAATTAATGTTGTTTCAAGTTTTACTTATATCACGTCATTGCTTAATTTACTACATTGAAATGGTATCATCCAATGACAATGGTAAGTAAAATAAAAATCATAATAACTACTTTTTCAAAAGAAGAAAATATTGTAGTAACAATAATACATAACTCAGTCTCAACCTATTATGTTATCCAATAGCAATACTGCAAGGGGATATTCTTTTAAATTTCAGGCTGTGTACTTAAAGCGAAATGGGGTCTACCACGGTCCCCTAACAACCTCCTCTAAAGCATTGAATGCTGGTGAGAGATTGAGTTCAGTGGAGTCTACTGAAGACAGAAGTGAGCTGTTTGTTGTGAGTACTGAAGATCCGGAAAGTGGTGATGATAGGAATGATGGCTCTGATCCTGCTGAGGGAATGCCTGGATTTCAGAATGTATTGAAAGATATGATTCCTGGTGTAAAAGTGAAGATTTTCAAAGTGATAACTCCAGAGAAAGTAGACAAGGATCTAATATCTAAGGTGATTGAGCAGTTAATTGAGGAAGAAGAGAGTGAGGATGAAGATGAAGATGAAGATGAAGACGACGATGATGAAGATGAAGATGAAGTGAAGGAAAATGATACAGAAAGCCTGGAACTGGAAGACATTAAGTTGGAAACTGACCAAGAGGGAGATGATGAGATTGAGATAAATGCCGGTCTGGGAACTTTTGACCGTGAGGAACAGAATGAAATTGCTGTCAAAGTTGTCATTGGTGGTCTTGTGCAGAAACTTTCCAGCAATTTATCCCCTCGAGATTTGCTTCGAGTTCCTGCTAAGCTGGAGATGAAGGGGCGTGGTTCATTTTCCTTCACTGTTGAAAAAGAAGTCAATCAGCAGGATGGTCTTGATAAAGGGAAATCTTCATCAGATAAATCTACCAAGTTTCAAGGCCGACGCAGAGTTGATCATGTTATTTTTGACCTTGCTAAATTCATTGGCAAGGGAAAGGTGCCCACAAAGGTCGGCTGAGTAGTCAAATAGAATCTGCAAATAATAGTTTTTTGCAAAATTCACTATCCTTGTTAAAATCTAATCATTAGATGCGGAGACTATAGTGCTTTTCTTTTATCTTTTAGGTGCTGAAAGAGGTGGGAGAATTGATAAGTCTCACTCTAAGCCAGGCTCAGAATCATCAACCATTATCTGGGTCAACAACTTTCAATCGCATTGAAATACCATCTTCATTCGATCCTCTAAACGGTGATTTTCTGTTGTATTTGTCAATTTTATTATTATGAGGTGCTTATTATTGACTGCCGACAGTAGGATGTTTGTTTTTAATCTGTAGTGTAGTGTAAATCGAATAACAAATATTCTCATTTTGATGACAGGCTTATACATTGGTGCATATGGTCTTTACTCCTCTGAAGTTATTCAGCTGAGGCGTAGATTTGGTCAGTGGCAAGAGGACGGTAGGGCTAAGGAACCTTCAGATCTTGAGTTTTACGAGTATGTAGAAGCTTTGAAACTAACTGGGGATCCTTACGTACCTGCTGGCCAGGTAATTTCATAAATTTAATGTTATTGACTTACAAATTTAATTTATTAGTATGTTTTTTTACATTGGTTTCTCAATATGCAATCCACCGGAAGGGGGGGGGGAGCCACCTCTGCATGTGTTGGGAATGCAGTGTTTATTGTGTTTGTGTTAACAAATATTGGAGGATGTTGGTGCTGAGAGGTGAGAAATATGCTGTGAGCTGGAAACCGTGATAGCAATGGTTTTTCTATAGAAGTTGTCATGCAGTCATACTCTAGATAACTGGATTTACCTAATCTTGACTGTGGGTACTTGCTGGATACTTCTATTTTCTATTAATTTTAAAACATCTTTAAATATTTTCGTTTAGTAGGTAATAGATGATTATTTAAATTCATATCAAAATTATTATATAAGCTAAATATTATTAAACATTTTCTTTCTTAATGACTTGAAAATATTGATAATTTAATTGATAAATATATGGAAATTGTATATAATTTGAAGGTTATTATTATCAATACTCAGAAAACTTGTACCCACACTGCAAATTGGTGACTTCGGAAATGCTCTGTATAGTAGTAGATGCTTTTAAACAGCTTCATGATCATCTTGTTTATGAGAAGATCTGGAGAACCATTTTGCTTCAATTGTATCTCATGGGTTTTGTCTGAGGTGCTGTGTGTTGTTGACCTTAAAACAGCTCTTGGACAGAATATACAAGAGGAAAATGGAACCCCTTCTGTTAATTCAGAAATGGTTTTTCCAGATCTATTGCCTAGCACAGAAATATCGTTTTTATAAGTAATTTGGGGTAACAAGACTAGTGATGTGCTGGATGGCTTGATTGATTGACAATTTTGATTGCTGTCAAGCTGGTAATTGTTTTATGCATTGTGGTGGCACATATATCTGGTTGAGTGTCATCCCATACATAATTTGTGGGTGTTCTATGACATGAATACATTATGTATTTTTCTATATATAAAAGCACCATTATGGAATTATAACTATTGTAATATGGTTGATACATTATTATGTGTTCTGCTGCACAACCTTTTTAACTTTGTTTGTCTGATGTAATGGTTAAATGGCTTAAACTTTGAAAAGTAACATTATTGTACTTGTGTTTGTTATATAAGAACCAAAATTTCAAGCTTGTTACTCGGTTGGGGGAAGATACTAAACATGTTCTGCTCGAAGTGAATAGTTATTTCTTTAGAAAACAGATATCAATATAGTTTTAACCATGTTCAATGAAAACCAAGATATTTCTTGTATTTTTTGTTAAAAATGTGCGTACACTCTTTGGTGCTGATTTTCACGTTATGCATTATTATACATCTCATTAATCATGTTCCTTGATCCCTTAGGTGGCATTTCGTGCAAAAGTTGGGAAGAGGTATCAACTTCCGCATAAAGGGATAATTCCTGAAGAATTTGGAGTGGTATGGTTTTTTTGTTGTAGGGGTTCCTAATTAAGTCTCATTGCTTTCTCCATTCTCTACTCCCTCCCTCCAAAATTTTTATTGAATTGGCATTGATTCACAATAAAGAAGAGGAGATTATTATTGTTCTGTAATCTTTTCTGCCATTATGGACATTTCAGATTGCTCGGTATAAAGGTGAAGGAAGGTTGGCTGAGCCAGGGTTTCAGAATCCTCGATGGGTTGATGGCGAACTTGTGATTCTTGATGGAAAGGTTTGCATTCTTGAGTCTTGTCCAATTTTTAGCCTTTGCTATTGTAATTCCAGCTTGATATGCTATATCACTTTTGTGCAAATGTTTCTAATTGCAACTTGCCTTTTGTTGATTTTTGCAGCACATAAAAGCAGGGCCTGTTGTTGGATTTGTGTATTGGGCCCCTGAGTATCATTTTTTGGTCTTCTTCAATCGGCTTAGGCTTCAACAGTAGGGTTTCGTTGTTCATACTATCAGAGACATGTAAATTCTTTCTTCAGATTTTTGGCGTAAGTTCTCATTTAAGATTAAGCTGTCATGGAAGCCCTCACTGATTGGGAATTTATCTTCTGCATAAAAAGTATTTTTTCGGCAAGGTAGAAATTGTATTGTTAGTATTGTCAGTGAGTAAGAATGTGAAATACACCGAATTTGTGGTTATCTGCAAATATGCATATGATGTAGCTGTGGTGTCTTTGGCTGGAGAAAATTCTTATATTTATGATAGATATTATTTGACCCAAAGTTTGGCCAATCATATTTATTATTGAGCCAAGGCTTAGGTTTTTTTAAAAAGGCCTATTCGGCCTAACAAGCTAGCCAATCTATCATTTTTATAATTTATTTAATATATATAAAATATAATAATTTAGCTATAGGCTTGGGTATATTTGAAACCTATAAAGCCTAAGCTTATGGGCCTATTTGAAGACCATGTAATGTAAGCCACTAAATATGCTTTCAAGCCATGACAAGCTTGTGTGTTTTTATGAGCATGTAAGGCAATGCAAAAAATAAGCCTATGATGGGAAGTAGGCCAGGCTAAGGCCAGTGCTTTAGTAAAGTGACCTGGCCAACTTAATCAAAGCCTAACATAACCTGTTTCCACATCTTGTTTTGGGATATTTTAATGGCTTTATTTTAGTGTTTAGTACATGGTTTCCTAAAGGGGATTGTTATAATGCTTGGCTTAGACTGGTCCTTTGGAATGGCGAGCCAGATAATTGACGGGTCCAAGTAATAGATTAGTCATGCAATTTAACCAGTTAAACTGTTTGACTTGGCCGGTTTCAAAGCAACAGGTGTGACTTGACCTGGTTTTATGAGAACCAGTTAATGGTTTCTTTTCTCTGTTTTTCCCCATAGATTCCTTTCTGTTTCAGAATTTGGTGAAATATTCTAACTTCTATGTTTTCTCATATTGTTCATTTACTGCTTGTTGCGTCCTTTTATTGGATGTTTCATGTCATAAGCATAATTGTATGAATGGACTGGACTGGTTGCTTGGACCAAAAACCATTGAACAGGCTTGTTGAAAGGATACAGTCGGTTTCCTATAAATCTGGCCAAAATCTGGTTGACCCCGTGAAGAGAGAGAGAGAGAGAGAGAGAGTGTTTATGCCTCTGCTGACTTGGCTTAAATCCTTGTTGTTGGGACACTTGTGGTTGTCCTAGTAATAGTAATGGCTGGGAATCGATGAGTGAGGAGATCATAAAAAACCATGTCAAAACCAGGCTGCTAAGGACCCGTAACACTGTTGTATCTTGATGGCATCCTACCTCTCTTTACGCCCAGTATCAAAGTTCAGAGAGCCTCTGCAATCTTGGCGGTTCGCTCAATGCTTGAGCTTGAAAACGACGTACAATATAATGGAAGCTGCTCGTTGAGCTTGAATGTTAGAATTGGGAGTGGGGCGAGTCTAAATTCTTGCACATATAGTGTCAAGAGAGATTAGGCAGGAAATAATGGGGGAAAAGTGATTTAGGTCAAATCTCATGGGTCTCTCTGAACTTCTCTTTATATACACGTAGTATTGCAAGGAAAAAAGAAATAAAATTTGATAAGGAAACAAGAGAGAAAGTCATTAAATATTAAGAATAAAAGGACTCGAAAGTTTGCATTGCATGTATCCCAAATTTTTGGATGAACCACCTTATTAGGTGGCTGGGTCAAAATCCGAGTTATACAACTATGGACATAAGCTAATGGTATTCCATCTTTCTCCCTTATTTCTTTCCAAATTTATAATCGTAAATAAATATTAAATTTCCTTGTACTATAAAATTAAAAAATATATAAATAATTTTATTTAATAATGATTTATATTTATTCAAGTTCATGTTGTTCAACCATGGACTCACCGGTTGAATTATTTCCCTTTTTGAGTCGGTAACTAGTTTGAGTTTTATGGCACTACCTTAGTGAGGTGTCCTTGGTAGAACATGGAGTAGGAATGAAGAGTTTTTTTTATTTATATTTAATAATGTCTCTGCTTTGTATTTGTTGAGGATTATTTTTGTTGCTTTGCCTAAGGAGAATACCTTATGCATTCCCTTGATCGAACTGTAGTACCAGTCAAGAGCTTTCTGTTTCCTTAAAAAGACTTCACAACACACTTGAAAAGAAAATTTAACGAGGAAAATCTGAATTGCATTCTCTTATACAGAAATTGATAAAATATAGCTCTATCAAATCAATCCTGATTATGGAGTTACATGAAAATAAAATTGGAAAATTATAACGGTAGACAATCAGCTACTAATTACAATAATTATGGTAACAAATCTGTTATAATAACAAAGGAAAAATAAATTTGTTGACTACGGCAATACTACCCCTCAATTTAGGGAATGAAAATCTATCATTTTCATCTTGCAAGTGAGATCTTGAAACTGCTTTGTGGGAAGTCCTTTGGTGAATACATTTGTCAATTGTAAATCAGAAGGTATGCCAGTTATAAGACCGTAGTGTAATTTTTTCTTGATGTAACGTCAGTTTATCTCTATGTGCTTTGTCCTATCATGTTGAATTGGATTGTGTGCAATGCTAGTAATAGATTAATTATCACAAAATAGCCTCACAGAGTCTTCATACTATATTTTAAGGTCATCAAGTATGATCTTTATTTGTAGCATCCCACAAACCCTGTGAGATATAGCTCAAAATGTTGTCTTTGCTCTCGACCTTGCAACTACATTTTACTTCTTATTTCTCCATTTCACCAAATTTCCTCCCACAAACATGCAGTATCTTGAGGTGGACCTCTTATCTACGATCAATCCACATAGTCAGCATCTATATGTAGCTCCATGGTCATTTTTCCATCTTTCTTGAATAATAGTGCTCTACCCGAATTTACCTTCAAATACCGAAGAATCTTACTACCTGTAAATGCCTCTTCTGTGGATCATGCATGAATTGGCGAACCACACCAATTGCATAAGCGGTGTCTAGTGTGGTGAGAGCCAGATAGATGAGTTTTGCCACAAGTGTTGGGCCTTCTCTACTTCTGGGCTATCATTAAGAAGTTCAAGGACATATTTCTTATGGGAGGTGAAGATATTTTGTTTGGAGTGGACGACTCTATCCCAAGGAAGTACTTCAGCAGCTCAGCTTCTCCATGTCCTTCATGATGCTAACTTCTCCATTAGGACCTTTTTTTCAACCTCATCATCACTTGCAATAATCACATTGTTCACATAGACTGGAAGTTTGAATTTGCCTTACTGGGAATATTTTAGAAAGAGAGTATGGTCACCTTGACTTTGCCATACCATAGCCTGAGTGAACCTCCCAAACCATCCATGAGAAGACTTTTTGAGCCCATATAAGGCCTTCCTTAATTTGTTTACCTTGTTCCCTCCATTGGTGGAGTCATATACCAGTGGAATCTCCATATACTCCTCCTCCTCTAGGTCTCCACGCAGAAATGCATTTTAACATCAAAATGTTGTAACTACCGCCCAAAGTGAGTTGCCAAGGATAGAACGTTCCTAATCATATTCATTGTTGCGGCTTGAGCAAACATCTCATAATCGATCCCATATGTCTGATTATATCCCTTTCCAACCATCCTTGCCTTATATCGATCCAAAGTACCGTATGGTGTATATCCATTTGCATCCTATTTCCTTCTTATCCTTCGACTTGTCAACAATCTTTCAAGTCTTATTCCTTCCCAATGCATTCATCTCTTTGTTCATGGCTGGGATCCAATTGTCATTCTTTAAGGCTTTTTGCACTGATTTAAGGATAGAATCAATGGCTGAAATAAAACTTTGGTGCTACATAGAAAGGTGTTTTGTGGACACAATCTGAGATGTAGGATATTGGTACATGAACGTTTTTCTTTTCTCAAGGCAATTGACAAGTCATTGGAATCAGGTTTAGAATTAAGGGTACTTATCTCCGGTTAAAATTGTTGCAACAATGTAGTCAATAGCGCAGTAGCCCTAGCCGCTATAGGATACGTCGTTGCAGAGCAGTTTCCTGCACTCTTATGACCGTAGTGGCTGCCATTGCGGCGGAAATAGCTGGTATAGCGGCGAGATAGCACCACTATTCCAAAAAAGACGTTAAAATTTAAATGTTAGGGCTTTTTGGTGTTTTGGGGGGGGGGAATTTTTAAGAATTTCATAACTAAAATACAACTGAACAGAATTAGGGCTTCTCCTCTCACTCTGTCTTGCGTCATGCTCTGTATCGTATCTCTCTGACTTATGCTAGAACAATTTTTTGAGGGCTCCAGTGGTCGCATCTCTCACAACCTTACTCTCTCGTGTCTGTCTCTAGGTCTTTGGTGCGTCTCAGTCACTGGTCACGCAACATCGGCGACGTCTCTCGTTCCTTTTTGGTTACTGCTTCCATTCCTTAATCTCTAGTGGACCTGCTGCTAGTACTTCACTCTTGTTGCCATTTTTCCCCTCCTCGCTGGTCAGTCTCAGTCATGGCAACATCCTCTCAACAATATATGTTAGAAGTCCCACATGGAAGAATGAGATGACCTGATTAGTGGTTATAAGTGGGGACAACCCTCACCCTATGAGCTAACTTTTGGGGTTTAGTTAGGCCCAAACCCAAATTCTAATATGGTATCAGAGCCTATCATAGATCCATTGTTGAGCCACCCCTTATCGGGCCACTCGGGTCACGCTCCAGATGTCTAATCCTGGGCGTGAAAGGGTTGTGTTAGAAGTCCCACATGGAAGAATGAGATGTCCTGATTAGTGATTATAAGTGGGGGGCAACCTTCACCTCATGAGTTAGCTTTTGGGGTTGAGTTAGGCCCATACCCAAATTCTAAGAATATACTATATAGTATACATTATATAAACTGGGTAAAAATTTCCAGAATAATGGCCATCCCGCTATCTGCTATCCCGCTATAGCGTTTTCGGGGTCGAACGCTATCCGGGATTAATAACACTGTGTTGGACTAGGTTGGGTTTTTGTCGACTTTGATATTGGCGTTGATATCAGTTCAGATCCCCAACTTTGTTAGGAATTGGTTCATGATCTCTAGCTTCATTCGATACTGATTTAGGATCTTTAGAAGTAGTGCCAGAAGATGTAGAATCCTGCATAGGAAAAAGGATGATGACTCGAGGGACTTGGCTTGTAGGCTATTCTCTTCCTGAAGCTGAGGACTAGTGTAATTGTTTCATGAAAAGCGACCTTCATGGAGACATAAACAATACTACTCTGAGGATTATAATACTTAGGTCTTTTGTCTGGTGCATATCCTATCCTATGAATATACATTTGACTGCTCAAGGATCTATTCTCCAGAGTTTTAACTATGAACATGAATAAAGGTAAAACAACCAAAGACACGAGATAGGAGACTTGTCATAATAGGAGTGGATGGAAAGAACGTCATATGTTGTATAAGGCCACATGGATACCTCAACAATATCTCAACACACCCCCTCAAGTTGGTGCATATATGTCATATGTATCAAGCTTGGTACAAATATAATATCTCAACAAATATATTTGAATTAGAAGCAAGTTGCCACGCTTTAGGAAGAATAAGATAAAAAAAAAAAAACTATATTTTTATTATTACTTGGATGAAGAGTAAGAAAATTTGCATGTTGGTGCTTTGCAAGTTGACAAACATCATAACACTCACGAGTGTGATGAGGTGTATTGAAATCAACATTGACTAGAGATAGGGTCAAATTAGTCCTTATAATGCTTGGGTAATCCTCACCTCTTAAGCTAGCTTTTGAGATTTAGTTGACTCTTGTAAACAAACAAGAAAATGATGACTTAAGAATACTGTAAGCATGATGCCCAAGATGCATATGTTGAAGCTATATTTGAGAAACCACAAACTCTTGAGTTGTCTGATTACGGGAAATGGACACCTTCTGTCTGAACTTGTCTCATTACAGGAAGTAGATGGGTCCTCACCTGCAATCTTTGAGTCAGACACTATTTGATTAGCATGCCTATGTTGGATGCCATTGAATCCTCTAGCGCGTCCAAGGACCTTGTCCTTTCCAAGGAGTCAAACAAGTTTCCTTAGTATGGCCAGAGATGTCTTAGGGGATCTTTCCGGAAGCAAAACTTTAGGGGATGGCCGATTTAGTGGTGGCCAACTGAAGGTAGGTGTCATTGGTCGACACAGATTAATGTCCGACAACCAAAAGCAGACACAGTAAGTCTTAAAGGAGGGAATGAAGTCACTGTGACTGAAGGTAACCTCGAGCTACAACGAAGGCAGCCTGGGATAGACTACAATGAAGTGGCTAGGGTTCTAGTATGGAAGCAGTGCCTTTCAGATCAAGAGCTTCGATACTAACTTGAAAAGAAAATATGAAGAGGAGATTCCGAATTTTATATATCTTATTCAAATTACAGAAATTGATACAAATATATAGGCTTTATCGAATCCATCCTAATTAAGGAGTTAGAAGGAAATAAAATCAGAAAATAAAAATTGTATACAATCAATTTCTAATTACAATAATTGTGGTAACAAATATGTTGCAATAATAAATGAAAAACAAATCTGTTAATTAAGTCAACACCTTAATTTCAAGGATTTTTTTTTGTACACATTTTTTCGTTCTTGAGAAATCTTGATATCAAATTTTGAAATTTTTAAAACTTGGAATTGTTTCGGGAATCTACTTTTTGTTACGTTGTGAATGACATCTCCAAAGTAATCTAGGCGTGCATTGCTTTTGCACGATGAAAATCACTGGTACGTAGTGGAGAAGGGATGTAAATGCTACAACAAATGATGATGAACAGCTAGTTGATTTGCTGAAATTGGAGACTCTCTGAAATTGTAGCCACTCAAAACAAATGATTTGCTGAAATTGGAGACTGTCTTGCTGTATTGCACAGGTCAACACCAGTTTTGAGACTTGGTCGGTGATTGGTATGAGATTGCTTATCACCATTGGCAGTGGGTCAAGATGCTGGTCCCTGAACCTCTGGATACCATGTAAAACCTGGAGAAAAGGAGAAAATTTGAAATGCGCAGTGTGAGATTCTTTAATGCTTTGTTACTCTTTTATCACTTAATTAATGATAAAAATTTTGTAACATGTTTACAGCCGTCCTGGAATGTTTGGAAAGTAACTTAACCTGTAAATTATCATTAATACATTAACTATTTGCCTTTAACCCTTATCGAATACAAAACCTGTCAGAATATATGGAAAACATCTCAACATGTCAATATTATATCATAAAATGGTATCATCTTATATTATCTCTTAGAATTAGTTTTCCACATTTTCTTATATATCATGATTTGTTTCCTTATTTAAGATTAGACGTCCAGTATTAGTACAGGGGGTGTTTCGAAGAATTTGTTTAAAGCTTGTTTGGGCTTATCTCATGACATAAGCACTTGTGTGTGTGTTTGGAGTAAAAATAGTTCATGATATGCTCATAATATGTCATAAGCTACCCAAAATAATTTATGGAAACAGCTTCTGCAGAGCTTATCCCCATTCCCTCTTAAATTCTCATCCATTACAATTTCTGTATTTACTGTGAAAACAAATATTGGCAATGCAAATATACATATCCGAATGCAAATAACTTGTTGAATTTAGGCACCTATGATATTTACCCAAATAAGCATTTCATTGAGCTATTTACCCAAATACCCTTTCAATGAGGATGGTGTTTTGTCTTATGTAATAACATCCAATTTTTCATTTACAACATATCAACATAATTGTATTGTTCTATTCTCTCCTTTTTCTCCCTCTATACCTAATACTAAAACTCTATAATTACAACATAGTGCAGAGTGGTACTATCTTTCACGACCTGTGTCGTTACTATTTTGCTGTCAAGTTTCTTAAAATCTAAAACTCTACTATAATAATGTCATTATTTTCATGATTCTTTTCTTCTCGTTAGTCATACACAAATTCCGACCATTTTCTCTCTTCTATAGTGGGTTTTTTTGTCTGCCGGCTTTTGCAAACTATCTTAGAAATCTTAACACAGTCATCTCATTGGTGTGTCCTCCTTCTGGCAATCTTCATAGCCTTTACAGCCCCCATATGATTTTGCCCGATATCATAGAAGCAGTTTGGCTTCTAGGATATCCCAAAGTAGTATGGCCTCGGCTATGCTTGAAGCGGCCTGGCCCTGGCTATCCCTGAAGCGCAGTCTAGCACCAAATGTTTGTCCTAGTTGCAGCCTGGCCCATGTTTTTGTCCCAATTATGGTCAGGCCCTTTCTGCTAGTTGCTGTCTAGCCCAAGCTTTGCCCCATCTGCTTGTCCCACATGTGATCGGACCCCGTTGGTCTATCACATCAAATTATATTGTTTGGTAATTTTTCTTTTTCCAAGGTTAATTTACAACAAATTTAAAGCTATGGAAGCTTTAACTGAAGGGAATTTTAGAATATTTGAAAAATGTTTCATCAATATCATTATTCTATCATAAAATATGTTATCTTAGATTATTTCTTTGAATTAGTTTCCATATTTCTTTATATGTCATGGTTTGTTTCTTTTGTATAATTAAGATTAGGAGTCTGGTATCAGCATAAATAAGAATTAGTAGCATCCAACATAATTCACATTATATACATATAGTTTATTGTTCTATTCTCTCCTTTTTCCTTCTAATAAAAAACTGAAACCGTATAATTTTAATGAAACCTTTTAGTAAAGAAAGGCAAAGATTCGTGAATAAATAACCAAAATTTTTCTGTTCGGTTGTGGTTAAGTGCTAAGGTTTTCTTTCTGTTCTGTATCTTTTTTTTTTTTCTTTTTTTTTTTTTTGGTTTTAAGTGGAATTGTCTTGAAGTGTCTATGATTCCAATTAGTTTATTTTGTAAAAGACTGCAAGTGGCGCTTCTTTGGCATACGATTTAAGATTGTTGCTGTTTTCTGTTGGTTCCAGGTTTCGCGGAATGCTAAAATCTTGTGCTTTAATGGAAGATATCACCAATCACTGCAGGCTCTTCCATTTAAGGTATTCAGTGTTTAATTTTACAGTTTAATAATTATACAGTGTTCGTGTAAACAAGTTTAAGACATCTAATCCTACTTCTTAAAATTTGTTTACATTGCAGGTCTGTGGCAAGATGACAAAATATGATTGGATATCTTATGTAAAACCTGTTTACACTATTACTGTATATAAATGAAATCCTTAATTTTAACCATGTAGTGGTTGTTTTATGGTTATTTCAATGAACATTTTTCTCTGTTGTTTATTTTTATGTTTTTGTCTCTCATGTACAGATTTTCACCACTAGCTTTCTGCCAAGAAGCACAGAATTTGAGCATCGGGCTGCTGTTCTAGTCCTAACTCAACTGATTGGGTTATCCTAAGCTTGATTGTTGTAGCTTGACTAATTATTATGAAGGGGGTTTCGGGATTCATAATATCAGCACTAAAGCACAATGTATAGTCTCTTCATTCCACGTATTATGGAGTGTTCACGTGGTATCCTTCATCAATTTGTATATTGTTCCTAATTTTTTCTTATATGCTATATTCCCATTTATCATAACTTCATAATCATGCTTAGTTTAATGTGTGCAGGGTTTCATTGTTCTTTCTGTTAGGATGAATGAAATCTTTCATTACAAGTGGCATTATTTCATCTTCCCACTTTGGACAATACTCAGGTCTTTCCTTTTAGCTTACTTATCAAATCTATATTACAGCCCTGAAAGGGTCTTACCAAAATTTTGAATAATGATTTTATTGGAGACATGACAAAACCGTTGTGCCTCTTTCCAATTCCAGCCATACCTTCCCTGAATGAACTTGGGAGTGTGTGCTCAGTTAGCTTACGCCTTGTATTGAATTTATTGAGACATGCTTAAACTTGGTTTGGAATGGATTAAAAAAGAGGAAATGTTGTGGTGGAATAAAAATAGGGTGAAAGTGCATCCTGTTATCAAACTGAGCATATAGAGGAAAAAGAGAATGAGGATAATATTTGATTTTAGTTTTTCCAAAGCCAATCTCCATATTTAGAAAGTAAGGAGAAATATAGAATATTATTGTATTTAAAATTAGTGTTTTCTTTTCAAAATGTTATTTACTTTTTCCATTTTATGTCATTCAAAACACTGGAAGATTATTTTGTACTAAATTTTTATTCCCACCATATTCATGGTTTCTACTCTTCCATTTTATTTTTGCCCAAAGCAACTACGTCACGTTCTGTGATCTTGTTGGACATTCCATGGCCATGAATCAATATGATTTGGGTTTACCTAAAGTGCTTATTTTACAGCAAAAAACTGGTTGCGTTTAATAAAATGAGTATGCTGTATTGTCTGGTAAAATTTTTATCATCTCAATTGATTTTACAGCGAGTAAAATTGATTGTGAAAAATGATAATTTAACTTCGTTAACCAAAATGGATTCTCTGTGGGACTCGCTCAATTTTTAAATCCATGCATATTCTTGTATCACAAAATGATTTTACTATTATTATCCAAACAAGATTAATTTTTTTAATTTGCATTTAAATATCGAAGGGGAGCCTTGACACGAGGTTGAAGTTATTGTCATGTGATTAGGTTATAGGTTTGAGTCCTGAAATTAACATTTTGCAATTAGTGTAAAGCTGTTACAATAATTTCACAATGGGTTTATACTTTTTGGGGTTCCATGACAAGGGTTTGTAGTATGGTATTGGGTTGTTATACTTATAAGTTGATTTTACCTAGTGGAGTAAGATTTTCTGATTGCTGCACTTCTAAAATATCATTTTTTTTAAACACAATAAATCTTTAACGCCCATTTGTTAAAATTGTTAATTTGCCTATAAAATAAGGGTGTATTTGTCTCTGTTTTTTGATGGAAATGGTGTATTTGTCTTAGAAACTTTGTAACATGAAATCATGATATATTTTAAATTACATTAGGAGTAAATATAGGGGCCGTTACGGATTTTTTCCAAGGCTAAAATCACATTTTTATGTAAAAAATCATTTTTATTGATTTTAAGTGTATTTGTTTAAGATTTTTATGCTAAAAATGAAAAGCTACAACTACCAACTTTTGGAGAAAAGCCAATGCGATAGATAAGAGAGAAAGTGGGAAAAACACAAAACGTAAGTGATTTTTTTTGTTGTTTACGAAATTGCCTTTCTATTTTTATTTTTTTTTAAATGGCAAGGTTTGCCCCTGTTAGGTTTTAGGGTTCTCTATTGCGGGTCTTCTCATCTCTTCTCGTTTAGCTTGTTGTTGCAAGAAGTAATAGGAAGATGTTGCAATACCGTAAAATATGATTGAATATTTGTATATATATTACTTATGTTGTTGGTATATAATGGCCAAACACATATATCAGATGTTTCGCACCAAATAGCGGTGTTTTACATTTAAAACAATTTTTACGCAAGACCTATGGTTCTTACACGCATTTTCACATATTAAATGTCTCACATTAAATAGCATTATTTTTTTTTTGTTACAAAATAGCATTATTTTACTTCTTGTGACAAATTATTCTCTTTTTTTTTTTGACAAATTTATTCATACCAAGTAACGTTATTACATTCCTATATTTCTTTTTTTGTTTTTTTTGTAATTTTTTTTTGGTAAACCACTGTAATTAAGGCTTTTGGCCTCTAGTGATACCGTGGGGTATCTCAACAGCTTCGGTCCTTTAGACCGATTATGAGACTAATCTTCGGTTCAGAGCTTAGTCACACTTAAAGCTCTTCACCCTTCCTCCATAATGTGTTTTGCAGGGATCGAATGGTCTCTCACTCACATGTTCGGTGTGTTTTGAAAACCAAGCGTCACTCACTGGGTGCATTCCTATATTTCTTTGCATATGTTATATTGAATTTAAAATTCTACCAACTTCGCCTTGATGTCCTTTATTACCGTGGTTTTGGCAGGCATCCGGTGCCTCCCTAAAACATTAAAAGAAGTTTCATAGGTTCCCTTTCCAAATTTTCCTAGAAGTCAATATGTAATTGCTCCAAACCGACCACTTCACAGTCCCTTCGTTTGTCATGTATTTCATTATGTTTCTCATTTTTTTGGACTACTCATCATGGCATCAGTTTTATTATATGGTTGCAGCAGCCTGTGATGATGAATTGAAGAAATTACATTGGCATGGAAAGCCTTCTCTTTGCATACTACTGCAGAAATATTTTAGACTTCACAAAACGGTCTTTAGATTAAAAGCCTTGGGGGAGAGGGAGAAACTAAAGATACTGCTTATATTTTACATATGATATGTTAATGTGGGTCACCTCCACATGACCAATATTTGCTTCTTATTTAGACCAACCTTAATAAGTATCTTAGAAAGCTTTATTCAGAAGGGCCACACTACACAACAGGTTTACACCTTCTTAATTAACTGCACCAAACAACACTTCGTTTGCTATCTTGGCTCCGCGTTCCTTGGCCATATACAGACCTACATGATGCATAAACTCCTGCAAATGGTATATACTGCATTAATTAATTAGTAGAATGCATTATAGTTAAAAGACCTATGTGTAAAGGAAAAATTTTCTGTTTTTATTTCTTTTTAAATAATAATTACAAAAATATCACACTTATTTTATTTATTGTTTTAAAAATTTTGCATATAAAATTATCAAAATATTAATTTTTGTTTTTTTTTCTTTCTATTTTCTATACAAAACTTTAAAATGAAAATAAAATAATATTTTTGTAAGTATTACAATTACTAGAAATAAAAACAAAAAGTTTTTTTTTTCCTAAACCAAACAGACCTGATATTTAATAATGAAAATGCACTTATACTTACATAATTTGTTACACATGTACCTGAGGATGAGCTAAAGTTCCTTTGGTATTTCTGGCTACCTCCAGAGGGAAATCAAAGGTAGCGCAGCCATGTGAATAGACCACCACATTTTCTAGAGGCTTGAGAAAACCACGGTTTTTAGCTGACATTGTGGAGCATACAAAATCCAGAACACATATATCTGTGCATACTCCTACCACCACCAGCTTCACCAAGGCAGGCAATAAACAAATTTAATTGGTTTTAATAAATTAAATGATATTAGAAGATCATACATACACAACCCAATTGGAAAAACACTCACAGTTTTGATCTTATTTTTCTTCACCCAATCTACAAAAACATTTGAACCATCTTCTTCTGTTGAGCCCACATATCCATCAAAACAATCCTTACGCCTAATTACTACATTGGTTTCATTCTCTAGCCACCTTAAAGCTGCAATTCAATAAAATTAAGACAGCATGAAATGAACTGAGAGGGAAAGGGGAATATATATTCATCCATGAGAATTATGCGTGTGACTGTCAAGAAGAAAAACAAGAGAAAAATTATATATGTAATTAATAATTGCTAGTTAAACCTGGAACTAGATTAGACTCATCAGTCCCAAGAATACAGTGAGGGGGATAAGGGTCCTCTGGGTTGTTAGGGTGGTGAGAATCAAGGAAAGCCATAACTGGCAAATTCTTGTCACAGAAGAGTCTAGCTAGCCTTGCTGATTCATTGATCATTCCTGAAATCTGCCTATTCGACTCTCTTGGTGCCTGAAAATTAATACCATCCATCCATCTCTTAAGTTAAGCCTTGAATTTGTTCCACTTCAATAGTGGAAAGCATAAAATCTATCAAGTTCAACCAAAAAAATAAATAAAATCAAAACAAGTTAAGCAGATACTACCAAATTTCCAGCACCAACTGTGCAGAAGCCGTTTATGACATCGACAAGAACAAGACCATTTACAGTGTCTTCAGTTAAAACTACTGACTCCTGCTCCAGAGGAATCTCATTCTTCAGGAGTTCGACTGTCTGTGACACCATCTTGGTTTTCACTTCTCAGCCTGATTCCCAGAGATATGCCAAGGATTAGAATCCTTGTATTTGAATTCAATGTTGCATCTTTATATCTTGATCTTTATAATACACAAAAGAATATAATATATTACGTAGGGACTAAGGGAATCTGACCTCAATAATGTTATCCGTGACTCTATTTAGCGGAAAAGTCAAAATGGCTCCAATATAATAATGTAGATTTCTCCAACCATGTCACTCGCCGCCAAAAATATCTAACTCCATGTGTTAATTTAGTATTTTCTCAAAAAGAGGAAAAATTTAAGACGTAATTTTGATCGCTAATGGAAGCTCTTCAAGTGCTACGTTGAAGTAATAGCACTGATGAATCCAAAGCGAGTCACGTCGCGGTTTTCATCGGGGAGCACGCAGCCCACCCATGTCCATAGGGAATGCGTAGGGATGTCATGGAGTTACCCCGTGCTCGCCCAAGTATTTCTATACTTGATTGACATCATTTTCCATGGTGTTGATTTGCGGATTTATGATTTGAGGAAAAAAAATGAATTTTGGGGCATCGTGTACGTCATTCCTTCCAGCACCGCGACCCATGAGCAACAGGCATTGGGGTGTCCCTAACAGTAACTCGTATCCTTTATTTAATCTCAGAGCACTGTTGTTCATTGACCGATGTGTTGGATGAGTCATAATGTGATGAGCTAGGGTTTTTCCCAAGCTTGAGTGTGTGCATCACGTGAGAGGGGTGGGTCAGGTGAAGTCTGTCGAGGGCTAGCTGCAACCGCATTCCAGAAACGTGCACTTCAAGCGGGTTGCACACTTTTGACCTATGATAGCATTCTGGGAGAGTTGTACCCTATAATGCAACTAAGTGAGTTCTGCTTGGAAATGTTATTGTTGTGGCTAGGGTTTGTACGACGTTCGTCGACACTCTATCGCTTTCGGCGACAACAATTTATGAGCAATCTGTTCGGTGTCAACATGAATATGCCAGACTCGACTCATAATTATAAGCATAATATGTACTCATTTGTCGTTCCATCATTCTTCAACCAAGCGACGACTAGTTCTTCAATGCCATATATCAGGGAATTAAGAGATGATGTGTCGCTACCTCCCGCAAATTTTAATCTCAATGAGCCTGTGTAGCAAGACGAGCAACCCGCTGATGAAGAACAACCAACTCGATGTCGACCACGCGGTATGTTTCCTGAACGTAACCGGCAAACTTTGCAGTGTGAGACCGAGCACCATTTAAGAGAATAATTTCTTATGTATCTGTAATTGTTGTAATTTTTATTTTAATTAATTATTATGAATATTACTAATTATTATGGTGAGTATTGCTTTCTTTCATACCGGAGTACTTACAACTCGTATTCTTAGCTCCCTTTCTCATAACCACTCTAGTATTGATTGATTACCGGCTAAAGACTCCCTTCTTTTAGCTGGCTTTGTTTTTATACAAAGACTTCAAGTAATAGTGGATAAAGAAAATGTTTCTATTAGCGGCAAAAAAGTACCAATTTTTTTTTAGTGTGACGCTCTTCACTGATCTCACGTTCTTATCTCTTGATCTAATAGTTTTGATTAAAAATCATTAAAAAAATCATCTTCTCTTAATCTTTCTCTATTTGTTAGGCAAATAGTGTTTCTGTTTCAAAATCTGATGTGTTTTGTTTCACTTTGTGCGTTTAGTGTTAGAGAATAGGAAAAATTATAAGGATTAAAGGATAAAATTACTACCAATTTATTCTCTTTTTGATTTCTTATAACTTTCTATATTTATTTTAAAAAAAATTTATCTGATGGAAACTACACTTACTTTTTTATGGGGGCAAAAATAATATTTATTAAGCATTTTCAAGTAAATTCTTTTTTCTCTTGGGGGCAAATTGCTCCCAAAGCCTATAACGTGGATCCGCCACTGCTTGCTAGCTTGAGCGATAGCGAAGCCACGCTGCCAACCAAGCCAATGCGCCATCCCTATCCCTTCCCAATGAAGCTTCCTTTGATTTGAATGAATGAGGAAAGAATGTACATGCAAGAGAAAAGAAAGCCCCTATTTAGGCATGAGCTCTAGTACATTGACCTCTCGCATTTTTATACTTAAGGCTTGTAACTTAATTAATTATTTTTTAATTAACCTAATTCAACAAAATTAATTAACAATTTAACTAAATAAGTTATTAACTAAATAAGTTATTAACTAAAATTGATTAATTAAATTAATTAATCACTTAAAACCATGAAAATTAAATAATAATAAAAATCCCTAATAACAACATCAAGAGAAGTTGGGATGGCCAAAGGCGACTTCTTAACTAAAATAAAAACAGTGGTAGATTGGTACTTTTTTTTTTTTTTTTTGCTAAATTATAAAATTGGTCCTCTATGTTTATTTTAGGTTTTAATTTGGTCCTCTATGTTTTATTTGTTTCGTTTTGGTCCCTTACGTTTTAAAAGTTACAACATGTTGGTTCTTTCCGTCACTAAAAGCCAATTGTCCGTAGCTAAAAGCCAAATAAAATTTTGGAAAATTGACTTGTAGCTACGGACAATTGGCTTTTAGTGACGGAAATGACCAAATTGAAAACTAAAATAAAACATAGAGGACAAAAACGAAACAAATAAAACATAGAGGACCAAATTGAAACCTAAAATAAACTTAGAGGACCAATTTTGTAATTTAGCCTTTTTTTTTAATCATGAGTAGTAGATTGGTACTTATAAGAAGGGTCCCGTTATTTGTACACAAAAAGGGACACAATTTTGGACACACAGTCCGTACTGTACGGACATACGGTCCGTACAGTACGGACACAGTATTTTATTTTATTTTTTTTCAAATTTTTTTTTTTAGTTTTTTTTAGCTGTTTAAAAAAATATTTGTCATTAACCAGATAATGAACTGCATTAACCAGAAATGAACTTCGTTAACCAGATAAATAATGAACTCTAGGGTTAGCATTCACCAAATAATATGAACCATTAACCAGATAAGTGAACTTCGTTAATCAGATAAATAAATGGTTCACATTATCTGGTGAATGCCAACATTTTATTTATCTGGTTAACGAAGTTCATTTATCCTGGTTAATGTTATTCATTATCCGTTAATGCCAAATCTGAAACTTTTTATCCTGGTTAATCAAGTTCAAATATCCTTAATCGATTCATTATCTCATTTAATAAAAAAAATTTAACCAGTTTAAAAAAATCTAAAAAAAATAAGAAAAAAATGGAAAAAAATGTTGTCCGTACATGTACGAACATACGGTCCATACACGTACAGAAATACACTGTGTCCACTTTTGTGTCAATTTGTATGTAGAAAAATCATTTCTGTGTAAGAAAGTGCGGTAGATTGGTAGTTTAAAAATGTGATATTAAAAAGAAAAATAGTATGTATACCCTATACTATACATGTATTTCAGCGTCTCCCAGAAAAGGGGGGGAATGTGTCCTAGTGTACTATATCCTCGAAATAGATAGAGTTGCGTGGTATCCATCCACGACCGGAATATCATCAAATCAAATGAAAACATTTTGATGAAACCCAGATAACTTTTCAACAGTATGCAGTCAGCTGCAACATCACCCTCCTATCAACTTGTCAGCTTCCAACCAAAGCTTCAAACTTTACAGTCAAAAACTCGACTTTTCCAACAGAGAACCCTTTTCTGCAGCACCCCAAGAATGGCTTCGGTTTCTGGGTTTGGGATGAGACCAGTGACGGCGTTGGGTAGTTCTTCTTCTTCTTCTTCATCATCATCAGCAGCAGCAGCAGCAGGTGACGATGGGTTTGTTACATTGATAGAGTATGCGGGTAAGGGAGGAATAGGTGTGAATGATGATTTGGTGGTATTGCTCGATCACATACAGTATGCTTGCAAGAGAATTGCAGCTCTTGTGGCTTCTCCTTTCAATTATACCATTGGGAAACAAACTGCTCTCGTTGATGTGCCCAGTGGTGGTTCAGATAGGGATGCTCCAAAGCCTCTTGATATTCTCTCGGTATATTTATATCTCTATAATTTGCTAAACTTTGGTGTTATTTTCCATCACCCTTGTTTTCCATATAACTTACCAATTATGCCCCCAAGAGTCTTCAAATTTGAGAATTTGAGGGTTTCGTTTGATGCCTGTTGCCATGTTGAATCACTCAGAGAAAATTAATGTCAGTTAGTTACCCCCCTAAATCTAAGTAAGTTGTAGAACAGCTTCATTAGAATGGAAACCAAATGCCAATACAGGAAGAAACAGGTATAGAAAAAAAAAACCTTTCTTTTGAAAGCTGATAGTGATATCTACTTAAATCCTTAAAAACCCTTATGTTACTTGGTGTGACTACAACAACCTTTTAGAGTATGTTGAAGGTGGTTATCCTCTTGACTAAAAATAATGTATATAAGTATTGCAGGAGATATAACATATATTGCCATAGTGACAAGTAGTTCTATGAATGTTGCAAAATTGAATGTTAGGCTAACTTTTATCACATATCAGAATTGGTCTTGAGTGTTGACTGCCATATCTAGATTCTGTCTAGGCATTATCATGTCTGTAAAGGGCTATGTAATCTCCCTTTATTAACAGGACCTCATAAATATTCTCCCCACCACGCATCATTGCAGAATGAAATTATCTTATCATCACTCCAAAAATCTGGAAAAGTTGCTGTCATGGCTTCTGAAGAAAATGATGCACCAACTTGGATAAGTGGTGATGGTCCATATGTGGTGGTAACAGATCCCCTAGACGGTTCTCGAAATATCGATGCATCCATTCCAACAGGTACAATTTTCGGTATTTATAAACGCCTTGAGGAACTAGATGATCTACCCACAGAGGAGAAGGCTTTGCTGAATTCACTCCAAAGTGGAAATAGGTTGATTGCTGCTGGCTATGTTCTCTATTCATCTGCAACAATACTCTGCATCACCTTTGGTTCTGGAACACAGGCATTCACTCTCGATCGTTCAACAGGAGATTTCGTTCTCACAAATCCAAGCATTAAAATTCCTCCCCGTGGTAACATATCCACTTCATACATGCCATACACATATTTAAGTGTTTGCAAATATAATATTGACCTTGCTAATTTGGTAGATACTTTAAACTATTATCTTCTGTTATATATCTAAGGTTGGAAACATCTTACAGGTGGTTAATTTTCTTTAGTTCGCTATTGTCATTGTTATCTTACTTTATGTAGAAGTTAATGTATATAGCTTGATTTTATGTTGTTGGCTGCTCTCTTGTTGATCAGGGCAAATTTATTCTGTAAACGATGCGCGATATTTTGATTGGCCTGAAGGTTTAAGACGTTATATAGACACTGTCAGACAAGGAAAAGGTAGATATCCAAAGAAGTACTCTGCCAGGTATATATGTTCTCTGGTGGCTGATCTCCATAGAACTTTGTTGTATGGGGGTGTGGCAATGAATCCAAGGGACCATCTTCGTCTTGTTTATGAAGCAAACCCTCTTAGTTTCATTGTAGAGCAGGCTGGTGGAAGAGGGTCTGATGGTAAGAGTAGGATTCTTTCCCTTCAACCAGTTAAACTGCACCAAAGACTTCCTCTCTTTCTTGGGAGTTTGGAAGACATGGAAGAGTTGGAAAGTTATGGAGATATACAACAAAAAGTAAACCCCGGTTATAAGGTTTGATGCTATAACATAGAAATTTTGAATGTTCAACCTTCATGGTGCCTAACTGATTTGTTCCAGTGTTCTTCTTCATCTCTGTTGTATGTATTGTCATATCCATCATTTGTGTTAACATATTTTCCTTTCCTTTCTTTTTTCCCTTTGTTTTTTATTATTTTGGGAGATGGTTATTTAGACCATGGTTGTAAAAATTGACCAGACTGGCTTGTTCAATTGGAAAACCAATGAACCAGTCAAATTATCGGTCCAAACTCCAAACAACCAAAGAAACTAAGCAACCTAAAATCTGATAAGAAATTGATCAAACCGATCCAAAACCAGTAAACTCACTTGGATCGATCTTATCCAAAAAAAATTTAGTTTTTTAATCATTTTTAATTTTCTATTTGATGTGAAATGTTTCTGAGACAAATAAAGATACACATATAAGGATTATATATAGATATCTATTAGGCTAAAATATACTTTTAGTCCTTTATCATTCACTCATAATTCATTTTGATCATTTATCTTCGAAACGTTATACAAATTCATCATCTTACCCAACCCCATAAAATATGTTGATGGAAACATTTTGATGTGTCATCTAACACCGTCAGCTCATTCTACGTGGTTCCCTAAATGAAACTACGTCGTTTCACAAGTCTCTCAAAGACACTAAAAATCTATTTATCTTATTTGAGGGAGACACATTGTTGGAGGGAAAAACATAAAGCTGGACGATCAACAAGAAAGGAGGGAGAAGACTAAGTTGTAGTGGAGAGGAAGAAGACAACGATTAAGGTACCCACGTGTATGGTGTTTTTGTTTCTTCTAGTTGCATGTGGTTATGGTAGTTTCTGTATGGGTTTTATTTCGTTGGGCATAAGGGAAATTTGTTGGGTTTAGGGATTTTGATTTAGGGTTTAGTTTCTGTGTTGGGTTTCCTTATTTGACTACTGACATAATAAAGGGCTTTTATTATATGTTGTGCATTTTTTGTAGTTTTGTTGTTCTGTGGTTGCTGATATAATTGATGGTTGGTTTAAAGTTGGGATACAACATCAGGGAAATTTTGTCACAAAAGGTCTGATTGAGTACAAAGGGATTAATAGTGAATGGAGTTATGACCCCGATAAGTGGTCATATTTTGAGGGTATGGACATCCTCAAATAGATGGGTTACCCATGTGTTGACTCATTGTGGTACAGGATAGGTGAGAAGGAATTGAAAGAACTGAAGAATGATAAGGGTGCATCAGGATTGGCCACAATAGTTAGTTGTCATGGGAGGGTTGAGTTATATCTTATTGGTGAGTAGGGATGCCAATGGGGTGGGCTAGGGCATTTTGAGTGTGTCATTTGGGACCAGGGGCGGACTTATGTAGTGCCCAGGGGGTGCACCTGAACACCCTCAAAATTTAAAATTCTCACCTATACCCCCAATAATTTTTATTTTGACCCCATGATTATACTAATTTGCACCCCCTCACCCACACTCTCTCTCTCTCAGTTATTTTGACTCCCAATAATTTTTATTTTGACCCCTTGATTATACCATTTTTCACAAAGTTCAAGCTGTCACAATAGAGCATCACTATCGTGTTGAGTTATTTTACACTGTTGTGGACATACAGCTTCAGGAGCTTAATGATCGTTTTACCGAGACAAATTCTCAATTGCTCCTTTGTGTGGGTTGTTTGAGTCCAACCAATTTGTTGTCTACTTTTGATAAGGAAAGACTGATTGAATGTGCGAAGTTTTATCCACATGAATTTTCTTCAACCGATTTGGTGATGCTTGATAATCAACTTGAGACTTATATTATTGATATGTGTAGCAATGTTGAATTTGTATCTTTGAAAGGAATCAATGATCTTTTAGAGAAGTTGGTTGAAACTGGAAGGCATATTGTTTACCCATTAGTTTATCTTTTTTGAAGTTAGTAATGATTTTGTCTGTTGCCACAGCAACTGTTGAAAGAGTCTTTTCTATTATGAAGATTGTGAAAAATATTTTTCGTAATCAAATGGGAGATATATGGATGAATGATTGTCTAGTGACTTATATTGAGAAAGAAGTGTTCATGAACATTGACACTGAGTTGATCATTCAACGATTTCAAAATATGAAGTTACGTAGAGAACAATTATAAATACGTATGTAATTTATTTGATTTGATTAGATATATTAAAATTTTATGATTTTAACATTTATGTCTTTTTTTATATATTATGATTTTAAAATTTTATGAAGTTAAATAGTTTGACCCTTTGATCCATGATATATATGTTATTTGGGTGTTAGTTGCTTGATGTGTATGTTATTTGGACCATTTTTTTTTTTTTACTATAATGAGATATTGAAAAAGAATCTGCCTAAATTTTATAATGCTCATTTCATGAATAATTCTTGCGACTACTTATTATTCTAACTGGTCTTTTTATCTTACGAAGAAAACATTTCCTAAAAATGGCATGTTTCGGAATGATATAAAAAATAAAAGTCAAAGTCAATCATCAAATAATATGAGGTTACATTGGCAAAACCTGCAATTTTTAAGGATAATTATATATTGCATTATCAAGAATGACTTTGCCAAAAAATTTGAGAATTCTTATTATTCAATTGGAAATTTGTTGAATAGAACGAAAGTATAGTGTACAGTGAAGTGTTTAATGACCTCTCGAAATAATTATATTTAAGGTATATCTTACAGCATTCTAGACATATATTTCTTTTCATTAAGGTCATATATTTTCAAAAAAAAATTACTAACAAAATTATTATTATTATTTAATATAAATAAATTCGTACAACGCATAAGTGTTACCTCTAGCAAAGTGTATTTCTTGTTAAGATAACTATTGAGAGTAGATATGAATTGCTTTAATACTTAGGGCGAACTATAAATGTAATACAAAATAAGTAAAAACGTAAAATATCTAGTATCTGAGTATTGTTTATATTGCTCCAACACCTTTTTATTGTTTATATAGCTATCTTTTAATTGGATGGTGGGTGTTGCAACTTGCAAATGCTTGATTTATTAATTACTTGCTTTTGCCTCTTTGTTTGAGTGTTAATGATTGCAATTGTTTTTACGTTCTATAATTGGATGGAATGAAAGTCGTGTACACTGTGTTTGTTTCTCAAGAAAAATTGTGAAAAGAGAAATAGGTAAGAGAGAGTGAGAAGAGAGAAAGATATGAGAAATATGGTAGATTTGAAGTGTTGTTTAGTATAAGAGAAAGAGAAAAGAAATAGAGAAGAGAGAAATATAATGATTTTATGTATTGACAAGAAAGCCCCTATCTAAATAAATAAACATCTAATTAGTATCAAGTAAAAATGTTAGTTAATTAAATTACTTGTTCTATCCCGAACATAGGGTCTTCTCTTTTCTTCGTGCGTCATCTTGGTGGTCTCTAGTGTGGGGAGTGTACCTGCAAATACACTTTGATGTCTAAGTTCGCAATGGCCTTTGTATAGAGTGTGATGAGAGAGATGTCAAACATGGTGGGTCAAGCCCCTATTTATAGTCTTTGTGTTGCCTGCGATCAGTGTGTAGTTTGAATCCTCGTAGGGTTAGGATTCTGGCGTCTTCTATGCTTCCTGATAAGGATTAGGTCTTCCTCTCATGTTTATCTGAAGGTAGTTGTGATGATCTCTGAGATTAGGTAGTTGTGACAGCCTTTGCGATAAGGTAGTTTGTTATGGTCCTTTGATGAGGTTGTTGCAACTCTATCTTTAGTGATTTCTAGAAGGCTTTTGTCGAGCTCCTCTTGTAAGTGAGCAGGTTGGATTTATCCGGGTTTGACCTTGGTCAGCCTGAAGACCCTGGTCGGTATGGTGATAAGCGAGCAGATCAGGTTTTAATCGTGTTGACCTTGGTCTGCATGGAGACCCAGGTCGATACCACAACACTGCTTGAGTTAATTTATTGTATATTTTATTTTATCTGAATCGATTAATTTAATTTTTAAACTAATAAGATAAGATAAAGTGATAGCATTTGCTATCATAGATTCGTATCACAGTAATTTACAAATTGCATAGTCATACTAATGTAACATTATGTAAGCATAGAATTTGGAAAGTCGTTGCTTCATTGCTTTGTTTCTATAAGCGTAACAACAACAAAAATTTGTAAAGTTACTGTTTAGTAAAGGGGTAAAAAAGGTAAACAAATTATTTCAGCCTTCTCTCTCTCATTTCTTCTCAGAGTTGTAGAGAAATGAAAAAGGTGTGGGACCCATCATTTTAGTTTCTCTCTTACCAACTTCTCTAGTGACCAAACAGAGAAAGTTAGCTATCTCTCTTCTACTTTTCTCTCTTCTTTACTCTCTTTTCTCTAGTTCTCCTAAAACAAACACACCAATAAAGAGAGGGGGATATGATTATGCCATGACACCCCAATTTTGTATTATTATGTATTTTTTCTCATATGTTCTTTAACTTTTCAGACAACAAAAAAGAATTTTACAAAATTTACTCTTATATATATGTGTTTAGCCCTCACACCATGATTGGCCCCATGAAACTAATTTACTTATAACATCTACTTGATGAGATGTGATTGAATGATTGTTAAAAAAGTTTTATACTGCAATGCATAGTCTTTATTTTTATTTTTTTTATATATAAGTGCTTAAACTCTTTTTTTTCAATACAAAGTGCTTAAAATCTTTTAATATATACATTTTTTATTTAACAAGTTTTTTTATGATGAGATAATGAGAAAATTCAATTAAACATCAATTAGAATGGCAAGGTAATATAAAATACAAAAACAAATTAATTTATAAATATAATATTTGTCCATATATTATATATTCTTAAGTTTACTTATTTTTTAATTAGTTTTGTAATTATTTATTTTATCTTTATTCTTAATAATAAATTCAACCTACCATTATGATAGGTGGTGGAAATTAATAAAAAGCTGAAACTAATAAATTTAATTTAAGTCTTACGTTAATACTTACAATCAAGTCTATTTTACTTAGAACATTTACAATTATTAAAATATCACAATAAATATTTCTTTAAGTAAATTTTATTATATTAAAAGGACAAATACATGACGGTAACTTGTATTTTTGTGTTTTAAGTACCATTTCAATTATAAATTTTTTCACACTATATAAAATTTATTTTTATGATTATATCTTAAATAATTTAATTATTGACTAAATTATTATATTTTTATTGTCATTTTAATTTTTTATAACAACATTAATATATAATTATATTTTTTGTATTACTTTTTAATAGTATATGGCGATTTGTTTTATTCAATTTGATTAAAATGAAAAGAAAAGAGTATGACAAAGAACTTAATTTGTAAGTAAATTCTTTTAGAATATTACTCTTATTTTATATTGATTCTTTTATAGCAATATCTTAAATATTTTTATTACTACCTAAATAAATATATTCTCGTTATAATTAAGTAAAACGTATCTTATTTAATATTTATTGTATAATAATATATAATGTAGTGAGTTATAACTTCTTGTAAATGAGTTTAACATCCAATTGAGTTATAACTTCTTGTAAATGAGTTTAAAATCCAATTTGTTTATGCTTACACTCAAGTTTATTTTACTATAGAATAAAAAAGATAGATAGACAGGTATAAATAGATAAAGATAAAGACATCTTAGAAAGTAAATATATTATTGTGTAAAAAAAGAAAGTAAATATATTAGGACTTTTGCAATTATTAAAATATCACAATAAATATTTATTTAAGTAAAGTTTACTTTATTAAAAAAAGACAAATACATGAATGGCAACTTGTATTTTTGTGTTTTAAGCACCATTTCAATTATAAATATTCTCACATTATATAAAAATTATTTTATGATTATATCGTAAATAATTTAAATATTGAATAAATTATTTTATTTTCATTGTCATTTTTATTTTTTATAACAAAATTAATATATAATTATATTTTTTATATGGCGACATTTATTTTTTTACTCAGTTTGATTGAAATGAAAAGACATGAGTTTGACGAATAACTTAATTGTTAAGTCATTTTTATTTAGAATATTACTCTTATTTAATATGAATTAGTTTATAGCAATATTTTTTTTGACTACCTAAATAAACATGTTCTCATTGTATTTAATTAATATTAATAAGTATCTTATTTAATATTTATCGTATAATAATATATTATTTAGTTAAATATTGTTAAGTAGTGAGTTATAACTTATTGTAAATAAGTTTAAAATCCAATAGAGTAAATAGAATGAAAGGACGTAGCTTTTCATATCTAGCAAATCACAAATTGTAAAGTAGTGAGAAGGTACAGTGAAATCGGTTTAAAATAATGAAAAAAAGTGTAAAGGCTTGAAACATGTTATATGATTATTTTATCACATTAAAAGTAAATTCTTAAATTTTGGAAATTCGGTTTGTAATCTTATGTAATTCAATAAAACTAAAAGACATAGTGCACTTTTTTTTACATTCTGGGCTGCACATAATCAATTTTGGGAGTAAAAATAAGATCAATATAATTAAAAATTATTATTCTTATGCTTGGGTGATAAAATATCGGTCGATAATATAGATTCTGGTGGAAAGAATTGATTTTGGTGGAAACAATAGCTTTTTGGTTTTTGCGTTGAACAAAATCAATTTTGAGCGTGGCACTCACAAAATTCTTTATATTTACACATCAAATGTGATTCTACTTTTATCATCAAAATAAAATCAATTCTTCTGAGCTAACTTTTAAAATATGATAACCAAACACAAATCAATTTTTTTATACTAAATTGGTTAAAATCAATTCTTTAGAATCAATTCAATCACATATAAAACAAACAGACCAATAGTACATTGAATGATGGACTTTTAAACTTTCTGAGTAATAAAGTAATTTAACAAATTTATAATTGAGCATTAAATTTTTTGACTAATAAAGTAATTTAAAAATTTTATAATTGCATCGCTCAAGTAAAGAAAATAATAATTTTATAACCTCCTTAAAAAGTTGATTTTTTAAAATTTTATTTATATATATATATATATGTGTGTGTGTGTATGTTCTTAATTTTTTAACATATGCAGAGGATGCATAATAATATTTAGGAATAAAGATAATTTTTTGACCAAAATAATAACTTATTAATTACCAAATTATATAGAAATATTTTATAACTTTTAATATTTACTTTTTTTAACAAAATCTTTTATGATGAGATAATAATAAAATACAATTAAACTAATAAAAAATGTCAGACAAATATCAAATCTTAGAAAAGTTACTATTATACCATATATTATATATTTTTAAGTTTACTTATATTTTAATCAGTTTTTAATTACTTGTTTTATCTTTTTCTTAAGAATAAATTCAACCTAATTGTGATAGGTTTGGAAATTAGTAAAAAAATATAAACAAATAAATTTAACTTAAGTTTTATATTAATGTTTACAAAAAAGTCTATTTTGATTTTATTAGCCTCTTTAAAACAATTAAAAATTCTAATTTTATTTTAATGATTTATGTTTTCATTCCTAATTTTTTAAGATATGTAGATGGTGCATAATAATATATAAGGATAAAAATATTTTATTAATTACATAATTATTTGGAAATATTTTTTAATTTTTAATATGTACATTTTTTACTTTTCTTCCCCTGATGTAACAAAAAATATATACATTTTTTATTTGAAAAAATTATTTTGTGATGAGATAATAAGAAAATACAATTAAACAAATAAAAACTGGCAGTGAAATATAAAATCTAATAAATTACCATTGTCCATATATTATATATTCTTGAGTTTATATATTTTTATTAATACATAAATAAGTATGTTCTCATTATAATTAATTAATAAGTATCTTATTTAATATTTTTTGTATAATAATATATAATTTAGTTAAATATTGTTAAGTAGTGAGTTATAACTTATTGTAAAAAAGTTTAAAAACCAATTGAGTAAATAAAATGAAAGAACGTAACTTTTCATATCTTGCAAAACACAAATTGTAAAGTAGTTAGAAGACACAGTAAAATCAGTTTAAAGTTATGAAAGAAAGTGCAAAGGCTTGAAAATAGTCCATGTTATATGATTATTTTACCACAATAAAAGTAAATTCTTTTTTTTTTACTAAATTAAAAGTAAATTCTTAAACTTTAGTAATTTGGTTTGTAATCTTATGTAATTCAATAAAACAAAAAGACATTAGTACATTGAATAATGGACTTTTAAAATTTCTGAGGGCCCGTTTGTTACGGCTTAAAAAAAAAGTGATTATGTTTTAAAATAATCTAGAGATTATTTTTTATAGATTTTAAAAAAATCTGAAGCTAATTTGTGTTTGTTTAGGATTATAAAAATCATTTTTTCAACTCTTATGAATGAGAAGCTACTTTTTTCAGCTTTTCATTTTTAACCTAAAAATCATTTTTAAAAAAAAATTATTTTCTAAAAAATCTGAAACAAACACAATTAAAATTAAAAAAATGATTTTTAACATAAAAAAAATGATTTTATTCTAAAAAAAGCTGTAACAAACGCCCCTGAGTAATAAAGTAATTATGTTAGCCCTCACATTTTTCGAGATGTCTCAGATTGTATTGGCACCTCTATTTTGAATGAAATGCAGTAATTCTTGGCTTTTCAAAAAAAAAACTTTATAAATGAGCATTAAATTTTTTGAGTAATAAAGTAATTCAACAATTTTATAACTGCATCACTCAAGTAAAGAAAATAATAAATTTTTAACCTCCTTAAAATACGAATTTTTTTAAATTTTATTTAATTCATATATATATATATATATTCTTAATTTTTTAACATATGTAGAGGATGCATAATAATATTTAGGAATAAAATAATTTTTTTGACCAGAATAATAACTTATTAATTACCAAATTATTTAGAAATATTTTATAACTTTTAATATTTACTTTTTTAACAAAATATTTTATGATGAGATAATAATAAAATACAATTAAACTAAAAAATGTCAGAGAAATATAAAATCTTAGAAACGTTACTTTTTTACCATATATTATTTATTTTTAAGTTTACTCACTTTTTTAATCCGTTTTGTAATTATTTGTTTTATCTTTCTTCTTAAGAATAAATTCAACCTAATTATGATGGGTGCTGGAAATGAGTTAAAAAAATAGAAATAAATTTTATTTAAGTCTTATATTAATGCTTACACTAATGTCTATTTGAATTTTTTTAACCTCTTTAAAGCAATTGAACTTTTAAATTTTATTTTAATGATTTATGTTTTCATTCTTAATATTTTAAGATATGTAGAAGATGCGTAATAATATTTAAGAATACAAATATTTTATTAATTACCTAATTATTAGGAAATATACTTTTTTGGTACAATATTTGGAAATATTTTTAACTCTTGATATATACATTTTTTATTTTTCTTTTGCTTGATGTAACCAAAGAATATTCATTTTTTATTTAACAAATTCTTTTGTGATGAGATAATAAGAATATACAATTAAACAAATAAAAACTGGCAGCGAAATATAAAATCTAAAAAACTATCATTGTCGATATATTATATATTCTTAAGTTTACTTATTTTTATAATCAGTTTTGTAATTATTTGCTCTTTTTTTTGGGTACTAGTACAGTGTAATTATTTGCTCTATCTTTATTCTTAAGAATAAATTCAAACCATAATTATGATAGATGTTGGCAATTAATAAGAAAAATTGAAACTAATAAATTTAATTTAAGTCTTATATTTATACTTACACTCAAGTTTATTTTATTATAGAATATAAAAGATAGATAGATCGATAGATATAGATAGATATAAATACGTCTTAGAAAGTAAATATATTGTCCCATCAAAAAGGTAAATATATTTGAAAAAAACTGATATATTTGAGTAACAAAGGCGTATAACATGTTCTATTATTTCTTTATTAGTTTTCAGTAAATATAGTTTCAAATAATTGATTATTCATGTTTAGTTCACTGTAATAGGATTAATGAGGAGATAGTATTTGTTTTTGTTGACCGCAATACAATTAATGGAGATTGAGAAAGAGGGAGAAAGGAATAATACAATATTGTAAATCACATTCATATCCATAAATTTTTTTGGTACACTCATATCCATAAAATTAATTTGTAAAAAAAATTAGTTTTTTGGTCTAAATAAAAAGATATAGAGTGCTAATGTGCACCTTATTTTTTTTTGACTAGTAATGTACACCTTCGTAAAAACTAGTTGAATTACATTAACAAAATCCCATATTGAATTGAAAAGTCCCAATAAATCAGAATGACATTATGAATTAATGATAGCCTACATAGCACCATTTAAAAACGTAACTTTTACGGTAAAAAAAAACATAATGTTTGAATTAGATAACTAGTGAGAAATATCTGTGATTTACTGGTGTGCACGAGATATCATAAAGAGAAAAATATAGGAAAATAGTTCTGAGCGATTGAATGAGTTTTTTCCACGTATCATTGCTGAATAACGTAATGTTTGGTTTACCAACTCACTGTGATTGTCCAGTCAAAAAAAATCTCTATGATTCCGTCAAAAAAAAAATCTCTATGATTGATAGCTAATGGGTGAGATGCATGTAGTAATAAAACCATTATTATTGACACATTAAATGATCACAATAAAGAAAATGTGAAACTGATAAATTCAGAATACATAACAATTAACTAAATATAGTAAAACCGATAAAGTAAAAATTAATTTCACAATAGCTCGAGTCTATCTTCCCACACACCACACATGCACACGTACCCGGTCTGATTGAATATTAAGTGGCCGTGGTTCAAAGTAGAAAGCATGTGTCAGAGACTCAGAGTCAACAACGCCGGAACTCAGAAGCAGTTCACCGGATAAATTACGTAAAGATTTTAAATTATTTTAAATATTCATAAATTTTAATTTATTTAATTTAATATTTTAAAAAAGATATATATACAAAATTTTCGCACGTGATTTATCCCAATCCTCCTCAACTTCAGTCAGTTACTTCTCCATAAAACAGTCGTAATGCATTTTTTTTATTGGTTTATTTAAAAAGGAAAAAATTATCTTTATTTATCTGTTTTTTTGACCAATTATTTATCTGTTTTCTAAAACTTTAAAATAATATTTTAGTAAATACCAAAAAAGAATAATATTTTCTCGTCAAAAAAAATTAATAATATTTTAGTAAAAAACAATTAAAATAATATAAATTATATATTTTTTCCAGTTATATAAAGAACCGGAGGCAGTAATAATAAACAATTTTATACGGCGCGCTAATTTTCTCTCTTTCCGCGCATCGCAGCATCCAAAACCAAAATCCGATCTCGCTCTCCCTGCAACCTTTGCCAATTGCGAGCGAAGTGGTTGGACTTTGGAGTAGTAGTGGCAGTGGAAGTGGTGTGACTTATTTATATTTGAATATTTAATTTAAAGAGCGAGGGAGAGAAACTGTAACATGGAAAGCAACACTCAAGGAGCGTGCACTACCATGGCTGACCCGAACCACTCTAATGGTCATGGATCCTCCAACCGCTTTACGACTCCGAGCCACGTGGCCTTCCGCCTCTTATGCCACGCGTCCCGCGTCGGCGCCCTCATCGGGAAGTCTGGCGCGGTCATTAAGTCGCTCCAGCAAGTGACCGACGCCAGGATCCGAATCGAGGACGCCCCGCCCGAATCCCCCGAGCGGGTCATCCTCGTGATCACCAAGCTCGACGGAGACGGAGACGGCGAGGTCTCGAAGGCGCAGGAGGCGCTGCTCAAGGTGTACGAGAGGGTGCTGGACGTTACCGCCGAGACCGACGGAATTGACGTCGGGGACAGGGTGGTTTCCTGCAGGCTGCTGGCCAGCGGCGGCCAGGTCGGCGCCGTCATCGGAAAAGGAGGGAAGGTGGTGGAGAAGATCAGGATAGACACTGGATGTAGAATTAGGGTTTTGAACGACAAGTTGCCATGCACCAAGCCCTCGGAGGAAATCATTGAGGTCATTCACTCACTTTCTTTTTGCTCTTCGTTTTCTCTTATTACTGTAATCAATGTTTCCTTGCCATGTTGTTGGATAATGCTTTGGATTACTTCAGTGCTAGTAGTGATGGTGATAGTAAGTAACATCAGTCCGCCTTGTACCTTAATTGGCAAACTGGATTAATTTTATATTGGATGTTGAATAGATAAGTAAACAATTTTGTTAATTATTGAGGCAATCCGTTGCATCCATGATTCATTTAATGGATGGATGTCTCACCTATGACCAATCCATGAACCGCTATTATATCAGTCTATTTAAGCTACTTGAATTTATTGAAAGTGAGAACTATAGATTTTGTAGAACTACTGACAATTTAATTGTTAGAATCCAAATGCAAGAATAGTTGAAGAAATAGCATCAGTTAAAGAGGGATGTCTCCCTCCCCCCTTTTGTGAACGAATCATGTGAAAAAGAAAATGGCGGTATGCATGGTGAATTTGATTTTCATTCAATGGAGACAGAGAAAGAGAAAGACATTGATTAGTGTTGTAATATAAAAAGGGGAAAGCATCGCATGGAAAATGTGCAAGTTTCCCAACAATTTTCCAAGTCTAAACAAAGTGTGTCATAATGGAAAGTAATAAAATGCTTAGACGGTTAGTTGCGTAATAAATTGTTGTCTGTATATATACATTTTGTCGTTCTGACGTGCGGTCTCTTGCCAGGTGACATGGTAACAATGGTTGGCTATGCCGGCCAGTCGCATGAGTGAATTTGTTATGTACGGGCTTTCCTAGGGGCCATACTGCCATACCAGAATTGATTGACTGTAAAAGGAAAAACTTGTCTATCTGCTAGCTTAGGCCCCCTCAAGCTAACACATTGTTCTGCTCCTGGGTCTTTCGTTTTCTGTTCATGATTTGGCCGTAGCAGCATGGATGTCAAATGGATTTTCTATCCCATCCAGAAATAACCATGATCCAATTAAATCAGTCCATTAAAATTATCATAATAATTGAATAGATATGATGGGTTATAAAATCATAATTATTTTTCCACCCATTGTAGCTTTTATAGTTAAGCAGCCATGATAAGCGATCCTTTCTATTAATTAAATAGAACTTGAAGGTGGGGACCTAGTTGGTGGCTACTGTTGCCTTACGGGGGGCTAGGGTCCCTAGTCTTGAGGGGGTTATGGGTTTCTATTGTGTTCAGGGCAACTTTTGGCCTTTGTCTTTGCCTACCTTGGATGCAATGTAAAACAGGACTTTAATTTCACGCTTAAGGTTGTAAACATTTTACAACTCACTGATAAAAGGACATGTGAATATTGTAAATGGACTTCAATTTATTTGTGCTGTCTAATTTTTCTTTATGCCGAGTAAATATAATTTTTGGAGTTGTGTCAGATACAAGGCAATGTGTCATCTGTAAAGAAGGCCCTCATTGCTGTTGCTGGTCGGCTTCAAGATTGTCCTCCAGCTGACAGAACAAAGATGATGGGAAGCAGACCTTTTGAAGTAGTTCCGCGCGAAACTTTTGCTGTTCCACATGAGGGTTTTACTGATCCGAATATGGATTGCCATCCGCAGAGGATATCTGCATTATCTACTTCATCCATTAGGTCTAATGGCAATGCCTCTGAAGTTCATCCATTGTCAGCTGAAGTTAATAGAGTCTCAGCCCTGGATCAGAAAGCACTTCAACAGGAAATTGCCTTTAGAATTATTTGTTCCAATGATCGGGTTGGTGCTGTCATTGGGAAGGGTGGCAGTATTGTAAGAGCTCTTCAGAATGAAACAGGGGCTACTATAAGTGTTGGTCCCTCGGTAGTTGAGTGCGAGGATCGGCTAATTACTATTACTGCTTTAGAGGTTTGTTAAACATAATCTTTTTGCTTAAACTTCTGTTTTTGTCTTGTATTCTTGTATATGTATCATTATTTGTATTAATTTGTCTTTCACTGGTGGCTCCTTTTTTGGCAGAATCCAGAATCAAGATATTCGCCAGCACAGGAGGCTGTTGTGCGTGTTTTCTCCAAGTCTGTTGAGGCTGGTGCTGAGAAGGTGCTAGATTGGGAATCAAAAAATGAGTCATTTGTCACTGCACAGCTTGTAGTCCCATCCAACCAAGTGGGTTGTTTGTTAGGGAAGGGTGGAGCAATAGTCTCAGAAATGCGGAAGGCCACAGGGGCTAGCATAAGAATAATTTGGAATGACCAGGTTCTAAAGTGTGCATCAGATAATGATCAAGTGGTACAGGTATGGAGATGATTTGTTATTTGGTTTTACAATCAAAAGATGCTGAAGAATGTTTTTTATTTTTTCAACACATTTTGTGTATGTTGTAAGTCAAAGAAACCTTTTCACCCTTACAATAAAAGAGTTTTCTCATAATTCATTGTGCTAATTTAATGGTGCCAGATACACCTTTTTTTCCCTGCAAAAAATCCCAACCTTTTTTACCATGTGACATTTGATATCATTTTAAGATATATGAATCCACTCTCACCCTGGAATTTTCTACAAAAATATTTGCTATTCATATGTGTATCAATGTAGTCCCATTCTTCTTATTTGTTGACTTCTTTATTTTTGCTCTTTCTACTCAGATTGGGGGGGTAAGGGGAAATTGAAAAGAAGAGTGTGCCTAGAGAATAAAAGTGAAAGGTTCGGACCAGGCTACTGCCTAGAGAGTGAATTGCTTCTCTTAGCTTAGATACTGTTCATAAGTTGTGTTTGAATTGGTGTTTGTTTTCTAGACTAGTAAGACGTTTGTTTGATACCTACCCACAAGTTTGAGGCTATCTCTGGCTTATCCTGATAAATATAGGTAATTATGCTTATTGCAGGGGGAATAGTTGCTATAACAAGTCTAGCATGATCTAAATTCTTGTTGCAACTATTGGTTTTTAGGGGTATATTTCATTAGGCTTCTGTTTCATATAATCATATCTATTTCTTGAGAAAATATCTTTGCATAACTGCTTCGATATAATTGTGCTTCCTGTTCAACATTAAAGGAGAGGTTCTTGGCATGGCACATAGTTGCTATAATAGTTTATGGTGTGATGCTTATTAACCCAAATAGAAACATGACAAGGGCTGATCATCTGATAGCTATTCTTCGGGAGCCTGTTGTTAAGGATTTTAGTTACTTCCTTTATTTTCAAAGCTTTTAAATTGTATGTTATATCTTTTTAAACGCTTGATTGATCTTACTATCATCTTGATATTTTTCAAAATGATATTCGTGGTCTTCTTGATGCATATATCAGTTACTGCAACTGGTGTGTTTGAGCTGCTCAATTTTTCTTCATGGGTTTGTATGATCTGGAAATCTGATCTTCACACTAGCCAAAGATGATTTGTATGATCTCCTTGGTGAAATTTATGGTGGTTATAACATGTGCTATGATATTCATCATTTATTTCTTATTGTATCTAAGCATTTACTTTAACCCTATGCACTGATCATGTATATAAATAAATTTCACTGTACTTGTTTACTAAGTCATCAGGATAAATTTTGCAGTGGTGTTCAGGCATTTATTAATTACCGATCTTTGTTCACCTTTTTCCTCAGATATCAGGAGAGTTTTCAAATGTTCAAGGTGCATTATATAATGCTACTGGTAGACTGCGAGATCATCTTTTCGTCAGCACAAAAAACAGCGGTGTAACTCGTCCCTACGGGAGACTGAGGGACTCCATTCCTATTGGAGGCCAACCAGTTGGGGTTTCTCATAGCCTCAGTATACATTCTTTATCTCAAAGCATAGATCATCTTACCCTTTCTCAAAATTTAGATCATTCTTCTTCGCCAGGGTTATGGGCACCAAAGGTATGTCGCTTTCTCGCTGTTGGCTTGTTTTCCTTTGTAAGTTTTCCCTTATTATATGATTAAATTTGATGACAGGCAGTGGGTGCGATAAGTTCCAGAGGCATCAATGATGTTGGCAGGAGATTGATTCCTCATAAAGGTGGCTTAGATCTTGTCAGGTTGGTGATATGCAAAAATAAAATACACCTGATTTAATGCAAATCAATTATTTAATGAGGAACAAACCATAGGCCTTTTTACTCTTAGTACCAAAAGATCAAAGATTTAGATAACTAGGAAGTGCTACAAATGGTTTGTGTTAGAATATAAGAAAGTATTTTGGAATATCTTGATATTATCTCCTAAGATTAGTTTCCATATTACTTAGTTATTATCATGATTTGATTCCTTATTTCCCTATTTAATTAGGAGTAGGAGTCTTGTATCCCTATAAATAGGGATTAGTGTTTAGTCTTTTGTATCAAACTATCTTCAAGTTATTATCAATCATATTACACCATTATCATATCCAAAGTCCTTATTACTTTCTCTTCTCCTTCTTTTATCTAAAGCCTAAAACTTCAACAGTTTGGTATAACCTATGAAGCCCAAATACTTCAAAAATGAAAAAGTTTTGGTGTCCGATACAGATCCAATAACGATACGTATCCAGAAAGTATCCAATAAATTTTTCAATTTTTTTAAATTTCCCTGATACATCTCAGATACATCTTTGATTCTTCATACCACCTAAAGATACAGTTGTCACACCCGAATACGACATAGCATTGTGATAGAAACTGGCAGTAGAATAAATGTTACACTGAATATGCTTCTTTTATTATAGGTAATTCTCTGAGAAACTGCTCCAACAGAGAATTACAGTACATAGAAGTTAGAAACTGAATAGAGAAAGAGAAGGAGAATAAGGATTCCCTAGGAGTTCGAGAGCCTAGTCTCTCCCAACCATCCAGTACCAAATAACCGAATGCCCTTCCTATTCCCTCCTACTCTAATTTAAAAGCAGAACGATTACATAGCGATTACCTAAATATAACAGTTACTAGTAATGAAATAAACTGACTAATAATGAAATAAATTGACTACTAAGCATTTCTAGGCCTTCTCCTAACATAAGTCCTTGTAATTGGAGGCCTATTACTAACAATACTCCCCCCCAAAAGTTTCACCTTGTCCTCAAGGTGAAAATTAGGAAATTGATCATTGATGACCTCAGCTGATTCCCAGTGGCCTCAAAGGTGGTAAATCTTTCCATTGAATGAGTACTTCGCTATCCCGGAGGTGTGATTGCGGTCGCAAGAACGATGGCTGGTTCAACTTGGAGTTCCACGTCTTCTGTTAACATATACGGCAAAGGTTGTGGAGTCACAGCAGGAGCTAGAGCCTTCTTCAAAAGGGAAACATGAAACACTGGATGAATTTTGCTTTCTTGAGGCAAGTCCAACTGATAAGCTACCTGACCGATGCGCTTCAAAATCTGGTATGGTCCATAAAACCGTGGGCTCAACTTTTCATTTATTTTTTTAGCCAAGGACTTCAATCTATATGGCTGCAACTTGAGATAAACCCAATCTCCAATTGCATAACTGACTTCCCTTCTACTCTTATCAGAATAGGCTTTCATTTGATTCTGAGCTTTGACCAAATTAGCTTTCAAGTCATTTAGGATAGTGTCCCTGTCAACAGTCATCTGATTAACTTCTTCAACTGCGGAAGGAATGGTTGTGCCTTTGAGAAGGTGAGGAGGGTCTCTCCCATATAGAGCTTTGAAAGGAGTACTTTTGGTGGAACTATTATAATTGGTATTAAACCAGAATTCAGCCCAACTTAACCATTTGATCCACTGTTTTGGCTTAGAGCCAGATAAACATCTTAAATAAGTTTCCAAACATCTATTCACAACTTCTGTTTGGCCATCAGATTGGGGATGATATGCAGAACTGAATTTGAGTTTTGTCCCGGCTGCTTTAAATAATTCTGTCCAGAAATGACTGAGAAAGATTTTATCCCTATCTGAGACAATAGTGGATGGAAACCCATGCAATTTAACCACTTCTTTCAGAAAAATTTCTGCCACATCTCGGGCTGTAAAAGGGTGGCCAAGGGGAATAAAATGTGCATACTTAGTAAGCCTGTCCACTATCACCATGATTGTATCTTTACCTTGACTTTTAGGGAGTCCTTCTACAAAATCCATTGAAATATCAGCCCATACTTGAGTTGGAATTGGAAGTGGTTGGAGGAGACCGGCCGGAGAAAGAGTTTGGTACTTGTTCTGTTGACACACTTCGCAAGTTGCCACCAATTGCTGAATATCTTTCCGCATTCCTTCCCAATAAACCAAAGCTGCAAGTCTTTTGTAAGTCCTGAAAAACCCAGAATGACCACCAATGGCAGAATTGTGGAATTCTTTGAACAAGAGAGGAATTTTCGGTGAAGCTTTTGGTAGAACTAGCTTTCCTTTGTACAACAACTTCCTGTTTTGGAAAGAAAATCCTGGATGTGAAGCAGAATCCCGAATCAGGTCTTGAATAATGGCTTTGAGTTTGTCAGTCCAACCGAATTTCCTCCTCCCATTCCTCCAAATCTGAAAAATGAACCATGGAAATAGTCAGTATAAGTCATTCTTCGACAATGCATCAATGACCTTATTGTCGCAGCCAGGTTTATACCGGATTTCAAAGTCCATCCCCATTAGTTTAGAAATCCATTTGAATTGCTCTTCACCCAACATTCGTTGGTCAGTCAGAAATTTCAAACTTTTCTGATCTGTATGAATAATGAAATGTCTTCCCATCAAATAATGTCTCCATTTTTGCACAGCCATAACAATGGCCATGAGTTCCCTTTCATAAACTGATTTCTTTTGGGCTCGGTCAGACAAAGCTTGGCTAAGAAAGGCAACTGGGCGGCCTTCTTGCAATAAAACTGCACCCAAGCCTTTGTTGGAAGCATCAGTTTCTATGATAAATGTCTTGGAAAAATTAGGAACTGTCAAAATAGGTAAATCTGCCATTGCTTTCTTTAGGGAGTTAAAAGCATCTTGGGCTTCTTGTTGCCAGGTAAAACTGTCTTTTTTTAACAGTTGTGTCAATGGCTTTGCAATTTTTCCATAATCCCGCACAAACCTTCTATAGTAACCTGTGAGCCCAAGGAAACCTCTCAAGGCAGTAACATCTTTAGGTATAGGCCATTGCATCATGACTTCCACCTTCTTAGGATCGGCTGCCACCCCAAACTTAGTAATAACATGGCCCAAATATTCAATCTGTTCTTGCCCAAAAGTGCATTTCTTTTTATTAGCAAACAACATGTGCTCCCTCAATACTTGTAGAATGGTGTGCAAATGACTTCTATGCTCCTCTCTGTTCTTGCTATAAATCAAAATGTCATCAAAGAAGACTAGAGCAAATTTCCGTAAATAAGGCCTCAACATTTCATTCATCAACGATTGGAAGGTAGAAGGAGCATTGGTGAGGCCAAAAGGCATCACTACAAATTCATAATGCCCCTCATGTGTTCTGAATGCAGTTTTAGGGATGTCTCCTTCCTTCATCCTAATTTGATGATACCCTGATTTAAGATCCAGTTTGGAAAAAATGGTAGCTTCCCCCAGTTCATCCAACAATTCATCAATTACAGGTATAGGGAATTTATCAGGGATTGTGATTTTATTTAGAGCCCTATAATCAACACAAAACCGCCACCCTCCATCTTTCTTCTTTACCAAAATAATGGGGCTAGAATAGGGACTTACACTTGGTCTAATAACACCAGACTTAAGCATGTCATCCACTAATTTTTCTATCTCATTCTTTTGGTAATGGGGGTACCTGTAAGGTCGGATATTGGGAATTTCTGCTCCTTCCTTCAGCAAAATGGCATGATCGTGCCTTCTAGGTGGTGGTAGACCTTTAGGTTCTTGAAAAACATCTGAAAAATCTTCCAAAATCCCTGTGATGTCACTGGAAATGGTCCTGGCAGCATCAGTGTCTTCCTCCAAAGCATAATATTCAATTAAGAACCCTTGGCCTTCATCTTGCAGGGCCTTCACCATTGACTTGTAGGATGCATTGGCTCTTGACAAAGCCGGTTCCCCCTTCAACACTTTTATACCTCCCTTAGTTGGGACTTTCAAAGTGAGTTCTTTGAAATTAGCCCGAATTTCTCCCAAGCTTGCTAACCATTCCATTCCTAGCACCAAATCCACACCTCCCAATTCAAAAATATAGAAATCTTGTTGAATTTCTAATCCTTGAATATTGATGCCGAGTTGTTTGCACACCCCTACACATTTTATCTTTCTTCCATCCCCTACCTCCACAGTATATGTTGGTGTTTCAATGACTTGTAATCCCTCCTCTTCCACAATTACAGAGGAAATGAAATTGTGTGAAGCTCCACAATCAATAAGGACAACCACCTTCCTGCCCATTAAATTTCCCCACATCTTGATGGATTTCTTTGAAGTTAAACCCGCAATGCTGTACATAGAGAGTTGCAGATTTTTGAACTCTTCTACATCAGTTTCTGGTTCATCATCCTTCTCCTCTTCTTGATCTTCTTCCTCTAGAATCAAGACTTGCATCTGTTTATTTGCACATACATGCCCGGGTCCAAACTTCTCATCGCACCGAAAACACAACCCTTTTGCCCTTTTCTCTTGCATCTCCGCATCACTTAACTTCTTGAATCCCCTGCCTCGGAATGATCCCGTAGTTCTTAAACTATTAGAATCACTGCCCGAAGGCACATTCTTTGCTCCTGCAGAATGCTGATTTCTGGTCCCTGTTTCCCATGTAACAGTTCTGGAATTAGTGTAGGTCCTATTGGATCCTCCTCCCTTGTTGTTCCAAGTAACCCCCTTGTTGAGTATTGCATTCCTTTCATCAATCTTCTGGGCATAACCCATTAATTCGGGTAATGATTTCATAGGATGTAATTTCAATTCAGCCTTAATCAAATCATTTAACCCATTCAAGAAAATCCCTTTGAGATACTCAGGATTGGCTCCTTTGAGTGGTCCAGCATAGAGTTCAAACTGTTCTCTATAGTCTTCCACCGAACCAGTTTGTTTAAGGCCCATCAACAATTCATAAGGATTCTGAGAGATTGTTGGTTGAAACCTCTCAAGAAGAGCACTTTTGAATTCTTCCCACGATGGATTTACAGCACAAAACTCCCACCATTGATACCAGTGGAGAGCCTTTCCTTCCATCGCAACCATGGCAGCCTGAAGCATTTCTGTTTCTGACACCCCCTTCAAATCGAAATATCTTTCAATTTTGTTCACCCACCCATATGCATCCTCACCGGAGAATAAGGGAATCTTCAATTTCCTCCATTTCGCCACATTGCGGTTGTCCTCTTCTCCCACTACGGTGTCGCCATCATCGCTGATGTTGTTTTCAGAATGATGTTCAGGCCTATCATTCTGTACAGAATTCCGATTCAGAGCCTCCAAAATCTCTGCAAACTGCCTTCGATTTTCTGCTCTATCCTCCTCGAGAACCCGCCTTTGGTTCTCGAAACCGCGCTCCAGAGCGTCGACCCGTGCTTCCATTCTTCGCGTCAGTACCATGTAACACTCCCAGAACCGAGTGCTTTGATACCAGTTGATAGAAACTGGCAGTAGAATAAATGTTACACTGAATATGCTTCTTTTATTATAGGTAATTCTCTGAGAAACTGCTTCAACAGAGAATTACAGTACATAGAAGTTAGAAACTGAATAGAGAAAGAGAAGGAGAATAAGGATTCCCTAGGAGTTCGAGAGCCTAGTCTCTCCCAACCATCCAGTACCAAATAACCGAATGCCCTTCCTATTCCCTCCTACTCTAATTTAAAACAGAACAGTTACATAAGCAGTTACCTAAATATAACAGTTACTAGTAATGAAATAAACTGACTAATAATGAAATAAATTGACTACTAAGCATTTCTAGGTAATTGGAGGCCTATTACTAACACATTGATACAGCAATTATTTTACTTATTTTTTTTTATTTTTTTTTACCATTTTAACTTTGTATTTCCTTAGTTCACATGCCCCCCCCCCCCCGCCAAAAAAAAAAAACTTGCCACTCATTTCATATTGCATCGCACACCAAAATGGAGCCCCTCCTCACTAATTGCTGCTGTATTTGGTGCATCTGCTTCATTGTTCTGGTTCACACATTTTTTGCGTTCTCATGTTCTTATTTTGCCATCCAAGCTCCTTTCTAGCTCTACACTTTTGTCTATCTGCAGAGTTGCATAGCTGTTGCTCATCATTTACCATGTTCTCACTCCATTCTCACTGCTGAATTTCATGCATATGCTTCGTTGCTCTGGTTTGCACGTTTTCAGAGTTCATGTGTTGTATTTTACTGCCCTAAGCTCCTTTTCATCTCTAATCTTTCACGCATCTCTTTACAAATATTGTGCATTTATGTTGTGTGTTTATATTTATATTAACGTATCTAGGTTGTGTCATATCTTGATTTTTTAAAAATGTCCCGTAACCCCGTTTCCGTATCGTATCGTACCAGTATTGTATTATGTATCCGGGCTTCTTAGGGTATAACCAGTGTTGAGTTCTGTGGCATACGACACCTTTGACTTGGTTAGATCGTGTGCTTGCGTGAGATTGCTTGTTGGTGCCAATGTGCTTGCATGTTTTTTATTTTTGTGGAATTTAGTTGTACCATGTACTCTGCTGTCTGGTGGAAAATCATTACACTGGACTATCGTCTTTTTTATTTTATAAAACTTTGACCTCTCTGTGATCATTGCTTGTTTGTTATTATTTGGAGCCCTGACATTGAGTGAAGTCGTACCACTGGACTACTTTAAATCCTTGCTGAGGTTGATGTCATACCCCATCCTTCAGAGATTTAGAATGGGGGGAGCTTCCCTTCATCCTAAAAGCCAAAAGAAGGAAAAATAAAAGTTGTTTCTGAATGAGTGGTGGAAATAGTCTTAGGAGTAAGATGTCACAAACTGTCTGGTTCTTATTATTACTTTTTTTTGGTCTGCAGTGGGAGGAAAACTGCCATTGTGACTAATACAACTGTGGAAATTGTGGTTCCTGGTGATATTATTGGCTCTGTATACGGGGAAAATGGCAGCAATCTGACTCAGTTGAGACAGGTACATAATCACGGATAAGTTTATATACATACACATATACTTTGTTTAGTTGCTTGGGAGCTCGTCATGTTAATCCTTTTGAACTTGCGTGTGTGATCACTTATTTGATTTCATATTTGGTTATTTGTTCATAAGCCTTTCCATAGATAAAAGCTATGCAACGATGCTGAAAGTACTGGATATTTCGGCTGCATTATTTTATCTCGTGCTTCTGTATTTTTGTTTGGATACGTGGCATTGTTATTATGAACAATGGGACTTGTTACTTGTGGAAGGCACCTTATAACCCTTTTTAACTCGTTCTGTTCTCATTATCAGATTTCCGGTGCTAAGGTTATCGTTCAAGAACCTCGTCCTGGAACAAGTGACAGGACTATTGTCATATCGGGCACACCTGATGAAACTCAAGCAGCGCAGAGCCTTCTCCAAGCATTTATTCTTAGTGGATCAGCATGACAATATCCCCTCACTGATGTCATAAATTTTATTCGTTGCCTTAGGTTTTTTTTTCCCTCCCTTAAATTTTTTGACCCCGCCGGAAAGCATGTACATTACTTTAATTATACCCTGCCAGTAATTTTATGCTAAATCAATTCAGCTCAGGCTGTTTAGTTTCACTGAACGATAGTATACTTATTTAAGCCCATTTAGTTGATTTTTTAGGTTATACTTCAGTAAGAGCAAGTCCTTTCATTCAATAGGTTATTTCGCCCCCCTTTTTTCCAGTTCCTTTTAGAAATATTACCCTGATAAGAATGCCATGTCTTAATTCATTCAACTTTTGATACTGAATATGGTTCTATTTCATATGGTTTTTTATGAACTCGCGTTAAATACTTCACATTTTATTGTCCGTCTTGAGCATATGTTGAACACTAAGAACATTGTGTATTGTGTAATAACGTGAAAGAATTATATGATCCAATTTTTGAGGAATGGGTCGGGTCTTAAAACATGCTCTGCTAGGGTTTGCTAGTAGAGAGAGCCGCAACCAGCTTCCCTCCTCCTTTGATGGAGGCTTCATCCCCTCCCTCAGTGGAGGTTTCCCTCCCCCTTGTTTGGGGGTTTTTAGCCAATGGCCATCCTCTTTTCTCCTCACCTTTTGTGAACCATTTTCTTACCCTCAAAATCGGTCCCTTTCCCTTTTTCTGGCCGTCAACCGTGCGCCACCACCAAGCTCTCTCCTCTCCGACCCCAATGGCATTTCCATCCTCTGTCATAGAACCCGCACTATGGAGGTCCAAAATCGACCAAGACGAAGGTAATAAATCGGATATGAGTGCGGCAGTCTCGCTGCTTCTATTGCGATAGGAGTGATGTTTTTGTTCTGCAGCCCCAACTCCCAATCTGTCTCAGGATACTAACAATGGACGTCCAGCCCCCCTCTGTTGCCCACCACCGGCGGCAAGACCCCCACCGGAGCCACCACCTCAGTTTAGTTCACTGTTTTTGCTGGGTACAGATGGCCTCCCTAGGCCCAGGAGCACTTTCTCGGCGTATCCCATGGCCGAGCCACCTCCTCCGGACTTGGTCCTTTTTCGGCCTCTACCAAAACCACTAGATTTAGGTACCTTTTGTTGTATTGAACTTGTTATTGCCTACGCGGTTGGAGATCTCAGTTTATGCTGTTTGGTTCTAATTTGGAGATGGTTCATATTTACCCTTGAATTGGATGAGAAAAAACATCATTTGAGCTCAACTTTTTGAAAATACATTGAGTGTGTAGGCTCTTTTTTGGCTGATTTATTGAATTGCATCTTCATAGCCGACCTTAGATTAGCATCTGCTCATGTGATTAATGACTCTTCTGAGACCACAAATAGTCAAATTATGCCTAAAAATGCCAAAAAAATGATCCGTAACTGGATAGATTTTAAGACTGTGGCATCTCTACTTCTCTTAGTCTTTGACTGTGGGAGGAAGCTATCGACTGGTTGGATATTAGGTTGTATACTTTGGATTGATGTCAATCGAGATACTACACACTTTATGTGTATTGTTGTTGTTGCTTTTATTGGTTTTATTATTAGAGCTAGCTTTCTATGTGGACAGGGAATACCTCTACACTGCTTTATCAATCTACTTGTAATGTTTGTTTTCTCAGTTAATTAAATGAAACTTTTACCGTAAAAAACAAAAAACAAAAAAGAACACTAAGAAACAGTTTGACAATCATTTGCATCTGATAATCAGGCCAAATCTGTTGTAGTAAAAGCATATTAACGTTGACTAAAAACAAAGGTAATTATTTCTACATGTAAAAGGGGAAACGGGACAATATATAGACCGGTAGAGTATCGTTGCATAAAAAATTACCACTCAAATATGTAGGTTTTGCATTTGATAGTTGATACACACTCAAACATTCAAACCAAATGGTAATATGATGAGATACATATCTAAGTCCTCTCCACAAGCACATATTACACAATCACGCAAAATGGTATTACATCAGCCATAAAACAAGCTGGTGATTCAAGCAGGAAGGATGCTCTATGGCCCATCACAAGTGCATCAGCTTACAGCGGCAGGGGCAGGATTAAGAGTGATTTCCACATTATCATGGACACCTTGCAACAGTAGCTCACCATCATATGCCACTACTTTACGCTTTTTAGCGGCTCTTAGTGTACCAACAAGTGCTTCAAATATATTTGCACATTGATCATCATTAAATAGTGTTCCAAATGTTACCTTCACAATACAAAAGACATTTTTGTTCAACTCAAGAAAGCGCTATGCATCAGGGTAATAGATCATCAAGACAAGCCCTTCTTAAGAGTATAGGTGAAAACAGATGCTCATTGACAAGCAAATAAATTCACCATTACTTGCTATAACTTAATGGAGAAGTCCAACTTAAAACACAGATCACTAGTTGATTCATGGATTTTCATACTATAGAATACTATGTCAGCAAGTTAATGAATATAAACAGAACAAACATTCTTTTTACTTTCTGCTTTGTTGAATAATATCAACAAAATAGCCAAATTTTAATATTTTGGACGATGATCTATATCCTTATATAACAAGCTCTGGATCACTAAATATTGATAGGCCGTTTAATGCTTACTTCAATGTTTCAGCACACTGGGCCATCTGTCTTCAATTTTGCTAATCAGATTAGTTTTTTAATTTTTATGAAATGATTCTCACATGCTATCTTGACTCCATAATTTGAATTGAGGAAACAATTATACCGTAGTTATTGGTAATTAAGAATATTTCACAACATATAATGGAACTTTAAGTTTCATTTTATTATTGGCACTGCATTCCTTTGTCAATGCATCATCTCATTCTTTCGATTCTATTCATCCAAATCTATGCACAACTGCAACTCGGTTTGAACCAGTTTTCATAAGGAAAGAAATGGTCTTCCTTTTTTGGGTTTTACCGTTTTATTATCAAGGCAAATTCATGCAATTGGCATAACCAAAATTCAACGATAGATCCCGAGTTAAATACAATGATAAAATAAACCAGTAAACATCTGTGAACAAATTTAAGATCAGATCCAATATTGTGAATGACCCAACATCCGATCTCGTGATCTAAAATAGATCCGTAAGAAGAAGAGAATTATCACATTCAACAATACCACGATTCACGATCATTATGCATGTATGAGGGGTAGGAGGTGAAGAAATTTGATCTGGAAATTCCAGAAATATAGATTCAAAAACATAATGAAGATAAAGGAGGAGGAGTCATTTTGTTATATATAATATACCTTGTAAGAACCATCTGTTTGGACCTTTCCAAGCCGCTTGATTTCTTCCCTGAGCCTTTGAACCTCCTCTTCTACATTCATCATTGCAATATCTTCTTCTCAGACTAGGATGAGGATCGGACCACCAAAAAGAATCAAGAAAAATATCTTATCTTTCCTTGTGTCAAGTTTTTTGTTCGGCCTAAAAGCATTTTATATTTGCATCTGTGCACTTCCTTAACACAAAATGTATGGTGGATTTTGATAGATTCATTAAAGTAATGTTTGGAGGAGTACCAATAATTTGTACAAAAATTATAAGAGATAAGTTTTATCCCGCCTCATGATGTGGGGCTTTTCAAATACTAAACTAAACATGCATTAGGTAGCTAGTTATAAGAAAAAAATATGAATACATTCTAAATCCATTGGAAAATTTACGAAAGTGGTGTATTTTGACCAACAAATTACGTATTCGGTGTGTTCAGGAAAAAATTACCTGTCTAGTTACTTTTTTTTTAATGAGTCGTGGTTGCCAACCACGACTTATGTTTTTCCCTTTTTTTTATATAAGTCGTGAACCACAATCACGACCCACCCCCTTTTAATTTTATTTTTTTAAATTATATTTTAATTAAGAAAAACCTTATTTTTATGAATTACGTTTTTTAATTTTTTTAAAAAAATTAGGACAAAATCATGGACAACCAAAGGATACAAAATATAAATTTTGAGAAATTTTTTGATAAAAAAATTAGTTAATAAGGTGCAGAACGCTGTCCGGAATTTAGTGAAATTTTAAATCCAAATTTTAGTCGTAGCCTATTCTAATATAATAGGTTTGATCTATTAATTTACTTTTATGAAATTCACTCACTTGGTCATAGATTAAAAATGGTTGATTGAATTTCAAATTCAATCAACCATTTTTAATCTATGATCAAGTGAGTGAATTTTACAAAAGTAAATTAATAGATCAAACATATTATATCATAATAGGCTACGATTAAAATTTGGATTTAAAATTTCACCGAATTACAGTCAGCTTTCTGCACCCGACATTACTAGTTGGACTGTCTTTTGGACCCAAATTTTATCAAAAAATTTTCAAAATTTATATTTTGGATTTGGTCGTCTATGACTTTGTCCTAATTTTTTTAAATAAAATAAAAAAACATAATTCATGAAAATAAGGTTTTTCTTGATTAAAATATAATTTAAAAAAAATAATAAAAATGGGGTGGGTCGTGATTGTGGTTCACGACTTAAATAAAAAAAAAGGAAAAACATAACGACTCATTAAAAAAAAAGTAAGTCGAGACTGTCCCCAAACAGGTAATTTTTTTCTGAACTACACCAAATTTGTAATTTGTTGGTCAAAATATACCTCGGAGGTAAATTTTCCAAATCCATAACTTGTTTATTGTATTTTTTTCCTTTAATTATTGATCATTATTGTAAAGTCGACAGGAAGTATCCCATTGGAAGTGGATTTTTTTTTCTATCCCACCGTATAATTAGGGTATTTGACCCAAGTAGGCGCTCAGAGTTTCTCCACGGCTTAAACTTTTTGTGCTTGTTGTGAGACTAATATACGAGTCAGCAGTTTTTTCACATGGGGTTGGACTACCTCCCAATTGAGGAGCAAATCTAAAAATAGAATTCAAATTCTTTTCTTAAAAGAGAGTTACGTTATCAACTCTCCTGGTACCAAGTTGGCAATCTAAACAATTTATTTTCCGCAAAAAATATTTTTTCACTTTTTTTTGAAAATAGTATTTTTTCCAAAAATTATTTTTAAAAAAATATACGAATTTTTTTTTATATATACATCACCTTTATTTAATTACTATAGTCAAATAAAAAATTTTAAGAATGAAGAAATTTAATTACTTTATCCAAACAACAAATTTCATAAATGAATGGAATTCAATTGAAGCAATTTAATACCCTGGAATTTTAAATTCTCTATAATCTTGAATTACCCTATTCAAACACAGAGATTGTCAAAATTTGCTGCCATAAAAGATAGAAGTAACTTGCCCCATAGAAAGAAACAACATTGAAAGACCGAAAATATTGAATTTGATAGCAATGTGAGGGGTGTATGGAAAACTAACATAAGTCAATTATGGTTATAATACGATATTAAAACTTTTTAAATTAGGTTAGTAATTCTCGTAAAACAAAACTGGTCAATAATATAAACTACATTTGTAATTTACTATTTTTTAAAAGAAAACACATAACATCCGTGCATAGCACGAGTTACGTTCTAGTACACATATATAAACGTGTGTGTGTTTAAATAAAAAAAATTAAATCCTTAAATTAATAAAATAAAAAGAAACCCGCTTATTATCATAATCAATTATAAAAAAGAAAGAAAAAAACATGTGTTTTGTTTTGAGAGCAAAATACAATATTTTATGAGGATATTTTATGGGCTGGATGAAAAGTGAAGAGGTGTTGTAGTGTTTTTTGTTTGTTAGCGAAAAGTAAAGAGCTTTTTTAAAATATTTTACGAAAACATAAAGGAAAAAAAGAATGATATTTTATGAGAAGTCTAAAGAACCGATATAGAGAGAACAAAGAACGATGTACACCGCACCGCATACACAATAGAGAGAACGAGACAGAGTTGCAACAGATAGAAGAGAAAGAGAGGTTGATGCAAGCTAAAATTAGAGATGATAGAAGAGTTGATGGACAACGAGAGTTTTCAAATTTCGAGTACTAAGAACTTCAAAGAGATTAGAGACTGAGACAAAATTTTGAAGTTTTTAATATTCAATATTTTATTCACAAATAGTCACTATTGTATTAATAGAGATATGTAGATCCTAATATTTAACATCACGTGTCATCTATAGGGTGCACAATACACATTGATAACAATGTAACCAGTCACAAATGAGCCCATCGGGTGCCTAAATATCACTCTTTATTTAGAAATGAACCCATCAGCCAATTGGGTTTTTTAACCCGCTTGGGGCTGTTGTTGTTTGGCGGATCCGGCCCACTAACATAAGCTTGATCTCCAAGTGTCTACTATTCGCAGAGAGAGAGAGAGAGAGAGAGAGCGAGAGCGCGACGGAGGTTGCAGAAAGAGAGAGAAGGGAACTTCTGGTAGGTTAGGTTAGGTTAGTTTTCTTCTGAACCGGGTCGCAAAATTCGACACGGACACGTCTCCTTCTCAAAATCGAAATGGAGTGACGACGATCCTACGATTTTTCGAGCCGGAACGACGATCATACAGCGATTTTACAGGCCGGCGATCCTGTAACAAAGTCAACTCGCTCAGGGGGTGAAAACTCGTAGGATCGTACGATCTTACGCGTTAACTCGCGATCTTACTCGTCAAATATGGATGAGAACATGGAACAGTTTCGAAAGAAACTAACACAACTGGAAGTGGAAGCTGAACATCTTCTTTTAGCCCGACATCAGGTAATTTAAAATTTTAGATTGAAGGAGATTCATGCTAGCACAAAGACTTACAAGCAAAATAAGTAATAATATTCATTAAAAACAGAGTAGAATCTCGCTTCTATTGCTACATTGAGAACAATAACGTGACCTTAGTGAGAAAGTATTTGGTAAAGTTGATAATTATTATTTGTTCAGCTATAACATTTTGGTTGGTTTGTATGAAGTATGCATATATTAGTATAATCTATTGATTTGATGCATTCAAATGATCTCTTGGGGCCATGATAAGGTTGAATTCGAGACACCTTGCTTTCATATCTGTGGCTTTGACTTGTGAAGGGATAGGGTATATATAGCATTTTAAAATATTAAGAAACATTGGTATTTTTATATTAGCATTAGATCTTATAGAAGTTTTAGGGGGAGGGGGAGCTAAGGATTTCACTAATTACTCATAATAGTTCACTTATATAAGAGTTAAGACTCACATAAGTTTTAGGGGTTGGCACAACTGCCCAGGGACCTGAACTTTGGACTTTCACCTCCCCGTGGATGAGGTTCCAACCCCCCTGAAGCCACTAAAACCCTACCCCCCTTGGAGGGCAACCCTCCTCAGGAAGATCTCCTTGCACCTAGGGGCCAGTTAAGTAGCTACCAAAGTGAGACTGCTTGCGGTCTAAGTCTGTGCAGTAATCCTATGGATTGGGACTTTGATGGCAGCCCAACATGCCATTGGCGCCCTACCCGTTAGTTTTGGGAGTGTCTTTCCTAGCTGCCATTTTTATTTAGAACAAAAGATTCATATACCCTTCAACTTGATTCGGCTATATGTATTCTGTTAGAAAGCATATTTAACATGTGCCTGTTATGAAAATAGTAGGTGATAGTAATTAGGGATGTAGTTACACAAATCAATGATTTGATTTGATCCTTTATAATTATTACATGATTGTATTCTGTGATTATAAATAAGACCAGTGTGTGATCATAGGACACACAATATTCCTTCTCAACTTTCTTTACATATTCAATTGAATGACCTCATAGTACTTTTCTTATAACTATATTATGTCCTTATTACTCTTCATCATGCTGGAAGCTTTACTAAGCTCTTAGCTTGATGAAAAAGGAAACCCTGAATTTAGTTTTCATACTATTTAAGAAAAATTATCTTTTTAAATTGAAAAAATGTGTAAATTTTTTTAAGATAATTAGATTAGTTGTTTTTGAAGAAAAGCTAAAAGCTATAAGAAATGAAATGCTTTGTGTATAAAATGCTGTGCTGCACTGCTGCCGTCTATGATTGACAATTATGTATCATACCAGAACCCAAACATCAACATCACAACAAAAAAAACTACAAGAACCAACCAAGTGCAAAATGACTCATGCCATTCACTTTGTGTGTACAAGTAACTAATTACTTGCTCCCAAAAATAATCTCCCACGTTACTATGCTATGTCCTTAACGGCCTTAAATTCAGTAGTGTCAATCAAAAAAAAAAAATCCATTATGTTAACAAAGACTATTTTCCTTCTACTAGATCTCTCGTCTAATATCTTTTATATGAAATTAAGTGGGTATGCAATTTTCTGTTTTGGTGAACGTGCAGCTGGTTGAGAATGATAAGTTGAGGAATGGGAACAGAGAAGCACTTACCGCATTAAGGAAAAGGGCCCGGACAACAAAGAGTAGTGTTCCATCTCCTTTTGAATCAATAATGAAGGGAGTTTCAGGGTCCGGCTCAAGACCTTTGGTGCAGGAGGTGTGTACCACCTGTGGTAACCATGACTCTTTTGAGCAGACGTGGACGATGTTTCCAGGAACTGATCTGTTTGTGGGAATTCCATTTCATGCTACTCATACTATATTGGAAACAGGTTTTTTTTATTCAATTCTGCCGTCACTATCCTCTAACTGATAAGAAAAATAATAATGAGAAAAATGTATGAAAAATTATCTAGAAATGTATGCTTGTGTTAGTTGTCTTTTCAATGTGCTCCGGCAAAAATGTTGATTAGCCATACTTCTGTATGTGGCCATTCTACATTAGTATTTGTTTGATAAAAGCCTGGAATCAATGGAATTTTTCCATCTTTGCTTCAATGCAATTTGTGGATACCTGTCAGATTATTTTCCAGTTTCCATCTCTTTATATGTTTTTCATATAACAGTGGATGGATAGACAGACTAGGTTATATGCATTAGTTTGGAGTCTGGATTATCGACCGTTATCCTTGATATCAGAAACAATATGCAGATGCAATCATGTTTTTTGGTATTTTTAACTGTTTCTGTTTTCTTTGTAAATTTTTTAAGATATTGAAATTGCCTGTCATACTCTTTACTGGTTCAACCTGATTGTGGTGAGCATGAGCAATTTCTTCATGTGATTATAAAATCTACAATGCTGAAATTGAATGTAATTTTACCTAAATTTGGTTTTGTCTGCTGCATTGTGTAGGTTTTCAAATGCCACATAAAAGACTCTCGTCTGGAATTTAACTTGAATTGCTTGCATATGCCTTTAATATTAGTTTGTTTTTCATCCTGAAACACACTGTTATTATGCATCAACTTATAATTCAGAAGTTCTGATGAGACTGAATATCTCTGTTCCTGTTCTTTTATTGATCATATTTGTTATTGTGAAAGTCCAAGTTTGAACTATAGCTATGTGTTGATTCCTTTTTATCTAAAAGCTGATTTCTATTGACAATTCGTTGGTATGTTCTTCTTATGGATCATGTAATTACAGATCAAGCACAGCTTGACTTCGAGGCGAAGAGACTACAGAGCATTGTGAAGGAAAAGTCGTACCTTATATCAGAGACAGGTGCTCTCGCGGACAAGATAAGTCCGGGAGTGCTTAAATCCCTTGTAACCTTAAATGACAAACCAAAGTAAGATGCTTTGTGCTGACTATGGCGTGTTGCAGTGTTTTCTGGAAGAAACTTTCTTGAGGTATTTGGATGTTTTCTGTAATTGTTTATAAAATGCTTTTTGTATTCTTTCCCAAATTTATGCTATGGCTGGTAAATTTTATACTAGAAATGGAGCAATTGCTACACATACCAACTAAGATATGGTACTTCAAGATTAAGCAGTTTCTCATCATTTTCTTGAGGTCTAAATGAATCTTTGTTCACATCTAGTGACTTTACAACCATTGGAGTGTATAATGGATGTGATTTGTCTATATAGAATCGTTTTAACACATTTGCTATATAAGCTTCTTGATGCACAAAAATTTTATTTTTTTATTACTCAATTTGTAATCCTAAACAAAACTTTGTCCTTCCTAAGCCCTTTATCTCAAACTCTTTCTTTAAATAATCTACAAATTTTGAAAGCTCTTCAAGAGTTCCAATAATATTTAAGTGATTAACATAAATAGCAATTATGTCAAATACATTTCTAGATCTTTTCATAAGAATACTTGGACAAATAGGGTTATTTTTATATCCTTCCTTTAGCAAATATTCATTGAGGCGATTATATCACATGCATCCAAATTGTTTTAGTCTATAGAAAGACTTATTCAATTTGATTGAATAATCATCTCGAGAGTCCGAAGTGTATGTCTCAGACAAATTAAATCTTTTAGGGAGTTTCATATAAATGCCATTATCAAGTGAGCATCAAATAAGCTATAATAATATTCATCAGATGTAAATTGAGTCATTCATGTGCTACTAGACTAATTGAATATCGAAAAGTACTTGCATCCACCACAAGTGAATATGTCTCTTCAAAATCAATGACAGGCTTTTGCGAAAACACTTGAACAAGTCGAGTTTTCTATCTCACATTTTCACTATTCTGATTTTGTTTCCCCGCAAAAACTCATTTGTGTCTAATTGGCTTCACACTTTTAGGTGTACGAACTGCATGTCCAAAAACTTTTCGCTTGCAAAACGATTTAATTCTACTTTAATTGTGTCCTATTTTGATCAATCATTGCTTTTCTACAATCCTTAATAGACTTTGGTCCGTGATCTTCATTATCATTTATCACATTTAATGTTATATTATATGCAAAAACTTCGTCAATGTTGACTTTATTTAAGTTCCATCTTATTCCATTTCTGACATAATTTATCGATATCTCTTTATTTTCACAAATTTCAGGTACCTGATCAGTCTCTTCTAAAACTGAAAAATCAATTATGTCTAGGTACTTTTTTGAAGTTTTCATATCCTAACTTAGTCCATCTTGCTTTTTGGCTCATTTTCTTGTTCAAGGATTTTTAGCTTTGGAGATTGACGAGTCTACAACATTTCATACATGGTTGAGACTCATTTGCCATGTCAGATTGTCCAACGAAAACATCAATTTTGATTTGGAACATTAGTTGTTGGTACATATGATTTAGCCACTCTTTTTTGGATCAAGAAATGTATTTGGTAATTGTTTTGCTAAGCTTTTCAAATGAATTATATTTTGAGTTTTCAGTTCACATTGTTTTGTGTGAGAATCAAGATGAGATAATCATAATTCATTCTAACTAATCTTCTTTTCTAGATGTTTATTCTCTCCCAAATAATATTGGAAAACTGATTCATTAAAATGACAATCGACAATCAAACTATAAATAAATCTCATTAATTGTTTAAGATATTTTCTTATAGATGGAGATTCATATTCAACATATATTTTCAACCTTCTTTGAAGACTCATCTTATTGCATTGTGGTGGAGCAATTAGAACATACACAACACATCTAAAAAATTCTTAAATTGTGAAAGAGAGGACTTATGATAACTTGTTGGCCTGATGCGATTCAATGTCACAACATGCAAGATTGCAGGTCTCCAAGTAGAAATTGAAAGTTTTTGTCTCATAAGTTTTGGTCTTGCAATTAACTTTAAATGCTAAAAAATGATTTTGCAAGTCCATTTGTGTATGAACATGTCCTACAAAATGTTAAGTATTAATTCTAATAGGCATGCAATACTCATTAAATGCATGAGATATAAATTTAGCAACGTTATCAAGACGTATTTTCTTAATTGGACAATTAGGAAAATGAGCTTAGTCGAATTAGTTGAGCAAATAGTCTTGCAAACGTTTGATTGCGAGTTGACAACAAACAGACAAGTGACAATCTAGTTGATGCATAAATTAAAATCATAAAATATCTAAATGATCCATATGGCGGGTGTGTTGGTCCATAAATATTATCTTCTATGCATTTTAAAAAATGTGAGTGATTAAGTTCTAATTTTTGTTCGTGATGGTTGAGTTATCAACTTTCCTTGGGAACAAACAGTAAACGAAAAATTTTTGGATTAAAGAATCTCTTGGCTCTTCATCGAATGTCCATGGAAATTTTCAATTATTCTTTTCGCATCATAACTAAGCTGGGATGGTCCAATCAGTCATGCCAAACAACAAACTTATTATAATATGTAAACTTTTGGTTTACAATAGTATGTGTACAAACCAGAAGAAAGAACAGGTAATTTTTCCAATATACATTTTTTTATCTAAGGTATGTCTCGTGATATAAAGATATTTAATATCGTCTACATTTCTTGTTTCAATATGGTATACATGTAGACAAATCCTTGCAGCTCAATAAATTTCTAAGAGACTTACTAAAATATAATGAAATATAAATGTGTAACTTTGTTCTTCCAGTTAACAGAATAACAGTACGTTAGTTCTCCCGAAACCTTCAATTATCTTTGTAGTAGTACTAATATTGGCTTCTTGCATTTCTAAGAAAAATATTTTTTAAGAAAAATATTTTTTATCCACGAGAATTGTATGGGTCGCTGCACCATCAGCAAGACATATATCTTCATTATTGTTGCTGTTACCAACTGTAGTACCCTAATTTTGTACGGCCTTTTTAATTTTTATTTTATTATTTATTTTAATTAGTAGTAGTAATCATAAATATAAATAATATTTTCAGTTTTATAATAAAAGAGATTAAAAAGGAGAAGAAAAGAATGGATAAGAAAAATAGGATTTTTATTTGAGAAGGGGTGTGTAAAAAATAAATTTGGGTGGTGCAAACAGCAATAAATCAAGTTGGATCCAGCCCAGCCCATTTCCTCCATTCCTACGCGCACCCCTTTTATTTTGGATTGCACCTCCCCTACGTACTTCTCCCTTACCTTTGCTTCTCGCACCCCACTTTCTCCACGCACCCCCAGCTGGCTCTCTCTCCATCCGTGTGGCCCAACTCTCACGCAGCCCAGCCCATCCTTTCTTTAACCTAATTTAACACAACCCTAATTCCCTCACAATCAAAATCTGATTCTCCCCTCACCTTCATCTCCCCTCTCCGCGGCGCTCCCCCATCCCTCTCCTTCCTTTCTTCCTCGCGGCGCTGCCCGCTCCCCCACGTCCTCGCCAACCTTAATCCCATCTTCTTCTCCTTCTCATCAACTCCAACCCTAAAAACCCTAAGAACACACCCCACGCATTCAACTAAAAAACGCGCAGCTCTCCTTCTTCCCTCACCCTCTCTCCCTTTCTTCGTTCCCCGCGGCATTCCCTCATCCTCTCTCAACCTAATTCTCCTTTCTCCCCAAAACCCTAACATCCGTATCCCTAATTCTCCTCCACCATTCATGCTCTCTCTTCCACCATCCTCTCATCTCTTCCTCACCCTAACCCTAGCCGCGGCGTCCCTTCTCTCTCATTCTTCTTTTTCCCCTTATCTCTCCCTAAATCACGGCCTCATCCCTTCATCTATCATCTTTATCACTAAGGCAAATCATAAATCTGAAGATCACAATCTAGAAGCCAAAAAGGGAGTCCTCGTTTCTTTCCTTTATTTTTGTTTGATCTAATATTTGATTTTGAATTTTGAACTGACTTGTTCCCCTTCTTTTTCGCAGATGGTGACCAAGATTGGAGCCTATAAAAGGACATACAAGCTGAAGAAAAAGAGGAGGAGAGGAGGGAGCCTAGAGGCCGAACCCCAGGAGCCGAGAGCCAGAAACAAAAAAGGAGATTCTGACTGAGAAGGAACGAGAGGCAGAGAAGGAGAGCCTTAATTTTTTCTTTCTTTTCTTCAAACACTATTAAATTTGAGAGTTCTGGATTTTATTTGTGTGGATTAGGAGCTGTGAAGTTCAGGTTTTTGTTCCTTTTTTCTTCTCTACTTCATCTTCTCTGTAAACATTCAGTATCTAGTGTGTATCTTTTAAATTGGACTTTTGTTGCAATTATTCGTGATTACTGTTGATACTGAGATTGTTGTTGTTGTTACTGTCGTGATTATTGTTGTTGCTATTGTACGAATCTGGAACTAGATTAGGGTTAGGGTTTGGTCTTCCAATGGGACCAAACCCAAGCAAGGGACTTAGTTGCAATTTACTCTTTTTATTTCATAAATCATTATAAATGAATAGGATATTAATGAGGGACTTAAAAGCAAAATAGAAGTTTCTGAATTTTGGTTCCTCATTTAAGTATTTTTTTCAAATAAATAAGTTAATAACTTGTGGAATCAATTCTTATCTTCAGTTTATATTTCTGTTTAATTAAAAGGAGATGAAATAATAATAAATACAATAAAAAATGCTTTCTTTTTTAATAATTTTTGTTGGTTCTTTTCCTTATTATTTAAAAAATTTGAAAAAGGGAATTAATTTTTTAAAGGCAAACAATTTTTTATAAGCAATTAACGGGTACCATTTTTTTTAATGGGCGTGTATGGGTGCTAATCCTTCCTTGCGCGTAACCAACTCCCAGACCCAAATCTGTTACAAAGACCTTCTTTTTTTTCATTAAATTCAAAAATATTCAAAAATTAGGTTTTCCAATGTTTTCCTATAAAAATTAAAATATTGGTGGTGGCTCCATTTAAATTTTAAGGGTGGTTGTCACGCCAACATTCATCTTCTAAAAAGAAATAAAAATAAAAATAAATGAACATGAAGTATAAGAATATTTTTGAAAAGATAACAATGTTTTAGTGAATAAACTAGCAAGAAACCTGTGCATTCGCACGGGTCACTCAATTTTTACGTATTTTTGAAATAGGCTTGTTTATTAAAAAAAATTTAAATTGTGACAAATATATTTAGGAGTCTTAGTTTTCCAAAAATGCTGAAAAAATAATTATATCGACAACATGTTATGTTTTCCCGTCGTGGTTTAAAACTAAAATAATCATTTATAAATAATAAAGAGATTTACAAAATTGTTATGTGCTCAAAGATAATAAAATTACGCTAACATGTTATGTTTTCCCGTTGGAACTCACAAAGCAAAAAAAAATCATTTATAAATAATTATAAAATTTATATATGCTAAAAGACAATAAAATTATACCGATAACAATAATGTTTTCTCGTCGGGACTCAAAAGCAAAATAATCATTTATAAATAATAAATGGATTTTAAAAATTGTTATGTGCTCAAAGACAACGAAATTATACTGATGACATCTAATGTTTCCCTGTCGGGACTCAAAAAGCAAAATAATCATTTATAAATAAAGAATATTATAAAATTGATATATGTTGAAATATAATGAAATTATACCGATAAAATGTAATGTTTCTTTTCGGTACTCAAAAACAAAATACTCATTTACAAATAATAAAGAGATTTATAATTATTATGTCAAAGACAATGAAAGTATTCTTTTTTTGTCAACTAGTAGAAATGGTAAACAACAAACACACACACGTCTAAACGGCAACACCCGGGTTCGAACCCCGATCCCGGCGTCTCCATGTCGCTGAAATTGCCAAAGCAACCAACAGTAGGGGACAGACAATGAAAGTATTCTGATAACATGTAATGTTTTCCGTCGTTACTAAAAAATAAAATAATCATTTATAAATAATAAAGAGATTTATAAGATTGTTATATGCTCAAGGACAATGAAATTATACCGATAACATGTAATGTTTTCCTAGTAGGACTCAAAAGCAAATAATCATTTATTAATAATAAAGAGATTTATAAATTTGATATGTGCTCAAAGACAACAAAATTATATCGATAACAAATAATGTTATCCCGTAGAGACTCAAAAGTAAAATAATCAATTATAAAAATTATAAATATAAGAAAAAAAGTAAAAAAAAAGTAAAAAAAAAACAGAGAAACAAAAATAGTAGAAAATTAATTTATAAAAATAAAGAAATTAATAAAATTGATATGTTCCAAAGACAATAAAATTATTTCGACAATATCTAATGTTTTCCTGTCGGGACGCAAAAGAAAAATAATCACTTAAAAATAATAAAAATATTTATAAAATTGGTATGTGCTCGAACATTTCATCCCCCTTACCACAAAAGCAAGAACAAAAGAAGAAGAAGAAAGATGAAAGGGTGAGAGTCTGATGAATGGGGGAAAAAAAGAGTACTCCAAACAAAATATCAATGAATGAGAACAGCTAGTAAAATGACATTGGTTCAGTTTGCACAACACAATATGAAATAATGTAAGAAAGAGAAAATGCAGAAAGAGTGAAAGTAAACATATAATATTTTCCCATCATGACTCAAGAGAAAAATAATCATTATAAATAATAAGGAGATTTATAAAATTGTTATGAGATAAAATACAATAAAATTATGTCAATAACATATAATATTTTCACGTTAGGACTCAAGAGTATACTATTCGTTTACAAATAATAAAGACATTTGCAAAATTGATATGTGCTCAAAGACAAAAAAAACAATATACCGATAACATATAATAATTTTTTCCTTATGAACTCAAAAGTAATCATTTAGGGTTTCCTATAAAGAAATTATAAACACATTTAAAAAAATTGATACGTGCTTAAAGACAATGGAATAAAAATACTGAAAAAATAAAAAATCAGAAAATTTAGAAGATAAAAAATAGAAATATAATAAAAATAGAAAAAATAAAATATAAAAAATCCTCGTAGTGACTCAAAAGTAAAACAATCATTTATAAAAAATAAAACATTTATAAAATTTGATGCATGCCCAAAGACGATAAAATTATACCGACATGTAATATTTTTCCGTTGATACTTGAAATTAAAGTAATCATTTATAAATAATAAAGACATTTATGAAATTGATATGTGGTCAAAGAAAACAATAAAACAACAAAAAATAGGTTCCCATAAATAAATTAGAAATTAAAAACAAAAGTAATCATTTAGGGTTTTCTCGTAAAGAAATTATAAAAACATTTATAAATTTGATGTGGTTTTAAATAAAATGAAATAAAAATAATAGAAAACTAAAAAAAGAAAAATATTAAGAAAAATAGAAAATTAAAATGTAAAAAAAAAAATCTCTGTAGGAACTCAAAAGTAAAATAGTCATTTATAAAATAGTAAAGCATTTATAAAATTTAATACATGCTCAAAGACGATAAAATTATACCGATAATATGTTACGTTTCTCCACCTGGACGCAAAAAAAAGTAATCGTTTATATCGACAACATTTAATATTTTCCCAGTTAAAAATCAAAAGTAAAATAATCATCTATAGATAATAAATAATAAAAATATTTACAAATTTTGATAGTGATCAAAGACAAAAAGTATACCGACAAAGTGTAATGTTCTCCCGCCGTAGAGACTTAAAGGTAAAATAATTATTTATAAATAATAAAAAAAATTATAAAGATAAAATATAAAAAAATAAAATTAAGGAAAAATATGAAAATTAAAAAGTAAACAAATGAAAAAAAATTAAAATCTGAATTAAAAAATTAAAATATAAATAAGGAAATAAATAAATAAAAGAATTAAAAAATTGGAAATGAAAAAATGAAAAAATGAAAATTTAAAAAAGAAGAGAGAGAAAAAATGAACTCAAAAAGTGGAGGGAAGAAAGAGATAAAAGTTTTTGAAATTTGAGAAGAGAGATGATAAATGGAGGGAAGATGTGAAGTTAGATTGACTATTCTACCCTTAAAATTGATGAGGTGTCAAAATTTTAAAAATAGGTAGTTTAGTATTTGTGTTAGTAGTTTGTTTTTTTAGATTGATATAGATAGATAGATTATTGCTTTAAAAGAAAAACACACTAAATATAAAGTTCAATAACATCAAAGCATAACGAATTTAAAACACACTAAACATAAAGTTTAATAGCATCAAAATATAAGAAATTTATTTATTGATACTCTCATCTCCAATATGAGGATCAGTTTTGTTATCTAGATCACTAAAGAAATCAACATCTAAGTGAATAATATTCATGCGACGATTTTCGAAATCACCATTTTCATAAGCAAAATGTGTCTCTATCTTTTTCTCTTTATGCTTAAGTGATTCTTGGTAAAGGTCAACAAGATGCTTTGGTGGCAGGTATGTGACCAATGACCTTTGCCACCACAACGATAGCATGTGTTTTCATCGTGTTTATTCTGCTCACCTTTTTTCTTTTCATAATTTTTACTAATTTTCCACTTCCGATGAGAAAAGGTGTTCTTGGAATTTCGACCACCACCACGAATTTGCTCATAAGTATAGTGATAATGTGTTGCTACATTCAGGTATGGGAATGGAGCAATGCTAGTTGGTCGGACCTCGTGTTTTTCATTAAAAAAACTCATTATTTTGTTTAACCAAAAGAAAACAATAAAACAACCCAAAATATTTCTTAAATTGTTTTTCTCGATATTGCTATATGTTTTGAAACATATCTTCATTAGTGACTTTTTCTCCACGCAATTTTAATTGAGAAGCAATTCTTAATATTATAGGATTATACTCATTTATAGTTTCAAAATTTTTTAAACGTAAATATATCCAATCATAATGAGATTTTGAAGAATTGCAATTTTTTGGTTGCCATGTGTTTCTCTCAGACTGTTCACAAAAAAAAAAGTTGGTCTTTTTATCATAAGATACTCATTTTTTAGCCATTCATAAAGGTAAAGATGGTGACAGAGAAATATCATAGCCTTGACCCGATCTTGATTGGATGATTTACTTCCTTCTTTGATAGTGTTTCCAAGAACATCTGCATCTAAATAAATTTCAGAATTCAGCACCCAAGATAAGTAATTCTTTATAGTAATGTCAAGAGCCACAAACTCAAGTTTTACAAAATTCAACATATTTAGTACCATCATAAAAGTATAAAACAAGTTAGGTAAAATCCAAAATTATGAAGATAAAAAATGGTTAAGAAATTAATCAACGTGAACATGAAAGTGGTGACACATAATCATGATAAAATGTTATACATATATGCCTTCCTTTTGGACAATACTATGCCTCAAGCTTTTGAATTTCAGTTAGTTAAAGTACGTGCATTCGTGCCGATAATGTATTCTAAAATGAATCAAAACAAAATCAAGATATTATAAAATATAGAAAAATAGAAATATGTGAGAAATAGATAAGAGAGAAAAAAAGAGTCTTTGTATTCTACTCTTTAAGGTGTAGATTCACAAAGCTATGTAGGTCCTAATTATAAGACACAAGTCTTATAACATATAAGTCAATTAAAAGCCCGATCATAATGACTCATTTACAATATGAATTGTGGAAAATAATCTACTATATTATATAAAATGGAGTTTTGCCACGTGGGACCATGTCATGTGTCAAAACCGCAGAAATTCTTTTTTTGCCTAAAGTTATTTATTTTAATTTTAATTTTTATTATTTTAATCAGCCATTATTAAAGCATATCAATCATGGTTTTGAGTTATTGGTTATTCATTTCAATTGATATGGTAAGAAATGAATAATTTCAATAATGATGTCGATGTTATTTCAAATCTTTTAATTTTGAATTTGAATTCATACTTTTAATACCTTTTATTGTATTATTAATGAATTTTAACTCTCTTCCTCTCTCTCTCTCCCCCTCATTTTATTGTCCAAATTTTATTCTCTCAAGTGTATGTCTTCTCTCTTTTCCGTTGTAATTTCAATTCAATATGATGTTATTCAACTATGGAGGTATATTTGATAACCTCTTATATTACTTTATTATTTTATCTGTAGTTCATTTCATTTTTTCTTTTTAGAAATTTCTCATTTGAGTCTTTTACACTATCTAAAAACATATAAGCTGCAAAAAAGACTAGCAAGCAAACTTCAAATGTCATATATATTAAAAAAAAAATAAGCCTGCTTTGAGAAAAAAATGAAACTTCAAATTGAAGAGATTGTTTATGTTAAGCATTATTGAGCAAATATTACAACTAATGCATCTTTTTTTACCAGGAATAATGACATCTTGATAATCTGATTCTGATCAATCACAGATTTAAAGTATAAATTCAATCAAATCAATCTTATTTTTTACTGTATTACTTAATGACTTGGCATATATAGATTATGAAGAAAAATTGAGTAACTATAATTCTTCTACTATTTTTATTTAATATTAGCACATAGTATAAAATATATGCTAAAATCTTTATCTTTATAATATTAAAAGTAATAGTGTTTGGAAGCATTAATTAGAGGACAATTTGGTCAAATCACTTAAATAAGATATAATGACAGCATTTTAGCATTTAATAATTGTGAAGATTTACTTTAATTTGAAAGAGATTTTAGCAAATAATAATTAAAAAAGATTTATTTTAAAATGAAAAAGATAACAAACCTAAATACTACGTATACAGAAGATAAAGAGGTAACTTAAAACAGATTTTCCTTTGCGATGTTTTCCTTCTTCTCCTCCGTGCCATTACTTCTTCTCTCCTCAGCGTTTTCTGTGGTGATTTCATTTACGACAACAAACATAATATGTTCTTGCATATCTCCTTCGTCTCTCCTTTTTCTCCCTTTTTGATTTCGATTTTGCAGAGTCCCTTCCTATATTGACGGAGTCTCTCAATGCTTATCTCAATGCTTAATGAGAGAGTGAGATTGAAGGAGTATCTGTGAGGGAGATGGAGTATCTGACTTTTATGCTTTTTTCCTTCCTTCTTTCATTCCTTTATTCCAAGTTTCTAACTTTAGTTTAATTTCATTTCATTTCCCTTATTAAAACAATGAATATTAATTTGTTATCAACCTGTCTTTGTCAAACGATTTATGGAATGACAAAAATTGAAAGTAAAAAAAACGTTTGTTGGTTTTAATTTTTTTAATAATTATTCACTATATATATGTAATATATTTTTTAATATCATTCTGATTTTCAGAATTATTCACTCGATAATTAACGGTTTTTCATATCATTGACACTTTCTAAAATGGATCTATATATATGTATTTTCTCGCAGTCTTCTTTGTTAATATAGAGAGGATCTTTGTTTGTTGTGAGGTGCATCATACATAAGTAATGTTTTGGGTTATGCATATTTTGTATTCCTTTACAATATAAAATGTTGTGTCTTTTATCATACTCCGTCTTTATTCTACTCAGTGGCATTCTCGGATAAGAGGAATACAAGTTGCACTTTGGAGGACGAATCAGGGAGGAGATGGCCATGTCAACTAAGATGGGCAAAACGGGCTAAGCATGAGTGCTATTTAACCTATGGTGAAAAAAAATTGCTAGAGATAAGAATTTAAAGGAGGGTAGTCTTATTAGATTTGGGGTAATTATGTATGATCAAAGCAGGATTACTGCTGTCATTTAGGGTGGTTCGAAATCATGTAAGGGAGAAGTAGAGTTTGAATATGTGGTCTCATTTTGAATATTTTTGGGATAAGAATAATTTCAAAACATTTTGTATAAGTCCACTCTATGATTGGCTTTCTCCAACCTAGATTCTTTCTATTTTATTTCTCAAATTTCCAAATAATGTAAAGACTATCTGGGTTGTCCATACTCTTTTATTTAGTCAAAATATAATTTCTAATACATGAACTAGATATGGCTCCTTGTGTAATTTATGGAAGGGCACATTCACCATCCAGACAAGGAGATAATTTTGATTCAGTAGTAAATCAATTAGAATCCCCTTAATTCACAAATCAATGACAGGTGGGATGTATTTTTACAAAATATGTACTTACCAAAATAAATAAATAAACTATTGAGTGACCATATCAATTATGAATTGACCAAATTTTTTTCTTCAAACAATATTGATTTCAAATTTTAAAAGATAATCTTCCCTCTCCGTTATTATTTCCCTAATTAGCAATTTTTAAGAATCTGATTTAGTGAACTAAAATTGTTTCTTTTTTCATGGACATATTTCTTTTTTATAAAATATGCATTCATATTTAATAAATTTATTTATGTTGTAATAACAAATCATACGTCTACAAAAAAAATCATGTGTATAAAAAAATATTTATAGTATCAACATAAACATCATTTCAAATTTGAAAAGAATTCAAATAAATTTCTATAATTAATACATTGATATTTCAATGAAATGATAATTTTTTTATGGCAATCACATAATAATTTAATGTTTTCTATTTTTAAACTTATAATAATCATTACTCAATTGTAAATATGAGGGACAAATAGGTTTGATGCACATTGATAGATTTAATTCATAATAAAATAAGTAATGATAATTTAACTGAGACATGTTTCCTAGAACATTAAATTTATTCAACCAATCACGATAATTTAATGTAACGTGAGACATGTTTGACCAATTTATTCAAAAAGATTTTTTACATCAATATAAGTAATTTAGTAGTAATTTTAAATCTTTTCCCATTAATGATAATATATCTGTTTTTTTGACAAGATTAATGATAATATATCTATTTAATCAATCTATTTTTGACCAATTCATTCAAAAAGATTTTTACATAATTATTCTATTCATAGTAATTATAGAATGCCATTTATTTAATTAAGTTTTTATTCATCCTTACTATTAGGAGAAACTACCAAAAAAATTAGGAGCATAATAACTTTCTCATATATTCAGTCAATAAGTAATTAGTTTTCAATTTTGTTTTTAAATTAAATTAATTTATTTCTAGGACATATTTTTATATATATTCAGTAAATAAATCACTCTTCATAAAAAAATATGTTTGCATTATGTTAAATACCACGAATAGATTTCTTTTCCTATTTAAAACCCACAAACGTCTATTTATTATTATTATTTTTATTTTTGATTTTATGATAATTAAACGTCCTTTTATTATTATACTACTAATTGACTAAATTTGTAGGATGTAATGCACGAGTTAAATAGCTATAGCTTAAAGTGAGTTTTATTATTCATTTATTTTTAATTAATAATTAATAATATATGTCAATAAATTCATTTCCATAATTAGTCAAAAAATTAATATAATAGGTGAGGATTTGAGGAAAGCTATTCCATTGACAAATTAATTAAGATTTTTACAACTATAACAGTAACTAATTTATCCAATTTATCAAGATTATAATCCTGAATTATTTCAAAGTATTCTAGGAGAAACAACAAATAAAAAATTATTTTATGAGCATAATATCTTTCTCATATATTCAGTCATTAAATTTATTATTTTTGCCGAATTTTAATTTAGAAGAAACATTGGCTCAACGAATTCAATTTGTTTCTTTTATTAAATAGGTCAAATTGATATGGTCACATAATTATCTACCAATAAATGGTAAGAATTAATGTTACCAAAAAATGTTAGAATTAATAGAAACTAATACTGTGAGAATTGTTTGCCAATGTCTTAAAGGAGTAAACTTTTAAATTCTCTCCATTGTAGATTTGAAATTGTACTACTAACTTCGGTCCTCATTATAAGAATAAATTACAAAAACCATAAAGACCAATTAGACATAGTTAATGTTACAAAATTGACCTTTCTTTCCAAATATACACCTAATAGCAATAATTAGGTGCATAGAAAATATACACATCTATTAAATATACAAGTCTATTAAAATAGGGTTATAAAAGGTATTTTAGTAATTAATAGATCTAGAAATGACTCCACTTTTCTTATAATTAGGACTAAAATCCTCTAAAAAGTTCTCTTATAATTAGGACCGGGTGTAGTATTTTTGACCATATTATTCTAGCAACCATTGTTAAGTCACTAAACATTTATTTATCTTTGTCAAGAAAAATATAATCATTATTTATCAGTTTATATTTTTTTTGGGTACTTAAACAAGGTGTACCATTTTATATGTTCGTAATTACATTTAAGAAAATTATGACATTATTTTCTCAGTTTGAAAGAACACAAATGTTTTCATACTATACACCAAATTTGATTTGTTTTTCATTTTTTTAATCATAGATTTTTCATTAAGGTAGCTCATTGTGTTACAAAAACTACAAAATATATTCTTTGGAAAAAAATGCAGAAGTAATATGACAAACTTTGTTTACTCCGTGCATCGCACAAGTCAAAAAAAAACTAGTGTATATAAATTTAGGTGTGCGAGAATTCAAATTCACAAAATAATCATTTAAGTGTTATATAAAAAAAGTAATAATCATTTAGGTGATATCTTTTGAAAACCACATTGTGTTTACATATAATATTAAAAATTAATTTTCCACATAAACTAATCTAATGATAATTTTTTAGATATTTTTATGTAAAAGAAAAGTTAAATTGTATTTATTTACAATTATAAAAATGAATTATTAATATTCTTTCTCATTTATTTACTACATTAAATAAAATTATATTAATGAATTCTTATATATTTTAAAATTTTTTATCATCGTATAATTTAACTTTTTTTTATTCTTAATTCCTACTATAGTTTTTTTTTGATGAATTAATTGCTATGACGGTTAATTAATTTTTTTTTAGTTTTCAATGGATTTTCTTTTCTTTATTTGTTATAGTTCCATTTATTTTGTCTGATCTATTTATTTTACTGCAACTCTAAGAATAATTATATATTAATTATGATCATCCCAAAATCATTACCTTCATCATTGGTAGACATATTCTAAATCCATATATATTTACAAAATATGTTGCGAAATATAAAATTTTATTGCATAGAATACTTTTTTAAAGCATATTAAGTTTGAAGACAACTATTTACAGTACTTAGAAATGAGAAATTTACAAAAAGTCTATTGATATGTGAGTCATAAAAGTAATTATAAATAAAAATAGAATACACTAAGGATAAAAATATATCATAAGAAGGTGAATATTTTAAACAAAATATATTAATCACTATATAAAGATTTATTAATATTTAAACTAAAGTAACAAATATATATTGTTAGAAAATTGAATATTGTGTGTGAATGAATATTAGTATATAAATTACATATAGATTACTATTGATGACTATTTTATTATAAATACACTAATATAATTTTTGAATATATACTTTTCTAAAATATGGTGCACATGTTTTTGTTTTTAATACTTTCTACTTTCGTTATACTCAACCTTTTTTATGTTTATATTGTAATTCTTAAGGTGATTTATATGATTTAATTGGACATGTTTATACTACCTCCGGTCCTATGTATAATAGACAAAGCTAAAATTCGGTTCATTAAATAACTCATGTATTTGGTCTATATTATGGACCAAATACATGAGGAATATAGACCAGACCAAATATATGAGGAATATAGACCAAATACATGAGTTATTCAATGAACCAAATTTTAGCTTTGTCTTTTATAAATAGGACCGAAGGTAGTAACTATTAATGGTGTTACACAATTTTTTTTTATTTTAAAACTAGGTAGCATATGTGTGTGTAATATAGACCAAATACATGAGTTATTTAATGAACTAAATTTTAGTTTTGTCTCTTATAAATAGGACCAAAGGTGGTAACTAATAATGGTGTTACACAAATTTTTTTTTATTTTTTATTTTAAAACTAGGTAGCATGTGTGTGTGTGTGTATATGAGGAGGGATCAAATGACTCTAGGAGTAACTCTTGTTTGAGTTACTTTGCTTAATAACTCACTATAGATATTGAATTTTATCAATCCAACCAGCGAATATCATCATATTACATTAACGTTCATGCATACCAAATTTTAGATAAATTGGACATTCGTAGATATGTAATCATATGGTCAATATTTTACTTGTATTTTGAAATGTATATTATACGTTGAATTAAAGTTATTGATGCAGTATCAAATATTTTTAAAATTTTATGGAATTTTATGGAATTGATCTACTTAATAAAAACTTTTAATTCAGCGGTTCGATTGATGAAATTCAATATCTATAGAGAGTAACTCAGACAAGGGTTACTCCTGGAGTCATTTGATCCCTTATATATATATATATATATATATATATATATATATATATATATATATACACACACACACACACTACTTCATAATATTTTTTTGAAAAACTCAGATGTTCTAATAACTTTTCTAATTTTTTTTATCAAACTTATATTTACACATTAAATACGTTCAAAATCAATATTGATAACCCATGCAAGGCATGGGTCAATACACTAATTTGGAAATAAATAGAGGTTAAAAGACTAAATGGTCACATTTTGCACATGTTTCATGAATATGTTATCTACATTTCTCTCTCCAAATGAGAAGTTTCTTTGTTCTCTCTCGTATCTAAGACGTAGTTCGTATTGCCAAGTGTGATTTACAGAGAAGGGGTGCAACTATGGAGTGCAATATTGGTGGTCTCTCGCTAGCAGAGGAAGCGGAGGAAGGCCTCTCTTTCGTAGTGGAAGGAGAAGAAGAAGCATTCAATGATCTGAGTTTGTGCTTAGTGGGTCGTTTCTTAGCAGATAGACCGGTTAGAACCCATATCATGAAGGAGCGCATGGCTGGTGTTTGGCGACCGGTGAAAGGAGTTTCAATAAAGGAGGCAACCCCAGGCATTTTCCTCTTTCAATCTTTTCACAAGCTTGATCTTGACAGTGTCCTGAAGGGTGGTCGCTGGTCCTTCGATAACCACACATTAGTGATCGGGAAGATGCAAGTGGGGGTGCCGGTGCATGATATCCCATTAACTCAGGTTGCGTTTTGGGTCCAAGTTCATAATCTGCCAGTGGGTTTTATGTCAGAGGTTGTTGGCAAACACTTGGCTAAGTACATTGGTGAATTTATGGAGTATGATGTATCGAACAACTCTAGTTTCTGGCGGAGTTACATGCGCATCAGGGTTCAAGTTGATGTCCGACAGTCCTTGAAGAAGGAGTGGAAGATCAGGAAATAAGGAGGGGAGTGGTGCGTGGTGATCTTTAGATATGAGCGCCTAGGTGCATTCTGCTTTGTTTGTGGGTGCATTGGTCATACTGAACAGAAGTGTGAAGTCCTCTTCGCAAAAGATAGGGACGATGGAATTCGTGGCTGAGGCATTAAGCTGCGAGTGGAGACGAGAAGGACAGGCAGAACAGCCAGTGCTAGGTGGCTGAGGGGTGATAGGAGAACCCCTGGAAACCCTAACCTTAATTCTCATGTCGGCAGAAGTGCTACCACAAACTCTGGGCGTGCTTCTCACGCGCATAAACCAAATGCTGTTAGAGGATCCTCTGCGAGCAGTGCGGCGGGTTTCTCGCAAACAGAAGTCAGATCTCAATTCCCATTAAATGGGATTGACCCGGCACTGAAATCTAATAAAAGAGATGCAACGAATATTCCTTTCGTTTTTAATGCACACAACTTGCACGTGCCTATTAATTCCACCACGTGGAATAGTCCAACGCACTAGATCATGGCATCTGAGGAGAGGAAAAGCAGAAAAGGTATTCTTTTTACTAATGCAGGGCCTCATGCAACTACCACGTCAACTATTCAACCATTGCCAATCCCTGATACCCACATTTGTTTGTCCTCAACTAAAACAACCAAGTGATAATGTCCAATGAGGAAGGAAACGCACTCGTATGGAGACAGAAGAGATTGGGGAGAGCCTAAGCACACCAATAGTGGGGTCCCAAAAATACGACAACCCTCTAGCAAATGATGTTACTGGAACTTATGACGAGCATTTTTTTATTGGCAGGCCCTGGCTCCCTGGCCTGCCAGGATCAATGATTGTTATAAGTTGGAACTGTCGAGGCTTGGGTTCACCACGGGCAGTTCCAACCCTGAAGGACCTGATCCGATCACACAGATCGGACATCATTTTCATTAGTGAGACAATTTTGTATTCAAGGAAGGTGGAGGAGCTGAGAGTAAGGTTGAGATACAATAGTTGTTTTGCGGTTGATAAAGTGGGGCGTAGCAGAGGTTTAGCTATGTTGTGGAAAGACTCAGTCAAAGTTTCTGTGGTCAATTATTCATGAACTTTCATCAATGTTGAGTTAGAAGAGGGGACTAGAGGGCCACTGAGGCTCATAGGTTTCGATGGATACCCTGAGAGTGGCAAAAGGCACGCTTCCTGGGAGCTGTTGGGAACTCTGACAGGCACTGTGAATTTGTCTTTATGTGTTATAGGGGATTTCAATGACATACTTTCAACTGATGAAAAACGTGGGTCAGCTGAACGCCCACAATGGATGATTGATGGCTTTCATAGTGCAGTTATGGATAGTAATATGTCCGATATTCCACTGGAAGGGTATCCTTTCACCTGGGCTAGAGGCTTGGGAACAGGAGCTATGGTGGAAGAGAGGCTGGATAGAGCTCTTGTCAATTCTCTGTGGTGGGAACACTTCCCGAATTCGAGGCTCAAGAACATTGTTGCTCCTACATCAGATCATAGCCCTCTGCTGTTAGCCACTGAGAGCCAAATTTGGCGACCTGTTAGAAGAAGATTCAGGTTCAAAAATCATTGGCTCTTGGAGGAAGGAGTGCATGAGGTCATTGCAAGCAGTTGGGCGAACGACTCAGCTGATACTGTCTTGAGGAAAATACACAATTGTGGAAGAGACTTGCAGGATTGGAGCCATGGACTAAGAGGCAATATCAAAGAAGAGATTAAGTTGTGCAATAGGAGGCTGGAAGAGTTGCGAAGTGGCCATGACTTAGACTGTGTGCATCAGTTTAAGGCAACACGTGAAAAGCTTACTCGGTTGCTGATCCAAGAAGAAACCTACTAGCGCCAAAGAGCTAAGATGCACTGGTTGAAAGCAGGAGATGTGAATACTAAGTTCTTCCACAAGTCTGCATCTATTAGACAACATATCAACTCAATTGAGAGGCTCCAAGGAGAGAACGGTGAATTATATGATTCACAGCACAGCCTAAGCGAGCATGCAAAAAGCTATTTTCAACAGCTTTTTACAGCCCAGTCAAATGAAGTATCGCAGATTACAAATCTTCTCGCCCAAAAGTTAACTCAGGAAGATAATTCTAAGTTGATTGCTCCTTTCACTGCTGAAGAATTCCACCAAGCTGTGCTGAGCATGCACCCAGATAGGGATGGCAAAAAAACCCGTTCCCGCGGGTATCCGCGGGTAAAATCCGCCACGAATTTGAAATGGGTAGCTAAATGGGTATCCGCGGGTGTAACAGGGCGGGTTTTTTTCTACCCGTGCATAAATGGGGTGGGTGCGGGTTTCATACTACCCGCCCCGCGGGTACCCGTATATATGAAATTATAAAAATACCCTCACTTATATAAATACAATTTAATTTGGAGTTTGGTTGCTTGGATTTTGATTTGGATGCACTCTTTTTTCAGGAACCAGGTGGTCAAAGTTGTGTTACTGAAGTGGTGGATACTTGATGGATATTGAGCTGCAACATTTTACTTGTTATGTATGGATGTTGTTAAATTTGGATGCACTCTTTTTCTAAGAACATGTGGTGGTATTTTGTAAATTCTCATTTGAAACTTTGTCTAAGAATCTAGATATAAAATAATTTTTCTTTAAAATAAGTGTATTTTTTAAGAATTTATTAAGTATCCATGAATACCCGTGGGTACCCGCGGATTCTCAAAAATCCGTTAAAAACCCGTCACGCGGGTACCCGCGCGGGTACGGGGCGGGTACGGGGGGCAAATTATCCAACGGGGCGGGTAGCGGGGGGCTACTACCCGTGCCCGTGGAGCCCCATTGCCATCCCTACACCCGGATAAAACACCAGGCCCAGATGGCCTGAATGCTGCGTTTTATAATCAGTTATGGGAGGTTTATAGGGAGGATGTGGTAGCAGCTTGCACACATTGGCTTCAGGATGGTGTTATACCAGTCCCCATTAACCACACAAACATTGCATTAATCCCAAAGTGTGACCAGCCCCTATCAATGAAGGATCTCTGTCCCATCTCTCTCCGCAATGTCATTTATAAGATTCTCTCCAAGACTCTTGCGAATTGATTAGCGAAAGTGATTGCTAAGTGTGTGTCTGAAGAATAATCGACATTTATAGCTAGTCGCTCCATAGTAGATAATGCCCTCATTGCTACTGAGATAATCCATTACTTGAAATGTAAAACAATGGGTCGAAAAGGGGACCTAGCCTTGAAGTTGGATGTGAGTAAAGCTTATGATGGAGTAAATTGGAAGTACATGTGTGCAGTGATGCATAAACTGCGCTTTGACCCGCAATGGACTCAGTGGATGCTAATGTGTGTTTCCTCGGTGCAATACTCGGTTATAATGAATAATGAGGAAGGTGAGAAGTTCACACCTCGAAGGGGCCTTCGCCAAGGAGATCCACTTTCGCCATACTTGTATATCCTATGTGCAGAGGGCTTCTCATCTTTAATCAAAGATGCGGTGAGGAGAGGCCTCATACATGGCACCATAATTTGCCGGGGAGCACCGGTAATTTCCCATCTCTTATTTGCTGATGATAGCTTTCTTTTCATGCGTGTTAATGTGCAGGAGGCAACCACTATGAAGAATCTGTTGTCTATTTATGAACAGGCATCCGGTCAAGCCATTAACATGAGCAAGTCAGAGGTCTTATTCAGTCGCAATGTATAACAAGAAGACCGAGAAGTCATCCTAAAAATCTTCAATGTTCGCGTAATGCTAGGAGGAGGCAAGTACTTAGGCTTCCCTTGTATGATTAGCCGGAATAAAAGGGAGGTGTTCAACTATGTGAAAGACTGTATCTGGAAGAAGATAAGCTCATGGCAAGGCAAATCCCTTTCAATGGCGGGAAGAGAGGTGCTCATTAAATCTATTGCATAGACAATTCCTTCCTATTGTATGAGTATGTACCTCATTCCAGATTCTTTAGGAGTTGAAATTGAGAAAATGCTGAATTCCTTTTGGTGGGGGAAGAGGCAGGGGCAACTAATGGCATCTGTTGGCTTTCTTGGGACAAGCTTTGTATGCCTAAAGAGAGTGGTGGTCTCTCCTTTAGAAACATGTTTGCCTTCAACCTTGCAATGCTTGGCAAGCAGGCATGGCAATTGATTGTCAAACCAGATACCATGGTTTCTAAATTGTTTAAAGCAAAGTACTACCCTTGAAGTAGCCTGCTTGATGCGGTTATGGGGCATAATCTGTCGTATGCTTGGCATAGCATTTGCTCAGCTCGGGCTCTCATTAAGAAGGTATTCGGTGGAGTATAGGCACTGGTGAGCGCATACCGGTGTGTACAGGAAATTGGTTAAGGTCGAGCTCTGCTACAGATGATTCTGGTTTGGATAGTGTTAAACAATTTCTTGTGATAGTCATCAATACATGGGTGCTCTCAGTGTGAAAGACCCGTTACTTCACAAAACAAAAGCTTGGAATGTTCAACTGGTAAACTCTCTGTTCCCAAGGGAGATAGCTCGAGCGATTCTTCAAGCACCTCTCATTGACTCAGTCCATCATGATTCAATCATTTGGGGACCAACCAAAGATGGCCACTATGCAGTGAAATCAGGTTATAAGCTTGCAATTACCAAGATGGTGGACTCATCACACCTAGCGGTTGAAGGACCGTGGAAGCTTATTTGGAAGCTCTAAGTTCCACAACGTGTCAAGCTGTTTATTTGAAGGCATGCCGCAATTGTATTCCAACAAGAAGCAAGCTCCAACAGAAGGGCGTCTCATGTCCAGATTCATGCATAATGTGTGGCACAGGTTTGGAGAATCTTTGGCATTTAATGTTGACCTGCCCCTCTGGCATTGAGTGCTGGAGACAAGTAAATTTGTGGCATAAAGTGTCTCACATAATTGATTCTACTAATTCTTTCCAAGAATTATGCTTCACCTTTCTACAGTCTCTAGATGTTGAGACCCAAACCACAGCGACAGTCACTATGTGGGCCATTTGGAGGAGAAGAAATGAGCAGCTCTGGGAGGGTACTATAAGTCCAACCAACCAAGTCATTGCTAGAGCCCAAAACTATTTGCTTGATTGGAAATTGGCCCATGAGAGAGGACCACCAAGACAGAATGCGACCCAAAGGAATTCAAGGTGGAGCGCGCCACCCCCCAGATCCGTGAAATGCAATGTGGACGCCGAATTTTTTTCAACAGATGCAAAAACCAGCTTTGGGATGTGCATGCGGGATGACACAAGTGCTTTTATTTTGGCTAAGACATATTGGATCCACCAATGCCTCCCAACTATTGAGGGAGAAGCCATTGGTCTGCTAAAGGCCATGCAGTGGGCCCGGGATATAGGTATGAGCAGTGTCATGTTTGAATTGGATTGCAAATTAGTGGTTGATAGCATTCAATCCTAGAAGAATAACAGTTCAGAGTTCGTCGCTATAATTCGTGAGATTTTAGATATTTTAGTTCTTTGCCCAAACTTTAGTGTAAGTTTTGTTCGGAGACAAGCGAATGGTGTGCACCATGCTCTAGCTAAAGAAACACCGTCCATGGCTAGTCCCCAAGTTTTTAACCATGTTCCACGTTGTATTGCTTCATTGATTATTAATGAAATGACGTAAGTTTTTGCTCTAAAAAAACAAATCACTATCTTATAAGATAAAAACAAATTAGATCGAATAAAGAACCTTAATCGTCAATAAAAAATCATCTGTTAACATTAAGATAAAATATTTTTTAAGAAAAAAAACTTTTTGAAGATGAGTGATGGTGTGGCAGTCTTAAGCCTACGGGACCAGAAATGCCAATCCTAAGACTATCAACCGATTATTAAGTAGGATTTCTTTATATTCCTTTTTTATGAGATAATATCAACTATTAGCAATATTTTGAAGGCTTAAAACAAAGACTTTACTAGTAGTATACTTAGACCGTCTTTTATAAATTTATGTATGTTTTTAATGTAATTGGAATATAATAAAATCATGTGGCTTATAAAATAAGAGTTTAATAACTATATATTGACAATATATAAAAGTTTTACACGGTCATCAAATCAAATCTCACTATTATATCACCTTGTTAATATTTTAACAAATATTTATATGATGAGATATAATTAAACGCTTATGAAAACTTTTTTATACAGTAAATGCATGGTCATTAATCTCCTTATTAAATTTTTATTTCTGATGTTATGTTGATTTCTTAGAAATTAATTAGAGGGGAAAAAAAAAGAAACTAGAAATTTCAAATCCGTATCTCAATTTATTGGAAAATCTATAATTATTAATAAATGTGATACCAGTTCATTAACAAAAAAAGGTGACACAAGATTTTGGTGTTAATATTTTTTTCCATTATTATTATTGATTCTCTCGTAATTACATGGCAATAATAGAGAATTATGTTTTAAAATATTTATAAAAAGATAAAGTAGTTGAAATGAGTATGACTTATCTCTTTATTCGAATATTAAGTTTTTAATTAAGAGAGAATTTGAAAAAAGAATTGATAAAATTACTCAAAAGTAACAAATGAAATACTAAAGAAAAATACACAATGAAAAAATAAAAAACGTGGACATACAGACTATCTGTTTGCTAGTAATTAATTTTTGATGTCATTAGAATTAATTTGAAAATTTCAGAGGAATCAAATACTACAATTAATGGTATTATTAAAATAAAACTAATTTAAACATATTTTATGCATATTGCTGGGCGTAAGCATTAAAAAAAAATTGAAATTGCTGTTTTAAAAAAATTGAAATTGAGAGAGTGTGAGTTTTGTTTCAGTGGCAGTCTTCCCTTGACTCCTTTGTCTAGGAAACAGCACTCAATATTTTCTTTCCATTTCCACCATTCCATGCCTTTTCTAATTTCTTTCCAAACTCACTCCAATATTCTCATTCATTTTTTCCCCTTCTTCTCATTCTTTAGGGTTCCCATCCCAAACCATTTACCCACTCAAATTTCCTCTTCGTTTTATTTTTCTGATTCCTCTGTTTGGGAAGGTAAGTGAGTGATGCTTGAGAAATGGATAGAGTGAATCCATGTGAGAACGGGTTGGTGGTGGTTCCCATGCACTGTGCCAATGGAGCTTCGGGTTCTGATGAAGGGGAAGAACCTCCACTCACTGCTATTACTTCTGCTCCACTCTCTCGTACCAGTGAACTCACCGTTTCCTTTGAAGGCGAGGTCTATGTTTTCCCAGCCGTTACACCAGAAAAGGTTCCATTTTTTATTTTCTTTATTATTATTATTATTATTATTATTATTATTATTATTATTATCGCATACTCTATGCTTACTGTTACTATCAACTTTCAATTCATCATCACAACTGAGACCAATGGTGTTTTTTATTTTTCAATAGAAAACCCCCTTATTATGATACTGTTTCTTCCCCCACCAATCAATTGGCAATTTTCGAGTTAGGAATTGAAATTTTGAATTTTTTAGGGTCTGTTGTAAACACATTTTCTGTTTTTATTTTCTAAAATCGGTGTTAATTTTAATTGGCTAATAAGAAGATGAGAGACTTTTGACTGAAGAAATAATAAAAATGATAAAAAAACTGTTTTCATTATTTCCGGAAATGCATTCTCCTTTTCCCACCTTTCATCTTCTCTCTATCACAATGACTCACTTCAAGAGCATCTCATCCTCTTATTAGCGAGTTAAATTAAATGCAAGTTTTAGAAAGTGAAAACAGAAAATGTTTTTGCAGAGTAACCAGGCCCTTAATATGCCAAAGCCAAAGCCAAATAAATGTTGAAATTTTTATAATTTGAAATGATAATATCATAACACATTCCAGGCAATAAGTGTTAAGGTTGGATTAAGGTTCAAATAGTAGGTTTTCTACAATGCAACGATGAGTCAGTAACATGTTTTCTTCAAGAAAATTGATTTGGGGGGGGGGGGGAGGTGATTGCAACTCTTATCGTTCCTGCTCTTCTTTATTGTGAACGTATTCCTTCTTTGGAGTCTACTTGAACATTCTTCTGGCCTACATGTGGATTTTGAAAAATAAAATGGTCAATACATGTTAGTTATATTTCCGAGAGTGCCTCAGTGAGAATTTTATCATATCTATTTACAACTGATTCATTCAAGTTTTCTATTAAGTGTATGTTTGGTTGTCAAACTCAATAGTATACGTAAACTCGTGGAGCTTCCGTAAACTTGACTCGTAAACTCGTAAGAGTTTGCCTAATATTAAATAAACTTATTAATGACTTATATATATAATATAAAACAGTTAAACACAATAATAATTCAATATTTCTACTCCATAATAAACCAAAGTAGTAAACCACAATAATAAAGTGTATTAGTACATTAGTACTAGATAAGATCATACTACACATGACTAAATCATACATAAGTTCATAAAAACATAAGTTACTAAAGTGAAAAGATTTCAAAAAATAAGAGCTAATTTGACCTAACACTCATAATTTTTATTCAAACACTTTATTTCGTAACTGAATAAAACAAAACAAAAATTACACCAAAAATGTAAAATTAACTTTATAAATCCAATATATATTGAAGCACATAGGTAATTCAACCCAAGTAACCAATAATATTGACTGATAATTTATATTTTAAGGTCAAGTCAATGTAAAATTATAGACTCGTAAACTCATTAGTAAAATCGATAGTTTACCAATTTTATTATAGTTTACTTAAACTCGTACGAGTTTACCAAAAAGAGAGTTTACATGCGAGTTAACTCGTTTTTGTGATCTAGAATCGTAAACTCGTAAGAGTTTAAGAGTTAACTCGAGAGCATTACAACCATATTGGATTTCAATTGAAAAAACTGTAATCATACATTCAGACCCGACGTATCTATAAAGTTCATATGGGGCAAACTTACATTTGGACACAAGCGTCTCCAAACGTACGTTACTACGTTTGCAATGGAAATCCGAACATGCACTAAATAGTCATGTTGTTTTGGACCTTTGGTGGTTTTATGGATAAATACTTGCAAGCTGTCATTTGTATCCTATCAATCTATTCCGTTGGATTGGATATGCCTCCCAATAATTTTTGAAATGATTGGACATTTTTGGGGTTTGATGACCCCTTATTACTGAAATACAGGTGCAGGCTGTATTATTGCTCTTGGGAGGGCAGGAGATACCGAATAGTGTCCCCACCTCTGACTTTTTACTGCAGCAAAACTGTCAGGACATTACGGTATTTTATTTCAAAATTTCTTTTCTTTTTGATAAATTACAATACTAATTGCTTCTTAACATTTTATTGGGCATTCTTAAACTTCTTATATATACCAGGGAATAAATGATCTTTCACGAAGTTCAAAGCTTTCACGGAGAATCGCATCACTAGTTAGGTTCCGTGAAAAACGAAAAGAGAGATGTTTTGAGAAGAAAATTCGGTACACTTGCCGTAAAGAGGTTGCTCAGAGGTAGGGTGAGGGAAGTTGGGAACTCTGGTGTAGTGTGCCATATGATTTTTTCCAGTTGACATTTTTGTTTCACATTTTCTCCTTTTATATTGTGAGTCGATGAAAATTTGTTAGCTTGAAACTGAAGAAAATGCATATTTGTCATGTTTTCTTTCCCTTTTTTTATTAAATTGGGATAAACAAAACTCATCAGCTGATTTGAGATTGAGAGTAGTTGGTTCACATCTGTGCTATGAGTAAGTGTGCCTCCCAATTCCCCCCCCACCCCAGGTTCGTTCTTTCATTCATATGCTTGCATTTATGTTGATTAAAGCCTACCTTTGTAATTAGTGATTTAGTATTGTGTCTCTTGATGTTTGTGGTACATGCCTTACACACCATTATAATATCCTGTCTTAATGAATAAGAATTGTTGTTTTTACTTTTCTCGCTAACATATTCTGCCTGTCATCTGGACATATGGTGCTCTTGAGATTGATGATATTTGCTTATCTAATAGGATGCATCGGAAGAATGGGCAGTTTGCATCATTGAAGGAAGACCACAATTCTCCTGCTAAAAACCAGGATTCTGGCAATGGAACTCCTTGCCCAGAATCAACGTGAGTTTTGAAGTTATATCTTTTGTTCGAAACTTAAGGATGCAATAATATTTACCCTTAATCTTTTATACGTTGGTGCCAATACGGTTATTGTTCTATTGTATCTCTGCCTTTTTTTAGTGAACGTAGATGCCTGCACTGTGGAATTGGTGAGAATTCTACTCCAGCAATGCGTCGAGGACCTGCCGGTCCAAGATCTCTATGCAATGCCTGTGGGCTTATGTGGGCAAATAAGGTAATTACTATCTGTTTGTTAGCTTCACATTGGATTATTTTTTGTTATTAGTTGTTACAAGTGTTGCACGCCAGAATCAGATGTGGTATATCATGTCTCGATTTTTTATGATTTCTTTTGTGGCTTTATTTTATTTTATACTAACTAGAACCCATGACTTAAATGCAGGAGCATTTGTCCCCTGTATAGTCATCAATTTTTAGTGAAAAATATTTTACGAAGTTCTTTTTTGTTGTTTCTTTACCTTTTTGTCATTGAATGTCTGCTTATATAGCCCATACATTTATCTTAAGCGATTTGTTAATTCATTTATTTCTATTGCAAATGTGTAACTCAGTTGATGGGTCTTTAAGGTCATAATTCATTATAAATACTACAGTCATATATTGTACCATAGTCAACGAGCTTAATGACAGAAAACTTGAAAGAGATACTTGTTGGCATCCTTTGAAGTGATATGTGATTGATTATGTATATTCAATTGTTTATGATGTAGGGTTTTTGTTTCGACTTGATGAATCTTATTTATGGCATGCACTGCCATTCTGCTTCAACCAGAACAATGACGATGTTTCTTTTATTGACCATCTTATCCGTTGTGGTTACAAAATCATTTTTGCATGTCTGAGTTGTCATGGCCACGCAGTACTAGTTTATTAATTATTACCGACTAAGAAAATTCATGTTCCCATCTTACCTAATAGGGAAATCTCATTTATAGTACCCAATTACTGTCTGATCTTCATTTACATCATTACATGATTTGTGGATATGAAGGGAACTCTGAGAGATCTCAGCAAAGCAGGAAGGATTACTTTTGAACAGAATGAACCGGTATTTTTTTATCTTTTCATTTTTCATATTGTCATTGGACATCTTGTCTTCCATTTTCATATTTACTGAGAAAATAACCAAGAAGAGAGATATGTTGTTCTTCACTTTTTCTTGTATTACACTTAAAAGAATAAAATAATTAACAAACTCTAGTCAGGCATGTCAGCCACACATATTACTAGACCCAGATCCTGTTTGTGTATAACCAGGATGTTGGATCCTCTCAGGCTCTCACATGGCCATATCATTTGATGAGGAAGGTAGACAAAAATACCTTGTGCAGGAAAAAAGTTATGGGATTCTTACACCATGAATTGTGTATATCTCCGTCATCAATTGCTTTGGCCATGTGATGACCTCACATGCGATGATCCTAATCCAACCAGGGTGAGAGGGTTGGGATTGATGTATGAACTTGCAGTTGCACCATTGTCCATAGCTATGTCAAAAGTTCAGAGGCGGCTCGACTCATATATGGAAATAAAATGCAAAAGTTTTGTCATTAATGGTTGTAGTGTATAAGATGTATGAGCTAAGAAACGTAGAAACATTATTATTATGTTACAATTGTTCTGAGAAATAGTTGCAGTTGAAATATGTTTATAGAGGCGTTATGATGCAACACTAGAAAAGTTTGGCATAGGATTAGAAATGATCCTACTCAGAAACAGCTTGTGTCTATTCGCTACCCTTTTTGTTAGGATTACTTGCTCCAAAAAATCCAATGAAAATTACAGTTTAATCTGCTAGTGATCTCCAATCTGAAATTTCTTTGACATGACCTGTGAATGCTTGGAATTTCAAATCTAATAATATTATCTTTATTTTAAGGATACTTCAGCGGATATAAAGCCTTCAACAACAGAACCAGAAAATTCTTGTGTTGCACAGGACAAGAAGGTATCTTTTTTATGTACTTTTCTTTAGTAAATTAATGACAAATTTGTTAATATGAAAAATGTGGCTGTTTCTTTAACTTTTTGTTTTCTTGTGACATTGGTGGTCACCCTTTATTTTTTACCAGTCTTCATTGATAGGTTTTTAGAATAGCCCAAAAAAGAGCACAAACTCTGTCAGTATATATTTTCTTTCTTCCTGGAGGGTCCATATGAAGCAAATGTTTAGTTTTTCAAATTTGTGGTCCTGGTACTTTTTATTGTTCAAATAGTTTCGAGTACTCTTTGTTTGCATGACTGAACTCTGATACTAATGCTGATCTTGTTTCACTGGGCTTTGGATTACTATTTTTTATCTTTTTATTCATTAGGGAAGTCCTGAGGAAACTAAGCCTGTTCCAATGGATGCCAGACAGTCACCTGAGAGGAAAAATGAGCAGGTTTAATATATTCATTTGTTTGTATTAGTGGAATCATATATTTTTTCCTATGTAAGTTAATGAAGCTAAATTAATCTCAGGCTGTCATGAAGAAATTTGACTTGTTTGTTCATATGGGATTATGCAATTTAAATCATTAAATAGATCATTGAAATAAGCTAAGACCAACCATTTGATCAACTTTTGCAGAACTCAATACATTATACAACACATTTTGCTCGTCATTCAGAACTTAAAAAATAATTTTTAAAAATAAACTAACTGGAGCAGATACTTCGGATGAGCATATGAGTCTCACACTATTATGTGGAGTTCAAAACTCAAAATTTAGTTTTTTTTTTTTTCCTTCCCCATTTCCATTCATTTTCCACCAGGAGACACCGGTCCATCAATCTCCACTAAAAATTTGGAACTTGAAAGAGTGTAGAGGAAGGATTAGAAATTACTAGCTCATGGGTACATGGCACAAATCTCAAACAAGTGCATAATGAGTTAACAGCCAACATTCATGGAATAGACATACATGATTCCATCAATCAAATTGAGACCAAGTCATGTTACTGAGAATGGAGATTTTTTGGATTTATGTATTTCGTACTGAATTGGGGTCTTTAGCCCTGTGTGAATAACGATAATAGTTTTGTCTATAGTCCTTTTGTGTGCTTACTTTTTGACTTGGGAACCCGGGGTGTTTATTTCAAGAATATACCTAAAAAATTCCTAATTTTGAATATTATCTAATTTAATTGAATATTTTTATTACAGTATATGCTCGAAACTGCTGAAGCAGTTACTGACAACTTGTCCCTCCAAGTGGAGAATAATGCTCTTGGTCTGCACGAGCAGGTACTTTTACCTTTTTTTGCTTTCCCCTTTTGGGATAAGTTATCCTTCTGAGAGGAAAACTTAGGAAAAGGATTGAGGTGATAACAGCCCCACTATTAGGACATTGTTTGAGAATTGGTATGTTATACTTTTGAGAATTTCAGGATACTATTGAGGATCTTGCTGATGCTTCTGGGACCAAATTTGAGATTCCTGTAGGTTTTGATGATCAGGTATCTGTTTTAACTGACTAGGGGGACTAAGCCATCCATCCGATCTTGTTAGCCTTTATCTATCAGTTACTTGTTAAAAAGTTCATGAGATGAGTACTGACATACAGGTTGACATTGATGATTCCAACATGAGGACTTACTGGCTGTGATCTAAAGATATTGCCGTGCGCCCCCTGGCGGTGCTGGTTCAACTAACTCTGGACTTTCGGAGATGGTTTATGTTTTTATAGACAAACTATTTCTGGAAGCCCTGTGAATTATATGATCGTAGACTTAACAATCTTCATACATGATAGTTCCTGTACATCCCCATGGGACCAGATTTGATTTATATAATGTGAATATAGTTCAGTTTTTTTATCCCTTCACTTCTGCCCACTGATTTTGTATTCTTTGCGGAACCGCTTTTCAAGGTATAATAATTGGATGGGAGAAAGGGGGTGGAAGTAATCACACAGTGGTGAGCTTAGCCACAAGTAGTATCAAGTAAATTGACTCCCTCTTGCCATGTACATCCATTAGCAACGAGACAAGTTTTCTACCGTTCCATCACCCAATCCACGGAATTACTAGCAATAGTTTCTATATGTCTTTGGTTTAGTTGTGTTTGATATGGCTAAGGTGTATTTAAAATGAGAAGGGGAAAGGAATTATTAAGAAATGATTGAGGATAAAGATCGAGGATAAAGGATGTCAGAGAATACCTTTTTGAGAAGATGATTGAGGACGTACTGAGTGAGAATGATGACAATGTTGTAAAGAGAAACCTATCGCGAAACCTACTTTTTTTTCTGCGTTTTCATAGCTTCCAAAAACTAAATTACGGATATGTTCGACAACTAGTTTCCGAATGTTAAGAAAACTAGTACCGAGGACCCGTGCAACGCAGGGATAAATTTGTTGAAAAATTGTTTCGTTTGAGATATAACGATATCGTATAATACATCACAGTACGACATTACTGTAGTGGAAAAATTCATTAGGTAAGTACTAAAAATGTTTAACCAACATTTGTCGTCAAATTTGTATACAAAACATAATAGCAAATGTATGGAAAACTCAAAAGGCAATGACCTAAATAAACTCACAAAAGTCATATAGTTACCACGTTGTACCACATCAAAAAATAGTCTATAGGTAAGAGTAGAAACAATTGTAATACTTGAATCTCTCTACAAAGTTGCTGCAAAAGTGAAGGTTATTCCACAACTAAAGATCAGCTTTCACCTCTGCATCATTCTTCCAGTTCAATATACCTCGTGAATCATGATTGATCCCCATGCCATCTCCTGTTGAGAAATGGAATTTTACCTCTAACTCACCACTCTAACAGGGGTTGGAGAACCATTTCCATAAGAGAGAAACGAACAAATTTGGAAGACAAAATAATTGCTACAACTTTGTTTCTTCAGATCAACTGTAGGAAGAAAAAGAGCGAGAACATCATCGTCATTGCAATTTTTTCAAAAAAAAAAAGATCATGCAAGCCAATATAAAATCGAAAAAAGGAAAAAAAAATGGAAGCGAAATACAGTAAACTGAGTTAGTACCTGAAATAGTAGCAGGAGAAGACGATCTTTTTAGTCTCTGCTTTCCTCTCTCGCAACCCCAAGCAAGACAATCGATCCTTCTACATACTATGGAAAGCAAAGATCGTCAAAAAGAAAAGGGAGAGTGTGTCACCTATCATCTTAAGGTTCAAATTTAATAATATATTTGATTAAGAATATCCAAAGTCTGAGTGGAATAATAACAGTAAGAAAATGTGCTGAAATATTGAATTGTTTTAAGAATAGTAAGGTTAATATATACATTTCATACCACGACAAAAATGTTCTTTTTTTTTTAATTCTTTTGCATCCATATTACTTCAAGTAGATAAATCAGCAATATTAAACAATAATCGAATATAAATACATTTTTATGATAGCAATGACCTTATTAAGATATAAAACATATAATTACATTTAATTACGGATATATCTTTATCATTGAATCAATAAAATATTTTAATATTCTTTGACTCTTTTTATAGTGGTATATCCGTGCATACGCACAGGGCGCATCGTGTTGGTTGGTACAAATGTTTCTATAACTAAAATTGAATATTAATTGCTATGTTTTTTGACCTGGCAAATACTTGAATACATTGATCCCAAAATAATGACCCAAAATAATCTGTTATATACAGATAAATTTGTCTATACTAAGTCATTACATGTTTCCCCGTCGAGTCTCAAGATTGTGAATAAATATATGTAAATAATAAACACATGCTTAAGGTTGATATGCGCTAAAAAAATAAACTATGCCGACAAACTCAATAAAAACCATTACACGTTTCCCCGTCAAGAGTTAAAAGAAAAATAATCATTTATAGATAATAAATACATGTACAAAAATGATATGTGCAATAAAACTATCCCGACAAATTCAATCAAAGTTATTACATGTTTTCCCGTGGTAACTTAGAATTGTGAAGTTGAGTAGTTTTACTCGTAAGTAAGTCAACTTGTTGATGCGTCAAAATTTCTATCAACTTTTTTTTTTTTTTTGACAAACTATCAACTTGTTACTTGCAAGGTTTTTTTTTTTTTTGGGGAAAGGGATCAAAATAAAAACTGTATTTCTAATTAATGATCGTTATAGACATGCTTAAAAGAAACAGAAATTAGTGTCTAACATAATGTTTGGATTGTCCTTACAGGGATATAAACATATACTTATTTTAAAAACTAATCTAGAGACCCTTTAAAAAAAAAACTAATCGAAAGACACGTGTGTATAATAAGTTTATGATAATGTGGTTGAAGCATATATCTCTAGTTTTGCTTTATCTAATATCAATAATCAATAATTCTGTTTGATTAGTGTATCTATAGTGGACTTCATATCTACTTAGAAACAGAAATGCCAACAAAATCTTAGCCCACTATCTGAGGTAAGTTACATGGTACATTTGTCATATCAGTAGCTTATAAAATTGTTTCTATGTTTCTCTTGCTATGTACTTCCATGTTTAGCTAGAATTCAATTAATGAACCCAAATGAACTTCACAAATAGAAATAAAACTTACAAAATTCAAAATGAGCTAGCTTTGCATCTTCAAGCTTTGATTGTTGAACAATGAAGAAAAATACAACGCAAGAATTATTATATCAACCCTTGATAGTTTTTAAAGTTAAAATACACTCCAAGAAAATTGTTAGGAAGATCAACTCGACTATACTGATTATTAAGTAAGTCAAGTCATCATCCATGCTTCTTATTAGGATATTGTCTCCATGTATGCTAACATTCCCAAATTAGAGATAGTTAACATTCACACAACAATCCTTGCTCCTATATGCCCTGCACAACAATAGCAAAACACCAGATTTAACATACCAACCAAAAATCACCAAGCAAATATTAGTAGGTTTGTTTCTAGCAACCAATTTAAATGTAGCAGCCTCCGATCAAACCATAAACTACTAACACAACAAAATATAGGAAATTTACTGCAATGACTAACTAATGTGAAATAAGTTAGTGCATTTAGGACTAAATAAGCAAACTTGTGTGAACTAAATATGCAAAAACCATTTGCCACAATCTCTAGACAACAGTCAAAGGACTTAGGGAGATATCATCAACCCAACTCACTTGGCTCATTAGCTGGTGTCATTGACTACAGTTTTGGGATCCTTGCTGACTTGCAAAGCAAATTCGGACCAAGATCTCTATATTTGAAAACATCAAGTTGAAAATGAAAATAAAAAGAAACAATTTTTGTTGCCTGCTTGCCATTTTTCTCCAAACAATGCAACTGCATTTAAAAGGGACAAAGTTTAATAAAATATTGCCATACATGAAACATTCAAGAAAACAACAGTCAAGTCTCATCGCACTGGTGAAGTTCGGCTACATGGATTAATTGGTCCCATTGAGTCCTATTTATCTTATGAGTTTTGCTTCTTATAGCATGAAAATGACGTTTTTTTATTCTTATTAAAGCCCAAACTGGAAATGCATGTTCAATAAAGGTGAATGATTTTTTATTCTCTTACTGAAGCCCAACCTCGAAATGCATGTTCTATAAAGATGATTGCTGAGTTACTGTAATCAGTCAACAAAATGTATTGTTATTAGTTATAAGAAAAAAATGCTTAAAATAAGGAAGCAAATTGAAAACCACCATTAAACTTGCTTACGATATAAAGAAAACTCCAATTCATAAAGAAAGCCAAGTCAATCTAAGTGAACCCTCACCTCCATTTGGTAACCAGCCCTTGATGCACACATGGCATGGAAATAAGTGGAACACTTGCAACATTGTGTGCACGAACCATGATGCCTGCAGAGCCACATCGACCAGTGAGATTGTACATATCAGCATCAGAAGAGACCATCGGTTGTTTATTGGCTCAAGAAGATGGAAACAATGTCGAGAGAGCCATTTACTACCTCAGTCGAGTGCTCAATGATGCAGAAACTAGATATAGTGCTATAGAAAAACTATGTTTAGCATTATATTTCTCTTGTACAAAACTCAAGTACTACTTGATGCCTTGTAATGTTTTAGTTATGTCAAAGACAAATGTGATAAAGTACATGTTGTCCCAGCCAATTCTGAATGGTCGAATTGGAAAATGGACACTTGCTTTGTCTGAATTTTCTTTGCAATATGTACCTTTGAAGGCGTTAAAGGTCAAGCAATTGCTGACTTCTTAACGGACCATCCATGTTTAGAAATAAAAGAGCTGACAGGGCTAGTCGAGTTAAAGCCTTGGCATTTGTATTTTGATGGCTCAAGACACAAAAATGGTGTTGGTGTTGGCATTCTGATAATTTCACCTTTAGGTGTGCCAACTAAATTAATGTTTGAGTTAAAATACATTTGTTCCAATAATGAGGCTGAATATGAAGCCTTAATTGTGGGTTTAGAAGTTTTGATAGAAATGCGAGCACGCACTGTCAAAGTTTTTGGAGATTCACAACTGGTTATAAGGCAGTTAACTCAAGAATACAAATGTGTTAGCCATAATCTTGTCAAATATTGTCAAGTTGCTAGCAAGTGGATGAAGCAATTCGACAGTGTCGAATTGGAACATATCCCTAGAGAACTGAACCAAGAGGCTAATGAGTTAGCCCAGTTGGCCTCAGGGTATAAACTATCTTCAAAGGTGTTGACAGAACTCATAAAAATTCGTGAGTTGCTGTACCCTTTGGACGAAAGGGATATATTAGTTTCCAATACATCAAGTTCATCTGATTGGCGTAAGCCAATAATTGAGTATTTGGAAAATCCAAGTGCTGATGTCGACAGGAAAATTAAATACAAAGCGACTAAGTTTGTTGTGCTCGCTGGAGTTTTGTATAGAAAGTGCGTCGGTGGTAACTCGAGACATGCCTTAGTGAGGAGGATGCCTATTTGGCATTGGCAGAGGTTCATGAAGGAATATGTGGGGCTCATCAAGCAGGTGAGAAAATGAAATGGGTACTAAGAAGACAAAGAGTGTATTGGCCCACTTTGGTTAAAGATTGCATTATGTTTGCAAAGTCTTGTGAAGAATGCCAAAAACATGGCCATATACAAAATGTGCCTGCTAGTGAGTTACATTCTATCATTAAGCCTTGGCCTTTTAGAGGTTGGGCACTAGACCTCATTGGCCAAATCTTTCCTACATCTTCAAAGGGGCATAAGTACATTTTAGTAGGGGTGGACTACTTTACCAAATGGGTAGAGGCAGTAGCCTTGAAAGAAGTGACTCAACAAGACATTGTCGATTTTATTGAAAATCACATTGTTTGTAGGTTCGGAATACCTCAAACCATCACAACTGACCAAGGGTCTGTGTTTGTTGGGAAGAAGGTTGCCGAGTACGCTGAGTCAAGGCAAATAAAGATGGTGACTTCGACGCCCTATTATGCGCAAGCAAATGGTCAGGTCGAAGCCGTGAATAAGATTATCATTGGGTTGATAAAGAAGCACATTGGTAGATATCCGAAAAGTTGGCATTCGACTCTGGAACAAGTTCTTTGAGCATGCAGAAACTCTCCCAAAGAATCGACAGGTACTACTCCTTATAAATTGGTTTATGGCCATGATGCTGTGTTGCCTGTTGAGATAAATCTTGGTTCATTAAGAATTCAAAAGCAAAATGAGATGCCAGTAGACCAATACTGGAACTCGATGTTTGACGAATTGAATGATGTTCATGATGAGAGAGTTGTGGCCTTAGAACATTTAGTTCGACAAAAAGAAAGAATAGCTAAATTCTATGACAGTCGAGTTAAGTACAAGCGTTTCAAAGTTGGTGACTTAGTTTGGAAAGTCATTTTACCAATGGATAAGAAATGATGAGAATTTGGGAAATGGTCCCCAAAGTGGGAAGGGCCATTTGAGGTTGTCCAAACATTCTCAGGAAATGCTTATGCACTTGTTGAAGTTAATTCTGGTTTCAGGATTAAGTCTATTAATGGCAAATATTTGAAATTATATAGACCAACAATGTGCGAAGTAAAAATACAACCTTGAAAAGCAAATTGGATTGTTCCATTTAAGAGCCATTTGGCAGTATACAATATACATTGTCGAATAGGCTTACAGCCTGGTAATATAAGTACTGGAAAGTCAATAAGTCTAGGCTATTAAGGAATAAACCCACTTGTGGAAGCTTCGCCGTGTCCCGGATTCTGATCATGCCGAGGAAGAATTTAGGAAGAGGAACATGGGAAGTAAGAAAGACTCCCGTGGCATACCATCTGGTCAATCAAGTCTGCAAGAGCTGCTTCAGATGGTAGACACCCAAATCGACGGAACAGTGAAACTAAAAGCATGGGCATGTCGATGAAAAGTGTCAAATGCCATGCGAGTAAAGGTAAAGCAGGCAGTTCGAGAGGCAGTCGTCGATTTAGGTGTATGCCTCACAATTAACCGAACTGTGCCAAAAATTTTCCTAATTGCTTGCCCACACGTCGAATTTCGAGCACCAGGTGTGAAGGAAGGCAAGACAGTAGGAGAAAGAAGTGGCTCAGGCTTTCCCTTTCTCACATGTTTCAACGAGATTGGCAAGCTGCATTAGGCAACTTACCAAAACTCATTGTGGATATTAGGCAAATTACCAAAACCCAGAGAGTCTTTCACCGTTGAGACAAAGACTTTGGAAAAGACTATGGAAGGTGGAGCTCCTGGCTTCCAAATGAAATAGGCAGAGCCATGGAATGAAGGCTTGAAGTGTATAAAAAAGGTTTTCATGGCAGCTTGTTATACTCAGAAATAGCTAGTTTGGGGACAAGAACAAGTTGGATTTGGGGATTGTTGCTTGTAATGCTAGCAAGAATTTCTTAAGGATTTTGAGAAAGGAAACTTCAAGAAATTCAGAAAGCGTTTGTGTTTGAGTGAGAGAAGAAGTATGACAAGTGCCTATTTATAGCGCAAAATGGCGTTAGTTTTCAAGTTTTGACGGTCAGATTGACTGGTCAATAGCTTTGAATGTAATTTATTAGCCTGAAACTGAAATTAAAGCAGTTAAAGGAACGTGCTAGCTGGATGGTGAAGCGATTGATCGAAAGCAAGAGAAATCATATTGTAAATGTTGCAGGGCAGTACAAGAATTGGTCGAAACAAAAGTGTTCGACATACAAGGAATTAAAAAATGGCTAATATGTGAATAAGACAAAAAAAATTTACAAAGGAATTTTTCTAATGTTTTCCCAAGTCGCAGCCAATTCCATTTTTGTGCCTTCAGCATTTATATAACGAACTTCAAGAGCTTCGACCTTCGACAAAATGGTTTGCGCCTCTGCGGCACTACTAGTCATTTCTTGGTCGAGAGAGGTTATTTCCTCAGAGCAAGAAGCTTTAATTGCCTCTTGTAGTTGGGTCTCAGCCGCAGCAAGTTCTCGCCTCAGGCGAGCGACGTTTTGCTCCAACTCAGGAATTTTGGCTTGGTAGGGAGCACCTTTCTCGACCAATGCAGATTGCCTCTGTCGGAGGTGCACCAATTTGTCACGAAGCTCATGCTTGGCTGTGATGGCTTGCTGGTATGGAAGGATACTGTCGTCGAGCTCAAGCAGTTTAGGAATCAACTCTTCGACAAATTCGTGCAGGGTACTGATATGCCCTCGATGGATTAGCGGAAGCCTTTTGCGGGAACGTTGAAGTTCTTTGACGACGTGAATTAATTTATTCCTTACTTCCTGGTTTGAGTAAAGGTCGTCGAAAGAATACTTAAAGAAACCCTTTAGCTCCGCAAGCAATCCATTGAGTTTTTCAGCAAAATTATCTCCAGGAAGTGTGGAGGATCGGGCTGACATCGGTGAAGTTTTGCTGCTAGAACTTGACAACAAGTTGATCCATTCATCAATCCCCACGCTGGCTTTCCCAAAATCCGCAGCCGATGGAGGGGGTTCGATGTGAGAAGGTGGGTTAGCAGGATCGTCGAGCAACTGATCCATATCAACACTATCTGCCCTGATTACTATGGGGCTTTGCTTTTCAGTAGCTTGGGGGGCAGTAGTTATCTCAGCAGAGGGTGTCCCCACTTGGACGGTGTGATCATCTTGATGAGTGGGTGTGGAGCCTGGACTCTCTGTCCAGATGGTAGTTTGAGCCACATCGACGTCCATGGCTGAAGGCTCTTCAATCTCATGTTCAGGCTGAGTCTCTGGGACTTCCTGTGAAAGAAAAAAGAAAAATCAATGAAAATCCCAAATCATTGCTCTGATGCCAGTGGAATGGCAAGAAATTTTGTACCTCAGTAGCAGGGGGAGCAGTGCTTGGGAAGATTGTTCGCAAAGGGAGCGAAGTATCGACATTTGCTTGTTCAGGGGAGTCCTGACAAACAGGTATGATGAGGCAATGTCCAAAAAAAAAACACAAAACTAGTAGAAAAGGGCATACCTTATCAATGCTCGACGAGTCAGCTCCCTCGATAGAGATAGGGTCTTTAGAAGTACATTCTTCAGACACCCCTGTCTTTGCAGATTTAACTCTTGGCTCCTGTAAATTTCGAAAAGAAAAAATGAAGATCTTGTAAGAAACAGGAAGACCATCAATTTCGACAGTAGTGGAGGGAAGTTTACCTTTGTAAACTTAACTGTTGGAGTTGCTTCAGAGTTTTCAGAAACAGATCTCTCTGAGTGCGATTCCTGAAAATTGTGTAAGGGTAACCATGATGTCTAATTGATGAAATCATAAATAAGTAATGGATTCCTATGCAAGTGAAGAGAGAGATACTGTTTGAGGTGTGGAACGAGAAGGAGACTCGGCGAGTATTCTGCGTTTGGAGGGCTTGGTTCCAAAGACTGGTTTGAAGTTTTCCTCTTGGTGGGCTCTTCTTTGTGAAGAGCTGGTCGAGTGCTTCGACTTTCTTGGCTTCTTTTTCTGCAACCTGCCTCTTTACCCGGCAGGTCTTTGTAAATCCAGACTTGGAGGATTTCTTTTTTGATAATTTGGACTGAAGGGGAGGTTCATCATCTTCATCTTCTTCTTGAACCTCGACTTCAGTGGCCTTACCACTTGTTTGCTTGTATTTTAAAGGCTCTTTTAGAGCCAAAGCTAAAACAAAGTGAAGAAAGTAAGCATAAAACGAGTGAATGTTCAAACAAAAAGGCAAAAGAAACTGAAATACCTTGCGGAAAATGGGAAATGAGTTTGACGGCTTCATTATGTTGTTCGAAAGGAGAAGCAAACCGACCAGTGAAAGTAACTTCCTTGTTGCTAAAGCTATCGACAATGGGATAAGAATAGTATCTTTCCAGTTCAATGAAGTTACCAGCCCTTGTCGGTTTGCCAGGAAATGGGTCGGCCAAACCAAAATTCGCACAAGGGAAAGGCACAAGCTCAGGATAAGGGGGTTTCACAAGTGATTGCCCTGTTTCATGATAGTGCTTTAGAGCCTTTAAGCCCCATTTGTTATCGTGTGCCTCTTTTGATTTGGCGACCATTTCATTCGCCTGTTCGACAATATAATGGGGACGTCGAGGATCCCATTTAAATTTATAAAATTTTTCAAAGTTGAGTATATCTTTCAAATGCTCACCTTTGGTTTTGGTCGAGGGGTCCTGTTCCTGCACAGAAGGGTCAACAAATCGTTTCACACGTGCCTCAAAAGATGAGTGAAATTTCTTGAAATATTCTGCCCACCAAGTCTCAAAGTCTTGAGATATGCCAAGAGTAGGAGTGAAGGGAACAAGATTGATAGCAGCCCTGCGAGTGCTATTCTTTTTCTCCATGCCATCGAAGGTTTCTGGCTTGATGTCAATGTAATCCAACAGGAGATCCTCTTTCTTGTAAGGGAATGGACCGGGAATGGATTGCATGAAACCAGTGTTATTGGCAGAAGCATTGGGTAGGCAAACAAATGCAGATCCATCCGTCGAACCAGGGAGCCCAGCGGGGAATACTTGTCGAGAAAGGAAGTGAGTCCAAATGACTTGACACTCCTTAGATTTTGGATCAAAAGGGGCTGTGAACCACTTGGGTCCATATCTCCTGCTAACAAAGGGTTGAAAGCGAATGCCTGGAGTTGTGGGAGCAAGGGAGTGAAAAAGTTTAAAGTAGTACTTGAAACTTTCAAGCTCACTGTCGAAAGGTTTCGGAGCGCGATACATGGCCAAGGTGCCATAGGTGTCGACTTCAAGTTTAGATGGAGCCTTGTCGACAGTGTGGCCCGGGAGAATGGCGTTTAACCATAATTGAAGTAGCCACATTGGGCCTCCGGCTCCGACCTTTCTTCCTCCTCCTTTCACCATAGTGTATAAACTCGACATGCTCGAGTAAAGGTTCGACAGAAGAAATGAGTCGAAAGCCCATTTCTTACCTTCATGGAGAAGATTAGCCAAGTCGAGAAGAGATTTCGACATTTGAATATTCTTGTTGCAGAAGGGCCAGCGTAAAGCCAATGAAACAGGAAGGCTACGTGTTCCTCATCAGAAACATCATCAGTATCCCTCATTTGGCTAGCAATATACTTTGAGAATACAAGGGGTTCCTCACTTAAAACATCAATGACGTTTTCTGGAACGTTTAGGGGATGAATCATTTGGCCATCTGGTGGAAGGCCAGTGAGAGCAGAAACGTCAAACAAATTTGGACCCATCATTCCGCAAGGAAAGTGGAAGTTGTTGGTAGTTTTGTTCCAAAAGAAAATAGCAGCTCCCAACATAGATGAGTCCAACCTAAATTGATGTTTTGATAAATTTGAATCAGTGGTAAATGCCTAAATCTTTCCAAGTCTCGGCCTTTTTGGCTTCTACCCTAGCAAGCCGAGCGAATAGCCGCTTCGTTCAACGGCGGCGTTCTAAAAAGCCTAGCACTTTTAAAGAAATAATGGATATGAAGCTTAGGGGCAGAAGCTAGAAGGTCAGTGTGACCTTCTTTGTTGGGGAAAGAGTCTTCGAAACTCTCTGGAAAGCAGGATAAAGGGATAACTGGCCCTAAGTAAGCTGCAGGTGGGTCTAAGAGATAAGAGGGATCGTTTAAGTAAGGGATGATTACCTTAGATTTCTGCCATGGGATTGATGCATCAACGTCAGGATTCCACCATGTTTTCCTTTGAGGGGCAACGGTGGCTTGAGCAGGAGTTGATGAAGACGCCATTGGAAGAAGATGATACTTTCTCAGTATGATGCCTTCGCGAGAGTTCAGATAGTGGAGGAAGAGTTCTAAATGGGGTTTTTGAATACTATTTAAAGCACCGCTTTGGAAACGAAATGTGCGAGTGGGAAGAGTAACCGCCTAAGTTTGAAGTGATGATGGTCCTATTTTTTAGGGAAGTGGGAAGCACAGACCTGTGATGGGACATTGCGGAAAAGGAATCGTCGCGCGTGAAGATTAAACAAAATTCTGGATCTCTCCGTGTGTTGGTGTCGAGAACTCAAAATTTGGGGGGCATCTGTTGGGTGCCAAATTTCAAATTTGGATTAATCGACAGAATGTTAGAATTCAACAAATGAGAGTGTAAGAGACCAGAAGAAGCAATGAAGATTAACTAAGTTTGAAAGACCAAGTGATGGGACTGATGTTCGACGGAAGGCATAACGCGTCGAAGAGGTCAAAATGATCATGGTCGAATAGGCTTAATATTTAAGTAAAAATCAATGTATGCTCGACAGGAAGTGATACTGTCGATTAGGTAGTTTTTAGCGAAAACTTAACTACCAACCCATGTATTAACGTGTCGGGTTGGATGTTAGCGATTTTCATATTTTTGCCTATAAATAGTAGGTTGTACGATGTAATCAAGGTTGGATACATGATCTAGTTCCTAATATCTCGACGGCTAAAGAAGATTAACGGAAAACGATCATTGTATGCCTTCCACACCTTATCTTTCTGCATTTTTATCAAATTCAATCTATTGTTATTTCTTTACACTTCCAGTTTATGTCATTTATCTTCTAATCAGTTTATGTTTTCTTGCTTTGAGTCCACATCCTTTATTTCCCTGTCATTTGCTGTTTTCTGCATTCTTACTTTTAAAGTCATTTACATGCTTTTCTATTTCAAATTCATGCTCTTTATGCTTCTGTTATTTAAATTCCTGCATTTACACGTTTTCACTTAAATTCATGTCCTTTAGCAGTTTTACTTGTTTTCTCTCACATTTCTGCATTAACTTCAACTGCATGTTAGGCTTTAGTGATGTATGCCCCATGATATCGCAGTAGTACATTTTTGTTTTAAATTCTGCTCTAACTTACTTGTAAACAAAGTTATTGGCTTTCGACAGCCAATCTTGTTTATTTGAGTCTGTATTTGCCATTTCGACAACAACTCGTTGTTAATTGGAATCATCATAACCAAATTTGGCATAAAACTTGACAATTAATGGCTTAAAAGCCAAGAATGTTAAAGAACAATTAACGTGTTGAGTGTTTGACCGTTATATTTAAAAGAAACCATTGTTTTCAGAAACGAGATTACCACGTAACTCGTTCGAATTCATAATCGTTTGATCATCAAAATTTATTTGTTTGTTTGATGAATTTGGTAGATCATTCAAGATCATCAAAACTGGTAGAATCATACCATAAACCAAATTTCCCCATAAACAGTTGGAACATAGGTATGTAGCACCTACGTTGTCACATAGAAGCTTTGGAGGGGTGTGATTAGGAACCCGAAGCTCACTTAGGAGATTTTTCAGCCACATGAGCTCTGTTGTGGTTGTTGCAACTGCTCGATATTCTGCTTCAGTTGAAGATCTCGCCACAGTTCTTTGTTTCTTTGAGTGCCACGATATTGGATTCCCTCCAAAGAAAATTATAAACGCAGATGTGGATGTTCTGTCATCTGCATTTCCTCCCCAGTCGGCATCTGAATAAGCAAGTAGTTCAAGTGATGTGGGTTTATTGAGCATGAGAGCATGATTGATCGTGGATTTTAGATAGCGCAGGACACGTTTCAGGTGCTGGAAGTGGATATTGTATAAAGTATATAACTCGATATTATTCCATTGAAGTATGATACAGGTATTTATAGATACTTTCTTTGGACAACATCAATTGGTGATTGTTGATGATTATGAGGAGAGGATCTCGCTCACTTAATGCCAAATGAATGCTGATTATTTGACAGCTAATGGAATATACACAATTGATACTATCATATGAAACACATGGGCTAATGATAATTAAGGTAACAATTGAAGTTCTCGACAGAACTCTTGGTGTTGAAGTTCTCGACAGAACTCTTGGTATTGAAGTTCTCGACAGAACTCTTGGTATTGAAGTTCTCGACAGAACTCTTGGTGTTGATCTCGACAGAATTCTTGGAGTATTTCTCAACAGTTGACTTGGTTATCTAATACGCCCCCTCAAGATGATGGTACCATCTGTTACCTTCATCTTGTTTGTAAGATCATGAAACCGTGATGTGGGCAATGGTTTAGTTAGGATGTCCGCAAGCTGATCCTTGGTTGAGACGTGTGACACGTGCCTTTGGGAGCCCTGCTCGGTTGGTGGGCTCGGTCATCGTCTCTGGGGCCCTTCTCGGTTAATGGGCTTAGGTCAGTACTCGGTCACTATGGAGCTCAGCTCGGAGGCCTAGCTAGGAGGGCCGGGTCGGAGGCCGGCCCGTCACACAAGCCCCCTAGACTTATTAACTTGAAGAGTTGATGAGTCTATATTATTTGTTCTCATCCGCAGCAGATCTCCTTCCGAGCATGGAGCTATCCTGTAGAGGATACCGAGTTGAGAGGTCTCTTGTAGCAGGTCGGAGATCGAGTCTGTAACACGAGCCCCCTAGACTTGTTGACTTGAAGAGTTGATACTTGAAGAGTTGATAAGTCTATATTATTTGTTTTTATTCGACCCTGTAAATGCGGGTTATTGAACGGGGAGTGATCCGTTGTTGATCTTGGACCACAAGCCCCCTAGACTTGCTTGTCGACCAGTTGGGCATCTAATACTTAGAGTGCAAGTGTTTGGTTTTCTCCAGATTCCCTGTAAGAGTTGATCCCATCATAGAATAGCTCTTGCCGAGCTTGAAATAGCATAACTACTACTTAAGGGTAGTAGGTCGGGTTGAACTCGTCGAATAGCCGCGATCAATAGCATGGGTTTTGACTGTCAATAATATGATGATTTTTCAGATGATCTGATCTGCGAGGTATAATGTCTAGAGGTTCGAGATGATTGGACCTCGACTGATCACGTAGTCATCCTTGGTTCATGTGCTACATGTGTCAGGCATTGACCTTATTTCTTGGCTTTACGATGGGACGTAAGCCCCCAACTGTTTAATCTGCATCGTGACTGCACTTATTCAGGCATCCTTGTTGTCTCTCCAGGATGGTCGGTCATGGTCGAGCTTGTTCGATCCGCTCATCGCGGGCCGAGCAAGTTGTAACCGAACTTGTGAGAGCTACATGAGGCACTTGGAGGACCAAAAAGAGTTGCAAAATGAGAGAGATCTCTTGGCTTTCGACCTTGCAATTGAGAAGGAGAAATCCTCGACCGAAGCTGTTCGGGCGGAGGAGTATAAGTTCTTGTGCTCTACAGTTCAAGGAGGGCTTTGATAATGCCTTTGCCCAAATCAGGGTGGTTGCCCCCGATTTGGATATCTCAGAGCTTGACTTCACCAAGACTGCGAAGGATGGCAAGATTATGGAGGAGGAGGACGAAGCCGAAAAGACCAACCAGGGTGATCCCGATGAAGCAAGGGAGAAGCCGGTTGCTGCGAACGTAGAGAATTATTGCTGATGGTGGCCCAACAAGAGTCCAAGGGGATACTCGAGTAGTTTGTATTTGCTTGCTTTTATGCTGTGAGGTAGCTTAAGTGGAGTAGCAGTAGAGCTCGACAGGTCTTCGAGCTGACTTGATGATTTAGACCCTAGAGGTGTTTCTGAGGTCGAGTTGTGACCGAAATCGGGCTTGCTTTAGAGCTCGCCAGGTCTTGGTCTGACCTGGAATGATTAGGGGAACCAAGTTTCGACCTTCTTTGTGGCAAGGTTCCATTTGCAGGTGAGCTCACAAGGAGCGTCACTTTTTGAGCTTGTGGAGAACTGGTCTTCGTCGGTGGGCTCACGGAGAGCTTTACCTCCGCAAACTCATGACGAGTTAATCTTTGTCGGGCTTCGTCTCTAGGAGAAAAAAGGGCTTCAGTGCTCCCCAATTTTAGGAGGGTTTCGATGATGCCCTGGCCCCAGCAAAGGTGATCGCTCCCGATCTTGTTATTGAAAGCCAAGAGGATGCCCTTGCGTAACTTGTGCCTTGTTGCTTTTTGTTTTTCTTTAGTTCTGATCTTGTAATTGCTCATCCGATAACCACCTCTTGCAATTCCTTTTCCTATGAATGAAATTTGACTAAGTGATGATGACTTACTTTACTTTTCTTTCCACGCTTTCCTGTAGTCCTCGGGTGGCTTCCCCCCGAAAGATTTGTTTCAAATTGAAAGTTTGGAACATTAGTCCCTCGTAACTACATTAGTCGAGTGCTTGTCTAATCCGAGCATCGTTTTGAGCTGTCAGGTCTCTGATGATTGGAGCTGGTTAGGTTTTTCTTTAGGTCGAGTTATCACCTTCCGAGCTGCTTTAGAGCTCGCCAGGCCTCTGCTGACCTGAAATCTTTGGAACCGCAGGGGTTAGTCTTTGTCGCTACAGTGTTTGAGCTCGGCACGTCTTTATGCCGACATGGTGTCTTTGAAACCACAATGGTCTTGTTTAGCTCGACAGGCGACCTTAGCCGAGCTGCTTTAGAGCTTGTAGGCCTCTATGCTGACCTGGTGTCTTCGAAACCACAGGGGTTGTTTAGGCCGACTGGCGACCTTCCGAGCTGCTTTTGAGCCAGGCCTCTATGCTAACCTGGTGTCTTGGAAACCACAGGGGTTGTTTAGGTCGACTGGCGACCTTTCGAGCTGCTTTTGAGCCAGGCCTCTATGCTGACCTGGTGTCTTGGAAACCACAGGGGTTGTTTAGGTCGACTGGCGACCTTCCGAGATGCTTTTGAGCCAGGCCTCTATGCCGACCTGGGTTTAGGACCACAGGGGTCGAGCTGCGAGTGAGCCCACCTAGCCTTTATGCTGAGTTGGGTTTAGGACCACAGGGGTCGAGCTGCGAGTGAGCTTACCAAGCCTTTATGCTGACTTGGGGTCTTCGGGACCACGGGGGTCGAGCTGCGAGTGAGCCCACCAAGCCTTTATGTTGACTTGGGTTTAGGACCACGGGGGTCGAGCTGCGAGTGAGCCCACCAAGCCTTTATGCTGACTTAGGTTTAGGACCACGGGGGTCGAGCTGCGAGCGAACCCACCAAGCCTTTATACTGACTTGGGGTCTTCGGGACCGCGGGGGTCGAGCTGCGAGCGAGCCCACCAAGCCTTTATGCTGACTTGGGTTTAGGACCGCGGGGGTCGAGCTGCGAGTGAGCTTACCAAGCCTTTATGCTGACTTGGGTTTAGGACCACGGGGGTCGAGCTGCGAGCGAGCCCACCAAGCCTTTATGCTGACTTGGGGTCTTCGGGACCGCGGGGGTCGAGCTGCGAGTGAGCCCACCAAGCCTTTATGCTGACTTGGGTTTAGGACCACGGGGGTCGAGCTGCGAGTGAGCTTACCAAGCCTTTATGCTGACTTGGGGTCTTCGGGACCGCGGGGGTCGAGCTGCGAGTGAGCCCACCAAGCCTTTATGCTGACTTGGGTTTAGGACCACGGGGGTCGTGTCGAGGTTGAGGTTCTTCCGACGCTGGGTGCCGAGCTCCATGGCGGGCTCGACCTTTGGTTTTGGGACACTGTTCGTGTCAAAGTATAGACAATTTGCAACAACTTGATGTAATAAAGTTAGCATTAATTTTTATGCTGAGTAAAGTGCTCGTAGTCGAGTTTTATACTTCCCTGTGAGAGTAGTTGATTTGACTGTCCAAACGACAAGACCCCTTTCAGAAACAAAATCACGTATTTCACTCCAATTTGTGTTACATGTAACGGTAATGAATAAATCCGGGTATCCAAATCTTTTACAGATAGCCATAGCATCCTGGTAGTTATTGAACATGTATCTCATACCACCGGTAAAAGATGACGGCAATATTATATGCTTCCCAACAGAAGAAGGCTCTGTTTCTCCTCTATTAACAGCTTCTTGTAACCCATTAAGAACATCACACCTGATTTTTTTTTGATTGTGTCTTATGAAAGACAGACGTTGAGCCTCTATCATAGTGTAGCAATCAACTAAAAATTGTTGAAACAATCTTCTTGCATTGACAATGTTACCAAATTCAACATCTCTTTCTTGGATTCTAAATGCAATGAATTCCCTCATGGAAACACGAAGTCTTTTACGAACCTGGGAATCATCTTCAGAATCTCTATACTTAATATCTTCTTGATATTTGACAAATGAATGCTGATTATTTGACAGCTAATGGAATATACACAATTGATACTATCATATGAAACACATGGGCTAATGATAATTAAGGTAACAATTGAAGTTCTCGACAGAACTCTTGGTATTGAAGTTCTCGACAGAACTCTTGGTGTTGAAGTTCTCGACAGAACTCTTGGTGTTGAAGTTCTCGACATAACTCTTGGTGTTGATCTCGACAGAATTCTTGGAGTATTTCTCAACAGTTGACTTGGTTATCTAATACATTGAACTTCATGAAGATGTTGATACTGCAAATGGGAATGGCTATTTTGATTGGTTTTTTAATGAAGTAAATCCTGGATTAACACATGCTTTTCGTTTGGAATCTGTAATTAACACATTTTCAATTGGTAGTATGTAATCTTCTAGTTGGATTTGTGCCATATTTTGCAGTTGGAGGTGTATGCTTATTTAGTTGGAGGTGTTTTAAAGAATAGATAATCTTAATCCATTATTGCTATAAATAAATACTTCGATTACATACTTTAATCCCACTTATGCAGATTTAGTCAGAAAATAAAACGAATTGCAGTAAATGGAAATGTTAATTGGTATACAATAACAATAGGTATAGAAAAAGTGGGCCTTCAAATTCAAATTCAAATAACATTAAGACAGAAACTGTAACATAAAGAGTTGTCCACAAAGCAGAAAGCAACTCAATGACTCCAACTTTAATACAAATCTTGTCCATAAAATACAAAGACTGAAACTTTAACATAAAAGAGTTATCCACAAAGCAGAAAGCAACCCAATGACTCACAACTTAAATACCTTTCTTGTCCACAAAATACAAAGCTAAGAAACAACAACAATAAGAACTACATATAAAGCATCAATAACAGAACATGACAAATAACATCAGCATCACTTATCTCCCCAATCAGATAGCAGCACCAGTATAGCACCCAAAGTAGAGCCATCTACATTTTCTCAATCTTGATGTTCTTCTTCAACAACTTAACGGGTCGCTGCATTTCAAGGTCCACGTTGCTCTGCTGGGTTTCACAGTCTTTATTAAGAGGAGTTATGTCCTCTAAATCGTTGGATAATTCACCACTCTTCCTTTCAATTTGAAGGTCCATGTTGCTTTGCTGTGTTTCAAAGTCTTTCTTAAGAGGAGTTATATGCTCTAAATCCTTGGATAATTCACCACTCTTCCTTTCAACACCAACAACAGCACATGTGAACTTGGGCATAAGGTCCTATCAAACAGCAAATATAGACCGTCAAATAGCATATAGAGACTGTCAAATGTCAAACAACTTCCTAATCATGTGAAACACCTATAGTATACACAATGAAATGGTACCTCAGCTAGAGTAGTGCATGAAGACGAATTAACAGTCATTGTCTCCTTCTCATTACCCAAATATACACTCTCAGAATTCAAATCCTTATCCTTTGTTGAAACCAAAAAAAAAATTGTTTGTCATCACAACTGATAAAATAAAAACCAACTCCAAATATAATACTTATACCTATTATTATACCTCTGGATGAACGAATTTCTGCACAATCTCCAAATCACTACAAATTTTCCTGACTCGGAAAGTTTGCTCAAATTTGGAATTGAACTGGTGTTTATATTCAACTTTGAAAAGGAAGCTCTTGTCCACCAATCCTGAAATATCCTTAGGAAAAGTTCCATGGGACCTCTACACCAAAGTGAAAAATTGTTTTAAATTTATGTACAACAGATTATAATAATAAGGTTGAAATATAGAATGAACCACAAAGACAAACCTTGTCATGGGCCTCATACATATCTGCACATGATTTGTTGAAAAGAAGTTTTGCCTCACGATCAAACACCACAAAGGTTGCAGAATCAGTTTGATCAATTACTCGAACCTTGATACAATATCTAGTGTTGGAACCAAAAAGTAGAAATTTGTTGTCATGTTGTATAAGTTATAATTCACTATGTTCAAAAGATAAAGTTAACCCTGAAAACTGCTAATACCTTGGAAAAACCTTCATCACATGCCTGTTACATTTTTCACAAAAGAACATTTTTGAATCTGGGTATACTCCCTTGCCACAAGTGCAAGCAGTATACCACCAGTCATCATCACCAATGATGTGCTTCACTGTGGCAAATACCACATAGTCAGATTCCTGCAACATAAATTACTACTGAATAAGAAGTAGACACTAAAAAAATATAAATAACATTCTTGGAGTGAGTAACAAAACTGAAACTAAAAGTCCAAAACCTTATTGCAATCTTTTAGACCCTCAATGGTCTTTCTTGGTGTGAGCTCCAAAAATTCTTCTAAAGCTCCAACTTTTGGAGTTTGATTCAGCTGAGACAATGCTAATGGGGAAGGTGATTCTATGTTGTCACTCATCCTTTTGGCAAGAATAAATCATGGTCAGGATATCTTATTTATTGAAAACCACAAATGAAATGAGAATATGAGCTTAAATAACCTGTTTCTCAGCTTGAGGGCATCCTCACAGTCTGCATTGAATACCAATTTAGTGGAGTTCATACTATTTTGAATATGAATTTTTCCTATAGTAAAGATTATAGGAAGCTCATAATTATATAAACATAAACATGTCACAAAAATTTAATCATTGCTTTCGAATTAAAAATGCATGTAAGGAAGACCTTGAAAGTTCTTGACTTTGGCAAACTGAACTACCACCACTACATTTTGCACTTCTCCAGAAGCAAGAAAAGTGTTCAGTTCATCAACATAGGGTCCAAACAGGGTACATTCTACGTTATGACTGTTGCAAAAATTGTAAATAAGAAACCAAGCATAAGGCACATTGAATTTGAAGACCAATATTAATATGATTATGAATGAAAAAAATTGTCCAATAAAGCAATAGAATAAGAGAAATATGTGCTTAATTACCCATCAGCCTCTATCCCAATAACATTAATTTTTGTCCTGATGCCATCCTTTTCGTACTCCTTCTCAGTTCCAACACCAGTAAGCATTCCAATAACATCTTTGCAAATGATTTGATGATAGTAAGTTTCAACATGAGTAAATGGTAAAAAAAATTATAAGGACTGATAAAGCTTACCAACTAAATAGTCAGTGTCAAAGCAGCCCCCAACAATATCAGATATAGGAACAAAATCATAGATACTTCCAGGCACAGAAGCACTATCCAGCTTTTCCACCCTTGTTGAAAACTGAAAGTTTAACTTGTAACCATGGTGGCTAGTTTTGAAACTACCACCATTAGAAGCAACACACAACCCTTGAAGGGAATAAACACAGCCCTCACGTAGATCGTTCTGAAACCTATATATGAGAGTCTTCCTTATGGAAGCATGAATCCTAGCTCCCTGCAACGAAAACGAAGTGGTTAAAAATGATATATTGAAAGAGCGAATGTATAAAATTAAAATGTTAAAAAATCTGAAGAAAAATGTAATCTATAATCACAACCTCCTCATCCATCAGCACTAACTCCATAGAGAACGGTATTCTCTGCCTAGTGAAATCAGAAACTTGCCACAACCGAATGACCTTAGCCTTGATGGTCCAACTCGCCTTGGCAGGTGAAATCGCCGAAATAGGATCGAATATGGTAGCCATCTCACTATCTCAGTATGGTTTGAACTGGTTTAGGTTGGTTTCGGTGAGGAAATATTGACAACCTGAGCCCCAATATATAGATCTTAGTGAAGAAATACTAACTGAGAAGCTTAAAAAAAAGAAAGAAAAATTAAATTGACAACGTAGAGGCATTTGGCGGAAAATAAGATTTACCTTTGGATCAAGCATTTCATTCTCATGAGTTGTTCCTGAGAAAGCAGCAAAGGCCTGAAATAGAGACATAAATTTTGGCTTTTCAGCAGCTTAGACGTTGATTTCACCATTGTGGAAATAATGGGGAGAAGATTGGGTTATAGATGTTGGGTAGATTCAGCTGAGACAGGTTGTCACGGGTCTATGCTTTTTTGTAGAGTTTGATTTAGGTTATCAATGGGGAAAGGGATGGACGAAAGATGGTGACTGATCTGGTTACCGTGTGTGTATCTAAGACGAATCCGGCAAACGGTGGTTGACTATAGTTACGGGAGTGAACTGGTTTTGTGGAGAAAGAAGATGGCAGTGTCACGTGAACGTGACTGTCATGTTCTGTGCTGACTTTTTGGCATTGTGAAGATATAAGAGAGGCTATGCATTTCATTAAAAAAATAATAATTAAATAAAAGAGGTGGTTCCAGCTATTGTTGAGCTGTAACCGTGACATTTGTGGCAAATTTTTTTGTGTTTGTGAAGTGTGTTGTGGAAGGGAATGGTTAGTTGATTGACACCTGTTAAATTGTTACTCCAACAATGACTTATATATGTATTGTTTATAGATAAAGATGCTATTTTCTATATTTGGAAACTAATTTCTGTTGGAAAATTGGACGCTAAATTATAAATAATAAAAATTCACTAAAAATATTAATGGAATAAATCTGACAAAGAGTCCGCAAGAACAATGAATCATCCAACAATTAAATAATCATACAAATAAAATAGAGCACTAAAGATGGATTTATCGGTTTTTGGTTGAAGCGTCGACTTAAGAGTATTTCGCCACCACAGGTAAATTACCCGATGCAGTTGGTCTCACAGCTAATATTCCCCAAGATACAACAACCACTTCTCGCTAACACTGCACATGAAATAGCAATGGCACATGAACAACGTTTTGGATGCTCAAAACAACGTAAGAATAAAAATAAAAGGATAGAAAACTTCACAAATTATCTGGATGTATCTCCAGAAAATCGCTTCGGACAGCTCCCGAAATCCTCCACCCAAAAAATAATTTTGAAACGAAAGAGAGAATGGTGGCAGGCAACCAAAACCAAAGAAAGAGTGTGTACTATAGGCTTTCTAAGGGTCCGTTTGGTTTAGATTCTGGTAGAATAGATTGTGTAGAATCTTGTTTAGAAAACTGAGTTTTAAAAAATGGAGTTTAAAAAAATGATTTGTGTTTGGTAATGATATTTTAAAACTGAGTTTAGAAGAATTGATTTGTGTTTGGTTGACAAAGTAGAATCACTTTTGAAGTGTTAAAATATCCAAACGGAGTTTTGCAAACAGAAAAGCATACTCAGACTACCGGCAACAAAACGACGTTTTAACACCTTCAAACTAGATTTTGGCCACCACCAAAACTAACCAAACGACCAAATATAAAAGCAAACGTCGTTTGCTTTTTGCCACCGGAAATAATGTTGCAAACGGCAGTTTGGTTTGTAAACCAAACAGGCACTTAAAGATCAAGTGTTGTGTTCTCCGTTGGACATTTTTTTTTTTACTTTACTTGTTATATATTAGTAGATGTAGAAATCGCATGAAGATAAAGATCCGTTGGTAACAAACTCCCGAGTAGAATAAGATGTGGTTAAGTGGGTCTGACCAAGTCAAAAGCAAGATAAAATAATTTTAACTTTAAAATAAATAATAAATAAAAATAATATAACAATCCCCCACAATTTATTTTAAAGTCAAAAGAAAAATGTTCCTAAGAGCATGAGAAATCAATGCATAAACACTAATGTCTTTTGGACTATGAACTAGCACATAGAGCAAATGAGTTATGACCCACTAGAATGTCGGTGAGATTAGAACCTCAATGAACCTCATCCCGTTTGTGAATCAATGGACTCATCACTCACACAGATCTCTCGTCCAAAATTGTTCAACGCGGTGTGGTGCTTTTTGGCCTTGCACCGTTACCTGGATTTCATGAGTGGCTCTAGAAAGTTTGCCCAAGCTTTCATAGAGGCGGCCCCACCTCAACACTCATATAGCTGAATCTATCAAGTGTACACTATAGTCAAGCACACCACTCATTCATGAGCTATAGATTCATTAAGAGCATAAACTCAATCTCCAACGTTGTAGTATTACACTATCCTACACCATAGAGATGGACTATCATAAATAATGGATAGTGTCTCATTAAATTGACAAGTGATTTGTTATTACCCATATGAACATAGACTTGTGAATTTTCACAAACTATGTTGAGTTACCATCACTCTTAATTCCTGTATTAGGCATAAGCCCCATCCCCCTCGATGTATTTTCCACTAGCTTTCTGCTTAGTGGTTTGGTCAGCGGATCTGCCAGATTCATTTCTGACCTCACATAGTTTAGGGATATAACCCCATCATTCAGCAACTGCTTCACAGAATTATGACATATACGTATGTGTCTTCTTTTCCCATTATAAACTTTGTTATTTGCCCTCGCTATTGCCGCTTGGCAATCACAATTTATAGATATGGAAGGCACAGGTCTCTTCCATAAAGGAATATCTGGTAAGAGATTTCTTAGCCACTCAGCCTCAGATCCTGCCAAGTCTAGAGCAATAAACTCAGACTCCATAGTAGATCTAGTTATACAGGTCTGCTTGGAAGATTTCCAAGCGACAACACCCCCTCCAAGGGAGAAAATAAATCCACTTGTGGATTTAGTCTCATCAGAATCAGATATCCAATTAGCATCAGAATATCCTTCAAGCACAGTAGGGTATCCCACATAACACAAACCAAGATCTATGGTTCCTCGAAGATATTTCAAGACTCTACATAAAGCATCCCAATGATCCTTATTAGGATTATGAGTATATCTACTCAATCTATTAACAACATATGCAATGTCGGGTCTTGAACAATTCATTAAATACATGAGGCTACCAATAATTTGAGCATATTGAGTTTGTGATACACTACTCCCATTATTCTTCTTCAAATGTAAACTAGCATCATAAGGAGCACTCACAGGTTTAGAATCATAAAAACCATATTTTCTCAATATTTTCTCAACAAAGTGCTCTTGAGACATTCTAAACCCATTCTTTAATCTAGTTAACTTAATTCCTAAAATTAAGTTAGCCTCACCCAAGTCCTTCATATCAAATTTTGATGATAAAAATTGTTTGGTCTCATTAACCACTTCTATGTTGGTACCCAATATAAGCATATCATGAACATATAAACAAATAATAACACCATTCAAATCATCATCAAATTTACTATAGATGCATTTATCAGAATTGTTCCCTTGGTAACCATCCAACAACATAACTTTATCAAATTTCTCATGCCACTGTTTCGGTGCTTGTTTAAGACCATACAGAGATTTAACTAATCTGCACACTTTATTCTCACTACTAGGAACTACAAATCCTTTCGGTTGATCCATGTAAATCTCTTCCTCTAAATCACCATTTAAGAAAGTAGTCTTTACATCCATTTGGTGTACTATCAGATTATGAATATAAGCAAGAGCTATCAATACTCTAATAGAGGAAGTCCTGGCCATAGGTGAATATGTATCAAAATAATCTATGTCTTTTTTCTGTGTGTACCCAACCTAGCTTTATACTTTTCCACAGAACCATCGGGTTTCAATTTCTTTTTAAAGATCCACTTACAATATATTGGTTTTGCTCCTTGAGGTAAATCCACTATCTCGCATGTATGATTACTCATGATAGATTCTATCTCATTACTAATAGTTTCTTTCTAAAGAGGGCCATCGAGAGAAGAAATAGCTTCACTAAAAGTCAAGGGATCTCCTTCTATTAAGAAGGTGTAAAAGTCATCTCCTAGATTGGTTTCTTTCCTTATTCTTTTACTCCTTCTAGGCTCAAGCTCAAAATTATCAAAACAAGCAACAGGTTCACATGAAGGTCCAGACATTGATTTTCCTATCGAAGATTTTAGGGGAAACACGTTTTCAAAGAACTATGCATTTTTTGATTCAATAATAGTATTCATTTCTAAAATATCACTTTTCAGCACCAAAAATCTATAAGCAGCACTATTTTCAGCATAGCCAATAAACATACAATCACATGTTTTAGAGCCAATTTTCCTTTTCTTAGGACCAGGTAATAAAACTTTGGCCAAACACCCCCACACTTTAAGATACTTCAAATTTGGTAATCGCTTTTCCCATAGTTCAAAAGGAGTTTTATTGGTTTTCTTAAAAACAATTCTATTATGTATATGGCAAGCAGACAAAATAGCTTCCCCCCACAAATTTGAAGGAGCACCAGCACTCAATAACATACCATTCATCATTTCTTTCAATGTTCTATTCTTCCTTTCAGCTATACCGTTAGACTCTGGTGAATAAGGAGGTGTTATCTCATGAATTATTCCATATTGTTCACAAAAGTCACTAAGAGAATTAGAATCATACTCACCACCTCTATCTATTCTAAGCCTTTTGATTTTCACATTCAATTTATTCTCTACTTCAGCCTTATAAATCTTGAACTTATCTTCCGCTTCATCCTTAGTCCTTAATAAATAGATTTTAAAGGTGATGTAAAATCTTTTGCCTCCTCTAATCATTGTAGATTTTAAATCACCTAAATCAGAGTGAATCAAGCCTAAGAGATTGGTTTCACGAAATTCTACAGGTTTGCAAGGCTTCTTTGTGCTTTTGGCTTCTACATATATGTTGGGCAAAATCGCAAGTGTACGATTCCGTCGTTAAGTAATAAAAGATCGTATCCACAGGGATTGTGACCAATTCTTAACTATACCAACGATGTACTATTTGAACTATCAGACGAACGATTAGTGTTTGAATTGTGTAATTCGTGTTCAAAACTAAGATAATGACTAACAAAAAACAATTGATTTAAATATTCAGGAGAATAGCGTGACTAGGGTTCGAATCCCTTTGTCTCACCCTTTACGCTCTTGAATCCTATTCCAATGCAAGTAATGATTACGTATTTGTAGTTCGAATCCTCTAATTTAGATTAACGAAAATTCCTTTCCTCTTAATCCCTTTAATTCAACTAATAAGACCTAATCCCTTAGGTTCCAATTAATTAAATCAAGCAATAAGGATAAGGATTCATACAAACTCATACCAAAGAGAATTATATCTCTATAACCCTATAGATATGTCAAAATATCCCAAAGCAAGTTTAAAACTTCAACTTTCCAATTGATGTTAAACCCTAAGTCAACCCCATGGTGATCAAGCATAGAATCGCATTAAGAACAAAAATAATTGATCAAATAACATACATCAAACTTGCATCGAAAACTCTGAATTCAATTACATAAAAGGATCCACAAAGTTTATCTTACCCTAGTACAAAGGAATTAGTTCCTCATGGAAGAGAAAGAACCAAGCATTTGAGATGTAGAAGCAGCAATAGACTCCATTGATTCCTCAACTTTGCCTAGAATCTTTGTTCTTGATTCAAACTCACAAGAGGCCACTAACCAGTAGTAAGTCCCTAGGTCAATGTTTCATCTATCTATATATAGTTCTGGACCAAAAGGGTTGAAAAACATCTAAAAATTAAGTCAAAACGCGCAAAAAAATAAGAGTCTGGCCGAGACGCGGACGGTAGTGGAGCACAACGCGGCCTGGCCGTCTTTGCTTGTAAAGCACGAGAAAAAGCAGAATCTGCAGAGACACGGGCGTGGAGGGAAACACGGCCAAGCCGTGTTGTTGTCTGGAAGCAGGGGCACGGCCGTGTTGGATAACACGGCCTGGCCGTGTTTTTTACTGACTTCAAATTTTTGATTTTCTTCACGTCCCCTAAGGCACGGCCGTGGCATCAACACGGGCAGGCCGTGTTTTCCTCTGATCTTGCCATATTTTGTGATTTTGGCCTCCGAGTTGGTTGCAACATCCGTCTAAGTGATCTAGCTCCGCTTTCCTAGGCCAATAACCTTCTTTTCTGCACAATTGAACTCAAACCAAGTGCATTATCTAATTCAAGCAAAAATGCATGAGAACTATGGGTAAAAACCACTACAATGCCTACTATGCAATGCAAAACTAACAATAAACTATATGCTATTATGAGCGCATCAAATTACCCCAAGCTTAGAATCTTGCTTGTCCTCAAGCAATTGCAGTGGCCAAAGATAAGCAAAGAAACAAGAGATGCAACAAATAAGGAACCCGAGATAATAGCACATTCAAGCAATAGGCTAAAGGCTAGAACTGACAATAGGGACAACCAAAATCAAGTTCAATTAGAGAATCAGGCGCTCTGGAATCATGTCTCTCACTGATAGGGCACTCTCCTCCCAACTCTCCAAGTGTTTAAAGATCATGACAAATCGCTCAAATCCATCCATGAAAGTGTTCTACCATAAGCTTGACTATTAACCAAATCTCAGCATACAATTCATGAAAACACACAAGAATCAAAAGGTCTTTGTAAGGTTGTAACGTGGCCATGGGATTTTTCTTGCATGGTGGGATAAAAACAAGAAAGGGGGAACACAAGGGCTAAAATAATAGACAAAGAAAACCACCCTTTTAAAGCAGCATAAGTGGAACAATTTATTCTCCCTTTCGTTTTCAACACCTTTTTACTCTGCTCCTCTTCTGCTATTTTATTTTATATATATATATATTTTTTTTAATTTATTTATTTATTTTCTCCCCCATTTGAGTTACTGGGAAGAAATTGAATAACAGAAGAGGTCCCAAATGTCAAGCACTGCATAATTTGAACAAGATTCACAACTAATTGCTCCCTTACACATACTTTAAGAGGTACTCAAACATTTAGCAATTATCTGGGTACCAAGAAAATTAATTTCAGTTCAGGCTCAAAAGGGGTAACTAGAGGGAGTTTTCATTCAACAAACAGAGGCTTGAAACATGCCTAAATTGCCTAAATCATATTCAAGTGTGTTGACAAAAATTTTCAAGTTTTGAAACGGTTTCAAGTCAAGTTCTAGAGAGCACAATCAGGATGGACACACTCATACAAGGAAAAGGGGGGCATATAAACATGATAAAGTAAAAGCCCCAATATTAAGCTCAAGTCTCACGTTTAGAAGTTAAATTCAGTGAAAGACATCAACTCAGAGTGCCACATGCTAATTCTCAACTTATCCAAAGACTATCCCTATGTACATTAAGAATATTGCCTTAAAGCCTATCACAAGAAAAGATGGTTGGGTTCCAACTCATTGCAATCTCAAATTTCAAAAAGATTGTAGCACACATGCCAAACACAAGAGGATAGCGTACAATTGGGGGATAAAATGATGCGAACAAAACAACAATTAAAACAAATATGCAAACATTAAACTAAAAATGCAAAACTAATATGCAAAACTAAATGCAAAATTTAAACGCCTCTACCCTGAGCTTAAGAATTTACATTGTCCCCAATGTAAACAATTAAAGTTGAAGCAGGGATGGGGAGGAAAGAACTCACCGAAAAACTTGGGTTGCCTCCCAAGAAGCGCTTCTTAACGTCATTAGCTTGACGCTTGAAGGAGTCGATCAAGGCTCCTTAAAGGAGGAAAAGAAGATTGAGGCACCACCTTCCTTGGGATGATGCACACCCATAGTCCCGAGTGCTTGCATGGAAATCATTCCCCTTTTCGCATTGGTCTCCTTTTTCTTCTCTTGAATTTATGTGGGTGGACATTGTCATCCCACGCCTGTTTGGTGCGCTTTTCATAAGAATGAGTAGGTTCTACATGTGCCTTCTTTGGAATTTTGCAATTTGGGAATTGTTCCCCATGGCCCATATGCAAACTACTCTTTCCTTTTCTTCCTTTTTCCTGCACTAAAATTTTTTTCATCCCATCATCCAGCTCTTCAGACATCTCCTCAATAGAATTCATTGTCACCTTCTCTAAGGGTTTGGAAGGTCGGTCTTGATCAAGATTCTCTCCAACCTACGCCCACCCACATCAATTCTAGAGCACTTTTCGGTGTTATCGGGATGTCTCATACCCTCAAACACATTGAAAGTCTCTTTCTCATCTTGGAACCTCAAAATTAATTTACCTTGTTGGACGTCAATCAAGGCTCTTCCTGTAGCTAGGAAAGGTCTTCCAAGAAGAAGAGGGACCTCCTTGTCTTCTTCCATGTCAAGAATCACAAAGTCTGCCGGAAAAAGGAATTTGCCAACCCTTACCAATACATCCTCCAGTATTCCATAGAGGTATTTCACCGATCTATCTGCCAGTTGCAAAGACATCTTGGTAGGCTTGACTTCACCTCCTCCCATCTGTTTCAACATAGAGAGGGGCATCAGATTAATGCTAGCTCCTAAATCACAGAGAGCCTTTCCAATGTGCAAATTCCCAATAGTGCAAGGAATTGTAAAGCTTCCCGGATCCTTCATCTTTGGAGGAAGCTTCCTTTGGATAATGGCACTACACTCTTCAGTCAAGGCTACCGTCTCATCCTCCTTGAACCTTCTCTTTTTGGTCAACAACTCCTTCATAAATTTTGCATATGTGGGCATTTGCTCAAGAGCTTCGCAAAGGAATGTTGATTTGGAGACGCTTGAAAACATCCATGAACTTAGAGAATTGTTCATCCTTCTCCTTTTTCTTGCTCACAGGAGGCTATGGCAGCTTCTTATATGGAGGAACAACTCTCGGTTTCTCTTGTACTTGCAAATGTCAAGAATAACTCGGTCTTCCTCACCTTTTTTTTTCTTTTTCAATATTTACTCTACTCTCATTTTCAACTCCACCTTTTTCTTGTTCAACTTCTTTTTCCACTTCCACTCTCTCTTTTTCAACTTCATCCACTTCACTTTTTCGCTTTTCTTTCTTTCTCTCTACTTCAGACAACATCTTTCCACTTCTCAAAAAAACAGCACTACAATTTTCATTCTTAGGGTTGTCAATTGTGCTAGCAGAAAACTTACCTTTCGATTGCTCCGCTAGTTGCTTTGAGAGTTGCCCTATTTGGTTCTCCAGATTTTTGATAGAAGCCTCCTGGTTTTTGAAATAGGACTGTTGGTTCTGGAAGTTGGATTGTGTCATCTTCATAAACTGAATAAGAGCTTCTTCTACTAGATTTGGCTTCTCTTGCTTTTGCGGTTGTGGAGGGTTGCTGGATGATGGGTTATCTTGCTGCTTCCAAGAGAAGTTGGGATGATTCTTCCACCCTGGATTATAGGTGTTAGAATACGGATTCCCTCCTTGCCTTTGAAAATCACCCATGTAATTAGCTTGCTCCTTGGAGTTTCCTAACGTATCACACCCTCCATTCTCATGAGGCCCTTGACAAAAGTCACATCTCAAGTTTTGATTCACCTGATTCACTTGAGCAGAGGAAGAGGCTCCCACTTTCAGTGCCTTCAACTCCTTTGTGATAGCCTCCAATTGTTGAGATACTAACTTATTTTGAGCCAAGAGTGCATCTTGCGTTTCTAGCTCAAGGACTCCTCTTTTTGCCAGTGTCCCTCTATCATTCTGACATAATTGCTCATTGGAAGCCATTTGCTCCACTAAGGTTCTTGCTTCTGCAGCTGTCTTGTTGTTGATTGTACCTCCAGCTGAGGCATCCAACATCATCCTGGTGTTCGGCCTTAAACCATTCTGAGAACATTTGCATCTGGTTGAAGTCATCATATCCATGTCCTGGACACCTCTTTAGAAGGAGCTTGAATCTCTCCCATGCCTCATATAAGTTCTCACTTTGGTTCTGTTGGAAGCCATGAATCTCACCTCTTCTTTTGATGAATTTGGAGGGTGGAAAAAAATTTGTCATGAATTTCTCCTCCAAATCGTCCCAAGTTGCAATGCTTCCAGTAGGCAAGGTGTCTAGCCAATCTCTTGCTCTCTCTCGCAGGGTCCAAGGGAAAAGCCTCAATTTCTTGCTTCCTTCAGTCACTCCAGCCAGCCCAAAGGTGTCACAGATTTCATAGAAGCTCACCAGGTGTTGATTTGGGTCATCAATTTCATTCCCCGCGAATTGGCTTTGTTTGAGAGTGTTTAACAAAGCCGGCTTGATTTCAAAATTGGCATTTGCCTCAACCTGTTGGTAGGCATTGACAGCCCTTGTATGGTTGTTTCGTCTCCCAAAATCACCCAAAGTACGTGGTTGGTCCCCCATGACTTCTTGAGTGGTGACTTGAGAAGTAGATGCGGAGGATTGTTTTTGTTGCTGTTTTGCCTCTTTTGTCTTCTTCCTTAATGCCCTTCTTTGTCTTTTCAATTTCGGGTCAAACAACAGTTCACCTGTTTGTTTACCTCGCATGCACAAAACTTCGTGCAACAAAAGTAGCAAAGCAACAGCTTAATGTAAATTTTTTTTCAGAAAATAAATAAAAGAAATAGTTCAAAAGGTACTCGTTTGCCTTGTTAAAAATTAATTCAACAATCCCGACAGCCGCCAAAAACTTGTTGGGCAAAATCGCAAGTGTACGATTCCGTCGTTAAGTAATAAAAGATCGTATCCACGAGGATTGTGACCAATTCTTAACTATACCAACGATGTACTATTTGAACTAACATACCAACGAGTAGTGTTTGAATTGTGTAATTCGTGTTTAAAACTAAGATAATGACTAACAAAAAACAATTGATTTAAATATTCAGGAGAATAGCGTGACTAGGGTTCGAATCCCTTTGTCTCACCCTTTACGCTCTTGAATCCTATTCCAATGCAAGTAATGATTACGTATTTGTAGTTCGAATCCTCTAATTTAGATTAACGAAAATTCCTTTCCTCTTAATCCCTTTAATTCAACTAATAAGCCCTAATCCCTTAGGTTCCAATTAATTAAATCAAGCAATAAGGATAAGGATTCATACAAACTCATACCAAAGATAATTATATCCCTATAACCCTATAGATATGTCAAAATATCCCAAAGCAAGTTTAAAACTTCAACTTTCCAATTGATGTTAAACCCTAAGTCAACCCCATGGTGATCAAGCATAGAATCACATTAAGAACAGAAATAATTGATCAAATAACATACATCAAACTTGCATTGAAAACTCTGAATTCAATTACATAAAAGGATCCACAAAGTTCATTTTACCCTAGTACAAAGGAATTAGTTCCTCATGGAAGAGAAAGAACCAAGCATTTGAGATGTAGAAGTAGCAATAGACTCCATTGATTCCTCAACTTTGCCTAGAATCTTTGTTCGTGATTCAAACTCACAAGAGGCCACTAACCAGTAGTAAGTCCCTAGGTCAATGTTTCATCTATCTATATATAGTTCTGGACCAAAAGGGTTGAAAAACATCTAAAAATTAAGTCAAAACGCGCAAAAAAATAAGAGTCTGGCCGAGACGCAGCACGGCCGTGGAGCCTGGCACGGCCTGGCCGTGCTGCTTGTAAAGCACAGAAAAACAGATACGCAGCCCGACACGGGTGTGGAGGGAAACACGGCCAAGCCGTGTTGTTGTCTGGAAGCAGGGGCACGGCCGTGTTGGATAACACGGCCTGGCCGTGTTTTTTACTGACTTCAAATTTTTGATTTTCTTCACGTCCCCTAAGGCCCGGCCGTGGCATCAACACGGGCAGGCCGTGTTTTCCTCTGATCTTGCCATATTTTGTGATTTTGGCCTCCGAGTTGGTTGCAACATCCGTCTAAGTGATCTAGCTCCGCTTTCCTAGGCCAATAACCTTCTTTTCTGCACAATTGAACTCAAACCAAGTGCATTATCTAATTCAAGCAAAAATGCATGAGAACTATGGGTAAAAACCACTACAATGCCTACTATGCAATGCAAAACTAACAATAAACTATATGCTATTATGAGCGCATCAATATATTTGGCATTTCTCATTACTAGTCATTGATAAATTATGCAAAATTCCCAATTCTCTCATTTTCTTTATATAAGAAAAATTAACATGCCCCAATCTACCATGCCATAAATCCGCAGAATCAACCAAACAAGCAGAGGACAATGCATTTTCATTCATAATTTTAGAAACATTCAGCACAAATAAGCCATTGCAGTAAGACCCTTTACCCACAAAGCCCCCACATTTTGGGAGTACAACTTTGTCAGATTAAAAAACAACCTTAGCACCCGCCTTGCTCAACATAGATACAGACACCAAATTATAGCTCATATCAGGCACATGGAGGACATCATTTAATGAGAGGATTTTCCCGGAGGTAAGTTTTAAATTCACCTTCCCTTTCCCAAGAACCGGAATTGTTCTTGAGTCACTTAGAGTCACCTGCTCCTCTCCTTCCCCTATAGTTTTATAGGAGGTAAACGCATTTTTATTTGCACATATATGTGCGGTAGCCCCGGAGTCTACCATCCATGATTTCTCCTCCATCACAATAATTGTTTCAGAAACAACAACCATAGTAACATCCGTCTCAACTAAATTAAATTTAGAATTAACAGGTTGGTTATTTCCTTTCCTGTATCTATATTGAGCAACACCATATCCGGATTTCGGTTTGAAAGATCTAAACAAAGTACTACTATAAGGGTATTTCATCAAGGAAATATCCATAGCAAATAACAAGAATTTTTATTTATTTAATCTATCAACATGCAGTTCAACAAGACAATAATAATATCAAGAATAATTACATGGTGACAAAAAATAATATCTACGATAAATAAATACTCTTAAGATTGTTGAAAAATTAGACGCTAAATTAGAAATAATAAAAATTAACTACAAATATTAATGGAATATATTTGACAAAGAGTTACCACAAGAACAATGAATCATCCAACAATTAAATAATCATACAAATAAAATAGAGCACTAAAGATGGACTTATCAGTTTTTGGCAGAGATGTGCAAAAGTACTCGGTTTAAGAGTATTTCGCCACTACAGGTAAATTACCCGATGCAGTTGGTCTCACAACTAATACTCTCAAGGATACAACAGTTACTTCTCGCTAATACTGCACATGAAATAGCAAGAGCATAAGAACAACGTTTTAGATGCTCAAAGGAACATAAGAATAAAAATCAAAAGGATAGAAAACTTCACAAATTGTGCGGATGTATCTCCTGAAAATCACTTCGGACGACTCCCGAAATCTTCCACCCAAAAAATAATTTTGAAACGAAAGAGAGAATGGTGGCAGGCAACCAAAACCAAAGAAAGGGTGCTTGCTATAGGCTTTCTAAAAGATCAAGTGTTGTGTTCTCCGTTGGACCTTTTTTTTTTCCTTTACTTGTTATATATTAGTAGATGTGGAAATCGCATGAAGATAAAGATCCGTTGGTAACTAACTCCCGAGTAGAATAAGACGTGGTTAACTGGGTCTGACCAAGTCAAAAGCAAGATAAAATAATTTTAACTTTAAAATAAATAATAAATAAAAATAATATAGCAATTTCTGGTGTCACACACCTTCCATGTTCGAAAACTAATTTTCTGACCTATGCAAAATTTAGTTTCTGACGTAACTTAGTCTCGTCTTCTCCATCCACCTGTAACTTGGTCACGAAACCTATTTTTTTTCTTTAGTTTTTATAGATTTCGGAAACTAAATTTGAGACATGTCCGTCAGCTAGTTTCCAGACGTTAGGAAATGGCCATTTTCTATGTTCGAAAACTAATTTTTGGACTCATACAAAACTTAGTTTCTAGACGTGGAAATTGTGTGAGTCAATCCTAAAAAATACGAACCAACATGCCAATCTCTATACTCAATAGGTTAGTACACAGGACCAATTGTCTGACAGTACATCGACCGGAGATTAGTCTTATAGGCGGTTCAAATGACCGAACCCGTGGGGATACTTCGGGGGACTCACTGGACCCAACGGGTTAATTACGGTGGGGTCCATAAAAAATATAATTAATTTAAATTTTAATATAATCTACTTAAATATGTAGTTTAAATTCATAATTTTAGGCTAATTTTGTAAATAAGCAAAGAAAATACAAGTCAACAAGTCTATCTAATCTAAATAGCCTAAATAAAATGAGGTCTCTTTAAAAATTAATCAGCTTTTCATATTAAAATATAAAATTAAATCAAATACTCAATTTTTTAATATTACATGGGTAGTAAAAGAAATAATAATATGACTATTTAAATAATGATTACACACATATTTATTAATTTAAATTCAAAAACCCCGAGATTTTTTTGTTCGTTGAGCGCCCTAGAATTATTATGTTTTAATTAAGATAGTGTTTAACAGGGGGAATGGAAGAGAGAAATTATTTTAAATTTTTTATATTTGGTTCAATTTTTAGAAGAGGAGGAGAGTAAAATCCTTCCTAATTCAATATTTGTTCTCATCTAATGTTAAAGTTTTTTTAAAGGGGAGGAAAGATTAAATCATTTAAAATAAAATGATTTAAATAACCTTATATAAAATGTAATATATAAGTAAATTAATCTCTAATCTCCTGAACCAAACAAATAAAGAGTCTCCTCCCTCCCTTCCTCTAAACCAAACACAATATCAAATAAATTTCTTCTCTCTTCTTCCCTCCCCTCTCATCCGTTAAAATTCATCCCCTTCCGCTTCCTTTGTTTGAACCAAAGAGACCAAACGTTCTTACAAAAATTAAATGTTTTTACTTATCAACGAATATTGTTATGGATTAAATTAATTGAATTTAATAATTAAACTTTCTAATTCCAAAGACCTGACACGACTGACAAGGTTACATGATGGTAGAACCGTAGAAGTCTGGGGTGAGACTCGAATTCCAGTTTTAACCCCATACCAATGTTCCGCTCCAGTTTAACGGGACTGGTGTGTTGGAGTAGTCCAGAATAAAAAAGTGGCTTAAGGAGGATATCATTTTCCACGAAAAAAGAGATTGTTTCAGACCTGTACAAGGCCCAAACACAATTTAATGGGCTCCGACTTAACCTGGGACCAATTTACACGACTTCTCATAGAAGCCAACACCCATGACTTAGCCATAAGCTAATTCCCTTCACCTATCTAGGTATGCATTATTCTAACACTCTCACCCACCTCATTCATAGACTGACTTGAGCGTTGGAGTGTTTTCAGGTGGCCACCACCGATATCTTCACTAGAGTTCGAAGCATCACCGTGACTGCCACACCTTTCCACCTTCCACCATCGTGAAGTACATGATCTGTAAGTTCCCTCTGGAACATTGGTGACCACAGTGGAAACGATATTTTGTTCTCCATTCTCGTTTCACAATCGCGCTGGTTATCGGAACGTGCAATAAAACAAAAATTGGATCGAAGAATTCTGGCCAAAAAATCGGTGCGAGGTTCTTCTAAAACCTTTTCATCACGAGATCCGATCTGGAGAGGGATTTTCCTCAAGAGCGAGATTTGTTCCTCATCATCTCCCGAAGAACGATAATCTATCTTTGGTTGCGATCTTCCATTACGATCTCAACTCTGTTTCTCTCTTTAACCATGTTCGAACATCTCTTTTTGAGCTCTCTCATCCTGACTTCTAACTCCAAGATCTCATTCCACTCCTCTTGAAAAGCACCTTGAACTTCCGCTGCATCTTGGTCCTGTTGCACCCTACGAACGAGCAAGAGAACAGCCTCGCACGGCGACAAGGGTTTCGCCAGCACTTCTGTTCTTTTCAGTCCGATTCTCAAGGACGGAAGTCACAGAGCCACAAATCTTCCGTTTCGGGGGCACTATTGACGCGATTTCACGCTATGAGTCTCGATCTGGTCCCGATCTTAGTCCAAATCTTGTTCGGTGCTCCTTCACTGAAGCGCCATTCATTTGGCAGATAATCAGTTTTCCATGGGATGGTTACTGGGTCTGGAGCTCACCAAATGGGATAGAAATCTTAATTTCTTTACACACGAATGGTAGAAATTTCAGTTCCTCAACGATGACATCCACATCGATGTCAAGGAGTGCCAATGTAAGGTAAGGTTCAATTTCTTTTATCTCTTAAACTAATATGTTTGTTCATGGTGAATTCGAGCGCCAATGTCAAAGAAGACGGAGGCAGCCGATGAAGCTTTGAACAAATTTGGATGTCGATGCCGCCTACATCGACAAAGACGAAGGTAGTCGATAAATATGAATTACAAATACAAATCAAGTCAATGTCTGAGATTGACATTGTCTTCACCGATGACTTTGCTGATATCCATAAGTACCCCGAACCGCTGACATCGCTGTCACGTTCAGGTTCTTATTGTTTTAATCAGTTTTCAATAGTAAATTTGATAAGTCAACATATTGTTTTCCACCAAAAATATTTGCATGAGTGGCTTTTCATGTTGCACCCACCCTCGTCAAGCTCCACATTGAGCAGAGGACATGCCTAGTTAGTTTGCAGATTTGAATTGTTGTGGTAAATCCACTTTGATTTATAACAAAGTCAATGATCGGTCACAACTCCGATCTTAGAATCTCCTTGTTTGATCATTACATCTGAATCATTATGTGTTCATTTCTAATTCATGATTTGGGTACGTCAATTTTACTTCTGGCAGTAACATTGTATTGACATTGATCTTGCTTGGTTGCCCAATCAGTGATCTTGTTTGGTTGCCTAACACTGAGTTTTTTAAAGTGAGAATGAGACATTTGCAGTTGTTCTTGAGTCTAGCACAAAGCTTTTTAATTTGACTGCAATACTTTTACCAGTTTCATGATTATCGTCTCTGCAACTAACGCATTGGGATGATGACATTGTTTGCCTTTTCTTATTTGATTCTCACTGAAAGGCTAATTTTGCCTTCCCTTATTTGATTCTAGTAGCATGCAGTTTTAATCAGGATCCTACCTTGAAAAGGAAATTTTCTAATAAATTCCATGGTATTGTCCATATGATTCTTTTCTGTCAAGCAATATATAGTGTTTGCACAGGATACCCTTTCAGGTGATACATCAATTTTGGGTGACAATCTTGGATCAACCACATCTAGCACACTCACATCGATGATGCTCCTGCTGGAGATTCTGAAAAGTGACTCTAGTTGCTGGAGTGAAGATTCTGAAGTCCCCTGATACGCTCTTAGGGAGCACCACATTGATATTCCACTGATGTCCATAAGTATCCGGGTTCGGAGCAATGACGTCGGGTCTGGTTTTCATTAAGCCCACAAGACCCAAGCCTTCGTCCAAGTACCATGCCTCAACTCTCAACTTAGAGTGGACAGGCCAACAAGGTGCATGCACCAGCCCAGCTCAACAAAGGCCGGTGAATTGGAACATTGACACACATACCCTACTCCCAATTGCAAAATATGCTTTTGGAAATCTTCTCTACTCCATAAAATTTGGAACAAACCTTCATAGATGAGCTTGGCAGATACGTGATCTATAAAAATCATAAATTTTGTCAACACTTTATCAAGTGTTACCATCATCAAAAGTGCATAGTTCATGTGCAGGAAATTATAAGCAGGAGCAGTTGAGAACCGATTCCCAAGATGCTGCTTCCGAGGGAGCAATACGTGGACTCCACTAATTGTACAAAGCTATTGTTTTGTTTCAGCAGCATACTCTAGACAGAGTACATACATTCTCTTGATGACAAATACTACCATATAGTATTTGCAGAATTTTCGATACCAAAGGTATATGATATCATCAAAACTTATCACTCCGTTTTAATTCTATCAGGTGTTACATTCTTAAAAGAATATATGCCAAGATACACCACCTAGGTGTCACATGGTCATATACCTATAATGGAGGATATGCGTGTTGAAGTTGAAACTACTCATCCCCTGTTTTGAATTTCCTATGAATTTTACTAACATCTTGAACATGATTGGGCAGCTAAACCCTCTAATTCTCTCTCCCATGAGCGAGAGTCTCATTATCTTCATATAGAAATTGTGCTAATTTTCTACACACTTTAGAAACATTGGCTTGTTGCATACATAAACTGCAGCTCACCCTAATGTCAAGCGAATGATTACCTCTCATTAAAACCTTGAAACACAAAGAAACTGTAACAAGGAAATCAATAGTTGAAGAATATATGCATGCATTTGCTGCTCTATGTCTATTGTTGAAATCAAAATCTGCATCAATAAGGATGACTAATGCGGAACCTATACGAATCATAAATTCTGGCATCATAGAGAGAACTATCTGCAAGACAGAATCAAGGTCCAATGCTGGTGAAGCAGCGAATCAATCCCTAATAGGTAAAATCTGTCCTTATTCGATGATATGGTCATATTCTGGAGGTTGTGGTTTTTTCCTTGTGCAGGACTATAGTCAAAGGAATATTATCTACAACACTAACACTCCACCTCAAGGAATGCAATCCATTCCAAATGAAGAGCTAGAGTTAAAGAAAATCCAACAGCTACTTCTGGTCACCAAGCTGAACATGTCAGACGACCTTAAATTTATTGCATCAATGTTGGAGGTCCTAAACTCTCTCATTCTCTACAATGAAGAAATTAGTTATGGCCTACTCATTAATCTCTTGAGCTAGCATCTCCCTTAAAACAGAAACTGCCACCACTCTATCAATTTCAAAGGACCTGAATTCCAAGAATTTAATGAGCCTTTGCTACTGACTCTAAGGAGGCCAATATCATCAGTGCCGAAATGGGTTCAGGTTCTTACTATTTTTCAATGACAAATAATAAATATAGAACTTTATGTTTTTCATTGAAATATGTTGCAGATGTTTTCCGTGTTTCTGAAATACTAAATCCATTTGTCTATCACGACCAAAGAGGCATTTAGGATACAGATTCAGACTTGGAGATGAATGAATGATGGGCTTGATTTAAGACTACAATATGATGTCCCAAAGTTGGTTGAGCGTCCCGAACTTTGGCAAATCATAACTCACATTTATTTCACTTCTTTCTGCTACACGTTTCACTTAACAGGCCTGGAATGTTAGAGAACATTTTCAGTCTTTGAATTCCACAATTTACTTTGATGGGATCTACTACTACCAACTCTCTATAATAATGTATCATCTCTATATTTGTCCCTTAGATACATGTTTCATTTGCCTTGTGTGTTTATTTGTTACATTTTGAGGAGACTCAAAGATTAGAGACTAGTCCAAACAAAGGAATAGAGTTAAAGGGAATCCATCAATTACAAAGAATCCGAAGTCTAACACTTCAGACAGCTTGAAAGTCTATCACTTATAGCAGATAATTTTTATATAATTGCTATAATTACTAACAATTTTTCAATTGGAATTTGTACATGTTCCTCTGTGCAAGAACTAGGTAACGCCTACATCGGCAAAGCGACACAAATTCACATTGACCATTTCGGTTTTGGTTAGACCGAATTCCCCTTCCGAGCTCCCACGCTTGGACGCGAGAGAATCCAGTACTTCGGCATCAGCAAGACCAAAATTCCCCTTCCGAGCTCCCACGCTTGGTCGTGAGAGAATTCGATACTTCGGCACCAGCGAGACCTGGATTCCCCTTCTGAGCTCCCGCGCTTGGTGAGAGAGAATCTCGGCTCCCCAGCTTTAGACAAGTTTTTCGACCTTGGGCAGAGAGAGCCTCTGCAGATTTCGTGACACCTAGGGATGACAAGCGGCCCGCCCCGCTTTGCCATGAGCCCGCAAAAAATGGGGCGGGGCGGGCCGGCCCGCCAATTGGTAATGAGTTCAGAATGTGAGCCCAGCCCGCCCCGCTGCTGATTGGCGGGTTGGCCCGCCTTAAACATTAGAAAAAACAAATTTTGGCCTATAAAATGGCGGGTTGGCGGGTTGACACACCTAAACCCACCATAAAACGGGCCAAAATGGCGGGCTGGCGGGTTGGCCCGTCTAAGCCCGCTCAAAATACAAAAAAATATAAAAATTGGTTTTATATATATATATATATATATATATAGTGTGTGTGTGTGTGTGTGGGGTGTTGGGCTAAAATATCCACCCCGCCCTGCCCCATTTTGGCGGGCCGGCCCAACGGGCCAAGCCCATATTGCCATCCCCACCGACCTTGCCCATATTGCCATCCCCACCGGCCTTGCGCCAAGTGTCGGATTCTAGGACATCGGCCTCGTGCCAGACTGTCGGGCGAATCCTCCTCCTTTGACACCGACCTCGTGCCAAGTGTCGGATTCCAACACATCGGCCTCATGCCAGACTGTTGGGCGAATCCTCCTCCTTTGACACCGACCTCGCGTTAAGTGTCAGATTCCTGCACATCGGCCTCGTGCCAGACTGTCGGGCGAATCCTCCTCCTTTGGCATCGGCTTTGTTCCAGACTGTCAGGCGAATCCTCCTTTGACACCGGCCTTACGCTAGGTGTCGGATTCCAGCACATCGGCCTCGTGCCAGGTGTCAGATTCCTCATCTAGCGTTTCAGCTTAGGTAAAGAGAGAATCCTCACCTGACATCGGTCTCGCGCCAGATGATGTCAGTTTTCCTTGACATAGGCAAGATCCACCAAACCAGAAGACCTCACAGTCGTCCAAGCAACAGCGGGATAAGGTCATTACAACGGCCATCCCGAACTGTCCGAGTGATGATCTGATGAAGGTCATGCCGACATGGTAGACCCCCTAACTTGCCTAGCCACCAGGCTGGTGAGAAGTCTCACTGACGAAATCCGCTCGAGGTAAAGGTGATCACCTTTCCTTACGAGGTCAAGGAAAGAACTCCTTTGGCCGGGCTGCTCTTCCGATTTGACAAATAATGGCAAAAATGCCAAAGTACCAAATCAATCAAACAACGATTTCAGACATAGGCCTCGTGCCAGACAATGTCGATATTCCATGACATCGACCTAACGAGAGGCGTCGGATTCCTGCCGAGCTTTTCAGCTTAGGCAAGGAAGAATCTCATACATTCTGCCTCACACCCTGACAAGATCAAATCTCTCGAAACTTTCTAGCGTGACTAAGGAACGAATCTTGGTAACTTGCCCTGCATTTTAGCAAATCAAAATAAATTGTCAAGTTTTTCAACTTCGACACCATGATTGTTTAAAAAGCAATAAAGCACACGTACTTATGTCGTGCATCTTGCATATTTTAAATAACCTATGCAGGTTAGCAACCTGATAAAATTACCATGCTCACAAGTCGGCTCTACATTACATGAGCAACCGACTTGGGAGGCTTCTGTCTCAGACCTGTACAAGGTCCAGACACAATTTAATGGGCTCCGACTTAACTTGGGCCCAATTTACACGACTTCTCATAGAAGCCAACACCCGTGACTTAGCTGATAAGCTAATTCTCTTCACCTATCCAGGTATGCATTATTCTAACTCTCTCACTCACCTGATTCATAGACTGACTTGAGCGTTGGAGTGTTTTCAGGTGGCCACCACCGACATCTTCACCGGAGTTCGGAGCATCACCGTGACTGCCACACCTTTCCATCTTCCACCACCGTGAAGTACATGATTTGTAAGTTCCTTCAGGAATAAAGATGAAATTTTTTATAAAAAAAAAAAGAAATGAAATGAGAAATGTGACTATGATTAAAAAAAGACAAGAGAAGTGTAAAATAACAATTGACACGTGAGAAGAGTTCTACAGACCCATCTCATGTCACTTATTCTGCACGTATCTTCTTGTTTGTGCTCTCGGAGTATGTCACCACATGGTCAAGAAGATCTCCTCCACCGGCAACCAATTACGAAGCAAATTCATCTCCTCTGTGGCTCTGTTCACTCGCACAGATTAGGGATGGCAATGGGGCTCCACGGGCACGGGTAGTAGCCCCCCCGCTACCCGCCCCGTTGGATAATTTGCCCCCCGTACCCGCCCCATACCCGCGCGGGTACCCGCGTGACGGGTTTTTAACGGATTTTTGAGAATCCGCGGGTACCCATGGGTATCCATGGATACTTAATAAATTCTTAAAAAATACAATTATTTTAAACAAAAAATATTTTATACCTAGATTTTAAGACAAAGGTCAAATGAGAATTTACAAAATAACACATCCAAATTACACATAACAACATCCATAAAACATAACAACTATCCATAAAACATCATGAAAATTTAACAACATCCATACATAACAACCATCCATAAAACATCATGGAAATTACAACAAAATATCCATAAAATATCCAATTAAACAACATAAAAACATAACAAGTAAAATGTTGCAGCTCAATATCCATCAAGTATCCACCACTTCAGTAACACAACTTTGACCACCTGCTTCCTGAAAAAAGAATGCATCCAAATCAAAATCCAAGTAACCAAAATAATTGTGAACTTTAAAATGAAATATTAAAAATATTTACTTACCAGGTCACCATCTGTATCTTCCAATACTTTATTAAATTCAATGATGTCATTTTTTAATTTTGAAGAACTTACCAAAAAAAATAAGTTAACTAAAAACTAGTAATAATCAATCAATATAAATATTTAAGTTAAAAAAGTAGTTACATTTCACATCGGTCCATAGCCAATCTTGGACACACATCAATGCCTCCAAAGTATCTGAACGCAATCTACTGCGATGGGGTGTAACAACTCGTCCACTCGTGCTAAATGAAGACTCAGAAGTAACAGTTGAAATAGGAATTGCTAGAAAATCTCTTGCAATCATTTGCAAGATTGGATATTTTAATCCACTAGCTTTCCACCAACCCAAGATGTCAAAATTGTCTGAAGCAGGTAACACTTGCTCCTCCAAATACCGATCAAGTTCTGATTTACCACTTGGGACCCCTTTTTGGGTACTAGCACGCTGTGCAAGCTTCTCCTTCCAAGCTTCTTTTCTTCCAACAACACCCACATCTATGGGATTTTGGCTTGAATTTGCAGATGAAGAAACACACTCCTTACCCTTCATTTTCAAATCATACTCACTAACCAAATTTTGACAAATATCTTTTACCTTAGCAATTTCATCATCAGCTTTCTCTCCATAAATTTCAGGAAAAACAACATCTATCAATTCAAGTTTGTACCTAGGATCCAACAGAGTGCCTATGGCCATCACCTCATTAATCACACCCCAATACTTGTCAAATTTCTCAATCATCGTTGCAGCCATATCACGAATGACAGAATCAGTAGATCCAAGCCACTCAATCAAATCCAATTTAATTTCACAGACTTTTGGAAAATAAACATTGACAGTTGGATACAATGTACCAGAAAACAATTGTGTAACTTCATAAAATACTTTCAACTTACTACAAATTAATTCTGCCTTCATCCAATCATTTTCACTAGGCAACGATTTATATTGATTCTCACGTGTGCCAATCGAGTAAACACATCTTTGTAATCTATGGCAACTTGAAGCATTAAATACGTAGAATTCCACCTAGTCTTACAATCAAGAATGAGCTTTTTTTCATATAACATATTCACTTGACTACATGTCTCTATGAATTTCTCCTCTCTTTTAGGTGTTCTTTGTCCAATATTCAACACTTCCTCTAACTTTCACAATGGCATTAGAGATTATAGACATACCATCTTGCACAACTAAATTCAATATGTGAGCACAACACCTCATGTGAAACAATTTACCTTCCAAGATAAGCAACCTAGGTGAAAGCTTGTCTAATATCGTTTAATCATAACATCATTTGTAGAGCAATTATCAATCCACAAAGGGATGACTTTTGATCTAGATTCCAATCCATCAAACATTCAAGTAACACATCGGCAAGAACTTTAGCAGGATGAGGAGTAGGCACATAAATAAACCTAACATATAAATTAAAATTGAATAAGAAATTAAGATGTAAACTAAACATTCAAGTAACACATCTTGCAAAAACTTTAGTAGTATTACCTTACAAGACGACTTTGTAGGGTCCAAGAATCATCAATAAAGTGAGCCGTGATCGTCATGTAACTTTTATTTTGATTACTAGTCAGTCCACATATCGGTAGTAATTGCAATACGGCTTTGATTCTTTGACAACAACTTCATCATACTCTCTTTCTCATCCTTATACATTTTCATGATGTCATTAACTTGATTATTCTGTGAAATCACCTTAAATAAAGGTTGCAAAGTTGCACAAAATTCTTTAAAACCAATGTGGTCAACCATAGCCAAAGGATACTCATGAAGAATTATCATCTTACACACGCACGCCTTGCTATGTCTTGGTTAAATGCATAAGAACCAACCACTACCGCTTGATTCCCAACTTTGTCGGTTTGATAAAAGCTTGCCTTATATCTCGAGTTGTTAGAGTTTGCAAGAATGGAAGTGACTACGCAAGTGTGATGTTCCTTGCTTTAATTCACCCAAAAGTTTTGAGCCACAATAATTGCAAACGGCCTTCCACTTTCCATCTATATTTTGCCTTCTAAAATGATTCCAAACATCCGAAGTTTGCTTTCTTTTAAGACCTATAGTGTCACTTGCATTTGTGCTTTGAATTTCACGAGGAGTATCACTTGGATCTGTGCTTTGAATTTCATGAGGAGTTGAATTGCTCTCTACATTCATAGAATCAACAGCAATTGATGCACCCATATTACTTCCTATTTCTACATTCACTTGTTGTTGTTGGTCATCCACAGGATTAGAATTTTGTTGAGAAGACATTCTATAAAAATAACATGAATAAGACATATTTAGAGGTTTGTTCAACATGTGCATATTTATGAACATTTAGACAGAACAAAAGGATGCATGGTGGGTATGAATAAATCATTTAACTTCTGAATTAGATGACAGCAAGCTCCCTCCCTTCTTTCTAAAGCGCCATAGGTAGAAGCTGAACCATGGTAGACTTAACTGTTCTTGTTGTATAAATATATCCAAAGGTTATTTATTTCCTTTTAATTTGAGTAACTAAGTGGTAATGTCCTTATCCAAAACAACTTCTCTACATGGACACCTACCATCTCATAAAGGGGTTCCATTTCCAATCTTCCAGAACTGGGAGGATTTGAATTTCAATTATATATAAAATTAAATAAATAAAGATTTCTTGAGTGGAAATAATGAAAATTTTCTATTTTGCGTCTCCTTTCCAAACAACATACATGCTTCCCAAGTACTACACAGAACTGAACAAAAAGTATGATGAACCCCGGAGGGGAAGGGGTTGTAGCAAGAATGCAAAAAAAAAAAAAGGCATACCTGGAGAATCAAAATACAGGACGACGAAGAAGTGGATGATAGTTACCTAATACTGAGGTTGAAAAAGCTTGCAGAAGAAGTGGATGACGACGGCGGAAGCGACTCACCAGAGCAGAAGCACAGGACGAAGCGATCCCTTGTTCGAAAGCGTTAAGCGCCAAGACAGAGGCGACCGAAGAGAGGACGAGGGGGACAGAGGTGGAGTGCGGTGGCGGGACAGAGGCGGAGCGCGGCGGGACAGAGGTGGAGCAGAGCACCGCGGCGGAACAGAGAACCAGGAAATCGCGTGATGAAGATGGGAGAAAAATGGAACACAGCACAGTAACCTTGCTAAAATTAGGTTAAATTATATTTATATAAGTGAGGATATTTTGGTAATTTCATATATACGGACTACATGCGTAGTAGCATGAAACCCGCACTCCACCCCATTTATGCACGGGTAGAAAAAACCCGCCTACATAATCTGCGTACCCATTTAGCTACTCATTTCAATCAGTGACGGATTTTACTGCATGATACCGCGTGCAGTTTTTTGCCATACCTAACACAGATCAAATTCAACACAAGTTAATTTCACTTTTACAAATTTAATTTTTATTTTTGTTTAAAAATACTACTAATATTATATTATTATTTTTTGACAAAATATTATATTATTATTTATATATTTATGCATTTGTTGATTCATACATTATTACTGCTCACATCTATTCACATTTATTTTTAGATTTTCTTTCTATCTTTTTGGATTTGCAACATTATTATCGCATATTGAACCATAGTTTTGGGGAGCTATTAGAGTACGTAATCTCGCAAACGTACTGATCAAGAACAACAAAATCATGTATTAGCGATAGTTTTCATAAAATAAAAAAAGGTTTCACGATAGTGGCTATTATTTGCCAAACTATTATTGTTATTTTTATTATTATTTGAAAATTCCAAATTCTGGAAACTCTCCGCAACTCTTCCCTTCTCCATTGTCATCATAATCATAATAGCGTACATATATCATCCAGCATTCAAAAACCCGTTCCCTTTCAGAAAGAAAGTAGTTGAAAAGCGCGCACAACACAACAAAAGGCGAAGAATCAAGCAGTGAGTTAAGAGTACCCACTCGAATCACCGCTAAAACCCTAAGTAAGTGATGGCGGTGGTGGATGAGGCGATAGTGGATGAGGCGGCGGGGGGCGTTCCGCTGGGATCGTCCGTCATCACGCTGGTGAACAAGCTGCAGGACATCTTCAGCCGCGTCGGAAGCCAGTCGACCGTCGACCTCCCTCAGGTGGCGGTGGTCGGCAGTCAGAGCAGCGGCAAGTCCAGCGTTCTCGAGGCCCTCGTCGGCCGCGACTTCCTCCCCCGCGGCAACGAAATCTGCACCAGAAGACCCCTCGTCCTCCAACTAGTCCACACTAATCCCTCCAAACCCGAGTTCGGCGAGTTTCTTCACTTGCCTGGTCGCACCTTCCACGATTTCTCCCAAATCCGTGCTGAAATTCAGGTCATGATTCATTCCACCTCTTTCAATTTCAAAAATAGTAGTTGAATTTGTGATTGTAAAGTACTGTGCGTTTTTGTAGGCTGAAACTGATAGGCAAGCTGGAGGGAACAAAGGTGTCTCTGACAAGCAGATTCGTCTCAAGATTTTTTCGCCTAATGTTCTTGATATCACGCTTGTGGATCTTCCCGGCATAACCAAGGTTCCCGTTGGTGACCAACCTTCCGATATTGAAGCCCGAATTAGAACCATGATCATGTCCTACATCAAAGTTGACACTTGTCTCATTCTGGCTGTCACCCCCGCTAATTCAGATTTGGCTAATTCTGACGCTCTTCAGATGGCCGGAGTTGCTGATCCTGATGGTGCCCTTTTCATTCATTATGTGCCTAAGACAATTTAATCTTTTCAAATCTGTGTGTTTGGTTTTTAAATGGCTTTTTTTACCCGTTACAGGTAATAGAACCATAGGTGTCATTACTAAGGTTTGGTATACTCTCTCTAACATGCAAATATAATACAATAGTAGTGAACTTTGTTATGTTGTTTCCGTGTGCTGACATGTTTAGGCATTGCTTGGACTTGCACTGTAGTTGGATATCATGGACAGAGGTACTGATGCCCGGAATCTGTTACTGGGAAAAGTTGTTCCCCTCCGACTTGGTTATGTTGGTGTTGTAAATCGCAGTCAGGAGGTATTGTGTTAAAATCCTGCTGCAACGAAGATAGTGTCTGGCTACATTTAACCTTTGCATGTGTTTCTATCTGTTAAAATGAGTTGTTGTTATTGATTATTGAGTGCATGCACATAAGGGCATTGCGTCATCATCACAAACAGTGTGCAGGTCAACATGTAATGCTAATGCTGAAATTTAGTTGTCTGTTTTCTTATATCAAATTAGGATATTCTGATGAACCGGAGTATAAAGGATGCTCTTGCTGCTGAAGAGAAGTTTTTCCGCAGTCATCCTGTAAGGAAGTACCATTGCTTAGTAATATTCAATACATGTCACTTCTATATACTGAGTTTATTCGTGCTATTCTAGATATACAGTGGTCTAGCTGATAGTTGCGGTGTTCCTCAATTGGCAAAGAAGTTGAACCAGGTAAAGTCTTTGCAATGTTGAACATACAAATTAGCTTTTATTATTTATGTTACTGTCTCAAATGCTGGCCTTAATCATAACTTCTGCTTGCTTATACAATTAGAATAACTAAATTCTTATAATTTCCCAAAAAGATCGAACAATTTTGAATTCTTATAAGGTTCCAGCTTCGGGACTTAAGCATTTCATATGCATATTTGCCTGTCCATCTCTTGCAGATTCTTGCGCAACATATCAAGGCAGTGCTACCGGGGCTAAAAGCACGAATAAGCACTTCACTAGTTGCTCTTGCTAAAGAACATGCAAGCTATGGAGAAATCACAGAATCCAAGGCATGTGTTAATATTTGGATGTGTACCTATGACTTTTTTAATAATTCTCCTTGTTCTAATCAAAAGCAACATGTTTTCTACTTTGGCTGGCCATATACCTTATTTTAGCTATATGATTTTTCATCTCCTATAGGCTGGACAGGGTGCTCTTATCTTGAACATTCTTTCAAAATACTCTGACGGTATTTAACTTTCTTTACTATCGGATTTCTTAATTTGTTCTTCAACTTTTACATTTGCAAACTCATTCCATTTCTAATCATATTTGTTAATTAGTATTCCGCATAGAACTACCTCCCAAAGTCACTAATACCCTTTTTTTGCTTTATGGAAAAAAGCATTCTCTTCCATGGTGGAGGGAAAGAATGAGGCGATGTCCACATCTGAGCTATCTGGCGGAGCACGAATTCATTATATTTTTCAATCCATCTTTGTGACGAGTTTAGAGGTATGGACCTTCATTATATATGATAGTGTTTGAAAATATACTTGTGCTCTTATGAAATGTTGAAATTAGGGGCGGAAAATGGGTATAGTTATAATTAGGACATTAAACCCATCTGTAATTGATTGAACAAAATAGCGACCCATCTAGCCTACAATCTATTTGCTGTAGTTCATGTCCATCTCATCCATTTATCCTATTTAATGGATAGCTGCCCATTAACCCATCCCCTCTTCATTATTCATACATCATTCATATACTATTTAAATATTGTTAAAATCAATGATAATATTAAGTATTATTAATCAAATGTATGATTTTTTAGCAAGTCTTCGTTTCAAATCACATGATCATCTTGATTTTGTAAGTAATGAACTAAATGCTTCAATTCAACTGCAAACTCTTTTCATTTCTTCAGAGCTAGTTCCTGAGTCCTATTATATAATGCAACTTAATGTTATTTTATAGGAGGTGGATCCATGTGAAGACTTGACTGATGATGATATTCGCACTGCAATACAGAATGCAACTGGACCTAAAGCAGCACTGTTTGTTCCAGAAGTAGGTCTTATTGCCCTCTTATTTTGGAAAGGAAAATATATAATTCTAAACTTTTTTCATCAAACGGCATTCTTATCCGATTGGTTGTGTAATATTTTTCTTACCTGAAGAACATACTCGTATGTTATTTCCATATTAGGTTCCGTTTGAAGCCCTTGTACGAAGGCAAATATCTCGGCTATTGGATCCAAGTCTTCAATGTGCCAGGTTTATATATGATGAGTTAATGAAGGTAGGGGTTTATGGCTTGCCATTTCTTCGACCTTAATTCACTATCACACAATGTGCCAAATTAAAATGTCTTCTTTTCAGATCAGCCATCGCTGTATGATGACTGAACTGCAGCGATTCCCTTTCTTGAGAAAGCGCATGGATGAAGTTATTGGGAACTTTCTACGAGAAGGCCTTGAACCCTCAGAAAATATGATCGCACACATCATAGAAATGGAGGTATGCATAAATTTTACGTCACTGTTGTATAAATATATACATGCTTCACCTTCTACTGATATCTTCATGCTAGTAGTAGTTGCTCAAAATTCGGTTGACCATTTAGGTTACAGCGCCTAAACATGGCTCCACGATACAGTCCTACCAAAATAGTGTTAATATCATAGTTATCAATCACAAATCGCACTGAGGGGCAGCTGACCCCAAAAACACTATAGTGAGAGTGTGAGACAGTTGATATATGATATGAGATCAGTAATTTATACTGGGCACATAAATGCTCAAAGAAGATAAATACCCAATATTAGATACATTTTCATTGGTAATATTCAGACATCATAATCTAAACACATTATCACCACAATATAAGTTGTAATCAACAGGTATATAACAACAAAGGTAACATGGATGTGTTGCCATGGCCATCAAGAGTAGTACGAACATAGAAACAAAGTGAAAAAAAAATATGGAATGTATAGGGGGAAAAAGAACAGAGACAAATTTGGGGAATGCGAGTTGTGAGAGAACAACATAACACAGAAAAAGAAAAAGAAAAAAGATCAGAGACCTGCAATGTATGATGCTTGACATGAACAGAGACCAAAGAAAGAAAGGAAACAGATTACTTGGATGTTGAAGAGCAGCGGTTCTGTTGAAAAACATTTGGGTTGGCCGGAAATGACGTTGGCGAGCAATGGGTAAGTGGCCAGAAACGAAACAGAGGTCACACTTTGTTCTTCTCTCATCCAAATAGAGGTCACACTGTGTGTTCATTGTCAAAGACAGAAATTCTACATGTTTTACATGTAAAAGGAAGCCTAAGCACAATTACGGACAGAATAATGTGTTTGACATCTCAGAATTTTTTTTGGGGGGGGGGGGGGTGTAGAAAAGGGTCTTACCACTGTGAAGGATAGTTACAGAAAAACACTCCAAGATGGAAGCCTTGTAGTGGTCTGAGGCTGTTCCATGCCAATCGGCAGCTATAGTGCAATATTAATCACTCTGGTTTTATGTCCCGGCTGATATTGAAAGCTAATGCCCAGAATGTAACTTATGGAAAGTTTTGCTCCTCATATTACTTTCAAATATAGCCTTTGACCTATATCTCACACTTCCATGATCCCAACTTCTATGTTCGTTAACATTATATCGTGCAACACTGTAACAGAATGAATCCATTATTTTTAACTCAGTTGTTTTTGGGTGTGATGGCTGTTGTTTGATATATGAAGCTTCCATTTCTTAGAATATATCTCACTTCAAATTTTAACTGACGAGATTCGGGGTTTCAGAAATTTCATCAAAATTAAAATAATTTTACCTACTGCTTACTCGGTCAACAGTGGCTTCATATACTGTGTTCAAATGTTTATGAATGGTGTTCTTTGTCTTGAAAATAAGGAGAAACCTGTTACGATTGAAGAATTATTGATAATTTTGTGGAATCTACTAAAAAAAAACTTTAACATGCCATGAGTTAGCTTATTAATGTCAATTGAGATGGCCTGTCCATCAAAGCGAAACTTCAATTCCTTAACCTCAATTTCTCAGTCAAACTACTCCAATTTGCAGATGGACTACATAAATACATCCCACCCAAATTTTATTGGTGGAAGTAAAGCGTTAGAAGCTGCAGTGCAACAGACCAGGTCTTCTACAGTTTCTCTACCAGTTTCTAAGGTGAAGGTACACATACATATTATGGGGTCTCATCCGATCATACACTTTTTCATGCTATCCTGTGAACACTAGTTTGTGCTTTCATATCTTTAGTTTTAAAATTCTCTTGTTAATTTCCTGTAGGATGCATTGGAGTCTGATAAGGGACTGGCTTCTGAAAGAAGTGGGAAGTTTCGAGCAATTCTTGCAAGACATTCAAATGGAGTAGTGGCTGATCATGTGTGTAATTTTGTACTGTTTAGTTGGCCAGAAGTTATGCTTATTTTATATCCTGTTCAGATAAGGGAAACTATATTATATTATCTTGTTCTGATTTCTTTGATTCTTGTGATATGAATAAAAAAACAGGCTGTTTGTGCTGCATCAGATGTTGAAAAAGTAGTACCCGCAGGTAGTTTGTTTTTTCTTTCTAATGTTGAGTTTTCTGAGGCATGTACTTTATTATGCATTTAATTTTGTGTTTTTCTTTTGATTTTCTTCAATAAGTGTCCTGGATGTATCAACAATCATCCGTCGTATTGTAAGTTATTAAACTTGTGATTGCTTTATATTTTTCCCCTCAGGAAACACTGGTGGATCTAGTTGGGGGTTCTCATCGATTTTTGGTGGCGATAACCGTGCATCTATGAAGGAGAATACAGCTAGTAAACCTCATAATGAACCAGTTCAAAGTGTGCAGGCAATCTCTACAATTCGTCTGAGAGAGGTGTATATCTTAGTTGAAACAATCATTAGCGTTATCAACTTATCCCATGGGTGTGTGTGTAAAAATATATTAATTTTTTAATGTGCTTTATTTTTGTTGTAGCCCCCTGATGTCTTGAGGCCATCGGAGAGAAGGTCAGAGACAGAAGCTGTTGAAATTACAGCAACGAAGTTGCTTTTGAGATCATACTATGAAATTGTCAGAAAAAATGTTGAGGATCTTGTTCCTAAGGCAATTATGCACTTCTTGGTATCTATCCTTCTTTTAGGCTTTGCATAGTTTTATTTAGATATTGCAATGATAAATTTAAAGTAAGTGATATGATGCTTTCAAATCGATTGGTATGTTGTGTTGTGGTATAGAAAAATCTATATTCCCATGTACCAGATCTGTTTTGTAATCTGATTAAATGTCAATATCCGCCACATCTGATGCATTTTGTGTGATAATCCACTGGATGCTTTTGCTTAATGCACGATTAGAAGTGATGTCAGTAGTTGCAATTTCTCTCCTTGATTTTTGTATTTTTGAACTCTATCTTTGATAATTTGGATAGGTTGTTTTGTGGGCCATGGTATATATTTTGTTAATATTGAAATTACAGAGATTTAGGTAAAAAAGGAGGAAAAGAAAAATCTCTGAATAATAGAATATAGTATTGATAAATGGAAACGAATGCACTAATCCTTATTTCTATTATTACTAGGCTCTTAATTAAATAAGGAAACGAATCAGGAAATATATTAAAGATGGAAACGTCTAAAGAGATCTCTAAAAATAGTCTATGATGATATTGTGAGATACTGTCTAGATATTCCAACACTTTACGTTCATTATATTTTACCATGATGTTTCAAGAGATACTGCGTCATCATGTGCTACAAAAACCAATGCACTAATCCTTATTTATATTAGGTTTAAATATGTTTTTAGTCCCTCAAATTAGGGAAACGTTTGGTTTTAGTCCCTCAAAAAAATTGTCTGCTTTTGGTCCTTTTAGTTTGGAAATGTGTCACATTTAGTCCCTAAGAGTTTGGTTTTAGTCCCTCAAAAATTTTTCATCTGCTTTTGGTTCCCTTAATTTGGAAATGTGTCACATTTAGTCCTTGCGATTGTTTTCGTCTGCTTTTTAGTCCATGCTTTTGGTTTGGTTTTAATACCTTATTTCTCTCTCTCTTCCCCCCTCTCTGCAACCTCTATAACACTAGGTTCGATGTTATTATTTCCAGCAACATTAGTCAAAAAGCAGGCGAAAATGGATACAGGGACTAAATGTGACACATTTCCAAACTAATGGGACCAAAAACAGACGAAATATTTTTGAAGGACTAAAACCAAACTTTTCCCTAAAATGAGGGACTAAAAACATATTTAAACCTTTATATTATTACTAGACTCTTAATCCTAATTAAATAAGGAAACAAATTAGGAAATTTAGTGAAGATGGAAACACGTCTCAAGAGATCTCTAAAATAGTTTAAAGATATAATGATGATATTGTGAGATACTGTCTAGATATTCCAACACTCTACGTTCATTATATTTTTTACCATATTCTTTATGCTAATCGAGTGTGTAAACATACCTGAATTTACATGCATTCCTTAACTAGGTAAATAACACAAAGAGAGAGCTGCACAATGTTTTCATTGAAAAGCTATACAGGTAACGTGGGTGTGACCTGCTGATTCAGATTTATTCTGGAGGTTATATAAATTGTCTGATTTTTTGCTTGCTGATTGTGCTTTGTATGTCACATTCAAACCAGAGAGGATCTGTTTGGAGAGATGTTGCAAGAACCTAATGAGATAGCTGTGAAAAGAAAGCGCTGTCGAGAATTGCTCCGAGCTTATCAACAAGCTTTTAGGGTGAGGGATTTTTTAACACTTCAGTCAGCATTGTGTAACTGAAGTTCTGTATGTTTTATATGACAAAGTTTGGATCTGCTTTGAAGTTACTGTCTTTGGCTTTCTGTGGAGATGCTTATGATCTTTGTTTTTCATTTTCTGCTCACCTATAAATAGAAAAGGCAGTCTGGTGTTTTAAAGATACTACTATGCGCCAGGTCCAAGGAAAGGATCAGCCTCATTGTGTGGTTCCATAATAGATAGCCTTGTTGTATTTACAAGAGGGTGAATCCACCATTCCAACCTGTGACCCCTGGGTCACATGGTGACAACACCAACTGTTGCACCGAAAAGCTTTCCTTCTGTTGCATATCCATACTTAATGGAATTTATATTTTATTTAACTTAAGATAGACTTGTTTCTCCTTGATTCTAGTTGTTAACTACTGATATTCGGTTCTCGCATAGTAAACACCCACGATAGTGGTAATTGGTTTGTTTGTGTTGTTCTCAAGGGTTGCAACATGATGCGGCACTTTTCTACATGAGTGCATTTGACCTGTCACTGTTACTGATTCAGTTTCTTCTCATGACTTGTAGATGTATATGTTGTCCAAAATTTACTTATATGATCTTGAAATTCACGAGCTTTTCTGCATAATCACGTTGTTTGGAAAATATGTTTGGTCTCTTATGACTGTATTTCATCTTGGTAGGACTTGGACGAACTACCTCTTGAAGCAGAAACAGTTGAAAGGGGATACAGTTTGCATGAAACAACTGGCGGCTTGCCTAAAATTCGTGGATTGCCAACTTCATCCATGTATTCTACTAGCAGTTCGGGAGAGACAGTCTAAGAAGTTCGTTTATTCTCCCAAGAACCCAAAGTATAGGAATAGGAAGTCTTCACATTCTGTGGAACTTAAATCACCATTGCATGCCAGTGAAAATTCAAATGGAAGTCGAGGGCCATATGTGTCACGTTTTAATCCCATGGCCGACAAATGAGCTAGCTGATCGTGCTTGTTGGCCCAGGGAATTTGACTAGTATTTTATTCATATGTCATGTCTATGCTTATGCAATTTTGGGGGTTTTGGAACCCTGCCTTCTGGAGCTGGACTGCATTCATTTACTATTTCTAACTAAAACGGTCCCAGTGCTGGTCGGTGCTTTCTTTGTCTAATTTCCCTTCTATTCTTATATAGCGTTGGCATTATTTCTTCAGTCTCCAGAAGGAATAACAGGAGCGGATGTTCCGTCACATTTTTCACTACATTCATATTTGATGTGTATTATTACTATTTTGTATTTTTGGTTAGTCAGGTATTGTTCATAGGAATTTTCCAGGTTGTGTCCTGAGTTTGCATTTTTTTAATTTTTGTGGCCGCAATGGCAGACATGGCTAATGTGAAATGGCTGGCAATATTGATTTGTGGAGTTCCCTTGTTACTTTTTGTTGTTACACTTGCTGTAAAGAATTTATTCATTTTACTGGGTACAAGTGTGACATCGTTCTTACTATTAGCTAGTGAAAACTGTTGGGGCATGCTATCGCCACCCTCTTTTTCTCTTTCCCACCTCCTTCACCTTTCTTTTCCCAAATGGCCCCTATCCTCACCATTTCCCTTCTCTCCTCCTCTCCCCCCGATCCCACCCCACCCTCCCCCAACCACGCTAACCCTTCGCCCCACTCCCGCAACCCCACTTCCCGAGCTCTCTTCCCCCAACCGTGTGACCCCCTCCCCCAATCTCACTTTCCCCTCCCCGCCCCAAAGGACCTGTGGATCTATGTGGATCGAGGATCAAATTCATCTCAGAAATTGCAAGTCTATCGACTATGGGAAGACGAGTTTGGCCAGGCTTGCGTCCACGAGCCTAAAACCACTGGAGGACAAGCCTTTGAAGGGGAGAAGTTCGAATAACGGATTCGCAACTTGGAGCGCTATGTCATGGGCTGCAAAGTATGTTAACATGGAGGATTAGCTCGGTAAGAACCTAACAAGTCCCACACACTAGAGGGTAGATCATGATAAGTTTGCCCCCCTATCGGGATGACTATAGCACAGACACTGGAGAAAGAAGGAAGCTCGTAAGGAAATTCGACACTTACTTCCCTTTGAACGTCAATCTGGGTTCGTAGGCGTTCGACGTCCATCCCTACTAGTGGAATGGGCCCAAAGAGTCCAGACGAAGTATTGTGCTTTCCATGGTGGGCATGACCATATTATTGATGAGTTAATATGCTGAAGAATGTCATAGAGCAGTTGATCTAGGAAGGCAAGCTTGGACAATACGTGAGACACAAGGCCGAGGGAAGACAGGAGTGTTAACCCTTGCCCGAGGGCTGGTTGTCAAGGGAAAAGGAGATCTTACAACCCAAAAGCACCCAAGAAACGCAGACGATCCCCACAATATGGAAGGTCAGTAGGAAGGAGGGGTAATTACAATAAGTTGTTATATCTTATATAGTGTTTTTAATAGTTATATTATATTAAAAGGGGTAATTACAAAAAAAATAATATAAAATTAGGGGGTAAAATGTTTAATTTCATAAACTGAGGGTGAAAAGTGTAACTACGCCTATAAATTAGGGGATAAAATGCATTTGACCCAATATTTAAAGTTCAATACTCCTCCCGTCTCATATTAAATGCCATTTTGGAATATTTACATGTCTCAAATTATTTGTCATTAGGATTTTTTTTGGTCAGCTAGTATAAACAACAAATACACACACACGCAAACGGCAACACCCGGGTTCGAACCCCTATCCCAGCATCTCCATGTCGCTAAAATTGCCAAAACAACTAGCAGTGGGGGACTATTTGTCATTAAGATATTGAGAGTATTAACTACATTTTTTTTTCAATAACACCCTTATTTATTTTTATCTCAATTCCCAATATTAATTAGTCTTTCCATCTTACATCTACTACACCAAGAAAATAACTCTTAATGATTTTCTTAAAACGCATGCATTACAATTCTTAATATGAGAAAAAGGAAGCATTAAGTTTCGTAAAAAAATTTGAGTACGAATGATAATAACCATATGTAGTTAATTACTCCCCTGTCTCATATTTACTTTATTTTAAGGTAATGCACATTTCTTAAAAAAATCACCATTTACACTTATTTTCAAGAAAAAAATGATTTATTTTAACTAAAATATCCTTAGTACAATGTGAGTTAGGTGGAAAGATAAATTAATATACTACGGCAAGGTTTTGCCATGTAATATCCACATAGGACATTTCATGTGTCACATCTTCATGCATTCAGCCTTTTGTCCATTCTATCATTCAATGCTCCATAATCGAATTTAAATTTGCATTACACTTATTTCTTAATTAGCATTTTAAGACATTTATTATTACATCACCTCAATTATTTATATTTTCTTAAATAATTTTCTATTTCAACTCAATCATTACTTATCATTTATTACTACCTCCATCTCTAAATATAAGCCCTCTTCGAAAAAAAAATTTGTTTTTTTAATAAGCCCATTTACAAATTACTAGGTGCATTAATTTTTTTTTACAAGAATACTCATAATTAATTTACATTATTTTTTGTAGTCAATAGTAAATGAGGTGACTATTTCCTATCTTAAGTCAATAATTGAAGGGTAGTTTTAGAAAAATAGTACAGATTATAGACAAATTAAATGAGTTAACTAATCTATTATCTATCTATTATACTATATAAAATAGAGTTTTGTCACATGGGATTATGTCACGTGTCACCTCTATATTAATCTATTTTTTCGCCTAAAATAAAATTTAACTAGTGAAATTACCCGTGCCTTGCATGGGTCTTAATTAATTTAATTAAGTAACAATTGACAAAATTAATTGTTGTCACACAATATATAATAATTAATAACTTTGTAAGTCAAGTTAATGATTGTTTCATTTTAGTTCTAAAAATAATAAATAATAATTGATAAATATGAATGATATATAAGTTAAACTAAGTAAGTCATTTAAGAAAATATATTTCTGATTGTTAATGACAATTAATTGAGATAATATAATAATAACTATCTTAAAATAATAATAATTAAAAATTAATTTTTATTTTATGCAAAAAAATAGATAAATATGGAGGCGACACGTGGCATAATTTCATGTGGCAAAACTTCATTTTATATATTGCATTATTACATTATCTCAATTAATTCTCATTAACAATCAGAAATATATTTTCTTAAATGATTTACTTATTTTAAATTATATAATATCATTTATCTTTATCAATCATTATTTATTATATTTAGAGCTAATAATGAAATAATTATTAATTTGCCTTACAAAGTCAATAATTATTGTATATTGTGTGACAACGATTATTTTTTGTGCATTATTACTTAATTTAATTAATTAGTACCCGTATAAGACACGAGTAATTTCACTATTTTTTTAATTTGTGTTTTTTAGTCAAAAAGAATTTATATTTAGGGATGAAGGTACTATTATTTTATTATACAAATTTAGTAATTTTGATTAATAGTACATTTTTATCATTAATAATTAATAATTAATTTCACGATAAACGAAATACACTAGTGGAATAAAAAAAATAGAGGACGAGTTCAATTCTAGACTGTTCGAGCAAGATCAGTAATCAACCAATGGGATTCAGACACGTTCTCATCTACCATTTCCTAGTTTTCTAGGTTTAAATAGACCATTCAGAACGACATATACCCCCCATTTTTCGTTTTCTTCTGCCTCCGAAATTCCTTTTGCCCCCTTTTGCATTCTTTGCCCTAACTTCAATCATGCCTCGCCGTAGCTCCGGTGGTAACGTTCCCATCTCAGATCTGTTTTTTATTTTTTACGTGCTTGTGTCCCGTTATCTATATAATAGTCTACTTTAAAATTCTTCTGCTGTGTTTTGTGCCTTCCGTGATTTCTAGGGTTTCTTTCTTTTTTCTTTTGCTTTTTGATAAATTACTCAGGAAAATTGGGGACTTCGTGCCTTTTGAGTTTCGTGGGTGAATTTTTTGATTCATGAATGGTTTTCTTTCCTCGTTTTGTGGTTATTTTAGCTGCTTCTCTCCCAGATTATTGGGATTGTTGTTGGTTTTCTGGTTATGTTTTTTCGCTTAACAAATTGTTTCACCTGTGAATATATATGGTTTCTCATTTCTGTTTATGTTTGTTTTTGGTTTTAAATGGCGTGTGGTGTTTGCTGTTTACATGGGTTATTCCGTTGGTTCAGGTCCATTCACGAACCAGCCCTACTAACAATTGGTTGCAATAGGTTGATAGAGTTATAGGTTGGCTAGATCGGGTCTGAAATCGTTAGAATCGTGAAGCTCATATGATACTCCCAACCTAACCTAACCTGTGTACCCACACACACATTTAGGGCTATGGGTTGGTTTGATTTAGGTCTGAAATTATAAGACTCACGAAGCTTGGATGGCGCTTAACCCAACGTAACCTGTGTATACCCATGCGCATACATTAATATCGATTATCATTCAATTTTTAAGACATGTTTTGTTAAAAATTAACATTTTATCTGTGAAGGGGGTATTTGACCGAAAACGTTGATTGATCTCAAAATGACATACTCTCAACTCAGACTGAAAACAATGATAGAGAGACTGACATATGTAATGAATACTTGATATGGTCATTGACTGGTGCATGTATTTGGACTTCATGTTATGTTCTGTATTACAGCTTTGGAGTTGTAGTTTAGTAAGTTAAGCTTTTTTGTGCGTTTAACCCTAGGGGTTTAATACAAACCAATATGCTGCATGCACTTGTGGGCTGGGATATGTCGAGGGGGAGAAAATCCCAATCCGAACCTACAGATCCAATTTAACCCATCAAACCCCTGGCCCCTAGTGCTTGATTAGGAAGGGAGGAAAGGATGGACAATGATTGGTGAAGATATTATTATCATCATGAATATTGAGATTGAGATTATGAGATATTTAAATGAAAGTGAATTTTTTACTGTTGTCTAGAAATTTTCCCATATTTGATTTTGTTCATATGTTGTGCCTTTTTTCTTGCTATGATATGGATAACAATATGGTGAATTGTTTGTGTAAGATTTTGGGTCTACTGATGACTTGATCCCCTTTATTCTGCATGGTAGTGTTGTTTTCTAGTCACGTGACTCTATTGAGTTATTGCTTTCTGTAGGAAGATCTGCTCGTCCAGCTCCACGAGCTGCACCAGCTCGTCCTGCTCCTCAGCCAGGTATGCATTAATACAATACAAGAGCAGAATAACCTTTGCCAAAACTTCAAATCTTTAAGAAGATATACTGTTTGTTGTCCAACTAAATATTGTGGGGCACACTGTTTTTCTGATAAACATTGTGTTGATGTCTTGATGCAGTCAACCATGCTCCTCCTCCAGCTCCTGTTCAGAGTGGCAGTGGGTCTATGCTTGGTGGCATTGGTTCAACCATTGCTCAAGGTATGTCTAGGAAAACAAATGTTGCATTTTCCAAATGGATCCCTATCAGTATAAATTTTTATATTCTTATCTGGTACCAAACTTAAGTTGTTTACTTCGTTTTGTAGGTATGGCTTTTGGCACTGGAAGTGCAGTGGCACACAGGGCTGTGGATTCTGTAATGGGTCCTCGTACCATTCAACATGAAGCAGTAGTCTCTGAGGCTGCTGCAGCTGCCCCTGCACCCACTGCAAATTCTTTTGGTGCGGATGCATGCGGTGTTCATTCAAAGGCATTCCAGGATGTATGTTGTTTACCTAGTTCTATTCTTGAAATTTTCCCTTTATTTTAAATTCCTGATTAGTTTGTTTAGATACTTAATCCGCTTGTTAACACTGAATAGCATCATAAGTTGCACTAATGGATTATTAGATAAAAAGATGCATACAATAGATCTGATTAAATATCAATCACAAACCTTGAAATATTTGTCATCCAATTAGAAAGATGTGGAAGCTAAAATATCTTCTAATGTTTGATAACTAATGAAGACTAATAGGCTGCTGAGAAAAATTGTTGTAATCTTTTTTCTTTTCCATTTGAAGGGACAGATATTTTTGAACTTCTTAATTATGTATATTGTATATAGGTGTACTTATTAGGTTTTGCCCTTATGTCAAGAATTCCATTTATCCTTATCTTGGCTATTCTGCATTATGGCGAGCAATATGTTACTGTTCTGTTGAGGGCTTTAAATTGATAATGATTTTTTCAACATTACTTTAGTGTATGGTTAGCCTCTCTTATTGGAATGTCTGTTAATCTATTTTATTTATTAAATGTTTGAATCATTATATAGTCACCCATCTATATTTTGTTTCCTGATCCTAATGGGATTCATTGTAATATTTTGACATCCTTTTGGTTTTAACTGATTAATGATATAAATTTTTGTGGCTATTACAACCAAATTTTTAGCCTACTTATGAAAAGACCTCCCTTTATGGTAGTTATCATGTTATTTCTGTTATACCAGCACCCTGCACTATTGTATTTGAGGGAATCTGTATACTTATGTTGTCTCGGTGTGTTTTAAATTAAATATGCGTCACTTTCATTGTTTATTTGCTAGTATAAATTTTGTAAGATAAAAATACTTTAGTTGATGATGTTCATGTTTATATGGTTGCATCTTTAAAAAAAAATGTTTATATGGTTGCAGTGCCTGAACCACTACGGGAATGAGATTAGCAAGTGCCAGTTTTACATGGATATGCTAGCACAATGCAGAAAGAACTCTGGAACCTCGTTGAGTGCGTAACTGCTCTTAGCATGATTTTATGTATCAGGGTACTGTGTCTAAGATGATTACAACTATTTGTGTGGCGAAGGATATGATTTCTCAATAAATTCCATTTGTCTGGTGACAAACTGAAGTGAAAGTAGCATCAATATATTGTTTTATTGCTTCTTGATACTTGAAAGTTATAATTGGTTTGGTCCAAAATTCCCCTGGTATGTCGGCATGTTTGGATTTGCTTGAATTGTATGGAAAAATTGATTTTTTTTGGTTCTCCAAAAGCTCTTTTAGTAAGCTCTTGATTTGAAGTTATTGAAACACGCAAGTTGATCCAAACAAACACTCTACTTGCTGGTCTTTCGGTCCACCGAGTATGCTGCTTGAATCTGGGGAGTATAAACTCCATGGCTTAACGATTCTAGAAGCCTCTATGGTCGGCTAACATTCGTGGGACACTAAATGTACGCCCTTTTTTTGGTGGTTCCAATAACTAGTAGTAGATAAGATTTCGTACTTTTGCTCCATTGTCAATATTGAAGGGTGGGTTTTATTATAGTTGCTTAGCATTGTTGGCGTGAGTGAGATTTCAGCGTAATAAGAGGCTGCTTCTAATGATCACTCGTTATTGAGGATTGGTTCGCGAATCAGAAAGCTGTTGTATATTTCAATATGGATTTGAACTTGCTTAGATTGTTGAGTGTTTGTTGCCTTGTCATTAGTTCATACTAGCGGAGTATAGAGTAGTAGTTGTACTACACGATCCTAACACGCACAAAAAGGAGGATAATTTAAAAAAAAAGAATAACGTATCAACCCTAATGAATATTCTTCATATAAATTCTCTAGTATTTTTCTTTTTTAGTCAGTATCTTTGTAATCAAATATTTTCAAAATTTGAGTATTCAAAATATCGTGCTTTGATGTTCTTTGATCATTGTTCAATCTTGTTTTTAAAATACTCCGTCTCTTGTATTTGTTCTTAAAAGACTTTTGCATTTGTTTTTATTTTAACAATGGAATATGGAGTAACAAACATATGGAGTAACAAACTTTCCTCGATCATCCGGTATTAATGTTGTATAAAGCCTTTATAACATAGCCTGCCCCACACTTAACAAATCAATTATATGGTTCACAAAATTCATTGATATAGTAAGTGTTTGTTTGGGGGAGAGTTTTTGGAGGGGTGGGAAGGAAAAGATTTATGACTGGTATCTTTTTTGTCTGAGAGTATTATAAAATGATAAATGATTTTTTTACAATCAAATTTAGACAAGTTACTTTGATGATTAATAAATTTCAATATCTGATATATTCATTAATCATTTATTGACGTAATTAGCTACATATTTGAATTATATTAACCACTTAAAAAGTTGTCGTAAAAGTTTTCTCATTTTAGTTGTTAAAACAGCGGGGCTCTTATAAAAAAGGAAAAGGATCTAGTGCATTTTTCAAAGTTCTCAAAAACTCCAAAATTTTCCAAATTTAATTTTTTGAGTTCCCCCAAGTTGGGGGGAGAAATGTTAGTTCTATGTGGGAAAAAAAAAAAACCCATGCAACTTGAGAAACTTAGTTGTTTCTCTTTCTTTCCTCTTCTTTACTCTCAACCCCTGCCCTCCGTTTTCCTCCCAACTCTTAAACAAACCATAAGTGTTTGTATTTATCAAAATCAAGGGTTTTAAATCTTATGTCTTCAAGCTCAACAAGCTATTGCTAAATCATCATGTCCATCTGAGTCTTGTTTTATGATGAATATGAACTCAATCTTCCATTCTGCAGTGTTGGCAATAGTAACAGTGTTTTGCTCATATGTGTTATATGTCTGAATGAATGTTTTTAACACATTTTCAACTCCCTTTTGTAATATACTAGTATTGAGTACCCGTGCAACGCACGAGGAGAAATTCGTCGAAAGAATCAACGTTAGTTATGATTTATAATTTGTTGTGTTCAGTTATTGAGCAGCAACGACGTTTAACAGTAAATAACATAATCGTATTAGACATGCATCAATGTTGTGTATCAACTGTCATATACCTCTTTTATAGAGCTCAACATAACATCAAGATCTTAAATATACCATAATTCTGAAGGTTGGTTAAATATACCATAATGATCATATAATTTTTTTTATATACTTTAATTATTCGGAGGGTTTTCTCAACATGTCGTGTACATATATTATGAATTAGAATTTAGATGTCTATAATTCAGAATGTAAGTTATATACAATGCAGATATATAGTTATCAAAATAGTTTATAAAGCATAGCATTATATATTTTTATATTTTTACAGAAAGCATTTTCCAGTCACAAAGTTTACCATAAGGTGTACCAATATTACAAAAGTCTGGAGGGACATCACGAAAAGCTAGGCCAAAAAAAAGGTCCACAAAATACACTACGTAGATTACATATCATTCCCAAAAAGGTTTTGCCAAGTCCCAAAATAGTAGTCCATTATAAACAGAATGTTGCGTATCACAATTAGTAATTATTATTTATATAATTGATATTGAAAAGGTATTCCTAAAGTTGTTGAGATGAAACAGATTGTTTGGTACCTGAAACAATATCTATACTTATTGAGAAGTAAGTGATAGAAGAATAATATATGCAGCCGAGAGTAAAATCCAGATGATATCGTAGTCAAATAAAACATGAGTTAATATATTAATTCTGACATAAGTATACATAATGTGCCAAATTGAACTACAACTGTAATACACAGTTCATATATCAAAAAAGAGCTGGAACAATACGAAATAGGCATTTTTACAGAAACCAGCCAAGGTGATATAAGCCACATGAATTTGAAGTTGCAGTTCTAGTAAGCACATCAGCAAAAAATTTGGCTGTAAACAGACCTAGTGAATTGATTTTTTCTGTTGAGCTTGCAATTAAATGATAACAAAATGGTTGTAAGTTTACTCAATTCGGAAATGGTCTTGATTTGTGCTTTATACATAAATCTTTCCTTTTCGGAAAACTCAGAATATGGAGTCAGCTGGGTAGGTCTCTGAGTTGATGGTTCTTGACCCTCAATTGCAGCAAACCTGGCATAAATAATGCAAGCAACATTGTTAAAAAAACATATTGTATAACAATGGTTTAAGAATATTGTGAACAATGGTATGAGAATAATTACTTGTTTTTGAAATTCTGGATCTGTATATTGTCTTCATTAATCTTCAGTCTTGAACCATTCTGTTGGAACCTAAACGATTGAGATGTTTAGACCCTCATTAATTTTGATGATAACAAAGTATTCACAAGAGAACAATTTATGTTCTAACATTTCTTGAAGTGTGCAGATACTAATAATACGTATATTCTAAGCCACTCAAGCAAGAAGAAAGTAATTCTCAAGAGAAGGATTCATTCTATGTGTCAGCATCCGGCTCATCCTTGTGAGCGTCTGGAATTTCCTCTTTATACACTATGCTTATCCAATTGCTACAAGCGTCCGAACTTCCGATTTTGAACGAGCGTCTGAACTTCCGATTCTGAACGAGCGTCCGAACTTCCGATTCTGAGCGAGCGTCTGAACCTCACTTCTAATCACGTGTTAGTCACGTTGCTGCTCTACCTCTCAGAAGTTTCTGGAACGGATTTCAAAATTGATCTTGAGCGCTAAAATTGTTGTACGAGGTATCAAAGGTGAAACCTTTAACTACAAGACAAAAATCGTACAAGCAAGGTAGTACAAAAACGGTAACATGTACTACTGGGATATTCTCTGCACAGCAAGAAAGAGACATCATTTTGAATTTACCTTACTCAATGGTAAGGAGCCATTTTTACCTTAACGGTTATATCCTTGGAACTCCTATATATACCTCATGGTATCCATAGAAGAAGAAAAAAACGTACTGTGAAAAAGCTTGCTGAAATTCTGCTGAAATATTTATTGAGAACAAGCACTGCTTCTGTGAGCAACCAAGTCTCGTGCTAAGTCTCTGGACTACAGAACTGAACTCAGCGTCCGACCCTTTCTTTAAGAAAGTTTTTCTATAGTTGAGCTTAATCTTTTATCCTCTCTGTGAGAGTTAATTTTAACTGTACTTCAACTCTTTTGTAAAAGTTGTTTTGGCCTAGTTAAGGCTGTATCCTCAAAGGCTCGACTGTACTGAGTCGTTTTGAGAAGTTGAGAGTATTGTCAAGTTGTGATGAGAATACTCTTGAGGAAATTGTAATCAGTTGATTATAGTGAAAATCCTTGAGAACGAAGGGACTAGACGGAGCTATCAGTTTGGTAGTGAACTAGTATAAATTTCTGTGTCTCCTGCTTTACTGCTTTCTATTCATTTTTATCTTCCTGCGTTAAAAACAAGTTTTATCAAACTGCTTTTTCCAGCGTCCGGTTATACCCAGCATCCGATAAACAAACAATTTTGAAAAACTTGTGTTCTATAGTGTTTCTAACTTAAAGTTTATGAAAAGTTTGTAAACACAATTCAACCCCCTCTTCTTGTGTTCACGTTCACATTCCATGAGTTAGAAACTGAAACCGGTTATTTTCCTAAAATATGAATTACATTTGTATAATTAGTTGGCACCCTGATAAGGATAGAAGTTGAGATACAATAAATAAGATTATTCTATTGACCTTCAGGTGGCTTAATCCTTGCATGTGTTAGCAAAATTACTATTAATCCAGATTCAAAATTCTGGAAATAGTAATCCATAAACTTCTTTGCGTATAAATTCCGGTGGGTACAGTTGAGAACATCACCACTACAACATTATTAAATGAAAAATGAAAGCTATGAGTAATCTATTACTAATAATATAGCTTTGATTTCTAATTACACGTGTCAAATTCGCATTTAAACGCATAACTCATTAAACAAAACGCAAAGAAGCTCTATCTAAATGCAAAGTCAATTGCTTCCTCAGCACAATTCAACTTTTAATTATTCAAACAATCGCAGACTGTACACTTTCAGCCTGACAAATTCGGCTGATAGGCAGTGTGAGACCTGCTGCTCTGCTCTCATCTGCCATCTTTTCCACCAAAAACAAAAAATTAAAAAATACAAAATCTGCCCTCTCAGAGAGGGGATTTTTGAAAAATGAAACACATATTTTATTGTTTTATTTTTTTCCTTTCGATGAGTAAAATATCTCATTTTCAGAGGGCACAAAACACGCTCAGTATTTCACATTCGTTGCTCTCTTCTTCTTCTTCTCTCTCGCCGGTTTGTGTGAGCCCTGTGTTTCGCATCGTTTTTTCATTTTCGGTTTTGTTCTCTTCTCTTATTCCTGTCTTCTATTCTTCCTCTTCCATGGCTAATATTTTTTATTTCGAAATTGCAGGTTGCTGGTCAGCTGGGTTTCTTCTTCGTTGCTGGTCATTTGGAGGTTGTTTTTTTCTGGGTTTCATGTAAAGTTTGGTTCAATGCAAGTTTTGTTGGTTTTGGTTTTTTTTATTTCTCCTTCTTTTTCTGACTTTGTGACCTTCCTTTTGTTAAAGATGCATTTCTGCTGATTCGTACTTGCATTTTGATTCTTTTGTTTCGTTGATTTATTACCCGTGCATTTTCAATTTGTTGTTGCATGTCGGTGGTCATCTGGGTTTCATCTTGCTTATAGGTCATTTTGAGGTATTTTTTTTACTGGGTTTCATCTTTCCTCTGTTTTTGATAGATCCTTTGTGTTTGTGCATTTTTTGGCATTCTGTAGGGCATATGAAGGTATGAAGGTTTGGCATTCTATAGGGCATATGTAGGGCATTTTTTGGCATTCTGTAGGGCATTCTGTAGGGCATTTTTTGATATGTTAAGATATGAAGGTAACTATGAAGCATTTTTTGGCATTTTGTTTTTTTTTTTTCATTTTTTGGCATTCTGTTTGGCATTGCGGTTATACTACTTTTAACCTTGCAATATAAGTTTGGCTCAAATGTGAAGGTAACTATGATATGTTAAGATAGCATATTTGTGAACAAGCTATATTTGAATCTTTGAAGTAGTACTATAATAGTTGGTGCTATATAGTGCTATAATTTTTCATAAAATTTGATCCTTGGTTTCTCTGTGAAGCTTCACCTAATTTATTCAGTATTTCAACTTTGTGATAGTTATCACCTTGAATGTGAACTATTTTGAATTGTTTAACTTATGTTGGTTTTGGTTTTATTTCCCCTTCTTTGTCTGACTTTGTTCCCTTCTCTGTTGTGTTTCTTTGCTAAGTTTCTTATTTAAATTTTATGCTTCTACGTGTCTTTTTTTCATCTAGGCGTGAAATTCACCTCATGTATTTATTATTTCAACTTTACTTTAGTCCTCACCATCAATGTTAGCTTTTGTCAATTGTTTGACTTTTAGTTAATCCTTGGTCAGTTTCAGCAAACTTTAATGAAGTAAATATACCAGTCAATTTGAAGACTATTGGTGAACAAGCTATATTTGAATCTTTGAAGTAGTACTATAATTGTTGGTGCTATATAGTGCTATAATTTTTCATAAAATTTGATCCTTGGTTTCTCTGTGAAGCTTCACCTAATTTATTCAGTATTTCAACTTTGTGATAGTTATCACCTTGAATGTGAACTATTGTGAATTGTTTAACTTTTGTTGGTTTTGGTTTTATTTCCCCTTCTTTGTCTGACTTTGTTCCCTTCTCTGTTGTGTTTCTTTGCTAAGTTTCTTATTTAAAATTTCATGCTTCTAGGCGTCTTTTTTTCATCTAGGCGTGAAATTCACCTCATGTATTTATTATTTCAGCTTTACTTTAGTCCTCACCATCAATGTTAGCTTTTGTCAATTGTTTGACTTTTAATTATAAGATTTAATTTTATTTGCAATTGTCAGTTGTCGTGGTACAAATGGCACGGCCATGCAGTATGATTGGTGATATAAAAACACTAAAACAGTGTTTGAGACTTGCATTCAGAATAACACGTCTTTGGTAGGTCGAAAATTCTGCTTACACTCCTGCCATAGAAATGGTATTCATGGATGCAAAGGTATAATTGTATTTTTTTTCTCATATGCTTATCATTTCAATTATATTTTTGATTCATAACACAACACTAAACAAATCTATGAGCTTTTCATTAGGGAGATAAGATAAATGCCACCATCAGAGACAAAGACTTATACAGTAAATGGAAGCCGATCTTGAAGGAAGGTCAGTGCTACGAAATGCAAAATTTTGTTGTCCAACGTGCTGATGGACACTTTAGGAACAGTCCCCATCCCTTCAAATTGAACTTTAGCAATGGAACAATTGTCAAAGAGATTGATCTTCCTGAAGTTCCTCCAAATATATATCGCTTCATATCATTCGATGAAATATTGAGTGGCAAGGCATCTAAAGATATTTTAGTAGGTAATGTTAACTATATATTGTTTCACTTCAAGGTTCATTCAATTGATTTTTTTAATTTATCTTTTTGTGAGTTGCAACTAAGTTAGTCTTCACCGTTGACTAGATGTGATTGGACAGATAATTGAGCGAGGGAAGTACTATCCTGGTGCTACTCGAAAGAAGGTTGTTGTAACTTTGAAAGATCAATTGTAAGTATATAAAATTACATTGTGTTTATTATTTTTTGTTAGCATGTTTTGCTGTGTATCACAATATCATTTGTTGCTTCACACTATTTTCTTCATACTGCAGTGGAAAAATATTGTGCTGTACTTTGTGGGAAGCATATGCTAAAAAAATCGTTAATTTCATTGATAATAACCACAGTGGTGGTCCTATAGTTATCATCCTTACGCTTGCAAAGATCCATGAGGCAATAGGTGATGACATAGTGCTGTGTCATTCAATCACTTAGTTATTTGTAAAGTTAAATAGCACTTTTTCATTTGTACAGTTAGTTATTTTTAATAAAATTTACTATGCTGATTGCATTTTGTTCCTAGATAACTATCCTTTAACCATATCAAATAGCAACTGGGGTTCAACACTTCTCATTAATGAAAATGTGAAAGAGATTCAAGAGTTTAAAAGCAGGTTTGTGTTCTTTGTCAAATAATATTTGGGACAGTCATACTAAAGGTTTACATATTCTAACAATTTTCATTTACTTATGAGTACTTGCAGTTTGGATTCAACTGATTTTAATGAATTAGGCAGCAGTCAAGTCATGAGTCAAAGTTCTGGTTCTTCTCAGTTTTCTGATCATGAAAGGTTTTTCTATAAAGCTGATGTCATGTCCATATTTGACATAATTAATCTGTCACAGGTATGACAAGAGTTTGTCATCGGTTTTCTTTATTTTATTGGTACGATTTAAATTTTAACGATGACATCTGAATTAGGATACACAATGTTGCACTATTGCAACAATTGAAACTGTTTTGGCGGCAAATGGTTGGAGCTATGAGCATTGTATCAAGCGCAATAAGAACGCGCGCACTTGTGGATGTGGGGATGCAAATCCAAGGGTTGAAACAAGGTTATTAACTTTACCTTTCTTTCTTGTTTGTTTATCTTTACTATTAGTAATAGATAAGTTTATCAATAGTTATTTCATAGTGTGAAGTTGATTATCTGATCAGGTTTAGAGTGGAGGTGTTGGTGTCTCACAAGGGTGACAGTGCAAAGTTTGTACTCTGGGACAATGAATGCAAGGATCTTCTGAAAAAAATGGCGGTTGATCTTAGGAACGATATGATAGCAGTACGTATTTCTATATAAAGTGTCTTAATGTTGTTTACTTTGTTGCATTTATCAATAGTTAGATTACTTCTTTTCACATTTTCCAGGATGGTGAATTGCATCCAATGTCAATTCCACAACCTGTTGATAATCTTGAGGGAAAAACTCTAGCTTTCAAGATCAAAGTGTAACCGAGGTTTAGGCGTTCATCTGTTGTTAGTGTGAAAGAAGATGAAGCTATAATTGAAGAAGTACTAAAGAAAATGCCAACTGACAAGGTATCATCCTTAAATACTGTAAAAAACTATTCACCTAGATGTCTTATAACCATCTTATTAATTATTTTTATGCACACATTTGCTAGGATCCATGCACCAATGATAAGGGGAAGTCAGTGTGTTCTGTTGAGAAAGATGAACATACATGTGAAAGTGTGAGTAATAATTTATTTACATTGTTATTCATTTGAGATACAATTCATGGTTGATGACTGAAATAGTTTATTATGTGCTTTATTGTGCAGCAATCTTTATCTGCCACAACAGATTTTGATCCCGAACTTGTGTGGGATCTGACACCAGCTAAAACACCAACTAAGAGAGCCTCAGACGACTCGCATTTTGAGGAAATCCCTACCCAAGACTTGGCATCTACTCAGCTATCTTCTACAAAACTGGCCAAACACATTAAGACAAAGTGACATATGTGGCCACAAAAGCAGTTTCATATATTTTGTTGATTTTTGCTGCCTTATGAGATTTTGGATCATTCTGAGATGGTCTCTTGGACATGATATATATGACTTATGCTTAAAGTTGTTACCAGTTTGTCTGTTGCTGTATATAAGCAGTATGTGTTTTGACATGGTTAACAATTCATATCCACATCTCATAATGTGTCTATTTTACTAACGTGGATATGTGTTTTGGATAGTATGTGTTATGTCATTGATATTTAAAAGAGTACAAGAACATTTTCTGCAATTTCAATCTCTTATTTACTTATCTATCAGCTTAATCTATTACATGGTTATCATTAATTACAGTACAAAATTTGAATGAATCACTTTAATTGGAGTTAGACAAATTGGATGAAAGATTAGCTGAGTAAATATTGAGCAATTGAAAGTGCAAGCTATAGTCAAAATGAAGGAGTATTTTTTTTATTTACATGCTTGATTGTCAACCTTCACAAAAGCCATATCACACAGAATTGGCAACTGCAACATTATATATTTCCAAAATAAGTTTCTAAATTAATGATTTCTTATACCCTTTCATTATTACCTAAACGTTTTATTTGATAGACAAATTTTGAAAGTTTATAAGCTATATGGCAATTTTATCTGATAGACAAATTTTGAAAATCAAACAAATTCACTTTCATTATTACCTATACATTTTGCTAAATGGGCTTAAGAAAATGATATCAACTTAATCAGTTAACTCTAATATATTATGCTTAATGTGTAATGTCATCACTATACTATACATTTTGCATGGAGCTAAAATGGGCTTAAGTAATATTACTATTTGACTGAAAAATCCAATTTTCTAATTAGAGTTGATTTCAATCACTTAAATCTAAAAAATGCCCTGTGTTAAAACGTGAAATTTTTAAGTCGATAGCTTCATAAGTCACACATAGAAAATGGGCCTATGTTGTTAGAACTAAAACTATAATCCTTTTATTGGATCAGTTTGTTATTGACACATAGAAAAATGTTCAACAAAAAAAAGAAGTGACAGGCCCATGTTAGCCCATCAGTCATATATTTCCTAAATGGGCTGAAGATCATATAAGGTTACATAACTGAGGTTTATTTGTGGCGGGAATATGGGAAACGTGTGTTGTCATCATAAAAACACAAAACCAGTGAAGAAGCAAACCAGTGTCATGGCATGAAACATTTTGCAAGAATCAGTTGCAGAAGCAACTCTGTCAGCTCCTGAATTCTGTCCAAGAGAGTGCTGCATAAAGGTTCTTCCATTTTTTATGGTTTCATGCAATGTAATTTCCCATTGAAGTGGGAACTGAAACATCTTCACTTTATCAAAGGTGATGTTCCCCAATACTTCTATTCCATATATTCTTCTTTGCAATTTCTATTCCATATATTCTTCTGCAATTTTTTTTTCTATTTCAAAATTTCACACTCAAATGGAAACGTCATTGACTTCCATATATCCTTTTCAACTTGCTACGATTTCTTCTTCTCATTTTTCGTTTTCATTTTTATTTTTTCGATAACACAAATGTGGATTTCTGCCATCAAATCTTAATCTGGATGCCTGCATGAAAAAATATAGTTACAAACTCATATCATGGTGCAGTGCAGTTATTAGCTCACTTTATCTTGGAAGAGAGATTGCACATCTTTTGGCGTGCTTGGATGTGTTCTTTGCATGGTGGGATCTACAACTATTGTTTTGCATGCTCCGCATGAAAGAATTATTCACTCTGTTAAGGAAGTGTGGCAGCTTGCGACAGAAACGGGTATGTTTTAACCCTTGATTGCTTCGTTTCAACATATTTTCCACTTTGAATCTTGTCACGAGTCAAAGCAGGAGGATATGTGAGTGGGGTGCATTGTGGTCTTAATGTATTTGAGGCATTCATTTATAGTTAATTAAGCTAACATTGAATTTCCCCTTTCATCAACAGGTTTTATTGTCTACTTTTTTTTCTCAAATGGCTACGTCATTCATTTTCATTTGCACCGGTTACATTTGTTGAACCGTTTCATCTCACTTTCATCATTTTTTTTCTTAATAAAAATGTCCCTCTTCTTCTTCTTGTCATTTTTCATATATATATATATATATATATTTCTCTTCTTGAAAAATATGTTTTGTAGACTGTGTATGTTTATGTCTTTTTTGCATTATGTGAATGAATATACTGATTAGTTGCAAGTGGTTGATAAAAATTAGGGAATTTTTTTTATGAAAAAAAAAATAGGGACTGTTATAGAAGACAGTGATGGCTAAAGCTAATTTGTATTAGATTCATTGAATTAGCAAAAAATTACATAAGGTTCAAGTCAAAGTTGAAGAAACTGTCCAAATTCACTTAGCTAGAATATACTATTTAGAACTTACATGAGAATGCAGTAGTGATTGCAGTTTATAAAATATTTATTGTATTTGCCACATCATGGGCAAACAACAACACTGCAAAGATGAAGCTGCAGAAGCTCGCCGAAAGCGGAAATTACTTATCCATCAAAAAATACAAAGAAATTCAGAGCTAATAATGAAAATCAATTTTTGCCACAACAACACAATGATGGTAATTTTATAGTATCACTCTTACTCATACCTTTTTCCTTTGCAATGTTTGTAACACATATAAAGTTCTGGAATATTAAATCATCTGTGTTAATTGCACAGAGCACAATATGGGGACGCCTTCTATGACACAAAGTATTGCTAGCCAATCAAGAGGAAAAAGAGTTATTAGTGGCACTCCTCTGTCAAACATTTCTTCAAATATTCTTAATGACAGAGACCAAAACCGGGCAGCAACTACTATGATAGGCAGTTCCAGTGCCAATGCTTATACTTTACCATCTAGCAATCTCATACGTACACCAAGAAGAAATTGGGTTCCTCAACTTAATTCATTACATGTCAATCTAATGAGTAAATTTGGTGATATCAATCATATCAAGGATAATGCGAATGTTGAAATCAATGCTAACAATCAAAGAGTTTCAGTTTCTAGTGAGAAAGTAATGTCTACTGGGGAAAGTTGTCCCATGAGAGAAGGTACTGACTTTGATAATCAGTTTCGCTCACATGAGGATTCAGAAATCCAATTTCCAACATTTAGTGATGAAGTTGAAGGTATTATGACTATCAAAACTGTTAATTTATATGAAGCATTCTATTCTGTTTATTTACTTACACATAATTGCATTTTACTGCTAGATGAGCATTCTGCTTCAAACACTTACTATGACTATCAAAATGGAGTTGACAACAATGATGTTCCTCAGGGCAATGGTATTGTTTACATCATTATCAACTGTTTCACATTACCAATTTATCCATGAGTATACTATTAGGATTTAGGTTATTCATATTGCTTTTATAGGATATTATGATATTGGAGATCCTATATATCAATGTCAACATTGTGGTGCCAACATGTGGTATGGAGAAAGAACTATAAAGCGCACAGCCACAAGAAATCCAAAATTTACTCTCTGTTGTGGTGATGGGAAGATCCAACTTCCACTTCTTGGTGATCCACCTGATGTTCTTAAGCATCTCTTATTTGATCATGATTCACCTGAGAGCAACAATTTTCAGAAGCACATACGTTCGTACAACATGATGTTTGCCTTCACTTCACCAGGACATAAACTGGACAGATCACTCATGAATGGTAGAGGACCACCAACTTTTAGAATACAAGGACAATCATGTCACCTTATTGGTAGTCTCTTGCCTATGCCTGGTCAAACACCGAAGTTTGCACAACTTTATATTTATGACACAGAAAATGAGATACAAAACAGGCTTGCAGGATTAAGGTATTTTTTTTAGCCAATTTTATCAATTCCAATGTGAGATTTTATTCATACCACATGGTAGTAATAATTTTGTATCTTATCTTTATCTACAGATCCAAAGACAATCTTAATCCACAGATAGTAGAAAATTTGAAGGTTATGCTTGATGAGAAAAACTCACATGCCAAATCTTTTAGAATGGCTAAGGAAAGGTTTGAATCATCAAATATGTCAGATTTTAGGTTGAGGCTTATTTCTGATAGAACTACTGATGGGAGAACAAACAATTTACCAAGTGTTTCTGAAGTCGCTGCTCTCATACCTGGTGATATAGAAAATGCTTCTATAAGAGACATATTACTTGAGAAACAAAATGGTAGGCTACAGAGAATAGATGAATTGCATGCAAGTTATTTGGCCTACCAGTACCCACTGTTATTTCCTTATGGTGAAGATGGATACAGGCATGATGTGTCACATAGAGATCAAGGTACATCGGAGCAAAACAAGAGAAATAAAGTTACCATAAGAGAATGGTTTTCTTTTAGACTACAAAGCAGAGGAGATGAAGCCCAAACTCTATTGAGGTCACGGAGACTTTTCCAACAATTTATAGTTGATGGTTATACAATGATGGAGTCTGAAAGATTGTTATGGGTCAGAAGAAATAAAAAAAAAACTAAGAGTGGATAAATACAACAGCTTGCACCAGTCTACTAATCAAACTCAAATTCAAGTAGCAAGTAGAGGAAAAAGAATTGTTCTCCCATCATCCTTTGTTGGAGCACGTCGGTATATGGATCAACTATACTATGATGGGATGGCCATTTGTGGTTTTGTTGGATTCCCTGATCTATTTCTGACATTCACCTGTAATCCCAACTGGCCAGAAATTCAAACGTTAGTGAGGCCAATGAATTTGAAGGCACACGATCGTTCTGATATAATATCAAGAGTTTTCAAAATGAAGTTGGATGAACTCCTAACAGACTTGAAGAAAAATGAAATATTTGGAAAACTTCTTGCATGTAAGTTCATTCATTCAAATTTATTGAATTAAATCTTTCATTAGAATATTACTTTCATAATCCATATTTTAATAACACTTATTAGTATTCATATATATTAATATTCCCTTCGTGTCATGCAGATATGTACACAATAGAATTTCAAAAAAGAGGACTACCCCATGCACACATACTTTTGTTTCTGCATCCTTCAAATAAGTATCCAAATCCTGATGATATTGATAAAATCATTTCAGCTGAAATACCAGATCCACACAAGGAAAAAGATTTATATGACTGTGTCATGAATCACATGACACATGGTCCTTGTGGATCAGCTAACAGAAACAACCCTTGCATGAAAGATGGAAAGTGCTCAAAGTTCTATCCTAAAAGGTTTCAACCCTCAACTATTGTTGATCAGGAAGGATATCCTGTATACAGGAGAAGGGATAATGGAAATTTCATTGAAAAAAGTGGTATAATTCTTGACAATCGATATGTGGTTCCATATAATCCCAAGCTTTTGTTGAAGTACAGAGCACATCTAAATGTTGAATGGTGCAATCAATGTACTTCAATCAAGTACTTATTTAAGTACATTAATAAAGCTATGATCGAATCATAGCCGGTATTGGTCCAACAGAAGATGAAAATGGAAATCAGGTTCAAGTTATCGACGAAATAAAACAATATCTAGATTGCAGATACGTCTCCCCATGTGAGGCAATTTGGAGGATTTATTCTTTTCCATTGAATGGAAGGATGCCTGCTGTTGAGAGATTATTCTTCCATCTTCTAGGAGAGCAGTCTGTTATGTTTGGCGATGATGAAGATATTGACTCACTGCTGAATAAGCCGAGTGTGAACGAGTCAATGTTTACGTCGTGGATGGAGTCTAACAAGATATACCCTGAAGGTAGAAATCTTACTTATGCACACTATGTGTCCAAGTTTGTCTATCATGGTAGGCAAAGATGTTGGAAACCGCGGAAACAAGGTTACACCATCAGTAGGCTTAATTGGGTTCCACCAACAACTGGTGAATTGTTTTACCTCAGAATGATGCTCACAGTTGTCAAAGGGCCATGTAGTTATGAGGAAATTAGAAATGTTGGTGGCATTCAATATTCAACTTATAGAGAAGCATGCTTTGCTATGGGTTTTCTTCAAGATGACAGAGAATACATTGCAGCTATTAAAGAAGCTAACAACTGGGGCTCGGGTCATTATTTGAGGAAATTGTTTGTCACAATGCTTATCTCTAATAGCATTAGCGCACTGAACATGTATGGAAAGAAACATGGCAGTGTTTAGTAGATGGGATACTATATCAACAGAGAAAGTTATCAAACATTCAAGGTAAATGGTACTTACTAAACAATTGTGATGTTCACTTTATTCGAAACAAAATCTGATTATACTAAACATGGTCTCCACTTAACTCTCTCTTTGTTTGTTTTTAGACTTGCAACTTACTGATCTGGAATTGCAAAATTTAGCACTCATGGAAATAGAAGAGCAATTGCAAGCAAATAGAAAAAGTTTGAAAGATTATCCAAGTATGCCATACCCAAAAGGAAGTATAACAAGACAGTTGGGTAATAGGCTGATCTATGCCGAGCGTGATTATGACTTAAGTTATCTGAAGGATCAGTTTGAAAATTGTTATTCTTCTCTTACTGGTAATGTGATAATGCATGTTTACTAAATTGTTAATAAGGGTATTGATAACATTTTCATGGTTGTATATTTGCTACATTTTCAAGTCTTACTGATCTTATTCTTTATACAGATGAACAAAGGAGAATTTTTGATAAAATAATGAAAGCTGTCCATGACCAGCATGGTGGTGTTTTCTTCCTATACGGTTATGGAGGAACTGACAAGACTTATATGTGGAAAACATTGGTGGAGAATTTTTGATAAAATAATGAAAGCTGTCCAGAGACATTATGAGTGGTACTAATAATGCAGACTTGCCATTTGGAGGTAAAGTTATTGTCTTTGGTGGAGATTTTAGACAGATTCTCCCCGTCATTCCACAAGGAGGTCGTTCAGACATTATCAATGCTACTATTAATTCTTCATATCTTTGGGATAGTTGTCGTGTGTTAATACTAACAAAAAACATGCGTCTCCAAAACGGAGCAACAAATACAAATGCAGAGGATCTCAGAGAATTTTCAAAGTGGTTGTTGTCTGTAGGTGATGGCAAAATATCAGAACCAAATGATGGTTATGCTGATATCATAATTCCTGATGATTTTCTGATAACTGAATTCAACGATCCCATAGATGCGATAGTGCAAAACACTTATCCTAATTTAGTGCAGAATTATAAGAATGAAGACTTTTTGCAGTCGAGAGCTATCCTGGCATCAACAATTGAAACAGTTGATGAACTTAATGATTATGTTCTTTCTTTGATTCCTGGTGATGAAAGGGATTATCTTAGCTCAGACTCTGTAGATAGCTCTGACATCGTGGCAGACGCGGCACTTGATGCACTTACTCCAGAATTCCTCAACACACTAAGAACATCAGGGCTTCCAAATCATAAGATCAAACTCAAAATTGGCACACCAGTCATGTTAATGAGGAATCTGGATCAAGCAGCGGGATTGTGCAATGGAACGAGATTAGTCATTACGAGATTGGCAAATCATGTTATAGAAGCAAAGATAATATCGGGGAAGAATATTGGTAATTTGGTCTACATTGCTAGGATGTCTTTGTCTCCCTCCCAATCACCATGGCCATTTAAGCTCGTGAGAAGACAATTCCCTTTGATTGTTTCATATGCTATGACCATTAACAAATCACAAGGTCAATCACTGGCACATGTTGGCTTATATCTTCCAAAACCTGTTTTTAGTCATGGGCAATTATATGTGGCATTTTCAAGGGTACAAAGTAAGAATGCGTTGAAGATATTAATACATGACAAAGACAAAAAACCATTGAACACAACTACCAATGTTGTGTTTAAGGAGGCTTTTCAAAACCTCATGTAAGCAACAAATTATAAGTTTCATCTCTAATTTCCAAGGTAGTTGAGAAGACATACATTGGGAAAGCAAGGTGGAAAAGTGGAAGTAAGTTTTTCTCCCTTGCACTCTTTAATACCATGGATAAGTGTATCTAAATTGTGTTTTTTTGGTTTGCAATGGTATTTGTGTATTATTTGTATTTATAATATATCTGGAGTTATTTTGTTATTATTTGTATTTATAATATATGTGGAGTTATTTCATCAGGTAACCACCATTAGAGTAGATATGTGTTTAAAAACACCAATCAAGGGGCTAATTAATAATATAATCTTAATGATTCTTGTGGGGGGTGTGTCTATATGGAAGTTTGTGATTTCAGTTAGCATTTTTACATGTTAGTGATGATGAACATATATTACTCAAAACCTTACACCAAACAAGCAAAGTATTGGAAACATTTCTCTCCTTCTATTTTTCTGCATTGATGCTTCTAGAGAAATAGGTTTTATGTGGAATATATCTAGGAATATATATGTGTTTTTTTTTCTCTCAGCTTTTAAATTGTTTACTATTGCATGTGAATGTCTGCTGTTTTAGAGGTCAGTTATGAGCAATTATAAGCTTATCATTTATTCTTAATTTCTTATGCTTTCAGAAGTCTTTGTACTCATACACTATATGGTTGTTTAAGAGTGTTACCATTTCCAATGTGAATAGGAACAAATTTATTTTATTGTGGTCAAAAGTGTGAATCTTGAGTTGAAGATGGCTACTGTAAGGATCAATATATATAAGAGCAACACAGACATACCATTTAGGTGAGTTCATTGGTAATGCTTCTGCCTTAATGATGGTGCTTGCAGCATGAAAAAGTCTCTTTCTCTCTCAATCTTCTCTCTTTCAAGTTACTGCTACCTTTGTCTTCTTTTTCAAATTTGTTTTCCAATTTTTATTTCCTTCCTCTTTCCATTTTTCTGATATTTGTTTACTATTGCACTGCCTTCTTGGCTGGGAAGGATAGCTTGGTTGTAAATGGGGGAGAACATGTTTGCTTGATCTGTGGATATGAATTGCTAGAGGGGTAGAATATAATAGCAATTTGGTCAAATTATTTCAATCACATCCTATAATGATGTATTTGGCTGCACAAGTTCACATCCTATAATGACATTCTATCTTGAAGTTAATTGTATTGGTTGAATATTAATGAATAATACTTACTATGGGTATACATTTCTAGAGAGAAAGATCTATTTTATTTCTTAGCTTACTTTTCCTATTTTATTAAGAAAACTGGCTTTGAGATCACACTAAAACTGGCATACAAGGTTTGGTATTTCCTATAGTTTTGTTCATGCTCCATTGCTTTATGGTTAGTAACATGATTGCTTACTTTTAACCGTTTTGTTTTAAATTTGCAGGAAGGGGAATTGCTTTTTTGAGAGGAATATGATTGGTAGAGAAAGATAAATGAGTTAATATGCTTGAGAGCAATGATTGTAGAGAAAGATGATTGAGTGCAGTGATTGGGTAAAATAACTCTATTATCAAACTCTATTACCTACTAAAATAACTCTATTTTTTATTTTCTGCTTTGCAAGGTCCAGTAGCTTTAGCTGTGTGGTATTTCTTCTTATTAGTTAGCTCCCTTCCATTTTTAACGTGTACCGTGCAGTTCTTTTTCATATTTTTGAGAGTTGTCTATTGGTCCTTATACCAAGTTCAGCTTTTATTGATTACTATGTGTGCTTTCTGTTAAACCAGAAAACTTATTCACATCTTTGAGAGCATTTGGGGATTTTGAAACTAGCAACATTGAAGGTATGAGATTTTTTTTGCCCTTCTTTGGTCTTCTTTTATGCTTTTACTATGAATCTTTATAATAGTTAAATTGGTTTGTTACCTTTTCAACAAAGCAAAAGACATCCAAATTTACCATATCTAGCTTAAGTTATGAAAGAATGAACAGCAACCATTTAGATGAGGACAATATGCTAAAAGAAGTTCAGCATAGTATGTGATGCATGTAGTCTGTTCGAAAATGTAGTTTTCTATTTCCTTTTTGTCATGCAATGCAAAATCAATAATTGGATGAGATGCAAAATTAACTTCCCTTGAACAAATTTTGCTGCTAGCCATCTAAATTAAGATAGATTCCTAACAACCAGATTCTATTGCAGAATTTTCTGCACAAGTCACAGCCACCAGGTAGTTAAGTCAGCATAAAGTAACTACTAACCTATCAAATTTTAAATGTAGAATCAACATCTATCTAATCAATACATAGTTTCCACTTTAATCTAATCTACTATTGCTACCACTTCAATAGAGCTCACAAGCATTGGTACAATGCACAAGCACAAAATATACACAACACAACCACTTGCACAGAATATCCTCTGTTGTGAAGGAACATGGCCAAAGTGAAAGTGTGAGTAAAAACATATTGATCTTTATTATTAGATAAGTTACAATACATGGTTGAATTCTGAGTTGTGTTTTATTTTTTATTTGCATGTCTAGCAATCTTTATCTGCCACAACAAATTATGATCCTGAACAACACGAACCTGTTACTCCTGCTAAGAGGGTGTTGTCTGACATGCAGTTTGAGGATATCCCTACTCAAGACTTGGTGTCTACTTAATTGTCTTCTACAAAACTTTCCAAACACATCAAAATGGAATGAATGTGAATGACTTAATGATTGACAGACCTGTAGATGACAACTTATATTTTTTGCATGCGATTGACTCTTCATTCCCAACCTTTATTTTGATGTTGCACTACAAATTATGGTTTGTGGTGCAAGTAAGTAAATATTTTTTTGTGACCTTCTGAAGATGTTCCCAACTTAAAACCCATAACTTTAATGTCTCAGATTGACCTCAGTAATGTGTAATGGAACTTTGTTGTTAGTTATTCCCAAGTATTATCAGTCTGCTTCAAGTGGCCAATTACTTCATAGAAGGTGCTGTTATCAAAGGTGACTTAGCCTCTGAATTCTGTCATAAATTCTGTTGGAATATGACTACTTTGGGGATAATATTATTTGGTCTCGAATCAACCCCATCATTTACTCATTTCTAAGTCTAAATTTGGAAACTAAATGCCTACTAATATGGACTGAAACTTTAAGGGGAATTAGGGAAGAGCTGAGCACATCTTCATTCACCATATTTGCAATGAAGAGTGGTAATTAGAAGCATCAAGACCTCACTACTTTATGAGCTAGGAACCAGCCTTGACATTTTTTTTTCCTTCATTTGGCTAGATCTCTTTCCCTCTAATCCAACGTAAATTCCACTTTTTTTTGGATCTTCTAAGAAGGATAATATCATACAATCTGCTCAGATGCATTATACATGAATCTCAAAACTATAACAGAATGGAATAACTAATAGATCAAAAATTACTAAATAATACTCATTGGAAAAAGGAATTTTCATGTAGGAAAAAGTCTATATCAATAATCGTAACTATGAAGTATCAACTTTATAATTTACAAACAAGGCAAAAACGCAACACAACGAGACCCGTGCGAATGCACGGGTAACTGACTAGTGAAAGAATGAAATATTGTATCAAACTATTGGATTACATTGAGGTGACTTGATTACCTAAGATCTTTCTAAGTAAAAGAAGCTTTTTTTGGTAGTGGAGTTAGGCTGCAAGCTCTGTATACTATCTACAGCTCCAATGATCTCTATATGTACACAACAAACATTGATTACTCAAAGCAGGAAACTCAATTATCATGGTTGAATTGAACATCATAGGAGGAAAATTACCTACGCACAGATCTGGACGAAACTTCCCAGCAAGTATATCAGAAAAATTCATAAACTGGTATTGAAATGGTGGGATGTCATCAAATTCTTTCTGTTTCAGTGTAGTACCAACTGTGAAATACATTCGAAATGGATGATCACACACTTTAAATTGAAGGTCATTGCGGAGTAATCTAAAATTGTGCATCACATAAGTACTGTACTCAATCAGCTTTTCATTCCAATCCAAAAATACTTCCCCTTTAAGGGTGGCTTGTATCTTATCTCCCTAAATATCAACAAAAATATTTGATTATAAACTCATTTTAGATATGGTATATAATAATCTATTGCATTAGAGTAATAATATACCTTTGAATCCATTAAAATCATTTCAAGATGCCCTCCCTTTGGTGTTTTCTGTATACACCACAGATCTACAATTCTAGCACTGATCTTCCACAAAAACTTTGTGTCATTTAGATCTTTAATACAATCAAATGGGTGTGCCATGATGAAACCTGTCAAAAGAACTTGCATTAATAGAACTGTAACCTATTTTGAAAACAAATACTGCAATGTATTATTGGACCAACACTCTTATAAATGAAGACCAGCACATTGATGACATATAAAAGAGAAAGATGTAAAAAATATCCAAATACACACAATAGATCACAACTAATAAGAAAGATGAAGAAACATCAGAAAACTATAGTTAGAGAAAGATGAAGAAACATCAGAAAATAAGAAAAAGGGTGGTTGGTGCAATTTAGTAGTGACAGAATGTCCTTTTATTGCAAAACACAAAAGCTTCTACAACCTATTGAATCAGAATCTGCACAGAGAAGAGTAGTTCCTCACCTTGATTAATATAACCACAAACACATTCGCAATATCTGAACTTCTATAACTGATATTCACAATATCCAAGCCTGTGCAACTGAAGCCATGTTGAATATCGATTAAAACGATAAATAACAAAAAGCTATAAAGTTTCAAATCTTAGTTGTGAAAGAATTTCATTAAAGCATTCTACTAAGTTTCAAATCTATTGAGAAAGCTATAAAAGACAGAAGTTAACAAAACAAATCATATACTCCCAAGTAAAAAAGTATGGCTAAGCAGCACAATAATAAGGTGCAAACAAAAAGGCAATTGAAATGGAATGGAATGATTAAGAGAAAACATTGAACACTAAATACTCATAACCTTAGTGCCATAAAGATACCCTTAGTGCCATAAAGATATGGGTAAAAATAAGATAAAGCAAAGCAATATTCATGGGGAGTAATGTGGTGTTCCAATCAAAGGTATATTACCTTATGTTTCCTCTGATCACAGCTTCCCTGTAACCATTAAACAAACAAACAAATAAAATAAAAAACTACAGAGAAACACTCACTTTCTTCCTGCAATTTCCCCCAAAACAAAATCATCTTAATGTGGTGTTCCAATCGAAGGTATATTACCTTATGCTGAGGCGGAGGGAAGGGGGGACACCTGGGTGCCGTGGTCCCCCCGATGGTTCTTAACTGCTTTTATACACTACTATGTAAAAAGTTTGTGGTCCCCCTGTCCCTCCATAGTCCTTTCACAGTTGACTTGTCAACATTAGTGTTGAAATAAGATTCAATAAAACTTTGAACCTAACCCAGAATCTTGTAACACAAGAAACCGAAATTAATGAAGAAGATGGTGGAATTATGCAGAAACAGATTTGCAAGAAAAGTAAAAGGAACAAACACACCAATTTGATGACGGAGTTCGACTTATCCTCTCGTGCCTACGTCTCCGGGACTCCACTATCGCTTCGTCCAATTTATTCAAGAATCAAGTTTATGGAGTTTACAATGAGTAATTGAGCCTCCCCTTGTTTCTCTCACACAAGTGTTTCACTACCCAAATCCCCTTACACCCAAGAGCCTAATTGCAAGCTTGAAACCTTGCCACACCTCTCAGCCTCACAGATACAGAATATGAAACTTCACTCGTGACTCTCCCTCACACACATCACAACTATATAACTGATGCAAGAGGGAAAATAACTAAAAAACCAGAATGTAACTAACTCTATCTAACAAAACAGTAGCCAACATCAACTAACTAACCGTTGGTACCCTAACAAACATAATCTCCAAATCAGTAACTAACTTATATGCCATGTAGACTAACAATCTCCACCTTGGCATGAAGGTTATGCTTAGCTGCAGAATGCACAAAACACGTCCTGAGCTAAGCTACCCGATTTGAGATTAACTTGCTCCAATCTTCAATAACTGAAGGCAGTGGTTGAACTTACTCAAAGGCACTACTTTAGTCATGAAGTCAGCAGCATTATCCGCAGTATCCACCTTCTGCACTTGAACTTTTCCTTCAGCAATCACATTCCTTATCCAATAGAGCCTAGTATCTATGTGCTTTGTTCTTTCATGGTATGCAGGATTTTTGCATAGATGTATGGCACTCTGATTGTCACAAAGCACAGAAATGCTATCTTGATTAATACCAAGTTCACTGATCAGCCCCTTCAACCAAATAGCTTCTTTGATCGCATCACATTCCCAATGTACTCAAATTTCGCTGGTTGATAATGCAACTATGTGTTGTAATGAGGCCTTCCAACTAACAATGTTCCCAAATAGAGTAAAAGCATAGCCTGTTAATGACCTCCTTTTATCCCTATCCCCTGCAAAGTCAGTATCAACATACCCCAATGCTCCACCTGCATCCTGATCTTCTCCTCATCAGATCTCGCATCAACAGAAAATGACCCTCTCAAATACCTCAGTATATACTTGACTGCAAGCCAATGTTGAGAGCATGGATTGCCCATGAACCTGCTGACAAGGCTCACTGAATATGCAAGATCAGGCCTAGTGCATACCATTGCATACATTAGGCTTCCCACAGCATTTGCATACGGGACCTGCATCATATCCTTCTGCTCTTTCTCAGTTTGTGGACTGTCATTAGTGGACAGTTTAAAGTGAGATGCAATCGGGACATTCACAGCCTTAGCCTCTTTCATGTTGAATTTGTGCAAAACTCTCTTGATATAATTCTGTTGAGTAACAATCATATCCCCTGTACTTTTCTGCCTTGTGATTTCCATACCCAGAATTTTCTTTGCTTCCCCCAAATCCTTCATGTCAAATTCAGATTTAAGCAGCCCCTTGAGTCTATCAATTTCCCTCTTGCTCTTACTAGCAATTAACATGTCATCAACGTATAGAAGAAGGTATATAAAATCACTGTTGTCCAGTTTTTTATAATACACACAATTGTCATGTTTGCTTCTTCTATACTCAATACTCAAGATGAAGCTATCAAACCTTTTATACCATTGTCTTGGTGATTGCTTCAAACCATACAATGACCTTTGAAGTAAGCATACTTGATCTTCCTCGCCCTTGACCTCAAATCCGTTAGGTTGCCTCATGTAGATTTTCTCTTCAAGTTCACCATGTAGGAAAGCAGTTTTTACATCTAGCTGCTCCAAAAACATGTCAAACTGAACCACCATGGCCAACAAAATCCTTATTGAGCAATGCTTAACCACTGGAGAAAAGATCTCATTGAAGTCTACCCCTTCTCTTTGAGTGAATCCTTTAGCAACCAACCTAGCTTTGTATCTAGGAGGATCACTTTCAGAATTTCCTTCTTTTCTCTTGTAAATCCACTTGCAGCCCACTAACTTGACTTTAGAAGGTTTGTTGACTAGCTTCCAGGTATGATTCTTGTGGAGATACTCCATTTCCTCTTCCATAGCAAGTTGCCACTCCTTGTATTCCTTACAATTGATAGCTTCCCTGTAATTCCCTGGTTCTTCATTAGCAAAACTGATTGCAGCATTTAAAGCATATGTTGTTATGCTGTCATGTCCAAATCGGTTTGGAGGTTTGATCACCCTTCTTTCCCTGTCCCTGCAGAGCAAATACTCTTGATATGAACCCTCTTCTGACCCTTCTTCCACCTGTTCTTGCTGTGCCTGAGATTCTGTGACTTCATCACTGTTTCTGCTCCCATCAAGCTCCACCACAAGATGATGTCCCTGTCTTCCTGCAGAATTGCCAATTACTTCACTGATTGGTTGATTCCCAAGTAGCTCAGATTCATGAAATCTCACATCCCCGCTGATTATGCATTTCTTCTTCTCTATAGACCACACTCTATAGCCCTTGACTCCTTCAGGATACCCTACAAACAGCCCCTTCTTGGCCCTTGGCTCTAATTTCCCTTCATTAACATGATAGTAGACTGTACACCCGAATATTCTCAAGTTACCATAATCTGCAAGCTTGCCATTCCATGTTTCTAGAGGAGTTTTATTACCAAGAGCAATGGAAGGACTTCTGTTAATCAAATAGCAAGCTGTATGGATAGCCTCTCCCCAAAAGTGATTGGAGAGATTTGCATTTGACAACAAACATCTCACCCTCTCAAGTAAGGTTCGATTCATCCTCTCAGCAAGTCCATTTTGCTGAGGGGTTCTATTGACAGTGTAATTCCTATAAATGCCATTTTCTTTACAGAAATTATTGAACGTATCATTACAATACTCCAATCCATTATCAGTTCTAAGTGTTTTAATTTTCAGATCACACTGGTTTTCAACTTTAGTTTTCCAATCCACAAAAGTCTTGAAAGCCTCATCTTTAGTTTTTAATAGGTATATCCAAACCTTCCTACTGAAATCATCAATGAAAGTTATAAAATACCTATTACCTCCATGAGTTGGTGTCCTTGCCGGTCCCTATAGGTCTGAATGAATGTAGCAAAGTTTCTCCTTGGTTTTGTGAATTCCTAGAGAGAATTTGACCCTGGTTTGCTTCCCATAAACACAATAGGAGCCCTTGTTTCTCTAATTCTTTCAGCCCTCTTTCACTAATGTGACCCAGCCTTCGATGCCACAATTCACCCTTGCTATTATTGTCAGTTGCAGCAGCATTAGCTTCACCAGTAACTGTGCTTCCTTTCAAAACATACAAGCAATGCTTGGCCCTTTGTCCCTTCATCACCACCCTAGATCCTTTAAGAATCTTCAATACAGATTTTTCAGCTTTGAAACTGAAGCCTGCATCTTCAAGAGTTCCTAAGGAAATGAGACTTCTTTTAAGATCCGGAACATGCCTCACTTTGGTTAGAATTTTTTCTGAACCATCAGTGAGTTTAAGTTTGATGGATCCGATGCCAATAACTTTGCAAGTGGCATTATTTCCCATAAAGACTTGACCACCTTCAATTGCCTTGTATTCATAGAACCACTCCCTTCTTGGACACATGTGATAGGAGCAGCCCGAATCCATGACCCAGTCAGATTCTTCATGGCAGTTTGCAGCAACCAGTAACTCTGCACTGTCATAACCATCCGAGGAAATTGAAGCATCACCATTATCTTCATCATGATTATTCTTCTTGAATTTCTTCTCAGGACAGTTCTTTTTGAAGTGTCCCTCTTTATGGCAAATGAAACATTTGAATTTGCCACCCTTTGATTTGGATCTTGATCGGTTCTTACCTTTGCCCTCTCTCTTTTCACCTCTGCCTCTGATCATGAGACTTTCTCCACCAGTTTCTGAGTCCTTCTTCTCAGCCCTTCTAGTCAATTCCTTTGCCATCAATGCAGCCTGAACATCTTCCAAGGAAATGGAATCCATCCCATAGATGAGAGTATCAGCCAGCATATCATAGGAAGTTGACAGAGACCGAATTAACAAAAGGGTCTGGTCTTCATCTTCCAACTTCACATCAATGTTCTCAAGGTTAAGAATTAACCTATTGAACTCATCAATGTGATCTTCAATGGATGTTCCCGATTGCATCTTCAGAGTATAGAGTCTTTGCTTGAGATAAAGGCGATTAGCAAGAGTCTTTGTCATATAAAGATTCTCAAGCTTAAGCCATATTGCAGCAGTGGTTTTTTCTTTACTGACTTCCCTGAGAACCTTATCACCCAAACACAGAATCAGTGCACTATGCGCCTTGTTCATGAGTTCCTTCTTCTCCTTATCAGTGCCTGTAAGTTTCTTTTCCCCTTCCAAAGCATCCTTTAACCCTTGTTGAACTAGAAGTGCCCTCATCTTCATTCTCCAAATAGCAAAGTCATTCTTCCCATTGAATTTCTCAATGTCGAACTTTGCCATGGCCATTAATCTTCCTTCTTACCCGAAAGCTACTGATACTAGTTGTTGAAACAAGATTCAATAAAACTTTGAACCTAGTTGTTGTTAGAAACCGATCACTATTCACAAAACAACAACTTACTATTGTATCGAGAGAGATGTAATTTTCTGTCTGATGTTGTACATATTTGTTTCTAATGTCTTCTAGGTTCATTAATCACTAGCCGAGAAAACCCGTGCTGGTCACGGGTGGCAAAGTAAAACGGATCTTACAGTGCAATTAAGCTTCTTATATGAAAGATTCAACAACTTGCAGAGGATATAATTTCTTAAACGTAACCAACAGTGTAGTTAATCTTTCACAATATATAGTTTATGAGTTAGGAGGAAGTGTAGAAACACTGGATTGGGGCTCTGATCTAAAGCTTTGAAGTATGCTCTATCATGGAGCACCTTGCTTGAATGCTCAAGCTTAGAAGCTCAAGATGTGGCCTATTTTAGGGTTGACCTATTGACTACCTGTAAAACCGACAGATTGTGATCGTCCCGCAACGAATGAAGAATGGATGATAGACGAGCCTCAAATGGTGTAAACAGGCATGGAGTTTGTTATTACTATTGGGCTCTACTAGCGTTTTGTAGCTTAGATTGTTAAGATGGTATGTTGGTTTGTAGTCTTGGTCATTGCTGCACTGTGTCCTGTTTTGTTTTGGGTGATTTGTATGAGATAGAACATATGCTGTTAGTTGAGCTAGAATTTTTAGCCTGGTAGGATGTTGATGCTATTATGCATTTGGTGTATTGTTTTGGGGTCTTACCCTTTATCAATGGAAGCTCTACACTTTTGACCCAAAAAAAAAACATCTACATCCATTGTGAAAAAAGATTAATATTTTTTGACGCAAAAATAATAAATAGGCTTATGTGCGATTTTGATTCCTAAGTTTTCTTCGAGTGATTTTAGTTCTCCTATTTTAAAAATTAAGCAAAGATAGTCTTATCGTTAATTTTCTTTCATCTAAACCTCTTAAAGTTTCATTTTTTTTTATTAAAATATTTAGAGTTCGATGATGGAATTGAGATATAAGATATTTTTAAAAGTTAAAATTAAAAATTAAGAGTTTTCTAGTATGTGGGATTACGATTTCAAGAGAAGAAAATTTGAAATTTTTATTTATTGAGTTTAATTTGATCTTTTAATTGGCGAGTTTTAAGTAAAATAGTGTTTAAACTAATTTAATCAACTCAATTTGACAATTTGTAAATTTTTTATCAGATAATGATAATTTGAGAGTTTTAAATAAAGACAAAAAGATGGAACGACTTTAATCGTAAAAATTGAAAATTTGAGGGACAAAAATCCCTCCAAAAAAAATAGAAAGACCAAAATCGTACATAGCCTAAACTACAAGCATTAAGAATGTAACTAAGCCTAATAAATAAGTGTGATTTTGTTTCGTTAAAAATATGAAATCATCATTTACCATGCCGAAATCAAGATGTCGTAGTATTAATTAAAAAAATAAAGAGAACCCCTTTCTCGGGGAGTGTCGATGTTCACGAGTCAGTTTTGAACAAACTCGTTTACCTAAACCAATAAAAAAATTTCGGTTTGGGTCAGGTCGTGTTTCTGCATTGAAGAGCGAGTTGGTTCAGGTGGTGTCGACGGGTCATGTAATAGAAAAAAAAAATTAAGAATTCTAAAATACAGTAGTTTTTTAATAACATTCCAACACTTTATATAGCCAAAAAATTCAAAAAACTTATTCAGATGCTAAACTTAAATCTAATAAGCTAATAATATGTGAATAATTTTTTAAAAAAAATAAGTAGTTAAATGTACAGGTTCGATAATGGTTCAAGGATTTAAAATCTAAAACCCGTTATCTAAACCAAATCACCTCAAATTTGGACGGGTCGGGCGAGGTCAAACCCAAACAAATAAATTACTTAGACCAAATGAGGGATTGAGTTTCAGGATTGGGCGGGTTTACACAACTGCTGAACATTCCTAGGGAGGGATGTTTGAGGTTCAAGGTTCACAATTCCTGTGAATCCACCAATGATATAGAATTCCCAATTTTCGGCACTACCTTTGATTCATTGATTGACTAATAATGCAATTTAGCTTATCCGTCCCTTGAAGGAAGCTGGTGACTGCTTTTCCACTAAATTAATATTGATTGCACGTAACGTGTGCATTATCGAACCTTTCCCCCCAAGGATAAGATTTTCATTTCATTTTCTTTTCTTTTTTCTTCCCTCTTGATTATCTTGCGCTTCTATGTGGATTTGATTCTTTAAAATGAGTTTTCATTTTAGATGGTAAAGGGAAAAATATTAGGGGTGGTAAAACCATCCATTTATCCATCATCCATTCAATCTATTCATAAAAACATCGATCTAATCCATCAATTACAAACAAAAAAAACTAAATGGATTGAATCCAATCTATTCATTTAATTTAATGGATGGTTAGTCATCCATCAACTATTTTTCTAAATCCATTGGATTACACTAGGCGTGGCAAATAGATGGATTGGATAATTTTTTGAATTGATCATAAAAAATATTTTAATTACTAAAAATATTTTTAATCATAAAATAATATTTTAATTTAAAATATTTTACCATCTCTCCCCTCTCTCTCTCCTCTCTCTCTTCTCCTTTCTCTCTCTCTCCCCCTTTCTCTTCCTCCCCTCTCTCTTTCTCCCCCTCTCTCCCCTCTCTCCTCTCTCCCCTCTGTGAAGACTCAGGGGCAGGACGTTGAATGCTAATTCGTCTCTACTCTCTTTTTCTTTCGAATTCATCCCTCGTTTCAATGCTCAATTGAATGAATGAAATGGTTGCTCATGTTCTCGTATCACTACTAGAATTCAGCTGATTAGCGTAGGCCAAAGGCCGACACTAATCGTGAAAAGCCTACGCTAAATCACGATTAGCGTCGGCGTCGAGTCCTACAGGAAACCACCTGAAGCTAATATTTTGCGTCCACGTTTTAGAAGCCGACACTTAGTGGAGGCTAAAAAAGGTCGACGCTAATGTTAGTGTCCGCTTAGCCTATGCTAAGTAACCCACACAAATAATTAGCGTCCACTTATCCGACGCTGTGCTGTGACATCCTTTAATATGTTAGTGTCTGCTATGGTCGATGCTAAATAACGTCTATGACAGCCGACGCTAATTAGTGGCATCCATTTGTGCAGTAACCAAATTTAGTGTCGACTCGGCCGACGCTAATTTGTGCAGGATTAATAGTTTATTTTTGTTTTTGGTTGCTGCCAATTTCAAACTACAATTCAACCTGTAATTCAAACCCATCAAACCAGCAACCCAATATCAAACAATCAAATCAAAGCCAGCAACCCAATATGAACAAAAAATATTTGCAAAATGCATTGTAACAAAGTTAAATATATACTAGCTCAAGTATGGAGATCTATACAAAATGTAGTCCAAAATAGGATGGAAAACCATAATTCTGAGAACCATACAAAATGTAGTCCAACATAGGATAAAAAAATTGAAACTAACTCAAGTACTAAAAATCATAAACAAAGTGCCAATATCAATCATCGCCGTCTAGCGACTGATCATCCAAATCGTCATCGTAGTGAGGATGTGGAGTTAGGCGACTCGTACTGCAGGATGCACCAGCTGACTGTCGCTCCAGAGCCTGCATGCGCTCATCAAACTGCATGACGGTAGTCTGCATAGTTTCACTTGCTCCTGAACCTCTTTAGCAGCCTCCTCGACACGAAGAGCCCTCTCCTCGGCTCTAAGCGCGACCTCCTCTACTCTAAGTCTAGCTGCCCTCTCTGCTTCCACAGACCAACCACTCATGGGAGCAAGTGTCTGCCCCCCGGAGTAAGTGACGTTGCCCCACGTCGGATGTTGGCGGATAAGTCTGCGGTGCCGTAAACCAGATCTCGAGAACGACCCCCGGCACACTCCTGCCACAACTGAAGTTTCGTCGCCTCATCCACCTCCTACTCCCCATTGTCACAGGTCTCACCAATCTGTGTCTGTGTCTCGCTCAGACGTCGTTGATAAAGATCCTGGTCAATAGGAAAATCACATATTAAGGTACCGGCTTAGTTTGAAGACAAAAAGTATTGACAAAAAATGGATACAACGAATAACTTACAAATGTAGACTGAGGCCTATTGTCAACCCACGTGCCAGTCTTCCTTTTGTGGGTTTCTATGAAGAGCTTATCAGGATACAAATCCCGTCCCAGATTTCTGGTCTGCAAATAAATTGAACAAGTGCTTAAAGACATATACGACCTATTATAATGAACCAGACAATAAGAGTGGAGTTAATACTAACGATCTCAAGTGCCACGTCAAGATAAGCCTTGCGGCCTGAGGTGTGGACCGCTCCGCCTCTAGTCGAAGCTCTATTGGTCTTGTTTTGGATGGAGAGCTTCTTGAAGGTTACACCTTTCCAATGGGCAACAAGACCAACATAAGCCTCCTCACCTATCCAACCGGGTCGGGTCCCCTTCTTCCTCCTCACCTTCGTGAGCATATCCGAAAGACGCTTTGCGCCTTTCTGGTTAAACAAGTGACGGATATGATCTACAGAATTAGGGGGAAATGACATTTTCTTCTACAAATTTTTTATAATAAAAGTATTCATTCATTGTATTTACGGATATAAATTAGAAATTAAGTGACTGCTAACGCACAATATATTATACTTACTTGAAATAACTGCCACCAATGGTCCTTCACCTCACCAGGGGTCTCACTCCAGCAACTGTAAGGACCCCAAAACTGTGTTTGTATGGCATTCTTAATAGCATCAACAACCTCCTAGCTAGGATATAACCTACAAAATATCAAAGTACAATGACAAACATCAAATCAAGTGCGTAAAGAAAAACCACCACATAATAAGTATTAAAATAAGTATTAATTGTAACTTACCTTCGACCGTTAGGACGTATGATGATTTTTCCATCAGCGTCTCTCTCTGGCACATAAGGAAGAGGCTCACCCTCCCTTTCCCCGTCCTCCTGGTGGTGGTCACCGTCCACTTCCTCCCCCTATTGGAAGTCTCCGTGCACCACCTCCTCATCCTCCTCCTCCTCCTCGTGGTGGTGGTGGTCTCCGTGCACCTCCTCCTTTGCCCTAGCCTCGTGTGTGGTGCGGTGTGAAGATGCACCTATGTGTTGAAGGCCTCTCCCAGGAGTAAGAATAAAAGTGAAGGCCTCAGGAGTAGAGCCCAGTACGGGTGATGGTGTCAGCTGCGAATGTGGTGATGGAGGCCCGGAAGTTGGGGGGAACTTGCCTCTCAAACAAAAGGTCTTTTTTTTTACTTACGAAATTAAAAAGGGGGGAGCTAAATAACTAAAAATTAGAAACTTTAGCGTCGGTCATCCTATGCAAATTTCTTTGATACGATACTAGCCGACGTAAATGTTTTAAAATAAATTAAAAATAAAACATGATAATTTACTCAAGCCGACGCTAAGCTGACGCTATTAGCGTCGGCGTCGGGGCCTACGCTAATTTTTGGCCGCTAAAACCAAGAATTCTAGTAGTGGTAAATGTCATTTCAAGTTCTCAAGCTAAGATTTTATTTTGATATTATTAAGCTAAGAGAGAGGAGTAGGGGAGAGAGAGAGGGGGGGAGGGAGGAGGGAGGGGAGGGAGAGAGAGGAGGGAGACAGGAGAGACAGAGAGTAAAATATTTGTAATTAAAATATTTTTTTATGATTAATTTTTTTTATTTAAAATTTTTTTACAATTAAAAATATATCTTATGATTAAAAATAATTTTTATGGATGGATTGCATATCCATCCATAAAAAATTGCTAATGGATGGATTTGATGATTTTTTAAATGGATGATGGATGGATTGGATTTTCTCAATGAACTTTTAGTGGATAATAAATAGATAAATGAATTGTTTTCAATCCATCCACTAGGATCCATTCAAAAAATTATCTAATCCATCTATTTTGTCACCCCTAAAAAATATCAATGGTTAATAAGAAAATCACGCTTGCATATTTTAACATACTCCATTTATTATTTGTCATGTATATATTGTAATACTAGCCATCGATTTTCTCTTAAAAAATAGCTGAGATTTTTTTTAAATGGACTGTGCACGTACTTTAGAATAATTACATCTAAACTATATATGCATTGAGCTAGCTGGTGAGCTCACAATGGTTCACAAGTTACGTGCATTTTACTCAGTGCTGGTTTAGTGGAAAGCACCAACGAAATTGAATCGTCACGAAATTATGGTCTCTATACATGGATGATGGATTCAATAATAAGGGCAAAGGACTACCAACAGAAGGTCATCTGCTGCTTTCTTTTCCTCTAATGCGTAGTGATTTGGAATGGCAGTTTGTTTTGCTTTTATTGTTTGTTGGCGGACTCTACTTTTATAACTATTATTGTGTCGCTTTGGTGCGTCTTAAGAGCATTTTATTAGGAAGACTCAACTCAACGTCTTTTCTTTCACGTTATTGACTTTTGTGGTATTCGTTTGGTTTAGTAAAGATGGATAAGGGGAAAGTGGAGCGTTGTGGGTTCCAACTCGTGTTCCTATTATTCACACAATACTTACATGTTTTATCACTTGGTTGTGTCTCTCTAGACTTTTGTGGTATTCTAATTTTCTATTATACCGTCTTCCAACACTTCGTTAATTTTTACTTTGTCTACGCAAATGTCCCCTTTATTTTATTTTATTCAATTGGTTTCTGCTCATTTACAGGTTGTTTGGTTCATGAGAGAAAGATAAAAAAAAGAAAATAAAAAAAAGAGAAAAAAGAGTATAAAATAATATGATTGTTTTATGGTTTGGTTTGAGAGAAAATAGAAAAAAAGAGTGAGAGAAAATGATGAAACATATTTATAAAATGACATGAATATCCGAGTAAAAATGAGATATGATAAAGAGAATAAAAAAAGAGAAAATAAATATTTTATTAAAAGACAAGATAAATTAAAAACATTTATTTTATCTATTAAAATAAAATAAAATAAAATATGTGAGCAACACTTAACAAGAAAAAATTGAAAATGATCTAACAATTACTATTGGTATTAATTCTAATTAGGGGTGGTAAAATAGATGGATTTTCTTATGGATCTTAATGGATGGGTTAGAAAAATCTATTTGTCCATTTACCATCCACTAAAATTACATCAAGAAAATCTAATCCATCCATCATCCATTTAAAAAAAAAATCATTCAATCCATCTATTAACAAATTTTGTATGGATGGATATCCAATCCATCCACAAAAAATATTTTTTAATCACAAAAAATTATTTTTCATCATAAAATATATTTTAATTACAAAAAAAATTAATCACAAAAAAATATTTTACTCCCTCTCTCTCCCCATATCTCTCTCCCTCCCCTCGCCCTCTCTCTCCCCTTTCTTCTCTCTCCCCCCCCTCTCCCCTCTCTCGCCACCCTCTCTCATCTCTTTCTCCTAGGATTGTTTCACGGTTAATTGTCACAATTGATGAGGAGTACGAAGCTGCAGATTTTACGGAAGTTTCTCGATGTTAATGTTATAGCAGCGAGCCAACATTGTGTTGTTTTGCGCTCCCACGCCTCAGCGGTAGTATATAATTATATTTAAGACCCAACCTAACCTTCTCCTCAAGAAAATTTATCGACAACCTCTCTCTGTTGTGCCATGTGTGATGAGTGTGGTTTTTATTCTTTGTTTGATTTTTTTTAGTTATTGCAATGACCGCCTCTTGCTGTTTGCGTTGGAATTTTTCTCTCTTTCTAGAATTTGGGGTACTTTTCCTCCGCAACAATTGTTTGGGGGAACCCGACCTACATTCTTAGCGTATTCTTTTTTTTTTGGTAAGCATTCAAGAATTGGGTTTGATTTGATTCTTTTATTAAATAAATGGGGAGGGATCAAGTTACTCAAGGAGTAACTCTTATTTGAGTTACTCCGATTAATATCTCTCTACTGACATCGAATTTCATCAATCGAATCGTCAAATTAAAAGTTCTTATTGAGTAGATCAACTCCATAAAACATCATAACATTTTAAAAATATTTGATACTTCATCAGATCACTTCAATTCAACGTACATTATATGTTTTAATTTACAAGAAAATGTTGACCATATGATTACATAGCTACAACTGTCTAATTTATCTAAAATTTTGTATGCATTATCATTAACATAATATGACGATATTTAATGGTTTGATTGATGAAATTTGATATCTATAGAGAGATATTAACCGGAGTAACTCAGACAAGAGTTATTCCTAGAGTAACTTGATCCCTTCCCTAAATGAATAAATAAAATTGAATATAATGCTTGCATCCTTTAGTCACAAGCGAGCCTAAAATTGCAAGATGCAGTTCAATGAATGTTACTTTTGGAGGGGGAGAGAGAGAGGGGGGAGAGAGAGGAGAGAGAGATGAGAGGGAGGAGAGAGAGGAGTAACGGGAAAGAGAGGGGAGAGGGGGGGAGAGAGAGGGGAGAGGGGAGGGAGAAAGGGGAGAGAGAGAGAGAGATGAGAGACAGTAAAATATTTTTTTGTAATTAAAATATTTTTTATAATTAAAAATATATTTTATGATCAATTTAAAAAATTATCCATTTGTCACCTTAATGTAATCCAATAGATTTAGAAAATTAGTGGATGGGTGACTAACCATCCATTAAATTAAATGGATGGATTGGATCAAATCTATTTAATTTTTTTGTTTGTAATGGATGGATTGAATGAATTTCTTTATGGATGGATTGGATGGATGATGGATAAATGGATCATTTTGCCACCCTTAATTCTAATTAACTAATAAATAATTTCTTTTATAAGTTAAAATCAACTTTCGCAACTCAAATTTTTTTAAGCTTCATATTTAACTACTCTATATAAGAACATATAAACTTGCAATGGTTTTTTTATAAGTTAGAAACCAAAAATATTTATTTCAATTGAAAAGCTTTTATAAACTAGAAGAAAGCTTTCGTGCTATTAATCATTGTGCATATAAATTTTAGACTTAAATATGTTTTCAGTAGTTGAAATATGATGTACCTAAATCCTAAATTTTAAAATCAGAACAAAATAATCTATAAACAATTTAAGGTCACTTGAACTAAGGCCTATGGCCATTCACTGAGAAAAGATTGTGAATTTATAATATACTGATTGTATGCTTTGTTTTTGCTTTTGAAAAACTTAGATCACGCACACCCCTTGCAAAATTGGAGAGAACCACCAACACTAACGAGAATTTACGATAAAATTTACGTATAGCTTACAAATATAAAAATTCAAGATTTGAACTCAAGTCACAATTAGTGGATGAAAATATACTTTCTCACTTTTTTGTCACATTCTTTGTCTCCCACTAATGACAATTTGTCACATAATAAAATAAAATTATAAACTTTTGATTGGTGAGAGACAGAGAGACACTATTTTTTGGGATAACAGATATTTATTCACAATTAGTACAAGCAGAAGGCTCAACCATAGTGTGATATTCGAAGGTTGATATGTATACATAGATTGCCACATATATTTTAATTGTTTGCACCGGTGCAGTGGTTCTCTATCTTTTTGTAAGTGTCAGAACCTGAGATCGAATCCAGTATTAGTATTTTTTGGCTTTTTACATATCTATTTTAAATCTGTGCGCAAAAATTACTACAAAAATAAGATCCAAGTAAGATTCAAATTACGTGCTTGTATGTAAGACAAACAGACGAAGCCATTATGCCATCATCACTTATTTTAACTATGATTAAATATTAATAAATATATTCCTTATCAATTTGGCCGCTTAAAAAAATTCAGTCTAGCTTTGCCACTACTGGGCTATTGACAGACATGTTACATGGGGAGACGAATACTGTTTTTCAAAATAGAACATCTCATGATCTTGCTGAAGAGGCAAGTTGTGTAGATAAGGATAATGCATTCAAGTTCTCATTTATCTAGATTCTTTCATAGTTTTTAAAGATAACACGGTGAATATTCCAGAAAGTGATTAGATTTATATAAGGAGAAACAAAAGCATCTTTTTTTTTTTTTTTTACGGATCTATTATCTTATAATAATCATCACCTGATATGATTGATTATAGTATGTATTATATGCATGTGACATGCACACATTCCTGTCTATGGATAGCCCACAGATTAGAGGGTAATTAATGTTTATTTGCTCAATTCACCCAAGCATATGTTTCAATTTTTTTTTCCACTTAGAAAATACGTAATATAATCTCCCTTATTATTCGAATATAATTTGTTAAGGGTAACAATCTAATTATTCTAGAAGTTTAAACTTTTAACTTAAAATGCTCACTAGGATTAAATATGTCATGTTTGTTAAGGGTAACCAGGGGCACAGTTTTAAGCGAAAATATATAGATGATTTTCTATCGACTCTTCCAATACTTTTTTAGACATTTTTTGAACACAATAATTTTGTATACTTGAAACATACAGATTAATCTTTCTTGTGTTGAAATTTCACTTCTATTTAAATAACTTAACCATAAAGACTTTAATATTTAAAATAATCTAATTATTTCAAAAATTAAAACTGTTTTAAAGAAATACATAAATAATTTTATCATTTTTTTACAATGTTGTTATCATTTTATATGTCACGACACAAGCAATATGATCAGAGAAGTATTGGAATTAATTCCTTATTAGTAACAACAACAAGAACAAGCATGTTTAAATCTCATAGAAGAAATACTTTAGGCGGAAGCTATAAAGACATACAAACATGCTCAACAAGAACAACATGTTCTCTGCCCTCAGGATCTATGACATTTTGGATTATCAAGAATTAGAAGAATACCTGGATCCATAGCAATCAATCACCTGAAGCGGAATACCAAAGGAATGATCACGAACAAACTACGAGCAACTGGATCCATGACAACAAATAACGAACACGTTAGCGGTGGCTTTATGGTTCTTCCTCAACCAAATCTTCTTGAGCTCTCTCACGAGACTTTAGGTTCTCTTTAGATAGGGAGAAGAAAATGGATGATGGCGATTCGGTGTATTGAGAACCATAGCTTTCTTTATAGTGTGTTAAACCTAACAGGGTACCCATTATCCCCATATCGGGCCACACTAACATCTACTCATATAAGGCCCATATTAAATAAATTAGGAGTCTAATGAGCTTACTCTATTTTAACTTTATTTGATCACATAAAATATAGCTCATTTACGATAAATAGCTAATATAATTATTAATGATATTAGCCCATATTAAATATTAGAATATAAAATTACAACAATCTCCCACTTGGGCTGCATATCGTAATAATTATATCAGAATTCCTTAGTGCGCATATCTGAATGTTATTTATCATTAGACTTCCTCCTTACAACCTGGTTTACCTCATGTATCAATAATGAGGCCACCGTGGCTTTTGTCACTTTTGTAAATTGCGACTAAACCCCGACAATCACCACACCAACACATTTGATGACATAGATCAATATGGATGAGTAGCATGGAAATTACATGAAATGTGATCTCAATCATGTCTATTTCTAACTGGTCCTACTTAAATCTTTGGTGAGATCAATTTTGCAAAATTTACTTCTGCAAAACAAAATCCTTAATTTGCAAATTAATTTTGCACACAAGATACAAACATGTTTATAATGTATTCATAAACATAATCTTTATTTCTGCAGAAAATCCGAAATAACATAAGGTTTGTATCTCGACCATAGAACACAAATAAAGACTCTCACTAAACCAAGGCAATCTTAGTGACAACACACCCATATAAGCAACGTGCTCATGAAAAGCCTTAGGTGTCAAGCCCTTAGTCAGTGGATAGCTATCATAGAATCAGCCTCTATGTGCTCTATATAAATTCTTTTATCTTGAATTCATTATTTCAACAACGAACACATTTATGTCAATAGACATTGTATCATTCTTTATTGTTGTTGAAGTATGATACGACTGACTTATCTGTCACACTGTAACTTAATTGGTATTTTAATACATTTTATTTTATGTTGAACGTGAACACAAGAAGGGGGGTTGAATTGTGTTAAAAACTTTTCGCAAACTATACGTAAAAACTTCAACACAAGTTGTTCAAAACTGTTTGTATATCGGATGCATAGAATTAAACAAGACCGAATGCAGAAATTTAAACAGCTTATAAAAACTTGTTTTACTGAGCAAGGTAAAGATAAATAATGTAAAGCAGTAAAGGATGAGACTCAGAGATTTATACTAGTTCACCACCAACTGGTAGCTACGTCTAGTCCATTCGTTCCTGAAGGATTTTCCACTATAATCAACTGATTACAATTTCCTCAAGAGTATTCTTTTGTCACAAACTTGACAATACTCTTAACTTCTCAAAACGACTCAGTACAGTCGAGCCTTTGAGGAACAGAGCCTTAACTAGGCCAAATACAGTTTTACAAAAGAGATTATGATTTTGTTAACAATCAGAATAACTCTCACAGAGAGGATGAAAAGATTAAGCTAAAAAACAGAATAGCTTTCTAAAAGAAAGTATAAGACGCTGAGTTCAGTTCTATGTAGACCAGAAACTTGGCACGAAGCTTGATTGCACACTTGAGTAATATTACTTTCAGAATGAAGTTTCTTCACAGTTTTTCTAACTCTTCTTCAATGAATACCTTGGGGTATTTATAGGAGTCTTCAAGGGTATTACCATTGCAGTAAAAATGTCTCATTTCCATTGAGTGAGGTAATTTGAAATGTAGTCATTTTCTTCCTTTCCAGAGAATATCAGAATAGTACACATTACCGTTTTCGTACTATCTGCTATTTGTAATTGCCTTGTACGATTTTTGTCTTATGCTAAAGGTGTCACCTTTGCTTCCTCGTACATCAAAATAAGCGCACAAAATCAAATTCGAATTCCGTTCGAGCAATCGAGGCTAAGAGCAAAACGTGATCACCACGTGCTTCATTAAAGAGATCGACGCCGCTCGTAAGCAGGAGGACTGACGCCGTAGCAATTGAGTGTTCCACGTGTCAAGAAGTCACATCGCCGACGCCACGTTAGCAAGACGCTGAAGTGAGTTCGGATGCTGACACTAGTGGATTGTATTCAATTCTTTTGTAAATTTCTTCTTCTTCCTTGAGTGATTTGTACATATATATGAATCTTTGATACCTGTACACTCAAAGATATGTTAGAAGATAAATTGTTCTCTTGAGAATTACTTTGTTATCATCAAAATTAATGAGGGTCTAAACTTTTCAATCGTTTAGGTTCCAACATATGCAACCTAGTGACATAGATATTTAAGTCATATCCCATAATTTGATGTCTATATTATTAACATCCTGAATATCCGAGTCAGCGTTCTTGATGATCTCTAATGTTTCAAATCTCTGATATGTGGGCATATAGACTTTTGTTCTCCTTGATGATCCTTATGGTTGCTTTTTGTAATAATTCAAACTAGAATTGCTCAAGTATCTGCCACATGGTCCCACGATGTATGCCATTTCCTAATGCATACAGATGAGATCATGTATCAGACTTCCCATAGCTAGAGCACAGGGAACTCCTAGTATTTCCTGAACTTCCATATTTTCTTTTGGGCAAAAATTGAGACTAAAATTGTCTCCCTTAGTAACTGAGGTATTCTCTGGTTTACTATATTTCATGTCGAATTTATTTAAACTTTATCGATATAGCTCTTTTGTGATAATCCCAGAATACCCCAAGAGAGATCTCTCAGAATTTTGTATTCCAAATACAAAAGAGACGTCCCCAAGATCCTTCATCTCTAAATTTTCGTTAGAGATTTATCGGTTTCACTCAACCAGACTATATTGCTATTGACTAGATAAAATATCATCGACATATAGTAGCATTAATATAAACTTACTCCCACTAACCTTGTAATACCCACAGTCGTCCACAATCATCATCTCGAGACCAAATGAGACAATTACCTGATGAGACTTTGCAGTATCACTAATGAGATAACTTCTTTAGCTAATGGGTGGATTACGTCAGTTCGCAAACTATCTTTGGGTCTATCGACACAAGGTATATCGATTTCACCATATACATTTGTTTCATTAATGTTGTCATTAAGAAACACTGTCTTGGCATCCATCTTATGTAGCTCCAAAGTTATAATGAGCAATGAGCGCTGTGATTGTCCGAAAAAGACTCTTTTAATAAAATCAAATAGAATGACTTTTTACGATCAATCATTTCTTTATGCTCCCAATGCTCGGGTTTTTGAGGGTGTTGAGTTTGATCTTCATGAATAATTTCCTTAACTTGATTGGGAGGAAGAACAATAATGTTCTTACGAGGATCCAAATTTGCCACACAAATAGCAACTGTATGAATTGGTTCAATAATTAGAACCGCTTCTTCCTCACTCAATTTTGTTCTCTAACCTTATCTCTCCCCAAACTCAATATCCTTAAAGAACTATATATGCAGTTCCTGTCTCAAAAATTTCTTTAACTTGGGACCAAAGTTTATACCTCTCAGACCTTTTATAGATTGCCACAAGTCACAGCTCAATTGACTCCAACAGTATTTGAATTTAAAAGACAAATTTGAATCCATTGTTTAAAAAAAGTAAACCCAAAATCATCTTAATTTGTTCAAAGAGAAACAAAAAACCATACTTTATCCCAAAATTTGATTCAACCAAATTGTCTTTTAATTTCAAATATAAGCCAGTAACAACAATCTAAAATGCCTAGAGTGTAAATCTTCACCGACTTTGCCAACTCCTATATGAATGCATTTTTCAGCATCATTTGGCTTTTGTCAGTTAAGACAACCTTAGTTGTTTCTTTTGAGAGAGATCCTTAACATTTTCATCCTTAATTTTCTTTATTTGCCCTTATTCTTTGGGGTATTTGCCAAATGAGCACTATTTTATTTTTTCTCTTGTTTCACCATTTATTTTCTTGCACACCTTACGAAATAATCTTATTAAAGATTATTTTCTCCTTTAACAGTTGTAAATTGATTTAATCTGATCTAATTATGCAAGAAAGAATACAAATGCTAAATATTTGAGCAAGTCGTTAGACTGCTCAAGTTTTAGCGCCTTACGTTTGAAGACAATATTTGAATATTTTCATAATGTGCTCCTCATATTCCCTTTACTTTCATACTTAATGAAAATTAAGCTCTCTAACGAGTGCTCATTTTCTCCCCATTGTCTTTTGCAAGCACTTTTAATTTCAGTAAGGAAATTTACGACATAAATTATGTCATCGAAAATAACACCTCTAAAGGTCTCTAAAATATTGTACTTTATGATCATCAGACTTATGCGGTTGGAGCAGTCTTACTTTTCATACTTGATTCTCACTTCATAGATACCGAATTGAGTGAGAGAAAGTGGGTTTCTCCATTCTTATGCTAGGTCTAGATCCAAAACTTTCTTTAATGGTCTGCCTTTAATCTTAAAACTCTAAACTTTTAAGGATTAAATTGAACTCAAAACAGCAGATACACAAACTATTATAGTTCAAAGAGAACAAAAGTACTAAAATATACTTATCAAAATATCCGATGCAACATTAATACTAAGTCTTTGGACAATGATATTAATTGATATTGGTATTTGTTGTAATGATCAAACACTGTCGATAAGTCTTGTCAAACAATGGTTGTCTTTGGACATCCCATTGCTCAAATGGAGAAATTATCCTTATAATCGCCACAGGTAATTACCATTACAGGTGTGAATGCAACCCAGCCAAATATTAACCTTCCTTTGGGCCGATTAATATTCGTATGGACACGCACCCACACAATATCAATTGACACGTCAAATTAAAATAATTAATAAGACATGCTCAATTATTCTTTATCTGTAAATTAAAGACCCAAACAAGATACCAAGAGCACCATTAATCCCCAATCTTTGGATTGTAAGGACTAACTGCAAGCAATACTCCCAACGCAACGATCAAACATTGGCGATAAGTCCGGTCAAGCAATGGTTGCCTTTGGGCATCCCAATTGCTCACATGGATAAATTGTCTTTATAATCACCACACATTTATCATCGCAGGCATGGAATTATGCGGCCAAGTTGCGCCTTCCTTTGGGCCGACAACAACTCGCACGAATAACTCCATGCTACATCTTTTGTAAATTTAATTGAACTAATCTACGCAACAGAGGTTACTTTGGCAACATGTTGTTTCAACCAACCCAATTAAAGATATTAGACAATTATTAATTAAAAAATGGGAGGGTCTTAGTTTACATAAATTCCACAGCTAGGTGTAGGAATATCCATAACTGTATGTATACAACACCACACATCAGTCAAAAGACCACTTTAGCAGTCCTAAAGCGAGAGAAGTATCTCACACATCACCGCCTAGTGGTGTTGTTGGCCGCTCAATGGTTCAAATACGACAAGATGACAAACCGAGACCATCGCCCAGTGGCCTACTGAAATCGGCACCACCGCCGAGTGGTGCCCTTCATTGCCCAGCGGTTGGGAGGTGATAACACCAATATTACATCATTTTTATAAGGATATTAGAATGTGATTTGAATAATTATTGAATATTATCAATTGAAATTCACTATCTTTTAATCTAAATTGTGCAGAAATGGAAAATTAGACAATATGGTGGTCAAATACAAAATTTGGGCTTGAAATAGGCCGAGAATGCTAAGCACGGCCTTCGCATAATATAATGAAGCAAGTCCATGCTTACCTGAAGCAGCAATTAGCCACGAGCGCACCTCACGCGCGTCCACGCGCTCCCCAGATAGCTGGTTGGTATTTTAATCATATCTAGAGCTGTAGATATCGGATTAAGGCGTTCTTGGTGGCGTTGGAAAGCTAAGAGAATTTCCTACAACTTTGTCACAAATTGGATGGATTCTAACATGAAGCACGACTTCTTCATCATGGAGCACGGCCGTGCTCAACCAAAAATATCAGAAAATCATGTCGGCAAGGTCGGTGACGCGTAAACAGGCTGTAAAGGGAGCACGACCGTGCTGGTGCCGTGCTGAACCCAAAATTTTGCCTATAAAAGGAATGCTCAGTAGAACATTTGAAGGTTCCCCGGGATTGATTCTCTCCCAATTCTTTTCTTCTCTTGTCACCATCTAGTCTTATTTTGTTTGTTTTCTTATATTATGTTGTGTAACTAATCCTGTCACTGAGGTGATAGGGGATCTTTTACTTTATCTGTGATATATTTATGATTTATAATATGAGTGTTTAAATCCTTTTGATTAAATTATTCGTGGTGATATTTCTTTAATAAAAGAATTAGCTACTCTTTACACAGTTAATTAAGTGTGTGGCGATCGTACCTTCAATTAGTTAACGGTACTCTAGGAATAATTGAATCTGTATGCTCTACCAGATCAAGGATTGCATGTTCATTTTCAGTCAATCATTGAATTGATAAATCTATTGATGCTTTATCCTCTTTCTATTTAATTGCTTTGAATGATCAAACAAAGTAATAAATTAGGAGGAAGACTGTTAACATTGCATGATCATTGGGTGTTAATAGCTTTTAAATAGATGATTGGTAATCAGTAAGAATTGTTACTCATTTTATAAATTAATCAAATACACAGATATAAGTATTAGTGAACCCATTACCTTAGTGCTTTTATTATCTAATTCCTTTCTTAAATATTTTATAATTTATTTTCTACTTATTTTTATGCACTCTTTGTTTAAATTCACTCGAACCATTTGTCTAAATAACAAATTGATTTAAGTAGAGCAGTAATCATTTCAATTCCCTGGAAACGATAATCTTTTATACTATAATTTACAAGATCGTATACTTGCGATTTTGACCGAACAGGAGGTGAAGTTCTAACTATATGCGACGTTTAACATGCAAAACATACATCGCATACAAGCATACATGCATACACTTTATACAACACATGCATAATTCATAAGAGTTATAGTGGTATGGTTATGACCTCCTAAACGGAAAAGAATTAAATAACTATTTATTACAATTCTTTAACCTAAAAGCCAGTTGCTCCAAACCGGCGTCCATATGGCGTTGTCCCCTCTTTCGTCTTTTTTGATCATTTATAATATTTCAAAAATAAAATAAAATAAAGAGAAAGTCACGACACGCAGGTCGTATTTAAAATAAATAAATAATACCAAAAAATCTAAGGCCATAACCATACCCCTCAAATTTGAATTATAATAATATCTCATGAAATATTATTAAATTCAAAAACTAAATCTTTAAAACAATATCATAGTAATAATTTTATTTGATTTATTCCAGACAAAACCATGAAATATATAACAATCAAACACAATCAAATCTTATTGTCACAATAAAAAAATATTCAACTAAAGATTTGTATGTCTTCTTTCACGATAGCCAAAATCAACAATATATATATATATATATATGAGCGAGATATTATATATGATTTGTGTCATGAAGATTTCACGATTTTCTAGGCCTTTGTATTAAGTGTATTTGCGGTGAATCTTCAATAATATTTAATATATATATATATATATATATATATATATATATATGTTCCAAATCAAATGTATGAATCATAATTTTAATAATTCCTAAAACAAATCACAAAATGGCAAAACTTTCTTGGTTTCTTTTTTTTTTATGCAATATAAAAAAAACCAAATCTTTATTTGTCATTAAAAGCAACATTTAAAAAAAAAATTCCGGTAAAATCCATTCACGAATAAGTAGTCATATACATGCCAAATTCATGCCGAAAAAGATACATTCCAATACTGGATCGGAAAACCTCGCAAATTTGAACTTCAAAAGTGCAGACCAAATATATGTAACTATTAAGTCACATCTTTTATGCAATTTGAATTTAAAAAAAAAACAATGAAATAAAAACAAAAAGACTTTATCGGCTAACATTACCTTTCACAGAAAGGAAGAAAAAAAAATCACGTTCGGCAATTGAAAATGTTTTCACTTTAGAAAACTCTAAATCCAAATACTGGAATGTGGAAACTCGTGAATCAAACGCATATATGTTCTATCGTCCGCGTAAATTATCTTTATAATAGAATTTCAGAAATAAAAGAAAACAAATTTCCAAAGGCTATTCACATTCAGCCAAAGAAGTTCTCATTCACCATCGAAACTAATCCTAGTTTTATATATATTTGTCAAAGCTTTTTTATGTACAGAAGGCTTGCCATCGTAAAACAAATTTATCGCAATGTTTCAGCACAACAAAAAAAGAGAAGAAAATCCCAAATTCAGTAATTTATGGTTCATATAAATTTGGGAGAAAATAATCATTCATGAAACTCAACCCAGGCGATAAACGAATCAACAAATATGAATTCTAATAACCCAACATTAAAGACCGCTATGATACCACTTGTTGGAATTAATTCCTTATTAATAACAACAAGAACAAATATGCTCAAATCTCATAAAAGAAATACTTTAGGCGGAAGCTATAAAGGCATACAAGCATGCTCAACAAGAACAACATGCTCTCTGCCCTTAGGATCTACGACATGTTGGATTATCAAGGATTAGAAGAATACATGGATCCATAGCAATCAATCACCTGAAGCGGAATACCAAAGGAATGATCACGAATAAACTACGAGCAACTGGATCTATGACAACAAACAACGAATACGTTAGCGGTGGCTTTATGGTTCTTCCTCAACCGAATCTTCTTGAGCTCTCTCACGAGACTTTAGGTTCTCCTCAGATGGGGAGAAGAGAATGGATGACGGCGATTCGATGTATTGGTGACCATAGCCTTCTTTATAGTGTGTTAAACCTAACAGAGTACTCATTATCCTCTTATCGGGCCACACTAACATCTACTCATATAATACCTATATTAAATAAATTAGGAGTTTAACGAACTTACTCTATTTTAATTTTATTTGATCACATAAAATATAGCTCATTTACGATAAATAGCTAATATAATTATTAATAATATTAGCTCACATTAAATATTGGAATACAAAATTCCAACAACAAGGAGTTAGACCTAAAAAGAAATATACATTTCCATTAATATAGTTTTGAGATGTATAAAAAATATGAAGACATGTATTTCCAGAATTGGTGTATTATATTAGGCCTTTATACACAGTAATAGAGAAATGGACACCAGACACAACAGGGAGGACACCGGACACAGTAATAGAAATCAATTTCTTTCTTTGACTCAATAGAGAAATCAATTTCTTATTTCTTTTGAGAAATAGAAATGATATCTACTAAAAAAACACTCCATTTGACGCGAGGATGAAAAAGAAAACGGCTTGTATTTAAGCATTTTGCTATACGATTATTACGTAATGGAACATTGCTCGCTCTGAACTGTGATTCAAAAAAAACAAATGTAAGCTGGAAAAATTTAAAGGTTTTCCTGATTTTATGTATTTTTCTTTCCCTCCCCCCCCCCCCCTTTTTCCAAAACATAAAAAAAGGTCAAAAGAACAAAACAGACCCTAAAATTCCACCTAAAAAAAAAATATAACAAAAACATTGTTCCTTTACTACTTACTAGTGTCTCTGCTCTGACCAGCCCATAAAATGGTTTTGACACCTATGAAGAGATGAAGCATGGGTACTCCAAAATTAAAGCCGTACCCATATCCGTATCGGGTACGTCCCTGTACCACGTATCACGTATAAAATTATTGTAAAAATCTCGTATTCCCGACCGTATTCGTACCCATACCTGGCACCAGTACCCATGCAACATAGGAGAGTAATTCATAATATTTTATTTTATTTTATCCACCAATTATTATTCTTATTAAAATTATCAATTATCAATACTTTTTTCAGATCGTATCCTGGTTTTCTGTTCTGATCTGCCAAACAAAATGAAGGAGGACTTGCGTTTGAAATGCCTAAACCATTGGTTTGGTCAAGAGGCTTTTCCCCAAACCATAAATGGAGTTCAAGCATTACATGCACTTCAAAATAACTACCATGCCTTATATTCTACATTTCTTAATTAGAGAAATCCCAATTCAAAACGGAATTAGAAATTAAAACCGAAAACTTTTTATTGCTGTAATTTGAATATTAATTGACAATTGACAATTCAGGTACATTATTAGACTGCACCTTTCATCACTAATGGTTGCCATTGCCAACCTAACACAGCTAGCTAGCTAGCTAACTAACTTCCCTGATGCATACCATACCTTAGTGGAGGTAGACTTGATTAATTTCCTTATTAACTTCTTCTATATATATATATATCCCCATTTGTTCTACAAAACTTCTTGTGTCTAACTATTCCATAATTTCTATCACAACCGACCCTTGAGAAAGCTGGTGCAGAGTCTCTTCCAAGGCTCCTTATCTGGCTCCCACATAGCAACCTTCTCCTTTGCTTTCACAGCAAAAGTTTCCTAACATTCAAAATAAACATTCAAATTTCAAAGTAAATTAGTTAAACATAACATTCCTAGTATTGTACACCTAACCAATGAGAACATGGCACGACACATAAATTAAATTTACAAGCTTATAACATATATTTTTGTGAGCATATAATTAAGAATGTTTTCATCCCCATATATAACACAAGAAAGTAAATGAAGCAAGATGGACATATATACCATGATGAGATTTTTCTGAATAAGACGGTCAATAAGGTGCAAAAGAATGTCCTTAGTGTACTCAGGGTGTCCTTGGATTCCCATAATATGATCTCCATACATAAACATCTCAATTCCAGTCTTATCCGACCAAGCAATCACTTCTGCCTTAGCAGGCAGCTCTCGTATCTAATTAATTTGATCCAAATTAAAGAAGAAATCAACAATTAACTATTGTGTAATTATGGTATAAAAAAATCGGAGGCTATATATATGATATTTTTTATTTTTTAGAAATAATAATATACACACCTCATCCCTGTGGCATTGGATAATGGAAAGCTTTGATGGAAGTTCGAGAGAAGACAAAGCCGGTGGCAAAGATGAAGACAATGTTATGCTTCTGACACCAATGTCCCAACCGGTAGGAGAGCGACTCACCTTCCCTCCTAGTGCACGGCCAAGTATCTGATCAAACATATGCTGAATTATTATTTAATTTCGGGGAAAGGAAAACCTCCACCCACGGAAAAAATTAATAATAAAATTAGTTTCAGGTTAGCTTTACATCGGTATCATAGGTTTCACTTTCAAGCCCATACCAACAAAGCACTTATATAACCTAGTTGATAGCATATCATGTCACAATAACGTCCTAAGTAATGCGTGTGAAGATTGCATCATATATGGCAGTGGGTGGGTCACCACGGTCAATTGTGATACCTTTCAGAGATTTTGATGTCGCGAAAGGTGGTAAAAACAGTCTTAAATGGGAAAGAAAAATCATAATTTAATAATTATTTTTTGGAATCTTGTTGACAAATATTAATAAGGATAGAGATAAATAAATAGATGACGACAATACAATAAAGTCAGGTCATTTTCTACGTCTTTCTTATTTTGGTCAAGGCATTATCAACCTTTTATTTATATAAAAAAAATTAAAACTGGATCATTTTTCAGCTACTCATATAAACACATAATGCCAGGTCAGCAAGTCCAATGCAATACAAAGGTGATAGAAACTAAACCAATAAACAAAGCTAAAACCACACTTTGCAATTCCCTTGCGAGTTTAGTGCGTCACTGCGTCAAATATTCGGATAACAATCTCCTATTTCACTTTTCTATCATATTTTATGTCTCTTATTAATGACAATTTGTTACGTAATAAAATATAATAAAATTATAACTTAGTAAAAAATAAGCATATCTCTAGTTTTTTATTGGTGAGAGTCAGAGAAACACTATTTTTGAAGACAACATGTATTTGTTCCAAATAGGCCAAAGGAAACATTGACCCGTCGAAATTTAATAAATTGAAAATGTTAATTTTTGCCACATAATAAGTATTTTATTTTTATTGGGATTAACACATAATAAGTATTTATTCCTGCACAAATGATTTGCATGAGGGATACCTAGCAGTATAGCAACCGTAGGATCAATTCGTAGAAAACAAAAAACCTACGGCCAATGTTAAGTTGTCCTTTTATTTTTCGAAAGTGGACCACCTGTACCGCAGGATGTGTATAGCACCAAAATCCGAAAATCGTGTAGCGCACCAAAATCCTCTAATTCCGTGTAACGTACTGTATCTCCGAAACGAAAACTCCCCACAATCAATGTGACTGTGCGGATAAAAATATTCGTCCATTGTTTTCCCAGCAATGATCAATACAATTCCTTTTACGCATTCACCTTCTTATCAATAATAAAAATAATAATGAAAGTTTTGAAATTGCAAGCAAATGGACTAACAGCAGCTAGACAATACCATTTGCATAACATAACCAACCAAAAAAAATAAAGCACATAAAAAAACATGGTGGATGTTTGATAACAACAATATTTGGATTGTTTTTACTACGTAGGTACCTGGTGGCCGAAGCAAATGCCGAGGATTTTCTTGTTCATGTTGTCCAATTTATTGATGAAAGTGAGAAGGTCACGAACCCATGTGTCGTTTCCATGTGCGTCACTGCAACTGCCAGTGATCACAAAGCCATCAAAGAGACCCAACTCATCATCCTCAGGGAACTCTCCATCCGCCACCTTGTACACCTCCCATGTCTCCCCTTCCTCCTCCAACATTCTCGCGAAAACCCCAAAATACCCTCCGTACATCTTCTTCACATACTCCGAATCATCTGCGCACAGCAACACCGCGAACCTTTTTCCACCCATTTTCTCCATTCTTCCTTCCCTCCCGCTCTGTGTTGGGTTTTGATGGATTCTTCTCGATGCTTTCTCTCTCTAAATCTTGGTTTAGAGAGAGAAAGCGCAGGTGAGAGAGAGGTGTGGTGTGGTGTGGTGACAGAGAGGGAATTCTTTTTGCTTGGCGTTTGCAGGAAACAGGGGTACTGAGTTTTGGGACAACCTTGGTGGTGGTTTTTAAAAGGGTGGTGTTTTGACAATGGTCACGGTTTGTTCTACTTATTACGAACTTGTCCTTGGTCTAATTTCATCAAAATGATCCCTTGGTTTTGACCAAAAAGTGTCTTTCCAATGCAAACGGCTTTTTTTTATTTTTATTTTTATTTTGCTTATCAAAATTACTAAGTTGGTGTTGCTAAAAATAGAGGGGAAATTTGGTTTCATTAATTGAGTGGTAAAATGAATGTGACCGGCATTATGGGCTAAGGGGTAAAATCTGTACTGAATCTGTTCTTGAAAGCGATATCAATTCAATTAAATGGTAGTACCCAAATTCATGGTAAAACGGAATGTGGTAACTGATAAACAATGGATTCAACTTTCAAGAGTTATAAACCTTTCAGTGAAAAAACAAAAAGAGTTATAAACCTTTCGGTTTTTGCTTTTATATTATTGCTTGTAATTTTAGTAACTTTCGTAATTTTAGTAACTTATGTACTAGTACTAGTAACCTATTATAGGGGGGAATTAAGGTAACGTTTTTTATGATTATTATTACAAACTATATGTTTGACCCGTGCATTTATAGGGGAAATTTAAGGTAATATTCTTTATGATTATTATTACAAACTAAATGTTTAACCGTGCATCATTATAGAGGGAATTTTTTTTTGGTTGCAAAAGAGAAAAGAAGACCAAAAAGGGAAAAAAAAAAAAGCAAGTCTAATGCCCGACAAAACCCACCCCCATGACATCGGTCATTAACAAAGTATTAAACTCTATAGGAGGGGAAGACAGGACCACCAACGAAGTATCCCCCCGAGCACCCAGCCTGGCCAAAAGGTCTGCACATTAATTGATTACCCTCCCTCAACGTGTGGAGTAGTTGGACATCCCAATTCCGTCATAGCATGCATCTGATAATGGCGATCTCATTCCTAAACATATGGAAATCTTGGTTGTCGTCTCTAATGAGCCCCAACACAACCCCCATGTCCCAACAAAGTGCAAAGACCATGAAGAAGAGCCATAATCTCAGCATGCACAATATTTGAGTACCCTAAGGATCCATAAAAGCCGCACAAAAATTTACCAGTATGATCTCTTACCAAGCCCCCATAGCCAGCCATGCCCGGATTAGAAATGGCACTCCCATCAACATTAAGAGAAACGCAACCCACAGGCGGCTTATCCCAAGAAACCACCCTTGGAAGGGGACGACTTTGGTGCACCTCCTGGTTCCCATAAGCTTTCGTGACATCACTACACAAAGGATGAGCTTGCAAAGCAACCCCTAACACCTGAGTTTGATCCCCATCGAATATAAATTTGTTTCTACTGCACCAAATCCTCCACATAACACAAAGGAATATCACTCCACGAGACTGCACCATATCACGAAGCCATACCACGTTCTCATGTTGATGCGCAGGTAAAACATGCGCAGGCAAAACAATACGAGCAGATAAACAAATGTTCCACACCTCCACAGCTCAGCTGCAAGAAAAAATGCAGTGAATAATCGATTCTTCAGGTCATTGCAAAACGGGCAACTAGCATTCACAGGGATGTGTCTCACGGCCAAGACCCCACGAGTTGGAAGCGCTCCATGACAGAACTGCCACGCAAAAAACTGGACATTGGCAGGGATTCGAAGCTTCCACAGCCAAGCCCACCCTACATCCGATGGCACCACCTGCTGCTCAGCATGCAGCCAATGATAAGCACTCATCACTGAATAAATACCAGTAAAACAAATCTGCCACGTCCATCTATCCCTTACACCTTATCCTTGGTTTTAAAATCGTGATTTGCTGTTGAATATCAGCTGGTAACCGAGTGTACAGGTCATTCAAGTGCCATTCTCCATCATGAAAAACCTCATTGAGCTTGAGATTGACATCATGGATATCGACCGCCCAAACTGCATCACTGAGCCGCTCTTTGGTCAGCCAAGGCTCATACCAAAAACTAGTTTCACCATTCCCAATCTTAAGTTGAAAGCCATTCTCAAGCAGCCCCATTGCTTTAACAATTGAGTTCCAAGTGGGGGAACACTTCACATTGACTGATCCAAACAAGTTATGATTCTTAACATATTTAGATTGAAGCATTGAGACCCATAATTTATCAGGAGAGTGGATGATATCCCAAACAAGCTTACCAAGAAGAGCCAATTCTGCAGCCGAGCAATCCACACTCCTAAACCACCATTCTTCTTAGGATGCGTTATGATGTTCCAATTGACCGTGTTCATACCTCTATCATTATTGCCTCGCCAAATAAAATCCCTGGCCACACGATCTAGGTGGTCACAGACACATTGGGGGTACCACTAAAGTTGCATGCCATACAAGGGGATAGAAGCAAGGACAACATTGGTGAAAGTAAGCCTCCCCGGTTTATTAAGGAGCCTACCCTTCTAAGAAGCCAGCTTAGAAGTTGCCCTATCTAAGACATCAGAGAAATCAGACATCTTAATACGACCATGGAAAAATTTGAATCCCAAATATTTATCAATGCTGGCCGTAAATTGCATTTGAGTAACCTGGGTGAGCCTCAACCTTCTAGCTCTTTGAACGCCAGCTGAGGCAAACATCTTAGACTTCTCTACACTTATCTTCAACCCAGACATAGTGCACAACTCATCAAGAACCTTTTTAACCACCCGAGCTTAGGTCATTGTAGCCTTAGTAAATAAAAGCACATCATCGGCAAAGAAAAGATGAGAAACCAAGGGCCCATCCCTAGAGATTTGGATAGGCAACCAATCCCCTTCCTGGACGGCTTTATTGATCATTTCCCCCAATCTCTCCATACACAAGACAAATAAATAAGGGGAAAGAGGGTCATCTTGACGCAAGCCCCTCCGCGGAGTAAACCCCCCAGTCTTGCTGCCATTCCACAATAAGGAGACTGAAGAGGAGGATATACCATGCATAATAAGAGATATAATTACCTGAGGGAACCCAAACATCTCCAAGGTCTCCTTCAAGAAATCCCAATCCACCCTGTCATAAGCTTTTTCTAAATCTAGCTTGAACACCAAATCACCCTTTTTACTCTTCTTTTTATTCAAATAATAGAAGATCTCTTGCAAGACAACTGCATTATCTTTAGTACTTCTTCCCAAGATGAAACTACTTTGCAACGAGCTAACAATATTATCCAGATAGGGTCTCAGCCTGCTCACCAAAACCTTAGAGATCAGCTTATAAAGCACATTACAAAGAGTGATTGGTTTAAATTCCTTGAAGGACATAGGGTGGTCCCCTTTTGGAATTAAGACTACCAAGGTATCCGTAGCCCGAGTATCAAACCTACCTGTGGAGAAAGCATTTTTTACAAAAGTCCAAACATCATCCCCCACCTCACTCCAGAACATCTTGAAGAAGATAGGTTGGAATCCATCCGGATTTATAAGATTTCATACTCATCAGAGCTCTATACACTTCCTCTTTTATCACTGGTTTGTCAATTCCAGACTCTCCTCCATCCCCAGAGAATTTCGAATAACACCATGGGCCTCTCTATTACGCACCTCAGTGGAACAAAACAGGTCTTTAAAGAACTTTACAGCCTCATATTTGAGCACCTCTGGCTCAGTACACCAAACCCCAGAAGGAAGATTAAGGCCATGGATTTTATTGCGCTTCCTCCTAATCACCGTTTGGGCGTGAAAGAAGGAAGTGTTACGACTCCCCAACTTAATCCACTGTTCCCTAGACCTCTGATACCACATGGTCTCCTTCTGGAAGAAAATATCCTCAGACAAGATTTATGTTCTTTATGATTATTATTTTTTTGACAAGGTTTATGATTATTATTAAAAAGATAAATTAGATGGGTAGTAATATTTTATATTATTCTATAAGATACATTTGTATATTTAAAACAAAAAATAACATAAAGACAAATAATCATATATTAATATTATAATTGAAACATAAATCTATATAAAATTAATACTTTTCCAAATATTTAACAATGTAAATTCATAGTTCAATTGTTTTTTATTTTTATTTTATAAGATATATTTACACAAAACAAATGATATTTGATAAAGTGGATAATGATTATTACTTACACATACACTAAAAAGTTGATAATGGTTGCGATATACACGTAATTTTCTCTAAAAGAAATTATAAAAAAAAACAATATGAAGTATTGATGACCCGTACTCAGCACAGTATATAATGAATACATAAAATTATATATTACAATATTTCAAATTTTAAGAAAAAATATTACACAATAATAATAATAATAATAATAATAATAATAATAATAATAACAACAACACTACAAAAAACACGTAAATACTGGCGGTTTTAAAAGGGCGGTTATAATGAACCGCCATTTTAAACATAGTAATACGTCGGTTTTTATAACCTCCGTAATATGTTAGCAAACTTGGGCGGTCTAGACCGCCATTTTTTACTTCACTACAAGAAATAGCGGGATTACCGACGGCCAAAAGCCGTCGGTAATCCACAAATACCGTCGGTAATAAAAAAATTCCGACGGATTACCGACGGACATTAGGCCGTCGGTAAACTGCGCGTCGCAAATACTTACCGACGGCTTTAACCCGTCGGTAAATTTCCGACGGTTTTCTCCGACGGTTTTAACCCGTCGGAACTTCCGATGCCATTTCCGACGGCTTTAAACCGTCGGTAAGTTTCCGATGGTTTTTCCGACGGTTTTAACCCGTCGGTAATTCCGATGATATTTCCGACGGCCATGACCGTCGGTAAATCCGAACTTAGATTTTTTTTTGAAAATTGTTTAAATATTTATTTTTATTAAAAAATTATTTACTTTTTTAAATTATTTAATTTTAATTTCTGTAATCAATTTAATTTATTTATCCATTTAATTAACGATTACTAGTTATCACATTTAATAATTAATTTCTTTCTGTATTTAAAAATGTAATGCGATAACATAACTATAAAACAAATTAAAAAAAAGAAACGTACCAAATAAATAAAAAAATTCGAAACAAAACAAAGAATAAAAAATATCCGAAAATATAAAAAATATCAATACAAACATAACTAATAGTCACGATAATCATGATCATGATCACTATCACTATCTACATCATCGACATGATCACCAAGATTACGAGGCGGAGGCGGAGGCGGTGGAGGAGGCGGCTGGCGAGCTAGCAAATGGTACAGATCCTCCTGTCGCTGCAGCACCTGAGCCAAAATGGCAGCCGTCCCGCGGGCCTCCTCCTGCTGGACGGCCGCGATCCGCTGCTGCTCGGCCGCCAATCGCTGCTGCTCGGCCATGGCCCGCTTCAACTCTGCTATCTCCCGCTCATCCGCAGCAGCACGACTGCTGGACGACTCTCCAGCAGAGAGGCAGCGGGCCCCTTTCTTGTAGTTGCTGGCAAGGTCGCCAGCACCGTATAGGCGACCCTTCTTCTTGCCGCCAACAACATTCGCCAAACCATCGGCGACGCACTGGATCCTTCCGGGCTCTGAGACTGAACATGAGGATGTCGAGATCTAACCTGAGACATCCTCGCCTCAAACTCCTCTGTCAAACATAAACAAATTAGTTAATTTTTATTGTAATAAAACTATATAAACATTGTTAAAAACTATTCATTATGTTTTATAATTACCTGGTCCGCCTCGACCGCTCATCGACAAACTCACCCATTTTTCTCCTAATATGAGTTGCACGATGGAGCTCGTGCAATCAACCTCCCTTTGCAATCACGAGACTGTAATTATTTAATAAAAAAAGCTTAACTAAATAATAATAATAATAATAATAATATAAAACGTACAAGTCGAGCTGCATGCTGCGCCTGACTGACCGAACCTCCAGTATGCAAGCTCCCACCCTTTTCAGAGGCTCTATTCTTCTTCGCCTTCTCGCTTACCGCCTTGAACTCGTGGGAGTTCGATTGCGCTTGTAGTCTTTGCCAGATCTCATCTCCTATCCAAGTGGGCTGCCCATTGAGGCGCATCTCTAAGCATATCGATAGGCGGTGGGAAGCCTTCATATGGAAGTTCTTCTTGATCTGCTCCTCCCGCTCTTCCTTCCAAGAAACCTCTCTGTATGAATATAATACGTTATTAAAAATAATTGAGATTCATGAAATAAAAAAATAATACGCAACAAAAAAATAAACAACTTACTCTGAAAGAATTGAACATGTGCCTCCGCTCCACCGTCAGCGTCCCCTGTGGGCCAATAGTCGTGGTAATTTTGCTCAATTACTTAGTGATAGCCTTCAGCTTGGCTTTGACGGAAGGAACCTAAACAATAACAACATACCAAACAAGTTAAAAATATATAGGTTAAATCTGTAATTTTCGTCCCTTATCCTTTTTTAGTTTTCATTTAAGTCCATTAAGTTATAAAAATTACTTCAATTTCGTCCTTTCTTTTTAATTATTCTTTTTGTCTTAGACGAAATACCATCTTACACGTGGCAGTTTGTTTTATTTTATTTTATTTTTCTGCCACATGTCAGATGGTGATTCGTCTAAGAAAATATGAATAAATAAACAGAAAAGACGAAATTGATGTGATTTTTGAAGTTTAAGGGACTTAAATGAAAACTAAAAAAAGATAAGGGACGAATTGAAAACTAAAAAGATAAGGGGCAAAATGTGTATTCAACCTACATACTCACCTCTACCACCTGGCCTGATAGCAACTCGGCCATCATGCAAAGATCTCGAATATCATCAACGACCTCCCGCTCATCCCTGCTGCCGCTCGACCTCCTCGTCTGCAACCCCTGGCTCGATCAGTGCCTGGCCCACACTATACTCCTGATCGGACACATGAGTGTCGGGCACCGCCTCAACCACAAAATGAGAGGAAGAAGCGGCAAGTGTCTGCTGGAACCCTGGGGTGGGCATCATGTAAATGGGTGTCGATGCAGAAGGTCCTGCATGCTGTGTAGGTGCCCAGTGTGACGTAGGCTGCGTAGGGGCCGAACTCGCTGGAGCTCAGTATAGGCGTAGATGTATCTGACGCCGTGTGGATCACACCATCCCATAGCCAGCATCATCAATCCTAATAATGTTCGGCCTCCGACGACGAGGGGGTCGACGATGCCCTTCCCTTCCGCTGACCACTTCTTTGGGTGGTGGGGTCGAACTGAACCTCCCGATGCCATATATGTCTATAGAGCAATTCAATAATACTTGATCATGAAATATTATATTTAAACATAACAATATTAAAAATGAATTCCAAAAAATAAACAAGTTATATGAAAATAACTGACAAAATAAAATATGTTGTTAGACATTAAATTCTCTAATTGTAAAAGTTAAACAAATTTATTCTGCCCATTCTGCCCACTCTGCTTCGGCATCGTCTTCAGATCTTGATGGTTCTGCCACTTCTTCATTTAATTCGTCATCTCCATTTACATCTTCATATGTCATTGGATGGTCACGTAGTCGAGAAATGGGTTCAACCGTTTACTACGTTGACATGAGACATCTCATCCACTTGATAAGCCACTTCTTCCCGTGGTTCATCTGCTCCAATGCGACCTTTTGGTTTTGTCTTTATTGCAACACACCAACCTTGTTTGTCCCTTCGAGTTGACGGATAAGGGACATAATACACCTGTCTTACATGTTGTGCTATGATAAACGGATCAAACATTTGGTATCTTCTGCTCATGCATATGTCAACAGTATTATATTTGCGATCCATTCTTGTGCCTCTACTTGACGGATCAAACCAATTACAATAAAATAACACTATTCTTTTAGTATAGTCTAAAGTATTGTACGCCTTGACTCATATATATGTTGAATCACGCCGTAGAAGTCGTCTTCACCTCCCTCTCGTGGCACCTTTTACATAAACTCCGCCATTAATCGCTTTTTCCCTCTGTTTTTGACTGAGTTTGAAATTTGTAACCGTTTACGAAATACGTGTGCCATTCTTTTACACGTGATTTAGGACCATGAGATAAATTTCTCAAGTGTTCGATTATGGGCGATTCTGACTCGCTATACACCTGCGTATACACATGCACAAGTGATTTAGGGTTCCTTTTTGCAAACAATCTTTTGTATTTTCAAACAACAAATAGTTGAAATAGGACTAAAAATACATACCTGGCTCCTAAACCACGTTGGGAAATATTCATGAATATAAGCGTAAGAGTCTTGTTCGCTTGTAGGCTTAGTTAACAAGAATGCCCTGAACAAGTCATTATCAAACAAATGATCATGAATAGGTGTGGACTAAATAAATTGAAAGTGGTCAAAAGTATACATACGTAAGATATGGTGATACTTCGGCACAGTTGATCAACACGTGAACGTGTGCTGACTTCCAATCTTCTCCCGTTAACCAAGACTTGACTCCTTTCCAAAGATGACGACGGAAGGCAAAACACTAATAACGCCAGCGGGTGTCTTTCACTTTCAATTTCTATTTCATTCCTACTATTTGTTGGTGTCAGCATGAAGTTCGTAAAATAATGGGAACATAAATGAATTGGCTCACGCAGTGTAAGTAAGTTGCACAAATAGATCCTTCAACCCTGGCCTTATTTTTCACCGACCGTTTTGAGTCACCCATAAATCTACAGAATAACAAGGTTGGTGATCAACATTTCAACATTTAACCCGGGGCAGTGAATAATTATGTTAAAGAATATTTGATTATATTACCTTTCGAATGGATACATCCATCTGTATTGAACCGGTCCACCAAGCCTAGCTTCATGTGCAAGATGCACTGGGAGATGTTCCATAGAGTCAAAGAAACCAGGGGGAAATATTCTCTCCAACTTACAAAGAATGACTGGTATGTTCTGCTCCATCTTGATAAGATCATCATCTCTCAATGTTGCAGAACACAAATCTTTAAAAAATTGGCTGAGTTCTGTAAGTGGATTTAAAATATTTGACGGTAGGGAACTAAATGCAATAGGAAGTAAACACTCCATGAATACATGACAATCATGGCTTTTCATCCCAATCATTGTTCCTTTGTTCACATCAGCACATCTTGCCAAATTAGAAGAATAACCGCCTGGCATTCGAAGTTCTTTTATCCACCGACAGGCCGACCTAGCTTCCTCAAGCAGTTAAAGAGTAACAGGCTTTGGGTTTGAGGTTTTCCCATTCGGTGAGTCGTCAAATGCAAGTCCTTTTGCTTACAAAGTAAAGTGGTAAGTCGATCTGGCCTTATCATTGTCTTTCGTTCTTCCTCTAACGTTCATCATTGTGAGAAAAACATTGTCAAAAAAGTTCTTCTCAATGTGCATAACATCAAGGTTGTGTCTCAACAAATTATCTTTCCAATATGGCAAATCCCAAAAAATACTTCTTTTAGTCCAATTGTGCCATTGTCCATATCCTTCAAATCGATCCAATTCACCAAAATCTGTGATTTTTGGCAGATCCATAACTCTGGTAAAAATCTGTTCGGATGTCAACCTCGGGGGCGGGCCATCTAATTCAACTTCCCCCTTCTTGAAGGCATTCTTATTCCGTCTAAATGGATGATCTGCTGGTAAAAACCTGCGATGTGAGTCAAACCAAGAACTCTTCCCCCCAAATTTCAAGGTAAAGGCCTTTGTATGCTCCATGCAATGGGGACATGCCATCTTACCATGAGTACCCCAACCGCACAACATGCCATATGCGAAGTCATTAATGGTCCACATAAGAGCTGCCCTCATTGTAAAGTTCTTCTTTCGTGCAACATCATAAGTCACAACGCCATTCCACAACCTTTTGAGATCGTCAATGAGAGGTCAGAAGTAGATGTCAATACCATCTGTTGGATTATCTGGACCCTTATAATACAACTCAAGAACATATAGGGCTTAGACATGCACATATCGGGAGGAAGATTGTATGGGGTAACAATAATCGCCAAAGAAGAATAAGGTTTCGCCGTTGATTGAACATATGGGGTAAAACCATCGAGCATAAGCCAAGTCGCATATTACGTGGATCTGCTGCAAATTCGGGATTCACACGATCAAAGTGCTTCCAAGCTTCACCATCACAAGGATGTCGCAACATACCAAGTGCTTTTATTCTCATAGTGCCAAGTCATTTTGTCTGCAAATTGTGTTGACGCAAACATTCTCTGCAGCTTGGAATAATTGGCAAATAAAACATTGCCTTAGTGGAACTGGTTTTTGTCTACCCTTCCCATTATCGGTATGTGACATATACCTTGGCTCACCACGCAATTTGCATTCAACCAGCGCTATCGCTTTTACCAAATTCATTGTCGTAATATAACATACACCCTCTCACACAACAATCAATCCTTTTAGATTCCAACCCCAATTTGGACACTAAGCTTTTAGCCTCGTAATAACTTTTTGGCAAACCATCTCGATAGGTGACGAGTCCAACATCATCTTCGTTACGAGATCCAAGCACACATCCGTAGCACCACAGTTGGACTTGAGAGCTAAAAGTCTCACACACATTGATAACTTAGAGTCGGCAGACCCTTCAAACAACGGCTTATTTGTTTCTAACAAGAGATTGTAAAATCTTTGTGCAGTCTCATTTGGAAGTTCATCTGTGTCATCATACTGTGGCTCCTCGAATGATACGTTGACCCCCAAGGCATCACAAACCATATTTTGCATCAATTCAATCTGCTCACCATATCCCGTATCTACGCAATTACTTGAAGCACCTGTGCAATTATCGCCAACCCCTAATCCAACCCGAGGTAACTCTTCACCATGTCTAGTCCAAATCCAGTAATTAGGCATAAATCCAACTCTCTGCAGGTGCAGCATGACCTCTCCTGGGCTCTTGATCTTTCTGCAATCGCATTTAAGGCACGGACACCTAATCCCTCCATTAATTTCGAAATCTTCGTGTGCCATTGCGACTTGAACGAAGTGATCAATCCCATCGCAAAAAGATTGTTTCAAACCCCCTCTTCCCGGATACAACCTATCGTACATCCAACTACGATTCGAAGGAAAAAATTCCATCTTCTGCATGTCAAAAAAAATGACAATTTCAGCAGCACGACATTCTTACAACCGCTCTCTTTCTTTAAATGGTATGACCCTATCCCATTCGAGGAAAAACTTTTTCAGAACTCGTATAATAGTCATTCCGTAATTCTCATATCTTATACTTGACAAAATTTCGGCAGCATTTCCCATTGGTCTCTGAGTACACAAAATGATCGCAGTTAGGAACAAGGCAATCAAGTATGCACCCAGAGAACAAAAGGAAATGAATCTAACCGAAATTTCATCAAATATCAAGATACGAGAATCAAGCAACAACTATTATACAAGTAAAGAAAAAGTTTTTTCCCAAACTGTCCGACTTGGACAATTCAAGGTTCAATATACAATGAACACGTGGTATCTAAAAGAGTACACGCACTCAATAATATATTGAACCTCAAACGGGAAGCTAAGGCTTTTCTCCGATACTAATAACAACAATCAAACATCCATTTCATCAATAATTAAAAAGTAACATGTTGAAAGTTGACATCCTCTTAAAGGATAGAATTAAACAAGCATACCGACGGCAAGGGAAGCATAAATCCTTTTAACAATTTTTGTTTTCATAGTGGTTTGGCTTGGTATATGCCATGCAATTAGAGCTCCTATATGGTCACATCTACCATACATCCTAATCCATTAATTGGCCAAAAAACAATCATTTTCTATTTACAGCTTAAAAACTAGCCTAGCACCTAATCTACTACATTAACCAAGGGAGTTGATGGTATCTCTAAACAACATAAAATTGGTTACTTTATTATTTTTTTTTTAAAATAAGATCATCACATAATTAAATTCATCAAATATAGGATTTTAATAGTTTATAATTAGTGTCTGATACGATTAATTTGGGAATCAATTTCCTCGACAGAATTCATGTCTTTGTGTAATAATATGTCTTTCATATGTTAAATTTTTAGTTTATTAAACGTTGTTTGTATTTACAGTATAGTATATAGTTATAATCTGTAAATATTTTAGAGATTAATATGGTTACTATCTCAATATAAATTGGTTTCTATAAGTATAGCGAGACGTAGCATGAACATAGGATCAGAGATTCACTTACTGAAATTGAGTTTATGTGTTGCTTGCTAAATGAATAATCTACATGCTACCTTACTCTAACATAAAATATACATCAAACAAAATTCCCTCTGTGGAGAGAAGTAAATCGAGTGATTCCTTCTCTCTTTTACTTTTCTTTCAACTTAAAAGAAAAAGTATCGACATATATTATCCAGAAAGAGGGGTTTTGAATCAATTAATGAAGTTCATTTTTCAAAAACATCATTAAAAAAAATGAAATGGGATTTTTTGAAACATAGGAAAAGGTGATCTATTGAGTCATTTATACGAATCCAAAATATTATGATTATGAAGAACTCAACGGGACCCCTCGAATTCGTCAAAATATTATCTAGACGCGTGAATAGATTGACCTTAAAACAACAACGATTAATTACGATTGCTATAAAACAAGCTCGTATTTTATCTGCGTTACCCTTTCTTATTCCGGTACCTTTTGTTAATAATGAAATTTTTTTAAAAAAAAAAAGCGAGTCGACCACTAGAACTACTACTGTTTTTTAAAAAAAATATGTTTTTTTAAAAAAAATAGAGTTACTCTCCAATTGAATTCAATTTTGAATCGAAAATCAATTTCAATGTGGATTGATATCTTGTTCGAAAACTACGACAACTATACATCACTTCAACATAAAACATCCTTTGTTAGCCAAAACACACATCACCTCAAAATTCTCTCTCCGAGAGAACTATGAAGCAAATCAAATAATATATGTCGGTGTGGGGTCAATGACCAACCCTTTTCCACCCAATGAGTCAACCGACATTTCGTTAGAGTGCATACCTAATTCTCAGAACAAGAGAGTGTCCACGTCCTTCGATGTGAGTGGCAGTCTCGGAGCAATGTCGTGGCCTTGAACTAAAAATACAGAAAAAACATAGAAAATTTTAACTAACAAGCTACCAAATAGCAATCAACAAAAATGAGCAGGATGCCAACCAAACAACAATCATGTTATAAAATAATTCCAAATAAACCCCAAGTAAGCTTTTTGGCTTTCACTATTTTTATCAAATCATGAATTCTCAAAAGCTATTTAACCTCCTCATGTAAAACATATAATAGAGCATAATAGAGTGGTGGTGGTGGTGGTGGCGGCCTGGTTCCTGGTCCAATGGTTGAAACGTTGGAATAATTGGAACTTAGGCTTAAGACAAAAATTAAATAGAAAAGCACAAATGTAAAGACATACATCATATATTATCCTAATACATTTATCCAATTAAAATGTTAAAGCAGTCAAATACTAATGTACATAACATGCATAATATAAAATAGAGGCTAGCTAGTGGCGGCTCCTTGAGGTCCCTGGACAAAATCGAGGCGGTAGAATCCTCCAAGGAGTCGATGGAGTGTAATCTGCTACGGTGGGAGAATATTTTGGTGTGGACGGAGTGTAATCCTCTCCGATTGGAGAATACTCCGGAGGTCGGAGTGTAATCCTCTCCGATTGGAGAATACTCGGTGTGGATGGAGTATACTCCAAGATCTCATCGTCATCATTTGGAGACCTGAACGATGTATGTCCCTCGATGAGCATCACCGGTAGCTACAGGCCTCCTGGGATCACCATGCTGGTTCATCAAATCACGATCCTCAGCACGATCCTTAGTCCTGATGACAAAGCTATTTCGATACTCCCTCGCAGACATCATCGGCCTCCGGGAAGGCATAGGAGGATCACGATGGCGAGCATCGCGATCCTCAATCGTCACAAAGCTATTCCGATACTCCCTTGCAGACATCATCGGCCTCCGGGAAGGCATAGGAGGATCACGATGGCGAGCATCGCGATCCTCAATCGTCACAAAGCTATTCCGATACTCCCTTGCAGACATCATCGGCCTCCTGGAAGCCCTACCTCGACCACGGTTTCCATCTAAAGACATTGTCTGTTTGTTGTCAACATTGGTCAGTCATGAGCATATAAACTGAAAATAATCGAATTACAACAAAACGAACAAAGGCATAGGTTTGCAGTATTTAAGACTTTATTCCAATATTTTTTCAATATTTTTTTCAAATCATGATGCTAACCGAGCAGGATGCGCCAACTAGAATTGTTTTTTTCCCCTTCTAATTAGCATGCTTAAGACAAACTTTTAACCTTGGACATAATATAAGTATCCTAAACTTTTAAAACAACTAACAATCCACAAAATCAATAAGAGCAGAGCAACCACAAACAACTAACAATCCACAAAATCAATAACGAGAACAACCATCAAACAACTAATAATCTCACGCAGCTACTCTTGCAAAGCTACTAAAACAAAAATCAAATACCAACAACAGGAATACAAACAAACCTTAGTTCCCAAAATCACGTAACACAAAATTGGAGGTCAAGCCACAAAAGAATACCGTGATGCACCAAAACCTTCAAAATCACGTCAAAAACCTCCAAATCCCTTCAAGAACTTTCAATCGTTCATGAAACACCGAAAAGGAACACCAAATCAATTTGGGATTCGGAAGAAAAAAACACGAACAAAGAAGGACAGAATAGAGATAGAGAATAGACGGTGGTGGCAGAGGTGACGGCAGACCACGGTGCTGTGGAGGTGGCGCGGAAGTCTTGTGGAGGTGGTGGCGGCGACGCGTGGTCTTTGTGGAGGTGGCGGCGAGATGGTGTTACGTGGAGGTGGCGGCGGATAGAGAGAGATGAGAGACAGAGAGAGAGACACACTGGTGGTGGTGGTGGCGAGGAAACGCGGTGGTGGTGGCGACTAAGACGTGGTGGTGTGGGCGCGGTGGTGGTGGTGGTGGTGGAGAGAAAGAGTGAGAACGATGGCAACGCAGAGAATAGAGAGAATAGAGTGGTGGTGGTGGTGGCGGCCTGGTGGTGGTGTGGGCGTGGTGGTGGTGGCGGCGTAGTGGTGGGGGCGGAGGAAGAGAGGGAAGTGAAAGAGAAGAGGGATGAAGATGGAGGAGAAAGGGAAGGCCTGGCTTCTGATTATTATCGCGCATTACCGACGGCTTTTTACCGACGGTCTAGGCCGTCGGTAAACTGTTCGGCATTACCGACGGGTTTTTTAACTTACCGACGGTATAAGGCCGTCGGTATTTGAAAAATAGGCGCGTAAATGAAATATCTTTGAAATTACCGACGGGCATTGACCGTCGGTAAATTTACCGACGGACTTGTTGTTTTACCGACGGCTTGGCCGTCGGAAAATCCAACGTTTAACCGACGGTCTCTGACCGTCAGTATATGCCCATCGGTAAATCCGAATTTTCTTGTAGTGACTTTTTCGCGACCCAAAATTAAGTCGCATGTACGCTTTCTATAATCTCTAACATTTCAGGCTTTTCATACCCCCGCGTTCATTTCATTTCATTTCATAGTCTCAACGCATTTTATCCGTTAACCCTAGCTGTTGAAATGTGCAAAACCCCAATCTCAGATCTAGCTGGCGAAGGGGAATAGGGTCTCTCTGTGAGCCCCCTTGGCTGGTGGGGGCAGCGAACATTGGAAAACGCCACATTGCCGTGCTGTTTGTGGCGACGGTGGAGATCATGAATATTATGGGGGTTGAAACCACCATAATTTACCTTTTTTTTGCAAAAAAAATTGAACATTATGGCGGTTATAACCGCCGTTATTTACCAAAGCCAACCGCCGTTTTAGTCACAGTATATTACGGCGGTCTGCATGGCGGTTGATCATGGACCGCCATTTTATACCGAATGGCGGACGAAATTACGGCGGTGGCCTGGACCACTAGTTTGGTAAATTATGGCAGTCAAAACCGCCACAATTTGCAAAAAACAACCGCCACAATTTTCGTGTTTTTTTGTAGTGTAATAATAATAATAAATTATAAAAATATTATTGGATATGTAGACTACTAACCATAATAAAATGTAAGAAAAACATTATGTTTTTGCTATAACTATTTCATAAAAATTGTAAAAAAATCACATTGTATTATTTTGTAATATACATATTTTTAAATATAAATTAAAATAATTGAATAACTCATAATATGAAAATAAAGAATATCATGAGATTTTAAAAATTTGACTCTCTTATTTTTAAATAGTAGTAATAGTATTAATCATAAAACAAATTTGTTGCTTATTTTATTTTTTTGGGATACTTTAGTACAAAATAACATTTGACAAGTATTTTCTTTACAATAAAAAAAAACATTTGACAAAGTGGATAATAATCGTTACATACGTATACACTAAAAAGTTGATATTGGTTGCCATATACATTTAATTGCTTTCTAAAAACATTATAGAAAATTTATTATGAAATATTGATGGCCCGTACTCTGTACGGTTTAGAATAAAAATATAAAAATCATATATTAATATATTTGAAATTTTCAACAAAAATATTAAATAATAGTAATAATAACAGTAAATTGTAAAAAAATATAACAGAATATTTATATTAATTGTTTGTGTTTAATAAAACAAAAATGTTGCTTATTTTATTTTTATGAGATATATTTATACAAAATAAATAGCATTTGACAAAGGGGATAGTTGTTTTCCTTTTTTTTCTAAGGAGATAATTATTTTCCTAAAAATAACATTATTATTAAAATATAATGAAAACACTAAATTTTTTGCTTTGATAATTTTATGAAAATTGTAAAAACAAATTTTGACATTGTATTATTTTGCTATATACCATGATTTTTTTAATATAAATTAAAATAATTGAATAACTCGGACCTTGAAAATAAAAAATCTCATGAAATTTTACAGTTTTTGACAACTGGTCCATGTTACAAGAGACAAATGGATCCAATTTTTTGGTCAAAAATATAAGAAACAAATATAATTTTTTACATACATTAAATATTGATTTTCTAGTGAAATTCATGTAAATTATGTATCATTAATTATCAATCACCATTTATGAAAGAGGTATATTTGGAACAAGCTAAATTTTTAGGAGCAAGAATTAAAATTAGCTAATTTCAAAGCATTTACTTGGTCTGTGTGAATTATGGTTTGTTTCTTATAATATTGACCAGATGAAGTATGATTCTTGCGTTTTTTTTGTACATCTGGGTATCGTACGTGAACTCAGTTCACATATGTGTATTTTGATTGTTTAACACGTACACAAACTGAGTTCACGTACGTTAAAAGCACATGTTTAGTACGTACACTAACTAAGTTCAAGTATGCGTATGGGAACTCGGTTGGCATACGGTAAAACTCAGTTTCTTTAGCTATTATTATTATTATTATTATTATTATTATTATTATTATTATTTAATGGAAGATAGAAAAAAAATAATTTAAAATAAAATTAGGAAAAAAGTAATACGCTGAAAGCTATAAGCTCACACATTACTTGAAGTAGCATATGGAAGAACACTATAAGCTACTGATTATTTACAACTCTATTCTTTTAATTTGGTAAAAATAAGCTATAGCTCATAGTGTTTGATAAAATTAGTTGTTATAAAATGATATAAAAATACGTGCTTATCCTTATTTTAAATTTAAAAGGATAAAATAGAATAAAAAAATAAACTAATTAGGATAAAAATGAGAAAGAATATATATATATATATATATATATATATATATATATATATATATATATTACTTGAAATAGCATATAAAAAAAAACTATAGACTCTGTTTGGTAGGTTAAGAAGCTAACCTATAACTTATTGAACTAACTTATAAGCTTGTTTAACCGAAAGAAATGTGTTTGGTAAGCAAGCTTATAACAATAATTTATAGTTTTTTTATGTTCGGTTTGGTAAGGCCAAGAAGCTAGCTTATAGCTTATTGGACTAGCATATAAGCTTGTTTAGTTGAAGAAAATGTGTTTGGTAAGTAAGCTTATCACACTAGCATATAACTTTTTTTGAGTCGACACTACTTGAAGTAGCATTTGAGCTTATAACTTATAGTTTTTTATCTTATCTTCCATTTTTAACCTCATTATTTTATTATTTATCTTTTTTAAAATTTAAAATAAAGATAAACTCTTATTCTTTTATGTCATTTTATATTTATTAGTTAGTCACTAGTGCACAAAACGGATAATAATTGGGGATTTTACACCGGTTATATATATAACCAGTGTAAAATGTGATGTGGTGGCATTTTTAAAATTTTCGCATCATTTTTTACACCGGTCATATATACAATCGGTGTAAAAAATGACGCGGTAGCAATTTTGCAATTATCACGTAACATTTTAAATCAGTTGTACCTATAACCAGTGTAAATTGTTTAGGATTCCACACCGGTTATATGTACAATAGGTGTGAAAAATTCATTTTACATTAGTTAAAATAGTATCCGGTGTTAAAACCTTTTTATATATTCGCGCACTTTCATAGAGCTTCACTTTCTCTCTTCTTCCAAAACCCTCAGTCTCTGCGAAAAATGATGGCCACCACCATTTTCATTATCTTTCACGACGAACCTCCACCAGTTAAGGAGGAGATCTGATTTAGTCAAGGAGGAGATTTGATTTAGTCAATGACCAAATCATAGTTGCTAATATCTTGGGATCACAACTATTATTATGTTAGGAAATAATTGTGATTGATTGTATAGTTATATCCTGCTGAATTATAGCTGATACTAAGGCAGCTATAATTGGAAATAATGCACTAACAGTGCCCAATGTCTATGCCTGTACGTGTATATATATTTGTGTAATAATCAATGGAATTGGTATCCCTTCACCATTTTTTCTCTTGGTATCAGAAGCTTCAGGTTACACCATGACTACCTCTGATTCTGCTACCCTACAAAAGGCCCTTTCCACTTTCTGCTCTGTCAAGTTGGACAGAGAAAACTATCGCTTATGGAAGTCCCTAGTGCTGCCATTGCTGAAGGGTCACAAAATTGATGGTTACATCCTAGGCACAAAGAAATGTCCTGAAGAATTCATCACAGAAGAAAACAGCAAGAAGCCCAATCCAGCCTTTGCGGAATGGATCTCAATCGACCAACTCTTACTTGGTTGGTTACTCAACTCCATGACTCAAGAAATTGCAACCGAGTTGCTTCATTGTGAGTCCTCAAAACAACTCTGGGAAGAAGCTCAGAATCTGGCTGGTGTGCATAATAGATCCAAAATTACCTTCCTCAAAACTGAGTTCCACAGAACCAGAAAAGGAGGACTGAAGATGCAAGACTACCTCAACAAAATGAAGAGTCTAGCAGACAACCTAGCACTTGCAGGAAGTACAGTTCCAACACTAGATCTGATCACTCAAACACTTTTAGGTCTGGACAATGAATACAATCCAATTGTAGTGAGTTTGTTTGACACAGAGCAACTCACTTGGGTGGAGATGCAAGCACAACTTCTTACTTTTGAAAGCAGACTGGAGCAGATCAGCAGTCTGTCCAATTTAACTCTGAATCCCTCAGCTAACATAGCGACTAGAGGAGACTTCAGAGGTAGCAGAAATAGTGCTCGAGGAGGATGGCAAGGAGCAGGCCCGAGAGCTCCAAGAGGAGGAAGAGGACGTGGAAGGTTCTCTAGAGGCAGGATTATTTGCCAAGTTTGCTGCAAACCTGGTCATGCTGCCTCTAATTGCTACTACAGGTTTGACAAAAACTACATGGGTCAACAATCAGATGAAGTGAAGTCAGAAAGGAGTGGAAATCACAACTATAAAGCCTATATAGCTTCACCCAATACACTACAGGATCCATATTGGTATTTCGATAGTGGGGCCAGCAATCATGTTACACATGATTCTAACAAACTTCAAGAATTCAATGAGCTTGATGGTAAGGATCACTTGACTGTTGGTAATGGTGCAAGTCTCAAAATTTATGCCTCTGGTAATACTTCTATTAGTACTTCTCCAAAACCTTTGAATCTTAAAGATGTTTTATATGTGCCCAAAATTACAAAAAATCTGTTAAGTGTATCTCGGTTGACCTCAGATAACAACACCTATGTCGAGTTTCATGATTCTTCTTGTTTTGTGAAGGACAAGTTAACAGGGAAGGTTCTATTGGAAGGGAGAATTAAAGATGGACTCTATCAACTACCTGGTATTTCAACTTTAGCAAATAAAGACCACTATCAACTACCTGGTATTTCAACTTTAGCAAATAAAGACCACTATGCTTCTCTTTCAATAAAGGAGACTTGGCACAGGAGGCTTGGGCACCCTAACAACAGGGTATTAAGTGAAGTTTTGAAGAATTGCAATGTAAAGGTTTCTGAACATGAAGAATTAGAATTCTGTGAGGCTTGTCAGTTTGGAAAGGCTTACAATTTACCTTTCAAAAATTCTGATTCACATGCTTTGGAGCCCCTAGATTTAATACATTCTGATATGTGGGGACCAGCACCACTAAATTCTGTTTCTGGTTTCAAATATTATGTGCATTTCATTGATGATTTTAGTAGATTCACATGGATTTATCCTCTAAAGCAAAAGTCTGAAGTGCTACAAGTCTTTATTCAATTCAAAAACCTTGTGGAAAATCAGTTTAATAAAAAGATCAAAACCTTACAATGTGATGGAGGTGGAGAATTTAAGGCCTTGACTAAACTCACACAAGAAGCTGGAATTCAGTTAAGAATGTCCTGTCCATATACATCAGCTCAAAATGGAAGAGCCGAGAGAAAACACAGGCATGTTGTAGAACTAGGCCTAACACTCTTAGCACAAGCCAAAATGCCCTTACACTACTGGTGGGAAGGTTTTTCAACTGCAGTCTACCTTATAAATCGATTGCCAAGTCATGTTCTAGATAACAAAGCACCATATCAGCAGCTACTTCACAAAGAACCAGATTATAAAGCCATGAAAGCCTTTGGCTGTGCTTGCTACCCATGTCTGAGGCCCTACAATCAACACAAACTGCAGTTTCACACTACTAGGTGTGTTTTCCTTGGATATAGCAGCTCACATAAAGGGTATAAGTGCTTGAGCTCAACAGGAAGAATATTTATTTCTCGCCATGTGGTATTCAATGAACAACACTTTCCCTTCCATGATGGATTCCTCAACACCAAAAGGCCTACTAAAATTATTTCTAATGCTGCAAGCTTCTTATATCTTATCTCTACTGCAGGTCTTGAAGTAATGGTGAAACACCAAATGACACAGAAAATACTGCAAGGCTTGATAATGGTGAAACTACTCCCAGCACCAACTTCTCAATTGGGCAGCACAACACTGACACATCAAATGACAGAGGCAGTAGCAGCAACTCAAGTGATCCTTGCAGCAATGAAGGTAACAACACCAGTTCTGACCTGAGAATGCACAACATCAGTTCCGAACCAGCAGACACAGCAGAAAGCACCAGTTCAGAACCAGAAGGCATAACAGAAGCCACTAATCAACACCAAATGGTGACCAGGAGCAAGGCTGGAATTCTCAAACCCAGGCACCCCTATATAGGAACTGCTGAAAGGAAAAGAGAAGAACAAGAACCTGAGACTACAAAGGAAGCACTTGAAAGACCAGAATGGAAGGCAGCCATGTTATCAGAATTCAAGGCATTGATGTCAAACAACACCTGGTCCTTGGTACCCTACCAAGGACAGAAAAATGTTATAGACTCTAAATGGGTCTTTAAAATGAAGTATAAGGCTAATGGTACAATAGAAAAGAGAAAGGCAAGGTTGGTGGCTAAATGATTTCAACAAGCACCAGGACTTGACTATGATGAAACCTTTAGTCCAGTTGTTAAGGCAAGCACAATCAGGATTATCTTGTCAATTGCGGTGCACTACAATTGGGAAATTAAACAGATGGACGTAAACAATGGCTTCTTGAATGGGGAGCTTAAGGAAACCGTATTTATGAGGCAGCCTGAAGGTTTTAAAGATCCTAAAAGACCCCACCATGTGTGCAAGCTGACCAAAGCAATATATGGCTTAAAGCAAGCTCCAAGGTCATGGTATGATAAGCTGCGGGCTGCCTTGCTTGATTGGGGCTTCAAGAACACAAAGAGTGATTCTTCCCTATTTATCCTTATGAGTAAGAATCATATCACATTCTTGTTAATTTATGTTGATGACATTATTATTACTGGCAGCAATAGTAGTTTTATAAGCTCATTCATAAAGCAATTGAATGTCAAGTTTGCCTTGAAAGATCTTGGAAGCCTACATTATTTCCTTGGGGTTGAGGTGTATAGAGATGCAAGTGGGGTCTATCTCAAACAAACTAAGTATATCTCAGACCTTCTAAAAAGGTTCAACATGGAGAATGCTTCCTCTTGTCCAACACCTATGGTGACTGGCAAAAACATTGTAGCACATGGAGAACTCATGAAAAATCCTACAGACTATAGAAGAGCAATTGGTGCACTACAATATTTAACAAACACAAGGCCAAATATTTCATACTCTATGAATCGACTTAGTCAGTATATGCAGGCTCTAACAGTCTTACATTGGCAATATATAAAACGCATATTCAGATACTTGAGAGGAACAACTGATTATGGCCTTCACATAAAGCCTTCAGCAGACCTTGATATTTCAGGTTTCTCTGATGCCGATTGGGCCACTAATTTAGATGATAGAAAGTCAGTAGCTGGCCAATGTGTGTTCCTAGGAGAAAGTTTGGTGAGTTGGTCCTCCAAGAAGCAGAGAGCAGTCTCGAGATCAAGCACAGAGTCAGAGTATCGAGCATTGGCGAATCTTGCAGCAGAAGTAACTTGGATAAGATCATTACTGCAGGAAATTGAGCTGCCTATACCAAGAACACCGACTCTATGGTGTGACAACCTCAGTGCCAAAGCCTTAGCCTCCAATCCAGTCCATCACTCAAGATCTAAACACATTGAAGTGGATGTGCATTACATAAGAGATCAGGTGCTACACAACAAGGTAATTGTTTCCTATGTTCCAACTTCAGATCAAATAGCAGATTGCCTCACCAAAGCCTTGACCCAGACAAGATTCAATCAACTAAGGGACAAGCTAGGCGTGGTTAGACCACCCTCCAGCTTGAGGGGGACAATTAAGGAGGAGATCTGATTTAGTCAAGGAGGAGATTTGATTTAGTCAATGACCAAATCAGAGTTGCTAATATCTTGGGATCACAGCTATTATTATGTTAGGAAATAATTGTGATTGATTGTATAGTTATATCCTGCTGAATTATAGCTGATACTAAGGCAGATATAATTGGAAATAATGCACTAACAGTGCCCAATGTCTATGCCTGTACGTGTATATATATTTATGTAAGAATCAATGGAATTGGTATCCCTTCACCATTTTCTCTCTCCACCTTCCTCAGGCCGCCACTACGTTTTCCGTTCATCAATCTCTGGTAAAGCTTTCTTTCTCTCGTTTTTTTTGTCTCATTTTCATTCTTCTTCCTCGTTTTTGTTCTCCTTCTTTATCTCACTGTCTCACACGCAGCGCCGTGACTATCGCCGCTGTGAAGGAACTCGCATTTGAAGGAGCTCGTGACTTTCGCCTCCTTCTCTCACTTTTGTTGCCACCGTTAGTGGCTTATTAGTTTTAAACAAATTTGCCTTTGTTGAACATTTTGATTATGTCTTCCTTTCATTAACATTACTTCTTATGACTTATAATGTGCAGATTTGGCAGAGATTGCTAAGTTCCTGGGTATTACGACAACTTTAGATACAGAAGCCATTCAAGTTAGTCTCTGTTGTATTTCTGAGTATTTTTTACTTATGCGTGCTTATGTACAAAATTGATATACTTTATATTTCTTTGTTGTATGAAGTTTTTGCATTTTTTAATGGTTCTGATATTTTATGTATCCCTTTTCATTTTATTTCTTTCTTATATAGTTCTGTAGATGTCCCATTTTGAGTTAATTTTTATTTTAGTTTTTTGTTTGTTCACATCATGGTTCACTTAATTGTTCATCTAGTGAGAGAGATTAGAGTGTGTGGCTCTGTTTATCTGAGTTGGATGTACCCTGTCGAACAATACATAAAGATCTTGAAATGGTATGTGAAGAATCCATACCATCTCGAAGCATCTATTGTTGAAAGGTACATCACAGAAGAATTCATTGAGTTTTGTACAGATTACTTATCAAAAGTGGAACCTGTAGGGATTTCCAAGTCTCGTCATGCGGGAAGATGTGACGGTAAGGGTACACGAGGTCTAAAGGTTAAGACATGGGTCGAGCGAAAGTGATGCAGGCACATCTGTACATATTGAGTAACACTTATGAGGTTGAGCCATACTTGTTTACTCACAAATCCATTGTCAAGGCCAAAAACCCCATAGGAACGAATAATGGGTGTTGAAAGGGCATAACAAGACGTTCCTAAACTAGTTTAAACCATGTATTATGAATGATGATACTACTTCTGATGACATAAAATGGCTAGCACATGAGCCAAGCTTTAATGTCTTATGTTGGAGTGAGTACGATATAAATAAACTTTTCTTTTATACAAAGTCACAGGATGACAATAGTACCGTGCAAAATAGTGGGGTTATGGTCATGGCTTCTTCAATGGAATTCTCTAGTTCAAAGGATAAGAACCTTGTTCTGGCATCCATAGCTTACTTTGGGGTCATTGAAGAGATTTTGGAGCTCCATTATTGTAAATTTAGAGTCCCTGTGTTTAAACATAAGTGGGTTAACAGTAACAGTGGTGTACAAACTGATGAATTAGGATTTATATTGGTGGACCTTGACAAGATATGTTATATGGACGAGCCTTTCATCATGGCATTCCACGCCAAACAAGTATTTTACGTGAAGGATCCCTTTAGCAATAGGTGGTTTGTAGTGCTTCAAAGAAGAAACATGCATCAGAGTGACGAAAATGAAGATTCATCTGTAGATATTTATGACACTCCTTATTTCTCAACACAAAGACCTTCTTTCACTGATGAAAATGAAGTGGACGATGTATATACCACTCGTGATGATCATCAAGAAGGGATATTAGAGGAGAAATGATCAAGTAAGACATGCATGTTTGTTATTTGTTCATTATTTATAGTCTAACTGACATATTATTTTTTTATCTATACAGGCATCATGAATGATTCTTTAGCCTCCTCTCCTACGAGGTTTAGGACTAGATGCAAATGTAGATATTTATAGCATTACCTTCTTTGTACATTGTTTATGTGTATATTTGATATGTTTATAGATTAAATTTGATAGCTTTAAATGGTTTGAATTTTGGGCACATTTGGTATCAATTCTGCTGCCAATTCTTGGCAAATTTATTGCCTGTTTTATTATCATTTTAGAAAGCCTCTATGCAGAAATGGATAAAAATAAATAGACAAACAAAAAAAAAGTGTACCTTTTACGCAAGTTATCCAAGAAATCGGTGCAAAATATTTATTAAATAAAGCAAAAAACACAAAAACCGGTGTAAAAGACAGACTTTTAACATCGTTTTTTGTACATAATCGGTGTAAAACGGGAGTCTTTTACACTGGATATTGTAAAAACTGGTGTAAAATGTCCTTCAAAAAAATAAAAAATAAACGGAAATTGACATTTTACAATGGATATATAACCGGTGTAAAACGCCACATTTTACGCTAGTGTAAAAACCCCAACATACAATACCGGGAGCATCTATATTGGTACCAAAACCGGTGTAAAATGTCAATTGTAACCTGTGTAACATCCTCCTTTTGTACTAGTGAGTTAAACAGCTAATTTTATCAAACATCAATTTTAATTAGCTAGTTTTTCATCTATAAGCTATCCATTATTATCTAGCTTTTCAACTATAAGCTAGCTTATTATAGCTTATTTTTACCAAACAGAGTCTATGTCATTTTATATTTATCAGTTAGTTAAACAACTATTTTTTTGAAGCACTTCAATTTAAATTAACTAGCTTTTCAGCAATAAGTTATCATCTATAGGCTCTGTTTGGTAAAACCAATAAGCTAGATTATAACTTATCGGACTAACTTATAAGCTTATTTAACCGAATGAGAGGTGTTTGGTAAGCATGTTTATCACACTAGCTTATAGCTTCTTTTGAAATGTTACTTTTGAGATGCTACTTGAAGTAGCATATGAGCTTATAGCTCATAGGTATAAGCTCTTTTCTCTCATTTTTATCCTTATTATTTTATTCTTTATCCCTTTTCAAGTTTAAAATAAAGATAAATATTTATCATTTTATGTCATTTTATATTTATCAGTTAATTAAACAACTAATTTTATCAAACACTTCAATTTTAATTACGTAGCTTTTCAGTTATAAGCTATTAGCTATCAACTATAAACCATTAGCTAACTTATCATTTATAAGCTAGTTTATAGATTATTTTTACCAAACATAATCCTAAACTATCAGCTAGCTTAGTTTTTTTAGCTATAAGCTAGCTTATAACTTATTTTTATCAAATAGAGTCATAAGCTAGTAAGGTAAACTTGTTTGCCAAACATCTCTTTTGGTCAAACAAGCTATACAAGCAAGCTATAAGGTATCTTCTTAGCCTTACTTAACATAACTTAATTCACTATCCATCAATCAAATCTGCTATGTATAACCTAGAGGATTGGACTTACAAAACATAGCCTTAGTGTTCAAGCATAGGAGATTATTGTCCAAACCATGGTAGACAAGATCGCGATCCGGGGAATAGGAGTGGACGATCCTACGCTCCTATTACCCCTCAGCAATCTCGCACCTACGCAGGATCGCGATTTGCAGGAACACGGGCGGGAGCGACGAGCCGACGTGCATGAGCGTTTGGTGCGGACAAGATCGTGATCCTGCAAAAAACCCGAAATCGCAGCTTTTGGCGTTACCGGGTTGGGTTCGCGACCTGGCTTCTTATAAAACTCAGATTGGGGGGGCCCTAAATCACGCATCTCTCCCTCTCCCTGCGAGCGTAGCTCTCCCTTTCACGTTTGTCGTCTCCCTGTGCAGCTCTCCCTCTCCCTTTCTGCTTCTATTTCGTTTCGTTTTCTCCACTGCTTCTGCTTCTATTTCATTTTCTCCACCACTGCTTTTGCTTCTGTTTATGTGACAATGCTTCTGTTTCTGCTTTTCTGATAAGAAGAAGAAGAAGAAGAAGAAGAAGAAGAAGAAGAAGAAGAAGAAGAAGAAGAAGAAGGGATGTGGCGGAAGAAGAAGGGATGTGGCGGAAGAAGAGGCTTAGGGTTTGGTCATGGGTTGTGGACCTTCAAATAAGCTCAATAGTAAAAAAAACTAGTCACACTTACTCTTTTTTTTACAACACCACACAATATAACAATATATTTGTTAAACTATATAAAATTTATTTAATTTATTTGTTTAAACTAGAATAAAATTCATTTAATATTGCTTAATTTATTATAATAAAAATTAAAAAATATAAATACTAGTAAACATAAATGTATATTGTTTATACAACGCTGTTAATTGAACACAGCGTGCGACACACCAGCGACACACATACGCGTCCGTACGGATCCCACTTTTTTTTTGCAAATTTTTTTTTTCAAATTTTTCTTTTTTATCTGGTTAACGGAATTCACTTATCTGGTTAATGGTTCACATTATCTGGTGAATGCCAACCCTGAAACTTAACACATTCCATTTATTTATCTGGTTAACGAAGTTCACTTATCTGGTTAATAGTTCTTATTATCTGGTGAATGCTAACCCTGAAACTTAACACATTCTATTTATTTTTCTGGTTAACGAAGTTCACTTATCTGGTTAATGGTTCACATTATCTGGTGAATGTCAAACTCACGTTCCATTTATTTATCTGGTTAACGAAGTTCACTTATTTGGTTAATGGTTCACATTATCTGGTTAATGACAAAAAAAGATTTAACCAGTTAAAAAAAATCTAAAAAAATAAAAAATAATTTTTTTTTGAAAAAAAAAAGTTGTCCGTACAGTACGGACCGTATATTATATGTATCTGTGTCAAAAAATGTGTTCAAAAAATATTTTTCTTGTTTATATAATAGAAATTATTTATGTATATTATTATATATTTATATTAAAATGTATTTTAATATTTTTGGTAGGATCTTACGAACCGTGCTACGAACTCACGTTTTACGCTCCTATGACCCATCCCCACTCCTATGTAGGATCTCGCTCTTGTCTACCTTAGTCCAAACAATTCGAAACCGCCCCATGGGGGACTTGTTATTTCAACACTCACCCTCAAGTCTAACTGGGTTGGATTCTTTGTTAGTCCAATTGTGCCTCCCACATCATTTTAGCCTCAAGTCCTCTTTTAGTTGATTTTTTTGTTGCCTGAGATTGTTTTTTATGTTGGGCTTGTACTCAAGTACTTCATAACAATTGGAGTAAAAATTTGGTAACAAATAATATATATATTGTGTCTATGTCACATGAAGTAAATATCTCTTTTTTTGGACAGAAAGACTAACAGTTACAGAAATGTTTTGTTGACAACAAAATTCGACAACTGTACGGACGACACCATATGTCCATACAGTACGAACATGTCCGTACCGTACGGACATACGTACGGATTTTTATTTAAAAAAAAAAAAAAACTCACCGCATGCGGTGTGTGTATATTTTTTGTTGAAAACAATATAAATCTTGTCCGTACATATACGGATAATATTTTTGATTGAAAACAATTTAAAACTTGTCCGTACATGTACGGATATACGATCCGTACATATACGGTCATACGGTGTCAAAAGTGGGTGTCGCCATTTGTTGTCAATTTAGCGCAACCCCTGACAGTTAATTAGAAGATAGTAGAAGGGCGTGGGTACTGGGTAGTATACACGGGGACATTATAGTAAAATGGATGGATCGGTTCACATTCTAGTAGTAGTGACTGAAGTGAACAGTTAATTATCTCCGTGTTCCTTCGTTTTCCCAGTTTCCACTTACCATTAATCACCAAGACTTTTCACTTTAATTTCCCGTTATACTATATGTTGTTCTTTCCAAGAATCTTGATCGCTTCTCTTTCGTCCTTTTTATCTGTCATTGGTATTTAAGCTAAAGCAACAGCAACTATGAGGTTGAATTGAATCTAAGGGATGGCTTTTTCGTGGTTTCTCAAACTGGCTTTCAAATGCGTTTGTCATTTTGCATGGTATGCACGCGTATCCCTCCTTTTCTTGCTTGCTTCATATTTCGAACTTTTTTTTTTTTTTTTTGTCGACTCAATCATATTTCGAACTTTGTTCACATTGTTTTTGAGAAAAATAACTTATCTTTCCACATATATCTTCACATTAGTCCTTCAATGTATAAAGTAAAATGGTGTTCTTCTCCTCCGTCTCAATGCAAGCTATCTAATCAACACCCTTTCTTTCTTTCCTTTTCTTTTCTAGGCCTCTTCTTGCTCTTGGCTATCCTCTGTAAGTTTCTTCTCCATTTGCCTTTCCTTTTCTCTTGCAACTTTTTCTGCATGTACCAATTATTATTATTATTATTATTGAGCTTAAAATGTTGCTAGCTTTTAAATTATTGTTTGACAGGTGTGCTTCCGTACAAGCAATCGAGACTGATTCCTACACAGAAACTAGGGATTTGATCTCATATTGGATGCTTCTCTCGTTAATATACCTCTTTGAGTATGCTTTTATGAGGCCTCTTCAATGGTAAATTCTTTACCCTGTACTAACATGGAAAGAGAATTGTTTTTACAATAATATATGAATAAGAATTGAACAAGTTCATTTTCTTTGACTAAGAATGATTATCTGCTTTAACTCTAAGATTCCAATGTGTCAATCTTTTAATAGAGATTAGGGCATGAAAATCCTTCTAGGACCCCCTGTGTGTTTTGCTACTTAAGAATATAAATGTCGCTTCAGCAACCATCCTCGAGCTTTGATTCTGCATGTAGAAAGCAATGTTAGATCTCTAATAATATCGGTTAATCCTGAATTGTGACTTCTAGATGCATTTGTCAAAACAAAAGACCTTCATTGCTTCATGGAACCCTAACCAAGATCAATGTTAATGCTTACACAAATCTGCAGTAAATATAGTCACAGAGCAGATTCATGCTAAGGTTATTTTAATATTGTATCACAGTTCTAGTTCATTCTATTTATACCAGAATACAAAGCTTGATTTGGATGTGAGTCAGAATTGGTATGAACGCTATTTTTTTTTTTTTAATGCCAATTAAAGTGACTGTCAAGTTGCATTGTTGATCTCATAACTTCTTGAGTACATTTCCTTTTTTTTTTTTTTTTTAAACAAGGTGACAAGTCACCATAGTATTGAGATTGATTACATGCCACAGGAAGGTTTCACAGTGGTATGAACGCTATTATTTTGACATCTAATGAATCCAGAATACTCTTTGGATTTCTCTGAACTCTGAACACAGAGATTCATAGACAGACAGGTTTTAGATTAACAGTATTTTCATTTTCTGAAGTTGGTATTTTTGTAATTCTGTACCAATAATTGATTGCCATTTTGTGAAGCTTAATAACGTAGTTAACTTCTGTCTTTTCACTTATTTTGGAGCAAGTAGCAAATAAAATTATGCAAGTAGGCATAATCATTTCAACCTAGTGTTTCTTGACCATGTTTTTACTGGTTTTATCATCTAATGGCTCTTTTATGTTGGAATTGCATTAAATGTGATTGTTGTAAAAAAAAAAAAAAGTTATTGTGGCAAATGATTTCCTTTCGATTTCTTTTAACCAATTCATTGTTTAACTACTTCGTTCGCGTGTTTGACATCAGGTTCCAGTTCTGGCCTTACATTAAGCTAATGATCATCTTCTGGCTCGTCATACCAGATTTTAGAGGAGCTTCTTATGTCTATAATAACCTTATTCGCGCACGCATCTCCACGAAACCACAAATATTCACAAGCAGGTTAAATAACTACTGGAGGAATGTTTTTGTTGAGAAAGATAACTTTTTACTGCACGCAGAGAGATATGTGAAAGACAATGGAACTGAAGCATTAGAGAAACTCATTGCTATCAAGGTAAACAGCTAAACGTGACTATGGTGTATAATTAAATATGTTGGATGACAAACCCAGCAAAGGCTAAAAGTATCCAAATACTGAAACTCTGGAGAAATAATTTAGGGAGGCACGTTTGTGTATGTCTCTATACCTGCATTGGCAATTGAAAATTTAAGCTAACTATTCTTTTTTGCTATTGAAGAACTCAGTTTGTAAACCTGATGCAGAAGCAACAAATGCAGTTAGAGCTACTGTTATTAAAGAAATGCAACAGGTAAAGTTTTGATGTTACAATGCAGTGGTGACATTCATATAGTTCTTGTATGCGTCAGTTCTACCTGTCTCAGTGTCCTGGTGACATATAGAGCACTTATTGAGGGATCTTCTATTGCAGACAAATGGTAAAATACTTCAAACAGAGCAAAAAGGCATCAAAGAATTCGAGGTTATTGAGAAAAAAGAAATTCCTGTAAGCAAACAAGCAAGTCTTCATTCATATTCCCCCAAAATAGGAATCTCTCAAGTACATTTTTAAATTTTAGATCTGAGGCATGCTAAGAGGTCATTTGTGAAAATTTTAGCCTTATAAGTACATACAAATTGTGTGGTTGTGGGGTCATGATTTTCAATGAAAGAATAAATCTTTTATTTTCACACCTCTACTCTGAAGATGTCTTCATATTGAATTATATATCTTCTCCCTTATATGCTATTAGTAACCAGGGTTTTATATTGAAAATTTTCAGAAATATCTATTCTTTTAGTCACATTGGACCGGCTTATATGAAGTACTTAACCTCCATGCTAATATTGAATATTGCAGGATATTCCTATCATGCCTAACCTTGTGCCAAGTCAAAACGCTTCATCAGCTATGATGGAAACCAAAGGAATATTGGGGAAGCTTCCTCAGAGTTCTACACACGGGAAAGTGCAGACCGGGTGGATTTGTGCTTTGTGTCAAGTAACAACTACGTGCGAGAAAACCTTGAATTCCCACCTTAACGGGAGGAGACACAGAGCTACTTGTGAAGCCTTGAAAGCAAAGAAGCAACCTACTTCGCTGAAGGTAAAAATCTCTCAGCAAAAAGAGGAACTAAAACAGAAGAATGGCATCAATCAGCAAAATTCCAATGCAAAGAATGCCAACAACGGGTTGAAAGGAACAATAGTAATGGATCATTAGGTGCAAAAACCGCAAAAGAACCTGTCTGAACCTGTTGGGGTGACGTTATCCTAGAAAGTGAGGCCAGCGTGGCCTCTCACTTTAATGGGAAGAAGCACTTGGCAAACTTTCCCAAGTTGATAGTTCAAATAACCATAGGGACAATTGCTTGAAAGTTGAAAGGAAGCCTTTATTGATAGGATCTGGTTTACGTTACATTGTGCATACTATGTTTCTTTGTTTTTGGAATTTCTATTTCCCTACTTCAGTGTGTACTTTTGGTGGGGAGAGTGAATTATTGAACACTCCATTCCTACACTCCCACTCAATGCAACTGACGGAAGGAAACTTCTTGTTAACCAGGAACCATACTTAAACTCAACAATAAAGGATACCCACCCTGATACTAAGCCTGGACTCAGTGTCGAGGTATGACCTCGACGCTGAAGACAAAACGCAAAATTCCACTTAGGTCCACCCCTATAAAAGGGGATCAGGACACCATACAAATGTGTTTTTTTTTGTCCATTCTCTTAGCCAAGACAAGAACAAAAGAGTTTTTTTAGGACCATGCATGGTGGACTCAAACCAACTTTCAACCTACTGGGGAATCTGGATTGGGCGCAACTATATATTTACATTTACATTAAAGGACATTTAAAAAGGAATACGAGAAATAGTGCAATGTTATTCATTTATATAGATAGATAATTTAAAATACTAAAAAAATAATGTAAAAATTGTGCTACGTTAAGATCCTTTTTTTTTTTGGGTGATAGACAGACAGACACAAAATTAGAACATAGAAGGTAGGGGTGTTCATGGCCCAGTCTGGGCTATTTAAGGTCGAGTTTGAACATGTCTCACAAGAAAATAAAGACGGGTTAGGATCTCATTTTATAACTCGATATCACGTTAGTGACGAGTTCAGGTTAGCTTTTGGGTTACCTGACTCATCATATTTACACGTATAACCTTAATTTATGGTATCATTTTACCCTTTTAGTTAGTATTTTGATCACTTTATGAATTCGTTATTTAAAGTTTGATCTTTTTTTACGTATATGCCTTTTAATTTTTGAATTGCCGCATATATTCGTTCATTTGAAAACACACTCGACATGTAAAACATATATCTTAGATTAGTTGTTTTAATTAATCAATATCGTGGATTAAAATTAATTAGTTATTAGGAATTATGGTTAAGATGTTAATTATGGTTAATTATTGATATTATAGTAGTTTGATAATTGTAATTGTGCTTTTGTTGTGAGTGGCCTGTGATGGGTTGGGTTATTCGTTTAGTAGCTTGTAGAGAGATCTCTACTCTTATTTGGTAAGTTCTATAGGGTGTGTTTTTTTGAGTTATAAAATTAAGTTCATGGGAATGAGGATCCTGGTAATATTATTGGTAATATTATTACTGAAAATTTTATTACCAAGTATGTGTTTGGTAAGCATTTAGTATTCCTATGAATGGATTAGTTTTTTTTAATTGTAATTAAAAAAGAAAAATAGAAAATAATATGGTAAAATGAGGTGAGAGTGGGAAGTTATAGATAGTTGAATTTTATTCCTACGAGAATGTAGGATTCCTACTCTTTTAACATGTGAATAAAAAATGGGAAAAACAAGGGTAAATAAAATTCTTGAGAATAATTAGTACCTGAGAATAATTTTTTTTTAAATTGAAACAAACATATGAATGTAACATTAATGCCTCACTTTCCCAAGAATAATTTTAGAATACCCGAAACAAATACCCATATTGACTATCTCCCCATTAAGCATTTTAGTAGACTTGCGTACACTTACCAACAAGAGAGCAATCATTCTCTCACGCTCCCTCTATCATCTTTGAATAGCAATGGATTTTTGGGTACACAAATTCTGTCGTATTACTTCCGTCTATACTCATGAAGAATATGTTATAATGTTGTATCTACTCGATCTTTGTTTGCGTGAGGCTCATAAAATTTCTTCAAAATATTATATTTCTTCTCTTATAAGAATGTCCTAAAATTATAACGGAGCAGAAAGAAATTCCTTTTTTTAGTAATGTATATCAAGAGAAATTCTAGTTATAAGATATATTTAGGTTAAATTATACTTTTGGTCTCTTAAGTTTATTTTAGGTTTTAATTTGATCCCTTATGTATTAAAAGTTCTGAATTGGTCCCTTATGTGTTAATTGTGATCCCTCTTTTTTTGTTCTGAAATGGTCTCTTATGTTACAAAAATTATACCAATGTGGTCCCTTTTTTGTCCCTTATTTTGCAAAAAAAATAGACCACACTGGTATAATTTTTGTAACATAAGAAACCACTTTGAAATAGAGGAACTACGTTGATGTAATCTTTAGACATAAGGGACCGATTCAAAACAAATAATACATAAGGGACTAAACTGAAACTTAAAATAAATATAAAGGATTAAAAGCATAATTTAGCCATATATTGGCTAATTATATGAACTTTTTTTTGGGGTACATAACTATGCAATAGGTTTATAATTTTATTTGTTTGTCCTTCTTATCAATCCGATCATGATCTATTTAGACTCGGTCTTAATTAGACAATTCATCATCAAGTTTACTCGTGTCTAGGTCGAGTTTGGTTTTGAAACTTTTGCCAGATCAAAATTTAAGACTAAGTGAGGGGTAAACATAAATCATCTCAACACGTGTGTTGAACACCCCAGTAGAAAGTCATGGGTAGTAATACTCGGGGCTATTTTCCTACCTATCGTGAAAAAAAAGTACTCCCTCCGTTTCGTTTATAAGTAAAAGTCACTTTTTATATTCATTGAAAAATATATATATTTGGTCCAAATTCAGATACATACATTTTTTAATGAATATAAAAAGTGATTTTTGTTTATAAATAAAAACAGAGGGAGTATAATTTAATAAAGTGTCTACTAACGAGTGTTCTAAAAATATTAATTAAGTGACCTATGAAATAAAAGTTTTTTTTCAAAAATATATATTAAACACTTTTTAATATAATAAATATACCATTTTATCATACAACCTTATTTATTTTGATTTTTTAACTACTCCCGACAACACTTGTTGGCATTTTTCCTTTAATACTAGCGAAAAAAGCATTTGCCTTTAATAAATCGAAATCATTGTTGAATAAAAATCGATCGGTTCACTCCCTTCCTAGTGAAGTGACTGCACTAGCTTATTTCCGACCGCGTCAATTATCCGTGTTCCTTTGTTTTTGATTTTCCACTTAATTTCCACCCACCGACTACTTGACTTACTCACGAAGACTTTCTCTTTTACTTTCCACGAATCTTGATCGTTTCTCTTTCATCCTCTTCCTCTTCCTCTTCCTCTGGCATAAGGCAACAGCCATTATTTAGGAGGTTGAATTGAATCTGAGGGAGGGAATGGCTTCTTGGTGGTTTCTCAAACTGGCTTTCAAATGCGTTGATCATTTCGCATGGTATGCACCGCTTTTGCTTGCTTGCTTCATCTTTCTAGCTTTGATCACATATTCCAAAAAAAAAAAAAAAAACTTATCATTTCACATATATCTTCACATTAATTACTCGTTCAATGTCGTTGATGGTCTCTTACTATAACGGAAAATGTTGTTCTTCTCAATCCTTTTAGCCTCCACCACCTCACTGCACGCTAATCAACGGTCTTTTTTTGCCCCCTTCTCTTTTCTAGGCCTCTTCTTGCTCTGGGGTATCCTATGTAAGTTTCTCATTTAATGTTTGACTGAAAACAGTCACAATCCTATTTTTTTTCTCTTACAATGTTCTATGCATGTTTATTATTATTATTATCATCTCCCTCCTTCTCATACACGTCTTTTTAAATCATTATTTTTTACTTTTATTGTTATTGTTATTGCTTTACTAATACTGGGTGTTTGATGTGCTAAAAAAGTTGCTATCTTTGAAGTTATTGTTTGGCATTGGTTTTATTATGCTGCTTTTGTTGTTTGTGATTATGGTTTTTTTTTTTTTTGTTCACAGGTGTGCTTCCGTTCAAGCAATCGAGACTGATTCCTATGAAGAAACTAGGGAATTGATCTCATATTGGATACTTCTCTCGCTAATATACCTCTTTGAGTATGCTTTTACGAGGCTTCTTCTATGGTAACTTGTTTACCCTGTTGTACCAACATGGAAAGAACATTATTTTTAGTTACAATAATAAGAATGGAACAAATTCCATTTTTTTTTTACTTAGAATGAGTACCTGATTTAGCTCTAAGATCACTGTGGGGGAATCAATCAATGCACTTTCAATGTGCCAAATTTTTAGTAGAGATTAGAGCATGAAATTCCCTCTAGGACTCCTAGTGCCTTGTTGCTTCATAAGAAAAGAAATGTAGCTTCAACAGCCATTTCTATTTTACTCATCAACTTTACTCCTGGAACTTTGATTCTGCATGTAGAAAGCAATGTTATATCTCTGATAATATCAGTTATTCCTTAATTCTTGTGGCTTCTAGCTGCATTGTTGTGGCTTATAGATGTGTCTTTTCACTTTCTTTGGAACTAAACCAAGTAACATAACAAATAAAATTATGCATGTAGTCTTAATCATTTCAACCTTTTAATGGCTCTTTTAAGTTGGAATTGCGTTGAATGTGATAATTATCAAATAAAGTTAGTTGCAGCAAACAATTTCCTTTTGATTTTTTTTAACCAATTTGTGGAGTTGTTTAACTATTTCATCCCCATGTTTGACATCAGGTTCCAGTTCTGGCCTTACATGAAGTTAATTATCATCTTCTGGCTCATCGTACCAGACTTTAGACGGGCTTCTTATGTCTATAATAACCTTATTCGTGCATGCATCTCCACAAAACCACAAATAGTCACATGCAGGTTAATCCGGAGGAATGTTTCTGTTGAGAAAGATCACTTTTTACTGCACGCGGAGAGATATTTGAAAGATAATGGAATTGAAGCCTTAGAGAAACTCATTGCTAGCAAGGTAAACAGCTACTTGCTAGCAAGGTAAACTCTATATCTGCATTGGCAAGTGAAAATTTAAGCTAACTCTTCTTTTTTGCTATTGAAGAACTCAGGGTGTAAACCTAATGCAGAAGTAACAAATGCAGATAGAGCTACTGTTATTAAAGAAATGCAACAGGTAAAGTTTTGATGTTACAATGCAGTGGTGACATTCGTATAGTTCTTGTATGAGTCAGTTCTACCTGTCTCAGTGTCCTGGCGATATATAGAACAAGGGACAGATGTATGTTGATCGCTTCAGGGGTTAGGGCCCCTGGTACATATTTAAAACCGTTGAAGGTAAATGGAGATTGGCCTAGGAGCTAAGGAGGGAGAAAGAGAACTAACGAAAAATTAAGGGTTACGCATATGAGAGAAGGGTTTCTCCGAAGGGAGATACATGGATTTCAAATTGGCCTGGTTTCTTGAATTCAATTACTATTTTTTAATTATTGAATTGAATTTGTTGACTTTTCTCATTATATGTCTTTTGTGTATATTTGGATTGGAACAGACAGCAAATCCTCTGCGACATATCACGCTGCCAAATATATATATTATATTTGCATATATTTTTTAATAAATCACACACATTACTTACCTCTACCTTTTTAAAAAATCAATGGAAAATAATTCTAATGGGCAATTTTTTTGTCGGCATTAGTTTCCATAAAATACTTGGTCCCTGTTGAGCCAAAATTCTGGCTCCTTCCCTGTATAGAGCACTTATTGAGGGAGCTTCTTTTGCAGACAAGTGGTAAAATACTTCATACAGATCAACAAGGCATCAAAAATTTTGAGGTTGTTGAGAAAAATGAAATTCCTGCAAGCAAGCAAGTAAGGCTTCATTCATATTCACTCAAAATAGGAATCTCTGAAGTACATTTTTAAATTTTTGATTTGAGGCATGCTAAGAGGTCATTTGTGAAAGGTTTGGGCTTATAAGTACATTCAAATTGTGTGGATGCGGGGTCATGATTTTCAATGAAAGAATACATATTTTATTTTCACACCTCTTCTCTGAAGATGTCTTCATATTGAATTATCTTCTCCCTTATATGCAATTAGTAACCATATGGTGTAACCATGGTTTTATATTGAAAATTTCCAGAAATATGTACTCTTTTAGTTATATTGGATCGGCTTACATGAAGTACTTAACCTTTATATGCTAATATTGAATATTGCAGGATATTCCTGTCATGCCTAACCTTGTGCCAAGTCAAAACACTTCAGCAACTTTGATGGAAACCAAAGAAATATTGGGGAAGCTTCCTCAGAGTTCTACACACAAGGAAGTGCAGACCGAGTGGACTTGTGCTTTGTGTCAAGTAACAACTACGAGTGAGAAAACCTTGAATTTCCACCTTAAGGGGAGGAGACACAGAGCTTCTTGTGAAGCTTTGAAAGCAAAGAAGCAACCTACTTCGCGGAAGGTGAAAATCTCTCAGAAGAATGGTATCAATCAGCAAAATTCCAATGCGAAGAATGCCAACAACGGGTTGAAGGGAACAGTAGTCATGGATCACAAGGTGACAAAACTGCAAAAGAACCTGTCTGAACCTGTTAGGATGAAGAGTTCCAAATTCAAATGTGTAGTGTGTGATGTTATCCTTGAAAGTGAGGCCAACGCAGCCTCTCACTTTAATGGGAAGAAGCACTTGGCTAACATTCCCAAGTTGATAGTTTAAATAACCATGGGGACAATTGCTTGAAAGTTGAACGGAAACTCGGGTGGCAAGCTGCCTTTATTGATATGATCTGGTGTAGATTACATGGTGCATAATATGTCTGACTTTGTTTTTGGAATTTCTATTTCCCTACTTCAGTGTGTAGTTTTGGTGGAAACAATGAATTATTGAACACTCCATTCCCACGCCCACACTCGATGAGGTGATAGAAAGAAACTACTTGTTGACCAGGAATGATACTCGATAGAGATGGTGTATCTCAGCAATAAAGAATACTCACCCCGATACTAAGTCGAGACTCAGTGTCGAGGTATGACCTCGACACAAAATTCCACTCAGGTCCACCTCTATAAAAGGGATCATAACACCATATAATTGTGTATTTTTTGTTCATTCTCTTAGTTAACGATAAACACTAACTAATCAGGACGAGAACATAGGAGTTTTTTTTTAAACCATACAAGGTGGGCTCAAACCAATTTCCAACCTATTGGAGACTCTTGACTGCACGCTAGTATGTATTTACATTAAAGAACATTTAGCGTGTGATTGTTTGTGCAAAGAATGGAACGAAAGAGAATAAGACGAGAGAGAATAAGACGAAAAGCTGGTTTTCTCCTTAATGGTTTGACAAGAAAATGGGGAGAGAGAAAAAAATGAGTGGGATCCATGCGAATTTTTTTTCTCCCAAGAAGTGGCGAGAAAATGTGCGACCGTCCCTTTTTCTTCTCCTTTTCCAATTCATACCTCTATTCTCTCCTTATTTAAATTTTTAGTCAAGGACATTAACGTCTTTTCAAAAATAACCAACATTTCTCTCTTCTCTTTTTCTCTTCTCTTTCACTTATTCCAATCAATACCCAAAATCTAACCAATTTCTTACATTTTTCTCTCTTTTTATTCTCTCCCTTCACAATTTCTCTCGTGAACCAATCACACCCTTAAAAAAGAAATATGAGGAATAATGGAATGTTATTCATTTACATAAATAGATAATTCATAATAGTATAAATTTGGCTAAATAGCACGTTTGGTCCCTTAACTTTATTTTAGTTTTCGTTTTGGTCCCTTAACTATTATATTTTTCATTTTGGTCCATTAAGTTACAAAAATACGACACTTTCGTCCCTTCTGTTTGTAATCCCTTTTATTTTGTGTGTATATGTCATTGAAACTCTTTTTTTTTTCTCTATTATTTTTTATCATATTACTTCATTAATAAGAAATTTGATAGGAGCATGATTTTGACTTTATTGTTTAAAAAGATTACAGACGGAAGGAACGAATTTGACGTAACTTTCGTAACTTAAGGGGCCAAAATGAAAAGTAAAATAAAGTTAAGGGACGTAAATGAGAAAACAAAATAGTTAGGGGACTAAAGTATCGTATTTTTGTAATTTAAGGGACCAAAATGAAAAATATAATAGTTAAGGGACCAAAACGAAAACTAAAATAAAGTTAAGGGACCAAAAGTGCTATTTAACCTATAAATTTTCAATATTATGGATTAACATTAACTAATTAATAGGAATTATGGTTAAGATGCTAATTATGTTTAATTATTGGTATTATAGCACTTTACTAATTACTAATTTGATAAAAATTGTAATTGGGCTTTTGTTATGAATGACTCGTGATGGGTTGGACTTTGTATAGTAGTTGAGAGGTTGCTACTCTTATGTGGTAAGTTATATAGACTGTTTCTCTATTAAGCAGCTTAATAGACTTGTGCACGCTTACTGTAACATCCCAACTTCCCTAATTCTAATTATTAGAAATCCTAAGTGAAAAAGGAATTTAATGCCTAAGGATCAAATAGAGTTTATAGCCTTTAATTTAGTACGTTAAGGTTAAAATGGAACCTAGAGGTAAAATGGTAATTTTCTCCAAGGAGTTAGGAAATATGAGACTAATTAATTAGGAGTAGTTTTAATTAATTAAATTACTCAAGAATCTATTAGGGATCAAAGGATTAATTTTGGAATTACAAGAGGACTTATAAGTCAAATTTCAATTAAACTTTTGACCATTACCCCACCATACACCCTATTTCACTTACTCCCACATTAGCAACCACTCACCCTCTCTTTTATCGCCCTCCCTTGTTACTTTCCAGCAGAAGAAAGGAAGGAAAAAATGAGAAAAACAAAAGGGAAGAGAAGAAGAGAGAAGAAGGGAAAAGAAGGAAAGATCATCCATGGAAGAACCACCTCATATTCTCTCTTGCAAGTCTATTCATCTTCAACCTAGCCTACCACCTCTTCTTCCATCTCCATTTCTGATTTAAAAAGAAACACAAACCTCATTATAGAAAGAGGGTAAGGGCGCATGGAAGGAGAAGAGGAGAAATAGGAAGGAACTCAATTGCAAGAGCTAAAAGCTTTGCATGTGTGGATTCAGTGATGGGAAGGTAGAATCTTAGTTCAGAATCTGATTTAGAAAAAAAAAGAGATGGAATCAAGCCAAGGCTGAAGTTTCAAAAAGGATTTTCATGGAGGAAAGTAGTAGGAGTCAAGTGTTGAAGGGAACAAACTCAAATTGAGGTCTCCTCATCATCCTACTTAGCAAACACATAAGGTAACATAGATACCTCTTCAAAAACCTCTCTTTTAGGGTGTGCTAGGGCTTGCATGTTTGCTTTGTTGTCACAATGTGGTTTTCTTAGTTATGAAGCTCACATTGTGGATATAGTGTATATAAGGTGTTTGATACAAGTTTTAAGAGAAAAATATTCTCTTAACTTTTCCTTCACTACTAAACTTGTGTGTATGCATTAGAAAGGGTGTGTATGTAAAGGCTTGGAGTGCTTAATTATGTTTGATCTTATGGGCATTGATTGTTAATGAAGTTTTCTAATGACCATTTCAAGGATCTCTAGGTAAGAGTTAGACTAATGAGCTTAAAAACAAAAAGGTATCAAATCTGACCCAAAATTTAATCTGCATACCCTTTGGTATTTTGCGTATAACTCTCCCTATACACCTTGGATCGAAATGCTTCTTGTTGCTGTGTAAACTAGACACAAATGCTTCATTTTAGGCGCAAGAATCATTTGAAAAGGGTAAGAATTCAATTAGGTACCAAACTTACAAATTTAGGGACAATAGTTGTCCTATTTTCTGACATCAGTAGCTTGTTTGCTAAAACTACACTAATTGGGTGAAAATCCTCCAAAAAAAAAATTAGATTCATAAATTAGACATTCTGAGCTTTCCAACGAGTGGTTGTTTGCTCAATTTCGACTTCATTTGGTATTTTAATAAAATCCCCAAAATTGACGACCTTCTACAGAAAAATTATGCAGAGGGGCGTGCGGCGCACATTATGGGGTGCGTGACGCGCTCTCAAATAGAACCAAAATGCAATAATGCGCGCAGCGCACGTCCTCAAGTGTGGAATTTGATTTTCTTGTACCGAAATACCTGTGGGGTCTTTTCGAACCTATAGATGACTTCCCAAACTCATATTATTGAATTAGAACTTATGTTTAGGCATGAGAAACCCTTAGAAATGGTCTTTCTATATTGAAAGATTATGCTCTTAGTGTGGTAAGGTTAAGGATCCTTGTTTGGGATCCAAATACAAGGTTTGAAATCCCAGAAGATAAGTTTTAATACTTACTAAGACTTAGTTAAGTTGATACGCATAAATCGCTTCAATGGTTTGAATAGTTAAGTTGATACGTAGAAATAGCTTCTATGGTTTGAATGCTTGCGTGTCTTAATCAAGTATGCTTGAAGTATTACCTTCTTGTATAGTATACATGTTAGATTGATGTTGATGTTAGTATCTCTTCAGAGAGGAGTTTTCCATACGTAGCACACCACGTATGGCTGGAAATAACGGTAAAATGTTTTAATTAAAGTCTATGTTACTGAGTTTTATAACTCACTATGTTTGGGGCGTTGTTTTCAGGTACAATTATCTAAAAGGAGTTTAGAGCATAGAGCATGCTCGGTCTTGTCGCCACGCAAGACCTTTGTTGGAGACACCGGATCACGAGTCTAGTTTAGAAGTCTTTTGATATGTATTTAACTTAGGATCATAACCTTATATCCTCTTATAGAAATCATTTAATAACTTTGTAAATTTTGGTATTTAAGTATAGATATACTCACTGTATTATTATTCCGCATTTTCAATGTTGTACTCTGCAAACGTTCAGTAAGTTTATGAAAATTTTTAAATACTTTATTTTAATTTTTCCTTAATTTCCAAGTAATATCCTGATTAGAGTCAGGGCGTTACACTTACCAATAAGAGAGCAGTCATTCTCTCACCTTCCCTGTATCATCTCTGAATAGCAATGGATTTTCAGGTACACAAATTCTATCATTTTAATTCTCTCTAGACTCATGAAGAATATGTTATAATGTTGTATCTACTCGACCCTTGTTTGTACGAGGCTCATAAAATTTCTTCAAATTTATTATATTTTTCTCTAATAGCAATGTCCCAAAATTATAATTATAATTATAATGGAGTAGAAAAAGACCTCTTATATTAAGAGAAATTCTTTTTTTTTAGTAATGTATATTAAGAGAAATTCTAGTGTATAAGAATATTTATTAATTATATGAACTTTTTTCTTTTGTATTTGTTTGTCTTTTGGATCAACTCAGTCATGTCCTATTTAGACTCGATCTTAATCAAACCATACCCCATCGAGTTTACTCATGTCTAGGGCCGAGTTCAGGTTTGAAAATTTTGCCAGATCAAAATTTAAGACTAAGTGAAAAGTAAACATAACTCATATCAATACTTCTCTTGAACACCCAGTAATAAGCGGGGCTATATTCCTACCTATTGTCAAAAAAAAAACAAAAGTACAATTTATTTATTTATTTAATAAAAAGTAAATTACACTCTCCTCTCCTAACATATACACCTATTACACTACCGTCCCCTCTTGTTTTGAAAGACACACTCCCCTCCCTTAACCGAAAATAAAATAACAATTTTAATCCATTTTTTATTTTTCCGTCAAGTTTTCCTTAACTACTGTTAGATAACTTTGGAATTACAAAAATAACCTTTTATCGTATTAACATGTTTCTTCCTCTCTCTCTCTTCCACTTTGCATCATCCAAAACTCGCTGACACCAATCTCTTTTTACATTTTGCATCCTCTACCTGGAACCACATTCTACATCCTTTTCCTTCCTCTTCACCTTGGAAGAGTCAATCTACCAAAAGTACTCATTGCCTGAATCAGAGAGCCACCCCTCACCACCATTCCTCACCGATTTTGTATGCGGTGCTGGTTCATCGTGTTCTTCTTTGTTCAATCTTCATCCTCAAATCCCAATCCACCCATCACGTTGGGGTTTTCAGTTTCATCTCAAAGGAACTCCCAAACAGACTTGTACTCTACTTGCTATTACCTCTGCCACAGGTTTTGTTGAGCACTAGCACCCACTTTTGTATTCGTGGTTCAAAATCAAAACCTTTTATTGTTGCTTGTGACCAACGATGACCAACAGGATTACAAACTCTATGTAAGTGGGGAAGTTGGAAATGGAAATAGTTGCAGGTAGGGGCAGATGCAGGGGTTGGAGTTAATTTGGGCGTGGACAGCAACGAGCATGGAAAGAGCAAATTAAAATGAGAATGACAAGCATGGCCACGCTTGGAGGAAATATGAGCGTCAACATAAGAATCATGATAACACGATGACGGGGTGGAAAAGGGTTATTTTGGTAATACAAGTATATTCTAACGGACGTCAATGAAAACTTAACAGAATGTTAGAAAACGGATTTTATATATATCAACCTATTTTAGCAAATGTAAATCTTTGGGACACGTGTCCTCACCATATTCCCTCATTTCCCGCTCAATCTCCCCCGCACTCCCTTTTTTTTATTTCTTTTTATTTTATCCTCCGTCTCTTCCCTTTCTCTCAGCCCTTCCTTATCTCTTTCCTTCTGCTGCTTGATCTTCTGCTTCCTTCAGTTTCGGGTTTAATTTTCAGCTCACTCACTGGTAACACTACTTGCTTCTCCATCTTTTCCCTTCCTCCAGTTTTATTTTCCACATTTTTCTTTTCGTGCGATTTCTCAAACCAGGACGCATATTCACTGCATTTGGACATTTTGAGACCAACAACAGTGAAGGTATGGTGTTCTTGGTTCCATTTTCATAGATACAACTTCCTCTTCTATTCTGATTTTATGTTTTTTCTCTTTTCATCTTCTTCCTTAATTAGGTGAATATTATTGAATACTCTTTACTCTCTTTAGGGTTTCTTTCCTCTCTTTGTGTTCCCTATATACTTACTGATTATTTCTTCATCTTCATCTTCTTTTTTGTCTCTTCCAATTTGGGGAATAGTAAAGATGGGGAGAGGAAAGGTTCCGCTGAAGCAGATCGAAGACAAAACGAGTCGCCAAGTGACGTTTTCAAAGAGGAAAAACGGTTTACGCAAGAAAGCTCATGAAATCTCTGTTTTATGTGATGCTCAAGTTGCTTTGATTCTTTTCAACGCAAATGGAAAACTTTATGAGTATTCATCTGAATCCAGGTTTCTACTTCAACCACACCCTTTTAATTTTTTTCCTTCATCTTAATTTGAGTTCCACTTTTTTTTTATTAATTAATTAATTAATTTCTTCCATGGGTTTATTTGCATGAACTCCAATCTTTAGAAGAGGAAGATGGTACTGTGATAATGGATTGGCTGCATTATATTATCATCAATACTTGAAGTGTAAATTATTATTGGGGCTAGTTTTTCTTTTGTAAATTATTAAAAGTAATTCCTTTTTTGAAACTGGGGCATTAGGAAATCTCAATAAGTGCCTCCTCTTCTTCGAAGTGTTGTCCATTAGGGTATGTCTTGCACTGTTATATGGAGGCTTTTCCCATAATTGTTCATGTTTGATTTTCCTCTTTACATTCAATCTCTGTAGTTTATATATGATAATGATAAGATTTTCATTGCCTCACTAACCTATGAGCAATGCTCACAATGAATTGTCAATTGATTACTACCTTTTGCATTTGAATCAGTATAAGGCACGAGTTTTGCCTTCTGATTGCTTTTAGCTGTGTTTGATTCTAAAATATTTTTTAGATTTCAAGAAATAGTATATTGGATGCTATAAAGAATGCCGCAATTTCCTAACGCACCAAAATCTGTTTGATGAAACTTCAATTGCATATAAACTGATTTTATACGTGGTGGTCATATCGAGACACTTATGTGATTAGAATATCAGATAATTAATCATGATGGTGAATAAAAGTTGGCACTTTCAACGGTAGGGTGAGCAGCAAGCTTCATGCTCTATTATGTAGATGAGTAGCTCAAAAGTCACATTAATTTTAAGTGATGTTATCCTTTTGTTTCAAATTCAGTTCTCAACAATCTTTACTTCTAGACTTGCTATGTTTCTTAGGTATTTGAATAATACTGTTTTTGTTTTTGCATTTATTTGACATCAAAAGTAATTTGACTGAGTTTTTTTATCCAATGTCAGTTGATAAGGTCTCAAGTACTTCGCAGTTTGGGATCTTAGTGCACGTTCATTGCCATTTCGGGTTGTATCTTTGCCTTTACATGTTATTGTTTCTTTACCTTTGGTAACTCACCCGGGCCACTTGGCTTTCTTCTCTGAGGCGAGATTTTGTCCAAGGTTCAATTTTTTTTCTTTCTGTTTCATCATTTATGTTTCCACACTTATTAAGTCTTTCTAGTTAAAGTAAATTACAAGTTCTATATTTATTTACGTAGTAAACAATTGCCCTGTCATTGTACACAAGTTATAAATGATACTGTCTTTCCTATATTTCAGATTGTTGCTTTCGTTTTGGAGGCATTCTTTGCTGAAGTGGAGCTTAAGTTGTCAGAAACATGTGATGGAGATGATAAGATTTAACTCTTACCAATAAGGAAATATAAATTGCTATGTATATCAAATAGTTGTGTTCCAAAAGCATTGATTAACTAACTGATGATATGTTGTTCAGTTGGAAACTAAAATTTATAACAGTTACACCAAATTTGTTGAGTGATTCATACCAAATTCACCACAGGTTCAACTACAAGAAAGGAGGTTATAACAACTGAGTTCAGCCACAAGGTCCACTGCTTTAGAACAGAAGTAGCTGCTAATGGACTGAAAAGTTATTGGTGCACAGTAGTCTAAAGTGTATTTAGATAGTCCTAATTGTACTCATCATTATAAATTATTCCCTTATATATTATTGAACTTGCGAAGAATGGGGCCTAGACTTGCATCACCGCTCATATCATCGTCTACTTTGAGCATAATTATTATGATGCAACTACTATGTAAATAACTATCTTTGATTTTGATTAAATAGTTAACTTTTATATATATATATATATTATCTGTTAAGGGAGGGGAAGTGTGTTTTGAAACAAGAGGGAAGGGATGTGTAATATCCCAATTTCTTAAGGGAGGGAAATGTATTTTACTCTTTAATAAATCGAAATCATGATGAATAAAAATCGATCGGTTCATTCCCATCCCAGTGAAGTGACTGCACTAGCTAGTTTATTTCTTACCGCATCAAATCCGGTTATTGTTATTATTATTTCTGGATTTGGATCTCTCTTAAATTTTGTCTCTTCTTCCCACTACAAAAATATATCACAACTATTAAATTAATCGTAAGAATAAGAAATTAAAAATTAAAACAGAATTTGAATTTTAAATTAAAACCAAATTTTAAAATAAACAAAATGCCCTTCTCACTCCCAATTTTTGGTGTGTGTTTTCTTCTCTATTTATGACTCGTTTGTTATAGATTAAAAAAAGTGATTCTGATACAAAATAATTTAGAAATTTTTTAAAAAAGTAAAAAACTAATTTATGTTTGTTAACAATAATAAAAATCATTTATTAAAAAATCATTTTAAACTTGTTTGGATACAAAATCACTATATTATTTTTAAAAAAAATCATTTTTTACCTTTTTAAAAGAATCTCTAAATTATTTTGTATCAAAATCACTTTTTTTAATCTATAACAAACAAATCTTAGAGCCTGTTTGTTTCAGATTATTTTATGAATGAATTGCTTTATTTAAAGAAATAATCACTTTTTAAGATTTTTTTTATTCGTTTGTTACAACTTTTAAAAATAATCAGAAAATATAATCTAAAATTTGATTATAATGAAAACCTATTTGAAGTAGCTTCTCAGAAATAATCTAATTTTAATGAATGTCAGGATAAGATGAAAATGATTTTTGCGATCTTTAACAAACACAAATTAGCTTTTACTTTACCTAAAAATCTCTTATAAATAATCTCTAAATTATTTTGTTTGAAAATCACTTTTTTTAATTTTAAACAAACGGGTCCTTAAATCTGGGAGAAACGCATACGAGAAATTGTGAGTAAAAGAGCTTTTGTTTATTTTAAATTCGGTTATAATTTAAAATTCAAATTCAGTTTTAATTTTTTATTTCTCATCCATACGATTAATTTAATAGTTGTGATATATTTTTGTTGAGGGAAGAAGAGACAAATTTTAGGAGATCCATATCCATTATTTCCGTGTTCCTTTGATTTTGATTGGCTAAATTACAATTTTGGTCCCTCTATTTTGCCCAATTTTTTATTTTAGTCCCTCTATTTCTAATTTCAGACATTTAGTCCCCGAATTTTGAAAAACTCTGACATTTAGTCCAAATATTAATTTATCAGCAAATTTGAGTGATGTGGCATGACGTGGATTAATTTGAATGACGTGGGATCCTACTGGATTATACATGTGGCTGACACTTCATAAAATTAGTGCCATGTCATCAGCCACATGTGTAAATTACACAAATTAAATGAAATTTAAAAAATCAGAAATTAAAAAAAAACCCTAAAATCAAATTCTGGAACAAATCAAATCTTCCTTCCACACCTTCGCCCCTTTCTTCTTCCTCTCCATGTTCTGGTGCTCATCAACAACAACATCAACCCAGCAACAACAACATCAACAAATTGGATCTGGTGCGACAACATCAACAACAACAACAATCAACCCAGCAACAATCAACCTAACAACATCAACCCAGCAAATCAGAAATTAAAAAAAAAACCTAAAATCAAATTCTGCTTCGTTGTTCTTCGTTTCTGCTTCGTTGTTCTTCGTTCTCCCTAAATCCCACAAATCCCAAATCCTACAAATCCCTAAATCCCACAAATCCACAAATCCCAATTCAAAGATCTATGTGTTGGTTAAGGAAAAGAAGAAGCAACAGAAACACCAGTGGTTAAGAGGAGAAGAAGAAGCAAAAGCCCAGAATCATCTTCAGAAGAAGAAGAAGAAGCCGAAATCGCGAGCAGAGCAAGAGGAGAAGAAGAAGCAAAAGAAGCAGAAATCGCGAGCGACCAAGAGGAGAAGAAGAAACAGAAATCGCGAGTGAGCAGAAGAAGAGGAGAAGACGAAGCAGAAACCCAGAATCATCTTCAGAACCACCACCCTATGATCGTCTCCTTCAGCCACGCCTTCGCCCAAACCTACATTCAAGCTTGTTAAGATCTCAACTTTACCCCTCAATAATATGCATTTTTCCAATCATATTGGGTCACCTCTATGCTAATATTGAATATTGCAGGATATTCCTGTCATGCCTAACCTTATGCCAAGTAAAAATGCTTCGTCAGCCATGGCAGAAACCAAAGGAATAGCGGGAAAGACACAGCTGGTGGAGAGCTTCCTCAGAGTTCTACTTCTACACATATGGAAGTGCAGAAAGAGGTCTTCAGATTGAACTACACCTCCCTTATATGCATAAGTATTTTTTTTTGACATGCAAACAAACTCATTCCATAGAAGAAAGGGCAGTACAAAAAGTTTGTTCAGTCGGCATTGGGGCATTCCCCAGACAAGTTTTGGAGCCAAATCTAGCAGCTACTCCAACAAGATCATGAGCAGCAACATTTAAGCTTCTACTAATATGTTTAACAGAAGTCGCACACAAATTGCCTAATAACTCTCTACAATCACAAATGATTTGATCAGTGGCTGGAACAAATTTCCTCTTGTACAAACAGTCAACCACAGCAGAAGCATCGGTGTGAATGATAGACCTGTGCAGTTTTAGTTCATTTACCACTTGCAAACTCCATCTCATGCATAAGTAACCATAGTTATCTATATATTATATTAAAACTGGTAGTTGTGACATTGTTCTATCTACAGTGTGCTACAGTGTCACAACTACCCGCTTATCTAAATATGATGTGTTGTCAAAAAAAAAAAAACAAAGATGATGCGCTGCAGTTACTGATATTTGTGCAGCTTTTTTGTCAAAGTCAAAAAATTTACACCTTTTTTGTTTTCTAGAACAATCCTGAAAGTTTTTTGTCAAACATGTTATTTCCCTTATAGAAATGTTTGGTGGACCTCTCTTTCCCTTATTATAATTTCAATGGTTTAAATATCATGCGCTGCCAATAAAAAACAAAGATGATGCGCTGCAGTTACTGATATTTATGAGTTCTTTTATTTTTTGACAAAATGTGTGTTGATAAGCACAAGTTAAAAATAAATAAATAATAATACCAAAAATAAATAAATAAATAAATAAATAATACCAAAAAAATAAATAAACAAGCACAAGTTAGCACATTACTCTCGAGTGGAAGTTTACATGAGTGTTATTTTTTTTCTGGCAACAAGTGTTATTTTTTATTTTTTTTTAGTTTTGCATATAATTTTTCTTTTAATAGACCATATTTAAATACATCTAATATTAAATGTTGAATTTCGAAGATCTTTATCTTTATCTTCATAATTATAAAAGTAATAGTATTTGAGAGTAATTTTGTCAAATCATTTAAATAAACACTAATTAATGTCTTTTAGTATTTAATAATTATAAAAAAAATGAAAGATAGAGAGCAAAATCCTAAAAAAATAATTAAATAGTATAAACATTACTACGTGCATTACACAGTTACACGTGTAACACACGAGTGTATTGCATTCGAGTTACCATAATTAAAAGAATTGTGTTCATATTACCTTAGTATTTATTTATCAATACTTTTAATAATCTTACACAATTTTTATGACACAAACAAAAAAAAAATTCAAATGAAAAATACAGATTTATTCTCACAAACTCCGTTTTTCCCGTGCGAGTCAAAAATCTAGTACAAATTCATACCCCACATACTAACGGAATATCCGAGGACACTTTCTTCTACAAATTGGTGTTACACTACAACAAAAGAAAATAGTCTTTTACCTCCCGGGTGTGAGAATATTAGGGTGTAACTATTGACACAACGGTTTTTGGTAAAACACTACCTAAAAAGTAATTAACAGCAAAAATTTATTTCCCAACAGCAAAAATTTATTTCCGAATCGCATAAAATTATCTAGAAATAAACTTTTGGAATATGAAAACTTCACATCCGGAATGGAGGATAGATGCTATCAAAAACAGAAGGTGTTAATAGGTTCACAACCTTACTCGCATAGCCTACCATGAAGTTGGGACTAATCTCTTTCAAATTCACTAGTTATATATTGAAAATTTTCAATAATATGCATTTTTCCAATCATATTTGGTCACCTCTATGCTAATATTGAATATTGCAGGATATTCCTGTCATGCCTAACCTTATGCCAAGTAAAAATGCTTCGTCATGGTGGAAACCAAAGGAATAGCAGGGAAAGACACAGCTGGTGGAGAGCTTCCTCAGCGTTCTACTTCTACACATATGGAAGTGCAGAAAGAGTGGACTTGTGCTTTATGTCAGGTAACAACTACGTGCGAGGAAATCTTGAATTCCCACCTTAGTGGGAGGAAACACAGGGCTAAGTGTGAAGCATTGAAAGCAAAGAATCAACCGACTCCGCAGAAGCCGAAAATCAATCTGTCCAAAGAGGAATTGAAACAGAAGAACATTATCAATCGACTAAATTCCAATGCCAAGAATGGAGAGAGTAATGTTAACAACGGGTTGAAGGGAACAGTAGTCATCATGGATCATAAGGTGCAAAAACAGCAAAAGAACCTGTCCGAACCCGTCAGTACAAATAGTTCCAAATTCAAATGTGAAGTCTGTAATCTTATCCTTCTTAGTGAGGGTGCCGTGGCCTCTCATTTAGTTGGGAGAAAGCACTTGGCTAAAATTCGAAGTTGATAGTTTAATTAACAACAGGAACATCATTGCTTGAAAGTTGAAAGGAAACTGGGGTAGCAAGCCTTGTTTATTGATATCTGGTGTATGATTGGGCATGCTGATCTGCTGCCTTAGTAGGCCTACAATCGATGTGTTATCAAATGAAGTTGGCTTTTGTATCTTCTGTGACTTCCTATGATATTAGCACCTTGATTGACAGTTACCGCAGGTCAGTTTTGTTTTTAAATCTAAATATAAAAAAAAAACAATTTTTTTTTCTCAGAAACTACATATTAATTATATAAGATTACATGTCATAACCGGTAAAAGCGTTGCATACTTCAATTTCTGGATGGATTTTGATTGCATAATACCAGCTTTGATAATCTTGTTTAATACACGACCTGGAATGAGAATGTCAAATAGTGGGAATTAGGAGGGAAACCATGACTTTTTCATAGTACGGTATTTGATAACTACTGGCTTATAGCGGATAAGCTCGTAGCAGGTATTTGATAACTACTAGCTTATGACACTTTTTTCCTAGCTTATTACGTTTTTTTAGATGCTAATTAAAGTAGGGTTTGAGCTTATAGCGTATCATTTTTCCTTTCATTTTTACCTTTAGTATTTTAATTAAAATCCTTGTTTCCTTTATTAAATAAAATAAAAAATTATTAACCCTTAAAGTCTCTCATTAATTAAAATATTTTTTTACGTCATTTTATATTTATTATCAACCGCTAATCTTATTAGACACTTTAATGCTAGCTTATTTGCTATTCGCTATAAATTCTTCTGCTATCCGTTTGTTTATCTGTTATCCGCTATTTTTTACCCGACAGAACTTGTACATACACCGAAGCTCCACTTGTGTAGTGAAAAAGGAGATAGAATTCCCTGCCTCAACTGATCAATTTTGGCCCCCGTTTTGTATAAAAAACATTTTTAATGCTTTGACACGACGCTCATTTTTAATTTAAATCCTCATATAAAATAGGTTTCTTTAAGTTAGTCCCGACGCGTTCAGTTGTTTTCGATTTAGATTTCGTTATGTATTGCTATAATAACATTTGTTGGAGTTATGACACAATATAAGAATCAAATAAAAAATAAATGCTATGTCTTAGGATTAGACACGTATTTTTAATCTGTGTGATAATTTTTTTTTGGTTAAAATAATGATTTAGTCTCTATACGTGACGTCAATTCTTAATTTGGTCTTTATACAGAAAAAGTTATTAAAACAGTTCCTACACATATAACTGTTACCCATTTAGTCCTTGTCGTCCAACCACGTTTCCTAACTGTTACCATTTGGTCCCTATATGTGACATAAATTTTTAATTTGGTCCCTATAAGAAAAAAATTATTAAAACAGTCCCTGTAAGAAACAGTGACTAAAAGCTTATTAATATGGTCCCTATACGAAAAATAAACTATTAAAACAATCTTATACGAAAAAAAATAAAACAGTCCCTGTAACAAAAAAGTGACTAAAACCTGCTCATGTTTCAATCCAAATATGGTCCCTAATGTGACACTTGCCCATGTGTTAAGTACATATATGACATATTTAATCCCCAAACAAACATATAAAACCACTTTGATTAAGTACATAAAAGTGCATATAAATCCACAACATAATATGTTTGGAAATAAATGACTTTTTCACAAGTCTCACAATTAAATAAAGAAGAGTCTTTATTATTAAACAACTTAGGAAATAAATGTTTAAGGTACCTAAAAGTCGGGTGACCTAACCGCAAATGCCATAACATGATATCATTATTGTTATCAGAAATAAAACTAGATTCAAAGCAGGAACCTCTTAGATGAGATTGTTCTGGTCCAAGTCCACTATCAAAGTAATAAAGTCCTTCATTCTATTTAGCACTGCCAATCATCCTCCCTGAGTTCAAATCCTGAAACACACAATGAGAAGGAAAAAAAATGAGTTTGACAGTTTTTATCTCGAGCAAGTTTTCTAACTGATAAAAGACTACATGACAGTTTTGGAACATGAAGAACATCTTGAAGAGTTAGTGTTGGGGACAGGACAATGGATCCTTTTCCTGCAATGGCTAATAAAGAGCCATCTGCAATTTTTATTTTCTGGTTACCTGCAGAAAGACTATATGAAGAAAAAAGACTAGACCCTCATGTCTTATGGTCAGTGGCACCTGAATCAACAATCCAAGTATGATTGACACTAAGGAAGGCAATTTTAACAAAGTTACCTCTTTGTGCTATAGAACAAGAAGAAGGGGTTTGAGACTCAAGCAGTTTGTACAGTTGATCTATTTGTTCCTTAGTAAAAGGAAACGAGCTTGAGGAAGGCTGCTTCTCTTGATCGGAGGTACTAGCTTGAAGTGCACGATTCTCACCGCTGCCTTTCTTCTTCCAATTCACAGGCTTGCCATGGAGTTTCTAACATGTCTCACAGGTATGTCCAGGGCGTCTGTAGTGCTCACAATATTTGTCAAATTTCTTCCCATCATCCCTGTAGTTTCTGGTAGCTAGTGCAGAGCCCTCTGCTTCTGAGGTTTGGACCATCTTACCCATTATAACTCCTTGTCTGGCCTCTTCTCTCCTTACTTCCGAGAAGGTTTCACGGATAGTAGGCAAGGGTGTCTTCCCTAGGATCCTACCTCTTACTTCATCAAGTTCCTTATTCAGCCCAGCAAGGAACATAAACACACGATCATTCTCTTGCCTTTTGAGGAATAAGACACTGTCTTCGGTACACTTCCAACTGTCCTCATAACAGAGATCCAATTCCTATTATAGAGTCATCAGTTCATTATAGTAAGTAGTCACATCTTTATTACCTTGTTTGGCGTGTCATAACCTGGATTTTAAATCAAATATTCGAGAGGAATTCTGAATATCAGAGTATGTATCTTTGACAGCTTCTCAAACATCCCTTGCAGTCAGTAAGAACATGAACGGCTTTCCAATAGCCGATTCCATGGTATTGACCAGCCACGCAATGATTAGGGTATTCTCAGATCTCCAAATCTCAAAATTTGGATCATTGTTTGGAGGCTTTGGTGTGTCTCCTGTAAAAAATCCAAATTTTCCCTTACTTTCTAGGATCAATCGAACTGTCTGGGACCACTCAATATAGTTTTTTCCATGAAGCTTTGGGACATTGATCTTAAGGGAATTAGAAAACCATTCTTGGCCATTAAAGTAGCCAATCGAACCACCAGTGGCGCTGCTGCTTGCGCCTGGACTAGTACCGTCGCTGCCACCTACGCCTGAACCTGCGCCCTGACCTGCGTTGCCATGCGAACCTGTTCTGGCGCCATCTGCACTGCCATGTGGACCTGTTCCGGCGCCTCCTGCGCCTGAACCAGCACTGCCACCAGTCCCGGTTCTGCCTCCTCTAGCACCAGCGCCACTGCCTAGGCCGCCCCCTGTTGTGCTACTGCCATTATCGTCGGCTGCACCAGTGAGGGCCTGCCTCCATGAGTTGGGCCACGTCATTTTAGAAGAGAAGGGAAGAAATATAAAAAACGAGTGCTTTGATACCATATTGTAAAACAGAAGCTAATTGTTCTGTGTTATCTTATTCATAGTAACAGGGTCTCTTTTATAGAGAGATTACAATAAAGGGAAATAAATGTATTGCAATAAAAAAATAAGGTAATAAAGAGTAATAAAACAGAATGCAATCAAGGCAATAATGACAAAATAAAATAAAAGGAATCTCCTAGTATCTTCTTGATTCTTCTACATTAAAGAAATGCAACAGGTAAAGTTTTGATGTTACAATGGAGTGGTGACATTCATATAGTTCTTGTATGCGTCAGTTCTACATGTCTCAGTGTCCTGGTGACATATAGAGCACTTATTGAGGGAGCTTCTTTTGCAGACAAATGGTAAAATACTTCAAATAGAGCAAAAAGGCATAAAAAATTATGAGGCTGTTGAGAAAAAAGAAATTCCTGCAAGCAAGCAAGTAAGGCTTCATTCATATTCACTCAAAATAGGAATCTCTGAAATACATTTTTAAATTTTAGATTTGAAGCATGCTAAGAGGTCATTTGTGAAAGGTTTGGGCTTATAAGTACATACAAATTGTGTGGATGTGGGGTCATGATTTTCAATGAAAGAATACATATTTTATTTTCACACCTCTTCTCTAAAGATGTCTTCATATTGAATTATCTTCTCCCTTATATGCAATTAGTAACCATGGTTTTATATTGAAAATTTTCAGAAATATGTACTCTTTTAGTCATATTGGATTGGCTTACGTGAAGTTCTTAGCCTCTATATGCTAATATTGAATATTGCAGGATATTCTTGTCATGCCTAACCTTGTGCCAAGTCAAAATGCTTCATCAGCTATGATGGAAACCAAAGAAATATTGGGGAAGCTTCCTCCGAGTTCTACACACAAGGAAGTGCAAACCGAGTGGACTTGTGCTTTGTGTCAAGTAACAACTACAAGCGAGAAAATCTTGAATTCCCACCTTAAGGGGAGGAGACACAAGGCTACTTGTGAAGCTTTGAAAGCAAAGATGCAACCTACTTCGCGGAAGGTGAAAATCTCTCAGCAGAAAGAGGAGCTGAAACAGAAGAATGGTATCAATCAGCAAAATTCCAATGCAAAGAATGTTAACAACAGGTTGAAGGGAATAGTAATCATGGATCACAAGGTGCGAAAACCGTAAAAGAACCTGTCTGAACCCGTTAGGATGAAGAGCTCCAAATTCAAATGTGTAGTGTGTGATGTTATCCTAGAAAGTGAGACCACTGCGGCCTCTCACTTTAATGGGAAGAAGCACTTGCTAACATTCCCAAGTTGATTGTTTAAATAACCATAGGGACAGTTGCTTGAAAGTTGAAAGGAAACTGGGGTGGCAAGCTGCCGTTATTGATATGATCTGGTGTACATTACATTGTGCATAATATGTCTAACTTTGTTTCTTGAATTTCTATTTCCTTATTTCAGTGTGTACTTTTGGTGGAGATAGTGAATTGTTGAACCCTCCATTCCCACACCCACACTCGATGAGGCACGGAAGGGAACTTCTTGTTAACGATACTCAAGAGAGATGGTGTATCCCAACAATAAAGGATACTCACCCCGATACTAAGTCGGGACTTAGTGTCGAGGTATGACCTCAACACATCAAGGCAAAACACAAAATTTGGCTCAGGTCCACCTCTATAAAAGGGGATCATAACACCATACAATTGTGTATTTTTTGTTCATTCTCTTAGCTAAGGCTGAATAGATACCAATCAAGGCAAGAATGGAGGAGTTTTTTATTTATTTTTTAAACCATACAAGGTTGGCTCAAACCAACTTTCAACCTACTCAAGACTCTGAACCGTGCGCTATTATGTATTTACATTAAAGAACATTTAAAAAAGATATGAGAAATAGTGGAATGTTATTCATTTACATATAAAGATAATTCATAATAGTATAAATTTTCAATATTAATCAATATTATGGATTAGCATTAATTAATTATTAGGAATTATGGTTAAGATGTTAATTATGTTTAATTATTTATATTATAACACTTTACTATTAATTTGATAAAAAATTGTAATTGGGCTTTTGTTATGAGTGATGCGTGATGGGTTGGACTTCGTATAGTTGTTGAGAGGTCGTTACTCTTATCTGGTAAGTTATAAAGACTGTCTCAGTTTAATAGACTTGTGCACGCTTACTCGTAAGAGAGCAGTCATTCTTTCACCTTCCCTCGATCATCTCTGAATAGCAATGAATTTTCAGGTACACAAATTCTATCATTTTAATTCTCTCTAGACTGATGAAGAATATATCATAAAATTTCTTCAAATTTAGGCAAAATTTTCTCTTATAGCAATTTCCTAAAATTATAATATAATGAAGTAGGAAAAAACCTCTTATATTAAGAGAAATTCATTTTTTGGTAATATATATTAAGAGAAATTTTAGTGTATAAGATATATTTAATTATATGATTTTTTTTTCTTTTGTACATGACTATATGACAGGTTTATAATTTTATTTGTTTGTCCTTCGGGTCAACTCGGTCATGTCCTATTTAGACTCGGTATTAATTAAACCATATATCATCGAGTTTACTCGTGTCTAGGGTCGAATTCAGGTTTGAAAATTTTGCAATTTAAGACTAATGTTGTGTTTGTTACGTGGTGAAATGGCGAGAGAGAAAAGGAAACGAGAGAGAATGCGGAGAAAACAACATTTTCTCCTGTTTGGAAAAGGGTAGAAAACGAGAAGAGAGAAATTTTTTTGGTGGGACCCATGCACTTTTTTTTCCCTCCTTGGATTAGAGAAGAAAACGTCTCTCACGCTGATTTTGTTGCCCTTTTCCATTTAATACCCATATTCTCTCTATATATCTCAAACTATTTAAATTTTTAGTCAAGAACATTAATGTCTTTTCAAAAATAACCAACATTTCTCTCTTATATTTTTCTCTTCTCTTTCTCATAAACCAAATAATACCCCAAATCTACTCTATTTCTCACCTATTTTTCTCTTCATATATTCTCTCTCACATATTTCTCTCTTCACAACTTCTCCGTAGAAACAAAATATCTTTAGAAAGTCGTGGGCAGTATTTTTTGATTTTCCACTTAATTTCCACCCGCCAACCAAACTACTTGACTTACTCACGAAGACTTCCTCTTTTTATTTTCCCGAATCTTGATCGTTTATCTTTCATCCTCTTCCTCTTCCTCTGGCGTAGGTACTTAAGGAAGCTAGGGCAACAGCCATTAGTAGATTGACTTACTCACGAAGACTTCCTCTTTTTCTTTCCCCGAATCTTGATCGTTTATCTTTCATCCTCTTCCTCTGGCGTCGGTAAGCTAAGGCAACATCCATTATTTAGGAGGTTGAATTGAAACTGAGGGAGGGAGGGAGGGAATGGCTTCTTGGTGGTTTCTCAAACTGGCTTTCAAATGCGTTGATCATTTCGCATGGTATGAATGCACCCCTTTTGCTTGCTTGCTTGCTTCATATTTCTAACTTTGATCACATATTCAAAAAAAAAACAAAAAAACTTATCATTTCACATATATCTTCACATTAGTTACTCGTTCAATGTTGTTGATGGTCTCTTACTATGATGGAAAACGTCGTTCTTCTTAATCCTTTTAGCCTCCACCTCACTGCAACCTAATCAACGGTCTTTTTTTCCCTTCTCTTTTCTAGGCCTGTTCTTGCTCTGGGGTATCCACTGTAAGTTTCTCCCTTGATGTTTGATTCAGAACAGTCCCATTCCTATTATTTTTCTCTTACAATGTTCTAAGCATGTATCTTCTTACCCATTATTATTATTATTATTATTATTATTATTATTCTCTCCCTGACTCCCTCCTTTTCATACACGTCTTTTTAAATCATTATTTTTTATTTTTTTTATTGTTATTGTTACTGCTTTATTAATACTGGGTGTTTGATGTGCTAAAAAAGTTGCTATCTTTGAAGTTATTGTTTGACATTTGTTTTATTATGCTGCTTTTGTTGTTTGTGATTATGGTTTTTTTTTACAGGTGTGCTTCAGTACAAGCAATCGAGACTGATTCCCATGAAGAAACTAGGGAATTGATCTCATATTGGATACTTCTCTCATTAATATATCTCTTTGAGTATGCTTTTACGAGGCTGCTTCTATGGTAACTTGTTTACCCTGTCTGTTGTACAAACATGGAAAGATCATTATTTGTAGTTACAATAATATAATAAGAATGGAACAAATTCCTTTTTTTTTAACTTAGAATGAGTACCTGATTTAGCTCTAAGATCATTGTGGGGGAATCAATCAATGCACTTTCAATGTGCCAAATTTTTAGTAGAGATTAGAGCATGAAATTCTCTCTAGGATGGAACAAATTCCATAATGAGAATGGAACAATTCAAATTTGTTCCATAATAAGAATGGAACAAATTCCTTTTTTTTGACTTAGAATGAGTACCTGATTTAGCTCTAAGATCATTGTGGGGGAATCAATCAATGCACTTTCAATGTGCCTAATTTTTAGTAGAGATTAGAGCATGAAATTCTCTCTAGGACTCCTATTGCCTTGTTGCTCCATAAGAAAAGAAATGTAGCTTCAACAACCATTTCTATTTTACTCAACAACTTTACTCCTGGAACTTTGATTCTGCATGTAGAAAGCAATGTTATATCTCTGATAATATCAGTTAATCCTAAATTCTTGTGGCTTCTAGCTGCATTGTTGTGGCTTATAGATGTGTCTTTTCACTTTCTTTGGAACTAAACCAAGTAACAGAAATAAAATTATGCATGTAGTCTTAATCATTTCAACTTTTTATTGGCTCTTTTAAGCTGGAATTGCATTAAATGTGATAATTATAAAATAAAGTTAGTTGCAGCAAACAATTTCCTTTTGATTTTTTCAACCAATTTGTGGAGTTGTTTAACTATTTCATTTCATCCCCATGTTTGACATCAGGTTCCAGTTCTGGCCTTACATGAAGCTAATTATCATCTTCTGGCTCATTGTACCTGACTTTGGACGAGCTTCTTATGTCTATAATAACTTTATTCGCCCATGCATCTCCATGAAACAGTCAGTCATATGCAGGTTAAATAACTACTGGAGGAATTTTTTTGTTGAGAAAGATAACTTTTTACAGCATGCGGAAAGATATATAAAAGAGAACGGAACTGAAGCCTTAGAGAAACTCATTGCTAGCAAGGTAAACAGCTACGTGTCAGTGTGGTGTATAAATAAATTGGAGTACAAACCCAACACAGGCTAAAAGAATCCTAATATATAACTATAGAAAAATAATTTATGGAAGCAAGTTTGTATATTTCTCTTTATGGAAGTGTCTGGCATTGACAATTGGAAATTTAGGCAAATTTAGGCTAATTCTTCTTTCTCCCTATTGAAGAACACAGTGAATAAACCCAATGCAGAAGCAGCAAATGCAATTAGAGCCACTGATAAAAAAGAAATGCAACCGGTAAGGTTTTGACGTTACAGTGCAGTTGTTACATTAATATAGTTCTTGTTATGAGTTCTTGTATGAGTCAATTCTACCTGTCCCAGTTTCCTCTGACATTTAGAGTACTTATTGAGGGAGCTTCTTGTGCAGACAAATGGAAAAACACTCCAAACAGAGGATGAAGACATCAAGGATTTGGAGGTTATTGAGAAAAAAGAAACCCCTGCAGGCAAGCACGTAAGGCTATATTCATTCAATATGGACTTTCTCAGTTATAAATTAAAATTTTAGAATTGAGGCATGCTAAGAGATTATTTGTGAAAGGTTTAGGCTCATAAGTACATACAATGATACAACATTATGTGGACGTGGTCACTCTGTTTGTTGCTATTGTTGTTGGTTGCTGAGACAAATGGGTCAAAGTCAGTTACATTTGGTTAGATGCATTAATGAGTTAGTTACAATTTGTTAATTCTGTTACGGTCTATGTATTCAATGGCGGATAGCATAGCGTAGCAGCCGACCCCCAAAACGCTATTGCGGTGTAGCGGGTAGCGGTATGGCCGCTACGTCGAAGTCTAGGGAAACATACACGCGATTTATACCATACACATATAAAAGCTCAAAAATAGAAAAATGCACAAATTTAAACATATATTCATAACTAATAATCAAATTTCATTGTTACTAATATTCAAACATAATATAAAGCAAAAAAGTTCTAGTCTTCAAGGCTTAAAATAACACATCTGAGCATTTAAATAAATTAAATATAAGTGATTGCTTAAATGGATAGAGAACAGAGAACAGAGAGGCCACACAGAGGAGAAAAACAGGGGAGAAGAGGCCATGCAGGGGAGAACAGGTCGCGCAGCAAAGCAGAGGCCGCACACCGGCGCCGGAGTCGCAAGGAGAGGAGAGGAAGAAGAGGCGCCGGACTGACAAGGAAGAGAGGAGAGGAAGAGTTTTAGGTTTTATGTTTCACGTTTCTGCCTCCCTGCTTCTGTTCGTGTTCGTTTAAATTTCTAGGGAAAAGGAAATGACAAAAATGCCCTTAAAATAACCCTAAACGGCAAAAAAATGAGGGCTTTTTTGACTTTTCGAGTCAGCTTCCCTGTTGCGGCGCAACCATATGCGAAACGCCCGCGTTTTACCTGCAACACAACGGCCGCAACACCTAACTGCTACGATACGGCGTTTCGCCTCGTGCCGGACTGCCACTGCGCCCGCGATTGCGGCCGCCACCACAGCCATTGACTACAGAGGTTACGGTTAGTTGTGAAATGTGATTAGTTTTGAGTTATTCTTTCAGTCTTTGGTTAGTAAACTCATTTTAGTTCAGCTATATATATATATATATATATATATATATATATATATATATATATATATATATATATATATATGACATGTAGATTTTACTTTATCTCAGAATGAAAATTACAGAATTCTTCCATACTTGATTTTCTCTCATCTTTCTCACTGATTTTCTAGAGTGAGTTCATTCTCAATCATGGCTTCATTCATTTTTCACAAAATGTCAGTAATACTATTTGTATTTTTATTTGAGGTATTTATGCATTATCATCTGAAAATAAAATATCGCCACAATCTTGTATTTAAATGATGACAGCCAAAGTGGTTGTGTATGATCATATCACAGTCTTGAAGCTGCGTGAATTAGTTGCATGCTTACAGAATTCTTCCATACTTGATTTTCTCTCATCTTTCTCACTGATTTTCTAGAGTGAGTTCATTCTCAATCATGGCTTCATTCATTTTTCACAAAATGTCAGTAATACTATTTGTATTTTTATTTGAGGTATTTATGCATTATCATCTGAAAATAAAATATCGCCACAATCTTGTATTTAAATGATGACAGCCAAAGTGGTTGTGTATGATCATATCACAGTCTTGAAGCTGCGTGAATTAGTTGCATGCTCTTCTGTTTTTTCTTATATTTTTCATTAATTCTACAGTGATTATAACTGTTTTATTCTTAAAAGTGTATCTTTTAGCACACTGTTCTTTTGTTTCTTATTTTCTTTTGATGGCAAGGAAATGTGAAACTATGTGGGAAACAAATGGTGACAAATGTGAGCACGAAAAAATGGCTTAGCACTTTCAAAGTTTGCTATTCATAGAAAATGAAAGGCAGATGTTATATTTTCTACCTGTGAGTAACAAGCTTAATGATATTCACAGAGAAGAGGTCTTCACATTGAATTACCCCCTCCCTTGTATGCATAAGTAACTATAGTTAGTATTATATATTGAAAATTTTCAATAATATGCATTTTTCCAATCATATTGGGTCACCTCTATGCTAATATTGAATATTGTAGGATATTCCTGCCATGCCTATCCTTATGCCGAGTAAAAATGCTTCGTCAGCCATGGTGGAAACCAAAGGAGTAGCGGGGAAAGACACAGCTTGTGGAGAGCTTCCCCAGTGTTCTTCACAAAAGGAAGTGCAAAAAGAGTGGACTTGTGCTTTATGTCAGTTAAATACTACGTGCGAGAAAAACTTGAATTCCCACCTTGGTGGGATGAAACACGGGGCTAAGTGCGAAGCTTTGAAAGCAAAGAATCAACCTACTCAGCAGAAGCTGAAAATCAATCTGTCCAAAGAGGAATTGAAACAGAAGAACATTATCAATCAGCTAAATTCCAATGCCAAGAATGGAGAGAGTATTGTTAACAACGGGTTGAAGGGAACAGTAGTCATCATGGATCATAAGGTGCAAAAACCGCAAAAGAACCTGTCCGAACCCGTCAGTACAAATAGTTCCAAATTCAAATTTGGAAGTCTGTAATCTTATCCTTTGTGAGGTTGACATGGCCTCTCATTTAAAAGGGAGGAAGCACTTGGCTAAAATTCAAAGTTAATAGTTTAATTAACAATAGGAACATCATTGCTTGAAAATTGAAAGGAAATTGGGGTAGCAAGCCTTGTTTATTACAAAAGTGCTAAATACTTAAATTTCTGGATGGATTTTGATCAGTACATAACTGGTTTGGTAATCTTGTTTAATAGAAAAAGACAATTTTTTTTTTTGGGGGTGGGGGGGACAATGACTTTTTCACACTATCCATACACCTCCGCTCCACTTGTGTAGTGAAAAAAGGAGACAAATTTCCATGCCTTAGGTGATCAACTTTGGCCCCGTTTTTGTATTAAACATGTTTAATGCTTAGACACGACGCTCATTTTTAATTTAATCCTCATATAAAATAGGTTTCTTTAAGTTAGTCCCTACACGTTCAGTAATTTTCAATTTATATATTGCTGTAATAACATTTGTTGGAGTTGTAACACAATATAAGAATCAAATTTAAAAACTAATGCAGTGTCTTAGGAATAGACACATTTTTAATCTGTGATAATTATTTTTTATCTCTGTCAGTCTCACAATGCTATAATAACGACAGAAAATGACGAGAATGACATTGAAAATGTACATTCTGTTATCTCACAATGTATGTATCAAACTTATTATATTAATGAATTTTTTTTTCCGTTGTACTTTGATACACTGTTATTTATATTTATATTCGTAATTATGAGATTATATTATAAATGGGGCAAGGGTGCCACTGAATTCCCACCTTTTTTTTAACATGTTATATTTAGACTCGATCAAGTTTACTCGTGTCTAGGTCGAGTTCAGTTTTAAAAATTTTGCCATATCAAAATTTAAGACTAAGTGAGGGGTAAACATAAATCATCTCAACACGTGTGTTGAACACCCCAATAGAAAGTCGTGGGTATTACTACGGGGGCTATCTTCCTACCTATTGTAAAAAAAAAAGTATAATTTAATAAAGTGTATACTAACAAGTGCTTTAAAGATATTGATTACGAAATTTATAAAATAAAAGTTTTTTTTGGAGAATACAAGCTAAACAATTTTCGATGTAATAAATACATCATTTACCATACAAACTTCTTTCTTTTGATTTCTTAACTACCCCAATGACACTCACTAGCATTTTCCTTTGTTTGGATGAGAAAGGAAAGTTAAAAGAAAGAAAATAAAAGGAAAAATTGTTAAAGAAAGGAAAGTGGATAGAAAGTAAGTAGAAAGTGAGATGATTTTTTGATTGTTTGGTTTGAGGGAAAATAGAGTAAAAAATAAGAGGAAAGAAACATGTATATTTAGTAAATGACATAAATACTCCCATGTAAAAATGATATATATATATATATAGATATTTATATTTATATTTACTTATAAATTTATAAATATATATTTCTCTATATATTTATTTATACATATAATTATATTTAAATATAAATATATACATAGTCATGCTGTCATGTCTACACATTGCAAAAAAAAACATATTAACAAATAAATGAAATAAAAAAAGAGAAGCATATATGTTGAAAAAAAGCACGAAACGGGTGTATAGCTAACAGGAAATTGGCCAAAAAAAAAAAGCGTTGTAAATAGAAAAGAAAGTAGAGAGATAAGATAATAGAAATATAAACTCAAAGACCGGTTCTTCAGGAACCAGGATTTAAAGGCTAGTTCTTCAGGAACTAGCTATAATCTTTGTATTGATAATCTGATCAAGTGTGTACAAGGACAAACCTAATAGCCCTATTTATAGAGAATGGGCTACTAGTTATGGACCAAATTAAGGGATATGGTAAAGATATAATGAGATAACAAATTGATATAGTCATCCATCAAATCAACATATTTATAACACTTCCCCTTGGATGACTATACACTATGAACATGCCTCGTTAAAACCTTGCTAAGAAAAACCCAGTGGGATAAAAAACTTAGCGAAGGAAAAAGAGTACAATATTCATAGTGACATACTTCCCCTCGAAAATACATTATTTATGAATGTCCTTTAAATTGCTTATCGACAAGCTTATTGAAAATTGAAGTTTACAATGCTTTTGTGAATAAATCTGCCCAATTGTCATTTGATCGAATCTTTTCCTGATGCATTATCTTCTTGAAATGTTGTTGGCTTGTCATCTTCTTTCATCAATTTGCATGCTCCTCTAATATACTGAGTCGTGGTTCTCAGTCATATGCATTCACAACTTGCTGTTTCTCCACATGTGTAAACATCACCTGATTGTGATTGAGCTTTATGAGGATCAGAAAGAACGAAGAACTTGTTTGACTTCATTCCAATGTCTTCGGGTTGGTGCTGAACAAAATCTGGCTAACAAGTTCACTACAAAAACTATATACAATCTTGTGCTATTTGCAACATAAAAAAGTATTTCAATAACAACATGATATGGTACTTCAAGACCAAAGTTCTTTGTTGCAAATGCTCGAGTCAGAGGGCCGAGACAACACCTTATCTTTCAAAACATTTTATTTGAAGATATTTATTTATACCATCTATAGTTTGAAACAAACTCAAGTAATTTCTAGAATATTAATAATCAAAATTCATATCAATCATATTGAACAATGTGAGAAAAAAGAAATAAACAAATTCACCCATAATTGCATCATGTATGTTACTCAAACATTTCTTACCAATATGAAATGTTTAATATGATAAATAAGAGAATATAAACTATCAGTATATGTAAATCCAAATAGATGATTTCAATAGTTTTAATCCTTCCGAGATTTTCAATATAGAGACCACTCTCTAGTTAACCATAAGCTGTAATAACACATATTCGTGTCATGAGAGTTCAGACTTCAGGTCCATTAAAAACATCTTTTTAATCTCGAACTATAGGTTCAAAGTCCTCATATTTCCAAATTAAACTGATTACATCAGTCAAAATATTTCAGATGCTTTAGATCCTTCATAGTTATGTTTCATGCATATTTATAATTCTTTAGGATTATGCTTTAGCTATCTTCAATCCTTCAGGGATATGCTTCATGCATTTTGAATTTTCAGAAGTATACTTCAGGTATCTTAAATCCTTCAAGTATATGCTTCATGCATTTTGAATTTTTCAGGGGTATGCTTCAGGCATCTTAAATCCTTCAGAGATTTTCATATATCTGTCATTATCCAATGACCCATATAAGCAAGCTGTCACTACACCCATTTGATGTATGTCAAGTCCTTCAAAGACTGCCAAACTAATACAAAATCTATAAGTAATTGCACGCATAACAAAGGTTGACAACTTCAGGTGTCTGGACTACTGGTCCAAATGCTTTATGTTTGGCAAATAAGTCTTGCTCGGCTTGCATTATTTTAATTCACTTTGGCCAATCAATTTAATATCGACATTTCTATATGCTTCGAGCTTCATGCTCATCGTGATTAATAATTTTATAATCAATTGCTATTGCATAAGCAAAAACATATCAACAACTTCACATCTTCCCCCCATATTTCCAGGGTTTAATGAGATCTCGTAATTTGCCGGTACCGGAACCACTTCTGGGGTTACTTAACTGGAAATATGGAGTTGTTGATTCATATTGCTTTTGACCTCTTCTAGAGTGTCAATGATCTTCTGGATCATCACTTTGAATTCTCCCTTTTAGGAATAATATCCTTTGCTTTTGACCTCTTCTAGAGTGTCAATGATCTTTTGGATCATCACTTTGAATTCCCCCTTTTAGGAATAATATCCTTTGCACCAATAAGTCTACAACGCTTTTAGCGTACTTTAGATTCATGGGTTGCCATACTCGCTAGTTGTCCTGCAGGGACAATTAATTATGCGATAATATTTGCAACTAACACAAGTGATTTAGAGACTTTTTGGATGTTTGTAAAGATATATAGTAATTGGTTTGCAACATTTTGCAAATGACTTATTCTATGAATTTCAAGTTCACATTGATTTGTGCGTATATCAAACATGGATAATGTTTGTGTCTTACAACAAACTTCTTGTGCTTTTATTCTTTTATCTTTTTCTTCCCCTGATGAGGAAAACCGATTCATCAAATATATAATAATAAAATATATGTCAAGATATCACAATATCTAAATATACATGAAACAATGCACAATTCAAAATTGCCGAGCCATATAACCATCCAATAAATTATAAATTGCATAATATATAATTGTAAATTTATTAATCAATGCATGTTATCATCATATGTATCCAATTATATAACATATAATTGACATTTAAAATATCAGAATAAATAAACTAATATTTTGCACTCACACCATGCTTTCAAACACAATATATTCAAATGTTTCAGCTCTTGTATATATTAAATAATATATATTATTATAACTACTAGTTAAAAAATAATCAAATAATTTAATTAACAACAGTAAGTGACACTAAATTTTCAAGTGATAATTAAAATTAGCTTCAAAAGATTTGTTTTGCAATACCTTGAAATTTTTACTCGTATATATCTCATATGATAGTGTAGCAAAATAGCGACGCCTTTTGTTTCTCAATTAATTATTTTTACATAATAATAAAAATATTTCCTTTCAAAGAATTAGCACATAGGAAATATATGTCACCCAAAAAAATAATAATAACATGCAACTCAATCATATCCGAGCTTTAAAATAAAAGAGTAATTATCTTGAGCATGAGAATGACAAAAATAATCACCAGGTAAAAGGATTCTATAATCCTTTAATAAATATCCATGTGTATTTTCAATAATACATCGCATCATAGTTGAACTGGGATGACTAAGACGGTCATGTCAAAACATAAAAAGTTGTAAGATCTGAGCACTTCTGGTGCATATAATTTGACTCTGTCATCCTTACTTAAGTAAGATATAATCCAATTAACGAGAAATCTTAAAATTTCTCTAATATGAACTTTCAAAACAATAGAGATACACCAAATCTCCCTCATTTTTTGGTTTCAACATGATACTTATTGCGATGTATATCTTTGAAATTTAGTAGATTTCTTCGGGATCTACTAAAATATAACGCATCATCAATGGATAATTTTGTCGTATTTGAGAATATATCACATGCTCTTCTGGAGCCTTCGATCATATTTGCAATACCAGATACAATATCAACATTAATTTCAGCTAATGTTAATTACATAAAATATTTTCTTAATACAAATAATTGTGTAGGTTTTGCCACTGTCTACTAAATATTGGTACTTCAAGACCAAAAAGAGACTATAGTTTGTGCATTGATTATTTTTAATAGTTATGCGTGGATCCAATATTGGTCCTTCGAGACCAATTTCACAATTACTTGAAATTTTGTATCGGTACTTCAAGACCAATTTCACATTTACTTGGAATCTTATATTGGTACTTCGAGACCAATTTCACAATCACTTAAAATTTTGTATTGGTGCTTCAAGACCAATTTACGATCAATCTATATTTTAAATTACTTGAAATCATGTATTGGTACTTTGGGACCAATAAAAGACAAGAATGTTTCGCTATTCATTTGCTTTGGTACTTCAGGACCGATCGTGAGACAAATCTTGCAAACATTGAAGAATAGCACATTTTTAGTTTTAGCATAAAAAAATATGTATACATAAATTCTTACCTTAAAAAGAAGCATACGTAAAGGTTGTTACACCGTTGAAGACTTGATCGTGCTTGGTAGCAATTGACATGAATACTATTTGCTTGATGCTACACCTGAATGTACTCTTCAGCTTTCATTTAGTGTTGAGAAATGTTATCTTATTATTTCTTCCAGGGACATAAGATTTTTTTTTTTTGCATTTATATGCGTGTCTTTATGAATTTCAAGCAAATAATTCAACTTTTCATTTCATAAATCAACTAATAAAAAATTTTCTCCTTTTTTTTTTAATCAAAAATAGATATAACCAAATACATAGTATTTGTATGACAATGATCAAATGCATAACTTTCATAATCAAAATTTGAACACCAACATGAATTTAAAAATCCACATTTCAAATTTAAAATACATAACTGCCATATTAAAGGTCATATCTTTATAGCAACAAATTTTGAACGATTAATTAAAGATTGTATCTTTATTCAATTAGAAAAATAATATCTTTATATAACAACAAAATTTTCAAAATATAATTAAAGATCACATCTTTATATAAAATAAGGATAAGGATTCTAAAAATATATGAATCACAATAACAAGAATTACAATATATCACATACACAAAGATCCAAATTTATATGAAAACAAGTAAACAAATCAATGATAATATCTTTTGCAAAGAACACATGTTTTTGCAAATGGTTAGACTAGTTTTTCAAGAACTAGAATTTAACGACTATTTTTTAGGAACTATGATTCAAAGGTTAATTCTTCGGGAATTAACATGTAAAGATCTCATCTTTAATATGAAAATAGGCAACGAGATTCAAATGTTAGTTCTTCAGGAACTATCTTGGAAAGATACAATCAATAATTTTTTTTTCACTTTTCTTTTGTTTCAAACTGTATTAGGATCAAATCTAGTTCTTCTGGAACTTATGTAGCGCTAAAATAATCGTGTTGTTCTTCGGGAGCTATACACAGCACTAAAAAATTATGAGGTTCTTCAGGAACTATATGTAGTGATAAAAAAATTGTAAAGTTCTTCAGGAACTTTTCGTAGCCGCTAAAAAGTTATCAAGTTTTTCATGAACAAATCTCGTGCTATAAAGTTCTTCAGGAACTTTTCTATCCAATACACAATTTCATTCATGGTCTAAAAATCTAGTTCTTCAGGAACTATTCCACAAATTTTTATATAATGATGACCAAGAAAACGTACAGTTTTGTGCAATCCTACTAGGATGCTTGAATATGAAATTCTTCCATAATTCTATCAAGATTCTTATACACAATATGATAATCATATAATCAGACAATATGAGAATAAAATTTCCTTGAAAAAACCCAAATAACATGAAAAACAAAAATATTAGAAAAACATGGTCTTTCAAAGAGTGTGAGAAAGAAAACGGGTTCTTTCAATAAAATCTCTTTAAGCAATTACCCGTATGGTAGAGTTTCGTGCTGATAACGTGTTGTAAATAGAAAAGAAAGTAGAGAGATAAGACAATAGAAATATAGACTCAAAGACCGGTTCTTCAGGAACCAGGATTTAAAGGCTAGTTCTTCAGGAACTAGCTATAATCTTTGTATTGATAATCTGATCAAGTGTGTATAAGGACAAACCTAATAGCCCTATTTATAGAGAATGGGCTACTAGTTATGGATCAAATTAAGAGATATGATAAAAATATAATGAGATAATAAATTGATATAGTCATCTATCAAATCAACATATTTATAACAGGAAGGACATTTTCTAAAAGATGCTTTCTTCCGCTTTTCTTCTCAATTCCGGCGGAAGACATTTCTGCCATGGGACCCATATGTTACGATCTTTCTTCCCTTCTGATGTGCAAACCAAACAATAAAAGACACGTTTCTCAAAAACCATTCCACCGCACCCCTATCGTTCAAAAAAGCTGTTATTAATACTCGTAAAATAAAACATTTTCCTTTAATAAATCGAAATCATGATTGAATAAAAATCGACCGATTCCCTCCCAGGCTCTTTTTTTTTTTTTTTTTTTTTTTTCCTGTAACATAACTTTAATTTTTATTTACGAAAGCAGCACCCTATCGTTCAAAAAAGCTGTTATTAATACTCGTAAAATAAAACATTTTCCTTTAATAAATCGAAATCATGATTGAATAAAAATCGACCGGTTCCCTCCCAGGCTTTTTTTTTTTTTTTTTTTTTTTTTCTGTAACATAACTTTAATTTTTATTTACGAAAGCAGCACACTTTTTTTTTTATGTATCAAAATAGCACAATATTTGGAGCTATTAAGAAATCGCCCTTAGCATAAGGGACTTCCCATCTAATTTTTTTTTTTTAAATTTTCAGAAGGGAGGTCGCCCCTAGAGGGGGGGACTTCCCATTGGTTTTTTCTTTTTTCTTTTTAAATTAAAGAAGGGAGGTCGCCCTTAGAGAGGGGGACTCCTCATGTCTATTTTTTTTTTGGTATTTATGATGAGAAGTCGTTGGTGGTAAATGGGACTTCCCATTTGTTTTCTTCAGCTAGGTTTCGTATGATCAACCTTAATATAATTTATTTATTTAATTTAATATAATTTATATGTTTTATTTAATTTAAATTAATTAACTAATTTTGTTGTTAATTTATCTTCTAATTGATTTAAATACATATTTAATTATTAATTACCAATTTGTTTATTTATTTTTGTCAATTAATTAAATATTAATTATTTTAATTAAATTAGTGTCTGTAATTTGTTTTTTAATTGAATTAATCATTAAAATAACTTAAAATATAATTAGAAGGCGAATAACTCAAACTGATTAAAAATTGAAAATGCAGATACAAAAGAGGTACAAATACAAACACAAATGAGACAAATTTATTACTGTTGTGTATGAGCTCCGAGCGGTTTGAGCACTTATTCTTGCTATGTCCTCATTCCACACAGTTCACATCTCTTGGGGTGACGACTGCTCCTTTGATCCATCTCGATTTAATACGTGTGGACTGTGGGACGACCTTTGGATCTCTCCGCATGGTGGATTGTGGCACAATTCAACTCCATTGTATTTTGGCCAATATGATTCGTGAGGCACCGGTTGAAACTCTTCACTGTAAACGTTGAAAACATATTGTAACGTGTACTGGGGAGGCACATATGTCATGTAGTCGTGATGAACATGGGAACAAGCAGCGATGACGTGTGAACATGGGTAGTGTAGTGCCTGGAATTCGCCACAGTCACACCACTGTTTTTCCAGATCTACTTTGAATGTCCCGGTTGGTCGGCCTGATTGGGGGCGTCTCAACTCCTTAACTGTGAAAATACTTTGCTCTTGGTTGAAAATTTGAACTTGGTGAGAGTTTGACATTTCCCGCTCTATCTCAAGTTTTTCGATGACTATGTTCAGATAAATCATGCCTGATGTCATCATTGCTTGGCCTGTCTCCCCTTTCGACAAATTTTGCATTCAACCCGTGATAGGTTGATTGGATTAACGGCGATTGGTAGATTGTGCGTCCCCTTTAATACATTATTGATGCACTCAGCAAGGTTTGTCGTCATGTGCCCCCAATGCCGCCCTTCATCCCATGCTTGGAGCCATTGTTCCTTTGGGATGTTGTCAACCCACCTGACAGCTTCTTCGCTCCATTCACTGATTTCACTCCTGTAGTATGTGATTCCCGGTTGAGTCATTGAGTATCCTGAAGAGTTTGAAGGAACAAAAGTCAAGGTTGGTAATGATAGAATAAAAACAAAAAATAAGCATCAATGTATATGAAAGGTATATACTAACCCATATTGATGACACTTTTTTTCATGTCTGTATTCTTGAAAGTCCTCATAAAGTTTTGTGAGATGTGACGAATGCAGAAGACGTGATGCCAATTACTGTCTAGGCGCCGAACGGCACTCTTTATTGATTCATGTCTATCCGAAATCAAGCAGAGGTCAGGCTGGGGTGTGACGAACATTCTCAAGCGTTGGAGGAAGAAAAACCATGCATCTGCCGTCTCACCCTCCACAAGGGCATATGCTATAGGAATGGGTTGATTCCTCCCATCTTGAGCGATTGCCATCAAGAGCGTCCCTCGATACTTTCCATACAACCATGTTCCATCAACTGAAACAACAGGTTTGCAGTAAGAAAACCCGTTGATGCACTATTTGAAGGTCCAGAAGAGTCGATGGAAGGTAGCCTTGCCATGAACTAGTTGGCCGTGTTCATAGAAGGGCATTGTTTGCCAATCGACAATAGTGCCTGGAACATAGAATTGCAAAGCGAGGATAAACTGCGGAAGCTCCTTGTATGATTCCTCCCAGTTCCCGAATATCTTTTCAACAGCCTTTTGCTTTGCCATCCATGCCTTCCTGTACGTAATGGTATATGTGTATTTTGATCGTATGTGTGCAATCAACACTGAAACTGATATTGTTGGATCTTCCTTTACTAGCTGCAGGATGCTTTCACAAATAAGGTCTGAAGATAGCAGATGGTGATCTTGTGAAAGCCGTGTTGATGCACATGTATGCGGTGCTTCCAGCTTTCGGATCTCCCAAAGCTGTGATTTTTTGCCATATGCAACTCGACACCTCCACACGCAGTTATTGTTGTCACAACAAACAATCTATCTCTCTTGATTGGAGTGCTCTACAATGAAGTTCAGGGACTTGTTCAGATGGTATTCTTTTATGGCATGTTGTGCCATTTCTTTTGTGGGAAATGTCATCCCAACTTGTAGGTTATCAGGGCTCGGAACAAGGTACGTGGGCCTGCGGGACATAGGATGGCCAAATTCATTGTTTGAGTTATCCACCTTGTCAGAGGTCACATTGCGGAAATGCGAGGGCAGGTCGTAGAACTGAAGGGCTGTCGAGGGACCCCCACCGAATTCCATATCTTCATTGTTGGCGGCTGCATGTAGCCCAAGAAGGACGTCTTCGTTTTCACTAAAGTCACCGACTTCTTCGTTGTGGACACCAGCCACAACACTAATAGGAATAGGATCAACTGGGATGTTAAGATCAATTGTGGTGTTGAGATCAGCACCCTGAGTGGATGGTGTTGGGCAGTAGGTTGACGAAGAAGGCACGGAGTGATGGTGGGGTTGTGTTTTGGTAAAAAGTGGACTAAATTCTTGTGTTGGGCCACTGAGGTCTATGGGTTCAGAATATGGTGGCACGGCTTCGGTGTCATCATTGGGAGCATCTACCAGCTCTGCATACACTTCAGCGGTAGAAACACCAAGGCGTTTACAGAACTTGAACATGTCAAACATCAGTTGTACATCATCATCTCCTACAAGATTTAATGACTCATACCGATGATATCCCTGTGCAAGAGCTGTAGGGTATCGATAAATAAGTTCGACCACCCTCCTTGTATTGTCTGGTTGAATTTTCGTCTGGATTTTTTGTATAAGTTGATGCAATTTCATATTTGTCTTCACTTTGAGTAAGGTTGTATGGTTGCATGCAAAGACCACACCTTCTGTATCGGTCCTTTCAACATGTCCATTGTAATAGATGAAGAGAAATAGCTCACTGAGGCATGATTTAGTATATGAGTGTATGAGCAAGAGTGGTGAAGTGTTGGTGTGATCTTTAAGATATCAAGACTACCTATTTATATAAGTTAGGGAAATTACGAGCGAGAATGAGATAGGAGGGTGCACTTCAAGTGTATGTTAGGGTAAGTGTGGATGAGGGTTGGGATAAGGATTGAAGGAGGGTGCTCCGATCAGTCTTGTCCTCGTGATGTAAAAGTAATCGAGGGTGCTCGATCGTAGTCTTGTCCTTTGTGACGAAAAAGGAATGGAGGAAGGTGCTCGACGTCAGTCTTGTCCTCGTGACAGAAAAGTAATGGATGAGGGTGCTCCGATCAGTGTTGTCTTTGTGAGAAAAAGGAATGGAGGAGGGTGCTCGATCGTCAGTCTTGTCCTCGTGACAGAAAAGTAATGGATGGGGGTGCTCCGATCAGAGTGCTGTCCTTTGTGTTTAATTTAATTTATATGTTTTATTTATATGTTTTATTTAATTTAAAAAAAATAAAAAATTTATATGTTTTATTTAATTTAAATTACAAACACTAATTTAATTAAAACAATTAATATTTAATTAATTGACAAAAATAAATAAACAAATTGGTATTAATAATTAAATATGTATTTAAATCAATTACTAGATAAATTTACACATAAAAAAAACAATGGATAATATTAAGAAAGCTATGTGAATCTTGCAAGATTTTGTAAATCCTGCTATATACATGCATCACACGGGTACTTCCTCCGCAAGTCTTTTAAAAAAAATAGCTTACACCATTACTGCTGGACAACCAGAAATATGAATCCAAGACATATTCCAAACTCCAAACCGAAGACATATTCAGTCCATTATTGATTTGTCCATTATTCGCTCACCCATTATTCACATCACATTATTCAATTGCCATCACATTATTGACTCAATTGCCATTATTCACATCACAAAAAGCCTTTCCATCAACATGAAAAAAGAAGCGTACAAGATTCCCCTGAATAATACAATTGCATGAAAAAACAAAAGTTGCAAGATTTTTCTTTTCAAAAAAAACAAAGTGGCAAGATTCCCTAATAATGGTGGAACGTGCTTCATCAATTATCCCACCCATTTCAATGTGTTTGATCAATTATACACCTTATAAATTCCTACATAAGTTCAGCTCAATTTCCTACACATTTCACCTCACCTTCCAACACCCTCCTGAACTCCTTACCACTTTTCTCCTTCCAAAACACAAGTTCTCAAATCTTCATCTAATTATCTTAAACTATCAATGGCTTTGCTAAGAAACAATAATGAGTATCACAGGTCTTCACAAATAGGGGTTGGGGATGAGGTAAATGATCGTAATTGATAGTTACATTAAATTTGTATACTCTTTTTTAATGCATGTTACGCTAACAGATTAAATTTTATTTGCAGAATATCATTGACTGTTACCACCACTTCAATATAGAGGAACCAAATCCTCTGATATTGCCATATCTGGAGCAATCTGGGTTTGCCAGTGCGGCAAAATTGGGACGTTGTAAGGTGGACAGATCACTGGTGACTGCAATGGTAGAACGGTGGAGGGATGAAACACACACATTTCATCTTCCAATCGGAGAATGTACAATAACTCTGGAAGATGTTGCGCTCCAGCTTGGTTTGCCTGTGGATGGTAAACCAGTCACTGGACCTAGTATGTTAGACTGGAGAGCTGAATGCCATGACCTTTTAGGCCTTGTACCACCTAACGATCAAAGGAAAGGCCAAGCGATTAAGCTCAAGTGGTTGAAGGATACTTTTTCCACTATGCCTCAAGACGCAACATCAGAACAAATAAAAGCATGCTGTAGGGCATATATTTTACGCTTGATTGGGGGTGTCTTGATCCCAGACAAATCAAACAATAGAGTGCACATGATGTATCTCCCCATATTGAAAAATCTTGAGCGTGTTGGACGCTACAGCTGGGGTTCAGCATGTTTGGCAAATCTATACAGGGAAATGTGTCGTGCAACCGATCCATCTTATGCCTGTATGGGTGGATGTTTACTACTGCTACAATCTTGGGTATGGTATCGCATGCCGTTCCTTGCACCACAGTGCAACCGCCTACCATCATTTCCACTAGCAAAACGGTAAATAAAAACTCATAGTCAATGTTCTTTATTTATCTAACGATTATACTATCCAAACCTGTGATTGATAATGTATTTTATAGATGGTCTGGCGGTGGACTATGTTACACCGAAACTCCTCACGGTGACACTATCGGTTACAGATCACGGATCGACCACATGCAAATTAATCAGGTTAAAGATAGAATCGTTCAATAGAATCACTTATACTTTGTGCCTATTAACTTTGATGATTAATGACTTAGCTTAATTTTTTAGTTTATGTGGGTACCTTATAGAAGTCTTGAAAAGTGCATACCAGCAGAAGCCTTCAGGGATTCTAGAGTTTGGACTGCCAATACGGCTTTGATATGTTTCCAAATTGTAGAATGGCATCAAACAGATAGAGTCAAACTGCAGTTTGGTCTTTCGCAAGAAATACCAGAAGCCCCTAGAGACATGGATGCACTCCACCGTCAAGACTTGCGAGGCAATCACACCGAAAACTGGAAACACATACATGCAGACTGGGTCCAAATTTGGAGGGAACGCCGACAACGCGTGATAGAGGGGCAGCCGATTCAGGGTCCTGTGTTTCCCACTAACGAGTATTTGAGGTGGCTTAGGCAGAATTCAATACTTTACCTTTCAATTTCGCATCAATTGCAGGACCCACGGGGTGATATTCAACAAGACCCTACTGTTGGACCCAGTATGCCCACCCGACGACGTGAACGACCTAATACACGTCAACAACCCAGCCCTGCACTTGCCATGGAACATCAATACCAAGAGGAGTCACCCCACCACTCGTTTGCATTCACGCCTTCGCAACAAGAGTTCGAACCCCCCGCCATTCATTTGCATTCACACCAACACACCAAGATGCTCATCAAAATGCCGACGCCCGTAGACACTCTATCGCTTCCAGCGATAGTGATTTTATGAGCAATCTATTTGGTGTCAGCATGAATACGCCAGATTCGGTTCGTTATTTGAATCAATTGTACACATTTGGTGTTCCATCGCTCACTAACCAAGAATGTGCTAGTTCTTCAACGGTAAGAGAACCTGTGACGCTGCCACCCGTAAATGTTGATCTAAATGAGGTTGTGCAGTAAGACGAGGAACACGCCGCCCGAGAGGAAGAACAACCAGCTCAATATCACCGTCCTAGACGTAACCGACGAGCACCACGTTGTGGGACTGGACACCATTTAGGAAACTAAATAATTATTTATTTAGAATTGTTGCAATTTTATTTAGAATTGTTGTATCTGAATTTTTAATTTTTAATCAGTTTGAGTTATTCGCCTTCTAATTATATTTTAAGTTATTTGAATGACTAATTCAATTAAAAAACAAATTACAAACACTAATTTAATTAAAATAATTAATATTTAATTAATTGACAAAAATAAATAAACAAATTGGTAATTAATAATTAAATATGTATTTAAATCAATTAGAAGATAAATTAACAACAAAATTAGTTAATTAATTTAAATTAAATAAAACATATAAATTATATTAAATTAAATAAATAAATTATATTAAGATTGAGCATACGAACCCTAGCAGAAAAAAACAAATGGGAAGTCCCATTTACCACCAACGACTTCTCATCATAAATACCAAAAAAAAAAATAGACATGAGGAGTCCCCCTCTCTAGGGGCGACCTCCCTTCTTTAATTTAAAAAATAAAAAATAAAAAACCAATGGGAGGTCGCCCCTCCTCCCTTCTGAAAATTAAAAAAAAAAAATTAGATGGGAAGTCCCCTCTGCCAGGGGCGACTTCTCAATAGCCCAAACTACCGTACTATTTCGGTACATAAAAAAAAGGTGTGATACTTTCGTAAATAAAAATTAAAATTATACTACATGAAAAAAAAGAAAGAAAAAGGCCTCCCTCCCATCCTAGTGAAGTGACTGCACTGGTTTATTTCCTACCGCGTCAAATCCCTCTTATCATTACTAGACTAGATCTTTTAACACGTGCGATAAACTGGAGAAACAGAGATTACGAGAATTGTTTTGTATTTTTAAATTTTTTTATCTTAAAAATATTAAGATCATAAAAAAAAATCAATAAATAAATATTAATTATTAAGGTAACACAACCACAATACTCCTGTGTATAATACTCCTGTGTATTACTTGTGCGACGGGTAAAGTATTTATCGAGCGTTTTTTTTATCTCCTTTGTTTTTTGATTTTCCACTTAATTTCCACCCACCGACTACTTGACTTACTCATGAAGACTTCTTCTTTTTCTTTCCACGAATCTTGATCGTTTCTCTTTCATCCTCTGGCATAAGGCAACAGCCATTATTTAGGAGGTTGAATTGAAACTGAGGGAGGGAATGGCTTCTTGGTGGTTTCTCAAACTGGCTTTCAAATGCGTTGATCATTTCGCATGGTATGAATGCACCCCTTTTGCTTGCTTGCTTGCTTCATATTTCTAACTTTGATCACATATTCAAAAAAAAAAAAAAAAACCCTTATCATTTCACATACTATCTTCACATTAATTACTCGTTCAATGTCGTTGATGGTCTCTTACTCTAACGGAAAACGTCGTTCTTCTCAATCCTTTTAGCCTCCACCACCTCACTGCACGCTAATCAACGGTCTTTTTTTGCCCCCTTCTCTTTTCTAGGCCTCTTCTTGCCCTGGGGTATCCTCTGTAAGTTTCTCACTTAATGTTTGATTGAAAACAGTCACAAATCTATTTTTTTTCTCTTACAATGTTCTATGCATGTTTATTATTATTATTATTATTATTATTATTATTATGAGTACTCTCTCCTTCCGTCTCATATCAAATGTCGTTTATGGTAATCCACACCTATTTTTAAATATTATTTTTATTGTTATTGTTATTGTTATTGTTATTGCTTTACTAATACTGGGTGTTTGATGTGCTAAAAAAGTTGCCATCTTTTAAGTTATTGTTTGACATTGGTTTTATTATGCTGCTTTTGTTGTTTTTTATTATGGTTTTTCTTTACAGGTGTGCTTCCGTACAAGCAATCGAGACTGATTGATTCCCATGAAGAAACTAGGGAATTGATCTCATATTGGATACTTCTCTCATTAATATACGAGGCTGCTTCTATGGTAACTTGTTTACCCTGTCTGTTGTACTAACATGGAAAGAGCATTATTTTTAGTTACAATAATATAATAAGAATGGAACAAATTCCCTTTTTTTTTTTTTGACTTAGAATGAGTACCTGATTTAGCTCTAAGATCATTGTGGGGGAATCAATCAATGCGTGCCAAATTTTTAGTAGAGATTAAAGCATGAAATTCCCTCTAGGACTCCTAGTGCCTTGTTGCTCCATAAGAAAAGAAATGTAGCTTCAACAACCATTTCTATTTTACTCAACAACTTTACTCCTGGAACTTTGATTCTGCATGTAGAAAGCAATGTTATATCTCTGATAATATCAGTTAATCCTAAATTATTGTGGCTTCTAGCTGCATTGTTGTGGCTTATAGATGTGTCTTTTCACTTTCTTATGCATGTAGTCTTAATCATTTCAACTTTTTAATGACTCTTTTAAGTTGGAATTGCATTAAATGTGACAATTATCAAATAAAGTTAGTTGCAGCAAACAATTTCCTTTTGATTTTTTTAACCAATTTGTGGAGTTGTTTAACTATTTCATCCCCATGTTTGACATCAGGTTCCAGTTCTGGCCTTACATGAAGCTAATTATCATCTTCTGGCTCATTGTACCAGACTTTAGACGGGCTTCTTATGTCTATAATAATATTATTCGCGCATGCATCTCCATAAAACCACAAATAGTCACATGCAGGTTAAATAACCACCGGGGGAACGTTTTTGTTGAGAAAGATCACTTTTTGCTGCACGCGGAGAGATATTTGAAAGAGAATGGAATTGAAGCCTTAGAGAAACTCATTGCTAGCAAGGTAAACATCTACTTGCTAGCAAGGTAAACTCTATATCTGCATTGGCAATTGAAAATTTAAGCTAACTATTCTTTTTTGCTATTGAAGAACTCAGGGTGTAAACCTGATGGAGAAGCAACAAATGCAGTTAGAGCTACTGTTATTAAAGAAATGCAACAGGTAAAGTTTTGATGTTACAATGCAGTGGTGACATTCATATAGTTCTTGTATGCGTCAGTTCTACCTGTCTCGGTGTCCTGGTGACATATAGAGCACTTTTTGAGGGAGCTTCTATTGCAGACAAATGGTAAAATACTTCAAACAGAGCAAAAAGGCATCAAAAATTTTGAGGCTGTTGAGAAAAAAGAAATTCCTGCAAGCAAGCAAGCAAGGCTTCATTCATATTCACTCAAAATAGGAATCTCTGAAGTACATTTTTAAATTTTAGATTTGAGGCATGCTAAGAGGTCATTTGTGAAAAGGTTTGGGCTTATAAGTACATACAAATTGTGTGGATGTGGGGTCATGATTTTCAATGAAAGAATACATATTTTATTTTCACACCTCTTCTCTGAAGATTTCTTCATATTGAATTATCTTCTCCCTTTAAAATTTTCAGAAATATGTACTCTTTTAGTCATATTGGATCGGCTTACATGAAGTTCTTAACCTCTATATGCTAATATTGAATATTGCAGGATATTCTTGTCATGCCTAACCTTGTGCCAAGTCAAAATGCTTCATTAGCTATGATGGAAACCAAAGAATTATTGGGGAAGCTTCCTCCGAGTTCTACACACAAGGAAGTGCAAACCGAGTGGACTTGTGCTTTGTGTCAAGTAACAACTGCAAGTGAGAAAATCTTGACTTCCCACCTTAAGGGGAGGAGACACAAGGCTACTTGTGAAGCTTTGAAAGCAAAGAAGCAACCTACTTCGCGGAAGGTGAAAATCTCTCAGCAGAAAGAGGAGCTACTTGTGAAGCTACACAAGGCTACTTGTGAAGCTTTGAAAGCAAAGAAGCAACCTACTTCGCGGAAGGTGAAAATCTCTCAGCAGAAAGAGGAGCTACTTGTGAAGCTACACAAGGCTACTTGTGAAGCTTTGAAAGCAAAGAAGCAACCTACTTCGCGGAAGGTGAAAATCTCTCAGCAGAAAGAGGAGCTGAAACAGAAGAATGGTATCAATCAGCAAAATTCCAATGCAAAGAATGCCAACAACGGGTTGAAGGGAATAGTAATCATGGATCACAAGGTGCGAAAACCGCAGAAGAACCTGGCTGAACCCGTTAGGATGAAGAGTTCCAAATTCAAATGTGTAGTGTGTGATGTTATCCTAGAAAGTGAGGCCACTGCGGCCTCTCACTTTAATGGGAAGAAGCACTTGGCTAACATTCCCAAGTTGATAGTTTAAATAACCACAGGGACAGTTGCTTGAAAGTTGAAAGGAAACTGGGGTGGCAAGCTGCCGTTATTGATATGATCTGGTGTACATTACATTGTGCATAATATGTCTGACTTTGTTTATTGAATTTCTATTTCCTTATTTCAGTGTGTACTTTTGGTGGAGATAGTGAATTGTTGAACCCTCCATTCCCACGCCCACACTCGATGAGGTACGGAAGGAAACTTCTTTTTAACGACACTCAAGAGAGATGGTGTATCCCAACAATAAAGGATACTCACCCCGATACTAAGTTGGGACTCAGTGTCGAGGTATGACCTCGACACATCAAGACAAAACACAAAATTCCGCTCAGGTCCACCTCTATAAAAGGGGATCATAACACCATACAATTGTGTATTTTTTGTTCATTCTCTTAGCTAAGGCTGATCAGATACCAATCAAGACAAGAATGGATTTTTTTTTTTAAACCATACAAGGTGGGCTCAAACCAATTTCCAACCTACTGAAGACTCTGAACCGTGTGCTATTATGTATTTACATTAAAGAACATTTAAAAAAGAAATATGAGAAATAGTGGAATGTTATTCATTTACATATAAAGATTATTCATAATAGTATAAATTTTCAATATTAATCAATATTATGGATTAGCATTAATTAATTATTAGGAATTATGGTTAAGATGTTAATTATGTTTAATTATTTATATTATAACACTTTACTACTAATTTGATAAAAATTGTAATTGGGCTTTTGTTATGAGTGATGCGTGATGGGTTGGACTTCGTATAGTAGTTGAGAGGTCGTTACTCTTATCTGGTAAGTTATAAAGATTGTCTCCCCATTAAGCAGTTTAATAGACTTGTGCACGCTTACCCGTAAAAGGGTAGTCATTTTTTCACCTTCCCTCGATCATCTCTGAATAGCAATGGATTTTCAGGTACACAAATTCTATCATTTTAATTCTTTCTAGACTGATAAAGAATGTCATAAGATTTCTTCAAATTTAGGCAAAATTTTCTCTTATAGCAATTTCCTAAAATTATAATTATAATGGAGTAGGAAAAAACCTCTTATATTAAGAGAAATTCATTTTTTAATAATATATATTAAGAGAAATTCTAGTGTATAAGATGTATTTAATTATATGATTTTTTTTCTTCTTTTGTACATAACTATATGACAGGTTTATAATTTTATTTGTTTGTTGTTCGGGTCAACTCGGTCATGTCCTATTTAGACTCGGTGTTAATTAAACCATATATCATCGGGTTTACTCATGTCTAGGGTCGAGTTCAAGTTTGAAAATTTTGCAATTTAAGACTAAGTGACGGATAAACATAACTCATATCAACACGTCTGCAGAACACCCCAGTAGAAAGTCGTGGGCAGTAATAAGCGGGACTATCTTCCTACCTATTGTCAAAAAAAAAAAAAAATTTAATAAATCGAAATCATCATTGAATAAAAATTAAAAATCGATCGGCTCACCCCCATCCTAGAGTGAAATGACTGCACTAGTTTATTTCCTACCGCGTCAAATCCGGTTATTATTATTTCCTTTGTTTTTGATTTTCCATTTAATTTCCACCCACCGATAAAACTACGCCTATGTTTGGGAGGATGGAGAGAAAATAGAGGGGAAAGAAAATTTTTAGTAAAGTGTGAAAAAGATGCATTGATAAATGTGACAGACCAATAATAATATAATACATCATCAATTTTACACTTTAACCAATAAATTTTCTTTCCTCTCACTTTCTTTCTTCTCATTTTCTTATATACCAAACATACCATACTTGACTTGCTCACGAAGACTTTCTCTTTTACTTTCCACGAATCTTGATCGTTTCTCTTTCATCCTCTTCCTCTTCCTCTGGCATAAGGCAACAGCCATTATTTAGGAGGTTGAATTGAATCTGAGGGAGGGAGGGAGGGAATGGCTTCTTCGTGGTTTCTCAAACTGGCTTTCAAATGCGTTGATCACTTCGCATGGTATGAATGCACCCCTTTTGCTTGCTTGCTTGCTTCATATTTCTAACTTTGATCACATATTCAAACAAACAAAAAAAACCCTTATCTTTTCACACATATCTTCATATTAATTACTCATTCAATGTTGTTGATGGTCTCTTACTATAGCGGAAAATGTTGTTCTACTTTAATCCTTTTAGCCTCAACCTCACTGCAACCTAATCAACGGTCTTTTTTTCCCTTCTCTTTTTCTAGGCCTCTTCTTGCTCTGGGGTATCCTCTGTAAGTTTCTCCCTTGATGTTTGATTCAGAACAGTCCCAATCCTATTATTTTTCTCTTACAATGTTTTATGCATGTATCTTCTTACCCATTATTATTATTATTATTATTATTATTATTATTCTCTCCCTCCTTCTCATACACGTCTTTTTAAATCATTATTTTTATTTTTATTGTTATTGTTATTGCTTTACTAATACTGGGTGTTTGATGTGCTAAAAAAGTTGCTATCTTTGAAGTTATTGTTTGATATTGGTTTTATTATGCTGCTTTTTTTGTTTGTCATTATGATTTTTTTTTTTTTTTACAGGTGTGCTTCCGTACAAGCAATCGAGACTGATTCCCATGAAGAAACTAGGGAATTGATCTCATATTGGATACTTCTCTCATTAATATATCTCTTTGAGTATGCTTTTACGAGGCTTCTTCTATGGTAACTTGTTTACCCTGTCTGTTGTACTAACATGGAAAGAGCATTATTTTTAGTTACAATAATATAATAAGAATGGAACAAATTCCTTTTTTTTGACTTAGAATGAGTACCTGATTTAGCTGTAAGATCATTGTGGGGGAATCAATCAATGCACTTTCAATGTGCCAAATTTTTAGTAGAGATTAGAGCATGAAATTCTCTCTAGGACTCCTAGTGCCTTGTTGCTCCATAAGAAAAGAAATGTAGCTTCAACAACCATTTCTATTTTACTCAACAACTTTACTCCTGGAACTTTGATTCTGCATGTAGAAAGCAATGTTATATCTCTGATAATATCAGTTAATCCTAAATTCTTGTGGCTTCTAGCTGCATTGTTGTGGCTTATAGATGTGTCTTTTCACTTTCTTTGGAACTAAACCAAGTAACAGAAATAAAATTATGCATGTAGTCTTAATCATTTCAACTTTTTAATGGCTCTTTTAAGTTGGATTTGCATTAAATGTGATAATTATAAAATAAAGTTAGTTGCAGCAAACAATTTCCTTTTGATTTTTTCAACCAATTTGTGGAGTTGTTTAACTATTTCATTTCATCCCCATGTTTGACATCAGGTTCCAGTTCTGGCCTTACATGAAGCTAATTATCATCTTCTGGCTCATCGTACCTGACTTTGGACGAGCTTCTTATGTCTATAATAACCTTATTCGCCCATGCATCTCCATGAAGCAGTCGGTCATATGCAGGTTAAATAACTACTGGAGGAATTTTTTTGTTGAGAAAGATAACTTTTTACAGCATGCGGAAAGATATATAAAAGAGAACGGAACTGAAGCCTTAGAGAAACTCATTGCTAGCAAGGTAAACAGCTACGTGTCAGTGTGGTGTATAAATAAATTGGAGTACAAACCCAACAAAGGCTAAAAGAATCCTAATATATAACTATAGAAAAATAATTTGTGGAAGCAAGTTTGTATATTTCTCTATATGGAAGTGTCTGGCATTGACAATTGGAAATTTAGGCAAATTTAGGCTAATTCTTCTTTTTCCCTATTGAAGAACACAGTGAATAAACCCAATGCAGAAGCAGCAAATGCAATTAGAGCCACTGATAAGAAAGAAATGCAACTGGTAAGGTTTTGACGTTACAGTGCAGTTGTTACATTAATATAGTTCTTGTTATGAGTTTTTGTATGAGTCAATTTTACGTGTCCCAGGCTAATTCTTCTTTTTCCCTATTGAAGAACACAATGATTAAACCCGATGCAGAAGCAGCAAATGCAATTAGAGCCACTGATAATAAAGAAATGCAACCAGTAAGGTTTTGATGTTACAGTGCAGTTGTTTCATTAAATATAGTTCTTGTTATTAGTTCTTGTATGAGTCAATTCTACCTGTCCCAGGCTAATTCTTCTTTTTCCCTATTGAAGAACACAATGAATAAACCCGATGCAGAAGCAGCAAATGCAATTAGAGCCACTCATAATAAAGAAATGCAACCGGTAAGGTTTTGCCGTTACAGTCCAGTTGTTACATTAATATAGTTCTTGTGATGAGTTCTTGTATGAGTCAATTCTACCTGTCCCAGGCTAATTCTTCTTTTTCCCTATTGAAGGACACAATGATTAAACCCGATGCAGAAGCAGCAAATGCAATTAGAGCCACTGATAATAAAGAAGTGCAACCGGTAATGTTTTGATGTTACGGTGCAGTTGTTACATTAATATAGTTCTTGTTGTGAGTTCTTGTATGAGTCAATTCTACCTGTCCCAGTTTCCTCTGACATTTAGAGTACTTATTGAGGGAGCTTCTTGTGCAGACAAATGGAAAAACACTCCAAACAGAGGATGAAGACATCAAAAATTTGGAGGTTATTGAGAAAAAAGAAACTCCTGCAGGCAAGCACGTAAGGCTATATTCACTCAATATGGACTTTCTCAGTGATAAATTAAAATTTTAGAATTGAGGCATGCTAAGAGATTATTTGTGAAAGGTTTAGGCTCATAGGTACATACAATGATACAACATTATGTGGACGTGGTCACTGTGTTTGTTTCTATTGTTGTTGGTTGCTGAGACAAATGGGTCAAAGTCAGTTACATTTGGTTAGATGCATTAATGAGTTAGTTACAGTTTGTTTATTCTGTTACGGTTAGTTGTGAAATGTGGTTAGTTTTGAGTTATTCTTTCAGTCTTTGGTTAGTAAACTCATTTTAGTTCAGCTATATATATATATATATGACATGTAGATGTAACTTTATCTCAGAATGAAAATTACAGAATTCTTCCATACTTGATTTTCTCTCATCTTTCTCACTGATTTTCTAGAGTGAGTTCATTCTCAATCATGGCTTCATTCATTTTTCACAAAATGTCAGTAATACTATTTGTATTTTTATTTGAGGTATTTATGCATTATCGTCCGAAAATAAAATATGGCCACAATCTTGTATTTAAATGAAGACAGCCAAAGTGGTTGGTATGATCATATCACAGTCTTGAAGCTGTGTGAATTAGTTGCGTGCTCTTCTGTTTTTTCTTATATTTTTCATTAATTCTACAGTGATTATAACTGTTTTATTCTTAGCAGTGTATCTTTTAGCACACTGTTCTTTTGTTTTTTATTTTCTTTTGATGGCAAGGAAATGCGAAACTATGTGGGAAACAAATGGTGACAAATGTGAGCATGAAAAAATGGCTAGCACTTTCAAAGTTTGCTATTCATAGAAAATGAAAGGCACATGTTATATTTTCTACCTGTGAGTAACAAGCTTAATGATATTCACAGAGAAGAGGTCTTCACATTGAATTACCCCCTCCCTTGTATGCATAAGTAACTATAGTTAGTATTATATATTGAAAATTTTCAATAATATGCATTTTTCCAATCATATTGGGTCACCTCTATGCTAATATTGAATATTGTAGGATGTTCTTGTCATGCCTAACCTTACGCCGAGTAAAAATGCTTCGTCAGCCATGGTGGAAACCAAAGGAGTAGCGGGGAAAGACACAGCTTGTGGAGAGCTTCCCCAGAGTTCTTCGCAAAAGGAAGTGCAGAAAGAGTGGACTTGTGCTTTATGTCAGGTAAAAACTACGTGCGAGAAAAACTTGAATTCCCACCTTGGTGGGATGAAACACAGGGCTAAGTGCGAAGCTTTGAAAGCAAATAATCAACCTACTCAGCAGAAGCTGAAAATCTTTCTGTCCAAAGAGGAATTGAAACAGAAGAACATTATCAATCAGCTAAATTCCAATGCCAAGAATGGAGAGAGTAATGTTAACAACGGGTTGAAGGGAACAGTAGTCATCATGGATCATAAGGTGCAAAAACCGCAAAAGAACCTGTCCGAACCCGTCAGTACAAATAGTTCCAAATTCAAATGTGAAGTCTGTAATCTTATCCTTCTTAGTGAGGTTGACATGGCCTCTCATTTAAAAGGGAGGAAGCACTTGGCTAAAATTCAAAGTTGATAGTTTAATTAACAATAGGAACATCATTGCTTGAAAATTGAAAGGAAATTGGGGCAGCAAGCCTTGTTTATTACAAAAGTGCTAAATACTTAAATTTCTGGATGATCAGTACATAACTGGTTTGGTAATCTTGTTTAATAGAAAAAGAGATTTTTTTTTTTTGTGGGGTGGGGGGGACATTGACTTTTTCACACTATACATACACCTCCGCTCCACTTGTGTAGTGAAAAAAGGAGACAAAATTCCATGTCTTAGGTGATCAACTTTGGCCCCGTTTTTGTATTAAACTTGTTTAATGCTTAGACACGACGCTCATTTTTTATTTAATCCTCATATAAAATAGGTTTCTTAAAGTTAGTTCCTTCACGTTCAGTAATTTTCAATTTATGTATTGCTGTAATAACATTTGTTAGAGTTGTAACACAATATAAGAATCAAATTTAAAAACTAATGCAGTGTCATAGGAATAGACACATATTTTTAATCAATGTGATAATTATTTTTTATCTCTGTCAGTCTCACAATGTTATAACGACAGAAAATGACGAGAATGACACTGAAAATGTACATTCTGCCTCTTTTTTTTTTTTAAAAAAAAAGTTCTGTTATTTTTGGGTCAGCTTTCAAGCTAAACCTGAAGAAATTTACATGACAATTTTATGTGAATGGATATAATATTAGTGGATTCGGCTCCTCAAAAATAAACCCTCACTTAAAAAAATAAGCCACAGAATCATATAGTCCACATGGAGATCAGAAGTAGAAAAAAATAAGGAAAATTCATAACAGGAGAGGAGAGGGACCTATGACATTTTATTCAGGATTATATAAAGGTTCAAAATACAAAATACATAAAGATTTTTGAGAGGTTGGCATGGCCAAGTTAATCTTGCTACCGCCAGCTGAATCCTTCCACTGCTGGGTTATTGTTTTGATCTGTGTATAAAAGTTAACCCCTGCCTTGCCTGCAATTCAACAAAGCATATCAAATTCAAATCAAACAGTATAACCTATATCATAAACAAAATGTTACTCCTAAACAATGTAAGTGAAAAATAAGTGCAGAAGAGACAGATTTAGGAGAAATCACGCTACCATAGAAATTGAGATCGCCAGCAAATGACGCCTTGTTGCCAGTAAATGAGAAAAATGGCAAAGGAGCGTAGTGTATAAATGTTTTGTTGATAATAGCACACCCTAATGCATATACTGATTGAAATTTATCCGCATTATTATTTATTAATTAATGTCCTTCCAAGAGAAAATGCAGAACTAAACATCCCACATAGGTAACATTACCTGCCCAGCCTCAATCTCAGTCTGAAATTTCCTTGCAGCAATACCAGAGGTGGTAAATATAGAAGCACCATTTCCATACCTGTTGGAAAAGTCAGTAAGAAATAAATAGATGGCAGTTTAACAAAAGGCAATGGCAACATCTAGGTGTTAATAAATACTGGTTTTTGGTGATAATGTTTATGGCCTCTTCCAAGCTATCAGCCTGAAGATGAAAAGAAAACAGAAAAACACTGAATCAGCATATACAGTATATTGAGTCAATAAAAAATCCAAGATAAATGTGTCTGATCTGATGTGGAAAAAAAATTCTTCAATTTAGAAATAATTAACCTCAAGTGATTAATCGGCACAAGGTTAATTGTTTCTAATCAGGAAATAATTTACCAATAATTATATTTTTGTTATTTTCTTATAAATCGATAAGATTCTACGGATGATAACCAGACAGACACACCTCCATGAAAAGAAGAACTGGGCCGAAAATTTCCTCCTGCATGTTCCATGTTATAGAAAGTCAAGTTTAATATGCATCTAAACTTCAAGTCTCTATTTTGAAGGAATTCTGTTAGCAAACATCATGAGATTGGAGAATGGTAAGAAAATACCTTGTAGCAATCCATGTTGGCAGTGATATTTGATAAGATGGTTGGGCCAATAAAATTGCCAGATTCATATCCTGGGACCTATTTGCCATGCACGTATGAATTGATAAACAATCCTTAAACTTGGGCAAAAGAAATGGGAAAAAAAAAATAGGTATTGAAAGAACCTACGTCGATATGGAATACAGATATGCATCAAAATGCATTTCCTAACATTTTTTATTTTATTTTCCTTTTTAGAGTGCTTCATTTTATTGTATCTTAGTCTGACGGACATATAGCCAAGGGAGTGAGAACACAATACAGAACTCAGGAGCTCAAAGTTATGCCAAGTCACTTATGTTTGCACTACTTTGGCTTCATATCTGGTATCAAGCATGACAACCTTGGAACTTTTACAAGGCTATTAAAAATAGATATATGCATTAAAGGTTCTATTTATCTTACTGGTATTTTTCAGTTGACCAGAAGTTGAGCTTCTTTACCCAGTGAATCAAAATATACACAATAAAATGTTCATTATCTCTTTTTTTTTTTTTTTTTTCTTCTTTTCCCTTTAAAAAGAATTCTACAAGGTCTGTATCAGGTTCAGCTCCAGCATTTACCTTAAGTGCTTTGGCACGCTCTATAATTTTAGACTCCCTGCACAAATATTGTGAAGGATGCCATTATTTGAAAATTTCAAGTCCTTTATTAAAATCAAATTTCCAAGGCCAAAAAATGTCAAAAGTCAGTTATCCCCTACACTTGCATCACAAGGAAATCCGTTTTTCAAATACTCAGAACAGTATTTTCTTTCGACAATCTTCTCAGAATTATCGAAAAGGATCGACATAATTTATTGGTTATACTAATATTGGAATTAAAATAACAGTATTCACTATTTGTGATTATTTATACTGTAAATGCAAAAAATTTCAGAAAGACTGATGATTCGGTTTGGCACCCATCAAATACATCCAGATCTATTTGGGACAGCCAAGCAGAGGAGGAGCCTCAAATTGCTCCAAGTCAAAGATGCTGATACAGAAGGCATAATAAATATGAATCAGTCAAAAAAAGAATGGAGTATTATACCATGGCTGCGAGCCTCCAACAAAAACAACTGTGCTGAGAGCCATGCACCTTTGTCCAGCAGCACCAAAACCAGCAGCAACTAAAGCATTTATAGTAGCATCGATATTTGCATCTGGCATGACGATTGCATGATTTTTGGCCTCCATATTAGATTACAAACAACAGTTTATTAGTTTCCCAACTTCGTATCATTGCATGGGTAGAAACCAACAATTTCACTTATAGGAGGAAAAAAATGTGCACCTACCTAAACACGTTTCCCTTTGGCTGCTGCTCTTGAATAAATGTGCATTCCAGCCTTTGATACAAAATAAGAACATCAAATAAGCATATATAGAATCTAAAGGAGGACAATCATTTGAAAAATCTTAGCATTTGAGTCACTTGCGCTCTTCTACCTATCTTTCTATCTAACCACAGTCAAAACACAAAAATTATTCAATTTACTGGCAACAAACAGGATTGGCTACATAGATCAAACGACACAATAAATGTCCTGTAATAAATCACATCATATCTTTAAAGAAGGCTACAACCAAAAGATATACACAGTTATGGGAAACAAAGGCGTGAAAAAATTAAACGTCGATAATATATACTATTTCTTGGAATTTACGACTTTGTGACTTGCATGTCATTTTCAAAAGCTGCAATTCTGTGAGCCTCTAAGTAGCAATAATGGTTTAGTTTTGATTTTTGGTTTTTAAAAACTATTTTATAAATCAATTCTAAAAAACTGTTTTAAAGAAGAAAATAGGAAAAAAATCTGTTTGGTATTCTAATTTCTAAAAACTGTTTTCCAGATGAAAAAATGAAAAACTTGTTTGTTAAATTTGTTTTCAAAATATGTTTTTAGAAAACTAAAAAAACACTTGTTTGACACATACTTTTAAAATTGTATATTTTTTTATTAAAATGTGTGATTACAAGTAAATACTAATGTTATTTTTTAGTTCATATTTTTTTTTTTGGTTTTCAAAATAATCTAGCAGCGAGACACATACAGGGTGTGGAGAATAAGGGTATCGTTGGTTCGTAACCGTGTCACAACACGTCAAATGTCTCCACAAATATTTGATTAAGATTAGTTTATTATTATTATTATTATTATTATTATTATTATTATTTTATTTTTCATAAAATTTATTATTATTATTATTATTATTATTATTATTATTAAAAAGTAATCCTTATAAGTTATATGTGAAACTAAAAAAAATCCTTACATGTTGGTTTATACGTAAAAAAAAAACACATTTATAATATTAACGTTTTAAACAAAAACAAATGACAATATATATGCGGTTCCTATTGTTCATTTCAATCCAAACGCGTATTATATAAATTATAACCAAAGACAAATCTTTCCCTCAAAGAAAAAACCTAAGAAAAATATATCAATTTATTTTTTTAAGAGATAATTCTACCCAAACATGTACAGGTGCACTTCATTGGGGGATTGGATAAAAATATAAAATATTGAATGATGAACATAAGGGAAACTTAAAAGTTACAAGACGGTGGAATCCATTTGATTGCTTCTTCTTTATAAAATATTTTATATTTTTTCACATAACACAACACGGCACGTGGTCGTTAATGTTATAACTAAACTTCAAATTATTTACCGTATTGCCATTAATGAAAACGCCCTATTCTCCGCATCTTTTCTAGTTTTCAAAAATAAAAGTTCTGTTCCCGTCTCCAAAACTGAAAACCACAAAACCAAGAAGGAAAACATCTAAAAGTAGTTTTTATTTTTTAGTTTTAAAAACAAAAACAAATTTTTTAAACCGACAAATATAAAAACATTAACCAAACAAGTCTTTTAGTTTTTTTTTGTTCAAAAACTAAAAACAGTTTTTAAAAACAGGAATCAAACACCCCCTAAGTTATTGAGTGAAAAACCCCTAACATTTGCTGAAGAAGAGATTCAATATTAGAGGCAATTATTTTATTAAAAGAGTTTCCGACTCATGGTGTTTACGGTACAGTTTGAAATGCCTCAAGCTTGCCCTGAATGATAAAAAATATCAGAGTCCATTTTTCCATTGTAATATTACACTACGCTCCAGATTGAGGAGATAATTCAGGCATATTTACAGAAAATCAAAATTAGTAGAAAACATCACCTGGTCTTTCTCTGATGGTTTTAGAACATAGGTATTGCCACAGGTAACAGCAATTGGGAACATCTGCAGCTGATAGGCATCCAGAATTTGTTATCATGTCCAATATATTCCTGTGAGATACTCCCTCCGTCCCAAAATGTAGGGTCTTTTATTGACTTTTCTTTGTCCTAAAATGTAAGACCTCATTTGACATTGTGTCCATCATTTTACCATATTACCCCTATTTATTTTACTAGTACATTTTCTTTTTTAATGAAACAGCTGCTCAGTTGCTTTCTCGGGATTAGAAAACGTGCTGCACAGCTCCAATTTCTTTTACGGTAATGAACTCAAACTGCTGTCAAGGACACGGGAACGGATTCTCTAACTTTGACGCGGGAAAGTTAGAGTGACTTTCGTCTATTGTGGTCCGTTTGATGAATCTAACAGTCTATGAGGTGCCATGTGGCCTGTCTTTTATCTCTCTCTTTTTTAATTTAAAAAAAAATACGGAGTAAAAACTTAAACACTCTTTGATTGAAACAGATACTCAGACTTGTAAACGTAACCCTTGCACTGCTACCTCTCCGCTTCTGGCTGGATGTTGTCGCCGGCGCCGCCCCGCTGCACCACCAACGACACCCCTTCGCTAGCCCGACGCCCCGCGATGCTGCCGCCCTGTTTTCGCGTCTCCAACTGCTACAGCCTGTTGCCGCCCCATCTATTGTCGCGCCGTTCGCCGCCGCACCGTCGCTGCTCCTTCAATGGCCCGTTGTTTGCAATGGGGTTCTTGGACGAGCAACGACAACTAAGAACATTACCTTCCCAATGAAGTTTTTACTCTTGCAATTGCGTAGTGGCTCATCTTCTTCTGGTAGCAAGTAGTACTTCATACTCTTTTTGGTCATGTAAAACCACTTCTCATCTATATGAACAATGTTATGCATGGTTTTGAAAGTTGGATCATGGGGCACTGTACCATTTTCCAGCATTGACAAGCAGAACTTTAGTCTAGTTATCTTGTTTTCTTCCTTCAAAGAAGGTTTAATCGCATTTGAGTGGCGTCTTATATCTCCAAGCTTTTGAATCCTTGAAAGTGTCGACTTGGTCATATTCAAAGCAGAGGCTAAATCTCGCAAGGTGGACCTCTTTGATAATGGAATTTGACGGAAATGAGCATGATCCAATTGAACCCTTTTTCGTCCACAATTTTTTGTTCTTCTGTGAGACACATCACGTATTTGCTTTGTTCTCTGCCAAATACGTTTAATGACACTAACGGAGACTGAATACGATGAAGCAACCATGTTTAGAGTCCCTTTTTTCAGTCTCCCATCTTGGATGTACTGCAACAAGAGATGGGAGATGGCTTTGCGGTCTCCGTTGCTTAAAAATTTACGTCTACTGCTTGTTCCTTGATATTCTGATACACATGATGAGCATCGTTCAAAGCCATATAAACGAAGATAAAGGTTGTACTCAATATGAATAGGAAAGAATTGTTTTACCTTCAGAATTTATTACTGCGTCGGTTTCATCATGGTCCTCATGCCAGGTGGGTAGTTCAAACTCATGTTCTTCTGTTTCTGGATTGTCATCGGCATCAATCTCTACAGTAAAAAGGGAATAATACCAAAATTTTGCATGATTAGGATATTAGTGTCTACACTATGAAGTCATTCTAATTGAGTACTGTGAACAACATCAGAGTGTCCCACCAATCATTTGCTTCACGTTGATAAATAGAGTACTGTGACTAGTCCTAAGTGCTCCATTAGTAATCAACAACTTTCTTCCTAAGGAAATTTTGTTCATTAGTGAGAGTGGTGGGGTAGATCATACTGTGAGAGTTTCAGAGGTGGAAACTTCTATTTATCATATTGATCCCTCGCATGACCTGGGATTGGAGATCTGTGTTGATGGATTTAAATGTTGTGATTTTAAATTTCCTCGTTTAGAAACTTTCTGCACAATGGCCAAGTTCAGTGAAACCAAGTTTTCCTTGTCTGAAGTGTTGATATTCGAACCCAATAATTCAAATAATGGAATTGTAAAAAAAATAAAATAAATTATTGGAATGAATTACTGGAAGAATTGTATAAACAGAGCCATAAACGAAAATCAATGGAGTGAATACTAGAATGAATTACTGGAATGAATTAACAAAAATAAATAGAGCCATATAACGAAAAATAAACAAAGAGAATAGGGAAGAATTATATTACCATCAGAAAATAAATCACTGGAATAAATTACTGGAAGGCTTTGTTGAAAAGCATGCTCTGTTTCTGAATTTTGTGTGGCATTAACCTCTACTTGCTGGGCTTCATGAATATCTACCTCTGTCTCATTTTCTTTCTCTTCCATGCAAGATGCCTCTTTGTCTACGTCCAAGGGATCCTGAGTTTGGTTTAAGTCGATGTTAAACTCACTTCTTGAAGGAATAGTTTCTTCAACATTAGAAGGTAAGTTCAAGTCAGGAAAACTATTTATGTCTTCATTGTCTTCCCAGCAAGAGAATGAAATGTTCAAATCTATGTCAAGAGGAGGTTTCATGGCTTCCTGTACTTTTTGGGTAATTGAGAATGGAATGTTCAAATCTATGTCAAGAGGAGGTTTCATGGCTTCCTGCACTTTTTGGGCAATTGGGTGAAAGACCAATGTTCAGGTCGGTGGACAAATTGTGCATTATGAACCTGGCGCCAAGTTTAATCGGCACTTTTTAAGTGGAAATTTGAATTTATGCTCAATTAGCAATAGAGACAAAAAAAAAGCGCTAAAGTTCCCTCCGTCCCAGTACACACACGTGCGGTACACATAATTTAGGAGCATCGGAAATAGTGAAAAAAGGAGATGTGAAAAAAATATTGGTTGCAATAACATCAAGGGTATTTTAGGAAAAGTAGTATAAATTGTAGAGTAATTATTGCTTTGAAATCATTTCCTTGGTGGGTGTGTTTTGGTCAACTAGCTCCTACATTTTGGGACGGAGGGAGTATAACCATAATATGGAGAGAGACAGACAAGACAAGGTTATTCTTATAAAGTAGACCTTTTCTATTTCATGCATACTGACATGAATAAGATGACACTGACAACAAAAAAGAAATAAAGATGAATCCAATTACTATACGGTGAAATAGGCTTATAAAAAAAAAAACTATACGGTGAAATATTAATTCAATAGCCTAAAGCCCACCCAATAGATAGAAGACTACTTACCCAGAAGGGAATCATTGCAGGAAAGTTGAAAGGACAAATACCAGCACAAACACCAAGTGGTTCTCTAATGCTGTATGTATCAACTCCATGTGATACATTGGAAACTGTTGGGAATTTGACTCTTCAAATTCTCTTCCCCAGAAACTGCACTTGTGGAAAATTGAAAAAACAAAATAGAGAAATAATAACAACACAAGTATTTAACGTGGAAAACTCCCAAACCAGGAGAAAAACCAAAGACTGCAGAAAAATCCACTATGTAGAAAATTATTACAACTACACAATTTTCTCTCTCAGACTCAAGACACCCACAAAGCTTCCCCACTAGCAAAACTTATTCCTCACACCTCTTTTTACAAGAAATATTCCTAATAAATTCTTTTCTCGATGTGGAGGTTCAAATTTGCCGCAACCACAGAGCATACTAAGAATTCTATTAAGTTCTAAAACAAAGAGAGGAATTTATCTAGAGACAAAAGTTGCTAGACAAGCTTTTGAATGGTGTACATAAAACCAAGGCCCAAGCCTCCTTTTATAACAAAGAGGTTCACTCCTCTTTACTATTTTACCCGATGTGGGACTAAAAGTCCCAACACCAACAATCTCCACCTTGTGACTTTGTGGTCCCACAACGCTCCACCTTGATGAAGATTCTCATAGCTTTCGCTATCACTGCAACGCAGTCATGCTCCACCATAAAAGCATAATCACTCAGAACTAGCCATCCCAAGCATTTAACGTCGGCACATGTCGAAATATAACCTTGCTGAAAAAAAACTATGCTGCAACTCCCATATTTGACTCTCATGGAAGTTAATCAACCATCGACATAAATTTCACCACACACCCTGCATCAATGTCAACCAATGCCCGTGTGCAAAATGTGGTCCCGCTAACATTTAATATCCTTTATCATAGCAACTTTGGGACTCATGCCATAAGGATATACATGTCCTTCTTTCAAAAGACATCAAGATCGGAGATATTGTTAGCCTCATTATCAGCATCTTCACTACTTTCAGGAGTAACCCTGCCCTTCAAAGCCTTGTGTAAACCAGACTGAATCAACACATCCTTGACTTGTATTTGCCACAAGCCAAAGTTGATCTTTCCAGTCAAATTTCTACATCAAATCATTTGCATTTGAAACTCGCTTCCGACATCCTCTTTGGCGTAACTGTGCTCGATACCACTTGTTGGGAATTTGACTCTTCAAATTCTCTTCCCCAGAAACTGCACTTGTGGAAAATTGAAAAAACAAAATAGAGAAATAATAACAACACAAGGAATTAACGTGGAAAACTCCCAAACCAGGAGAAAAACCACCAAAGACCAGAGAAAATCCACTATGTAGAAATTTTTTACATCTACTCACTTTTCTCTCTGCACTCCCGCACACCCACAAAGCTTCCCCACTAGCAAAACTTATTCCTCACACTTGTCTTTTTACAAGAAATATTCCTAATAAATTCTTTTTCTGATGTGGAGGTTCAAATTTAAGCTGCAACCACAGAGCATACTAAGAATTCTATTAAGTTCTAAAACAAAGAGAGGAATTTATCTAGAGACAAAAGTTGCTAGACAAGCTTTTGAATGGTGTACATAAAACCAAGGCCCAAGCCTCCTTTTATAACAAAGAGGTTCACTCCTCTTTACTATTTTACCCGATGTGGGACTAAAAGTCCCAACACCAACAGAAACATACTCCACCATTTGTAGAGTTGCCATTCCACCACCTCTAAATGATATAAATTAAAGTATTCAGAGAATTGCATTACCAAAAATTACGGACATAATTATGATCTAACTACAAAATATTATTGAGCAACATATTATGAAGACCAACCTAAACCACGAGATACATCTCCTTGTGCATCCTTTAGCGTCTTTCCCTGTTCGGTGGTCACACTCAGAGCAAGTTTATCCTAAAACAATTACAAAGTTGAAATGTGATGAGAACTATTAACAGTAAGCACGCTGGTATGGGTGTCTATTTCCGCAAATGAATGTGACAGAACTGTAGAATGTTGTAAAATGCTTACCATATCTCTGCGTATGAGCCCCTGCAGCTTCATCATAACACCTTGGCGTGTCGTAACTGGAGTGCTACGCCATGATGGAGACGCCTTCTTTGCTGCAGACACAGTAGCTTTAAACTCATCATCTGTAGTCAATGGAACTTGTGAAACAACTTCTTGGGTTGCCTATGATCAAATTAGAGAAACTATATAAGCCTGCATTCTCAAAAGTACAAAGAAAGAGATACAGCTATATTAGTGTAAACAGATTAGAGTGTTTGAATGTCAGCTGGAATGCCAGCTGGCACACTCAGTTAATAGTTTGTTAGTTTGATTGCTGATGTGGCAGTAGCTGATTGGTTCTGTTAGAGATGCAAACTGCATATATAAGGCTGGTTGTAACAGATTGTGATTCATCGATTCATTTGTAACTTTACACAGAAATACACAAGATGAAATTTTCTCTGATTCTCTTCTCTATTATGGTATCAATCACCATAATCGGTCCTGGATCCTTCGTTTCTTCTTCATTTTTCGCTTCCGTCACATCTTCTTCGTCTTAGCCACCTGTGCTTTCGTGTTCATCGTTGTGGAATCTTCAATGGCGGAACAAGCTCTGGTGTCGGAACCTTCTGGAAATGGAAATTTCTTCAGCAACAATTCGTTTGGTCCAAAATTATCCATCAAACTGCAAGAAAACAATTTTTTGTTGTGGAATCAATAAGTGGAAGGCGTCATTACAACGCACAAGATGCATCGATTCGTCGTCAATCCTCAGATACCGATGAAATACAAATCTGAAGCGGATCGTCTTGCGAACAAAGTTTCTGAAGACTGTGAAACGCGGTTAGTACAAGATCAGTCTCTTTTCACTTGGTTACTTTCCATTCTCTCTGAATCGGTTCTACGTAGGGTTCTTTCCTGCAAGCATGCCTTTGAAATTTGAGATAAAATCCACAAACATTTATGTGTGCATCTGAAAGCGCGTGAAGACAGCTTCGTTCTGAGTTAAAATCAACTAAGAAAGGTAACCGATTCATATCTGAGTTTGTTCTAAGCATCAAGGCTATCGCTGATTCACTATCAGCGATTGGAGACCCGATCTCGAAGCAAGATCAAGTTGATGCGGTTCTTGATGGTCTACCAGAAGAATATAATAATTTCGTCATGATGATTTACGGCCGTTCTGACCCTCCAACACTGTATGACATTAAAGCTCTACTCTATGTGCAAGAGGCACAACTTGATAAATTCCGGCAAGAACTCTCGGTCGCAAATGCCACTACAAATGTGGCTCATACAAATCAGCCACAAGGCCAGAATAATTTTCGATATGGAAATTCTTCGTTTCGTGGCAGAGGCCACAACACTCGTGGTGGTGGTAGAGGCCGCGGTCGTGGTGGCCGTTTCGCTGGTGGCGGTGCTTGTCCTACTTGCCAATTGTGGGGAAAGTATGGTCATGCCGTTGTTAACTGATGGCATCACTATGATGAGTCGTTTGTGCCTCAATCACCTCAACCTTCAAATACTCATCCTACTGCTAACTCTGTTCATCAACAATCTGCTCAACCTCTTACAAATGTTGCTACTCTAGATGCGGCCTCTACAACTAATCAGGCAAATCAACCTAGTGCACTTCTAGCAACACTACATCCTGCTGCCTATACTCAGAGCCTCTCACTGCCTGCAGGCCTTAAATCTCAGGCCTGGTTCGCTGACTCAGGTGCTTCTCATCATCTTACCTCTAATGATTCTCACTTGAACCATAGTATACCTTATGCTGGCTCTGATAAAGTACATGTAGGGAATGGCCAGGGTTTACTCATCAAATCTGTTGGTTCATCATCATTTCAGTCCAATTTAATCCCTAATACTGTTCTGTCTCTCACAAATATGTTACATGTTCCTTCTATTACCCGCAATTTACTGTCTGTGTCCAAATTTGCTAAGGATAATCAAGTGTTCTTTGAGTTTCATTCAACTTATTGTATTGTTAAATCTCAGGCATCTAAATAGGTGCTTCTTGAGGGATTTCTTGATGAAAGTGGCCTCTATAAGTTCAAGAATCTCCTTTTGCTGTTGGGATCTTCAAGCACTTTCATCAACTCTCAAGATCAATTTCTAAATCCAATTATTAATACCATTACAGCTACTGAAACTGTGTCTGATGTAGCTTCTCAAACACAAAATGTAATATCCATTTGGCACTATAGGCTAGGCCATGCTCATTCTAATGCAATTAAGAATGTTCTAAGTCTTTGTAACGTTTATTTTCCAAATAAGAGCACTACTGAACTTTGTAAATCCTATTGCTTAGGCAAGTCTCATAGGCTTCATGCTCCCTTATCCCTAACTATGTACTCATTTCCTTTTGAAGTAATACATATTGATTTGTGGGGTCCATCCCCTCATCCTTCAAGTTGTGGTTACCTCTATTATATTGCTTTTGTTGATGCCTATACCAAGTATACTTGGATCTATTTTTTAAACCAAAAATCTGAAGCCTTAAATGCCTTCAAACTGTTTCATGCTCTTGTTAAAACTCAGTTTGGTGCTAATGTCAAAGCTGTTCAGTCTGACTTTGGGGGTGAATACAAGCCCTTTACCAAATATCTTAATGAACTGGGTATTTTACATAGACTTACATGTCCTCATACATCTCACCAAAATGGCACAATTGAGAGGAAGCATAGGCAAATAGTTGATATGGGATTAACTTTGCTAGTTCATGCCTCAATGCCTCTTTCCTTTTGGGATCACAGCTTCACTACTTCTATGTATCTCATTAATAGATTACCAACATCAGCTCTTTCAAAATTTTCCTCTCCTTATCATGCCCTAATTCTGCAGCTGACACTACTGCAGAATTATTGTGGCTGGAATCACTCTTGTCCGAGCTTCATGTTCCATTTTTAGCTCCTACATTGCTTTGTGACAACTTGAGTGCTGTTTTGCTTGCTCATAATCCCATCTTGCATGCTCGCACGAAGCATATAGAGTTGGATATTCACTTTGTTAGGAAAAAAGTGGTTAGCAAAGCTCTTGACATCCAGCATGTTCCTGCTTCTCTACAACTCGCATATGCTCTCACAAAGCCACTATCTACCACTCCATTTCAAGACTTAAGGACCAAGCTCAAGGTTGTTGCTGCCCAACCCCTTTGATCTTGTGGGGGGAGTATTCGTGTAAACAGATTAGAGTGTTTGAATGCCAGCTGGAATGCCAGCTGGCACAGTCAGTTAATAGTTTGTTAGTTTGACTACTGATGTGGCAGTAGTTGATTGGTTCTATTAGAGATGCAAACTGCATATATAAGGCTGGTTGTAACAGATTGTGATTCATCGATTCATTTGTAACTTTACACAGAAATACACAAGATGAAATTCTCTCTAATTCTCTTCTCTATTAAACTGTAAACTCAGTATAAAATAAAACACAATTACTGGTGTTACAACATCGATGAAAGTTGGTGACTTTGAGTCAAGAAACCTTCCCGCTATAAGATTTGGAACCCTCTGACAGAATACAATCAAATAAAGGGCGAATGAGATGTTAACAAAAACTCATTAATTCTCAAAAACAAATTCATCAAACAATTTTTTTTAATACTTTTGTTATGTAAATTAATTGACATAGTACTACTAAAATGGGTAATGTTGGAAAAAGTAAACAAAAATTTTTTACTATTCCTTTTCTCGACAACTTTGCGCAGAAAATATTTTGGCATGCGTCCCACATTTTTTTTTCTCTCTTCCCACTTTCAACTGTCACAAATCAGGAGAAATCTCTCAACTCTCGCGTGTCTCTCTCATCGCTTTTTCATGCGTAACAATCAGACTCTAAGTGAGGGGTAAACATAACTCATATCAACACGTCTCCTAAACACCCCAATAGAAAGTCGTGGATAGTAATAAATGGGGGCGGATCCTCTACCTCTAAGAGGGAAAGTGCCCGCCCCTATCTCTCTCTCTCTCTCTCTCATCCAAGACCCTGTCTCTCATCTTTTTTCCTAACTATTGTCAAAACAAAACAAAAATAAAATTTATTTAATAAATCGAAATCATCATTTAATAAAAATCGATCGGTCCCCTCCCATCCTCGTGATGAAGTGACTGCACTAGTTTACTTCCTACCGCGTCAAATCCGGTTATTATTATATCCGTGTTCCTTTGTTTTTGATTTTCCACTTAATTTCCACCCGCCAATTAAACTACTTGACTTACTCATGAAGACTTCTTCTTTTTCTTTCCACGAAACTTTATCGTTTCTCTTTCATCCTCTTCCTCTTCCTCTTCCTCTGGCGTCAGTAAGCTAAGGCAACATCCATTATTTAGGAGGTTGAATTGAAACTGAGGAAGGGAGGGAATGGCTTCTTGGTGGTTTCTCAAACTGGCTTTCAAATGCGTTGATCATTTCGCATGGTATGAATGCACCCCTTTCGCTTGCTTGCTTGCTTCATATTTCTTACTTTGATCACATATTCAAAAGGAAAAAAAAAACCCTTATCATTTCACATATATCTTCACATTAATTACTCGTTCAATGTTGTTGATGGTCTCTTACTATAATGGAAAACGTCGTTCTTCTTAATCCTTTTAGCCTCCACCTCACTGCAACCTAATCAACGGTCTTTTTTCCCCTTCTCTTTTCTAGGCCTTTTCTTGCTCTGGGGTATCCTCTGTAAGTTTCTCCCTTGATGTTTGATTCAGAACAGTCCCATTCCTATTATTTTTCTCTTACAATGTTCTATGCGTGTATCTTCTTACCCATTATTATTATTATTATTATTATTCTCTCCCTGACTCCCTCTTTCTCATACACGTCTTTTTAAATCATTATTTTTTTTTATTGTTATTGTTATTGCTTTATTAATACTGGGTGTTTGATGTGCTGAAAAAGTTGCTATCTTTGAAGTTATTGTTTGACATTGGTTTTATTATGCTGCTTTTGTTGTTTGTGATTATGGTTTTTTTTTTTACAGGTGTGCTTCCGTACAAGCAATCGAGACTGATTCCCATGAAGAAACTAGGGAATTGATCTCATATTGGATACTTCTCTCATTAATATACCTCTTTGAGTATGCTTTTACGAGGCTTCTTCAATGGTAACTTGCTTACCCTGCTGTACTAACATGGAAAGAGCATTATTTTTAGTTACAATAATAAGAATGGAACTAATTCCTTTTTTTTGTTTTTTTGACTTAGAATGAGTGCCTGATTTAGCTCTGCGATCATTGTGGGGGAATCAATCAATGCACTTTCAATGTGCCAAATTTATAGTAGAAATTAGAGCATGAAATTCCCTCTAGAGCTCCTAGTGCCTTGTTGCTCCATAAGAAAAGAAATGTGTAGCTTCAACTACCATTTCTATTTTACTCAACAACTTTACTCCTAGAACTTTGATTCTGCATGTAGAAAGCAATGTTAGATCTCTGATAATGTCAGTTAATCCTGAATTCTTGTGGCTTCTAGCTGCATTGTTGTGACTTATAGATGTGTCTTTTCACTTTCTTTGGAACTAAACCAAGTAACAGAAATAAAATTATGCATGTAGTCTTAATCATTTCAACTTTTTATTGGCTCTTTTAAGTTGGAATTGCATTAAATGTGATAATTATCAACTAAAGTTAGTTGCAGCAAACAATTTCCTTTTGATTTTTTTAACCAATTTGTGGAGTTGTTTAACTATTTCATCCCCATGTTTGACATCAGGTTCCAGTTCTGGCCTTACATGAAGCTAATCATCATCTTCTGGCTCATCGTACCAGACTTTGGACGAGCTTCTTATGTCTATAATAACCTTATTCGCCCATGCATCTCAATGAATCAACAGTCGGTGATATGCAGGTTAAATAACTACTGGAGGAAGTTTTTTGTTGAGAAAGATAACTTTTTACAGCATGCGGAGAGATATATAAAAGAGAACGGAACTGAAGCCTTAGAGAAACTCATTGCTAGCAAGGTAAACAGCTACGTGTCAGTGTGGTGTATAAATAAATTGGAGTACAAACCCAACAAAGGCTAAAAGAATCCTAATATATAACTACAGAAAAATAATTTGTGGAAGCAAGTTTGTATATTTCTCTATATGGAAGTGTCTAGCATTGACAATTGGAAATTTAGGCTAATTCTTCTTTTTCCCTATTGAAGAACACAATGAATAAATCCAATGCAGAAGCAGCAAATGCAATTAGAGCCACTGATAATAAAGAAATGCAGCCAGTAAGGTTTTGCTGTTACAGTGCAGTTGCTACATTAATATAGTTCTTGTTATGAGTTCTTGTATGAGTCAATTCTACCAGTCCCAGGCTAATTCTTCTTTTTCCCTATTGAAGAACACAATGAATAAATCCAATGCAGAAGCAGCAAATGCAATTAGAGCCACTGATAATAAAGAAATGCAGCCGGTAAGGTTTTGATGTTACAGTGCAGTTGTTCCATTAATATAGTTCTTGTTATGAGTTCGTGTATGGGTCAATTCTACCTGTCCCAGGCTAATTCTCCTTTTTCCCTATTGAAGAAGACAATGAATAAACCCAATGCAGAAGCAGCAAATGCAATTAGAGCCGCTGATAATAAAGAAATGCAGCCGGTATGGTTTTGATGTTACAGTGCAGTTGTTACATTAATATAGTTCTTGTTATGAGTTCGTGTATGGGTCAATTCTACCTGTCCAGGCTAATTCTTCTTTTTGTCTATTGAAGAACACAATGAATAAACCCAATGCAGAAGCAGCAAATGCAATTAGAGCCGCTGATAATAAAGAAATGCAGCCGGTAAGGTTTTGATGTTACAGTGCAGTTGTTACATTAATATAGTTCTTGTTATGGGTTCTTGTATGGGTCAATTCTACCTTTCCCAGGCTAATTCTTCTTTTTCCCTATTGAAGAACCCAATGAATAAACCCAATACAGAAGCAGCAAATGCAATTAGAGCCGTTGATAATAAAGAAATGCAACCGGTAAGGTTTTGATGTTACAGTGCAGTTGTTACATTAATGTAGTTCTTGTTATGGGTTCTTGTATGAGTCAATTCTACCTTTCCCAGCTAATTCTTCTTTTTCCCTATTGAAGAACCCAATGAATAAACCCAATGCAGAAGCAGCAAATGCAATTAGAGCCGTTGATAATAAAGAAATGCAGCCAGTAAGGTTTTGATGTTACAGTGCAATTGTTACATTAATATAGTTTTCGTTATGAGTTTCTGCATGAGTCAATTCTACCTGTCCAGGCTAATTCTTCTTTTTCCCTATTGAAGAACACAATGAATAAACCCAATGCAGAAGCAGCAAATGCAATTAGAGCCCTTGATAATAAAGAAATGCAACCGGTAAGGTTTTGATGTTATAGTGTAGTTGTTACATTAATATAGTTCTTGTTATGAGTTCCTGTATGAGTCAATTCTACCTGTCCCAGGCTAATTCTTCTTTTTCCCTATTGAAGAACACAATGAATAAATCCAATGCAGAAGCAGCAAATGCAATTAGAGCCACTGATAATAAAGAAATGCAGCTGGTAAGGTTTTGAGGTTACTGTGCAGTTGTTACATTAATATAGTTCTTGTTATGAGTTCTTGTATGAGTCAAATCTACCTGTCCCAGTTTCCTCTGACATTTAGAGTACTTATTGAGGGAGCTTCTTGTGCAGACAAATGGAAAAAGACTCCGAACAGAGGATGAAGACATCAAAGATTTGGAGGTTATTGAGAAAAAAGAAACTCCTGTTGGCAAGCACGTAAGGCTATATTTACTCAATATGGAATGATAAATTAAAATTTTAGACTTGAGGCATGCTAAGAGGTTATTTGTGAAAGGTTTAGGCTCATAAGTACATACAACATTATGTGGACGTGGTCATGGTGTTTGTTGCTATTGTTGTTGGTTGCTGAGACAAATGTGTCAAAGTCAGTTACATGTGGTTAGCTGCATTGATGAGTTAGTTACAATTTGTTAATTCTGTTATGGTTGGTTGTGAAATGTGATTAGTTTTGAGTTATTTTTTCATTTTTTGGTTAGTAAACTCATTTAGTTCAGCTATATATATGCCATGTAGATGTAACTTTATCTCAGAATGAAAATTACAGAATTCTTCCATACTTGATTTTCTCTCATCTTTCTCACTGATTTTCTAGAGTTCCTTCATTCTCGATCATGGCTTCATTCATTTTTCGCAAAATGTAAGTAATACTATTTGTATTTTTATTTGAGGTTTTTATGCATTATGATAGGAACCAACTGGTATTATTATGGAAATGGGAAAGAATTCCCCTGGATTACAGAAACAGCAGATATTCGAGGCTCTGCCAATCCTCCCAAAATGCCCTAAGGCCCTACCTTACTCAAATGACAAGATAACCCTTCTCTAATCACTCTTCACTATTTATGTAGGCAACATGCCTTATTGGGCCTAACTAACTTCTAACACACTCACTAACTAACCCATTTTACTAACTAACCATTTAACACAGCTGACCTATCAATACTATGTAAAAGCCTAAACTACCAACTCCAACTCCTTGTAATAAACCAGTAGGTTGTAGTTTCTGTCAGAATAATTTGTAGCTGCCGAAACAGATATTCCACCTGGGGCCCACTGTCTAACGTCCATAACTCCAGCAGTATGAAATAAAAAATTCAGCATCTCCCCCTTCTCATTTAGAATTAGAGGTTTATTTCCCTTTTTCAGCGTTATTCCCTTCCCCTCTTTTATGACTTGGGCTTGGCCCACCCTTGCTTTACCAAACGCCAAATGCTTCTGAGTTGGGCCCATACATTTCACTGCAACCCTACCTCTTGCTCCATTCCTTTTCCTCACTCGTTTCTTCACATGGAGGCGACACAGTTTCTACCACACCCTCTCTGGCCAGCGGCTCATTCAGCGGAAAATTGATCAATCCTACCTCAGCGATTCTGTTCCCGTCTTCGTCGCCTGAAACTGTTTCGGCTTCCAACTCTCTCAATGGAGTAGCGTCGGTCGTATGCATGGCAACGGGCCGGGTCGGGGGCGGGTTTTGCCTCCCCCGTCCCCGTCCCCGTCCCCGTCCCCATTTCCAACGGGTTCGGGTTTTGCCTTCCCCATCCCCGTCCCGATAGGGTCGGGTTTCCATGAGTCCTCACCAAACTCTAAATATGTAGAAAAATTGAAAAATTATAGTTATGATAATTAATAAAATAAAATCATAATTATTATACAATGATAAAATAAAATAAAAAAAGATTAAAATAAAATGTTCTATTGAAAAGAGATTAAATTAAAAATAAATAAAATACATAAAACAAAATGAATGAGTATAAATGCATAAAATAAAATAAAAATTAACAATTTATATTTAATTGGGCGAGTTCGGGTCAGGGGCGGGTTGGGTATCGACATCCCCAACCCCGTCCCACCCCCGGTCAAAGCGGGTTTTCCCCGTCAAAATCGGGTCGGGGTCGAGTGGGTACCCGCGGGTTCGGGTTCTGTTGCCATGCTACTACTCGTAGACACTGGAATCTATCTTGTTGTCATCGGCTTCTCATCTGTCTTAGGTGGTGACCCAGAATCTGGCGGTTCAGGTGGCGGTTTGGGTGGCGGCGGAGGAGACTTATCTTTCTCCAAGAAAACCCTTGCGTTCGGCATCTCTGTTAGTGACGACGAATTTTCTAGTTTACAGAGAACCCAACCCTCCGAGACTGCCGTTTTCTTCGCCGTTCCCAGGTTAGCAAGGAAGGATCCGCGACTTCTGTTCCAGGTTCTGACCCTCTTCTTCTTTCTTCGACTCTCCTTTGTTGTGATTCCCATCATCTTCATGGCTCGCGCAATATTATGTTTGGACCACATCTGTGAGTTGCGCTGCTTTTCTTGATTACCAGCTTCTGCCCCCTTCTTCATACGTTCTTGGCTTTCTCCACTCTGAAACTCTCTATTGGATTTTGACTTCTCCTCAAATGGTAGGTTTCAAAGATTGTTCCTTCTTTTTTCTTCTACCTTGGATTCCCGCTTCCATTTTTGGTTCCACTCCCAGTTTTCTCTCTTCCAATCTGCAATCTGTTTTCTCATTTCTTCAAGAATGCCAAAAAATTCTTTCTTCCATTCTGCTGAAATTTGAACTGCAGCCGAATTCATTGTTGCTGATCGAAAATATGATCAGAATTGGTACCTGGATCGAAACTTCTCTGATACCAGTTGATAGTAATCAACTGGTATTATTATGGAAATGGGGAAGAATTCCCCTGGATTACAGAAACAACAGATATTCGAGGCTCTGCAAATCCTCCCAAAATGCCCTAAGGCCCTACTTTACTCAAATGACAAGATAAGTAGATAACCCTTCTCTAATCACTCTTCACTATTTATATAGGCAACATGCCTTATTGGGCCTAACTAACTTCTAACACACTCACTAACTAACCTATTTTACTAACTAGCCATTTAACACAGCTGACCTATCACATTATCATCTGAAAATAAAATATCGCCACAATCTTGTATTTAAATGATGACAGCCAAAGTGGTTGTGTATGATCATATCACAGTCTTGAAGCTGTGTGAATTAGTTGCGTGCTCTTCTGTTTTTTCTTATATTTTTCATTAATTCTACAGTGATTATAACTTTTGTTCTCAACAGTGTATCTTTTAGCACACTGTTCTTTTGTTTCTTATTTTCTTTTGATGGCAAGGAAATGTGAAACTATGTGGGAAACAAATGGTGACAAAAGTGAGCACGAAAAAATGGCTTAGCACTTTCAAAGTTTGCTATTCATAGAAAATGAAAGGCGCATGTTATACTTTCTACCTGTGAGTAACAAGCTTAATGATATTCACACCTCTCCTCTGAAGAAGAGGTCTTCACATTGAATTACCCCTCCCTTATATGCATAAGTAACCATAGTTAGTATTATACATTGAAAATTTTCAATAATATGCATTTTTCCAATCATATTGGGTCACCTCTATGCTAATATTGAATATTGCAGGATATTCTTGTCATGCCTAACCTCACGCCAAGTAAAAATGCTTCGTCAGCCATGGTGGAAACCAAAGGAATAGCGGGGAAAGACACAGCTGGTGGAGAGCTTCCCCAGAGTTCTTCGTCACACATGGAAGTGCAGAAAGGGTGGACTTGTGCTTTATGTCAGGTAACAACTACGTGCGAGGAAAACTTGAATTCCCACCTTGGTGGGAGGAAACACAGGGCTAAGTGTGAAGCTTTGAAAGCAAAGAATCAACTTACTCAGCCGAAGACGAAGCCGAAAATCTTTCCTACTCTGCGGAAGCCGAAAATCTATCTGTGCAAAGAGGATGGAACAGTAGTCATCATGGATCATAAGGTGCAAAAACCGCAAAAGAACCTGTCCTAACTCGTCAGTACAAATAGTTCCAAATTCAAATGTGAAGTCTGTAATCTTATCCTTCTTAGTGAGGTTGACATGGCCTCTCATTTAAATGGGAGGAAGCACTTGGCTAAAATTCAAAGTTGATAGTTTAATCAACAATAGGGACATCATTGCTTGAAAGTTGAAAGGAAATTGGGTAGCAAGCCTTGTTTATTACAGAAGCGCTAAATACTTCAATTTCTGGATGGATTTTGATCAGTACATAACTTCTTGATCAGTACTTAACTTCTTTGGTAATCTTGTTTAATAGAAAGAGAATTTTTGGGGGGGGGGGGGGGTGGGGGTGGAAACCATGACTTTTTCACACTATACATACACCTACGCCCCACTTGTGTAGTGAAAAAAGGAAACATAAATTCAATATAATTTTAATTTTGTTTTCTTTGGATTTCAATAATGTTCGGCAACATAAACAGCAACAAAATACCACGGATAAAAAATCCAAGCCCTGTTAAAAACATTTTTTAGGTAGGAAATACATTTTATTTGCTTCTTATTTTCTATTTTCAATTGTCTATGGTGCTTAGCTTAGCACAACTGATAAAGTATTTGCAGCTTGAACGCTTGGGCGCGGGGTCGAACCTGCTACGCCTCCTTTTAGCGCTCTTTAGAGTGCATAATAGGCTGCTGGGGCATCAGATAATTTTTTTTTTTCCATTTTCAACAAACAAAAATATTTACGATGTGTTTGCTTTTAACCAATTTTTATTAACAAATTACCAAATCATCAAAAAAAATATAAATTTAAAAATAAAATTTAAATGATAACAATGTATTAAATATTTTTATTAGTAAGCAATATAAATAAAAAATATCATATCATATATATATATATATATCCTTAATCTTACTAAATTTATTATATTATTTATTTATAAATATAAACACATTATTTAAAAAATTCTTAAAAAAGTATATAATTAGTGCAGTTTTTTTTTTTTTTTTTTACAAAACTGCACATTGTTTTGTAATAACATGGGAATCCACTGGGACATATATTAATATTATATTTATCAAAGTTCTGTATTTAATTGTTTATTAACTTTTGTATAGAATAAATTGTTAGCGTTAGAAATTCAATAGCAAAAAACACCAAAAAAACAAAACAAAATACCGTAATCACCTCACGTTGAATTTTAAATTAAAAAATGCTAAAATAATTATAACACAACTGCTAAACTTGGGAATCGAACACAAAAGCTAAAGGTTTAAGGCCTTTCGCTCTACCAACAGAGCCAAACACGATTGATGTTTCCCTTTAAAAGTTATTTAATAATATAAGTAAACCCAAATTTTTGAGGCCTTTTTAATTTGCTGAAAAGAAAGAAAAAAAATTGAGGCCCTAAAGCCCTTGCTTTAGTAGCTTGGGCCTTGGCCCTGGGACCTATGACATTTTATTCAAGATTATAAAGGTTCAAAATATGCACTCTGACTGTTAAGATTTTTGAGAGGTTGGCATTGCCAAGTTAATCTTGCTACCGCCAGCAGAATCCTTCCACTGCTGGGTTATTGTTTTGATCTGTGTATAAAAGTTAACCCCTGCCTTGCCTGCAATTCAACAAAGCATATCAAATTCAAATCAAACAGCATAGCCTACATCATAAGCAAAATGTAACTCCTAAACAATGTAAGTGAAAAATAAGTGCAGAAGAGACAGATTTAGGAGAAATCACGCTACCATAGAAATTGAGATCGCCAGCAAATGACGCCTTGTTGCCAGTAAATGAGAAAAATGGCAAAGGAACTGGAATCGGAACATTGATGCCAACCTGGTCCAAGATCCATAACAGTATCACTATCAAATATACATTTTCTATTTGAGGTAGAGAGAATGTAGCCCAGGTTAAAATGCAAAATGTTTGGTTGATAATAGCACACCCTAATGCATATACTGATTGAAATTTATCCGCATTATTATTTATTAATTAATGTCCTTCCAAGAGAAAATGCAGACCTAAACATCCCAATTGGGGAATATTACCTGTCCGGCCTCAATCTCAGTCTGAAATTTTCTTGCAGCAATACCAGAGGTAGTAAATATAGAAGCACCATTTCCATACCTGTTGGAAAATTCAGTAAGAAATATATACATGGCAGTTTAACAAAAGGCAATGGCAACATCTAGGTGTTAATAAATACTGGTTTGTGTTGATAATGTTTATGGCCTCTTCCAAGCTATCAGCCTGAAGATGAAAAGAAAACAGAAAAACGCTGTATCAGCATATACAGTATATTAAGTCAATAAAAAATCCAAGACAAATGTGTCTGATCTGATGTGGAAAAAAAAATTCCTCAATCTAGAAATAATTAACCTCAAGTGATTAATCAGCTCAAGGTTAATTGTTTCTAATCAGGAAATAATTTACCAATAATTATATTTTTGTTATTTTCTTATAAAACGATAAGATTCTAAGGATGAAATAACCACACACACCTCCATGAAAAGAAGAACTGGGCCGAAAATTTCATCCTGCATGTTCCATGTAATAGAGTCAAGTTTAATATGCATCTAAACTTCAAGTCTCTATTTTGAAGGAATTCTTTTAGCAAACACCATGAGATTGAAGAATGGTAAGAAAATACCTTGTAGCAATCCATGTTGGCAGTGATATTTGATAAGATGGTTGGGCCAATAAAATTGCCAGATTCATATCCTGGGACCTATTTGCCATGCACATATGAATTGATAAACAATTCTTAAACTTGGGCAAAAGAAATGAAAAAAAAAAAAAAAGGTATTGAAAGAACCTACGTCAATATGGAATACAGATATGCATCAAAAAGCATTTCCTAACATTTTTTATTTTATTTTCCTTTTTAGAGTGCTTCATTTTATTGTATCTTAGTCTGACGGACATATAGCCAAGGGAGTGAGAAACAAGGAGCATGAATAAACACAATACAGAACTCAGGAGCTCAAAGTTATGCCAAACCACTTATGTTTGCACTACTTTGGCTTCATATCTAGTATCAAGCGTGACAACCTTGGAACTTTTACAAGGTTATTAAAAATAGATATATGCATTATAGGTTCTATTTATCTTACTGGTATTTTTCAGTTGACCAGAAGTTGAGCTTCTTTACCCAGTGAATCAAAATATACACAATAAAATGTTCATTATCTCTTTTTTTTTTCCCTTCTTTTAAAAAGAATTCTACAAGGCAGTTGAGGGTAAAAAAATTACCACGATATTTCTTCCATCAAGCAGTAGTCTCGCACCACTTTCAACCCCAGATTGAACTAATCTGTGTATTCGCTCCTTTGCCTGTGTAGCCAGTAAGAATGTTTGAGAAACATAAATAGGTAAAATATACACGACGACTGGCGTGAAAATGAAGTGCTTGAGTTGCCATGGCAGTAATTCTCGAAAGACGCCATAGATTTGCTATTGAGATTTTTTGTTAAAATACAGTGTGGAAAAAGTAAATTTGGGATCATAAACAAACCTGTTTGCTGATGACAGGACCAAGATCTGTATCAGGTTCAGTTCCAGCATTTACCTTAAGTGCTTTGGCACGCTCTATAATTTTAGATTCCCTGCACAAATATTGTGAAGGATGCCATTATTCGAAAATTTCAAGTACTTTATTAAAATCAAATTTCCAAGGCCAAAAAATGTCAAAAGTCAATTATCCCCTACACTTGCATCACAAGGATATCCGTTTTTCAAATACTCAGAACAGTATTTTCTTTCGACAATCTTCACAGAATTATTGAAAAGGATTGACATAATTTATTGGTTATACTAATATTGGGATTAAAATAACAGTATTCACAATTTGTGATTATTTATACAGTAAATGCAAAAACTTTTTCTATAGAGAAGTCAAATTATGTCTTAGTAAAGAAAGACTGATGATTCGGTTTGGCACCCATCAAATACATCCAGATCAATTTGGGACAGCCAACCAGAGGAGGAGCTTCAAATTGCTCCAAGTCGAAGATGCTGATACAGAAGGCATAATAAATATGAATCAGTCAAAAAAAGAATGGAGTATTATACCATGGCTGCGAGCCTCCAACAAAAACAACTGTGCTGAGAGCCATGCACCTTTGTCCAGCAGCACCAAAACCAGCAGCAACTAAAGCATTTATAGTAGCATCGATATTTGCATCTGGCATGACGATTGCATGATTTTTGGCCCCCATATTAGACTACAAACAACAGTTTATTAGTTTCCCAACTTCGTATCATTGCATGGGTAGAAACCAACAATTTCACTTATAGGAGGAAAAAAGATGTGCACCTACCTGAACACGTTTCCCTTTAGCTGCTGCTCTTGAATATATGTGCATTCCAGCCTTTGATACAAAATAAGAACATCAAATAAGCATATATAGAATCTAAAGGAGGAAAATCGTTTGCAAAATCTTAGCATTTGAATCACTTGCGCTCTTCTACCTATCTTTCTATCTAACCTCAGTCAAAACACAAAAATTATTCAATTTACTGGCAACTAACAGGATTGCTTTTGGCTAAAAACATCAGTTTGAACCTTTGAGGTTACAAAAGAGGAACCACATAAAATCACTGAAGCGAAAAAGAGAAAAAAAAAAAATATTAAATGACTTACAACATTAGAACCAACAAAAGATATGGCTTTGATATCATCATCATCACAAATCGCATTCACAATATCCTGCCACCAATTGTATAATTGAGAACATCAATCAGTAGAAAAACAAAGCACAACTAGTGCTTTCTTGACACAGTATAATGTGACACAACTGTTTCATGAATGAAATCAATTTTATGATAGTATCAACTATTCTCAATGCGCTACAATATTACATGCAACTCAATATTACATGCAACTTTTGGATTTAAAACTTGAACATACGATGAAATCACCAAATGTCAAATGAGCCCATGAGCACCTTTACTCGGTAAGTATAGCAAGAAACAGGTGAGCAACAGAAAATTAAATAAATGAAACAAAGGGGTTATGGCATACATGGGTTCCATGAACTATATTTAAGACGCCCTCAGGCAAACCAGCCTCCAATGCCAATTCTGCAAGCATAACAGAAGCACCTGGAAAAACAACAAATTTCAGATAACAACCAAGCCTTATCTATTCCACTAGATGGTTTGGAGTTAAGATATAACATCCAACTATATTGAAATTTATTTCTCACCACCATTTCATAAGTAACCAAAAATAATGAATCATGAAAATAGAAAGATGAATTCAAACTTCTGAATTCTACCAATAATTGTGTGTGCCATAGGAATATGCTGCATATACTCTTAAAAGGGTAGAAAAGAAAACCTGATGGATGGCTGATAATATTCAGGATACAATACAATGACTAGGTGGACGAAGAAGACCATATATACAAGTTACTAACAAGAGAATATAGAATTTCATACTCACTGTAACATCTGAATTTCATGTGTGTGTTTGTGTGTACAAAATATGGTAAACAAGATGACCAATGTGAAGCAGAAACATGGTCTCTGTCAAAAGACACCAATATGTTACTTGTGCATTGATTTTACCCTTTTTTCTAAAGTTGCATTTTCTTCCACAGTTTAAATAAATCTAAATTCATTAAGTGCAATTGCAGGCTGGCCAGACAGAAGTTGAGGGATTGCTCCTAGAAATAGGTCTTTAAAAAACTCTTTAACGAAGATCCACAACAAAAACCTTTTCCCATTTCTCATTAGTTGGGTTTGGCTACATAGATCAAACGACACAATAAACGTCCTATAATAAATCACATCATATCTTTAAAGAAGGCTACAACCAAAAGATATACATGGTAATGAGAAACAAAAGCGTGAAAAAAATTAAATGTCAATAATACTATTTCTTGGAATTTACGACTTCGCGACTTGCATGTCATTTTCAAAAGCTGCAATTCTGTGAGCGTCTAAGTAGCAATAATGATTAAGTTAGTGAGTGAAAAACCCCTAACATTTGCTGAAGAAGAGATTCTATGTTAGAGGCAATTATTTTATTAAAAAAGTTTCCAACTCATGGTGTTTATGGTACAGTTTGAAATGCCTTAAGCTTTACCTGGATGACAAAAAAATATCAGAGTCCATTTTTCCATTAAAATATTACACTACGCTCCAGATTGAGGAGATAATTCAGCGATATTGACAGAAAATCAAAATTAGTAGAAAACATCACCTGGGTCTTTCTCTGATGGTTTTAGAACATAGGTATTGCCACAGGTAACAGCCATTGGGAACATCTGCAGATGATAGGCATCCAGAATTTGTTATCATGTCCAATACAATATTTTGTACAATATATTCCTGTGAGATATAACCATAATATGGAGAGAGACAGACAAGATAATGTTATTCTGGCTATATGTTTCTGGATTATTCTATAAAGTAGACCTTTTCTATTTCATGCATGCTGACATGAATAAGATGACACTGACAACAAAAAAGAAATAAAGATGAACCCAATTACTATACGGTGAAATATCAATTCAATAGCCTAAAGCCCACTCAAAAGATAGAAGACTACTTACCCACAAGGGAATCATTGCAGGAAAGTTGAAAGGACAAATACCAGCACAAACACCAAGTGGTTCTCTAATGCTGTATGTATCAACTCCATGTGATACATTGGAAACATACTCCCCCATTTGTAGAGTTCCCATTCCACATGCATGTTCCACCACCTCTAAATGATATAAAATAAAGTATTCAGAGAATTGCATTACCAAAAATTACGGACATAATTATGATCTAACTACAAAATATTATTGAGCAACATATTATGAAGACCAACCTAAACCACGAAATACATCTCCTTGTGCATCCTTCAGTGTCTTTCCTTGTTCGGTGGTCACATTCAGAGCAAGTTTATCCTAAAACAATCACAAAGTCGAAATGTGATGAGAACTATTAACAGTAAGCATGTTGGTATGGGTGCCTATTTCCGCAAATGAATGTGACAGAATTGTAGAATGTTGTAAAATGCTTACCATATCTCTGCGTATGAGCTCCTGCAGCTTCAACATAACACGTTGGCGTGTCGTAACTGGAGTGTTACGCCATGATGGAAACGCCTTCTTTGCTGCAGACACAGCAGCTTTAAACTCATCATCTGTAGTCAATGGAACTTGTGAAACAACTTCTTGGGTTGCCTATGATCAAATTAGAGAAACGATATAAGCCTGCATTCTCAAAAGTACAAAGAAAGAGATACAAGTGTAAACTCAGTATAAAAGAAAATAAACTTACTGGGTTTATAACATCGATGAAAGTTGGTGACTTTGAGTCAAGAAACCTTCCCCCAATAAGATTTGGAACCCTCTGATAGAATACAATCAAAAGAAGGGCGAATGAGATGTTAACAAAAACTCATTAACTGCAAAGGCTCTTATTTTAATGCTCATGGCTTACGAGTCTATGACAATAGCATATATTGAATTATGTATTGTCAAGTTCCACTCTGAAATTTCTTGTGACATAATATAATATCATTACCTAAGGCAAATAGTATAACAAATTCCAAAATTTATTCTCAAAAACAAATCCATCAAACAATTTTTTTTAATACTTTAACTACGTAAAATAATTCTAGCAAATGATTTTATGAAATAATTTTAAAAAACAGAAGAAAATAATAAAATCAACGAGGAACAAATACCCATGAATGCAAATAGAAGCTTGAACTTACCAGGGCATTACGCTTACTGGATGATTGATCAGCCATTGTTGAAAAATAGGAACTTCCCAAAGCAGAGATCTGAGGCCTCAGAAAGTTCAACTTCTTTACTGCAAAACACAATCAAACAAAAAAAAAATTCAAACTTATCTTCATCAGAATCCAAATTCCAAGCATTGATCGATCAACGTCAGCACTAACTAATTAATTTTGTATACTTGCCTCGTTGAATAGAAAGCTGCAACATCCTCGTTTCGTTCTGCTAGGAATCGTGTTGAATTGAAGAAATTAAGGATGATGCTGATACACTTTGGAACCAAAGACGAGAAGCTGACTCAGTACACTCGCTGCAATCATAATCCAAAACCTGTTTCATTTCAATAGTATTTATATTATACAGAGAGCGAAAGGACAAATCAATTTACAGGGCAACGCATAGAAAGATTTTCAAGTAACGCTATTCTTTCTTCCTTCCGTATCAAATTTGATCTCATACCCCATTAAATAATATTTAATTCAATTATTTTTTTCCTAATAATAAAGTGCGTCCATAAGGTTTGAAATAATTATATATTATTATTATTATTATTATTATGTGCATTTGGATTACCTAAATTTGATTTTGTAAAATTAAATTGACTAAAATTAATTTTTTTTTGATAAACTAGTGTATTTACTCGTGCTCACACGGATTAACTGTATGGGGTTGTAAATATATCCAACGTGCAAGAATAAATTAGAAGTTTTCTTTTTAAATTATTAACAGATTTAAATTATTCAAAAATATATATATATAGATAATTCATTTATATATATATATACACACACACGCATATACATGCATACATACTTCAATTTTTTTTTTTGAAACATAGAAAATAAAATCGAAAATATCGGTTCTATTTTTATTTATGGCTAGTGAGTATACCCATGCGATTATATTAAAAACATAAAAATGATGAAAAAATAAAATTGTTTATAATTCATTATTTTCGTTATCGTTAAAGCAAGTATTAAAAATAATACCTATTTATATATTCACTTATATAAATAAGTTGTTAAGTAATAGTCTATATATATATATTAGTGTGTAGACCCGTGCATCGTAAAGGAGAAATTAATGCGCTTAATTTTATTTTGTATTGGTGTATTAAGAATTTTTAAAAGTAAAAGCTTTAATTTAAAGATACAGTATCGAAAAGTAAATTCTTTTATATACTAACTTAATTACATGCATACATCCATTATGGAAATTGTATAAACATAAAGATATAGTATCGTGAAAACTTCAGTTGAAACCCAATAAAATCGATCAATGAAGTAAAGGAATAATATTTTAACATGAAACCAATTTATCTATCCAAAATATTTTTTTTGGACATATATATATTAAGAATTGTGTATATAAATAGCAATGAAGTAATAAAGAATAATTCATAATTAGTAAAATGTTATTTTGTAATTTTCGTTTTCTTAGATGGATACAAAATGAACTAAAAACACACACTAAATGTACTTACACTATATATGCTGGCCTATGCTCCGCACGGTATCCAACAGACCTTTACATATTTACCAAAAAAACTAAACTTCATAATATTAGTACAAAAAGATTTAAATATAGATTTCAGGAAGTAAATTTCAGTGTCTATGTCATGAAATTTAAACTTCTATCCAATATAAGACCCCTCAATTATCATTTCAGCCAAACTTATATCTCATGTGCATTCCAACCTCTGGTCTAAAATAACGTGAAGTAAATTTCATTGTTTATGTCTTGAAATTTAAACTTCTATCCAATATAAGACCCCTCAATTATCATTTCAACCAAACTTATCTCTCATGTGCATTCCAACCTCTGGTCTAAAATAAAGTGCACTCAAACCTATATTAACATGATCATAACGGTGATATGGATAATAAACAAATCAATTAAGTATGTTACTTAATGGATAAGAAACTATCGAAAGATATAGACTTAAAAAACTTTTGATCCTACCAAAGTTGCATGCTTTTAAAATGAAAAAAAAAAATAGTTTTCATAAGTAAACACATGAGAATATAAATTTTAAATTTATTCCATTTTAAATTTTATTTTATCTCTTAATATTAGAATAATTAAAATAACAAATACTACATTTTAAATAAAAGTAAAATTTTACTTAATTGCTATTATTATATTTATTTATTACTAAAAATGTTTAACAAATTTTGTAGTTTTTATGCAAAACGCAATACTTGAGATCACAAATCAAAACTATATGAAATTATCATCAAAAAAATCTTTGCAAAATGTTTCTTCGAAAAGAATTAAATTTGAAAAAAAAAATATAAATTCAATATTAGAGTAGTTTGTAATTAATAGTTGTGCTATATCCCTAAAAGAACAATACGATTAAAAAACCGCAATAAAAATTGTATTTTTTTTATATAATTAACAATAATATGGTTTATGTTCGTATTGGGATAACCAAAAGTAGATAAAATTACCACCATTTAGTTGGGCAAACTTGCCTAGTATGGTAAAAGTGTGGCCACATGGGGTTACATTAGTTTTTACGCATATTCTAAAATAACTTGTGTATATAGGTAAGTATTTACTTAAAGTTAAATATTAACATTTCAAAGAAAATTCAAATTTTCTTACATAAAAGAAAAATAAGAATTTTATCAATATGTTAGTCAGGTGAGAAGAGAACGCCCGCATTATATTTTTGTTAGTGATTTCTATATCAAGCACTGAGAAAATTGTCTTTTATTATTATTATTATTATTATTATTATTATTATTATTATTATTATTATTATTACACCACTATATATTTACATTTTATTTGAAAAAAGAAAGACAGAATAAATTTTAAGTGAAGTGCCGGTGATAAAAATGAAGTAAAATAATGTAACATTGTTTGACTGGTAAATTTGAAGTGTCCATTGAATTGTATCATTATATAATAATAATAATAATAATAATAATAATAATAATTAATAAAAGACACATTAAATATTTTATTTATATAAATATTATGTATCAACACCTAAGATGCTTAAGTTATTTAAGCCATTAAAATATATTTTTTTAAAAGTAACACACAATTATGTTACAACAATGATAATTAAATTGAGTGGTAAATAATAATTAAATAAAAATATACTACAATATTTTAAATTAAAAAATTAAAAGTTCATTTAATAAAATGTGTTTTTTTGTTTTTATTTACTTACTATTATAAATATTATTTTTAAATATGTATACCAAGTTTAATATGTCCATATGAAAGCAAGAGTCGACAAAACCAACGCTGGCTTTTAAAAAAATTGGGTCCAATCCAAAAAGAAGCAAAAACACAACCACGTGTAAGCAATGTATCATAGAGAATATATCAATCGAACAAGTATGGTATTAAATCTAATTAAATCAAACACCACTTATATGATATTTGAATTATTGACATTAAGAGTTGAAGTGCACACCGAGTTTAAGCAAAGAAGTGAGATTTGGTCAATTAACATGATTTTGATATAATTAAATTCAGTGGCGGGATTTGCTTTTAATGATTTGATAAATGTCAATATTTGATGTAATATTTATAGAATGCTAAAACTTGTACACATATAAAACAGGCAAGTTATTGAAACAAAATATAATTATGATTTTATTTTTATTTTTAATTGAGGTGGTATAATAATGGTTGACATAATAACAATAAGAAGTGCATTAAATGCCCTCAATTTTGGCGGCCAGATTAGGAGGGAAAACTCTCAATTTCCACTTTTTTAGGACACCTGTATAGAAGTCAGCATTTGAAGTAGTTGATCCAATCCAATTAATCAGTGTCAAAACAGTAATTTTTGAGGAGATAATAATAGTGCTATGTGATATTTTCAGAATTTATAATCTTATCTATAAAATAGATAAATTTATAATATAGATCACTTGGATATCATAAAATTAATTATACATATATTTGTCGAAATTAGTACTTGTTGAGGAGATAATAAGAGTGCTACGTGATATTTTCATAATTTATAATCTTATCTATAAAATAGATAAATTTATAATATAGATCACTTGGATATCATAAAATTAATTATACATATATTTGCAGTAATTTTTTTTCCATCGAGATTGATTATTACTTGACATATTTCGATTGATTGGATATTAAATTAATTTTTTGAATATTATCGTGATTGATTATTACTTGATATATTTCGATTGATTGGATATTAAATTTATTTTCTAAATATTATTACATTTTGGCAGCCTAATGATGTTTAGGCGAGAAAATTTCCTCATAATTTACCAACTTTTGTAGATAAGATTAGTGATAGTTTTTCAACTATGAGTTTTAACAAAAAAAAAATATAAAGCACACAATTTAATTATAAATGTCACAACCTAATGCAAACACTAATACCACGTTATCAACAGAAATCTGACGTGTAAATGTTAAGTAGGCACTAAACGTCCAGAAAAAAAAATTGGCATCAGTCAACTGAAATAAATTACAATTAATTTCCATTTGAATTTAAATTTCAAAAAAATTTCAACAATAATTAATGAATGATATTAAAAATCGGCTAAAAAAGGAAACTAGTGGAACCAAATTGGTATTCAACTAATGATCACAATATATTTCACGGTTGTAAATGGAAACATATAATAATTTTCACAGTTACAATAATTTGATTTTAATTCCAACAAAGTAATAAATGCAAATATAAACAAAAAAAACCATCAGAATGCAAAAAGGATGCATATAATTCGATTTAACAAAACTAAGTCACATTTTAAATCCATTCAAAAAAAAAGTCACATTTTAATATATGTTTAGCCCAATCAACTAAAATAGGAAAATATATTTATAATAAATACATGATTCACGATTTAACCTAATCAATAATCAATAATAATATTTATCCTAAAATAGTATCAACAGTAATCTACCATGATTTACCTTAATTTGCAAGAATTTTAATTATAAATATACCTATTACACCATTTCAATAATCGTATTCTAACTATTTACCTGATTGATACCTGTTAACCATCCTCTGCACCTAACAAATGGCTCCAAGGTGTGACCAAGTCTTAGAGATTATTGTTGTCAAATAATTAAGTGCACGATTATTGATTAGGGTTGTGTGCAAATGGTTAGTTCCTGATCCTAAAGACAAGGAAAAGATTTTCTCCCTATAGTTAGTCCATAATATATGGACAGCAAGGTTTGTTTTTTAATTAATTATACATTTTTCCTTCATTGTTCTTATGAAAAAGACTTAACACTGTATTGTTTTTGTTGACAGGGTGATAGAATAGGTGTTTGTATTCGTGAGCAACTCATTTACATTTTTTAGTCGAATACTTATGAGGATGAGAACTATGTGCTGCCAAAACTAAACGTTATTACAAATAGCGATGATTACTGCTCAACGAGGCACCCTTATAAATTGAGTTTCGAGAAGAACACTCAAGTTACTAAACAACCAAAGACGCCTGTACCCAAAACCCAAATACACACCTCCTGCTGAAATATTCTCTAATGATTTTGACTGCAGCTATTTGGTTGGTAAGGATTACTAAACTATTTATATTATTTCAGCACTAATAACATTCGGTTGTATTTTTATCCTACAATAATATTTACTGACAAAAATATTTTAATAATGCAGACATAATGGGAGTCCTTACAGGTGTTGGCAATATACGTGAATACGTTAAGAATTAACAAAAGTCCAAGCTTATTGTCATTGAGCTTGAGAATGAAGGGTAATACATTTTCATTTAAATATTTTATAATTTCTAAATTTCTAATTTTTAATGTTATGTGTTGTGTTTTTTTTATATTTCCACATATATAAATTCAAAATCACATTGTTTGGTGAATTTGTTGATGAGTTGAACACATCTGTTACAATTGATCAGGCCACTAATGTTGTTGTCGTTGTGCTGTTTGGCAAAGTTAAAATATGGAATAGTAATTTCTAAATAAACAATTATACAATTATTCAATTTCTTATATAAATAAAAGTTTACTTATTGTAATTTTAACTACCCTGATTTTGTTGTTTTGTAGCTACCAGAGCATTAGCACTATCTCTTTATATATTTTCAATATTAAATAATGATTTATATAAATATATAATATAATATTTATCGTATATTAATAGAATTACAATATTGTTATTTCATAGATATATTAGGCTAAATTTTATTTGGATTGTAGCAAGGACGGCCAAATTTTAATAATGATTTGAAGCCTATATATTGATTTTAGTCTAAATTTTAATAATTATTTGAGGTCTATATATTGATTTTATTTCAGAGTTAATTAATTTTATCCAATCAACTATAAATCTCCATCCAACCATTAAGCAACATAAATAGATCTTAAAACAAAAAAAATATAAGTGGATCTTAGATTTTGTTTCATAGTATTTGATTGCATATCAAAAAATTAATTTGTTTATATAACATTTTCTAAAATAGATACATTTGATTATATTTTCTTAAATCCTTTGGATTTTCTAACTCATATTATATCATCATATTAAAAATTGTTACTTTTCAATAATATATATTTCATATACATTTGTTATCTATACGCTAAATATTTACTTTACTATATATTCCAAATACATTAATATATATATATATATATATATATATATATATGCAAATGTATGCAAGCAGTTATACGTCCATATAGGCGGCTATGAGCAGAAAATAAAGTGCAGGAAACTTAAAGACAGAAATTAAAAATGCATGAGCCAAGGGTAGGCGCACTCTTTCTTGCAGAAAAGTAAAGACTTGAAAGTAAATGACGGAAACTAAATATGCATGAATGAACTGGAAAATAAAAGACGGGAAAAGAAATTGAAACTTGAAACTTTGATTGAAAGATTGAAAGTACAAAAGATTGAAGAGCAGAGAAAAGGGCAGAGTAACTCTCACTAACCTCTCTCTAGAACATGAGAAAATAAAACTGGAATTTTAAACGGTGCCTAACAATGAAACCTAAGCACCCTATTTATAGAAAAATAAAAATTACTATTAGCTACCGTAAACGCGTTTTACTATTCAAACAGTAAACGCGTTTTACTATTTAAACAGTAAAGTGCTACAGTAACCGTCAGATATATATTTTTTTTTTACAAAGTTTGGACAGATTTCAAACTTTGATCGTCAGTCTATTGTTTGGTAGCTGGATTGACGGAAAGAATGCTTCTAAAATAGTATGTTGCCATTTTTTATGGCTCCATCCTGTTTTGGAGATTGTGAAGTTCAACGTCATCGAAGTCATTTTCTTCCACTGAGTCTTCTTCAAAATATTCTTGATATTTGATATCTTCAAATAATGAAGAATATGTATTTAGAAAAGGCATAGTCATTTCTGTCGGAAAACATTGACTAAATGCCCATAACTTGTAAATCGGAGATTCTCCTATAAGCTTCAGATTAGTCCATCCTATGGGTGGGAGAAACTCTTTTTCAATTAATTATTTTCTTAACCAAAAAGAATTAATAAATGCTCTGCTTTGTACTGGCCAATTGAGATGTGGAATAAAGGGGGCAGTACTAGCAATAAAATGATGATTTGCTTGTATTGGGAAAAGACCATTGTTGGATGGAAGTGACGACTTAACATTGAAAGTAACCCTTCCAACTCTTTGGATGATTGTTGATGTAAACAAATAGAGTTTTTCTGGACCACACACTAGATGATCAGAATCGTTGGTCCAAAACTGATCTACCATTCCTAAATCTAACCAAGTCCATATTGTATAAACTTTTTTTCGATATTGAATTGGGGAATAAGATGGAAGACTGATTCTGGCTTTTAGAATTCCAGTAAAGGCATGTTGTCTTTCTTCACCATCTTCTGGTTGATTGGAAGGGAGTTTGACATGTCCCATGGGCTGGCAAACATAGATTCCTTGGGCCTGAGTATTTCCTTCAAAAATATCCCAAAGACAATTTTGGGCATCAATAAAATCTTGAAAAATTGAGTCGTGTATCTTCTTCTGGATTAAAAAGTTAACTTCAAAATCCACATGATTTGTTAATTGTCTGATGATTAAAGAAGTCTGTAGGATGAACTTCTTCTTCATGTCTTCATGATTGTTGCAAAAATTCCTCAATTTGTTGAAGTCTTTAAGCAAAATTGAATATTTTTTATTTAAACACTCATTCTCTCTGGACAGTGTTTGATTGATGGTTTCAAGTTTTTGAATTCTCTCGAAACTCTTATCACTCAAATGATTCACATATTTTGAAGAGTTTATATTTTCCTCAGGAGGGTAAATGACCTTATCCTTGAGTTTGAGATTTTGAAAATTCTTTTGTTGAAATTGAGGATCAATAAAGAAATTAGATCCAACCTTTTGTATCAAATGATTTAAAGCATGATTATAATTGTAAAAACCATTGAAAATAGGGTTTTCAAAATTTGTAATTTGCCTTTTTATATCATCAAAATTATGATATAAACCAGGGCTTGGACCTTTAGTCAAAGCGTAGCAAGAAAATGCTTTTCCTAAAGGTTTTTGCTCAATTTTTGAAAAGTAAACTGCAAGAGAGTTTAGACTGTCGAGTTTACCTTCCGTATCTCTAGACAACCAAAGGTTATCTAAAATACATTTTTGGATCTGGTCAAGATTTATTCCTTTGGGAGGAATAAAACCTTTATTAGAATCTGTTGGAAGTATTAGAAGTTCATATCTTCCAAACTTCATTTTTGAATTGAGAACCTGCAAGTCAGCAATCAAATCTTTTTCTTTGAGTTAGTATAATCGATAGGATTGATATCAAAATTTTTGATAATGGGAGTTTTCAAAAATTTGAAAATAATGATTGTCCCATGTGTTGGGTAATAATCCCATCCTCAGTGGTTTGATATGGGAAAAGTGATCTGATGAACGGTGTTCCCAAGATTACTTTATTATTTAAATTTTTAACCAGTAAGAAAGAGGTTTCAATCTTAAGACCCTGGTTCTCAATTGTAACAGAAGATAATTTGTAATTTATTTTTAACTTAGAGCCATTAGCAGTACTGAGTTGTTCAGAGGTTTTTTCAAAATACTTAGTGGGAATTAACCCTTCTAAGATACAATTTGAGTCACTCAGATTCAAATAGAGTGTGGTTTTGAGAACAACCTCTCCAATAAGAATTTTAATGTTAATATAAAATTTTTGAATTTTAACATAGTTGATTATTCCTAAAAATCATCAACTAAGTCAATTTGTAAAGGATTTTCCTTTTCTTGAAAATTGGAAAGCGAAGCTTGATTGGGTTTCCTCGGATGAAGACTTAGCGATATTTTGATCATCATTATCGACTCAAACCAACTATTTTTCCAAAGTGATCTAAGACTAATTGATGTTCAGATTGCTTTTGTTTCAATTCTTTGATTTCAAATTTTAGATTATTGATATCAAGTTGAAGGTCTTGGGTAATGCTTAAACTTAGCACTAGTTTTTCAAGTCTCTTAAAAGTATCTTTGAGATTGAACTTATTAGTGACCAAAGGATTCTTGGAAGGTTTAGTCACTAAAGAAGATTTTAATTTTTCAAGATACTTCCTTTTTTCTTGAGGGTCAGGGATAGCATTAATGGCTTCGAAAAGGAGATCTTGCTCTTTAGTTAAGACATTAACCTGACTAGATGATTCACTTAAATCATCATCTTGAATTTGATTGATGTTTTCAGAGGATTGATCCAAAGATTCTTCAGTGGAATAATCTTCTTGGGAGGATTCAATTAATAAATTATTAATCTTATCCTCAATATCTTGGTCAAGGTTTAAGGATTTTATTTTTCCCTCTAACCTACAATATCTACTAATGTGACCTGGTTTGCCACATTTGTAACAAACAATTTTATTTTTTGGTTGGGTATGAGAATTGTTTTTCTCGTAATTGTTCTTGACAAATGTGTCATTAGAATTTGGTTTTGTTTTAACAAAACGCTTTTTCTTATAATATTGAGGTTTGGGAAGGCCATAATGGTGTTTTGGTTTGGGCTTGGGTCTGGGCTTTTTAGCACAGGGTAAGCCAAATTGTTCACAGAAAGTACCTAAGTCCCTACGGGTCTGGGCCTTCTCTTTTGCTAGTTGCTGTTGGATTTTATCATCTTGACAGATCTTGAGTGCGACCTTTTGGATTATGGCAATTAGTTGACCATAACTTAATTGCTCATAGGGAATTTCTGAATTAGGGTTTTGGCTCCTAAGTTTTTCTCTAACTTTGTCGCCAAGGGATTTGGGGAGACCAGCTAAGAATTTTTCTTTCCAGAAAGCTTGTTGGCTGTCTTCTCTAGTGTAAACCCTGGTTAAGAAAGTATCTTTATACCATCTAAAATCTCCTAAAGATTTACACCTAAGATTGGATAATAGCTCTGCAGATCGATCTTTAATTAAGGAGGGATCTCCAATGAAATGTTGAGCTATTGTAAAGATTAAAGTATTGACAGCATCTGGGATAGTTACTTCATTTTCTAAAATTGGAATATTATCAGAATCTACTTTGATAGCACTAAGAATTGATTGTTTTTCATTTTTAGTGAGATAATTATCCCACCAACCTTTGAGTTGGCCGTAGAAACCTGCTACAAGAATTTCAACTATCATAGTTTCTGGACAATCATTTGAAGTTTCATATGCCGTAGCAACCATTGTCATATGTTGGAGGATTTTTGTTATGCCATACTCATTTTCACCATCTATGTTCCATTCATAGACGTTGTTGGCACTAAAGCTCTTAAAATTGGACTCTTTTCCTTCTTCTAAGAGGAGATAAGGAGCAGTGGCTCTAGGATAGTAAAGTTTGGTTGGTTTTCTCCAATTGAGTTTGGGACCAGTTATAACTGGGTTGATGTTAATCTTTTGGTCATCATTGGAATTGCTTTCTTCAGAACCAATAGATGGAGATTGTCTTATCATATTGACTTTAGTGGATGAAGTTATAGAGGTGGAGTTTTAGGTGATTCAGAATAACTAACTTGTAAATATTTAGTTCTTTGATTGATCTTGGTAGAAGCTCATCAACGCTTCTTCAATTTCCTTCTTGATTTGTTTCCTAGGATTGGAAGCTTGTAAGTTTTCTTGAGTTGTTTTGAAATCCTATAAGGATTAAACAAAGGTTTTTCTATTTGGTTGGAAGATGATGGCTTATCATCTTTAGAGGAGTCTAGAGGGCTTTACCATACATTTCTCTTTTCCTTTGATTTCTCCTAAGATTTCTCCTAAAGTTTGGAGATACTTATTGGTGTAATTGGATTGTTCCATGAGATCTTTGATATCTCTGGCATAAACAGGACCTTCATCATTTCTGGTTTTAAAAGGAGAGGCCATACCAGGGTTATTTTGATCTTTACTTTTAAGAGCAAAAGTTCCTTTAGGAGGAAGATCAGAATGGACTACTTGTCCTTCTTTTAAATGCCATGCGGTAATGACATCTAAGGTCTTACTACCTATCAATTGATTTTTGAAAGGGTATTTGATTTTCTTCTTAATAGCATAGGCATTGAACCAATCAAAGAAAGGGACGTTGAATTGGACTTGCTCTAGGAAAAAATAAAATTTTTCTTGAATTTCCTTTCTTTTGGTTCCTTGATAATGCTTGAAGAACCATTTTCTATGATGAGACCACTCTTGATTTCATCTCTTTTCTAAGAGCTTCTTTATCAATAACAAACTCGGATGATATTACATTAATATCATAAGGTTCATTAAGGGAGGAGCAGGTTGGACATTGGATGGTTCTTTGGTCTTCTTCATCCTTTTGGTATGAAGTTCTTACAGGGGTTGTGGTTTCCAACCCTTGTAAATGACTTGTTGATCCCTCATGGGAAGGTTCAGATTGATTTATATGGATTGATCTAGGAATAGATCTAAAGGTGAAAGAGATCTCCTAGACCTGGTGATTGGAAATCATTAGCGTAACTAACAGATCTAGAAAGAGAGAAAGAATTTCTCCTATCGAAGACTAAGTCTACTTGACCTGTTTGATGTTGGATTAAATCTTGAAATTCAGGGTTATCCTGGGTAAAATTTGGAGTTGCCTTTTCTAAGACCCATTTGTCTGGGAGTGTGATATCACTCCACTGAATAGTCTTGGGCACAATAATATTGGCCTTACTATTGTCGGTCAGAAACAAAGTTGTTTCTCCGTGTTTGTCACAATTGGTTTTAAGGAAATTGGATCTAATGGAGTTCATAACCTTATATTGAATTCTATAGATCAGGGTAATGGGTATAGATCCTTCCTTCATATCATACCCATGAAGTTTGACATTTAAATACAAAACATCAAGAATATTTTTATCATCCGGACTAACGATTAAATCTGGGAAGCAATTGAAGAATATTGGACCATGACTTAGGCTAGATTCAACAGATTACCTAAGAGAGTCTTGAAAACGATTATGTCTTTTATCCCTTAAACAGAAAAGAAGCGCAACATCTAGAGATTCTCTAGTAAGGGTTTCATTCCAACTTGTACACTTCCTATGTGTAAATAATTGTAATTTTTGGCTTGGTGTTCTTTAATGCTTTTATCAGAAAGCAAATGGATTTCTTCATCATCTTGTTGAATTTTGTATTTTTGTTCAACCGTTTTAATAACATAATCAGATTGTTTATGCCAAAAACTACCTTTTGTTTTGTAAATATCTTCATCTTTAATTTTAGGAATATCCCAATTGTCTAAATCTTGATTGATATCTTCAAAACGAATTTCTTCTTTGAAGACTTTTTTGGAAAAATTGTGAGATTGATAATCAGAAAGAGAGGAGGATGAAGGTTGAGAAGACTTGAAAGAAAAGCGAGAAGAAAGTGAACGCAACATGGTAAAATAAATAAACGAGTTTGCAAAGATAAACAAATCTTCCTCACCCGTAAGTATCGTCACCATCACTTGGTTCGTTAGAAATATAAATATTAACCTTGAATTAATAATTATTCTCTAAATTACTCATATAGGTTTAATCATACATATTTGTACCAGATCAGACAAAAGCTACCTCAATAATCTTCTTCTTCAAAATAAGGACTTATTAAATTCTTTTAGATCTAATTCAAAGTCATCTCAAACATATTGTTCAAAAACCAAGGACAATTACCATTATTTAGATCTGTCAAAAGCCACTCAAAAAATACTTATTTTTCACCAAGGTCTAGTAAAACCCTTTCAGATCTACAAAACACTGCACAGAAATTAGGCCTATCTGGCCTATCCGTCGTGACTTACCGCTGCGTCGTCTGAGTCTTACATAGATCTGAAAGATTCCTTTTTTGTCAGCTTGGTAAAAGATAATATTATCATGAGCACTACCTACAGATCATAAATAATTTTAATTACTTTTAATAATAATTTAATAAACAACTTTTTAGTTTAGAACAATAAATGAGTACTTAACCATAGATCTAGAAGAGATAATTTTCCTTTTATAAAACAATAAACACAAATATTCATTTCAGAAGAATATTATGAGTACTACCAGCAGATCTGTACTTTAGTATGATTATACGTAACCAGTAACTCAGATAAATAATACATGATTCAAGATCAATATCACATTCCTACTTCCCCATCAGGCTCTGATACCAAGAGGGGGTCGGAAGCAGATTAAAAAGAGCTGAAAGGAACTAAAGAGAGAAGTAGGACTGAGACGGACTCAGCATAAACTTAAAATGGGGAACAAACCCCAGAAATGGAAAAGAACTGAAAATAAAAGAAGAACTAAAACTTAAATAATGCAAATGTATGCAAGCAGTTATCCGTCCATATAGACGGCCATGAGCAGAAAATAAAGTGCAGGAAACTTAAAGACAGAAATTAAAAATGCATGAGCCAAGGGTAGGCGCACCCTTTCTTGCAGAAAAGTAAAGACTTGAAAGTAAATGACGGAAACTAAATATGCATGAATGAACTGGAAAATAAAAGACGGGAAAAGAAATTGAAACTTGAAACTTTGATTGAAAGATTGAAAGTACAAAAGATTGAAGAGCAGAGAAAAGGGCAGAGTAACTCTCACTAACCTCTCTCTAGAACATGAGAAAATAAAACTGGAATTTTAAACGGTGTCTAACAATGAAACCTACGCACCCTATTTATAGAAATGAAAATTGAATTGTTTGAATAGTTCCGGTAAGTTACCGGAATCAAATTGAACTATTGGCTACAGTAAAAAGTAAAAATCTTTGCGATACCAAATGGTAAAGTTACAATAATTGAGAATTTGAGTCTTCTGATATTATGATTGATTTCTGACAGGCTACTATTCATCAGAATTAATTGGAGAGTAGATTCCAAAGCAGTCGTCTTCATTTTTGTAAAATGGGTCTTCTGTAGACGATCTGAGTAAGAAGAGGAGGGACATGCTTTAGTTTCTTTCCTTCTTTTTCGTTGATTGGATGAAGATGATGGTAAGTCTTGCTTACCCTTTTCTGGTCCGAGGATTGCTTTTGTAAAAGTTGGACAATGTTTTGAAGGTTGTGTAGAACATCTTCTTCGATGAAGAGGCAGCAAGTGCACGCAATATGTGCCTTTGATTGAGAAGAAGGCAGTGCTTGGTTCTGCAAACTTCAAAAATTTTGGATTATTTTTGAACCAAATTTTTACATTGTCTTGAGATGCTTTTGATCCATCAAATTTGGACCACCATTTGTGAAGGCTTGCTTCGAGTAGTGGCATAGTTTCTAGAATAGAACTACTCACCAACTTGTATTGCCAGGAAAATACCCATGACAAAGAGAATTTGAGGAAAAAGTTTAATAAAATTGGCAAATTATCAAACTCATGGTAAATTTTTGTCAAATAATTGGAATCCTTCTTGAACTTGATAGGAAGGATATCGTGTATTAGCCAAAGAAATCCCACCATTGGAGGAACCAATTTGGAAAAGAGTACTTGTTTCCTGTTTTAAAGTAGATTAACCAGGAATGCTTGAATGACGTATTTTGTAAACCTACAATCATAAAATCCCAGGCCTTGACATAATCCCGATGGGGTGTAACCAATTGGATCATAAAAATCTGAAATTTTTTTGGGTTTATTGGGATTCTGTCCCCAAGCTGAAGGTGTGAGAACATTCAGGATTTGAAGGGTAGAATGGGTGGTAATTGATTCATCTCTAGGATCTTTGTAGTGTTTAATGGCTACCGAGTCGGAATCCACGAGAATTTTTCAAAAAATAATTGTGTTTTATTTTGAACCATAGGAATAAATTGGAATCCGAGAGGAAATATTTTGGATGGAATTTTGTTTGGGTTTTCATCCCAGTATTCAGGTTCTAATCTTATAACTGGATAGAATCTGGGTTTTGGAATGTATTGAGTTTGGAAATCTTGTGATTTAAATTGAATTGGTTTTGGATTAGCTTGGACAATTTGGGTTTTTGGTTTTGGATCATGAGATCCAAAGATGGTAGATCTTGGTCACTTTGTTTGCTTGACCATCTTGCCCAAGTCTTTTTAGGTAAATTGGTCAAGCCTTGTTCTTGAAAGGCTAGGAGAGTTTGAATTGGGAAAGCATAATCTTGTTTGGTTTGCTTGGTAGTTTGTTTTGATGATTGGTCAGAACTTTTCTGGGAAGCCTGATTTTGAGTTGATGACCCAATTAATTGAGCCTGGATCGAAGATCCAGATTGATTTTGGGTAGGAGACCCAGTTTGGTTAGCAATAAAAGATGGAGCTAAAGCATTTAAATCACTCTTACCTCTACCTCTGCCACCTCTTCCTCGAGAGGAAGAAACCCTGGAGGACATGTTATTCTTTTCCCTGTAAGTATTCACGAGTGAGATAGTCAGGGAGAGCATTTGCTGAGCCTTTAAGATATTCAATATCAAAGTCAAAAATGCTCAAAATTGCTTGCCATCCGCAAAAATCTGTTTTGATGCAAGATTTTTAACATCTTTTGTAAAATGTCTTTGCGGACTTACAATCAACACGAACTAAAAATTTTTGATTTAATAAATTAGATTGGAACTTTGAAATAGATAAAACGATTGCTAAAACTTCTTTTTTAACAGTGGAATATTTTTGTTGTGCTGGATTCCAATGTTTGGAAGTAAAGGCAATCACTTGATCCTTGTCAGAAATTCTTTGTTTAAGAATGCCACCATAACCTATGTCAGAGGCATCAGTTTCAACAATTTTGAAGGCTTGAGGATTAGGCAAATAAAGACATGGAAGATTCTTGACCTGAGTTTTTATTTGTTTGACAACATTAGTATGAACATCTGTCCAAGGAGGAGGATCCTTTTTAAGACGATCATGGAGAGGTTTGATAAGATTACTAAGTTGTGGAAAGAAATCTGAGACATAATTTAAACATCCTAGAAATCTTTGTAACTGAGTTTTATCAATGATTTGGTTAGGAAACTTGTCCGAAAACTCAATAGCCCGATTGATAGGAACAATGGTCCCTTGATAAATGTTATGACCAAGAAACCTAATTTTAGTTTGAAACAAATTAATTTTTGTTTTAGAAACAGCAAGACCATTTCTTTTTATCACCGAGATAAAAATACTGATATGTTTGAAGTGTTGATCAATAGATTGGGAATATATTAAAACATCATCAATATAAACAATTGCAAATTTAGAATAAGGATTGAAAATCTCATTCATTATTCTTTGGAATTCAGAAGGAGCATTTTTTAAACCGAATGGCATAACTTTCCATTCATACTGACCAAAGGGAACAGTAAAGGCAGTTTTATACCTATCTTCTTCTTTGACTTGGATTTGCCAAAATCCAGATTTCATGTCAAATTTTGAGAAAATCTTAGCATTATGTATCCTATTTAAAAGGTCTTTTTTATTGGGGATAGGATACCTAATCCAGCAAAGTGCTTGATTAAGCGGTTTGTAATTGATAACAAGACGAGGAGTTCCACGCTCAATTTCAGCTTGTTTATTGACATAAAAAGCAGAACAAGACCAAGGACTTTTACTTTTGCGAATTAAGCCTTTTTCCAATAAATCCTTGATTTCTTTCTGGCAAAATTGAAGGAGTTCTTCATTCATTTGAATTGGCCTACCTTTGGTTGAGATTTGTTTTTCTTGAAAATCTTTTTCATAAGGAAGTTCAACAATGTGTTGTTTCCTTTCCCAAAAAGCATTAGGTAAATCTGAACAAATGGAAGTTTGAATTTGTTCCAAAAGATATTTGATCTTTTGTTGAGTACCAGATTGTTGTAATTGATTTTCTATATTTTTAAAAGAAATTTCATCTTTAAGAAAATGGATTTGATTTTCTTTATAGGAAATTAGATTTAAATCTCGATGATGGGTTTTCAAAAATTTGAAAATAATAGATTGACCCAAATGTTGAGTAATAATCCCATCTTGATTGGTGCAGTAAGGAAAAAGCAATCTGATAAATGGCGTTCCTAAAATCACTTTGTTCCTAAGATTTTTAACCAAGAGGAAAGATGTTTCTATCCTAAGGCTATGGTTTTCAATTATAGCCGAAGACAATTTGTAATTGATTTTTAACTTAGAACCATTAGCAGTACTAAGTTGTTCTGTAGTTTTCTCAAAATACTTAGTGGGAATTAACCCTTCTAAGATACAGTTTGAGTCACCCAAAGGTCAAAGAGAGCTGTAGTTTCAAGGACAAATTCTCCTACAAGAATTTTGATGTTAATATAAAACTTTTGAATTTTAACATAATTGATTAATCCAGAAAAGTCGTCAACTATGTTTAATTGAAAGGGGTTATCATCTTTTTTGGAGGTTGAAGCCTCAGCTTCAGATTGGTTTTGTTTCAAATTTTTAATCTCCTTTTTTAAATTATTGATTTCAAATTGGAGATCTTGAATGGTAACAGACTTGGTACTAAATTTCTCTTTGAGAGTGAGCTTGTTAGAAACTAAAGATTTCTTAGAAAAATTTAGTTTTTCAAGATATTTCATTTTCTCTTGAGGATCAGGTATGGCATTAATGGCTTTAAAAAGGAGATCTTGTTCCTTAGTTAAAACATTAACCTGATTAGAAGATTCAGATAGATTATCATCATGAATCTGATTGTTGTTTTGAGAAGATTCATTGATAGTTATATTTTCTTGAAAAGAATTTATTAACAAATTGTTAATATCTTTTTGAATTTGATTGAGGTAAAAGGTTTTAATTTTTCTTTCTATCCTACAAAATCTATACTTATGACCAGGTTTACCACAAGTGTAGCAAATAATCTTAGTTTTACTCTTTTTATGAGAGTCATAATTCTCAAGAGTTTCATTAGCTAATTGATCATTGGAATTGCAAATTTTCCTATAATAAGGCTTAGGAGGACCATAATAGTGGTTTGGTTTGGGTCCGAGTTTCTTAACACTAGGAAAAGTAAATTGCCCTATCATATTGATAGATTGATTTCTATTGATATTTTCAAGGAATTCATCATGAATTCCTTCCACATCATTCTCTTTTTCTTTATTCGCGAGAGCAAAGGGTGCTTTGGGTGGAAGGTCAGATTGGATAACTTGTCTCTCACCTAATTGCCATTTCGTAATGTCACTTAAAAATTTTCGTCTTATAAGCTTGTCTTTGAAAGGGTATTTGATCTTATTTTTAATGGCATAGGCATTAAACCAGTCAAAGAAAGGAATATTGGTTTGGACACGTTTAAGGAATTGATAGAATTTTTGTTGGATTTCCTTCCTTTTAGATCCTTGATAATGTTTGAAAAACCATTCTCTATGAGAAGACCATTCTTCAGATTTCATTTCTTTTCTAAGAGCTTCTTTATCAATAACAAACTCAGATGATATTACATTAATATCATAAGGTTCATGAAGGGAGGAATAGGTTGGAGATTGAATGGTTCTTTGGTCTTCCTCATTCTTTTGGTATGAAGTTCTAACAGGGGTTGTGGTTTCAAACCCTTGTAAGTGAATTGTTGATCCTTCATGGGAAGGTTCAGATTGATTCATATGGATGGATCTAGGAATAGATCTAGAGGTTGAAAAAGATCTCCTAGATAAGGCTGATTGAAAATCATTAGTGGAACTAACAGATCTAGAAAGAGAGAAAGAATTTCTCCTATCGAAGACTAAGTCTACTTGACCTGTTTGATGTTGGATTAAGTCTTGAAATTCTGGGGTTATCCTAGGTAAGGCTGGAGTTGCCTTTTCTAAGACCCATTTGTCTGGGAGTGTGATATCACTCCACTGAATAGTCTTGGGCACAATAATATTGGCCTTACTATTGTCGGTCAGAAACAAAGTTGTTTCTCCACGTTTGTTACAATTGGTTTTGAGAAAATTGGACCTAATAGAGTTCATGACCTTGTATTGGACTCTATAGATCAGGGTAACGGGTATTGATCCTTCCTTCATATCATACCCATGGAGTTTGACATTTAAATATAAAATATCAAGAATATTTTTATCATCCAGACTATGATTAAATCTGGAAAGCAATTGAAGAATATTGGACCGTGGCTTAGGCTAGATTCCACAGTACCTAAGAGAGAATCTTGAAAACGATTGTGTCTTTTGTCTCTTAACAGAAAAGAAGCGCAATATCTAGAGATTCTCTAGTGAGAGGTTTCATACCAACTTGAACACTACCGATATGTAAATAATTGTAATTTTTGGCTTTTTGTTCTTCGATACTTTTGTCGAAGCGGATGAATTTCTTCATCATCTTTTTCAATTTTGTATTTTTGTTCAACAGCTTTGATAATATAATCAGATTGATTATGCCAAAGGCTTTGAAATTATTTTTGGTTTTGTAAAGATCATCATCTTTAATCTTGGGAATATCCCAATCATCCAAATCTTGATTGATATTTTCAAATCGAATTTCTTCTTTGAAGACTTTTTGGAAAAAGCTGTGAGATCGATTCTTGGTAAGAGAAGAGGATGAGGATTGAGAGGACTTGTTGGGAGAAAAGCGGTAGAACTTGAACGAAACATGTTTTCAGAAAATAAACAATAATTTACTCAGAAATAAACAAGTCTTCCTCACCCGTAAGTATCATCACCATCACTTGGTTTGTTAGAAATATAAATATTAACCTTGAATTAATAATTATTCTCTAAATTACTCATATAGGTTTAATCATACATATTTGTACCAGATCAGACAAAAGCTACCTCAATAATCTTCTTCTTCAAAATAAGGACTTATTAAATTCTTTTAGATCTAATTCAAAGACATCTCAAACATATTGTTCAAAAACCAAGGACAATTACCATTATTTAGATCTGTCAAAAGCCACTCAAAAAATACTTATTTTTCACCAAGGTCTAGTAAAACCCTTTCAGATCTACAAAGCACTTGCCACGATTAGGCCTATCTGCCCTATCCGTCGGGACTTACCGCCTTGCGTCGTACAGTCTTACATAGATCTGAAAGATTCCTTTTTTGTCAGCTTGGTAAAAGATAATATTATCATGAGCACTACCTACAGATCATAAATAATTTTAATTCCTTTTAATAATAATTTAATAAACAACTTTTTAGTTTAGAACAATAAATGAGTACTTAACCATAGATCTAGAAGAGATAATTTTCCTTTTATAAAACAATAAACACAAATATTCATTTCAGAAGAATATTATGAGTACTACCAGCAGATCTGTACTTTAGTATGATTATACGTAACCAGTAACTCAGATAAATAATACATGATTCAAGATCAATATCACATTCCTACTTCCCCATCAGGCTTTGATACCAAGAGGGGGTCGGAAGCAGATTAAAAAGAGCTGAAACGAACTAAAATACATACATATATATATATATATATATATATATATATATATATATATATATATATATATATATATATACACGAGCGCGCACACACACACACATATATTCATGTTATTATACAATTTCATTCTATCAATTAATTAAATTATTTTCAATGAATGTATAGCGTAGTATTAGTAACCCATAAAATACATATTGTTATTCTTTTATTTTTTTATCAAATTAGTAAAGTATGATAATGGTAAAATTCAATTTGTTTGTATTTACAATCAGATTGTTTGTGTCGTATGCAACTAAATTAATATTAATTTATTTACGTATCGTACGTTAGGTTCCTTATAAAAGTACTAAGATTTAATAATTGTTTCTATATAATTTAGTATATTTCTTTGATGAAATCAATATTGGAACTAAATCCCATTTAAAAAAATGTTTCCGTGCATGGCACAGGTTATATATATGCACACACACACATATATACATATATATATATATATGTATATATATATAGAAAATAAAATCGAAAGTATCGGTTCTATTTTTATTTATGATTAGAGATGGTTTTTCAACTATGAGTTTTAACAAAAAAAAATATAAAACACACAATTTAATTATTTATCTAAATTATTGTAAGATAAATTCAAAATAAATTACATGAAAAAGAGATAATCAATTATCTATGTTGGTCAACAAATTAATCCTAGGATAAACTTTAGTTTTTCTCGTGTATAATATCGGAGCTTTAAGACGGAAAAAATAAAAATACATATTGTTTTAGTATTTATTATTATTAAATATAAACAATGATGTGAATGCTACAATGCTGAAAGTTTTCAAATTTTAATAATATATAAGAGATAAAATACACAAATTATGAAAAAAGATAAAAATTAAATTTAACCTTATATAGTTATGATTTTTAAATTAAATATTATGATGTGCATAGTAAAATTAATCATTCACGAAAAGTTATAAAATTAAAAGTAGCCAAATTTGTATGATAAAATAATGATGAATAGTATTTGTCAAAAAAATGATGAATAATTTCTGCTAACTGATATAATTAATAAATAAAAATAGATAAACCATTTAAGAGAATATATTAATAATTTGTACTGTGAAATTATTGTTTGACATGGTGTAATAATGATTGCTATAATTAAAACAATAACTAAAAAATAAAAAAATTGAAATTGATTTAGGCAAAAAAATTATTGATTATTATGTTATGACGTAACCTAGATAATATTTTAATTGAATGACAAATGTCCAGATATGAGAATTAATTGATTAATATGTTTTAATTTATTATATTTTAAATTTGAACTTGAATTAATTCGAATTTGATTGAATGGTAAAAATCTAGATACGAGTATTAATTGATTGATATGCCTTAATTATTGAAATATCATGAATTAAAAAATAAAAAATAAAATATTTTACATTTTGGAGAGAAAAGAATGAATGTGGAGCTGTCACGTGTCATGAATATACGTGGTAAAACTCCAATTTATATATGATAGTTGATATTAATATGTGTTCTTTCACAAAAAAAAAAAATTATATTGTAGCGACCGAAAAATCCGGAGGGATTTATTCGAGTTTAATGAAGCCGCCACCAATAATTTATTTTCGAAGGAAAAATATTGGAAAAAACCTTTTTTGAAGAAAAATTGTCCTTAAGACCGGATTTGGGTTCGGGAGTCGATTATGCGTAGGGAAGATATTAGCACCCCACGACATCCTTTCGAAAAAGGTTACCTCTAACTAATTGTGCCAAAATTTATTAACTTCTAAAAAATATTTATTTCCCTTTTATTTAAAAAAAAATTAACGAAGATAAAAAAAGGATTTAATAAAAGTCGCTTATTTTTGCGCTTGACAGGAGTGGGCACTTGCTCCTACGTATCTCCGGGTGCAGTGGAGAAATCAAAGGCTACGTAGTTCTTGGGTAGAAAATGGTTGTGTGTTGGTTGATTTTAATTGTATATTTTTTGATGGAAAAAAGGTAGGTTTTGTAGGGACCAAACAAGAAGCAATCAAGAGTGGTCCTCACTAACAACCTATTTTGTTTAGAAAATTAACGGTGTTCGTAATGATCAAACGGGAAGCAATCTCGAGTGATCATTACTAGTGAAAATAACTTGACTTTATATTTATAAAGAAGATAGATTTTCATGGGGACCAAACAAGAAGCAATCAAGAGTGGTCCTCACTAATAACCCATTTTTCTTTAGAAAATTAAGATGTTCGCAATGATTAAACGGGAAGCAATCTCGAGTATCATTACTAATAAATTAATTTTCATGATTTTATTATGTGTTTTTCAATAAACATGGCCACAAATTTTGTATGATAAATTGAAATTTAGTTGGGTAAAAATTGTCCCCATAGAGTGAAATGGGGTCATATTTATTGTCTTAATTTAACTAATACTAATTAATGATTAAGAAAAAAATAAATAAGAAATATATAATAATAAAAACAGATGAATTAAAAAAAGCTAGAAACGACATCTAACATTATAAATAAAAGACAAACATAAAACGACATCTAACATTATAAATAAAAGACAAACATAAACATACTTAAAAAAAATACGAAGAAAGAAAAAGAGAGAAGGAATTGATGCACTTACCTCAAGAGAAAAATTTTTGTTGGGCACAATGCGTCAAACCCCACGTACTCCTCCAATCTTGAAGGTTGAAGGGGATAATAACTCTCCCATTAAATTTTTTTGACTAAAGCAAAGGCCCTATGCTTTGCACTAGGCCCATTGATCCATTTTTCTTGGCTGATCTTAGTGCTTGGTGATGCACTCCTTATATAGGAGAATGAGAGGTTGAAAGAGTGTGGATTTTTCAATGTGGGACTTCAATAGTAAAGTTGGGAGTTGGCTTCTTAAATTTGATATTTTAAATGTTCAACAAAACTAAATAGCCAACTTTGAGCACTAATACAACACTTAAAACAACTTTATTGTGCTTCATGACCTTCATAAGAATTATAGACATTGTTTCCAGCTTTCAAATGGCACAAGTTTCATCTCAAAAGGATATCTACAACTCAAGATATTGTCAGCACAAGTGGCTGTCCCGAACAATACATGTAACATCACGTCTCAAACTTCATGCTCGATTTGGTCTATGATAGAGGTCGATCTGGGTTTGTAGTCCAAAATAATAGTTGTAGATCTTTTTCTTATATTTCCAACAGTATAAAGAACACCTCATTTGGACAAGTATAGCTCAAGATACGACATTTTCTTTGAACGTTATTCAACATAATGTGTTGTCCGTTTTTGTGCAGTTTTATAACTTTCATGCTATTTTAGGGCAGTAAATCGTTAGAATCAAGTCCCGAATCCTTCATAACATTTGTAGCCAAGGATATTAGCTTTCAAATGGCGTTGGTTTCATTAAAAAAAGACTTCTACAACTCAAGATATGACCTAATCTTTACATACTGTTCAAAACCATTTTTCAGCATACTTGTTCTTACTTCTAAGTCAATTTGGACTTAGTAAACTTCAGATTTGACTCTTGGGTTCCTCATCAAAGTTGTAGAGTTTTGTTTTAGCTTTCTAACAAGGTAAAATTCACTTTGATACCATTTCCACAACATTAATTACACCCAGAATACATAAGCTATATCAAAGTACAAATTTTTCCAACCTCTTTTCTCTTCAAGATTTCTTTCTCCTTCTTTCTTCTCTACTACTATTTTTGTTCTTTTTGAATGTTATTTTTTACCGGACAAAATTAGGGTATGACAGCTGCCCCTCTTTAGTTATATTTTACTAGAAAATATGAATAACAATGGTTTTCAAATTTTCATTGTAAAAGATAAGTAAAGATAAAGACACTAATTTTGTCCTGAATCAGGATAGGCGAAGGATGAGGTAAGGAATAATATCGGGGGATTAACGCTTGGTGCGTTTAATCGGAAAGTGATAATGAAGGGTCACTGCCAGGTCGGGTACTGACGCGGTGGTCGGAAAGCAAAAATGAGGGATTAACGCTTGGCGCGTTTATCAGAAAACTATAAAGAAGGATCTCCGTCAGGTCGGGTACTGATGCGGTGATCGGAAAGCAATAATGAGGATTCGACGCCAAGTAGGGTATTGACGCGTCGATGGGAAGCAATAAAGAAGGATCACCGCCAGGTCGGGTACTGACGCGGTGGTCGGAAAGCAAAAATGAGGGATTAACGCTTGGCGCGTTTATCAGAAAACTATAAAGAAGGATCTCCGTCAGGTCGGGTACTGATGCGGTGATCGGAAAGCAATAATGAGGGTTCGACGCCAAGTAGGGTATTGACGCGTCGATGGGAAGCAATAAAGAAGGATCACCGCCAGGTCGGGTACTGACACGGTGATCGAAAGGTTCGACGCCAAGTAGGGTATTGACGCGTCGATGGAAAGCAATAAAGAAGGATCAACATCAGGTCCGGAACTGATATGTTGGTCAAAAAGCAATAATGAGGGACTACCGCCAGGTCGGGTACTGACGCGGTAATCTTAAAGCAATAAAAAGGGGTGATGCTCGGCGCATTTATCAGAAAACTATAAAGAAGGATCTCCGCCAGGTCGGGTACTGACGCGGTGATCGGAAAGCAATAAAGAGTGAGCGATACTTGGCGTGTCGCTTAGAAAGCATGAATAAATGATATGTGGTGCATGTATGCAATGTGATTATTATTTTTACTGATTCCTCGTCCCGTATGATCTCTAGTGCTTAAAGATATCGGACGGACTGAGATTCATCGGATTTAGTCATGCTATGCTTCGATTGGGAGAGAGCGCGAGTTATCAATGCAGCACTAGTTACTTTTTTAAAGGTAATCCCTTTGCCCTTTTTGAAACTTATTTGTTGAGATTTGGTGTTTCCTCGTGATTCTTAAGATGTATATAATAACCGTAATGCTTTCCCATATCATCACATGCTTCACAATTCAGTGCCTATTATCATAAAACAACATTTTGAAATACAAGAACGGAGGTGTTTAGTATTCAAAAGAAGAGTTATGTGTACAAGGACTGAAGTTACACAGACTTGAAAATACATCAAGAAAAATGCAGGAAGAAGAAAAAACAAAGAAAGACAATAACTAAGCAGATATTTTATAGCTTGTGTCTTTGTAGGAACAAATGTCAGCTTCCCATATCCATAACTTTGATTACCCATTACTCTACTTCTGAAAATATATAAAACTGCCCCAGTTGGGTAAGAGCCCCTTAATGCATCAGCCTTCTTCAATGACCGATTTCAGACCCTAACTTCTGCTTGGATTGCTCTTTCAAGTTTTCAATCCAACGGGTCGCTCTGATTTTTGCCTAGGTCGCCCTTTCAGGTTTTCAACCTAGCGAGCTCACCTTTGCTTGGTTTTTATACTTTTTTTTAGGCATAATATTTTTTGACTGCATCAGAGTTCACTAGGAGTGGGAGATCTTCACCGTCCATCCTTGTGAGGATTAAGGCTCCTCCAGAAAAAGCTTTTTTCACAACATACGGGCCTTCATAATTCGGAGTCCATTTTCCACGAGAATCCTTTTGGATGGGCAAAATCTTCTTGAGTACTAGGTCCCCTTCTTGAAATTCCCGAGGGTGAACTTTCTTTTCGTAAGCCCTCTTTATCTTGTATTGATACAGCTGTCCACGACATAAGGCCACTACTCTCTTTTCTTCAATGAGGTTCTATTGATCCAACCGAGCCTGAATCCATTCTGCCTCTTCCAGTTTTATCTCCATCAATACCCTTAACGAGGGGATCTCGACTTCAATGGGAAGTACTGCTTCCATTCGATACACCAGCGAGAAAGATGTTGCCCCCGTTGAGGTATAAACCAAAGTTCGATAACCATGCAAGGACAAAGGGAGCATTTCATGTCAGTCTCCAAATGTTACAACCATCTTCTGGACAATCTTCTTGATGTTCTTGATGTTCTTGTTTGCAACCTCAACTGCCCCATTCATCTTTGGGCGGTATGGTGAGGAATTATGATGTTGGATCTTGAAGTCGTCACACAACTCCTTCATCATCTTGTTATTTAACTTAGTTCCATTATCAATGATGATCTTATTTGGCAGACCATGGTGGCAGATCATATCCCTTTTGATGAGTTTGACAACCACATTTTTGGCAAAAAAAAAACTGCAATGAGGAGTTTATATGGATTTTCTCTTCCAAAAATCAAGTTTTGAGAAAATATGAGCAATTTGATTTTGATCAGAATAGACTTTATTAGGGTTGTAACGTGGCCATGAGTTGAAGGGTCACAAAAGAAAGGATATTTCAGGCTCAAAAGGTGTTTGAGGGCTTCTTTTTTTTTAACAAGAATTTTTTAGTGCAAAGATGCACTTTGATGGTTGCTAGCACAATTGCTTTTGTTTTGTTTTGACATTTTTATTTACTGATTTTTTTTATTCTTGCAAGCGTCTTTGATACGTTGTATTTGTCATTTGCTTGCTTGCTTGCTTTGCCTTTTTTTTTTGACAGATGAAATTGAATAGACTATTGTGCTGACCTCCAATGGATGAGTGATCCTTGTCTAGGGTATTTGAAATAAATTTTTAGGGCTAAAAAGGGGTAGCAAGGGATATACATTTTTTATTTTTTGGGATAGAGAAAAAAAAGGTCAAACTTCATCTCAAAACCTCATTGCTCAAATTTTCATAAAACTTAATTTTGGCAAATTGTGCATTTGCTTTACCTTTTTCTTTCTATTTTTATTAACTACTTTTGTCACTTTCAGTAGTCAGTTTGATTATTTCAGATTCTTCCTCGTGGGGTTGTATCACTTTTACCTCTTGTTCCATCAATCTCATCGGTTCAGAAGGGGTTTCCCAATTGTCCTCATGGGGTAGTCAAAGTTATAGTATGAGTCACTGACATCGTCATTTTCAAAGACAATATTTTTGAATCTGCATTAGTTAAAATCGACGAAAAGAAAAAACGAAAAAGAAGAAAGGGAATGGAAAAGATGAAAAAAAGAAAAGGGAAATGATTAGAAAATTCAAAAGCATTTTATTGATAAAGATACTGAAATGAAACATGTGCGCCCTTTTGACAATAAATCATCCTAAAGCCTTAGGCAGAGCAATAGGATTTGCATTACAAAATTATTATGAATCAAACATCACGGGAAACTCAACAATTTCCAAATTTCCATGTTTTTCACTCGACGGGCAAGGGTGGACAAGGTTGACGATGTTGTCTTCAGCACTGCGATCATCTTTGACAGTTGTTATCTGCTTTGGGTTCAACATTCTTGCACTCCAAAGGCTTTGCCTGATGTCACAGATGGGGATACTCTCATCTTTTGGCTCCCTGCCTTCCAATCTAGTTATCAGGGGTTGGTCCCCAAACTCCTCAGTAATGGCATTGACTGCTGGACCTCCATGACCTGGAAGGGATTATTACCCACATTAGGCCCATCCTCCTTAAAACTCAACCATTTGGCATTGATCGGATCTTGAACCACGTGCTTCAAAGCCTTGCAATTTTCGGGTTGTGTGACCCATCGCCTCGCATGAAATTCACACTTGGCATTTGGGTCATATCCTCTTGGGAAGGGAGGTTGAAGTGGTTTCATTGAGCGTGGAGAGACCAAAGAATTGCTGATGAGGTGCTGGAACAGATCCGTATAGGTCATGGGAATAGGATCAAATTGGACTGCTTTCTTTTCTTGGTCATTTGGTTGTTTCTGGTTTTGGTTTGGTTGGGTGGGAGCAACTGGTTGTGCTTGTGTTTGGATGGGGGAAGGTGGTCGAAAGGGCATCATTGGTTGGTTTGGCCGGGGGCTAGGATTATGAGAGGCGGCGGCGATGTATGGAGGTGGGTAGTAGGGGTATGGAAAAGGATGTGGGAAATTGGTAAAGAATTGGGGTGGTTTTCCTTGTGCTTGTCCTCCCGGGCTCGTCATCACAGCATTGGTTTCCCCTTCTTTCTTCTTTACGAAGTTTGTTGGGGGTCTCTTGATATTACTGGTTTCAGCAAAACTTTGGGCAATCTTTCCATTCCTCATTCCTCCTTCAACTCTTTCCCCTACGATGACCATATCTGAAAAGTTTGATGATACACTTCCGATCATTTTGTCATAGAAGGGTGATTGAAGAGTATCCATGAACATGGCCACCATTTCTTTTTCAATCAGAGGCGGTTCCACTTGGGCTGCCAGCCCTCTCCATCGTTGGGCATATTCCTTGAAGGTCTCATTGCCTCTTTTTGCCATATTTTGCAACTGTATTCTGTCAGGAGCCATATCAATGCTATACTTATACTGCTTCAAGAAGACATCCGCCAAATCTTTCCAACAGCGAATGTGAGATCGCTCAAGGTGTGTATGCCAACTCGACGCTGCCCTAGTTAAACTATCCTGGAAGAAGTGAATCAGAAGTTTGTCATCATGTGCATAGGACGCCATCTTCCTACAGTACATGGTCAAGTGGCTTTTCGGGCAAGTTGTCCCTTTATACTTGTCAAAGTCTGGCACCTTGAACTTCGGCGGTACAACCACATCCGGTACGAGACAAAGATCTGAAGCGATACTTGAACCGAGATAACTTACTCCTTCTACAGCTCTTAGCCTATCTTCGAGGATTTGCAACCGTGTCGGACCACCGATTCCCAATCGGCCTTTCAGTTGGGTCCCCTATAGCTGGAGACCAGGAAATGCGGTTAGTCTGGGGATTCAATGGATTTCCTTGAATATAATAGGGGAAACCAAATGGTCGGGGATTCACCAAGGGGGCCACTACGGGCGTACTGACTCCTTGAGTATTCCTGAGATGGGATGGTGCATAACCAGGTGGAAAGGTGTATGTCATGAAGCCAGGAGTTGAGCTTTAAACTGGTATGGTTTCAATACCGGAGCCGGATCCTTGAGCTACATCTTGCACAACAAGTGCTTGGGAATCAGTTTCTGCAGAGTTATTGTTAGCACCTGGCGGTGTGTAACCGGGCGGGAGACCAAATAGTGGAAACTGTTGTGCATGTGGGCCTTGAGGGTTATGGTTTGTAGTATCATCATTGGCTATAGGTGGCGTGTAACCAGGTGGGAGTCCGTAAAGTGGGAACCGTGGTACTTGATTCTGAGGGTTGCTAACTGGTGAGTGTGTAGGACCCTGCGGGTAAATTGCAAAAGGTACCATCATCCCTTGAGTATTGAGACCATATTGCAACTGCATAGGACCAAAGCCGTGGGTGGGAAGGTGTAGCTTGACTTTCATCATTCATCTTTGGAGAAGCCCCATCTGCGACCTTGTCTTTGTTTAGGGATTGCGAAGCTCCAAAACTTTGCTCATCTGTTCCTTGGTGGTTGGCGTCCTCTTTCATCTCTTGGTCATCCATGATCTTTGATTGAGGCGAGTTCGATAAGTGTCGAGGAACCGGTTGTTTGATTATTTTCTGATGATTTAAAAAAATGATATGAGTATGTAAGAAAAGAAAAATGAATGAATGTGGATGCATGAATCTATTTATTTGTGCCAAGGAACCGTAGGCCTCATTGTTTTGACATGTACGAGCTTTTTTGAAACTGTTTCACAATTTGATCCCATATTATTTCACAAAATACTTGCAGCCAAACTTTGAGTTCTTATGCTTCCCTAGCACCTAAAATGAAATGAGAATGAATGACATTTTTTTTTAAAAAAAAAAAAAAAATTCAACATGTTATTTTTTTTGGAGGTATGAATGCATGAAGATATAATGTTGAGTGATGATGATGACTATTCATGTAGCATGCACAAAAATATGTGATTTAGTAGACCCTTTTTTTATGCAAGGACGTGATATAACAGGTTTTTGGTGGAAGAACAAAAATGATACGATGCCCCTTGTGTCTTAAATGGGTTAAACCTAAAATTAGAGATTTTCTAGCCTAAGGGGTCTATAGTCTTGTATCTTTTATCCTAAAATCCTAGTAGGTCTGCACTAAACATTATGTTGCCTAATATCCCACCCAATCTCTCTTAATGTTACTTCCAGGTGCTTATGTCTTTACTACCCGTATCCCGCCTAATCTCTCATATATGCGCATTAATGTTGACTCTACCTACCATCTGCTTTCAATTATTAAGGGACCACATACCCTGATGCGGATCCACTCCCACCCCATATACCCACCATGTTTCCCATTTAATGTTTACCTACTTCCAGGTTGTTTCATTTATGACTGAAACACATACCAACATCTCTCCCTCCTTCCCCGTCGCTAATTCTTCTTCTCAAATTCAAAAAGTTTTGAATACTCTTTGATTGAGTCAGATGCTTCTTCTTCCTTCTCGACGGACCTTCTCAAAATCCCGCCCAACTTCTCCTTCCAGATCCCACTTACGGCGCGAATCTGAGGAGCGATCCTCGCCTCGCTGACGTTGTCCGTTCAAATATTGGTTCAATAAGAGAAATATGAGTGTGTTCTTGTGATTTGAAGAGCCTCGGAAGCCCACCTAGATCTGCGCCACGTCTTTGCCGCCCCGCCGCTACCTCCTCGTTTCTACCGTCACAAGACAGAGGCCGCCGCACCGGTAGCCTCTGTTTGCTGCTTTGCCCTGTTCCGCCAACCGATCGAGTTTTCTAGCACCCCCAAGGTTTCTGTGATCTAATGTTACTTTCGATTTGTCATAGAATAAGAAAGGTTTGTTGTTGTTAGTTTTTTTTTTTTTTTTGCTTCTCCCCTGGTCCATCTTTTTCTCATTTTCTTCATTAATCTTACATTGTTCTCTGCTTTCTTCTTCAGTTTAGACACCGACATGCTCTCATCTAACGGTTCCAATGCGATACTAATCTTTGTTTTCGTTCTTGCAGGAAAGTATCAAGCATTCCACAGTGCATGCACAGGATGGCTCCATTTGGTATGAGTTCAAATCCATTTTTATTTTTCTGAGTTTATTTTTGGTTTTAAGGTTTGGTTTTAAGGTTTGTTTATTTTTCTGAGTGTCCATTTTTATAAAGCTTTGTCATTTTAAACCACCTTCATCATCCTGTACACTTCTCTTTACTCATTTCTTCTTTTCCTTTCACAAATATATTTTGATTCTGCACATGTACTTCTAGCTGTTTTATAGCTTTTCCTTTACTGAGTTTCATTGTTAATTTGTTGGGTTTGATTTACTGATTTTGCATATTTGGGCATATTCTTTGAAGTGATTCTTCATTCCTTGATTCTGCATGTGTAGTTCTAGCTGTTTTTTTGCTTTTCCTTTATTGAGTTTCTTTGTTAATTTGTTGGGTTTGATTTTCTGATTTTGCATATTTGGTCATATGATTTTCTTGATTCTTCATTCCTTGATTCTGCATATGTTTTTTTATAGCTTAATAGCTTACTTAGTTTTGTATACCTTCTGCTTTGTTATTTTACTTTACGCTTTGCCTGTTTGATATGTTGGTTCATTTATTTATAAATGCTTCATTTTGTCTTTGGATATTTTGATTGATATGGTGATTCATATGTGTTAGAGATCACATGGCAGGCAAGTAAGGATTATGTTGCTAAGACATTGAAAAGACTAGAAGAGAAGCTTCATGGACATGTAAGGACAATGTCACATTGATTTATTACTTTACTCATTATAATGAAAATGGCTGGGATGCTTCATTTTATCAATTATAACTAAGAGAAAGCATATTAGCTACTCTATATGATTGTTTTTCTTTGCCTATCCACTCAATTGAAAGTATTTTCTAATAAAACAAAAATATGAATAGAAAAAATTGTATTATCTTCATTCTGCTTCTCTTCTCTCTTTCATTGGTTCTTATTTTTCATTTCAGTCGGTTTCTACTGGTTGTTGCTTTTGATTGATCATGTTTCTTCTATTTTGATAAGGAGCGAACCAGGGAGTGTAGAGGAAGAGACTGTGAGAGATCCTGTGTTGTGTGAGGAAAAAAAATTGTTCCACACAAACTCTCTCTCTCTCTCTCTCTCTAACTCAGTGGTTTCACTTTGTCTCCAATTATTTTGGTAAAAATCAATCTTTTTTTTATGGCAGATTTTTAAGGCAAACTCCGGATATTATCTGATTTTTGGTTGAAGAACACTTTGATTTCCCCTGGAGGTAATGAATATCTGCACAAGTGAATGCAGGTTCTATAATATTCATAGTGTATCCTTTATCTGCACAAGTCTTATGTGTAGAAATTGAAGTCTATGACCTCTGGCTTACTTGGCATCCGATTTAATAAATTATCCCCTACTTTTATTGTAGTGGATAATATGTTACAAGCATTATTTGTCTGTACTGTTACTCTTTCAGTTGGGTGCCTAAATGATATATTGATTGTGTTCTTTTACGAATAATGTGTGACTCCTAATAAAATAGCAATGAATAATTCATAAACTTATGTGTATTTTTCTCAATAGCAGAAAGATGGGAGAGGAAGGTGTTGAACAAGTATTACCCACCCCATGTCCATCCTTCCAAGCTTCCCAGAATAATCAAGGTCCAAGAACCAACAAATCCAGGTCTGCATAATGCTTCCCATGAGCATTTGATGGAATACTTGCGGCATTTGTATATCTACAAAGGCACCAAGTTTAATTCTAATAATATTTATTTATTTTTTGTTAACATGTTAAATTTCAGTTTTTTTTATTTTATAATATCTCTGTTTCAAGGTGATCTGATGGGAATATTAGGAAAGCATGCTAACGTATGACCGAATTTTTGATTTGGTTGTGTTGCTTTTTCAACTATTAGTAGAATTAATAGAACTTGGGTTGCAAACTCCAATGCATGCTATTTAAAGGCTAACCCTGAACTAAAGCATTGTAAGACAACCATCATAAAAATGATTTTCCATTTGTCAACAAAATTTTAGGCTATGGCATAAATCAAGTGTTTAATTCTATAGAATTATTTAGCTCTTATTTTTAATCTCTGGACAATTTCCGTAAAACCACGTTGTTTAATGTACTATGCAGTAAGTGGGATTTTATCCTTCATCCTTTTATTTACGTATTAAATGATCTACAAGACATAAGCTAAGATAGCAATATGGAATTAACAAATGCCATTAGACAAAACACAGGATGTAATCAAGAGTGAGACAATTAAGTAGTAAATTGGATCAAAGCAAATCTAATTCCTAAATTTTGGCATTAATAACATATACATGTTACACACAAGGTCATGCCAAGGTCAGACGCATTTATGAAACATATTGAACAACTTAAGTAATGAACCAACCCATCAATTTATTGAGTATGTCAATGCATTAATAGTATTCTTGCTTTTGTTCAACTTGCTTTTGTTCAACTTGCAACTATCCTGAAATCTAATAAGTTGAATATAGTTGATGAGATTGGCTAAGTTTGGACTTTCAAGCTTTTGTGGGATAACATTGATGCATCTAAGTGCCTTTTAACATTTTGCAAGGCCAAAGGGTTGAAAAGAGGAACTTCCATATGTTTTGGTGTTAAGGAAGGATCTTTGCCAGTCACATTTTCTTCAAGTTTGTTTGAAATCATGTATTGTTATGTTAGTGTTTACAGACTATGTTTTGAACAATTGGAGCACATGTAGCTTGAGCAGGAAGAACATTTGGCTCCAAAAGATCAATGTAATATGTTAGTTTATGGAATTGTCTTGATGTTTTGGCCATTTTCTTAACATACAGGTTGGAGTTTTATACAACATCACTACTTGACCAAGTTTAAAATAATGGACAAGTGTATATTACAGGTATCAATATGTACATATAAAAATGACATACCAACATCAGCCAGCGTAATTTCACTAACTCCATATACATATTTGAACGTAATTTCAACAAGTAGTGACAAGTACAAATGCATATATTTCATCCAGGTTGCATAGCCTGATTTTCTATACCCAATTGTGTCAAACCCTTGCCAAGTACAAACTACCCAAAGTGATCAAATATGTCCACAGTTTAAAGCTTATAGTTCACTAAAAATAAGTAATCATAATCACAATATGATTATATTACCCGTGTCCGATTAAGAAAGTCTCGCCACATATCTATATTTATAAGCTAATATATTTTTTAGAAGAATCTCATATCATGTATGTTCATGACCCTTTTTTTGAGTTCAGAATCGTGCATGTCCATTACCATGTCATTTTCTTATTGAACTTAAAGAAACCCATGTACACTTCAGTAATGTACACAATTTTTCCAAGCCACTTCCAATATTTTCATGCACTATCCATGCACATATTAATTATGCTATTTAGTGATCTCGATTGACCCGTTTCACTTTCAAACCATGTATGAATATTTTGTCAATATGTAAAGTATTCTTTTATCCTTAAATGCTGGTAGGTCCATCACTTTCAAAACATGTATGAATATTTCGTCAATATGTAAAGAATTCTTTTATCCTTAAATGCTGGTAGGTCTGTACATAAAAAATTGGCGCTCAAACTCCTTCCTTATTTGCATTAATTATACTGCTTCCCAATGAATGCCTCTACCTACCAACCTGTGCACATAGCCAACGTGTTTACTGCTTCCTGTCATCAACCTCTTCCTTCCCTCTCTGCAATTTGATGAAATTTAAAAAAAATTCGAAATCCCAATATCATCTTCTCTCTCACACATCTTCGTTCTTCCTTTTTTTTTTCCCCTTCAGGACTCACATGTTTTCATTGTTTTTGTTCTTGCAAAGTTTGTGACTTTGTGTTGTAAAGATAAGTGGTGATGGGTTTAGGGCTTCGAATTGGGATGAATAATGGGTGAATGTTGATGGCATCTCTCTCTGAAAGAAAACATTGAAGAAGATCCCAAGGCTGAACCAATGATTATAGCAAGTCTTTTTTAACTTAGGATTCTTTGTTATTTGATTATTTAGGTACTTTGAATTATTGAGTGTTGATGTGCTATCGTAAACAGGAGCCTCAATCTGTACAATGTCTGATTAACGCACAATTTGCTAAATAACATTATGCCCTCGACTTTTTTCCGCGTTTATTTGAATATCTTTCAAAAACAAAAGCAATGATAGAGTGAAAAAGTGTTGTAGAGAGTTGAAAAACAAAATTTATCAATAGTTACGTACATGATTTTTTGGCGAAGCAAACCAAGCTCCATTTTTGTCAATGACTTGGATTACGAACTGCTAAATTTGTAAACTGTTAAGTTAGCCATATTAAGTTGTTATATTATTTGATAAGTTAACTATTTTTGAAATTGTGAAGTTGTAAATGTGTTTGTAATATAAGTACATGAAATGATTATCCTACTGTGGCCAGATATGGTTTTTGGATTTGGTAGTATTGGTTCAATTGTCAGATTTCTAAGAAACACTACAATTTCTAATGACTATTAAGCAGAGAAATTGAGTATGTGGGTGCCCCGTGCATCGCACGGGTAGTAGTCTAGTTGAGTGATAGATCTCATGGTGGCTCTACTCACATTCTCACCAAAGGCCTCTAGAGCTAAAGTCTCCTCCTGAATATTAACCACAACGATAGATAACTATCCGGTGCGGAATACTCAGAGGAAGCACACTCTAGATGAAGTTCTCGCAATAGCCAGAAGGAAAGCAAATTCCAATTGACCATCACCGAACCTCCACTCAACTTAAGCTTTGCTCTGACCCGGGTATAAGGCCTTACTCACATGTGTGTGCGAACGTGTAGGTGCGGTGTGTGAGAGGGGCAACACCCTAACACTACCCAAGCTGCAAAACCAACAAAACATACAAATATAGTCGTCTATCCTAATGTTTGACATGTACATAATATTCACAACAAATTAAAATTAAACAAATAAATAATAAATAATTATTTACAAAAGAAAAAATAAAAAGAAGGGGAATTTAAAAAAAAACTGAAGTTAATTATTTGGCACAATTAATCATGTTAGGCTTGACTCTCTAAATGTCCCCAGTGGAGTCGCCAGCTGTAGCGACCGAAAAATCCGGAGGGATTTATTCGAGTTTAATGGAGCCGCCACCAATAATTTATTTTCGAAGGAAAAATATTGGAAAAAACCTTTTTTGAAGAAAAATGGTCCTTAAGACCGGATTTGGGTTCGGGAGTCGATTATGCGTAGGGAAGGTATTAGCACCCCATGACATCCTTTCGAAAAAGGTTACCTCTAACTAATTGTGCCAAAATTTATTAACTTCTAAAAAATATTTATTTCCCTTTTATTTAAAAAAAAATTTAACGAAGATAAAAAAAAGGACTTAATAAAAGTCGCTTATTTTTGCGCTTGACAGGAGTGGGCTCTTGCTCCTACGTATCTCCGGGTGCAGTGGAGAAATCAAAGGCTACGTAGTTCTTGGGTAGAAAATGGTTGTGTTTTGGTTGATTTTAATTGTATATTTTTTGATGGAAAAAAGGTAGGTTTTGTAGGGACCAAACAAGAAGCAATCAAGAGTGGTCCTCACTAACAACCTATTTTGTTTAGAAAATTAACGGTGTTCGTAATGATCAAACGGGAAGCAATCTCGAGTGATCATTACTAGTGAAAATAACTTGACTTTATATTTATAAAGAAGATAGATTTTCATGGGGACCAAACAAGAAGCAATCAAGAGTGGTCCTCACTAATAAACCATTTTTCTTTAGAAAATTAAGATGTTCGCAATGATTAAACGGGAAGCAATCTCGAGTATCATTACTAATAAATTAATTTTCATGATTTTATTATGTGTTTTTCAATAAACATGGTCACAAAATTTGTATGATAAATTGAAATTTAGTTGGGTAAAAATTGTCCCCATAGAGTGAAATGGGGTCAGATTTATTGTCCTAATTTAACTAATACTAATTAATGATTAAGAAAAAAATAAATAAGAAATATATAATAATAAAAACAGATGAATTAAAAAAAGCTAGAAACGACATCTAACATTATAAATAAAAGACAAACATAAAACGACATCTAACATTATAAATAAAAGACAAACATAAACATACTTAAAAAAAATACGAAGAAAGAAAAAGAGAGAAGGAATTGATGCACTTACCTCAAGAGAAAAAATTTTGTTGGGCACAATGCGTCAAACCCCACGTACTCCTCCAATCTTGAAGGTTGAAGGGGATAATAACTCTCCCATTAAAATTTTTTGACTAAAGCAAAGGCCCTATGCTTTGCACTAGGCCCATTGATCCATTTTTCTTGGCTGATCTTAGTGCTTGGTGATGCACTCCTTATATAGGAGAATGAGAGGTTGAAAGAGTGTGGATTTTTCAATGTGGGACTTCAATAGTAAAGTTGGGAGTTGGCTTCTTAAGTTTGATATTTTAAATGTTCAACAAAACTAAATAGCCAACTTTGAGCACTAATACAACACTTAAAACAACTTTATTGTGCTTCATGACCTTCATAAGAATTATAGACATTGTTTCCAGCTTTCAAATGGCACAAGTTTCATCTTAAAAGGATATCTACAACTCAAGATATTGTCAGCACAAGTGGCTGTCCCGAACAATACATGTAACATCACGTCTCAAACTTCATGCTCGATTTGGTCTATGATAGAGGTCGATCTGGGTTTGTAGTCCAAAATAATAGTTGTAGATATTTTTCTTATATTTCCAACAGTATAAATAACACCTCATTTGGACAAGTATAGCTCAAGATACGACATTTTCTTTGAACGTTATTCAACATAATGTGTTGTCCATTTTTGTGCAGTTTTATAACTTTCATGCTATTTTAGGGCAGTAAATCGTTAGAATCAAGTCCCGAATCCTTCATAACATTTGTAGCCAAGGATGTTAGCTTTCAAATGGCGTTGGTTTCATTAAAAAAAGACTTCTACAACTCAAGATATGACCTAATCTTTACATACTGTTCAAAACCATTTTTCAGCATACTTGTTTTTACTTCTAAGTCAATTTGGACTTAGTAAACTTCAGATTTGACTCTTGGGTTCCTCATCAAAGTTGTAGAGTTTTGTTTTAGCTTTCTAACAAGGTAAAATTCACTTTGATACCATTTCCACAACATTAATTACACCCAGAATACATAAGCTATATCAAAGTACAAATTTTTCCAACCTCTTTTCTCTTCAAGATTTCTTTCTCCTTCTTTCTTCTCTACTACTATTTTTGTTCTTTTTGAATGTTATTTTTTACCGGACAAAATTAGGGTATGACATATATGTTCTACAAATTTATTTATACATAATGATTTTGGTTAGGAGTTTAGACATATTTGACCTTTTGGAAAATTTAAGTGTGTTGAGTTACGTATAATTATTTATTAATTTATGTAAAATGTACCAATTTAAATCGTTTAGATCTCAACAAATCATTTATAATGGTGAAACCAATTTAGTAATTAATGATACAAATAGTATATGATTTTTGATGAAATCAATTTAGTAATTAATGAATATCTAAAAATATAAATATAAATAAGCTAAATAAGATAAAAAATACATTTTGGCGGGAATTGAATGACCAAGTTTTGACATGTGGCATGGTCCCACGTGATAAAACTTCATTTTACATAATATAGTTGATGGTTAAAATTAAATTTAATATAAAATAGTTTATACTTAAGTATTCTTAATTTAACAATAAGTTTGAACCAAATATGTTTCTGAAAATGCCTGCAAAAAATATGAATGAGTGTTTAATAAAATTCTCTAAAACAATTTATTAAATAAATACTAAGTTATTTATACAAAATCCTAAATTTTTTTTAGAACCACTCTAATGAGCCCTTTTGGGCCGACTGAGTTTACTGGAGTATCCCCACCTTAGGCCCTTTCGCCCCGTTGTGAAACTAATCTCTTGTTTGGGTGTTGAATAGTGTTTTACACCTTAGTTCTCAGTCTCTCCAAGGGGGATCACTTCACAAGAATTCGAATCCGAATTTTTCAAGTCTTCTTTCTTATGGAAATGAGTTGCTTTCATTCGACCAACACACCATTGGTCCTAATTTGTTTTTATTTTATTTTAGAGAAATCTCTATAAACATACATGTGGAACCACATCTATTAATTACTCATCGTGCGTCCACCTGAAGCTACAGGAGAGAGCTTCTGCAGTGACTTTCATTGGAACACGAGAGTTTTGATTTTGAACTTGTAGATATGAGTCAAATTCTTACCGATTTAATCACCCTTTGTCGGTAGTTTTTTATGCTATAACTATAATAATGGAATAAATGAGATTATAGTAAAATTTGTGAAAACATGGAAACAAAGATAAATTATATATAATAAAATTATATAATGATTAAATATAAAAAAGAATTCCCGTAAAGAAAAAAACAGATATCATCATAGGGCCCACATCTTTTTCCATTGAAACCAATATTATACATATCTATTTTTTTGACTGGATATCTATTTATTTTTTTGACAGCATCTCTTCTTTTTCTATTACATAAAATATATAAAATAAGATTCATTTGATGAAATAAATGTCAATGTTAACACTAAATTCATTCATTTTTTTTCTAAAAATTATCTGATCAACTCGATTATAAATATTCACTCTATAGATTAAAATCAGAAATCTATGTCTCTTTTTCACCTTCTTTTTCTTTTTTCTCTAAATAAGTTGACCACTACTCTCTTTTATCTGTTAGGTACCAGAGTATCGAAATGGTGTCACACAACTAAAATAAGAGACGAGAAAATAAGGAAATGAACACACAAAATTTACGTGGAAAACCCTCAACAAATAAGGAAAAAACCACGGGGCAAGACCAGAAGAATTTCACTATGTGGGAAAATATTACAAGAATACCTCTCACAAAATACCTCACAAATACTCTCACTATACTCTTGTTGAGTATAAGAAATAATAAAAGGTGAGAAGAGAAGAAGATTTGGGATGATTATAAAAGCATTACTAAGCCTCCTTATATAGGCTCCAAAGCCTTCACCAAAGCAAGAACCCACCGATGTGGGACTTGCTGTAACATTCTCCCACTTGAAGATTTTGATTGAGCCAATCATATCTTCACACCACTCTTTCTGCCTTGCCATTCCATGTCGCTTACGTTTCTGATAGGCCATAGGAGGATCGACACCAAATAAACTTGTCAGCATTGATCGGCTTCGTCATCACATCTGCTAGGTTATCTTTGGTGTGAATCTTTTGCATATCCACGGTTCCTTTCTCTACCACTTCACGAACAAAGTGATACTGGGTATCTATATGCTTTGTCCTGGAATGAAAAGCTGGATTCCTTGCAATGTGCAAGGCACTCTGACTGTCACAATACACAGTAATCATCTGTTGCTTGTGCCCGAGTTCCTCCATTAAACCTTTAATCCAGATAGCTTCCTTGCAAGCCTGGGTAGCTGCCATGTACTCAGCCTCTGTAGTAGACAAAGCTACAACAGTCTGTAACTTAGATAACCAGCTCACCGCTCCCCCTGCAACTGTGAATACATACCCAGTAGTGGATTTCCTTTTATCAAGATCACCTGCAAAATCTGAATCAACATAACCCCTGACAATGAATTCTGATCCTCCGTAACATAATGCAACATCTGAGGTTCCTTTGATGTATCTAAGGATCCTCTTAACAGTATTCCAATGCTCTCTACCAATATTTGCCATAAACCGACAAACCGCTCCCACTGCTTGTGAAATGTCTGGTCTTGTACATATCATGGCATACATAAGGCTTCCCACCGCTGATGCATACGGTACTCGAGACATTTCCATCCTCTCCGCTTCATTGCTAGGACTCATACCTGAGGATAATTTAAAATTGACAGGAAGCGGGGTAGAAATTGGCTTACAGTCTTGCATGTTAAAGCGCCACAAGACCTTCCTTAGATAATTCTTTTGAGAAAGCCAAATCTTCCTATCATTTCTGTCTCGGTGAATTTGCATCCCTAAAATCTTGTTTGCGGGTCCTAAGTCCTTCATATCAAACTCCCTAGCCAATTGTGCCTTCAATTTCTGGATTCGATCTTTGTTGGGGCCTACCACTAACATGTCATCCACATACAACAGCAAAATGATGAAATCATTGTCATCAAACCTCTTGTAGTACGTACAATGGTCTGAACTCAGTCTGTTGTAACCAAGGCTAATTATGAAGGAATCAAATCTCTTGTACCAACATCTGGCGCTGCTTTAGGCCGTCTGAGAGATTTGGTCAACCTACAAACCAAGTTTTCTTTTCCTTGTTCTTTAAAGCCTTCTGGTTGGAGCATATAAATTTCTTCTTCAAGCTCTCCATGAAGAAAAGCAGTCTTTACATCCAACTGTTCAAGATGTAAATCAAATGCAGCACACATTGCCAACACTACCCTGATAGTAGTAAGTCTGACAACTGGAGAAAATATCTCGTCAAAATCTATCCCTTCTTTCTGAGCATAACCTTTGACTACAAGTCTGGCACGATACCGTTCCACTTGATCATTGCCGTCTTGTTTGATTTTGAACACCCATTTGTTCCCGATGGCTTTCCGACCCTTTGGAAGTTCAACAAGTTCCCAAGTCTTATTTCTATGTAGGGCTTCCATTTCTTCCCGCATTGCTGTCATCCATTGAGAAGCATCTGAACTGTTCAACGCTTCTTGAAAAGCTGATGGTTCACCTTCTTCGGTCAAAAGACAGTATGCATCATGGCAGGCCATAACATAGTCTGAGTGCCACGATGGTGCCGTTATCTGACGTGTTGATCGTCGAACTTCTTCATCATTGACCTCATCTGGTTCTTGTTCTATGTGTTCTGGTTCTGCTTCAGAAAAATCATCTTCTTGAGTCTTTCTCTCTAACTGCAGTATAGCAGTCTCTTTAGAAGTGCTGTCATTTTTCTGCTCACTTTGTAATTCATTTTCTGCAAAGACTACATCTCTGCTAACAACAAGCTTGCGGGCAGTGGGGTCCCACAAGCGATACCCCTTGACATTGTCAGCATAACCCAAGAATATACATTTTCTGGATTTTGGATCCAACTTTGTTCTTTCTTGGGAGTTGTACATTACGTACGCAGGACATCCGAACACATGTAAAGAAGAATAATCTACCGGCTTTCCTTTCCACATCTCCATTGGTGACTTCAAACCAATCGTTGATGGCGATCGATTTATCACGTAATGTGCGCTTTGGTATACGCTTCGCCAAAAAGATTTGGCGATCCCGATGTTCTCAAAGATAGCTCTTGTTCTTTCTAGGAGAGTCCTGTTCATCCGCTCTGCTACACCATTCTGGCCGAGGTGTATGTGCAATGATGAATTGTCTCGTAATACCCTCTTGCTTGCAGAATGATAGAAAGTTACTATCTACATATTCTCCTCCATTGTCTGTCCTCAGGCACTTGATTTTCTTCCCAGTTTCAAGCTCTACTTGTGCTTTGAACTCCTTGAATACTGGAAACACATCTGACTTCTTCTTGATCGGGTATGCCCACAATCTCCTGGAGTAGTCATCAATGAATGATACAAAATACTTTGCTCCCCCCATGGATGTTTCCGGCGACTCCCACACATCAGAATGTATCAAGTCTAGTATGTGTTTGCTTCTGGTAGTTACTTTTGCAAATTTCAATCTATGCTGCTTACTTGTCACACAGTACTCACAGAAGGGTAAAGTTACCGTCTTGAGCCCGGGTAAGAGACTCGTTCTGTAAGGACTTTTAAGCCACGTTCTGACATATGGCCTAGCCTGCGATGCCACATCATTGTTGATTCTTCATGGCTCGCTGATGCAACTGATGCATCCGCCTCTTGTAACGTATCTCCCAAAAGCATGTATAGATTGCTTGTGATCTTTTCTACTTTCATCACCACAAGATTGCCCTTCACTACTTTCAAGATTCCACCTTCAATATGGATCTTACACCCGAGGTCATCCAATTGCCCAGTGGACAATAGATTCCTTTTCAAGCCATTCACATGTCGTACCCCTTGTATCTTACGAACAGTACCATCTTGCATCTTTATTCTGACAGTACCGATTCCAACAATTTCTAAGGCGTGATCATTTCCCATAAACACGGATCCTACCGAGACAGGCTCATAAGTACAAAACCAATCTCAGTGTGAAGTCATGTGCCATGTCGCACCTGAATCCACTATCCAGACATCATTGAGTTTCCTTCCACCTTTAGAACTTGTTGCTCCGCTATACAGGATTTCTCCATCATCTGAGGTACTTGCAACACAACCTTGAGAGGTTGATGCTCCTGAGGTCTTCTCTCCATTCTTTTTGTTCCAACACTCCTTCTTCAAGTGCCCTCTCATGCCACAGTTGTAGCATTTGAGATTCTTTCTTCTTCGAGATTTTGATCTACCATGATCTTGGCTCCCACTGGGGCCACCTTCTGTTGATCTGCCTCTTGTCATCGTTAAAGCTTCTGCTTGCTTCGAACTTTCTGACATTTCCTCCTTATTCTTGCGCCTGGATTCTTCTTCAAGGATTGCACCGGCAACATCATCAAAGTGAAGAGTGTCAGCAACATTGTTGTTTGTAATGTTGATGATGAGTTGATCATACGAATTTGGTAAACTCTGAAGTAAAAGTTCTGCACGTTCATTTTCTGCTATTTTGAAATCAGATGCTGTGAGCTGAGCCAATAGCGTGTTCAGGGTGTTAATGTGATCTGTCATTAATGTGGATTCACTCATTCGAAGAGTGTAGAGTTTCCTCTTCAAGAATATTCTTGTGTGAAGTGACTTAACCTCGTACAATTTGTTAAGTACATCCCAAATCTCCTTTGCAGTCTTCTTTTCTGCAACACTTGACAAAACTGAATCCGCCATTGCTAGGTGCAAATTGGCAACAGCATTGTCATCCTTCTCTTTCCACTTTTCATCAGTCATATCTGTGGGTCTACCTTCAATTGCTTCAAAGCAATTATCCTTCCTTAGAACTGCCGCTACCTTCAATTTCCACAGGGAGAAATTACTCCCATTGAACTTCTCTATCTCAAATTTTGCTGCCATGGTTGTACACGAACCGAACCGGATTACACTATTTCACCGTGAATAGCACAAAGATAATCGTGAAACGATGTTATGCATTATCCCGTATACCGTAACAAATCCAAAGTATATGTTAACAATTCGTAAAGTATACAACCACACGTGTGAATAGTAACCGTGTCCGTGAATAGTACTATATACCGAGAAAGTGTCAGTAGCTCGTAAAGAGTGCACCAAGTAAGTTCCCAAAAAGAGGTGTCGCTAAGCGTGCCTTAAAAACCTTGTCTTTCCTTAGCCGTAACTTTACTAGACATACACTTTTTACACTACCACACTATTTCCTGTAACAATTCTTTTCGATGTGGCGGATCGGACAATCTGCAACCACAAAGCATACTAAGAACCAACACCTTCCTAAAGTGACCTTGTGAATAGTATCACCAACCTTGGAGCTCTGATACCACTGTTAGGAACCAGAGTATCGAAATGGTGTCACACAACTAAAATAAGAGACGAGAAAATAAGGAAATGAACACACAAAATTTACGTGGAAAACCCTCAACAAATAAGGGAAAAACCACGGGGCAAGACCAGAAGAATTTCACTATGTGGGAAAATGTTACAAGAATACCTCTCACAAAATACCTCACAAATACTCTCACTATACTCTTGTTGAGTATAAGAAATAATAAAAGGTGAGAAGAGAAGAAGATTTGGGATGATTATAAAAGCATTACTAAGCCTCCTTATATAGGCTCCAAAGCCTTCACCAAAGCAAGAACCCACCGATGTGGGACTTGCTGTAACATTATCTTTGTTGCGAAGGTCAAATAATAAAGAACCTTGATGCCTTCTGTGTGGCCAATATACATGTATTGTTTTTGGCTCAAGTTGGAACTTTGTTTTGTGAGGTATGAGGGTTGAACCAAAGACCCGATGGGAAGACGTATTAGTTTGAGTGTTGTGAATAATAAAATATAGAGATACGGGTCTGTTTGATATACCTTTTTCTGTTTTTAAAAGTAGACAAAAAACAAATATTATTCTTGTTAAATTTTTAAAAATAAAAAACTGTTTTTAAAAAGTATAATTAAATATGCCCTATAGATTTTAGTTTTGCATAGGGGAGTAAATTAATTATGTGGACGACATGTGAAATGGAAAATAATCAAAAATGAATTGGAAGGTAAAATTGAAAGACGAGATATCTACTAAGAATGTGTTGGGGCTTTCTTTCAACAATCCCATTTTATTGGGGACATAGGATATGATAGGATCAGTTGCTCCAAAATATAATGGGGTAATGGTCACTTTGGTCCCTGAAAGTGTGACTCGCTATCACATTAATCCCTGAAAGCATATAAACAACAAAATAATCCCTGTAAGTCTTCTCCGTCCGTCATATTAGTCCCTGCCGTTACCCAATTAGTTGACACCGTCCAAAATCATGATGTGGCTGCTGATGTGTAATTTAATTTGGTGATTGAGTTCCATGTAAGCCCCAAACGTGGCAAAGGGCAAAATTAAAAAAAAACAACAACAGATCATTGTCTCCCAATCGAAGAAAACGAAGGAACCCTAGAACCCCAATTGTCCTCAAGGTTGCAGAACGCACAGCATGTTCATCCCCTCTCGCAAACCCTCCAAGAACATAGGCAAGTGCAAGAACAATCCCACAGTGGTTCCAACAACAACATACATTCTGAAAAATCTGCTTCCTTTGAAAATCTCTTGGAAGTGGGACCCAGATGATGAGGACGTTGAGGATGGAAATGCGAAATGTGCAAGTGCTAAAATGTATGCAGAGGCAAGAGCTGGGAAAACTAGGTCAAGGAGCGGAACAAGACCACTTGCTGAGAAAACTAATATGAAAGCAACAAGTTGAAGCTCTATAACACGCAGTGAACCCATCATGCCACCTGCAGCAGCGGGTGTATTTTGTTGTTGTTGTTTGGAATTTGGAGGTACCGTTTGTTGTTCTGATGGTGATGGACAATATCCCACTGCTAGAGATACACCAGACATTTTTCTTTTCTCTGATGAGAGGTTAATTAATCAATTAATTAGTTGCTGTTAATTTGGGATGAAATAAAAGAGAGGAAAAAAGCAAGAAGATCGGTGATGCTGTGTTAGTTAGTCTTAGAAGTGAAATGGTCAGAAGAGAAGAAGAGGTGGAATTGTTGGTTAAAAAAAGAAGGTGTTGGCATTGGCGATGAAAGAGATAAGGAAGGAGTGTGTGATCCTAATTTGCTGCACAAAGCACGTGGCATTGGCAATGCCTAGTGCAACGCAAATGTATAGCAAAGAATTGTAACCATAATGCCATATAGGAGTGTGTGATCATAATGCTTTTGCACAAATTAACAAGTTGGTTCTGCATAATGACATAATGCCATAATACTCGAGTTCCTGTGATGCAATTCTGTGATGCAAGTTGGGTCTGTGATGCAAATCCCAAGTTGAATCTGTGATGTATATTATGTGATGCAATTGTGCAAATTTGAATTGGGACCAATATGTACAAGTTGTACTACAATGTCTACATCAGTATGTTCAAGTTGCTCATATTGGCATTGTGCAAATGTTTCTAATTTCAGAAAATAAAACAAATGCTGCCAAAGTTGTATGCGATTTCAAATACAAAGAACTACATTTGCAAACCTTTAAAACCAGAATGAAAATTATGCCATCTCAAAATGAAAATTCAGATACCATGTCAAAACAACATTTGCAAACATTATGTCATCTCAGAATGAACATTCAAATTCCAAAGTTGTAAAACCATTAGCTGTAAGTATAACAGCTAATGCAGTAATGCATAAATGCGGTAGCTGCAAAATGCATAATGCACAAATTTTTGCATAATGCAACTGCACAAAACCAGTGCAATAAACCGAGTAATGCAGTAAATCCAGTAAACCAGAATCATCAAACCAGTGCAGTAGCTAATTATGTGCAATAGGATTATACCAAAATCCAGTAATGCAGTAATATAAAATTCTGCATAACTCCTGCATAATTGGTCTAAAACCAAACCAGTAACGAAACCAGAATGTGCAATATACAAAAATAACAAAAATATAACCAGTAACCAAACCAGTAATTTATACCAAAATAACTTCATATATCGAAGTACATGATAAAATCATGTCTTCAAAAGTTACAAAATACTTGCAGATACTTGAGTACATATCCACCAAAGGACTCCCAACAAATACATACGACTGGAAACCGAACTTCACTACATGCCCATGAATCTGCCTACCCAATTGAACACAATCCTTATTGGATGCAAGTATAAGCATAGTTGAGAACGTAATCCGACTCAAATTGAATGACCCTTCATTCAACATCAAATTATAAGCCTTCACATACTGAACCAAGGAACCACTAGTAGCATAACCCGAAATAAGTGAATTCCACGACACCACGTCTCGGCTTGGCATTGCAACAAACACATGTTCCATCTTAGGAAGACGACCCAGTTTGGAGTACGCCGAGAGAATGGAGTTCCAAGAGTAAAGGTTTGGGTGGGGCATTTGATCGAACACCCTGCAGGCATAGGTGATGCTGTCGAGCTTGGCATAGGAGCTGATGAGGTTGTTTAAGAGAAAGGTTTCTGGGCTTCGAAAGGACTTTACTATGTGGCAATGGAGCTTTTTTGAGTTGGTGCGATTGCAGGTTTCGCAGCAAAGTTTGAGCAACGCACAGTAATGGTTAAAAGAATAAGAAAACGAAGAGTGCGACATGTTGTTGTTGGAACCACTGTGGGACTGTTCTTGCCACTTGCCTATGTTCTTGGAAGGTTTGCGAGAGGGGATGAACATGCTTTGCGTTCTGCAACCTTGAGGACAATTGGGGTTCTAGGGTTCCTTCGTTTTCTTCGATTGGGAGACAATGATCTGTTGTTTTTTTTTCTTTCCCTTTGCCACGTTTGGGGCTTACATGGAACTCAATCACCAAATTAAATTACACATCAGCAGCCACGTCATGATTTTGGACGGTGTCAACTAATTGGGTAACGGCAGGGACTAATATGACGGACGGAGAAGACTTACAGGGACTATTTTGTTGTTTATATGTTTTCAGGGACTAATGTGACAACGAGTCACACTTTCAGGGACCAAAATGACCATTACCCCAAATATAATATCCATAGGGCAGGAGATTTACCTTGGGATGGAGATGTGGTTGTGACATTATGTGAATTGACCAAGTTAGAGATATGAGATGTTGTAGTAAGATTGGATGTTGAAAGGAGTGTCAAGACACCTTGAACTTGCTCTCTAGCCAATCCAAACAAAGGGGCATGTGAAACTAATGCTCACCATGTGCAAGTTTTGTTGCAAGTTATTGATTGTTTTCTTAGACTTATTACATCCCAATGGAAAGCCATGTTTAAAGAAGCGTTAGCTAAATGAGTTTTTTTCAACCGCTATAATGAGTGCATTATTTCAAGGGCACCTTGGTTGCAGTGAAAAGTTTGTTAGAGGAGCGACCTTGACCTTGGGGATTAGAAATAGAAGTGGTAAAGGCACCATGGGCAAGATCTGTGAGCCTTACACATGCATAATTTTCATTTAATCCTGATAAAAAAACAAAGAACACAATCATTTTCTTAACATTGTTTGAACAACCTTGGAAGTATTAATGTAACAATTTGTAGTAGAAATGCAAATAGGAAGAGGATGGCACAATTTATCCAAAGAATCTTTATTTGGTAAAATATGTAGTAACTGACATGTCAACATGTTTGAGGAAAAAGAGCTCACTGTGTAACTGAGATATTCAAACAAAATCTGCTTAACAGAACTAGTCTCTGAAGATTATGTCATACCTCTAAAGCATCAGCCATCCATATTATGCTTGGGAGACATGGAGTGATTTAGCCAAGATAGGACAAGGGTATTGCATCACTTCCAAGTAGCAAAGAGAGGATCACTAGGAGATGGTCTTTCTAGCAAGATCATCAAGGAGATGGTCTTTCTAGCAAAATCATCAACAAATTCAAACTTGTTCTTCATCTGGGGTGTCATTGTTTAAGCCCAACCGTGATCGTTGGAACTTTCAAGAAATGGTGAAGCAAGTACAAGGGATAGGTTTTCATTGGGGTGAATGTAGTAAATGCTTGAAGGACCTCAGGGAAGAGAAGGCAATTTCGAGGAAGCCATGAAAGCCATAGAAACAAAGTTAGTGAGAGAATGAAGGGAGATAGAGAGACGGGAAGAATGTCCTCTTTTTATGATACATAATACAATTACAATTACAATTATATACAAAATTGAACTCAATCTTTGTATTGATCAAAGAATGTGCTTTATATACAATTTGATCAGAAGCAAAGAAGAGAAAGATGGAAGTAACAAGAAAATAACTACCACTCTAACAAATTAGAACTCATTGAGATTTTATATTAATTGCACATTTTTATCCGCTCCTACGAAATTCATCATAAAATTGCACAAGTAAACCTGAAAGTTAAGGCTAATTTAATATGCCTACTGCAAATAATCCTTGCAATATCATGTGTTTCAATGCATTTCATTCAACAAAGTTATACAAGCAAACCTAAACCTTGAGGCTAAACAGCTCGTACAGTATTGACAACTGCATGTTACAGCCTGCAAGCGTCAGAATCATTACTCTCATTGTACCCATTCTAAACTCCAAAATCTTATCATTACCCTCATTCACTGCAGATACTTATCCCCACTCTGCTACTCTTTAAGCACTTCAAGAAAATTACCAGAGACAGTGATGGTTTCCAAGCACATCATGTCACTGCTGAATCCCATACCTGGGTTTTAATCTCCAAATTGCTCAATCAACCTTAACTTCTACAACATTATTGTAAGCACATGCAGAGTCTTCCGGTTCAGTGCATCAGCCACTATGTTTCCGCTATGTCATTTTGATGATAAGATAGATAGAACTTATAATTCTTCCTGAATTTCATTCGTCTAAGCGGCCACATGTTCGAATCTTCCCAATCGAACTATTACTTAATATTCCTATAGTTGTTGAACATGCTAAAGTTGGCACTATACAAATAACTCTTCGAATCCGTCAAAATAAACATGATTGCTGAAAGTTGCTTCAAAGCAAGTGCTTCACCACAATTCAATCAACAAAGTCAAAACAACACTAATAAACCTCCTTAAGGTTTAAGAGAATAACAACCCACTATATCCACCCCACTGCATTATAAATTGTACAAATTACCAACCTACAACGTTGAAGAGTTCTATTAAATGCGAGATGCACTGAGTTACACTAGTAAACCTGAAAGTTGAGTCTAATCTAGCAAGCAAAAAAATAAAAATCAATATGAATATTTACGCTCAACATTATTATCAATCGAATTATGGATTGATACAATTTACACTATACCAAAAAAAGGTCAGAAGAAAAGTCACTGAAAAGCATTTCTATATAACAACCTTGGGAACTTACAAGGTCTGTTGTTCAGTTTCAGAAGAGCTAACTACAGAATCATCTGGTTCATTTTCAAAACTTCTACCCCTACTGTCATCAATTTCAAGTTGGTTTATTTCATCCTCCTCAAGATATCGCTTCAGTTCCTCCCTATAAAACCCCAACTGCTCCTCCAACACACTCCTCTGCGATTCATGCTGCGCGATCGTCCACTGCAACGACTCAATCACTTCCTCATCATACTCTAACTTCTGCTCAGCCATTCTACGGAACTGATTGGCTTGAATTTCAGCCGAGCTCTTCTCACTCTGAAGCCGCAGAATCATCGCCATTGCCTCCTCTGCCGACGATGCAGCCGCTGTCCGTTCCTTCTCAAGCTCCGCGCATGCCGCATTGGCTTTCTGGCGCTCAATTTTGACCAACTTTCTCAGCGTCATTACATCGAACATCTCGTCCTCATCGCGAACCTCTCTTTCACTATCATCTTTCCCCTCCGACCCATCTTCCGAATTACCGTTCACTTTCTCCCCGGCAACGTTGGAGCTCTTCTTGAACGAAGAATTCGCATTGGGGTCACGCCCTTTTTCTAAAGGCGCGGTCTTTGGTTTAGACACTTCCCAAACCATGTTTTCCAAACACAAACGAATTTTGGGCATTCCTCCAAAATCACAGAGGAAGCGTATGGAGCCTTTAAAACGCCAACCGAAGCGCAAAATCTTGAAACAGAAACCGAACATCAAAACCATGCCGAGAAAGTTGAGAATGCGCGAGAGGCAGTCGAGGAGAACGAAGCCACATCCGAACTGGGTGAGAAAATTGAAAGCGGGAGCGAGATTCATGAGAGGGAAGAGGGACAGAAACCTCTGATGCAAGAGAAAAAAGGAGGAAGAGTCTGCATCTGAGGCGGATTTGGAAAGAGGAACCAATCTTAACGTGAAAGGGGAAGAGAATGGAGGAACAATAGGATGGTTTTAAAAGAGAAGGGAATGAAATAGAGAAGAGATAATGTGGGGGTATTGCTACATAGCATGGAACTGGAAATGGAAAGCATTGGGTTTGGGAGTGAAGAGGGAAGCAGTGACGCAGAGTGCTGGAAGCGCAGAGAGGAGGAAGATGGGGGATGGTGGATGCGGACAAATAGAGGGGTGTGGCATCGGTTATGGCGACTTAGACCATTTCAGAGATTCTGTTCTGTTCGTTATGGAGTAATATAAACCGAGATCAAATTTAACTTCCAAAAGATCCCACAGCAGAGCGTGCGTGGGCATCACCGATAAATATATAAAAATAAAATAAAATTGATCCAGATAATGATAGGTTTAATTTCTTGAGTAAAAAATAAAAAAAAAGATAGGTTTAATTTTATTTTTAGGGTTGTTTATTGAGGAGGATGAGAGAGACAATATATGCTAAGTTATTATATTCTATCTTAATTCATTGTTTGATGCGCAAATAAGATAGGATAAATCAATTCTATCTTCTATCATATCACGACCATCTAGTTAAAAAAAAAAATTCACAAGGTGAGTGCTCGATTAAAAACCAAGATATATGATAAGAAATTTGTTTTTAATTCACCTTTATAACTTAATAATTTAATATCTAATAAATAAAAAATGAATATAAAATAAAAAGTAAAATTATTTTGCCATTTATATTATTTTTAAAAAACAAAATATTTAAAAAATATATAGAGTAGATTCTATTGAATTTAAAAATATTTAAAATGAAAACTAAAAACTAATAGTAAAAATTATAAAACAATTATTATCAGTTAAAAAATATTAAAAAACAATTTTAAAAAATTATATGTAAATTTTTCATAAGGATAGTTTTGTCCTTTTAAGTAACTAACAAAAATTAAATCTAGTAAAATATCAAAAATTTAAAAATTCATATTAGAACAAATTCATTTGGTGCAAGAGTGAATCTTGGCTTTTGTCAGATCACAGATCACAGCACTACCAAGTTTTCATTCATTTATTTTTTGAAAATTTATTTTGGTGACAACTCCCATACCCAAGAGTTTTATTGGGTATGATACCCAGTGTCCAATCATTTGATGCCACATAATTTTTTTATATTTAATTTTTAAGTAAAATTAAGAGCTCGTTTGTTATAGCTTTTTTGTAAAAAAAATCATTTTCTTAAAAAATAATCACTTTTAAGAGTTTTGCATCTGATTGTTACATCTTTTAAAAAAATGAGAATTTGAAAATAATCTAAAAACTAATTAAAGTGAGAAGTTATTTTCATTAGATTCTCATAAAAATCATTTTTTTGAACCATTTTGAATTGCTATTTTATCCCATTTTGAATTACCCCCATTTTGAATTTATCCCATTTTGAACAATTTTGAATTATTACAATATTCAAATATATATAAAAATTAATTTTTTAAAATAAATATGCTTTCTTGAATGATTTTTTTATGTCTTTTATGATTTTTGTTTTAGAAAAAAGCACTTTTATATGGTTGTATCTTAATAAGTTAAAAATAACTTATTTTTTTAAAAAAAGTAATTTTGTATGATTGTAAACAAACATAAATTAGCATTTGCTTTTCTTAGAAATCTCAACAAAAAAAAAATCACTAAATTATTTTATATCAAAGTTTTTTTAATCTCTAACAAACTGGTCCTAAATTTTAAGTTATTTTTACTTCAAGGGTATCAATACCCAACTTTCTTCCGGGGTATGTAAGAATTCACCATTTATTTTTTAAATTTACAAAATAATTTATTGAAGAATAAAAGTGGAAACAAAAGTAGTACACCAAAAAAACAGTTATCTTACCCTGTTTTCTTTATACAATGGTATAGATATTCAATTATGTGTTTATCCGACAATTGATGGTTAAAGGCGTATGAATTCAGTTATAGAATAACAGTGATACAGAAAGAAATTAGTAATTTTTAAGGAATCTTAAGGAGTCTTTAAATAAAGAGAAAGTAGTAATCTCTAAACATGCTTACCTTTAACGAAATTATATATATAATAAACCTGTTTAAATAATATATCTTATATATTTAATTTAATTTAGTTTTAAGTTTTATTTAAATAAATTCAAGCTGCGAGTTGAGCTGAAAAAATGGTTCACATCGAACTCAAGTCGAGTTTTAAGCCAAGTTAACTCTTATTGAGTCGAGTCCAACTGACTTAAGTTTGACTTAGCTCAACTCATTTTCAGCCCTACTTGGGAGCGAATTTGCCCAATTAAAACTTAAGCAACAAAAGTTACACAATAGTGATATTTAGAATATCAAATATGTAGTTAAGTCTATTTTAAATGTTTTTTTCGTATTTTTTTTGGGTTTAATTGCACTTTTAGTCCTCAAATATCCTGATTGAGCAATTTTGGCCCCTCGGGTTTCAATTGTGCGAATTGGGTCATCCAGGTATTATGATTATGCGATTTTGGTTCCCTAGGTTTCAATTGCGCGAATCGAGTTCTTCAATTATTGCATTGTACGATTTTGGTCTATCTTGCCGTTCAATTTATAATAAAAAATACTGATGTGTCATGTGTGAGTATGACCTGACACATAACTTAGTCGGGTGACATGTTACTTGGCCTAAAAATTAAAAAATCCTTAGAACTTTTTTGTTATAAATTGAACGACAATTAAATGAGTGACCTAAATCGCACAATTGTGATATCTAGGGGACTTAATTAGCTCAATTGGGACAAAAATCGCATAACGCAATATCTGGAGAACCAAATTCGCTAAATTAGAACTTCAGGGACTAAAATCGCACAATTACAATATTCGAAAGACCAAAACTTCAATTAAGCCTTATTATTATTATTATTATTGTTGTTGTTGTTGAATTAAACTAGTTTTACTTTACGTCGTATTTTTCTCAAAGTATTAAAAACTCCTCAGTGGGTAGAACAGAATTCTTCACCTCTATCTGGTTCAAACAAATGATGCAGCTGTGATCCGTTTCGACATTTTACATTGTATTTTATCTTCCTTTCAACATACGTAACCATTATTTTAACGAGCACTGCTAATTATCACGAGTTTTCTCGTGAAACTCTCACGACTTACAAATCAGGCACAAAAATCTTTTCGATAAATATTTAAATTGGTCCTAAAAAAATTATAGAGACCAATTTAATTTTGAGAAATAAAAAATAACAATTTGGTCTTTAAAAATCTCAAATATGGATCAAATTAGTCACTTTTTAGATAATTTTTAGTGACCTTTTGGTCCTATCAGTGACTAATTTGACCCACATTTAAAATTTTTAATGACTAAATTGATATTTTTTATTTCTCAAGGAACTAAATAGGTCTCCGTAATTTTTGCTGGGGACCAATTTGGTATTTTACTCAAACGTTTTTAATTTTGAGAAATAAAAAATAACAATCTGGTAATCAAATTAGTCATATTTAGGATACTTTTTGTGACCTTTTAGTCCTATTAATGACTAATTTGACCCATATTTAAATTTTTAATGACTAAATTAATATCTTTTATTTCTCAAGGGACTAAATGGGTCTCCATAATTTTTGTTAGAGATTAATTTAGTATTTTACTCAAACGTTTTTAACGATACACGGTGTAAGTGATTCACAAACACACATTTTTTGCTGCCAACTAAGCATTTCGTGAGATTCGTGATGAATATCCTTCGCGATATTCAGCATTTCCGTATTTTAACCGGTTTGATCCTGGACTCAAGGAAGAATTCAAATGCGTAGTTCCTATTGGAAATTGGAGTCACTAAAATTTTTAATAGGAAAGTTTGTCAGTTTTGACTTTTTTTTAATAAATTTTTGTCTTGCACAATGTTGGTTACAATGTAAGTTAGTTCCTTTTTTTTTTTTTTCTAAATCGGATATACTTTTCGCGCAACTGTGGAGACTAATCTGGAAGAGACTCTTACCATCTCATCTAAGCACTTTTGGGTAATGTAAGTTATTTTGATTCAACCGATGAATCCGAATATCCAATCAAAACCAATTAATTTGATTCGATTTTTTCTCATGTTTGGGTCAAATTTGAACCAGTCCAAACAAATTCGATCTATGTTGGTTCCGGTATCTAGTTCATTACATTCAAAACCAATTGCCCGATGCCCGAACCAAATCAACATATTTTATTATTTATTATTTATTATTTATTTCACGCGCTATTAGTATCATTTGTTACACTATTTTGAACTTTTGCATAATATCAAATATAGGGTTCACTTCTCCGTTTCACTTCTCAAAATTATTTTCGTGACACCTTATGTCGTTGGTAGCGCCTCATGTTGTTGTCGGACGACAATATTCGAGTGGCCTCCATGCCTTCATCAGACGATCTTCCGCCTAGGCTCACTTCCTCTACTACTTTGTTCCTTCTCCAGTCAGATACCCAACTCGCAAGGTGCTCCTCCAACGCGAAGCCCACACACGACATCCTTTGTGCCACCATGGATGCACTCAAACATAGTGCTACCACCATCCGCTATAGATGCCACCAGATCATGCACGACTACCGCGCTACTACCATACCCCCTTCCCCCACTTTACCACTTCATGGTGTGCAAATGAAGGTGTTAGGGCATCTGATTAATTTTTATTTGTTTAATTTATTTATTATGTTTGTTTGTTTTTTGACCATTCATGTTTAGTTGGGCTCAACCCATACGTTTTTCTTTCTTTGGTGATTATGTGATAGGGCTCGGCCCACTTTCTTGTTTTTGTATGCTTAATTGCTGTTTGTACTTTGACCCCAAAAAAAATGTTGTTTGTATTGAGTTTAACCATTTTAATCCTTTTGCTTATTTTGTTGATGGTTTGATGGGCTCAACTCGTTTTCGCTCTTTTGGAAAACAGTTGACTTGATTGAACTAAACATAACCAACTTTTCTTTATCGGGTTGGTTTGATTCGAGTTTTGTAAACAAAATTGGAAAAACCAAGCCAAACTGAATCGATCATTGTTTATTGCTTTGGATTTTTTTCTCTAAAATTGAACAAAATTGGACCATTACACCCATAATGGTGGTAATTTTGTAGGATGGGTTCTGAAGTAAATCGGTTGAGCAAGTGGTTTATTGTTAATCAATTTATTTATGTAATTTTTTTATTTTTTTGAAGTCATTTTTATGTGAAAACAAAAAACCCTCATTTTATTTATCCACTTTTAAATCTCTTCTTCAAAGTAAATCGGTTGAGTAAGTGGTTTATTGTTTTCCCTAAAGAGGAGAGGATCTAATCCTTTACACACCAAACACAACTAACATTGTGTATTTCAGGCTTCAGCTATGGTATAGCTTTGATATATTTATGTACCTAATGAGGGTTTAAAACCTACTGATGAGCTGCATAATAGATACTAAGTAACTAGAGAAAATGGCTATGGCCAAAGCAACCATTCCCAGACAATAAAATGAATACATTCCAGAAAGTAGCACAGAAAGATGCCCTTTTAAGAAATTGTTTGTTTTTTTAAGACAGGGTGTTGACTTCAAAGAGTTGAAATTTATGAAAACAAAGAGGATTTTCTAAAACGTTTAAGGATGGCGTGTTTGCAAGCAAATATTTGTAGCTTTTACTACGTCAAGATGCAACCATATTAGTATTATTGACTGCCATTTGCCCGATTGACAGGTTTACGTGTTTAGCGATTTATAATTTCCCTGTTTTCTGATATTTTTTTGATCCTTAATATCAAAGAAAGATAAATAACATTTAACTAGAAACAAATTTGACGCGAATATACAGTGTTTTGCTAAACCATTATATTTAGCTAAGGAGAAAACAGAAAGGAACAAAAAGATGGGAAAGCAGCAATTTTTAGACATCACATCTGTTTGCTTGTAACGATAATAAAATGAATAGCTTAAGTTCAATTGGCAATATGAGTTTTAAACTTGGCAGGAAAGAAAAAAAGTATTGAATCAATACATATTATAGACTTGAAAAGGTGAGCTTCAAACCTGAAGTTACAAGAAGAAAATGCATTAGACCAGTAAATACAAAAACAAAAAAAAAACCAAAGATTATGTGTAAGTAACACTGATGTAGAATTTCACCTCAAGAAGAAAATAATGCTTAAAAGAAAAAGCAACTGTAAATTATCAAACTAAGTGTGTATGTAGAAGTGCGGCTGCTGGAGAAATGACTTCAAAGGTTGTGCTTGATTGTGAAGAACCAGTGAAGGTGCTATTGCTTGAAGTTGAGGTCCCAGTTTGGTTATTCTCAAAAGCAGGAGTCTTAGAAGCCACAGAATAGAAAGATGTATTTTAGGTAGATGCAAACACCTGTGATGGGAGAATGGGAAGTGGAACATCAAAATTAAGCACCTGAACAGCTTGCCTAATCATAGGCCTCTGAAGATAATCTACTTGAGTACACCAAAGTCCAACTATCATTAACCCCTCTACTTCCTTCTCATTGAATTCTCCATATAATCTTGAATCAGCTGCTTTTAGCAAATCACCCATGCCATAGAATTCCCAAACCCAGTCCCCCAAGTACATGTGTTCTTCACTAAGATTAGGTTCAATTGCCTTTCTACCACATGCTATTTCCAAAGCAACAACTCCAAAACTGTAAACATCAGACTCTTTACTAGCCTTCCCTCTTGTAGCAGCTTCAGGAGACAGATATCCAAATGTTCCTGCTGGAACAATTGTTTTTGATTCTATCCCATGGTTCATTAATTTGGCCAACCCAAAATCTCCAAGCTTTGCATTAAAATTAGAATCCAACATAACATTGCTGGATTTTATGTCTCTATGAAGCACACACTGCTCACACATTCATGTAGGTATAACAATGCTGAGGTCAGGCCTCTTGCAATATTGTACCTTATAGTCAATGTCAGCAGGCCTTTTCCTTTAAATAGGTAAGAATCTAAGCTTCCATTTTCCACAAACTCATAAACCAGTAGCAGGTCATTCTGTTGGTGACACCAACCAAAGAGTTGAACCAAATTCTTATGCCTCAGTCTACTAATGATCTTTCCTTCAGATGCATACTCCTTCACACCTTGATTAGACCCCTGAGATACCTTCTTAATTGCAACATAGTTGTTCAAGTCTCTTGTAAATCCCTTATAGACTCCCCCAAAACCTCCCTCTCCAATTTTGTGTTCCTTTGCAAAATTATTAGTTGCTCTAGCAAGTTCTTCATAGGAAAACTTCCTAGGTAGTGAGTGGTAGAACTGGTAGAAAACAGTTATTACACTGAATATACTTCTTTATTTATGAATATTTCTATGGAAAAACACTTCCAGCAGAGAATACAATTACATAAGACAAAATTATACAAAGAGAAAGAGGAAGAATAGTCTGAGAATCCTAGGAGTTCAAGAGTCTAGTCTCTCCCACCAACCAATACCCAATTAACCGAATGCCCCTCCTATTCCCTCTCACTCTAATTAAAACATAACAGTTACATATGGCAGTTAAATAAACAATTACATAAATGCAACAATTACTAATAATGAAATAAAATGACTACTAAGCATTTCTACGCCTTCTCTTAACATAAGTCCTTGTAATTGGAGGCCTATTACTGACAATAATCCCGCCCAAAAGTTTCACCTTGTCCTCAAGGTGAAAATTAGGAAATTGTTCATTGATGACCTTACTGATTCCCGAGTGGCCTCAAAAGCTGGTAGATCTTTCCATTAGATGAGCACTTCTGCTATGCCAGAGGACTGATTGCGGGCTGCAAGAACAAGCTGCCGGCTCAACTTGGAGTTCCATGTCTTCTGTTAACATATGTGACAGAGGTTGTGGAGTCACAATAGGGGCTAAAGCCTTCTTCAAAAGGGAAACATGGAATACTGGATGAATTTTGCTTTCTTGAGGCAAGTCCAACTGATAAGCTACCTGGCCGATGCGCTTCGTTATCTAATAAGGACCCTAAAACAGTGGGCTCAGCTTTTCATTCCTTTTTAGCCAAAGACTTCAATCTATATGGCTGCAACTTGAGATAAACCCAATCTCCAATTGCATAACTGACTTCCCTTCTACTCTTATCAGCATAGGCTTTCATTTGATTCTGAGATTTGACCAAATTAGCTTTTAAGTCATTTAGAATAGTGTCCCTATCAACAGTCATCTGATTGACTTCTTCAACCTTGGAAGGAATGGTTGTTCCTTTGAGAAGGTAAGGAGAGTCTCTCCCATATAGAGCTTTGAAAGGAGTGCTTTTGGTGGAGATATTATAATTGGTATTGAACCAGAATTCAGCCCAAATTAACCATTTGATCCGCTGTTTTGGCTTAGAGCCAGTCAAACATCTTAAATAAGTTTCCAAACATCTATTCATAACCTCTGTTTGGCCATCAGATTAGGGGTGATATGCAGAACAAAATTTGAGTTTTGTCCCGGCTACTCGAAATAATTATGTCCAGAAATGACAGAGAAAGATCTTATCCCTATTTGATACAATAGTATATGGAAACCCATGCAATTTAACCACTTCTTTAAGAAAAATTTCTGCTACATCTCGGGCTGCAAAAGGATGACCAAAGGAAATAAAATGGGCATACTTAGTAAGCATGTCCACTACCACCATGATTGTATCTTTACCTTGAGTTTTAGGGAGTCCTTCCACAAAATCCATCGAAATATCAGCACATACCTGAGTTGGAATTGGAAGTGGTCGGAGGAGGCCGACTGGGGAAAGAGTTTGGTACTTGTTCTGTTGACACACTTCACAAGTTGCCACCACTTGCTGAATATCTTTCCATATTCCCTTCCAATATACCAAGGTTGCAAGTCTTTTGTAAGTCCTGAAAAACCCGGAATGACCACCAGTTGCAGAATTGTGGAACTCTTTGAACAAGAGAGGAATTTTCTGAGAAGCTTTTCGTAGAACTAGCTTCCCCTTGTACAACAACTTCTTGTTTTTGAAAAGAAAATCCTGGGTGTGAAGCAGAATCCCGAATCACGTCTTGGATAATGGCTTTGAGTTTGTTGTCCGACTGAACTTCCTCTTCCCATTCCTCTAAATCTGAAAAATGAACCGTTGAAATAGTTGTATAAGTCATCCTTCGGGGATAATGCATTAGCAGCCTTATTGTCGCAGCCAGGTTTATACCGGATTTCAAAATCCATCCCCATTAATTTAGAAATCCATTTGAATTGTTTTTCACCCAATATTTGTTGGTCAGTCAGAAATTTCAAACTTTTCTGATCCGTATGAATAATGAAATGTCTTCCTATCAAATAATGTCTCCATTTTTGCACAGCCATAACAATGGCCATGAGTTCCCTTTCATAAACTGATCTCTTTTGGACTCGGTCAGACAAAGCTTGGCTAAGAAAGGTAACTGGGCAGCCTTCTTGCAATAAAACTGTACCTAAGCCTTTGTTGGAAGCATCAATTTCTATGATAAATGTCTTGGAAAAATTAGGAACTGTCAAAATAGGTAATTCTGCCATTGCTTTCTTTAGGGAGTCAAAAGCATCTTGGGCTTGTTGTTGCCAAGTAAAACTGTCTTTTTTTAACAGTTGTGTCAATGGCTTTGCAATTTTTCCATAATCCCTCACAAACCTTCTATAGTAACCCGTGAGCCCAAGGAAACCTCTCAAGGAAGTAATATCTTTAGGTACAGGCCATTGCATCATTACTTCCACCTTCTTAGGGTCTGCTGCCACCTCTAATTTAGATATAACATGGCCCAAATATTCAATCTGCTCTTGCCCAAAAGTGCATTTCTTCTTATTAGCAAACAACATGTGCTGCCTCAATACTTGTAGAATGGTTTGCAAATGAATTCTATGCTCCTCTTTGTTCTTGCTATAAATCAAAATGTCATCAAAGAAGACTAGAGCAAATTTCCTTAAATAAGGCTTCAACATTTATCAATGATTGGTAGGTAGAAGGAGCATTGGTGAGGCCAAAAGGCATCACTATAAATTCATAACGCCCCTCATGTATTTTGAATGCAGTTTTAGGGATGTTTCCTTCCTTCATCCTAATTTGATGATACCTTGATTTAAGATTCAGTTTGGAAAAAAATGGTAGCTCCCCCAAATTCATCCAACAATTCTTCAATTACATGTATAGGAAATTTATCAGGGATTGTAATTTTATTTACAGCCCTTTAATCAACACAAAACCACCACCTTCCATCTTTCTTCTTTACCAAAATAATTGAACTGGAATAAAGACTTACACTTGGTCTAATAACACCAGACTTAAGCATGTCATCCACTAATTTTTCTATCTCATTCTTTTGGTAATGGAGGTACCTGTAAGGTCGGATATTGGGAATTTCTGCTCCTTCCTTCAACAAAATGGCATGATTATGCCTTCTAGGTGGTGGTAGACCTTTAGGCTCTTGAAAAACATCTGAAAAATCTTCCGAAATCCCTGTGATGTCACTAGAAATGGCCATGGCAGCATCGGTGTCTTCCTCCAAAGCATGATATTCAATTATGAACCCTTGGCCTTCATCTTGCAGGGCCTTCACCATTGACTTGTAGGATGCATTGGCTCTTGACATAGCCGGTTCCCCCTTCAACAATTTTATACCTTCCTTAGTTGGGACTTTCAAAGTAAGCTCTTTGAAATTAGCCCGAATTTCTCCCAAGCTTGCTAACCATTCCATTCGAAGCCCTAAATCCACTCCTTCCAATTCAAAAAAAATAGAAATCTTGTTGAATTTATAATCCTTGAATATTGATGCTAAGCTGTTTGCAAACCCCTACACAATTTATATTTCTTCCATCCCCTACCTCCACAGTATATGTTGATGTTTTAGTGACTTGTAATCCTTCCTCTTCCACAATTATAGAGGAAATAAAGTTATGTGAAGCCCCACAATCAATAAGGACAACCACCTTCCTGCCTGTTAAATTTCCCCACATCTTGATGGATTTCTTTGAAGTTAAACCCGCAATGTTGTACATAGAGTTGCAAATTCTTGAAATCTGCTTCTTCCGTTTCTGGTTCATCATCCTTTTTCTCCTCTTGATCTTCTTCCTCTAAAATCAAAACTTGCATATGTTTATTTGCACATACATGCCCGGGTCCAAACTTCTCATCACACCGAAAACACAACCCTTTTGCCCTTTTGTCTTGCATCTCTTCATCACTTAACTTCTTGAATCCCCGGCCTCTGAATGATCTTGTAGTTCTTAAACTATTAGAATCACTGCCCGAAAGCAAATTCTTTGCTTCTGCAGATTGCTGATTTCTAGTCCCAGTTTCCCATGTAACAATTTTGGAATTAGTGTAAGTCCTATTGGATCCTCCTCCCTTGTAACCCCTTTGTTGAGTACATTCCTTTCATCAAACTTCTGGGCATAACCCATTAATTCGGGTAATGTTTTCATAGGATGCAATTTCAATTCAGCCTTAATCAAATCATTTAATCCATTCAAGAAAATCCCTTTGAGATACTCCATCTGTTACTTTTTATAAGTCCCTTTAGACAAAAAAAACGCATATTAAGAAAAACAGTTAGCATAATTAAATTTGTCTATAATATGTATGTTTTTCCAAATTTATCCTTCATGTTATTATAAATCATACTTTTAATTAATTAATGTATGTCTTGGATTTTTAAACACTATGCAATTAATTAGGGGTATTTTAGGAAAAAATAATTAATGTATCTTGTAATTTAAAAAGGGGCTTATAATTAATTATAATTTTTTCCCTAAAAGGGGCTTATAAAAAGTAATGGAGAGAGTACTCAGGATTGGCTCCTTTGAGTGGTCCCGCATAAAGTTCAAACTGTTCTCTATATTCTTCCAACGAACCAGTTTAACCAGTTTGTTTAAGGCCCATCAATAACTCATAAGGATTCTGAGTTATTGTTGGTTGAAACCTTTTAAGAAGAGCACTCTTGAATTCTTCCCACAATGGATTCACAACACAGAACTCCCACCATTGATACTAGTGGTGAGCCTTTCCTTCCATCGCAACCATGGTTGCTTGAAGCATTTTTGTTTCTGATACCCCCTTCAAATCGAAATATCTTTCAATTTTGTTCACCCACCCGTATGCATCCTCACCAAAAAATAAGGGAATCTCCAGTTTCCTCCATTTTGCTACATTGCGGTTGTCCTCTTCTCCCACCACGGTGTCGCCATCATCACTGGTATTGTTTCCAGTATGATGTTTGTGCCTTTCACTTTGTTGGGAATTCCGGTTCAGAGCCTCCAAAATCTCTGTCATCTGCCTTCGATTTTCTGCCCTTTCCTCCTCGAGAACCCGCATCCGATTCTTGAAGCCTCACTAAAGAGCCTCGATTCACGCTTCCATTCTTCGTGTTTGTACCATGTAACACTCCTAGAACCGAGTGCTTTGATACTAGTTAATAGAACTGGTTGGAAAACAGTTATTACACTGAATATACTTCTTTATTTATGAATATTTCTCTGGGAAAACACTTCCAGCAGAGAATACAATTACATAGGACAGAATTATAGAAAGAGAAAGAGGAAGAATAGTCTGAAAATCCTAGGAGTTCGAGAGCCTAGGCTCTCCCACCAACCAATACACAATTACCCGAATGCCCTCCTATTCCCTCTCACTCTAATTAAAACATAACAGTTACATAAACAATTACATAAACACAACAGTTACTAATAATGAAATAAACTGAATACTAAGCATTTCTAGGCCTTCTCCTAACATAAGTCCTTGTCCTGTTTTTGTTTCATCCTTGAGTGCTTCAAAGTCTAAACTAGAGTTGAATGACCATGAGCTAAGAGTATGTTGTTCAAAGAAAAATCCAGTTGCCGAAGTAAACCCAAATTCAACCCAATCAGGTAGAACTTTTCTCAGATTGACAACACAGTACAAGTTCTATTTACTTCGGATATTATCCTTATATCCTGTGAAGGTGACACTTAAATTGTTAGAACTAGAATTGTAACTCACATCAGCATCATAACCTCTCTCATCCATGCTACTGAACCATTGTGTAGTGTTGCAATGAGTGCTGAAAGACTTAACATCAATCCCTACATGTTGATATTTAGGATCCCAATCATTGACAAAGGTATCAAATTCTACAGCTACAAAGGGATTTTCTTCTGCGTAATTTGGAATACTCGATTGATTCCGGCTCATGAGACCAATACCACTGCCATCTCTTGGAACAGGTAGTGGGAAATTGGGGCGTGCTAGAAAGAAGGTGATGCCATCTCCATAATGGGTTTTGTTTGGGGTGTTTATGGTGAAGGAGAAACTGGTGGTGAAGTCTGTGACTTTATCTGAGTTTAAGTCCCAAAGATGGAACAGTTTGGAGTGTATGACTCTGCCGAGACTATCTTTCTCGTACCTTGTGAGTTGGAGGTGTTGTTTGTCCTGATATACATCTCCTGAAATATTGAAGGCATTTGCTGTACTGCTATTGAGTTGGTCGTAGCTGAAAGCTAATGGAGCTGAACGTGATGTTGCAACAAGCAAGAGTGATAATGTTACAAGAATGGAAGTAAGAAGATGAGTTTTCTGAGAGTACCAAGATGCTGCCATGACTGCAAATTGATGATGGGTGGAAATGGAAATCATACAAATGGGTCAGTTTGGTGGAGTAGCTGCATTGCATGGGTCAGTTTAATTAATGAGTCAATGGGTCAATCCTTTTTTTTTTTTTTTGGTGTATAATGGGTCAATCCGTTAACTTGAGTAATAGTAGTACGTAAAAATAATCAAATTAAATAATTTGTCACATCACACATTCACACCCCACTTCAAAAATAGCAAACCATGGCCGACAGTTTTATTCAGAAAGAACTTTCCTTGTTTGTATTTTGTGGTTGATAAATTGCGACTAACTTGAGAAAAATAAATAAATAAAGGACCAATATAACACTTTAAATTAAAATAAAAGATTTCTAGATTAACTTTTCACAAATAATATTATTCAGTATAAATATTAACAGCCAACATTTAAGAATGAGTAAATGTCACTTAAAAAGTTTTACTTGTTTAATTTGTCTTTTTTTTTTTTGTGAACATGTTTAAATTGTCCTTAAATACACAAGGTAATTATCTTTTAAAAAAATTAAATAATTTGGTCCATGTAGTTTTGATCCTTAAAATATATTGGTGTGTACTAACTATTCTGTAAATATGTCAACTTCTCTACACTTCTACCCAAGAGAAGTTCCCCAAGTTAACCTCAAAGGAGACATTCCTTGAATAATATTGAGGTCATATATCCTTTGTGCTAGAAAATAAGCATTTCCTCATGAACGTAATTAAGAGATCAAGAGCATAAAAAGAAAGAAAAGAATCAGAAGAAAGAGAAAACAAAAGAAGAGCTAAGAAAAGTTAAAGAGAAAAAGGAGACTAGTAGGTGAATAACTAGCCAAACCAAATTTGATAAATGGACTGTAGGTGAACAAATAGACAGAGAGTTGAATCAATTTTTCATATTTTAAATATACAAATGAAAAATATCTGACATATAAAAATGTGATTGATACAGTTATCCAGAAAGAGAAGTTGAAATACAATCAAAAGAAACAAAATAGCATTAAGATAAAATTAATTTTATCTAGAGTACAAAAGTGACACAGAGGGAGAAGCATCATCCGCAGTTGTGGTGAGTCCAGAGGAGTTTGTGTTTGAATTTGAAGTACTAAAGCTCATATTCTGGTTTCCACCTTCCCCTGAAGCACTAATGCTGAATGGAGCAAAGAATGAGTTGTTCAGTGGGCGCTCAGCAAATGTTGGTACAGGCATACTTAATGGAAGATTAGGCATTGGAGCTTCAAAATTAAGCACTTGAATTGCTTGCCTTATTGAAGGCCTATTATTAGGATCTGGGTGAGCAGACCAAAGACCAACAATCATCATGCACTTGATTTGCTCCTCCTCAAAATCCCCACCTAGTCTTGGATCCACTGCTTCAAGAACTCTCCCTCTTCCATAAAGCCCCCAAACCCACTCCACAATATTTATTTCATTTTCTTTTGCCTTAAAGTTTATAGGTTTTCTTCCACAAGCTATCTCTAAAGCAACAACTCCAAAACTGTACACATCTGTTTCCTTACTAGCCCTTCCTGTGGTGGCACATTCAGGAGCCATGTACCCCATAGTCCCTGCTAAAACTGTTGTTTGTGCACTTTTTGCATGGTCCACAAACCTTGCCAAACCAAAATCCCCTAATTTTACATTAAACTCTGAATCCAGCATAATGTTGCTTGATTTTATGTCTCTATGCACAACACATTGTTCCCACTCTTCATGCAAGTATAGCAATGCAGAAGCCAAGCCTCTTGCTATTGTATATCTCACTGCCCATTTCAACAAGCTTTGTTTCTTGAAAAGATGAACATCTAAACTTCCATTTGGCATGTACTCATATACAAGCAAGAGATTTTTTCTTTCATGACACCAACCAATTAGTTGCACTAGATTTCTATGCCTTAACCTGCTAATAATTTTGACTTCTGATGCAAACTCCTTTATCCCTTGATCAGAACCTTCTGACACCCTCTTAATAGCAACATCAGATTTTATGTCTTTAAGATGACCCCTATAAACAGCTCCAAATCCTCCTTGACCTAGCTTATGCTCATCTTTGAAATTATTAGCTGCATGTGCTAATTCTTTGTATGAATACTTCCTTGGTCCTGTCCCCCTTCCAAAATCCTCACCCATGTACTCTTCAAAATCATGATCTTCCTCTTCAGTTCCTTTATTATACTTCTTCCACAAGCCAATTAAAATCAAACCAACCACAAAAATCAAAACAAATCCACCAATACCTAACCCCACTGCTAGTCCTGTCTTGGCCTTTTTCTTCTTACTGATAGGTGGAGAGTCTAAATCAGAGTTGAAGGACCATGAGCTAAGAGTATGTTCCTCAAAGAAATATCCAGTTGCTGAAGTAAACCCAAATTCAACCCATTCAGGTAGAACACCTCTCAGATCGACAACACAGTACAAGTTCTGTTTACTTCTGATATTATCCTTATATCCTGTGAAGGTGACACTTAAAATGTTAGAACTAGAATTGTAACTCACATCAGCATCATAATCTCTCTCATCCATGCTACTGAACCATTGTGTAGTGTTGCAATGATTTTTGATAGAACGAACATCAATCCCTACATGTTGATATTGAGGATCCCAAGTATTGGCAAAGGTATCAAATTCGACAGCTACAAAGGGATTTTCATTTGTGTAAGTTGAATTATCCGATTGATCACGGCTCAGGAGACCAATACCACCGCCATCTATTGGAGATAGTGGGAAATTGGGGCGTGCAAGAAAGAAGGTGATGCCATCTCCATGATGGGTTTTGTTTGGGGTGTTTATGGTGAAGGAGAAACTGGTGGTGAAGTCTGTGACCTTACCTGAGTTTATGTCCCAAAGATGGAACTGTTTGGAGTATACGACTCTGCCGAGACTGTCTTTCTCGTACCTGGTGAGTTGGAGTTGTTGTTTGTCCTGATATACATCTCCTGAAAAATTGAAGGCATCTGCTGTACTACTATTGAGTTGGTCGTAGTTGAAAGCTAATGGAGCTGAACGTGATGTTGCAACGAGTAAGAGTGATAATGTTACACGAAAGGAAGTAAAAAGATGAGTTTTCTGAGAGTAGCAAGATGCTGCCATGACTGCAAATTGATGATGGGTGGAAATGGAAATCGTACAAATGGCGTGGATGGAGAGGATCCAATTTGGTGGAGTTAGTTGCATTGCATGGGTCAGTTTAATTAATGAGTCAATGGGTCAATCCGTTTATTTGAGTAACTAGCCTCATAGCTGTAGCTGTGCTATCGCACGGTAATACTTCTGTTTTAGCCGTAATGTAATATAAAAGAGAAAATAAAAATATGTATTATTATATTGCGAGGAATGAACTAGGTAGATAATAATAATTTAGTCGTATATTTTTAATATGACTACATTAGTTACAATGTCCTCAATTTCTTTAAAATATATTTTTTATAAAATTAAAGTTTTACGTTGTGACAAAATTAAATAGTTGTTTTTAGTTCTTTAAAAATGCAATATTTCTTCGTCATGACTCGAAAGCAAAATTATTATTTACAAATAATAAACAGATTTATAAAATTTATTATGTGCTCAGAGACAATTAAATTATACTCATAACATTGATGATTTTCCTATTGAGACTCAAAACGAAAATAATCAAATATAAATAACAAAAACATTTATAAAATCTGATACGTGTTTAAAGACAATAAAATTATAGTGATAACATGTAATGTTTTCCCAGGACTCAAACAAAATAATCATTTATAAATAATAATGATATTTATAAAATTTGATACGTGTTTAAAGACAATAAAATTGTGACGGATTTTTCAAAATATATGAAAGGTTGCAATGGTTAAATACACATAATGATACAAATTTGACACAGTGCCTTGGTTGGCTTAGTGGTCGCAGCGTTTTACATGAAACCTTTCGTCCCAGGATCGAATCCGTGTGTAGGCGGTTTTGAATTTTTGATACGTTATTCAACAGACGAAAATTTAAAACAAAAAGGTGCCATCTGCTGGATTCGAACTCGCACCCTGTAGCAAACAGGTGCCAACGCTAACCGCTAGACCCATGGGTCACGCTGCATCATGAAGTGAGCGTTAATAATAGTTAAGCGTTTCGCTTCGCTTTAACCATTGTCAGAAACTCTTGGAGAGTTGTTTCCCTTCACCAAGTGGCATGAGTTGCTCTATAAATAGAGGCACTCTACATGCAGAAAGAGATACGAAAATCATTGTTTGCCTTGCCATTCTTAAATTTCTAAATCATTCCTTTCCTTATCTAGTGCACAAGATTAAGTGAGAAAACTTTATTTTGTAAAATATCATTGATTGATAAGCTTGAAGTGTGTGTGCAAACCACTCCAAGGAATCCAAAGTATCCTGAAGGGGATTTACCAAGAACCCTTTTGCATCCAATAGTCTAAGATTGGTGGGGGCGAATCGAACCTAAAGCTTAGTGTGATACACACGCTTTGGATCTTTTGTGCAACAATCATCATCTTGTTCTTCTTTCAAGTGCTGCAGCATCTCCATCAACTCAAAGTTCTAACAATCTTTAGGTTCGATTTTGGTTTGTGAACAATGGCTGCATCATTGAAAGAGATGACTTCTGACTTTGTCAAGTTAGAGAAATTTGATGGTGGCAATTTCATTCGTTGGCAAAAGAAGATGCAATTCCTACTCACCACTTTGAAAGTTGTGAATGTCCTAAACACTCCAAGGCCAATTGAAAGGGAAGATGAGACTGTGGCTGAAGTTAGAGAAAAACAGAAATGGGACAATGATGACTACATATGCATGGGACATATCCTCAATGGAATGTCAGACGCCTTGTTCGATGTATATCAAAGCAGCACCTCTGCAAAGGAACTTTGGGAGAAACTAGAAGCAAGGTACATGCAAGAAGATGCTACAAGTAAGAAATTTCTTGTTAGCCGCTTTAATAACTTTAAGATGGTTGATAGTAGGCCTATAATGGAACAAATGCATGAGATAGAACGTATTCTTAATAACTACAAACAACATAAAATGCATATGGATGAAACCATCATTGTATCCTCCATTATAGACAAACTCCCTCCTTCATGGAAAGATTTTAAAAGAAACATGAAACATAGAAAAGATGACATATCTCTTGAGCAATTGGGGAATCACCTTCGTTTAGAAGAAGAGTATCGAAAACAAGAAGATACTAAGGACCAATCTACTCATGGAAAAGTTCATGTGATGGAGGAAGGAGATTCTAGTAAATCTTCCAAGAAAAGAAAGCGAGAATCTAATAAGTCTCATGAAAACAACAATGGAAATGACCACAAGAAAAAGAAAAAGAAAAAGAAAGGTAGTTGTTTCCATTGTGGAAAACCGGGACACTTTAAGAAAGAGTGCAGGTTCTTGAAAAAGAAGAATACAGAGAAGAATTCAAGTGCAACAAAAGATGATCTTGTTGCTGTCATTTCTGAAGTCAACATGATTGAAGATGTTGATTCTTGGTGGATAGACTCTGGTGCTACCCGCCATGTGTGCAAAAACAAAGATCTTTTCAAGTCCATTAATGAAGAAGATGGAAGTGTTTTGTACATGGGAAATGCTTCAACTGTCCAAGTCAAAGGAAAAGGCACAGTGGAAATTGAGTTCACTTCTGGAAAGACACTCACTCTTAAAGATGTACTTTATGTTCCTGAAGTTAGGAAGAATTTGATTTTTGTTCCTTTACTTAATAAGTTTGGGTTCAAATCTGTATTTGAGGGGGATAAGTTTATCCTCTCAAAGGGAGGAATGTTTGTAGGAAAGGGTTACCTTTGTGAGAATATGTTCAAATTCAATATTGTCAATAATAATACTATTACTTACCTTATATTGTTGAGTCTTGTGATTTATGGCATATGCGACTAGGACATGTTAATTTTAGGAAATTAGATGACATGATGAAATCTGAATTAATTCCAAAATTAAGTAGAGATTCCAATTCATGTACTACTTGCATGCTAACTAAAATAACAAGACTACCTTTTAAAAGAGTTGAAAGAAGTTCTAAGGTGTTAGACTTAATCCATTCTGATGTATGTGATTTGCATGGTTGGCCCACCATTGGTGGTAAGAAGTATTTTGTAACTTTCATAGATGATTGCACTAGATATTGTTATGTTTACTTAATGCATTCAAAGGATGAAGTCTTAAATAAATTCAAAATATTTAAAGCACAAGTTGAACTTCAACATGAAACTTTCATTAAATGCTTTAGAAGTGATAGAGGAGGAGAATTCTATAATCCAAGTTATTTTGAGTCTACTGGCATAGTGCATCAAACAATTGCACCGTATTCCCCACAACAAAATGGTATAGCTGAAAGGAAAAATAGGGTACTTGAAGAAATGGTAAATGCCATGCTATCCTATTCCGGTTTATCAAAAGGATATTGGGGAGAAGCTATGCTAACAGCATGCTATATATTAAATAGAGTTCCTAATAAGATGAACAAAATTACTCCATATGAACTTTGGAAACAAAGAAAGCCTAATCTCAACTACTTGAAAGTCTGGGGTTGTAGAGCAATTGTAAAGGTTCCTGAACCAAAAAGAAAGAAATTGGGTGAAAAAGGAATTGAATGTGTATTTACAGGCTATCTTTGAAAATAGCAAAGCATATAGATTCATGGTTATTGAATCTAATGACTCATATCCTGTAAATCTGATTATTGAGTCAAGAGATGCAATTTTTCAAGAGAATAGATTCAACTCAATTCCAAATCCCAAGGATAATGTACATGCTAATGCACATAATCCAGAAAACAATGTATCTAATAATGATACATTGACTAGTTCAGAACCAAGAAGAAGTAAAAGGGTCAGAAAAGAAAAATCTTATGGGCCAGACTTCTTTATGTTCCTTGTTGAAGGAACCAATGAGTCCATTAATAGTTATGGACCAATTTGCTACAATATGGAAAATGATCCAGAAACTTATGAAGAGGCAATAAAGTCTCAAGATGCTGCTTTCTGGAAAGAAGCTATACAAGAGGAAATGGACTCAATAATGGGGAATAAAACTTGGAAACTAGTAGACCTCCCACCTGGTTCCAAACCAATAGGTTGTAAGTGGATCTTCAAAAAGAAAATGAAAGTAGATGGTACTATAGACAAATTTAAGGCCAGACTTGTGGCTAAAGGATTTACACAAAAAGAAGGAATTGACTATTTTGATACTTATGCACCAGTAGCAAGAATTGCTTCTATAAGAGTGCTTTTAGCACTAGCTTCAATCTATAAGTTTGTCATCCACCAAATGGATGTTAAAACTGCTTTCCTAAATGGGGAACTAGATGAAGAGGAGTATATGAAACAACCTGAAGGGTTTGTGGTTAAAGGTCAAGAAAATAAAGTGTGTAAATTGACAAAGTCATTGTATGGGTTAAAACAAGCTCCTAAACAATGGCATCAAAAGTTTGATCAAGTTGTGCTAGCTAATGGCTATAAAATAAATGAATCTGACAAATGTGTTTACAGTAAATTTCATAATGGAAAAGATGTCATGATTTGTTTATATGTGGATGACATGTTGATATTTGGTACTGATTTAGATGAGGTAGAAAAGACTAAATCTTTCTTGTCTAAAAATTTTGTTATGAAAGACTTAGGGGTAGCTGATGTGATTTTAGGGATTAAAATCATTAGAGATGGGGGAACTATAGGTTTGTCACAATCTCACTACATAGAGAAAGTGTTAAAGAAATTTAATCATTTTGATTATAAATCTGTTTCTACTCCCTTTGATCAAAATATCAGTTTAGTACTAAATAAAGGTTGTCCTGTAGCACAACATGAATATTCAAAAGTAATTGGATGCTTAATGTATGCCATGACTTGTACTAGACCAGATATAGCATATGCTGTTGGTAGGTTAAGTCGATATACAAGCAATCCAAGCAAAGACCATTGGCATGCTGTTCATAGAGTATTGAAATACTTGAAAGGAACAATTAACTATAGTCTGAACTATAGTGGTGATCCTTCAGTTTTGGAAGGTTACACAGATGCCAGTTGGGTAACTTATGTTGAAGATCATGCTTCCACAAGTGGATGGATCTTCATTCTTGGTGGGGGTGCTATTTCTTGGGGTTCCAAGAAACAGACATGCATTGCCGACTCCACCATGGCTGCAGAATTTATTGCATTAGCTGCGGGAAGTAAAGAGGCTGAATGGCTAAGAAATTTGTTGTATGAGATACCAATTTGGCCAAAGCCAATGGCACCAGTATCCATACATTGTGATAGTCAATCAACGCTATCAAAAGCATATAGCCAAGTTTATAATGGAAAGTCCCGACACATTGGACTAAGACATAGCTATGTAAAGGATTTAATTGCAAATGGAGTTATCTCCATAGTGTTTGTAAGAACTGAAAGAAATCTTGCTGATCCTTTGACGAAAGGATTGACAAGGGACATGGTGTCTAAGACATCATTGGGGATGAGACTCAAGCCCATATCTAATTGATCATCAATAGTAGAAACCCAACTCACACTTGAGTAAAATCAAGTCTTGAGTTTAATGGTGAAAGTATACTATCAGAGTGATTGCAAGTACTTGTTAATAGATACATCCCAAGGTTTTAGAGTACTTGGACCATAAGAATAAAAGGTGGAAGGTTGAGTTTTTGCTCTTAATAGACATATAGCATATATTTGCTGAAATGCATATTATGGGTGCATTTCTGATATAGTCTACCTATATGAGAATGAAATGTGGCCGCTTCATAGAGTTAAAGGGCTTGACTCTAGTAGTTCTCATGAAAAGGGTACATGACACAAGGCCTTACCAAATGTGTCATCTTTATAATTCAATCATTGATACCGAGATTTCATGTGTGAGTAATGCACACTTGTTCTAATGAATAATTGGTTCAAAGCTTGTCTACCAATCTATTTCGGGATGAGTGAAACCATAGCTTACTAAGTGAAGGTTCAAGTCGCAAGACACCTTTATCTGAAAACATGAGATTTCCAGAATAATGGATTTAGATCTATTTTGAAAATGGTGGGGGATTGTGAGAGATTTTTCAAAATATATGAAAGGTTACAATGGTTAAATACACATAATGATACAAATTTGACACAGTGCCTTGGTTGGCTTAGTGGTCGTAGCGTTTTACATGAAACCTTGCGTCCCAGGATCGAATTCGTGTGTAGGCGGTTTTGAATTTTTGATACGTTATTCAACAGATGAAAATTTAAAACAAAAAGGTGCCATCTGCTGGATTCGAACTCGCACCCTGTAGCAAACAAGTGCCAACGCTAACCGCTAGACCCATGGGTCACGCTGCATCATGAAGTGAGCGTTAATAATAGTTAAGCGTTTCGCTTCGCTTTAACCATTGTCAGAAACTCTTGGAGAGTTGTTTCCCTTCACCAAGTGGCATGAGTTGCTCTATAAATAGAGGCACTCTACATGCAGAAAGAGATACGAAAATCATTGTTTGCCTTGCCATTCTTAAATTTCTAAATCATTCATTTCCTTATCTAGTGCACAAGATTAAGTGAGAAAACTTTATTTTGTAAAATATCATTGATTGATAAGCTTGAAGTGTGTGTGCAAACCACTCAAAGGAATCCAAAGTATCCTGAAGGGGATTTGCCAAGAACCCTTTTGCATCCAATAGTCTAAGATTGGTGGGGGCGAATCTAACCTAAAGCTTAGTGTGATACACACGCTTTGGATCTTTTGTGCAACAATCATCATCTTGTTCTTCTTTCAAGTGCTGCAGCATCTCCATCAATTCAAAGTTCTAACAAAAATTATACTGATAACATGTAATGTTTTCCCGGAACTCAAGCAAAATAATCATTTATAAATAATAATGATATTTTTAATTAAAAAACTAATATTTTATATTTTGAAAAGAAAAAAGATTTTCCAAAAAGTGACACGTGTCTCAAAATGATCAAATTAGAAAATATAATATATATATATATATATAATAGAAAAGATAGATAAAAGATAATAGAAATGATAATAATAAAATAATATTTTATTTGATGAAGGGGCAAAAGAAATAATGCATGGCATATACGAGGAAGATGCGATGACTTCCTGTAAAAAGGAGAAGAAACATAAATGGAAAAAATAAGAGAGTAAAATGAAAGATAAAAAGAAAGAAAATTTTAAAGAATGGGATGAAATGAAAAAGGAAAAAATGGGGAGTGAAAATATGATAAGCGTCATATATGTTTTTGCTTTGGTAAAAACAAAATGAGTAAATATCTAAACTGATCTTTGATAAAAATTACGGAGACCAGTTTAGTTCTAGAGAAATACAAATATTATTTATTTCTTAAAAATCTTAAATATCGGTTAAATTAGTCTTTTTTGGGATAATTTTTAGGGATATTTTAGTCTTTGTTAAATACCAATTTGATCCATATTTATGATTTTTAAAAACCAAATTGGTATTTTTTATTTCTTATGGATTAAATTGGTCTTCATGATATTTGTGGGAACCAATTTAAATATTTATTTATTCTTATAAAATTTTTGTTGAAACAAAAAGGACAAATGGACAAAAAATGGCTAAAGAAAAAATGGGCCAGAGAAAAAAAAATTGCGACTGGATTTGCAATAAAGAGTTGAGCGGGAAATAAAAAAACTTGGCAAAGACACGTGGATTCATGGGTCTACTTTTTCTAAAGTAGGTATATATATACGCCTATAATAAGTCCTCCGTACGTATTGAAGACTTCAAATATGTTCTCCTTTCGGAAATGACCTATGCTTTGAGAATTCATTTGCTCCATTTTGTGCGTGGGAAAAACGCCGTTTTCACGTTAGTTGAAATTCATTGATCCTACCATTTTGAAAATGAGACCCCACATATTTTACTAAAACTCACGTGATTTTCAACTAACCATGAAGAGATTATTGCTGGCACTCCTCAACATCATACAAGATTAGTTTCGAGCTCTATTCATATAAATTTATATTTTTTTACTTATAAAAAATCTTTATAAATTTATAAATATTTATAAAAAGTTAAAAAAATTGAGGCAAAAAATTAATTTTAATTTATATGAGATTTTTTTTTGAAATTTTTATAATTAATTTTTAAATATGTTTCGTTAATAAATTTATTCAAACTAACTCTATACCTCCCTTTATTTTTTCACGAACACCCTTAAAAGCAAATAAAATAAGGATTTGGGCTCTAAAACTGACCAATTGCCAATTCATACTATGCATTTAATTATTTATAGATTCAATATATATATATATATATATATATATATATATATATATATAAATTTGATAACTTACACCCACTCATTTTGATTTGGTGTAAAGGACAGAGTTACATCTTAAGTAACCCGTGACAAATTTTTAGTTATAACTTGCTAACATACACAAACTAAAAAAATAGACGAGTATGAGTTATCAAATGCCTATATGATTGGCTAACTTATATCCACCCATTTGTTAGTTGTTGTAACTTAGCAATTTATACCTTAAAGTATATTTGGCAAATTTGTATTTATCAGTTGCTAACTTACACTAACTAAAACATAGGTGGGTGTAACTTAAGGAATATCATTTATATATTAAAAAATAATATATATTTGTGATATATATATATATAATTTAAAATTAAACATATATAAATATTTATATTTATATATTTTATATCTTATATAAATAAATGTTATCAGTGTATCTATCGTTTATATATGTACAAATTTTAAAAATAATCAGTTAGATATAATAGAATGATATACTCAGGGCCGTCTTAAACATTTTGGAGGCCCTGTTCTAATATTAAAAATTGGGCCCCTAAAAATCGGGGATCAATATATATATTAGTATTCCACAAATATTACAGGAACTCCAAGGTGATGTAGTGGCTTGGGCGCTCAGTTTTATTCGCGGGAGCGGGGTTCAAATCTTGCTCAGGCATTATTTTCATCAATTTTTGGTGCAACAATATATTTCTCACGCTAAAACGTCATGCGCTGGACTCGAGGACGGGTCGCAGGGGTTGCTAAAAACAAAACTACCGCTGCGCCGCACGATGATTCATGATATATATCACGCAATATTGTATATATAACAAAAAATTTGGGGCCCTCAAATTTGGACCGAAATTTGGGGCCATGTACTATTGCACTGCTTGCACGGCCCATTAGCCGGCCCTGGATATACTTGTGTGTGTATCTGACCCAACATCACAAATATTATATTTTTTAAAAATTTATATAATTGTTTTCTAAGATTCACACACGCGTACATGACACGGGTTAGCATACTAGTTCATACTCAAACCAATTTACACTATTTGAATCACTTGAAGGAATTCAAAACATCCCTATGAGCTAATCAAAGGTTGATAATAGGACCGTGGGTGAACAACTAGCCAGAGAGTTGATTCAATTTTTCATATTAAAATATTAAATATACAAATGGAAATCATACAAATGGCGTGGAGAGGTATTAACCATGGAAACAATTTGGTGGAGTAGTTGCATTGCTTGGGTCAGTTTAATTAATGGGTCAATGGGTCAATCCGTTTATTTGAGTAATACTAGTACGTAAAAATAATCAAATTAAATAATTTGTCACATCACACATTCACACCCCACTTCAAAAATAGCAAACCATGGCCGGGCAGTTTTACTAACACTTTGTTTGGATAGGAGAGGAAAGTAGAAAGAAAGAATGTTGAAGGAATAAAAATGAGTAAAAAGTTTAATGATTTTTAGATTGTTTAGTAGAAGTGAAAGTGAGTAAAAAATGAGAGGAAAAAAAGAGATATATTTAATAAATGACAAGAATATCCCTACATAAAAATGAGGTGTATATTTATATATATATATATATATATATATATATATATATATATATATAAAATCAACAATGCTATAGAAGTTGTCAAGCAAATAAATTAATTGTGCAAGACGTCTAAAATAAGCAAATGAATAATTGGGGGCATTTTTGTCTTTTTAGTCAAAATAGTGGTCCTATTCCACTTTTAATCCTGTTTTGAGCAGAAAAAATCTTGTGGTGGGTCCCAGGTTCAGGTTTCCTTCCTCCCTTTTTTGTGGTAGTTCCAAACAATGGAAACCCTCTCCATCCACCTTCTTTCCTTTCCCTCACGATCTTTCCTTCCTCTTTCTTCTAAACCAAACAGAGCGTAAGAAAGGCACACGGATAAAGTCCCTGCAAATAATTGTGAAGAACTTTCTTTGTTTGTTTTTTGCGGTTGATAAATTGCGAGGAATTTTTTTTTTCGATTGAATTGAATGCGAGGAACTTTCTTCAATTGCAACATGTCCCTCTGGGAATATAAATTTCCTTGCATTTTATGAGTAACTTTCTTCATCATGTTCAAGATTTTAATGTGGATTATATTTTCTTTTTTTACTTTTCAAAATATTTCCATTAAAACATATTTTCTCTTTTACAGTCTAAAATTTCTTTTCTTCAATTTCTTTTTTAACAAAAGATGTAAAAAAAACACACAATAGATATGGCAAAAGTTGGTTGTATAGGCTGAGTTTGTGAGAGAGGACATGAGTTCGATTGCAGCATAATGCATCCTTTGGGGGTGAAAGAATAAGCACACGATTGGAGATTAGTCTCATAATTAACAAGTTCAATAAGCTAGTTTATAGTCTATTTGACTAGCTTATGAGATTAATTGACCAAAGTAGAGGTGTTTGATAAGTGAGCTTATCTTAGAAGTTTATAGCTTTTCTTGAAAAGCTACTTCAAGTAGCATTTAGCTCATTAATTTTTCTCTCTCATTTATCTTTATTATTTTGATTTTATTCCTCAGTAACCACAACTCCCCTCAGCCACTAAAACTCATCCACAAAACACAAAATTGGGGGAAACACAAACGCCAGTGCCACTAAAATTGATAAATTTATATTGACCAACATTTTGCTCCAAACATCCTGATTTCACTTACAATTTCCTATACCAAAAAGATAAACTTCAAATCAAACAGATAACCTTATCAAAATTTATGTTTTTTTTTTAAAAAAAATTTGATCCACAACGTGACTAGTTTTCAATTTTTGTGGCATAAAATAAACCACCGAATGGGAGAAGAGATGGGAAACGTTGTGTCGTGTGCCAATGCCATTGTCAAGTGTTAAGTGCGAGAAAAAAAATGGGGGAGGGTGCTTTGTAGCCAGGAATCGATACATGTTCTTCTCAAATTAATACAATACACACCACCACCACTGACCAATAAATTGTGAAATTGGAAGAAGAGAAACAATGGAGACATTTTTGGGCAAACACACCACCCCCTTCAGCCCTCTCCTTTTTTCTTCCCATCTCTCTAACTTTTCCTCTCTCTCATCCCCCTCCAGATCTCATTTCCCCATCCCTCTTCCCCTGCTTCTCTTCCTCATCTCACCTCCATCCCCTTTCTCTCTTCCCACTTCTCTCCAAACCCCCCATCCCCTTCCTACCCTCAGCCCCAATCCGTTTTCTGGGTTTCTGATGACAACCTTAATGTCTTTTTGTTTTTAATAAAAAAATAAATAAAAATAATGACTCAGAATATGACTTAGTGGCCACATTGACATGTCAGATTTTTTTTAACGGAAGTGGATGAGAAATAAATAAAAAATGTCCAACAGTCTTAAAGGACTAAAAATAAAAGACTAATGTAACACTTTAAATTATTTAAATTAAGATAAATGATTTCTAGATTAACTTTTCACAAATAATAACTAGTACGATATCCTGTATTCGGGGCGCACGTTGTTTGTTACGTTTAATGTTTTAAGACGGTGATTATTTATACTAAATGATGTATTTGATTCAATGTATTAAAAATTAACTAATTTTATAGTGAATGTGAAAGAAATATTAAATATGTATCAGATATTATTATTTATGTAATTATCCGACTTGTATACCATATATAGCTATAATGAAACAAACATGGTTAGGGTTTTCTTGATTAGATAGATAGATATATAGATAAAATAGATAATAGAGATACATGCATAAAATTGATATAAGCTCAAAGACAGAAATTTTACCGACAATATGTAATGTTTTTCGGTCACGAATCAACAATAAAATAATTATTTATAAATAATTAAGATATTTATAAAATTGATTTATGTTCAAAGACAATATATAATGTTTTCCCGCTGACACTTGACAGTAAGATAATGTTTATAATAATAAAAATATTTATGAAAATTGATATGTATTTAAGTAGTGTTTTCTCATCAGAATTCAAAAACAAAATAATCATTTACAAAAATTAAATACATTTATAAAAAAAATAAAAAGTAATTATACCGACATGTAATGTATTCCGTTACAACTCAAAAACAAAATAATCATTTATAAATAACTTAAACGATTATAAAATTGATCTGTATCAAAGACGATAAAATTATACCAACAATATGTAATATTTCTCCCGTCGAAACTTAAATGTAAAATAATCATTTAAAAATAATAAAAACATTTATAAAAATTGATATGTGTTCAAAGATAACGAAATTATAGCGACAACATGTTATTTTCTCTCGTCGGGACTCAAAAGCAAAATAATAATTTATAAAAAATATATATAATAAAGATATTTATAAATTTTGATACGTGATCAAAGATGATAAAATTATATTTGAGACTTTAAATAAAAATAATTATTTATAAATAAAAAATATAAATATAATGATAAAATATAAAAAAATAGAAAAAAGAAAGAGAGAAAGGGAGAGTGACAGAGGGTGTGAGAGAAGAAAGAGAGAGTGACGTGAGAGAGAGAGAGACAGAAGAGAGAGAAAAAAGTGAAAGGTGAGAGAGAAAAAGTTAAAAGTAGTAAGGAAAAATATATTTTTATGTGAATTTAATTTTTATTTTGATATATTTTTATTTAGATTGACATATTTGCCCCTTAAAAGTACATGTGTCATTATAATAAGAAGTCTAAAATTGTATTTGTTTTAGTAGTTTGTTTATAAAAATTTGTTTATAAAATTAAATACATTTATAAAAAAATATAAAAAGTAATTATACCGACATGTAATATCTCCCAACTCAAAAAAAATAATCATTTATAAATAACTTAAACATTTATAAAATTGATCTATATCAAAGACAATAAAATTATACCGACAACATGTAATGTTTCTCCCGTCGAGACTTAAAAGTAAAATAATCTTTATCTTTATAATATTAAAAGTAATAGTGTCATGAAGCATTAATTAATGAGTAATTTGGTAAAATCAATAAAATAGTCTCTTAATAACAGCATTATAACATTTAATAAATAAAAGATTTATTTTGATATTGCATAGGTTTGATTTAAAATGAAAGAGATATTATCAAAAAAGGGATGTGAAATTATTTACGTGAGCAAGGAATAGGAAATATGAAATTTAATAAATAAAAGATTTATTTTGATATTAAATAGATTTGATTTAAAATAAAATAGATATTATCAAAAAAGATGATAGAAAACTGTTTACGTGAGCAGGAAATAGGTTTGAAATTAAACAGATTTATTTTAATAATTTGAATGAATTAATTACGTGAGCAGAGAATAGGAAACCTATGTAAAAAAACGGATAGGAAATTGTTTTGATGCTCACAGACGAAGGAGAAAGAAGAAACGGAAGTAACCCTAAAACAAGTAACCCTCCTGCGGCATGGTTCATACGTGCCATTGCTTCTTCTCTGAAACGCGTTTTCTGCAGCGATAGAGGTAAGATTACTCATTCGTGCTCACGTAATGAACCATTAGTAGAAACAAAAAGAATATAATGATTTTGAGAGCATAATATCATTCTCATATATTCAGTCAATAAATCAATAATTGATCAATTTTATTTTCACTCAAAATTAATTTATTTCTAGTGCACATTATTATATATATTTTGTAATTAAATACCAACATATATTTTCTATCCATATAATTTTTCCTCAATTTTGCTCGCGATACCATTTAAATTTTGAAAGGATCCAAAAGTTCCTTATAAGAAACACGTTTGCACTTTTCATAAAACCAAAGAAACACGTTTGAGTTATGTTCAATACCACAAATAGATTTCACTTCCTAGTTAAACACCACAAACGTCCTTTTTGATGATTTTTTATCTTTTGATAATTAAAAACTCCTTTTATTGTTATACTAATAAAATGTAGTTTAATAGAAACTACTAAAAAATTATTATTTTAGGAGCATAATATCTTTCTCATATATTCGGTCATTAAATTTATTATTGGAGAGCTGAATTTTAGTTTAGAATGGACATTGGCTCATCGAATTTAATTTGTTTCCTTTATTAAATAGGTCAAATTGATATGGCAAATAAATAAATATGGTCACTAATTGTCTACCAAATAATGGTAATAATTAATATTACAAAAAAAACGTAAGAACTAATAAATCCTGATACTTATAAACAGATATTTTGGTTAAAATCTTTTAATTGAATGACCATATATGCCTTACCTATTTAGTCAAAATCTTTTGGGTGACATCTTTTGTGATACACAAGTGCAACGAATTTTGTTTTTGATCTAACGATGTGACCATATCAAATGTCTATCAATTATAAAGATTTATTGATGTAAAATTACTTACCATTTATTAAAATCAATCTATAATTCTTACCATTTATATGCCCTACCTATTTAGTCAAAGCTGTAAAAGTTAAAAGATATATTTGATAAAGCGTGAATTCGTGTGACTGCTGCAGAGAAAGCCTACTGACATCTTTTGTGATTCCCATCTGTGAGAAACGTTTACCACTATCTTAAAGGAGCAAAATTCTAATTTCTTTCCATTGTTGATTCAAAATTGTTGTGATATTTATGTATTAAGTATACTATACTATTTCTGACCATAATATTCTAGCAACTATTGTTAAGTCACTAAACACTCATTTATAGGGAGAATGGCATCTACAAGTACTCCTCTCAGTGCTATCAAGGCTGGTTGAACGTGAACACAAGAAGGGGGTTGAATTGTGTTTACAAACTTTTCGCAAACTTTGAGTTAAAAACACTTTAGAACACTTGAAAATGAATCTGTTTGAAATTGGATGCTGGAATAGGACCAGACGCTGGAAATAAGATTTTTGAACACTTGTTTTTATGCGCAAGATAACCGTAAGTATAAAGCAGTAAAGCAAGAGACACAGAGATTTATACTAGTTCACCACCAACCTGGTAGCTACGTCTAGTTCCTTCGTTCCTGAAGGATTTTCCACTATAATCAACTGGTTACAAATTTTCTTAAGAGTATTCTACTGTCACAAACTTGACAATACTCTTAACTTCTCAAAACGACTCAATATGTTCAAGCCTTTGAGGAACAAGCCTTAATTAGGCAATACAACTTTCACAAAGATAATTTTGAATACAATCAAAATAACTCTCACAGCGAGGATGCAAAGATTAAGTTTAAACAAATAACTTTCTAAAAAAAAGAATCAAACGTTGAGGTTCAGTTCTTGTAGTCCAGAGACTTGGCACGAAACTTGATTGCTCACTTGAGTAATACCTTTTCAGAATATAGTCTCTTGCAGTTTCTCTAGTCATTTCTTCAATGAATACCTTGAAGTATTTATAGGAGTCATGAGGATAATACCGTTGCAGATATTTCAGCTCCAAAATATTGGGTGAAGCAATTTGAAATTTTGTCATTTTCTTCCTTTCCAGAGAACAGCAGAATATTACATATTTCTGTTATTTTACTATCTACTTTTCACACAATTGCCTTATACGAATTTGTCTTATTCTAAAGGTGTCACCTTTGATTCCTCGTACATAAAATTGAGTGCACAAAATCAAATTCGAATTCTGTTCCAAAGTAGCTGAGGTGAAGAGCAATAACGTGATCATCACGTGATTCATTAAAAGACCAGATGCTCGCTCAGAACAGGAGACGGACGCTTGCAGCAATTGAGTAATCCACGTGTCAAAGAATAACACTACCAGACGCTCACTTTACGCAAGACGCTGGAGTGAACCAGATGCTGACACACATGGAATGTATTCAGTACTTGTGAATTTTCTTCTTCTTGCTTGAGTGAGATAATACATAAGAGATTTTGATACCTGCGCACTCAAAGACTTATCAGAAGATACTTTGTTATCATCAAAATTAATGAGGGTCTAAACTTCTCAATCGTTTAGGTTCCAACAATCTCCCCCTTTTTGATGATGACAAATATCCAAGATTGATGAACAATTTAATTTTAAAAATAATTTCAAGGGCCTCCCCCTGAGTTCAACAACTCAGATAAAATTAAATATATCAGGTATCAGAGCGATTTATGATAATTAGAGCATTTATGTGATCGCAAAAATGCATAGAAGTATCAGAGCATATATTTGATTTAAACGATGAGATCGGATACTGAGAACATTGTATCAACAATGAATATATTCAAGTATCGGATGCTGAAATTCATTGTACAAAATTGAATAAAATTGTGGGAACAGATATTGAATATTATCAAAGCACCAGACAATGAATATCAATGAGTATCTGAGCAATTAAGGAACATGCTATGTATATGATTTATGCATGAAATCTGTGATACTTCAGCGTATCCATTGGACTTTCAACGAGTTCATTAGACCTTTCTTTTACTCCTCCTTTTGTTATCAGACAAAAAGAGTGTAAAACACATCATAGTCAAAACAGTAAGTAGTAATATTTAGAAAAATTTGAAGATAAGGTCAGATCAATTGAAATATAATTATACCAAGTAACTTAAATATTTGATTGTATCAAAAATAGAAATTGTAATTAGCACACAAGTACAAAGTAAAAAAAAAATTTAGGGGTTTGGTGGAGGTGGAGGATCCAGATTGAAACGTTCTAAGATGAATTTCAAAGTGCTTTCCAACTGAGCCACTTTTTGATTGGTTGCCATTATAGCTTCAAATTCTGCTCTAGGCAAAATGACAACATCAGCATTTGCAGGTGCAGGTTCAACATTAGCTCAGGCAGGATTCAATCAGAATGACCCTTTGAGATTCCATCTTCTGGTGCTATGCTAGTACATCTTGTGACAATATCTCAGTTTCCTTTCCTTTCTTGCCTTAGCCTGCTGAAGGAGGTCATCATTTGGTAAGGACCATTTGATGAATCTTCCCAGCTTCTGTTTCTCTTGATCCATTTCCCACCCCCATCTACACAGAAGTTCTTCAGGATATAGCATAAGCATAAAAACAGTTTCCCTGTGCTGAAGCAGATCTTTAGGATAAGCATCAAATTGCATCAATGCAACTTCTCCAAAAATTCTTCTTATAAAAACTCCCATTCCATCAAAAATGAATGTGAGTCCTTTATTTTCAGCAAGGAATAACTTATGCAGATTCTCCCTATCATCTTCTTCAATCTTGAGAGGCTTAAAACAGGACATAATGGCTTTATCTTTCCAAGACATAGTCCATTGTCTCCAATTAAAGCCAATATCAAAATGTTTGCAAACAGCAGCCCATTGATCTTCTATTTTCATAGCATTCAGGGGCCTTACAATAGAACACATAAACATATCATCGAAATGAACAGTACCAAGTTTTGTGTCTGTTACCCTGCTGATAGAGCCAACTGTAGGAATTGTTGCTTTCTCTGCATTGCAGCAGCCAGAAGAACCAGTGCTCTAAGCATCTTTATTGAGCAAGTTCAGGTATACTTGTCGAGCATGGCCTTCACCAAGCTTGTTGATCGAAAGTTGAGAGAATGATTTGACATCGAATCTTTTAGGAGCTTTCTCATATTCCTTCAGTCTAGTTCTGCTGAATGACATTTTCCCAAGGGCTGGTTCCTTCCTTTTTCTAGGAATAGACCAAGGCAACCACCTTTGCCTATCGGGTACAATCTTGACAGACGCTGAAGCAGGATCTCTGTATTGACGGATCAACTCAAGCCTTTTCATCTCCAGGCAATGAGTCATAAAAGCAGCTTCTTCATCTGTTATCCACCTTCCGGATTCTTCAAGAGTAAATGATTCATTCTGTGGTAGGAACCTGGGAAGATCAATAGAGAAGGAAATTGTTTTTCTGTTTGATTGAGGTCTCAATCTTCCCTTGAAGGACATATCAACTTGCTTATCTCCTTCTTTAAATACAACTCTTGATGGAGAGGCAACTTCCAGTCTTGCAACTCCAGAAGTGAATGTTTTCAAATGCCATAGAGAGGGGTGATCATAAATGGAGTGATACACGTCATCTCTAACAAACCTTGGTCTGTTAATGGCAGATAAAACTTTTTTGCACCAGAAAAGGAGGTAGGTTTGTAAGTGAAGGTAAGTGGGAGAGGTGAAGTCTTCTTGACAGTGCAGTTTTTAGGCTTGTTTGGATTGATTTTGAAGAGTTGATTGAATGGGTGAGAGTGGAGTAAGGATATGTATGTAGTGAGGGATGTGTTTGATGAGGTAGAGGTTTGTGGTGAGGGAAATGTAAGTGTTTTGGACTTTGTGGTTAATTGGGAGGTTTGTGGTTTGGTGGATGGAGGTTGTGTAGTGTGTTTGTGGTTGTGCAACAGACAATGGTGGTGCAAGAATAGTGTCATCAGACTCAAAGGTAGTTACAGAATCATCAATGGTAGAATCTATTACCTTTGGATTAAGCTTCTCAGAATGCCTAACCAGTCTCTTCCTTTTGCTTTGTGGAGCAGCAACAGGAGGAGGAGGAGGAGGTGCAGGATCTTGCTTCTTAGGGCCAGATGCTGAAACATGCTTTTCAGCTTCTGCCTTTCTCTTCTTCTCCATAATGTTTCTAATGGGGACTCGGTCCTCATAATCTTCTGGTATAGTTTTACCTTCTGGTGTAGGAGGCACCTTCTGTTTTTTGCTTCTTGTCTCCCTTGTCGGAGACTCGCCAGTTCTCTTTGCACCAGCTTTTTCTCCTTGTCCTTTTTTCACCTTCTTGATCATATCAACATTGATCAATTTCATTCTCACAAGGCTATTTACTCCAAAAACCGCAGGACGGACAATAACACCCATTCCAAAATACTTATCTCTTTCTTCTTTGTTTATCAAGGCACTGAGTCTTCTCGCAATTCCATCGTTGGCTATCATAGCAGTAAGAAGAACTCCATAAGGAATAACCTTGATAATGTTCTTCTTGTTAGCAGAACCCTTCCTTGAACCAACAAGCGTATTGACAATATTGTTGCAAATCAACCTAGGCAAGTTTATTTTGTGACCAGCCATATAATTTCTCATAATGAACTTCTGCTTATAGTTCACTATCTCACTTGACCCAGTCTTCAGAATAACGCTCTTAGTAATAACTTTGTGTAGAATTCTGAAATGACTTTTCAGATTCTTGGCAGTAGGAGTTACATCATTTTCCTTCAACTGGCGATAGTTCTCGAACAGAGCTTCGTTGACGTTTTCCATTCCTCTGAAAGCATCTTCCCAACCAATATAGTAACTTATGCCTTCAAGGGGCACTTAATCATTTCAGCAATGGTGTTTATGGTGAACACCAACTTGAAACCTCTGACATGACCTTCAACTATTCCACTCGGAAGCATATGAACGTTTTCCCATAATTCCTTGATAGCATTAACCAACACATCAACAAGTTGCCAAAGGAAGTAGTTTTTCCAGCCCAGATTCATCAAACCTTCATCTAAATCAAACCCATAAAGCTTGAAACTTTTCAAGTCGATTCTGTTCTCAGTAAAAAGCTTTGCTTCTGTCATGGTGTCGAAGATAGCAGTGTAGTCATCGACCTTAACGTTGGCCATGGTAGCAGTTGGAGAGTGATTTGATGGAGGTTTAGGGTTTCAGAGAAATTCACACACATGGAGAGAGAGAGAGAGAGAAAATATTTTTCGCAGATAAAAACAGAGAGTGGAGCAAAAGTGAAGGAGTAGTGGGAAAGTTTTGATAAATGGTACAATTACTTTTTGAAAAACTCTTCACATTTCCTCTGAATAAAAATAATTCAAAAAGAAAATAAAATAAAGATTCCTTTTTTTTAATAAATGCAATTGCCAAAATGATGATAAAATCAAGAAAAAGATTTTATTGAAAACATAAATAATCATGACTCAGATTAGGTGTGATGAGACGCTTAAGTCCCACACGAGTTCAACACGTGTGTGCTCGGACGCACGCAACTGAATTCACCGGACGTTGAGTTATGCATTATGAATGACATATCATATGAGTACACGTGTGAATGCTTATGTCATACTAGATGCTGAATGATGCGTATCATAAGACGTTGAGATTAATCATTCTTCTATAAGATGAAAATTTAGATTTCTTCTTATAAAATTGAATCTATCATCAGCAAGAGGTTTTGTAAAAATGTTAGCCCACTGATGATCAGTGTCTACAAATTTTATTTCAAGAATATCCTTCTGAACATAGTCTCTTATAAAGTGATGTTTAATCTCAATGTGTTTTGCTCTATAATGCAATATAGGATTCTTAGTGAGACAAATTGCAGATGTATTATCACAGAAGATAGGAATGTTGCTCTCTTTTATCAAGTAGTCTTCAAGTTGATTTTTCATCCATAGAAGTTGAGAACTGCAACTTCTTTCTTTGAGATGTATTAAACCTGTGTTGAGAGTGCAATTGTGCTTTGTCTTTTGCTTGACCAAGATACAAGATTTGCTCCAAGGAATTGGCAGCCTCCACTTGTGCTTTTTCTTTCAATTCGGTCTCCAGCAAAGTCAACATCATAGAAACCTACTAACTTGTAATCTTTTGATTTCTTATAGAGCAAACTAAGATTAGTAGATCCTTGCAAATATCTAAATATTCTTTTAACAGCACTCAAGTGTGATTCTCTAGGATCAGACTGAAACCTAGCACACAAAGTGCAGAACATAATATCAGGTCTTGAAGCAGTAAGATAAAGTAGAGATCCAATCATACCTCTGTACATTTTCTGATCTACCTTCTTACTAGTTTCATCTTTACCAAGAATGCAAGTGGGATGCATAGGTGTGCACATTGGCTTGCAATCCACCATCTTGAATTTTTTTAGTAATTCCTTGACGTATTTGCTTTGATGTATATAAATACCATCATTGCATTGCTTGATTTGAATTCCAAGAAAAAATTTTAATTCTCTCATCATGCTCATTTCAAATTCAGTCTGCATTAACTTAGAAAATTCTTAGCATAGACTTTCATTAGTAGCTCCAAATAAATATCATCAACATAAATTTGAACAAGCATAAAATGCTTGTTTGATGTTTTTCTAAATAGAGTAATGTTTACTTGACCTATGATAAAACCGTTTTCCATTAAAAAGGAACTCAGTCTATCATATCAAGCTCTACGAGCTTGCTTAAGACCATACAGAGCCTTTTTAAGTTTAAAAATATGTTTTGAAAATTCAATATCTTCAAAACCAGGAGGTTGTTTCACATAGACTTCCTCAGTTATAAAACCATTCAAGAAATCACTTTTCACATCAATTTGATAAAGAATTATCTCATGGTATGTAGCAAATGAAAGCAAAATACGAATAGCTTCTAACCTTGCAACAGGTGCAAAATTTTCAGTAAAATCTATACCTTCTTCTTGTGAGTAACCTTGAGCAACTAATCTTGCTTTGTTTCTCACAACCTTACTGTAGTACCCTAATTTTGTCCGGCTTTTTATTTTATTTTAGTATTTTTTTTAAATTTGTAATAAAAAATAAAATAATATTTTTGGTTTTATAATAAAGAATAAAAGAGATTAAAAAAGAAAAGGAAAGAAAAGAAAAGAAAAGAAAAGAAGGAAAAAAGAAAATTTATTTTTTTCAAAGAAAAGGGGGTGCTAATTAAAATATATGGGGTGCTACAATCAATTAGTCAAATGACTGAACCAGCCCAATCTTTGTCGATCCAATACCAGCCTTCTCCTTCGTGCCCCCCTCCTTTCCCTGCATACGCCCCCTGCGCTCCTCTCATCCTCTGCTTGCTACCCGCACCTCCCTTTATTTTCTCCAACCACCCACGCAGCCCAACTCATCCCTCCAGCTCTTGGCCCACGCGGCCCAACGCATTTTAACCCATTCTGCATTAACCCTAACTTTCCCTCACCATCTCCCTCATTCACTCCTTTTGCGCCGTCCCAACATCCCCCTCTCCTCCACGATTTGCTCTTCTCTTCATCCCTCTCATCTTTCCTTCTCCATCCAAACCCTAAACCTAAAAACACAATCCCACTCACCCTCAGTCGTTCCCTTCTCTCTTCTCTTCCACTCATCCTTCTCATAACCCTAGCTTCTACGCCGCGGCGCCCCTATCTCCATTTTCCTCATCTTCCCTTCCTTTCCTCCTTCAATTTCTCCACCATTCTCGGCTTCCCTTTCTTCACTCCTCCCAACCCGTAGGCCGCGGCGCCCCCTCTCTCTCTCCTTCTTCTTCCCCTTATCTCTCCCTAAATCACGGCCTCATCCCTTCATCTCTCATCTTTATCACCAAGCCAAATCATGTTAACCACTAACTTCTCCAGATATTTGAAGATCACAATCTGGAAGCCAAAAAAAAGGAGTCGTCAGTTCTTTCCTTTATTTTTGTTTGATCTAATATTTGATTTTGAATTTTTAACTGACTTGTTCCCCTTCTTTTTCGCAGATGATAACCAAGATTGGAGCCTATAAAAGGACATACAAGCTGAAGAGAAAAAGGGGGCCGAACCCTAAAAAAAAAGGAGAGCAAGGAGAGCGTTCTGACTAGAGGGGACAAGAGTTAGAGCAAATTCAGAAAGGAGAAAAAGGCAGCAGATGAAGAATGGAGTAAGGCAGAGAGAATAAAAAATACCAAAACAGTTTAGATTCTAGGATCCCGTTTCCTTTTTATTTTGTTTCTTCTGTATTTGAAGGTTGGAGTCGTATGAATCAAAAATCAAGGTTCTATTTTCTCCTCCCTCTATATTTTTCTTTTAATTTTCGTTGATCCTTTTCTCTGTAAACTCATGACTCTGGTTGTATTGAAATGTTCTTTCTCTATTACTTTTGTCCATTCTTTTTTTTTCTGATTTAATTGTTATTGCTGCAACTGTTGTTGTTGTTGTTATCGTGATTGTTGCTGTTGTTGTTGTACGATTCTGGAACGAGATTAGGGTTAGGGTTTGGCCTTCCAATGGGGCCAAAACCTAAATAGGGATCAATTTGTAAATATGTAGTTAAGAGGGGCATAAATGCAAAAAAGGTTTTTCTTTGAAATTCTGTTTCATATATACACGTTTTAGGGTTTGGTCTTCCAACGGGACCAAATCTTTAGTAGGGACCGATTTGCAAATTTTCTATTAAGGAGGGTATAAAAGCAAAATAGGAAATTTTTATTTCTTTATTTATACATTCTTTTAATTAAATAAATAAGTTAATATTTTTTTACTTGTTTAATTTATTTTTATCTTTTAATCTGTTTTTGTAAGAAAAAATATTCTTTCTTTTAAATAGATTTTTTATCCTTTTTACCTGTTAATGACTAAGTAATTAAAATTTTTCTTTTATTTAAAATAACAGAAAAAGTAATTTTAGGTCTATTAGATTTATTTAGGGGGGTCGATTCCTTTAATTATGCTAAACAATTAGGTTCAGGTCAGAGTCATAAATAGAGTCTCATTTTCACTTCAGCAAGTATACTTATAGAGATAAAACAAACAAATTTCACTTTTGGGAAATAAATTATTTACGGGCAAACAATTATTCTCAAACAATTAAAGGTACCATTTTTTTGGGCGTTTTAGGGGTGCTAATACCTTACCTATGCGTAACCAACTCCCGAGCTCAAAATCTGGTTCAAAGACCTTCTCCTTTTTTCATTAAATTCAAAAATATTCAAAAAATAGGTTTTCCAATGTTTTCCTATAAAAATAAATATTGGTGGCGGCTCTATTTAAATCTTTAGGGTGGTTATCACAGCTGGCGACTCCACTGGGGACTTTAGAGAGTTAGGCCTTTTGATTGTTTGAATTGTTTGTTTGCCTTACAATGTGAATTGTTTCCTTTTCTTTTATTTTTATTTATTTATTTATTACTATTATTTTTTATTTTTTCAATTTATTTATTTTTATCTTATCTTATTTGTTTTTATCTTTGTTTAGTTTATTTATTTTTATTGTGATTATATGTATATTGAACATTAGGATAGTTACCATTGTTTTATTTATTTTGCAGCGGGTAGTTTTAAGTTTGCTCCTTCACACACTTCACTTTATACACTTTATTTACACACACTTTGAGTGGGTGCCCTATACCCGGGTCCGAGTGAATCTTAAGTTAGGAGAGGCTATGTAGTAGGTGCTCTGCTGGACGTACGGCCAGTGGGTTCCTATGAAAGCCTCACTTAGAGTTTGGCTCCATTTGAGAAAAAACCATCCTTTAATAATATACTTATTATTGGTGGTAACATTTTCAAACGAGACCCTTGGCTCTAGGGACCTTTTAGATTAGTATCTTAGATCCACCCAATGGAAAGACACTTATGTGGACCATAGACCCTTTTTAAGGAGCTACCGGCCCATATAACAAAAGGAGCATACCTTATCCCATTTTCCACGTGACAAAAGTCGTATGACCTAACATCTTAGGAATTACCGGCCTACATCACAAGGGGCACACTCTGCCCGTTTTTCCTTCATCCATTTATTTTCCATTCACATTTCAAAAATTATGAAAGATAATAAATGATATTTTTCTCTAAAAAATATTATTTGTTATTTGAAAAAAAAAAGGCACAGTTTCAAAAAATATTTTCCCTTCTCATTCTTTTTCCCTCTAAAAAATCAATTTTTGAAAAAAAGGCATTTTCTCTTTTTTTTAGCGACATTTCTCATTATCATTGCATTCATTTTATTTTTATAAAAAGATGTTTCTCTTTCTCCATCATATTCTTTTACATGAAATGTACATAAAAAAAAATTCATGACTTGCATGATCATGGCATCCTCATAACGTAACTCATTTTTTCTCCTCAACAGAAAAATAGATACAAATAAGCTTTCACTGCATCCCTACCGGACTCGAGCCCAATCTAGACTCATGGATTTGTTGGAACAGAATCAACAAGCGATGAGAGAAGAACTCGACCAAATCAATGGTAAGATGGACAAGATATTTGACCTTCTGCAGAACTTGGATCCAAAATTGACCATTGATGAGAACCATTCCACCAGCACTAATGAGTATCGAGAGGCTTCCAATGGCCCATCAAGAGACCCCCTAGATCAGGAGAGACTCCAGATTGTGGAAAATAGCTGAAAGCAATTGAAGGGGCAAATCATATTGGGTTCAAAGCTTCAGAAGTATGTTTGGTCCTGGACGTGGTAATTCCTCCAAAATTCAAAATTCCTGAGTTCGTCAAGTACGAAGGCTTAACTTGTCCAAAAAGCCACCTCATCATGTACTGCCGGAAGATGGCCTCCTGCTCCAGTAATGATAAGCTCCTAATCCACTTCTTCTAAGAGAGTCTTACCGGGGCATCCTTACGCTGGTATATGCAGTTAGAGCAGGGCAAAATTAACTCCTGGAATGATTTGGCTAAAGCTTTCATCAAACAGTATAAGTACAATATGGACATGGCTCCTGGCCGCTCCTAGTTGCAAACCATGGTAAAAGGGGGCAATGAAAGCTTCAAAGAATATGCCCAAAGATGGAGAGGGATAGCAGCCCAAGTGGAACCTCCGCTATCTGAGAAAGAGATGGTTACCACGTTCATTGACACACTTCAACAACCCTTCTATGATCTGATGATGAGAAATGTCTCTTCAAGCTTCTCAGACCTAGTTGTTGTCAGAGAAAGAGTGGAAGCCGGGATAACAAGCGGAAGGATTGGCAACCTCGAAGCTCAACAGCCATTGCGCAGTGTAGGTCAAGAGATGGAAGAAGATACTAATGATGCTCATCACGACATACACTGAGGCAATGGGCCACTCCATTAAGAATTGTTGGGCTCTAATCAACACGAAATGGTAAAACTTCAAGGAATAGCCCTGTTTAAGCAGCCTTCATTTGTTTTTACGCTTTGCCCAAAGCCCTGGGGCATATCTTGTAAAGGGCCCACTTTGTTCCCATCTTTTCAATACATCAATGGAAATGCAATTTGAATTTTTTTCCCCTTCTTGGTGCATGTTCAATCCGGGATAAAAAAAATAGTTAAGGAAATATAAAATAAAATGGTAAAGCAAATGCGCAATTATCAAAAATTATTTTTTGTGAAAATTCGAGCAATGAGGTTTTGAGATGAAGTTTGGCCGTTTTTCTCTATCCAAAAATATAAAAAATTATTTATCCCTTGCTTACCCTTTTGAGCCTAAAACGAAATTTTATTTCAAATACTCTGAATAAGGATCGTCCATGCAATGAAGAAAAGCACAAGTCTCCGATCAACTTTGTCTTTTCAGAGAAAAGAAGAGCAAAGTAAGCAATAAGGCATCAAAGACAATTCAAAAAAATGTCAAAAACGTGTCAAAGACACCTGCAAATATCAAAAAGGAAACCGCAAAGGCGAAACAAATATGCTAGAAACCAATGAAGTGCATCTTTAGACTAAAGATCCTTATTTCCATAAACCCTTAAACACTTTTTGGGCCTGAAATATCCTTTTTTCATAGCCATTAACCCTTGGCCACATTACAACCCTAATAAAGTCCATTCTGATCAAAGTCCAATTGCTCATGTTTTCTCAAAACTTGATTTTTGAAAGAGGAAATCCATATAAACTCCTCGGTGTAGTCGTTTTACCAAAAAAAGGGAATATAAAATAAAATGCTCGCTAGGCTGAAAACCCGAAAGGGCGGTCTAGGCAGAAGTTAGAGCGACCCGCTAGGTTGAAAACTCGCAAAGAGCGGCCTAGGCAAAAGTCAGGGTCAAATTTACAAACATGTCCACCCAGATTGGACCTCACAGATCTAAACATAAACCAAGAAGCTGGGGGCAAAAGCTGAACCCATCATCTACAAGCTTTACATTCGTTCCGATTTCAAAATTACGCAAGGTGATCCGTCTCTACATAGATCCTTCCTCACATGGTTGGACGAAGGCCCAAGGGACACTGAAAAGTCTCTATGGATCAAAGTTGTCAATCTAATCCTCCAAAGGCATTCAAAGCATGAAGATGAAAATTTGAGGATCCATAAAATGATTTATCAAGAGGCAAATATGCAAACCTGGTGCAGTACAAAGTCAACCATTCGGACAAGCAATCCGACAGAAAGTTATAATCCCACGGGTCTAGGGGCAACGTCCTCTAAGAAATTCAGGGAAATCAAAAAATTCAAAACAATAATAATATTCGTGCATAGCATACCATTCATTGCATTTTGCATAATCATTAATACTTTTGGGTCCCCGACCCACCTTCAAAATCATTTCTCCAAAAATAAAACAACATATCATTCATTGCATCTGGCATGATCATCAATACTTCTGGGCCTCAGACCCACCTTCAAAATCATTTCTCTAAAAACAATAAAAATTTCATTTCATGCATGGCATACCATTCATCGCATCCTGCATGACTATCAAAGTTTTTGGGTCCATTAACCCACCCTCTCAAATATTACATACAGTTGGTCTGATGTTACTCAGTAAGAACTAGTACTCAGCCTACCCAATCTCTTTATTAGCAAGAATTAGGAACCTGTCCTATACCTTGCTGGGAATCTGACCCTCCACCTTGGGAATCTGACCCAAGCTTTTAGTCGGGAACCTGACCTGCGTCTCGAATCTTCCTCAATTATGAAAATCAATCCACACCTTTTAACAAGAGTTAGGAATCTGACCTATACCTTGTCGGGAATTTGACCCAAACTGTTTCGAGTGACGGAGAAGCTCGTACACTGGACGTTCACCTGCAATAGGAAAACCAGTCCATACTTTAGTAAGAGTTAAGATTCTGACCTACATCTTGCCAGGAATCTGACCCGAACCCATATTGAGTGATAGAAAAGCTCATATATCGGACCTTCCTTAAATAGGTTAGCCAATCCGTACCTTTTAGTAAGAGTTAAGAACCTGACTTACCCTTGTTGGGAATCTGACCCAAACCTGTGTCGAGCGACGAAGAAGCTCACACCATAAACCTTCCCTAAGTAGGGAAATAATCAATACCAAAGATGTAAGAGTTAGGAATCAGACCTATGCCTTACCGAGAATTCACTAGGAATCGAACCTAGAGTCTCTCACCAATTTTGTAAGAGTTAGGAACTAGACCTACGCCTTACCGAGAATTCACTAGGAATCAAATCTAGAACCTCTCATCAATTTTGTAAGAGTTAGGAACCAAACCTATGCCTTACCAGGAATTCACTAGGAATCAGACCTAGAATCCCAAAGCAAAGTCGGGAGCCAATCTCGCGTCCTCAAACAATTTCGTTTTGGACAAAATTAGAGTCCTTTATCCTTAATTACCTTTTACAACGAATGCACGAAGACCTTCGAGTAAAATGTAATTAAGGAGGGGCAGCTGTAGTACCCTAATTTTGTCCGGCCTTTTATTTTATTTTAGTATTTTTTTTTTAAATTTGTAATAAAAAATAAAATAATATTTTTGGTTTTATAATAAAGAATAAAAGAGATTAAAAAAGAGAAGAAAGAAAAGAAAAGAAAAGAAGGAAAAAAGAAAATTTATTTTTTTCAAAGAAAAGGGGGTGCTAATTAAAATATATGGGGTGCTACAATCAATTAGTCAAATGACTCAACTCTCGCCTAATGTCAGTCTCAAATTAATACCCACTTTTACTTTATGCACTCTTATTTCCCTCAGATACGCCAAGGCTCCTCTCATCCTCTGCTTGCTACCCGCACCTCCCTTTATTTTCTCCAACCACCCACGCAGCCCAACTCATCCCTCCAGCTCTTGGCCCACGCGACCCAACCCATTTTAACCCATTCTGCATTAACCCTAACTTTCCCTCACCATCTCCCTCATTCACTCCTTTTGTGTCGTCCCAACATCCCCCTCTCCTCCACAATTTGCTCTTCTCTTCATCCCTCTCATGTTTCCTTCTCCATCCAAACCCTAAACCTAAAAACACAATCCCACTCACCCTCAGCCGTTCCTTTCTCTCTTCTCTTCCACTCATCCTTCTCATAACCCTAGCTTCTACGCCGCGGTGCCCCCATCTCCCTCTTCCTCATCTTCCTTTCCTTTCCTCCTTCAATTTCTCCACCATTCTCGGCTTCCCTTTCTTCACTCCTCCCAACCCTAGGCCGCAGCGCCCCCCTCTCTCTCTCCTTCTTCTTCTTCTTCCCCTTATCTCTCCCTAAATCACGGCCCCATCCCTTCATCTCTCATCTTTATCACCAAGCCAAATCATGTTAACCACTAACTTCTCCAGATATTTGAAGATCACAATCTGGAAGCCAAAAAAAAGGGAGTCTTCATTTCTTTCCTTTATTTTTGTTTGATCTAATATTTGATTTTGAATTTTCAACTGACTTGTTCCCCTTCTTTTTCGCAGATGATAACCAAGATTGGAGCCTATAAAAGGACATACAAGCTGAAGAGAAAAAGGGGGCCGAACCCTAAAAAAAAAGGAGAGCAAGGAGAGCATTCTGACTAGAGGGGACGAGAGTGAGAGCAAATTCAGAAAGGAGAAAAAGGCAGCATATGAAGAATGGAGTAAGGCAGAGAGAATAAAAAATACCAAAACAGTTTAGATTCTAGGATCCCGTTTCCTTTTTATTTTGTTTCTTCTGTATTTGAAGGTTGGAGTCGTATGAATCAAAAATCAAGGTTCTATTTTCTCCTCCCTCTATATTTTTCTTTTAATTTTCGTTGATCCTTTTCTCTATAAACTCGTGACTCTGGTTGTATTGAAATATTCTTTCTTTATTACTTTTGTCCATTCTTTTTTTCTGATTTAATTGTTGTTGCTGCAACTGTTGTTGTCGTTGTTATCGTGATTGTTGCTGTTGTTGTTGTACGATTCTGGAACGAGATTAGGGTTAGGGTTTGGCCTTCCAATGGGGCCAAACCCTAAATAGGGATCAATTTGTAAATATGTAGTTAAGAGAGGCATAAATGCAAAAAAGGTTTTTCTTTGAAATTCTGTTTCATATATACACGTTTTAGGGTTTGGTCTTCCAACGGGGCCAAATTCTTAGTAGGGACCGATTTGCAAATTTTCTATTAAGGAGGGTATAAAAGCAAAATAGGAAATTTCTATTTCTTTATTTATACATTCTTTTAATTAAATAAATAAGTTAATATTTTTTTACTTGTTTAATTTATTTTTATCTTTTAATCTGTTTTTGTAAGAAAAAATATTCTTTCTTTTAAATAGATTTTTTATCCTTTTTACCTGTTAATGACTAAGTAATTAAAATTTTGCTTTTATTTAAAATAACAGAAAAAGTAATTTTAGGTCTATTAGATTTATTTAGGGGGGGTCGATTCCTTTAATTATGTTAAACAATTAGGTTCAGGTCAGAGTCATAAATAGAGTCCCATTTTCACTTCAGCAAGTATACTTATAGAGATAAAACAAACAAATTTCACTTTTGGGAAATAAATTATTTACGGGCAAACAATTATTCTCAAACAATTAAAGGTACCATTTTTATGGGCGTTTTAGGGGTGATAATACCTTCCCTATGCGTAACCAACTCCCGAGCACAAAATCTGGTTCAAAGACCTTCTCCTTTTTTTCATTAAATTCAAAAATATTCAAAAAATAGGTTTTCCAATGTTTTCCTATAAAAATAAATATTGGTGGCGGCTCCATTTAAATCTTTAGGGTGGTTGTCACACTTACCATCTTCATCAAGCTTGTTTATAAATATCCATTTAGTACCAATAGCTTGCTTATCTTCTGGTAGAGTGACTAACTTCCAGACATCATTTCTTTGAAATTGATTCAACTCTTCTTGCATAGCCAGAATCTAACCTTCATCTTCCAAGGCTTGATCAATCGTTTTAGATTCCATTTCACAGAGAAGTGCAATATCTGCATGCTCTTTGAAAGAGGATCTTGTCCTAACTCTATCTCCAGGTTCTCCTTTGATTTGATCTTTGGGATGATTGGTTTTGTATCTCCAATTTTTTCTAACTTAGGCTTCTGCTTGAGTAGAATCTAGAGTCTGGTTACCACCGGACGCTGAAGATGCTGGATCACCATTTGTAGTGCCACCAATATTTAAATCTAAAAATAACTCATCCAGCTCTGACATGGCAGTGTCAGGCTTCTTGTCATCAAACTTCACATGAATGGATTCTTCCACTATCGAAGTTTCTTTATTGTATATTCTAAAAGCTGTAGATTTTTCAGAGTATCCCAAAAAGATACCTTTGTCAGCTTTGGAATCAAACTTACTAATTTGATCCTTAGTATTCAGAATATAACATATACAACCAAAGGGATGAAAGTAAGATATGTTTGGTTTTCTACCTTTCCACAGTTCATAAGGAGTCTTCTTCAAAATAGGTCTAATAATAATTCTATTTTGAATATAACAAGTTGTGTTTACTGCTTCTACCAAAAAATGTTTAGCAATATCAGCTTCATTGATCATGGTCCTGGCCATTTCTTGGAGGGATCTATTTTTCCTTTCTACAACACCATTTTGTTGTGGTGTTCTAGGAGAGGAGAAATTGTGGGAGATGCCATTTTCTTCACAAATTTTTTGAAAGTTTTCATTTTCATATTCTCCCCCATGATCACTTCTAATAGAAGAAATACAACTTCCTTTTTTATTTTGAACTGATTTGCAGAAAACAGTAAATACCTTGAATGACTCATCCTTGTGGGCAATGAATCTAACCCATGTCCATCTAGTAAAATCATCAACAATGACTAACCCATATTTCTTTCCAGTTAAAGAGGTTGTCCTTGTTGGACCAAAAAGATCAAGATGTAAAAGCTCAAGTGGCTAGAGGTTAAAACAATATTTTTTGAAGGAAAAAAAAGTTTTAACTTGTTTTCCACTTTGACATGCCTCACATAGAGCATTAGATTGAAATTTAAGATTTGGTAAGCCTCTAACAAGATTGTGCTTGTTTAGTTTTGAGATTAATCTCAAACTGGCATGACCCAATCTTTTATGCCAAATCCATTGTTCATCTTCAACAGACATGAGACACTTGACATCTTGATGTGCAAGTTCAGAAAGATCAATTTTATAAATATTTTATTTCCTCTTTGCTGTAAAGAAAATAGAACCATCTTTCTTGCTTTTTATTGAACATTCAGTTTCTGTAAAAATGATATCATAACCATTTTCACATAATTGACTTATGCTCAATAGGTTATGCTTTAGTCCTTCAACACAAAGTACATTAGCAATAGAGGGAAGAGAATCTTTACTAATGCGACCAATCTTAACTATTTTACCTTTTTGGTTTCCTCTGAAACCAACAAATCCTTCTTCTCTAGGCCTTAGCTCTTGAAACATATGATTTTCTACCGTCATGTGACGCGAGCATCCACTGTCTAAGTACCAAAATAGGTGTGTTGACTTTGTTGCTAAGCATGTATGCAACATAGACTATTTTATCTTTAGGTACCCATATCTTTTTGGGACCTTTCTTGTTAGTTCTTGAAGGATATTTGTCCTTCTTAATCTTAAAAGCAATACATGCAGTTTTCAAATGACCAGGTTTGTTGCAGTAGGTACAATGCAAGCATTCACTGTGATCATTAGATTTATCAGATGCAGGATTTTTATGTTTTAAAGAGAGTTCATCTGATATATAACCAAGACCTTGAGTTGTCATTTTACTGACACCCCAAATCATTGAAGCTTGCTTGCTTCGAGTTACACTTTCTGCAAGAAATTTTGAAATGCATATTCATAATCATTTGATTTACACTTAGGATTGCCTTTAGCTTCAGAGCTTTCAGGTTGAGAGCTCTCAGATTCTGGTTGCTGACATGTCACCAGACGCTGACTATCCACCAGTTGCTGATTTTCGCCACAGTTCTCTTCACTGAGCTTTGAGTTTTCATTTTTCAAAACTTGAAACTCTTAAGATAATTTTGAAAATTTCTTTTTCAAAGTTTATACTCAGTGGAGAGGGTGGCAGAGTCCTTAAGGAGATCATTAAATGCAAGTTGAAGTTTAGAATAAGAATCATATATTATTACCTCTTCAACTTCTTCTTCAGAGTCTGAGTCTGTATTTGCCATCAGGGCAAGATTGGCTTCTTCATCATTATCTTCCTCAGAGGATGATGAATCTAGATCTTCCCATGTAGCCATGAGACTCTTCTTCTTTCCCTTGGAAGAACTTCTTGTGGGCTTCTTCATAAGATTAGGACATTCAGATTTGAAGTGTCCAGGCTTTTTACATTCATAGCAGACAACTTGGCTTTTGTTTTTGCTTTCCTTCTTTTCCTCGACATCTTTCTTGTGAAATTTCTTTTTGAAGTTTCTTTTCTTCCACATCCTTTGGATCTTCCTGGATATGAACGCGAGCTCATCATCTGACCCTTCAACGTCTCCTTCTAAAGATTCATCTTCTGATTCTTCTTCAGCTTGAAGAGCTTTAGAAGTACTCACTTTATGTTTGTTGACTTTCAAAGCAATAGACTTGCTTTTCTTTACAGGTTCTTTCTCATTCAACTCAAATTCATGAGCTTTCAGAGAACTCAAAAGATCTTCAAGTCTTAAGACATTTGAATCTTTTGCTTCTTGAATAGCAGTGACTTTGGGTCTCCATTTTTTGGTCAAACTTCTCAGGATCTTTCTCACATGATCAGGTGTGGTATAACTTTTTTCAAGGGCCTGTAACCCATGAACAAGTGTCTGGAATCTTCCAAACATAGATTCAATGTTTTCACCATCTTCCATTTTAAACAACTCATATTGGCGAACCAACATGCTAGCTTTAGTTTCTCTTACTTGGGTTGAGCCCTCATAAGACAAAACAAGTGAATCCCAGATTTCTTTGGCAGTATCAAATTTGCCACATTTGTCATATTCTTTTTCTGATATAGCACAGATAAGAATGAATCTAACTTTTTGATTGATTTGATATCTCTTTTTCTGCTCATCATTCCAATTTTCTCTGGCAATGGCAACACCAACAACATTAGTAGGAAGAATGTAACCACTTTCAACAATATCCCACAACTTAAGTTGTTGTGTTTCAAAGAAAGCTTTCATATTATCTTTCCAATAGTCAAATTTTTCTCCAGTTAATAGAGGAGGACGGTTCATGTGACCACCTTCTGCAGACATGTTCACAGTATAGGATATTTTCTCTTAACACTGTTAAGTGCTCAACCAAGAGGCCGAGCTCTGGTACCAACTGAACGTGAACACAAGAAGGGGGATTGAATTGTGTTTACAAACTTTTCTCAAACTTTGAGTTAAAAACACTTTAGAACACTTGAAAATGAATCTGATCGGATGCTGGAGTAGGACTAGACGCTGGAAATAAGATTTTTGAACACTTGTTTTTATGCGCAAGATAACCGTAAGTATAAAGCAGTAAAGCAAGAAACACAGAGATTTATACTATTTCACCACCAACCTGGTAGCTATGTCTAGTCCATTCGTTCCTGAAGGATTTTCCATTATAATCAACTGATTACAAATTTCCTTAAGAGTATTCTACTGTCACAAACTTGACCATACTCTTAACTTCTCAAAACGACTCAATACGTTCGAGCCTTTGAGGAACAAAGCCTTAACTAGGCAATACAACTTTCACAAAGATAGTTTTGAATACAATCAAAATAACTCTCACAAAGAGGATGAAAAGATTAAGTTTAAACAAATAACTTTCTAAAAGAAAGAATCAGACGCTGAGGTTCAGTTCTTGCAGTCCAGAGACTTAGCACGAAACTTGATTGCTCACTTGAGTAATACCTTTTCAGAATATAGTCTCTTGCAGTTTCTCTAGCCATTTCTTTAATGAATACCTTGAAGTATTTATAGGAGTCATGAGGATAATACCGTTGCAGATATTTCAGCTCCAAAACATTGGGTGAGGCAATTTGAAATTTTGTCCTTTTCTTCCTTTCCAGAGAATATCAGAATAGTACATATTTTCGTTATTGTACTATCTGCTTTTCACACAATTGGCTTGTACGAATTTGTCTTATTCTAAAAGTATTACCTTTGATTCCTCGTACATAAAATTGAGCGCACAAAATCAAATTCGAATTCCGTTCCAAAGTAGCCGAGGTGAAGAGCAACAACGTGATCATCACGTGATTCATTAAAAGACCAGATGCTCGCTCAGAACAGGAGACAGACGCTCCCAGCAATTGAGTAATCTACGTGCCAAAGAATAACACTACCGGACGCTCGCTTTACGCAAGACGCTGGAGTGAACCAGATGCTGACACACATGGAATGTATTCAGTACTTGTGTGAATTTTCTTCTTCTTGCTTGAGTGAGATAATACATAAGAGATTTTAATACCTGCGCACTCAAAGACTTATCAGAAGATACTTTGTTATCATCAAAATTAATGAGGGTCTAAACTTCTCAATCGTTTAGGTTCCTACACTGGTAACACAGAATGGAAGATAAAGGTTCGAGTCATCAATCTTTGGAAACAGCCAGTATATAAGAATCCAACACAAATTGGTAGTATTGAGCTCATAGTACTTGATGAACAAGTATTCGATTTTAACTAATTCAAGCATTATTTAATCAATGCACTACAGTTTATTTTTAAATTAAAGAATGCCCATGTTCGGTTGATGGAAATTTTGATAGCCCATATGATATACACACTCTAGAATTTTTAATACAATTTCTGCATCTAAACTTCCTAATAATCAACTGAAGTTAAAGATTGGTGTTCCCATCATGTTATTGAGAAATATAGATCAGACGTCCGGATTGTGCAATGACACTCAGCTCATATTCACCCATCTTGGCAGTCATGTGTTGGAGGCAAAGGTTATCTCTGGCAGCAAAGTAGGAGAAATTTTTTTTATTCGTAGATTGTCATTGATCTCATCTAATCCAAGAATTCTCTTTAAATTTCAGTGCAAACAATTTCCAGTGATTGTTTCTTTTGCAATGATTATAAATAAAAGTTAGGGACAATCTTTGAAACATGTGAGAATCTATCTTTTGCAATCAGTTTTTTTTCCATGGTCAACTATATGTTGCATTATTAAGGGTTACATCACGCAGTGGATTGAAGATACCCATGTGTAACAACGAGGGAAACAACCACCACTACAAATGTAGTTTATAGAGAAATTTTTCAGAATTTAGCTTAGATAGTTTAGGTTAACTTTATTTCTTCAACCTTGAAAATATACATAACTCTATCTTATTTACTTTTTGCACCCATAAATTTGAATTTAATAGTTAGTTGTTCTACTTGCCGAACGTGCCAATGATAGTCTACACGTTAACTTGGCATGACAAATAAAATTACCTTTTATAATATTATATATGTTACCTAATGTTTATCTTTATATTATTATTATTTAACTTTGTCAAAAAAATATAATTATTATTTACCAGTTTATAATTTTTTTGGACACAAAAACGGGACATACCATTTTATATGTTCGTAATTACATTTAAGAAAATTATGGCAAGATTTTCTCTGTTTGAAAGAGAATGATTGTTTTCATACTATAAACAAAATTTGATTTGTTTTTTCATTTTTTTAATCTGAGATTTTTCGTTAAGGTAGTTCATTGTGTTAAAAAGCTACAAAATATATTCTTCGAACAAAAAAACGCAGAAGTAATATGACAAACTTTGTTTACCCCGTGTATCGCACGGGTCAAAAAACTAGTTATTTATAAATAATAAAAACATTTATAAAATTTGATATGTGCTCAAAGATAACGAAATTATAGTGCTAACATATTATTTTCTCCCGTCGGGACTCAAAAGCAAAATAATCATCTATAAAAAATAATAGCATTCATAAAAACAGAATATAAAAAGTAATTATACTGACAACATACAATATGTCATTAGAATAAGAGGTTTAAAATTAGCATGTAATGTTTCTCCCGCTAAGAGTCAAAAGTAAAATAATCATCTGTAAATAATATATAATAAAAATATTTATAAAATTTGATATATTCTAAAAGACGATAAAATTTTACCGATAACATTTTATGTTTCCCCGTCTGGAACCAAAAAGAAAAATAATTTATATCGGTAGTGTGTGATGTTTCCCCTTTTAAGAATCACAAGTAAAATAATCATCTATAAATAATATATAATATAGATATTTATAAATTTTGATACGTGATTAAAGACGATAAAATTATATTGAAAATATATAATATTTTCTTATTTATAAATTATATTTATAAATAAAATAAATATTTATCATTGCAAGAGAGAAAAAGAGAAAGAAGGGAAAAAAGATTGAGAGAAAAGAAAGAGACGTGAGAAAAAGGAAGAGAAAGAGAAGAGAGAGGCTGATCAGGAAGAAAAAAGAGAGAGAGAGAGAGAGAAGAGAAAAAAGAGAGAGAAAAGAGAGAAAGAGAATAAGGGGTTCAAGAGAGAGAGAAGAAAGAGAAGAGGGAAAAAAGGTGAAAGGTAAAAGAGAAAAAGTTAAAAGTGGGAAGAAAAAATAATTTTTTATGTGAATTTAATTTTTATTTTTATTTAGATTGATATATTTACCCCTGAAAAGTACATGTGTCGTTAATATAAAATATCTAAAATTATAATTTTGGTAATAATTTATGTGTATATATATATATAAGTAGATATTATTTAGTATAAATCTTAACAGTCAACATTTGAGAATGAGTAACAGCCAAAAGTTGGTTGCACGGGCTGAGTTTGTGAGAGAGGACATGAGTTCGATTGCAGCATAATGCATCCTTTGTGGGCGAATAACTAAGCACACGATTGGAGATTAGTCTCATAATTAACAAGTTTAATAAGCTAGCTTATAGTCTATTTGACTAGCTTATGAGATTATTTGACCAAAGTAGATGTGTTTGATAAGTGAGCTTATCTTAGAAGTTTATAGCTTTTCTTGAGAAGCTACTTCAAATAGCATTTAGCTCATTAATTTTTCTCTCACATTTATCTTTATTATTTTGATTTTATTCCTCTTTTACCCTCTCTTGATGATTTTTTTATTTATAATACAAAAATAAAATTTCTACAAAATTTCTATGGGCTATGCAAAAAGTCTCTGATAAAAAATAATAGTAATTTTTGAAATCTATAAAATTTTAAGGTAGAGATGAATAATGAGATGAAATCCATTGAAACATAATAATTCATAATAATTTAGGATTTGGTAGTTGTAGATGGATATGCGCTCAATCTCAATTGTATTATGCCTTAAAAAACCTCAATTGTATTGAAAAATCAATTTAAATTAAAAAACCTCAATTGTACTGAAAAATCAATTTAAACATGTTATATAGATTTTAATTTAAAAAAACCTTAACCTAAAATGAACTCACAATGATTTAGATTTCAAAATTAGTTTTATTTTTTTGAAAAGGATAAACTTATTCCATTTCTTTTAAAATAGAGTCAAAAATACAAGCTGACATATAATCAAAACATTGGTGACTAGCGTAGAATTTTGACGCTCTTGCTAACAAGTGGGCAATAGAATTCACTTGTCTCATAATAAAACTAACTGAGTAGTTTGGACAATGCCGCAACTTTTCTTTCCAAGTGTTGATGATAACTCCAACCTCAATTTGGCAAGTGGTGTCTCCATGAATGTTGTCTACTACAAGCTTACAATCCAATTCGAAGATGACATTATTAAACCCCAAGTTGCCAACCCAAGTGAGAGCTTCCCAAAGACCTTTTGCTTCTGCCTCTGATGCATGAATTACTCCATCCACAAGCATTGTTTTAGCTTGTAAGAATTCACCCAAATGATTGCGAATGCACATACCATACCCAAATTTCTGCTGGTCCATAAAAATCGCCGCATCCACATTACATTTGACATAACTATGTGCTGGTTTTTGCCAAGTAACAGAAGTTGGTTGCTACTGCATGTGTTGGTTCGGATTCCTTAGCTTCTTAGCCATGTTCCAGTCGAGAAACACTTGCCTGGCCGGGAAAATTGACGGCAAAACATCATTCTCTTGGTTGTTCCAAATCTTGTCATTCCTACACTTCCATAAGGCCCATAAGATCATAACAACATCCTGTTGTTGCACCGAGCTCACGGTCTGCAGTAAAGAAAAGATGAGGCCGCACACATCAGCATCTTGATGGATAAAGGCCCTCACGGTTTGCTCTAAGCCAGCAGTCCTCCACACAGTCCAGGCCTTCTTGCAACCAAAAAAGAGATGGCAATCGTTTTCCTCACCAACTTCACTGAAAGGACAATGAGTTGGACAATTCACACCTTTGGTATTTAATCGAATTCTAATTGGAAGAACACCCCTAAGTATTCTCCAAGTAAGTAGCTTGACTTTTGGAGGCACCTTGAGTTTCCACACCCGCATCCAATCACCTTGGACCTTGAGATGATTATTGTCCACAAGTTGTTTCATTATTCCATAGTAAGAGCTTTTACCGAGTAAGTGCCATTCCTACTTAACTTCCAGATAGGAGTATCTTCGTTTGTCACACAAGGCAAAGGCATATTGAGAATATTTTCTGCATCAATGTTATTAAAAATAGATCTTACCACATCTTGCTTCCAAGTAGTTGTTGAGTTATCAATGAGGTGAGCCACAGTCCAATGTTCCGTGCCACTACCGGGGAGTTGTCACTATAGAGGTCTCAGTTGTTCGCCCCCATGGTTGGTGCCAAATACCAATACTCCTTCCATCACCAATTCTCCATCTCAATCCTAAATTGACTGCCACCCGGGAAGTGTGGATGATATGCCAAAGGTAACTGGGATTATGACCCAACCGAGCCCCCAAAAAATCCCCATTTGGGTAGTATTTTGCTTTGAAGACTTGAGAAACTATAGCATCATGATTGGCGGCAATCTTCCACCCCTGCTTCCCTAGCATAGCCAAATTAAAGCCATAAAAATGACGAAAACCCATACCTCTGTGTTCCTTCTTGTGGTAAGCTTTTCCCAACTCAACCAATTGATTCCTATGCCAGAGCTACTATTAGACCCCCACCAGAATGAATTAATCATCCTCTCAATCTCCTTCCCTATGGAATGAGGGAGAAGAAACATGCTCATACAATAGGTAGGGATTGACTGAGCTACTGATTTGACCAGGACTTCCCTCCTTGCTTTCGAAAGATGCTTGCTCTTCCACTGCTGGACTTTCCTCCAAACTTTCTCTCTCAAGTAGGCAAAGATAGCTTTCTTGTCTCTCCCAATCATAGATGGAAGGCCTAAATACTTGCTTTGTCTCTCCCAATCATAGATGGAAGGCCTAAATACTTGCTTGTACCCAGACACTCAAAAACCCCTAATATAGAGGTGATGTGGGTACGAATATCTGCCTGGGTGTTCCTGCTAAAATAAACCTCTGACTTCTGCATATTGATGGATTATCCTGAAGCTCTTTCATAGGTCTCCAGGATCTCCTTCATGGTTTTGCTTTCCTTGTCATTGGCCCTAAAAAACAAAAAAACAATCGTCAATAAATAAAAGGTGTGTGAGGATTGAAGCACCCTCACACACTTTCACTCCGTGTATATCTCCTCTCGCTTTTGCTTTTTTTATAAGCTGAGTCAGACCCTCTGCACACAAAATAAAAAGGTAAGGTGACAGTGGGTCACCCTGCCTCAGACCTCTCCCTGGAATGATTGGGCCCACGTTTTTCCCATTGACCATGACTGAGTATTGTACAGTTTCCAAACACATTCCCATTCAGTCTACCCATTTTTGGCAAAATCCCATTTTAAGCATCATCCCCTTTAGATACCCCCAATCCACTTGATCATAGGCCTTGCTGATATCAATCTTGAGTGCAACTTCACCCACTCTTCCATTAACTTGCACTTCATATAGTGGAGAGTCTCAATAGCCACCATGACATTGTCCAGAATAGATCTGTTTTCCACAAAAGCAGATTGCTCCTGAGAAATATACTTAGGCATCAAAGGCTTCAATCTGTTAGCAAACACTTTTGAAATAATTTTATAGACAACGTTACAAAGGGATATGGGTCTCAAATTTTTTTAAAAATCTAAATTTTGAAAAAAATATCTTGAATTAAAATTCAGAATTAAATATTCTAATTTGAAATAATATATTTCTTTTAAACATTTATTTTGAATTTTATTAATTATTTGATTTACAAATAAATAGGGCAAATTAATTAAAATTTATTTAACTATATTTAAATAGCTTTAGTTTAAATATTCAAACTGAAATGAATGTTTTGTTGATATGTGGCATAATTGAACGCAACAAAACCTTATATATATGTATATATATACACACACACACAACACATAAATTTAAAGTAATTTGAATATATTATCTTTATGAACTATCTTAATTTAACTTTTAGTTATATGATGGATGTATTTTTAAACCATTTTAATTGGATACATATTAATATAAATATTTTTAAAAAATATTAAATTAATTTAAATAGAATTTATTTTAAAATAACGATTTAACTAAATAGATTTTGTTTTCATATAATAATTGAAATAATTGTGGTGTTGACACGTGGCATCACTGCTTGTAACAAAATCTTCTTATATATATATATATATATAATTTTAATTGCATACATATCAATATAAATACTTTTTTAAAATATATTAAATGAATTTAAATAGAATTTGTTTTAAAATAATGAATAAACTAAATAGATTTTTTTAATATAACAATTGAAATGATTATGGTGTTGACACGTGGCATAATTGCTTGTAACAAAACCTTCTTTTATGTATATAATAACGTATTTGACCCGTGCAATGCACGGAGTGAGATTTGTAATTGTCAACTCACTTTTGGTGCACGAAACAGTCAAAAAAATTTGTAGAGGAGAGTGAAAGATGATATGTGTGTATCGTGAAATATAAATATTATCCGACGGTTAAAATTTAGCAGATTTATTAACAAAGTCAAACTCTAATAGAAAATAAAAAAATTAAAAATAATAATGACTTCTAAAAGTTACTGTAAAAAAATAACTTATAAAAGTTCTATAAAAAATATATATTGATACTATGATGTTCTGTACCCCGTACGATACATATTAAAATAAATAAAAAATTATCCTAACAAATACATACTAATGTTTAGTTTTTATTAATATATTCATCAATTGGGATTTGTTTATACTTTAAATCCGAATTGAAAAATCCAAATCCAAATTGAAAAAAATAAAAGAAGGGTAAAAAGTTATTCAAAATAATTGGATAACAAAATTTGGTTCTTTTGGATAACATCTTAAATAAAATTTAGAAATTTTGGAGCTTAAAAGATTTATATAACAAATTTATTCAAAAATTCTAAAGCTATACGGATTATTAAAAAATTCATTTTAGTTGTCAAAATATAAGGTTAATTGTTTGTTACTTGAAAAAGTTTGACTTACTAAAAAAATAAAATGTTACATACAAATATTATTACTTAAAAATAACTAAATATATTAATATTATAGTTGACAATTTAAAATGATATACATGTTGATAATTAATCAATATGTATTTATTTTATTTATTGTTGCAATATTGTTTCTTAATAGATTTTGAACAATTTTTAGGTACAATTAATTATTATGAATTTCCATTTTTCTATTATAAATAATTTAGAGTAATTTTGCTTGTATTTTATGAATAAAAATATCTTGTAATTGTAATTTTTTTAAATCAAGTGTTAAAATGTGCAAGAAAAATCTGTAAAAGAATGAGAAAGAAAATAGGATGTGATGTTGTGAAATTATTTAAATTTGATTTAATTTCAAAAATAATATGACTTGATCGGAAACAAATTTCAAAAAAATTTTATAGGGCTTGAACACATATAAATAGTTGGACGCACCACTTTTCACACTTAGAAAAGATTAATGAAAAATAACTTTGCATAAAATTTTGAAATTTAAATTTAAATTAAAATTTCTAAAAAATGGTAATTATATTTTAAATAGTAATCTCTAATTTAATTTAATTATATTTTGAAAATTTAAATTTTAAAAATTTATATAATATAACATATTTCCAAATTAATTTTTTAAATTAAAAATTTGAAATAAATTATCTTTAATTGAAATTAAAAATTCTACTTTCTAGATTTTAAATTTGAAATAAATAATACTGGTTAAAAAATTGAAATTAATTTTTAATAGTAATTTGAAATAAATAGTATTTGAGATTTTAAAATTTGAAAAGAGGAATGGTTCGGGCGAGAATCAATTATAAAAAAAATGGTTTAGGTGGTTCACTATTTTAAAGTTCACAGTTTGAATTTGTGATTAGAGGAAATAATAGAAGGGTTGTTATTTTAATCATGAAATCAAAATTCAAAATAAATTTTAAAAAGAAATTTTGAAATAATTTTCAAAAACATATCTATCAAATTTCAAATTGAAAGGCTATTAACGATTTAATATTTTAAATTCAAATTTTGAAATAACTTAAATAACATATATATCAAATTTTGAATAGACGAACTATTAACAATTTTTTGGATTTAAATTTTTCATTGATTTAATTTTTTTTTTGGAATATCAAAACGCGTTTAATTTACAATATTTTGAATCATTAAGTTGGTGACACGTGGCATAAAAAATTCTAATATAATTAATAGATAAAATAAATAATATCTAAATTTTAAAATATAAAAATAGAAATAGGTTAGTTGAAAATTGAAAACATTCTTTTATAATATACTAGCGTATTTGACCCGTGCAAATGCACGGGTGAGATTCAGAGTTATCAACCTACGTTTTGTGCATGAAATAATCAAAAATATTTCTAAAAGAAGAAGTGGAAAAAGATATGTGTCTGTACCATAAGATATAAATTTTACCAATATAAATATTATCTTTTTTTGACTGGAATATAAATATTATCTGATACTTAAAGTTTATTCTATTCATTGACAAAGTCAAACTTTAATATAAAATAATAATAAGGACTAAAATTGAAAATAATTTCTAAAAATTCTATAAACAACATATTGAAATAAATAAATTTTTCAAACAAATACATTCTAATACTTAATTTTTATTAAAATATTAATTAATAGTTTTTCTCCTGTCATACATTTCCTCCATTTTGTCTTATTGCTTCTATGATAGTCATCAATTTTGTGAACCTCTCTACAGTATAATGAAAGTACTTATCCCATCTATTTTTTCTTTAAGAATCTTTTGATCCAAATAAAATGCTTTCGAAAAAACTAAAAAAAAATGAGTTGGAAAACATTTTGTTCAGTTTCTCTTCACGAGTTACTCAATTTGCCATAGAAATAGAGAGACACTGAAATGTATAAAATATAATAATATAATAATTGATTTTGAGAGAATAATTGTAATATAAAATCACATAGAAGAAGAGAGAGAAATAACTCGACTCTAAACTTGAATAGAGACAGAAAGTATATCGGTTGTAACAAAACATTGAATTTCAATTTCAATTTAGTCTATCATGAATTTATTTTTAAATCCTTTTAATTTATTTTTAAAATATTAAATTTAAATATAATTTTTTTAGAAGAATAATTGGTTTAAATAAATTTTTTAACATAATAATTCAAATAATTTTGGTGTTGATACGTGGCATAACCGCTTGAAGCAAAATCTTAAATTTCAATTATATCTATCATAAATTTAATTTTGAATCGTTTTAATTTATTTTAAAAATATTAAATTATGTTAAATATTTTTTTTAAAAATAATAATTAATTAAAATATATTTTGTTTTAATATAATAATAAAAATAATTGTGGTGGTGACATAACCGCTTATAACAAAACATAGATTACGAAATAACTTCAAAAAATATATCTATCAAATTTTGAATAGAAGAACTGTTAACAATTTTATATTTTAAAATTAAATTTTGAAATAACCTAAAAAAAACGAATATCAAATTTTGAATAGAAGAGTTGTTAACGATTTTTTGGATTTAAACTTTTATAGATCTAAAATTTATTTAAATTTAAAAATTTGTTTAAATTAAAATATTTTGAATAATTTAAGTGGTGACACGTGACATGAAAAATGCAAATATAATTAATAGATTAAATAAATAATATCTAAGATTTAAAATTTAAAAGTTGTAATAGATTAGTTAAAAATTAAAAACCTTCTTTTATAATATATAATAGATAATAGATAATATATTTGTTTTGCAATTCACCTTTATAATTTAATAGTTTAATATCTAGTAAATAAAAAATGAATATAAAATAAAAAATAAAATTAGTTTGCCATTTATATTATTTTAAAAAATTATATGTAATTTTGTCATAAGGATAGTGTTGTCCTCTTAAGTAACTAACAAAAATTAAATCTAGTAAAATATCAAAAGTTTAAATAAAACTAAAATTTAAAAATTCATATTAGAACAAATTCATTCGGTGCAAGAGTGGATCTTAGCTTTTGTCAGATCATAGTACTGCCAAGATTTCATTCATTTCTATATATATTTGATTATGTTTTTATCCGACAATTGATAGTTATGGATGTATGAATTCAGTTATAGAGGAAAACTGTAAAAGTGCTACAGAAAGAATTTGGTCTCCCTTAGCTCAAAATACAATGTGGAGGTCTTAAAGAGTCTTCAAATAAAGAGAAAGTAATAACCCTTAAACATGCTTAGCTTTAACGAAATAATATATATATATATATATATATATATATATATTAAACAGATAAATTTGTTTAAATAATATATCTTATATATTTAATTTAACTTAATTTATTTAAATAGATTCGAGTTAAATCGAGTTACTTGTGAGTTCGATTTGAGTTCAAGCTGAGATGAAAAAAAATGATTCATATCGAACTCGAGTTTCGAGCCGAGTTAATTCTTATCGAGTTGAGCCGACTTAAGTTTGACTCAGCTCAACTCATTTTCAGTCTTACATGGAAGCCAATTCGCTAAAATATAGGAAACAAAAATTACACAATAGTGATATTTTTTTCCGACAAGCACAATAGTGATACTTAGAATTAGAATATGAAATACGTAGTTAAGCCTATTTTAAATGTTTTTGTCGTATTTTTATTATTATTGAATTAAACTAGTTTACTTTACGTCGTATTTTTTTTCAAAGAATTAAAAACTCCTTGGTGGGTTGGGTACTCTTTGGTTCTAACAAATGATGAAGCTGTGATCCGTTTCGACTTTTTACATTGTAGTAGTATTTTATTTTCCTTTCAACATACGTAACCATTATTTTAACCGGTTGTGATCCTGCACTCAAGGAATAATTCAAATGCGTAGTTCCTATTGGAAATTGGAGTGTGCATTAAATCACTAAAATTTTTAATAGGAAAGTTTGTCAGTTGTGACTTTTTTAATTAATTTTTTTGTCTTACACAATGCTGGTTACAATGTAAGTTAGTAGTATTTTTTTTTCTAAACCGGATATCCTCCGCGCGTAAATGCGGAGAGTAATCCCTCGAACCGAGTAAACCACATGGATAGCAAAATTCTTTCTCAAAAGTTTTAACGTTGTTGTATTCTCAGGGCTGGATTCGAACCCAAGACCACTGGTTAAGCTAGAAGAGACTCTTACCATCTCATCCAAGCACTTTTGGGTAAGTTAGGTCGGTTCAACTGATGAATCCGAATATCCAATCAAAACCAATTACTGATTCGATTTTTTCTCATGTTTGGGTCAAATCTGAACCAAACCAAACAAACTCGATATATGTTGGTTCTAGTATCTGGTTCATGACATTTAAAATCAATCGCCCAATGCCTAAACCAAATCAACATATTTTATTTTTTATTTCACGTGCTATCAATATCATTGTTACACTATTTTGAACTTTTGCAGAATATGAAATATAGGGTTCACTTCTCCATTTCACATCTCAAAATTATTTTCGTGACACCATCTCTTATGTCGTTGGTAGCGTCACATGTTGTTGTTGGACGACACTGTCGCCCATTAAGTGTTGATTCAAGTGGCCTCCATGCCTTCATAAGACGATCTTCCACCTAGGCTCACTCCCTTTACTACTTCGTTCCTTATCCAGTCAGATACCCAACTCGCGAGGTGCTCCTCCAACGCGAAGCCCACATGTGACCTCCTTTGTGCTACCATGGATGCACCCAAACACAACGCTGCCACCATCCGTCGCAGATGCCACCAAATCACGCATGACCATCGTGCTACTAGCATACCCCTTTCCCCTACTTTACTACTTCATGCTGTGCATATGAAGGTGTTAGGGCATCTGATTGTTTTTTATTTATTATGTTTGTTTGTTTTTTGACCGCTCATGTTTAGTTGGGCTCAACCCATACATTTTCCTTTTTGTGGTGATTATGTGATAGGGCTCGGCCCACTTTCTTGTTTTTGTACGCTTAATTGTTGTTTGGGCTTTTATTTTAAAACCTCCTCCACTTAATTTTAACACCTCCCCATTTTTTGAAAAAGTCAATTATACCCCTCCAAAATACAAAAATACCCCTCCCTCTTATTTTCCCCTCTTCCTCACCTCACCTCCCACCTGCTAACTTATTTTTCTATTTTTCTCTCTCTCACTCTCCCTCTCTCAATCTCTCCCACAATATCTCTCTCCCAACCTCATCCTCTCTCTGTCAGTGTCCAACCTCATGCGACGACGACGTCACCGCCACCGTTCGCCGGATTCTGAGGTGCGGCAACCCTCTTTTTTTCCCTACGATTTTCAGAATCCGAAATCTTGTTTCCAGATGATTCCGTCAACAAGAATCCGGTTGTTTTCTAACAACCGGATTCTTGTTGATGGAATCGTCCGGAAATAAGATTTCAGACGTTACATTATTTTAAAGCATCCAGATTCTTATTTCCGGTGATTTTCGAAAGTTAGTTTCTGGATGTTATTCAGTTTGAAATTTGATAAATTTCTTGTTTGATGCAAATAGCTTTCTAGGAATCACAACCATGAGTTTTGTTCTTGTTTTTGTGCTTGTCAATGGTCAAATTACAACAGGTGACAAAGGCATCACATTTGAGGGCGATACCCCTAAATCGTTTAGGGCTTCGAAGGGCATCACACTTCATGCCTTAAAGAAACAAGTTAACGATGCGGTGGTTACATTCGGAGACACCAGAAGGGTGTCTGATGTCCATTACTGATACCTTGTCTGTTGGGAACATGGACGTGTTCAATATGATGTTCTGAAACTTCAATATAATGGTGATGTCGAGACGATGTTCGCAGTCCATGCGCAATATGCTAGCCTCGGGCCAATTGAGTTATATGCGGATCTAGTGAGAAGTCCTAATCAGATTATCTCTCTCCCCAGTAAACCAAGATCTGTCGACGAAATCATCGCACTGTGTACTGACCCAGATTCATCAACCATCACTAGCTTGACACAACCTTTATGTTTTCTTGTATTTCTCAAGTGTTAGGGTTTCAATTAACTGTGGTTGTTGTATTTATCAAGTGTTAGGGTTTTCTGTGTTTGTTGTATTTTTCATGTTGCAAGTGCCTTATTTCCAGTTAACTAAATAATATTTTAATTTATGTCAACTAAAATATATATTTATATATAAATATAAATAACATATTTGTTACAAACAAAACAAATACATTTGATGATCTTACAAATAAAGAACGCGCTAGATATAATCAGAGGTGTAACAGCCCAACCCACATCAGCAACCGGGCTGTACTCACGATATTCTCCGTTCCCCCCAACCACATCTTTCATAAATGCATTTACGGAGTTTTTTGCCTTCCGTGAGAATCGAACATGCCACCTAGGGGTTAAGTAGCGCCTTAATACATTCCTCATGGGAAGCCTCCACGTGCGGTGGCTCCTCATGGGCAGCCTCATCTATTTGTGCATGATCCTCGGGCACATCCTGCAGATGTTGGCGTTGCTCTGTCAGTTCTTTGCATGACGACGTAGTGGGCCTGATTCGAGTCGGGCCACTAGATGAAGGAACACTAGCTGCTTTAGAACCACCCCTAGTGCGTGCCATATCTGTGGAAAATGCAACAACCAAATCAACATCCACGTCAAAAGTATGAAAAACTGTTTTAAGAGTCATTCCGGAAACATGTTGCCGGAAACATGTTGAGCAACCGGATTCTTGTTTCCAGAATCGTCCGTCAACTTGTTTCCAGATCAGTCTTATTTTTTAAAACCATTTTCAAATCTGGAAACTTGTTGACGGAAGATTATGGAAACAAGAATTCGGTTGCTCAACATTTGAAACTAACGATTTCAAACGTCCGGATTCTTGTCTACGGGGGGATCCGTCAACAAGTTTCCGGAAACTGTAAATTCGCAAAAAAAAAAATTAACACAGAAGACAGGAAAATGCGACCTAACCTGAGGAAGAAGAAGGTCACTGTGAGCAGAGGTGCGACGAGCTAGAAGATGCGATGGAGAGAGAGGGAGATGCGATAGAGAGAGAGGGGGAGATGCGTGGGGAAGGGGAAGTTTTTGGGGGAGGATTTCTGAGAGGGAGGTTTGAGAGAGAGAGAGAGAGAGGAAGGTGAAGTGACGAGGGGGAAGGAGGGTAAGGAAAAATTAGGGGTACTTTGGTCTTTTTGGGGGGAGATGAGGTGTCAAAATTAAAATCGGGAGGCCATGGGCCTTGTTGTTTGTACTTTGACCTAAAACAATATTGTTGTTTGTACTGGGTTTAGCCATTTTAATCCTTGGCCATTATTAAATGCAACCCCACCTATTGAGTACACCCTCTAAATTAACGAATTCTCCAAAATACCCTTACCCAAAATCTTAGTACCAGAAATTAATAATTTCCAAAATGCAAAAAAAATTCTTCTTACCGGAAATTCGAATTTCCGGCAAGAAAAAAAATTATTTACGTTACCGGAAATTCGAATACTGGAATTTCCGGTATACAAATTTTTTTATTTGTTACCCAAAATTCAGAATTTCCAGTATAAAAAAAATTGTGTACCAGAAATTCAAATTTCCGGTAACAAACAAAAAATTTGTGTACCGGAAATTCGAATGTTCGGTACACAACATTTTTGCCTTTTGCTGCATTCTGAAATTCCCCTGCCTTCTTTCTTTTCACTTTTCTGGGAATAGTGCATTAATTCCCCTGTCTTCTTCTCCGGAGGAATCTCCTATTCACCACTCTTCCAAAACTAACCAATTGTATACCAGAAGAAAGACAAAATCAAAAGAAGAGCAAGTAAACAAGCACAGACAAATTAAACAGAATCATATACTTCAAGATAGAAACAAGAACATATATCAGCTCCACATTGCTTTTCTGTGCTCAATGCTTTCCTCAAATTTTCCTCTCACTTCTCGACTTCAGATAATGCAATTAAATGTGCAGACTGTTCTCGTTTTAGAATCTCCTCAGTTTCAGCTAACTCTTGTCTCAGCTGATCAAACTTTGAACTCCATTCTTTCTTCTCAATCAACAGGAGGCCCATGTTGTACTGATAGTCAAAAAGCTATCAAAAAAACAAAAGGAACCAAAGAGTTCATCAATGGTCAATCAATAATGGCTGTTAAGGAAGTCAAACCGTGGATTGAGTGGTGAATAGGAGATTCCTCAAGAGAAGAAGACAGGGGAATTGATGCACTATTCTTGGAAAAGTGAAAAGGAAGAAGACGGGAATTTCAGATTGCAGCAGAAGGCAAAAATGTTGTGTACCGAAAATTCGAAGATTGCAGCAGAAGGCAAAAATGTTGTGTACCGAAAATTCGAATTTCCGGTACACAATTTTTTTTTGTATACTAGAAATTATGAATTTTTGGTAACAAATAATACAATTTGTATACCGGAAATTCGAATTTCTGATAAGAAGAAATTTTCTTAGCATTCTGAAAATTATGAATTTATGGTACTAAGATTTTAGGTAGGGATATTTTGAAGAATTCGTTAATTTGGGGGGGTGTGCACTCAATCGGTGGGGGTACATTTAATAATGGCCTAATCCTTTTACTCGTTTTGTCATGGGCTCACCTCATTTTCGCTCTTTTGGAAAACAGCATGACTTGATTGAACTCAATAGAACCAGCTTCTCTGTATCGAGTTAGTTTGGTTCGAGTATTGTAAACAAAATTGAAAAAATAAAACCAAACTTAACCAACCATTTTTTGTTGGTTTTTATTTTTTTCTCTAAAATTGAACCAAACTGGTTTATTACACGTAATTTTGTAGGATGGGTTCTAAAGTAAATCGGTTGAGTAAGTGGTTTATTGTTAATCAATTTATTAATGCAATTTTATTATTTTTTGAAGTCATTTTTTGTGAAATTACAACAAATCGATCTCCACACTCATCCCATTCTCCACCGTCCACGAGAGCAAGTCTTGCACCATAAACTCCAACACCTGACATACAGTCCAACAATGGTGTCCAACGCAACAAAGGGCAACGATGCTTGACAACAAAATTAATATTGTGAGAATGGTTTCTCCTCTTCTAGATATTCGTCTCTTAATTTTTTTAAACCCTGTGTCGCGCACAGAAACTTCATACATGGTGACTCTGTGAACAATTGCGTGAAGGTAGAAGCTTCAAATGAAAAAGATAGAGAGTGGGTTATGGGTAGTTTGGGTGGATGCAACTACTTTTCTATATTTAGTTAGTTTCACAATAAAGAGGATTCACAAGTTTCACTCTTCTACTCGAAGCAAGACACACTTAAAAAGAACCACACAAAGAGGACTCTATCTTGTCCCAAATTGAACTTGAATTGATACATTTTGTTTACCAAAAATTACAGTAAACAAGTACACACACATTTAACTCATTTTTATTATGCTCTTCCAAACACAACTTTGACAGAATCATGAATACAACTTTGATTTGTTGTAATTTATGCCTACAGAGATACACTCCCACACAAATTAAGAAAATGTATCAGACTAGTAATTACAAAAAAACCAAAAAAGATTATGTGTAAGTAACATTGATGTTGAATTTCACTTCAAGAAGAAAATAATGCTTAAACGAAAAAAAAGAAACCGCTGTAAATTATCAAACTTAGTATGTATGTAGAAGTGCAGCTGACGGAGAAATGACTTCAAAGGTTGTGCTAGATTGTGAAGAACCAGTGAAGGTACTATTGCTTGAAGTTAAGGTCCCAGTTTGGTTATTCTCAAACTGTGATGCAGACACCTGTGATGGAAGAGTGGGAAGTGGGGCATCAAAATTAAGCACCTGAAAAGCTTGCCTAATCATAGGCCTCTGAAGATAATCAATGTGAGTACACCAAAGTCCAACAATCATTAACCTCTCTACTTCCCTCTCATTGAATTCTCCATATAATCTTGAATCAGCTGCTTTTAGCAAATCACCCATGCCATAGAGTTCCCAAACCCAATCCACCAAGTAAATGTGTTCTTCACTAAGATTAGGTTCAATTGCCTTTCTACCACAGGCTATTTCCAAAGCAACAACTCCAAAACTGTATACATCAGACTCTCTGCTAGCCTTCCCTCTTGTAGCAGCTTCAGGAGACAAATATCCAAATGTTCCTGCTAAAACAGTTGTTTTTGATTCTATCTCATGGTTCATTAGTCTTGCCAACCCAAAATCTCCAAGCTTTGCATTAAAATTAGTATCCAACATAACATTGCTGGACTTTATGTCTCTATGAAGCACACACTGCTCACACTCTTCATGTAGGTATAACAATGCTGAGGCCAGGCCTCTTGCAATATTATATCTCACTGTCCATCTCAGCAGGCCTTTTCCTTTAAACAGGTAAGAATCTAAGCTTCCATTTTCCACAAACTCATAAACCAGTAGCAGATCATTCTGCTGGTGACACCAACCAAAGAGTTGAACTAAATTCTTATGCCGCAGTCGACTAATGATCTTTACTTCAGATGCATACTCCTTCACCCCTTGATTAGATCCCTGAGATACCTTCTTAATTGCAACATAGGTGTTCAAGTCTCTTGTAAATCCCTTGTAGACTTCCCCAAAACCTCCCTCTCCAATTTTGTGTTCCTTTGCAAAATTATCAGTTGCTCTGGCAAGTTCTTCATAGGAAAACTTCCTAGGTAGAGAGCTTCTTTCAAAATCACTATCCATTGCAAGATCGAAAAGCAAACCATCCTTCATGCCTTTATTCCTCCTCAGCTTCCATGTCACAAAACAAGCCAGCCCCAAAACACAAATTAAAACTCCACCACCAACACTCAGCCCTATTATCATACCTATGTTTCTTTCATCTTTGTGTGCTTCAAAGTCTGAACTAGAGTTGAAGGACCATGAGCTAAGAGTATGTTCCTCAAAGAAAAATCCAGTTGCTGAAGTAAACCCAAATTCAACCCAATCAGGTAGAACCTCTCTCAAATTGACAACACATGACAAGTGTTGTTTAATTCTGATCTTATCCTTATATCCTGTGAAGGTGACACTTAAATTGTTTGAACTTGAATTGTAACTCACATCAGCATCATATCCTCTCTCATCCATGCTACTGAACCATTGAGTAGTGTATGCAGTGCTGATAGAATTAACATCAATCCCTACTTGTTGATATACAGGATCCCAATCATTGACAAAGGTATCAAATTCCACAGCTACAAAGGGATGTTCTTTTGTGAAATTTGATTTACCCAATTGAGCACGGCTCAAGAGACCAATACCACTGCCATCTCTTGGAACAGGTAGTGGGAAATTGGGGCGTGCAAGAAAGAAGGTGATGCCATCTCCATGATGGGTTTTGTTTGGGGTGTTTATGGTGAAGGAGAAACTGGTGGTGAAGTCTGTGACCTTACCTGAGTTTATGTCCCAAAGATGGAACAGTTTGGAGTATATGACTCTGCCGAGACTGTCTTTCTCGTACCTGGTGAGTTGGAGTTGTTGTTTGTCCTGATAGACATCTCCTGAAAAATTGAAGGCATTTGCTGTGTTACTACTAAGTTGCTTGTAGTTGAAGGCTAATGGAGCTGCACGTGATGTTGCAAGAAGCAACAGTGATAATGTTACATGAAAGGAAGTAAGAAGATGAGTTTTCTGACAGTGCCTAGATGGTGCCATGACTGCAAAATTGATGATGGGTGGAAATGGAAATCATACAAATGAGTCATTGGAAATGGTTGCTTGCTTGTGTTGGGTGGTTGAATTAGCGAGTCCTTGGGTTTACCTTTGAAATAGTCTTGGTCAATCCGTTCATTTGAAGAAAATATACTCCATAGTAAGTCCTCTGTATTGAAGATTTCAATTATGTTCTCCTTTCGGAAATGATCTATGCTTTGAGAATTCATTTACTCCATTTTCTTTTTAAGGCATTCTTTTTAACACACACTCTCTTGGATTGAAATTCATGTGAGTCTTACTATTTTAGAAATAATTTAGAGGGATTTATGTGATTTTCAATCAATCATGAAGAGAGTGATGAAAAGAGTGTGTTGCTAGCATTCCTCTACACCGTAAAACATCGATGAATACAAAAAAAATAATAATAATAAAATTATTACGACTCAGATTAGCTTCCAGCTCTATTCCTATAAAGTTATACTAAATTTTTTACTTATAAAAAATCTTTATAAATTTATAAATATTTATGAAAAGTTAAACGAAAGTTTCTAAAAAAATATGACAAAAAATTAAGGCTTAATTACACTTTTGGTCTTTTAGGAATCACGATTGTGCGATTTTAGTCTCTCAAGTTTCAATCACGCGAATTGAGTCCTTCGGATATTGCGATTATGCAAATTTGCTCCCTCATATTCCAATTGTGCGAATTGGGTTCACCATTTATTGCAATAGTGCGATTTTGGTTGGCTTAAAAATTAAAAAAGCTTTTACAACATTTGCAGTTATAAATTGAATAACAATTGAACAGATAGACCAAAATCGCACGATTGCGATACCTAGAAGACATAATTTGCTCAATTAGAACCTTGGATATTAAAATCGCACAATTGTGATACTTTGTGGACTCAATTCGTTCAATTAGAACTCGGAGGACTAAAATCGCACAATCGCGATACTTGGGGACCAAAAATACAATTAAACCAAAAACTAATTTTAATTTATTCGAGAAATTATTATTTGAAATTTTATAATTAATTTTTAAATATGTTTTACATAAATATTAGTTAATAAATTTATTCGTTAGTAACTAATCTACACGATTACACCTCTCTTTTTATTCATGAACATCCTTAAAAGCAAATGAAATAAGGATTTGGGCTCTAAAATTGACCAACTGTCAATTCATACTCAAACCAATTTACACCACTTGAATGTTGAAATGACTTGAAGGGATTCGAAACAGAGACCCAGTTACACCACCCCCTATGAGCGAATCCAAGGTTGATAATAGGATTAGGACCGTGGGTGAACACCTAGCCAGATAGATGATTCAATTTTTCAAATTTAAATATTAAATACTCCTACAAATGAAAAAATTCTGACATAAAAAAATGTGATTGATACAGTTATTCAGAAAGAGAAGTTGAAATACAATCAAAAGAAAGAAAATAGCATTATTTGTACCAAAAAAAAAAAAAGAAAGAAAGAAAATAGCATTAAGATAAAATTAATTTTATCTGGAGTACAGAAGCGACACAGAGGGAGAAGCATCATCAGAAGCTGTGGTGAATCCAGAGGAGTTTGTGTTTGAATTTGGAGTACTAAAGCTCATATTCTGGTTTTTACCTTCCTCTGAAGCACTTATGCTAAATGGAGCAAAAGATGAGTTGTCAAGTGGGTGCTCAACAAAGGTTGGTACAGGCATGCTTAATGGAAGATTAGGTATTGGAGCTTCAAAATTAAGCACTTGAATTGCTTGTCTTATTGAAGGCCTATTATTAGGATCAGGGTGAGCACACCAAAGACCAACAATCATCATGCACTTGATTTGCTCCTCCTCATAATCCCCACCTAGTCTTGGATCCGCTGCTTCAAGAACTCTCCCTCTTCCATATAGCCCCCAAACCCACTCCACAATATTTATTTCATTTTCTTGTGCCTTAAAGTTTATAGGTTTTCTTCCACAAGCTATCTCTAAAGCAACAACTCCAAAACTATACACATCTGTTTCCTTACTAGCCCTTCCCGTGGTAGCACATTCAGGAGCCATGTACCCCATAGTCCCAGCTAAAGCTGTAGTTTGTGCACTTTTTGCATGGTCCACAAACCTTGCTAAACCAAAATCCCCTAATTTTGCATTAAACTCTGAATCCAGCATAATGTTGCTTGATTTTATGTCTCTATGCACAACACATTGTTCCCACTCTTCATGCAAGTATAGCAATGCAGATGCCAAGCCTCTTGCTATTGTATATCTCACTGCCCATTTCAACAAGCTTTGTTTCTTGAAAAGATGAACATCTAAACTTCCATTTGGCATGTACTCATATACAAGCAAGAGCTTTTTTCTTTCATGACACCAACCAATTAATTGCACTAGATTTCTATGCCTTAACCTGCTAATAATTTTAACTTCTGATGCAAACTCCTTTATCCCTTGATCAGAACCTTCTGACACCCTCTTAATAGCAACATCGGATTTTATGTCTTTAAGATAACCTCTATAAACAGCTCCAAATCCTCCTTGACCTAGCTTATGCTCATCTTTGAAATTATCAGCTGCTTGGGCTAATTCTTTGTATGCATACTTCCTTGGTCCTGTCCCCCTTCCAAAATCCTCACCCATGTACTCTTCAAAATCATGATCTTCCTCTTCAGTTCCTTTCTTCCACTTCTTCCACGAGCCAATTAAAATCAAACCAACCACAAAAATCAAAACAAATCCACCAATACCTAATCCCACTGCTAATCCTGTCTTGGCCTTTTTCTTCTCACTGGGAGCTATGTTGATAGGTGGAGACCTTGCAACTGGGTTGGAGTCTTGTGTGTTTGTTTTGTTATCTTTTGCTTCCAAAGTTGAGCTAAAATCCCATGAATTGATACTATGTATAGCAGTTGCATTTCCGGTGGCAGCTGAGAAGCCAAGAGTAACCAATTCTGGCAGATAAAGTCTGAGATCAACTATGGCAGATAGATGTTGCTGCACAATGGTGGAGGTTTCATTGTTAAAACCAGTGAATACAACACTTAAATTGAGGGACTTAGCATTGTAACTGATCCAAGCGTCATTGACTTTCCCTTCCTTGATATCAGCCAACCATGTGACATTAGCAACTGATCTCATAGAGTTGATGTTGATTCCAGCATGTTCATGGGGTGGATCCCATTTATTCTGATAGATATCAAACTCCACTGCAACAAATGGATTGTCCGTCGAATTCAATTGCTGGTTATCAACTGTTAGACCCATAGAACCTCCTTTTGTGGCATTAGGCATCTTTGAACCCGCAGGTGCAAGGAAGAAAGCAATCCCATCTCCATATTTATTTCTATTCTGTGAGTTTATGACAAAAGTGAAATGGGATGTGAAATCTGTGAGGTTCCTTGTGGTTTTGTCCCACAGGTGGATAGGTTGGTAGTATGTGGCTCGGCCTATACTTCCATTCATGAGCTTGCCTTGCTGGTTTATTGTAAGTTGGATAGCTGATGCTGCAGGATTTGCTGATCCCTCGTATGTTATGCTCTTGTCATTAGGATCAAAACTAGTGAAGTTAAAGGTCAAAGAGGATGCATATGGGATTATCAAGTTCAAGAGTAGGAAAATGGATAACAACATTGATAAGATATAATAGGGGAGACTTAGATTGGGAAACTGAACATACATTGCTTTTGGTGCTGCAAAGATCAAAATTGGGAGATATATTCAGCTGAAGCTTGCCGAGTCAATCTAAATGAAACTGCAGGACTCAAACAAACTACTATACGAGCTTCCTAGGCAGTCATTATTTACTAACTAACCATACCTTACTTTCCTTTTCCAATAGTTCAGACTTTAATTTTTTTTATTGCCACTTGTAAGCAAAAGACCAAAGTTGTCGTACATACTTCGAGAAAGAGATATAAGAATGGCTTGCCTGGCCGGCTGTTTCTATGGTGAACAAGGATGTATTTTTTCTAATCATGTGATATTTATTTATCTTTCCTAATTTATTTTAATTTTTAATGAACTTATTTTAAAGTTTTGATACAAGTTTATTTTATTGATTCTAATTTTGGAAATGTAATGAATGGTAGACATAAATATTTCCACGTGATATACTTCAAACATAAAAACTTCTAATTAAATTCCAAATATTGAATTATTAATGTTTTATAGGTTCGGAAGTCAATTATTATCAACCGAAACATTATAAGATGACGCGTTTATTACGAACCCACAATATATAAATGGCACGTGTCACTCGAGCCCATTAACTTATTCGTAAATTATTGTTTATGATTGACACCACCATTTTGTCAAAATCAATAATGCTCAAACCCATCTTTACTTCATGAGCCTAGAATAAATGAAAATTTGAGGAGACATATGTTAACCGTGCACAAGTTTTATCAACCATTGGATAAAAAAAATCCTAGATCTTATCATGCACCCTCCCCTACAAAATCAAACTCTCATTTCCCATTTCTTTCTTTCTCAGCCCACGCGGCCTCTTCTTCTCCCTCTGGTCACCCCTTCCTTCTCCACAGCGGCCCAAAACTAGCAGCGCTGCCACCGGCACCCCCTCTTCTTCCCTCGATGGTGGGGTGCGAGACCTGCGGAGCAAAACCCGACTGAAGAAGATAACCAAATCGGGTCGATCCGGGTCGGGTTAAGAAGAGAGCAAGAGTTCATGGACAACAACAACACCACCACCAATAATAGCAACAGTAACACCAGCGTTAACGACGACGATAACAGCAACGAGCGCGACGGCAACGACCAGAACCCTGGTAGTGGTCGGCGGCCAAGGGGACGACCGCCAGGGTCGATGAACAAGCCGAAGCCGCAGGTAGTTATAACGAAGGAGAGTCCAAAGGCGCGTCGGAGCCACATCTTGAAAATCAGCAACGACAGCGATGTTGCAGAGTTCTGGTTGTCAGTCTAGAAGAAGGCCGAGTTCGCAGTGGGGAGGATGAGGGACAGATTCATGGACTGACCGATGCTGGTTTTGGTTTTGGTTTTGGTTTCGGCTTAACCAGAAGGGAAAAAAAAAGGTTTCGAAATTTCAGTGGGTTTCGGCCAGATCTGTTTTCGACTTAACCATAACCATGTCTTGCTTTCAGTTTCACATTCAATTGGAGGGAATCGAAGAGGGTGAAGGGGAAAGCAGAGAGAAAAAAGAGAGAGGAGGAGATTGAGATGAGAATGGAATTGCAGCGACGAGCGAGAGAATGAGAGAAGGAGAGAGATCCAGAGAGAGAGTGTGGGAGGACTGATATGGTGTGGATGAACCATGATAAGATTTGGTAGGACTACTTGATCAACGATGAAAATTACTTGTACCCACCACACTTGTTCACCATAGAACTTGCCCAACCGATAAGCTAATTAGCACAAAGATGTCTTCAAACACTTCTAAGGAACAGTCAAATAAGTTATTGTACAAGAAGTCAACATCTATTTTTTTTTTTAATAGCAGTACTATTTGGGTTTCTTCAAGCTTTTGTAGGAAAGCTGTTACACTCGGATGGAGAATGGGGAGGGAACAATTATGCTTGGAGAGATAGATTGTACCATTTGAGGATTTGAAAAATAGTTATAGTGAAACTAATGTGTTGCTAAACAACTTACTTACATGACATTATGTGCAAAATTATGAAGTCTATGCAGTGCAAGTACGGGTTGTTTATTAATTATAATCAATAAATCCAGGATTCATTACTTGCTTGGGAGTATTCAATTGTTTTGTTTTATAAAACAAAACAACTGATTTTGACCCGTCAGAGTCAGAGATGGCTTCTGCATCTCTTTCTTCTTTCCTCTCTTGCATTGCTTGTACCTTTGCAATAACAACGCAATCACGGAGAAATAACAAAGCCTGTTGAGATATTAAATTAAATAAGATAAATAATTTGTACAGAAAATCAAATAAAAAAATTGTTGCCGTTCAGTCTTCACATCATACCCCACTTCAAAAATAAACCATGGGCCGGCAGTTTTATTAAGAAAGGCACACGGAAAAAGATAGATTTAGATTAACGGCGGTTTCTATGAATGAGTATCTTTTGAACCAAAAAAAAAAAATACCGGCGGCTTCTATTCCGCATCACCAAGATGAGTCATGCACAATACATAACCCCATTTTAACAAAATTTTACTGAGGTTAAAATAATGTTTTAGTCTCCATATGTGATATCAATTTTTAATTTGGTTCCTATACGAAAAAAGTTATTAAAACAGTCTCTAGACGTGCATAAATTCTTAATTTAGTCCCTGCCGTCTAACCACGTTTTCTAACGGCGTTAACTGTTTAAAATAATTATTAGCAGTCCCTATATGTGACATAAATTCTTGATTTGGTCCCATACGAAAAAAATTATTAAAACAGTCCCTGTAAGAAACAATGACTAAAAGCTCATTAATAAGATCCCTATACGAAAAATAAACTATTAAAATAATCCATATACGAAAAAAAACTATTAAGCCAGTCTCTATACGAAAATAACTATTAAAATATTCCCTGTAACAAAAAAATGACTAAAACCTGCCTATGTTGCAATCTAAATATGATCCCTAATGTGACACTTGCTCATGTGTTAAGTACATATAAGTTATATTTAATCCATAAACAAACATATAAGACATTTAATCCACAAACAAACATATAAAACCATTTAATTAGGACATAAAAGAGCATATAAATTCACAATATAATATATTTGTTTGTGGATTAAATGTCATATATGTTTGTTTGTGGATTAAATATATCTTATATGTACGTAACACATTGACAAGTGTCACATTAGGTACCATATTTGGATTGTAATATAGGTAAATTTTAGTCCTTTTTTTGTTACATGGACTGTTTTAATAGTTTTTTCGTATAGAAACTGTTTTAATAGTTTTTTTTCTTCATATAGAGACTGTTTTAATAGTTTTTTTTTCTTCGTATGAGGACTATATTAATAAGCTTTTAGTTACTGTTTCTTACGAGGACTGTTTTAATGATTTTTTTTCATATAGGGACTAAATTAACAATTTATGTAATGTATAAGGACCAAATGGATAATAGTTAGAAAACGTGGTTGGACGACATAGACTAAATAAATAATAATTACATGTGTAGGGCCTCTTTTAATAATTTTTTGGTAGGGACGAAATTATTTTAACCTTTTACTGATTTTAAAGGTCTCTTATTTTTCAACTGCCCTATTCTCTTTCTCCTCCTCCTTCTCCATCAACGCCCCCTCCAACCTCCCCAAGGCTCATCTATGCAAGACTACAACTACAACTTGAGTTTGTGAGAGAGAGAGGGAGAGAAAGAGAGAGAGATCAGCTTGAAAAAAAAAATGAAGTTGATGTACTGTGCCACAATTCCTTTTTGATTTACTACTACTAGTCTATCAGTGTTGTGTTGGCGACTCGGTCTCGTCAAAGAGGAAGCTACCAAGTATTTTCGTCTTTCATAATAAACCGAACCCAATTTTTACACTTCCTTTTGATTTGATTTGAAAATAGGGGACGAAAAAGGGTGGGAAAACACTGCAATCGTGTGTTTGGCCCGGTCCTGAAAATGCATAAAGGAAAACCCGTGATTTGAATTCTCTTCTTGTTAATAGATCCACCAAAAAAAAAAAAAAAATCTTATTAATAGCTTTTTAATTCTCTCACAAATTTTGCAAATGAGTAAATAACTTGTGTGAATTTTCCAAGTGCATACCTTGTAAGTAAGTAGATTGAGCATACGTTTGGTTTGGCGTCAGTTTTTTCACGTTGAGTGAAAATCATGTCAATTTTTCCACGTTCACGTGAAAGCTACATATTGTAGTTTCTGTTTTTTAATGTTAGTTTTGCTTTAGGACGTGTGTTTGTTGGTTCAAACGCATAACTAAACATATGCTAAATTTCTTGCCAAAGAAGACGGGGTCGAGTAACTGAGGGAGAGAGAAGGCAGGGGAGTAAAAGAAGGCAAGAGAGAAATAGGGGTTGTTAAAAAAAAGCTACTAAAACAAAGTAAAGACTAATTTTAGTCCCCAAGGATTTACACGCGAGACAAAATGATCTCCGAGAAAAATTAAGTTCTTAAATAGTCCTTGAGGATCGCAAACGTTGGCTACTTTAGTCCATCCGTCCAAATCCGTCTGAAAGGGTGGTCTAATAGTGATGACGTGCACATTTAAGTGTCTACTAGGATTTTAAAATATGCCGACGTGGATTTTTTTAAAAAAACATGACACCATTTTGGCCCAATTTAGTCCCTATGTCAGAATCGTTTGAAAATATTCAAAAAAGTGACACATTGGTCCCTGACACAAATAGCTCATTTTAGTCCATGAAAAAAAAACTCATTTTTGTCCCTCTTTCAACCTTTATTTCTGGATAAGTTAGGATTGGCCTCCATTATTGTTTCTTCCAAGCTTTTTCTTCTCCGATTTCTTTAGAGGTTTCTTCAACTTTTGAATTTCTCTGCTAGTTGAAATTTGGGTTTTGAGTGTGGTTGAGATCGGAGAAGAAAGTTTGGTGGGAACCAAACATGGTTTTAATTCAGCTGATGCAGAAATGGAGAATGGTGAAAACAACTATCAACAGAACAACAACTAAAGCCAAAACAACCTTCCTTTGTCTAAGTCTGCTTGTAGTAACACTTCAGAAACAAGCAAAGGTTCTGGCTTGTCCTCTCTAGGTCTGACATTCGTGTGAACCGTGTTAAGGCTAGAGAGAGGGCAAGGGAAAGAACAACCAAAAAGAAAGAGAAAGATAATGAGTCTCCTAACAACATTGCTCATCACCACCAGAATGTGAACTCTATTTCTTCGATCTCAACCACACTCAAAACCCAAATTTCAACGAAGGTTGAAGAAGCCTATAAAGAAATTGAAGAAGAAGAAGCTTGGAAGAAACAACAATAGAGGCTAACCATGACTTCTCCACAAATAAAGGTTGAAGGAGGGACTAAAATGAGTTTTTTCTAGGGACTATAATGGGCTATTTGTGTTAGGGACCAAATGTCCCCTTTTTGAATATTTTCAAACCATTATGGTATAAGGACTAAATTGGATCAAAATGGTGCCACGTTTTTAAAAAAAATCCACGCTGGCATGTTTTAAACTCCTAGTAGACACTTAACTGTACATGTCATCACCGTTAGACTAGGGGTGTACACGGGCTCGGGCCAACCCGATTAACCCGGTGGCCCAACTCGACCCAATCACTTTTTTGCCCGAACCAGTTCAAGACCGGGTCCAACCCGAATCGACCCAAACCAACCCGGTATTGTTTGGTTCGGATAGCGGGTTTCAGATTTTAAATCTGTTTACCCGATGACCCAACCCGGTGACATGTAATATCACATTTTAATATTTTTTTATACTATTAATGTTGCTTACGGTCACGGTAGAAGCAACATTTCACTTGCCCTCATTCATTTTCCATCTAGGGTTCCCTTTCCTTTCATTTGCCTATTGTTTTCGCCGCGACTTCCATCTAGATCTAGGGTCCACAGCAGCGTCGTTGTCGCACCCTCTGGCCGTTGCGCTCAGGTCATCGCATTGCACCACTGCATCACTGCGTCGCACCACCATCTGGGTACGATCTGAAACTTAATGGGTTTCTTCTTCTTCTACTTAATGGGTTTCTTCTTCTTCTTCTTCTTACCTTCGTTGGGTTTCTTACCTTTTAAACAAAAAATTGCAGAGACAAGAGATTGGGGGTAGGATCTTAAACTAACAACACATAAATTTCTGGAAGAGGAAGTTACGATCTGAAGCTTAAAGCCAAAAGGAGCTCAGGCTTCTTTGGTCTTTATGGGTTGCATGTTCCAGATTTTGTTTTCTTTTTGTTATCTTATACTAGTCTTAGGAAAATGCAATCAACTTGTTTGTTTTAGGTTTTGGGTGTTGCTGTAAGTCTAAAAAATGGGAATTGTTTGGTAAATTGTGAATTATTTTTGTGTATAAAGATGTTCGACTTAAAAAAGATGGGAATTGTTTGGCAAATTGTGAATTGTGTGGCAAATTGCCGCAAGTCTAAAAAAAAAAGTTCGACTTACAGTATTTTTTTTGAAATTTTAATTTTTATTTATTTATGTAAGATGACCCAATGACCCAACCCGAACCAACCCACTCAACACCAGGTTGGTTCGGTTCGGGCCATTTAGAAAAACAACGGATTTTTTTTTGAAATCCAAACCATTCAAATTGATCGGATCGGACATTAAATTTGGCCAAAATCTATCCAAACCGTCCCATGTTCACCCCTACGTTAGACCACCCTTTTGGACGGATATGGACGGAGGGACTATTTGTCCAATATTTGCAATTCTCAGGGACTATTTGAGGACTTAATTTTCCCCAGGGACCATTTTATCCTGCGTGTAAATCCTCAGGGACTAAAATGAGTCTTTACCAATTAAAATAATCTTATGTACTGCATAATACCTACTATGCTCATGTACGATAGACAAATCCTTAGATTACCTGTATTCATTTATCACTTTTATCTCTCCACTTCCATTTTTCTAATCTTTTTGGGTAAAATAAATCTAACTGGTAATATCTCTCCATGAACAAATTATAGGGCTCTTATTATTGTGACGGGCTGATCGCAATGACTAAATGGAGTAGTGACGACAGTGAATTCTGCTCAGGAGTTGTTATTATATTATCAACACCACTAAACTCATTGGTGACACCCCATAAAATTGATTATGGAGAAAAATACCTCTATCCAAAAGACTCACCTGCAAATCTCATATTTTAAAGCTATTATAATGACCATATTTACGGTACACAAATTTTAAAAAAATTATAAATTAGAGAAAATGTGGGCTAGGTATGTAAAAACTATTATTGTATTTAGAAAATGTGTCAAATAAGGGCAATTGGAATTTTAACAATAGGAGTTGTACATTTTTTTTTGACAGATGTACATTTTTTTTTGAGATACTATTTATCAATCAAACAACCTCTATTTTTTCGCAATTGCCTACTTGCAAACTTAGGCCCTGTTCGGGATGGTTGTGAGTTTTTGGATTTTGGTTTTCAAATGCAGTTTTCAAAACAAAACATGTTAGGCTAAAATGGAGTTGAGATGGTTTTTTACTCAATTTCAAAACACTTTTACATTCATTTTCAAAACCAAGAAAAAATGATTTGTAAATTTGGTTTTTGGTTTTAAAAAAAAACACATTCTCACTACATTTAACAGGAGCTCTTTCCGTCGTCACCATCACCACCACTGACATCGCCACCGGCCTACCACCACCACCACCACTATTATTGCCATCACTACTTCCACCACCACCACCACCATCATCGACACAATGACCACCACCATTGACACCATCGTTGCCACCATCACTTAACACCACCACCATCGACGCCGCCATCACCATCGGCACTGCTGCCACCACCAACAACACCGACATTGTGCCGCCACCACCACCATTAACATCACCATTGCCACTGCCACCATTGTTGCCACCGCCACCACCGCCACCACCGCCACTACCACCGCAGCCACCACCACTAAAGGGGTGGCAAACTGGGCTAGGCCTATTGGGCCAGCCAGTCAGCCCTTTTAAAATGGGTGGGCTAAGTTTTATCAGCCTACTAACTTGTTTAGCCCACCAACTCGATGGGCTAACACATATAATTTTTTTTATTTTTTTCTATTTTTAAACGATTCTTTCTTTCTTTTTTTTTTTTACATATTTTTGGCGGGCTAGCCCGCCAATCCACTATTGTGGCCTGTTTTGGGCGGGTTGGTCTATTTTGACCCGTTTTATTCGATTTTTTTTTGCTTTTTATTTATTTATTATTTTGTTTTTGTTATTTTTGTTTTTTGACGGGACAACCCGCCAGCCCGCCCAACCCATGGAGTGTCGAGCCGGGTTTAACATCTCAACCCATAACCCTTTGATGGGTCGGGAGTTTTTATGCAGGCTCATGTTGGGCCGATCGGGTTGGGCCGAGCTGACCCGTTTTGCTCATGCTTTATATCGGGTCAATCGGGTCGGGCCCATACAACTCTTCTTATTCTTGTATCCTTTTCTTCTCTATTGTGACTTCTCACCCCAATCTCACTCTCTTCCTCTCAAGTCTTTGTCATCAACCAAGAAGACTGAAGAATTCTATCATCCTTCTTCTAGATAGACAGAGGCACTGGATGCGACATCACAGTTTATCTATTATTATTATTATTATTATTATTATTATTATTATTATTATTATTATTATTTACAGTTATTATTATTTTATGGAAGAATTGTTGTTATTAATAACTTTTAAAGGAGAAATTATAATGTCGATAATAACTTTTTAAAACTGAAAACCACGGTTATTATTATTTTATGGAAGAATTGTTGTTATGAATTCTCTCTCCACGGGTTTCTCTCTTCGCTCTCTCGTATCCTATCTCTTCGTATTCCTCTTCATTTCTGCAATTCTCTCATTTGTCTCGGTCTCTCTTCATCCTCTGTTTGTATTTCCTTCTAGTTTATATAATAAAAGTTGACACTTATGCTTAAAATTGACATTCAATTCAACAGTTCGACCATTTCTTTGTTTCATCACAATTCTCTGTTACACTAATTTTGGAATTGTTACACTTTTAATCTTAGAAAATCTCATATTTTAATCCATTTTTGTTTAGTCATTTGCAAGCAATAAATCTTAAATAGATCCTCCATTTTTACTGTGTTCGTTAGGCTTGGATACAGGTAGCCAGGTAGGTATTATCTATACTGTGTGTCTATCTTTCTCCATTTTTTTTTTGAGTGGGTTGGATAGGAATTAGGAAATAGATCCTCCAAAGCAAACCAAATCGAGAATGAATAGTGACGGGAGAAATTAGCTATCCTTGCTCTGGTGAGCTGTACTTGACTTACGGTTCTAGGCTCCAGCTTAATGGAGCACGAGGTATTTGTCATCATAACAAAGAAACCCATCATATCTAATCTCTAAATTCCAGAGCAAATGTATGCAGCAATTATGGTTCTAGGCCGTCACCATTTTGGTCATCATATCATATTAGTTATTTTAATTGGTGATCCGTATTTAGTGGGAAGTTTGTTACCACCATGTGTTCATTTGATAGTAAAGGCAATTGAAGAAACAAAAAAGTAATCAGAAGCAGCTTATCCCATATGATCAGACATGTTCAAGGGTCAGAAAACCCACAACGGATTCATCCATTTCCCCGCAAGACTAAGAGCTTTATCTTAAAATTTACTCAACCCTATTCCTTAAGAATGAAGCTGTAAATTAAAATATTTGCAATCATAATAATAAAGGATAACAATAAAAACAAATAAGAGCATATAGAACATTTTATTTGGCTTTAGGCCATCAGATCTGGTTTGTAGTAAGGAAAACAGAGATCCTGTTTTGCATTTCATCTTCTGTAAATTAAATAGCGATTCTAGAGGAAGATACAGTAACACAACATAGGGTCATCATCTTTGAATTTGAATTTCAAAGTCTCAATAATTGTGGGGATGGGAGATAACCTTCTTTTATTTTCTTTACACAATTGTGTATGAACACAGAAGAATATGAGGGATGGTGTGCTTGGAAGACTTTTTTAAAAATACACGAAGACTTTTTTAAAAATACACGAAATGAGCTTAGCCTCTCCTTATAGCTGAAGAAAAGTATGCACCAATTGAATTATGAAAACTAAAAAACAACTCATCTGTTGTTGGAGAGTGATTGGCTAGCACTGGGAGTCAGGGATCTGTTGTGGGAGAATTGGTAAAGGAACTTCAAAGTTAAGCACCTTAATCACTTGCCTTATAGAGGGCCTGGATGTGCAATCTGGACTTGCACACCAAAGACCAGTAACCAGCAAGCATTCCATTTGCTGGGCATCAAATACCCCACAAAGCTTTGGGTCTGCTGCAGCAAGGAGATCTCCTGATCTATAGATCTCCCACACCCACTCAACCAATGATACTTGACTCTCTTTGTCTTGGTGCACAATGAGTTTTCTTCCACTGGCTACCTCCAACAAAACAACCCCAAAACTGAATATGTCGGATTCCTTTCCAGCCTTGCCAGTATTTGTATATTCGGGGGCTAGGTAACCCATAGTCCCAGCCATAACCGTGGATTGTGACACTGACACTCTCTCATGATCCACCAACATCGCGTGGCCAAACCCCCCAAGCTTGGCATTGAAATTGGAGTCCAACATTATGTTGCTTGATTTGATGTCCCTATGAATCACGCATTTTTCCCACTCTTCCTGAAGGTAAAGCAATGCAGATGCCAAGCCCAGAGCTATATTGTACCTCACCTGCCACAACAAGAAGCTCTCTCCATTAAAAAGATGAGAATCTAAGCTGCCATTTGGCATGTGCTCGTATATCAGGAGAAGATCATTCTTCTTGTGGCACCAACCGGTGAGTTTCACCAAATTCTTATGCCTTAATTGGCTAATGATCTTCACTTCTGCTGCGTATTCCTGTACACCCCATGTTGAATCAGCTGATATCCTCTTTATAGAAGAATAAGAGCCTGAATCTTTCAAATAACCTTTATAAACACAACCAAAAGCACCTTGCCGAAGCTTCTGTGCCTCTTCAAAGTTATTTGTTGCAGATACCAATTCAACATAGTCGATCTTCTTTGGTCCTGTGTTCATTTGGAATTCATCATCCATGTTCAAATCAGAAGTGGCTTCTGAAGGGGCTTCTTCTTCTTCTTTTCGTTTCTTCCTCGTCCATAACAAAACATACACCAACCCTATCAAACTCATGGAAAAACCTGCACCAGTTCCTATTCCTTCCAACAACAATCTTGAGTCCTTCTTAGGATCCTCATTACTTGGTAGGCTCGTACTAAATGACCATGACAACAGCCTATGTTCCTCGGAAGAATCACCTGTTGCAGCTGATATGCCAACAATAACATAATCTGGTAAGTGATCACTCAAGTTGACGTGGTATGAAAGGTATTGCCTTACTTCCCCTTCGTTGAAACCAGAACTAGTGAGAGACACGGTTAGAAAATTATCTGCAGAATTGTACTGGATACTACAGTCATAAACAATGTTTGTTCCAGAAACATGTGGCGACCATTGCTCAAGTATGTCAGATCTCATAGAGTTGATATTCACACCTACATGTGCGCCACGTGGGTCCCACTGGTTTGAATAAGTGTCAAACTCCACTGCAACAAATTGATACTCAGTATGGAGAGATGTTGTGTTGTCCACACGACCAATGCCAATGCCACCTCCAACTAGTCCTGTTGTATCATTTATGTTTGTGAGATTTTGGCTTGCTAGGAAGAATGCCAAACCATCTCCATGAGAACTTTGATTTGATGAGAAAATGCTGAAAGAAAAGTGGGTAGTGAAGTCTTTTAGTTCGTTTGAGGTCTTGTTCCAAAGATGAATGGGTTGGGGACTTATGACTCGCCCTACACTTCCAGTCCGGTTGCTGTTTGGGTCCACATCGTTATTTGTGAGTTGGATGCCAGAATCTGAAACAATTGCATCTCCTTCCAGCTTTAGTTGCTTTAAATCAGTATAACTAGTAAATTTGGGGCATTCAAAGGACCCCAACTGGGAATTTGCAAGAGGGATTATCAAGAGGAACAGAAGGGCCCTCCTTGCATGAGGAGTTTGTGCATGGAAACCAAAATGCCAGTCACAATTGGCCATTGCTAAGTAAGAGTCCTGTTTGAACTTTGAAGCCTAACACACTTTCCCCTCTGCGTGTATTTATCTCTTATTCTTTTTTGTCATTTGTCAAACTTACCTTGTAATCTGTGTTAAAACAGAATCTGCAGCAGCATGCTTGATGCAGATGCAGACTACCAGACGCAGACTACCAGATGATAAACAAAGACCAGATGATGAACAAAGAAGAAGAGAGAAAATAGGATTGTGTAAATCTGATTTTATTGAAGAGATAAAACTTGATTACACATTGATGCTTATGTCTATTTATAGACTCACACTACAACTAAACAAAATGGTAACTAACTACTCAACTAACAGATTTTCAATTCAATCAAACAGTAACTGAATAACTGTCACACAACCAACTAACTAATTCTGAATTACAATTTATTTAACACTCTCCCTTAATTCAGAATCTTCAGTGACATCACACCTAACCAGCTCCTCAATTGCTTGAACTTCTCAACCTTCAAGGACTTGGTAAACACATCAGCAACTTGATCACTTGTTTTGCAAAACACCAATTCCAGCTTCCTTTTGTTCACCTGATCTCTAAGAAAGTGGAACCTTGTATCTATGTGCTTGCTCCTGCCATGAGCTACAGGATTCTTAGCTAGATTAATTGCTGATTTATTGTCTACATGGAGCTGAACAGGTTTGCACACTTCCACCTGCAACTCAGCCAGCAGTGTCTCGAGCCATAGCACTTGACAGGCAGCATATGCAGCTGCAATGTATTCTGCTTCACAGGAGGATAAAGCAACCACAGGTTGCTTCTTTGAACACCAAGAAATTGGTGCATCAAAGAGCTTGAACATGTAGCCTGTTGTGCTTCTTCTATCAGTTTGGTCTCCACACCAATCTGAATCTGAAAATCCTACCAAACCAGCTGCAGCATTGTTTTTCTTCTTAGGGAACAACACACCAAAATCACTTGTGCCCTTGAGATACCTCAGTATCCTATTTGCAGCAACTAGGTGAGAATGCTTAGGATCATCCATGAATCTACTCACCATCCCAACAGCAAAAGAGATGTCGGGTCTGGTGTTACAAATGTACCTTAGACAGCCAACAATTTGTTTAAAACCTATTGCATCTACAGATTTTTCTTCACTGTTTTTGATCAGCTTCAGGCTTGCTTCTGCAGGAGTGGCTGCTTCATTGCAATCGGTCATCTTAAATCTTTTCAATACATCAGCTATGTATTTCCTTTGATGCATCATGATTCCTAGCTTTGAGTGAACAAATTCAAAGCCAAGGAAATAAGACAGCATGCCTAAGTCTGTCATATCAAATTCAGACTTCATGTTCACCTTGAAATCTTCAATTTCAGGAATGTCATTTCCTGTAACCAGCAAGTCATCTACATACAAGCATATCAGCAGCACTTTAGCACCCTTTGTGACTCTCATATATACACCATGCTCAGCAGAACATTTCACAAAGCCTTGCTGCACTAGGAATGAATCAATCCTTCGATTCCAAGCTCTAGGAGCTTGTTTTAGCCCATACAAGGCTTTCCTTAGCTTGTACACTTTGTCTTCTCTCCCTTTAATTTCAAATCCTGGTGGCTGATTGACATACACTTCCTCTTCAAGAGGACCATTCAGAAATGCTGATTTAACATCAAGTTGGAATAGTGGCCATTCCTTATGACTTGCAAGTGCTAAGACAAGTCTCACAGTTTCCATTCGAGCTACAGGTGCAAAAACCTCTGAGTAATCAATTCCAGGCTTTTGGAGGAAGCCTTTGGCAACTAATCTTGCCTTGTGTTTGGCCACAGAACCATCGGGCTTCAATTTCACTTTGTAAATCCATTTTACAGCAATTGGTTGCTTGTTTAAGGGTAAGTCAACAAGCTTCCAAGTGTTGTTTTTTTCTATTGCCATCAATTCTTCTTTCATTGCTTGCCTCCACACTTCTTCTTTCACAGCCTCTTTAAATTCTATTGGCTCCATATCAACCAATAAAGCAAAAAATTCTGGTTCTTCTTCAAAGGAGACTGTGCTGCCCAGTGACACCTCAAAGCCTTCAAATCTGGCAGGGAGATGTCTATCTCGAGGAGGCTGTTGTCTAGTACCTTGAACACCTTGGCTTGATGATGGATCTTCAATAGGATTCACTGCTGCAGTGCTGCCATCATCACTGTCAGCATCTAGCAGAATTGAAGAGGTATTGGCCTTGGATTTACCTTTCCAATCCCATGACTCAGCTTCTTTTACCACCACATCTCTGCTCACAATTATTTTCCTGGCTGCAGGGTCATAAACTCTGTATGCACCAGTGGGATGATACCCCACCAATATCATTGGCACACTCTTGTCCTCTAGCTTCTTCCTTTTCTGGTCAGGTACATGAACAAAGCACACTGATCCAAAGACCTTCAAATGCTTCACAATTGGCTTCCTTCCTGACCACACAGCTTCAGGAACCTGTGATTGCAATCTTTTTGTTGGACACCTATTTAGAATATAGGCTGCTGTGGTAGCTGCTTCCCCCCAGAATGTTTGAGGCAGATTTTTCTCTTTTAGCATACTACTCACCATGTCAAGTATTGTCCTATTTTTCCTTTCAGCTAAGCCATTGTGTTGAGGAGTGTAGGGGGCTGTTTTTTCATGTTGAATGTCATGCTTAATGCAGAAATTTTCAAAATCATTTGATGTGTATTCACCTCCACCATCTGTTCTTAGCACTTTAATCATTTTTCCACTCTGCTTTTCACTCATTGTTTTGAATCTTTGAAAAATTTCATACACATCACTCTTTGCTTTAATCAAATACAACCATAGCATTCTACTAAATTCATCAACAAATGTTACAAAATACTTGTTACCTCCAAGAGAAGACACTTCAAGAGGTCCACACACATCTGAATGAATGACTTCCAACAAGTCTTTGGCTCTCATTGGAAGATAGGAGTTGAAGGAATGCCTCGGATGCTTGCTCATTAAACAGCCTTCACAAAGACTTGTTAGGAATTTTTATTCTTTGGCGGCCCACCACCATGTTTTTCACTCCAAGATCACTCAAACTTCTGAAGTTCAAGTGGCCAAATCTTGAGTGCCATTGCCAGCTTTCATCATCAACTGATGCTGCCATACATTGAATCTCAGCAGCCTTGATGTTAACTTGAAAAGTTCTATTCCTTGAGAGAGGTGCTTTGAGAATTAATTGATTATTTGAATCAAACAATTTCAAGGAATTATCCCTCATCATAACTGAGAAACCTCTTTCAATTAGCTGCCCCACACTTAATAGATTGCACCTCATTCCAGGTACATAGAGAACATCCTGGATCACAGCCATCTTGCCATCTTTTCTTTTAATAGCAACCTTGCCCATTCCTTCAGCAGTGACAGTGCTGAAGTCAGCAAGTTTCACATTGTTTCTTCTCTTGGTGTCAAGATCAATCAGCCATTCCTTCCTACAGGTCATATGGTTGGAACAACCTGTATCAAGGTACCAAGAATCTGCATTGATTGCAGATTTTTCACCTGCTGCAGCCATCAATACTACAGTGTCAGAATCAGAATCCTCCTGGGCAAGGTTTGCTGCAGCCTCATTCTTCTTGTCACTGCCCTTCTTTCCAGTTCTACACTCATTAGCAAAATGCCCGAACTTTTGACATTTGTAACATTGGATCTTCTTCTTATCAAATTTCCTTTTGTCACCCTTGTTCTGAGATGATCCAGCCTGCCCTTTCTTCAAGGACTCAGCATGTTCTTGATCAGGATCAGTTTGATCTTGGTAATTGGAGGAGCTGCTACCCTTCCATTGCTTGCCTTTGCCCTTTCCCTTCCAGGCCTTTTGTTTGTCATTGCCCTTCTGCTTCATTGCTTGAGCGGCAGGCTTGATTCACTGACTTGTTGTTACTCCTCTCATTGAGCCTTTGCTCATGAGCTTCTAATGTTCCCTGTAATTCTTCAGGATCCATTGTTTCCAAATCCTTTGATTCTTCAATTGCCACAACAATATGATCAAAACTTGGAGTTAAAGTTTGCATTACCTTCTCCACTATGAATTGATTAGTGATAGTCTCACCACACCCTTTCATTAAATTGGTAAGACTTTGAATTCTTGAGAAGTAATCGGCAATCTTCTCACTGTCCTCCATTTGCATCAACTCCATTTGCCTCTTCAAGGTTTGGAGTTTCACTTTCTTCAACTTGTCTCCCCCAGTATGGCACTTCACCAATCGATCCCATGCATCCTTTGCGGAAGTAGCAGATGCAATCTTCTCAAAGTGAGCAGAATCAACACTTTGATGGATCAAAAACCTTGCTTTCCCATCTTTCTTCTTGTTCTCTTTAAAGGCAGCACGCTGTGTTTCATCTGGGTTTGCACCCAGCTCTGCATATCCATTCTTCACAATGTCATGCACTTCTTGGAAGTCAAAAACAACCTCCATTTGAATATGCCAATGGTCCCAGTTCTTTCCATCAAGAACTGGTAGATGACCAAGAAAGTTGCTTCCATTCGACCGACCATCAAGCAATTGCATTAAGCAATACTTCACAGAGAAATTGCACTCACCAACACCCAATTGATCTTCACTCGATCGCTGTGATCTTTACTCGATCACTCACTCAGTGTTTCACTCACAAGTGTTTCCCTTTGGCCCCTATGAATCTCACACGCTCTGGATACCAGTTTGTTAAAACAGAATCTGCAGCAGCATGCTTGATGCGTCTGATCACGGACTACTGACTTGAGACTACCAGATGATAAACAAAGACCAGATGATGAACAAAGAAGAAGAGAGAAAATAGGATTGTGTAAATCTGATTTTATTGAAAAGATAAAACTTGATTACACATTGATGCTTATGTCTATTTATAGACTCACACTACAACTAAACAAAATGGTAACTAACTACTCAACTAACAGATTTTCAATTCAATCAAACAGTAACTGAATAACTGTTACACAACCAACTAACTAATTCTGAATTACAATTTATTTAACAATCTGTACAATATCCATTTGTCTTAACTCTCTACCTTGTGATGAATATTCCCATGTACACAGCTCATCAATATCATAAAAACATAAGCATGGATAACATCCACGACATTGTGCTGTCTATTCTGGTGAAAACGACATATTTTGGATTTACAACATGTAATTGATTAGAAACAAAATTAGCCTTGCTGCTTAACGGAGATATTCAAGAAACACAAGCCAAAATCATTGTTTTCTCTAAATATTATATTTGACATAAAATCTATTTATAATAATAAATAATTTATGAAGGTTGACTATGACGTTGCCACTTTAGCATTTAATATCATTACATTTTTGCCATTTTAATTTTATTGTTGAGCGGTCCTCTTCACATTTAGTCACTTTAAGTACTTGCTCTACAGTTGTTGGTATGCCTTGGCACATTGTTGTGCCTCCTCCAATTTCCACTTGCAAGTTACTTCCCTTTTGCCAGCAGATATTGTGCCAGCACAGCACATTGTTGTGCCTCACCTTTAATGGAGAGACAGTGTATCGGTGAAATACAATGCATATTATACATCTAGTCTAGAAATTTCATATTTAATGATTCTTTAACGTTGCCTTCTCTTGAGAGAGTATAGCGAAGCCATGCTTATGGTGTGATGCAAATTAGAAATTGAGAAATGGATGTCTGTGTTAGGTGCAAACAAAGTTTCTCTAAATAAGGAGAAAAAACATGAGTTTATAAGAAAGGAAATGTCTCCATGGATCCTGGTGAGGTACATAGGAATTGTTAATTTTAGTTATGAAAAAAAAAATCATAATTTCTTAATGCAATTTTAATACAACTTAAAAGGATCCATTTCCTTGAGCCCTGTATTTGGCTGTTGGCTGTGCTTATTTTTTCGCCACATGTTGTCGACAGAATGATGGAAGCTCTTTTTTTATTTTTATTTAAAAAAAAAACTTATTTAAACTTTATACCATTTTTAGAATGTATTATATAAAGTGTATGATAGAACTCTTGGTCTCTTAGAAGTACTTCAACAAGGTGGCACCTAATCTGCACACCAAAAAAGGTGCAAAAGTGGACCCTTTATATTTTCCCTCCTATAGCAAGTTAAGCTACCGATTACCTCTCTTCCAATTTCATTCAATTCAAGGTTTTAATTATAAAACAATTATTACAAAAACAATGGCTTAACCTGCTGTAGCATGTAAAAATTTAAGAGGACCACCTTTGCACTCATTTTTTGGGTGCATATTAGGCGCCACGCTTCAACAAATATAAAGAATTTATCTCTTAGAGCATTTTCAATGCAGGCTATTAGGGCATCCTAATAGTTGACGTTCCTTATTTTTTTTACCGTTGGATCTTGTCTACGTGGCGTGTGTTGTCCATTAAATTTATGGGATATCTGTTAAGAGACATCTCTTAGTATTAAAATATAATATTTTTTTTGCTCAAACACAATAGAAATTAATACGATTCTTTAAGTGTAAATATTAAAATATTAAAGTTGGTATGAAAAATCAAACTTAAAGACTATACTCTATTTACTTCCAACTAGGGCCGTCCCTGACATTTCGTGTGCCCTGTACGAACTGATAAATTGGTGCCCTCTTCTTTTTATAAGTCAAATTGTAACACCCCGCCTAATTTAATTATTTGGCCTTATTAGTTTAAGCATTTATATGTTTTAAATTAATAGTTGAGTAATTAGGTTGGGTGGTATTTATTAATAAAAGGGGGTGTAGATAGTAATGGTATAGTGTAATTTGAGATAAAAGGAGGGGCAAAAGGGTCAACACTTAATTTCTCACTCTCCCTCTTACCCTCTCACTCGATCTCTCAGCCCTCACTCTACCCTCTCACTCAATTTCTCTCAGCAGAAAAGAAGAGAAGAAGAGGAGAAGAAATGAGGAAGAAAGGGGGTGCTAGGGTTCGAATCTTTTGGGGAAACAAGGAGGAAAACTTGTGGGTTCATCATCTCTTGCAAGAAGGTGGAACATTTGAGCTGATTTTTGGGGCATTTCACCAAGCTTGAAGGTGCCCTAGCTTGGAGGAGAGGGAGGCACGAATTGGAGAAGGAGGAATCCAAGGTTTTCAACCTCCATAGCTTCTCTTCTTGAAGCTCATTGGTGAGTTCTTCTCACTTAGAGGTTGGGCAACCCATAAGACCCACCACTTAGGGTTTTTCCTTTTGATCTCACTTGTGTATTTTCTTGATTTCTGAGTTAGGAATGGTTGAAATGCATGAATGGGTTTGGGTAGAAATGAATGTGCTTAAGTTGATGCATTAATGTTTTGTGATATGTTGAAGCATGATGGATTGTGTTTTTATGTGTCTTATGTTGCTCTTAATCTTGTATATCAGTCATATGCTTGATTTTGAGTACCAATCTAGTTTGAAATTGGTTTGGATTGAGGAAAAAGTGAGTTGGAAGTTGGAAATATGCAGAAAAACACGTTTTTGCATAATTCTGCAGGTTTGCGCGTGGCGCGCCTCATAGGTGCACGCGACACACATCAAAACAGAGCCAAAATGAAGAAATGTGCGTGACGCGCGTACGGATACGCGTCGCGCGCGCAGAAACAGAATCTGCAGCCCAGAAATGCGCGTGACGCGCTCCCGGGCGCGCTCGGCACGCTTTCTGCAGAATGTCAACTTCGGGGATTTTATTAAAATACCAAACGAAGTCGGAATTGGGCAAATGACCACTCGTTGGAAAGCTTAGGATGTCTAGTTTCTAAATATAATTTTTATTTTAGAAAATACCCACCCAATTAGTGCAGTTTTAAGCGACAAGCTACTAGGTTCAGAAAGTTGAACACTAACTTTCCCCCAATTTGTAACCTATGTTTCTTCTTCAATACTTAATGAAAAATAGAGAACTATATGTCCAAATTGAAGAGAAATGTGTCTAGTTTCCAATGGCACAAGAATTATTTCAAGATAAGCCCTATAACAGAAGTTGTGAAATGTGCACGACGCGCTCCTGGGCGCGCGCGGCGCGCCAGTTTTACCAAAAATATGTACTTTAGCATTTTAAGGGCTTTTAAAGCCATGAATACTCAAGTTGAGTGTTCTAAAACATAGAAGATAAAAGGGACATCCTAAGATACCCTTAGATAAGTTATTAGTGCATTTATTGTTTGATAGCTTAGAGAAAGAAATTAGAACTGTTGGATTCGTAGTGGTTCTAATGAGATAAATGCAGTGCGGTGCGGTGTACCACTGTGAGGTAACGATAAGTCTCGGCTGTTTACCTTAGTGTAGCAGAACGGTGTGCCACTGTTACCAAACGATAAGTCCCGGCCGTTACTCCGAGGATTGTAAGTACAGAGCGGTGGTCCACTGTGAGGTAACGATAAGTTCCGGCTGTTTACCTTAGTGTAGCAGAGCGGTATACCACTGTTACCAAACGATAAGTCCCGACTGTTACGAGTAATCCTATTTGTATGTTTAGTCATGTCACTTTAATATTCATATAGTAATGTTATAATGGTTTTGGCAAGCGTTTGTGAGGGGTCCGCAGATGACTCACTGAGATTATTTTAATCTCACCCCTTTCCTCTTTTATTTCAGATAAGCAGGTATCGACAAAGGAGAAATAATGATTCTAGGAGCTTTAAATTTCTAGTTTATATTAGATGTGCATTGTACTTATCCCTTTTGTTGTTAAGAAAAAAAATATGACATTGTATTTTGTAATTTCCCAAGCCTTGGACTTGGATGAAGTTATAAACTTTATTTAATAGACTTATGACATAGTTTGTGTTTGGACTTGTATTTTACAATTCAAGTTTAAATTATTTTGTGTAATTCCTGTGCTTTGATGTAAATTGTCTTACTTCAATTGTTATTAAAATACGGGCGTTACACAAATACACACACACACACACACACACACACACATATATATATATATATATCTATTATCAAAAGCAGGTAGCCTTCAGCACATAAGTGGTGCAAAAAGCTAGTCAATAATTATTTTAATACAACTCAAGGAAATTAAATATTGCAGAAGAAAAGTCAAAGAATACTGCAATATTGAAAAGTTCAAACCAAATCAGCAAATTACAATAGGATTATAGTAAAAGTAGTTAACGTGTATCTATCAACCTGAACATGTAGCAGCATTCCTTAGTAAAAAAAAATTGGTTGCACACCGTGCACACCCCAGGGCCACCATTGCTTCCAACTAACCTGTAGCCCAAAAGAAAGAGGGAACTGAGTAAAAACAATCACTTGTTGTTGAAGGGTGAAGATCTAGCTTAGGCACATGTTGTGGGAGAATTGGTAAGGGAGCTTCAAAGTTGAGCACCTTAATCATTTGCCTTATACAGGGTCTTGAGATGGAATCTGGATTAGCACACCAAAGGCCAACTACCAGCAAAGATTCCATTTGCTGGACATCAAATAGCCCACATAATTTTGGATCTGCTGCTGCAAGGAGATTTCTCATTCCATAGAGCTTCCACACCCACTCAACTAATGATACTTGACCCTCCATATCTTGGTAGTGAATGGATTTTCTTCCACTAGCTATCTCCAACAAAACAACCCCAAAACTGAATATGTCAGATTCCTTTCTAGCCTTGCCGGTGTTCATATATTCAGGAGCCAGGTAACCCATGGTCCCAGCCACAACTGTGGTTTCTGACACTTTCTCATGATCCATAAACCTAGCTAGGCCAAAATCCCCAAGCTTGGCATTGAAGTTGGAATCCAACATTATGTTGCTTGATTTGATGTCCCTATGAAGTACACATTTTTCCCATTCTTCTTGCAAATAAAGCAATGCCGAGGCCAAGCCAAAAGCTATGTTGTATCTCACCTGCCACGACAAGATGCTTTCTCCGCGAAAAAGATGAGAATCTAAGCTTCCATTAGGCATGTACTCGTAGATCAGGATGAGATCATTTTTCTTGTGGCACCAACCAGTCAGTTTCACCAAATTCCTATGCCTCAGTTGACTAATGATCTTCACTTCTGCTTCGTATTGCTTTATGCCCTGCTTCGAATCTGCAGAGATCCGCTTTATAGCAGCATATGAGTTTGAGTCTTTCAAGTAACCTTTATAAACACCACCAAAACCTCCTTGCCCAAGCTTCTGTTTCTCCTCGAAGTTGTTTGTGGCAGTTAACAAATCATAATAGTGAATCTTCTTAGGTCCAGTGCTCATTCGGAATTCATAATCCATATTCAGATCAGAAGCGGTTTCTGAAATGGGTTCTTCTTCTTTTCCTTTTTTCATCTTCCATAATAAAATGTGGACCAATCCTACTAAACTCAAAGGCAAACCAATACCAATTCCCATTCCCTCTAACAATTTTGGGTTCATTAACTTGATTCCCTTCTTATGACGCGAAATCCTTGGTTGGCTTGTACTAAATGACCATGACAATATGGTATGGTTCTCAGAAGATCCTCCTGTTGCAGCTGACATGCCAACAACAACTAACTTTGGTAAGTGCTGTGTGATATTAATGTGGTATGCTAGGTACTGTGTTAGGGGCTCACCGTTGAATCTGTATCCAGTGAAAGAAACATTCAGATAATTGTTTCTGGAACTGTATTCAATACTACAATTATAGACTCTCCCATTTGGGATATCTGTGTTCCATTCCTCAAGTGTGCCTGACTGCATGGAATTGACATTCAAACCTACATGTGCGCCATCTGGGTCCCATTCGTTGGAGAAAGTGTCAAACTCCACTGCCACAAACTCATTAGGACCAGTTCCAAGAAGACTTCGGTCGCCATCCGCAAGAGCAAGGCCAAGACCACCTCCTGTTTGTTTTACACTATATTCTTCCTTTAGGAGATTAGAGTTAGCTAGGAAGAATGTCATACCATCACCATAAGAAGTCTGATTTGAGGAAATAACAAATGAAAAGTTGGTAGTGAAGTCCATTTGTTCTCCTGTGTTGTTATCCCAAAGGTGGATGAACTCAGGATATCTGACTCGCCCAATTTGTCCAATCCCATCGCTGTTTGGACCCACACCATCCATTGTGAGTTGGATGCTTGAATCTGAGATAGAAGCATTACCCTCCAGTTGTAGCTGTTTTAAATTTACATTCATAGGGGTGAAGTAAGGGAAATTAAAAGACTGTGGTTCTGCATTTGTAAGAGACTAAGAGGGATTATCAGAAGGAACAAAGAGGTTAGCCTTGCATAACAGGATGAGTGAGTTGTTGTCTTGAGACCAAAATGGCAATCACAACCACCCATTTCTAAGTTGGAATTGAGTTTCAAGTTGAAGTTTGAAGCCTAACAGGTGACGCATTTTCATGCGTATGTATTTATCTGCTATTCTTTTCTGTCATTTATCCTATTACCTGACTTTGTAATGTGTGTAGTTTTTTTTTTTTTTTGGTTCCGCAGACGGAGTGGTAAGCACCACCTGTAAACTCACACACGCAGAGTGGGAATCTCGGGCTCGAACCCGGGTAACCACGAAAAATGTCCAGCCTAACAACTCGGCTTATGTCAGTTGTGTTAGGTCTTACGGACGTAATGTGTGTAGTTTAATTACATTTATCTCAATTCTCAACGTTGTGATGAATATTCCTACTTATCCGACTCACTATGCCATAAAAAAGGAGCAGGGATCACAATCACTGTAGACTGTGCTGCCTGTGCAAATTAAAACGGCAATATTCGGAGTTACAGTATGTTATAATTAATTAGAAACAAACTTGGTTGTGCTGGTTAACGGAAATATTCAGGAAACAGAGCAAATGCATTGTTTTCTTTAAATTTAAAACGATTTAGTATTATGTATTGGAGATAAAGAAGAAAAGTTTTCCGAAAGAGACATCGTTCTATTTCTATTTAAATGAGTGCCTTTGATGGTATTTTCTTGTAAGTTTGAACTAATCAAACCTTCTGCCGTTTGAGAGAATTGTCGTGTAATATGCTTTGTTGAGGGGAAAAATGCCATGCGCCATAAATCCTAGTTTGTGTTTCTTAAAATCTAACTGTAAATGATATAGAGCTTTATTGGTTTTTTTAGGCTACAGAGCTTTTTATTGGTTATGATTTATATTTATATCTTGATCATACTATCTTAAAGTTGACTAAAGTTTATGCAAAATTTCAAATTTAATTTGAAGACAAGATAAATCAGATAAAATTTAAAAAATAATTTACTCTTAAGCTATGAAGGTATAATCCATACATAATTACATATCTTCGGTGATGGATTATTATGTTATATTATAAATTGAATTGGGTTACCACTTACCAGGATTTTCTCTTCTAGAAGATTTTCCAATTGGAGATCCTTTTGTCTTCAAGCATCTTGGAAGCTTCTATAACAGCCGAATCGAGAAATAGAAGTGCCATGGTTTCTTCTCATCTCAAATTTTAAGACACATCATCAAAAATTCAAAATTATATTTTCAGCTCCTTTTATTTTAACCACATGGTGTGCCAACTCTACTAATATTTTATGATGCTCTCGTTCATCATCTTTTCAACTCCTCTTGCTTTCATCTCGTTGTATGCCAATATTATTGTCGTTTAATATTTTATGATTCATAACTACTTCATACAAAACTAGCAAAAGAAAAACAAAAGATAATTGAATGGTGAAAATAAATCCACGGACAAACGATTACATTATTATTGAGATCTAAGATGCTTACGGAGCTCTGCTAAACGATTGCTTAAATCATAGTATAGAGATAGAATGAATATTTATACGACACTCTGACACTCAAGTTAACGTTTGCTCTAACCGAATAACGATATAAAACATTTTGCATACTTGAGGAGATGTAACTTGTAAAAAGACACAGACAAATATACCAATCGCACAGCTAATAAAGTAGAGTGTAAAAGTCTCATCCTAACGAGGATTGTATATCATTTATCAACTCTCGCAAATTGTTTCTACTTTATCGGATCAATATAATTGAGCGGCTTTGAATACGAAAAGCAAACAATTAGAAACTTAAAAGTACTAGGCAAGAACAAATTAACGAATAGTTTTGGATTAAAGGGACAAATATCAATATGAAAAACGACTAAGGATCAAATCCTTTTTTCACTTATCCTCCTATGTATCTAGACTCACATTCAAGACAAACTATCATATGAAATTGAAGTTCAAATCAACAACAATAGGCTATTTTTTTTTGTTGTTTTTGTATAGAACAATAGGCTAATTTTAATTCCTGCACTCATAACTCATTTACCCAAATCGAAATTCCTAATTCCTTGGGTAATTCCAGATTTGATTAATCAGTAAAATCAATGATTCATTAAAACACATCCAATGTTAACAACGTTGGCTCAAACGTCAATCTCTTTCTAGATCCGTCACAAATCTGCCTCATTCTCCACCTTGTCACCTCACAACTCTATTAGATCCACTTGGTTGAACAGATCTATTATAGACAAATAAGCACGTCAATAACAGAGTTGAACTGAGATTGATATTGGACCAATGTTATTATTGGAAAACATGTATATGACTAATCTATATTATTATATAAATCTGGTGGAATGCTACTGTTGTTGCCAGGGGCGGATCTAAGTAGCCTCTAGGGTGTGCACTTGCACCATTTAAAATTTTCAAAATCTCTCTTAGTTCCTATAAAATTTTTATTTTGACGTCTCTCACTCTACTATTTTGCACCCACTGCCCAGATTTCTCCCAATTTTATTTGGTCCCCTTTCGTAAGCCTTATTTTTTTCTTCATGTACTCCTACATGTCATCTTGTCAATATGGTTTCGGTCAAGTTGTTTAACATCTTTCTAGTTTCTTCACATGATTCATAATTGACTCCAGACCTCCAAAAAAAAATTGCGCGGACAATACTATTTAATAGTAGACACAGTTCATCAATTTTTTAAGCTTATTTTAAGCAGATAGTTTTAGTTATTTTTTGAAAGTCATTCACTTCTAGAATATTATTGTTATTACTACCAACTTCTTTTATATTAACTGATACTATGGTAAGTAAGCTTGTTAACTTTAGAGTATATAATTATTTTGTGTTTCTAATGCCTTTTGTTTCTTATGTAATTAAAAAAAAATGATAGTTTTGAAATGTATTGTTTAAAAAGAAATAATATTTCTTTTCAGTGCTAATTATGGAAAAATAGGTTGTGTAATCGGATGGAGGATAAATGGATGAATGATTGTCTAGTGACTTATATCGAGAAAATGTATTCAAGAATATTAACAATGAGCCGGACATTCTAACGATTTCAAAACATGAAATCACGTAGAGGACAATTATAAGTATGTATGTAATTTATATGATTAGATATATTAAAATTTTATGATTTTAACATTTATGTCTTTATTTTTATATTCACAATGTGTGCATCACTTCCAATTCATTATATTCCACTAAGCATTTATGACAATGGTTAATAATCAATGGTTAATAAAAGTAATTTTGTAAAATTGTTACGCTATTTCATTCATTTATATTTTTTTGGCTAAATTATATTTTTAGTCCCTTATGTTTATTTTAGGTTTTAGTTTGGTCCCTTATGTATTATTTGTTCCGAATTGGTCCCTTATGTCTAAAGATAACACCAATGCGGTCCTTTTGTTTCAAAGTGGTCCCTTATGTTATAAAAATTATACCAGTATGGTCCTTTTTTTTGCAAAATAAGGTGCATAAAAGGGACTACATTGGTATAATTTTTGTAACATAAGAAATTATTTCTAAACAAAAACAACAAGAGGGATCACATTGGTATAACTTTAACATTTAAAGGACCATTACGAAACTTTTAATACATAAGGGACTAAATCAAAACCTGAAATAAACATAAGGAGCTAAAAGTATAATTTAGCTTTTTTTTCTTAATTTGTGTGAAAAAAAACCTAAGACGAAACTTATTATGCGACGGAGGAAGTAGTAAAGTAATTTTATTCATGTGTCATATTATTAATTATATGCTTAATAGTGTTATATATTGAATATTTCAATGTATATTTATTAATTATAATTATTTTTTGGCAACTTTATGGTATGAAATTATTTTTCATTATTTATTTTCTAATATTTGATCATAAATATTTCAAGAGTAAATACCCAAATTGTTCTCCTACAAAAAAGAGACTTATTTAGTTCCTGAGAAATGAAAAGTACCGGTTTGGTTATCAACAATCTCAAATGTAAGTTAAATTAGTCTTTATTAAGGTAATTTTTAGAGATTAATTTGATCGACATTTGAGATTCTTAAATTGATATTTTTTTATTTCACAGAGACCAAATTAGTTTCCGCTTTTTTTGTCGAAGACCAATTTACTTATATTTCAATTGTAGGTTTGAGGTGTTATAATTGATATCTCAATTCAATGTGTTTTTCCGTACAATTATAATAATGAGATTTGAACTATAATAATTTTATGCGAATGATCTAAATTGCTCACCAATAACATTAACTCAATCCTAATGGCTTAATATTATGCAACATACTTAATACCATTTGTTGAGGTTGTAAAATATTTATTTCATGTTAAAATTTTTGGTGTATTAAAGTATAATAAAATAATATTTATAGTATTAAGTTTTACAAAATTATTTTATTATTTTTATACACTTAATTTTTATATTTAAAGTATATTAAATTAAGTACACATTTGTACATATTAGATGAGATATACAATTTAAATATATTTTTTTATAAACTAACAAAAATTGAAAAGGTAAATAAAAGACCAGTGCAAAGCACGGGTAACTTTTTTTTTTGGGTACAAAGCATGGGTAACTTTCTAGTTTTTTTTTTTGTTGGAACCCATCCTAATTAGCCACTTTGTAGCCGAGTGAGCCGACTGGAGTATCCCACGGCTTCGGTCCTTTGGACCGGCTATGAGATTAATCTCTGGTTTGGGGGGCAGGTCACAGCTTAAGGCTCATCTACCCTCCCAAAGAATGCGTTCGATAGGAATCGAACCTATGGTCCTCCCCCACTAACTCAGCGCTGCTTAACCAACTGAGTCACACCCATTTGGTCCTTATAGTTTGTAAATAAACGATAAGGTACGAAAGTGAAAAAAATTAAGTTAAAGGATAAGAGGGTAAGTTTTTAACGTTAGAAAAATGTGGGACTAATTTATTATATATAAATAAAAGTAAAATAAGAAATAAAAAAAAATAACAGTTGGTTGGCAGGTGCTTGTGTGAAGGTTGGCGGTTCTGGCTTGGGTTGTGAAAGACTCTTTCCTCACTGCACTGTATGAGCAGTTGAGAGGAAAAAGAACAGCGCGGTGATCTCTTTCCTCCCTCCCCCAAACCCTAACCCTAACTTTTTCCCTGTCCCTTCCCTTTGCTCCTCCACACTTCCTCACACTGGTTCCTTCTCCGACACCATATTCCGGCACCACCACATGCTTTCTTGAATGGTTATGACCATGAATCCACAATGCGTGTGTGTTGCTCACAGTACTTGGAGTCCAGGTATGCTTCCTTTGAACACCTCCACTTTATACCATTTTTAGAATATGAGGGGTATGATAAAAAAAAAACTCTTTTCTATTTCAATGTAATGAAATTCCAAGTCTAGAAGTACTTAAACAAATGTAAAGAATTTCACTCTTATGATAAGGTGTGTGGTTGGAATACCTTTTTACTCAAACATTAAATTTATTCATCTAACTATTATCTATATGCGAAACTTAACTACACTAAGGCTATATGACAAAAACTCATTCATTTGTTTTTCCGCCAAAAACCACTTTCTCACTAAAAACTTAACTACACTCCAAAAACTTAACCACATTGTAGGTTCTGTTTTTCTGTGCCACTCGTGCCCATCTCAGCTAGTTTTAAAGGAAATTGTGTGCTAATTCAACCCAAATATAAATAAATCATTGATGACTTACAACATGATTTAAATGTAAATGGAAAATTCTACAATTTTCAGCATGTTGTGTAAAAGTAAAGTTTACAAATGAAGAGAACCTCAAACTCACAAGGTTCTAAACTGGATATGAAAAATCAAACTTAAAAGACTACATTCTGTTTGTTTCCAACTAACCTGTCGCCCTAAAGAAAGAGGGAACTGAGTGAAAAAGATCGTTTGTTATTGGAGGGAGAAGAGATAGCATAGGCACATGTTGTGGGAGAATTGGTAAGGGAGCTTCAAAGTTGAGCACCTTAATCACTTGCCTTATACAGGGTCTTGAGGTGGAATCTGGATTAGCACACCAAAGGCCAACTACCAGCAAACATTCCAATTGTTGCCATCAAATACCCCACGTAGCTCTAGATCTGTTGCTACAAGGATATTTCTCAATCCATAAAGCTCCCACACCCACTCAACTAATGATACTTGACCCTCCATGTCTTGGTGGTGAATGGCTTTCCTTCCACTGCCTATCTCCAATAAAACAACCCCAAAACTGAATATGTCTGACTCCTTTCTAGCCTTGCCGGTGTTAATATATTCAGGAGTGAGGTAACCCATGGTCCCAACCACAACCGTGGTTTCTGACCCGTTTTCATGTCCAGTAGCCTAGCTGGGCCAAAATCCCCTAGTTTAGCATTGAAGTTGAAGTCCAACATTATGTTGCTTGATTTGATGTCCCTATGAATCACACATTTTTCCCATTCTTCTTGCAAATAAGGCAATGTTGAGGCCAAGCCCTTAGCTATGTTGTACGTCACCTTCCACAACAAGATGCTTCTATTGGAATTAAGACCTTATTAATAACAACAACAAGAATAAGCATGCTCAAATCTCATAGAAGAAATACTTTAGGCGGAAGCTAAAAAGACATACAAGCATGTTCAACACGAACAACATGTTCTCTACCTTTAGGATCTACGACATGTTGGATTATCAAGGATTAGAAGAATACCTGGATCCATAGCAATCAATCATTTGAAGCGGAATACCAAAAGAATGGTCAGGAACAAACTACGAGCATCTGGATCCAGGGCAACAAACATCAAGCACGTTAGTGGTGGCTTTATGGGTCTTCCTCAACCAAATCTTCTTGAGGTCTCTCACGAGACTTTAAGTTCTCTCTAGATGGGGAGAAGAGAATGGATGACGGCGATTCAGTGTGTTGAGGACCATAGCATTTTTTATAGTGTGTTAAACCTAACAGGGTACCCCTTATTGGGCCACACTAACATCTACTCGTATAAGGCTCATATCAATTAAATTAGGAGTCCAATGAGCTTACCTTATTTTAACTTTATATGATCACATAAAATATAACTCCTTTATGATAAATAGCTAATATAATTATTAATGATATCAGCCCATATTAATTATTGGAATATAAAATTCCAACAATCTCCCACTTGGGCTGCATATCGTAATAATTATATCAGAATTCCTTAGTGCGCATATTCGAATGTTATTTATCTTTAGACTTCCTCCTTACAATCTGGTCCACCTCATGTATCAATAATGAAACCACCGCGGCTTTTGTCACTTCCGTAAATTGCGATTACACCCTGACGATCATCACACCAACACACTTGATGACATAGATCAATATGGATGAGGAGCATGGAAATTACATGGAATGTGGTCTCAATCATGCCTATTTTCAACTGGTCCTACTTAAATCTTTGGTGAGATCAATTTTGCAAAATTTAATTCTGCAAAAAAAATCCTTAATGTGCAAATTAATTTTGCACAAAAGATACAAACATGTTTATAATGTATTCATAAACGCAATCTTTATTTCTGCAGAAAATCCGAAATAACATAAAGTTTGTATCTCAAACATAGAACACAAATCAAGACTCCCACTAAGCTAAGGCAACCTTAGTGACAATACACCCATCATGAAAAACCTTAGGTGTTAAGCCCTTAGTCAGCGGATAGCTAGCATGAAATCAGCCTCTATGTGCTCTATATAAATTATTTTATACTGAATTCTTTATTTCAACAACGAACACCTTTATGTCAATAGACACTATAAAATTCTTTATTGTTGTTGAAGTATGATACGACATACTTATCTGTCACACTGTAACTTAAGTGGTATTTTAATACCTTTTACTATATGCAACCTAATGACATAGATATTTCAGTCATATCTCATAATTTGATGGCCATAATATTAACATCCTGAATATCAGAGTCAGAGTTCTTGATGACCTCTAATCTTTCAGATCTCTGATATGTGGGCATATAGACTTTTGTTCTCCTTAATGATCCTTATGGTTGCCTTTTGTAATAATTCAAACTAGAATTGCTCAAGTAACTGCCACATGATCCCACGATGTACGTCGTTTCCTGATGCGTACAGATTAGATCATGTATCAGACTTCCCATAGCTAGAGCACATGGAACTCCCAGTATTTCCTGAATTTCTAGATTATCTTTTGGGCAAAATTAAGACTAAAATTATCTTCCTTAGTAATTGAGGTATACCCTGGTTTACTATTTTTCATGTCGAATTTATTTAAACCTTATCGATATAGCTCTTTTGTGATGACCCAAGGACATCTCGAAAGTGATATCTAAGTATCATGGATTCCTAATACAAAAGAGGCGTCCCCAAGATCTTTCATCTCTAAATTTTGTTAGAGATTTCTCGATTTTACTCAACCAGACTATATCGTTATTCACTAGACAAAATATCATCGACATATAATAGCAGTAATACGAAATTACTCCCACTGACCTTGTAATACACACAGTCATCTACAGTACTCATCTCGAGACCAAATGAGATAATTACCTGATGAGACTTTGCGGTATCATTAACGAGTCAACTTCTTTAGCTAATGGGTGGATTCTGTCAGTTCGCAAACCATATTTGGGTCTATCGACACAAAGTATCTTGAGAGTGTTGAGTTTGATCTTCATGAATAATTTCCTTAACTTGATTGGGAGGAAGAACAATAATGTCCTCACGAGGATTCAAATTTGCTACACCAATAGCACCTGTATGAATTGGTTCAAGAATTAGAGCCGCTTCTTCCTCACTCAATTTTGTTCTCTAACCTTATCTCTCCCCCAAACTCAATATCCTCAAAGAACTTTGCAGTTCCCATCTAAAAAAATTTATTTAACTTGGGACCAAAATTTATACATCTCAATCGTTTAGAAATTATAGATTGTCATAAGTCATAGCACAATTGGCTCCAACAATATTTGAATTTAAAAGACTAATAGAATCCATTGATTAAAAAATAAACTCAAAATTATCTTAATTTGTTCAAAGGGAAACAAAAAAATCAAACTTTATCCCAAAAATTGATTTAACCAAATTGTCTTTTAATTTCAAATATAAGCCAGTAACAATAATCTAAAATGTCTAAAGTCTCAATCTTCACCAACTTTGCCAACTCCTATATGGATGCATCTTTCAGCGTAACTTAGCCTTTGTCAGTCTTGACAACATTAATTGTTTCTTTTGAGACAGACCTTTAACAGTTTCACCCTTAGTTTTCTTTATTTGTTCATCCTTTAGGTATTTGCCAATTGAGCACTATTTTATTTTTCTCTTGCTTCACTATTTCTTTTCTTGCACACCTTATGAAATAATCTTATTAAAGATTATTTCTTCCTTTGACAGTTGTAAACTGACTTGATCTAATCGAATTGTGCAGGAAAGAATACCAATGCTAAATGTTTGAGCAAGTCATTAGACTGCTGAAGTTTTAGCGCCTTAAGTTTGAAGACAGTATTTGAATATTTTCATAATGTGCTCCTCATATTCCCTTTACTTTCATACTTAATGAAAATTAAGCTCTCCAACGAGTCCTCATTTTCGTCTCATTGCCTTTTTCAAGCACTTTTAATTTCAACAAGGAAATTTATAACATAAATTATGTCATCCGAAATAATACCCTAAAGATCTCTGAAATATTATACTTTATGATCATCAGACTTATGCAGCTGGAGCGGTCCTACTTCCCATACTTGATTCTCACTTCATAGATACCGAATTGAGTGAGAGAAAATGGGTTTCTCCATTCTTATGTAAAGTCTAGATCCAAGAGTTTCTTTAATGTTTTCGCTTTAATCTTAAAAATTCTAAACTTTTAAAGATTAAATTGAATTCAAAAACTGCAAATACACAAGATATACTAGTTCAAAGAGAACAAAAAATAGTAAAATACACTCACCAAAATACCCAATGCAACATTAATATCATGTCTTTGGACAATGATATTAATTGTAAGTGGTATTTGGTTGTAATGATCAAACATTGTCGATAAATCCTGTCAAACAATGGTTATCTTTGGACATCCCATTATTCACATGGAGAAATTATCCTTATAATCGTCACATGTTTACCATCACAGGTATGAATGCAATCCGGCCAAATATTGACCTTCTTTTGGGCCGATTAATATTCGCATGGACACACACCCACACAACATCAGTTGGCACATCAAATTAAAATAATTAATAAGACACGCTCAATTATTATTTACCTGTAAAATTAAAGAACCAAACAACGCACCATTAATCCCCAATCTTTGGATTGTAAGAACTAACTACAAGCGGTACTCTCAATGCAACAATCAAATATTGGCGATAAGTCCTATCAAACAATGGTTGCCTTTACGCATCCCAATTGCTCACATGAATAAATTGACTTTATAATCACCACACATTTATCAACGCAGACATGAAATTATGTGGCCAAGTTGCGCTTTCCTTTGGGCCGCTAACAACTCGCATGAATAACTCCATGCTACATCTTTTGTAAATTTAATTGAACTAATATACGCAACAGAAGTTACTTTGACAACATGTTTCAATCAAACCAATTAAAGATACTAGACAATTATTAATTAAAAAATGGGAGGGCCTTAGTTTACATAAATTCCACACCTAGGTGTAGGAATATCTATAACTGTATATTTACAAAACACACACATCAGTCAAAAGACCACTTAGCAGTTCTAAAGCTAGATAAGTATCTCACACATCACCGCCTAGTGGTGTTGTTGGCCGCTCGATGGCTCAAATAAGACAAGATGACGAATCGAGATCACCGCTCAGTTGCCTGCTAAAATCGGCACCACCACCGAGTGGTGCCCTTCATTGCCCAGCGATTAAGAGGCGAAGTTCTAACTACGTGCGACATTTAGCATGTAAAACATACATAGCATACAAGCATACACTTCATACATCGCATACATAATTCATAAGAGTTATGGTGGTATGCTTATGGCATCCTAAACGGAAAAGGATTAAATAACTATTTATTTCAATTCTTTAACCCAAAAAACCAGTTGCTCCAACCGGCATCCATATGGCGTTGTCCCCTGTTTCGTCTTTCTTGATCATTTATAATATTTAAAAAATAAAATAATATAAAATAAAATAAAGAGAAAGTCACGATACGCAGGCCGTATTTGAATTAAATTACGACACGCATGTTGTATTTAAAATAAATAAACAACACCAAAAAATTCTAAGGCCATAATCGTACACCTCAAATTTGAATTATATTAATGTCTCTTGAATTATTATTAAATTCAAAATCTAAATCTTAAAACAATATCACGATAATAATTTGATTCATTCTTAAGATAGACAAAACCATGAAGTATGTAATAATCAAAGACAATCAAATCTTATTATCACAATAAAGAGATTTTCAACCAAAGCTTTGTATGCCTTTTTTCACGATGGCCAAAATCAACAATATATATACTAAATATTATTGAAGATTCACCGCAAATAGACTTAACGCAAAGGCCTAGAAAATCGTGAAATCCTCATGGCACAAATCACATATAATATCTCACTCAAATCTTTTCATCCAAATCAAATATATATGATCATAACTTTAATAATTCCCAAAACAGGTCAGAAAATGGCAAACCTTTCTTAGTTTCCCTTTTATGCAATATATATATATATAAAAAAAAACCAAATCTTTATTTTGAAAGTCGCAAGCAATAAACAAATATTGCAGTACTAATCGATTTTCATTTTGCGTAGAGGAGAAATAAACTGGCAAATACATATGCATAATGATCCTTGATCCAAAATTCCAAATGGATTAACATTCATATTAGCCAAACCAAAAACAAAAAAAAACACTTACAAGCGACAGGAAATTTAGCAAATCATGTAAACTATATATATGTAATTGCAAATCAAGTTGGTATCGAGACCAAAACTAGATACGCAATGAAAATACATCCACCGAAACGAAAATATGATATTGTATCTCCAAAGAAGAAAAAAACTTTCTTTCCCAAAATACTTTATTCATGATTCATGATTTCCAGAAAAAATGTGCAGAGGCCATCTTTCAAAAGTCACACATATATTTTGCAAAAGTCATGCGCACAAGGAAAATATTTGTGGAAAAAAACAAAGCCCCAGGCATAAATCATAGACTGTAATTCTAATAAGCTAACAATGAAGACCGTTCTGATACTACTTGTTGGAATTAAGACCTTATTAGTAACAACAATAAGAATAAGCATACTCAAATCTCATAGAAAAAATATTTTAGGCAGAAGCTATAAAGACATACAAGCATGCTCAACAAGAATAACATGTTCTCTACCCTTAGGATCTACGACATGTTGGATTATCAAGGATTAGAAAAATATCTGGATCCATAGCAATCAATCACCTGAAGCGGAATACCAAATGAATGATCACGAACAAACTACGAGCATCTAGATCCATGGCAACAAACATCGAACACGTTAACGGTGGCTTTATGGTTCTTCCTTAACCAAATCTTTTTGAGCTCTCTCACGAGACTTTAGGTTCTCTCCAGATGGGGAGAAGAGAATGGATGACAGTGATTTGATGTATTAGGGACCATAACCTTCTTTAAAGTGTGTTAAACCTAACAGATACCCATTATCCCCTTATCGGGTCACACTAACATCTATTCATATAAGACTCATATCAATTAAATTAGGAATCCAATGAGCTTACCTTATTTTAACTTTATATGATCACATAAAATATAGCTCATTTATAATAAATAGCTAATATAATTATTAATGATATCAACCCATATTTATTAATTGTTGGAATATAAAATTCCAACAGCTTCCACCACGAAAAAGATGAAAATCTAAGCTCCCATTTGGCATGTATTCGTATATCAAGAGGAGTTCATTCTTCTTATGGCACCAACCATTTATTTTCACCAAATTTCTAAGCCTCAATTGGCTAATGATCGTCACTTCTACCGCGTATTGCTTTATACCCTGTCATGAATCAGCTGAAATCCTCTTTATAGCTGCAATGGAGTTTGAGTCTTTAAAATAACCCTTATAAACACCACCAAAACCACCTTCGCCAAGCTTCTGTGTCTCTTCAAAGTTGTTTGTTGCATTTGACAATTCATAATAACAAATCTTCTTAGGTCCAACGTTCATTTGGAGTTCGTCATCCATATTCCGATCAGAAGTGGTCTCTGAAGTGGGTTCTTCTTCTTTTCCTTTATTCTTCCACCAGTAGAATACCCGTGCATCCGCACGGATCGCGCCGTGTTGGTTGCAATGAATGTTTCTAAAGCATTTATATACATCAACTAAAATTGAATATCAATTGTTATGTTTTTTGACCTAACAAATATTTTAATACAGTGGTCTTTATATCAATTTTAATAGTATCTTTCTGAATAACCTCTATGCGTTAATAGCCATAAAACAATACCAAAACAAAATTAAATACATTTATAAATAATAAATACATTTATAAATTTGATATGTGTTTAATGATTATAAAATTACATCAGAACATGTAATGTTTCCCCGTAGGGACTAAAAAGCAAAATAATCATTTATAATAAAATTATACCGACAACATGTAATGTTTTTCCGTAAGGACTAAAAAGCAAAATAATTATTTATAAATGATAAAGACATTTGCAAATTTAATATGTGTTCAAACACGATAAAATTACACTCACGGCATGTAATGTTTCCCTGTAAGGACTACAAAAAAAATCATTTATAAATGTTAAAAATATTTATTAATTTGATATGTGTTAAAAGACGATAAAATTGCACTCACAACATGTAATGTTTCCTCGTAGAGATTAAGAAGCAAAATTATCTTTTATAAATAATAAAGACGTTTATGTTCGTATAAAAAATAAACATTTTATGTTTTTCCGTCTGGATCCAAAAGAAAAATAATCATTTATACCGATAATATGTAATGTTTCTTCCCGTTAAAAGTCAAAAGTAAAATAATCATCTTTAAATAATATATAATAAAGATATTGATAAATTTTTATGTTATGTCGATAACATTTTATGTTTCTCCGTCTGTACTCAAAAGAAAAATAATCATTTATACTGATAATATGTATAACACTATACATTCAACTTAACTTGAAAGTAAGATAATTAACATTTGATACAGAGATTACCGAGCGGAATATAAACTTAAATATTACAATAAGTATAGATTAATACAAGGTTCCTAATCCCTAAAAAAGGGGAAATATTTCATATTTCAAAATTACATAACCTTCACTAGTGCGAAATACACCTAAAATACATATTTATAACGCCAGTTTTGCGGATAACCGGCGTAACATATAACGCGGTGGCATTTTTGAAATTAAATGATGAAATTGTGAGATCTATGGCGCCGGTTTTAGGGTAAAACCGCGGTCGTATGTAACGCGAGACATATGGCGCCGGTTTTACCATAAAACCGGCGCCATATGTTTAAAAAAATTGTGAGACTTATGGTGCTGGTTTTAAGTAAAAACCGCGGTCGTATGTAAAGCGATACCTATGGCGCCGGTTTTAGGGTAAAACCGCGGTCGTATCTCCAACACCTATGGCGCCGGTTTTACGTTAAAACCGTGGTCGTATGTAACGCGAGACATATGGCGCCGGTTTTACCCTAAAACCGGCGCCATATGTTTAACCCAGTGTTAAAAAATTGTGAGACCTATGGCGCCAGTTTTAGGGTAAAACCGGCGCCATATGTCTCGCGTTACATACGGCCGCGGTTTTAACTTAAAACTGCGGTTGTATCTCTACATATGGCGCCGGTTTTTAGCTAAAAACCGCGGTCGTATGTAACGCGAGACATATGTCTTGATTTAGAGTGCTTCCATTGTGAGTTTGGATGTGGGTTCTCTAAGGATCCGTCCTCCATGTCCTTAGTGTGCGATCATGCTTACAACGGCACACGATGTCATTATGCTTGAGACCGACGCCGCCATCAGATCCGATGTAAGACTCAAACCTTTCCTTTATTTGTGACTAATTCGTTTGTTCATGATGAATTCGAGCGTCGACGTCAAAGAAGACGGAGGCAGCCGATGAAGCAGTGAACGAATCTGGATATTGGCACCGAGGTCAACGAAGACGAAGGTGGCCGACCAAGTTTCGTACGAATATGAATCACAAATCCAGGAAAGAGCAATGTCTGAGAGCAACATTATCATCTTTGCTCTCACAAATTCAATCTATGAGTTGACTCGTGAGTGATAACCGAAGTTTTGATGTCTAACAAGTATTGATCGATGTCAAGTCCGACTTCAGGGAGCACCATATCTTGTCGGCATCCACAGAAATCTCAAACTCCTGAGGTACTGATGTCCTGACTACATCCCGAGGCTATAACTTCGTTATGGCATTCCGGTGCACCTATTCGGTTGCCAAAGTCACCGACGACATCGCCACTTCGACAACAACTTCGGTTCAGAAAACTCGACAGGGATCATGCCAACTTGCAAACAGAGATGGTTGTGATCCGTGAATGTATGTAACGCGAGACATATGGCGCCGGTTTTACCCTAAAACCGGCGCCATATGTTTAAACCAGTGTTAAAAAATTGTGAAACATATGGCGCCGGTTTTACCATAAAACCGGCGCCATAGGTCTCACAATTTTTTAACACTGGGTTAAACATATGGCGCCGCTTTAGGTAAAACCGCGCCATATGTCTCAGCGTTACATACGATCATGATTTTAACTTAAAACCGGTGCCATAGGTGTTGGAGATACGATCAGCGGTTTTAGGGTAAAACGCGGTCGTATGTAACGCGAGACATATGGCGCCGGTTTTACCATAAAACCGGTGCCATATGTGTAACCCAGTGTTAAAAAATTGTGAGACCTATGGCGCCGGTTTTAGGGTAAAACCGGCGCCATATGTCTCGCGTTACATACGACCGCGGTTTTAACTTAAAATTGCGGTTGTATCTCTACATATGGCGCCGATTTTTAGCTAAAAACCGCGGTCGTATCCTTTCTTAAAAAATTAATTTCCCTCCATATCTATTAATCTCTCACTCCCTCTTTTCATTCAAGGCCACCTCTCTCTCCTCGCGAACCGTCCGCCATTTTCGCCAGACCGTCCTCTCCTCGCTGTTTCATCTCCTCTCTGCGCCGTCCTCTCCTCTGCACAGTCATCTCCCTCGCTGCCGTTCGTCTCCCTCTGCCTTTCCACTCCTCTGCCCCAAAACAGATCTGTTTTCCTCTCACCTTTCTCAGTTTCGTTGAGATCGCATCAAGGGAGGAGAAAGAACCTCTTGCTTCGTGGTCTCTCTCCCACCGACGTTGCACCTTGCTTGGCCTGTCTCTCCTCCTTTGCTTCTTCCTTTCGCGGGTCTCCGGTAGTGAAGCGGTCACTCCTTTTTCGCCAGTGAGGTCGCGACACTCCTTCTTCTTGCGGATTCGCATCGAATCCCCGACTTATTCTTTGCTTTTTTGCCACCATTGAATCGTTCTCACCGATTTTTCCATCTTGGGGTTGTTCTTCCGCCTGATTAGGTATGTTGGTTTTTCCTATAATCTCTGCTTTTGCTTTTCTTTGCTTGGTTGGTTACGATCTTCTTTTGAAAAGCTTTTTTGGGTTTGGCTTGGTGGGTTGTGGGGTTCTGTTGATGATGGGTTTGGTTTTGGGGTGAGTTTTGTTAATTAAGTTTCGTAATGATGAACAATTAATTGATGTGGAGGAGTTTGTGAATAGCACACTATATACAAACATGTCAATATTAGTTAAATATCTAAGCATTATAAAGTGTGTGTATATTATTTCGTAACACGCTTATGGATCGTAGTTGGATGCAAAAACATCGTTTAGGTGATGAGTATAAGAGCGGGGTCGAAGAGTTCTTACAATTTTCCCAAGCAAATTTTCCCAATCAAACAACTTTCTATTGTCCTTGTGTTAAGTGTTTGAATGGACCAAAACTAAATGTTGAGGAGATACGGAATCATCTTCGTACTTTTGGGATTTGGCAAAGATATACGACATGGACCTGGCATGGTGAAGTGTTAAACAAGCCAAGTGTGTCCACAAGAGAGGAAGTTGATGTAGATATGGACGATCGACTAGAGGACATGATTCGTGATATTGGACCAGAGTCTTTTCAGCGGGCACATGTGTATGAAACTCTATGTAGCGACAAGGAAGAACCTCTGTATCCGGACTGCAAAAATTTCACACGGTTGTCAGCTGTGCTGAAATTGTTCAATCTGAAGGCGATAAATGGGTGGACTGACAAGAGCTTTACTAAATTGCTTAAACTGTTGAATGACATGCTTCCGATAGAGAACACATTGCCGAAAAGTAATTATGAAGCGAGAAGATATTATGTCCGATGGGTGTGGAGTATAAGATAATACACGCATGCCCGAAGGATTGCATATTGTACTGGAAAGAGCATGAAGACAAAGAAGAGTGTCCCGAGTGTAATACACCACGCTACAAAAAGAAGGACAGTGATGATAGTTGTGATGATGTGAGCAAAAAAGGTCCTCCTGCGAAGGTGTTATGGTATCTTCCAATTATTCCAAGGTTTAAGCGACTGTTCGCCAATATAAATGATGCAAAGAACCTTAGATGGCATGCAGATGATAGGAAATGTGATGGAAAGCTCCGCCATCCGGCCGATTCTTTGCAATGGAAGAGAGTTGATTCATTGTTTCCGGAGTTCGGCAATGAGCCAAGAAACCTTAGGCTTGGACTTGCTACAGATGGAATGAATCCATATGGTAACTTAAGTAGCATCCATAGTTCATGGCCTGTTCTCTTAGTAATTTACAACCTGTCTCCTTGGTTGTGCATGAAGCACAAGTATGCGTTATGCTATCTATGATGATTTCAGGTCCAAAACAACCTGAAATGACATAGATGTTTATCTAAATCCCTTGATTGATGACTTGAGAATATTGTGGGATGGCATTGATGTGTTGATAGGTTTTCATGTGAAGATTTCAAGTTGCGTGCCATGTTGTTTTGCACCAACAATGACTTTTCAGCATATGGGAACTTGTTTGGGTATAGTGTTAAAGGGCATAAAACATGCCCTATATGTGAGGACGGAACATGTTTCTTTCAACTGAAAAATGGGAGGAAGACTTGTTACCTTGGGCATAGAAGATTTTTGTGATGTGATCACCCGTATCGCAGGTTGAAAATGGCTTTTAATGGATGTCAGGAGAACGAAATTGCCCTGAAAGCTTTAACCGGAGAAGAAGTTTATCAATGGGTGAACTCCATCAATGTTAAGTTGGGAAAAAAAAGAGGAAAAAACATTCTTCTGTGAAAAACATATGGAAGAAAAGGTCAGTGTTCTTTGATCTTCCATACTGGTCAAGTCTTGATGTAAGACACTGTATTGATGTGATGCATGTGGAGAAAAATGTGTGTGATAGTGTAATCGGTACGCTTCTCAATATTCAGGGCAAGACAAAGGATGGAGTGAATGCTCGTCTAGACCTTGTTGCCATGGGTATAAGAGAGGAGTTAGCTCCTCAGCCAAGAGGTAACAAGACATATTTGCCACCAGCTTGTCATACATTGTCAAAGGAAGAGAAAAAAGGTTTTGCGAGTGTCTACGTGGTGTGAAAGTCCCACAGGTTACTCTTCAAATATAAAGAGTCTTGTATCAATGATGATCTCAAATTAGTTGGCTTAAAATCTCATGATCACACGTCTTGATGCAACAATTACTACCGGTGGCTATTCGTGGCATCTTGCCAAAAATGTTCGACATGCCATAATTAGATTGTGTTTATTTTTCAATGCGAGATGTAGCAAAGCTATTGACCCTCGAAATTGGACGAGTTGGAAAATGAGGTCGCTATCGCTTTGTGTCACTTGGAGATGTTCTTTCCTCCGTCATTTTTTGACATCATGGTTCATTTAATTGTTCATGTAGTCGAGAGATTAGAGTATGTGGCGGTTTATTTAAGGTGGATGTACCCTATTGAGCGATACATGAAAATATTGAAAGGGTATCACGAAGAATCTATATCGTCCCAAGCATCTATTGTTGAAAGGTACGTAATGTAAGAAGCCATTGAGTTTTGTTCAGATTATTTGTCAGAAGCGGCACCTGTAGGGCTTCCCAAGTCTCGTCATGAGGGAAGATGTGAAGGTAAGGGCACACTAAGTCTAAAAACTAAGAGCATGGGTCGAGCAGAAGTGTTGCAAGCACATTCGTATATATTGAATAATATTGATGAAGTTGAACCTTACTTGTCTGCTCACAAAAATCATGTCAAGGCCAAAAATCCTCGAATGAATGAAAATTGGGTGTTGAAGGAGCATAACAAGACATTCGTACCTTGGTTTAAAGAACAGGTTTTGAGTGATGATACTGCTTCTGAGACATTAACATGGCTAGCACATGATCCTAAATTTAATGTCTTGACGTGGAGAGGATACGATATCAACAAATTTTCTTTTTATACAAAGTCACAGGATGACAAGAGCACCGTACAAAACAAAGGGGTTATGGTTATGGCTTCTTCTATGCATTTCTCTAGTTCAAAGGATAAAAACCCGTTCGGCATCCATAGCCTACTTTGGGGTCATTGAAGAGATTTGGGAGATCGATTATAATAAATTCAAAGTGCATGTTTTTAAATGTAAGTGGGTTAACAAGAATGATGGTGTACAAACCGATGAATTAGGTTTTACAATGGTGGATCTTGATAAGGTAGGTTATAAGGATGAGCCTTTCATCATGGCAATTCATGCAAAACAAGTGTTTTATGTCAAGGATCCTTCTAACAAAAGGTGGTCTGTGGTTCTCCAAAGAAGAAGTATGCATGAGAGTGATGAAAATCAAGATTCAACACTAGATATCAATGACACCCCTTCTTTCTCAACACAAAGACCCATCTTCGATGATGAAAATGAAGTAGACGATGTATATGCCACTTGTGATGATCATCAAGAAGGGATATTGGAGGACATTCAAACTTAACTGCCAAAGAATTTTATAGGTGACTACATGTTTGTTAGATTATCCACAATTAATATCTGTTAGATCATCCGTTATAATTATATATATTGATACATGTTTGTTAGATTATCTCACATTGTTTCTCACATTTGTTTGTTTGTTTGTTTAAACAGCAATCATATATGGCTGATCCATCCACATCAGAGTCCCCCAAAAAAAGGACTAGAGGTGTTACCACTACATCACAATTGAAAAATAGACTTCTTCCTGGTCAGAAGTTTTCTATTGAATTTGATCCAGATACTGGGCGACCTTATGGTGATAATGCAGCTAGCTTCTGCACTTATTTGTCGTACATTGCACGAAGCAAGACCTCCATTCTGATACCTAAATGGAGAGATGTCCCTGAAAAAACCAAAGATATGATATGGGAAGATGTCATGGTATTGACCTTTATCTCTATTTGTATACAGATTTGTATTTAGCTTTATTGATCCTTGTGTGTATGTATTTACTAACACCACCATTTTGTTATGTATTGTAGGATAAATTTGATGTTCCCCTTGATAAAAAGTTTAGGGACCGATGGTTGTCCTATGCGGGTGAGCGTTGGAAGGACTTTAAGTCTAAACTCTCCAAGACATTTATATTTGGGAAAGGAGACAAAAATGGTTGCACAAATCCTTGTCAGAAGTATAATTTCCTTTCAGAGGACATATGGAATGAGTTTGTTAGGAGCCGCACAAAAGAAGCGTTTCTGGTTAGTTTGAATTATGTTTTTTAACTTGGCTAATATAATTTTTTACTTATTTTATTTTGTGGTGTGTTACGTTATTTGTAACAGAAAAAAAGAGAAAAGGGAAAGACAAATGCTGCAAAGAATATCTACCCCCACCTATTGTCTCGTGGGGGTTATGATAGACTTGAGAAGAATATAATAGCACACAGAAAGAAAGCCTTGCAGGAAGAGGCTGGAGATGAAGCCTTGGAATCCCCTCCAAAACCAAACCGGTATGAGCTATGGGCTATGGCTCGAACAAAACCATCAGGATCTTATACATCTGATGCTGTGGCCTCAGTTGCTTCTAAAATTATAAGTGTATCTGCCTTATTTAATATTATGTGATTTGTAACCAATTTAGGTCGACTGATCAACGACTTCTGTGATTGAATTTGGTTGTAGGAGTCATTGGTTGAAGATGAATCTCAGGGTACTTTTATTCCAACTGGACGTCAAGATATCTTGACTACTGCCCTTGGAACACCCGAGCATTATGGTCGTGTCCGCACTGCTGGTCGAGGTGTGGGCTTTAAGAAATACTTCGGAGGAATTTCACGCAATCCAAAGCAAGTGGACGTGGATGCCATGAGACATCGATCATGCAGACCTTAGTCAAATGTTTGAAGCTAAGTTTGAAGCTTACAAATCCCGCTCAAGTCGGATGTGGAAGCCCAACTAACTCGTAATATAGTGCCTTCTCCTAAAGCCACCGCGCATGTCGACTAAGGATAGTTGTTCGCGTAAAATGAGGAGGATCCTAACGATGACATTTTAAGACGCATTGGTCACATGGCTTTGATCTTCCCAATGGACAAGTTGGGATTACCTTAGAGCATGATGATCTTCCAATTTTTACATTTTCGCGAAGGACTTAACGGACTGTCGCTCGGTGATGACTTCGGCTTGCCAATCAACACTTGCAATTATGGTCCTCGTAAGTATTAATTAACATATTTGTATATTTTTAACTCCTTTGTATCAATTATATATAATTAACATTATTTTGTTTCAACTCCTAGGTATCTGCATCGTATATGTATTCAGAACAACATCAGTGATGTATATGGATTCTTGGATCCAACGTTGATGGTTGTCAAGCCCAACCCAAAACAGCCTAATGACTCTGGTCAAGCTTACATACTGGATAAACTAATTCGGCAGACAAAGATGTTTTCTTAGGACCGCACGCGTGCACAAGTGAGTACACTTTTATTCATAGCATACGCTTTTCTTTATGTGTTTCTAATATACATTTATTGTTGTTACCTAGCAATCATTGGCGCTGATTGACATTTGTCCTAACCATTTTCACATTGTCTGGATATGCTCACTTCATCAAAGGCCAAGCCTACAGATTAAGCGTGTCCTTGAGGGGTAAACTTTTAATTTAATTGTCATACTTGTGATGTCATATATGTAATTATCTTATATATATAACTTATATTATTTTATCGAGCTATGGTGGATTATAATAGTAAAAAGGTCTGGGACAAGAAAAGAAGCCTAATTAGAACATACTCATGGTAAGTAGGTTGTCTTTATATGATATTTACGTATTAAAAGGCGTATTAGTTATGTGTATACATAATTTGTAGTAATTTATATTGTCATTTGTAGGGCCTCACCAAGACAACTCATGGGCGTGTGGCTACTATGTCATGAAGACCATGTTGTCCATTGTCACAATGAGGATTACATCTGGATGGGATTTGGTAATAAAACATTTCTTAACTTGTTAATTGATCTTTTTATACCTTACAATATTTGAAGTTAGTTAATTAGATCTTTTGAATTGAACTTGTAGTTGTTCGATGGTTGTAACCCATACAATCTGAAGAAATTGTTGAGATTCAAAAAACTTGGGCACGCTTTTTGTGACTAAGATTGAGGAGCAAAATCTAAACCCAGAACCACCAAGACGCCGAACAAGAAAAGCAATACAAAAAAAATGACATGGTGCGATAAAATTTGAATGAATTGTTTTTGTACTATTGCTTATGTTAGATAATTGTTTTGCCTTTAATTGCTCTTCATAGTTTACATCCTTCAATGCCTTTGTGGATAAATGTATCATGTGTTATGCCTTTGTGGATCAATGCCTTTATTTGTTTTGGAAGTTATGTTTTGTGAATTCTGTTTGTGAATATTGTATATATCCTGTGTGGATAAATCTTTTGACCAGTTATGTTTGTGAATTCTGTGTGGATATTGTTTATATCCTGGTACCGGGAAATTTAAAAAAAATTATAAAAATTATACCTACTACACGGTTTTCCTAAAAACCGCTAAAAGCGACCTACGGCGCCGTTTTCAAAACCCGCGTTAAAAGCTGTTTCGTTTTCAAATTTTCAAAGTGACATACGGCGCCGGTTTTGTTATAAAACCGCGGTCAAAAGTGACTCACGGCGTCGGTTTTTACTAAAAAACCGCGGTTATAACCTTTTTTTTTCATATTTTCAAAGTGACATACGGCGCCGGTTTTGTTAAAAACCGCGGTTAAAAGTGACCTACGGCGCCGGTTTTCCGCAAAACCACGGTTAAAACTGTTTTTTCGTTTTTTCAAATTTTCAAAGTGACATACGGCGCCTGTTTTGTTATAAAACCGCGGTCAAAAGTGACCTACGGCGTCGGTTTTCACTAAAAAACCGCGGTTATAAGTATTTTTTCCGTTTTTTCAATTTTTTTGGTCCTTTTACGTCAGGATTTAACGCCGTTTTTGTTAAAAACCGCGATTAAAACTTACTTATAACCGCGGTTTAAAAACCGGCGTTACATGTTTACACTTACAACGTCGGAAGCATTGACGCCGGATTGAAAACCGGCGTTAAAAGTCCAAAAAAACCGCGATTAAAGGTAGTTTTTGCACTAGTGCTTCCAGAGATTTAATACAACATACTAGTTCTTTTGCATCAAATTCAAAAGAAAATTACATAATCCAAAATACAAAATAACATAAAAGAGCTTCCTACTCCTAGCCTCTTCAATCTTCCTTCGTAACCTGCGAATCTGTGATAATAACAAAAGGAAAGGGGTGAGATAAAAATCTCAGTCCCCCCTCAACTCCTCACTGTCTTTCTTTAATTTAAGACAATTTTCAAGAGAACAGTCAAGCATAATAATGCAATGCAATTTTAACTAAGAACGTTTAGTTTTTCATTACTTCGTGCTTAGCACGTCTGAACTATTCCTGTAAGAATGAATGTTTATCCAAACGGAAATCTATGTTATTGAGTTTGTCATATGATTAAACCATAAACCCCAATCAACATAGCTAACGATATGGTGGTTAGACGTCATTAACCTCCTAGTGGTATCTCACGAGACTAACCATATCGTACTCTCCTCTTATGAGGAATTTTGGTGTCTTTTAGTGAACTTTAAATCACAACTATCATGGCTTAGATGCATGCTTTGCTCTAAGGTAAAATAACAACTTTGGATATGTGACCCACATCAACATATAGTTTTTAACTCATCACATAAACAAGAGAATAACAAGTTCAAATGAAACTTTACATAGATCTTCAGTTCAAAATCACTTCAAACTAAAAACACATTCTCATTGGAGTTTTATGGAGCAACCAATGGTTCAAACATCAAGCATATAATTTGTGGGGGGTTGGGGGCAGCTATCCAACCTCTTTCAGTCAAACCCACTACATAATCATAACATTAACCATAAGAAAAAACTCTAAATCAAAGGAGTTAGCAAAACCCTAACTTTGAACCCAAAGGTTCTCAGACTTCTTTGAAAAGAAAATCCTAATGTGGGACTTATGGGTGCTCATCACCTAAGAGAAGAGAGAACTCACAACAACACCAAGAACTTGGACTTGAAGTGGTGGAGCTTGTTCCTCTACCCTTCATTCTTCTTCTTCTTCTTCTTCTTCTTCTTCTTCTTCTTCTTCTTCTTCTTCTTCGAGTTCTTCTCTTTCTTCCTTGCTAGGGCCTCTCCAAATTCTTACCAACAATGGAAACTCAACCCTCCAACTTTGATTCAAGCTAAGATTTGGTGAAATCTAGTAAGAATCCATAAATCTCTCTTAAGATTTGTGAAACCCTAAGTGTTTCTCCCCTTCTCCCTTCTCCAATCGCTCTCTCTCTAACCCTCTCTCTCAAATTCGTGATCTGCAGCTTTTTTGCCGCGTTTTTCTATTTTAAAGGGGTCGTGAATCGATTCACATATTATGTGTGAATCGATTCACACAGACACATGTTGGCAGATTCAAATTTTTATGTGAGTGAATCAATTCACATAGCATATAGTTTGTTGTTAGTTTTGCATTGCATAGTAGACATTGTAGTGGTTTTTACCCATAGTTCTCATACATTTTTGCTTGAATTAGATAATGCACTTGGTTTGAGTTCAAATGTGCAGAAAAGAAGGTTATTGGCCTAGGAAAGCGAAGCTAGATCACTTAGACGGATGTTGCAACCAACTCGGAGGCCAAAATGAGAAAATATGGCAAGATCAGAGGAAAACACGGCCTGCCCGTGTCCTATGGCACGGCCGTGCCTTGGTGGATATGAAGGAACTCAAGAATTTGAAGTCAGTAAATAACACGGCCAGGCCGTGTTATCCAACACGGCCGTGCCTCTGCTTCCAGACAACAACACGGCCTGGCCGTGTTCTTCCCCACGCCCGTGTCGGGCTGCTCATCTGCGTTTTTGGGCGTTAAAAGCAGCACGGCCAGGCCGTGCTAGGCTCCACGGCCGTGCTGCGTCTCGGCCAGACTCTTATTTTTGCGCGTTTTGACTTAATTTTTAGATGTTTTTCAACCCTTTTGGTCCAGAACTATATATAGATAGATGAAACATTGACCTAGGGACTGACTACTGGTTAGTGGCCTCTTGTGAGTTTGAATCAAGAACAAGGATTCTAGGCAAAATTGAGGAATCAATGGAGTCTATTGCTGTTTCTACATCTCAAATGCTTGGTTCTTTCTCTTCCATGAGGAGCTAATTCCTTTGTACTAGGGTAAGATGAACTTTGTGGATCCTTTTATGTAATTGAATTCAGAATTTTCAATGCAAGTTTGATGTATGTCATTTGATCAATTATCTCTGTTCTTAATGCGATTCTATGCTTGATCACCATGGGGTTGACCTAGGGTTTAACATCAATTGGAAAGTTGAAGTTTTAAACTTGCTTTGGGATATTTTGACATATCTATAGGGTTATAGGGATATAATTCTCTTTGGTATGAGTTTGTATGAATCCTTATCCTTATTGCTTGATTTAATTAATTGGAACCTAAGGGATTAGGGCTTATTAGTTGAATTAAAGGGATTAAGAGGAAAGGAATTTTCGTTAATCTAATTTAGAGGATTCGAACTTCAAATACGTGCTCATTACTTGCATTGGAATAGGATTCAAGAGCGTAAAGGGTGAGACAAAGGGATTCGAACCCTAGTCACTCTATTCTTCTTAATATTTAAATCAATTTTTTTTGTTAGTCATTATCTTATTGTTGAACACGAGTTACACAATTAAAACACTACTCGTTCGTCTGATAGTTCAAATAGTACATCGTTGGTATAGTTAAGAATTGGTCACAATCCCTGTGGATACGATCTTTTATTACTTAACGACGAAATCGTACACTTGCGATTTTGCTCAACAAGTTTTTGGCGCCGTTGCCGGGAATTGTTGAATTAATTTTTAACAAGGCAAACGAGTACCTTTTTGAACTATTTCTTTTATTTTTTCTGAAAAAAAAAAATTTACATTAACTGTTGCTTTGCTACTTACCTGTTGCCTGAGTTTTGTGCATGCGAGGTAAACAAACAGGTGAACTGTTGTTTGACCCAGAAATTGAAAAGACAGTAAGGGCATTAAGGAAGAAGACAAAAGAGGCAAAACAGCAATAAAAACAATCCTCCGCATCTACTTCTCAAGTCACCACTCAAGAAGTCATGGGGGACCAACCACGTACTTTGGGTGATTTTGGGTGACGAAACAACCATACAAGGGCTGTCAATGCCTACCAACAGGTTGAGGCAAATGCCAATTTTGAAATCAAGCCGGCTTTGTTAAACACTCTCAAGCAAAGCCAATTCATGGAATGAAATTGATGACCCAAATCAACACCTGGTGAGCTTCTATGAAATCTGTGACACCTTGGGCCGGGCCGGAGTGATCAAGGAAGCAAGAAATTGAGGCTTTTCCTTGGACCTCATGAACGAGCAAGAGATTGGCTTGACACCTTGCCTACTGGAAGCATTGCAACTTGGGACGATTTGGAGGAGAAATTCATGACAAAATTTTTTCCACCCTCCAAATTCATCAAAAGAAGAGGTGAGATTCATGGATTCCAACAGAACCAAAGTGAGAACTTGTATGAGGCATGGGAGAGATTCAAGCTCCTTCTAAAGAGGTGTCCAGGACATGGATATGACGACTTCAACCAGATGCAAATGTTCTGTAATGGTTTGAGGCCGAACACCAGGATGATGTTGGATGCCTCAGCTGGAGGTACAATCAACAACAAGACAGCTGAAGAAGCAAGAACCTTAGTGGAGCAAATGGCTTCCAACGAGTAGTTGTGTCAGAATGATAGAGGAACATTGGCAAAAAGAGGAGTCCTTGAGCTAGAAATGCAAGATGCACTCTTGGCTCAAAATAAGTTAGTCTCTCAACAATTGGAGGCTATCACAAAGGAGTTGAAGGCACTGAAAGTGGGAGCCTCTTCCTCTGCTCAAGTGAATCAGGTGAATCAAAACCTGAGATGTGACTTTTGTCAAGGGCCTCATGAGAATGGAGGGTGTGATACATTAGGAAACTCCAAGGAGCAAGCTAATTACATGGGTGATTTTCAAAGGCAAGGAGGGAATCCGTATTCTAACACCTATAATCCAGGGTGGAAGAATCATCCCAACTTCTCTTGGAAGCGACAAGATAACCCATCATCCAAAGAACCCTCCACAACCGCAAAGTAAGAGAGGCCAAATCAAGTAGAAGAAGCTCTTATTCGGTTTATGAAGATGACACAATCCAACTTCCGTAATCATGAGTCCCATTTCAAAAACCAGGAGGCTTCTATCAAAAATCCAGAACCAAATTGGGCAACTCTCAAAGCAACTAGCTGAGCAATCGAAAGGTAAGTTTTACGCTAGCACGGTGACAACCCTAAGAATGAAAATTGTAGTCTTTGTTTTTGAGAAGTGGAAAGTTGTTGTCAAGTAGAGAGAAAGAAACAGAGCGAAAAAAGTGAAGTGGATGGAGTTGAAAAAGAGAGAGTGGAAGTAGAAAAAGAAGTTGGAAAAGAAAAAGGTGGAGTTGAAAATGAGAGTAGAGTAAATATTGAAAAAGAAAAAAAAAAGAAGGTGAGGAAGACCGAGTTGTTACTGACAAACTGCAAGTACAAGAGAAGCCCAGAGTTGTTCCTCCATATAAGAAGCTACCATATCCTCCTGTGAGCAAGAAAAAGGAGAAGGATGAACAATTCTCCAAGTTCATGGACATTTTCAAGCGTCTCCAAATCAACATTCCTTTTGCAGAAGCCCTTGAGCAAATGCCCACATATGCAAAATTTATGAAGGAGTTGTTGACCAAAAAGAGAAGGTTCAAGGAGGATGAGATGGTAGCCTTGACTGAAGAGTGTAGTGCAATTATCCAAAGGAAGCTTCCTCCAAAGATGAAGGATCCGGGAAGCTTTACAATTCCTTGCACTATTGGAAATTTGCACATTGGAAAGGCTCTCTATGATTTGGGAGCTAGCATTAATCTTATGCCCCTCTCTATGTTGAAACGGCTGGGAGGAGGTGAAGTCAAGCCTACCAAGATGTCTTTGTAACTGGCAGATAGATCGGTGAAATACCCCTATGGAATACTGGAGGATGTATTGGTAAGGGTTGGCAAATTCCTTTTTCCGGCAGACTTTGTGATCCTCGACATGGAGGAAGACAAGGAGGTCCCTCTTTTTCTTGGAAGACCTTTCCTAGCTACAGGGAGAGCCTTGATTGATGTCCAACAAGGTAAATTAATTTTGAGATTCCAAGATGAGAAAGAGACTTTCAATGTGTTTGAGGCTATGAGGCATCCCGATGACACCGAAAAGTGCTCTAGAATTGATGTGGTTGGGCGTAGGTTGGAGAGAATCTTGATCAAGACCGACCTTCCAAACCCTTAGAGAAGGTGACACTGAATTCTATTGAGGAGATGTCTGAAGAGCTGGATGATGGGATGGAAAAATTTTTAGTGCAGAAAAAAGGAAGAAAAGGAAAGAGTAGTTTGCATATGGGCCATGGGAAACAATTCCCAAATTGCAAAATTCCAAAGAAGGCACATGTAGAACCTACTCATTCTTATGAAAAGCGCACCAAACAGGCGAGGGATGACAATGTCCACTCACATAAATTCAAGAGGAGAAAAAGGAGACTAATGCGAAAAAGGGAAATGATTTCCATGCAAGCACTCAGGACTATGGGTGTGCATCTTCCCAAGGAAGGTGGTGCCTCAATCTTCTTTTCCTCCTTTAAGGAGCCTTGATCGACTCCTTTAAGCGTCAAGCTAATAACGTTAAAGAAGCGCTTCTTGGGAGGCAACCCAAGTTTTTCGGTGAGTTCTTTCTTCCTCATCCCTGCTTCAACTTAAATTTTTACATTGGGGACAATGTAAATTCTTAAGCTTGGGGTAGGGCGTTTAAATTTTTGCATTTAGTTTGCATATTAGTTTTGCATTTTTAGTTTAATGTTTGCATATTTGTTTTAATTGTTGTTTTGTTCGCATCATTTTATCCCCTAATTGTACGCTATCCTCTTGTGTTTTGGCATGTGTGCTACAATCTTTTTGGAATTTGAGATTGCAATGAGTTGGAACCCAACTATCTTTTCTTGTGATAGGCTTTAAGGCAATATTCTTAATGTACATAGGGATAATCTTTGGATAAGTTGAGAATTAGCATGTGGCACTCTGATTTGATGTCCTTCACTGAATTTAACTTCTAAATGTGAGACTTGAGCTTAATATTGGGGCTTTTACTTTATCATGTTTATATGCCCCCCTTTTCCTTGTATGAGGTTGTCCATCCTGATTGTGCTCTCTAGAACTTGACTTGAAACCGTTTCAAAACTTGAAAATTTTTGTCAACACACTTGAACATGATTTAGGCAATTTAGGCATGTTTCAAGCCTCTGTTTGTTGAATGAAAACTTCCTCTAGTTGCCCCTTTTGAGCCTGAAATGAAATCAATTTTCTTGGTACCCAGATAATTGCTAAATGTTTGAGTACCTTTTAAAGTATGTGTAAGGGAGCAATTAGTTGTGAATCTTGTGTAAAATATTGCAGTGCTTGACATTTGGGACCTCTTCTGTTATTCAATTCCTTCCCAGTAACTCAAATGGGGGAGGAAACAAAATAAAAAATAAAAAATAAAAAAAAAATATAAATAAATATATAAAATAAAATAACAGAAGAGGAGCAAAGTAAAAAGGTGTTGAAAACGAAAGGGAGAATAAATTGTTCCGCTTATGCTGCTTTAAAAGGGCTGTTTTCTTTGTCTATTATTTTAGCCCTTATGTTCCCCCTTTCTTGTTTTTATCCCACCGTGCAAGAAAAATCCCATGGCCACGTTACAACCTTACAAAGACCTTTTGATTCTTGTGTGTTTTCATGAATTGTATGCTGAGATTTGGTTAATAGTCAAGCTTATGGTAGAACACTTTCATGGATGGATTTGAGTGATTTGTCATAATCTTTAAACACTTGGAGAGTTGGGAGGAGAGTGCCCTATCAGTGAGAGACATGATTCCAGAGCGCCTGATTCTCTAATTGAACTTGATTTTGGTTGTCCCTATTGTCAGTTCTAGCCTTTAGCCTATTGCTTGAATGTGCTATTATCTCGGGTTCCTTATTTGTTGTGTCTCTTGTTTCTTTGCTTATCTTTGGCCACTGCAATTGCTTGAGGACAAGCAAGATTCTAAGCTTGGGGTAATTTGATGCGCTCATAATAGCATATAGTTTGTTGTTAGTTTTGCATTGCATAGTAGGCATTGTAGTGGTTTTTACCCATAGTTCTCATGCATTTTTGCTTGAATTAGATAATACACTTGGTTTGAGTTCAAATGTGCAGAAAAGGAGGTTATTGGCCTAGGAAAGCGAAGCTAGATCACTTAGACGGATGTTGCAACCAACTCGGAGGCCAAAATGACAAAATATGGCAAGATCAGAGGAAAACACGGCCTGCCCGTGTCCTATGGCACGGCCGTGCCTTGGTGGATATGAAGGAACTCAAGAATTTGAAGTCAGTAAATAACACGGCCAGGCCGTGTTATCCAACACGGCCGTGCCTCTGCTTCCAGACAACAACACGGCCTGGCCGTGTTCGTCCCCCACCTGTCGGTTGCTCATCTGCGTTTTTGTGCGTTAAAAGCAGCACGGCCAGGCCGTGCCAGGCTCCACGGCCGTGCTGCGTCTCGGCCAGACTCTTATTTTTGCGCGTTTTGACTTAATTTTTAGATGTTTTTCAACCCTTTTGGTCCAGAACTATATATAGATAGATGAAACATTGACCTAGGGACCGACTCATCGTTAGTGGCCTCTTGTGAGTTTGAATCAAGAACAAGGATTCTAGGCAAAATTGAGGAATCAATGGAGTCTATTGCTGTTTCTACATCTCAAATGCTTGGTTCTTTCTCTTCCATGAGGAGCTAATTCCTTTGTACTAGGGTAAGATGAACTTTGTGGATCCTTTTATGTAATTGAATTCAGAATTTTCAATGCAAGTTTGATGTATGTCATTTGATCAATTATCTCTGTTCTTAATGCGATTCTATGCTTGATCACCATGGGGTTGAACTAGAGTTTAACATCAATTGGAAAGTTGAAGTTTTAAACTTGCTTTGGGATATTTTGACATATCTATAGGGTTATAGGGATATAATTCTCTTTGGTATGAGTTTGTATGAATCCTTATCCTTATTGCTTGATTTAATTAATTGGAACCTAAGGGATTAGGGCTTATTAGTTGAATTAAAGGGATTAAGAGGAAAGGAATTTTCGTTAATCTAATTTAGAGGATTCGAACTTCAAATACGTGCTCATTACTTGCATTGGAATAGGATTCAAGAGCGTAAAGGGTGAGACAAAGGGATTCGAACCCTAGTCACTCTATTCTTCTTAATATTTAAATCAATTTTTTTGTTAGTCATTATCTTATTGTTGAACACGAGTTACACAATTAAAACACTACTCGTTCGTCTGATAGTTCAAATAGTACATCGTTGGTATAGTTAAGAATTGGTCACAATCCCTGTGGATACGATCTTTTATTACTTAACGACGAAATCGTACACTTGCGATTTTGCTCAACACTTTTCTTCTTAGGATTGTCATTGCTCTGTAGGCGTGTACTAAAGGACCATGACAACAGCGTATGTTCCTCATTTACCATTCCTGTAGTAGCTGATATGCCAACAATAACATACTCTGGTAAGTGCTCTCTCAGGTCAATGACATGTGAAAGGTGATGCGGCTCTAGCTCTGCATTCAATCTGTATCCAAGGAATGAAACGTTGAAATAATTATTTCTAGAATTGTACTCAATACTACAGTTATAAACTATCCTTTCTGAAATATCTGTCAACCATTCAATATATGTGTCTGACAGCATAGAATTGATATTCAATCCCACGTGTTTGACATTTGGGTCCCAATCATTTTTGAAAGTGTCAAACTCCACTGCCACAAATGAATACTCAGTTGAGTTTAAGGCAAGCTTGCTTTCAGCCAGAAGACCAAGGCCTCCTCCGCCTCGTATATCATTTGCTTTTGGGAGATCTTGGCTTGCTAGGAAGAATGCCAAACCATCTCCATAAAAACACGGACTTGAATAAATAACAAAGGAAAACTTGGTAGTAAAGTCATACACACTTAATAACAAAGGAACGGCAACATTTGAGGTAGTAACATTTATAGTAGGAAAAACTATGTTAGGTTGGATAACGGAAACATTTAGGGAACAAAAGGTATAAACCTAGTTTGTATATATTGTTTGGATTTGGATGGTATGAAAAAAGGGAAGCACAACAATGTAAAATTCTTTTTTATTTGGTTGAAAAGAAGTGGGAAAAAAAAATGAATATGCACGTCTTCTCTGAAGTGAAAGATTTGCTTTAGAGAAAAAGCAGCTACTGTCATTGAGTGAAAAATCAATTGTTTAGATTTAAAAAATTTCATAATTTGTTGTATAGGTACATGCGTATGGTCACAATCTTTACAAATATTCTTTTCAATCAAAGGCTGGAATTTTTTTTTTCTCGTCTGAAGTGAATCCCTCATTTTATAGGAGTCATATTCAAGAAAATGTACGTGTTAAGAATTTTTCTATACTTCAATATAATAGTGGGCAAGTGGCATAAGAAATTGTGAGAAATATAAGTATGACCATAATTGGCACACTACTCTCTTTGAAAAGACAAAATATATGATAACTTGTGTCACAATTGAAACTGTAACACATGGGGGTACAGAAATTCTAATATGCAGGCTGTTAAACTTAAGATGACATACGTTTTTAAGAGAAAACCAACATTCAAATATATTATATAAGGTAATTGCTGGGACGACACCTAACATATTTCAAAAGTAAAAATTATGTTAGTCATTAAATGAGTGAATCGAGACGACTGTGCATATGAAAGATAATTTCTTGCTGTAAATGAGACCAAGCATTCCATTTAACTAAGAAAGATAGAATATATTTGCGATATATAGTCCCATGTCGCCTCAAAGCATGTCTATCTCGCATTTTGTTTGCCACTTGAGTTATATTGCTTTAAACTTGCGACAAAAGAGCATAATTTTCCATACATCATATGAACACTCTCAAATAACGGGCACATTCAGCTGGATTAGTGTATCATAGTGTTAAGAGTTCACTACCAAAATTTTCACTTCTATACAGAAAAATTCTCTAATGACTACTACACCGTGTCTATTACTAACTTTTTGTCCAATAGGTGGACGAAATAGAAGAAAAAAGTGCTTTTATTGTTGGAGGAAGATAGGTTGGCACAGGCATCCTTTGTGGGAGAATTGGTAAAGACAACTCAAATTTGAGCACCTGAATCACTTTCCTTATAGAAGGCCTGAATGAATAATCTGGATGAACACACCAAAGGCCAACAATCACCAAACGTTCCAATTGCTTCTCATCAAATGCTCCACATAACTTTGGATCAGCTGCTTCAAGGAGCTTTCCCAATCCATAGAGCTCCCAAACCCACTCAACTACAGTTATTTGACCCTCCTTGCCTTCTTTGTCAATGGCTTTCCTTCCACTGGCTATCTCCAATAACACAACCCCAAAGCTGTATATATCAGATTCCTTAGTAGCCTTTCCTGTTGTGAAATATTCAGGGGCAATATAACCCCTTGTCCCTGCTATAAGTGTAGTTTGTGACCCTTTCTCATGATCCACCAGCCTAGCTAAACCAAAATCACCAAGCTTTGCATTGAAACATGAATCCAACATAATGTTGCTTGATTTAATGTCCCTGTGAATCACACACTGCTCCCATTCTTCTTGTAGGTAAAGCAATGCTGAAGCCAAGCCCAAGGCTATGTTATATCTCACTGTCCATGTCAAGAAGCTTTTCCCACCGTATAGATGGGAATCTAAGCTTCCATTTGGCATGAAATCGTATATGAGAAGGAAATCATTCTTCCTGTGGCACCAACCAATGAGTTGTACTAGATTCCTGTGTCTCAATTGGCTTATGACCTTCACTTCAGTTGCATATTCCCGTATCCCTTGTCTTGACTCTCTTGATATCCTCTTGATAGCAACATAGGAGTTCAAGTCTTTCAAATAACCTTTATACACACCACCAAAACCACCTTGTCCCAGCTTGTCTGACTCTACGAATTTGTTTGTTGCACTTACTAGTTCATTGTAGGAAAACCTCCTAGGCCCGGTTCCCTTTTGGAATTCATCGTCTATGTTGAGATCAAAACCAAACTCTTCTTTTCTACTTCTACTCCTCTTCCATAATAGAATACAAACCAGCCCTGATAAACTCGCAGCCGAACCGATACCGATTCCAAGCCCCACCCACAATTCTGTCTTGTTTTCTTTTTCAGAAATAGGACTGGGGAATGGTTCTGTTATCAGATCTGTGTTCTCATCACTTAGTAGACTTGAACCAAATGACCATGATTGCAAAGTATGCACCTCATACAGTCTTCCTGTTGCAGCGGAGAAACCGAAAATAACCTTCTCCGGTAAAAAATCTCTCAAATCAACCTTGTATGATATGTATTCTTCAACTGGTTTATCATCACTGTACATAGTGAATGAAACACTCAAATTAAGATTGCTGGAATTGTACTCAATGCTGCAATTGTAAACTCTCCATTTTTGAATATCTGTCAACCATGGTTTAGTTATGTTAGACCTCATAGAGTTGAAATTCAAGCCTACATGAGTGTCTTGACCTGAAGGGTCCCATGATGGATTATTGAAGGTGTCAAACTCCACTGCCACAAATGAGTGTTGAGTTGACTTCAGTACTTGGTCTCCATCCACAAGGCCAAGACCACCTCCTTCTTTAATATCCTTCACAAGTGGGAGATTTGGATCAGCCAGGAAGAATGCCATTCCATCTCCATAATCACTCTTTTCTGAAAAAACAACAAAGGAAAATTTGGTGGTAAAGTCAGAGAGCCTTCCAGAGTTCACATCCCAGAGGCGCATCTGTTCAAAGCTCGTGACTCGCCCAACACTGTAATTGATTTGGCCAATGGTGTTGGAAGTGACTTGGATAACTCCTTTGTAAAGAAAAGCATCTCCTTCCCAATTGACATCACCATTCTTAAAGTAGGGGTAATCAAATGATAGTGAGTTTGCAACATGGATGATTTGGAGGGTTAAAATGGTTCCTACTGCATAACAGAAAACAAGAGATGGAGTGTGAAGACTAATATGCAAAGGAGCCATCTGTTAGTGACTAGTTCAATTTTTTTTTTCCTTGAACATTATATCATCTATCATATGTAAGCAAAAAAAACTTTAAGGCCGAAGCTGCGAGATACTTAATTTTTATTTTTAATAATTAATCTTTTTTCTTAGCTCTATTTTGGATATAATGGTTGTCTTAATTCCAGGGAGTCCCTTAACTGCCTGTCATCCTTGCAACATAGAAGAATGAGCGATAACTACAACGATTTTGGTCCATAGCGACGGACGTCACTTAAGCTAAAGAATCCATAGTACATAATAATCGTGAAGTTATTTTTGCCCCGTTGAAAACAAAGATGATTTCGCCGAAATTTATGCACACTAATTTCATTCTTTTTGTTATTTATGTGATTTTGGGATCATAGGATGGTCTTAATTCTTGAAAGTTTGTCTTTGTGCATATATGACTTGGTCACCTTGTATGGTTGGTTATACGGGGAAATCAATGGTTGGCATCATTTTGGTTTGTGGATTCGGCTACTCTAAAGTGAGCAATTCACTTTAGAGAATAAATTAAACAATCTCAATCATTGATGAGAAAATCAATAGTTGATATTAACTACACATGTATAACAAATCACCCTTGATTTTTTCATAAACGGTTAGATTACTTACTTTATTCTCTACCCACTTTAGAGGAGCCAAATCCTTGATTTGTGAAGTACACAACATTGAGCCAGTCATTACATGGGGTGTGGATGAACAACAAGCAAAACACCTTATTTTAATCTTTTTCATTCAAATGAGGCTCAAAGTCCTAGATGTTGCGGTCCATTTCACGAGGATTTTCCAAGGACAACACCTGGGAGGAGGATCATACCTCCAAGACGGGTACACACTCCAAACGGCTAGCAGAGGCACCCAATACATGTCTTACGTAATTCAGGCTAACAACATATCCTAATGACAATGAGTTTGTCCCATATACGCCCAGTGATGGGAGGAACCTTAGGTAGGTCGACCAAGACAAAAAAGTATGGTCCCCTCCCTCCCTGCATAAAAGGAAGACAAACACTTTGCATTAGCTATGTGCACTATTCTATCTTATCTCACTAACTTAAACGTCAGTGGTACATAATCAGTAAGGAACAGAGGAACTCTGTTTAAGAACACACTCAATTTATATAAACTTGGATGATCATAATACACACACATTACTAGGACTCTGATTGGAATAAACTAATGCGAAAATAACAATTAAAATACAGAAGTCAAGCAATTTGATAAATGGGGTGGTTGGATTTTGGGGGAATGAGTTGGATGTGAGCTTTTGTCAACATGGTAGTTGTGAGACTTTATTATTCTGTATCAGTCAGAGTGTCTTTGCATGTACCCACTGCCACATACAACCAAGACCGATTGCTGAAGGAAGTGGCCCAAACTAATGGAAAGGCTTAGTTTGGATCCGGAGTTTAGAAAAGGAAAAAAAAAACTTGGATTTATTGTTAAAAACATATCTCTTATGCAAGACTCTGGGCGGCAAGATGCACGCCCCAAAAGCAGCTCCTTCAATTTATGATAGATCTCCATCATGATTTGAGGCATAGGAGTGGCTGGCTAGCTATTGAAACTGTTCTCATTAGGGGGAAAAACTAATCAAATTGCAACCTTCAAACTGAAACTTATATACAATCCTACCAGGCTTCAAAATTTGAGATTAGCACGCTCTAGAGATAACTAAGTTCAGAAGAGTTCAGTTGAGAGTTTGATATCAAAGATCTTAGATTCACGGTTATGACATTTAAATTTTATTTATTAAGTCAATCAACGCTTTGTGGATCTACAATTGCATACTGAAGTGAAATGCAAGTAAACAATCTAAATCATCAGCTCCAATGTAGATATACAAGTAATTCATTGGTTTCGAACAGCGAAAACTTTTAGACTACGTGAATTAGTGCGAAGTCTTTGCTTGCTTGTATGACTTGATCGATGTTTCCAATGTGTGAACTAAAGCACAGTGCAAGCATAGTCTGAAAATTGAGGCTTCGCCGATTGACACAGCAAACAATGCCCTTCTTTGGATTTGTAGCAATGCAAATCCAAAGACCTTTACAGCCTGCCAAGCATGATGTACGGATAAATAAATTAAATTCTGCAAACATCATCGTACTACGCCGTTAAGAATATCGTACTATCTGATCCCTCCGTCTCACTTAACTTGGTATCCTACACTTCTTAAAAAATATAATTATTAGTTTGGAATTCATAAAAAATATTTTGTATTTTCTTAATATGTTCTTTGTTAATCTCTCTCATAATAATTGATTATTTAGTCAATTAATACTTTATGGGTATAATAAGAAAAAATAATTTAATATTTTATTGATATCATAAAATGACAATCAAAATAAGACAATTTTTATAAGTAAAACGTGAAAACAAAAGGAGAGGAAGAAAGTATAGTACCTAATTAAAAAAATGCGAAATATATGTGACTACTTCCAAATAAAAGCCGATCTAACAAATTCAGTAATTTTGTGCTATTTATTTATTTTTTAAAGTCATACATATATAGCATTATTATGATTCAAGTTCGTATCCCATTTTCCTATTTCTGATATTTAATCGAGGAAATGTTATTAACAATAAAATCAAATTAGAACATTTTTTATAAACAATCAAAATAATATATAGAACATTTGGTTCTGTATAAACGAGCCAATTCTCTCTTATAAATCTAAACCGGCCAACTTGAATATATAGAAAAATATTTTTTGTCAGATAACAACTTGATTGTCAGTAATTAGTTGACATTAATAGGGGGCGGGAGAAGCTAAAAATTGATAAGAATTGGCAGCAGAATATATTGGCACCAAATTTGTCCAAAATTCAAACCATAATCTAATTTAGCTGTCAATTTTATACATCTATTAAAAAACAATGATATATCTACATTATTACTAAACTTTTCAAAACAAGGAAAGATCTTCATTACTACATTATTTACATATTTACACAAGATGAACACTCGTCATCGCTGTTGTCATTTGTGTCACTTCTCTCTACTGATTCTTCAACTTCAACATGTTACCGTTTAGGAGACGGAAGCTTTCGAAGGCTTCATGATTCTTCTCCACATAATGCAAAAATTCTAGGGTTGATGCATTAGTTGAAAAGATACAATGAAGAGCAACCTGATGCATTTTGTCCACCAGATGATGGCAGAAACAATGATTTATTCTCTGGATTCTATAATGGTGTCAAGAAAATAACTCATTGGTTTTCCCATCATCTTGGGACAAATTTCTTTAGCGAGGAGTAAAACCAGGGAGTTATTTTCATGACATCATTATAGAATCCAGAGAAGAACTCATTGTTTTCGCCACCATTTGGAGGACAACATGCATCAGCTTGATCTTCTTTGTATCTTTTCAACTAATGTATCAACCCTAGAAAATATGCATTATGCGGAGAAGAATCATGAAGCCTTCGGAATGTTCCGTCTCCTAATCGGCAACATGTTGAAGTTGAAGAATCAGTAGAAGGAAATGAACAAATGACAACAATGATGACAAGTATCCATCTTGACGCTAGTTTTGGGCAGTACTAGAGGAGTAACTAGGACAAAATCGGGCAGTAGATTCCACCGAAGGAGTTGATGGAGTGTACTCGGGTGCGATGGGAGAATACTCCGGTGTGGATGGACTGTACTCTCTGATCTCATCCTCATCGCTAGGGATCTGAGCAACGTCCGACCCTTGATAAACTTCCCTGGCAGCTACGGGCCTCCTAGTAGAGGGTGGTCTCCTTTGAAGCATGTGCATATGAAGGCTTGGGCCCCAACAGTCAGCATCGGCATGGGGATCACATTACAAGAAAATGCGTGCATACCAACGGTCATAGCCCGTCGCCAAAAAACCGGCTTTTTCGATGGCTTAAGCCGTCGATAATGTTTAGCGTACGACAATTTACATTTACCGACGGCTTAAGCCCGTCGGTAAATTTACCAATTTTTGGTTCCCGCTGATTTTTTAAATACCGACGGGTTTAGCCGTCGGTAAGGAAGCCATAGCCATCGGTAATGCCGCGTCTGACGGTGGAATTTACCGACGGGTTTGAGCCGTCTGTAACTTTAAAAAAGCTATCGGTAAACTCCGTTTAGCAACCAGACCACGAGCCCTTCTTCCCCATTATTCCATTTTTCATTCTCTGTTCAATCTCTCTGCCTCCCGCGCCACTATCGTGCTACCGCACCTCCCTCGCGCTGCCTCACATCCCTCTGCCACCACCAGAACTCCCGGCCACCATCGCGCTGCCGCACTTCCCTCGCGTATTGGCCCACCTCCCGTTGCCACCACCTGAACTTCAAGAGGTATATATTCTTTGGGTTTTTTTGACGCTTGAACTACTTGCTCCATATAATTATGCAGAATAAACTATCGTATCTTTTGTTAATCCACTAATCTCCTACTTTCTCTCATCTGCAGAACCACACCCTTCCTCCCCCATTCCGCAGCAAAACTCTCACATCCCTCACTCTCCTCTCGGCCTCCCCACTACCTACTCGGTGCTGCTTCTCCCTCACTCACTCAGTCATTCCCCTCTCGGCACTCCTCACTTGAAGATCAGTCGAGATATGAAGATTTGAGCAGCAGCTCACTGATTTTGGGTAAGACGGAATTTTTAAATATTCTGTTAGCTAAGCTCTATAATGCTTGCTTGGATAATTTCTCATTAGCTCAAGACATGTCTTTGAACAGACATGGAAGAGTTCTAAGATTGTATTTCGAAGGGACCAAGAGAGATGAAGCATTTGCCTTTGATTTTGTTGGATGTGTTGTTGGCTTTATTGTTATATATATTCTGCAAGGATTCAGAATCATATTTTAGTGATTACTATAGCTATTTTAACTACTGATGAAGGCAAGATTAAATTAACTAATGCCTTTACATTGCTGAATAAATGTTTAAATGTGTTATTTACATGCTATTGGAAAAGATACGATGTTTAATGCCTTTACATTGCTGAATGAATGTTTAAATGTGTTATTTGCATATATTATTAGTGGAACACTACTGAAACTTAGTTGTGACAACCACCCTAAAAATTAAATGGAGCCGCCACCAATATTTTATTTTCATAGGAAAACATTGGAAAACCTATTTTGAATTTGTTTTGAAGAAAAAGGTCTTTTGAACCAGATTTGAGTTCGGGAGTTGGTTACGCATAGGGAAGGTGTTAGCACCCCTAGAACGCCCATAAAATGGTACCCGTTAATTGTTTAGAGAAATTTGTTTGCCTTTGAAAATTAATTCCCTTTGTCAAGTTTATTAAATAACAAGGAAAAGAAACCAACAAAATTATTAAAAACTTTACAAAGATCAAATAGAATCAAGAAAGCCTTTTAGATTGTATTTATTATTATTTCATCTCCTTTTAATAAAGTAGAAATGCAAATTGAAGATAAGAATTAATTCCACAAGTTACTAACCTATTTATTTAAAAAAAAAATTAAATAAAGAAACAAAATTTGAAAACTTCTTTTTGCTTTCATATCCCTTACCAATCTTTTATTCATTTCTGATTATTTATGACATAAAAAATAATAATATTACAAATAAGTCTTTGGTTTGGGGCTGGCCCAATTGGAAGGCCAAACCAAACCCAAAAATTTCAATTTTGCTTTCAAGTCCTATTTTAATATGACAATTGCAAATTGATCCCTTTTATCACATATTTACAATTCAGTCCTTCTTTATATTATATTTACAGTTTAATCCCTATTTACCATCTATTTACAATTTAGTCCTTATTTATCAGATATTTACAATTTAATCCTTGCCTAGGGTTTATTTGCAGTTTAGTCCCTATTTAGGGTTTGGCCCCATTGGAAGGCCAAACCCTAAACCTAATTGCAACCCAAATCGTGGAGCCCAACAGAGACAACAACAACAATCACAGCAACCAATCAACAACAACTATAACAACAACAATGGCAGCCACAAAAAATTCAACAACAATAATCACAACAGTAATAAGAAAATACATACGTTTCAATTTAATGTACAGACCATGATAAAAGAAGAGAAGAAAAGAAAAATAAAAATAAAAATATGGTGGAAAATGTGAAGATGAAAGGAGAAGGAGGAACCTGGGCTTTACAGTCTCCCAGGGAAGAATTACAGACAAAAATGGAAGAGAAAAAAAAAAGCCTAGAACTAAGTGGTGTTTGAATTTCTGGTAGGGTGCCTCACGGTTTTTCCCTTGTTTCTTATCTCTGCTTCTCCTTCTTGCTCTCTCTCGTCCTCTATCTCTTCTCTGTTTTCTCTCCGGTTTCGTCCTCGTCTCCTGCGTCTTTCCTCCTCTTTTATAGCCTCTTCGTTCCTCTTCAAGACCTACAAATCAAAAAGGGAAAGAAAATCAGTGTTGATTTTAAAACAAAAATAATAAAAGGAGAAAAAAAAAGAAACTTCCCTTTTTGGAGATACGAATCTCTGATTGAGAGATTTGAGGATAGGTTGAGGCCGCGGCCTAGGGTTAGGGTTAGGGAGATGAGGATGAAGAAGGTAAGGATGAGGGGGGAAGCTGCGGCGTGAGGGAACTAGGGTTAAGGAGAAGGGGATGAAGAAGAGAGGTTTAGGTTTTTTAGGGTTAGCGTTGGAAGAGGGAAGGATGGAGAAGGGAAGGATGAGGGTGAAGAAGGTAGCTAGGGTTAGAGGGAAGGGCGCCACGGCCAAAGGTTCGAGAGGAGGGACGAGAGAAAGTGGAAGTCACAAGGCAGCGTGAAGGGAAGAATAAAGATAAAGAGATGGGATTTTTAGGGTTAACGTGATTTTAGGTTGAGAAATGGGTTGGGCTGTGCGCAGGTGATGGGCCACGCGAGTTGGCTTGTGAGGCTGGGCGTGTGCAGAAAGAAAAGGGGGTGTGCGTAGCAGGCAGAGGAGGCAAGGGACGCAGAGGTGGAAAAATAAAAAAGGGGTGCAAGAAGTAAAAACAAAAAAGGGAAGGTGTGTCTTTCTTTGAAATTTGGGGGTTGCTATTAGCACCTCCCTAATTTATAACATGCACCTTTTTCTTCAAAGAAAAATAAAATATTTTCTTTCCTCTTTTATTCTTTATTATAAAACCAAAAATGTTATTTTATTTATTATTACTACTATTACTACTAATAAAAATTTGAAATAAATAATAAAAGACCGGACAAAATTAGGGTACTACAGCTGCCCCTCCTTAATTACATTTTACTCGAAGGTCTTCGTGCATTCGTTGTAAAAGGTAATTAAGGATAAAGGACTCTAATTTTGTCCAGAACGAAATTGTTTGAGGATGCGAGATCGGCTCCCGACTTTGCTTTGGGATTCTAGGTCTGATTCCTAGTGAATTCCCGGTAAGGCATAGGCTTGGTTCCTAACTCTTACAAAATTGGTGAGAGATTCTAGGTTCGATTCCTAGTGAATTCTCGGTAAGGCCTAGTTATGACTAGCTCTTACAAAATTGGTTGGAGATTCCAGGTTTGGTTTCCTGGTGAATTCCTAGTAAGGCATAGGTATGACTAGCTCTTACAAAATTGGTGGGAGGTTCCAGGTTCGGTTTCCTGATGAATTTCCGGTAAGGCGTAGGCTTGGTTCCTAGCTCTTACAAAATTGGTTTCGACTACTTCTCTACATAGGGAAGGTCTAGGGTGTGAGCTCCTACGTCACTCAACACGAGCTAGCTCGGGTTAGACCCCCAGCAAAAGCGAAATGAGTTTCTGACTCGTGGTTGATTTTAGTAATACAAGTAATGACTCTTTGAATAATGCAAGCGCTATTTCCTTGTATTGATCATGCATGAATGCAGCGAATGTCATGTTATGCATGAATGTTGCGTTATTATGGGGGAGCGTTGTATTTTCGACGCCTTTCCAAACCCTTCTTGATAATTAGCCAGAGGTCCTTTCTATTGGCGACTTCGGAGCTAGTCAGCTTGGCCCTTTGTAATGTGCACGACGCTGATGATTCTGCTTTTTGGTGGTACGTCCTGCTAAATTCCTCTCTTTGACGGGAAGATGCTAGATCCCCTGGATCCTTTCAGAATTTTCAATAGTTATGAAATGCTTTTATATTTTGATCTGCACATGTTTATTTTAGCATGAATTTCTTTTAGAAAGAAAACGCAGGTTGATAAAATCCCAAGTTGAGTTCAGGAGAGATAGGAATAAGCATCCTATTGTGCCAATAGCATTTAATAGGTGATGTGGATAAGAATGAATTTCCATTATCATGGGGAAATATTACAAGTAGGACAAATTTGTTTATGCTAGATAGGAATTGGTAAGCAAAGTTAAATCCGCTAATAATCCTTTTGAAAACAAATTGTGCTGCTCTTCCGCGATCCAGACCCTGACGGCCTTCTTGATCACCCCCATAAAATTGCATTTGTTCGCTCTTTTTGTTTTGCTCACGTGGGTCGGGTTCTAGCTCGACTACCCTTGATGTATTTGGCTTGGATTTTGCTTAGGCCGCTTCATGAAGTTTTCGACCTAGCGAGTTACCCTAAATCGCCTTTGCGGGTTTTCAATTTAGCATTTTTATTGGACCCTACTTTTGCCTAGGTCGCCTTTTTCGGGTTTTCGACCTACCGGGTCGCTCTAATTTTTGCCTAGGCCGCCCTTTCGGGTTTTCAACCTAGCGAGCTCTTTTTTGCCTTTTTTTTGTTTTTGTTTTTTTGTTTTTTTTTTGTTTTTTTTGGGGGTGTCCTCCTCGACATAGTACTTTTTGACCACATCCGAATTCACCGGTAGCGGTAGATCGTGTCCCTCCATATCTGCGAGGATGAGGCTTCCTCCTGAGAATGCCTTTTTCACCACATATGGACCTTCGTAATTTGGGGTCCATTTTCCGCGTTGGTCTTTCTGAATAGGTAGAATCTTTTTCAAAACCAATTCCCCTTCTGTAAATTCTCGATGATGCACCTTTTTTTCATATGCTCTTTTGAGCCTCTTTTGATATAATTGTCCGTGACATATTGCCTCCAACCTTTTCCCTTCGATGAGATTCAGTTGGTCATAATGAGTCTGGACCCATTCGGTTTCTTCGAGCTTGGTTTCCATGACTACCCTTAGAGAAGGGATCTCTACTTCTATGGGTAATACTGCTTCCATTCCGTATACTAGGGAGAACGGAGTTGCCCCTGTGGAAGTGCGTACGGAAGTTCGGTATCCGCGTAAAGCAAAAGGGAGCATCTCATGCCAATCCTTGTAAGTTAACACCATTTTTTGGATAATCTTTTTGATATTCTTGTTGGCTGCTTCTACTGCCCCATTCATCTTAGGGCGATAAGGGGAAGAATTGTGGTGCTGGATTTTGAAGTCATCACACAATTCTTTCATCATTTTATTGTTCTGGTTGGTCCCATTGTCTGTGATGATCTTCCTTGGCAAGCCATACCGACAAATTATTTCCTTCTTGATGAATTTGATGACTACATTGCGAGTCACGTTGGCATAGGAGATTGTTTCGACCCATTTCGTGAAGTAATCAATGGTCACGAGGATGAAGCGGTGTCCATTAGAGGCTTTCGGCTCAATCATTCCTATGACATCCAAACCCCACATGGAAAATGGCCAGGGTGCACTGAGGACGTTTAAGGAAGTTGGAGGCACATGAATATTATCAGCATAAGTCTGACACTTATGACATTTCCTCACATGTTTGATGCAATCACCTTCCATTGAAAGCCAATAATATCCTGCTCTGAGAATCCTTTTAGCCATTGCGTACCCATTGGCATGGGTCCCAAAGGAACCTTCGTGGACGTCATCGATAATTCGTCTTGCTTCTGCGGAATCTACGCACCGGAGGAGTACCATGTCGTGATTTCTTTTGTAGAGTACGTCACCATTCAGAAAGAAACTCATAGCGAGCCTCCTCAAAGTTCTTTTGTCATTTTATGAGGCGCCCAAAGGATATTCTTTGTTCTTGAAGTAGCATTTAATGTCGTGGTACCATGGCTTTCCATCTGGTTCGTCCTCTATCAACTGGCAATAAGCGGGGCTTGCACGGCTCTCCATCATGATGAGAGGCATTTCTTTATCACTGTTTATCCAGAACATGGATGATAATGTGGCTAGTGCATCGGCTAACTGATTACTCTCTCGCGGAATATGTTGGAAGGTGATTCTGTCAAATGATTCGACGAGTCCCTGGATGTACCTGTAGTAAGGGATTAATTTGGAATCCCGAAGTTTCCCATTCTCCATTTAATGGTTGATAACCAGTGACTAATCCCCGTAGACCTTGAGCCTTGACTTTAGTTTCTACGAGCAGATTCCCATGACACAAGCCTCATACTCCGCGATATTATTGGTGCAATTGAAACATAGGCGTGCAGTAACAGGGATGTGCAGGTTTTCTGGAGAAATCAGTATTGCCCCGATTCCGTGCCCCAACGCGTTAGAGGCTCCATCAAACATCATTGTCCACTCCTCGCCTCTTGATTCTTCTTTTTCAGCAGACATTATATTCTCATCAGGAAATTCATAGGGGACTGGTGAATGGTTGTCCATGGGTTGGTGGGCTAAGTATTCAGCGAGCGCACTACCTTTGACAGCCTTTTGAGAGACATACTGAATATCATATTCGGATAATAGCATCTGCCACCGAGCAATTCTTCCGGTGAGAGCAGGCTTCTCAAATACATACTTGATCGGATCCATTTTTGACACCAACCAAGTCGTATGAGAAAGCATGTACTGTCTTAGACGGTGGGCGGCCCAAGCAAGGGCGCAACAAGTACGTTCCAACACCGAGTAATTAGCTTCATAACTTGCAAACTTCTTACTTTAGTAGTAAATGGCATGTTCTTTTTACCAGTCTCGTCGTGCTGACCAAGCACACATCCCATAGACCCGTGTAATACTGTCAAGTAGAGGATCAGGGGTCTGCCTGGAACTGGAGGTACTAACACGGGAGGCTCCTGCAAGTACTGTTTGATTTTATCGAAAGCCTCTTGGTACTTCTCATTCCATTCCACAGCTTGGTCTTTGCGTAACAACTTGAAAATCGGCTCACAAGTGTCAGTGAGTTGTGATATAAACCTAGAGATATAATTCAGCCTTCCTAGGAAACCGCAAACTTCCTTTTCTGTACGAGGAGCTGGCATTTCTAAAAATGGCTTTTACTTTTTCTGGGTCCACTTCGATTCCTTCCTGACTTACGATGAATCCTAACAATCTTCCTGACTTGACACCGAAGTTACATTTGGCGGGTTGAGCCTTAAACGGAACTTTCTCAATCGCTCAAAGAGTTTTCGCAGATTGGTTATATGACCCTCTTTAGTTTGCGACTTAGCGATCATGTCGTCCACGCAGACTTCTATCTCCTTGTGTATCATATCATGGAACAAAGTCACCATTGCCCTTTGATAGGTTTCCCCGACATTTTTTAACCCGAAAGGCATCACTTTGTAGCAAAAGGTGCCCCAAGCTGTGATGAACGTGGTCTTTTCCATGTCCTCCCTAGCCATTTTTATCTGATTATACCCAGAGAAACCATCCATGAAAGAGAAAAAGGCATGATGAGCCGTGTTATCTACTAGGACATCGATATGTGGCAAGGGAAAATCGTCTTTGGGACTCGCTCTATTAAGGTCCCGGTAGTCAACACACATTCGAACTTTTCCACCTTTCTTCGGAACAGGGATGATATTAGCAACCCATTGGGGATACTTGGCCACGGCTAGAAACCCAACGTCAAATTGTTTCTTAACTTCTTCCCTAATCTTCAAGGATATATCTGGTCTCATGCGTCTCAACTTCTGTTTGACGGGAGGGCAATCAGGCTTAAGCGGCAATTTGTGTTTGACGATATCGGTATCCAACCCTGGCATATCCTGATAGGACCAAGCAAAAACATCTTTATAATCCCGGAGGAGTTGGATTAATTCTGCCTTTATTCCTGGTGACATGGTGATGCCAATCTTGACTTCTTTTCTGTTTTCATCTGTTCCCAGATTGATTAGCTCAGTGGGTTCTTCATAAGGCTCAATCTTCCTGGATCCCCCTTCTATAAGTCTCATCAATTCTGGTGAGAAGTCTTCGTCGGGGTAATCTTCTTCACAATCTCCGTTGGTATGATTAATCGGACCATCAAAGTCCGGTGGCGAAACTTCAGCACAATTGTTTTCAGAAGTATTTTCGGTGAACCTGCATTATCAAGGTTAGCAATAAGGGGAGAGTAAAGGAAAGAAGAGGAAAAGAGCGAGTGAAAATACTTGGGATAAAATCAAAATATGTTTCATTGATATTCGAAATATGCTAAAAGAAACATGCGGGGCCCTTTAACATTTCCTCTACGCCTCGAAATTTGGCGGAGAGGTAAGCATTAGATGAATTACATTAAAAATGCATTAAGGATCCTAGGGTTCTCCACCACTTCCCAATTGCAAGGCATTGAAGAGCATGGGCGGACCCAACTTTCATCAGAAACAACAAGATTGTCCCCCACAGCAGATACTTGATCTGGATAGATCCATCCCGCGCTTCGAAAGCTTTGGCGGAGATCACAATTGGAGATTTTCCCCAGCTCGGGTTCCCGATTCTCAAGACGGGCCTTTCTCTTTTCTTTCTTTTCTTCGATCATCCTTTCCTTGTCTCTTTTAGTGGGTACGTACCCCAGGCCGTGCCGATCCTTGTTCTCGGGAATTCCTAGGATTGAGGTCATACCTTCTTGATTCTGTTGCATGGCCTGCTGATTTTGTTCTAACGCGTCCATGAGCCTGGCTTGCGACCTTGTTCTATAAGGATGCAGATTCTTCGTGTTTATTTCTGGGTTCAGAAGGACAATATGAGTATGGAGGAGTTGTTTATGTTATGCTCATATTATGTATGCCATGCACGTTTATTTATTTACTTAATTTTGTTTTATCGGCTTATCAGAGAATCGCAAAAACTTTGTAAATGTCTCATCGGGTTGCTGCGTATTGCAAGGATAAATATTCCCATCAAAAGAAAATACCATAATTCAAGTTGCCCTGAGGGCTTACAAAATTGAGACGGAAATTGAAATTGCGAGAATTCAAATAAACGACAAAAGACTAAGGGGATAGGGTTTTTAACGGTCACGTCGGATCTGCTTCTCCAACTCTCCCACTAAGCTCTTGCAGTACTCTATGAAGTTCATCACTTTCCTCGGCAAAGGTCGGAAACCTACTGCGGATTCTGCTTCTTCCAAGAGTTCTGGCATATCTTGGATACCTCTATTTGCGAGCCAGACCAATTTAGAGCAACGATCCATCCAGTACCGGGTTTCTCGATCAAACCAAGTAATGACTTCCCGCTGATCATCAATTTTCCCTTGCATACTGAGGACTTTCTCACGTTCCTCCTCGAGATCTATATGGTAGCCTATGAACTTTTCTTCCGCAATTCTCTTTTCTACTTCGAGTTGGGCCTCGTGCAACTGCATGGTATTTTTCAACTGTTGTGTCAAGCTTTCAATCCGTTCTTGTAAAGCCTTACTAGCCTTTTGAGAATCAGTCCACATTTTCCTCAAATCCCTTTTTTCGCAGAGAACCAAACTTAATTCCTTTTTCACTAAGTCCAATTGTTGATTTGCTGCTTTCAGACAACCTTGAGTCTGAGACCGGCTTGCTTTTCCATCCTTGGCTCTCTTTTGGGTCTCCTTTAGAAATCCAGCTTTTCTGTCACATTCATCTCGTAGGACTTCTATATCTTGATATGCCCTTTTCAAATTCTCCTGAAGAAGTTTCTTATCATCTTTCACCTTCTCTAAGGCCAGCTTCAATTCTTCCACTTCTTCATTCTCGGTAGGGGGTGGAGGCGGCATTTCTGGGACTAAAAACAAGTTTCGGAAAGGTAACTTGACTTGCTGAACTCTTGCCGTAACCCATTGATGGTACTTTTCATCCGTATGAGTGCTCTTGCGCCCTAGTGGTTTCCTGATTACTTTCCTCCAAGCTCGACACACTTTTGTGAACAATGCCAAATCCGAGGAGCCCCGATCATGTATAATGAAAGCGGCTAGCTCTTCTTCGACAGGTTCTCCCAGCATGGGTGCACCGAGTTGTCTCAGGGCCAGAGTAGGATTGTAGTTAATGCATCCTATAGTTCCAATGAGGGGTACGTTGGAGAATTCTCCGCACCGATAGATCATCTCTTTGATCTCTTGTTCTCTGGAATACCATATCACAGATTCTTCACTAAAACTCATCAAGTAAGCAGCCCATTCCGCATTGCTCCTAGGACCGAAGGGGTGTCCCCTTTTACCAAGTGACCTTTCAACCATAGGTACAAGATGGGGACACAACAACGAATTCGTCCTCCTCCTTTCTCATGGCATGTGTGGAGCTCATAGTATAAGTCCGCAAGAACGGCGGTAGTGGGATCCATACCTTGGGTTTTAAATGTTAGGAAGGCGTCAATGGCGGTTTCGTCCACAAAATGGTCCACATGAGGAAACAAGACCACTCCATAAATAATCAGGGCTACTATATCCATGGATTCCCTCAATTTTCCTTCGGCATGAAGGTCCTTAGCTTTTCCTTCTAGAAAGCTCCTGGAGTAACCTTCGAGATCTTCTTCTACCCTTAATGCAATGCTCAAATCATTCGTAGATACCCAAAGCAAGGGAAATGGTACCTATAGTCGGAGTATGTTTTGCGTGTGATGCAGACGCCTTTAGTCCTTCCAGGATCCCCAAGATTTTCTGATATTCTTCTAAAGTCGGTGCCATTTGGAAGTTTCGGAACGTGAAACATCTCAGAGGAGGGTCATAAAACTGGGCCAGTGCCGTTAGGGCTCCCACTTGTACGTCCACATTTATCAGATCCAATATATGCCCAAATTTCCCCACGAAGCTAATCCGATCCAATCAGATCCACTTTTCAGCTATGAAATCAACCAAGGTTTTTAGATGCATCAAACGAGGCGGTTCGATCTTGAATTTCAAAGTGTTTCTCCTTTCTAACCCTGTAACTGCGCTCACCGAAGACATTTGTTCCAAAGATTTTTGAAATTTCCGATAAGCCTGAACGAATGGGAAATTAGTGTTATGGCATATGCATGAATGAATGAGTATGACTTTGTTTTCCAAAAGAAAAATAAAATTGCAAATTTACTTTATTTTCGAAAACACAGTCATTTTAATAAATATACCTTTTAGTACACATTAAGTTTATTTTTAGAAAATTTGTTACCGTTATTACTATTATTATTACACCCCCTCTTTTTTAAAAGGCCTAAGTATCTATTTTTCAAAATAGTTGATTGGGGCTCTAAAAGAGAAGTTTATATCGTAAAAAAAAATTTGTTTTTGTGATTTTTTTTAAATAAATAAGCGAAAAAGATAATAAGGGAGGGTATGCTCCTTTTGTGACCAAGGTTGGTAATTCTTAAAGGATCTATGGTTCACATTAAGTGCCTTTCTTTGGGTGGATTAAAGTACTAAACTAAAAGGTCCCTAGAGCTAAGGGTCCCATTTGAAAATGTTACCACCAATAATAGGTATACTATTAAAGGATGGTTTTTTCTCAAATGGAGCCAAACTCTAGGTGAGGCTTTCGTAGGAACCTACTGGCCGTACGTCCAGCAGAGCACCCACTACGCAGCCTCTCCTAACTTAATGTTCACTCGGGCCCGGGTATAGGGCTCCCACTCATAGTGTGTGCAGATAAGTGTGCAAAGTGAAGTGTGTGAAAGGAGTAATGACCTAAAATTCTACCCGCTGCAAAATAAATAAATAAATAAATAAATAATATTTATAAAGGTCTTCTACCCTAGGGTTCAAATATACAAGCATATGAGCAAAATATACAATGAACAAATAGGAGTAGAAAAATAAAATACGAAATAAATCATGTAAGGCAAACAAACAAATTCAAACGATTATAAGGCCTAACTCTCTAGTATCCCCAGTGGAGTCGCCAGCTGTGACAACCACCCTAAAAATTAAATGGAGCCGCCACCAATATTTTATTTTCATAGGAAACCATTGGAAAACCTATTTTGAATTATTTTTGAAGAAAAAGGTCTTTAAAAACCAGATTTGAGTTCGGGAGTTGGTTACGCATAGGGAAGGTGTTAGCACCCCTAGAACGCCCATAAAATGGTACCCGTTAATTGTTTAGAGAAATTTGTTTGCCTTTGAAAATTAATTCCCTTTGTCAAGTTTATTAAATAACAAGGAAAAGAAACCAACAAAATTATTAAAAACTTTACAAAGATCAAATAGAATCAAGAAAGCCTTTTAGATTGTATTTATTATTATTTCATCTCCTTTTAATAAAGTAGAAATGCAAATTGAAGATAAGAATTAATTCCACTAGTTACTAACCTATTTATTTTAAAAAAAAATTTAAATAAAGAAACAAAATTTGAAAACTTCTTTTTGCTTTCATATCCCTTACCAATCTTTTATTCATTTCTGATTATTTATGATATAAAAAATAATAATATTACAAATAAGTCTTTGGTTTGTGGCTGGCCCAATTGGAAGGCCAAACCAAACCCAAAAATTTCAATTTTGCTTTCAAGTCCTATTTTAATATGTCAATTGCAAATTGATCCCTTTTATCACATATTTACAATTCAGTCCTTCTTTATATTATATTTACAGTTTAATCCCTATTTACCATCTATTTACAATTTAGTCCTTATTTATCAGATATTTACAATTTAATCCTTGCCTAGGGTTTATTTGCAGTTTAGTCCCTATTTAGGGTTTGGCCCCATTGGAAGGCCAAACCCTAAACCTAATTGCAACCCAAATCGTGGAGCCCAACAGAGACAACAACAACAATCACAGCAACCAATCAACAACAACTATAACAACAACAATGGCAGCCACAAAAAATTCAACAACAATAATCACAACAATAATAAGAAAATACATACGTTTCAATTTAATGTACAGACCATGATAAAAGAAGAGAAGAAAAGAAAAATAAAAATAAAAATATGGTGGAAAATGTGAAGATGAAAGGAGAAGGAGGAACCTGGGCTTTACAGTCTCCCAGGGAAGAATTACAGACAAAAATGGAAGAGAAAAAAAAAAGCCTAGAACTAAGTGGTGTTTGAATTTCTGGTAGGGTGCCTCACGGTTTTTCCCTTGTTTCTTATCTCTGCTTCTCCTTCTTGCTCTCTCTCGTCCTCTATCTCTTCTCTGTTTTCTCTCCGGTTTCGTCCTCGTCTCCTGCGTCTTTCTTCCTCTTTTATAGCCTCTTCGTTCCTCTTCAAGACCTGCAAATCAAAAGGGGAAAGAAAATCAGTGTTGATTTTAAAACAAAAATAATAAAAGGAGAAAAAAAAAAGAAACTTCCCTTTTTGGAGATACGAATCTCTGATTGAGAGATTTGAGGATAGGTTGAGGCCGCGGCCTAGGGTTAGGGTTAGGGAGATGAGGATGAAGAAGGTAAGGATGAGGGGGGAAGTTGCGGCGTGAGGGAACTAGGGTTAAGGAGAAGGGGATGAAGAAGAGAGGTTTAGGTTTTTTAGGGTTAGCGTTGGAAGAGGGAAGGATGGAGAAGGGAAGGATGAGGGTGAAGAAGGTAGCTAGGGTTAGAGGGAAGGGCACCGCGGCCCCCGCGGAAGGTTCGAGAGGGAGGGACGAGAGAGAAAGGGAAGCTGCGCGCGGCGTGAAGGGAAGAATGAAGATAAAGAGATGGGATTTTTAGGGTTAACGCGATTTTAGGTTGAGAAATGGGTTGGGGTCTTGTGAGTGATGGAGCCCTTGAGTTGGCTTGTGAAATTTGGCGTGTCTGAGAAAAGAAAAGGGGGTGTGCGTGCGACGGAGGAGGCAAGGGGCCTTAGAGGTGGAAAAATAAAAAAGGGTGCAAGAAGTAAAAACAAAAAGGGAAGGTGTGTCTTTCTTTGAAATTTGGTGGGGGTTGCTATTAGCACCTCCCTAATTTATAACATGCACCTTTTTCTTCAAAGAAAAATAAAATATTTTCTTTCCTCTTTTATTCTTTATTATAAAACCAAAAATGTTATTTTATTTATTATTACTACTATTACTACTAATAAAAATTTGAAATAAATAATAAAAGGCCGGACAAAATTAGGGTACTACATTAGTTAACGACTTAGTTTATTTGAAATTTTAATATGCTTACATGTGATTAGAAGAAGAACTTGAAGTGTGACTATGCTCCTAATTGAATACATTTGTGGACTGGATTTGATAGTTGAATAGAGCAAGGATCCTCTAATGTTTATTAATTGTAGCTTGTAAGCAAAACATTATTATTCATTGTGTGTGTGTGATGTGAGTTTTGGTTCTGGGTTTTTCGATGTCCTTTCAAAAAGTTAATGGCTTTTGATGGAGTGAAACTCATTGTGTGTGTGTGATGTGAGTTTTGGTTCTGAGTTTTGGCACCTTAATTATTAGATTACTGAGTTTTGGAAGGAAGGGAAAGACCTTGTGAGGTAGTTAGTTAGTTTGTTGTTAAATTAATCAACTACCACACAAGGTTTTTCCCTTCCTTCCATTTCAATGTTTTTGTTTATGTTCAATTCATGTATTGAAGTTTGTCGTTCACTGCTTCAGTTGAAATTTTTAACTGCCATGTGGATAATTGTTAATTGGTTGTGTGGATTAATGTTATTTTTCAAACCAAATTTATTATGTATGGAAATTTGTATTGCAGTTGCAACTTGGGGAGAAGTGGCACAATGGAAATCATGTGTTTTTTCATTTTTGTTTTGGTATTTGCTGAAATAATACCTGTGACAACCACCCTAAAAATTTTAATGGAGCCGCCACCAATATTTTATTTTTATAGGAAACATTGGAAAACCTATTTTTGGATATTTTCGAATTTAAAAAGAAGGGTCTTTAAACCAGATTTGGGTTCGGGAGTTGGTTACGCGCAAGGAAGTTCCCTTTTATTGTGTTTATTATTATTTTATCATAGAAATACGAATTGAAGATATGAATTAATTCTACAAGTTATTAACCTATTTATTTGAAAAAAATACTTAAATGAGGAAACAAAATTCAGAAACTTTTTTTTTTGCTTTTAAGTCCTATTTTAATATGATAGTTGCAAATTGGTTCCATTTAGGATTTGGCCCCATTGGAAGACCAAATTTTAAAACGTGTATGAACAAAAAATAAAAAAAGAAGACTTTTTAATTTCTTTACTTTCTGACCCCTTTTACCATATATTTACATTTCAGTCATTCTTTATAATATATTTGCAGTTTAGTCCTTATTTAGGATATATTTGCAGCTTAGTCCCTATTTAGGGTTTGGCCCCATTGGAAGGCCAAACCCTAAACCTAATTGCAACCCAAACCGTGGGTATCAACAGAAACAACAACAACAATTAAAGCAACCAATAACAACAACAACTGCAGCAACAACAATAAGGATAACAAGAATTATAGCAAAAATAATATTACAACGACAACAAGATGAGCAAAAATAATATTTCAGTCCAATGTTCAAGCCATGGTAAAAGGAAAAAAAGAGAAAACGAAGAAGAATAGGAGCCTGGATTTTCAGCTTTCCAGGAAATTATAAATGAAGATGGAGGAAAAAAAGCAAAAAAAACCTATACTAAGAAGTGTTTTCAGCTCTTATATTTTGGGGGTCTCACGGATTCTCTCCCTCTTCCTTGCCTCTGCTTCTCCTCCTTGCTCTCTGTCTCTTCCTTAGGGTTCGGCCTCTGGCTCTCTATCTCTCGGTCCCCCCTTTCCTTTCAGCTTGCGTTGGCTTTTATAGACTCCGTATCTGTAAAACAAACCGATCAGATTAGTAAAAATAAAAAATAAAAATAAAGAGATAAAGGGAAAGAAAGGAAACGGATACTCCCTTTTTGACGAAAATCTTGTTTGGATTTGATGGAGATGATGGTGGACGGGATTCGGCGTTGATGGGAGAGGATATAGAGATGAGGTTGCGGGATTAGGGGCAGAAAAGGGGACGGTTTGGCTTGGAAGCTAGGGTTAGGGTTGGAAGTGTGAGGATAGAAGGGAAGAGAGAAAAGCGTGGGGTCGATCTGGCGGCTAGAAGAGAGGCGATCATCGTGGAGAAGATTGTGGGAGAGAAAGAGATGAGATGAGAGGAGAATTAGGGTTTGGGATGAGATGAAGAGGAAGGGTGTGATGAGAACGTGGGGAGTGCCGCAGCGATTTAGGGTTGAGAGAGAAGAGAGAAGGGATGATGGAGGATGAAGGGGAATTAGGGTTTAGTGAGGAGAAGGGAGAATTAGGTTGAGAGAGGATGAGGGGCACTGCGTGGAATGGAGGGAGCTGCGGGAATGAAGGAGAGAAATGGGGGAGGTGGAGCTGGCGTGGCGTGGAATGAAGGAAATGAGGGGGAAGAACGAGGGTGAAGATTTTTAGGGTTAAGAACGGATGGGTTGGGCTGTGCGTGGGGCAAGCGTGTGAGAAGGGCCACGAGCTTAAGAAAGGTGGAGAAGGGGTGTGCGAAGGCATAGAGGGGTGCAGGAAGCAAGAGGGAAGGGGAAGGTGTGCAGGGGGTTAAAAATAAAAAAGGGGTGCGAAAAATAAATAGGAAATGGGCTGCGTGGGTGGCTGTCCTTTGGTTAAATGCTTTTGGCACCTCCCACATTTCAATTGGCACCCTCCCTTCTTGAAAAAAATAATTTTTCCTTTTTCTTTTCTTTCCTTTTTTCTCTCAAAATATTATTTATATTTATTATTACTACTACTAATTAAAATAAATAATAAAACAAAAATTAAAATATAAAAAAATAAAATTTAAAAGGCCGGACAAAATTAGGGTACTACAATACCTTTGTAAAAATGGGAAGGGTCTAGTCTTCGTAGTGGCTCATATGGTCATAGAAGATTTTCATTTTTTACTAGAATGAGGTTGGAGTTAGCAATGGGATTATGATATGACAATGCCAATTTTCTTTTCATACTTTGGATGTCATGGAAATTCTTTTTATCTTTGAGTTTAATCTTGTGTTTGTGATTACTACTGTAGTGACACAGCTCTGTCTGGCACCACCACATAGCTTTGCCACACATCTTTGAGACCGTCACACAGCTCCGCACTGCCACACCGCTCCACCTCTGTCTCGTTCTCTGTCACACAGACACAGTTCCATCTCGTTTTCGCTACACCACACATTTCAGGTATATGCAACTTTTGTGCTTTGGTCCTTTTTTGTTTGCTTTGGTCCTTTTTGTGTTGTGGTAACTGGTTGTTGGATACTAAATTCATAGCTTCAAATAAGCTTCATTGACCTGAATATTGGAATTTGGTTTAGCTTGACTTGTATGGGAATTTGATTTGCTTTGATTGTTTTTTTAGTTGCTTTGGTCCTGTTAAATAATGGATTGTACTGTTAAATAGAAATGGGATATGGTCATGTCTTTCTGCAAAATGAAAGACATTCGGTATAGCAGTGAATTAGGTGGCAGCAGTAGGATATAAGTAGTGTTAAACTAGTTGATTCTAAACTGATTTATAAATTGATAATTGAGACTGAAATTTACATTAGAAATTATGCATGATTATAATTTAATTTTTTTTTACTATGTGCTTATATGATTAGGAATTGAAAGTTTATTATTAACTCGCTGAAATATATAAGTTGTATGATATTTCAGATCTTGTGTTTTATTTTTTTATTTTGATTTCTGATCTTGTATTTTGAGTTTTCTAGAGGCATGCATGATTTTTGATTTGTTGTTTGGTTTCTGTGTGTTGGAAGTTAATCTCCATAAATATATTTACCCATTGTTTTGTTCGTGTTATTCAGTAGCGTCACTGCTCCGCCACACTGCTCCGAGACCACCACTGGCATCAAAGGACGCAGACATTCTACTTCTCCTTAGCACTCTCTTATCCTGAGAATTAGGTATGCACTCTCTTCAAATGTCGGTTCCTTTTGGGTGGAAAAGGGTTGGCTGTTGACCCCCACACCGACATTTTTCTTTGATTTCCTTCATAGTTCTCTCCATAGAGGGAATTTTGAAGTGATGTATGTTTTGGCTAACAAATATACGTGAGTAAGTACTTTTGTATTTCTTACCTATATTTGAGAGTCTAGGAATGGGTTATGATCACGAAGTGTTTAGTAAAGTGATTAATGCTGATAATTTCATGTTTGCTTAGGCTTCATGATCCTATTAGGTTTTGTTGTGTAAACCGAACCACCATTAATAAGATGTATGATTATTGATGAAATGGATGAATGATGTAGTGGCTAAAGCAGCAACACACATAAGACTAATTACACTCGTCTTATGTTACTCAAAAAGTTTAAGTTACTGAAAATGCTTTAGAAAATACAAAGTATTACAAATATTCATTAAAGCATCATGACACTCACTAAGCTCAAGTCATCAATCAAACTGCATGTTAAAAACATGAAAGACTAGATGATGTTGCGTCTTTCAAACTTCCCAAGTGCTTCCTTGGCTGCAATTTACTTTGTACATCTCTCTGTACTTCTTTCCCTTGCCACTTCTGCTTGTCTAATTCTATCCTTTAAGAGGATGTCAACTTCCATCTGACCTACATCCCCGAGTTGTAGACTTTTGATTTTTAGTGAATCATTTGCTTTACATACTTCTTTACATGTGAATCATGCATAGAAAATTAACTTAACTATTATACGAAAATTGTTATGTTAATTATTGATAAAATGGATGTTTGATTATTGTTATTAGAATCGGAGAAAAGCCTTAGCTTCCTGTTTGAGGTTCAATATATTATTGAGTGTATGTACTCTTTTAGGGTACCACGTGTTCATTGTATATTGAACCTTGAATTGTCCACGTCGGACAGTTTGGGAAAAAACTTTTTCTTTACCCGTATAATAGTTGTTGCTTAATTCTCGTATCTTTATATTTGATGAAATTTCGATTCGATTCATTTTCTTTTGTTCTCTGGGTGCATACTTGATCACTGTGATCATTTAGTGTGCTCAGAGACTAATGGAAAATGTTGCCGAAATTTGGTCAAGTATAAGATATGAGAATTAAGGAAGGACTATTATACGAGTTCTGAAAAAGTTTCTCCTCGAATGGGATAGGGTCATACCATTTAAAGAAAGAGAGCGGTTGTAAGAACGTCGTGTTGTTGAAATTGTCATTTTTTAACATGCAAAAAATGGAATTTTTTCCTTCGAGTTGTAGTTGGAAGTACGATAGGTTGTATCCAGGAAGAGGGGGTTTGAAACAATCTTTTTGCAATGGGGTTAATCACTTTGTCCAAGCCGCAATGGCACATGAAGATTTCATAATTAATGGAGAGATTAGATGTCCGTGCCTTAATTGCGATTGCAGAAAGATTAAGAGCCCAGGTGAGGTCATATATCACCTGCAGAGAGTTGGATTTAGGCCTAATTACTGGATTTGGACTAGACATGGTGAAGAGTTTCCTTGGGTTGATTTAGGGGTTGACGATAATTGCACAGGTGCTTCAAGTAGTTGTATAGATATGGGACATGGTGAGCAAATTGAATTGATGCAAGATATGGTTTGTGATGCCTTAGGGGTCAACGTATCATTCAAGGAGCTACAGTATGATGACACAGATGAACTTCCAAATGAGACAACACAAAAATTTTATAATCTCTTGTTAGAAACAAATAAGACGTTGTTTGAAGGGTCTGCAGACTCTAAGTTATCAATGTGTGTGAGGCTTTTAGCTCTTAAGTCCAACTGTGGTGCTACGGATGTGTGCTTGGATCTCGTAATGAAGATGATGTTGGACTCGTCACCTATCAGAGATGGTTTGCCAAAAAGTTATTACGAGGCTAAAAGCTTAGTGTCCAAGTTGGGGTTGGAATCTAAAAGGATTGATTGTTGTGTGAGAGGGTGTATGTTATATTACGACAATGAATTCGGTAAAAACGATGGCGTGCTGGTTGAATGCAAATTTTATGGTGAGCCAAGGTATATTTCACACACTGATAATGGGAAGGGTAGCAAAAACCAATTCCAGTGATGGCAATATTTTATTTGCCAATTATTCCAACGCTGCATCAACACAGACTGCAGACAAAATAACGTGGCACTATGAGAATAGAAGCACTTTAGGTATGTTACACCACCTATCTGATGGTGAAGCTTGGAAGCACTTTGATTGTGTGCATTCCGAATTTGCAGCAGATCCACGTAATGTACGACTTGGCTTATGCTCTGATGGTTTTACTCTGTATGTTCAATCAACGGCGAAACCTTATTCTTGCTGGCCAGTTATTGTTATCCCATACAATCTTCTTCCCGAAATGTGCATGTCTAAGCCTTATATGTTCTTGACTTCTATTATACCGGGTCCAGATAATCCAAAAGATGGTATTGACATCTACGTACAGCCTCTCATTGACTATCTCAAAAGGTTGTGGAATGGCGTTTTGACTTATGATATTGTACGAAAGAAGAATTTTACAATGAGGGCAGCTCTGATGTGGACCATTAATGACTTCCCTGCATATGACATGTTGTCTGGTTGGGGTACTCATGGTAAAATGGCATGTCCCCATTGCATGGAGCACACAAAGGGCCTTTACCTTGAAATTCGGGGGAAAGAGTTCTTAGTTTGACTCACATCGCAGCTTTTTACCAAGTGATCATCCATTTAGACGAAATAAGAATGCCTTCGAGAAGGGGGAGTTGAATTAGATGGCCCGCCCCTAAGGTTGACATCTGAACAGATTTGGAGCAGAGTTATGGATCTGCCAAAAATCACATATTATGGTGAATTAGATCGATTTGAAGGATATGTACAATTGCATAATTGGACTAAAAGAAGTATTTTTTTGGGATCTGCCATATTGGAAAGATAATTTATTGAGACACAACCTTGATGTTATGCACATTGAGAAGAACTTTTTTGACAATATTTTTCTCACAGTGATGAACGTTAGAGGAAAAATGAAAGACAATCATAAGGCCAGACTGGACTTACCACTTTACTGTAGGCGAAAGAACTTGCATTTGACGACTCGGTCGGATGGGAAAACCTTGAAACTCAAAGCCTGTTACTCTTTAACTGCTAAGGAAGCAAAGTCAGTCTGTCGGTGGATAAAAGAACTTCGGATGCCAGACAGTTATTCTTCTAATTTGGCAAGATGTGCAGATGTGAACAAAGGAACCATGATTGGGATGAAAAGCCATGATTGTCATGTTTTCATGGAGTGTTTACTTCCTATTGCATTTAGTTCCTTGCCATCAAATGTTTTAAATCCACTTATTGAACTCAGCCAATTTTTTAAATATTTGTGTTCTGCAACATTGAGAGAGGATGATCTTATAAAGATGGAGCAGAACATACCAGTCATTCTTTGTAAGTTGGAGAGAATATTTCTCCCTAGTTTCTTTGACTCTATGGAGCATCTTCCAGTGCATCTTGCACATGAAGCTAGGCTTGGTGGACCGGTTCAATACAGATGGATGTATCCATTCGAAAGGTAATATAATAAAATATTCTTTAATATAATTATTCATTTGAAGGGTTAAATATATCAATTTTTATCATCAACCTTGTTATTTTGTAGAATTATGGGTGACTCAAAACGATCGGTGAAAAATGAGGCCAGGGTTGAAGGATCTATTTGTGCAACTTACTTACACTGTGAGACAATCCATTTATGTTCCCATTATTTTACGAACTTCATGTTGACACCAACAAATAATAGGAATGAAATAGAAATTGAAAGTGAAAGACACCCGCTAGCCTTATCAGTATTTTGCCTTCCCGGTCATCATGCTGGAAAGGAGCTGACTCACTGGTTAACAGGAGAAGAGTGGAAGTCAGCCCATATTCACGTGTTGATCAACTGTACTGAAGTATCACCATATCTAACATATGTATCATTTTGACATTTCTTTTATCCACAACTACTCATGATCATTTGTTTGATAATGACTTTATCAGGGCATTCTTGTTAACTAAGCCTACAAGCGAACACGACTCTTCTGCCTATATTCATGAATATTTCCCAACGTGGTTTATGAACCAAGTATGTATTTTTAGTCCTATTGGAACTATTTATTGTTTGAAAATACAAAAGATTGTTTAAAAAAAGGGACCATAAATCACGTGTGCATATGGTGTATACGCAGGTGTACAGTGAGGCAGAATCGCCTAAAATCGAACACTTGAGAAATTTATCTCATGGTCCTAAATCACGTGTAAAAGAACGGCACACGTTTTTAGTAAACGGATACAAATTTCAAACCCAGTCAAAAACAGAGGGGAAAAAATAATTAACAGCGGAGTTTATGTAAAAGGTGCCACAGATGGAGGTGAAGACAACTTCTATGGCGTGATTCAATATATATATGAAATGGCGTACAATACTTTAGACTATACTAAAAGAATAGTGTTATTTTATTGTAATTGGTTTGATCCGTCAAGTAGAAGCACAAGAGTGGATCGAAAATATAATACTGTTGAGATATGCATGAGCAGAAGATACCAAATATTTGATCCGTTTATCATGGCACAACGTGTAAGACAAGTGTATTATGTCCCTTGTCCATCAACTCAAAGGGACAAACAAGGTTGGTGTGTTGCAATAAAGACAAAACCAAGGGGTCGCATTGAAGCAAATGATCCACAGGAAGAAGTGGCTTATCAAGTGGATGAGATGTCTCATGTCAACGTAGTAAATGAAGTGAAACCCATTTCTCGACTACGTGACAATCCAATCACATATGAAGATGTAGATGGAGATGAGGAATTAAATAAAGAAGTGGCAGAACCACCAAGATCTGAACGCGATGCCGAAGTAGAGTGGGTAGAATGAAATTGTTTAACTTTTTACAATTAGAGAAACTAATGTCTAACAATATATTTTAATTTGTCAGTTATTTTCATAACTTGTTTATTTTTATGGAATTCATTTTAAATATTGTTATGTTTAAATATAATATTTTATGACTGTTATTGTTGAATTGCTCTATAAACATATATGGCATCGGGAGGATCAGGATTCGACCCCCCTGACCACCCACTGGTGGAAAATGGAAGGGGAATGGCATCACCATCGACCCCCCGCGTCATGGGAGGCCGAACATTATTTGGTGTGACGCTGCTGGCTTTTCGACGTTGTCATCCACACAACGTCCGCGTACATCTACGCCTACACATCCTCCAGCGTGTTCGGCCCCTACACTGCATACATCACATTCGACACCTACACAGCCTCTAGCACCTTCTGCATTGACACCCCATTTACCTCCCATTTACATGATCCCCAACCCGGGGTTCTAGCACACTTGGCGCTTCTTCCTCCCATTTTGTGCCTGAGACGGTGCTCGATACTCATCAGTCCGAGCATGAGTATAGTACGGGCCATACACCTGATCAGACCGGGGTTGAGTAGGATGAGGATGGGCAGCAGGAGGTTGAGCAGCAGGAGGTTGACCAGGAGGTCGTTGAGGATCTTGAGATGCTGCATGATGGCCGAGTTGTCATCAGGCCGACTGGTAAAGGGTAAGTATTTACACATTTTTTTTGAGTTATTAATAATTTACATGTATATATATATATATATATTTTAATTTGTTTGACATCTTTTATTGTCCAGATTCCTTCCCCCAAAGCCTGCTGCGAAGGCTATCACAACAGTAATTGAGGATAATTACCACACGTTTTGGCCCATCTGATCTTTCGGAGTAAGTTATAATTTTTATTTTGTTGCATATTATTTTTTTCTTTCATAAATTTCAATTGTGTTTAATAATGTATTATATTGATACAGGAGAGGGTTGCTTGGGAGGAAGCAGATGAGGGGCGGATCGAGAAGAACATCCATATGAAGGCCTCCCACGCCTCTCTGATATGCTTAGAGATGCCCGCCTCAGGGGACAGCCCCATAGGATAGAGGATCAGCTCTGGCAGCAGCTGGTAGCGCACTGGAACTCCCCTGGGTTCAAGGCGACCAGCGAGAAGGCCAAGAAGAATAAAGCCTCTGAGAAGGGTGGAAACTTGTACACCGAAGGTTCCAGTCGATCGGTAAGACGCAATTCGACTTGTACGTGTTATATAATAATAATAATAATAATAATAATAATAATAATTATTATTATTATTATTATTATTATTATTATTATTATTATTATTGTTATTTATTATTTATTATTTATTTAAGGTTTTTTATTAAATAAGTACAGTCGAGGAGGTTGGGTAGAGAAGTACAGTTGTACGAGCTCCATCGTGCAACTCATAATAGGAAGAGTACCAGTGATTTTGTTGATGATCGGTCGAGGCGGACCCAGGTAATTGTAAAATATAATGAATAGTTTTTTAATAATGTTTATATTGTTTTCTTACAAAAAAAAATTGACTTATTTGTTTATGTGTGACAGGAGGAGTTTGAGGTGAGGATGTCTCAGATTAGATCTCAGACATCATCATGTTCCCCATCTCAGAGCCCTGAGGATCCATCTGCACGGCTCAGGATTTGGGCAGATGTTGTTGGCGGCAAGAAGAAGGGTCGCCTATACGGTGCTGGAGACCTTGCCAGCAACTACATGAAAGGGACCAGCCGCCTCCACATCGGGGAGTCATCGAGTAGTGGTGGTGCCAGTCGTCGCTCTGCCGCGGATGAGCAGAAGTTAGCCGAGGTGAAGTGGAAACTGGCCGAGCAGCAGGAGGAGACCCGTCGGACAAACGCCATTTTGGCTCAGGTGCTACAGCAACAGAAAGAGATGTACCAGATGTTAGCTCGCCGGCAGCCTCCTCCGCCTCTGCCGCCTCCGCCTCCTGGTACTGATCATGTCGATGACGCAGATGGTGTAGAGCATATCAATTATTATCAGGACTACCAGGATTATTAGTAATATTTGTACTGATATTTTTTGATATTTTCGGATATTTTTTTAATTATTGATGTTTGTTCGGATTATTTATTTATTTATTACATTTCTTTTTTTTAATTTGTTTTTTGATTTACGTTATCACATTTTTTAATATGAGAATAAATTAATAATTAAAATTAATCAATTTAATTAAATTAAATTACTAGTAATAGTTAATTAAATTAATTAAAGAAATTAATTAATTTAAAAATTAAATAATCAGTGAACTATTGAAGCTATCGAGAGAGTACCAAATGCTGACGAACGTTACCGACTTTCGGTGGACGCGGAGCAAACGAGTCTTTAAGTAAGTGGCCTTCCCTCCATCGAGTCAAGTAATTCGCTATCGGAAATTTTGCCGCCGCGTATCTCATGTCATGCTTCTTGTTTCTCCGAATCGGTTCTGTCTGTCAGTCAATCGATTCGTCATCAAGAGAGGGAATCACATTTTTTAATATGAGAATAACTTAATAAATAAATAAATAATTGATTAAATTAATTTAATAGTTAATAAATTAATTAATTAATTTAATAAATTAAATTAATAGTTAATTAAATCAATTAAAGAAATTAATTAATTTAAAAATTAAATAAATAAATCAATTAATTAAATTAAATATAAAAATTATTCAATTAATTTAATTAATTTCCGTGGGAAAAAAATTCAGCGTTACTGACGGGTTTGGCCGTCGGAAAAACAAGTGTGGCATTACCGACGGTCGTGACCGTCGAAAAATTAGCGAAAAGTCTGCCCGTCGGAAATTACCGTCGCATTTTGATCGATAGATTTGCCCGTCAGTAATAGCGACGGTAAAAAAAAGTCTGTCGGTAAACATTTGCGACGCCCATTTTACCGACGGACTTGTGGCCGGCGGTAATCTGTCAGAAATTCCGCGTTACCGACGACTTTTTGGCGTTATCGACGGCTTTTGGTCGTCGGTAATCCCGAGTTTTCATGTAATGTCAGCATGCTGGTTCATCAAATCGCGATCCTCATCGCGATAAGGATCTCGAAGACGAGCATGACGATCAAGATTCTCATTCCTCACAAAGATAGCTCGATACTCCCTTGCCATCATCGGCCTGCTAATAGGGGGACGTGACCTCCTGGAAGCCATGCGAGTACGACGCTCGCCACGACCACAATTTTCATCTAAAGACATCGTCTGTTGTCAACAGTAGTCAATTATTAAGCAAAAAGGAGATAATACATTTTACTTTTACTTTTAACTATTAAAGAAAAAGGAGATAATACACACACTGTTACATATACAAGTGTTCAGACTATATCTCAGTTGTATTGTATACCACAAAATATGAATCTGAAAATCGAAGAGCAAAACCTGAATACAGTCAATCCTCCTCTGTTTCATCGGATAAAACCGATTGCTCAAACTCAGCATCCATAATAACCCCATCCATAACATGAACAACAATCTCCCTTTTTCTAACATCTACTATTTTCGACCGAATCCTATTAACAACCACCATTCCATCGACATCTTTCGACATGTACAAGGGAAACCCATACAAAGAATCATACGAGACAAGCTCGCCAAAACGCAAATCAACATAGTAAAAACCAGCGAAAGCAAAATAGCTAAACAAAAAAAAATGAAAAAAAAAATGAAGCAGTGACGCACCTATGGAAATGGAAGGTTGGTTTAGCAGAAGAGAAAGTGAAGACGAGAGATTCTTCTTCTTCTTCTTCTTCTTCTTCTTCTTCTTCTTCTTCTTCTTCTTCTTCTTCTTTTATTTTTTAAGCTTTAGTCAGATGGAACAGTAGAGCGTACAGTGAAACCTAAAGAGATTATCAAACAGATTAAAACCAAAAAGGACCAAAGCTATAAGGTAAAAGAACAAACTTATAAGCAAGGAGAATGAAACTAAACCAGATCTGCGAAAGGGCTTTATAGGAGAACGGCGACGAGAACCACGAGAAGAGCAAAGCGGCAAGAATCACGTGAAGTAGAGGTATTCGAACGACTACAAGTGAGGATGTGAACGACGACAGTACAACAACGAGAGATAGGTCTCGAATGACGGAGAGAACAAGGAGCAGTGACGAGAGAGAAAGAGAGAATAAGGGGAGTGAAGTAGTGTTATCTCAGAGAAATGCTTTGCATGTATCAAAATATGAGAGGGAGAGAGTTATTTTAATCAAAAGAATGACTTTTAACACCCGTTCTTTAAATAACCGGTGTAAAAAGTGACTCGATAATTTTAAAATCGTCACCGCGTCACTTTTTACACCTGTTAAACCTAAAACTGGTGTAAAACGTTTTTCTTTCTTTTAAAACGCATTTACCACACCGTCCAACAGCTCTGACGTTTTCATCTGCAACTTTTTTTAGCCAATAAATGTGTTTGGCATTGAATATTCTTTTCATTATAAATACACCTTGAGTTTGTTGATCTCATCACCAGTTCACAACTTCTTCCTCATCATCATCACAAGTTCATGTTCATGTTAATCCCCTATTTGATGTTTATTATGTGCATTCGCCAAAGCTCCAGATACAATATCTCATTCAAATGGCAGAACGCCTATATCCTTTGTCACGCTTCCATATTTTCCAGTGTCTATACTATTCAGTATGTTGTTTCTGCGATTAAGTACGTCGCAAAAAAGTGACTTATGTCTTTAATCTTATAGGCAATGGAAATTTGGAACGTGACAAAGGATACAGGGGCTCGCCATTTGAACGAGATAGTGTAAAAATCCTTTTACATCGGTTATTTATAAAGACTGGTGTGAAAGAATTAGACAAATCACGAGTTAATTACAAAATTGCCACCACGTTTCATTTTACACCGGTTAAACATATTACCGATGTAAAATGTCATCCTTTTACACTGGTTGTTTATATAACCAGTGTAAAAAGTTACGCGATAATTTCAAAATTGCCACCGCGTCACTTTTTACATCATTTAAACCTAAAACCGGTGTAAAACTCCTAATTCTTTTTCGTTTCATGCACTAGTGGAATCTTGAAGTGAAATTAGAAGATGAGGATAAGGCTCTAATATTTCTAAGTAGGCTGCCAAATCCGTATGAGCATTTTAAAGATGCTATTATCTTTGGAAGGGATCACACCACTACACTCACACTTGAGGAAGTGCAGATCTCAATTCAAACAAAGGATCTTCAAAAGAAGCAGAACATAAAACTGAAAGGAATGCAAAAAGTTTGAATGTAATGAGGGGAAGGTCCGAGAAGAGAGGTTCTAAGGGAGGTAAACATAGATCAAAGTCCAAGAATCAGTCACAAAGCAAGTTTAAATGTTTCCAATGTCACAAAAAGGGGCATTTCAAGAAGGAATGCCCAGAAAGAAAGAGCCAAGGTGCCAATCATTAAGGGAATTCTGGTGTGGCAGCAATAGCAGATGTAGGTTATGATTCTATAGAGGCTTCGGTGCTGTCAAATTCTGAAATTGAGAAAGATTAGGTGATGGATTCTGGATACACCTTTCACATGTGTCCAAGAAAGGAGTATTTTGAGTCAATAGACCTTAAAGAAGGCGGAGTGGTGCTGCTGGGAAATAACAAACCATGTAAAGTCCAAGGTCAAGGTTCAATTCGATTGAAGATGTTCAATGGCCAAGAAACCCTGCTGAATGGTGTAAGGTATGTGCCTGAACTCAAAAGAAATTTGATTTCCATTAGCATGTTTGATAGTTCAGGATATTCTACTCATATTGAACATGGTATAATGAAAATCATTAATGGCAATAACTTGGTAATTGCTAAAGGAATTAAAAGGAATGATTTGTATATTTTGGATGGCAGCACTATTATTGCTCAAGGTGCCATGTTATCTGTTAATCAGCGTGATAAAACTAGGTTGTGGCATATGAGACTAGGACATGTTAGTGAAAAGGGGTTAATTGAATTGGCTAAACAGAATCTGTTGAATGGTGATAAAATAGAGAAGCTAGAGCTCTATGATCATTGCATATTGGGAAAGGCTAAGAGGGTTAGCTTTGGAATAGGCTTGCATACCACTAGTAGACCTTTTGCATATGTGCATTCTGATCTTTGGGGTCCAACTAGGACCAAAACTCATGCTGGTTGTTATTAATTTCTCACTATTATTGATGATTATTCTAGGAGAGTATGGTTGTATGTCCTTAAAAATAAAAGTGTTACTTTTGAGAAATTTAAGGATTGACATACTCAAATAAAAACCCAATTGGGAGCTAAACTGAAATGTTTAAGGACTGACAATGGCCTTGAGTTTGTTTCAGAGCAATTTAATAAGTTTTGCAGGAACTTAGGTATTCAAAGGCACAGGACAGTGGCAGGAACTCCACAGCAGAATGGCCTAGCAGAAAGAATGAATAGAACCATTCTGGAAAGGGTCGGGTGCATGTTGTTTGGTGTCGAGGCACCTAAATCTTTTTGGGATGAAGCGGCTACAACTGTTGTGTACTTAATTAACAGGTGTCCCTCTTCTGTAATTGGGTTTAAAACACCTATGGAACTCTGGAATGGCAAGCTAGCTGATTACTCACAGCTAAGGGTATTTGGAGTATTGGCTTTTGCACATGCTAAGCAAGACAAACTTGGAGCACGTGCAATCAGGTGTGCATTATAGGATACCCTACTGGAATCAAAGGGTACAGGCTATGGAGGATGGAACCTGGTGAACCAAAGGTCATTATCAGTAGGGGTGTAACCTTTCATGAAAACAGAATGACAATGTTGTGCAAGAAACAACAGCAAGTCAGTATTCAGGAAAAGGCTATAGAGAAAGCAGAGGTTGAGGTGGAGCTGCCTTCACAGCAGTAGAAACATCCCACACCAGAAACAAGAACAGAACTGGAACAGGAACATGAGGAACAATAGGGTGAAACAGACCTCAGAGACTACAACTTGGCAAGGGATAGGACCAGGAGGACCATAATAAAGCCAAACAGATATGGTCAAGCTGATCTTATATACTATGCATTGACTGTTGTAGAAGAGATTCAAGGGGATGAACCAAATAGTTTCAAAGAGGCAATGGAAAGCAAGTAGAGGGAAAAATAGTTGGAAGCAATGATTGAAGAAATGCAATCTCTTGAGAAGAATAAGACTTGGGTTCTAGTTAATCTACCTAAAAATCAAAGGGTGATTGGTTCCAAATGGATATTCAAGAAAAAGGAAGGTATCCAAGGTGGAGAGCAGCCTAGATTTAAAGCTAGACTAGTGGCCAAGGGGTTTTCTCAACTTGAAGGCATTGATTACAATGAGATATTCTCACCAGTGGTCAATCATTGCTCAATCAGAATTCTACTTGCAGTTTTTACTCAATTTGACCTTGAATTAGAGCAACTAGATGTCAAAATAACCTTTCTTCATGGAGATCTTGAAGAAACCATTTATATGCAGTAACCAGAAGGATTTGCTACGGATAAAAACAAGGTTTGCTTGTTGAAAAAAAATCCCTATATGGTTTAAAGCAAAGTCCTAGGCAGTGGTATAAAAGGTTTGATGATTTTATGATGAGAATGAGATTCCAAAGGTGCAGCTATGATAGTTGTGTGTATATTCTAAAGGAAGGTGGCGAGGTACTCATTTACCTACTGCTATATGTTGACGATATACTCCTAGCAAGCTCAAGCAAGAAGGAGATTCAAAGGCTCAAGTCAGATTTGAGGAATGAATTTGAAATGAAGGAACTTAGGGAAGCTAAAAGAATATTGGGAATGGACATAAGCAGGGACAGAATCAAGGGAGAGTTATTCTTATCTCAGCAAGGTTACATGAAGAAAGTGGTTAAAAGGTTTAGGATGCATGAGGATAAACCGGTTACAACTCCATTGGGGCAACATGAGAAATTGTCATTGAAGCAAGCTCCTGGAACAGATGAGGAAAAGGAGAAAATGCTATCAGTGCCATATGCAAGGGCTGTTGGCAGCATTATGTATAGAATAGTATGCAACAGACTAGATTTGGCATATGCTATGAATATGGTTAGCAAGTTCATGGCAGATCCTGGACTAACTCATTGGGCAGCATTGAAGTGGATCCTGAGGTACTTAAATGGTACTTTATCATCTGGTTTGAAATTCAAAAGGAAGGACAGAAGAAAAGAGGCAATTATGGGATATGTGGATTCGGATTATGCTGGAAACATAGACACAAGGAAGTATTTATCTGGTTATGTCTTCACTTTATTTGGTACTGCTGCATCATGGAGGTTAATACTTCAGTCTGTGGTGGCTCTGTCAACCACTCAGGCTGACTTTATATCTCTCACAGAAAGTTTTAAGGAAGCAATGTGGATTAAAGGCTTGGTTGGAGAACTTGGAATCCTACAAGACAGTGTTACTATGTTTTGTGATAGTCAAAGTGCTATTCACTTGTCCAAGCATCAAGTTTACCATGACAAGTCAAAGCATATTGATGTCAGGTTACATTTCATTCGAGATGTAATTGAGAGCAATGAGGTATTAGTGGAAAAGGTTGCAACTGAGGACAATCTTACAGATGCACTTACTAAGTCTTTGCCTCAGCACAAGTTCAAGCACTGCTTGGACTTGGTTGGCTTCTGTGAAGAGTGATGATTCAGGTGGGGGGAGCAAGAGAGAACTATGAAGGGACTGGTCTGATTTAGAGACAAGGTGGAGAATTGTTGAATGTGTCTCAAAATCTACATTCAGTTACAAGTGCCAATAGCATTAGATATTGCATCAGATGCATTAGGACCTGTTGTTGAAGTCTCAGGTGCCATAGCACCTAGTCGTGCAACACCGGTTAATGAATTATGTTATTCAGTTACTGGCCATGATTGAATTGGTTATTCTGTTACTTTCTGTTACAGGTTGTTAATGGCTGAGGCTTGTATTTTCCACTTGTATAAATAGACATAGGAGTTTCTCTATGGGACATATACATTTTGTATGATTCTCTTAGATTAGATCAGGGTGTGGGATTGTGAGGAATTCATGTAAACTCTCTACTGAAAAAAGAAGATTAGAGAGGTTTGAGAGATCAAGGGGAAAGTGTGAAAGTAGAGTGTTGTAAGGGCTTGGGAATCTTGTAGCTGTTTCTCAACAGTGGTAAACAAGGGCCAAGAGGAACTCTATGCACTTGTTGATCTTGTAAACTCATTGTTCATAGTGGATTAGTTTGATTGCTCTCTCCCCCGTAGACGTAGGCCAAATTGACTGAACTGCGTTACCAATTCTTGGTGTCATATTCTTCTTTATCTCTTTAATTTTGTGTTATTTTAATTCTGCATTGGTTGAGTGTTTGCGTGTTTAAATCCACAACACCATCAGTTAGCAAAGGAAGTTCAACCCTCTTCTCTTTCACCCGTAACTAGGTTTTGTTAAACAACCAAACCATGAAGCACGATGCCGACAACGGAACCCCTCAACTTGAAAAGGGAACATAAGCTTCTTCTCCACCAATCAATTGCCCATTACTTGTAGTGTTATGGGTTCCCTAAGGCCCTCAAAAAGCTTCGTTCTGAATGCAAATCAAGGTGGGTTACTTCATATTCATGTGTGTGAGATTAGCTAAGTTGAAACTGACGATGCTGGACATTTTACTTGATAAAGTTCAAAAAAAAATTTCATTATTAATAGGATATTGCATAGTGGTGATGTAGCATTGGACATTAGTTTTTCACTATTTTTTTGCTCTCAAGCTTTTCCCCCCTACATTTTGTGATTTACAGGGGAATGGTTTTTGAATCATGCATGTGGTTCTAGGGCCACTGTGTTTTTCTATCTCTATTTCATTTTTGTTTCTGGGTCGATGGTTATAAGGATGGGGAAGAGGTGTTGGCTGTGATGGATGATTTGAAGTAGTGGTGATGGATGAAAGTTTGGTGATAATTGAACAGAGAAAAAGGAACGTGGCGGAGGTGATGCGAACAAAAAAAATAAAAATCTACTATCAAAATATACTATTTGCTACCTGTTGGAATGACAATTATACCCACCTGAGGCTACTGCCACCTTTCCAAAACAAGGAGATTTCGGTCTTTCACCTATTTTATTGTGTAGCAATAAAAAAACGAAAAGGAAAACGACGGTGTTGTTGTCAACTCGGTAGCAGGGCTACCAACTTTCACAGACTGCATGCTATCACTCCTATTACAAGTTAGTCTTCCTGTTTTCATCATTTTTTCTTTGTTGTATCTCATCTCTCTTCATTTTCTCTGCATCAATCTTCTCTCTTTGCGGTACTTATTCTTCTTCTTCTCAAATTTTCACTTTCTTAACTCTCTTCACTTTCTCTGCTTCATTTTCTTCTTTCCAGTGATTTCCTTCTTCTTCTTCTTCTGCTATTTTCTTTCTGACGATGACTGCTCCATCATACTTTTATTTCTCATCTCCATTCTTGGTTGTTTTTTTTTCTTCTTTCTCTGTTTTACCTCTTTTTTTTTGTTTTGTACCATATATATGATATTTACCTCTCTTCTAATTTGTTGTTTCTACAAGAAAACTTCTACTCTACTACAGAGAACGATAACAATAAGGTAACAACTCATTTTCTTTACACCTTACTTTCTGTTTAACCTTTTTTTGTTTTTAGTACAACAACTGTGTTCTGTTTTTAAAGCCTTTTTGTCGAATAACCATTTTTCATTTCCATAAATCTTTATCATTATCAATCTTCAGTTTGCTTTAGAGTGAGCCTTTATCTCTTCTTCATTCAAACCCACCAATATTTCTAGGCAATGCTGTATCATTGAAATATATTTTAGAAATAACCCACTTCATCCTCAACTTATATTTCTAGCGTGAAGTGGTTTCTTATATTAGAATTTTAGACCTTTAAATTTCAGCAATAGTACTATATAACCCTGCTAACTATTTCTTAATACATGTGTAATATTCAATAACATGCTTTATAGAAAATGGCTCGACCGTTTGATATGATCAAAGAGGTCAATGACTTAAAAGAGACATGGAAGATTGCTGTGAGAATATCAGATCTTTGGATTGTAACCAACAAGGCAAGGCATGAACATTATGAAATGATCTTTATGGATGCCAATGTAAGTCTCTTATAGAGATCTATTACTATTAAATATCTATTACTATTAGTTAACAATTATCTAAATATCAAACATTTTACTACATGACTGTTTTAATTTAATAGGGAGATAACATTCATGCAGTGGTCCCCAAGGATGACATGGGGGCATGGAAGAACAAGCTTATCGAACAAAAAACTTACGATTTTGAGAATTTTGTTGTACATGCCAACGATTTTCAATTTAAGGTCTGTGACCATCCATACAAGATGGTTTTCTCTGAGGGTACTATATTTAAAGAGAACGACCTTCCTGACATACCGACAAGTCCATAACAGTTTAAAGACTTTGGAGACATTGTTAAAGGCAACTTTCGTCCTGATCTGTTAGTAACATTTGATGTTTCTCCCAGTAATATTGCTATCTTCGATTTAGTTCATTGAATGTAACCCTACAAATGTAATGTTGGTGTAGATTTGATTGGATTTGTGCATAACAAAGTTTTTCACCAGACCAATACAAACCCAAAAAAGGATGTCTTCAATGTGAAGGATCAAAGGTAACAAACCAGTAGTATCATAACAAGATTATTCAGTTTTAAATCATTAGTCTTACTTATATTTTAACTATTATTTACTTCATTATTTGGTAGTAGTAATTTGCTTAATTTTACACTTTGGGAGTCAACTGCAATGAGGTTTCTTAATTCTTTCAACCACCACAACCCTGCTTCAGGCTACTACCTGAGGAAATTATTTGTCACCATCCTCTTATCAAGTAGCATTAACAGACCAAATCATGTGTGGAAAGAAACATGGGAATGCTTATCTGATGGTATTCTATATGAACATAGAAGATTATCCAATAACAATGGTATGCGACTAATATCAATTTTGTATAGGCCTAACAAATATGTCTTACATGGTATCAAATATCTATAATCATTTTCACATTCATTGAATTTATAGGCCTGCAGCTTAGCAACGAGGATTTACAAAATCTGACTCTGATTGAAATAGAGAACCTGATGCAAGCTAATAGAAGAAGCTTAAAGGAATTCCCATCAATACCATATCCAAAGGGCTATATAATAGGCCAGTCAGGAAATAGACTTATCGCAGCAGAACGCGATTATAATTTATCTGAGTTACGACTTCAATTGTAGAATTTGCTTGCTACTCTCACAGGTGACATTCATAGATCTTTATTGATATAAATGTTATAATCTTATGTTGTCTGTATTTGGAATTTCTTCCATTATCACATCAAATTATATAATTTAAAAATTGTGTTCTACTTTTATGGTTAGCAAAATAAATTTTGCAGATGAGGAAAAAGCGATATTTGATACAATTATGGAAGCTGTGAATAATGAAAAGGAGGTATGTATTTCCTATATGGTTTCGGAGGTGGTGGAAAAACACACATGTGGAGAACTTTCACGTGTGGTTTACGTTATGAGGGACATATTGTATTAAATGTGGCATCTAGTGGGATAGCATCACTTTTATTACAAGGACGTAGAACATCACACTCAAAGTTCAAGATCTCAATTCCTACACTAGAAAATTCCACATGTAACATTCATCAAGGTAATGAACTAGCCGAGTTGTTAAAAGTAGCAAAGTTGATAATATAGGATGAAGCTCTAATGACAAATAAGTATTGTTTTGAAGCATTGGATAGAAGTCTCAGAGATATAATGAGCAGTGAAAATGATGAGTCTTTAGTATTTGGAGGTAAAGTCATTATTTTCGGGGGTGACTTTAGAAAATCTTACCAGTAGTTCCAAGAGGGAGCCGCTCTGACATTGTACATGCTTCTATAAATGCATCATATCTGTGGAGTTTAGAGTGCCTTAAAATCATGTTGGAGATCATTGGAAGTCATAAAAATGAGTTTTCAACAGGTGTGAATCGAATCATGGATCTCAGGAATCGATTCATGATGTGCCTTGGTGCCTTGGAGGAGTTTTGGACTTTCTGTGAATCGAATTGGAGGAGTGTGAATCGATTCACTCACTTAGGATCACAAAACACGTAAGATTTATACGTGTGAATCGATTCACACTTACTGGTGAATCGATTCACCACTGCTGGTTTTAAACCAGAACGCTATTTTTCATTCAGTGCGAGGTGCAGTCTTTCTAGGGTTATGTGCAGCCGTTCTTGAGCGTCTTTGTGAGGTTTTTGGGGCTGGAAACACATTGAAACACCTTGGGGTCTTAGGAAATCATAGAGGGAGGATTAAAGGCTTTCTCTATTGTTGTTCTTGAGTGGTTTTCATAGAGTGAAAAGAGAGAGGGATTGGAAACTCTTGGGCTTGTTCTTCTTGGACACTTGGAAGGGGTTCAAAGCAATTGTAATCTCTTTGTAAAGACTCTTTGATAGTGAAACGGAGGGCTGCTCTCTCCCGCAGACGTAGGTCATCTTTTGGGGCCGAACTGCGTAACCAAATAGCGGTGTTATTCTTCCTACTCTCTACTCCTTGTTTGATTGACTTTATTGCATTGTTTTGGTTGCTATTAAATTTAGTATTAGTAGCCTTTGATATTTGTTCATTTATTCTTGTTAGTAACTCAACAAGTGGCGCCGTCTATGGGAAGGAACAAATAATTCAATTGTGCACCATGGGTACTAAATGGGACATCGAGAAGTTTTCCGGTAATAACGACTTCGGTCTATGGAAGGTGAAGATGGAAGCAATCCTTATTCAACAGAAGTGCTTTGAAGCCTTGAAGGGTGAGGCAAGAATGCCGGCCACCCTGTCTCAAACGGAGAAGAAGGAGATGATAGATAAGGCAAGAAGTGCCATTATCTTATGCCTTGGCGATAAGGCATTGAGGGAAGTTGCAAGAGAGAAGACCGGCGGAGATGTGGGCAAAGTTAGAATCGTTGCACATGACCAAGTCATTGGCTCACGTGTTATGTCTGAAACAACATCTCTACTCATTCAAGATGGTAGAGACCAAACCTATTGTGGAGCAACTAACTAATTCAACAAGATTATTGATGACCTACGAATATTGATGTGAAGCTTGATGATGAGGATAAGGCTCTTCTCTTATTAAATTCACTGCCTAGGTCCTTTGAACACTTTAAGGATGCACTCTTCTATGACAAGGAGTCCACTAGTACCTTGGAGGAGGTCCAACAATCAATTAGGACCAAGGAGCTAACCAAGCTTCAAGACTTGAAGGTGGAAGATAGTGGGGAAGGCTTGAGTGTCTCAAGGGGAAAGAATGAGAGTAGAGGAAACGGTAAAGGAAAGCCTAAGGCGAAATCCAAGTCGGAAGGGGACAATAAAGCTAAGTACAAATGCTTTAATTGTCATAAGGTTGATCACTTTAAGAGGGATTGTCCCGAGAGAGGGGGCAATGAAGATTCCGTGGAGGTTGCGATTGCTATGGAGGATGGTTATGAGGGTGCAGGGGCTCTAGTGGTTACGAGTTGGGAACCAGATAGGAGTTGGGTTATGGACTCTGGGTGCTCTTTTCACATGTGTCCAAGGAAGGAATATTTTGAAACTTTGGAGCTCAAGCAAGGTGGAGTTGTTCGCCTTGGTGACAACGGTTGCAAAGTTCAAGGTATGGGTTCAATTCGTCTTAAGATGTATGACAACTGCGAATTCCTTTTACAAGATGTGAGGTATGTTCCTAAACTCAAGCAAAATTTAATTTCTATAAGCATGTTTGATGGATTAGGCTATTGCACTAGTATTGAGCATGGTATGATGAAAATTTCGCATGATGTATTGATAATAGCTAAGGGGACTAAAATGTGTGGTTTGTACATATTAGAGGGTTCAACTATTATTGGGCATACATCATTAGCTAGCCAAACCTTGCATGATAAAACCATGTTATGGCATAATAGGTTAGGGCATGTTAGTGAGAGGGGTTTAGTTGAACTAGCTAAACAAGGTTTGCTAGGTGGTGATAAATTGGATAAGCTAGAATTTTGTGATAAGTGCATACTAGACAAACATCATAAGGTTGAGTTTGGGGGTGACATGCATCATTCTAGTAAACTCTTTGAGTACATTCACTCGGATCTTTGGGGTCCGGCTAGAGTAAGTACTCATGGGGGTGGTTCCTATTTTCTCACCATGGTTGATGATTTCTCTAGGAGAGTATGGGTCTATATTTTGAAAAGCAAAAGTGACACCTTTAAAAAGTTCAAGGAATGGCATACTCTCATAGGAAATCAAATAGGAACTAAACTGAAAATTTTAAGGACTAACAATGGCCTGGAGTTTCTTTCAGAGCATTTTGATAAGTTTTGCAGGAAACAAGGTATTCAGAGGCATAGGACCGTGGAAGACTCATCGCATCAAAATGGCCTAGCAACATGCATGAACAGAACCATCTTAGAGCAGGTGAGGAGTATGCTTTTGGCAGCTGGGTTGCCTAAAAGCTTCTGGGGCGAAGCTGTGAGTATAGCAGCATATTTGATCAACAGATGTCCATCAACGGCGTTAGACTTCAAGACACCTATGGAGGTTTGGAGTGGGAGACCGGCAACAGAAATATAAAACCGTAGCCTTTGGTAGGTAATAGACAACGGTTTTTTTGTTTTTTCTAGGACAACGATTTTACACTGTTGCAGTCAATGGCAACAAATAAAAACCGTTCTCTTTAGATGCCAAAAGAAAACGGTTTTTACACAATAAAACCGTTGTCTATTTTGTTTGCTTTCGACAACGGTTTTCATGCGAAAATAGAGAACGGTTTTTGTGATATAGAGAACGGTTTTTGTATAGTATATAGAGAACGGTTTTTGTCCAACAAAAATAGAGAACGGTTTTTCACAATATAGAGAACGGTTTTTGCCAACATATACAACACTTCAAAACCGTTGCCAAAGGTAATAAAAATAAAAATAAATATAAAAAATAGATTTAAAGTGGCCCATTTCATTTTTATTACAAGTATAGAGAACGGTTTTTTATAAAATAGTTTTTTATCTATCAAATAAAGAAAGATACTCATTATCGATTGCTATTAACCAAAATTGTATTATTATGGTATAAAACTTAGACTAGCAAAATACCCATGCTTACGCACGGGATGCGTCATGTCCTCTTTTGCATGATTTTAACAAAAATACTTCTTAAAACTACTGTTCTAATTGAGACATTAACGTTGAATATACCGGGGGGGACAAAAAATAGACAGATGTGAGTGACGTCAAACAAACAGTAACAGACACTTACAACAAGTAAATCATGTCCTTTATATTACCTCTTTCTCACCTTCATTATATTACCTCTTTCTCACCTTCATCACATATCTTATTTATATTATATTTGTATACATGCCCAAGTTATGCCCAATCTACTTTTTGTATAGCCTAGAGTTGCACAATCTACTTTACTTTAATATCAAAGCATCCTTAATAGTCACAAATCACAAATACCTAGTTTGAATGAATAAGACAAACTGTAACATGTAAATTCTTTTTTTTTAATCAATGTAATTTTTTTTTTAATCAATGTCATAGGTAAAATCATAAATGCAATGTAGAAAATAGATCTACAGCTACTTGGATAACAATGAAGATGCTAGCAAGTGATACATGTCTGGATTAAATTCTTTGGCAACAGGGAGCAAGATGTGGTCCCACACTGCAAAGTAGTCCGCATCACCACATCTCCCATTCTCCCACGACACATTTATATTGTATCCAGCACCTATCCCTTCTCCAATCATGTTATAAAAGCCATCATCATTAGCTGGATAAAAACTCCCGAATTCATGCCTGTATGAATAGGAAAGTTGATATGATTGATGATCAACTATGAAGGTGATGCAACCACAACATATTTCATCTCAAATCCTTAAATTGAAGGTCATTCTTAGCTACCCAACCCAAAATTACCAGTTTAAAAGGGGGAAACAATGAAGTACAAAGAAACAAATACAAGACTACCAGCCAGTAAAAATGATCAGAAAATGCACAAGAATTATGGACACACCTGTGAACGGAGAAGAATAAAACTCGAGAATCATTCCAGAACATTTTGAGTGCCATTTCCATGATGGACATCCCAATCAACAATTAGAATTTTCTTTACACCGAATTCTGGCTGTCATGCACATGGCAAAACCAGAAAAATAAAGGTGGCAATAAAACAACTGAATGATCAAAGGCTTAGAACTCTTAGTAAATACAGAATTGATAGTAGATGTTATGTTGCTTTACATTACTTACTCTTTCATCTAAGAGATAAGATGCAGCAATTGCCACATTGTTGAACAGACAAAAACCCATGGCTTTATTTTGTTCTGCATGATGACCAGGAGGCCTAACAATAGCAACAGCAGAATACAATTCCCTGCTTGCCACTTTTTTAACAACCTGTTTGCCAAAACATATTCAGTTAGGCTCATAAAATTTTTCTATGAATACAATACAAAGCTTATTTGAATCAAATTATGTGTGATTGTGTGATGTCTGGGGAGAATTAGATGCATGCAGTGTTTCCATCATAAAAGATGTTGCTTTTGCACCCATAACCTATAAGTATAACCACCACATATGTCATCACAAGGAAACAATTTTACAGTTCCACTAAAACTCACTTTACCAAAGTACTATTTAGTGAGGGGAGAGAGATAATTTGTAAAAACAGAAGATTTTGGTCCCTCTGCCAAATTGTAACAATCCATTGGATAATATTGAAAAAATCTTAACCACAGAGAAAAACATTACCAATTCCACAATTTCATACCAGTTTCTTTTAGTTAACTCCTGTTGGTGATCGGTTTCTATTTTTAGGAACAGACGAAATTTTTCTATTATTTTTCTATGTACAGCTAGGAACAGATATTAATTCCATCCTTTTAGGGATTTAATGAATCTCATTTCAGTTATTCTCTGTCACCATCAAGAAGGAGATTGTCTCTCATATTTTGTAAGCCTAGATAAGTGTATAGTTAATACATATACACAATTTGTGCAAGTACACGCTAAATCAACTTTACATTTATTGCAAGACTTTCTATGAGGAACCCGTATGTGGAACCTTTTACATTTATTGCAAGACTTTCTTTATGAGGAACCTGGTATGTGGAACATGTGATGGTGAATTCAAGATGTGGGATGCAAGGATGTTGTGAGAGCTCAGAACTATCTACAGATGTTGGCCTAAATCCCTAGATATAACACATCTCGCAATAAAGTAAATTAAGGAAAAGTATAACTTAGAAATGGAATTCAAAGTGCTTGAGCAAAAGAAGTTGAGGTTAAAGAATTATGCGAGCTCAAAAACTTCCTAGAAATGGAAGTTGCTCACTCCAATGATGGGATCACAGTTTCTCAAAGGAAGTACACACTGAACTTACTGCATGAAACGGGTATGCAGGGATGTAAACCAAGATTTAAAGTCGACACTAAGTCCTCCGACCAACAAAGACTATTGGAAACTAATCTACCTAACTCCTGCTAGATCGACATCGGTTTCTTTGTATGGAAAGTCATTATAGGACAAACCCAAATGAAAATCATATGAAGAAAGTCAATTAAATCCTACAATACCTAAAGGGAATCCAAGTAGAGGTTTACATTTTATGAAGAACCTGAACAGGTATTGAAATCTTCACATAAGCAGATTGGAAGGGTCTTTTAACAGTAGAAAGTCCACAATAGGTTATTGTTCATTTATGTGGGGTTAATCTGGTCATGTAGAGAAGTAAGAAACACTATGTAGCAAGAAGCAAAGGTAAAAGCCAAATTTAGAGCCATGGATCATGGTAATTGAGAAGGAATTCAGTTGAAAAAACTTAGAAACCTTTCAAACTACACAATGAAAGTCCTATGTGTGAGACAACAAAGTCGCATTGGCATTGCTAACAACAGGATTCATCATGACAAAAATAAGCATGTGGAGATTGATCATAACTTTATAAAAGAAAAATGATAAGAGGTCATCAATCTTGAGAACACGCCCTTGTGCATCGATGGATCCAAACAGTAAACATTTTAACTAAAGCTCTTCCGATGAGAGCCTAAGATCCAATCTCAGCACAATAACTAAAACATTAGAGACAAAATCATTCAATGGAGTCATGAACATGATAGTACTTCCCTTTTTCTCATCCACAAGCATGCTGAACTACAACAACCATTATGCTCAATGTTAAGCAAATTCAAGTGCAATAAGGTTGAAAAATGCCACCACAGCAGAGATAAATACATATAAATAAACACAAATATTTACCTATCAGGAGAGTGCATGAATTCTTTGGACTAGTTCATGAATTTTTTATAAAAATTGCATTATACAATGTTTGCATGAATTTTTTATAAACACAGAAAAGTGCATGAATTTTTTAATCAATGTTTGCATTATACAATACTAGTCCAAGATAAGCTTCCTGTAGACAACAAGTGATACATGGTAAGACAAGACAACTTCACTCGTTTGCATACCTTTACAGAAAAACACATTGACATGGGACTAACATATATGATGTGCATCTTTAATTAATAGTGAAGTACCGAATAAGTGATATGGGTGTATAGCAGCATCGAGCCAAGGGTGAGGCAATTAAAGCTCTAACCTTAGACCCACCAAAGAAAAAAATTATTTGCTATCGCTTTTATAAAGTAAAAGGCTACGGATGCTCAAGGTTCACACATACTAGGCCCACCAGCAACTACTCCACCATATGGGGTACTCTCTATCACTTAAAACATAATTATCTCTCTCAAAATTTGTGTTATGCCTCAGTCACCATTAGGCCAACTCTAGTGTATAGGATAAACAAAAAACTTCAATGTGGAATCAATCAATTTGGCAACTCATGCAAGTTTACAATAGAAAGATTATAACCTCAAAACTTCACATACAGAAAGAATATTGATTCAAGTACAAAAATTACCTCTTCTTGAGTGTTACCCCTGAAGCACCTGCATAAGCAACAAGAGAGAAAGTGATTGAGCAAATAAGCCATTCACATTGCAATCATAAAACAATGCTAGCCTATTGGTTATATATAAACTGATGATGTATTTTGATTTTAAACATAGACTGGAAGGAAGTAAGGAAGTAAGATTCATCACGGAGCAAAACAGAAATTAGCGAGAGAGAGAGAGAGAGCAAAACAGAACTGGTTCGAACAAACTGGAAGGAAGTAAGGAACAAACTGGAAATTAGCGATGTACCTGAACTGAGAGATGCGCCGGTGGATGCGCGCCGGTTCGGTCGATGCTGGAGAGGGATACGCGCCGGTGCGGTGGTTGCTGGAGAGGGATGCAGTGGATGCGGTCGATGCAAGAGCCAACGAGCGGTGCCAGCGAGAGCAGAGGAAAACGGTTACCACAGTTTCGTGATTTTCACCGGAAATAGAGGTTCTCAATGCTTGAGCCCGTGCGTATGACTTGCGGCTCGAGAGCGAGAAGCAGCGGCTCGCAAAGAGGGAGAAGCAGCGACGAGATCTTAGAAGAAGAGGGTGCGGTCGTCGTCGTCGTCGCAGGAGAAGAAGTCATCGTCTAGGGATCGATTCATGATGTGCCTTGGAGCCTTAGAGGAGTTTTGGACTTTCTGTGAATCGAATTGGAGGAGTGTGAATCGATTCACTCACTTAGGATCACAAAACACGTAAGATTTATACGTGTGAATCGATTCACACTTACTGTTGAATTGATTCACCACTGCTGGTTTTAAACCAGAACGCTGTTTTTCATTCAGTGCGAGGTGCAGTCTTTCTAGGGTTGTGTGCAGCCGTTCTTGAGCGTCTTTGTGAGGTTTTTGGGGCTGGAAACACATTGAAACACCTTGGGGTCTTAGAAAATCATAGAGGGAGGATTGAAGGCTTTCTCTATTGTTGTTCTTGAGTGGTTTTCATAGAGTGAAAAGAGAGAGGGATTGGGAACTCTTGGGCTTGTTCTTCTTGGACACTTGGAAGGGATTCAAAGCAATTGTAATCTCTTTGTAAAGACTCTTTGATAGTGAAACGGAGGGCTGCTCTCTCCTGCAGACGTAGGTCATCTTTTGGGGCCGAACTGCGTAACCAAATAGCGGTGTTATTCTTCCTACTCTCTACTCCTTGTTTGATTGACTTTATTGCTTTGTTTTGGTTGCTATTAAATTTAGTATTGGTTGCCTTTGATATTTGTTCATTTATTCTTGTTAGTAACTCAACAATATCTTTGGGATCACTGTAAAGTATTAACTCTAACAAAAAAACATGCGTTTACAGAATGATCCACAACATACAAGTGTTTCTGAACTTGCTCAATTTGCATAATGGATACTAGATGTTGGGGATGGCAAATTATCTGAACCTAATGATGGATATGCAGAAATCAAAATTCCAGATGAATGTTTGATAACAGATTTTGATGACCCCATTGATGCTATAGTTAGAAGCACTTACCCATATTTTATACATCAACACAATAATGAGCTATTTTTGCAATCAAGAGCAATACTGGCCTCAACAATTGAAGTTGTGGACCAAATCAATGATTATATGATGAACTTGCTTCCAGGTATTATATCATTATTACTTTACACTTACTTACGTACCAAAGACCTTATATCAGTTAGTTTTATAATGATTGATGATATTATAATTTTTTTTTTGTCAAAATAGGTAAAGAAAGAAAATATCTAAGTTGTGATTCCATTGATAAGTGTGATGCTTATGAATGTCAACCATTTGAGATTCTTACTCCTGAATTTTTTAATTCTCCCAGAACATCTAGACTTCCCAACCATAAGATTAGGCTAAAGATTGGAACTCCTGTTATGCTTTTGAGGAATATAGACCAAGCAGAAGGTTTATGTAATGGTACTAGACTGATAGTGACAAGATTGAGAAATCATCTCATTGAAGCCAAGATGTCTACAAATACCAGTATGAACATCGTATATATTCCTCGAATGTCTATGTCACCATCTCAATCCCCATGGCCTTTTAAGTTAATTAGGAGATAGTTTCCTATAATTGTCTCATATGCTATGACCATAAACAAATCTCAGGGTCAATCACTAGTTTCCTATAATTGTCTCATATGCTATGACCATAAACAAATCTCAGAGTCAATCACTAGCAAGTGTTGGTTTGTACTTACCTAGACCAGTTTTTAGTCATGGCCAATTATACATAGCAATTTCCAGAGTCCAGACCAAGAAATGGTTAAAGATATTAATACATGATAAGGACAAACAACCATTGAACACAACCACAAACGTTGTGTTCAAAGAAGTGTTCCACAACCTGTAACATGTAGGTATGTTCGTGTTAATGGATTTTCGTTATATTCTTTCTCTACTGATTATTTTATCGTAAAATTGTGACAAGAAAGATAACTACAACTATTATTTCCCAATTTCAGCTGTAGTAAATTTTTTTTGCTCACTCAGTAAGTTATCAGCTGATGCATGCTTAGCGGACCACGTCCTGGTGGCAAGAAGACTTGCAAGATTCTCTTGGGGAAACCCCCAAAAAAGACTACAAAAATTGGAGAAGGATGGAAAACTTTTTGTAGAATTAATGGTTGTGAATTAATGGTGGTTGTGAAGAAGGTTACTACTTAGTTTTCTACTGTTATTGATAATTACTGTCATATTTTGAAAGGATTTACTATTTTGCTGGTATGTAAGGATGACTAATCCGTTATGGAATGGTTTGTTTGGTTTTTTGCTATTATGTAAGGATGACAAATGTAAATTTGGCAACTGTTTAGACATCGGCCTTATTATAACAAATGCAAGTACAGTGAATGTTATGTGATGCCTTTTTCTTATTTTAGCATCTCTATGTCCTTCGTGATACTAAACTGCTATATCTCAGTAGACAATTTAATGATTTGCATGACCACTTTTATTACAAATTCTAATTTTAAAAAAATATCAAATCACTATCATCTCTTTTTTTTTCTTCTATATTTTAATTATTGATTCTATTACAGCTATTATTTCTAGAATTTTGAAGGTAGTATAATTAGTTTGAAATATATTCAATCTAGATGACAAAACAATCCCATTCGGTATCTCCTCTAATTATTTTTTAGCCCGTATATAATTACGAAAAGCAGCGTCTTACCTGTGTGCATGCACGGGTAAAATACCAATAGTGTTAAAAGGTAGACTGGTAACCAGCTTTTTAAAACTAGTGATTTGGCTTAACGTTTGAGCGTATGTTTATCTGCGAGTGTCAAAGCAATTGTCGCTAGTGGGTCTCAAGATTAATATTTAGCGGACAAAGTCAGGTTACACATGCCAATTAATGCAACAAAATAGCATATCATATGCCAAGAACCAACAGACCATATATTCATATTAAAAGGGTCATTTCCAATGTTAGGTACCCCTTCCGTCTCATTTTACTTATTCTCTTAGGTTATGCACACTTTTTAAAAAAGTGATTAAGTTTACAAATTTTTATGATAAATTAACATTCATTGAGATTGTCTTTTCTAATAAATTTTTTTTTACTTAAATCAATGGTACTTTAGTAAATAGAATTATTTGTTTATAATTTTAAGAATATTAAATGAGAATAATCAATTTTCTTTTTAAGTGTGAAATAGTTTTTTTTTTGTTTATATTTTAGACTGAAGGGAATAATTGGTTGAGATACAAGAGGTATTATTGAAAAATAAGTAATTAATATTTGTTGATTTTTTAAAACAACAAATAACACAATAAAATATTAGACGGATGGAAATACCAAAAAAGAAAAATATTAGACGGATAGAGTAGAAAATAAATTAGAGCATACCCTGGAGTCGTTGACTAACTATGCCAGGGACGGATCCAAGAAATTTGGGAAGTTTGGGTAAAATTATATACTATAAATATTTATATAAAAATATATCAATACATAAGCGATAAAATAATAACATCACTATTATTAAACAAAAAAATGAAATTACAAAAGCTATAAACCCAAAAAATTGAAAACACCAATATCTACGAATTATAACTACTTTTTATGTGTCTTTATATTTTGAAATTGTTGTATGATTTTTTTATTTATTTTCAGCACTATTAAAAATATCTTTCTCTATATATGTGATCAAACGATTATTCAACAATACATCTCTCATAAGATTGCACATTTAATTCTTCACAAAATTCATTACAGGAAAATTCTTTTCAACCGTTGTAGTTGTCACAGGCAAAATCAAAGTTAACTCTAGCGAGTAACCCTTTATTAACCCACTTAGGCAAATGACCAAACACATGATGCACATATAGGAAATATAGTGCAAAAGAAACTTACACAAACAACGAAGGAGTTGTAAATAGAACCAAAAAACAAAAGATTAAAAATGAAATGAAGAACATATGAAAAGAACCAGTAACAAAATATGAAGTTGAGTATGAAGAGGGAATGTTGAATAATGAGAGAAAAGGCAAAAATCGAGAGAGAAGGAAAGAAGAGAGTAAAAATGGTTGAGTTAGAGCTTTTGTGGAGTGTTTGAATTGATGGATTTTGATAATGAAACAAAGTAGAGATCAAAGAGTATTTTAAGAAGTAGAAATAGAGAGGCAAAGTTAAAATGGAGTAAAAAAAAATTATACTTCAATTACTAATATAAGAAAATCAACTCCCTATTTTGTCTTTTTTTCCACATGTCATGTCCTCGACAATTCTTTTTCCCTCCCAACTTTCTACTTTTTTTTTTAAAATTTCTTTTCTTCTCCTGATGCGCTCCCTATTTCTCCTTTTTTTTTCCCTTTATCTTTTCCTGCTCACTCGCCCTCGCTACCACTTTTCTCTTTTTTTTTAATTTAGTCCTTTAACTATTTTTTTGGCCAAATAAGTCCTTTAAATTTTTAAGTTGGGCCAAATAGTCCTATAAGTTTTTAAACTGGACCATTTATACGTTTTTTATTTGGTCCAAATAGGTCTTATAAGTTTTTAAGTTAGGCCAAATAAGTCCTTTACAGCCTAATAAGTCATTTAAGCTTTTAAATTGGGTCAAATAAGTCCTTTAAGTTTTTAAGTTGGGCCAAATAAGTCTTTTATGTTTTTAAGTTGGGCCAAATAGATCCTATAAGTTTTTAAGTTGGCCTAAAACATAGTTAAAGGACCAAATTGAACCACAAAAATAATTTAAGGGTATTTAAGCCTTTTCTTTTCATTTTTACTTAATTTTTTTTTATTTCTTTAGTTTTTAAATTTTTATTTTCTTAATTTTATTTTTACAAATGTCATTATTATTATTTATAAATGGTAAATGATTATTTTTCTTTCAAATCCCAACGGGGAAACATTACAGGTTATCGGTATACTTTCTTCGTCTTTGATCATATATCAAAATCTATATATGTCTTTATTATCTATAAATGATTATTTTACTTTTGATTTTCTACGGGAAAACATTACATGTCGGTACAAATGATTACTTTTCTTTTGCATCTCGACGGGAAGCATTACATGTTGTCGGTATAATTTCATCGTCTTTGATTATTTATAAATGATTATTTTACTTTATATTTATTATTTTTTCTTTTTTTTAATTTTTTATTTCTTTATTTTTATATTTCATCTCTATAAATGTCTTTATTAATTATAAATAGTAAATGATTATTTTTCATTTAAATCCTAACAGGAAATTACATGTTATCGTACGAATTTCATCTTCTTTTACTACGTATCAAACTTTATTTTACTTTTTATTATTTATAAATGATTATTTTACTTCTCGACGGAAAAACTTTACGTGTCTATATAAATGATTAGTTTTTTTTTTCGTGTTCCGACGGAGAAACATTACATATTATCGGTCTAATTTCATCTTCTTTGAGTGCTTATGAAAATCAAATTTCATAAATTTTTTATTATTTATAAATGATTATTTTACTTTTGATTCCACAAGATGATTTTCTTTATTTTTTAATTTTTTTAAATTTATATTTCTTATTTTCTTTTGGTTTTTTCTTATAGTTTTTATTTCTTGAGTTTTCTAATTTTATTATTTTATTTTGTCTTTATAAATGTCTTTATTATTTATAAACGATAAATAATTATTTTACTTTTAAGTCCCAAAAGGGAAACATTATATGTCATCGATATAATTTCATCACCTTTGATTACGTATCATAATTTATAAATGTCTTTATTATCTATACATAATTATTTTTCTTTTGATTCTTGATGAGAAAATATTACATCATCGATATAAGTGATTACTTTTTTTTTACGTCCTAACGTGGAAGTATTACGTATGATATCATCATCTTTGAGCACATATCAAATTTTATAAGTATTTTATTATTTATAAATGATTATTTATTTTTGAGTCCCGAGAATTTTTTACTTTTTAATTTTTCTATTTTTCTTATATTTATATTTCTTATTTTTTTGCTTTTTCATAATTTTTTATATCTTTATTTTTAATTTTAGTTTTTATCTTTGTTAATGTCTTTATTATTTATAAATGATAAATAATTATTTTACTTTTAACTCTCAGTGGAGAAACATTACATATTATAATTTCATCGTCTTTGATCACATATCAAAATTTTATAAACATATCTTTATTATTTATAAATGATTATTTTATTCTTGAATCCCAATGGGAAAATATTACATATTAGCAGTATAATTTCATTATTTTTTTATCAGATAACAATTTTATAAATATCATTATTATTTGTAAATGATTATTTTACTCTTGAGTTCTGACGGGGAAACATTACATGTTGCTTACTCTCACTTTTTTCAATTTTTTAGAACTAAAACAACTAATTATATTTGTCATAATGTATAACTTTAATTTTATAAACAAAGTGACTCGTGCGTATGCACGAGTATTTGACTAGTTCTCTTAAAAACAGAGTAGATATAAGACAACACTTAAAAAATAATAGCTCAATTTCTATTTTTTTGCTCTTTAGTGGAGTCAACACTTAATTTTTAGTGAGATTAAAAATAAAATTATTTAATAATTAATATAAAAAATAAATAATTTAGTGGGATCAAATACCCTCAATGTTATACAAATAGATCCGTTCCTGAACTACGCCCCTCATGTGTTGATGATTCACAATTGGCCATGGCATTAGATGGATACATAATACCCGAGGCTTTATTTTATCGCCTTCCTTAAATAGTGAGTTGCAGGTACAGTCTGAAGTCGAGCAGTTCGACGTTGATTGTTTATCATTTCTGTTGTTTAAGGAAACAAAAATATCATCGTTGGACACAAAATATTTTCACGTGCGTAAGACCAATCAGAAGTGCCGAGAGAGTCGTACTCTATCAAATAGTATAAAATGAAGGTCATTTTATTTTTTATTTTTTTGTACAAAAATAAAGGTCATTTTAGTTTCAAATCCCTTTTAGACAAGTACTTCTTCTTGTTTAAAATATTAACAAAAAAGTCTATAAATTTTTTTCTTATATTTCAGACCAGAAGGAATATATACTAATAAGGGTGGACAAAATATCTAGACCCGCCCGAAAACTAATTAACCCGTATAAAAAACATGCATGCGGGCGAGTTGAGTCGGGTAAGCGAGCCTGCGGGTGAAAAGAGTCAGTTATGGATGGATTAATTCGGGTGAATTCAGATTTGGTTAAGAAAACTCGTTGGAACTCGAATCTGACGGACTCAGCCTTGGAAATTCAAATAAAGTGTCACATCTCTATCATTCAATAGTCAAAACTTGAGCCTTATAGTCATTGTAACATGATACTTCCACATTACACTCTGCCCTCTAATGATATATTTGGTTCTCAAGAGAAATTGTGAAGAGAGAAATAAGTGAGGGAGAGTGTGAGAAGAGAGAAAAATGTGAGAAATAGGGTTAGATTTGGGGTATTGTTTGGAATAAGAGAAATAGAGAAGAGAGAAGTGTAAATTATTTTTAAAAAGACAAAAATACCCTTTAATTTAATTAATCCATTAAATTACTTAATTAGTATAATTTTTAAATTAATTTAAATGATTTGGTTATTGAAAGTAATTTAAATAATTAAATAAATTAGTTTACTTTAAATAAGTACATTATTTAAATTAATTTAGTTTTTTTAGCGAAATTCATATTTTAATAAAGTAGTTTTATAAATTTTTATCTATTTAAATCCCAACCCAACATTTTAAAATCCAAAAAACCGACGTCAGATCCCCCACGTTCAACAATGGGCAAAGTTGGAAAACGACCATTTCGTCGCTCAATCTTCAATAGAATGCGGAGAAATAAAAAGGCAATGGGTCTCACGTGTTTTTCTTCTCTCCTCTCAACTTCTCTGCTATACCAATCAGTGATCTCTCTCTTCTCAACTACTCCCCTACTCCTCTCTCTGTCCCCTATTTCATGCCAACCAATCAAACGCTATCTGCATGCTAGTTTTAGGTAGCAGGTTGTGCTTCACTTTATTGGTAATAATAATGCTTCTGTAATTATTGTTTTATGTTGCTTTGTGGTTTTTATTTATTTTTAATATTTTTATGCAACTTATACGCGTTCTTTGATATTTTTTTTTATCTTTTCCCGTTCTAGCGTCTATGAAGAATAGCTTTAAACCTTTTACAGCATATAGAGTTTAATTTTGAATTTTCTCTCACCAAGTTACAAATGTTTTTCTCTCTCTATCTCTCTCTCAAGCAAGTTGTGATTCCTTGATTCTGCAAAAGACCATCGTAACACTGCCCATTAGAGCAAAACCAGTTGCAATACCACCGTCGCTGCACCTGAAAGTCACCCCATAAACCCTCCTCGGCTAGTGCTTCTCTGTCGAGCTCCACCATTATCTCGTCGCAGTGTGCTCCTGCTCCTTTCAGCCACAGTAAGGATCTTCTCTGGCCAGCCACCGTGAAAATCTTCTTCTCCGTCAACCACAACAGAACTCATTACGATGGTCACTGAGCCAACCCACCCGCTGAAAATGCCACCTTCGGACCCGCCACCCACCCTATCCATTGGCTCAAACGGACAGAGATGGACCTGTTATTGTTATTGTTGGTTTCATTTGAATGAGTCATTTTTAGACTGTATATCCGACCGAAGCCGACTGGTGTTCGGCCCTCCTATATAGGGCACGCCCTTTTATCTATATATATATTTGCGATTGCAATATGGTACATATAATTGCAGTAATTAGTCTATTCTTTCTATATTGCATCCTCCTATTTTGAACTTGGTAAAAACCGTATTATAAGTACCCCAAAAAAGCCGTAGTATTATGTTGCCTTTCGTACGTACGGAATATTCCCGTTGCGATGACCATATCGATGAAAGGCGTGCATAGGCTTCATGGGAAAAGCTTTTCAATTCAAAAACAAAACAAAAAAATACTGCATGTTCAACTATAACTTATGACAGGTAAATTAGATTTAAAACTTGAATAATGCACTAGGAAGCGAATTTAGTGAGAATTGGTGTTTATTGTGAGAAACAAAAACTACTAATAATACTCTTCGGATATGGGTAACGGTCAAGAATAAAAATTTTATTAATGAGGACACATGACTCTAACCGGCTCTGTCGTCGTCCTTCCTTCATCAATCAGCCTCGCATATTTTTCGCTAAGTAAGCAATTGTTTTAGACACCGCCCCTACAGTTCTTTCGCTCGCCATGGCTTATCATATATTGCTACCATTGCGTTTGTCCTTCCTCTTTGTTGCCCGCACCTCCCCCCCCCCCCCGGGCATCGCATTACCCTCAATCATGCAGAAAATCCTAGAGCTATGGGTTTTGAGTGTGAAACTTCTGAAATTTGCAACATTGTAAATAAATATAAATAATGTGCAGGTATGGAGCGGGTTAGGTGCTAAAGTACCTGTACCTAGGGACAGGGACGAATGCACTTGGTGCTAATTGGGGGCACCTCATCCCACTTACTTACTTATTTTTTTTCCTAATTATGAAGTTATTTTATTTTTGCCCCCACTTAAAATTAAGTGTTGACCCTACTAAAAAGAAAAAAATAGAAAATGAACTACTCTATTTTGATATGATTGTGAGAAAAATTGTTAAATGATTGTTTGGTCACATATATAGAGAGACATTTTTAATAGTGTTGAAAATAAAAAAAACCATATAACAATTTCAAAATATAAAAACACATAAAGAACAATTATAATTCGTAGATTTTTTTTTTGACACGTGGAACAATTATATATAATTCGTAGATGTTGAATTGTCTTCAAATTTTTTGGGTATATAATATTATGGTTTTGTTTATCTCCAATTTTTTGGTTAATGATAATGATGCCATTATTTATCACTTATGCATTGATGTATTTTTTATATAAACATTTATAGTATATGATCTTATCCTCACTAGTCGAAATTCCCGGATCCGTCCCTAGGGACAGATTTAGGGAGGGGCAAACATGGACTTTAGCCCCTCCCTATTTCAAAACATTAAAATATATAAATATTACTTTTAGTGACAGACAACGCCCGTTGGTAAAAGTCTTGTACGTACCGCATGCCAGTAATAATAAAGGGTATTCACTAACGAATATTCGATCGTAGCTTGAAATTCCAAACTTATACCTACGGTTTATAACCATTAAGTACCAAACCGAGTACTTGAAGCTTGAGTTTGGCTTGTGGAAGAAATGTAAAGCTTGAACTTGGCTCATTTATTTAATCGAGCCTAACAAAAAGCCTGAGTCTGACTTGCTAAAAAAAGCTTGAACTTGGCTTGTTAAGCTCATTTATAACTTAATTATTTTTGTATTTATGTCCAGCAAGAGCGAAATCTATATTTTTCCAAACTTCTAGCAAGCTTTGTCTCCCACACTTGTTTTAGAATAACGTCACACTTGTTTAAGAAATGAAATGAAGATGACTTACGAATTCTTAGAGAGAGAGTGAAACATTAATTAGGTGAGATTTAAGAATTGCGGGGAAAGATTTGATGAAGGAAAAAGTTTACTCCATTCCCAATTAGCACATATATAATTAACATAATTCAAAATTTCTTTGAGCCATGGTGTCGACAAGGATTACAAAATGTTATACATTGTCTATTGGCGAAAGTCGAAACACGTCTCTTCACGGTAGCCCTTGAAAAGGGTTTGAACTAAATGCAGCAGCCAACTATATCATCTTTTCAAAATTTAATGAATTACATAATAAAAATAATTTGAAAAACAAAATATAAATAAAAAAAGTTATACACTCAAACGAGCTATTCACAGTTGTTAAAGTCGAGCCTGTAAGGCTTGAGCTTGGCTCATTTAAATAATCGAGCTCAATCTCAAGCTTGGATTTGTTTATTTAATAAAACAAACGAGCTTGACCAAGTATTTAACGAGCCAAGCTAGAATAGTTCGCAAATAGCTCGGCTCATTTACATACCTACCATTAAGTGATATAAGAGCACCCACAACGGGCGTCATTTACTCGCCGTGTCTTACATTTCCATGTGGGCCATGTTGCTTTATTCAAAGCAATCATAATGCCGCTGTTCCTTATAATGTTGACGCAAGGCAAAATTAAAAGAACGTAAACTTACATGTGGCTGTCAGCAGTGCAGTGGAAATAACGCAACCGTGTTTCGCAACCTGCGCTGTGGATGCTCTAAGTGTCCGTAAGTGTTTAACTTGTACCCTCAGTCACTGTGTGTCGCTAAAAACTGTAACTATTTATAAAATTAAATTTATATATTTTTAATATATTTTTTTCAAAATTTTATTTTATTATTAGTATAAACTTTAATAAATAATTTTTAATAATATTTTTTAATTTAATTGAAATTTATTGATATATTTTATAATATGAAAAAATGATCTGTATGATATATGTTAAATTTGTTCAATCCCGCTTAATATATTTGTGGATCCGTCCTTGTTCGTACCCGCAAAATTTTGTGAGTAACTACCCGTACCCATGCTTATACCCATTAAGTGGGTAATTATCCTACCTATTGTAGTCAATTTTTTTGGTACTCACACGGTATATTACCCATTGTCATCTCTACCTCCGATGAAAGTAGAATTATAAAGAAGAATAACTTTTGATGTCATCCCTACCTTCGATGAAAGTAGTATATTACTCATTATTGTTTGGATGATAAAAGTAAAATAATTTTTTATGCGCAAATATAAATAATTTTGTGGGACTCAAAATTAATTTTATTCAACGCAAAAACAAGAAATTTTTTGATTCCATCAGAATCAATTTTACTCACCCTAAAACTAATTTTATCTATCGAGATTTTATTACTCAAATACAAAAATAGTAATTTTTAATTATATATATCTTATTTTTCTACCGGAATTGATTCTAAAATTAACTGACAGTTTATAGGATTCCTGAACGAGGATTTCAAGAGTCCGAGGATACCACACACCCACTGACACGCTATCTTTTTCCGACACGTAGGTTATGTATTGTGACTTGAGCTGTGATTCTCATTTGGGAATTCTGAAACCTAATTCGCTACTACCCCCCACGTTTTGCGTACTGGCTCCTTGGCCATGGCCCACACATCATATATGTAACCTTAAAAACCTCGGCACGCAAAACCGCCTTGTGAGTCCTACAAACACCACTTTCAGCTTTCCCCACAGAGCACTTCTCGCATCACAGACTTTTCCGTTTCTTCTGCTCCATCTTCTTCCAGTTTTAATTTGTGCTCTCGAAATTTTTGAGTAAGTCACTTACTTTCATTATTCTTCATCCTTTCGCAATATGACTTATTATTATTTTCTCGTTTTTTCCATTTATACGCGTGTGCGTAATTAATTTCACTCATGTAATTTTTAAACCAATTAATCGTTAAAATTTCTTATGAATTTAAGTCAATATTTTTCATCATCGGTATTGGATATTTCAGATATCTGTTCACTGACATGCCAAAAGAAGAAAAGAAAATATTGCGAAAAAAACCCTAGTCAATTTAATTTGACTTTTGAGTACTAAATTAAGATGGGGAGAGGAAAGATTGAGATTCGAAGGATTGACAACTCAACTAGCCGGCAAGTTACCTTTTCCAAGAGAAGAAAAGGGTTGGTGAAGAAAGCTAGAGAACTATCCATTCTTTGCGATGCACAAGTTGGATTGATTGTGTTCTCCAGTACCGCCAAGCTTTATGACTATGCAAGCACCAGGTATATATATATATAGGATCAATTTCTTAGCGTGTGTTTGGTTCTACGATGAAAAAAATTGATTTTAATAAAACTGATTTTATAAAATTAATTTTGTTTAAAAGTGAGTTAAACGTAACGTGATTTATGTTTGGATACATTCATGATAAAAATGATTTTTATCAATTCCTTTATTTAGATAGTTTGGATCAAAATTGCTTTTGAGTATGCAATTAATTACCAAAAAAATAGTGAAAAGATATCTATCACATTACAATGAATTTCAGAATCAATTCCAAATCACCGTGAAAGCTAAAAAAAGATTTTCAACCTTAGAATCAATTTTGAGACTGAATCAATTTCAGTCATAGGAAGCCAAACATCTTCACATTTAGTCAAATCACGTTTGACCGTTGCAAACTCAAGTTTGAGCCTTCCATCCATGAAACCAAACATAGGCTTATCTCTTTGTTTCAAAATTAACAACATTGTTACTCTTCTAGGTGCACACGTATAAGTTTGAAACAAAAGACTATTGTGCTATAATTGAAACTTGCTAGGAAAACCTCACATATAAGGCATGGGATGTAATCTACAAATCCATAAATTATATTAAAAAAAAAACTCATATGAACACGGCAATGTTGAAGCCTTTTGCTTTGATACTCTTCAAGCGGTGATTAATTTTATTATAAATTAATTATAGCTAACGGTAGTTATATTTTTAACTCAAAAAAATTTCAAGAATTGAATTCTTTTGATAAGGGAGCTGCATGCCATGCTATGGTATTGCAATCCATTCCCCTATCTTTTGGAATTAATTCATTATTAATAACAACAACAACAAGAACAAGCATGCTCAAATCTCATAGAAGAAATACCTTAGGCGGAAGCTATAAAAACATACAAACATGCTCAACAAGAACAACATGTTCTCTAACCTTAGAATCTACAACATGTTAGATTATCAAGGATTAGAAAAATACCTGGATCCATAGCAATCAATCACCTGAAGCGGAATAACAAAGGAATGATCACAAACAACCAACGAGCAACTGAATCCATAGCAACAAACAACAAACGCGTTAGCGGTGGCTTTATGGTTCTTCTTCAACCGAATCTTCTTGAGCTCTCTCATGAGACTTTAGGTTCTCTTCAGATGAGGAGAAGAGAATGGATGACAGCCATTCGGTGTATTGGGAACCACAACCTTCTTTATAGTGTGTTAAATCTAACAGGGTACTCATTATCCCCTTATCGGGCCACAGCTATATCTACTCATATAAGACCTATATCAATTAAATTAGGAGTCCAATGAGCTTACCTTATTTTAACTTTATATGATCACATAAAATATAGCTCATTTATGATAAATAACTAATATAATTATTAATGATATCGGCCCATATTAATTATTGGAATATAAAATTTCAACAATCTCCCACTTGGGCTGCATATCGTAATAATTATATCAGAATTTCTTAGTGCGTATATCTGAATGTTATTTATCTTTAGACTTCCTTCTTACAATCTGGTCCGCCTCATATATCAATAATGAGACCACTGCGGCTTTTGTCACTTCTGTAAATTACAACTAAACCCCGGCGATCACTACATCAACACACTTGATAACATAGATCAATATGGATGAGTAGCATGAAAATTACATGGAATGTGATCTCAATCATGCCTATTTCCAACCGGTCCTACTTAAATCTTTAGTGAGATCGATTTTGCAAACCCAAGTTCTTAATGTGTAAATAAAAATTTACACACAACAAGATACAAAAAAGGTTTATAATGAACTAACTTTATTTCTGCAGAAAAGATCTTAATAACATAAAATTTGTATCTCAAACATAAAACACAATTAAAGACTCCCACTAAACTAAGACAACCTTAGTGTCAACATACTCATATGAGCAACATGCTCATGAAAAAAGCCTTAGGTGTCAAGCCCTTAGTTAGTGAATAGCTAGCATGTAATCAGCCTCTATGTGCTCTATAGAAATTCTTTTATCCTGAATTTTTCATTTCAACAACGAACACCTTTATGTCGATAGACATCGTAAAATTCTTTATTGTTGTTCAAAATTCTTTCACATTTAGTCAAATCACGTTTGACCGTTGCAAACTCAAGTTTGAGCCTTCCATCCATGAAACCAAACATAGGCTTATCTCTTTGTTTCAAAATTAACAACATTGTTACTCTTCTAGGTGCACACGTATAAGTTTGAAACAAAAGACTATTGTGCTGTAATTGAAACTTGCTAGGAAAACCTCACATATAAGGCATGGGATGTAATCTACAAATCCATAAATTATATATATATATATATATATATATATATATATATATATATATATAAATAAAACTCATATGAACACGGCAATGTTGAAGCCTTTTGCTTTGATACTCTTCAGGCGGTGATTAATTTTATTATAAATTAATTATAGCTAACGGTTGTTATATTTTTAACTTAAAAAATTTCAAGAATTGAATTCTTTTGATAAGGGAGCTGCATGCCATGCCATGGTATTGCAATCCATTCCCCTATCTGCATGTATTTGAACCCAACAAGTTTCCTGTGACTTTCTGCTCCTTCTGACTTTCCACGGGCTCATGTTCAAAATCTATGTTTTGCTAAAATATATTATACGGTTTGCAACTTATCATCTATAGTGTAACATTAAATTTCTCCGCTAGATTTACTCACTCAAATTAGACACATTTCCAATTTTTCAAGAAAGTTAGATAGCTTATCTATAAGTAGAAGTTATTTTCGTATATAAAAACAGCAATCTCTATCTTCTCCAAGTGATAGAAGAGTTGCGGTGTCTATATATATATATATATATATATATATATATATATATATATATATATATATATATATATACATATATAAAACAAGCTAAACAACAATATCTAACTAATTAATCCAAACAGGCAACACAAGCCCTAAGATTAATACACCATTCAAAAAATAAACAAGGATTACCATTTGAATTGAGTAAAAACCATCTTCAGGACAACACCTTAATTCTATTAAGAGAAAAAATCAAAATTAAGAACTATTGGAAAACATAACTATCTGATTCTTTTTTTTTGAATAGAAAAAAAGAATATATTATTAATAAATAGGAGTACTTCAGGGGTAGTCCAACCCTTATACATGAAGTGCAAAAAGGGCACTCCAACCCATAATACTGAGTACAAAGGGGTACTCCAACCTGATACCTCTAGGACAATAGCCCAAAACAACTATACTCCTAATTCCCTCCTAGTACTTCCTCACCTAGATAAACAACCTATGGGATCAGTGAACATTCATAAAAAAGGCAGAGGTGCGGTTTTCCCTTTGCCAACAACCACCTCCACGAAACCACTTGTATTCTCTCAAGAAGGTCTGCACGCTCCACCACCTTATCCGAGAAGATTCTCTGGTTTCGTGCCTCCCAGATTACCCAAACCACGACATGCCATATCATCGCAAGCCCCGTCGATCTGTGCCTACCGCCCAGTGAACACAAAAGGAGATACATCTGACTTAAATCGTGTAGTAGTACCAAATCCGATCCCAACCACTTAAACACATCATACTAGATAGGGCAAGCAAGATTACATGTAAGGAATAAGTGTACACTTGTCTCCCGAAGAGCCCCACATATAGCACAAACAGTCCCTACCACGTCAGAGATCACCCGCCTCCAGAGCAAGTTGTCCCGGGTAGGAACCCTATCTAGAAGCAGTTGCCAGGAGAAGACAATAACCTTAGATGGAGCAATACTCGTCCACAGGCTCCCAAGAACCCTAACGTCATCATTTGACCGACCTAATATCATAACTATCTGATTCTGAATCTTCCAAATTGACCAAATTAATTGCATTCGATATCAAAAGAATCAAAATAAAGAAAAAGAACTATTAATAAAGATAACTTGAATCCTTGGCTCCCTTCAAGTTGTTGTTTTGTTAATTACTAATCTTTGTTGTCATTCTAGCTATCTTTATTCTTTATGTAAATTGGATGTTTTATATATTTCAACTTGTCATAAATATTGCATACATTATTCTTTCACATTTATCACTCATAACTTTTTATAAGCAAAGTTTATTAAGGAGAGTACAAGAGGCACTCTAACTCATGTACAAAGCATCAAATCGCATATTTCATAACATTGAGAAATAGATTCTAAAAGATGCACACAGCGGTCAGAAAATTGAAAAAACTCCCTTCTTGGCCATTAGCCGAGATCAATATCCAACTTTAATACTATCTCTAATCCCTATTATAAGAAAATTTTTCGAGAATTTTTTTGACTTAATTATAAGAAAAATAGACTTATTTCAAGACGTTACTAAAAGTTCACTTTATTCTTATGCACCAATTATTAGGGGTATATTTGAGATGAAAGTTCAATTTTATAACATTAAATAGACTTCATTGATTGAGGGACGAGAGGTAGTAATGTCCAACATACTGATCAAATCAAAACTATTCCCCTCAAATAAGATCTTGTTATGTATCAGCCAAAATGACCAATTTACACCATGCCCGAAAATATAACGATAATTTCTAAACTTCTTTCAACACAATAAACTACCATGTCGAAGATAATGGGTAGTTCCATCATTTGGAAGAGCAACAGAAATACTCACCAAGCATAAGTATATGACCAAACCTAATGAGAAAGAGGGCAAGAGAAAAACAAATAATCTGAATCTTCTATATTCCTCTAACAAAAATACAATAAATAATAGGTTAGATAGTAAATTTATCTGGTGGCGGCCTTGGCTCATCTTGAGCCATGATTCCCATCTATATCAATAAAGCTTTTTGCCTTTTCCAAAAAACAAAAAAAGGCTAGATAGTAAATTCATTTGAGTGGGAAACTTATACAACAATAGACACCAAGAAAAAGCCAAAATCTTCAGAAGAACTTAACATTTCCAAAAGGTTAAGTTCCTCTGAAATAAAATATGTTGCACCAGAGGCGGATTCGGGGGGTGACTGAGTGGTGCCATGGTCACCCCCATATTTTTCTTTTTTTCTTTTTTCAATTTAGTTAACACCAATATACATCAAATTACTTTATGGCACCATAAGACTTTTGGTAAACACTATTAAAAAACAAGTGGCAGGCCGTTCCCCGTGGATAACAAAACAAATGGCTCGTCGCCAAACAAAAGGCCCGAATCGCACACGCTAATATTCACTCATTAAAAATATTTAGTAGCAATTCCCTTTCTCAGGGTGAGCCAATTCCCAATATTTACACCTGCATTGGTGCTGGCTTACACTGATACATGACAGCACCTGTATTTTGACAACATCCAATGTTCTACAATTTTAAAACATGTCACAGACTCATCTATAATTGACACCACAGTACCACATAAAAATTTTTGGAAACAAATTGTCATTATAATTGACTCCTTCTGGTTATTGCCCCGTGCTTCTATTTGCTTTCAGCTGTCATCTCTTGGACTTTAACAGTATTATTATGACAGTTTTACTATGACAGCAAAATTGCAACCCATATCCGCTTTATTGCACAATAATTAATAGCTTCTCCCCTCTATATTTTATGTCACCCCATAATGATCCATTCCCCTGCAACACAGTGCAGGGCAATGGATATAAAGACTGATATTTTTCTCAGAGAGTGTGAGCTATTTTTTTGTTTCTCATGATTTTTTGCTACCAGTCAATTGAGGCTTGTATGTTAGGTGCACTTGGTTATCGGTACTTGTTGTACTCAATTTAGTTATATATATTTTTACTTATGAGATATATTTAGTTATATATTAAAAATTTTGAATATGTTATGTATGTGGAAATTTATAATTTTATATTAAATCATGCTTTTTTTCCTAATTTCCCTCAAGTTAAAGTTTTGGCTCCGCCCCAGAATGGCACCACAAACACCCACCCGATTAAGAGTAACTAAACCCACTAAGTTAACATCTCCAAATTCATATATCTTTACATGCTGATTTAGAGAAACTAAACCCAGCAAGTTAGAAAATTTCGTAAAAAGTCCTTCCCATGAAAACAAGCCTCTTCTCCTCCGCCATTGAATATAATTATATTAATTTATTATATATGTTCAAAACAATTTTGTATCCGAAAAATCTTTTGATAAAAAATGAAATTGTTCTCCAAAAATAACTAAATCCAAACACACTGAATTCAGATAATAAAAGAAGGGTCTACAATGAAATGTGATAAACTCATAAAATTGACCAATTAGTATCAGTTCATGGTGAGACATACTAAATATTGCTTGCTGTGGAATGGTGAGGGGGATAAGGGTGGAAGTGGCCACTTGTGAACTAATTAATACTAATTGGGTCAATGGGTTAAATATGTATTTAGTCCCTATAAAATTTATATTTTTTGTTTTTAGTTCTTATACCTACTTTTTAGCCCCTATAAATTACAAAACTGTATTTTTTTGTTTACAAATTACAAAACTGCACGTTTTTAATCCTTGAAGAGAGGTTAAAAATATGTAGTTTTGTAATTTGTATAGACTAAAAAGTGGGTACAAGAACTAAAAGCAAACATCGGGATAATTATAGAGACTAAAAACATATTTAACTATTAATTTATTATTTTTTCACATTTCATTGTAGACCCTTCTTTTATTATTTGAATTCGGTGTGTTTGGATTTAGTTACTTTTGGAAGACAATTTCTTTTTTTATCAAAAGATTTTTGTGATACAAAATTGTTTTGAACATGTATAATAAATCAATATAATTATATTCAAAATAAATAAATATAATCTTATTTCTGTTAAAAGTTTAAATACGACAAAATTAGTAGCTAATTCGTAGCTAATCTCTAGCAAAAACATTTAGCTACGAATTAACTACAAATTTTGTCGTAGCATATAAAATGAGTGGCTAATTAGCTAGGAAAAAATTTCCTAGCAAATTTGTAGCTAATCTTAAGAAAATCCTAGCTATTTTGTAGTTAATCTAAAACAAAAACTTGTTCAAAGTTGTTGTTTTCTAGCTACATAGCGAGGATATTAGTGTAGCAATTTGGTAGCAAATCCATAGCTAAAATTATTAAATATCTATGACAATTTTATAGTTATTTCCTAGTTAATTCATTGTTAAAGTTTAAACTAAATATTGCATTTTTGAAGATGTTAAGTAGGTAAATTGTAGTTAATACATAGCTAATTGTAACTAATTTAATAAATCAAACAAAATGAACATGATAGAATTTATTAAATTGAAGAACGCATCAACATGTACATTTCATTCATGAATTGAATTTGGAGAGAATATTATTATAGAAAATAGTGAGTACGCACAAGAAAGTTTTGATACATACAGAAGCAATAATCCTCATTAAAATTTACAATGTTATAAACCATCTAATGCTAAACCAAGAAGGAAAACTAAAAAAGATGCAGAATCTAAAGTCACATGATCATGAGCTGTAACAGCTACAACTGCATCTGTGGTAGATATTGTCAGCACCAATCCCACCAAATGTGACAACCTCATTTCTCAATATAGCTCCTTACCTGTTCCAAAGTTCAACAATAAGAATTACTGCATTTATAGTTAGGAAATATTACAGGATTCCGGATGGTATGCCAGTAGATAAATATGTAACAGGATGCTGTCTTTTTATCTAACTGTAGGTTGGTATTAATGAAATTATGTTGTTTACAAAAGAGGCTGATCAACCAAACTTTCAACAAAAATATACGAACAAAAGGGTGAAAAAAGTAAGAAATGAAACGACAAATGAAAAATCCACATGTTAAATTTAGAACCAATATAAATTCTTCAGTACCTTGAGAATGATTCCTGCATAAGTAGCTGTTCAATGATATGCTTGCTTTTGCTGTTCCCAACTAATGGATTCCTTCACAGAAAAATTGATCAGTTTTGATGTCCCACCCTTTCAACCCTACTAGAACCATTCATGTTGCTCCTACATCCAGCTACTTGCTATCATATTATATAATATAAATCTATAAATCATACAATAGAAAGAATGATAGTAGACATAAGGGTAAAAAAAAATCTGAATCGTATTGATTAGACTTGTTATATTACAAGAAAAGAAAAGTTACATTCAAGCTTGTGACCAAAATGTTTAGCCTATCCCTTAACAGCCTCACTGGTGAGACCTTCTTTACTTTATCCCATATTTCTCATAAATATTTTCAATGGATATCTTCTCCTGCTCCTGCATTCATGAAGTTTAGGAAAAAAAAGGGGAAAAACAATTACAAGAGACCACGGAAGATAGAACATGTAATGATTATAAGAAGAATAATAATGAAATTTATTATTAATTAAGTAACGAAAATCTTTATCTCTAGTTGATTGGACATGATATATGGTTACGATATAGACTTGTTTCACTTTCTTAGTGAGCCATCTTTAGTTTTAAATGCGTATGTTATTCTCTAAAACAGTCATACTATTTCTAGTATTAAGTGGGAAATACACAATGTGGTGAAGATTTTAGGACTATTGGTTCACTAACTGTCTATTGTAATAAAGGCCACACACACACACAACATATAAGTAATAATTTAGGCATGACAATCCTGGCAATGAACTTGCCTTTTAGACACCAGCTGGAGCCACAAAGATAAATAATTCAAGTATCTGTTGCAGTGCCTTAAATCTGATGAGAAGTCTCAGCAATACAAATATGATAGAAAGTTATTTGATTGCAGGGGAAAATGCCTTAGCTGATGGACATACATAGATGCAATTATACTAATGTAGTATGTACTTAAAAAACAAATAATACAATTCAGAAAGTATCTTATTTTTATGAATTTCTCTCTACACATGAATGTCATTGAACCTTATTTCTAGAAAAAAAATAAAGCTTTCAACTGATCGAAGGGCAAGAGGCCGAGAAATAAGAATTTAACACAACATAGGAAATAATATTTTGTCATGCTTAGGTTGAGAACAACGCCACAATTGAAGAGTGCACCCGTATTAGTTCGAGAGTAGGCTCCAAAAATAATGCCAGTCCTTGAGGAGCTCGACAACAACGACATGGTTCCCGCATCCAACATAATGTGTTGCACCTACTATGCAACCATTGTCAAGTGTGCTGTAAAGGAAGTATAAATAAGTCATAATATATACTAGAAAAATTTAAGTAGCAATTCAGTGACAAAATGTTGAGGTAGTTATATATAAGTCAAGAAAAGCATGGACTAACTTGCCTTGCAAGAGATGGCAGAGGCAAAGAGCCCCAAGGACAATAAGAAAGATCATAGGAAGGCTATTACCTTTGCTACTACCTGACTCTGAAGTGTAGTCACTAGTCACAGAAGGGTGCTTTCAACTCTTTAACTCAGAATTAGGGATGGCACAAGATGGAATGAGAGCGTGAAATTCAACAGACACAACATACTATCACCATTTCATACACATTCTATCAAACACATAGCATTCAAGGTACACAAACAGAGTAATAGAGATTCTACTTATAACTCAGGTATGCATTAAACAGAATAAACCTCAATCAATTGCAATGACCAAAAACATTTTGTTTTGCATATTAGTGGTGTGTCTAAACTATCTTACCTTAATAATTATTTTACTGCTTTGAAACCTAGATGAGAATCAACGAACTAGAATTACTTTAAAGCATGGAAAAGAACAAAGCAGGGTACCTATGGATCAGATTTAAAAGAGTCAAAAACATCAACCAAAAGAATGAAGCACGTTAAGATGAGCTTCGTGTTTTCGAGTTGAGCTTTGATGAATGAACAACTTGAAATGACGTACTGCCACTCTTTGGAAATGCACTTCGTACCGAGCAAGGGCTTCACCAGAATTCAGGACAGAACGTCAAAGATAAAGTCACTGTTCATACAATTTTCACTCTAATGCTGAACCTTCTTCATTTTCTGAAAAATTGGTTTTGGAATTAATCAACACTGCACAATCTCAAGTCAGGGAAAAAATATATCGATGCACTGCACAAGCTCTATAGAAACCATGAGCCAAAATAAACTCACAGAACCCACCATCGTCTGAATCACCTCAACCATGCGTTAGCTTGCAATTTCTCCAACCCCGTAATTATGCCCTATACCAACATTTCTACCACCAGAATCCCTGTAATGAAAACAGAACAACAACAGTAGATTCAAGTCAGAGGAAGACAAAGTAAAAATAGGAAGAAGAGACAGAGGTAGAGACGTCTAGAAGTCGGAAGGTTTTGAAGTGAAAAAGTGGGTGGAAAATACATATTGCCGGCGGTGGGTTAGGGAGAACTGCCGCTGGATAATTACAAATTGCGTGAGTTGTTGGCATCCGCCGTAGAGTGAAGCACTTAAGCCTTAAAATCATTAAGCGAGGGGGGTGTCACCAAACCGTCGTGGACTGTGCGTTGCAAATCCTTTACACAAACAATTCATAAGCCTATAATTCCACTTGACCAACTCGAAGTTCTACAGGTGAAGCTCAAAATGAATTGTTTATACAAATAAATTGGAAGTACCAAAAATGAATTGTTTCAACAATCTCTGAAACTTGTTCAAGTTGTATACAATAAAGTACCTAGGGAATGCAGGAATGGTGAAACTCGAGTATACATGAGCAATCTATGAGGACACAAGAAAAACAAAAAATTCGAACTAAACCTGTGTAGCAAAACCGATCAGAAGAGAGATCTAATAAGTATTAGATATGATGTTCAATATGATGTTCAGCTGATAGAAGAAATATTAGGAGTTCTCACCTTCGATCAACTGCAACTTAGTGCGTTACGTAGAAGCAGATCGGAGATGGAAATAAGATCGGATGTGGATAAGCAGATCATTGACGAAAACGCAGATCGGTGACAGAAACGAAGATCAGAGGCAAATCGGTGGTGGTAACACAGATCAGTGGCAGTGACGCAGATCGTGGCGGTAACACAGATCGGAGGGAGAACGAACACGGCGAATCGAAAATGAAGAGTGAGATAGACTGAACACAACGAGTGAGGTCAACAGTAAAAAACAGCAAGTGATATCGTTAAAAAAAAACAAGTGTATTATATTCAAATGAGTGAAAGTATCATATTCAAACAAGTGGTAGTCCTCTCGGGAAAAAAAAAAGTGGTAGTTTATTTGTAGTATATTAACTTGGAATTAGCTATTGATAAAATTTGTGGCTAAATTTTCTGACGAATTTCATATTTTCTTGTAGTGAACTTTATACAATATCCATTTTATGTATGCTTACGATACAATTGTTTTGATAAAAGCAGTGTTATTTTGGATTCATAAAAAAATTGCTTTCCATCTAATTAATGTAAACATATTCATTTTTGGCAGCATGAAATCTATTATTGAGCGCTATAACAAGTTAAAAGAGGACCATCATCAACCAATGAATCCTGCTTCAGAAATCAAGGTGACATAGTCCATGTACTACTCCTACATTTATGTTCTAGGCTATTATCTCTCATGCATCTAGTCATACGGTGAATTCTAAGGTCCATCACCTATCAAAAGGTATTGCACCGTGCCTCACTTGAAACTCAAGTTTCCATTGTTCTATTTGGAAATCTCATCAGATCTAATCATAGACCTGAAACATAAACAGGAAAACATATATAAGAATGAGTGTTGATTTGTTTTCAACAATGTTTTTGCAAATTTTTTCGTAAACTCTTGTTGAGAAGACAGACACAAATTTGGAAAACTTTTGACATGTTTTAACAAGTGCAGACACGCTATAGTACTACCAGATGCAATTTTTGAAAGCTCTCAGCGTGTTTTAACAAGTGCAGACACACTATAATACTACCAGATGCAAGTGTATTTGCGTCTTATAGGTTAAAATGTTTTCTTAAACTTAAAACATTTATACACTTCAAACTCCAATTAGCGAACTTAAAGAAACTTAAAGCAATAAAGATATAAGGGTAAGAAGATCACACACGTATTTATCTCGGTTCACTCTCAACGTGTGTTTTTTTTTTACGGTAATCAAACTTCAGTCAATAATTAGAAAAAAGGAACAGAATATGTTGAGGCATTCCTCATCCACAATTAAAAATCAACACGAATATTTAAATTACCCAAGTACACGGTAACAAGACACTTAATCAGAACATAAGCTAATATGGCATTACCAAACCATCTTAATCCTAACAGCCAAAACAAAAGCTTCCAAGTACAGTGGTCAATGGCCAAAGAGAAGTGAGAAGCCACAGTCTTTAATTTCATCCAATCTCGGGTCATTACTATACTCTGTGCAGACTCAAATTGAATATAGGTGGTCTCAGAGATGACCAATCGTACCACATGCTCAGGAGCCATTTGTAGGGGAAAGGATGCTGAAGTTGGCGATGACCACCATTAGCACTCCGGATCTGTAATGTTGATGCCCACGTGTTGATTGACTTTGTAATGGAACAAAGCTCATCTTTCAATCATAACCAAACGAACCCTGTAACAAGTCGAAAAACTAAATAACGCCGCACTAAGACGACGAACAAAACAACGCCGCACTCAGACGACGAAAACACGGAAAAACACGAAAGAAAAAACTAAACCTATGTGGAAAACCACTTATTTAGATAAAAGGAGAGAAAAAAATGATTTAGAGGTGTGGTTTCAGGCCAAAAAATGGCAAAAAATCACCCCCTCCGATGGATGAGAAAGAAGGAAGACAGGATTGGAGGCTAGGGTTAGAGAGAGAGAGAGCAAATCTTTACTAATATACTTTTATCGTCATTTTTTCCACTCTCCATGGGTGTTGATTGTACTATGAATGGTAGCTGAATCCTTTAGATTGTATTGCTAGCTAGGAAGTAACCCCTAGGTGACGTATGGGGTAAGTATTTCCCCCGTTACTCTCCCACTTTTCTCTTGTTCTCTCATTTGTTTCTCTTTTTATATATGGGTTGAAATACCACTTATATTCCTATATTTTATTGTTCTTTTTCTCTTAAAACAAGGTAATTGTTGATTAAAAAATTGGAAAATCTGATATGAAGCATCTCTTGTATTTTGTGTTGTTTTTTTGCAAAATATTGTTAGGGCTTTTGGATAACATAAGTAGGGGCGAACAGACGTTTGGGCTTTCAAGGGCCTAGGCCCCTGATGAATTTTATGAAAATTTTGATAATATACTAAGATAATTCCTACGTAATAGAGATCATGAAACTGTTAAATTGTATTGAGTTAGTTAGTAAGTCTGTTAGTTTGTTATGCTGACTCAATATAGTTAGTTAGTGTATCTAACTAACTCTCAGTTGTAATCTCAGTGTATAAATAGCTTCTCTGATTTGAGAGCAAGCAAGTTTAGCAATAATGAAAAGCTTATACTTCGGATTCAGTTACTCTAGAATTCTCTAGTTCTTTTATGTTATCATTTGCCTCTGAAGCTTCATCAATGGCTTCCGATCCTCCACGCTTCTCTTCTACAAATTCTATTCCAGTTACAGTTCCGCAATCTCACTCTATTCCAGTTCGACCAGAACTAGTGTCGATGCGCCCACCTCCGTCGCATCAGATTCACAATCCTCCTCCGCCGTCGCCGCTATTTTAGTCTTCATTCATCGCGATGCCACAACATTCTCTCGTGCAACCTAATTCTTCGAATCCGGCTTTCTCAACCTATTCCTACAAAATTACTTAAAAACTTGGCTATGACAATTACTTGCTCTGGCTTTAGCAAGTTGAACATGGTCTACGTGCACATCGTTTACATCGATTTTGTGCTTCTCCGTAAATTCCTTTGAAATTCCTCTCTGAATTAGATCGCGTCGCCGGAATTGAGAACCTTGCCTATGCGACCTGGGAGGTACAAGATCAGTTGCTTCTGTCTTGGCTTCAAGCATCACTTTCTTCCTCTGTTCTGGCGAAGGTCATTGGATGTCATTACTCATGGCAACTCTGGGACAAAATTCATCATCATTATCAATCAAAGATCAAGGCACAAGCACGTCAATTACGATCTGATTTACGTAATACAAAGAAAGGTGAGAAATCAATTTCTGCATTTCTCAGTAGCATTAAATCCATTGCCGATTCACTGCTTTAGATGTAGTTCTTGAAGGACTTCCATCGGAATATGAGTCCTTAGTTACCTTGATCAATAGTAAATTTGACTGGTTTGAATTTGATGAAATTGAGTCATTGCTTCTTGCTCATGAAAATCGACTCACCAAACAAAAAGAGGTCTTGAATACTTTTGCATCTCTAAATCTGGCGCAAGCGAATGTTTCTTCTCTGAAACCTGGAACTCAAGCACCACAAGTGAATCTTGCTACTTCCAATTCTAATTCTGCTGAACAACAACCATAATTTCACAGAAACAATGGTGATCATAGAGGTGGTTATCGTGGTGGTCATCACGGTGGCCGTGGTGGCCGTGGCAATATTCAGTGCCAAGTTTGTTTCCGATTTGGTCATGATGCATCTATTTGCTATCATCGCTATAATGCTCAATTTGCACCTTCTATGCAGAACTCCTTTGTCAATCCATTTTTCAGTATCTCAAACCTCCTGCGTTACCACAACCACTGGTGTGGCCTCCACAATCTGCAATGCAGGCTCCTACCCTACCTACAACACCTCAAGCTGCTATTAACACAATCACACCTAAAGCATTTCTTGCTTCAACAGTACCTACTCAACAGTCTCAGAATTGGTTTGTAGATTCGGGTGCATCACACCATGTCACAGAAAATCCAGAGAGCATGACAACTGCATCTCCATTAGATCACAAGAGCATGTTTTCCTAGGCAATGGTCAAGGGTTGCCCTATCACTTATATTGGATCCTTTTCCTTTCCTTCTCCAATTAGTTCTGCTTTTACACTGCATTTAAATAATCTGTTGCTTGTTCCTAATATTACCAAGAATCTTGTTAGTGTTAGCTAATTTGCTAAAGACAACAATGTTTATTTTGAGTTTCATCCCTCTTCTTGTATTGTGAAATCACAGGGTGATAATCGACCTCTTCTTCGAGGTAGTCTTGGCACAGATGGTTTGTACTCACTTTCGCTTCCTCTTCCGTCCTCATGCAAGTCCAAGACTCCTTCAACTCTTCTTCCTATTTCACCTGGTTCTGCTCAAGTCCATACATCAACTTTGAATTGTAACTCTCCCACAAGTTCCCCCAACACTGTATCTTCACACACCTCCACTTCCTCTTCCCTATGGCATAATAGGCTAGGTCATCCCAATTCTCACATTCTACACAATGTAATGCATCTGTGTAACATTTCTCTTTCAAATAAAAGGACACCTGACTTTTGTGTTGCTTGTTGTATGGGAAAGGCTCACAAACTTCCTTCTAAACCTTCCACTACTTCTTATATTGAACCCTTAGAGTTGATTTTCTGTGATTTGTGGGGACCAGCCCCTATGCCTTCCTTAATGGGATATGCTTACTATGTTTCCTTTGTTGATGCCTATAGTAGGTATACTTGGATCTATTTCCTAAAAGCAAAATCTGAAACATTGGCTGTTTTTAAACAATTTAAGGCCCTTGTTGAAGTACAACTCAACAAGAAAATCAAATCACTTCAATCAGATTGAGGGGGAGAATTTAGGCCCTTCAAACAATACCTTGCTGATCTTGGCATTACCCATAGGTTAATTTGTCCTCATACACACCATCAAAATTGTGTAGTAGAGAAAAAACATAGACATATTGTTGATATGGGTCTAACACTTTTATCCCAAGCTTCTCTTTCTCTTTCATTTTGGGATCATGCCTTTCACACATCAACCTACCTTATAAATCGTTTACCTTTAGCACATCATGGGTATGTTATTCCCTATCAAACAATTTTTCATAAAAACCCAGACTATTCCTTTCTAAAAGTATTTGGGTGTGCTTGTTATCCATTACTTAGACCTTACAACAAACACAAATTACAATTTAGATCCTCGGAATGCATTTTTTTGGGTTATTCCCAAAATCACAAGGGTTATAAATGCATGGATACTAATGGAAGGTTGTTCATCTCAAAAGATGTGCTGTTTAATGAGCTAAGGTTTCCCAAGTCATCTACTGTGCTTTCATCTAATAAACTTGCCCGGTCAAATCATGAAACTGTTATTCCACTGGGTGTCCTCCCTAATATACCTAGTCAAATCTTATCTCCTGCAAATAATATAAATTCTACATCTTTGCCTGCACACCATTCTGTTTCTAATTCTGTACCTCTGTATGCACATCATTCTGGTTCAATGTTCAGCCCTGTCTCAAGTCACTCTTCTTCATCAGAATCTATTATTCCTGCAGTGTCTCCACACTCTCATGAAACTGCATTTAGTCCTATTCCTTATTCTCCTGTCCTATCTGCAAATTTTGCAAACTTAGAAAATTCTGCAGCCTTAGCATTACCTTTGGTACCTAACTCTGTCACATCTGATTCTCTTGCTCCACTATCTGAATCCAATGCTATTACCTCATTAACAATCACCCTATGCAAACCAGATCCAAATCTGGTATTGTCAAGTCAAAAATATATCCTACTTTGTTGCTCACCACTGTTGAACCACACAATGTTAAGCAGACACTTGACATTCCTCAATGGAAACATGCTATGCAGCTGGAATATGATGCTCTGATGAAAAACAACACTTGGTCTCTTGTATCTTTGCCACCTGACAGATCAATTAATGGCTGCAATTGGGTTTTTCGCATCAAAGAAAATCCTGACGGTACTATTAATAAATACAAGGCAAGGTTGGTGGCTAAAGGTTTCCACCAAAAGTTTGGTTATGATTACTCTGAGACTTTCTCACCTGTTGTTAAGCCAGTCACTGTTCGGGTTATTTTAACTTTGGCTCTCACAAATAAATGGCCTCCCAAGCAAATAGATATCAACAATGCTTTCCTTCATGGGTTTTTAAATGAAGATGTGTATATAACACAACCTCCAGGATTTGAAATTGGTGGTAACAATCAGGTTTGTAAACTTCAAAAGGCAATCTATGGGCTTAAACAAGCCCTTAAAGCTTGGTATGAGAGGCTACCAAGATCTTTCTTGGCTTTGGATTTGTGCAAACCAAGTGTGATCCCTCGCTGCTTGTCTACAACAAGAATAATATCTGTCTCTATGTTCTCATTTATGTAGATGATATTATAATCACTGGCAGCTCAGCCAAACTAATTCAGAAGCTTATTACTCAGCTAAATTCAGTGTTTTCCCTTAAAGAACTTGGTGATCTTGAATACTTTCTGGGTATTGAAGTTAAAGCTACTGCTTCTGGGTCTTTGCCGTTAAGCCAAGCTAAATATATCAGGGATCTCCTTGTTAAAGCAGATTTAGCAGATGCAAAGGGTATTTCCACTCCTATGCCTGGCAGCTTAAAACTTTCTAAATATGGATCAGATTATTTTTAGGATCCTTCAACCTATAGGTCTATAGTTAGGGCATTGCAATATGTTACAGTTACAAGACCTGAGGTTAGTTTCTCTGTCAACAAAGTTTGCCAATATATGTCTCAGCCATTAGATTCTCATTGGATTGCAGTCAAAAGAATACTTCGGTATCTAAAAGGAACTCTAGATCTTGGCCTTCTTCTACAGCCAGCATCTCCAATTCAGCCACTGAGTTTAAAAGCATTTGTCATGCTGACTGGGCATCTGACATTAATGACCGCAAATTAACCTCAAGTGCTAGTATTTTTCTAGGTCCAAATCTAATCTCTTGGTGGTCTAAGAAGCAACCCTTGGTAGCCAAATCAACTACAGAAGCCGAATATAAAAGTCTTGCCCTTGCCACTTCTGAAGTTCTTTGGGTACAATCACTCCTACATGAGCTCAATGTTCCTATTACTACTCCAGTTGTATTTTGTGATAACCAAAGCACTGTTGCTCTCGGCCATAATCCAGTTCTTCATTCACGAATCAAGTACATGGATCTGGATCTTTACTTTGTTCGAGAGAAAGTTCTTAATAAGGCTCTCATTGTGTCCTATGTTCTAGCTCAAGAGCAGGTGGCCGATATTCTAACTAAGCCTCTGCCCAAATTACAGTTCATAATCTTAAGAGACAAACTAAAAGTGGTTAGCTCTTCTCAACTACCACCTTGAGTTTGAGGGGGACTAATAAAGATCATGAAACTGTTAAATTGTATTGAGTCTGTAAGTAAGTCTGTTAGTTTGTTATGCTGACTCAGCATAGTTAGTTAGTGTATCTAACTAACTCTAAGTTGTAATCTCAGTGTATAAATAGCTTCTCTGCTTTGAGAGCAAGCAAGTTTAGTAATAATGAAAAGCTTATATTTCAGATTCAGTTACCCTAGAATTCTCTAGTTCTTTTACTATGCGGGTATATGTTTTTTTTTTTTGTAGAGTCACAATTTAATGAGTTCAGCTGTCATATAATTCATTTTAATGTTACATACCACTTGCGCATGAGGTACGAAGATTATTCTTGAAAATCTCAAATCAATAATTCAAAATTATTAAACAATACATAAAATTCATTTATTTTTGCATATATCAAATCAAGAAAGATATGCATGCAACCGCACACCACAATCACATGACAATAAAAAAAGCACCTTAACAATGTTCAATTCAATGGGGTAGGTTTGGTGCCAGTCATAACTTGTACCAGTGTACTACCGACGATAATGGTTAGTTACTGATTGAGTTATGTGTTAATAAAGTTTAGTTATTTTGTACTTTTCCTTTTGGCAAGTATTGCTTGAGATATGATGCGTTGTTTAGATTAGTCTGTGTTGTTTCCAGCTTTAAATGTTGAGTGTCATGTAATTTGAAGCCCTTTTATACTCCCACTTGTTTCTATTATAAGAAACAAAACCCTAATTCATATAAATTAAGAATTTTTTTTTAAATGAGCTTATTTTAATTAATTCTAATAAAAATTTAATTTTTTTTTTCCAAAAGTACCCCTTTTATGAAATTGGTGAAATGATGACTTGTAATTAATGACACTACTAAAAATAAGACAATAGCTTGAAAGTAACATTTAATGTACTTGAAAATTGATGTATGTTTTTTATATTTTGGACACAAAAATGGACCCTTTTGTTTCTTATAATATGACAAGAGGGAGTAGTTTTGTTTATTTCTTATTTTCCCTATTTCTCACCTCTTGCCCTTCTAAAAAAATTGTGAACGTGCATGATCCTTGAATTGGATAAATGGGAAAAGAAAGAAAATAGAAAACAAATAGAAATAAGTAGAAGATCTTGTAATTTGAGAAGAACAAATAAATGAACAAAATTTTTGGAAAACTTCGGTTTGATTCAACCTCCATCACCTCATGTTACTTATAGCTGGCCCCTGTTGGTGTCCTAGCTGGCTCCGTCCCTGAACATAAGAATGATTTTTGACTTTTGGAATCAACGTTTTTTATTTTCATTCTCATTTCTCTACCTCCCCAAAATCCCAAGATCCCTTGTTACTCAAACTCCTTATGTTAATGACTTACCGCATCAGTGTTTTGTTGTTCATTATCACTTCAGTCATTCGATTTGTCTTGAACTGTCATTATCCTAATCCTGTTGTCAATAAGTCATCTAATCCAATAGCCTTCCTTCATTGATCAAGTGCTTAAATAATTACTTTATATACTTCTCATATTTGTGTTACTATCTTGCTAGTTTTGGCAAAGAGAAGTAGCAAGCTTGAGGGAACAATTGGAGTACTTGGACGATTGTCGCAGGTAAAAGATTAAACACCTAATATTTTTTACTCGGCAAAATTAAGTTTTGGAGAAATAACTATATACACCATTGTCTTGGACTACATAATTTTTTAGGCACTTCATTAAAAATTAACATGCATAAATACATCTTTTACAAATTGATAAATGTTTATTATGAAGGATATCCCACGATAAATGAGTACTATTTTATAATACATTATAATTTATTTTATAATACATTATAATTTATTTTTTTTGAAACATCCCTCGCCCTCCAACCAACAACACAATGTTCTAAAATGATATTTCATCTTGTAGCTTACTGATCATGTATGTAAAGAAAAAAAAAAGTGATATAATATCACTAAATCAATGAAAGTACGGTTTTTCTAATCTACGTAACAAAATTAATCAAAGATCAAGGGCTTTAAATTTTTGTAAATCCATCAACTGCAGCTTCTGAAACTATAAGTTACTATACTTGTATTCCTATAACGTAACATGACGTAGCAATAAACAAACTTTACACGAGAAAGGGTGTACGCTTTTTTTTTTTTTGGTAAACGCAGGCAATTGATGGGTGAAGAACTATCTGATCTGGGTTTTGATGAGCTACGGAATCTAGAAAATCAACTGGAGATGAGTTTGAAGAGCATTCGCATGAGAAAGGTATTATGGAATTCAAAGCCAAAGCAAATCATATCTTCTCTTAAAGTACAATTTTGGTTTTGAGTAATTTTTAATAATAAAAAATTTCTTTTTCTTTTCAAAATTTTCTTAGAAAAAGTTTGATTATAAGTTGCTTTGATCAGTTCAATCACACTAAATTTAAGATGCATGTCATCCTTGTTATATAATGCAAGATCAAGAATGCACATGTGACTCTTATAACACGATCATCTATTTACCTGTAGGATCAAATTTTTGGTGATGAGATCAAAGAACTACAAAAAAAGGTTTCAGGAGTCAGGTTAAGTTCCTTTCAATGATTCAAAGGTTTCCTCACAAATATCTGATCGATGTCCATTGATGCAATATTGTTTGTAGGGAAGCCTTGGTATTAAAGAAAATGAAGAACTTCATAAGAAGATAGGCCTCATCCACGAGGAAAATGCAGAACTAGAGAAGGTACATATATACCTTATCATAACATCAAGAAGACACATTCTTTGATTTAAAATTTGTCATTGATCATATATATATATATATATATATACCCATGGTTTCATAAATATCTAAAAGAACGTGTGACAAAGTGATGAAGCATATACTTGAAAAAATCCATACACACAAATATAACATATGGAGTGGGCTTCAAAATGTCTTACAGATTTTCCTTATCTACGTACTTTGCACTAAATTTATCTAGAAGCTAAGGCTATTCTACAGCATGCTAGAGTATCAGTACGCATTGTTTAACTCATTGATTAGTTACTGAGTTAGTTAGATGAGAGTTAGTTACTGATTATTTTGGCACGTCCAACTGCATCAAGCTGTATGTATATATGCCGTCAATATATTAGGCTATGTACATATTGACACTTAATTAATGAAATTCATTTTGTCCACACTTTATATTTCATTTACTTTATGTAATTAGCTAAACGCAAATTAAAGATTTTGGATACTTACTAGGTTATTGGAGCAAAGAGTACGGAAGATGCAAAATCCAATCCTTCATACACTATCAGCTATGGATATGATGATATACTTGAGCCAACTAGTCTCCAGCTAAGCCAGCCACAACCCCAATGCAGTGAACCTCCAGTAGAAGAAATAAATCTGGAGTATTCCCTCAAACTAAAGATCTAAAACATAGAGCTTAGTCTATAAATGTTCATCCTTATAAACTTCATTATAAACTAATAAGCTAAAGTCTCTGCAGTCTGCACTAGATTACACTACAGCGTGATTTGTAAAAACTGTTGGATAATCAGATTGACCTTTGAAACAACTTGTCACAACGGTCATGCCTCGATCGACCTCCAGTGGGAACTTGTGCTTCAAGAACCATACGTACCTAGACTGTTCCTTTCAACTGCGCGTGCAAATTAATCAAAGCACGGTATGATTACTCTCTGTAATATTTATGCAATTAATAAAGATATCATCGTTTTGCCTGGTTTGGTTTTGTAATTTCTAGTTTTTGTATGGTAAATTGAACGGGTTAGTTATAAACACAACACAACCCCTTGCTGCTATGTGGTGAATGGATCATATCACTAAAGATTCGTATGGTGAATGCATCACTAATTTATTCAAAAGAGTTATATCAAACGGTGCACCCCCGGTTCTGTTTAGAACAACTTCTAATTTTGCTCCTTTTTGGTTGTTTATGGACTACTTTTATTGTTTGTAGCTTTGGCATTGGCTGTAATCCACAAGATGTATTTTAACTCTACAAGATGTATTTTAATTGTAGCACACCATGTGCGACAATTAGCAATTATCTTAATAAAAGCTTATAGAAAAAAATTACAAAAACACAACCTTCGGTACAAGTAGCCTTTATTATTTTATAATTCTTTTCATACAAGTATTTTAAAATAAAGATAAAATAAAATAAAATAAACATTAATTATATTTGAGGAATAATCCTTCACCTTAAAGGCTTAAACGACACGTAAAAGTCTGTGTTTATTTAATATCTTTGTACAGGCCTCTTGATATCGAAGTAGGCACATTATCTGATATCTTCGATATCGAAGTAGGCACGTATGTCTGATATACTAAATAAACACAGACTTTTACGTGTCGTTTAAGCCTTTAAGGTGAAGGATTATTCCTCAAATATAATTAATGTTTATTTTATTTTATTTTATCTTTATTTTAAAATACTTGTATGAAAAGAATTATAAAATAATAAAAAAACTACTATGTCATACACAAAATATTTAAAAACAGAAAATAAAGTAAATATGATTAATATTTTTATAATTAAAAATAAAAATGGGAATGGAAAGCAGAAAATATTTTTCAAGCTAAACATACTCTTATTAATTATTAAGTTAATTGGTAAAGGTAAAGATATAATTAACGAAATAATAATTAATGTTATCTTAAACTTCTAAAACGACATATAAGTAAGAAAATAATTCTTTGAAAATAACATTTGAAAAAGAATGGACAGCTTGAAAAAATTCATGAACATCCTCAAATAAAATAAATAAATTAAAGTACTGCAAAGTTTTTTGAATCTCAATATCTTACTCGATTGAGAGGTTATCCTAATTTTAGAAAGAAAAAACCAAGAGAAGTTTCTTTGTAAAAGAAAGAAGAAAAACGACCTAAGAGAACACAGTTAATTGATACGTCATAAGTAACAAACTCTTAACAAGGTAATATGTAACTCAATATAAATTTTTTAATGTATAACCAAGTCTTACACACCACTAGCTAGTACACTCTTCATCACAATTTGGTGAAAACGGGCTCTCAAATTATATTTTGTTTTAAAATGGGTTTTGAGCCCGTTAAATTAAAGTTTGCGTTGGGGAAAACGGGTTCCCATATTTTATTTTGTTTTAAAATGGGTTTGGGCCTGTTAAATTAAATTTTGCATTGGCAAATAAAAAAGGGCTTGTTAAAGCCACCTCCCCATTTTAGTTTTCCTGCCTCCCTTTCCTATTCAAAAGTCTAAAACGCCTTTATACCCTAAAATTAACCCCTTCCCCACAATCACCACCACCATCTTTAACTCCATGACCACCCTGCCCTAACCTCCCACCTTCAGGTGCCCTCAACCCACTATCTCCCATGTGTATGACCCCAGTCTCTCCGCACCTCCCACCTTCTCGACGCTCTCGCCAACCTTTACTCTTTTTTTTTTTGCCCTTTCAGACGTTCTGAATCTAAATTTTGGACTTGTCTGGAAATAAGACTCTGGAAGTAAAAAATTAAACGAGAAAAAACACTACAAGAATAAGCACTCATACCTACTGTCATTTTTCGTGGGCCTAGACGGTGGGAAATTATCGAGGGCCAAAGCCGTAGGAAATGACCCATTTCATATACATGAACCGTTATCGAGGGCTATGGCCCACAGTACAATCTGTCTTTATTTGTGACCGCCTAAACCCACGGTAATGATGCATTGAAAAATGGCCCGTTGAATCTGACACAGTCCAAATTTTTTTTCACCCCATTTCGAGAGCTTCGTGCAATCCTCCCACTACTCCGTCTTTTCTTCCCATCTTCTTCCTTCCCTCTCCATATTTCTCCATTTCTCCATTCCATCTCCCTCTCTTCTCCATTCCCTCTCCCTCTCACCCATGTGCTGAAGCCCAACAGGACGCGTCCCAACTCCCTCTCTTCAGTTACGCGTACACCCCTCCTTCTTCCCTCTCTCAGCCGCGGTGGCTCCCTTCATCGTCTGCCCTCCTTCTCTATTTGTCTCTTCCTTACTTCCTCTCCTCCATGAAAAAACCTAGCCCTAAAAAGCCATACGACCTCCACCTCCCTCATTTCCCTCACTCCACTGTCCACCCTCCCTCTCTATCTTTGTCTTCCATACTTCCTCTACTCCATGAAAAAACCTATCCCTAAAACATAATCATCTCACTCTCATCACCAAAAAAAAAAACAATCATCTCCTATTTCTCTGTTATCAAGGCTTGGATGTGAAAAACATATCTCAAGGGGTTCAATTTTGTTTTCCTCCATCAAGGTTTGCTAATTTTTTTTTCCTCGTTGTGTTATTTTTATTGTTTAAAATTTTTTCTCCTCTCCTCCATTAGATCTCTTTACCAACTTACCTTTTTTTCTTTTCTTCAAACATATTCGATTTTTTGAAGGCCAACAGAGGAAGAGATCTGTTTTTTTTTTGCCTTAATATTTTTGTTCTTGTTGTCGTCTTCTGTAAATTTTATCTTCAATTTTTTATTCATCTTCTGTAAATCTGGATATTATTTCTTTGACTATATCTTTTGGATTTTTTTTGGACTTTATTAATTAATTTTTTTGTATAATTTATGGAATTTGAGGCAACGGGATGAGGCTCGCTAATCTGAGACGGAACGCCAGTTGAGATGGAGAAACTAATTTTTCTTCTATGTTTTTTCTTCTTTTTTTTTTGAAATCTTAATTTCTTCTTATTTCTCCTCATCTTCTATTTTTTGGTGTTTCTGTGATTTTGTGTTTTGTGTTGGGTGTTCAATTTCTGGGTACTATTTGTGTTTCTAGGTGTTGTTTGTGTTTCCGGGTTGGGTTGTGTTTAATTTTCGTTTCTGGGTTGTGTGTTTCTGCGTTTTTAGGTGTTGCTTTTTATTTTTATTTTTTTAAATTCTTTTTCAGTTACCTAAGGCATTTTCCCACGATAATGGTCAAAAAGTTACCTGAAGAACCGACTGACGGTAATTACCTGCGGCATGGCCCATGTTAAATACCTGGGGCTTATGAAAAAAGGCCCACGGTAACAGTTACTGTCGAGCAAATAATCTGTAGAATACGGCCCTCAGTGGGCCCACAGTAATTTGTACATTAACGACGGCTTTTGGACATTAAAGGGGGCTTTTGACCCACGGTAATAACAGTTTTTCTTGTAGTGAAAATTTGAGCCACAAATTTTTACACGTCTAAGATCTAAATTTTGGACACACCCACAATTAAAATTTCTTATGGCAAAAAATTACAATCTATAACATTGAGAGCACATGGAGGAAGAAGAAGAAAAAAACTGGGGGAAGAGAGGGAACCGCAACATGGGATTTTCATTGGAGATGAGAGTGGCTTTCATGGGAGGGGAGAAGGAGAACGAGGAGCGGGAAGTAGGTTCTAGGGAGGTGGAGTTACGGAGAAGGGGAGTGGGGAGGAGGAGGTAGGGGAATTGAATATCACTACAAGAATTTAAGCAAGCGGCGGCGGTCTAACTGCGGCGGTTGCCATAGAACCGCCCCCAATGTGTTACTCGCGGCGGTTACTGCGGCGGTTAATCGGACCGCCTTCAATTGCAAGATATCTGCGGCGGTTTTACCAGCGGCGGTTAAATAGTAAAAGGTATACGCGGCGGTCGTAGCAACCGCCGTCGCTTACCTGTATCTATTAATTTTCACAAAAAGAAACCCTATTCAGAAAGTTGCTGCTCGCTGTCGTCGCTCTGTTCCTCTGCCACTCGCTGCCGTCGCTCCGTTCCTCTGCCAGTCACCGTCGTCGCTTCATTTCAGGTAACGAAACCGATTCCCAATTCTCACATTCCTCCTCTACATTCCCGATTCTCACATTCCTCCTTTACATTCTTCGAGTTGGACGGTCGGGTGATTCTTCTTCGAGGTCGTGCCGTGCTCTGTGTGTGTGTGTGTGTGTGAGAACTTCGTTTCTTTGTCTTGAGTGTCGTGCTCTGTGTGTGTGTGTGTGAGAACTCGTTTGATGTGCCGTGATTCTTCTTTGGGTGATCCTCCTCAAATAGTTTGCTGGAAGGTTCGCTGGGGAAGGAGGGCGTTTGTGGGTGCCACGGTTCCTCCTCATTAGGGTTCTGCCTCTCTTCTTCCTCCAGCCACCACGCACCACCCTCTTTGTCTTTCCTATCTTCTAATTAGTTTCTTGGTTGCAAAACTTTGCAAACACATTTAACTGTTTCAAAGCACACAGATTCAATACACTACAAATGGTTTATGAAGGGTTCTCATTAACCATACCTCCAACCTTCCTTTCTTAGCCCAAAACTATAATTTATTGAGCAAATAGGTATTAGCCTTGAATCTGTCCAATGGGTAGAGACTCTAGCAACTGAAATTCAGGGAATTTTTCTCTTGATATGAGTATAACATGTGACTTCTTGTGTGGAATTGTCTCCTCAACTTGTATTTAGCTCTTTAAGGTGTATCCCATACCATGGTATTTTTTTTTATACTTGCAGCTTGCCAACTGAGTTAGTTGGGACTTGTTATTGTGATTATTTCTTTGAGATGTTGTCTGCGCTTACTCATTACATACTGGGAAGAATTGTTGAAATCTTTGTCTTTGATAAAATGTGTTTGTTGAAGTTTTGATGAAATGTCTTTGAGATCAGTGGCTTCATTTTGATTCATGTAGGTTTGTTGTATCATGCCCTTTTAGTGAAATAACCACTCATGTTATATGTTCTTTGTGCAATCGGTTGTTCAGTAAGTGATTTGGGTTACCAGTGACAGAGTGAGCTTGCATTGGTTTTGTTCAATCTTTGATTATAGCTTTATGATATGACTGGTTTTGATTATATTATATATTTTGCATTACTTTGAACTATGTTGTATCTTTTAACACCATGTCTTTGTCCAACTCTTAGTCATAAGAATGTCCTTGGAATATGCTTAGTTACCTTCATTAATTTTTATCGGGAAGATTTTATGTACTACTTTGAATGGTCTTTCTGATATTCAAGTTTTTTGGCATATAGGAATATATGTGGTTTATCTTTTGTTTATATAAATAAAGTCAAGCGTAAAAGCATTCACACTTGGAACATTTATTATTTTTTTTTCAAAATTAAATTTGGTTTACGTGATATGCCAATCTAAAAAGTTTTTGAAAACTTTATCATTACTCTATTTGGAATTGGCTGAAGGAGGGGAAAAATGGGGTTGTCTTATTAGGCATATAAGGGTATTATAAAGAGTTCCCATTGACAAAACGCAGGCAACTTCTTAGAAAGGTAATTAAAAAAAAATACATGAATAGCAAAATGGGGAATGCACGCAAAACCTTTTTTTTCTCGAGTTTTGCAGAAAAAAAGGAAGAACATGGTAGTTAATACAGATGGACAACCCATCCCTTAGTTACCAACTTGCAAGCTAACTCTTACAAATACACTAGCTGAATTGATTTGATATTTTTGTGGGCTGCGTATATGAATCAAAGTCAAAACAGAAATTGGGTATCAGCATGTGCACGCCCTCCATTCATTCATATTGTCCATACCCTAAAGCCCATGTCATTAAACTCTATGTCATAACCTTGAGGTTGTGTTTGTTCAAATTGTCTTGGATGATACTACAGTATTCCTAAAGATGTTTGGTGATCTAGTTAACTGTCACTGTCATGTATTTAGAATATGGTTTTACTTTAATTAGTTGGTATATAAAAGTTTTATCAGTTCACTTCTAAAACTATCATTTTTATGTCTTTTAATAGGTGAGGCAAATTCCAAGGACATTCTTCCCAGGAGAAAGTTAAGGTAACTAAGCATATTGGGATGATTCCACTTAATGTACTTTATTTATTTTGGAAAATAATTGAGGAAGGTAATTAAGGAAGACAACTTTTTTGATTGTTTATTTTGGATTAATACTAGTACTTTATTTATTTAGATTAGCATGATGTGTGATTAGAACAGTACAAAAGAATGAAACTAAAAACTTACATGAGCTTATAACCAATTTTAGTAAAGTGAAAGGTTGTTTATATCAACATAAAGATGAATTCCATTTGTTGTTTGCTTTACATTTCTTAGCCAAGCTTGATTCCACCCAAAATATGTTTTCAAGGAGTCATGATTGTCATATATTGATTTTGAAAGTTTCAATGCTATTTTTTCCCCAATGATTGTTATATATAAGCTAAGTTTCAATGCTGTTTTTTCCCAATGAAGTTACTAAAATGATATGGTTTTGAAAGTTATTAGTACTAAAGTACTGTCTGTTGTATTTTTTCCTTGAATATTTGTATGTTTTAGCTGCATGGTAAGTTGCTAAAATGATGCAAAAAATCTGCAAAATTCTGCAGATTTGATGTCCAAAAGATGGAGTTGTTAATATTTACTATCAGATTAATTTATAATTTGTTTTGACTTTGTTTATTTTTAGAAAGAAAATATCAAATCGATGGATAAGTCATGGATTACGATGCCGCGAAATTCATCCATGTATGACAAAGGGGTTAAAGGATTTATCGAGTTTGCTTTTCGACGTCGTCCTGCAGATGGTAAAATTGTATGCCCTTGTCCTCCGTGTCGTTTTAAAAATCGGCTAACTGGGCCTGAGGTGTATGACCACTTAAGTTGGAATAAATTTCCTGAAGGATACACCGTTTGGTTCTTTCATGGGGAGTCGGATATAGGGGAAGATGCCGACGTTGCTAATATAAATGTTTCAAATGCAACACAAGACACCGTGATTGATGAAGATCCAATTCGAAACATGATTAATGAAGCTTTTGGAGTTGATAGACCTTTGTGTAGATGAAGACGATTGCCAGGATGTAGGAGGGACACCAAATGTAACTCAAGAAGGGCATGAAGCTAAAGAGTTTTATGAATTGGCAAGAGATGGAGAACAACCATTGTATGAAGGGTGCAAAAAATATTCTAAACTTGCTTTTATAGTGAAGTTGTATCACATCAAATGTTTATGTGGGATGAGTGATAAGGCTATGACAATGATCTTAGAACTACTACAAGATGCATTTGAACATGCAAAGATTCCAAGCTCATTCTACGAGGCAAAGAAAACTATAGCGAAGCTTGGTTTGGACTGTGAAAAGATACATGCATGTCCAAATAATTGTATGCTGTATTGGGGTGAAGATGAAATTAGGCAAACATGTAAAGTATGTGACAAGTCCAGATGGAAATCAAGGACAAAAGATGGTGAGGTTGAGGCATCCAATGATGGAAGTAGCAAGAAAAAGGTGCCTGCAAAAGTTCTTCGTTACTTTCCACTTAAACCGCGTTTGCAGAGATTGTTTTTGTCTTCAAAGACTGCTGAGGATATGAGATGGCATTCTGTGGATATTAATAGCGATGGCATGATGAGGCATCCTAGAGATTCTGATGCTTGGAAGGCATTTGACTCAACAAACATCTCATTTGCATCAGATCCCCGGAATGTTCGCCTTGGATTGGCTACTGATGGCTTTAATCCATTTGGTAATTTAAGTACAAGTTACAGTATTTGGCCAATTATTCTCATACCTTACAACACCCCTCCATGGGTGTGTATGAAGCCAACATCTTTTATACTTTCAACGATAATTCCCGGTAAAAAAATGCCGGGAAATAATATAGATGTTTACATGCAGCCTTTAATCAAAGAGCTGAAAGAGTTATGGCATGATGGTGTAGATGCTTATGATGCTTCAACTCGAGAGATGTTCAAATTGCATGCAGCTTTGATGTGGACGATTAGTGACTTTCCTGGGTTGGGAACTCTTTACGGATGGAACACGATATCTGAGGCTAGTTTGTCAGACTTGTACCTTTGATTGTTTTCCTTGTCGCTTGCCCCATAGTAAGAAATGGTGTTTTATGGGTCACCGTCGATTTCTTAATCAAAGACACAGATTTAGATTGAGCAGGATTCGGTTTAATGGAGAACAAGACATGCGCATCCACCCAAAATGTTATCTGGTTACGAAATCCTTGAACAAGTTAAGAATATCAATGTCACCTTTGGTCGAGTCTTTGAAATAGGTGGAAGGGGAAAAGATCACGTGGTGGTGGGCGTACCACGCAAGATGGCACTCAACAATGGAAAAAGAAAAGCATCTTTTTTGAACTACCATCTTTGGGAGCATAATTTATTGCGTCATAACCTTGACGTTATGCATATTGAGAAGAATGTGTGCGACAATGTCATATATACCTTACTAAATGATGCAAAATCAAAGGATCATATCTTTGCTCGGAGAGACCTTCAATCAATGGGTTTTAGGCACGAACTCTGGCCTGATGAAAATGGAAAGTTTCCTTTAGCTATTTATACATTGACTAAACAAGGAAAAAAGTCCTTTTTAACAACTTTGAAGAATATCATTGTGCCAGATGGTTATTCAAGCGACTTTTCTAGGTGCATCGATGTGGATAATCTTGAGTAAATGGGATGCTAAAAAGTCATGATTGTCATATATTGATGGAGCAATTTCTACGGGTGGCTATGCGAGTAGGATTGCCCAAGGAGGTATCGACAATTTTAATTGAGTTATCCTCGTTCTTTAGGAAGATATGTGGTAAAGTGTTGAGCATTCGATTTAGACAAAATGCAACATGATATTGTGCTCACTCTATGCCACATGGAAATGTTATTTCCGCCTTCATTCTTCTGATCATGGTTCACTTAACTGTTCACCTTGTTGAGGAAGCTAAGCTTGGAGGTCCAGTATATTATCGGTGGATGTATCCTATAGAGAGGTAATTATGTGTGGTGATACTTCTTTTGGTGAATAATGTTTAGAATGATTTTTAACAAAAATGTTTGTTATGATTTAGGTACTTAGGGTTGTTGAAATCCTATATGCATAACAAGGCACGACCGAAGGGTCTATAGCGAAGGCTACCTAATGCAAGAGATTCTAACATTTTGTTCAAGATATCTAGATGATATTGAGACAAGATGGAATCGACCTAAGCGTGTAGATGATGAACCTAATGATATACAACCTAAAACACGAATGGATGAATTGTTCCCGCAAGTAGGAAAACCAATTGGCGGTTCTTCATACTTCATTCTTACATCCAAAGAAAAGCAACAAGCTCATCGTCATGTACTAACCAAGCGCCTGCCAGGTTGATCGCTATCTCCGATAAGTACTTCTCAAAACAATGTACTCCCAGTTGATCGTTTTGTACATCTACTAACTTAAATCTATATAGGAATTTAGAGATATTGTGCGGAGACAACTAAGGAGCCGTACAAGGAATCTGCCGAGATAGATAAGAAGGTTCATAGAGAATTTGTTAACTGGTTCTCCAATCATGTAAGTGAAAAATCACTATGTTCAAAGTCATGTTCTTGGTAACTTGCATGTCGCTTACACTACAAATGTGTGTTTTTAGATTGTCAAAGATTTGAACAATCTTAGCGAGTCGAATAAAGACGTTCTTCTTTGTCTTGCTAGAGGTCCTATTAACAAGGCTAGGAGATTTCTTGCATATAATGTCAGCGGATATAAATTTGAACCTTGTACGAGGCAGAAGGATTAAAAACTCAAAATAGTGGGGTTTTTGGTACATTTGGCACTAGAAGTTACTCAAGTAATAGTGATTCCCAAATGAGATTCGGAGGGTGCCTTACTATGGGAAATTGATAGATATTATTGAGTTTAATTACAATGGGGCATTCTTAGTTCCTTTATTTAAATGTCGGTGGGCTAATACCACTAACCCCCAGGCATGAAAGCAGATAATTTGGGTTTTACTTCAATTAATTTCACAAGACTTATACATCTAGGTGATCATGAAGATGATGAACCATATATTAAAGCTTCAAGCGCAAATGGTTTTTATGTGGATGATGAGAAAGAAAAGGGTTGGATCATGCCTATTCATTTGAGGCCAAGAGACTTATATGACATGGGTGAAGAAGATGATGACATCTTGGCTTCCAATGAGGTCTATCCATCACAAAACTTGGAACAAACATTTTACGATGATCTTGAATATATTTAATTAGCAAGAGCCACTACAGATGATGATCCTCCAACATCAACCATTAATGAAAATATTGATGATTACAATGATAATATGATTGAGTGACAGACATAGGTAAAAAATGAAGTCTTTGTTTTTATTCTTTATTACTTGATTTTTTATGTTTGATGTGTTTCTTTGTCTTGATAGTTTTGTGTTATTCTTGTGCATTATATGTCTAATTCTCTTTCTTGCATTTTATAAAGATTATTAACATTATGGTTTTGTAGGATGCCTAAAAAGAAAAGGTTTACTCCCAGGACTCAGTCCATACCAGCTCAGATTCAAGCTAATAGTTCGATTATGAGTGGAAGTGCATCACATGGTTCACCACATAGTGCACCTCCATCTCATACTATTCCAAATCTGCAGCCTATGCAAGATGAAAGCCAAAATCAGCAACCTACTTCCCGGAAGTCCAACATACTCGACCTACTCCCACGTAAAAACCAGCTGAGCGCCCTGAAGACCAACGTCGTCCACCCACTTATAAGAGAAAGTCCGAAAAACATTGGACAGTTGATGTGATCGGTATACAATTTGCATCTTAGTTTTTTATGAATTATTTGTTTTGGGACACTAATATTATCTTATAATTTGCATTTAGATGAGGATGGAGTACGTAAAGAAACACGTTTATGAGTTTGTGATTGGTTTGCGCTACCGCGTGGGAAGAAAGTGGTGCTCGAATGGAATGAGAATGGTCAGCCAATTGGAGAAGCCGCTGGCCTTTTGGGTGGAGCTTTGGGATCAATTGCTGCCAACTTTGATGACTTCCCTATTAGCTATAAGCGGTGGCCAAAGGTTCCATCGGCTTACAAGGAGAGCGTTTGGAACAATCCTATAAAGGTATGGATATAATTGTACAAATTATGATGGTTTATTTATCTTTGTTTACTAAGAGTTCATTTGTTTGATGAAGGCAAAATTTGATGTAAATGATGGGGTTCATAAAAAGTACATCATTGAAAACATTGGCAAAAAATGGAAGGACAATCGGGTGCGACTGTTTGCAGAATTTTATGATGAGACTCTTAGTTGGGAAGCTAACCTTAGTCGCGGCGGATGGCATGCCTATGGAGCAATGGGACGCTTTTTCTGTCATATCGACCGAGTGAAAAACTATGGTAAGAGGTGATGTGTTAAAAATGTTCTAATAAAATTTATGATATACTAAGTTGTTTTTCCTTAATATTTAGGGGATTTGTGAAAAAAATGCTGCAAATAGACAAAAACAAACTATTCCTCATACACTTGGGTCGAAAACAATTGCCAGGAAAAAGCATGAACTGGTATCATTTATATATTATTTTAATGCTTTTATATTCTTAAATTTAAATTGATTATTTGATGATATTACTGATATGATACACGATGTTAGGAAATTGAAACTGGTAGACCTTATAGCAGAGGAGAAATGTATTCCATTACTCACACAAGAAAAGATGGAACTTTTGTTAACAATGAAGCAAAACAAAAGAGTGTGAGTTCTTTTGTCATTTATTTCAAAGTTAGAAATGATTGTATTAAAGTTTTGTATTCCTAATTACATATTTGCCAATTTATATATAGGAGCAACTAGATGAGCTAATGAATGACACATCTTCTGAAAATGATGTCTATCTTGATGTGTTTGGAAAAGAGCACTCGGGACGTGTACGAGGCATGGGGTTTGGTATTACCCCACTCAAGCCTTTGGACCCACTTACCGATATGGGAGCTCGAGTTCATCATCATCTGCTGGTCCTTCATCATCTGAGTTTGAAAAAGATGAAGTTAGAATTGCAAGCAAGTAATGAAAAAGTTGAAGCCTTACAGCAAGAGGTATCAAAATTTCGAACTGTAGAACAACAAGTGGCTTATCTTATGCAAGCCTTTGGTGGTCAATTTCCACCTAATCAGGTAAGAATATCAAAATACCTTAAATATGCACTTGTAATCATATATTGAATTTGGTTGTGATATTGAATTTGTGAGTGCATAATTTACGGTTTTAGTTTTTTGGTTTTGTTGGTGCAATAATTCGTATAAGTTCTTATGATCTGATGAATGAATTAGTTGAAATAATTTAGCATACAGAATTACCTAAGTAGATTGGTTCAATAGTTAAAAATTATAAGGCCATGAATTTTCAAGTTCAATGTCAAAATCCATTGCAAACCCATGTTCCTCTAGTGGCTTTGACTTAGAAGGAAGGTCATGATTTTCTTCTTCTGATTCTAGCATTTCCAAAAATTGTGCTTTTTCCTAGAAAAATTTTGTGGCTGCAAAGTGATAAAGATTGGAACTTTGTGATGATAAAATTATGAAGAGAAAGATGAGACTAGCATGAAAGAACTAGCAAGCTGGATTCTGAACTAGTATTCTTTTGTATATATTGACATGCCCTTATCCAGCTGTATTTATGAGATGATTTATGAGATGTTCAAACACTGTGCAAATGTTTCTCATTTTCTTCTTGAACTTGAAAGACCGCTGAGAAGCAATCTTCATTCTAGATAGATTTGATATTGAATGATACCTTACCAACTGTCTATGTGCAAATATTCCTTAAGTCTTGCCACTTATGAACTATTCTACTTTTCCCCTTCTTTTGATGGCTCTAAGTAGAAAAAGATGAACCGCACATCCTTATGCAGCTGTTAAGACTTAAGAGAAATTTTTTTTATTCTCATATTTCCCCCCCTTTATTCTAGTTCTAGCTAGGGCAATATAGGTTGGTGTGCACTATGACCATTTTAAAAGCCAGTTGATCTCACAGTTAAATCAGTGCTGGAATAGAATCCAACTCTGTGCACATCTTCAGACAGGAAAAAAAAATGTTAATTTAACCAAAAGGCTTAATGTATGTTACTGCAAATTCATGAGCTGGCCATGATATATAGGGATATTATTTTCCAATCTCCTTGCCGTATATATGTTGATGTCTAATAATAAAGTCACCGTTTTCAACACTTTCTCTTATTGCTTTGCATTTGTAATGAATAAAGGTATATATACCATGTACTAAGGTGAGGAAATTAAGTTTGTATTTAGTTTTACTTGATTATTTAGATGGAACTGGGGGATTTTTCTTCAAGAATAGTCTTTGCTCATTATAAAATGCATATTTCCTTGAGTTTTAGTTTAATAATTATACACGAATAATAAATACTCTCTCCAGTGAATGTAACTGCCTTGGTGTGTTTTGCAGTGAATGTAACTGTAATCAAAGTGTTGTTAAGGGTCAAGAGTTTTCTGACTTTGGTGGGTTTTTGCATTTTCTCAGAAATCTGTTGTTTGGTTTCTATGATTGGCTTTTCATGAGTGAATTCTGAGGATGAAACTGATTTGAGTTCTTTGGTCTTAATGCCTATTCTCTTTTGGATCAACATGGAAGCAAAGTTTTTTCATTTTGCTAAGTTGACCTATTCATTGAGTCTTCCAAATCTTCATGTTTTTGTTTAACACCGGAAGATATTGGTCCGCATGAATACCAAATGGTTTATATTGGTTGGTTTTGCTAATTTGTCTTTGTCAGATTCGTTGCAAAGCTGCACTATGGTGCTCTATTATTTTCAATTAATTTTCTTGAAAGTGTGTTTAATATTTGTTTTTATTTTACATTTTCGGGCTTGATTTAGGATCACTGCGAAGTGAGGCGTTCTTCAAATGCCAGTCCACGATCTCCCAAGTCATGGAGATGGATCTCAAAGTGCTTAGTTTTTTAGGATTTATTAAACGGATATTTCTTAGGGATTAAACTTATATTTTTGTATAATTGCACTTGATTATGGATGTACGTTTGTTGGAATTTTTCTGTTATCTTATTTTGCAACCGAGATTCAACTTATATTTTGTATAACTGTACTTGATTATGGATTTATGGTTTGTTGGAATCCTAGTGTTATCTTATTTTGCAACCAATATATTATCTTCTTTATAATTAATTTTTGATGTTTTAAATATTGTGATGGTATAATAGATATTCGGTTAGTCAAATAATTAAAAAAAATTAGATAATTTAAATGATTAAAATAACAAATTATCTGCCTGATTTCAAAAAAAAAAAGCTCCCAAAAAAAAAAACAGTTTGGCGGCGGTTTAAAATCGCCCCTAAATACAATAACAGTATCGTGATTTTTGCGGCGGTTAAAACCGCCGCAAATTGCGCCTCAACCGCCGCAAACTGTCTCCATATTGACACAGCTGCCCACTCGAACCTGCGGCGGTCCAACCGCCGCTAAGCGAACCGCCGCTAAAACCGCCGCAAAATGAATCTACCGGCGGTTATTCCAGCGGTTGGTCTGAACCGCCGCAAATTGGCCTCCCGACCGTGTAAATAGCAGCGGTTTACCAACCGCCGGGAGGTGTAATCTGCGGCGGTTGTAACCGCCGCCAAACGCCTCTGAAACCGCCGCAATCGACCAAAATTCTTGTAGTGTATATGGGGATGGACCTTTAACAATTGCCTAAAAAAGTCACACGTTTTGTTGTTGTGATAATGAACGGAATTAGCAACAAGCTAAGGAATAAGACAAGGGGTGCTACACTCCAATACATCAAAATGCAAAGAAAGACTAAGCTAGGGGGATCATCTAAAATGGTGCAATTGTAGCTACCAAGGCGCCCAATCTAGCAAAAACATCAGCACACACATTTACCTCACGATAAATATGATTAATTTGCACAATGATTGATATTGAGAGAAGTAAAATGATTATTTATATTTGAAGTATATAGTTTTTATTTTTTATACATTTAGTTTCTATATTTCCATAATTTTAGGTTACTTTTTCATAATTAAATTTCGATTTTTTATTTTATAATGACATACTTTTTTTAAAGCGTGTAAATTAAAGGTCTACAAAATTGTTGTGAGAAATATATAAATATCAATTAGATAGATACAATATCAAACACCACGACTTATTCTCATTATAAATTTGTCCTATAAATCCATTGCACTGTGTAGTCAACAAGCCTAATAATAATTTGGCTTAATTTCTCTTTTAGTCACTAAGTATCGTCATTTTTACGATTTTGGTCCCTTACTCTATTTTAGGGATTTCTCAAATTTTTCTCCCTTTTGCAATAAAGGGTCTCCCAATCCCCTTCCCATTTTTCCGTACTTCGTGATTTTACAATTTTGGTCCCCACTTTTAAATTGCACACAATCATGATACTTGTGGACTAAAAATAGGAGACCAAAATTACATAATCACAATACTTAAAGATTAGAAATAGGTAAAATCAGTTCTTTTTCGCTGAGTAAGTAACTGCTTTAGACACTGCCCCTACAATTCTTTTGCTTGCCGTGGCTGATCATATATTGCTATGTTTGCGTTCGTCCTTCCCCTTTGTTGCCTGCACCTCCCCCCACAGTCGCATCGCATTACCCTCAATCCTGCATATAATCCTAGAGCTGTGGGTTTTGAATGTGAAGCTTCTGAAATTTGCAACTTTGTAAATAAATATAAATAATGTGCAGGTACGAAGCGGTTTAAGTACTAAAGTACTTGTACCTAGGGACAAATTTAGGGAGGGTCAAGCATGGACTTTAGCCCCTCCTCTTTCAAAACATTAAAATATATAAATATTACTTTTAGTGACAGACAATGTCCGTCAGTAAAAGTCTTGTGTACAGGCCGCATGCCGATAATATTATTAACAAGGGGTATTCACTGACGAATATTCAATCGTAGCTTGAAATTCCAAACTTATACATACGGTTTTTAACTATTAAGTGATATAAGTGTCTGTAGGTGTTTAACTTGTACCTACAGTCACCGTGTATCACTAAAAACTGTAGCTATATATTAAATTTATATATTTTTAATATCTTTTTTTTCTTAAAGTTTGTTTTCTTATTAGTATAAATTTTAATAATTTATTAATAATATTTTTTTACTTTAATTGAAATTTATTGATATATTTTATAATATAAAGGAATGATGTGCATGGTATATGTTAAATTTATTCAGCCCCCTGTTTAATATATTTTAGGATCTGTCCTTATCCGTACCGGCAATATTTTTTGGGTAACTACCCATACCCATGCTCATACCCATTAAGTGGGTAATTATCCTACTCGTTGTAGACAATTTTTGCGGGTACTCACAGGGTATATTACACATTGTCATCCCTACCTCCGATGAAAGGGGGAAATGACAACATTCTTTAGGTTGTGGAATGAAAAGGGAAGAAACAATTTGCAGACACAAACATAATATTTACGGTAAAAGTACTACTAGAAAAAATTAAATTACGCACAAAAATTAGAGTTAGAAAATGAAATTCATCTCTAATTCTGTCACTAAGTGTTAGAAACGCTTAAACTGGAAACCATTTTCATTTTTTATCTCTATTTTTTTCAGTAATTTCAACTTTTTTTTGTAGTAAAAGGAAATGTAATGTTATAAGTGGCAAGGAGAGCATATATTGTAACAACTGTAGAGTGAGTTCATTAAAGTGACTAAATATCATGTAGAGGACAACTCAACATTAAAAATATAATGGAAAATATGTGACAATTGTGCATGATTGCTAAAATGACAACATAATGCCATTATTTCCAATATGGGAAACCTTGTTGAATTCAATACACCATCTAAAATATGGTGTAGTGGTACACTGAGCATAGAAAATCGTTGGATATCATTTCCTTTTTTTTTCAATTTCTATTAACAAATGATCTAGATTGAATCTAAGCGTTTAGGGTACAATGGTCTTTCTTTTCTCTCCATTCTCATCTCCCATTCCATCTCTTCTCTCTTTCCCCCCACCGTCGGCCTCCTGACTCCCCTTCTCTAGCCACGGTGCTGGCCAACGCCATATGCGACACTACGACCTCCCCACAATGATGACCTCTCCGACCTCTAGATCTCTGCAACCGAAATTGTTCTCTTCACACCGACGTCGCCTTCGCCACAATGCAGTTGGAGACCCTGTGACTCTGAGTATCACCAACTATTAAGCATGTCATATCGGTGGCCATTTCAGCATGTCATATTGGATGTCAAGTTAACGAGTAGAGCAAAATTAACCAAGTTAAAAAAGTGTAAATCAAAATCGAGCAATTATAAATTTTGAGACCAAAACTGGTCAAACAATGTTACAAGAGACCAAAAGTACACATAGATTTAAATAAAAACTATCAAATTAAAAATAAGTTATCGTGTGAAAGAAAGCCCTTCTATATGTGGAAAAAAAAAAGCCATTCTAGGAAAATTTGAAAATTTTCTCTCATAAGTACAAATTTATTTTGGGTACGTTTGTTTTAGATGTGATAGATTTTTTTTTGGTGAACAACATAAGAAAGAAAGAAAAACAAAAACACCAAGCGACTAAACAGCAGCACCTAAGGCATCTCTCAACAGGAGAGAGCCAATACCAGGAGGAGGAGGAGACCAAACACGCTTAGGAATCCCGGAGCGCACCCCCTCTTTAGCCAGAAAATCAGTACAGCAATTGGATTCCCTAAAAACATGAGAAACAGTAACATTTGTTCCCTCACTGAGCACCTTCAAAATCTGATCAATTATAACCGCATACGGGTGGAAACACCGATGATCCTTATCATGAATTGCCAAAACCATATCCATCGAGTCCGATTCACAGAGAATTTGCCTGTAACCCATATCAATTGCAATGCGAAGGCCGTGGAGCACACCAAGCAGCTCAGCAAGCAGGGTATCACCACCCCCATCAAAGCAAGAATAACCCACAATCCACTCCCCACTCTCCGAGCGAATGAGGCCACCAGACCCAATATTTCCTGAATCCTCCAAGAAGCTACCATCAGAGTTGAGCTTAACCCAACCCGGGGGAGGAGCCTCCCAACGAGCCAGGAGCCTAGCGGAATGACCCTCCAAACCTTTGACAAGGTAGTGGTCTAGAAATTCATCGTGGGAATGGTAAATACGGCGAGTCACCACCGAGATATCCCAGATATCTTCACCAAACACCATGTTATTGCGCCAGCGCCACACCCACCACAAGCCCGCAAGAAAAAGAGTGGATGTTGTGCCCTGAGCCATCTCCTGAATCCAATCAATGGTATAGGGGAAGCTAAAGAAATTGGGTCGAGAGTCGAGCCCCATACGGAGCCAAACCTCCCTCGAGTGAGGGCAGTCATTGAGGCAATGGAGAACATCCTCTTCATTCAGAGAGCACCGCTGAAATAGAGGGGAGGAAGCCATGTGCCTATGATGTCGGAAAGAGTTGATGGGCAACGAATTGTGCATGCACAACCACACTAGGTGGCGTATTTTCTCAGGGGCTCCCAAACTCCAAATCCACGCCCAATCTGAGTTTGGATTCCAAGTGAGATTCTTGCTTAACAGCCACTGGTAAGCAAAGTGACAAGAGTAGACACCGTTGGTGGCCTCCTTCCAGATCCAAGTGTCCGGGGTTGTCTCATCTAAGTGCACAGGAGGAGGAAAGTTGCAAAAATGGTGCATCAAGGGAGCAGAGACATTGGTCATGAGATTCTCAAAGTGCCACTCACCATCTTGGAAAACATCCTTCAGGCGGGCAGTGGTATCACTATATTAACAAAGTCAACCAAGCTAGTAGGGCAACCCACCCCCAGCCAGTCTGTATACCACGGGGAAGAATCACCATTGCCAACCCGGAAACAGAAACCCTCGTGGAGCTCAGAGATAGCCTGAGTAATGCCCTTCCAAATAATGGACGCCCCGGGCCTAGGCTTAGAAGCCCAAATCGAGTCCCAACCCAGATATTTGTGAGAAATCACTTTAACCGATAATTTGTTCTCAACATGGATTAGGCTCCAAACTAATTTCCCCAAAAGAGCCAGGTTATTTAAATGAGTGTCCCTAATGCCCAAACCTCCAAACTTTTTGGGTGACGTCACGGTATTCCAATTAATAAGGCTCCATCCCCGGGAAGTACCATCACCACCCCAAATAAAATTCTGAGTAATTTTGTCTAACATGTTGCACACATTTTGAGGTAGGTGTTGAATTTGCATAGAATAAACTGGAATCGCCGAAGTAACAGACTTGGCTAGGCAGGCTCTACCAGCTTTATTCAAGTGATTACCCTTCCAAGTGGCCAATCTACGTTGGACTTTCTCAATGAGTTAATTATAATCATCCTTGGTCACGCGCCCTTGGGAGAGGGGAAAACCCAAATAGTGGCCTAGTTGGCCACTAGGCGGATGTAGGAGGCTTCCTTGATGACATGTTTCCTGTCACTTGTGACCATTCTAGAGCACATAGCCTTGGATTTGGAGAGGTTGACCTAGGCCTTAAGGCCAGAAGCAGTACAAAAATCATCAAGAGTATCCATAACCATGCGTACCTGCTAGGTATCCGCCTCACAAAAGAGTAACACATCATCAGCAAATAAAATGTGAGAGATTCCCGGGCCATCTCTAGACACACAAATCGGTCTCCACACTCCCAGGTCCACTTTTTGCTGAATAGTAAGGGCCAGTTTCTCCATACACATAACAAAAAGGTAAGGAGAAAGCGGGTCCCCATGACGAAGGCCTCTAGTAGGTTTGAAACTAGTAGTCTTAGCTCCATTCCACAGAATCGAAAGATTGTTGGATCGCACACAGCTCATGATAAGGCTAATAGTAGGGGCAGGGATGTCAAAGTCCTGAAGGGTTAGATGGAGAAAATCCCAATTTAGCCTGTCATATTCCTTTTCAAGATCAATCTTAAAGGCAATAGTACCCTTCTTAGACTTGGAGTGGTGCATAAAATGGATAACCTCCTGGGCTAGAATGGCATTGTCAGAAGTACTCCTCTTGGGTATGAAGCTGCTCTGAAGAGGACTAATTAAATCATCCAAATATGGTCTAAGCCTTGCAACAAGTACCTTGGTAATCACCTTAAAAACCACATTACACAAGCTAATAGGACAATACTTCTGCAAGGTGGTGGCAGGAGAGTTTCAGCAAGAGCTTCATCTATGGTACCTGTTTGGAACGCCATTCGAACAAGATGCCAAAGATCGTCACCCACAATGTTCCAAAAATGCTTGAAAAAGAGTGGTTGGAATCCATCCGGACCTGGTGCTTTGTACGACTTCATAAAAAAAACAACTCGTCTAACCTCTTCTTTTGTAACAGACTCAATTAAGTCATTTTTACCTGTAGTGCAAAGAGTAGGGAGCAACTGAACATGTAAGCTATCAGGAATAATGTCAGAGTCTACCTGGAAAAGTCTTTGGTAATAGGATATTGCCTCCTGCTGAATACGGTCATCATCTGTGCACCACTGACCATTCTCCAAGAAGAGACCCTGGATTTTATTACGCTTTCTACGGATGACAGCCTGAGTATGGAAGAACTTAGTGTTTCTACCTCCCAGTTTCACCCACTTCTCGCGAGATTTCTGGTACCAAAGGATCTCCTCCTGTTTCAAGACATCATTGTATTCTCTCTGAAGTTCCGCCTCTCGAATAGAGAGGTGGGCTGAGTCAACTGTCTCCATCTTACGCTGGATGCAGCGCAACTGGTATTCAATGTCATGCTTTTTTTGAAAGAAGTTGCCAAAAATTTCCTCATTAAATTCTTTAGCATCAATTCTAACTTGTTCAAGGCTAAGCTGGACCTGATGGTTACCACGCTCCCAAGCATTACCCACAACACAGGGAAATCTTTGTGGGATAGCCAAGCTGCCTGGAAGCAGAAAGGCCTAGCACTCCTATCTGGAATGAAACCAAAGCGCCAGAGGAGGAGAGGACGGTGGTCTGAGTGAGAGCAGACCAAGTTCTCCACATAGGCCTCAGGGAAGAGGGTGCGCCAATCACAATCACCAAGAGCCCTATCTAGGCGCTTAGCCACCATATGAGCAGCTCTCTCTTTCCTATACCAGGTAAAAGCACTACTCGTAGCTCCCAAGTCGAGGAGACCACAGGCCTCCATAGTCTCAAAAAGTTTGGAGGCTCTTTCTGGGGTAAAGGCACCACCACGCACCTCTGACGAGAGGATAATGTTATTAAAGTCCCCCATAAGAAGCCAAGGGCCAATAATGTGGCGCCAGAGTGCCTTGAGATAGCTCCATAATGGGTCTTTGTTAGCCACCTTGGGACTACCATAGACCGTTGAGAAGAACCAGGTCCGATGAAGCTGAGAGAGGGATATGTTTATAGTTTGGAAATAAGTGTCAATACCTGAATATCATATGAGCAATTCTTGTGTTTCAACACCCAAATACCCCCAAAATGGCCTCTTGCTTTCGAGATACCACAAGTTGCATATCCCAGGCTATCCCAAAAAGTAGAAGCTTGAGAGAAGGGGCAATGAGTTTCCATGAGAGCTACCAAAGTGGGCTGGTACTTGCGAACAATCCTACGGGTATGGCAATGGCCCTCCCGCTTAACAGCACCCCTAATGTTCCAACAAAGAATACTAAATTCAATGGACCCAGACATTAATAAACAATGTTGGGTGGGGAACCAATGCACTAAAAGGCTACGTCGTTGGGTCATCAAACATAACATCATCACCCTCATCTCGGCCCAAAACTGGCCCATCGTCCTTATTGGCTAATTCCACATTTGAGAGGTCGCCCGAATGATGGTTTGGGTCAGCCAACGTATTAATAATGGATGTCCCCATGCCATCAAGCCCAGCATTTGGCCCAACACTAAAATCCTCTTCAGGTGGGTCCATATCATCAACATACAGTGTGTATTGGTTACCAGAGATGTGTTGAAAATGACTAGTAGATCACGTCCAATTACCAATGTCAAAAATATGTTTGCCATTAATATAGGAGAAACCCATTACCTGATTGATTTTCCTTCCTTTGCTTCCAACCTGAATCGATTAACCATTATTCTTTGAAGTGGACCTCATATCGAATCCAATAGCCTCGTGCGTTTTTCCTTTTCCAGTGAGGTCAAACGTAGAAGACTTGATACCATCAGAGGATCCCGCCGCAATTCTTGGCCTTTTTATACTACTTTTTTTATACGCTCCATTGGTGCCCCACGACAATTCCCTTATTGGACTTCTCTGTAGCAATTGACTTTGATGGCCCTTCCGAATCTTGAATTCCCAGTTGTGAGAATCTGTTTAAGGTCATATCCACTCCTTTATTTGGTCCCTTGCGGCTATTAATGCCCACGTTTTCCATGCGCCTCCTGGTTAGCACCACAAGCCAGTCTCCATGCTTGTTATTAGGTTTAGGGTTATTAATGGACCCATTATTACTCACGGGAGGATTTTCGTGATTAATGGGATTTGAATTCTCATTAATGATCTTGCCATTTGTGTCACTTGCGCTTCCCGTATCTCCGGTCACCGTAGGTTTGTCCGCCGCCACCTCTGGCTGCGAGAAATTCCGGCCAACATGACCATAGCACCCACAACGATTGCAAATAACATGGAGTCCCTCGTAGGCAACTTTATACCAGGCTCCGCGAACGCAGACCATTCCAACCACTGGCTTATCTAGGTTAATCTCCACACATACACGGGCAAAACGGCCTCTCTCCACCGCTAGGGTATGGTTAACAACCTTGATTGGGCGGCCTACAGCTGAGGCCATAGCCAATAGAAGACTTTCATCGTAATAAACAAGATTCATTCCGGGGAATCACACCCAAACAAGAGTCTTTTCAATCTTTGCAAAGGACGAAACAAAATCAGCACTCCACGTAGAAACTGTTAAGTAATGGTCAAACTCCATCCACAGTCCTCCTCCTATAACCTTCTCTCTATCTTCCTCCAGGTCGAACTTCACCATGTAAAATCAATTATCCACATCCATCAAGTCGAATTTACCTAACAACATCCAGGTAGTAGAGAGGCGATTGAACATGGTCATGTAACCCACTTGTTTCCCTAGAAGCTTTACAACTAAGGCTTCTTTCCATGGCTCGCATAGTTCTTGAAACAGCTTCTCATCAATCTTGACTATAGGGAGTAAACGATCACCTCATTCGTAAGTAATAGACACTAGAACTTTATCAACCAGGTCCATCTTCTCGCGTGGTGGGGCAACTTTTTTATTTCCCATGAGTTTGTCCCAAAAGGAACACGAACGTTCATCCTTATTATGGTCATCACCACCACTGTCCGGTGGTTTAGTGGGCTGCGGCGGCATCGTGTGTTGTCGTTGAGAGGAGAAGACAATTCCCTCCATGCACTCTAAACCCCTAAAGATTTTTAAAAGTTTAGATGTGATAGAATTGATTTCAAAAGAATTGATTTTAAAAAAATTGAGTATAAAAAAATTTATTTATGTTTGGTAATGACATTTAAAAGTGGGTTCAAAAGAATTGATTTCGTTTGGATGATAAAAGCAGAATAACTTTTAATGTGTAAATATAAAGAATTTTGTGGGTCTCACGTTCAAAATTAATTTTATTCAATGCAAAAGCAAGAAACTTCTTGATTCCATCAAAAGATCAATTCTATCCACCCTAGAATCAATTCTATCCACCGAGATTTTATCACCAAAATACAAGAATACTGATTTTTAATTATAATAGTATATATACTCGTGCGATGCACGAGTAAATAAGTTGTTGAACTAATATTGCATCTCAATAAAAATGCAAATAATAACAGAAACACGATGATTTTCAACAACTATATATGTGTGTGTGTGTGTCTCTGTGTGTGTGTGTGTGTATTGTTATGTTGAACTAAAAAAAACATAACAATACACATCACAAAGTCAGAATACTCGTGCGTCTCACCCAAATGCTTCTTTATTTATCTGACATCAAATCAGAATATTTTAAATAAATATCATATCACATTAATTCGTATGAAATTACATTAATACTTTCCAGTTTTGTTTTTTAAAAAGCAAACACTGTTTAGGCTTTTTTTTGTGATTCACTATTAAGGTAATAATTATCATTTATTAAACATGCAATCTTTCCTTATATAAAATTCAAAATTATCCACTACTAATTAATTGTTGACCAAATCAATTAAAATATGATATCAATTTGAAATTAAACTGATATAACAAATCGAATCTTCAAATCAACGTGCAAAATTACTTTTAATGAAATTTGTTAATTGTATTTTTACTTTTTTTTTTTATAAAAAATCGATTCCAAATCAAATCAGACATAGAAATCAAATTTGTAAAATTATTATTAATACAATTCGTTAATTGTATTTTTACTCTTTTTTTAATTCAATTTTTTATTTTTATTGTATTTTATTATTCATTATTAAATATTATTATATATTATATAATCAACTCTACTGATTGATTATTCAGGATGGGTGCGTGACTATTTGTCATGAAGTCAATTCATAATAATAATAATAATAATAATAATAACAATAATAATAATGATTGAAAAATAATGGCTAACAAATCGTAATTTATGTTAATACACTCAATTTAAGTTTTTAAATATAAACATCTTTTGTCTCTTTCTTTATTAAATCAAATAATAAGAAAGAAAAACTTATTATTTTTATTTTTCTACCTTTACAGATATAAACTTCTTTATTTTTTTATTTTTTGTTTATTTGTTTTTTATCTTTTTATTTTCTCTTAATGTGTAATAAGAGATAATTAATGAGAATTAAAAATGAGACAGGGAAAAAAAATTAAAGAGGAAAGAAAAAGAAAATAAGGTGTGCAAAGTGACGATTTAACCTCTTTTTTAAGCTAAAATTTTAAACGAGATGTTAGTTTCATCGTATTAGTAACAACTTTTACGTATAAAAGATTAAACTTGTTTTTACTCTTAGCTCGCCAAAATGCAAAACTACCGGACGGGGCACTTTATAGGATTCTGAACGAGGATTTCAACAGTCCGAGGATGCCGCAAACCCACTGACACGTCATCATAGATTTGTAAGGCGCTATCATTTTCCGACACGTAGGTTATGTACTTGAGCTGTGATTCTCATTTGGGAATTCTGAAGCCTAATTGGCTACTACCCCCCACGTTTTGCGTACCGGCTATATATATATATATATAGCCTTAAAACCTCGGCACACAAAACCGCCTTGCGAGTCCTACCAACACCACTTTCGGCTTTCCCCACAGACTTCTTCGTTTCTTCTGCTCCATCCTCTTCTCGAATTTTTTGAGTAAGTTACTTACTTTCATTATTCTTCATCCTTTCGCAATATGACTTACTATTATTTTCTCGTTTTTTCCATTTATACGCGTGTGCGTAATTAATTTTACTCAAGTAGTTTTTAAACCAATTAATCGTTAAAATTTCTTATGAATTTAAGTCAATATTTTTCATCATCGGTATTGGATATTTCAGATATCTGTTCACTGACATGCCAAAAGAAGAAAAGAAAATATTGCGAAAAAAACCCTAGTCAATTTAATTTGACTTTTGAGTACTAAATTAAGATGGGGAGAGGAAAGATTGAGATTCGAAGGATTGACAACTCAACTAGCCGGCAAGTTACCTTTTCCAAGAGAAGAAAAGGGTTGGTGAAGAAAGCGAGAGAACTATCCATTCTTTGCGATGCACAAGTTGGATTGATTGTGTTCTCCAGTACCGCCAAGCTTTATGACTATGCAAGCACCAGGTATATATATATATATAGGATCAATTTCTTATTTATCTCTTTGTTTCAAAATTAACATCTTTGTATATATATTTTATTAAACTGTTTACCCCCTTTTTATTTTTTGGGGGAGAAAACTCTTCTTTTAGGTGAATTATAATCAATCAATCAATTAAATATACATATAACACGATGACTGAATCTCTCATATATATAGTTCATGTTTAGTGATTTCCTACGTGCGTTCTATTAATCTAGGTGCACTGCACAGGTGTAAGTTTGAAATAAAAGACTATTGTGTTGGTATTTGAAACTTGCTAAGAAAACATCACATGATATAAGGCATGGGATCAACGCATTACCGTAGAATCTACAAATCTATAAATTATAAAAACAAAAAACTCATATGAACATGGCAATGTTTAAGCATTTTGATTTTGATACTCTTCAAGCGGTGATTAATTTTATTAAAATTAATTAAAGCTAACAGTTTTTATATTTTTAACTTGAAAATTTTCGAGAAATTAGGAAGCTGCATGGTATTGCAATCCATTCTTCTATCTGCATGTATTTGAAGCCAACAAGCTTCCTATGACCTTTTGCGCTTTCTGACTTTCCACGGGCTCATGTTCAAAATCTAATGTTTGCTAGATGTACGGTTTACAACTTATCTACAGTGTAACATTCAATTTATCTGCTAGATTTACTCACTCAAATTAGACACAAATCCAATTTTACAAGAGGTTAACCAGTTGGAAAACTAATTATTGAGTTGCAAACAAAGTCCCACATAGGCTAAATAAGAAGAAGAACATGAGTTTATAAGCAAGAAAAAGTCTTTATTAGTATGAGGCTTTTTAGGGAATGTCCAAAAGCAAAATCAGGAGGGCTTAAAGCCCAAAGTAGATAATATCATCCCAATTTAGAGACATGTAAGACTACTTGGTATCCTAATACTTATTTATACAAGCCCTAGGATTAGTACACTATCTAAACAACAATATCTAACTAATCCAAATGGGCAACACAAGCCCTAGGATTAGTACACTATTCAAAAAACAAACAAGGAATACTATTTGAATTTACTAAAAATCATTTTCAGGACAACACCTTAATTCTATTTAGAGACAAAAATCAAAATTAAGAATTATTAGAAAAGATAATCTGATTGATCTAAATCTTCCAAATTGACCAAATTAGTTGCATTCCATATCATTCTTCATACCTTTTTCTCTTTTGACCTACGAGCCAAGGAGCAAAACTCAAGAATCAAAAGAAAGTTAAAGAACTATTAGTAAAGATAACCTGAATTCTTGGCTCCCTTCAAGTTCTTTGTTTTGTTACTAATCTTTATTATCATTCTAGCTATCCTTATTCTTTATGTAAACTGGCTCTATATATTTCAATTTGTCGTTATGCATTTTTGGATTTAGCCAATCTTTCCACAAAGTGGCTTTATTTTATCTTATCAGTTTTGTTTGGTTTTAGTCTGTGTCTTTCTTTATATGATTCAATTAACTTTCTTTTTTTTCTCTCCACATATTGACTTTATTCTAGCCTTTTTATTGGCTCCACTCCAACTTGTCTACTTAGTTTAGTCCCAAGTGTACCATGCCTCTTGTGTGTTTGTAATCTTAGATACATGATCTATTCCTCTCAAATGCATTTCATTCTAAATGAAGTATGGCTAGCTACCACCAAACAAACCCTAATTAAGTTTCTGGTTGTATTTTTTTTTTTATAAACAAAAAAAAATTTTATTAAAAGGAGTACAATAGGTACTCCAACCCGTTACACCTTTGCAAACAAATACATAGCTTTAATACATTCCATAGCTTTTATAGCTTTGTATATTTTTAGTCCTTAAATGTTAGAAACTTTGGTCATAAATATTGCATACATTATTCTTTCACATTTATCACTCATAACTTTTTTATAAACAAAGTTTGTTTACGAGAGTACAAGAATCACTCTAACTCAAGTACAAAGAATCAAATTACGTGTTTCAGAACATTGAGAAATACAATCTAAAGGACCCACAAACCGGTCAGAATGACCAATTACAACATGCTAGAAAATATAATGATAATTTCTAAGCTTCTTTCCAAACAATAAACTACCATGTTTCCATCATTTGGAAGAGCAACAAAAACACCCAATTAACCAAGCATATGACCAAACCTAGTGAGAAAGCGGGCAAGAGAAAAACAAATAATCTGAATCTTCTATATTCCTCAAACAAAAAGCACAAGAAATACTTCAACATGTGTTTTCTGTTTTGGCCAAGGTGAGGACACTAACCATTTATTTTTCTCATGCCCCTTTTCCTACAAAGTGTGGTGCGCCGTGTATGCATGGTTGGGTTTTGAGGGTGTGTATCATTGTGTTGGAGTCCATCATTTTCTACAAAATGGGGCTGTTTTAAGGGGAAGGATACTCAAGAAGGTGAAGCATATTGTGTGGTTGGCAGTTGTCTGGTGTTTATGGTCATTGAGAAACAAAATTATTTTTAAGGAGGGTGTGGCTGATTTCAAGTATGTAATTTCACATATTAAAATTGTCTCATGTGGGGGTGGTTCATTTATAGGGAGGATATAAACTCTAGTCTTAACTACTCTGATTGGTGGTGCAACTCGGTGGGTTGTTTACAAATATATTGATGTAATGAGTTAGAGTACCCCTTGTACTCCCTTTAATTAATCATTTGCTTATAAAAAAACACAAGAAATAATAGGCTAGACAGTAAATTCATTTGAGTGGGAAGCTTATTCAGCAATAGGCACTAAGAAAAAGCCAAAATCTTCAAAAGAACTTAACATTTCCAAAGGGTTAAGTTCCTCTGAAATAAAATATGTTCCTAACATATGGCACCACCAACACCCACCCGATTAACAAGAAATATTAGGCTATTTTTTTCAGAAAAAGATCCAGATTTATCCTCCTTCCAGCTATACAGGGGATTGTTAACTTACTCCCACTTGTTTTTTAGAAGGAGTAAGTTAGCAATGTACACCTTTTTTACTTTGACTAAAAAACCCAACTATTTTTTTTAAACATACTACTTAAATGAATGGGTATTATTGTAACTTTTTTTTTAATTTAAAAATTCCTAATTTCTCTTTCTTCCAATTAATGACACTTTTATCCCTTTTCCAATTAAAATTACTCTTTTTCTTCCAATTACAATGTGTAGTGCATATATTTTCACCCAAAAAAAATATGTATCAATCATCCGACTAAAATTATTCCAGATGAATTTAAGTACGTCAACCATCAGACGATTAATCACGTTTGAACTGTGCATTTTTTTAATGACTTTATTGGTGAGTATTTCCAAAGCAAACCACATATAATTGAACATAAAAATAATTGGTCTGAAAGAATTTCAATTTTTTTATTATTCCATGATATTGTAGTGCACAACGTAATATCCTGGCCTGGGAAAGTATGGTAGCAGTGAAAGCAAAAATGGAGTAAGCCTCGTTTTGTTGCAGAGAGAACGAAACAATAATGGGTGAGGAAGACATATAGTATTCTTAATTGAGAGAGAGAGAGAGAGATTATAAATTTTTAAATTAAAAAAATTAAATTACATTAATACCCATCCATTTAATTAGTTTCTAAAAAGGAATAGTTGGGTTTTTAGTTCAAGTGAAAAAGGTGTATATCGCTAAGTTACTCCTTCTAAAAAGCAAATAGGAGTAACTAAACCCACCAAAGTTAGAAAATTTCGTAAAAAGTACCCTTCACTTTTAAACAAGCCTCTTCTCCTCCTCCATTGAATATAATTATATTAATGTAATATATATGTTCAAAACAATTTTGTATCGCAAAAAACTTTTGATAAAAAAAGAAATTGTTCTCCAAAAATAACTAAATCCAAACACACTGAATTCAGATAATAAAAGAAAGGGACTACAATGAAATGTGATAAAATAATAAATTGACCAATTAATATTAGTTCATGGTGAGACATACTAAATATTGCTTGCTGGGGAATGGTGAGGGGTATAGGTGTGGAAGTAGGGATGGTAATGGGGCTCCACGGGCACGGGTAGTAGCCCCCCGCTACCCGCCCCGTTGGATAATTTGCCCCCCGTACCCGTCCCGTACTCGCGCGGGTACCTGCGTGACGGGTTTTTAACGGATTTTTGAGAATTCGCGGGTACCCACTGGTATTCATGGATACTTAATAAATTCTTAAAAAATACACTTATTTTAAAGAAAAATTATTTTTTACCTAGATTCTTAGACAAAGTTTCAAATGAGAATTTACAAAATACCACCACATGTTCTTAGAAAAAGAGTGCATCCAAATTTAACAACATCCATACATAACAAGTATCCAAATTTAAGTAATTACATATATACAGGTACCCGCAGGCACAGGTAGTATGATACCTGCCCCCGCCCCGTTTATACACGGGTAATAAATATCCGCCCTGTTACACCCGCGGGTACCCGTTTAACTGCCCGTTTAAAATCCGTAGCGGGTTTTACCCGCGGGTACCCACGGGTACGGGTTTTTTTGCCATCCCTATGTGGAAGTGGCCACTTATGAACTAATTAATACTAATTGGTAAATGGGTTAAATAAGTTTTTAGTCTTTATAAAATTTATATTTTTTGTTTTTAGTCTTTGTACCAACTTTTTAGTCACTCTTTAAGGACTAAAAACATGTAATTTTGTAATTTCTAGGGTATAAAGAGTTGGTATAGGGACTAAAAACAAACATCGGTATAATTATAGGGACTAAAAACATATTTAACCCTCTGATCAATTTATTATTATTATTTTTTCACATTTCATTGTAGACCCTTCTTTTATTATTTGAATTCAGTGTGTTTGGATTTAGTTACTTTTGGAAGACAATTTCTTTTTTTATCAAAAGTTTTTTGTGATACAAAATTGTGTTGAACATATATAATAAATTAATATAATTATATTCAAAATGAAAAATATAATCTTATTTCTGTTAAAAATTTAAACTATATTTATTGGTAATGTAAAACTTTATACAACATTCATTTTATCTGCCAACGTAGCTTGGCTCAACTGGTTCGGCCTTCCGCTTGCACACGCTGCGACTTGGGTTCGATTCCAGGTGGCTGCGTTGGTGGATGATACGTAAATTTTACCGTAAATTCCGGCTTAAGTTAGTGGTTCTCCCTAGCCCTACACGGGGTGAGTCTCCCTCAATCTAAACTTTATCATTATATATATATATATATATATATATATATATATATATATATATATATATGTTTACGATGCAGTTGTGTCCATAAAGGTAGTGTTATTTTGGATTCATAAAAAGATTACTTTCCATCTCGTTAATGTAAACATATTCTTTTTTGGCAGCATGAAATCTATTATTGAGCGCTATAATAAGTTAAAAGAGGACCATCGTCAACCAATGAATCCTGCTTCGGAAGTCAAGGTAACACAGCCCATGTACCACTCCTCCATATTTATATTTATGTTCTAGATTCTATCTATCTCTCATGCATCTAGTTATATGATGAATCAGTGGCGGACCTAAGACCTTGGGTTAGGAGGTGCAAAAAAATTTAAAATTTTACGTCATTATAAATGTCAAAATCATAAAATTTTAATACATACAATCAAATATGTTCTTCGTATCTTTTTTCGATCATTGAGATGATATGTCGACATTTCGATTTGCTTTCTTGGATCTGATGATAATTGCCATACCCCAATTTTGTCCAATGTTATCAACGGCGGATGGTGGTCCATGGCGGACAGCCAAAAATCCGCCATAAAAAAATGGCAGATTGCGTTGCGGGAAATAGCAGACGCCATGGCGATCTGGATAAAATACTATATATATATATATATATATATATATATATACACACACACACACATATATGTAAATATAAATAAAAAATTGTAGAATAACAGTTGTAGTGCAGAAAAAATGCTACATAACTAAAATACAAGGCTTCAATTGAACTAAATTGATAGTAAATATCATAAGTTCATAACCAAAATGGCAAAATACCAAATCCAAAACCATAAACATTAAGTTCAAGATATCAAATATCAAAATAACAACAAAATGAAACATAAGTTCAAGACATCAAACATCAAGTAAATGCCTAGTCCTCTTCCTCAACCCCAACATAATCATTTTCAATGCCATCATCTATTGGGGCATATCATTTTCCTCAACCCCAGAATGAATAGACCTCTATTCAAAAGAAGGAACAAAAATTTGAGGGAGAAAAGATTAAAAAACAACATAAAAAGAGATTAAAAAAAGAATAAAACTGTAAAGTATAAACTGAAAAAAATTAAAACAGAAAAGAATGAAAAAAAAAATAAAAAGCATAGCAAAAGAAATTAAAAGCGAGAATGAAATAAGGTAAAGAAACAGAAACAAAAAAGATAAAAAAAACGAATAGAGAAATAAAAACCAGAGAGCCAAAGGAAATTAAAATACAATGAAAAAATTAAAAGCTGAAAAGAATAAAAAAAGTGCAGAAAGAAAAAATAAATAAAAGAACAAACAGAGAGAGAAAGAAACAGAGAAAGAAACAAAGAAAGAAAGAAAAAAACAAGAAAAACAGAGAGCCAGTGCTCATCGTTTGCCGAAGATTGGCGCAGCGAGGTCGGCGCGGCGAGGCTGATCGGTGCGGCGAGGCGAGGTTGGATGGCGCGGCGAGCATAGGGTCGGGACTTGGGAAGACTGAAGTTGCGACGCAAGAGAGAAGAAGACTGAAGGCGAAACTCGAGAGAGAAGAAGACTGAAGCGGTGCGCGAGAGAGAATTAGGTCGTTTCTAATTTAGTGTTTTGTTTTAATTTAAGTGAACCGGGTCGGGTCATGAGCCGAGTATCAAGCCAAACACGCACGGGTTCGCCATTTTAGGCCGGATTTCCGCCATTGCAGGCGCCATCCGCCATGGCCGCCCCACGCAGGCGGACGCCATGAGCCGCCACGCAGAATCCGACACGCCAGCGCCTTGTTTCTTGCGGCTTGCTCAAAATCCGCCAGCACCTTCCGCCATGGCCGATTTTTAACAACACTGATTTTGTCTGGCCCCTTTCTTTTAAATTTTTGCTTATTCTATATATATATATATATATAATAAAATATGTTTGGTCTTGGAATAAAAAAAGAAGAAGGTAAAAATGAATAAAGAGGAAAAAAGAAAGAAAAATGGAAAAAGAAGTGAAAAGAAAAAGAAAGGAAAAAGGAAAAAAAGGAGAAAAAGGGGTTATAATTAACAATACCGGGGGTGCTAATAGCAGCCCAGCGCCCATTCCCTCCTTCACTAGGCGCACCTCCCAACATTTCTACGTGCAACCCCCTGCGCCTCATTGCCTATTCCCCTGCGCCCGCACCCTGTTTCTTTTTTTACGCCTCCCCAGCCTATGAGGCTCCTAACACGTGCGGCCCAAAACACACAACCCTAATCTAAAAATCTAAAAAAACCCTCACAATCATTCCCTCCTCCATTTCATCAGATCAGATGCGGCGCCCCTCCCTCCTTATCTTTTCCCTTTCTTTTCTCCTTCTTCCTCCTTCACCAAACCCTAACCCCAAAGAGAGGCTGCGACGCCTCTTTCCCCCACATCTTCCTTCTTTTGCGGTGCTTCTTTCTCCCTCTTCTTCCTTCTTCTTTTTCTCTTCCCTCTACCTTAACCCTAATCTCATCTCTCTTACCTTCACCAAAAGCTGACCCTAATCTTCTCCCCTTCACAGCCGCGGCGCCCATCTCCCTCTTTCTCGGTCTCCCACATTTTTCGCCCTCAATCTATTCTCATAAAACCGAATATCTCTCAAATCTATCCCAAATCTCTGTGGATCTCATCAAAACCGTGAATTTGGAAGCAAAAAAGAGGGGTTTTTGTTCCCCTTTTTCTCAAAAACAGTTTTTTGAGAGAGAAAGTTGAGAGTGTGCAGAGGAGTGAGGGTGGGTCAGGGTCTGGGTTCGGGGTGCAAAAAATAAATTTCAGAGGGGTCAAAATTTAAATTATATAGGGTGCTATGTGTAAAAATTTAAAGTTCAGGGGGTGCAAGTACACACCCTGAACCCAATGTGGGTCCGCCTCTGTGGTGAATTCTAAGGTGCATCACCTATCAAGATATTGCACCGTGCCTCACTTGAAACTCACGTTTCCAATGTTCTGTTGGAAATCCCATCGGATCTAATCATAAACCTGAAATATAAACAAGAAGACACAAGAATGAGCATCGATTTGTGTTTTCAACAACCTTTTTGCAAATCTTTTTGTAAACACATGTTGATAAGGCAGACACAAATTTGGAAGACTGTTAGAGTGTTTTAACAAGTGCAGACACACTATAGTACTACCAGATGCAAGTGCGTTTTATATATATATATATATATATATATATATATATATATATATATATATATATATCTGTGTGTGTGTATATATATATGTGTGTGTGTGTGTGTGTGTGTGTCTGTGTGTGAATTTGAATAGAAAAATCATATTAATTAAGGGTACAATGCACGGAGTGGAGCTCGCCCTTGATAAAAACACTCCATGACAAGGAACATATTCGATCAATCAACTGACTCGCATCTAGCACCCTTTCAGCACTCATTCTAGATGTCTCAAATAGCCCACACTACCATATGTCAAATCAGTGTCAATCTCTGTCTACATCGAGATCTACCTGCTAGGTAAGTAAACGGAGCAAAATAGGAAAAAAGGTCCTGCGGTGCACAAAATCACAGCCCAACCAACTAACAATAGCATACCAAACCGAAGAGGTAAACCCGCATCTGCCAAACAGATGTAACGCCAACTCCTGATCGCTACCACACAAAACACAAGTAGTAACCGACCTATCTGATATCATACCCATGGTAAACAAGTTTGTCCGAGTTAGTACTCTGTCCAAAAGCAACTGCCATGAGAATGCAATTACTTTTGAAGGTGTTAGAGTCTTCCACAACTTTCCTATGACCTCAATCTCAATATTAGATAGGCGGTCAACCCACACAGAAGACTCATTGAGGATCACATATGCAGAGGAAACCGAACGCAAACCACTAGGGTGTCTATACCAAATCCATCAATTGGGCTCATCTGTCAGGGATGCCACTGTGAGTGTCGTGAGAAGGTCAGCAGACAAGGCCTCCTCCCACACAAAGAGACAGCTCCTCCAAGTGATATCCCGGACCCATGTCCGGTCCACCCATCTACCACTACTACTAACCAACATGTCCGGATCTGTGGCCAGTGAGAAGAGCCTAGGGAACCTGCTCCTGAGAGTAGAGTCACCTAACCAAGTATCATGCCAAAAGGAAGTAAATCTGCCATGTCCTACTTTCCTTCTAATACTCGCCAAGAACCAGTATGAACTCGAATCCCCAACTCCCCTAACTGGGAAAATATCCTTCCACCACACGTCCACCACCAAACAACAAAAGCATAAAATGCCACAAGATAACTAACGCCTGACAATACACCCAAGAGGGTCGACAAACCATTCATAAAATAAACATGGTAGAGACTTAACCCTTGACAAAAACAACCTCCAAGACAAAAATCTAATGCAGTCAACGGTGTGCCCCAAATCAGGTACCCTTCCCAAAAAAATATAGCCATCTCGAAGGTCCTAAATGACCTATAATACAGTATACTAAACCAGGGCCAGTCCTTGTGTACATCTCGACCTATCACCTAAAGAGAAAAATTGGGAGGAAAGAGTGAAAAGGTCAGGAGGCATCACAAAATCGTGCCCCGACCAACTCACAATCGCGTAACACACCCTACAGGAAAAGTCACATCTATAAAAGAGATGTAGTGCTGACTCCTGCTAGCTGTCACACAATATGCAGATTCAAGGATCTAAAATAACTCCTCTTTTTTTTTGGTGAATGGTAAGGGGCAAAGCCCTACAAAAGCACTAGAAATCAATCACCACTAGGGTGCCGAGTACAAATAACATCTCCACGCAGGGAGTTAATAAGAAACTCAGAAACTACATCAAAGGTTTTACAGGTCAAATTCAAATCTAAACCATGTTTAGCTAAAAGTTCCGCTACATTATTAGCCTCCCAGAAAATGTGAGAAACACGGATTCTCATCTCATTTGAAACCAGATTCCTAATCTCATCCAGCAACTTCTAGCTTTGATGAGTGATCAAACAATCTTCACTGATTAGTTGCACAGCCAATAAAGAATCAGATTCTACCATGATTTGAGAAAAGTCTCTTTCTTTTGTCATTTTGAGACTATATAGGATGGCCTAACGTTCAACATGAAGGACAGAGCACTTTCCCAAACTCACCGCAAAACCCCATAAGAAGACACCCTTGTCATCTCTGATAACTCCACCACAAGTTGCATTATCTGCAAAGGAATTAACTGCTCCACCATAGTTAATCTTAACAAAACCTTCTAATGGAGGTTCCCAACTTATACTAGATGAACCTTACTGCTCCTTATTCCTAATTTCCAACTCACTCAAACTGATGTTGGAATTCTGGATGTCAGCAACTAGATGCAATATTCTCGCAGTAGTCTGGGCTGAAGAAGACTGGATTTGCTTGCAAATTAGCTTTTTCCTAGCCCACCACAATCTGTCCAGCGCCACAGCGAAAACCAGAGACCAACTCCCAGCCTCCACAGAACTCTTAGACTTAAGATTATGAATCAGCCAATTGTGTAAATCAGCCTGCTCAAAAAAATCACGCGGAATGTCAGCCTTTATCTTGCCCCAAACACCTCAAGCTATACACAATCCCTCTGAAGGTGGAGAATAGTTTCTGGCTTCTGAAGACATACCGGGCAAAGATTAGAATTTGCGAAACCTTGCCCGCTTCTCTCCTGGTTCGTCATAATGATACCCCGAGCCACCTTCCAAAAGAACAAGCGAACTCTTTCAGGGCCTTTCCACTTCCACACATAAGAGAACACATTCAAATCTTGGCTCGACCTAGGATTCATCATAGACAAGTACGCATTGGAAGCAGAGAAATTACCATTAGAAGAGCCTTTCTAGGCCAGGGAGTCCTCCACTGAGAGGTCACTGGGGGGATGAATAGATCTGATCCGACCCACAATAACATTTGGAATTCTATTTAGCATTCGATCCATGTTCCAATAACCCGAGACTGAAACAAAGTTGCTAACCAGTTCAGTTACCTCACTTTGATTAATAGACACTACTGAAGTATCCAACAAGTTTCCCACATTAGGAACCCAACTATCAGCCCAAAATTTTATAGAGTTTCCAATCCCAACTCTCCAACAAAGATTGTTCTATACCTAGTTCCAATTCTTACAAATTCCATGCGAAAAATTTGAACCTTGTCTCTCGGTTTGGACTCTAGGCATCACATCTGATCCGCACTTGTATTTGGATCGAACTATTTGCACCCACATATCACTTTTTTCTCGCACATAGATTCCACCCGACCTTCATCATGAAGGTAGTATTAATGTCTCTAGCAGCCCGCAATCCTAAGCCACCATATCTTTTAGGAGTACAAATTGAGCTCCAAGACGCCAAATGCATAAGGTGATGGTTCTCAGTATCCCCCCAGATAAATTTAGGACACTTTTTATCAGTTTCATCACAAAGGGCACAAGGCAAGCAAGCCGAATGCATCACATAGCAGGGCATAGCTTGAATAATCGATTTTGTCAAGGTAACCCTACCCACTAGAGATAGGTTACTAGCCTTCCAATTACTCAGCCTTTGGTTGACTTTGTCCAAGATATACTGATAGGAGTTCCTACTACTCCTTTGATGAATGAGAGGAGCTCCCAAATATTTTCCCAGATTATCAGTGCTCTGAAATCCCAACGCTTCACTCAACTCTTTCTTGGCTTCCCAACTAACATTTTTTGAGAAGAAAACTCTGGTTTTCTCTGAGCTAACTTTCTGCCCGAGCTTTCACAGAAAAGATCCAACACAAATTTTGATGATCTCCACTTGGTGTATAGATGCTTCTGCAAACAACATTAAATCATCTGTAAAGGCAAGTTGAGATATCTCTGGACCCCCTCTAGACAACTGAATAGGTGACCACATCTTCCGATCCACTACTATATTTATCAGATGGAATAATCTCTCAATACAAAGGACAAACAAGTAAGGGGACATCGGATCACCTTGCCTAATACCTCTCGAATGAGAGAACTCATCAAGCCCTTCACCATTCCACAAGATTTTTAGCCTTGTAGGAGAAATACATTCCCCCACCAAGCTATTAAACCTCTCAGGCAGACCTATATCTTGCAGAGTATCACTGATAAACTCCCAATTTAGCCTATCGTAAGCTTTCTCTAGGTCTATCTTTATAGCCATCCAGCCCATAGCCCCTTTATTCTTTTTCATCGAATAAATAACTTCCTGGGCAATCACAATATTATCAGTACTCTGTTTATGGGGGACAAAGTTGCACTGGCATGGACTAACCAATTCCTCCAAAATTAGCCTGAGTCTCGTTGCTAGGATCTTGGTGATAATCTTATAAGTGACATTACAAAGGCTTATGGGGTGAAATTATTTCATGGACTCCACATTGTCAACCTTTGGTATCAAAGTTATCAGAGTTGAATTGATTAACCCCACTCTTTCATGGTTAGCAAAAATATCCTTAACCATATTACATAAACCTTCCCCCACAGTTTCCCATTGGCTTTAATAAAACACTACTTGTAAGCCATCAAGACCAGGTGCTTTAAAGCTACCCATATTCATCACAGCTTGGCGAATCTGCAGAGATAGTAGGGAAAGCCCCTTTGAGATAGAAAGGAGACATACCTGGATTGTTGGAGAAGAGGTCTTTGTAGTAATTGGTAACAAGTCTTTCTAACTCATCTTGATCCGAGACCCATTGACCCTTCATGTTCTTCAACAAATCAAAGGTGTTCTTCTTCCTTCTAATAGCTGTGACTCCTTGAAAGAAGTGGGAGTTGTGATCACCAAATTGGAGCCATTTAGCTCTAGACTTTTGAAACCAGAGGATTTCTTCATGTCTCAGCACCTCCTCATACTCTCTCCAAAGATTATTTTGGGCTTCTTCTAGGTAGGGGCTCCAATAACGCCCAATCTTCTTCTATGCAATTCTGTCTAGCCTTCTTATGAGCCTTTTATTTCTCTGGAAAACATCACCAAAGACATCTTTATTCCACTATTTCAATTTGGATTGAAGATGATCAATTTGGTCATTCTACTGGAGATCCTGAAGCCAATTTCTCTTCAAGAAATCACCAAAGTCAGCCTGAGTCAACCTAGCTGCTAAGAACCGGAAAGGTCTTATTATTTGATTCTTCTTGTAGATTTTCCTCATCTTAATAAAAGATGGTCTATGATCAGATTTAAAATGGGGAAGGTGGAACACCACAGCTTCTTCAAATCGAATTCTCCATTGGAGATTCAATCAATCCATCTAATCTTTGCAGAAGCCCTCCTTTTTGCCAAGTAAAGGGACTGCCTTGATACTTTGCATCAATAAGATCACAGTCATTTACAAACTCTTGGAAGTCTAACATACCCCGAAGAGAAGGATTCTGGGACCCTCCAGTTCTTTCACTATCAGCAAGGATAACGTTGAAATCTCCTATAATTGCCCAAGAATTTTCCACACTCAAATGGATCTCCTAAAGCTCATCCCACAGAGTTCTACGCATTTGGAGCTGGGGTCGCCCATAGACAACTGTAAGCAGCCACTTAGCTTCCTCTTTCCACCACTTTTAGATGCACAAATTGGGACGCATGATTTAGCACCTCAACCTTCCACACAGAGCTTTTCCACAAGGCGATGATACCTCCCGCTTGACCCGAAGCATCAATAATGAAGGATCCATCAAACCCCGTTCTTTTGACAAATTTTCTCACTCTATCTCCAATAACATGTGTTTCCATCAGGGAAATAAGCAAAGTATCATATTCTCTTGAAATGTCTCTGATGAGGGGGACAAAACATTTTTTGCCAATCCCTCTATAATTCCAAGAAATAACATTCATTGACAAGCTTTAGGGCTTTGGGTTGAAACAGACCCTTGCTCACCATCACTAACTACACCATTTTGGTGCCTGATACCTTTGTTAAGGTTAACCTTCAAGGAACTTCCTCCTCCCACCATTGAAGATGAACCTTCTACTTTAGCTTCCTTGTCTCCTAGATCTAAATCTGGGCAAAAGAGGTTTAAACCCAAATGGAGGTCCCTTAGCACATTAGCATCTAGCGAAGGGATCATAATGGAGGAAAAGTGGGACTCTAGCTGAAGCACCCATTTCTCTTTGTTTGGACCTTCTAGGCGACCCAATGGGGTTCTCGGTGTTTTGTGGGCCCAAGGATTTTTTTAGTGGCCTTATTTTCTTTCCCTTTATTGGGCCCTTCGGGATTTTTACCCCTCTAATGTTTCTAACTTTGTCTTTAACTGGCCCACCTATTTTAACCTGGCCCATGGGGATAATACTCGAATCAACATCAGTCACTGTAACTCTTTTAGTAGTTACTTCCACTTCCATCGAAACCTTCGATTCCTCTACAGGATCATATCAGTTCCTTCATTAAGGAGAGAGAAGCGGGAGCCAGTACCTACCATCTTGTGGGGATCATTTTGCATCACAGCACTATTAGAAATTTGACTTTTGCTTCCCATCACTGGCCTACCCTTTGTGGGTTTGGAGCGGCTGACTTTCTTCACTGTTAGCCAAGAGTACCTGTCACTCTCAATCTGTCCTACCATGCTTCTATTCTCATGCTTTGTCTGAGCCTCGGGCCTCGAGCTGCCATCTCCCTCCCTCTGTCTGGTTTCCATCCTTCTTTCAACCAACACCGGATCTTCGTTGCCCGCCCGAACGCTTTCACTCCTTCAAGATCATTCACCATTTTAGATTTCATCTGAAGCTCTGGACAATAATCTTGTTTATGACCATATTTTCCACATGGAAAGCACACAGTGTGCAAACCTTCATATTCTAGATGCTGAACCAGGCCTCTCATAGTGATGGTACGAACTAGATATTTAGATAAATCTAATTCGACACAAATTCTTGCAAACTACACTCTAGAGTGGATTGAAGTTAGGTGGTCAATTTTTAAGAGATAATCTAGTTTCACTCTCCAGAGGAATCTATCATTGTAAAACTCAAGGGATAGTTCAAGGATTCTTATCCACACTGCAACCTTGCTCTCTACTGTTGTATTGGTAATGAAGAATGGTCTCCACATCTGAACTAGCAGGTAGTGGTTTGCTAGCATCCAAGGCCCATTGAATAGGGCGTGTCTATAATCTTCAGAGGAGGTGAACTGCACCACGTAAAAATTCCTTGGCAAATCAGTAATCTTCAGAGAGCCCTTGTTTGCCTAATCCCTAATGAGTTTATTTTCCAAGACTCTATAGCTCACCTTCTTTCCCATAAGTGATACTACCAGTGCCCCCTTCCAAGGCTTGCTCCAGTCCTTCAATTCAGCATCCGTAACTTTGATTTCTAGGCATGGGTCGTACTCTTCACTTTTGTTTGGATATTCTTCCTCCTCCTCCTGATACTTGTACCACTTATTTTCCACCAATTCATCTTGATCTTCAGAGTCATGCACTTCCATCTCTTCCAACTGCTCAGCATGTCTATTCCAACAATTTATCACTGAAAGTCAGGATTTTTGAAACTTTGATACCTGGAGATGTGACCATAGTCTGGTCTCCCCCCATTACAATATTATTGCTCATCCTAACATTAGCGTTATTTTGAGCCTGGCCATTTCTCCCCAGATTAGGAGGTTTTTCTGGTGCCCTCACAAGATGGATCTTCTCCCCCACAGTAATGTTCATAAATCAGTAATGGAAACAAAGAAAAAATACCAAACACCGAACAAAGGTTAAAACTTTCTTGAAATAACTCCTCTGCTAAACAAGTTTATTCGAGTTGGTACTTTATCCAAAAACAACTGTCATGAGAGTGCAATTACCTTCGATGGAGCAAAACTTTTCCATAACTTGCTCATCACCAGTACTCCCCGATTCGATAGCCGTGAAACCATGGAAGAGGACTTAGAGCGGAAACCATATGTAGAGGAAACTGAAAACGTATCGCTAGGATGTCTGGTCCATACCCCCTGATCCGGCTCGACAGACAAGGTCGTAGATGCAAGTGAGGACATGAGCTCTGCCAGCAAGACCTCCTCCCAGACGAAGAAACCTCTCCTCGAGGAAATGTCCCAGATCCATGTTCTTGTCTTCTTTACTTCCCATTATCTTTACGACATATATATAGGTCTATACAATTGAATTAAGCACTTAATATATAATTTAATCTGATCTTCACATGCTTATCTATATAACAAGCTTAATGAAATAAGCTTAAATAGATTTTAAGTAGAGTAGGTCATGCATGAGCTATTTAAGTTTAGCCAAAAATACCTTAAATGCTTATTTCATAAGTCCAAGTAAGCTATAGAAATCCAAAAGTCACCTTTCGCTTAAATAATTACTTTATATATACTTCTCATATTTGTGTTACTATATTGCTAGCTTTGGCAAAAAGAAGCAGCAAGCTTGAGGGAACAATTGCAGTACTTGGACTATTGTCGCAGGTAAAAGATTAAACACCTAATTTTTTTTATTTTTTATTTTTGGTGCTAAACTCGGCAAAATGGAGAAAGAACTATATACACCATTGTCTTGGACTGCATAATTTTTTAGGCACTCGATTAAAAATTAACATGCATAAATACATCTTTTACAAATTGATAAATGTTTATTATCAAGGACAAACCACGATTAATGACTACTATTTTATTATATATTTTAATTTTTTTAGTATCCCTCGCCCTCCAACCAACAACACTGTTTTAAAATGATATTTCATCTTGTAGCTTACTGATCATGTATGTAAAGAAAACGAAAGTGATATAATATCACTAAATCAATAATTAAAGTACTGTTTTTCTAATCTACATAACAAAATTAATCGAAGATTCCACACTTTCTATTTTGTAAACGCAGGCAATTGATGGGCGAAGAACTATCTCGTCTGGGTTTTAATGAGCTACGGAATCTAGAAAATCAACTGGAGATGAGTTTGAAGGGCATTCGCATGAGAAAGGTATCATGGGTTCAAAGCCGAAGCAAATCATATATATCTTCTCTTAAAGTACATATTTGGTTTTGAGTAATTTTTAATAAAAAAAAGATTTCTTTTTCTTTTCAAAATTATCTTAGAAAAAGTTTGATTGTAAGTTGCTTTGATTAGTTCAATCACACTAAATTTAAGATGCATGTCATCATTGTTTTATGGCGCAAGAATGCACATGTGACTCTCATATAACACGATCATCTAAATACCTGCAGGATCAAATTTTTGGTGATGAGATCAAAGAACTACACAAAAAGGTTTAAGGAATCAGGTTAAGTTCCTTTCAATGATTCAAAGGCTTCCTCACAAATATCTGACCGATGTCCATTGATGCAATATTGTAGGGAAGCCTTGGTATTCAAGAAAATGAAGAACTTCATAAGAAGATAGACCTCATCCATGAGAAAAATGCAAAACTAGATAAGGTACATATACCTGATCATAACATCAAGAAGACACATTCTTTGATTTAAAATTTGTCATTGATCATCATACATATATATATATATATATATATATACCCATGGTTTCATAAATATCTAAAAGAACGTGTGACAAAGTGATGAGGCATATACTTAAAAAAGCCCACACACATAAACATAACATATGGAGTGGGCTTCAAAGTGTCATACAGATTTTCCTTATTTACGTACTTTGCACTAAATTTATCTAGAAGCTGAGGCTATTGTACAGCATGCATGCTAGAGTATCAGTACGCGTTATTTAACTCGTTGACTGAGTTAGTTAGTTAAATCAGAGTTAGTTACCGATTATTTTGGCTCGTCCAGCTGCATCTGTATGTATGCCGTCACTATATTAGGCTATGTACATATTGAGATTCAGTTAATGAAATTCATTTTGACCACACTTTATATTTCATTTACTTTATGTAATTAGCTAAACCTAAATTAAAGATTGTGGATACTTACTAGGTTATTGGAGCAAGGAGTACGGAACATGCAAAATCCAATCCTTCATACACTATCAGCTATGGATATGATGATATACTTAAGCCAACTAGTCTCCAGCTAAGCCAGCCACAACCCCAATGCAGTGAACCTCCAGTAAAAGCAATAAATCTGGAGTATTCCCTCAAACTAAAGATCTAAAACATAGAGCTTAGTCTATAAATGTTCATCCTTGTAAACTTCATTATTTTATTTTAAACTAATAAGCTGAAGTCTCTGCAGTCTGCACTAGATTACACTACAGCGTGATTAGTAAAAACTGTTGGATAATCAGATTGACCTTTGAAACAACTTGTCACAACGGTCATGCCTCGATCGACCTCCAGTGGGAACTTGTCCTTCAAGAACCGTACGTACGTAGACTGTTCCTTTCAACCGCGCGTACAAACTAATCAAAGCATGCACGGTATGAGATTATGTATCCGTAAACTTTTAAGTTGGTGTTTATAACAATCGAATGTAATGATTACTCTCTGTAATATTTATGCAATTAATAAAGATATCATCGTTGTGCCTGGTTTGGTTTTGTAGTTTCTAATTCTTGTATGGTAAATTGAACGGATTAGTTATAAAGACAACACAACCCCTTGCTGCTATACGTGGTGAATGGATCAAATCACTAAAGATTCATATGGTGAATGCATCACTAATTAGGTTCTATCTTGTTGCGGCTGCCGTGTTGCTGCTATATATATGTGGTGAATGCATCACTAATTTATTCAAAAGGGTTATATCAAACTTCAAACAGTGTACTGCCTTTTTTTTTTTTTAATGACAAATTTTAGTGGGTCAGTGTTGTTATGTTAGTTTGCCTGGTTCAAATTCAAACACCGAGTCTGTTTAGAACAGCTTCTAATTTTGCTCCTTTTTGGTTGTTTATGCACTACTTTATAATTGTCTGTAGCTTTGGCGTTGGCTGTAATTCACAAGATGTACGTTAACTCTGCAAGTAATATATACGTAGCACATGCACCATATGCTACAATTGGCAATTACCATGTTAATAAAAGCTTATAGAAAAAATTACAAAAACACAACCCCGGGTACAAGTAGGCAAGGCATGTATACAGAATACTGAATAAACACAGATTTTTAGGGGTCGTTTAAGCCTTTAAGGTGAAGGATTATTCCTCAAATACATGTAATGTTTTTTTTATTTTATTTTATCTCTATTTTAAAATACTTGTATGAAAGAACTATAAAAAATAAACAAAAATTATTTTACTATTTCATATACAAAATATTTAAAAACAGAAAATAAAGTGAAAATAATTAATATTTTTATAATTAAAAATAAAAATGGGAATGGAAAGCAGAAAATATTTTTCAATTAAGCTAAACGTACTCTTATTAATTAATTAGTTAATTAGTAAAGGTAAAGATATAATTAACAAAATAATAATTAATATTATCTTAAACTTCTCAAACGACATATAAGTAAGAAAATAATTCTTTCAAAATAACATTTGAAAAAGAATGGATAGCTTGAAAAAATCTTTCTCGATTTTTTAGAAAGGAAAAACCAAGAGAAGTTTCTCCGTAAAAGAAAGAAGAAAAACGACCTAAGAAAACACAATTAATTGATACGTCATAAGTAATAAACTCTTAACAAGATAATATGTTACTCAATATGAAATTTTTGATGCATTACACACCACTAGCTAATACACTCTTCATCACAATTTGGGTGAAAACGGGCTCTCAAATTATATTTTGTTTTAAAATGGGTTATGAGCCCGTTAAATTAAAGTTCGTGTTGGTGAAATTGGGCTCTCAAATTATATTTTGTTTTAAAATGGGTTTTGGGCCCGTTAAGTTAAACTTTGGATTGGTAAATAAAAAAGGGCTTGTTAAAGCCACCTCCCCATTTTAGTTTTCCCGCCTCCATTTCCTATTCAAAAAGTCTAAAATGCCCTTATACCCTAAGATTAACCCCTTCCCCACAACCACCACCACCGTCTTCTACTCCATGACCACCCTTCCCTAACCTTCCATCTTCAGGTGCCCTCAACCCACCATCTCCCATGTGTATCACCAATGTCTCTCCGCACCTCCCACCTTCTCGACGTTCTCGCAAGCCTTTACTTTGCGTTTTCAGACGTTATGGAATCTAAATTTTGGACACGTCCAAAAATAAGATTCTGGAAGTAAAAATATTTGAACCACGACTTTTTGCATGTCTAAAATCTAAATTTTGGACACGCCCACAATCAAAATTATGTATAGCAAAAAAATGGAATCTGTAACATTGAGAGCACGTGGAAGAAGAAGAAAAAGAAGAAAACTGGAGGAAAAGATGGAACTGCAGCATGGGAATTCCATTGGAGATGAGAGTGGGTTTCATGGGAGGGGAAGGGGAGATCGAAGAGTGGGGAATAGGTTTTAGGGAGGGTGGAGTTACAGGCAAGGGGAGGGGGGAAGAGAGGTGGGGGAATTGAATATGGGAAGGGACCTTTAACAATTGCCTAAAAAAGTCACACGTTGATTTTTGTTGTTGTGATAATGAACGAAATTAGCATCAAGGCTAAGGAATAAGACAAGGGGTGCTACACTCCATTACATTAAAACGTAAAGAAAGACTAAGTTGGGGGGATCATCTAAAATGGTGCAATTGTAGTTACGAAGACGCCTCAATCTAGCAAGAACATCAACAAACATTTACGTCGCGATAAATATGATTAATTTGTAGAATGATTGATATTGAGAGAAGTAAAACGATTATATATATTTGAAGTGTAGAGTTTTTATTTTTTTACAAATTTATAATTTAGTTTCCATATTTCCATAATTTTAGGTTAATTTTTCATAATTAAATTTCAATTTTTTATTTTATAATGATATACTGATTTTAAAGCGTGTAAATTAAAAGTCTACAAAATTGCTGTGAGAAATATATAAATATTGGTTAGACAGATACAATATCAAACACCACGACTTATTCTCATTATAAATTTGTCCTATAAATCCATTGCACTGTGTGGTCAACACGCCTAATAATTATTCGGCTTAATTTCACTTTTAATCACTAAATATCACCATTTTTACAATTTTGGCCCCTCACTATTTTTTAGGGATTTCTCAAATTATTGTCCATTTTGCAATAAAGGGTCTCTCAACCCCCTCCCATTTTTTCGTACTTCTTGATTTTGCGATTTTGGTCACCACTTTTAAATTGCGCCTAATCGTGATACTTGTGGACTAAAAATAGGAGAAAAAATTTGCACAATCACGATACTTAAGGGATTAAAAATAGGGAAAATCAGAATACCTTTTATTACATAAGAGAGAAAAGATTGGGACCAAAATCACTAAAAAAAAAAGTGAGTGAACAAGATGGCAAAAATGTCATACTTATATATTAAAGGCTCGTTTGGTGAACAGGATAGGATAGAAACAGAATATGATAGAGAACTGGATAAGGAAATGATAAGATATAGACATGATAAACTTTTATCATATCATGTGTTTGCTGCGCACTGAATAACAAATTAGATATCATTATCATGACTTTAGATTTTTTTTAAAATAATATAAAATGACAAAAATTATCCTTGTGACCCAATTACATATAATTTTTAAAATTAAGTATTTAGATATTTAATAGTTTAAATTAATTTTTATAATTTTTAAAATTTTTAATATTAGTAATAATTTTTTATTTTTTATTTTTATTTTAAATATTTTTATACTTCTTGGGTTTTAAATTATTCTTTTACAATTTAATTTTTTGTATTATGTAAAATGACATAATTATTCTTGTTAAAAAATTACATATAAATTCTAAAATTAATTATATTATTTATATTTATTTTTTATATTCTATAACTTTTATTATTAATTTCTTCAATTTTGCTTTTTATTTATAATATTTTTATATTTTGTTGGATTTTAAATTATTTTTCATAAGGGTGAATACGGAAACAAATTTCTTATCGTATCATATTGTTTCTAACTCAGCGCTCCCCTCAGGATAAAAATTTAACTAGATGGACAGGATATGATAGGTGACAGGATTAAGTTATCATATCCTACTGGTTCAACAAATACTGAATTAACACAGGATATGACTGTTTATCATATCATGTCTCTCTTATCCTGGGTACTAAACAGGCCCTAAAAGCATTATTTTTTAGGTTTGTAGTTTTGGTCCCCAACTTTCTCAATTTAGTTATTTTGGTCCCTCTATTTTATTTTTGGCGATTTTGGTCCCTTGATTTTCTCACTTTGACGATTTTGGTCCTCATACTTTTTAATTGCACTTTTAGTCCCTCAAAATTATGAACTCTAAAAATTTTTGATTTTAGGAAAGTGAGGACCAAAGTGCATAATCCACGATTTTTGGGACCAAAAGTGCAATTAAGAAACATGGGGACCAAAGTCGTAAAATTGAGAAAGTTATGGGACCAAAATCCTAAAAAATAAAATAGGAGGACCAAAATTACAAAATTAAGAAAATTAGGAGACCAAAAGTGCATTTAAACTTCAATCATTTTCTCTAAAAAAATGGTTATTTTTATACGAAAAGATACAATAGTGATTATACAATATGTTTTTTTTAAAAATAAACATTTTTTTTTTGAGAGGAAATGGTTAAATTTGGCCCAAAAAACTTATATAAGCTTTATCCCGAAAATTCCGGTAAAGTCTTCATGAAGCAATGAAACGGGCCATTAACCAAAACCCAATCAGTGAAAAAAAATAATTCTGGTGAAATGGTGCTTGGAAAATGGGGGAGAAGGAGCATCCCTTTCTCTCCATGGGTACCAATTGGGAGTGGGAGTAGGAACTTACGTTCCGATGCAGCATTGGAAGCCATAGCCAAAGCTTCAGAAGACAAAGTTCCCAATATAGTTCTCTACAATTACCCTTCGTTTTCTGGAGCATTCTCCGCTCTGTTTGCTCACCTCTTCCACACTCGTAACAATCTCCCTTCCCTTATATTGCCTTTCTCTTCGGTTCCTGCCCTCGCTTTCAGGTTCATTTCTAACCCCATCTCCATTCTTCAACTCACTAAATTTCCTTCCTTTTTTTTTTTCCTTCTCCAATTGAGCGCTGTCCTTCTTGTTTTGGTGCATCTCAACTCATAATTTCTGTGCTTGACTTTGAAAACTTGAGGGGTGAAATGGGGTATTGGAAAGTTGTTTTTTTTTTTTTTTTGAATGATCCCTTGAGAAACTTACCTATCTGTCACAACAGGGTTGAAGATTTGTGCATCGAAGGACTTGAGACATGCTATCTGCTTGACTTTATTCCTCCAAAGGAATTCCTTTTCAAACTTTCCGGTCAATCAAAATGCAAGTAGGTTATACTCTTAAATCATTTCTCATGTGCTTTTGGTTGCATATTAATATTAATCTAATTATTTTTATCTATCTAGGATTATTGGGTTTGATCATCGGAAATCAGTACTTAGACATATTCCCTCTGCAAATGAGTGCCCCGAGAATATTATGATTAATGTTAACCCTGATAAGAGTAGCTCCAGTGCTGTTTATGAGTACTTTAACGGAAAACACGAGGATATTAAAACTTCTTATGTAAGTAAGAATCTAAATTCTTTTATGTGCTTTAGTTTTCCAGCATTTCATACAAAAATGGCTGAAATAGAGAGATGCCTGAATTCTGTTTAAGGGTGTGGTTCCAAGTTTGGTGGACTCCAAAGACAAATGCCGTGTGGAGCTGATTCTTAAGTATATTGAAGATGGAGATCTTCGCGGATATAGCTTGCCTGGCATTAAGTCCTTTAACATTGGACTGGGTGAATGTAGGTCAAAGTTTAGCTGCATTTCTAATCCATACATGTTTAAGCAGGTATAATTGATTATCTTTTAAGTTTGTTTGTGTTATCTTAATATTATTATTGCTGCTGAATGAAAATTTCAACCTGTACTTAAATTCATTAAAAAAATGGATTAAGGAACAAATTTATCTATCCTGAGCATTTTCTCGTTTCTCAAAAAATGTAGTTTACTTAAGCAAAGTTAAACACCTTAACCAGACAAACTGAAGAAATTCTTCAGTTTAAAATGAATGTGTTCGAACTATTATTCTGTAAGACAGGATCCTGAGGTTGAAGGCATGTCTTACATTCTTTTGTTGTCGATTATATCATCTGTTTGTTACTTGTTTAGGAAGAGAAAAAACCAATGTGATTAGGTAATTGGTTTTTAGAAGTGAGCATGACTAATACAGATTCAGAATCTCTCTGTTGCACTGTCATAAAATAGTATTGCAATGCTTCTGGCGAGTAGCCACAACCACCATCTGTTTTGTTGCTTGCTTGCTTTTGTACACCTTACTGTAATGTTAAAAGAAGCAAAAACATCCTTGTTTACTATTCTTGACATAAATTGTTGTCACTTCATCTCAAGTTATCATGAGTTTACTAAATGTTTTCTGTCCTTTAAAACATCCATATTGCAGTTGCTGGAATTGAGTGCTGAAGAGTTAATTGCTAAAGGAAATTCATATCTATCAAATCGCCAGAATGCCGCAAGTAAATTGCTGCAAAAGGTTTTCAGGGTTCGGCTGGGTAGAGGATTTTATGGAGAGTGCCTGGTAATATTTCAGGATATAATCATCTTAATATCTGTTGTTATTGACATGTTATAAGTTTTTATTTAGTGTGTTTGGATTAGCTTATTGTGGGAAAATACTGCTTTTTTTTTGCCACTTCCTGAGAGAATGTTTGATTTTTTTTATAAAAAAAAAAACTATTATTTCCCCAAAATTATCCGTAGCCAAACATTCACTACAAATTTTTGCTGTTTGAACCAAATAATTATGAATGAAATTCAAATTTATATTGTGAATTTTCTCTGCTGCTTTTACTAGCGCTTAATGTATTACTAATTATTCCCAATTTGATTGATTATAATGGCATCATCGATTGTAATGTGGTTCCCCCACCCCCAATTCGGTGATTGAAATTTGTATTAAAGTTTTGTTTACATGCTTGCTGTTCAGGGAGTTCGGGCAGATGGGAACTCCAACTTAAGTGATGAAATTGGAAAGCTTCTTAGCGTAAAAAGTGCTGCTATTGGTCTGAGGTAAGATAATTTGTTTAGAAGAAAGATTTATCAGGTTATGTTCATATTATTATCTTGTTATGTTAGAAGAATGATGTTTCCTCCTGAGGTTGTCAGACAACAATAAAATTTTAATTTAATACTTGACTATAACTCATTTGAACTTTTCATGACCATGGTGATTGGAATAATCATTACATCTTGCCAGAAGAACAAAAGCAGTAATTTGTAATAGAAGAAATGTCAAACTTGGCCTGGCAATAAATTGTGACCAAGAGCTCCACTGTGGCATTAGCATAGGCTTCCTAATTTATATTCGCTTGAATTGTTTTTCTCTTTCAAGAAGCAAGACCCTTAAAATTTGTATAACCTAAAATAGTGACCTCATGATTTCCAGACTCCAGTGTCTCCATGATACATGACATCACACTGAAACATGTAATGCATCTGATGTTCTCTAACACTCGAATCAAGTCCTGTTTTCCATTGAACTTGAGGCTGGATCTTGGCTTGGTGCTTCATTAAGAACAATGCAGGTGTTTGCAACTGTTAATTAAATTCAGTGGGTATATATTACTTTATTATCTTGAAAATAAGCATTTGGGGCTTGAGTATTGCTTGGACCTAGGTAAATCCGGTAAGAAACCATGTTGGTTCCAAATATATGTTGATTCTTCCACTGACTGTAACTGTTGGATGGTACATAGTTATGTCTGAGTGACCTTGTTTGGTTCAGGTTTTTAGGGGTTAAGTGAAGGACCTAAATCATTGTTCTTTTAACAGCTTCTTATAGGCATGATTGCCTGCCACTGCCTATTGTGGATTTTTAATTGTATCAAAGAATTGTTGAATTATATAATCTGATCCATTAGATGCATTCATCAATGACAGGCCTATAGGGGCTGTGATATTCATGCAAAGGGATAATCTTAAAATGTGCTTGCGCAGCACTGATAGTGCTACTGATACCTCTGAAGTTGCAAAGGTGTGCGCTGCTTGGTTCTACATTTTCTTTTTCTTACCTATTGACTGTTTTTAACACTTTGATACGATTCATGAGTTTTCTGCTTTGGGAACTTGAAGGCGTACGGCGGAGGAGGTTCCCCCAGGTCAAGCTCCTTCATGATAAGGATGGATGAGTATAACCAATGGATCTCAGTCTATTCATCATCATGATTTCTGGGTTTGAATATCTAATCTTGGCTTTTACTTTAATATTTATGGCAATCTGCCTTAATTCTATTACTAGACAAGCTTTCACTTCCTCAAATTGCTTGAGAGTTGAGACTATAATCGGTATTCGTGCGTATAGAATTGTATGAATAGCTACATTTTTGTTGAGTTGTTTACCTACATAAAATTGTTTCCTTTGGAGCAGATGTTCCTGATGTCTTAATGATTCATTTTTTAACATGGTACATGATGGAGATCGCCAGCTTATGTGCTTTCATGCAAATCAGATCGCGTGGTAAATTTACTCTCTGCTTTTAGGAATTGGAATCACCGGTGACAATATGATATGTGGCTTGTACACATGATGTAATATATCAATTTTTGTGGCAAAAAAGGGATCTATTCAGGCAGAGATAGATGATGTTGTAGCTGTAGAACACTTGCATTCCCCATTTGTTATCAAAGATGAAGGCAGTGTTATCATGACATATCCGTGGACTGTCCTGAAAATTGATGTTGTACATGATGAGGGTAGAGAAGGTAGAGCATGAGCAAGAAAGAAGGAAGCATTTATCTTGGGAGTAAACAAGCTACTGTTGAGGTTGACTTCAGGGACAAAGATGTTGAAGTAATTGAAAAGAAAAAACATTCCTGGCGTCTATTTTCTGATTAGTTTGATGCTCTAAGCCCGTGTTTGGAATCACGGTGAGATAGCACTCACCGTGGAAGCTAAGTCGTGGCTTCAGACTCTCCGCACATTCAAGGGGTTTTTACCGTGTTTCCAAACACACAATAATTCTCCTGCTGCCATTGTTTTTCCCCGTCAGTTGCCAACGTCACAATGTTTAGTTGGAGTTTCTTCCACCAATGTTTTGTTTTTGCAATTTTTTCATCATTTTCAGCCCAAACCTGAAAATAAAAATATTCAAATAGTATTAAATAATTAGTTTCAGTGACTTGTATCCTTGCTATCTTCACATCTTTTATTTGCATCCTCAATTCGTGTGTACTTATTTTTGTCTCAAGGCTGGTTTGTTTTGATCAGCTCCAGAGCCAACAGGTCAAAACTGAAATTTTACCCTTGGATTGGTGGGTGGTTGATGTTCTCGCTTATACAAAAGCTCCCTAGATGTCTCCATCATGTTGAAAACCTATGTCAATACGGTAAATGTCTTAAAGAATGTCAAATTGAATAGGAATGCCTTGTGCAATAGCCGAATTATGTCTTCTATGAATGCAATGATTTTTTAACAGCTCCAATATGTCTTCAGTTAGAAAAATAGATTAAAAATATACTATTATAATGTTGATTTGCGTAGCCCAGCAAATCATAGGAGGGTAAAGTGTTAGTTTTTATTTTTCAAAGTATAAGTAGGCAGAGTAATTTGAGCCAAACCTCCGAAGGTAAACCGCAATTGTACACCTAGTAAATTAAAAGCATTGTGGTGGTTCTATATAAATTTATTTTTATAATTTGAGAAGATGGGAGTTTTACTTGGGATGATACTAGTTTTTTTTTTTGTCATAAATCAGTGATATGTTAGTAGGTAAACATGTATCACTTGAAGTCCCGATAAAAAGGGGCAATGAGACAATTCCAAGCCAACAGTTTGTGTATTAAGAAGCACTGTTTCTTCACGATTCTCATTTTTTTTTTTTGATAGTAAAATACTCATTTTTAATTGGTAAAAAATTATTCAATACAATATAATTCTCCCATTTGCAAATATCAATTATTTTCTGTTGACAATAATCTTTGACTAAATTTTTTTTTTACTTCAAAACAATGTTGTTCAGTCCCATATTCAATTTATTCCTTCTTTTGTGCCTGATAAAATTGAACCAGAAGCTTACAAGTGCACGGGTGATTCACAACTGATAAGGACAACTGATAAGGATGTTACTTGGAATTTGACTTGAACGCCGCTCTTTCCCCCCCCCCCCCCCTCTCCCCCCCTTTTTGTCGTCTCTGGCAATAAATTGCACAAGCAAGAAACCAAATAAAAATGAAACATAACACTGTTTCCAAGGAAATTATTTACATTTTAAGTACTACTACTAGTTCATGAAGTGTTTGCAATTTTAATGAAACCATAAAAAGAGGCAGGGTCGTCATCAGTAGACAGGGCAACCATCAACCACTATGCCCTTAGCTGTTGGGCAAGTTGCCAGAGGACAATGCTCACCAGCAGTTCCCCACCAATTGAGACTCACATTTTCCAGTCCCAGTGCAAAGTAAAGCAGCACAGCCATAAAAGCCACCCCTGCATCAAGTGCTGCTGATAAAACATAATTGTATCTCTGCCACCATTCCTTTCTGTAACGGAACACAAAGAAGTTGAAAATAGTCCCAACTATAATCCAGGCATTATAGTTCAGTGCTGTTGCTGGTGGCATCATTCCAGTTGCTCCCAGTAGTACTGGGAGATTAATCAAGGGAATCCATGACTGTCTTGGGAATGCCCTATGCAATAACCAAACTATTATTGGCCCTATGGCACCTCCAAGGAAAAACCAGTTCAATGCTTGGTAGTCTCCATGAGAACCAAAGATCCTCTTTGGTCCTACCAGACCCCAAATAACTGATGCATCGAAGAAAACACGGTCACTGGGACATGTCCATGGACTACCTTCGGGAAGAAGATCTTTATGACATATGTTATTGACAGATTCCAGCAACCACCATGCTACACCAATGTTTATAGTTCCAGCAAGTACTGTCCCAATGAACTAAACATGTTTCAACACAAGGAGTGCATCAGATTCTATTGAAGAAATAAAAAATTACAAGAGTAAATATCCAAATTGGTTCTCGACAGAAAATATAAAGACCTATTTAGAAAAGTACTAACTTGGTCATCAAGAATCTCAAATATAAGTTAAATTAGTCATTTTCATTATAATTTTTTGGGATATTTTTGTCTTTATCAAGAATTAATTTGACCGGCATTTGAGATTTTAAAAACTAAATTAGTATTTTAAATTTCTCAAGGATCAAATTGGTCTTCGTATTTTTTCTCGGGGACTAATTTGGGTATTTGCACTTAAACCTTTATACATGATAAATATACCTGCACTAAGAACATTGACCTTGGAGGGATCTTCATGTAGTGCCCAAGCTTGAAATCACTAAGGAATGAGACAGCTTGCGCCATGCTTATGTAACCGTAGGTTTTGAAGCACACATTTGCAATTGGTCTTCCGGGGTAAATGAGACCAAAGATATACTCGGTGATGATATTTAACCCGGGCGTCTGTATGCACAGAGCATAAGATTATTAGTTTAAAACGAATTTTATTATATTCAATCATAAACTATTCTTATATTCAAATAATCATTGAAATTAATGCATTCTGATTTGTGTATTCATTGAGCTAAGATCTGTACCTAGTTTATCATAATAAGCACTGAAACAGTATTTTCTAACTTGTCCATGCCAAGTAATGCAGTGAGGTTACAAAAGGAGAATGCATTTTACATGCATTGATTCAAACTTTTTCTAGATAAAATAGTTCAAGAATTTTTTATTTTTCGTTTTAGTGGGTAGGGGAAGGGAGCAAAAGTTTGAAGATGTTAACCTGGTTTGTGGTGGCAGTTATGATGCTAATAGGGAGGGTAAATATAAAGGCCAAGGCTGAAGCAAAGATAAGTCCCCACCACGGCATCTGAATCTGGTCATTTAGGAATATACAGATCATGAAAGAAGCCACAAGCGTCACACCCAGCAACACATAAAACCACCAAGAAGGTATATCTTTGTAATTTTTCATCAGTTTTGTGTGGATATCTTCTTTGCCCTTTGCTGAAGCACGATACCTCTCCATAATTTCCCTGACATGACATAATAAACAATTAATTAAACATAGTTTGACTTTGAGTATTAATTAATTAATTTATAATAATGGCTAAAGCATTAATTATTACCTTCCATAGAAGCAGGCAACATGTGTAATGGTGGATGCAATGGTGGCAAATCCAAACCCATAAGTGAGAGAGAAAAACACACTAAGATGAATTCGACCTTGTTCGTGATACTTTGCAAGATCGAGTTCAAATTTTTCATTGACAATAGCAGATATGTTGTACTCTTGGCCTTGGGATGTGAACAAGTCTGAAGAGAAAATGGGAAATTTATTTGCACCGTAAACATTGAGGCCCCAGTATGCTATGGGAATTACAACGTAAACTATCAATGCATAGCCCACAAAAACATTGACGATGGCGAAGAAGGGTGAGATAAGAGGGCTGAACAAGAATGAAGCAACAGCAGACCAGTCAAGTGTAAGGGCTCCAAGTCCTAAACCATTCATTCCTGAGCCTATCTGCTGAGCCGTGACTGACTTGGAGAATATCCAGCACACCCATGATATGCTTGTAAGCGTTGTGAATAAGTATCCAGGGACTAGATACCACGTAAAACTGCAAACTAGTGCAATGAAGAAAAACTTTGCCCGCGAAAATCGGTGGTCTTCATCATCTTTCTCATGCAAAGCTCTGCATGTAAATTTAACAAGTTTCGTATGTAACTTTTACGTCCCATTTTTCGTATGTTTATTTTTTATACTTACAAAATATTTTATTTTGATTTTGATTTTTCTAACCAAAATTCATAGCAAAATCCGTATAAACACTTCAATTTTCTGCTAAATTTCTTGAGAATTTTGATCTGAATAACTAAAAACCATTATTTTAACCAAAATTCATAGCAAAATCTGTAAAAAAACACTTCATTTTCCTATTGAATTTCCTATAAATTTTGGTAAGAATGACCAAAATCAAAATAAAATATAATAAAAATTTTTACAGAGACTAAAATTAAAACACTCTATATTTATAGAGACTAAAAACATATTTAAGTGCAAAAAAAAACGATTTGGTATAGAAGTTGGGAAGCATATACATTACCGGAAAAGAGAGACTTGGACAAGGGTGCTGGGCCACCACATATGGGCCGGCTCCACTACGTACTTCCTCAGCAATCCCGCCCATCCGTATCCTAACACCTGTACTCGCACACACCCAATCCGCTGCCAATATTTATTTATTTTTTAAAAGTTGAAAAACAAAACAACAACGAATGTTTGCTCCAATGCTCCACGGACATTCCAATCGTTGTTAACATTCAAATTAACGCCACAGCTTCAACTAGGCAGATCTCATATATTAAGTGCCAAAGTAACTTTTACGTCTCTTGTTCTTGTATTATTTATTAGTATTTATTAAAAATCATTCTTTAAGCAGTACGTAATGCCATTATAGATTAATTTTTTTCTTTGTGAAAAATGATAATGTAAAATGTAATCGCCAAAGAAGGCCGAAAAAATTTGCTTTTGATGATGAAGCAATAAAGAACGCAAGCATGACTGAGGATTGAGGATGAAAATAAGTGATTGCTATTTTGTTGGAAATTTAAAAAAAAAATTCAAAATGGTTGAAATTGAAACGATAAAAAAAAAAAGAGACCAGGATGAAAATAAGGGGAAAAAAAAGTAGTAATAATGAGATGGATGCCTGAGTGGTGATGATGAGAAGCCATGAAGCGAGAAAGGAGATGGTCCTGCCATAGAAGGCTTTGATAATGTTAACGATGCCGACGGCGTAGGGGGAGCCAGAACCGAAGGCAGAACCTGCATTGGCGAAAATGGTGATGAGGACGTGCTCCTTCATGTTGAAAGGACCCGGGTTGAGGGAGAAGAGTTTGGAGCCGAAGCCGGGGATGCGGAAGGTGGTGGAGGGGAGGAGTGCGGCCATGAGGTGGCCGAGGGGGAGGGTGGCGACCTGGACGGTGATCTGGGTTATGATGAGTGGCTCTGATCTGTAAGCGAAGAACTGATTCAGAAACGAAAGGAGTGAACACGAGAGAAGACCCAGGAACCACATCCGGAAGGTCCACACCGGAAGGGTAGGGTCGTCGGTGTTGGTCACCGTCAGCCGCACTTCCTCAACTGGAGACTCCTCTTCCTCTTTCTCTCTCTCCTCCTCCGCGCTTCCCATTTCGGGGTCTCTGCTCTCCATTCTGCCGAAACTCATAGACTGCTCTCTACATGTACACTACTGCGCTCTATGGTTATTCTTGTAGTTTTCAGTGACAATTGACTCAGTCTTCGCCAAGTTGTTGTCAATTCCTATCTCTTCCTATTTTTTAGTTTTGTTAGCTAGTAGTACTTACTTAGCTTTGCACCGATGGTTTAGGTCTTCAAATTTTGAATCTTCCGTACTCTCCCAGCATTGATAAGTGTGGATTTCTTTAGAATCAATCAGCATGTGGTTTGATTCGAGATTAATTGATGAATCAATTGTCCGTTTTATTTTAAAAAAAAATTACTTTTAAAAAATATTCAATTTTAGGATTTTTATTCATTTATTAAACTTTTGAAAAGTAACCACAATTTATATAAGAACAAAAAAAAAATGGTTATAATGAAAACCTATTTTTATTAACTTTCGAGAAATTATATAATTTTAATGCTGAGTTCGGTAAGGCTACAAAGTTAGTTTATACTCACTCTGGTCCCATATATAAGAGACAAATATACTTTATAGGTTCATTGAATAACTGATGTATCTAGTCTATATTACCAGTTACATCAGTTATTTAATAAACCTAAAAAGTGCATTTGTCTCTTATATATGGGACCGGAGATAGTAACTTATTGAACTAACTTATAAGTTTGTTTGACTAAAAGAGAAGTGTTTGATAAACAAATACTTATAGCTTTTTTATATGCTCATTCAAATAACATTTGAGCTTATAGATTTTTATATTTTTTTTCTCATTACTATCCTCATTATTTTATTATTTATTCTATATTTATCCTTTTTTGAATTTACGCATCAAAAAAATTCTTTTTTGAATTTAAAATAAAGATAAACACCTACTTTTATGTTATTTTATATTTATCAGTTAGTTAAACATTTAATTTTGCCAAACATTTTTACTTTCAATTTTAGGATTAACTCTGGTGTGAACACTTTGAAATTTTTAGGTTAAATTACTTTGTATATCCCTATAATGTTTTTTTTTTATAAGCAAAAACGTATTAATGAGAGTACAAGGGGTACTCCAACCCGTTGCAACTTATTACAACATTATATGCTTCTCAAGCATACTATTTGATTTGACCACCAATCAGAAAAGACATAACCTGAATTTCTACCCGTCTTACTAATAAATCACCCCCATGACAATATCTTAATGTGTTCCGTCACCTTTGAAAAATTTGCAACCTCCCCTTGAAAAATAATTTTATTCCTCATAGACCATATACACCATGTGGTGGCCAACCATACCAAATGTCTCACCTTTTTCTGGTTTTTCTTTGGCAAAGTATTCCCAAATTGAACAAAATGTTCCACGCCATCAATGCTTGCAGTTGCAGTGCTCCCCAGCCACTCCATAATACTCTTCCATATCTTTCTTACAAAATTGCATGAGCAAAACAAATGTGCGCAAGTTTCCTTCTGCTGAAAACAAAATACACAAGATAAGCATTGTTGATCAGTTATGACCCCTCTATGTGCCAATGCACCTCTTGTTGGAAGTCTCTCTTGTAACAATCTCCAAGCGAAGATCCCAATCTTTGAGGGAACATCATTTTGCCACAACATTTTGAGTGCTTTACTCACATTTTCAGTAACAGTCACTGTACTGCATGCATCATAAATGCATTGATAGCATGAGCTCACCTTGAATCATGTTGCGCTATCTGGAATCCATTCCCATTTATCTTCCCCTACCATTTTTGGCACCACTGTACAGATTATGTCTTGTAGTTATTGACTTTGTTCCAACTCCCAATCCATCAAATCTCTCTCCCACTCAATTTTCCATATCCATTCATTGTTGGACCAAGCACCCAAGTCTGCAACCATGGTCTTATTTTTCCCTGCCAAATGAAATAAGTGCGGGTATTGCTCCATAATGGGGGTATCTCCAACCCATCTATCTCTCCAAAAATCTACTCTATGTCCTGTGCCCAACACACACCTCAAGTTGTCCTTGAACTATTTTGTGTTGCCTCCTCTACTTTCCCCTAGTTAAATTAAATCCCGCCACCACAATGATTCATTTCTTCCTCCTTTTATTTCTTCCACATCAACAACTCTTGCAGCAAGTGGGCCATATCTATATTCCACCAACTCTTGCAGCAAGTGGGCATATCTATATACCCAGGCCCCCATCCTTCTTGGGTTTACATACATTATCTCAGCTTATCCAATTAATTTTTCTTTGGTCCATTCCTCCTCCCCATAGAAAGTTCCTTTGGATTCTCACAATCAAGTTTAATACCTTTAAAGGAGCTTTATAAAAGGACAAGAAATATAAAGATAAACTACTAAGTACGGAGTTTATCAAGGTTACCCGGCTTCCAATGGAAAGATGTCGTCCTTGCCATGTGGATAGTCTCTTTTGTAAAGCTTCCAGCACCGGTTTCCATGTTGAACACCTTCTAGGATTTGCTCCCACTGGGATTCCCAAAAATTTAAATGGAATGGAGTCAATGTTTCAGGATAAGAAACTTGAAGCCGCTTCCAAATACCTCTCCTCAATGTTTATCCCATAAAGTTTGCTTTTATAAAAGTTCACCCACAGCCCGGACACCATCTCGAAGCTCCTCAAAATTGTTTTAATACTCCATAGGTTCTCCCATGTACCTTCCCCCACCAGAATTGTGTCATCAGCATATTGAAGGAGATGATAGTTTAAAGTTTGACTAACCTGATATCCCTTAAAGCTACAAATTTCGACCGCCTTATTTGCCAAACCAGTGAGACCTTCAGCTGCAATTAGAAATAGGAAAGAAGCTAGTGGGTCCCCTTGTCTTAATCCCTTTTTCACCTCAAACTCCTTTGTGGGGCTACCATTGACCAACACTGACATAGAACTATTGAAGACACATGCGACCATCCAATCTCTACATTTTCCATTGAACCCCATTTTGTCCATCATAAAATCCAAGTACCGCCAACTTACTGAGTCATATGCTTTCTCAAATCAACTTTTAACATCAAACATTTATCTTTTCTTCTCTTTGCTAAATCTAACAGATCATTTACAACCACCACCCCATCAAGAATTTGTCTCCCAGGCAAGAAAGCAGTTTGATTATTTGAAATTACTTTACCAAGAACCCTTTTCAATCTTGCTGCCAAAACTTTGCCAATATCTTATACAAGCATCCCACCAAACAAATAGGTCTGTAGTCATTAAGAGATTGGGAATGATCAATTTTTGGGACCAAAGCCAAGAAAGAAGAAGTGAGTGCTCTTGGCAATTTTGCACTTCCGTGGAACTCCGCAACAAAGGCAAAGATGTCATCTTTCAAAGTTTCCCAGCACTCTTTTAGGAAATTGAAATTATATCCGTCCGGGCCCGGACACTTATTACCATCACAGCTCCACACAACATCCTTAACTTCTTCTTCACTGAAAGGGTCTAAAAGCATTGCATTGTCATCATCTAAAATCTGATTAATTCCAGTCCTCCCAAAACCGGCCTAACATCATCCTCCTCTGCAAAATTCTTTTCAAAGTGGTTTCTTATCTCTTCTTTTATTTCCTCCACATCTTCCAGCCATATCTCCCCTTTCTTTAAAGATGAGATTTGATTTTTCCTTCTACGAGACTTCAAACTTGAGTGGAAGAACCGAGTATTTCCATCCCCCTCACATATCCACCGTGTCCTAGACTTTTGCCTTAATAAGCTCTCTTTTGCATGTAGTTGCAGCCATAATTTGGATTTAACATCTTTTCGTCGTGCCTCACTTTCCAACCCATCCTCAGCAATAAGATGGCTAAATTACAAAATTGGTCCTCTAAGTTTATTTTAGGTTTCAATTTGGTCCTCTACGTTTTATTTGTTTCAATTTGGTCCTCTACATTTTATTTTAGTTTTCAATTTGTTCCTTTCCGTCACTAAAAGTCAACTGTCCGTAGCTAGAAGTCCATTTTCCAAAATGTTATTTGGCTTTTAGCTACGGACAATTGGCTTTTAGTGACGGAAATGATCAACCTGTTGTAACTTTTAAAACGTAAGGGACCAAAACGAAACAAATAAAACATAGAGGACCAAATTGAAACCTAAAATAAACATAGAGGACCAATTTTGTAATTTAGCCCAATAAGATCATCCAAAGCATTAAGCTGTTGTACACAATTTCCTATTTGCAAATCCACCAACCCGAATATTTCCTTATTCCACCACCTCAATTTTTCTTTTAACAGTTTTAGCTTCTCTTTCACCACAAAAGCTTTCCACCCCTCAACCTTGAAGGAAGCCCAGCACTCTATAACAAACTTTTTGAATTCTTTATTTTCCAGCCAGCAATTATTTACCTTTAATGGTTTGGGTCCCCAATTAACCATAGAGCACACCAGCCAGATAGGACAATGATCTAAGATGTCCCTATCGCCCACCCATTGACCAGAGACTTTCCACTTTTCAATTGCACCCTCTGTTAGCAAAAAAAGGATCCAATCTGCTCTTTGATTTGCCATCCGAACTGAACCAAGTATACCTCTTCCCTGTGACTGGTACATCTATTAACTCCATTCTCTCAATGAAATGGTTAAATTCCTCAATTTTATTTGTTCTTGCTTGATCCTGCTGTCCTTTTCTTTCCTTGGCATCTGTTACAACATTAAAGTCTCCACCAATACACCACTCCCCCTTCACACCATTTTCTTTAACTAGATACAATTCCTCCCACACCTTTCGTTTCCTATTCAGCTGACAGGGGGAGTAGACATTGACAATATAAAAGACTGATTCTTTCCAATTTATACATACTCCTATGAATCCTGTTCCAGTGAAACTATTATTCAGTGTACATACCTCAGCCCTCCATATGATAATCATTCCTCCTGATAAGCCCTCGGATGGTTTTGCAACCCACTCAAGTCATTTCCTCCCCATATGGTTGCTACAACATTATCATCTACTGTCTGCATTTTAGACTCTTGAATAAGACAAGCATCAAATTTACCTGAGTTGATCGGAGCCCTTAGCCTTCTCCTTTTGGTTCCATCGCCCAACCCTCTGGTATTCACAGATAGGATCTTCATCAAGACATCTTCTTCTTCCCCCTCTTTGCCTTGGCATCTTAGTCCCTCCTTTCACTGTCACGTACCTGTTTGGCATGCCCTGCATCTCCAATTTTCCCTATTACCCCAATATTTTTAGCAGATTGCCATATCTTTGACGCCACAGAGTCATCCCGTTTTTCCCAAAATTTATCATTGCACCTCTCAATGTCTGATTCTGCGATTGAGTCACAACACAGTACCGTCCCCCCCGAAAAAGCGGTATCTTCTGACACTATTTGGGTAGGATCCCCGGCAGCGACTGGAGCTGCGAAAGGGTCTTGAACAGCAACAGGGAGAGAGGAGACTACATTCGAGTGGCTAGTGAGATGAATCCCTGCACTCTGGTGTTCCTTTGATCCCCTAGAACCTTCTTGGGTTAAGATCTTCTGAGTTGGCCCAGTGTTAAATGAGAGTCTCTCGATGGAATGGACAGGTACATCACATAATGGCCCATGACCCAGATTCTGGTTAGAGCCCACACGTGGTATACTACCCACAGAGCCCCTTATATTCTCACCATTAATTTCCATATCTGGGCCAATTTCTTTCTCCCCAAGATTCTCTTCCATTTGGGCCTCTGTCCAGCCAGCCTTATTCACATTCATCAGCCCAAATGCTTTTCCCCCCTGAGTCCCCAATCCCGCTGCCCATCTCACTTCCAATATCATCATCACCTCCCACACGTGCTTCTATTTGCGACTCATTAATTGAGTTCTCCCCCTCTGCACCCATACGTTGTCCCTCGAGCCCCCACCTTTCCTCGTATTCCTCCTCCACCTCCTGATCTATTCTATTATTTTCAACCTCTTTTTCATTCTTCAAGATCACTCCATTAATTTCTTCATGATTAGTAATAATTAACCTGCCTTCTCCCTCTCTTTCACCATCGCAAAGAGCCTCTTCATCTTCCGCCGGAAACACCATTTTGCCGTCATCAGATTCATCTTCTGAGCTGGAAAGAACTTCATCATTCTTGTGCATTATTAATAGTTGCATCGGCCCATACCAATCCTCCACAATTTTTATGGAGAACACTGTGCCATTTATGCAAACATTCGTCACCCTGTTGATCACCTCGTGTTCTTTCATTCGAATCATAATTCTTGCCACATCCATAGCCTTCTTCTTCCCCGTGCTTTCATCGGTGTTAACATAAATTCCAAAGGCAAATGCGAGAAGAGTAAAAAATTGCACCGACCAAGTGTGTGCTAGTATGCTGTAACATCGTATCCATGTTATCTCCCTCGGGCACCATGGTCTAATTTTTGTGAACCAAGCTCCCAACCAATCCTTTGCATCAACTAGGAGTGCTTGTATATCTCCTTCTCCATTGTCCTCCAATAGAACCAGGTTAGACCCAAGAGTAGTAACTTTTACTGCAAAGTACCCCTGCCTATAAAATTCCTCCTGAATGTTGTAAGTCATCCCAGGCTTCTCCACTTGTCCAACTAAAGCTTTGCTTAGTACTTGGATATCATTGTCGCCAGCTTCAAAATGTAGTTGCACGGTCTCCACCTTCCTTTTGTAACCCTCCTTCACAACTTCTGCATATGAGTTTTGATTCTTCCACCTATGTGACCTGTTGTCTATTTGTTGCCTTTGGTGCCTCCAGCTCTGTTTATGCTCCTCACCTCCTATTCCTCTCTTTGCTCTCTGATTTTGGCCAATTTTATTCTGCTCTTCCAACATGTTCCTCTGAAATCTTGGTGGGTTGACAAACATTTTCTTGCTTCCTATAATAATGTTGTCAAGTTTTATCCCAAACGTAGCCGGGTCCCTGACATTGTAGAAGCGAGCGAAGCCAAATCTACTACCTTTTTTGTCTCTTTTAGATGGTATCACAACCTCTGCTACATCCCCATACTTCTCGAACACATTTAGCATCTCTTTTGCTCCAAAGTTGTCAGGTATTTCAGAGAAAAAATATGTTTCTGGACTTTCACCTCTGCATGTTGTCGTTTCCTTCCTCTGTGCGATGTCCAGCCTTCTCTGTATTCTCCTTCTTCTTCGTTTGACTTCCTCCCAACCTTCACGTTCTCCTTATGTAACACCCTTCGCTCTCTCACCTCTCTCCATTGTGTTTCAAGGGAATTATATCCCTATAATGTTATCAAGTTTTTAATTAAGTTCGTGTAGTTTGAGATATTTTATGAAAGTCCTTATATTTCTAAAACTTTTTAATTACATCTCTATATACTGTAATAACATCGTTATAACTCCATTATTACATCATGTTGATATGGCATTTGGATATGGCAATAAACTTTTGGCTAAATTACAAAATTGGTCCTCTAAGTTTATTTTAGGTTTCAATTTGGTCTTCTAAGTTTTATTTGTTTCGTTTTGGTCCTCTACGTTTTATTTTAGTTTTCAATTTAGTCCTTTCCGTCACTAAAAGTCAATTGTCCGTAGCTAGAAGTCCATTTTTCAAAATGTTATTTGGCTTTTAGCTACGGACAATTGACTTTTAGTGACGGAAAGGACCAACCTGTTGTAACTTTTAAAACGTAAGGGACCAAAACGAAACAAATAAAACATAGAGGACCAAATTGAAACCTAAAATAAACATAGAGAGCTAATTTTGTAATTTAGCCTAAACTTTTTCATCATGTTGACGTGGCATTGTGACTTGTTAATGAACCTTTGTCTTCTTGATGTGCCTTGGAATTTCGCTTCATAGGTAAGCATTTTCACTCAAAGTAAGGGGTCACCGAGTCAAGTGTACCATGGAAATATTTAATGAAAAAACAACAAATTAAGTCAGAGGCTAATGCTCTCAACAACACTATGCTTTCGACAATCTTTGCTTTGTACTATCATTAGTTACATTACCCGTGGAATGCACGAGTTTCTTTTGAAGTTAATGGAATTGATTGGATGATTAATTACATATTTTTTTTTATAATACAAATTGCGTATCTTATATACAAATACAAAGACTGATACATATTATAAAAAGTATTCAAAAAAGAAACCAAATTTGTGGAAGTCAGCAAACTAATAAAAAAGAAACCAAATTTATAGTAAGTATTCAAAAATGAAACCAATTGAGTTAGCTAAGCTAGTCGTAAAGTTCTTGTATATTTCATTATTTCCATCTCAATTTGTATTTGTATTTATTTAACAGAAAAGAAACCAAATTTATAGAAAGTATTCAAAAATGAAACCAATTGAGTTAGCTAAGCTAGTCGTAAAGTTCTTGTATATTTCATTCTTTCCATCTCAATTTGTATTTGTATTTATTTAACAGCTCTAGTTATCTAACTAATTGACTTAGCTAAGCTAGTTATAAAAAATTTCAAGGTAACAGGTAAAATTCCCCATTTCTTTATGGACCTATGTAAATCATGTAAAAGCTACTTTCAATATACCAAACTGGTAGCCCTTAGCAAATCCACTCCATCGAATATTTAAGGCATTATATCAACGGCTGAGAGTCAATTTGGCCATGATGGTCAAATTCATGCTTTTGTCCAACAAAAACGCCACCTGATTGATAAATGGGGGAACTATATACTTGCATCATGTATGACATTGTATACAGTTAGTATTACATAGGAGATAGTGAAGGACTTTTTTGGAAGACAACAACCATTAATACTATATTTAGTTTAATGTTGAAAAATCCCAATTGTACTTGACCCCAAGAGAAATCAATAGTTGATTTGGGGTTAAACATGGGATTTTTCCGTGATACACCAAACATATATTGGGAGAATATAATAGTTCAAACGAGTTTTAGTCCACAATGGACTAACTCCTAATAATAATTAATATATTATAAGGATTCAAGATGTAATCTTGATTTAGATATCATGACCATATATAGGGCAAATGAGGATATACAATTAATTCTTACTTCATTTTCGCTTTTGTTATCACCAGAAATATCACCACAAATTGATGAAGGAACAATTGACTAAGGGAACAAATTGATGTGTGGGATAAGCCGATCGGATTGGTAGCCGAAAATTGGTCCCACTGAACCGGGGATAGAAAGGAAAATTCCAGAAGCCCAGGGAGCATCATGAGGTCAGCCGATTAGTAAAGAGTATAGCCGATGTGGATAAAGGAAATATCCGATCATTATGGACACATCGGCTGAGCTACCTTTAATTAATATAGAGCTTTGAAGCTCGACCAAGGGCTAGATATGTGAAAGTCATGTACTTTGGCGCTAAAATGACCAAAGCTAGTCGTTGGAAGTCTCCAACGCATTTAACACGTGATAAATCGTTTGCCCAGCCGATGGGAGAGCAGTTAACCCACGATACGCATGAAGAAGCAGTTGAGGGACACCCACGACCGCTCGTGGTCAGCCATGAACGTGTGGAACACATAATGGCCGATAGGGGGTGGTTACAATTTTGTTTTCCTTTTTGTATATATATACCTACGCTGAGAAATGTAAACACACGACATCAATCAACTAATTTTTTCTTTTGCAATTTATCAAGCTTTTTACAGCATTTTACCTTAGCCGATTCCATGTTTCTTAGTCTTAGCCTTAGCGTAGCGTAGTTTCACCACACTCAACGCTTTACGAGCGGTTGGGAACCTGATCGAGAATTAGAGTTACGTTCTCGGTGTAATCGCTAACAGGAATCAATTTGTTGGTGGGCGTTAGCCGAATCCCTCGGTGATTTTTCCACGCAAACAAGTTTGGCACGCCAGTGGGACCATAGGTGAATTGAAGGGCGAGGTTTGATTCTCCAGGCGTGATCACGCTTGGCGTATGAACCTGAGGTCCGGAAAGAAACTCAACAACAACATGGAGTCGAGTTCGAATCCCAAAAGAACCCCACCACGCAAGAACAACGAGTCAGCATACACCTTGGGTATGCCCATAGCGGTTGAAGACATCCCAGTCTCCGCACCAGCCTCTGCAGAGATGAATAACCCAGAGAATGCCGAGGCTCCAGTGGTCATGACCACTTCCTTCATCAGGCAGCAGATTGATATGGGAATTCATGACCTTATGTACCAAGTGTCAAGGCAGTTGGCAGATATTGTCAGACCCATGGTGCATAACGAGGTTCAAAGCGAGAGACATGGAGAACGGTAGAGACAGCAAGGTGAACACTCGGCTAGTTCTGCGTTGGCAAGGGGGAACGGGCAAACCCAGTATGCACAAGGTGGTCAGGCTTGGCAGCCTCAGCCGAATGTGGTTCAAAATGGGCCTCTTCAGACACAGCCCATACCACTACCGGTAGGGCCACCAACCCAGCCATACGATGATCAGCAGAATACATGGGTACCACCCCATGCTGAGGGGCAAGTGATGCCACCTGATCAAGCGAATCTGCAGTATGGGCAGATCAACATGGCCCGGAGACCAATTAACACGGTTGGGCATATCGGTTTGCCGCTAGTAATGTCGTATGCTCCAACGCATGGCCCTACTGCGTGCGAATTCATATGGACAGCCGAATCGTACCGATGGCCCCTGGTTATGGTTCGTGGAAGCTATCCGGGATTGGAATGTTAACAATCCACCATTCTACCAACCGCAACCACCCCCACGCCATACCCTCTAGTAAGTTCAAATATACTACGAACTACCGGGCACCATGGGGAGAGCGGACATGGAACAATGTTCCACCTCTACCCCGAATGCATCACCGTTCCAGGACTCAGTCGGAGGTTTTGGGAGTATGGTCCAGCGTGAATGGACTTCTAATCCACCTCTAGGCAATGTTCCACCAAATACCTTCAACCTTCAGAATTCGTTCCAATAGGCTTCCTCCTGGAGACCAATGGGTCAGAGTACGCCCCAACCGAATCCACAAGATAATCGGCAGGGAGCCTCTCATTTGATAGACCCAGAAATGATCGCAAATACCATCAAGAAGTACTTCGGGATACAGTTAAAGCCGTTGGACCGTCCTGTTTACAGGAAACCGTACCCTGAATGGGTGGATCGGATGTTTCCTCTCCCTAGGGGATTCAAAACTCCAGATTTCACCATATTCTCAGGGGAAGATGGCAAGTCTACCATGGAGCACATAGGGCGTTTCACAGCCCAGTGTGGTGAAAGCAGCCAGAATGAGTATCACAAGCTTCAGCTCTTCCCATTATCACTCACTGGGACAGCGTTCACCTGGTACTCCTCCTTGCCTCCAAACTCAGTACAGAATTGGGCCGATATGGAGAGGTGTTTCCATGATAGATTTTATTGGCCGCAACCCCAAGTAACGGTAACCGATCTAACTAGTCTCAGGCAGCAAGTTGATGAGTCGGTTGCTGATTATATTGAAAGATTCAGAAAGAAAGCAGGGAAATGTTCTGTGCAATTCCCTGAAACAGAATACACTTCTATGATGATTAACAACATGCACCCGCAGCTGAAGGAGAAGTTGGTAGGACAAGCCTGCACAGATTTGAATCAGCTAGCAGAGAGGGCTATCCGAGTTGAGCAATATATCCAGGAAAAGGAGAAGCGAAGGGCTAGCCGAGGAAAGGGTCCCCATCTAGTCTCTATTATAGAGGCAGAGGAATCTGACTCCGAAACGGCTGACCTTACGGCTGATATGATGGTAGCCGAAATAGTCAAAGGGAAGAGCTATTCACGCCAAAGATCAAGGCCACTAAAGCCAAAGAAACTGAATCAACAGAGGATAGGCGTGGTACTCCTTTGACATAACCAAGGCGGACTGCAGTTTTGACTACTTGCTCAAGGACAAGCAAATTACCGCTAGACGGGCATCTGATTCCACCTCCTGAAGAATTGATGAACAATAAATCGTAAGTGGCATAACTCATATAACCATTCTACACTAACTGTGTAGTTTTCAGAAGGCCATACGTAAGGCTATCAAAGAGGTAGGTTCAAGCTAGCCGATAAGAGCATAAATGAGATGTCGATGGACACCAATCCATTCCCAGCTGTAACCATGGCCATGGTGTCTTTCTCAAAACCTGATCAGCCCAGGCCGATAAGAAGGGAACAATCTATCAGGAGTGTTTGGATGCCCAAAGAAGAATCCAAAAGAAACCAAGAGGTCACCAGGGGATCTGTGTTTGACAGATTGGGAAACCCACCAGTGCTACCAAAAAACGCTGGGGGTCAGCCATCTTCGAGCCGATTCCATGGTAAACCTCCCAAACCCGGACGTTTGACTAACGAGTTGATCAGCCAGTACCGCAAAATGCAAGCAAAGACCGAGAGAGTCCAGCATGCCCAGGAGACTGGGGGGCAAACTCAACTGGGAATCTCAGCTGAAGCCCAGCCGAGTATGCCCAGGATCACTGAGGAACCTCTCCCAAAGTCTAAGAGAAGAGTGGCGGAGTTCAATGTCGAAGAGGGACCGCTATCTCTTCGCATAATCATAAGGAATGATGATGAACTCCAACCACAGAGGATGATCAAGCCAGCTACAAATGTCAAAGAAGGGAAGTGGGTGGTTAATCAACCTCCGAAGAAGAAAGAGTTCAAACCAGTAACACTGACTAGAACGCAGAAAAGAAGGCTGCAGAGGGCTAGATCATTGCAAAAAATGAAACAAACCTTGCAGATGATAGCCGATGCCAAGGCAGCCGATAAGAAGGAGATCCCAGAAGCTAAAGTGGCAGAAGCCATTGACAGGGATTTTGGACCTTGCGGTTTGGAGCCTGACAAAGTTGAAACTGATCAAACCAAGGAGGTCCCAGTGACAATCCCGGTCGCCGAGGTAGACATCGGGTAGCCTGAGGAAGGAAAAGGGGAACCTGATGAAGAGGAAGGGCATATTCACATATACACAAACTGCTTAAATAGTGATGACGAGCCGATCCTAGAGTCTGGTTACCGAGAAGATTCAATTTTGGATTATCTCTCAGATGAGAGTGAAGTCGGACTGATGGCTGCCATCGAGGTCGTTAGTCTTATCCCAAGTGAGTTCTGGGCTGGTTACCCCCAGATCGAACACTTAGAAGGAGACGTATTTGTGGAAGAAGCAGAATGGGCAACTTTAGCCGATGACACGGCAAAAGATGCTTTGGGTACTATATTTGGTAGGCCAACCGAAGACATGATAAAACACTTGAAGCCCTCAGATGTGAGAGCCCACATCAATGGCAAGGCCTTCATTGAGTGTTCGTTGATAATGGGGCGAGATAAATGTGATGCCAAGCCACCTTGAGGAGTCTCGAACAAGTCTCAAGAAGATCCGATCCCAACTAACATGAAAATGGCTAGCTTCATGGGAGAGGCTTCGTCACCTTAGGAATCCTCGATGGCGAGATCACAGCTTGGCCCAAAGCATCAAGTCGGCTTTCTTCGTGATTGATGGCAAACCATCTTATGCAAATTCCTGCTAGGAGAGATTGGATCCACACCAGCCAATGCTTACCTTCCACCATGCATCGAAGCTCATTTTTGGGAAGGGATAAAATTGAGATAGTCCCAGTGATGACAATCCATTCCCAAATGAGGTACAAAATCTAGAAGCCTTGTTCTACTCTCCTTCGTGGCTCCCATAGTCATTCGAGGAATACGAGGAAGGATCCTGGGAATCTTGTAACTTGACACCCCAGGGGTTCAAAATTGAGCAATTAGCCGAACCACGGCTAACAACAGAGGTTTGATATGTTTAAAGACACCCAAGTGGTGCAGGACTTATGGGACCGGCTAGAGGCTTTCAGGATTGAATCTCACGTAGCTGAGTCCTGGCTGATAGACAAACAACAAGGCGATGGCCTCACATCGGCAGACGAGATCACGGAGTTGCCGATGGAGTTTGAATCACCTATTCGGAGGACTTTGCCAACCTTCGAATCACAAGACCCCTTGGAGGACCTCAATTTAGGAACTCCAGAAGAGCCTCGGCTAACGCAAATCAGCGGATTGCTGGGGGAAAAGGATAAGGAAGAGATGGTAGCCTCACGAAAAATATAAAGATCGCTTTGCATGGGATTATCATGAGATGCCAGGCCTAGCACGAGAATTGGTGGACCATAGGCTACCGATCAAGGAGGGATTCAAACCACATAAGCAGCCACCTAGAAGATACCATCCTCAGCTGATACCACAAATCAAAGCGGAAATCGAGCATTTGCTCAATGCTGGTTTCATCAGAACATCCAGGTACGTAGAGTGGTTAGCCAATATAGTACCTGGAAAGAAGAAGAATGGCAAGACTCGAGTGTGCATTGATTATAGAGACTTGAATTTAGCAACTCCAAAGAACGAATATGTGATCCCTGTGGCAGACATGTTAGTCGATGCAGCAGCCACACATGGTATTTTATCCTTCATGGACAGGTTCTCGGGCTATAATCAGATACTTGTAGCTGAGGACGACACTCACAAGACTGCATTCAGGTGCCCAGGGCACCGGGAATTTATGAATGGTTAGTGATGCCATTCGGCTTGAAGAATGTCAGCCACGCACTGCAGAGCAATGAACGCTATCTTCCATGATCTAATCGGCAAGATTATGGAAGTATACATAGATGATGTGGTAGTAAAATCCAAAGACTTCAAAGCCCACTTAGCCGATTTGGAATAGGCTTTGCAGAGGATGAGGGTCCATAACTTGAAGATGAATCCTGCAAAGTGCATGTTTGGTGTATCGGCTGGTAACTTCCTCGGTTTCTTGGTGCATCAAAAGGGCATTGAAATAGATCAAAACAAGGCCAAGGCAGTGACGAAGGCCACCAATTAGCAAAGGCAGAGGTTTCCCCAGCCGACGGGTTAAATGAGGCCCATTGGAAGCTGTTCAATTTTTCCAAGTTGAAAGCTGCCAAGGTCTTTACCTCTTCAGCCGATAGGTTAGTTCTCCTAGTCTTTGGTACCTTGCTAAGGTATGGCCAAGGTACATGTCGCAACAATCCAAACCGACGGCCACACGCTTAGGATGATAGAATTCACCGTGGTCTTGTTATTCCCGAATTCGGTTTTAGCCCACCAAGGATGTCTTTAGCGGTCAAAACACGACTCCAATTGAGAACCATGGTCCCATGCGCCTCCCGAGAAATGCTGCGGTCAGCCGTGGTGAATATCCAATCCGGGCCGATCCGTCTTTCAAAGATCGGCTGCCAATCTTGAGAAATTCTGGTCAAGACGTGTATTTTCTCTACCACGCCAAAGCGGAGTTACTTATCGAAGAGAGTCACCGCAAATGCTCTGGCTAACGTCCGCGCCGGCCGAGAGAGTGAACGCCTGAAAGAAGGTTCAATGAACTCGGGAAATAAAGGGTAATCCATAGTTGCAAGAACCATAGAGGACCTGAAGTATTCTTCAAGTCGACACCTTGGTGCAACCGATCCAGCATGTTAAACAAAGCCCTATAAAGATAGCAGAGGAAGAGTGATCCCCAAGCGACTTGCCGACCCGATACAGCTTGGGCCACATATACTTGAAGTTCTTGAACGACTGCGACAGAGCCGGTACAGACAAAGTACTTACTAAACCAATACAAGAGGAAGGCGCAATGCTCAGCATCAGAAACCGCAGTACCCCTTCCCTTTTGATTGGCTAGAATGAAGGAAGAATAGCTGGAGCTGTTCCGATCATGAACAATCTTGATGTTGGAGGTTGAAATGTCGTATAGATTCGGAGCTTCCTGACTAGCTAAAGGCAAACCTGTAATGGCTGCCACATCAAGAAGAGTAGGGGTGGCCATTCCCCAAGGAAATACAAAGGTATTGGTGGTAACGGACCAATAGCCAAGAAAGCCGAAGATCAGTCCGATGTTGAGTTGAAGGTCTTTAGCCGACAACATGATAGCATCGTAAAGACCCATTCTTTTCCCGCCTCGCTTTTGCCTCACCCATCCTAGAGTGCCAACTCAAGTAACCGGCGATGAGTACGGGGCCAGGGCCTTATGTCTACCGGACACCGCTTAATGGTAAACCGATCCACAAACGAGTGGTAAACCATATGTGTCCGGGAGAGATATTCTCTAAGATACATTGCACCGCCTGTGCCGTGGGATGGCCGCAAAGTGAGAGAACCTTGAATCGGATAAAGAGGGTATGATGCCTTCGCTAACCCACTGCCTCGTCTCGAGTGGAGGAATGAGAGTCAGTTGAATGGGAAGACTCGTCCAAGGAGTCATGGCCACCGTAGCTGTGTTCACGATTTTGAGAATCGGATGCGGAAGACATGGTCGCAAGAAGAGGATGTGCAGAAAGGAAGCTAGGGTTTGAGGGTCCAAAAAAGTTCAAAATGCCTGAGTAGTAAGGAGGACGAATGGGCCTAGCTATTTAAAGAGAAATCATGTGCACGATCAACGATGAGAGTTGTTAAAGATATTATCGGATAACAGCGCAGTCATCGGGTGTGGGAAAAGTAGACGTTCAGGTCATAATAAGTGACATTAAATGCATATAAAGTGACTAACGATTGACGTTTCGAAGACTCAAACTTTATCCGATACATCAATCCAGCATGGACAGCTGAAATGATGTAGGGGGCAATTGTTATCACCAGAAATATCAGCCACAGCCGATGAAGGGAACAAATGACGAAGGAACAAATGATGAAGGAACAAATTGATGTGTGGGATAAGCCGATCGGATTGGTAGCCGAAAATTGGTCCCACTGAACCGGGGATAGAAAGGAAAATTCCAGAAGCCCAGGGAGCATCATGAGGTCAGTCGATTATTAAAGAGTATAGCCGATGTGGATAAAGGAAATATCCGATCATTATGGACACATCGGCTGAGCTACCTTTAATTAATATAGAGCTTTGAAGCTCGACCAAGGGCTAGATATGTGAAAGTCATGTACTTTGGCGCTAAAATGACCAAAGCTAGCCGTTGGAAGTCTCCAACGCATTTAACACGTGATAAATCGTTTGCCCAGCCGATGGGAGAGCGGTTAACCCATGATACGCATGAAGAAGCAGTTGAGGGACACCCACGACCGCTCGTGGTCAGCCATGAACGTGTGGAACGCATAATGGCCGATAGGGGGTGGTTACAATTTTGTTTTCCTTTTTGTATATATATACCTACGCTGAGAAATGTAAACACACGACATCAATCAAACAACTATTTCTTTTGCAATTTATCAAGCTTTTTACAGTATTTTACCTTAGCCGATTCCATGTTTCTTAGTCTTAGCCTTAGCGTAGCGTAGTTTCACCACACTCAACGCTTTCTGGAGCAGTTGGGGAACCCACAATCGAGAATTAGAGTTCCGTTCTCGGTGTAATCGCTTAACAGGAATCAATTTGTTGGCTGGACGTTAGTCGAATCCCTCGGTTGATTTTTCCACGCAAACAGCTTTATATAACATTTATCTCTATGTAGACCGATGACTATGAGACAGTAGTTGAGGTGGAGGACACTGGTCATGGGTCACCTGGGAAGCCCAGATGCTCAAAATCTGTAAGAGTATCGATATCCGACACGTATTTGATACATATCTGATACGTCCCCATACGTATTGAAGAAATATCCAGTATTTTTTATTTATCTTTTTTAAAATTAATTACTTGATGAATCGAGACGGCTTAGATACGATTGCGTCTTTTTGAGTACGCACGGGATACGTTTGGTTACACCAAGAAACAAAAAGTCACTAATTAATGTCTTTTACACTAAAAAACAAAAAGTCATTTAATGATATATTAATATAAGAAAAATATTAATAAGGCACTTTATTATTATTATATAATAAAACAAAACAGTCCCTACATTTTGAAAACGTGACTCTTTTCTTCCTTTTCGTTCAACATAATGGAGACTTTAGGGTTTGGAAAACTTCTCCAACAGGCAGCCATAGCCACCACGTCGTCCTATTCTGTTGGTCGTTCTCTGCTGCGTTGTCATACCCTAATTTTGTCCGGTAAAATAACATTCAAAAAGAACAAAAATAGTAGTAGAGAAGAAAGAAGGAGAAAGAAATCTTGAAGAGAAAAGAGGTTGAAAAAATTTGTACTTTGGTATAGCTTATGTATTCTGGGTGTAATTAATGTTGTGGAGATGGTATTAAAGTGATTTTTACCTTGTTAGAAAGCTAAAACAAAACTCTACAACTTTGATGAGGAACCCAAGAGTCAAATATGAAGTTTACTAAGTCCAAATTGACTTGGAAGTAAGAACAAGTATGCTGAAAAATGGTTTTGAACAGTATGTAAAGATTAGGTCATATCTTGAGTTGTAGAAGGGTTTTTTAATGAAACCAACGCCATTTGAAAGCTAACATCCTTGGCTACAAATGTTATGAAGGACTCGGGACTTGATTCTAACGATTTACTGCCCTAAAATACCATGAAAGTTATAAAACTGCACAAAAACGGACAACACATCATGTTGAATAACGTTCAAAGAAAATATCGTATCTTGAGCTATACTTGTCCAAATAAGGTGTTCTTTATACTGTTGGAAAGATAAGAAAAAGATCTACAACTATTATTTTGGATTACAAACCCAGATTGACCTCTATCATGGACCAAATCGAGCATGAAGTTCGAGACGTGATGTTACATGTATTGTTCGGGACAGCCACTTGTGTTGACAATATCTTGAGTTGTAGATATCCTTTTGAGATGAAACTTGTGCCATTTGAAAGCTGGAAACAATGTATATAATTCTTATGAAGGTCATGAAGCACAATAAAGTTGTTTTAAGTGTTGTATTAGTGCTCAAAGTTGGCTATTTAGTTTTGTTGAATATTTAAAATATCAAACTTAAGAAGCCAACTCCCAACTTTACTATTGAAGTCCCACTTTGAAAAATCCACACTCTTTCAACCTCTCATTCTCCTATATAAGGAGTGCATCACCAAGCACTAAGATCATCCAAGAAAAATGGATTAATGGGCCTAGTGCAAAGCATAGGGCCTTTGCTTTAGTCAAAAATTTTTTAAGAGGGTTACTATCCCTTTTCAACATTCAAGATTGGAGGGATTCATGGGTCTGACGCATTGCGCCCAACAAAAAATATTTTCTCTCGAGGTAAGTGCATTTAATTCCTTCTTTCTTTTTCTTTTTATGTATTTTTTTTAGTATGTTTATGTTTGTCTTTATTTATAATGTTAGATACTTTTGTTATATTTGCTATTATTAATAATTGTTTCTAGCTTAGAAAATAATAATAATAATAATAATAATAATAATAATAATAATAATTTAAAATATTAGTAGTGATTACGCCAAATCCACTTTTGGTTTGGTCACTACGCAAACTTTTTCTGATGACTACTCCAAATCCTCTTTTGGTTTGGTTATCATAATTTCCTAATAAAAAATCTAATAAATATTAGTAATGACAACGCCAAATCTACTTTTGGTTTGGTCACTACGCAAACCCTTTTCCGTTTCAAAAAACTTAAAATCAATGACTACTCTAAATCCTCTTTTGGTTTGGTCATTACAAAAATCTTAATAAAATACCTTAAAATATTAGTAGTGATTACGCCAAATCCACTTTTGGTTTGATCTCTACGCAAACCATAAAAATTAAGTCACAAATTGATTAATTAAAATCAACCAACACACAACCATTTTCTACCCAAGAACTACGTAGCCTTTGATTTCTCCACCGCACCGAGATACGTAGGAGCAGAGCCCACTCACAAGCGCAAAAATAAACAACTTTTATTAAGCCTTTTTATTTATTTATTTCATCATTGTAAATCTTTGTCTTTTTTTAATAAAAGGGAAATAAATATTTTTTAGAAGTTAATAAATTTTGCACAATTAGTTAGAGGTAACCTTTTTCGAAAGGATGTTGTGGGGTGCTAATACCTTCCCTACACATAATCGACTCCCGAACCCAAATCTGGTCTCAAGGACCATTTTTCTTCAAAAAAGGTTTTTTCCAATATTTTTCCAATGAAATAAATTATTGGTGGCGGCTCCATTAAACTCGAATAAATCCCTCCGCTGGCGACTCCACTAGGGACTTTTTTTCTAGAGAGTCAAGCCTAAATAATTAATTGTGCTAAGTAGTTAACTCCTATGTTTAGTTTCCCTTGTTTTTATTTATTTATTTATTTATTTGTTTATTTAGTTATTTATTTTATTTATTGTTCTTTTATGAATATTTGTTGTGAATATTATGCATATATTGAACCTTAGGTTAGAAGAGCATATTTTATATATTTCATTTGTTTTGCAGCTTGGGTAATTTTAGGTTGCCTCCATCACACACCTCACTTACACACTTTTTACACACACTTATGAGTGGGACCCTATACCCGGGCCCGAGTGCAGCTTAGGGAGTGAGAGGTTGTTAGTGATAGTCACTTCGGATCTACTTTCGATTTGGGTATCACGAGAACCTCGTCTAGAGTGCGACCGCTTCGTGGATGCCCACACGTAGGATCCTCTTCCTATTGGTGGTCGCATCCCGAAATGGTACTTGGCTCTAGAGACCTTTGGTGAGGAAGTGTTAGTACCACCTATGAAAGTGTTCACAAGTCGAATGACCTATAGATCATCAGAAATAGAAATCCTCTAATTTAGAGTGACTTTGTTTAGGACACAAAGAGGCAATCTTACTTTTGGTTGACCTTTTTAAATGCTTCTTTTCAAAGTAGTATAGGCATCCCATCATTTACAAACATTTCAAAATATGTCCCTCTCACTAGTAGTTGCATCACTCGTCATGTTCATGCATTTTTTTCAATCAAACATGATAAAAGTTCGAACATATGGCATTCATCATCATTTCATTTTATTTTGAATAGGTTTACTAGGGAATCGTAAGGAAGAGCTAGCTTGTAAGTATCTATAACAAAATAATATGGGATCAAATTGTGAAACAGTTTCAAAGAAACTCATACATGTCAAAACAATGAGGCCTACGATTCCCAGGCACAAATAAATAGATTCATACATCCACATTCATTCATTTTTCTTTTCTTACATACTCATATCATTTTTTTAAATCATCAGAAAATAATCAAACAAACTGATTCCTCGACACCCTTATCGAACTCGCTCTCAATCAAAGATCATGGATGACCAAGAGGTGAAAGAGGACGTCAACCAGCTGAAGGAACAGATGAGCAAAGTTTTGGAGCTTCTGCAATCCCTAAACAAAGACAAGGCTGCAGATGGGGCTTCTCCAGCAGTGAATGATGAAAGTCAAGCTACACCTTCCCACCCAACCGAACCAAAACCAGAAACAACCAAATGACCAAGAAAAGAAAGCAGTCCAATTTGATCCTATGACCTATACGAATTTATTCCATCACCTAATCAGTAACTCTTTGATCTCTCCACGCTCAATGAAACCACTTTAACCTCCCTTCCCAAGAGGATATGACCCAAATGCCAAGTGTGAATTTCATGCTGGGGCAGTAGGTCACACAACTGAAAATTGCAAGGCTTTGAAGTACGTGGTTCAAGATCTGATCAATGCCAAGTGGTTGAGTTTTAAGGAGGATGGGCCTAATGTGGGTAATAATCCCCTTCCAGGTCATAGAGGTCCAGCAGTCATTGCCATTACTGAGGAGTTTGGGGACCAACACCTGATAGCTAGATTGGAAGGCAGGGAGCCAAAAGATGAGAGTATCCCCATCTGTGACATCAGGCAAAGCCTTTGGAGTGCAGGAATGTTGAATCCGAATCAGATAGCAGCTATCAAGGACGATCGCGGTCTGAGCGGCGACAATGTCAACCTTGTCCACCCTTGCTCGCCGAATGAAGAACTTGGAAATTGGGAGATCGTTGAGTTTCCCGTGATCTTTGATTCAAAGTAATTATGTAATGCAAATTCTATTGCTCTGCCCAAGGCTTTAGAATAATTTATTGTTAAAAGGGCGCACACGTTTCATTTCAGTACCATTATCAATAAAATGCACTTTGAATTTCTAATCATTTCCACTTTTCTTTTTCATCTTTTCCATTCCCTTTCTTCTTTTTCGCTTTTTCTTTTCACGATTTTAACTAATGCAAATCCAAAAATATTGTCTTTGAAAATGACGATGTCGTTGACTCATACTATAACTTTGACTACCCCATGAGGACAATTGGGAAACCCTTCAACCGATGAGATTGATGGAACAAGAGGTAAGAGTGATACAACCCCACGAGGAAGAATCTGAAATAATCAAACTGACTACCGAAAGTGACAAAAGTAGTTAATAAAAATAGAAAGAAAAAGGTAAAGCAAATGCACAATTTGCCAAAATTAAGTTTTATGAAAATTTGAGCAATGAGGTTTTGAGATGAAGTTTGACCTTTTTTTTTTCTCTATCCCAAAAAATGAAAAATGTATATCCCTTGCTACCCCTTTTGAGCCCTAAAAATTTCTTTCAAATACCCTATACAAGGATCACTCATCCATTGGAGGTCAGCACAATATTCTATTCAATTTCATCTGTCAAAAAGCAAGCAAGCAAGCAAATGGCAAATACAACGTATCAAAGACGCTTGCAAGAATAAAAAAATCAGTAAATAAAAATGTCAAAATAAAACAAAAGCAATTATGCTAGCAACCATCAAAGTGCATCTTTGCACTAAAAAATTCTTGTTAAAAAAAAGCCCTCAAACACCTTTTGAGCCTGAAATATCCTTTCTTTTGTGACCCTTCAACCCCTGGCCACGTTACAACCCTAATAAAGTCTATTCTGATCAAAACCAAATTGCTCATATTTTCTCAAAACTTGATTTTGGAAGAGGAAATCCATGTAAACTCCTCATTGCAGTTTTTTGCCAAAAATGTGGTTGTCAAATTCATCAAAAGGGATATGATCTGCCACCATGGTCTGCCAAATAAGATAACTAAGTTAAATAACAAGATGATGAAGGAGTTGTGTGATGACTTCAAGATCCAACATCATAATTCCTCACCATACCGCCCAAAGATGAATGGGGCAGTTGAAGCTGCAAACAAGAACATCAAGAAGATTGTCCAAAAGATGGTGGTAACATTTAGAAACTGGCACAAAATACTCCCTTTTGCCTTACACGGTTATCGAACTTCGATTTGCACCTCAACAGGGGCAACCCCTTTCTCGTTGGTGTATGGAATGGAAGCAATGCTTCCCATTGAAGTCGAGATTCCCTCGTTAAGGGTATTGATGGAGACGAAACTAGAAGAGGCAGAATGGGTTCAGGCTCGGCTGGATCAATTGAATCTCATTGAAGAAAAGAGAGTGATGGCCTTATGTCATGGACAGTTATATCAACACAGGATGAAGAGGGCTTACGAAAAGAAAGTTCGTCCTCGGGAATTCCAAGAAGGAGACCTAGTACTCAAGAAGATTTTGCCCATCCAAAAGGATTCTCGTGGGAAATGGACTCCAAATTATGAAGGCCCGTATATTGTGAAAAAAGCTTTTTCTGGAGGAGCCTTAATCCTCACAAGGATGGACGGTGAAGATCTCCCACTCCCAGTGAACTCTGATGCAGTCAAAAAAATATTATGCCTAAAAAAGAAAAAAACATATGAAAAGCCAAGCAAAAGTGAGCTCGCTAGGTTGAAAACCTGAAAGGGCGACCTAGGCAAAAATTAGAGTGACCTGTTGGATTGAAAACTTGAAAGAGCAATCCAAGCAAAAGTTAGGGTCTGAAATCGGACATTGAAGAAGGCTGATGCATCAAGGGGCTCTTACCCAACTGGGGCAGTTCTATATATTTTCAGAAGTAGAGTAATGAGTAATCAAAGTTATGGATATGGGAAGTTGGCATTTGTTCCTACAAAGACACAAACTATAAAATATCTGCTTAGTTATTGTCTTTCTTTGTTTTTTTCTTCCTCCTGCGTTTTTCTTGATGTATTTTCAAGTTTGTGTAACTTCAGTCCTTGAACACATAACTCTTCTTTTGAATACCAAACACCTTCGTTCTTGTATTTCAAAATGTTGTTTTATGATAATAGGCACTGAATTATGAAGCATGTGATGATATGAGAAAGCATTACGGTTATTATATACATCTTAAGAATCACGAGGAAACGCCAAATCTCAACAAATAAGTTTCAAAAAGGACAAAGGGATTACCTTTAAAAAAGTAACTAGTGCTGCATTGATAACTCGCGCTCTCTCCCAATCGAAGCATAGCATGACTAAATTCGATGAATCTCAGTCCATCCCATATCTTTAAGCACTAGAGATCATATGGGACGAGGAATCAGTAAAAATAATAATCGCATTGCATACACGCACCACATGTCATCTATTCATGCATCATCTTCATATCACAACCTTTCCAGCGGCTTTGTTATGCTTGGTCCATGCATTAAGTATCGATCATTCAGTATTGTTTTCAAAACAATATGCCGAGCATTGGTCTTTTATTTTTGCTTTCTGAGCGACACGCCAAGTATCGCTCACTCTTTATTGCTTTCCGATCACCGCGTCGATGCAGACCGCGGAGATCCTTCTTTATAGTTTTTTGATAAATGCGCCGAGCATCACCCCTTTTTATTGCTTTAAGATTACCGCGTCGCATTGGACCTGGCGGTAGTCCCTCATTATTGCTTTTTGACCAACATATCGATTCAGGACTGATGTTGATCCTTCTTTATTGCTTTCCACCGACGCGTCAATACCCTACTTGGCGTTGAACCTTCCGATCACCGCGTCAGTACCCGACCTGGCAGTGACCCTTCTTTATTGCTTTCCATCGACACGTCAATACTTTATTTGGCGTCGAACCCTCATTATTGTTTTCCAATCACCGCGTCAGTACCCGACCTGGCGGTGACCCTTCTTTATAGTTTTCTGATAAACGCGCCAAGCGTTAATCACTCATTATCGCTGATCACCGCGTCGATGCGAGACTGGCGGTGACCCTTCTTTATTGCTTTTCGATAAACGCCATGGCGTTAATCCCTCATTATTGCTTTCCGATCACCGTCAAGATTCGACCTGGCGGAGATCCTTCTTTATTGCTTTCGATAAACGCGCTGCCGTTAATCCTCATTATTGCACCGATCACCGTCGATTGCGACCTGGCGGTGACCCTTCTTTATTGCTTTCCGATGAGCGCGCATGGCGTTAATCCCTCATTATTGCCTTTTGAATCTGCGTCGAGACTGACCTGGCGGAGATCCTTCTTTATTGCTTTCGATAAACGCGCTGCCGTTAATCCCCGATATTATTCCTCACCTCATCCTTCGCCTATCCCGATTCAGACAAAATTAGTGTCTTTATCTTTACTTATCTTTTACAATGAAATTTGAAAACCATTGTTATTCATATTTTCTAGTAAAATATAATTAAAGAGGGACAGATGTGAGACCCTAATTTTGTCCGTAAAATAACATTCAAAAAGAACAAAAATAGTAGTAGAGAAGAAAGAAGGAGAAAGAAATCTTGAAGAGAAAAGAGGTTGAAAAAATTTGTACTTTGGTATAGCTTATGTATTCTGGGTGTAATTAATGTTGTGGAGATGGTATTAAAGTGATTTTTACCTTGTTAGAAAGCTAAAACAAAACTCTACAACTTTGATGAGGAACCCAAGAGTCAAATATGAAGTTTACTAAGTCCAAATTGACTTGGAAGGAAGAACAAGTATGCTGAAAAATGGTTTTGAACAGTATGTAAAGATTAGGTCATATCTTGAGTTGTAGAAGTCTTTTTTTAATGAAACCAACGCCATTTGAAAGCTAACATCCTTGGCTACAAATGTTATGAAGGACTCGGGACTTGATTCTAACGATTTACTGCCCTAAAATACCATGAAAGTTATAAAACTGCACAAAAACGGACAACACATCATGTTGAATAACGTTCAAAGAAAATATCGTATCTTGAGCTATACTTGTCCAAATAAGGTGTTCTTTATACTGTTGGAAAGATAAGAAAAAGACCTACAACTATTATTTTGGATTACAAACCCAGATTGACCTCTATCATGGACCAAATCGAGCATGAAGTTCGAGACGTGATGTTACATGTATTGTTCGGGACAGCCACTTGTGTTGACAATATCTTGAGTTGTAGATATCCTTTTGAGATGAAACTTGTGCCATTTGAAAGCTGGAAACAATGTATATAATTCTTATGAAGGTCATGAAGCACAATAAAGTTGTTTTAAGTGTTGTATTAGTGCTCAAAGTTGGCTATTTAGTTTTGTTGAATATTTAAAATATCAAACTTAAGAAGCCAACTCCCAACTTTACTATTGAAGTCCCACTTTGAAAAATCCACACTCTTTCAACCTCTCATTCTCCTATATAAGGAGTGCATCACCAAGCACTAAGATCATCCAAGAAAAATGGATTAATGGGCCTAGTGCAAAGCATAGGGCCTTTGCTTTAGTCAAAAATTTTTTAAGAGGGTTACTATCCCTTTTCAACATTCAAGATTGGAGGGATTCATGGGTCTGACGCATTGCGCCCAACAAAAAATATTTTCTCTCGAGGTAAGTGCATTTAATTCCTTCTTTCTTTTTCTTTTTATGTATTTTTTTTAGTATGTTTATGTTTGTCTTTATTTATAATGTTAGATACTTTTGTTATATTTGCTATTATTAATAATTGTTTCTAGCTTAGAAAATAATAATAATAATAATAATAATAATAATTTAAAATATTAGTAGTGATTACGCCAAATCCACTTTTGGTTTGGTCACTACGCAAACTTTTTCTGATGACTACTCCAAATCCTCTTTTGGTTTGGTTATCATAATTTCCTAATAAAAAATCTAATAAATATTAGTAATGACAACGCCAAATCTACTTTTGGTTTGGTCACTACGCAAACCCTTTTCCGTTTCAAAAAACTTAAAATCAATGACTACTCTAAATCCTCTTTTGGTTTGGTCATTACAAAAATCTTAATAAAATACCTTAAAATATTAGTAGTGATTACGCCAAATCCACTTTTGGTTTGATCTCATAAACCATAAAAATTAAGTCACAAATTGATTAATTAAAATCAACCAACAGACAAGCATTTTCTACCTAAGAACTACGTAGGCTTTCATTTCTCCACAGCACCCAGAGATACGTAGGAACAGGAGCCCACTCCTGCCAACCGCAAAAATAGACAATTTTTATTAAGTCTTTTTATTTATTTATTTCGTCATTGTAAATGTTTGTCTTTTTTAATAAAAGGGAAATAAATATTTTTTAGAAGTTAATAAATTTTGCACAATTAGTTAGAGGTAACCTTTTTCGAAAGGATGTTGTGGGGTGCTAATACCTTCCCTACGCATAATCGACTCCCGAACCCAAATCTGGTCTCAAGTACCATTTTTCTTCAAAAAAGGTTTTTTCCAATATTTTCCCTATGAAATAAATTATTGGTGGCGGCTCCATTAAACTCGAATAAATCCCTCCGGATTTTTCGGTCGCTACATGCGTCTTGTTGCCAGTTTCTCTGGTCTCTGTTCGACTGTTCTTCGCAACTTTCTGTTCTTTGATGGGTCTTCGTTCTTCTTTGTTGGCTCTCTTAATCTCTTCTTACTGGGTCTCTGTTCGCTGGGCTTGTGGTCTTTTTTCTGTGCATTCTCTCCTCCTCCTCCTCCTCTGTGTGTTCTCTGCTCCTCCTCCGTGTGTTCTCTGCTGTTTTGGATTTTTTCTATTCTTGTTTCTCTTTTGGGTGCTAGGTTTGTTCTGTTCTCTACTACTGTGTTGGGTGGAAGAAAATGGCTCTTGGAGAAGAAAGTATTACAAGCCCATTTTCTTCAATGGAACCTCAAGATGATCATGCTCCACTTTGGGCATTTGTCACTATAATAGAAAATATTGATGATGGAGGTGGCAATAAGCTCTGGAGTTGTAATTTCTGTGAAAAAATTGTGAAGATTTCATACTCTAGAGTGAAAGCACACTTACTTGGAAATTTTGGTACTGGAGTTGCTATTTGTCCTAAGGTTAATGCTCTACAGTTGGCTGATTTAAAAAGAATATGCGAAGAGGCCGAGAATAGATCAAAACCTAAAAGGGTTCCATTGCCTATTGATAAATTGCCTCCAATGCCACCAGGATTGCCACAAAAGAGAAGAAAGGCTGGTAGTATAGAAAATTCTTTTAATGTTGAGGATAAGAATCATCTAAGAGCAGATAAAGCAAGAATGTTTTATTTAGCTGGCTTATCATTCCATCTTGCCAGAAATCCTTACTTTGTTAGATCTTATTCATTTGCTGCTAATCACGACATTAGTGGGTTCCTTCTTCCTAGTTATAATGCTTTGAGAAATAGTCTTTTGTAGCAAAAGAGGTCTCATATTGACAGGTTGCTTCAACCTATCAAATCTTTGTGGATGTTGAAAGGAGTTACATTGGTTTCTGATGGCTGGACAGATGTGCAAAGAAGACCTTTAATAAATTTCATGGCTATGAGTGAAGGGGGACCGATATTTTTGAAGGTTGTTGATGGCTCTAGCTATAAGGAGTATAAGGATAAACATTATATGGCCAGCATAATAAAAGATGTCATCAAGGAGGAAGGGCTACAAAATGTTGTCCAAATCATAACTGATAATGATCTTGTTTGTAAGGTTGCAGGAATGTTGATTGAAGCTGAATTCAATCATATCTTTTGGACACCTTGTGTGGTTCATACATTGAACTTAGCATTGAAAAATATCTGTGCAGCTAAGAATATTGATGGTAATATGAATGTTTTTAATGAATGCCATTGGATCACCGAAGTAGTTGATGATGCATCTTTTATCAACGTTTTCATAACAACTCACTCAATGAGATTGACTGTTTTCAATGAGTTTTCAACTCTCAAATTGCTTTTTATTGGTGAAACTCGTTATGCATCAATGATAGTGATGCTAAAAAGAATCAAGTTGCTGAAAAGTGCTTTGCAAAAGATGGTCATTAGTGATCAATGGAATACTTATAGATATGATAATCACTTATAGAGATGATAATCAAACGAAAGATGTACACGTGAAAGAACTTCTTTTGAGTGATCGATGGTGGGATAAAATAGATTGCATTCTTTCTTTTACGGATCCCATATATAACATGTTGAGATTATGAGACACAGATGCTTCTACTCTTCATTTGGCATATGAAATGTGGGATTTAATGATAGAAAAGGTGAGGGAAACCATATATAGGCATGAGGAAAAGGAAGCAAATGAAGCATCCAATTTCTATGATGTTGTTCATAATATACTCAATTTTAGATGGAGCAAGAGTTGTACTCCACTTCATTGCTTGGCACATTCATTGAATCCAAGGTAATTTTTCTTTTCGTATTAGTTATTGTCTTTGAACTAAAATAGTCATACTTCAAAGTTTAATTAAAAGTTTTTTTATTATAGATATTATAGTGAAGTGTGGCTTAGGGAAGCTCCAAATGGGGTTCCTCCTCATCAAGATGATGAAGTTTCTAAAGAAAGGAATAAGTGTCTAAAGAGATATTTTCCAAATACTAAGGAGAGAAAAAAGATTTATGTAGAATTCTCTAATTTCTCATCTTGTACTGGTGGTTTTGCTTCTTTTGATTCAATTGAAGATAGATGGACTTTAGATCCAAAATCTTGATGGGTGATGCATGGATCTTCTACCCCTTTACTCCAAAAGCTTGCTTTAAAACTTCTTGTGCAGCCTTGTTCTTCCTCGTGTTGTGAGAAAAATTGGAGTACTTACTCGTTTATTCATTCTTTGAAGAGAAACAAAATGGATCAAAAAAGAGCAGAGGATTTGGTTTATGTGCATATTAATCTTTGTCTTTTGTCTAGGAAAGATGAAGAATATAGTAGAGGACAGACAAAGTTGTGGGACATTAGTGGTGATGCACATGTCACAACTAATGTCTCTTGATGAACCAGTTTTGTATATCTTTTGTGACATGTTTATAGGAGAAAGAATATATTTTGATTTTGGTGGGATATATTTTGTGCATTTATATATTTGTATATTTAAATTTAAATTTAAATTTTTATTAAAATATTTTGGCCGTGTCGTATCTTGGTTTCCGAAATTTTCCCGTATCCCGTATCGTATCTAGTATCCAGGCTTTTTAGATTGGTCACATTGAAGCTTCAGATGATTCTGATGGTGGGATGATACATTGGATGTTCAGAATGGATACTTTTCTTGCCCAAATTTTTAAAGAGAAAAAAAGTCAGGCCGGTGGGGAAACTGCACATTCCCAGCTTGCGATGTTCAAGCTTCAATCCTTTGTTGGAATTTTTCCTTCATAAAATAATAACTGCATTACTGGTGATTTACAATTTGAATGTGTTAAGCTTGGTCGATTGCTCATGTTACAGGAAAGCCTCTGTGGGTTCTTATGGTGCCCTCAAATTTGTCCCAGGCATTTGCTGAACCTCATACACAGAAATTTGTGAGCAGCTTAGCATAAATGGGGAATGCTTCAAAAACGAATATTCAAAGCAAAGGATTATTCAAGGGGTGACGGAGTCCAACTATCTACTCTAGAATCTCTGGAAAAGAAATTTGATATCAGCATTAAAACCATTTCAAAAAAAATATCTGCACCTAACCCATCAGATCAAAGCAATCAGCATCTTGGAAACCATTATATAAATATGAAAATTGTCGATTCAAGAAACTTCAGAGAGTCTGAACTCCAGAGGGGAAGTATTGGCGGGGTATTTTGACGATAAGAAATTTAAAATTATATTGGATTTTTTTAAATAACATTTTGAATGGATCGAGCTTTTTAATATTTTGGCTTTCTTTTGGAAAATTGTAGTAGTGCCGAGTCAGACTTTCGACGAGCTGAAGCACTAGATATGGTAATAGCAAGTAAGAGTAGTACCTCGGGATCGGAATGCGTTGAAGGAGATTATTCTCAAAAACAAGTTGGATAAACTCTCATCTAATGAAGTTTCAAGTTACCAATATGCCTAGCAAACCAGCAAGGCACGAGGCACAAGTTTTGCCTCGGGGCCTTCGGCATCTTGTCTACAATTTGACCTTTGTTTCGGGGAGAGAAGCTTACGGGAACACATCCGATACTATGTGTTTACTGAGAAAATTTTCCTATTGTACTCAAAATTAAACTTCATCTTCTTTGACCTTAAATTTTAGTATGCTTTTTTGGTTTTAAGCAAAAAAAAAAGTATTTTTTTTTGTCAAAAAACTTTCAGTCTGCCTTAAAATTTCCCGGCACAGATTTCTTTATAGTATCTTTTGTTTATGACAAATCAAGGCATCAAGCATCATTGACCTCTAAAATTTAAAATTAAAATATTGATTGGCTCATGGACTCGGTATAACAATAAAATGATTGATCTCCATTTCGTCTGGAAAAGGCAAATATACATGAAATTAGTAGATAAATCCAAACAAATACATTAGACGTCGTAGTTTTACACACCTCTACTTTTTTTAAGGTTGATGTAGTAGTTTTATACCTCTTAAGAATAATTCTTTTTTTATTTCCCATTTATTTACTTACCCGTACCAACAACCGTCTAGGGCCTGACCCTGGTTCACTCATTATGGTTCTCCCGCAAGTTCATATTTTTTAAAATGCACCCTCCGTTGCCCTGCCTTCTAGGCTCCAGGTTTCTACGCTAGCCACAATATACAATACAGATAAATTTTTCTTTTCACTTTCCTTGGTTGAATTTGGTCATGCATCTCCTACATACATACAAAATGGAAAAGGTGGTCTTCATCTGATCAACAATTCCAACAAGTTAACTGCAGATCCACAAAAATTCCTTCTCCGAGGAGGGCGTTTCATCTACTTACTGTAATGTGTAAAAGGTAAACACATAAAAAGCACCAATTCTATTCTATCGGTTCTCTTCCTAACGTATCAGAAGCATCTATCCATCCTCCTAAAGAATTTTTCTGGCCTAGAATTGTTTTGATTATCGTCCAAACCCTTCGGTTGACGGAAACATTTTTACAGCTATGTCCACAACGCAAAACATGGAGCAAGTGCTCATAGTTCCAATCCAATTAGCCATTCCCACCAACAATCAATGTAATGTCCACTTCCCCTGTAACAAAAATCAAAGACAATCATCATAAATTTGGCCTATTACGCTACCTGCAAAACATTCAAGTCATATATGTATTAATCAAATTGACATACCTAGCAAACAAATTCAAGAGATACCGCAATGAAGCAACCATTTCTTCATCCGCTAACCGGCATCGGTTTAGATGACCATTAGTTCCAAAAGCCCTGCCCTGCCCAGCTACGAGTGCCCATTATCCGCTTCAGAATCACTCCCTGACGAGCTCCCCGAATCCGAATCTGCAATAGGATCAAAATTAAGGTCTCTAAACTGCTAGAGCAAATTGTACAAACACACAGCATATATATGGTAGGAAAAGAAAGGTGATACCACTTGATGATGAGGAACCACTGCTAGAACTGCTGGAGCTACTAGAACTACTGCTAGCATTGCCTCCAACCATATCTTTATCTTTCTCAATCTCCACAGGGGGGAAATTGCTCACCGGCATCTCGTCCCCAATGTCAACATCCTCATCCACAGTGTCTATCTTCTTCTGCTTCTTCACCTCAGCTGGTGCGGCTTCATCAATCTTCTCCCTAGCAGGCAATTCCTGTCAATGCACACAATAAATTAGTTAGTATGTGGCAAAAACCTTGTCCCCAATTCTACATGAGAAAGAAAGCTAAGCTCATTCAACACAAGAAATTGGACAAAATGGTTTTTACCCCATTGCCTTGGTTTGAAACTGAAGCCACATTATTATTAACCATGAGTGCCTGTCGCTTAATCTTGCTCACCATCTTTTTCCAATTTGTCACCAATCGATCAAGTTCCCAAAGGGTCTCCGTGTCAACAGCCTCAATATCAAGCTCGATCTCATCCCCATCCTGCTCCAGATGCCCATTTCTCTTCCTTATGATCTGGACCACCTGTTCCATTTTCTCTGCCGGTAAACTCTGCAACCCCATTCCCAACTTGTGCTTTTCCTCGAGGCTCATTTCCCTCTTATTTGGGTCCCTCGCCTTTGGCTTGGGCTGCTTCAATGGCTTTACAGGAGGTACCCGCATTGGGGAAGGAGTGCGCACCGGAGACTGTGACCGTGCCAACGGCGGATTTGAAGAACTAGCAGGAGCCGAAAGTGGCTCTTGCAATTTGGCCGGTGGAGGGATCGGATTCTCTTTCTTCTTTACCCTCTCCGGCTCAACATGGGTCCAAGAGCTGGCCTGCAATTCCTCATCAAAACCGCGTTCATCAAATTTCTCATGCAACGGCCTATACCACTCTTCAAATTTCCCAAGAAGACGCTCCGCCATGGCGTACACATCGTGTCCCTTGGGATTGTAGGTCAATGCGTTGTTGAACGTCAACCGCACATCGGAAGCAAAATCCCCTGGCGTCGCGTAAACGTTCTTGGCGAGTTTTGACTTCACGGTACCCAGATCCATCGGTTTCTTAATTATATCGTAGTAATCGTGGAGACCCATCCCCGTAACATCAACGGGAACGTTGAAGATCCAACCGGATCTGTGTTTCATCAGCTTCTGCAAAACCTGACCACAAGCCTTCATCATGTCCACCCCGATCTCCGACTGCGACCGCTTCAATTCCTTCGCTGGAAAAGGTCGCTTGCTGCCGGAGACCTTCTTGCTCGAAGTTTTTCTGGGGGGACAACCGCCGTTGTGGCTCGGCCTGTGTTGAAAATCGCCAGACTCGATTCGAATCTTGAGCTGCCGAATCTGTTCGAGCTCTGAGACGAGACGGTTCTTGAGCTCGTTCATCTCCTTCTTTGAGTACGCGGCGATGTTGAAGGTCACGTATTGCGAATGATTGGTGGCGACGTCGTTGGATCGCCGGTTAATGGAGGAAGCGTCATCCGTCGGGGATTGAGTCCTCTTGTTGCCGAATTTAGGGTTAGGGTTAGGGTTTCCGAAAGGTACTTTGCCCATCAATCCTGCTCCACCGCCTCTGTGCTGCGGCCAGTTCGGTTCGTTACGGTTGGCTAAGACAGCAGACGCCATGTAATCGCGAAATTACGGCCGTCCGGTGAGACTCCGTCGAATCTCCGGCATGAAATTGCCAATGCAGGTAGTTCAGAACTTAAATAGGTGGAATACGTACGATCACGCGCCAATAAGAGCTCCACGCGTCGTTTGGGAAGCCCACGCGCTGCCGGCGGAGACACCGCTTCTAGATCTAGAGAGAGAAACAACGAGAGATATAAGAGCGTGTAGGGTTTGGAAATTTGGTTACCCTAGTCTGAGCGAGAAAGAGAAGGTGCATGAGCCACTTCTTAAAGGCGACGAGATCTGCCCGAGAGTGTTTCGGGCAGTTTCTTCTGCCCTTGATTCGTTCCAAACCGTCATCCAACGGGTAGGAACCGTTTCTGTGCTTGCCCGTGAAACTGACCGGGAGATCTGGCACGAACGGTAAAGATCGTGATTTCGTTCCACGTGCGTTACTTTCTGCCGTTGATGGAGAAGTGGTGACGCTGGAATTTCTCTTCGATTTTGGGTGAGTTTGAAGGGAATTTGCAGTTGGGATATCGATCCGATCCGACCCGACACTGTCACATTGTGATGCGTGGCATAATAGTCCGTAGGGGCTAAAACAGTAAAAGGCACGCACCACGCACGGCGCGTGATCGCGCCTGGAAGGCACTTTGGGTACGAGGGTAGTATAGTAAATAAACAGTGGACACATGGATTTTTTTTTTTTTGGTAGAATGGACACATGGAATTTGAAAGAAGAGTTTTTTTTTTTTTTCCTGATGAAAAAGGAGTTAGACATGGGACAATGGACGGGACCAATTCTTCCCCCCCATGAAGGGACTTGTTATTAACACCCTTCATACCATTAGTGACACCCACCACAAAATTTTTACTAGATAAAAATATCCCTACACTCACACCCTGTCTTTTTTTTTACTAAACAAGATATTCATTCATTCAAATTGGTAAAATACATCGATCAATATCGTTAAAAACCACAAAGGATGAATCTGCGAACAAACTCACAACATCCAGGTTAATAACATAAAACGGCAAGATGCCTACAAATATGACAAAATCAAAGTGACCTGAATACTCATACCTCCAGATCTGCAACGTTGACGCCCAAGTCTTCATTGGATCTGAATTGATCGAAGCTGATATGTCAATCTGAACTAAACGAACACCGCAATAAGATGGGAAACCAAACACCGCCGCACCAAGACGACGAACAACACAACACCGCACACAAACGACGAAATCACAGAAAAACATGAAAGAAAACAAGATATATGTGGAAAACCACTTATTTAAATAAAAAGTGAGAAAAACGATATAGAGGGGTGATTCTAGGCAAAAAAATGGCCAAGAACCACCCCCTGTGGTGGCTAGAAGATGGAAGAGGGGAGTTTCAGAAAAGAGAGAGAGAGTGGCGCTTAGGTCTATTCACCAAAAAAAACACATTGTCTTCTGTTCACCAAAAAAACACACTGTCTTCTTCCCTCTTACTATGAAAACCATTCTCACTCCTATACCGCCACACACTTCTCTCTCTCTCTATGAAACCTTCATTGTGCTCACTCCCTCTCCCTCTTTTCCTCCGGTAATTTTTGCCCCCACAACCCCTCTTCTTCTTTCTTGCGTGTCCAGTGAGAGATTGTTCTTCCTTTCTTTATGGTGTGTCTGTTGTTTCCTGTGTGTCCAGTGGCGTGAAAAAGTTGTGAATTTATATTAACATGATCTTTACGATATACATTTTTTTAAACAATCTCTACCATGAAAAAAGTGTAAAAAATGTATACTGTAAAGAAAGTGTTTACAGTAGCTATATGTGTGCTTCTTAATTAGTTTTAAATTATTTGTTAAAAAATATGAATTAACATAATTACTAATTTATTCATTTTGTAGCTATGACATGTACCTGGGGAGCTACTGCAACAGCTGCCAAAGCAGTTGTTGGTATTTCTAGACGCGAGCATCCTACTGCCTCTACATGTAAGAAGCGTGCAAAATCTAGATATGCACATCTGCTTGAGGAACGCCAACATGAGGATATGAGTTGGCAAATAGGGTCTCTGTCACTATATCTAATGTACCAATACAAGTTTTTGGGAGGACCTTATGACTTGCCAAACCTTACATCATTTGAGCATCACATTGCTACTCGGCTATGACACGAAGAGGTAATGAACTATTTGAGTTATTTGATTTTCATTTAATGTTTAAGTTTTTTATTGTATAATCATGAACATGACAAAGTTCATACGTGTGTAGGAATGTGATGTCCTTAAGGTGGCCACCCACGAGAAAAATTTGAAGTAGTTCATCTGTTTGACGCTACCTCAGGATGAAGGTGACACGGTTGAGAGATCTGGCTTGTCACCACTCATGTTTTGTAGCTTCAAAATGCTTGACAATGTATTTTTGTCTGTTTTTGCTGAAAGGTTGCGCTGGACACTAGTACCTTCCACCTACTAGTTGGAGTGATGTCCATCATGCTTGATAATGTGTCATGCTTATTGAACCTACCGATTAGAGGTGGGTTCTTCGTTCAGTCGGTGATGCATGCAGACATTGCAGTAGCGTATCTAATGCAATTGTTAGAGGGTTACGCAAGATGCGGCAATGATGGAGATCAAGTTTAACAGGGGCGATCGTATTTATATGAGCTGGTTGCAGGATGTCTACAAAAGACCAATGTCGTCGCGAGGAATAGGAGTACACATCGAAAGCATTCCTTATGCATTTGGTAGGATGGACTATTTTTACTGACAAGAGCCATACGTATCTGGACGTCAAATATTTGGACTTGTTCTGCGACCTAGAAAATTATTATTATTGGTCATAGGGAGCTGCTGCCCTTATTATTGATGGAAACATATCAAGCCCAATGAAAATTTCAAGCCCAACGAGGAGCCCAAACCCAAACAAGAGTTCGAGTCTAATGAAGAATTCAAGCCTAATAAAGAGCCTCAGGCTCAATCCAAAAGAAAAAGCACTCAAATTGGGCCAAGTAATCAAGTAAATGCTCGAGTCCATGAAGGGCCAAAAGCCCAATGTAGGGGAAAACATTTATTAATTTTAATTTAGTTGTTTTGATCATTTTAATTGTGTAATTTGACTAGTAATTGGCTATTTGTTTTTAGTTTTGGACCTTTTATTTTTTGGTCTTATTGGCACTTGGGTTAGGGTTTGTTCACACTTGCTTGATGCCTAGTCATAGCCATAATCGTGTGCTCCCATTATGGAAATGAGGAGAGTTATGTTCCTACTTAATGCCTATAAATAGGCTTGTATTATCATTCATTTGACACTTTTGATTTGAGGAATAAAATACCTCTTTGTGAATTGTTGAAAGCTTAGTCGTCTTAGGGTTCTTGGGTGAACCACCTTGTTTCTTATCAAAGGTATCATTACCTTTGTGGATAATCTCCACTTGACTTATCACTCTCCAAAACTGTGGCGTCTTCTCTTCATTTTTATCTTCTTCCATCTTTTTTGTTTTATTCTTTATTTGGGTTATGTTATGATATCTACGCCATTGTTTAAAGGTTCTAGTTTATCTTTTTCTCTATATTTGTCCACCATTCTTCCATAAAGCTTAAAACTTGCATTTTTATGCATGCATCTTTCAATAGAATTGGCACCATTCTACAAGGATTAAAGAAGCTAGCATAAAGTTCTTATCTTTTTCATCTTTAATTCTCATAAACAAGAAATCAACTCAAGGACAATATGTAAAAACTATATGCATCCAATTTGGATCATATCAGCTGTCCTCTATAGGTAACTCGGTGATCCTAGCATGCATCACACTAAGCAGATAAGATGATATATGACACTGCTACTGGTACAAAAGTAGATGTGTGCTTCTTGAAGCGTTATTGTGGTGGGAAGCAGTTGGACAAAATGCAAATAACCATAATTTTGTTGCTTAAGCCACAGTGGATGTGTATAATAAGGATAACTGGAATTGGTTCCTCACTCTTCTGCATGAAAACTTGGAGGGACAATAGGCAAAATGGTTAGAACTTCACAAACGACGCACAAAAAGTATTTAAAATTTGTAATGTACTATTACAAAAAGTCATGTGTTAATTCAGAGACCAATTTGATAGTAAGTCATCAATTTTAGGGACTAATGTGACATTGATTGTACACACATGATACTTTATGAACCAATTTAACAATAAGTCATCACTTTTAAGGACTAATATGACATTGACTGTATATCCATGATACTTCAGGGACCAACTTGGCAGTAAGTCATCAATTTTAGGGACCAATTTTACTTCAAAATGGTCCTTATATACGTGGCATGACAGGTGAAGACTTAAACATGATAAATCAACATCCAGTGTGACACATAACGTGACAACTCAGCACCTCTAATGGGGTTAACTAATTGGGTTGACGTCAAAGACCAAAATGATTAATAGAAGACAATTCAGAGATATTTTTTGTAATTTCGATACATTCAGAGACTATAGTGACAATATTTCACACATTCAAGTACTAAAGTGGTTGTTTATCCAATTTATATCATATCATATTATTATTTAGTTCACATTAAACACATGATATGATGATATATAATGTTATATAATTTGTTATAACTTATAAGTTGCACATCAAATACATGATAAGATAAGAGCATATTGTGACGTCCGTATTTTTTTACGACGCATTATTTAGCATTATTTTAGTATAGATTGTTGTATTTATGCTATAATAAGCAATTTCTTGTTGGTTAAGTAAGTGATTGAATTAAACCAGGACAAAATTAAATTTGAGAATTAATATTTTATATAAAATATTAATTCAAGGTTCAAATATCGTCGAAAAATTTTAACGAAGTTTCGTCGCATTTTGAATCACCGGATAGTTTTTATCCGCGAATAAAATTTTAAACGAATCCCGATTTCAATAGAAATTGAATCGTAACTTGTTATGATTATGTTTGAGTATTTTAAATTGTTTTTACTATTTATGATAAATTATTATCACGCGGTGAATTAATTTCTAAGTAAATTAATTTTCACGAATTAATCAGCGAAAGAATTAATCGGTAACGCGATTACTCGGCGCCGTGTTTTTTTAGTACACTTAAGACTCTAGGATTAGAGGGTAATCATGAGAGAAGAGAGATTAGATGTCTTAGACTTGTTGATAGGATTAGCATCTTGCTTTTGAGTATATGTGTCACTTTTTGGGTGATTAATATTTTTATGCTTTTCCTAATTGATCCTTGACCAAGTGTTTAAGTTTTTATTAAAAAAATTAATCCCACCCTTTTTAGGGGCTACTGGCCGCGACCCGTCCCCTTTCACCCTCATTTTCTTTCTTCTTGAGAGAAAACATAAGAGCACTTCCATGGCTATCTTTTTCATCACTTCTTTGAGCTTGATTTCACCTCCATCTTCCAATCTTTCTTGCTACTAGCTTCATCTTCTTCTTGATACCTTCTTCTCAACCTTGTGGGTAAGCATGAAAGCAACTTTTTCCTTGCCCTTTTCTTGAGCCAAAATCGTGGCCTCCCTATAGGGGTTAGGAGATGATTTTTCTTGTTCATTTCTTGTTTTATGCTTTAATTAGTGCTTGATCATGATCATGAATGAGATGAACCAATAAATCCCCAAAGTCTTGAAACCCTAGGGCGCTAGACCTAAGGGAAAGAGGGGTTTGTGTGATCTTCAGGTGAATCATTTTAATTGGCTTATGTTTCTTGCTTCTTAGATGCTATTATTGCTATTGTAGTTATTAATTTTAATTTGAAATCAAAGATTGAGAGATTTTCATGAAACCCTTGATTCTTGAAAGAGGCTTGAAATATGATTGGTTTTGATTAGGCTTTTGTTTTGTAAAATTATTTGTTGTTTTGTGAAAGATTTAAAATATAGAATGGTGTTGTTTAATTAGTTTGGAAGTTTGCAAATTTTTTTGGGAAAAAGGGGTGTTGGCCACGAGCTCTCAAGGGGCTTGGGAGGGAAATTATTTTGTGTTCCTAGCATTGAATTAGTTGTGATGAGATGTGTGTGCGTTTTGGAGAAATTGTCATGTTTGTCTTGTATTAAGTGTGTTTCATAATTACTCAAGTATTGGAATTTTTTTTAGAAAAGAGCTTTGATTGAAAATTGAAGTGATTGGAATGTAAGTCTATGATACCTTAAGGTGCAAAGGGATTTATAATCCTAAGACCTAGTAGAGCCTTTAATCAAATATTGTTATGACATGAATTTGAGTTTAGTAGTATTAGAAATTTGATTTGGCATGCTAAGACTATGAAACATTTATTGTTAGAGAGATCCTTGTATTTCTTTAACCAAAGTGGAGTCTTGATGACATTAGAATCAAAGTGTTGATTTTTAGTATTTACTTTATGATTTTAAGATTTGAAAGAAAATGAATTTCCTAGTCTTTAAAACATTAAATTTTCAACTTGCTTGTTAGTTCAAGTATATGTGTTTATTTAAAAAGATTTTTTGGATTGAGAGCCTAAGGGGTTTAGAATTGAATCTATGACTAGAGTTGCATTAATGTTTGATGTGTTGTCAGGATCCTTGAGGACTGTTCGAGCTGATTAGGATTGTCACGTGTTTGACTCGTGACCTGACGAATTTGGTAAGGGCTACTTCTAGAGATGATTAGGTGTTGGGCACCCATAAGTCCCAATTAAGAGTTTATTTTCCTATCAAAGAAGTCTGAGAACCTCTGAGTTCAAAGTGAGGGTTTTGTTACCCCTTTGATTTTTTAAATCTTTATATATGATTAATTAGTGGGTTTGACTGCAAGAGGTTGGCGACTGCCCCAACCTCCCACAATTGTATGTTTACCTCTTTGTTAGTTCCATCGAGCTTCAAAGGGATGAAATGTGCTTATTGTTCATGTGTTAATTGGACTGTCGAATTAATTGTGTGGATATATGCTTGATTTATGTGAAAGTACATTGTTGGTGCTGTTGGATAATTCAATATTTATTAAATGTTGGATAGTTTGATATTTATTGATTTTGCCATATTGAATTGTCATATGCGTTGATATATTCATTGGGGGTTGGTGGAAGCATTGTCGTGTCGTTGGGAAACTTCAACCTGAATATCCTAGGGTGATGGAAAGCCCAAAGCTATGGTTGGTGTTCAGGGGTGTTGTTCATTGTCGTGTCGTTGGGAAACTTCGACTTGAATATCCTTGGGTGGTGGAAGAGCCCCAAGGCTACGGCTGGAGTTCAAGGGCGTTATTCGTCATTCCGGAAACATAAACAGTGACATGTAGTTGCATTATTGGGCATTTATGCACTTTTGTTGATTTGTATATTATGATGTGTTATGATATATTTGCTTATTTAAGAAGTTGACCCTTTCCCGTGGTTCCTTCAATTGATGATGGTAACCCAGACGATGGTGAAGACGGTGGTGATACCGGCGATGACGATATCGCTGGAGATGGTGTTTGACTTTCCTGACATGGAGATCCCATCGGCGATGGAGTTCGACCCCATCTCCCGCCGAGTTGCGTATACCAGGGACGTAGTTCAGACTTTCCTAGAAGACGGACTGACACTGCGACAGGAGACCTCGAGACGTACCGTGAGCTTCCCAGTGAGGATGATGCAGATTGTTGACGGATGGCATAGCACTTAGCGGGACCGAGTGTTACAGGCTTCTTCTTCTACTTCTCCAGAGGACTCCTTTGAGATTCCTAGACGGACCACGACTCGCTATGCACCTATGTCTGGAGGTGCCAGGATTAGGAGGACCGCTCGGAAGAGCGTGGGAGTTAGACGTTGGACAACAGGTGCTTCGACTTCTCGTGCAGTGACAGACACACTGAGCCCCGTGGTGGAGCCAGAGCCAGAGGCGGTGCCGACCTCTCCCTTGATTTTCAGGACCCCGACCCCACCTGTGGATCCTTCTCCTGTCTGTGCGGAGTGTGGGGAGGCGGGTTGCAGTGGGGCAGGATGGATTGAGGACGTTGTGGTTGAGGAGGTTAGACCTGAGGGTGTACCGGCGTCTGCACCTTTCATAGATTTGACTGGTGAGGACGAGGACGATCTGATGGAGGAGGACAAGGAGGACCCATCCGAGGACTTAGGTAGCGACGTTTAGCTGATGTTGTCTGTTTGCCTCGTACATAGTTTTGGTTAGCTGTGATGTCTGTCTGTTGTATATAGTTCCGGGTGTGACCAGTCAATCCGTTAGTTACAGACTTTTGTGGTATAGTTGGTTAGGACTGGAGGTTTACTTTTGGAGCAGCCCCCTACGTGGGTAACTGCCGGGAGTACCCCAGAAGTATGATCGCTCTTGTAGGGTTTTCATACTTTAGGTGTATTCCCCTTTTGGATATTTCTCTACTTATATTTTGTACGTACTAGTTATGGCTATCTTTGGAAATGTATGTATGTATTTCAGTGCATCTGTCTTTTGTAACTTAGAATTTCATCATGCTTCTAAACGTTGTGGATACTTTATTTGTGCTTTGCGAAAGACGTTTGTGTTTTTTTTTTTAAAAAAAATACTGCATTTTCTAAAGGGCAAAATAGTATTATTTAAAAAAGCTCGCTGCATTTAAAGTTAAGTTCTTATCTGTAGCGCTTCAGAAATGGGGTGTTACACATATCATGTTTGTATCCTATACTTTGTTCAACACTATTATCCTATCCATCGTGTCCTGACCATTGTGCAGGATATGTTCAACTATTTGTTTCTCGGTCAAACAATTATTGTTGAGTAGTAGCATTCTGATTACTCCCTTCATTTCATATTGAGTGACATTTAAGGTTTCTTCACAAAGATTAAGAAAATCAATAAATAGTTTAATGAGTATAATAATTTTACTAAATTGTCCCTATTAATTACTGGAGTATTAATCATTTTCATAAATGTATAACATAGTATAATGAATTGAGAGTGATGCACACACTATTTATTTGAGGCAAAATTGGAAAAAATAATTAATGATGCATTAAAAACATAAAATGACACTTAATTTGAATTCTTTTTCTTTTTATAAAGTGATAATCAATTTGAAATGGAGGGAGTAACTTCCTCAATTTGGGTTAGTGAACTAGTGAATCAAATAATAGGAACTGAAACCATTTGAGGGAGCTTGAGAATGAAATGTGGAACTTCTTGGATCTAAGTGTACTCTTCGTAAATTAAAGCATTCAGAGTTGTTATTACTGAGATCCAAAATGTGCCAAGAGTTTTGTTATGCAGTTGATTTAATCATCCCAACAAAATTTTGGTTCCAAATTTTGGAGGTGCTAAAAATTGGGAAAAGATATTCCATCGTCTCATAATTAAGTGTCGTTTAAGGTAATACACGTACGAGTATCAACAAAATCGTTAATTACAACTAGTTTCAAGGTAAAATAAGTTGTATTGACTAAAATATCTTCAGTTTAATAAGAGTTAGGTGAAAAAAATAATTAATATTAAGTAGTTAAAATACACATAAATAAGAGTATTGTTAGAGAAAAAATAATAAATACTTTTTAGATATTTTAAAGTGAAAAATAATTTGAGACATACAAATATCCTAAAAAAACACCGAATATGAATATGAGAAAGGGGGAGTACTGTTCCTAAGTTATTGTTTCCTAAATTTGTTATGTAAAATTAGAGTTCGAATTTTCGAAAGCATACTAAGCAAAATAAAAAAAAATACGTCAATTGATGGCCAAATGCCAATTCCAAAATTGAATTCTGATCGGACAAAACTTTGGCACAGTACTGTAGGTCCTGTTTTTACTGCTGGTCTATCACGTTGAGACACGTGAATTATTATTCTACATCAGACTTGAAGAGTAATACCCAACCCAAGTTAGCTCCCTCGACTTTCTTCTCTTGGTTAACTCTCCCAAAAACCGATTTCCAATCTTCAATCGTAGGATCCAAACCCCAACTTTCAGAAGTGTATCTCACCAATTGCTTTGATTTTGTTGAGGACACCGCCTTGCTGCACGCACTCGCTCGTCTTCCTTTGTGAAATTCACACATCACAGAGTTGAAAAACATGACACGAAATCACAGAGCAATTCCCACCCACCAACCTAAGACTCTCTCATGTTGATCCCACCGCTCAACACACTACAGTATTTCTCACAAGCAAAAATTTCCAATTCCTTCTTGGCTGCATAGATTTTCTTTTCCTTTTTTCATATTGGATGTATGGAAAATAAGAAGAAACAGGTAATGATTGGTGGTGACAGCGACGGGGATTAAGATGAGACGAAGATGGAGAAGTTTTACTCGCTGTTAAGGACCTTCCGAGACGTTCGCCATTGATGCTGAAGGAAATTGCAAGAACTGGAAAAAGATGATAGCAACAATATAAAGATGAAGACCACTGTGACAACGAAGCCCAACACAGAGGCTTCCTTTTATTGGTTGCACTTTACATTATGAAGATGGTAGTTGGATTATGCCATTAGAGAAGAATATTTTCAGGCATAGTGGGGAAGAGTCAACAGAAAGGGTGTTAAAGGAGACGTCAGATCACGTGGGCTGAGTTTTGAGGTCTGACGTGGAATAAACAAATCCACTTGTCTTATGTGATAGGACAACAGTGAAAACATGACTTATAGCACCATATGTAAGTTTTGTCCATTCTGATCCTAATTACACCAGGATACAATTTTTTGGGTCTAACTATTGCACCTGATACATTGTATATAAGAGTAGGACCCTCATTAGTCTTCACTGTTTCGTAACCCTAACTCAAAAATTTATTATCTGAATGTAGTCTTAAATTTTCATAATTTTCTACCAAAAGATTTACATTTTCCAAAAATTTAATGGTTGAATGCAATAATTAATTTCCAATTTTAATGTTAAAATAGATTGTTTGAAAGTACTCCTATTTCTATAGGCTTTTTAAAACACACAAATACTGATCATGTCTTGAAAAGTTTAAATAAATTCTAAATAAACTCTTTATGCTAATTATCAACAATAAACTCCTTTTTTTTAGTGGTATTTGATCCCGCTCCGGTGTTCAGGAAAAAAGAGTCCTGATCCCAAATTATTTCATCACCAGTGATTAAAAAAACGTTACGAGTGATGAATTTCATGCTAGCAAACAGAAGCAATATTTCTGAACAATTTTGAAGCTAAAGGGGCTTTTTTCCTCTCTAACGTGCAGTACTTAAAAGTCATATATATCCTTTTGTTGGTTTGTTGATGATTTTATTTTATTGCGCCCAAATTCTTTGCTTTTTCGGCTGCTTGTTGATTACTAATTAGTTGTTGAGTCCCTTCGTCTTCAAGATAGGTTATCTATAAATATCCAAATCCAAATAAGGAGTAAAAGAACGTGATACTCCCTTCTATTTAATTTAATATAAGAAACAAAACATTAATTTACACGGATCAAGAAAATATATTGAAAATATTTTTTTTAATTAATACTCTTAAAGATTTAATTTTTTATTCTTTTACGAACCAATCCACTTACATAGGAAATATGATATCTCATTAATAAAAGTCTCACCATAAATAAGGGTATAAATAGAAATTAGGCATTTGATGCATTTAGAAATTAGTATTCCCTCTGTCCCTTAATATAAGACAATTTCACGCCCCTTAAAAAAGTGAGTTTTGTTAGTTGTTAGCATTAAATTTGTACAAAATGTGTGCTATTTTTTCCAAGTTACCCTTCTCATCTTTCAAGACTATTAAGAGAGAAAGAATTAATGCAATTTGATATAGGGGTAATTTTGTAAAAAAAATAAAATTAATGCTGTCTTGTATTAAAGGACAAGAAAATTTTACTAAAATAGTCTTATATTAAAGGACGGAAGGAATATTTTTTATAATTAAAACCAAGAAAAAGAACAATTTTATTTCTTATAAAATACACCGGAGGAAGTATTTTATTAAATTATAGATAGATGTCATTTTCACACCAATGTCTCCATCCTTATCAAACAAACAACAAGCCCAGCATTCTTTAAAAGTCTTTATATTCTTTTTTTTTTTTGGTAAATAAAAGTCTTTATATTCTATTTGAAAAGAACAAGGAGGCCAAAGCCCATCCTGTCCTCAAATATAATACTACCTTAAAAAGTGTTTGTAACAAACATTTTTAAGAAAAGAAACAATTTTTTTTTGACAAGAGAAAAGAAACAATTGAGTAGCACTCAATACTTATACATGTATAATTCATAGGGAGTCTTAAATAAAATAACAACCTTTAAATTAAATACAATATTGCAACAATAATGTCTTCCCATTACCATGTTATTAATTTAATTAACTAACGAAAAGAATGGTTGGGTCACAGCAGCAGCACTCGTCCAGTAGGCAACAGCAACACAAAGCTGCTAGGCTGTAGATATGATTTTAAAAAAAACAATCAAAATTAAATAAAAGATTTTAATAATTCTATCTGCATATAAATGAATACTACGTGTTACTTTTGGCATAATGGAAGGAGCAACACCACATTCTGTAGATATAAGTGCTAATTCTGCTTACCATCCCTCAAGGAAACCTGGTTCTCTTCTGGGTGATGGAGCAGCATAGTACTGTGGAGGTGCTGCCACCGGAGGTGGCCCTTGATAAGGACCTGTGGGACATAATATTTAGTAGTAGTAGTAGTACTACGGTGGCCCTTGATAAGGACCTGTGGGACATAATATTTAGTAGTAGTAGCAGTAGTAGTAGTACTACGCATTAACAAACTATAAATTTACAATGTACAAAATCAATTGCTTAATTTGGTTTATGCAAAAGGGGAAAAGTGATAAGCTTGCTGCAACTAACTAATTTGTTTCATTTCCATGAGAACAAAACAATTAAACAGAAAGATATATACTAGAAATTCAAAGGCAGGCGTCTATGGTGAAGAAGGGTAGCATGTACCTTGAGGAGGATATGGGTAACCATATTTGATCTCACTCATATCTCAATTCAATTGAAAATTGGAAAAGACAGATAGAAGATTTATTGGAAGACAGAACTTGATGATGTGTTAAGGAATGTAGGGGCTTGACAAACACATACACACACACACACAAATATATACATAGGGACACGTGTTTCCTGGTAAAGGCAGAGAGAATATCAAGTGGAGTAAGGAATTAAAAAGACATTTCATTGTACCCAAAAAAAAAAGACATATCATTTTAACAATTACTGGTCCGTGGCCTGTAACTTCACACTCACTACTACTTAGTGCTACTATAGTTTCCTTCTTCATTTTTATTTATGTATATTTTTTGACAGAATTTTTATGTATATACTAATTGATAATTGATAGTAATTGAGGACAATTATTATCCACCACCCTGGCTTCCTACGGAACAAGAAGAATAATAATGATTGAAAAAGTTTAGAGGAACTCTTGGCATGTGGCTTGATGCGATGGGAAGAAAAGAATAGTCGGTTGCAACTTCTTTATCTTTGGAAGCTTTCTTGCATTCACTTGGTTACAAATAACTACTATATAGGTCATACAAGCTCAGCATGTAGTCCCAAGTGTGAACACAAATACGCAATGCTCCAGTCTAAAAAAAAAAAAAAAACACCCCTCCATGATGAGCCTGGACGGCGGCTAGCTACAATCAAGAATGACACTTATCTTTAGCATTTTGGGTTAGATACCCAATCGAAGCGAGTGCGAGAGGGCTTCTTAGAACTTATATAAACACGAAAGCCTCAATATGGGGACTTTGGTTGATGGTGAACTCTAATTAGATAGGGATAAATTTGAGTATTGATTGGGTTAAACGGTTATTTTGTTCATGAATATATGTGAGGCGTTGTTATTTTTTAAATGTATCAAAATTATAAACACATTTTCGAATGTCTTTCGTAGTCATTTTGGTATTTTGGTCTTAAAATGTGTCTTTCGAAAAAAAAGATACATTTTTAAATTTCGACACATTCAGAGACTATAGACACTCTTCACACGTTTAGGAAGCAAAATGACTATTTACCCTATTAATAGATTTGTTGTGTTAGTTAGGTTTTGCTAGAGAAAAGTCATAGATGGAGACTTGGGGATGGGTCCAATGTGCAAATCTGGGGGGATGCTTGGCTCAAGTGTGATCAGTTTTATGTGTAACTGATATGCCTGATTCTTCTTTTTCTGACTTGAAAGTGCGAGATCTCTGGCTGCCTAATGAGAAGGTTTGGAATGCGGATCTCATTCGTATGCTTTTCTCTGAGGTTGTGCCCTTTGCCCTCCTGCCTGCAGATTGCCACAAAAGACGTGTGAGTACGCCCCTCATGAGTGTTCCTCTTTTTACTGACACTGGTGTCAGTGGTGTGGGTGTTTGTATGAGGGACAACATGGGCGATTTTGTGCTAGCTAGAAGTTTCCGGTTGCCTTGATGTTTTTCTGTCATGGATGGAGAAGCCCAAGGTTTGTTGAAATGGGTGTGCGTGTAATTTAAGTTATCTTTGTTCTTACTTTAGATTTAGGATTTAGCATAAGAACAGTTCCTATGAATATGATAGTTCATTTACTCTCTTTCTTTCTTAGTCATTTGATTACATAACAATGCCCATCATCTTTTATTTATTTACACCTGTAAATATTGTGTCCTACTTATTGGAAACTTTTGCCATGGTAAATCTATTAATCTAACCCTTTTAACTTGTACATCTTATCAAACACAAAGATAACCAGTATTTTTAGAAGAATAAAAATAAAAGGTAACCTTCATATATAGGCAATGTTAGGAAGCTTTTGTTTGTGCTTAAACACCTACTAGTGTTGTACTACCTCTGCATATGAAGCATCCACACGGGTCTGACTAAAAAAAAGGTCATTTTCATAAATGTATTAGTAGTAGTTCCCTAATATGTTTGGCCCAACAGAACACTTGATAGCTTTTTTTATGGTTGCGCTTTCAAGCTTAATTAATGTGGGTTTGAAAATCCAACAAAGCAACAATAACGAGAGAGCCTTTTTTGGAACTATTTTAGTTGTTGTGTGTTCGGTTTTCATGGCATTGACGTTTCAACTAATCCGTGCACTAAATTGATGACAACCAATTATAGTTTCAAGATTATCTTGTTGGGCAAAGGTGTTTCGACGCTTTTATGGAGTAGTTCGTGATGTTGTGTTGCTTTGATGCTCCTTTGCATAGCATCAGTACGTTAAAATTTTGAAGCATATGGACCTGTCGCTGACAATCAAACTTTATTTTTTCCACTTGAGATTTTTTTTTTCTTTGCGACACTTATGGTAATAAAGTGTTTTTTATGTACCCGCTAAACAAATGGCTGATTGTCGCCACCACGGCATGATTTCGGCACCGTTGTCGCCACCATCGTCATCAGGATGTCTCACACTATTCATCCACTGCTTTTGGCCCTACGCCGTCGCCACACCACCGAGAATCAACACCTCTTCTTTGTTTCGAAAACCTCCTCCTTTGTTTTTCAAATGCGTCCCGACTGTCGTCCTTCAGCCGGCCAACGCCACGACCAACACCACACTCAGGTGCCTCACTCTGAAGCCGACATGTTAAACCCCTTTTTCGACCCATCCCGCCAATGTAGCCTCCGTAATCGCGTTTTATGTACCGTACACAAACACACACTTTGTGCACCGTAAAAATCACTTGTTTTCTTGCTTTTCTTAGACGCTAGCCTTCTCTCGATTCAGTTGAGTCAGTATTTTACTTTATCAATAATCAATAATAAAGAACACTTGAAGGACAACATAGGTGTTAATATTTTGCTTAGAGGAATCTGAAAACTAAGCAAAGTTAGCAGGCCTTTATCATCACTAGGCCACATTGCTCAACCTTTTTCTAACATTTTTAAATTTCAGCATTTTGTATGAGAAATAAGTGATGATGTAAGGTTGAATACAAAATGGAGAGGTCCCTCCCCCATTTGAGATATGGTAACCGGTAAGTCATTGATAAAGAATTGGAGTTACTCAGTCTGTAGTACGTTGTAGACCAGCAACCAATGGCGGATCTAGTATAATAGATTGGGGGCAATTGCCCCCACGAGATAAAAAAATTTTACTTCAACATATTTAGTAATTTTCTTTTTTGCCCCCATAGCAAAATAAATGTTGCCCCAGGTTACACAATCCACTTTGTACGCATCCATCGAATCTCTGGCGCGTAAATACCACTTTTATTCTACCCGCATACTTTTTCTTTCACCCAGGCCACGTACTTACCACCACGCAGTCATACTCACAATCTGATATGACGTGTTTAGTTTAGGTTTAGTGTTTGTTTTATTTTTAGTTTTATCTATTTTGTTACTTTTTTTGGAATTTGATTTGGGCTCCAGCCCATCAGACTTTAGTTTTTATAGGCTCATTATCTTTAATAATGAGTTTTTAGTATAATACTTTTTCATCATTTTCCCCCATTAGGGGTAAAATAAATATTTTTAAAGTTAACAATATTTTGCCCATTTAACTAGAAGTTACCGTTTTCGAATGGATGTCGTGTGATACTAATACATATCCAATGCATAACCGACTCCAAAACACAGAATCTGGTTTCGAAAATATTTTTCTAAAAAGGGTTTTACTATTGTTTTTCCTATTTAAATAAACTTTGGCGGAACTTCTTTTTTTGAACAATTTTCAAAATTTTTAGGTCGCTACAAGCTTATAATATTTGTCTTTCTGTGAAAATATTTTAGACATATTCTTGTCTCTACTGTAGAAAATCTTTGGATCCGCCTCTACTGGCCACGGCTAGCATCTGCATCAACAAATTTTTGTCCTACGTACGCACAAAGGATATGATGCTCAAGCAGGGTCCAGGACAGTAGCATTGTCCAAAAGCTGAGGTTTCTATAATGTCTTATTTTGTCGTATAATTATGATACGTAAGGAAACAAATGTCTCGCGGAATTCAAGAATCTAGATTTGGTACCCTTTTGTTTCTTAGCTTCAGTACTACCCAAACAGGGGCTACTTGAATCCTATTGCTTACTCTTCTTTTCTCTCTTTTTGTTTTTTTGGGGGTGGGGGGGGGTACTTTCTCTTCTTTTCTTTTATTTACTAAAGTTATGATTATTATGTTGATCATGAATTTTGATGTCAGCTTGCAGGTGTGCTAGTTCACGGCCGAATATAGCTTGACTTTGGATGTTTGGTAAAGGTGCATGACACAACATTAAATTCGACCCTTTAAAGTAAATCTGAATCGTTTTTTAAGAGCAAAGGCAATATAAATTATATAACGAAGAGTTCAAGGAGTATTCCAGACCAATGTTTTAAAAATAGGCGAAACTTTCGGGTTATGGTTTAACTGTTTTAAGCTGTTTAAATTGAGACGAAATTGCGGTCGAACCGCTAAAATAACCGGACCGTAAATAGGGTCGGTTGACGGTTCATTGAACTACCCAGTTCGGTTTTTAAAACACTGCTCCAAACCTAATACAAGGAGATCAAGACAATAACCAAAACAAGGATAGATCAAAGAACCATAACCAATCCAACGAATACAAAAAATACTTAAACCCAATAAAAGCAATCCATAGGAACAACATACCACTGGAGTCAGTCTAACACCTGTTGAGACCTAAAGCAAATTCTAAATAGAGGCATAAAAAAATAACCTACAACCACAAGGTAAAAAAATATTATGCTATACCATCTAAGCTGGACAAATTTATTATAAGCTAGAGGAATTCAGTCATTTTTATTTTATTTTTTGTCAAGGGTATCATTCATTACATGGGCAAAGCCCTAGTCATACGACATCTACAAAGAAACATGTCAATCCAAACAAACAGTATATGCAAAGTCTCAACCAAATCTAGCAATACAAAACATGACTGCTACCGTAGCTCAGTCAAGAGCATCGAAAACACATAACCTAAGATTCGACTCTACTAGACTAACTAGTAATCACAAGACATAAGGTACTAGAAAGCTAATTCTATGACTCCTTCCGGTTATGTCCCCATTTCCAATACTATAACATCACAAATTAAATGGGTGTGCCCATGTGTTCTCAGGCACCAAAATTAGAAAGACTAGAATTCTTATCTTTTCCACCCGCCCTGTTTTGCGTCTTCTCAGAATCACCGGGCTATGCCTTACTTGCAACCTCCACAGCTGGGCATGAATGCGAGCAGAGAAAGGAAGTGTCAAGCCAAAGTCTTTCACACTGGTTTTGCTTCCATATCTGCCGTGATTTCAAAGGTATTTAGGGTAAACTAGCAGAACCCAAACTCTTAAGATCAGATTTCAAAACAAAGACACACCAAAAGGAATCAAACCAACAGAGTGAATTATTCGAATGGACAAAGCAAAAAAGAAATCTAGAATCCAAGAGATCAAAACCAAGCAACAAGACTCCAACCCTAAAAAATCAAGAACCAAGCCCAAAAAACACTATCAACGATGAATCATAAAATCCAACAGATTAGACAATGTTACCAATTGTCCATCTTGCATAATTCCAAAACTATCCCTCAAAGATGTCTTCCCCAACCAACAGGCTTCGTGGCATTTGATATTAAATGAAAATACAAATTTTGAGGTCTTTTTTGTCAAAAATTTTGAGGCCTTACTCACTTGGGCCATGAGCCGACCCTGCATACCACTGATAGTAGAGACGATGATTCAAAGACACCCTAACTAAAAATGAGAATGACCATCCTACTTAAATTCAACATTTGGTGGGGAAATGATGGGCTTTTGACCCTCAAGAAAACCCTTGTAAGTCAACCAAGATTTTCAATTGACAGTTAACAATTAATTTTAAAAGATAAAATAAAAATTTCAATGGTTAATAAAAAATTCAACTCGTCCCAGAAAACACCCCTAGTTGAAGTTGAGGCAAAGGAACCACCAAGCTCAAGTTCTTGACTTGAATCTAAGAGACTGTGTTGCCATTGTAGAAGATGTATCGCCATGGGAGGATTGCCATTTGCCCCGTTGGTCTACTCCTCCTTTTGGCCATGGCAATAGCTTTGAATTCTTTAACCCTTATCTGAGTCGGTTTAGAATTTTCACATTGGTTACGTTTGTGTCAATGAGAACCATCAAAGCAAGTGGGAGGAGTAAGGAGTGGAGCTTCGAACAATGGTCTTCCATGAAAAGTCTCAGGAAAAAAAAAATCTTTACCTTTGAATCCATACTGCTTGATGGGATTCATAAAAGAATCATTATACTAACAGAGAGACAATAAATCAAGTACTACAAACAAAATAGATCAGAAACTATAGGTCAAAAGGAATCCAAATCTGCACGGCAGATCCAAGGATAAGGCTACCTTACCTTACCCTTAGAATTCCCCATCAAAAAAGGTTCTCCTCCACTACAGCCAAAAGCGAGGATTAATTTGGGAAACGAAAAGTGTGATCCAAAATTATCTTAATTGGCCATAATATCGTGCATGGAGTGAAGATGTGATTGGCTTGCTATGGTTTTGAGATGAAGACGCCAAACTCCTAGTCATTTGCAGATTAGATTAGACCAGTTGCTGGTATCTTGCACACTTTGAGTTGCATTTTGCGCACATTCTAAGTTGCTCTTCACCAATAGATCAATTTAAAAACATTGGATTAAGTGAACTTTTTCTCTGTCATTCAGCAGCTATTGCCCGCCAATTATAAGTTCACCAATCAATTAGTATAATTATAAATTCAGTTCAAGCAAATGCAAACCCTGTCAATGGATCACTTTTTAGATTATTACGCAATTTGGCAACAGCAAAAAAGGAAACCATACCTGGAAACTGACGTTGATGATTCAAAATTTTAGAATCTTGTAACTCTCAAAGGTAAAAAACAAAAAGGCCATTGAAATACCAACATACCCAGAACAGCATTATGAATTTATGAGGGGTATGGTCCCTTCCCAAATTACTACATTATAGTACTTTCTAGAATTTTAATACAAAATTAAATTAACATCAGTTATTCAAATCAAAACACAAGGATGGTATTATTCGCTAACAATATTCGTATTATATATTTAGAAAAAAAACATAAAAAAAGCAATACATATTCGGCTATTATTTCAAAATTAAACATAATCACCATTATAATCACACAGAACCTTGTGAAGACTTGTTTACCCCTTTAACATCCTGACCCGCAGGAACCCCAGCCTGTCTCATGTCATTGCTAACCACCGGAGGAATCCCTTGGTACTGCGGCGCGTGGACCATCCCTGGCGGCGCAGTATAGTAAACATGTCTCCCACTTGCACTATCATACGCCACCTGCGCGTACGCAGCACCACCCGCATTATCCGGCACCCCCGCTGGCCTAACGACGCCGTATCCTTCCGCATACCCCGAAGGTTTAACCGGCTGAGACGTTGCCAAGTTCGCGGGACCCGCCGACGAAAACCCCGCTTTCTGGGGCGGAACGCCGCCGTAAACCGGCTGTTCCCGGTATCCATCAGAAGCCATTCTCTGCACTGCGTAGTACCCCTGGGTCACCTGCGCTGTCGGCGGACGCATCACCTGCGCTTGATAGAACGCTCCCGGCGCCGGAATCATGTAAACCGGCTGGTCCCCTCCACCAGAAGCAGTCGTCCCCGGCGCCGGAAAACCATCGCCGGAAAATTGCTTTTCCGGCCAGTAACCCGTGGGATGGGGAACAGTGGCCGGCGAATTAGACGGCGCAACTTTCTCCGGCATCTTCTGCATGTAATAATCACCAGCAGCAGCAGCAGCAGCAGCATAACCTCCAGAGAATCCATCTTCACTTCTCCTCCGATACAAGGACTGATCATTCTCAGCAACCTGCAAGCGCTGCAACTGCCTCTGAATCTCAACCGTATCCGATCCGATAACCCGATCAGGAAGGGGTCCACGTGGAAGGTACTCGGGAGGCGGCGCGACAGGGTCCGGCACGGGATCATGGTATTTAACAGCAGCATATGAAGGAGGGTGAGGTGGAGGAGCGAGGGTCTTGTTTTCGAGGCCGAAGAGGAAATCAACGTTGGATTGGGGTTTAATCGGGTCGGGTTGGGGACCCGAATTAGGGGATGTGAAAATAAAGAGTCTCATTCTAACGGGTTTGGAGGAAGGGCGATAGAGGCGGTCGTATTCATGCATCATGTGTTCGAGATCGTCGTCGTTGGTGACGGAGATGAGGGCGTCGAGTTCCTCTCCCGGAAGTTGGTACTTGAAGGTGATATCTTGGGGAGGGGCGTCGCAGAGGGAGGAGAGCTTTGAGAGGAAGGCTTGGAACTTGATGTTGCGGTCGGCGGCTAATATTTTGGTGTCGCCGCCGACGTAGGAGAGCTGGTTGTCGTGGTTGCGTGGCTGGATCTTCCCGCCGTAGCTGCACATGAACTTCGCCTTGTAGTTCTGCTGCTGCTGCTCCTCCCATGGTGTCGGATTCTCGAAATCGATTTCCCGTGACCGCGGCGACGACTCGCCGGAATCTGGATATGACGGTGGGTATTGATAGGTCTCCATTTAAGACCAAGCGCAACTGTGTTACAACTTACAAGTGTGCCCTTTAGTGCTTCTTTAATGGAGACCCCGCGAAAGAGAAAGATAGAGCGGGTACGTTTTTCTCGTAGATTTATTATATTTTAATGTATAGTTTTTTATTTAGATTTTTCTACTAATGTTTTTGTTTGGGTGCATGGGGATCGATGAGGGTGTATAGCGTTGTGGATGCTACTGCCTTGTGTTTTGGACATGTGGCTCGAAAATAAGGTTGGAAGCGCGTTGGTCGTGGGGAGGATAACATTGTCTCTGTGGAATAGCTGGACTTTTTGGCTGTAGGGTGGAAGGGGGGGACCCGCATGGCCGCATGGCATTGATTAGGAAAGTGAGAGTGTTTGAGAAGGGATAAGAGTGTGATTGATTGTGTTGTTGACTAGGATCAGACTCTCTTCTCAGTCACGTTGGTTGAATTATAACCCAGGGCACTCTTGCAGGCATGAGGTTTGCAAGTTGCAACTTGTGTGGATAGCTCACGTGAAATTATATGCTATTTTTGTACTACATGAAAGTTGAAAGAAAAATTATCATGTTCAATTTATTTCCATTTTTCACAAACAGAACAATCAGGGCTATTATCGACTGCTATTTTGTGGAAACCCTAAACAAAAACGTACTACAATTCTTGTATTTAGTTGTGAACCTACAGTGGATAGATAAGGAAGGTGTTTCTTAGAGTGGAAGTGGTTAGTTAGTGGTTAACAAAGTACAATCGCAAATGAATTATTTGTGAGCTAATATATACAGAACTCGCTTGATGCCTCACAACTGGAGTTGTCAGTTGTATGCCTTTTTTTTAAAGTTGGCATCAAATTACCAAATAGCTGAATATGTGTAAGCTTCTTATTTGGCTAGTTACTCTAATCTTACAATCATTCATAATAAAGTAAGACATATAAATTGGCAAAATAGTAGATATTTGGCTAAATAGTAGATATTTGGTCTGGACTCAATTATAAGCAAAAAAAAAAAAAATTCATGTATATAGTCCAATTATGGCTTCCAAATCGATCGAACTGTATAGGGCAACTCAAATGATTCAACAAAAATATTTAAATAAAAATAAAAAAATTGACTTAAAATAACCTACTCGACAAATTCGTATAATAACCTAAATCAATCCACAAATTAAAGAATTATATATTCAATTTATAATTTGAGATTATTTAAATGTTATATTTAAGTGTTTTTAATATTAAATTATTAATTAAAATTAATTTAAAATTTTAATTATATGAATAAACAAATTAGATGTGAATGGACGAGTACTTGCTTGAATAATCCAGTGCTTATATAAAGCCAAACTGAGCCCGGCCCATAATTAAACACCACGCGTAACATGCTGATCCGCCGAAATTGACATCATATATCATGAATACATCCATGGTTCCTGCATGTTTAATGGTTTAATTAAAGTGATTCATGAATTGACAAGTTACACAGCTAAAGCTGGTGCACATAAAAACGTAAAATCGTTGTTGTGTTCTTTAGGTAGCAAATTCAATTAAATATGCATGCCAAATATCGTTAATAATTGTTACTTTATTTTTTGCTACTAATTGTTACTAATTTTCGTCCCAGTAAATATAGACGTCTTTATTTTTTGTTTCTATAAAAGTATTTTTTTGTTTTTTATTCTTGTAATTTTCTTAATTTTATTTTTGGTTTGTACAATTTTTTTTTTGCTTTTCGTCCCTGTAATATATATTATTTTGAAATTAGTCTTTATATTCTCTATATTTCAGGAATTAAAATTACATTGGTTTTTAATTCTAGGGACTAAAACCAAACATAAAAAAATATTACGAGGACTAAAACAAAACAATAAGGATCAAAAGCAAAAATTCTTATATTACAGAATGAAAAATAAAAAAAAATAATTTACAGGGACGAAAAACAAAAGTTTAAGTAATTACAAGGACGAAAAACATATTTAAATCTCGTTTCAAATACTTAAAAAAATTAGTGTGGTGTCATATTTATAAATCACTTTTTGCATAGTTGCCAATGTTAATTTGCTGCTCTAATATATATATGTGTGTGTGTGTGTAAGAAACAACTGACACGTGGTGACTTTTTTTTCCCCCTACTAATACTAATGGTTAAGGGAGGAGAAAGGAAATTAAAGTGTCGTGGATTCGAATCTACACTTTTAGTATTTACCCAATATTTACATATGATTTATCACTTGGTTATGTCTATATGGACACTGACATTGGCAACTGATTGAAGATAACGAATACTGATTGGAGAGGAATGGCCAAAATAATGCGACCGGTAAAGAAGTGAAGTAGATTCTACATGAAGCCAAAACTAGAGAAACACTAACAAAGATGGATACTCTACCTAGCAAATCTATTTTGCTTGTCTCCTTCCTTTTGCTTCTAAGTAACTGTGGTCCTAGAAAATGCAAGGACATATATATGATATAATTACATATTCCCCCCTTTCATCATCGATCTTGAACATTTTTTATTATTTGAAAGCTTAGTTGATAGTAGACACTCTCCAATTTGTTTACGTACGATTACATTGTTAAACACTTCCTACCTCCCACGGTGCCATGGAAACCTCAGTTTTAATAGAGGGATACAATTCTAACAAAAAAATGATGAGTGGAAACATATTCTAAACGAGTAGAAAAAAGAAATAATTTTTGCACGTGAGATAATCTGCAGAAAAAATGAGTTGCACATGTACTATTAAAGTATAAGTAACTCAATTTTTTTTGGTTGATAAACTCCAATTAGATTTAAGAAATAATTTTAGTTAAACGTATATATTTGTTGTAACCAAAAAAAAATAAACGTATATATTTGTATGCGTAAGTGTAGATACGGAAATGGTGCGCATAATTGAAATTGTAAAAGCATCTCAGGTGAAAAATGAGAATACAAAAGTATAAATACTCATTGATCAGCAGCAAAATTCTTATTTTGGCATGACAATTTAAGGTTGCAAGTTGCTGATAAAAACATCACGAGTACAACCAATAGCTAGGAGCCTAGGAAGGAGAATGATTCCTTTTACGTAAAATCTTCAGTTTCGAATCTCACAAATAAAAAAAGGAGTCAAAAAAGCTTTCACTCTTAGATGAGTTACGTTGCTTGCTTGAGTTTAAGTTGATATGTACCGTAATTTCTAAATTGCTAGAAGCCTAGACTAGTCGGGCCGGCCCAACCCTAAAGCAACCCAAGTAAGGATTTTAGGCCTAAAAAGTTTTTGACCAAAAAATGGTCTTAAAATTTTTATTTTGTTGTAAATACAAAAGAAAGTAGAGAGATAAGACAATAGAAATATAGACTCAAAAACCGGTTCTTCAGGAACCAGGATTTAAAGGCTAGTTCTTCAGGAACTAGCTATAATCTTTGTATTGATAATCTGATCAAGTGTGTACAAGGACAAGCCTAATAGCCCTATTTATAGAGAATGAGCTACTAGTTTTGGACCAAATTAAGGGATATGGTAAAGATATAATGAGATAACAAATTGATATAATCATCCATCAAATCAACATATTTATAACACTTCCCCTTAGATGACCATACACTATGAATATGCCTCGTTAAAACCTTGCTAAGAAAAACCCAGTGGGATAAAAACTTAGCGAAGGAAAAAACAGTACAATATTTATAGTGACATACTTCCTCTGGAAAATACATTATTTATGAACGTCCTTTAAATTGTTTATCGACAAGCTTATTGAAAATTGAAGTTCACAATGCTTTTGTGAATAAATCTTCTCAGTTGTCATTTGATCGAATCTTTTCATGATGCATTATCTTCTTGAAATGTTGTTGGCTTGTCATCTTCTATCATCAATTTGCATGCTCCTCTAATATACTGAGTCGTGGTTCTCAGTCATATGCATTCACAACTTGCTTAACGAAGAGTCAATATTTTTGAATGATTTGAGGAGATGGTTGTGATAGTTTGCTTCACAAAACGTTAAGATATATCTGTTTCTCCACATGTGTAAACATCACCTGATTGCGATTGAGCTTTATGAGGATCAGAAAGAACGAAGAACTTGTTTGACTTCATTCCAATGTATTTGAAGATATTTATTTATACCATCTATAGTTTGGAACAAACTCAAGTAATTTCTAGAATATTAATAATCAAAATTCATATCAATCATATTGAACAATGTGAGAAAAAAGAAATAAACAAATTTACCTATAATTGCATCATGTATGTAACTCAAACATTTCTTACCAATATGAAATGTTTAATATGATAAATAAGAGAATATAAATTATCAGTATATGTAAATCCAAATAGATGATTTCAATAGTTTTAATCCTTTCGAGATTTTCAATATAGAGACCACTCTCTAGTTAACCATAAGCTGTAATAACACATATTCGTGTCATGAGAGTTCAGACTTTCAGGTCCGTTAAAAACATCTTTTGAATCTCGAACTATAGGTTCAAAGTCCTCATATTTCCAAATTAAACTGATTACATCATTCAAAACATTTCAGATGCTTTAGATCCTTCATGGTTATGCTTCATGCATATTTATAATTCTTTAGGATTATGCTTTAGCTATCTTCAATCCTTCAGGGATATGCTTCATGCATTTTGAATTTTCAGAAGTATGTTTCAGGCATCTTAAATCCTTCAAGTATATGCTTCATGCATTTTGAATTTTTCAGGGGTATGTTTCAGGCATCTTAAATCCTTCAGAGATTTTCATATATCTGTCATTATCCAATGACCCATATAAGCAAGCTGTCACTACACTCATTTGATGTATGTCAAGTCCTTCAAAGAGTGCCAAACTGATAAAAAATCTATAAGTAATTGCACGCATAACAAAGGTTGACAACTTCGTGTCCGACTATCGTCCAAATGCTTTATGTTTGGCAAATAAGTCTTGTTCGGCTTGCATTATTTTAATTCACTTTGGCCAATCAATTTAATGTCGACATTTCTATATGATTCGAGCTTCATGCTCATCATGATTAATAATTTTATAATCAATTGCTATTGTATAAGCAAAAACATATCAATAATACATCTTCCCCCCATATTTCCAGGGTTTAATGAGATCTCGTAATTTACCGGTACCGAAACCACTTCTGGGGTTACTTAACTGGAAATATGGAGTTGTTGATTCATATTGCTTTTGACCTCTTCTTGAGTGTCAATGATCTTCTGGATCATCACTTTGAATTCCCCCTTTTATGAATAATATCCTTTGTATCAATAAGTCTACAACGCTTCTAGCGTTATGGGTTGTCATACTCGCTAGCTATCCTGCAGGGACAATTAATTATGCGATAATATTTGCAACTAACACAAGTGATTTAGAGACTTTTTGGATGTTTGTAAAGATATCTAGTAATTGGTTTGCAACATTTTGCAAATGACTTATTCTTTGAACTTCAAGTTCACATTGATTTGTACGTATATCCAACATGGATAATGTTTGTGTCTTACAAAAAACTTTTTGTGCTTTTATTCTTTTATCTTTTTCTTTCCCTGATGAGGAAAACTGATTCATCAAATATATAATAATAAAATATATGTCAAGATATCACAATATCTAAATATACATGAAACAATGCACAATTCAAAATTGCCGAGTCATATAACCATCCAATAAATTATGAATTGTATAATATATAGTTGTAAATTTATTAATCAATGCATGTTATCATCATATGTATCCAATTATATAACATATAATTGACATTTAAAAATATCAGAATAAATAAACTAATATTTCGCACCACACCATGCTTTCAAACACAATATATTCAAATGTTTCAGCTCTTGTATATATTTAAATAATATATATTATTATAACTACTAGTTAAAAAATAATCAAATAATTTAATTAACAACAGTAAGTGACACTAAATTTTCAAGTGATAATCAAAATTAGCTTCAAAAGATTTGTTTTCAATACCTTAAAATTTTTACTCGTATATATCTCATATGATAGTGTAGCAAAATAGCGACGCCTTTTGTTTCTCAGTTAATTATTTTTACATAATAATCAAAATATTTCCTTTCAAATGATTAGTACATAAGATAATATATATCACCCAAAAAATAATAATAACTTGCAAACCAATCATATCTTAGCATTAAAAGAAAAAAGTAACTATCTTTAGCACGAGAATGACAAAAATAATCATCAGGTAAAAGGATTCTATGATCCTTTAATAAGTATCCATGTGTATTTTCAATAATACATCGCATCATAGTTGAACTGAGATGACTAAGACGATCATGTCAAAGCATAAAAAGTTGTAAGATCTGACCACTTCTGGTGCATATAATTTAACTCTGTCATCCTTACTTTTGTAAAATATAATCCAACGGGAAATCTTAAAATTTCTCTAATATGAACTTTTAAAACGATAGAGAATCTCTCTCATTTTTTGGTTTCAACATGATACTTATTGCGATGTATATCTTTGAAACTTAGTAGATTTCTTCGGGATCTACTAAAATATAACGCATTATCAATGGATAATTTTGTTCTATTTGAGGATATATCACATGCTCTTCTGGAGCCTTCGATCATATTTGCAATACCAGATACAATATCAACATTAATTTCAGCTAATGTTAATTGCATAAAATATTTCTTAATACAAATAATTGTGTAGGTTTTGCCACTGTCTACTAAATATTGGTACTTCAAGACCAAAAAGAGACTCTAGTTTGTGCATTGATCGTTTTTAACAGTTATGCGTGGATCCAATATTGGTCATTCGAGACCAATTTCACAATTACTTGAAATTTTGTATCGGTACTTCAAGACCAATTTCACATTTACTTGGAATCTTATATTGGTAATTCGAGACCAATTTCACAATTACTTAAAATTTTGTATTGGTACTTCAGGACCAATTTACGATCAATCTATATTTTAAATTACTTGAAATCATGTATTGGTACTTCGGGACCAATAAAAGACAAGAGTGTTTGGCTATTCATTTATTTTGGTACTTCAAGACCAATTGTGAGGCAAATCTTGCAAACATTGAAGAATAGCGTCTTTTTAATCTTAGCGTAAAAAGATATGTATACATAAATTCTTACCTTAAAAAGAAGCATACATAAAAATTGCTACACCATTGAAGACTTGATCGTGCTTGGTAGCAATTGATGTGAACACTACTTGGTAGATACTACACCTGAATATATTCTTCAGCTTTCATTTGGTGTTGAGAAAAGTTATTTCATCGTTTCTTCTAAGGACATAAGATTTCTTGCACTTATACCTGTGTCTTTATGAATTTCAAGCAAACAATTCAACATTTCATTTTATGAATTAACTAATAAAAATTTCTCCATTTTTAAATAAAAATAGACATAACCAAATACATATTTTTTGTAAGAACAAGATCAAATGCATAATTTTCATAATCAAAATTTGAAAACTAACATAAATTTAAAAATATGAATTTGAAATTTAAAATACATAATTACCATATTAAATGTCATATTTTTATAGCAAAAAATTTTGAACAATTAATTAAAGTATTATATCAGAAAATTAATATCTTTATATAGCAACAAAATTTCCAAAATATAATTAAAGATCACATCTTTATATAAAACAAGGATAAGGATTCTAAAAATATATGAATTACAATAACAAGAATTACAATATATCACATACACAAAGATCCAAATTTATATGAAAATAAGTAAACAAATCAATGATAATATCTTTTGCAAAGAACACATGTTTTTGCAAATGGTTAGACTAGTTTTTCAAGAACTAGAATTTAGCGAATATTTTTTAGGAACTATGATTCAAAGGTTAATTCTTCAGGAATTAACATGTAAATATCTCATCTTTAATATGAAAATAGGCAATGAGATTCAAATGTTAGTTCTTCAGTAACTATCTTGGAAAGATACAATCAATAAATTTTTATTTTTTACTTTTCTTTTGTTTCAAACTGTATTAGGATCAAATCTAGTTCTTCTGGAACTTATGTAGCGCTAAAATAATCGTGTTGTTCTTCGGGAACTATACGCAGCACTAAAAAATTATGAGGTTCTTCGGGAACTATATGTAGTGATAAAAAAATTGTAAGGTTCTTCAGGAACTTCTCGTAGCACTAAAAAATTTTAAAGTTCTTCATGAACCAATCTAGTGCTATAAAGTTCTTCAGGAACTTTTGTATCTAATACAAAATTTCATTCATGGTCTAAAAGTCTAGTTTTTCAAAAACTATTCCACAAATTTTCATATAATGACGACCTAGAAAACTTATAGTTTTGTGCAATCCTATAGGGATGCTTGAATATGAAATTCTTCAAGAATTCTATCAAGATTCTTATACACAGTATGATAATCATATATTCAGACAATATGAGAATAAAATTTTCATGAAAAAAACCTAAATAACACGAAAAACAAAAATATTAGAAAAACATGATCTTCCAAAGAGTGTGAGAAAGAAAACAAGTTCTTTCAATAAAACCTCTTTAAGCAATCACTCGTATGATAGAGTCTTGTGCTGATAAGGTGTTGTAAATACAAAAGAAAGTAGAGAGATAAGACAATAGAAATATAGACTCAAAGACCGGTTCTTCAGGAACCAGGATTTAAAGGCTAGTTCTTCAGGAACTAGCTATAATCTTTGTATTGATAATCTGATCAAGTGTGTACAAGGACAAACCAATAGCCCTATTTATAGAGAATGGGCTACTAGTTTTGGACCAAATTAAGGGATATGGTAAAGATATAATGAGATAACAAATTGATATAGTCATCCATCAAATTAACATATTTATAACATATTTTTATTAATATAACTGACGGAATAACTAATAAGTACGACAATTTCATCTAGCTCAAATGATAAAACATAATTGTTTTAACTTGTAGGTTGTGGGTTTGAGACTTTTTTTGGGTACTTTTGTTGTAATTTGGTATGAATAGATGACTGTTATTCTACAAGACAACTGACTTATTTCGCTTTATGTCTCAATGCGTGTTGGGCCGACCTGCCTAGATTAAATAAAATACTTAAATAGTACAATTATTGAGTCTGTCTTTCGTCAAGGAAATAGAGTATGTTAGCAAGCAAGTCTCTGTTTGGAGGCAAATGTAACATGGGTTCCCACCAATAAATTATTTCCGATCCGTTTGCTGTATGTCTTATGTGTATATGCTTGTTCTCCCCGCTAAAGAAAGAAATATTCCCACGTAAACAAAATAATCAATTGTGCAACAAACAAAGTGAATCAAGGTCCAAGTCTTTTTAAAACTAATAATAAATTAAATTATAATGATTAATTAATTTTAAGTGAGGGGTCTTATAAAAATAAATGTAACTTTTACCAAGAATTAAACCCAATTTTCTTAGGAGAAAAATATGTATTTATAATATTATTAATTAATTAATAATTTCCTTTAATATTTTATAAAAAATATTATTAAATAAAAAATTGAGTATTCATTATTTGGGGCCCAAAGCCCTTGCTTTAGTGGGCTGTCCCTAGAGCCGGTCTTAAGTGATCCAGGTCAGCCTAACATATTTTTAGGCCTAAAGAAAACTTTGAGGTGAAACCTTTTGAAACTAATAATAAATTAATTTTTAATGACTAATTAATTTTTACTGAGATAAAAGTAACAGAAAAATAAGGGGTCTTAAAAATTAAATATAACTTTTGCTCATGAATCATTAATGTGTTATGAATATTAATCAATAATTTTTATTGAAATATATGTTACTCTCTAGGCGAGAGTTCCCAAATTAAATTCTTTTTAACTTTTAATTTTATTTTATCATAAAATCAGATAATTTTTTAGTGGAGAATCTTATAGTTGTTCCAAATCTAAACCTCCATAATTGTTGATATGATTACATTTGAGCTTGCACAAATAAAAATAAAAATTCTAACTGATACAAATATCCATGAAAAAATATGTTTGTCTGATACCTATTTACATTTTAACATTATTTTTTTACTCAGGTCATAATTAGTTATTGTGCAACATCTTTTACACAAGGATAAAACTTAGATGCAGTGTTTTAGGTATTATTTTTACTATTGCCCAATCATAATATAACATGTGGATTTTTTATATATTTTTTGGGGAGTTAACATAGAGGGTGGAAGTTAAGTGAGAAATGGGTGTTAGTCTATTTAGTTACTAAGAGCCACGTTTATACATCTTTTTAGTCTATTTAGTTTACCATATACAAAAAGAAGATTCCAAGGCATTCGTATTTGAAGGAAACCATGCGCCACTTCCCTTGCTTGCGCACCGTTTGCCCTTCTTCAATGGTTCACTAACATCTATTTGAACGCTTATCCGTATATAAGTTCTCAAGAACCCAAAGTTGTTATTGGTATCGTATTCAGGAAGTTTCCAATGTAGTTGCCCAAGTGTTGCCCTACCACCAAGGAAATGAATCTTGTTATTCTTGTGAACTTAGACCCATATGGCAATATGAAACAAAGAAACTTAACTGAAAATGTCTCCTACTTGGATGCATCCTAGAACCAATATATGATTATCAAACGACCACAGACCTCTTCATGGACCCTCTGCAAGTCCAACTTGTGGTAAAATTGGAACATAAACAAGCCCTGCGAAATCCTTCGTATAGAAACGCTTTTCACCTATCCTCAAACACCATCCATATATCTTTCATGATATGCACACGAATAGGTCGGACTATGAGGAGACAACCTACTAGGCAAATGTCAACTTCAAAGCTTCATTCTTGCCTTTCCTCAACGTTGAAGACGAGCCCGCCATCTTCTTCAATCAATGAGAAATGTTGGAAACACTCCTCCATAGCTTGCCGAGAGAAGAAACCCTAACCATAACAAATACACTTTCAGTGGATTGAAAACACACGGCTCACAAACTATTTTACTTTAGACTTTTTCTTCATAGTTTTTCTTTAATTTGTTCATGGGGTGTCAGCTCAATGGTAGGAGTTTGGCTTTGTAACCCCATGGGACATGATTCAAATATCCTCAGAATCAGTTATAACATGGCCATTAGTGCCACTCAAATAATAATATATCATCCTCATAGTTTTTCTTTAATTTTAGCAAGATATTTAAAAAATCAAATTAAACCAAATGCAAGTAGCTTAGTTGAAGGCATTAGACCGTGAGTTTGAACATTAACTAATTTAACCATGATTTAGTCATAAATATAACTAGTTAAACTAATCAAATCATGATCTGAAAGTCTTGCAAGTCCAATCTCTATTTCCATTCTTAAAAGATTGAACAAAACATTTAAAAACAAATAAACCTATAAAATTAGCACAAAAAATTGAATTTTTTAACCTTATTCGCTAAAAATTGTCTGTGTCAATTTGCTTGTTATCTTTTTGCCCCTTTAATCGTTGAATTGATAACGTGAAAGGTAAAGGTTCGTGTATCTGCTTTTTTTTTTTGGTGCAACGTGTATCTGCATTTGTACTCCTAAACATAGGGAAAAAGCGAGAATTGGTGCCGGCGACGTATGTTGAGTGTTGACTTCTTCGGAGCAAAACGTGAACCCGAAAATGATTAAAAATGCAACTAACCAAAACTGTTTGTCAAAAAGAAAAGTTGAAACAATGTGAGAAAACATTCTCTTCCTAACTTTTGCATTACCAAACAAAAAGTATTCGTGAATGCGTTACCACACTCGGGGAATCTGATTCCTCACATGTTTCTGATTCCTTCCTTGGTTCAACAAATAGTTACCAACAATTATTTACCAAGACATCAGCACCATGTGTAAAATCTGAAACAATCATGTTAGATTTCCTAAGAGTCATCTTCAAATAGTAATGATTATATGTCCAGCAGTTCAATGTTTAAATGGCACTAAGCACATACAAACAAGTAGTAAAACCAAATTTCCTATTTCTCAACGTTCTCATCCGCAACATCACTAGGTTGGTCCAGCCCTGAAGGTATCTTGCCAGGATAGTTAGTTGTTGATGCTTCCGATCCTATCATACTGGACAAAAAACATAAATTAAACAAATCCTTATCGAGTTCGAGATTAAAGAAGCTTTTATTTTTTGTTGTATAGGTTGTATTTGCAAACTTACCTTCTATCCACAATGACCATGGAGCGAAGCTCACAATTGGCAAAGCTGCAAAGGTATGTGAAATGAGTCAACATTTGCTTCAATATATAAACTGAAGAATAGCTCCCACTAAGTTAGATTTGTCATCATATTTAACAGTTGCAGGAACCTGATCCCAAATCAAATAATCTAAAGCATCAAACTGCATACTACCACATAAGAACGCCACATGCCTCACATAACAAGTACAAAATATGGCACTCACCTACATATCAAAGACTGATTACAAAGCGAGTGATGTTCTTTTTAATAATGCAGGCATCGGGAATGGATTGTAAAATGTATTTAAAGAAAGAAACGTCAAGATTTTTACACAAAAACTGCACATATTCAGCTTAAAAGGAAGCGAATCACAAATAACGAGGTCAGAGGCAGAGGTATGAGAGCTTACTGCTTGGATATTTCTTTCTTTACCGAGGGATGGCAATCATTTCCAAATGCGGTTAGAGTATGAAACAAGAATCCACTATGTGTCACAATAGCTATCTCCTTCTCTTTTCGTGTCCACAACCTGAGAGGAAGTAACAAATAGAGCCTCACAGATTTGAATTATATCACATTTAGTGGCAATTACCAGTTCCTTTCACAAAAGTAATTAGAAGTTAAAAAAAAACAATAGAATATTTTTTCTGAACAGAGAACTACATGAACCTTCAACTAACGATACCGATTCTAATAACCATAAAAGAGCAATACAATTATACAACAAGTAGATATCTAGTTATTTATCACGGAGTGAGAAATAAACGTAGTGATCCAAATGAATAAATCATGGCTTGCTGAAATATCAGATGAAGAAATTTTACGAATGAAATTATCTTCCAACATCAATGGTCACAGCTCACAAGTGAGTTCAGTGACGGCCTTGTGAGCAGCTCAACTACATCGACACAAAGTCTGCTATATCTAGTAAACTTCGTAAAATATGGAAATTTGATATATATTCTAGTAAAGATAAGTTGATCTTATCTTCCTATTGCATAGAGTCATACATATTGCCTGTTTGTTTTAGATTGTGGAAGCTTTTGGAAAATTTGTCTTGGAATGTGTGAAATATAAATTTTGCATTGAATGAAATATATACAAACAAGCTGATGGCAGATCTACATTTACTTGGCAATACATTGAAGTCCAATTTTAGTGTTTCCCACATGCAGTATTAACAAACTAACAAAACTAACATCAGAGGTTTCTGATTGTAAGTGGTAACAAACACATACCAGTTCAAGAACTTCAGCCCCCTAGATGCGAGTTCTTCCTTTGTCTCTCTCACGTTAGCCTTCCAGCAAACATCCTCATCGCTCTCAATCTGAAACAAAAACTTGAAGAGACTAATATAACCCCAAAGACAACAAATTAAATATTGGCGAACTTATATACAGCTAAAGAAAGGAATAGGCTATCTTCTAAAATCATAAACCACAAGCATTCAGGCACTTGATGTCTAAGCACTTGCCAGTGATAAATCAACAGCAGGAAAAAGAAACTGATACTCGCTAACACTTCTTCTTCTGTCACAGGGATGAACTCCCTGCATGAGCAAAAACTTAGAGAAATTTGTAAGGCTCATAATCCATATTACAATGTTAATATCAAGATTAAGGAATCATATTTGCTCACAAAAGATAAACTTCTGATTATTTTGTAGTTGGGAAAAAGAAAATGAAGCAGCAGCAAATGCATGAATTGATTACATCCTATCTCCTTTATCGCCAGTTTATATGCACCCGAAATTTAAATTTAATTTGTGATTTTCTCATTGAATGTTTTTATGCCTCAAGCATCCGGTCACCTGTAAAATTTGCTAGATACTCCATAATATTCGCTCTTCACACCATCATACTGATTATTGACAATCATAGTTGATCTACTATGATGCATGGTACTTTCTAAACGGTTGCCATACTCAAACTGGGCATGGATCAGGTACAGGTACTTGTTGCACATGATTAAATACCCAATGCTTTTCTTTTCTTCTTTTTTTTTTTTTTTCCTTTCCAAATTTTGCTATCAAATTATTTTGAGTTTAATTTCGTCAAGCCTTGTAATTAGCTAATAACACTTAAATAAAAGCCAGTCCTTGCAAAATTTTGCTACTACTCTTGCTCTATGTTCTATTTTCAGCATATAACATGAATTGCGGAATAAAGTCTATTAATTGTGACGTAACAAATATCTTAATTCTCCCCTTCTCCCTCTTAAAGTCTTTATTATCTTAATGGTTAAATAAAAGATCTTTACGATAGAGACACAAAAACTGCCATGCTAAGATGGGGATTTGAACTTGTTAACTCTAGCACATGTTGCAACATAATGTACACTTTCTCCCGGAACAGGTAAAAAGATGTTCAGAGTGTAGAGTTGCATACCAAATGTTCACGACAAAGTTCAACGGCAACAATTGGTGGGCAATTTTGACTTGAAATTGCAGCACGACAGCTATTTCCTGCATTTGCCACCATAAGAGGCAGCACATCTGTTTTACCAGTGTAGCCCTCACCACCAAATACCCCAACAGCTGTTTGTAAAGTCCTAAAGCAATAATTTGTACCAAACAAGTCAAAGGCTGTGTTTTGCCTCAACACAGTTACAAAGTAATTTGCATAAGCAAAAATGCAAAATATATCTTAACTGCCTTTAGGATCCCATATTTATTCACTAGGAAAAAAAACACAGAACAATGATAGTATATAATTCGGTCCCTAAAGGTGACAGTTTGTGCTGCTTTGGTCCCTAAAAGTGCACAACTATAGAAATTGGTTCTCAAAGGTGACAACTGGACAACTTAATACAAGCGAATCATTCTGTCAATTCAGTGTTAGTGACACATAACGAAAAAACTGATGTGAAATGTTATGTACATGCATGCAGCATTATTTGTCAACTAGATTGCCTACATGAAATCCCTAAACAATATTGTCAATTTCGTTATAGAGATTACGAATTGATCTTTTCAAAAAAGCGCGTACAGTGGTTTTGTGTTTACAAGCCAAAGTTTTAATACGAGAAAGCCAAAGTATATATTTTATTCGATACAAACTTTTTTTTTTTTGAGGATCCATTGTAATAATGAGAAAGATTTCTGCATATTCGCAAAAATCGGTCAATAATATCAAAATCGGATGAATCGGCCCAAACCGGCTTACACAAATCAAAAGATTTTGTTTGGGGGGATGGGTGGGAAAATTTCAATCTTTCCGGTGTACAAAGTAACTATGTCATTTAAGGATTCCAAGCAAACTAAATAAGCGTTTTTTCATGTCTTATTACCGTTGACTAATGGACGGATTAACTTTCAAGGACCAAACTGTATACTAACTCAAAAACATTATAACTCAGACACATTATATGAAAAACTGTGAATATTAAATATGACAAAAACTGTGAATGGATCCTCCACCAAACCGGTTGATCATCCATTTCGATTCCCAGCTTATTTTGGTGTTGGTATGATAAAAATCAACTTTCCAATTGAACCACACAAGGCCAGTAATACATAAGAGGGATAAATCAGGAGAGTAAACGGACATTTGCAGATGAATCATCACTAGACTAATCCAACTAATATACAAAAAAAAAAAAAGAGAGAGAGAACAAAAATACAGTATAGTTTGATTTTCAATATTGAGGTATATTTTATAGACATGAAGTAGTTATAAATTTTGATGGCCGATAAAAGCATAAAAAGTAAATTGAGGGAGTAAGTGTGCAATCAATAAAGAAAACCTCATCAAAGGAGATGCAATGACGAGATCGATTCTGTTTATTAGGCCAGAGGAATGAACATGCTTACGCAAATTGTCAACCTGTGCAGAGAAAGAGAAAGAGAGAGATGAATCAGCATTCACCAAGTTACGGCGAGTTGTGGAAGTGAGTGGTTTACCTGCTGCCATCCGAGGGGAGTAAGATGAGCATCGAAATAATCGGGATTCAAGTAGGCTTTGTAGTTCTTGTCTCCTTCCACATTGTGGATCCCCTGCGCGTGCCTCACCTGGAGGATGCAACGCATATCAAACAATGCAAAAGAAATGAAATGATAAAGAGAGGGAAGGATTGAGTTGAATATTACCAACCAGGTGAATAGTTTTGCAACGATGCAACGGAAACAAACACGTACCGGCGGCGGAATCCATACTGCTCTGACAAACACCAACCACAGTCAACGGCTGAAGAAGAAGAACAAATGAATAAGGAAAGGATGCAAGAACTTCCACGCAAACGTAACGTACCCTAGATCGAGAGAGAAAGCACGAACAGGGGGAGGAATCTTGGATGTGAGTGAGTGCGGTGTATTTTATTTTTATTTTTAGTTTTATTCTCTGCTTTTATTTTTCTTCTTCTTGTTACTGTTCGCTCTTTCTCCTGCCACTGCGAGCGAGCGCGTACCCTGGTGTCAACTTGTTAGTCGGATTTATTTCCATTTCCATCAACTCACATTACATATCTACGCATTCTTGGCCAACAAAATTATTGGGGCTACTCCAGATATTTTCCATTTCTTTTTTAAAAAAATAATAATCCACTTTTTATGTCATGTATTGTTAGATTCCCGTCCCGTTTGCTCGGTGGATTTGGAGGACTGTCCTTTTTTGATGGACGACACAACAAATAAGATCCAAGGCAAACTCTAAATGAAAGTTTAAAAAAAAAGTCACAAAAATTCGGTCATTTATATTGAGTGGAAATAAAAATTTTGAAGCTTTTTTTTTTAATAATTTTGAGATCTAAAGTTCTTGTCTTACTTACTTGAGCCTTGGGCCGACCCGGCTCAAGAGTGTCAAATTATATATATATATATATATATAGACAAATCAAATAACAAATTTAATGGCCTGTTTGTTTAATCTGTAGCCTTTATTTGGTACATCATAAAAAATTCAGGGACAAGATAAGGATAAGGCTACTTTAGCTAATGAACGAGTCACTTTGATAGTTTGTCTCGTAATAAACTTAATCTTAAGGGTCTGTTTGGTTCAAACGATAGGAGAGGAGGGGAGGATTTTAATGGAGGGGAGGGAAGGGGAGAGAAGGGGAAGGGAGGAGAGGGATTTAATTTGATTTTGTGTTTGGTTGAGAGGAGGGGAGGGGATGGGAGGGAAACATTTGCTTGTTTGGTTTATGAGGAGAGAGGATGGATTTTAATGAAGGGAAGAGATTAATTTATTAGTATATCCTTATAGTCTTTTATATTATATTATATATAAAGATATTTAAGTAATTTTATTTTAAATAATTTAATCTCTCCTGCCCTCCCCTCCAAAACCCCCCACTTTAGGAGGGGAGCCAAAATTGGCTTAGGAGGGATTTTGCTCCCCTCCCCTCCCCTCCAAAACCCCCCAACCAAACACACCATAAGGTTTGAATGGTCCTAAGAATGTGGAGGTAATCATCTATAATGACACCAAGCTCAGAAACATCATTTTTTGAGGAATGAATACAATCAACGGCTCCTTCACAATCTGATGCCAATAGATGTGGTCACCATCATAGGTACTCAAGATATTGTGTTTGGAAAGGTGGATAGATAAGACTACTAGTTGCTCGATCAGGACCCTAACTTTATTGCTAGCCAAAAACCTTGATGGATTCCCCTTTTGTTGTTTGTGGTATTCCCCCTTACCTCGAGGTAAAATGAATGAAAAAAAAAATAATCATCATCATGGAATTCAATGTAAGAGGCGGAACTAGCAACTTTATTAGAAAGTAGAATTATCAACTTTTACACAAATTTTCAAGTGGATACGATAACATTGGCTAACCCAAGTTCCTCAATCCAAGAAAGAGCATATAAAATACCAAAAAATTCCCCTATGACATTCAAATAGAAAGACATTTGGATAGCACAAATGCTCATTTTTCATCTATGATACAAATGCATATACCAGTGCGACTATGATCATCTGTAAAAGCGACATCTACATTACACTTAAGGAAGACATCGCATAGAGGCCTCCAGATTGAGCTCTCAAAGGCAGGTGTCTTGCCTACCATTTTCTTAGACAGGGACCCAGTCTGCTTCCAATTTCACATAAAATAATGGATACATGAGTAGTAATAGAGAGAAAAAACCCTTCCATAGAGCTTTGTTCATTCTTCTCGAAATACTTTAGAGCATCATTGCTAAAGGATCATTCTTTTGTGCTCATTCTTTTGTGCAAGGTTATCAAACAATAAACTCAGACATAGATCATTGAAGGAATCTACCTTGGACAGGAGTGAAGAAATTGAGTGCCAAAGACCTTGTTGTTCCCGGCAGTCAATACTGATAGGATGTGCAAAAAACACGTGCCAAGCAAGACACACAAAGGTCGGAACAACTGATACCTTCTTCTGCAGTTGCGTGCGAGTTAGAACGCAATTCCTATAAGCTCTCAAAATGAAGATCTTCACTCGCGGGGGAGCACTGAGCTTCCATATGAGATTCCAATTTCTTAAGACAAAATCAGCATAAAAAACAAACACGTCAGACATTAGAAACTTGTATGCTAATTTAATGAAGTAGAGGAACAACAAGAATATTAGTAGCCTCCTCAGCAAAGAATAACATTTGAACCATAGACTGATTCCAAGTTTCAGCATTAGGAAGGCATTGTGACATCCTGGATTTTAAACAGTATTAGAAGAATAATTAACTTAGCAATTAGATGATAAACGAGTGATTAAAACCTTAATTAGGAATAAAATTGGCTTAAATGAGACCCAGAAAACCCTATAAAGAAATAGAAATCGTCAAGAATAGTCTAGAAGCCTCTAGAAAAAACCTAGAAGGGTAAAGATTACCCTAGAACTCTCTAGGGTTGATGAAACTAGAATTTTCTGGAAGTGGTCGCTCGCAACGCAACAGAGGAAACAAAGGAAACCGTCGCGACACGATATAAGTCGGTGGTTAAGTCGGTGATCACGCTAATCTGATGTGTGACACGTGTCCCAACTCGCGACGCGACGGGACTTACGTGTAATTGTCTCGCGACGCGATGGGCCAATTTATGCCTATAAATAGCCCTTAACCCCCTCCATTCACTCCAACTTCTTCCAAAGGCCTTTGGGAGAGCGTGGACGGCGTGGAGGAGCTTGGGATAGGGAAGAGCGACGGGACACGAGCGGCAGTGGTCTTTTAAGCCAGATAAGGGGAAAGGTACCTTAATTTCTAAGGAAAATAGGTAGTAGAGTAGTACTGTTAGCATGAGTAGAGGTCCCTTAACCCTACTAGGGGTTGATAAGTAGCAACACCTCAGGAGAGGGGTTGTGGTATGCGGTAGCTAAGGATGGTCATCGTAGACTTATCAACCAACATATGTTATGTTTATTGGTTAATTTATAAGGTTAGTAGACAGGCGCTTATGCGACGCTAGGAGTAATTGTATGCTGTTAGATTATAACAAATGGTGGTTAATGATATTCTGTTTTATGTGTGATAGTTATATGCTGGTTATATATGATACATGTGAGTCTGATGCATGGTTTTAGAGTCAAAAGTGCCGCCCTCTAGATAGAGGTTTGTGAATCCCTAGACGGTAATAGGAAGTATTACCATTGATGCTCTGTTTGTGGTGATAGCCGGGTCGGTGTACCCGAGGTTGGTGTACCTGAGGAATCGACGGGATGGTAATGAGATAAGTCGGTGGTCTTGAGGAGTATGCTCGGCCAAGACCTTGAGGAGTATGCTCGGTCTTTTCGATGAGGCTCTCCATGCCCGTGATACCTAAGGTACGGAGTAGTTTGGAGATAGTCGGTGACCTTGAGGGTATGTGTACTCGGTTACGTGGACGAGTCTCCAGGACTCCACTTCTGACAGGTGGACAATCTTGGCCATTCCTGTTATGGGAATGCCGTCCTTGTGCACGAGACAGTACCTTACTCCGGTAATTGGATATGGTAGTATGGGATGCCATAACCGATAATCGGAGATGGTAGCGTATCAGGATATGTTCCCAGGACAACCAACTTAAGTCTCGTTTCTGTTCCTTAAGACTGGTGATCGGTCTAGGGAGTAGGGCGTTAATGACCCGCGATATTCAGCGATTTGTGGTTGAGTTAGCAGGACTGGTGATCAGTATGAAAGCTCGGTATTCAGTGTCAACTGGGTCTGTAGAGCCGGTGATCAGCTGAAGGACTAGTGACACGTGTCTGTCAGTATGACGTATCAGTAAGGTCTGATCTATGACCGTGTGCTCATAAATCTGAGCATGGTAATTTGTATTGGAAGTTATGTTAATGATCGTTGTTACGATTATATCGTACATGGTGATAGTATCTCTGCTATGCCATTTACCTATTTAATAGTGATTAATAGATATCTTATGTAACACCCTCTATTTTATTATTATTACTATTATTATTATTATTATTATTATTATTATTATTATTAATCATACCTCCTATATTAATCTCTGATCTTATATAAATAGATATGTGAGTAATTATATTAGTATGTGAGAATGAGTTCTTGTGTGTTATTATAAAATATTGTGTGTGATATGAATAAGTTTTAATATGTTAGTGCGTAATTTATCCATTTAAATATGTGTTGTTTTAGTAAGTAGTATATTAGGATGATATATTATTATTCTATTATTTTTTTATTGCTAAACATTAGCTTTGGTTTTATTATAGATATTTTAGAACAATAGCCACGAATAATTATTATTAACATTTATTTGTTTATTTAGAGGAATATAGAAATGTTTCTCATTAAGTGAGAATAGTCTAATAAAAAAAAAAAAAGATATGGATTTGATCCATGCGCTGCAGCCTTGTTTTTTTCTTTTAAAAAAAAATTCCTACTGGCTGCACCCCCAATTCTCCTCCACGGCACCCCCTATTCTCACTTAAACCAGTTACTGTTCATCTTCCCTAAAACACGCAGCCGCAGACGAAAAAAGACCTCCACCTCAAAAAAAAAACTTCTCTGTTCGATTTCTCTCATTTTAGACCACGAAAAATTACCAAATTTCACCCTCTCACTCGAAATTAACCATAGAATCCGTTTTTGGCCTCCGTTCGCTCAACCGTTATGCTGTTCGTCTCGTCTTCTCTCTTTGGGCAGACTGTATTTTCCATTTTCTAGTCACTACAGTCGTCGTTTGGAGAAACGGACCGCATTTTTGGATTCCTCGCGTCGAAATCTTCGGGAACCATTACCTGTTCTCTCGTTCCGGTGAAGTTGACGTTGAACCCCTCGTAACCCCGTTGTCTCGGTAAGACGTTTTTCGGTCAATCTTTTGGCTTCCTTTTGACTTCAGCTTTAAAAATTCCCAAATATTATTTGATATTGATTATCATTTTTTTCTAGTCGTATTCCGTCATTTGCGTGACCATTAATTTTCTCTGTGCTCGTTTGGTGCCTAATTCGGGTGTTGTAGGCAAATCCTCCTTGCTCTCTTAAACACTGCAATTTTTCTCGACCAAGGTAAGGGCTTTTTTCCTATAAGTTAGAGCTAAACGTTGGTAGTTGTTTAAATATAGATAGAAATTTGTGTGGTGTCTTGTTGAAAGAAAAAATTCATATCCTTATCAAATAAAAGTCTATAATGTTTCACTATTTTATTTTTATTTTCGTGTAACCCTCTAAATGAATATGTTGATGATTTCCTTGCTATTTTATTGATTCTATACTCATATGTTGTTGAAAATCATGGGAGTTATATTTTTAGTGCTAAAGATTTATTCTATATTGTCCATGAAATATATATTGTGGCTCCGTAATTTGATAAGGATGGATATAAATATGTTTTGTCTCTTGATGATTTATTATATTTCATTTGATAAGGAAAACAATTTTTGATATATGTAGAGTAACATGGATAGTTGCTAATTCTTGTCATCTTGATTTGGTGTAAATCGGTTATGTGATTTATTTATTGTGATTTTAAATAATATGTTTATTGTGGATTGTTGAACTTGTTTAATTAATTTGTGATGGATGTGCATTTGTGGTGCTATGGCCTTGAGATGACGAGGTTAGTTCAGGAAGGAAATTTTGATATGGGTGATGTGCATTGAGTTGTGTTAAGATCATGATAAGATTAGGTTATTTCATAAAAGAAAATTTGATATGTGGTATTTGGATATGACGTGTATTGGATTTTCTGGCGAATTACCTCTCGTGGCATGAATTGACTTGACTAAATGACATGCATCATGTAGAACGGCATGTGTAGGGCCTTCGTGGCGGTGACATGATTTAATTCCCCATTGGTATGGGAGGTAGCTATTGTTTTGGACCTTTGTATTTAAGGCCTTTGTGGCGATGATATGCTTTGATTCCCCATTGATATGGGAGGTAGCTATTATTTTTGAACGACCTTTGTAGTTAAGGCCTTCGTGGCGTTGTTAAATTAAATTCCCCATTGGTATGGGATGACTATATCGTGATCATGAGAGTCTTGCATAAGGCATGCATACTAACTTGAACATGCTGATTTTTGTGGTGTTGATAAGTTGATTATTTTATTTGTAAGTTAGTACACAAAAAAAAGAATAGATTTTCTTTTGTCTTAAAGGTGATTAATTTTAATTTCAAGTTCATATGTGGATGTAAATACATTTTCTCATTGGTTGTTTGTTATGATAATTCTTGTCTTACTTATTTTTATTTAAATGTGAAAAGAGAAATTATAAATAGTATTTGAGCAATTTTTCATGTTTTAGCTTATTACAACTTGTCACGTGAACTGACCCTTACACCACTTTTTAGGTACAAGTGGATTTGAGAAGTCTCAAGTATAATTTGTTTGCATTATGTGTGATGGTGCTGTCGACGAATAATTGTGGGTACATGGGTGTTAGATACTCTGTGCTACTTTTGAACGTCAACTTTATTTTGCACAAATTGAACTTGGTATTTTCTTTTTATTGCGGACATGGTGTTTTTCCCGCTAAGCAATTGGGATAATTTAAACTTGGTTATTTTTCCTATAATTTATAATTTCAGAATTTTATTACATTTCGGTTGGGTTGAAGAGTAGTTACAGGCATTTATTAATTTAGTTTCACCAGATTTAAAATTAAATTAAAATTTTAATTAGACTAAAATTAGTTTAATGATTAATTAGAGTCGTTGCTATTAATCAAATTTTTATAATTGATAATAAAGCAGTTCCGCGATTATTAAACGCTTTACTAGTTATTAACGGTAACTTTATTTAAAAAAAAAATAGGCCGATTTTTTTAAAAACAGACGAGTTAACGCTTCGAAAATTCGGGGCGTTACATTGTGGTATCAGAGCTTAGGATGAGTCTTCGGACTTTTGGGTGGGGCGATCTTGTTTGGCATATGCATCTGATTATCTTCTTGCATTAATTAATTAAATTCCTGATTCTGAAATGCTTGTTAAAAATTTACTAATTTATTAATTTGGTTTTATTGTGATAATAGCATGCTTGGTTTTCCTTGATTATTGATTGCTAAATTATTAATTTGGTTTTATAGACCCTAGAGTTACGATCAGATCGTGAAAGTCTTTTCTAACCCAATAAAACTGTAGGAATTAAGACGGTTCGTCCTGCAAGTCAACCCGCCTCAGCTGAAGGAAACGAAATGGCAGGAGCAATCCGAGCCATGACTGCCATGGCCGCTGCAATGAACCAACAGGCAGCTGCGGTTGCTCAACAGGCTGAAGCCCAAATTCAGCGTGACATTCTGAGACAACAGAGAGAGGAAGCCGCTGTTGCATCCAAATGCCTGGTGGACTTTCGTCGTCACGACCCACCTAAGTTCAAGGGAGAGCATGACCCAGACAAGGCTGACCTGTGGATGCAGGAGATTGAAAAGATCTTTAACATTCTCCACTGTCCTGAGAATGTGAAAGTAGAGTATGCTACATATCTGCTGTCAGGAGAGGCTAAATATTGGTGGAGAGGCACCAAACAGATGATGGAGGCCAGTCATGAGGAATTGACTTGGGAAACATTCAAGAAGAAGTTTCTAGACAAGTACTTCCCAAAGAGTGCCAGAGCTGAGAAGGAGGCACAATTTCTGAGACTATATCAGGGGAACTTGACCATTGCTGAGTATGCGGCCAGATTTGAATCATTGGCTAAACACTTTCGCTATTTCCAGAACCAGATGGACGAGGAGTACATGTGTGAGAGGTTTGAATATGGACTCAGGTATGAGATCAAGGAGTCGGTGGAGCCACTTGAGATTCGTGAGTATCAGAAGCTGGTGGAAAAGTGTAAGAATGTAGAGATTATGAAGAGAGGCAAGCTGAACAGGGCAGCAACAGGTGGACCAGTTAGGTCCCAGGGGCAGAATGACAACCACCAGGGTAGAGGAAGATAGATTTTCCAGCCGAAGCCCTATGCCCGTCCTCAGGGGAATGCCAGAGAGCAACCCCGACCACGACCACCTTTTGGAGAGGTCAGAGAACACAGAACCAGGTGCAAAATAGGCCACCAGGGCCGAACCAAACCCAGATTATCCGTTGTTATGCTTGTGGGAAAGAGGGGCACAAAGCCAATGAGTGTGTCGACAGGGCCAAAGTTTGTTACAACTGCCAGAAACCGGGTCACCTTTCTAGAGAATGCCGAGCACCAAGGGTACAACCTGCTGCCAACAACATCAGTGCTGCACGTCCTACTGCTAGGGGCCGCGTCTATCAGATGGGTGGGGAAGAAGTCCTGCCTTCTTCGGAGCTAATTCAGGGTGAGTGTGAAATTGCTGGTAAACTATTTTCTGTGTTATATGATTCAGGAGCAACACATTCTTTCATTTCTTTGGATTGTGTGAATTCTCTGCAATTGCTTGTTACTTCACTGCCTTTTGATTTAGTGGTCACTATACCTTCTGCTGAACCGGTGATTGCTAATACGGCATGTTTACAATGCCCTTTGACTGTGCTAAACATGAAATTCAATGTTGATTTGGTCTGTATTCCCCTTAAGCATTTGGGAGTGATCCTTGGGATGGATTGGCTGTCTAGCCATTATATTCTACTGGATTGCTCGTAAGTCCGTGATATTTCCGCACCAGTGTTTCACGATTCCTCGATGCCAACAAGTTGAAGTTTTCTCTGAAGGAGGAGTTCGTAGTATGTATTCCTCAATTCAATCAAGATGAAGCCGCAGGTGGAGATAGGCGAATCTTGGTGGTCAGAGATTTTTCGGAGGTGTTTCCGTCAGATGTGTCAGGGTTACCCCCAGTCCGGGATATTGAGTTCTCAATTGATGTGACTCCGGGTACTGGACCTATTTCTATTGCCCCATATAGGATGTCTCCATCAGAGCTGTCAGAATTAAAAAATCAGTTGGAAGACCTCTTGTCTAAACAGTTTATACGACCAAGTGTCTCGCCTTGGGGAGCTCCTGTGCTCCTAGTGAAGAAGAAGGATGGAAAGTCCAGACTTTGTGTAGATTACCGGCAACTCAACAAAGTCACCATTAAGAACAGGTATCCCTTGCCACGTATTGATGACTTAATGGACCAACTTAGAGGAGCCATGGTATTTTCCAAGATTGATCTGAAGTCGGGATACCATCAGATTCGGGTGAAGGAAGAGGATATACCTAAGACCGCTTTCAGGACGCGTTATGGGCACTTTGAATACTTGGTGATGCTTTTTGGAGTAACCAACGCTCCAGCTATTTTCATGGACTACATGAATCACATTTTCCATCCGTTCTTAGACAAGTTTGTGGTGGTTTTCATTGACGATGTATTGATATATTCAAAGAGTCGGGAGGAACACGAAGACCATCTACGCCAAGTTTTACAGGTCTTGAAAGAAAAACAGTTGTATGCTAACTTGGGGAAATGTGAATTCTGGTTGGAGGAAGTGAAGTTTCTGGGGCATGTCATTTCTAAGGAAGAAATTGTTGTTGATCCAGCCAAAGTGGAAGCTATCGTGGCTTGGGAACAGCCTAAGACTGCTACAGAGATCGGGAGTTTTGTGGGCTTGGCAGGGTATTATAGGAGGTTCATTCAGGGGTTCGCTAAGATCGTAGCTCCGTTGACACAGCTCACTAGGAAGAATCAAATTTTTGCATGGACTGAGGAGTGTGAGAGGAGTTTTCAACAAATGAAGGAGAAATTGACCACATCACCGGTGCTAGTGTTGCCACGACCAAATGAGCCATATGAAGTTTACTACGATGCATCTCATCAAGGGTTGGGCTATGTGCTTATGCAGAGTAAACAGGCTGTAGCCTACGCTTCGAGACAGTTGAAGGTTCACGAGAAAAATTATCCCACACATGACTTGGAATTGGCTGCAATAGTTTTTGCATTGAAGATTTGGAGGCACTATCTTTATGGGTGCAACTTCGAAGTATTTAGCAATCACAAGAGCTTGAAGTACTTGTTTGATCAAAAGGAGCTTAACATGAGACAGAGGAGGTGGATGGAATTCACCAATGATTATGAGTTCACGTTGCACTATCATCCGGGGAAGGCAAATGTCGTGGCCGATGCCTTGAGTAGGAAGCGGATCCACGCCTCGGCCATGACGGTAAGGGGGTTAGAGTTGTTGGAAAATTTCCGCGACTTAGACGTTAACATGGACTCATCGACAAGAAAGGTGTACTGTGGGATGATTACTGTAAGTAATAAGCTGATGGACGAGATCAGGATACTTCAGGAGACTGATGAGGTGATTCAGGAGAAGAGGAGTTTGATTGAGACTGGTAAGGCACCTGAATTCAAAGTGGGCCCAGATAATGCCTTGAGGTGTAACGAACGTGTTTGTGTGCCCAACGATTCAGAGTTGAGACGGACTATCATGGATGAGGCTCATAAAAGTAAGCTGAGTATTCACCCCTGTGCTACAAAGATGTATCAGGACCTAAAGCAGAGATTTTGGTGGCCAGGAATGAAGAAGCAGGTGGCAGAGTATGTAGCGTCGTGTTCGACTTGCCAGAAGGCTAAGGTGGAACATCAGAAACCAGCTGGGCTACTACAATCGTTGAATGTGCCAGAGTGGAAGTGGGACAGCATATCTATGGACTTCGTAGTGGCATTACCAAGGACCCAGAGGAAGTTTGATTCGATTTGGGTGATTGTAGACAAAGTTGACGAAGTTCCGCCACTTCCTACCGGTGAAGACTACTTATGATGTGGCTAAGCTGGCAGAGATCTATGTTGCAGAGATTGTCAAATTGCACGAAGTACCTTCCAGTATTGTGTCGGATAGGGATCCAAAGTTTACCTCTCATTTTTGGAAAGCATTGCATGAGGCTTTGGGCACCAGGCTGAGGTTGAGTTCTGCCTATCACCCTCAGACGGATGGGCAGACAGAGAGGACCATTCAAACGTTGTTGATGCAAAACCGCAAGTGTACGATTTCGTCGTTAAGTAATAAAAGATCGAATCCTCAGGGATTATGACCAATTATTAACTAAACAAAAGTTGTAACTAATTGAACTATTGAGCGAATACGAATGTGTTTGAAAAGTTTGTAATTCGTGTTTAGCAACAAAAACAGTACTAACAAGACAAGGTATTTAGATATTAAGGATAATAAAAGTGACTAGGGCTCGAATCCCTTTGTTTCAACCTTTATGCTCTTGAATTCTATTCCAATGCAAGCAATGATAATGTATTTGAAGTTCAAATCCACAAGTTTAGATTAATGAAAATCCCTTCTCTATTAACCCCTTTGATTAAATAAAAGGGTCCTAATTCCTTAGGTCCAAATTAATTTAATCAAGCATAACGAATAAGGATTCATGCAAACTCATACGACAAGAATTATATTCCTATAACTTTATTAAGCATGTCAAATTATCCCAAAGCAAGTTTTGAACCTCAATTTTCCAATTGATGCTAAAACCCTAGTTCAACCCAATGGTGATCAAGCATCGAATTGCATTAAGAAAAGAGATAATTGATCAAATAACATAAATCATACTTGCATTAAGATTCTGAATTCGATTACATAAAAGGATCCACAAAGTTCATCTTACCCTAGTACAAGAGGTTTAGTTCCTCATAAAAGAGAAGAAACCAATCAATTGAGATGAAGAAATAGCCAAAGACTCCATTGATTCCTCAAATTTGCCTTTGATCCTTGTTCTTGATTCAATCTCTAGCCAACAAAAACCGACCCTAGGTCAATGTTTTCTCCATCTATTTATAGTTCTCGCCCAAAAGGGTTGAAAAACATCTCAAAAATAAGTCAAAACGCGCAAAATACAAGTCTGGACCGAGTCGCGACAGGCGTAGTGAGCCTGGCACGGCCTGGCCGTGCTGCTCTTAAAATACAAAATAGCAGAAGCGAAGCCCGACACGGGCGTGGTGGAGGACACGGCTAGGCCGTGTTGTTCTCTGAACCTACAGGCACGGCCGTGGTGGAAAACACGGCCTGGCCGTGTTATCCACTGTTTGCTCAACTTGAATTTCTTCACATCCACCTAGGCACGGCCGTGGGAAGCAACACGGGCAGGCCGTGCTGCTCTTAAATCTTGCCAAATTTTGGTATTTTGGCCTCCGAGTTGGTTGCAACATCCGTCTAAGTGATTTAGCTCCGCTTTCCTAGGCCAATAACCTTCTTTTCTGCACAATTGAACTCAAACCAAGTGCATTATCTAAACCAAGCAAAATGCATGAGAACTATGGGTAAAAACCACTAAAATGACTACTATGCAATGCAAAACTAACAACAAACCATATGCTATAATGAACGCATCAAATTACCCCAAGCTTAGAATCTTGCTTGTCCTCAAGCAATTGCGAGGTCCAAAGACAAGCATAGAAACAAGAGATGCAACAAATAAGGAACCCGAGATAAAAACCAATTCAAGCAATAGACTAAAGGCTAATAAAGACAATAGGGACAACCAAAATCAAGTCCAATTAGAGAATCAGGCTCTCTGAAATCATGTCTCTCACTGATAGGGGCACTCTCCTTACCATTCTCAAAGTGTTTAAAGGTTATGACAAATCGCTTAAATCCATCCATGAAAGTGCTCTACCATAAGCTTGACTATTAACCAAATCTCAGCATATAATTTATGAAAACACACAGGAATCAAAAGGTCTTTACAAGGTTGTAACGTGGCCATGAGATTTTTCTTGTAAGGTGGGATAAAAACAAGAAAGTGGAAATTCAAGGGCTAAAATAATGAACAATAAAACAACCCTTTTTAAAGCAGCATAAGCGGAGCAATCCATTTTTCCCTTTTTTTTCACACCTCTTTATTTTGCTCCTCTTCTGTTATTTTTATTTTTATTTTTTTTTATTTGAGATTTTTATAGTAATTACTGGAGAGGAATTTAAATAACAGAAGAGGTCCCAATTTCAAGCACCGCACAAATCACACAAGATTCACAACTAATTGCTCCCTTAGACATGCTCTAAAAAGTACTGTCATATTTACCAATCACAAGGGTACCAAGAAAATTAATTTCAGTTCAAGCTCAAAAGGGGCAACTAGAGGAAGCTTTCATTCAACAATCAGAGGCTTGAAAACATGCCTAAAATGCCTTAATCATATTCAAGTGTGTAGACAAAAATTTTCAAGTTTTGACACGGTTTCAAGTCAAGTTCTAGAGAGCACAATCAAGAGGGACACACTCATACAAGGAGAAGGGGCATATAAATATGATGAAGTGCAACCCCAATACAAGCTCAAGTCTCACATTTAGAAGTTAAATTCAGTGAAAAACATCAGATCAGAGCACCACATGCTAATCAACAACTTATCAATGGTTTATTCCTAAATTCGTTAAGAACGCTACCTTTGAGCCCATCACAATAGAAAATAATTGGGTTCCAAATCATTGCAATCTCAGATTTCAAAAAGATTGTAGCACACATGCCAAAGCACAAGAGGATAGTGTAGCAATTTGGGGGATAAAATGATGCACACAAAACAACGATTAACACAAAGATGCAAACACTAAAATAAAATGCAAGACTAACATGCAAAAGGACATGCAAAAATTTAAAACGCCCTACCCCAAGCTTAAGAATTTACATTGTCCCCAATGTAAACAATCAAACTGAGATAGGGATAATGCAAGGGAGGGACTCACTGTGGGGGAGGAGGGGGGAACTGGCCAGGATATTGCTAGAGGTGCCAGTTATACATTGCAGAGACCATGTCCTGAATGTTGTGGACAGTGTTGTCAAGACCCGTCAGCTGGGCCCTTTGAGCAGCCATCTCCTCTTGGAGAGCGGCATAAGAACCGGGAGGTGGCTGTGGAGCAAAGTATTGCGAAGAACTGCCAGGGGGTGCCTCAGGTCTCTCCTCTTGAAGGGGGTCAGGTTGGGGGCCTCCTGGAAAATTTCAATTCCTCTGGTTTCTCATAGTGGTGTGCTCCTGGTCAGGTAGAGGATGGGTTTCCTCGGTATCAGGGAGCACCAAACAGTAACATTGGCCTTCCTTGACTATCATTCTCATTGCCAAGCAGGCTTCTATATCCAAGCGGGTGCTCCCACGAACAATTGGGAGGCCATAGGTTCTATAACCAAGAGCTTCAGCAATAGGGGTGATTAAACCACCAATAACAATTTTACCAGCTGAAGCTTTCCCTACTTTAACCATGTGAGTTATCAAATGAGAACCTGCATCTAGCTGAAATTCTGGGTGCAGCATATTCCATAGAAACATCAGTTCCGACTGACGGACAACGCCGTCACTATCCCCTCGTCCAAACAATGTGTTTGACATGACTCTGTGAACATAGCGAAAACAGGGGTTTCGCAACTTTGATGATTTTGATGAGGATGAGTCATAAGTGTCGGACTTCGTTAGCAAGTTCCAAAACCTTCTTGCGGAAAAATCATTTGGGACCCTTCGTTGACCACCATATGGAAATCCATATATGGCATTGAATTGGCTCAATGACAGGCTATGCTCAGTATTGAATAACCTAAAGGTTATCAAATTGTCATGGTGGTCCTCTGGCCATCCCTCCGCATATGAAACATTGGCATTAACGGATGATAGGAATTCCAGAGTAATTCTTGTATAGGTAAAACTTTTCAGTCCCACAAACTTCGTTCAACCCACATTTGCAAATAAGTACTGGACATCATCTAGCAGTCCTAGAGTTAACAATGCAGGTTCATCCATATAACTGGTTGGGACAATTATTCTTGCGACAAGAGAATTATACCTTGCCTCTTGAACGTCGTCCCGGAACTGAATGCCATACGGATTCTCGGTCACTTTTTTCTTGCCCTTTCCCTTCCCCTTGGCCAATGCTGGCTCTTTTGTGCCTAAGGCATCATCCCTCTGCCTCTTTGATGCCATAATACCCTGTAATCAAATCACACAACCAACCAACACAGGTAAAATAATTAAAAAATAAAATAAAATAAGTGGTGAAGCAAATGGAGCTACGGTTGGTGGGTTTTGCTGGTGAAAGGTAGGTAGTGGTGGGGATGGTGAAGAGAGTGGTGGAGGGAGAGTGAGTTTGAGAGAAGGAAGGAGTGATGGTGTGGTTGAAAGGTGACGCGACTGGAAGGAGAAGATGGTGGGAGGAATGCTTGTGGCGACGGTGGGAGAGGAGTTGGAGGGAGAGGAATGAGGTGAGTGGTGAAAGGAGAAGATGGTGGAATGAAGAGAAGAGGTGCGGCTGAGGAAGAAGAGGAATTAGGGTTGCAAAAGGAAAGTGAAGAAGGGGGGAGGAAGGGCACGGTCGTGTCCTGTAAAAGTGAGGGGGGTTTAATTTGGGTTTTTCTGTGGTGTGGCTGGGTGTATGATAAGTATGGTGGGTCTGCACCAGGACCACAGATTAAAAGATGAAAAGGAATGGATGGTTGTGATTTGCTGGGGGAAGGATTGGGTAAGGTCAAGCACACATGAGGAACGCCTACTCCTGGCTGAAGGAAGCTTGAACACGAGCGTGCCATAGGACACGGCTAGCCCGTGTTCTTCACTGTTTCTCCCAAAAAAAAAAAAAATCGAGACACGGCCGTGGTATCCCACACGGCCAGGCCGTGTCTCACTGGACTGCCCCCTTTTTTTTCTTCAAATATATGGATGCACTCTTCTACACCTTGGGTTGCCTCCCAAGAAGCACTTCTTTAACGTCACTAGCTTGACGCGTGATGGTATGCTCAAGGTTCTCGCAAGACTAGAGCAACCTTTGCCCTGTCAAGCTCTCCTCCCAAATAATGCTTCAGACGTTGACCATTAACCTTGAACGATCTTTGAGATGAAGGCTCCTCCACCTCTACTGCTCCATGTGGCATCACTTCTTTTACCACAAAAGGTCCTGACCACTTGGACTTAAGTTTGCCCGGGAATAACTTCAAACGAGAGTTGAAAAGTAACACTTGCTGCCCAGGAGAGAAGGTTCTTTGTACAATGTGCTTATCATGATAAGCCTTAACCTTTTGTTTGTAGATGGAAGCATTCTCATAAGCATGCAAACGCATTTCATCCAACTCGTGCAGCTACAAAATTCTTTTCTCTCCTGCCAGGGTTGAATCAAAATTTAAGAACTTAAGGGCCCAAAACGCCTTATGCTCAAGCTCAACTGGCAAATGACAAGCTTTGCCATAAACCAGCTGGTATGGAGACAATCCCATAGGGGATTTGTAAGCTGTCCTGTATGCCCACAAAGCATCATCCAGCTTATGGGCCCAGTCTTTCCTTGAGGCACTCACTGTCTTCTCAAGTATCTTTTTGATCTCCCTGTTTGACACTTCCGCTTGCCCATTGCTTTGAGGGTGGTAAGGAGTGGCAACTTTGTGCTTCACGCCATACTTTTTCAGCACAGCCTCCAATTTTGAGTTGCAAAAATGTGAACCACCATCACTGATTAGCACTCTAGGGACCCCAAACCGGGAAAATATGTTCTTCTTTATGAATTTCACAACAGTCTGAGAATCACTTGCCTGAGTTGCCACTGCCTCTACCCATTTTGAGACATAATCCACAGCTACCAAAATGTATTGGTTAGAGAATGAGGAGGGAAATGGCCCCATGAAATCAATTCCCCAACAATCAAAAAGTTCAACCTCCAAAATAGAGTTTAAGGGCATCTCATTCCTCTTGGAAATACTTCCCGTCCTCTGGCACTTGTCACAGCTCTTGGCATGAGCATAAGCATCTTTGAAAATTGAAGGCCAATAGAATCCAGATTGAAGCACCTTTGCAGCTGTGCGTTCACCATTGAAATGACCTCCGTATGGTGAATTGTGACAATGCCATAAAATTTTCTGCGCCTCATCATTTGCAACACACCTTCTCAGAAGTCCATCTGGGCCTTGTCTGAAGAGATAGGGATCATCCCAAATGAAGTAGTTAGCATCTTTGAAAAACTTCCTCTTTTGTTGCCAAGTTAGCTCTTCAGGTATCACACCAGCAGCTTTAAAATTTGCCATATCTGCAAACCAAGGCCTTCCAGTCACAGCTAACAGTTTCTCATCTGGGAACTCCTCTAGAATGTCCAACTCTTTAGCTGTAATTTCATTATTCTCCAGCCTAGACAGATGATCAGCCACCACATTTTCACTTCCCCTTTTTGTCCTTGATCTCAAGGTCGAATTCTTGCAACAACAAAATCCACCGAATGAGTCTTGGCTTGGATTCGACCTTAGTCATAAGATACTTGATTGCCGCATGATCAGAGAACACCACAACTTTGGAACCAATCAAATAAGAACGGAATTTTTTCTAGAGCAAATACTATGGCAAGCAACTCCTTCTCTGTGGTAGCATAGTTGACTTGGTTCTCATTTAATACCTTGCTAGCATAATAGATGGCATGAAAGAATTTTTCTCTCCTTTGCCCCAAAACAGCCCCCACTGCATAGTCACTAGCATCACACAATAGCTCAAAAGGTGACTCCCGAACTGTGCAACTATCACAGGTGCTGAAATAAGTTTCTCTTTCAACAACTCAAAGGCCTTCAAGCATTCTGGGTCAAATTTGAATGAGACATCCTTGATGAGGAGATTGCAAAGCGGCTTAGCAACCTTGGAGAAGTCCTTGATAAATCGTCTATAAAAACCAGCATGCCCAAGGAAACTCCTCACTCCTTTCACATTCAACGGAGGAGGCAACTTCTCTATCACATCAATTTTTGCCTTATCCACTTCTATACCCTTAGATGAGATTTTATGACCCAGAACAATTCCTTCTTTCACCATGAAGTGACATTTTTCCCAATTCAACACTAAATTGGTCTCCTTACACCTCTTAAGAACATCCTCCAGGTTATCCAGACAATCATCAAAAGAAATACCAAACACAGAGAAGTCATCCATAAAAACCTCAATAGATTTTTCAATCATATCAGCAAAAATGGAAAGCATGCACCTTTGAAAAGTTGCGGGAGCATTTCAAAGACCGAAAGGCATCCGTCTATACGCAAAAACTCCAAACGGGCAAGTGAATGCTATCTTCTCTTGGTCTTCTGGGTTGACAGAGATTTGATTGTAACCGGAGTACCCATCAAGAAAACAATAGTAGGCTTGTCCAGCCAATCTTTCGAGCATCTGGTCCATAAATGGGAGAGGGAAATGGTCCTTGTGAGTGGCTTGGTTAAGCTTCCGATAGTCAATGCACATCCGCCAACCTGTGACAGTTCTAGTAGGGATTAACTCATTTTTTTCATTTGTTACAACTGTCATTCCCCCTTTCTTTGGAACCACATGTACTGGACTCACCCATGCACTGTCAGAAATAGGATAGATCATCCCAGCCTCTAAAAGTTTCAATACCTCCTTCCTCACAACTTCTTTCATAACCGGGTTGAGCCTTCTTTGTGGTTGAACAACTGGTTTGAACTCTTGGTCTAACTTTATCTTATGCATGCAAAAGGCTGGACTGATGCCTTTTAAATCTGAGATGGTCCATCCAATTGCCTCTTTATGTGCTCTAAGTACTCTCACTAGCTTCTCCTCTTCTAGCTTTGATAAGGAGCCACTAATGATCACCGGATTAAAAGCATCATCCCCAAGAAAAACATACTTCAAATGTGGGGGTAATTGCTTTAATTCCGGGCTAGCTTTCTTCTCTAACTCACCACCTTGCAAGTCCTCTTTCTTTTTAGCAGCAGCATCTTCAACCTGTAGAGCTTCAAGTTGTGCAAGACATCTTTCTATTTCATCATCCATCTCCTCATCCACCTTTTCTATGGAATTCATTATCACTTTTTCTAACGGGTGTGAGGGTTGGCCTTGCTCCATGATTTCCAAAACTGAGTCGTCAATCACATCAACTCGAGAACATTTTTCAATATCATCCGGACGCCGCATAGCTTCAAAAACATTAAATGTCACCTTCTCATCCTGGAACCTCAAAATTAATTTACCTTGTTGAACATCAATCAAGGCTCTCCCTGTAGCTAGGAAAGGTCTGCCAAGAAGAAGAGGGACCTCCTTGTCCTCTTCCATATCAAGGATAACAAAATCAACTGGGAACAGGAATTTGTCAACTCTAACCAACACATCCTCCAATATTCCATAAGGGTATTTGACCGATCGATCTGCCAGTTGCAAAGACATCTTTGTGGGCTTGACTTCACCTCCTCCCAACCGTTTCAACATAGAGAGGGGCATCAAATTAATGCTAGCTCCCAAATCACAGAGAGCCTTACCAATATGCAAATTCCCAATAGTACAAGGGATTGTAAAACTTCCCGGATCCTTCATCTTTGGAGGGAGCTTCCTTTGAATGATAGCACTGCACTCTTCAGTCAAGGCCACCGTCTCATCCTCCTTAAACCTTCTCTTTTTGGTCAACAACTCCTTCATGAACTTTGCATATGTGGGCATTTGCTCGAGAGCTTCTGCAAAAGAGATGTTGATTTGTAGACGCTTGAAGATGTCCATGAACTTAGCAAACTGTTCATCCTTCTGGTTCTTCTTGCTCAGATGAGGGTAAGGAAGCTTCATATGTGGTTGAATAGCCTTGGGCTGCTCTTGTACCTGCAGTTTGTCAGTAGCAACTTTGTCTTCCTCACCCTCTTTTTTCTCTTTTTTTTCAATATTTTCTCTACTCTCATTTTCAACTCCACCTTTTTCTTTTTCAACTCTTTTTCTACTTCCACTCTCTCTTTTTCAACTCCATCCACGTCACTTTTTTCGCTCTTTTTCTTTCTCTCTACTTCAGACAACAACTTTCCACTTCTCAAAGAAACAACACTACAATTTTCATTTTTGGGGTTATCTACTGTGCTAGCAGAAAACTTACCTTTGGATTGCTCCGCTAGTTGCTTTGAAAGTTGCCCAATTTGGTTCTCCAGATTTTTTATAGAAGCCTCATGGTTTTTGAAATGAGACTCATGATTCTGGAAGTTGGATTGTGTCATCTTCATAAACTGAGTAAGAGCTTCTTCTAACTGATTTGGCTTCTCTTGCTTTTGTGGTTGTGGAGGGTTGCTGGATGATGGGTTATCTTGCTGCTTCCAAGAGAAGTTGGGATGATTCTTCCACCCTGGATTATAGGTGTTAGAATACAGATTCCCTCCTTGCCTTTGAAAGTTACCCATGTAATTAGCTTGCTCCTTGGAGTCTCCTAATGTATCACACCCTCCATTCTCATGAGGCCCTTGAAAAAAGTCACATCTCAAGTTTTGATTTACCTGGTTCACTTGAGCAAAAGAAGAGGCTCCCACTTTCAGTGCCTTCAACTCCTTTGTAATAGCCTCCAATTGTTGAGAGACTAACTTATTTTGAGCCAAGAGTGCATCTTGCATTTCTAGCTCAAGGACTCCTCTTTTTGCCAGTGTACCTCTATCATTCTGACACAACTGCTCATTGGAAGCCATTTGCTCCACTAAGGTTCTTGCTTCTGCAGCTGTCTTGTTGTTGATTGTACCTCCAGCTGAGGCATCCAGCATCATTCTGGTGTTCGGCCTCAAACCATTATAGAACATTTGCATTTGGTTGAAATCATCATATCCATGGCCTGGACACCTCTTCAGAAGGAGCTTGAATCTCTCCCATGCCTCATACAAATTCTCACTTTGATTCTGTTGGAAGCCATGAATCTCACCCCTTCTCTTGATGAATTTGGAGGGTGGAAAAAATTTGGTCATGAATTTCTCCTCCAAATCGTCCCAAGTTGCAATGCTTCCTGTAGGCAAGGTGTCAAGCCAATCTCTTGCTCGCTCCCGTAGGGTCCAAGGGAAAAGCCTCAATTTCTTGCTTCCCTCGGTCACTCCAGCCATCCCAAAGGTGTCACAGATTTCATAAAAACTCACCAGGTGCTGATTTGGGTCATCAATCTCATTCCCCGCGAATTGGATTTGCTTGAGAGTGTTCAACAATGCCAGCTTGATCTCAAAATTAGCATTTGCCTCAACCTGTTGGTAGGCATTGACAGCCCTTGCATGGTTGTTCCGTCTCCCAAAATCACCCAAGGTGCGTGGTTGGTCCCCCATCACTTCTTGAGTTGGGACTTGAGAAGTAGATGCAGAGGATTGTTTTTGTCGTTGCCTTGCTTCCTTTGCCTTCTTCCTTAAAGCCTTCGCTGTCTTTTCGATCTCCGAGTCAAACAACAGTTCACCTGTTTGTTTACCTCGCATGCACAAAACTAAAAAGAAAGATCAGTAGCAAAGCAATAATTAATGTAAATTATTATTTTTTTAGCAGAAATTAAATAAAAGAAATAGTTCAAAAAGGTACTCATTTGCCTTGTTAAAAATTAATTCAACAATCCCCGGCAACGGCGCCAAAAACTTGTTGATGCAAAACCGCAAGTGTACGATTTCGTCGTTAAGTAATAAAAAATCGAATCCTCAGGAATTGTGACCAATTATTAACTAAACAAAAGTTGTAACTAATTAAACTATTGAGCGAATACGAATGTGTTTGAAAAGTTTGTAATTCGTGTTTAGCAACAAAAACAGTACTAACAAGACAAGGTATTTGGATATTAAGGAGAATAAAAGTGACTAGGGCTCGAATCCCTTTGTTTCAACCTTTATGCTCTTGAATTCTATTCCAATGCAAGCAATGATAATGTATTTGAAGTTCAAATCCACAAGTTTAGATTAATGAAAATCCCTTCTCTATTAACCCCTTTGATTAAATAAAAGGGTCTTAATTCCTTAGGTCCAAATTAATTTAATCAAGCATAACGAATAAGGATTCATGCAAACTCATACCACAAGAATTATATTCCTATAACTTTATTAAGCATGCCAAATTATCCCAAAGCAAGTTTTAAACCTCAATTTTCCAATTGATGCTAAAACCCTAGTTCAACCCAATGGTGATCAAGCATCGAATCGCATTAAGAAAAGAGATAATTGATCAAATAACATAAATCATACTTGCATTGAGATTCTGAATTCGATTACATAAAAGGATCCACAAAGTTCATCTTACCCTAGTACAAGAGGTTTAGTTCCTCATAAAAGAGAAGAAACCAATCAATTGAGACGAAGAAATAGCCAAAGACTCCATTGATTCCTCAAATTTGCCTTATCCTTGTTCTTGATTCAATCTCTAGCCAACAAAAACCGACCCTAGGTCAATGTTTTCTCCATCTATTTATAGTTCTCGCCCAAAAGGGTTGAAAAACATCTCAAAAATAAGTCAAAACGCGCAAAATACAAGTCTGGACCCAGTCGCAAAGACGATCATGAGGCCTGGCACTACCGGCCGTACGCTCTTAAAATACAAAATAGCATAAGCGAAGCCCGACACGGGCGTGGTGGAGGACACGGCTAGGCCGTGTTGTTCTCTGAACCTACAGGCACGGTCGTGGTGGAAAACACGGCCTGGCCGTGTTATCCACTGTTTGCTCAACTTGAATTTCTTCACATCCACCTAGGCACGGCCGTGGGAAGCAACACAGGCAGGCCATGCTGCTCTTAAATCTTGCCAAATTTTGGTATTTTGGCCTCCGAGTTTGTTGCAACATCCGTCTAAGTGATTTAGCTCCGCTTTCCTAGGCCAATAACCTTCTTTTCTGCACAGTTGAACTCAAACCAAGTGCATTATCTAAACCAAGCAAAATGCATGAGAACTATGGGTAAAAACCACTAAAATGACTATTATGCAATGCAAAACTAACAACAAACCATATGCTATAATGAACGCATCAGACGTTAGAGGATTTGTTGAGGGCTTGTGTACTGGATGATCGGGGAAGTTGGGATGATCTGTTGCCCCTTGTTGAGTTCACCTACAACAACAGTTATCATGCTAGTATTGGGATGGCCCCATATGAGGCCTTGTATGGGCGTAAGTGTCAAACCCCCTTGTGTTGGTATCAGGATGGAGAGAGTTTGATCGTAGGACCTGAATTAGTGCAGCAAACCACCGAAAAGGTCAAACTAATTCAAGAAAGAATGAGGACAGCTCAGAGCCGACAAAAGAGTTATGCAGACCACCGCAGGAGACCTCTAGAGTTTCAGGAGGGTGAACATGTGTTCTTGAGAGTGACGCCTACTACCGATGTGGGTAGGGCTTTGAAGTCCAAGAAGCTTACCCCTAAGTTTATTGGGCCATATCAGATTCTTCGACGTGTGGGTCCTGTAGCGTATCAGATTGCTTTACCTCCGAATTTGGCCAACCTCCACAATGTGTTTCATGTGTCTCAGTTGAGGAAGTACATGGCCGATCCTTCCCACGTTATTGCACCAGATGATATTCAGTTGAAGGAGAACCTCTCCTTCGAAGTTCCACCGATGAGTATTGGGGATAGGACAGTTAAGCACTTGAGGGGCAAGGAAATTCCCTTGGTGAAAGTGATTTGGAATCAGACGACTCGAGATGCTACTTGGGAGTTGGAAGACAAAATGAGGGAGCTCCACCCTAACCTCTTCGAGTCTGCCTAGTTTCGATGACGAAACTATTTTAAGGGGGTAAGTACTGTAACACCCTCTATTTTATTACTATTACTATTATTATTATTATTATTATTATTATTATTATTATTAATCATACCTCCTATATTAATCTCTGATCTTATATAAATAGATATGTGAGTAATTATATTAGTATGTGAGTATGAGTTCTTGTGTGTTATTATAGAATATTGTGTGTAATATGAATAAGTTTTAATATGTTAGTGCGTAATTTATCCATTTAAATATGTGTTGTTTTAGTAAGTAGTATATTAGGATGATATATTATTATTCTGTTATTTTGTTATTGCTAAACATTAGCTTTGGTTTTATTATAGATATTTTAGAACAATAGCCACGAATAATTATTATTATCATTTATTTGTTTATTTAGAGGAATATAGAAGTGTTTCTCATTAACGATGTGATTGTTTCAACCGAAAAAAGCAAGAGAGAGAATGAGACGAGGGAGAACGCTGAGAAAATCCGATTTTCTCTTGATTGGTTGCGTGAGAAAATGAGACGATGGCAAAAAAAGTGCTGGGTCCCACGGCAGAAAATTTTCTTCACAAAAGTGCGAAGAAAACGGAAAGTCACGCCAATTTTTTTGCTTGTTCCAATTCTGTCCCCTTATTCTCTCCTTCTATCTCAACTTATTTAAATTTTTAGTCAAGGATATTAATGACTTTTAAAAAATAATCAACACTTCTCTCTTCTTTTTTCACTTCTCTTTCACTTATTCCAATCAATACCCAAAATCCACCCAATTTCTCACTTTTTTCTCTCTTTTTATACTCTCTCTTTACAATTTCTCTCTTCACAATTTCTCTTGTGAACCAATCACACCCTAAGTGAGAATGGTCTAACAAAAAAAAAAGAGATATGGATTTGATCCATGCGCTGCAGCCTTGTTTTTTTCTTTTAAAAAAAAATTCCTACTGGCTGCACCCCCAATTCTCCTCCACGGCACCCCCTATTCTCACTTAAACCAGCCATCGCTCATCTTCCCTAAAACACGCCTTGAGACGAAAAAGACCTCCACCTCAAAAAAAAAAACTTCTCTGTTCGATTTCTCACATTTTAGTCCACGAAAAATTACCAAATTTCACCCTCTCACTCGAAATTAACCATAGAATCCGTTTTTGGCCTCCGTTCGCTCAACCGTTATGCTGTTCGTCTCGTCTTCTCTCTTTGGGCAGACTGTATTTTCCATTTTCTAGTCACTACAGTCGTCGTTTGGAGAAACGGACCGCATTTTTGGATTCCTCGCGTCGAAATCTTTGGGAACCATTACCTGTTCTCTCGTTCCGGTGAAGTTGACGTTGGACCCCTCGTAACCCCGTTGTCTCGGTAAGACGTTTTTCGGTCAATCTTTTGGCTTCCTTTTGACTTCAGCTTTAAAAATTCCCAAATATTTTTTGATATTGATTATCATTTTTTTCTAGTCGTATTCCGTCATTTGCATGACCATTAATTTTCTCTGTGCTCGTTTGGTGCCTAATTCGGGTGTTGTAGGCAAATCCTCCTTGCTCTCTTAAACACTGTAATTTTTCTCGACCAAGGTAAGGGCTTTTCTCCTACAAGTTAGAGCTAAATGTTGGTAGTTGTTTAAATATAGATAGAAATTTGTGTGGTGTCTTGTTGAAAAGAAAAATTCATATCCTTATCAAATAAAAGTCTATAATGTTTCACTATTTTATTTTTATTTTCGTGTAACCCTCTAAATGAATATGTTGATGATTTTCTTGCTATTTTATTGATTCTATACTCATATGTTGTTGAAAATCGTGGGAGTTATATTTTTAGTGCTAAAGATTTATTCTATATTGTCCATGAAATATATATTGTGGCTCCGTAATTTGATAAGGATGGATATAAATATGTTTTGTCTCTTGATGATTTATTATATTTCATTTGATAAGGAAAACAATTTTTGATATATGTAGAGTAACATGGATAGTTGCTAATTCTTGTCATCTTGATTTGGTGTAAATCGGTTATGTGATTTATTTATTGTGATTTTAAATAATATGTTTATTGTGGATTATTGAACTTGTTTAATTAATTTGTGATGGATGTGCATTTGTGGTGCTATGGCCTTGAGATGACGAGGTTAGTTCAGGAAGGAAATTTTGATATGTGTGATGTGCATTGAGTTGTGTTAAGATCGTGATAAGATTAGGCTATTTCATAAAAGAAAATTTGATATGTGGTATTTGGATATGACGTGTATTGGATTTTCTGGCGAATTACCTCTCGTGGCATGAATTGACTTGACTAAATGACATGCATCATGTAGAACGACATGCGTAGGGCCTTCGTGGCGGTGACATGATTTAATTCCCCATTGGTATGGGAGGTAGCTATTGTTTTGGACCTTTGTATTTAAGGCCTTTGTGGCGGTGATATGCTTTGATTCCCCATTGGTATGGGGGGTAGCTATTATTTTTGGACGACCTTTGTGGTTAAGGCCTTCGTGGCGTTGTTAAATTAAATTCCCCATTGGTATGGGATGACTATATCGCGATCATGAGAGTCTTGCATAAGGCATGCATACCAACTTGAACATGCTGATTTTTGTGGTGTTGATAAGTTGATTATTTTATTTGTAAGTTAGTACACAAAAAAAAAAGAATAGATTTTCTTTTGTCTTAAAGGTGATTAATTTTAATTTCAAGTTCGTATGTGGATGTAAATACATTTTCTCATTGGTTGTTTGTTATGATAATTCTTGTCTTACTTATTTTTATTTAAATGTGAAAAGAGAAATTATAAATAGTATTTGAGCAATTTTTCATGTTTTAGCTTATTACAACTTGTCACGTGAACTGACCCTTACACCACTTTTTAGGTACAAGTGGATTTGAGAAGCCTCAAGTATAATTTGTTTGCATTATGTGTGATGGTGCTGTCGACGAATAATTGTGGGTACATGGGTGTTAGATGCTCTGTGCTATGTAACACCCCAAATTTCCTCAAGCTTGGTTGATATGCATGCATAAGCTTAGTATGGCTTAATGATGAATTTTAAGTGATTTTCTCATTGATTGTCAAAATTGAATGTGTGAATATTGTGTTTAGTAATTTCTGCCCAGTGTGAATCGATTCCCAGGCCCTGTGAATCGATTGAGCTATGAGTTTCTTTGGGACTCGATCAGGCTTTGATGAATCGGAGTGAATCGATTCACAAAGGTTGATTCTCTGTGAATCGAAGCTTGAATCGATTCACGAAAATCAGTTCTCTGTGAATCGAATCTGGGAGCTGCAGGAATCGATTCATCCACTTAAAACTGCGATTCCTGTCATTTTTGCACTGAGTGAATCGATTCACCTATGCTGTGAATCGATTCACAGCTGCAGTATATCAGAAAAACTCAGCAGAAAAAGAACAGAACGCGATTTTAGAGAGAGGGTTAGAGAGAGGATGCGAGAGAGAGAAGAGAAAGGGGATTAAACACCTAGGGTTCATATTTCTAAGGGAAAAACATGGATTTATGCTAGATTCACCATCAATCTTAGCTTAAATCCAAGTTGGGGGAGTGTTTATTCTTGGTTTGGAGAGTTGGAAAGAATCCCTAGAAAGCAAGCTTGGAGGAGAAGAAGAAAAACGTGAAGAAGGAAGAAGAAGGAGCTGAACATCAACTTTAAGCTTGAATCTTAGGAGTTGTGGTGAGTTCTTTCTTCCCTTAGGTGATGGGCACCCATAAGTCCCACATTAGGGTCCCCTTGAAGAAAACCCTTGAACCCTATGTTAGGAATTTCCCCAAGTCCCTCTTTTATGTACAGTTTGTAGTGTTAATAGCTATGCATGTGTTATTGGGACTGATTAAGGGGGTAATGTTGTACCCCTATAGATGGTGAAATGAATGTTTGACCATTGAGAGCTCCATGGAGCTCTAATGGAAGCACTTTTTGTCTCGATGTATTTTCCTTGACTTATTATGATATATGTTCTCTTTTAAATTTGAAATGTATCTTTTTACATGAATATGTTCAGTTGCATGTTGAGTTAGAGTAGCTCCTAATTGTAATTCTACATTAAAATAAAGCATGCTTTTAAGGACATAGTTGGTGAATTAAATTCCCTAAAAGACACTAAGAAGCCTCTAAAGGGGGTGATCGATATGGTTAGACGTGTGGGACGCCCTCGGACGGTTAAGATGTCTAACCACCATATCGAAAGCGTATTTATGGGGTTATATGGACGTAAGCATATAACGCTACCCATGAATACGAGCCAAAGATGAATTAGAAATTCATAGTAAGGGTATGCATTGCATAAATGTGTGTCATTAAGTTTTAACTGATAGATTATTATGTGAGTGGATGGTGAGGAGTCGAAGGGAGGATTCACTGAGATTATTATCTCACCCCACTCCTTTATTTAATTATTTTTACAGATGCACAGGTTTCAAAGGAAGACTGACAGCTGCTAGCTCTGGAGAGCTTGTTTATTTTGTAGTAGTTTAAAGTAACACCTTGAATATGTAATTTCTAGAATTATGTATTGGTGTTGTACCGTTATGAAACTTATGTATTTGAGTTTTAGTCTTTTGTGGTATTTGGACTTAATGTTGAACTTTAAGTTTAAAATTGTATTGGGAGGACTGTACCTAATGATAATTATCCTATTTTCAAGTTAATGAAAGTAAGGTGTTACATTATGGTATCAGAGTAGTTCGATTCTAATCGGACTGTAGGGGCCACTAGGGATAGTTTCGTGAATTTCTTGAGTCTGCTGCTATTTTCTACTTATTATGCTAAGAGATATTGAGCTTGATCAACTCAATGCTTGGTGCATTCTATGCAGATTTATGGCTTCAGGTTCTGGAAGGCACGGGAGACCCAGAAGGAATGCTGCGGTACCACCGAATCCGCCAGGACAAGAGAATGCTTGGCTACAAGGGATATTGCAGGCTATTCAGAATTAGAGTATCGCAACCAATAATCTTGCGGCTCAGTTAGCCCAACAACAGCAGTACCAAGCCCAACCTCCCCCGCAAGAGGAGGAATTAGACCGGAAATTCCTTAAGTTCCTCAAGACGAAGCCACCAACCTTCAATGGAAAGACAGAAGCCATGGCGTCCCAACACTGGTTGGAAGCCATGGAGAAGATTTTTAAGGTTGTTCATTGTACCGAGGAGCAAAAGGTCGAGCTAGCTACTCATGTACTCATAGAAGATGCTGAAAATTGGTGGAAGGGGGCCCGAGCCTATATGGTGGCTCAAGGGACACCACTAACTTGGGTAAACTTTCAGAGGGTCTTCTTGGAGAAGTACTTTCCACAGACTGTGAAAGATATGATGGATAGAGAGTTAGTCCAACTTCAGCAAGGAAAATCTACGGTTTCAGAGTATGTGAACAAGTTTGAGGAGTTGGTAAGGTACTCATCTGTTGCTCAATTTGCTCCGAATGATAATTGGAAAATTAAGCAGTTCAAGTGGGGACTGAGGCCAGACATCCAGAACAGCATTTCACAGACTGAATTCACTGAGTTCGCCAAGGTAGTCCATCAGAGCTACGTGGCTGAAGCAAGCTTGAAGAGGATGTATGAGGATAGGCAAACTAGGTGGCAAGATAAGAACAAAAAGAAGGATGCGGATAAGAGCGCTCAACACATGAGACCGAAAGGAAATCTTTTCAAAGGAAAGCAGGTTCAAACCTCCGAGTCTGATTATCATGCATGCTCGAACTGTGGAAAGGTGCATCAGGGAGAGTGTATGAAGGGCAAGAATGTTTGTTTTGTTTGTCACCAACCAGGGCACATGGCTAAGGAGTGCCCCCAATACACTAAGGGAAAAGGAGCCAAGTCTGGTGATCCTAACCAAGGGAAAGTCTTTACTCTTGACGCCAAGAAAGCAAAGGGAGCGGAAAATCTGATGAAAGGTACTTGTTTCTGTCAAGATGAACCTCTAGTTGTTTTATTTTATTCGGGAGCAACACATTCCTTTATCTCTTGTACATGTGTTCAAAGGCTAGGGTTGTGTCTTACCTCTTTACAATCCCCGTTGCATGTGTATACACCCACCGAAGATAGCATTTCTACTTCCTTGATATGTGAGAATTGCCCTCTCCTAATTCAAGGGAGAATGTTTTTAGTAAGCCTTGTGTGTCTACCTCTTAAGGGAATGGACATTATCCTGGGTATGGATTGGCTTTCCACCAATCAAGTTGTTTTGAACTGTTTCTGTAAAACGATTGAGTTTCCAAATGTGCATTCTATTATTGAAGAGTCAAGTTATGTTACCCAGAGTAATGATCTTTTATTGAGTCGCTGTCTAGTGGAAGGTCTTGCAGGATATATGATCTTACTTTCTTCAACTGCAGAGGTTAGCCTAGATCTGGCCACTATCCCTATAGTGAACGAATTCTTAGATGTGTTTCCTAACGAGGTAGCGACCTTACCCCCTGAGAGAGAAGTGGAGTTCTCAATAGAACTGGTTCCCGGAACGGGACCAATCTCCATAGCACCTTATAGGATGTCACCCTTGGAGTTGAGGGAACTAAAAGCACAGTTGGAAGATTTGATTTCTAAGCAGTTTATTAGACCTAGTGTGTCACCTTGGGGCGCACCTGTCCTTTTGGTAAAGAAGAAAGATGGGAGTATGAGGTTATGTATTGATTACCTAAAAATCAATAAGATCACAAAGTGAAGAATAGATACCCTTGCCCGAGAATAGATGACTTGTTAGATCAACTTAGGGAGCTTGGTTTTCTCAAGATTGATCTAAGATCTGGTTATCACCAGATTAGAGTTAAGGTAGAGGATGTTCCAAAGACGGCATTTAGGACTAGATACGGGCACTATGAATATTTGGTTATGCCTTTTGGTCTGACCAATGCTCCAGCCGTATTTATGGACTATATGAATCGAATTTTTAGGCCCTTCCTTGACAAGTTTGTAGTGGTCTTCATAGACGATATCCTAGTCTATTCTAAGGATCCTCGAGAGCATGAGGAACACCTTAGGATTGTTCTAAGTACCCTTAGGGAAAAGAGCCTCTTCGCAAAACCTGAGAAATGTGAGTTACGGCTCGGTGAAGTTAAGTTTCTTGGTCATGTGATTTCTAAAGCGGGAGTGTCGGTTGATCCTAGTAAAGTGGAAGCAGTCCTTGGTTGGGAGCGACCAACCACGATCCACGAAGTTAGGAGCTTTCTAGGAGTAGCCGGGTACTACCGAAGGTTCATTAAGGGATTTTCGCAGATGGGACTTCCCCTGACAAGGTTAACCCAAAGGGAGCCGTTTGTGTGGACTAAGAGCTGTGAGAGTAGTTTCCTAGAGCTTAAGATCAGGTTGACTTCCACCCCGGTCTTGATTATCCCTGACCCAGCATTGGGATTTGAAGTTTATAGTGATGCCTCTAAGAAAGGGTTAGAATGTGTTCTCATGCAGAATCGACAAGTTGTAGCCTACGCATCTAGGCAGATAAGGCCCCATGAGGAGAACTACCCTACTCATGACTTAGAGCTCGCAGCCATTGTCTTTCCTCTAAAGATTTGGCGACATTATCTGTATGGTGCTCAGTTTGAAGTGTTTAGTGATCATAAGAGCTTGAAATATCTTTTTGATCAGAAGGAACTTAATATGAGGCAAAGAAGATGGGTTGAGTTCCTAAAAGATTATAACTTTGAGTTGAAGTACCATCCGGGCAAAGCGAATGTGGTCGCTGATGCCTTGAGTAGGAAATCCTTGCATGTGACTTCACTGATGATAAAAGAAATGGAGTTGTTGGAGTCCTTTAGGGACCTTAACCTTGGAATTTTCCCATCAGTGAACAGTCTCATGCTTTACCATCTAGAAATTTCCTGTAATTTTAGGGAACAGATTAGACTTGCCCAGAACTTAGATGTAGAGTTGCAATCTAATAAACACCGCCCCAGTTTTTCGGAAGCTGAGGATGGCACTTTATTGTTCCATCAGAGAATCTGCATACCAAAGGATAATTCCATTAAGCAGCAGGTTCTAGGAGAAGCCCACAAGAGTGGATTCTCGGTACACCCTGGCTCCACCAAGATGTACCAGGACCTTGGACAAAGGTATTGGTGGCCAGGCATGAGGAATGATGTGGCGGAATTTGTAGCTCAATGCTTGGTTTGTCAGAAAACCAAGATAGAACACCAAAAGCCTTCAGGTTTTCTCCAACCCTTAGAAATTCCCGAGTGGAAGTGGGATAGTATAGCAATGGACTTCGTGGGGGGATTACCCTACACTCAGTTAGGGTATGACTCTATATGGGTCATAGTGGATAGATTAACCAAATCTGCTCATTTTCTTCCCATAAAGTCCACTTACAAAACTGCCCAGTTAGCTGAGATCTACATCAGAGAGATTGTTAGACTCCACGGAGTTCCAACTAACATTGTCTCTGACAGGGATCCAAAGTTTACCTCTCAGTTTTGGAAGGCACTTCACCAAGCCTTAGGGACGAGGTTGAGTCTTAGCACAGCCTACCATCCCCAGACAGACGGCCAGTCGGAGAGAACCATTCAAACTTTAGAGGATATGCTTAGAGCCTGTGTTTTAGAGGATGGCGGTAGTTGGAGCAAGTACTTGTCATTAATTGAATTTTCATACAACAACAGCTATCACTCTAGCATTGGAATGGCACCGTACGAGGCTCTCTACGGTCGCAAGTGTAGGACTCCTCTATGTTGGTTTGAAGTGGGGGAGAAACAATTGTTAGGCCCCGACCTTGTTCAGGAAACCACTGATAAGATTCGTATGATTAGGGAGAAGATAAAGACTGCTCAGAGTAGGCAGAAAAGTTATGCAGATCGTAGGCTCAAACCCCTTGAATTTGATGAAGGGGAACATGTATTCCTGAAAGTCACTCCCACTGTAGGCATTGGTAGAGCCCTTAGGGCCAAAAAGTTGACCCCTCGGTATGTGGGTCCTTTCCAAATCCTCAGTCGAGTTGGTCCGGTCGCATACCAAATTGCCTTACCTCCTTCTTTGTCAAACCTCCACAATGTTTTTCATGTGTCTCAGCTTAAGAAATACATTCCAGATCCATTCCACTCTATAGACCATGAGTCTATACAACTGAGATCAGATTGCACGTACCAGCCCGAACCGGCCCAAATAGTGGACCGAGCTTCCAAGGCACTCAGGAATAAGACTATCCCTTTGGTCAAGGTGATCTGGGAAGGATCCACTCCCGAAGAAGCCACTTGGGAACTTGAAGATGAGATGCGAAGCCAATATCCGCAACTTTTTCAATAGGTATGTAAGTTTATCCAATTTTGAGGACAAAATTTTTTAAAGGTGGGTAGTAGTGTAACACCCCAAATTTCCTCAAGCTTGGTTGATATGCATGCATAAGCTTAGTATGGCTTAATGATGAATTTTAAGTGATTTTCTCATTGATTGTCAAAATTGAATGTGTGAATATTGTGTTTAGTAATTTCTGCCCAGTGTGAATCGATTCCAGGCCACTGTGAATCGATTGAGTATGAGTTTCTTTGGGACTCGATCAGGCTTTCAGTGAATCGGAGAGTGAATCGATTCACAAAGGTTGATTCTCTGTGAATCGAAGCTTGAATCGATTCACGAAAATCAGTTCTCTGTGAATCGAATCTGGGAGCTGTAGGAATCGATTCATCCACTTAAAACTGCGATTCCTGTCATTTTTGCACTGAGTGAATCGATTCACCTATGATGTGAATCGATTCACAGCTGCAGTATATCAGAAAAACTCAGCAGAAAAGAGAACAGAACGCGATTTTAGAGAGAGGGTTAGAGAGAGGATGTGAGAGAGAGAAGAGAAAGGGGATTAAACACCTAGGGTTCATATTTCTAAGGGAAAAACATGGATTCATGCTAGATTCACCATCAATCTTAGCTTAAATCCAAGTTGGGGGAGTGTTTATTCTTGGTTTGGAGAGTTGGAAGGAATCCCTAGAAAGCAAGCTTGGAGGAGAAGAAGAAAAACGTGAAGAAGGAAGAAGAAGGAGCTGAACATCAACTTTAAGCTTGAATCTTAGGAGTTGTGGTGAGTTCTTTCTTCCCTTAGGTGATGGGCACCCATAAGTCCCACATTAGGGTCCCCTTGAAGAAAACCCTTGAACCCTATGTAGGAATTTCCCCAAGTCCCTCTTTTATGTACAGTTTGTAGTGTTAATAGCTATGCATGTGTTATTGGGACTGATTAAGGGGGTAATGTTGTACCCCTATAGATGGTGAAATGAATGTTTGACCATTGAGAGCTCCATGGAGCTCTAATGGAAGCGCTTTTTGTCTCGATGTATTTTCCTTGACTTATTATGATATATGTTCTCTTTTAAATTTGAAATGTATCTTTTTACATGAATATGTTCAGTTGCATGTTGAGTTAGAGTAGCTCCTAATTGTAATTCTACATTAGAATAAAGCATGCATTTAAGGACATAGTTGGTGAATTAAATTCCCTAAAAGACACTAAGATGCCTCTAAAGGGGGTGATCGATATGGTTAGACGTGTGGGACGCCCTCGGACGGTTAAAACGTCTAACCACCATATCGAAAGCGTATTTATGGGGTTATATGGACGTAAGCATATAACGCTACCCATGAATACGAGCCAAAGATGAATTAGAAATTCATAGTAAGGGTATGCATTGCATAAATGTGTGTCATTAAGTTTTAACTGATAGATTATTATGTGAGTGGATGGTGAGGAGTCGAAGGGAGGATTCACTGAGATTATTATCTCACCCCACTCCTTTATTTAATTATTTTTACAGATGCACAGGTTTCAAAGGAAGACTGACAGCTGCTAGCTCTGGAGAGCTTGTTTATTTTGTAGTAGTTTAAAGTAACACCTTGAATATGTAATTTCTAGAATTATGTATTGGTGTTGTACCGTTATGAAACTTATGTATTTGAGTTTTAGTCTTTTGTGGTATTTGGACTTAATGTTGAACTTTAAGTTTAAAATTGTATTGGGAGGACTGTACCTAATGATAATTATCCTATTTTCAAGTTAATGAAAGTAAGGTGTTACATGCTACTTTTGAACGTTAACTTTATTTTGCACAAATTGAACTTGGTATTTTTTTTTGTTACAGACATGGTGTTTTTCCCGCTAAGCAATTGGGATAATTTAAACTTTGTTATTTTTCCTATAATTTATAATTTCAGAATTTTATTACATTTCGGTTGGGTTGAAGAGTAGTTACAGGCATTTATTAATTTAGTTTCACCAGATTTAAAATTAAATTAAATTTTCAATTAGACTAAAATTAGTTTAATGATTAATTAGAGTCGTTGCTATTAATCAAATTTTTATAATTAACAATAAAGCAGTTCCGCGATTATTAAACGCTTTACTAGTTATTAATGGTAACTTTATTTAAAAAAAAATATAGGACGATTTTTCTAAAAACAGACGAGTTAATGCTTCGAAAATTCGGGGCGTTACATCTTACCCTAATGTTTTCTTGTGTATTTCTATTGTATGATGATAAATAACAGATGGACAAGAAAATCAAGTACTTAGAGCCTGGGAAGCAATGTTGCATCACGGCCAGTGTGTTCTGTTGCGTACTCTGATGTTGGATTAAAATTGTGTTGTTGCTAAGGTCAGGATAAAGTGACGCCCTGTCTCGGCGGGGTGTTACAGGCATAAATTCGTGACACATGGATCCAACATAGATCTATCGGGGAAATTAGTCGGCTTTGAGCACTTCTTAACCAAGGCTGACCCCAAATATCTGAGTGCCATCCTCAATCCTCCATATGAGCTCTTCCTTGATCAACACTCGTGAAACACAAATACTATGCCATGAACAAGAGGAATTATGCCCTAAGGCCGCTTCCGAGAACTCCCCATGGGGATAAAATCTAGCTTTGAAAACCCTTGAAATCATAGTATTTGGATTGGAAATGAGCTTCCACCCCTACTTCCATAGTATGTCTAAGTTTAAACCAAAAAGTAACGAAAACCTATGCCACCTTGTAGTTTACTAATTGTAAGTTTCTTCCATGACAACCAATGAATACCTTTGGCTCCACTAGCATTTGAACCCCACCAATATGAGTACAACATAAGCTGAACTTCTTACTAAGAGAAAGAAGTATGAGGTAGGTGCCCTTAAGTATGCATGGATAGATTGTGCAATGGATTTGATGAGGATCTCCTTCCTAGCCCTAGAGAGAGTCTTGCCCTTCCATGAATTAACTCTATCAGATCCTATCCTTTATGAAATTAAAAGTTATCTTTCTGTTGTGACCAATAATCAATGGCATGCCCAAGTATCTACCCGAGCCAAGTCTTGCTCTCACACCCATCAAATTACAAAGCTCTCACAGTTGACCTGATCAACACTGCAAATAAAGCAAGTTTATGATTTCTAGATGTTTATAGCATGCCTAGATGCTTTCTCATAAACAGAAACAACTCTTTTGTGGTGTTGAACTCCCTCTCATTAGCCCTTATGAATAAGACGCTATCACCGGTAAAAAGCAAATCCAAACCACGTCATGGAAAAATCAAACTAATCAACTCATTATTCACAAGGACCAAATAGTTAACAGAAGACATGCAATGCATCCAATAAACCCTAACTTGAGCATCATGAAGCATAAATAGCCCCAATTCACTCTATCAAAAGCTCTTCTAATATTAATTTTAAAGGCGGACTCACCTTTCTTGCCCTCTGTCTTGGAGCCCATATGACGGATAATCTCAAAGGCAACAAGGATATTAATCAAAGATCGTGGAGAAAAGTACGTAAGAAACTAATTTTTGTATCAATTTTAAGCAAATTTGTTGTAAAATGGTGATTATATTTGACAGACTAGAAAAATAATGTTTTTTATTTAATAAATTAATATAAAGAATACAAACATTACCCAAATATCAGCATGTATTAATTATTTTTTATATAGAAGGAGCCTTCAGGTTGTTTTTTTTCCCTCTTTCTTACAAAAAAAAAAAAAAGGAGGAGCATGATTATTATTTAAAAAAAAAATACATCTATGAGTAGGAGGAAAAAAAAAAGTAAAAAAAAGGGAAGAAAAAGAAGGTTGCATTCCTTTAACCATTCTCAATCTGGGCATGGATTCAATCCCAGCATTACAAGAATGTCCCCAAAGCTACCTTCACATCTGTTCCCTTGGCTCATCTTGTTAACACTTGCATCCCTCTATTTCCTCTCTTCTTTCTTCTCTCTTCCGACTCCCTCTTCTTCTTCTTCTTCAACCGCACAATCACTTGCAATCTCCAACTGTAACCTCTTCAGAGGCAACTGGGTATTGGATCCCAATCGCAACCCACTCTACGACGATACCTGCCCCTTCCACCGAAACGCCTGGAATTGCATCAGAAACCAGAGGCAAAATCTGAGCTTGATCAATTCATGGAAATGGGTTCCCCGTGGCTGCGATTTGCCTCGGATCGACCCGTTTCAGTTTCTGGGTCTGATCAGGAATAAGAATATTGGGTTTGTTGGGGACTCGCTCAATGAGAATTTCTTGGTTTCTTTTCTGTGCATTCTCAGGATTGCTGATGAGGGTGCACGCAAGTGGAAAAAGAAAGGTGCTTGGAGGGGTGCCTATTTTCCCAAGTTCAATGTCACTGTCGCTTATCATCGTGCCGTTTTGCTCTCCAAATACCAGTAAGATTCTCATTAACCAACTTTTTTTTTTTTTTTTTGGTTTTTAAGTTCAGAATTTTGCAAATAGATTGTATTGAGTAGGTGAAATTTTAGTGAATGGAATGAGATTTAAGACATGCATTTTGTCTTATGTCTTATCCATGATGTGTAATTGACACTCATTGTTAATGAGGGAGGGGTATGTGCTAGTGGAATTGAGTTTGATAGGTGGTAGTTTAAGGAGGTTCAAGGCACAAACTTGTTCATTGATTGAAATGTTAGTGTTTAGACTTTAAATTACAGGGCAAATGATGCTATATTTTTAGCTGCATTTGTATTTTGTAAATAGGATATTTCCATTTTATAGTTATTTCTCCTATACTGACTGAAGTCTGCAGACTGCACTGAAGTCAATTTTATGGATAAGAAACACACATACTATGATGGCAACTGCTCTTTTGGAATTGTTTATGAAGACACATTAATACATCAGAAAACAGAAATATAAAGACTGCAGCTGCACACAAATACATTTTATTTGCCTTTTTTTATGAAGATGCATGGCATGCCTGTTACAGCCTCTGTGTTGTTTTAAGTTAACAGATTCACTTTTCCGCGCATCATATTAAGTCCTTTCTGCATATCCACCAAAAATATTCACTATACTACAGTATATACATGTCTATGAAGGAAGATACACAGTGCTGCTTACTCCTCTCATATCTTTATTTAGGATATCGACTTCAAGAATAGATCAACTTCTTTTTGGCTATTAAAATATGTTTATGGATAATGGATGGCCCCTTTTTCCTTTAGTTTCAATACCACTAGTGTGTTTAAATGTAATCTTAACAGGGCGAGAGAGGGGGACTTTTAAATCAGATAATAGTGATTATATTGGACTCAGAGAGTAAATCTTTGCTATACTTTGACTTGATAAAATGTGGGAATAACAACAAAAATTGATACAGTCAACCATCTCTGTTTCCTTCTTTTGTTATCATGTTTGAGTATGTTCCTGTCAACCTTTAGGATATTTCTCTGATGGTTTTTTATTTTTTACAATTTTCATCTATTCACTCTATCTTAATTCTTGTTAATTGTCTCCTATCTTTTGGTTGCTGATTAATTGTCTTATTTTACTTTGTTTCCTTGTTGTAATTTGTTTGAAATGGCAACCTTATGTGCTCATTACTGATTAAACAAAGGTGGCAGCCAAAACAGTCTGAAGCTGGGATGCAAGATGGATCAGAAGGTATTTATCGAGTTGATGTTGATGTTCCTGCAGATGAATGGGCTAAAATTGCAGGTTTCTATGATGTCCTTGTGTTTAATACTGGTCACTGGTAATTCTTTCTAACTTCTCCTCAATATTGAAACTTTTGGATGATGCAGTACCACTTGATTACTTGAATAATACTTTTAGTTTTGACTGCAAATATTCATTCCTAAAAATTTTAATGAATTAAAGAAGTAATAATACTGAAAACATTATAAACAGCTCAAAGAGATTACTTATATGGCAACATATGTTTTGATGCAATTGATCTTTAGTTAATTTTTGGTTGCCTTGTTATTTTTGTCAACCATTCCAATGATTGAATATATGGATTTAGAGCTAGTTTGGAGATTGGATACACTTTTCCACATGTACTTATAGAGAAGAAAGAGTTGAAATAATCTTATCTCATAAGCTGAAACTAACTTTGACACCTCAAATTTTAATTGATAGCTTATCTCGTAAGTTGAAATTAACTTTGGCATCTCAATTTTTTCAGAAGCGCTCTCATTTAAGTTATTCATAAACTTATATTGGGCTTTTTTCATGAGTTAGAAACTAAATACTCATTTTCAAGCTCCCATAAGCTAGAAGCTAATCCAAACTGAGCCATACTCGATTTTGTCTTTAATAGGTGGAATTATGACAAATTCCCGAAAGAGAAACCTCTTGTCTTCTATAAAGCAGGACAACCAATAGTTCCTCCACTTGGGATGTTGGATGGACTTAAAGTCGTTCTTGGTAACATGATCACATACATAGAAAAAGAATTTCCTAGAAACACACATAAGTTCTGGCGTTTACAATCCCCAAGGCACTTTTATGGTGGAGACTGGAATCAAAACGGTAGCTGCTTGTTCAACAAGCCACTTGAGGAGAATGAGGTCTGCATTTCTGAAACTTACCTTAATGTTATGTCTCCTAGTTTATTTTTTCACCCTCACAATGCTAATCATTTTCCTGGTCCTCCAGACTCCTTATGCTATGAAATTGCAGCACTTCAGGACTTATTTTCCCAATTTTCATTGCCATGTACCTGTTGTAATATCTCGCATAACATCAAACTCTAGCTTTCATTTAATAATTTTTTTAATAAATGACTTGAATGTTTCACGTTTTCTGAAAGACTTGTTCCATTTTGTTCTCTGCCCCATGTTTTCAACCATTGGCCTAAAGAACAAGATACTAATACCTGAACAGCTTGACTTGTGGTTTGAACCCAGGAACAACGGAGTTAACAAGGAAGCGAGACAGATGAATTTTGTGATTGAAGAGGCATTACAAGGCACAGACATCCAATTGCTTGACTTAACGCATTTAAGTGAGTTCAGAGCTGATGCTCATCCAGCAATATGGTTAGGAAGGAAGGACGCAGTTGCGATTTGGGGTCAGGACTGCATGCATTGGTGTCTGCCTGGTGTCCCTGACACATGGGTTGATATATTGTCACAACTGATCATTGATGGTTTTGGGAGAACTGGTAGGTTATAGAATCTGGAGAGGTTTTCAAATTAAATCTTGAATACCATACACAAAAATTTTCCACTGGAGATGTTGAGGGGCATGCTGCCAAGTGCTGGGACCAATATATGAGAATCTTGTGTTGTGCATGAAATGTCAAAGGATGTTGGATGGAAGAAAAGCTTTGCTTCTCGACCTTTGATGGAAGAAGCGATTAATTTGGTCGAGCATAAGCTATATTAAAAGTGGCTCCCTTTTAAGTACCTTTAGTCATAGGGCTTTGTCAAATATATTAGCATTGAATTCTTTCATTCAACTATTACTATTGTATTTTGGAATCTTTTATTCAAAATTTTGTTATTTAGCAAGTGCATTTCATTAGACTAATAAGTTTGTGAGGGAAATTCTAATAAGCAATGAGTGCGTCAACCCTTTATTTAATTAAATAGCCTTGTCTGGCTAGTAATTTCAGCTAATTTATAATTTATTTGATTAGCTTATACTGTAATGATTTTTAGACACTCTTTGAAATAACATCAAAGTATACAGGTTGTAACATTTTTTTTTATATTTTTACTCTCAATATTTTAATAAAATTCCTTTTTTACTTCATTTGTTTAGGGTTTCATTAATATTTTATTTTTTGGTCAAATGGTTTCATTAATATTAAGAATCATAATATGTCGGGCGCACACACTCAATTCAATTCTGCCTCACAGTTCTCGTCTCACACTCATTTAAAAATATATTCTTGTCAATAAAATAAGAGTTTATCAAAAAAATATAAAAACATATTTTTAATTCCTAAAGCCGATTTTTTGGTTTGACAAATGCTAACGAGTGCCTTAAAGACATTGGTTAAGGAATCAAATATAAAAAATTTGTATTGAAAATGGTGCATTCAATTATATGAAAGTTTTAATGTTTTTTCTCAATACAACATCTATTTTTGGATTCCTTAATTAGTGCACTAATGGTACTTGTTAGCAAGACTTTTTTAGTTTAGAACCCACTATAATTAGTCATTTGAGCCGAGTGGATTCCCCAGAGTATCTCTTCAGCTTAGGCCTTTCGAGCCCACTATGGGACTAATGTCTGGTTTGACCTTGGTTCTCAGCCTCCCACTGGGAATAATTCAACAAGAATTCGAACCCGGGTTATCCAGATTCTCCTTATGAGGACAAGTTACTTCTACTTCTACTTGACCAACACCTCATTGGTATTCATTAAGTCAATTTAATGACTTTCGGTTAAACTTACAATTCTACGGCTCAGATCTTTCAGCTAGTTGATGAGCGGTGTGACCCAAAACTGATGCGCATGTAGCACCACCGATCAACCAAATCCATAGATGATTTTAATCCACTAAATGGGAAGGGCAACTAAATGGGAAGGGCAATCAACGAAATCCGTAGAGCCAAATTTAGTTTTTATCTAAATTTTACTTTTTAATTCTTTTAAAAATACAATTTTTGTGTGTTTTTAATCTCTAATGAAAAGAAAAAATACACTGTTTTTATTAAATATAAAAATTAAAATGAAGAAAATTAAAATTAAAATAACAAAATCATTATATTTTTAAAGATAAAAAACATTTGGTTATAAAACCTTTAAAACCCCTGCTACTCTATCTGTACCGTGCTTCAAGTGGCACAAATGCCATTGATATTTGCTCAATGCTGGATTATTCCATGCTAAGAAAGTGGCCAGCCAGGCCAACTGGCCAAGGGATAGTTCCAGCAGTAACTGGTCAAGGAGCACCTTCACAAACAGATTCTCTCAGTTTTATTCCTTGAATTTGTCATATCAAGTGTAAAAGAGAATTTAGTAAGAAAGTTTATTTATATAAAAACCAGAAAGCTGTAAAAAAGTTGTATTGTACCCATTAATATAACACACACACACAGACACACAAACAGAGAGATTCACAAACACATCAGAAATATTGCTGTTTGCATTGTGCAATGTAGCTTCTGCTGGACAGCATGGCCAGTAGGGGTGGACAAAATATTCTCACCGACCCGAAAACAGATGTACCCGAAAAAAAAACATGTATCTGAGTGGGTAGTGTCGGGTTATCGGGTCACTGGGTCTGTGAAATGGTTTGAAACGAGTTGGCTCGGGCGGGTTTGGATTTTTCTAGAAATACCGTCGAAAACTGATTCCGACCGGTACTCAGGTAGCTCTTTGAAAAATTTCACCCAGCGTGAACTGAATTGGTTGTTTGCATGAGCCACTTTTATTCTAAAGTCAATGCATTAGATTTTGATGTGACTAGACCAGCGGTTGCACTTGCTGCAAACAGTATATCTATGATAGCCTATTGCTTTGCTTTTAGACTAGGATAATTATTCAATACTAGATTTTACTATTTTCAAAATACCAAAGTGTGAGCTGTAACAAACTAAGAAAGAGAATATCAAAACCCATCATCATCCACTGCCTCTCTCGCCTTTCCTCAACCACAGAGAAACCTATCTTCAACTTCACCTTCAAACTGTTACCACATCTCTGCCGAAAGTCACATACACCAACCGAAACGAAGCCTCTCCAATCATCACAGCCTCTCGACTCCTCGTCGCCAGAACCCACAACCTCTTACATCTCGTGGCTTTCTTTCTCTGTCGCGGCATGGGCCGCTGCACCACTGGAAGCAGCCCGTTCTCTCCCCCAAAGCAACGACAACCACTTTCATACCCTTCATCTCTCTATCTCTCCCCTTTTCTCTTTGCAACGACCATGGATTCTGGATACTCGGGCTGAAGAGTTGGCCCAATATTACAACAGAAAAGTCTAAAAAATTATTGGGCCAAAAGAGTTGAAATGACTAGACCCGCCTCAACCCAACCGTTCCACCCGCCCAACCCGCGACCCGCTTAAACCGAGTAGAAAAAAACGGACGACATTAGGCCTGTGAATACCACCCGCGGTTTGGGCTGGATTAGGTGTTTTGGGCCCGAATCCATCCAAACCCGACCGATGTCCAGGCCTAATGACCAATTAAGTTCTACTAAAAAAATTGCACGAAAATGTGACAAATAACAGCTACACTGTTCAGAAAGACATCTTTCTTTAGAGATGTTCAGAAACACATATCAAAATCTTAATTAACTAGTGATGCAATTGCCCAACCTCATGGAGTGGTAGCAATAATAATAATAATAATAATAATAATGATGATGATGATGATTAATCATCATAGATCTAGCAGAAAATGAAATCACAAATATGACAAATATTGACTTTCGAATACGAAGGATGCTAGGAATAAGGAATAAACTGAGAACTTAATCAAAGAGGCTATGATGCAATTACAAATCAAAGCTATAATTTTTAGCTTCTGACGGGTATGCAACTTTGAACACCTTAATCCATTAGAAACAATATCATATCAAAAAAAAAAAAAGTGAATAAACACAATGTCCTCTTTAGTACAAGTCATATCAACAAAAAACTTGAATTATCAAGGTCAGAAAACAAAATTATAGCAAATACCGAAGAAGTCATATATAAACAGGTCTAGAAGCAACTAAATGATCCATGAAGGCTCCCAAAAACAAAAGACACCTGCTCATACAGAGAATCAGAGACAAACGCGAATACAACTGGAAGAGTACATGACTTGTACATTAGAATTTAGTATCCGAGACATATTCCAAGCAGGTTGGTCGATCTGTATATTAGAATTTAGCTTTAAAATTGGAGACTATCAGCTAGATTAATCTCAATGGCCTCAAATGAAGAGGACATGTGATTGACCAGAAGCATGTCAAATCATACAGCACGTTCAGTATAGTCAGCAAAATTGATTTATTTTCTGTCACTCATCTGATATATAATATCCCAGGCCATAATTTGTCCTACAATCCAAAAGAAAGGTTGACGGAGAAGGCATTGTAACTTGTAAGGCAATACCATCGATGAGCACTCTTCACGGCCCACTGTCTAGAGGTGGGGAACGGGTGTTGGGTTGGCTCTTCTCGACCTTGTCTTCATTTGACGATGCATCATTCTAAATGCCCAAAAAGTAACACAATCAATGGTAACATCAAAATCAATCAAATAAAAAAACTTTACAAGAGTTAAAACAAAGATAACGTAAGCAATAGCTAGAAGAGAGACTCAAAATGCCAGTTGTTTTTGACAATCAATCACTTTGCAATAAAAATACTTCGTTCCCATGTGCACATGATCAATATTTGCTGTGAGATTTAGTGCATACATCCTATAGCACAAGATGCATTATGAAACGCAACTATGCTGTTAGAAATTTGTGGGGGAAAACTCCACTATTTCCTTTGCCAAAGATCACGTCACAAGTTATGGTCCCATCTACCTTATCACCAACTATCCAATAACTATATACAAGCAATATTTGCACATAAATTTGTCTACCTCTGATACTTAGAAAAAAATCATTGACTACCCTGCATTTTAAACGGGCAATTATGAACCTCAATCTAATAAAACGTTTTCCAAATAGACTCTAGGCAGTAGGTGTATTTCAAAAGTATCACGCAACTAAAACAAAGGAAACTCAAAATTAACCAAAATGAACAATAGAGTGCCTAAATTATGAACGAAAGCCACTAAAACTCTGGCCTCATTGCAGGTTTGAAGTTTCCTTTGCCTCCTAATTTTAATTGATAGTCCTTCTCTTCAAGGACGAGTCACTGACTACGCAAATCACAAATCAACTAAAGATAAAAGTGGGCGCATTTTTACATGACAGCTTTCACAAATCAATATTTTAATTTATCTTGGAAGCTTCTTTCCGTGACTTATTCTTTAACATGACAGCTTTCAGTAACAAGGATGCTCCAAATAAAAGTGGGCGCATTTTTACTTTCAGTGACTTCAAGTTACACAAGAAAGGGACCTTAACCTTCAATACATCAGGAACTAAAGATAGAACCTAAGCAACGAGGGATGAGGGTGAATTAGGATGAGTTTAATGCAAGCCAATTAATTTTTGACAAAATTTGGAAAGAAAAAAAAAAGCATCTCAATAAAGCCTCAAAACATGCCAAGTTAACATACCAGAAGAGTACTTGAAGTGACTGTCAATGACTTTATATTAGGAAGGTCTAGCAACCAGCTGAGTAGAACCAAAGGATGCTCCCCCCAAGGTGAAAATATACATCAATATTTACCTGTTTAACAGAAGATAGACTGCTCCCACATAGTTTCTGATGTGGACTACCGGTAAAAGTAAAGGTACAAAGACTTGGAGCAGATAGCTCAATTTTGGTAAAGTCGGAAGAATTTCCATCCATGGTTAAATTGACAAGGGTCGCACTTGATATGCTGAGGATTTGTGCATCCCTTACAGTACAACTGCAAATGATCAAACTATTCAAGTTGTTAAAAGGCCGAAAAGGGCTCAGCGCGATAGCCGTTGTCACTAGCGCACAAGGCAAAATTCGTCAGATGTAAGGTGGTCAATGCCGGCAAATTCAGAGATTTTGGAAATAATATTTTCCCACCGGTATAACGACCTTTAGGGTAAATTGAAAGCTTAAGAGATGTTAGAGCCCAACATGAAGAAATGCAAGGCAGAACGAGACAACTGTCACCTTTGACAGATATTCCTAATCGCTGGAGCTGGGCACTATGGGAAAATATATAGCTTGCAATTTTTCTGAGGATGTGAGGCTCAATACTACCATCACGATCAAAATCGAAAGTGTCCAGTGCAATTGAGTCATCACGAAGAGGCAAAATCCTAGACACGAGTTTGTCAGAACTCTTCAAAGTGGAAAAGTCTGAGGAATTCATTCTTAAGTTATTTGAATGCAATATAAGGGCGGGAATACGTTTCCAGAGATGGTTCCATCTGGTGGACAAAATGCAAGTTCGAACGGCGTGTTTGGCGCACAAAAATGACAAAATGTGAAGGAGAACGCAGTCGGGTAAGTCACTCAGCCGGTCTTCATTTTCACTCTCATCATTATGCCTTCCTCTCTTTGTCTTGGGTGGTATCATTATCTCACCGCTGAATTAGACGTTAATATGCTAAGTACCTAAGAAAGCATAAAAATGGAATTATTTTCAGCAAAATAACGGAACACGCATTAGAGAGACAAAGAGAAGCAAATCGACGGCGAGTTTCCAAGACTCAGCAAAGTCGAACTAGATTGCAATAAGGAAAACTGAGAAATGAGAAAATACCTGGTGATCGAAAACTCCGCTCTGCATGTAGGGGGTGGAAAGGAACGCTGGGGACTAAAGAGAAGAGAATGGATATATCAACAATTTTATAGGGTTCATATTTTTTATTTTGCGCGGAGGGAAAAGCTTTTCGGTTTTCTTCAAAGGGAAAATGCTGTGCGAATGCGATGTGGATAAATATTATGTATTTATTTTTAATTTTTAATTTTAGTTTTTGAGTTTAATGGAGATGCCCCGTCAATATAAAATAGTTTTATACTGACTTCAAATGAGAGTTCATCATATTGTCACATCACCCTACTTTTTAACTGTATTTTAAAAATAACAGCACATTGATGAGTTTTCATTGAATGACATTGTAAAATTAGTTTATATTGATAGTGCATGTCATCTTTTCTCTTAGTTTTAATTATAAAAACATTGTTTTCATTTCATTTTATTTCTTGTGTTTAAATTGTTTTATTTACCAAAAAAAATGTTGTTTTTATTTATTTTTAATAAAATTTATAAATAAGAGATACTATCAAAGTGAGGCAACTTGATCATCCGCATCGACTCACCACGAGTTGGCTGAAAAATGAGTTGAGTCGGGTTGACTCTTGAACTCTTGAGCTGAGAAAAATGCAACCCGACACTACTCACCTCGGGTTGGATGAGTTGACTCACTAAATTTTCAAAAAAAAAAAATCCAATAAATATTGGAGAATGCAACCCGACACTACTCACCCCGGGTTGGATGAGTTGTCTCACTAAATTTTCAAAAAAAAAAAATCCAAAAGATATTGGAGAAAAAAGTAAGTAGTCATTTTAGTATTTGAAAGTGTAATATGTTATCATTTTAGTCTTGAAAATAAGGGAATTAAAAAAAAAACCTCTCATATGTGCCTTATGTTCTATTAGTCATGTTAGTCCCTCATGCCAACTTAGTTAAGTAACTCGTTAGAGGTTGTGCCACTAAGGATGTCACATTACGTGTCTTTTTTACGTGCCATTAAGGATGTTGGTTTATAGTCAAAATGTGTCACCTTTTTTAATTTTCTTACATTTAGGGACTAAGGTGACAATGCATTACAATTTTTCAGGGGCTAAAATAGTTGTTTAGTCCATAAACGAGAGTAAATAAGCATTTAAGTAACTTCAAGATTAGGTGCGAGTGGTTAATGCACTTCATCTAAAGGGACGAACTTGGCTAGTACCCAAGTTCGATCCCTGGCGATGGAACAACTTGGAGTCAGACTTTACTTACCTTCCGGTTAAACTCTGTATTAGTCAAGGTCACTTTTCCCTAGACACTAGAGCGGGGCAAAGACCTCTGAACTTAAAAAGAAAACATTAAGTGCATGTTTGGTTTAGATTCCAAAATGTCGTTTGTATGTAAATTGCCGATTGCTTTAAAAATAATTGATTGTAAAAAGTATTTGTGATGTTTGGTTAGGATTGTCATTGAAAACAATCCAGTTTGTGTCCTTCAAAATCCATTTTACTTGCAGCAAGTCAAAGGTTGCTTTTCCGGTAGAATTTCTCGGTTGGTACGTTTACTGTTGGCCTATGTGTTTGTTGATTGATATATATTTTTTTTAATATATATATATATATATATATATATATATATATCATGTCCTTTTTGGTAATTTTAACAATGAAAGTGATTCTATTTTATTCTACCTAAACAAAATCAATTCTTCTAAACTCAGTTTTAAAATATCATTACCAAACACAAATCAATTTTTTTGAATCAATTTTTTTAAAATCAAATCTTTTAACATCAATTCTTCAGAATCAATTCTATCAAAATCTAAAACAAACGGACCCTAAGTCTATCGGAGTTTTCTTATCAAAATTTCCACTTGCTTCCCTCTTCAAGCACGAGCAAAAATTCGAGTACTAGTACACAACTAGTCGTGCCGCCGTCACCGTCAACATTCTTATATATACAAAATAACTTTTTTGTGTTTAACTTTTGCAATATATAAATCAAGTAAGAAAAATACTGATCAATAATTTAAGTAAAAGTTAAAAAAAATTATTAATGTAATTAACAATTACATATGAAAATTCACTAACATCAACATTCTTTCTTGTAAGTAGATACTTTAACAATTTCTGTTGTCCCCAATAATTATGTATGATTAATATTTTTATAATTCCATTTTTTTTATTTTTTGTATATTTACATTATAGTTTTTTTATAACACATTTTACATTATAGTGAAATAATAATGTAAAATATAAAATAATAAAATAAATATTAAACTTACAAAGTGTATGTAACAACTGAAACTATAAACAGTGAGGGCTATTTTCTTCTACGATCAAGAATCTCCACAGCTATGACTTATCATTTTATGCACTTTAAGTTTTGTTTTTTTTTTTGGTAGATGCACTTTAAGTTTTTTAAGCTGAAATTTATACAAATATTATTTTCCTGATTATACACTCCCCCAAATAGTTTATGGTTTTCAAATGTGGCCACAAAAAGAGAACTTATATTTATCGTAATTATACTTCTAATGTTTTTGTTTAGCATGGTTTAGTTAATGACATAAAAAAACTTCGATTGGATCAAAAAAAGAATTAATAATATTGACTGGACGAATCATACTTAATAGTAATTTAGCAACTTTTTTGTGAAATTTTTATGCAATTTTTCAAAAGATTTTAATCACCTCAATATTATCAGGTTCAGGAAAGTTGAACGAAGTTTCTGATAAAGCACATAAATTAGCCCATAGTCATATGTACAAGTCATATTTTGCGTCTATTGTTTTGATGCCATGGATCGATAACTAATCTCTAAAATTTTCGAAACACCATGTGCACAAGATCGAGGGATTGGAAAGGAAATTTTTTTGTCATTGAATCAGTATATCTGCGTCAGGCATAGAGGTAAAATGCGAGTTGTGTATGGACAAGATCCCTCCGTTTTTTAGCTCTTTCACTAATGCCATAGATTACATTTTGTTGGGAGCCATCCGGAGTTGCAAAACGAAGAGCCAAGAAAGAACAGATTATTGATAATAACGAAGACTACAACTTGTGTTTTATAATTAATGATTTCTACTTTTGCATTTATCACGAAAGTCTGCTAAAACAATCAAGCCAAGTTGTGCTTATCTTACCATCCAAATTTGTCAGCTAAATCAAGACAAAAAGATTGACTGAATAAGAGATTAAAACCAGATACAAGTATTTGAAGACAGTATCTTAGACTCAAAATACTAATAATCAGCACTTGCACTGTTACTAATTAAAACTCCAAGAATCATCTGTTGTCATGAGGAACACGAATTGTCAGCTACATTCTCATATCAACTTCTTATCCAAAGAATTTAACACCTTGAATTCAGTATTAGACATGAATGTCTGTTCACCTTTGTATAATGTTAAAAAATAATTAAAAGAATGAGTCTCCAAAGGACCTCAATTTACTATTGGAATGATATGAAATGAAGAAAGTATGAGTTTACTTCTGAGCCCGTTCCATCTTGACTCTGATATTTTCTTTCCATTAAGGATATTTCTGTCTCTAGATCATGCATTCCGTTAAGAGCATGCATATTCTCAAGTACTTCACTCAGACCATGATTATGATTCCCATCACACCTCAGGTGCTGCATGAAGTAGCTTATTCACAATACCCATACTAAGGGCACACATTGCTTCCTTGTGCTCCTTTGAGATGTCACCAAGCATTTTTGACAAACACTTTTCCAGATCAGAGGCTCTAATCCTTTCAACATAATAAGCTCTAAATTTCTTAATAGCAGGAACAGTTTCCAGCGAGAGTCTTTCCACGCTTCAGACTTTTTCAATTCCTCCTGAATAATTCCCCGGGCTTCCACAGATCTAGCAGAAAATGAAATTACAAATATGACAAATATTAACCTTTGAATATGAAAGATGCTAGGAATAAGAAATAAACTCTGACTACTCAATCCAAGAGGCTATGGTGCAATTACAAATCACAGCTATAATTTTTAGCATACGATGAATATGCAATTTTGAGCTCATTAATCCATTAGAAACAATATCATATCAAGAAAATGTGAATAAACGCAACGTTCTCTTTAGTACAAGCCATATCAATGACAAACTTTAATTATCAGGATCAGAAAACAAAATTATAGCAAAAACCAACGAAGTCATCTATAAACATGTCTAATAAGTGGTTCATGAAGGCTCCCAAAAACACAAAAACACCTGCTCATAAAGAGAGTCAGAGACAAGTGCGAATACAACTGGAAGAGTACAAGACTTGTACATCAGAATTTAGTATCCGAGACATCTTCCAAGCAGATCGGTCGATCTGTATATTAGAATTTAGCTTTAAAATTGGAGACTATCAGCTAGATTAATCTCATGGACCTCAAATGAAGAGGTTATGTGATTGACTAGAAGCATGTCATATCATGCAGCACGTTCAGTAATACTGATATATTTTCAGTCATCATCTGATATCTAATATCCCAGGCCATAATTTGTCCTACAATCCAAAAGAAAGGTTGACAGAGAAGGCATTGTAACTTGTAAAGCAATACCGTCAATGAACACTCTTCACAGCCCATTATCTAGAGATAGGGAATGGGTGTTGGGTTGGCTCTTCTCATCCGTATCTTCATTTGATGATGTATCATTCTAAAAGCCCAAAAAGTAACATTATCAATGGTAATGGCAAAATCAATCAAATCAAAAAACTTCGCAAAAATTAACACAAAGCAAAGCAAACATAAGCAATAATTAGACGGGAAAGATTCAGAAAATGCCAGTTGTATTTGACAATCAATCACTTTGCAATAAAAAATACTTCGTTCCCATGTGCACATGATCAATATTTGCTGTGGAATTTAGTGCCTAAATCCTATGGCACGAGTTGCATTATAAAAATGCAACCATGCAGTTAGAAATCTAGGGAGGAAGCTCCGCTATTTCCTTTGCCAAAGATCACAAGTTATGTACCCATCTACATTATCACCAACTACCCAATAACCATATACATGCAAGTACTTCGAAAAAAATCATTGACTACCCTGCATGTCTCTAAAAGGGAAATTATCAACCTCAGTCTAATAAAATGTTTTCTAAATAGACTCTAGGCAGTAGGTGTATTTCAAAAGTATCACGCAAGTAAAACAAAGGAAACTCAAAATGAACAATAGAGTGACTAAATTATGAACAAAAGCCACTAAAACTTTGGCCTCTTTGCAGGTTTGAAGTTTTCTTTGCTTCCTAAATTTAATCGATAGTCCTTCTGTTCAAGGACAAGTCACTGACTATGCAAATCACAAACCAACTACTGCAATCACACGATCAACTATAAAGAATAATACGTTAGTTTGGATGAACTTTTCAACTACCCGCATAAGTTTTCATGAATTCTTGTCATCTATGATGTCAACTTCTGCCGATGGTGAGTTTTGAAGCAAGAAGTCCACTATTCTACCAGGTATGGTTGCAGATGGTTCCATTCCTGCTTTAAATGCTTTTTTTATCTTGGAAGCTTCTTTCCATGATTTATCCTTTAACATGACAGCTTGCAGTAACAAGGATGCTACAAATGAAAGTGGTCTCAGCTTTACTTTCAGTGACTTCAAGTTACACAAGGAAGGGAGCTTAACCTTCAATACATCAGGAACCAAGGATAGAACCTAAGCAACAAGGGATGAGGGTGAATTAGGATCGGTTTAATGCAAGCCAATTAATTTTTGACAAAATTTAGAAAGAAAAATAAAAAAGCATCTTAAGAAGAAAGTAAAAATAAAGCCTCAAAACATGCCAAGTTAACGTACCAGAAGAGTATTTGCAGTGACTGTCAATGACGTTATATTATGAAGGTCTAGCAACCAGCTGAGTAGAACCAAAGGAGGCTCCCCCCAAGGTGAATACGCATATACATCAATATTTACTTGTTTAACAGAAGATAGACTGCTCCCACATAGTTTCTGATGTGGACTACCGGTAAAAGTAAGGATACAGATACTTGGAGCAGATAGCTCAATTTTGGTAAAGTCGGAAGAATTTCCATCCAAAGTTACATTGACAAGCGTCGCACTTGATATGCTGAGAATTTGGGCATCCCTTACAGCACAGCTGCGAAGCATCAAACTATTCAAGCTTGTAAAGGCCGAAAAAGGCTCAGCGCGGTCATTATTGTCACTAGCGCAAAAGGCAAAATTCGTTAGATCCAAGCTGGTTAATGCTGGCAAATTCAGAGATTTCGGAAACAATGTTTCCCCACTAGTATAACGACCTTTAGGGTAAATTGAAAGCTTAAGAGATGTTAGAGCCCGACATGAAGAAATGCAAGGCAGAATGAGACAACTATCGCCTTTGACAGAGATTCTTAATCGCTGGAGATGGGCACTATGGGAAAAAACATGGTTTGCTAACTTTCTGAGGAGGTGAGGCTCATTACTACCATCACGATGAAAGTCGAGAGCATGCAGTGCAACTGAGCCATCACGAAGAGAAAAAATCCTAGAAACGAATTTGTCAAAACTCTTCAAAGTGGAAAAGTCATGGTATGTTAATGAGGAATGCAATGTAAGGGTGGGAATACGTTTCCAGAGATGCTTCCATCTTGTGGACAAAATGCAAGTTCGAACGGCGTGTTTGGCGTACACAAATGACAATATGTGAAGGAGAACGCAGTCGGGTAAGTCACTCAGCCTGTCTTCATTCTCTTCATTTTCACTCTCATCATCATGCCTTCTTCTCTTCGTCTTGGGTGGAATCATTATCTCATCCGCTAAATTAGACATCATTACTATTAAGATAAACACCTATAAAAGCATAAAAAGGTAAACAAAATGGAATTTTTTCCAGCAAAATAACGGAACACGCATTTGAGAGACAAAGAGAAGCGAGTTTTCAAAACTCAGCAAAATCATGTCCGATTGAAATAAGGAAAACTGAGAAATGAGAAAAGACCTGGTGGTCGAAAACTCCGCTCTGCCTGTAGGGGGTGGAAAGGAACGCTGGGGGCTAAAGAGGAGAGAATGGATATATCAACAATTTTCTAGGGTTCATATTTTTTATTTTGCGCGGAGGGAAAAGCTTTTCGGTTTTCTTCAAAGTGAAAGTGATGTGCGAGTATTTTTTTTTTTTTACGAGCGAGTAAAATATTATGTATTTATTTTTTATTTGAGTTTAATGGGACTGCATCGTCAATATAAAATATTTTTTCATCAACATTCAATGAGAGTTTATTATATTGCCACATTATTCCACTTTGTAACTGCGCACAATGATGAGTTCTCGTTAGACGGCCAGTGTAAAACTGGTTTACACTGACAGTACATGTCTCATTTTCTCTTTTTATTTTTAGTTTTAAATATAAAAACATTATTTTGATTTTATTTTATTTTCTATGTTTAAGTATTTTTATTTTTAAAAAAAAAGTATGTTGTTTTCACCTTTTTTTTTTTAATTTTTGAACAACTATCAAAGTGAGCCAACACAACTCACCTGCATTGACTCACCACGAGTTGGCTGAAAAATGAGTCGAGTCGGGCGCTGGCTCATTTTGATGGTGAGCCAAAAAAAATGGAAACGAATTCAGTGCATTCATGTCATTCTGAATCTGACCCGTCTAATCTTAATCAGACGGTCCACATCGTGTTTTGGACCTTTTTGCCAAGTTAGAATACAAGCCGACTGAAATTGTGTGACTGCGTGATAATTCCAAGCGTAGGGAATCTGGATCCAAGAAATTGTGTGACTAAAATTGTCCTTAATCAGTATGAAATTATGTATTTTTATTTATAATCGAGTCCAAAGAGAGCATTTTAGTACCTGAAAGTATAATTCGTTTACGGTGTCATTTTAGTCATGTTAGTCTCTGGCGTCAACTCAGTTAAGTAACTTCGTTAGAGGTGTTGGTCGAGGGATGAGGGCAAATGCGAGTTGTGTATGGACAAAAAAAACCCCTTCATCATTTTTTAGTTCTTTCACTAATGCCATAGATTACATTTTGTTGTGAGCCATCCGGAGTTGAGTTGAGAACAAAGATTTGCACAATAAATTGCCAGGAAATAACAAAATATGGAAGAATAGAATGAAGTAAACTTGTGTATTTAAATTATTAATGATTAAAAGAAATAGTTTCTGTTACCAAAAAAAATAAAAGAAATAATTTCAACTCTTGCATTTCTCACAAAAGTCTCCTAAAGCAATCAGCCAAGTTGTGGTTATCTTACCATCAAATTTGTAAGCTGAATCATGACCAAAAGATTGACAGAAAAAGATATTACAACCAGATACAGATATTTGAAGACAGCATCTTAGACTCAAATATTAAAAATTAGCACTTGCAATGTTACTAATCAAAAATTCAAGAATCATCTGTTGTCATGAGAAACATAAATCGTCAACTACACTCCCACATCAACCTCATCTCTCAAAATTTAACGTGTTGAATTCAGTATATGGGACATCAATGTCTATTCACCTTTGTTTAATGTTAAAAAATAATTAAAAGAATGGGTCTCCAAAGGGCCCCAATTTACTATTGTAATGTACAAGATGGTGAGGGTTGCAGATGAAGACCATTTTAAGAAGTGTTTACCTCTGAGCCCGTTCCATCTTGACTCTGATCTTTTCTTCCATCAAGGATATTTCTGTTTCTAGATCATACATTCTGTTAAGAGCACGCATATTCTCAAGTACTTCACTCAGACCATGATTATGATTCCCATCACACCTCAGGTGCTGCATAGGACCATGAAGTAACTTATTCACAATACCCATACTAAGGGCATACATTGCTTCCTTGTGCTCCTTTGAGATGTCACCACGCATCTTTGACAAACACTTCTCCAGCTCAGAGGCTCTAATCCTTTCAACATAAGCTCTAAACTTCTTAATAGTAGGAACAGTTTCCAGCGAATCTCTCCACGCTTCAAACTTATTCAATTCCTCCTGGATAATTCCCCTTGCTTCCATAGCTTTCCGTAGTCTATCCTCCTTGTTAGCGGCAACAACTTCCCGGAGATCATCCACATTGTACACAACGGCAGTCTCCAGTTCCGACACACCCGGCTCTACATTCCTAGGAATAGATATATCAATGAAAAGTCGTTTTCTCACACCCTGGCTAACCGGAGGAAGCATCTGCACATTCTCTTTTGAGAACAAAGGGAACTCAGATGCAGTGCTGGTGAAGATCACATCAGCATCAGCAGCACATTCCAGCATTTCTGAAAGAGGTCTAAATACTATGTCGACATCTTTCAACTCTTGCCTAATGGCATCGACTTTCTCTTCAGTTCTGTTAACAACCACCATTTTCTGACACCCTTTCGCCACCAAATGTTTGATCACTAGTTTCCCCATTTTCCCCGCCCCAATTACTAACACTCTATAATCAACAAAGGAAGAGTCTGAAAGCTTCAAGAGCGCCAACTCCACAGCAGCTGAACTAACAGAAACCGACCCCGAGGAAATGTTAGTCTCAGTTCGAACTCGCTTTCCGACAGAGATTGCCTGCTTGAACAATCCACTGATTTTCCTATCAAAACCTGCCACTCCCTGTCCAGATTTCACAACTTGTTTGACCTGAGAAAGAATTTGACCCTCCCCAAGAACAAGGGAGTCAAGCCCAGCAGCCACTTCAAAAAGATGCTGTGTGGCATCCCTGTTATACAGCAAGATCTGATGCTTTCGAAGCTCTGGTGTTGGAACCCCACTTAACTGCCAAGTTAAAACAACAATATAAGAATGATTTTCCACATTGATTTTTCATGTTCAACAAAAATAAGGACAAAATTCACTGTATTCTATTCCTATTATCATTGTTTTCTAATAATCCAGAATGAAGCAGAAGCAAGATAACTAATGAGCGAGTGATTATACCTTGGAGATCCAGTCGGTAACTTCTCTAACGCCACGGTGTTGAGAGAGAGCGACAACATATATCTCCATTCGATTACATGTGCTGATAACAGCGGCTTCTTCTATATGGTTGAGAGCACAGAGCTCCCCAATAACCTGAGGCCACTGGGCTTCAGGTATTGCAAGCTTCTCACGCATCTCAACCGGTGCAGTGTGAACGTTGAGTCCTATCACAATTATGCTGCTCTTTTCCTTCGTATATCCTAACACACGCAAAAAAAAAAAAAAAACTTGATCAGCTCCACAACCTATAACAGCGTATTTATCTGATTTTCAAAACTTTGAAAGAGGGAGAAACAGGGGAATGAAGACTCACTGTCAGCTGCGGAAGTCTTGAGCAACTCGAGAGGCGAAGGTTGTTTCGAAACGATGCCGGTTTGGGGAGCGGGATTATCGGAACGGAGGCTGCATTTGGGGTTGATGGAGAGTCGAGAGGGAGAGAAGGTGAATTTGGAATGGATGGGAAATTGAGAAGGCGGATGGGGATGGGAAGGGGAGAATTTGACGGAGGAGGGAATAGCGGCGGCGGCGGAGGAGCCACCCACGGCCGCCATGAGGAATGCAGATTGGACGGAAAGGAAAGGAGAAGGAATGAGTGTGATGGGGTGCAAACGCAAATGCAAAATTGGAAATTATGCGATGCAACCAATATTAATAATTTATGTATGAATGAGTGAATGGGGATGGGGAATGGGTGCGGCGTATTTGACCAACGAGGTGGAGTTGGTTGGTTCGTGTTTTGTCCACACGCCCGCACCGACCCTTTCTTCAACCACCATCCTTGGACTTGGACCAGGCTCAAGATCCAATTTTCATTTTTTTATACGTTGTGTTTTCCCTTTATTAGAAGGAGAATGATTCCCTCAAAAAAAAAAAAAAAAAAAAGGGAGAATGATATCCCCACCTCCTTCATTCATTTTCCCACTTCCCTCTCTCCCCGTTGTTACTTTTTTGACCCCCACTCGCTTCCCCTCCCATGCTGGGATGGCAAAGCGGGCTTTCTTCAAATGTGGTGGGTTGAGATCCTGAGTCCATCCCGCTCCACATTGGGTTGGCGAACTGGCTTGTCAAAACATAAAAATAAAAAGCATAGGAAAAACAAAAAAAAATAATAAAAGCAATTTTGGCTAAAAAGTGGCGGGTTGGCTCGCCCAACCCATCCCAAAGCGAGCCAAAATGGTGGGTTGACCAGCCACAACCTGCTCAAAATATATAAAAAAATAGGAAAAATTGTTTAAAAATATAAAAAAAAATGTATTGGCTCAATAAGTTGGCGGGCTAAGCAGGTCAGGTTATGCGGGGTGGTGGGCTAGGGTACCCCAACCTGCCCAGTTTAGGCGAATCAACCCACCAGGTTCAACCCATTTTGTCATCCCTACTCCCATGTAACCTTTTCCCCTTCTTGAAACCCCTTCCCACCACTCCTCACTCCCCCTCCCTTCCATTCCCCATCTCCTAGAACCCCCTCCCTCTTCCCCATGAAACCCACTCTCCCATCCCTTAGAAACCCTACACAATCCCTTCTCTCACTTTTTTTTCTTCCCTCAGTTTTGTGGAGGATCCAGATGGCAAAAACACTTTTCATCAGGGAAACTGATTTTTTTTATTTTTTTTCTTTGTCCAAAAATCTTTTTTCTAGACATGCAAAAATGTATGACTTTGCACATCCAAAAACAAATTTCCTACCCATCGAAAATCTTGTTTCTGGGTGTGCAACGTGATATGTTTTGACACGTAAACAAGATTCTGAACGCATATAGAAATTAGTTTACAGATAAGTTTTTGCAACATAGTTTATCTTTTATTATTATTTTTGGTGATTTAGTTTATCGTTTACTAAATTATAATTTTATTGGTTAACCTCGTCAAAAGATTTGACAATTACTACTATCGAATACGATAAAAAATACATACACTATACAAAATGTGCTGTCTAAAATAAACTATTTAATCAAATTTCTCATTATAATTATCTTTGTTTATTTAATTATATTCTATAGTTAACAAACTTTAATTTCTTAATATTTTTTATATTTAATATTTAATTTGTAATAATATTCATATATTCTTAAAAAATTATTTTTATAAATTAAATACAAATATAAATAAATCTGTGCAATGCATAAGTATTTCGATCAACTTTAATTCTATTTATATTGCATAAGTAGGCATTAGTTAAGATATAAGTTGTTCCTTAAAATTCTATTAACCCACCTAAAAATTTAACGTGGTCATCTCATCTCCCACAATAATTTTAAACTTTTATTATACAATAACTCCTAAACTAATAACAGATGTTCAAATTATAATTTGCCATTTTTTTTTGGTAATAGTCATTATCTACGTTATGAAATGTACAGACTTTCCCCTTTTGTAATTGACTATTCCCTCCGTACCAAATTATAAAAATATTTTAGTTTTTTTATTTGTCTCATTTTATAAGGTCTCTTTGAAGTTTGTCTGTAGTATTAATTATATTTTTCTCTTATTATTCTTATTTAATTTATTTTTATTTTAATTAATAAGTTAAATGAAATGTTATCTAATTTATCTTTTCAATAAATTTAAGGATACTTTAGATAAATAATAAAAATTATAGACAAATTTATTATTTTTAATAATATTAATTATATTTTTAGTGAGAGAAATTTGACCAAAAATTTTTTATATAATTTGAGACGAAAAGAGTAATTGACTCTGGTACCTCGGCCACTCTGAAATGCTGGCCTGTGATAAATTATTGTTAGAAAATGCTAAACGTGCACCAGCACCAACAAAGAAAAGTGAAAAACAGCGAAGACAACTAAAGTAGTGGAAACCACCAGGAAGATAAACCCCTTTGACCCCACGCGATCCCAATGAAATGGAGTAAAGGTCATACCATCAAATTTTGACGCGAAAAAAATTGGAGTCTCAATTTTTGGAAAACTTAGGAAAAATTCATTAGGTATTATTGGTGTTATTTTTTTCAAAAAATGAGATAAAAATAGTTTTGATAACAGTAATTATGATAGGTTAGAGATAGTAGGAGTGACTAGAGAGAGAAAAATTACAAAAAAAAAAATTCGAATGTGTTTTTCGTTAGTCAGTTTAGTCCCTGTAGTTACTACTAACAAAAGACACACTCGATGATATTGTTGAAATTTTCACAATATTCGAGGGATATAGTGATAGCGCCTCATATGTTTATGAACAAAATCACTATTTACCTTAAAACATTGTGGGTGGAAAAATCTCGAGTTAACCCTCAATTTGGTCTCCAAGTATCACTCCCTCTCATATTTTGTCTCTAAAGTGTGCAAAAAAATTAAATAGTTCTTAATGTTTTCTCCGTCCATCAAGGTAGTCCCTCTATTAACATGAGTCCTTTGAATGTTGTTAAGTGTAATATTGGTCATTTCTTCTATCCTACGTATATCATAAATAGTCGTAAAGTCCCTAAAATACGCCATGTCAATCCCTATAATATTTGAAGATAGAGAGATCAAATAAATACATCTATTTGGTCCTTAAAGTCCCTAAAATAAATATTAAATAGTTTTTCAAGTCTCTAAAATACATCATACCAGTCTCTACATTTCACAGTAATGTAAGTCTTAATTCTAATTCATAAACCATAATTTTTTTATCATTAATTCATAAACCAGGTGTTGTCTAGTTTGACTATAACACGTGACTTAGAAAATGATAATTAAATGACACATAACCCCTTAAAAATTGCTAAATTATTTATGGTTTAAGGTTAAATATCGAAATCAATTTCAGAATCAGAGTTAACAAAATTAGGGACGAAAACGATATCAAAACTTGAATAAGGAATGAAAATGAGGAGATGAACTAGGGAGTGAAGCTCACCTCTAATGGGTAATGGAGTGATAGGGATGGAAGGGATGAGTAATAGAGTTTAGGGCCCGACTTCTTTGCACGTAGGAGAGAGAGAGACTGACTGAGAGTCTAAAATGATATATTTTAGAGACTTTAGAGACTACTTATGCTACACATAGGAAAGAAGAAATGATCAACATGACACTTAACATCATTCAAATAGGGTCACACTAATAAGAAGTCTAACTTGATGAATGAGAAAAAATGTTAGAAACTATTTAATTTTTTTACATGCTTTGGGACTAAATAGAAGAGAGTGATACCAAATTGAGGGTTAATTCGAAAATCTTTAACTAAATTATACTTTTAGTCTCTTATGTTTATTTTAGGTTTCAGTTTGGTTTTTTATATATTATGTGTTCTGAATTAGTCCCCAATGTCTAAAGATTAAACCAACGTGGTCCCTCTATTTCGACATGGTCCCTTATATTACAAGAATTATATCAATGTGATCTATATTTTTTGGCAAAATAAGGGACGGGACCACAATGGTAGAACTTTTGTAACTTAAAAGACTAATTTAGAAAGTATTTTTTCAGTTCAGGATTTCTATGTAAAATAAAAAATTTCACCTGTATGAAGTTACAACTGAGTTCTCTCCTAGGGTTTCCGTCCTTGAAGCCCTTGTGAGAAGCTTCTCTCCCTGTGAGACGGCTGCAGCTTTTTTCTCGATTTCTTGGCACTGAGTTCGGTCTGTTTCTTTATTCTTCCCTGCTTCTCTAGGATGTCAGTGATGAGGCTACGGTGGAGGTGGAGGTGGAGGTTGAGGGCGTTGAGGAGGCGTCTGATAACCCAACGACGGCGCTGACCTTGGTGGGGCGTTTCCTTTCTGATCGTCCTATCAGGGTTCACATTATGAAGGAGCGAATGGCAGGCGTTTGGAGACCAGGTAGGGGCGTGAACATACGGGAGTTGGACGTTGGTATTTTCTTGTTTCAGTTCTTTCATCCTTTCGATCTTGAAAGGGTGCTCAAGCAAGGTCCATGGTCCTTTGATAAACATCTATTGGTTCTCAGTAGCATTCCGGCAGGCATGGCACCAAGCGAAGTTCCTCTCTTTAAGATTCCTTTTTGGGTGCAAGTCCATAACATACCAGTTGGTTTTATGTCAGAAACAATGGGTCGTTATGTTGGGAATACCGTAGGGTGTTTTGTGGAATATGATGCGAAGAATACATCAGATTTTTGGCGTGTCTTCATGCGAGTCAGGGTCCTCCTGGATGTGAGGAAACCATTACTGAAGAAGCTGAAGCTCCGAAAACCAGGGGGTGACGCGAAGGAGGTTTTGTTAAAATATGAGAGGTTGGAGACTTTATGTTATTTGTGTGGTATGCTGGGTCACATGGAGGGGGCTTGTGACAAACGTTTTGATATGATATCAGATGATGGGGCACGCAATTGGGGTCCGAAAATCAAGGCTGAGGTGCGTCGGGGCGGTGGAAGCGGTGGTGCGAGGTGGTTGAGGGAGGAGGGTCGGGAGTGGAAGGCACCAAACTTTATGGACAACCAACCTTTGCATGGTAATTACGCGTCCTCAATGCAGCAGCCAAGTGGCGGTCAACCTGCATCCAAAACGGCAGGTTTTAATTCATCAGGTAATGGCATTGAGAATTTGGTGGAAATCTTCAAAAATCCAACAATACTTTTTCCTAAAAAAGCAGCACCTGTAGTTGTTGCTCCAAAGGTTATGTTGGACGTGGAGATGGAGGCTGAGGTGGCGGTACAGTTGGACAGGAAAAGAATGAGAGAGGGTGATGTGGACAAGGGAGCTGACGGTAGTGGTGGGGAACATAAAAATAACAATATGGCAGTGCATTTTTTACAGGTGGGCCCTGGAAGTGGGGTCTGCCAGGAGCAATGAGTCTTATCAGCTGGAACTGTTTGGGTTTGGGTCACCCACGAGCAGTTCTTTCCTTACGTGACCTCGTCTGGGCGTACCAACCGGATGTCATCTTTCTGTGTGAAACTTTGGTACATGCTGCTAAGATTGAAGAAATTAGAGTTCGTTTGGGGTTTGACTCGGCATTTGCGGTGGATTGTGTTGGTCGGAGTGGGGGTCTTGCTCTTCTTTGGAGACATCCTATTGACTGTTCGATATCTCGTTACTCTTCCAATTATATTGATGTGGAGGTGTCAAGTGGTAATAATTCTTTGTGGAGACTTACAGGTTTCTATGGCTATCCGGAGTCAGGGCGTAGGCGTGCTTCCTAGGACTTGCTTCGTACCTTGGCTCGTGATAATACTTTACCGTGGTGTATTATGGGTGACTATAATGACTTACTTTCCAATGAGGAGAAGAGTGGTAGTGCTGATAGGGCTCCCTGGTTACTGCGGGGTTTCAGGGAAGCCATTCAAGATTGTGCTCTGATTGATATTACTAGCAAGGCCATCCTTTTACCTGGCACAAGGGGCGTGGCACAGATAACTTTAAAGAGGAACGCTTGGATCGTATAATGGCTACACAAGATTGGTTGGATTTGTTTCCTAATCACTCTCTTCTTAATGGGGTGGCAGATAGATCTGATCACACGCCACTATGGCTCCAACTCTGGGAGCGATGGCGTAGAGGATCACCTAGACCGTTCCGGTTTGAAAACGCATGGCTTGAGGATGATGATCTTCCTAGTATCGTTGCTGAGAGTTGGAATAGGGGTGTGGGCCTTGATTTTATGGGGCGTATGGAAAATTGCACAACTGACATTGATTTATGGGGTCGTAAGCTGCGTATGCGTTATAGACTTGATATACAGCGATGTAGAGAGGAGCTCGAAACTCTTAGATCCTCACCACATGCGAACAATATTCACCGTTATCAAGAGGTGAACCTTCGTTTGAGCTCACTTTTAGCACAAGAGGAGATGTTTTGGAAGCAACGGGCTAAGGTTCATTGGCTTCGTGATGGTGATACAAATTCTAAATTTTTTCATGCTATGGCTAGCTCTCGTCGTCGTCGTCGTAATTTGATTTCCACGTTGGTGAGAGAGGATGGGACAGCAGTGGACACACAACAAGAACTTGGTAGTGTGGCGTGTTCCTACTTTAACGGTTTGTTTGGGGAGGTACGTGGTCATTATGGTCCGGTGCTAGAATGTATGGCTCCTAAGTTGAATGATATTGATAATGATCTCTTGATGGCTCCTTTCACGGTTGATGAGTTTAAAAAGGCTCTATTTCAAATGCACTTCGACAAAGCGCCGGGGCCCGATGGTTTGAATCCGGCTTTTTTCAAGAGGTTTTGGAATTTATGTGGCCCAGAACTCTTTCACTCCGTAGTTGCTTGGCTGGATAGTGGTGAGTTTCCGCCCATGTTAAACGATGCTAACATTGTTTTGATACCAAAAGTTGATAATCCTACTTCTATGCGAGACTTGCGCCCCATTGCTTTATGTAATGTTATTTACAAAATTGTTTCAAAAGTTCTTGCTAATCGCATGAAGAGTGTTCTCTACAAGTGTGTCTCGCCCGAGCAATCGGCTTTCGTAGCTAATCGTTCTATTCTTGATAATGTTATGGTAGCTATAGAAACGATTCACTACATGAAATGCAAAACTAATGGTAAGATGGGGGAGGTGGCACTCAAAATTGATATCAGTAAAGCTTACGACGGGGTGGATTGGGGTTATTTGAGAAGTGTAATGCTCAGGCTTGGGTTCCATGAGAAGTGGGTGAGATGGATGGGTATGTGTGTTGAAACAGTTCATTACTCAGTGCTCATGAATGGTGAGAAAGCTGGCTCAGTCTCTCCAGGGAGGGGACTTAGGCAGGGTGACCCACTGTCACCTTACTTTTTTATATTGTGTGCGGAAGGTCTTACTTCTCTTCTTAAAAATCGTGAGGCTAGAGGGGACATCCATGGTATTAAAGTGTGTCGAGGAGCTCCTATCTTGACACACCTCTTATTTGCAGATGACTGTTTTTTGTTTTGCAGGGCTATTGACGGAGAAAGCAGAACCTTGAAAGAAGTGCTGGCAATATATGAGCAAGCTTCTGGTCAATCTATCAATCTTCAGAAGTCAGAGATATTTTTCAGCAGAAATACAAGTCAACCTATGAAGAACTGTGTGATAGCTAATCTTGGCGTAACTGAATGCCTGGGTACGGGTAAATATTTAGGCCTACCATCCATGGTGGGTCGTAGCAAGAAATAGCTATTTGGCTATCTTCGGGATCGCTTGTGGAAACGCATACATCAATGGTCTGGTAGGCACTTATCTAAAGCAGGCCGTGAGGTGTTAGTTAAGTCGGTGGCGCAGGCAATTCCAGCATATTGTATGAGTACTTTCCTTATCCCTACCACCCTTGGGGAGGAGATGGAACGTATGATCAACTCTTTTTGGTGGGGTTCTAATCGTGGGGCTAGACGTGGTATTAACTGGCTCAGTTGGGACAAATTGACAATGAGGAAGGAATATGGTGGCATGGGCTTTCGCCACTTTCATGGTTTCAATTTAGCAATGCTAGGGAAGCAAGGTTGGCGTTTATGCACCAACCCGGATGCTATAGTTTCACGTGTCTTCAAAGCTAAATACTTTCCAACAGGAAATTTTCTGGAGGCCCGCTTGGGTCATAATCCGAGTTATGTTTGGCGTAGCATCCATACTTCACAGGTATTGGTTAAATTCGGAGCTAGATTGAAAATTGGTGATGGCAATAACATTAACGTGTGGAAGGACCTGTGGGTGAAAGGGGAAGGTTCGTCTGTGGTTACCTCTCCTACGCTTATGGGTTTCGAGGATATGAAGGTTAGTGGTCTCTTTGATGTTGACGGCCGTGGGTGGAACATTCCTCTCCTTAACCACCTGTTCAATCCGGTGGATAGGGCGAAGATTCTTAATGTGTCTATTCGATGTAGGAATGATGTGGATTCTTTGGTTTGGAACAAAAGTAGAGATGGGTACTATTCAGTTAAGTCGGCGTATTATGTTGCTATGAATGAGCTCATTGACACTATGGATATGAGAGTTGCTGGAAGTTGGAACTCGGTTTGGAATCTTAAGGTACCTCATAAGGTACGCCTGCTTCTTTGGCGTTGTCTGCGTGGAGCTCTTCCTTGTCGGGCAAACCTACGCCGATGCCATGTCCTGTGTACAGCAACCTGCGCCATGTGTGATGGTGCTGTGGAGTCAGAATGGCATCTTTTCCTTGAGTGTCCGAAAGCAGTTGACATGTGGAGGGCAGCTGGTTTTTGGGATTTAATTCATCCGATTTTTCTTGCCGGAGAGGGTTTTAATGATGGCACCTTTCATCTGTTGGCCACGCTTACCAATGATGCTAGATGCCGCTTTGCTATGTTAATCTGGTGTTTATGGAAACGACGCAATGAGAAAGTTTGGGATGGAATTGAAAAGCCAACCCATATCTCACTGCAGTGCTCTCTTGATTATTTCCTTACCTGGCAGCATATTCAGAAAACCAAATTAGTTCACACATCAGGAGGTGCACAACAGCCACCCAACCACACGCCTTGGACTTGCCCGGAGGCGGGTTCTCTCAAATGCAATGTTGATGCAGGTATTTATGACGACGACAGGTACGCTATTGGTCTTTGTCTAAGGGATGTTGGGGGTAATTTTGTGAAAGCGAAGACGCTGTGGTTTATTGGACGCCTCACCCACGTGAGGTCAAGCGATTGGTTTGTTGGAAGCTATTACTTGGCTGCGAGACTTAGGCACTCACCGCGCCACCATTGAGCTTGATTGTAAAGCGGTAGTAGATGGAATTCGGGGCTCCCTAAGTCTTAACACTGAATATGACTCAATTTTACATACTTGTCGTAACCTTTTATCTAGTCTTGAAAACTACTGCGTTAGTTTTGTTCGGAGGCAAGCCAACTTTGTTGCTCACACTCTTGCTAGAGCGGCAAGGAATTTTGCTAGCATCCAAGTCTTTGATTGTATTCCTTCATGTATTTCCATGTTGATTTTGAATGAAATTCCATAAGTTTTCTTTTGTCAACAAAAAAAAAAGACTAATTTAGAAAAAAAAGAAAAAAGAAAGAAAAGAAGGATCACATTCATCCAACAATTCTCTTCAAGACCCAATTCAGCATTTTCCCATCAACCACTGTCACTCCCACCATTTCCATTCGTCAGCCGAAGCGTGGTTTCTGTGGTGGAGTTGTGGCCATGGCTGCACCCACACCCGCGTCGGCCCAGAAATCGGAGGAAGAGTGGCGTGCTGTTCTCTCCCCTGAGCAGTTTCGAGTTCTGAGGCAGAAAGGCACTGAGTATGTAATCTTAGTTCTCAATCAATCATGCTTTCAATATTTAGTTAGCGACTTCTCCTTTCTATCTGTAGTTTAACGTCAAAACTTAAAAGGTTTCAATTTCATGTGAATAATTATTTGAGAAGGAATATCCAAGTGAGATTAGATATAGATTTTCAACAGTTGGAACTGGGTAGGTAATAATAATTAGTTTCATTAAACTGTTTTGGAATATGTGAGTGGTTGGTAGTATCTATCTGGAACAGTTTGTGTTATGAGCTTTAAGGTTCTTGATATATAAAGCAGTGAAAATGGAAGTCAATGGTACTCGTGCTGCAGCACAGGTTGAGCCTATGTAAAATTGAAATCATCTTAACAACTTGTTGCCCAATTTTCATGTTAATTTGTGTAATGTAGATGATATCCACATATTTAACTCTCTGAAACCTGTTGGTTCTCACAGAGGGGGCATTTTTCATTAATCTTTCAACATGAAAGTTAGCCTACCAAAGGAGGGCGTTTCGTGATTCAATGTTTCCTGTTAATCATGTACTATGGAAACCGTGATGAGTCACGTTATAGCTTCATGGCATATAGAGCCATTATCATATCCATCATTGTGTTCTGTGTGGGAAATCTTTGAATCTTTTTATCAACTTTGTTTAATTTCCTAAAGGATAAATTTGCGAAGAAGATTCGGTTAAGTGGAGTATTGCATCCAGATTAAAGGCTAGACGAAGTCGTAAACTACTCATTAATGTGCTCGATTGTATCAACTGTGCGATCACAGCAGAGAGAAGCTGTGTATTCTCTTATATTATATATGTATTCCTGTAATCATCCTCACAGGATATGTTTTTGGCTGATTTTTCCATGTATGAACATCTCTACTTGCCTCTTTGAGTTCTGAGAAATTTACTGAGAAATACAAAGGAGTAGAAAATGATGCGAGTGGAGAAGTCGTGGAAACTACGAATCAGGCTGGAGTTTTGGGTGATATCTAGATTCTAGTATTTCCTAGTAATTGAATGAATAGCTTTACAGTACTTTTCTGTCTACTTGAATGAATAATCAGTGATGATATCTAGCAATACTCAAAATGGGAATTGTTTTTCTAGTAACAAGAAAATGTTTTTGTATTGTCCAGGTACCCTGGAACAGGAGAATATGACAAGTTCTTTGATGAGGGAGTGTACAACTGTGCAGGTTGTGGGACTCCACTCTACAGGTCTACAACAAAATTTAACTCTGGTTGTGGCTGGCCAGCCTTCTATGAGGGTCTTCCAGGAGCCATAAACGGCAACGTGAGCTGACTTCTTATGCTGAATTTTTCTTCACTATTTTGCATATTACTAGAACTGCATCAGCAATTTAAGTTTATACAAACCTGATAAAATTGACGTGTATCACCACCAGCCGGACCCTGATGGAATGCGGATTGAAATAACATGTGCTGCTTGTGGGGGACATCTAGGTCACGTATTTAAAGGTGAAGGATTTCCAACTCCCACTAACGAACGACATTGTGTCAATAGTATCTCTCTGAAATTTGTACCAGCCAATTCTTAGTTTTCCAATGAAATTTACTGTGTGGATATGATCCTCAAGATCCATAAATAATTGTATACAGTACTGAAATTGGGACTGAGGCTTGTAGACTGATGGCTCTCTAAATTGTGTAGCTAAGCTTAAATGAAGACTGGCGTTAACCGAGCTGCTCCTTTTATTGCTTTACTGCCCTCCTTTCTTGGGGCTGCATTCTAGTATATATGTTCATAAATGCTGTTAGAATATAAAAGTTTTGACGCTGTTGGAATGTAAATTATGTTTGAACCTATTAAGGGTTTGGAATTGGAAATGTTATCCATTTTTTTGACACACACACCATTCTTTTGGAAACGTTATCCATTGATGGCGCACACACCATCATTTGTATGTAATTATGATTCAGATATTTATTCTATTTTCTTAAGAATCTTAATACCAAAGGAAGAAAAATACAGTGCATTAGCATATTTGAAATGATGGATGCTGCATTTCATCTATCTTCATCCACAGCATCCTCAGGAGGGCTATAACTTCTGCGTAGAGTTTAAGACCTGCAATGCTGTGTGCCACCGTTTTGTTTGCATTCAAAGCTTACAAGTCACCCATAAGATGTTTACTCTCTCTCTCTCTCTCTCTCTGCCTCGGTGGTTATAAAATGTGATAGTAGAGGATATATTGCTGAGTGGTTCAATATATCGATGTTTACTCTCTCTTCTTGGGGCTGGGAATAATGTCACAAAAATATGAGTCAGAAACCATGTTGATGTTGCATGTCTTAGCTGACATCTACACACTTTACTAGCATGTCTGGTTGTTATCAATCAATATTAATAATAGAAAACTTTTCTTCTTCAAAAGCTTTCTTAAAAAAAATCAATTATAAGATGTTTAAACAGAAAATAAATCAATCAAAATACGCAATCATTGTTTGTGCGGCAAGCTTTTGTGAGTTCCTCAAAGTGCAGCATCAACATTTGCAGTTTAGCTAGTAGTTCATGAATCATGCTTACAAGGGGTTTATGACTCTCTCTCTCCTCCCAATGCAATACACACTTTTCAATGTTAAACCAAATTCAGTGCAGTTAATTTTCTTAAATAGATTTCTCGATATATTGAACCAAGTTAATTTTCTTAAATAGACTTCTCGATATATTGAACCAACTCTTCTTAACGATGACATACAACAGTTCTTGTTTCATAAAATATAACTCGAGGGGAAATTATCACAGTACATGCATAATTTATAAATGAAATAAGTGGCACGAATAATAAATCTTAAATTTGCACCCAAAAAAAAAACTTAAATTTGAAAAATAAATAAATCACAGTATTCTGTGCATTTTATGCATATTTTTAAATCTATATTATTTTTAAAATTTAAAAAGTGTAAAACATGCATGACAAATTCATGTAAAATGTTTTATTTATACAATGAAAGAAAAATATTTAGAATAAAAAATGCATGATTAATTTGAAAGAATTTAAATGTAAAAGGAAAAAAAATTAAAAGGCAAAGGTAATGCAAAAAAAAGTTGTTTTCAGGTACAAATTTCATAAAAACAAATATTAATTTTAAAAACAAGTAATAGTTTTATAATTAAAAATAAAACAGTAAATGAAAATAAAAAAAACGTTTTGTTAAACTAAACAAACCCTTAAAAGTTTTGATGTTTCACGAAAAGATAAGGATACTTATTTTCAAGAAAAAAACGTGCGATATTTCATCTTTTAAAATTATTTTTCATTTATTTTCTCTTTTTTCAAATACTCCCTTGTTACCTAATATAAGCAAAAGATTCTATGTATTAGATAATGGAATAGAATATTTTGATTATATTGAGTAACGGAAGGAGTATTGTATTACTGTCTAAACTTTTGATCGCCGACTTGGGATTAGTCTCATACAGACTCAAAAGGCTTTGCTTTGAGATATCCTAGGAGCTCATTTTATCTAAAAGACTAATTAGGATGTGTCTAGAAAAAAGCGCAATAGTATAAAATAAAAAAAAATAGCCACGTGGAAAATCACGTAACTCTCTAACTCGAAAAATCTGAGCATTATCGTGAACCACGAGTACCACATCGGTGACTAATAGACGCTGGGCTAGAATTGCTGTGCTGGCCAACCTTTCACACACATACATATATATTCACAGTTCACACCCACGCAAGATTCCAACCTCATCCAAATCCTTTCTACGACGCTTTCGTTTTCTTCTGTGTATTTTTTCCTCTATCTTTCACCTCTTCTTCCTACGCCTACGTGTGCCTTTGTCCTCCTCCATTTTTTGAGGCATCCATCCAGTGACACTTTCAAGCTCAATCATTTGTTTATTTCTAATTCGATGTTAAGCGAAACAACAAACAAACGCAAATGAGCTTCCCCAAATTGGGTTTTATTGCTTCCTGAACACTGCTACCACTATGTTGGAGTCTTTAGCTTGTTGCCAAAGCCTCAAGGTAACTTCTCTCTCCTAATTGGGTTTTTGCTTCCGTGAGACATTTGAGTTTGGTAGATTATGTTTTTTTTTTTTGAGTAATGCACACTTCAGCTGCAAGAATTTTTCTTTTTTCATTTTCCCTCCCATTTCCCTTCAATAAAATAAAGAAAAATTGAAATTGAATTTGCAAAATCTAATCCAAATAATGGTTGCTTGTTCTGAATTTGCTTTGCAGGGATATGACCTGACTAAACAAAAGAGTCCGGGTTATTCCCGCGCTGTTTCACGAATTTGTAGAAGTTCTATATTCACGCTTAACAAGCAAGTGCCGCTACTATCACGCGGTGCAAGTTATGGGATACTTCATAGTGCTAGTGCTACTGTATCAAAAAATTTCATTAAAAGGACTACTCTCAATGTTCCTTCATTTTCTGGTTGGAAAGTATCCTATTTCTCTAAGTATCGGTCATTGCGATGGGAACGGCTACAGACAAGTGCGGCATATGATGTTGCTGGTGCTGTTGAAGTCATCAATGATTTAGGATTGGATACTCTTACTTTCTTGGCCGTCACTGTCTTAATCATGCCCACATTCAAGTTGATTAAAGCCAGCCCTGTAAGAAGTTTTTTTGGTGTTTTAGTGCTTCTGATAATCTCATTTCTCAATAATCATAATCATTACCATATAATGTTATCTATTAGTTTGATACATGTGTAATTGAAATGAATTTAATGGTTGTTATTTTCAGATACTTGGTTTCTTCTGTGCTGGGGTAGTGCTCAATCAGTTTGGTTTAATTAGGAACCTTGAAGATGTTAAAGTTTTGTCTGAATGGGGGATCCTTTTCTTGGTAAGATAAATCTCAGTAAAGGTGCCATTGCCACTACTCTAACTCTTATTTTTGCATTAGTTTGTCACCCTCAAAGGAAGCATTGAAACTGATATATACACAAACATATTTTAGCATGTCATTGCCCTATTTCATAATAACTTAATAGTCCACAGTGAAATCAATATCCAGTGCTTGTCATTTACTGTTCTGTGTTTTTATGAGTTTTTAAAGAAATTAGAAGGACATTATAGTCAGGCTTTTAATTATTTCCTTTCACCAGGTGCCTGATAGAGTGCATGAAGAATGTTTTAGTGTGATTTATATATCCCATAATCAAGAAAACATCACTGAGTTTTTCTGTCTGGAACTCTGGTGTTGCAAACTTTGTAATTTTCAACTTTAATTGTTATAGTTGTATTTCTGTCTTTGTGAATGTAATGATGTAAGCTTAATTTCCATCTGCATTGTTTGCTTTTATTTTCTACATGGGTCCCAAATCTCAGTCATTGACCCATTTTACTTTATGAAATTTCAACAGTAACATTGCTTGAACCTAAACTTAGATCTTAGAGGCAGCAATTTTGCTGTTATGTTCATATACGTTGTGAGATAAGTTTGCAAGCACACATTAATGTACGATTGGAGGTTGTCAAAGAACTTTTTATGCTCAAATATAAGTATGAATAACCTATATTCTTGTCATGGTGATAATCCTCTGGAATATTTCTGAAAAACATGGTGTATGATTACCCTGAAGTAATGCTTGTTTCTTTTCAGCTTTTTGAGATGGGTTTAGAACTTTCACTAGCACGTCTGAAAGCTCTTGCAAAATATGCCTTTGGAATGGGATTGGCTCAGGTATGATGCTTTGGGAGTGATAATAGGCATGTAAAGGGGATTTCTTAAGCCATTTCACTCAATTTTTTTACATAGATGTTTGCCATTGATTTATTATACTTAGCCATTCATTCTTTATAATTGCTCTACAACTTCTAACGAAAATAGTATTTTCTTCTTTAACATTTATAAATTTACGTTTTGATCTTTCGTGTCCTTATTTTAATTATCATTTAAACACTTTTGAAGGTTGTACTATCTACTTTAGCATTCACTGCTTTTGAACTTCCACCAAATGGGGCTATTGGAACAAAAATCTTGCAATTCCTTTTCAACTCAAGGCCTGATCTGGTGAGGTCTCTATATTTAACAATTTTATCTTGGTTTCATGTTTGTATTTTTTGCATTATTTTAAATTACAGTGATTCTGGTGAAAGACATACAGAACACACACATAAGATACAGACACTTTTAAATGAGAAATTTCATCTGCATTTTTCTGGGTGTAAGCAAGTTTAGGGGAGTGGGAGGTCATGGATTAATATTTAATTTGTAGTGTTTCTGTGATGTGGCCCAGCTAGTGAAATATAGTTCTGCTGTTGATTTTCTTGTCTGCTTGGGATATAGCTGATTTGATGGTCTTGCAAACTTGCACCAAGCTACAAGTCACCTTGACCATAAGCCACTTTACTTCATTAATCTGGTTTATCTCTCTTTAAAGACGATCAATGTCTTTAAATGGCTCATGAGTGTCATGACATGTTTGCCAGTTTATATACTGAGGAAGTAAGACAACAGTGCTAGTTTATGCTTAATTCCATTATAGATTTAGGCTAACAACGTTTATATTTTATACCATAAGTTCATATCAAAAATGAGATAAAGTCAATACTTTTGCCTTTCAAGCTACTATTCTTAATAAGGCTTAAATCGGATGATATAAAATAGGGTGCCTCACTTTTGGGGTTAGCATGTGTCGTTGATACCCTTTCAAATGGGAAAAAAAAGGGGAAAGAATATGCTTTCTTTACAGTTGCTTCAATCCAGAAAAAACGAATTTGTTAAATCCTAGCAAAAAGTTTGTTATTCCTAAACAAACAGGTGCCCATGGCACTTGAAGCTACTATATTATGAATTTGGTGTATTTTGGAGTTTTTCCACCATTTTTTGGAACACTGAGTTGGAATGGGCTGTGGATTAAAGATGTTGTAGTTTTCTGGATACTATATAGAAGGCTAAATTATACTTTTAAGTTTATTTTAGGTTTCAGTTTGGTTCCTTATGTTAAAAGTTCAGAATTAGTCCCTTATTTGTAAAAGTTGTACCAATGTGGTCCCTTTTGTTTTTTGTTTTTTGGTTTCGAACTGATCCTTTATGTTACAAAAATTATACCAATTTGGTCCCTTTTTTGTCCCTTATTTTGCAAAAAAAAATGGACTATATTAGTATAATTTTTGTAATATAAGGGACCTCTTTGAAACAAAAAAAGAGGGACCACATTGGTATAACTTTTACACGTAAGAGACCAATTCGAAACTTTTAATAAATAAGGGACCAAACTGAAAACTAAAATAAACATAAGGGACCAAAAGTATAATTTAACCCAAGAATGTAATGCTAAAGCTTTTGCTCAAGATAATTATTTTAATCCATTAGTTTTATGACCATAAGCCACTACATATAACTGACCCTAATTCATATACTACTACTGGTAAAAAAAAGTCCTAGGTTATAAGAGCGGTGAATTATATTAATGCACATTTGTTACTGATGTAGTGAAGTGCATTCTAAGTCTCTAATATGGTAGTAAGTATTCATTGACACCTGCCTTTTGGATAAGATTAAAAAGCATTTTCTTCTTCTCTTTGGCAGGGCAGTGCATTCTGTAAGTAATAGAGTCTAACTCTCTGTCTATAAGAGTGGTGCATTCTGGTGTACATGAATTTTGAACAGAGAAACTAGAGCTATTATTATATTGATTATCCATTCAAGCTTCAAATGTGCTTATAGGCTTTGAATTTTTTTACATTGAAACTTCTAAATTTTGTCTCTGTCTTAAAAATTATTCAAATACCCTTTTCTGAAATTTGAGGCTTTATAGGCCACGTGGACCCACTTCCTAGACATTTTACAAGGTCCTAGTTGACAAGATGCTACATATTCCTTTGTGCCCTAAGTCAAGAATTAAAACCGCAGTTCAAACTGTTGTTTGATAGAGCCCAATGGGATCGCTTAATTCACGTAGCCAACCCCATCTTGTAGGATATGGATTTCAATCCTTACTGTCCCTATTCTTCTAACTAATTATAATTTCAACTCAAGTGCCCATGCTTTGTCCACACCTAAATGGGTTTTGTATAGGGAGCATGTTAGATTTAAAAACCGACTGTAGACCTACACCTAACAGCTCTTTCAAGATGACTGTTTGATAACATAGATAATTAATTATAGCTTGGTATGAAAAAAGGTATGGTATCAAGACAGCTAGAAGAAGCTTCATTATTTTAATCTTTAATTTATTTTGAGATCATAGGTGAACATCAGAAGTATCGATGAAGCTGTAGTGATTGGTGCTGCTCTCTCTCTGTCATCTTCTGCATTTGTTCTACAGGTATTTGTGATTTTGAATGTTTTTGAAATTGAAAATAAGCAAGACTAATTCCTCAACCTTGTTTGCACAAAAGACATGATATTGATGTATCTGTAGTACCTTGTGATGTATCTATAGTAATTCTACTTATATTTCACTTCTTTTACTTATCCCATTATTTTTTTTCTAAAGTACTTTTTTTCTCAAATTTCCAATAACTGGGAAACTTTTTTATTCTCTAAAATTAAATCAAAAGAAAACAAGGCATGTCACTACTAATAGAAATAAATGTATTTACAAAACTTTTGATAAATCCGAGAAAGAGCTAAATAGTGTTGATTTTTTAGATTGATACTAACAAACACATTCATGCTTTTAGTTAGAGTATTTTTGAAGATATTCACATTCCAACCTATCATTTAAGTTTTGGAGAAAGGTCTCATCAGTGTGAAAGCCTGGGCTTGTGGTAATCATTTTTCATAATTAATACAATAATAAAGGGAAACCTGGTGCTTTAAAACTCCGCCCCCAGAGAAGGGTCGGATCCCTTGTGGGTTGTAGGCAGCTTTACCTGTATTTGCAAAAGACTAATTCCACGACTTGAAACTGTGACATCCTAATCACATGGCAGCAGCTCCAACCGTTATGTCAAGGCTCCCCTTCAAAATAATGAATATTCTAATTAATACAACAATAAATATAATTAATTTTGATAGTTAGAATTATTTGCATCCTCCCTTCTCTCCTTTACAACCTATTTTGGATCTCATTGTTTTCTCCGAAGATACTATTGATATGGTAGTACTGGTTAATATTATGTTATTTTCGTCCTTTAGACTTGCCATATCATGTTGATCCATTTGTTTCTAATAATACCTTGATTTGTATACTTGTTTTTCCAGCCCTGTTCTTTTATACGCTCTTTCTTTGTACTGTGTTAGCTGAAAGAAGTTACAATGGAAATAATGTTTAAGTCTGTTTTATATTGGTGGTTTTTAGGGGTTCTGCATGCATGAAACCATTGTGATATGTGACCCTTAATATGGATAATATAACTTATCAAGTGTATATATACTTGTAGCTTCTTGCAGAGAAAGGTGAGCTTCCAACAAGGTTTGGTTCAGCAACTCTTGGAATACTTCTTTTGCAGGTTTTTGTCTTATACTCTTGCTTGGTTACACAGTCTTCATCCTCCAAGTTTGTAATTTTTTTATCACAAATAAGTGGCTGTTCGAAATAATTTATATTTTAGTTTACCTGTTGATATCTTCTGATATACCCCACTAGATTGATAAGTATGATGTCAGTAAACAGAAACTCTGGTTTAATTAACTTTGTTCTTTTTCTACTGCTTGTTATCTCCAGGACTTAGCTGTTGTCCCTCTTTTGGTCATACTTCCAGTACTTGAGAGCCAGGTGAGCTGTTAACAATAAATAATATTAACATGTGTCTCGCTCTTTCTATTTTTTTAGTTAACACATTGCATTTCTGGTTACTTCTTTATACAGTAGGAGTTAACAGTTGTAGGTCTAGTACTAGTAGAGCTCTTTATCATGCTTTGGATTATGGTTCATATTGTCTTGTCATCAACTATTGCATGGCCCACCTGCCACCTTGACATTCATGCAAAAATGCATTGCTTGTTTGATGCTGTTGTTTAAACTATCTGTAGTTAGAATTATTGTAAATAATTAGAGTAAATAGTAAATATTTACCTTTTGTACTGTAACCTAGTTTAGTTATTCGGTCCATTGTTCAGGCCCATTAGGTTAAGTCTAGCGTAGTCTATATAATAACATTAGTGTGTGTATTCAAAGTTAAGTTAATGAAATATTATTCAGATATATTTTCTACATGGTATCACGAGCTCTCGTTCTTGAGGGTCTCGCTTCCGCATAAACCCTAGCCGCCACCTTCATTGTGGTGGTTGTTTTTTTTCTCTTGTTGCCCCATTGCAGCTTCTGTTTGGCTTCTTTGCCCATTGCAGCCTTCTGTTTGGCCGCTCTTTGCCCCATTGCGACTCTGTTTGGCTGCCTCTGCAGCTCTGTTTGGCTTCTTGCCCCATTGCGACTCTGTTTGGTCAGCCTCTGCAGCTCTGTTTGTTGCCTTTGCGACTTCGCTTGGATTCATCACCCACACTTCCATCATCTGTTTTGCCTTCATTCATCATCATTTATTGCCGATCTGGTCTCACCACCCACACCATCAGCCTCGCACAGGAATTCCGAGCCAGGCCCCACAAACCGCGCCGCCGTCCGACCACCCACGCGCCGCCACGCGCCGCCACCGTCCGTTCACCTCACGGGCGCGTGTGGCTCACGCGCCGCCATCCAGACCTCCGTTCGACGCCGTTTCTTCAACAGTAGCATCCCCGGCACCTCCCCTTTCCGTTTTGGGGGTCCACTCTCCGATCCGAGAACTTTCATTTTTGTGGGTTATTTGACGTTCATTCGTTCGTTGCCCTATTTGACTTGGACCGCTTGCAGAGCCTCCTCGACTCTTTGCGTAAGCCTTCTAGTTCTAGTTCCCTGACAATGACTGGTAAGACTCTATGTTCTCGATCGTTTACTGCCTCTGGTACTATTCCTAAGGATGCATGGATTCTCGACTCTGGTGCTACTGACCATATGACCTTTAACTCTAAATTGTTTTCCACTTATAATCCTCATTCAAGCATTCCCTATATTACTGTTGCAGATGGTTCTCACACTCCTGTTGTAGGTTTTGGAGATATTAATCTCCACACCCCTTTCTATTTGAGAAGTGTGCTTTATGCTCTGGACTCTCAAATAACTTAATTTCTATTCGCAAACTTATTCAGATATGAACTGCATGATAATTTTTTCTCCTACTCATTGTCTTTTTCAGATCTTACCACTGGGAGGGCGATTGGAGTTGCTAAGGAACAGGGAGGGTTATACTTTCTATCTGGGAAGAGAATGGTGCAGAAGGTCTTTGTCTTCCTCCGTCAGTCTCACCATACTACCTCTCAAGTTTGGCTTCAGCGTCTAGGACATCTTCCATTTTCCTTACTTAAAACTATGTTTCCAGCTTTGTTTTTACAAGAGTCTGTTGAGTCTTTTAAGTGTGATGTTTGTCAATTTTCCAAACACAAACGTGTGTTTTCCTTCTAGTTATAATAGAAGTCTTGAACCTTTTGATCTTATTCATTACGATGTTTGAGGGCTGCCCTGTTTCTAATATTTCGGTCTTGCGATGGTTTGTTACTTTTATTGATGATTGTACTCGCGTTAGTTGGCTATTCTTAATGAAAGATAAATCAAGTATCGCAGTTGTTCATTCAATTTTATCACATGATAAAAACTCAATTTGACAAATGCATTAAAAGACTACGGTCGGATAATGGTCGAGAATATGTCAACCAATCTCTTTCTTCATTTATTAGTAAAAATGGTATTCTTCATGAACTAACGTGTGTTGATACTCCACAACAAAATGGAGTTGCAGAAAGAAAAAACCGTCACTTACTTGAGGTTGCTCGTGCCCTTCTCTTCCAAACATCAGTTCCAAACTCGTATTGGGGAGAAGCAGTTTTGACTGCTGCTTATCTCATCAATCGGATTCCATCCCGTGTTCTAGGTAATCTCAGTCCTGTTCAGTCTATGCTATCTTTTTACCCGTCTGCTCCTATCATGCAGAGTCTGGAGTCCCGAATATTCGGTTGTGTTGCATTTGTTCATATCCACAAGCAGCATCGCAATAAGTTGGATTCGCGGGCTGTTCGATGCATCTTCTTGGGCTATGCGCCTAACAAACGGGGATACAAGTGTTACCATCCTTCCAGTCGTAAACACTTTGTCTCTATGGATGTCACTTTCCATGAACATGTCCCGTTCTTCACTCGTCCTCAGCTTCAGGGGGAGAATAGTAGTGATTTGGAATCTGATTCCGAGTTTCTTCTCCTTGGTCCGTGGCACCCTGAGTCACCATCTTTGTCAGTTGATCCTCCCGAGTCTGCTGTTGCTTCTGAGTCTCCTATCCCTGAGTCTCCTGTCGCTGTTCCCGAGTTACTACCTCCTGAGTCTCAGTTGTTTCTGAGTCACCTGTTATTGTTTCTCCTTTACCTTCTATTTTGCAGAAACAAAGACCTTCAAAGACCAAAGAAAGACAAAGGCTAGTGAGCCAACTTTGACATATCGAGAGAGAGGAAAACCCGACTGTCCAGAACAACCCCAACCGCCTGAGCCGGAGGTGGCATCGAAAGTAACCCTTTTGCTTCGATTCTTCTATTCCGATACACTTGATCTTGATTGATTGACCTACCTATTGCCTTGAGAAAAGTGGAAAAGGTCTTGTGCCAAATACCCTATTTCTCAATTTGTTTCATCTAACCATGTTTCCCGCAAAGATAAGGCTTTTATGACAGCTTGACTCTGTAAGAATCCCCTGCATCTGATAAGGAGGCACTTAAAGATGAAAATTGGATCAAAGCCATGAATGAGGAAATGAAAGCCCTTGAAAAGAATAGAACTTGGGAGATAGTTGAGAAGCCAAGAGGCAAGAAGCTTGATTAGTTGCGGTGGATTTATCTGTCAAGTACAAATCGGATGGCACTCTTGATCGATATAAGGCCGATTAGTAGCAAAGGGTACACCTGCACTTATGGCATTGATTATGAGGAGACATTTGCACCGTAGCTAAGATGAACACCGTCCGTATCTTACTATCTCTTGCTTGCTCATTCGGGTGGGAACTTAATCAGTTTGATGTTAAAAATGCATTCTTGCATGGAAATTTAGAGGAGGAAGTGTATATGGACATCCCACCGGATTTGATCCAACCACTTGGGATAAATAAGGTGTGTAAATTGAAAAAGGCCTTGTATGGGCTAAAGCAGTCTCCGGGCATGGTTTGGAAGATTTACAAAGGCTATGTTGGGTCTTGGTTACAAACAGAGTCAAGGAGATCATACCTCTTCTTCAAACATTCACATGGAGGAAAACTAACAAGATTTCTTGTTTATGTTGATGATATTATTATTACAGGGAATGACTTGGTTGAGAGACAACTCCTCAAGAAGAAATTATCTCAGAGTTCGAGATGAAAGATCTAGGAACTCTCAAGTATTTCCTTGGGATTGAGGTAGCTTACTCAAAACAAGGAATTTTTATCTCTCGAGAGAAAATATGTTCTTGATCTTCTGCAGAAACCGCAAGCTTGGGTGTACACCTGCAGCTGCTCCCATAGAGCAAACTCATAAAATGAGCACTGAAGAGGAGAGTGCTAGAGCTGACAAGCCTCAATATCAGAGATTGGTGGGGAAGCTAATTTACTTGGCACACACTAGACCTGATTTAGCTTATGCACGATGGCGTAGTCGGTCGATTTATGCATGATCCGAGGATGAGGCACTTGCAGCGATGAGCGGATTTTGCAATATCTTAAAGCGACTCCAGGAAGAGGTCTCTTGTTCAAAAGAGGCGGAAGACCGACATTGGAAGCCTATCTTGATGCACAGTTATGCAGGCTCGATGAGTGATAGAAGGTCCACTGCCAGCTCGCACATTCTTTTGTGGTAATCTTGTTACATGGAGGAGTAAAAAACAAAATGTAGTGGCCAGATCAAGTGCTGAGGCAGAATTCAGAGCAATGGCTCATGGAATTTGTGAGCTATTGTGGATGAAGATTATACTTGATGATTTGAAGGTGAATTATGAAGGCTCAATGAGATTGTTTTGTGACAATAAATCAGCAATCAGCATTGCTCATAATCCTGTACAACATGACAGGACCAAACATATTGAGATAGACAGACACTTTATAAAGGAGAAGCTAGATTGTGGACTGATAACAACGTCCTACATTCCTACTGGACACCAACTAGCGGATGTGCTTACAAAGGGCTATCTACGCACCGATTCCGCTTAACTTACTTGCAAGCTAGGAATGATTGATATCCACTCACCAGCTTGAGGGGGAGTATTGTAAATAATTAGAGTAAATAGTAAATATTTACCTTTTGTACTGTAACCTAGTTTAGTTATTCGGTCCATTGTTCAGGCCCATTAGGTTAAGTCTAGCGTAGTCTATATAATAACATTAGTGTGTGTATTCAAAGTTGAGTTAATGAAATATTATTCAGATATATTTTCTACAAGAATATATATGTTAGTATTTGGGCCTGTCATTTGGGGCTTAGTGTATGTTCTGATCTCGTGTGTACAACACTTGCAATAACTATCATTTGGTACTTTTTATGTGAAAAGTTTTGCATGAACTAATTACTACCAGTTTTGGGGGGACTGGTGTCAGTCCTTGTAATTAAGTTGACTGTGATTAACATCTATGGTCTTGCTTGCGGAGTGACTGAATATGTATTACAGTATTAGTATATGAGCCTATCTGTTCAAGCTATGATTAGTATATGGGAGGGGCTTATATGTACAACACTTGTTATGTACTTGAACTCATCCCAATTATAATACGTGATGTCTGAGACTAATAAAGTCGGTGTATTTTCTTTCTTCAAAACTATCTCTCTTTCTCTTTCTATGTTTATGGGAACAATATAATGTCAATATGTTAGTCAGTGGTGCATTGTTAGATATAAAACTGTTCATTAGCATCCACCTAACAGCTAAAACTGAGTTGATCCTTTACATGGTATCTGAGACTCTATGGCCAAGTGGTCTTAGGACAGATGGCCATTGATTTGTATAAAGAATGAGAAACTTCCACCCCAAATGAATATAAAATCTATCTTAAACTCTTAGCTTGCGAAATCTTGGAAAATCATGTTGTCAAAGATATAGAACCCTTCACTGTCAGGAAAAGAATTTGTATTTAGATTTTGTCTTCATACCTATCTAGCAAAAGCTTCTCTATATGTATGTCTGCATGTATATATATGTGAGTTTGTGCACGCACATGTCACCGTAATGAGCTCATTCTGTTCTTTTTCACTTTCTACATTTAAATGGTAAATTTTGTTACTTTTGACATCAAAAGGTATGATATTGAGGCCATATGACTCTGTCAACTTCTATTGAAATTTGTCCTTTTTGCATTCTTTTTCACTTTCCGTAATTTTGAGGCTAACAATTGTTGTATTTTGCTTGAGTATTATATTTTCTATGATTAAATAAATTGGTTTTTTGATGATCAGATGCATCAAGTTATGTATTGATTGTTCACCATGTGCTTTCTTATTTCTCATTCTAGAATATGACTGAGGGAAGTATTTGGCCCATGCTTGCTCAAGAAAGTTTAAAGGCATTAGGTGGGTTGGGTCTGCTTTCTCTTGGAGGAAAGTATATTCTCAGAAGAGTTTTTGAGGTCTGTATGGAATATATTTAACAAAGGCATCTGTCCAAAAAATAAAATGCTTCCAAACTCATTTTTGATACATTATAGTCATTAAACTGTTGGTGAAGTTCAGGTTGTTGCAGATACAAGGAGTTCAGAGGCTTTTGTTGCTCTTTGCTTGCTGACTATTGCTGGAACTTCACTAGTCACACAGAAGTTGGGCTTCAGTGATACGGTTCACTATTTTCCAATGCATAGCGTTTTATTTTTGGGTTGATTATGGGACTGCGGAGAATCATTTAAATTGAATATCTGTGTGACAATTGTATGTAATGCCACAATGCAGCTTGGAGCATTTTTAGCTGGGGCAATCTTAGCAGAGACAAATTTCAGGACACAGATTGAAGCTGACATAAGACCATTTAGAGGCTTGCTGCTCGGGCTGTTTTTTCTAACTACAGGGACTTCAATTGACATGCAGGTAAATATGATTATCATTTATGATATATGTGACATAGTTATATCATCTTTCAATGCAGTGTTAGTTATTAATTGGACTGCTGTATCTGTGCATATATACAAACTTAGCTATCAGGTTCACCAAACTAGATATTATAGTGGCACACGATTTTTTTTGGGGTTATTTAGTGCCTGTTTGGATTGGCGTTCGACACTGTTGGACACATGTTTGTTGCTAACTTGCTATGGCGTCCAACATGCATCTAGCACTATTGGACGACAATCCAAACACATGCTAGTGGCCCTAGATTTTGATCACCTGTGACATAGCATTCTAGTAAATTACAACATACTGAAAGTGTACTTTGGATAAATTCATATTCCAAAGTAATTGACTGGTGTTTTCTGGAAGTGAGGATACTCACACACCCTTTTCATGTTATTATTTTTTTAAAAATCTTTACTGGAGTGACATCCAATTGATTTATTTGTTTTATGCAACAGGAACCATGAATTTATGACATTTAATGAATAGCTATTTCATTAGATCCCTCCATTAAGGAACATATATCCTTACCAGCTTGCTTTTTGCATGTAATTATGAAATATACCCACCCTTAAACTACAGGTGGCAAACTGTTTTCCCCTCTATATTTATTATTATTATTATTATTATTGATGTAGCTCCTCTTGCGAGAATGGCCAAATGTACTTGCGCTACTGGGTGGTTTAATTGCTATCAAGACATTGATCATAACTGCGCTTGGTCCTCGTGTTGGGCTTACTTTACAAGAAAGTGTAAGAATAGGATTGCTTCTATCCCAAGGAGGCGAGTTTGGATTTGTTGTATTCTCTTTAGCAAATAGGTCAGTACTTATTCAGCCTAATGCATTGATGCTATTTGAGTGAGAATATTAGACTTGTTCTTATTACAAATATTTGTGGCTTCTTGTATGCAGGCTTGGGGTGCTTCCACTTGAGCTCAACAAGCTGCTCATAATTGTTGTTGTATTGTCAATGGCATTGACCCCATTTCTGAATGAAGCTGGAAGGAGGGCTGCTAATTTTATTGAAGACAAATCGGATGCTGAGAATGTATGTCTTTTTTTTTTTTTTTGTTAAAAAATATATTTTGGAATTTTGTGCACACACACGACATGCATATAGGGGTTGTGAGAATGTGAGTAGCCATGGCCGATTACTGGTGTATTTGAAATAAAAAGTCGTACATAAGAAATATAACTAAAGAATACAACATAATTCACATGCTGTATTATTATTAGGTCGTTTTGGCACAAATTTCATACACTCTGGATTTTATGTATCAACTTCTTTTAAATTATTTTATTAACTTAAAAAGAGACATGTTAAAAATATATGTCGCAGTCTTATAACTGTTTCTTCAAGATATATACGTGGCAGTTTAATGCTATATGATTTCACTTTAACTGCAAGTTAACGTTGGCTGAGTTATTTGCAGGAACAGAAAGATTCTGAGATGGTTGACTTCAATGCTAGTGAACCTGTTGTTATCCTTGGATTTGGACAAATGGGCCAGGTAGATCGATCAATACATTGTAAAACATGTCATTTATGTTTCCCATTCCTAAATTTTCACCTTTTGTTACTTATATAAAGGTCCTTGCCAATTTGCTATCCAACCCATTGGCTTCAGGAGGAGATAGTGATGCAACAGGATGGCCTTATTTGGCATTTGATCTTGACCCCAGGGTTGTAAAGGTCAGTGTATTTGAGCATTGTGCACGGCTATTGTCTACCAGTATCTGCATAGGACTTCTTTCTTTTTCTTTTCCCCGAAGTTGTTTAAAATTCTTGATAGAAATCTTCTGTTTAGAATATCTCAAATATGGTATTGAGGAGTTAAAGGTTGAGACATTCTCTTTGATGCCTTACAACTTACTAGACACTTGGCTTGGTATATAAATATTAGAATTTGGGTTTGGGTCTAACTCAACCCCAAAAGCTAGCTCATGGGGTGAGTGTTGCCCCCCACTTATTACCACTAATCAGACCATCTCGTTCTTCTATGTGGGACTTCTAACACACCCCCTCACGCCCAGGACTGGACATCTGGAGCGTGACCCGAGTGGCCAGATAACGGGTGGCCTAACAACGGATTTATGATAGTCTCTGATGCCGTATTAGAATTTGGGTTTAAGTCTAACTCAACCCTAAAAGCTAGCTCATGGGACGAGGGTTACTCCCACTTATAACCACTAATCAGACTATCTCATTCTTGTGGGACTTCTAACAATAAAGACAAGCTTCTTTGATGAACAAATTAAAATTTGCACCCAATGTACATATTGCTCTTTCTTAAAAAAAAGATAAACAAAATTTCACAGACCTTGTGAATAGTATGAGATATACGTTTAGAAGTGCCAATTGAGAGTTGACTCATCAATCATTCATCATCTCTATGTTCTTAGCTTTTACTTTTTATCAATAGAATGAAAGGTTTCTTTCATGACATTGCTTACCCTTCATATTGGAATCTCTTATCCACCATTCATTTAATTTATTCTCCCATCATTAACTGATGGGCAGGCAGCTAGAAAACTTGGTTTTCCTATTCTCTATGGGGATGGATCACGTCCAGCTGTTCTTCAATCTGCCGGTATTTCTTCTCCAAAAGCTATCGTGGTTATGCTCACTGGGAAGAAGAAGACAGTTGAAGTTGTTCAGAGGCTACGATTGGCTTTTCCTGCGGTAATAATATCTTTCCCACCCCTACCCCCATTGCCAGCCTCTTCATTTCTTATCTCAACTTATCATGTGTGCGAGCATGTATATATGTTAGAGGGAGAAATTAATGGCTTTTTCTAATAAAGAGAAACTATGATAATATGATGTGACTAGCTTTGTTTCAATTTGTTTATAAACGAATAGCCATAGACCACAATATTTATCTCATGAAGCTTTAAAAGACGATCATTTTATGTCTAATTGAAAATCTTTTGTATACAGCATACTCCCAATTTTCCGTGCGCACTCAATTAAAAACAAAAGATCTTGTACTGTTAGGTATAATATGGGGTGAAGTTGATTGATAATTTTTTTGACTGTTTGATGTATTTTACCTTTCTTTATTTATGTTATCGTCTCTTGTTTTAATTTCTTAATTTATGATGAAATTACTAAGGTCCCAATATATGCCAGAGCTCGAGATCTCAAACATCTTTTAGATCTGAAGAAAGCAGGCGCAACGGATGCCCTTTTGGAAAATGCAGAGGTACTGACAATAATTTATTTCCGTCTCCTGATGGTCGGAGCTTGTAAGTTGTAACAACCACTGCTCAATATTTCAAGTGTAAATCGTAGCTAAATATTAAGTTTATTCTTGCAGACTAGCCTGCAGCTGGGTTCTAAGCTGCTGAAAGGCCTTGGGGTGATGTCCGACGATGTTGCATTTTTGAGTCAGATTATTAGAGATTCCATGGAGCTACAAGCTCAAGAAGCAATCAGCCAATCAGAATATCGTGAATTAAATATTATGAAACCCTTGCAGGTACTTCAAAACGATGATTTGGCTTTGGGTAAATGCTCATGGTTTGTGTGTGTGTGTGAGAGAGAGAGAGCTGACATGTGGATTTATCTGAATTTAATATAATTTCTAATTGAGAAGTAGGAGAAAGGTTCGTTTAATTGTATTTGTACATACAAAGTGATAACTTCAATATTTGGGGATTATTTGAATTGATATGGTGTCATATGGTTTCCTTCCTCATACCTGATTGGAATATAGCCATAGTCCATAGAATAGATTCTTCTGATGTTTCACATTGAAGGTTACTTTTAACCCAAGTTTCTCTATTGAAAGGGCAAACTGGTGCTATGAAATTACCGCCATTTGGGGGACCCGTTGTTGGTTTATTTTAGGCAGACTTATCGTGCATATGCAAGAGACTGATTCTATAACTCGAGTATATGACCTTCTAGTCTCACACAGCAACAACTGCAACCATTCTGTCAAGACACCCTTCTACCCAATATGTCATTATGTTGCATTATAAAAACGTTTGCGCAAAGAAAGTGGTGGAAAGACCCTTCTACTGTTTGCCTTTGATTGGGTAAACCTTGACGTGATAAATTCTACATCTTGGGGAGTCCATAAATGTCATTTACCTCCATTATTTTCTACATGGCTTATTATTGAATTTTCAAGAAAATGAAAACTCCTTTGAGGACTAGATTTCAACATAACTTTCTCATATCATGTACCATTTCTCCATTTTTAAATGTACCCTTTATAATGTTATGGATGGAGTTGCTGTAGTAACTTGTGTAAGAAGAAACTGATTTGTTTGCATTGTAAGGTGAGAGTTGCTGACATGAAGGAGACACGTGTTCCGGTGGCAACTACTTTTCCAAAATATGAAATATCAGTACGGAACCAGATAGATCAAGCTTCATTGGGTAGCATTCAGAAGGAAGCAGATCTTGAAGAACAAGATTATGAGCTAAATGAAGCTATTAAATTAGAAGGAAATGGTGTTTCATGTAGCAAACAAGGCGCCGAAGAAAGCTCAATGGTTGGATCTCAAGATTCTTTAGGACAGCAGAATCTGCTGGACCCATCAATCCCTTCCCATACTGCCATGGAGGAACCCTGACAATGTAGGTAGGGCTTCTTCCCATTAATTTTCCGCCTCTAACCCTATAACTTCAGTAAGATTTGAGGAAGTTACCATTTGTATTGCAGAGCTAACAGTATATGTATAGGAAACATCTCATTAAGAGTTTGTAGAACAGCACCATTCAAACTGAGATGCTCATTTCAATTCTTTGAAAACCACAAAATGTATAGTGACTTTACATGATGAAAATATTTTATATTTCTTGCGCGCCTATGTAAACAGTTCAACATGTTATCAACTTTAGAGTTTAAAATATGGCAACATATGATCAACAAATCTTGTAGGAACAAGTGCTCTTAGGATTTTAGTTGATAAAAACAGCTCAAAATAGTATTAACAAGGGTTTCATTGTCTTTTCCAATAAGTTGAGTTTCAATTGATTGTGTCTAATAAGCAAAGTATTCATAATAGAATTAATGATACATAATTGAATAATTTAAAAAGTTCTCACATTGGCGGGTCATTAAAATTAAATTCATGTTATAATTACTATCAAGTATAATTGTAGCATCCAGGAAAGAAAATTATACCTTGTTGAAATTAATTTTGCAGTGCTCTTGGTAGGCCTCTTTTCTCAACAAAAAAAAAAATCACTGGGTCTCACCTCAACGACATTGAAAATTAATTTTGGAGTGATCAAGTGTGTTTTCATAGAGAAGATATTTTGACAGCACATATTGAAGTTGTGTGTCACAGGTTAAGCTTAGATTAAATAATTGTGTTGCTTTTGCTTTTAATTGTAACTCTTGTCAGATTAAATAAGTGTGTCTGATTGATGAAATTTGATGTCCAAAAAGAGTTATTAAGCGGAATAACTCAGACAAAAGTTACTATTGGAATAACTTGATCCCTTGTTATGAGTCCTACATTGGGGAGCCTCACCTACCAAGTGAGGTTTATAAGCTTAGGGGTTCTCCCACCTAATAGGCTAGTCTTTTGGGATGAACTCTCCCTTTAGGTTTATACTCATAACAATTGGTGCTTTCATTGAGAGTTGGGCTACGGAAAAGGCTACTTATAGGCTAGATTAAGGTATACCACCGAATACTGATAGATGAGTGAAGCCAAGGGCTACCATCGGGTCAGTGCCGATAGAGTGAAAGCCGTCGTGGACGTCGGCTCTTAAAGGGGGTGACAATGTTATGAGCTACCAAGTGAGGTTTATAAGCTTAGGGTTCTCCCACCTAATAGGCTAATCTTTTGAGATGGGCTCTCCCTTTGGGCTTATACTCATAACATCCCTCCCCCATTATATTATATTATATGAAAATAGGTCCAAAAAACAAGTTGACACGCAAGCTTAACTAAAGAAAAATGTTGACGTGCAAGCTGCTCTTCCTTCCCTCCTATTTCTAAAGTTCCGACATGTATGTTTTCGTGACTTGTTAAATTATAAGTGCTTAGTTTTAATTAGTTTTTACTTGTACAGAGTTTTCATGTAAAATGCCACTAGATGTTGTAACATCTAATGACTCTCTATAGTCAGTCAGCTTTATATTATTTCAGTTGAAGTTCAGTTAGCTTACCTGACCCTTTTCTGCCCGATCAAGTCCATGTATATAAGCTACACTTCAGTTTAATATCGAGTTCCGTTTTCATTTCACTATTCCATCTATCTAACATGGTATCAATTGAAACATTCTCTCCTCTGCATTAACAACCCCTTCTTCTTCACCACTCTTTCAAGTCTGACGTGGCAACTTTTGCGAACTCCAATCCCAGTTATGATAATTTCGATCCTTACTATGTACATCCCAATGAAAATCCATCATTGGTCCTGGTTTCCCCAATTCTTAATGAATCTGGGTCAAACTATCACACCTGGTCCATGTCTCTGATCAAGATCCCAAATTCAAGGCCTGAAAAAGATGTAATATTCTCATTCTTTCTTAGATCAATCATTCTTTCAACCCATAAATTACTACCAGTGTTTTATTTCTTACTGAGGCTTCATCTGCAGAGTGATGTTTATTCACTTAAACAAGGTGATCTTTCTGTCACAACATATTTTACCAAGCTTAAAATCCTCTGAGATGAGCTCTATAATTTTTGGTCTGTTATTTCATGTGATTCCTCTGTCACTGGTTCTTGCAAATGCCACAAGGCTATGCAGTCCTATAGAGACAATGACAATGTTCTAAGTTTTCTTCAAGGGCTCAATGAAGCCTATGTTGCAGTTAGATCTCAGATTCTTTTAATTGATCCTTTACTCACCTTAAGCAAGGTTTCTCCTTGATAATTCAGCAAGAAAGACAATTAAATATTGGCATGCTACTGAACCAACTGCTCTTGCTATTCGGTCCAACTAGTTTCAAGTTCAAGCCAAGGGCAAACAAAATTTCAAGAATTTTCATTCCAAGCAAGGCTCTTCAAAAATTGTGCACACACTGTAACCGAACAAACCATTCAATTGAAACATGTTTCTTTAAGCATGGCTTTCCTCCGGGCTGTGTAATTGATACAGTATAACTCAGGGATTAGACCAAGAGTTATAATGCTTAATACAGGGGTTTCAATTCGTGAATGAAATTCGGTGAGTTTATGACCAATTTAGTCCCTGAGATTTGCGAAAAATTCAGTTTAGTCCCTGACTTATCCAATATTCCAAAATAGTCCCTGACATTTTAAAATCTGTTTCAGTTAGGTCCCTCCGTTAACTGTCTCCGTTAACAGAGTTTGGGAAGTTGATGTGTCACGTTTAATGACTTGCTGGCACCCATGTAGGTCTCCACGCTGGCGCCACATAATGTGGCTGAGTGGATGCAAATTTCAGGGACCATTTTGCTACTCAGTAAAATATCTGTAACGTCTATTCTGATGAAAAAAATTTGGGGGACTAAATTGATACTAATTTGGTTTTCTTTTAAATACCCAATTTCTTCTTCTTCTTCTTCTCACTTCTTCTTCTTCCCCTTTCTTCCATTTGTACTGAAACCTTAAAAACCTACATCCAAGTGAAGAAGCAACGTTGGGATGAAGAAGATGGGTGGTGGGTCGCATTTTTCTCCATCAAGTCAAGTGAAGAAATCCTCAAGAAGTGGTTCTTCATCTGCAACCTATTCTTCTGTTGGAGAGACCCGAAATTGCCCCTGTTCGCTTTTGCGTTGTGAGAGGAAATGTGTCATCAGGATTGCTAGAATCGTGCCAACCCAAATCGACCTTTCTTTACATGTCCAATTTTGAAGGTATATGTTGTTGATATATGTGTCTTCCATGTAAGGAATGATTTGGGTTTGACTTGGGTTTGTTTTGCACCTTATATCATGCAGAAAGAAGAAAATTGTAACTATTTTCTCTGGTGTGATGAAGCCCCTGGTGTATTTGTGCCTAATGGAGTTGGTGGGTATGGTTCCAGTGTGATGGGAGGTGATGTGTTTGCTGCTGAGAATGATGATGAAGAATGGAAGTTAGAGCTTATGGCCAAGGTTGATGCTATCATGGTAGAACAACAGAAGAAGGCAGAAGTTATGGCCAAGTTTATGGCCAACATTAATGCCATTATGATAGAACAAAAACAACAAAAACTTTGTCAAAATGTTATGGGTTTCTTTATGATTTTGTTTATTGCATGTTGGATTGGTAGGCTCACTGCCTAAGTGTTAAACTTTATATGTAACTACCTAATGTAATGTAATGGATATCTTGTAAGGTTGATGTTGTTTAATGTTAATGACTTTATTAAATTTCAGTTTCAAGTTCAGATTTATTTTAAAAGATAATAATTATAATAAGTACATGTGGTATCAAAAGTAGCAGACCTAAAGTGCATGAAGTTAAATTAATGAAGCACCCAAAAAGGTGTCAAAGCACATAAGTTGCACATCCTAAGTGCATTTAGTGCAAATACATCAAAAGTATATTTAGCATATACAATATGCACCTACAACCAAAAGAAGTTACATACAAAAAAGTGCACCATAATGTGCATGTACATCAGAAGTAGCACATTCTAAGTGCATTCAGTACCAAAGTGCATTTACAACACCTAAAACTAAAAGTTACATACAAAAAAGTGCACCATAATGTGCATGTACATCAGAAGTAGCACATTCTAAGTGCATTCAGTACCAAAGTGCATTTACAACACCTAAAACCAAAAGTTACATACAAAAAAGTGCACCATAATGTGCATGTACATCAGAAGTAGCACATTCTAAGTGCATTCAATACCAAAGTGCATTTACAACACCTAAAACCAAAAGTTACATACAAAAAAGTGCACCATAATGTGCATGTACATCAAACAATACATCAAACAATTTGCTGAAATTCTTTGTTGCCTTGGGCGATCTTGATGAAGTCCTGGAGTTGGAATGAATCGCATCAATTGTTCTCCCTAACAGTTATGTGGCTCCTGGTTGTGGTGGAATTGGGACCATGGTTGGTGATGGGAACAAGGCGGTGATGGTGGTTCAATATTCGATGGATTTGGTGCTCTCACCGAGTTGCTTTCACACCAAAGATTTTTCTGGTATAAGAGGACCTCTAACACCATATCTTCTTTCCTGCACATATGGAAACATTATTAAGACAGTTATAAAATAGTCCTTAACTTTATTCATTTATTAGCAAAAACGTCCCTGTAATTTATCACTTAGTGGCAAATTAGTCCCTGCGAAGACCAATTCCAGTCACATATCAGAATACCAATTCCAGTCACACATCAGAATACCAATTCCAGTCCATATCACAATACCATATCAGTTATTTTTAATCCCATATCAGAAAACCATACTTACAATTACCACAACTTTGTAAAATTGCCAAAAAAATAATTATTTACAGATCATACCCTCTGGACTGGCTACTTTGTAGGTTTCACCACTGCTGAATTGCCTTCTGCTGATTGTTGACCCTATATGCAGTTATCAAAGTTGTTATACATTCTCACCTTTCATAACTTACAAAAAAAAATACAATACCTAATAATATTGGTGAAGATTGCACAGGATCATACCACAGTAGTTGTATCCTGAGATTGTACAGGATCCTGAGATTGAAGAGGATCCTGAGACAAATCAATCTCAGTTGGACCCTCAGTTGGACCCTCTTCCTGTTGGACTTGCACAGATTTGGTTGTCTTAGGTTTCTTCGGTACCCCTTGGTTCATGCACCCACTACTGTTATGACCCTCCAAGCCACATCTCTGGCATATCCAAATAGGACATGTTTTCTTTAGCTTGGTCAGGCCAACTGGTTCTTCATTGCCATCTTTCCTCCTATTCTTTTTTGGCCTTCCAGCACTCCTCTTGACCTTAGGTGGGACAGGTTTGCAATACCCAGAGTGCTCTGATTGTGTAGGCTGAACAAAGTAGTTGTAACTTGCTTTATATGCTCCTATGGTTAACCAACCATGGCAGTAGTCTTCTGGTTTATGGGCCCTGTATGCTATTCTTTGCCTGAGCATGTTCACATGGCATCCCTAACAAAAAGTATTACAAGTTAGACACTTGCATGTTAATCTAAGACAAATCATGTACTTTCACTACATACCGTTAATCGCCAGACCGCATGTGCATGTATGCGTGCACTCGGATCCACATCCACCTTAATAGGAGGATTTTGAACCTCAAACCGCATACCATGTTCATCACCGACCACAGATTCCGGTGATTGCTTGCAATCTTCTGCTTGTCCAGTCTACTTTGTTGATATGGACATAAAGGGCCTGCTCTCCCATTAAGCCTCACCTTGTTCTCACTCATAGTTCTCATCAAATAACACCTAATCTCCTCAGCCATGGTGAGGATAGGTTTACCACGATAATTGACAATTGCCTAGTTAAATACCTTACAGTTGTTGTTAGTGATGTTGTCCACTTTTGAGTTATCTTTGAAATACGCTTTTGTCCAAGCCTCCTTCGGCCATTTGTCCAGATACTCCCATGCCTTTTTATTCAGCCCCTTCACATTCTCCATCTGTTGTTTGAACTCTGAGACCGTGGTTGACCTTGAACACTCCCAAACCAAACCTCTTAATTCTTTCTCTTTCCACTGTTTTGTGAAATTCCTCCACAAATGCATTGCACAATATCTATGTGGAACACACGGCATCGACTCTGTCTTCTTTGGAATCACCTACACATATGACCCGAAAACAGTGTGTCAATTAGGTCCCTAGCATTAGTCACTTATAATCAACCCAGTCCTCAAAATTTATCAACAAACATCAAGTCAATCAATGAAATAAATCACGTAAACCATACCTTTTGCATGTCAGACATGAAGTTCCAGCCATGTTGCGTGTAGTCACCAATCTGTTCATGCAGTAGTGTCAAAAACCACATCCAATTGTCTTTGTTTTCCACATCAACAATTGCATAAGCTAACACAAATATTTGTCCATTTGCATCTGTTGCCACAACAGACAACAATTGTCCCCCATAATAACCTTTTAAAAAACACCCATCCAAACCTATGAAAGGTCTACAACCAGCCCTAAACCCTCTCTTAGAAGCATCCAAGCAAACAAAAAACCTATGAAATTGTGGAGCTGATTCAGGTTGTGGTATAGTATCAATCTTAATAAGTGACCCAGGGTTGCTCCTTGATAGCTCATTTGCATAATCCCACACCTTGCCATACTGATCTCTCTCACTACCCTCCACCAATTCTCTTGCCTCCCTAAGTGCCCTAAAAATCATAGACCTATCAATAATAATCTTAAATTCCTTTTTGACAAAGTCAAAAATCTCAACAGAGGTAATTTTGGGTTGACACCGAAGCACCTCCACTAGTTTCTGCACCAGCCATTTTCTGTTGGCTTGATTAACCTTGAAATGTCTGCTGCAGCTGTGATAACTTTCAAAGGTCTTGATTTGGAAACTTCCCCTATCCTTGGTCCTACCACAAAAAACCTCCCATTTACACCCATCTTCTTTGCACTTGGCCCTTGCCCTTTCCCTATCATGTTTTACCCATTTGATGGGTCTCCCCAAATGGATGGTGTACTCCTTCTGCATTGCCTTGAATGATGCTAAGTTGCTGAACTCCATCCCCAATTCCAAACTAACACTACCAAACTCGGCTTCTTCATTGAATTGAGGGAATGTAACCTTCTCAACATCTTCTTCAACAGTGCTAATTGGATCCTTCATCTCTTCAGATTTGTAGCCATCATCACAAATACCCTCTGGTATGTGTTGACTGCTTTGTCCACGACAATAGTCAGCCATGTGTTGACTGCCTTCTCCACCATAATACCCAGCCATATCAAATGAGTCATCACTACTTGAACTATCAATAATGGGTGATGGTGATGGTGATCTCTTACCCTTTCCTTTCACTTGCACCTTTTTACCCTTAGCAGATGTTCCAACCTTTTCGGCCTTCTTTCTCTTTGGAGTCCTATTTTTCTTTGCCTTAGTTGGAGCAGTAACTCTCCTTTTTCTTTGTGGCACTTCCTCTTCATCACTTGAACTAATAATTGGAGGGGGCTTGTAATGGCTATCTTCTGCACTTTCATCAGTGGATGAATGGCTACCCTCATCAGCCCCCTTATCTTCATCACTCACTTTGTCTTCAACAACCCTTTCATCCTCTTCATCACTACTTGTACTATCAATAATGGGTGATGGTGATGGTGATCTCTTACCCTTTCCTTTCACTTGCACCTTTTTACCCTTAGCAGATGTTCCAACCTTCTCGGCCTTCTTTCTCTTTGGAGTCCTATTCTTCTTTGCCTTAGTTGGAGCAGTAACTCTCCTTTTTCTTTGTGGCACTTCCTCTTCATCACTTGAACTAATAATTGGAGGGGGCTTGTAATGGCTATCTTCTGCACTTTCATCAGTGGATGAATGGCTACCCTCATCAGCCCCCTTATCTTCATCACTCACTTTGTCTTCAACAACCTTTTCATCCTCTTCATCACTCCCTTTATTTTCATCAGCCCGATCATCCCCTTCATGTTCTTCAGCAACCACATTATCTTCAAAGACCACATTATTGTCTTGGCTGACCACTTGATCTTCTTGACTACAGTGGTAACAATATAGGATCAGCTTCCATTATAGGGTGCTCATAATAAAGTTCGATCTCATTTCCATTACCCATTGCATCCCGAGCCATTGCCAATACATCCCTATCAGTGTTCAATTGTCTCATTCCAAATTCAATGTCTAAGTTTGGTACCCTACATAGCAATTGTTCAATCCTGTGATACCTTTTACACACTTTGACAATTTCGTGAAGATCAAACACATTCAGTGTGTCTGAATCCAAATGTTCCCAAACATCCATTTCACCATTCACATACTCCATAATGCCATTCTCATTCCTTATAAATCTGCCTCTATGATGCAGTATTAATGTAATATCAGCACTCATCCTGCACAAACCAAAATCACACAAATGAATTACAAAAACAGCAAATATGAGAAGAGCAAATGGAACTATGCTTACAAAAAGAAACAACAACAAGAATTGCAAAAAAAAGCAACATCAAATATCCTTAAAAACAGAAACAAAAAAAAATTCCAAAAATAGCAAAGACCAAATAGCAAACATGCACACAATGTATACCCACATTCAACCACATTCAACCTCTATTTCACACGAGAAAAAGCGAAAGCAGGGTTAAACATCACCAACAAACAACAAACCCTAACCCTTACCCATTCAACATCTTACTACCAAGACTAATACAAAAAGGGAAAAACGAAACAACAAAACCACTAACACCATTCACGGAAAAACGGCAATGGAAGAAAACCAGAGAAGAAAAAAAAATCAACAACAACGGCAATAGTGGAGACGAGACGAAAACCACACATTATCTTCACTAAGATGAAGAACAAACCTTGATGATGGATACGAAAACTCTGGTCGGAGATGATGATCGCCACTGTTGCGAACGAAGAAGAAGCAGCAGCGCCAACAGTTACGAAAAAAAAGAAGCAGCGTTTTTTTCCCAAATGAATGAGTCAGCGTGTGTTTTAACTTGTCAAGGAAGCTTGTAAAATCAGATATTTTACTGAGTAGCAAAATGGTCCCTGAAATTTGCGTCCACTCAGCCACATGATGTGGCGCCAGCGTGGAGACCTACATGGGTGCCAACAAGTCACTAAATGTGACACATCAGCTTTCCAAACTCTGTTAACAGAGACAGTTAATGGAGGGACCTAACTGAAACAGATTTTAAAATGTCAGGGACTATTTTGGAATATTGGATAAGTCAGGGACTAAACTGAATTTTTCGTAAATCTCAGGGACTAAATTGGTCATAAACTCGAAATCCGGTGTAAGGGAGCAGGTGATGTCAGGAATGCAGAAATTGTAGAGAATAGAAAGAGAAGATGATTGTACAGAATTGTATGATGATTCTCATTAGGGCCCACTACCATATGTGTAGGCAATGATCAATTATGTTACACGATATTTTCTAACAAACTTACTGCCACCTCAGCATACACACTTGAAGTGTGAAAACAAGAAAATGCTGACAATTATAATGTGCTATGAAATCAACTACACATAAGCTAGAATTTTATTTAATAAGCTAAGTGGTTCAGGCAATGGTACAGTAATTAAATACTGTGACAATACCTTCGCCTTGAAAAACCCTGTTGACCTTAAGGGTGGAAATTTGGATACTACTGCAATAAATCATAGTAATACTCCCAAGTGGCTTTATCCAGAGGCAAGTTCTTCCATTTGACTAATACATTTGTGGTAGCTACTCTCCTTTGTTTCACCATTTTCCTTTCTAAGATAGCTTCTGGAACACCTTTGTCCGCGTCAGTGTGAATGGTAGTCAGTAATTGCTGAACTTGACAAGCTGCAGGGTTGGAGCTTCAATTGTGATACATGGAACACATTATGAATCTCAGCAGTGGTAGGAAGTTCTAACTGATAAGCAGCCTCTCCAATGCGATCAAGTATTTTAAATGGGCCATAAAATTTAGGCAGCAACCTGTGAAACTGAGTGTTTCTCATGGAGTACTATCTATAGGGTTTGTAACATCCTGGGTCCTTACCCTGGGTCCCACTTTGGGCACCAGGTTAGGGCTGCCCAGTGGCCTTGGCCAGCTGCTGTTACTCATAGAACTTCTCCACCCCCCTTTGGCCTTGGCCAAATTAGTGGAGTTTTTGCCTCTCAATTGGTTGGTACCAGGGGTTCAAAAACCTTATACTTAAGCTCCAAGGTACATGGCTCGAATCCTTGGGGAGGCAAAAACTCCACTAATTTGGCCAAGGCCAAAGGGGAAGGGGTGGAGAAGTACTATGGATAGCGAAGAATGCTTATTGGCACAAAGTAGACCCAGGTAAGGACCAGTCACATGAGGTCAAGTTTCAAATACACAAAATCACCAATTAAGAAACTTCTGTCACTCCTATGCTTGTTGGCCTGTTGTGTCATCCTGTTTTGGGCTCTCAAAAGATGAAATTTCAGCAATTGAATGGCTGCCTCTCTAGCATTCATAGACCTATCCACTGTAAGGTTGTTTGATTCACCTGGTAAATAAGGAGGTGAATAGGAGGAGGCTAACCATACACCACTTTATATTGAGAGGTTTGGATTAAAGAATGGAAGTTGGTATTGTACCACCATTCTGCCAAGGGGAGCCATTTTGACCAAGAAGAGGGTTTTTCTGCACACAGACACCTCAAATAAGTCTCTAAGCACTTATTAAGAACCTCTGTTTGGCCATCGGATTGAGGGTGATAAGCAGTGGATTTGTTCAAAGCAACCCCTTGCAATTGAAAAAGCTCAGTCCATACAGTGCTAAGGAATGTGGGATCCCTGTCACTAGTAATAGTTGAAGGCATGTCATGCAATTTGAATATGTTATCCAAAAACAATTGAGCCACCTCAATGGCAGTATAAGGATGGGACAAGGTCAGAAAGTGAGCATACTTGCTCAATCGATCCACTACCACAAAAATCACATGTTTGCCCGACGAAGGTGGAAGGCCTTCAATGAAATCCGCGATAGGTGAGTGGAATAGGATCGAGAATCAGATCGAGTATTCTGGAGAGGACCGCCATCATCAATGTGGAAGAAGCTCGTAGCATTGTGCGAGAGAGCCTGGGCACGTAACAATCCACGAATTTCCTCTATACCGGCGTCGAGATTGTCCAAACGAGACAAGTTAGAGCTCATTTGCTCCAATCGGCTGGTGAACTCATCTTGCTTAGAAGCAAGTTCCTGAAGAGTGAGTTGGTTTCTGGTGCCCGCAGCCATAGCCCAAGAATAGAGTGTCATTGATACCAGTTGATACGGTATAACTCAGGGATTAGACCGAGAGTTATAATGCTCAATACAGGGATTTCAATTCATGAATGAAATCTGGTGTAAGGGAGCAGGTGATGTCAAGAATGCAGAAATTGCAAACAATAGAAAGAGAAGATGATTGCACAGAATTGTATGATGATTCTCATTAGGGGCCACTACCGTATGTGTAGGCAATGATCAATTCTGTTACACGATACTTTCTAACAAACTTACTGCCACCTTAACATACACGCTTGAAGTGTAAAAACAAGGAAATGCTAACAATTATAATGTGCTATGAAATCAACTACACATAAGCTAGAATTTTGTTTAATAAGCTAATTGATTCAGGCAATGGAACAATAATTAAATACTGTGACAGTAATTAGGCTCCATATTATCCCCCCCAAATCTTGGATCCTTTTGTAAGGTAGGACACCGTAGGGAATGACTCACTGTGTAATAGTTTTTGGACCTCCCCATAATAAAATAAAAACAGAAATGCTCATTATTGCAAAAACGTATATCGCGGTGCATTACAAATGCTTTTTATTGGCCAGATCTCCTGTATTTTCCGTCAAAAGCACAAGTTTACAATCAGCTAATTCTTTAACAATTGAACACGTATTATTTCGTGAAATTCGTGAGAGTATCTCTCGTGACAAATAGCAGCTCTCAAAAAAAAAAAATCAAGTAAGAAAGAAATAAAACTCATCTTAACCTATTCCTCAAACAACTGAATAATTTAGGGTAAACTTCTAATTTACTCTATGAACTTATACTCTTTATTTTATTTATCTCTAAAGTATATAAAAATATTAAGTAATTCTTAAAGTTTTATAAATCCATTTCATTAGTCCATAAAATTTTGTGAAATCCGTCTCATTAGTCTCTGTAAGAGACTACATATATAACTTTAGGGAATAATAAGAAAAGATTTATAAAACTTTAGATATTACTACTCTGGCCTCATTTATAAGCAAAAAAGACATTTCCGCATTCATTAAAAAATATATGTATCTGGTCCAAAATTTGGACCAGATACATATATTTTTTAATGAATGTGGAAATGTCTTTTTTGCTTATAAATGAGGCCGGAGGGAGTACTTATTATTTTCATATTGTTTAAAAAGTTTAAATTGAGCATTTACTCAATAATTTATCTTGTGGTTTAATTGATTTATTTTCAACGGTTACAAACAATAGAAACAAGCTGACATTTATTATCTAACTAATTTATTGATTTTTCTAATTTGAGCATTTTTTTTTACAAATTAATATCTATATATAAATTGATCAATCCATAAACTATAGACAAAATATAATACACAGAAATAAACATTTTACTTGAAAAACAAATTCATTAAATATTTTATATGTAATTTAGATAATTCCTTATGAAATTTCCCGTAGTATTTTTGCTTATATTTTTTAATATATATTGTGTATGACATGGGCCAACATAATATAAATATGTTGTTATTATAGTGTTTTTCATTCGTATCCCGACGTATAACCCGTCATCGATGGGTCTTGACTATTATTATATTTGAAAATTTCATCTTGCAAAATGTGTTGTCTTATTTATTTTGTTGTTTGTACCATGAACTCTCATTTTAATTCGGTAAAAATATAATTTCACAACAAGCTTCTTTTTTTGGGACTCAATTTCACAACAAATTTTTATTCTCCTAAACCAGTCATAACTTATATTTTCTCACTATATTTAACTTTAAATAAGATAATGATCAACATATTTAACCAACTATTTATAGTGGACAATAATAATTACTATGTTAAAATTGCTATATCGTGTGATGTGTAAAAAATTTAAATTATTTTATACAAACATTTAAAAGTCAATATACACTCGTGCATGACACAAGTCAAATACACAAGTTTGCTTAATAAAATAAAAGAATCAATCACCTTTTTAGCTTTCGTTGAGGTGGCTAAGGCTCGATTTGGTAAAGCCAATAAGTTAGCTTATAGCTTATTAAATTAGCTTATAAGTTTGTTTAGTCGAAAGAAATGTGTTTGGTAAGTAAGTTTATCACACTAGCTTATAGTTTTTTTAGATGCTACTTGAAGTAACATCTGAGCTTATAGCTTATTTTTTTTATCTTTTCTCTCATTTTTATCTTCATTATTTTATTTTTATCTTTTTTTTAAATTTAAAATAAAAATAAACTCTTCTCCTTTTATGTCATTTTATATTTATTAGTTAGTTAAACGGCTAATTTTATCAAACAATTCATTTTTAATTAGCTAGATTTTCAGCTATAAGCTATCTGCTATCAGCTATAAACTGTTAGCTAGCTTTTCAGCTATATGCTAGCTTATAGTTTATTTTTACCAAACACAGCCTAAATAAATTAAAATTTATTCATATAAAATTGAATTTGAAATAATTTAATAGTGATGTATAAAATTAATTTAGTTTATTGAAAAACATTAAGGTAATTGGAGATTCTTTATACTATTTTTTTATACTGAACTTTTCTTATATTTAAATTCTCATAAGAATTTTTCTTCATTGAGTGGTTCAAAAATTAAAAAAAAAAATCTTTATTTATTTTACCACCCCCACCCCATGTCATCCATCGTTGTTACGTTGTTACGATGGAGATTTACAATTAGGCTTTGTTCGATAAGACTTTGGTAAGACCAAACTGTTAGTATATGGCGGATAAACTTATAGCAAGTGTTTGATAACCACTATCTTAGAGTGTTTTTTCAATAGCTTATAACTTTTTTTTTAAATGATACTTGAAGTAGCGTTTGAACTTATAACTTATAGCGTATAATTTTTTTTCTCGTTTTTACCTGTATAATTTTTTTTTAAATTCATTGTTTATCGTCAATTAAATAAAGTAAAAAATTATTAACCCTTACACTCTCTTTCATTTATTAATTTATTAAAATGTCATTTTATGTTATTTTATATTTATCAGTTAGTTCAATCGCTAATTTTACCAAACACTTTAAATTTAATCTACTAATTTATCCGCTATCAGCTATCCGTTATAAGATCACCTGCTATCCGCTATTCGTTAACTTATCTAGTATCAGCAAGTTCATTCGATATCTGCTACTTTTTACCAAAGAGAGCCTTAATCTTCGTCATCGATATTTTATTTTATTTATTTATTTTTGTTGCAAAAGAGGGCGATATTTTATTATTATAATAATCATAATTTTCTTATATGGAATGGACCTTATCTTTAATTTAGATTTTAGGTATCAATCGCTACCATTGGCATTAATATAGGACTCTAATTTTACCATCCTATCTGCTTAAACAAAATTTTACCATTCTATCATCGTCATTATTGTCAGTCAAAAAAAAATCATCGTCATTATCGTCTGTTTTTTCGAAAAACATACGAGCTAGATTAGACACAATGTCTCTCATTAATTAGTGCCCAACCTCTTTTATTTTATTTAATTTAATAGATAAAAGTTATCCCTCATTGAAAAAATATTAAACTAATAAACTTCAAAATCACGAGCTTTCAGATAAAGGGAAAATAATAAATAAACAAATAAAAATGAAGATAAAGCAGAAAAAGAGAGTGAGTGGGATAAAGCAATCAGAATCCTTGTTACAGCAAAACACCACTACTTACGTCTATCTGGATTTCTATTCATAATATGTTAACTATAAAATGCTTATTTCTGTTTGATGACAGCAATTCTCTTCTATTTGCAACCAAATAAAGAATGACACCATCTCATCACTTTCTTTGGTGAAGCATACAAGAATAACAGAGCGTAGTGCAGAAATGAGAAGAAGATCAAGGCTTCTTCTTTCTCTTTGACTATTGCCTTCGTTCATTCCTTCGTTCAGCTACCATTCAACTTCTATTTTCTATTTTTAATAAAAGTGCCATTTTCAATATATAAATATAATATTATTTTATTATATAATAATATTGGAATGGCACAACAACGTGAACAGGAAGAAGCCAAACCCTTGTCTTCTTCTCCTCACCCTGTGCCTTCTGTGGCGCCAGACATGGTCATCAAGTCCACCATGATTCCCGCAACTTCATGGTTTACACCGAAAAGGTAATTGGGCCTTTTCCCTCTTTTTTTGGCTGCTAGATCCGTGCTGGAAAAAAATGTGGGAAAGGAAGGAAATTTTGAATTTTTGTGATTTGGGTATGTCTTGGGGAGGGAGAGTAAATCTGGGTCTTTTTTTGTTTCCCCCAATTTTCATTGATTGGGTATGGGGATCTTTTTCTTTTCTTTTCTTTTCTCCTGAAGTGTTTTAGGGTGTTTTTTGTTTTTATAATATTATTCGTTTTTTATTTGTACATATAATATTATTCGTTTTTTTTTAATATCAATGTAGGTATAGATTAAGTGGAATTTAAAAATTCGATGGTTTTGTGCATTTGAAAATTCATAATCTATTTTATCTTGTTCTGTAGATTACTGGCTATATTTTGTGTGATTAACTTGTTAAACTATCTGGACCGAGGAGCAATAGCTAGCAATGGTGTTAATGGACATCGTGGAACTTGCACAGGTGGAACCTGCAAGTCTGGAACCGGAATACAGTAAGTTTAATTTCAATTTTTATATATATACTAGGATCTTCTACATAAATAGTGAAAACAATAAGTTTAATTTCAATTTTTATATATATACTAGGATCTTCTACATAAATAGTGAAAACAAAGGGAGAAAGAATTCGAGATCTTGGTGATAAATGTATTTTCCCCCTATTGTAATGCATGCTTCTCAAAAGAAGCATCAACCACCTAGATGGAGAATTCAATTTATATTCTGCAAGACAAACGTTTTCTGTTGCCTGTATGAGCTTTTCCTTGTGTTTCATGCCATGACATTGTACTGCAATATGAAGCACTAATTTTTCAGAATTTAGTAGTAGTGTTTTTTGACAATATAGTTTTTTCCTTCTGTGTAGGGGGGATTTTAACTTGAGCAATTTTGAGGATGGAGTTCTATCATCCGCTTTTATGGTTGGACTTCTTCTGGCTTCTCCAATATTTGCATCTCTGGCAAAGAGGTATTGACTGTTTGTGTTGAAATAGCTGTTAGATATCCCTACTATGATGACTTAATCAGTGAGACACATTGTTTCAGGATTAAGTCTTAATATCTCATATTCTCATTATACTTAATAGACTTTTTCTTGGCAATAGGAACCATAGTGAGGTGTGAGAGTGAAATATTGTATATATTTCTCCGTCAAAATGATTGATGACGTCATAGACATACACATATAATATTACTCTCCCATATTATTGTGAGATTTTACTATTTTTTCTTTCGGCAAGTAATTGGGGGTGCCACTGCCAAGGTGTACAAAATCCCAATAGATGTCACAAAGTTAAAAAGGGCATTGGAGCATGAATAAAAAAGAGTTATTTTATGGCAACTTTTATACTCTGTACCCCTTGTTTGGTATGATGTAGGGTGAATGTCCTTTGGCATTATGGTGACCAAAATAAATCATCTACTTGGGATACGGAGTTTACTCCAGTTTACTTCCTACACAGCCAGCTTTGTGCTCATTCTGCTTTAGACTCAATTACGCTGGCTGTCTCTGGCTTTTAGCTTCTGTTTAATTACAGAGTTTATGGTTAAAATATTAACATAATGATTTATATGATATGCACATTAAAGCTTTAGCATGAAGGCTTCTAATATTTTTAGTTTAGTGTTCTTGAACTTATAAATCAATGACTGCTCTTTTGCTCATTGGATTCTTTCAGCTTTATTTATCATAATTATTTGACCTCGTAGTGCTTCAAAAGATATTTTGTCAATGAATGTAATTGTGAAACTTCTGAAAGCTAGACATGCTTTAACAACAACAACAACAACCGATCTATCACATTGAAACCCAAATTCTACTTCTTGATTCACAAATAAAGCAATAGCATCATTGATAAATGTATTAAGACTTCAGAGTATTTGAGGAAATCTTCTTCACTATGGTTTTCATCTTTTCAAATCAACGAGTCCACGCGTCTTTTTTTTTCAGCTTAAATTAAATACATTCATAAGAATTGACTTATCATTTTATTCGAACCTATTTTCCATGAAATTTAAGTATCTATGGAATAATCCAATTGTCAAGAACCAACTATCCCAAAAGCTTAAGTTGTTGGGTGAAGGCAAATGAATGACTTTATATTATATTTCTAACACGCCCCCTCACGTGAGAGCCCTTTGGGCTTGAAACGTGGATAATGCACAGGCCCACCTAACCTTGTGCTGAAATTCAATTATTTTTATTAGAAGAATGAGGGCGGCAAGGATCGAACTCTAGACCACTTAGTCATAGAGGCTCTGATACCATGTCAAGAACCAACTATCCCAAAAGCTTAAGCTGTTGGGTGAAGGCAAATGAATGACTTTATATTATATTTCTAACACCAATAATGAGAATTTCCGACCTTCTCTGTCAAGTACCTGCACATGTCATTTATGTGATCCAGTGTTGTCAAAAATCGGCCATGGCGGCGCCATGGCGGAAAGCGGAGGCGGATCGTGAGGAAACCGCCACAGTCCAAGCGGTGGCGAGGCGGATTCCAAATGGCGGTTCGTGGCGGCCGCTTCGCGTGTGGCGGCCATGGCGGACGGCGGGCGCCATGGCGGAAACCCGGCCCAGAAGCGCGAAAAACCTGCTGTTTGGCTGACGACCCGCGACCCGACCCGGTTCATTTAAGTGTAAAACAAACAACCCTAAACTCGTTCAGTCTGTCTCTCTCTGCGCCCTTTGCTTCATTTTCTCCCGAGCCACCGCGCGCCTCGCCTCGCCTCGCCGACCCTGCGCCGCGCCTCGTCGACCCTGCGCCTCGCCTCGCCTCGCCTCCCCTCGCCTCCCCTCCCCTCCCCTCCCCGACTTCAGGCTAAGTCGCAACCCGGTGCGCATTTCTCTGACTCTGTTCATCTTTGTTTTCGTTTTTCCTTCTCTGTTTCTCTCGTTCTTCTTTCGTCTTTATTTTTTCGTTTTTCACTTTGTTTTTTCATTTCATTTTATTTTATTTTGTTTCTCTGTTTTTTCCATTACATTCTGTTTTTCTGTTTTCTTCTTTTTTTTTTTCATTCTTTCTGTTTTTCTGTTTTCTTCTTTTTCTTTTTTTCATTCTTTTCTGTTTTAATTTTTTTCCAGTTTCTTTTATTTCTTTCCTTCTTATTTCTTAAATAGTTTTTATTTTTTCATTCTTCTCTGTTTTAATTTTTTTTCCAGTTTATACTTTTTAATTTTATTTTTAATCTCTTTTTATGCTATTTTTAATCTTTTTCTCCTTTAATTTTTGTTCCTTCATTTGAATAGAGGTCTATTCATTCTTTTCATCAATGGTGGGTGAAGCATCAAGTAGTCAACCACAATCAAGTAGTCAACCACAATCAACAAGAAGTGCTAGAGTGGACCCGGATGGAAATATTGTTATCCTCTAATCAAGGAGACACCAATGCCATTGTGTGTAATTTTTGTAAAAGGTCACCAATGGAGGAATCACAAGAGCAAAACAACATTTAATGGGAAAGAAAGGGAATGTTCTTTGCTTGCAAAAAGTGTCCACCAGACGTTAGAGAAGAGCTTTGGAAATATCTAGAGCGTAAAAATTGAAGACAGCTTTGCAACTTCACGTGCTAGAGATCCAATTGAAAGTGAAGATGAGGTTGATATGACAGTAACACAAAATGTTAGGAGAAATAAAGGACCAATGGATTTATTTTGTAGAAATCCAGAAACTGCAATTGCAAAAAGAAAGAAGGAGAAATTGAGGCAAACTAGTATAAATGAAGCATGCGACAAAAATTTAACGGCTAAAGTTCATCAGTCAATTGCTCGCTTTTGGTATCAAGCTGGATTGTCATTCAATCTTATAAAGTTGAAGAGCTTTGAAGAAATGGTTACAACTATTGGTTCCTTTGGTCCAAATTTGCGAATTCCCAGTTATCATGAAATTAGAGTTCCACTCCTAAACAAGGAATTGGAATTCACTGAAGAACTACTAAAAAATCACAAGGAGCAGTGGAGGAAACATGGGTGCTCTATTATGTCAGATGCTTGGACTGATAGAAAGTCTCGATCTATAATCAATTTTTTGGTGAACTCTCTTTCTTTGGAACAATGTTTTTGAAGTCATTGATGCCTCTGATGTTGTGAAAAGTGGTGATCTTTTGTTTGAGATGCTTGATTCTATTGTAGAGGAGGTTGGAGAAGAAAACGTTGTTCAAGTCATCAGTGATAATGGAAGCAATTATGTTTCAGCTGGTAAGAAGTTAGAAGAGAAAAGACCTCATCTTTTTTGGACTCCTTGTGCAGCCCACTGCATTGATTTGATGCTTGAAGATATTGGAAAGCTTCCAATGATAAAGAAGACAATTCAAAGGGGAATCAGCCTTGTTGGTTTTATCTATGGCCATACTAGTACATTGAGTTTGATGAGGCAATTCACAAACAAAAGGGAATTGGTGAGACATGCTGTTACAAGATTTGCTACATCTTATCTATCGTTAGAAAGACTTCATCAAGAAAAAAAAATCTGAGAAAGATGTTTACTTAGAGGAATGGACCAAGAACAAGTTGTACAAGGAGGCTAAGGGGAAGCAAGCAACAAACTGCCTAATGCCTTCATTTTGGAAACATGTGGTTTTCACTCTTAAAGTCATGGCGTCTCTTGTAAGAGTTCTTCGTCTTCTTTGATGGTGAAAGAAAACCAACCATGGGCTATATTTATGAAGCAATAGATCGGGCAAAAGAGACAATCACCAATTCCTTTAACGATCCAGCAGATACAAAGATGTATTTGCAATAATTAATAAGAGATGGGAATGTCGACTTGGTAGAGATTTGCATCTTCTTTGCTCACTTGCTAAACCAGTAGTTTTTATAGCAACTCAAAGTTGGAGAATGATTTGAAGGTTAATAATGGGTTATATAATTGCATTACGAGATTAGTGCGAAGTGAGGAAATGCAGACAAAAATACTAATGGAGTTGCCATATTATAAGAGTCTTGATGGTCTATTTGGTACTAAGTTTGCGATAAATGGAAGAAAAACTATGGCTCCTGAAGAAACTATTTCTAAGAATACATTCGTAGTCTTACAGTAATATAAACTTTAAAATTCTAAGTTCTCTTCCATTTTGTAGCTCAATGGTGGAAAATGTATGGCATGGGAGCTCCACATTTACAAAGAATTGGCTATCAAGATTTTGAGCTTGACATGCAGTGCATCTGGATGTGAACGCAATTGGAGTGTCTTTGAGCAAGTAATAATCCTTCCTAACTCTTAACTCTTGATATCATAGGAAAAAAGAGGAATAGCATTAAAAATCTATCAATTAACACTTTAATTATGTTTATACTGCAGATTCATACAAAAAAGAGGAATAGGCTTGAACATAAAAAGTTGCATGATTTGGTTTATATCAAATATAACCAACAACTCAAGCAAAGATATAATCTTAGAGATGAAATTGATCCAATTGCCCTCAATGACATTGATACATGTAATGAGTGGTTAGTGGGAGAGATGGATGATCCTAATGAAGATGCTGAGAATGATTTGGTCTTTGATGATGATCCCACACTACATTGGCAAACTGTTTATGAGGCTTCGGGGGCTAAAGAACTTAGAACTTATACTAGGAGCAGAGCAAGGAAAAGAAAGGAACCACCAAGTGCTGTCCGTATCACAACTTCCACAACTTCAACATAGTATCACAACTTCCACAACTTCAACATCAAAGAGGCAACAAGTAGCTAGGGGAAAAAGGATAGTTGTTGAAGTTGAAGAAGCTGAACCATTGGAACATGAGGAGAGTTCTGAAGAATCCGATGCATCTGATGAATATGTGGAACAGGGAGATGAAGAAGAGGGAGATGATGAAGATGGAGAAGAGGAAGAAGGATATGCCCCAATAGATGATGGCATTGAAAATGATTATGTTGGGGTTAATGAAGAGGACTAGGCATTTACTTGATGTTTGATGTCTTGAACTTATGTTTTATTATGTTGTTATTTTGATATTTGATGTCTTGAACTTAATGTTTATGGTCTTGGATTTGGTATTTTGCCATTTTGGTTATGAACTTATGATATTTACTATCAATTTAGTTCAATTGAAGCCTTATATTTTAGTTATGTAGCATTTTTTCTACATATATATTGTATTTTATTTAGTCCGCCATTTCCCGCAACGCAATCCGCCATTTTTCTATGGCGGATTTTTGGCTTTCCGCCATGGACCGCCATCCGCCATTGATAACATTGATGTGATCTATAACTGCTACCACAGCATTGTTAACTTAAAAAAATGTTAGTATTTACATATTTTCTATATTTTGCAGTGTAAACCCTTTCAGACTTATTGGAGTTGGATTGTCAGTTTGGACTCTTGCAACCTTATGCTGTGGTCTTTCTTTCAATTTCTGGTCCATTACATTCTGTCGCATGTAAGTGTTTTCTTCAGTTATTTTTCAAGCTTTATGGTTTCTGTATTGAATACTTACATAACAGTACAAAATGTAAGAACATCTTATTTGGTTCCTTATTCTTTCCTTATTCTCTGTAGGCTCGTTGGTGTTGGTGAGGCTTCATTTATAAGTCTTGCAGCACCTTTCATTGATGATAATGCCCCAGTTGCACAGGTTTCTTTCCCTTGAAATCATCTCATGCTTTCTGACTTGAAGAATGTTTCTATCGTCTACTATGCTCATATTTAGGCCTCATATTTTTTTAGTTATACTGTGATGTAAAGCAATCATTTTGTGGGATTTTGGGTCGGTTGAAGCTTCATCAAGTATTATGTGAATTGTGGTACCTTCAGTGGGTCATAGATAGATACCTTTTAAATTGTGATGATATTTACGTTGTGCAATTGCATTTTGGGTTCAATTCATAAACCTACATGTTGAAGAATTTTTGTTTTAATCTGTAATGTTGCCAGTGGTTTTTGTTGGTTGTCCTTTTTGGGCAAAAACCATCATAAGAAAAAGATAAGGTTCTGTGACAAGAACCTAAGCCAGCCTGGACATTTCATAACTAGAAATAACAACATTCTGTTTCCACTTTCCAGTGTCTTGAGAATATTAAAGCTAGCACTGAATATTAACAAACTGACTCAACTCAACTGTTTTACTGTTATTTAATGCTATTAAGCATTTATGTGGAATATTAGAGCTTTTATCAGTATGGAAACATAATTTACATGAGTTGAGATAAGTTTGCTTCTATTCAACATTTTAATGGTTTATAGATTTAATCTGGTAAAAATGACTGATGTTTTCTTTACCCTTCTCGGTAGTTGGAATGCTACATGTCATTTTGATTGCTGTCTATTTTCTTTATGGCGATAACCTTTCTTATACTGTATGTGTCAGAAAACAGCGTGGCTTGCTATATTTTACATGTGTATACCAGCAGGATATGCAGTTGGCTATATCTATGGTGGTTTGGTAAGTTTTCCTTCAGTTTTAATACCATTATTATATTCCAATAGTAATACCTGCAATGCCGGTACAAAGGAAAGATAAAAATCTTAAATAGAGGATGACATATTAATTCTCTTTCTAAAGCTGAAAAAGTAAATTTTGTTTTAGATAAGAAATATCTTAAACAGGGAGGTCAATAAAAGTTAAAAGTTGGAGTATGTAGCTTGTTTACAATAAATTTGGAATGACAATTTTCTTCTCCCCTTTCAAATACAATAGAAACATAATGTTGGGCTTATAGGTAAAAAAAAAACTTGGATGACTAGTTGGGAACTCCCTTTTGCAGTATCAGTACTTGTAATCCAGAAATAATCAATATGTCTAGTTTGCTTATTTTTTAATTGTTTTTGAATTGCCCCTCTCTGATTTTATCCTTTCATTGTTTATAAACAGGTTGGAAGTCATTTTGGTTGGCGTTATGCATTTTGGGTGGAGGCTATTTTGATGCTTCCATTTGCTATTTTGGGATTTGTAATGAAGCCTTTGCAGTTGAAAGGTGCGCTTTATTTTTGTGCATTGATTTCTTGTGGCTCCCTGATATTGTTTTCCATCTCTAAACTACTTGTGGTTCCAGGTTTTGTCCCTGCTGATTCAACAAAGGCGCTGGCACATGAGACAGTTGCGTTGGGAGTTCAAGGTACCATTATGTTTTAGAGAAATTTGGCCAGGATTTGAGCATAATTGTTGGATAAAATATAGTAGTAATGATGCTTAACCATTCTGACAAATCAATTCTGTCTAGGTAGTAATTTCTTATGTTTTATAGGCATCAAAATAATGTATTATCTAGACAAAATATCTCAATTACTCGATGTTATAGAGATGAAGATGTTGCAATGGATGAATAGGCATACAAAACAAGATAGTAGTGGGAATGAAAGCACAAGTGAAAAAAAATTAGAGTATCACCTATTGTGGAAAAGATTGTAGAGTCTCTCCCCTTAGGCGGTTTAGTCATGTATATAGAGGACTTGTAGAAGCACTAGTAAGGAGGGTAGGTCAGATATCAGATGGAGGATAGTCGAATAGTTAAAAGTATAGAGACCAAGGAAACTGATAGTCCAAGCCATTGAGAAGGATTTGTATTTAAATGGTCTGTCCTGTAGACATGATTTATGATAGGACGATATACTAAGAAAAACTATTCCTGTGCTCAAAAGGCTTAAACTTATCTATGCTTGAAGTGTTAACTGCAACATCTCCCCTTTCATGGTTGTCTGGAAACTAACGTACTTTTCTCTAGGACAAGCTCAAATTCTCACCTAATGTCTTTCAATTAACTGGAAATGGTTTCTGTTTTATTGGTTTACTTCTGATTCATGTTGGGCTCAACAAAATTCTCTTATTTGATGGAAAGATGCGGAGGCTTCAAATGGAAAAGACGAATCATTGTCCACGAAAGATTTCAGAGATAAAAGCTCACATGAACCTTCCAAGTAAGAACATCACCCGCCTCCTTGATTTACAGAGTGGTTTCTTTATTTTGAGTATATGATTGGTTAGCCACTACAGTGACTACAGAAGCATTCACCCTGTCAATGTTTCTTAGCTTTTTTAAGGATATAATTCCTTCCTCCAGCTGAGAATGATTATCCCACAATCCTACTAAAACTTTTGACTCTACTGATTTATCATATCTCTGAGTGTGTGACTTTCATCTCCTAGTGACTGATGTACATAAAATTATTTTTGTTGATTCTCATCATATTTTAGGCCAAAATCTGCAATCACATTATTAGACCAGCTTTCAAGATTTCTGAAAGATGTGAAAGAACTTTTGTCTGATAAGATTTTCGTCATCAACGTTCTAGGTACGCTTCAACTGCTTTCTTCATATTTAATTTTGTTGTTAAATTCTTCTCAGAAGCTACTTTATGACTAGCTTACTTGTGTCTCTTCATTTAATTGTTACTGAATGTCTATTTGCAGGTTACATAGCATACAACTTTGTCATAGGTGCTTACTCGTATTGGGGCCCTAAAGCTGGTTATAGTATATATAACATGGTGAGACTTTGTTTCATCTAATGACCAAGTGTGTGCATAAGATTTTATTAACGTAGTTGTTCCCTCTTTTCTTTTATATCTTGTTACTTGCTTAAAATAAGTATATGCCCAATAATTAAGACAATTTGCAGGTAAAACGCAATATTGTTTGGTATAAAATTACTTATTAAGGACCGTTTACTTTGTCAGACCAATGCAGATATGATATTTGGAGGAATTACAGTTGTATGTGGAATATTGGGCACTTTAGCTGGAGGCTTTGCTCTTGATTACATGAATAACACCCTATCAAATGCATTTAAGGTTGGTATTTGAGTTCTGGGTGTGGATTTTAGCAATTTTTATATGCATGTTTATGCATTGCCTAATGCAGTTTTTATTTTGTTTTTTGGTATTCGTTGAGCACATTGAAGATTAATACAAGTTATGTAACTGGATTTACACTTTTAAACTGCTAACTCTCCAGCATTAACTTCCTGAGTCGTACCTAACATAAACTGCAATCTTCTATAGATATGAAATGAACCCGATTTAATTGGCCAAAAAGATTGGAATTATGCCTAGTATATTAAAATCCTTTGTACTAGATTGCAGTAGTTGGTTAGGATTATATGTTCTGGCTGATAGGAAAATTATGTTTTCAGTCACAAGTATCTGATGCCTTGTGGATTATTCATGTTTTTACTAAACAGCTCTTGTATCTCAGTTATTGTGGTAATCAGGCATATGCACTTGAAAATATAATTATTTACCAAGATTGCTATGTTTAAATTGCTTCACTTCAATACCAATAAATCTCTTGGATAAGGCATGTGTACGAACAATAAGTTTTGAACATTTTGGTTTCAGTTTTGAGATTATTTGCCTGTGTAACAAAAATATAATTTTCCCATAAAATATTGAAAACTTTGGTTGACCAAAGTCTGCTGCAAGTAAATTCCATTTATTTATCGTACAATGTGTTTCTCTACCAAAATTTAAAAAAAAGAAAGAAAGATCTCTTATCTCTATATAAATGTCCTTCCTAAGTCTAACCTAGAAATTCCATTGCTCCATCCCGAACACTTGGAATTCTTTTCAGCTTCTCTCAGTGACAACATTTGTTGGTGGTGCATTTTGCTTCGGTGCCTTCCTATTTAAAAGCGAGTATGGCTTCCTAGCTCTTTTTGCTATTGGTGAACTACTTGTTTTTGCCACTCAGGTACTTTCCTTCTCTATATGAGGAAGATTTCTTCATGTTTGCTTGTGTATAGTAAGACATGCTAAACTATATACATGCTTATCATCTATTAGTATTTTAGCAACTCTGTCTTATTCCTCTGCTAGCTGAGTATGTTGAAGTTCTCAAGTTATATTCATCATGAATTATTACATTTCAGTGTTCTTATGTAAAATCACCGATACATTTGGGAAGTTAATCACAAACCTGCTCTTTCAAACCTAATGGTGTTTTTGGATAGCTATTTTGTAACCACTTTTGAGTATATTTTGAAATAATCAAACTTGCAAGAATTAGTTTTTTGCTGCAAAAGTAATATTTTAAGATGTTAGGTAAATTTACTTTTGATTCTGAAGTCATAATTATCTAGGCATTATAAAATTTAATTTAAAATATATTATAAATGAAGACAAAACTGAAAAATCATGTCATTTTGATAAACATGAATATGCTTTGTGGGTAACCAAATATGAATCACACTCTTTGTTGTGCTTGTTTCTGGAGGGAACACATATTATCCTTTGTTTTTATTCATCTATTTATCTATTGGTTACGGAATATATTTCTGTTTCGTTACATCAGGTTTAACTGAATACTTCTACGCCTTAAAAAAGATCAAATTTTAAAGTAACTTAGTTTGTATATTATGTCTTAGATTCGATGATTTTATGTTACTGTATTTTTATATACAAGCTGAGATAGCTTGTAATCATTATATCATATGGTCTAAATAATTGCTCCTTAGGAACCATTTTGTGTGCCTGATCAGAACTCGGAAATCAGGATTTTGCTCCATATTGTATTATTCTCATATTCTTACTATTTTCTTTTCAGGGTCCCGTCAATTATGTATGTCTCCATTGTGTTAAACCAAGTTTGAGGCCGCTGTCAATGGCTATGTCTACCGTTGCTATTCATATCTTTGGAGATGTACCTTCCTCGCCTCTCGTTGGAGTTGTCCAGGTTAGCATTTTTATGTGTATTAGTTACAATTTACAAACCTTCCAGTGCCATTATTTTGTTGTTTTAAAACTTCAAATGTCCATTGCATACCTTACATAGGGAGGGGAGGCAGAGAAAATAACAGAATGTATTATTATGTCACATACCATACAATATTCTGATGGTCGTTCTATACACATTGGTAATGCAGGATAATATTAACAACTGGAGGACTACTGCATTGATTCTAACAACAATATTTTTTCCAGCAGCTGCAATATGGTTTATCGGTAAGTCATCATGGAAACTCTGTTGATTTGATACAAAAAATTCACATTACTAGTGTCTGTGGGTCGCACGTGTACATACGTTGAATATGTAAAATTATGCTCATATATTTTTACTCTTAGTTTATCATACTTTTGTTTATAAATATATAAAATATGGAAAAGTTTTCTAAAGGGGATTGTCATGATATTGTTGTATGTTACCACAGGAGTATTTTTGCATAGTGTGGATAGATATAATGAAGATAGTGAGCATCAAGTATCAAGGGTAGAAGGGACAACAACCGCGCCATTGCTTGAAGAGAAGACCGGAGAAACAACAGCATTTTCTAAATCTCAACAATGTTAACCTTTTCATATATTTTGATGCCTGTCCACGTAGTTTGTTTCGCACATTGTAAATAGCTTTCTTCTTTGTTTAACGTTTTTCTTTTGGTAATTTAAAATTTATTTTTTGTGTAAGTATCTTTTTGCTTTTGCTTAGTGGAAATTAAATAATACAAGAATCTATCTCGGAACTGTGTAGGCATGCACAACGTTGTAAATAATATGCATGTTGACGTGCTTGTTCTGCAATAGCCAATAAGTAATCGCGCTCGAGTATTTTTACATTAATATACTTTTCAAGTATTTTTCTGAAAGCTATATATCTACTATTTATTAAGTAATGTATACTAGTTGAAGTTCACAGAACTTCTCAATCCTGCTCGTGAATCATGAATAACTCGCGTAAATTTCAATGCCTATACGTATGTATTATATATATTTCTATAACTTCAGAAAATAGCGTTAACTTAGGTTATTTCATGGTTGATTGTGTGGTGTATTGAAGACACCTGTCTGATTGTCTTATGCGTACCAGAGGGCAGAGGTGGATTAGGATTTCATGTTTGCTCTGTATATATGGGATTCATTAGACATCCTGGTTTGAGATTCTGGTATTGCATTCTGACTTGAGTCTATTAGATAGTCGAATACCTAGGTACAAAAAGTGGAACTGTGTTCCATGTTTTCTTCTTACCATTACCATAATTGTCAGTTATCCTATAATTGACCCCACTAGGGGGTTTTGGACATAGGGAGACATCTTTAGAATCAGTTGAAAGAATGGTAGATTAGTCGAGGTAAGTGGAATAACGTTTCATTGTTGCTCCCTTGTATAATCACCGGGTAGCTTAACATGTGTTCATCCAGAGCCCAAGACTTGATATGTAGCTGGTCATTGATGAGCTGCTTGTATAGTTGCGCCATATGCCTGAGCATTTGGTATAACTAGTGGCATTTCAATCTTCTCTGTTGCTTTTGGTGGCCTTCTAGCCATTTGTACATGCCCAAATTGTAAATGAGATTGATTAGTCATGTCATTTGCCACTACTTGCCCTCCATGGTTCACAGTAGCAAATGTACTTGGTTATGTATAGAGCAATATCAAGGTACTTGTTGTGATGCATTTGGATGGACTTGGGGAGATCGTACCAGAATGTAATTCGATTGAATATGGGTTGGTCCTGCCTGAATGGGGCAATTGGCTGAACTTGTGAGTTGTGAGCAAGCTCTGTCATAATGTAATTCAGATGGCTCTGAACTGTAGGTCCTACCTGAACTAGTTGATTTTGGTTTGGTTGTCCTCCTTGTCCAGCAATAGCATGAGGTAGCCAAATTGTGTTCGGCGTTTAGTCTTTTGGATTCGAGCTTTCTAGCTTGTAGTACCTTATGCACAATTGGTTTAATAATATCAGCAGGTTGTCTTGACACTTGATACATAATGTCATGTGTTCCCATGTCAATTTGCTGACGAATGAATGAAGTAGTCATCACGATCAGCCGCTCAACCTGATCTACTATTGTTGTTGGTGTTGCCATAGAGACAATTGTGGCTTCTGATAGTTGGGGCGGTTGACCTAGGCATTCCAAGAGTGGTTGAAGTTTTGATCTATTTCCATGCGTCGTTCTTCTTTGAAGTTGGGATGTGATCCATGTTGCCGAGATTCTTACCAGAACGCAGGTGCGTACGTCAATAGTAGTCTTGGCCAGAAAATCATCCTTCTCAATTTGATCACCTATTAAATCCCACTGGACATGCCAAATTTGTTGATGTGGATAACAAATTAGTTGAATAGTTGACCGAAAGATCAACCATGATTCCCACAAATCAGATGATTACTCTAAGAAAGAGACTTTGTCTTTTAGTTGTGAATTCCTTAACTACTCCAAAGAGCATTAAGTAGGTGATAAATGAGCACTAAAACTAAATTTGAATAAAATAAATATAAAGGCAACAAAAATAAATTGACAAGAATAAACGAGTTGTTTGATTGATTGTGTGTCTTAACATGACTGTACATTGTCTATATATAGTGCAAAATTTCTCATACCCTATTTGCCACGCTTTCCACTAATCAACTATAATTACAAATGGCTAACAAGTGTAGTTAACTAACTAATTGTGGAAATCGATTAATGGGACAACTATCCACTAACCACATTCCTATAATTTAAGCGCACACCATATTTTCTTTTGAGTGTTGAAGTCTTCAACAACTCTTTTCTCTTCTGTTCTTATCTAAAACCGTTTTTCCTATATCCAAGGCTTAGATATAATTCCTTAATTTTTTTCAAGTATCCCACTGAATTTCTCCCTTTATGAACACACCAAGCCCAGTTAAATGACCCACTAACTGAATTTCTCCCTTTATGAACACTCGACTTTTTGTCATATTCGGCTTCGGCTTTAAATTGATTATTTCCAAGTGTTAACAAAGGACAAAATTTATGTTCAATTCCGTATATCATGTTCATCTGTTTCCCACTAAAAAGAGGCAAGCCACTCACAATACATCTCAAAGGATGAATTGGTTGAGAAATGCTTAAAGACGGTTCTTAGTGATAATTTTATATTCTTAGTTAAAAACGGGTTGAATAGGATATATGGATCTGGACCTTACTTTTTTCCTATTTTATTGCCCGTATTATTAATGATTTCAGTCTTACAGATGCCGTTACTTACAATTAAAAAGAAACGCAGTCATGTTAAGACAATGTACTCCTCACTCTGGTACCTCAAGAGTTGAAGGATTAGTATTACTCAGGGCCTGTTTGATTTGGTTTTCAAAAACTGTTTTCTGTTTTATAAAAGTTAACGAAGAACAAATTTTGTTCCTTATTAATTTTTAAAAACAGAAAATAGTTTTTGAAAAGAGTAATCAAACAAGGCCTCAGTCTTTCTTTTTATTGCATTTGGGACATTGAAGAATGTTGATAGGATTTGGAGATAAAGACTAGATTTCTTTTAGGGGAATTCTAAATTATTTACTTGATCAGGACATATGTGTATATAACGATTTATCTGATGCATGACTTTTTAATCATGTGAATCAGATTTTCTGCAAAATGGATTGGATTCATCACCAGGAAAAAGTCTGAATGGGAGTTTCAGGAAGTCTAGCTCTGGTTTGTATTGATGTCTTCCTTTGTTTAGTCTTTCTCTACAATAGGGAATTTTTATTGACTATCCCATTCTTTGTCCCCATACTGCTTAAGTAGTAACATCTCAAAGTAAAAACACGTTGTCCCCTCCCCAAAGTAAAAACATGTAGTCACACGTTTTCTTTCCCTAACATTGAATTGAATTTAATTTTTTTTTTACACCTACTGATCTAGGGTCCTAGGTTCGCCACGTAGGTTCAACTCAATAGTATTTTTTTCCTTGAGTAAAAAAAAAGTTTTTTTTTTCCTTTCAATTTTACTGACTATTGAGTTTTTATTATATTTTTATTTCAATGCAAGTTTTTTTTTTTTTGAAAGTTCAGAATCTTATCCTATTATAACTATTATGTGAAAAATATATATTTTATTTTCAACTGTTTTTTTAACCAGTTATTAACTCCATATATTTTTTCCATTGTCAAAAAAAAAAAAAACTCCATATATTGATGGCATTTCATTCGGATAAGAGCGACAAAGACAGGCAGTCAACAGTTTTCATTTTCCATGGTTTTAAACCCCCGGATTTCCACCCTTTTATAGAAGCATCTTTCTCTGAGAAACTGGGAAAGCAGCGCCCACAGACTTTTTTCCCCAAGCACCATCCTCTTTCATACTCTCTCTCTCTCTCTCTCGTGTCTCTATACATATATGAAGGACTAACATAATGTGAAAGTTGTTTGATCTCACTTCATTTCACTTTGGCTTGCTTTTCAATGGCACCTACAGCAGCAATGCTCTTGCTCCCCCACAATGGAACAACACATGCCTCATCATCACTGACCATGCCATCCTTAACAACTTATTTTGGGTTGAAGGGCTCTGCACTGAATAGGGTTGCCAAATACAATCCGTTTCCTAAAGCAGGATCAGAAAACAATCAGATTCAGACTCGTAGCTGCATGCCTGATCCTCCTGCAGTGGATAAGAGGTTTGAGGAAGCCCTTCAACTTTGCAGCTGCTAATGTTACATTTTCAGATAGACTTGTCCTGCTTTTACTTGTAATTATGTTTTTTTTTTATTGTGGCCTACTTGTAATTATGTTGTTAACCCAAATGTGTGAAAAAATGTTAAAAATACTACATCAGATACCTTTTATAAGTCTATTTTTGAAAAAAAAATATTATAATTAATTATAAGCCTATTTTCAAATTATTAATTTTTTTAAAAAAAATTATCCCTATTTAATACAAAATTTAAGACATTTATTAATTAATTAAAAATATGATTTATAATAAATAAATGATAAATTTAGAAAAGTATACAATTATAAAAAAATTTAATTATTCTAACTATTTTTTTTGATATGCATTTTTTTTATTTAAAGGACTTATAAAAAATACCGAGTACATTAAATATTAATAAAACCAATTTTAACAGTTAAAAGTTTTAACTTCAAAAAAAACATATTTAGCAAGACAATGCAATTTAGCCAGGCTCTAGTAAACGCAATTAAAATTAATTAAAATTTTCAAACTATAATTTTAGGAACTCTCCATAAGAGAATCCCTTTAAAAAATTATCGTATGCCGCTTTTAGCGGTGAGCACACGGTATTCTTTAGTAAAAGGCGAAAGAATAGTTCGCAATGTGCTCGCCGCGCGGCTCCGTGACTCTAATCGTTCACAATTGCTTCATTATGTATTGCACAAATAGCTAATAACCAGCTTTTCTTGTGCGATGTGGGACTTAACCAGCGGTCACACATGACAAGACCCGGAAAAAAAATTCTTCGGCGTTATATATAACAGTGAAAATTGTATTAAAAAAATAGATATTTGTGGGAGTAAGCAAGTCGTATCTACTTAGCTAGTTTTTTTGGGTTTCATGTAGGGCGCTTGAGTAATACTAGTGATTTTAACCCGTGCAATACGCACGGGTATCCATCGTTATAACTAACTAATAATAGTAATAATAATAGTAATAATAATAATAATATGAGACATTATTATTACCGATGACAAAACCATTCAACAAAACCATGTGGCAGATAGCAGTTTGATGTTTTTTCGAGACAATGAAACAGAACACAAGTAGGTCGTGTAAAACATATCTTTAAACATTGTGCAGAAGAAATAGTACTCACATAGCTGCCAATTTTATTCTCACCAATAGAACTTATCCAAACAAATTTGCTATCACAAAAAGGGTTTATGTCATGTTCCAATTTAAATGCATGGATGCTGAGGAATTTTAAAGGGATGTCACGCAGGAATTATGAAGGAGCAAAAAAATGGTAAGGGCATTTAGCCTATTTAGATGTTTGGTCCAACTCGGATCAATAGCTTGTAAGATGTTTGATCACCTGAAAATCCTATTAGCGTGAGACTTTCATAAGTTGTATTCCTGACAGGTGTACCAAAGTGTTGTGGTAGATCCTGTAAATAGGGCAATGGGTTGGTGTTAACGGTGAAGCATGACATCGTTCCAAGTCGAAATTTTCTTCCCAATTGTCGAATCATCTTTTTTTTATATTCGACGTCACCTTGTATTCCTCATTGAACAGAGGCAAGTCAACGCCAGTTAATATTGTTCCTAATGTCTTTGACGACCAACATTTTCACACATTTGTCGAATCTTTTGTCGAACTCCAACTCTAGTGTTAAAGGATGGAGGACTAATTGTCGACAACTTACAAAATGATCTTCTCGTTTTGTAGAATCTTTTGCTGAACTTGAAATTTGAAACTTAAGCTCGTTAAATAAATGAACTGAACTTGAGCTAAGCATAGCTCGACTCGTTTGGTTCATGAGCTAGCTCGTTTGGTTCCAAGTCGAAGTATTCCTCATTGAACAGAGGCAAGTCAACGCCAGTTAATATTGTTCCTAATGTCTTTGGGGACCAACATTTTCACACATTTGTCGAATCTTTTGTCGAACTCCAACTCTAGTGTTAAAGGATGGAGGACTAACTGTCGACAACTTACAAAATGATCTTCTCGTTTTGTAGAATCTTTTGTCGAACTCCAACTCTATTCTAGCACAAGTAATTTATTGGCATCAAGCAATGAATTGTTGTAATCACGTAGAGTCAGAAAAAGAAGGGCATCTTTAGATATATGAGTTTAAAGTTTTCCTGATTTGCCTTTCTTATAAGCACAATGTAATTTCATGAATACTAACCTACAATTAGATAAAAAGATAACACACGGGTGTAAGTTGTCTATTACTCTTCATATGCACAATTAAAGATCAAATTACAAACAATCAAGTTGCTGGAATAACATCATATTTTTTGAAAGACTTCTTTGTAAACAACATTCTTGACAACAGAGCATGCATCGCCATTGTCATTACAACTTAAAATTTTCAATCCACTTTTACATTTCACCCTAGACATGGCAACATATAATTGACCATGTGAAAACCTTTAGGCGTGGCAAGTACAAACCAACATGAGATAATGTTTGTCCACGACTTTTATTGATAGTCATTGCAAAACTCAAAATCAATGGAAATTGTCGTCTTTGAAGCTGGAAAGGAATTCCGAGGATCTGAAGGGACTAAATTCATCCTGGGAATGTAAACTTTATCACCTACATGATTTCCGATGAGTCACTTTAGCTCCAATGATATTCGAACCCAACTCGATCCACGATTAATCTTGTTCCATTGCACAAACCGGAAGATTGATCAATATTCCTCATCAACATAATAGGGACACCTACTTTCAATACTATTTTATGATTAGGGAGACCTGAACACGTGATTTGATTAAGAAACTCAGGAGTTAACCAATCAGAATTAATCCCAGCAACTTCCTCCATCTTACAAATACTATCAGAGCTAAGATACTCCACTTCTTCACCCGGTACCAATGATAACACATGGTCGTTGACCATTTCTACAATTTGCAATGTTGGCACCAATATCGCCCTATCCTCAAAAAACTTGAAATCACTCATATTATCCACCAAATTAGGGTAGGTAGAAGAGACAATGCTTGCTATATGATCTGAAGAATCTAGAATCGAGAGAGATTCTGGAATGTCAACTTGACTTCACCATCATTATCAATTCCCAACTTTCCATCACCAATGTCTAGTATCCACTCTGCAAACTCCTTAATTTGTTGTTCATCGAAAATACTCGAGCTCATTCGCAACCTCATATTCTCTGACAATTTCAAGACCTTACAATGTTTCCACAATATTGAAGAATTGATAGTTGCCATAACAATATCTGCTCTACTTGCCTTTGGAATTACAGGTAATATCTGTCTAAAATCACCACCAAGGACAACAACCTTTCCACCGAATGGTTTGGCAGAATACTCAGCTTTGACAACACTCATTACATCTTTTAAAGTCCTGTCTAATGCTTCAAAAGCCCACCTATTAACCATTGGAGCTTCATCCCAAATTATTAAACTTGTTTCACGAAGTAGATCAGCTTTAAAACTGTTTTGCCTAATATTACAATACAACTCTTCATTTAATGCCAATGGAATAGCAAACTGTGAATGAGCAGTTTTCCCCCCAGGTAATAAAAGCGAAGCAATACCGCTTGAAGCAACATTAAGAGCAATCTTACCATCTGAACGAAATTTGTAAGACATAGTGTTCCAAAGAAAAGTTTTCCCGATCTGCCATAACCATCAACAAAAAGAAACCACCAACCTCATTTACCACAAAGATTCACAATTTCATCATATATTAGCCTTTGTCCAAAATTCAGTTGTTCCAAGCATTGAGCATGCTTATGACCATCTCATCTCTATCATAGTCAAGTTCTCTAACAACATAAATGTTATTAAAGTCGTGTAACTCCTGACTATTTGGATATGGTATGCTATCAAAATCCTTCAAAGATTTTCCATTCACACGCATCAATTTTTCAATCTCCACTAAACACATCAACTTTAATTGATCTTGAGACAAACACAATCCTGCATACATATATTATCATCATAAGGCAATTGATAAAAAAAGATACACATGTAAAATACAAAACTCAGCATATGTATCAAAGCATACCCGGATACTGCAATCTTTTTCGTTTATCATATAAAATCCCATCTGCTAATAGCTCTCATGTTTCTTCCCATACATGAACCGGATTACTGATTGTGTTTGACAACAATAAGGTAACAAAAAACTTCTTCAAGTATAGCCCTGACGCCAAATTTGCAACTTCACGAATCCCATCTACAAATTCCTTATCATCAGACAATAAGCCAAGAGCCGAGCATGCATCTTGAAAGGTATCAAAAGTTTGGTTATTGACAGTTCTCAAGTTCTCATAACTTGTGCAACCTTTTTGTACATTAAGGAGTAACCTCATGTAAAACACTTCTCCTGTACCAGGGGGAACAAATTGCAACCGTCCAATCATCTGTCCTTTCTTCCTAGGATGCCATTCCCTTTCTCGAGGATGATAAACAAACATTGATGGAAACTCAGCATAAGTCAAATTTCTTCCATCACAATATTTACGATTAGCTTCCATCCAAGCCTGAAACATTGTATTCTTGTCTTTGTTCCTTTCAAAAACATCATCAATGGTATCATTATCATCAAATAGCACATTTTGTTCTCTTGGAAGGTGGAACTTCAATCTTGAATCAAGGCCATCTTTGATGAATATCGGAAAAAATTCTCCACACGGACTCACGGAGACAAATATCTGCAGTCATAGTCTTGCTTTATCTCATCCACGTCTCTTGGTATTACGATTCTTTGTACACCATCGATTAAAGTTCTTTATGTAACGCGATCTGAACCCTTATTAACATATTTGAAAAGATATTTAACGCAATCTGACTTATTGCAATATTCAATATTAATATGGGCTCGATACCTCATCAATAACTTAGGGTTATAAGGCACAACATACTGATCATCCAAATGAACACCGCCCTTTATATTAGTGACGCCGATATCTCTTCTCCTATAGATCGGATACCCATCATCATCAAAGGATGTTTTATCAGCAAATCTCTTCGGAAAGAACTTTGAACATTTTCCACCCTTCATGCAAGGAGAACTGCGGTTCACATTACCACAAGGTCCATGAAGCATAAAATTTGACACAACATTATACAAATCTGGAAACCTTTGCTGGTCCGGCAATTCAGCTGATATAATGGAGTCAATGAAATCAGTTGACTGGAGATTGCCCTTTTCCACCAACCACAACAGTATATGAGCATGTGGCAAACCTCGCTTTTGAAATTCAATGGTGTACATACCTAAATAAATTAGATAAATAATCACAATCAAAGGTATATCTCAATTTTTTTTTAAAACAAAGCCATAATAATCAACAGAAATGATATTTAGACACTGTTTTTTGTCACACCGTATTCAACACCGTATACTTTAGTCATTCGCGCGTGGCTTTTGTTTTGTTATTTCGTTCCCGCTCAGTCCATTTTCACTCTGTCTCGTCTCCCTCGTCTTGCTCTCTCTCTCTCTTATTAGATAACCAAGTCAACTGTCGACATCAACACCAAGAGTTCTGTCGAGAACTTCAACACCAAGAGTTCAGTCAAGATCAACAGTCAAGATAGTCGAGATCAACACTATAAAGTGTATAACTCGATATTATTCCATTGAAGTATGATACAGGTATTTATAGATACAAAGTGGGACAGCATCAATTAATCATTGTTGATGATTATGAGGAGAGGATCTCGGGAGAGGATCTCGCTCACTTAATGCCAAATGAATGCTGATTATTTGACAGCTAATGGAATATACACAATCGACCGAACTCTTGGTATTGAAGTTCTCGACAGAACACTTGGTGTTGAAGTTCTCGACAGAACTCTTGGTGTTGATCTCGACATAGGGAAAGCGGACACCGTCGTCTCTGTCTGAGCGGGATTTCAAATAGAAAAACAAGGAAAAATAACGCGCAAAATGACATTTCTGCCCCTGTAAGGATACGGTGGTCATACGGTGTTAACAAAAAACGATGTCTGAATATCATTTCTCAATAATCAAATGTATACCTGCAATAACTTTCCCAAAGAAATCTCCCTTTTTTAAATCAATCATTAATTGATTCAATTTCATATGAAACACTCTACATGAAATATCAGGACGATCAGAAGCAATAAGCCCTCTTTCGTAAACAAAGCGATGAATCTCGTTCCACTTTGGACTACACGTGAAAGTCAAAAACAAATCAGGATACCCAAATTTTTTCCAACTTGCCATGGCATCTTGACAACAGTTAAACATGTAAAGACGACCACCTGTAAATGAAGACGGTACAACCATCCGTTTTCCAATAGAAGTAGCTTCAACATCACCCTATCGGTGGCTTCTTCAATACCTTTCAACAAATCACACCTAATAATACTCTGATTCTTTCTAATATATAACAATCTTTGTGCTTCCACCATTGAGTAAGAATCCACAACAAATTGTTGGAACAACCTTTTACTCTTTAACAAAATAGTTTCCTCAAATAGTCTTTCTTGCAACCTAAATGCTAGAAACTCTCTAAGAGAGACATGAACCTTTTTGTCCACCAACGCGTCTACATTATCGACCATCAAGGGAATATCATCCTGGTATCCCTTTTTCTCCAAATGGAAATAACAATGGATATTGCAAAGGAATAAATGATGCATGAGTCTCGTAGACCCTCTGCAAATCACCACTATGAGCACGCACAATAATATCTTTACCATAATCAAAACTATCAAAGTCACCAACAATTAAAGCTGCAACCTCATCCACAGTTGGCAAACCATACATTCGATCATCAGTAGGACGATTCCAAAACAATCTCAATGAGACATTAACACTTTGTTCTTCTTCAACAAAATCTCTGACCCGTCTAAATGATTTTGCAAGCTCATTAAATTGATCAATCATTTCCAATAAATCATTCACTAAAGACGGGTCAAGTTCTTTTTTTTTTCGCATCACTCCTGTAAGAATTCATTAAAAATTCCTTATTCCCTCTATGTGAATTTCAATCAGAATGAAAAAAAAAAACCTCACCATATATAACGTCATTTTAACAATATAATTTGAATACATTCAAATATAACACAATATGATCTTAACTATAAAGACAGAATAATAAAATATAATACATATAAAAAATATGATAGATGAACAATAATAAATGTAAACGATTATTATAAAAAGAGCATATAAATAAATACCTAAAATGAGATATCCGATTTGCCACTTCATTTTCTGTGTCGTATATAAACAACTGTGCAAATTTTGGCATTTGTCCTTCAATTGGCAACAAACTTCCTATCCGATGATAGTTTTGACCACCAAGAATAAACTGCGGAGGCCCATGACCAGAATTCACACCGGATTGAACTTTACCCCCCATCGAAGTAAAAGCAAACATACTGTTATAAGAACGTATATTTTCAAGAAAATGACTACTCCTTGAATCTAATCCATGAATCAAGTTCCAAAGCAAATCAGGTGGCCTATGCAAATATGACAGTTTAATTTTTCCCTTCATACAACAAATAGAAAATTCTACACTGATGAGGTCTTCTGCTTTTGAAACGCTCCTCAAACCAAACCATAGCTCCACAATGTTGGCAACAGTAAACAGTACCTCCAAAGTCCAAATAAACTGAAAGAGAAAGAATAAGAAGAAGCGACAATGAAACAAAAGGCATAGATAAGTATGTAAATAAACTATTAAATAAATTAATAAATGAATACATACCTTCATTTTCACCTTGAACAAATAAAATATCCTCTTCAACCTCAAATTTGGGAATCCTTTTTTAAGACTTCAATATCTAAAAAAAGGAAATAAAAAACATTTATATGCAAGAGAGCACTCTTAATTGTATTATAGTATATAGTATGTAAACTATATATGAAAATTTAAAAAAAATAAAAAAGGGAATAATTACAAATACCTGGAATATCTGAAAAATCACAATTCTTTCTTCTCCGATAAATATCCCCTGGTATGATTGTTTGGTGCAGACCTTGTGGGTGGGATTGCACTCTATTTATGTAATCTAAATCTAAATTATATGTAAAAAATAAATTACAGTACGCATCAACACTACAACACCAATATCACTATAATTTAATATAGTTATTATAGAAAGTGAACCAATAATTCGATTGAAACAACCATCTATTAATAATAAACAAAATAGTAAGTAAACTATCACATACCGTTTTCTATGGGATGCAGAGGATTAGAACTACTGATTGTTGCATCCCATTGAGATTGAAATCTTGGCTTAGACACGTTAGAAACCAATTCACCTACATGAAAGTTATTTCATTAGCATATATATAAGCTTTAGATATTAGGCCTACTTAATTTTATCATAAACTATATTAAAACTCAATAAGTACAATGAGTGCAAACCTGCATTTTCTTTATAGCGTCTTTTCTTCTTCACCCTAACCATTGACAACTTTCTTTGTCTAGCATTTTGATCCAAAGAACTACATTTACCTTTCTTTTCTTGTTCTTGTCCACTGCTCATCACGTGTATAAATATCTGGAAAAAAATAAGGAATACATCAAATTTGAAACTAAATAAAAGAAAAATCAATCACAATACATATATCAATCGTATATTTTAAATATAATTTACATACTCAAATAAATTAGGTTACTAATTTATTGATTTTTATTAGACCTTTCACCATTGTATTAGTAAAGATCATGTAGATATCAGTTATAGAAAATATAGGTTTAATTTTATTACACTAAATATAAGTTTATGCTTTAGTTAAAAAAAATAGAACAAAATAATTTCTACAAATACGTATTATCATAATTTATAAAAAAATATATTATTTAAAGAAAGGTATGGAGAGGAAAGAAAAGCGTGTAAACAATTAAAATGATAATATGTATACATTATTTTATTATTTTATAATTACATGGTTCCATTTATTCAAAATTAATTATGTAGCAGAAAAAAGGCATTGGCTTTATGGGTTCAAGTCCTGGAAAGGCTAGAGTATTGCATAAATAAAAGGTAGATAAACACAAGAAAAACTGGAAGCCTGGTGATTGCTTTATCGAATCATGTAACTAAAGAATAATAGACAAACAAAAATAGTTGGCTCACAACAACTTTTATACGGATACTAAAAAAACAAATCAGCATATGACAAAAAAGAGAAGATGACATAATAAAAACAAATGAGGGATCCATGTTATAAAAATAATAGAAATATATCATGACAAAATTAATTGCTGGAATGAAATCTACCTTAGAACCTTTATTCTGCAAACTCCCTCCAATATTGTTGGAATGAAATCTACCTTAGCACCTTAGCACCTTAATCCTTCATGAGTTTTGTTCTCAAATCTGACTACCAAAATATATACTGTAACACCACTTCTTGTACATGACTATATTAAGCTAAGCTATATAATTATAGATAACATCTAAGGAAATAAAGTACTAACCATTACAATCACAACAATGTGACATGTAGCGTGTATTGATAAACAAACTTTAATACAATCACATCACAAGTATGGCCTCCAAAGAAGTGATTGATTTGAATATAAAACTTGAGCTAGCATAGCTCGACTCGTTTGGTTCATGAGCTAGCTCGTTTGGTTCCAAGTCGAAGTTTTCTTCCCAATTGTCGAATCATCTTTTTTTTATATTCGACGTCACCTTGTATTCCTCATTGAACAGAGGCAAGTCAACGCCAGTTAATATTGTTCCTAATGTCTTTGAGGACCAATATTTTCACACATTTGTCGAATCTTTTGTCGAACTCCAACTCTAGTGTTAAAGGATGGAGGACTAACTGTCGACAACTTACAAAACGATCTTCTCGTTTTGTAGAATCTTTTGCTGAACTTGAGCTGAAAATTAAGCTCGTTAAATAAATGAACTGAACTTGAGCTAAGCATAACTCGACTCGTTTGGTTCATGAGCTAGCTCGTTTGGTTCCAAGTCGAAGTTTTCTTCCCAATTGTCGAATCATCTTTTTTTGATATTCGACGTCACCTTGTATTCCTCATTGAACAGAGGCAAGTCAACGCCAGTTAATATTGTTCCTAATGTCTTTGAGGACCAACATTTTCACACATTTGTCGAATCTTTTGTCGAACTCCAACTCTAGTGTTAACGGATGGAGGACTAACTGTCGACAACTTACAAAATGATCTTCTCGTTTTGTAGAATCTTTTGCTGAACTTGAGATGAAAATTAAGCTCGTTAAATAAATGAACTGAACTTGAGCTAAGCATAGCTCGACTCGTTTGGTTCATGAGCTAGCTCGTTTGGTTCCAAGTCGAAGTTCTCATTGAACAGAGGCAAGTCAACGCCAGTTAATATTGTTCCTAAAGTCTTTGAGGACCAACATTTTCACACATTTGTCGAACTCCAACTCTAGTGTTAAAGGATGGAGGACTAACTGTCGACAACTTACAAAATGATCTTCTCGTTTTGTAGAATCTTTTGCTGAAAATTAAGCTCGTTAAATAAATGAACTGAACTTGAGCTAGCATAGCTTGACTCGTTTGGTTCATGAGCTAGCTCGTTTGGTTCCAAGTCGAAGTTTTCTTCCCAATTGTCGAATCATCTTTTTTTCATATTCGACGTCACCTTGTATTCCTCATTGAACAGAGGCAAGTCAACGCCAGTTAATATTGTTCCTAATGTCTTTGAGGACCAACATTTTCACACATTTGTCGAATCTTTTGTCGAACTCCAACTCTAGTGTTAAAGGATGGAGGACTAACTGTCGAATCTTTTGTCGAACTCCAACTCTAGTGTTAAAGGATGGAGGACTAACTGTCGAACAGAGGCAAGTCACACATTTTCACACATTTGTCGAATCTTTTGTCGAACTCCAACTCTAGTGTTAAAGGATGGAGGACTAACTGCCGACAACTTACAAAAAGCTGGTTCATGAGCTAGCTCGTTTGGTTCCAAGTCGAAGTTTTCTTCCCAATTGTCGAATCATCTTTTTTTCATATTCGACGTCACCTTGTATTCCTCATTGAACAGAGGCAAGTCAACGCCAATTAATATTGTTCCTAATGTCTTTGAGGACCAACATTTTCACACATTTGTCGAATCTTTTGTCGAACTCCAACTCTAGTGTTAAAGGATGGAGGACTAACTGTCGACAACTTACAAAATGATCTTCTCGTTTTGTAAAATCTTTCTTGAACTTGAGCTGAAAATTAAGCTCGTTAAATAAATGAACTGAACTTGAGCTAAGCATAGCTCGACTCGTTTGGTTCATGAGCTAGCTCGTTTGGTTCCAAGTCGAAGTTCTCATTGAACAGAGGCAAGTCAACGCCAGTTAATATTGTTCCTAATGTCTTTGAGGACCAACATTTTCACATATTTGTCGAATCTTTTGTCGAACTCTAACTCTAGTGTTAAAGGATGGAGGACTAACTGCCGACAACTTACAAAATGATCTTCTCGTTTTGTAGAATCTTTTGCTGAACTTGAGCTGAAAATTAAGCTCGTTAAATAAATGAACTGAACTTGAGCTAAGCATAGCTCGACTTGTTTGGTTCATGAGCTAGCTCGTTTGGTTCCAAGTTGAAGTTTTCTTCCCAATTGTCGAATCATCTTTTTTTTATATTCGACGTCACCTTGTATTCCTCATTGAATAGAGGCAAGTCAACGCCAGTTAATATTGTTCCTAATGTCTTTGAGGACCAACATTTTCACACATTTGTCGAATCTTTTGTCGAACTCCAACTCTAGTGTTAAAGGATGGAGGACTAACTGTCGAACAGAGGCATGTCACACATTTTCACACCTTTGTCGAATCTTTTGTCGAACTCCAACTCTAGTGTTAAAGGATGGAGGACTAACTGTCGACAACTAACAAAATGATCTTCTCGTTTTGTAGAATCTTTTGCTGAACGTGAGCTGAAAATTAAGCTCGTTAAATAAATGAACTGAACTTGAGCTAAGCATAGCTCGACTCGTTTGGTTCATGAGCTAGCTCGTTTGGTTCCAAGTCGAAGTTTGCTTCCCAATTGTCGAATCATCTTTTTTTTTATTCGACGTCACCTTGTATTCGTCATTGAACAGAGGCAAGTCAACGCCAGTTAATATTGTCCCTAATGTCTTTGAGGACCAACATTTTCACACATTTGTCGAATCTTTTGTCGAACTCTAACTCTAGTGTTAAAGGATGGAGGACTAACTGCCGACAACTTACAAAATGATCTTCTCGTTTTGTAGAATCTTTTGCTGAACTTGAGCTGAAAATTAAGCTCGTTAAATAAATGAACTGAACTTGAGCTAAGCATAGCTCGACTCGTTTGGTTCATGAGCTAGCTCGTTTGGTTCCAAGTCGAAGTTTTCTTCCCAATTGTCGAATCATCTTTTTTTTATATTCGACGTCACCTTGTATTCCTCATTGAACAGAGGCAAGTCAACGCCAATTAATATTGTTCCTAATGTCTTTGAGGACCAACATTTTCACACATTTGTCGAATCTTTTGTCGAACTCCAACTCTAGTGTTAAAGGATGGGGGACTAACTGTCGATAACTTACAAAATGATCTTCTCGTTTTGTAGAATCTTTTGCTGAACTTGAGCTGAAAATTAAGCTCGTTAAATAAATGAACTGAACTTGAGCTAAGCATAGCTCGACTCGTTTGGTTCATGAGCTAGCTCGTTTGGTTCCAAGTCGAAGTTTTCTTCCCAATTGTCGAATTATCTTTTTTTTTATATTCGACGTCACCTTGTATTCCTCATTGAACAGAGGCAAGTCAACGCCAGTTAATATTGTTCCTAAATCAGATGCTTGATATTAGTTGCCATTAAGTTAATGAAATTTAGGTAAAAGTCACAAAACAAAACATGGGATATACAAACCATGACTTCAATTCTTATCTCTAATTTACATGTTTGTCTAAGAACACTGGCTCTGCATCAATTCTTTTGTTTGTAGTGTGCATTCTCTATTTAACCATACCATACAGTTCAAACAGAATCAACATCAAAATAAAGTGACAAAAGATAGTGACAAAAGAACACTTGATTAAACATTGGCCTGTCAACAACATTTCCATTGAGATTCCAAGATTACATACACCATTCCCCAAAAAAAAGGACTATGAAATAAAGTGCTTAAACATGCACATATAACCGAATAACAACCTAAGCTTATCTTTAATATGTTTGATTTTGGAAGCTTGACCACGCAGGCAGATCCAAAACCAAACATACATAACCCCACCAAAACATAACATAGCCCACGACCCACAACTTCAAAATACTAAAGCTAAATACTCCTATACAACAAAACCACACACTAAACAAATCTTGCAATGGATAATTAACAAAAAAAGACAGACCACTATACATATAACCCTAACTTCACTGCTTTTCAATCTTGACAGGAACCAATGTACAAACTGGATCCACATCATCTTCAATTTCAACAATAGCACCCAACTTCTGCCTGCTACTTGAACAGCCCACTTGGCAAGAAGCAAACTCAGCATCTAGTTTCCTCTTTGCAGGGGTGCATTTGACTTCAGAATGAAAATCATCATCTCCCAAATTTATGGGATCAACAATAAGTTCAGAAACAATGTCCTACATAAAATTAAACTCAAAGCGATGAGAAAACCCCACTAATTAGGTACAAAAACGGCAGCAAAATTTGATATGGATAGAATACAGTGCTCACATGAAAAGGTTCTTCAAGGTCATCATTTGAAACCTTTGGAAAAGGTGGTGCAAAAATGGGGAAGATACCTTAATCACTAGGGAAAATAGGTAGTAGAGTAGTACTGTTAGCATGCGTAGGGGACCTTAACCCTATTAGGACCTTAACCCTATTAGGGGTTGATAGCAGCAACACCTCAAGAGAGGGGTTGTGGTGTGCGATGTCTAAGTATAATCATCGTAGACCTATCAACCAACATAGGTTGACTTATGTGTGGTTAGTTGACAGTCGCCTACGCGACACTAGGAATAATTTATATGCTAATAAATTATGACTATGTGAATATGATGCATGGTCTTAGAGTCAAGGGTGTCACCCTCTAGTTAAAGATTTGTGAATCCCTAGACGGTGATAGCACATATTACCGTCGATACTATGTCTACCAGTGATGATAGCCGGGACGGTGTACCCGAGGTTGGTGTACCTGAGGTATCGACGGGATGGTCTTGAGATAGTTGATGGCCTTGAGGGGCATGGACTCTGTCATCCGGATGAATCTCCAGGACTTCACGTCTGACGGGCGGACAATCTTGGTCATTCCCTATATAGGGAATGTCGACCTAGTGCACGGGACGGTGTCTTACTCCGATAATTGGATGTGGTGATCCTCAGCATGGGGAACACTGTAACCGGTGATCGGAGATGGTAGCATATTAGGAACTCTCCATAAGAGAATCCCTTTAAAAAATTATCGTATGCCGCTTTTAGCGGTGAGCACACGGTATTCTTTAGTAAAAGGCAAAAGAATAGTTCGCAATGTGCTCGCCGCGCGGCTCCGTGACTCTAATCGTTCACAATTGCTTCATTATGTATTGCACAAATAGCTAATAACTAGCTTTTCTTGTGCGATGTGGGACTTAACCAACGGTCACACATGACAAGACCCGAAAAAAAAATTCTTCGGCGTTATATATAACAGTGAAAATTGTATTAAAAAAATAGATATTTGTGGGAGTAAGCAAGTCGTATCTACTTAGCTAGTTTTTTTGGGTTTCATGTAGGGCGCTTGAGTAATACTAGTGATTTTAACCCGTGCAAAACGCACGGGTATCCATCGTTATAACTAACTAATAATAGTAATAATAATAATAATAATGTGAGACATTATTATTACCGATGACAAAACCATTCAACAAAACCATGTGGCAGATAGCAGTTTGATGTTTTTTCGAGACAATGAAACAGAACACAAGTAGGTCGTGTAAAACATATCTTTAAACATTGTGCAGAAGAAATAGTACTCACATAGCTGCCAATTTTATTCTCACCAATAGAACTTATCCAAACAAATTTGCTATCACAAAAAGGGTTTATGCCATGTTCCAATTTAAATGCATGGATGCTGAGGAATTTTAAAGGGATATCACGCAGGAATTATGAAGGAGCAAAAAAATGGTAAGGGCATTTAGCCTATTTAGATGTTTGGTCCAACTCGGATCAATAGCTTGTAAGATGTTTGATCACCTGAAAATCCTATTAGCAGCAGACTTTCATAAGTTGTATTCCTGACAGGTGTACCAAAGTGTTGTGGTAGATCCTGTAAATAGGGCAATGGGTTGGTGTTAACGGTGAAGCATGACATCGTTCCAAGTCGAAGTTTTCTTCCCAATTGTCGAATCATCTTTTTTTTATATTCGACGTCACCTTGTATTCCTCATTGAACAGAGGCAAGTCAACGCCAGTTAATATTGTTCCTAATGTCTTTGACGACCAACATTTTCACACATTTGTCGAATCTTTTGTCGAACTCCAACTCTAGTGTTAAAGGATGGAGGACTAATTGTCGACAACTTACAAAATGATCTTCTCGTTTTGTAGAATCTTTTGCTGAACTTGAGCTGAAAATTAAGCTCGTTAAATAAATGAACTGAACTTGAGCTAGCATAGCTCGACTCGTTTGGTTCATGAGCTAGCTCGTTTGGTTCCAAGTCGAAGTTTTCTTCCCAATTATCGAATCATCTTTTTTTTATATTCGACGTCACCTTGTATTCCTCATTGAACAGAGGCAAGTCAACGCCAGTTAATATTGTTCCTAATGTCTTTGAGGACCAACATTTTCACACATTTGTAGAATCTTTTGTCGAACTACAACTCTAGTGTTAAAGGATGGAGGACTAACTGTCGACAACTTACAAAATGATCTTCTCGTTTTGTAGAATCTTTTGCTGAACTTGAGCTGAAAATTAAGCTCGTTAAATAAATGAACTGAACTTGAGCTAAGCATAGCTCGACTCGTTTGGTTCATGAGCTAGCTCGTTTGGTTCCAAGTCGAAGTATTCCTCATTGAACAGAGGCAAGTCAACGCCAGTTAATATTGTTCCTAATGTCTTTAAGGACCAACATTTTCACACATTTGTCGAATCTTTTGTCGAACTCCAACTCTAGTGTTAAAGGATGGAGGACTAACTGTCGACAACTTACAAAATGATCTTCTCGTTTTGTAGAATCTTTTGTCGAACTCCAACTCTATTCTAGCACAAGTAATTTATTGGCATCAAGCAATGAATTGTTGTAATCACGTAGAGTCAGAAAAAGAAGGGCATCTTTAGATATATGAGTTTAAAGTTTTCCTGATTTGCCTTTCTTATAAGCACAATGTAATTTCATGAATACTAACCTACAATTAGATAAAAAGATAACACACGGGTTTAAGTTGTCTATTACTCTTCATATGCACAATTAAAGATCAAATTACAAACAATCAAGTTGCTGGAATAACATCATATTTTTTGAAAGACTTCTTTGTAAACAACATTCTTGACAACAGAGCATGCATCGCCATTGTCATTACAACTTAAAATTTTCAATCCACTTTTACATTTCACCTAGACATGGCAACATATAATTGACCATGTGAAAACACTTTGGCGTGGCAAGTACAAACCAACATGAGATAATGTTTGTCACTGACTTTTATTGATAGTCATTGCAAAACTCAAAATCAATGGAAATTGTCGTCTTTGAAGCTGGAAAGGAATTCCAGGATCTGAAGGACTAAATTCATCCTGGGAATGTAAACTTTATCACCTACATGATTTCCAGTAGTCACTTTAGCTCCAATGATATTCGAACCCAACTCGATCCACGATTAATCTTGTTCCATTGCACAAACCAGAAGATTGATCAATATTCCTCATCAACATAATAGGGACACCTACTTTCAATACTATTTTATGATTAGGGAGACTGAACACGTGATTTGATTAAGAAACTCGTGGAGTTAACCAATCGAAATTAATCCCAAAGAACTTCCTCCATCTTACAAATACTATCGAGCTAAGATACTCCACTTCTTCACCCTACCAATGATAACACATGGTCGTTGACCATTTCTACAATTTGCAATGTTGGCACCAATATCGCCCTATCCTCAAAAAACTTGAAATCACTCATATTATCCACCAAATTAGGGTAGGTAGAAGAGACAATGCTTGCTATATGATCTGAAGAATCTAGAATCAAGAGAGATTCTGGAATGTCAACTTCAGCTTCACCATCATTATCAATTCCCAACTTTCCATCACCAATGTCTAGTATCCACTCTGCAAACTCCTTAATTTGTTGTTCATCGAAAATACTCGAGCTCATTCGCAACCTCATATTCTCTGACAATTTCAAGACCTTACAATGTTTCCACAATATTGAAGAATTGATAGTTGCCATAACAATATCTGCTCTACTTGCCTTTGGAATTATAGGTAATATCTGTCTAAAATCACCACCAAGGACAACAACCTTTCCACCGAATGGTTTGGCAGAATACTCAGCTTTGACAACACTCATTACATCTTTTAAAGTCCTGTCTAATGCTTCAAAAGCCCACCTATTAACCATTGGAGCTTCATCCCAAATTATTAAACTTGTTTCACGAAGTAGATCGGCTTTAAAACTGTTTTGCCTAATATTACAATACAACTCTTCATTTAATGCCAATGGAATAGCAAACTGTGAATGAGCAATTTTCCCCCCAGGTAATAAAAGCGAAGCAATACCGCTTGAAGCAACATTAAGAGCAATCTTACCATCTGAACGAAATTTGTAAGACATAGTGTTCCAAAGAAAAGTTTTCCCAGTACCGCCATAACCATCAACAAAAAAGAAACCACCAACCTCATTTACCACAACATTCACAATTTCATCATATATTAGCCTTTGTCCAAAATTCAGTTGTTCCAAGCATTGAGCATGCTTAACAGCCATCTCATCTCTATCATAGTCAAGTTCTCTAACAACATAAATGTTATTAAAGTCGTGTAACTCCTGACTATTTGGATATGGTATGCTATCAAAATCCTTCAAAGATTTTCCATTCACACACATCAATTTTTCAATCTCCACTAAACACATCAACTTTAATTGATCTTGAGACAAACACAATCCTGCATACATATATTATCATCATAAGGCAATTGATAAAAAAAAGATACACATGTAAAATACAAAACTCAACATATGTATCAAAGCATACCCGGATACTGCAATCTTTTTCGTTTATCATATAAAATCCCATCTGCTAATAGCTCTCATGTTTCTTCCCATACATGAACCGGATTACTGATTGTGTTTGACAACAATAAGGTAACAAAAAACTTCTTCAAGTATAGCCCTGACGCCAAATTTGCAACTTCACGAATCCCATCTACAAATTCCTTATCATCAGACAATAAGCCAAGAGCCGAGCATGCATCTTGAAAGGTATCAAAAGTTTGGTTATTGACAGTTCTCAAGTTCTCATAACTTGTGCAACCTTTTTGTACATTAAGGAGTAACCTCATGTAAAACACTTCTCCTGTACCAGGGGGAACAAATTGCAACCGTCCAATCATCTGTCCTTTCTTCCTAGGATGCCATTCCCTTTCTCGAGGATGATAAACAAACATTGATGGAAACTCAGCATAAGTCAAATTTCTTCCATCACAATATTTACGATTAGCTTCCATCCAAGCCTGAAACATTGTATTCTTGTCTTTGTTCCTTTCAAAAACATCATCAATGGTATCATTATCATCAAATAGCACATTTTGTTCTCTTGGAAGGTGGAACTTCAACTGCTGAACTGAAGGCCATCTTTGATGAATATCGGAAAAAACAATTCTCCACACAGACTCACACGGAGACAAATATCTGCAGTCATAGTACTGCTTTATCTCATCCACGTCTCTTGGTATTACGATTCTTTGTACACCATCGATTAAAGTTCTTTATGCTTAGCGATCTGAACCCTTATTAACATATTTGAAAAGATATTTAACGCAATCTGACTTATTGCAATATTCAATATTAATATGGGCTCGATACCTCATCAATAACTTAGGGTTATAAGGCACAACATACTGATCATCCAAATGAACACCGCCCTTTATATTAGTGACGCCGATATCTCTTCTCCTATAGATCGGATACCCATCATCATCAAAGGATGTTTTATCAGCAAATCTCTTCGGAAAGAACTTTGAACATTTTCCACCCTTCATGCAAGGAGAACTGCGGTTCACATTACCACAAGGTCCATGAAGCATAAAATTTGACACAACATTATACAAATCTGAAACCTTTGTGGTCCGACAATTCGGTGATATAATGGAGTCAATGAAATCGATTATTTGAGATTGCCCTTTCCACCAACCACAACAGTATATGAGCATGTGGCAAACCTCGCTTTTGAAATTCAATGGTGTACATACCTAAATAAATTAGATAAATAATCACAATCAAAGGTATATCTCAATTTTTTTTTAAAACAAAGCCATAATAATCAACAGAAATGATATTTAGACACTGTTTTTTGTCACACCGTATTCAACACCGTATACTTTAGTCATTCGCGCGTGGCTTTTGTTTTGTTATTTCGTTCCCGCTCAGTCCATTTTCACTCTGTCTCGTCTCCCTCGTCTTGCTCTCTCTCTCTCTCTCTTATTAGATAACCAAGTCAACTGTCGAGATCAACACCAAGAGTTCTGTCGAGAACTTCAACACCAAGAGTTCAGTCAAGATCAACAGTCGAGATCAACAGTCGAGATCAACACTATAAAGTGTATAACTCGATATTATTCCATTGAAGTATGATACAGGTATTTATAGATACAAAGTGGGACAGCATCAATTAATCATTGTTGATGATTATGAGGAGAGGATCTCGGGAGAGGATCTCGCTCACTTAATGCCAAATGAATGCTGATTATTTGACAGCTAATGGAATATACACAATCGACCGAACTCTTGGTATTGAAGTTCTCGACAGAACACTTGGTGTTGAAGTTCTCGACAGAACTCTTGGTGTTGATCTCGACAGAGGGAAGACAGCACCCGTCGTCTCTGTCTGAGCGGGATTTCAAATAGAAAAACAAGGAAAAATAACGCGCAAAATGACATTTCTGCCCCTGTAAGGATACGGTGGTCATACGGTGTTAACAAAAAACGATGTCTGAATATCATTTCTCAATAATCAAATGTATACCTGCAATAACTTTCCCAAAGAAATCTCCCTTTTTTAAATCAATCATTAATTGATTCAATTTCATATGAAACACTCTACATGAAATATCAGGACGATCAGAAGCAGTAAGCCCTCTTTCAGAAACAAACTGATGAATCTCGTTCCACTTTGGATTACACGTGAAAGTCAAAAACAAATCCGGATACCCAAATTTTTTACAAATTGCCATGGCATCTTGACAACAGTTAAACATGTAACGACGACCACCTGTAAATGAAGACGGTAGAACAATCCGTTTTCCAATAGAAGTAGCTTCAACATCACCCCTATCAGTGGCTTCTTCAATACCTTTCAACAAATCACACCTAATAATACTCTGATTCTTTCTAATATATAACAATCTTTGTGCTTCCACCATTGAGTAAGAATCCACAACAAATTGTTGGAACAACCTTTTACTCTTTAACAAAATAGTTTCCTCAAATAGTCTTTCTTGCAACCTAAATGCTAGAAACTCTCTAAGAGAGACATGAACCTTTTTTTGTCCACCAACGTCTACATTATCGACCATCAAGGGAATATCATCCTGGTATCCCTTTTTCTCCAAATGGAAATAACAATGGATATTGCAAAGGAATAAATGATGCATGAGTCTCGTAGACCCTCTGCAAATCACCACTATGAGCACGCACAATAATATCTTTACCATAATCAAAACTATCAAAGTCACCAACAATTAAAGCTGCAACCTCATCCACAGTTGGCAAACCATACATTCGATCATCAGTAGGACGATTCCAAAACAATCTCAATGAGACATTAACACTTTGTTCTTCTTCAACAAAATCTCTGACCCGTCTAAATGATTTTGCAAGCTCATTAAATTGATCAATCATTTCCAATAAATCATTCACTAAAGACGGGTCAAGTTCTTTTTTTTTTCGCATCACTCTGTAAGAATTCATTAAAAATTCCTTATTCCCTCTATGTGAATTTCAATCGTAATGAAAAAAAACCTCACCATATATAACGTCATTTTAACAATATAATTTGAATACATTCAAATATAACACAATATGATCTTAACTATAAAGACAGAATAATAAAATATAATACATATAAAAATATGATAGATGAACAATAATAAATGTAAACGATTATTATAAAAAGAGCATATAAATAAATACCTAAAATGAGATATCCGATTCGCCACTTCATTTTACGTATCGTATATAAACAATCGTGCAAATTTTGGCATTTGTCCTTCAATTGGCAACAAACTTCCTATCCGATGATAGTTTTGACCACCAAGAATAAATCATGAGGCCCATGACCGTAATTCACATCGGATTGAACTTTACCCCCCATCGAAGTAAAAGCAAACATACTGTTATAAGAACGTATATTTTCAAGAAAATGACTACTCCTTGAATCTAATCCATGAATCAAGTTCCAAAGCAAATCAGGTGGCCTATGCAAATATGACAGTTTAATTTTTCCCTTCATACAACAAATAGAAAATTCTACACCTGATGAGGTCTTCTGTTTTTCAGAACGCTCCTCAAACCAAACCATAGCTCCACAATGTTGTAGCGATGTCAGTACCTCCAAAGTCCAAATAAACTGAAGAGAAAGAATAAGAAGAAAGCGACAATGAAACAAAAAGGCATAGATAAGTATGTAAATAAACTATTAAATAAATTAATAAATGAATACATACCTTCATTTTCACCTTGAACAAATAAAATATCCTCTTCAACCTCAAGCTGGGAATCCATTTTTGAGACTTCAATATCTAAAAAAAGGAAATAAAAAACATTTATATGCAAGAGAGCACTCTTAATTGTATTATAGTATATAGTATGTAAACTATATATGAAAATTTTAAAAAAAATAAAAAAGGGAATAATTACAAATACCTGGAATATCTGAAAAATCACAATTCTTTCTTCTCCGATAAATATCCCCTGGTATGATTGTTTGGTGCAGACCTTGTGGGTGGGATTGCACTCTATTTATGTAATCTAAATCTAAATTATATGTAAAAAATAAATTACAGTACGCATCAACACTACAACACCAATATCACTATAATTTAATATAGTTATTATAGAAAGTGAACCAATAATTCAATTGAAACAACCATCTATTAATAATAAATAAAATAGTAAGTAAGCTATCACATACCGTTTTCTATGGTATGCAGAGGATTAGAACTACTGATTGTTGCATCCCATTGAGATTGAAATCTTGGCTTAGACACGTTAGAAACCAATTCACCTACATGAAAGTTATTTCATTAGCATATATATAAGCTTTAGATATTAGGCCTACTTAATTTTATCATAAACTATATTAAAACTCAATAAGTACAATGAGTGCAAACCTGCATTTTCTTTATAGCGTCTTTTCTTCTTCACCCTAACCATTGACAACTTTCTTTGTCTAGCATTTTGATCCAAAGAACTACATTTACCTTTCTTTTCTTGTTCTTGTCCACTGCTCATCACGTGTATAAATATCTGGAAAAAAATAAGGAATACATCAAATTCGAAACTAAATAAAAGAAAAATCAATCACAATACATATATCAATCGTATATTTTAAATATAATTTACATACTCAAATAAATTAGGTTACTAATTTATTGATTTTTATTAGACCTTTCACCATTGTATTAGTAAAGATCATGTAGATATCAGTTATAGAAAATATAGGTTTAATTTTATTACACTAAATATAAGTTTATGCTTTAGTTAAAAAAAATAGAACAAAATAATTTCTACAAATACGTATTATCATAATTTATAAAAATATATTATTTAAAGAAAGGTATGGAGAGGAAAGAAAAGCGTGTAAACAATTAAAATGATAATATGTATACATTATTTTATTATTTTATAATTACATGGTTCCATTTATTCAAAATTAATTATGTAGCAGAAAAAAGGCATTGGCTTTATGGGTTCAAGTCCTGGAAAGGCTAGAGTATTGCATAAATAAAAGGTAGATAAACACAAGAAAAACTGGAAGCCTGGTGATTGCTTTATCGAATCATATAACTAAAGAATAATAGACAAACAAAAATAGTTGGCTCACAACAACTTTTATACGGATACTAAAAAAACAAATCAGCATATGACAAAAAAGAGAAGATGACATAATAAAAACAAATGAGGGATCCATGTTATAAAAATAATAGAAATATATCATGACAAAATTAATTGCTGGAATGAAATCTACCTTAGAACCTTTATTCTGCAAACTCCCTCCAATATTGTTGGAATGAAATCTACCTTAGCACCTTAGCACCTTAATCCTTCATGAGTTTTGTTCTCAAATCTGACTACCAAAATATATACTGTAACACCACTTATTGTACATGACTATATTAAGCTAAGCTATATAATTATAGATAACATCTAAGGAAATAAAGTACTAACCATTACAATCACAACAATGTGACATGTAGCTTGTATTGATAAACAAACTTTAATACAATCACATCACAAGTATGGCCTCCAAAGAAGTGATTGATTTGAATATAAAACTTGAGCTAGCATAGCTCGACTCGTTTGGTTCATGAGCTAGCTCGTTTGGTTCCAAGTCGAAGTTTTCTTCCCAATTGTCGAATCATCTTTTTTTTATTTTCGACGTCACCTTGTATTCCTCATTGAACAGAGGCAAGTCAGCGCCGCTAATATTGTTCCTAATGTCTTTGAGGACCAATATTTTCACCCATTTGTCGAATCTTTTGTCGAACTCCAACTCTAGTGTTAAAGGATGGAGGACTAACTGTCGACAACTTACAAAACGATCTTCTCGTTTTGTAGAATCTTTTGCTGAACTTGAGCTGAAAATTAAGCTCGTTAAATAAATGAACTGAACTTGAGCTAAGCATAACTTGACTCGTTTGGTTCATGAGCTAGCTCGTTTGGTTCCAAGTCGAAGTTTTCTTCCCAATTGTCGAATCATCTTTTTTTGATATTCGACGTCACCTTGTATTCCTCATTGAACAGAGGCAAGTCAACGCCAGTTAATATTGTTCCTAATGTCTTTGAGGACCAACATTTTCACACATTTGTCGAATCTTTTGTCGAACTCCAACTCTAGTGTTAACGGATGGAGGACTAACTGTCGACAACTTACAAAATGATCTTCTCGTTTTGTAGAATCTTTTGCTGAACTTGAGATGAAAATTAAGCTCGTTAAATAAATGAACTGAACTTGAGCTAAGCATAGCTCGACTCGTTTGGTTCATGAGCTAGCTCGTTTGGTTCCAAGTCGAAGTTCTCATTGAACAGAGGCAAGTCAAAGCCAGTTAATATTGTACCTAATGTCTTTGAGGACCAACATTTTCACACATTTGTCGAATCTTTTGTCGAACTCCAACTCTAGTGTTAAAGGATGGAGGACTAACTGTCGACAACTTACAAAATGATCTTCTCGTTTTGTAGAATCTTTTGCTGAAAATTAAGCTCGTTAAATAAATGAACTGAACTTGAGCTAGCATAGCTTGACTCGTTTGGTTCATGAGCTAGCTCGTTTGGTTCCAAGTCGAAGTTTTCTTCCCAATTGTCGAATCATCTTTTTTTCATATTCGACGTCACCTTGTATTCCTCATTGAACAGAGGCAAGTCAACGCCAGTTAATATTGTTCCTAATGTCTTTGAGGACCAACATTTTCACACATTTGTCGAATCTTTTGTCGAACTCCAACTCTAGTGTTAAAGGATGGAGGACTAACTGTCGAATCTTTTGTCGAACTCCAACTCTAGTGTTAAAGGATGGAGGACTAACTGTCGAATAGAGGCAAGTCACACATTTTCACACATTTGTCGAATCTTTTGTCGAACTCCAACTTTAGTGTTAAAGGATGGAGGACTAACTGCCGACAATTTACAAAAAGCTGGTTCATGAGCTAGCTCGTTTGGTTCCAAGTCGAAGTTTTCTTCCCAATTGTCGAATCATCTTTTTTTCATATTCGACGTCACCTTGTATTCCTCATTGAACAGAGGCAAGTCAACGCCAATTAATATTGTTCCTAATGTCTTTGAGGACCAACATTTTCACACATTTGTCGAATCTTTTGTCGAACTCCAACTCTAGTGTTAAAGGATGGAGGACTAACTGTCGACAACTTACAAAATGATCTTCTCGTTTTGTAAAATCTTTTGCTGAACTTGAGCTGAAAATTAAGCTCGTTAAATAAATGAACTGAACTTGAGCTAAGCATAGCTCGACTCGTTTGGTTCATGAGCTAGCTCGTTTGGTTCCAAGTCGAAGTTCTCATTGAACAGAGGCAAGTCAACGCCAGTTAATATTGTTCCTAATGTCTTTGAGGACCAACATTTTCACACATTTGTCGAATCTTTTGTCGAACTCTAACTCTAGTGTTAAAGGATGGAGGACTAATCACGACAACTTACAAAATGATCTTCTCGTTTTGTAGAATCTTTTGCTGAACTTGAGCTGAAAATTAAGCTCGTTAAATAAATGAACTGAACTTGAGCTAAGCATAGCTCGACTCGTTTGGTTCATGAGCTAGCTCGTTTGGTTCCAAGTTGAAGTTTTCTTCCCAATTGTCGAATCATCTTTTTTTTATATTCGACGTCACCTTGTATTCCTCATTGAACAGAGGCAAGTCAACGCCAGTTAATATTGTTCCTAATGTCTTTGAGGACCAACATTTTCACACATTTGTCGAATCTTTTGTCGAACTCCAACTCTAGTGTTGAAGGATGGAGGACTAACTGTCGAACAGAGGCATGTCACACATTTTCACACATTTGTCGAATCTTTTGTCGAACTCCAACTCTAGTGTTAAAGGATGGAGGACTAACTGTCGACAACTAACAAAATGATCTTCTCGTTTTGTAGAATCTTTTGCTGAACGTGAGCTGAAAATTAAGCTCGTTAAATAAATGAACTGAACTTGAGCTAAGCATAGCTCGACTCGTTTGGTTCATGAGCTAGCTCGTTTGGTTCCAAGTCGAAGTTTGCTTCCCAATTGTCGAATCATCTTTTTTTTATATTCGACGTCACCTTGTATTCGTCATTGAACAGAGGCAAGTCAACGCCAGTTAATATTGTTCCTAATGTCTTTGAGGACCAACATTTTCACACATTTGTCGAATCTTTTGTCGAACTCTAACTCTAGTGTTAAAGGATGGAGGACTAACTGCCGACAACTTACAAAATGATCTTCTCGTTTTGTAGAATCTTTTGCTGAACTTGAGCTGAAAATTAAGCTCGTTAAATAAATGAACTGAACTTGAGCTAAGCATAGCTCGACTCGTTTGGTTCATGAGCTAGCTCGTTTGGTTCCAAGTCGAAGTTTTCTTCCCAATTGTCGAATCATCTTTTTTTGATATTCGACGTCACCTTGTATTCCTCATTGAACAGAGGCAAGTCAACGCCAGTTAATATTGTTCCTAATGTCTTTGAGGACCAACATTTTCACACATTTGTCGAATCTTTTGTCGAACTCCAACTCTAGTGTTAAAGGATGGGGGACTAACTGTCGATAACTTACAAAATGATCTACTCGTTTTGTAGAATCTTTTGCTGAACTTGAGCTGAAAATTAAGCTCGTTAAATAAATGAACTGAACTTGAGCTAAGCATAGCTCGACTCGTTTGGTTCATGAGCTAGCTCGTTTGGTTCCAAGTCGAAGTTTTCTTCCCAATTGTCGAATCATCTTTTTTTTATATTCGACGTCACCTTGTATTCCTCATTGAACAGAGGCAAGTCAACGCCAGTTAATATTGTTCCTAAATCAGATGCTTGATATTAGTTGCCATTAAGTTAATGAAATTTAGGTAAAAGTCACAAAACAAAACATGGGATATACAAACCATGACTTCAATTCTTATCTCTAATTTACATGTTTGTCTAAGAACACTGGCTCTGCATCAATTCTTTTGTTTGTAGTGTGCATTCTCTATTTAACCATACCATACAGTTCAAACAGAATCAACATCAAAATAAAGTGACAAAAGATAGTGACAAGAGAACACTTGATTAAACATTGGCCTGTCAACAACATTTCCATTGAGATTCCAAGATTACATACACCATTCCCCAAAAAAAAGGACTATGAAATAAAGTGCTTAAACATGCACATATAACCCACTAACAACCTAAGCTTATCTTTAATATGTTTGATTTTGGAAGCTTGACCAGACACAGTATCGAAAACCAAACATACAGAACCCCCCCAAAACATAACATAGCCCACGACTCCACAACTTCAAAATACTAAAGCTAAATACTCCTATACAACAAAACCACACACTAAACAAATCTTGCAATGGATAATTAACAAAAAGACAGACCACTATACATATAACCCTAACTTCATCAAGCTTTTCAATCTTGGCAGAACCAATGTACAAACTGGATCCACATCATCTTCAATTTCAACAATAGCACCCAACTTACGCTCGCTACTTGAATGACCCACTTGGCAAGAAGCAAACTCAAGATCTAGTTTCCTCTTTGCGAGGTGCATTTGACTTTAATGAAAATCATCATCTCCCAAATTTATGGGATCAACAATAAGTTCAGAAACAATGTCCTACATAAAATTAAACTCAAAGCGATGAGAAAACCCCACTAATTAGGTACAAAAACAGCAGCAAAATTTGATATGGATAGAATACAGTGCTCACATGAAAAGGTTCTTCAAGGTCATCATTTGAAACCTTTGGAAAAGGTGGTGCAAAAATTGCCTTCCAACACAACACAAAATACAATTTTAAAAAAGTTCTCACTACAGTGAAGGACACATGATTCAACATATTAAAATACCAAACTAATCATACACAAGTAAATACAGTTAAATTCAGCAATAACCAAATCTGAAGTTGATACCTTTGTTGGAGTGAAATCCACTCCTGGCAGTTCAAACATGGCTATGATGTCCTCATCAACACAAACCCTTCTCACAGCATAGCTGCCCTCAAACTGGATTTGCTGTTCAACCTTGGTCTCCACCTTAAAAAGAATTTTTCGGCCAATCAAAGAATCAAGCAGTGAGGGATAACCATTCCCAGAAACATCCTGCACAAAAGCAACAATACCCACAAACTAAATGAATAATCTATTAAATAGATAGATAAGAACACAATCCACACTATAGTTTCTACCTGAATTGACTGAGCAAGCAACTCTTCACAGGTCTTATTAATCAGCAGATTAATGTCACGGTCAAATAAAACAAATACAGTTGTATCTTTGCCATCTATAACCTCAACCATCACCTTAAACCTACAAAAAACAGTGACTTACTTATTTAACAACAAATACAAATATAGATCAAAATAAGGGAAAATATATAAATGTGAAATCTATACAATAAGCCTCATAAGCTGACCAAAACAAAGAACACAAAACTAAAACATACCTTGGAGAAACTTGAAGAACAGGAACTCGACAACTCTCACAAAAGTACACATTTGATTGAAGAGTAACAGCACGGTTGCACTTGCATGCAAGATAGAACCATGACCCATCACTAATTATATCAACAATGTTTGCCAAAACAACAAACATCCCATCCTGAAAAAAATTTGTCAGTTAACCTTTGAAAAGTCCAAACAGATTTGTCATTTAGAAGCAAACAATACAAACTATTTTTGTTGTTAGGAGTAAAATTTTATGTAAGGACACAACCTCTTGTATATCTTCCAATGAGAGATTGCCTTCTTTGGGTGCAGCTCCATGAAGTCAACTTCCACCCCCTCCCTTGAATTATCAAGGACCACAGCAAGAGGCTCCACATCAAGCACCCCATGTTCAGCAACACTACATGAGAAACCACAAATAAATATGATTCAGTCATGAAAAAGACATAATATAAAAGGAAATAAAATAAAACAACAATAAAATAAATAAATTCTGCCAACCTATTCCTAAATGAAATAGCTTCAATATGTCCTGGTTAAAAACAACTTGGTTGCATTCATACTGTTTTGGATGACAGTCTTACCTACTCATGAAACCAACCGAGCCAAAGAAAAATTAGCAATACCAATAAAAGAACATATCACAGTATCTTTATAAAATGACCCAAAAATAAAGCCAATAAAAAAAAAGATAAATACAAACCCCTAAAAGTCTTCACCCTAGCAAGTGAACCACCACCACTACTTGAATATTACCTCCTGGTGTAGAAAGTTCCTAAGCTCATCCACATACTCCCAAAAAGAGCACATTCCAACTTCCCACTACAAATACAGAAACAACAAAACAAATAATGGTAACACGAAACAGGCCTATATTTGAAATCAACAAAAAAAAAGGAAACAATGACTCACTGAGCATCAGCCAACTCCATCACAACCATGGTGGTTACTTTTCCATCTTTCTCATATTGTCTTTCTGGAAACACAGCAGTTAACACACCCATAACATCTGCCACAAAGCAAAAGAACTCATAAAAAATCAGCATTAAAAAAGTTGCTAACAAATCACAACTAAAGATGAATTACACATCGTTCTCACCAATCAAATGTTCAAAACTATCATATTTCAAAACATCATTAAAAGGAACAAAACTAAATCCAAACATGGGGATTGAGCCTGCCTCCTTCTTGACAACAGTTGTTTTGAAAAGGAAGACAAGCTTGAACTCATGAAAAGTGGCTCTATAATGACCACCATTGGGAATCACATTAAAGTAGACCATCTTGTAAACACAACCCTCTTCCAAAATAGGAGTGAACCTATGCAACAATGCTTTCCTGATAGTAGCTTGAATCTTGCTACCCTTGTAAACAAAATTTAAACACAAACCAATATTCACTACCACAATAACAAAAATAGACAAATACATACCAACATAAAAAGAGAACAAAACTAATCAGCCAAGAATAGCATACATATTCATCCAACAGAATCAATTCCAAGGAGCTGGTCTGGTTAGGATTGTTATACATAGGAACTGACCACATCCTCACAACCCTCACCAACAACCTAATGGACTCCCTATTCAACACAATGTTATTGATCTTATCATAAGAGATAGCCATTGCAACTCAGAAGCCAAACTACACTCAAACAAAGAGAAGGTGGAAACGTGAAAAACCTAAAACAACAAATTTCTATTTATATAGACTCCAACACAACAAAATTTGAAATTTTAAAACTGAAAATAAGAGGGAAATAATAGCCAGAAAACTCAAGTACTCGGTTGGTAAGACCCATCCCTCTGTACAACTACTAAGCAATGAAATCAGACATAAAAGAAACAAAAAAATATAAAAATCACAAGTCACAGATAGATCAATAACACAAACCTCTAATGTAATCTAATTGAAGGTTGAAATGAGGGAAAGAACAGTGACCAACTCAAGTACAGAGTTGGTAAGACCCATCACTTGTGCAAATCTTGAGCAATCAAATCACGAAGCCCAAAAAAAAATCACAAAAATATCAAGAACACCATCCTCTTATGGCAACCGAACAAATCAAGTTTCCTTTCAAAATTTTACCCAAAATTTCACGCCACCTTGCCATACACCGCCTAATAGAAGAAAGAAGGCGATAAATCCCATCAAAACTATGCTTTCCGCACCAACCATACAAAGAATCACCCACTTATAAGCATGCTTACCTACCACAACCTATCCTAATGACACACAATCACCCCTAAGCGGGACACGGCCCAACTTAATACAAGTCAAAAAAAAGGTCAATCGACGTGCAGGTCACGATTCGCACAAGCAAATCGAGTTTTTCATCTTCTCGCTCGCGATGTTTGCAGCGCCAAGCGTCTTCTCTGTTCATCTTTCATCTTCGTTCGTCAACGTCCGCTCACGCGGCGCCTGCGTTTACGTGAGCTCGGTACCCATATCCGGACTGGATTTGTTGCGATGAGATTCCACGCAGTTTCACGCTGTAGGCGATCTCGACCGTCGAAATCAGATCGGACGGACGAGACTAAAACTTCACCAAATCAGCTTAAATCGATCTCGACCGTCGAGATCAGATCGGACGGCCATGATTTCAAGCAGTAATTTTTAATATAATATAATTGTTGAAGTGATTTGTCCACATTCATCTATTTTTTGCCTAGTCTATTTTTTGCTTAAAAATGGATAATAATATTAATAGATTAATAGATAGAAATTGGAATGATAGTTACTGTTGTGCTACAGTAATAAATGGGTTCACCCTTTTTATGTTAATAGATTTTACCTGTCAATGTGAGCTTGTGGTTAGCGGAAAGACTAGTGGTGACAATATCAAACTTTTACTCTTCGGAAAAATGGCAATATATTTGTAGATAAAATGCAAGCTGTAGAATCAGCAGGGGACCACCCCTCCCAAAACAAATTCATTGTTAACTTTTAACTATTTATTATTTGTCATGACCCAACCAGCATATAGTTATAACTAGATCTACATATTAATGTTCAATGAGTCTTTATTAAGTTAAAATTACACTCTATTTCATACTATTTTAGTTTTCAAATGAAATCTTTTTGGGGTCCCAGTACATATAGTTAGGTGGAGGGGAAGTTAGAGGGGAGGGGAAGTAAAACATTACAGGTTCGAATCCTACTCTCCACCTCTTACGTATGTTTTACCACCAGGCTGTGCTCTCTGAACAGTTTTCAAATGAAACATTATATCTATTATCAATCAATATAATTTTATTTTTTATAATAATAGCACAGTAGAGATTTATATAAATATATTGTGATTTTTTAAGAATTGTATGAAAAATAGCAACACGTTGAAAAAAGCTTCCCGCGCGTGTCCAAAATGCAGCAACGGTGTTAGAATATAACGCAACAGATTACAAGAACTATATATAACCCGAATCACCGGCGTTCAAGCCCACGGTTTCATGCGCTGTTTATATCACTTTAATATTAAAGCAACCAAATGTCTATTATCCTTTGTGGATTCGTATGTATGTACTATGTATTATAATAACTTTGTAATTTTTTCAGTAAGTCTATGTTTTTCGGCTAATTTTATGACACTCAAATAGATAAATTTTGAAGATATTTTTTTTATCATTTTTAAATGATGTTATAATAAGTGATTATGATTCTTTAACTTCCAATAATATTTTTGAATTTCTTCCGAGTTATTAATTTTTAAATAGACTTTACAATAATATATTAATATAAATTTCATAATTTTTATGATTTAATTTTTTTTATCATAAACTATATACTTTTTATGCAATATGAATTACACATTTTAAATTATGAATGAAAAATATTTAAAAGAAATGACAGTGATGACCTAAAGAGAAAATTTTGTTTTCTCAATTTATAATTATTTTTAAATAGATATTTATGATTCTTTAACTTCTAATTAGAATTTTTAATTTCTATATTGAGTGAATACATTGTTATAGAAAATTATAATATATAAATATATAATTTTCAACATAAATTTTATAAATTTTTTAGATAAGTCAAAAACGTTTTTACTTTTTGTTTTATTATAATTTTACTAATTTTTCATCATTTTTAATTGTTTTAACTTCTTTCATCATGGTGCCATATAGGTTGCTCAGTGATTGAGCCAAGGGACATGAAAGAGTTGCAAGTAGGAGGTGCATAGCTCAGATCCTTGCCACTAACAAAATTCCTTTCTCCTCTAACAAACTAACCATTAACATTTGCCTATCAAAAAAAAAAACTTCTTTCATCATCATTTTCGTTACATTTTTCTCTTTAGGTCTCGAGGTTATTTCTTTTAAATTTTTCATTCGTGATTTAAAATGTATAACTCACATTGTATAAAAATTTGTAATTTTTATTAAAAATTGTAAAATTATAAAAAAAAGTTATAAACCTAACTAAATAATACGCATTAAAAATATACAATTTCAGCTCAAATTTTTTTTTCTTCATTGGAAATAATCCCCCTTATATATAAAGAGAGAAATAAGCAATGATAAATTATAGATATTTATTCCTTCTAAAAAAATTATAAATATTTAACAATTGGGATTTTGCCTCCCATTTTGTCTGCCAAAACGAGGGCAAAGAAGTAAATTACCTGCTATTAGGATCACTGCAATGGACTTACCACGCAGTCCCAAACAGAAGCCATTAGATTTGTTACGGAACAAATCATGGCCCTTCATGTATTTTTTTCAAAATAATAAACAAAAATTGAAGGGCGGAGAGAGAGGGACTGCTGCTACCGCAGCAAATCCGTTTCCGAGCACGTTGGTCATCAAAAAGTTGCACCGTTCAGTTGCCTTCCATATTTTCTCTTTTCATGTGCGTCGTTTAACTTTCAAAAATGGGTTATTAATTGTGCAACTCTTTCCCATACGCCCTTTCAGTTCTCTCTGCAACCACCGGTTTGGTTTATTTCAATATTTTTCCACACTTTTTTTTCCATTTATGCTTTCATTCGAGCTGATTTGTTATGTTTGGGTTTTTGGTTTCTTCCCTTTGTACTGATTATGTTGATTTTTGGAGTTTTTTCCTTCATATGTTGAGAAATTGGATGCACCAATGGAAATTGAAGATGAAGAAGCGGAGAAATGGTTAGCTGACGAGCCAGAGGAAATAGATTCCCATATGCAATAAACCTAAAGATTGGGAATGGGAAGGTCGAAAGAATAATTACTTTTTCCTTATGTTCTATGTGTTATGTACTCGATATATTTTTACCATTAATTTACTGTCTTTCAGTATTTGGATCAGGCATTTGGAAGGCACAAATGAGGTAATTTGCCTTTAGTGATTTTGGTGTAGGAATAGAGATAAAATACTTAAATTGGGGATTTTTTTGGGGGATTTAAATTGGGGATAATCAACTGATGTATAGTCATAACTTTTTAGTTCTATGATTTAATTATTGTTGCTTCAAACTACAATCTAATAGAGCCAGTAAAATGGGGTTTTACTTTGTGTTTTTTTTTTTATCAGCTACAAAAGAAATATAGCTGGTATTGGATTAATTTTGTTTACCGGTGGGATAAAGGGAAGGGAAAAAAATGAGGCTGGGCAAAAAAAAGGAATATGCATTTAAGCAAGATCTACTCAAATGTAGAATCAAGGAGGGTGTAGATTGCACTTCAATCTTTGATTTTTGCCTCCTAATATTGACAGGTAAGGTATCCACTGTTCTCACTTTCAGGTTGTAGTCCAACCTTGCTTTTCAACAATAGTTATTTTAACATGTATCTATTTTAATGCCAATTTCTTGATGAAAACAAAACTATTCAACTTTTTCTTATTTTGCTTAGATTTTAAACATTATAGAATAAATTTCAGATACAACTCCAATTGGATATAATGTTATATCGTTTGACTTGTTCAATACTTTGGGAATCTTGATACTGTTAGATCATAATCCTTTATTACTTAAAGTAACAGACAAGGAGGAATAGTTATAGCAATAATTCTGTATTTTTCTGTTGTCTGTGAATCCCACATGTTGATACATACAAAAGGTTATTTTACCCGTTTAATTGAAATAGAAACCCGTGGTGTACGATATCTTTGGATGCATAAAATATAACGAAAGAAATGAAGCTGATAATAGGATCATCTTTTTTCGTTCTTTCAGCTACAAGTTAAATGATTGTGTGGATCCATCTGTATGATCATACGTTAATTTAATCATGAAATAAGGTGAAAGGGTGTGTGCATCAGTTGGCGTGGGACAAATTTTTTGTTTTCTTTTGTTCTGTCATTGAATAGGATTGTGCTTACTTCTCTAGAATAAAGCTGAAAAAGATAAAATTATGCTTTACCTAGAATTACTGACAAGGAATTGGAGATATGTTTGAATTGTTTTTACACGCAAAGGCCTTTTTCTAAAAAATCTGGATTTTAAATTAATATAAGGAATGTTATATGGTAAGTTTTGATCTTTCAGTTTTTATGGGTTAATGAATTAGGTCAGGTTTCAATTCTACATGATAGGGTACATATATGTGATCCGACTGTGCCTAATAGTTGTGGCCATGTTTGGGTAAATATAATGGATGGGACCATTTATTTTTTGGTTTTCGGGTTTTTTGAGACCATTTTCCTATTCAATTTTCATGGCTAATGACATCTCGATTTTCCTTTTCAAATAAATGTAGAATAGGAAGCTAATGAATTAAAAAGTCTAATTTATTTTTGTTTGGAAGTCTCATTTCTGCAGGTGCACAAAGCTGTTGATTCATGCAAAAATGTTATTAGAGGTCTGCATAGTGATGACAGCTTTTTTCGAAGTCTTTTGCTGCTAAACTTGTATTATCAGTGTTCAGATTTGATTAGTATTAATGTTTTCTCTCTTCTTGATGATTTGGTCCTTTCTTTATTGTTCAACTCATTTTTAACCCATCTTTTTAAATTTTTCCTTGCTATGGCAAGATAGCATACGGGTGGCAATAAATAGCTATGGCATATCTCTCATTATGTGGTTGGGAAAATTCCTGTTATGATTCCAAAATAGGTGACAAAAATATTGTTTGCATATTGTTTTTTTTACTAATGATCTTCATATTTTGCTAGAGTTTTGTGATTAAATAGTTAGTAATTTTGCAGAATGTGTAGTTTCCCTCTATTTTGGTTTTTTGCTTTATGGTATGACGAAGAATATGTGTGTGCGCGCGACTGTGTGCCTGCCATACACATCTATGTGATTATATTTCATTTTAATTTCTGTTAATTATTACCTTGACGTCCAGGAAAGTAATGAGATGTTGAGGTGATTACAATTGATAGTACTTAGAGAGGGATGAAGGGTATATTTTCTACAGCAATTATAGCCTCAAAGTGGCTCTTTCATCTAAATATTGCTCATTTAACAAACCAGAGAGCCCTACTGACCCATATAGAAAAATGATATTAGAGCATGTTTTTCATTCCTTTGAGTCAGCAAGTCTATTGCATGAATTGGGTACTATTCTTGATAATATGTTCCTCGGTTTTCATGAAAATCAAATGTAGTTAGTTTGTCATTGCTATTCTAAAATATGTTTTGCAACTTTGAGATTGGTTGAAATTGTCTCTAAAGCAGTCTATATCATATTATATTTTGATGCTTTCAAGGTAATTTTAACAACCCCTTGCTGGGAACTCAATAGATACCGAAAATCAATCATAATCATAAATATTGAATATCTGAAAGGATTGTGCCAAAGCTTTGAAGCACATTTGTATACCAGACAATACTGGCTTCATATATATCCAACTAACCATGCATGTGTTCCATGCATAAAGTAGTAAATGAATTGGATCATAATAAGCGCTTATACAATCATATAGATGAATTATACTCTTTGTTTATAACTAACTTAAACATGCTACCTCCTTTTTATGATTTAGGGACCATGGCACTGGATAATGCAAGCAAACCATATTAAAAGTTTAAATTGTAAAGTGAAGTCCAAGAATATAATTTATATGACATACTTTCTCATATTATTAGTATCTAATATGGTAATCAACTACAACCCTCTTAATCTATCTTGCAAGAGAATTTGTGACATCCCGATTTTTAAATAATCTAGAAGCTTAATTAGATTGGTAATTAGGAGTTAGAAATCTTAATTTATAGATAAAATAGGCTTGAAAAGGACTCACAAGAGGCCTAGAATGCCCTAAAAAAGTATAGAACACCCTTGAATCTTCTAGAGGAATGAAAACGGAACCCTTCTATTTGTGGTTAGTCGCGACGCGATGGAGAATGTAAAGGACACCACCGCGACGCGATGGACGATGAATAGTTAAGTCGATAGAAGAGAGAAAAAGAGGGTTTTAGAGGTTGTTCCTAGCGACGCGATGGCAAGCGTTGCTGGCCTTGCCATCGCGACGCGACCAAAGGCGGTGGAGAAAGGGGGAGCCCTCCATCTCGCTTATAAATAGGCCTAAACCCCCTCCATTCTTTCTAACTTCTTCCAAAGGTCTTTGGGAGAGCGTGGAGGAGCTCTGGAAGTGCGACGGAACGCGGGCAGCAGCAGTCTTTTAAGCCAGATAATGGGGAAGATACCTTAATCACTAGGGAAAATAGGTAGTAGAGTAGTACTGTTAGCATGCGTAGGGGACCTTAACCCTATTAGGACCTTAACCCTATTAGGGGTTGATAGCAGCAACACCTCAAGAGAGGGGTTGTGGTGTGCGATGTCTAAGTATAATCATCGTAGACCTATCAACCAACATAGGTTGACTTATGTGTGGTTAGTTGACAGTCGCCTACGCGACACTAGGAATAATTTATATGCTAATAAATTATGACTATGTGAATATGATGCATGGTCTTAGAGTCAAGGGTGTCACCCTCTAGTTAAAGATTTGTGAATCCCTAGACGGTGATAGCACATATTACCGTCGATACTATGTCTACCAGTGATGATAGCCGGGACGGTGTACCCGAGGTTGGTGTACCTGAGGTATCGACGGGATGGTCTTGAGATAGTTGATGGCCTTGAGGGGTATGGACTCTGTCATCCGGATGAATCTCCAGGACTTCACGTCTGACGGGCGGACAATCTTGGTCATTCCCTATATAGGGAATGTCGTCCTTGTGCACGGGACGGTGTCTTACTCCGATAATTGGATGTGGTGATCCTCAGCATGGGGAACACTGTAACCGGTGATCGGAGATGGTAGCATATTAGGATATGTTTCGGGACAACCAACTTATCTTCTCCTTCTGTGCCCTGAGACTGGTGATCAGTCTAGGGAGTAGGGCGTTAATGACCCGCAATATTCAGCAATCTATGGTCTGGGTCAATAGGGTCGGTGATCAGCTCGAAAGCTCGTGGTCTATGTCAGGTAATGGAACTAGTGTATGATGTGATCTGTGACCGTGTGGTCAGGATTGTTAGTATGATATATCAAAGTATGGTTTGGTCTGTGACCGTGTTCTCTGGTGTCTGAGTATATCTGTAGCAATAGTTATGTTGACGATTGTTGTGATATGATATGGTTATGTTTGTGACGTGCATGATAACAGTTATTCTGCTATGCTATTTTCCTGCTTGTTAGTGATTGATGCGTGTCTTACCCCTTTGTTTCTTGTGTTTTCTATATTATTACATGATGAATAGCAGATGGTCAAGATCAACCTATGCTTGGAGGTTGGGGAGTCTATGGGAAGACTGCCTAAAGGCAGAGGACTGATACTTGTATCACGGCCAGTGTGTCTTTTGTCACCCCATGCGAGTGAAGGGTTATGTTTATACATGTGTTTGTAACATGTTTGTATACTTTAATAAATGAAGTGTGTGTTGCCTTAAATGTGGACTACTATTATTCCAAATAAATAAAGTAAATGCCTTATCTCGTCGGGGTGTTACAGAATTGCTCATAAATTTTCTTTTAAGGCATCCATTTTATCAAGGATACACCGATAGACAAATAAAGCAAGTTATAATGATATTGACATTATGAAAATTGATACGCTCAAACTCTCAGATTATTCAATGTTATGATATGAATGCAAATTTAATCCCTATCTTTAAATTCTAGATAAAAGGACTGCATCAAACTAAAATCAGATAGCCAGAGTTAGAAGATCAATGATCTTTCTTGAAGAATCCAACACCAAATGTTTTGGTGACTTCTAATGGTCCCTTCGGTGGATTATTTAATATGGCCTGATTATCATCATGGAGTAAAACTAACACTGGAATTATTTATTGTGTGTAGTTAATTTTTGTTATTTATCTGCTTTGTAAAGTTTCTGTTTTTTTTTTGTAGCCAACTCTATCCACACAATAGACATTGGAGTTAAATTTATATTATGAAATTCTTGGCCAATTGTTTTCACACAGTATACATTGGAGTTAAATTTATCTCTTTGATGATTTTGAAGAGGATATTAAATTGGTAATTCAAGTTTAGGATCCTTTCTTTCGTTTCTTGGAGAAGAGAATGGGTGCATCAGACATTAATTCTAATTTATTGGTGTGTATTTGCTTTGTCACAGAAAATGTTGGAATGAAATTTGGTGAATCAAGTTGGAAAAAATATGGTTGCCGTCTTAGTTGGGCGACTTAGTCACCAAACTGCTGTTATCTTACAAGACAAGCTTAAAAAAAGGTGCTGAAGGAAAGAGATGTTGTCCGTCCTGGTGTATCAAATAATGATCGAACCATGATTTTCTTTATGTTGGTTAAATAAGGAGTAGTGATAATAATGATGCTTATATTTTTATTTCAAGATGCAAAAGCACATAGAATTATATGTACTTACTTTGCTTTATCTATTTAGGAACTATTTTATTTAACTTTAAACTATCTATTTACCATTTCTGTTATCCAAATCAGCCATCCAATTGAATTAAAAACTATCCATTATATCCTACTTTTATTATATGTCTTTATTGTTTTAGTGTTTATCTTACTCATTTTGTTTACACGATGAGTAGTTTCGATTTTGACCGGAGCAAAATAAGAAAAATATATACTTGAATGATAACAATAACAATAATTATCTAACTTTACTGTAATCGTGCATATCTAACTAATATAAATTATAATTATAATTTATATGAAAGCTTAACTATAACAATATTTAAATTATAGAGGAGAATATATGTATCGTGTATCACACGGGTACACGCACTAGTGCACCATGATAGCAATCCCCACAATCAGCATGAGAAGTGTAAGGAATCATGCCATGGTGTTGGCTTGGCCTAGCTAATTAAAAAAAAGAATTATCTTAATGTCTGTACTATTAATTATTTGTTTTATAGCTGCCCTTAACTAGAATTAGAATTAAAAAGATATAACCAGCAAATATTGATTCAGTTAGTAAAGATACGACTCATATTTCACAATGACTTGAGTTGTGACATTCTTTGATCCTGGTGAGTCAGCGAGACCCAACTCACCTCATATGATTATAAAAAAAATAAAATTAAAAAGATATATATTCTGGTTGGTCCTGCTCATTTTTGTTTTTATTATTTTACTCAATGTTGAGTTCTATTGTATTTTAATTCCGATATAAGTTTGTTGTCTTTTTCTGAAATCATAACCATTATGTGAAAATGAAATTACATACCTAGTTTGACATTCCATTATTGAACCTGTAGAAGTAACTAGTTAAATAGCACCCCAAAAAAAGAAGTTACTAGTTAAATTATAAAAAAATCATTTGGATAAAGAGAGGAAGTCAACCGTTTTAATCTTCCATGGTTTTAAACCCTTGGATTTCCACCCGTTTAAAGCATTTAATCAACTATATTATATAAAATATAGTTTTGCTACGTAGAACCATGTCACGTGTCAAAACTTTGTCATTCCAATTCTCGTCAAAATACAACTTTTGTTTATATATTTAATTTAATTTAATTTATTTATATATTTCGATATTCATTAATTACTAAATAAATTTCACCTATTAATCAGATACATAGTCACATCATTGCTATACTATGTCAATTAATTACCATTAGTAAAAGTATAAATATATTTCCTCAAATAAATCGCCAAATTTTAATTGATATATCAACTATTAATCATCATTTATTATAATATTTTTTTAGAATTTGAATTACTTGATATTTCAAATTAAGAAACCCTCTTTTTTAAAATGATTAAATTACAATATCTAACTTATATATTTTTGGATTCGTTTAATGGAATCCATAAAAGTAATTTAGTTTATGAAATAAATTTGTTAGTTGAAAGTAGGTATTCAATCATTTTGAAATATAATTTTTTAAAAGATTTACACAAATATTAGAATTAAAATTAAAATAAAAAATTTCTAAAAAGGAATAGTTTAGAGAACCACGTCATGCTTTTTAACGTAAATAGTCTTTGATTTCGCATCTACTGTCTACTATATTATATAAGAGGAATGCTACGGACACTCTCTTTTAAACACTCTCTCAATGATTGGGTCACGTTACACATTTTTTTCCTAAATCAACCATTGGATTGAAAGTTACTATCATATAGATCATATCTGTAAATTTTAACATTAATCTATGATCATTTGCTATGTCATCAAGATGCGTCAAGATTAACGTTATTTGTAACTACCCCGTTGACGTTAATCTTGACGCATCTTGATGACATAGCAAATGATCATAGATTAATGTTAAAATTTACAGATATGATCTATATGACAGTAACTTTCAATCCAAAGATTGATTTTGAAAAAAAAAGTGTGATGTGGTCCAATCATTGAGAGAGTGTTTAAAAGAGAGTGTTAGAGAGAGTATCCTTAGCATTCCTCATTATATAAAATAGAATTTTGCCATATGAGACTATGCTGCATGTTAAAACTAGATTCATTCAATTTCCCGCCTAAACAAATTTATTTTATTAATTTATTTTTAATTAATAATGCCTAAACAAATTTATTTTATTAATTTATTTTTAATTAATAATTACCCCATCTGTCCCTAAATGTATGCCTCATTTGAAATTTGTTTTTTTTTTGTCCCGTTTCAAGTTTTCCTGTTGCTTGGATTAATACACTAGTTTAAAATATAACTTAAACTTAAATGCTTTACCAAAAATGCCATCGCTATTTTGAAAAGACAGATAATCGAACAGATTATTTGAAGAGGCATAATTGCCGAGTCATGAAGAATGGTATATGAACTATGAACTAATTAAATTGGAACCACAGAACTTTAAACTGGGTAATGTAGGAACCGTCCTGATGGAGGATCCCTCAGCATAAATAATCGTATGCTGCTTTGAGCGGCAAGCACACGGTATTCTTTAGTAAAAGGCGAAAGAATAGTTCGCTTTGTGCTCACCGCGAGGCTCCGTGACTCTGCAACGTTTCACAAAGGAGTCTATCTATAAACAATACATATACAAGTCATTGTTTGAGTAACATTTTGACAGGTGTCAATCAACTAACCATTCCCTTTCACAACACACTTCACAAACACAAAAAAAATTGCCACAAATGTCACCACCAAACACACAACGTACAAATGCGTCACGACAAAACGCTCCTGCCATCCGACTTCATAATTCAAATTCAAAAACACGTTTTCCTGGCCACAACCCTCTCTCTCTCACTCCTTTAGCATGTCTCTCTCACTCCCCTCTGTATTTGCTCCCTCCATCTCCCTCCATCTCACTGATCCCTCTCCTCCTCCTTCCTATAGAACACGACGGATCGGCATCTCGCGACAGGGACGCGATTCGTGGTCGTTCTTTGGTGGAGCCGATCGGCGATGCTTCCGGTCGATTACGTTGGAGTTTGAAGGAGGAAGAGGAAGAAGGCTGATGACGGTGAACCACCATCGAAGAAACAAATTCGGTTAACGAGGTCTCTTACGAGTCCGCAACAAAACCCGATCGCGAACCACAATCGAGCCATCGCCGAGACCTCCGCGGCAGGAATGCTCACCCGTGAATAATCCTTCTTCTTCTTCTCACCCGAGCACATTCGCCGAAGCCACCGTGGCGTCAGTCCACCGCCGCACGAATGGTGAGATTTTTCACCTTAGCCGTTCGACAGACCAACTTCGGCAGCTCGGATTGCACCAACTTTGGCGACATCGTTTCAAGGCCTCCACTCCCCGATGAATCGCCTCGACAATGGGATCCTCCACTCGGTTTCACGGTCACCCCGACCGCATGCGCCTTCTCTCGAATCCTGGGAGAGCAGTGGAGGTTGGGTTATGCCGAAAGGAGCAACTTCGATAGCTCGATGCACCAACTTCGATAGCTCGAGTTGATGACTTGAGGTGTAGTCGAATTGATAATCGATGAATTTAGGAATGTTAGCATACTTAATCATCGGTATAGTCGAGTTGATCTTCCTATGACTTCCTTGGAGTGTATTTTAACTTTAAAAACTATCAAGGGTTGATATAATAATTCTTGCATTGTATTTTTCTTGATTGGTCAAGAATCAAAGCTTGAAGGTGCAAACCCAGCTCATTTTGTTTTTCGTATGGGTTTTTTTCTATTTGTGAAGTTCATTTGGGTTCACTAATTGAATTCTACCATCCAATTCATTTGATAGTTTTTTATTTGTTTTTTAAAAATAATTAAGAACATATCCAAACGGACCAAATGAGAAGATCGAAGCATCGAAGCATACGAATGTGCTGAACCAAATGAGAAGATCGAAGCATCGAAGCATACGAATGTATTGTTTTCAAAATTCAAATTCAAAAACAAGCTGTTGGTCCTCAAGCTGTCGAAATCAAGATTGATCTCGACAGGTTGAGCTTGATCTCAAGCTGTCGAGATCAAGCTCAAGCTGTTGATCCTCAAGCTGTCTAAATCAAGCTTGATCTCGACAGGTTGAGCTTGATCTCGACAGCGACAGGTTGATCTCAAGCTGTCGAGATCAAGCTCAAGCTGTTGGTCCTCAAGCTGCCGAGATCATGCTTGACCTCGGCGACGAGGACCAACGACGAGCTTGATCTCGACAGTGTGAATAGTCACGAGATCAACAGCTTCATGTCAAGCTCAACTTGTCGACATCAATACCATCCATTCAATTTGAGGAGAGTCGATTCAAAGACATTCTTTATCCGACATACAGAGAAGGCGAGGGAACACAGATCAAAATCATTATGATCATGACTGATGTAGCTAGAAAAATGAGGTAGGGAAAAGGGTCGAACAATTGACTTTGCTTGGGAATTACACCATAAAGCATAAAGCTGTAAAGGGGAGAAACATACGGTGCAAGTCGCTAAGTCTAATAGAAAATCAGTTTTATAGTAGCCTTAGGGTGTCTCGACCTTGACATGAGGTATAATAGGATAATTGTCTAATGGATAAACAATAAAATAGTGTTCTTCATCGTCAAAAACCAGCGAATATATCAAATACTCACAAAGGGCCATATGTTCTTTGGCTTTAAATCTGCAACACAATTTGTTACATGAAAAGGGCAATTATCTCAAGATACCTAAGGAGAGATGTAAAGCGCCACCTTGGAATCCGTGCAACTAATACCAGGCTATCACACAAATCAACAAAGGTGTCAATCAACTAACCATTCCCTTCCACAACACACTTCACAAACACCAAAAATTTGCCACAAATGTCACGGTTGCGAGTCAACAATACCGAACCACCTCACCTCTTTTATTTAATTTTTATTTTTAATGAAATGAATAGCCTCTCTTACCGTGTTCACAAAGCAAAAAAGTCAGACAAATAAACAGTGTGCACGAAACACTGTCGAGCACGTTTGCACGCGAACACCGTGTGCCTGCGAGCGTGACACTGCCATCTTTTTTCTCCACAAAACCAGATCACTCCCGTAACTATAGTCAACCACCGTTTTCCGGATTCGTCTTACATATTGTCACGGTAACCAGATCAGTCACCATCTTTCGTCCATCCCTTTCCCCATTCATAACCTAAATCAAACTCTACAAAAAAGAACAGACCCGTGACAACCTGTCTCAGCTGAATCTACCCAACATCTATAACCCAATCTTCTCCCCATTTTTTCCACAACGGTGAAATCAACGTCTAAGCTGCTGAAAAGCCAAAATTTATGTCTCTATTTCAAGCCTTTGCTGCTTTCTCAGGAACAACTTGCGCAGCATGAAATGCTTGATCCAAAGGTAAATCATATTTTTGGTGGTCACCTGTTACGTTTTCAATTTAATTTTTCTTTCTTTTTTTTAAGCTTTTCAGTTAGTATTTCTTCACTAAGATCTATATATTGGGGCTCAGGTTGCCAATATTTCCTCACCGAAACCAACCTAAACCAGTTCAAACCATACTGAGATAGTGAGATGGCTACCATATTCGATCCTATTTTGGCGATTTCACCTGCCAAGTCGAGTTGGACCATCAAGGCTAAGGTCATTCGGTTGTGGCAAGTTTCTGATTTCACTAGGCAGAGAATACCGTTCTCTATGGAGTTAGTGCTGATGGATGAGGAGGTTGTGTTTATATATTACATTTTTCTTCGGCTTTTTTAACATTTAAATTTAAATTTTATACATTACTGCTCTTTCAACATATCATTTTTTAACCACTTCGTTTTCGTTGCAGGGAGCTAGGATTCATGCTTCCATAAGGAAGACTCTCATATATAGGTTTCAGAACGATCTACGTGAGGGCTGTGTTTATTCCCTTCAAGGGTTGTGTGTTGCTTCTAATGGTGGTAGTTTCAAAACTACCCACCATGGTTACAAGTTAAACTTTCAGTTTTCAACAAGGGTGGAAAAGCTGGATTGTGCTTCTGTGCCTGGAAGTATCTATGATTTTGTTCCTATATCTGATATTGTTGGGGGCTGCTTTGACACTGACTATTTAGTTGGTAAGCTTTATCAGTCCTTATAATTTTTTTTTACCATTTACTCATGTTGAAACTTACTATCATCAAATCATTTGCAAAGATGTTATTGGAATGCTTACTGGTGTTGGGCGAGAAGGAGTACGAAAAGGATGGCATCGGGACAAAAATTAATGTTATTGGGATAGAGGTGATGGGTAATTAAGCACATATTTCTCTTGTTCTATTGCATTATTGGACAATTTTTTTCATTCATAATCATATTAATATTGGTTTTCAAATTCAATGTGCCTTATGCATGGTTTCTTATTTACAATTTTTGCAACAGTCATAACGTAGAATGTACCCTGTTTGGACCCTATGTTGATGAATCAACACTTTTCTTGCTTCCGGAGAAGTGCAAAATGTAGTGGTGGTAGTTCAATGCCAAAGTCAAGAACTTTCAAGGTCTTCCTTACATGCATTTTTAATTCGAAAGGCATGATTAAAATTTTGTTTATAGATTATGAGCTTCCTATAATCTTTACTGAAGGAAAAATTCATATTCAAAATAGTATGAACTCCACTAAATTGGTATTCAATGCAGACTGAGAGGATGCCCTGAAGCTGAGAAACACGGTAATTAAGCTCATAGTCTAATTTCATTTGTGGTTTTCAAAAAATAATTTATCCTGACCATGATTTATTCTGGCCAAAAGGATGAGTGACAACATAGAATCACCTTCCCCATTAGCATTGTCTCAGCTGAATCAAACTCCAAAAGTTGGAGCTTTAGAAGAATTTTTGGAGCTCACACCAAGAAAGACCATTGAGGGTCTAAAAGATTGCAATAAGGTTTTGGACTTTTAGTTTCAGTTTTGTTACTCACTCCAATAATGTTATTTATATTTTTTTAGTGTCTACTTCTTATTCAGTAGTAATTTTTGTTGCAGGAATCTGACTATGTGGTATTTGCCACGCTGAAGCACATCATTGGTGATGATGACTGTGGTATATCGCCTGCACTTGTGGCAAGGGAGTATACCCAGATTCAAAAATGTTCTTTTGTGAAAAATGTAACAGGCATGTGATGAAGGTTTTTCCAAGGTATTAGCAGTTTTCAGGGTTAACTTTATCTTTTGAACATAGTGAATTATAACTTATACAACATGACAACAGCTCTACTTTTTGGTTCCAACACTAGATATTGTATCAAGGTTCGAGTAATTGATCAAACTGATTCTGCAACCTTTGTGGTATTTGATCGTGAGGCAAAACTTCTTTTCAACAAATCATGTGCAGATATGTATGAGGCCCATGACAAGGTTTGTCTCTGTGGTTCATTATATATTTCAACCTTATTATTATAATCTGTTGTACATAAATTTAAAACAATTTTTCACTTTGGTGTAGAGGTCCCATGGAACTTTTCCTAAGGATATTTCAGGATTGGTGGACAAGAGCTTCCTTTTCAAAGTTGAATATAAACACCAGTTCAATTCCAAATTTGAGCAAACTTTCCGAGTCAGGAAAATATGTAGTGATTTGGAGATTGTGCAGAAATTCGTTCATGCAGAGGTATAATAATAGGTATAAGTGTTATATTTGGAGTTGGTTTTTATTTTAAATGTGTTAATGACAAACAATTTTTTTTGTGTTTCAACAAAGGATAAGGATTTGAATTCTGAGAGTGTATATTTGGGTAATGAGAAGGAGACAATGACTGTTAATTCGTCTTCATGCACTACTCTAGCTGAGGTACCATTTCATTGTGTATACTATAGGTGTTTCACATGATTAGGAAGCTGTTTGACATTTGACAGTCTCTATATGCTATTTGACGGTCTATATTTGCTGTTTGATAGGACCTTATGCCCAAGTTCACATGTGCTGTTGTTGGTGTTGAAAGGAGGAAGAGTGGTGAATTATCCAAGGATTTAGAGGATATAACTCCTCTTAAGAAAGACTTTGAAACACAGCAAAGCAACATGGACCTTGAAATTGAAAGGAAGAGTGGTGATTTATCCAAGGATTTAGAGGACATAACTCCTCTTAAGAAAGACTGTGAAACCCAGCAGAGCAACGTGGACCTTGAAATGCAGCGACCCATTAAGTTGTTGAAGAAGAACATCAAGATTGAGAAAATGTAGATGGCTCCACTTTGGGTGCTATACTGGTGCTGCTATCTGATTGGGGAGATAAGTGATGCTGATGTTATTTGTCATGTTCTGTTATTGATGCTTTATCTGTAGTTCTTATTGTTGTTGTTTCTTAGCTTTGTATTTTTTGGACAACAAAGGTATTTAAGTTGTCAGTCATTGGGTTGCTTTCTGCTTTGTGGACAACTCTATTATGTTAAAGTTTCAGTCTTTGTATTTTGTGGACAAGATTTGTATTCAAGTTGGAGTCATTGAGTTGCTTTCTGCTTTGTGGACAACTCTTTATGTTACAGTTTATGTCTTAATGTTATTTGAATTTGGTGTTCTAAGTTTCAGTCTTAATGTTATTTGAATTTGAAGGCCCACTTTTTCTATACCTATTGTTATTGTATACCAATTAACATTTCCATTTACTGCAATTCGTTTTATCTTCTGACTAAATCTGCATAAGTGGGATTAAAGTATGTAATCGAAGTATTTATTTATAGCAATAATGGATGAAGATTATCTATTCTTTAAAACACCTCCAACTAAATAAGGAAACACCTCCAACTGCAAAATATGGCACAAGGTGATTCGACAATTGGGAAGAGATGACTTGCCTCTGTTCAATGAGGAATACAAGGTGACGTCGAATATAAACAAAAGATGATTCGACAATTGGGAAGAAAACTTCGACTTGGAACCAAACGAGCTAGCTCATGAACCAAACGAGTCGAGCTATGCTTAGCTCAAGTTTAGTTCATTTATTTAACGAGCTTAATAATATTAAATGCGTAGAATATAAAAAAAGTGATGTCGACAATTGGGAAGAACACTTCGACTTGGAACCAAACGAGCTAGCTCATGAACCAAACGAGTCGAGTTATGCTTAGCTGGAGGTCAGTTTATTTATTTAACGAGCACAATGAGGAATACAAGGTGACGTCGAATATAAAAAAAGTGATGTCGACAATTGGGAAGAACACTTCGACTTGGAACCAAACGAGCTACCTCATGAACCAAATGATGAGTCGACAATTGGGAAGAAAACTTCGACTTGGAACCAAACGAGCTAGCTCATGAACCATCAGTTCATTTATTTAACGAGCTTAATAATATTAACTGGCGTTGACTTGCCTCTGTTCAATGAGGAATACAAGGTGACGTCGAATATAAAAAAAAGTGAGTACTTCGACTTGGAACCAAACGAGCTAGCTCATGAACCAAACGAGTCGAGCTATGCTCAAGTTCAGCTCATTTATTTAACGAGCTCAATGAGGAATACAAGGCGACGTCGAATATAAAAAAAAGATGATTCGACCCGTGGTCCTAAACCCAACTCAGCATAAAGGCTTGGTGGGCTCACTCGCAGCTCAACTCCTGTGGTCCTAAACCCAGGTCGGCATAACAGCCTGGCTCAAAAGCAGCTCGGAAGGTCGCCAGTCGACCTAAACAACCCCTATGGTTTCCAAGACACCAGGTCAGCATAGAGGCCTGGCTCAAAAGCAGCTCGGAAGGGCGCCAGTCGGCCTAAGTAACCCCTGTGGTTTCGAAGACACCAGGTCAGCAGAGGCCTACAAGCTCTAAAGCAGCTCGGCTAAGGTCGCCTGTCGAGCTAAACTAGACCATTGTGGTTTCAAGACACCATGTCGGCATAAAGACGTGCCGAGCTCAAGCACAGCGCGACAAAGCAAGCCCGATTTCGGTCACAACTCGACCTCAGAAACACCTCTACGGTCTAAATCATCAAGTCAGCTCGAAGACATGTCGAGCTCTACTACCGCTCCACTTAAGCTACCTCAGCATAAAAGCAAGCAAATACAAACTACTCGGGTATCCCCTTGGACTCCTGTTGGGCCACCATCGGCAATAATTCTCTACGTTCGCAGCAACCGGCTTCTCCCTTGCTTCATCGGGATCACCATGGTTGGTCTTTTCGGCTTCGTCCTCCTCCTCCATAATCTTGCCATCCTTCGCAGTCTTGGTGAAGTCAAGCTCTGAGATATCCAAATCGGGGGTAACCACGCTGATTTGGGCAAAGGCATTATCAAAGCCCTCCTTGAACTCTAGAGCACAAGAACTTATACTCCTCCGCCCGAACAGCTTCGGTCGAGGATTTCTCCTTCTCAATCGCAAGGTCGAAAGCCAAGGGATCTCTCTCATTTTGCAACTCTTTTTGGTCCTCCAAGTGCCTCATGTAGCTCTCACAAGTTCGGCTACAACTTGCTCGGCCACAGTGAGCCCAGATCGAACAAGCTCGACCATGACCGACCATCCAGGATAGACAACGAGGATGCCTGAATAAGTGCAGTCACGATGCGGATTAAACAGTTGGGGGCTTACTTCCCATCGTAAAGACAAGAAATAAGGTCAATGCCTGACACATGTAGCACATCAACCAAGGATGACTACGTGATCAGTCGAGGTCCAATCATCTCGAACCTCTAGACATCATACCTCGCAGATCAGATATCAAAACACTAATAAACAGAGAAAAGAAAAGGAAGCATCAGGCTTTGACCTACTTTTGCTGTTTCATCAGTCACATGAGGGAACCAAAAATTACTACATTAAATATGACTTCCTTTGTTTTAGAATCCTGACAAAATAAAGCACGGACCCAGAATAGTAATGGATATTGTATCAAGGTTCAGAATCTCTATATTTAATATCTTCTTGATATCCATTTGCTGTTTCATCAGTCACATGAGGGAACCAAAAATTACTACATTAAATATGACTTCCTTTGTTTTAGAATCCTGACAAAATAAAGCACTTACCCAGCTTCTCAAAACTAACTCACTCCAAAAGACTCATTCACATGAAAAAAATAGGAACCGTGTCACGATCTAAAGACCAAAAGGAGGGTTACTTTTGTCATAACAGATGGAAAAGTATGGTCATAGGAATTGTGCAAAAAGTTAAACCTTTCTCAAAAGTAAATTCCTGTGAGGTAGTAATCGAACAAGTCCCATTGCCTCCAACACCATTCTTTGCATTTACGCTAAATGGAACCTCTGACTTCTAAAAATGCTAGAAACAAAAGGAAGGCCATTATGAGGCAAAAATCAAACGCAAATCATGTCATCACAGTACTTCCATGTTTAACTTGATTCCTCCCTTTGCAAATAAAGTTCCCGACTTTTTGGACAACTTCAAAGAACTTTCCATGGCGGTAGCTCATGAAGTTGATTTCTTCGAGCCATAATATGATTCCAGTGGAGTCTTTGTCCTATATTCGTAATATCAGATTGGGCAACTCAAATAGAATACCATTGACACCATTGTCTAATGGTGAGTGCTTTCTTTTAGATTTAATCATTTCAAATTTTATATCTATCTTGAGTTAATAATGTGATTATCCTAAACATTGCTTATTTATATTTTTGTATTAAACTAGGAAATCTGCAATTTGCTAATACTGTAGGAAGGAATAATCTCAGCTCCAATGTCACCAACAACACAGTTCCATCCCCCATTTCTTCAGACTCCATGCATTTAAAATAGAATACCATTGTCACCATTCACTCCTGGTAGAAAAAATATCTTCTGTTATCTGCATTTGCATTTACTCATTTGCTAATTATATGTTATACACATATGTTTTTTTATGCCATTTGTTTTGAAGATGGAAATGTGGCAGTTCGTAGTAGTTTACAAAGTTCAAATAGTAGTTGTAAGGATGCTAGCAGCAACATTCACAAAAGGCAGAGGAGTTTTCATAAACAAAATTTGTCACCGCTTTCTTCAATAGTAAACACTATAAACTACAATGCTGCCAAATCCCATGGTGATATTTTCTCTTCCAAAGCTGCATCAAGATAGTAATTTCACTTACATATTTGGAAAAATTTAGTCCACCACATTTTTTCCAATAGTATATTAGTATGTTAACATTTCTAACTATTTCTATCATATCAACAGCTAAACAACCACAAATTACATATATTTCTGGCTCAAGTGCAGAATCTTCTGCATTATCAGAAGTATTAAATCCCCAAAATAGCTCTTATTACGGCAAATGCATCACAAAATCTGCCAACGTACTTCATTCAATCGGTGCAACTAGATTAAACTTTGACCAACAATTTGAGGACCGACATTCCAATGCCAGTGGTTCTACCTCAGGTTAGTATATTCAAAACATTTTGCTTTAAAACCGCCTACACACTAATCACTCAATACATCATCTTCTATGTTTTAATAAGTGTACAATTTTTTAAATCAGGTTTTGCCCCTCAGGATGACACTACTGACTTTCAAACAGAATTATATTCAAATGCTGAAACTCATGGTACAAACTATACTCTAATAATGGTTCAAATGTTGCTATAATACTAATACAAATACTATAATATATTGTTGTATAGTCTATAGTCTATATAATTGATTTTTTTTACAGCATATGTCAACTTTGGACAACCATCAATTCAATGTCAGTATTGCATGGCTGCTGTATGGTTTGAAGAAAGATCTGAAAAGGCCAGGAAAGTGAAGGATGTTGAATTTTCAATTTGTTGTCAGAAGGGAAAAGTACAACTAAAATTCCTAGACAAGCCTCCACAATTACTCATCTCCTTAATGAATGGTCTGGATGATAGAGGCAATCATTTTAAGCAAAATATTAGAGCATATAATAGCATGTTCTCATTTACTTCAATTGGGGGTAAGATAGAATCTTCAATCAATGACGGAGGTGGTCCTCCCCAATTTATACTTAGTGGGCAGAATTATCACAGAATCGGGAGTTTGTTGCCAGAACCCGGATCTAATCCTAAGTTTGCACAACTATATATTTATGATACAGAGAATGAATTACAAAATAGGACTCGAAACTTTGGGTATGTGTCATGTACTATTACTCTATATTGCAAAGTCATTAGTTTAGAAAATAAATTTATGAATTTATATGTCTTTGCAGGTCAAACAAAGATTCACAAAGCTTTGATAATTCATTGGTTCAAGATCTGACTATTATGATTGATGAGTTTAACAAACTTGCTAAGGAATTTAGAAGAGTCAGAGATTATGTAATGCAAGGTGAGCAGTCAAGTTTTAGTTTGAGGTTGTTTCGAAATCGATCCACGGATTCAAGGATGCATAATATTCCTACATCAAATGAAGTGGCAGCTTTGATAGTGGGTGACTTCAAGAGTAGCATGGATGTTGGGAGAGACATTATTGTCAAAGATTTTTCGTGCCGATTGACTAGGCTTCATGAAACACATATGCATTTATCCCTTGCAATATCCATTACTATTTCCTTATGGAGAAAATGGATATCAAGAAGATATTAAGTATAGAGATTAGAAGATGATTCCCGTGTTAAGTAAAAGACTTCGTGTTTCCATGAGGGAATTCATTGCATTTAGAATCCAAGAAAGAGATGTTGAATTTGGTAACATTGTCAATGCAAGAAGATTGTTTCAACAATTTTTAGTTGATTGCTACACTATGATAGAGGCTCAGCGTCTGTCTTTCATAAGACACAATCAAAAAAAAATCAGGTGTGATGTTCTTAATGGGTTACAAGAAGCTGTTAATAGAGGAGAAACAGAGCCTTCTTCTGTTGGGAAGCGTATAATATTGCCGTCATCTTTTACCGGTGGTATGAGATACATGTTCAATAACTGCCAGGATGCTATGGCTATCTGTAAAAGATTTGGATACCCGGATTTATTCATTACCGTTACATGTAACACAAATTGGAGTGAAATACGTGATTTTGTTTCTGAAAAGGGTCTCACAAAGAATTGACAGCCTGATATTGTGTGTAGAGTATTCAAAATGAAGCTGGATGAAATGATGACAGACTTCAAAAAGAAAGAAATATTAGGAAAGGTTAATGCAGGCAAGTTTTAATCTTATGCATATTTTATATAATTTTGTAATTTATATTCATTATTTTTAATTGAATTTTTAACTGATATTAGGGATGTACACTATCGAGTTTCAAAAAAAAGGACTTCCGCATGCACATATATTATTGTGGTTGGATGACGACAACAGATTGAGGAATGGAGCAGATATAGACAAGGTCATTTCTGCTGAACTACCTCACCCCGATTTGTATCCAAAGTTGGCCAATGTTGTTGTATCATACATGATGCATGGTCCATGTGGGGTTGCTAACATGAAGTCACCTTGCATGAAAGGAAGGAAATGTGATAAGTATTATCCCAAAAAATTTCAATCTACTACTACCATTGATGAGGGTGGCTATCCATGCTACAAGCGTCGTGATTCTGGGATGTTTGTACACAAAAAAGGGATCAAGTTGGATAACAGGAGTGTCGTTCCTTATAGTCCCCTTCTTTTGATGAGGTATCAAGGACATGTGAATACAGAATATTGCAATAAATCAAATTCCATCAAGTATTTGTTTAAATATGTGAACAAGGGTCCTGACCGAGCCAATATGAAGATAACTAATGATTCTGGAAACTCTGAAAAATCAGCTGTTGTTGATGAGATCAAACAGTATTATGATTGCAGATATCTATCTCCATGTGAAGCGGCTTGGAGAATTTATTCCTTTGATATTCATGAAAGGTGGCCACCTGTTCAAAGGTTATATTTTCATCTTCCAAACGAGCAATCAATTCTATTTAAAGATGAGGATACAATTGATGAAGTTGTTCTAAATAATGAAGATGTGCAAACAATGTTTCTGGCTTGGTTTGAGGCAAATAAAACTTACAATGAGGGAAATAATTTAACTTTTGCAGAGTTTCCTACAAAGTTTGTTTATTTTAGTCAACAAAAGAGATGGCAACCGAGGAAACAGGGTTTTACTATTGGAAGGCTTACCTATGTTCCGGCTGGTACGGGTGAATTATACTACATGAGGTTATTATTGACAATCCAAAGGGGTTGTATTGACTATGAAAGTATTAGGACGGTCAATGGCAAGGCCTATGACACTTTCCAAGAGGCATGTTATGCCTTGGGTTTGTTAGCAGATGACAAAGAATACATTGATGCAATTAAAGAGGCCAGTGAAATGTCTTCCGGGAACCAATTGAGAAAGTTGTTTGTTACATTGTTGGTCACAAGCACAATGAAAAAGCCAGATGTTGTTTGGGATTCTACTTGGAAATTGTTAGCCGATGGAATTCTATATCAAAGAAGAAAGACATTACATATCCCAGGTAAAAGTTTTATAACTTTTGATATCTATGTATCGTGTTTGTATATTTTTTGATATACTGTGTTTTTTTAAGGTCTTCAAATTGAAGATAATGAATTGAAAAATCTTTGCCTCATAGAATTGGAAAAGCTATTAATGTCAAATGGAAGATCTCTAAAGGATTATGGTTCTTTACCGTTCCCAGATTTTTCAGATGTGTTTGACTTTCAAAATAAGTTCATTGTGGATGAGTTAAACTATGATAGAGTTGAATTAGCTGAACTGCATGCATCTTTATTACAATTGTTTACAGAGGAACAATTGAGTGTTTATGATAAAATCATGAGATCAGTCTTATCTGAAGCTGGAGGATTCTTTTTTTTATATGGCTATAGTGGAACTGGGAAAACATTTCTTTGGAAAACATTGTCTGCTGCTCTTAGGTCACAGGGAATAATTGTCCTCAATGTTGCTTCCAGTGGTATTGCTTCTTTGTTGTTACCAGGAGGAAAGACTGCTCATTCCACTTTTTGTATTCCATTGGACATCAATGAGGAATCAACTTGCAATATTAAGCAAGGAAGCCTTCGAGCAAAGCTTCTTATAGAAGCAAAATTAATCATATGGGATGAAGCTCCAATGATGAATCGATTTTGTTTTGAGGCTTTCGATCGAACTATGAGGGATCTCATGAGAGTCCAATGTGCAGAAAATAATGACAAACCATTTGGGGGGAAAGTTGTTGTCTTGGGTGGGGATTTCAGGCAAATATTGCCTGTGGTTAGAAAAGGTTCAAGACATGACATTGTTAAATCAACAATTAACTCCTCAGAGATATGGAAAAGCTGCAAGGTTTTGAGGCTGACAAAAAACATGAGGTTAAGTACCGCAACAACAGATCAATCCGTTAATGAGATAAAACATTTTGCTGATTGGATACTTAAAATTGGAGATGGTGACATGGATGCGGATGAAAATGGTGAAAGTGAGATTGACATACCAGATGATTTGTTGATTTCGCATTGTGAAAGCCCGTTACTTTCATTAGTGGAATTTGTCTATCCAGACATATTACAAAACATGACATGCAGTAACTTCTTTGAAGAGAGAGCAATCCTTGCTCCAACTTTAGAATGTGTGGAACATGTTAATGATTCCACTCTCTCTTTGTTTCCTGGGGATGAAAAAGGCTATTTCAGTTCTGACACACCCTGCCAATCAGATGAAGATTATGAGCTTCAGAGCCAATGGTTTACCTCTGAGTTTTTGAATGACATTAAATGTTCTGGGATTCCAAATCACCGATTGACACTAAAGCCTGGAGTACCTGTGATGCTTCTGAGGAATATCGACCAGGCAAGTGGTTTGTGTAATGGAACAAGGTTGCAGGTGAATGATTTAGGAACTAATATTATAACAGCAACAGTTATCACTGGCAAAAATATTGGGGAAAGAATCTTTATTCCAAGGATGGATTTGGTACCTTCTGATTCTGGACTCCCATTTAAATTCCAGCGAAGACAATTTCCCCTATGTCTCTGTTTTGCAATGACAATAAACAAAAGTCAAGGCCAGTCACTTTCTAAGGTAGGACTGTATCTTCCACGACCAGTTTTTACACATGGTCAACTCTATGTTGCTGTGTCCAGAGTAAAATCAAAAAAGGGTTTGAAGATTTTGATTTTGGACGATGATGGGAAGGTATGCACATCGACAAAAAATGTTGTATACCGAGAAGTTTTTGGCAACCTCTAGCAGATTAATCACAACAGGTTCGAAATCTATATTTTTCATCCTTCATTAAACTGTGCTTATATATACAAACCTTGAATTTTAATGATCTAAATTTACTAAGTTTCAGTTTTAGTCTATTGACATGTGACATGTTTTTAGCAGAAAGTCCACCAAAATTATTACTAATGGAGATATCTGTTTGTGTTTTTTTGTAGATTTTGGAAAGGCTGTGATGCCCAGAGTCAGTACCATTGAAGACCTTCTGTGAGACAATGATAACCATGGGAAACGCCCTTTTTTTATAATTCAGTTTACTGACATATTATGATGTATTGATGGTCATTAGGATCAGTAGTATACATTTTTTCTGATGTTTGTATTTGGCTGGAATTTTGATACTCTCGACAAACGGAATTGTGGTTACTCTTATGTCAGATTTTGACCTTTTACTTATTGTGAGTTGTGGAGTGTTTCTTTTGCAGCAAACAACTATAATGGTTCTATACTCCCTCTTTTAAACTTGGTTCATTCGACAATTGGGAAGTACATGACACATACCCATATTTAACGAGCTCAATGAGGAATACAAGGTGACGTCGAATATAAAAAAAGTAAAAAAAGTGATGTCGACTTCGACTTTATGCTGAGCTCAAGTTCAGTTATAAAAAAAGTGATGTCGCCTTCGACTTTATGCTGAGCTCAAGTTCATTTCGACTTGGAACCAAACGAGCTAGCTCTTTAACCAAACGAGTCGAGCTCAGTTCATTTATTTAACGAGCTCAATAATATAAAAAAAGTGATGTCGAGGTGACGTCGTGTTCGACTTTATGCTGAGCTCAAGTTCAGTTCTGCTTAGCTCAAGTTCAGTTCATTAATTTAACGAGCTCAATGAGGAATACAAGGAGACGTGCTTAGCTCAAGTTCAGTTAATTTATTTAACGAGCTCAATGAGGAGAACAAGGTGACGTCGAATATAAAAACAGTGATGTCGACAATTGGGAAGAACACTTACAGTTCATTTATTTAACGAAAAAAAGTGATGTCGACTTCGACTTTATGCTGAGCTCAAGTTCATTTCGACTTGGAACCAAACGAGCTAGCTCATGAAAAACGAGTCGAGCTCAGTTCATTTATTTAACGAGCTCAATGAGGAATACAAGGTGACGTCGAATATAAAAAAAGTAAAAAAAGTGATGTCGACTTCGACTTTATGCTGAGCTCAAGTTCAGTTATAAAAAAAGTGATGTCGCCTTCGACTTTATGCTGAGCTCAAGTTCATTTCGACTTGGAACCAAACGAGCTAGCTCATGAAAAACGAGTCGAGCTCAGTTCATTTATTTAACGAGCTCAATGAGGAATACAAGGTGACGTCGAATATAAAAAAAGTAAAAAAAGTGATGTCGACTTCGACTTTATGCTGAGCTCAAGTTCAGTTATAAAAAAAGTGATGTCGCCTTCGACTTTATGCTGAGCTCAAGTTCATTTCGACTTGGAACCAAACGAGCTAGCTCATGAACCAAACGAGTCGAGCTCAGTTCATTTATTTAACGAGCTCAATAATATAAAAAAGTGATGTCGAGGTGACGTCGGGTTCGACTTTATGCTGAGCTCAAGTTCAGTTCTGCTTAGCTCAAGTTCAGTTCATTAATTTAACGAGCTCAATGAGGAATACAAGGAGACGTGCTTAGCTCAAGTTCAATTCATTCATTTAATGAGCTCAATGAGGAGAACAAGGTGACGTCGAATATAAAAAAAGTGATGTCGACAATTGGGAAGAGCACTTACGTCGAATATAAAAAAAGTGATGTCGCCTTCGACTTTATGCTGAGCTCAAGTTCAGTTCGACTTGGAACCAAACGAGCTAGCTCATGAACCAAACGAGTCGAGCTCAGTTCATTTATTTAACGAAAAAAAGTGATGTCGACTTCGACTTAATTTTGAGCTCAAGTTCTTTGAGCTCAATGATGAATACAAGGTGACGTCGAATATAAAAAAAGGAAAAAAGTGATGTCGACTTCGACTTTATGCTGAGCTCAAGTTCAGTTATAAAAAAAGTGATGTCGCCTTCGACTTTATGCTGAGCTCAAGTTCAGTTCATTTATTTAACGAGCTCAATGAGGAATACAAGGTGACGTCGAATATAAAAAGTAAAAAGTGATGTCGACTTCGACTTTATCTTTGAGCTCAAGTTCGCTTATAAAAAGTGATGTCGCTTTCGACTTTATCTTTGAGCTCAAGTTCATTACGACTTGGAACCAAACGAGCTAGCTCTTGAACCAAACGAGTTGAGCTCAGTTCATTTATTTAACGAGCTCAATAATATAAAAAAAGTGATGTCGAGGTGACGTCGTGTTCGACTTTATCTTTGAGCTCAAGTTCGCCGCTTAGCTCAAGTTCGGCCATTAATTTAACGAGCTCAATGAGGAATACAAGGAGACGTGCTTAGCTCAAGTTCAGTTCATTTATTTAACGAGCTCAATGAGGAGAACAAGGTGGCGTGCTTAGCTCAAGTTCAGTTCATTTATTTAACGAGCTCAATGAGGAGAACAAGGTGACGTCGAATATAAAAAGTGATATCGACAATTGGGAAGAGCACTTACGTCGAATATAAAAAGTGATGTCGCTTTCGACTTTATCTTTGAGCTCAAGTTCGATTCGACTTGGAACCAAACGAGCTAGCTCATGAACTAAACGAGTCGAGCTCAAGTTCAGTTCGGTTCATTTATTTAACGAGCTCAATGAGGAGATCAAGGTGACGTCGAATATAAAAAAAGTGATGTCGACAATTGGGAAGAACACTTACGTCGAATATAAAAAAAGTGATGTCGAGTTCGACTTCATGCTGAAACTTTGACTTTATGCTGAGCTCAAGTTCAGTTCGACTTGGAACCAAACGAGCTAGCTCATGAACCAAACGAGTCGAGCTCAGTTCATTTATTTAACGGAAAAAAGTGATGTCGACTTCGACTTAATTTTGAGCTCAAGTTCTTTGAGCTCAATGATGAATACAAGGTGACGTCGAATATAAAAAAATGAAAAAAGTGATGTCGACTTCGACTTTATGCTAAGCTCAAGTTCAGTTATAAAAAAAGTGATGTCGCCTTCGACTTTATGCTGAGCTCAAGTTCAGTTCATTTATTTAACGAGCTCAATGAGGAATACAAGGTGACGTCGAATATAAAAAAAGTAAAAAAAGTGATGTCGATTTCGACTTTATGTCGACAATTGGGAAGAACACTTCGACTTGGAACCAAACGAGCTAGCTCATGAACCAAACGAGTCGAGCTATGCTTAAATGTCGAATATAAAAAAAGTTCAGTTGGGAAGAACACTTCGACAATTAGGAAGAACACTTCGACTTTATGCTTAGCTCAAGTTCAGTTCATTTATTTAGCGAGCTCAATGAGGAATACAAGGTGACGTCGAATATAAAAAAAGTGATGTCGACAATTGTGAAGAACACTTACGTCGAATATAAAAAAAGTGATGTCGACTTCGACTTTATCTTTGAGCTCAAGTTCGATTCGACTTAGAACCAAACGAGCTAGCTCATGAACCAAACGAGTCGAGCTCAGTTCATTTATTTAACGAGCTCAATGAGGAATACAAGGAGACGTGCTTAGCTCAAGTTCAGTTCATTTATTTAACGAGCTCAATGAGGAGAACAAGGTGACGTCGAATATAATAAAAATGATGTCGAGGTGACGTCGTGTTCTACTTTATGCTGAGCTCAAGTTCAGTTCATTTATTTAACGAGAAACGAGCTAGCTCATGAACCAAACGAGTCGAACTATGCTTAGCTCAAGTTCAGTTCATTTATTTAACGAGCTTAATAGTATTAACCGGCGTTGACTTGCCTCTGTAGGAATACAAGGTGACGTCGAATATAAAAAAAAAAGATGATTCGACAATTGGGAAGAAAACTTCGACTTGGAACCAAACGAATACAATGTGTTACTCACCTGTGCGTATGCACGGGTCTGTTACTAGTATACTACAGTAATAGCTAGAGCTTCCTTCTGTTTTCCGATGTGGGACTTAACCAGCGGCCACTTCCATTCCTCAATATCATAATTTTAATGTATGCAATTAAGTCAAGTTGATACTAGTAATGTTTACTAAAGTTTCTTCACTTGACAAGATCCGAACACTCGAACAAATAATTTTATACATTCCTTGACGTTATGATAGTGTGAAAATTTTATTAAAAACTATATTTGTGGGAGTAAGCAAGTTGTATTTAGCAGAAAGACTGGTGACAGTTACAAAGTTTCCAGGAAAAAAAGAAAAAAAAAACGACAGTAGTTTTGTAAAAATGCCAATTGACCGCTTCAGTTCAAGGCCTGTGGAGTTATAGTTGTAATCTTAACATATTAATTCTATAACCATCATGAGTCATCTTTTATTCGCTAGAACTAGAATGAAAGATGAACAAACAACGGCCAAAAAAACATGTAGAATAAATACATAAGATAGATGGATGTGTTTAACCAATTCCATAACCGGGTTGCTCTGCTCAACAGTAGTTTCTGCAAAAAAAAAAAAAAAAATTTGTAAATATAATAATTGTATAAAATGCAAATAAAATGCTAGACATGTTGAACTATAAATCTAGAATGCCGTGTCTGTGAGAAAATCTTGCAAAAACAACTGGTGCTAAAACTGCTGAATATTGCCTAGTATATTTTCATAATTTGTGTGGTTAGTTAACAGGAGCCAACCTCATCCATACAACATTACTAATGAGTAGGGGAAACAACTTTTAATAAAGAATAATTATCTCAATCAACTTTTAATATCTTAGGTATGTTTGGTCGGAGGGGAATAGAGGGAGGGGAGGGGAGGGGAGGAGAAGGGAGATGTTATTTTAAATTTGTTATGTTTGATTCAATTTTTAGAAGGGGAGAGGAGCAAAATCCCACTTAACTCAATTTTTGCTCTCCTCCGATGTTGGGATTTTTTGGAGGAGAATAACACTTAAATCATTTAAAATAAAATTACTTAAATAATCATGTATTAAATGCAACATAAATGATTATAAGGATATATAAGTAAATTAATCTTTTTTCTCCATTAAAATTATTTCCCTCCCCTCCTCAACCTATCAAACAAAGACTATCTTCTTTTCCCCCTCCTTTAAACCAAACGTACCCATCAAAATGAGTGACCGACCACTGTCCCATACTTTTTAAAAAAGGAAAAAAAACATAACTAAAATGAGTAGATGGACGCCCACAAAAAGAAGCATAGGCAAAACAAAGTGCACTCTTTTCCTTTTGTCTGAGACATGTACAGTAGCATAATACTAGAAAATAAGAAGAGGGGGGAAGAAGAAGTGGGAATTCAAATATGATACCTCGTTTGTTTCAAAAAAAAAAAAAAAAAGAGACCTCATCTGAATTCATGAACTGTTTTAAGGATGAGTTCGACCAAAACTACTCTTAAACAGGTTTGATTTATTTTTTAAAAACTTAAGGTTTGAGTCTAAATTATTTACTTAATATGCAAGTTTTACTTTAAGATTTAATCGGTTTTTTTTTTGGGTACATGTTTGTTTGTTTTTTAAAAATGGCTTATTTAAAAGTCTATTTGTAGTAAAGCATTAAAATACTTGTTTGCTTTATCTACTTTTCCATGAAAAAATAAATTTTATTTTTAAAAACCAACTTTTAATTTTTTTTGATGTGTTTGTCTATGTTCTTGAAAAAATATTACAATTTGAAAAAAAGAAAAAATAAGATTTATGACTATTGAAAAGCTATTTTAAGCGACTTTTGGAAAAAGCTGAAATAAAATAAAAAGCATCTTTTAAAACAAAGGAATTTTTTTCCCAATTGTAATCAAACGAAAAATATATTCTATTTCATACAAAATTAATCTCTAAGAAAGAACTCATTTTTATACGATCTCAAAAATCCTTTTTTAAAAAACTTAAACAAATGATTCTTAAATAGGTCATAAACTGACTTCTAGATCAACAAAGTATTTTTGTAGGTTAAAAAGTTTATGTCATTAAATAGACTAACAAATTTATAATTTAATAATATTATAATAAAAATACAATTGAATAAATTAATATTTTATTATATTATTTATATTTATTTAAATAAATTAGTCCATTAATTTTAAAATATTTATTGATGACATTAAATTTGACATTTTACAAAATAAATTTATATAAATTAACTTAATTTATTCAATAAATAAATGTAAATTAAATCTGATTTGATTAATCCGTCAAAAAAATCTAATTTGATTAAAAAATAAGGAAAGAAATCTAGTAATAAATATAAATAAATTTAAATTAAATCTGATTTGGTAAAAAAATAAAAGAAAAATAAGGAAAGAAATCCAGTGAAAAAATATGAGGAAGAAAATCTCGAAGGTGTCTCTCATTTTTTGTTTTTGGGGGGCAAATTTTTTTTTTTGGGTACATTTTTGGGGGGGGGGGGGGACTTTTGAACAGATTGAAAGAGAAAAGAAAACAGACATTGAGAAAAGATGGAGTGAGAGGATATGGGGGAGGTTGCATCATCAGCACAGAACAGAAGGGAAGCTTCTGAAACAAACAGCCTAACCCAACTGATTCTCTAACCTTCTTTTCTCATTAACCAATCACAAAGCACCATTTCCAAATTCCAATTAGGGTTATAATCTTTGACCCTTTCAAACCCTAACGTCACATCAATTCTGCTTTTCCACCAATCCCAAAATCAAAATCGGATGCTGCAGTAGCTGCCTCGTCCAATGGCTTCATCGGAGATCGAGGTGGTATCATCGGACTCCAAGCCCTACGACCAGCCTCCCATAGTTGACGTCTTCACTGCCTCTGCTCACGGTGACTTTCACAAATTGAGGACCTTCGTTGAACAAGACGGTGCCTCCGTCTCTGTTCCTGATGTCAATGGCTACTATGCTCTTCAATGGGCATCTCTTAACAACTTCCACGAGATTGTTCACTATCTCATTCAGGTACCTCGTCCCTTTCTTGCATGGCTTTTGGTGATGATAGGAAAATTGGGAATTTTACCTTTTTTTAAAAAAATATTTCGCCTTCTTATGCATGATTTTTTTGGGGGGGTGGGGGGGTGGGTGATTATGGGACGTGCTAGTAGTAGTTTTTGTAACTTTATTATGGATCCTCTGTGTGCTGAAGTTAATTTGTCTGGAAGGCGTTTGTGGGTTGTGCTGAATGCGCTTTAAGTGTACTTGGGTGGCTTGTTTTGAAATTTGAAGCACGGGCTTTAATTTAAGTGTACTTGTGTGGCTTGTTTTGAAATTTGAAGCATGGGGGTAATGTCAATGCTAAAGACAACATGCAACAAACGGCTTTGCATTGGGCGGCAGTTCGTGGTTCAATTGCAGCTGCTGATGTGCTATTGGAGAACGGTGCTCGGGTTGAAGCTGCAGATATAAATGGCTACCGGGTATTATTTTCACTTTGTATTATTCTTACATGTAGGTATAATAATTGCTTGGGTGGTCTTATTAACTCCATCAAGTTTTCAGGAGGATGTGTTTGTTCTGTGTAATTAGGGATTTCAACAGGCGGGTATGGGTTGGGGGTTTTAGCATCCAGACCCACATCCATTTATAATTCTTGCATTGAAACCCATATACAAATTTGAATTAGTAACCTCTTGTCAACTCGTATCCCTAGCCGTTTTCTGAAGTCAACCACCCATATCTGAATCCACATACCTGAATAGCAACTGTGTATCCAGTTTTATTCTCTGCATGATATCCAAATATCTGAAAATTATAACTTCACCTTTCTAGTAATCAAATTTATAAATTTTTCAGAACATTTATAAGTATTTATATTGTTCTAGCTAATAAGCCATATATTTGGAAAAAATGAAGCTAGACAAGAGTCTAGTTTAATCAATAGATATTTTATTCAACTTTATGACTGTTGAGGGTTTCAGTATACTCTTTTGTCAATAAGAATAAGATCAATGATTGAAAAATTATAATGATTATTATAAAAAGCTATCTGAATTTTAAATATTGTCAATTTAGTGTTTTTCCCCTTTGAATATTGTGTTTTAAAGTCTTAAAAATTGTGTATTTGGTATAAACAAAGGGTAAGCATGTTGGTTCCTGTGTAAAATTGATCAGCACCCATACTGTATAAAGAAAACCTGGACTCCTCCCACCTACCACCTGTTTAAATGGTCTCTGAGTCCAAATTCAGAGTGTGAATATGGTGGTGTCGGTTGCTTGAGTACCCAAACCATATTGTCATTTGCATATGTAAGTAATTCTAATTATTTTTTGCGAGAGAGGAACACTCGAGGCCTGTTTGGTTTGAGATTTTTTCTGCTTTTAATTACAAAATGACCATCTTATTTGCACTTTGTTTCTTGTTTTCAAAGATTTGTGTAGGCAACAATGAAAACAAATATGCTTTTAGATGTTCTGTTTAATTGCGCAGTCAAATACACTGTAATTTTTCAACACAATCAATAAAATTGAATCTATTTGCCAGTATTGTGCTATTTTCACAAGTTAAATGGTTCATGCAGGCAGTTCATATTGCTGCACAATATGGACAGACAGCTTTCTTAAATCACATTGTTGCAAAATACCATGCTGATTTTGATGTGCCTGATAATGACGGAAGGAGTCCTCTACATTGGTATGCCATAAAGCTATTGATTGTTATGCATGGGCGATGAAACCTTATTATTTTGACAGTGACTTGATTGTCAATGTCATAATAATTCCACTGTACATATATTCTTTTTGCTTTTAATGTGCTCACAAAATTACTTAAAATCTCATAAATACATAATGCACATAATGCTTAAATGTACAGAATATGCATTGGGTAAAGTATAGTTCTTTTTTCCAAGCTAATTAATTTAATGGAGTATTAGCCAGTGGAATGGGGTCTCCGACCCTGTGCTTCAAAGAGTTTTAAGTACTTTTGGTTTGTAAATGTATTGTGTCAATCTGTTGAAGTCCACCCTAAATATCTTTTTCCCCTAATTATTGGTTGTGTATTCAGCAAACTAAATTTGTGGAAGAAGTTGATTTTCTTTTTACTTAGTTTCTTGAGTTCTTAATTCTTATGACCAGGGCTGCATATAAGGGATTTGCTGATACAATAAGATTGCTTCTATTTAGAGATGCAAGTCAAGGGAGGCAAGATAAAGATGGTATACTCAGCTGGCATTTAATTTCCCTGTACTTTTGTCTAAGTTCTCAATTATGTGTTCTTTATATCATAATAATCTCTTCTTTTCTCTCTCTTGTTTTTATTATTTGGTCAAGACCAGCCTGGCATAAAATAAACATATATGAAGTCATTCTATCATGTGCAAAGTTTAGTGATCATTTAGGAGGAAAGCAAATGTTATATGCGATTGATATTTTAGTAGTGAGTACTAGACAGGCTTTGCAAGAATAAAACATGCTATATGAGATTGGACAACTCTTTTACACTGATTAATTTTATAGGGCTTTTGTTTCTGTAATTGTTTTGGTTTTCTTTTTCTGGTCTGAGGATTCATTATTTTCCATTCTCTTTTTTAACTCTAAGACATCTTCTTTTATCAAAAAAAAAAAAAACTATTCTAAGTGAAAATGTTTTATCATTCTCCTATAGTCTTATGAACACCTTTCAAATACTGGGTTGAATTATTATTATGCATAGCTTTAGTTATCATATACACATTGATTTTGTGATCTTATAATTGCTGGTTCAAGGGGTTGTTTGTATGCTGGACTAACTGATTTGAAATTTAGGATGCTTCAGAGACCCACCTACGGTTTCAAGAGTTTGTTTGGGGCACAGATTTGAGATTTTATATTCTAGACATTTGATGATAAATTCAAAAAAGTTTGAATGTTATTATTAATTATTACATCAGATTGAAATATTTTAATTAATAATTTTGAAACAGGTAGTTTGTGCTGTTAATTTATAGTTCTGTTGGTCATTTTAGTTTCTGATGAGATAATAATCAATAAAACTGGTTTAGGTTGTACACCGTTGCATTGGGCTGCATTAAGAGGACATGCAGAGGCTTGTTCTGTGCTTGTACATACAGGGACAAAGGAAGAATTGATGGTGAAGGACAATGCAGGATTCACTCCTGTACAGCTTGCATATGATAAAGGTCATCGACATGTCGCCCCTTTCCTTGTACGTACCGTTGTATTGATGAGACCGTTGGGTGTATAAATTTTTAAGAACTTTCTTGATGAGACTTATGGTAATTAATAAACATTGTCAAATTTAGTTTTGTTAAGATCAGTAGATAATAGGTTGGCATACATCTAATGAGCCAACTATCCAAAAGCATATGCTGTTTGGAAGGCACATGAATGGTTTTTGTATCTAAGTTGTCCCTTACGCAAATAGCCCTTTGGGCTCGAAGCATGGACAGTGTTCAGGCCTACCTAATCTTGTGCTGAAATTTAACTTTTTAGTTTAGAAGAATGGGGGGAACGAGGATCAAACCTAGGCCACATGATCGTAGAGACTTTGATATTGTGCCATGAACTAACTACCCCAAAAGCTACAGTTAATGAGTGAAGCTACTAGAATGATGCCTTGCCTTGATTTTTCTATTAATTGTCCAAACTTCAATCAATTTCCCGTGTATTTTCTTAAACATGAAAAGAAATTAAGGGCATAAATGAAGGGAAAGAAATAATGAAAGCCTATTAGTGTGAGCTTTACATGGAAAATTTTGAATAGTAAAATGTTCAAAAATGGGATAATTGTTACAACTTGATTAAAAAGCTTCAGCTATTTATAAATTTGTTTAATTTTGAATTATTTTCTAATTGAGTATTGTTGGAACATCTTTCTGCTAACTATAATAAGAATTAGATGGTTTTAATATCTAATGCATGAAACCTGATATGCTGTGCTAATAACCATGCTAGAATGTAAAAGGAATTATTTCTTACTGTTAAGGTGTTCAGCAAGTGAAAAAGGGATGCCTATTAAAATATTGAAGGTATCCTTGTAAGCTACATAATTTAGCAATATCTAGTAGTGTTGTAGATTGTGCAGAAGTAATGTCAATGTCTGGTAGGCTGATATGACAGCACTAATTTACTGACCTGTTTTTGCGCACTTTCCAATGTTACTGTTGTATTTATCCTTTACTCTTAGCTGACAGAGTAATTAACCATAGTGCTACTTTGAGTTTCTGTACTCTTCTGAAGTTGGTTGGGTGAAGGGGGGATATTTTGTTTGGTCGAAAACGCAAAATTATCTTGAGAATGACGATACTGTTAACTCAAACCCTCATATTTTGCTTCTGGAAGTTTCATGTGAACAGTGTCTTGCTGCATTTTGTTTATGCAGTTATACTCTTATTGGCTCTGTAACTGATTATAGTGTTCTTTTAAATTTTTGCAGTTTAATCAACAACGGGCCCATAGCAACTACTGGAGAGGCAAACTTTGTAGTGGGGTGGTGACAGATATTGGTTATGCTCCCATTTTATTGTGTATTATAGTCTTCCTCACGATCCTGTTCATCAATTCAGTTGTTGCAGGTACTATAAAAATTGTATACCGATTTACAATATCACACATACAAATACACTCATATTACTTGAGTATATTTCTACGAAGATGACTTACCATGACTAAATCTTTTCCACTAATGCCAGCTCCTAACCTTAAAAAGATTACCGCCGTTGTTGGACTTTGGGCATGGGCAGCTCTCTCTCTAGCTGTTGGTTCCTTGATTATGTTTTATAGATGTAGTAGGTAATTTACTCTATCATGTATTTATTTCTGCTTTTGTGTGTGATATGGTAATATAAATTATCTACTTTGCATTTGTGTGAGATTATATGCTTTGGATGCCCTACCTTGTACTGATGCATGGCTGTTGTTATTATTCGAATGCTCCAATAATTTTTTTAGGAAACCAGAAATTGGATCTGAGTTAGGACTGAAACTTGACCAGCATTTCTTTGCATATAAAAGTGATCTTTGGAACTCTTTGTGAAGAAGAATTGGAAAATAACCATTTCTGTTTCCATCTGTTTGTTAATTACAAAAAACATCCAATAGGCACTGCGCACATGCAAGAATTGCTCCTCATTGGTGACTTTTATTTTAATTTTTTACTTTTTTTCCCTTTTTAGCTACTGCCGAAGTTTGTTAGTAATTAATTATTAGTTTTTCAGATTGAAAGATTGATTAGTTAGAATAAAATTTGAATTCAAAATTTCAGATTTTGATAGGGAGACTGTTTCTTATCCCTTATATTACTCCTTTAGCTTTCAAATTTGTCAGCAATTGGGTATCTCATCTTAACCGATTCTGGCTATAAATACTGTACATTGCATATTAATGAATATGAGAATAATTTTTTTCCCTCTTAAAACCTGCACTTACTAATTTAAGGGATACCATTGACAACTGTAAAGGATTATGAATTGCAGCCTAATCAAATAAGCCTGGAATCGTTCCCAGTAACTTATGAGACCTTGCAAACTCCATTAGGTTTTTATCATATTATGACTGAAAATCTGAACTAGGAATCTTGTAACTTACAATTTCCCTCAAGATGTGATTTAGGATATAAGATATATATAAGTAGGAACCAGTATAGAATGGAAATGAACATAATAATAAGAAATTTTATTGAATGTAGAACTGCTAAATGCTCATTGATATCATACAATTATTTTATGATTTGACCAAGGACCTGAACTTGGGCAGTTCTTTTTCCTTGTGCATTGAATTCTTCAAATTAGAAGCAGATAGTTTCTTTATTTGCATGGTTTTTCTAGTCATGTGGCGTTTTCTTTGCAAGTTGGAGCATTTTTTGGCTGTATTTATTGGTTTAATACTAATAATTTCATTTGCTGTCCATATTCATGCAATATATGCTTGTTATAGAATTAAGTATTATTAAACATGATAATGCGTTCTGATAATCAGAAAAAAAAATTCTTGATGTTTATTTCTAAACTTACCATCACCTACACTAATTTATTGATGTTATTTTCAATCACCTGCAGTAAAGACCCAGGTTATGTAAAACGGCCGGGAGACTTGGGTACTCAAAGTGATCCAGAGGTATGATGTCCTTTCATGGCTTTTGTATAAAAGAAATTGCTTGTAAGCGGGCTCTTGTTGGGACAAGACTTTCACTTGGGCCAGATTTTATCAGGGGAAAACTGTCATATTACATGGGCCCTCTTTCCTGAGTAGAAAATCACTTGAATTTGTGGTTGGTAGCTTAGATGTCTAGTTAGAAAATCACTTGAATTTATTTCATCGGGCATTGGATGTATGTGCACATAATTTTTTTTGCATGTCAGGGAATGCAATATGTGATGCAAGTGGAACTCAACACCTAAGATTTCACCAGGGCATTGACTATAATATACTTTTGTTATTTATTTATTAATATAAATGTCACCTTATATTTTAATATAGACTTATTTTTAAAAAAAATATATTGTAAATATGAATGTTACTTTTTGTTTTCTGCAGGATCCTTTGTTGAATATTGATCTGAATAGTTCCTCTGTTTGGATGGGAAATTGGTCTCAGCTTTGCCCTACGTGCAAGGTTTACTTGATGCGCACTCTTTTGCGTATTTGAATTAATTTTGACACTTTACTTTCCTTACTGTTTATTTTATTAAATTCTCAAAAGAAGTGATCACTTATAAGTTTTTCTTGAATTGTATCATCAGATAATAAGACCTATCCGATCTAAGCATTGCCCTACTTGTAAGCGTTGCGTGGAACAGTTTGACCACCATTGTCCATGGATATCTAATTGTGTTGGAAAGGTAAGGAGTGTGCACTATTTTATTCTTTACCCACTAGAACATAAATGCATTCTTATGATGATTTTTTTCTGGTCTACTAAAGATGGATATGTGATAAATCAAGTGAGGATTTTTTCTTCCTCAGTGTTTATATTTCATTTGGAAATAATATGCTCTATTCAACTTCTCTAGAAATCAAGAGAAGCTTTTCTTCCTTTCCTCATTCCATATGCGCCTTAATATCATAATTGATATGCATCTTGCAGAGGAACAAAAGGGATTTCTTTATTTTGATCTGCATGGGAACTTCGACTTCTTTCCTTTCTGCTGCCGTTGCAGTTCAAAGTATGTCTTGCAGAGCTCTTTTTACACTGTTCTACATATTGAAGCTGTATAATTTGTTATTTCGCTTGAACTAGATAACAGCCTTGTTTTCCATGACAGGAGTTTGGACATCTACACCAGCATTACCTGCAGGAGAAACATGGATCCATCACGTTTCAGTAAGACATCCAGGTCTTGTTGCATTTTTGGTGATGGATGCTGTGGTCTTCATTGCAGCTATAAGTTTGACAATAACACAGGCTTCCATGGTAATTGCTTAAACTAAACCATACCAGCCAATATTTATCAGTAATCAATGAGGTTCTTGTCAGCACTATATTAGGGACAATCACCGAATGTAATTATTGATAAATATAGTAGAAAAAATGGCCTCCTTTTATTAGAATGACCAGATTTTGGGAGAGATGGTGTTCCAAGAAATGATGTTCTCAGGAATGTTATTTCTGGAAAAATTCAAAATGTGTTTGGGTTAATGTTTACTATTCTTGGGAATACATTTTAAAAAGATGTAGAAAATAACTTTCACTTCCATGTCATGGGAAAGAGGATATCCATCCCTCAGCATGGGAATAAAAATTTAGGTAAAACATGAGAATGTCATTATGTGGGAAATCAATCATACTTGGGAGTTTTATTTTGATGCTTGTACCAATTAGGGGAATATCATATTCCCAAGTTCACTCTCCCAGGAATAACTTCAAAACCTTGAAACAAAAACACCCTTTGGAAATGATGGTGTCATTATTGGAGAAAGAGACAAGGTTCCCTCTGCTGGAACGCACCATTTCTTGTGCAGGAGTTCTCAAATTCTGTATAAGAATTGGTTATCTTTCTACGAAAATGAAATGAAGCAACTTGCTGTCATGCTTCCCAAATCTGAAGGCTTTGAAATCATTCTGCATTTCACACACACAAACACGCTGTTAATAACTTTCTATTACTCAAACAACTTCAAGATAGTAGTTACAGAAATTCATGTTTGTAAATTGTGATGCAGATAGCTCGAAATTTGACCACAAATGAGGTAGCAAATTCCTCCCGTTATGAGTATCTTCGTGGTCCTGATGGGCGGTTCAGAAACCCATATACTCATGGTTGTTGGAAGAATTGTGCTGATTTTCTTTTTCTGGGCTACACAAATGATGACGATATTGCTTGGCCTCCATTACAACAGGTTGCTACTTAGAGCAATTTCCCTTGCTGTGCCCATGCATCGGATCCATTGTCATATTACTACTCAGTTCAAATTCATAGAAATCATAGTCATTTGAAGCTAGGCTGTACATTCACTGACACATGTACATTGGATTACACAGCACAAAGAAATAAAATTTCATTTTTGGGCCTTCAGAAAATACAAATTATTTTATTAACTGCATTCATCCATGTGCCGGTCGTGCAATTGTTTGGCAGATGTTCATTATCTTTTTGGCTGTACTGATTGATATGCTTGGCATGGATAAAAAGGGAAATGGATTTGGTCCAGTCAAAAGAAGTTACTGCAGTCACTCATCTCAGCCCTTGATAAAAAATGAATGATTGAGATTTGAAATCCTGATTTGCTGAAGTTATAATTTGAGCCATCCAATTTTTATTCGAAGATTTAAATCCATTAACCGTAGTCACTGCAGGATTCACCTACTGCTGTGAATCTAGGTGGCGTGCAAGCTCCAGATGTGGAAAATAGCAATGAATATAGGTGTATATATATTGGCGTTTACGTTTGATTTTAAAATTTCTGAAAACAAGAAATGGAATAAAGACAAAGTAGTGTTTTATAATTACAATTCAAAATTCAAAAATTACTAACTAAAAGTGAAAAATTGAGTTGCTATGCATTGGTTGAATCATGTGTGTTAGTCTTGTAATGAAAAAAAAAATAACAATATTCGCTGTGTGGGATTTATTTGGTTGACTCGCGTGCTCAGGGATTTATTTTCTTCTGGAATAGTAGCCATTGAATATATGTATGGGATTCAGTTCACAATCAATTTCAATGACGAATATGTTCGAGGCAGAAAAAAAAATTCGTCAAATGCAGAAAATTTCTTTGTACGACGGATTTGCCTGTCAATCTTGAAACGAAGACATTTTGATTTCCGTATTAAATAAATGTCATTTTTTTTTATAAATTAAAGTTTAGGTGTGTTGAGTCGCAGGGGCTCACCAGAGTTAAGAAAAGCTTCAAGGCTCTAAAAGCGCGCACAAAAGTATTTACATATTATTCACCAACGAGGTCGTTACATCTTTACTAACCAATTTTCGTTGGCAAATAAAGGTCATGAAAACCGTAAAACATGCTGAGATTCTTTCATGCTAGATATTACGAAGGGACAAAATAAAATAATTTGACTTCATAACAAAAATTGAAAATAAGGGGGAAGTTGGATTAGGATCCTCCGTGCAGGTTTTTTTTCCCTTTCTTTTTGTAGAGATTGTTCTTCAGTTAATGGGTGAAAGTTGCTAACTTGGATTATAACCTATTTACTTCTGGGTTTCTTGTTTTTATTTCCGCTAAAATAATAAGTATTAGATAATGCATTCTGAATATTTTAAAATATGCATTTTTAAAAATAGTTCAATATTTATGAAAATTCTTAAAATACCAAGAAACTGTTTTCAAATTTTTTGAAAATGGAAAATATATTATGAAAATGTCTTCCATCTTTTCTCTATCACAGTTGTTTATTGTAAGAGTCTTTCATCTTCAACTAGTAAATAGAATAAAAATTGAAGTTGTTTCTAAAAAGCAAACGACCCTTGTGCTTCTCGCAAATATTTATTTTTATAGCATTTTTTTTTTTGGAAAAGGTTTCTTGCAATTTTGATAGAATTGTAGAGGATCGATCTTTCCCGAAATGGAACAAACCAAAAATGATACTTAATAGGAAAATTGTCCTTATAAAAGTGACGGTTTTCTTTTTGTTGAACACAAGAAAAGAGTATCTTTCCTTATTAATGCACTTTTTATATAATATACTTTAATACACCTTGTTTTTTTTTAAATTAAAGGATTTGAAGGTTAGTTAGAAAAGATGAAAACTCCAGGAATGCATGAATGGGAGACAAGATCTTTTGTTAAAAAATTGCCAAGTTACAATAGTAGTAGAAGAACTTTTAAATTATATATAGATAGATAGATGGATTCAACCGATGACTCTAGTTTTATCCAAAACACCAAAGGTATGAGAAGGCCTGTATATATATACTAGTTGCCCTTACTCTCAAGTAGCTGGAGGTGATAAGCACATCATGTAGTAAGAAATTGTATTGGATGCACCCTAGAAGACAAGCCAAAAATAATTTGGATAGTGGATCTTAGTATCTGTAAGAGTAACTTCTCTTATTGTACATGAGCAAAGAACATTCTTAACAGGAATAGGCCAACTGCAGGATGCGTAATTGGCGATACCAGGCAGCATAGAGTGTGGAAAAAAATCAGCTCTTCTGAATTCCACTGGGCCATGACTGATTTTTGACAGGCTTTAGAATGGCTTCAACTTCTGATAGAGCCGCTTCATCGATTCCAGAAGCTGCAAGTTCTCTTGCGGCAGCAACATTTTCCTCCACCTATTTTGTTAGATCATCTCAATTTAGAACAGGTCATCCTCATTAAGTGACAAGTCCACATTACACAAATCGTACCGGAGATATTAGAAATTCCTGTATATACATTCTTTCATGAGCCTAGTGCACCCAGCACCCCGCTAGTGACACATTATCAATTATAGTGGTTAATCATTGATTAACTGTGACGGTCAATCATTAACTAATAATGTGCCAATAATACTTTATTGCCCTGAGCGCACTAGGTTTATGCAAGGAAATTTCCATTTTTCATGCTACTGTTGGTGGAGAGTATGAGAAAGGACACAAGTATAAAACCATGTTTACCTATTGTAGTATACTCAAACTACGTGCATTTGCTTTTGCGCATTGATGATAAAGCATGACTAGCAGTACTGCGTGCAAATCATAACAAACTTCTGCTGCTTGTAATCAGTTAAAAAATGTTCCTACAACTACATTATAGAAAATTTTAAAGCCAATGCATGCAAAGGCCAATTAGATGTTTCTATTCTCTGTATCTTATCCAAAGCAAATGCAAAGGACCTTCAAGCAGATAATAAATGTCAGATGATAACCCACTCGTTTTGTGGCATAAAACTTCACAATTGTATGAGTTTCCTAGTCTAAATTTCTTTTCCATGCTAACCGATATTCACTATTCAGTTCTAACTGCTCCTGAACATTGTGTACTAGATTTCACTCAAGCTGAAGCCATATTTCCTTATTAAGACAAATGTTGTAAACCCCGGACACAATATCCAGCCACCAAGAATAGCTTATAGAAAATTTTCTGATGTCAAGAGAAAAATACAAACAAGTTCATCTCACTGTGCCGGTCATTAATGTTTCCTACACCATGTCCATGCCATACAAAGAATAAAGGGGTGGGGACCTTTATCTTTAGCCAACTATTATTGCCCTAAGCTGTGTTCCTAATGATAAGAATACTGAATACCCTTGTTTCCCACCCAAAAAAAAATAATAGAGAAGAAACAAAAGTAACTGAAAGAGAAGACATCTAAAACAGTGTTGACCATTAACTTATAGTACCACATCAGCAAATATTGCATTAGCATACCATTTTTTTTGTACTCGTGACTGGCTCTTTGTTTAGTGGTAAGTATGAAAAAGACAGAAGGAAAAATATGTACATATTTTACAAGGAAAAATGCTCATATATGCTTTAATGAAAACAACAAAGAAAGAGGTAACTATAATTCAGGAAGGTTAAGAAACAAAACCTGTTCGACAGATTTCATGCCAACGAGCACTGATGTGATTTCCTTATTTAACAAGCTGTACTGCAGTGCTAACTTTGAAATGTTATTTCCATTTTCTTTGCAATAGGTAGCAGCAGCTTGACAAGCAGACTGCAAAGTTTCAAATAAAATGCATAGAAACAACTTAGTTTTGATGAAATATGTACCAGACCATACAGAAAACAGAGATTTAGGAGAGATGTAGCTCAAAGATGTCCGAGAACATCATTTGCTCAGCAATATTTGTATCTAGATGAACAAACTAACAAAGATAATTCCCTAATCTGCCAAATGAACGTTGAAAGTCGTGAACATTTACTCAATAGGTCATATGAGGGGAAAACCAGTAGGTTGACTAATTTGAGTTTCTCCTTTCGTTTATTTATGTGTATGTATGCTCTATCATAATCAAAGTTCAATGTTATATTTTCTTTTATTGTTTTCTGTCCTTTATTAAACACTCTCAAATCTTATACACAGTAATTTGAGTTTCTTTCCTAATTCCTATATGTGAATTATTTTTCAGATTTAAAAGCTCAATTTTCTTTTATTGTTGTCTGTATTTGGCTGGCAGAACTAGTTCTCTTTCTTTTCATTTACATACATAAACTACCCTCAGAAGTCAGATCTTATACACAGAGTAAGCATTTTCCTTTCATACAAGAAAAACGCCAGAGCTGAAAAAATTTAATTACAAATCTTTGGCAAAAGATGGGTTCAGTGCAAGTTTCATATATACTTTCTCTCTCACTCACTCACTCACTCACTCACATACAAGTATGATTTAGTTTTCTCAATCAAACTCAACACTGGCTTGCTTTAACGGAACACTGAGGTGCGATCATAAATCGTAAATTAAGTTTGTTATTTGATGTTTACCACCTAATGTGAACTGAAATGAGGTCCCAAAGTGACAAAATCAACATTATTAATTCCTTTGATATTGGAAAACAATAAGATCAGACCTTGAGTTCTGGCGAAGCAGGATGCCATTCGGGAGGGCCAGCCTCAGTGAGGAGGCCCATTGCCAATGGAGAAGCATTGATAATACCAACCCCTTTGGACTTCAGATAGGGCACTATATCCTCCAAGGCCGTGTCATTCATACAGTAATGGCAATAGGAAAGTATCACATCCAGTGTTCCCGGCGGAACCCTATCAAGCACATAAGTAAATACTCCTAAAGGAAGTCCCGTAATACCAATGAAACGAGTCTTCCCTGCTTCCTTCAGTTTCTGCAGAGCCGGAATTGTTTCATTCACAATCTGTATTCGAAAGTCGAAACAAAGACAAACTATTAGCACTCTTTGAATACGGTTACAACTGAAATTAGTTAAGACAGTTATTCTATTTTAGTTTCTGTTATTCTCCAATTCTGAAACATCACCTGGTCTAAAGAGCCAAATTCAATGTCATGGCATTGCAGAATGTCGACATAGTCAAGTTGCAACCTTTCCAAGCTCTCTTCTATGCTCTTCGTCACTCGCTCTGCACTGAAATCGAAGCCATCATCGTACCGTCCGCACTTGGTTGCTACAATGTATTCACTTCTCGGAACGTTCAGAGCTTTTAATGCCTTGCCCAGAACTTTTTCTGACAGTGTCCCTCCGTAAAACCTTCAATTTTTTTTTTTTAGAATAATCAAAAAAATTAAAAATGGGAAGAAAAAAAAGAAGAGAGGAAAACGAAATAGCATTGCGTACGGAGAAGTGTCGAAGAAATTGATGCCGGATTGAAAGGCAAGGCGAACAGAGGCATTGGCTTGTTCCTCGGAGACAGAACCGAAGACGTTGCCAAGAGGGGAGGCTCCGAACCCCACGCAGCTGAGCTTCAGTCCGGTTCTCCCAAGCTCCCGTAACTCCATTTTCTCCCCCTTTCCGCTTCTTGCTCGGCTTTCCATCATCTGATCCATTCGTACTTTTGGTAAAAGGGTTTGCTATTTGCACCTCCCTTTTTCCAATGCACGCCCTCCTCTTTTTTTTTTTTCCTAGTGTTTTTGTTCAAATACCCCTGCCGTTTTGGAAACCATCCTCAGCCTTTCCAAAAGTTAACTTTTGGAAAACCGTCGCAACGAGATGAAGGTAATTTCGTGCACCCCTTTGTTCCTTGGGTTTCCTTACGATTGTTTTTGGGTCCCCTTTTGATATAGCAATGCAAAAAACCTTTGATTTAAAGCCAAGACAGCCCCCATTATTTCCCTCTTGGATATGCGAATTCATCTCATAAGGTATTGGGGATTGAGTATTTGTTTTTGGATTTAGGGATGAGATTAAAATGATGGGGTGCCCCATGATCCCAATTTTCAATTGCGCTTTATGTGTATTGATGTCCATTGTATGAGCAGTGGCTTAATTTGATTTGTGATGTATTTTGTGATTTAAATCATTGTAGGAATAGTGAGTATATGGTTTGCATGATGTACAATTATGTGTATAGAATGGTAAATTGATGATTGTGGGGTGTTTGATGGATTGACACTTTGAATGCCAATATGCGAATATGCGGAAAATGTATTGTTTGCTTTGAGATAAGATGTCTGTTAATAATGACCATGATCTATTTGATTTGCCTTTATGGTTGATGCTTATGCATATGTTGAATCATGGTGGTGTTTAAATGTTTTCTAAGTGCCTAAATAAGTGAATAATAATTATGCAGAAATTGTGATGATTAGATGTGAGGTTGTGATGATGGTTTTAGTGTTGAGATTGAATGGGTAGAATCTTATGATTGATTCTTAAGGCCAACTTTAACGCAAGTTTCTTATTGCGCAGAGAACTCAAATTTCGTTGGGCCATCCTTGGCCACGTGTTAATAGTAATTCTTGGTCAACTTTTATTTTCTGACACAATTCCTAGGCTTCTTTCTTTCTCTCTCTTGTGGGTCCCAGTTTTATACCACTTTTCAGCCAAGATGCGTACACTAATTCAGCAACCGGACCAAAATTAAATATACGCTCACTGTACACCTGGACTTCCACGTTGACATCCTGCGTTTTCTTAAAATTAAAGAACCTGCGATAAAGATGCCCTAATATGTGACGAATTGAGGTTGTTAGCTACACATAATGCTTGTTGGTTAAGGCCTTAGTAATGATAGTTATGCAGAAAATAGACCATGAAATTGAGAGTTCTTTTTTAAAAACTTGAAATGATTGAGTGAATATTTGTAAATGATGAGACTAATTAAGAATTGGGTGGTTTTGAGTGTGAGAACTGATTTGGTATTGGTATTACAGATTAAAGTGAAAAGACTTGATGAATGAGGCTTTAGGAGTGAGTTTTAAGCATAATTTCGCAGTGCAGATTTCGCGTTTTCACTAGGCAAAAACCTTTTTTCACTTGGCAAAGTATGACTGTAAATCTAGAATTTCACTACTGACCTATTTTGCTGGGCGAGGACTCCCCTTCGCTAGGCAAAGTTGCTTGCTTTTCATCATTTCAGCATACAAAATGTACCCTTAGATGTTAGCTAACTTATGGTTTTGGTTACACCTTAAAAGGATATGTGTAGCTCAAATTATGATTAAATTAATAAGCAAAGGTCAAGCCGTCAGGATCCGGCAATGATCCTATGTTCATCACGAGGTTAGACATAGTAGATAATTAAAATTTTGAGGTCAACAAGGATTTGTAAATAATCTTCTATGTTTTCTAATAAGATAAATATTAACATGATTGGATCACTATAACTTCATATATCAAGTTTATACTATAGAAAGGTCATAGAGGCACAAAATAGAATGATTGTTATGACTCAGAGGACTATTAGATGTGAATAGGATGAGATCTTCTCGAGTTAGGCACGATGATCCAAATGAATAATCAGTGATAAGCTCTTACGACTGGTTTTTGATGATGCTTGACTACGTTACGATGAAGCCTTCCTGTTGTCGTTATAGCAGATGAGTTTCGTGTTGACAGAAACTTGTCGAATTTAATTAATAGTATATACCAAAAAAGGTGATGAAAATATTCACCAAACAAATTTCATCACTAATTCCGTATATAAAATGCTTGATTAGTATCAACCCAAATGAAAAACTTGTTAGATATGAAATTTGGAGACAAATTACATCCACAAATTTTATATTTTAAATATTTAAATTTTATATTACTTTTTAAATTATAATGTATGAATAACGTGTTTTAAAAATTGTTTTGTGAAATATTATGTCTATTTTAATCTATATTTTATATATACAATATAAATTTAGATCAATACATGTTGGTCTGAGTGGTTGCGAGCTCTAATACCTTAAGTAAAGTCTCGAGTTTGAGCCTTGTGGATAGAAAAAACATGTTTGGGAGAGGTCAGCCCCTAAATATCGTACCGTACCGTCCCTCCGAGTGGTTGCACACTTTATCACCAACTTTTATGATATAAATTAAAAACATTTATATAACACAATGATACTTACTAGTTTACTTAACTTTAATTAATTTTTCATTCGCTAACCTAATTTTAATTTTTGTCACTTTTTATATCATATAATCGATCCAACTTAACCTGCTGTCATATTTGATTTGAGTATGTGAATTATTAAAATATTAAAATAAATATAAACTTTCATCTATCATATATTAATTTTTTCAGAAGACATTATATATTAAATTTAAGTCCTTATTCTTAATTCTCTTAAAACCACTTGATATTGCTCTTTTCTTTTGAAGTCACATGACTTTTTAAAAAACTTTCATATGACCTCATATCTGTTCTCATAATATTTATATATTGAATTTCAAATATACATTTTAAATTATATTAAAGGATATAAATATGATAATTTCAAATTATCATATTAGGTAATTTATTTTGGGATTGATTATTTTATTTTCCTAATTTATAAATTTATATTTCACAATTTTAATTTTTTAACTCTCTTAAATATATTTTTTATTTTCACATTTTTAAATTTTAGAATATAGGGAAATTTACACACGATACTTATTAAACGCATTTGACCCCTAATTTATATGTGTAGTTGCACTTTCCACCCCAAATTTATCAAATTAAGCATTTTATCCCCTAATTTAATATTTTTTTACCCCCTATTTAATATTTTTTTTACAATTTTCCCTTTTAGTTTAATTTAATTCTTAAAAAAATAAAAAAAATGTAACAACTTATCTAATATAAGAAAAAAGACAAAATTACCCAAATCATTTTTTTAAAAAAAATTCTCCAGCACCTCCTCTGTTCTTCATAGTGGCACCTTCGTCAACCCCATGGCCATGAAGTTCTCTTCACCATTTCTGGGTAGTCATCAAATACTGCATGGAGGTTCCCATACTAAAACGTTGTTTGAGCTCTTTTTTTTTTTTTTTTGGTCAAAAACGTTGTTTGAGCTAAAAACTCTACATTTCCTATTTCCTAATGAGTAGTGCTAGGGTCACACCTTCTGACACACTCTTTTAATCACACTCCCATTCGTTGGTCCAAGTCATCCCTTTTTTAAAAACTCTTACTTGTTAACCGGTTTTCCCCTTTTAACACATTTTTTTTGGGTACAAAATAACACATATTTTTATAATTACGAGGTTTTTGTTAGTGCAAGAATGCACACACTCACAAAGAATATAAAGAATAAACACACAGAGAGAAAGAAAATGTAACACTAAAATTTTATTAAACTGAATGAATTACACACTTATGCACTATTTTTACACTTTGCAACACTTCTATTTATACACCATATTATTAGGCCCATTTACAATGAGGCTCAACTCACTAACTAACTCACTAGTAGTTACAACTAACTAACTAACACAATTGAATTAACTAATACTAATCTGAATTAATTCCAACACACCCCCTTAATTCAGATTCTCCACGATCACTTTTAATTTGGAACAACAAAAATTATTCCTGGATCCCATTGTTTGGTTTGTAACCCAACATTGACCCATTCACTCCTTTGCAAGCATTGGGCATGATCCACAGCTATACCACTTTGGCCTATGCTCACATTCCAGCCTGGCCCAATGCATTGTGTTTCACTACTGGGTCAACATATTTCACTCCAACATTACTTGATCCTGAATACTCATTCAATTGGGCCCATGCTCACAAAACCTTGACCTAATTTTTGGATTCCAGACTCACGAGCACTCTTCTCACGAGTCCTCTTCTTCCTCTTTCTCTTAGAAGCAGCGCCCTTCTTCTTTTCTCTAGTAACACAAGGTGTTGCAGCTGCATCACATTCTGTTCTTTCAGAAACACCATAGACTTGGCCCAATACCTAAAGCTTGGCTGATGACCCAATCTTCAGCTTCTTCTCGCACGTGAGACAAGATCGTTCTGCGTTCTCATTCCTCTCTTCTCCTCTTGCGTAGCTCAAGTTCTCCAAAACCCTAATCTCAAAAAACTCTCCAAAATTTGGCTGCGCACCAGCACTTGGAACAGAATCTGCTGCATCCTCCTCGCTAATGGCATCACTCGCATCCTCCTCGTTCTTCTCCGTAACCATCGCATTCCCCTTCTTCGAGGTCACCGGCGATTCAGGCTCGGGAAGAGTTGTCACGACTGGGCCGGAGTCCGGCGGCTCCGGAGGCGGCCATCCCTTCTTCAGCAGCGTCTTCTTCCTCTGGATGTTGGATGATCCCTTTTCTTCTTTCATGGTGGTGGTACACTAGAACCACCGCTGTCGTCGCTCATAGAACGGAACTATCACACACGTCTTCTCAGAACCACCATTAGCTGTTTGCTTCGCTGTCAAGATCACACCTTTCTTCTTGACTAAAACCCTAACTTCGGGGTCCTCGTCGGCGTTTGATTGTGAATCAAAGTACCTCTTTGACTCGTCGGAGATCCACCCACACGATGAATCTCTGTTGCTCCCAGCTGCGAAACAACATCTTCTGTTGTGAATATTAAATTTCTAAAAACCCTAATTTCAGAAATTTCCCCCAAATTGGAATGTTGTTTGTCTTCTTCTTTCTCTGATTGATCGCAGGAGAGGTTTTGCACCACTGTTATTGCAAAACTCGAATTTTTCAAAACCCTAATTTCTGAAAAATTCCCAATCTCTTCTCTTGGCTTTTTAGGGTTCACTTTCACCGTGATTCCACGAGCATTCTTCTGTAGACCTTCTGGAACGCAGGAAAACAATGAACACGAAGAAAAAGAGGCACGAGCAGAAAGGCAAAAGATGGGAACTCCCTCTAGAATTTATAGATTTTGAGAGGTACAATGTTTAATGCCAAAAGACGCATTAAATGAACGTACGAAGAACGAGGCAATTCCTATCAAACGTCACCCAATCTCTACTTCTGCCATTTTGGGAAACGAACGCGTCTTTTCAAAACCTCAAATTTGAAAACGAACTGCTTCAGCCCCAAAATCTCACAGGAAACCAAATTGCTACAACTGAAGTGGGAACAAACACATCGGACACAGCGCTCATAAGCACGCCGACGTCCAATAGTTCAAACCCTCGAGTAACAATATCTGAAGTCATCAATAATAGATGACATCGGCTAGGGGGCAACTTATCCGAAGTGGCCAAAAGGCCCACTTTGCAATGGACCGGTCCGACCCAGCGAGGAAGAACCATGCCAAAACAATACTGACCCGAAATGGCCAAGGCCCACTTTGAGCAACCGACCCGACCCAGGAATTCCACCCTCAGGGTGATAAACCCTAAGGATCACGTTGCAGCTGTGCAAAACCCTAGAAGGCAAGCATTGCTGCGCTAGCCCTAAAAGCAACCATCTAGCCTCGCAACCCTAGAAACTACATCGGCCGTCGGATACATCCAATGGCTGACAATTGATCTAGGGTTACCTGAGAACATCCACACATCAGCAACCTGACCTCACCTATAAAAGGTCCATGACCTAATCAATAAAGGTACGCACTGTTCATTTCTTACCTCACCTTATTGCGATACTGACTTTACCATCGGAGTGTGCGCAGGTACACCTCCCACCGTTCTCCGTCGTACTCCGCTGTTCGTGATTCTACTTCGGCCACCTCTGGGATCCACTTCGGATCAATTTCTAAATGATAGATCATAACAAATTTACAACATGTGCTCAAAACTTAAACAAGGAACGAACTAGAAGGGGAAATCATGCTCGCAGATTTACGGTGTTTGCAAGTGATTTTGGCACCACCTTTGGAATCAAAATCTCTTTGCTAAATCATTTGAAACCAATTGGTTGAAAGCCTCTATTTAGAACTTGATCATCTTCTTCGCTTGAATAATCTGTAGCATACAAGTCACTTGATTCGAATTTTTCTGAAAGAATTTGAATTGTCTTTTTTTGTTGTAACCTTTTCTCTTTTTCTTTCTTACATTTTGCTCCTTGTTTCATAGTTTTCCTTTGACAGTCTGACATTTTTATCGACAACCCAAAAATCTGATCGATTAAAAGGGAATAAGCAATCAAGATTTATCCATTATTAATAGAGAAACCCAAAATCTCACAATACATGTTGAATAAATCTTGATACTGAATAAATCTCAATATGACATTTATAGAATAAAAAAAATGTCTATTAGAGTCGATATGGTTGTATAGTAGATACACATCATTTCATCTTCTCAATGCACCACAACATTAAGCAAATTTGATTTTGAATGAATCACTCGACTAAGATAGTCATCGTGGTCAAATGATACCACACGATTCATTCTCACCAACAATATTTATCCATACTAATCACTATAACTTCAGAACAATTATAAGAAGCCGAAGTTTGTAAAGACTAATTTCATATGAAGAGATATTGCCATCACCCCAACTTCTATTCTATTTATATAATATATAAAAACAGCCTCTCAAATATGTTATTTGACACCTCATCACTTTGTATGCCAAATAATCCAATTTGTTCCATCATGTAAAATCTGAGCTGTCATAGCTAGAAATATAGAATTCCTCCCCCTTTGTTTCCTTATGCCTCTCAGCCTTCGTTATACATCACAAATTCTTCCGTTACGAAAAAATTATTAATATGTGAAAACCGACCTACCCCCATTTCTGCCGTTTTACTTGTGCCCATCCTACATGTCTAACCCTACATATTTCCTCAATTTAATCGACTCCTCCATCCTGCACGTTAAATCACAACCAAACAAAATTCCCAGCTTTGTTCACTACTGTGGACCCAACCCAATTTTGTCAATCCACCTTCGCTCAACTCTTCCTCCGCCTATCAAATTGGTAAGAATTATTTCTAACGAAATCTATTGTTAAGAATTATACAGACTTTTGTTAAATTACCAGTGTTTCTCTTATACAACTATAAAATTCGATGTGTCCAGAATCTATACTTTCCCGATATAATATGTCATTCATTCATGAACATGTTAGTGATTTCCTATTATGTAGCTTATTAGGTGATTTATGTCTTGGGAGCTTTATTCATATTTCTTTTCCTTACGCATCTTTTAACATTTGCTGTTGTCTAACTATGAGACCTAAATAGTAAATACTAAAAAATTGGAGAAACCCAAAAACTCAAAATGCATTAAGGGATAAAGCTTAACCCACAAAGATACAGCTAGCCACAAAAAGATACAATAAGTTGATTTTTCCAATTGATAATCCAATATTGATTATCAATTTTCTCCTTTGTTTTCAAAATTAGAACAAGTGATCAACATATGAAGACGCTAATGAAGACTCGTGGTTGTGTGTTAATTATTATCATTGTTTTCTTTTCACTAACTCATTTCCCACTTCCTTATAGCACAAATCGTGGTATTGTTACAACCACTGCAATGTTTAAAGAATCTAAAAGCAAACAAAAACTTATTTCTAAGAGAAACGTGAATTGTACAAGTAACGATTAACTAAGATATATAATTCTTGCAAAATTATCAAATTTACTATAATGACACACTAAAAAATCCAAATAAAATATTTCTTTATAACTAAATTTATTTTCTGGTATAAGAATTTATTTGGATTCATATATATTGATACTAATATATTAGATTTTACCCGAGTGTTGCACGGGTCAACATCTAGTATATATAACACTGGTGATTGAGAGAGGTATTGTGCAGGCAAGAAAAAATGGGTTTTTCAGTTGGGGTGTTAGTAAATGACACTTCATTATTGGGTGAATAATGAGAATATGGAGCTAGTGTTTCTATTTCATCTCGTGGCGGCAGAGATGAAAATAGAGGAAAATCAAATGGATGGATTCAGAGCTTTCCAATATCATTTGATATTGGAAAGCTCTGAATCCATCCATTTGATTTTCCTCTATTTTCATCTCTGCCGCCACGAGATGAAATGGAAACACCTCATATTCTCGATATTGCTCGGATAATGAAGTGTCATTTCTTGCCACCCCAACAGAAAAAGCCCTTTTACTTGCATACAAGGTACCTCTCTCAACCGCCAATGTTATATATAAGGGGGGCGAAGGTCACTTTAGATGAAATTATTCTTTACAAACTCTGTCTTCTTATAATTGTTCTGAGGTTATGGTGATCAGTGGATAAATATTGTTGGTGAGAAGCAATCAGGTGGTACCATTTGGCTAAGGTGAGTATCTTAGCTTATCTTTTGGATTTTAGGTGATCCAGTCAAATTCAAATTCAAATTTTCTTAGCGGTGTGGTGCGATGAGAAGATGGAGATGGAGTTTATCAACTATACAGCCATGTCGACTCCAATAGACATTTTTTTATCTATAAATGCCATACTGTGATTTATTCAGTATCAAGATTTATTCAACATGTCTTGTGAGATTTTGGTTTCTCTCTTGGTACCGAATAAATCTTGATTGCTTATTCCCTTTTCATTGATCAAATTTTGGGTTGTGGATAAAAATGTCAGGCTTTCAAAGGAAAACTATGAAACGATGAGCAAAATGTAAGAAAGAAAAAGAGAAAAGGTTACAAAAAAAAAAATTCAAATTCTTTCAGGAAAATTCTAGTCACATACAGTGACCCGTATGCTACATATTATTCTCAAGCGAAGAAGATGATCAAGCTCTAAATAGAAGCTTTCGACCAATTGATTTCAAATGATTTAGCAAAGAGACTTTGATTGAATGATACCATGTATTCCATGATATAGAAAAAATAAAATTAATGTATGCATGTTATGTAATTAATGTATGCATGGTATGTAATTAATGTAATGAAAATGCTTATAATAAAAATATCAATGCAATTAATTTATGTTTTATATATCAACAATAACAATCAATCCTACATAATAAGTTATAGTTTTTAGGAAGTGACTGATTTTCTTAATATATTTTCCCTCTAAGGAATAATAGATGATATTCTTTTTTTAATTTTAAATTCAAATTCTTTTGAATCAACATAAATATATTTTTTATTTTTAAAGTTTTATTAAACTAATTGTAACCAACTAAGCGTTAGTCCGACTGGTACTGCGGTTTGATCCCTTACTTAAGGTCTCGAGTTCGAGTCTTGGGTATGACAAAAACGTCGTTGGGAGGGATAGCCTTAATACAGCCAAGACCTCGGGAAGATTAGTCCTCAACAAAGCCGGGGGATACTTCCACTAATGCCATGATATCAAAAAAAACTAATTGTACATTTTTTTTTAACTTTAAGTATGTTTAAGTTTTAAATTTATATTTTTTCTTTGATTAAATTTAATAATACTATTTTTATAGAAAATTTAATAATACTTATACAATATTGCGATATACTTACCAGTAATATTGTTCAACATCTAACTTAAAAGAGCAAATATTAGGAACTAAAAATTTAACAAATATAATCCACAATAAAGTCCTTTCACGTTTGTGCATGATAAAACTCACTTCACATTTTCAATACAAAACTCAGCATGGCTTATATATGTTCATGCTACGATACTTTTAGATTCAACCTATGTGTGTTATATTAATTCTTCAGCACTCATAGTTTGTGTTATACTATGATTCTTTTGGGCTCATAGTTTATTTGTGTTATTATGCTATGGTTCTTCTTGACTCGGTGTATTTATTCGATATATCATATTTAATAACAGAAAAATATATCATACAAAGATACTGTAGTGTCTTTCAGAAAATATTACATGGTTTTACTGATAATATCCGTTATCATCAAGAGCTAAGAGATGGACAACACCAAAAATTTAGAGTATTATTCTTAAGAAAAATCTACTATATGAACAGAAGGAAGAGAAGTATTACACAAGTTCTTTATATATAGTAAAGAGACAAAAACTAGTTTTTCCTGATCTGACTTAATTTCTGATGAATTCTTTTCCCTTCTGGATGCTTTCTGCTAACTCTCTCTTTGCTTTTTCCAACCCAATCCTGTTAAGTATTAAATGACAGAAGTTTCACATTTTCTGTTGCTCATTGCTTTCAACAAAGAAACTAATAGTTTGATAAACTATTGTATAATACCTCTCATACTCATTCAGGGGACCTAGTTGATATATCTCTTCTGCTCCAGCGCGACCAAGACGAACCTTGGTTGCAAAGAAAGGAAGATCTGTAACCTGTTGAAGACATGAGCTTGCTACTGTTAAATGAGATATGAAATGGAAGATGAAGAACATGTACAAGGAAAAGAGGGACATTAAAATGGTACCTGTGAATCAACAAAAGCACACTCCACCACTCCAGCTTCTCCTTTCAAGCCATGGAGACATGCATTGGCAAATTTGGCAGCTGCATATGCCTACACAATCAAATGTGGAATTTCAAGTTTGTTAGTCTGTCTATTGGGACTCTCATTGGTACCAATTGATAATGCTTGCAGCCAAGGTTTTAAATCGCGGCCGCATTGTGATCCTCGATATTGTGGAGAAACGCGGACAATTGCAGCTGATGCGGTCTCAATCGTGATCGCGTTGCAGTTGCGGTGACATAAAAAACCATGATTTAAAACCTTGCTTGCAGCCTTGCAACTGTAGAAATATTAAGAAGATAAACTATGAACCATTGATAGTGTTGCAGAACCAGCCCCAGCTTTTGCCTGTAACATGCAAAAAAAAAAATATATATATATATATATATATATATATATATTAGATTGTGATGAATCAGTCACAGCCAAATAAAATTAGAAGGAAGAAGCAAACTAGAAAACCAGTTGAGTGTAAATTATCATTATCAGTGTATTAATAAGCAAGGAATCTTGTTAAATTGTCCCCCTTCTACTCCAATCACATATTTAGGTGATATAGTTATATGACATTACTACCTCAACAACTTCTGTTCCACCATTTTGGATGCGGTTTGTCAGGTATTCAGCTTCTTCTGCAGTGAAGCTACTGGGAGGCTTAACCTGTAAAAACCAAGTTTGAACAAGGTTTAGTGACTTGTTCTACCATGTAATATGTTTTTTTTTTTTTTGGGTTAAGTAAGGAAGTATTCTCTACATGACCTGTGACAAAAGAGGCAATATTGTGACTCCTGCATGACCTCCCACCACCGGAACATCAACCTCTCTTGGATCAACTCCAAGTACCTCTGCCTGCAAGAAAAAAACACACTATAAGTATAGTATATAAATTTCACAATATGGAAATATCTTTCCTGTTCAACCCATTGTAATAATGTCAAACACTTTGCAAAACTGCTTGAAAAAACTAATTTGATTTATCAGTTAAAGATATGATTATATCCAAGGTTTTAATAAAAGGTCCGCGACCGCTATCTAGGTCGCAATTGAGACGGCACTGTGACCGCGAATGCGATTTAAAACATTGATCATATCTTTATCTTGTAGTCTTCTCCTTTTAGAATTTTAGTCATTCACCCAATAGGAAGGGGATTTAATTATGAGATATAGAGTGTTTGAATTAGAAGAGGAAAGAGCAATGCTTACTTACCACAAAAGTATTTGCCCTCACAACATCAAGGGTTGTAACTCCTAATAGTCGCTTTGGATCATATGTACCAGCTTTCTTGAAAACCTCCGCAGCAATTGCCACAGTGGAATTCACTGGATTGCTAATCAAGTTGACAATTGCATTGGGACAGCACTTGGCAATTCCTTCACAAAGGGTCCTCACTATTCCAGCATTTATTTTAAATAAATCATCCCTTGTCATTCCAGGTTTCCTTGGCACACCAGCAGGTATGATTACCAAGTCCATGCCAGTGAGTGCATTCTCAAGTTGTGGCTGCCCCAGAAAGCCACGAACCTAGAAACCCAAAATTATTGCATTACATATAAACATATCAGCTAAACTATGTTGAAACAATTCCCAGATCCTTGAAATAAAGAGCCACTCAAACAAAATTCTCACACTACCAAAGTGAAAAGAATCATCAATTTAATCTTGAAACCGTAGGGGTTAGACAATTTGGTCCATTAACAGAATTCTAAAATGATCTGTGAAATTGCAAATACTCGAACATATTAGTTCCTCTGAACAATTTGAGGGACTAAATTGACCGACAAAAAATGACTATTGTGATCGTCTGTTTTCGATTTCAGGGATCAGTTTGGATTTTTGTTGATTACATAGATAAAATTACTTAGGGACTAAATTGATGATTCATTCAAAAAACTATTGTTGTTAGCCTCTGCGTTAGCGCAACAACTAATAAATTTGGTGATACAATTTAGTTGATACTCAAAACTTATGTTAAAAAGAAGATAAGAGCAACAGTGATGAAAAATAAATTACCACAGCACCAGTGTCCATGTGACTAACATCAGCTGTGACACCAGGGGTGTTGACAACATCATAAAGATGAAGAACTGAAACCAATGGATTCATCTTCATAAGCAAAGCAAGGGGTTGACCAATTCCCCCAGCAGCACCCAAGATTGCTACTTTGAATCCAGGTGCACCCCCTTTTGCTCTGCAGTTACCTCTCTTAAGAACAACATCACCTCCTTCCTGTCATCACAAAATATATACACAGCATTTCAAACACACACCATTAATCAACAATACTGGGCAATAATGGAAGCTCAGGTTTATCATGCAAGGAATACAAACCAAGCATTTTTCAACTCTGAACCTTGAACTTTCTAGCTTTGTTATTCAAGTGAGCACTCTATCCCTATGCATGGAATACTTTCAAGTTTGAACTCTGAACTAGTAGTGTGCAAAACACAAACTGAAGCAATTAAGCAAACAAAAGGAAGAAACCTGGAAATTTGAAGGCTGAAGATGAGCAGAGATTCTTGCAATGCGCTGATTGGCTCCTGCATGTGCTTCCATTTCTATGTACTTACTTGAGAGACAGAGGGAAAAGCAGTGTGTGATGATGTTGAAGAGTTATATATGGGGTGTGAAAAACAGGAAGAAAAAAAAAAGAGGTTGCAAAAGAATATAAACGGGAAAATAAAATGAATGGATAAAATATAAATGAGAATAATAGGAACCAAGAAGTTGACATATATGTCCAATGTTTTTTTATCATTTTATTAAATTTTGGCCAATAATATGTACCAAAAAAAAAAAAAATGGCCACTAATGAATTTTGTGTGGAATCGAGTTTTCAGAACCCTTATCCTATTATCTTCGGTCTCAATTGAATGTGGCTCTCAGAATTTTAACTAAACTTCCACCAGCGTCTATTGGCGTTGCATGCTGCTAACAATTTCTATTCCAATACCGCTTCATGAGTAAGATGGCTTTTAGTGACAAAATGGTTCAGGACGATGGCCATTGCAAAAATTCAGTATCTTCCATGTAAATCGTCATTAGTTTTCTTGCCATCAGTACGATATAAAGTAGGAACTGTGAAATTAAAGGAAGTACTCAAATTTTAGGATTGGGGAGCCCATGAATTAAGAGATTAATTTTTTGAAGGGGAATATTTTCTAGGGGATTCAGAGTAGTTTTTCCCTTTTTACGGAGAGTAGTATTTCAAATAATAAATCATAAATTTAAAGAGAAATACACAATGGTGATTAGTGAATAAAAAAAAATTAAAGAAGCGAGCTTTTCAAACATCTATATTTTTAGCTTATTATTTATATTATTTTAAAAAATAAATTCTTAATTTTTGTATAAATTATATTTTGTTCCATGTGATGTGTTCGGATGCAAACAATAGTCATGTAAACAATTTCATCTTATATTACATACACACACTTTATCTTACATTTAAGAAATTAATATAAATATTTTATTTAGAAACTTTCACATATAACTTTGAAATTGAGGCAGAAGTTTTAGGTTTATGGCTATGGACAAATATAGCCAACTTCATGGTTCCAAACCTCTCCCTCTGTCATTTTTAAACAATTTATTTTACATGTAAAAAAATAGTAAAACCCAAAACATGTTTGATACACTTTTTAAAAGCGGTTTTTTCTATTTTTAAAAATAGATAAAGAACAATTTTGTTCTTGTTAAACTTTTAAAAACAGAAAAGTGTTTTTAAAAAATATAATCAAACAAATCCTTAATAGTTTTTCTTTTTTACTTTTGTCTATTATTGGAGACAAGTACAGCGTTCCTTTAAAATAACTTTTTATTTATTTAAAAGCAAGTAAAAATATTAAAAAGGTTTGTTTTTAAAATGAGTAAATTAACTGTATTGTTTATTAATTTTAATTGATTCAAAATATATTAAAATTTTAACCAATTAAATTAAAGTAAGTAAAACGAATGCCTGCACCGCGACGACAAGCTTTTTTTCTGAATCACTACGCTGCTGAACAACATCTGTTTGGTATGTATTATCCAAAATCAACGTGGACCGGAAGCCCATCCTTCAACCCATGAAGCTTAATTGGCCCAACACTTTCATCTTCTTTAGAGCCTTCCTTCCTACACCCCACTTGTTTGCTGGCCACACCCCCCAATCCTCTAAAAATTTTGAAAAACCCAAAATACCCTTAGTCACTTTATGTTCCGGCAATTCAATTGTCGGCATACATTTTCAACAGCTTTAGGCATGGCAATGGGCCAGGTCGGGGGCTGGTTTTGCCTCCCCCGTCCCCGTCCCTATTTTTAACGAGTTTGAGTTTTGCCTTCCCCATCCTCATCCCGACCGAGTCGGATTTTCCCGCGGGTCCCCGATTACGCTCTATATATGTAGAAAAATTGAAAAATTATATTTATGATAATTAATAAAATAAAATCATAATTATTATACAATGATAAAATAAAATAAAAAAACATCAAAATAAAAGTTTCTATTGAAAAGGGATTAAATTAAAAATAAACAAAATATATGAAACAAAATAAATGAGTATACATTCATAAAAAAAAATAACAATTTATATTTAGCTAGTCGGGTTCGGGTCGGGGGCGGGTCGGGTATCAACATCCCCAACCCCGTCCCACCCCTAAAGGTGTTTTTCCTTCAAAATCGGCCTGGTCGGTGGGTACTCATGTTCGTGCTCATTGTCATGCCTAGACAGCTTCCGGTAAAACCCAAAACACCCCCACTCACTTATGTTCCAGCAATTCAATTGCCGGAATACATTCAAGTGTGAATGTTGCAAATGTATTCCGGCAACTTAATCGCCAGAAGCATATTTTTTCAAAATTATGATATGTTCCGACAACTCAGTTGTCGAAATACATTCAAGTGTGTAAAATCATTAATTATCTATTAATTATCTATTTTTTTATTAATCACATATTTTTCTATTTATTTTATGTATATAATCTCTCTCTTCTTACCAATTAAAAAAGTGATAAATTAATAAGAAAAATAATTGGGTAATTAAAGACTCGTAACCTGTGTAATGTTACCCACGTTAAAAAAACCATTAATAACATATACTAGTAGCGATAATAATAAATGAATAATGGTCCTTCCTTCCTGACTAGTGCTGTCACTGGCTTGCTGGAGAGGGTGGACTGCAAAAAGAAAGAATCGAAGAGAAGGAAAAAAGTGTGTGTGGTACTGTACAACCTATACATTTGTCACGCATACTAGATAACAATACGATACCATATTAAAATACTGTTTAATTGCATGCCTGAGACTCTGCTTTTTTCTTTTTTTCTTTTTGTTTATTAATTGTTAATTATAATATTCTTTGATGCAAGTACTTTCTTTCACTGTTTCGGATGATACCTTTACTCTTTTTTTTTTTTTTTGCCCTTTTGCCTTTCCTTTGTGTATATCTGTGTGCCAGGGAAAGACGCGAAAGAGGTCGTTCGTACTGTTTTTATTTCTAATCTATCATTTGCCTGATGATGATTATCTTGTTCTGATACGCCATTAATTAATTAATTTAAGAAAATCTAAAAGAGAAAGAGAATATAGACCGTTAACTTTTTCCCACGATTATCGATGAACATATGGCAGGTTGAGAGATTTGACACTGTAATAATCAGGTTGACTTTTTACATAGTAACTAGCAAAACATGCGCGAGTTACTCTGTTTTTACATATTATTGAAATACACTTGTTTATAAAATTAAAGTTTATATTGTGAGAAATATAATTATTTGTTTTAATTATCTAAAGATATAAAAAGAGTAAGGGTATTTAAGTAGAAAAAATAATTATATTAACAACATGTAATTTATCCATATCGGGACTTAAAAGTAAAATAATCATTTATAAATAACAAAGAGATTTATAAGCTTGATATGTGCTAAAAGAAAATGAAATTATACCAATAACATGTAATATTTCCCCATATGGACTCAAAATAAAATAATTGTTTATAAATAATAAAACCCGTCAAAAAAATTTATAAATAATAAAACATTTATAAAATTTGATATGTGCGTAGAGGCAATGAAATTATACCGACAACATGTAATGTATCCTCGTCGAGACTCAAAAACAAAATATTTATTTATAAATAAAAAAATTTATAAAATTAATATGTACTCAAAGACAATAAACTTATTTTTGATAACATGTAATGGTTTTTCGTCGGTACTCAAATCAAAATAATCATTTATAAATAATAAAATATTTATAAAATTTGATAAGTTCTCAAAGGCAATAAATTTATTTTGATAACATGTAATGATTTCCCGTCGGTACTCAAAAGCAAAATAATCATTTATAAATAATAAAATATTTAAAAAATTTGATATGTTTTCAAAGACAATAAAATTATATTGATAACATGTAATGGTTCTCCGTCATGACTCAAAAGGAATTTTATCATTTATAAATAATGAAACATTTATAAAATTTGATATGTGCTCAAAAACAATGAAATTATACCAATAACATGTAACGTACATGTAATGAAACATTCATCGTTAGGATTCAAAAGCAAATAATCATTTATTATTTATAAATAATAAAGATATTTATAAAGACAAAATATAAAAAAACAAATTAAAAATAAAATAACTAAAATAAATTTAAAAATTAAAGAAATAAAAAAAGATTAAGAATAAAATGAAAAGAAAATAAAAATATAGATATAAGAAAAATAGAAAAAGTAGATAAAGTAAAAATATCAAAAATTAAAACAAATGAAAAAATGAAAAAGGTAATAATAATAATAATAATAATAATAATAATAATAATTCATAATAAATTAATAATTTATGTTAGGTGGGAAAATTAAAAAGTAAAAAAGAGATAGAACTGTTTAGAAGCTGAAAAGAATGTAGAGAAAAATGAGAAAGTTCAATTTTTATTTTTTTAAATGAAAAATGTTGTTCACCATCATGGAGTCAGGCAAAAGCAAATAAGTGAGTATCAAAGAAATAATATAATAATAGTGTATTTTTCAATAACAATATATTGTGTGATAAGAGGCAAATAAATGGGCCTTGAGTGGAAAGACACGTAGCCAAGGAGAGAATGACAAAAAAAAAAAAGAAATGGAGTTAAGAATAAAATGAAAAGAAAATAAAAAATATAGATATAAAAAAAATAGATAAAGTAGATAAAGTAAAAATATCAAAAAATTAAAACAAATGAAAAAAATGAAAAAAGTAAAAAAAAAAAAAAAATAATAATTCATAATAAATTAATAATTTATTTTAGGCGGGAAAATTAAAAAGTAAAAAAGATAGAACTGTTTAGAAGCTGAAAAAAATGTAGAGAAAAATGAGAAAGTTCAATTTTTTTTTAAATGAAAAATGTTGTTCACCATCGTGGAGTCAGGCAAAAGCAAATAAGTGAGTATCAAATAAATAATATAATAATAGTGTATTTTTCGATAACAATATATTATGTGATAAGAGGCAAATAAATGGGCTTTGAGTGGAAAGACACGTAGCCAAGGAGAGAATGGCAAAAAAAAAAATTGACAAAAAAAAAAAGAAGAAATGGAGGGAATGAAATTGCCAAGGAGGTGACATGCAGACAAAATGACAAAAAAGGGGATTGATTTTCTAAAATAGTAAAGTAATTGAGTGATTGGTTGATTAACGTGGACACTGGACAGTCCATGTTAAATCAATCCAGTCTCCTTTTTTGCACTATTCTTTAATCGATGAGTTTACGGTTGGGTTGTTATGTCCTTTAACCCGTTGAAACAAAAAATTTGCTGTACTGGTGGTTGAGACTTGAGAATTCATCATCTTCAAAAAATCAAGGTCAGATTCTTTTACGGTGATCAAGATGTCGCTAATTTTATTTTTTTTATCTAAAATGTCAGTTTAAAAGAACTTTTCTCATCAAAAAAGTTTAAAGAACTCAGCACCGGCAACTGAATTGCCAAAATATAAATGGGTAGGGGTGTTTTGGGTTTTACCAAAAGCTATTAAAAATGTATTCTAACAATTGAATTGTCAGAACATAAGTAGTTAAGGGTATTTTGGGTTTTTCAAAATTTTTAGAGAAGTGGGAGGTGTGACCAACAAACAAGTGAGGTGCTAGAAGCAATGGCCTCTTCTTTGCCCATGCCTCATGACAAAGCCCAAAGCGTCCTCATCCTCTTTCAAATTATATATTTAAATTCATTTTTATTGTTTTCTTCACAGTTTTTAAATTTGTTTTGTTTTTTATTCGCAGGCCACAAGTCGACCCGTTAGCCTGCAGGCTTTTTTTTTCTAGTCAATCGTTAGCCTGCAGGCTAAGCGGTGTGGATGCGGACCTATAAAAATTGGACCATTTATGGTGCGGTCCAGTCCAACCAGTTTAAGTGGCAGACCATTGCAGACCGGGCCTAAATGGGTGGACCGACCCATGTATACCAGCTCTAGGATAGAGGCACAATATACCAGGAACCTATATTAGCAGTTCCTTTTAGTAACTGCTAGCGATTCAACAAAGAACCAGCAACGTAGTCCTGAGAGCATAGCTTGGTGGTAAAACATACATAAGGTAAAACATACGTAAGAGCTATAGACGCTGGGAGCAGAGTTCGAACTCGTACTGCTCCACTTTCCTCTTTCCCTTTGTCATCTGTACTAGACAAAAAAAAACCCAGTAACATAGGTTTCAAATTTTTTAAATGTAACTAGCACAGTACCCGTGCATACGCACGGGTCAATTCATCGAGACTAAAGAATAAAACAATTATTTATAAATAATAAAATATTTCTAAAATTTGATACATGCTAAAAAAAGATGAAACTATATCAACGATATATAATATTTTCTCGTTGGGACTTAAAAAAAATCATTTATTATCTATACTGACATGTAATATTTCCCCTTTGAGAATCAAAAGTAAATAATCGGTTATAAATAATAAAGAGATTTATAAATTTTCATATGTGATCAAATACGATGAAACGGACAACGTGTAATGTTTTGCCGTTAGGATTTAAATGTAAAATAATCAATTATGAATTATACCGAGAACATGTAATATTACCCCGTTAGGACTTAAAAATAAAATAACCATTTATCATTTATAAATAATAAATATATTTATAAAGATTAAATATAAAAATTTAAAAAACTAAAGAAATAAGAAACATCAAGAAAAAAAGAAATACAAATTGAAGAAAAATAAAAAAAAATAAGAAGTAAACAAAATTCTTCGTAGATACTCAAAATTAAAATAATCACTTATAAATAATAAAATATTTATAAAATTTGATTTTGATATGGGCTCAAGACGATGAAATTATACTGACAACATGTAATGTTTTCTCGTCACCGTCAGGAAGAAAAATAAAAGTAATCATTTATACTAACATATAAATTAAGTTTCCCCATCGAGAATCAAAAGCAAAATAATTGTTTATAAATAATAAAGATATTTATAAATTTTGATACGTGATGAAATACGATAACACTATACAGACAACATTTAATATTTTCCCGTTGGGACTTAAATATAAAATAATCATTTATAAAATTACATCGACAACATGTAATGTTATTCCGTTAGGACTTAAAAGCAAAACAATTATTATAAATAATAATGACATTTATAAAGATAAAATTAAAAGAAATAAAATTAACAAATTAAAAACTAAACAAATAAAAACATTAAAAAAATAAAAGAAAATAGGAAATATAAATATAAGAAAAAAAAGAAGTAAACAAATTCCAGTTGGGACTTAAAGAGTAAAATAATAATTTATAAATAATAAAATATTTATAAAATTTGATATGTGATCAAAGAGGATGAAATTACAAAAGGAAACATGAAACATGTAATGTTTTCCGTGAGGAATTAAAATAAAAGTAATCATTTATACTGACATGCAATATTTCGCCGTTGAGACTTATATGTAAAATAATTATTGATGAAACTATATCGACAACATGTAGTGTTACCCCGTTAGGACTTAAAAGTAAAATAATTATTTATCATATATAAGTAATAGAGACATCAGGGCCGTCTTAAACATTTTGGAGACCCTGTTCTAATCTTAAAAATTGGGCCCTTAATAAAAAAAAGAGCAATTTTTTTATTCACATTCAGACACGCTTTTAATTTTAGACTCAACTCTAAGGTGATGAAATGGAACTCAGAATAAATGATCTAAATGATGATTAATCACCTGTATGGCATTTAGTTATGAAAGGATAACATGTGTATGATGAGAATAATATAAATATAAAATGGTAATATTTGACCAACAAAATATAAGGACTTACTTACTGAACTGCTTCTTCAGTGAATGGATACCAGTACCACATCCCAACATAGACATTTGAAGAGAGGCCCTTTGCTTCCAAAGCCATCTTAAGTGCAAGTGCCTGCACAAGCACCAGAAACCATAAAAGACATGTTATTTTCAGTATAAACCACAAATACACAGAATTTTTATTGAAAATAACAGGAAGAAGCCCGATTGTTCCTCAATAGAAGCAACATGCTGCTGTTATGTCTCTCAGTGAATTTATCAAACATTGTCAAAAAAAGCATTACTAAAGGAAGGTTGGAAAAAAAAAAGCAATAAAATAAGACAACTTTTAATTTAAAATTCTAAATAGATGATAAAATAATCATGTAGGGATGTAGCAACTAGCAACACAAAAATAAGGCAATAAAATAAATTATACAATGCTGGGTGGGTGGGTTCCCACTTCCCAAATCCCAGACCACCCACTCACTATCAAGTCTCAAGAATAAAGAAATCAAAATCAAAATCAAAATAAAACAAAAAACAAAAGCAAAAGGACAAAACAGAAACCACCGACTCACTGTCACGTCTCAACTCTCAAAGAATAAATAAACCAAAATAAAACAATAAGAACACCGGAAGAAATCAAAATAAAACAAAAACAAAAACAAAAGGACAACAAAACAGAGTGATGAAATGAGATAAAAAAAAGGAGAAGAAGACAAAAAAAGGAGAAGAAGACCTTCAGGCTTCACCGCTTCAGTTCAGTAAACTGCAAGTCACGAACCAGCAGGCAGCAGCAAGCTCGCAGTTCCAGTTGACCAGTTCGCACCGCACCGCTGCCGCGCTTCGCAGTTCCAGTTCGCACCGCCGCCGCCGCGCTTCACAGCTCCAGGTCGCAGTTCCAAGTGTCGCTCGCAGTTCCAACTTTCAAGTCGCACCGCCTCCTTCAGCGTGTGTGTTTAAAATCTTGGGCTTTTAAGAGTGGGCTTATGAGGAGAGGGCTGAGATCTCAGGTTATGAATTTGGTCGCACCGCCTCTTCCAAGTCCTACCCTTTTTTTTGTCGAAATAAATTTTTGGGGCCCCAAATTTTGAATTTGAGGTGACGTCTTTATAAAGATCGCTAACTGCTATTAAATTACCGAGAGACATTTATACATTTGTGTATTGATAAGACTATTCACTATTTTTCGTCGGGACGCAAAAGAAAAATAATCATTTATACCGACATGTAATGTTTTCCCGTAGAAAATCAAAAGTAAAATAATCATTTATAGATAATAAAAACATTTATAAATTTTGATATATGATCAAAGACGATGAAAGTATACTCACAATATGTAATGTTTTCCCGTTTGGATTTTAAAGAAAAATAATCGTTTATCATTTATAAATAATAATAATAATAAAAATAATAAAAATAATAATAATAATGACATTTGTAAAGATAAAATTAAAAAAATAAAAATTTAAAAACTAAAGAAATAAAAAAGCATTAAGTAAAAATGAAAAGAAAAGACTTAAATATCATTTTTGTCACTTAACTTAATTTTGAGATTCAATTTGGTCCTTTAACTATATTTTTAGGCCAACTTAAAAACTTATAGGACATTTTTTGCCCAACTTAAAAGACTTATTTGACCCAACTTAAAACCATAAATGACTTATTTGGCCAAAAATGACTTATTTGACCCAACTTAAAAACTTATAGGACCTATTTAACCCAATTTAAAAATTTAAAAGACTTCTTTAGCCCAACTTAAAAGCTTATACTTAAAAACTTAAATGATTTATTCGGCCCAACTTAAAATCTTAAAGGACTTATTTGGCCCAACTTAAAAACTTAAATGATCTATTTAGCCCAACTTAAAAATCTAAAAGACTTATTTGACTCAACTTGAAAACTTAAAGGACTTATTTGGCCAAAAATGACTTATTTGATCCAACCTAAAAACTTATAGGCACTATTTGGCCTAATTTAAAAACTTATAGGACCTATTTGGCCCAACTTAATAACTTAAAGGACTTATTTGACCCAACTTAAAAACTTAAAAGACTTGTTTGACCGAAAAAGACTTATGCTCAACTTAAAAGCTTAAATGAATTTTTTGGCCAAAAAAGACTTTTTTGGCCTAACTAAAAAACTTATAAAATCTATTTGGCCCAACTTAAAAACTTATAGAACTTATTTAGCAAAAAATGACTTATTTGACCCAACTTAAAAAACTTATAGGCCATAAAGTTATAGGACCTATTTAAAAAAAATGGGAAAAAAGTGCGAGCTGCGCGAGTGAGTAGAGGAAAAACAATTATAAAATAATTATTTATAATTATAAAACACTTATGAAATTTGATTTTCATAAGCGCTCAAAGACGATGAAATTATACCGACAATATGTAACATTTCTCCGTCGGGACACAAAAAAAAACTAATCATTTATATTGACATGTAACTTTTTCTATCGAGAAGTAAGATAATTATTTATAAATAATAAAGACATCAATAAATTTTGATACGTGATAAAAGAAAATGAAATTGTAACGACAACATGTAATTTCCCATTAGGATTTAAATAAAAATAATTATTTACTATTTATAATTAATGAAGACATATATAAAGATGAAATATTTATAGATTTTAATATGTGATCAATGACGGTAAAATTATATCGACAACATGTAATGATTCCCGTCGGGACGCAAAAGAAAAGTAATCATGTATACCGACATATAATATTTTTTTGTAGAAAATCAAAAGTAAAATTATCATTTATAGATAATAAAGACATTTATAGATTTTGGTATATGATTAAATACGATGAAAATATACCGACAAACCGTTGGGATTTAAAAGAAAAATTACTATTTATTATTTATAAATAATAATGACATTTGTAAAGATAAAATTAAAAAAGATGAAAATTAAAAAAATTAAAGAATTAAAAAAACATTAAGTAAAAATGAAAAGAAAAGACTTAAATACAATTTTAATCTCTTAACTTATTTTTGAGGTTTAATTTGGTCCTTTAATTATTTTTTGGGTCAAATAAATCATATAAGTTTTTAAGTTGGGCCAAATAGGTAGCAATGACTCATTTGATAGGTGACAATGACTCATTTGGCCTAACTTAAAAACTTATAGGGCTTATTTGTCCCAACTTGAAAACTTAAAAGACGTATTTGGCCAAACTTAAAAACTTAACCGATTTATTTTGTCAAAAATGACTTATTTGACCCAACTTAAAATCTTATAGGACCTATTTGGCCCAACTTAAAAACTTAAAGGACTTATTTGGCCGAAAAGAACTTATTTGGCCCAATTTAAAAATTTATAGGATCTCTTTGACCTAACCTAAAATCTTATATGTCTTATTTGGCCTAATTTAAAAACTTAAAGGATTTATTTGGTTGAAAATGACTTATTTGATTTAACTTAAAAACTTATAGTACCTATTTGAAAAAAAAAATGAGAAAAAAGTGAGAACTGCGCGAGTGAGTAGAGGAAAAGAAATTAAAAAAAAAGAAAAAAAGAAATGTGGCCGTATAAGCAAAAGTTGAAAAAAAAAAAACTGTGGGAGCGGGAGCTGGGCGAGGGGGTGGGATTTTTGTTTTGCCAAACGATGCCACGTAACCCCAACAGAGGTTTTTTAAAAACTTAAAGGATTTATTTGGCCAAAAATGACTTATTTGATCCAACCTAAAAACTTATAAGCACTATTTGGCCTAATTTAAAAACTTATAGGACCTATTTGGCCCAACTTAATAACTTAAAGGACTTATTTGACCCAACTTAAAAACTTAAAAGACTTGTTTGACCGAAAAAGACTTATGCTCAACTTAAAAGCTTAAATGAATTTTTTGGCCAAAAAAGACTTTTTTGGCCTAACTAAAAAACTTATAAAATCTATTTGGCCCAACTTAAAAACTTATAGAACTTATTTAGCAAAAAATGACTTATTTGACCCAACTTAAAAAACTTATAGGCCATAAAGTTATAGGACCTATTTAAAAAAAATGGGAAAAAAGTGCGAGCTGCGCGAGTGAGTAGAGGAAAAACAATTATAAAATAATTATTTATAATTATAAAACACTTATGAAATTTGATTTTCATAAGCGCTCAAAGACGATGAAATTATACCGACAATATGTAACATTTCTCCATCGGGACACAAAAAAAAACTAATCATTTATATTGACATGTAAACTTTTTCTATCGAGAAGTAAGATAATTATTTATAAATAATAAAGACATCAATAAATTTTGATACGTGATAAAAGAAAATGAAATTGTAACGACAACATGTAATTTCCCATTAGGATTTAAATAAAAATAATTATTTACTATTTATAATTAATGAAGACATATATAAAGATGAAATATTTATAGATTTTAATATGTGATCAATGACGGTAAAATTATATCGACAACATGTAATGATTCCCGTCGGGACGCAAAAGAAAAGTAATCATGTATACCGACATATAATATTTTTTTGTAGAAAATCAAAAGTAAAATTATCATTTATAGATAATAAAGACATTTATAGATTTTGGTATATGATTAAATACGATGAAAATATACCGACAAACCGTTGGGATTTAAAAGAAAAATTACTATTTATTATTTATAAATAATAATGACATTTGTAAAGATAAAATTAAAAAAGATGAAAATTAAAAAAATTAAAGAATTAAAAAAACATTAAGTAAAAATGAAAAGAAAAGACTTAAATACAATTTTTGTCTTTTAACTTATTTTTGAGGTTCAATTTGGTCCTTTAATTATTTTTTGGGTCAAATAAATCCTATAAGTTTTTAAGTTGAGCCAAATAGGTAGCAATGACTCATTTGATATGTGGCAATGACTCATTTGACCCAACTTAAAAACTTATAGGACTTATTTATCCCAACTTGAAAACTTAAAGGACGTATTTGACCAAACTTAAAAACTTAACGGATTTATTTTGTCAAAAATGACTTATTTGACCCAACTTAAAATCTTATAGGACCTATTTGGCCTAACTTAAAAACTTAAAGGACTTATTTGGCCGAAAAGAACTTATTTGGCCCAATTTAAAAATTTATAGGATCTCTTTGACCTAACCTAAAAACTTATATGTCCTATTTGGCCTAATTTAAAAACTTAAAGGATTTATTTGGTTGAAAATGACTTATTTGATTTAACTTAAAAACTTATAGTACCTATTTAAAAAAAAAATGAGAAAAAAGTGAGAACTGCACGAGTGAGTAGAGGAAAAGAAATTAAAAAAAAAGAAAAAAAGAAATGTGGCCGTATAAGCAAAAGTTGAAAAAAAAAAAACTGTGGGAGCGGGAGCTGGGCGAGGGGGTGGGATTTTTGTTTTGCCAAACGATGCCACGTAACCCCAACAGAGGTTTTTTAAAAACTTAAAGGACTTATTTGGTCAAAAATGACTTATTTGGTTAAACTTAAAAACTTATAGTACTTATTTGAAAAAAAAATGGGAAAAAAGTGGGAGATGCGCGAGTGAGTAGAGGAAAAGAAATTAAAAAAAAGAAAAAAAGAAATATAGCCGTATAAGCAAAAGTTGAAAAAAAAAAGAAAAGAAAAGAAAACAGCGGGAGCAATAGCTGGGCGAGGGGGCGAGATTTTTGTTTTGACAAATGATGCCACGTAACCCAATAGAGGTTTGTTTTCTAAAATTAGATTAGATAGATTAGATTAGATTCATGCAACCTGTGGTCAAACTTCAATGTCATGTCATCACGTCTTCGACTTTTCTTTCCACCCACTACACGCATATATATGATAACTTAGCTGCTTCTATTATCAAAATGCATGGCTGTAGAGTTTTTTACCAAAAAAAAAAAAAAGATACCACCCTCCTATTGTTTTATATGGTATGAAAACTTAAGTTGGGGAGGGGGCAATCCGTCTCTGGGGACATGCTCATAATTTGTGGGCTAGGTATAGTAGAAGCCATTTTTGCTAAACAATGAGCAATTTAGTTGACTTGTCTCTTAATAAAACTCACACTAAATTAAGTTTTTTGAAGAGGATAAGAGACTAGAACAATCCTTTGTAATAGAGCTAAATTCCGACTCATCCAACCTAGGATTGTTTACACTATCTGCAACAAGTTTGCTATTAGTCTCAAAAATGACATTACCTAAACCAAGACCGCGGATTCACTGCACGGCATAAAGAAGGCCAAGAGCCTCCCCTTAATTTGAAATATATCCATGAGATATGTTTAAACAACACACATATCCCTCTATATTGTAAAAGATATTAACATCCCCCTAATTACACACATTTCCTCTCTATTCTATAAAAAATGATGGATCCAAAAATATATAAAATATAATGGATCATAAAAAACTTCTTAGCAGATTTAAGGTTTGATAGAGTGCATTCAGGAAATTTTTTATCACTGTGTTTTTCCTACGAATTTTACATTTCAAAGGCATTCATTCAATTTTCATTCTATTCGCAACTTTTTTAGCACAAACAATAGCATCTGTAAATCCAGATTCTGTATACCTTTTCAAGTATTTAATCAAATCACACCCTTTAGTTGGCTTTGTTCCGGGGAGAAAACAATTTGTTTAATTATGGGTATCAATTTGATTTGTTTAATTATCGGTATCTATTTGATTTTTATTGGCGAAAATTTTATACAATTTTAATAATGTAAAAATTTTATTTTAATATTTAAACATACCAATAAAATTTTGTCTTTTGACATCTTAAAATGGGGCTTGGGCAGATGCCACCCCAACCGTACTCCGGCCACCACCGAGGGAGTGAGTACAATTTCTCCGACAAAATAATGGAGGTGAATGTTTGTTTTAAAAATAAAAGGAACGTGCATGTCATTTAAGCAAATCTAGCTTTCCAATTTTTTTTATTTCTTTATATCAAACAACCTAATTTTTCCTTCTATTTTCATTTAAAAAAAAAAAACCAAACAGGTGTGACGACAGACATACAGCCATGATCCATGGCCCATGAGCTGCAATGCATATGGCTACGCCTACGTGGCAAGTTGGCGAACGCTGAAAAATGTAATAAATCTATGATGGACCATGGTATCAGGCTATCAGCTTGTGCAATCGAATCGACTCGTGCAACGCGAGGATCAAAAAAAGTGCCCTCGTATAACACGAGTTCATATTTAAAAAATAAAAAATGAAAGAATATTAATAATATTTTATTTCAATTAAAGATTTTTTTTTTAAAATATTCTTCTACTTAGTAAATGAAAAATTAATCTGTCAAAATACTATTAACACAGTTTTTTTCCATACACATAAATTTATAACAACAGGTATTTAACGAACTTTTTTTTGACGAAACATACTTAACGAACTTGATCCTTTATATGCTGACTATTACATATTGGTTTGAGTTTTCTAAATATTGATACATTTTTTGACAATTGTTTTATTTGACAAATAATGAATATCATAAGAGATATATAGAAAGAACTCATTCTGCATCAAGGAGCTTCATTAAATGAAAAATTCATATTATTATTATTGAACTGTTAAAATAACTTTCTTAATTCAAGAGTTGCGTAGAAAATATTATTCTGCTTAAGAAAAATTCAACAAAAAAAATAAGAAAAAAAACATTTTCCTGTTTTCTTGGACCCCAAATGGCCGTCACTGCAAAGGTATTTAAGTTTACAGCTCATAACTAGTTTTATTTTATTTATAAAGGAAAGCATGGATGCATTTGATCTCACCGAACTTGTACTGTTGTACATCCCACAATGAATCGCTTAAACCAGGAAATTTATAGTTTAATCTGGTAACTTTATTTATATATGTAAAAAAGTTATCAACACATCTACTTGAATCTATAAACTACTAGTACATCTCAATTTTCATCTCAAACTACCGTAGCTATACATGCCTACAACAAAGTTCCCTCCCCTATTACGTATGAGACATGTTTAGCCCGATAATGATAACTTGCCGTTTTCATACGGTTACTAGTTACATACCCGCGCTTAATTACGCACAGGTCACGCGATATTGGTTGCTAAGAAATTCTGTATTTATTTTTCTTAAGGCTACATCATAAATATAGGTATATAAAAATCAAAGCTTCACTGTGATTAGCTTCAAATTTATTTCATACTTATACTGTAAATATAAATTTTCTTCTAATATGACAAATGAAACAATTATACTAATAATGTGTAATGCATGGTTGTAATTTTCCTCACAGGTAATGTTTCCCCGTAGAGACTAAAAAACAAAATTGTCATTCATAAATAATAAAGATTTTATAATTGTTATGTGTTCGAAGACGGTAAATTTATACTAACAACATATAATGTTTCCCCGTTGGGGCTAAAAAGCAAAATTATCATTTATATAAATAATAAAATTATTTATAAAGTTGATATGTGTTCAAAGACGATAAAATTATATCGATAACATGTAATGTTTCCCCGTAGAGTAATAAGCAAAATCATCATTTATAAATAATAAATACATTTATAAATTTCATATGCGTTCAATAATGATAAAATTACACTAGAACATGTAATGTTTCCCCGTAGGGACTAAAAAGTAAAATAATCATTTATAATAAAATTACACCGACAACATGTAATATTTCTACTAAGGACTAAAAAGCAAAATAATTATTTATAAAATGATAAAGACATTTGCAAATTTGATGTGTGTTAAAACACGATAAAATTACACCCACGACATGTAATGTTTCCCCGTAAGGACTAAAAAACAAAATAATCATTTACAAATGATAAAAATATTTATTAATTTAATATGTGTTAAAAGACGATAAAATTGCACCCACAACATGTAATGTTTTCCCATATAGATTAAGAAGTAAAATTATCATTTATAAATAATAAAGACGTTTAAGCTCGTATAAAAAATAAACATTTTATGTTTTTCCGTCTAGACCGAAAAGAAGAAAAATAATCATTTATATCGATAGTATGTAATGTTTCTTCCCGTTAAGAGTCAAAAGTAAAATAATATCTATAAAAAATATATAATAAATATATTTATAAATTTTTATACGTGATCAAAGGCAATAAAATTATATTTTTATACGTGATCAAAGTCGATAAATTTATATTGACAATATGTAATATTTTTTATTGAGACTTTAAACGAAAATAATTACTTATAAATAATGAAAAAGTAATAATGACAAAATATAAAAATATAGAAAAAGAGAAATAAAGAAGAAGTTGACCAAAAAAAAAAAAGAAATAGAAAGAAGAAAGAGAAGAGAGAGGGTGTGAGAGAAGAAAGCAAGGTATTAAAAACCGGACCGGGCATTGAACCAGAGAGGGCCTGGGTTCAGGGTTTTTGGGTTCGACTGGGTTGGACCGGGGTCGAACCGGGTTCGATTAAATATTATTAAAAAAATAGTTAATACAATATATAAATAAATAATAAACAAAAAATAAAGTGATATTCATAACTTTACACCATAAAAATTATACTTCACTTAATATTTTCTTAATAAGTCGACATATAACAAAAAATTACACATTCATCCATCTCAAATATGACATAACTATTACGTTCAATAACACAAAATATGAAAAATGACGCAGGTAGTCGAGTTTGAGAAGCAAAATAGCGCAGGAAAAAAAAAACAGTTAAAATATAAAATGTGCCCTTAATATTAAAAAAAAACTTTTTTTTGTGAACTGCCGGTCGGCTAAAAACCCTGCTTTGGTGGTTTTGACCCGGGCCGGTCCGATTCATCAACAGACCCGCCTTGCTTCTCGCCAACCGGTTTTATAGGTGGATCGGATTACCATGGCTTGCCTCCTGCTCAACCGGCCGGTCCGGTCCGATTTTTAATACCTTGGAAGAAAGAGAGAAAGAGTGTCACCTGAGTGAGTGAGTGAGAGAGAGAGAGAGAGAGTGAGAGAGAGAGAAACTGAAAGGTGAGTGAGAAAAAAATAAAAGTATGTAGAAAAAATTAATTTTTTTATGTGAATTTAATTTTTATTTTGATTTATTTTTATTTAGATCGACATATTTACTCTTTAAAATAATAGGTGACAAAATTATAATAGTCTAATTTAGTAATTTTGTCAGTCTTTTGTACGCTTATATTGATAGTAGAAATGCTAGTAAGCATTATTGTATAGGATTTTGTTTGTTTGTTTGAGAGTCGTTATTTAACAAGAAAGATGATAAGTATGACTTTTCGCACCATTTTTTTGGCAAAATCCTGTTTAGTGAAAGAGTCCAAAATCCTTAACAATTTCGCACCTTTTTTTTTTTTGGCAAAATCCTGTTTAGTGAAAGAGTCCAAAATCCTTATCAATTTCGCACTTTTTTTTGTCAATTTCGAACAAATAACTTTATTATATGTGAGTAATATATAAAAATTTAATGTTTGCTGTTTGCAGAGTTTGGTATGACATTTTTTTTTCTCTCTGCTATTTTAGGAAATGTATTTCTGAATCCAAATTTGTCAATGTAAATGAATAGAACACTAGTGTCTTGTTATTCCCACATGTGACTCCAACCACGTGAACGAGAGAAAGAAACAGAGAAAAAAAATACTGGTAATTATCAGTGGTAGGTGGGCAAGTGAATCCAGATTTCTTTATTCAAAAGGAAAATTACAATGTCATAACTCAAAATAAAAGCACAGAAAATGAATATATATAATAAGCTCTATACTTATCAGTTAAGTATGTACAACCGTTTGCCCCTATAAAAAGGAAAGGAAGGATAGTTTATTGGTAGCAGAAGTAACAAGTCAAAAGTCACACATAAACAGGAACAAAGAACTTACAAGAAACTAGAAAATTAGCTTCCTCATTTAGCACTATCATTCTCATTGTTCTAACCACCTTTTACAAATTCAGTCTCACCAATCAATTGGAGATGGACTATCAGTATGTTCTGGGAGGGATTCTGGCTTGTAGTTTGGCACTTGTGTTTGTTCTGTACAATTTTGCAGAGAAGAGGAAGGCCGCCACAGGCACAGGTTCAAGTTCAAAACATGTAAAAGGTAATGGGTGTGTAAAGACATCAGAAAATGGAATATGCTCACAAGAGGGTGCAGGAGCTACAGACATCATCATTGTGGGTGCTGGTGTTGCTGGTGCTGCCCTTGCCTACACACTTGGAAAGGTAGAAGACTAGAAGGTTTTTATTTCCTGCCCATATCTGAGTTTATGCATTTCATATTATAATCTGAAAAAAAAAGAGTATGATTCATAGATCTGCTTATATATTCAAAAGAAAAAGATTGGTGCCAATTTAAAAAATAATACTAATCAATAAATAAATAGAAGCTTCAAGAGGCTGAAAGAAAAAGATGGATAAATTTTATGCAATAGTTATATGTATTATTGAACATTTATTCTACTGATAAAATGCTCATATCTTGTTTTTCTTTCCATTTTCCTAGCAATCAAAAAAAAAAAATCATAAAATCTGTGAAAAGTCTAATAATATTGGTTCCTTTACTTGATCAATTCTTAGAGCTATTGTACTGCAATAGGATCATCAGAAAGTACTTATCTAATTGTTTATATAACCAGATTCAATTTTGGGGTTATAAGCATCCTGTTATTTTTTCTGTGGCATGGAGCTGTAATGCTTGCTTTCTAGACTTAGATAGAGATGACTTTAAAAATAGGACTAGGTTGCAATTTGCTAGAAAAGATGTTTTGGATAACCCTCTTTAATTTTTGCATGAATGAAACATATGTTTGTTTTGAGAATGACCAGTGATCTTGCATTGTGCTTCTTTGTTGTAGGATGGAAGGCGAGTGCATGTCATTGAAAGAGACTTGAATGAACCTGACAGGATTGTGGGTGAATTGCTACAACCTGGGGGCTACCTGAAGTTACTTGAGTTGGGTCTTGAAGGTAAGCAAAAAATCTGTCAAATAAGAAAACTTTGCTAGAATTTTAATAGATGAAAGATTACGTGACAATTGAAGTATGTGTCTTGGGTAACAAATAACAACTCCCCTGACTTTGCTGGTCAAACTCTTCTCTTAACATATGAATGTTTTGAGTTATTGTAGATTGTGTGGATGAAATTGATGCCCAGAGAGTCTTTGGTTATGCTCTTTATAAGGATGGGAAAAATACCAAGCTGTCTTATCCCTTGGAAAATTTCAACTCTGATGTTTCTGGAAGGAGCTTTCACAATGGTCGTTTCATACAGAAAATGCGAGAAAAGGCTTCATCACTTCCAAAGTACAAATTCTTACCAGCTTTCCATTTCAAATAAAATTTTGTTTCTAAAATTTTATTTATTATATGAAGTTGTATCGAATCCTTCGTTTACATCCTCTTATTATAGTCTCATCCTAATTTGTTGCAGTGTAAAATTAGAACAAGGAACTGTCACATCTTTACTAGAAGAAAATGGAACCATAACAGGGGTGCACTACAAAAACAAGAGTGGACAAGAATTCACAGCAAAGGCTCCTCTCACCATAGTATGTGATGGTTGTTTTTCCAACTTGAGGCGTTCTCTTTGCAACCCTAAGGTAAGGATTCCAGGTTTCTATTCAGGTATATGATAATTTGATAGCATTATTCAATTCTGTTTAGTTTATAGATTGATTGTTGCTTAACTGTTTGTCATTGTTTCTGCAGGTTGAAGTACCCTCTCATTTTGTTGGTTTGGTGTTGGAGAATTGTAATCTTCCATACGCAAACCACGGACACGTTATCTTGGGTGATCCATCACCCATTTTGTTTTATCCAATCAGTAGTACTGAGATTCGTTGTTTGGTTGATGTGCCTGGCCAAAAATTACCTTCACTTGGTAATGGTGAAATGGCCCGATATTTGAAAACTGTGGTAGCTCCCCAGGTACTAATACATTTTTGCCTCGGCTTCATAATTGATAAGTCTTTCCAAATAATGAACATTCTACCTATTCAAGCTACATAATATATTTTTCTGATTAATTTATGTTTCATATTGCTTCTACTGATTGAGGGAATTTTATGTCAAAGGTTCCCCCAGAGTTATATACTTCTTTTATAGCAGCAGTTGTTAAAGGAAACATAAGAAGCATGCCAAATAGAAGCATGCCTGCCTCACCTTATCCCACACCTGGGGCCCTTCTCATGGGAGATGCCTTCAATATGCGTCACCCTTTAACAGGAGGAGGAATGACTGTTGCTTTGTCTGACATTGTTGTGCTAAGGGATCTACTCAAACCTCTACATGATCTACATGATGCTTCTGCTCTTTGCAAATACCTTGAATCATTCTACACCCTACGCAAGGTAAGCATGTTACAAATAATAACTTAGTGCAATGCTTAGCCAAATAATAATAACTAAAAAAAACCTTGGTGCATTGCCTGATTCTATTTGCAGCCAGTGGCATCTACAATAAACACATTGGCCGGTGCATTGTACAAAGTGTTTTGTGCATCTCCTGATCCAGCTAGAAAAGAAATGCGCCAAGCATGTTTTGATTATTTGAGCCTTGGAAGTGTTTTCTCAGATGGACCAATATCTCTACTCTCTGGCCTAAATCCTCGTCCATTGAGCTTGGTTCTCCATTTCTTTGCTGTGGCTATATATGGTGTTGGCCGCCTTCTGATACCATTTCCTTCTCCCAATAAAATGTGGTTCGGAGCTAGACTGATATCAGTGAGTACTTTTCATTTCCCCCCTTTTTTTGCTTAAACATATAGAATATTACAATCATTGCTGTTAATCATTTGCTCGCTGCCACATTCTCTTCAAACATTAGTAGCAATTGGCTAATGGTGCAACAAAGTTTGAGTTTGAATAAAAGTGTTTTTTTTTTCTTCTTTGATATATTAATTACAGTGTGCATCGGGTATCATTTTCCCCATTATCAAGGCTGAAGGAGTAAGACAAATGTTTTTTCCAACAACTGTGCCAGCATACTACAGAGCTCCTCCTGTGCATTAGCATATTATTACAGGAAAGACATGGATTGTAATTGTAATATATAAAACAGTTCCTACATTCTTTGTAACTGTAGTGGTTCTTTCTGAGATTTTACCACTGCTAGAACATTTTACCACTTTATGAGGAAACCAATGCAGCGTAACAAAATCTGGTTTAATCACTATAATGAAGAATAAGAATATTTCCCCTATAGAAACAAAATGATAGTTTTACTTTTTCCCCAAATTAGAGCAAATGGGACCGTTGGATTGTTTCTTCTGACACGCCAGTGAGCTCCTAAATTGATCATCTCCTGGTACTGTCTCAGCGACTCTGCCTTTGCATCGGCCAACGGCGTCGCATTATGTCGCGGCTGCGTGTCCTGCGTCTTCCGTTTTTCCACCGCCTAGACGCAACCACCTTGCCATCTGCATCACCACAAGACTTCACAACCAAACCAGATATGCGACAAAATGTTTGGCCCGCGTGAGAGAGGGTACGAAACTCGACGTCTAGATCTGCAAAACGGGCGACCTGGATTGGATTGCGCACGGAAGAAGAAAGGGCTTTTCTAAGGGCACCCCCATTTTTGCTTGGGGCACCCCCAAAATGCTATTTTGACCAAAATACTCCCATGTAAAAATATCAAAATTATTATTATTTTTTCAGTCGTCTTACTCGCAAATATGCTATTTGCGAGTATTATTTTTTTTTGCACACTCGCAAATATCATATTTGCGAGTATTTTTTTTTTATTCGCAAATATCATATTTGCGAGTGAAGGAAACGCGCAAAATTTAACAGTTGAGTTATTTTTTTGTTTAAAGGCAAAGAAGAAAATGAGCCTCGTCAAAACCTTCTAATGCAAAACCTTTCTTAGGAAAAAATATCTAGAAGGAAAAAAAAGTACTCCTGCCTTAATTTATTAAAAAAATGGAAAAAAGAACAAACATAAAGGGATTAGGCCAAAACTCATGTCAAACAAACAATATAAAAGTAAAGGTAAATATAAAAGTACAACAAAAAACAACAACAACATGTTTTATTAGTCAATCCTCATCTAAGTTTATTGGATTGTGTTCATCATGATGTGAAAGATTAGGTGATAGAAATATTGAACCCCATTATTGCAATCGACCAATATATCATGTTGGCTATGAATGAGCCTCCGGATGACAAAAAGTACACCAATGTGATTCTATGGTAGGTAGTGGACAACCATCCTTCAAAAATAGCTGAAATAATGCAAATACAATTAAATTAACGACTAACTTAAACAAAACAATGCAGTTGCAGTTGTGTTCCCAACAACTCGCAATCTTTTGTGCCAATTTCACATAGAAAAAATGTCTATGCAAAATGCAGTTGACATGGGTTTAGATTGCGAGTTGTTGGGAACACAACTGCAACTGCATTGTGAAATTGGCAGGGTTAGTCATTAATTTAATTGTATTTGCGTTATTTCAGGTATTTTTGAAAGATGGTTGTCCACTACCTAGCATAGAATCACATTGGTGTACTTTTTGTCATCCGGAGGCTCATTTATGGCCAACACGATATATTGGTCGATTGCAACAATGGGGTTCAATATTTCTAACACCTAATCTTTCACATCATGATGAACACAATCCAATAAACTTGGATGACAATTGACTAATAAAACATGTTGTTGTTTTTTGTTGTACTTTTATATTTACCTTTACTTTTATATTGTTTGTTTGACATGGGTTTTAGCCTAGTCCCCATATTTGTTCTTTTTTCCATTTTTTAATAAATTAAGGCAAGGGTACTCTTTTTTCCTTCTAGATGTTTTTTTCCTAAGGAGGGTTTTGCATCCGAAAGTTTTAACGAGGCTCCTTTCCTTCTTTGCCGTTAAACAAAAAAAATACTCAACTATTAAATTTTGCGCGTTTTTTCCACTCGCAAATATCATATTTGCGTGTATTTTTTTTACTTGCAAATATGATATTTGTGAGTGTGCAAAAAAATTGAACACTCGCAAATGCATATTGAACGTGAACACAAGAAGGGGGGTTGAATTGTGTTTACAAACTTTTCGTAAACTTTAAGTTAGAAACACTATAGAACACAAGTTTTTCAAAATTGTTTGTTTATCGGATGCTGGGTATAACCGGACGCAGTAAAAAGCAGTTTGATAAAACTTGTTTTTAACGCAGCAAGATAAAAATGAATAGAAAGTAGTAAAGCAGGAGACACAGAAATTTATACTAGTTCACTACCAAACTGATAGCTACGTCTAGTCCCTTCTGCTCTCAAGGATTTTCACTATAATCAATCTGACATAATTTCCTCAAGAGTATTCTACTGTCACAACTTGACAATACTCTCAACTTCTCAAACGACTCAAGATAATCGAGCCTTTGAGGATACAAATTTAACTAGGCCAAAACAACTTTTACAAAAGAGTTGAAGTACAGTTAAAATTAACTCTCACAGAGAGGATAAAAGATTAAGCTCAACTATAGAAAAACTTTCTTAAAGAAAGGGTCGGACGCTGAGTTCAGTTCTGTAGTCCAGAGACTTAGCACGAGACTTGGTTACTCACAGAAGCAGTGCTTGTTCTCAGTAAATATTTCAGCAGAATTTCAGCAAGCTTTTTCACAGTATATCCGTTTCTTCTTTAATGGATACCATGAGGTATATATAGGAGTTCCAAGGATATAACCGTTAAGGTAAAAATGGCTCCTTACCATTGAGTAAGGTAAATTCAAAATGCTGTCTCTTTCTTGCTTTGCAGAGAATATCCCAGTAGTACATGTTACCGTTTTTGTACTACCTTGCTTGTACGATTTTTGTCTTGTAGTTAAAGGTTTCACCTTTGATACCTCGTACAACAATTTTAGCGCTCAAGATCAATTTTGAAATCCGTTCCAGAAACTTCTGAGAGGTAGAGCAGCAACGTGACTAACACGTGATTAGAAGTGAGGTTCAGACGCTCGCTCGGAATCGGAAGTTCGGACGCTCGTTCAGAATCGGAAGTTCAGACGCTTGTTCAAAATCGGAAGTTCGGACGCTTGTAGCAATTGGATAAGCATAGTGTATAAAGAGGAAATTCCAGACGCTCACAAGGATGAGCCGGATGCTGACACATAGAATGAATCCTTCTCTTGAGAATTACTTTCTTCTTGCTTGAGTGGCTTAGAATATACGTATTATTAGTATCTCAGACACTTCAAGAAATGTTAGAACATAAATTGTTCTCTTGTGAATCCTTTGTTATCATCAAAATTAATGAGGGTCTAAACATCTCAATCGTTTAGGTTCCAACAATCTCCCCCTTTTTGATGATGACAAACATCTAAGGTAGATGAACAATTTAGTTTCAAAAAGACATTAAGGGTCTCCCCCTGAATTTAACAGTTTAGATATATATGAACAATTCAGGTTTTAAGGCAATTTTTGGTAAGCAAATTCATCTAAGTGATTACGAAAAATCAAGAAATGTATCGAGCATGTATTTAATAAAGTGAGATCGGATGTCGATTATATACCAAATAGATTGATTTAATCAAATATATTTCATTGTACCGAAAATTTATTAAACATTATCATAGCACTAGATCAATGAATATTAGCGCAAAAAAAAAAATGCTATGTATGAAATGATATGCATGATACTTTAGTTCCAGTGTATCCATCGGATGGTGGATAATCAGATTCTCACGTGTTCAATATACCTTTCTTTCGTGTTCATCATACCTTTCTTTTACTCCCCCTTTTGTCATCAGACAAAAAGAGTGTAAAAACACATCATAGTCAAAATAAGACTTAGAAAAATTTGAACAAAAGACAGATAATTAGATCAAACATATTTATATATATAATTGTATCAACCAAATAGATTTTATATCACACACAAGTAAAAAAAATCAAGGGTTTGGAAGAGGTGGAGGTGGGATATTGAGACGTTCGTAGAGTAGCTTCAGTGCAGCCTCTAGCTGAGTAACCTTCAAGTTTGTAGCCTTCATTTCTTCAAATTCTGCTTTGGGAATGGTGACCATTTCCATTGCAGAAGAAGAAGCAGAAGGTCCAGCTTCTGGTACAGATGCAGACTTCATCTTCTGATGCTCGCTAGCACCCGCTTGGATAACTTCGCCTCAAATCCTTCTTCCTTTGAGCTCTCAAGAAGAATGCGTCATTTGGTATGACCCATTTGATGAAGTTTCCGAGTCTTCTCGAGCTCGATTCGCCTGACCGCCATCGATGCTTCACATCTTACGGATAAAGCAAATGCAAGAAGATGGTTTCCTATGAAGAACAACATCACCGTGTAAGAGTCAAACCTATTCCCAGCGTCTTCTCCCCATAAATTTCTGATAAAGACACTCAAAGCTTCACAGGTGAAGGAGAGTGCTTCATTTTCTGCCAGGTAGATACTTCTCAGATTTTCCCTGTCATATTCTTCTAGCACTAGGGGGTCGAGGCGTGGTAATAAGGCTTTGGCTTTCCACGATTCAGACCATTGACTCCACGTAAACCCAATATCGAAGAGTTTGGTCACAGCAGCCCATTGGTGATAGATCTTCATGCGCCCAGTGGTCTGACATCGAGCATCCGAACATATCATCAAGTATATTGTTCAAGTTGATGTCGATAACTTTGCCGATTTTCCCAACAAGAGGAATAGTGGCCTTTTCAAAGATTGCGGCAGCTTGAGGAGCCGCTTCTCCATTCATCTTTCTTCGCAGAAGTCGTAAAACCTTCAAGCGTGATCCTCGAGAGATCTTGGCAATCGGAGTCGAGAGAAATCCTTAATATTGTACTTGGTAGGTGCCTTCTCATATTCCTTTAGCCCGATCTTCTTTGAAAAGGTCGCTTCCCGGAGCGGGTTCCTTCCTTTTCCCAGGAATAGACCAAGGTAGCCACCTTTGTCTATCTGGTACTATCTTGACAGAGACAGATGATGGGTCTCGATATTGCCTTATAACTTCAAGCCTTTTCTGCTCAAGGCACTGTGCCATGAAGGTAGCTTCATCATCTGTGATCCACCTTCCACATTCTTCCAATGTGAGTGGTTCAGACTGAGGAAGGGATAGAGGAAGATCAACGAGAGAAGGGAATTGCTCGCTTCTCAAGCTGGTCTCAACCTTCCTTTGAAAGACATTTGGACGTGATCATCTCCATCCTTGAAGGTTGCACTTATAGGATCGGCAATCTCCAACTGGCGACTCAGTATGAAGGTTTTTAAATGCCAGGTTGAAGGGCGGTTGTAGATCTTTGTTATATATCTCATACTTTACAAACCGAGGTTTGTATGTGATATTTTTCTTTTCCCCGGCGTCTGTTGGTTTTATGGAAAGGGTAAGTATGGTGGGAGTGCCTTTGGTGATTTTGTAGGCTTTTGGTGAGTGGGGTTTGAAGGGATTTATAGGGGGTGTTTTGAAAAGTAGGTTAAAAGGATGAGAATGAAGCTTGGAAATGTATGTAGTGAGTGAAGTGTTTGGGGAAATTTGTGGTAGGTTAAGATTGAGTGTAGTGGATGATGGTTGGATAGGTTGTTTAGGGCAATGGAGGTTTTCGTTTAAGGGTTTGATGTTGTGGTGGTTGAGCAAAGGATAGTGGTGGAGCAAAGAATGGTATCGGATGCAACAACAGAAACAGATTCATCAGGAGAATTCAGGACCTTTGGTTCAGGTTCAGATTGCCTGGCCGATCTTTTGGGCTTCTGTCTGGGGCGGATCTTTGAGGTGGATCTTGAATGTCCTTCTTCGTTGTCCGGATCTTTGAGACGGCTTCTCGCCTTCGACTTGCTCCTCTTTCTCGTAACCTGGTGATGGGAACTCGGTCCTCATCTTCTGGTTCTTCAACGAAGGTGCGAGAGCCACCTTACTTTGTTCTTCTGGTCTCTCTCGAAGGAGACTCAGCAGATCTTTTCTCACCAGGCCTTGAGCTTCTGGTGGTTTTCTTTTCCGCTTCCTCTTCCTGTTGTTCAACTTTCACCTTCTTCATCATGGACCCAGTAAGTAATTTCATTCTTACCAGGCTGTTGACTCCAAAAGTGTCAGGAATCACAATATTATCAGCACCAAAATACTTTGCCTTCTCCTGATCTGGTAAAGCAGTCATCTTGTTTATGACCAGATTCTTGTCCATCATTTTGGTGAGCAAGACACCATACGGAATGAACTTGTAGGTATTCTTCTTGTCAGCAACACCTTTTCTTGAGTTGACTAGAGCATTGAGCAGGTTGTTGTGGATTAACCTTGGCAGGTTCACCTTGTTTCCAGCCATGAAATGTCTCATGATGAACTTCTGCTCGTAGTTGACAATGTCACTAGAGCCAGCCTTCAACAGGACGCTCTTGGTGATTATCTTATGAAGAACTCTGAAATGGCTTTTCAGATTCTTGGCAGTAGGTGTTTCACCAGATTCTTTCAGCTGCTGGTAGTTCTCAAACAGATCATTGTTGACCTTCTCAATCCCATGAAATGCGTCAGCCCATTCTGAATAAAAGACGATGCCTTCACACGGACACCCAGTGACTTCAGAAATATTTTTGATGGAAAAAATAAACTTGAAACCTTTCACTGTTCCTTCAAAGATGCCACCTTTATGTAACCGAACGTTACCCCAAAGTTCTTTAATCGCAGTCACCAGAACCTCAACCGGATTCCAGAAGAAATACTGTTCCCAGCCCATTGCCTTGAACCCATTGAAGAAGTCGAAGCCATAGAGCTTGAAGTTTTCCAAATCAACTCGATTTTCTAACAGGACTTTTCCTTCAGTCATGGTGTTATAGATAGCTGTATATTCAGATGTTGTTACTCCAGCCATGAGTGCAGTTGAGAGAAGGAGGTGATGAAGGTTTTAGGGTTTAAGCACACACAGAGAGAGAGAGGGAAAGAGAGAACGAGCACAGTTTTGCAGAAAACACAGAGTGAGCGAAAAATGTGGAGTAGTGGAAAAGTTAAAGGAGAATGGTACAGTTATTTTTCAAAAATATCGCTTCGTATTCTCTTATAAAAATAAATCAAAAAGAAAAGAAAATAAAGATTCGCTTTTTCATTAAATGCGGACGCCAAAATAAAAGTAAAAGATTTTATCGAAGAACGTAAATAATCATGACTCAGTAGGTATGATGAGACGCTTGAGTCCTTAACACGTGTGACACGTGTGGGAGTGCTTTCGGGCGACGCAACCGACTTACCGGATGATGAGTTATGATGCGTATGACAGATAAGATGCTGATGCACATACATGCTTATGTCATATCAGATGCTGAGATTTAGTTTATCATCAGACGCTGAGATTAATCATTCTTTTATAAGATGAAAGTTTAAATTTCTTCTTATAAAATTGAATCTATCTTCAGCAAGGGTTTTGTAAATATGTCAGCCCACTGATGATCAGTGTCTACAAATTTTATTTCTAAAATACCCTTCTGAACATAGTCTCTTATAAAATGATGCTTAATCTCAATGTGCTTTGCTCTAGAATGCAATATACTCCCTCTGGAACCATTTATAAGGAAAAACGTCATTTCCAGATTCGTTAAAAAATGTATGTATCTGGTCCAAATATGGACCAGATACATACATTTTTTAACGAATCTGGAAATGACTTTTTTTCTTATAAATGGTTCCGGAGTAGTAGGATTTTTAGTAAGACATATGGCAGATGTATTATCACAGAAGATAGGAATGTTACTCTCTTTTATCAAGTAGTCTTCAAGTTGATACTTCATCCACAGAAGTTGAGAACTGCAACTTGCTGCTGAGATGTATTCACTGCCTTGAGAGTGCTATTGTGCTTTGCCTTTGCTTGACCAAGACACAAGATTAGCTCCAAGGAATTGGCGGCCTCCACTTGTGCTTTTTCTTTCAATTCGATCTCCAAAGAAATCAGCATCACGAAACCTACTAATTGGTAATCTTTTGATTTCTTATAAAGCAAACCAAGATTAGTAGTTCCTTGTAAATATCTAAATATTCTTTTAACAAAGACTTAGGTGTGATTCTCTAGGATCCGATTGAAACCTAGCACACAAAGTGCATCGAACATAATATCAGTCTTGAAGCCGTAAGATAAAGTAGAGATCCAATCATACCTCAGTATAGCTTCCGATCTACCTTCTTACCAATTTCATCTTTACTCGTGAGAGCGGGTAGGATGCATAGGCGTGCTCATCGGCTTGCAATCCAACATCTTGAATTTCTTCAATAATTCTTTGATGTATTTGCTTTGATGAATATAAATACCATCACTGCATTGCTTGATTTGTATTCCAAGGAAGAACTTCAATTCTCCCATCATGCTCATCTCAAATTCAGCCTGCATAAGCTTAGAAAATTCTTTGCAAAGATTTTCATTAGTGGCTCCAAAAATAATATCATCAACATATATTTGAACAAGTATGAAATGCTTGTTTGAGGTTTTTCTGAAAAGAGTAGTGTCAACTAAACCTCTTGTAAATCCATTTTCCATTAAAAAGGAACTTAGTCTATCATACCATGCTCTGGGAGCTTGCTTAAGACCATATAGTGCCTTTTTAAGTTTAAAAACATGTTCAGGAAATTCAATATCTTCAAAACCAGGAGGTTGTTTAACATAAACTTCTTCAGTTATAAAACCATTTAGAAAAGCACTTTTCACTTCCATTTGATATAAAGTTATCTCATGATGTGCTGCAAATGATAGTAAAATACGAATAGCTTCTAATCTTGCAACAGGTGCAAAAGTTTCAGTGAAATCAATACCTTCTTCTTGTGAGTAGCCTTGAGCAACTAATCTTGCCTTATTTCTCACAACTTTACCGTCTTCATCAAGCTTATTTCTGAATACCCATTTAGTACCAATAGCTTGCTTATCTTCTGGTAGAGTGACTAGCTTCCAGACATCATTCCTTTGGGCCGATTTAACTCATCTTGCATAGCTAGAATCCACCCTTCATCTTCCAAAGCTTGATCAATCGTCTTAGGTTCCATCTCGCAGAAGTGCAAAATCGGCATGCTCCTTGAAGGAGGATCTGGTTCGTACTTTGTCACTAGGTTCTCCTATGATTTGATCTTTTGGATGATTGGTTTTGTACTTCCAGCCTTTTTCTTGCTTCAGCTTCCGCTGAGTCGAATTCTTCGTCTTGTCACCACCGGATGATGAAGATGTATTTTCACCGTCTGGCTTTTCACCGAGGTTTAAATCGAAAATAACTCATCTAGCTCGACATTGCGATTGTCAGGCTTCTTATCATCAAACTTGACATGAATGGACTCTTCAATCACAAAGTTTCTTTGTTGTATACTCTAAAAGCTTTAGATCTTTCGTAATATCTCAAAGATTCCTTTGTCGACCTTGGAATCAAACTTACTAAGTGATCTTTAGTATTCAGGATATAACAAATACAACCAAAAGGATGAAAGTAAGAAATGTTTGGTTTTCTTCCTTTCCACAATTCATAAGAGTCTTATTCAAAATAGGTCTTATATAAATTCTATTTTGAATATAACAAGCTGTGTTTACTGCTTCTGCCCAAAAATATTTTGCAATATCAGCTTCATTGATCATGGTCCTGGCCATTTCCTGGAGGGACCTATTTTTCCTTTCTACAACACCATTTTGTTGAGGTGCTCTAGGAGAGGAGAAATTGTGGGAGATGCCATTTTCTTCACAAAATTTTTGAAAGTTCTCATTTTCAAATTCTCCCCCATGATCACTTCTAATAGAGGAAATGCAAATGCCTTTTTCATTTTGAACTGATTTGCAGAAAACAGTAAATACCTTATAAGACTCATCCTTGTGGGCAAGGAATTTAACCCATGTCCATCTAGAAAAATCATCCACGATGACTAAACCATATTTCTTTCCAGTTAAAGAGGCTGTCCTTGTGGGACCAAAAAGATCAAGATGTAAAAGTTCAAGTGGTCTAGAAGTTGAAACAACATTTTTTAAATGAAAGGAAGTTTTAACTTGTTTTCCTTTTTGACAAGCTTCACAAAGGGCATCAGATTTGTACTTAAGATTTGGTAAGCCTTTAACAAGATTGTGCTTGTTTAATTTTGAGATTAATCTCAAGTTGGCATGACCCAATCTTTTGTGCCAAATCCATTGCTCATCTTCAATGTATATAAGACACTTGACATCTTGTTTTTCAAGTTCGGAAAGATCAACTTTATAAACATTTTGTTTCCTCTTTCTTTGTAAAGAATATAGATCCATCGCTTTTGCTTTTTACTAAACATCCAGTTTACGTAAAGATGACTTCATAACCATTGTCACATAATTGACTTATGCTCGATAGATTATGTTTCAGTCCTTCAACATATAAAACATTATCAATAGAAGGAAGAGAGCCTTTACCTATGCGACCAATTCCAACTATTTTACCTTTCTCGTTTCCTCCGAAACCAACGAATCCAGCTTCTCTAGGTCTTAGTTCTTGGAACATATGCTTTTCTCCGTCATGTGACGCGAGCATCCATTGTCTAAGTACCAAGACGGTGTGTTGACTTTGTTGCTAAGCATGTCCGCAACATAGACTATTTTATCATTAGGTACCCATATCTTTTTGGGTCCTTTCTTGTTAGTTCTTGAAGGAGGCTTATCCTTCTTAGTTTTAAAAACATTACATGCACTTTTCAAATGACCAGATTTATTACAATAAGTACAATGTAAGCATTTACTATGGCTATGGAATTTATCGAGATCTTTGAATTATTTTCCAAAAGGGTTTCATCTGGTATATAGCCAAGACCATGAGTTGTCGTTTCTTGACACCCCAGATCATTGAAGCTTGCTTGCTTCGAGTTACACTCTCTGCAAGAAACTTTTGAAATGCTTGTTCATAGTCATTTGATTTGCAGTTAGGACTGCCTGTAACTACAGAACTCTTAGCTTGAGAGCTCTCAGCTTCTGGTTGCTTGTTAGCTTCCAGACGCTGATTTTCAGTTTTCAGCTTCTGGTTCTCTTCACTGAGTACAGAGTTTTCATTACGTAAGGAATGAAAATCTTGTGATAGTTTTAAAAATTTCTTTTTCAAGTTCTTATACTCAGTAGAGAGTGGCAGAGTCCTTAAGAAGATCATCAAAAGCAAGTTGAAGTTCAGAGTAGGAATCATATACTATTACCTCTTCAACATCTTCTTCTGACTCAATGTCGATTATACCATGAGGGCAATGTGAGCTTCTTCTTTATCTTCCTCAGAGGAGGATAAGTCAAGATCTTCCCATGTTGCCATGAGACCTTTCTTCTTTTTCTTGAAGGAGCTTCTTGTGGGCTTTTCTTTAAGATTAGGACACTCGGATTTGAAATGTCCAGGCTTCTTACATTCGTATCAAATGACTTGGGTTTTGTCCTTGTCTTTGCTCTCCTTCTTGTCATTTGAATCTTTCTTCTGAAACTTCCTTCTAAAGTTTCTTTTCTTCCACATTCTCTGGATCTTCTTAGATATGAATGCAAGCTCATCATCTGATCCATCAGAGTCTCCTTCTGAAGCTTCATCATCTGATTCTTCTTCTTCAGCCTGAAAAGCTTTAGAAGTACTAGGTTTATGTTGATTAACTTTTAAAGCAATAGACTTACTCTTCTTGATAGGTTTTTCTTCATTTAGCTCAAGTTCATGAGCTTTTAGGGAACTCATAAGATCTTCAAGCCGAAGAACATTCAGATCTTTTACTTCTTGAATAGCAGTGACTTTGGGTCTCCACTGCCTTGTCAAGCTTCTCAAAATCTTTCTCACATGATCAGGTGTGGTATAACTTTTTCCAAGGGCTTGCAACCCATGAACAAGTGTTTGGAATCTTCCAAACATAGTTTCAATGTTTTCTCCATCTTCCATTTTGAATAGTTCATATTGGCGAACCATCATGCTAGCCTTCGTTTCTCTTACTTGGGCAGAACCCTCATAAGACAACACAAGAGAATCCCAGATTTCTTTGGCAGTATCAAACTTGCCACTTTTATCATATCCTCTCTCAGCCATAGCACAGATGAGAATAAATCTGGCCCTCTGGTTGGTTTGATATCTCTTTTTCTGATCATCAGACCAGTTTTCCCTTGATATTGCAACGCCAAGGGCATTAGCGGGAAGAATGTATCCGCTTTCAACTATATCCCACAAATCAAGGCTTTGTGCCTCAAGGAATGCTTTCATCTTATCCTTCCAGTAATCAAATTTTTCTCCATTGAGTAGAGGAGGACGGTTCATATGACCACCTTCAGTAGACATGTTCACAATATAGAATCTTTTCTCTTGACACTGTTAAGTGCTCAACCAAGAGGCCGTGCTCTGGTACCAACTGAACGTGAACACAAGAAGGGGGGGTTGAATTGTGTTTACAAACTTTTCGTAAACTTTAAGTTAGAAACACTATAGAACACAAGTTTTTCAAAATTGTTTGTTTATCGGATGCTGGGTATAACCGGACGCAGGAAAAAGCAGTTTGATAAAACTTGTTTTTAACGCAGCAAGATAAAAATGAATAGAAAGCAGTAAAGCAGGAGACACAGAAATTTATACTAGTTCACTACCAAACTGATAGCTACGTCTAGTCCCTTCGTTCCTGAAGGATTTTCACTATAATCAATCTGATTACAATTTCCTCAAGAGTATTCTCTTTGTCACAACTTGACAATACTCTCAACTTCTCAAAACGACTCAGTACAGTCGAGCCTTTGAGGATACAGCCTTAACTAGGCCAAAACAACTTTTACAAAAGAGTTGAAGTGCAGTTAAAATTAACTCTCACAGAGAGGATAAAAGATTAAGCTCAACTATAGAAAAACTTTCTTAAAGAAAGGGTCGGACGCTGAGTTCATTACGTAGTCCGTAGACTTAGCACGAGACTTGGTTGCTCACGAAGCGTGCTTGTTCTCGATAAATATTTCAAAGAATTTCAGCAAGCTTTTTCACAAAGATATCCGCTTTCTTCTTTAATGGATACCATGAGGTATATATAGGAGTTCCAAGGATATAACCGTTAAGGTAAAAATGGCTCCTTACCATTGAGTAAGGTAAATTCAAAATCTTTGTCTCTTTCTTGTTTTGCGAGAGAATATCCCAAAGAGTACATGTTACCGCTTTTGTACTACCTTGCTTGTACGATTTTTGTCTTGTAGTTAAAGGTTTCACCTTTGATACCTCGTACAACAATTTTAGCGCTCAAGATCAATTTTGAAATCCGTTACAGAAACTTCTGAGAGGTAGAGCAGCAACGTGACTAACACGTGATTAGAAGTGAGGTTGACGCCGCTCAGAATCGGAAGTTCGGACGCTCGTTCAGAATCGGAAGTTCAGACGCTCGTTCAAAATCGGAAGTTCGGACGCTTGTAGCAATTGGATAAGCATAGTGTATAAAGAGGAAATTCCAGACGCTCACAAGGATGAGCCGGATGCTGACACATAGAATGAATCCTTCTCTTGAGAATTACTTTCTTCTTGCTTGAGTGGCTTAGAATATACGTATTATTAGTATCTGCACACTTCAAGAAATGTTAGAACATAAATTGTTCTCTTGTGAATACTTTGTTATCATCAAAATTAACGAGGGTCTAAACATCTCAATTGTTTAGGTTCCAACACATATTTGCGAGTGAGACGAATGATTTTTTTTTTGATATTTTTACATAGGGGTATTTTGGTCAAAACAACATTTTGGGGGGTGCCCTAAGCAAAAATGGGGGTGCCCTTAGAAAAGCCCAAGAAGAAACTGTGATAGCAGGATTGGACACGGTGAGGGCAGGCCGGCCCAAGGCAAGACTACCAATAAAAAAATTATGAGTTTGAATAAATGTGTTTATTGGTAGTCTTGATATTTTTACATGAGGGTATTTTTACATGGATTCAATAAACAAAAAAAATACTCAACTGTTAAATTTTGCACTTTTTCTTCACTCGCAAATATGATATTACTCGCAAATATAATATTTGCGAGTGAGACGAATGGAAAAAAAATTGATATTTTTACATGGGGGTATTTTGATCAAAACAGCATTTTGGGGGTGCCCTAAGCAAAAATGGGGTGCCCTTAGAAAAGCCCAAGGAGAAACTGCGATAGCAGGATTAGACACGGTGAGGGCAGGCCGACCCAAGGCAAGACTACCCAGGGCAAGACTTAAATGCACTTTTGCTATTCCAACTTTATCAATTTGGTGATTTCGATCTCCTTATTTTATTTTTTGTGATTTTTGGTCTCCTAACTTTCTCAATTTGTCGATTTTGGTCCCTATATTTTTTTTAATTGCACTTTTGGTCCAAAAAATCGTGGATTGTGCACTTTTGGTCCCCACTCCCCAAAATCCAATATTTTTGGGAGCAAAAATACAAAAAATTCATGATTTTGAGGGACCAAATGTGCAATTAAAAAGTATGGGACCAAAATCGCCAAATTGAGAAAGTTGGATGACCAAAATCGCCAAAAATAAAATAGGGGGACCAAAAGCACCAAATTGAGAAAGTTGGGGACTAAAAGTGCAATTCAACGAAAATTAATTGTTGTTAGTTTTTATAAAACAAAAAGGCCACATATTCTGACAAAAATTATGGAGACCAATTTAATCCCTAAAAAATAAAAAATACTAATTTGGTCTTAAAAATCTCAAATGTGGGGCAAATTAGTCCCAAATAGAGACTAAAATATCCTAAAATTTATCCTAAAAATGACTAATCTGACTCACATTTGAAATTTTTAATATCCAAATTGGTATTTTTTATTTTTTACGGACTAAATTGGTCTTCATAATTTTTATTGATGATCAATTTGAGTATTTACTCAAAAGTCTCTATTAAAATTAACTTTAAACCTCACCCACTATAAGATATTATTGGGCTAGCCCTGGGTGAGGGGCAGGAGGCGGGAGTGGGCATAGTGAGGGGTAGTGGATCCATAGCAACGGCACATGGTTGAAAAACAAGGAAATTTAAAATTTTAGGAAATTAAATTGTTTTAATTGAATTTTATTTTAAAATTTATTGTCCCGATCGAGTAAAAAAAAGTATTTTTAATTTTTTTTGAATGGAGCAACTAAATAAATGTAATGTATAAATATAAAGAAAAAACTTCATATTTTTTACCCGATTGGCGAGCCCGTCAAGCCCATTGACGGTTAGGCCTGGCGACTTTATTTTGAAAATTTTCAATTTTTGAAAAAAAAAATAAATACTCTTTTTCCAAAAAACTTTGTTTTCCCAAAAAAATTGAAAAAAAATATTTTAAATGTTTTTTCTATTTTTTCTGAATTTTATTTTTCCTAAAAAAGTATTTTTCATCAAAAGATATTTTTTAGGGAAAAAATTATTTTTTCCCTATCTCGTAAAATGTCTTCATTTTGAAAATTCTCAATACTTATTATACAAACAAAGTAATTTATATTGAGACATTTGAATTACTCTCTAAAATTACGTAAGTATTTTTTTTTAATTCTGAGTCTCTTGGAGATGATATTGAAAAAAAGATGAATTATTTTTTGTGGGGTTCGGGAGGAGATGGGTCCAAAGGAGTTAATTGGATATCTTGGGAAAATTTGGCTATGAGGAAGGCGCATGGAGGTGTGAGTTTTCGGAATTTTTATGCCATCAATGTTGCAGTGTTAGGCAAACAAGGCCGACACTTAACGACTAATCCGGAACTCTTAGTAGAAAAGATGTTTAAAGCTAAATACTTTTCAAGGAGTAATTTTTTGAGGTTCAACTTGGTAAAAAACTTAACTATATTGTGAGTTCCATTTTTCTTCACCCAAAGCCGGTCCTTAAATTTTGGGTCCTTTGGGCAAACCAATAAAATAGTGACCTTATAATTATTTGAATATCATTCTCCTTGTATTTTTTGTTAAAAAAACATTAATAATTCATTCATAATCAAGGTTATTTAAAAAGTCATTTCCAGTATAAATCAATGCAAGATTATTAAATTTATCTTGTGACATAGTAGATCATGTTAGAAATTATGAGAAGAAAATGTCAAATATTGTTAGGAACAAAAGGAAAAGAAGGATGTTGTAGCTGTGACGTGGAAAAAACCACTGCCCTGAAATCAAATTCCGGTGGACCACCTCCAGTGCAAACCCAATTCCGGTTTGCTCCCCAAGATTTTCACAGCACCGTGTCTGGACCCGTGGATTCGAGGCCAAACACATTAGAGTCTCACAAACAATGCCCAGAAGAGACAACCGAGAGAAAGAGAAGAAGAAGGATGTTGTAGCTGTGACGTGGCAAAAACCATTGCCTTGAAAGCAAATTCCAGTGGACCTCCGGCGCAACTCAATTTCCGGTTTGCTCCCCGAGGTTTTCACAGCATCGTGTCTGGACCCATGCACTCGAGGCCAAACACATTGGAGTCTCACAAACAATGCCAGAAGAGACAATCGAGAGAAAGAGAAGAAAAAGGATGTTGTAGCTGTGACGTGGCAAAAACCATTGCCTTGAAAGCAAATTCCAGTTGACCTTCGGTACAACCCAATTTTCAGTTTGCTCCCCAATGTTTTCACAGCACCGTATCTGGACTCATGCACTCGAGGCCGAACACATTGGAGCCTCATAAATAATGCCCAGAAGAGACAACAGAGAGAAAGAGAATTTTTCGTTCACGAGAGAAAACCAAGCTTTTTTTTCTTTCTATTTTTTATCCGTAAAACCCACAAATGTAAACATTTTATAATGGTATTTTTGAATATCCGTTGGCTCACCTATTGATTGCATATTATAAAATAAAATCAGTTGTAATAAAATAAAAGACAAAGTCATTAAAACAATAAAAACTAAAGCAACGTAAGATAAGCTAAATAATGTGGTAGTATAGCCATAAAAATGAATTAATAAGAAGAGTTATATCTGACACTTGATGGCCATTATATCCACAATCTCCCACTAATGGCAAACAAGTGGAAGATAAAATTCTTGGCAAGGAAAGGAGTGAGTGACAAAATTCTGGGTAAGGAAAAGTTTTTTTGTGCTTAAGCGTTAATATCCTGAGGATTAAATTAATACGTAGTTAAGTGAGATAATCGAACACTTGAAATCAGAGAGAATGAGATATTCATTGATGTGAATTTCATTCATATGAATTCTGAATACAGAGTCAAGTATATATAGTGTGCCATGCGTGATAACCGTCAATAACAAACTGACCACATCAGCACACACTTTACACATCAGCACTCACTTGCCACATAGGCATACAGATAACACAACTACTCTATTATCCCCCTTGCAAACTCAATGAGGGAACCACCTTGAGTTTGGGTCTCAAATCTAAAAACTGAGTGGTAGGCAAAGGTTTAGTCAAGGCATCAGCTAGTTGAGCACAAGCAGGGACAAAATGAATATCAAGATCAAGGTGTTTGGTTCTTGAATGGAGAACTGGATTGTGTGCAATCATGACAACACTGAGGTTATCACACATTAACAATGGCTGCTGGACAGAAACATGAAGCTCAAGCAGCAAAGATTGAACCCAGATCAACTCAGAAGTAGTGTTAGCCAAACCACGATACTCAGCCTCAGCACTTGATCGATCAACTAGAGTTTATTTCTTTGAGCTCCAAGCAATCAAATTCGGTCCAAAGAAAACACAAGAACCAGAAGTAGAGCGTCTATCATCAATATCACTACCCCAATCGGAATCACTATAAGCTCGCAAAGAGAAGGGAGTATCAACATTAGCAGGTTGTATAAGAAGACCATGACCAATGGTGCCACTAAGATACCTCAAGATTCTTTTGACAGCTTTCCAATGAGAATCCAAGGGAGAAGACATGAACTGACACACCTTATTAACACTATATGCAATGTCTGGTCTAGTCAAAGTTACATATTGGAGAGCCCCCACTAAGCTTCTATACTGATGTGCATTCTGCATAGTATCTGAACCAAACTTGCTGAGTTTGCAACTAGAGACCATTGGAGTGGAGATGCCACTGCAGTCAGCCATGTTAGCCTTCTGCAGCAAGTCCCTGATATATTTAGACTGAGTAAGGACAATAGAGCCATTCTGTTGATACTTTACTTCAATTCCTAGGAAGTAATCCGGTTTGCCAAGGTGTTTAAGAGCAAAAACTGCATTCAGTTTGGTGATTAAATCTGTAATGAGGGAAGAAGATGAGCCAGTTAGCAAGATATCATCAACATATACTAGGGCATAATAGTGTGGCGCCTTTGGAAGTGTAAATGAACAAGGATGGATCACGACTACTAATCTTGAAACCAAACTGTAAGAGAGCCTTTGTCAACCTCTCATACCAGGCCCGAGGGGCCTGTTTAAGACCATACAATGATCGATGCAACCGGCAAACTAAGCTCTTGTCAGCATGCTCAAAACCAGGAGGCTGCTGCATGTATATTTCCTCTTGAAGAAAACCATTAATAAAGGCATTATTTATGTCAATTTGTTGAATATTCCACTGGTGTGTCAAGGCTAAAGTAAGCAAGATCCGAATGGTAATTGGCTTAACCACAGGAGAAAAAGTTTCGGTAAAATCATGTCCGGGTTGTTGATGAAACCCTTTTGCTACAAGTCTTGCTTTATGCTTATTTATTGTTCCATCTGGATTTTCTTTGATGCGAAACACCCATTTGCAACCAATTGCCTTTCTATGAGGAGGCAATTTCGCAAGAGTCCAAGTATTGTTACTGGTTAGAGCTTTATATTCAGCTTGCATAGCTGTGAGCCAATTTGAATCGGTTAAGGCCTGCTTCACACTCTTTGGTTCTGCATTGGCAAGATAAACTTTGGGTTTTGAATGTCCTGTTTTAGCTGTAGTGAGCATAGGGTGAGTATTTAGGACCTGTTGTGGCTGCTGAACTATCTGCAGGACAGGTGCAGAATTATCTGCAGAGGAACCTGAACTGGACTCATGAGATGAATGAGTGCTAACAGATGGAACTGCAGGAGAATTACCATTAGAACTCGACACAACAGCAGGAGACAGGCAAGGAGCAGAAATAGAATGAGGAGAAGCAGAAGCATCAGGTGCTGAACCTGTTAAGACAGGTAGAAAAGAGGAAAAACTGGGAGTGACAACAGAATGTTGAGGTCCCGAATTTGAGGAAAACAATTGAGGATAAGGAAATTCATGTTCATGAAAGGTTACATCCTTGGAAATGTAAACTCTTCCATCACCACTAAGACATTTGAACCCTTTGTGTTGAGGAGACAGGCCAAGATTTACACACTGCATACTTCTAAACTCAAGTTTATGCTTGTTGTAAGGTCTTAAAGATGGATAGCAAGAGCATCCAAAAGTTCTCAAAATTTTGTAATCAGGTAAAGTTTTGTGAAGAGCATGAAAAGGTGAAGAAAAATTAGTGAAGTGTGTAGTAGGCAACCTATTAATAATATGCACTGCAGTGGTAAAACTGTGATCCCAAAACTTAATTGGCATGGATGCATGAGCTAACATAGTGAGGCCCATATCAACTATGTGTCTATGTTTACGCTCAACAGTACCATTTTGATGAGATGTATGAGGACATGTAAGCCTATGCACAATACCTAAATCACCAAGATACTTAGTGAAAGGCCTAAATTCTCCACCAAAGTCTGACTGAACTGATTTAATTGTGGTAGCAAACTGAGTTTGAACAACTTTATGAAACTGTTGGAAAGCTGCTAGGGCTTCTGATTTGTATTTTAAAAAGAAAATCCAAGTAAACCTAGTTGTAGCATCAACAAATGTGATGTAGTAAGTGTATCCACAACTAGAGGGAGTGGGAGAAGGACCCTATAAATCAGTATGTATGAGTTCAAAGGGAATAGTGTGTTGTGTGGAAGAAGGTGGAGAATGTAACCGATGAGATTTACCCAAACAACAAGCCTTGCATTCAGTATTATTGAATTTAGAGAAAGGTACATCACAAGTTTGCATGACAGCTTTTACAACTTGAAAATTGGCATGTCCTAATCGACTATGCCACAACAAAGGATTGGTTACAAATTTAGAACTAGTATTGGAATTACAAAGAACACTGGGAGGTACTGATGATGCAATGGCAGATAAATTGGAGGCAACTTTGGAAGACTGAATAGCTTGCTGTTTAACCAGAGGAAGACTCGTGAAACTGTAAAGTCCATCATCTCCTAATGAGCCTTCTAACACAACCTGTTTAGATCCCTGTGTTTTGACAAGACAAGAAAATGGATGAAACTCAAAGAACACATTATTGTCCCTAGCAAATTGAGAAACAGAAATCAGATTTCTAGTTATTGAGGGAACCAACAATAAATTTTGCAAAGACAATTTATGATTAGGAATTAGATTAGAATGGAAAGAGGCAGAACCAATAGAGTGGATAGGAGCACCTTGACCATTTCCCATGTGAACCTGTTCAGGTCCAACATAAGCAGAACCGTTCTGTAAGTTGTAAGGATTGGCTGTAAGGTGATGAGAAGCTCCAGAATCTATGAACCATGCTTGGGACTCGAGTCCAGTAGGAACAGACATGTCAAATTGCTGTCCAGCTTGAGCTAAATTAACCTGTGGAGCATTCGATTTTGCTGTCTGTGTATTAACAGAAGGTGCTGAAACACTTGCAGAAACACCTGAGGTTGTTGCAGTTTGAGCAACTACTGGTGGTTGAGGTATAAAATTCTCATCAAATCTGTACCAACATTCCAGCACAGCATGTCCATAGTTGCCACACAATTGGCAGGTAGGACGGTTACTAGTAGATCTGCCTCTTCCAAAACCACGACCTCTTCCTCTATTATTACGACCACGGCCTCTAAAACCAAAGCCATTGCCACGCTGAAATGTATTATTATAACCAGTGTTCTGTGAACCACGATTAGGTTGATAATGCTGATTGAACGAGGCAGTGTGCGCAACATTAGCAGACACAAGTGAAGTAGCCAATTCCTGTTTGAACTTATCTAATTGTGACTCTTGTACCAGTAACAGAGACTCAATCTCAGATAATGAAGGAGTATCAGACCTAGTGAACATCATCATTACAAAATTGTTGTATTCCTCAGGCAAACCATCAATAACGACATCTAACACTTCCTGATCTGATATTTGCTCTCCTATTGCAATTAAGGAATCGGCTAAAGCATGAATGCGCAGAGTATATTCTGAAACTGAGCGATTACCTTTCTTTGTTGACTTAAGTTCAGATCTCAATTGTCGTGCCTTCGCTTTGAGCGTAGCATAGTAATGCGTATGAATTTTCTCCCAAATTTCATACGAATGATGACAATTGAGGACTCTCGGCAACACTGACTCAGAAAGTGTAGATAAAAGCCAAGTGAACAGCGACTGATCCTGAACGAACCATGTCTCATACGCGGCAGAAACACGATCAAGTTGACGATCGACATCAAAATCGTACTTCGTCGGAATAGTAGGATTGACTAGAAGACGGTGCAGCTTATGCATAGCAACGACGCCTTGAACTTGTTGATTCCAGAGGAGAAAATTTTTGTCATCAAGTTTGATCGCAAGCTTTGGAACCTTCGTGAAAACTGCCGAATTCTGTGATTCAGCATTGAGAGTTTGTGAATTCGCAGTCGAGGACTGATTTAGTGGCGGTGACGCCATTGTTGAAAGCTCAACGAAAATGAACTGATTACGGAAGCACTGTGGGAAAAGAAAACCCTAGGATCGATTTGGCGAATGATACCATAATCGAACACTTGAAATCAGAGAGAATGAGATATTCATTGATGTGAATTTCATTCATATGAATTCTGAATACAGAGTCAAGTATATATAGTGTGCCATGCGTGATAACCGTCAATAACAAACTGGCCACATCAGCACACACTTTACACATCAGCACTCACTTGCCACATAGGCATACAGATAACACAACTACTCTATTAGATAACATCTTATGTCCAAGAAGTGAATTTCTCTTAAACTAAGTGAACTTAAGATGAGTCCCTCATGACACACACTTTTACCTTTAAGATTGTGATAGCTCCGCGATAAAATATTTACACCACATTAAGGCTTTTATATACCTTGGGTTGCCCATGAGTGCTCCAGAAAGATTGCTTAATTCTTTCATAGAAGGTTGTCCATGCCTTCACACTTGCATAGGTAGATACATTAAGTGCGTCTCTATAGCACCGCCCACATCATAGGTTATGTATCTATTAAGAGCTCATAGCTCAACCTCACATCAAACACTACCACACGCCATAGGGATGAGAAATATAGTGCATAAGAGTATTCATATGGCTTCGTTTGACCACAAATTGAGTGTCTACCATACTTTCCTCCACTCAAGGCTTTAAACTCATCCTCCTCGACGTATCCAGGACAACTTTCCTGGAAGATCCTTTTGTAAAAGGACATGTAAGATTTTTCTCACTTTTAACATACTTAAGTGAGATAACACAATTTTAAATTAGATGTCTGACAATACTGTGTCTCATAAATATATGGCTTCTCTTATCAGAATAAACATTATTTTTATCCACACCAATTGTAAGCTTAAAATAATAAACTCACACTTCATAATAAAATTTTATAGGTCTGCTTAGATTAATACTAAGCGGCAATATTTCCATTAGGATAAAAAATCAACAATAGATTTATTCTCATTTGAATCAAATCCAATTATCATAATTGTATCCTTATAATACAACGGATACTTCACCATATGCAATACCATAATTCACAGTATCTCTCAAAGTGCCACAAAAATATTTTTACGCAAAATTCACAACTAGGCGACATCAAAAATCTACCATATAAAATACCATAGCTCACATTGGTACCTCTAAATATTTCAGGAGTCGACAAAATAATTTTTACAATTAACTCCTCAAATTTCTTAAATATAATAAACTTTCAATAATTTATAAATACTCAGTGCTAAAAATACAATGGATGCAATGGATATTTAACTCCAAAGTCAAAATTATTAAGAAGTATCTCAAAATATTATTTTAGTAATAGTATCATACTACCACCCTTTTATATGATTTAATACCTAAAATTGCACTTGCTTCACCTATGCATATCATATATGTATTTCCATAAATTTCTCAATAATGTCTCATAACAATGTAATCCAAGAGTAAAATAAACTATGACATTTCATAGTAAAACTCCTCAAATTATGGTACACATACTCACTTGTCAATATAAAATATAAAAATTGAGCACTACAATATAAAGGCAGTGCACAAGCTAAATAACAACGGAGTCATTTGGCATAAAAAGTTTAACGCAATTTTTTTTATAAGAAATAACTGGAACAAGTGACATTAGAGCATCCATAGAAGCTTAAAATTTCTATGGTAGATCAATTAACACATGATATCAAACACACCTTGATCTTTAAGAATAAAGTTTGGGTCACGTAAGCTATCAGCTTTTTGGCATATCACAACAAATTTATTTGAAATTAAATAAGATACGTAGCATGTTTACAAATAAACATTACAAGAAAGACTGAGAAGGTAAAAAAAAGTACTTCATCACTTATATAGGAATTAGTCATTTAAGATATGACTAAAACACAAATACAACAAAAATATTTTTCACATAAATTCTAGATTTTTGAATGTCAACAATATATAAAAATTCCTTCTCGAAATACAATAGTACCGACAAGTGACGAGACTTCATGCAAATTTATAATTCTTCTTAAAAAAAATTTAAAACCATATACAATAAATATTTAAGTTGTAATCATAAAAATAAAAATAATAGCAACTTGTACTCATAACAACTATTAAATTAAGTTGAGACCAACCAGAATTCCAAAAGAAATAAATTTTGTGAACCAAATCGAAGTGCTATTACCCCTAAGAAGCAGCTTTAGATACCAAAAGCCTTTCACAAATAGCACAAGCAGTTTTAAATAATTAAAGGATTACTTGTATTCCACTTTTCATAAATATCACGTATAGACACAAGCCTTTAAAATCATAAGAAACTACATATTTTGTAGAAGCACACAATTCAAAATTTTTTTTCTTTTTCACAACATAGGAATTTTAACCGCTATAAATATTAACCACTACTTTATCACCACTTTAGGATCATCATATGAAAAAAAATTCACAATTTTTCACCAATAGAAAAATTTCAGATAATTGCATCCAACCATAAACATAAAAAGATCACATCGTTAGCTTTAATATCTATATGCGTAAAAACATTTTTGAGTTCAAGACACTTACTTGGACTCTAAGCTCAGCTGGTGTACACGTAGTCGGCAACACATTAAGTCACATTGTTCTTTTCCCTTTTTATATGCATGATGTCTTGAAAGCGAGAAATCACGAACACAACAAACCACATGAGACAGAGAAAAATCAAAAACATATATCAACATTTCCAAGTATATATCAAAAGAGAAAAATAAGAAAAAAATTTGCTTTCAGATTGTTGGCAATAATGAGAAGAAAATGTCGAATATTGTTAGGAACAAAATGAGAAGAAGGATGTTGTAGCTGTGACGTGGCAAAAACCACTGCCCTGAAAGCAAATTTCGTTGGATCTGCGGTGCAACCAAATTTCTGGTTTGCTCCCCAAAATTTTCACAGCACCATGTCTAAACCCATGCACTCGAGGTCGAATACATTAGAACCTCACAAACAATGCCCAGAAGAGAAAATCGAGACAAAGAAAATTTTTCGTTCACGAGAGAAAACCAAGTTTTTTTTTCTTTCTATTTTTTATCCATAAAACCCACAAATGTAAACATTTTATAATGGTGCTTTTGAATATCCGTTGGCTCACCTATTGATTACATTATAAAATAAAATCAATTGTAATAAAATAAAAGACAAAGTCATTAAAATAATAAAAACTAAAGCAACGTAAGATAGGCTGTGAACACCTAATTTTGACTGGGTATTTTATTTTATTAAGAAAAATTACAAAAGTATTTTCTTTACACATATTGAATTTTCAGCCTTTATTTTATCTCACTTTTTGTCTTATTTGACCCATTGTCTAAACTCATTATTGAGCCTATTTTTGTGTTAGTTCTTTTGGGTCAATTCCAGCCCAACTGTGATAAAAAAAGAGAGATACAAACTATCATCACTAACCACAAGCCTAAAAAATACAAACAATCCATTACAGTCTATAACAGCCCATTAATGTCCATTACAGGTCCAAAAAAATTGCAAAAAAAAAAAGTATAAATAAAGTCCAGAATGAATTCTGACCAAAAAGTCCAGAATGAATAAAGATTACAAAAATGATAAAAAAAAAAAGCAGAAGCAGGATGTGCATGGCATCTGCAAGGAGAGCTGCTGCAGCTCACTTCTTTGGGTAAAAGCCAATGCTCTTTCTTCTGTTGATCTTATTCTTTTCCATTTTTTGCCTAAGGCAATTTTACTTTGCAGCCACCACTTCTCAGAACTGGTCTTCCAGTACTCTGAGACACCACAAGAGGTGTTGCCCTGTCCCCATACAGCATTTTTCCTCTGCTTTAGCATTCCACCTACACCATCAAAATGTTCCTATAAATACCACAACAATAACAGAGAAGAAAGGGGAAGAATACAAAAATTTCTAGGCATTTCTACCACCAATCAAAGAATTAGAGGCTACACATTGAAGTCCTAATTCACCAAACTGAAACAAACACAGAGACAAATAACAAAAAAAAGAAAAGAGAAGAAACAGAGAAGAAAAGAAAGGGAAGAAGAAAAGAGGAGAAGAGAAGAAGAAGGTTTGGGTCATCCCTATTTTTTTTCTTCTTTCCTGCGCCCTCTCCCTCTGCCTCTCCTTCGCGACCTCCCTTTCCCCTTCTCCCTCTCCTTCGCGCCCCCTTTCCTCCCTGTGTGTCTCTCTCTCTCGCACCCTTATCCCTTCCCTATCTCTCGCCATGGCCACAGGCGTGTGTAATGGGCGCAGGCCTGCCAGACCCCCTTTCCCCTCTCCTTTATGCGTCGATCGCCCCCTTCCTCCTTTCCCTCACTTTCTTTTTTTCTTTCTCACTCAGCCAAGTAGTGGCTACTGTTTAAATTTTAGGGTTTCTCAAACTTGTGACTAAATACCCCCTTCCCTTTTTATTCTGGTCTTAACTGTTCCCTTTTTTTTTTGTTTTGTTTTTTTGTTTTTTTTAGTTACCAGTTTTTTTTTTCTTATATTAATTTCATCACCTAATTATAATCATACATTTTATTTAACTTACTTTTCAGTTTAATTTTATTAAGTCAAACAAAAATTATTTTCTAGAACAAATGGGATTAGCTGAGATGTGACATCTTGTTAATTCCCGGTTTGGGACGCCTGAGTTGTGACAACTTTGTGATCTTAAACCTTTTAAAAAAAATTAAAATTAAAAACAAACCAACACACAAATATTTTCTAGAAGAACTACGTAACCTTTGAGTTCCTCATTGCACCGGAGAATACGTAGGAGCGGGTCAATCCCGTCAAGTCAAATAAAACAATTTCTGATTTATTTTCTTTTTTTTAATGTTCATTTTTGCACTTAATATTACTCTTATTTGATTCTGGGATGAAACAAATATATTTTTGCACAATCAATTTGGGTAACTGTCATAGGACAGACGTGTCGGGGGTGTTGTGGGGTTTAGTCTCTACCCTTCTCCATGCGCAATCGATTTTCGAACTCAGTACGGTTTTCAAAGATCACCCTTTTTTAGGTTTTCCAATTTTCTCTAAATTTAATAAAATTGGTGGCGGCTCATAAATTTTTGGATCGTTACATAGGCCAAATAATGTGATAGTATAGCCATAAAAATGAATTAATAAGAAGAGTTATAACTGACACTTGATGGCTATTATATCCCCAGATCGCAAATAAGATTCTAACAATTTCAATTTAGAAAAACTTCTTTCAACAGATGCAACAGTAACATGATAGTTAATATTATTCTATAAGTCGTGCAAGCATTAGAAAAACAATTAAATATCTTTAAAGAATTAAATATCATATAGCTTGATTTTGATTCAACTGTTAAAAGATCTCTAATGACTTTCAATTCTTCAAATAGAATTTCACCATCATGATCATAAGAATTATCATGTTTTAGGTAAGTTTCAATATGTTCGCAATATGATTTCAAGTCCTTATCAGAGAATGATTTAAGACTTTCAATACTAAACAATCCAAAGATCTCCTCGTATGTGATTTACTGTGAGTCAATTGTTTGATCTACAATATATAAAAAACAATGAATTCTAAAAGACTTATCAGCAAACTCAAGGTTCAGTTGACGTTTTTGAACAAATACACATTCAATCTCTATTTTATTCGTAATTTTTTCAATGAATTTAATTTATACGCACCGACGGTGTAAAAATATTTTGCACATACATCCAATAAGGTATTGCCACATCATTCAATGAATTTAAAAACACATGACATGTTATTTCATTAAATGACGTGGCAACACATCATTAGATACATGTGTAAAATATTTTTATACTAACGTTGTATATAAATTAAATCCTTTTTCAATAGTGACAATAGCATTTACAAATCCAGATATTCTCTCTCTCTTTCTATCTATATATTTATATATAATTTTAATAATATAATTTTTTTATTTAAATATATGTATATACTATTAAATAAAAAAAAATTAGTGCAAAAAACATGGGGCACTGAGCGGTCGTCTATCCCATGCTCAGAGCCATCACTGTGTTCAACACTTATGCTCACCACGGGTTATCCTGACTAGTAGTATTTTTTTAAGGAAAAAAAAAAAAAGCTGTGACGACATACATACAGCTGTAGGCTGCAATGCACATAGCAACGCGGCAAGTTGGCGAACGCTGAAAAATGCAATAAAATCTATGATGGACGTGGTGTCAGCTTCTGCAATCGACTCGTGCAACGCAAATATTATGTTGCCACAGTAGTTTCTTTTTTTTTTTTTTTTTGGTTGGGGGGGAATCATTATGAAGGAAAATAAGGATACATTTGACCTCACCAAAACTCAGTTTTTAAGCATGTCTATCCAATGTCCATTCTGACAATCGAACTTTTACATACCACAAACTTATAGTGTGGATTGTGAATCTTTGACAAACTTTTACATACCACAAACTTAACCCAGTTTCACCAATCACTTGGAGATGGATTATCAGTATATTCTGGGAGGGATTCTGGCATGTAGTTTGGCGTTTGTGTTTGTTATGTACAGTTTTGCAGAGAAGAAAAAAGCCACAGGCATAGGTTCAGGTTCAAAACATGTAAAAAGTATAATGGGTGTGCAAAGACATCAGAAAATGGAATATGCTCTCAAGAGGCTGCAGGAGCTGCTGACATCATCACAGTCGGTGCTGGTGTTGCTGGTGCTGCCCTTGCCTGCACACTTGGAAAAGTAGAAGCCTTTTATTTCCTGCTCATATTTGACTTTATGCATTCCATCATTATGATGTTTTGTGTGTGTGTGTGTGTGTTATGATATGAAAACAAAAACTTTTGATTCATAGATCTGCTTATATATTCCAAAGAAAAAGAATGGTGTCAAGTTTAGTACCAAAAAAAATAAAAAATAAATGGTGCCAAGTTAAAACAAATAATCTGTTATCTATTTATAAAATTTAACTATACTAAGAACGATAAAAACTCATTCATATGTTTTTCTATCAAAAACTAACTTTTCACAAAAAACTTAATTATATTAGCTTTTATTTTTCTTCGTCACTTGTGTTGAGCACAAGTTCCCTCAATTAACAATAAACAAAAAGAAGCTTCAATATTGGAGTTATAAGAACAGAAATGATAATCGGACACCAAAAAGGTGTCCTATACCGTATGCCCATGCAGTTTTCCCCTTTTTTCTGTTTGTTTTTTAATCTTCGACACGGAAACGGAGATGCTGCTCTCTCTCTCTGCTTCTACGATGTTGCATACGGTGGACAAAAAACTGATGTCCATATATCATTGCTCTATAAGAATCCTGTTATTTTTTCTGTGGCATGGGGCTGCAATGGTTGCTTTCTGGATTTAGTGATGAAATGAAAAAAAAAAAAAAAAAAAAAGGCTAGATTGTAAGAAAAGATGTTATGGAGAACCCTCTTAATTTTTGCATGAATGAAGCATGTGTCTGTTTTGAGAATGGCCAGTGATGTTGCATTGTGCTTCTTTGTTGTAGGATGGAAGGCTAGTGCATGTCATTGAAAGAGACTTGAGTGAACCTGACAGAATTGTGGGTGAATATCTACAGCGTGGGGGATATCTAAAATTACTTGAGTTGGGTCTTGAGGGTGAGCAAGAAATCTGTTACATTACATACGAATTTTTTTTTTTAAGAATTTTAATAGATGAAGATTATGTGACAATTGAAGTATGCATCTTAGATAACAAATAATTAACAACTACCCTGAGTCTGCTGGTCAAATTTATGGATCTTAATTAGCAGATGGATGTTTTGAATTAATGTAGATTGTGTGGATGATATCGATGCTCAGAGAGTCTTTGGCTATGCTCTTTATAAGGATGGGAAAAGTACCAAGATGTCTTATCCCTTGGAAAATTTTAACTCTGATGTTTCTGGAAGAAGCTTTCACAATGGTCCTTTCATACAGAAAATGCGAGGAAAGGCTTCATCTCTACCAAAGTACAATTACAAATTTTTACCAGCTTTACATTTTGAATAATAAAATCGCTTCTGACATTTTTATTTGTTATATAAAGTTCAACACTTGCAGGCCAGTTGTATTGAATCCTTTGTTTACTTTACAATGGGGATGGGATTATAAGTGGACGTAAACTTTACATCCACTTATAGTCTCATCCTAATTTGTTGCGGTGTAAAATTAGAACAAGGAACTGTCACATCTTTGCTTGAAGAAAATGGAACCATAACAGGGGTGCACTACAAAAACAAGAGTGGACAAGAGTTCACAGCAAAGGCTCCTCTCACCATAGTATGTGATGGTTGTTTTTCCAACTTGAGGCGTTCTCTTTGCAACCCTAAGGTAAGGATTCCAGGTTTTTATTCATGAATATGACTAGAAGAATACCCGTACATCCGAACGGGCCACACCGTGTTGGTTGCAATGAATGTTTCTAAAGCATTTATATGCATCAACTAAAATTGAATATTATTTACTATGTCTTTTGACCTGAAAAATATCTTAATACAGTGGTCTTTATACCAATTTTAATAGCATCTTTCTGAACTACATCTATACATTAATAGCCATAAAACAATATCAAAGCTAAATTAAATACATTTATAAATAATAAATACAATTATAAATTTGATATGTTTAATGATGATAAAATTATACCAGAATATGTAATGTTTTCCCGTAGGTATTAAAAAGCAAAATAATCATTTATAATAAAATGACACCGACAACATGTAATGTTTCCCTCCGTAAGGACTAAAAAGCAAAATAATTATTTATAAATGATAAAGACATTTGCAAATTTGATATGTGTTCAAACACGATAAAATTACACCCACGTCATGTAATGTTTACCCGTAAGGACTAAAAAACAAAATAATCATTTACAAATGATAAAAACATTTATTAATTTGATATGTGTTAAAAGACTATAAAAGTGTACCCACAACATGTAATGTTTCCCCATCTGGACTAAAAAGCAAAATAATCATTTATAAATTATAAAAATATTTATATATATGATATGTGTTTAAAGATGATAAAACTACACTGACAACATGTAATGTTTCCCCGAAGAGACTAAGAAGTAAAATTATCATTTATAATAAAATTACACCGACAACATGTAATGTTTTCCCGTAAGGACTAAAAAGCAAAATAATTATTTACAAATGATAAAGACATTTACAAATTTGATATGTGCTCAAACATGATAAAATTACACCCACGACATGTAATTTTTTCCCGCAAGGAATAAAAAACAAAATAATCATTTACAAATGATAAAAATATTTATTAATTTGATATGTGTTAAAAGACTATAAAATTGCACCTACAACATGTAATGTTTTCCCATATGGACTAAAAAGTAAAGTAGTTATTTATAAATTATAAAAATATTTATATATTTGATATGTGTTTAAAGATGATAAAACTACAGTGACAACATGTAATGATTCTCCGTAGAGACTAAAATGCAAAATTATCATTTATAAATAATAAAGAAGTTTACGCTGGTATAAAAAATAAACATTTTATGTTTCTTCGTCTGGACCCAAAAGAAAAATAATCATTTATACCGATAGTATGTAATGTTTCCTCTCGTTAAGAGTCAAAAGTAAAATAATCTTATATAAATAATATATAATAAAGATATTTATAAATTTTTATGTTATGCCGACAACATTTTATGTTTCTCCGTCTGTACCCAAAAGAAAAATAATCATTTATACCGATAGAGTGTAATGTTTCCTCCCATTAAGAATCAAAAGTAAAATAATCATCTATAAAAAATATATAATAAATATATTTATAAATTTTGATACATGATCAAAGATGATAAAATTATATTGACAATACGTAATATTTTCTTATTGAGATTTTAAACGAAAATAATTATTTATAAATAATAAAAAAATTATAATGATAAAATATAAAAATATAAAAAAAATGAAATTAAATAATATTAATAAAAAATATAAATATAAATAAAATAGAAAAATCAAAACAGTTTCATTATATTTATTTTGAAGAAAGAGAAAGAGAGAAAGAGAGAAAGAAAGAGAGAAAGAGAAAGGAAATGACAGAAAAGAAGAAAGAGAAGAGAGAAAAAAAAAGTGAAATGTGAGAGAAAAAAAGTTAAAGGGTTAATAAAGCTTTTGGTCCCTGTAATTTGAGCGAAATTCGGTTTTAGTCCCTGTAAAATTTTTTGTTTAGATTTTATTCCTGTAATTTAGTCCCTGCCGTCAAATCTCTGTTAAAAGCGTTGAGTTTTTGTCCCTGTAATTTTAAGATTCTTCCACTTTTAGTTCATGTAATTTAATAGAGATTTGACGGCAAGGACCAAAAGTGGAAGAATCTTAAATTGCAGGGACAAAATCTAAACAAAATTTTACAGGGACTAAAAGCGGTATTAACCCAAAGTTAAAAATAGGTAGAAAAAATTAATTTTTTATGCGGATTTAATTTTTATTTAGATTGCCATATTTGCCCCTTTAAAATGATAGATGACAAAAATATGATAGTCTAGTTTTGTCTTTTCACAGCCTATTGTTTGCTTAAATGGATAGTAGATGGTTTATTGTCATTAATTATTCAAGGCATATGGTGTGGTGGTTGTTTTTGTGTGTGTGTGTGTGTGTGTCTTGGCGTCTATACTAGATCCATGTTTGTGTCCAATGTCATATCCATTCTTTTTAGTTTATTGATTGATTGTTGCTCAACTGATGTCATTTTGCTTAAGGTTGAAGTACCACTACAACAAAAAAAGGAAATAAATAACGCTTATTTTTACCTTAAATAGCGCTTAAAGGCGCTACATATTCGGCCGCTACTGATTGTGTTTTAAAAAATAGCGTTTTTACAGCGCTATTTAAAATCGAGAATAAATAGCGCTTCTTTCAGAAGCGCTACTTATTGCATGGGAATAAGTAGCGCTTTATAAAGGAAGCGCTACTTATTCCATGGTAATAAATAGCGCTTACTTAAGGAAGCGCTATTTATTCTCACTTTTAGGGTGGGAATAAGTAGCACTTCCTCAAGGAAGCGCTATTTATTCCCAGATTATTTTTACGTTTTTCTATCAGCATATACATACAGAATGCATTCCCTGCATATTGTCATACGTACCAAACAACCAAATTTTTAAACAATAGCTAGTAGACTAGTGTGGAAGGAAACTTAACCATGCCAAAGAAGAGAAACAAATAATAGTACATTTTTTGACACGTCTGACGTGCACTATCGCTCTACATCATGTATGAAAAAAAATTCTTGCTTAAGAGAAACAAGTAATAGTACATTTTAATGGTTGAAGTTATAGTACACGTAAATAATCCAACAACTAACGGATAAGGAGACGTCACAACTCCATTCCTTGACCAAATTCTTCAATTGTTTTAGTTGCTAGTGTAAGGACATCTACAAAAGCACTGAATGATGCCCGAAGAAATATGGCTTCTATTGCCTCAAAGTGCCTAAAAGAGAAGGATTTAAGGGGAGAGGAAAAATTAAGCAAGACTGCACATTCAACATGCCCTTCAAGCTAAATTAACTAAGGACAGCAGTTAAACAAAACACAATGCAGTGCTTATATATCTACGCATAGAATCTCATACACAAATTTGATGGTTGAAAATTGATTACAATGTACACTCACCTAAGTAATCAAAACAATGTATTTTAAACTTACCCTTTAACACACAACATTTATTGCATTATGACGAGAAATGATGAACTACTCAATTCACTTTAAACTCATTTATAAAACCAATTATCAATACCAAAGAGAATACTCACACTGATAGCTTTCCATTAGAGACCGTCATGAGTCATTTTACTTTATCAGGTTGCAGCTGCAGAAGACATGGAAATAATGAAAAACTAGTTAAGAAACTACTGCTAAAAAATCAGAAAGCTCATATCTTCAGACATTCACCTCCTTGTCAACGGCTAAGGTAGCATGCACAATGAAAGCATTCTCTTTGGATCCAAAATCCACTTCCAGGTCACTGCAATTGCCATTCAATTCTTATTAATAACAATTGACATTACTAGTTATACACAAAACCAGACTTATCATGGAACACAGAATGAAGTCATGCATAGAAAGAAAGAAGGATTTGAGAAATGCCAAGCACCTAGGGAATTCTTGCTGCAATATACAGAACACACAAATGTACACACAAATTTCTTCATAAGAACAGAACATACATTTAAGTCACTTGAATTTTTCTTGCTGTAACATACAGAACACACAAATGCACACAAAATTTCTTTACAAGATGCATCAATATGTTTGAAAAATTGATAACAGGGGAAACATTAAATGAACAACCATTGTTCCAAAATTTTATATCAGCTTACCATTGACCCAACTTCAATAAATAATTAGTGTTCGTCCCAAGTGACACAAAACTAATAGGAAAAATTACAAATTAGAAAATTGTAAAAATGATGCTTCTGTTCTTCCATTCAGTAGCTATCCCATAGCTATGTTCTAACCTTTATCTCATCTTCAACAAATCATTAACACAACAAAACAAAGGAAGTTAGAATAAAAAGAGAGGTGGCGTAAACTTGGGTAAAAGAACGCAGGAGCATCAACAGAAGTAGAGCGTGAAGTTAGGAAGGGTAAAATAAGGAAGAAGATAAAAATGGAGAAAGAAGAGAAGGCTACTTCCCTTCGCCATCGTACCAGCGTTAAGCGCATATGTGCACGACCGCTTCTGTTTCGTTGTTCTTCTCTCTCCTAAGGCTAAGGGTGGTCACCACCACTCCATCTTACTCTTTGTTTCCTCACTCTATCATCGCTCAAAACCCTAGATATAGCAGAGATCGAGAAAGAGAGAGATGTGGAAGAAGCGCAGCCTTGCAATGCGGTTAGGTTATCTGTGAAGGAAGCCAAACCAACAAGAACATCAAAAATTTAAGATTCATTACTTTAGGAAGAGAAGAGGTTTGATTACAAGAACTTACCAAGGGAGAAGAGCAAGAAGGAGAGGCGACCTGACATCGTGGACGACCATGGTAGGCAGTGGCTATTGAGAGAAAAGGATGCATACCATCGAAGCGTTCCTCAAAGAAGACTTTGGCGGAAGCGATCACCAAAAGGGAGAGAAGAACGAGAGAGCAAAGGTTAGGGCGTCGCACCCTGAGTGCCATTGCTATCAAATTCGGAGATAGAAAGAGAATGAGAGGGCAAGAGATGTTGAGAGAGAGAGACAGCGAGAAAGAGGGGCAAGGCAGCGATGGAAAAGATGGAATTTTGCTGAATAAATTAATTTTAGGTCTCAAGAATAAGTAGCGCTTACGTAGGAAGCGCTACTTTAGGTATACAATAAGTAGCGCTTCCAGCTAAAAGTGCTACTTATTGATACTGCCTAAAGTAGCGCTTCTTACAAGAAGCGCTACTTATTCTTGTTACACAACCATAAATAGCGCTTGGTGTGAGAAGCGCTACTTATTCCTATATCCTTCAATAGCACTTATTTAATGAAGCGCTAGTAAAAGCATTCTACCTAATTTTAAGTAGCACTTCAATAGTTAAGCGCTATTTAAAGTGGCGCCATCTTTTAACTAATTTGTTGTAGTATACCTTCTCAATTTGTTGGTCTGGTGTTGGAGAATTGTAATCTTCCATATGCAAATCACGGACACGTTATCTTGGGTGATCCTTCACCCATTGTATTTTACCCCATCAGTAGTACTGAAATTCGTTGTTTGGTTGATGTGCCTGGCCAAAAATTACCTTCCATTGGTAATGGTGAAATGACTCATTATTTGAAAACTGTGGTAGCTCCCCAGGTACCATTATATCTTTGCCTTGGCTTCATAATTGATGAGTCTTTCCAAATAATGAACATTCTACCTATTTAAGCTAGATACTCTATTTATTTTATTAATTGTGTTTCATATTGCTTCCACCACAGTTCTACTAATTAAAAAAATTGTGTTTTCAGGTTCCACCAGAGCTGTATACTTCTTTTATAGCATCAGTTGATAAAGGAAACATGAGAAGCATGCCAAATGGAAGCATGCCTGCCTCACCTTATCCCACAGCCGGGGCCCTTCTTATGGGAGATGCCTTCAATATGTGTCACCCTTTAACAGGAGGAGGAATGACTGTTGCTTTATCCGACATTGTTGTGCTAAGGGATCTACTCCAACCTCTACATGATCTGCATGATGCTTCTGCTCTTTGCAAATACCTTGAATCATTCTACACCCTGCGCATGGTAACCATGTTATAAATATAATTTAAGTGAATGATTAATTTAGTCCCTGAAATTGTTAACTTTGTTTTGTAAAATTAACAAAATTTCATAATCATCATTGAATTTGAAAATCTTCGATCATAGTAGTCCTACTAAACAATTTCAAAGACTAAGTTGGTCAATCCAAAAGGACTGATCAAAGATTTTAAATTTTAGAAACTATTTTGGAATGTTAATAATTTCAGGGATTAAATTGACCAACTCTACAATTTTATGAACTAAATTGGTGATTCACTCGTATAATTTCGAGCCTTGGTAGTAACTTTGTGCAATTCTGAACCAAATAGTAATAAATAATGAAAAATAAAACTTAGTGCATTGCCTGAGTTTATTTGCCGCCAGTGGCATCTACAATAAACACATTAGCTGATGCATTGTACAAAGTGTTTTGTGCATCCCCTGATCTAGTCAGAAGTGAAATGCGCCAAGCATGTTTTGATTATTTGAGCCTTGGAGGTGTTTTCTCAGATGGACCAATAAATCCTCGTCCATTGAGTTTGGTTCTCCATTTCTTTGCGGTGGCTATATATGGTGTTGGCTGCCTCTATTAGGAAACTAGCTTAGAAATCTAATAAACAGAGATTTCCAGGAAGAAGAAAGGCTCAATGTGAAATATCATTTCATTGAAAGAGAGCAAATCGAAATTTACAAGTAAAGATGTAGCATTTATAGCTAAAGTTGTGAACAGAAATAAAAAAACTAACCTAACTACCCGATAAGGGACTTAACAGATAACCCATTATTAACTAACTAATCAAACAGTAATAGAATCCTAATCCAGCTAACAGAAAGAATAAAAGAATTACAAGAGGAAAATACTTGTGTAACATGCCTACACAAATGACATTGAGTTAGCTGGAGGTTAACCAAAATTAACTAAAGAAACTGAACTTATACTAATCCTAATATCCCCCCTCAAGGTGGAGAATATATATTATGTATTTCCAACTTGCTTATCAAAGTGGAGAATGAAGCATTGGGTAGTGCTTTGGTAAATATATCCGCAAGCTGGTGTTGACTCTTGATATGGACCAATTTAATCTTGTTGGCTTGGACCAACTCTCTAATAAAATGATAATCAGTGTCTATGTGTTTAGACCTTTCATGATGAGCCGGATTTGAAGCCAAATGGATGACCGATTGGTTGTCACAATAGACCATGCAAGAGTCAACTGGAATCTCAAAATGGAGAAGCAACCGAATCAACCACACCACTCCACTAGCAACATAGGAGAGGGCTTTATATTCAGCCTCTGCTGAAGACTTGGAAATAGTTGGTTGCTTTTTAGACTTCCAAGATAGAAGAACATTGCCTAGGAAAACACATGAACCAGAGGTTGATCTTTGAGTGTCCATGCAGCCACCCCAATCGGCATCTGCATAGGCTGACAGATGCAGAGAATTTTCTGCACGAAATAACAATCCTTGCCCGCGGGTGTACTTGAGGTATTGGAGCAAATGATGGAGAGCATGGAGGTGTGAGATACGAGGTTCCTGCATATATTGACTCAATTTGCAAACAGCAAAAGGTATATTAGGCCTGGATATGGTTAGATAAATAAGCCTACCAATCAATCTTCGATAGATAGATTGATCGAGTAAAGGATCCCCATCTAACTTAGTAAGTTTTAAGTTAGGATCCATGGGTAATTTAAGGGGTTTGCAACCAAGGAAACCCGTATCATCAAGTAATTGTAAAGTATATTTTCTTTAAGAAAGAGAAATACCTTGGCTTGATCTAGCTATTTCTAATCCTAAGAAATACTGCAAATTAACAAGAATTTTAAGTTTGAATAATTGCTGAAGAAGCTGCTGAACCTGCATAACATGTTGATGATATGGGCTAGCAAGGAGAATATCATCTACATAGACTAAAATAACAACAATTGTAGGACCAGCACCAATGGTAAACAAGGAATAATCATTCTTAGATTGTTTAAAACCATTATTAAGAAGAGTGGTAGAGAATTTACAAATTGTTTTGAGGCTTGTTTTAAACCATAAATGGATTTGTTAAGCTTGCACACAAGATCAGATTGGGATGTTTTGTAACCTTTAGGTAATTCCATATAAACCTCCTCAAATAGGTCACCATTCAAAAAAGCATTATCAATGTCAAGTTGGAACAAGGTCCAGTGCTTAGCATCTGCAACAGCCAGCAAGACTTTAACAGAAGTTAATTTGGCAACAGGGGAGAAAGTGTCAGAGAAGTCTATGCCGACTTGTTGAGTATAGCCCTTGGCAACCGGTTGGGCTTTATATCTATTTACAGTGCCATCAAGTTACTGCAGTTGCTACAAATGAGAAGGTTCAGAATGAGTAGGATGTAAAAGTAGAAGTGACAGAATGACCAAAGCTGACAACAAGTACAAAAGCATATCTACTTGTTACAGCACCACTCGTTTTATTGTCCAGGCTTTTCTGAAAGATCCCCAACGACCCTGTAACGGATCTAAAGGTAAATCAAGTCTATTTAAACAAGAAAAGGAAGACAGGAAAGATTGAGAGAGCTTGCACTGACTGTTGCATTAAGATCAAACTGTGAAACCATCAGCCTCTCAACTTACTCAAGTGGACTGCACAGAAATTGTGTGGGGAATCTTTCAGTGTACTCTATTGCTTGTAAACACAGTGTCTTAGAATATATTCTTACATGTGTAATCAAGCCTAAACACCCCCTAAAAACTCCTTATCTCTTAACTATTTATTTTGAGTGTAATCCTTTCAAGCTACCTTGTTAGTGAGTGTTGGAAAGGGAATTACTTAAGAAGGATAGGTCAAATACTAGGAGTTAGTTTCTGAGTGAGAACAACTTAAAGAGGCTAAAGTAAAGACTGCTTATTGTAACACTAAGGTGTGGTCTCAAGTGTTGTAACTATTTGGGAATTAGTGAAAATACTCACAGGAGGTGAGGAGTGGATGTAGCCCAAGGTTTAGGGTGAACCACTATACATCTGGTGTTATTTCTTCTTCCTTCTCTTTAATATTTCACTTGTGACACTTCATACAATACACCTAAATTCAATTAATGAGGTTTGAGCTGTAAGATCAAATACTTGTTGCTTACTATGTCATTTAATCTTTGCATATGTTTCTATTTAACATCATCTGTTAGAATAGATTATCTACATAACTATATTTTGAATCCATAGTAGGTTCTCTTGCATTGATAACTGTAACACCCCGCCGAGGCAATGCTTTTACTTTATTTATTTAATACAAAATGGTCCTAATTTGAAACAAACAAACATATCTTATTGCTTATTAAAGTATACAAATATACTACACAAGCACAAAACAAAATCCTACACCCTCAAGGGTGTCAAAAACCCCACTGGCCGTGCCATCAGTATCTGCCCTCTGTTTCTAGGCAGCCTTCCCATAAACTCCCCAACTTTCGATTACTGGTTGATCTTGATCATCTGCTATTCGTTATTATTTTATAAAACACACAAGAAAACATAGGGGTAAGATATCCATCAACCACCAACAAATAGGAAAATAGTATAGCAGAATAACTGTCTTCAAGCACAACACATCATATCATCAATACAATTAATACCATACTCAGACTTCTGAGCACACGATCATACACCAGACCACACTGACACGTCATACTGACAAATCTGACCACACGGTCACAGACCACGTCATACTCTGACATTACAGACTGACACGTGTCATGGGTCCTTCGACTGGTCACCGGCTTTACAGACCTAAACCATTGGACATTCAGCTGATCACCGGCTCTACTATCCAGAGGCTAACATGTGACATAGAATACCGAGCTTTCGGGCTGATCACCGGCCCTACTAACCCAACCACAGGTCGCTGAGTATCGTGGGCTATTAACGCCCTACTCCCTAGACCAATCACCAGTCTTAGGGCACCGAGTAAGATAAGTTGGTTGTCCCAGGAACATATCCTGATACACTACTATCTCCGATCACTGGTTATGGCATCCCATACTATCATATCCAGTTACTGGAGTAAGGCACCATCCCATGCACAAGGACGACATTCCCGATACAGAGAATGACCAAGATTGTCCACCCGACAGACGTGAAGTCTTGTCCGGATGACCGAGTACACACCTTCGGACTGATCATCGGTCCTCAGGTCCCCTCAAGGTCACGGACTATCTCCAAACTACTCTGTGCCTTTGGTCCGATCACCAGTAACACACCGATCCGGATATCACCACTGTCAAACAGGATACCGACAGTAATACTTTATTACTGTCCAGGGTTCCGCAAACCTCTAACTAGAGGGCGTCACCCTTGACTCATACATCAAGCACACAGATATCATACCAAATCAACCAGTACATAAATATCAGGCATCAAACAAGATATCATTTATCATCATTTATCATAATTTAACAACATATAATTTACTCCTAGCGTTACATAAGCGACTGTCTACTAATCTCATAAATTAACTGAATAAATATAACCTATGTTGGTTGATAGGTCTACGGTGACTATCCTTAGCAATCGTACACTGCAACCCCTCTCCTGAGATGTTGCTACTACCAACCCCTAGTAGGGCTAAGGAACCCTACTCACACTAGCTATTCTACTACCTATTTTTCCTAGTGATTAAGGAATCTTCCCCTTACCTGGCTTACAAGACAGCTGCTGCCCGTGCCTCATCGCTCTTCCTCTTCCCCGAGCTCCCTTTGTACCCCTAATAACCAATGGAGTGTCTTGCGAAAATGGGAGAGCAGATCTCTATATATAGGCATAACTTGGCTCCATCGCGTCGCGATGGGCCTAGACACAGCCTCTAATCGCGTCGCGACGGGGACACGTGGTGTAACATCTGCGGCGCTGATCACCGACTTAGCCACCGACCTTGATCGCGTCGCGACGGTTCCTTTTGTAGTCTCTGTCGCGTCGCGACGGTCCGTTTCTAGAAATATCCCATTTTTTCCCTTCTAGGAGATTATAGGATGTTCCATACTATTTTAGGGCATTCTAGGCCTCTTATGAATCATTTTTAAGTCCAATTTAATTCTAACTAGGGTTTTTAATATCCAGCTGTTATCTAATTACTACCTCTGGTCACATATATAATAGACAAATATCTAGGTTCATTGAATAACTGATGTATCTGGTCTATATAGACCAGATACATCAGTTATTCAATGAACCTAGAAAGTGCATTCGTCTATTATTTATGGGACCGGAGGTAGTATCATTAATAATTATTTAAGACTTATTTAAAAATCAAGATGTCACATTACTATCCCCCTTAAAATAAATTATGTCCTCGAAATTTAGCAATAACTACCTGAGTCTGACGTTTCTTAAGTTCCCTTGACCGTAAACATTCGTCCTGCCCTGGTTGTTGATTTTGCTGATGTCGGTCCCTTAACTCCAACTACCTCTTCTTTACAATCTTGAGCAATATGCCCTGGTTTCTTGCATCGATAACATACAGGTTCTTTTTCAGGACATTCCTAGATATTATGAATTTTCCCGCAACATATACATCTTATCGGTTTTGTTTGTTTACTTCCAACAGCTGCGGTCGACTCTTCAGGACGATCATAGGGTTTCTGATTATTTTTCTCGTTTTGATTCCTCTTACTGTTCCTCATGGGTCCTCCATTCTTCTGTCTTTCTTTCTCCAATCCATTATCAAGATTCTCTAGTTCAATATTTTTCTCCGTCAATTCAGAAAAATGATTGATCTTTAAAGGGATCATGGACCTACGCAACTCGGGTTTTAACCCGTATTCAAATTGCCTACACATCCATTCTTCATCCGGACTCATCTGGTAAAATCTAGTGTATTTAATCAAAGTTTCAAATTTTACAGCATATTCTCCAACCGACATCTTTCCTTGTTTCAAATTGAGAAACTCCTTCTCCTTTTCTCGTTTTAGTGCACTTGGAAAATATTTCTCTAAGAAATTAGTCCGAAACAATTCCCAAGTGATAACCCTTCCTTCACCTTCCAACATTCGTTGTTTGTTTCGCCACCAAGACTCTGCTCCTCCTACCAGCATGAAGGTGGCATAGGTCATCTTCCGATCATCCCTACAGCGTAGTGCTGCAAAGATCTTTTCAATTTCTTGGAGCCACAGTTCTGCTCCCTCCAGATCATATTCTCCTTTAAATTGTGGAGGTTTATTTTTCATAAAAGCTACATGTCCGGCATCTACGGTTACTTCTCCTCTTTCACCCCTTTGGTTCAACATGTATTGTAGTAACTGTCCCTACTGCTGTATCAGCAGAGTGTTTTGCTGTACCTGCTGTTGCACAGCTGTCACCAGATTTTCTAATCCTCGAGTTCCATTAGTTCCCCCTAGTCCCCCATCATCTTCTGGAGTGTTACCTCCTCTGTTTCGTGTTCGTCGAGCTATTTGCTACCTGGAACATAACAATTAGCTCAAGGTGTTTTATGGCTAGATTTTCTTAATGTTAGACCTTCTACCTAATTCTCATAGTTGTCATCCGATGTGGAGACAACTAGACTTTAGACATGACCAGTGACTCGACCCTCCCCACAGTCCGGTTAGAACCAAACTACTCTGATACCACAAATGTAACGCCCCGCCGAGGCAAGGCTTTTACTTTATTTATTTAATACAAATTGGTCCTTATTTGAAACAAACAAACATATCTTATTGCTTATTAAAGTATACAAATATACTACACAAGCACAAAACAAAATCCTACACCCTCAAGGGTGTCAAAAACCCCACTGGCCGTGACATTAGTATCTGCCCTCTGTTTCTAGGCAGCCTTCCCATAAACTCCCCAACTTCCGATTACTGGTTGATCTTGATCATCTGCTATTTGTTATTATTTTATAAAACACACAAGAAAACATAGGGGTAAGATATCCATCAACCACCAACAAATAGGAAAATAGTATAGCAGAATAATTGTCTTCAAGCACAACACATCATATCATCAATACAATTAATACCATACTCAGACTTCTGAGCACACGATCATAGACCAGACCACACTGACACGTCATACTGACAAATCCGACCACACGGTCACAGACCACGCCATACTCTGACATTACAGACTGACACGTGTCACGGGTCCTTCGGCTGATCACCGACTCTACAGACCCAAACCACTGGACATTCAGCTGATCACCGGCTCTACTGTTCAGAGGCTAACACGTGACATAGAATACCGAACTTTCGGGCTGATCACCGGCCCTACTAACCCAACCACAAGTCGCTGAGTATCGTGGGCTATTATCGCCCTACTCCCTAGACTGATCACCAGTCTTAGGGCACCGAGTAAGATAAGTTGGTTGTCCCGGGAATATATCCTGATACGCTACTATCTCCGATCACTGGTTATGGCATCCCATACTACCATATCCAATTACCGAAGTAAGGCACAATCCCGTGTATAAGGACGACATTCCCAATACAGAGAATGTCCAAGATTGTCCATCTGACAGACGTGGAGTCTTGGAGACTTGTCCGGATGACCGAGTACACACCTTCGGACTGATCACGGTCCTCAGGTCCCCTCAAGGTCACTGACTATCTCCAAACTACTTTGTACCTTTGGTCCGATCACTAGTCCTCAGGTACACCAACATCAGATACACCGATCCGGGTATCACCACTAACAAACAGGATACCGACAGTAATACTTTATTACTGTCCAGGGTTTCGCAAACCTCTAGTTAGAGGGCATCACCCTTGACTCATACATCAAGCACACATATATCATACCAAATCAACCAGCACATAAATATCAGGCATCAAACAAGATATCATTTACCATCATTTATCATAATTTAATAGCATATAATTTACTCCTAGCATTGCATAAGTGACTGTCTACTAACCTCATAAATTAACCAAATAAATATAACCTATGTTGGTTGATAGGTCTGCGGTGACTATCCTTAGCTATCGTACACTGCAACCCCTCTCCTGAGATGTTGCTACTACCAACCCCTAGTAAGGCTAAGGAACCCTACTCACACTAGCTATTCTACTACCTATTTTCCCTAGTGATTAAGGAATCTTCCCCTTACCTGGCTTAAAAGACTGCTGTCGCCCGTGCCTCTTCGCTCTCGTCACTCTTCCTCTTCCCGGAGCTCCCTTTGTACTCTAAATAACCAAATGGAGTGTCTTGCAAAAATGGGAGAGGATAGCTCTCTATATATAGGCATAACTTGGCTCCATCGCGTCACGATGGGCCTAGACACAGCCTCTAATCGCGTCGTGACGAGGACACGTGGCGTGAGATCCACGGCGCTGATCACCGACTTAGCCACCGACCTTGATCGCGTCGCGACGGTTCCCTTTGTAGTCTCTGTCGCGTCGAGACGGTCCTTTTCTAGAAATATTCCATATTTGCCCTTCTAGGAGATTCTAGGGTGTTCCATACTATTTTAGGGCATTCTAGGCCTCTTATGAATCATTTTTAAGTCCAATTTAATTCTAACTAGGTTTTTAATATCCAGCTGTTATCTAATTATCATTAATAATTATTTAAGACTTATTTAAAAATTAGGATGTCACAATAACTAACCTACTCAACTCCAAAAACATGCTTGAGAGTAAGTTAAACTCTGTTTAGTGCAGGATTTTTAAATAGGTCACAATTCAAACCCCATTTTTTGTGACAACTATTCACTTCAATGAAATCCATTGCAACGAGTTCATATAAAAGCATGAATTTTAGTTAAGATAATATTGTAATGTTATTCAAATTAGCCGCTATGTACTAGCCATTATTCAAATTAGTCGTTATGTTGTACACTATATGTATTGGCGATGGCTATCATACATAATGACAACAGGTCATGTACTGTGCATAAGGAAGTCTATCTTTGAAAATGGGTCACAAAAACGAGTCTTACCATCAGCCTCTCAGGTCTCATTTCCCAAAATACAGCACTGAGTCACTGACTTGTATACGCTAATCAGTTAGTGCAGTTGCCACAACTCAGTGTCAGATTGAGCTGGAGTGTATCCTATTCATTCCTTTGAACATGTCTCACCGTCTCTACTATTTTTTAAATTAAAATATAATTTTCTTCTACCTAAGGTTGGGCTATTTAATAAGGGTAAATACCTAAGTATTAATTATATTTCTTCTACCTTTAGGAGCTTTATGACCAGACCCTAAAATATATATTTCTTCTACCCTTATTTTTTAAATTGAACCGGGAACCGGACCGGGCGGTCCAACCGGTTGAACTGGACCCCTATTCGCTCCAAATGAAACCGGGAACCGCTTTTCATGGAAACCGAAAATTGAACCGGAAAACCGGAAATCTGAAAAATCGTGCAAAAGGATGTTTACACACTTGTTCCAAATAAGAATTGTTCATTTATAAGATACAACCAATGGAGTGGGTGTTTACCGAGATCTTTTTAAGAACTCGAAGCTTATATAAGCACCTATGCTTAGCTCTCCCAAGTGTGCCACATGCATTGCTTGTGGGGTATACTTAGTAAAAATGTTGATGAAATGTAAGAATCTAGAGTCACTTATGGGGCCTATTTAGTAAAAATTTTAGAATTGCTAACTTGGAGAGATGAGATGATTAAGTTATAAAAATAAAAATGAAAGATGCTTATTGAACCCACTTAAAATATGTAAAAAGGAAAAAATAGAAATGTTGGATCGGAAATAACCTTGAAGAAATATGTAAAAAGTAGAAAATAGAAATGTTGAATCGGAGATAACCTTAAAGATTGCACAATTTTTAAGATAGAAAAGTGAGCGGGTTAATTAAAAATAACGTGGCATACAGACTCACTTGGGCAACTCAGGTGGGCTCACCATGAGAGATGCTATTCATGTATCAACGCTGTTAATTGAACACAGTGTGCGACACACCAGTGACACACATATGCGTCCATACTGTACGGATACGTGTTCATACAGTACGGATCCCACTTTTTTTTCAATTTTTTTTTCAAATTTTTTTTTTATCTGGTTAACGGAGTTCAGTTATCTGGTTAATGGTTCACATTATCTGATGAATGCCAACCCTGAAACTTAACACATTCTATTTATTTATCTGGTTAACGAAGTTCACTTATCTGGTTAATAGTTCTTATTATCTGGTGAATGTCAACCCTGAAACTTAACACATTCCATTTATTTATCTGGTTAACGAAGTTCACTTATCTGGTTAATGGTTCACATTATCTGGTGAATGTCAAACTCACGTTCCATTTTTTTATCTGGTTAACGAAGTTCACTTATCTGGTTAATGATTCACATTATCTGGTTAATGACAAAAAAAATTAACCAGTTAAAAAATCTAAAAAAAATAAAAAATAACTTTTTTTTGAAAAAAAAAAGTTGTCCGTACAGTACGGACCGTATATTATACGTGTCTGTGTCAAAAAATGTGCAATGCTGTTAATTGAACATAGCGTGCGACACACCAGCGACACACATACGCGTCCGTACTATACGAACACGTGTCCATACAGTACGGATCCCACTTTTTTTTTCAAATTTTTTTTTCTTCAAATTTTTCTTTTTTATCTGGTTAACGAAGTTCACTTATCTGGTTAATGGTTCACATTATCTGGTGAATGTCAACCCTGAAACTTAACACATTCCATTTATTTATCTGGTTAACGAAGTTCACTTATCTGGTTAATGGTTCACATTATCTGGTGAATGTCAAACTCACGTTCCATTTATTTATCTGGTTAACGAAGTTCATTTATCTGGTTAATGGTTCACATTATCTGGTTAATAACAAAAAAAAAAAATTAACCAGTTAAAAAATCTAAAAAAAATAAAAAATAACTTTTTTTTGAAAAAAAAAAGTTGTCCGTACAGTACGAACCGTATATTATACGTGTCTGTTTCAAAAAATGTGCAACGCTGTTAATTGAACACAGCGTGCGACACACCAGCGACACACAGACGCGTCCGTACAGTACGGATCCCACTTTTTTTTTCCAATTTTTTTTATCTGGTTAACGGAGTTCACTTATCTGGTTAATGGTTCACATTATCTGGTGAATGTCAATCCTGAAATTTAACACATTCCATTTATTTATCTGGTTAACGAAGTTCACTTATCTGGTTAATGGTTCACATTATCTGGTTAATGACAAAAAAAAAAATACCAGTTAAAAAAATCTAAATTTTTTTAAAAAAATATTATCCATACAGTACGGACTGTATATCCGTACAGTACGGACCGTATATTATACGTATCTGTATCAAAAAATGTGTTCAAAAAACATTTTTTTTACTGTATTTACGCTTGACACATTCAATTCAATGTGGTGCCGAAAATAGCCTTGTTTCTGAATGGTAAATGACGATAAGACCCTGAGTGAGCCAACCAACCCTAACTCGGAGTCAGAGTACCCATCCCACCATCTTCTCTTCTCTCTCTGTTTTTGTCTCTGTCTGTTTCTGTTTCTGTCCACTGCTATGGCATTGGATCTCACTCTCTGAACACTTTCTTCTTCTTCCTCCTCCTCCTCGCATGTTCAGGTAACCAACTGCCTCTCCTTCTTTCGTCTTTCGTTGCGCTCCACCCCTTTAAACAAACACATTACCATGTTTTCATGTCCCAACATCAATTTAATCCGCTTGTTTTCATGTTTTCATATTTATTTATTAATTGTTGTGGGTATCTTGAGCTGTTTCATGTTGTAAATTTATATGCCATTGTTTGAACACTTGTTATTTGTTTATGTTGTTCATATTCTGCTGCAACAGAGCATTTTCACTTTGTATATGCCTTTCTACTAAGTTCTACTCAAAAAAATTGGTTTTTTTTTTAGTGTGTGGGGCGGGGGGGGGGGGGTGTTGTTTCTGCCTCTGGCAATTGGAACTTGGATCATACTTAGAGTATCATGTCCTCTATTTTCTTTCTGAATAGAAAGGAAGGGACTGGAGTAACTATCAGGGTTGATATTGGAATACTAATGGCAGGCCATTGAATTCGCTGTTGCTTAAAATCAATATCCATGTTGCATTGATTTGTTATTCTAAATAAATATGTGAAGAGAAATGCCAGAAATACACTCTTTCAACATTCTTTCTATTATTGAATGAAATCTCAAGGAAGCCCCATTACTAGTGTGGACCCAGATTAAATGGTTGGACCTACATGAGATTTCATCCAAAAATAGATAGATCGTTGAAAAAAGTGTCAAAAGAGTGTATTGTTAGCACTCTTCATAGGTGAATTACAAGTTGAGTTCCTTCAGTTATCAGTATAATTCATGCAATACTGACTGACAAACGATCAAATGAACTTTAAGAAGGAAGATACCATTTATGAATCTGAATTGGATGATGGTGGATGTCTGGCCGACTTTGAAAGAGAATGAGGATAGCATTTCCTCGTATGTATTTTTTAAATAGGAAATGATAGTGAATACGACATAACTCTAGGGATTCTTCTTTCTTTACATGATGCAATCATTTGTCTAAGAAGCTATCCTTTTATTTCTGTAGGGTTTTGCTTGCTTGGTGAACCGTAGCTTCTCTTTTTCCAGAAACCAGTGCCTTCTGATGTGTTTAATATATATTTTTGCGGATTATTGCAGGTTGTTTTGATGAGGAAGCTCTTTTGCTGTTTTGCATATACAATAGAGAAAATGGTGCTGTTATTAGTGTACTACAGGTTTGAGTGGTTGGCTATTACTGCATAGAGGTTAACACCTAAAAACAGATAAGTTAATCTTGACTGTATGGAAGACCACAATTTTGTTGTTGGTCAAGAATTCCCTGATGCGAAGGCATTCCGGAATGCTATTAAAGAAGCTGCTATTGCACAACATTTTGAGCTCCGTATTATTAAAAGTGACCTGATTCGATACTTTGCCAAGTGTGCCTCCGAGGGATGCCCATGGCGGATTCGTGCTGTCAAACTCCCCAATGCCCCAACATTTACCATAAGGAGTCTTGAAGGGACACATACTTGTGGGAGAAATGCACACAACGGGCACCACCAGGCTTCTGTTGATTGGATTGTGAATTTTATAGAAGAAAGGTTACGAGATAACATCAATTATAAACCAAAAGATATTTTACATGACATCCATAAGCAATATGGTATAACTATACCGTATAAGCAAGCTTGGCGTGCAAAGGAACGAGGCCTTGCAGCAATATATGGCTCTTCTGAAGAAGGATATTACCTACTTCCTTCATACTGTGAAGAAATAAAGAAAACAAATCCTGGAAGTGTTGCAGAGGTGTTTACCAATGGTGCAGATAACCGTTTTCAGAGACTTTTTGTTTCCTTGTACGCATCAATTCATGGTTTTGTTAATGGTTGCTTGCCCATTGTTGGTCTTGGTGGAATCCAGCTGAAAAGCAAATACCTTAGCACATTCCTTTCAGCGACTTCTTTTGATGCTGATGGTGGGTTGTTTCCACTCGCTTTTGGTGTTGTCGACGTAGAAAATGACGACAGCTGGATATGGTTCCTGTCTGAGTTGCACAAGGCACTAGAGGTGAATACCGAATGCATGCCACATATTATATTTTTATCAGATGGGCAGAAGGGTATTGTGGATGCAATAAGAAGGAAGTTCCCAAATTCTTCTCATACATTCTGCATGCGTCACTTGAGTGAAAGCATTGGCAAAGAGTTCAAGAACTCTAGGCTTGTCCATCTTCTGTGGAAGGCTGCATATGCCACAACAACTATTGCATTTAAAGAAAAAATGGCTGAAATAGAGGAGGTCTCTCCTGAAGCTGCTAAATGGTTACAACAATTTCATCCTTCCCAATGGGCCCTAGTATATTTTGAAGGGATGCGATTTGGCCATCTATCCTCTAATGTTGACGAGTTCAATAAATGGATTCTTGAAGCCCGGGAGTTGCCAATTATCCAGGTGATTGAGCGGATTCTTGGCAAACTTAAAACTGAGTTTGATGACAGGCGTTTGAAAAGCAGTTCATGGTGTTCTGTGCTTGCCCCATCCGCTGAGAGGCGAATGGTCGAAGCCATTAACCGTGCATCCACATATCAAGTCCTTAGATCAGATGAAGTAGAGTTCGAGGTCCTTTCAGCCGATCGTTCAGATATTGTAAATATTGGCAGCCATAGCTGTTCCTGCCGCGATTGGCAGCTGTACGGGATACCATGTTCCCACGCTGTTGCCGCTCTTATCTCATGTCGTAAGGATGTCTATGCATATACTGCAAAGTGTTTTACTGTTGCAAGTTACAGGGATACCTATGCAGAGGGTATGCACCCCATCCCAGGAAAACTTGAAGGGAGGAAAACAGTTGAGTCTACATTGGATAATGATATCCTAGTTGTACGGCCACCGAAGTTTCGCCGGCCTCCGGGGCGACCGGAAAAGAAACGGATTTGTGTGGAGGACCATAATCGTGACAAACATACAGTGCATTGTAGTCGATGTAATCAAGCTGGACATTACAAGACAACTTGCAAAGCAGAGATGATAAATAAGATAGAACAGTTCTAGTTGTCTAATTTTGTACTGTGTAGTTAACTATAGAACTAGTTTATTAGGATCTAGAGATCTCATGTTTAGGACACTTATTATTTAGATAATGTAAGATTGGTATATATCAAATTATCAATGTATTAAATCCGCTGTTGTAACATAAATGAAGTTTTGAATATTGGCAGGTTTGTAATCAAAAGCTACTAACGAGTATTTGGAATTTGAAGCGTGGATTTAGAGAGGGTGATTTACCCATCATGATCAACAAACGTCAATTGGCTCCGTAGTAAGAAGATAATATTTTCTTTTGAGAGAAAATTCTAACAAATTGGAAAGTAGTTTTGTTTTTTGACCAAAAATTGAGAAGTAGTTATCATTTAGGAAATCTGTAGAAAGTTCAATCTGCCTGTGATTCCTCTCACTTAGGAGCTGATTGGTACGCGTGAGAAAGAGGCGCGAGAGTTGGTCATTTTTCTCTGATTGGCAGCTAGAGAATTAGCGCAGAGAGAACAAAAACGTGTGGGCCCCATGACATTTTAATTTCTTCGCTCACCTGCGAAGAAAAGCAGCGAAGTTGGTGCTTTTTTTTTGCATTTCCAGTAGTACTCTCTCTATCTTAATAAGCAAGTAAATTATCTCAAATTATTTAAATTTTTAGTCAAGGACATTGATTTCTTTTAAAAAAAAATCAACATGTCTCTCTTCCATATTTATTTCTTTTTTTCTTATTCCAATTAACAGCACAAATCTACCATATTTCTCACATTTTTCTCTCTTCTCATACTCTCTCTTCACAATTTCTCTCGTGAACCAATCACACCATTAGCGATCCTTTACCCTTTTAGCAAATCTAGTAATATTTTGTTTTAAATTTTATGCTAAATAAACGATTTTTACTTCCAAAACGTATATTTGAGCATCAATCTGGTGTTTGGTAGTGCTAATTACAAAATACTTGGATACAAAAACATTGCACGGTTGCCTAGATGATTGTATGTGAATATTAAAGAAACAAAGTTCTCTCAATTCTAGCATTGAAAATTCACGAGGTAGAAGATCAATAATATATTGAATTTATAACTTGAAGAATGAATATATCTTTATCACGTTTTATTTAATTTACTATCTTTCCGTACGTGCAAACCAAACAGAACGAAATATCTTGTTTTTTAGTGATCCCAAACATAAAAAGAATTGTTTCAAGTGTGGAAAATTTTGGCCAAAACTGCTCGAGCCAAAAACAAAACACCATATGCACTTGTGAGTTGAGACATGTGAGCCTTCTAACGGAAAAACATTGCTACATTTTTGACATTTTTCATAGAATCATACAAGACATTTAACATCTAAGATCAGCTGCTGCAGATTCCACGTGCATTATACAAAGGTAAAAATGAAAACAATACCAGAATAAATGTTCTCAACTGATAACCAGTCTTTACACCTTGGTCTAAATTCCAAGGAAAATTAATTGCATTATTCAAAAAGACACAGCCCCCACCAGTCACAGAAGGCCCCATCAGCGTCGGTCCAAGATAATACAGCTTGAAACCAATGAGATATTCTCTATCTATCTCTCATTGCTGAAGAACCGATCGAGATATTCTTCTAAATTCACTTGTATAGCTGCTTGAATCTTCTGCAGGCCTCCAAGATATTTTCCCTGTGACCGAAGGCACTAACCCTGACAAAACCTTCACCACCAGGTCCAAAACCACTACCAGGAGTTGTAACCACATGTGTCTTTTCAAGAATCTCACTGAACACATCCCATGAGTTTCGGCCCGGGAAGTGGACCCACACATATGGTGCAGATTTCCCTCCATAGACTTTAAACCCAAGAGAATCAAATGTCTCCACTATTATGCTAGTATTTTCTTTGTAGAATCCAATAACCTCTCGCATAGCCTGCATTCAAATGCAGCAAGTCTGTTATGTAACTTGTTCTTTGACAAACACGTCAAATAAGTTTTTTTTTTCTTTTGCTCTAAGTGATTAAAGAAAACCACCTCAAAGCCCACAAAATTTAATAATAAAACAAAATAACTGACCTTAAGGCCTTCTGGTGAAAGGCAAGCCAGACCACCTGCCTGGGAAATATTTGATGCGCCATTGAAACAAGTAGATACAATACGGCTGAAGTCCTTTGCAACAGGAAATCCATCAGAAAACAGTAACTGCTTTGGAACCACAGTCCAACCCAGTCGGACTCCAGTGAACCCAGCATACTTGCTAAATGATGAAGTCTCAATGGCAACCTGCAATAGGCCATAAGCTTCACAGTGTCACATATATTGATATTTGACGGAAATCCACAGTATTCACCGAGCATCAAAAGCAGATTCCCGATTGAATCAAAAAAATATGGGCCATTTATTTATTAAAAAAATTGACCAACAATCCCCTGGATGGCAATTCTGATTGATATAGTCATTTCATTATGATATAAAAATTTCCTTAAAGTGGTAAAACAAAGATTAATCAGCAAAATTGTCTAGTAAACTAGAAATCACTTGCATAAGCAAGCAGACATTTACTGCTACCAAAATATTAAGTGACTGACAAATAGCAAACTCAAAGATAGTTTTAAAAAGCTAGTGCTCCTAAAATATTTCTATAACAAACAAAGGATTCTAGGAATCCAGTACTAGAAGCAAAAAAGTTTGACATGGCATTATTGTATGGAAATAACTCACTTCAAAGGAAAAGATTCATCAACTAGGTCAAAGCTAAAATAACTAATAAGTCATGTAAGAAATAAGAGATTTTCAGTGAACTATTGCAATAACTAAATCCAGAAGGCTTGGGACTTGTTGCAAAATAAATTTAAAGTAAAATGACACTTACACAAGTTGTTTTAAGTTCTAGCACAAGCCATATGTCCTTAGGTAGAGTGGAAATAATATGTAATCAAGAAGAATCCACCAGATTCATTCCATTAAAATTAAGTACATCGAATAAATGCCAAGAATCATATTCGTAGTTAAGAGTAAACACAAAGACCAGTCCTTGAACATCAGTTACAGACTGACTAACCTCTTTGGCTCCAGGAATTTCAAAGATGGAGTGTGGGTTGTCACCAGAAATATACAAAGCATATGCTGAATCATATACTATTATGGACCCATTGTCCTTGGCAAACTGAACTAGTCGCGTCAGTTGCTCCCTTGTTGCTGCAGCACCAGTAGGATTGTTTGGAGAACAGAAAAAAATTATATCTGGTCGAGAAATAGAAGACAAATCAGGGAAGAAACCATTTTCTGGATTACACCTCATGTATTCAATGTTCGCAAACTTCTGAACATCCTTCTGGTACAAGCCAGTCTGGCCCATGATTACACTTGAGTCTACATATGCCTGCATATAAAAGTTCCATTATTTACAGTCACTGTCAGGGACGGATCTACGTGTAAGAAATTGGGAGCATTTGACCCCATTATTTATAGATACGCGCTAAAGACTTTCCTATGTGTTTAGGTATGCCCCCTAAAGGTTCTTCTCCATCTCCTAAAATTTTCTAGTGTTACAACAGAAATGTTAAAGAACTAGCTATTAACTCTTTGAGATATGGAAGGGACAACAATGTCTAACATTAAGATAGATAACCACACGTTATATTTTCAATAATCATTTCAAAATAAAAAATATAAATAAAATTTGAAACATTATTCAAAAACGCTAACTGAAATTTTACATGTATTTTAGACAAGTTCAGATGTCACTTTTTCAAGTAATGGGCAGTCTTTTCATTCAAGGTTTGCCAATCAAATACCAAAAAAGTCTTGCTTCACTGATCCAACTATTTCTATTACATCAAAGAGCATAAAAAACTAATAAATGAAGTAAAACAAAACCAAAGCCACCATTTTTGGCATACTGAAACATAAATGAATGCTTAAGAAACGGATGAAATGGTCATTTTAAACAACCACATAGATATGAATTACCGGGTATGATGGGTCTTGCACAGCCATTTTTACATTAGACCCAAAGACAATCTGCCACAAAACGAAAATAAAAGAAAAAATTAGTTCCATTCACAAAGATCTCATTATGGAAAACACCCAACTATCGAGCCACTCCCATCTCCATCCCCACAAAGGAGGGTATTTGAAATCTAATAACAGTAAGTGGACCGAATAATAGGTAATTTAAGTGATTTAACTAAGTAGGACATAATATATTGAAAAAATACAAAATGAACCTGGAGACGAGATATGTCACACTTTGCTCCATCTGAGACAAATATATCACCTTCTTCTATGCCAAGATCGCGATAAAATGTTGAAGCAATTGCACTTCTTAATGGCTGCATAGATTAGGGATGTCTCTCAATCTTCCAAGCATCATAAACTTGTGTAAAAATTAGGCAACAAAAATTAAAGTTTTTACATGCTTAGGCTAAAAAAAAAAAATAAGGTCTGTATGTTTCAAGGTTCAAACTCTTTGCATCATCATCCACTTGCATTCCCCCAAAGGTAAATATTAACATCCAAAGAAGGGATTGAACTTTGGCAGTTGACACCCCTCCCATTGCAAAGGATTTTTTTTTTTTTTAAGAATTACAAAGACAATGTTTATTGTTGTCACAAAGCTTAGGATGATAAAATATCAATTGAAGAGAGCAGGCCATAAAATGATAAAGAAAGCTACAAGTGTTGCACATGTGACAAATAAGGCTAAATATCCATCCTCAAAACCCACGCTAACTTGGGAAAAAATCAACACCCAAATTTGTTTTAAGACGTGAATTTATCTTCCTGTACAACTTAAGAAAAGTGCATAAAGTGCACAATAGACAAGACAAACATACAGAGTAAGTGGAGTCAACTAAAAGGAGAGATTATTAAAAGTTTATTCCTGAAATGGCTCAAGGATCAAGAAAAGACAGAAAAATCATAATATGAAAAACTAAAACCTCTTATTGTTCACTTAGCAATTTGATGAATTATATTTACAATGGATACCAGGCTGAAATTGTTTGGCCAGAAAAGTTATAAACAAACTATCAACAAGGGTGGAAAACTGTATAACTGGCATTGAATTTGATATGTGAGGGACAACAGTAGATTATGGAAGGATACGAGAATGAAAAAATGGAAAACCAGGCAAAAACTCTCAGATATCAACGCAACATACCTTTTCGCCTTGTTCAGCTCCATAACCACTATATCCTTCTATGGTTGACAATGCATATGATCTCTGATTAAAAGGGAAAAAACAACATTTTCAAATGTTCAGTTAACAACAGGTGAAGCAATAGAATCATGTAACTGAATTAACAAAGTATTATTTATAATTAACATTTCTTCGCACACACTCCTACAAAATATTAAATATTTATGATCAATAAAAGACAAGCTTAAACAGTCTAACAGAAGCAACTAAACACTCAGTTATACAGATGGCAAAACTAAAGGTGTTGGGAAAAAAAATCAAAGCATCAGACGTGGTACTATTATGAAAGTCACCAATAATCATTAATCATAGAGCTCCACCTTCAACAGAAAATTGATAATTACTTTCGGAAAACGGATAAGCAAAACAGAACAGGCCATTTTCTACTGTCCAAAGAGCAAACATGAAAGATAAATTGGCTTCATTCATATCAAAATTTCACCTTTGCCATTGCAGAAGTTATGACTTCAGGAATGGGTTCAGTAGTATCACCAATTCCAAGGCTTATTACTTTTGCATCAGGGTACTTCTGCAAGTGTGCATTCCTCCTTCTAGCAATCTATTTTTTGCAATAAAATTGCAAAACACAAGGTCAGTGAAGAGAATGGAAAAAAAATTAGGTATACATCAAATAAAGATTTAACCACCAAGTTGGAGGGTGTGAAAGAGAGAGAGGGAGATACATACATATATAAATAAAACAGAAGAATGAATAAGTAAAATGGTAAGACTTTCGCCAATTCTCTCTAACGTATCCTGTTGTAATTTTGTGATATTTCAAAAGTGGGGAAGTCCCACATAGGATGGCTCTTTAAGAGTCATAGTGTTTATAAGTCAATATGTTAGATGAGGTGGTAAGAGTGGTTAGGGAAAGAGATGGGCCTCGCGCACATGAGCTAGGCCCAAAGTGGGAGGGTTAAGTGCAAATCTTCCGATTTCTCCCCCCTGCGCGCACGATAAGCCTTGCGTTCCTTTTTAATTATTGGATTAATATTTCGAAGATATTTTTTGAGAAGGCTTATCTGAAAACCCTTGATTTTAGTCAGTTTTGATCCTTGACCAAGTCCTACACGTTTTTAGGAGTCATTATCCACTAACGGTAACATTCCACCTTGTCCAGGTTTTCAGGCCACTAATCACACGATTATCTCCACCAACAGCTCTATTAGTAATTTTCGTTTTTTCTTATTTAAGCCTGACAGGCTACCTTGTGGGGAATATAGTGAAAATTATTTTCCCGTAGCTTCCTGGGTCACATTCCAGTTCTTTCTTCTTCTTGCTGTTCTGATACCCCAACGCTCCTGGGACGAACCTGTTGTACCACAGGGATTTGCTTGTGATGGCGGATAAATCTTTAAGGGCAGTCTCACCGACGCCTCGGGTTTCTTTCTTATGAGTTTCTGTTTTGCAGGTTCTTTGTTCGTTCCATCACAATTCAGCATATTAGTCAACATATCCTTCTTAAGGTAGATAACATTGGCGAATTTCAAGAGTAAAATACATCCCATTCCCTTTATGGATACTTAGAACAATTAATCATGATATTTTCTTTTAAAATCATATGGTCAATTGTTGACCAAAGGCATCTAATGTTTATGTTACATGCATGGCTCAAAAAGAATATCAATTCTGATGAAGTAGAAATGACTTGGCTTACCCTTGGTCAAGAATAAAAGAGAATATTGATCACAAAAAAGAAATACAGAAGTTCACGTGTTAAAAAAGTTATCCTCCATCCACTTGAGTTATTCTTTCCCCCAAAATAGATTTCGAATCCTTCATCTTAAATTATGGTAAACATGCTTAATACAATTTCAACCTATACCGTCACCGAGACATGGACACTAAAACACAAATATTTTTAGAAAACTATTATAGAACAGAGCTTGCAATGGGAACAAAACATGGATAGTGACTGAATGTAAACAATAAATAATCAAAACCTAAATGGCATGTAAACTAATGAACTACAAACTGCCGTGATCATTAGCCTAATTAACCACATAGTGGTTTTTTAATAGATAAATGAAGAAGAAAAAGACCAAAGGCAGATAGATCAAGCAACATCACATACCTCAGGAAAGAGATAACCAGCTTGAAGTTTACCCATATTTTCATTGCGAGAGACCCTTGTCTTGTAGGCTTCAAAACAAAAAGGAAAAAAATGTCATCATTTTCAAAAATTAGATCTCTAAAATTTATTCAATGAAGCGACTAGTAGCGTGCTATTTTTCAAGACTAAACCACTACAGCAAATCTTCCACACACAATCAAGTAGATATTTAAAAACCCCGGAAATGGCTACACAGAATATGATTTGCTGAACTTGCGATGATTGGTCAATATTTTGAAGAATCATGAATAATGAAAACTTTTCACACAGATTATTGACCAACTAAAACATGATTCATGATTCAAAATGAAAAAGAGAAGAATTCAGGGCAGGGTACCAGTCTCGGCTTCTTGGGGTGTCGCAACGCATTTACAAATGCTCACACTCTTCGCAGGCAATGACACCTGACTCCTGCAGTAGCCATATACACCCCCCAAAACAATAATAAAAAATCAAAAATTAAAAGGGTAAACATAAAAAAGATGCAATTTTGAATCAATATTGTAAAAAAGAATTTGTGGGCAGGATCCCAAATTTCTTGGGGAACAAAGAGGCACTAAGGAACGAAGTGAGATTGAAGCAAAAAGTACCTGGAATTGAAAGTGGAGGGAGCTAAGAAAGCAGAGGAAGAAGAAGAGATTGAAATGGTGAGGTTTTGGGCTATAGACATTTTGGATTGGAAAAGTGTAAGGAGCGGTTGGAGTGTAGAGTGCAGAAAGTCACTGGATTGAGCTGCGGCGTTCAGTATGGCTGCTTAAAACCCTACTGATTGAGAGAGAGGACGGTGTGTGCGTCTGTGTGCGCGCTCCGAGTTTTGTTTACTATGCTCTAAGATGGCGTGCTGTTCTGATTAAACTAAATAAACTAAACGACAATGCCGCACGTGATGCACGTCTTGCAGGAATAGATGAAAAAATGTTTTGTTTAATTTTTTATTTATTTTTTGGTAATATAGTTTTGTTTAAATTTAAAAAGTAATATAAATACGTGTTAATTTAACTTCATAATTGTTTTCGCGTGCATAATATGTAGTCAAATATTGTTTCATCTAAACAGTTCTGACGAAGGGCTATGGAATTAAATAAAAAATGTTAAAATAATGAAAACAAATTAAATGTTGTTCATGTTAATTTAAAAATTATATTATGAGCGTATTTGAAAGAGTTTATTTGAATTTATCTTACGGCATGAATATTTTTATAGGTGTTATAATATGTCTACAAGTTGTTTTTTTTTTCAGCGCTTATTTTCATAGGTTTCTCACGATTTCTTATAAAAATAGTTTATACAAAGTTTTATCCAAAGTTTCTCTTAATTCCTTTCTAAATTATAGAAATAATTTATATATAAGCACTTGGGTTATAAATCATTTGTTAAATACGTATCTAATTAAGATGTTTAACTAAACGTTTTCTTTGTTAGACTAGACGTAGCAATATACATAAATGAATTATAGATTGTTATACTTAAAATAAATAAATTGAATTGAGTTAATTGGTGACAATTAACCAGGATCAATGTTGACATCATCCTATCATTTTCTAATCAAACGTTAACTTTACATACTACCTATCAAAATTATATTATTCGTTAAACATTATATGTTTTTCAAGGTAAATTTTAGGATGGATGGATCAGAGTATTTTTGCATCTTATTATTGTCTAGAGACCCGTCAACTTTTTAAAATTAAAAAAAAAACCCAAAAATAGAAACCCTAATTTCACCCCATTTTCCCCACCCTTACCCTACAACAGAGGCTCCTCTGCTTACTTGATTGAACCCCTCCCTTACTATCTATATGCCTACTTCTTTCGTCATTATTCCTCCCGCAAGGCCATCGCTGGGGCTTGTAAGGTCGAGTTTCACACTCTCCCAAATGTCAGGGAATTGTTTGACAAAATGCCCCATTGAGACTGGGAAAACACCTAGTCCGAGGAGAGGAAGAAGAACCCAAAAGCAAATCACAACACAATCGCAAATGATGAAGAAAATGACAACCACCTTTTGAACAACAAAGAAGCAAAGAGGGTAGAGGACAAAATGCCACAACAACGATAGGCACATCCGCTCAGGGTTTTGAGAGGGAAAAGGCAACAATGTATGACAAGTACGCTAGTGGTGGCCTTTTCACAAGTATGCAAAGGCGCCAACAAGTGTACAACCCCACGTCATACTTGAACCGTTGCATCTCACCATGAAGGTCTTCGTCTTCTTCTACACACGCTCAATGTCTCCACTATGGCCATCGTTGTACGCTTCTCCCTACATGTCATTATGCAGCCAGCAATATCGCCCGCAAATTTTTCTTAAATGTAGCTATGATTTGTTGTGATTTCTCTGTATTTTGATCAAGTCCCAAAACAATTGTTGAAAGCGTGGCTCCAATGAAAATAAATCAAACAAAAAGATCATGGGGTTTGCCAGCATGGAGGTTACGATGCTTAAGCAACAAATTCTCCCAAATCGTAGCACTAAATCATCTGGAATCTTGGGGATTTTGGTCGTATGATCTCGATCAATGGAATCTCTAATTCAATTACTGAAAATCAATGCTTTAATAGATGGAAATTGAATGCTTACAATTTTGCTAGAAAGAGAAGGAGGTTTGGTCAGAGGAGGGGGTGCCATCCAGCACCATAGTGACATGGTGAAACGAGCTATTGGAAAAGGATTTCAAATCCATTTTTTTGTTCAAGGTAGTCTTTCCAACCATTGGGAGACCACTCTCGCAGTGAAGGCGACAGTGATGTAGGGCGACAATGAGAAAAGAGAGAATAGAAGAGAAAGAAGTGGAATGAATTTTTAATTTGAATAAAACAGGAGACTAAAAAATATGTTTATTGTAGAATGAGTTTCTCAACATGATGTGATTATCCACCCTAGAAGTCACATTTTTTAAAAGCATTAATAACTCTTAGATACCATATAAAGCCGTTTTTTATTTTATTAACAAAAACATTATTCAAAACAACCAATCACATTTTATATAAATATTGAGCATGTCAAATGAAATGAAATAAAATAAAAAAGTAATTTTTAATATTTACAAAAGGCCAAGTTATTTCATTGTTTAAAAACGATAGTACAAAGAAACATTGCTCCATTTTTTTATTTATTATCTTGTGCACAAAATATTTTATTTATTTGAATACGTGAGAAGGAAACTTATAGCTCAATAACTTTAAGCATATGTTTGTTTTGAGTGAAATAGCGACAAAAGAGACAAGGTAGAGAGAACCAATGGAGAAAGAGTGAACTTCACTCGTTTGTTATAGAGAAGAAATGTCGGGGGGGGGTGGGAGAGAGAGAGAGAGAGGATATTGGTGGACCCCCTCATTTTTTGATTTATTCTCATGTGAACGAAGAAAAACTGACGACGGACGCTAATTACTTTCCCATTGCATAATTACCTTTTCTTTCCTAAACCAAGTGAATAACCACGAAGCCGTCGTCATCCACAGGATGTGGCAAGGCACCGACAATTATACAGACACTCTCACTCTGCAAGTCGAATATGCAAAATATTAAAATATCTAACATATTTATTTTACTATGTACTTGTTTTTAATAATCTCCCTATAAAACATTCCTGAGTTGAAATATTTAATTCATTAAAAATAAAATAAAAAATATTTCAAATAATTAAATGTAATTAATGAAATTATTTTAAAATAGAAAATTAAATTGTAAAGTAATTTTAATAAATTAATTAAAATAAAAAATTTACTTACTTAATTAACTAAATTAGTATGATAGGAAATGAAATTTTGTACCATATGAAATTATATGTTTTTTTCACTTCAAGAGCATTCTCATCCTTTCAAAAATAATAACATTTCTGTCTTCTCATTTTCTACTCAACCAAACAAAAGGAGAGAGAAAATACACTTCTTTCTCTTCTATTTCTTTCATATTTCTCTTATACTAAACAATATGTCAAATATACTCTATTGCTCACATCTTTCTTTCTTCTCACACTCTTTCTCACATATTTCTATCTTTTCAATTTTTTCTCACAACCAAACATACCCCAAAAAAGGAAAACAAGGGTGACCCTATTTTATTTGGATACGTGGGGAAAGTAAAGACATGACAAAAGCCTATTATGGGATGACTCGCCCATTTATCAGAAGTTATTAATGATTGGGCAAGATCAATGCTACACTAAAGCATCCCTAAAAGGTTTCCACATAGTTTACGAATTATGAGTTGCTATTTCGTACCAAAGAAGATTTGTTAGAGAATCCAAATATAAGGTGTTAAGCTTGGACATTGGTCGTTTTCAGACAGTTTTGGGCAGGAGAAAACCAATCCAACGAAAATCGAGGAAGCCAAAACATCAATCATTTTCCTCTGTATCTTTCTGGGGATTGATTAGGTGATGGAAGGATCAAGTGATAGTCAAGTTGGCCGGATTTGCACAGGTATGGGTTAAAATAAGCACATGCGACATCCATAACAAGCTTCCTCTCAGTGGCCAAAACAGAAGAAGAAGAAGAATAGGAAGAGGATAAGGAGTGGGGGTAAAGGTCGGGTTGCATGTTGATGCTCAACCCTAGTTAAGAATAAAGCACTATAAAGTGAAGTTATAAAATATCAGTAAAAAGTATTTATCGACGAATTTTTAATAAATTAAAACTATGCTATAGTTTAAATAAAATCAATAATTAAATCAAGTGATATCATTAATGGACGCAAATAATTATTATCAAACCCACTTTTATGTTTTAATCACCTGTGTATTGTTATGCATTTTCTCCTTTTTGGTCAAATCAATGAAATGCTATTTGTACTAAATACCAATACTCTTACGTAATGCGTATGCAGTCTAACAAGTAGTTATCAATTAATCGATCAAAAAATACACCATGATTTGCTGGCATGCCTCATTGCCTCAAGGCACACATTGATGTAGATCTCAAAAAGAAAGTTTGACGTACAAGTATTAACAGCTTTCTCGCCCCCACATTTTAATAGCGATGTTCCAATCACATCTCAGACACCTAAACAGCAGCTCTCACCCTAAACTCATTATCTAATTATATCTATAAGGTCCAAACAAGAAGAATGTGAAAACAAGAAGGCCGTTGTCATGAGTCTTCAAAATGATGATCTGTCTCATCAAAGATCTCCTCCTACAGAGAAATATTGATGTGAATAAACTGTCTACAAGTAAATAAGCTTGTTTTCTACGAGATTTCAAGAGTGAATGAGATTGTTCAAAATGACTGCTAGTACCTGTAAAAGCTCTTCAATGACATCTTCCATTGTAATTATTCCAACAGCTTCTTCTTCTTCAGGGATTGTTGGAAGGGGACTTCCATCTATCTCTAAAATATCTGAGTACATATTTTTTGACCATTTTTTGCTCCTAGAACCACCCCTATTTGATTTGTTTGTATTTGGAAAGCTTTTCCACTTTTGCAGTGGCATCTTGGGTTTCAAAACTTTCTCTTGGGGAGGCTTTTCACCATCAATATCCACCTTCACATCTCTCACCAAATCTGTTTCAGAGGCATGAGACACTCGGAGCATTATGAATATTTAAAACTGAAACAAATTTCAGTTTCAACGGGATCTGAATAAAAATCCCCCAAAAAGAAATAGTTTAAACTGTTAATAGCATGTTCTTACCATTTCCGTAGCTTTTGGAAGATAGTTGCTTGTTCTTATCACACCGTCTTACAACAACAGCCATGTGGCTATGGCCCTTCTGGAACTCATTCAAAATGTCATAAAGTGGCATGCTTTCTGGAACCCTGGCAATATATGTAATTTTTAAGCATGTATTTATGGTGACATAATGCCTATTATGCACATTATGAAAAAATTGTGACTTTCCCCATCAACCCTACAAAACATATACAAGATACCTTGGAATTCTGCGTATGGTTACACTCTTCACAGGTGATTCATCTTCTGGATGAGTTGTCAATAAATTCTTGACCTAAAATTGTGCAGCGTGTATTCAGAAAACATAAGGCAATATACAATTACAAAAATAAAAGGATTGAGAAAACATTGATCAAATGAATAACAGAAAAATGTATAGAGAAATGAATATTGCAAAGGAATAGCAATTTCATCATACAAAATTTACTGACAAAAAGAAGTACCGAACAGAATTACCATGTTAGGTTCTAGATAGATAGTTTGAAAACAGTCGAAATTAGCAGACTTGCATAATATTAATAATCCTCTAGGTAAGAAAGTTGCCATGTTGAAATAAATAAATAAATAAATAAAGGATCCCTCAAAGCAGTTGAGGTGAAGCTGTATGTGGTGTTTACCGCAGTTTTTCATCTAATGGAAAATGAATGTTCAGTATTAACAGTTTAAAGAGTAAAAAGAAATACTATACCAATATAAGTCCAATAATGTTTGTAGGCTGCTCATAATAGACTGGGACTCTGCTATGCCCTTTCTCCAATATTTCATTCATCAGTTCTCTGCTTAGTAATAGGCATTTAATTATATGGATAAATTTGTATAAAATACAAAAGTCAGCTTTAATTTATAATTTTTTAGCACACTTTACCTATCAAGCTTTGAATTAATATCAATGGCAAACGTTTCAGATATAGGAGTCATGGCATCACTGGCTGTCTTCTCGCTGAGTTCAAGTGCCCCAGCAATTATCGTTGTTTCATCATGTGTCAGCTCCCCACCTTTTCCAGCCTAATACAATTCAATCATGAACAGCAACAACAAACATATGGAAGCATGAATATCCAAGCACAGGATTGTAAATAACCAGAAGCAAAGAAGATAGATAGCCCTTAGTGACATTTCACTCAAATTACATATTTACATTGAAAAAGAAAAACTAGAGAAGAGCATCATACTAATGAAACACTTAATACAGGAGTTTGTTAAACTACAAGAGCAAATGAATAAAAACATTATAAAACAGAGCAAATTTATCCATAACATTATAAAACATTATAAACTAAAGTTGTCAGTTGTGCTGATACAGACCTCATTACCATGCATATTTACAAGTGTTTTCAACTCGGCTCTGCGGAAAAGGGCTTCATGTCGATGGCCCAACAAATAGTCCAACAACTGGAAAACCACATAAAGGCACAAAAAACTGAGAAGAAAAAGAATCCGGACAGAACAAATTAAATGTTCTCCTTGTTTAACGTTTGTTCAAATAAAAGTAATAGAAGTTCTACTCAATGTATGTCACCTTGCTAATTGGAAAAGCAACGAGATAACATATCCATACAAGTACGCGGACAAACGGAGCCACTGATGCACCAATAGCTAAACCATATCGAGAACAAACTGATTGGGGTATAATCTTCACACAAGCAGACATATGTCAGAGCACTTTAACAGGAAGTGCTAGGTAAGAATGCTAATATATTCATATTAAGTATTAGATAAATAAATAGCATGCATAAATCCAAATTATAAAGGTTTTAAATCATCATTCAGCAGGACCCTACTGAGGGCATCATTAGAAAGTTTACTGGATACTGGATAATGAACACTGGCAAGTTGAAAATCAGATTTACAAACTTAACCAATTCTCATGAATGAAATTAATTTATTGATAAATAAATCAAGAATGAAGATGAATTTCACACTTCCTTATTCACTTGGTGTCAGTAGGGACGTACCCCCCCCCCCACCCCCTCTAAGAACAAGGCAGAGGATGAGACAGACTTTTAACACATGATATGCATGTGTTTCACTTGAAACATATAAGGAGAAAACTTTCTCACCTCACCGAACAGAAGAATCAACGTCACTGAAATCAGGATAGCACCCCACGCAGTAACAAGACTATCAAGGAAAATAGGAAGTGCCTGAAAAAAAAAACCAACAACAAATTTGAATACTAAATCCATGTGATAACACACAGACCAGCATATGATTTTAGCAGTACCTCCATGGCCGCAGCATTGCAAATTAGCAGGGTGCAAAGCAATAAATGCTGATTTCTGACAACAGGCAATATCTTCTCTGTAATGACAAAACACCAGTTCAAACAAGCAGAGAATCAATAACTGCAAAATTTCCAAAACAATGAGGATTTTATGGTTATTCGAAAATTCCCAAAATTTAATATTTTCCTGCAGTCTTCAAATCCAGTTATATAGAGTTATTTATGACCAGTCAGTTTTAATTAGGGAAGAAATAATTTGACCTAAAAATAAAAGGGAACAAAAAAGCACTAAATAGTAAATTATCTCTGTTTTTTTTTCTTCTTCCGAATTCCATGTGAAAACTAGAATAGAAAGTTTTGCAAAACTGAGAACAGGAAGGAAAAAAAAAAATCTGACCAAATATTCGTTCCCCTCGGGTTGCAATGGTTGTGCTTGAAACACAGAGTGAAGACAGAGGGATGAAGAGAATAGTTACCGGCATGTTTACGATCCTGAGGAGTACCAGACTTGGCGAGAACCTCAAGATCAACGAGGCTCAAGGACATGAGGCCCAAGGTGAGGCCCGACATCAATCCCGCGAACAACACCAGCAGCACGATCACCGCTATGTGCACGAAGAACTCCGATTCGCAGCATGAATACTCCACCGCCATATACACACACACACTCTCTCTCTTCAATTCTTTGTTATAGTTAGAGAAAGCACAACCGCTTGGGCTCCACCGCCTCCATTATAGAATACTAGAAGAGAAGAGAAGGGTAGCCAGTAGGTAGTGTGTGTGCGTGTGTTGTTTTCTACTATTAGCTAGCTGGATTCGTTGGAAAGTGGCAGTTGAGTTGTTAGAGTGTGCAAATCAAGACAAGAATCGTCAAATCTATGGATGCTCGTCCTCTCTTCTCTCACGCCCTTTTCGCTTCTCCACGCCGGAAAAGCATGTGGCTCACATTAATAAGGCTTAATTAGCTAGTTGGTCTCTTAACTTATTTATTAGGTGTAAGTTTGTCTCTTATCTTTTTTTAAGTCAAATTGGTCCATTAACTTTTTTAATTGGTTCAAAATAATCCTTCCGTTAGAATTGAGCTAAACGGCATTATCAATTATCTGACGTGGATTTTATCCAAAATAAATTAACTGACGTGACATTCTTCTTGCACCTTCTTCTTTTTCCACCTTCTTCTTCTGTGATTTCCCTTCTTAGATCCTTTCTTTTTTCTCTGTAACCTTGCCACTGTCCTCTTTGCTACACGCTTTGATGTACAGTCATGGTAGAGAGCATGTTACGAACCCAACAACAACGACAGCACATAGGACAGATGCAGTTTCGAAGAGCCAAGAACCGCCGCACACTCGCCGGAGACGACGCACGCGATGTCGCCAAAGTTGGGCACCACCGTCTTTCTCCCTCTCTCAAGGTTGAGTGGAATTTTTTCCTCTCCCCTTCCTGTCTTAGAAACCCCCAAATTTTCCCAAAAACCTAACCCAAATCTCATCATAATCCGAAAAGGAAAAGAAAAAAAAAGAAGAATAAAGGGGGTGCGATATGTCACCAACACCCAAAAACCCCAAATTCTTCTTCTTCCTCTTCTGCAATGAATCTTCTTCCTCTCCCTAGAAAATCTTCTTCTGCCATTCTTCTTCTCCTTTGTGTGCACTTAAGTTTAAAAGAAGTAATGTTTTTAAATTGATGTCTTAAGAATTATATGAAAGCAAGTTGAAATTGAGTCAGGCTTTTGCCCCCAGACCCATTATCGTGGGATCTCTTTGAATCCATGAACTGCTGCAAGTTGCGCATCTGAGAGGAGAGCTTGGAGATGGCACTATGGCGTGAGCTTTGGAGGTGGCACCATTTTACCTTTTTTTATTTTTCAAATAATGTTAAATTATTAAAAACAAAACAAAAAAAATGTTAAATTGTTAAATCAATACCACGTAATTTTCATGTAGGCACCACGTCATCCTCATTTAAACACATCAGTGCCACGCCAGAAAGGGATAAACAGAAGTGACGAAAAGGACCAATTTGGTCCCGTTTATTAAATTAAGGGACCAATTTGACTCAAAAAAAAAGATAAGGGACCAACTTGCACCTAATAAATAAGTTAAGGGACAAACTTGCTAATTAAACCCATTAATAATCATCATAATCCTCATATTACCGGACAACGAGTAGATTATAAAAACAGCTATTAACGCATACTACTGCTCCTTCCGTTTTTTAATATAGGACCATTTTTAACTATTTCACACCCCTTAAAAAATTGGATTTTATTACTATTAACATTAAATATGTATAAAATATGTGTTATTTTTCTCAAGTTACCCTTCTCATCTTCCAAAACTATTAAGAGAGAGAAAATTAATGCATCTTGGTATAGAGATAATTTTGTAAAAAAGAAAAATTAATGTATCTTGGTCTTTAAAAATGATCTTATATTAAGGGAAAAGAAAATTTTACCAAAATGGTCTTATATTAAGGGACGGAGGGAGTACTTTTATTCTTCTCTGTCTCTCTCAGCCACGGTATGTTGTTTGATGTTTTAACACGTAACTTTAGTTAACCTCGTAAAAAAATGTAATTAATGTTATAAAATTGAAATATTATTCCAAATATTCTGATCAGAATAAATTATAAGCAAAAATGAGCTTAAATCATGTTTATTAAGATAGGAAAACACTAATTAGTACGAAGAAAGTTTGAACGAAAAATAACGAATGCATACCAATAGTAGGATTAGGTTCTGATTTCAATTAAGTTTAATTTTTATTTATTTTAAAACAAAATAAAATCGAAACTTCTGTGTATCCGTTCAATTCGTACTGCACAGTCCTTGTACTTAATAGCAATCCTCTAAGATAGTCAGTTAATCACATTTAATATGTTCAGTTTCATTTAAAATATTGATTCCATTGCCTAAATTACCCTTTTTTCATGTCATTTATTGCTACGCATTGGAAATAAAAGTTAAATTAAATGAGAGACATTTTAGAGATACTACTATTAAATGAGGAGCATTTTGCTTATAATTCATTCCGGAGAGAGTATACTCTTGACATTAAATAAAGTGTATAGAAAAAAGATGAGTTGAGTTTCTAGTAAAGATAAATATGACATTAAATAGGGATATAAAAGGAATTATAGTAATTAATGCATCTTGAAATGTGTTATTTTTTCTTATACTTGGGACAAAAAAATACACAAAAAAATTTCTTATAATAGGGACAAGAGGTAGTAATAAAAAATAATTGTACTATTTCCGGTCCCTAATATAAGAAACAATTACATAAATCACAAAGACTAAGGAAATCTATTTAATGTTATAAAATTGAACTCTCATTCCAAATATATCCCTAATAATTGAGCGCATAAGAAAAAGGTGAATTTTCTACTAAATATACATGTCTCATTAAAATAGGGTTATAAAAGGTATTTTAGTAATTAATACATCTTGAAATAAGTTTATTTTTCTTATAATTACTCCAAAAAATCTCTTATAATAGGGACCAGATATAGTATTTTACAAACTGCCCTTGTTAATAGAAAAACAAATTTATGAGAACTTTTGTTTCATGAGAATAAAAGAGGATTATTGGGAAATAGAATCTTAATTAATTGAAGGACATTTTAGAAAAAATATCATTAAGTATGATAAAATTAATTAGAATTTGCTTATATTTTAGACCACTAAACTTAGATTTTTTATTGTTTATATTTGAGGCCAGAGAGAGTATTTTATATAAAACCTAAAATATTAATTGTATTTCTTAATTCTCATAGCAAAACCTTAAACTTTGTCTTTTATGAGATGAAATTTATTTTTTTTTAAAAAATTGTAGAATTTACATGAATTTTCTTAATAAAAAAAGAATTTGCATGAATTTTATTTAGTACTAATAAAGAATATGTTGAAAAGAGCATTAAAAAGAGAAAAAGAAATACGTGTCCAAATTTGAGCTCCAATTATTAGTCTTTCATAATATAAAGTTTTTATCTTAGTACTTTTTTTTTTTGACAAAATCTTAGTACTTAAAAAGCTGCCAATATTAATTATATTAGTCTTTATTAGCATGGTGTTAAACTTTCGAGTTAACTCTTAAACTCTTATGAGTTTACGATTTTAGATCATAAAAACGAGTTAACTAGCATGTAAACTCTCTTTTGCGTAAAATCGAACGAGTTTAAGAAAACTCTGATAAAATCGGTAAACTCTCGATTTTACTAGCGAGTTTACGAGTCTATAATTTTACATTGACTTTGCTTTAAAATGTAAATTATCGGTCAATATTATTGGCTACTCGGGTTGAATTATATTGGATTATAAAGTTAATTTTACTTTTTTTTAGTGTTATTTTTTTTTTGTTTTATTCAGCTACGAAATAAAGTGTTTGACTAAAAACTATATCATTGTTAGGTCAAATTATCTCTTGTTTTTTTGAATTTTTTCATTTAGTAGCATACGTTTCAATGAATTTATGTATGATTTGGTCATTAATGTAGTATAATCTTATCTAGTACTAACATACTAGTACACTTTATTATTTTAGTTTGCTACTTTACTTCATTATGGAGTTGGAATGTTGAATTATTGTTGTGTTAAACTGTTTTATATTATGTATATATGTCATTTATAAGTTTATTTAATATTAGGTAAACTCTTACGAGTTTACGAGTCGAGTCTACGGAACCTCCACGAGTTTGCGTAGGCTCGTGAGTTTGACATCCTTGTTTATTAGTAATTTCCTTGGCCTGCAAATTACAAGGTCTCACAAAGGCATTGTTGTATGCCAAAGAAAATACGGACTTGACATCATTTCAGATATGAGTTTGCTTGTTGCAAAGCCTTCTTTTGCTCCTATGAGCAAGGCACCAAAATTGATTGTCCCAATAGATCCTCTACCTGACCACGTCACTTCAGAAGAATATGTGGTCGTTTGCTTTTACTTGATAACCACACGACCTGAAATAAGCTTTGGTGTTCAACAACTTAGTTAACATGTGGCTCACCCAACTTCTCCATCACCAAGCTGCTTCGATGCATCAAGTCAGCTCCTTCCTAAGGATTATTCTTTTCATCTTTATCTTCACTCCAATTAAGGCATCTAGTGACTCTGATTAGGCTAGTTGTGCAGAAAATAGACATTACTTGTCACTACATCTTCTTGGGTGATTCCCATTTCTCTTGGAAATCCGGAAGCAATCCACTATTTCTCGCTCTTCATCTGAAGCAGAGAACCATGCCTTAGCCACCACTGTGTGTGAAGTCCAATGGCTCACCCATCTTCTGTGGGATTTCTAGCTTCCATTCATTTCTCCATCTCTTCTATATTGTGACAACCAATCTACGTAGCCGATCCCACTTTTCATAAGCGCACAAAACATATCAAAATTGACTGTCATTTGGTCTGTGAAAAGCTCTAATATGGTCTCTTTCGGTTATTGCATATTTCATCTAGTGATTAGTTGGCCTATTTTCTGACCAAAATTTTGGACCCTTCACCCTTACATTCCATCATCTCCAAGCTAGGAGTGCTTAACAAACACTCTCCAGCTTGCGGGGATCTTGCATAATACATATGTATTTTCATGTAATTTATTTTCGATCATTGTTGACAATTAAGTTATTTAATTGCCATTTATTGCAAGGTAGTTAGTCGATCCCGTGTGTGTGTGTCTATATATATATATATATATATATATATATATATATATATATATATATATATATCGCATGCGTGTGGATGTAGCCTTTGGTTATCAATTAGATGAATCATTTCACTCATTTGAGATGTTGTCAGATCGCATTAAAGGGATCTAGTTTCATTAAATTGTTGACATTACTCACTTGAGTGAATTCAGGGCTAATGGCCACCCAGCTGCTGCTAGAGGAAGAAAAACCATGATGATTGCATGCACTGGTGCTTACTGGGAATTAAGGGAAATACTAATCTCTCCAGTCACTATGATGCAAAGAGGTGATTCACGTGCATGTCCCAAACAACTTACTGTTTGTTTAGTTTACAGTTGAAAGCATATATTTGAATTCAAAATATCTTTAGAATTTTTTGAGACAAATGTATCTCATTTACAACAGAAATCCAAACATGTCATCGATGATTAGGAAGAAATAACAATTGATAATTATTTATCATTTAAGAGAGGCAGCACCAGTTGCTCAATCTACACGAACTGTCCATGACTTTTTGTCGTCGACACACCCTGTTTGTATTCCGACCAATATTTTGCGTAGTTTTTCAGACAATGTTTCTGGTCCTGTTTTGTATTCAGCTCTGCATTGCCAATATTTTCATTGGGTTATTTTCATTGGGTTTAGTATTATCATTATGTGCTAGATATTTTCAAGAAGAATGAGGAAAGATGACCAAAATGAAGATGAACATAATGCAATTTACCTGAGTTCCTTATAGGTTACAGATGCAACAGAGTTGACAACCACTGCAGTTCCTGTGCAGAACACTTCCTCAGCACCTAGCATTTCCTCCACTGGTATAGAACGTTCCATGACCTGAACATAGTTCATGTCAAGATTAATCAGCATAAAAACCAAGTCAGTAGAAAATGATACTATCAAGATTAATCAATTTACATGCCAAAAATTGAAAGGGAAATTAAATACCTCATAACCCAAGTCAATGGCAATATCAATGATGGTTTTTCGTGTGATCCCAGGCAGGATGGTTCCATCTATTACAGGTGTGAAGATAACATTTTCCTTCACAAGATTAAAAGAAAATACGGAACAAAAAAAAAAAAAATTAAACCAATATTTGTTTTAAGATATAATAAAACATCCACATGGTTTGAACATCAATTTTGTTAATAGTAACATATGTACATATGAAAGTTAGGTTGTTGATTTACCTTCACAACAAATACATTGCATGCAGAAGCCTCCTCTATATTTTTTCCGGTTGCTGAGTCCAAGAACAAGACATCGGAGAATCCATTAGCCTTTGCTTCAGTGATTGAAGTATATACCTACGCAACCAGAAATATGTATGACAAATATACTCAATGAAGAGCGAAATCAACTTGGGTTGAGGTAGCTTATAATATGATCTATGATTTGACTGATGCTAAGTAACGATGCATTGTGGTGTATTATTAGCAACATGTAACAAGAAGGAACCACTTTGACTAAACATCAGTCATTAAATGATGTTTACAAAATGATAAAATTCTGGACCAAAGTTTTGAGCAGCACAAAATTTGATCCTTTGAGTTGATATCTTCTAAGGATAAGTCCCACAAATTTCACAAGTCGCAACTAAGGAAAATAGATAATAATCAAGCCGAAGAAAATTGACCAAATGGTGATATATTGTTGTTGCTGTGCTTACTGGGGCATAATTAGTAACACTCTTGATTCCTCCGGTTCCACCACTACCAGTTATTGCTCGATACAACTTATCCTCAAATTTTAAGTTTAGTGGTCCCTTGTGGTAGCTTCCAACAGGAGAGCAATAGATGAGAAATGTGTACTCAGGTGCTGGTGCCAGCCCTAATCCAGCTCCTGTTCCCATGAGTAATGGCCTAATATAGAGTGACCCTTTCCCTGGAGGAGGTACCTGTTTCAATTTTGAAGCTCAATTAGTAATTTCTCAGCTTTTTTGTGTTAATGTGCATGTAGCTGATAGAGGGAAATTAAAAGACCACAAAGAGAGATAAAAGGAAATAGTGATACCCAACGTTTATTGGCAAGAACTGTTTGCTTAACAGCATTAACAAACTGCTCAATTGATGGGGAAGGCATGCACAATCTGTCTGCCCCTATCTTCATGCGTAGAGCATTCTCTTCCGGTCGGAACAGAAGGATACGCCCACCTTCAGTCCTATATGCTTTTAGTCCCTCAAAGATTCCCTAAAGAGAAACCATGTTTTTGTGCATTTGAGACATTGACCAGATCTGATTTGTGAACAAGCAGAAGAAACTAACTTGTGTGGTGTGGTGTACAGACATACATGATACATCATATGATATCATTGACAATAACAGATGGAGTAAACCACCAATTTCGTCATTGAATTTACATCATCTCTTTCTACTTCGTCCCTCAAGTAAATAAAAATAATAAGCGGTCACTAACTTATTTGAAGGACAAAGTAGGAAAAATGGTATCCTAACTGATGTTACACAACTAAAAATTGTGTTTTTTTAACCTGCCCATAGTTTAAGATACCAGCAGATGGGCTGAGCTCTATGTTTCCATAGCGAATGACGGTTCCTTCTGAAAACTTTTCTCCTTTTGCGCATTTCATCACATACATGTAGTCTGTTGGAACCAGAGTAAATCCAAGCCCTTCCCAATTAATGTCAGCATAATCTTCACCTGTAGCACTGCTTTTTCAAACAAAAACAGGTGATCAAAGGGTTTAAAATCAGTAGTATTATTATTAAAAGCAAAAGAAATTCCAAGTCTATTTATGTATACTACTTTGTCTAGTGCTTAGAATTTTGGACAGAACGGTGAAATTTATATCATATTGTACCTTTCAGAACCGTCTTCACAGTTCCCTGAAATAGAAGGGGGAGCCATGGTTACGAAAAATGGGGTCCTCCTGCATTGAAAATCCATGTCAGTAGGTGAAAACCTCCATACACATGGCTTATATAAAATATGTATGTTTTCTGAGAAGAAGTTAAAGCCGTAGTTTTATGGGCTTATGGCCTTGTTTTGTATCATTCATTTGGCATATTTCTCGTTGATTAATTAATAATAGATAAAAAGCAGATTCTCTTTTTTTTTTTGTCTTTTTTTTCCTTTTTATGTGTGACAAATTAAAGATCAGGATGGGATGCTAACTCGTTTGAGCAATTTCAAGGCTGCTATGCATGTGACAGATTTTAATGAAGCTTTACATTACCTATCATTCAGCTGCAGTAAAAATTTCAATTTTTTAATCTCAATGTTGGCATATGATATCAAACGGCGTTCACTTTGGACATTGATTTGCAAGCAAGCAATTTCAAAAGTAAAATGAAAAGAAATGGGAACATTTGGTACCTTGTGTGAAAGCTGCTGCTAGCTTTGTATGGAGCGTGATAATGGGGTAGAAAAGAGAAGAGAAATAAAGATCTAGAAAAGGAGAATGATAATGATGCCAAAGATCTCATCGAAAGAGTCATCTCTCGAGCAGTGCCTTTTATAATTAATTACAGAAATGATATTCAAACACAAAAAATGTGGCCACCGTATATAGCCACCGTATACCAATATCAGAAAAATATAATATTTTAATAGAAATCAATTTCCCTCTTCTTTCTATTCACGTTTCCCTCTCCCTCCTCTTTTTCCTTTTTTTTTTCTCTTTCCTTTGTCTTCCTTTTGTGCGTGATCTCTTCTCTGCTTTCACTCTTCTTTCTCACTCACGAGCTTCTGCTCATTTTGCGTGTGCTGTCTTCTCTGCTTTCACTCTATAGCCACGCAATTCACGAGCGATTCACGACAAAGCCACACACGACAAAGAGCCGGGAAACATCCTCCTTGCTGCCCCTACAGAGGGAACGACACCCATTGTCCTTGTCATTGAGTCTCGTAGTCCACCACTAAAGAAGCAGAAGAAAGTTTCAGCATCAACTCAACCCAGGTTCCATCATCTTCAGGGAAATCGGTTTAGGTAATCTTCATACCCTTCCTTACGGTTACGAATGAGATTGTTCTCGAGATTCTTGGGTTTTTGGATGGTACCAGCTTAGGGATTTTTGCCTCTGTGAGCAAGTCTTTTTATTTTGCACCTCCCTTGAACCCTTTTGATGGAATTTTGTTTTCCAGAATCTCCTTGGTGGGTTTCGTTAAAATGGGTATTGGAAATCTACTTATGCTGCTGCTTCTTACTCTTCATTTGATATTTCAAGTATTGCTCTTGGTAGTTTCAAAGTTAGAGACTTTTATTCTGATTATCTTTTCCAGAGTTGGCTAAGTTCTAATCTTGAAATGAGAGGGATAAGGGATAATATAGTTTGAAAGAAAAGAATTTTAGTTGAAGAAATGGTATATTGACTGTTTAATGTTTCTGGATTTTTGGTTATTCATTAAGTTTGAGTTAAATTTTTGACTGTATAAAGATTTAGAATGCAATGTTTTCAATCATTATGGATTAGGACAACAATTTTATAGGATGTCGCTATTCATTTGTTGTCTGCTAAATCAGAATTTGATCTAATTTTACACAGGGAATCCCCACCTCTTTTTTGCCGTTTGTGTTTTCATATTATTGGAGGTGCATTTTATGTATTAATTTTGTTTTATAATTTTCTTCACTGCCTCATTATAATAATATTTAGTAGATGCTTAAAATTCTTTGTTTTCCTATAGGATAGCCATGTCATATTGGTAGGGAAAATGATTTTTAAATGGTGCTTATCTTCTAGAATCTGGACTAACTTATCGTTATTGTCATATTAGTTATAAATCCATGTTATAATCGTGGCATAACTTATGAAGGATTTGATTGGGGTATGCTATGCAGATTTGGTGTGGGACATGCAGTTGAAAGTTCATGGATAGTTCAAACATTTTCGATACTTGTGTTGATATTGATGGTGAAGCTAATGAAGTTGATGGCTTTAATGGTGAAGATGCAAGTTTGGAGCCTACATCGCAGATGTTTTATACGTAGATATGGATACTTGTGATGGCATTGATGGCGAAGCTAATGTAGTTGATGACTTTAATGGTGAAGATGCAAATTGGGAGCCTACAGCAGGGATGTGTTTTTCTTCTTTAGATGAGTTGAAATCATTTTATGCAAATTATGCTTCTGTAAAGGGTTTTGACTGGAAGATCAGAACATCAAAAAAAGGCCAGGATGGGGAGATAAAGTACATAATATTGTCATGCGCAAGAGAAGGAAAAGGTGTGTCAGACAAATCATGTTCGTTGAAGACGCTTCCGACCAAAGCAAAAAATTGTCCAGCAAATATTACAGCTAAGTTGGCAAAAGATGGGTTGTGGTACATTAACAAGTTTGAACCTAACCACTCTCACGAGATTAGCCCGACAAAGTCAAGGATGTTCAAGGCTAACAAGAATTTGAACATGCATGTAAGGAGAACAATTCAAATCAACGATGATGCAGGGGTGAGGATCAACAAGACTTTCCAATCTCTTGTTACTGACGGTGGAGGCCATGAAAATATAACATTTTCTGAAAGAGATGTGAGGAATTATGTTAACAAGGAAAGGCGCTCCATTGGAAAAGAAGGTGATGACAAAGCCTTGATAAGGTATTTTTGTCAAATGAGGGAACAAAATACAAGTTTCTTTTATGACATAGACTTGGATGACGATTTTCATGTAAAGAACGTGTTTTGGGCTGACGCAAGAAGTAGGGCTGCATATGAATCTTTTGGAGATGTTGTGACCTTTGACACAACGTATTTGACCAATAAATATGACATGCCCTTTGCTGCATTTGTCGGTGTGAATCATCATGGCCAGTCAACTTTACTTGGATGTGGTTTGCTTTCATCGGAAGACACAGAGTCATTCGTCTGGCTTTTCCAATCTTGGCTTCGTTGTATGCTGGGAAAGGCCCCTACGGGTATTGTGACTGACCAATGTAGGGCTATGAAAAATGCCATTCAGTTGGTCTTCTCCAACATTCGACGTAGGTGGTGTTTATGGCATATAATGAAAAAAATCCCGGAAAAGCTAAGTAGATATGGTGAATATAAAAAGATCAAGAGTTTGATGAAAGAAGCGGTTTATGATACATTGACACCGGCCGCATTTGAAGAAAAATGGTGTTCTTTTGTGCGTAAATTTGAGCCGGGAGATAATGATTGGTTGAGTGGTCGTACACGGGCGTCATAGATGGGCACCGATTATGCTGAAGAAATGTTTTTGGGCAGGTATGTCGACAACACAGCGAAGTGAGAGCATACATGCTTTCTTTGATGGATATATCAATTCCACTACCAGTTTGCATCAATTTGTAAAGCAGTATGATAATGCCCTTAAAAGTAGAGCAGAGAAGGAATTTGAAGCTGATTTTCGATCATTGGATACAACAATTCCCTGTTTTTCTTCCTCGTCAATCGAAAAGTAATTCCAGGGTGAATACACTCATGCCAAGTTTAAGGAGGTTCAAGCAGAATTTAGGGGTAAAGTTAATTGTGCTGCATTCTTAAAGACTATGGAGGGTAACATTACTACATACCATGTCTTGGAGGATTTGTTAGTTGGAGATAGAACAAAAGAACGTACCTGTGAAGTTGTTTTTAATCGTGACAATCATGATGTCATCTATGAATGCTCGTTGTTTGAGTTTAGAGGTATTTTGTGTCGTCATGTGCTATGTGTCTATACCCAAGAAAGGGTGCAAAACGTGCCATTGAAGTATGTTTTGGCAAGATGGAGCAAAAATATCAAAAGGAAGCATTCTTATATTAAGAGCAGCTACAGTGTGAAGGAATTGAAGCCACAAATGGACAGGTTTGACAATTTGTGCAAGCATTTCTATGAGGTTGCTGAATTGGCTGCAGAGTGTGAAGATGCAACTAAGGCGCTCCATGATAATCTGCATGAATTTATATCTAATTTGCCCTCCAAAGATGCTACGGCGAATCATGTTAACCGTAGCTCAAATGATGACTCGACTCCAAATAATATTACCAGGAGATGAAAACGTTATTCCCGCAGCGCAAATCCATTGCGAGTGAAACGTAAAGGTCGCCCTCCAACAAACGTAAAAATATCGTAGTTGACAAAGTTATCAAGAGGTTGAGGAAGCGAACCAAGCGAAGTGATGATCAAGAGACTACTAGGGTATGTTTTTTCCTCCATAAATTATGTGTTAACCGCAGCAACACATCATTTACCGTAAAACTTAAGCCGCTTAACCGCCATCGCAGAAATCACAATTTTTGTAACATCCTCTAAAAACACATGTATTCTTTCAAACAGTAATGAATGAGTACTACTGTATCTTACATTTTTTTGTCCAAATGTGTTGCAGGCCAATGTTGGAAGGGTGGATAATGAGAGCACAAGCAATATTCATGTAGAATCATCTGTTGAGGTCGTGACTGGTGGAGATTTGCTTGATGCAAGTACCGTGGTTCGTGTTCATTATAAGATTGTGCTAAATATGTACTGAATTTGTGGTTTGGTTTATTGTAGTATTTTACTTGTGGTCTTTCTCTATACAGAGGCATCTAATTGTGTGTAATATTGTGCAAATATAGAAACTGTCAGATTTTTCCAAGTCCAAAAACACATGTATTGTGTACTGTTATAATGTTATGTATTCTTCCAAACAGTAAAGAAGGAGTACTATTGCATCTTACATTATTTTTTTGCAAATGTGTTGCAGGCCAATGGTGGGAGGGTGGATAATGAGAGCACAAGCAATATCCGTGTAGAATCATCTGTTGAGGTCGTGACCGGTGGAGATTTGCTGGATGCAAGTACCGTAGTTCGTGTCCATTATAAGATTGTGCCAAATATGTACTGAATTTGTGGTTTGGTTTATGTGTAGAATTTGTATAATTTGATGGTTTTATGTGTTGTGTCATAGAGTTTCTGGATAACTCGCATGTACTATTTGTTGAGGGAAAACTAAAATTTTACAGGATCCAAATATTGTATACACAGACTCGTTATGTGTAATTTATTATCCAAATATTGGTCTTTTATTTGAGATTCTTATATGGTGTTGTCCAGGTTGAAGGTAATTTGTCATACATGGATCTCTTGACGTCCGAAATAGACTTCACAGGATCCTCGCAATTCAGTACAAATTGGTGACAATTTGATCGTCGAGGAAACCTAGGAAGATTAAGCACTTTTTGGTTTTTTTTTTGTTGTTGCGTGGCATATGTATTTTGAGAACGCTTGTCACATATTTGTATGGGTTGGAAGATACTTTTTGCATGACGGTATGGTGTCTTCAAGCCTTCTGTTTTACTCGTTAATATCGTGGTGTGTTGTTTAGGGACCGCCACTTTACTAATGAATATTTATTGGTGGTACAGGTTAGTCGGGCATAACCTCGCTTTGTGTCGCTTTTTGTATCACATGTTTGCATCACAGATCATTCCTTCCACATGTTTGCATCACAGATCATGGCTGCGGTCCTACAAAGGATGTAGGGCTTTTTGTACCTGTGCAGATTTAGAGCTTTTTGTACCTGTGCAGAATGATTTAAAGAAGTGTATATAGATATAGATATACAACCCTATGTAAATGGTTCTTTATGAAGTTAATTTATAAAGTATTGCCAACGTGGTTAGCGATTTGCAAACATGGTTAACAACTACATGGTTAATGTCTTATACTGATGATTCGGTGAATTATTGACAACGCATTGAAAACAACTTAGATGCTTCAAGCAAAGCCTCAGTCATTGAAGACGCAAGTCTGATAAAGTTCCATATATGGTTAGAAAATTGTTTACATTCAACTCCTACACAAAGCCTGTTAACGATATACACAACACGTGTTAACCACTTAAACAACATGAGTGTACCAATCAATATTTACAAACACAGAAATTCAAAAAAAAAATACAAAAACTACAACTACTAAGAGCAATAAAAGATAAGGGATGAGAAGTAATCAGTCTCCGAGGATGTCGTCCATGAACTCCTCCTCATTCAGCTCCTCTCCACCATCATCTCCAACTTGTCCTTCAGCTTGTCCTTCATTTCCAGCTTCTTCCACATTTTACGCCCTCCGAAAAATTGGATCGTCCCGTGCCATGCAACATGTGAAGCAAACATATCTGGTGTGGGCCATGGAAACAGATTAGCATCTCCTTGATGTTGATGTAGAGTAAATCGTTGGAAGGAATCATTTAAGCTTGTATATGCCCTATGGTTGGCAGCCTGTTGCTGCTCAATATGAGTGAGATGAGCAGTGAGGCGAGTCTCCATTGGATTCATTGAAATCATTGGAGGCTGCCTAACAGGTGCAGGTTGGGCTGAGCTTTCTCCAAGTTCTTGCTCTGCTGGATTGAGGCAATAATTCTTGATAAAACTAGCATTGATCAGCATCCTCAGCTTTGTTTTTGGATGGCTCGGGACATCAACACCATGGGCCAAGCATAATCCGGTAATCAATGCCGGAAAGCCCAATGGTTTTTGAGCGTGCTCTGAAAGAACAAATTGATGTATTTCCGCTGAGATTATAGCAGCAATATCGACATTCCATTTTCTGATAAAACCACATATGAGATAAGCTCGCAGGATTGGGACGTCCGAAGTGTGAGAGTTAGGAACTATGTTGGAAAGCATGAAGCTAGTCCAAATTTGAGCAATTGTTCTCATATCACATCTTTTAATTCTCAATGGTTGACCTTGCGCATTTTTCACATATGACCTTCCAGGAATGCACAAGTTGTCAGCCACGTCCCTTGCTGACCATCCTCCTAAAGTATTTCTGTTGTCCATCAGTCTCTGATATGTACACTTGTGACCCTCTTTTACATTAAGGGGATTCCCCAAAAAATCACTTATAGCTTTACGATCATAGGGAACCCACTTGCCCCTTACATAGGATTTTCTGGTTTTGTCTCCTCTTTTCACCGGCCAAGCATTTGCGTAAAATTCTTTGACAATCAGATCATTTACCGACTCCAGAGGTGTAGCCAGCTTCTCCCATTTTCTTCTTTTGATCTCATTCATAAATTCATCATGCTCTCCCTCCTCCAACACAACCTTGCGTTCACACAATAAATCCCGTGTCTCAAGTGTCATGAACCTTTGTTGTTTGGCACGGGTCAAGAATCTTCTTTTGTCAAGTGGCTCCATAGGCATTTGCGGAAGCTGCGTTGGTTCTTCCACTGGTTCATCATCATGAGAAGCTGCTTCGGATGCTTTGCCCTTCCTTTTCTTGCTACGTGGTATTTGGTGAACTGTTTTCTTTGGAGGCATCCTGAAATGTTTCAAATCAATGCAAAGTGCACTAACAAATTAGACAATCAAACAGTGAATTTTTGGATGCCAACAAGTTATTTGCTTAACCAAATTTGAGAATTTTTAACATTGTGCCCCAATTTCAAACAACACTTTCAACAACACCCTCCAATCCCTCTTTTTCAATCTGAAATCCCTAATTTCACATGTTTGCCCCAAACCCAACAAAATTTCGGAAATTGTAAAGACATGCATGTGGGTTGTGGGAATCCATACAAACATTGAAGCATGAACAAAGTTACATAAGAAGGAATGCCAAGCATTCATCAAAACAATCCAACATTTGCCACAATCTTAGGCAAAGAACAAACGAACAAGTGAGAACAATAGTCAAAATAGTGGGTTACATTTCGAAAATACACCCAAAATTAGAACAAACCAATTCCAGAACCAATAATCCCAACCTAATTTCAAAGAACAAGCCACTCAAAATCACAAAAATAAAAAAAAAGAACAATAAAAATAAACTTCACGAGCCTACTTACTTGAAAACTGAGAATGAAGATGAGAATGACGTATTTGCAACTGAAGATCGTGTTCCTTTGAACGTCAGAAGAGACTAACGAGAAAGATGAAGAGGAATGAGAGAGGGTTTGGGGGTGGAGAATGATAAAACTGAGACGAGAGGGAAAGAGGTGAGGGACGATCAAAGTGAGTGAAATGATGAAATGCAAATGAATACCCTGTTCGTGCGTTGGGTTTTTCTTTTAAGACTCAAAATTTTAAAACTCTCGCTTAGCCTATTCCACTCGCTCAAGCGAGTTTTAAACAGATGCGGACAGTTTCAACAAATGATGATACGCGCTAAGCGAATGAAAATCGCTTAAGCGAAAAATACTCACAAGTGGTGTGCCAAAATTTCTTTTTCTGCGCTAAGCGAATTGTATTCGCTTAAGCGAAAATTACTCAGACATGGGTCTAAAAAAATTTGTGTCATACGCTAAGCGAGTGAGTTTCGCTTGAGCGAAATTTGCTCAGAATATGCACCTTGCAGTTTTTGTTTTTTGACGCTGGGCGAAAGGGGTTCGCTTAAGCGAAAATATTAGAAAATAAATTCAATGAATTTTGCTGCATAATTCGCTTAAGCGAAAATGATTGGCTTAAGCGAAAATTACTCAGACATGGGTCTAAAAAAATTTGTGTGATACGCTAAGCGAGTGAGTTTCGCTTGAGCGAAATTTGCTCAGAATATGCAGCTTGCAGTCTTTGTTTTTTGACGCTGGGCGAAAGGGGTTCGCTTAAGCGAAAATTTCAGAAAAAAAATTCAATGAATTTTGCTGCATAATTCGCTTAAGCGAAAATGATTGGCTTGAGCGAACGCCTGTTAACCAATACACTGCATCTCACCAGTTCTGTTAACCACTTACAGAAATTGGGTTAACCAACTACACAACATGAGTTAACCACTTACACAACTGCTGCTCACCGTTTACACAACTTGTGTTAACCACTTACATAACGCGTGTTAACCACTTACACAACTATTGTTAACCACTTACACATATCCTCTAAGAATTTATTGTGTTCCACCAGAGTAGGAGAATTTTCCATGGACTTGCCTATTTCTGTCATAGAAGTCGCAAGATTGATGAAGTTCCATATATGGTCAGAAAATTGTTTACATTCAATTCCTACAAAAAGCTTGTTATCCCATCAATTCGTACAAAAATTCCATATATTATCAAGGGATTTATCCCATCACGTGTTAACCACTTACAGAACACGTGTTAACCACTTACAGAAAGCCTGTTAACCACTTACAAACTACGCTGCATCTCACTTCAAAGTTAACCACTTACAGAACTCGTGTTAACCACCTACACAACATGAGTTAACCACTTACAGAAAGCCTGTTAACCACTTACAAACTACGCTGCATATCACTTCAAAGTTAACCACTTACAGAACTCGTGTTAACCACCTACACAACATGAGTTAACCACTTACAGAAAGCCTGTTAACCACTTACAAACTACGCTGCATCTCACTTCAAAGTTAACCACTTACAGAACTCGTGTTAACCACCTACACAACATGAGTTAACCACTTACAGAAAGCCTGTTAACCACCTGCATAACTTCATGATACTATCCTTGTTAACCACTAACAGAACTCGTGTTAACCACCTATAAAACATGAGTTAACCACTTACAGAAAGCCTGTTAACCATCTATCAAATTATGGTTATGAATCACATTTGGTAGTAGTGTGTCTGTGTAACAAGTTAACAGGGTCTATGTAAGTGGTTAACACAATTTTTAAGTGAATTACAGTGTTTGTGCAGGTGGTTAACAGGCTTCCTGTAAGTGGTTAACACATGTTGCGTATATGGTTAACAGGGGTTCTGTAAGTGGTTAATTTTGAATTGAGCTGCAGGGTTGGTTAAGTGGTTAACAAGGTTTATGTAAATGGTTAACACAGTGGTTAATTTCTGTTATTAAAGACGCAAGATTGATGAAGTTCCATATATTAAGGGATATTGTTTACATTCAATTCCTGCTGATTATCAAGGAATTTATACACGACTTCCACTAGTAGAAGTCTTTGTAAATATGTACCTTTATTATTTGCAAAGACGTCTACCAGTGGAAATCATGTATAACACCGTTAACCACCTACACAACATGGGTTAACCACTTATAGAAAGCATGTTAACCAGTTGCATGAATTCGTGATACTATCCCTATTAACCACTTACACAACTCCCGTTAACCACCTACACAACATGTGTTAACCACTTACAAAAACCCTGTTAACCACTTCAAAAGACACTGCATCTCACTGCAGAGCTGTGTTAACCACTTATACAACACGTGTTAACCATCTACACAACATGTGTTAACCACCTAAACAACATTGAAGACGTAGGAGAATTTTCCATGGACTTGTCTATTTCTGTCATTAAAGACGCAATGTTGATGAAGTTCCATATATTATCAAGGGATATTGTTTACATTCAATTCCTACTCATTATGAAGGGATTTATCACATCATGGAATGAAAAGTTATCAGTCTACAAGCTTGTTAACCACTTACACAACTCCTGTTAACCACCTATGCAACATGTGTTAACCACTTACAGAAAGCCTGTTACACAACTGATAACAACTTACACAACGCGTTACCACTTGCACACGCTGCATATCACAGCGTTAACCATTTACATAAACCTCAAGTAACCACTTAACCAACCATGCATCTCAATTCAAAATATATACCACTTACGTAACCCTCATAACCATATACGCAACATGTGTTAACCACTTAAAGAAAGCTCATTAACCACCGCATGCACATTGTAATTCACTTAAAAATTGTTAACCACTTACACGGACCCTATTAACCACTTACACGGACCACTGTTAACTCATTACACGCATACACTACTACCAAATGTGATTCATAACCATAATTTGATACATTATCGAAATGGAAACTTGACATAATTGTTGACAAACACCGTTAACTTTACATAATTGTTCAACTAACAACCCAACAGAATGCCATCAAGTGATTTATACATACTACAATATATACCATCACATAAGTATTTAAAACAATCGCCCAAAAGTTGCTAACGCAAGTAGCTCCAAACAACTCAAAACATTCTAAGTCTTCAAAACAACCAAAAAGATACTATGAGTTCTTTGTAGTTTGTCTTGTAGTCCTTTGCATTGCAGTCCTTTTTTTCCTTGTCATATATGTGTGCATGAATGGACTCTTAGTTACCACACTTTGCACACGCCTCCTTGGATTTTCTTTAACTCTTGTCGTGATGTTTGATTTATCACCATGTTCACCATCTTTATTTCCTTCTTGACCACCATCACCATCCCCACCATCTTCATTTCCTTCTTGATCACCATCACCATCCCCACCTTCACCAACTTCATGATCATCATTACCAACACCACCTTCACCATCTTTACCATGACGCCCCTTAGGAGTACTTACTAATGCATCAGCATCAGCATTACCTGCAGGTTTAATTTATGGAAAAATCAATTTCAAGGAACATAACTTGTGCAGAAAACTTAAATATAAATTGTATTTAACCTTGCCTATAAATATAGTACTTCTTAACAAATTGCTTTTAGCTATATCTATAGGACTGCCTTTACATGGAATTGTTCATAATGATTGCACACTTCCCAGTTGGTCAAAATGCACTTCAAACCAAAATCAGCATGAATTACCTCCTTGAGTTTTCTTACGCAGCATGACTTATAAAACCATAGTTTGGCTTTTCCAAAGAAACCAAATGGACATTTATATTAACCAACAACTAAATGAGGTATTTATATAGCAAAATCAGCTAGGTAAGAATGTCAAATGGTAAGATGATTCCGTGGCCTAGAAGGCTACAATACGACTGCATTATGAAAAATTAATATAAGTGGAGTAATCACCATCTTCAACATGACGCGCCGTAGGAGTACTCACTAATGCGTCAGCGTCAGCATTACCTGCAGGATTAATTTATGGAAAAATCAATTCCAACGAACATAACTTGTGCAGAAAACTTAAAATAAAATTTGATAACATCAACCACATAGGCATTTAATAACAACCTCTTTCAATATCCAAAGCTCCTTCATCGCCAACCTCATCAGCAATATCAGTGTGAGGAGATGGAATCAATGGGGATGCATCATGGGGTTCGGTCGTTGATCCAAGTTGATCTTTTAGCATCTTGACATCTGCCTCAAGAATAGAAATTCTTTCTTGAGAATGCTGGTGCTCCACTACCAAACGCCGATACTCAGAAACACGAACATATTGGTGTTCTGCATCCTCTAAGGCATCCCTGACCACGTCAAACTGTAGCTCCTCACCAGTTGCCGTCAAGTTTTCAGTTACCTGCCAACACAAGAAGCACATCAAATACACATTGTATATAAGTTTTCAACATGTTCTACAAACAAATAATAATCATGCTTACCACATTTTGCCGAAATGCATCTTGTATTGTTTTGATCTTGCAACGTACATTTGGCCAATTCAAAAAACGGGGGAAACGGAACCTATCAGGCATGTCAGGTGTTTCCCCCAAAGACAAGTGGTTGAAGGCCCAAATCTACAAAAAAGATTAATATACTTAATACATGTATGTATATGTAAAAATAACAAAACGCGTATAACACACAATCAAATATATACCTGTAAGACAGCTGCACATCCTCTTAAATGGGTCTCACAAAGATTTTTTCCTTCCTTGACTACAGAAGACACTTTGTTCAAACTTGCAACCACGAATTGATGCACGGCTAGTCCCCATTTATAGTTATGAAGGGCCTCTAGGTTATCTAAATACTTAATATAACCACTATATACACGTCTCCCGGTCTGAGGAAAGTAAAATTCTCCAAACGCCAGTAGTATATAAAGTCTAAAAAAATTGGATACATCGTCCTCAACACACTCAACAAATTTATTAACAATTGCATCTATTGTTACACCGGCTTCTCCAAACAAAGATAAGGTACTACTTTTCTCGCGTTCATCGGCTTGCAACTCCTCACCCACTATTGGGAGTCCTAGTGCAAAACATACATCAATGGGCCTAAATCGCACCACCGAACCCCCAACTCTAAAACCCTGATTCGGTTGATCCCACCTGGTTACTAATTCTGACAATAAAAGCGAAGAAATTTGAAAGTTGTCTGGCATGTTTACAACCCACTTGAAGGGGGTCATCTCAATTAGGGCTCTTTGTGCCTCGATCAACTTCTTGTTCACCTCAACCAACTTTGTTGGAGCACAAGCATGCCTCAAACGTACCTAACAAGTATGAATAAAAATTTTGTCATTGCCAATTAATTTGCACTCATGCAAATACAATAAGTTAATCAGTTCCTTACTTTTTTATCCTTTGAGCTACTCGCCCGCTGCCTCTTTCTTGGTGGTGCCATGCTCATAACAATAAACTGTACAAAACTATTCATCAAAATTAGTATAGAGACTACAACTGAACAAACTAGGCAAAACAAACTACATGTTACAGAACAGTTTTAACCACACAACTTACATTCACATAAACTAAAGTAAACGAAAAGAAAACATTACATAAAACCAAATTTACATGAAACCAAATTTCTAGAAGCAAGACTGCCTAGTAACTTTGACCCTGAAGAAGGCACCAATGTAAAACTACAAGACCTTCTACCTGACATGAAGGAAATTCCATTCTTTTTCTCATGTAACTATATAGTTTGTTCTAATATATAAGACAATATATACACATTTTTCAAATTAGTTTTAAGAATAGAACAAAAAGTTCAAATATTTGTTACCCAAGAAATTAAGAATGTCCTAGGCACATCACTAAAAATTGTAAAATATCCCTCATCAAAGTCAATAATGGAGAACATTCAGAAGCTCAATCAGCTTACACCAACTGCAATTCCTTACACCACCTCCTAAATTATTTTTGTTGTAGATCGACCACAATAATAGCATACTTAGGATTCAAATTTCCTTCAGAATCTCAAAAATCTCATTCCTTTCAACATAGTTGGTCATAGTAACAATCTACGCTACACTCCAGTTTGAGATCTTGCTACAGATCCAACCAATACACAATCCATTAGTTATTATTAATAATAGATGGTAACAGAGAGGGGTCCCTATTTGGTAGAAAAATAATTTCCTTCAACTCATTGCAAGTGGCAATGTCCTGGTCACATGCGTGCAATAATGGCAGAATGAAGACATGTAGGCTGGTTTGATTTGTAATGAAAGCCGACAATGGGCATGGAAAATAACAGAGACTCGGATCAGAAGCTCTAATACCAACTTAGAAGAGGGAATGATCAATATACATAATGTATTTACATTATATAAACCTAATTACTTACCCAAATAGAGCAACATCTAAGGAAGCAAATAGTCTTAAATTCTTAATGATAGAAAAACTAATCTAAAATAATTGCATAATCAGTACTTTTATATTACAACAAAAGCCTAGCCTGAAATAATTGAAAAGGTAGGTCAGAACATAAGAACTCAAAATAGAAAGAAAAAAAAACAACCAAAAGCATTCATGGCGAACAAATGTGAAAAACAAAGTTATTTTTAACCTATTCTATCCTTCACCACAAATGAAAATGAAAACAATAAAACATAGACTTATCTTATTTGACATTCTCCTGATAACGCAATGTTCTGCAAAATTGAATATAAAAACCCCACCAAAAACATATGACAGATGGGAAAAACTGAGTGAAGAAAAAACCTAGGTCTATGTCTATGTCACTGAGCAATGGGGAAATGCAAACCCCAAACACAAAAATCACCGTCACCATCCCCAAACACTGAGTAAGGGAAAGAAGAATCGTTACCTGTGGGTTATTTGGTGCGGCGGTTCTGCGGTGCAACCAGAGCAATCAAGCGAGAGAGCCCCTCCACGCGACAGAGAAGAGAGCACGCCGAGAGAGAAGAGGGAGACGACAGGGGGATGCGTTCTGCTTCAGATCGTGGCGTGCGGTGCAACGGCGGCGGCGCAGTCTTTGGCGGGAATGACGGCTGCTGCGGCGAGCAACGGTAGTGCGGGTGGCGAGAGAGACACGGCGGCCGTTCTTTGTGTGCGATCAGAGAGAGAGAGAGAGAGAGAGCAAGACGAGAGAGATGAGAGAGTGTGAGCAACTGAGCGGGAACGAAATAAAAAAGAAATGCCACGCACGAATGACTAAACTGCCCTTGGCAGTATACGGTGTTAAAAAAAACGGTGTTCATATATCATTTCTGAATTAATTAATGTAAAAATTTGGAATCTTGGAACCCTGGACAAAATAACAAGCACGTGGCTCACTATTCAAATTTAGTTGCTTAATTTTATTTTAGTTTTCGATTTGGTCCCTTATGTATTATTTGTTTCATTTTGGTCCCTTAAGTTAACAACGTCATACCACGTTGGTCATTTCATTACTAACGCTGTTAATGCAAGCTTACGTGACCATTAACCGATGATCTGACAGCTGAATCAACACGTGAAAGGACCAAAATGAAACCAAATAATAAGATAAAAGACCAAATTGAGTTCTTTCTCATTCTTCCCCAAATAGATAACCTAGGCTTTTCTAAGTTTTTCTTTCCCAAATTGGATGATTTTTCTGGAATTTTCTTCTTCAAATTGGATAATTAGCAATCTATAGGCACAAAAGGGATATCAATGAAAACTGAATAATCTCAACCTAGTTTCCATAACCGCGTACGAGATTTCAAACAACTAACTCAACTTCAACAACATGGGAACACTCTTAAATAACTGAAGGAGAGTGAAGAGAAGAGAGGGGACACCCCAGCCTCTACTAAAATACACTCACAAATCTGTAAATTATGAACCCCCAAATTCTGATGCAATTTTTATTTGATGTGCTTCTTTAAAGATGGGATCATTATGCTGGGATGGATTAATGGAACTCATGTTTGCTTCATTTATTTTAGAGAAATGATTTTTGAACACAAAAAGTTGACACAAATACGCGACACCTTATATCTGTATAGTACGGACAAATTTTTTTATTTTCAAAAAAAATATTTTTTAATTTTTTTTTAGATATTTTAAACTGGTTAACACAAATTTTGGCATTAACCAGATAATGAATAACATTAACCAGATATTTGAACTTGATTAACCAGATAAGAAAAAGTTTCAGGAATTGGCATTAACCAGATAATGAATAGCATTAGTCAAATATGAGAACTTGATTAACCAGATAAGAAAATGGGATGTCCAAAGTTTCAGGATTTGACTTTAACCAGATAATGAATAGTATTAATCAGATATGTGAACGTGATTAATCAGATAAGAAAATGAGATGTCAAAAGTTTCAGGATTTGACATTAACCAGAGAATGAATAGCATTAACCAGATACGTGAACTTGATTAACCAGTTAAAAAAATTTGTAATAGTTTTTTTTTTAAATAAAAAAAAATATTTTTTTTGAAAAAAAAAGCCTATGTACGGACGTCCGTACTTGTGACATCCCAAGCCATACTCATATTGGAGCCACAAGGCCTTACGAAAGGGTATGCCACTCACAGGACTTTATTCTCCCCTTAAGGAATATTTTTGCCTCATGGGAGGTTCGAACCCACACCCAAAGGGATAAAGGTAATGAAAAGCACCTCCCCACTACCATCTGAGCTCAGATGGTAGTGGGGAGGTGCTTTCCATTACCTTTATCCCTTTGGGTGTGGGTTGGCTCTAATGTGAGTATGGCTTGGGATGTCAGGTGTCCGCTATTTGCACAAATAGCGCGACCCTTTATTTTATGACGTTATGTTTTGCCAAAACCAAGAGTACGCATTCATTAGTAAGCTCTCTTAAGTTCATTAATGACATTTTAAGTGGCTATCTTTACCCCAATGCTTCGTACATTGCAATGTCAGCTTGTTAGCCACAAGAGCAGTTTTGCCCATAGGTACGTAGTTTTGTTTGGGAAAGTTGGAACAGTTGGTGGTTTCCTATGTGATGCTATGGTTAGTAAATTAACTGATTTTTGTTGGAATTTTATATTCAAATAATTAATATGGACTAATATCATTAATAATTATATTAGCTATTTATCATAAAGGAGCAATATTTTATGTGATTATATAAAGTTAAAATAAGATAAGCTCATTGGACTCCTAATTTAATTGATATGGGTCTTATATGAGTAGATATAAGTATGACCCGATAAGGGGATAATGGGTACCTTGTTAGGTTTAACACACTATAAAAATGGCTATGGTCCCCAATACACCGAATCGTGCCATTCTCTTCTCCCCATCTAAAGAGAACCTAAAGTATCGCGAGAGAGCTCAAGAAGATTCGGTTGAGGAAGAACCATAAAGCCACTGCTAACGTGTTCGATGTTTGTTGCTATGGATCCAGATGCCCGTAGTTTGTTCGTGATCATTCCTTTGGTATTCCGCTTCAGGTGATTGATTGCTATGGATCCAGGTATTCTTCTAATATTTGATAATACAACATGTCGTAGATCCTAAGGGTAGAGAACATGTTGTTCTTGTTGATCATGCTTGTATGTCTTTATAGCTTCCACCTAAAGTATTTTTTCTATGAGATTTAAGCATACTTATTCTTGTTGTTGTTATTTGTTGATGCTGAGAATGGTAGAGCTCTCCTCCTCCTTGGGATTGAGTATTCCTTCTTCTTGGAGTTGAAAGAGGGGTGGTACCTGCAAAGACACTCTGATGCCTAAGTTAGATAAGGCTTTGGAGGAGAAGGAGAGCGGAGTAAATTAGTGTTTAGAATTCGTCCCTTTACCTGGGGGGCTAAGCCCCCTTTATATAGTGAAACCTGGCAGGCGGTTGGTCACTCCCCTTCTGAACTGCGCGCCCCACCTTCTTCATGCGGGGTAACGGCTCGCACCTGATAAGGGTAACGACCCATTATGATCTGATAACGTGCCCCGCCTTCTTCGCAACGGTACTGCCCTGCGGGCCCCTTCTACAGGGGTTCCATGCCGGGGCACGCGACTCGTTTCCCGAGTGTTATAATGGGCTCGGAGCGGCCCATCACGGGAAATGGTCCGAGGGTCCATAGTGGCTCGACGGGCACAGGCCTGTGCTCATGCATACTTGGCCCTGCCCGGTCGGTAGTGACCCGAGCTCATAGGAACACGATCGATACTGGGTCGAGCTCGATGTCATCTGATAGGCATAGGGGTCGGCTCGGTGGGTTCCAGCTCGGGGACCGGCCCGTAACACAAGCCCCCTAGACCCTTTGCTTGGTAGGGGAAAGGGTCTAAGTCCTGTTCATTGGATCGGTTTCCAAGCTGGACAGTCTCTTCGGAAGCGTATCCCAAAAGCTCCTTTGCCTAGGGTTCAGCACTCCACGCGTCGTCCTTCTGCCGGTCGGTCTCGTCATCTGAAGGGACATTGACAGGCATCGACCAGTCGCTTTCTTCTCCACCGCTGATAGCTTGATCTGCCGCGGGCCGTTGGATTGGCATCTGGCCTCGGCGACGGAGGGCCCAGATTGGTTTGCCCTTTGGTCTCCCTCGATCCTGGGCTTTAAATTTCCCCGTCCCTCTCTCGTTTCCATTTCTTCTTCCTTGCTTTCACGACGCCTACGCTGCTTCTTCCACCTGCATTTCCGCTTTTCCCGCCCACCTCTTTCCTTCTTCCTAAGTTCTTCCGACATTCTTTGTTTAATGGCTTCCTCTTCGCCGTCCCCTTCCCTATTTCTTTGAGTTCGCTTCCTCTTCGTCCGCTCATCGCCAAAGACTTCCTTCGACTTTTCTACTCTCCCCATTTCGCTAGAAACTGGATGAAGTCTTCTGAGCGACGCCCACTGCGTGGCTACGCCGGAGGGCCCGTGCCACCCAAGTCGCTCACCCCAGCCTCCCATTCCTCCGCCTGCTCTGGCCTCTCCCGCCCCCGTCTATTCGCTCCATAGGGAGGCGAGGCGTCAAGTGGGGGGTGATAGACCCCCTTACTCTTGGGTACACCCTGATGTGCTCAAGGTGTCTTCGAATATCCTGTCGGATACGGGCTTGGTCGCCCTTAGGTCGAGCGTGATTTTGACGTCGAACAGGGGAGAGAGAAGGGGAGGTGACCTGCCTCTCCTGTTTTCCCGAGGACCGAGTATGCTTCGGGAAGGATGGGGTGAGCTCGCCTGATTTCTGTTTCTTCTACAGGACCTTCTTTGCCTGGGTCGGTCTTCGATTTCCTTTCAGCGGGTTTGAGTGCGAGGTCCTCCAGTGGCTGAACGTAGCCCCCTCGCAACTCCACACCAATAGCTGGGCGTTTATCCGAGCTTTCGAGCTCGTGTGCAAGCACTATGGGGTCGCCTTTCGCGCCCTCTTCTTTAGCTTCTTCCACCGTAGGCTCGCGAGGCAGCTTAAATGGTGCTCCCTCAACAAAATCCCTGGCCTCTATCTTCTCGAGCTCTTCGACCAGTCTTACAAGAATTGGAAGAATGACTTCTTCAAGATTGAAGTGCGGGCCCGGGACCCCTTCTTCTTCTTAGCTCAAGGGGAGCCCTTGTTTCCTTTCTATTGGACCTCCAACCCTCGTCCGATCAAGGAGGTTGATTTCAACTCGTTATCGGTCACTGACCAGACGATAGTGAATTTTTTTAGTCGTCTGCCTACCTTTCACTGTGGTCCTCTGATTTCCCGATCTCTAAAGAACCCACCTCGGTGGGAGGAATATCTGAGTAAGTAAAGTGTTTTCTTTGCGTAGTTCTCGGTTTCGACGTGTTTGTTGACCGCTTGTTTTTGTTGCGGGTGAAATGGCTCCCAAAATGAGCAAGAAAGAAATGGCATAGCTCTTGAAGAAGGCTCAGAAGGGGAAAGCCGCACAAGTTCCCGAGCCGGTGCCTACTCGCGTCGCTGCCTCTTTGCCCGTCAGTGCTACTAAAAAGCGACCGCACTCTTCTCCGATCACTGGATCCGACCAGCCCCTGGCGCCGGGGACCTCACGCGATGGCATACCGCTAAACATTCCCGATGGGTCCGAGTGGTTCCACACCTGGGAATTTTTCGATGAAAGGGAAGGTGTCACGACTCTCCGGAACTTGGGGATCGACCGCTCGCACCAAATCGACCAAATCATGCGCGGGATGATGACCAAAGCATGACCGAGGCGGGTGAGTCGGGCCTGCAGACAGAGCCCTTAGGCGCCTACGGCTTCAGATTTCGCTATGGCCCGCTTTCTTTCTCGATCGATCAGTGGCCCGGCGACTGCCAAGTCGGGCGGGAAGGTACTGCATTTAAGGTCAACTCACTTGCTGACCTTGAGGAGAAAATGAAGAAGCTGAAGGAGGACTATGATAGGCTCTCCGATGTCAAGGACGCTTTTAGCAAGAGCAATACCACGCTCCTTGAGAGGCAGAGGGAGATTCAAGCCGAGAAAGATCTCCTCGTGGGTCAGCTCGAGGGTCAGCTGCGGGAAGAGAAGGAGTAGTGCTCGGCTGAGACCGCCCGGGTTGAGGAGTACCGAGCCTACAGCGCTCTCCAGTATAAGGAGGGGTTTGACAATGCTGTTGCCCAGCTGCAAGTCATCGCCCCCACCGTCGACCTCTCTGAGATTGACTTTACTAAGGTTGTGAGGGACGGGAAGATCGTGGAGGAAGACGAGGAGGAAGGTCATGATGACCCTGAGAAAGAGGCTGAGGGCGAGTTTGAGAGGGGAAGTGAAGTGGAGGCCGAGGTCGTTGTTGGGGCCGTAGGCGAGGCGTTTGTGGTTGAGGAGGTCGTTGAGACCCCTGTTGAGGACCAAGGGGATGCCCTTGCGTAACTTGTATTTATTTTTCCTTCTGTTTTGACTTCGTAGTTGCTCGCCCTGGAGCCTTTTTTGTATGACTGCTTCTGTATTGAAGAATGTTGATAATAAACTGTCTTTGCGCGAGTACTTACTTTTCGTTAGCTTTCGTTATTATTCTGTAGTCCTAGTAGTCGTACTCGGGTATCACCGTTTTTGGAGGACTCCTACTCGGCTAGGGGGGGTAGTCCTCGGGTAGCTTCCCTCGAAAAAAACTTGCTTCAAATTGTTTGAAGTATTGCCTCTGTTACGACCGTACCAGCCGAGTGCAAGCTTTCATGCGAGCTCGTAGAGGTCGAGCCAGACTTTTCGAGTTGGGGCTATTCTAGGTCGAGTAAGACCTTCCGAGCCGTGAGCGGGCTCACCAAGCCTTTATGCCGGCTTGAGTTCAAGACCACAGGGGTCGAGTTGCGAGCGAGCTCACCAAGCCTTTATGCTGACTTGGGTTTAGGACCATAGGGGTCGAGCTGTGAGCTCGCTCACAAAGCCTTTATGCTGACTTGGGTTTAGGACCACCGGGGTCAAGCTGCGAGCGAGCTCACCAAGCCTTTATGCTGACTTGGGTTTAGGACCACGGGGGTCTGTAGGTTGATTAAGACCTTCCAAGCTCGGGACTCGGTGATTTTTAGTTAAAACACTCTGAATGCAATGTGGGTTGACTTTTATTAAATGGGGAAGAAAGCGAAAGAAGGATGCGCCTCGTTAAAACCTTAAACCAAAAACCCAGTGGGAAAAAGGGTTTGCAAAGGAAAGAGTACGTCATCCGTTTACAAATGTTTAACTAAAGTAGGGCTTGAGGTGCGTGGCATTCCAGGTCCTCGGTATTGCCTTTCCGGATAGTTCTTCTAGTCTCAGATGCTCGTGCGGTTTGCTCGATCCGATGCAAAGATAGCCGCTTCCCATGTCGGCCCTAGCTTGCCCTGCCTTACGTCTTTTCGAGCCAGTTCAACTTTCCGGAGGACCAGGTCCCCTTCTTTGAACGTCCTCGGTCGGACTCTGGAGTTGTAGTGCTTGGCGACGCACTGTTTAGTTGCAAAGTTTTGTACTCGGGCAAGTTCCCGAGTTTCTTCTAGGAGATCGAGCTCAACTCTTGCCTCCTCTGGCGCCAATGCCTGAACGTGCTCTCTTCTTGCTGAGGTGGAACCGAGCTCTACTGGCACCATGGCCTCCATTCCATACGTTAGCCGAAAAGGTGTTTCATTTGTTGCCGACTGGGGGGTGGTGTGGTATGCCCACAGCACCCCGCAGAGTTCTTCCGCCCATCGCCGCCCAGCCTCTCCAGCTTGCCATGAGGCCATTCAGGATAATTCTGTTCGCGGCCTCGACCTGACCATTGGTCTGTGGATGCTCGACGGAGGCGTAGACGAGTCGGATTCCTAGACCTTTGCAGAAGTCCTTGAACACCGTGCTGGTGAACTGTGTGCCGTTATCTGTGATGATAGTGTGGGGTAGGCCATGGCGGCAAACCAGGCTTTTCCAGACAAATTTTTTGATCCTCTCGGAAGTGATGGTCGCCAGCGGACACGCCTCTATCCACTTGGAGAAGTAGTCTATGGCGACTGCAATGAACTTGAGTTGGCCCGGTACAAGGGGAAAGGGGCCAAGTATATCAAGCCCCCAGGTATTGAAAGGTCAAGGGGCGATGACTTCGTGCAGGACTTCCGGTGGAAGGTGGTCTCGTTTGGCGAACCTTTGGCACTTGTCGTACTTCCTTACGTATTCCAGGCAATCCGACCTGAGCGTCGGCCAGTAGTAGCCTGCTCGTAGGATTTTAGCGGCCAGGGTCCGAGTTCCACAGTGGTTCCCGCAGATACCCTCATGCAGTTCCCTCATAACATACTCGAAATCCGATTTCTCTATGCAGGTGAGTAGTGGTTGTGAGAAACCTCTTCTGTAGAGTCTGTCTCCGATTAGAGTGTAATGTACGGACTGCCGTTGGACCCTGCGTGACTCTGCCTGGTCCTCGGGCAGTCTTCCCTGCTTCAAGTATTCAATGATGTCCTTCATCCAAGAATTGGAGCTGATCACTGCGTAGTTTCTGGCTGTCGCGATGCTTGGTGATTTTAAAGTTTGGACGACCACTGTATGGAGCTGTCCCTCGGTCTTCATACTAGCTAACTTTGCCAGCAGATCTGCCTTGTTATTTTGTTCTCGAGGGATGTGCTTGAGTTGGACCTCTTGGAAGTTCTGAATCATGGCGTTGACCTTTTGAGCATACTGGGCGAGTATGTCGTCTCGACACTGGTATTCGCCCTTGACCTGGTTGATCATCAGCTGGGAGTCGCTCTTGACTCGGAGCGTTTGGGCGCCCAGCTCCCATGCAAGTTTGAGACTGAGTAGTAAAGCCTCGTACTCGGCTTGGTTGTTTCTAGCTTTGAATAGGAACCTGAGTGCCTGTTCGACGCTGATTCCTGCAGGGCTTTCAACGATGATTCCTGCTCCGTTGCCTTTGGAATTGGAGGAGCCGTCCACATATAGCGTCCAGTACTCGACCTCAGGGTTCGGTGTTAGCTCTGCAATAAAGTCAGCCAAAACTTGTGATTTAATGGGTCCTCTGGGCTCATACCTGATCTGGAATTCGGAGAGTTCTACCAACCAGGCCACCATTCGCGCTGAGAGTTCGGGCTTCTGCAGGATCCTTTTGATCGGGTAGTCCGTTTTGACTACCACCGTGTGCGCTTGAAAGTAAGGTCTCAATCTCCTCGCGGAGGTTACTATCAGGAGCGCCAGTTTCTCTACCTTCTGGTACCTTAGCTCCGCCCCGTGGAGGACTTTGCTCACGAAGTAAACCGGGTGCTGTTCGGTCTCTTTCTCTTCTATCATGGCCGAGCTGATCGAGGTATCGGTGGCCGCCAGGTAGAGGAGGAGAGGGGCTCCTTTGGTGGGCCGTGTAAGGACCGGTGGTGACGCCAGAAACTCCTTGAGCCTCTGAAAAGCCGTTTCACACTCGTCGGTCCATTCGAACCGAGCCGGTTTTCGGAGTACCTGGTAGAAGGGAAGCGATTTGTCAGCGGAACGAATTACGAACCTAGAAAGGGCTGCGATGCGACCAGCGAGTCTTTGCACTTCCTTGATAGAGCTCGAAGCCAGATCTCCATTATCGCCAAGACTTGTCGGGTTGGCCTCGATGCCTCTGTGGGTGATCATGAACCCCAAGAATTTGCCTCCGAGCACCTAACGAACACTTCTGGTTAAGCCCGATGTTATATTTTCTCATAATGTCAAATACCTCCTGGAGGTCTCGTGAGTGTGCCTCGAAGCTGGAGGTCTTGACCACCATGTCATCCATATATACCTCGATCGTCTTCCAATCTGCTTGACGAAGATCTCATCCATCATCCTCTGGTAAGTCGACCCCGCGTTCTTCAAACCAAAGGGCATAGTGACGTTGTAGAAGTTGGAGGTTTCCGTCATGAAAGCCGTCTTTGGCGCGTCGAGTGGGGGCATCTTGATCTGATTGTACCCGGAGTACGCATCCATGAACCTGAGCACCTGGTACCCCCGACGCGTGCCGCCTACCGTGCAGCATCGATGCTTGGAAGGGGGTATGGGTCTTTAGGGCAGACTTTGTTTAGGTCGGTGAAGTCAGTGCACATCCTCCACTTACCGTTGCTCTTCTTGACCAACACCACGTTGGAAAGCCAAGTGGGGGACTTGATCTTTTTGATAAATCCGGCTTTCAAGAGCTTCTAGGTGTCTTCTGCCGCTCGCTTTTCCCCTGCAAGTCTTCTTTTGCGCTGAGCAACGGGGCGAGCGCCGTGCTCTATGGCTAGCTTGTGACAGGCCACTTTGAGGTCTATTCTGGGCATATCCTCAGGGCCCCATGCGAACAGGTCTGCGTTGTCGAGCAAAACTTTCGTCAGGGATTGTTCGCTCTACTGGGGCAGTTGTGTCCCGATTCGTATGCTCTTGCCCGATCCTCTTACTTCGACCTCCTTTATGTCATCGACCGGCACTGGCCGGAAATCACTCTCGCCCCTCGGGTCGAGCTTAATCATGCAGTTCGACTTGGGGCGATCTCTTCTCCTGTCATCCCTTAGACTGTTGACATAACACTGTCTCGCCTCCTTCTGGTCGACGTGTATCGTAGCAATCTGCCCATCGGATAGAGGGAACTTCATCGCCAAGTGGGGGGTAGAAACTATGGCCCCGATCCCATTGATGACAGTTCTGCCGATTATCATGTTGTAGGCGGTGTCCGCGGCCGACTCGGCTTCCACCACCAGGAGGTGGGCTTCGATTGTCTTGACCCCGACGCCGGCCTTGAAGGTGAGCAAGACGTCGAAGTACCCAGCCACCCGAGCTTTAGCACCTGAAAAACTGACTAACGTACCTCGGTAGGGTCTGATAATCGAGCTCGGTAACTTGAGTCGATCGAAGGCTTCTTTGTAGATTACGTCTGCCGAGCTTCCTTGATCGACGAGCACTCTCCTCACGTTAAATCCAGTGAGGTGTACTGTGATCACCATGGGGTCGTCTTGGTGGCGATCTATTCCCAGATAATCCCTCTCCGAGAAGGATATGGTCGGTAAGGCCGCGGGCGGGGCCGATAGCGACATGGAGCTATTGACGGACCTCAGGTGTCTTTTCCGACCGTTGCTAGATTTGCCTCCCCCTACAAAACCACCTGCAATTAAATTGAGTGAGGGGGTACCTTCGTCTCGGCCCTTCTTGCGTTGACGGGCGGGTGAATGCCTTTCTCGCCCTCTCCGAGCTGGCGATCGGTTGCGCCTGCGCTCGGGTGAACGGGATCTTCTTTGACTCGTTTCGTTTTCTCTAGGGGTCGCCCCATTCCCTTTGTCCACGTACTTTGCTAAATGTCCTGCCTGTATGAGTTTTTCAATCTTTACCTTTAACGCCTGACAGTCATTTGTGGTGTGCCCGTAGATTCGGTGGTATTCGCAGTATCTCTGGCGATCCATATCTGGCGGGGAGTCCTTCCGAGGGGGCAAGGTAATGAGGTTGCCCGTGTAGGCTTCCTTCAAGACCCGGTCCCTTCCCACCGTCAAGGGAGTGAACCGTCCTCCGTAGTCTTGCCGCCCTCGGCGCTCGTTTCTCCTCTCTGCCCTCTCTCGGGGCAGATCTCTACTCCTGTCTTGCCGATTCTGGGTTTCCCTTTTGGCGGCGGCAACCTCCTCCATGTTGATATACCCCACTGCTTGGCGCCTCAGTTCGTCCAGAGATCCTGCAGGCCGGCGAGCGAGGGAGTCCGAGAAGGGGCCGGGCTTTAGTGCTGACACTATAGCGTGGAGCGCCACATCGGTGCTGAGATTTCTGATTTGAGCCATTTCGTTGTTGAAACGCTCTATGAAGGACTTCAGTGTCTCGTCTGACCTTTGTTTCAGCTCGACCAGGCAAGTGGAGTTTCTCCGGAAGGCTCGGCTCGTGGTAAACCTGGCCACGAATTGCTCGGCGAGTTGCCTGAACGAATGGATCGAGCGCTGTGGGAGGTTAGAAAACCACATCATGGCCAGTCCTTTCAGGGTGCAGGGAAAGGTCCTACATTTCAGCCCCTCGGATGCGTCGATCAGTAGCATCCGTGCATTGAAGGAGGTAATGTGTTCCTCAGGGTCGGTCTTACCCTCGTAAGCGTCCATGTTGGGGATTTGGAACCGCTTCGGGACCGGATCGGCCATAACCCTCTCGTCGAAGGGGCGCAAGGTTAGTCCGATTTTGAAGGGTCGGTTCTCACGCTGCGGCGTGTGCCGGGTGTGGCCCTCTCACCTTGGGCTCTCTGTGGCGCTGGATGCGTCTGATCCGGACGAGTCCCGGTTGTTTCTTCTGGCCCGCGAGGGCGTCTCGTGGCCCCGTCTTTCCTCACGATCGCGGGCTTCCGCGATCCTGCGCCTTAACTCTTCGTTTTCTGCCCTGAGAAGCTCCAAGACAGGGTCGTGTGGTGGGCGTTCACCCTGACTGGCCGAGTGATGACTCAGCGGTGGCGATCTGTGATTCGCCGTGCTCCTGGTGCAAACCATCTTGCTAGGGGTATTCTTGAGGCCTGGGTTAGTTTTACCGGGCCCCACGGTGGGTGCCAATGTTGATGCTGAGAATGGTAGAGCTCTCCTCCTCATTGGGATTGAGTATTCCTTCTTCTTGGAGTCGAAAGGGGGGTGGTACTTGCAAAGACACTCTGATGCCTAAGTTAGATAAGGCTTTGGAGGAGAAGGAGAGCAGAGTAAATTAGTGTTTAGAATTCGTCCCTTTACCTGGGGGGCTAAGCCCCCTTTTATAGTGAAACCTGGCAAAGTGTTGGTCACTCCCTTCGAATCGCCCCACCTTCTTCATGCGGGGTAACGGCTCGAACCTGATAAGGGTAACGACCCATTATGATCTGATAACGTGCCCCACCTTCTTTGCAACGGTACTGCCCTGCGGGCCCCTTCTACGGGGGTTCCATGCCGGGGCACGTGACTCGTTTCCCGAGTGTTATAATGGGCTCGGAGCGGCCCATCACGGGAAATGGTCCGAGGGTCCATAGTGGCTCGGCGGGCACAGGCCTGTGCTCGTGCATACTTGGCCCTGCCCGGTCGGTAGTGACCCGAGCTCATAGGAACACAATCGGTACTGGGTCGAGCTCGATGTCATCTGATAGGCATAGGGGTCGGCTCGGTGGGTTCCAGCTCGGGGACCGGCCCGTAACATTATTAATAAGGTCTTAATTCCAACAATTTTTCTTTCTACTCAAAGCTTGTCCAAGTAAAAGGGGATTAATAGGATTTAATTTAATCTATCTAATATTTATCAAGTGATAAATATGCACAAAGCCTTGCATTCGATAGAATGCTTTGGAGTATGGATAGGTTGAATCAGAGGGGTGCACGTCACTCGTCCTGGAAGCCGAGTGCGCAAGGGAGAGAGAGAGAGAAAGAATGACAATAGCATTTTTCTTGATTCCAACGCCTCATCATTATCAGGCTCAATTGTACAAGCAAAAAAACTCATGGCCAGCTCCCACTTATCCTTCTTTTTCTAAGACAAATTGTTCCTCTCACTCTGTGTTCTCCTTCTTCTAAGACAATATCTCCTTCACCAGATGAACTTGCTATTCCTGACAATCTGAATACACCTCAAATCAAAGGTATCCTCCATTTTCCCCATTTCTTCAAACTCTTTTTTCCCTTTCAATTATTAACAAACTTGCATCACGACACATGTCCGTAAGGCTTAGCACAACTGACGTAAGCCGACATTGTTAGGCTAGATATTTTTCGTGGTTGTACGGGTTCGAGCCCCCCACTTTGCGTGTGTAAGTTTACGGGTGTTGCTTGTCACTCCGTCTGCAGACCCAAAAAAAAACTTGCACCACCACACACCGAAAGATACAGCTTGCCATTAAGGACTTTGTTTTCATGTTAATAATAATCACTTGTATTTGGAGGCATGAAGCATGATGCTCATTATAATTAGAATGAAGCATATGAAACATCTTTGAACATATGTATTATCTAGAATTTTGGAACCTAAATCTTGAGTCACTTTTTCATCCTAGGAGATACACCTAAGCATCCTCTTGCTCTTATTTATGAACATTGGTCAAGGGATCTATTAACTAATTAAACACATTTTGTAATTGCATTGTTATATTCATTTTAGCATTTTATTCTCTTTTCCAATTAGATCGTATGATGTCTTATATAGTTATATGTAGAGCCAGTGGCGGATCCAGAAAATTTCGTTCATGGGGGCAAAAAAAATAGTTAATAATAATTTCATTGAAGCAAAAATATCATAAGGTTTTACAACATACATAATCTCATCACAAAACCCTCCAAAATGTTTAAACTTCTACAAATTACAATTGTCCCCTACGAATTTTCATATTCTGAAATTGTTGTATGATTTTTTCATTGTCAATACTATCAAAATGCATATCTCTTTTTTAAAATCTCTTTTCCACATATGACCCCAATGGTGCTGGTGTGGTGAATTTTCAATTTCAATAAGTTCTTTCGGCTCTGATGTGGATTTTCTTTTAAAATACTTCTCCATTTCTTTTTTTTTTTGGTGAAAAGATACTTCTCCATTGATATTTAAATAAACCCATTGATGATAGCTAGCATAAAAAGAGAATAAGAAGCAATGCTCTGCGATAGGTAATAGTATGTAACAGTAACCCAGCAAAAGAAACAAAAGGAAAGTGACAATTTTATTCAGTAACCCAGCAAAAAAAAAGAAGGAAAGTAACCCAGCCATATATTTTATTCATGATGCTTAGTGCTTAGACAAGAAAACAAAAGAAAAGGGACAATAAAATACTGACCGACCACACACACTCACTTGTCTTATTATTTTAAGGAGCATTCAAGATGTTAAATAAAAATAAGAGAGTTTATCCCTCTTTCTCTCCGCTCGATGCGGCGCAGCGGCAGACTCTGGGGGCATTACTATTTTTACTCTAGGGGCAAACAAATAATTTACTAAGTATAGTCAAGTAAATTTTTTTCAATTCATGGGGCAATTGCCCCCAACTCACACTATGTGCATCCGCCACTGTGTAGAGCAGAAGCCTTCCTAACAACATTAAATAGCAATGCTGATAATGGTATAATATAGGATTGGATAGGGCACTATTACAACAATTAATTGCTCACTTTTTTTTTCTTATTAATTATTTACTTTCTATTTTATTTTATAGATTCACATTTATGTAATCTCTCTCCGCCTACAAAATAAGAAACTAGATAATTAATAAGAAAAAAAGTAAGCAATTAATAATTCTTATAGTGTGCAAAGTTGCATACGTTAGAAAAACTTTAATTTTATCGCGGTACAATTATTTTAGTATATTTTATTTCCAAATACATAGTTTTTTTTGAATGGAAACAAAATACATAGTTGAATCATTGAAAAATATTTTTAATATTTTCAAAACTTGTAAATTTTGTGAGAAGTGTAGTTAGTTGAGCGGTAGTTGAGCAAGTTAGTTGGTTAGTAACTCTCAGGGATGATAATGGGTAGGCAGTGGTGGATCTAAGACCTGAATTAGCGGGTGCATCAAATTTTAAAATTACAAAAATTATAACAAGAGTATCGACACATTTTTTTAATAAAAAATAATAAGAGCAAATGTTTACTCTTCTTACAAAATAACAAGAGCATGATTTCTGATAACACAAAATAGGTTTTCAGACATAAAAAAATAGAAAGGTTTTGAAATTTAAAAAAAAAATTACAACATAAAATAACAAAACAATATAGACCAATTAACAGAGACCTAATTACAACAGAAAAAATTACAAGAGAAAATTATCAGAGAGATCGGATTAGAGTTTTAGTCTAAATTAGGGGAAATCTGAACCTAGTAAAAGTGTTGTTGTTGTTGTTGTTGGAGTTTGACTTTGCCCATGAATAGAGTAAATTTTAAGTATTATAGGTTGTAAATATATATATTTATAGATGACTATCTATCATGTCTTAGAATATTATGTGATTGCTCCTCATTTATTATTCCCTGATTTGACCCATAAATTGAGAGTCAAATACATCTATAAATAGGAGCATTAGGTTTGCCATTGGTTACACTTTTGAAGAAAATCACTAATACAAATATCAGAGTTTATTCCTGAAGAACTAGCCTACGAATCCTAGTTCCTGAAAAACTAGTCTTTGACTTCATGTTTCTATCGTCTTCTTCTTCTTATTTTCTGTTCTTTTTATAATACGTTATCAGCATGATTAAGTCTCTCTACCGGTGTAACAAAATATTTTTGTGTGTTTCTTTTCAATGTGAGAATTTATCTATTATCACAACTATATGATTCTTTAAACAAAAGAAAAGATTTTTTTGTTGTTCTTCTTTGGAGACTCCATATTATATTTTTTTTATCAATAATCGATTTGTTTTGTTTTGATGTTTATCTTTTTCCTTCAGATCTGTCCTTTTCGTATATCAATCGGTAATTTTCTGTTCATTATTATTTTATTTTTTTTCCAAATCATTACGTTTCCTTGTTCTGATATTTATAGTATTCTTTTCCAATTTTGTTTTCACACATGAGTATCATTCTTATGTATTTCCTCTTCTATGTGTCATATCGTTCTTTTCCATTTTTTCCCACCGTTATGTTATTCTTTTTCAAATCTTTCTCCATGTTAGTATCATTTTCCAATTTTTTTTCTCTCACTGTGTCAGTATCATTTTTTTTACCCCATGTTTACTATTTTTCTTCCATGTAGTAATATATTGTCAGCAATTGGTTTACTTATATTATTGATATTTTATTTTACATTTCTCACCGCTAATATTTGGTCCTGAAGTACCAATGCTAATATTACTTCACGAATATTGTATGTTGTTGGTCCTGAAGTACCAATACTAATATTGCCTATTATTGGTCCTGAAGTACAAATGCTAATATTTTCTTTACGACTGGTCTTGAAATACCAATGTAAATGAATAACCAAAATCATTGCCTCTTTTATTGGTCATGAAGTACAAACTTACAATTGTTCTAGTAATCGGTCTAGAACCACCAGATTATAATCGTAAAAACAATTGCGTAAATTCCTTCTGAAAGCAATTACTTAATTCTGGATTTTTTTTACGTCGATTATTTTTTTTAGTGCGATACTAATTTTAAAAAAATGGATAATAAAATACATTTTACTTTATTTTCTTTAACTATTTCCTAGATATATGAAACAATATTGTTCATTTTTTTCTAGTGTGTTACAATGTCGAATCTCACAAAGCTTGAATTCATCACTCTTGATATTTCTGGAAGAAATTATCTGTCATGGGTACTTAATGCTGAGATCCATCTCAATGCTATGAATCTTAGAAATACCATTAAAGAAAGAAACTAGGCATCCTTGCAGGATCGCGCAAAAACAATGATTTTTCTTCGACATCATTTACATGAAGAATTGAAAACGGAGTACCTTACTATTAAGGACCCATTAGCTCTTTGGAATAATTTAAAGGAGAGGTTTGAGCACCAAAGAACGGCTCGATATGATTGGATACACTTGCAGTTACAAGATTTCAAAACCGTAAGTGAATATAATTCAACATTGTTTAAAATTAGCTCTGAACTGAAATTATGTGGTGAAAAAATTACTGATGAAGATATGTTAGAGAAAACATATTCAACTTTTCATGCCTCAAATGTGCTCCTGCAACAGCAGTATCGAGAATGTAGGCTCACCAAATACTTTGAGCTAATTTCTTGTTTACTTGTGGCTGAACCAAATAACGAGCTTTTGATGAAAAACCATCAGTCTCGTCCAATAGGTTCAGCACCATTCGCTGAAGTGAATGTGGCATTTTCTCAAGGACGTGGACGAGGTCGTGGTAGAAGAAGAGGTCGTGTAAGAAAAAATACTTGGACTCGTGCTAATCCTCCTGCATATTTTGAAAGAAATGGTGCTGAAAGAAACCAAAAGAAGTGGGCCAAAAATGGGGAAAACTTCGGACAGAGCGAGAAAGTGCAAAACAATGACCATGTTTGCTATAGATGTGGGGCAAAAGGCCATTGGTCTCGACTATGCCACACCCCAAAACATCTGGTTGATCTTTATAAGGCTTCTCAAAAGGCAAAAGGAAAAAATGTTGAAGCAAACTTCTCTGAATCTCTTGGCAAAGAGACTTCAGTAGATGTGGATTTTGATGTCTCTGATTTTTTCGAAGACCCTAACGGCAAAATTGATCACTTAATTGGGGATAGAAATGTTTACTATTGAGATATCATTGAGTCTCGAAACTATCATATGCTTAAGTTTTATTTGTTTTTGTTATTTGGGAATTTTCATATGTTAAAGCTTATTTATGTTATTTGAATTTTGTCATATATTTTATGATTAGTATTAAGTTTCACGTCATGTTATAATTTTCTTTCCTTATCCCTAAAATATTTTTTTATGTTATTAGATATTGCAAAATACTCTCGTTATATGGAGGAAGACATATGTTTAGTGGACAGTGGTACAACCCACACAATTCTTCGTGATAAAAAATATTTTGCGCAATTAACATTTGTTGAAATTAATGTTAATACAATATCTGATATTGCAAATATGATTGAAGGCTCTGGAAGAGCATGTGTTATATTCCCAAAAGGGACAAAATTATGCATTGATGATGTGCTGTATTCTAGTAGATCCTGAAGAAATCTACTATGTTTCAAATATATACATCGCAATGGATATCATATTGAAACAAAAAATGAGGGAGATTTGGATTATCTCTATATTACCTCTGGAACTTCAAATGAAAAGTTCATCTTAGAGAAATTTCAAAGTTTCTCATCGGGGTTATATTTTACAAAAATAAGGATGACTGAGTCAAATTATATACACCGGAAGTGCCTAGATCTTAAGACTTTTATGTTTTGGCATGACCGTCTTGGCCATCCTGGTTCAACTATGATGTGACGTATCATTGAAAATGTACATGGTCACTTATTAAAGGATCATAGACTTTCTTTACCCAATGATTATTTTTGCACTTCTTGTGCTCAAGGTAAATTAATTGTTAGACCTTCTTCGTCTAAATTACCTTTAGAGTCCCCTTCCTTTTTACAGAGAATACAAGGTGACATATGTGGCCCAATTCACCCACCTTATGGGCCATTTAGATATTTTATGGTTTTGATTGATGCTTCTACTCGATAGTCACATGTTTACTTGCTTTCATCTAGAAATGTTTCTTTTGCTAAATTTCTAGCTCAAATAGTAAAGTTAAGATCAAGTTTTCCTGACCATCATATCAAAACTATTCGTCTAGATAATGCAGGTGAATTTACTTCAAAAGTATTTTATGACTATTGCATGTCAGTAGGAATTAGTATTGAACACCCAATTGCGCATGTTCGTACTCAAAATGATTTAGCTGAATCTTTCATTAAACGTTTACAACTTATTGCTAGACCCATGCTTATGAAACCAAAGCTTCATGCATCTGCTTGGGGGCATGCTATTGTCATGCTGCATCTTTGATTTGCATCTGACCATCTGCATACCACAAGTTTTCACCTTTACAACTTGTTTTTGGGTAACAACCTGATATATCTCATCTTAAAATTTTTGGTTGTGTTGTATATGTACCTATTGCACCCACTCAACGTTCTAAAATGGGTCCACAAAGACGCCTTGGAATCTATGTTGGTTTTGATTCTTCATCTATCATTAGATATCTAGAACCTTTAACATGTGATCTTTTTAGAGCAAGATTCTTAGATTGTCAATTTGATGAATCTGTATTCCCCCATTAGGGGAAAAAAAGGGTAAAGGAATATAAGTGCAAGAAATTTGTTGGAACACACCAACGTTATCCATGTTGGATACACGCACAAACCAATGTGAACTTGAAGTTCAAAGAATAGTTCATTTGCAAAATGTTGCAAACCAGTTGCCAGATAATTTTACAAACACTCAAAAGGTCACTAAATCACATGTGTCGGCTGCAAATGCTCCTGCACGGTTGGTTGTCCCTGAAGGACAACCTGCAAGTATGGCAGCCAATGAATGCAAAGCACGCTAGAAGCGTGGTAGACCTATTGGGGCTAAGGATATTGTTCCCCGCAAGAAAAGGGGAGTAAAAGAATTGCAAAGTGACACTCTAGAAGAGGTTAACACGAACATGGATAAATAAACCCATATTTCCAAAGAGGTAACCCCAGAAGTGGTCCCGGTACCGGCAAATCATGAGATCTCATTAACATCCGGAAATATGAAAGAAAGGAATAAAGTTGTTGTTGATAATGTGTTCTCATACGCAGTTGCTTCTGATATAATAAATGATAATGAGTCTGAGCCTCAAACTGTAGAAGAATGTCGACATCGAAATGATTGGCTAAAATGGAAAGAGGCGATACAAGCTGAGTTAGACTCATTAGCCAAACATAAAGTATTTGGACCAGTAGTCCAGACACCGAAGATGTCAAACCCGTTGGATATAAGTGGGTTTTTGTACGTAAAAGAAACGAATTGAATGAAATTGTGAGATACAAGGAACGACTTGTAGCGCAAGATTTCTCACAAATGCCAGGTATAGATTATGAAGAGACATATTCCCCCGTTATGGATGCAATCACTTTTCGATTTTTGATTAGTTTGACAGTCTCTGAAGGACTGGACATACGTCTAATGGACATAGTAACAACTTACTTATATGAGTTATTGGATAATGACATTTATATGAAAATCTCTTAAGGATTTAAGATGCCTGAAGCATGCAATTCAATACCTCGACAGAAGTACTCTGTTAAATTACAAAGATCCTTATATGGACTAAAGCAATCAAGACATATGTGGTACACTCGTTTGAGTGAATATCTATTGAAAAACAATTATGAGAATAATCCTGTTTGCCCCTGTGTTTTCATCAAGAAAACGAATTATGGACTTGGCATAGTAGTAGTATATGTTGATGATTTAAATATAATAGAGACTCCAGAAGAGATCTCTAAGACTGTAGAATACTTAAAAAGTGAATTTCAAATTAAGGATCTTGGAAAGACAAAATTTTGTCTTGGTTTTCAAGTTGAACATTTCACAAGTGGAATAGTTGTTCATCAATCTTCTTACATTGAAAAGGTTTTGAAACAATTCTATATGGACAAAGCTTATCCATTAAGCACTCCAATGGTCGTTCATTCACTTGATATGAAAAAAGATTCTTTTCGTCCACGAGAAGATGATGAAGAAATTCTTGGTCCCGAAGTACCATATCTTAGTGCCATTGGAGCACTTTTGTACCTTACAAATAGCACCAGACCTGACATAGCATTTGCAGTAAACTTGTTAGCAAGGTTTAGTTCGGCACCAACCCAAAGACATTGGAATGGAGTCAAACAAGTCCTTCGTTACCTCCGTGGTACATCTGACATGGGTTTATTTTATGCAAGTGGAGTAAAGTCAGAGTTGGTAGGATATGTTGATGCTGGATACCTTTCTGATCCTCATAAAGCCCGATCGCAAACAGGTTATGTCTTCACATATGGAAAAATGGAATATCTTGGAGATTTGTGAAGCAAACAATCACTGCCACCTCATTAAATCATTCAGAAATACTAGCTATTCATGAAACAAGTCGAGAGTGCATATGGCTAAGAACCATGACCTAGTATGTTAGAGGAGCATACAGATTGGTGAAAGAAGATGACTAGCCAATAACATTGTATGAAGATAATGCAGCGTGTATTGCACAAATTAAATGTGGCTACATAAAGGGTGATAGAACGAAACACATTTCACCAAAATTCTTTTATACTCATGAACTCCAAAAGAACGGGGATGTTGATGTTTGCAAAATTCGTTCAAGTGACAACCCAACAAATCTATTCACAAAGTCCTTTCCAACTTCAACTTTCAAGAAGCACGTGCACAACATTAGAATGCGCCAACTAAAGGACTTTCTTTCTTGAGGGGAAGTGTATCACTATGAATATGTACTTTTTTTCCTTCGCTAAGTTTTTATCCCACTGAGTTTTTCTTAGCAAGATTTTAACGAGGCATATTCATAGCGTATAATCATCCAAGAGAAAGTGTTGTAAATATATGTATTTATGGATGACTATCTATCATATCTTAGAATATTATGTGATTGCTCCTCATTTATTATTCCCTGATTTGACTCATAAATTGAGAGTCAAATACATCTATAAATAGGAGCATTAAGTTTGCCATTGGTTACACTTTTGGAGAAAATCACTAATACAAATATCAGAGCTTGTTCCTGAAGAACTAGCCTACGAATCCTAGTTCTTAAAAGACTAGTCTTTGACTTCATATTTCTATCGTCTCCTTCTTATTTTCTGTTCCTTTTATAACATTATATAATATTTATGTTAGTAATATTTATATCTGATGACACATACACATGTATCTTTTCCACTTTATTTTGGAAATATTTTTGGCTAATTCATGCACATAAAATATGAGTTGACAATCCCAAATCTCAAGAGTGAATTGCACAAGTTAAATACGCTAGCTAAGATATAAAAATTGAGAGAGAATAATAAAAGTGATGCGCACATATATAACCACTTTTGTTTTCTCATAAATCATAATATTCGTACACCTTATTAACCAAAAATTATTCACTCAATTAACTATGTTGCGAAGCGAGGATTCAAGTGCAAGTTGCAAATAACTTATTGATTAGGAAGAAATAACAGCAACAATTATCTGACATTTAAGGGAGGCAGTGCTAATTATTCATTCAATCTACTCGGACTGTCCATGACTTTTTGTCCTCAACACACCCCATCTGAATTCCAACCAATGTTTTGCGTAGTTTCTCAGAAAGCGTTTCTGGTCCTGTTTTGTATTCAGATCTGCTGCAGTGCCAATTTTTCATTAACTTAACCTTATAAGTTGGTGCAAGATATTTTTAAGAAGGCTGAGGAAAGATAAATTAAATGAAGAGGCACATGAAACACAGAAGACAAAGAAAACGATTCATTAAAATCAAAATGAAATTTAATTACCTCAGTTCCTTATAGGTTACAGATGCAACAGAGTTGACAACCACTGCTGTTCCTGTGCAGAACACTTCATCAGCACCCATCATTTCCTCCACTGATATGGCACATTCCATGACCTGAACATAGTTCAAGTAAAAGAAGTTCCTTTGTAAGTTTAAAATCGTAAACCACGAAACATCTATTTTTTTCTCTGATAACATGAGGCATTTGCTAATGATGCCATCAAGAATGATTAAGCAATTTACGTGTCAAAAATTGAAAAGAAAATTATATACCTGGTAACCCAAATCAGCGGCAATGTCAATGATGGTTTTTCGTGTGATCCCAGGTAAGATGGTTCCATCTATTATCGGAGTGAAGATAACATTTTCCTTCACAAGATATATTAAAAGAACAGAACAAAAAATTGTACAAATTTTTCATTTCAGACATAATAGAATATATCCATCCACATGATTTGAACATTAACAACAATACAACATAAATGCATGTGAAAGTAATTAAGGTTGTTGATGTACCTTCACAACAAACACATTGCTTGAAGAAGCCTCCTCTATATTTTTCCCAGTTGCCGAGTCCAAGAACAAGACATCGGAAAATCCATTGGCCTTTGCTTCAGTGATTGCAGTATACACCTACACCACCGAAAATATGTAGGGCAAATATACTTAATAAAAAGAAAAATCAATTTGGGGTAGCTTATAATATGATCCTCTGATTAATTTGACCTATCAGTCTAAGAAACCATGCACCATAGTTGGATAATTAGTAACATATAGCAACAAGAAACCATTTTGACTAAACATAAATAAACCACTGAATGATGTTCACAAAATGACGAAATTTTGGACCAAAGTTTATTTAGTAGCACAATTTTATCGTCTATGGTTAACAGGATAAGTCCAAAAAATTTCACAAGTCACAACAAAGGAAAATTGATAATATTCAAGGTGGAGAAAAAAAAATGATTCCTCTTACTGGGGAATAGTTGGTAATACTCTTGATTCCTCCAGTTCCACCACTGCCTGATATTGCTCGATGCAACTTATCCTCAACTTTCAAATTTAGTGGTTCATGTGACTGAAAAAACAAATGAAGTCTAATTGAATATCAAATTTCAGTAAGTTAAATTTTTTCCTTATTGTTGTCATGAATATATAACTATGTCCAAATCCATATATAGTTGACCTTGTGGTAGCTTCCTACGGGAGAGCAATAAATGAGAAATGTGTACTCAGGTGCCGGTCCCACGCCCAACACAGCTCCTGTTCCCATGAGCAATGGCCTAATATAAAGTGACCCTTTCCTAGGAGGAGGTACCTATTTTAATTTTGAAAGTTAACATGAATTGTTTCTCAATTTTTGTGTGTTCATGTCATGTGAATGAAGCTAATATAAGAAAAAGACTAGAGAATGAGTGGAGGAATATACCCAACGTTTATTGGCAAGAACTATTTGCTTAACAGCATTAACAAACTGCTCAGTAGATGGTGATGGCATACACAACCTCTCTGCCCCTATCTTCATTCTTAGAGCATTCTCTTCTGGTCGAAACAGAAGGATACGCCCATCTTCAGTCCTATATGCTTTTAGCCCCTCAAAGATTCCCTAAAGACAAACCATGTTTGTGTATTTGAGGCTTTGGCTAGATATATTTGATTTGTGAACCAGCAGAAGAAAGTAATAAACTTGTGTGCATGTGTGCGATGTACATGCCGTTGAAGTTATATTTGAGCACCACGTTGCCGGATGGACCCCCTCTTATATATATATATATATATATATATATATATATATATATTCTGTAAAATCCGGTTTTGATATCATGTTAAATGAGCTTGAGTCTCACTCTAAAAAACTAGCTTGTAGGAGGAGGAGGTCCAACCACACACACTGGGCCGGCTATTGGGCTGTATAAATAGACCAATAGCACAGGCCCCAAATTTGATGGCCCCAAATTTTGCTCAACAAACGCACACAAAAAAAAAATCAACAGAAGAAATTTTCAAGCGTTTTACCGTTTCACAAAAAAAATTGCTTCACGGGCCCCAAATTTCGTTTTATGCACGAAACTTACACACAGAAAATTAAACATTTCAGTTCATGGCTACCTAATGGGGCCCAATTTAATTATTAAAATTGCCCTTTTTTTATTAGGGGCCTAATTTTTAAGATTAGAACAGGACCTCCAAAATATTTAAAAAAGCCCTGCGCGCGCGGGGCACACACACACACATATATATATACACACACACACATTGCACAATGCATCTTCAATACCCACCTCACGCGCAGCGTGGGCCTGGGTCTGGGTCTAATATGTTAAATGGGTTTGAGTCCCACTCTCAAAGGATACGAATACCAACAAGTACTATGCTATTTTAACCTGTCCATAGTTTAAGATACCAGCAGATGGGCTAAGCTCTATGTTTCCATAGCAAATGAGGGTTCCTTGTGAAAATTTTTCTCCTTTTGCGCATTTCATCATATACATGTAATCTGTCGGAACCAGACCAAATCCAAGTTCTTCCCAATTGATGTCAACATGATTTTCACCTGTAGCACTACTTTCTCATACACACGCGGGTGATCAAAGGTTCAAAATTAGTAATACTATATATTACAAGCTAAAGTAAAACCAAGTTTGTGCATATTACATTGTCTTAGAATTTTGAATAGAACGACAAAATTGTGTGTCTTTTTGTACCTTTCTGAACTGTCTTCGCAGTTCCCTAAAATAGAAAGGGGAGCCATGGTTACGATAGAAATGGGGCCGTTAATTCTGCATTGAAAATTCATGTCAGTAGGTGCATGCCACCAGGCATGTGGCTCATCTTTTTTCATATGAAGCATATGGCTCATCTTATATATACATTGTAAATTTTAAGACATAATTCTATCATCTCTATGCATTTGTTTAACTATTTATGTAATTTCGTAAATTAAAAAAAAACTATTTATGTGCTTTCGAAAAAAAAGTGAAGAAAAGAAAAGAAGTTAACCAAAAAAAAAACGATAATTTTTTTAATTATTTGGTAAGCTATAGAATAGAAGGAAATTAAGAAACTTAAAATCCTTCTCTTTTGTTATTTGATTGTTTAGAAAGTGAGAGAATTAAAAATACATATTTATGCAAATATTTATGCAATGCCATAAATATTTCAAATAAAAATAAGATGTGATAAAATAGAATAAACATATTAAATATATTCATTGATACAAATATATAAGGTAAATATTCAATCAAATACCGAGTTTAAGAATTTTAAAACATTAATAGAAAAATATTTATGATCATAAAATTTACAAATTTAAAAATATTATTAATTTTTTACAATACTATTGGCAAAGGATAGCGTACTAGCGTAGAATCAATCTAGGCTTTATTATCCACTAGCTTATATTTTGGTTTGAGCAATATAAATGTATTTAGTAAATGAGTCTGTCAAAAAAATAATTTAGTGTTGGATAGTATTTTTTTTCAGATGTTACTTGAAGTCACATTTGAGTTTATAGCTTATATTTTGCTATTTGGTTCGTTCATTTTTTTATTATTTTGATTAATTTCCTCCTTTACTTTCCATTAAATTCAAAATTTAATTTAGTTATTAAAAAATTGTATATATTTTATTTCACTAGCTGGATATATATTTAGATAAAAAAATAATATACATTATATATTTTTATTTATAAAACAATAATAATGTGCATACATAAACATAATCAAATTGATGTGTCATTTAAATTATATTATCTTATTGCATTTAATACAAATTTTAAAAAAATGATAATAAATTTAAAATAATATTCTAGTTTTAAAATGACAAATATTTTAAAGTAAATTAAAATATTAAAAGTGAAAATTATTTTCAAATAATACAAAGTTATTATACACGAGAGTCTAGACAGACTCGTGGAACATTGGTAGACTCGACTCGTAAACTCGTACGAGTTTACCTAATGTTTAAAATAATATTAATGAAAGAGTCTAGCCAAACTCGTGGAGCATAAGTAGACTCGACTCGTAAACTCGTACGAGTTTACCTAATATTTAAAATCATATTAAATAAATCTACACAACACAAATACTTACTATAAAAATAACATTGACAAAGTAAAATTAGCTTTATAAATCCAATATATATTGCGGCATATAGGTAATTCAACCAAAGTAGCCAACAATATTGACTGGTAATTTATATTTTAAGGTCAAGTCAATGTAAAATTATAAACTCGTAAACTTGCTAGTAAAATCGAGAGTTTATCGATTTTATCAGAGTTTACACGTGAGTTAACTCGTTTTTGTAATCTAAAATCGTAAACTCGTAATAAGAGTTTAAGAGTTAACTCGAGAGTTTAACAACCATGAATAAATAACATATATAAAAATAGAAATTATATAAAAAAAATATAAACATAACACACTAAACCAACATTTACCGTAAAAAAAAAATAGGTTACCATTTTTTTATGAATTTATTATGCTTCCCCAATGTTTAAACTAAAAGGTCACCGATCCATTTTACTACATTAGTTACAAGTGAATGGAAAAAGATCGGTGTGGACTGTGGACACCCCAATTTTGGGGACGCCAATGAGACACCGTACATATTCAAGTTTTTTTTGTTTTTTATTTATTTTTAGTTTTGTTAAAAAAAATATAAATCTCAGATGTACCTACAGAGACACCGGTAGAGACACCAGAGGCGCTGGAAGCACTAGAGGTAGAGGTGTGATTAATTGTGTGCAAAAAAGTGGTTAATTATGTTATTTGTGTGGTTAAATGAGATTTATATTTTTTTAGCAAAATTAACAATTTAAAAAAAAATTGTCGTCCATACATGTCCGTACATGTACGGATGGGGTATCCCATGGGTGTTCCCCAAATTGGGGTGTCCAAGTATCGGGACCGCTAACGAATTGTTCAATGCGATGTCCTTTCGCGTCATGTACATACCATTTTCCTATATTTTCTAAAATGTCATCTATAACATCTTATAAAGAGAACTTCTTCTGATAACCACTTTTTGGCTTCCTAATTTGCTTTTCTAAACTACATTTTGCACATTTGCACACATTTACACCCATGACATAACCACAAAATAGCAGTTACGTAACCCCCACCAAGTCAAGAAATGGGGTATAGTGTGCTAACTCATTTTGCACTATATAACACTGAACAATTTCATTTTTTTTTCCTATTGCAATGTTAACTTTTTCTTCTAATAGGTTACTCTTTTTTTACAAAATACGATAAAATAATATATACTATAACACAATAGAAATGTAGAAAAACGTGTGTCCATCTTACCGCTAGTATAAATAATGCAAAAATTTAAAGAATTGAAAATAAAAATTATTTTGTCAAAAAAAGAGTACAAATTATTAACAATCAGGTATATAAACTATAAAACAAGGAATGTCTGCACGCAAGGGCGGGATTAGCATAGGATTCGAACAAGCAAAATATATATAATGTAACACGGCTTATATATATCAATAAAGAAAAAAAAAATCGGAGCAGCCTGTCACCGAGAATATTTGCCCTTTTCTGTATGTTTTCAGAGGAAAAGCTAAAACCGTAGTTTTAATGTCTTGTTTTGTATAACTCATTTGACATATCAACTATCAACTATATCATATAAAGATGAGTTTTGTCAGGGCCTATGCCACATGTCAAAACCTTATAATTCTAATTCTCACCAAAATAAAATAATTATTTTATTTTTATTTAATTTAACTTTAATTTAATTTATATTTTTTGATTACTATATTAATTATTAATTAGAATGCACCAATAAATTAGATTTGTGATCCTATAATTTTTTTTGACCGGATTGATTCATTAATTTCATTGATCACATATTATATATTACGTCGCAATTTTTTTGACTGGATATATTCCATCGATTTTTTTTAGAAATATTATATTTGATCTCACTAATTATTGATTGATCGTAGCAATTCATTTACTACACAATTCAAATTATTTTGATAGTTTGGTAATATTTTAATTGATATTGATCATAATTGATTAATACTCTCAATTATATCGAGGTACAATCTCTACCCCAAAACCTAATATTAATATTCTCTATCCTCTCTCTCTTTCAAGTCTCTAGGCATGCATACCAACTCCACTCACTGCTGCTCTGTCCAAATCTCTACCTCAAACCTAATATTAATATTTTCTATCCCCTCTCTCTTTCAAGTCTCTAGACACGCATATCAACTCTACTCACTGCTGCTCTGTCCAAACACTACTATCATCAACGAAACCCCATTTTTACATAATGGTTAATGTGATGTTTAATCTCTCGCATGACAAAAGTGACAAACGGAAGTGATTCGTTGTGGCCGAGTGACGGTGGAAACCTACAAGAACTCCATAGTACGATGGTGGTCAGTATAAAGCCTCGGAAAGAAACAGGACTAGGCAGTGATTCTAATGGTGGTGGTGACTGCACAAGGATGTTCATTTTTTTCCTTTCTTCTATCTTTTTTTTTTGTTGGGGGTATGATTTAGCTGATGGTTGCAAAAGAAAAATAATGAACCAGTTGGAGAAGAAATGTCTTAAAAGAGTAATGAGTGTGAATGTTTTTTTCATATATTTATTTTTTTCTTATTATTCTTCTCATATGTATATTTTAAACGAGACTGTAGTGGCATATGAAATATTATTTTAAATTTATTGGGTGATTTATTACCAGAAAAAAACTTATATATCAAATATTAAAAAATGATTTTTACCACTAATTTTAAACCATTTCAACAAATGCTTTATCGATTTTTTAAAAACAAAAAAAAGTATTTGAATTTTAATTGAAAAATTATAAAATTTGAATTATATTTTTCTTTTTCCATGTACAGTTTTTTACTCATACAACAAAGTTTACAAAATATTAAGGTGAAAAACTTCAAAAAGCAATCATAAAATATTTATTTTTTTCCAAATCTTTTCAAAATAAACATGAATTATTTGTTAATAATATGCATAATTGGAATAATATTAATTGAGTTAATTATCATCTGAAAGAATCTATTTCTGATTTGGATAAACCTGATAATATTTGGTGTATCACATGATATTTCAAATTATAAATAGAACAAAAAATATTTTCTAAAATAGAATTTTAATTAATAAAAATTGTTTTATCAATAACAGAAAATATAATTGAAATATTTTATTGGTCAAAAACTTTCAATTTTAGGAAATTATTTTAATATTGATTTATACACAATTTATTATATCTGATGCTATATAAAAAAAATTAAAATATATGATGAAATCCCATTTTCAAAACCTATTGACTTTTCAAATTCTCTATATAGCTATGGATAGTAATAATATTATCTATTTAACTAACTGGATTGTGATTGTGATATGATATATTAAAGGTCCCAAGTTAATAATCATTAACTTTTTATGTATTTAAACAAATATATGAGCATAAATATGAAAAAAACACATTTTTTGGGGTATTGTCTAGCTTTTTAAAATATTTGTATTTAATTGGATTGTTGATGTCACAAGTTCAAATTTGAGTTTTTTATTTTTTTATTCAATTCATAGGTGGAAAGTTTTTGATTTTTTTTTTGACAAAGGTGGAAAGTTTTTATTGATTGTATTGGAGTTGGGTTTCAAAATATAAATAAATTAATAGATTTTCCTATAATTGCTTATCATGTATAATAATGTCACTAATTGTGCAAATGAGAGTATTAATTGGAGTTAGATTCTATTTTAAAAATTTAAAAGTCTCACATTAATTTTTCAAATATATATATATATATATATTTATAATTTATTTGTTTTGATTGTAATGTTATATTATTTGAAAAATGACAAAATATATCAATTGTTTAAATCAGACTAAAATTGTGATTTCAAAACCATAATTTCAATTTTTGCAACTTTAATTGGACATTAAAATGACATTTTTTCATGAATTGGATTGGAGCCAGTTATAACTATAATTATTATTTCTATTATTATAATAACCGTAAAAAGAATTATTGTTGTCTAAAAAAATAATTACAAATATTCTATTTTTGGTCATATATTATATACAATTCGTTTTAAAACCAAAACAATTGAATCATTCAATAATGTTTAAAACGTGAAGTTAAATAATTTTTAATATAGGTTAAAACTAAAGTATCTGAATTAACTAAAATGTTATTATTAAATTAAAAACATTTTTATATAATATTTGTTTTTAACCCGATTCATGTTTTTCCTGTAAAAAAATTGATTTATGTTTTAAATTTATATTTCTATTAAAATATTATTCAATATTTTATTGGTAGTATAACTTTATATGAGAGATAAAGGGTTATTTATTCAAATTTAAATTTTTAATTTATATGATTCATAATTTAAATGAAAAGTTTTTCATTAAATGCCATTCATTTTAATTGATATGTCTTATTTATTTTTCTTTTTTGGTTCTATTCTGCACCTAAGACCTGAACTATAAGTGTTTTCTAACAGTTTTAATTTAGGAAAAATATGCCTTTATTTTAGAAAAAAATAGTTCGGTTAAATGACTATAATTTGGTTTTTTTTACTCGGATATGTATTGTGCGAAATGAGTTTCACTATAATTATGAGGTTTTTCTAGCATTTTTTGTTATCAATTTCAGGCAAGAAATGTTTGTTTAAACTTCTATTATCATTATATATATTTATATAATTTAATGTGAATTAATTTTATCTCTAAGTTTAAATGCTATTTAACTAGCTTCTCTATAATATAATATTATTTCCTTCATCTCTTAAATCTATTATATTATATAAAATAGAGTTTTACCACGTGGGACCATGCCACGTGTCAAAACCACAGACATTGTGTTCCCCGTCTAAAGCTATTTTTTTTTTATTTTTTATTATTTTAATCAGCCATTATTAAAGCATATCAATCATGATTTTGAGTTATTGATTATTCATTTCAATTGATATGATAAGAAACGAATAATTTCTATAATGGTGTCGATATTATTTCAAATCTTTTAAATATGAATTTGAATTAATACTTTTAATACTTTTTATTATATTATTAATAAATTTTAACTCTCTCCTCCTCTCTCTTCTTTTATTGTCCGGACCTTCTTTTCTCAAGTGCACGTATTATCTCTTTTCGGTTGCAATTTCAATTCAATATGATGTTATTCAACTATAGAGGTATGTTTGATAACCTCTTAGATTACTTTATTACTTTCTATGTAGTTCAATTCATTTTTTCTTTACAGAAATTTCTCATTTAAGTCTTTTGTACTATTTAAAAATATATAAGCTGCAAAAAGGCTAGCAGACAAACTTCAAATGTCATATATAAATATAAGCTTGCCTTGAGGAAAAAAAATGAAAAACATGAAACTTAAAATTTGAGAGATTGTTTTGGTTGATCATCATTGAGCAAATACTACAACTAATGACATCTTTTATTTTACCAGGAATAATGACATCTTTATAGTCTGATTCTGATCAATCACATATTTAAAGCATAGACTTATCCAAATTAATCTTATTTTTTACCGTATTACTTAATGACCTGGCATATGTAGATTATGAAGAAAAAATAACTTATTAATATTCTTTCTCATTTATTTACTAAAATAAATAAAACTATATTAAGAAGTCTTATATACTTTAAAATTTTATATCATCATATAATTTAACTTTTTTAATTCTTAATTCATACTACACTTTTTTGACTAATTAATTCCTACGACAGGTAATTACTTTTTTTTCTTTTTAGTTTTCAATGAATTTTCTCTTCTTTATTTGTTATATTTTCATTTATTTTGTCTGAACTATTTATTTTACTGCAACTCTAAGAATAATTATCTATTAATCAAGATCATCCTAACATCATTACTTTCATCATTGGTGGACATATTCTAAATCTATATATGTTTACAAAATATGTTGCAAAATATAAAATTTTATTACATAAAATATTTTTTTAAAGCGTATTAAGATGTGAAGGCAAATACTTACGATGAATAGAAATGAGAAATTTACAAAAAGTTTATTGATATGTGAGTCATAAAATTAATTATATATAAACATAGGATACACTAAGGATAAAAATACATTATAAGAAGATGAATATTTTAAACAAAAACATATTAATCACTATGTAAAGATTTTTTAATATTAAAACTAAAGAGTAAAAAATATATCGTTAGGAAATTGAATATTTTATATGAATGAATATTAGTATATAAATTACTATTGATGACTATTTTATTAGAAATACATTAATATAATTTTTGAATATACACTTTTCTGAAATATAGTGTACATGTTTTTATTTTTATTATTTTATACTTTTGTTGTACTCAACTCTTTTTATGTTTATATTGTAATTCTTAAGGGTAATTTGTATGATTTTAATAGGACATATTTTTAACTATTAATAGTGTTATACAAAATATTTTTTTATTTTTTATTTTATTGTAACATGTGTGTGTGTAATATATGTACTATTTCATAATAATTTTTTTAAAAATTAAAATGTTTTAATAACTTTTCTAATTTTTTTTATCAAATTTATATTTATACATTAAATACGTTCAAAATCAATATTGTTAACCGTGCAATGCACGGGTCAATACACTAGTTATGTTGTTAACTAATTAATTTATAATAGTTGAAAAACATTTTTTCTCTTTTTTCTTTTGGAAAGGATATTTTGAAACTTCTTTTTTTTATAATGTATTTTGAAACTTCTTTGAGTGTATGGCTCAGCACAAAAGAAAGAGATATAAAAGGGATGAGTGATTAAAAAAAAAAATGGAAAACATGCAAGAGAGTATATGTGACTTTTAGATGGGAGGCTATATATAGCTCCTTTTTTTTTCCTTCTTCTTTTTATATCATACGCTATAGCTCCTTTGTGACAGATTTTAACGATGCTTTGCATTAATCAATTGCTAGCAATGACAATCGAATAGAAACATTTCACATTAATCTCAAATTTATTGCTATATATTATCAATTATCAATCGGTGTTCGCATTGAACGTTAATTTGCAAGCAATCTCTAAATTCTAAACCATAAAATGAAAAAAATAAATAAAAAAAACAAGAAATCGAAAGATGGGTACCTTGTGAAAAGGCGGCTGATATAGCTGTGTATGCACCTTGATAATGGGGTAGAAAAGAGGATAGAAATACAGATTTGGAAAAGGAGAATGAGAATGAGAATGAGAATGAGAATGATATAGATACCGAGGATGAGATTGAAAGTCATCTCTTCTCTATTAGGACTTTTATTATATAATGGAAATCAGGCATGGGACCGATCATTACAACCGCGTAGCTAGCTAGCTAGATTCAGGACCATCTACTGATCGACAGTTACAAACTGCAATGCATCTCAAGGTGTATCTATCTATCTATCTATATCTCTACTAAAATAAGTCATTCATTTTAGATATTAAAATATATAGAATATTTTTATTTATTAAATGAAATAAATAAAAGTTAATATAATGTGTAAGAAATTTTAGACATGTTAAAATATCAATTATTTTTTATCAGAATCTTTTGTTAGTGTTGCGGATCAGGAAAGAAATCCTATGGGAAAGAAGTCTCTTGTTAATGTGCCACGTACCACTCAATATAATTTCTGATTCAAAGTTGTATTTTTTTCCCTTAATTAATTGTTCACTCATTTTTCAATCCAAAACTTGTGTCATCCAGGAATTGAATACCTTGAGGAAGATTGGATTGGCTGGGCTTGTTTATGGCTTGTATTACATGCAATTCAATTCACACAGCCAGAGGATTCAACCCGTGGGACATCTCTGGTGCACAATGCAGTAACCAAAACAATTCCAACTCCAGCCAGGACGACTGTGGTATTTCTTCAGGCTTGGTCACTGGTCCAATTTGCCTCTTAATTCTCTTTCTTTAGAATTTCCTTTCATAGAATGTAATAAGAATCATGTACGTGATGTTTGTCATTTTTCCAAACAGAAAAGATTTCCTTTTTCATGACTTAGCAATAAAAGTGCTTCTTTGCCATTTGATCTTGTCCATAATGTCATTTGGGGTCCGTGTGTCTTCTGTACATATATAATTTTAGGTATTTCTTACTATTCTTGATAATCACACGCGACTCCTATGGGCCATTTTCATGAAAAGTCAGAAACAAAATCACATGTTGAGAAGCGTGGCATCAACACAGTCCAATGATAAAATTAAGATAATGTAACAAAATTTATTTTTCCTCACCTTTATTCTTACCAAACTACTTGTGTTGAAACCCCCCAATAAAATAGAAGGGATGAACTCAAACATCAACACATCCTCTAATAACCTCCCAATAGTAAAGCTAATACTTTCTGTTGGGTAAAACTCACTCTCAAGAATTAGTGAAGAGAATGAGAAAAACGAGAGTAACAAGATGAGGGAAAAATGAAAGCTTGCATTAACTGTAAAAACTGAATACAGGTATTTAACAAAACTTAACAACTAACTACCAACACGTGATACTGGTTCAACAGAAAAGAACTAGCACTGTTACATTGGACTTAGTCACCCTAGGCCCATTTTATATCTCAAGCCCAAACCCAATTTGGATTAACAACAATACTTCCCCTTAATTCAAATTCTCAAAACACATTACACCTAAGTCATCTCTCAAGTGTTCAAATCGATCGGGTCTCAAGGCTTTGGTTAGCACATCAGCAATTTGTGCTTCAGTTGGGCAGTAGGCTACTTCAATCATTCCTTTGTTCACCTGTTCCCTGAGGAAATGGAACCTGGTCTCGATATGTTTACTCCTTCCATGTGAGACTGGGTTCTTTGCCAAGTTGATTGCTGATTTGTTGTCTATCAGCAGCTGTAGAGGCTTTTTCACATCACACTTCAACTCATTCAGCAGAGTATTCAACCAAATTACTTGGCAGGCAGCATATGAACCAGCTGTATACTCGGCCTCACATGTTGATAGAGCAGTCACAGGTTGCTTCTTGGAGCACCAAGAGATTGGTGCACCTTGAAACTTGAAGAAGTATCCAGAAGTGCTTCTCCTATCTGCTCTATCTCCACACCAGTCCGAGTCGGAATAGCCCAGCAAATCTCCATGATTCTCACCAGTGTTCAATGGAAATTTCAGCCCATATTTCATAGTTCCCTTAACATACCTCAAGATCCTCTTTGCAGCTAAGAAGTGAGGTTTTCTAGGATCATTCATATGCTTGCTAATGATGCCTACTGCATAGCAGATATCAGGCCTGCTATTGCATAGGTATCTAAGGCATCCAACTAGTTGCTTGAACATGGTTGGATCAACTTTCTCTTCACCAGTAGCTTCCTCCAACTTGGTACTTGTATCTGCTGGTGTAGCTGTTGCATTACTATCCATCATATCAAACCTCTTCAAAATATCAATTGTATACTTCAATTGATGCATCACAAGGTATTTCTTGGTCCACAGAAATTCCAACCCAAGGAAATATGACAATTTTCCTAGATTGGTCATCTCAAATTCACTCATCATCAGAGTTTTGAAATCTTCAATTTCTTTGGCATGACTACCAGTGACTAGTAAGTCATCCACATAGAGGCAAACTAGAAGCAGTGCAGAATTTCTTTCAACAATATAAACACCATGCTCAACAGAGCATTTTCTGAACCCGAGTTGGCCTAGAAACTTGTCAATTCTTTTGTTCCAGGCCCTAGGTGCCTGTTTCAAGCCATATAAGACTTTGTGCAACCTGTATACCTTGTGTTCTTCTCCTTTGATTTCAAAACCTGGTGGTTGTGACACAAACACCACTTCTTCCAAAGGGCCATTTAGGAATGCTGACTTTACATCAAGATGCTCCAAGGACCAGCCATTACTGCAGGCCAATGCTACCACTAACCTCACAGTCTCATGTCTAGCAACCGGGGCAAACACTTCTGAATAGTCTAGCCCATGTTTTTGCAAAAAAACCTTTTGCAACTAATCTGGCTTTATGCTTCAACACTGTCCCATCTGGATTGAGCTTCACCTTGAACACCTGTTTCACCCCAATAGGCTTCTTCCCTGGTGGTAATTCAGTCAACTCCCAAGTCTTGTTTTTCACAATTGATCTTAGCTCCTCAAGCATTGCAGTCTTCCATTCCTTTTTCTTAACTGCTTCACTGAAACCGATTGGTTCTGCATCAGCCATCAGTGCAAAGTGAATCAGTTCCCCTTCTGCATCAACTGCTGTGTCAGGAACAACCTCACAGTCCTCCAATCTTCTAGGCATAGACCTATTTCTCTGAGGTCTTGTTGCTGGGAGTTCATCATCACTGAGACCATTATCTACTGGTTCGTATTCTGTGTCATCACCAGCTGGTATTATCTCATTTTCCCACTGTGCATCATCAAACATCACTGGCAGTGGTGATTTCTGGTTTACTTCCCCTGACTTCCAGTTCCATTCTTCATTTTCTTTGACTAGCACATCTCTACTTACTTCAATTTTCTTGGTTTTTGGATTGAACAACCTATAACCACCAGTGGCATGATAGCCAACTAGTATCATAGGCTCACTCTTGTCCTCAAGCTTGCTCCTTTTGGCATCAGGAACATGCTTAAAGCATAGTGATCCAAATACCCTCAAGTGTCCCACATGAGGCTTTCTCCCTGACCATACCTCCATTGGAACTTTCAGTTTCAGTTTCTTTGTTGGGCACCTGTTGAGCACATAGGCTGCCACTGTCACTGCCTCTCCCCAAAAACTGTGTGGTAAACCCTTTTGCTTTATCATGCTTCTTGCCATATCAAGTAGTGTCCTATTCCTCCTCTCAGCCAGCCCATTATGCTGAGGAGTGTAGGGTGGTGTAACTTCATGCACAATCCCATGTTTTTCACAATAGTGCTCAAAGTCTTTTGAGGTATACTCACCTCCACCATCTGTCCTCAAGACCTTGATTTCATTACCACTTTGTTTTTCCAACAGCACCTTGAACCCTTTAAACACCTCCAAGGCTTCACTCTTTTGTTTGATCAAATACAACCAAGTCATTCTGGTGTATTCATCAACAAATGAGATGAAGTATTTGTTTCCTCCAAGTGAAGGAACTTCAAAAGGTCCACAAATGTCTGAGTATACAACCTGCAGCCCTGCAGTTGCTCTCATGGGCAGTTCTGAAGCAAATGGCTTCCTGCTTTGCTTGCCTCTCAAGCAAACTTCACAACTCTTCTCGGGTACAACAATTCTAGGCATACCAAGCACTAAATCTTTTTCACTTAATTGATTTATGCTTCTAAAATTTAAATGCCCATACCTTGAATGCCAAAGCCATGTTTGCTGATCGGGAACAATGGTGGAAAGACACCGCATCTATCTTGCTTTGATCGCACTTGAATGTCCTGTTTTTAGACAATGGTGACTTCAATACCAGCCTGTTAGTAGGATCAAATAGCTGCAAACTCCCTTCTTTCATGATTACTGAAAATCCTTTTTCAACCAATTGCCCCACACTCATCAAATTACACTTCATTCCGGGTACAAACCACACCTTTTCAATAATTGCAGCTTTGCCATCCTTCCTCTGAATAGCAATGTTTCCAATGCCTTCTGCCATTAAATTCCTGCTATCTGCCAATCTGACTGAAGTTCTTTTACTTCTGTCAAGATCAATGATCCAGTCCTTGTCCCCGGTCATATGATTGGAGCATCCTGTGTCAAGGTACCACTCTTCTGCAGCATTGTTGCCTTCAATTGCTGAGTTGCCTTCAATTGCTGAGTTGCCTTCAATAGTTGTCACCATCAACATTACTGGATCCGAATCTGAATCTTCATGAGCTATGTTGGCTTCCTCCTCTTCTTTCTGAGGTTTCTTGCCCTTTGCATGCCAACAATCTTTGGCAAAGTGTCCAAATTTTTCACAATTGAAGCACTGAACCTTTTTCTTGTCTAGGTTCTTTTTCTTGCCATGATTTGAGGTAAATCCTCCTCCCTTCTTGGATGATTCGGATTTGTCCTCAATCTTGGAAGAATCTTTATTGTTTTGCCATGCTCCACCTTTGTTGAATTTTCCCTTGCCTTTATTCCACTTCTTGTCAGATTTCCCCTTCTCCCCATTCATGTTCACTTGGGCTTGAAGGGCTTGATCCATCTTTCTTTCAACCCCTCTATCAACAATTCTGAGTTCATGAGCCTCTAAAGAGCCTTGAAGCTCTTCAATGGTCATTTCACTCATCTCCTTCGATTCTTCTATTGCAACAACAATAAAATTGAATTGAGGAGTTAGAGTTCTCATTACCTTCTCAATCAACATCTGATCTGAGATAGTTTCTCCGCAAGATTTCATCTGGTTCGTGAGAGTCACAAGCCTCGTGAGGTATTCTGCAACCTTCTCTGTGCTCTCCATGTGCATCAACTCATATTGCCTCCTAAGAGACTGCAGCCGAACCTTCTTCACCTTGGTTCCCCCTGTGTAACATTTGACCAGTGCATCCCATGCAATCTTTGACGTGCTCGCCGTTGCAATCTTCTCAAAATTGCTCACATATACACATTGATGAATGTACCACAATGCTTTGCAATCTTTCTTTTTTGCATTGTTGTAGGTTGTCCTCTGGGCCTCTGTTGGATTCGCTCCAAGCTCCTCATAGCCACCCATCACAATCTCTGTGAATTCTTGGGCGCCGAACAGTACCTTCATATGTACATTCCATCGCTCCCAATTCTTGCCGTCAAGGATCGGTAGATTCATCGGGAAATGGCCGCCATTGCTGGTTGACATGATTACACACCTCTCAGGATCGATTTCTTTCTAGCTCTGTGATACCAAATTTGTTGGGTAAAACTCACTCTCAAGAATTAGTGAAGAGAATGAGAAAAATGAGAGTAACAAGATGAGGGAAAAATGAAAGCTTGCATTAACTGTAAAAACTGAATACAGGTATTTAACAAAACTTAACAACTAACTACCAACACGTGATACTGGTTCAACAGAAAAGAACTAGCACTGTTACATTGGACTTAGTCACCCTAGGCCCATTTTATATCTCAAGCCCAAACCCAATTTGGATTAACAACAATACTTTCAAAGGAGCTTGACAATTGACATTTTGAAAAAGTTTTAAAAATATATTGTGCTTGATTAATCATTACATAAGAGGGAGATAACCAAAGTTGTAACCACCCATAACTAGACATTGAAGAATACAAACTTGACCTTTTTGTGAAAATTCATCTGTTTTCTTGTATATTATTTAAAGAGGTTAACTTCAATAAATTTTGAAACTTCAATAGAAAATGTTCTCCCAATTGACAAAAATTCCTTCTCCACTCTAAAGAGTTATTCCACCATTCCTTAGATCAACTACCCGATTCTACCATAACTTTATTTTAAAGGCCAATTCTCACCATGAATTATTTCTCTTTTCTTAAAAATAGAGCCTTCCTTATCCACACAATCAACAAAAGTTTATATAGGTAAAATTGTAGGGATCAAATTTATCATTGTTAACTTTTCGTTTTTTTTTTTTGGTAATTTGTTCTTGCAAAGATAGTTTCAAAGATATTATGTACTTCTTTACAAAAATGATTTCATCAATTCAATTCTACCAAGATTGGTTTCTGCTGGTATTTAATTTCATTAACTACGACAGCGTCGAGGGGTGGCACAATGGCAGGGCGACTGGATGAGCGTATAGTTGCGGTGGTGGTGGTTACTGTGGTTTCATGACAGATGCTGAAACATTTTTAAGTTTTTATTTAAAATTTAAATTGAAATGAATCTCGGAAATTAAAATCTTTTACTGCCACATGTCAGATGGATGTGAAAAAAATGGAGATGCCCATTTCCTATGGAAATGGAGAAGATCTGAGCTCTAATATTTCATGTAACACAATGTATGTAAATTGCAAAAATCTATAACTGGAAATTAATTTTGTAAAAAAAAACTGAATATTAATAAGCATTGCTAGACAATATTATCATCGTTGAAAACAAAGAATAATAATATACCAAATACGAATATATGCCTAGTACATGCATGTATTTGTAATACACATTTAAGTTTCTTGAGGTTGGTTCATGAACATAAATGCTCTATCTAAAGGAAAGCTATAGGGTGGACCATCCAACACTACACATTCATATTCATTGAGGTTGAATATTTTATAAACGTAAGTGGTACATCTAATGGAAAATTTTAGAGCGGACCACTATTATGGGTGGTCCACTGTAGACCATATATTTTGATTGTTTGATTTTTTTTTATAAGCAAAAAAATTTATTAAAAACAGGAGTACAAGGGGTACTTCGAACCCGTAGATACAAATGCGCGAGGAAGAAATGCCTCATTAAAATCTCTCAAGGCCAAAACCGATGGGAAAAAGACCAAGAGAGAAAAAAGAGTACAACAACCAACCTCATACAGAATTATTAACAGCCACCAGACTCACTAAACAGATATGCAATTCTGGACTGCACTAAAAAACTAGGATCAATCCGTATTTTACAGCCCATATAAAGCATCGCCTGTATAACACCAGTCCTCCCTGTGCTAAAGTTGATCTGTGACAGCACCCAAGCCCAAAAAAAGCTTTGTACAGTACCCATATATTTCCTCAAAGCTTTGTACTGCACCCAAGCCCAAAGAAAAGCTTAAAGTCCAGCGCCCTATTTTCCTCCTGCACAGCAGAAAACCCAACAGACATAGGAGCCAACATTCATATCCTCCCCCTTCCATAGCAGCTGCAGAAAGCTCAAGGTTTGCCCCAATTGCTATATTATCCTCATTGATGGATTTAAGAAGACTTGAGTGCCTCAATACATTGAATAGGATTAATACACCAATTTGAATAGTGCCAAGCTACCCCCTTCCTTCCTTTGCTATAAACCAACCCCATGAAATTTGTTTGATTTGTGCTATAATGTTAGTATGGTCAGCAACAGCTCCTTCAAATAGAATTTTATTCCGCAACAACCATACTGACCACACCACCGCGCACCACACAAGTTATCTCACCCTTTTTAATTTTCTTACCCTTCATAATTGTACCGTGCTGCAAGAAATGAGTAATTCCATTCCAATGCCAAGCTCCATTAACCCCCAACCAAGCATAAATTGAGCACCAGACATTATAGGAGAAAGTGCAGGAGAAAAACAAGTGATTAGCAGTCTCAAGATGCTGAAAACAAAAAACACAGCAATCATTATGATTATCTGCGATTATTTGGTGTTTCAGCAGAGCTTCCCTTGTAGGAAGGCGGTCCAGAAAAATTCTCCATACACACACAAGTACCTTTGATGGAACTTAGGTTTTCCACAGATGTTTGAGAGCTCCGGACAGATCATCACTCAAGCTATTGTCACGGTCTAGCGCTGCGCATGACGCATAAGCAGAGCTGACCGAGAAATTCTTTGAGGGGTGCAGCTTCCATGCCAAAGTGTCTTGTTCCAGCATATTAAGTGTTTGATATTTTATTAAACGGTTTACTAGATTTTAATATCATAATACCTTTAAAAATTGTAACTTAATCCCTCTTTAGTCCATCCACGTCAATAAGAGCATGGCAATTGTCAGTGACATTAATGCATCAAAGATAGCTTGGGAGATGGCATAGGAGTAGCTTCGCACCGGTTTTCAAAAGCCCCCGCTAACTGCAGAATCTTGCTTTCATCACAACTTTATTTTCTCACTCTTTGGGGTTTATTTTTATTGGATCAGTATTATTTATCATTGGATTGATCTAATCCTCACAATAAAATCATACACCTTCCAGACAATACTTTTCCCCCCAACACGGTTTGCTTATTGTCTTGCTATCGTGCATATATATGCAGAAATTGTTGCCACCTTCTATAGACACTGAACACCAGTACGTCCCTGCGCCACCTCTCTACACCTCTCCATCTAAGGGACACCAGCCCCAAATCGTTTTGGCTCATCGTTCGAGTGCACATAACTGGAGAGGCAAGTGGGTGCAAAATACCCAAATTTGAGAGAGGTGGGTGTAAAATTTTTAGATCTGAAATAGCTTTGTTCTGAAATAACTAAAAAAAAAGATTAAAACTTTGTCCATTAATAGTGGGCAAAAAATTTTCCATGTACGAAACTTGTTTTTGCTCGATTCATTGTCATTTTACATCTTCCTCTTTCAATGTTGTTGCTGGCATAGGACACACTGTGGTAATGGCGTGGAGGCATGAGGTTTCTACCATACACTACAAGAATTTTTGCTGTTACCGACGACCATTTTCCGTCGGTAAATCACGAAATCCGTCAGTAAATCAGGATTACCGATGGCCTACCGAGGCCGTTGGATAATGGCTCGTGGAAAATCTGTTACCGACGACCCTTTAAAGCTGTCGGAAAATTATACACGGCCGTTAGTAAATTAGTGGAATTTTACCATTTTTTTGGGGTGGCTACCGAAGGCTTAGCCATCGGTAATGACCACCGTATACGGTGGTGAATTACCGACGGCTCTACTAGAGTTTTCCGACGGCTAAGCTCACTGTAATCTACTGACGGCCAAGCCGTCTGTAAGTTACAGACGGCCAAGCCGTCGGTAAGTTAAAACAAACAAAAAAATTGAAATTACCGACGACTAAGCCCATTGTAATCTTGAAATTAAAACAAAACAAAAAAAATTCTCACAAGAGCAAGCTCAGCAAACTGAGTAATGCACTTCAACTGAAGTCACATACGTTTCACAGGTTGATTACTTCACAGGTAGTGATTTCAAATGTTCATCATATACAAATATAATTCATGTCAATACAGCAAATACTACTTTATAATCACAACTGTCCATATATATGATGTCCAAGCCAAGTCCTCCTGCAGACCATCCACTATATATGTTGACATGACAAATATTTGTTGTGTTCCATCTGGTAGAGTCGTTTGATCCATTCTGAATGTGAAGAAACTTGGAAATTTCGAAGGTAAAAAGCAATGGACACTACAAGAATTTTCGCTGTTACCGACAACCATTTTTCATCGGTAAAGCACGAAATCCGTCAGTAAATCAGGATTACCGACGGCTTACCGACGGCCTCGAGGTCGTCGACTAATGGCTCATGGGAAATCTATACACAACCGTCGCAAATTTGTGGAATTTTTTCAATTTTCTGTGAGAGTCACCGACGGCTTCGCCCTCGGTAATGACCACTGTACACGGTGGTGAATTATCAACGGCTCTACCGGAGTTTTTCGACGGCTAAGCCCACTGTAATACTAAAATTAAAACAAAAAAATTCGGTAAAATTAAGTTGTCGGTAATTTTACCGACGGCTAAGCCCACAGTAACATTGAAATTAAAACAAAAAAAAAACTGACATCAAAAACAATTTTTCACTGGCATAAAAAACTTCACCTATTCGATCTTTAGCATAGAAATTGGCATAAGATTGTTTAGAAACTCAAAGGCAGTAGAAATATTTATGCATACAGATTGTAATTGAAGTAATATTCTTCAATTATAGCAAGTTATAATTATTTTAATAACCACATCAAACTTGACCATTGATAATTTACCATATAAGCTTGCATATTATTAGCAACAACAGCATTCAATCCGATTTCAACTGAAATCAATGAAACGGTATTTTTGTGGATACATATTCCTACACTTGTTTCAAAGCACAAGACGCATGGCCATAGTCTTTGTTTAACCAAGTTTGTTATGGCATAGAGCTTAAAGGAAAACCTTTGAAAGAAAGCTCGATATTATGAGCTCTGATATCCTTGGCAATGCTTCCTAGTTGATCTACGAAAATCTTAACAAAAAGGATTGACAATAGTGTAAAACCACCTCTTAGGGTGGTCTGTGTCATGAAATAGCAAAGCATGAGCAATATAAATTGATTCCAAGGCCCTAACACATAACTTGATCATTAAATCAGCAACTTTAGCAAGCCCATTTTCTAGCAAGCCCAATGATTATAACTCACAAGTCACATGCAACATTGTCAATTAAGAACTAATTATTATATAGGCTTACCTCCATGGCAATTCATTATACTTGGTCGCACCCATTGATGAACCAAGAACAACTCTCTTCACTGAAGAAGGCAATGCAGATACTAGATTCTTCACTCCCACCCAATCTTCAAATAAGTACCAATGGTAAAAATTAAAATATTAAGAAGAGCTTTAAAATTAGATGATTTCTACGCTGTAGGCAACTTTGAATAAATGGAATTAATGTTATGCTAAAATTTTCCACACTTGAGTCTTCAACTAACTAATTTTCTAATTAAACCTAAGAAGGCCTTAAAGCAAACATATACACTAATATGCAATATTGTGCTCCCAAAAGTAAAACCTACAGTCCAATATAGTTTTTGTGTGTGTATATATACCATTCTTCAGTATGTCACAATTCACAATCTCACATAGTCAAAGTGTTAAAGTAATAAATGGCTCAAAAAGACTCGAACCAATTAAATGGGAAAAAAAGCCGACATTACAAAATGGCCAAAAATTAAAGAGAGGGATTTAGTTTCAAGATTTGATTGATACCCATTCCAAGTGCTGAAAGCTCAACCTCATTATGCTGTTGCATATACCTCTGCAAAATAAATAAAAAATTAAAAACAACAAAAATTAAACAAAACCCCAACGTGTCCGTAACAAATAAACATAACTGAGAATTAAACAAGGTCGCAAGTTTCAAATTTTAATATCGAAAACAAAAATAAATCATTTATAGGATTACCTTGGCGAGATTAACGTAGAAGAATAGGGGTTTTTTGGTGTTGGAGACCTGGATGCGATTCTTCTTAATAGAATTGTTGATGCTAATACTGTTTACTCCCTCCGTGATTGCTTCCATTGCAGTGTAGTAGCGTGACTGTGAGATAGTAGAGACAAAACAGAAGTACAAAACCCAAATCAATGAAATGTTCCCAAAATCAAATTCTTTTTCTGCTGCTTTATATCACAGAAGTATAAAGTTAGGACTCACGGTGGCCAGAATCGCAACTTGAAGGCAGCGGTTTAGGGTTTCAGATATGTTTGTTTTTGCAAAAAGGAGTAGACCTTTTTGTAGAGATGATGAGAGAAGAAAAACCATGGTGGTGGCGCGGCCAAACTTGGCCTGATGGTGGAGGAATAGGGCCTTGAAGGCTGCGGCGACGGTTTCCTGGGAAATGGTTCAAACTCGAAATCTAATCGGTGGGTCTTGTAGAGGATGAAGAGAGGAGAAGAATGGTGGTGGTTTCATGGCCAATGGAGGCCGGACGAGGCGGAGCGACGTGGGGCGGTGGTGGTGTTCGTGGAGAGAGAGAGAGAGAGATGAAAGCTTCTCGGAGATGAGAGCTTCTCACTTCTTTAAACTAGCGTTTGAAATAATAAGTGAGGAAGGAGAGCAGTCCGACGGCTTAGCCGTCGGTAAATTGGCATTTTCTTGTAGTGTGACTTTACCGATGGCTAAAGCCGTCTATAATTATCGACGACTAAGCCGTCGGTAAATTGTTATTTCAATTCTAATTTAGTTTCTAAAGTCGTTGGTAAAGTATTATATATCAATTCTAACTTAGTTTTTAAATTTACCGACGGCTTCGGCTAAGCCGTCGGTAAAGTTGCAAAAAAAAATAATTTCGTATGCTAATTTTTTCTGGAGCTTTACCGACGGTCAGGCCGTCGATATTACTGACGGAGTTGGGGCCGTCGGTAATACCCAGTTTTCTTGTAGTGGGAGTGTGTTATATCATTATTCGGGCAGTGCATCATGCATTGTTGAACATGCTTTTTATAAGCTTATATCCCAAATTAAACTGACAATAGTTAATTGATGATGCTACAAGATTTCATGTGGGTCACATGTAGGTACACATGGAACAATCAACCATGATAATACTAAATTATCATTTGAAATAGCCAATATATTATTACTAGCAGGGGTAGGAATGGTTTTCCACACACCTCATCACGCAAAATCCTTTTGAGCTTGAAGCAAAAAAAAAAAAGAACAAGCAAACTCAAAACACGAAAAGTGAAGCTCTTTTAGTGATGTGTTGAGCAGATAGAAAGTGTTGAAATTGCTCAACCAAAGCAAACTAGGATTCCAAATGTTGCAAATTGCAAGTTCAGAGCATGCAAATGACTCCTAAATCCTTAAAAATTATATAACAAATAGGTTTGTAATTTTGTATAGATTAGAGGGGAAAAGAGGCATCTGGCACTAGATAATTGCAAACAAATCTACTCCAGTAGCACAATCATTACAAGAATAACAATAGCAAGAGAATCTAATCATAGCCTTTGCACTGTTTATCTGATTTCCAGAAAGCAGCTTGCATCTGCCAATAACAAAAAGAGAAAATAGGAAAATATATGGATTGGAAACAACAGCATTGTTAGGTTTATAAAATTTACCAAACGCTCCCAAAAATAACACCATGTTCAAAATGGAATACATTTAAGATGAAACAAGAAGATACCTAAGGAATACAAAGATGAAGCAAAACTATTGAAATCCATTGTTTCAGAAGGCATGATGAATCCCAGAATGTGCATATATATATATATATATATATATATATATCTAAAAACAAACTTAGAAACTTTTTATATCTCTTGAACACAACATAGAAGTGCAGTCAATTCAGTATTTTGCCTTCCCAGCATGAACACTACGAGGAACAAACACAACTTGTAAATCTTCCAAGTTCAACACATGATTTTAAAAATAAAATAAAAAACTTTAAGAAGGATATGTCTTTAAAAAAGGCTTAATTATGAGAGATTATGAAAAATAAAGACCCATTAAATTAAAGATAAAAATCATAATCACCCACTAAAGTGCACCTGGCAATGACACATAGTACTAATTGCAAAATTGACCAATATTCTGAAAGATCAAGAGGATCCCCAAACAACATGAGCATATTAAATTATCAATATTCACCCAACAATAACAAAGCGAAAGAAATCCAAACACGGTAAAAGAAATTATACAAATTCATAGTTACACAACACGGTAGTTTTTAACCAATTCAATCAATTAATTGCGTGTCAAACAACCAATCTGAAATAGAGTGAAGCTAACTATGATCAAGATAATTATTTATTTACCTTATTAGTACTGTTGTCTTTGTCTCCATGCTTCATCAAAACCCGAAGACCAAAACCACTTGTCTCCTTGGGTAACTTCCCAAGTTTGACAAATTTCTTGCAAGCAAACTCCTTCAATACTTCTGTGAACCCCCCCACAATAATATACATTATCAATTTAGCAAACACATGAATGCAGAAGTAGGTATTAGAGTATTAATTAGGTACGAATGTCATATACCTTCAAAACTTGGGATCAATATCATATTATAGATGAAAAACTTCATATTTGAGCTCCATATGTTAAAAAGTAAAACAAATAAGTGTTCCATTCTGAATAAGACCAAAACTGGTTCGACCAGCACCTCCCCTCCATGATAACCATCTAGAAAATTCAGCATCAATATGACAACAGAGACAAGGCATAAATTAGGAATGGAATCCAAGTATGTTCAAGGTTTTTCAACAAAACACATTCAAACTTGGATTAATGGAATTGGAAGTCTAGGGTTTTTGACAGAAATTGGGGGAAATCAAATCTGAGAATAAACAAGGAGAGGAATCAACTCACCATTATAAGAGGAAGAAGAGATGGCAGCGGTCTCAGGTCTCCGTACGGTGGTTTGAGAAGAACACGATGATCGGTTTATTTTTCGAATGGAGGCCCACGATGGCCGGAATCGCAGCTTGAAGGCGGCAGTTTAGGGTTTCAAATCTGTTTGTTTTTGCGAAAAGGAGTAGACCTTTTTGTAAAGGATGATGAGAGAAGAAAAACCATGGTGGTGGCGCAGCCAAACTCGGCCAGACGGTGGCGGAATAGGGCCTCAAAGGCTGCGGCGACAGTTTCCCGGAAATGGTTCAAACTCGAAATCTAATCGATGGGTCTTGTAGAGGATGAAGAGAGGAGAAGAATGGTGGTGGTTTCGTGGCCAACGGAGGCCGAACGAGGCAGAGCGGCAGCTAGAAATGGGGCGGTGGCAGTGTTCCTAGAGAGAGAGAGATGAGAGCTTCTCTCTCTTCTAAACCAGCGTTTGATGATAAGAGTGAGGGAGGAGCAATCTGCTGGAAAAGGTAAAAAAAATTAAATGCCGCCCAATTTACCGACGGCTAAATAGGCCCTTACAGAAGGTTAAGCCGTCGCTAATGACCAAATACAAACGGTTAAATTTTACAATTACCGACGGCTTTTCCGTCAGTAATTTTAAAAAACTAAATTACAAATAAAATAATTTTTTACAGCCGATCAGCCGTCGATAAAGTAGCAAAAAAATAATTTCGTACGCAGCTTTTTTCCGACGCATTACCGACTGAGTCGAGGCCGTCGGTAAAATTCCTTCGATAATATGTAGTTTTCTTGTAGTGATAGGTCCAGTGGGAGGGGTAGACTAGGGGCAGGGGGAAGTGAGTTGGGGGGCGGTGGAAGTGAGTGGACAAGGGTGTCGCGCTCGACGTCGTCATCGAGGCTACTGACATCGTTGTAACTAGTTGGGGTTTTTAGGGAGAGGGATAAAATGTAGACAGACCACAATAAGATTTTGTAGAATGATTTAATCTAACGGAGAAAAAAATTGGTCCATTATGGACCACATGGGTACTTCCTCACCCAAAAAACCGTCGTTATGAAGTAGTTCAAAAATGATGTAAGATGGGTTGGTCCTTGATTTCAGGAAAATTGGAGCTACAGCCCTACATCACGGTGTCAAAAACACTATTCCCTTTTTCCCCACCCTGATGCAAGGTGGAGTGAAACATAACCAAACCTTCTCGAGCTTTGATTGTGAGCAAGCTTCTCTCCAAAATATTAGATGAACAAACTTGATTTGTTTTTAGGTTTATTTCAATAACGCTAGAAAATGGCTCGTATATCATGTATTTTTACACTACATAGCGCTTTAAAGCACTATATAATCAAACATTATCTATAGAAAACGAATGTTATGGAAAAAAATCCTTTGACACACTCCTAAACACTCCTCAACCATCGAGTTATGTAGTCTTTTTTTTTAAAACCCCATACATCTACTGGTTTAGTAATTTTTAACACTTTATTTTTTAAATTATTGGCATTAGAAAGACATAACACAACCCCTGTTGTGAGTCCGCAACTGAATGTCACCAAAATTCTCATACACCCATCACTCCAGAAATTGGAATTCTCCCACCACCAAACATGATATTCTTAGGTTCCCGACCAGTATGAATAATGAGATTGCACCACATACATACATGATATTCTCAAAGTGATGTTCATTAATGGTTATTGGAAGCTTCTTGTGTTTTTTTCTTCTTTGTCGCCTTACGGCTAGACTGTTTACACTGCTTTTGAACAAACAACAAATTTAACAATTTATTTAAGTACAATATTCTTTTAAAAAGAAAAATCGTTTGCAAAATTATCATAGACACTTTTCTTATTGTTAGGAAGAGAGAAACATAAATTTTTTTTGGGTCTAGTACAAATAGTTAGTGGAAAAGTGGAGCATTGCGGGTTCGAACCCGCACTCCTAATCCACACAGCACTCACATATGGTTTACAACTTGGTTGTGTTAGAAACATAAACATAGAATAAAAGAATAAATAATTTTTTTTTGACCAAGAATAAATAATTTATTTAGAAAATAACTATAAAACTATATGAGACCCCTTTCAATTAATCCAAGCAATGTTATGCTGCCGGGCCGACTCGAACAAACCCGCATAAGGCTGGGCTTGAGCACCATGTTGAGAATCCGAATTGAGTCCGAACTTTTTTAGACTGATCCAATATAGCTCGTGGCCCGATTGTATCAATCTTCACCACCCATCCATTCTTATCTTCTAGAAGACCTGTTTGGATGCCTGTAATCAAATCATACAACTTCTGAGTCACAGTGTCTACCCCTTTTTTGAAGTCAACCCTGCATAAACAATATCAATTTGTTTTATATTACTGATGTTAGTATTGTTGAAGTTATTGGGCTATGGAAAGAAGCAATAATTTGAATTCTATTGTACCTTTGGTCCTTATAGGTTACACTACCAACCTCAGAGATCCCAACAGCAGTTCCAGTGCAAAAAACCTCATCAGCTTGAAGCAATTCTTCTACCGAAACCTTACGTTCCTCGGTCTTGGCAAATTAACAAAAAAACATTAGAAGTATTTGAGAAGAACGAGTTATACAGATATTTTAAATTGAAATAAAAATGTAAAAATATATTTAAATTTTTGATGAGAGTATGAATAATTAATTTATGTGGGTGTTTGAAACTACAGTGGATCTAAACAAAGACGTGGTCGAAACGAAGCTACAAGTTGTAGCTTTTGCCCCAGCATGCCTCGGGACACGAAATAACCCAAAATGACCGCAGTTCCAAATATATGTTATGTGTGATCTTAAAAATATACTCCTCCACTCTTTGGTAGTACGCATTTATTTCATTTGGTGAAACATTTCTAATTAATAGTATTCATCTTTATTTTCTTTAAATATTTATTATTTTTTCTTCATTTCTTTAAACAACACATGAATTATCTAATCAATATTAAGCTTAGTATAATTTTTATAAATAACTATTAAATCAATCTTCTATTAATTAAACTAATCTTTAATTTGTTTTTTTTTGATAAGCAAAAAGATGTATTAATAAAAAAAAATGGAGTACAAGGGGTACGCCGAACCCATATTTACAAATGGTCTAGGGAGGAAATGCCTCATTAAAACCCCGACGGCCAAAACCCATTGGGAAAAAGACCGAAAGGGGAAAAAGAGTACGACAACCAACCCTAGCAAGGCCAAACAACAGTAGCATCATCAAAGTTTAAGACATTGAATAGGATTCATGCACCAATTAGAAAAAATAAAACTCCTCTTACGGCCTTCCCTAAAGATAAACCACCCCCATGAGCTATATTTGATTTGAGCCAGTAACTTGCTAGCATCCTTACCCTCATCTCTAAAGATGACCGCATTGCGAAGGTTCCAGATATTCCAAACAACACCAACCAAATCGATATCTCACTTTGCCAAGTTTCTTACCCCTGACAAAGTTCCCAAATCAGTATAAAATGCTCCATACAAGTACGACAAAGCTCCATCACCCTAACCAATTCAAGATCGCACTCCAAATACCAAGTGAAAAAGTGCAAGAAAAGAACAAGTGATCTCTATCCTCATTATGCATAGAGCACAAAACGCAAATCTCACTGAGTACCAAGATCACACCCCTCGTTGTAATTGATCACAAGTGGGTAACCTATTGAGAAATAACCTCCAAGCCATGAACAAAATCTTAGAAGGCACGCAGTATGCCATACCTTTTTAGAATGTTGTCCAACTCGTGAGTCAAGGTTCTCCAATGAAAGCTACCACAGCAAATTGTTGTATGCAGACTTGATCAGAACCGCCACCTTCCTCAAGTTTCCAAAGCCATTCATCATCCGTGTCTTGCTTTGGAGATACCTGCTCAGATATCGCTTAATGCTTGAACTTGAGCTTCTTCCCAACCGAAAATCCTCCACGCCAAGCGACACTCCACCGCCAACGATCATCAACCCAAGCCCCGAAGTCGAAATGTAAGCCTCCTTATTTGCGGTAGAATAAAGACGCGAAATAGATCCATTAACTTTCCTTCGCTTGACCAATCAACACCCAAAAACAAAATTCGAGCCGTTACCAAGTTTTGGTCGCACCAAGTCAAGAAACCACGCCGTGTCTTGTGTCACGAGATCCCTCCACCATAACGAAGATGTCGGGCCATGAGTATACAGGCCTAATCCATTACCAGTGATGTTACCATATTTATGCGATAGCAGCTCATACCAAATTGCCTCTTTATCATTTAAAAACCTCCACTTCCATTTAGCCAGCAAACTTCTATTGAATAACTCCAAATTCTTAATCCCCAGACCACCCTGATCTTTCGGAAGACAAATTTGCTCCCACTTTACCCAACTAATCTTTTTGGACTCTGCACTACCTCCCCACAGAAACTTCCTTTGCAAAGCAACTAGAACCTTGAGTACTTTCTTTGGCACTTTGTAGAAGGAAAAGAAGTATAACGGTAAGCTAGATAACACTGAATTAATCAAAGTAACTCTACCTCCATAAGAATGAGGAAGGAGATGAAGGTGGTGGGAGGTATTCTCAGTTTCTCCCACACAAAGCAGAGAAGAAAATACACGAACAAATATCTGTTGTCCCAAAAATTGGTGTTTCTCTATCTCCTACCAATTAAATGCTGGGGATACACATATGTGTTAATAAAATATAATTTTATTTTATTATATGACAAATTGTCATTGGTGTGAGACAAAGAATGTGACAGGAAAGTGGGACAACGGATTTTCATCCCAAATGCGCACCTATTAGATTTAGAAGTGTGCGTCTTTATTTTTTGTTTTTTTGTTTTGTTTTGTTTTTGTTTTGTTTTGTTTTGTTTTAGTAGCCGGTTACTTAACCTGTTGTAGAAGTACTTATTGGATCTGTGCTTAGTGCTATAAGCTCAGGTTGTTTACAACGATTGATGTCCAAGCAAACATTTTCTTTCTTCCACAATTATTTATTAAAAAACAGTAATAATCACCTGGTAACCCAAATCAAGAGCAAGTTGAATGATACTTTTCCTTGTGATTCCAGGAAGAATAGTTCCGCGTGTAGGTGCAGTTGAAATCATGTTACCCTACAAAATATTTTATGTACGTATGAATAGGGAGCTTGAATTACGGAAGAAGTGCCAGATCAACATATTGTCAAAGTAACAAAATGGTGATATGTAATGTAACATTTACCTTGACAATGAAAGCATTGCACGAAGATACCTCTTCAATGTATTTATGTTCCACCGCGTCTAGAAAGAGGACATCGGAAAATCCTTTGGCTTTTGCTTCTTTTACAATTTGGAAAACCTGCATTGAAGAGACATGAACGTCACCCAAACATCGTAGTGTAGATGAGAGCACAATCGAATTCATCATGTACTTTAGTGTATATATGTAGCTACTTTATTTTTTTTAAAATGTATATATGTAGCTACTTATGTACTATGAATATGATGTTTGTATCATAAATGTTAATTTATTTGGGATTATAAAAAAAATGTTAATTTGTTTGTATTGCTATAAAAAGGACACAAAATTCTGTCAAATTTTTTTTTAACAAAGACACATAATTATTCTACGCAAAAGAAGTTGTTGATTAATGTCTAATAATAATCATGATTATTGGGCTGCTGGGTTCTGTTTTTCTTGGTTTTTAGTCTTGATATGTTGTGGTATCATGCCTCATTGTAATCCATAAATTTCATGTCCTTGTATTCTGTTTTTATTATTTCTTTTAATATATTTTTTGCCTATAAAAAAATAACTAATCATAATTAGAGAGAAAAGTAAACAAATGCAAAACAGCTACTTTCCTTTTTTCTATTTATAAATCATTTCAAAAGGTTGAGCTTGTAGGAAATGATTGTGATTCGATTTCCACATAATATATTCTCATAGAGGGACGAAGAACCTTGGTTGTGACTAAGCACCCCAATAGAAATTAGTTTCATAAGCTTGTGAGAATACTCTATGGACCCAATAGGGAGCCAAAAACCCAAATTATGGTGAGTGAATCACCATAATCAGTAAAATTGTAGAACATTATCAATTTAGTTATTGAAATTATTAATATTCCAAAATAGTCTCTGAAACTGAAAATCTTCGATCATATGTGTCTTTTTGAACTGGTCAATTTAGTCCCCAAATTTGTCCAACAAAGACTAATGTGGTCAAATTTTTTTAATTTCATAGATCATTTTGAAATTCCGTTAACTTCATGTGCTAAATTGCTCGACCCCCTCCCCCATATATATATATATATATATATATATATATATATATATATATATACACACACACACACACTTAAAAAAAATGCTTATTGATTTTTTTTGAGATTAATAGGGGTGCAATACTATCTGTGTAAATTAGTTTTACATTAACATTTAACAAGAACTCAACATATTGTCACATTCTATGTCCAGGAGTTATAAGATCACTTGGTGGTTGAGATGGGGAAGTTAAAGAGTAGAGTGATAAGGAGAGAGTTTAAACCTCACCCACTAACAAAATACTGACATGTAACACTAAAATTTGGCATACGATCTTGCAGATTTATATAACTTACTGGTGAATAATTGCTTATATTTTTCACTCCACCAGTCCCACCAGGATACGCGCGAGGAAGTTTATCATCAATCAACAAGTTCAAAGATGATGTTCGTCCCTGTCCAAATGAAGAGAGTAGATATTTAAATTAAACAGTTTATAAAATTTGAGTCTTTGTTCCTAAACACAATTGATTTACATAACCTACGATCTTCTGCTCTATACATTAAGTGACTCCTACGTCAAACACATCTTACCTTTTACTAGCGTAATGCTTAACATCGCGAATTATTATTTTGCGAACAGTCGTGAACCCTTATCATTGGTTTTTAGCCGGTTATTTTTGTAAAAACCGGACCCATGTATTTTCTCTTTGAGTAAATACATCTCAACAAAAATCACGGAGACCAATTTAATCCTTTAAAAAATAAAAAATACCAATTGAGTCATTAAAAATTTCAAATTTGGGTCAAATTATTCTATGATAGGAACCAAATTAGTATTTTTTATTTCTCAGAGACTAAATTTGTCTCCTTAATTTTTGTCAGAGACTAATTTGAGTATTTACTCTTTCTCTTTTCTCTAAAAGTGGGACATATGGCCATTCGCGAACTTCGTGATGGTTTTTGTTTGCTATATATAGCGTTGCTCCTTTTACTATCATACAGATCAGGATTCGTTAGACATCAAATATCAAAATTGACACATCTATATTTTAAATAACTTTTTTAGAACGTGAAATTAATAAATTAAATCATATTATACTATATTGATTTACCATGTATATAAAATTTCTAAATAGACATTAATAGGTATTTCATTTTTTTTTACTGAAATAGGTATTTCATTTATTTATATTTTAAATAACATATTATAGTTAAAATAAAGTGACGTGACAAAGTATCAAACAATTTTTAAACTATATAAAATTTGTAGACTTGATATACATTGGTGAGAAATTTCTTATAAGTATGTTAAGTTTAACAATGGATGTCAACAAAAGCTCTTGATATCAAAATAAAAAAAAAATTATAATTATAAATTTTAACATACCATATAAAAAATTAGACACGATTATATAATTATGTCTCTTGATACACATATTTTTTTCCCACAATTTCTATATCTTACATTGTAACCCAGAAATCACTTACCTTGTAAACGTTGCTGATTGGATTAGTGTATATTAAGAAGGTGCATTGTGGTGCAGGTGCAATTCCCATAACAGATCCACTTCCAAATAGTAAAGGCCTTATGTACAATGCTCCTTTTCCATAAGGAGGCACCTGCGGTTCCAATTACAAAACTCAAGCTCAGGAAGAAAACAGAGCAAGAAGAGATCAGAAATTAGAGCAATTAACATGTGTATACTATGTACCCAACGCTTATTTGCGCGAACAACTTGTTTTACAGCATCAACATACTGCTCAACAGAAGGTGCTGCCATTAACAACCTCTCTGCTCCCATCTGCATGCGCAACGCATTCTCTTCTGGTCGGAATAATTGCACCTCCCCCTCTGGTGTTCTGTATGCTTTCATGCCTTCAAATAGTCCCTATATATTATATGTAATCAGTTTATTAAAATATTTCATTCACTTTTTTTCTTTCTTCCTTTCCCTCTCTTTCCACTAAACAATGTATCATCGAATCTCACTTAAAAGCAATAGTTTACCTGTCCGTAATTTAGAACAGAAGAATGAGGGTTGATCTGAACGGTTCCAAAAGGCACGAGAGATCCGTTTGAGAAGATACCGTCTGCATTGGATTTCATAATGTACATATAATCGGTTCGAATCACATCGTATCCAAGTTTGTCCCATTCCATCTTGACAGATTTCTCTTCATTCTCCCTATAACAATACCGTATTGTTAATTAGTTGTACATTTCAGAGTTCCAATATAAATTAGACCTATGATATATTTCTACAATAGAATTGCAGTAATTAAAAAAAATCCAAAAATATCTTCCAAAAAAAGTATAATGTTCTCTCTTTTGGATTAGTTGCATTGTTTTGATTACAAGATGGATTAACTTATTTCCTCCCGGTATTATCAATTACAGCACGAGCATGAATGCTAATGACATACTTTTTTTTATTTTTATTTTTTGGTTAAAAGGCGATGGTATGTTTTAATCAAGATATCCTGGAAAATTATAAAGCTTTTTACATAGGATCCTCAACGACAAATATATATACCTTCTTCTTGGTCAAGAAAAAGCCTATGGGAAAAGTTCAAAATAAAATCTCAAATTGCATATTAGCTATTCATGCAACAATAATGTATAACACGAATTTAAAATTGTTGTGGAACAAGAACCTGTTGATATCTTCACCATTGCTGGTTGGTTGATGGAACGTCGTTGCCATGAACCAACCGAAGGTGAGATAAAAATGCAGGGTAGAAAGAAGAGAAACTGAGCTTCAAGGTTGATTATTGGTCCAAACTGATCGTTACCAACGCATGTGCTTATATTTATAGGTACCAGGGGACCTAAAAATTGACTCCGAACCATGGGGGATTGCAGCTCAGGTGATTGTATAAAGACCAGTTTAGCAATAATTAACTGTGTCAATTATATTCCATTCTTTTTTTCTCTACCATCCTTGCCTTGTATTCAACCACGTACGTCAGCAACATGAGTTTTTCAATTTTCGCTCCGCTAATGACTCATCTTTTACAACCCAACCTTCCAAAATTATATTTACATTTTCTTCAAATTCTATTTTTTGTTAGCTAAAATCTTAACTACTCTTTAAATTAGTTAGGTACTGTTACCCACATTAAGTGTTCTAATAAAAATAGTCCACTTATTCAATATTTTTCATATAACCGTTATGACATACATTTTTTATTATTGTAAAAAGTAAGCAGTAAGTTATGAATAATTATTTTGGTTCCTCAGAAAATATTTTACAAATTTGGTAATGTGTTGATCTTCCTGTTTTTATCTTGGACATTTAGAATGTCCATCATATTAGAAAAAAGTGAAGAATCAAATAATAGTAAACATATATCGATGTCGTCTTATTTTTGATACCTAGGCTTTATTGGAAGAAGAATAAGAAGAAGTGAAATCGAATTTATGCTAGGAGAAGAAGAATCGTGAAGTGGGTGCAAAGATAAAGAAGAGAGAATACAAAGAAATATTGTTGAGAAGTTTTTGAAAAAAATCATTATTTAGTTTAGAAGGGATGCATCTACAATTTAAAAAGTCAAATGACTAATTCAAGGTAATTATGATGGATTTAATGACATGATAAGTGGATACAAGTGTGTGTTTCATTGGTCCAACTCACTTGGGTATCAGTACCCAACACTTTCACGGGTACCGAAGTCCTCAGTTTTTTTTTAAACGGAGTGGGGGAGTGGTTTTTTATTAATAGAGAGAGAGAGACACTTAGATCATATAAACTGTCTCGAGGGGATTTGAACTCAATCCCTTAAGATTACAAGACTAAACAGTACTGCACTTAAGGATGTCAACGGGGCTGGACGGGCACATGTAGTAGTCCCATGTTACTAGAGCTAGCAAAATGGGTCGGTCCGACCCGAAAAAACCCGATAAATGATAGGGTTTGGGTAGCAAAATCTGAGCCAAAATAAAAATGGGCCTTTTTTGCCCGGCCCGATAAAACCTGAGTCTGTACCGGGCTAGCCCGGCCGGGCCGCGGGTAGCTCATACGTATGTCAAAAAAATAAAACACAGTCCTATTTTAGATTTTTTTAGTAAGTGACCTTTCTTGAACAAAAAAAAAAAGTTAATGGGCTTCAAAAAAACGAAAAATAATTGTGCAAATGTGTATGGAGTGTGGAACCATTGCTCGTTCCTTTCTCCTATATCTGTCTCCATCGCCTCTATTCTCCACGACTGATCCTCCATTTTCCATTGTTTATAACAGTGTTTTTATTTTCTCTTTACTCTTATTTTATAACAATGTGTGAAAGGAGAGTAGTTGATGATATTTTATAACAGGGTGTCCATATTTTGAGATGAAAGAAAAAAGCTCTATTACTGAACTTGAACTCTTTGAAAATGCCTATTTTTAATAACAATGTGTGAAAAGAATGAAGCTTTATGTAAAAATTTGGCTGAGCATAAAACTTTGGAGATGAAAATATTTCACTTTTTGATAACTTAAAATTGAATGTGCAGTAGAATATAAGTTGTCAATGGAGTTACGAAACTCCTTGTGCAATAGAAGAGAAGCTTTCAACGCGTAGCCATACTTAAGTCCTTACTAAATTTGTTGGGTGTAATTTAATTAGAGTTTAATTTATATGCACCGACGGTTTAAAAAAGTTTTAAACCATCATCCAATCACATCTCACCATCTACATGTTTGTTGAGATATTTTAGGAAATTATATAACAATGTGGTACAATGGTGAGATGTGATTGGATGATGGTTTAAAACTATTTTAAACTGTCGATGCATATAAATTAAACTCATTTAATTAAGTCCTTGTCTATGTTATGCCACACAAATAATTGTTTTGTATAATCTGGGTCGCCCGAAAAAGCCCGTAGCCCGCATAAGGTTGGGTTGGGCTATAAAATATGAGCCCAAATTTTACCCAGGGATTTTTGGCCCGGCCCTATAAAGCCTGAACCCGATGCGGGTCAGGTAGCCCGTTTTGCCAGCTCTATCAGTTACCCACCCCACCAGATAAAAATGCTCCTCGTACTCGCCCATATCTGCACGGTACCCGTTTGCTTGTTTTTAACAGATTTGTAAGTATCTACTGGTATAATGGATATTTATTATATTTTTCTAAAATTGCATTTCTATAAAAGAAGATGATTTTCATACTTTTAATAGCGCAAGTGTGTACATTTTCAATGAAATAAATACCAACTAGTTTACTAACCAATACCATCACAATTTAAATGTAATTTTCGTTGTACGCACTATATTTTTTTTACTAAAAATTGAACAATATTTCAATTTTAGATACATTTATATGTTGTCCGATCTGTGTTATGTATTGATAGTTACCTGGTTTTTCATTCTACGGGGCCGGCCCAATGGGCACACTAGTAAAGCCCTCATTTTAGGCCTACGAAGTTTGTTTTTTAATTATTAATTTTTTTCAAGGCCTTTGAATTATATTAAGGCCTACTTTACCGCGTTCAACAACCAACTCTTTACATACTATGGGATACAATATTGTTTTAAGCCTCATTTTTTTTGGATTGGCCCAAAATCTCAAATTCTCAACAATATATAAATTCATTCAAGGAAAAAGTAAGTGGGTATAAACTTCACTGTCAAAACTAAAGGAAGAGCACTACAAGGAGATAAAAAAGAAGAGAAAGAAAGAATATTTGTTTAAGATCGTGGCCCACCAATAGAAATCATGATTGAAAATTGCGTTCGATTGAATTTACAAATACCAATAAAGAAAGAATATTTGTTTAAGATTGTGACCCATCAATTGAAATCATGATTGAAAACTGCGTTGGATTGAATTTACAAATACTAAGAAAGAAAGAAGATTCGTTTAAGATTGTGCCCACCAATTGAAATCACTGTTGAAAACTGCATTGGATTGAATTTACAAATACTAAGCTTCTGAATCTAAAATTGGACAAAATTTAGATCAAGTTCCAATTATCAAATTCGTCATTTTTTAATTGAGAAAGAAAAAACTACCACTAACTGACATATCATGTTTTAAGGAGTAGATAAAATTGTTTCATAAGTATATGTATGTATTTAATAAAAAAACACGACAAACTTAATAATTGGAATTTGATATAAGTTTTCTCCATCAAAATTCTGCCTTGGCCCGTTTATGCGGCTAAACAAATATCAAACAAACAGACTAGTGGCTTTGATGAATTATTATCTGAGTTCTATAGATTTTTCTTTTTCTTTTGTCTTTTTTTTTTTTTGTACGCAATATCATCGAAGGTTAAAAATTTTCACTTGTACCTACCAAACCAACGTGCTACTTTACCTCAAAGTCCAACATCTCAGCTAATGCAACTAATAGTCCAACTGATGAAGACACCTCTCTAATCTTCGTCCAAGTCTTAAAGGCTTTTATGATAAACTAATGCGGACACCAAGAGGTGACAAATGTCATGAAGACATTGGACCTATCCAGTATAAAAGGCCACTTACCCTGGACTCTGGTTCATGCACCATCCATTAATCCAAATCCGTTGAGCCAAAAATGTCTCCCAAATACATACTAGTGTTGTTACTTGTCCTGGTGTTGGCTATAACCTCATTTGCTAATTACCCAAAACGGCCACCACACAAACATCCTCCTAAAGAAGACTTATCCCTTGAGGAGCAAGAGAAGTCGCAGGTGAATGCCAAGCCTCCAATCCATAGGCCACCCCACAGGCCACCAACAACTGATCTTCAGAATGAACTTTCTGTGACAGAGAAACCAAACACAGAACAACACAAGCCACAAACGATCTACCACCGAAAGCCACCACATGGGCCTGGACACCCTCCAGTGGAGGAGAACGCGGAAGAGGACAAATACTACTATAAGCCACCAAAGCATCACCCTCCCTACAAGCCTCCCCACAGGCCTCCAACTACAAACTGAGTGCTGGCTGAGCACACATATATGTATTATGAAGAAATAAATGTGTGCCATTATATAGTTGCCACAGATGTAATCGTTTCGTGAAATTTCCTTTGCTCGCGCTTTAGTTTGTTAATTCTGTATGCATGGTTTGATATGTCATGATATAAATGAATATGAGTTTGGTGCTTATATTTGCCAACCTAAAATACACATGAACTGTGCATCCTATTTCTATACATGACATACTAAGATTATGAGTCTAATTTAACTCCATAAAATTTACTTGTAAGGTGAGATATGCTCTTTCCTTATGAACTCTTTTTATGTCTTATCTATAGTTTATGTGGAATTTGAGTTTTTCCAATACACTCCCTCATCATAGCACTATTAGACTTGGTGTGTGGAAAATAATGGTGGGTGGCTCATTAACGTATCTAGGATAGACTTTGATACCATGCATATTAGATTTTGGACCTAACTCAATCCCACAAAACTAATTTGTAAGATGAAATACATGACACTACAAGAATATTTTACATTTCCTAGGGCCAAAAGCCCTAGGTAATGCCAAAAAACAGTAGGAAATAGCTAAATTTTCGAGGGCCCACTGAGGGCCACGTGGCTGTAGGTAAATCGCTGGTAAGAAACGGAAACAAAGAGTCTCTTTGTATATGCTGTAGGAAATTTCTGATGGCACAAAGTGTAACATCCCATTTTTCGAATGAAATTAAAATAATATTAGACTAATCATTAAATGCTTAAATAGATTTTAAGAACTTTGACTAGGAATAAAATGGGTTTAAATAGGGCTCATAAACCTTAGAAAAAGTCTAAAAACACCCCTGGAACCCTAGAATTCAAAGAGAACAAGAATGATGTTATGTTGTATACAGGTAGTTGTGCTATATATGATGGTTGTTCTGCTTATGCTGATTTGATGATTAAGTTATTACAGTGTTGTGTGTGGGAATATGGCTAAGCTATTTGATTATAAAGAGTTGATAAGTGCTGGAATAAGACTAAAGCTGGTTGAGCTGATAGCTTGAAAGTGCTGAAATAATAAGCAGATGTATTGAGCTGAAGAATAACGATGATAAGCTGTAAAGGTGATGAATAATAAGTGGTCATATGCATGTGCTATTATCCACTGCCGTGGACATAGGCTGTGTACGAGACTATGTGCCAAAGTACGGGCATGATGCAGTCGGTATAGGACACGCTGGTCCTTGAGGATAGTCTGGGTCCGACTAGTCTACAGGTGACGGATGGCTAGCTACCATCCTGTCGGGACGTCGGGTAGCCTGGTCATCCTGACGGGGTACTATTGCATCACTGTCCATAATATCGATCCCTAGTGCCGTCCCGACACCTATTCTTATCGAAGAGCAGAGATGCACTCTTAGGGGTACGATGAACGGGATAAGGGGATGGACAACTGGCTTGGCCTGCTCACACGTTGGTGGGAGGTCTCTGTTATCTATAAAGGCAAGGTGGCTAAGGTGGGGCTGCCTTTGCCATATTAATTTGTGTGGCCACGTAGGCATATAGACGCAAGTTGCATAGGCAGGGTAGCTAGGTAATGATCCAAATCATTATCGGGAGATGTGTGGACTAATCTTTCACATATTCTATTGTTCTGCTTTATTTGTTTGTGCTTACCTAAGGTTAGGTACCTTTAGGTATATTTGTACTCTTCCGCCTACGAAAATAAAATAAAATTATTTTCACTATTATTGTGTAAACTAATATATTTAATATGTTGAAAAAATTAATTAGGACGTCACACAAAGCCCCGGGAAATTTCCTAGGGCCACGTGGCCCTAGGTAATTTTCAAGGGTCAAAGCCCTAGGAAATGGCAATGAGTACTTTTATAAAAAAATAATAATAATATTCAGTAATTGAAACGCTACTGATTTTTTGTTTTAATTTGTAAAAAAGAAAAAGAAACACTTTTGATTATCAATTAGCAAATATGTAAATCAAGCAAAATGATACAGCCTCCTTATAACACAAGGTTTAATTCTTGAATTACATAATTGGAATTTAAAATAAAAATATAAAACAAAAAAAATTACAAACTGAAAACCCTAAACATATTCAGAGTAAAAAAAAAGGTGAGGAAAGAAGAAGGGGACGAGCAAAAACAACAACCAGATGGTATGAAAGAAGAAGGGTAAGAGCAAAAACAGCCCCTTTGTTTCCATCCATGACCAAAAACAGCAAATACAGAGAACAAAAAAAAAGACTAAAAGAGGAAGAGCAACCACACGGTATGAACGTCGTGCCTTTCTTTCTTCCTTCCCACTATCAACTAGCAGCACACCGTCTCCTCTCTTTGCATCCTTATCTACCAACTAAACATAAAAAAAATTGAAAAAAAAAAGATCAAAACTTGCACATTTAGTTGAAGCTTATAACATGATAAAATCTAAAGAGTAAGGAATTAAGAAGCAAGAAAAGGAACCCTAACCTGAACGTTCTTGGCTCTAACATAAGGAGAATCACCAACAGGGACCTTGTGGGTGATGTGGAAGGATTCAGAGCAAGTTCTGGGAACCCCAAGAGGCTTTGCTTGAGAAGGAGGTGCATACTTGGAGGGTCTGAAACCTGAGGAGCATTCCATATGTCTTGCAACATTGTCAAAAAAATTTGAAAGTTTAATTGAAAGCTTTTTTCTTCTATGATCCGCTTTCTATGCAGGGAAGAAGAAAATGGATGGTGTTTTGATTCGCTGCAGAAGAACGAAGTGTGGAGAGAGTGGAAGGCCCCTGGTACGGCAAATAGCACCGCCTTGTAGTGATCTTTTTCTCCCTTCTTGTTTTCTCCGACAGATTCGCGAGCCGCGCGCCGCCGTTGCCTCCACCTCCACCGTAGCCTCCACCACTGCTTCGGTTGTATCCACCGTTCATCCCAAATCGCGATGGCCACCGCCCTTTTTTTCCCTTTAGATCTGCTTTCTCTCTCTCGGGGCCGTAAGGCCTTTCTCTCATTAGAGAGCTGCTCCTTGCAGTAGTAAAGGAAATGAAGGGGCTCACTTACCCCCTTTTCTTTTATATTCTCTGTGTTTTGGTATTATTCCGAGGGGAAAGCCCTCGGTTAGTACAAATTTAAAAAAAAAAATAAACTGGCATAAATCGAGGGCTTAGCCTAGGTACTGCCCAATTATTAAAAAAAAAAAAGTCAGGCGACAGAATTCCGATGGCTTTTTTAATAAAACCCTATGTAATTTCCTAGGGTCACATGCCCTAGGTAATTTTTGTAGGAAATAGGCAAATTTCTTGTAGTGATATATGTTAGATTTTGGGTCTAACTGAACCGTACAAAACCGGCTTGTAAAGTAGGGAATCATCTTTCTATGTAAACTCTTTCTATGTCTTATCTCTAGTTTATGTGGAACTTGGGTTTTTCCCAATATACCCCTCATACATAGTAGTATTGGGCTTGGTGTGTGGATAATAATTTTAGGTGGTCCATTAACGAATCTATGATAAACTTTGAAATCATCATAGATTTTGGGTCTAACTCACCGCACAAAACCGACTTGTTAGGTGAGGGATGTCCGTTCTTCATAAACTCTTTTTATGTCTTATCTCTAGTCCATCTAAGACTTGAGTTTTTTTTCCAATTTGTCTACTAATTAAATTAAGCCACAGCGCTTTAATTAGAAGAAAGAAAGATTTCAATGGCTACCGCGGTATGGATGGACTAAACTAAATTATCTATTCCCTTTCTTAATCGATTCCTTCTCTATCCTTCCAATTAAAACACAGCCTTTCATAAAAAAAAATATTAAAAACTAAGAGTATGTTTAGATGCATGGTTTTGGAGTGTTAAGTCTATATATTGATATATATTTGAGATTTTAAAAAATTTGAAGGAATAACATTATAGGTGATCATATGACATTTCAATCACGTTTTATTCGTTTTTAGAAACATTATATAGTTTCCTTAATTTAGGGGGGGAAAAAATAAGCTCTTTCGTCCCTTCTAAAACCCTCCATTCAAACATAAGAGAAATAGTCTTAACTAGTTTAATTAAAAAGAGAAAAATTAATGTCATGTTAATCTGAATTAATGGTGGGACAAAAAAATGGAGATAAATAATTTTTTAGTATGAATATATTAGAGAACGAGAGAGAAAACAATCCAGAGTTAACAACAAAATGATTTGCTTTGAAAGAATTTCAATAGAGTACGCTCAGGATTTTCGTTGTGTGGTGTGGTGTTAAGAGATCTACTTGTGGGCTGGTTGCATGTAAGTAGGGATTTTATCAAGGAGAGATCTTGGGTAAAGTTTCCTAGAGATTCGGTTGATTTTGTTTTCTTCACAAAATAGATAACAATTTTCTCTATTTATCCACTCTCGTTATTTTTAACCTTTCTTAAATGCAAGTATCAAAACAATTTTTATCTCTTATTTTGTGAGAGAAACAGGATTAACAAATAGGAAACTTTACTCAAGTCTTGTCCTTTTATAAATTATATTTTTTGAGACAAAAAGGTGCTTGCAAAGGTTTAGGGTCCATTTATTTTAAATTTTGAAAGAAATGATGCTAAAAAATTAATTTTAATAATATTGAAGGTAAAAAAAATTGATTTCAGTTTAGAACTTGTATGACAAAACTATTTTCCTTTTTCACTTAAATATTTAGTGCATCTTTGGATTAAAAATTTGCGAACGTAAGTGTGAATACATGCCTTGACAGGATGGTTTTGATGATTGACAAAATGGAGCTTTGCAAATAGTCAACCGTGCAAAAAGTGGAAAAGAATACCAAGACGCGTATCAAGAATGATAGTTTCTCAAGTCTTTGGGTTTTGGGTATTTATTTATTTTTATTAAGACTATTTGTAAGTAGTAATAAAAAGCTCTCAATTAAAATAAAATCACACACTCACAAAATGATTTTTATTCTAAAATTGATTTTATGATAATTTTTCTTAAATTATTTTTAGGCACAAAGTATTTTGAAAAATTCTTAAGTTGTGCTCAAAATATTGTTTGGAAAATATTTCAAGTTTTCTTTGGAAAATATTCTCCGTGTCGAGCGGTGATATTTTGACATGCAAGTCGTGGTGCCGAAATGAGGTCGCGTCGGCCGAGAAGTCGCGTCGGCCGAAATGAGGTCTCGTGCCGAGCCGTGTGGAGAGGTCGTATGTCGAATCGTGTGGAGAGGTCGTATGCCGAGCCGTGGAGGTCGCGTCTTGGCCGTGAGGAGGTCGCGTCTTGGCCGAGCCGTGAGGAGGTCGTGGTCTGCGCCGGCCGTGAAGAGGTCGTATGCTGAGCTGAGGAGGTCGTATGCCAAGCTGGGGAGAGGTCGTATGGAAATACGATGTCGAACTCCAAGTGTGTCCGAGAATCATTTCCGTCTCCGTGTTTTCAAATTCTTCATAATCAAAACGCAACGGGCAGATTTCCCTTTTAATGCTGCAACGGACAAATTATCCTTTTAATAATCAAAACGCAACGAGCAAATTTTTTAATGCTACACGCTCTTCCATTGCCTATAAAAGCAACAACACCTGATGTTTTTAAACAATACACTCACTTACTCTTTGTGCCAAAACTCTATCAAATATTCTCCATCACTCACACTTATTTGAGCACAATTTTTTTTAGAGTTTTTTTTTTATTCTACATAATTTGAGTTGTATTATTTGAGCTTCAATTTGTTATATCTGCACTATTGAGTGTATCTTTCTCATCTCATTTTATTTGCCAAAATCATTTCTTTTTGGGTAGGAATCCCAAGGTGTTCATAGAGAGGTGATATCTCTTGAACGTATTACTCTGGTATAGAGTTGTAAAGGTTTCTAGCTGAACCTGATTTAAAAGCTAGTGATTTAGTGAAAATCCCATAGTGCTTTGCTTTGGGAGACGGGGCGTAGGCCACAGGGTGTTTGGTGGCGAACTCAGATAATTTCTTTGCGTCTTTCTTCTTTGCTCTCTGTCTCTTTATCATTCAAGCACTTTATTTATTTTTGTTCTTTATTTATTTTTCGGTCATTTATTTTCTGTCATTTATTTATTGCAATTTATTCTTCAAGTTATTTATCTTTTCGCAAGTTATTTCTTTCAAGTTTTTTTTTAATTCAGTAATTTATCTGTAATTTTTTTTATAAGCACCGCTATCACAATTTACCCCCCTCTTGTGTTTGAAGTCACTTGGTAACAGTAAGGTTGAATCAACTTCATTTTCAATTTGGTGAAAAGCTCAATATAACGTGATTTAATTTGGATATTTCTGAAAAAAAAATGTTTGACAAAATAAATTTATTTGAATAATATTAACCAAAAACACTTTTAAACGTATAGTTACTAAAAGGAACATGAGTTTTATAATATAATTTTAATATTAATTTTTATTATATTTAAAACTTTTAAGTATATAATTTGGTAATAAAGATAATTGTGCATTCAGAAAATATAGTATATAATTTAAAATTTTAATATTAGTTGGACTCTTAATAATTGTTCTTATTTATTATTGATTAAAATATCTAAACTAATTAAAAAATTTGGTTGGGGATTATAATTAATTTCCTAAAGCTATTATTATTATTATTATTATTATTATTAATTTCCTAAAGTTATTATTATTATTATTTTAAAAATGTTATTAATAACATTATTGTTATTGTTATAATTGAATCATCATCATCAATACCACTGAAGACAGTCCAGCTAGAAGTGACGAGTAAAGCAGGCTGGGGTGAGGGGGGTTTGTCAATCAAAGCCAATGCAATCGACCATGCCTCTGTCGCCATCTACATCATCGCCCTCGCCCACGACTACCTATTGATGCGCTTTGACAAGGGATTCCTCTACATGCGTGAGCTCGACATCAACCTCGTTGTTCCCATTTGGTTTTGTCGTCATTAAGGTCAGCTCCCCCTCCGCTAGCTGCCAAATCGTGATGTAGGTGGCTAAGCTGACTGCCAGGGAAGTGCTACGACAATAATGGGATAGGGGCGATGCATAGAGCAATGGTCGTTGGCGACTGTCAAAGAAGGGGAAAGGAAGAGACGAGGGGAAGATGGAGAAAGATGCTCGATCCAGTGTGAATAACATGTAATAAGATATTTGAGCAATTTAAAACTAATTGTTCTGAAACATGGTTCATCATAGACTATCTATAGCAGTGGTCCATGATAACATTTGCCTTTAATTAGGAGAGAGTATAGACATAAATTTATAGTTTTTATTATTATTATTATTATTATTAGTCAGAATTTTTTGACCTTTTCCTTTAGGATAAAATTCACTTTGAATAAATCAAATTCAAATTCAAATAATATTGCACGAAACTGTTGACGTCAATGGCGAAGTCAATCAGAGAGAGTAAGTAACCTGGAAACCACAGTTTCCTACATAGGATTGGATAAGAAAGAAGTGTTTCCATACCTTTGTTGACTGACACTGCACTATTACGCGGGTAGAAAGCTATGGATGCAAGAAGTGGCAATTAATTTTTGCGTGCCTCTCGCCAAAGCCTGCTGAAATAAGGAGCTGAAGGGCTAGTTTCTCGGTTCATTGAATTTGAGGATTGCTCTTCATTGCAATATATTAAACAGGATGCCGTTTCTGGCCACGTGAAGAACTACGCAAATAACAGGGGACTCTGACTCTGAGTCTGAGGTGGACCGTTAAAAACCTTTTACCAGTTTGATTGAATCATGGAACTCTCTGACCAATTCAAAGAATCATTCAGGCAAGGTCTTGTTGCTGGCTATTTTTTTGCTGCAACTTTTGTCATACTTTTTTATTTGTCCTATTGTCTACCTACACAACTTAAGAAGAAGCGGAAAATGAAGAAGGGTGGACATAAGAAAACAAGAGAGATGCGCAAATTGCCAGATCAGGACTTAAAACAGGAAAAGATCAGAGAGGTACTCTATCCTTTTGCATCTCCCTTTCTCCGCATTTTGATTCAATTGAATTATCATTATACATGGTATTTGGAAATGTTGGTTTGCTCATTTTCTGGTTATTACAATAATTTTTATGCACAATTTTCTGCACAGATCAATCTACAGACCATGTCTACTTATTATGGAAGGAAACATGTAATTTTATTTAGGCTAAACTGTACTTTTAATCTCTTGTCTTCATTTTAGGTTTTACTTTAGTCTCTTATTTTTTTTTTGTTCTGAAATAGTCCATTATATTACAAAGTTATATCAACGTGGTACCTATTTTGTTTTTTGTTTCAAAATAGCCTCATATTTTGCAAAAATTATCCGAATATAGTCCCCTTTTTTATTTCAAAATAGCCTCTTAAAGTTATATCAATGTGGTCCTCTTCGTACCACAATTTAAACAGAAATGACCAAATTGGTATAATTTTACAAAATAAGATACCATTTTGAGGAAAAATAAATAAAAATAAAAGAAAGACCAAATTAAAACATAAAATAAGATAAAGGGCCAAAACTACGGTTTATCTTTTTAGTTACCAAAATCTTGTGTTGCTATTGAGAGAAGTGTCAAAAAATGGTGGGAAAAAGAGAGAGTAATGAGCATCACTAACTATCGTTTTTAATCTTTTATTTTTCATCAGAAAAGAGAGTAAACACTCAGTTTGCAGTTTTAGCTATGAGATTTCATTAAAAAGATTTTGAATAAACTATAGTATTAACTGGAAAACTTTGCTATCATTGTTATTAATCTATTGGGGCATATCCTTGCACAGAAACAAAAGAAAATGAGACAGATAGACAAACTGCTGCCTGTAGAGTTGCTAGAGAAAAGAGTACAGGTAACCGTGATCTTTCCTAAAATTCATTTTTATTAGCCATTTTGAGTAATAATCCATTATATAATTTTTTTATAGATATTTATACCTTCAAAATAACATAATATTAATTCTGCTGTCTTTGTTGTTTTTGTGGGATGAATCACACAAGCAGATCAATAAAGTTGGACGGTTGACTTGTAGAATGAACTTCACAAAACTCTGTCATGCAACTGAATACTTTAGCAAGGACAGTATCATTGGGGTAGGAGTGATTGGGATAATGTACAAGGCGAAACTTCCCAACAACTGTTTCCTTGCAGTTAAAAGACTATATGATTCTCAATTGTTTATAAGAAGGTTTGAGTTAGAAATAATGATTCTGGGGCGATACAGTCACACAAACATAGTTCCACTGATCGGTTTCTGCTCAGAGGAAGAAAGAAACGAAAGGATTCTGGTCTATCAATACATGCCAAATGGAAGGCTTTTTGATAGGTTGAATGATACTACTACAATATTAGGATGGCCCGTGGTTGTTAAAATTGCACTTGGGGTAGCAAGAGGTTTATGTTGCCTCCATCATAGCTTGCATATGGTTCATCTCAGTATCACCTCCGAGAGTATCTTGCTAGGAAACAATTTTGAGCCAAAAATATCCAATTTTGGAGCTGCCATGTTTATGAACAAAAACATAGGATTTGAGAAGAAGGATGTATATGACTTTGGTTGTTTGCTTTTTGAGTTGATTAGGGGGAAGAAATTGGGCCAAATAAGTGACTGTTTTAGCAATGTTAAAGTTCCTTTCGACACTTACACATATCCTAATCCTACCAATCTGTTGGAGGACCCTTCTGGTTTCTATGATACTGTGGATAAGTCTCTAAACAAGATAGAATTTGAAGATGAGGTATCTGCTCTTCTCAGAGTTGCATGTGACTGTGTTCATCCTTTTCCTGATCAAAGGCCGAGTATGCTTGAGGCATACGGCAAGATGGGCAACATATGGGAGAGAGATAGGATTTATGAAGATCCTGATCTCTTATCTATCTGATTTTGTATCTGCTACAACTTGGAGACGAACATGTCTAGCTACAATCTATCATAAAATAAAAAAAATTAAAATTAAAATTAGTGACACATACCAACTTGTAACTCAATTGTAAGTCACGATCTTTTCTCTTTACTAGACCTCACATTGTTTGAGGTTGTTGATCTATCCTATATATTGGGCAAACTCATAGCATATTCCTTGTCTACAGGAGTCATATTTATGGATCCTTTATAACGTCTATAAATATAATTTTGGACAAATTACCAGCGGTATTTGGAAATATACTTACGAAAAATATCCGTAAATATATGTTCGAACTTGTTATCATTGTTCGGAACTATATTTCTGGATGTTGTCTATACGTCGCTTTTGCTAATACACTCTTATGACGCGTCAATACCAACATGTATCAGTAAATGAATGGATAACATCGCATCGATTAAATAAATTTTAATAGACATGCGTCAGTGCATCAGTAGATTAACAGACGATCTCCTCAAATGGACGATGCTGGCGATGGTTGTCATATGGAAACCAACAAACGTCATCCATGGTCAACTGGTCAACAAACTGCTTGTCTCCTTCAATTACATCTCAACAAAGGCAGACAGGAAACCCTTTTCCACTATGGTGTAGCTGCAATATATAAGGGGTGCCGACCTAGAATCTTGTAGAATATTGACCAACCATCCATCGTCGGGGACGATAGTCATCTCATTTATCTTTTAGCCATGGTTCCTTCAACGGTTTCTGCATTTGTAAAGAAAAAAACAACAAAAATTAAGTAGAAGTGAACTACAAATTCTAACAAGTATTTATGAGAGTTAGAAATATAACAATAATTACCTCTCTTGCCCATATGTGGGTGGCCACGTGGTCCAGAAATAAGCGGAGGAGAGACACATCATGTGAGACCTTTGGAAATGGTGTCGGTAACTCCCCGGCCTGTGCGAGTACCTCCTAAGTCGTTGGGCCAACCTTAACTTGCCACGCTCGCTATTTACAATTGGAAGTCGTATCCTCTCAACTCGTCACCGATCTCTCTCACCTGTGTATGCTATACCCGCACATGATACAATACAATTAATGTTATTTTTCAAAGTCACCGTAACTTCCAGAAATATATTTATACATATTGATTCTCATCAACTTCAGAATTATATTTATAGAGTCAGTTTAGGCAAACTCTAGAATTACAATTACGGAAGATTAAATTTTCTGCAGAATTTTACATGCTCGCAAATACATTTCCTAACCCGTTCCACAAGCAAACTATGCCTTTGCCCTGAGATCAACTTCTAAAGTCAACATTTAAAAGACTTGTGAAAACGAAAGTATAATTCAAAATTCCAAAGTCTCCTAGTACGTGTTCAAATGTGGTGGGCGGCCAGTGGAATGATAAAAAGCACAAACGACTTGCTAAGCTTGACTTCCATGTTAGTGTTTGTCTTTATAGGGGGCTCAAAGTTTCATGCGTGCTGTGCCAAGGTGAAGCTTAATTTCTCATTCAAGGTTCTGCATTTCTGCCATGTTTCACTCTCTGCGCATTGAATCCTCTCACTTACTAACTTACAGAACATATGTCACATTATGAAGCACAGTTAATAAATTTTATACTAAATAATAGTAGTATCTTATAAATTCTTGTATCTTTCTCTTTCCTTACATAACATTCTGATGTCAATAAGTAACATCAGGGTATATACAAATCATTTTTATTACTTAAAACCTTTGCTGTTTGGTTTTCCTCTATCTTTAATTTTTACATCACTCTCGTCTTTTTCTTCTTCTTTCAATTTCTCATCTTAACTCACTTTTCTTCTCCATACCCATGCAGGCTCAATTTTGATTTGGATCTGCACGGAAATGGATTTTCAAATAAAACGGGATATCCTCTTGCAGACCTTCTTGTGCTCATTGCTCGGTATCTCAATGACAAGTCAGGGTACTGATAGTGATATCTACTGTTTAAAATCCATTAAGGATTCCTTGGAAGACCCGTTTAATTACTTATCGTCAAACTGGAACTTCAACAACAATACCGAAGGTTTCATATGTAGATTTAATGGTGTTGTATGTTGGCATCCTGATGAGAATAGAGTACTAAATCTCCAACTATCTAACATGGGGCTGAAGGGCCAGTTTCCTCTGGGGCTTAGGAATTGCTCATCAATGACAGGCTTAGACCTTTCAATCAACGAGCTTTCAGGACCCATCCCATCTGATATATCAAATATACTCAAATATATTACCAGCATGGATCTCTCCGATAACAAATTCACTGGTGAAATTCCGACAGCTTTAGCAAATTGCACTTACTTGAATACTCTTAAGCTTGATAACAACATGTTAAGCGGTCGAATTCCCTTAGAACTTGGGTCTTTATCAAGGCTTAAAATGATCTCTGTTGCTAACAATGATTTGTCAGGGCCAGTGCCAGCGTTCGACGGTAGTGTAGATTATAACTATGCTAATAATGGTGGACTTTGTGGAGAGTCTTTGGGTCGACCCTGCTCCATGGGAGGACCTGGCAAGTTCCATAAGTCATTCAAGGGTGGCCTTATTGTTGGTTATGTATTATCATTGACTTATTCTGTTATGGTTACTTGTATGTCCTACTCCTGTTGTGCACCTTGCGTGCAATTGAGGAAGATTATAAATAGCCACCTAAACAAAGCTAAAGAACCGGGCAAATATATTTGCTCCATTACCAGGAGGAGGACACGAAGGGTAGCTAATCAGATGCACGGATTGCAACATCTTCTGCGAGTAGAGAAAGGAAGCAAAGAGGTACTCTCTTTCTAAACAAACCCTCTATTGAAATTTCTTTAGTGTTATTAATTACGGCCACTTTGATCCTTGAAAGAATGAGATGCTGTAACACCAGTCCTCGTCATTTTGAAATTACAAACTAATTCTCAAATACCGATTCTATAGTCACATTAGTTTCTCAAAATGACTATTTATTATCAATTTGGTCACTGAATTAACATACAAATTTGTCCGCTCAGGGACCAAATTGACTTAAGAAAGACACGTTCTGAGTTCGGGGATTAAATTTGTAATTTCGAACTATCAGAGACTAGTAGGACAATGTCTCACACATTCAATAACCATATTTACACTGTTAATTACCTTGTTGACTTCAAATAGTAAGATTGCGTTACTTACGAGCCATAGTAAATATTGATAGTTAGTTGTGTCTTCCATCCACAGATCTCTGTGCTATTGGAAAGACTGACTTCCACAATATTGTTCGAAGAACTCTGTGCAGCAACAGATTGTTTTGCTATGGACAATGCCATTGGGGTAGGAAAGATGGGAATGATGTACCAGGGAAGTCTACCTAACGGCCAGTTCCTAGCTGTTAAGAGACTGTTGGACTCTCAGCTGTTTAAAAGGCAGTTCCTTTCAGAAGTAATGATTCTGGGTAAGTACAGACACAGAAATATAGTTCCCCTGCTTGGGTTCTGCGTTGAAGGAAAGGAAAGGCTTCTGGCATACGCATACATGTCAAATGGAAGGCTTTCCAAATGGTTGCATCCTTTAGAAAGTGAAGTTACGAGACTGAGATGGCCTGAAAGGATCAACATCGCACTTGGAATAGCAAGAGGGTTATCATGGCTCCATCATAGCTGCGATTTGCGCGTGGTGCATCTTAATATCTGTTCAGAATGCATAATGCTAGATGAGAATTTTGAACCCAAAATATCCAATTTTGGAGAGGCTAAATTTATGAATCCCAACATTGAGGATGATCTAGGCATGATATTTAAGGCAAATGATGGGAAGAAGGATGTCTATGACTTTGGAAGTGTACTTTTTGAACTGATTACCGGGAAAACATATAATGAAGTGTCTCGTTCATCCAACATTACTGATTTCTGTGGTAACCCTTCAAATTTTTATAATGCAATTGATAAATCTCTGACTGGGGAAGGATTTGAAAACGAAGTATGTACTCTCTTAAAGATTGCTGGGGAGTGTGTTCGGCCTTTACCAGACCAAAGGCCAACAATGCTTGAGGTTTACAACAATATGAGCAATGTAAGGAAGGGACGACACGGCTCCAATGATGATTCTGATACACCCGGAGAATTAGAAATTGCCTCTGCTATTGATATAGAGGAAATTGTCGAGTTATAAAAAATTAGGTTGGGTTTTTGCATAAATAGGCTTTGTTATCTGGGGAAAATGTAATGTTAATTGTATCATTGTCATAAATCTTGGACCATTTGGGTGAGTCATTGGTCAAATTATATGTATAATATATATAGTGCACACACACATCAAAATAAAAAGTTTATGACACAATGGTTCCTTGCTCTTGTATGGGTTGAAGCCTTGAAGGTCTAGGATTCAAATTCTAATTAGTCGGAGTGTTTTTGCTTTCTTATTGCATTTAACTTGTTCTTATTACGTGATTTGTGAAATTGTAACATCTTGCGATGAACTTAGGCTCTTGAAGTCGATTTTCTTGGAGTAGGAAGAGGATGGCATTGCCATTTTCTCTAGTGCCTACTCTGGGAGCCATGGTTACAGAACATATGTTTACATCATTTGGGATAAAAATCAAACAATTGATTAAGTATTATATTTCATAATAGAAAGTTTGAAAAGAATACAAAATTATTGGGGGTAACATGCTATAGCAAGTAAAAAATCATGGGTTGAAAATTGCATATTTTTTGGCTATGCACATCAGGGGAACCCATTCAAACAAGACAAAAACCATTTTTTTCTCTCTTTCTTTCCTCGTGTTTTCTTTTCCTTTTATTTCTACTAAACCAAACAAAGTCTAAATGGAAAATGAAGAGGAGAACCAGGCATGACTCAGCCACGTTTCTAGATCTCTATAATGAGAAGATTATCTAAATCAAAATCAAAATATTATTGGTGCAAAAATTAATCTCACTGATTTTCTTAATTAGAAAAATTAATTAACTATTTAAGTAGTTAATTCATTTATTATAAATAATTAGCTATTTAGAAAAATGATGGAGAGATCCAATAGTCAAAACCTAGTTGTTTTATTTTGTAAATTTTAAAAAATATACTCAATACTCAATTAAAACTATTGTTTAATCAAATAAAAGTTCATATAAAAGATTTTCGTATCTTTTAAAAATGTGACTATTCTATGCTAATTTATTGTTTATGATTTTATATTAATCTAATACTTAATACATCCTATAATATGAAAAATGATAATTTTATGTTAACATAAGAAATTTGAGTACGTAAAACCCCAATTTAGTCTCCAAACTTGCAATCTCTCTCGTACTTCATTCTTCAAGTGTATGAAAATAATAAGTAATCTCTAAAGTTTTGTGAAATCTGTCTCATTAGTCCTTAAAGTTTTATAAGTAATTTCTTAAAGGAACTAATGATCGAGACAAATTCACAAAACATTATAGATTACTTATAAAACTTTAAGAACTATTTATTGTTTTCATATACTTCAGAGACGAAATAGGATAAAATTATGTAATTTAAGAAACTACATCCTGGGTTTACTCTGACTATTTTTTTTCACAAAATCTACCAAATGTATCTGGCATGTTCGTTTTCCGTTCATATCAAGCACAAGTACATATACGCAGCTATAAATTAATGAAGTTTTCTTTCTAGGTTGAAATTTAGAGGGAGGACGATACATATCCCATATTAATGTCACATTCACATATAGCCTGAGCAAAGCGCATTCGACTTTATCCATTAGCCAAATTGTGAAATTTTAATTGCAAGTTGCAAAATTTATTAAACCCGAACCCCGGAATATCCTCTTCCAATCGGGTTACATCGCTTATGTCTGTGAAAAGAGGAGGATATAATTTACCAAAAAAAAATTGAGGAGGATATAGTCACGTTAATTACAATTAGTAAACCCTCCATCTTGTTTGTTACTTTACTATCATTTTTAAGTTAAACAACATATAACCGCAAAGTAGTAATGTTGCCTACCGTTTACGCTTAAAGAGGCAACAAAGTAACCTTTCTTTTACCTACAAATAATCTGATTAATTACATGCAACGCTCACCATCCACAAGTTCTCATCCAAGAGACAGTACCATGAATTTCTACAATTCATTTTCTCTTTTTTGCCTCTTCAGTACTTTAGCCCTATGGTTTCCATTCTCCCATGCTCAAAACTCACCCCAAGACTATCTCAACGCCCACAACATAGCTCGAGCACAAGTTGGCGTTGCAAACATTACTTGGGACAACACAGTGGCTGCCTATGCTTTGAACTACACTAACTCACGGATCAGTGATTGCAATATGGTGCACTCAAATGGACCATACGGTGAGAATCTTGCCAAAGGCAGTGGTTCATTCACGGGAGTTGCTGCAGTAAACTTGTGGGTGAATGAGAAGCAATACTACGATTATAACTCCAACTCCTGCGTTGGGGGACAGTGCTTGCACTATACTCAAGTGGTGTGGCGTAACTCTGTTCGTTTAGGATGTGCCAGGGTACAATGCAGCAATGGATGGTGGTTTATCTCTTGTAACTATGATCCTCCAGGCAATTATATTGGCCAACGTCCTTATTAATTAACATATAGTAAAAGAGCTCAAAGGATTGCTGTGATAATATTTTACTAATTAAGGATCGATCATGGCAAGATAATGTATTAATGTCATGCACCAAAATAAAAGAATATTTCATTGTTCTTCTTGGTAAGTTTAATAATCTCCGATTGTGATGTATCAAAAAAAAAAAAAAATCTCCGATTGTGTCATCATTTTTTTTTTGGCATACGAAGTAATCGTTTATTTATTTGAGCTTTCTCTTATTTATGTACGTACCGTTACATACTTGAGCTTTCTTTTATTTATCACCAAATAAATCGGAAAAGAGAAACAAGAACATAAAAATATTTTCGAGAACAAATACAATCTCACTCCTGAAACTACTGTGGAAAAGGCAAATCCCATTGAAGAAGAAATGGAAACTGAGTTGAGTAATTTCCAGCAGCACAGCACAACACATTCTAGTCAGAATTTCTTCGACAATTGTCCATATACTTAAATATACTTAGGCTCCGTTTGGTAAGTCCAAGAAACTAGTTTGTTTAACTGAATGAAAGGTGTTTGGTAATCAAGCTTATCACACTAGCTTATAGTTTTTTTGAGATGCATCCCAGCTTATAGTTTTTTTATCTTTTCTCTAATTTTTATCGTTATCATTTTATTCTTTATCCCTTTTTCAAATTTAAATAAAGATAAAATCTTACCATTTTTTCGTCATTTTATATTTATCAGTTAGTTAAACAGTTAATTTTACCAAACACTTCAATTTTAATTAGCTACATTTTCAGCTATAAGCTATCAGCTAGCTTTTCAACTATAAGCTAACTTATAACTTATTTTTACCAAATCTAACCTTAGACAACTATATAAGAAATCTGCCAAGACAATAGTTCTGCAGTTGTTAATTAATCCTCCTATAAATTGCGGTGCGCAAAGCAAGGGTTATATTAAACTGATTATTTATCAGATATGACAAAGAAATTATGTCTAGCCATGACAGTATTTTTTTTTTTTTTTTTTGAATTTCAAGTTGGACTGAGACAATCCACTAAGTTAGACAGTAACTTCAACAGTAAAAGAACTAACAAAAGTTTTTTTTTTTTGGTGAACAAAGAACTAACCAAAGTAACCACATGACTCAAAACTTTAAAAGGTGCGTGTGTCCCAAAAGAAGGGGAGATTACTATCAAGGACTTAAACGACATCAGAACAGTGAGTTTGAAATCAGATTTTGATAAGTTATTAGTTAGTTGACGAACTCTCATCAATTAGAAATTATTTTAAACTACACAATATAAATTTACTAGAAAAATAAGAACTGAATTAGAACAACTTATAATTAAATATTCAATTCTCAACTTGCTTATTTAAACAGACTTAATCAAAACAAAATGAATATTATTGAACAATATCTAACGAGTCTAAAAAAAGTAATAGACAAATAATTAAATTGTTTTATTATCAAAACCGGACAGGATCGGGCGGTTCGACCGGTTGAACTAGACCCCAGTCTGATCCAAATAAACCTGAGAATCGCTTTGCATGAAAACCGGACATCGAACCGAATAATCAGGCAAAAACCGAGAACCAGCCTGAAAAACCGGAACCAGCTGTTCGATCAAAAATCCGTTTTTTTTTAAAAAAAATGTAAATGACATTATTTTTTACACATGAGATTTTTTTTATCCATTTTTTTGTACATTGATTTATTAAATAAAATGCTATAACAAAAATTTAAGATAAATTTGTACATTAATATTATTATCAGAGTACTTATACATTGTAGTATTTGCGATTATTTAATATTAGAATGTTATTATGACATAGTTACGTTGGTTTGATATATAATTTTACATGTTATATGTTAACTTATAATATTTTAAGTGGAATTTAATTTTTAATATTGTGAAGTTATGAATATTATGTTAGTTTTTTTTGTTTATTATTGCTTAATATATATATTATATTAAAAATATTATTTAATTAATTTCCGGTCCGACCCCGATTTAACCCGGTAGAACCTTTGAACCTTGAACCGGTCTGATTTGGATTTAACAATGACTGGTCTGGTTTTAACAACCATATGAATATATGAAAACTAATTCGAAATCAAGCAAAATATTAATTTTTTTTTGACAAAGTGAAATATTAATTAGGCTGAAGACCCATTTTAGTCCCTGACAATTTTTAAAAACCCATTTTGGTCCCTAAGAATTTGAAAGTCCTCCAGAAGTCCCTGACAATTTAAAAGAGGGACACGTTAGTCCCTCTGTTAAGTTTCCATCCTACTTGGTCATAACGGACGCTGATGTGTCACTAACGGAGCTGACGTATCCGTTAATTATGTCCAGTGTACCGCCATGTAAGATTTGACAATGTTAAAAGACCCATTTTAGTCCCTCGACTGAGAAGGACAGAAACAGACCCATTTAGTACCCTAATAAGCCCCTGACAAATATTAAAATACCCATTTTAGTCCCTCTCTCTTCTTGCACCCATATTAGTCAAAACAGCCACATTTAAGTACCTTAATAAGTCCCTGACAAATGTTAAAATACCCATATTAGTCCCTAACATTTATAAACGATAAATTGAGCAACAGACAGAAACATAGCACACTTGCATTGTCAAAAATAGACTAAAGTGTTGCGTCTTCTCACCTCATACACGTAATATTTGTTTGAAACTACTGCATGTTTTGATACGTGGTGCATGTGTTATGTTGCATGGTAACAGGGACTAATATGGGTTATTTAGAATTTGTCAGGGACTTATTTGGGTACCTTAATCATTTCATAGGGACTTTAGGTATAATTGTTGTTAATGATTTGCTTGTGTGTTAACATCTGTTATCCAGGATATTCAAATCCATATGCTTTTGGTTAGACTAAAATTAAGTGGTGGAATGCAAGAGTTTTATGTGCATTTTCATGGAATGCTGTTACTGGAACTCCTAATCTTTTGTCTTCTTCTATTTTTTTGTTTTATTTCTTATTGAATGTTTGATTATGAGAAAGGTGTTGTTACTGTAATACGTGGTGCATGTGTTATGTTGCATGGTAATAGGGACTAATATGAGTTATTTAGAATTTGTCAGGGACTTATTAGGATACCTTGATCATTTCATAGGGACTTAATTGGGTTTAGGTATAATTGTTGTTAATGTGGACAGGGGATGATACCTGCATTGAAGGAGGTCATGCCATTAGCACCTCACAGAAATTGTGTTATGCACATTTGGAAAAACTTTATCAAGAAGTTTAAAGATAACGAGTTGCGTGGTATGACTTGGGAGTGTGCAAGATGCGCAATCAACCGAGTTTAAGGCCAAGATGGAGAAGCTTAAGAAAATGAATGAAAGGGCTTGGAGTTACCTGAACAATATTGACCCTAAATCATGGGTCAAGGCATACTTGATCCTTGGCCTAAGTTGGATAACATCACTAACAACATGGTTGAGACCTTCAACAAAGCAAGATTATTAGTACACAGAGAAGCCCATTTTGACAATGTTGGAGGAATTGAGATGTTATTGCATGAGAAGGATGGCTAGCCATAAAAGGGTGTTGGGCTCGGTTAGAGGAAAACTACCACCTGTGCAACAAAAAAAGCTTGATGAAATAAAGTTGGCGAGTAATGTCTGGACACCTACATGGACATCTGACAAAAATCATCATGTGTATGAGGTGAGAAGACGCAACACGAGGTTAGGGGTCAACTTGTCACTACATACTTGCACTTGCCAGGTATGGCAATTGACTGGCATGCCTTGTGCCCATGCCGTTGCAGCTATAGCAGCTAGGAAAGAAAAGCCTGAGGATTATGTGCATCAGTGGCTGACAATGGAAGCTTTGAATGCAACCTACGATCACTACATTCATCCTGTGAATAGCCAATATTGGGAATTAACTGACCACCCTAGGCTAGAGCCCCCAGCACTCAAAAGGCCTATTGGCAGGTCAAAAAAGCATAGGAGAAAGGATCCTATATCAGAAGAAGTTGTAGGCAGCCTGCATAAGGTCAAGAAGAGGTATGAGGTCACATGCAACAAGTGTGGTGACACCGGCCATTATGAAAAAACATGCAAAGGACCTACTCAACAAGGGTATAAACCAAGGAAACCAAGGAAGAAAAAAGCGACCACTGAAGCTACCACTGAAGGAGGGAGTTCTACACAGGTATAATTACTGATGTGTGTTGTGTAACTGTTGCATGCTAATAGGGACTAATATGGGTTACTTAAAATTTGTCAGGGACTTATTTGGGTACCATGATCATTTGTCAGGGACTCATGTTTGCTTGTGTGGAAGATTTTACTGATGGAAATGATTCTATGATAAATATGTTTTAATTTGTATCCGAGTCTATTGGAGTCTGTTATATATTAGTGGAATAGTGCTTTATTTGATAATGTTGAAGTCCTAGTCTTTCGATGCATTATGAGGTGCATGTTGGGCACTTGAGTTAGTGGATAATGTAATGGTTTAGTATTTTAGCTCGAAGGAATGTTAAAGTCACAATCTTTGCCCGGTTGATTTATTTTTCATAACAGGATATCCTTTCTTTTGTATTTTCCTTTCATGTATTGTTAAAATAAAGGAAATTGCGAATTCACCATGTCATGTTAATTTTCAGGAGTTTCAAGGTTTGGATACCCCAGATTCAGCACCAGAGCCACCTGCTGTTAGGCCACCTCCAATGAGACCACGTGCTCCTACGTCACTACATTCAACCCCTTCTCCTTTCACCCCAAGTCCTACTTCAGCAGTGGGTATGCAATCAATACGACCACCGGCACCTCCGGTTAGACCTTTCATTCCTCCAAGAGCTGCACACAATGAAGTAAACAGTGGGACTGCGTGTATGCAATTTCAGTTCATGCCAACTCCTGGGTTCAGGCCTCCACCACCGCCGCCTCCACATGCATAACCAATGATGTAGTTGGAACACTTTTTTGTATTTGGATCCTGATGTAGCTGATGTGGTTGGATCACTTTTTTTGTATTTCGATCACTTTTTTTGTAACTAATGTAATTAATGTGGTTCGATCCCTCTTTATATTTGGAACCTAAACTAGTATTTGGATCCATTTTTGTATCTACATGTATACAAAAAGTGCACAGGTTATGAAATGAAAAAGGTGCAAGTGTGCTATGTTTCTGTCTGTTGCTCAATTTATCGTTTATAAATGTTAGGGACTAATATGGGTATTTTAACATTTGTCAGGGACTTATTAAGGTACTTAAATGGGACTGTTTTGACTAATATGGGTGCAAGAAGAGAGAGGGACTAAAATGGGTATTTTAATATTTGTCAGGGGCTTATTAGGGTACTAAATGGGTCATTTTCTGTCCTTCTCAGTCCAGGGACTAAAATGGGTCTTTTAACACTGTCAAATCTTACATGGCGGTACACTGGACATAATTAACGGACACGTCAGCTCCGTTAGTGACACATCAGCGTCCGTTATGACCAAGCAGGATGGAAACTTAACAGAGGGACTAACGTGTCCCTCTTTTAAATTGTCAGGGACTTCTGGTGGACTTTCAAAATCTCAGGGACGAGAATGGGTACCGAACTTTTTCTTAGGGACTAATTTGGGTATTTTCCCTATTAATTAATCATTAAAAACCTAAATTGCCCTAACATCTATTAAAATCGGTATTAACTATTAACAAAGGACGAGAATTATTTCCAACAAATTTTAATGTCCGTTTGGTTTTTATTTTTACTTTTGTTTCATTTTTTTTTTTTGGTGCTAAATTTTGTTTCATTTTCTGATATTAGTTTTATTTGCAAAAAGTACCCTTCTCACAAAATAAAAAATATGAACCCTAGAAAACTGTTGGAATTGAGACCCAGTGTTCCACTCATGTACAAACAGAGCGGGTGTGTATTACTGTATTTCCATTTTCCACCCGTCGTCAGAAGTGCCAACTCAATCGCCACTGCCAGGTATTTTCTCATTTCTCAGTTTTCCCGATCATTTCCCACTGCAATCGAACACAATTTTTCCGAGTTTTGAAAACTCGTCGTCGATTTGCTTTGCTTTGTCTCTCAATTGCTTATTGTTCCGTCATATTGCTGAAAGTAATTCCGTTTTGTTTTCCTTTTCATGCTTGCTTAGGTGCTTATCTTAATAGTAATGATGTCTAATTTAGCGGATGAGATAACGATTCCACCCAAGACGAAAAGAGGAAGGCGGGACGAGAGTGAAAATGAAGACCGGCTGAGTGACTTACCCGACTGCGTTCTCCTTCACATTTTGTCATTTCTGAATGCCAAACACACAGTTCGAACTTGCATTTTGTCCACCAGATGGAAGCATCTCTGGAGACGTATTCCCACCCTTATATTGCATTCGTCATTAACATTCTATGGCTTTTCCACTTTGAAGAGTTTTGACAGATTCGTGTCTAGGATTTTGTCTCTTCGTGATGCCTCCGTTGCACTGCAGACTCTCATTTTTTATCGTAATGGTAGTATTGAGCCTCACATCCTCAGAAAGGTTGTAAACTATGTTGTTTCCTGTAGTGCCCAGCTCCAGCGATTAGAAATCTCTGTCAATGGTGATAGTTGTCCCATTCTGCCTTGCATTTCTTCATGCCGGGCTCTAACGTCTCTTAAGCTTTCCATTTACCCTAAAGGTCGTTATACTAGTGGGGAAACATTATTCCCAATATCTCTGAATTTGCCAGCATTAACCAGCTTGCATCTAACGAATTTTGCCTTTTGCGCTAGTGACAATGCCGACCGTGCTGAGCCTTTTTCTGGCTTTACCTGCTTGAATAGTTTGATAATTCGCAGCTGTACTGTAAGGGATGCACAAATTCTCAGCATATCAAGTGCGACGCTTGTCAATTTAAATATGAAGAGTAATTCTTCCGACTTTACCAAAATCGAGCTATCTGCTCCAAGTCTTTGTACCTTTACTTTTGATGGTACTCCTTATCAGAAACTATGTGGGAGCAGTCTTTCTTCTGTTGAACATGCAGACATTGATGCAAGGACGTTTTCATCTTTCGGGAAGCCTCCTTTGGTTCTATTCGCCAGAGGCAAAAGTTGACATCATAGATTATTGCAGGAGTTCACGTAAACCTATTAAGGTAGTTGAAAAGTTTATCCAAACTAACATATATTATACTTTGTAGTTGAGCATGTGATTTGCTATAGTTGATATGTGATTCGCTTAGTCAGTGACTTGTCCTTGAATAAAAGGACTGTCGATTAAAAATAGGTAGCAAACGAAACTTCAAACCTGCAAAGAAGCCAAAGTTTTAGCGGCCTTTCATAATTTAGGCACTACTGTTCGTTTTAGTTGATTTTGAGTTTCCTTTGTTTTAGTTGGTGATACTTTTGAAATATGCCTACTGTCTAGAGTCTATTTGGAAAACATTTTATTAGCTTGAGGTTGATAATTGCCAGTTCAAACATGCAGGGTAGTCAATAATTTATGTTTATTGGAAATTTCAGAGGCAGATGAATTTGTGTGCAAATATCGAGTTGCATGTATATGGTTATTGGGTTGTTGGTGGTAAGGTCAATGGGCCCATTACTTATGATCTATGACAATGGAAATACTGGGGTTTTCCCCAGCAAATTTCTTATTGCTTGGTTGCTTTTTTCATAAAGCAACTCATGCCAAAGGATATACGTACTAAATTTCATATCAAATAGTGATCTTGTGTTCATGAGGACGAACTATTTTTATTGCAAAAGTGATTGATTGTCAAGTATAACTGTCATTTTCTGAATCTTTCACGTTTAATTATTGTTTGTTTGCTTTGTTTTAACTCTTGTAAAGTTTTTTGAATTGATTGATTTCGCTATGACAATTGATAGTGTTACTTTTTTGGGCTTTTAGAATGATACGTCACCAAATGAAGATACGGTCGAGAAGAGCCAACCAAACACGCATTCCCCACCTCTCGATAATGGGCCGTGAAGAGTGCTCATCGACGGTATTGCCTTACTGATTAAAATGCCTTCTCCGTACACCTTTCTTTTGGATTGAAGGACAAATTATGGCCTGGGATATTAGATATTACATATCAGATAAATGAGTGGGAAAATATCAGTTTTGCTGACTATACTGAAACGTTCTGTATGATTTGATATGCATCTGGATTCTGGTCAATCACATGACCTCTTCATTTTTGGTCCAGGAGATTAATCTAGCTGACAGTCTCCTATTTTAAAGTTAAATTCTAATATATAGATCAACCATCCTGCTGAAGTATGTCTCGGATACTAAATCTTAATGTAGAGAAATCCTGTACTCTTCCAGTTGTCTTCGTGCTTGTCTCTGAATGAACAGGTGTCTTTTGTTTTTGGAAGCCTTAATGAATTATTTGGTTGCTACTAGACATGTTTATCGATGACTTCTTTGGTTTTTGCTGTAACGTTGTTTTCTGATCCTGATGGTCTCAAAGCATGCTAATTGGAAGAAGAGAGAGAGGGGGGGGGGGGGAAGCAATTCTGGTTTGCCTGTAATCAGGTTTGTGTGTTTCTCCTGTCTGCATTCATCACCGAATTGCTGTGGGGTAGCTGACGGTGTTATAATTTCTGAATAATGGAGTTTGTTTCAAATTCATTTAGAGCTAGTGATCAATCCTTGAGGCTGTTATGTGTGTATTGATGTGGGATAGCTAAGTAGCTAACTGAGTTATTGTGATAGTGTTGATTAATACATTCTGCACAGCGTGGTTTCTCAATTTCTTTTGATGGGATTTCCTTGTTATGCGCATCTCACTGATGCTGACTTATTAGCAACGTGTATAACCTTACCTAACAGTTAACACTTTATCACTGATTAATTAGTGGCATGATGTAGCAATGGTTTGGTCATAATTGTTGAGGGAAGTTTGTTGCCAAAAGAAATAGATGAGAAGTGTCAAACTAGCAACAAAAATTGAGAATCCAGAGAAAAATCGAAGAAGTGCACAACTTAGATTGAGAAGCGCATAATCCAGCTCACAACATATTATTACGTACTGAATCGAATGAAGTTAATTTGTCCCATCTACCTTTCTCGTCTAATTTTTTTTTTTTTTTTGTGTGTGACTGGAGCTAGAAATTAATTTAAACTCTTTAAACTATACAATATAAATTTGCTAAATAAAAAAGAACAAAAGTAGGACAACTTATGCTCACCAAAAAAAAAAAAGTAGAACAACTTATAAACAAATATTCAAATCTAATCTTGTTTATTCAATTAAACTTAATCAAAACTAATGTTCGTTTGGTTTTTGTTTTTGTTTTATTAAATGATCACTTCTATTGCAAAAATTTTCGTCCATTTTTATTAACAATTTTAATATATGTTAGGAAAATTTATCTTTTTAAATAGTTGATAAGTTGCTTGATTTCGAAATAGTTTTTAGATATTCATATAAAAATAAAAATAAAAAGCAACTGAACTATTGATCTATTGCTTTTTACGGACTCGTAACTCGTTAAATGATCACTTATTTTTTTGGTACATATTAAATAGTTCAGTTGCTTTTTATTTTTATTTTTATATGAATATCTAAAAACTATTTCGAAATCAAGCAACTTATCAACTATTTAAAAAGATAAATTTTCCTAGCATATATTAAAATCGTTAATAAAAATGGACGACAATTTTTGCAACTAATGTTCGTTTGGTTTTTGTTTTTGTTTTATTTTCTGATTTTAATTTTATTTTGCAGAAGTACCTTTTATTTTCACTATATTTTTTGTTTAAAAATTTAATTCAAAAATAAATGAAAATTTAAAAATAGAAAATAAAATACAGAGAAAATAATAATTTTCTAATTAAACCTAAAAATAAAAAATAAATACAACTGATATTTTACCCACATCGCACGCACAACATTTTCCTTTTGATGAAAAGATTTTCCCTCAGTGCAAAATTTAAAAAATGAACCCCAGAAAACTGTTGCTCCCAAAGTTTTGAAAACTGGACCGATTAAGCATAGTTGTCAAAACCAAACCGGACCGGTTGAACCGGGAACTGGACTCTTGTCTGGTCCGTTTGAACCCTAAAATCAAATTGTAGTCGAACCGGCCTAAAAACTGAAAAACCGGTAAAAAACCTGTCAAAACCGAGAAAACTGGACAAAACTGGGAACCGGGCGGTTCAACAAAAATTAATTTTTTATTTTTTATTTTTTTTAAAAATGGTAAATGACATTATTTTTGACACATAAGAGATTTTATATCCATTTTTTCACGTTGATGGGTTAAATTAAATATTATAATAAAATTTAAAATTAATTTATATATTAATATAAATTATGAAAATACTTACATTATAGTATTTGTAATTATTGAATATTAGAAAGTTATTATAACATATTTATTTTAGTTTAATATATAATTTTTGCATATTATATGTTGACATATAACATTTTAAGCATAGTTTAATTTTTTATGTCGTGATGTTATGAATATTATGTTACTTTTTGTTTATTAGTGTTTTATATGTTATATTAAAAATTTTAAAAATATAATTTAATTTATTTCCTGTCTGACCCCGGTTCAACCTCGATCCAACCTTTGAACCTTGAACCAATGCCTACACCGATTTAGTATCCGATCCGGTTTTGATAACCTTGAATAGGATCCATGAGTCTCCAAAAGAACTTGATTCCCGCACAATGCGAAAACTTAGATAATAACTGATGTTACACAAAATGCTTGATTCAAATGTGAGTCCCACATACTCTTTCAGCCATGCCTTGATTATTTTGGCTCACACACACCCTTAGAAAGAGTACTATCACCCAAAACAAGTAAGAGCAGTACATGAAAATTAAATAGTCAACATAACTAGTGACCATCTAGTGTGAGACGAGTTTCCTTAGTTAAAGATTCAATCACAAAATTTTAGAACTAAAAATATTTAATAAAAAGTTATAGGGATTTATATAGGAACCAACAGATTTATTTAACCTATATATCTCTATGTGTGTGTGTGTGTATATATTGATTACTTAAACCTTTATGTTTAAACTTTACATTAGAATGTTTTATAAACTTTTTATTTAAAAACGATTAAACTAAACATATTTTCAATATCTTTATTTTCTAAAAGCAAAAAATAGATCTGTCAAAAAAAACAAAAATAGAAAATCAAACAAAAAATCATATTTGTTTTTCTAGACACAACAATCATATTTGCAACTTGTCAAAAAAAAAAATCATATTTGTAAGGTAAGTCTTAAAAATCTTTTATCAATAAACTTAACTAAACTAAAGATAGGTGGCAAAAATTTATTTATCCATTTTTCCACCGTAAGACATTTCTTCGTAAAAAACTTAACTTCCGGTTTTCTTTAACCGTGCCGAGCACGTGCCCTCCCCACTAATTTTAAAATGAAAATTTTTTAAAAGAAAAAAGGAAAAAAAAAATGAAAACATAAAGCTTACTCCCTCGTCTTCGACATCGCACCGTATTTTCCCTCTATAAGGAAGTTTTCTCACGCACAACAAAAAAAAATTGTGAACCCTGAAAAGTGAAAACATGGACGCAACTGTTGCTATCAATTTTCTTCACTCCTTATTCCGGCGTTCCATTCCACCTCTACGAACAAATCGGGTTTTTTACTCCGATGTGTAAATCATCAGAATCAGAAGTCACAACTCAATCTGGAGGTATTTCTTATTTCCCGATTGAATTTTTTCCTAGATTATTGTGCTCCATAAATCTATTTTCTAGGTTTTCTTTTCTTAATTGTTTCCAATTGCAATCGAACATGACTTTGCCTGGGTTTGAAAACTCGCCGTAGAATTGCTCAATCGCTTATTGTTCCGTTACATATTGAAGAAAATAATTCCATTTTGTTTTCCTTCTTACGCTTGGTTTTCTAGGTACTTTTCTGAATAATGTCCAATTCAACGAACGAGATAATGATTCCGCCCGAGACGAAGAGAGGAAAGCATGTCGAGAGTGAAAGTGATGATGAGAATAAAGACAGGCTGAGTGACTTACCCGATTGTGTTCTTCTTCACATATTGGCATTTTTGAAACCCAAACATGCCGTTCAGACTTGCATTTTGTCCACGAGATGGAAGCATCTCTGGAAACGTCTTCCCACCCTTATATTGCATTCCTCAGACTTTTCCACTTTGAAGGGTTTTACCAAATTCGTGTCTAGGATTTTGTCTCTCCGTGATGGCTCAATTGCACTACAAGCTCTCGATTTTGAGCGTGTTGGTAGTATTGAGCCTCACCTCTTCAAAAGGATTGTAAACTATGCTTTTACCCATAATGTCCAGCGATTAGGAATCTCTGTCAAAGGTGATATTCGTCACATTCTGCCTAGCATTTCTTCATGTCAGACTTTAACATCTCTTAAGCTTTCAGTTTCCCCTAAAGGTCGTTATAATTATGACAGAACATTATTTCCAAAATTTCTGAAATTACCAGCATTGACCAGCTTGCATCTAGGGAATTTCGTCTTTTGCTCTAGTGACAATGGTCGGGCCGAGCCCTTTTCGGCCTTTACCAGGTTGAATAGTTTGATCATTGACAATTGTACGGTGTGGGATGCACAAATCCTCTGCATATCAAGTGAGGCACTTGTCAATTTAACTATGCGTAATCATTCCTCCGACCTTTACAAAATCGAGCTATCAGCTCCAAGTCTTTGCGCATTTGCTTTTATCGGAACTCCTTATCAAAAGCTCTGTGGGAGCAATCTTTCTTCTGTTAGGCAAGTGAATATTGATGCAGAAATGTTGGCAAACTACACGGAGCCTCCTTTGGTTCTACTCAGCTGGCTGCTAGAGCTTGCTAATATCAAATCATTGACAGTCTCTGCAAGTACTCTTCAGGTACCTTGAATTGGCATGTTCTGAGGCTTTATTTTACTTTCTGATGTTTCTTTTGTGTTTCTAACTTTTGTCAAAAATTAATTAATTGACTTGCATTAAACCGATCCTAATTCACTGCTATCCCTTATTGCTTAGGTTCTCTCCTTAATTCCTGATTTATTAAAGGATAAGCTCCCTTCCTTGTGTAACTTGGAGTCACTGAAAGTAAAACTGAAACCACTTTCATATGGATTATCCATGACACTGAGAACTGTCAAGTTGCGAAAAGCATTTAAAGCAGGATCGGAAGCATCTTCACCCATACCTGATGGAATAGTGGAATTTTTGCTTCAAAACTCACCGTCGGCAGAAGTTGACATCATTGATTGCTCAAGGTGAAATGTGCATTTAACTTTTTAAAGATAAATTCTTAAAATTGGTTTGGTCTCTCTTGTTCTAACTAATAATCAGTGGATAAATTATGATTCCCTTGGGTAGAGAAATGAATTGCACATGCATACTGACATGATTGTATCCAGTATCAACAAATCAACTTAAGTGGATGCTCTATAGCTAGGATAGGGTTGCTTGTATTAGATAAAAGAAATTTAATGAAGGGTTGAAAGACTTTTTTTTTTTTTTTTTTTTTGAGGTCAATGAAGATTGATGACAAGAAAGACAGAAGTAATTCTTATATGTCGAAGAAATGCAGAAGCTAGAATCTTTTTGTATAATGGAATTGATACTCCATGAAAATGTAGTTATTGGTGGCTTGAAAAAAATATCTATTTTGAGGCCAACGAAGATTCATGAGATTAAAGGAAGAAAGAGCTAATTTTTGGATGTTGAAAAAGAAAGGAAAAAAGAACTAATTCTTAGGTGTTGAAGAAACACAAATTAGAATCTTTGTGTATAAATGGAATTGATACTCCATGAATCTAGAATCATATGCAAGACCAGTTTGAATTAGCGTCTAGCTCCTAGGAGTTTCACAACTAAGTTTTAGCTCCTAACTTCCTAAAAAAGCTTGTGTGTGCACCTTGGCTTACATGTAGGACTGGTTTAAATTAGCATCTAGCTCATACGAGCTTTGCAACTAAGTTAAGTATTAGTTTCTAACTTACAATAAAATGCCTTTATAAGTTATTTAAAAAATTATTTTATAGTCCTTATAAGATTATTTTAACTTACAGGGGGAAATTATTTAAAAAATTCAGTCCCTGTAAGATTATTTCAAAACTTTTCTTTCTCTATAAGTGCTTATTGAAAAGTATATCCAAACTTATTTATAGTATTCTTTATAGTTGATCGTGTGGTTTGCTTGGTCAATATCTAGTTCTTGAAGAGCAGGAGTGTTCATGAAAAGTGGGAAGCAAAATGACTGAAAATCTGCAAAGAAACCAAAGTTTTAAGTGGCCCATTGTTCGTCTTGGGAGTTGCAGCTGCTGGGTGTTGCTTTGCTTGCAATTTCACCTTTTATTGATATGATTTTATTTCTAATGAATTATGGAGCTCAAAATTGCATATTCATTAGAAGCTACTAAATTACACGACCAAAAAAATTTTGATAGACAAAAGATGAACGCACTCATTATGAACAGTATTAATGTTTCAACTGGTCGTGAGCATGGTTGTTAAACTCTCGGGTTAACTCGTAAAATTGTTCGAGTTTACATAGAAAAATCTGGTTCACTCACTGTTAGAATCATTTTTTAGGTGGACTCGGTTAGACCCAATCTGACATGGTCAAACTCGCACGAAAACGAGAGTCCACGGCTGAGTCAGCGGGTCTGTGAAAACTTCAGAAAATGGTCCGAAATGCGAACTGCTGAAAGTGTTTCATTAGGGGTTTATCTTCTCACCAAAATGCAAACTGCCAGAACACATACAAAATGTAAACTATATGTGAAGATTAGTTTGATTGATAGATGAGTTTCTATTGTTTTGATGATCCGGTTGCAAATTATTGTGGTTTTGGTATTTTCATTTACTTCCCCATTTTAAAAAAATTGAACAGAACTTTAGAGTTTGGATATTAAAATATGCTTTCTTTTGGGTGCAAAATAAGGAATTTCAGTTGATGCAAAGTAGTGGATGTTACTATCTGAATAATCCTTTAAAGTTTTGAGGAATTTTATTATTATCTATTTAAGAAACTTAATAGGACTTGTTGCAAAAACTCATTCATTCATTTTCCTACAAAAAACTTAACTATACTGTAGGTTCTATTTTTCTTCGCCACTTATGCTGAACACGGGTTCTCTCGACTAGTTTGGTACAGAAATCGATGTCAACTGCTATACTATATACTAATTAGGAATTTGTATTTATGTTGTGTGCATCTCTAGGTTGGATGACTGCTTCGACCATCTACCTCTATTCCCTGCGTCCTCTGCCCTTTTTCCTCAGTTCCTTCAGCCTTCTGCTCGGGAGGTATCGTCTCATTGCTTAAATATATATTGATTTGTATTAGATATTATGTGTTATTCAGTTTTTTATGGTTTATTAGTTATGAATGTTCATTGTATGCTCTATGGAATATATGTTCAAATGTGTGTTGGGCATTATTGTATGTTTAATTATTATAGGTTGTATGCTTTATCCTATGGTTAAATTCTTAGATAATTGAACAAAAGCTTATTGCATATCCCAGCCTTTTATGGACGACCTTCACCACCGGGTACAACAGCTAAAGCAAGCAGTACTGCAGGCACAACAGTATGTTCAGCTAGCTCGAGAGGAGATATCGCGGGAGAGGGAGGAGTTGTCTGCCATCCATGGGCATATGTTGATGCTGTCAAAGACCCTTGATGCCCTAGAGCGACAAATGCAGGACATGGGGCTATGGCAATAGTGTCAAGACCATCAGTGGCATTATCTTGACGATTATAATGAGGACGACGCTTATACACACAGTTTGAGATGTATACTTGTCTGTTTGTCTATGCGTTTCAGTTGGTCAAAATCGATGTTGACCAAAGCTTGCTCTCACAAGCTTTTTTTAAAAGTGCCTTGAAACGGAGAAAATGTGCACTGTTTTGTACCGTTGCGTTGGAAACAATTTTAAACAAACGGGGCTTTAATCTGTTTTGATCATAGTATATTCGTTTATTTTGTTACATTATGGCATATCCAATATGTTCTATTTATTCATCGTGTTTAATGCCGATTGTTTTGAATTAGATTAATTTTATACTCTCTTCGGACTTAAATATAAGGAAAAAACATCATTCTTTCTTGGACTCAAATATAAGCAAAACACAATTACTCATACTATATTTATTATCATTGTTTCAAAAATGCCTCTATTTAATTCTACTTTGTTTTTCATGAAATTGTAACTCTCTAAGGGTAATTTAGTAATTTCAACTCATTTTTTTATATGAAATCAAGGAAATTAATTAAGCTAACTAATTTTCTTAATAAGTGTGTAGGTGAGTGATTTTGCTTATATTTTAGGTTCGGAGGGATTACTCAACAACAGGTTTTGAGAAAGAAAAAAAAACCTCACTATATCCTTATTTATTGATGGCTTGGTAGTTAGTGTGTCTATATCGCATTTATTGATAGCTAAGTCGTTGATGCATATCACACACGGTTGCCATTTTGTCTATAAAATGTTTAGGGTATGTTTGGATGGAGGGTTTTAGAAGGGAGGGGAGACTTGTTTTTCTTTTATAAATTAAGGAAGCTATAAAATGTTTTTAAAAAGTAAAAACGAATGAAATGTTATACGATTATGTATCATTTTTTTTTTCAATTTTTTTAAAATCTCAAATATATATCAACATATAGACTTAGCTCTCCAAAAACTTCAATCCAAACATACATTTAGGGTCCTGGTGATAAGCCATTGACAGCACTAGTGCTCCTCCTGTTTCAGCACCCTAGCCTGACCAATGTGTATTACAGTTTACGCTTATGCCTAATTTACATGTTTAGGTCGTGTTGTGTTTTATGGCCTAAATATACCTATTCCATGCAGAGCTCCAAAGAAATCCAAGAAGTGAGTAGCATACCCAAAGATCCGAAGGATATTGAGTCTTTAATTTTGCTAACATAATAATAATATTTAGTCTGCTATGGTAAACTTCTGATGCGTCTCTTCCTTGTTGGTTTAAATTTTCTAAGTATCAGAACTTTATTTGTTGCGCATTTTGCATTTTGTATTTTTTTTTTTTTGTGTTTTTTACTGTTTTTGGTATTAAGATCCACCAATTTCCAAGTTGCAGAAATTGTGTTATCCTTTCATTTACTATGCCACTAGTCTCACCTTAACTACAGTTAACTATAACTAGATCTACCCCAACTTATCACGGTAATCCCACAAGGTGAGAAACACTGGATTACATTCGTTATCTTCTTTGAAGTAATGAATTTTAATGAAGATGAGAGACTCTTATAGAGAGGAGATTGAAGTAAGGATAATTGTAAGTTAAACATACATTACAAGATGACTTCATGGTGTCATGGAAGGTAAAGTCCTAATACAAAAGGCTAATAGAATCCATAGATCTGTAGGTAATGAGTCAGAATTGGAAGCTTCACAGGTGCATATTGAGTTAGAGATGCGTATTGGGTACTAGGAAACTTTTCGAAAACATCAGCTTGTGGTTGCAACGTATGGAACTAGATTTGTTTTAAGGAGTAGTGATGTTGTTGATCTCTCCGCAATTTCTTGGACTTGCTTGGGTACCACAATGGTTGCATCCACTAGCTCTTTAAATTAGGTTGCTTCTGAAGGAGAAAATTGACTTGACTTTGTTTTTGCTTTTTAATACCCCTGCTTTAAACTGAATGGCATATTTTACATTCTTGCAAGGTATGAGAGTAAAAAAAATTATGAGCACATGTGGTAGTTAGTTATGCAAGAACGATAATTCTGATTTTATTTCTACTCCCCCGGGAATTCACCAAACGGTGAAGATTTATTTATAATCAACACGCTGCTAAACAAATTGACAATTATTATGTCACTGTTAAATGGTACAAAATATCATGAGTCCCTTTGGAGCCTAAATAGCCAAGCCTCTAGCCCTTTATACCCAGATTCTCCATAATTTTACAACTCCAACTTATCACAACCGTATAAAGAATACTTTTTCACTTCTGCTAAAACAGATCAAAAAAATAAATATTTTTTGTCATGGATGATACATGTGGACCAGGCAAACTATCGTTTAACCACAATTCAACTGAGAATCTAAGGACTCTGTGGATGTGTGAGTCTGACGTCGCGGAATCCCAATTTCACAGGCATTGGCTTTGGCCGCAAAACGGAGAGAGTTAAGCGACTCAGCAATTGAAGATTGATCAGGTGAGATATTGACAAACATCAATGTTTTGGAATCCCCACCAAGACATGGCTGTCATTCATATAACGTCAATAAGGAGCATTAGAAGAACAAGTAAAAGCAAATTATAAACTGCGATCTTCTGTGATTTGATATAATTTTATAAAGCTATAAGAGAAAACGATTATCCTTCAGCCCAAAAATTGGAATAGCAGGGACACAATGTCATCAGTCATCATAGGTTATGTTATAATTGGTTTTATCCCCAAGTTCTAATGGGAAATATGACACAATATAATTGGTTTTGTCCATCTTGAAAGTGAGTTACAACGAATAAAACCGGTATAAAATCTAACATCAACATAACTTATGGTTTTAACACCAACAAATACGCATCATGTTGAATAACTTATACCATAACCCCTAAATTCCACCCTCAAAATACAAAATAAAATAAAAACAATCTTTCTCCTTAATGGTTGCTTTTAATCATTCAATTGATAGAATTCAAATCCCTGCAACGAGCACATTAGCATCCCCTTCTTAAGAAATGCCATTACATTGATAATTATATAAGTAGTATCAGACTAATCTTTTCACCTTTTAATTTAAATGACAAAAACAACCTAATCAATTCATCAATGACGCAAAAATTTCATAGCTTTGACATACCTGGAGAAGGTAAGTCAGTTTAGAATTCCTGAAGGGAACATGCTTCTCTTTATTTGCCAAAGCAAATATGACATTCCTCAAAGAGGAGAGACTTTTATTGATAGCCTGAATGTGGCAGCAGTGAAAATTACTAATTTATTAAAGGAAGTTGAATCCTTGACAAAGAGCTCAAGTTCATAATGATGCAAATCAAATAGACACCTGAGTTTCCTTCAACCGGTCCCCAGTTGCCCCACTCCTTGATAGTCTTTCACTTCCCGCCAGATCAATCAGGTTTAAGACGCCTTGCACTTGTTGTCCGGTATTCTACAAAATAGAAACCAGTGCATCAGGAAATAAATGTTAGGACAAAACAATTACAAATTTATACAAAGCATGAATATTACAAAAAAACAAGAGGCATATATGCAAAGTAAAATGTATTACGAAAGCATGTACCTCATTTATACCACATATACGCAAAGTAAAGACAAAGTGGCTTCTTGATGAATGTTCATTCATCTGTGTTCTTCCCACTGACCTGAAAAAACAAGAGGGTAACAATTTTTTATTTTCTTTGTTCTATAACTAAAATACAGTGATATGTAGATTCTAGAGACCAAGAAGAGCAGCTTATTGTATATTAAATGTTGGATCTTCTAACTACATCAAATATACTAAAATTTATTTTGAAATTAAAAATAAACTAAACCATTTCAACAACTGATAGGTTGAAAAGAAATAGTAAGTCATGAAATTCAGGTTGGAGAAAACATGCATTCTTGCATATATTCATCCAGAAAGTTCATTCAAGCATAACTTCATACCACAAAGAAAGCATTTGCAGGATCCAAGCATGGAGCAAAGACTAATACCTGTTTTGGGCAGCCTGTTGTAGAAGGGGGTAAATCTCATCAGAGCTACAAACATCAACAATGGTGAGGTTTGAAACATTTGTGTTTCCATTTGTGTCATGTTTAATAGTGTACGGTTTTCCATGAACACTATGTGTCTGGTCAAAGCCACTTGACTGATTGGATGATAACAAATCTCTGATGGTCTCATTATATATTTCCAGGATTGATGCCTACAAATACTTAATAAAATATTTCAGTTCTCATTATAGATGCGATAACATGAACATCGAAATGTGGTCTACTAACCTGCATTTTGTATTCCCACCCCTGGTTTTTAAGGGATTGACTAGCCTGAAATATTTGTTCTAAAGTACGTGGTATCAACCCTTTCAGATCTGGAGCATCAGGCCTACCAATCATTGTGTAGGTTTTGCCGGAACCCGTTTGTCCATAAGCAAAGATGCATACCTACCACAACAAACCATGGCATTTGTCAGATCATAATATAAACTCGAAACAACAAAAACAAAAGCAGGAGAAAAAAATACGAAAGAGAAGATAAGCCTCTAGTAAGCCATGTCCATAATAGTATAATCCACTCCACTTCTCTACTGCATCTCAGAACGAGAAAAAGATTTATCAAGAAATAAACCCAACTCTTAGTTGTCCTAAGCCACATTTAAGATATCAGACATGGGAAAGTTGGAAGTATTTAGATAAAGAAACCTAGTAATCTATTTAAACAAAATACCAGGCAGGGGTTCATAGGAAATATTACCAAATTTAAAGAAATGAACCTCAAGTGGTAATAGTGCAGCATTTTCTTAAAAATAACGCTTTTCATTGCAGAAAATGACAATGGACACATAGCAAAAACCAACGGAATTAATGACCATATCCCATAATGAAGTGCAAAATCCAAATCAACCACCATATACATTTAAATAAAAAAAATTAATAACCCAAATGTAACAACTACACAATTTGTTTTTTGCTTCATGTGCACCGATAAATTTTTTAGGATCCAGAATGCAAGAATCATCCATGCTATTTGAAAAAACACATTGTCCCAAAAGCCAATGGCAAGTATTATTCTATCTCAAAATATTTTCTTGCTAACCTTTGTTGTCTCTATTTTATATGTATTATGTTCTGGCCAACACATAATGAAGGGAAAGGAGGCAAAGTAAAAATCACCTTGTAGCCATCAAGTGCACTTTGCACCAGCTGTGATATTTCTATGAAAATGTCCCGCTGAGAAGCCTCGTGATTAAACACCTTGTCAAATGTAAAAGTGTGTTTTTGTCCTGCTAGTAGTTAAAGGAAGATGTTGTGATGCTTATATTACATGAAAGTTGAAACTCATTAAAAAAGAATAAAAACAGAGAGTAAGCCAAAGATATATGTTTATATACCACTTTCTATCAATTCAATTCCCCGACCAAGCATTTCTGTTGACATGGGGTAAGAAACAATCATGTCAGTTCCCATACCATCCTTTGGTAGTAAAGGTCGCACACGGCAAAACACACGAATATTTCCTTTCAGCTCCTATAAACAGAAATAAGTAGATGTCTTAGAACTATAATGTCTTACAAGTTACAGCTGGGATATCATATGTAGATAATCTAAAGAAAAGAAACCAAGCATTACCAGGATAGTGTTGTGTAGTTTTTTTCTTAGCTTCTCTCCTTCGACTACTTGAAATTCTTTATCCGCCAATTGATCATGTAGTTCGCGTATGATTCTTTTCTGCTCTTCAAACATTGTTCTTGTTTCTAAAGCAGATAAATCAGCCAACTAAAGAAAATAAAAGTTTGTCAGTTCTAGTTATCAAATATGCACTAAACACTACAAGCAAAAAACAACAAACACTATTTTATCATTTATCTACAAAGCAACTACTCCATGTTAAAAATAAAGCCTCAATTGGCTTACCTTTAAACGCTGTTGTAGTACATGTATTTGCTCCTTTTGAGAAGAACAAGTCTCCTATAAGGAAATTACACTATTATATAAATCTACTGAACATAGGAGTGCACAAATAATAATAAAATAAAAGATCTTAACAAAGGCGAGGACAAAACAAAACATCAAACCTCAAGAGCCTCTGTTTTAGTTGCCAATTTATCCAATTTTAGACATGTTTCTCTTATAAACTCTTTGCACTTTGCCAGTTCTCCAATTAAAGAATTTACTTGTACCCGTAGGCAATCACGGTCATCCCTAGTTTGTTTTAATTCGTCATGAAGGCATTCGAGTTCATTTGCTATCATTGTTTTATGCTTTATAGCCTCATCCCGTGAAACCTGAGAAAACAAGCATAGAAAGAGAAAGCACAAAAATGAGAGAGACTAAAAGATACTTTCAACCATAATAGGAAGTAAACATTACCAATAATAACAGCAAAATACATAAGGCTCCAAGTCTAGATTATTTCCTCTTCACAACAGTGTTACTTGTTAAAGAATTATTATACAAGTCAAAGTCCAAGTTCTTGTTTGAAGGAGAATGCTCGAACACTAGCACACAATCAACAAAATTGCAAGGAAAGCTGGCAATGCCTAGCTTTATCCAGCTACTCCTTTCCATTCTTTACACAGAGCAGCAACTTTTTTCCAAAAACTCACATACATTTCCTTGATTTCGAAAGTCAATGAGAAATATTCAAGAATTAAAACTCCCAATTGATCCTACATAACATAACAAAAGAGGGGGGGGGGGCATCGAAACAACCAAATAAACAACACCCAATAAATAAATAAATAAATAAATAAATAATTGAGCAGTGCCTGTACGTCCTCTGTTGTGAACTCTAGAGTGCTTCCGTCGGCGTCACTGGCACTGTTCACCACCACAGACAACGGTGCTCTGGCCCTCCCCTGTTGCTCAAACTTTTCAGCTCCGATTCCAATCCTTGGACGCTTGTCTGTCGCAACTTCTTCGGCACCAACCTTTTTCTGAAATCAGAAACAATTAAACAAACTCGTATAGTGCACTGATTGATGCAGCATGTGAATTGAAAATATGAACTCGTGAAATGGCTTAACTTACGGTGGAGGGGCTGCGAGGAGGCCTGTTCTGGTTCCGGGAAGCCATCGAAATTGCGTCTGATTTGGGGAGTTTAGAGCAGAGCGTGAAACTTCAATTTCGATCTGAAGGCTCCGCCTGCCCCTTCAAGAAATAGTGCTGCCTTTTTTCAAATTACTAAAATTTTTGAAACCAACGGTAGTATTCTTTTATATTTGGGAAAAAAATAAAGAGCAATTCTCATATTATTTTCTGTCCCAAAAAAAAAAAAGTTCTCATATTATCTCAATTAAGTACTGTTTTTGGTATTGCATATTATCTCAATTATTAATCATTATTAAAATGATAAATATTTTTTTTAAATGATATATTATTTTTATTTAATATATCAATCATCTTTTTTAGGGGTAATATATCAATCATCAATCAACATTCACTGATATACTCCCTCTGTAACAAAATATAAGTAAAAAAGTACATGTATTTGGTTCAAATTTGGTTCAAATACGTATACTTTTTTATTTATATTTTGTTACGGATAGAGGTATTATATTATTATATAAATTTAATAACTTTTAATTTAACAATTTTTAACCAAAAAATTATTTATCATAGAAACTATCAATTAGTCAACACGAACACACTATGAATATTCGATCATATCAATTGAGAAGGAGGATTGCTATTAACTGTCTAGCATTTTATTTCTATCACTCACTCTCTTATTAATAGGGGTATTATATTATTATATAAATTTAATAACTTTTAATTTGACAATTTTTAACCGAAAATTTATTTACCATAGAAATTATCAATTAGTTAACACGAACAAACAATGAATATTCAATCATATCAATTGAGAAGGAGGATTGCTATCAACTGTCTAGCATTTTATTTCTATCACTCACTCTCTTATTGATAGGGGTATTATATTATTATATAAATTTAATAATTTTTAATTTGACAATTTTTAACCGAAAATTTATTTACCATAGAAATTATCAATTAGTCAACACGAACACACAATGAATATTCGATCATATCAATTGAGAAGGAGGATTGCTATCAACTGTCTAGCATTTTATTTCTATCACTCACTCTCTTATTGGTTGAAATTCAAATTAGTTCTACTAAATCTTGTGGGTCCCACGTAATTGTGGTTGGACCATATGAATTTCAACTAATATAAAAAAATGTATTGGATAGAAAGTGTTAAAGAGTGTGTTCCTAGTATTTCTTGATTGGTAATTCAATCAAACAACCTCAACCGTGAATGTTTATCTATCATCTATTTTTTAAGGATATATTATCTATTATATCATTTAAAAATTATTAAATCATATTAATATATAAAAAAAATTATGATGTTTGGCACATACGGCTATATTACATGTCAAACCTAGAATTATTTAGTTGTTCAGCTAAACCATTCTTAATTTTTAATTTGTTTTAGCAATCTTAAACCAATCATTTCGACAAATATCACTAATCAAATATTAAATTGAACCAAATCACAAAATTATTTACTTCTATATTAGTAATAATTAGTTGACATAAATCAATTTAAAATTAAATTAAATTATACCTTAAGTAGCACCCCAATCATTCTTTCCCTACCAAATTTTTTTTATCTTTTACTTTTAATTGTTTTCATCAATTTTAATTATAACATGTCAATAAGTACTTATATTCACTTTGAAAAAGTATTATAAATGGAAATTCAAATTCATGTGTTAATATTAAAGAAAATCAACTAATCCTATATTAATCAGGATCTCTTGACATTGTGCAAGTATCAGACACTTATATCACTTAACTTTTTGTAAAAAAAATAAATAAATAAATAAAAGAAAATTGATGAACTAAAGGGCTTCCAAAATAGATTAAAACCCACGAGGGACCATTACAAAGGCAAGATTAGTCAAGAGCAGAATGGAAATAAAAGTCGAAGCGGAGTCAAAGACTTTACTCTACCTATCGATCTTCAAACCATACTTCGCCTGGTTCGCCTCCTTCATAGAGTGCTACCACTCAACCTGCTATGCATTATTGCAAGCTTGCAAAATAAAGTTTGCTAACCCATGGCACGGGTGGCTACTGTCGCAACCATCTGAATAATATTACAGCCTCAAGGGAGTCAAATAAAACAATAATCATCCTAAAACCACGTTGGAACACCAACGTGAACCCATGGAGGATTGCGCAAATTAAGTTTCGCTTGAGCCTTGAAGGGCTGATCAAGATCTCAGATTGCACACATAGCCTAAAAAGAAACTCCCATCACTACCACGCAAAAACCCCCCACACACGACCACTTACCCATAACCTATAATGGCCCATCTATTTCAGAGCAACCGTATTCAAGTTGTATTTGAGTCCCACATTGTCAAGGTTCTCGGGTTGTGTAATGTACATATGTGATTGGACCCCCTCATCCTATAAGCTAGCTTTTGAGAGTGAGACTCAAACCCATTTAACATGGTATTAGAGCCAGATTTTGCAGACACCCAGACCCACGCTGTGCTTGACGGTGGGTATTGAAATTGTATTTGAGTCTCACATTGCCAAGGTTCCCGGGCTGTACAATGTATATATGTGATTGGACCCCTCATCCTACAAGCAAGCTTTTGGGTCCTATTTATACTACTCTGCTAATCATAAGCCGTTGGAGCATTACTTCTCCCCCAGGTTAACCTAACTGACTGATCCGATTCCGGGGGAATGTAGTTAGTGGGAGCATGAGTATCATCCTTTTCGAGCTTTTAGGAACCGTCTTATCTTCATGAGCCGTCATAATGATCTTTCCCTTGAGAGTTGACCCTTATCTGAGCTAGGGTTGACTCATATGACCTGACCTGCCTGGGTCGGGCATTCTTGGGTTGATCCGAGTTGGGCCATCCACTGGGCTGTAATTGTGGTGATCCAAGTAGCATTGGGCCGGCCGATTGGGCCCTGGTCGGTGTACCGAACACTAGCCCCAAAAATCTTGAGGTCGTTGACCGAATAGACTTGAATATGCCGTGACCGACCGAGCCCAATTGCAGACCGACTGAGAGATTGGAACCCGTCGAAGTGATACATTCGGTCGGCCTTTATCTCCATGGTAGTTACCATAGTTTGAAAACTTCTTTCAACTTCTTTTTGCCCCGCATCCCAATGACCTTCTTACTAACTCAACACGTGTCTCTTTCAGGATCGTTGGATGCCATGATGTCTTGTATTAAAAGACACGACCCTTCCCTTTCAGTTTACTTTCTTCTTCTCCTTCGCGCTCTTTCATCTTCTCTAGCGAAACCAACCGTCAGTCTCTTTGACAGCACCATCACCTTTGTCTTCCTCTTGCCCTTTCAGGTGCCACCTACTCCTCTATTTTTCTTTCTTCATTTTTGCGATTATTCTCGGTCTAGGAACAAACAGAATAGAGATTTCTTAGGTTTTTGATAGCCACTAGCGATGATGATTCTGTAGAAATTTCAGAGGTACGATCTGCACCCCGTCATGAAAATCCCACCGTCTGGGAGTTTAAGGACACCCCAACCCTTTAGACGATTCTTCCTCGAGCTTTTCTTCCAGTTCCCCCTCTAACTCTCCTTCCGCCCTTTCTTCTTTGCCTCTGCTTCTAGTAAAACCTATTTCCTTTTGCTTGACTCCTGCAGAGATGGGGAGAGCTACCCACAAAGGAGAGACGTCTATGAGCAAAGATCCAGAGGCGGGAAAAGGAAAAGAACCTACCTTTGACATCTATGACTACGAATCTTAGGTCAAATCGGAGGTTTTGGAGCATACCTCCTCCTTACTTACCGAGGAGGGCATCGAAGAGATGAGGGAAGGTCTTCGACTGTCCAAGAAAGGTCCCAAAGATAGCATCGAATGCTCGCCTTGTGGGGACAACGAACTGGTTTGCTGGCAACGAAAAGACGATAAGGAGAAATAATTCATTTATTTGTACGAGATCTTATTTAAAAGAATGTTCTTGACTCTTCCCTTTTTGGACTTCCAGTGTAGCATCCTAACTGCACTGAATGTCGCTCCACCCCAACTCCACCCCAATACTTGGGGCTTTATCTGTGCCTTTGAGATCCTTTGCGTATGCTTAGGTATGAAACCTACAACATCCAAATTTCTGTATTTTTTTCGAGTGAAAGATAGTGGCAAGGTAGGTTGGCTACCAGCACCCGACCGAGTTGGCTGCAGAATACTTCTTGCTTTTGACTCCTCCTATAAACATTGGAAAAATAGATTCTTCAGGGCTCAGTCGGCTGACGAGCACTACTCTTTCTTCTTAGACGATTCAGGTAATGCTAGGCACCCCTTACATTGGACCACCGCGCCTCAAACTGTCTAAGATCTGGACTTATATCAGTTGGACGAGACCGAACAGGAAGAGGTCCATAGGTTATGTAGTCTTCTTGCATTCCACTGTTATAACCTCATTAACTTGTCCAAAAATCCGACAGGGTTAATGTCATACTTAGGTAATATTAATTGCCTTTGTTTTTCTGCTCTTGTTATTTCATAACTGATGCCTCACGCTAATCCTCTTTTTACTTCTTTGCAGTTGACATGGCCCCAAAGAGGTTGAATCGAAAGGTCTTAGAAAAGTACTTGAACATCGATCCAAGCAAAAGTCGGTTGGCCAAAGCTACTTCTAAGGCGACTGAGGGAACTAATGTTGCTCCTTCTCTCGGGGCTATCGAAGAGCGGAGGAAGAAATGTCATAATGAACGTCCTGACGAGCCTCAGCCTAAGCAGGCCCGCACTGACCTTACCCCCCATCCGAGCGGATCTAAAGGCCTTCCTTCTACTGTTACTCAGCCGAAACCCCAATAGGATACTCCCCCTGCCACTCGGTCAGGCCCTACCCATGATCCTTCCCACTGGACCTCCGTTTTGCAAGAATATAAGGGTCTGTATCTAGGTGAAGCCGAGTCACTGTGGGACGTGGGATTTCAGCCTGGCGTAGTTGCGGATCACCTTTCCGCTTCCGATGAAGATAGGTTTAGGCTCTCCAAGCTAGGAGATTTGTCTCTCCTCGAGGCGGTTCAAGTGTATCAACTCCGGTCCAACGTGTGCACCAGGCAGGTGGAGTTGAATCTTAAGGGGAAGGATGACCAATTGGCACTGCTTCGGAACCATAATTCCAAGTTAGAGGAGAGCTTGAAGGCTGCTCAGGTCAAGCTGAACAGTGTTAAGGCATTGGAAGAAGAGCTATCTCGAGTGAAAAAAGAGAGGGATGCGCTGAAAGAGGTCGGGAAGTGAGTTGAAGACCTTAATACTGAGAAGACTAAGCTACTGGAGGATAAGGCTACCTTGGCGTTCACTCTGGAATCCGAGCGGTCTATTCACTCTTCTAGCAGGACTTGCTGATCAAGGAAAGGGATACTGCCCTAAAAGAAAAAGAGGATGCTATGAGGGAGGTAGTGGCTATGTACCAGACTGGTTTCTGCCATGCGAAGAGGCAGGCTACATTCTTGTGCGATGCTAACGAGGATACCCTAGCCCCCATGTGCTATTGGGGGTCATTCAGGATGGAACCATTGTTGTGGTTGATGAGGATGAGTCAGATGAGGAGGTCGTTCATGAGAATGAAGGTGAGCAGCCGGGTCAGGCGGAGGATGAGGCTGAAAACAGCGGAAGCGATGATAATGAGGAGGATGCAGCCTCGGGTAATCAGGCTGAAGACTGAGGGGATGCCCTCATAGACTCTTTATACTTTCCTTTTTTGTTATAATGTTGTTTTATTTGAATCTTTGAACCTTTTCCTGAACAATGTTCGATTGAATATTTGCTATTTATGATCCGCACTTTTATTTTATTGTTAGTAGTCGTGTTCCTATTTGAGTAAGTCTGTTGATCCGAGACGGACTCGGTCAAGGGACTTAATCTTTTACCAAGTGAAAACTTAGGTTTCCCAAGCAAATGCTCGCTGATCCGAGACGGACTCGGTCAAGGGACTTAAAGTTTTTCACTAAGTGACAACTTGGGTTTTCCGAGCGAATGCCTGTTTATCCGAGACGGACTCGGTCAAGGGACTTAGAGGCTTTCACCAAGTGACAACTTGGGTTTCCCAAGCGAATGCTCGTTGATCCGAGATGGACTCGGTCAGGAGACTTAGAGTCTTTCACCAAGTGACAACTAGGGTTTTTCGAGCGAATACTCGTTGATCCGAGGATCGGAGACAAGCATTTATCAATTGTTGCAATATGGAAGAAATGATATTTGTACACTTAAACATTCGACACAATCGACTTCTGATTAATGATGTATTGGATTTGGTTAATCGGTACATCAAGGTTAGGTGACTCATTAACCTATCATTAACCAAGATGTTGTACATTATTAACCAAAGACTAGGTAACTCATTAACTACCCACTTAATTTTATTAACGGATAATTTGGTTAATGATGTTTAAAATTTTGGTTAATCAAGTTTGGGGATGATTAATGAATTACTCAATCTTAGTATATCCATTAACTAAATTCAATACGTCATTAACCATAATTAGAAAAGTGATTAACATTTTTTTTATCATTAATATACATAAATATTAGACACATGCTTCGAAAATGAAGTTGAGTTGTCTCTTCCACTGATAAAATAAAATAAATGACAGTCCGTAAGGCCTAGCACAACTAACGTAAGCCGACGTTGTTAGACTGAACATTTTCCGTGGTTGCCCGGGTTCGAGCCCGGGATCCCCACTTTGCGTGTGTGAGTTTACGGGTGGTGTTTGCCACTCCGTCTGCAGACAAAAAAAATAAAATAAATGACAAGTGTATAAGTAAAGAATTTAAAATACAATTTTAATATTGTAATCAATTTAATTTTATGAATTTTAAATTTTTAGTTAATTGTTTCAATAGGAATGCCTTGAACAAACTAATGTATTCAATAGGCATGCCTTGGACAAACTAGTGCGCACTATACCAATCAACAAACTACTACCTCTATTCCGTTTTAAGTATCGGTTTTTTAGAAAAAATTTGTTACTATTTGTCTGTCATTTTCGAAATTCAATGTCATATTAACTATTTATTTGTCAATTATACATTAATTATTTATTATAAAGAGAGACAAATATGTATAATAAAGTAATGAAAAGTTAAGTGTATCACATAAAAAAGACTATTAATTTCATCAAAAATAATAAAATTATTGATTATATATCTTAGGTAAAACAACTTTAAACAATATATAAAAAGGAATTGATAGAGTAATTAAAAAGAAGTTATAATGGTCGAAGATTCGTATTGTCACGCTCATGTATCTACAACTCTTTCATTCAAATAATAATAATAATAATAATAATAGATAGATACATAGATAGGATTAAAACAACATTCATGTTAGGACAAGGATTTATTCCAGTTTCCGGCTTGTTAGTACAAGGACTTATCCCTACTTTTGGCTTATTGAAAACATGCCGGGAAAGGTGCTTTGTTTTTTCTGCGACCGCCGATTAGTCTAATGCCCAATATCGCTATCCCGAAGTGCTTAAAAATAATCAACAAGCACGATGGAGGGTTGTGTGAGTGAGTGTGATTACCTGCTTTTGGCTCCATAATCATTTTAGCTTTTGAATAAACTAGCAAGCTACCTGTGCGTTTGCATGAGTCTTATTAGATGTGTAAACACCATGTTCGTAAATAATTCGTTATTAACATTAAAAGCTTGTTTATACTAAATTTATGTTATGATAAATTCAATTAAACTTGTTTATAATAAAAATATACATAAAATTGATATATGTTTAAAGACAATAAAATTACACCGAATACATGTAATATTTCTCCGTATAGACTAAAAAATAAAATAATCATTTACAAATAATAAAGACATTTATAAATTTGATATGTGTTCAAACATAATATATGTAACGTTTCCCGTAGAGACTAAAAAACAAGATAACGATTTATAAATAATAAAGACATTTATAAATTTTATGTATGTTCAAAGACGATAAAATTACACCGACAACATGTAATATTTTCCCGTATAGACTAAGAAGCAAAATAATCATTTATAAATAATACAAATATTATTTATAAATTTGGTATGTGTTCAAAGACGATAAAATTAAACCAATAATATTCAATATTTTCCCTTAGGGAGTAAAAAGCAAAATAATCATTTATAAATAATAAAGAAATTTATAAAATTGATATGTGTTAAAAATGATAAAATTATACCGCCAACATGTAATGTTTTATTATAGAGACTAAAAAAATAATCATTTATAAATAATAGAAACATCTATAAATTTGATATGTGTTCAAAGATGATAAAATTAAACCGATAAATAAATGTTTCCCATAGGGACTAAAAAACAAAATAATTATTTACAAATAATAGAAACATTTATAAATACGATATGTGTTCAAAGACGATAAAAGTACACAAAAAACATGTAATGTTTCCCATTAAGACTAAAAAGCAAAATAACCATTCATAAATAATAAAGACATTTTTATCATGTAAAAAATAAATTCGAAAAATAAAAAAGTATTTAAAAATAAAAAAATGAAACAAAAAAAGGAAATAAAATATAAAAATATTGAGAAAATAAAAACGAAAAGAAAACTTAAAAATAAAATAAAACTGAAAACTACAAAGTGAACAAATAATAAAATAAAGAACTAAAACAACATCAGCAAAAAAATATTAAAATAAGAAAATATAATATAAAATTAAAAACAATATAAACAAAAAAAATTACGAAAAAATAAAATATAAGCAAAAAAAAAATAAAGGAAAACTTGAAAATAAAAAAAAAATATTATTGAACTTGCTAGGGGGATGACACGTGTCCTAGAAAACATGATTCTATTAATAGTTAAATATAGATAATAGAATAAAATAGAAAAATAAAAAAACAAAAAAAAAGTGATATTTTATTTTAGGTGGAAAAAAAGGTTCTCAAGTATTGACACGTGTCGCAGAAGAGATAAAGTTTTCTAATAATAATTAGGTTGGAAAAAGGTTCTCAAGTATTGATACGTGTCGCAGAAGAGACAAAGTTTTCTAATAATAATAAATAACAAATAATAAAGACATTTTTAAATTTGATAAGTGTTCAAAGACGATAAAATTACACCGACAACATGTAATATTTCATCGTAGGGATTAAAATACAAAATAATCATTTGAGAATAAAACATTTATAAATTTGATATGTGTTCAAAGACGATAAAATCACGCCGATAACATGTATCATTGTATTGTTTCCCCGTAGGGACTAAAAAGTGAAACAATCGTTTATAAATATTGAAGACATTTTTGCTAATGTGAAAAATAAATAAATAAATAAATAAATAAGTATTTAAAAATAAAAAGATGAAACAAATAAATAAAATTAAAAAATATTAAGAATATATAAAACGAAAAGAAAATTAAGAAATTTTTTAAAATAAAATAAAAATTAAAAACTACAAATTGTAGAAACAATAAAATAAAGAAATAAAACCACATTAAGAAAAAAATATATAAATATAAGAAAATATAAAATAAAATTAAATATTTTAAGGAAAGAAATAAAAAGGCAATTTTTTTTAAAATAAATAAATAAATAAATGTTGAAGTTGGTGAGAGAATGACAGGTGTCTAGAAAACATGATTCTATTTATAGTAATAGATAGATAATAGAATAGAATAGAATAATAAAATAAACAAAAAATTAATTTAGTTTTGGCGGGAAAAAGGTTTTCAGGTATTGACACGCGCCACAAAAGTGACAAAGTTTTCTAATTATAAATAATAAACAATAAATATAATAGATTTTAAAAGCCTAAAGAACAAAAGAAGAAACAATGTAAATTTGTAAGAGGGGGAAAGTGAAATTGGGAGGGAGTGAGGGTGATTAAAATGATGGCATGTGGCAAGTAAAAAGGGATTTGTTTTCTTAATAGTATAGATAGATATAGATAATAGATTAGTCAAAAAAATAGTATAGATAACAGATAGATATATAGATAAATATGGTAAATAGATTAATAGATAAAAACAAATAAAATAATATTTTATGTATGAAAAAATAAAATAATAATATTTCATTTTTATTAGGAGTGAAAGACATGTATACCAAAAGACAAAATTGTGAAAATAGAGAGAATGAGAGAGAAAAGGACCGGGGTGAGAGAGAGAGGAGAAAACATAGAGGGAAAAAATTTTAAACACTTGATATGATATTGATACTTGGCTTAAGGGATAAGAAGAAAGAATAAAAGAAAAAGGAAAAAAAGAATAAAATAAAAATAAAAAGTGTGCGCGGGAGATGAGTTCATGAGAAGAGCACACGCGTGCTCAAGGGAATTATTTTATCAGAATAAATTGATTGATTGATTGATGGACAATTCCAGACATTTGTCCCTGTCAAATTACACTATGTGGTGCGTGAAAAGAAAGTTCTTAAAAGTTGTCTGCTTTCTATGGATAAAAATATTGTGTTTTACTTTCCTATCACACTCTCTGTCTCTCACCAATAATTATTTGTAACATAATAAAATAAAATAATTACACATTAACACATGTATATTCCTAGCATTTGATTGGTGAGAGATAAGATGACACCAATTTTTGGTACAACAAATGTTTATTCGCTTTGGATGAGGGTGCTTGCCCACTAATGTTTTTGTAGCATAGATGAGCCACGTGGCTATACAAATCAATTACTGATAGGGTGTTTTTTTTTCTTTTCAAGTTACCTTCTCACCTTTGTTTCAAAGTTTTAAAAAATTATTTTCAAGTATTTTTTTTATTCCCAATAATGTTTTTTGCATGTGATTTTCTCACTTTTTATTCTCATCTTTAAGGGTGGGAATAGGCACGGCAATGGGTCAGGCTGAGGGTGAGTTTTGTCTCTTCCATCGCCGTCCCTATTTTTAATAGGTTCGAGTTTTGCCTTCCCCATCCCCGTCCCAATAGGGTAGGTTTCTCTGCAGGCCCCCAACTCCGCTCTATATAGGTAGAAAAATTGAAAAATTATATTTATGATAATTTATAAAATAAAATCATAATTATTATACAATGATAAAATAAAATAAAAAAATCAAAATAAAATTTTCTATTGAAAATAGATTAAATTAAAAATAAACAAAATATAGGAAACAAAATAAATGCATATACATGTATAAAACAAAATAAAAATTAACAATTTATATCTAGTTGGACGAATTCGGGTTGGGGGCGGGTCGGGTATCGATATCCCCAATCCCACCTGTTAGAGAAAATGCTTCTCTGCAATGTGACTCATTCAAGAATTGTAAAAACAGAATAGCAAAATGTGAGAGAGAGATTTGGGGAAAAGTTAATTCATATTGATACTCTTGGAAACAGATACAAGCTTAACCTTTATACAAGCTCCTGAATCCAACTAACCAAAGCCCAATTCGGTTACAAGGCATAACCGAATGTAACTAACTAAAAAACCCCTCCCTTTTACACTAAGTCATAAGCCACACTCTAATTGTCTAACTAATACAACAATTCTCCACCTTGGCTTTTGACTTCATAAAAGAATACAAAATTACATCTTTACAACATGAAGAATGTTCAAACAGTGTTTGAACTTTACTCCAGACAATGCTTTAGTAAGCATATCAGCTGGATTGTCACTGGTTCCAATCTTCTCCAAGCTTACCTCCCCTTTTGCAATGATTTCCCTTACAAAATGTAGCCTGACATCGATGTGCTTAGTCCTTTCATGATACCCTTGATTTTTGGCCAAGTGTATTCCACTTTGACTATCACAAAATACTGCAGTAACAACCTTCTCAGCTCCCAATGTGGTGTCTAGGTCTCTTCGTGATCCGGTCCTTAACCTGTTGTTGCTCTCAGGTGCTCATCGGACTCCCCAACAATTGATATCAAAGCCGTGGTTCGGCCTGATGGGGGAGCAAGAGTGGATCCTGTCGGTTCTCTCAAATGTGGGAGACTCACACTTGAGGAGAGATTATTAGAATTCGAGTGTAAGTGGTTAGTCCCACATTGGCTAGGATTGGGCTAAGTGAAGGATATATAAGAGAAGTGACCCATATACCAAATGCCTTAAGGTTTTGAGTGGAGATGTGGTGTCCGGGTCTCTTAGTGGTCCTGATATTTAGCCCGTTGTTGCTCTCAGGTGCTCATTAGAATCCCAACACCGCCCCACCCCCCGGTCAAAGCGAGTTTTCCCCATTAAAATCGGGTCGGGGTCGGTTTATGTTGCCATGCCTGGGTGGGAATCAAACATTCCTATTCCTATATGAGAATAAAACTCAAGTACTTATAACTTTCCATTCCCAGTTCATTTTATAATATATTTTTGTATTTTTAAATTTTTAAATTAATTAAATTATAACACATTCCTAGAATTCTAAAAACCTACCAAACACATTATAAGGATTGTTGAAAGTCCCACATTGCCTGTCTCAAATCCTCGGGGGCAGTTTATATATTTGTTGGGATACTCTAATTAACACCAATTGTTTTTATAATGAAATATAACTTATTATTAGAGCTCGTCTATTCTGGCAGACATATGTGAAAGAGGCGTTTTGGAAGTCTCACATCGTCTGCCTCAAATTCTGGTATGCGATTTGTATATTTGTTGGGCTACTCCGCTTACGATAAATCTAACAAAGATATTCTAATTTTGCTAAGAAGAAAGTAAGTAGCTTTAGGTTTTATTCATTTTATAACATTATCCTTTTTTTAAGAGTGCGTGGTTGATAAGAAAAGAACTACACAACCTATCTTCATCCATCAGAAATTAATCTGTTTCCGAGATGAAAAGTAACATCAATATTTTTCATCCAAAAAAGAAGGGGATTCTTGTTAAAAAAATTAAATAAGAGTGACAAAATCCTACATTGATTAAAAATAAAAGATTAAGGAATCATATGAACACCTGATAAAATTTAGGATAAAGTGTTGTATTGGACACCAACACTTGTTGCTGTAAGTGGTAAGAAATTTGGTCCCCCTTTGTGAACGAAAAAATAGGTAATTAATTAATTAATTAATTAATTAATTAATTAATATATATTTGATGCGGTATACTCACAAATAGGAGTGTAAACGAGTCGAGCCAAGCCGAGCATCTGAAGCTTGAGCTTGGCTTGTGAAAAAAAATTGTAAAGCTTGAGCTTGACTCATTTATTTAATTGAGTCTAACTAAAAGCTTGAGCTTAGCTTGCTAAAAAAAATAAGACTTAAGATTGGCTTGTTAAGCTCATTTATAACTTAATTATATTTTATATTTATGAAAAAATTTCTTAAGTTATTTTAAAGTTTATTTAGTTAATAAAGACTGTAATATTATGTGATAATCTATAAATAAAAATATGTGTTTAAGTTGTGGCATGTGAAATTCAAAAGTATTAACCACCTCTAAACCAAAAGAAATAAAATATAAAAAGTATTTAATTTTGATTTCCTAAAATAGTGCTCGTAGTACTAGAGAATATGTTTAGCGAAATATTGAGAAACAAATATGTAAACACTGTGGAAGATTTATGAATGAGGGGATGATTTAACGAAGGAAGAGACATACCTATTTTCAATTAGTTAGCAAAATTTCGTTGAACCATAATGAATGTAAGGATTCTAAAACGATTTAAATGTACACCAGTGAAAGTCGAAACGTGCCTCTTCACACGATACTTGAGAAAAAGGTTTGAATTAAATGCAGCAACCCACTATAACATCTTTTCAAATTTTAATGAATTACATAGTAAAAATAGCACGAAAAATAAAATATAAACTGATAGTTACACCATCAAACGAGCTGTTTATGAGCCGTTAATGTCGAGTCTATAAGGCTTAGGCTTTGCTCATTTAAATAATCGAGTTCAATGGCAAGCTTGAGTTTGTTTATTTAATTAAACAAACGAACTTGACCGAGTATTTAACGAGCGAAACTTGAATAGTTCACGAATAGCTTGACTCATTTACACCCCTACTCACAAAGAAGGTGTGCTTGGAGTTGAAGGGGAGGCATGATTAATGGATCCGTTGAAGTGGCAGCATCCCTATGAATTATGACACTCAGCCACGCAGAAACGTCTCACCGAAGACAAGGTGAAGGTGAAGAGGTCACGTGAATGTACTTGAAGCTTGAGCTTGGCTTGTAAAGAAAATGTAAAGTTTGAGCTTGACTCATTTATTTAATTGAGCCAAACTAAAAGCTTGAATTTGGCTTGCTATAAAAAAGTAGAGCTTGACTTGGCTTGCTAAGCTCGTTTATAACTTAATTATTTTTGTTTTTATGAAAAAAATTCTTAAATTATTTTTAAAGTTTATTTAATTATAAAGATTTTTAATATTATGTTCTATAAATAAAAATTAAATATGTATTTAATTAACATGTAGTACATGAAATTCAAAAATATTAGTCATCTCTCAATCAAAAAGAATAAAATATAAAAAATATTTAATTTTAATTTCTTAAATTAGTGCTCTCATTATTAGAGAATATTGAAATTCTTTTTACTAAACACTCAAACAATGCATTTTAATTGAACATATTTAAAATTATTCTAAAAATTACATTTCCTTACCCACCTTGGCCGAGTGGAGGTGACTTAAGAATTGGGTAGGAAGAGAAAAATATTGAGAAACAAATATGCAAACACCGTTAAAAATTTACTAATAAGAGGAGAGATTTGACAACGAAAAAGACATTCATTCCCAATCAACGTATATTTTTATACTATAACACTTGTTAAGCCTCCAACCTCATTTTCCCGCCCAAATGTTCTCAATGGCAGCAGTGTAATTTTTCACACTACCGCAATAAACCAATTACTTGCAACCTCTCTCTGTACACTGGCCAGGCAAGCCCATTGATTTTGCTGAGCTGAGCACGTTACCACTTCTCTCACATTACCACTCACACAATCTCTCATAGCTCTATGTGGCTTCTCTTCTTCCAACGTTGCGTCTCCAGCACTCTGCCTTCTTTCTCTTTTTTTCCATGCATTCTCTCCATACTTCTCATGTGCTTCTTTGACACGCCTCTGTACCCCTTTTTTTCCTGTTCTCCTCTTTCTGGCTTTTTTCTTCATCTTATTCTTATTCCCAGAGCTGCTGGTACAACATCAAGATCGGCATAAATAACATAAGGAACCAAACCAGTGATAACAAACCGCCACAGGACCACCACGTCGGACATGCTGTGGATCTGGCCCGCTGCTCTGCGAATCCGCCGCCGGACCACCACTCCGGACCATCTGCGCTGTGCCTAACCATCTCCACGAATCCGGCAAGAGAGCTGCAGCGGCGATGGGTCTCAGCCACGACTTGATTAATTTCTTCGTCTTCTCCTCCGAGCGCAACTACTACTGCTCTCGCCTTTTCGTTTTCGTCTGGGAATTCCAATTGACTGGGTTGCTTCTACTTTTCATTTGTTTTGGGATTTCTGGCATCAGGCATCATTCGTTTTCGTCACGCTATTCCAGGCTGTCATCGCGCCACCTGTTTCAGCATCCCGAACAAATCAAACTCCAAGAAAACATCGCAATTTGCGACTTTCCATCCTCAGAATGGAAAAGGCAATGTTTTCGTTTCCAGCAGGATAATATCCGCAAGCAAATTTTATTTTTCCCTCATTCGTTTGGGGTTTTCGATTTCGAAGCTGTTGCCATGGCGGGCGCTCTCGGTGATGCCGGTAGCCGTGCTCCGCAACCTCGCCGACAAGCTCTATGAGGTTTTTTTATTTTTTCAATCTTCCATCATGGTTATTATTTTTTTAAAATTTATTTGTTTTTGTTGGTTATTACAATTTGGGGATTTTTGAGGGCATTGGTGATTGTTGCGGGTTTTGTGAAAATAGGTTGAGGGGATAGTAAAGCAGCTTGCTGCTACTGAGGATCATGATAAGATAACTTCTGTGATTGAATTGTTGACTACGGAATTCACTTATTCACCACAAGCAAATCACTGCAAGGTTTGATTCTAGCTTGAATTTAATAATCTGAGCATGTTAATATGTTATTGTTATTATTATTAATTTTTTTTTTCAAATTTAACGAAGGGAGGGTTGATAAGCTTAGTTGCTGCTACTGTTGGGTTGACTAATGAAGCTGCTCAGCATCTTGAGTTGAGGGTTTACCACAAGTTGCTTGAATTTATTGCGAGTCTGTGTGTGTTTTATGCATAAATCACACAACAGTAACTAATTCTTCCACTTCATACATCTGTGCTCTATATGCTTTGCAGGATCCTTTCAATAAACATCGAGACCCAGTTTGTAAAATTTTGATAGCTCACTATGATGAGGTTTGCACAAACCGCAGCTTCAGAAAATTTGTGCTTTTTTATTTATTAAGGTAACTATATCTTGGTGGTATGAATTCTAGGCTTTATTAAATGAGACCAAAATTTCTCTACTTACCCTTGAGGTTTGGACCAAATGTATATTCTCAATCGATTCTATTTTGATGGTTGCTATCTATGATATGGTGTAGTGGAAGTAAAAAATAAAGAGAAAAGAATGGGGGGGGGGGAATAGCTATGGGTGTTGGTGAAATTTTTTTATTTTTTTTTTATTTTAGGAAGAGATAAGAGGTTAAAGGTAAGGAATGGCACGGGAAAGAGTTATGCAAGCTGGAGTTGGAGCAAGCTAACCTTCTCATTTTGAGAATTGGAAGCAAGAAAAAGAAAAATCGTGAATGTTCAGTTACCACTGAGAGCTATTCATTCAATATTCATGTATGTATTGCAATTCCCAGGAATTCGAAACCAATATATGGTGGCGATGCTTGACTTGCTAGAAACTTTATTCATAAAAATGTCAAAAGTTTATAAAGGGCACCTGATGTATTGAGAACAAAAGTGCTTGAAGAAAATGTTGGTGAGATAAAACTAGGTTTTTGGATTTTTGGTTTTGTGGGTTTATATTTTGGGGTTTTCTATCAATTTTTGGTTGATTTGTTTATTCATTGTCCTTTGATTTATGTTTGATTATCTTTTATGTTTGACTATCCATGTGTTGCTAGACCCTGCAAGGATTGAATGGTGCAGGAAAATGTGATTGCTAGAAAATTAAGTGGAAGGATCAATGTTTGAAGTACTTTAAGAGGGGTTGTCACTTGATTGTCCTCCAGTGCCTACTGAGTAGCTTGCCCCTCATGGCTCCTCTGCTAATGTTAGAAGTATGTTTTTGTATTTTATTTGATGTCATATTTTTTTTACAAGTATGCATTGTGATTTGTGTTTATGCTTTTGTCATTCTGCTGCCATGGGTTTCATCGGTTATATTTTTTATGTTATATCCCTTTGCGTTTATAAAGTTTTCAGGCTTCTAAGTTTGACATTTAGCATCCAATGTGGAAAGTTATGGTGCGTAGTCCTGTGTTTTTTAGTATGTTAATGCTTTTTATTTTTATTTTAATTACATTGAGAATATTGATGCTGCTTATTCAGGCTTGGCATAACAAAGCAATATCTAGGGATACTTGGTCTTGATTTTTGAGGAAGTTTCCCCTGTTGCAACTTTTGAAGAGGTTTCTTTAGTTTGGCTCAGAAAGGGGAAAATGGTGTACATATAAGGGTGAAACATCTTTATTCAATCTATTTGGTGAGGTTCTCTGTGCTGATACATTTATTTTATGGTACATTGCTGAATATTTTTGTGGATTTGGTTATGATCTGTGGAGGTTGTGTAGCTAGATGTTGTAATTTTGAGATGGGAGGAGTATATAGCAATTCCATAAGCATAAAAGATTCTTAATATGATTTTACTAGCTTTTTACATTTTGAGGGTTGGAGTAGGCTTTTCCTAATAGTCTATTTGCTTCTTTCTGCAGGTTGGGTTTTTAATCAACTTTGCAGGTCTTATTATTCAGCATGTTTAGTCTAATTCGTTAAATTTATTTGGTGTTTGTAGTAAAGGAAAATATGGCTTCTGAGTAGGTTCTTTATGATCGTTTGCTGCAACTTTCACAACATAAGTGTTTCTATTAATGGGTTTAATGTTAGCAAGGACTGGTTCTATACTGTGAAACAAGTACAAATAAGAAGAAAAATCATCATCTTGCTCATTTTATACCTCTATCTATCTGTTACTCTTATGCAACATATAGAGAAAAGCTGCAGTTGAACTGCAATATATATTTGATTGTTTTCAATTCTATGCTGGATTTTAATTGTTCTCTATGTTTCGGACATCCTTTTTCTTTATTCATTTAAAGGCTTTTGTTAGTACAAGAAAAAGTAGATGGGATTGCACCATTTGAAGGATTGAATATAGAGGTCTCATGTGTAGGGTGTGGCATCAGGGGCTGCTTAGAAAACAAGGTGACTAACCAAACCCCATTTAATTCATCTTAGTTTAGAACTTGAACAGGTATGTATTTGTTCACCAGTCACCTCATCACTCTCAACATCAACTTCATTAGTGTCCATTAGTCTTAGTCTTTGGTTTGTTATTCTTGTTACGTTTGTGACTCACCTGCAAGCATCACAAACACCCACAACTCCAGTATACAAGATTCACAGAAAAACAGATTTAGAAGATTTTACAGAACAGAATGCAATGCAGTAAAACATGAATCAAGAAAGGAACGAACACACCAAAGTTGTTGACAGAGTTCGGCCAAAACAAAGCCTACGTCTCCGGGACTAAGCTCGCGCTTCAGTCCAGCTCCACTAGAATCAAGTTCAAGAAGATTACAATCACAGTATCGCAATTGGTTCACTCAGATTTCACTCTTCCCACTTACACCCAAAAGCCCTCAAGAATCGGGTTGATTGTTTCCTCTCTGTGATAGTGTTTTCACTCAAGTGTTTCCCCTGATTTCCAATTACGAATGCCGATTACAAAGTTGATTTTTAAAACAGTAAACAGAGCCTGCTTATAAGCACTAAGTCCTAACTGTGATTAGTTTCTAATACAGTCAACAAGTCAATAACTAGTGCCACATAAGCAGTGACTTACAGCTGTGTACTAAACTATATGCCACATAAGCAACAATCTCCACCTTGGCATATTCTTCCCTTGACTCTAGAGCTGAAACCGCGAGCTATCCTCATCCGTAAACTCCGCTTCAACCGTGTCTACTCGCAGTAAGCTCATGCAGTGCTTGAACTTACTTAGAGCTACCACCTTTGTAATGAAATCAGCAGGATTTTCAACAGTATGAATTTTTCTGATCTGAACCAGCCCCTCTGAAACAACATCTCTTATCTAGTGATGCCTAATATCTATGTGTTTTGTTCGCTCGTGATAAGTGTGATTCTTGGACAAGTGAATCGCACTTTGATTGTCACAAAACACTTCAATATCATCTTGTTTTACTCCAAGCTCCTTACTCAGCCCCTTCACCCAGATAGCCTCCTTCACAGCCTCCGTGATCCCAATATATTCAGCTTCAGTTGTGCTGAGAGCTACTATAGATTACAGTGAAGCCCTCCAGCTTATTGTGTTCCCAAATAAAGTGAAAACATACCCTGTGAGTGACCTTCTTCTGTCCCTATCCCCTGCAAAGTCAGTGTCCACGTATCCAAGAGCTCCACCTGAATTCTGACCCCATTTTCCATACCTCAGACCTGTACAAACTGATCCCTTTAAGTACCTTAAAATGTGTTTAACAGCCAACCAGTGTTGCTCTCCCGGATTTGACATGTATCTGCTCACTAAACTTACTGCATAGGCAACGTCTGGCCTAGTGCACACCATGGCGTACATCAAGCTACCCACTGCACTAGCATACGACACCCTTTCCATATCCTTCTGCTCTTGACTTGTTTTTGGACAATTCTCAGCTGAAAGCTTAAAGTGTGCTGCAATAGGGATGCTGGCTGGTTTTGCATCCTGTAAATTGAATTTCTGCATGATCCTTTTAAGGTAACCCTCTTGAGTGATAGTCAAATTCCCTGTCCCTTGCTGTCTTGTGATCTCCATGCCAAGAATCCTCTCTGCTGGACCCAAATCTTTCATTTCAAACTCGGTTTTCAACTTCAGTTTCAGCCCTTGTATTTCTTCCATGCTGCTACTTGCTATCAACATGTCATCAACATACAAGAGAAGATATATGTAGCTGTTGCCCTGTAATTTCTTGTAATACACACAACAGTCATATTTGCTTCTCTTATATTTAATGCTCCGAATAAAACTGTCAAAACGCTTATACCATTGTCGCGGTGACTGCTTTAATCCATACAAGGATTTCTTAAGTTGACACACCCAGCTTTCCTTGCCTTTGACCTCAAACCCCTCTGGTTGCCTCATAAAGATTTTCTCCTCTAGCTCACCATGTAAGAAAGCCGTCTTTACATCCATTTGTTCTAAGAAAAGATTAAATTCAGCAACAATTGCCAAAACCATCCTTATAGAACAATGCTTCACAACCGGAGAGAAAATCTTTGTGAAATCCACTCCTTCTCTTTGTGTGTATCCCTTAGCTACTAATCTTGCTTTGTAGCGGGGGGATCCACCTTTAGAGCTGCCTTCTTTCTTCTTGTAGACCCATTTGCTTCCTACAAGCTTTACTTCTTTAGCCTTTTCAACAAGAATCCATGTTTCATTTTTGTATAAAGACTTCATCTGTTCTTCCATTGCAAGCTGCCATTTTTTCTGGTCTTTTCCCTCAATGGCTTCCTTGTATGTCTTTGGTTCATCATCATTGAGGAATGTATCAGCATTGAGTGCATATGCTATTACATCTTCATAACCAAACCTGTTTGGAGGTTTAACAGCCCTTCTTACCCTATCCCTGCATAAGAGATAGTCTTGCTCAGCATTATCATCTGGTTCACTAACAATTTCATCATCAGAATTCGGTTCCTGCAGAATCTGTCCCACTGTTTTCTTCTCACAGCCCTGTTCCTTGTCAAACTCCACCTCAACCTGAGAATCCTCACTGTTATTGTCTTTCCCAATAACCTCTGAACCTGATTTGCTGCGGTTGATCAATTCTAATTCATGAAATTTAACATCCCTGCTGACTATACACTTCTTATCCTCAATAGACCAAATCTGATATCCTTTCACTCCATCCGGATAGCCTATAAAGAGACCTTTCTTAGCCCTTGGTTCAAGCTTACCCTCATTAACATGATAGTAAGCTGGACAACCAAAGATTCTAAGGTTTCCATACTCAGCTGGGCTGCCACTCCACATTTCTTGAGGGGTTTTCCTATCTAATGCAATAGAGGGACTCCTATTGATTAAATAGCAAGTCAGATGAACAGCTTCCCCCAAAAATGCTTTGTGCAACTTAGCATTACTTAGCATACACCTAACTCTCTCAAGGAGGGTTCTATTCATCCTTTCGGCCAAACCGTTTTGCTGGGGTGTATGCCTCACTGTGAGATTTCTATAGATGCCATGATCCTTACAAAAATTATTAAACTTCTCTCCACAAAATTCTAACCCATTGTCAGTCCTTAGAGCTTTAACCTTTCTATCACACTGATTTTCAACCCGGTTTTTCCACTCCACAAAAGTTTTAAATGCCTCATCCTTACTCTTTAACAAATAAACCCATACTTTCCTACTGAAGTCATCAATAAAAGTAAGGAAGTATTTGTTACCTCCATGAGTCGGAGTTCTAGAAGGCCCCCACATGTCTGAATGAATGTAGTCTAGTTTCCCCTTTGTCTTATGTGTTCCCGTGCTGAACTTGACCCTTGTTTGCTTCCCAAAGACACAATGCTCGCAGAAATCAAGTGCTTCAAGTTTATCTACACAGAGCAGCCCCTGTTTTTCCAGCTCTTGCAGCCCTTTCTCACTTATGTGTGCAAGTCTTTGATGCCATAAAACTCCTTTGTTGATGCTGGAATTTGTAGCAACAGAGGAATAACCAGTAACTGCATCAGCCTTCAACACATACAAGCAATTCTTCTTCCTATCTCCTTTCATGACCACCCGAGACCCTTTCATAACCTTTAACACTGAATCTTCTGCTTTAAAACTGAACCCTGCATCCTCCAAGGTACCCAGAGAGATCAAACTCCTCTTCAGTTCAGGCACATGTCTCACCCTTGTCATGATTTTAACAGTTCCATCAGCAAGTTTGAGCCTTATTGACCCAATTCCAACCACCTTGCATGTAGCATCATTCCCCATAACCACCTGTCCTCCTGAATACGGTTGGTACTCAAAAAACCAGTCTTTGTTTGGGCACATATGGTAGGAACATCCTGAATCTAAAACCCACTCTGATTCACCATTACTGTTTACAGCAACCAACAAGTCTGAACTCTCATAACCATCTGATGCCACTGATGTCTTCCCACTGTCTTCTTCACAATGCTTCCACTTGCTCTTGCGATCTGGACAGTTCTTCTTGAAATGACCCTCCTTATGACAGATAAATCATTTTAGTTTTGTTTTTGATTTTGATCTTGAGCGATTCTTTCCCTTGTTGTTGTCCCTTTTATCAGTTCTTCCCCTTGCTGAGAGATTTTCCCCTACCTCTGTTTCCCTGTTATCAGATTTCTTGGACAATTCCTTTGCCATTAAAGTTGCTTGAACTTCTTCCAGAGAGATAGAGTCTCTCCCATAGATGAGTGTGTCTGCCAGATTATCATATGCACTTGACAGAGATCGAACCAACAATAAAGCCTGATCTTCATCTTCTATTCTCACATCAATGTTTTCAAGATCCAAGATCAATCTATTGAATTCATCTAGATGATCTTCAACCGAAACACCAGATTGCATTTTTAGGGTATACAATCTTTGTTTCAGATACAAACGATTCGCCAATGTCTTCGTCATATAGAGATGCTCGAGTTTCAGCCAGAGTGCAGCGGCTGTCTTCTCCTTTGAAACCTCGCGAAGAACTTTATCCCCCAAACAAAGAATTATCGCGCTGTGGGCCTTGTTCATTAGGTCCTTCTTCTCTTTGTCGGTGAGTGTTGCGGGCAATTTCTTTTCCCCTTCCAACGCGTCTTCTAACCCTTGCTGGACCAGCAAGGCTCACATCTTCAACCTCCATAAGGCAAAATCGTTTTTGCCGTTGAATCTTTCGATGTCGAATTTCATCATCGTCATTGATCGCCGTTCGCCGTTCTTGTATAGCTAGCTCACGATACCAGTTGTTACGTTTGTGACTCACCTGCAAGCATCACAAACACCCACAGCTCCAGTATACAAGATTCACAGAAAAACAGATTTAGAAGATTTTACAGAACAGAAATGCAATGCAGTAAAACATGAATCAAGAAAGGAACGAACACACCAAAGTTGTTGACGGAGTTCGGCCAAAACAAAGCCTACGTCTCCGGGACTAAGCTCGCGCTTCAGTCCAGCTCCACTAGAATCAAGTTCAAGAAGATTACAATCACAGTATCGCAATTGGTTCACTCAGATTTCACTCTTCCCACTTACACCCAAAAGCCCTCAAGAATCGGGTTGATTCTTTCCTCTCTGTGATAGTGTTTTCACTCAAGTGTTTCCCCTGATTTCCAATTACGAATGCCGATTACAAAGTTGATTTTTAAAACAGTAAACAGAGCCTGCTTATAAGCACTAAGTCCTAACTGTGATTAGTTTCTAATACAGTCAACAAGTCAATAACTAGTGCCACATAAACAGTGACTTACAGCTGTGTACTAAACTATATGCCACATAAGCAACAATTCTTTATGCTCATTTGGTTTGTAATGTGGCTTTTGCTTTGTTTGCCAGCTCTCGGAAATGCTAGCATAAACTACCATGTGATTGACGTCAAACAAAATGACCAAAGCCCATTCTATGTAAAAATTGTTAGCTAAAGGCTTCATATCAGATAGTTTTTTTTTTAATGCTCTACAATTTAATCCATATTGAGATGGGATGTCTATGTATTACTAAAATTATGTTCGTGGTTTCCAAATTATATTATGGTTCGCACCATCTTTCCAAACTATTTAGGGGCATTTTTCCTTCTGTCAATATGGTATCCCTTACTATAAGTGGTTGTAATAATTGTTAGTTGTTTTTACCACTCAAAAAATTACCAGTTTTGAAGGTACTTGAAATTAATAGGCTCAAGTCTTTAAATTTTATTAGAGTGGTTTTTGTGATTACTTTTGGAATGGGGAGTCTTGATAGTGAAACTGACACTCTTTTTTATAGTTGATTTATTTTAGTAAATTGGTCTTGATTTATTTTAGTATATTGGTCGGAAAACATTATTTAGTACAAAGTAAATTATAAATCAGTTGTAAAACAATGTATTAGTCTGCACACATATTTTAATTTTCTCATATAACTCGGTTGATAATGTTTTGCCGCAATTTGCACCAATATTACAATCCTCCTATATAACTAACCCGTGCGTCGCACGGGTCAAAGTACGCGCGCGTGTGTGTATATATATATATATAAACCATAGTGACAATAAGGATTCTAATACGATGTATAATGTACACGGCCAAAAGTTGAAATACGCTTCTTCATACGGTACTTAGGAAAATTGTTTGAACTAAATACAGTAGCCTAATATAGAATCTTTTTAAAATTCAATAAATTACATAATAAAAATAACACTAAAAATAAAATATAAATTGAAAAAGACAGTTATACCCTCAAACGAGCTATTCACGAGCCGTTAACGTCGAGTTATAAGCGTAACTCATTTAAGTAATCGAGCGTTTGAGTTTGTTTATTTAATTAAACAAATGAGTTTGACCGAGCATTTAACGAGTCGAACTCGATTAATTCACGAATAGCTCAGCTCATTTAAACCCCTACTGCTATGAGTGATTGAGTGGCACTTTAGTTGCGGCGTCAAGGATGAGATATCAATCAATGAACATAGGCATTCAAAGGTGGCAAAGATAGGATTCAACAACACATCACTCACATAGCAGGCTCTATATTGCAATTTAATTTATCGAAAATTTGTATTCCTTTTCTAAAGATAAATGTTGTCTGAAAATTAAATTAAGACCCTAAAATTGACAACAATTTTGTGGACACTTTTCATTAACCACGAAATTTAAATTTTATAAACCACGATTTTTAACTATTCAAATATAATTTACTGTTTTTAATGGTTAATAAATTGTCACATTTTGATATATATATATATATATATATATATTAATCGAATTCAACACTTAATTAATCAGGTTTTTAAACTATATTAACCACATGTTTTAACGTGGATTTTTGATATTAAAAAATACGGGGCCGTTTCACAAAGATAAAAAGAAGGGACGGTCACCGGTGGTAAGTGTTGTCTGCCACCTTTTGGGTCTTGTCCCTTTACATCTTTGTCCAATTCTGCCTCATACATATCTGTCACTCACACCTTACACTCAGGTCTATTTGCTTCTTTGTTTGTTGTGTTTAGTGCAGAATCCACCTACTGGTGACCTACTGGTGGTAACTAGCATCCGGTATCCCGAGTCACTTTCCACACCCCATTATGAACCGCAAGTGGTAAGTGTCTTTTCGGGCACCCACTGGATTAAGGATGTTCCAATTCCAATGGGTATTTATTTCGAAAAATAGTACTCCCTCCGAAATGATTTATAAGAAAAAAAGTCATTTCCAGATTCGTTAAAAAAAGTATGTATCTGGTCCAAAAATAGACCAGATACATACATTTTTTAACGAATCTGGAAATGACTTTTTTCCTTATAAATCATTCCGGAGAGAGTATTACACAAAGAAATTGATAAAAATAAAACAGAGGCAATCGATCAAATTTGCTACTAACGAAAATACAGGCCTGAATACATGAGTGGTTATAATAAAGTCAAATAGATTAGTAATTTTTTATGGGAAGTTAAGTTCTCGCAATAATTGGCACGCTTCTCGCAACGAATGTTGGTCTAGTTGATAAAAATTCAACTCATATCACATAAAGATGTGAGTTTAAATTTTGGACACTCAATTCACCTAAGCATTTTTCTATCAAAAAATAATTAGCACTCTTCTATTCCAATACACTCTGTTGTTTTGATTTAGACATAATGTATTGTTAATGAGGAAAAACACATTAATTAACTAGAATTATGTGATACTGCTTATTTGAAAAATTGGTAACAATTTTTATTTTAAAAAATTAATTACAGTGAGTATGTTACTCTTTTCTTTAAGTGGTTACTCTAGAGAGAGTTAAAGCCCATTTGTTACGGATTATTTGATAATAAATCACTTTCGTTAACTAAAAATTCATTTTAAGGATTTTGATTGTGTTTGTTTAAACTTTTTAAAATCATTAGAATAAAAAAATGACTTTTTGGTTAAAATGAGAAATTGTTTTTAGTAGCTTCTGAAAAGTAATATGATTTTAAAGAGTGTGGTAAATGAGAAAGAATAAAAAAGTAATTTTTGTTATTTGTAATCTCTAAATCATTTTTTTTTTGAAAATCACTTTTTCCAATCTTAAACAAACGGGATAAAAAATCCCACGGCTCTACATGTGGGTATTTTGGTCAAAATCAAATTACTACTTTATCTTGTATCCTATTTCTTGCTTTAATAAATAAAACAAAAACAAAACATTAATACTGATAAAAACATATTCTCCAAAAATTACAGTATAAAAGAAAGCAAACAGCCCCTTACTACCCTTGATATGTATTTTTCCCATCACAAACAGAATGGTATTGTAGTAGGATATCATTTTTGTGTAATATTTTTCCTACCATTGTCTTCCTTATACATGTGATCCATTTTGTTTTGTTCAGCAAGAGGCTGTGTTATCAGTCCCCCCTTATCCTCATATAAAAGCATAAAGCCATAAAGCTTCACACAATTCTCCTCACCATTGCCTAAAACTCTCAAAGGCAAATGAGGACTCACAGCCTCACATGTTTGATTCTCACCCTCATCATCACCTTCAATCCTTCTAACGCAAAACAAACACAACCTATTTCAAATATCCTCAGTGCTATCTCAGGCCAAGTACATATCTCAGGCCTTATGGTGCTTGCAGGAGCCCTATGTTTCATAGCTTCCTCTATATCTAGTGCTGGTGGTATTGGTGGTGGTGGACTTTTTATACCAATACTAGCTATTGTAGCTGGCTTAGACCTCAAAGCAGCTTCAAGTCTGTCAGCTTTCATGGTCACAGGAGGGTCATTTGCAAATGTTATGTGCAATCTGTGTAAAACAAGTGCTAAATTTGGTGGCAAGTCATTGATTGACTATGACATAGCACTTTTATCAGAACCATTTATGTTGCTAGGAGTGAGTATTGGAGTTATATGCAACCTTGTGTTCCCAGAATGGTTGATTACTCTTCTCTTTGCTCTTTTTCTTACTTGGTCTACCTCAAAGACCTGCAACAGTGGATTGATGTTTTGGAAGATTGAATCAGAAGAGGAAAGGAATAATAGATTATTTGAGGAAGTTAAAAATGGGCTAGGAGAAAATGAAACTACTGAAGAAAAAGAAGGGTTGAAAAGTATTGAAGAACAGCTTCTGGTTCCAGAAGAAAATAATACCAAATTGAGGATCCCATGGTTGAAACTAGTGGTTTTACTCTTGGTGTGGTTCTCTTTCTTCTCCCTCTATGTTCTTCGTGGCAACAAATATGGACAGGTTAGATTTTGTTCTTTCTTCATTATGACTAAATAGTGACATTTTTATATTTATTATGTCAGTATGCTTAATTTATTTGGCATAGTGTGGTTTGTGATGCTGATATAATAGAATTGAAAATATACAAACATGGAACAAAGGGTGCGGGAGTAAGAGACTAGTGTCCTTGAGTTGACCAAATTGAGTCTTTTTTTTTCCTTCTGTTTTTTCATTTTTTGAAGTCATTTTCATTGTGGTAGAATTTAGTGGAACCCTTTGAAGCAGAAAATCTAGGGACAGAGTGGTAGAAAACAATTATTTTCTTATAGCTACTAGATGTAACTTTCTGCAATGTTTATAATATTAGTCATTAGCTACTCTACTTTAGTTTGGTGTAATGCAAGTGTTTCATCTGTACAGAGTATCATTCCCATGGAGCCATGTGGTGTGGGATACTGGATTCTCTCATCAGTTCAAGTTCCTCTTGCTTTAGCTTTCACTGCTTGGATTGTATTTAGAAAAGAAAAGGAAAGCCATCAAGACCAAAATCTTATGCAAGAGGTTCATAAAACACCAGATTGAAATTCTTGAATTTTGCTTGTAACATCATTCGATCAAGTAACAGCTAACATATTCCCTCTTAAGTGTGATGCAGGGCCCACCCCTGTCCAGAAATGGACCATCAAATAAGCTTATTTTTCCAGTGATGGCACTACTAGCAGGGGTAATGGGTGGCATCTTTGGAATTGGAGGTGGAATGCTGATAAGTCCATTTCTTCTTCAGGTTGGAATAGCTCCTGAGGTGAGTTCCATTGAGTTTAAACGTCATGCACTAACAGATTAATTTTTTTTTTTTTTTACACAATTATTCAATCAGATCTCACCATGTAAATGTGTGTTCGAGATATTTTATGAAGTATTATAACAAAGTAGCATCATGGTGAGATCTGATTTGATGACTGTATAGAAAAGTTTTACACTTGTAGTACATGGTCCTTAAACTCAAGTTCCATTATCCTATGATGTTTTAAATACAAAAGTTTAAAGATTGTGCATCGTCAGTGTAAACTACTGACATCCAATAAGAGACCATTATATTGTCACGTCAGCCACTTTTGTAACCACATTTTAAAATTAATGACCAAATAGTGGTCTTTCATTGGATGTACACTAATAGTTCATGACCCTATTTCTCTAAATACAGTATGCATTAGGCAGTAGTGCAATCCTTGAAGTCACAACTAATTCTAGTGGTTGCTAAACTAGTATTAACCAAGAAATCAAATTATTTTGATGTATAGGTAACAGCAGCTACATGTTCTTTCATGGTTTTCTTCTCTTCTATCATGTCAGCCTTGCAATATCTATTGTTGGGCATGGAAGACATACAAACTGCACTCATACTGGCCATAATATGTTTTGTTGCTTCACTTACTGGGTTACTAGTGGTGCAGCGAGCAATTCAAAACTACGGAAGACCATCCTTAATAGTATTTTCTATTAGCATAGTGATGACTTTAAGTATTGTTCTAATGACTAGCTTTGGAGCCATTGAAATTTGGAGAGACTATACATCAGGGAGATACATGGGCTTCAAACTACCCTGTTGAAAAACAATTTTGTTCAATTTGTATCTTATTGCATGCTAGTCTTTCGTCTCAATAGAATCATGTGGTATCAGAGTATAGGGTCACAATAGAGTAAAAATTTGGACCTTTATTGTTGCCGCAGACATTTTTGACTGTTATGATATTCTCAAATTTATTTAATGTGCAAGAGATTATCGTTAAATAGCTCCTCAACAATAAATAGATCCAATTACAAGTTTTTGATCTCCAGTTTACATTAAAATTTGATCTCCTAAGGAACTAACTATTTTTTTTCAGTATTCTTAGCAAGTTAGCAAAATATAATAATTTTGTCAAAACAAACTAATACAATTATGCAGCAAAGAAATTATTGAGAGTGGCTTACTACAGTACAGGGTTTTCTTATCTCTTTTCTTCCCTTCTTGTGGTCGTTGCCGAAACATAATAGGCAACAGTGAAGAATCCGTGAATGAAACATAGAATCCCTCCAATGGATAAAAATCGATGGTTTGATATCCCACACGCTTCTCTTGATCTTGAGTTGGCTAATGTGCCTATGGTGAGCATAGAGAATGCAACTCCTAACACTATCCTGCAAAGAACACCAATTTAACAACTAGCGCATCAACTTTTAATCTCTTTATCCGATAATTTGGTAAAGAATAAGTTCAACTTAAGGCCTAATTGATATAATGTGTTTCAATATGTATCAAAGCACAAAACAAAGAATTTCTCTCAAGCCTTTTGTTAAGTAAGGGGTTGAGGGTTATTTCTTCATTACCTAAGTAAGTAGTTGATATCCGCTACTAGTGAATAGATTTGAAAATCAATGACAATAGGTACCTAATCTGGATTCTCTACATTCAATTTTTTCACGCATTCACGCAGTCAAACGATTTGAACTGTTCGATCTTAATCAGGCGGTGCACATTCCAAAATTTGATTTTATATCTTATTTACTCAACTCGAAATGTGCACCGGCTGATTAAGATCGGAAGGTCCAAATCGTCTTATTGTGTGAATGCGTGAAAAATTTGACTGTAGAGAATCCAGATTCGTAGGTACCTAACCAAAATAATGACACATTGACAACTTGGAGGTAAAAGCAAATTTTGATCGATGAGGAAGCAACATGCGATACCATGTGACACGTGCGAATTTAAAGCATTAGTCAATATAAATCATAGATGTTGAGAAGGAAATTAAAGAAGCATGCTTGAGTTTAGGGGCCTGGAGTGAGGCCTAAAGCAAACTTTGAGAGAGACCTTTTTGCGTTAAGTGAAAGAGCTATAAGCGAGCCTTTTTATTGGTATGTGTGGTCTTTTTGTTTGATAAAGCTAATAACAAATAATTTTTTTGGCAGTGGCCTAAAGCTAGGGCTTTAGGAGTTTCCCCTGACCAGCCCTAATTGGACTTTTTGTTACATATATGCTGCATAGCAGAGTAAGACTTACCATGAAAAAATGAGAAAAGTCATTGCTAATTGCCTGTTGGCTGTGGCTCTTTTGTATTCTTCTTTGGACCTAATGCAAATGCACCCACCAAGCAAGTGAGCAATTGCATGAGCCAAAGCCAAGAGAATGGAAGCAGCCAATCCTAGCTTGAAAGCTTGATAGCTTGGGTCCCTACACTCAAATACCCACATCTTCAAATCCTTCACCTGTTTTCATCCCAAAAGATGAAAGAAAATTAAAAAGGGGCTTGTTAATGTTCTCAATAATTGAATCACTAACTAAAAATCTATTTGGTTATGGACTTTGGAGTGTACCTTGTTTTGAGCTATTTCTGCTTGAATTCCAAGTATGCCAGCAGCAGCATCCATGACCGTGACAACAATGCAGAGAAGGAAACCATAGTTTCTAACCATTTTCCCAAAATAAAATTCTAGGGTGATGCAAAAAAGGATGTTAGCTACCCTGTTCTTAACTCCTTACTTTTATAGAACTGAAGCACTATCATCTCTAATAGTAATGGAGGAATAAGAATAAAGATTGGGCCAGGTTTGCAGCGTATTATCATCATATATGAAAGCAATTAGCTGTGATCTTATTAGGCTTAAAGCTGCTTTTATCTTTCACATTTTTTTACTTTATTCTTCTTTTGTATTTTCCTTTCTAATATTCCTTCCATGAGGGACACGGAAAGCAGAGTTTCACCTGCAAGAAAAGGCCAAATCCGTGGGTACAGAAGCATGTATAGTATAGCTGATGAGAGTGAAACAGAACCTAGCTTTTTGCTGAAGAGCTTCCCAAGCTACTTTAATTTCATTATCTTTCATAAATTATTTTGGTCACAGCAGTTGTAGGCTTGTAGCCAAAAGATAGTAGTAAATGCAATTGAATATGTTCTTTGTACACCCCCCCCCCCCCCCCAAAAAAAATGCAATTGAATATGTTCCGAAGTATTGTTCCGTGAGCAGCTGTTCGCGATGGAGAGAGGCCACTTTCGCGGTGGTGTTCTGTCGTATGCGTTGTCGAGTGACTGTTCTCCCACTTCTCTCTCTCTCTCTCTCTCTTATTGGTGTAACACCTCATTTTATTTACTAAAATGTTATTTGAACACCCAAAAATCGACACCTGGACGACACCTGGTTAATGACATGTAAAAGTTTGATGAATCAGAAGCTTCCACTTGAGCACATGCATGCACCTTCACCAACCATGCAAGTGGAGAGCTACTATTTTTGACTATTTACATTTCCATTGATTTTTCTTTACAACTTGTTTTGATTACCCATTGTATTCCAAAGAGATTACAACAGATTCTAGCTAAGATTTGGCTCATAGAAATGCTATAAATAGGAGCAAGAACCTCATGTATTGGCATCTTGAAGTTTATGAGAAATTGAGTATTTTGAGTTAGAGAGTTTTTCTCTCTTGTTCCCGAGCCAATTTGGCATCAGAGCAAGTTCTTAGATCCCGGAGTTGAGTTTGAGTGACAAAATCAACGGAAAGTTGAGTGTTTTTGGTGAGCAAGAGAGTTGTCCGCCCAGAAACTCCACTTTGCGGCCATTTTTTCGCAAAACTAACGCCGCCATCGCGTCCGGAAGGGCCAAAAACTTTGGGAACCAAAGTTTCGCGGCCAACGGAGCCTCCACGCCGCCACGAAGCGTCGCCGAAAGTTCGCCGGAATCGTTCGCCGCTGCCGGTGTTGCAGAACCACCGTTCGAATTTCGTAACCACCGTGCCGGAGTTGCAGATCGTCGCCGGAAAATCTGAGGTTGAAGACGACCACGTCAGCGTGCCACGTCACAGACACGTGTCACCTTCAGCCACTCTCTTCGCGCCACGTGTCAAGGGAGCCACATCACCAGTCAAAGTCTACCTTTGACTCAACAGCCACCTCACCAGCCACGTCATTCTACCAACCAACCAGAAATCGCCACGCGTCACGTTGACCAGTCAACTGCCTCGCTGTCCAAAGTTACTGAAATTACATATAAGCCCCTATACTTTTCTGTATTTACAGTTTTACCCTGAACTTTTGTATAATTGCTATTTGACCCCTAAACTTTTAAAAATTGCATTTTGACCCCTAAACTTTTGTATAATTGCAATTTGACCCCTAAACTTTTAAAAATTGTATTTTGACCCCTAACCTTTTGTAAATTGCAATTTGACCCCTACAAAATTGTAAAATTACCCTCTTTATATTTTTCCCACACAAAGTACCAAATTGTTCTTTGTTATTGGAAAAGAAATTGTGGAATTATAAAATGTGCATTTCAAGAAAGGTCTGGCTAAGGAAAGACAAGGTTATTAAGTACGCTTAGCGACACCTCTCTTTCCTGGGAACTTCCTTGGTGTTCTAATTATAAAACTACAATCTCTAATCCCAGAACCCAGATTTCAAATTTTCTCCTACATCCAAAATGCCTCCTAGAAGACAACCAAAGTGCATGACCTTACTATGGAAGACATGCGAGACAAATAGAGGAATTACAAAACACCGCACAGCCCAACAAGCTCAGTTGAATGAACGTGAACCCAGATTCGGCGATGAATCAAAGTACTTGATGATTCCTCATCACCCGAACTGCAGGCGATCCCAGAGACAACCAATGACGTGATGACATCAAAGTAGACATTCCAGATTTTGAAGGAAGACTTCAACCCAAGAATTTATTGATTGGCTTGGTGTTGAAAGGGTGTTCGAATACAAGGAGATTCCTGAAGAAAAGAAGGTAAAAATTATTGCTGTGAAGCTAAAGAAACATGCTTCCACTTGGTGGGAAAATCTTAAAAAAAGGCGAGAACGAGAAGGGAAGAGTAGGATCAGAACATGGGAGAAAATGCGACGAGAACTATCCAGAAAGTTCTTACCTCCTCAATATTATCAACAAACTTTCATTCAACTACAAAATCTTCACAAAAGAATTTGTCGGTTGAAGAGTACGCCAGAGAATTTGAGAAGTTAATGATGCAATGTGATGTTCAAGAGAGAGAGAGCATAATCGCTCGTTTCCTTGGAGGACTAAACCACGATATTGCCAACCCTGTTGAACTTCAACAATATTGGACATTAGAAGATATTATTAGCCTTGCTACAAAAGTGGAGAAGCGATTACCCGTAAAGTCTAGCTACGTAAACTTCTCCTCCGCTAATAATCCTCCTTACCCTCAAGAAACACCCACATCAACCCACTCATCGAGTAAGCCTCCATCCAAACCCATCACAACCGAAACAAAACCAAGGCCATCAAATGTTTCAAGTGCCAAGGTTTTGGTCATATAACCTCCAATTGCCCAACACGGAGAACCATTACCATCATCAAAGGAGAAGCTTATGAAGTATCGTAACAAGAAGAGGTTCGAGAAGGACCTGAAGGAGAAGAGGAGTTCGAGCCAAGATATGATGAAGAACTCACTATTGCCGACCATGGTGAATCTTTAGTGATCAGGCGAAGTTTGCATACAATATCGATAAAGAAGAACCTTGGTTAAGGCACAATATTTTCCACACTCGTTGCACTTACGCTGGAAAAGTTTGTGATGTTATTATAGACAGTGGAAGTTGTGAAAATGTAGTTTCCAACTACATGGTGGAGAAATTGGAACTTCCTACCCAGCGCATCCACACCTTTACAAGTTGCATTGGCTCAAAGAAGGAAGTGAAGTGAAGTTTGACAAGCGATGCCTTGTGACCTTTTCCATTGGCCAGAAGTACAAGGATCAGGTTTGGTGTGATGGTGTACCTATGGATGGTGGTGATCTTCTCCTTGGAAGACCCTGGCAATATGATCGTCATGCAGTATATGATGGTTATTCCAACACCTACTCCTTTGTCAAAGATGGAGTAAAGGTCAAGCTAACTCCTTACCACCGAGTGAGCTTGATAAAGGCAAAAAAGAAGTCAAGCCATTGGTGTCCTTAATCACAAAGGAACAACTTAAAGAAGTTGCAGAGGAAATTCAGACCATGAGTTTTATTCTACTGTTCGAGTCAAATGAGGAGACAATTATTCCAAAGAGAAATTAAGAAGCTACTTGCAGAATTTCCAGATGTTGTTCCGTAAGAAATTCCACCTGGACTACCACCAATGCGAGATATCCAAAGACGCTATTGACTTTATTCCTGGAGCGATCATTAGAGCAGACCGACCTACGTAATGAGTCCTCGGGAGCATCTTTGAGATCCAGTGCCAAGTTGAAGGATTATTGAAGAAAGGATTGATACAGAAAGCATTAGTCCGCAGTGCGGTTCCCGCCATCCTAGTGCCCAAGAAAGATGGAAGTCGGAGAATGTGTGTTGATAGTCGATTTGTCAACAAGATTACCATCAAGTATCGGTTTCCATACCCGGACTTGATGATTTATTAGATCGATTACATGGTGCCACTATCTTTTCAAAGATTGATCTTCGTAGTGGATACCATCGATCGTGCTAAGGCAGGAGATGAATGGAAGATCGCCTTCAAAACCAGAGATGGCCTTTATGAATGGATCGTTATGCCTTTTGGGTTGTCAATGCCCCAAGTACATTTATGCGTCTGATGAATCAAGTCCTTCGACCTTTTATTGGTAAATTTGTTGTCGTCTATTTTGATGATATTCTAATCTTCAGCAAGGACAAAGAAGAACATTTAGAGCACCTTCAACAAGTGCTGCAGACTCTCCGTGAGCAGAAACTCTATGCCAACTTAAAGAAATGTTCTTTCTTAACCAATGAAGTTACTTTTCTTGGTTATATTATCACATCCGAAGGCATACGAGTCGACCCAGAAAAGATAGAAGCAATCAACAGTTGGCCCATTCCAAAATCAATCCATGATGTGAGAAGTTTCCATGGATTAGCCTCCTTTTACAGAAGATTCATCAAGAACTTTAGCTCAGTTGCTGCCCCACTCACAGACTGCATTAAAGGAGACAAGTTTCAATGGACTGAGGCCGCACAGAAAAGTTTTGATGAACTAAAAAGGTGTTTGACTGAAGCACCAGTATTAGGCCTTCCCAATTTTGATCAAGTATTTGAAGTTAGTTGTGATGCTTCCAACACTGGAATTGGTGCTGTTCTAAGTCAAGAAGGTCATCCCATAGCCTTCTTCAGTGAAAAGCTCAACGATGCTAAACTCCGATATTCTACATATGACAAGGAGTTCTATGCAATTGTTCGTGCTTTGCAACATTGGAGCCATCATTTGCTGAATAAGGAATTCATTCTTTATTCTGATCATGAAGCATTAAAGCATTTGAACTCTCAACAGAAGATTAATCGCAGCATGCTTTGCTTGGAGTGAGTTTTTACAACCTTACCCTTTTCTGATCAAGCATAAGGCTGGAGTTCAAAATGTCGTTGCAGATGCCCTCAGTAGACGTTATACTTTGCTTTCCTCATTACAGACAAAAGTCATCGGCTTTGAGACTATCAAGGAGTTATATATCCAGATGACCCAGATTTTCAGAAGTTCTGGAATGCCACTGAATTACAATCCTCACAAGACTACTACCGGCATGAAGGATTTTTGTTCAAAGGAAAGACTTTGTGCATTCCTCAATGCTCATTACGACAAGCTATCATTTGGGAAGCACATGATGGAGGGTTAGCAGGTTTGGCCGAGATAAAACTGTGGCCTTAGTAAAGGAGAATTTTTATTGGCCAAGACTGGAAAGAGATATAAATCGGCATATTCAAAGATGCAGAATCTGTCACTTGGCTAAGTCTAAAAGCTAAAACACCGGATTGTATATGCCACTTCCAGTTCTAGAATCACCCTGGGAAGATGTTAGCATGGATTTTGTCTTAGGACTACCACGAACTCAGCGTCAGAAGGATTCCATAATGGTAGTGGTAGACAGATTTTCAAAGATGGCCCATTTCATTCCTTGCCAGAAGACCAACGATGCTGTTCAAGTTGCTGATCTGTATTTCAAAGAAATTGTTCGTCTACATGGAATTCCAAAAACCATCACTTCCGACAGAGATGTGAAATTCTTAAGCCACTTTTGGAGAACCTTGTGGAAGAAGATGGGTACTAAGCTTCAATTCAAGAAGTGCTACCATCCCCAGGTGATGGGCAAAGCAGAATCTATCAACAGACTTTTGGGAAATCTACTTGAAGCTTTGTCGGTAAAAATCAAGCGGTGGGATCTTATTCTTGCACAAGTTGAATTTGCTTACAACAATTCGACTAATCAAGCCACCGAAAATGCCCTTTTGAAGTAGTATACGGCACCGTCCGCTAAGTCCGCTTGACTTGACTCCTCGGTGATAAGCAACAATATAGTTCAGATCTGAAAGTAGAGCCAAGGAGATCAAGAAGCTGCATGAACACGTTTGAGAGCGGATTCGAAAGCAGAATTCAAGGTATAAAGCTCAACGTGACAAACATAGGAAGCGACAAATTTTTAAAGTTGGAGATTTGGTTTGGATACATCTACGAAAGGAACGATTTCCAAATCAACCAAATGCTAAGTTGTCCCCTAGAGTTGATGGACCATTCAAAATTGTGCAGAAAATCAACGACAATGCTTACAAGGTAGAACTGCCAGGAACATATGGTGTCTCTGCAACTTTCAACGTCGCTGACATTTCACCATATTTAGATGATGAAGCAGAATTAAACTTGAGGGCGAGTTCTCTCCAACCCGGGGAGTATGAATCAGAAGCTTCCACTTGAGCACATGCATGCACCTTCACCAACCATGCAAGTGGAGAGCCACTATTTTTGACTATTTACATTTCCATTGATTTTTCTTTACAACTTGTTTTGATTACCCATTGTATTCCAGTAGATTACAGCCTGTATCTAGCTAAGATTTGGCTCATAGAAATGCTATAAATAGGAGCAAGAACCTCATGTATTGGCATCTTGAAGTTTATGAGAAATTGAGTATTTTGAGTTAGAGAGTTTTTCTCTCTTGTTCCTGAGCCATTTGATTAATACAGTTCAGTAGACGGTTAATCAGTGGATGATTAATAATACAAATATTTGGTTAATAGATACTGTTCCGAACGAACACAAAAGTTAGGGGGAAGATAATACCTGACAGTGGAATAATGAAAGAGATCTCAGCCATGACGGTGAATCGCTCCGTGCTCCGATGGAAGATGCCGGTGCTGGCCACTTGCAAAACACTCTGACGCTCAAGTCAGTCTATGAATGAGGTGGGTGAGAGAAGTTAGTATAAGACATACCTGAATAGGTGACTACATTAGACTTATATAGCCTTCCAGCAAGGGTTAGCTTCTATGAGAAGCTATGTAAATTGGGCCACCTTAGTTCACTATGACCACTGGGGCAGAGGAGAAACTCCCTGGCCGGGCTATTTCTCCGAGTAGATGACACGGTCAGGGACGAATCTAAGTGCACCAAATTGGTGGCACTTGACCCCACTAGCTTATTTATTTTTCTTACTAATTATTGAGTAATTTTGTTTTTGACCCCACTAAAAATTAAGTGTTGACCCCGCTAAAGAGTAAAAAAATAGAAATTGAGCTACTCTCTTTTAAGTGTTGTCTTGCATCTACTCTCTTTTTAAGAGAAAGTAGAAATCTTTTTACTCTTTTTATCTTTGTCTCTTTATTTCTGCCTTCTCTCTCCTTATTCAACATTCATTCTCCATACTCAACTTCATATTGTTACTGGTATATTTCCTTTCATATGTTCTTCGTTTTATTTTTAATCTTTTATTTTTTTTGGATTCTATTTACAACTCTTTTATTGCTTGTGTAAGTTTCTTTTGCACCATATTTCATATATGTGCATCATGTGTTTGGTCATTTGCCTAAGTGGGTTAATAGAGGGTTACTTGTTGAAGTTAGCTTTGATTTTGTCTGTGGCAACTACAACTGTTGAAAGGAATTTATTTGCAATGAATTTTGTGAAGAAACAAATGTGCAGCTTTATGGGAAATAAATTGTTGAATAATTGTTTAGTCACGTACATAGAGAAAGATATTTTTGACAGTGTTGAAAATGAAAAAAATCATAGAACAAAATAAAGACACGTAAAAAGTAGTTACAATTCGTAGAGGTTGAGGTATCTTCAATTTTTTTGGTATATAATGCTATATTTTTGTAATCTCTAATTTTTTGCTTAACAACAATAATTTTATTATTTTATCGCTTATGCATTGATATATTTTTTATATAAATATTTATCGTATATGATTGTGCCCCCACTTATCAAATTTTCTGGATCCATCCCAGGACACGGTCCTACGCTTGGCTGAGAGTGAATCTAGGCACCCAATAGGTTTCCCCGCCAAGCTCTTAAACACGAATGAGGAGGACTTCGGCACTTCGACTTCACATCTTGGTCTTTCGACGAGGTATATATTTTCATGTTTTATGCTTATCACTTTAGTTTTCTGAACCTCAGCAGCACTTGATGCCAATTTAAAAATAGTCACAGCAAACTCACAAAGGGATTCACTCCCAAATGTATATCCCCATCACACCAACTAGATCGGTTTGGGGGCAACACAATCAAAACACAAAAGTTTATATTGTGTACATCTTGTATTTTTTGACTAACATATGCAGGACAACAACTATATAAGGGTTAACTATGCTTACAAGTCGGCTCCACATTACACGAGCAACCGACTTGGGGGGCTTCTGTTTCGGCCCTATACAAGGCCCAAATACTATTTAATGGGCCTTAACTAAGCTGGCCCAATTTACATAGCTTCTCATAGAAGCTAACCCTTGCTGGAAGGCTATATAAGCCTAATGTAGTCACCTATTCAGGTATGCCTTATGCTAACTTCACTGACCCACCTCATTCATAGATTGACTTGAGCGTCGGGGTGTTTTGCAAGTGGCCACCACCGGCGTCTTCCACTGGAGCACGGAGCGGTTCACCGTCATGGCTAAGATCTCTTTCATTATTCCACCGTCAAGTATCATCTTCCCCCGAGCTTTTGTGTTTGTCCAGAACTGGTACAATTCATCGTTAACCATCTACCAAGATGTATTAATCAAACTTTTGCACGTCATTAACAGGTGTCGCCCAGGTGTCGATTTTTTGGTATTCAAATAACATTTCTATTTTATTTAAGGCAAATTAAATTAATTAAATAAAATTTTCTTAAACTTTTTTTTAAAGATAATGTCTTTAAAAGTCATACGTTGTATGACGTCGAAAGTCACACCTTATAACACGTGTTATTCCACAAAACCTTTATGGTGTGTTTGGTTCCGAAGAGAAATTGTGAAGTGAAAAATATGTGAGAAAGAGTGTAGGAAGAGAGAAACAGGTGAGAAATAGAGTAGATTTGGAGTATTGTTTGGAATAAGAGAAAGAGAAGAGAAATAGAGAAGAGAGAAGTGTTAATTATTTTGGAAAACACAAAAATGTCCTTAACTAAAAAAGCCAATATACAATTATTTTAATTAATTAATGTAATTAATTTTAATAATCAAACAATTTAAATTAATATAATTCAATTTATTTAATTTTTATTGTTATTCTAATTTAATTTAATTGATCTAAGTTAATTTAAATAATTGAATTAATTATTTTGATATTATTAAATTAAATGATTTTTAATTAAATCTATTTTTACTAATTTCATATTTTTAAATTAATACTTTTTTTGTCTATTAATTTATGAACTGATGTGTTTTATAAACAATCTCAATTGTTAGATACAACGTGCTCAGTGAATCAGTTTCATGTATATCCAAAAATAAAAAATGAAAAAAAAATAAGAAAAAGGATTGAACGAATGAAATGGAGGAACAACAAGGACATAGATGGAATAAACGTGAAAAGCATTCGTCCCTCCCCTTTCTTCGCATAGGAAGGAAGACCACAAAAAGTGGAGGGCCCCATATTATTTCATTCTCTCTATCCTATTTCTCTCCATACCAAACAATGGAAGTTTAATATCTCACTGCTATTTCTCTCTTTGCCAACTCTCTCTTCACAACTTCTCTCAAAACAAACACACCATTAAAGATTAAGTATAAAAGTCTGTTGGTCTTACGTAGGTTACCAGGAGATGGAAAATTAAAAACCTTGTAAAAGTGTAGAAACCATAAAATAGGTTATGCATATGATGTGCATCAGAGTCAAAGTCAATTGGGATATAGAGCGCGCCCTCTGACACCCTATACAGAAATAAAACTAACTACTAGCAAATTAAGTAAAATAGCCACAGGGAAAAGTCTCCAACGGACTGGTACCAAAAATACATACAAAGTCTTCCATGCTTGGTCTCCCGACCATCCACTTAGGTTGATAAACCGGATCCTCTTATTCCCTTGCCTCGGTAACATCTCAGTCACACTGCAGTTGCAACTTTCAGTGTCATCTACTCGTATACACAAAATAAGAAAGAGAAACATGGAGGTAAGATTCAACACTAAGTTATGTGGTAGACAAGGGAATACCGACAAGCAATAAATATAGACTTGCACAAATTTGTAAAATAATATATATACTTTCAGATAAAATGATAGATTTCAATGCATGATGACCATCTAACTGACATTGCTCCTGGGAGTCTATCGTTGTCGAAAGTTCGTTGATATAGTGCTCAAATCGCGTAAGTCTTGGTGATAGGCCCTACTCAAAAGTTCTTCCCAGGAAACTTTCAGAAGAAGGGGCACAAAATTCTCTACATTGAACTTAGATTTCGTTTGGCGGAATTCAGGATAGCCCGACTCAGGTTGATAAACCGGATCCTCTTATTCCCTCGCCTCGATAACATCTCAGTCACACTGCAGTTGCAACTTTCATTGTCATATACTCGTATACACAAAAGAAGAAAAAGAAGAAAGAGAAACATGGAGGTAAGATTCAACACTAAGTTATGTGGTAGACAAAGCAATAAATATAGACTTGCACAAATTTGTAAAATAATATATATACTTTCAGATAAAATGATAGATTTCAATGCCTGATGACCGTCTAACTGACATTGCTCATAGGAGTCTATAGTTGTCGGAAGTTCGTTGATATAGTGCTAAAATCGCGTAAGTCTTGGTGATAGGCCCGACTCAATTCCCAGGAAACTTTCAGAAGAAGGGGCACAAAATTCTCTACATTGAACTTGGATTTTCAGGATAGCCCGGCTGTCCAGTTCTCTTCTAGCATAAATGTACAATGGTCCTCTAGGCAAAATCGTACGCCATTCTATCCTAATACGATCTTTGTGTCCCCCACATTCCCTTAATCACTTAATCTTAGCCAAAAGGCCGAGAAAGGTATCTATAATCTCGAAACGATAACGACTGATGATTTGATTAGAAATGTCATTCAAAAGCACCCCATAGGCTATAAGCCTCAGGACCTCGGGTAATCATTTTAAACAGACTAACTGTAAATATACCATTAAGAATTTATAAATTTAGAAATCATAGAATTTTCATATAAAATTGGATACTGGCGTAGGACATCATTCCCTCCCGATTTTAAGCCCAGGAAAGCCTAACGACTTTAACTACTATAATTTATAGGCTATTAATATTGCTCATCTTTGTGTGAAACAAACGAACGTTCAACGAGCCAAAAAATTATAAAGTCACACAATCAAGCATAGATAAGGTTCTTGTGATCAAACCTTACCCATGAAAACAATCTAGGTCCGCAGTTGACCTAACACCTTAAAATCATAGGAATCAATTACCGTTCACACACACACGCGTAATTAGTAACATATATCAATTCAATCTTAACTACCCATCATACAATATTTCACATATTTATAACTACACATGTTATACAGATATTTCATACACGCAGTTCAAACAATCATTTTGGTCAATATGCTTCGTAGGAAATTCTACACATGCACACAATAAAACCTAAATTCCCATAACTACCTTTAGAGTTTCATCATCCCCCACCTAGATAGTCGGTATAGGTCGAGTTCTCCTCTCTTGAGGAGACTATAATGCATATGATGTGAGATTATGAGCCAATTCGGGATTATTGAGACACATTTATTTCAGAGGAGCAGTGGGCAAAGCTCTTCTTTCTTAGTCTCTAGGTTGGCTTTCTTGGAATCTTACTCGAATGGTATTGGTAAGTTAGATCATCAACACCCTTCTCTTTGGAATTACTATTTGGGCTCTCTGGAGAGATAGCAACATGTTTTTTTTTGGGGGGGGGGGAGTGACCTTGGTAGCAACTTCAACTTCCAAATACATAGCCAAGTTCACCTTATTACTCAAGATAACATCGAGAATACTCCAATCTATTTTGATAACACTACAAAATGAATTGCACATTGCTTGGACTTCTCCTCCCAACTCATAGTTCAAACTTAACACAAATGAGCCTCTTAATTCCAGCAATAGGTCGTCTACTTGTGGGGGCTTAATCCGTAAGTCCCATGAATCTTTCATTAAACGATTCCATTGTAATTGTGTTACCTCTACGGTGGTATGTGCTAAACTTGCCCAACAATTGGCTATTACTTGCCTTCATGTAGAAGTAAATAGCCAAGTCTTGGTCCAATTTATCCACATTGGTTACTCCTTTAACTCAACGTGCTCGAGCCTCTTCTCATTGAGATTATCCATTTGACGCGCGCTCTAGATTGGCATGTGCACATAACCAACTTTTACAACGGGCACAAATTTACGAGAGGCCAAGCACGAGCTCAAGCCCCCATCTCAAAACTAATATAATTGTTTATAGAGAGGTCAATGGTAGTGTTGATATCCTTGCTAAGATGGGACACTATGGCTCCTTTGAGTGGACAATTTTTTATACCTCCTCCCATCGTCTTCTTCCTTAGCCTTTTTCGTTATTTATAAAAAAAATGTTTTTTTTTATTCTACACACACTTAAAAAATGTTTTTTTAATAAAAAATGCTTTTATTTAACAAAAAAAATACTCCATTCGGAATGAATTATAAGCAAATTTTATCTCAAGTTTTTTGGAATGAAATATAAGCAAATGTTAATTATTTTTCTCCTATTTAGTGATAGTATCTCCAAAATACCCCCATTTAATTTAATTTTTTGTATTTCCAGTGAATCAATTTATTAGTCATGAAGTGTAATTTAGGCAATAGAGTTAATTTTTTAATTAAGATTACATAGATCAAATATGATTAACTAACTACTTTGATAGCTGTAGATTGGTTAACTTTTGCATATAATTTATTTGGGAGGGAGTACCAAGAACACTGATACAATATCAATTAATTTCTCCAATTCGAGCTTGGACGAGCTCCTAGAAGGGTTAGAGAAGGAGAGGGAAAAAATAACTAAAATGGTGGATAAAATATCCGATTTTCTTCTTAGTTCTTTATTGATTCATTCACTGAGATATATAGCCTCAGTCATCTCCTAATTCTACGGATCAAGAGCCAAGTGGTCAAGGAACCTTACAATTCCTCCTAACAACTTAGAGAATCTCACAACTGAATGAAAATAGAAAAGATTGTATAAGGGAATATTACAATCGAATGGGAAAAAGAAGGACATAAATGCATAACAGAAAGATCCTAAGTTTATTCTATGCTGACTCATACATATTGAGTCACAAGTTTGCTGGTAGTCACTTAACCATCTTGGGCTTCTCTTAATTCTTTTGGGCCAGTCCAACATGCTTGTATCCATGACCTGTGTGGCATCTTTTGGGGTGTGAATAGGATTGACGAGAGTTGTATCATTACTCCACCCTTCCACAACAACCTTGCCCTCAAGGTTGTGATTAGGCCAAGCTTTCAAAAATTTAGTGTTAACTTCTGAGAATTTCATCAGCTTAGGTTGACACTTGGATATACTTTGTATAACCAATAGTATATCTAACACTGCTTGCCTAGGAGGTCTGATTCCGTGAGGACTTTGCAAGCCCAAAAATGTCAACGCGGCGACTGCATGGATCAGTTTCTTATGCTCGGGTGCAGGAATGAAGGATAGGAATGTAATTAGCACAACACCAAAGCTAGAGACATATATGTGGATGATGTTAGCAGCATAAAGAAAAAGCACAGCACTAGCAATTTCTATGGCAACATGCATTCTGATATGCCAAGGAAGTAAGTCAAAGTGTGCGCGATGATCATGGAAGTGACCAGCAACAGTTTCCTGTGAAATATATGCATACCCAAGCTGAAAAATAGGACTGCAGAGAGAAGTGTGGCTGCCGAGTAACACCTGATTTGAATCGGGCAAACCAGTGAAGAGCTTGCCTTCCTTCAAGAATTGTTCAGCTATGCACATAATATTGTGGTGACACCAATGCGACTATCCTTTCTGTGACGCTGCCTCTCAGTCCATAAGGTGGAAACACTGCAGCCACGTGAAGTATGATCAGCGGTCGTACGCGGGTCAAAATAATTAAAAGATTTACTTATAGTATTCAAGGCAAGAGACCTTGGTCGTCTCACGAGGACCTCTAACACCAAAATTACCAAATTCAGGAAGTACAAAAATCAACAATAACGAAAAGGGGGGGTTTGTGAAAACAGTTTCGGTTGAGAGGATTATCAGATTAGAGAGACAATTGATTCACCGGTTTCCGGGTGCTCGTCTTGGATTTATCACAGGTTCTAAATAACAACAATTCATTCAATTTCAGATTCACAGTTGACATAAACTAACTAAACAAGCGTTAATCAGTTTATACGAATTCACACCGTTTCAAGCAAGCGCCAAACAATGTTCAATCGGTCACGGGAGCGGACAAGCGCCGTCTTAAAACGCAACCAATATCATAACAGAATTCTAATCAACCCTCTATCAATTTCTACTCGAATCAATTAATTTAAGCAGTCAACTAATTCAAAATAACAAAAGTTACGAAACAGATGCATATAATCAAGCGTTCATACACAACGGAATCGCGTTTCACAATGAAGACAGAACAATTAACTAAGTAGAAAACGAACTGAATAAATAGCATACATTAAAACCAAATTCGAAATTGATAGAGATGGAATTAAAGAAATTAAAATGAAATTGTATTAAACATTAGACACCGAACCTCAAAATCTGTAACGACAACCTTTCACCGATGAATCAACTTAGGAGCTTAGGCTTCCATGACGGCTAGGGCACAACAGTTTCGTAAAATAAAATGTTAGATGAGATAAAACGGCTGATTAGTCTGTTTTTAAGTCTCAGCTCAAAGAATAACCTAAATCCCTTAACGGGTTATCAGATAAAAGCCCGATAAACGACCAAAATTAGGCCCAAAACCCGTTTTACATTTTACTGTGTCCGTAATTCGCAGTTTTGACATTGAATACAACAGAATTGGGTTTCGAGCCCAACAGGAGAATTGTAGCTCTGTTCCTTAGCTTTCCAACGCATGCTCGCATGCCTCAATCGGATAACTATAGCCAAAGTTATGGCCTGTAGAGTGGACAGGGGTCAATATGCAGTAAACACAAAAGTTAATCAATAATTTACTATACTGCTCAATTAAGACCCAAAGTCTAGAAATGTGCTAAGACTTAGATATTAGGTACAGAACACAATCAAAAACACTAAATACAAAGCTATAAAGAGTGCATTAAAATACACTGATCAAAGTACCAAGTTGGAAAGCAGGTGTCGTTGCCGCTCGAATAACATTAGCTGAGCCAAAATTGGAGGCAATACTGCGAATGATCAAAACTGAAATGGAAGATATCGTAAGGAACACCACTGATGTGGCTGTGTAGTTCAAGTTCCCTGCACCGACAAGAGAGTGCATGTGAATTCTATTTGAATCTTTGGCAAAAATTACAAGTTCAGGTGGAGTTAGCTTCTGTGTGCGCCAGCACTCCAAGTAATCATGGGGCTGAATATTACATGTTGAAGATGGGTCAAGAGATCTGCTGGGGTTAATGAGTCCAACACTATGATCATAAGAAATTGAAGGGGCAGTAGAAAATGCATCTCTAAGAGGCTTGATGGTAATCTCAAGAACAGATGCTGTTGTCATTAATCCAGATTTTATAGCAGTTGGACTCCCTTTTGGATTCTTAGTTGTGCACAAGGCATCCCTCCCACCTACATGTGGCCATGATATTGAAGTGCCAGAGAGTATATTAAACTTCACCTTCCAATGAACTATAATAGATGGACCTATAAGCCCACTCTCAACAAGACTTAGGTGTACTCCAGGAGCCACTGTAGACACAAATTGCGGGATTTCCTTGTTGTCGTTCTCTTCAACCATTGTATCTGGAAGACCTTTATAGAGTGCAGTGACGAGCACTAGTCTTCTCTCTACCAGCGCACCATCTGCAAGGGAATCGCTATCAACGACGCTGGCGCCCACTGTGATGATCCAAGGTGACACAATTGGAAGTCTAACAGGGCCAGGTCCTGCATTTCCAGCTGAGAATGAAACAAAAACACCATTCTCTATTGCTCTGAATACGGATAACGATAGATTGTGACAGGAGTAGAGTTCACCACCTAGAGAGATGGATAGAATAGGCACTCCCATAGTTGCAGCGCTATCAACAACTGACAAAATATGTGAGTTGAAGCATCGATCAGTTCCATGCACTATGTAAGATGCAATTCTTGCTCCTGGTGCTATTTCTCTGGTTGAGCCAGAAGCATACCCCAGAAGGTGAGCACCATGCACCAGAGAGCCAACAATCGTAGCTGTTATGTGAGGGGCATAAGCATCTTGAGTACTTTGTGAATGGTAGTCATATTGCTCATCAAACGTAAAAGTGGCAACAACATCAAGAGAACCAAAAGGATGTGTTGTAAACAAACGCATAAGCATGCTAGCTAAGACCCATTCCATTTGCAAGGAACATGATAAAAATTGGATGAATCCATCACAATTGTTCCCCGTAATGGAAACCAATTCTGAAATGAAGACAAAAGCATGAATAGCTACATTACTTAGGAAACCTTGCCCTGGTGCATTAATTTCACCTGGATCCCATTGGGCGAAATGTAAGGACCCCTGTGGAAGTGAGAAATAACAATGTCCACTCAGAGGCATTTCATCGAACACAAGGTGGGCATGTGAGAAGGACCCAATATGGACATATTCATTTGAGTCACGTGGTCCACACTCAGAAAATTCAGCAGCACCAAGTAAAGGGAACAAAAGATTATAAGCCGACAAAGTAAGAAAAAATTCAGTAAGTTTGTCAATGCAAATTGAGTATTTCCACGATGTGGGCAGCAATTTGGAATCAACAACAAACTGGGATGTGGTGGTGTGAGGAGAATAGGGCCTCAAAAAGGTATCCCAAGACAATCGTAAGGGTCGAGAGGCAAGGGAGGTGTGTACCGTGGTGCGAAGTGGTGGTGCGGTTGGGCCTGGATCAAAGGGACCTATGAGCGGTGTGTCCCTAGCTGGGATGTTGGCAACAGCACTGAAGAGATGAAGGATGGGCTTGGATTTGCAACGATGAATGGAATAGAAAACGAAGTTGCCATTCCGAGCAACCACCGAGAAAGCAGCAAGGGTCCCAACATGGAATCCCAAAGACTCGGTAGGTTTGGGTTGTGTGAATTTATGGAAGCTAGACCGGCAACGGGCGTCAACGATCGCAGTGGCATTGTAAGGCACAACGGCCAAAGGAGGTGGTGTAGAGAAACGAGAAACATGCATAACGGTGTCGGCGCGCGACGCCTCAACAGAACCAGATGCGAAGTCAGCCAAGGAATCCGAATCAGAGTCTACGACCGCATCGGAAACAATTTCTGCATCACAATCGGCAACTGAATCCACATGTGAAACCAGAGTACGAGAAAGCAAATTCAGCTGTTGAGAAAGCAAACGAAGCGACTCGTTCATAGGAGCGAACATCGCCGCTAACTTGTGTTGCAATCGGAGTTGGAGCTCGATCAAGCAGAGATCGAGCTGAGACACTGGTTCAGCGGGCATGAGATCGAAATGAAAGCACCAATGATACAATATCAATTAATTTCTCCAATTCGAGCTTGGAGGAGCTCCTAGAAGGGTTAGAGAAGGAGAGGGAAAAAACAACCAAAATGGTGGATAAAATATCCGATTTTCTTCTTAGTTCTTTATTGATTCATTCACTAAGATATATAGCCTCAGTCATCTCCTAATTCTACGGATCAAGAGCCAAGTGGTCAAGGAACCTTACAATTCCTCCTAATAACTTAGAGAATCTCACAACTGAATGAAAATAGAAAAGATTGTATAAGGGAATATTACAACCGAATGGGAAAAAGAAGGACATAAATGCATAACAGAAAGATCCTAAGTTTATTCTATGCTGACTCATACATATTGAGTCACAAGTTTGCTGGTAGTCACTTAACCATCTTGGGCTTCTCTTAATTCTTTTGGGCCAGTCCAACATGCTTGTATCCATGACCTGTGTGGCATCTTTTGGGGTGTGAATAGGATTGACGAGAGTTGTATCAAACACGTGTTGCGGCTTCCTTGAATGCAAACACCTGTGCGGGCATTAATAACTCAATTAAATATTGCAAGTCGCGTGTTCTAGAAAGAACTCCATCCTTCTGTTTTCCTCTGCTAGCTACGAGAGAGAACTGGTCATTTTTGGGGAAAAAAAGTTAAGTTCCCTTGTTCGGAAGGGATAGAGAGATAGGGAAAACCAATATCAAAGGTAACGGAATTCGATTACCTCTGTATTCTCCTCACTCACCTAGCTAACTAACAATAACGATGTCAGCATACCGATGGAAATTAAACTTCGAGGAGAACGAGGACCGCCCCTCCAAGCCTCGCCGCTATGGCGTCACCGAGTTGAGAAGTCCCCATTACACTCTCTTCAACCACAACATTCTTCAGGTTAACCCATTATCCTTTCCTTTCATTTTCTATTTCCTTTTCCATTTATAACTAATACTAATTATCTACTATAAGTTTGATGAGTATGCCATGTCATTGGTGCTTTGAATTGAGCTTATTTCATCATTCTGTTTTGTCCTATTTGGTTTGAATTGATCTTAAATATTTTTTTTTTATGACTGGTGATTATGGTGGATCATGTGCCTAATTATTTTATTTATTTATTTATTGGAGCACTGTTTAATGAAATTTACATATGTTATGTTATGTTATGTGCAGGATATTTTTGAATCTATGGGAGAATATGTTGATGGGTTGACGTTTTCTGGAGGTTCTGACAGCTTGATGCCAAAAGCTTTCATCAAACAAGTGATTGACATGGCTCATCAGCATGATGTTTATGTTAGCACAGGTGACTGGGCTGAACATATGATTCGCAAAGGTCCATCAGGTTTCAAAGACTATATCGAGGTACGGTCACTTGATTGCTGTTTTTGTTGGTCACTTGATTGTTGTTTTTGTTAGTGTGATAATTTTTTGTTTAATGATTTCTGAAGAAGTGGCTTAGTTGCATGATGATTAATTTCTGATATTGTAACAGGAATGCAAGCAGTTGGGGTTTGACACAATTGAGCTGAATGCGGGCTCCCTTGGAGTTCCTGAAGAAACCCTTTTGAGATTTGTTCGCTTGGTCAAAAGTGGTGGTTTGAAAGCTAAGCCTCATTTTGAAGTGAAGTTTAATGAGTCTGATATGCCCAAAGGTGGTGATAGGGCTTATGGGGCTTATATTCCCCCTGCACCTAGATCATTTGGTAAGGATATTTAACTCTATCTTTCACTCTGTCTCGTTCTTCATATTTGTGCATGTATCTGTCTATCTCTCTTTTAAGGTGGAATTAAACATATACAGGCTGTGTGGCAGATACTATCTTCTGGATTGTACTAATGAAATATAAAACAAGGGGAGAGGACTCTTCTCCAGTTAATTTTTTCTCCAGTGACGTGTTTAAAATGTAAAAAAAAGGGGGAGAGGGGGATTGAATGGTGGGGATTTTCAACATTAGAGAATCCAAGTGATTCCCAACATGAGAGAATCCCCTCCCCGTGTTATTATGTTCTTTGTTTCAAGTAATGCTACTGCGGTGATGTTCATGAATTAAGAGGATTCACTAAAGATACATGATATTTAATTGTTTAATAATGAATGCACTATTTCCTCCCTTTAAGAGAATGGCGTCATTTCGGCCAAGTAATTTAATGTTAAAATCGGAAACTTAGTTCCAAACCAAATGGCATGCAATGTTTGCTGAAATCAAGATTATGGAAGCAAAAAACTGGGAACCTGTTCACGATCCCATCATTTTAGCATCAATATCAGTTTATTGAACTACTTATCAGTTTTTGTGTCCATATCTTACAAAAGAAAGAAAATAAAATAATATATTGCTTTAATTTAATTCACTTTCAGAGGATGTTCCATACACAGTATCTAAATAGCTAATTTTCCACCTACTTAGCATGATAGTATTATTTAAAGATAGAATTTAGCAACTCTCTATGAATCTTCTTATTTTACAATCTTTCCTTTTCTAATTTTGAGCAGAAACAAAAGTTTTGAAGTTCCGAAGAAATGTTTCATCGTAAACAAAGTTCCTAAGAAATGAAAATACCTTAATTCAGAATGCTGGAAGGGTTTTGGTTTCAATTTGGATAAATAACATAATCAGATGAATGATGAAGAAGATATGTCTGTTATGGATTTCTTCACCTTTATTCCTTCAGATAGATCTCTGCGTAGAATCAAATAAGTAGAGGCCAGGATAAGGGGACGATATATCTACGAGGTATCTGTTTATTGAGATTTAAGGCATTTATGTCAAACATATTTTAACATGCTTCTATTTTCTCTTTTTGTTTCTGAGTGGTTCTTAAGAAATAAATTCTAACGCACTAGTTACTAGTACATAATATATCAAATCTTTGGACTGAAGATTGATTGGCGATGAAGAATGTGGAATCAACATAATATATTGGTTTGACTTTGTATTGAAACTTCTGCCACAGAATTAGTAGAAGATGTGGATCTCTTGATTAGAAGGGCTGAGAGATGTTTAGAAGCGGGTGCGGACATGATAGTGATTGATGCTGATGATGTCTCCAAACATGCTGATAATATGCGAGCCGATATTATTGCGAAGATCATAGGGCGCCTTGGTCTTGAGAAGACCATGTTTGAAGCATCAAATCAGAGAGCATCTGAATGGTTTATCAAACAATATGGTCCAAAGGTAAATGCTCTATTTCCTTTTCCTTTTACAAAATAAGAATAAGAATCAAGAAACCTATCTTAAAGCTTTTTTGGTATTGTTCCCCTTTGTTCAGGTGAACCTTTTTATTGATCACTCGCACGTGGTGGATGTGGAGTGCCTCCGGGGACGCAACTTGGGAAGAAATCATGCTTCTGTCCTCGGTTCTTCATATTTCCTGTTCTGAAGTGATGAGAATTTGTATAGCGCTCTGTGGGATTGACTTGTTTATGTAAAAGTCTTGTGTTGTCTATTACTGTGGGTGTCATGTATTTCCTTTCAATGAGTGATGATAAAGAAAGTTTAAATGGGGGGATTGAAATAAATGAATGTAATATATCTTAAATGGAATTTTTTTTCCTTTCTTAAAGTTATCTGGATTATTCATATGATAGGTTCTAATCCAAAGAACTAATAAATGGTAATTCTGATAGAATACAAAAGAAAGCATTATACATGTTCAGAAACGGTAAAATTATTATTTCCACGTATCACTTGTGTGCCCTCTGTAGCTGATTCCAGTTAGAATTATAGTTTGGCTTCATAAAACGATATCAAAAAATTCTGAACCCTTCTATTAATATTAAAAGAACGAATTAATTAATTAGTTTCTGAAGGAAGAAACCTTTCTTATCCTTAAAAAAAAAAAGGAAGAAACCTTTCTTCTTGTGCTTTTATGTGGATTAGGCTGAAATTATTTATAAAGTAATTAATGATATTATATTATTATTTTTTATTTAAGTTAAAATAGATCATGATATTAAGTTTAAGTAGAACAACATTTATTTGACCAAATCCTTTTATGTTAACTAGCAAAGAAGACAGACTATCGTGTCCGCCTTTCTCGCATTCAAAAATGTGATTGCTTTCTCTCTATGCAACACCCGTAAGTTAATAGATGAGACATTTTTTCCTTTTGTAAATTCAAAACCACTCTATATAGTTTTTTTTTTCTTTTTCCAGTAACCGTATAATATTGGACGGGAGTTATGGGTAATAAAACTGGGGAAAAAGATTAACCGACTCTTTGTTGTGGTTTGAGAGTGGTTAATATGAAGGGTATTTTTGGGAAGAAAAAATCCACACCAAAACTCTTATATCCCCTTTATTATATGTTATAGATGTTATAGATTAAAATTGAATTGAAAGGAAGAAGGAAAAAAAGAGGGGTGTACAGAGCGTTGTTTGTTTATCGTTCACCCGTTCACATGGCGCGATGGTAATAACTCGTTCCGTTTTTCGTCTGATAATATTGTCATAACCTCGACGCTCTTTATCACGAAACGCGCGCTATTTCACTGGAAACTAGGATCAGGATTTTCCACCAATTCTATTCTTCTTTTCTTTTTCCTTCAACGTCAAGGTAACTCTTCCTGTTCCCTCTTCTTGAATCCAATCGCGTTTGCCGTTTATCATTCTTCAGTTTTAATGCACGAATTTTCCGCGCTCTTATTTCTGAGTGAGATTTTGTTGTCTTGCCCAATGCATGCATTGCCATAGAAAAATAAAATTTTCTTTTAATTAAGGGCATTGGAACAATTTAATTGTGTGCCAAAACTAAATTTTTTGATTCAGGTGCTCTCTTGTGGCACATTCACTTTTCAATATATGGTATTCACCGGTTGAATTTTCAGATCAAGTTATGGGCATTTTCATTATTGGCAGTTATCTTGTCTAATTGGGATATGTTTTTCTCACTTTTCAATATATGGTATTCTATTCTCGCAGAGAGGCATTGTGTTTCAAGTTTTGTTCTTTGTTTTGTATCATAATAATTTCTTTTATGTCATTGATTTTCCCACATGTTATTGCAATCATGGCTACTGCATAAGGTCTAGGATAAAATAAAATTGGTTGAATAACGCTGGCATTTGTTACAGATAATCCAATCCCGATGCAATACAATACAACCTGATGTTGTTCTCTTCAAATATACTGTTTGCTTTGTGTGCATTGAATTTCCTCAAAGTATCATCACTAATGATTGACTTGATTACAGATTCAGGCGATCTTAATTAATTAGGACATTGTATTGTAGAAGCCATGGTTCATGAATCCATTTTGTCTTCTCGTATGAGGTCATCATCTTTCAGGAGACAGTTTACAAGGAATGAATTGGGTAGTTGGTCAACACTTTTGCAGAGGCACCGCTACCTTTTATTTGTGTTAGCCCTATTAACCATCCTCTGTACTGTTTATCTTTACTTTGCGGTTGCTTTAGGGACCAGAGACAACTGCACTGGGTTGAGTGGTCCACAGAAAGCTTCTTGTCATATGGAGCATGTTAAGAGTAAAGTGAGAAATATGAGACATATCTGATTTCAATATAAGTTATATGGTGGAGACTGGAGAATCCCTCCCCCCCCCCCCCCTCTTTTTCTCTCTCTCGACATGAAATTGTAATATAATCATCGGCTACGGTGTTAGCTAGTAGCATAATAGCATTATATATGCAGCGGGTAGAAAGCAATTCCTCCATTGCTAATTTTGGTGATTGTTTTCTTGTAGCTAATAAAAGAATCTTTGAGCATCCTAGTAGCCCAAATAAAGTTTTAGATTTTTCAATGTTCTTGGCTGATTCAAAAGTTCTGGTTTCTAACTTGTGTGATTCGGTTGGTTCGTTTTTAAATATGAAGCTTTTCTGTTATTATCGTGTTGAATCATATTTGGTGGAAAATGGATTCTGTTTAAGAGTGAATTTTTATTTTTACTCATTAGCTCCCAACTATTTTAATTGAGTATAGGCTGATGAATTAGGATATGTATTCAACATGTTAAGTCTACATTTGGTTGGAAAAAAGTTACCATCTTTCTAAAATATGTACTTTTTTTATAGATAAAGGCCAAAAAAAAAATGTACTTTCTTCCATTTACATCTCACATATACAGCAATTTTTTTCCTTATTTTAAATTTTTTAGAGAAAAATGAATTTAAACTGCCAAACTAAAAATGCTAACTGTGAAAGGAGTACACAAGGATACCAAAAAGTTGCTTGGTTGGCTGGGGTTTTTGTTTTTAGGCTTAATTGCACTTTTGGTCCCTCAAGTATCTTGATTGTGCAATTTTGATCCCCTAAATTTTGACTGAGCGAATTGGGTCCTCTAGACTCCAGGTATCGCAATGATGTGATTTTGGTCTCTCAGGTTCTAATTGAGCGATTTGAATCATCTAGGTATTACGATTGTGCGATTTTTGTCCTTCCGTTCAATTGTCATTCAATTTATAACTAAAAAATATTGTGAAGGTTTTTTAATTTTTAAGTTAATTAACATGTTACCTAGACCAAATTATGTGCTAGGCCATACCAACATGTGATACATCACTAGTATGATAAAAAAATAACTTTACATTAATTTAATTTACTTTAATTATTTTTAATATAATTTATTTTACAAATTAAAAGTCATACAAACTAACAAGAATAAACCCTATCGTTTCTTTGGGGTTTTTTTTTGGGTCAAAATACAAGTCCGTTTAAACGTGGGCTTTGTTGGCCCAGTCCATTTAACCTATGAGTTAAATGTAATGACTGTTTGACCAAAAAAATGTAATGACTGGGATTCCAATTTGATATTTTCTCGTTACGGCATTCTTGGGCAGAACCGGAGAAGAAGCTGCTGCCTCCCAAGTCCCATTCCTATTCAACAAAAATCTTGGATCTGGGGTTGTTAACTTGGGGAAATCGTTTTGTGAAGCCCCAGGGCTAAGAAGCTGTTGGGGGCTCCGATTTTCAGATAATTGCCGTTTCGTTATTATGTCGACAGAAAAGGAAGCTTCAAGCTCCACAGCCAAACGCAAATTGACGTGCACCGCTTGCTTCAATGCGCTTTGGTTCTGCTACTGTAAATGCCCATTGACCCGAAACTCTTTTCCAAGTGGGTCTTCTCATCTCATTACTGATAAACTTTGTTTGTGCCTTTAATGTTTGCAGCCCCGGTTCATCAAATGCAGCAGTATTACAGGCTTGGTTCTCTTGATAACTGTTCCGGCAAATGGAAAGCAATGGTTGACTGCTTAATGCTCAAGACCAAACCCGCTTCTCAAGTCGAGGTTCCTTCCTACTTCCTCCTCATTATTAATGGTGTTATTATGTGTTATTGGATGCATGCAATTTATCATATGCTGAAAACCTTTTTAGACATTGGGTTATATATTCTTTGATCATTGTCCTCTTTGTTTGATTTGAGAACATCCTTGGTTGTGTTTGGGAGTATTGAAGAGGTTGGGTGGTTTTGCTATTTATTTTCCCCTTCCAACTCTGTAATTGTATGCAAATGATAGGCTCTGCATATTTTTTATGTGGATTTCAATGCTTTTTTACAACATGTTTCCCATTCCCACCTTGCTGGCGCACACACAAAGTCAGAGTCTGCTCCATTTTGTGGTGGAAAAGTGATGTGCAAATAATAGTGCTGCTTGATTATACCTCAATAGAACAATGGATATGCTGCTTGCATCCTTCATATTGCGGATACCTTGGCATTTGGAGTGTGTATATTCACACTAATTCACAACTCTCTGTGTGTGTGGTCTTGTGGACCCTGGGAGGAAAACGGAGATGATCTAATTGATATTTGACAGAGTAATGCCTAGGATTATTGATATGGGATGCCTTACTGGCAAATGTGTATTTATAATTTATAATTTTTTATTTTAGTTTTTGTTATTTCATGTTTGATGCTGGAGAGTTAAGGAACCTGCCCTTCCAACTCTTTTGCACAAATTTTCTTCATTTCTACTTTTGCCTTTCTACTCTATGCTTGTGAATGATGAAAAGAACCATGAAATTGGCGAGAGCTCTTAGTTGTTAACATTGTTATGGTTTATATAGTCGTCATCTTACCATGCACCCTTGCATAGTTGCACAGTTTAATTGATCTGGCACTGAAGTTTATCTGTCTTTTTATTACAGATTAATATAAGTTAATTTGTTTGACTACCGTTATGTCAGTTATCAGTTAGTCATTGGTGGCACTGTGGCAGTTAGTATTGTTTACTGTTTGTTAGTCAGTTTCATAATTACATTATATATGTATCACAATTTACAAGTAGTTGAATGAAAACAAGTCTCTTCATTTTTCTCCATTCTCGGACTGTCCATCTTAGCATGGTATCAGAGATGATTTAAGCTTCTCTCTCCGCGCTCTTTCCAGTTTCTTGTTCCTTTCTTGAGCCTTGTTTTTTGTATCGAGTCTTGGTCTCTATTGATTTGTGATGTTTCCCCTTATGTCATGCAATTTTACTTACTCTGAATGAGGTGTACTAGGATTTTAGATGCATGACTTTTCTCGGTTATGCCGAGTTGCCGACTGTTGGTTTCTGTTGCATAAATAAGATGATAATATTGAGTCTGGCCAACTCAATATTGTTGTTCTGGATGTGCTGTAACCGATTTTTTGGTGACCAAACTCGTTATTAGCAGAAGCTGTTGGGTTATGCGAGAGTTGATCACTGTCACCACTCAAGTGTTGCAATAGATGTAGTACCACTAAATGTTAGAAATATAGGTGTACACTACACTTTTAGTTTTGTGGATTCTTTAAACCCAAAATCTTGAAGGAGCTTGAAGAAGCTTCATGCTTGTGTTTTCTTTATCGCTCTTTTATTTTGAATTTTCGGTTCTATAGTTTTAAGGACTGTATAACTGAACTATCTGTTAATTTCTTTTGCTACTTTTGGTGTTGTCCTAATGAGGGAAACCTCGTGAGACTATGTTTGTTTGATGCTTGATGCTTGTTTGGGAGAAAAAGAAAAAAAAAAGATTTGAGCTCTTGAGCCTCCATACCCATGTAATTTTGTTTAATGATTTCATATTATGAATTTAATGAAATACGTGCATGCATGCTGAGAATTGGTTGCACTTGAACTTTGATTAATGTCAAAGTAATGACACTGATTAGTAGCATACCAATTGTCGAAAGGAAAGCCAAACGTGTGACTCTTGTGTAAATCTGATAATTGCGCCTTTGTTTTGGAAAATAGTGTGTTTTGATTATCTATACTACGTGCTTTTATTTCTCCGATTCACTTCAATTAGTTTTGAAAATTTTAAGATGGCAATAGTTGTTCAGTTGTTACTTGATTCTACCCTTATGGTCTTTACAATCATTGCTAGATAAATTTTCTTACTTGCAATTTTTTTTTATAATGCCTATTTTGTTCCATTTGGATAATTGATGAGTGAGTTTTGGGTTTCACATTAGAGTGAATTAGTCCTTGTTAGATTTTTAGAGAAGAGGAAAAAGGAATCATTTAAAACACATGCATGAGGCAAGGAATGATGGCTTTCAAAAAAATTGTTTTAAGTCCCACTGCTGAAAGTGTTAAGGTTTTCCCCCCCCCCCTTTAATTAGATCCGAAGTTGTGGCCTTTGTTCTGAGGTTGAGCGTATGTTTGTCCTTTGTGTCATTAATTTTGAATTTTTGTTTCACCGGTAATTTTATACAACAGTTGATTAATTGCTACAATGACATACTTTTACATAATGCTAAGTAATGAAACCCTGATAGTACTCCCTCCGTCCCAAATTATAAAAGCCTTTTGGCAAAATCTCTCCCACCAAGGAATGTAATTAATATAGTTAAAAACAATAAATTTAGCTACAATTTTTATTATTTTACCTAAACTACCCTTGAATTTATTGGGAAGGTAAATTACATTACACTTCATTTAACTTATTGATTAAAACAAAGGTAAATTAAATAAGGGTAATGGGGAAAAAATAATAATTAATGCTACAGACAAACTTCAAAAGGTCCTTATAAAATGGGACAAATAAAAAACCCAAAAGGTTCTTATAATTTGGGACAGAGGGAGTATAAGGGATCCAATTCTCACTTTCATACTTGCTTTTGTGGCTGAAGTTTGGATTATGTTTTAAGTTTTTTGAGCTATATTATTATTCATCCTTGTTTGCCTTTGTTCTGTTCATCTTTTAGCCTTTTAGGTAAATAATTTCTTTGTGATTGGCAATCTGTGTTTTCAATAATTAAAAATAAATTATACTTGGTAACAGTAGCTGGATAGCATTAGACGTGTACTGGCTACTATTTTGTGATGCTTAGCTGTTCATCCTAAAACTTGGGACTGGGAGGTCTAGTGTTACATGTTTTTGTCAAACATCAAGTTTTTGCATGTGCTTATATATTCTGGTCATTTGACTTATGCTTCTTGTTCTGAAGTCTAAATGAGAGCTAGGTTGAAATTCTTTATAATGGATAGCTCGTTGGATTGTGATTTCTGAGTAAATGGAAAACAATGAAGAAGTTTTTCTGTTCATTTTTTCGTATCATTTGGACATACAAAATCTTAAACTTGTTAATATTGAGTTTCCATAGGATAAGATATTATTGACTTCTTGTTTATCATATCACCAGGTGAAAAGATTTATCTACCTACTTAAAATATTATTTTTCGCATCATTAGTCTCGAGATAATCCCAATTTCAGTCAACCAAATTAAGGGCCTTAGTCTGTTCCATTTTTTTTCTTTCTAAATCATTTATCTATTGCTGTATGAGTTATTGCTTTGTCTCAAGCCTGTATATTTGGTGTTCATCTGTGATTTTGGAGTTTTCATGACCTGGTTCATTTTAATACTGCTTTTTATGTACTGCTCTACCTATTTTCAATATCTGATCCCAGGTTTGACATTTCTATTGTGTCCTCAGTCTTTAGTTGTTCTTGTAATTGACAAATGAAATTTGTTCTTTCACTTCTTTATCATTTTTCAGCTTTTGGGTTCATTATTTGGTCCTCTAATCTAATAGCTTCTATATAAAATTTTCTTCTCTTGGTCACTTCTTTTTGTCAACTAATATTTATACAGAACATCAAGTTACATGGAAACTGATGTGTTAATTTTTATTTTCGTTGAGAAACAGATAATTGCTATATTTATATTTTATTAAGGGGGATGTCTTCAACTTCCAAGTGATTGGAAACATTTGAGATTAATAAGAACGATCATTTTTTCCATTCTGTAGAATAGATAATATGTGGTGTTACATAATGACCTGGGACAGACCAAGTCAATAATCAAATCCCATAGGATGCCGAGTTAGAGTTTTTTTTCCTTTTCTGTTTACACTGTCCTCTATAGTCTTATTTGGGAAAAGTCCATTGTATATGATTTGATAAACTTAATAAATGTTTTGTGACCAGTTCTATTATGTTATATAATCTTCTCCCTTTCTTCTTGTGTGTATGAATTTGTAAAATGAGTAATCTAATAGCTAATGTCAGATTGTCAGTTTTCAAAAATCAAAATGCATAGATAGGGTAACAATTAGCGAGTCTTAAATTGTTCATATTTATTAGACCTGGTATTTTCATTTTTTTTTTCTCCCTATTTTATCAAAGGTTCAAATTGAGTCCTCGGGTATGTTGTTCTTTAAGCTTTCACTGTGTTGTGGCTGTTTGCCTATTTTTTGATTAGAGGTCTTTGGGAAGATCTCAGTGACTATCATCCGATACACAATTGTTCCTTTGGCAGAATACGACCAGTTCTTAAACGCTATCGCATGGACTACAGGATGTGTTTCCTCACGGGTCTCAATGACTCATTGTCTCGTAATCAGAGGTCAAATCCTATTAATGGATCCCATTGCTCCTAATCCTATCAACAAAGTCTTCTCCTTGAGTATCCAACATGAAGTTGGTTCCTTCATGTCCTAGTCTGAATCTACAGTTGCTTCTGCTGTTCAGTTCAGAATAGCAATTCCAAGCCAAACCTTGACGCCAAATCTAAAATCCACAAGAATGATCAGCGTCATTGTACACATTGTGGCATCTTGGACCACACCAGAGCAAAATTCTATAAGTTGCATGGCTATCCTCCCAGCTACAAAAAACCCAAACATCATGGTCAATCCAGAAATGTTAATCAAATTTTTGACAATTCAGTGGCTGAGCTTTCTATTCAGTTGACAACACAGCAAATATAAACAGTCGATGCCCCTGCTTCAGTCTCAAACATCACAGGCCTATGTCTTGTATAGGTTGTACCTTATAAATTTTTTGGGTCGAATTTTTCATTACATCACAAGCTTGTAGTCAACCGTCCGAGCCAATTCATGCCTGCCCCCTGGGATCTCACATTTGCAAGTATTTCCTCACTTGTTGAAGCACTTAAAACACATTACTAGGCCAAGGTCTGCTATTTCCTTCTGCTAGGGCCCCCTCTCTTAATCCCACTGCATTTGCTGATGCAGACTGCGACAGTTGCCCAGACACCAGACGCTCAATAACAAGCTTTTGTGTATTTTTGGTGATTCATTAATTGCCAGTAAATAAAAAGCCCTCAGTTTCAGATCTTCTACAGAGGCTGAATATCAGCCTTTAGCCAGTGTTGCGAGTGAATTAATTTGGCTCAAGCACTTGCTAATTTGTTTTGAGATTACCATTTCATCTGCTATGTTGTTCTCCAATCAATCCACCATTCACTTGGCCTCTAATCCAACCTTCCAAGACAGATCCAAAAATATTGATATTAACTGTCGGTTCATTGGTGACCATGCTTCCTCAGGTTTACCCCAAGCTCATTCATGTAAACTACCAACATCATCTGGTAGAATTACTCCCAGAGCCTCTTCCAGCTGCCCAATTTCAGCTTACTGTCTAAGCTGGGAGTTTTAGACATTCACCCAACTCGAGGGAGAGTATTAGTGTATGTATTAGACATCAATATATGTTAATTGGTTTGATTATTGTTATGTCAGTTATCTGTCAGTTATTAGTAGCAGTTAGTATTGTTTACTGTTGGTTAGCCTGTTTCAGAACTACACTGTATATCTGTATCACAAGTAGTTGAATGAAAACAACTCTCAATTTTTCTCCATTCTCGGGCTTTCCATCTTAACCTTTTTTCTTGGAGTAACATGATGTATGTAACCCCTGCATGCAGGAAGTCCTGGAAGCTCGGGAGAAATCAAAGCCACACATCTGGACTTTTCGGACAAAATATGAAGCTTCACAGTACTGGAAAAAAGTTTATGGTCATTTAGACAGGCCCGACTGGTGAAAATCATTTTGTGCAAATCAATATATATTGCCTTCTGATTTTACCGGCGTTTTAGATGAAGAGACTTTTAGAGACCAAATAAAGTTTGCATCAAATTGAAGATGTCAGAAAGCGAGATTTTCATTCTTATTTTTTGTGCAGCCTTCACATTGAATTTTGCATTCAGAAGACTTGGCACATTAAGTTTCTAATAATCCTTTAAAATTGCAACGGCTTTCATTTTAATGGTTTTTTCTCCTAATGAAATTTTGGTCTATTGTTTTATGTAGTCCCTCTATCATCATTCAATCATATCATAATTTTACTTTCGTTGTCTACTTAAGATATGAGAAATGATAAGTAGACAACAATCCAAAGTTGTCTACACCGTATAAAAATACCCTTTTTGCTTTTTTTTTAATTGTTTTCTCTTCCTACTTACTGTTTATGGAAGTGACATGCCAGTGGGGGGAGCCATACGGTGTCGTGTTTGTTGTTGAGAATGAGTTGTCTACTTATCATTTCTCTAAGATATTTCATTGGTACGACAGTGACACTGCTTTAGTAGTTGGATTGCTGAAACTTGAAAAGTTTACTTGCAAATCAAGTATGGAACATTGGCATTTTATTGATCATGTATATTGTCCTTTGATATCTATCTACACTCGCAGGATTTTCAATGCGGATTTAAATTTATTGTAATGTAGTCTATACATGACTAGGTGCATGTTTTGTTTCACTTTTAGGACATCTAAGTGATTCTAAAGACATAAAATTGATTTTAAAATATTTGGGTGTTCTGAAGTAAAATTGATTTTGACTCTATAATGAATTCTAAGTTGAAGCTGAGATTTGTAGCTTTTGCATCCAAACGTGATTTTTACCTTAAAATTTATTGTTCAACTCACTTTTATATGAATATATCCAAATATAAATCAATTTGCATTGAACTCACTTTTAACTAAAATCAATTCAGCGTGTGTTTAGTTCTGCGGTGACGAGAATTGATTTGGACAGAATTGATTTTGTAGAATTGATTTTGGTTAAACGTGAGTTGAATGTAACGTGATTTTTGTTTGGATACGTACACATAAAAATTGATTCTTATCAATCAATGTTGTTTGGATAGATTTGATCAAAATTATTTTTGGGTGTGCAATTATCAAAATGGGTCCTAACTTAAAATTACATTAGAAACTTTAATTTTTTGATGATGATATTAGAAACTTAAATTTTGGTGAAATAGGCAACTGAGCCCATTTCCATTCACATTATTTATATTTTAGATAAATAACTAATCCCTCCTTCTAATCCCACGAGTACTTATTTTGATTTTTTACAATCCGATTAATTTAGGATAGGCCCAGAAGAGAGTAAGTACATTATTCTAATACCCAACGGTTGTGACATCCTAGTCTATATTTTCCAAATATATTAAATATATCGATTAACACAATAAGGGAGAAATAATTTATTTCATTATGGCAAGTAGAAGTGTACAAATGTACCAAAAAGGTGCCCTACCTTGGGGTCCTTAACTGTATAGAATACTTAATAACTGGAATCCCTTTGGTATATGACTCTGACTCACTGGCTGTGGATCTCACGAATCTCTGTCTCTCTTTTGAACTCATCTACTACCTGCTAATATCTGAAGGCAAATATGTATACAAACAAAAAATAGAACGGGAGACTCAGAACACGCTATACGCACCATTCGACGGGAAGCAGAACTTAGAATTCATGTATAAAAAGACAAGCTTAGCTATGCAAGCAAATCATCAATCAACATATGATAACCAAGGAAAGATTGTATAAGAAATAAATCATACATCTCTCAAGCAACATCTTAGATCATTGCTTAGCTATCCTAATCCATGTAGCCTACGTCTATATGCCTACGTGGCCACACAGTTTAAAATATGAGAAAGGTAGCCCCACCTTAGCCACCTTGTCTTTGTAGATAATAGCACAACGACCTCTCACCGGCACGTGAGTAGGCCAAGCCAGTTGTCCATCCCCTATCCTGCTCATCGTACCCCTAAGAGTGCATCCCCGCTATTCGATAAGAACAGGTATCGGGGCGGCACTCGAGATCGGCACTATGGACAGTGATGCAACAGTACCCCGTCCGGATGACCAGGCTACCCAACGTCCCGACAGGATGGTAGCTAGCCATCCGTCACTTGTAGACTTGTTGGACCCAGAGTATCCTCAAGGACCGGCGTGTCATATACCGACTGCATCCACTACAAGAAAATTGCGTGTGCAAGCGGAATTTTCACCGAAGCGGCCTCGACTCGTCGGTAATATTTTAATTACCAACGGGCCGTTGCTAATCTGCAGGAAAAAATGCACTTCTGAAATTATTTTTTGCTACGTTCTGAGCGAACGCTTGTAATTACTGAAGAGGCTTATGGGTCGTCAGAATTAAACGAGCTTAGCCCGTCGGTAACATAAAATATATGCCTGCTGATTTTTTGACTACGTTACCGACGGCTAAACCGTCGGTAAATAATTATGTTGGACAGTAAAACATAATGAGACTCACCATACTCCACACTTATGGCCATTCCACCTTATCACTCCTCTTTCACCCACTCTTTCCTCCCACTCGACCTGTTGCAGCAAAGAAAAGGAGGAAGAAAAAATCAGAAAGAAAGAAGAAAGAAGAAGAGAGGAGAAGGAAGAAAAGAAAGAAAGAGAAGAGAGGCAGAGACGAGCGAGAGAGAATGGAGACCGCGAGAGAGAACGAGATGGCGAGAGAGAGGAGCCCACGGCGCGGCGGCCTGGAGGCTCGCCAGCGCGGCGCCTGGCCGGAGAAGGGAAGGAGAAGACGCGGCCGAGAAGGATGAGGCCGAGAGAAGCAGAACGCGATGTAGGGAGAGAGAGACGAGAACAGAGAGAGATCAAGAGACTGAAGAAGAAGCTGAGCTCAAGATGATGGATGGATGAAGATGAACAGCAAGATTGAAGAAGTAAGAACCAGTTTTAGATTCAAGAGATTGAAGAAAGGAGATTGAAGCTTGAGATTCAATTTCAATGGAAGAGGGTTAGGGTTTTCAGATTCAAGAATTTGGGGATTTTTGGAATTGAATTCCCTAACTTGGAATTGAAAAGGGGGTGTTTTGGTTATTGGTTCCTCCCAATGGGATTTCTTCACATATTTGTCACTGCTCCAATCATTTTCTCCCTCGCTATTGTGTCTCTGCCTCTTCTCCACCAAACCTGTAAGAAACTCTTCTTACCACTTCTCTCTTCCCTTTCTCACTTCACACACACATACCCACACAGACATCTCAATTGTTAATGATATTATGCACTTGCATGGTTGCCTTTTTTATTATCCTCTAAAGTGATTGTTAGTTACGGTTAGTTGTAATTCTGTTAGAATAGTTAGTTTGTTGTTTCTCATCTCTATGAATACCATTGTATCAACTCAATCCTGTATATTTTGTCAGTATGAAACCTAAAGAGTTTTACTCTTTTCCAATTCCAGAGCTTCATTTCTCCTCCTTTGCCGTTGCCTTTGATTCCTCACAAGGGGGAACAGTATCATAAATTTGTACTTCATTTTTTAAAAAAATTTACTAATGTAAATGAAAATCTTTCAATAATTAAGTAATCAGTAATATTTTATTAGAAATATTATTTGTTAGATCATAATTCTCTTATTTAATTTAAAATTTATGTTTTTATGTCAAATTTTTATGCAGTACTTCGTGTCTTGCTTTATAATTTTAAAAGTTGTATTATTTCTACATCATGTTGTACTGGAGTAACAGTTAAATGCTTCCATAAACATTGGAATTCAATAAAGTCTGTAACTTGTTTTTTTTTGGGGATTCTTTTTCAGATTTTTTGGTTTGGAAGTCATCATTGTCTTGCCCTGTGGCTGATTTGGTTTTAAGGAATGGGGTGATATATACAAGTCATGACACTCTCCCATTTGCAGACTCCATGGCAGTGGCCAATGGGAGGGTTCTTCGTGTTGGCAACCATTCATTTGTTCAGGTTATCCTTGTTGTGGTGCTAGCTTCTCTTCCCTTTTGTTAAAAAAAAAAAGGAGCAATTTTGATTCAACTGCAAACTAGTTCTTCTGACCCAGATGTGCTTTTCAACTGTTATGTAGGAGTTGACAGGTTATGGAACTCAGGTGTTGGATCTTGGTGGGAAGGTTGTGGTTCCAGGGTTTATTGATTCCCATGTGCATTTCATTGCTGGTGGATTGCAGGTTTAGTTCATGTCCCTTTTTTTCTAAGTGCTTCTTGAGTCTATTTTATTTTATTTATTTCTAAAAGGTTCATATGGGAATGTGCTAGTTAGCTTGAAATTTGAATCGATTGATAGTCATGTAAATTCTCATAATCTCTGATGTTTAACTATTGAGCGCATTTATGTAGAACTGCTAGCCTATCAATCAGGTGCAGTTGAGAAGTCGGCACATCTGAAAGTCAAATTGTTTGGGATGAATTTTGGTTGTCCATAGAATATGATGTTTGAATAATTTGAATTTATAAACCTAATTGGGTTTTTACTCTATGAGAAATCCTTTATGTTTTCAAACCTACAACTTGTTCCTGTTTTAATTTGTTTGGTCTGTAAGACAAAAATCATGTGATATGCTTATGGTAAAAACTGAAAAAAGGTTGAGGTTTTTTGTTTGTTTTAATTTCTAGATTACAGTGGGCTTTTACCGACGGCTAAGCCGTCGGTAACTTCGGATCTATTTTTTATTTTAATTTGTAGTTTACCGACGGCTTAGCCGTCGGTAAAGTACAACAGCAAAAATGATTGTTTTCGTGGATTTTACTGACGGTCATGTGACGACTTTCTTACCGACGGCTTTTTTGGCCGTCGGTAAATTTTACCAAGGAGGAAAATACCGACGACCTCGAGGCCGTCGGTAGGCCGTCGGTAATCTCGAATTACCGACGGTTTTTTAGAATTACCGACGGCTTTTGGCCGTCGGTAATGACGAAAATTCTTGTAGTGATCATGCCCACACTCTGGCACCTGGCCTCGTACACAGCCTATGTGCACGACGGTGGATTACAGCACATGCATATGACCATTTATTATCCAACACCGTATCATGTAATACCCTACTTTAACAGGACTTATCTTAAATAATAGTAATCCATATTTGGGCAAACAAACATATTTTATTAATTACTAGAAAAGTATACAAAGTTCATTATACAAGTACAAAATAAAACCATCACCCATAAGGGTGATAGACAAAATCCTATTGGCCGTGACCTCGGACTTTAAGCAGTCTACTCAAAAACCTTCAGTCCACTCCTTATAGGTTGTTCCAGTCCATCTGTTATTCAGCACACAATATAGAAAACACAAGGAAGCATTGGGGTAAGATATCCGTTAACCTCCAACAACAGAAAAAATAGCATAGTAGACAGACTGTTACCATGCACATGCATAACATCATAAATATTACAATCAAACTTTTGAATACATAACCATAGACCTGACCACACCGTACTGACGAATCCGACCACACGGTCACATTATACTCTGACATTACAAATTGATAAGTCACAGATTGACGCATGTCACTGGTCCTTCAGCTGATCACCGGCTCTAAGGACCCAGCCCCTGGACATTCAGCTGATCACCGGCTCTATTGTCCAAAGGTTGACACGTGTTTTCGATCCTTCGGCCTGATCACCGGCCCTACAGACCTAGATGAGCTTTTGAGCTGATCACCGGCTCCTTTAGCTCAAACCACCGGCTCTGTTAGCTCAAACCACAGATCGGTGACCTTTACAGACCATTCACACCCTACTCCCCAGACCGATCACCAGTCTTGGGGCACCGAATATGATAAGTTGGTTGTCCCGGGAACAGATCCTGATACGCTACCATCTCCAATCACCGATTATGGCATCCCATACTACCATACTCGATCACTGGAGTAAGGCACTGTCCTGTGCACTCGGACGACATTCCCTATTATAGGAATGGCCAAGATTGTCTACCAGTCAGACGTGGAGTCCTAGAGACTCATCCGAATGACCGAGTACACACCTTCGGACTGATCACCGATCCTCAAGTTCCCTCAAGGTCACCGACTATCGCCAAGCTACTTCGTACCTTCGGTCCAATCACCAGACCTCAAGTACACCAATCTCGGGTACACCGACCCGGCCATCACCACTACCAACAAGGTAACAATGGTAATATTTACTATTACCATCTAGGGATTCGCAAACCTCTAACTAGAGGGCGTCACCCTTAACTTACACATCAGAATCATATCCATCATATATAATCAATACATCTATAACAGCATGTTAATCAGATTATCAACCATCCTTAACTAACATGAGGATCAATCCTAATGTCGTTAAAGCGACCTACTATTGACATATTATCAATCAGCATATCAATATTAGTCATACAATCATAAAGCAATCATACAATCAACGTCCATCCTTAAATCTCAATAGATCATTCCTATGGTTGATAGGTCTACAGTGACTATCCTTAGCCATTGTACACACGCAACCCTCTCCTAAGGTGTTGCTACTACTAACCCTTAGTAGGGTTAAGGAACCCTACTCATGCTAACAGACTACTCTACTACCTATTTTCCTAGAGATTAAGGTATCTTCCCCTTACCTGGCCTAGAAGGTCGCTGTCGTTCTCGTTCTGTCGCTCCTATCCTTCTCGAGCTCCCTACGCTCTCCACGCTCCTCCAAAAGCCCTTGGAAGACCTTGGGCTGAATGGAGGGGATCGAGCCCTATATATCGGCAAAAATTGGCCCATCGCGTCGCGATGGCCCTTAGACACAAAGTCTGTCGCGTCGCGAGTCGGGACACGTGTCAGCCATCAGACGTGCTGATCCACCGACTTACTCCACCAACTTAGCATCGCGTCGCGATACGATTTACACGGGTATCTGTCGCGCCGCGAGGAACCGCGTCGCGATCTTCTTCCTTTGTTTATCTGTCGCGTCGCTTCTTTAAGGAGCAGAATTCCATTTTTGCCCCTCTATACGATTCTAGGGGTTTCTAAATTATTCTAGGCCTCTTATGAGTCATTTTTAAGTTCAATTAATCCAATTACTATTTAATCATCACTAATAATTTATTTAAGACTTACTAAAAAAAAATCAGGATGTCACATATCAGCTTATCATTGTTCATCAGCTCAGCACAACAACCCTTTATCTTATCCAACATCATCATTACATCTTAGCATTTGTCAGCTAGTTAAGTAGCTTAATATTCCTCCACACACATTAGTATTTAATAATTTAATATCAAGTTATCATAACAGAACTACCAGCACTTGTCAGTATACAACAAAGCATTGGTTACTAGTCATCTTTGATCAACATGTAAGTCAATCAGCAAATATCAATCATCAACCATCTTCGATCAACATATGGATCAATCCTAGTGTCGCCCAGTCGACTAATCACTAACATGTTATTAGTCAACATATCAGCGTATCACAAAGTAATCATATGATAAGAAATCATCATCACATCAACCAGCATTCATCTATAAATACCAGTAGATCATTCTTATAGTTGACAGACCTTTGATAACTGTCCTCAGCTATCACAAGTCACAGCCCCTCTCCTAAGGTGATGTTGTTATCAACCACTAGTAGGGCTTGGGTCACCCTACGTAGTTATGCATTTATTCTAATCCTACAATCCCTGGTGGTAGGGTTCAGGTCTCCCATACCTGGCTTAAAAGACCGTTGCAACTACTGCCGCTCTCCGTGTCGTCGCCGTTCTTACTACTCTTACTCCTATCTCTGGACACTCCTTTCTAGCCTACTAGGCCACTCTCATCCTCTCCTCTCAGAGGATTACCTACTAAGGGCTTTCTAATGCACAATATCCTCTCTTGAGGCAAGTGCAGAGCATACTTGCTCCTTAGTGGCCCTCTAAGTCTCACCCCCTTTCTCAATCTCAAGGATTACTTACTAAGGGTTTTCTGATGTGCCAGATCCTCATTAGAGGCAAGCACAGAGCATTCTCACTGCTTAGAAGTCCCTAGAAAGAGAAAACTAGAGAGAGAGAGAGGGGAGTTTGGTGCAAGTTGGAAGTGGAGGGATGAAGGGTATTTATAGGTGAGGTAAGTCGGTACGGTTGTGTCGTGCTCAGGACCCTTGCGTCGTGATTGGAGCCTTCTGGATCCCTCTAGAAGCATACGTGGCGAAAAATCCTACGTTTTGTCCATCGTGTCGCGACCTAATCTCATCGCATAGAGATGATCGAAATATTCCGATTTTGGCTATGTCTATTAGAGATAAAGTTGTAGGAAATTCTTTAATCTTTCCAAAGCCACAAAGAACACCTCAATAGGACACCCGGAGCTCCAGTTATGATCAAAATAGTGACAGGGTGTTCTTGCGAGCGTAGTTAATGTCTATGACCTAATATTTGTTCCTGATTTACCCGAAACTTTCCAAGACTCATATTTTGGGTTTCTAAATACTCAATATACTTAAGAACATGTAGAGGCACATAGGGTTAGTTAAACAAGACGAGTCGGAGATAGAGTTAACCTAGGGTTTAAATTAGGTTCAATAATAAGGAATATTTAGGGATGTAACAACTGCTCAAACGATAGAACAACCCTAAAAATCTCAAAGACTCAAACACTTCCGCAGCATCATTTTCTTCTTGTTTTTTTCTCTCTTTCGATTTACTTCTTCTTCTTCTTCTTTTAGCACTCACAGTCCTTCTTCGTCCCCCTCCTTCTCATCCTTGCCAGTGACGACAGTGTTTTCCAGATATATGTGTGGTTGTAGATCTGTAATTCTAGAAAAATCAAAAACGCACACTCAGGTAGGAGACGATGGAGGACATTTATGGCAAAGCAGAGAAATTACCTGACGCACGCAAGGGAGAATCAATTCTGATCAATGTGGAAGCTACCCACAGCTACTTCAAGCAAAACGCGAGTTGAACCCTAAACGCACGTTGGTATCAGATCTGGAATTGAGAACCAAACAAGGCAGAATTGCGTTTCAGGTATGCAAACTCACGTTGGTGTTGAACGCGGAACCAAACAAACGCTCAATCAAAATCAATTTTCGCCACTGTAGAACCAGACACACCTAGGGTCTGGCTTCAAAATGCTCCTTTTTATTTTTATTTTGTTTTAATTTTTGGGTCTCTGTTTCAGAATTCGGTATGCTTCATCAACGAACAAGTAAAGGCACTATGTCTGTCCACTTCTTTTACCATATGAGGAATTTTTGTACACATGCTGATAACAAATTCTGTTTTTTCAAACAAACTAGTTACATAACTTTTTTATCATAAATGTTTTATATTTTAATAGTCTAACTAATGCTTTTGAGGGTCAAGCATGGCTTTAATTTTTTATTTTGCATAGTTTGTCTGTTGATTATGTTTTGACTTATTGCTTCATGAACAACAGATACTAGGACCCCAGGAGGTTGGTTTGGAGGAACTTTGAGGTCGACTATCATGATGATGATGGATTTGGGTGGGAGATTGATTACTCTCGCCATGTCATTGTGTATACTGACTTAGTATTTATTTTAGACTGCTTGGATCTCCGAGAGCTACTTCTGTAGTAGACTTTAGGATTTACTAAAGCCCACCCTTTTAGGCACATGTGGGAGGACCCACATGATTACCACAACTACAACTCATATTGGAATTCATACGCCAATACTCAGTATGATTTTCACTCACGTAAGAGTGGTAGTCCTATTGTTGGTCGTAGTTGTTTACCTGTTGCTAGCCGTAGGTAGTTGAGACACCTAGTAGTAGTTCCACTACTCATTCCGTTGTGCCTGTCACGCCTCTCCAATTTTACTGAAGACGTTTTGGGACCCTATGTAGGGAGCAATTCTCGTCGCCCCTGTTAGCCTTGGGATATACTAGTACCCTTTGTTCATGGCCAGTTATCTTTTTGATGTATTTTGGTGAGGAGAGTAGTTTATGATGTATCTTTTGGAGAGGATGGTAATATATAGTTTGACTTTATCTGCATTGTCAATATATGCACTATCGACTACTCCCTCCGTCTTATTTTACTTGTCTTGTTTGGAATTTTTCGTTGTCTCAAATTATTTGTCCCTTTAGAAAATCAATGAGTATTAATTACTTTTTTTTTTCCAAATATACTCTTTATCTCAACTAACCTCTATTAGCGAGTAATAATTACAACTATCCAATTTAAATAAGAGTATTTTAGTCCAACAGTATCATTTTATTATAGAAATCAGAAAATCTAATTATTTTCTTAAGAATCGTGAAAAGACAAAAGAGACTATTAAAATGAGATGGGGGAATAATACATAATTAGGGCTAATTATTTAGGGTTGTCTTTCATGAGACGACAAGGCGTCTCAATGAAGGTGAGGAAGTGTAACAAATCTTAAGAGTTGTGATACCAAGATAGAAATAGAGAAAGTAATGGTGGAATCGAATGAATTCATCAATCAGATACTTGATACATATTATATATACCTTTGTTGATAAGATTAGTTTACTTAGATATCTAAAATTATGGCTAGTTGATAAATACAAATCAGAAACAGATTGTGATAATACAACTAGAAACAGTTTGTGAATTTATATTTAAAATACAGGTTACATATTTGTAGGAACTGATCTTAACATAATCAAGTGATCCGATCTGCTTATCCCTTTACTTGTAAAAAAAACAGAATCAAGTGATTCAATTGGCTTATTCCTTTACTTCTTTATGGTCAATTATAAATAAAATCATTTTGATGTTTGGATATACTAGCTAAAAAATAATTTTAATTAATATATTTTGTTTAGATTGTATAAAAAAGTCACTTTTATGAAGTAAACTACTAAAAGCTAGGTTGTGAAATATTTCATTTAGATTATATATTCTAAACTATAATGGGTGTTATGGAAATAATGATGATGATGATGCTCATAAGTGAGCTTAAAGATAAAAAATAAAAAAAATAAAAAGAAAAAGAAACTGTTTTTACTTTTTAGTGTTAATAAAAAAATCTAACTATTTTAGACAACAAATGGAAAATATGATACCAATTACTTAATAACTTTTTTTCATGCAAATTTTTTTTTTGTTGAAAAAAATGCTCTTAAACATGGGTTAAAAAGATCCGTCTGAATTACAGTGACTAGGGTTGTTCATAGTTTAGTTTAGGGACAGAACCAAACTGAACTAAATTGAACCAGAAAAACAATTCAGTTAAAAGTTATTGAACTAATCATCATTCCCATTGAACTGAACTTAATTGAACCAACCCCCGGTGCACTGTTGGTGTGGAAGAAAACCGAACTGAACCTTGGGCAAAACAAACTGCAAAGTGCATGCTCATCCCACCAACAGAGGAATTTCTCGGCATCGCAATATTTGGGAGCTTCAAGTGCAAGCTCATCGCACCGTCCATTTCTAGCAATCTCAGCCATCCCCCTCCTCCATCGTACTCACTAGATCCGAACTGAACTCACTGTCCATTGAAGATATAAATCTTGTAGGTTTTGATGCACTTCTTCTTGTTGCTTCCTTCTTCCTTCGAGATCTTCTTCTCAGCCTTCAGTTTCTTCTCCGCTGGAGCCTTCTCTGCCGTCGGTTTCTTCTCGGCTTTTGAGGGAGCCATGTATGGGATTCAAGACTTTTCAGTTGGTTATGCGAATGATATGTTTGTGTGTATTCGGAGAAGAATGAGACGAGAGATGAAGCAAAGAGAGTGTTTGGTTCTGTGACGGATTCTAGTTGAAGGATAGGGAGACACGCGGATTTGTGTTTTTGTTTGTTGATTGACTTGGTCAATTGACGGGTGAGATTGCACCATGTCATTTTGAGTGCCGAATAAGTTGTGTATCTGGAGCTCGACTACCCCATGCTACCAATTAAATTACTAGGAGCTCAAATTGGGACACATGTATTATTTTTTTCCTTTTTTGAAATGATGATATTCATGGACTTAAGTTCGAAGTTCACCGTACTTGGAGAGTAGACTAAAGTTTGGTTCGTAGGGAATTCACTGAACTAAACGACGATAATGTTCGGTTCAAGAATCTCTAACCAAAAATAGTTTCTAGTTATCGAACCTGTGTAGTTGTTAAGTTCTATTATGGTCCAGTGCAGTTAAGTTTTATAGTTCAATTCGATTCTCAGCTAATTTGAACAATCCTAACAGTGACTGGGTCATTAAAAATGCTTTGCTATGTGCAATCTATTGTGTCGCCAACCAAGTTATTTCACCAAACTGTTGTGCGAGTAGATCATAGATAGGTGCAATATGTGGTTTATTTTGACAACAATCTCTTATCCCGTACATTAATATAATCTGATGAGGACATACAAGGAACTAAGAAGAAGGAAAAACATGAACAACTTAAGTCACCATTTTAGAATAATTTTAGGTTTTTATATTTCTTTAATTTGGTTGTAATAGTTTATATTTGATTGCAATTTGTTATCATTTTGAGTTGTAATACGCCGAGTGGGTTGCTTAGGTCACTTAAGTGATGGAAGCATGTGTTTAGCTTCTACACTTATATTTTATTTTATTAGGTGTTGCAAAAATTTTAGCTTATGGGCCTTTAAGCCTCCTCAGCTTAGGACGTGTTTTCTTTTAAGCAAGCTTTGTAAGACTTCATTTGTTAAGTTTGAATGAATTAGAAAGTTTTCTCTTAATAAAAATGAGATTGAGTTAGACCTTCTCTTAGGGTACTTGGATTAGAACCTTTTTTTTCCCTTTATCAATGACTTCTTTACCATTATGGCGAATCCTCGTGGCTCATCAATCTTTTTCTTAGACTGTGGCGCCAATTTCTATAGGTTGGATCGAACGCTTACTACTAGGCCAAAAGCTATAGCTGTTAGTCAGAGCACAACCATTTCTACTTAATCGTAACAGCCCAAGCGCCACGTGTCAACTGTGACTTGACCCCACCTGGGCCTTCGCCACGGGATAATTGATGCCACAACCCATCAACAATCTCCCCCTCAACAATTACTCCCGCTGGGAATCGAACACGTGACCTTGGCTCTGATACCAATTGTTGGATCGAGCGCTTACCACTAGCCCAAAAGCTATAGTTGTTAGTCAGGGCGCAACCCTTTCTACTTAATCGTAATAGCCCAAGCGCCACATGTCGACTATGACTTGACCCCACCTGGACCTCCGCCACGGGACAATTAATGTCACAACCCGGCAACACTATCATCTTCTTGGTGTCTTCCATGTTTTTTCTTTCTTTTAATTTTCCCATCCTTGTATTTCACTCACATTTTTCTTCCTTATTTTTTTAATTTTTCCTTTTGATTTCTTCTTAATTTTAATGTGATTCACCTTTGGGTTTTTAATCACCATTGCCTCTTTGAATTTTGATTCACGGTTTTATCCTTTCTTTAGTCCACTTTATTGATTTGTGATTGGCTGCTCACTTGATTCACGGTTGCCAATGCCCAATTGGAATGTGCAGTACATGTCACAGGATTTATGCATTTAAATAGTTATTGGTTATTAATACTTTAATCTATAGTCTTAAACTCTCCTTTGTTCAGTCTTATTAAAGTCATATAGGGACACTTTAATCTTTTATTTCACATGCTGAGTTGGAAGGCATGACTATATGTAAGGCATGACTATTGAATAAAAGGAATCAATCATCATTTGCAAAACTAATTCTTTTTCTCTCTATTCTCAACTCTAAATATTATGTTTACTGATATATACTCATTTTGCACTAGAATTCATTTATTTCATTGAATTCTCTGCGTGTGGGTATTGGATATTTCGGATTGTCTCCCTAGGATCCAAATTCCATCACAGTACATCACTTTTATTTTGGTGATTAACGTGAATTGGCTTCGTTGCTTTTCCACTTGCTTCACGTTTGCTCAGGAGCAGCATCACGCTATGTTTAATTTGAGTCTTGCAATTATAGCGTGAATTACTGTAATTTGATTTTCTTTTTTTTGGTCAAAAGGAAACTTCCAATAAAATTTGATGGGCTTTTCTAAGGGCACCCCCATTTTTGCTTGGGGCACCCCCAAAATGTTGTTTTAACCAAAATACCCCCATGTAAAAATATTAAAATTATTTTTTTTTCATTCGTCTCACTCGCAAATATGCTATTTGCGAGTATTTTTTTTATTGGCAAATATCATATTTGTCAGTGAAGGAAACGCGCAAAATTTAACAGTTCATTTTTTTTTTGTTTAAAGGTAAAGAAGGAAAGGATTCTCGTTAAAACCTTCTGATGCAAAACCCTCCTTAGGGAAAAAATATCTAGATGGAAAAAAGAGTACTCCTGCCTTAATTTATTAAAAAATGGAAAAAAGAACAAACATGAGGGGACTAGGCCAAAACCCATGTCAAACAAACAATATAAAAGTAAAGGTAAATATAAAAGTACAACAAAAAACAACAACAACATGTTTTATTAGTCAATCGTCATCTAAGTTTATTGGATTGTGTTCATCATGATGTGAAAGATTAGGTGGTGAAAATATTGAACCCCATTGTTGCAATCGACCAATATATCGTGTTGGCCATGAATGAGCCTCCGGACGACAAAAAGTACGCCAATGTGATTCTATGGTAGGTAGTAGACAACCATCCTTCAAAAATACCTGAAATAACGCAAATACAATTAAATTAATGACTAACCTAAACAAAAACAATGCAGTTGCATTTGTTTCCCAATAACTCGCAATCTTTTGTGCTAATTTCACATGGGAAAAATGTCTATGCAAAATGTAGTTGACATGGGTTTAGGTTGCGAGTTGTTGCGTACTTTTTATCGTCCGAAGGCTCATTTACGGAATGTTTTTTTCTTTTAAAAGTGTGCGATGACCGTGGCAAACAAGATTAGCCACGATTAAGACCAAGACTAATCGCATATTTTTTTAAAAAAAATATTACATTCTGTAGGCTTATTAGTTTTCGTATGGACCTCAAGTTGAATGACTACTACACTATGGTCGCCAAGCGGAGTGCCTATGACATTTACGTAACTATTATAAAGCGTCATAATAATGAGTCATTTGGTATAAATATTACTCTTAATATTTATACATGTATGCTAATCTGATATCTCTATATCCATGACCCGTGAGATGTGGTCATTAATCACCCACAAAATGGCCTTTATGCTCCATTGTTGTCATAATTAATAATAATACTTTGATTACTGATACTTTAAGAACATAGCGTTTTATAATTCAATGAGGTCTTATGATCAAGTCATACTCGATGTTCCAATGAAGTTTACGAAATACATATTTTTTAAAATGTGCTATTAGCCACAGTCAAAACCGTGACAAACAATACCATAATCTTGGGTAATCTTTTGTCATATAGTTTTGACCCTGACTAATCGCTCACTTTTTATATAAAAAAAATCGTAAAGTTGAAGTTTACAGAACACATTTTTTTTAATGTGTTTTGTAAACTCCAAGTTTACGGTATGATTTATAGAGATACTTTTGTCAAAAATGAAATATATGTGGTTGGGATAATGAGTGTCGGGTGGTAATAACTAATACTCCCCCCGTCCCATAATGAGTGTCATATTTACAAAAAAAAATTGTCCTAAAATGAGTGTCATATTAGCCTCATTAATTAATTTTTTTAGTTCTACCCCTCTTATTTTTTTTAAAGTTATGTCTGCACAATTTTCTAGAAAAATAACAAGGCTAATTCGGTAAAATAGTCGTTCTCTCTCTTTTATTTATTGTTTCTTCTTCATCTGTGTGAAATCCTCTAATGTGACACTCATTGTGAGACGGAGGGAATAATAACACCTTTTTCAAGGTAGCATCCTGATTCAGGTTGTCATTTCTTTGGATACAAATTCTCTATCTCTAGGACGAGAAAATCCCCGTGATTTTTTCTCTATCTCTCTTATATTATTCTCTCCCTCTCTCATCTTAAATGTCGTTTCTCTGTCATAAAATACGCTAAACTCATGGTACCTCTCCCGCCCTAAAGATTGAGAATTCATTTCCCATTTCTTTTGGTCCACGTGGGTTGCATTAAATTCTTCCCTCTTTGGTTTTTTTTTTTTGGGTACATTCCCTCTTTGGTATTTCTATTCGGATGGTAATTAAAGTTGCTGGGAGCTCACGACTTGTTAAAGAAATCCACCATTGGAGTAGGACCGGTTCAATACCCGTTGAGGCCTAAAACGAACTCTAAATAGAGGTCTAAAAATATTCCTAAATAGTCCTTTTTTATCGGGCTTAGTGTTTTTCTAGAACAGACATTTATCACAATAAAATATCCGAGAAATTATAACAAAATAAGCCACAACGAGGTTTGAACTCATAACCACAAGATAAAGAATATTATGTTGTACCATTTGAATTAGACAGACTTGTTATAATCTAGAGTAATTCGGTCTTTTTTTTTTTTTTTTTGCAAAAGCAAAAGGAATTTTATATATATAACCAAGGCCAAGGCTCAAGATAAGCCCAAACCAAGACAAACAAGGATGGTACATAACCACCAAAATACATGATAGAAGCTCAAAAAGATAAACAACCAGAAAATGCAACAAAGACCCTGTCAACTCCAACTCTTTACATCAACACATAAAAGATTAGACACATTTGAGCCAATTGGACATCCCTCCTCTGATGCACCTCAATTTGCTACAACCATGCTGCCTTGCTGCTGATAAACGCATGCCAAGCTAGCTTGAATCACCTTAAGTTCGCAGCGAGTAATTCGGTCATTTATATTAAGTAAAAATAAAAATTTGAGGTCTTTTTTAATCAAAAATTTTGAGATCTAAAACGCTTGTTTTATTTGCTTGTGCCTTGGGCCGGCCGTACATTGGAGTTGTTAATTTGGGTGTTGAATGGAGATCATGATTTTTCTGTATCTGTTCTAACTTCCAACCGAGATCATGATTTTCCTATCAAGGGTGGTTCATGGCTTTTGATTTGGGGTTTTCATGTTGAGTTTTTTCCGTATTATTTGATGTTAACTTTTCTCTCTTTTTCATTCTTTTCTGTTTCAGTTTAACTGTTTTCAAAAAAAAAAAATTGGCAAGAACCTTCTTGAATGTTCTCCTGGGAGAATAATTCTCCAGTTTGGCATCCACATCACTGCACTCCAATGGTGCAAAAAGGAAGAACGCGCTCTTGGAATGAAAAATAAGGCCAAAAACCACCGTTAGAGTTGCTCTTACGACCTTGAGAAATGATCCTAAACTCAAACGTGTCCAAGTTGGAGCATATTAATTATAATCTCCTTTTGTTTTCCTATTTAGGTCTACTTTCCGTTTAACTAATACGACCAGGTCGTAGAGTGGTAGATACGTATCATTTTAAGGTAGATGGGGTGGGGAATGGAGATTTTTAATTCACTGGAACGTTAGCCAGCAATATACTCCCTTTAGACTCAATTATAAGCAAAAAAATGTTTAAATTTAGTAGACTCAGATATAAGCAAATGTCAACTAATTTACACATATTTAATATTATTATTCCAAAAATACCCTTAATTTAATTTATTAATGTTGTGGGTAGATGACCACTATGATTAAGGATAGTTTAATAAATGAATTTCTTTTTTTATATGAAATCAAGAAAATTAAATACACTTAATCACTATTCTTAACAAATGTGAAAATATGTATTTTTGCTTATATAGGAATAATTGAGTATATAGGAATCACTATTCTTAATCACTTATTCCGGATTGAGAATGTAGGAATAGGACAAAATGGAAGACGACTTGCTGATATTGAGTCACTGGTGGAGAAAAACACACCATCACGTGCTCACCTTAAATTTAAAACATTCACTCAGATGAAACAGTTATTAGTTCAATTGTAACTGAACCAGTACTAATGTTATTTAAGAAGCAAATAACTCTGCTTCTTCCCTCATTCATTCATTCACCATAAAAACTGCACCAGTGTACGTAAGTTTCAAAGTGTGAGAGAAAGAGTGTGAAAACATGGCCAGTATCAAGCAAATCGGAAATAAGAAGGCGTGTGTGATCGGTGGCACTGGGTTTATGGCCTCTTTGCTGATCAAGCAGTTGCTTGAAAACGGTTATGCTGTCAATACCACTGTTAGAGACCCAGGTCTCTCTCTCTCTCTCTCTCTCAACTTGTCATTGCATAACTGTTTATTAATTTATTTTGCTAACAAAATCTGTTTATCTATCTGAAGGGTAAACACTAAATAAAGAAGAAATGACATATTTAGACGACAAAAACATTCCTATTGTTAACATTCCACCAAAATATAAAAAACTTATGTAAGTGCCAGTTAAGAGTTTAATTGCAAATTCATTGGTAAAAAAAATATTTATGACATGTTTAGTGCCGGTTACTTTTTAAAAACATTTTCCATTTTTATTTTTAAAATATGTGTTCATTTTAAGTTGTTAAGAAGAAGATGAAAGACTACTGCAGTGAATAATTTTGATAGATAGAAAATGGAAGGCTAGCTAGGGAAAATATATTTTCGAAAACAATAAAAACAATTTTTTGGCATTTTTAAAATTTCTGAAAATACTGGATCTGCTTTTAAAAATTGTAAAGAAAGTGGTGATGGAAATACTGGATTTATCTTTTCTAATGTTTCTTAGCTTTAATGTAAATGAAAACAGGAAACACGAAAAGCAAAGAGACCTTACTAAAAATATTTTCAATTTTTATTTTCTAAAATCAATATTCATTTTAAGTTGCTAACAAGAAGATCGAAGGCTCGATAAATTGTGACTGAGAGAAGATAGAAGGTTGTGGCTAGTTACACCCCCTTGATTCATATTAGACCCCCTGACAGCATTTTAGGACAACAAAAATACCAAAATACCCTCAAGGTCATTTCAAATTTTCCAAACACACCAAAACCTCTTTCTCTTTCTACCCTTTCCTCTCCAAAACACACATCTCTCTTCCCTGAGCTTTTAGATTCGCACCCTATCAGATTTAGTGTTTTTCATATCTGTTCGTTTACTTTTTTTTTTCCAACGTTTTAGGGGTATATGTGAACTCGTATACGTGAACTCAGTTCACGTATGTGTCAGTTTGCCTACACACTAAACATGTACATTTAATGTATGCAAATTGAGTTCACCTACACATACATGAACTCAGTTCAAGTATGTGTACGTGAACTCAGTTTGCGTACTTGTTAAACAGCCAAAATACACATACGTGAACACGATATCCAAATGCAAAAAAAAAAACGCAAGAATCATATTTCCTGTTTGGTGTGGGTGAGAGAGAGAGAGAGAGGGGGGGGGTAGGTGTGAGTTTATGTTTGAAAATTAAATATGACATTAGGAGTATTTTTGGAATGAAAATAGTAAAAAGGTGTCAAGGGGGTGTAACTAGTCTATTAGGGGGGTGTAACTAGCCGCAGCCAAGATAGAAAGGCTAGCTAGGGAGAATATATTTTTAAAAACAATTAAAACAATTTTTTGGAATATCTAAGAATACTGTATTTGTTTTCAAAAATTGAAAAAAAAAAGTAGTTAGAGAAATATTAGATCTATCTTCTCATGTTTCTTGATTTTAATAAAAGTGAAAACCTTAATTTTCGTTAGAGTGAAATTTTATGTGTGTCACTTTGACCCCAAAAAAATGCATGTGCAAAGTATCATTTTTCTTACATGTGTGGTGATATATTGTCATTAGTTTTTGGTTACCAAAACACAACCCTTTAAAAGAATAAAATGTACATGAAGACTGTTGGTTGCATCAAAACAATAAATACTAGGCCTATCTCCCTCCTGAAGTTATAGAGAATCCAAATAAGATTCTGCTATGAACATAAGTTCTGGTTTGGTGTTCTGCGCAGATAATCATAAAAAAATATCTCACCTCGTGGCACTGCAAAGTTTGGGGGAACTGAATATAATGAAAGCAGAATTAACAGTTGAAAAAGATTTTGATGCCCCCATAGCAGGCTGTGAACTTGTCTTCCAACTTGCTACACCTGTGAACTTTGCTTCTGAAGATCCTGAGGTAGATTGATCACTGAACTAGAAACTGCATTATAAATTTTGGATGCTTTTTATGCTTACATGTGTGCATTAATATTCAGAATGACATGATCAAGCCTGCAATCAAAGGTGTACTGAATGTGTTGAAAGCATGTGCAAGAGCAAAAGAAGTGAAACGAGTCATCTTAACATCTTCAGCAGCTGCTGTGACAATAAACGAACTCAAAGGAACAGGTTTGGTTATGAATGAAAGTAACTGGTCTGATGTTGAGTTCTTGAACACTGCAAAGCCACCCACTTGGGTAAAAATCAAACCTTCTTCAGAATATTCATTTCTAATTGTAAAAGATTAACTTATTGGATAGATTCTGAAGCAATGTTCATCCAAACTTGCAGGGATATCCTGCCTCCAAAGCACTAGCTGAAAAGGCTGCATGGAAATTTGCTGAAGAAAATCACATTGATCTAATCACTGTGATACCTACTCTAACAACTGGTCCTTCTCTCACTCCAGATATTCCATCTAGTGTTGGCCTCGCCACGTCCCTTATATCAGGTTCAAAGCAGTCAAACAAATGGTTCAAGAGCTTCTAAACAGTTCCAAATACTTATAAATGTTTCGATCGCACTTTTATATCTTGCAGGTAATGATTTCCTCATAAACGCTTTGAAAGGAATGCAGATTCTGTCGGGTTCAATATCCATCACTCATGTGGAGGATATTTGCCGAGCACATATATTCCTGGCGGAGAAAGAATCAGCTTCTGGAAGATACATTTGTTGTGCTCATAATACTAGTGTTCCTGAGCTTGCAAAGTTTCTCAACAAACGATACCCTCAGTATAAGATTCCAACTGAGTAAGATTCTAATCAGACATTTGGTGTGAAATGTTTAACTTAACACCCTCCCTTTCTCTCACAGTTGAAACATGTCTTCATTTCTATTTAAGGCAAGTATCATTTTCTAATTGCAGATTTGATGATTGCCCCGCCAAGGCAAAGTTAATACTCTCTTCTGAGAAGCTTATCAAAGAAGGGTTCAGTTTCAAGTATGGTATTGAAGAAATTTTTGACCAGACTGTGGAGTACTTGAAGACTAAGGGAGCCCTGGAGAACTAAATTCTGATAGCTTCAATGCTCTAGCAAACTCTACGTTTGTTATGTATTTGTGAAGTTCAGAGTAATATTAAGCGAATAAGTATAAATGGAGGGAACAGTAGGCTCATCTCTGTCAATCTCTGCATTATAAGTATGCTTGTTGTTCAAACTTTCTGTCCACGTTTTTTTTACTACAAGCACAGATAACATGTGATCGAATAATCCAACTTGCCAAGTCAAACCATAGAGATCTTTGCATCTTAAACGAAAAACTGAAGACTTGATGCATTGTTTTCACTCATTATACAGCAACCTAAACGTGTACATAGGAATCCCCTAAAATACTCCGATATTATTCCCCATCTACTTTATAATTCCATAAGGTAAAGAAGTTAAATTGATAAGCAAGTAAACAAAATTGAAAAGAAGATATTTAAACATCCAAGAACATCAGCAGACTCCAATGGTTATCGGCTATGCAATCTGCGCAACACCTTTGAACACTCAATAGATGAGAAGTCATGAGTTTCTAGCTGATCCACTTCAACGGACACTTCCTTAAATGCAGCTGGAGATGCTCGGCTAGAATTTTTACTATGCTTCCTATAAAGTTGAGATAATGCTTGAACAATCTCCCTCATTGAAGGTCGAATTTTAGAGACCCCATTGACACATTTGAATGCAAGTGAAGCCATGTCATTAAGCTTATGTACATCGTAGTTTCCATTCAGTTGCGAATCCACAATTTCTTCCCATCCAATCTTGCCCTCACTTTCCATGGCTGCCTAATCATAACCAGAAAGAAACAGTGAGTTCTAAATGCGTAAAGGTTATATTATATACACACTAATGATTAATTAGTTTAATAACTATACATTGGCCTATAAACATGTTCTACACAGATATACAATCATATTTCACCATCTTGCAACCTCATATTTTACCATGGTGGGTGTTTTTGCAAGTTGGTATATGATTGGACGTCTGTGTAAAACATATTTACACTGTCAGTATATAGTTATTAGACTCAATATATACTTATGCACAATAGCACAAGTGCACTCATAGAAGCCCACAGGAAGACACTGTTCTTACTAGTTTTACATATTCCATGAGCCCCTGCTGTGGATTCCTGCCAGTAATAAGCTCAAACAGTAGCACACCAAAACTATAAACATCACTTTTCTTAGTGAAGGTTCTTGTGGACGTATACTCAGGATCAAGATATCCAAAAGTTCCTCTGACATTTGACATACGAGGTTTAATCATCTCTGGTCTGGAAAGCCCAAAGTCAGTGACCTGCCCAGTAAAATATAGATGTTAAAAGAATATTGACAAGAAATGTTTTAAGCTTCAATCTGGACAAAAACAAATGAGGGGATAAATTGAAAAAGCAAAATCACAGCATCAACTTTACAAAAGTAGGGTATTAATGTCTTCTCAGGATCAAGAAAACTATGACATGTTTTAATCCTTCCTATAAGTATAGGTGCGATAATATCATTGTGATGAAATATATAGAAATGGAGAATGTAGAGAATGCAGTGCATAAATAAAAGAAGACATAACAGGAGAAAAAATACCACAGGATGTCCATGAATTAATAATGCACCAAAGAATGTTGTCTAAGTATCATCAATATCCCTCTTCATCTTTATGTGAACTAAATGCAAAGGTTACCTTGGCTCTCATAAACTGGTCCAACAATATATTGGAAGACTTTATGTCACGGTGTACAACAGGTGGAGCAGCCTGTGATGAGTTGTTTATTGAGAATAAGAAGAAACCAAAATTAAACCTATTTTCTGTTCTTCATGTGTAAGTTCAATAACTTCACAAGCAAGATTTGAGTATCTATATACCCCATAATGTAGATATTCCAGCCCCCTTGCAACATCTAGTGCTATGCGAAGTCGCAAATCCCAGCTCAATGGCTCATGAGTTTTGCCTAGATCATCAATACAAGCAAAGGTGAGCAAAAGGGATAACAAGAGTTCAAGTAAAAATTCTTCTTAGCTCTTATTGAAAATATGAAAATTTGTTGTATCCTATAGTTAACCTTTGTTCAATAGGCATAAATGGTCAAGTTGACTGTATGTCAGAGTAGACGAAAAGCAGGCCAATATATAACCAGCACAGTTTTATCACCTTGTACTTTGGTTTTAATTTTATCAATAAAAAATCCCCAGTGGTTTTAAGCTGTAATTAAAAAAAATGAAAAACTGAATCATGAACAGCAGAACATCACGTAGAGTAACATGGTGTTGCATTTCCAAGAAGTAAATATAAACTCCGGTCAGAGGATAATCAAATGTTTTGTTTTCCCAAAGACAAAAGTCAAAACAACTCATTTTAAAATTGTTTTATTTAAGTTCACTGATACATCATCCACGCAAGACAATGCACATGCACATACTTTCCTGAATTCAGACAAATATTCAGGTGAAACTATTTTACATGGAACAAAAATGAAGCCATTAGACACTAAGAATATCCTTTCCATCCACTAATATCCAAACAAATTTTGCCTATAAGTATAAAGTGACAAGAGTTGCTCTCTTTCTAACCATACAAATGAGAAGCGAGACTGCCGTTGCTCATGTAAATGTAAAGAAGCATGTGTTGTCCTCTTTCTGCAGCATATCCTACCAAACCCACAAGGTTTTTGTGATGTAATCTTCCAAGTAATAGGACCTGCTAACCGAAAGCAAAGTTTGAAAGAGTATGAATCATATTATTTACCAAATTCATCACACCATTTTCAGATCCTTGAATAAAAGAGGTGTAGAGAACAGTTTGATAGTATCTGATGGAATTTAAGGGAGTTAGTTACAGAGTAACAGTACGCTCCCCCCATTATTGTTACAGGAAAATAAAGTGCAAAAACTAGTACAACACATAGCATTGCATTAGTGAGTGTGAAAAATTGTAGTCTTATGCCTAATACCCTCTATATTAACACAGCCCAGTTCTGGAAGGTTTTTTACCAGTTGCAAATTCAAAAGATTTGAAAGGGTGGAAAATGAAGATAACCGAATATTTACATAATGCATACTAAGAAATTCTTTTGAACTTTATAGTGATATTTTGTTGAAGGTTAAAGTAAATTTATTTACTGTAAAAAATTAAGAAAATGCCATATACACAAACTCAATATCATCCCACCCCACCCAGTATAACATGTTTGAAGTAAGTTTCTACAAAATACCAAGGATCAATTACTTTGGGATTCTGCAGTGTATACATAGTATAAGGATAGTGTTAGGAACCAAACCAGAAACACACAAAGATATGTAACAGAGAGGAAAGAAGCGCTCATTAAAGCAGAAACTGAGTGTAATTGCTACTGATTGATTAAACAGTAAAGATAGAATGGAGAAAACTCTCCTTACAAGTTGATGAAAGAGAAAAGGCTACAACCAAAAGGATAACAACCTGCTGAGAAGAGCACCGTGCCCTTACCCAGACCTAACCACCAGAATTCTCACATAATGAATGCCTTCACACAATGGTCAATCCGCTACAAATACCTCTCCCCCTCCTCACTCCCACGTTTTCCTCAATTCTAGAATATTCCCCTCACATTAATAATGGGCCTATCATTAATAATGGGCCTAACAATACTCCCCCACAAGTTTCACCTTGTCCTCAAGGTGAAGGAAATTGTACAAGAATCCTGTAGCAGCTGAAAGCAACCTCCACCAGGGTCCCATAACTTGAAGCAGAATGATTGAGCTGTGTGTGAAATAGGGACACTTCCTCCTGGATCATATGCTCTGTTTTGGGTGATGTGTATGGCCCAAAAACAGAGTGTGAATGTTGTTTTAAGACCAATCACACTACACCTTGTGTCCATCAACACCCAATTAGGCAACCCTTTAAACTTGAAAACCAGGATAGCTCCAACTGGATCCCACAATTTGGTGCTCTGAATTTGGGCACCCTCTTTGATGACAATTCCATGATCACACCACCTCTTGAGTGGCATCTCATTAGCTCCTCTAAAGAAAGCATCATACTCCTTCCACACTGCCTCTACCCCTTGCACACCCCCTGGTACTCCCTGCTCCTCCTTGCTCATCACCCCCAATTCAACATAAGAAGCTTCCACCCCCCGAACCGGTTCCCTAACCATGGCTTTTGCTGAAACCATGGTGCAGGATAGAGCCGGGTCCCCCCTTATCTCAACAGTCTCCCCCTTCTCTGTTATCCACATCACATGCTCCCCAAAATCAACCTTAATCTCCCCCAACTCAGCTAACCACTCATACCCCAGGACCACATCAACTCCACCCAATTGAAAAGCATAGAAATCCTACACCACTTGAAGATTTGGCAACTGCAGCTCTACCTTTTTACATACACCCCTGTTTCTCACCTTGTGATCACCCCCAACTTCCACCACAAATTCATTTGTAGTCTCAAAATTGATCCCAATGGCATCAACTATATCACTGGAAACAAAGTTATGAGAAGCCCCCTGAATCCACTAACACCAACACGTTCTTTCCCATTAAGGTCCCCCATAATTTTAGGGATCTATTGGAAGTCATACCTGCCATACTCCTTATGTTAAGCTGCATTGAACTACATTATGCCATTTTTTGGTTCCCCTTCCTCCTCCCCTGCTTCTTCTTCATTCGCGACGGTCTCTCCTTCTCCCAACACCAACACGCGCAAGTGTTTGCTGCGACACACATGGCCTGGCGAAATTGGCTCGTCGCATCAGAAACAGATCCTACAGCGAAATCTATCTTCCATTTCCTCCTCTGTGAGCTTTCTGAAGGGAGCATTTCGACGATTCCCTGTGTTTCCCAATACTTCCGGCCGATTCACACTCGCCACACTACCCTGGCCCTCTCGTTGTCCTAAGCCCGTTCCCCCCGTTGCATTTGATCCGTTTGGTAACCTTCGCGGCCCATTGTTAAGCCCATTTCTGTGAGTTTCGGATCCCCCCCCATTTCGGGTCACCGGGTCATTTGGCCCAGTCCATCGACTTCCCAATGTGGGTCAGTTGAAATCCGGCCCAACCTTCTTATTGGGCCCCTCTGCGTTGTGGCTTACAACCTGGTTTCTCTCTTCGACCATCTTCGCCAGTTTCATCATTGCCTCCAAATCTCTGGCGTGATGCAACCTCACCTCCTCCCTCACCTCCTCTCAGAGCCCATTCATGAAAGCCCCAGATAGCACTTCATTCGCCATGTGTCTCAGTGGTGAAGACACGAGTTCGAATTCTTCAATAAATTCTATCACTGTTCCCCGTTGTCGGAGACTCATCAGAACCTCATAAGGATTCTCTGATGATGCACTTTGGAAACGCACAAGTAAAGCCCTCTGAAACACCGCCCAGTATAACACCCCGTTTCCGGAGCGCTACTGTTCTAATAAACCTTTTGAAAGTGGAACACGCTACTTGCATGGTTTCAAAAATTGGGACCTTTTTTTTTTCTTTTTAAAACTTCCTTTAAGAAAATAGAAATCAGAGTGTTGCGACATTTCCGAAAGGTGGTGAATAATTAAAGACAACAAAATCAATAGTAGCAACTATGCAGATAACTTTGTTAAATCGTCTCACATAACAATCTAAGTCTGGAAAACATAATACGATTATTACAACATTGTAATTAGAAAGAGTACACCCCCTATAGCTGGTCTACATGTTACAACCTTTACTAGTCTGCTAGTAAATTCAGACTGACACACAAGTCAGATAGCCAGATAGGACTATCCTCAGCTACGTTTGACAGCAACCTCGAACACTCTGCAGTCCTCGTCATCTGGGTTACATTCATTGATTGAAAGAACCACGGGCAAGGGTCAACTTCTTAAAAAAAATAGATACAAATGCGACAACATGAACAACAACAAGCATGTTACATAGACATTATATAACATGGAACCACATACTCCTGCACATATAAACAATCATGTCAACAACATTCAGAACAATCAATCAGGATGCACCCAATCCTATTGACTCAACTATATGCCAGTGCAGTTTTAATTCCGAAATCCATACGCTATGGTCAGTCGTTCTGTACGTACCAGAACTAAACCTTTTCCATGCGATGGTTAATTTAACGACGTTCCTTGAATTCCTTTGGCCATGGGCAATCACCCAGGATATTCAGGTCGACGTTACCAACAAGACACGACAATGCCTTCCATCAATCCCAACGAACATATCAATCATATGATATTTTAACAAGGCATAAAACAATAAATATTTAACTATCCAACATTAAATACTATTGCATTATCCAAAACATCAACGACATATCTCTTCAATGATCAAGCATATATCCACAAAACAATCTAATAATTCCAATCATCATATAGTCACAACAAATCACCACATAAGCAACAAAAACATTTCATCTCTTGAGGTTCGATGGAACCAACAAAGAGGCAACACACAAGTGTAGGGGGTTGGGGGCAGTCGCCAACCTCTTGCTGACAAACCGACTAAATCTTCATATATAAATCTTTAAACAGTAAAATCGAAGGGGTATGAGACCCTCACTTCGAACCCTGGTGTTCTCAAACTTCTTCGATATACAAAATAAAATTTAAAGTCCTAAGCTTGTCTAGAAGTAGCCCTTACCAAAAGAGCTCTCAACCCACGCTATCGTCAATAAAACGTCACGAACTCTTTCACAAATGTGCTCACGACCTCAACGACCCTAAGACAAAACCACTAAGTCTTAGAAAAAAAAATCTCTAAATCTCTTAAAAGTAACCCCTAGGTCATGGTTTGCAATAACCCCTAGGGTACAAAACCTAAAATTCTTTTAATAAAACACAAACTGTAAAACACTAAAACAATGTTAAAAATAATATTCTAAATACTTTACAACTCACTCAAAATAACTAATCTTTTAACTTTAAAAAACACTATAAAATCATTTTCTTTCAAAATAAAAGTAAAGATTAAACTACTAAAATATTTAATTATTAACTAATAGTATATCAATTAAGTAAAAATTTCATAACAACATTAAAACACAAAATGCTCCCTCGGTTTTTACAACCAAACAATACCTAAATTTTTCTAACTTCCAAATCCTTTCCAACGACAAAATTAACATTAAAAATTAAAGGTTTTTAAACACCAAAATTTCAAGACTCCACCTTGTTCAAGAAACACAAGATTTCTTTAAAACCTTAGGTGTTTCATAGTCTTTCTCAACTCAATCAACACTCAACAACAATTATACTAAAGCCTTTTCTTACAACTTTAAATAAGTTGACCTAAAACTTTAAATCCCTAAAAATGCTTTTCTATCATAACTTGATTCAAGTTCAAGGAGTACAAAAAATCAATTCTTTTTCTTAATCAACACAAGGCAACAATACTAAATCAAATACTTTTTAATGCTAAATTGTCAAGACTCCACTTTGGTTTAGGAACACAAGGATTCCCTTTTACCTAAGTGTTTCATTGTCTTAAAATACCTAATCAACTACTAAAACTCAATTTAAACTTTTCCAAAAGTCTTCAAAACTTTAACAACAACTAATTTCACATAATTCAAGTCCAAAACACAAAAATTTGTTTCTTCCCAACCCTTTAGGGCTCTCAGCCACACCCTAAATTTTAGGGAAAAATTGCAAAACTTTCAAATCAAGAAAACTACAATGGACAACACCTAATTCTTTTTCCAAACTTCCCAAGTTTTCAAATGAAAACCATTAAACTAAATACTTTGCTCCTATCATAGCCTTTCAAGCATCAAGGAGTCTCAAAACATAATTTTCTTTGATCAAACTCAAATTAACAATAACAACAACCAATTCAAGTATCAAATCACAATAACCCTAAACCAATTTAAGGATTCACATGAGCAATCACACTTTTCCCTTTTTCCCTTAGGGCAATTCAACCTAGGGTTCCAAAAATTTGGGGAACATTGATCATTTTGCTCCATGATCATAATCAAGACATAACAGAAACATTAAACAATAAATTAGAACCACAATCAAAAGGAATCTCACCCAATTCTCTAGGGACCTCTCAGTTTTGGGGGCTAAAAACAAAGGGGAAAGAAGTTGATCTCATACTTACTCACTTACCCAAAAATCCAGCACCAAAATGAAGAAACAAATTGGAAGAAATGATGGTGTTCACACTTACTATCTTTGATCAAGAAGTTAACACCAAATTGTAGAAGAAAATGAAAGTGAAGGATGGTTTTTTGGAGGGGTGGAAATCACGGCCAGTAGCAAGGAAAAGAAGAAAGGGATGAGACTTAGTCTTTTTCTCACCTTCACCCACATGTAGTAGCTAAAAGAAAAAAAATGAAGATGAGAGTGTAAAATGGGGGTTTGAGTCTCGGCCTGATCATGAGAAATAGGGAGGGTAAAAATTTATTTTAATCAAGCTAATTTTACTTGGCCAAGAATGGCCTAGAGTATATAGTTGTTTTAGAACAAATAGATGGGTGACACCTTACATACACTAACTTGGAGACCAAGCTAAAAAAAATGAATAGATGAGTGAGAGTGGGAGGGTCACGCCTGATCTTAAAGATTAGGGGAGGAAATAATAAATTAATGTGAGTAATTTCACTTGGCTAGGATTAACTTAGGAAGATACTTTCTAATCAACTAAGGTAAATTTGACACATAGGCACTATAAAGTAAGATTCTAATCTAATCACCAAATTTAAACATCTAATCTCTCTTCTCATGATTACCCCCTAATCCTAGAGACTTGAGTGTCCTAAAAATACGGTGTCGAGTAATCGTGTTACCGATTAATTCTTTCGCCGATTAATCGCGAAAATTAATTTACTTAAAAAATTAATTAACAGTGTGATAAATAAATTATATATAAATATAAACAACTAAAAACACTCAAGCATCATCACAATAAGTTACGTTTCGATTTTCATAGAAATCGGAGTTCGTTTTAAATTTTTATTGCGGATAAAGATTACCCGGCAATTCAAAATACGGCGAATATTCATAAGAATTATTCAACGAATTTTGAACCATGAATTAATATTAAATATTTATTCTTAAATTAAATTTTATCTTGATTTAATTCAATCATTTTCTTAGTCAACAAAAATACGCGTTACGCGTCAAACAGAAAACTTAGAATAAGTTTAATTGATGAATTCACCTTAAAAACAGCATACGTCTACTTAAAAACAGCATACGTCTACGCTGTCTATTAAATTTGAATTGACATCATGAATAATAATTATGTATAATAAATAATTTATTTAAAATAAGTCAAAATAATTTTTCGTACCCTTAGTAAATCATTGAAGTGATCAATCTCTATGACTTACTTTCAAGTATTTAGGACTTTATTGCTAAAATATTTTTTTCTTAAAAATTGGGGTGTTACACCCAGGTAATCCTCACCGTCTGAGGCTCCCACCACTAGAACCAGTTCAAAGCCTTCCCCTCCAAACAAATCGACGCCGCGAGCACCTTCTCCCCTTCAGGGATTTGGTTAATCTCGAAGTATCGTTCAGCTCTGTAAATCCACCCATACGGATCTTCGCCATAAAAATATGGTGCTTCCAATCATCTCATCCGATCGTTGGCACGATCTCTCTCCCTCCGATCACGTTGGACTCCGGGATCTGTCTTGTCGTGACTCTGACGTTGAGCCAACATGGCTCGCATCTCCGCCAACAGCGTCGTCCCCAATGTCTCAATTCTCTGCTCCAATGCTTCTACTTTGGCCTCCATTCTTGTTGATACCATACGCACCCCAGGAAGTGCTTTGATACCAATTTGTTAGGAACCAAACCAGAAACACACAAAGATATGTAACAGAGAGGAAAGAAGCACTCAGTAATGCAGAAACTGAGTGCAGTTGCTATTGATTGATTAAACAGTAAAGATGGAATGGAGAAAACTCTCCTTACAAGATGATGAAATAGAAAAGGTAACAACCAACAGGATAACAACCTGCGGAGAAGAGCACTGTGCCCTTACCCAGACCTAACCACCAGAATTCTCACCTAATGAATGCCCTCACACAATGGTCACTCCACTACAAATACCTCACACCCTCCCCATCTCCCACGTGGCCAATTCTGTTATTCTTCCCCCCACTCACTCCCACGTTTTCCTCAACTCTAGAATATTCCCCTCACATTAATAATGGGTCTATCATTAATAATGGCCTAATAGATAGTGAGTGAAAAATCGGTAAAATAAGACCCTCCTTTAATTGGAGAAAAAGGAAGGATACAATAGCACCATGACCTTCCAACCTAAATTGATTTTTAATTATGTAGTTTTCCCCGATATATTTTCCAAGGTAAAGACTAAAAAATCAGTAATATTCACACTGCAGAGGATCCTATTCGAAGGCTAATCAATACAATACTGCAATACAGAAAAAGGTGTTTATTCATTCACTACATAAGCAAACTAACAAAGAAATTTCCATGGACATGTAGACGCAGACACATAGATAGAAACCTAAGCATACCATCAATTATTACCTCAGTTAAAAATTCCTGTTCTCCTTGTCTTGAATTAGCAGCAAGAACTTTAACTGCAATTGCCTCACCAGTACACATCTGTGCTTTGTAAACAGGACCAAATGCTCCGTGGCCTATGATGGTTGTGAAATTAGAAGTAGCCTTTTGTATATCTCTGGAAAAGGAGTCACGAGGTTACACAAACAGAGAAATAAAACATGGGTAAGTCCACAACACTAATGACAAAAAATAAAAGGAAAACAGAGAGATGCCTAAACGTTACATCATAAAATGCTTCGCAACTTCAGCCTCTATATAAGACCCAATATGTTCAATCCGAAAACCCAAAACCAAAATATATTCTGAAAAAGATAAGTTTCAATCCCCCACATTGTATTCATTCACAATACCCCACTGAATTATATATTCTCTTATCAGTCATGTCAGATATCCTAGTCTGCTAGTCCTTTTTCTATATCTGGTTAGATCTATTCTTCTCTCTTCAGTGCCAGAGAACTTGCATGATCACATTTTCATTGTTTATAATGTCTACACAAAATTCTCTCCCTCTCTCTTTCTCTCTTGTCTGAGGCTCATGGTATCCGGAAGTCACTTTGGATCCAAGTTAAGCCAACTGGACCCACTTAAGGTTTCTATGCACAAGTTAGAAGAACCGAGCTCCTAGCCACTTAAACATACAGCCATTAGTAACCCAATATTTGACCTGGCATTTTTGTTTATTTTACCTCATTTCATCAGTTAACACATATTACCTTAATTTTACCATACACAATTGTTGGACTTCTTTGCTTTCCACAGTCCAAAGTAGCCATATTCAGAAATTTTTATTTTCTCACAAATACCTCCCTCTTAAGCGCATCATAATGATTGATAGTAGGGTTCAGGAAATGAAAATTAACATACTTGTAAGAAAACTTGGGAATTCCACATGCTGAAACTACATTCTTCCTCCTAAGTCCTTCCAACCATAAAGGCGTGTTACTCCATTCAGATGTTCTGGGCGACTCCAGAGCCACATTGGAGTCTGATAATGTTGTGCTGGAATCGACCCCTTTGACATGAACAGGAATGGCCACTGTTCTCTGAGAACTGCTCTCCTCCACCTTTGTACGCTTCCTTCCACATCTGAAGCTGAACAAAACTGAAAATACCAAACCCCCTCCAACCACAAAGCCTATGCAAATTCCTATTACAAAAATCAAGGGTGTCCTGCTCATCTCATGCAAACTGAGAATATATTCTAACTACTTCAGAGTCTGCCTATGCACCTGAAAATGTACAGACAAAACTTCAAAAAACTAATAAGAGCCACACACCTATATCTTCCTGGATTGGATAACATTAAAACATAATACAAAGCACACCTTGTTTCTGTCATCAGATAAGAAGGGAAAATTAACTGCTAAATGGAATTGTATCTAGAGGCATTGTTATGTTTCTTAACCAGCTAAACATTTTTCGTCCCGTGACTGAACGGCTCATCATCCACAAAAACGGCTTAAAACTTATCAATCACCATGCAATGGTGAAATGAAAATTCAATTCAATATAATATAAGCAGCACTCAAATTTTAAGTTACGTTGTCAATTATGATAGTCTTGCAAAAAGACTAAAAGAGAAAGAGAAAGAGAAAGAAATGACACTTAACCGAAGAGAAGCTAATTGAGCCATCGAAGAGGAGTAAATAAATACAAAATTTTAGCCTCTAAAAAAAGAGAGAGAAAGAATCACAACAAAAAAAAATGATGCTACCAACCATTGGTTTCCTTACAAAGGGGAAAAAGAACAATTTCCATAAGACCGTTTACCTTTAGTTCTCCACGAACATTGACACAAACAGATTACAACGGAATACAACCAAACAGAACGTCCAATGAAAGTGGTACTGAACAGTAAATAACACATCCCATGATAATAAATAAATAATAACAAGTTTAACTTGAAACCGGAATCAAAGCCATTACATCAAAATTTCAAATGAGAGAGAGAGAACCATAAGTAATGATGAGGGAAATGCAATTGATTCTATTCCATGGTTGAGCGTGGCGAGAGAGCATCAAATGCAGCGAGAGCGTGTGGTGTAACGTCAAATGATGAAGCCGATTCAAGTGACGTGCCACCCAGACGCTTTTTAAACAAGAGTGAATAACCAAAATGCTCTCCCAAAAAAAAAGTGTGTCGTGTATGGCTCATATAGATAATGAAAGGTGGGCCGAGCGTGGCCCCTTGGGCTTGGGCCATACGTTCGGGGCACGACAAAGCCCCCCGCGGTATGGTATAGGGTTAATATTGTAATTGTATCGTAATGTTTAGCAGTATTTAAACTGCGCTTGTAACCCTATTTTGAATAATAAGAGTCTTAGCCGCAACAGCTCCTGTGGACGTAGGCACAACTTGCCGAACCACGTAAATCGTGTCTCTTTTACTTCCTCGCGTGTGTGCGTGTGTTCGCTGTTTGTTTATCTTTAGAATCATATTTGCGTGTGTTCCAAAATTGGTATCAGATGAGTATTAATTCCGATGCGAAGTTCGATGCGGGCAAGTTCGATGGGACTGGCAATTTCAGGCTATGGCAGAGGCGGGTTAAGGATTTGTTGGCACAACAAGGTTTGCTAAAGTCACTGCGTGAGGCAAAACCTACTACAATGGAGGAATTGGATTGGATAGAGATGAAGGAAAGGGCTGCGAGGACTATTCGACTTTGTCTGGCGGACGAGGTGATGTATCAAGTCATGGATTTGACATGTCTGCTAAAGGTCTGGGAGAAATTAGAGAGTCAGTATATGTCCAAGAGCCTGACGAACAAGCTATATCTCCAGCAGAGGCTTTACGGCCTGAAGATGCAGGAGGGTTCGGATCTGCAACAGCATGTCAATACCTTCAATCAAATCATCAGAGATTTGGTGAATCTTGAAGTGAAGATCGATGACGAGGATAAGGCGATTATTCTGTTGTGCTCTTTGTCAGGTTCTTACGAACACCTGGTGATCACTCTCATGTACGGGAAAGACACTATTAAACTGGAGGATATTACCGCTGCAATTCTGTCTCACAGTCAGAGGAAGCAGAACACAAGGGAGAGTCTGTATGTGAAGGGGAGTCAGGACCGTGGGAGGCAACAAGGCAGAGATGGTAAGAAGAAGAAGAAGAAGAGATCGAAATCCAAGAAAACAGCACAGTGTTTTAGTTGCAAGCAAATAGGGCATTGAAAGAGGGATTGTCCAAACCAGAAGAAGGGCACAACCAGTGCTGCGAATGTGGTCCAGTCCGATGACTCATACTTCAGTGAAGGCGACATGCTCTCAGTCTCCTCTACTCAGTGCACAGATGCGTGGATACTTGATTCAGGATACTCTTATCATATGACGCCAAACAGGGAGTGGTTCACCACCTATAGGTTAGGTAATTTTGGTTTTGTTTATGTGGGCGATGATAAAGCTTGTGCTATTGTAGGCATGGGACAAATTCGAGTTGCAATGGATGATGGTGGTGTCAAAGCGTTGTGTGAGGTTAGGCATATTCCTGACCTGAGAAAGAATTTGATTTCCTTAGGCATTTTGCAAGCAAATGGCTTCAGCTATAGGGCAGATGGAGATAAGGACGTTCTCAGGGTAACTAAGGGCGCTATGACTATGATGAAAGCTAGGAGGACTGCAGGGAATACATACACACTGTTGGGAAGTACAGTTATAGGTGGAGTTGCATCTGTTGAGTCAGATGATGATGCTACTAGACTGTGGCATATGCGTTTGGGTCATCTCAGTCAACGTGGCATGGCAGAACTTCATAAGAGGAAACTGTTGAAGGGTGCTCGAAGCTGCACGTTGGGTTTATGTGAGTATTGTGTACTTGGGAAGCAGACTCGAGTTCGTTTTCAAACTGGAAAGCACAAAACCGATGGTATCTTAGACTATGTGCATTTTGATGTATGGGGGCCTACCCGTGAGCCCTCCATGGGAGGATCTCGGTATTTTGTAATATTTGTTGATGATTTTTCTCGCAAGATTTGGGTCTATTTTCTGAAACAGAAATCAGAGGTCTTTGGCAACTTTAAGTTATGGAAGGCAGAGGTATAGAATCAGACAGGCAGAAAAATCAGGTACCTGAGATCAGATAATGGCACTGAGTATACTCACAAGCAGTTTCAGAAATTTTGTGCAGAACACGGTATTCATTGACACTTCTCAGTGAAGAAAACACCACAGCAGAATGGTGTTGCAGAAAGGATGAACGGGTCTCTCACAGAAAGGGCCAGATGTCTGCGATTGAATGCTAGACTTTCAAAGGGATTCTGGGCTGAGGCAATCAGTATGACATGTTACCTTATCAACCGATCACCACGAGCCTCATTGGATGGGAAGTTTGCAGAGGAAGTATGGACATGTAACCCAATTGATTTTAATAATTTAAGAACTTTTGGGTGTCTTTCTTATGTGCATATATCTAGTGATGAAAGATCTAAACTTGATCCAAAGTCGAAAAAGTGCATTTTTGTAGGTTATGCCAAAGGCGTGAAGGGGTTCAAGTTTTGGGATCCAGTTTCAAAGAAAATGGTGGTCAGCAGGGATGCAGTTTTTGATGAGCAGTTCATGTTGAAGCAGAAAGTTGCGACAAATACTTCTGCCGCAGTGACAATTGGAGTTAAGTCTAGCTCCAAGATAGTTCAGGTGGAGTGGAAGAGCCACCAGTGGTTCATGGTTTGCCAGTGCCTCAGGCTGAGCCAGTGCATGAGTATGTACATGAGCAGGAGCATGAATCTGATGTTGACACAGACATTCCAGATGGTTTGCAGGACTATAATCTTGCCAGAGATAGAGATCGTCGTACTACAAAGGCACCCGCTAGATATGGTTATGAAGAGTTGGTTTCTGTTGCATTACTCATCAGTTCAAGTGATCCGTCTACTTTTAAAGAGGCAATTCAATGACGAGAGAAGGACAGATGGATGAGTGCCATGATGGAGGAGATAGAGTCTTTGCATAAGAATCAAACTTGGGAGTTAGTTGAGTTTCCTAAGGGAAAACGTGTTATTGGGTGCAAGTGGGTGTACAAGCGGAAACATGCAGTATCAGAAAAAGAAAGGGAAAAGTTCAAGGCTCGCCTTGTTGCAAAAGGGTATTCACAGTAGAAGGGGATTGATTATGATGAGATTTTCTCTCCGGTCGTGAGACACACTTCTATCAGGGCAGTGCTAGCCTTGGTAAACAATCGGGATATGCATTTAGAACAGATAGATGTGAAGACAGCTTTTCTTCATGGTGAATTAGAGGAACAGATTTACATGAAGTAGCCAGAAGGGTTCAGTGCAGCTGGACAGGGCCATTTGGTTTGTACATTGAAACGTTCTCTATATGGGTTAAAGCAGTCTCCAAGGCAGTAGTACAAGCGTTTTGATTCTTACATGCTTAGGATTGGTTACAGGTGTTGTGAGTATGATTGTTGTGTTTATGTGCAGAGCCTTGATGACAATTCTTTTATTTTTCTGTTACTTTATGTTGATGATATGCTGATTGCGGCTAACAGTTTGCATGATGTGAATGAGTTGAAAATTCTGCTAGGAAAGGAGTTTTACATGAAGGATTTGGGGGCTGTTAAGAAGATTCTTGGGATGGATATTCACATGGACACAGGAGCAAGAAAACTATGGCTCTCTCAACAGGGCTATGTTCAAAAGGTATTAGACAGATTTGACATGAACAATGCTAAGGCTGTGAGTACCCCATTGGCGAATCACTTTAAGCTCTCAGTGTAACAGTGTCCAAAGACAGAGGCAGAAGCCGAGTACATATCGAAGGTTCCCTATGCCAGTGTAGTTGGTTGTTTGATGTATGCTATGGTTTGCACTAGACCAGACTTGGCACAAGCAGTAAGCCAAGTTTGCAAGTTTATGTCTAATCTTGGCAAGCAGCATTGGGAGGCAGTCAAATGGATTTTCAGATATTTGAAGGGCACTACAGGTCATGGTATAATGTTTGGCAGTCAGCGGAGTGATCCTTCAGTTGTTGTGTATGGGGATTCAGACTATGTCGGTGATTTGGATAACATAAGGTTTACGACAGGATATGTGTTTACTCTTGCAGGTGGGCCTATATGTTGGAAATCAACAGTTCAGACTATAGTGGCAATGTCCACAACTGAAGCTGAGTATATGGCAGTAGCTGAAGCATCCAAGGAAGCCGTGTGGCTTACAGGGCTAGTGAAGGAGTTGGGCACTGAGCAAGGTGGAGTTAGGTTGCATTGTGATAGTCAGAGTGCCATTTCTTGGCAAAGAATCAGGTGTATCATGCCAGAACAAAGCACATTGATGTGAGGTTCCACAAGATCAGGGAGTTGTAGACATCTGGACAGATATTGCTTGACAAAATTCACACTTCTGAGAACGCAGCTGATATGTTCACAAAGCCAGTCACTGTTGACAAGTTCAAGCATTGCTTGGACTTGTTACATGTTTCTCAGTGCTAAGCAGGAACTGACCCCCCAACCCGGCATAAGCTGTTATCTTCTAAAAGGCTTAATATTCGCCAAGGTGGAGATTGTTGTGTATGGCTCATATAGATAATGAAAGGTGGGCCAACACTGTAATTGTATCGTAATATTTAGCAGTATTTAAACTGCGCTTGTAACCCTATTTTGAATAATACGAATCTCAGCCGCAATAGCTCCCGTGGATGTGGGCACAACTTGTCGAACCACGTAAATCGTGTCTCTTTTAATTCCTCGCGTGTGTGCGTGTGTTCACTGTTTGTTTATCTTTAGAATCCTGTTTGCGTGTGTTCCAACAGTGTGGTACCCACAATTGCAAAGGAGGGATACACTAGTACATCTATTAACCTTTTGTTGAGTGAACTATTTTAAAATGCTTGACGTGTTTGCTAACTTGGTCCACCGTGCTATTATGATACCAAGTAAGACAAAAGCTAATTAAAAAAGACCCAAAATAGTCATGGAAGATACATAACCCCAAAAGACCCAAATAGAGATCATCCGGTGTTCTTCTTCCCTACTGAAAACCCTAAGAGATGGAGAGCCATGACCATGGAAGATGCATAACGCGTTTGCACTCTCTGTCGACGAAAATTCCGACGCCACATGAGCATCCAGCACTTGGTGGATCATTCCAACTCATCTCAAGCCCAGGAACATATTGAGAAGACGCAGACCCAACATAGCTACTCATTTTTCAATGAAAACAGTGATTGCACACAAAAATTTCAAGTAGAGAGGACAACAAGGTCGAATATTTCAGCACTAAGTCCTCTAATGGGGATTTAGAGTTTAGAGGTTGAAGAAGAATGAGATTTAAACATAACGAAATGAGGGACTAAATGGGGTCGGAAACAGAGGGACTAATTTGAGTCATTTTGGTTATGTCTTGTCTTAAAGAGATTTAACAGAAGAACTGATGTGTCCCTGGGACTTTGTAGTTGTGGAGAACTATTACATAACTTATTTATTCTTAGAGACTAAATTAGGTACCACATTTTTTGTCAGAGACTATTTCAAATATTCACTCATTAAACAAAGGCAAATGCTTTGGACAAAAAATTGTTAAAAGGCATTAAAAATGATAAATATTTGCTAAAAGTATAATTTTTAAATTATTAAAATATTTAATGTTGTACGTTTTAATAAATACTTGTTATTTTCGATCAAAATTAAATAAATGAATATTTGTTATTTCTGTCAAAAAATAAATTATTGTTATCCCTTAATTCCTTAATTGGACCCTCTAACAAATTTGGGGTGATTTTTAAATATATTTATCAATTTAAGGTTGTTTAATAATTATTTATTAATATGGGATTTTAGAGCAATGTTTAATGTTATAAGTCACGAAAATATGATGAGCACACAGAGTAGAAATCAAGCTGAATGTCACTCTTGTAAAAAAAAAAGAAAAAAGAAAAAAAAAGGGTTGCATGTCACTGTTAGTCTGTTACCATCATTGGCATTTGGCATAGTTTTCGTCTCCCGTTAACGAATATTTTACTTTTTTTTTTTCCTTCTCAAATGCTACTGTGTTTTTCAACTGAGTGTGTACTTTGTTGTACAGGTCGTGCATCATTCGGTCAAAAAAAAAAAAATCGTGCATCATATTTTGGTTTACAAACTACCACGTGGATAAAAAATTTCCATTGTGTCATTTGTTTTCTATTTTTTTCATGCTAGGCCGAAGCCATTATGTGAAGTAACATCAACTAATTATTTATTGGACAAACTTGGGTAAGATTCTCTAAATGTTGTTAGTGATGTTCTTCTCATAAAATAGGTAAAATTTTTCTCTCTATCCACTCTCATTATTTGTAATCTCTGTAATTATTACTATTAAAACAGTTTTTATCCCATTTTGTGAGAAGAACAACACTAACAGCACCTATGGAATCTTATATAAGTTTTGTCCTTATTTATTTACCCTTAAGTCTTCGGATCTATAGAGAGTACGGAAATGACAAGGGACACAAATACAATACATAACAAAACGGGGACATGACAATTGACAAAATTAAAAAATTATAGGTCTCTCAAGATTGGTTGTGTCGGGCAATGTGAGCCTTTGGGCTCTCCCTCGTGATGCCTCGAATTCCTGTCAGTTGGTGATTAGATACAACCCATTTGGGGCTCAAGCCTTTCAAGTTCAATAACTTTTAGTTATCTCATGAAGACTTTAAGGAGGTGGGCAGTAGGAGTTTGGGCACATTTATCCTTTCCTAGTTGAATGATGCATGTTCTGGAAAAAAAAAACTGAAAATGGTCAATGGTGACTTGAAGAAGTGGAATCTTGAGGTTTATGAAAATGTGGATACGAAGATTTAGCTACTAGTGGAGGAAATCAAAGGGGTAGACCTCAAGAGTGAAGATTTGAGTTGAGATGGTGTAAGTTATCTAAAATATGGTAGTTGTTAAAGAGTAAAGATAATATGATGTTTCAAATATCAAGATCTAAATGCTAAAAGAATATGATGCAAATACAAGCTGCTTCATGCTTGTGTTAAATCACGAGGGAAGGGGAACAAGAGGAGGTGAGAAAATTAAATAGGGAGGTGCGTTTAACATGTGCCGAAGGAAAATTCTGCGTATGCTCACCCGAACACGAGCCATGGACCGGGCTGGCCCAAACCTTAAAAAGGTCCAAGTCCATGATGACAATACTAATAGCAATAAAAATGCTGGGCCGCCGCCACCAGTCCTTATAAAGAGACTCGTGCATCATATGCATCAGACACAATCTAGGATTTTCACTTCTATCCAACGACGACAAAGTCACGTATCTTTACGTGGCAACATCTTATTGACAATTAATAATAAACCGCATAGCACACAAACACCCCCCCCAAATAAAAAGGAAAAATTGCACGTAATCAAACACATCATTCACAATCTCTCTCACGCACTCCTCTTCACTTTCTTTCCTTGTTCCATTACCAATCCAACTCGTATTCCTTGTTCCAGTTCTCGTTGTTCTTCGTTTCTTCTACCCATTCGTTCCCACTCGTGGGGTTTCCCTCCTCACTCTCCCCTCTCCTTTTCTTTCCCTCACTTCACGGATTCCTAACCAAGAACAACGAGCCTGATTTTTAGCCTCTGGGGTTACGATTTTTTTTTCCTTTTTTTTTGGACCTTTTTCTTTGTTTTGTGAGGAATAGGGTGAGAGGGAGAAGGGGGAGAATGTCGAAGAAGAAAGTTAGCGGCAACACCATGACGCTCAAGGACTTCCATGGCGGATCTATACCCTCTGATCTCCCTCTCCCTTCTGCTCCCGGCGTGTAAGTATCACCCACCTTTATCGGGTTTTCCATTGTTTTTATCCCAATGATAAAATTCTAATCTTTTCGTTTAGTTTGATTTATCTTCGTTTATTCGCAAAAGGGGGTACCCTTATTCATGTCGTGGTTGTGGAGAAAAAACTGATTGTTGTATTTGAGAGAGAAACTAGATCTATGGCTTCTAATTGTGCATGATTTTTCTATTCTTTTATTGTGATGAGTTATTTTTATTGATGGATCTGTTTATGCAAACCCAGTGTGATATTTTACCGTTTTCCTTTTGGTTTTTGGTTTTTCCACAGAACTGTGAGGGCTTCAGATCGTTCTGGTTATGACCGGCCTGCATCGTGGGGAACCCCGATGGGGCGGCCAGATCATTGGTCTCGGCCGCACACTTCGCCCGCAACTAGGCATTACGATGACAAAACCCCTTTTCTCTCACACACTGCCCCAATTGGCAGGAATTTTGATGAGGATGAGAGAAAGCCGCTGGATGGTATTTCGGCCCCACGAAGAACAATCAGTGATGAGAGCATCCGTGCTCCTCTGCCTTCTCGTGTTGAGGTGAAGCCTGAATATGGACTGGAAGGGAGTTCATTGGGCAGACACGTATCTCCAGTATCTCAGACCCCTGTTGGGACAGTTAATTCATACTCGGCGAGGCTCACTGAGCCGGTTCATGTGGGAATGAATTCCCAGAGTTTAGGAGTTAGTAGGGAGCAGGGAGCTGCTGGTGGTGGTGGTGGTTATCCAAATGTGTGGTCAATGAGGAAGGAGGTAGCAGGTGCTGTTGAGCCGGAGCAATCTGCTTGGTCCTGTGCTAATGCTGTTTCCAAGTTGGCTCATGCAAGTGCTCTTGAGAAGGTGTCTTCTGGTAGGTGGCAGTCAAAGGCAGTCCATTATCAGACAGATGCTGAGGTGGTTAGACCCTCTGAAGTGGAGAGTAGACCACGTGCCAGTATTAATGGCAATAGTGCTTACAGTAGGATGGATGCAGTGGGTGAAAAGGAGTATTGTGATGAAATGCTAGCAAGACATGCAGAAAGGGGTTTAGGTATTGATAACCAGATGCATGGTGGTAGGACCGAGTTACTCGATAATGAAAGGTCTGGGGTTTCCAAGTATTCTGATGTACGGCCCAGAAGTGTAGCTCATTACCCTGACGGGGTACAGCCTGCTCGAACTGATGGCAAACACGTTGGGTCTGAATTGCAGCACCCTATACTGTCTGAACCGATTGAACGGCCAAGACTGAAGTTGCTACCAAGAACAAAACCATTGGAAAGTTCAGAACCTTCTGTTACAGACCATGCAAAGGTATTCATTCACATGATCAACTTATGAGAGTCCCTTCACGAGAAGAAATTTTTTTTTTTTTTGGCAGAGGGGTTTTGGGGTTTGGTTTTTATATATTCTTTTATTCGCTTTATGAACTCCCATATTTGTTCCTTGATAGGGATATCGTCAAGTTAATGACTCTAGCCATGTTGGAGCTGTTTATCAGGGACATGGCCATGCCAATTTTGTGAAGCCTGGATCAGCTGGAACTGAGAGTGGGAAGGATCTGGGACAGCGCCCGAAGCTGAATTTGAAGCCTAGATCTCCGCGCCCTGAACAGTCGGAAGGAAACAATGAAAGAGACAGGTGAGTTTCTTGAGACAGTGAGTTGAAGAGTTTTTAACTGTGTTATATTTTTATTTGGTGGTGTCCTTTAAACATTGCTAGTTGGTTCAACCTACAGGGAACTGTGGGCATAGGCCTACTTCCACAGGCTAAAGATATGGAAAATTCAATATGGTTAATGAAGATTACAAAGAGTGACTGCTGTCACTCAAACCCTGATCCAAATATTCACAATAGTAACGATACATGCCTTCTCATCTTTTCAGGACAGTCACATGTCAGGTAGCCACTTATAATGAGTAGTTAGAGATTTAGGTTGTCCTTGGCAGGGTAAAGAATACTTGTGTCATCTGAGTAAGAGGTTTCATGTGTTTTTATGAGAAAGGAGAGCCTCCTTCACTACAACTTCAATAATTGCTTTTTAGAATGATCACAAGAAGGATGGAGGAAGATGTGACCCAAGTTCCCAACACTTGCAGAAAGCTAAACTGTACGAATTAATTTAGTACAAAAATCATGAAGGATTATGTGGTTTATCTGGATTGATGTAACTATTTTTCGTTAATCCTCCTGTGTATAGTCATCTACCCTGCTGATTGGTTATTCAGGTTTCCTGAGTGTTTCGTACAAAATCGTTTGTACTAAATAGCGATACTACAACACTTACCACACAGGTACACACACTCATACTCCTAAAGTAAATAAGAAAGGACATTTTATAATTTCTAAAACAACTTTAAAATTCTATTGAAAATAATAAATGGGGAATTATGTGGGTTTCAAAACCCTCATTGTGTGTTTGGGAGGGGGGGGTGCTAACTTCCCCATTCTTGTTGTCCATTAAGTTGGAATTATGGAAAATTTTAGAAGGTTCGCTGTGTGCTCACTAGATTCCAATGATGATGGGATGGAAAGTAGGAACGGGAGACAAAGGAGGAAAAGTGGTTAATTGGTTATAAGTCTTAAAAGACTTTATTAGATTTGTCACTTGACCCTAGCAAAGTGACTTGAATATCCAGAAGATTTATTGCCTTAAGAAATGGCAGATTAGCTAGCATTCCCCTGTATTAACACCAAAAAGAAATGTTCATCCCTGGATTTTTCAAATTTTGGTACTCATAATTTAACTCCTTGGAATTACATTTATGCATCTAATAAAATATGGAGACATAATATAAGTAGTGATAGTTCTATGTTTTTGTTTTCATGGCTCATTTTCAAATTAGTAATGTGAACATTGTAAATTTTTTGTAACAACTAACAAGGAAGACTAGGGCTTCTTTTATTCTTGAAATTGACCTTTGAATTGGAATTGGGCCCTTAAATTCCAAATTTCATTTTTATAATACCATTTAGAATTATCTAAGGAATTGATAAACAACTAAATAGTGTCATTCTCAATTCTTAACCCAGATCCTAAGATTTTCAATTCCAAAAATAATTATTTTATATTTGCTTTTATTCTTGCCATACTAAGGAATGTTTTATGTTTGCCGTTGTGAATTGTCGTTAAGGATATGGTTGTTGGTGAGCCTGCCAATTTGAAGGGTTCTAAATTCTGCTTTTGTTTCAAAGCAAAATGCATGTTAAGTTCTGATTATGTTGAGCTTCGTAACATCTTAATTTCATCTGGAATCTTTCATGAATGCTTGATATGAAATTGCATGGGCTGTTTTCAGCAAGTTTATTTGGTTAAATTGTTAAGGCTTCCTGTTTAATAATGGAACAATTGATGCAAATGTTTCAGGAATGCTTTATTTGGCGGAGCTCGCCCACGGGAACTAGTAAGTTCTTTCATTTAATTTTATGCTGGATGCAGGTTAAAATTTATGGTTTGTTATTTTTTGTCTGTTGTTGGCATGGATTATAGTTTCTCACATGTTCATTTTGTCCCCGTTTGGGTGGAATCCCCCCCACCCCCCCCCCCCCAAAATTTATGTCGCTTAGAATGTGTCATATAATGCTAAATGCAGCAACTGGCATGACTTAATGTTGCACTGATCTTTCCCTCAGGTATTGAAGGAGCGAGGGGTTGATGATGTTGCAATCAACAATCTTGATGTGGTTGAGCATTCAAATAGGTAAGAAGTTGTTTTCTGTGTCTGTATGTGATTCCAGTTTACGTCAGTGGTGACCCAAGTCTGATTCAAAGCTTGCCAATAAATTATTCTTTGTGAAGGATTGAACAAAATATTTCGAGGTCCGAGAAACTTCATGATCATTCAATCCAGACTCGATACGGTGAAAAAACTGAGGATGCTCTTGATCAAAGAGCAGGCAGAAAACCTGAAAGGAAGGAGCAAAGGGTAGATGGTGAGAGAGTTAATGGACAGAGGAAGAATTGGCGTAGTGGTGATAATAGGAGAAACACAAGGGAGACTGATAGGCAACAGGTCTCTGAGAGGCCACCTTCACCCGAAACATGGCGCAAGCCCGTGGAACAGGCGGAATCATCTCAAGGTGCTGCTGGCATTCGCTATGGTAGAGCAGCTTCAGCAGTTGAACTTGCCCAAGCATTCTCCAAATCAGTATCAGATCCCAAAGTAAATGATAGGTTTCCGTCTCAAAGGGGTCTGAACACTGGCAGGACACAAATGCCCTTCTCACGGCTTGTTGGTCCTACATCAAGGCCTCAGATCAATGGTTATTGAGTCTTTGTGCAAAATTGGGACTCATTATTATGACCCTTTTTTTTTTCTTTTCTTCTCGGAGACAGCGTTTGATTCATGCAAACTGGATTTGCCGGGCACTTCTTCATGGAGTGGTTGTGGTTTTCGTTATTTTCCTTTGCTTCATAAGCATGGGCATGAGAATTGAAACGGTTGCTTGAGTTGCAAAGCATTAGTTATGACGATGCCAATTTACAATCTCCATGTTTTACTCCTTTTTTTTTTACCCGTATCATTTGCTACCAAGACACTAATTAGCTTTAAATATAAAATTGGTCCCCAAAAAATTTACAAAGTTTGTTTTTAGTCCAAAAAAAAAAATTGAAGGTTTTTAGTCCCCTCAAATTTGAAAATGGTTTTCCATTGGTCCCTATTGCTGATGCCGTTTTGTGATGCGTATGTGACGCTTATGTGTCGGGGACTAAAAACGAACTTTGTAAATTTTGGGGACTAAAAACGTACTTTTAAAATTTTTGAGTGACTAAAATCATAACGACGTTAGAGTGAGTGACGAATAGAAAAACAGTTTGAAATTTGGGGGACTAAAAGCCTTCAAATTTGTTTTGGAGGACTAAAAATGAATTTTGTGAATTTTTTGAGAATTAATTTCATATTTAAACCTATTTTTTTTTACGTGTTTGTGGTGAGGGAGGAGAATAAGCTGTTGACCGATGAAGCCATTTGTCGCATGATTATAGCATAAGATTGTTTTCGTTTTAGTTTCCTGATCCTGCAGCTATTTTGGATTATTTATTGATCGTGATTGCGGATTTCAAATTCTAAAATAATTCTTTAGCTCACAGCCCATTCCTTGTTTATCTGCATTAGAGTATAATATCAACACAGGCAGTCATTTTTTGGCAATAAATCAATAGTTTGTTTGATTGCTTTCGTGCGCTTGATGTCATGACAATGTCCATGTGTAACCTATAGGGAGATGTATCTTCCAATCATCTCAGCACAAAATAAATGAAAGATAAGCACGACTAGTTACGCCGGCTAGCCAATGACGCCAAAGCCGGGTAATGAGTCAGCGTTATACCATCATTTGAATCAAATCAAATAGGCTAAATTGCATTTTTACTCTCTATTTTGCTCAATTTTTTATTTTAGTCCCTCTATTTTTGATTTTGGATATTTAGGGCCTATTTGATTTGGTTTTCAAAAACTATTTTCTGTTTTATAAAAGTTAACGAAGAACCAATTTTGTTCTTTATTAATTTTTAAAAACAGAAAATAGTTTTTGAAAAGAGTAATCAAATAAGGCCTTAGTCTCCCTATTTTTAAAAATTCTGAGATTTGGTTTATCAGTTAAATTGCCACCCAAATTTAGTGACGTGGCTCTCATTTAGCTTATGTGGCATCTGATGTGTCATTTTCTATGGAGCCATTTCATCAAAATAGTCCACGTCATTAAAACTATGTCATTACCTTATTTTACAACAAATCCCACAAATTAAAAAAAAAACCTAAAATCTCAAATTGAAAACCAATTTCTGGATCAAGCCTAGAAACCCAAATCATCTCCTCCACAGCCCCACGTGACTCCACCGCCAGCACCTCCTCCTCCAACGACTCCTGCAAATCTTCCTTTGCCAGCGACCTCGCTCTCTTCCTCGATTGCGATTCCTCTCGCCCCAGCACTGCCACACACGACCTCGACGATGACGACGATTTTCATAATGCCTTCAACGTCAACAAACCCACCCCCACCACCAACAACAACAACACTAAATACTTCTCTTTCTCAAAACTCTCCTCTATATATCAAGAAGGTAAAGAGGAATCTGGGGCAACAACAACAAACCCACCCCAGCCACTCCGGCGTGCTTTCTAAAGGTGGTTCTGAAGAGGATTTTGGGTTTCTTCTTCTGGGTTTCTGAAGATGAGATCATGGCATCGAATGATTTGGGATTTTAGGGTTTCTTCTTTTGGGTTTCTTCTTCGGTGTCATTTTGTGGGATTTCTCCAGACCGTACGATCTTGCACCCTAGCTCGAACGGCGTCGTTTTTGGAGGAATGCGAGACAGTGGCTATGGATTCTGGAATGGTTGTTTTGAGGGCGAGGTTGGGAATGATGGTGGGGTGGGTTGCGTTTGTTTTTCTGAAGATAATTCTGGAATGATTTGGGAAGCTTGATTTAGGTTGAGGATGATTCTTTGATTTCTGAAGATGGAGAAATTGCGGTGGGTTGCGGTGGAAATTGCACTTGATTTAGGTTGGTGAAATTTTGGGATTTAGGTTGGGGATGATTCTGGGATTCTGGGATTTCTGAAGATGATTCTGAAGATGGGGGTGGGTTGCGTTTGTTTTTAGGGTTTTTTTTTAATTTGAGGGATTTTAGGATTTTAGGTTTTTTTTTTATTTTCTAAATTAGTGAGATGGCTTTTTTGATGACATGACACCAAATTTGCTGACATGTATCACACAGTCAGATGCCATGTAAGTTTAATGAGAGCCACATCACACAAATTTGCTGACAGATTAACATTTGGACTAAATGTCAGAATTTTTAAAAATATGGGACTAAATGTCCGAAATTAGAAATAGAGGGACTAAAATAAAAAATTGAGCAAAATAGGGGGACCAAAAATACAATTTAGCCAATCAAATAATATAGCAGCAACATCGATTTTTTTTCCTCTCTTTTGACGAAACAGCGACATCAGTTTTGCGTTAGGTGGAAGGGAATCAAATCAATCAAATTTTATATACAAAGTTACATACATATAGGGTTTTATCTCTTAGTAGCATATCATTTGATAATTCGTTATTCGTTTTTTTTAATATTACCAGGATTCCATCATCGCAAGCCTGGGCATCGGGTTTGCTGTATGCACCTCCTATTTGTTCTAAATTTCTAATACGCTCTTTCTCCTTTTTCTTATTTCCTCTAAACTACCTTCGTGAAAGTTAACTTTTGAAACCCTTTCCTACTAGCTAGTTTGGCCTTCACCAAAAACCTTCACGGTTTTCTATGAATTGTAGTGATGGGTTGATGGTATGTAGTTTGAGTCGAGGACACAATTTAGGGTTTACGACATGGTACTAGGGTTGACAAAGGAGAGAAGGGTATATGACATAAGATGTAGTTTTGGGTGAGATACAAATGGCCCCGTGCCTCACCCCTTGTGCCCCCGCCGCTGCACCGCCCCACCCACTACGTCCTTCCCCCACACATATCCGCCACAATGAGAACGAGAACCACCACTGTGGACGGTGCTGAGTTTGTGGCCACTTTGTAAAAAGGTTATTTAGGAGAATACAGTTTGTAAAAATGGATACAATTTTTTTTTGGAGCACAAATTGTAAGTCTTTGTGGCAAAATGCGTTTATCTTCATTGAGAAAACACACTCTGGAAAACTTAAATTTTTTACATTCCATAGATTAAATTCGAAAATGTTAAAAAAAATTACATTTCGAACTTAACTTCTAGAATGTAAAAAAAAACTTGGAAGTTAACAAAATTGAAAACGTTCCATAAAAAAAAAAGTTTTGGAATATAGGTACATTATGGAAACTAACCTTCGAAAGGCAACACGATTTTAAAAAATATTCCAAATATTAACTTTCAAAATATATATTTATGTATCCTCTCGAAGTTAACTTCTGTACCATTTACACCTGAAAGTTAACTTTTGAAATGTAAAAAAATTGTGTTTTAGAAATTAACATCCAGAAGGTTAAACATATTCATATACCATCCAAAAATTAACTTTTGGGACACTTATTTTTTACATTCCAAAAGTTAAGAAATTAAATTACGAAACACATATTTGTTACCTTTCGGATGTTAACTTTCAAAAAGTATAAACAATCCAAAATTTAGCTTTCAAAAGTTGATATGACTACGAAAAGAGTATACCTTCCGGAACTTAATTTCCAAATATGGGTATTTTAGAGAAGGAAAAAAAAATGATGTTTAAGCCATGGGGTGTATTGGAATACAGGGGTGTAAATAGCAACCGCTTTTGAGGGTATTCCATGTCCAACAGTACTTTTGAAAAAATGTTTTGGATATCGAAATCTTTGGGCCAAAACAATAGCGAAATCCAAAAAAAAAAAAATACGCGTAAAGCAAAAGCGACGACGTACTTGCATTTGACGAGTTGTAGGCAACTCGGCGTGCGAGAACCGAAGTCGTGTACTCGTTGTGCGATCGTCATCATCAGCAAGCATCATCATTCATCACCGCTTTTCTTCTTTGTTAATCCTCCTTACTATTTCATCAGTTTCCAACTGCGAGAAAACACTACTTTTTGTAGCCTTCTTTTGATTTCTGGGTTTTCGATCTTAGGAAGACGAGAGAGAGAGAGAGAGAGAACAACATGTTGGAGAAGATCGGGTTGCCTCCAAAGCCTTCGCTGCGAGGAAATAATTGGGTGGCTGATGCCTCACACTGCCAAGGATGTTCCGCTCAGTTTACCTTCATCAATCGCAAGGTTACTCCAATTTTCATTTTCGATTCCCACTTTTTTCGTTATTTTTTCCCGGGGGGGGGGTTCTGTTTTCAAGTCATGCACGATCCGGTTGTTCACTCCTTTTTTGGTGATGGAGGAAAGGTGGATGTTACATGTATAAACTTTTTGCAATTAGAGAGAAATCCGGTGACTCGATTTCCCTCTAGAATGCTGAATTTTATATCGGTGGTTCAGAAATCTCGGAGCCGTTAAGCTCTCATTTATTCATGCTAGATTGAATATTTGTCGCGTATATCATTATGCTGGTTGGTTTATGGCTTCAGTGTTTGAAATTTGTGTGTATTTATGATTTAGCTTCTTTTTTATGGCATGGATAATCAATTTCATATGAAGTTTACAGTTTTTTTTCTTGAAAAGTGATTAAAGATAGTTGTCGGTATGTCACGGATCTGTTTGGGGTGATCTGGTTGTGTTGATTGATTTTCTTAATGTTATTAGTTAATTTTTTTAGTGATTATAAGAGACATTGTGTATGATGATGAAGTAGATTGCTGCTAATTTAATCCCAGCTTGTATGTTAACTTATTGCCTTTGCATTACGAGAGTAATTTCCTGCTGTCAAAACTATAGCCAAATAATTTATAAAATTTCTTTGCTCTATGAAGCCATGTCTAACAGCTGTTCATTTGCTGCTTATTTTCCTCTTAGGAGGGTATGTACGAGATTTTTTCCTTCCTACTAATTAATGTAAAGTTAGTGAAAATCAATATTCCATGCCCGGTGAGACTGTTTTGGTTCCACGTCCTTGTGCATTGCATGTAGGAGTGAAAATAGGTTAGGATGAACTGAGCTTTTTAAGTCTGGCCTGGATCCCAAACTTAACACCTGAGCTTGACCTATTTACTTGATATAGACCTTTTTTAAAGACCTAACCTGGCTTTTTTAAAAGCTTGGTTTGGCCTTAAAGACATTTAAAAAGCCTATTTTGTAATAAGATCTTTAAATAAGCCATAAGGCTATCACTAAATAAGCTTATAGGCTCAACTTTAAATGTAGGCTAACATGATGAAATCTTTAAATAGGTCAATAATTATTTGATTTTAACACATCATAATAAAAATCTAATGTAAAAATAATAATCGTAAAAATAAAAATTTTAGTTATATTATTTATATATACTTGAATAGGTCGGTTTTGTTAGGCCTAAGAGATTTTCGGATGGCCTAAAGTCTTACCCTTTTAGCTAAATAGGCTTTTAAAAAAACCTTGACCTAGTTTATTCAGTAAATAAATCTGGTTTGGTCTAAGTCTGATGTACACTAGGTTTTAAGCCCCCTCAATGGGTGGCTTGACCTATTTCCATTCCTAATTGCATGCGTAACTTCCCTTAGATCGGATAACTCACTGTGTTTTCTATGTTACTCAGTTTTGATTCTTTTATCAAAATTGTAGTTTAAAGTTTCATGGAATCTTTGGTTACAATAAATGAATAATATGTTTGTCAATTTCATGATTTTATATGAAAAATGAGATCCTGAAACTGGAAGATGATCTTCCATCGTTGCTTATTATAATCTGATTGAACTCAAACTGAATCCTTTGTCCCAATTAATTTTTAGAATATTTCTTTTATTTTCAGCACCACTGTAGAAGGTGCGGGGGCTTGTTTTGCGGCAGTTGCACCCAACAAAGAATGGCTTTACGGGGACAGGGTGATTCGCCTGTACGTATATGTGAACCTTGTAAGAAGCTAGAAGAGGCAGCACGGTTTGAGATGCGACAGGGACGCAGAGCTGGGAGAGGTATTTTCCCTTTTTTCTAAATTATGACTTTCAGCCTGTGCTATTTTTTGTTAGAATAGTACTCCTTCATTTTGCTTTCTTTATTACCACACAGTTCCATACTTTTGAATATTCACTGCAATTTCTCCAGGGAGCTTGAAATCAGCACCTAGAGATGAAGATGAAATTTTGAACCAGATTCTTGGACAAAATGAGGAACTCCTTTCGTCAGGAAAGCAGTCAACCACTGACAAAGGTCGTAGTGGCCCATCTTCTTCAAGTACTAAAGGATTTGCCAATCACGTTGATGGAGACATACGAAAAATTGCATCAAACGAGAGGCCTAATATTTTGGGTATTGATGTGGGATCCACCACTCCTGATGAGTTACGTCAGCAAGCTTTGGCGGAAAAAAATAAGTATAAAATTCTAAAAGGAGATGGGAAATCTGAGGAAGCCTTGAGAGCTTTTAAGAGAGGGAAGGAGCTTGAGAGGCAGGCTGATGCTTTGGAAATTCATTTAAGGAAGACTAGGAAGAAGTTGTTGCCTTCTGCGAACTTGTCTGATATGCATAGCAGAGATAGTCCTGTAGAATCTGGCAGAAAAACAAAGTCACTTCCTCAGATGGGTAAAGAAAAGGATGACCTTACTTCCGAACTTAGAGAGCTGGGATGGTCTGATATGGATTTACACAATGAAGATAGAAAGTCAGCAAACTTGAGTTTGGAGGGTGAACTCTCATCAATAATTGGAGAAACCTTTGCAAAGACAGGTGGAGAAAAGGGCAGCAAGATTGACAAGACTGAGGTTGTTGCTCTGAAAAAGAAGGCTGTAATGCTGAAGCGTGAGGGTAAGCTTACAGAAGCCAAAGAAGAATTAAAAAGAGCTAAGAATTTAGAAAAGCAACTGGAAGAACAGGAACTCCTTGCTGATGCTGAAGATTCTGATGATGAGCTATCAGCATTAATTCGTGGCATGGATGATGATAAAGAATTTTCAAATCTGGATGATCATGAGCAAGGTTTTGATTTTGATAACCTCTTGGGCATTTCTGATAATCTTGATGGTAATTTAGAAGTGACTGATGAGGATATGATGGACCCTGAGTTAGCTGTTGCTTTGGAATCACTAGGTTGGACTGAACCTGAAAATGCATTTTCCAAATCTCCAACCTTTGACAAAGAAGCATTGCTTAGTGAAATTCAGTCTTTGAAAAGAGAGGCTCTTAATCAAAAGCGAGCTGGTAATACTGAAGAAGCAATGGCAATCTTGAAAAAGGCAAAGTTATTAGAAAGGGACTATAACAACTTTGGGCCCGATGATGATAATACCGTGTCACAAAAGTTCACTACTGTAAGGAAAAGTGCGAGTTCTGAAATTACTGGTAATGGGCCTGACTCTATTCAATTGAATGAGAGAAATGCTAATGCCACTAACAATGCTTCTTCCACAGTGGCACCGAAAAGCCGATTGATGATTCAGAGAGAGCTTTTGAGTTCGAAAAAGAAGGCTCTCACATTGAGAAGGGAAGGGAAAGTGAATGAAGCAGAAGAAGAAATGCGGAAGGGTGCAGCTCTTGAGCATCAGTTGATGGAGATGGATAAGGCTTCAAGCCGTAAAGCATCATTGATGAATACTTCTGATAATGTTCTGCTTGCGGCACACAAGCATGCTGATATCAGTAGAAATCCGCCACTTGAGGAAGAAAGTGAAGATGATGTAACAGATAAAGATTTGTCTGATCCAACATATCTTTCACTCCTTAGGAACTTGGGTTGGACTGATGATAATAATGAACCTTCTAATTCTTCGAGCAAACCTTCGAAGAAAGATGATGATCATTTTGTTCCAATCAATGATACTTCTCTCAGTAAGCATTCTACAAATATCCTGTTTGAAGCACCAAGAAGAAGTAAAGTTGAAATTCAGAGGGAACTCTTGAGCTTAAAAAGAAAGGCCTTTGCTCTAAGGCGTGAAGGGAAAGCTGAGGATGCAGAGGAAGTTCTTAAAATGGCCAAAGCATTAGAAGCCAAGATGGAAGAGATGGATGCTCCAAAGATTAAAGTGCAGGTTGAGGCTACTATGACGAAAGAACTCTTCAATCCTCCAGTTGACATGGCAGTTGATGAAGAAAGGGATGTTGTTGTTTCAGAAGAGGATATGCATGACCCAGCATTGAATTCAATGCTTACTAATCTAGGGTGGAAGGATGACAGATTTGAACCTGTGACCATAAAAGAAGCTACTAGTAAGTTTAAACATACCATAGACCCATCTGTTCTTAATTCCTCTTCAGGCATTCCTGCTACAGCTTCAAGGAGCAAAGGAGAGATTCAAAGAGAACTCTTAGTATTGAAAAGGAAGGCACTTGCTTTGAGACGCAAGGGAGAAATAGAAGAGGCTGAGGAAATTTTAAGAATGGCCAAGAATTTGGAAGCCCAACTGGAAGATTTCGAGAGCCAGAACAAGGACTCGTTACATAATGTTTCCAAGGATAAAAAATCTGTTCTGTCTGAATCATCTGATTTTCAGGAAAGACATGGAAGTTGGGGAGCTGCTGCTGAAGAGGATAATACTTCAGTCTCATCTGTGGTTGGCTCATGTGAGAATGGTGCTGAATCAGCTATTGGTTTAGAAAGAATCAACGATGAAACAAATATTCCATTATTAAGGATGTCAAATAATTTAATTCCTGCAACCTCTCACTTTGCAGGTGATAAGCATCCAATATCTGCTGATTCTGAGGTGAGTGCTTCAAGTGAAAATCTTGCAAAAAAGATGAAAGTGGCAAAAGCTATTGGTCATAGCTCTTCAGCTGGCCACTCTATGTATACGCTAGATTTACTTACTGGTGATGGTTCTAGCAGTTCTGAAATATTGACTCAAAAACAAGAAGAATATAAACTCGGTTCAGCTAATTCATCTCAAGCAGGTCCTGCTATTAGTTTGGTCTCCTCAGTGAATCTCAGCCAAGACCAAATATATGAAAACGATGTCACAACTCAAAGAAGACAAGAAGCGACCGATATTCATGAAAAACCAAACACAAGCCAGTCAAGCGCTGTCCCTGATTATGCTTCTCAGGACCACCTTTCCTTGCGTCAAGAAATTTTGGCTCGTAAAAGGAAGGCGGTTGCTTTGAAAAGAGAAGGGAAACTAACAGAAGCTAGGGAGGAACTCCGACAGGCCAAGCTGTTGGAGAAGGGGTTGGGGGATGGAAGTATGCAGCCAAACACTGCCTCTACCAGTAATGTTTCTCATGCATCAAATGCCGTACAAAAGAAGCAAGACTCAACAAATGTTGCTGCAAAACCATTGACTAGTCGTGACCGTTTCAAGTTGCAACAGGAGTCTTTAGGGCACAAACGTCAAGCCCTAAAGCTACGGAGAGATGGTCAAATGGAGGAAGCAGAAGCAGAGTTTGAACGGGCAAAGGCAATTGAAACCCAGTTGGAGGAGTTGGCTGCTCATGATTCCAATAAGTCAGATGCCGTAGATGATGTGACTGTTGAGGATTTTCTTGATCCTCAACTCTTATCTGCTTTGAAAGCTGTTGGACTTGAAGATGTAAGTGCTGTATCTAAAAGCCCAGAAAAACAAGAGACTGTAAAACCCAGTGCCAAAATTGAAAACTCTAACCAAGAGAAAATTCAGCTAGAAGAAAGAGTCAGAGAAGAAAAACTGAAGGCGGTTAGTTTGAAGCGATCAGGAAAACAAGCTGAAGCCTTAGATGCTCTTCGACGTGCCAAAATGTATGAAAAGAAGCTGAATTCATTAACATCTGGTTGATGATGAAGTCAATACTGCAATTTAAAGGTGGGAAGTCCTCGTTTGTTCAGACTGGGTTTAATTTGTGAATTTTCATTGTTGGAGGACTGGAAGGGGCGCAAGAGGTTGCTTCTTCCATTACTTGCATGTTTGCTTTATTCTGTTCATAAATTTTGATGAATATACACGCGGTTATTCATAAGTTACAATTTTCATCTGAAAATAGTAGGTATGGTTCTAATCATGAAGAGAGTCAATGTTGTACAATGTGTTTACGTTAGGTGTTTGAAACAAGGCCATTTTTACGGCTGAGTTATTGCAGGAATGCCACCTTTTCAGATCACATATGCTTGCCTCGCCGTATGCAAGCAGGGACATTGTCACGTTGGACTATCTATGATTCTATTCTTGTTATATTCCCATTTGCATGCACACAATATAGTTTGCTGCAAATCTAACTTATGGAAAAGGGTTAGCTCTGATTTAAAAAACTTAGATTGAGTCAGTGGGTCAGGCTGGGATGAGTTTATCCCTGTTTAAAAAATATCTCTTTTTTAAGCCACGTCAGCCCCACGTTTCATGATTTGTTGGCCTAAATGACGTATAGGTTGTTTGGATCTTTTTCCTCCTTTTTTTTCTTTTATAAACGTGATAATTATATTTGAGCAGGCATAGTTTTTTTGTAAATTATCCAATTTGCTTGTCACTAGACCAATATTAGTATTTTTTGGATATGTTTCAGTTTCACAGTCGAGCTTGCTCGTCATTTTAGGTGAGTTCACAAACCCCTCTCTTCTCTTCTCCTCTCCTCAAGAGTTTATCTGCATATAATTATATAATAATTTAATTAAATCATACAATTTTTTTTTTGGCGGGAAAATTTTTTTCATTAACAACCTCTCAAATTTGAGACGACGACAACAACAATACATAAAGTTCTTTAATCCAAATAGAATCAATATTAACCAAAACAAATTTTGCTAAACAATGAACTACTTTATTAGTATCCCTCCTAACGTGGCAAACCTTAAAACAATGAAACCGTAGAACAAGAAAGGTGCAGTCATTCACAACCATGTAAAAATGTGTGAGAATTGTTGAAGAGGAGAGCATTGCTTGCGCTACATTTAGAGAGTCAGATTTAACAATCAATTAATAAAAACCAAGATCGATAGCAAAATTAAGGGCAAGTTTTATGCCCAAAGCCTCCACTAAATTAACATCATTGAGAGCATTTATTCACCAAGTTGCAGCAGCCATAACCTCACCATTTTCATCTCTAATAACTGTACCAATACCCCAAATTCTATCTGAAAAACCAGCAGCATCCATATTTACCTTATACCAAGATGTTGGGGACTTACATCATTTATCCAAGTCATGATCAACATTCTGAATATTTGAAATAGAAGCAAGTAGAGAATGCAAAGAATTGATGCTGTTAGAATACTCAAGGGCAACCTGTCACGCCTTGTTAGCTGAAGCTAAAGGATCAGATGGTGTTCCCTTAAAGCAGTGCTTATTACGAGTTTTCCAAATTTCAAAATATAATGACAGCACATGTATTTTCACCTCATCTGTACTGTTAATAATAATGCCATCAAGCCAGCTATGAAAGGATACCTGGACATGATCAAAGTTAATGTCGAGGGGAGAGGCAAACCAAGCTTGCTTGGCCCAAAAGCACCTGCAAAAAATATGATCTATATCTTCACAATAAGAATTGCATCGCGGACACAGGGGAGAAACATGAACACCTTTGGAATTGAGTTTCATTCTAGAAGCAAGACTGTTATGTAAAATTCTCCAACCCAAATGAACATGTTTAGGGACAGTTCGGATTTTCCAAAGGTGTTGCCACACCGTGGATCCATTAAGAGTGGTAGATGGCAAGGGAGAATCAGCAACTTCCTAATTTTTAACACAGTGATATGCACTCTTCACAGAAAAATAACCACGTTTTACTGGGCCCCAAGCCAACCGGTCTAATTGCATAGAAAATGATATAGGAATTTGTAATATTTGCATAGCTTCAAAAGGCAAAAATAATTCATTTACCAATTGTACATTCCACACTGTATCCTCTTGAATAATCAACTCAGAAACTTTAGAGATTTGGGTATTGGGGTGTTTAGGTGACCATACCTTGTAGCCATTCTGGTGAGGGAGCCAATTATCATTCCAAATATCAATCATATGCCCTCTCCCAACTGTCCACAGGCAGCCTCTTTTGAGAATCCAATAGCCTGATGAATGCTCCTCCATGAGTAACTAGGCCGATATCCCAAAGAAGATGTCATCAAGTTTCCTTTAGGGAAATACCGAGCTCTTAAACAACTAGCTAGCAAAGAATCAAGCTGAGTTAAAAGGCACCATCCTTGTTTCGCCAAACAGGGCTTTATTAAAAGCTCCAAAACTACGAAAGCCCATACCACCAATTTTTTTTGGTTGACAACACTGGTTCCAATTAATCCAGTGAATTTTTCTTTTCTGCCTATCTCTGCTTCCCCACGTAAATTTTTTGATCATGCTCTCAATGTGGTCACACAAGCTTGCTGGCAACAAGAAACATCCTATAACATGTGTAGGGATTGCCTGAACAACTGCTTTAATAAGAATTTCTCTGCCTGCTGTTGATAAAAACTTCTCTTTCCAACCCTTCAACTTCTTCCACACTCTATCTTGTACAAAATCAAAAATTTGCTGCTTTGATCTTCCCACATAGGAAGGAAGCCCTAAATATTTGGATTGAACCTCCACTGCTTTAATATCCATCCATCCTTGGAATTTATGTCTTCTATCTATTGGCACATTTCGGTTGAAAGAGATCTCAGACTTGTCAAGATTAATGAGTTGACCAGAAGCTTCTTGGTAAAGTTGGAGAATATATTTTACACAAATAGCATTTTGTTGAGTAGCTCTACAGAAAATGAGGCTATCATCTGCAAAGAAAAGATGTGTAGTCGTAGGAGCTTAGTGTGTAATCCGAATGCCATGTAAACTTTTTTGCTCCTGAGCTCTAATAATGAGACCTGAAAACGCCTCAGCACACATAATAAAAAGATACGGCGAGAGGGGGTTCCCTTGCTGCAAACTTTTGTGTGAGATAAAATTTGGGGTTGGACATCCATTGACAAGGATAGAAAAAGAAACAAATGAAACACATCTCATTATAAGACTCACCTACATATTAGAAAAACCCATACTAGCCATAATAGCATGTAAGAAAGACCATTCAATCATATCTTAAGCTTTTGACATGTCAAGCTTAATTCCCACGTAACCTTTTTTTCCATCAATTTTTTTCCTCATGTAATGAATGGTATCAAAGGCAATAAGCGCATTATCTGTAATTAATCTACATGGAAGAAAGGCACTTTGGAAATTGCCAATAATGTTTGGTAGGATTAATTTCAGACGATTTACAATTGTCTTCGTCACAATTTTGAAAATAACATTACATAGAGAGATGGGTCTAAAATTGCCTGTGAGCTTCAGGTTCTTTTTCTTTGGAATAAGACAAATGAAAGTATTGTTGATGCTACTAGGATCTCCACCATGATTAAGAATATTGAGCACCACTTCCGTAACATCATCTCCCAGGCATCCCATGAGGACCCGGTGCTACAGTTGGCTTCATAGAATTAAATCATATAAAATTGTTATGAAAATGTTAGCCATTTAATTATTCACTAAAATAATACACGACATATTTATTCAGTATAAAAATTAACAACAATAATAAAATAAATTTGGCTAAATTGTGCACACTTCCTTATTTTAGACGTGTGCAAAATTAACCCCTAAACTTTATAGACGGCAATACCTTTTTTCTAGACTACTATAGGTATTAGGAAGCTGCATGAAATTTTACTAATCCAAATCGAGTTGGATAAATCGAATTTGGATCCTTTCCTGCAAATATTTCTCTATAGCTTGTGCATCAATCTTATCTCTTACTATTTTTCTCAATTTTCTCTCATTATTAATTACTTATTATCTTCTTTTTTCTCTGACACTTATTTTTAATGCTGCATAAAGTGCCACATAAGAGAGAATCCAAACACGGATAAACCTATACAAAGAGGCAAACGGGACCAGAGAACACCTTTATTATTAAAAAGGGTTCACTTTTATCATATTTATCACATGCCTCGAATTTTTTTCGGATGAATCCCAGAAGAGGATAACAACTAAACACTTAATGTTATGTAGAGTAATTCAGCCCCTACGCTGAGAGTAATTATTATTATTATTCGATAATATAAAAGAAGCAGGTAGAGCCACAGAAAATCCAATCCACCTGTAAAAATAGAATCAAATAATGTATGTAACTGGGCACACAAAAATAAATGATCGAGTCACTGTTTCAACTTGAGAACCACACAAACTAATAGTAAACGTTAGACGCAATATATATTATTGATATTATTGACATCAAATAATGTTAAGAAAATTGTAGTAAATTATTTTAGAAATGGCGCATCCTAATCCTAATAGTATAAAGCTAAGTCACTGTTAATGTCGCATGATAGTAGATGACTTGATGCGTCGTCTCCATTCATTCGGGGACTCCTATAAATAAATGTAGCCAATTGATTCCTTTTTATAAGAATATCTATCTACATAGCTAGTACCTACTTAGCTGTGACCAATTGGCTTTCTTTTATTTGTTTGCCATGACGCTGCATTTCAAATCGTGCCTTTTCTGTTTGAAACCTCAAATTGTCACAACAAATGCACAACTTTCTCAAAGCCATAACCCTGTCAAACTTGATTCTCTTCCCATTGCTCACAAGTGGAACATTGTTGAAGAAGAAAGGTCTAGCACACTGATAAAACCTGTATGCCCAAATTTTACTTGTGTCTTCTTGCTATTCTTCTTTTTTGTTATAGAACTTCAAAAAGAAAATGACTAACACATGCATATGCATCATTTGAATTAATTCTTCGCATTCTTTGACAGAGAGATCTCAGAATTAATCAGTCAAACAAACTGGAGGTGATTAAGCATGAACTTAGGAATGTGGGTGAAAATTCACTCAAAGGTTTGCACATTATTGATGCTATGCAGCGCCTAAATATTGATTACCACTTCCAAGAAGAAATTGAAGCATTCCTAAGGAAACAGTATGTGAATTCCACAATAAGTGGGTGTGGCTGGGGTCATGGTCTCCATGAAACCGCACTTCGCTTCAGGCTATTGAGACAGCAAGGTTACTTTGTGCCTACGGGTTAGTTTTTTTTTTTTTCACCCTTTTCCAATAGAATTACCGGAAATATTTGAATTACAAATCGAAATTAGAGACAGAAAAAAATAAAATAAGTCTCCAATTTTTGTGTCTTAACACCACGGAATTAGAGACGAATTCCTTTTTTCCCATCTCAGTAATTCAATTTTTTCTAGTAATTATTGTTTTTCTTTTTGATCGATATTGGGGGGGACTAAGAGGTAATTTGTCACCGGAAACATCACAGAGGTGTTTAACAAGTTCACAAACAAGGAGAAAATTTTCAACCCAAAGCTAGGTGAAAATATCAATGGAGTGTTGGATTTATTTGAAGCCTCGCAGTTAAGCATAACAGGGGAAGACATGCTTGATGAAGTTGGAGAATTTAGTAGGCAGATCCTAAATGAAAGGGTGGGTTACCTTGATAATCATGAAGCTGAGTTTGTAAGGAGAACCTTAGAACAACCTTTTCACAAAAGTTTGCCAATGTTCACCGCTAGAAATTTCTTCGGTCATTCACATGACACAAATAATATATGGTTTGGTTCCTTAAAAGAAGTGGCAAAAAAGGAATTCAGTTTGCTCCAATGCTTATACCATCAGGAGATTGCTCAAGTTTCCAAGTATGCATGCTAATTTGATCATGAACTTGTTTATTTAATTTGTCATAAAAGAAAGCTAGTCCTCAGTTTCAGTTTTTTTTGTTTGTTTGTTTGTTTGTTTGTTGCAGATGGTGGACAAGACTTGGTTTAGCAAACGAGTTACCATATGCCAGAAATCAACCACTTAAATGGTACATTTGCTCATTGGCATGCCTCACGGATCCTAATTTATCAGAGGAAAGGGTTGAGCTCACAAAACCAATATCTTTAATCTACATAATGGATGACATTTTCGATATTTATGGGACTCTCGATGAGTTAACTCTTTTCACACAAGCTGTTTCTAGGTAAATGTTGATCACCTCTTGTTTGGAAGTCCTCTGATTGCGATATTATCGGATTAGTGGTTATAAATGGAGTCAATTCTCACTCATTAGCTAGTTTTTGTGTTGAGTTAGACACAAAATCAAATTCTAAGATAGTATCAGACCACTTAGGTCTCGTTGAAAGTCTCATATTAGATAGTAATATAACTTGATTACTGGTTATAAGTGGGGGACAACTCTCGTAAACTCAAATTCTAAGACCTCTTACATATATATTTAGAGATTTCAGTTTCAATTTCAACTCTTAATTAGGTGAAAAGGAAAAGAATGATGATTACTAATTGATGAATGCCAGGTGGGATATTACAGCGACGGAGCAACTACCAGATTACATGAAAACATGTTTCAGGGTCCTCTATGATCTGACAAATGAAATCAGCTCCAAAGTCTATGAGAAGCATGGGTGGGACCCAACAGACTCTCTTCGAAAGACGGTAAAATTAACATCGACACGGCTTCTTTAATTATTAGCATAAGCTGTCTTTATTATACTTGAGCATGAAATTTCATTTTCCATTTTCTGCAGTGGAAGAGTTTGTGCAAAGCTTTTCTAGTTGAAGCAAAATGGTTTGCTTCAGGGAAGTTACCTAGTGCTGAAGACTACTTAAAGAATGGGATAGTAAGCTCTGGAGTACATATCGTGCTGGTTCACCTTTTCTTTCTTTTGGGTGAAGGATTAACTCCTGAAAATGTTAAGATCATAGATACAACCCCAGGCATAATTTCTTCCCCGTCTACAATTCTTCGACTTTGGGATGACTTGGGAAATGCAGAGGTAAAGATATTTTATGTACGTAATAATAAGTAGATTTAATTACTCTTTTGATCGCATAACTATTTAATAATTTTTAAATAGGTTCTTGAATTAAAAAAAAAACTTATCAATAATTTGTAACTAATTAAAAAATCTCAAATAGTTCAGAGATCTAATTAAAAATTATTTAAAAGATTAGGGATTCGATTAAAATTTAGGGACTAATTACAAATTATTGATAAGCTCAGGATCCAATTACAATTTTTTTAGTTTAAAAATATATTTAAAAATTCTCAAATAGTTAAGACACTAATTAAATTTAATAACCACATATCATTAACTTTTGCCTTATAAAAAATAAACTTTTACGATATATAATTTAAAAAAAGACGATATTATTATTATATTGATGACTAAGAATATACACATGGTATATTGTGACAATTATTATATGAAGGACGAGAATCAACAAGGCAATGATGGATCGTACATGAATTGTCTCATGATGGACCACCCAGACTACTGTATGAGAAGAGCAAGAGAGGAGGTTATGAGTAAGGTATCTGATGCATGGAAAAGCCTCAACCAAGAGTGCCTGTTTGATAGCCATTTCCATATAACATTCACAAAGGCCTCACTCAACTTTGCAAGGATGGTTCCATTGATGTATGGTTATGATGATAAGCACTCCCTTCCAGGGTTAGAGGGGCAAGTCAAATCCTTGCTTTATGATCAAGTTCCTTTATAGTACTATAATCCCAATATCTTCAGCTCATACCTTAGTCCCAGTAATGGTTCAGAAATTTATTGAAATGATAATGATTCAATAAATTAGAATACGGGCAATGTCGCCTATATAAGAAAAATCACCAGTTATGTACGGACCTTTTTTTAAATTAAAAAAAAATAAAGGAGAAGGAGGGGGTACATTTTTTTTTTTTTGACAAAAGGGAAGGGGGTACATAAACTCCTGTATATTCCATACTGAGAAATATTATTATTAATATTATTATATTGGCATTTTATCCTCAATGAAAAATGTTCAAATTTGGATATATTGGCATACTTATTGAAAGCTATTGATTCATATTTACACCTTGCACGTTGCCAAACGTTTTAATGCCACGCCATCTGTACGTGGAATCAGTGAAATACTGTTATTAACGCTCTAGGAAGAATGAAAGTGACATTTAGAACTCAACTTAGTGCATGTTTGGATTGCGGTTTGGACCTTCGCAACATCCGTTGGGTATAGATGAACGTAATTTGCTTTTCGTTTAGCTTTATGTTTCAAGTAACGGAATTCAGCCTAAACGTTGGTTAGATTGAAAGTAAACCTGGTCATGCTTTTCAGTTTTCATTCGAAATATCCAAGACCATTTCGCCCTTTATTTTGTGTTGCAACAGTATTAATAGTAACATCTATTTAATATTATATAGCTTTTTAGTTTTGTTATTTCGATGATTCAAAGAAGCTTCATGGCTTCTTATTCTTGTTTATTTCAAATATATAATAAGAAGGGCGTTCAAGTTACTCTAGGAGTAATGAGTTACTCCAGTTAATATCTCTCAATAAATGTCAAATTTCATCAATCGGACCGCCACATTAAAAATTCTTATTGAGTATAACAACTCAATAAAATTTTATAAAATTTTAAAAATATTTGATACTTCATCAGATCACTTCAATTCAACATATACTATACGTTTTAATATACAAGTAAAATGTTGACTATATGATTACATAGCTATTGATGTCCAATTTATTTAAAATTTAGTATACATGATTATTAACATAATATGACGATATTAAACGGTTAGATTAATAAAATTCAATATCTACAAAGCGATATTAACCGAAGTAACTTGAACGTTTCTCATATAATAATAATAATAATAATAATAATAATAATAATAATAATAATGTTTTGTAATGATATTAATAATTTTTTAGTTACAATAATAATGTTTTAACTAAAAAAAATATTAATATCATTGTTATAATTACAAAACATTATTATTATTATTACTACTACTTCAGACAATTATTTCTATTCTCAACTAATTTTTAATTAGATTATATGTTTTACTTTTACAAAAATTTACTCATTAAAATATTTAAATAATGAAGAAATATATTGCCATTTAATAAAAAAATTAGCTTTTATATAATATTTTGTATTTTTAAATACTTAAATATTTATTGAATTTAAATAGGTAAAAAAATAAAAAATAATGGATAATATAAAAAATATTAATACTACAAAATAAAACTCATACCCTCTTTGGTAATTACCCATTTAAAAGTATGTTTCATCAATATCATCCAAACAAATTTCTTTTTGTCAATCATCCGTTTGCGAAAAAAGTATCCAAACAGAAATCACGTTACGGTAAACTCATTTTTAACCAAACGTCCGTTTGTAAAATGACGTTGAATCAAACGTCTGTTCGCAAACTTTAATCCAACGAGCCCTTAGTGTGTGTTCGGCTATCTAGTGGCGAAAATTGAGATTAATTTGCCTGGGGTATTTTAACAGCAAAATTACATATTTAGATAAGTCAATTTTTATTTACGTGTCTGGATAGTCACGACTTACTTTTTTTTTAATTTTTTTTTACAAGTCGTGGTTGATAACCACATTTATGTTTTTTTTTTAAATATAAGTCGTGAATGTCATTCACGATACCTATTTTTTAAATTTTTTGGCAAGTCGTGAATGGAAATCACGACCTTGCCTTTTATTTGTTTTAAAAAAAAATTATATTCACGACTTGCCTTTTATTTTTTTTAGAAAAAAAATATATTAATTAAAAAAACCTTATTTTTATGATTTAGGTTTTTTTATTTTTTTTAAAAATTAGGATAAAGTCATGGACGACCAAAGGATCCAAAATATAAATTTTGAGAATTTTTTGATAAACTTTGGCTTCAAAAACAGTCCAATTACTACTGTCGGGTGCAGAACGCTGTCCGAAATTCAGTGAAATTTTAAATCCAAATTTTAATCATAACCTATTATGATATAATAGGTTTGATCTATTAGTTTACTTTTGCAAAATTCACTCACTTGATCATAGTTTAAAAATGGTTGATTGAATTTCACAAAAGTAGATTAACCGAGTAAAATTCAATCAACCATTTTTAATCTATGATCAAGTGAGTGAATTTCATAAAGGTAAATTAATAGATCAAACCTTTTATATCATAATAGGCTACGGTTAAAATTTGGATTTAAATTTTCACCGGATTTCGGAAAATGGTCTGCACTCAATAGTACAATCTTGATATCTTTTGAACCCAATGGTTATCAAAATATTCTCAAAATTCATATTTTAGATCCTATGATCATTTAGGACTTTGTCCTAATTTTTCAAAAAAAATAAAAAAAAACCTAAGTCATGTAAATAAGATTTTTTTAATTAAAACCAAAAATTTTAAAAATAAAAAATAAAAAATGCATGTCGTGACTGTGAGTCACGACTTATAAAAAAAATTAAATATGGGTAAATTTTGAATGACATTCACGACTTATATTTAAAAAAAATAAAAAATAAATCGTGGTTACCAACTACAACTTATAAAGAAAATTAAAAAAAATGTAAATCGTGACTACCACTGGTAGTCACAACTTACATCAGACACGTAAATAAAAACTGACTTATCCCAAATACATAATTTTGCCGTCAAAATACCCCAGTGAGGTAAATTAATCGAAAATTGACTTTGAATGAATTGATTTTGTAAAATTGATTTTAAGTAAACATGAGTCGAATGTAAAGTGATTTATGTTTGGATACATTCATGTAAAAGTGAGTTAAACAATAAAAATGAGTGTGATTTTTGGAGACAGAAGCTACAAATCTCAGTTTCAAGTTATAATCAATTTTAGAAGCAAAATTAATTATACTCGAGAGCACCCAAATATATCAAAATCAATTTTACGTATCTGAAATCACGTTTCTCACTCCCAAAAGTGAAACCAAACGTACACTTATATCCAATTCCAAAAATTCCCGTTTTAGATTTAGAAGCTTTAGAATTTAATTACTGACGATGAGGCATCAGACAGTTTTGGACTATGGTATTTTTCTTCGAAAAACCCATTGCTTAGGTTTTATTTTGTATAAATTCCTAGTAATTAAAGATGATTTTTTTATAATAGATGATTTTTTTTTTATAAGCCAACAAAATTTTATTGAACATAGAACTAGCACCACAAGATAATAATAGCACAAGAAGTGGTGAGCACATAGCACCAGATAGAAGACAGAGTGCTCTGTTCTAAGTGCACCAGTAAGCAAATCAAAAAACACCACAGCAACAAAACTCTTCAATGATTTCTGAGATTGAGATAACACCTCTTTCACACAACCAAAAGAGAATCTGAGAATCACATGACCAAACAAATTGCTTATCCACGAGATGATTACTGTTGGCAACAGTAATTAAAGGTGATTACTGTTGGCAGAGTAAATTGTTGCAGCGACTTAACCAGGAAAAAAAGCGACTTAACCAGGAAATAATCTTCTTGTCTAAAATTTCATCTCCATTGTTTAGTCACATTAAAATTTTGTATCTATATGTAACACCTTACTTTCATTCGCATAAAGTTAAGATAATTATCATTAGGTACAGTAATCCCAAAATAGAATTTAAACTTAAATCCAACATTAAGTCCAAATACCACAAAACCAGACTTAAATACATAAGTTCATATCAGTACAACATCAATACATACTTCTAAGAATTACAACTCCCAAGTGCTACTATAAACTAATACATTGAACCATATCCCGAGAGCACGCAGCTGTCAATCGCCCTTCGGTACCTGTGCATCTGTAAAATAATTAAGTAAAGGAGTGGGGTGAGATAATAATCTCAGTGAATCCTCCCTTCGACTCCTCACCATTCACTCATGCAATTTTCTATCAGTCAAAAATCAATATGACATATTTATGCAATGCATATTCTTACAATGAATTTCTAATTCATCTTTGGTTCGTATTTATGGGTAGTGTTATATGCTTACGTCCATACAACCCCATAAATACGCTTTCGATATGGTGGTTAGACGTCTTAACCGTCAGAGGCGTCACACGGCTAACCATATCGATCACCCCATTTTAGAGGCATCTTAGTATCTTTTAGGGAATTAAATCACCACTGTATCCTTAAATGCATGCTTTACTCCAAGAATACCATTAGAAGCTACTTCAACTCAACATGCAACTGAATACACTCATGTAAAATATACATTTCAAGTTCAAAATAGAGCATATATCATAATGAGTCCAAGAAAACACATTAAGACAAGAAATAACTTCCATTAGAGCTCCATGGAGCTCTCAATGGTCAACATTCATCACAACATCTATAGGGGTACAACAATACCCCCTTAATCAGCCCCAATAACACATGCATAGCTATCAAAAATAAAGACTGTGCATAAATGAGGATTTGGAGAACTTCCTAATATAGGGTTCATGATTTTTCTTCAAAAGGGACCCTAATGTGGGACTTATGGGTGCCCAACACCTAAGAGAAAGAAGAACTCACAACAACTTCCAAGATTCAAGCTTCAAGGTTGATGTTTCAGCTCCTTCTTCTTCATTCTTCCTCTTCTCCTTCAGCTGGCCTTCTAGGGATTCCTCCAATCTTCCCAAATCAAGAGTAAACACTCCCCAACTTGGATTCAAGCTAAGATTGATGGTGAATCTAGCATGAATCCATGTTTTTCCCCTCTAGTTTGTGAACCCTAGGTGTTTGACCCTTCTCCTTCTTCTCTTCGCCGCACCTCTCTCTAACTCTCTCTATCCTTCTGTTACATTCTTTTTCTGTGAGTTTTTACGATATCTGCGGTGTGAATCGATTCACGGCCGCAGGTGAATCGATTCACTCGGTGTAAAATTGACAGGAATCGCGACTTTAAGTGCGAGGAATCGATTCCTGCAGGTTCTGGTCGATTCACAGAGAACTGACTTCTGTGAATCGATTCATGCTGCGATTCACAGAGGATCAGCCTTTGTGAATCGATTCCTCCTGCGATTCACTGAAAACCTAATCGAGTCCCAGCAAACTCACAGCCCTGAATCGATTCACAGTGGCTCAGGAACAAGAGAGAAATGCTCTATAACTCAAAACTCTTAATATTTCTTAAAACTCAAGTGTGTCTTACATTGAGCTTCTTAGCCCTATTTATAGTATTTTGAGAGCTCAATTCTTAGCTGGATACAGGCTGGATACAATGTGAAAACAATTAACAAGAAGTCAAGAAAAACAACTAAGATTGGAAAAAATCAAACAACTTGCAAATATAGACAAGGAAAATGGTGGTGCAATTATGGAGTTGGTTGAGGTGATGCTGTGGCTGTATCATACTCCCTGGGTTCGAAAGAACTCGCCCTCGAGTTTAAATCTGCTTCATCATCTAAATATGGCGAAAGGTCAGCAACGTTGAATGTTGCAGAGACACCATATGTTCCTGGTAACTCTACCTTGTAAGCATTGTCATTAATTTTCTGCACAATTTTGAATGGTCCATCAGCTCTATGGAACAACTTAGCATTTGGTTGATTTGGAAATCGCTCCTTCCTTAGATGTATCCAAACCAAATCTCAACTTTAAAAATTTGTCGCTTAGATGCTTGTCTCGTTGAGCCTTATACCTTGAATTTTGCTTTCGAATCCGCTCTTGAACTTGCTCATGTAGCTTCTTGATCTCTTTTTCCCGCTTTACGCATCTGAATCGTATTGTTGCTTATCACCGAGGGGTCAAGTCAAGCGGACTCGGTGGGACGAGTGCCATATACTACTTCAAAAGGACATTTTCCAGTGGCTTGGTTAGTTGAATTGTTGTAAGCAAACTCAACTTGTGCAAGGATAAGATCCCATCGCTTTAGATTTTTACCCACAAAACTTGAAGTAGATTCCCAATAGTCGGTTGGATCGCTTCGTTTGTCCATCATGCGGGGATGGTAGCACTACTGAATTGTAGCTTAGTACCCATTTTCTTCCATAAAGTTCTCCAAAAGTGGCTTAAGAACTTGACATCTCTGTTTAAGTGATGGTTTTTGGAATTCCATGAAGACGAACAATTTCTTTGAAATACAGATCAGCAACTTGAACAGCATCGTTGGTCTTCTGGCAAGGAATGAAATGGGCCATCTTTGAAAATCTATCTACCACAACCATTATTGAATCCTTGTGACGCTGAGTTCGAGGTAGTCCTAAGACAAAGTCCATGCTAACGTCTTCCCAAGGGGCCTCAGGTATAGGGAGTGGCATATATAACCCAGTGTTTTGGCCTTTAGTTTTGGCCAAGTGGCAAATTCTGCACCTTTGAATATGCCGATTGACATCTCTCTCCAGTCTTGGCCAATAAAAATTCTCTTTCACTAAGGCCATTGTTTTATCTCGTCCAAAATGACCATTAATCCTCCATCATGGGCTTCCCAAATGATAGCTTCGTAGTGAGCATTGAGGAATACACAAAGTCTTTCCTTTGACCAGGAATCCTTCATGTCGGTAGTAATCTTGTGAGGCCTGTAACTTAGTAGCATTCCAGAATTTTTGGAAATCTGGATCCTCGGGATATAACTCCTTGATAGTCTCAAAGCCGATGACTTTTGTCTGTAATGTGGTAAGCAAAGCATGACGTCTGCTGAGGGCATCTGCAACGACATTTTGAACTCCAGCTTTATGCTTGATTAGGAAGGGGTAAGGCTGTAAAAACTCACTCCAAGCAGCATGTCAGCGACTGATCTTTTGTTGAGAGTTCAAATGCTTTAAGGCTTCATGATCAGAATAAAGAATGAACTCCTTATTCAACAAGTAATGGCTCTAATGTTGTAATGCACGAACAATTGCATAGAACTCCTTGTCATATGTAGAATATCGAAGTTTAGCATTGTTGAGCTTCTCACTGAAGAAGGCTATGGGATGTCCTTCTTGACTTAGAACATCACCAATTCCAGTGTTAGAAGCGTCTGGCCGACTTCAAATACTTGATCAAAATTAGGAAGTGTTAAAGCAAAGCTTGATCAAACGCTTCTTAAGTTTGTCAAAACTTTTCTGTGCAGCCTCAGTCCATTGAAACTTGTCTCCTTTTATGCAATCTGTGAGTGGAGCGGCAATTGAGCTGAAGTTCTTGATGAATCTTCTGTAAAAGGAGGATAATCCATGGAAACTTCTCACCTCACGGATTGATTGTGGAACAGGCCAGTTGTTGATCGCTTCTATCTTTTCTGGATCAACTCGTATGCCTTCGGATGTGATGATATAACCAAGAAAAGTAACTTCGTTGGTTAAGAAAGAACATTTTTTCAAGTTGACATAGAGTTTCTGTTCACGAAGAGTCTGTAGCACTTGCCGAAGGTGCTCCAAGTGTTCTTCTTTGTCCTTGCTAAAAATCAGAATGTCATCAAAATAGACGACGACAAATTTACCAATAAAGGGTCGAAGGACTTGATTCATCAGGCGCATGAATGTACTTGGGGCATTGGACAACCCAAAAGGCATAATGATCCATTCATAAAGGCCATCTCTGGTTTTGAAGGCGCCTTCCATTCATCTCCTGCCTTAGCCTGATCGATGGTATCCACTACGAAGATCAATCTTTGAAAAGATAGTGGCACCATATAAGCGATCCAATAAATCATCAAGTCCGGGTATGGGAAACCGGTACTTGATGGTAATCTTGTTGACTCGACTATCAACACACATTCTCCACTTCCATCTTTCTTGGGCACTAGGATTGCGAGGAACCGCACACCGGACTAATGCTTTCTGTATCAATCCTTTCTTCAATAATCCTTCAACTTGGCTGGATCTCGGCATGCTCCCGAGGACTCATTCGTAGGGTCAGTCTGCATTGAATGATCGCTCCAGAATAAAGTCAATAGCGTCTTTGGATATCTCGCATTGGTGGTAGTCCGTGGAATTTCTTACGGAACAACATCCGGAAATTCTGCAAGTAGCTTCTTAATTTCTCTTTGGAATAATTGTCTCCTCATTTGACTCGAACAGTAGAATAAAACTCATGGTCTGAATTTCCTCTGCAGCTTCTTTAAGTTGTTCCTTTGTGATTAAGGACACCAATGGCTTGACTTCTTTTTTGCCTTTATCAAGCTCACTCGGTGGTAAGGGAGTTAGCTTGACCTTTACTCCATCTTTGACAAAGGAGTAGGTGTCGGAATAACCATCATATAATGCATGACAATCATATTGCCAGGGTCTTCCAAGGAGAAGATGACAAGCATCCATAGGTACAACATCACACCAAACCCGATCCTTGTACTTCTGGCCAATGGAAAAGGTCACAAGGCATCGCTTGTCAACCTTCACTTCACTTCCTTTACTGAGCCAATGCAACTTGTAAGGGTGGGGATGTGCCTGGGTAGGAAGTTCCAATTTCTCCACCATGTAGTTGGAAACTACATTTTCACAACTTCCACTGTCTATAATAACATCACAAACTTTTCCAACAGAAGTGCAACGAGTGTGGAAAATATTGTGCCTTAACCAAGGTTCTTCTTTTACTGATATTGTATGCAAGCTTCGTCTGATCACTAAAGATTCACCATGGTCAGCAATAGTGAGTTCTTCATCATATACTGGCTCGAACTCCTCTTCTCCTTCAGGTCCTTCGGAACCTCTTCTTGTTACGATACTTCATAAGCTTCTCCTTTGATGATGGTAATGGTTCTCCGTGTTGGGCAATTGGAGGCTATATGACCAAAACCTTGGCACTTGAAACATTTGATGGCCTTGGTTTTGTTTTTCGGTTGTGATGGGTTTGGATGGAGGCTTACTCGATGAAATTTGGGTTGATCTGTGGGTGTTTTGCGGGGTAAGGAGGATTATTAGCGGAGGAGAAGTTTACGTAGCTAGACTTTACGGGTAATCGCTTCCACTTTTGTAGCAAGGCTAATAACATCTTCTAATGTCCAATATTGTTGAAGTTCAACGGGGTTGGCAATATCGTGGTTTAGTCCTCCAAGGAAGCAGGCAATTGTCTGCTCTCTCTCTTGAACATCACATTGCATCATCAACTTCTCAAATTCTCTGGCGTACTCTTCAACCGACAAATTCTTTTGACGAAGATTTTGTAGTTGAATGAAAGGTTGTTGATAATATTGAGGAGGTAAGAACTTTCTGGATAGTTCTACGCGCATTTTCTCCCGTGTTACGATCCTACTCTTCCCTTCTCGTTCTCACCTTTTTTAAGATTTTCCCACCAAGTGGAAGCATGTTTCTTTAGCTTCACAAAGAATAATTTTTACCTTCTTTTCTTCAGGAATCTCCTTGTATTCGAACACCCTTTCAACAGTCTGAAGCCAATCAATAAATTCTTCTGGTTGAAGTCTTCCTTCAAAATCTGGAATATCAACTTTGATGTCATCATGTCTGACTGGTGGTCTCTGGGGACGTCGGGTTGATGAGGAATCACTGGAATATTCTTCCTCTTCTGAAGGCTGGTGGCGTTCCTCTAATAGGACCTGATGTGCCTGTAAAGCGTCTTGTAATTCCTGAATTTGTCTTCGCATTTCTGCCATTTCAAGGTCTCGTAGAGGTTGTCTTCTAGGAGGCATTTTGGATGTAGGAGAAAATTTGAAGTACCGGGTTACCGAATTAGAGATTGTAGTTTTATAATTAGAACACCAAGGAAGTTCCCAGGAAAGAGGGTGTCGCTAAGCGTACTTAATAACCTTGTCTTTCCTTAGCCAGACCTTTCTTGAAATGCACTTTTTATAATTCCACAATTTCTTTTCCAATAACAAAGAACAATTTGGTACTTTGTGTGGGGAAAAATATAAAGAGGGTAATTTTACAATTTTATAGGGGTCAAATTGCAATTTACAAAAGGTTAGGGGTTAAAATACAATTTTTGAAAGTTTAGGGGTCAAATTGCAATTATACAAAAGTTTAGGGGTCAAAATGCAATTTTTAAAAGTTTAGGGGGTCAAATAGCAATTATACAAAAGTTTAGGGGTAAAACTATAAATACAGAAAAGTATAGGGGCTTATCTGTAATTTCAGAACTTTGACAATGAGGCGATTGCCTGGTCAGCGTGGCGTGTGGCGATTCTGGTTGGTTGGTAGAATGGCGTGGTGGTGAGGTGGTGTTGAGTCAAAGGTAGACTTTGGTGGTGATGTGGCTCCTTGACACGTGGCGCGAAGAGTGGTGAAGGTGACACGTGTGCGTGACGTGGCACGCCGGCGTGGTCGTCTTCAACCTCAGATTTTCCGCGACGGTGAACTCCGACGCGGTGGTTACGAAATTAAACGCGGTGGTTCTGCAACACGGCGTGAGAGCGATTCCGTCGAACTTTCGGCGGCGCTCGTGGCGGCGCGTGGAGGCTCCGATTGGCGCGAACTTTGGTTCCCAAGGTTTTTGGCCCTTCCGGACGCGATGGCGGCGTTAGTTTTGCGAAAAAATGGCCGCAAAGTGGAGTTTCTGGGCGGACAACTCTCTTGCTCACCAAAAACACTCAACTTTCCGTTGATTTTGTCACTCAAACTCAACTCCGGGATCTAAGAACTTGCTCTGATGCCAAAATGGCTCAGGAACAAGAGAGAAATGCTCTATAACTCAAAACTCTTAATATTTCTTAAAACTCAAGTGTGTCTTACATTGAGCTTCTTAGCCCTATTTATAGTATTTTGAGAGCTCAATTCTTAGCTGGATACAGGCTGGATACAATGTGAAAACAATTAACAAGAAGTCAAGAAAAACAACTAAGATTGGAAAAAATCAAACAACTTGCAAATATAGACAAGGAAAATGGTGGTGCAATTATGGAGTTGGTTGAGGTGATGCTGTGGCTGTATCACACAGGGCCTGGGAATCGATTCACACTGGGCAAAAATTCACCAAACACCATTTTTCACACATTTAACTATAGAAATTAATGAGAATACCACTTAAGGTTCATCTTTAAGCCATACCAGGCTTATATCCACATACAAATCAGGCTTGGGGATTTTGGAGTGTTACACTACTACCCACCTTTTAAAAATTTTGTCCTCAAAATTGATAAATTAACATACCTATTGGAAAAGCTGCGGATATTGGTTTTGCATCTCCTCTTCGAGTTCCCAAGTAGCTTCTTCGGGAGTGGATCCTTCCCAGATCACCTTAACCAAAGGGATAGTCTTATTCCTGAGTGCCTTGGAAGCTCGGTCCACGATTTGGGCCGGTTCGGGCTGGTATGTGCAATCAGGCCTAAGTTGTATGGACTCATGGTCTATAGAGTGAAATGGATCTGGAATGTACTTCTTAAGCTGAGACACATGAAAAACATTGTGGAGATTTGACAAAGAAGGAGGTAAGGCGATTTGGTAAGCAACAGGACCAATGCGACCGAGGATTTGGAAAGGACCCACATACCGAGGGGTCAACTTTTTGGCCCTAAGAGCTCTACCAACACCTATAGTGGGAGTGACTTTCAGGAATACATGTTCTCCCTCCTCAAATTCAAGGGGTTTAAGCCTACGATCTGCATAACTTTTCTGCCTACTCTGAGCAGTCTTTATCTTCTCCCTAATCATGCGAATCTTATCAGTAGTTTCTTGGACAAGGTCAGGGCCTAACAATTGTTTTTCTCCCACCTCAAACCAACATAGAGGAGTTCTACACTTGCGGCCAGTAGAGAGCCTCATACTGATGCCATTCCTATGCTAGAGTGATAGTCGTTGTTGAAAGAAAATTCAATTAAGGGCAAATACTTGCTCCAACTACCGCCATCCTCTAAAACACAGGCTCTAAGCATATCCTCTAAGGTTTGAATGGTTCTCTCCGACTGGCCATCTGTCTGAGGATGGTAGGCTGTGCTAAGACTCAATCTCGTCCCTAAGGCTTGATGAAGTGCCTTCCAAAACCGAGAGGTAAACTTTGGATCCCTATCAGAGACAATGTTAGTTGGAACTCCGTGGAGCCTAACAATTTCTCTGATATAGATCTCAGCTAACCGGGCAGTTTTGTAAGTGGATTTTATGGGAAGGAAATGAGCGATTTGGTTAATCTGTCCACTATGACCCATATAGAGTCATATCCTAGCTGAGTGTAGGGTAATCCTCCCACAAAATCCATTGCTATACTATCCCACTTCCACTCAGGAATTTCTAAGGGTTGGAGAAGACCTGAAGGCTTTTGGTGTTCTATCTTGGTTTTCTGACAAACCAAGCATTGAGCTACAAATTCTGCCACATCATTCCTCATGCCTGGCCACCAATACCTCTGTCTAAGGTCTTGATACATCTTGGTGGAACCAGGGTGTATCGAGAATCCACTCTTGTGGGCTTCTCCTAGAACCTGCTGTTTAATGGAATTATCCTTTGGTATGCAGATTCTCTGATGGAACAATAAAGTGCCATCCTCGGCTTTAAAAAGCAAGGCGATGCTTGCTAGGCTATGACTCTACATCTAAGCTCTAGGCAAGTCTAATCTGCTCCCTAAAATCACAGGAAATTTCTAAATGGTAAAGCATGAGGCATTCACTTTGATGGAAAAATTCCAAGGTTAAGGTCACTAAAGGACTCCAGAACTCCATTTCTTTGATCATCGGTGAAGACACATGCAAGGACTTCCTACTCAAGGCATCGTGACCACATTCGCTTTGCGGGATGGTACTTCAACTCAAAGTCATAATCTTTTAGGAACTCAACCCATCTTCTCTGCCTCATGTTAAGTTCCTTCTGATCAAAAAGGTATTTCAAGCTCTTATGATCACTAAACACTTCAAATTGGGCACCATACAGATAGTGTCGCCAAATCTTTAGAGCAAAGACAATGGCTGCAAGCTCTAAGTCATGAGTAGGGTAGTTCTCCTCATGGGGCCTTAACTGCCTAGATGCATAAGCTACAACTTGTCGGTTCTGCATAAGAACACATCCTAACCCTTTCTTAGAGGCATCACTATAAACTTCAAATCCCAAAGCGGGGTCAGGGATAATCAAGACCGGGGTAGAAGTCAACCTGGTCTTAAGCTCTAGGAAACTGCTCTCACAGCTCCTAGTCCATACAAAAGGCTCCCCCTTTCTGGTCAATCTTGTTAGGGGAAGTACCGATTCTGAAAATCCCTTAATGAACCTTCCGGTAACCGCTAATCCTAGAAAGCTCCTAACTTCGTGGATCGTGGTTGGTCGCTCCCAACTAAGGATCGCTTCTACTTTACTAGGATCAACCGACACTCCCACTTTGAGAAATCACATGACCAAGAAACTTAACTTCATTGAGCCAAAACTCACATTTCTTCGGTTTAGCAAAAGGCTTTTCTCCTGAGGTACTTAGAACAATCCTAAGGTGTTCCTCATGCTCTCGAGGATCCTTAGAATAAACTAAGATATCGTCTATGAAGACCACTACAAACTTGTCAAGGAAAGGCCTAAAAATTCGGTTCATGTAGTCCATAAATACGGTGGGGCATTGGTTAGACCAAAGGCATAACCAAGTATTCATAGTGGCCGTATCTAGTCATAAATGCCGTCTTGAACATCCTCTGCCTTAACTCTAATCTGGTGATAACCGGACCTTAGATCAATCTTAGAAAACCAAGCTCCCTAAGTTGATCTATCAAGTCATCTATCCTAGGCAAGGGGTACCTATTCTTCACTTTGTGATCTTATTGATTTTCCTTAATCAATACATAACCTCATACTCCCATCTTTCTTCTTCACCAAAAGGACAAAGTGCCTCAAGGTGACACACTAGGTCTAATAAAGCGCTTAGCAATCAAATCTTCCAACTGTGTCTTTAATTCCCTTAACTCCAAGGGTGACATCCTATAAGGAGCTATGGAGATTGGTCCCGTTCCGGGAACCAGTTCTATGGAGAACTCAACTTCTCTCTCAGGTGGTAAGGTTGCTACCTCGCTAGGAAACACATCTAAGAATTCGTTCACTATAGGGATAGTATCCAGGTCGGGGCTAACCTCTACAGTTGAAGAAAGTAAGATCATATATCCTGCAAGACCTTCCACTGGACAGTGACTCAATAGAAAATCATTACTCTGTGTAACATGACTTGACTCTTCAATAATAGAGTGCACATTTGGAAACTCAATCGTTTTACAGAAACAATTTAAAACAACTTGATGGGCGGAAAGCCAATCCATACCCAAGATAATGTCCATCCCTACAAGAGGTAGACACACAAGGTTTACTAAAAACATCCTCCCTTGAATTATGAGAGGACAATTCTCACATACTAAGGAAGTGGAAATGCTACCTTCGGCAGGTGTATACACATGCAACGGAATTTGCAATGAGGTAAGACACAACCCTAACCTTTGAACACATGTACACGAGATAAAGGAATGTGTTGCTCCCGAGTCAAATAAAACAACTAGAGGTTCATCCTGAAGGAAACAAGTACCTTTCATCAGATTTTCCGCTCCCTTTGCTTTCTGGGCATCCAGAGTAAAGACTCTCCCTTGGTTAGGATCACTAGGCTTGGCTCCTTTCCCTTTAGTGTATTGGGGGCACTCCCTGGCCAGGTGTCCTGGTTGGTGACACACATAGCAAACATTATTGCCCTTCATACACTCTCCCGGATGCCTCTTCCCACAGTTTGAACATGCATGATAATCAGACTCGGAGGTTTGAGCCTGCTTTCCCTTGAAAAGGTTCCATTTCGGTCTCATGTGTTGGGCGTTCTTATCTGCATCCTTCTTTTTGTTCTTATCTTGCCACCTAGTTTGCCTATCTTCATACATCCTCTTCAAGCTTGCTTCAGCCACGTAGCTTTGATGGACTACTCTGGCGAAGTCGATGGTCGATTTGTGAAATGCTGTTTTGGATGTCTGGCCTTAGTCCCCACTTGAATTGCTTGATTTTGCAATTATCGTCCGGAGCAAATTGAGCAACAGATGAGTACCTTACCAACTCTTCAAACTTGTTCACATACTCTGAGACCGTGGATTTTCCTTGCTGCAGTTGGACTAACTCTCGGTCCATCATATCCTTCACGATGCAGGAAGTACTTCTCCAGAAAATCCTCTGAAAGTTCTCCCAAGTTCATGGTCTCCCCTGAGCCACCATATAATCTCGGCCCCCTTTCCACGAGTTCTCAGCATCCTCTATAAGTACATGAGTAGCTAGCTCGACCTTTTGTTCCTCGGTACAGTGAACAACCTTAAAACTCTTCTCCACGGCTTCCAGCCAATGTTGGGATGCCATGGCTTCTGTTCTTCCATTGAAGGTTGGAGGCTTTGTCTTGAGGAACTTGAGGAATTTCCGGTCTAATTCCTCCTCTCTTGCGGGAGGTTGGGCTTGAAATCTTGTTGTTGTTGTTGTTGGGCCAACTGAGCCGCAAGGTTGTTGGTTGCAATACTCTGATTCTGAATGGCTTGCAATATCCCTTGTAGCCAAGCATTCTCTTGTTCTGGAGGATTCGGAGGTACCTCAGCATTCCTTCTAGGTCTTCCGCGCCTTCCAGAACCTGAAGCCATGATTCTGCATAGAATGCACCAAGCATTGAGTTGATCAGGCTCAATATCTCTTAGCATAATAAGTAGAAAAACAACAGCAGACTCAAGAAATTCACGAAACTATTCCTAGCAACCCCTACAGTCTGATTAGAATCGAATGCTCTGATACCATAATGTAACACCTTACTTTCATTCGCATAAAGTTAAGATAATTATCATTAGGTACAGTAATCCCAAAATAGAATTTAAACTTAAATCCAACATTAAGTCCAAATACCACAAAACCAGACTTAAATACATAAGTTCATATCGGTACAACATCAATACATACTTCTAAGAATTACAACTCCCAAGTGCTACTATAAACTAATACATTGAACCATATCCCGAGAACACGCACAATCGCCCTTGATTTTTGTGCATCTGTAAAATAATTAAGTAAAGGAGTGGGGTGAGATAATAATCTCGATGAATCCTCCTTCGACTCCTCACCATTCACTCATGCAATTTTCTATCAGTCAAAAATCAATATGACATATTTATGCAATGCATATTATTACTATGAATTTCTAATTCATCTTTGGTTCGTATTTATGGGTAGTGTTATATGCTTACGTCCATACAACCCCATAAATACGCTTTCGATATGGTGGTTAGGCGTCTTAACCGTCAGAAGCGTCCCACACGGCTAACCATATCGATCACCCCATTTTAGAGGCATCTTAGTATCTTTTAGGAATTAAATCACCATTGTATCCTTAAATGCATGCTTTACTCCAAGAATACCATTAGAAGCTACTTGACTCAACATGCAACTGAACACACTCATGTAAAAGATATATTTCAAGTTCAAAATAGAGCATATATCATAATGAGTCCAAGAAAACACATTAAAACAAGAAATAACTTCCATTAGAGCTCCATGGAGCTCTCAATGGTCAACATTCATCACAACATCTATAGGGTACAACAATACCCTTAATCAGCCCCAATAACACATGCATAGCTATCAAAAATAAAGATTGCATAAATGAGGATTTGGAGAACTTCCTAATATAGGGTTCATGATTTTTCTTCAAAAGGGACCCTAATGTGGGACTTATGGGTGCCCAACACCTAAGAGAAAGAAGAACTCACAACAACTTCCAAGGTACAAGCTTCAAGGTTGATGTTTGACTCCTTCTTCTTCTTCCTTCTTCCTCTTCTCCTTCAGCTGGCCTTCTAGGGATTCCTCCAATCTTCCCAAATCGAGAGTAAACACTCCCCAACTTGGATTCAAGCTAAGATTGATGGTGAATCTCGCATGAATCCATGTTTTTCCCCTCTAGTTTGTGACGCCTAGGTGTTTGACCCCTTCTCCTTCTTCTCTTCGTCGCACCCTCTCTCTCTAACTCTCTCTATCCTTCGCGTTACATTTCTTTTCTGCTGAGTTTTTACGATATCTGCGGTGTGAATCGATTCACGGCCGCAGGTGAATCGATTCACTCGGTGTAAAATTGACAGAATCGCGACTTTAAGTGCGAGGAATCGATTCCTGCGGTTCTCGGTCGATTCACGAAGGCGGCTTACGTGAATCGATTCATGCTGCGATTCACAGAGGATCAGCCTTTGTGAATCGATTCCTCCTGCGATTCACTGAAAACCTAATCGAGTCCCAACAAACTCACAGCCCTGAATCGATTCACAGGGCCTGGGAATCGATTCACACTGGGCAAAAATTCACCAAACACCATTTTTCACACATTTAACTATAGAAATTAATGAGAATACCACTTAAGGTTCATCTTTAAGCCATACCAGGCTTATATCCACATACAAATCAGGCTTGGGGATTTTGGGGTGTTACACTATCTTTCTTTACATAAACAATCACTAATTTTTAATAGGATTTCACTGTTTATAAGATGAGAGATATATAGAAACAATTTTAATTAGACAAGCTCGATCAAGTTAAATTTTAAAGCGAGAGAATCCAATTACATGAAAGAAAAAGATATTTGCAATTTAACTAATGTACGCAAATTTTACAGGCAATTAATACATATACATTTTTTGGATACATCTACACTTGGTCCCAGTGTTAACCGTTAAGTCGAATCAGCTTCTTTAGACTGCTCCTGGATTTTTGACCCGTGTGATGCACAGGTGAAACAGAGTTTGTGAGAATAATTTTGTATTTTTCATTTAATTTTTTTTATCTGTGTCATAAAAATTCTAAAATTATTAAAAGTATTAATAAATAAATATTAATGTAACACGAACACAATTCTTCTAATTAAGGTAACTCATACACAATACACTCTCGCGTTACACGTGTAATTGTGCAATGTATGTAGTAATATTTATACCATTACTACATGAATGTAACTTTTTTATGATCATTGCAGAGACAACTTGCCAAAACTCCATGTACGCTAGCAGCGTGAGCTTTCTTAGTCTTCTGTCCCAAAAAAATTGTTTTTTTTAGTGAAATTACAGTATTCAAGAATAAATAAATCGATTCGAAGTCAAAAAAATGTAACCTTTTTTTATTAAAAATGCAAAGATAACCCGTCAAAACTCCATGTATGATTGCAGACATACTTGACGTGAGCTTTCCGACAGTCTCCTGTGAAAAAAAAATTGTTTTCTTTTCGGTGAAATTAGAGTATTGAAGCATAAATAAATTGATTAAAAAAAAAATGTAACAATTTTTTATGAACCTTGTAGAGAGAACCTGTCAAAACTCTATGTATCCTCGTAGGCAAATTCAATGTCATGTTCGAATAAAATTTTGTTTATTTTCTTTTCGGTGAAATTACAGTTTTTAAGGATAAGTAAATCGATTACAAAACAAAAAATTCAATCTTTTTTTATGAACATTACAGAGACGACCCGTTAAAACTTTATTATGCTCGCAGACATATTCGACGTGAGTTTTCTCATGGTCTCCTGTCAAAAAAAGTTGTTTTCTTTTATTTAGGGAAATTATAGTATTTAAAGATAAACAAAATTATTCGAAACAAAAAAAATGTAACATTTTTTTTATGAACATTGCAGAAACAACCCGTCAAAACTCCATGTATGTTCGCGGGTATATTCGGCGTAAGCTTTCTTACTTTCTGTTCAAAAAAAATTGTTAACAATTTTCTTTTGCGTGAAATTACAATTTTCTAATGATAAATAAATAGATTTCAAGACAAAAAAATGTAACCCTTTTTTTTACGAACATTACAGAGACAACCCATCAAAACTCTATGCATGCTCGCATGCATATTCAGCGTGAGCTTTCTCACAGTGTCTTATTCAAAAAATAATTTGTTTGTTTTCTTTTAAGTGAATTACAATATTTAATGATAAAAAATCGATTTAAAACCAGAAAAATGTAATATTTTTATGAACATTGTAGAGACAAACCGTCAAAACTTCATGAATAATCGCAGACAAATTCGACCTGAGCTTCCTCACAGTTTCCTGTTCACAAAAAAATGTTTATTTTCTTTTTAGTGAAATTTCAGTTTTTTAGGATAAATAAATCTATTTCAAAAAAAATGAAACTTTTTTTCTACAAACATTATAGAGACAACCCGTCAAAACTCCATGTTTGCTCGTTAGTCATATTAAGCATGAGCTTCTTCACAGTGTCATGTCCAAACAAAATTTTGTTTCAATGAAATTACATTTTTTAAGGATAATTAAATCAATTACAAAACAAAAAATGCAATCTTTTATATGAACATTACAGAGACAAGCCGTCAAAAATCTATTTATGCTGCTTATCAAAAAAAAAATCATTTATGCTCGCATGCATATTCAGTGTGAATTTTCTCATAGTCTCCTGTCAAAAAAATTGTTTGTTTTCTTTTCAGTGAAATTATAGTATTTAAAGATAAATGAATCAATTCGAAACAAATGATGTAACCTTTTTTTATGAACATTGCGGATGCAACCCATCAAAACTCCATATATGCTCGCGGGTATATTCGGCGTAAGTTTTCTTACTTCCTGTAAAAAAATGTTAACAATTTTTTTCCCGAGAAATTACAGTTTCTAAGGATAAATAAATCGATTTCAAAACAAAGAAAAATGCAACCCTTTTTTTATGAACATTGTAGAGACAACCGTCAAACTCCATGCATGCTCGCATGCATAGTGTGAGCTTTCTAATAGTGTCATGTTCGAAAAATAATTTGATGTTTTATATATATAGAAATAAAGATAAAAATATATCCAATTATATCTCACCATATAAAAGATTGTAAAAATATTGAGGACAAAAAAATTTGGGAAAATATTTTAAAAAGTGATTTAACAAAGTGACATCACTATGATGCATATTTTTTTTTATATTGTACTGTGATATATGATTTTTTAGTAAAAATAATAACCAATAATTTAATAATATTATTTTTATTTTGTATCAAACATCCTGGATGGTATCAATCACTGAAATTCATATTGTGATTTGTCGTGAATATTAAAAAAATATTTAAAACATATGAATGAATCAATTACAATCGTAAATCAGTTAAAAATACTATTTTTATTCTGTATCAAACATTCGGCATAGTATCAATCATTGTGATCAATATTGTGATCAAATAGTAATCAATATTACTGATATATCTATATTGATAACATATTGGATGTTTGATTTTGTTTACAAAATCAATTAATACTGAGATTTATATAATTATTTTTTTAGGATTTTGCTATCTCTTTCATTTAAAAAAATCTTTATAATTATTAAGTGCTAAAAGACATTAATTACTATTTATTTAAGTGATTTAATTATTAATTTTTTTTCAAGATTTTGCTCTCTCTTTCATTAAAAAAAGACCTTTAGAATTATTAAATGTTAAAACCATTAATTAGTGTTTATTTAAGTGATTTGACAATATTACCAAACACTGTTACTTTAATAACTAGCAAGATATTCGTGCATACACACAGGTCTATCTGTTTTATGTATTTTTGAAATATATTTTTTTATAAAATAAAAGTTTTACATTGTGACAAACATAATTAGTTGTGAGAATAAACAACATGTAATATTTTCTTATTGAGACTTAAAAGTAAAATAATCATTTGTAAATAATAAGGAGATTTATAAAATTGCTATATGATAAAAGACAATGAAATTATATCAATAACATATAATGTTTTTCTGTCGGAACTCAAAAACAAAATAATCATTGATAAACAAGAAAAACATTTATAAAATTGATATTGTGCTTAAAGACAATAAAATTTCGCTGACAAAAATGATAATCATTTATACCGATAATACATAATGTTTTCCCGTTCCCTAGTCGAGATTCGAAAGTAAAATAATTATTTATAAATAATAGAGGTATTTATAAAATTGATATGTAGTTAAAGACAATAAAACTATTTCGACAACATCTAATATTTTCTCGTCGGTATGCAAAAGAAAAGTAATCATTAGTACTGATCACATGTAATGTTTTCCCATTTTTCCGTCGAGATTCAAAAACAAAATAATCATTTATAAATAATAAAGATAATTATGAACTTTAATACGTGTTCAAAGACAATGAAATTACATCGACAATATGTAATGTTTCTCATCGGAACTTAAAAGCAAAATAATTATTTATCATTATAAATAATAAAGACGTTTATAAGGACAAAATAAAGAAATAAACTTAAACAAATTAAAAAATTAATAAAATCTGATACGTGATGAAATTATAGCAGAAATATGTAATACATCGAGACTTAAAAGCAAAATAATAATTTATAAATAATAAAGGCTTTTACAAAATTGACATGTACTCAAAGACAATAAAATTATTACGACAACATCTAACGTTTTCCCGCTGGCACACAAAAGAAAATCATTTATACTGATAACATGTAATGTTTCCCCGTTTTCCTGTCGAGATTCAAAAGTAAAATAATCATTTATAAATAATAAAGACATTTACAAACTTTGATACTTGCTCAAAGACAATAAAATTATACCGACAACATAAAATATTTCCCCATTGGGACTTAAAATAAAAATAATCATTTATTATTTATAAACAATAAAGGCATTTATAAAAACAAAATAAAAAATTATACAACTAAAAGAATTAATAAAATTTGTTACATGATCAAATTATAGCGGCAATATGTAATATTTTCCGGTCAAGACTTAAAAGTAAAATAATAATTTATAAATAATAAATACATTTATAAAATCGATATGTGCTCAAAGACAATAAAATTATTCCGATAACATCTAATATTTTCTCGTCGAGATGTAAAAGAAAATTAATCATTTAATAATATAAATAAAATGTAAAATATTTAATAAATTTAAAAAAGTAAAAAAAATTAAAAACCAAAGAAATAAAAAACATTAAGAAAAATGAAAAGAAAAATAAAATTATAAATATATGAAAAATAGGAAAACTAAAAAGTAAAAATATTTAAATTTAGAAAACAACAGAAAATAAAAAATTTAATAAAAGTTATAAATAAAAAATGTAAAGTAAAAAAATCTATAAGTGATTAAAAAATGCAAAAATAAAAAATAAAAAAAATAAGAAAACAAAAATATAATTTAAAATAAAAAATTTGAAAATAGTAAAAAAATAAAAAATATTAAATTTGGAAACTCAAAAAGAATTGAAAAATAAAAAAGTAAAAAAACAAAAAATTTTAAAAATACGAAAATAAAAACTAAAAATCAGAAAATAAAAAAGTAAAAAAAGTTTGACATAAAAAAGTATAATTTAAACTTAAAAATTTTAAAAAAAATCTGAAAATAGTATGAAAAAATTAATAAAAAAAAAGTTTGACATAAAAAACATAAAATAATATTATTATTATAAAAAAAAGGAAAAACAAACCCACGTCGGGTAATATTTGTCTCCAAAAGTATTTGTTTTATAACATAGAGAGCGATAGACAGAGATAGATTATAAAGATAAACACCGACGAAATGTCCCAATTAAATACCGACGAAATGTAGTTTGTTGAAGCATCTAACTCTAAGACCTTGAGAACCACACTTTCTTTGAAGAGACAGAATAAGGCCATCTTTAACGGGGTTCCTTAATACTGTAACATTGTTTTTTTACTGACATGCAGCTGATGTGGGCGTTGAATACTGTAGCGTCGTTTCTTAAATGTTGGTCAAACCAACAAGCCAGGCAACACCAACTAATATTGGGCAATGAGCCCGTGAGGAGAGATGCAGAAATACGAAACTCTGTTGCTACTGCTTTTGTCAGGAAACATACGCAGGAGCATTTCTTATAAGGCACAGCGCTGCTGATGCCCTAATGCGTCCTATCACCGTCTGTCCGGTATCTACGCATGTTCTGTCTATTCATGAACATAAACTTTATTTTTTTTAACCAAAAAAAAAAAGAAACTTTATTTTTTCTGGTGCTAAACAGAAACTTTATTTTACATCATCTATACTGAAAATCAGTATTGGGTTGATTATACTGAAAATCAGTATATTTTTATAAAAATAAAATAAAATTAACTTGTAATTATAAAAAAATGTCATTAATTACGAGGGTGTAGAAATTGAATGCATAAACTATAGTATAAACTAGCAAGATAGCCCAGCATTCGCACGTATCGGTATCACTCTATTTTTACGCATTTTTGAAATACACTTGTTTTTAAAAATAAATTTTTAAATTGTGACAAACATATTTAGTAATTTTAGTTTTCTAAAAATGCAGAAAGACTAAGAGTATTCAAAAAGAGAAGATAATTATATCGTTAATATTTAACGTTTTTTCCGTCGGGATTTAAGGCTAAAACAAAGAGATATACAAAATTGTTATGTGCTCAAAGACAATAAAATTATACTAACATATTATGTTTTTCCGTCGGAATTTACAAAAAAATAATAATCATTTATAAATAATTAAAAAAATTATAAAATTGATATATGCTTATACCGATAGTAATAATGTTTTCCCGTCGGGACTCAAAAGCAAAATAATCATTTATAATTAATAAAGAGATTTCTAATATTGTTATGTGCTCAAAGAAAATGAAATTATACTGATAATATCTAATATTTTCCCGTCAGGACTCAAAAAGCAAAATTACCATTTATAAATAAAAAAATATTATAAAATTGATATATGCTGAAAGACAATGAAATTATACCGATAACATGTAGTGTTTTCCCTTGGGGACTCAAAAGCAAAATAATTATTTATAAATAATAAAAAGATTTATGAAATTATTATGTGCTCAAAGACAATCAAATTATACTGATAACATGTAATGTTTCCAGTCATTACTGAAAAATAAAATAATAATTTATAAATAATAAAGAGATTTATAAGATTGTTATATGCTCAATGACAATGAAATTATACAGATAACGTGTAATGTTTCCCCATGAGAACTCAAAAGCAAATAATCATTTATTAATAATAAAGAGATTTATAAATTTGATATGTGTTCAAAGACAACGAAATTATACTGATAACATATAATGTTATCTCGTAGAGAGTTAAAAGTAAAATAATCAATTATAAAAAAGGTAAAATATAAGTAACATGTAATGTTTTCCTTGTTGAGAATCAAAAGTAAAATAATTATCTATAAATAATAATTAATAAAGACATTTTCAAAGTTTGATATGTGATCAAAGACAAAATTATACCGACAATATGTAATATTTTCCTATTGAGATTTAAAAGCAAAAGAATCATTTATAAATAATAAAAAAATTATAAAGATAAAATAAAAAAATAAAAATTAAGGAAAAATATGAAAATTAAAATATAAATAAGGAAATTTAAAAATAAAAGAATTAAAAATAGAAAAAATAAAAATAAAAAACTGAAAAAAAAGAAGAGAGAAAAAAGTGAACTCAAAAAGTGGAGGGAAGAGAGAGATAAAAGTTTTTGAAATTTGAGAAGAGAGAAGAGAGAGAAGAAATAGAGGGAATATGTGAAATTAGATTGACTATTCTACCCTTAAAATTGATGACGTGTCAAAATTTTAAAAATTGGTAGTTTAGTATTTTTGTTGGTAGTTTGTTTTTCTATATTGATATTGACTTAGTGTGAATGGATGGGTAGCCATTGCTTATAAGATGCTAACTAAAGATCGCCGCCGCTAAAACTAAAACCGCCGCTAAATGGTTTTGTAGTGATGGATTTTTGTAGTGAGGGATGGGTAGCCACTAGCCACAGTTTATATGATGCCATATTCCTCTTTGTCTATCTTTCGTGCAAAATCGGTTTTTTTAACAAAGAGATGTAATTTGACTTGAAAATTACCACTTTGGCGTACTTTTTTTTTATTTATCACTTTGGGAAAAGTCATATTTGCTATCCACGACTTTCCCCAATTTTTTAAAATTTTTTATGAAAATCATGAATGGGGTTCATGACTCCTATTTTTTTTAAAAACATCTTAATTTTAATAAAAAACTATAATTTTATCCCAACACCCCAATTTTATTTCGAAAATTCTAATTTTATCCCGAAAATCCAAATTTTATCCCAAAAAACTTAATTTTAAGAAAAATCCTAATTTTATCCCAAAAAACCCTAATTTAATTCCATAAACAACCCTCCCAGAAACCCTAATTCAATGCCAAAACCCTATTTTTGGGGGAAAAATGACAATTTTGTTAGCTGGTAATTCAGATTTTGTAATTCAGTTGTTCTTTAAAAGTTAGTTTGTGGGCACATAGTTAGTTAGTTAAGCCCAAATCATGTGTTATAAATACAATAATGTGATTCAATAATACTAGTGAGAATACATATTTTCATTATGTTGTTTTTGTCACCTAATTCTATCCTTCATCGCCTTATTTTGTAAGTGAATTTCTTTGAGTGAATATCGCCTTATTCCTTTCTCTTCTCGCCAAGCGACCAACGTTTATTTCATTCTGTTAATGCCAGGAATGGTTGAGCTCTCCTCCTCCTTGGAATTGAGTACTCCTTCTTCTTGGAATCGAAAGGGGGGTGGTACCTGCAAAGACACTCCGATGCCTAAGTTAGATAGGGCTTTGGAGGAGAAGGAGAGCGGAGTAAATTAGGGTTTAGAGTTCGTCCCTTTACCTGGGGGGCTAAGCCCCCTTTATATAGTGAAACTTGGCAGGCGGTTGGTTACTCCCCATCTAAACTGCGCGCCCCACCTTCTTCATGCGGGGTAACGACTCGCACCTAATAAGGGTAATAGCCCATTATGATCTGATAACGTGCCCCGCCTTCTTCGCAACGGTACTGCCCTGTGGGCCCCTTCTACGGGGGTTCCATGCCGGGGCACGCGGCTCGGGTCCCGAGTGTTATAATGGGCTCGGAGCGGCCCATCACGGGAAATGGTCCGAGGGTCCATAGTGGCTCGGTGGGCGCAGGCCTCTGCTCGTGCATACTTGGCCCTGCCCGGTCGGTAGTGACCCGAGCTCGTAGGAACATGATCGGCACCAGGTCGAGCTCGATGTCACCTGATAGGCATAGGGGTCGGCTCGGTGGGTTCCAGCTCGGGGACCGGCCCGTAACACAAGCCCCCTAGACCCTTTGCTTGGTAGGGGAAAGGGTCTAAGTCCTGTTCCTTGGGTCGGTGTCTGAGCTGGACAGTCTCTTCGGAAGCGTATCCCAGAAGCTCCTTTGCCTAGGGTTCAAGACTCCGCAGCGTCGTCATACGCCGGTCGGTCTCGTCATCTGAAGGGACATTGACAGGCATTGGCCAGTCGCTCTCTTCTCCACCGCTGATAGCTTGATCTGTCGCGGGTCGTTGGATTGGCATCTGGCCTCAGCGACGGAGGGCCCAGATTGGTTTGCCCTTTGGTCTCCCTCGATCTTGGGCTTTAAATTGCCCCGTCCCTCTCTCGTTTCCATTTCTTCTTCCTTGCTTTCACGACGCCTACGCTGCTTCTTCCACCTGCGTTTACTTCCAGTTTTCCTGCCCACCTCTTTCATTCTTCCGGTAAGTTCTCTGGCATTCTTTGTTTAATGGCTTCCTCTTCTGGTGGTCCCCCTTCCCCTATTTCTTTGAGTTCTGCTTCCTCTTCGTCCGCTACTGCCAGCACTTCCTTCAACCTTTCTAGTCCTCCCCATTTCGCTAGAAACTGGGATGAGTCTTCTGGAGCGACGCCCCGCGTGCGTGGCTACGCCGGGGAGGGCCCCGTGCCACTCCAAGTTGTTCACCCCAGCTCCCCCATTCCTCCGCCTGCTCTGGCCTCTTCCGCCCCCGTCTATTCGCTCCATAGGGAGGCAAGGCGTTAAGTGGGGGGTGATAGACCCCCTTACTCTTGTGTACTCCCTGATGTGCTCAAGGTGTCTTCGGATATCCTGTCGGATACGGGCTTGGTCGCCCTTAGGTCGACCGTGATTTTGACGTCGAACGGGGAGAGAGAAGGGGAGGTGACCTGCCTCTCCTGTTTCCCCGAGGACCGAGTATGCTTCGGGAAGAAAGGGGCGAGCTCGCCTGATTTCTGTTTCTTCTACAGGACCTTCTTTACCCGGGTCGGTCTTCGATTTCCTTTCAGCGGGTTCGAGTGCGAGGTCCTCCAGTGGCTGAACGTAGCCCCCTCGCAACTCCACGCCAATAACTGGGCGTTTATCCGAGTTTTCGAGCTCGTGTGCAAGCATTATGGGGTCGCCCCTTCTGCGACCCTCTTCTTTAGCTTTTTCTAGCTTAGGCTCGCGAGGCAGCTTAAATGGTGCTCCCTCAACAAAATCCCTGGCCTCTATCTTCTCGAGCTCTTCGACCAGTCTTACAAGAATTGGAAGAATGACTTCTTCAAGATTGAAGTGCGGGCCCAGGACCCCTTCTTCTTCTCGGCTCAAGGGGAGCCCTTGTTTCCTTTCTATTGGACCTCCAACCCTCGTTCAATCAAGGAGGTCGATTTTAACTCGTTATCGGTCACCGACCAGACGATAGTGAATTTTCTTAGTCGTCTGCCTACCTTTCACTGCGGTCCTCTGATTTCCCGATCTCTAAAGAACCCACCTCGGTGGGAGGAATATCTGAGTAAGTAAAGTGTTTTCTTTGCGTAGTTCTCGGTTTCGACGTGTTTGTTGACCGCTTGTTTTTGTTGCAGGTGAAATGGCTCCCAAAATGAGCAAGAAAGAAATGGCCGAGCTCTTGAAGAAGGCTCAGAAGGGGAAAGTCACACAAGTTCCCGAGCCGGTGCCTACTCGCGTCGCTGCCTCTTCGCCCGTCAGTGCTGCTAAAAAGCGACTGCACTCTTCTCCGATCACTGGATCCGACCAGCCCCCTGCGAAGGCGCCGAGGGGACCTCACGGTGGCATACCGCTAAACATTCCCGATGGGTCCGAGTGGTTCCGCCACCTGGGGGAATTTGTCGATGAAAGGGAAGGTGCTGCCGACTCCCTCTGGAACTTGGGGATCGACCGCTCAGACCAAATCGACCAAATCATGCGGCGGGCTGATGACCAAAGCATGACCGAGGCGGGTGAGCTGGGCCTGTGCAGAGCCTTAGGCGCCTACGGGCTTCGTACTTCTGCTATGGCCCAGTTTCTTTCTGATCAGATCAGGGCTCGGGCGACGGAGGCCGAGCTGGCGAAGAGAAGGTATCAAAGGAAGGTCAACTCTCTTGCCGACCTTGAGGAGAAAATGAAGAAGCTGAAGGAGGACTATGATAGGCTCTCCGATGTCAAGGACGCTTTTAGCAAGAGCAATACCGCGTTCCTTGAGAGGCAGAGGGAGATTCAGGCCGAGAAAGATCTCCTCGTGGGTCAGCTCGAGGGTCAGCTGCGGGAAGAGAAGGAGAAGTGCTCGGCTGAGACAGCCCGAGTTGAGGAGTACCGAGCCTATAGCGCTCTCCAGTATAAGGAGGGGTTTGACAACGTTGTTGCCCAGCTGCAAGTCATCGCCCCCACCGTCGACCTCTCTGAGCTTGACTTTACTAAGGTTGTGAGGGACGGGAAGATCGTGGAGGAAGAAGAGGAGGAAGGTCATGATGACCCTGAGAAAGAGCCTGAGGGCGAGTTTGAGAGGGGAAGTGAAGTGGAGGCCGAGGTCGTTGTTGGGGCCGCAGGCGAGGCGTTTGTGGTTGAGGAGGTCGTTGAGACCCCTGTTGAGGACCAAGGGGATGCCCTTGCGTAACTTGTATTTATTTTTCTTTCTGTTTTGACTTTGTAGTTGCTCGCCCTGGAGCCTTTTTTGTATGACTGCTTCTGTATTGAAGAATGTTGATAATAAATTGTCTTTGCGCGAGTACTTACTTTTCGTTAGCTTTCGTTATTATTCTGTAGTCCTAGTAGTCGTACTCGGGTGTCACCGTTTTTGGAGGACTCCTACTCGGCTAGGGGGTAGTCCTCGGGTAGCTTCCCCCGAAAAAAACTTGCTTCAAATTGTTTGAAGCATTGCCTCTGTCAAGACCGTACTAGCCGAGTGCAAGCTTTCATGCGAGCTCGTAGAGGTCGAGCCAGACTTTTCGAGTTGGGGGTATTCTAGGTCGAGTAAGACCTTCCGAGCTGTGAGCGAGCTCACCGAGCCTTTATGCTGGCTTGGGTTTAAGACCACAGGGGTCGAGCTGCGAGCGAGCTCACCAAGCCTTTATGCTGACTTGGGTTTAGGACCATGGGGGTCGAGCTTCGAGCGAGCTCACCAAGCCTTTATGCTGACTTGGGTTTAGGACCACAGGGGTCGAGCTGCGAATAAGCTCACCAAGCCTTTATGCTGACTTGGGTTTAGGACCACGGGGGTCGAGCTGCGAGCGAGCTCACCAAGCCTTTATGCTGACTTGGGTTTAGGACCACGGGGGTCTGTAGGTTGATTAAGACCTTCCAAGCTCGGGACTCGGTGATTCTTAGTGACAACACTCTGAATGCAATCGGGGTTGACTTTTATTAAATGGGGAAGAAGGGGAAGAAGGATGTGCCTCGTTAAAACCTCTCCAAACCAAAAACCCAGTGGGAAAAAAGGTTCGCAAAGGAAAAAAAGTACGCCATCCGTTTACAAATGTTTAACTGAAATAGAGCGTGAGGTGCGTGGCATTCCACGTTCTCGGTATTGCTTTCCCGGATAATTCTTCCAGTTCGTATGTGCCGTGTCGGTGTTATGATCTGATGCGGTATGGTCCTTCCCATGTTGGCCCGAGCTTGCCTTGCCTTGCGTCTTTTCGAGCGAGTTCAACTTTTTGGAGGACTATGTCCCCTTGTTTGAACATCCTTGGTCGGACTCTGGAGTTGTAGTGCTTGGCGACGCGCTGTTTAGTTGCGAAGTTTTGTACTCGGGCAAGTTCCCGAGTTTCTTCCAGGAGATCGAGCTCAACTCTCGCCTCCTCTTGCGCCAATGCCTGAACGTGCTCTCTTCTTGCCGAGGTGGAACCGAGCTCTACTGGCACCATGGCCTCCATTCCATATGTTAGCCAGAAAGGTGTTTCATTTGTTGCCGACTGGGGGGTGGTGTGGTATGCCCAAAGCACCCCGCAGAGTTCTTCCGCCCAGTCGTCTTTGGCTCTGTTCAGCCGCTTGCAGAGGCCATTCAGGATAACTCTGTTCGCAGCTTCGACCTGGCCATTGGTCTGTGGATGCTCGACGGAGGCATAGACGAGTCGGATCCCTAGACCTTTGCAGAAGTCCTTGAACACCGAGCTGGTGAACTGTGTGCCGTTATCTGTGATGATGGTGTGCGTGGCGGCAAACCACGCTTTTCCAGACAAATTTTTTGATCCTCTCGGAAGTGATGGTCGCCAGCGGGCATGCCTCTATCCACTTGGAGAAGTAGTCTATGGCGACTACGATGAACTTGAGTTGGCCCGGTGCAAGGGGAAAGGGGCCGAGTATGTCAAGCCCCCAGGTATTGAATGGCCAAGGGGCGATGACTTCGTGCATGACTTCTGGGGGAAGGTGGTTTCGTTTGGCGAACTTTTGGCATTTGTCGCATTTCCTTACATATTCCAGGCAATCCGACCTGAGCGTCGGCCAGTAGTAGCCCGCTCGGAGGACTTTGGCTGCTAGGGTCCGGGTCCCGCAATGGTTTCCGCAGATGCCTTCATGCAGTTCCCTCATAACATACTCGGAGTCTGACCTCTCTACGCAGGTGAGTAGCGGCTGTGAGAAGCCTCTTCTGTAGAGCCTGTCTCCAATTAGTGTGTAATGTGCGGAATGCCGTTGGACCCTGCGTGACTTTGCCGGGTCCTCGGGCAGTCTTCCCTGCTTCAAGTATTCAATGATGTCGTTCATCCAAGAGTCTGAGCTGATTATTGCGTAGGTTCTGGCTGTCTCGATGCTTGGTGACTTTAAAGTTTGGACGACCACCGTGTGGAGCTGTCCCTCGGTCTTCATACTAGCTAACTTTGCCAGCAGATCTGCTTTGTTGTTTTGTTCTCAAGGGATTTGGTCGAGTTGGACTTCTTGGAAGTTTTGGATCATGGCGGTGACCTTTTGAGCATACTGGGCGAGTACGTCGTCTCGACACTGGTATTCGCCCTTGACTTGGTTGATCATCAGCTGGGAGTCGCTCCTGACTCGGAGTGTTTGGGCGCCCAGCTCCCACGCGAGTTTGAGACCGATCAGTAAAGCCTCGTACTCGACTTGGTTGTTGCTAGCTTTGAATAGGAACCTGAGTGCCTGTTCGACGCTGATTCCAGCCGGGCTTTCAATGATGATTCCTGCTCCGCTGCCTTTGGAATTGGAGGAGCCTTCCACGTAGAGCGTCCAGTATTCGACCTCGGGGGTCGGTGTTAGCTTTGTAATAAAGTCAGCCAAAACTTGTGATTTAATGGGTCCTCTGGGCTCATACCTGATCTGGAATTCAGAGAGTTCCACCGACCACGCCACCATTCGCCACGAGCTCGGGCCTGCAGATCCTTTTGATTGGGTAGTCCGTTTTGACTACCATCGGGTGAGCTTTGTAAGGTCTCAATCTCCTCGCGGAGGTTACCATCGAGGCGCGGTTCTCTACCTTACGGTATCTCGGCTCAGCCAGTGGAGGACTTTGCTTACGGCACACTTTGAGTCTTTGCTCGGTCTCTCTCTCTTCGATCATGGCCGAGCTGATCGAGGTGTCGGTGGCCGCCAGGTAGAGGAAGAGGGGGGCTCCTTTAGTGGGTCGCGTAAGGACCGACAGCGACGCCAGAAATTCCTTGAGCCTCTGGAAGGCCGTTTCACATTCCTCAGTCCACCCGAACCGAGCTGGTTTTCGGAGTACCTGGTAGAAGGGAAACGATTTGTCAGCGGAACGGATTACGAACCTGGAAAGGGCTGCGATGCGACCAGCGAGTCTTTGCACTTCTTTGATAGAGCTTGGGGTTCGCATTTCCATCATTGCTCGGCACTTGTCGGGGTTGGCCTCAATGCCTCTGTGGGTGATCATGAACCCCAAGAACTTGCCTCCGAGCACCCTGAACGAGCACTTCTCGGGGTTAAGCCTGATGTTATATTTCCTCATAATGTCAAATACCTCCTGGAGGTCTCGGTAGTGTGCCTCGAAGTTGGAGGTCTTGACCACCATGTCGTCCATGTACACTTCGATCGTCTTCCCGATCTGCTTGACGAAGACCTCATCCATCATCCTCTGGTATGTCGACCCAGCGTTCTTCAAACCAAAGGGCATAGTGACGTTATAGAAGTTGGAGGTTTCCGTCATGAAAGCCGTCTTGGGTGCGTCGAGTGGGTGCATCCTGATCTGGTTGTATCCCGAGTATGCATCCATGAAACTGAGCACCTGGTACCCCGACGTGTCGTCTACCAGAGCATCGATACTCGAAAGGGGGTATGGGTCTTTAGGGCAGACCTTGTTCAGGTCGGTGAAGTTAGTGCACATCCTCCACTTACCGTTGCTCTTCTTGACCAGAACCACGTTGGAAAGCCAAGTAGGGTACTTGATCTCTTTGATAAATCCGGCTTTCAAGAGCTTTAAGGTCTCTTCTCGGGCTGCCTGCTTCTTTTCTCCTGCAATTCTTCTTTTGTGCTGAACAACGGGGCGAGCACCGGGCTCGATGGCTAGCTTGTGACAGGCCACTTTGAGGTCTATTCCGGGCATGTCCTCCGGGCCCCACGCGAACAGATCTGCGTTAGCGAGCAAGACTTTTGTTAGGGACTGTTCGCTCTGTTGGGGCAGTTGTGTCCCGATTCGTATGCTCTTGCCCGTTCCTCTTACTTCGACCTCCTTGATGTCATCGACCGGCACTGGCCGGAAATCACTCTCGCCCCTTGGGTCGAGCTCAATCATGCAGCTCGACCTGGGGCGATCTCTTCTTCTGTCATCTCTGAGACTGTTGACATAACACTGTCTCGCCTCCTTCTGGTCGGCATGTATCGTAGCAATCTGCCCATCGGATAGAGGAAACTTCATCGCCAAATGGGGGGTAGAGACTATGGCCCCGATCCCGTTGATGACAGTTCTGCCGATTATCATATTGTAGGCGGTGTCCGCGGCCGACTCGGCTTCTACCACCAGGAGGTGGGCTTCGATTATCTTGGTTCCGACGTCCGCCTTGAAGGTGAGCAAGACGTCGAAATATCCTGTCACCCGAGCTTTAGCACCCGAAAAACCAACTAACGTACCTCGGTAGGGTCTGACAATCGAACTCGGTAACTTGAGTCAATCGAAAGCTTCTTTGTAGATTACGTCTGTCGAGCTTCCTTGATCAATGAGCACCCTCCTGACGTTAAACCCAGCGAGGTGTACTGCGATCACCATGGGGTCGTCTTGGTGGCGATCTATTCCCTGATAATCCCTCTCCGAGAAGGATATGGTCGGTAAGGCTGCGGGTGGGGCCGTTAGCGACGTTGAGCTATTGACGGACCTCAGGTGTCTTCTCCGACCGTTGCTAGATTTGCCTCCACCTGCAAAACCACCTGCAATTAAATTGAGTGAGGGGGTACCTTCGTCTCGACCCTTCCTGCGTTGACGGGCGGGCGAACGCCTTTCTCGCCCTCTCCGAGCCGGCGATCGGTTGCGCCTGCGTTCGGGTGAACGGGATCTTCTACGATTCGCTTCGTTTTCCCTGGGGGTCACCCCATTCCCTTTGTCAACGTATTTTGCCAAATGTCCTGCCTGTATGAGTTTTTCAATCTTTATCTTTAGTGCCTGACATTCGTTTGTGGTGTGCCTGTAGATTCAGTGGTACTCGCAGTATCTCTGGCGATCCGCGTTCGGTGGGGAGTCCTTCCGAGGAGGCAAGGTAATGAGGTTGCCCGTGTAGGCTTCCTTCAAGACCAGGTCCCTTCCTACTGTCAAGGGAGTGAACCGCCCTCCGTAGTCTTGCCGCCCTCGGCGCTCGTTTCTCCTCTCTGCCCTCTCTCGGGCCAGGTCTCTACTCCTATCTTGCCGATTCTGGGTTTCTCTTTTGGCGGCGGCAACCTCCTCCATGTTGATATACCCCACTGCTCGGCGCCTCAGCTCGTCCAAAGATCCTGCAGGCCGGCGAGCGAGGGAATCCGAGAAGGGACCAGGTTTTAGTGCTGACACTATGGCGTGGAGCGCCACATCGGTGCTGAGATTTCTGACTTGAGTCGTTCCGTTGTTGAAACGCTCTATGAAGGACTTCAGGGTCTCGTCCGACCTCTGTTTGAGCCCAACCAGGCAAGTGGAGTTTCTCCAGAAGGCTCGGCTCGTGGTAAACCTGACCACGAATTGCTCGGCGAGTTGCTTGAATGAGTGGATCGAGCGTTGTGGGAGGTTAGAGAACCACATCATGGCCTGCCCTTTCAGGATGCAGGGAAAGGTCCTACATTTCAGACCCTCGGATGCGTCGATCAGTAGCATCCGCGCGTTGAAGGAGGTAATGTGTTCTTCGGGGTCGGTCTTACCTTCGTAAGCGTCCATGTTGGGGATTTGGAATCGCTTCGGGACTGGATCGGCCATAACCCTCTCGTCGAAGGGGAGCAAGGTTAGCCCGATTTCGAAGGGTCGGTTCTCACGCCGCTGTGTGTGCCGGGTGTGGCCCTCTCGCCTGGGGCTCTCCGTGGCGCTGGATCCGTCCGATTTGGACGAGTCCCGGTTGTCTCTTCTGGTCCTCGAGGGCGTCTCGTGGCCCTGGATTTCCTCGCAATCGCGGGCTTCCGCGATCCTGCGCCTTAACTCTTCGTTTTCTGCCCTGAGAAGCTCCAAGACAGGGTCCGGTGGTGGGCGTTCATCCTGACTGGCCGAGTGATGACTCAGCGGTGGTGATCTGTGATTCGCCGTGCTCCTGGTGCGCACCATCTAGCTCGGGGTATTCTTGAGGCCTGGGCTAGTTTTACCGGGCCCCACGGTGGGCGCCAATGTTAATGCGGGGAATGGTTGAGCTCTCTTCCTCCTTGGAATTGAGTACTCCTTCTTCTTGGAGTCGAAAGAGGGGTGGTACCTGCAAATTAGGGTTTAGAGTTCGTCCCTTTACCTGGGGGGCTAAGCCCCCTTTATATAGTGAAACCTGACAGGCGGTTGGTTACTCCCCATCTGAATCGCGCGCCCACCTTCTTCTTCATGCGGGTAACGGCTGCACCTAATAAGGGTAACGGCCCATTATGATATGATAACGTGCCCCACCTTCTAACCCGCCAGCAGTGCGCCTGTGGGCCCCTTCTACGGGGGTTCCATGCCGGGGCACGCGGCTCGGGTCCCGAGTGTTATAATGGGCTTGGAGCGGTCCATCACGGGAAATGGTCCGAGGGTCCATAGTGGCTCGGCGGGCGTAGGCCTGTGCTCGTGCATACTTGGCCCTGCCCGGTCGGTAGTGACCCGAGCTCGTAAGAACATGATCGGCACCGGGTCGAGCTCGATGTCACCTGATAGGCATAGGGGTCGGCTCAGTGGGTTCCAGCTCGGGGATCGACCCATAACACATTCTTTTTAGCCATGTTCTAATAGATTTGACCCCTAAAACGATGAAGTTTGGCTAAAATCACGCGGCGCGCAAGGCAGAGTTCGTGTTTTGCTCAGAAGCTTGTTTCCATATGAAAAAATGTTTGTTAAGGGTTTATACGATTGAAACTAAAAATAATGATTTGACCCATAAAATGATGAAATTTGACTAAAATGACGTGACGCGAAGAGTAATTTTTGCGTTTTGCTCAGAAGGTTGTTTTCGTCTGAAAAGTGTACTCGCTTGCCAAAAATGGACATTGTTTCCATATGAAAACAACCTTCTGAGCAAAACGCAGACATTAATCTGTGCGTCATGTGATTTTAGCCAAATTTCATCATTTTATGGGTCAAATCATCATTTCCCCTCAAAATTAGGGTTTTTTTATTAATTAAAACTATTTTTTGAAAAAAAAATTAAAAACCTAATTCGAGAACCTTATTCATGACTTAGCCCTAAATTTAAAAATAAATAAATAAATAGAAGTCATGAACCCATTCACGACTTTCATAAAAAAAGGTAGGCCTGGGAAGTCATCTATAGCGACTACAACTTACCCCGAAGTGGTAAATATAAAAAAAGTACACCAAAGTGGTACTTTCCAAGTCAAATTACACCACTTTGGTATTAAAAAAAACCACAAAATCTCTGGGTAACTGTTAGCATTTTTTCATTAATACATTAGGCTGTTCATTAAATTATGAATGTTGATGATGAATCAGAATATATTTCTGAGAACGAGGCAAAGAGATTTTAACCTTCACGAAAATTCTGATGTTAGTACGACAGTGTTAGTACGGAGGGATTCTTCATTTTATTGCAAAACCCGTTAGTTTTTATTGGTCAAATTAACGAATCACAAAATTCTATGTGCTAGCTAGAAAGAAAAAAAAATTTCAATACTCCCCCGTTTCTTTTTACTTGTCAATTTTTAAAAAAAAAATTGTTTTTTTTTATTTGTTATTTTGATAGTTTAAGGTTGCATTAATTATTTGTTTCTCAATTATATCTTTAATTATTTATTGTAGAGAGAGAAATAAGTATGATGGATGATAAACAATTAAGGGTATCATTGGAAAATGACTAATAATTTTATCAAAAACAACAAATTTATTGGTTTTCTTGGTTTGTAATAAAATAATTTTAAAAAACAAGTAAAAAGAACGAGGTAGTATTTTTTAAGAGCAACATTAGCAGGGTATCTAAATGCGGTTGCTAGTCTATGTGGCATGACATGGCCACTGTACTGTTTCTTTATTTTGTGCCAGTGAACTAAATAAGACTACGCATCTTTATTTATTTTTGGGGCCCACGATGAGAGAGAAAGAGATAGAAAGAGAGAAGCAACGCGGTACTGTCGAGAGAAAGAGATAAAAAGAGTAATTTTTGCGTTTTGCTCAGAAGGTTGTTTTCGTCTGGGCTAGTTTTACCGGGCCCCACGGTGGGCGCCAATGTTAATGCGGGGAATGGTTGAGCTCTCTTCCTCCTTGGAATTGAGTACTCCTTCTTCTTGGAGTCGAAAGAGGGGTGGTACCTGCAAATTAGGGTTTAGAGTTCGTCCCTTTACCTGGGGGGCTAAGCCCCCTTTATATAGTGAAACCTGACAGGCGGTTGGTTACTCCCCATCTGAACTGCGCGCCCCACCTTCTTCATGCGGGGTAACGGCTCGCACCTAATAAGGGTAACGGCCCATTATGATATGATAACGTGCCCCGCCTTCTTCGCAACGATGCGCCTCAGGCCCCTTCTACTGGGGTTCCATGCGGAGACGCAGCGCTCGGGTCCCGAGTGTTATAATGGGCTTGGAGCGGTCCATCACGGGAAATGGTCCGAGGGTCCATAGTGGCTCGGCGGGCGTAGGCCTGTGCTCGTGCATACTTGGCCCTGCCCGGTCGGTAGTGACCCGAGCTCGTAAGAACATGATCGGCACCGGGTCGAGCTCGATGTCACCTGATAGGCATAGGGGTCGGCTCAGTGGGTTCCAGCTCGGGGATCGACCCATAACACATTCTTTTTAGCCATGTTCTAATAGATTTGACCCCTAAAACGATGAAGTTTGGCTAAAATCACGCGGCGCGCAAGGCAGAGTTCGTGTTTTGCTCAGAAGCTTGTTTCCATATGAAAAAATGTTTGTTAAGGGTTTATACGATTGAAACTAAAAATAATGATTTGACCCATAAAATGATGAAATTTGACTAAAATGACGTGACGCGAAGAGTAATTTTTGCGTTTTGCTCAGAAGGTTGTTTTCGTCTGAAAAGTGTACTCGCTTGCCAAAAATGGACATTGTTTCCATATGAAAACAACCTTCTGAGCAAAACGCAGACATTAATCTGTGCGTCATGTGATTTTAGCCAAATTTCATCATTTTATGGGTCAAATCATCATTTCCCCTCAAAATTAGGGTTTTTTTATTAATTAAAACTATTTTTTGAAAAAAAAATTAAAAACCTAATTCGAGAACCTTATTCATGACTTAGCCCTAAATTTAAAAATAAATAAATAAATAGAAGTCATGAACCCATTCACGACTTTCATAAAAAAAGGTAGGCCTGGGAAGTCATCTATAGCGACTACAACTTACCCCAAAGTGGTAAATATAAAAAAAGTACACCAAAGTGGTACTTTCCAAGTCAAGTTACACCACTTTGGTATTAAAAAAAACCACAAAATCTCTGGGTAACTGTTAGCATTTTTTCATTAATACATTAGGCTGTTCATTAAATTATGAATGTTGATGATGAATCAGAATATATTTCTGAGAACGAGGCAAAGAGATTTTAACCTTCACGAAAATTCTGATGTTAGTACGACAGTGTTAGTACGGAGGGATTCTTCATTTTATTGCAAAACCCGTTAGTTTTTATTGGTCAAATTAACGAATCACAAAATTCTATGTGCTAGCTAGAAAGAAAAAAAAATTTCAATACTCCCCCGTTTCTTTTTACTTGTCAATTTTTAAAAAAAAATTTGCTTCTTTTTATTTGTTATTTTGATAGTTTAAGGTTGCATTAATTATTTGTTTCTCAATTATATCTTTAATTATTTATTGTAGAGAGAGAAATAAGTATGATGGATGATAAACAATTAAGGGTATCATTGGAAAATGACTAATAATTTTATCAAAAACAACAAATTTATTGGTTTTCTTGGTTTGTAATAAAATAATTTTAAAAAACAAGTAAAAAGAACGAGGTAGTATTTTTTAAGAGCAACATTAGCAGGGTATCTAAATGCGGTTGCTAGTCTATGTGGCATGACATGGCCACTGTACTGTTTCTTTATTTTGTGCCAGTGAACTAAATAAGACTACGCATCTTTATTTATTTTTGGGGCCCACGATGAGAGAGAAAGAGATAGAAAGAGAGAAGCAACGCGGTACTGTCGGGAAAAGGGCAATTTTGGGGCCCACTGTTTCTGTTAATGCACGAAATGGTGCAAGGTCGTACCTTTGCTCTCTGCTTGGTAGTTGGGCGATGAGCTCCGTGGTGAGTACTCCTCCTCCGGGTGTGACGTCCTTCCTCCTTCAGATCGGCGGGTGGGGTACCTGTAAAAGGCACTCCGATGCCTAAGTTAGATAGGGCTTTTTCGGGTGAGCCTAGAGCTCGCATCATAGAGATGAGTTTAGGGTTTAGAGAGTGTAGAGAGAGAGTGAGAGATCAGAGCCCCCTTTACCTGAGGGGCCAAGCCCCTTTATATAGGAGTGGTAGTTCCGGGTTATGTGCTAGCTTCCTTCTTCAGAAAGTATTATTTGGAGGGCCTTGCTAGATCAATGGGCTCGGGTATGGTTAGGCTCAGCTCGGTGATCCAGCTTAGGAGCCCGGCTGAGGCCTACCCATAACATAAGCCCCCTAGACCACTTTGCCTAAAAGGTCTGAGGTCTAATTTTTTTTTCGTTAGGTCGGAATTCGAGCTGGGTGGAAGGCCAAGAAAGAGAAAGTCGCCCAAGTTCTCGGGTCGACCTCTTCTAGCGTGTCGACCGCCTCCTCTCCTGCAAAGGTCGCCAAGAAGCGACCATAAGATTCTTTTGGTCCTATCTCTGTCCAGCCCCCTAGACTTGCTTGCTGATTAGCTGAGCATATATTTAGAGTGCAAGTATTTGCTTTTCTCCAAATACCTTGTAAGAGTTGATCCCATCATAGAATTGCTCTTGTTGAGCTTGAAATAGCATAATTACTACTCAAGAGTAGTGGGTCAGGTTGAACCCGTCAAAGTGCCACAATCAATTACATGGGCTTTGGTTGTCAATAATATGATGATTGATCGGATGATCTGCTCTGCGTGGTATGATATCAAGATTTCCTATGAGGTCTGATCTTTGAGGTCTGAGCTGGTATCTGATGTACGACTTGAGGTCATCCAATTATCTGCGGCCTTCCAATTATCTACCCAGTGATCTCTTGAACACGGGGAGCTTAAATGCAGATTGAGCTTTGAACTGGTTGAGTCGAGCTCAGATGAGGATGAGCTCCGAGCAGGTCAAGCTTAGATGAAGATGAGCTCCGAACAGGTCGAGCTCCAGTTAGGATGAGCTCCGAGCAGGTCGAGCTCCAGTCAGGATGAGCTCCGAGCAGGTCGGGCTCCAATAAGTACTCGTGTTGAAGTACAAGGAGAGCTTGTAAATAGGTTTGAACTATGGGTAGAGCTTCAACCCCAAACTTGACCTTTGACTTGAAGACTAAGATAGGTAGAACTCCAAACAGGTTTGAACTGTAGGTCTCTGCATTGGTCGAGCTCTGACCTATGGTGGTCTACTCCCACCTAAAATTTGTACTTGAATTTGAAGAATTGAAGTGCATGTTGAGATATAGGCCTCTACATTTGAAGTGCTGATGGGGAGCTGGTCTTTGTTGGTGAGCTCACGGATAGCTGCTTCTTGTTCGAGCTCGTGTAGAGCTGGTCTTTGTTGGTGAGCTCACGGAGAGCTCCACCCTTTCCGAGCTCGTGGAGAGCTGGACTTCATCTCGAGGAGTAAAAAGGCTTGATGCTCCCAATTTTAAGGAGGGTTTTGATGGTGCCTGGCCCAAGTGAAGGTGACCCCTCCCGATCTCGTTATTGAAAACCAAGGGAATGCCCTAGTGTAACTTGTGCTTTTTTGCTTTTGTTTTTCTTTAGTTCCGATCTTGTAATTGCTCATCCGAGAACCACCTCTTGCAATTCCTTTTCCTATGAATGAAATTTGACTAAGTGATGATGACTTACTTTACTTTCTTTTCACGCTTTCCTGTAGTCCTTGGGTAGTATAAGGTAGTGTAGTCCTCGGGTGGCTTCCCCCCGAAAGATTTGTTTCAAATTGAAAGTTTGGAACATTAGTCCCTCGTAACAACATTAGTCGAGTGCTTGTCTAATCCGAGCATCATTTTGAGATGTCAGGTCTCTATGATGATTGGAGCCGGTTAGGCTTTTCTTCAGGTCGAGTTATCATCTTTCGAGCTGCTTTAGAGCTCGCCAGGCCTCTATGCTGACCTGAAATCTTTGGAACCGCAGGGGTTAGTCTTTGTCGCGCTGTGTTTGAGCTCGGCACGTCTTTATGCTGACGTGGTGTCTTTGAAACCACGATGGCCTTGTTTAGGTCGACAGGCGACCTTAGCCGAGGTGCTTTAGAGCTCGCCAGACCTTTATGCTGACCTGGTGTCTTTGAAACCGCAGGGGTTGTTTAGGTCAACTGGCGACCTTCCGAGCTGCTTTTGAGCTTGCCAGGCCTCTATGCTGAACTGGTGTCTTGGAAACCACAGGGGTCGAGTTGCGAGCGAGCTTACCAAGCCTTTATGCTGGCTTGGGTTTAGGACCACAGGGGTCGAGCTGCGAATAAGCTCACCAAGCCTTTATGCTGGCTTGGGTTTAGGACCACAGGGGTCGAGCTGCGAATAAGCTCACCAAGCCTTTATGCTGACTTGGGTTTAGGACCACAGGGGTCGTGTTGAGGCCGAGCTTCTTCCGACACTGGGTGCCGAGCTCAGTATGGGCTCGACCTTTGGTTTTGGGGCACTGTTCCTGTCAAAGTATAGACAATTTACAACAACTTGATGTAATAAAGTTAGCATTAATTTTTATGCTATGAGTAAAGTAAAGTGCTCGTAGTCGAGTTTTATACTTCCCTGTGAGAGTAGTTGAGGTCATCAAATAATCAAGGTCAGCAACGTAGCCGAGTTTAAAGCCGTCTGAATATTGAAATTATTGAGGTGGGCCTGGTAGGTCGCCCGAGTACTGGACTGGGTATCCACTTGTTGGTTGTCTATATACTGATCTGCTGAGGTTAGCCATCAATAATGTGAAAGTACATCATCCATTTAAATGACAAATTATACCTTGCTCGAAAGTTTGGGCAAACATAAAATGTCATGCGAGAAGACCTTATACAATGCTCCAGGTAATAAAGAATAAAGTGACACGAATCGTTGATGGTTCATAGTTAAGGATGAGATGCTGAAAGAAACATGGAAAAATAGCACCTGGTTTTGAGGGACGTATCTGCGGTCGTCCGAGTTGTTGAGGTCAGCAATGTGGTTGACTTGAGCCCCTCCAAATAACTGAGGTCATGCGACTATCTGAGTTGAGGTCGGTCGAATATCTGAACAGTTGAGGTCAGCTCGGTAGTTGGGATAAGGTTGACCGAGTTGATTGGTTGGGCTTTGCCAAGCATATCTTGATTTCTTCCAAGATTTGTGTGGCTGACCTGCATTTCTGATTCTTAGGAACCGAAAGGTTTGATTTTTATCTTGACCTCTCCAAAATGCAGTTAATAAAAGATTTGATAGGATATTTTGAATAGAGAAGATATGATTGGTTAGAAATCATTACACAAAGAACTCGGATTTGAATTCAAAAAAATCCTAATTAAGGATAGGATAAGGCAAATGCTTATAAAAAGGCAATTTATCATTCTGATTTCGAGTAAACTTATTGCTCTTTAAATAATAACAATAATAATATGTTGTTAATATATGGCTCGATGTGTAGCCAAACTTGTGAGATACGCTAGATTTCATGATAATAAATAGTAGCCATAAACTAGATGTCAATGGCGTGCATCGGATAATGTCGTTATTGAGAATTAGAAATCGACCTTTCTAATGTCACATGGCATGTCAGTGATAATTCAAAATTGATTATGAGATGCTCTTTGTTTGAATCAATCTATGCTACAGTCGATTGGTCGATCGATTGAAATAAGTCCGTAGTTTTCAAAAATTAACCTACCGAGTATACGATAAGATCGAATGGCCAAAAACGTAAATATTTTTCTTTTTCGAGAACTGATTAGAGCTATTTTTATGAAATTGATTAGGCTCCTTCCTAAAAATCTTATCCATGATAACTAGAGGGGAGATATAACAGGAAGGAAAACACCTGATTTAAAACACGCTGGTCGAAGAAGACGCCGAGATCGTGTTTGCTTGAAGACTGATCTTCCATGTTCTTGACATAATTGGCATGCACCGAGGTCAAACCTACTTTGCCGAGTGTGAGAAATATTATGATGACGTTCTAGAATGGCAAACTTTGGGCTAGTGTTTACTCCGTGATAATGATTTGGTCAAGCCTGTTGACTATATTTGTTTCACGAAGATCAGCTTGGGTTTGATCAGTCTGATCTTGTTCTCCATTCGGGCGTCCGTTGGCGGCGATCCTCGATTTGCGGTGCTCCTCGCGTGTACCATCTTTCTCGGTGGTATCCCTGAGGCCCAGGCTAGTTTTATCGGGCCCCACGGTGGGCGCCAATATTAATGCACGAAATGATGCAAGGTCGTACCTTTGCTCCTCTGCTTGGTAGTTGGGCGATGAGCTCCGTGGTGAGTACTCCTCCTCCGGGTGTGACGTCCTTCCTCCTTCAGATCGGCGGGTGGGGTACCTGCAAAAGGCACTCCGATGCCTAAGTTAGATAGGGCTTTTTCGGGTGAGCCTAGAGCTCGCATCATAGAGATGAGTTTATGGTTTAGAGAGTGTAGTGAGAGAGTGAGAGATCAGAGCCCCCTTTACCTGAGGGGCCAAGCCCCTTTATATAGGAGTGGTAGTTCCGGGTTATGTGCTAGCTTCCTTCTTCAGAAAGTATTATTTGGAGGGCCTTGCTAGATCAATGGGCTCGGGTATGGTTGGGCTCAGCTCGGTGATCCAGTTAGGAGCCTAGCTCGGAGGCCGGCCCATAACAGTTTCTATAAAGCAACGCGGTGCTGCTCCCCCGCTAATGTTGCTCTAAGGCGGATCGAGTGGAATAAATGTTGAATAATGGGAATGCAGTTAATGGTGCGTGTGCAACATTCGTTCTCTTGGGCCAGGCTACCGCTGTTATTGATTATAGTATCTATCCAGATACGGTAGTGGTTCAGAAACTTATGGTCATATATGGTCGTAGTGTACTTCAACAAACCATAGCTTGTCGTACTTATTTGGGAGGATAGCAACTTATGCATATACTTACTCTGTCTCTGAGATTGGATTCAGTGACTTTCCTATGTGGTAATTTTAGGGCCTTTAGCCAATTTTTTGGAGAGAGAAAAATGAGATAAGGTAAGAGAGAAAGTATTAAATGAGAGAGAAAGAAACAAAGGCACCAAAGGTACCAAATGTTAAAGTCATTGAATCCATTCCCCTCATTTTTCTTGTCCTGTTTTAAATATTTTATTTTCTCAAATTACTTGTTCCTTTATAAAATCAAGAAGTATTAATTACTTGTTTTTCAAAAGGAAAATGCTTAGTTTTACGAAGGTGAATTTGAATGAAACATAAGAATGATGTGGCAATTCGACGTGGACAAAAATTTTCGGTCAATCACGCAACACTTGGGTTCTTTCTTCATTTATGTTTCATTCTATTTTAGAAAAAATCCAAAGAAGAAATAGGGGAAGAGGGAGGCAACTGGCGGCTAACGGCGTAGGCCATGGGCGAAGATCGGTGGCGGGGGTTCTTTCTTTGTTTCTGTTTCAGAGTCTTTTATTTAAAAAAAAATCCAAAGAAACAAGGGAAGAGTGTGGGGAGATCGGCCTTATTTGAGTACTCACCTTCAACTCCTTCTCGCTTCCCTTTCAAGTCTAGGAAAAAAGGTCGGTGAGTTGGTTACTATCACATACGTCAGCCCAATTCAATTAACGGTTACTATAATATGCTTGCAGTGGTAGTTTTCCAATGACAGATAATTGTATAGGGATTTAGGAGGGAAAATATATGTTCTCACCATTGGAGTTCTATTTGTTTGTTTTTATTTTTGTTTACCATTTTGGCCCTAGTCCTTTCTTTTTTCCTTGTATTGTTGGCGGTGGCAATGGTGGAGATAGGTAACAGCAGCGACTGGCTACCCACCGAGATGATATGCAAGGTTCCTTATTTGGAGGTAGAAATGAGCGAACTAGTAGTGATTTAGAGAAGATGAAAATATTTTGATTTTGTTTTATTTTATAATTTATAAAAAAAATAAAAAAAAATCTGTAAGTTGGGTTTGACCGCTTAACACGTGTTCGTGCATTTCGTTTGGATAAGGTTTCGTAAGAAATAACATCACTGTTTTCAAAAATACCCCTTTATCTCAATCGGCCCACATTAATGAGTTTTTCTACCTAACTACTCCATCACTACAACCACTACAACTAATAAGAAGTATTTTAATCAAGAAGAGCTGTTTTATCTTAGAAATTAGTAAACTCAATTATTTTTTTAAGAAATGTGCATAAACTAAAAGAACAAGTAAAATGAGACGGAGGGAATATAGCATATGGGTATACCATCATTCCATTCTAAATTGGGTACCATTACTCCCTAATGAAAATTGGATTTGAACCACACATATACTGCCACAATTTTTTTTTTTGACGGGCATATACTGCCACAATTTTTTTTTGTTGAGGAAATATACTGCCACAATTGAAAAGCGATGATCTGTATTTTAAGAATTAATTTATTTTCCTAATTGATCAACATACAAAAAGCAACTCTATCCTTATTAGGCTATGTGTAATTAATGATAAGTGGAATGAAATGAAAATGAGATAGAATAGAATAGTTACCATTATATTATTAATATTTTACGATGGAATAGTTACCATAGTTTTGGAAAATTATTTGGTATACCATTCTATAACTCCAAATCAGGAGAAGAAAAGAACGGTTTGGATTCTCATCATATTCTATTATATTGTTTTTCCCCCCTTTCATAATCAAAAACAAAATCTGGAGCATCATATGATTTATATCCGACATGTCGTGGGTTTAAGTCTCCACTAGCCCCCTTGGGGTGAAGTAAATATAATTATCTTCGTAAGTGCTCAAAGAGCCCGGAGGTCTTCCCTACTTTAGACTGGGGTGCCATCCTTTCACCCTAAATTGTCTCTATCAAAAAAAAAAATTTGGAGAAGAAAAGAGGGGTTTTGGATTCCCATCATATTCTATTTTTTCAGTTTGGTTTTAAGAAATTTAAATAATAAAACTTAATACCGTTATTCCACTTTTATTTATGTTTGTTCATCAATATCCAAACGTAATTTAAGGATATGGTAGTGGAAATATAAGACTCAAATAGTCCATTATCTAATATGTAATTTAACCCGTAAACATAATTCTAATTTTTTTATGGAATAAACATGTTCTGAGCAAGGAACGAAGAGGTGGTCGGAGTCGCTGAAGTCACCGCGTGCAGTGGTAGGTGATAACGGAGAACGGTGGTGGGGTACCTGCAAAAGGCACTCCGACGCTCAAGTCAGTATGATTCTGATGAGGTCAGTATGATGTAATAATTGCATCAAGTTGATGTCCGAAGTTTAGAGGAGTTCGACTTAAGTAATGGGTTGCTTGTTTTGATTGCGACTCAGGTGAGTTGCGATATAGATGAATGTTGTCGAAATAAGACTTTTGTCGCATAGTCGAAATATGACTTCAAGTAAAACGGGTGGTCATTGATGGTGTATTGAAGTGTGGTGTCGAAGTGTGTCTTCGGATTGAACCATTGAAGTCACACTTCGGGTAGAACCATTAAAGTGTGACTTCGGATTCAATCCTTGAAGTGTGACCTCAGATTGAACCACTTCCATACGTGACACGCGTCGTTGCCTGATGACGGTTTCTAGGGTGTTCTATATCAGAAATGCTAATCGACGCGTCACTTCAATCGTTTCAAATTTGAAAGGGCGGCCTTGTTCCACGTGCGTGTGGCATGTCAGTTCTTCAACCGAGGCGACGCTTGGTTTAGCACACCCATTAATGCGGTTTAATCATTGGATTTACCCTATAAAAACAGAAAAGGAAGTTCATTTGGCACTTTGGTTGCCATACTTCCTCCCTACATGTTTCTGCTCTGTGAAAGCCTCAAGAGATCTCTTCTTCTCTCGCTTTCAAGTCTGCGCTCTATTTGCGACTCTTCTTCCTCAGCGTTCACAACCATCTCCAAACTCAAGGTAAACCCTCTTCTTCGTACGTTCTACTCTCTCTGTTCTGGGTGTGGCCGCCGCACAGGCTGGCCTGAATCCCTTCTTTCTCGATGTGGCTCCTAGCCTCTGCCTGGGTTTCATGTTAAGTTGCCTATTTTTTACTCTTTTTCGTGAGTTTTCGGCATTAACTATGAGTTTTCCGGTGAGGTTATGAATTTTTCGGTGAGGAGTATGAGTTTTTCGATGGGGAACATGAATTTTCCAGCTAGGAGTATGAGTTTTCCGATGAGGAATACGAATTTTTCGGCGAGGTGTATGAGTTTTCCGATGAGAGTGTTTGGTGGAGGTTTCTGGGTTTTTGTTGGTTAGGGAGTTTGGTGATTTAAACGATCCTTTCATTGGGCAGGTCAACGATAGGAAAACCAAAGGACCCGAAAAGCAAGAGAGGATACTCACCTCCGACCAACGCTGATCGGTATACGTGGGTTGCTGATGATGCCTTGTGCGCCAGATCGGTATTTAGCAATGAGAGGACCTTGACCGAATTCCTACCTTATTTGGACATCGACCAAGGTAAAGGGAATCTGAGCAACTGGGAAGCGATCTCTCCGGGTGCTAATGACCAGATCTGTGTGGTACTTGTCAAGGACGAGGATTTCTTTTTGCCTATGCATAAGGTGTATCAGGAGCTTCATCCTAATGCGTGGGCCTTTATCAGGAGCTTCGAATTGGTTTGTTCTCACCTTGACATCCCGACCCTCAAGAGTGTGTTTTTCTACTTCTTCTCTCCCATGCGATCAGCAGAAAAAGGCGATGCGCCACAGGGTTAGTTGTCCCTGAAGCCGAAAGTGAAACTTATCGAAGCCTATAGCGACTCTGTTCAGGGATTTAAACGCGAGTATTTCTAATTGAGACCCTTGAACTGGTCGGCAAAGAAATGCTTAGTTAGGAAGAAGAAAGAAAGGGGGATTGAGGAATTGGTTCGACCTTACTGGAGTCAGGACCACTTCCTCGTCGAACGTAAAGAGTTCAGTACTCGCGAAGATTCATTGGACGATCAGGACGTCGAGTGTATAAATAAGTTGATAGAGTATGTATAGGGATTTGAACCCGAAGTCAGGAATACCCCATTAGGTCAGAAGACCATACTTCGCTACGTGAGTAGTCGGTTGTTGATGAACTGCACTTCGGTAGCAGAGGCTAAGGAGTGTTTAGGTAATATACTTGTGCACGCATAAGTTTTGTTTACCTTATGCGTGAGTTCTAATCTCTTCTTTTTCGCAATTTCTGGTGCAATGGCGGGCATCACAGCTTTAAGCGAGTTCCTCAACAAGAAGAAGAGAAAGACTACTTCGGGAGGTACTTCGACCTTTGGTGCACTGGCCAGTTCTTCGGCGGGTTCACCATCGTTGGCAGTAGCCGCCTCTTTGTCACCTGTTCATCGTGCTTCCACCCTGACTTCGGGTCACGTGGAAGGACTGGAGTCGAAGAGATCCAAGCTCCTCCTTCCCGTGGGGAGAAGAGGACAGATACCGAAGTTGACCAGGATGTCCGGTCTTCAAAACAGTAGAAGAAAGACGCTGGAAAGAAACCAAGCCGTTTGGAAAGGGTCACCGGGAGTGGCGACTTCTCTGGAAGTGATTGTCCGGTAGTGTGGACGCATAACAATGTTTTAACCTCAGAGGAATTACGTCATTACACCTCTGTTGCAGACAAAGTCTACCTGTCGAACTTATCCAGTTCCGCCCGTGAAGACTCGGTACTGGAGTGTTCGAGTTGGATGCTCCGGAGCTTGAACCTCTTTGTTCATACTGTCGAACGCAATGCTGCGTTTGAGAAGGAGAACACGAAGTTCCAAAACAAGGCTGAGAAATTAAAGGAGCGTGCCGAGGAGATCGGCAGGAGGGAGGCCAAGATGACTGATCTTGAGAATAACCTCCTGGACAGAACTGATAAGTTGGACAATGCGAAGAAGGAGGTCGCAGAGCTGCAGCAGAGGGTCATCAACCTCGTGAAGGAACGCGATGATCTCCTCTCCGAAAAGAAAACCCTTCAAACTAAGAAGGATGAAAAAAAAGAGAAGTTTGAGAAGGACCTGGAAGAGGCTAGGGAAGCTCTTACTTCGGCCCAATCAAAAACCAAAAAGTGGAAAGAGATCGCTGGAAAGTTCGGGGATCAGCAGTTCGAAAATGTTGTCGATCAGGTTCGGCTGATGTACTCGACCGCTGGTGTCGATGCCTCCCGTTTGTTCAGTATGGGTGTGTTCGATAAGAATGTAATCATCAATCCAAGGACCATGGAGATCCTTTATGAGGCGGCGCCTACTTCGGAAGTTCCAGAGAAGACTGCGGAAGGAATTACTGAAGAGATGGCTTGAAGACCTGGGATGCCAGGGTTCTTTTGTAACTTGCATAAATTTTTTGGTTTGTTTTGTAATTGACATTTACTTTCTCTTAATCAATGTTAAGCTTCTTGCAATGTTTGTCGCGATCTATTTGCTTTTATTTTCGAAGTAAGATCCTACTTTCATTTCTTCGGAGTTGGATCCGATTTGTTTTTATTTTTGGAGTATGATCTGACTTTCATTTCCTCGGAGTTGGATCCGATTTGGTTTCTCGGAGGGCCCATTCTGGCCAAGGAATGGTCCTCCTCTGCCCCGATCTTAGGGAGTTCAGTCCTTAAGACGGGTGAACGCTCTTTCGGTGTGACCTTCCCTGGAAAGACTGGCTAGGTCGATTAGGTGGTCTACTGTATGTTCCACGGACACCGCTTTGAGGAGCTTCGGGAGCATCGCTTACACCCGAATTCCTTCGAAGAGTGTGCTGGGAGTCGAAAATTTTGGCGTCGTTTGCCAGAAAATTTCCGTTGACGACACATAGGGATAGTGCGAACTTCCCAGAAATCTTTCGATGTGCGTGTCGAGGTGTAGAGTTCGACATTAGATCTCTTGACCTAACATAAGAAATAATCGTTAGTAGTGTGAAGTTGTATGTAACTTGCATTGGAAATTGATGTCAAATTATAATTTGAAGGAAAACTATAAGGAATTTAATTTGACTTCGACAATGGATAGTTCAAAACTGTCTCCAATTGATCCTAGTCTTTGAGACCGGATTCAACTGTAGTATTTTCGAAGCTTCGTCGCATTCCAGGTTCAGGCGATGGCCCTTCCTTGGAGGTCTTCGAGGTAATAAGCCCCTGTACCGGTTTTTGCAGTGACCCCTTCCCAATTCGGAGTGAGCTTTCCTAGCACGGTATTTTTCAATCCGACATCGGCTCTTCGAAGAACGAGGTCTCCTACAACGAAGTCTCATGGGACAACGTGATGGTTGTACCTCGCGGCTATGCGCTGCTTGACTGCGGCTTCATTCAGCACCGCGATCTCCTGGTTTTCTTCTAAGAGATCCAACTCCTCGGAGATATTGGTAATTCAGCCTTGGTTCAGGGTAAAAACGACTAATCCACTGGTTCAAGGTAATTAATACTTGGATCTATCACGGGTTTCAAATGATTATTTTATTTCGTGATTCTATTCTTGTTTGACCATAAAATTAACCAATCAAGCGTCAATTAATTCTATAAGAATTCCTACTGGATTAAGCATCACAGAATTCAATTAATCATGAACAAGAAATAAGCGTCACAAGAACACAATTAATCTAATAACCGAATTCAATCAAACCTACAACTAAGCGTTATAGATCCTAATAATCGCTATTCGAAATAAACTAAAGCAAGCGTTCAATTTAATTCAAATAATCTCAAATCAGAGAGCAAAAACGAAGTTGATATGATTAAGCATCAATACCCAAAACGAATTTGCAAACAGAAATCAAAGAGATGAAAGATCAAAAGGAAAAGAAATAGAAACACAAAAATCGAAATTAACAATAATAATCAAACCTCAAGATCCTTATAAAAACTCCCTAACCAGTGAATTAATCTAAGGTCTTAGCCTTCCATAGAAGGATTTGACAAAAACGAAATTAAGAAGGGGAGAAGGAGAAAAGATTGCTAAAACTCAAAAACGACAAAATATTCATAAGTAATCAAAAGGTAAATTCTAAGACTCTAAAAATCCTATTTATAATGTCTCCTTAGGTTAACTTAGGTAACCTGAAGTTTATGACCAAAGAGAAGGACCCAAAAGAGATTAATTAGCCCAATAACAACTAATCACATGAGTAATTGATCCAAAACTCGCAGTTAACCTCGCCTGCAGCATTAAAGTGGATTTTCGACCTTTAAAACGGTATAACTGGGCTTTCTCTGCTTCTTAGCTTTCCAACGCCATAAAGAGCACTGAAATCGGACAAGTATAGCCCAAGTTATGGCCTGTAGAAGCAACATGGGTAAGGATGTAACAAAATCCGAAAATTAGCAAATAATTCCACTAAAGCCCAATCAAGACCCAAAGATATAAAACCATGTTAAAAAGTAGTTGTTGGGAAAAACACACAATTAAGAACACCAAGTGAAAAACTATAAAAGATGCATTAAAATGCATTGATCAGCCGCTTCGCCTGTCAGTTGGTCTGAGGATGTTCGACGGAAGTGAAGTGTTTCTTCACGTTGAAGTCTGCAAGTGTTTTTCGAAACTGTTGGTTGATGAATTGCGAACCGTTGTCAGTTACCACGACCTCTGGAATCCCGAACCTAGTGAGAATTTGGGAGTTAAAGAATTTGATGAGGTTTTTTTGCAGTTATTTTTGCAAGAGGTTGGGCTTCGACCCATTTGGTGAAGTAGTCCACGACCACTGCTAAGAATTTTATCTATCCCGGAGCCAAGGGAAATGGACCCTGAATGTCGATTCCCCACCAGGCGAATGGCCATGGGGAAGAAAGGGTAGTCAGTTCGGCAGGGGGTGCGTTGTGTACATCAGCATGCTTCTGGCATTTGTCACATTTTTTCACATACTTCTTGACATCGACCTCCATAGTAGGCCAATAGTAGCCTGCCCTGAGTGCTTTCTTTGCTAACGTCCTCCTACCTAAGTGTTGTCCACATATACCTTCGTGGATTTCAACCAGTACATACTGAGCTTCCGAGGTGTAAAGACATTTTAGCAGGGGCATGGAGAAGCCCCTTCGGTACAACTTTCCTTCAGTGATGGAAAATGAGCAGGCTCTTCGGCGAAGCTTTGATGCTTCTTTCCAATCTATTGGTATTTCCCCCAGATAAAGAAGTTTTAAAATCGGTGTCATCCATGAATCGTCGAAGTCGATGTTTGAAATCGACAGGTTGTGCACATAGGTTGCGGTGGCGGCCTTTGGTGATTCTTCTTTGGTTCTGGGAATGTTTTTGGCCACATGGTCCCGAACACTCAAAGTGGTAATGTCTCCTGGATAATCTACCGATGCGAGGTCGGAATCTTTGTACTGGCGAGCTTAGAAAGTACGTCGGCACAGACGTTCTATTCCCTCGGGATGTGTACAATCTCAGTGTGAACGAATCGACTCATCAGAATTTTGACTTGGGTGAGGTACCTCTGCAACAAGAGATTCTTGGCTTGGTAACTTCCATCTACTTGTGAGACTACGAGCTGTGAGTTGGAATGAACGACAACGTGTGCCGCACCAAGTTCGTGGGTAAATGTGAGTCCGGCAATGCACGCCTCATACTCTGCCTGGTTGTTTGACGCTGGGAAGGCGAATGCCAGTGAGTATTCGACAATTAGGCCGTCTTCATTCTCCAAGATCAAACCAGCTCCGCTTCCCTTAGGATTAGAAGAACCATCAACGAAAACTATCCAACTGCCAGCTGGCGATGAAGATGAGTTCGGTGTGAGCTCTGCAACGAAGTCTGCGAGAGGTTGAGCCTTCATTGCCTTCCTTGGTTCATAGCTGATGTCGAATTCGAAAAGTTTGATCGACCATTTAATCATCCGACCAGCTAAATCGGGTCTATATAGGATCTGCTTTATCGGCTGATCGGTTCTAATTATGATGCGATGAGAAAGGAAATACTGGCGAAGTCTTTGTGCGGAAACGACGAGAGCTAAAGCCATCTTCTCGACTCGCTGATATCGCAGCTCTGGCCCCTGAAGGGCTTTGCTGGCAAAGTATACCGGTTTCTGTCCGGCGATGTCTTTTCTCACAAGTACAACGCTCAGGGCTTCTTCGGTCATGGCCAAGTAAAGGTACAAATTTTCCCCTTTCTAAGGTTGACTCAAGACTGGTAGTGTAGAGAGAATTTCTTTCAATTGGGCGAAAGCCTTTTGGCATTCGGGGGTCCACCGGAAAAGGGACTTCCTTTTTCAGTAATTTGAAGAACGGGAGTGCACGCTGAGCTGAAGTCGATATGAACCTGGTCAGTGCTGTCTTCATCCCTGTTAAACGTTGTTGTTGAGATCAAAGCCCGTTTGATATATGTTTTAATGACAACAAACCTTCTGAACTAAGTGTTAAGTTTTCTGAATGGTGATCCACTGATGTTTGCACTTGAGTTTTGTTGAAAGAATAGGTATTTCATAAGTGGACAAGCTAGAAGCCACTCGAATCAACAAAGTGCATGTTATATCTACTCAACCATTGAAGAAATAGAGTAGCATCAGAGGATTACAACAGTAGCATCACAAGCTTCATGAAGATATGAGAAGGCTACTACATAACCATGAGAGAAGGACGAGAAAACTATCATCTAGAGTTTTGTTCATCACATCGCCTAAAGGTTCAAAATAAGTATAAAAGGTTCAAGCAAGAAGAGAAATGTCATAATAAGAAGATAGAAGAGTTAAAACAAGAAGAGGAGGTTCATTGTGAGAAGAGGAAGTTATCATCAAGAAGAGAAGGTTCATAAGAGAATTTTCATGGAAAAAGAATCCGCATGAAGAAAGGGTTCATAAGATCATGAGAGAAGACTCACATAACGTTCACTGAACCTATAAGTAAAAGGTGGAATGTAGCCAAGAAGAGTCAATTCAAAAAAGAAGACATTGCGTTGAATGCTTTAAAGATATACTTTTAGCAAAGAACGAAACAAAGGAACATGTCAAGCAAGAAGACAATGGCGGTTAATCATGAGAATCAGAGTGAACTATGAAGGCATTAAAGGACAACAATATGGCTAGTTACATGTCACAAAGTATAGAAGAAATTGGAAGAATGCAAGCTGCTATGTTTAAGTAAATGTGTGTAAGCTTACTCAGGGTGAGTAAGTTCAAACTTACTCTCATTTCTTGCCTGACAAACAGTGTAGCAAAGGGACAGATTAAATGCATTCGGGGTGAGTAAGTTCAAACTTACTCGTTTCTTTACACAAATAGATTCTGCAGCAAAGGGACAAATTAAATGCATCAGTGTGAGTAAGTTCAAACTTACTCTCGTTTACTGTACAAAGAGATTCTGCAGCAAAGGGACAAATTAAATGCATCAGCGTGAGCAAGTTCAAACTTACTCTCGTTTACTGCACAAACAAATTCTGCAGCAAAGAACAAATTAAATGCATCAAACACTTGCACACCATGTCATTTATTGAAGAAAAATCACTGAAATCAAGAGGAAGCTGCTGCTACTGCTGCAAATGAGGAAGTTCAGCAAGAGAAGGCTCCAAAAGCTGATGTGACAGGGGACAGAACTAAAAGTAGGTGAAAAGCAAATCAGCTTTTTACAGTACTATTCATTACACTGTACAAAACCTTCCCAAAGTTTCCCAACGGCTCTGCAACGGCTAGTTATTCAAAAGGAGTCAATAAATATATGAAAGGGCAGCTGAAAAACAGAGGAGAATGGGTTTACACTGAGCTTAAGCAGATTCTGCATTATTCCCATCTTGTTGTCCCTGCTGCGAACTTGCTCAAGTCGTGAGCAAGTTTACTGCAGAAGTATGTTCAGCTTTATTCTTCAAAGTTCATCCACTCTAGGAGTGTCCAGTAGCTGAAATGCATCAGAATCAAAGAGGAAGAGAGATTAAACACAAGCCTTATCAACATCAACCAATGCTCTCCTTTATTCTCCTCTTTCACACTCTTGTTCATATGTGCTTACCATCTTGGGTATCTAAGAGAGAGTGCTTAGCTTGCTTTATTGTTTATATCCACTTATCAAAGTGTAACCAAGCTGTAATAAATCCCAAACCCCCTTTGTAACATTCTTTGCCACGTATTTCTACCAAGCTACCTAGTGTAGGTGAGTGTTGATGAGAAAAGTCTTGGGAAGATATTTTCTATCAAGCTACTTAGGATGGGTGAGTGTTGGTGAGGAAAACAATGGGTACAAGATGAAGGAGAAAGCCTGTAGAGGCTATGCAAAAGAATACTAGGCAACAGCTTGAAGAGGCTGGGTGAAAGAACACTTGTAAACAGCTTGAAGAGGCTGGGTGAAAGAACACTTGTACTATTTGGGAGATAGTGAAAAAATCTCACTAATGGTGAGGAGTGGATGTAGCCCATGGTTGTTGGGTGAACCACTATAAAAATCCTCTGTGTGGTACCCATTCCTTATCTCTTGCATACTTTACATATTGCTCATACTGCATCATCCACTAAACCTCACATTGATTTATGCTTAAAACATAACCTACTTATGTTTACATGCATCCTGCACAACTAGAGTAAGTTCACTGCGTGGAACCTACTCAAGTTGAGAATGTTTTCTAAAACTGTTTTAAGCCAACAAGAAGATATTCAGAAAAATGTTTTATGCTAATGGTTTCATCTCCAAATATCAACTTGAGAGCATGTCCTCTAAGTTTCAGGTTGGAAATTTTAAAAGGGTCACAATTCAACCCCCCCTTCTTGTGACTCTTTGTGCCACTTCAATTGGTATCAGAGCATAGGCTCTTGGGGTTGAACGCACTTAACCGTGTGAAGAGATGAAGATTCTGGAAGAAGTGATAACCAACCATGAAGCTGAAGAACATGTTTCAGAAGGATGATTTACAAGAGACAAAATCTGTACATATGACAGAACTTGAATATGCAGCAAATGATGTAGAAGAAAAGCAAAGGAGATGATGCAAAAGGGTAAGCTAGTGAGGCCACTTGTGAACTTGATGAGGTATATTCTTGAACTATCTTACAAAAGAATTATTGAGTTGTTTTCAGATCTGGTCAATCTCTCTGTTTAAAAAAAATGAATAGAAGTTGAGAGAAAGAAGATAAAAAGGAAATTAGAGAAGAATGAGAGATCTCATGTAAGAAAAATGACAAAAGAAATGCAAGCTTAAGTTGTTGCGCATAAAAATATCGGTCACAGCTTGACGCTCCAGGAAAATAGAACAACGATTGAAAGAATGTCGGGTTTTCATCATTGCTTTCTGTTCAAATCCAGATCAAAGTACCCAAGTGTTGTGGTATTCTCATAAATATACTGGGTATTGATAAAAAGAAAAAGAAAAAGGGTAAGATGAGTAGAAGTAAAAGAGTTGGAGGTTGCAACCCAAGATGGCATAAAGTCGGTCAAATCATTTTTTTTGGTCCAGTCAAATTTTAGTTCATATCTGACCATTTGCGTGAAGTAGTTTTAACAAGTGGAAGCTGTACAAACCATGAGACAAAAAGTGAAACAGTAAGTGAAGTGTATCACGTGATTAATGGAAAATTGGGAGCAACTTGGTGCTGGGCATGCCATGATTTAAGGTGACTTAATAAAATATTTCATATTGCATGTGTCAGCTTTTCATTACACCGTTTAATTTACTACACATAGTGTCCATCATAAATGCCAATGACATGATTTTCCAAAACATGGTTAACGTACTGGACAAGTGCTTAAGAAACAAATGTGATCATGCTGTAGTTTTTGGGCTATATTGAAATAATCTATTTGTGAACAAGGCCAAGATATTTCGTTGTTATATATATTAAAAAATAAACAGAGAAATAGTAAAGACATAAAAATGAACATATTTTGTCTTTTACTAATTTGAAGATGTCATGTTTCATTGTTGTTTTTGACGTGGTGCTTCATTCATATTTGCCCAAACATCAAAATCGTCTTTCTGTGTGTATAAAGTGCTAATGTTTTCAGTTATTGGAATGCATAACTGTCAAGTGGTATTGCTTCATACTTATATATTATTGTGAGTAAGTCCTTCAAAAATCCTTGCTTGTGTGCTCATAAATTTGCATAAAATTATTTTTTCTAACTCTTTTAAGGATATAAAAAGAGAAATGATTTTAAGGTTTTTCAACTCAGGTCTTTGTTTTTGAAATGGGCAAACTCTTTTATTTGAGGAATACAAATTTTTGTAAGTTGTGTTTGAATCTGAAATTGCTTGTTAAATGACAACAAGTGCCTAGAAAATTTGAGTGCAAATTAAAAGGGATATTAAACTGGACATATCTTTAGAAAGCTTTTAGATGCATAAAACATTATTCATGACTTCATGTTGATGCTCAAAAGGCCAAGGCTATATGTTCACACTGTAACATTTTGGTTATGAGACCTTACAATGTCACTACATGAACATATATCTTGAGAAGAGGTATACTAATCTTGAAGGACCCAATAAGTCTTGGGTACCAAATTGTTTGTGTATGCTCATGTAGGTATACTAGTTGGATTTGACTTTAGCCATATCATGAATTAATTTGCAACACAAGGGGAATTAATTTAGAAGCTGCACATGCTCATGAAACGAGATTTGACCATTATTGGTGTGAATTGATCTTTTGGGATTAGTCACAAAGTATATATGATCCAACTCATTCTTCATTCATGATTCCACACGAATTAAATTGTTGCACATGAAGTGGATATCAAGTAATCCACCAATAATTCAAGTGGTGTTGGTCAAATAAAAATTGCACATGGACTTGAAAGAATTACAACCTTGAGATTTTTCTTTTTCTCAAGCTCATGGGTTGATCAATTTTTGGGTCAAGAGTAATATTGCATGGCCCACTACAAGCTGCAAAGTCTTACATGTTGAACTCAAGTGGAGCTGAGCTATTTGAGATTGGGTCACAATATGTGCATAAAAATTTATTTGGAGATGCATCATTCACGATCGCATATTTAAGAACCCCTGGAAGATGAGCTTGCTCAAACTCATAATCTCTATAATCCTTCACCAATAAACTTGAAGAAGTTGAAGCCAAAATTGCTCGGACTATACTGATGAGTCAAGAGTCAATTGCTCTAAACATGCTTCCCTCTCCATCCTTACCACCTCAAGCCTCTCTATGAGAGGACGTTCCTCACAAGTGAACATTCAAGAGAGTGTACATGCTCACATCAAGAGGATGCAACAAAAAGCTGAAATTCATCTTCTTAACCATCATTCAAGGGTCCTCAAGCTCTCAACATATGAGCCTCAAGTAAGGAAAATCATTAAGGCAGGTACACTCAAATCTTATAATAATTGCATTGTGATAAATCTGAATTATGTTATGCAATGGTATTATTTGATTGACTGAATGGTCTTGATGTTAGGAATGCATGATAGAACTATTGATACAAAAATACTTCACTTTTAAATCTTAATTGCATGCATCACTGTTGTGTCACAAACTTGAAAGTGCATATGCCCAGTTCCATGCTTAAATGAAATCTGTTTGCACAAACTGTGATTCTAGACATTCTCATACTGTTGTAATGTTTATAAACATGTGTGGAAGTAAGGTCTGATGACTTAAATGGTTGCATAAAATCTTAGACTTGGAGAACAAATGTTAAAAGTCAATATAAAATGAATTGGTGTTCTTTAAAATGTTGGACAAGGGGCTGTTCTATTAAGCGTCTTTCTTTGCATAAATTTGCCCCTCATATTGTACAATATTCGCTTCTGGATCATCATGCTAAGTATTAAGTGAATTGACATCATTTTGTGAAATTTCACCTCCTTACAACTAAGTTAGCATCTCTTCCAATGTGCTCTAATTGTACTTCTATGCAATCTCTGTTTTGTGCTGAATAATGAACATGCTCTTAATGTTAAAAAGATCCTTTGAATTTTGGAGTTATTCTTTTGAGTATGAAGCATGATAGGCCTAAGACTTAAAACAAGAAAATTGACAAAAACTTATGTTTTTGGTAATTGTATCCAAGTCAATTGATGTCATTGCATAAGTCTGACTTGTAGTATATTTTTCATGTCATATCCAATTTCTATAAGTCTTATGTACATGCATGGATCTCAATACAAAATTTTGGATGAATCCAACTTGGTTTGCATTTTTTGATTAGCTTATATTTTGCTTGATGCCGAAGTGTAATATTTTAAATATGGCTTCTCAAAAATTGAGATTCTGATATGGCTTATGTAGAATATCCTTCTTCAACATGTTTTAAATGGATATCCAAGTTTAGGATTTATTTTTGGAAGGATTTCAACAAGAGTTGATAGGATTGGTCTTCATGAGGATGATTACGTCTTAATTGGCTATAAATTCCAAATCTGATCTAAAAAGAATAAGGTCTACATATTGTGTTCCTAAAATTGTATTTGACTTATCTTTAGCATGAAAATGTTGTTTTAATGATTATCTTGTTGTACTTGCATGTATGAAGTCAAAAATGGAGATATGAGCACAATGTGGCTTATGAATGCATTTTTCTGCATAATATGAATGCATTTTTCTGCATAATAAGTATTACTTGCTGCATAATTCAGTTGTAATACATGAATTAAAAGTGTTTAAAATGTATTTCAAGCAATGCAACTAGTGATAGCAGCAACCTAGAGGTTTCACACACATTTCCTATTGAAAGTAAGTTGAAGCATGTGCATGAATGTAAACTTGCGTGTTTGCAGAAATTGTGCAGAATTTTTTTTTTCTGTAATTTGCCTTTGTATTGTCACTAACATGCATAGGATCAGATCACTAGTTCAGTAATTATTTTGGATAACTAAATATGGTCAATTGATTATCCTCAAATTGTTATTTCTAAGTGAGTATTTCCTTGCAAAGGTTTGAGGTGAATAAAATGCATAAATCAATTGTACTTCATATTGAATGCTTCTAAGGCTTGAGATAAATTTGTTAATCCGCATTTGTGCCCAAGAAAGATCTTAAAAATATAAGAGGGTTGTTAAGGAACCTTGCTTTAGTTGAACTCTATATAATAGGTCTTCTAAGAGTTTTTCCTCCAAATTATAAAAGCTTTCCAGTAAATCCTAACAATGAGAATGAGCATGTCTACAAGGAAATGATTGCCCCTATTGATAAGAGGATGACCATTTCATATACTCAGGGGGAGTATTCTGAATTAGAAAATGCTCTTATCCTTAAAACTTGCATTGTAATTGAGGTCAAAACACCTTTTCCTTATTGGGGAGAGCATGGAGTGAGTGTGTTATATCTCTGAATATCTTGAAATGCTTACATGTAATTCGGTTGTATTGTTTTTGCTATCATTGCCTATTTCTTTATTGCAATATTTACTGAAATAATTGATGTTCTTCTTACATACAATGAGCTATTAATGTTAAATGCAAACTTTGCTAAGTTTCATATGTGTATAAACCTCTCAATCATATGATTGCCTTGTGTGATCAATAGAAACCTATTATGCCTTGCTCTTGGTGCTTATACTTGTACTACGTATTTCTGATCTTCCTAAGCCCTTAGGATCCTCCCCTCATGTTTTTTGATTGATGCCAAAAGGGGGAGAGAAATAGAGGAAAGAAATATGGATGGAAATAATTAATGAAGAATGTTAAGAATTAACCTCTTGCATATGTTTAGGGGGAGTTTAATTGTATATCCATAAACATTCTTGCATTTGTTATTATATCCATCCAGAAAACTTAAGTTTTGTTCTGAAGATTTGTCATCATCAAAAAGGGGGAGAATGTTGAGATCAAAACCCGTTTGATATATGTTTTAATGACAACAAACCTTCTGAACTAAGTGTTAAGTTTTCTGAATGGTGATCCACTGATGTTTGCACTTGAGTTTTGTTGAAAGAATAGGTATTTCATAAGTGGACAAGCTAGAAGCCACTCGAATCAACAAAGTGCATGTTATATCTACTCAACCATTGAAGAAATAGAGTAGCATCAGAGGATTACAACAGTAGCATCACAAGCTTCATGAAGATATGAGAAGGCTACTACAGAACCATGAGAGAAGGACGAGAAAACTATCATCTAGAGTTTTGTTCATCACATCGCCTAAAGGTTTAGAATAAGTATAAAAGGTTCAAGCAAGAAGAGAAATGTCATAATAAGAAGATAGAAGAGTTAAAACAAGAAGAGGAGGTTCATTGTGAGAAGAGCAAATTATCATCAAGAAGAGAAGGTTCATAAGAGAATTTTCATGGAAAAAGAATCTGCATGAAGAAAGGGTTCATAAGATCATGAGAGAAGACTCACATAACATTCACTGAACCTATAAGTAAAAGGTGGAATGTAGCCAAGAAGAGTCAAGTCAAAAAAGAAGACACTGCGTTGAATGCTTTAAGGATATACTTTTAGCAAAGAACGAAACAAAGGAACATGTCAAGCAAGAAGACAATGGTGGTTAATCATGAGAATCAGAGTGAACTATGAAGGCATTAAAGGACAACAATATGGCTAGTTACATGTCACAAAGTATAGAAGAAATTGGAAGAATGCAAGCTGCTATGTTTAAGTAAATGTGTGTAAGCTTACTCAGGGTGAGTAAGTTCAAACTTACTCTCATTTACTGCACAAACAGATTCTGTAGCAAAGGGACAGATTAAATGCATTCAGGGTGAGTAAGTTCAAACTTACTCTCGTTTACTGCACAAATAGATTCTGCAGCAAAGGGACAAATTAAATGCATCAGTGTGAGTAAGTTCAAACTTACTCTCGTTTACTGTACAAAGAGATTCTGCAGCAAAGGGACAAATTAAATGCATCAGCGTGAGCAAGTTCAAACTTACTCTCGTTTACTGCACAAACAAATTCTGCAGCAAAGAACAAATTAAATGCATCAAACACTTGCACACCATGTCATTTATTGAAGAAAAATCACTGAAATCAAGAGGAAGTTGCTGCTACTGCTGCAAATGAGGAAGTTCAGCAAGAGAAGGCTCCAAAAGCTGATGTGACAGGGGACAGAACTAAAAGTAGGTGAAAAGCAAATCAGCTTTTTATAGTACTATTCATTACACTGTACAAAACCTTCCCAAAGTTTCCCAACGGCTCTGCAACGGCTAGTTATTCAAAAGGAGTCAATAAATATCTGAAAGGGCAGCTGAAAAATAGGAGAGAATGGGTTTACACTGAGCTTAAGCAGATTCTGCATTATTCCCATCTTGCTGTCCCTGTTGCGAACTTGCTCAAGTCGTGAGCAAGTTTACTACAGAAGCATGTTCAGCTTTATTCTTCAAAGTTCATCCACTCTAGGAGTGTCCAGTAGCTGAAATGCATCAGAATCAAAGAGGAAGAGAGATTAAACATAAGCCTTATCAACATCAACCAATGCTCTCCTTTATTCTCCTCTTTCACACTCTTGTTCATATGTGCTTAACATCTTGGGTATCTAAGAGAGAGTGCTTAGCTTGCTTTATTATTTATATCCACTTATCAAAGTGTAACCAAGCTGTAATAAATCCTAAACTCCCTTTGTAACATTCTTTACCATGTATTTCTACCAAGCTACCTAGGGTAGGTGAGTGTTGATGAGAAAAGTCTTGGGAAGATATTTTCTATCAAGCTACTTAGGATGGGTGAGTGTTGGTGAGGAAAACAATGGGTAGAAGATGAAGGAGAAAGCCTGTAGAGGCTATGCAAAAGAATAATAGGCAACAACTTGAAAAGGCTGGGTGAAAAAACACTTGTAAACAGCTTGAAGAGGCTGGGTGAAAGAACACTTGTACTATTTGGGAAATAGTGAAAAAATCTCACTAATGGTGAGGAGTGGATGTAGCCCATGGTTGTTGGGTGAACCACTATAAAAATCCTCTGTGTGGTACCCATTCCTTATCTCTTGCATACTTTACATATTGCTCATACTGCATCATCCACTAAACTTCACATTGATTTATGCTTAAAACAGAACCTACTCATGTTTACATGCATCCTGCACAACTAGAGTAAGTTCACTGCGTGGAACCTACTCAAGTTGAGAATGTTTTCTAAAACTGTTTTAAGCCAACAAGAAGATATTCAGAAAAATGTTTTATGCTAATGGTTTCATCTCCAAGTATCAACTTGAGAGCATGTCCTCTAAGTTTCAGGTTAGAAATTTTAAAAGGGTCACAATTCAACCCCCTCTTTCTTGTGACTCTTTGTGCCACTTCAATTGTATCTCCTTCTTCGAGGTCGGCTGCTTCATGTCGGTGATTACTCGACACTTATCCGAATTGGCCTCAGTTCCTCTTTCGGTTAGGTAAAACCCAAGGAACTTCCCTGCCCTCACACCGAAAGTACACTTATCTGGATTTAAGCGCATGTTGTGCTTGCGAAGTTAGGAGAAAACTTCAGCGAGATGGGTGACGTGGTCTTCATCCCGGACATGTTTGACTACCATGTCATCCATGTAGACCCCGAGCAGTCTTCGGATCTGCTTCTCGAAGACTTTGTTCATCATTCTCTGGTACGTGGTGCCCGCATTTTTCAAGCCGAAGGGCATGACTTTGTAATAGCAATTGGTACCTTCGGTCATAAAATTCGTTTTCTCTTGGTTGGGCTCATACATTAGTATCTGGTTGTAGCCGGAGTAGTCATCCATGAAGGATAGGAACCGAAAACCAGATGAGTTGTCGACGAGCTTGTCGATGTTCGACAGCGTGTATGCGTCTTTATGGCATGCTTTGTTGAGGTCGGTGTAATCGACGCACATCCTCCACTTCCCATTCGACTTATTCACGGGCACCACGTTTGACAACCAAGTGTGTACTTTACTTCTTTTACAAAGTTTGCTTTGATTAGGTACGACACAGCTTTCTCGGCAGCTTGGCCCTTTTTGGGGGACTATCGGCGTCTTCTATGAGCGACCCAGCACGCCGATGGATTGAGTGCCAGCTCATGACACGCTACATCGGGTGATATTCTAGGCATTTCATCAGCGGTCCAGGCGAATAGGTCGACATTGTCCTGGAGGAATTTGACCAAGCTCGTCCTCAATCCTTCGGGGAGGTCGTCCCCTACTTTTGTCGTTCGAGATGGATCCTTCCCGATTTGGACATGGGAGGATTCGCCATCAGGAACCGGTCTCTCAATTTTCTTCGCGAGTTCTTTGGCAAAAGCATCGCCTATATCCTTGGTTTTGCCCCTGACATTCTCAGCCCCAAAGTGGGGGTCGACATTGGTTAACATCACACCGTGCACCAAGGAGGAGTGTTTCTCAGGCATTGGCACCTTCCCGATCCGATCAATCTGTGTCCTTTTCAAACTGATCTCAAAACATCTTCTTACTGCGTCTAAGTCGCAATTTAAGGTGATGATCTCGCCGCTGGAGATGTGGAATCTCATCTTCAAATGGATTATCGAGGTTACGGCTCCAAGATCGGCTAGAGTAGGTCTACCAATGATACAGTTGTAGTCATAGTCGCACGGGAGGACTAAAAACTGTACTTTGACCATTTTTGACTTCGGGTAGATGTCGAACATCACCATTAATTCGACATATCCCATCGGTGCCGTCTTGGCCCCGTTGAATCCTTGCAAGTCCATTCCCATGTAGGGAATGAGGAGGTCCTTCGAGAGCTTTAACGTATCAAATAATCCTCTGTACATGATGTCGACAAAGCTCCACAGGTCAATAAGGATCCTCCTAACGTCGACGTTTGCCATCTTTGCCCGGACTAAGAGGGGAATGTCTTTGTTGGGCTCACCTCCTATCAAGTCTTCATCATAAAAGGCAAGAGATGGTCTACTTGACTTCGGACGATTGACAGGAGGGTAACTAGGGTTAACGGCAGCTACTGCTATGTCTTTAAATTTCCTCTTTTTAGTTTTGATGGACGGGCCTCCCGGCTTGCTAGGTCCTCCAGTGATGACCATGGCGATTGCCGTGGTCCGGGTTTGATCTTCTTCGTCATCTACCCCTCGCCTGGGGTCTCGGCTTGTGAAAGCGTCGTGGATGCATGTGGCCAGGGACTTCGACCGCTTCCTTCCCGACATCTTGCAGGTATACTTCTGCAGTTTACCTCGCCTTATCAACTGCTCGACGACATCATTCAACTGGAAATAATCTTTCGTATTGTGATTGTTACTGCGATGCCATCGACAGTACTTTGTCTTGTCTTTGTCCGGCTTTTGTTTTATCCGGTTCGAGAGCTTGATCCCGGCGTCCTTAAACTCTGTGTGGAGACATTCTTCCAGGATTCGGGCTCGAGGTGTTCAATGGTGTGTATTCGGTGTATTTAATTACCGAACTCCTGGAATCCTTCTCCTTTTCAATTTGGACTCCCTGTGGGTTGATCCCCTCGCCTGTGGAGCCTCTCTGTGGTCGGTCAACATGCATTCATCCTCATCGCCGATGAACCTTTCGGCACGGCTCAAGAGGTCGTTATAATCGCGCGAGCGATTGACCCCGATATGGACGTGGAATAAGCTCTTCTTGACTAACCCTTGCTGGAGGAGGTACATCTTCATGTCTTGATGTGGAACAAAGTAGGCTTAAGGAGATAAAGATTCAAGACTTTGGATTGGATGGACCAATAACAAGAGGAAGGGCTAAAAGAATTAAGGAGCAACTCAAAGTACAAGTGGCTTATCTTATTGATAAGAGTATTTGTGCTAAAGATGTTTCTTATGGTGTTAACCTCTTAGTGATAAATATAATATAGTTCTTTTATTTGATTTGAGTTGTAACAATCAAAACTATTTTAGTAGTTAATTGTTTGGACCATGGGCTTGTATTTTGGGCCATGTGTTTTTGTTTTGTTTGGCCTTACATGGCCTTTAGTAGAGATGTTGCCTATATAAGGCCAAGTAGTAGTATGACACTTGAAAAACCCTAACTTTGGAATGAAATTTACATTTGGTGAGATTAGAGAAAGCTTCTCTTTGTGTTCTTCATTGAACCAACTTGGATCTCATCAAGGGCTTCCTTACTCTTTGTATGGCGATTCCTCACTATGATCTTATCATTCTCCAAAGGAATGTGGTGATCTTCCTCTCCATCTCTTGTCTAAATCCATTGTATGTTTTTATTTATTTTTTCCATTTTGTTCTTCTTTGGGTACTCTCCTCTTTGATTCTTAAAATTATACTTGGAAAAGATCCTTTAAATCTCTATGGAATTACTTGGAATCTTATCAAGTGGTATCATTGAGCCTTCCCAAGTGTAGTTGTTTTGAATCAAAATCAAAAAAAAAAAAATATGCAGCTTCTGTTCACAAAAAATTTGATTTTCGACTTTCTCGAGTTTGATTCATGATTGTTCTTGTTGGTTCATGAATAGTACGTGTTTCTTGATATATTTCGCATCAAATTCGTCTTGTTTTGAGTCAAGCCCATAGTGAATCTGCAATTTTACGGTTTTTACCTAAACACTATCATTGTGAAAGCTTCAAGCTTGAGTTCATGCTTAATCTTAATGATTTTGTGTAATTCTTGTGTTGTTGTTGATTACAAGTGATTTCTTGTGTGTTTTAATGTCCATTTCATCATTTATATTCTGATTTTGAGTGGAGATTCGAATTTTTCGCTGCTGAAAAAAAAATCTGGAAAAAGTCATCATGTTCTTCACTCATCTTCTTCCCAAAGACTGCTTTTGATCCAAAACTTTTGTGGCAAAATTGTTTTTGATGTTATTTCTTCAATACATATTCAAATTTGGATTTTCAAAAGCCTAAATTGATTAGAAAAAGGAGAGAATTCAATTCTGCAGAGAAACATTAAAAACAGCTTCTGAAAAAAGTGATTCTGCACAAAAAAAGTACTTATAGAAAAAGCATTTTTGCACAAAAAAGAACCAAAAAAAAATCCAGAATTATTGAGTATGATACATCAATCATTTTGCATCATTGTTAATCTATTTGGTTGTGCTTTCTTTTTTTCTAGCTTTTTCTTGCTTGTCTCTTAAATTCATTGGTTTTGTCTTAGAGTCTCTCTTGCTTTAATCGCCTCTTGAATGATAACTTTCATATGTGTGTTTTGTCACATTTGCATGGAGGTTTACCACAAGCTTGATTGAGCCTTGTTTGATTCTTTTAAGAACTTGAAGAGTGGCATTAGGGAGTGGAAAAAGGCAAGTGTGAACATTAGAGAAAAAGCCTAAAATTGTGTGTGAAACACGAGTGCCACTTTCTTTGGAGTGAAACACTTAGCGAAAGTGATATGGGTGACTCTCCATCTACTTCCCAAGGACTGCTTCCTTATTGGCCATATGACTAGAATGATGTTGGAGGCTCAAACCAATATATTCAATGCTCAAGTCAATGGATTGAGGGAGGAATTTTTGCATCGAGGGATGATAGGTCCGCATTACGAGAGACATTCTAATGTTGGTGAGTATGATGATGAATCGGAAGGGATGAGAGTGCTATGAACATCATAGGCATAGGAGAAGGCATAGGGACATGGAAGACACCATAGGGATCATAGTGATGATGGAAGGAGGCATAGAAGACATGATGATAGGTATGAAAGTGGCAAAATTAAATTTCCATCATTTCATGGGAAAAGTGATCCAGGATGCTTATTTAGATTGGGAACTTAAGATGGACCAATTGTTTGAGGCTCATGATATTCATGAAGATAGGAGGTGAAATTAGCTTCTTTGGAATTTAAAGATTATATGCTTTACTTTGGTGGGACCAAAATGTAAAGGATAGGAGAAGGTGTGGTGCTAGAGAAGTGGATGATTGGGAAGATTTGAAAAGCATTTTGAGAAAAAGATATGTTCCCTCTCATTACCATAGTGGAATTACACCAAAAGCTCCAAAGTTAAAGCAAGTGGTCCAAAAGTGTTGAAGACTATTACAAAGACTTTGAAACCTTGAGGATTAGATCCAATACAAGGGAGGATTGAAGAAGCTACAGTAGCTAGGTTCCTCAATGGCCTAAGCTATGAAATAAGGATGTGGTGGAACTCCAACATTTTGTAGATATTGAGGAGCTTGTCCATCAAGCTTCAAAAGTGGAGCAACAAATTAAAAGAAAAGCCAACTACAAGAAATATTCCTCAAGCAAGGATAAAGATGCTTCACATTGGAAGGATAAACACAAGAGGGAGGGCTCAAAGTCCCCCAAGGCCGCCACTTCAAGGAGGAGGGAGGTAAGTTTTAACCTTTCTAAACCTACTTCTTCTAGTTCTTCATCCATCAAATGTTTTAAATGTTTGGGAAGGGGTCACATAGCATCAAATTGCCCAAATAAAAAAACCATGAATGCAAAAGGCAAAGATGTTTATGAAACCGCTTCCTCATCATATTCTTTTCCCTTCACAATCCTCTTCAAGTGAGCGAAAGTGATTGAATCGCTCTTAAAGGAGATCTTCTCATGGTAAGAAGACTCCTAGGAGTCAAAGTAAAGGAGCATGATGATTCTCAAAGAGAAAATATTTTCCATACAAGATGTTTAATTGGGCGGAAATATTTGCTCTTTGATCATTGATGGAGGTAGTTGTACAAATGTGGCTAGCTCTCAGATTAGTCAATAAACTTGATATGAAACGACTTCTCCATCCTAAGCCATACAAATTGCAATGGCTTAATGAAGAAGAGCTCTTGGTTGACAAACAAGTCTTGGTTTCTTTTAGCATAGAGTAAATATCATGATGAAATTTATGTGATGTTGTGCCCATGGAGGCGGGCCACCTATTATTCGGGTAGGCCATGGCAATTTGATCGTATGGTCATACATGATGGTAGAACCAATACCTTCACTTTTATGCATAAAAGCATAAAGTGACTCTTTTGCCTCTTAGTCCCAAAGAAGTTTGTCATGATCAACTTGCTTTGAAAGAAAAAAGGATCAAGAGAAAAAGGAGGAAAAGGAAACCTATCTTGAATGTCCATAAATCAAGTAAAAAGGGTTCAATTCCTCACGGTTGAAAGTTTGTTCATTAGAGAGCATGTTAGGAAGGCATTGTTGGCTAGGACAACCTATGTATTTTTCTTTATTACAATGATTTGTGTTTGTCTACTTAGCATGATGCTTTGCCTAGTTCTTTGGATTATCTTTTGAATGAGTTTAAAGATGTGTTCCCTACGGATTTACCTTATGGCTTACCACCTTTAAGAGGTATTGAACATCAAATTGATCTAATGCCTAGTGCCTCTTTACCTAATAGCCGCCATATAGGACTAATCCGAAGAACAAACTAGAGATTGAAAAACAAGTCCAAAAGCTCTTGTCAAATGGTTCAAGTTTAGAGAGTCTAAGCCCTTGTGCCATGCCGGTTATCTTAGTACCAAAGAAAGATGGTACTTGGCGCATGTGCATCGATTGTCGTGCCATTAATAACATCACAATTAAATATAGGCACCCAATACCTAGGTTTGATGATATGTTGGATGAGTTGCATGGGGCTAGTGTCTTCTCTAAAATTGATTTAAAGAGTGGCTATAATCAAATAAGAATTAGAGAGGGAGATGAGTGGAAAACCGCTTTTAAGACTAAATGTGGTCTTTATGAGGTTAGTCATGCCTTTTGGTTTGACCAATGCCCCTAGCACTTTCATGCGTTAATGAATCATGTCTTGAGATGCTTTATTGGAAAATTTGTTGTGGTGTATTTTGATGACATCCTTATTTATAGTTTGAATATGCATGATCACATTGAGCATTTGAGGAGTGTCTTGGATGTTTCTACGAAGTGAAAAGAGTTGTATGAAACTTGGAAAAATGCACTTTTGTCAAAGTGAGGTTATTGTGTTTTTGGGCTTTGTAGTGAGTGCACAAGGTGTTAAGGTGGATGAGGAAAGATTAAGGCCATCAAAGATTGGCCTACACCTAAGTGCATGAGTGAGGTAAGGAGCTTTCATGGTCTAGCTAGTTTTTATAGAGCTTTGTTCCTAATTTTAGCACTTTGGCCGCTCCATTAAATGAAATTGTTAAAAGATGTTGCATTATCATTGGGGAAAAAGAGCAAGAAGAGGCCTTCAATGCTCTTAAACATAAATTGATGAATGCACCCCATTTTGGCTTTGCCAAATTTTGCCAAAACATTCGAGATTGAGTGTGATGCATCCAATGTTGGTATAGGGGCTGTCCTATTGCAGAAGGCCACCCTATTGCCTATTTTAGTGAAAAATTGAGTGGAGCTAGTTTAAACTACTCTACTTATGACAAAGTTGTATGCTTTGGTTAGGGCATTACACAACATCGCAACACTATTTGCTCCCTAAAGAATTTGTGATCCATAGTGATCATGAATCTTTGAAGTACTTAAAAGGCCAAGGAAAACTCAATAAAGGCATGCTAAGTGGGTTGAGTTTTTGGACCAATTCCCTTATGTCATCAAACATAAAAAGGGGAAAACAAATGTAGTGGCGGATGCCCTCTCAAGAAGGTATTCTCTAATCACTACTCTTCAAACTAGGCTTCTTGGTTTTGATCATGTTAAAGATTTGTACGCCTTGGATGATGATTTTGCTTCTCTTTAATGATTTGTGAGCTTATGGCACATGATTCTTTTATAGACATGATGGATATTTGTTCAAAGGAAACCGCCAGGTATCTCTAAATGTTCTCTACGTGAATTACTTGTTAGAGAAGTGCATGAAGGTGGTTTAATGGGTCATTTGGGAACATAAGACTCTTGACATGTTGCATGAGCATTTCTATTGGCCTCGCATGAAACATGATGTGCATCTAGTTTGTTCTAGGTGCTTAGTTTGTAAAAGGCTAAATCGAAAAGCATGCCTCATGGTTTGTATACCCTCTCCCATTCCCTCTTCCTCGTGTACTTGTCTATGGATTTGTGTCAGTTACCCAAGAACAAGTTTAGTCGTGACTCCATATTTGTCAGGTGGACCGCTTTTCTAAATATGGCTCACTTCATACCATGTCATAAAGTTGATGACGCTTGTCACCATTGCTAATTTGTTCTTCAAAGAGGTTGTCAAATTGCATGGGATTCCTAAATCCATATTGTATCGGATAGGGATTCTAAATTTTTGAGTCATTTACTGAAAACATTATGGGCTAAGCTTGGCACCAAACTTCTTTTTCCACCACTTGTCACCTCAAACGGATGGACAAAACCGTGGTCAATAGAACTCTTGAGTACCGTGCTTAGAACTATTTTGCAAGTTAATTTGAAGGCATGGGAAGAATGTTTACCATTTATAGAGTTTGCTTATAATGAGTACCTCATGGCACCACTCTCTCATTCACCATTTGAAGTTGCCTATGGGTTCAATCCTCTAACTCCTCTTGATTTGATTCCTTTGCCTATTAATGATGAGCTTTTTGCATAAGGATGCAGAAGCTAGAGCCTGATTTGTGCAAGATTGCATGCCCAGTGAAGGCAAACATTGAGAAGAAAGTCGAGCAATATGCCAAAAGTGCCAACAAGGTGTAAGAAAAAGGTGGTATTTGAACCCGGTGATTGGGTTTGGTCCACTAGAAAGAGAGTTTTCCTTCTCAAAGGAAATCCAAGCCACTAGAGGGACGGACCATTTCAAGTCTTGGAAGCGCATCAATAATAATGCCTACAAGATTGACTTGCCGGTGAGTATAATGTGAAAGTGCATCTTTTAATGTTTGTGACTGTCTCCTTTGATGTAGGTACTCCGCGGACTCCACTAATGAAGATCTTAATTGGCCGAATTCTCTTGAGAGGAGGAATGATGTGGAACAAAGTAGGCTTAAGGAGATAAAGATTCAAGACTTTGGATTGGATGGACCAATAAGAGGAAGCGGCTAAAAGAATTAAGGAGCAACTCAAAGTACAAGTGGCTTATCTTATTGATAAGAGTATTTGTGCTAAAGATGTTTCTTATGGTGTTAACCTCTTAAAGTGATAAATATAATATAGTTCTTTTATTTGATTTGAGTCAGAATAATCAAAACTATTTTAGTAGTTAATTGTTTGGACCATGGGCTTGTATTTTGGGCCATGTGTTTTGTTTTGTTTGGCCTTACATGGCCTAGTAGAGATGTTGCTCATATAAGGCCAAGTAGTATGACACTTGAAAAACCCAACTTTGAATAGAAATTTACATTTTGGTGAGATTAGAGAAAGCTTTTTTCAGGTTCTTCATTGAACCAACTCGATCTCATCATGGCTTCCTTACTCTTGTGGCGATTCCTCACTATGATCTTATCATTCTCCAAAGGAATGTGGTGATCTTCCTCTCCATCTCTTGTCTAAATCCATTGTATGTTTTTTATTTATTTTTTTCCATTTTGTTCTTCTTTGGGTACTCTCCTCTTTGATTCTTAAAATTATACTTGGAAAAGATCCTTTAAATCTCTATGGAATTACTTGGAATCTTATCATGTCTTCTCGGACCTCTCTAGCCAGCATGGCCTCTTGGGTGAACCTCTCGATGTATTTTCGTAGGGATTCATTTTCACCCTGTCGAATAGCAGCGAGGGTTGCTTCCGACTTGGGTTGCGGCCGAGAAGTGGTGAAATGATAGGCGAACTTCCTGCTGAGTTCACCCCACGATCCAATGGAAGTCGGCTTTAGTCCTTGGAACCAAGCCAAAGCTATCTTCGACAGAGTTAGAGGGAACAACTTGCATTTTACCGGTCCCTTAGCGTTCCGATACCTCATGATGGTATCGAAGCATCCGATGTGCTCATCGGGATCCCTCGTACCGTCATACAGCTCGAAGGTCAGAGGTTTCTCAAGCGGATGGGGAATCGAAAATAGTGTGATTTCTTCGGTGAATGATCCAGCCTGGAGTAGGTCGTCGTCGTCGCCGTACCTCCTCGTGCGGTGAGATGACGTGCTTTCGTTGGAGGCTGACAACGCGTGCGGTGATCATCGCGAAGACGATCTCCTCTAAGAGTGCGGTGAGGTGTCGCGCCTTCTAGTCAGTGACCGTTCCGTGGTTCTGCCGGGCCGAGACGATCGGTGGCGCGTCTCCCTCCTCGGGGGAGATCGTTCACCTGACCGCCTGTGGCGCGGCGACCCAACGGTGCAGTGTCCTTCGGTGATGAATCGGTGGAATCCTCCGGACTTAGGGTTCTCGTGACGCCCTTCGGTTCTGGATTCTCCAAATCTGGATGGTGACCTAGATTTGCGACGAGATCTGGGTGGCGACCTAGACCTGCGACGAGATCCGGGTTGCGCGACAGCATCTGCGGCGGCTTGCTGAGTTTCCATTATGGAGATCCTGCGGTTTTGGTCTTCGATCATCGGAGTCTATCTTTGGATGATCGAAATGACGCTCTCCAAGAGAGATGGTTGAACATCGGTGATTGGTGGGGCTGCCATAGTAGTTGGCAGTATTTCGCCGTGTGGAAGTGGTGACGAGGGAACTTCTTCTACGGTCATCGAGAACGTGACGGGTACCAGTGTGACAGAGACCAACTGTCCGTCGACCTGTGACAATGGAGGACGAGATCCAGGGTTATTCCTCTGGGACCGGCGAACCGGTTGGGCTTGCTGCGACGGTCCAGCCATAGGGTAATCAGTAAGATCTGCTCAACGTAGAACAAAGCTCCCACTGTGGTAGCCAATGTTCCGAGCGAGGAACGAAGAGGTGGCGACGGAGAACAGTGGTGGGGTACCTGCAAAAGACACTCCGACGCTCAAGTCAGTATGATTCTGATGAGTCAGTATAATGTAATGAATATGTACCTTGTTTCTTCGTGGGCCCTCCTTTTGTATGGACCTTTTTAGGGTTTGGGGTGAATGGACGGTGATTGGGTGACTGAGTCCCTTACAACGTATCCGAAGCCGCAGGTTAGATCGACGACCCTAGATTGGTGGCATAGAACCAATGCGAGCCAGGAGACCGTTGATCAGATGGACGTGCCAGATCGATGACCATTAGTCGGTCACGATCAACTTGTGGTGTTGGGCCACGAAAGTAGTTCTGAGAGGAGTGGGCCTTGGCTCAGTCCGGAACAAAACATAATTCTGTTTCGTTTAACTTTGTCCTCTTTGATTTTATCTCTTCAAATGTTCCCTTTTTAATTTCATTATATATCCATTCTATTTTCATAACACATCAAACATTGAGCAAGCAATTTTGTGTTGTCCAGTCTCTTACTTTTTTTTTTTAAATCAAGCACACCCTTAATTTTGGTCTTTTTTAAATTATTTGTTTACTTTTAACCAAAATAGATTTTGTCTCCTAATATTGGTTCAATAAAGAAGTGATAAAAAGTAGCTTCTGTATTTGGTTAAAATATTTGCACAAAATTTTATATTAAACTCGTTTTAAGAGTATAAACAATAAAACTTAAATTACTATGTATCAAACTAAATTTTAGCCAAATCAATACGACAAAATCAAGTTTATTAAAAATCATGTGGAAACATGTCCTCACGATTCTCACGTTTAGAACCTCCCTCTCACCTGTAGATCATAAGTATATATGGAGGTTTTTCATCTTCTTCAAATATTTCAAATATGTGCACAGTTTATCAATATTAATTATCATTGTGTGGAACTCTTGTTAACTTAAGCATTGGCGTGTCTTTTACATGTTTGTGTGCTTCACTCTTAGGGATGTCAATTTGCACTCATGAGTGAGGTTCCCCACGGGGACTGCCCGATTTGGGGACATGCGGGCGAGGATTTTTTCCCTACGGGGATGGGGATGAGGGAGAAAATCCCCCCGATGATAGTTTGGGGACGGGGACATGGATCATGCCCCCCGCCCCGTGGGGTCCCCATCCCTGAGCAGATGACAAAATTAAATGCCCTTTATATGTGTGTAAATGTATTTCATATATTTTGTCTTTTTACTCTATTTTAAAAAAATACATAATTACTAACTCATTACTCAGATCACATGTGTCTCTCTTTTATATTCAAATTGAAAGTTGGAACCCTAGTTACCTCACATTCATCGCATCTCACCATGGGACATCCCACAACCTCTTTGTGCCACCATTTGCGTTTGCAGTGTTCCGTCTCTGCTCCACAACAGGTCATCTATAAACAACTCTATTCGCGTTTGCTGCAGCTTATTGTCGGTTGTCTAACAACCTTCGAACCGTCTGTTGTCGTTATTCGTGTCAGAGCCTCAGTCGTCGTTCATCTCAAATCCTCTATCGTCATTCTTCTGCAATCGGTGTGCCTTATTTTTCTACGTTAGGTTTTGATAAGGTTTTGATATAGTTTTGACTATTATAGTTTTGATTACGGAACAAATTACAAATATAAATTTTATAAATTTTTTATATTAGTGGGGTCCCCGTGGGGACCATGGGGATCGCGGGGATAGAGATGGAGGAGAAAAACTCCCCATGGCAGAGAACGGGGAAGGGGATGGGGTGGCATTTTAGGGGACCGGGGGAGTACTCCATGCTCCCGCCCCGCCCTGTTGACATCCTTAATCACTCCATCAACATCCTTCATATATAGTGCTACCTCATGCTACAAATCGAGGAAAGTGTGAAATTAATTCTACTCACCAAATAATTGAAAATTCACTTCTTGAAAACAATTCTATTTATTGAGAGTCATGTGTTAGATAATGATATAGCCTCTGTTTGGTTCCGCGTTTGGAACAGCAAACTCGCATCGAAGGCCCTTTCCTGCCGCGAAAACCAGAAGCTACCAAGAGTAGCTTTTACGTCACCGTGGAAATTTGGCCGCGAGTTTACGTCGTCGTGGAAATTTGGCCGCTGTTCTAAACACTCGCATACTCCGTTTAGTGATTATAAGTGGAGTCAACCGTCACCTACACGCTACCTTTTGGGTTGTGTTGGGCTCCATCTCAAAGTCTAATACTATTCACGGCGTGGAATTGATTTTTCTCAGCTCAAAATTGTGCCGGACATAAACCCACCTCGTATTTACGTCACCACCAACGTGAGTTTGATCGTTGACCAAACAGACTGATTGCCGTGCATGCTTCTCATGAACGAGCAGTGATCTATAAATCGGGTCAAATAATACGCTAATTTCTGCGTTCCTCCGATCCTCTCATTCTCAGACATTATTATTCTTAAAACCAAAAGCGATCCTAGCTAGTGTACTAATTTTAGGGGTGGCAAAATGGATGGATTAGATAAATCCATTCATGGATCCTAATGAATGGATGGAAAAAATCCATTTATCCATTTACCATCCACTAAAATTTCATCAAAAAAATCCAATCCATCCATTATCCATTGAAAAAAAATCATCCAATCCATCCATTAACAATTTTTTTATGGATGGATATCCGATCCATCCATAAAAATTATTTTAATCACAAAAAATTATTTTTAATCATAAAATATATTTTTAATCATAAAAATATTTTAATTACAAAAAATTATTTTAATTACTAAAAATATTTTTTAATCATAAAAATATTTTAATTACAAAAAATATTTTTAACTATTAAAAATATATATATACACACATATCTCTCTCTCTCCCCATATCTCTCTCCTCCTTTCTCTCCCTATCTCCTCCCTCTCTCCTCTCTCCTTCTCTTCTCTCACCCCATCGCTCTCTCCTCTCTCTCATCTCTCTCTCCTATCTCTCTCTCTCCCTCTCTCCTCTCTCTTTCATCTCTCCCTATCTCTCTCCCTCTCTCTTATCTCTCTCATCTCTCTCCTCCCTTTCATCTCTCTCTCTCTTATCTCTCTCCTAACTCTCTCTCCCTATCTCTCTCCTCCTCTCTCTCATCTCTCTCCTATCTCTCTCCCCCTCTCTCCTCTATCTTTCATCTCTCCTTATCTCTCTCCCTCTCTCTCATCTCTCTCCCTCTCTTTCATCTCTCTCTCTCCTATCTCCCCTATCTCTCTATCTCCCTCCTCCCCCTATCTCTCTCTCTCCTATCTTTTTCTCTCTCCTCTCTCTTCCCTCCCCCTCTCTTTCTCTCTTATACAGGTTTGTCGTTGGATAAGTGCTGCCTGAGAATAGAGTCGTAATGTCATAAAATGGCTTCAAAACTTCAAAACTTCAAAACTTTCCTAATAGATGGATTGGAAAAATCCATTTACCATCCACTAAAATTTCATCAAGAAAATCCAATCCATCCATCATCCATTTAAAAAAAAACCATCCAATCCATCCAGTAACAATTTTTTTATGGATAGAAATCCAATCCATCCATAAAAGTTATTTTTAATCACAAAAAATATTTTTAATCAAAAAAATTTATTTTTAATCATAAAATATATTTTTAATCACAAAAAAATATTTTTATTTACAAAAATATATTTTTAATCATAAAAAATATTTTAATTAGAAAAAAAATTATTTTTAATCATAAAAAAACATATTACTCCCCTCTCTCCTCTCTCCCCCTATCTCTCTTCCTCTCTCCCTCTCTCTCCTCTCTCCTTCTGTCTCTCTCCTCTCTCCCCTCTCATTTCTTTCTCTCCCCTCTCTCTCTCCCTCTCTCCCCTATCTCTCTCTCCTCTCTCCCCTCTCTCTCCCTCTTTCACAAGAATCACACTTCTAGAACAAAATCATATATTTTTTCCCAAAAACAGTTTGGTTATTGTCAATCGTTTTATAAATGGTTTCAAAATCGCTTTTTTTACGGAAGAATAATGTGTTGCTGCTGACTATATCTTAGCATAATAATAATAATAATAATAATAATCAATTTTTATTCCCAATTGGAAAAAAAAAACTGGGAGTCTTTTAGTACCCTTATCAAAGACTGAACTAATAAAAAAAGACTGGCCAAAAAATAAATAGCTATATTAAATTGTATCAGTTTATTTATAAAAAAACAAGTTAGAATTGCCTTCTTTTTTCGAATACGAAAATTAAGAAATTCGTTTTTAGAATTTTAAGTTAAACGAATATTACGCAATATCCAAACGCGTATTCAATATTAAGCTATATATTCACAAAAAAAAATATATTAAGCTAAACGAATGGTACATCTTTTTGTATGATTAATATGTTTTCAATTCTCGTCTTTAGAATTTTACGCTAAACGAATAAAATGAATATTAAGCATTGCCTTCTTTTTTTAGAAGACGAATATTGATTAGACATGAATTAGTTAAAGCGCCTTGCGTTTAATTGTCGGATGCAAATTGAGCGTTCAGCGTGAGTTTGAGTGGGAAACATGAAAATAAATGTACGTGAGAGGCTAGGTGAGACGGAGGAGAAGGAGAAGAGAGAGAAGGAAGGAAGAAAGAAGAGAGAGATCGAGGAGAGAGGGGAGAGAGAAAGAGAGGAGAAAGAGATGATAGATAGAGAGGAGGGGAGTGAGATGAAGAGAGAGGAGAGAGGAGGAGAGAGAGAGAGGAAAGATGAGAGAGAGGAGAAAGAAGATAGAGGAGGAGAGAGAAGGAGAGATGAGAGATGAAGAGAGAGATAGAGGAAGAGAGATGAAAGAAGAAGGAGAAAGAGACAAGAGAGGAGAGAGATGAAGAAGGGAGAGAGGAAGAGGAAGAAGAAGGGAAGAGAGATGAAGATAGAGGAGGAGTGAATGAAGAGAGAGAGAAGAAAGAGAGAAGGAAAGATGAGAGGAGGGAAGAAGATGAGAGATAAACGGAGACGGAGAGAGAGAAATGAGAGATGAAAGAGAGGAGATAGGGGAAGAGATGAGAGAAAGGGAGGAGAGAGAGACAAGAGAGGAGAGAGGGAGAGATAATAGAATGGGAGAGTAGAGGGAGGGAGAGAAGGGAGAGAGGAGAGGAGAGATGAGAGAGAGAGGGAGGGGGGGGAGAGAGAGGAAGAAGATGAGAGAGAGGGAGAGAGATGAGAGATAGAGGAGGGAGAGAGAGAGGAGAGAGAGAAAGAGAGGGAGAGAGGGATGAGAGGAAGGGAGAAAAAGAGAGGCAAAGAGAGGGGAGATGAAAAGAGAGGGGAGGAGAGAGAGGGGAGATGAGAGAGAGAGGGGAGAGAGGGGGAGAGAGAGAGAGGAAAGATGAGAGAGAGAGAGAGAGATGAGAGAGAGAGGGGAGGGGAGAGAAATGAGAGATGAGAGAGAGGAGATAGGGGAGAGGGAGAGAGAGGGAGAGAGGAGGGGAGGAGAAAAGGGGAGAGAAGAGGGAGAGATGAGAGATAGATGGGAGGGAGTAGAGATGAGAGAGAAAGGGAGAGAAAGAGAGAGGAAAGATGAGGGGGAAAGGGAGAGAGATGAGAGATAGAGGGGAGGGAGAGAGAGGGAGAGAGATGAGAGAGAGGGAGATAGGGGAGAGATGAGAGGAAGGGGGAGAAAGAGACAAGAGAGGGAGAGATGAGAGAGAGAGGGAGAGAGAGGAGAGAGAGATGAGATAGAGGAGGGGAGTGAGATGAGAGAGAGGGGAGAGAGGGGGAAAGAGAGAGAGAGGAAAGATGAGAGAGGGAGGGAGAGAGATGAGATGAGGGGGAGGAGAGAGAGAAATGAGAGATGAAAGAGAGGGAGATAGGGAGAGAGATGAGAGAAAGGGAGAGAGAGAGACAAGAGAGGAGGATAGAGGGAGAGATAAGAGAATGGGAGAGTGGGGAGGGAGAGAGAAGGGAGAGGAGGGAGGAGATGAGAGATAGAGAGAGGGGAGATAGAGGAAAGATGAGAGAGAGGAGAGAGATGAGAGATAGAGGGAGGAGAGAGAGAGAGAGGGGAGATGAGAGGGAGGGAGAGAGAGATGGAGAGAGGGAGGGAAAGAGAGACAGAGAGGGAGAGATGAAAGAGAGGGAGAGAGGGAGAGAGAAGGGGAGATGAGAGATAGAGAGGAGGGGGAGTGAGATGAGAGAGAGGGGGGAGAGAGAGGGAGAGAGAGAGGAAAAGATGAGAGAGAGAGAGAGAGATGAGAGAGAGAGAGAGGGGGAGGGAGAGAGAGAAATGAGAGATGAGAGAGAGAGGGAGATAGAGGGAGAGAGGAGAGATAAGAGAGAGGGGAGAGGAGAGAGGGAGAGAGAAAGGGAGAGAGGAGGGAGAGATGAGAGATAGATGGGAGGGGAGTGAGATGAGAGAGAGAGGAGAGAGAGAGAGAGAGAGAGAGGAAAAGATGAGGGGAGAGGGAGAGAGATGAGAGATAGATGGGAAGGGGAGAGAGAAAGAGAGGGAGAGAGAGATGAGAGATAAAGAGATGGAGAGGGAGATAGAGAGAGACAGAGAGAGAGAGAGAGGGGAGAGATGAGAGAAGAGGGAGTGAGGGGAAAGAGATGAGAGAGATGAGAAGAAAGGGGAGAGAGATGAGAGAAAGGGAGAGAGAGACAAGAGAGGGGAGAGATGAGAGAGAGGGGAGAGAGGGGAGAGATGAGAGAGAGAGGTGGGAGAGAAGATGAGATAGGGGAAAGATTGGAGAGAGAATGGAGAGAGAGAAAAATATTTTTGATTAAAATATTTTTTATGATTAAAATTATTTTTGATTAAAATATTTTTTTATAATTAAAAATATTTTTTGTATTGAAAATATTTTTTATGATTAAAAATATTTTTTATGAACAATTCAAAAAATTATCCATTCTATCCATTTGCCACCCCTAGTGTAATCCAATAGATTTAGAAAAATAGTGGATGGATGACTAACCATCCATTAAATTAAATGGATGGATTAGATCCAATCCATTTAGTTTTTTTGTTTGTAATGGATGGATTGGATGGATTTCTTTATGAATGATTGGATGGATGATGGATAAATGGATCACTTTGCCACCCCTAATGAAGTTAAGCGTGTACTGGTTAGCAAGATAAGAAAAAATACGGACGAAGGTTTATCGATGGTGGACTCCATCCAAAGATTGGGCATTGAATACCACTTTGAAGAGGAGATTGAAGCGGCTCTTGAAAGGAAGCACCTGATGCTTAGAATTCACAGTATCCAAGGAAATAAGTATCATGGAGTACTGTCAGAAGTTGCATTTCAATTTCATATGTTAAGGCAAGAAGGGTATTACGTTCGCGCAGGTTAGTACTGTGCCTTAATTGCAAGGGGAATAATATTGGACTAAATATTTTTGAGGTGATAAAACAATTTATACATGTCATATTAATTTGTTTATGTCCACATCTTACTCTAAAGATCTAACACTAAGTAGGTTAAGTGTGACTCTTATAAATTTGAAAGTCTGTTATCTTTATTTTTAAATTTTAGACTTTGAGTATCAAAATTAAGCATTTTATTAAATAGATAATTGAACAATACATAAGGATTGATAATTTATATATATGTCTCTAATAATTTTGTCTAAGGCTCTAAAAATAGACACGATGTGATCTAATAAATTGGCACAATAAAATATTAATTAAATGAAAACAATTGACTCACTACTTGACCCAAAAAAGGATAATCAAATACATATAAATAAAAATTTATCTTTTATAATACTTAATTGACAGAGAAACCAATGCATATTAAAATGGTGATCTGATCTAATTGATATATACATGTATGCACAGAACTTATTATGATTTTGGGTCTAACTCATCTTTATAAAACCGGCTTGTAAGGTGAGGGGTGCCCTTTACGTATAAAATCTTTTGAGGTCTTACCTCTAGTCTATGTAGGACTTAAGTTTTTCCCAATATACCCCCTCACACCCAGCATTATTGGGCTTGGTTCGTGTATATAATGCGGTGGGTGGGCCAATGTATTTTGGATAGGCTCTGATACCATATTATGATTTTGGGTCTAACTCATTCTTATAAAACTGGCTTGTAAGGTGAGGAGTGCCTTTTACTTATAAACTCTTTTGAGGCCTTACCTCTAGCCTACGTAAGACTTGGGTTTTTCCAATAGAACCCATGGCCATCACCATGCTAATTGTTAGCTGCATCTCACAGACATATTCGATAAGTTCTGGGTTTGTGAGGATATAAATGGATTAATTGCCTTGTTTGAAGCCTCTCAATTAAGCATAGAAGGAGAAGAATGTCTTGATGAAGCAGGGGAGTTCTGCCGCCAGTATCTTAATGCGTGGTTGTCAAGATTTCATGATGAGCATCATCCTCAGGTCAAAGTTGTTGCACATACCTTAGGATGTCCCATTCATAAAAGTTTATCAAGGTTCAGGCCCACAATATTCATTCAATCAGAAAATGCAGGATGGACAAGTTCTTTACAACAACTTTCCAATATAGACACTGTTCCGACCTCAAGTCCGCAGCATCGTTTTCCGAGGTATTGTCCACTTTGGGCCACATGTGATGTGGGCCCTCATGGTTTTGTCCTTAAAAGGCGTCTCGGTGGGTTAAGGCATGTGGGTGTTTATAAACTCCCGTTGGCCTTGATTCCCAAGCAATGTGGGACTTTTTGGTGTATTAGAAACAGTAGCCCCCCAGTCAAGGCCAAGGGGCTAAAGGGTCGTCGGCCCTCGTGCGTGGCTTAGGCCCTCCTTCTAGCGCCAATGTTCCGACCTCAAGTCCGCAGCATCGTTTTCCGAGGTATTGTCCACTTTGGGCCACATGTGATGTGGGCCCTCATGGTTTTGTCCTTAAAAGGCGTCTCGGTGGGTTAAGGCATGTGGGTGTTTATAAACTCCCGTTGGCCTTGATTCCCAAGCAATGTGGGACTTTTTGGTGTATCAGAAAAGCAGCTCGGCTAAGGTCGATGTCGAGCTAAACAAGACCATTGTGGTTTCAAAGACACCATGTCAGCATAAAGACGTGCCGAGCTCAAACACAGCGCGACAAAGACTAACCCCTGCGGTTCCAAAAATATCAGGTCGGCAAAGAGGCCTGGCTAGCTCAAGCGGCTTAGATGGGTCCAACCCGACCTACTACTCGACAAAGTTGCTCGACCACTCGGCAAGCAAGTCTCGGGGACTTATGGTTCAAAATCAACAACGGATCACTCCCATTCAATAGCCCTCATGCATAGGGTCAAAAAGAACAAATAATATAGACTTCTTAACTTTTCAAGTTAACAAGTCTAGGGGCTTGTGTTACGGGCCGACCTCCATTTGCCGGGCTCTAATCGATCACCGAGCCGAACCGATCCGAGCTCTACATTTACTTAAATCGATATAGTTCTAGCGGTTCGAGCCGCATCGGATGATCGGCGGCGGGAAGAGGAATCGTCGGCGCACGTCCCATCCGAGTCCCATCACGTGGCGAGCAGAGTAAAGGTGCGACGTGGAGCGTGACCCCTCGGACAAACAAGCTTCGGGACACACCCCGACCTTGGTGACTCGACTCGGATACCGACCCGAGGACATTGGATAGACCCTCCGCCTTTCGCGTGCGAAGAGTCTAGGGCTTGTGTTATGGACCGGTCCCGGCCGAGTCCTAGTACGCTGCGACCTTGTGCAGATTAGCTCGCCCCTTCCTTAGCTCGACGTCATCGTCGTTAAAATTGTACCAGAAGTCGGGTCTGGCGGGTCTCAGGTCGAAGGCAATTTGTCGAGCTCGGGTAAGAAGGAACCGACCTCATCTGCACCAGGTCGCCGAAATATCAGGAAGAGATCAGCTAAATCCCGAATTATCAGGGAGGGATTACCGGGCGCAGAAATCGGATCGGAGGTTTCCTTCCTTCCAAGCAACTCCACTATATAAAGGGGGCTAGACCCCCCCAGGTTTGATACGCTCGACTTACCCTAAACCCTAATACATCCTGCGCCGCTTCCCCTCCAAATCCCTGCCTAACTTAGGCGTCGGAGTGTTTTGCAGGTACCACCACCCGGGCCGTCGGACCCTGAAGGAGAAAACGCCCAATCCCGAGGAGGAAGAGAACCTCGTCAATTCCGGCATCAACACCTACCAATTCCAGCATCAACAGACACCCAAATGGTTAACTCTTCACATCTGAAGGAAATTTTTGCAGTTTCCAAGTGAGTCTCCCAGCAGTGTGTATATATATATATATATTTGATGATTTATTGTATTTCACTAATAATTAATATTGTATTACACTAATAATTAATGAGTGTATGTGTATATAGATGGTGGAAAGACTTAGGTTTGGCAAAGGACTTGGAATTTGCTAGAGACGAACCAATTAAATGGTATATGTGGCCCATGGCATGCCTCCCAGATCCACGTTACACAGAAGAAAGGATTGAGCTCACAAAACCGCTGTCCTTAATCTACATCATTGATGATATATTTGATTTTTATGGAAACATTGATGAACTTACTCTCTTCACAGATGCTGTCAAGAGGTATCCCTATGTGAATCCTCACTCAAAAGTCAAATGTAAATTTTTTTTATTCGCACACCCTTTGGGGTACCCACGGTATCTCGATGAAAAGGCTTCTGGACTAATTTGTGATTGGTCAGAGATAAGTAAAATCTGGCTACGGATTATTTCATTGTTCAGATCGAATTCGGGTATTAGCCGAACTCGTCTTTAACTGAAATGCATTAACCACTTGTGCTCAAATTGGTGGAATGTAAATTTTATTTTGAATATACAATAATTTAGCATATGCTCTTTTGTTTGGATGCAGATGGGACTTGGCAGCCATGGAGCAATTACCAGACTGCATGAAAGTGTGCTACAAGGCACTTTATGACATAACTAATGAATTTGCATTTAGAACACACATCAAACATGGATGGAATCCTATATGCTCCTTAATAAAATCGGTAACAAACATTTCACTGAAATTCAAAACATAATTGATCTATATAAAAATTAAAAAAAAATAGAAACAGAACACGATATTTCATTGTGTACATATACATATCTTCAACAATTAATTGTGCTCAATTTGGTTGTTACAGTGGGTAAGACTCTTCAATGCATTCCTGCAAGAAGCAAAATGGCTTGCTTCGGGGCAAGTTCCAAAGTCGGAGGAGTACTTGAAGAATGCGATAGTCAGCACTGGGGTGCACGTGATCCTTGCGCATTCATTCTTTTTCATGGGTCATGGGATAACAGAGGAAACCGTGTCTCTAATAGACGACTTCCCAAGCATTATATCTAACACAGCCACAAACAATTCTAAGGCTGTGTGATGACCTGGAAGGCGACAGGGTACGAACAAATTAAATCACCAATGTCTAAGTCTAACTACATTCCACTTTAATTAACAATTGGACCACAAAAAATTAGTATAAACAATGCATGTGTTTGGATTTGCGGCGTCCAACTCGCCAAACTCACGTCTGAAACTCATTTCACTGTGATTTTATAAAAGCTACTACAAAGTGTAGCGTCTGTGTGCGTGATTTCTCACTATAGGTGATTCCAACAAACTCACTGCCAATCCAAACACACGCAATATAACTTGGATCAGTTAACTTCAATTAACCTAAATTAGAACATAAACATTAATTCCCTTGTCACCGTTGATAAAGAGTTTTAATTAATTACCGCGCGCATGATGTTAATGGTGGTGATGGAAATGATGTGTCGTATTCGGGGTGCTACATGAAGGACCACCCGGGAGTTTGTATAGAACAAACAAGGGAGCATATAAGTGAACAGATTTCAGATGCGTGGAAACGACTGAACAAAGAATGCCTGAACCCATATCTATTACCCTCATCTGTGATGCATAGATACGCCATTTTTCACGCCGTGTCCATATCAGACACGTATCTGACACAATACGGTAAGATACGCTGAAAATACGTACTCAAACAGTATCCCGAAGCAAACTTTAAAAAAAAACGCACCGATACGTCGTCTGTACGCTATGATACGCAATAACTGTTGCGGAGATATGCCGTAAGTGCGATTTTTCCGCATCTCCATGATTCTTCCCCCTTTTCCACATCGATTGGAAGATTGCTGAGATTTCCAACACAAAACGTGCAATTTACAGTACCAATTTCGGACTTATCAGATGATCTATACAATCCAAGAACCAAAGAAAAAGGAGTACTTGACCTTCTCTAGGCTGAAGCAGCAGTGCCGATTCCTCTGATTTCCAGCTCCAAGTCTCTAGTGCGAGTCCACGAGAGGTATGTTACTTTGTCAGAGTCGCTGATTTTCTTCTTCTTGCGGACTCTCTGTTTCAACTTTTTTTTTCATTATTTTCCTTTTTGTTTGACTCAAACAGAGTCGCTGCCTTTCTTCTTCTTTTTGGAGATATTTTTTTTTTGCTTCTTACGTGTTTTGTGTTGGAAAAATGACTATTTTAAGACTCACACATTATTTTATTATTCTTTGACTTTCTGGCATCTGCATATTATCTTATTATTCTTTAGGCTTTAGTAATTGACATTTGCAAGATTAATTGTTTAATTCTTTTTCCAGAAACAACAACACCATTTTTACGATGTCAGCACCAAATACTTCTAGTTCTATTTTATATTTACTAATATTTGTAAATTTTTTAATTTTTTATATACGTATCCCAAACATATCGTATCCTATATTTTTTAAAGAACGACGTATCTCCGTATCGAATACGTATCGTATCCGATGCTCATATCGTATCCATGCACCATAGACCCTCATCTTTTAATAAACTTTGTCTCAATGCTGCTCGGATGGTACCTCTAATGTACAGTTATGACAGCAACAGCCCATTAAGGCTAGAGGAGTATGTCAAATCGTTGCTATATGATGGTGGTTACGTACAAAGTATTCTGGAAGAATCATCAGACCATTCTTTCGTGAAATAATCTTACATATGTAGAGGTCGAGATAGATATAGAGATTGAGATATATAGAGATCGAGATAGAGTGATTTTTATGTTCTAATTGGGGTGTAACGCAGGTAAGAATTTATTCTGTATATTTTCTATAGCAAATTTTTTTTGTATATTAAATTTGAATTCTCAGAGCCATTCTCATATTTATTTCGAGTTTTCATATTAAATTAAATGGAATCGATATTTAAAAAAAAATCAATCAATAGTTAAGAGAATAGTTAGACGCATTCAATTTAACATTATATGTTAAGAGAATAGTTATAAATAATCATTAAAATATCAAGTACTTTTAGTATTTTGTAAATTTACATCTAAAATTATTGTAAAAAAATTTACATCAAAATTATTTTTTGTCTGGGTAGAGTATTTCAAGAGAGTAGAGAATCAGAGGAACTCATATTGAATATGCTTGAGGAAAATGATTCAGAATGAATCTCTTACATTGCTTTGAGCACAACTCTGTTTATATACAAGAAGACAGTTATAACTGCCTTGCCAGCTGGTATTTCCAGGCTGGCACAGCTCTAACAGAATTGTATTAACAATTAACAGCATTAGCATTGATTACAATCTTGCTTAACTTGTTTAAACTCTGTTACTCCCCCCACAAGATCAAGGGGGGTGATTAGCAACAACCTTGAGCTTAGTCCTCAAGTCTTGAAAAGAAGAGGTAGGCAGCGGTTTAGTCAGTGCATCAGCAATTTGAGCAGCAGCTGGAACATGCTGAATGTGCAGAGTTTTTGCTACAGCCCTTTCGCGAACAAAATGAATATCAAGCTCGATATGCTTTGTGCGAGCATGTAAGATAGGGTTGTGAGCTAACAAAACAACACTTAAGTTGTCACACAGTAAGGTAGGTGGCTGAAATGGAACATGAAGTTCAGTTAAGAGAGATTCCAGCCATAGTAATTCTGATGTTGCATGAGCCATTCCACGGTACTCTGCCTCTGCACTGGACCGTGCTACTAGAGGCTGCTTCTTTGAGCTCCAAGACACAAGGTTTGGCCCAAAATAAATGCAAGAACCAGAGGTGGATCTGCGATCATCAGGATCACTGGCCCAGTCAGAATCACTGTAAGCCCGCAGAGAAAATTTGTGATCTGAGGCAGCTGGTACAAGCAGTAAACCATGATGTGAAGTGCCACTCAAATATCGAAGGATTCTTCTCACTACCTTCCAGTGACTTTCAAGAGGAGCAGCCATAAATTGACAAGCTTTGTTGACACTAAAAGCAATGTCTGGTCTTGTAAGTGTGACATATTGGAGGGCTCCCACAATGGATCTATATTGATGAGGGTCGACCATAAAATCAGTACCATGCTTGCTCATTTTGCAGTGACTAAACATGGGTGTGGACACACCATTTGCATCAACCATTTTAGCTCTTGCTAAGAGATCCCTGATGTATTTGGATTGTGTGAGTAACATAGAACCATTTGGCCGAGACCTGACCTCTATTCCCAGAAAGTAATCTGGTTTGCCCAGTTTCTTCAAAGCAAATTTATCATGCAGCTTATTGATGAGATCATGCACTAATTTGGTGGAAGAACCAGTTATGAGGATGTCATCTACATAGACAAGGGCATAGAGAGTTATGCCATTGGCCTTGTAAATAAAAAGTGAATGGTCACACCTGCTGTGAGAGAAACCGAATTGTAGAAGGGCTTGAGTAAGGCGCTCATACCAAGCCCTAGGGGCTTGCTTAAGCCCATAGAGTGCCCTATTCAACTTGCAAACAAGGCTTTTATCCGAAGCTTCAAAGCCAGGAGGCTGGCACATGTAGACCTCCTCTTGTAACAACCCATTAAGGAAGGCATTGTTTATGTTTATTTGTTGAACATCCCATTTATAGGTCAAAACAAGTGTCAAGATGACTCGAATTGTAGTAGGCTTGACCATGGGTGAGAATGTCTCACTGAAATCAAAGCCCGGTTGTTGATGAAAACCTTTTTGCAACAAGTCGTGCCTTATATTTATTTACACTGCCATCTGGATTTTCTTTTATCCTAAACACCCACTTGCAACCTATAGCTTTCCTATGTAAGGGTAGGGAGGTAAGAGTCCAAGTATCATTGCTTAACAGGGCTTGATACTCTTGTTTCATAGCCTCTAACCACTCTGGTTGAGATAGAGCCTGTTTGACAGTACTAGGCTCCACATGAGCAACAAATGCCTTAGGTTTGGAATTTCCTGTTTTGGCTCTTGTGAGCATTGGATGACTGTTAACTACCAAAGGTGATACTGCTGGAATACTAGAACTGGCAGCTGATTGTGACTCCACAGAAGGTTGAGTCACAGGATTCGAGCAGGTTGGATTACTTGAGGGAACAGGAATAAGTGATACAGCAGAAACAGTGTCAGACACAGGTGTTGGGGTAGCAGAAGCAGAAGACACCTCAGGACTATGAGAAGATGTAGAACCAGCAATGACACACCAGGACTATGTGCAGGAACAGTGTTTGGACAGATTAGACTCAGTTTGGAGGACTGAGAAGACACAGATTCTGCAGATGTATTTGATGAGGGAAACATGCTTGAGTAAGGAAATTTAAACTCATTGAATAGAACATCTTTAGATATATAAACTCGACCATCACTACTAAGACATTTGTATCCCTTATGTTGAGGAGACACTCCCAAAAATACACACTCAGAACTTCTGAATTGAAACTTGTGTTGGTTGTAAGGCCTTAATAAAGGGAAGCATGCACAGCCAAATGTTTTTATTGATTTGTAATCTGGTATGGTTTTGTATAGGGCATTGTAAGGGGAAGAAAAATCAGGAAGTGCTGAAGTTGGCAATCTGTTTATGAGGTAAACAGAAGCAGTAAAGCTATGGTCCCAATATGTAATAGGAATGGAGGCATGAGCAAGTAATGTTAGCCCCATGTCAACTATTTGTCTATGCTTCCTCTCAGCCGTCCCATTTTGGTGAGAGGTGTGTGGACAAGTGAGTCTATGTAAGATACCTAGTTCATTAAGGTATTTGGTAAATGGTCGAAATTCTCCCCCAAAATCTGACTGGACATCTTTAACATTGGCATTAAACTGAGTTTTTACAAGTGCATGAAAGAGTTTAAAAGCATTTAAGGCCTCAGACTTTTGCTTTAGAAAATATATCCAAGTATATTTGGTAAAGGCATCAACAAAAGCAATGTAGTAATAATAACCACCACTAGAAGGAGAAGGAGATGGTCCCCACAAGTCAGTGTGTATAACCTCAAATGGAGCAGAGTATACAGTAAGGGATGGGGGGGCATGCAATTTGTGAGATTTTCCTAAACAACAGGAATTACAGAATTCAGTAGTGCTCTTATTTGGAATATGAATATTACAAAGGCTGAGCACATTTCTAATAGCAGTAGGGTTTGCATGCCCTAATCGATAGTGCCAAATTGAAATTACATTTGGTAACTTGGTTCCTATAGCAGAAACTACATCAGTGGCAGAGGTAGAAACTGCAGAAGTAGCAGTGATAGTGTTCACAGTAGGTGGAACAGTTTGGGCTTGACTGGAGAGAACAGAACTTGAGGATTCCAGGGGCAGATTCTGAAAACGATACAACCCACTAGCATCAAGGGAACCCTCAAGGAGCACCTGCTTAGATGCCTGAGATTTGACATAGCAATGAGTAGGATGAAATTCAAAAAACACTTGATTATCTTTTGCAAACTGTGAAACAGAAAGTAAGTTGCGAGTAATTGAGGGAACATGAAGCATATTCTTAAGAGACAGGGCAGTGGTAGGCATTAAATTAGAGATGAATGTTGAAGAACCAATAGATTGAATTTCTAAGCCTTGACCATTACCTACATGCACTCTTTCTGACCCTACATAAGGAATGCTATGCTGCAAGTGTGTGTTATTAGAAGTTAGGCGATGGGAAGCACCTGAGTCAGCAAACCAGGCCTGAGAATCAAGGCCTGATGGTAGAGTGAGTTCCTGTGTGTAAGCCATTGGATGCTGCTGAGTTGCCAAGAGTGCACTTGGTTGAGTTCCTTGGCCAGAAGGTGCTGCTAGATCTTGTTTTGCACCTGTTCCAGGACTTTGACCTGAAGCTTGTTGCGTGGCATTAGAAGAAGCTTGAGACACTGGTGCCTGAGGGACAAAAGACTCATCATAGCAGTACCAACAGTTGACCACAGCATGGCCATATTTGCCACAGAGTTGGCAAGTTGGACGTGTGCCATTGCCAGTGAAACACCCACGGCCGCGTCCTCGTCCACGGTTACTGCGACCTCTGCCGCGGAAGGCTTGATTTCCACCACGAAAACCATGCGAGCCTTGATTGTGACCCTGACCTGTGTGAGCGATATTTGCAGTGGCATTCGAAACATAAAGTTCTTGCCTAAATTTGTCAAGCTGAGCCTCTTGAACATAGAGCAGTGCCTCAATATCATATAATGAAGGAGAATCAGACCGTCCATAGATCGTCATTACAAAGTTGCTGTACTCCTCAGGAAGGCCATCAAGAACAGCATCAACCTGATCCTGTTCTGAAATCGGATCTCCAATTGCTAACAATTGATCAGCGATGGCTTTGATTCTAAGAACAAATTCAGAAATAGAACGATTTGATTTCTTAGTTGATTTCAACTCAGAACGAAGTTGACGTGCACGAGCTTTCATAAGCGCATGAAAATGACGATGAATTTTGTCCCAAACCTCACATGCATGTTTACAGGAAAGAACCCTAGGTAGCACTGATTCTGAAATCGTAGACAACAACCAGGTGAAGAGAGCCTGATCTTGCACAATCCAGGCTTCATATTCTTCAGAAACGACGTTAGCCTGACGATCGGTTTTAGATTTGTACATCATCGGAATCTGTGGATTCACAACGAACCGATGCAACTTGTGCGTAGTAATGACGCCCTCTACCTGTTGATTCCATAACAAGAAGTTGCTATCCTGCAATTTTATCGAGAGCTTTGGACCAAACGAAGCGTTGCTCGACGAATTGGTGCTAGATGAATTGTTGATCTGCGAACCAATTCCATTGATATTTTGCGAAGAACGATTGATTGTTGGCGAATCACCAAAAGCCGCCATTGCAGTAATCAACAGAAACGTGAAGAGATTCACGCAAGCAGAAGCACGATCATGAAGGTAGAACCAGGATCGACTATGGCGAATGATACCATAAAGAGAGTAGAGAATCAGAGGAACTCATATTGAATATGCTTGAGCAAAATGATTCAGAATGAATCTCTTACATTGCTTTGAGCACAACTCTGTTTATATACAAGAAGGCAGTTATAACTGCCTTGCCAGCTGGCATTTCCAGGCTGGCACAGCTCTAACAGAATTGTATTAACAATTAACAGCATTAGCATTGATTACAATCTTGCTTAACTTGTTTAAACTCTATTAGTATTATAGCTATCGTCTACATACTCTCATTTTAAAAAATACTCATAACCAGACTTATATTCTTATTTGTTAGGTACCTAAATACTCCTACTCGTGCGTACTTCAATTAACTATGAGTGTGTTTGTTTCAAGTTAAGAAATATTATTCTTGAAAAAGTGGGGGAGAGAATGCTATATTCTCATGTTTGTTTCAAGTTTAACAAAATTATTCCAAGGTAACTTTCATTCCTAGGAATATTATTTATACATGGTTTCCTCACTTATGATTCCCATGTAAAAAGAGTGGGAATCTAACATTCCCATCGGAATAAAATTCAACCACTCATAACTTCCCACTCCCACCTCATTTCCCAATATTTATTTTTATTTTTAATTTTTTAATTAAATAAATTATTAAAACTTTCCAATGAATTCTAAATAGTTACCAAACACTTGAGTAGGAATAACATTCCTGGTAATAATATTCCTAGGAATGTCATTCCCTGGAACATAATTTCATTCCTTGAAACAAACATACCCTATGAAAAATCAATAAATGAAAAGAATAAACTAAACTTTATTTTAGGTCCCTCATTTTTATTTTTATTTTGTCCCTCTTTTATTTTTTGTTTCAAAAGTTATACTAAAATGGTCATTTGTGAGTTTTGTTCATAACACCATTAAGTGTGGCTCGATTTGGTCATTTATCTTATTTTTTGTATCTGATTTGGTCCCACTCATTGGAATAGAATACTCAATTTGGTCCTTTATCTTTTTTTTTTCTTCAATTTAGTCTCATTTGACTTCAACGCATACGGCGACATAAGCGACAATTAACGATGTTAATAACGGAACTGATGAAAATGGTCATTTTAGTATAACTTTTATAAGATAATGAATCATTTCGGAATTAAAAAAAGGAGACCAAATTATAACCTAAAATAAAGACAACACTTATAATGATAAAGTTAAATGTTGTTTTTATAACTAAAGAAAAAGTTTTAAAGTTTTTTGAAATATTTCTTTGAGTATTATAACACTTAATTTTTGTTTTTAGAACTCCAGCAAAGTTAACGTTTTTTAACTTAACATTTTTGAAATATTACTTTCAGTTTTATAAAAACAAAAATTGACTTTACAGTTTTACTATAATATAAATAATAAATGTTAACTCAGTCTACAAATAATAATAATAAATGTTAATAATACCTCGCTTGTTTTCTAGAGGATTGTTTGCTTGGGTGGAGTCCTTGGTGTTGGATCTGACAAATTGGTTGGCTTCTGCATCCTTGTCGGCTGACCTTGGCATATGCTATGTTCTCTGCTCCCTCATCTAGGGTGACTGGGCTAGCGGATCACAAGGTTTTCGTGCTTAGTAAGTTATGGAAGAATTTTGCTTCTTCAAAAGTAATTGCATTCTTGTGACAATTGCTTTTGGATCAAGTACCTACTCGGACAAACTTGCTTCGCCGATGTATTATTATGTATGTGTCTACAACCTCGTGTAGACATTTTACCCCGATGTATTATTGTTGGCTTTCATTTCTCTAGTCATGTGTGGTATGCGATTGTTGGTTAGTTGGTCTCCGTTTTGCTCTTTCCGGGGATTTGTTTACATTTTACCCCGTTTCCTACTCTCTTGGGGCGGGTTCGCTGTAGGCAGAATTTGGCCTTGATTTGGCATACTGTGTTTATGGGTCCTGTGGGATCTACGAAATAGTTGTATCTTTGCGAGGTGGGTGCCACATGTCTCTCTGGCAGTGGCAGAGGCGGAGCTATGTTATGACAGTGCTCCCCCAAACTTTTTAATTAGAATTACTTATATATACGAATACGTGCCAAGTTTAACAAAGTCTTACAGTGGTTTAGCGGTTAATGCTTTCACGTATAGGTAGCGGGTCACGAAAACGAATCCAGTACTCATCAGGCCATTAAAATCGGAAAGAAACAACTACAACACCAATGATTTCGCATGATGCATATAACATATGTAGTATTACTCAACAAGTTTCCCACTCAAAAAAAAAAACACTGAAGCTCTGCCACTGGGCAGTGGACCAAGTGAAATCTTTGTCTTGGAGTTGGTTCTTAGTGAGGGGTAAATTCGGCTCGTGTTTGTTCTTTGAGTGGTTTGTGGATCATGTTGGTTGTATTTGTAGGAGATAGATTATGGGGTGGTTATTGGTTTTGTAGCTTGATCTCTCCCTTTTTGTCTCTCTTTTGGTGCGTCTCTTGGGTGCCCTTTTTTCCTTTATAATGGGTTAGGTACCTGTAGTACTTCCCTATTATGACATTCGATCTTTTGCCATTCATAAAAAATGTTAATACATTTTCAACATATTTTAGTTTTTTTAGTAAGAAAACATACTTTAATTTTTTCAACACATTTTTATTATTTAATTAATTTCATGTAAATCATTTGACGAAACATTAATTGCGAAAAGAGACGGAAAAATAAGTGGGAGTTATATATATATATAAAAGAATGTTGTCTAGGGGCAACATTGAAAATTTTTTTTATCCATTTATTAGTTAATTGATAATCTAACAATTTAATTAGTAGTTTATTAATACATTTAATTAGTTAGTCCTAGAGTTACTACAAATTGTATAAAATTGTGAAACTTAAAATATAAAAAATAAACATTAAATATGAACACTAAATTATTAGATATTTTCAAAATAAAAATAGAATAAAAGTCTAATTTTACATTATTTTTTTTATTGTTTTGGTAATTCCTGTATTATTTTACAGGTTTTAAATTATATTGACTAATTTCTGCAAAAAAAAATTGATTTTATAAAAGATGCTTGAGGTGAAATATTACAAAAGTTTGTTTACTTAGATTTTAATTTCTATCACATTTTAATTATTAGTTGTTTATTTATTTTTATGTAATTATTTAACTTTCAAATAATTCTATCCATATAATTTGACAACAAAGTGCAGCTCAGTTGGTAAGACGCTTCACCTACACCCAAAGGGACGGGGGTTTGAGTCATATAAGGGGAAAGTGGGGAACCACTATTGATCCCCCTTATAAAGAAAAAAAAGAAAAAAATTGTATTTAGTTTATGGTTTGATTTGTTAGTTTGATTTATTTAGTTGTTCTAACTATTTGAATATTTAAAATTTTATATTTAGTTTATAATTTTTCCTCATGTTTTCATTTTAAATTTTTCTTATTTGGTGTCTTTAAACTATTTAATTTGTACAAACTATCTTCCATTGTGAAAATCACATTTTGCTTAATTATTTATCATGTCATATAAAAAGGGGAAAAAATTTTATATTGACACCTACTTTTTGTTTCATTTTCACTTTTTAATTTTTGTTTCATTTTGATTTTATTTTTTCAGTTTCAAGTTCATTCAAAAAAAAATATGATAATTGAAATTGATAACAAATATTTAGGTTAAGTCCAAAATATTAGATGTACTAATTTATACCAAAAAATAAACATAAAATTAGAATGAATAGCTAATACATAATAAATATAAATATTTGTGTAGTGTTTTTTTCATCTCCTGTAACCTCATGTGATTTAATTGTTTTTTATTATTTATAATATAAATTATTATCATTCATTGCTTATCATAAAAAAAACTATAACTGATGAAGAGGAGAAAGGAAAGGACATGAGATTATTTAATGTAAATTGAAAGGTAAGAAGAGAAAAAAAATAAAGTTAATATTTCCACCGAATTTTTGTTTCATTTTTACTTTTTGATTTTGATTTCACTTTTATTTTGATTTTTAATTTTATTTTTTCAGTTTCATCTTCATTCAAACAAAATATAGTTATTGAAATTGATAACAAATATTTAGGTCAAGCCCAAAATAGTAGATATACTAACATATACCAAAAAATAAAAATAGAATGAATAGCTAATAAAAAATAAATATAAATATTATGGTAATGCTTTTTCAAATTCTGTAACCACATGTCATTTAATTGTTTTATTATTTATAATATAATTATTATCATTCATTGCTTATCATAAAAAAATTTATAACTGATGAAGGGGAAAATGGAAAGAACATGAGATTGTTTAATATAAATTAAAAGGTAAGAATACCAAAAAAATAAGAGGACCAGATAAGGAAAAAGGAAGCAGAAAGAGACAGAGACAGAGACAGAGACAGAGACAGAGAGAGAAACTATCGAAGGAAAAAAAGAAGGCTCTTCGTTAAGTTACCCAATACCATTGAAATTTATCGCTCTACAATTGAAAACCATTTTTGTTGCAATTCAAGCTCACTGATCTTATTGACCTTAAAGTATTCGCACAACGAGAGAATGAGAATATTAAAGAAAACATCGAAAAAAATGTGCACAAGAGGTGAAACACTAAGAAATTTGAATTTTTGACATTGGACTTTGTTAGAACAAGAGGAATGATATTTGGACAACCAAAAATGGGACAACTTTCGCAACAACCTTCTAAGTGGTTAACGCAATTCAAATACATGGTTAATTATGCTCAGTGTCAGGTGTCAAAACTTATTAACTATCAACGTAACTTCATTAACCACAAATTTGAACGTGATTAACCACGATTTTCAGGTGTTCAAATCTACATGTAGTTGAACAGAAGTTGTGGTTAATCACGTTCAAATTCGTGGTTAATGAAGTTCTATTGATAGTTAATGAGTTTAAACACCTGATATATCCATTAACCATTCACTGAACGTAATTAACCGCATATTTGAACTGCGTTAACCACTCAAAAAGTTCTCGCAAAAGTTGTCCCATTTTTTGTTGTTCAAATATCATTTCTCTAGAACAATAACAATAGGGTGGGTGAGTGGCTTGATTGTTGTGTGTATTCATCTCTATCTTAAAAATATACTTTCAGTGATGACTGGTTTTCTTCTTGTTATATGATTGTGTATTTCAAGCATAATCTTTTCGATAAAAGATTTCATTTAATATATTTTTCTTTGTGTGTTTAGTCCATATATCTTTGATTAGAAGGGCTATTTGTTAATTATTTTATGGATGGGTCTTTGGGGTTTGCGTTTGACTCTAGGTTTTAGATGTTAAAATTATTATTTCATGAAATCTGTCATAGTTCTCATACTTCATAACTATTCAAAATCCATTTTCAAAGAGTTTTGGACAGATTTTTCTTTAAAAAAACACTCGCAAATGCTTCTGTTGTCCCTTCTATTTTTATTTTTATTTTTTACCTTTCATCAAAAGTATATATGTTCATTATTGACAATGTTAAGATTTTGCGTATAAATTACATCATATGCTTTTGTGTTGCAACTTAAAATATTGAGTTTTTGTTTCTCTTTTTTGTCAACATAATCTACCATTGTTGGTTTATAATGATTCAACTATACAAGTTTGAGAGTGATGGGCTTAGGATAAGGTTAAATATGTATTCTAATTACCAATTGAAATAATAAAATGATTGAAGCAATTTTGGATGCTCTACATATGGGTAAAAATATTAATATTATCTAAATTTTTAAACCTTACAATATTTTCAGTAAATTTTATTTTAAATACAAAGAATTTTTAAGCATTCCGACTTATTAACTATTTTTGAATTTTTTACACAAATGGAAAAAAGGGTAAATACCGCTTTTGGTCCCTATAATTTGAGTGAAATCCAGTTTTAGTCCCTGTAAAATTTTTTATTTAGATTTTATCCCTGTAATTTAAGATTCTTCCATTTTTAGTCCCTGCCATCAAATCTCAGTTAAAAAATGCTGACATGGCTAATAGAGAGGTATGTCGGGAGGGACTAAAAGTGAAAAAATCTTAAAATTACAGGGACTAAAAGTGGAAGAATCTTAAAATTACAGGGATAAAAACTCAACGTTTTTAATAGAGATTTGACAGCAGGGACTAAAAGTGAAAGAATCTTAAATTACAAGGACAAAATCTAAACAAAAAATTTTACAGGGACTAAAACCGAATTTTGCACAAATTACAAGGACCAAAAACGGTATTTACCCAAAAAAAATTGTTGAAATAAAACATATTATTCGATCACATATGTTTATTTAAAAATACAAATATTTTATTTACAATAGTATATCAAATTAAATAAAACAAATATGTATTCAAATAGAATTACATAAATAAATAAACTTTTATATAACATTAAATAAATTTAGTAAATAATTATCTAACTAAAATTTAAATACTTTTAAAATTTTTAAAAATAGGTTATAAGTTATAGTCACTTTAGAATGAATAGAAAAATACTTATTCTTTTTGTTCATTTATAGTTGACGTTTTAGAATTATTTATTATTTTCAAAACTTCAAATGAATATTTATTATTTTTTGAGAATATATTTTGTTACTTAATTAAAAAGTAATTATAGAAATATAATATATTATACAAATAAAATATTTCAAAAGTAAAAATATTTATTATATTTCTTGGTTAATGTGATATTTTGAAACAACAAATGAGTTGTAGAAAATATTTCAAATTTTGAATATATATATATATATATATAATGAATAATCCTTTAAATCTCAAAAACTTCAAAGGTGAATATAATTGAAAATAGAAATAAACATGATAAGATACATTTCTAATTAAAAAAATGGAAAAATATGAATTCCCTCACTAATTGTAGACAAATTTATAAACAAGTGAATAATATCAAAACATTTATTCTTGATTTGTTCATATAATATATTGACATTGACATTGATGATTGGTTACTAATATATTGAAAGTCTAATTTTTAATCTTATAATAAATAGTTCATATATTATTGACTTTTAAAAATATTCTTTATGTTAATTTTGTACTTCTATTACAAATGGGACAAAGGAAATCATTGTACAGCATTAATGTGTCATATCTTTGAAAATTTTGTCCTTTATCATTCTAACTAAAAACACGTGGCTTCTATTTGGCTCTTCAAGTTCAGATATTGAGCAAGTAAAACAATTCTCAAAGTGGACACTAAAAATTGGTGGTTGAATATTGTTATGAAAGTGTGTTGCAATGTTACGAATAACTTCTTGTAGTGATTTATAAATCCTCATTTGTGACATTGATAGTCACATTTACGACACATTTTTAAATGTGGTTTATAAAGAAGTGTCTAAAAAATGATGATAGGTAACCAAAAAAAAATCCTTTTATTTGCTTCATTTCACCACATATGCATTGATTTCTTATAGTCTTTCCATAACTTTAAGGAGCATTTGTGAACAACTATCTCCTAATTAGAAGATTGACTACTGAGTGTTTTTTGCAACAACTACATATTAAAGAAAGTCTTCTGTTTCAGAAGTCAAGGGTTAAATGGTTGTCTGAAGGTGATTCTAACACATGGTTCTTTCATGCAATCCTGAAATCAAAATATCGGAAAAGGCAGCTTGTGGCACTCAAGGTGGGAGATGTGTGGGTGGAGGAGGTAGATGGGATTAAGACAGAAATGAAGAGGCATTTTCAGCAGACTTTCACAAAGTCTAAATTTAAAAGACCAGTTCTCGATGGAGTCCATTTCGCACAGATCTCTGAGGAGGATAACAAGTTCTTAATAGCACCTTTCACACAGGAGGAGATTAAAGAAGCAATATGGAATTGTGAGGGAAATAAGAGCCCGGGCCCAGATGACTTTAATTTGAATTTTATCAAGTCTTGTTGGGACTTGCTGCGAGATGAGATATGTATATTTGTCCAGGAATTCATAGTCAATGCACAGTTACCGAAGGCGATTACTGTGTCTTTTATTGCCTTGATTCCAAAGAATGATCATCCTCAATCTTTATCAGACTACAGACCCATTTCTATGATAGGTTGTCTATACAAAATTATATCCAAATTATTGGCTTCTAGATTGAAGACGGTCTTGGGAAAGGTAATCTCTCCTTGTCAAATTGCTTTTCTTTCTCAGAGACAAATACTTGATGGTGCTTTGGTTGCAAATGAAATTATTGATTATGCTAGGAGAAAGAAGGACCACTGTGTGTTATTGAAGTTTGATTTTGAAAAGGCGTACGACTCCGTGAGTTGGGCATATCTGGATTACATGTTGAGTAGATTGGGATTTTGTCTCCTTTGGAAAACCTGGATCAAAGAATGTATTTGCTCTTGCTCATCATCGGTCTTGGTGAATGGGAGTCCAACCGAGGATTTCCGGCTTGAGAAAGGATTAAGGCAAGGTGATTCGTTGGCACCATTCCTTTTTCTTATTGCGGCTGAAGGCTTGGCGGGGCTGATTGGTAAAGCGCAGGAGATTGGATGGTTCCAAGAATACAAAGTGAGTTCTGATATTTCTTTCCCTATCTTGCAATATGCATATGATACAATTTTATTATGCAAACCTTCTTGGGATAACTTGTGGCGTATTAAAACGGTGTTGCGGGGTTTTGAGTTAATTTCCGGTTTGAGGGTGAGCTTCAAGAAAAGTAATTTATTCGGAGTAAATATTGGTGATCACTTTCTGGGTGCGGCTTCAAATTTTTTATCATGTGAGGTGGAAAAAATACCTTTTAAATTTCTTGGGGTCGCAATCGGTGCGAATCCTAGGAGAAGCTCTACTTGGTATCCAGTGGTGGAATCTATAAAGAAAAGATTGGAAAGTTGGAAGGGACGACATCTTTCAATGGGTGGCAGAATTACTCTATTAAATTTTGTTTTGTCCAGCCTACCTTTGTACCTTTTCTCCTTCTACAAAGCTCCTAAGAAGGTTCTTAATACACTTATTAGCATCCAAAGAATTTTTTTATGGGGAGGTTCTGAAGACAATAATAAAATTAAATGGGTGAGGTGGAGCCAGGTGTGTATGCCAAAACAACAGGGGGGGACTTGGAGTGAAGAATTTAGACTTACTCAACATGAGTCTTCTTGCTAAATGGAAGTGGAGATGTCTGGTTGATGATAATGCGATTTGGCATAAACTCCTTTCTTTTAACTATGGATCTCTTGAGTCTGTACTTGTTAACAGTTCACCCCCTCCATCGCAAAGCTCTCTGTGGTGGAGGGATTTATTGTTGATGGATCCAAACTGGTTTTCTGATGCTGTTAAGGTTCAGTTAGGGGATGGAAGCAGGGTGAAAATGTGGCATGATAGATGGCTAGGCACGACATCAATTAAAGACCAATTTCCAACGCTTTTTTCTTTAACTATTTTGCCAAATGTGACAGTGAGCAGATCTGGCTCTTGGTTGGAAAATGGGTGGATGTGGAAATGGGAGTGGCGAAGAAGATTATTTGCATGGAAGGAAGAATCTTTAGAAGATTTGAAGGCATTGTTAAATGGCTTGCAGCCTGCTGCAGAAGGAAGCGACACGTGGGTATGGATACTTGATAACTCTAAAGTTTTTACTGTAAAATCTGCTTATATGAGTTTGGTATAGTCAAGTGGTTCAGGTACCATTGATTCTGATCTGGGTTATGCATTGAGAGTTTTATGGCGTAGCTCCGTTCCATCTAAGGTGTTGATTTTTATATGGAGGTTGTTATTGAATAGACTACCTACGAGAGATGCTTTGGTCCGCAGAGGAGTTATTAGGGATATGAATGAAAATGGATGCTGTTACTGTTCTCAATCGACGAAAACTGTTGATCACTTATTCTTTGGGTGTACTTTTGCATATCAAATATGGTGTTCAGTTGTAGCATGGGTGGGAGTTGATTTTGTTTTTCATGTCAATGGTGTTCTGCATTTCTTGCAGTATGGTGAAATATACAGAGGTAAGCAGCTTCATAAGGTGAAGTATATAATATGGTGCACTATAGTATGGATTCTATGGTTGACTAGAAACCGAATTATTTTCCGTGAGGGTACTGCAGATCAAAGTTCCATTCTGTCACATATAAAGGCATTGTCATGGGCCTGGTTTTCTTGTAAGGAAGGGAGTAATTTGGGGCTGTCATTTCCAGCTTGGGCTTCAAACCCATTGTGTTGCATTAAGTCAGTTTAGCTGAATGGAGGATGGTGTGCACTGTTGGTTATAAAGATATCTAGAAAGGAGATTTTAGTGAAATGTTGTTGAAGATAGCAAATATATATGTGGCAGAACATGCGCAGGAGAAGAATTACAAGGATAGAAAGTTTTGTTGCCTCTGCTGATGGTTTTATTTTGCTGCTGAAATTTTGTATGGTGGGATGTAAATCTTAGGATGGAGCACTTTTGTAAATTTGTATTTCATGGTTGTTGTACTCTTTTTCCTCCCTTAGTCTTCTTCTCAATGGATTTTGGCTTTGGGAGGTTTTAATGAGGCACTTCCATGTAGTTACGGGTTGAAGTACCCCTCGTACTCCCTTAATAAAATAAATCCTTTTCTTATCAAAAACAACAAAAAAACAACTATCTCCCAATCTTCTCTAACCTTTGGGGTAGAACACAAAGAAAGATTTTGATCAACATGAAAATGTTGTTCCTATCTACTTTTATGTCGTATGCATTATAATAAACTCTATTCCAATAAACTATTTTCAAATTTCTCTTTTTTAAAGATATTCACTTCTAAACAATGCTCTTACAAACCACCTACCATATATTTATCCTCAAGTAGAATATTTTTATGCATAAGTTTTGCCAAATTAATTATGACACGCGTCTAAAATCCAACCTCTGTATATAAAAAGCATCACTTTTGTAAAAACGAAATTAACCAAAAATTGTTTTAAAACTCTTTAAATTAGTTCATAATATCAGCCACAACTATCGCAACAGTATTTAAAAAAAAAAGATACGGGTCATGTTCTAGTGTGTGTGTGTATATATATAATGGTTGTGGATCCACTAACTCAAGAAATAACTATTGAGATAGTTATTTTGCTTAATAACTCACTATATGTCTTTAATTTCAACAATCCAACAGCAAATTAAAAGTTCTTATTGAGTATATCATCCTCACAAATTTTCATAAAAGTTCAAAACTAATTGAACGTATTTTATGTTTTAAAAAATATAAATAAATGTCTACTAGAAGATTACATACTACAAATATTTAATTTATCGAAAATTTGGTATGCATGATCGTTAATATAATATGATACTCCCTCCGTTCCTTTTTAAGGTTGTTTTACACAAACCAAGATAATCAATAAATTTTGTTGTTTTTGATGAAATTATTAGCTTTTTTCCATGTGATACCCTTAACCATTCATTACTCCATAGAACATATTTCTCTCTCTGCAATAAATAGTTAAGGGTATAATTGACAAACAAGTAATTAATGTAACCTTGAACTTTGAGAATGACAAGTAATGAGAAACAAAATTTCTCTAAAAATCGACATGTAAAAAGGAACGGAGGGAGTAATATTCAACGGGTTAGGTATTTGAAATTCAATATCTGGGATGAGTTATTAAACGGAGTAATTATGCTAAGGGTTACTCTTAGAGTAAATAAATCTCCACCTATATATAATTATATATACACGTGATTTTCATTTATTAGCTATACTTTTTTTTTGACGTCAAAGATAATTTCAGTAACGGAAGTCTGGCAATAAATCAAAAGCCAAGACTGCATAAATACAAGGTGGAGTCTCTTCAATCCACATACAATCTGGATTATAAAGAGCATATTTAGCTAGATAATAGGCAGCTTGGTTGGCCTCACGCCTAATATATAAAAAATTTAAACTATGGAAGCAAGCTTTAAAATTAACACAATCCCCAATAATAGAACCAACATACGTGGGAGATTGTTGATGAGCGTTCAGCGCCAAGACCACATTTAAAGCATCAGATTCCGCTATAAGATGCAAAAAAACATATTTTTTGCAAATTCCAATCCCTTTCGCATAGCTAAGGCTTCTGCTACCTCTGAATTTGGTAATGAAAGGACCTTCCAGCAACTAGCAGCAACCACGACACCATCAGCATCCCTCACCATAGCTCCAATACCCCACTTACCTCCCTCTATCGAATTTGCTCCCTCTATCGAATTTGTTGCGTCAACATTAAGCTTATAGCAACCACTAAGAAGGGGTGTCCAACAAACGTCAGATATAGGCAAAGTGACACGCACACAGTTCATTTTCCCCATGGTATGTGTGTGAATCGACTTAAATCTTCAAAATGTCAACCTCGACTTATGTCGTCCTCTTCCTTGCTCTTGTGTCTGCTTTCCGTAATGTTTCAAGTTTCAACTAATGCCAAACTTTCAAATAACCAAACCATGAATACCATCAATGTTGATCGTAAAGCTAATATTAACCTTCATGTCGCATTGCCTCCGAACACAAAATGAGTGTAGTTTAATTGTGGCATTGAGGGAACATTTGTAGTACGGTCAGAACAAACTCATGAATGGAGTGTTCCCGTTGACAAGGTTTTGCTGCGAATTAGGGCCATTCAGATGCCACTTTCATTGCATGGGATGCCCAACGTGTAGGGGTGGGCGCGGGTACGAGTCGACCCGCGAACCCAACATACCCGATTCAACCCATCCTACAAAATTCGGGTTGGTTTGGGTCATTGGATTGAGTCGGTTTTTAAAAAAGTAAACCCAAAGCCTACGGGTTGGGTGTCGGGTCAGAAGATTGCGAACTCAAACAACTCAACCCAACCCACTGCGTACCATATGAATGAAGACATAATTTGTAAACACACAAATTTTGTTTTGTTCTCATTTCACTTGGTACAATAATTTTATTGGAAATTTTACTTCAAATTGAGGTCAACTATGCTTTTTATGTAACCATAAAAACATGCAAATTTTCTTTATTTGAAAATCTAAATTAAGACATCAACAATGAGGTTTTTATTCTATTTTTTAATTTATCTCAATTTTTCTGAGAAATAAATATTTTAATAATAAACTCGATTACCCAACTCAAACCAACCCATATGAGGTCGGGATGGGTTGGTTCGGGTTATGCCAAAAAAATCGATCAAACCAACTCAACCCAACCCGTATTTTATTGATTGGATTGGGTCTTCAAACACATCAAAACCCACCCAACACAGCCCAACCCATGTCTACTCCTACCAGCGCCATATTGGCCATGTCGTTGTTTATTGGATTGTAAAGCTAGATGATTTTTTTCATAGTTGGGAATATTTCAATTGGGAAAGACGGGCTAGTTGGGAATACCGAAGATCAAAATATTGCTAATGCTAATGATATAATAATTGATTTGTAATATTTTAAATCCCAATAGTCATCCCCAACATAATCAGATCATGTCATCCTGCTTTTTGTAATTTTCTCATTTCTCCATTTCATAATTCATAGTCTAGAAGTTCTACCTTTTCTATTTTGCCAAAGAAATGCAACATCTGTTCAAAAAAAAAAAAAGATGCAACATTTGTCTCATCTCATATTTGTCATAAAACAGAAGTCTCTTTACAAAAAAACTTCAAAATTAAAACTCCAACCTTATACCAGATACATATGTTTTCCCATACATTTGGTTTGTGCAATAAATTTTAGTAATCGGAAACGTGAGAACAATCAAGTCAACACGCTAATGAGTGTCGGATCCACATGTATTGGGTTGGGGGCAATTGCCCCGATCGGAAATTTTTTTTTACCTTCAAAATACCTATTAATTTTAATTTTTGCCCCCATAAAAAATTATAAGCTGCCCCTATAGGCCAAATTTTCGTAAAGTAAAAGCCTAAAATAATCCTTAACAAAAAGTACGAAGACATATTTGGTCTCTCAAAACTGAAAATTATTAATTTTATCATAAAAAATCTTAAATATTGGTTAAATTAGTTCTTAATGGAGACTAAAATATCCTTAGATTTTTTCTTAAAATGACTAATTTGTCTCATATTTAAGATTTTTGAAGACCAAATTAGTACTTTTTATATCTTAGAAAACAAATAGATTTCTGTGTTTTTTTGCACTAATTTGGATTTTTACTCTTTTTAAAAAAACAAGCGTAAAAAATTATAAGCAACAAAATCTTACCCCATTATAAAAACTAAACTTTCTGCATCCGGCACTGACGCTAATTGTTACCATTAGAGCCGACGTTGAATATAGCCTATACAAGCACTGTAATAAAGTTTAATTTTTAAAAAGAGACAAATCACAGTTTTGCTAACGTGGTCAATATTTGACTTTTAAATTAAACTGATTCAATTAAATTCAAAATAATAGTAATAACTTATCTTATCTTATCTATATTTTTAATTTCTTTATTATCACTTATATATAGTTTAGCCATTTAATAAATGTTTTTCTCTAGTCCAAATCTCTCAAATTTTTTTCAGTCCAAATAAAAAGTCTCTCAATTTTTCTTTTTGAGAAGTCAAATTTTTAGTTTATATTTTTACTTAATTACTAACATAATTAAAGTGATGTGACGTTATAGAGACAAACAAAATAATAAAAGTTTAATATTATAAAATGATTTCTAAATTTAATGGGACTAAAACGTTTCTTATCTTTTTAGAAAGTGCTATATTCAATAAATGACATTTTCAATAATTTAAATAATAGTATTAAATGCTATATTTTATTGAATATATTATGTAAAATGATACAAGAAAGCAAATATATTATGTAAAATGTAAAATGCTACTCGCCACACCCACCGTCATATCCCTTGGCCGTCGTCTGGTTCTGCCAGCGCTGTGCGGATGCTTCCCTTCCATCCCCACTATCCCTCCTTCCCAGATTTGGTTTCCCTCCATAACTAACAACCATCTGCTCTTTCTTTATCCACCCACAACAAGGTATGCCCTTCACAGGTGACCTCTTCTGGGCCTCTTAGGGCCCCTCTCACAATCTCAGTCAACGTTGTCTCCTCCGTGTCACCGGCGGAGCGCCCACCACCTGAGCCACTGTACCTAATCTGCGTGAGGCATCTGGATAGTTCTTAGGATCCCAATGTTCTCCCAACTCAAAACATTTCCCAGATGCTTTTTCTCCGGCAGAGCTGGGCCTCAAGCAGACACCACCGGACAAAGATGACGGTGTACATAAATGGGACAACGAACTATGGGCAGAGACACGTAGGGCTGGAAAAGGAAGTTGCGGATGGCTGAGAGAGGAGAAGTCGTCGCGACTGAATCCTACCGGAGGAATTGGGACTAGCACAACAAACCAGCAATCAAACGGAATTAATGCTCCAGACATTACGCGGGATAATTTTATTGGCCGCAGCTGTCAAGGAGCACTAATTATTACTGGGCCACAACCGTTACTCATTCTTGATAGCACGACTTGGTTACAACGGACAACACCAACAATTATGGCCTTCAAAAATATTAATGGGTCGTTGCCTTTAGTAAATAGAGAGGCGGTTATGCAATTGAAGGCAAGTTATGGTCCAACTAATGATAATTTCTCAACGTCATCTTTTTCTATTACCAACTCTTTGATAGAGTTTTATAGAAGGCGAGCCCATTTAGTTGCTTACTTTTTGGTAGGGGTGGTTGCATATATTGCTAGCTTTCAAATTTCTGATCAAGTTACCAAATGTATTGCGGTTCTAGATATTAATAAAATTGCTTAACCTTTTCTTTTGTCAAAAAAAAGTGTTAAATATGTTTTTAGTCCCTATAATTATCCTAAATTTTGTTTTTAATCTCTGTACCAACTTTTTAGTCCTTACAAATTACAAAACTGCGTGTTTTTAGTCTCTGAATTATAAAATTGTATGTTTTTATTTCCTCTCTCTTCGGGAAATAAAAACATATTTAACCCTATTAAAGTAAAATATGCTAAAAACATATTATATAACCCTATTTAAATTTTATTAATGTAAATTTTATGGGGACTAAAAATATATTTAACCCTATTTAATACTATAAAATAATATATTTATTAAAATATTATATATTTTTTGTATAAACTGGGCATCCCTTGCGTGCAACTGTGGAGTCGGGTCAAAAGTTTTAACATTGTTGTGTTCATAGACTCGAATTCGAACCCGAACCCTTTTTAAGTTGGAAAAGACTCGTACCATCTTATCCAAGCGCCCTTATATATACTAGTGCGTGTACCCGTGCGATGCACGGGGCGTATAATCTCATCTATAGTTAACTTTTATTGTTCGTTAAAAACTCAAAAAGATGCATAACAATTCCTTCATCCATCGTTAAATTTACACTACAACTGTTGAATTCCATAATGCAATATGCAGAACCAATGCAAATAGTTCGTTAAATTTAAAACAGATGTTCCAAAAGGTCTGACAACAAAAAAGACATAAGTGTGCTAAACCAATGCAAATAGCTTGTTAATTTAAAAACAAAGTCCCAAAAGGTACAACAAAAAAAGAGACATAGGAATTAATACGTCAACAGTTGTTCGGATCTGCCACAAAATAAATCGAAGTTGGATCATTCCTAGTAACACCAAAACAAACTTCATCTCCGACTTTGAGTTTCATGGACTTTTTAAAATCGGTCCATCCACCTGAAAGAGTGCAGTAGTTTTCTTTCTCGGTGGCCCAACTAAGATTGCAAGTATATCTTTTCAATTTCGAATCTACCAAGTGACATTGGAGGCGTGATCGTGACAATGAAATATCACAAAAACTAAACGTCAATTTCTACAACGAAAATAATATAATGTTAAAAATAGTTTAATTTATGGAAACTAATATGTTAATCAAATAAAATAAGTTAAAATAAATACTCACCAATGAATCTGAATTCATCTCCTCCTCGCTTAATTTTTTGTAGAGGAGATGATAATCACCATACCATTTTGCCGGTTGAGGGTAGACAACTTCTTTGTACATCCTGTCCTTAACTCTGATATCAAAATGGCCAGGATTCCGGTAAAACATCTCTAGCCATCCTCCACCTGGAAGATTGTATACTTCACCAATCCTGTCGTTCCAGCCAAGATTTAAATAAATTGTCCCTCTTTTCTTTTGAACATTTACTTCAATCTGATTCTCCACAGGATCTTGAAGAATGACATAATTTGATATTTCATCATAGAAATCTATTGAAAAAAGTGAGGGCAGCCTTCCCCTTTTCTAAAAGAAGGTAAAAAAAAAATGATACTCAGCAATCTTTTTTTTTTTTGAACAATTCAATAGCTATAATTGTTCTCATTACACAAACACTCAATTTACAACAAAACACTGAGAAAGAATTCAACTCAACTACTAACCTAAATATATCAAATTGTCCATTATTAAAGAACAAAATGCCAATATAAACAATTCCAGCCTAAAAATATCAAGCTGAGAGTAAAGCCTTTATGTAGATTTCAATATGCTTTTATGTAAATTTATTGTATCGAGTAAAAAAGCAACATTGAGATTAGGTGATGATCGTACGTAGCAGTATATAAATTGATACTCAAACATACATGCCTGATGGTATCAAGATCCATAGTTGGGTTCTTTCCAACACTCGAATTCTAGAAGCATGGTGTAGTCTATCAATTCATTAAAACATAAAGCTCACCTTAAGCATAAGATACGCTGGAGAAAGGATAAGAAAATAATTACAAAGAGGTAGATTTATTTTTTTAAGCATGCTAGAAATATATCTTTGGATCATAGTATATTTTTCAAGCATCCTACTACTTTTCAACTGTCTTTTGGATCTACTCTTCCAAGCTCGAGATTTTTATTCCTTGTCTACTCAAAACTGTCCCAAAAATATTGTGCTTAATATATTTGATAAATTGTTAGAAAGGAACACAACTTGTACATAGGAAAAGCCTCTATAACATCTATACTACTGAATTAACACTATCTTTAAAACCTTCATTGTTTATCAAAATGCTTCTTCCACATTGATTGACATATAGTGACAGGGAAATCAATTGACTGAAACACAACAATTTGCAAGGTTATTCATTGTGTAGTAGAACTGTTGTATAAATGGAAAGCTATCAGTCATGCAGTGCATCAGTAACCATTTTATGTGATTCAGTCATGCAGTATATACAAACTACTATGTTATATCCCCATTTGTTGAATTCTAAAATCACATCTGTTAAAGTTTGGAACAAAGATTCTGTTAGAAGTCCCACATGGAAGAATGAGATGACCTGATTAGTGGTTATAAGTGGGGGGCAACCTTCACCCTATGAGCTAGCTTTTGGGGTTGAGTTAGGCCCAAACCCAAATTCTAAGATGAAAACACCAATACGAGGCAGAAATGAGATCGATGCAGAACTTGACAGAAATGAGAGCGTAACGATGTAGTAGATCTCTGTGAGAGTTCCGCAGGGATCGAAGACGTTGATGCTAGCACCGTGGAGATCAGAGAAGACAAAAGCGCTTGCTTTCAACTGTGACACGATTCTCTGAATCCAAGCATGATAGAACTGGATCTGATGCGAAGAACATGAGATCATTGCAAAACTTCGAACCAGCGAACCTGCTACCATTGTAGATGTTTGAAGGAGCAATGATCTTAGCATTGAAGAGTAGATCTGCAACGATGAAGCTGATGCCGTCATGGGATGATCAATAGCAGAAAATGCGATTTCAGAAAGCATCGTATGATTTGGTGTTTCTTCTTGAACCATCTGCAATTTCTCTTCTACCTTCACTTCTGGATCCAAGAACAGCCATGGCGGAACAAGTATAGCCTCCTTGTCTGCGTCGCTGAAGAGATTTTCACTGTTCAAAGCATAATCTTCATCTTGATCATTATGTGAAGCATCAATTGAAGCATCACATTTGCTGGCGACAAGGAAGCATGTGATTTCGCCAATGTTGATAGTGCAGCCGTCGATTACTGGTTTGAACAAATCACCGGAGCCACAGCCACAGGTACCGTATCAAGATTTGAATCTTGACCGAAACTGCCAAAAACGAAACCGAAATCGGAAATTGAATCAGTAACCCTAGGATCAGAAAATTCTTCTTCCTCCTCTGTTTCTAATTCACAATCGAAGTCGCTGAGATCTTCATCTTCATAATCGCTGTGAATTGCTACGCAACGGTATCGCTCTGATACCACGTGAGAAACCACAGGATCAAAGAGATGAAGATCCATCTCATAGGAGAAGTAAGCTTGAGAGCTTAATTGACAGAAATTCTTGTAAGGAATCATATTGTAAAGATGCAGAAAACTGAATACAATGTGATCTATATATAGAGCTTATTGATCAGTAACTAACTGATCCTATTAGGCTAACTAGTTCCCTAACTAACTCTAGACTTATATTCCGTAACAAATTCATAACATTGAATGAACATTGCTTTATTTAGTTCTTCATGAAGCAAAAAGGTGTTGAGATGATCTAAGGAGACCTTGACTCAGGTCATGACTAGAATATTACAACAAAATAGTGGTACATAGAATTATAATATGAAATCACAAAAAGGCTAATAGGTAGTATCGGTTATAAAAAAATTAATGCATATATGCAGAATCACCTAGGGCAACTTTAACAGGGTAATCTTAAATTTTTAGTTCACTTTAAAGTCTATGTGGCTGTACACGTTGTTGGGTGCATCAACTAATTTTTGTTGATAGTCATTTCTGCTACGCGATTAAAAAAAGGCGTACACTATGTGAGAGACTGAGAGAGAGAAAATTGGAGGGTGTCACTATGCCATCACTGCAAAGAAAAATGTTTGACTTATGGGGATGTGGCCATATGGGGCCCACATAAAGAACATAGGAGCGGCAACAATTAGACACCCCGCTGTGGGTGCTCTTACTCATAAATGAAACAGTAGTATCTCTCTTTTGATATTCAGTCAAATCATATATATGTTTAAATAATCGATGCAGGGGTTTAAAACCAAACTCCACATAGAAAAATAGCTTTGGTTTTCTATAGGAGCATTTTTTTTTTTATCCTTTTTTGCTTTACTTGAAGGTTACTAATGCTTCCAATTCGATAAAAATAGCTGACCAAGACCTGAGGTACATGCGTGCCCCTATTTAGTCTATTATCAATACTTCTATTTGAGTCAGTCAGTTTTATATGAAGAGGTTTTTTTTTGACAAAAATATAAAGAGCTTCAAAGGTTTATATAACAGTACTGATTTACTAATGCTTCCCTTTTACTTTGGTAGTATCAAATTATTCAGTTTTGTATAATGTGCTTGAAAGGTTTATGGCCAACTGAAATGGAAATCTGCCAAAATACGTGACTAACTTAGCATACATACAAATGCAGAAAATTACTCAATAAGTCCAAATCTTTAAAGGCGTTTGATCCAACATAAGTTATTTCTCCTTTGTGCCCTCTTGGTTGAAACTACCCACTGTAAACTCTTTTTTTTTACTTTCTCCTGCATAGTATATTTTCTGATAAATTAAAATTTATATATATATATATACTAGCATATTTGACCTGTACAATGCACGAGTGAGATTTGGGGTTGATAATCCACGTTTTGTGCACAAAATAGCAGAAAATATTTTTAAAAAAGTGAAAAAAGATATGTGTGTATCATAAGATATAAATATTACTAATATAAATAATATTATCTGAAACTTCAAATTTACTCTATTAAAACTCTAATAGAAAATAATAATAAGAACTAAAATTGAAAATGACTTCTAAAAGTTCTATAAACTACTTATCTATAATACGTTGGTTCGTGTCTTGCACGGTACATATTAAAATAAATAAACATACTAATATTTAATTTTTAATAAAATTTTTGTTAATAGTAATTTAGATATGAATTAAAATATTCAAGTAAAATAGATATTCATTCTAAATATTCTAATTAAAATATTTATTTTTCATGCTAAATATTAGTAGTTTTATAAAGATATTAATCAGTTTTTATTTAAAATATTAATTTCTACGTGAAAATATATGATATAGATAATTTATCTTTAAATGTTCATTAGCATGTGATGTAAGTAAATACGTCTAACTCTTAATACGCCTAACACCTTCGTAAAAATATTTTAATTTCTTTTTTATTTTTTTACATAAAAATATCTTGATTTACTAAAAGTATTAAAAAGTTACTTTCAAATATTTTTATTTAATTCTGATAAAAAAATTATTTACATATAGCTAAATATATTACGCAAATATTTGACAATTTAAAATTAAATACATCTTAATAACTAATTATTAGGATTTTCATACAAAATTATTGTGTAGTAATTGATTTTGAACACTTTTTAGGTACACCTAATTATTATCTATTTCCATTTTCTTATTAAAAATGAATTTAAAATGAGTTTGTTAATTTATATCAAGTCTTAAAATAAGTAAGAAAATAGGATGTGTTGAAAATAATAAAACTTAAGTTGATTAAAAAATAATATGAATTGATCAAATAAAATTTTTAAAAACATTTAATACGGTTGAAACACATGTAAATAATAGAATACGCCACTTGTGACGATTAGAGAAGATAAAGAGAACTAAACATGCATAATATCGCCTATATAATTTAAAAAATGTACCAAAAAAAGGAACATGAATAATAATCTATAATTTAAATTAATTATATTTCTAAAATTAAAATTAAATAAGAAAGGATCAAATGAATAGAGTTTTTACGCATGACATCATAAAATGTTTTTTATATAGATAATAGATGATAGATAATAATGTACTAAAATTCAAAATTAAATATTTTAAAATAAAAAAATGGAAAAATTCGCTAAAATGAAATTACAAAATTAAGTTTTAAATATTAAAATATAAACTTTTAATTAATTAATAATACTGAAATAGACTTCAAAATTAGGTCTTTTAATTTTTTTGAGGGACTAACTCATAGTGAATTAAAATTAAAATTTCACTAAACAAAATAATAAAAAATTGACTTTTTCTAAAATTATTTTAAATAATAATTTATGAACTAAAATAATTATATCTTGAAAATTATAATTTTAAAAATTGAAATTAAATAAAAAATGATCAAATTAATAGAGTGTTGAATTTCATATAACAATTTGAGATAAAATATTTATTTTAAATTTATTAAATTAATTAAAATATATTTTATTTTGATATTCTGCATGGAATTAATGTGGTGTTGACACTTTGCATAACAACATGTAACAAATTTTTTTTGAGGGAACAAAATCTTCTTTTTTATAATATAATAATAGATAGATAGATAGATACAAAATGGATTTAGAAAACATTTCTAAAATAGGAAAATGAATAATATATAATTCAAATGAATTATATTTTAAAAATTAAAATGTGAAAAATTAATTTAAATAAGAAAGGATCAAATGAATAAGGTATTGACACGTTGCATAAAAAAAACTTTTTTTATAGATATATATAATAGATCTAGATAATAGATATAATAACAACATATAGATAATAACTGATTAGAATTCAAAATTAAATATTTAAATCTTGAAAAGAAATTATTTTGAATTAAATTAGAAAATAAAATTTTAAATATTTTAAATAAATTTTTTTAATGCATTAATTATATTGAATTACATTTCAAAAAAAAATTATTAATACTTTTATGAGTATTTTAAGTAATTTTCAATTTGAAAGAACTTATGTTGAAAAAACGTGAAATTCACTAAACAAAACCAAAAAATAGAAACAAATTTTTAAATAATTAAAGTGTTGAATGTAACATAACAATTTGAGATACAATATTTATTTTTAATATGTTAAATAAATTTAATTGTATTTTATTTTAATATTCAAATCACAATGAATATAATGTTAACACGTGGTACAACAGTATATAAAAAAATCTTACTTTGATTTTAAATAAAAAATCAAAATTTGAAATTTGAAATAAATTATGATTAATTAAAATTTAAAGTGAAATTTGCTAGATTTGAGTTTCAAAATAAATTATATTGCATCAATTTCTAAATTAAATTTTAAATTTCTACTAAATGATAATTATATTTGAAATTGTAATCCATAATTTATAGTAATTAAATATTGAAAATTAAAATTAAAAATTCTGTATAATATAATAGATTTCAAAATTAGAATTTTAAAATAAAAAATTTGAAATAAATTATCTTTAGTTAAAATTATAAATTCAACTTTTTATATTTGAACTTTAAAATAAATATTGAATAAAAAACAAAAATAAAATTTAAAACATAAGAATTGTTTAGGCAAAAAACAAAACCTGCTTTTATAATATATATATATATGTGTGTGTGTGTGTGTGTATGCGCGTGTGTGTATATCTATCATAAATTTATTTTTAAATCTTTTCAATTTATTTAAAAAATATTAAATTAATATATTTGTATTTGTTTGAATTTAAATTAAAATATTTTGATTTATTTTAAAAAAAAATTAAAATTTGTATTAATTTAATTTAAAAAGATTAAATTAAATAGATTTTATTTTTATAAAATAATTATGGTGGTGACAAGTGGGATAACTTATCGTGTGTGTGTGTGTGTAGGGATGGCAATTTCCACCTGTGTGTGGGGATCCCCGTGGGGACGGGGATGGGGATCACACCCCCCGCCCCGTGGGGTCCCCGTCCCAAACATATTACATAATTATCTCTAAAAATTACATATATATATGTATTATAATGATTGATTTTTTGATCTTTTTATGTCTTTTTTAAATTTTTAAAAACTATAATGGTTTTAGTAAAATAAAACAAAAGAAAGGTCATCACTCATCAAATTCACAAATCATGATCATAATGACTTCACATGTTGGACTAAACATGGAAAATTGATTTTGATACTGTAATTTTGAAACTTTTTCATACTTTTATATTTTTTTTTCAATTTTATTGAATTTCAGTGTTTTTTTTTATTTTTTTAAACTTTCGGGGTCCCTGAGACTCTGTGAGATCCGTGGGGACGGGATGGGAGAAAACTCCCCATGGCGGGGATCGACAGACGGAGAAAATCTGAGGCGGGGCAGGAGCGGGGAGCACTGCATCGCCTCGCCCTGCTGCCATCCCTATGTGTGTGTGTGTGTGTGTATATATATATATATATATATATATATAAATGATAATAATAGTTAATTGATTTTGAAATAACTTTAAAAACACATGTCTGCCAAATGTCGAATAGAAGAGTTGTTAACGATTTTATATTTTAAAATCAAATTTTGAATAGAAGGACTGTTAATTAACGATTTTTTGGATTTAAATTTTTTATTGATTTAAAATTTATTTAAATATAAAAACTCTTTGAAATTCAAATATTTTAAATGATTTAAGTGGTGACATGTGGCATAAAAAACGCTAATATAATTTACAGGTTAAATAAATAATTTCTAAGATTTAAAATGTAAAAGTAGGAATAGGTTATTTGAAAATTGAAAACCTTCTTTTATAATATATAATAGATAGATATATTCAATTAATATTTGAGAGGTATTAATGATAAGATTGGTTTATTTTAATTTAACTAATTAAAACATTTGCAAAAGGGAATTTTTTTATTCACAAAATAAAAATCTTGAATATAAAAAATAAATTCAATTAATTTTTTTTAAAATTAATTAAATTACATTTTGTAGTAATGAATATCAATTATTAAATATATTAAAAAATAAATATTTGAATCACTTGTGCCAATTATTAATAACAACATTGAGACAAAAAACCTTGAAAAAATATTTAAATAATTCTATAATTTATCAGATATAAATTTTTATATGTAATTAAGTACTACACATTATTTCCTCAATAAAAAAGTATTACGCATTAAGATTATTTGACGGCAATGCTAGTTTAGATTCATTATTTTAAATAAGGTTTGTTTAACTATAATAAAATGACATTATACATTATTAAATATTAATTATTGTGTGTAGATTGAAAAATACATTAATTTTAGACTAAATTTCGTTTGAAGTATAAAAATAAATTGTACATTATTTGAGTATTTTAATAATTTGGGAAACAATTTAATTTAAATTATAAAAGATAAATTATAAAAAAATAATTAAGTTTTAATTAAAATTATTAGGAAAATTATAAAATAAAGAATATATGAAGTTAAAATTACATTATTTTTTATTTTACACAAATACCATTATAATATGATGATATTGTCACCCAAATTTTGGATAACTTGGCCATTCGTAACTATATATTCTCTTAGTCAACATTTACTCATATTTTTTTAACTCAACATTTACTCATATTTTTTAAAGCATATTATACGTTCAATTGAAATTATTTGATGAATCATCAAATAATTTTAAATTTTATTAAAATTTGTGTACTTGATCTATTTAATAAGAATTTTTAATTTGATGGCTAGATTAGTAAAATTCAATGTCTACAATGAAATATTAGACAGAATAAGCATAACAAGAGTTATTCATAGAGTAAATGGATCCTCACCCTATATATATTGCATTTGCCTCGTCGTATATGTGTGAATCAAATTTAAAACTCTTTTCGTTTTGAATCTTCAAAATGATAACATCATGTCATGTCGCCATCTTCCTTGCTCTTGCATGCGCTTTCTGTAATGTTTCAACTGATGCCAAGCATCAAGACAACCATACTATGAGTAACATCAATGTCGGCCCTCAAGCCAAAATTAGAATCCAAATTGCATGGCCTATAGATGCAAAACCTGTGTACTTTGATTGTCGCACGGGGGGAAGCTTTGTAGCAAGAGAAAGATATATTCGTCAATATCTTGTTCCCATTTACAAGAACGAGTTTTGTTATGCGGAATGGAGCACTTTAAAGGCCAATTTCACGGCATGGGATGCCAAATATGACAAAGGTCATGCCGTTGTTTATTGGTTGGTAATGCAAGACGGTGTCTTTCATAGTTGGGACAATTTCTTTTGGGAAAAAAAGGCTGATTGGGAACATTGAAGACTGTAGTGGTGCTAACGCTATTGATATAATAATTGATTTGTAATATTTCAAATCATGATAGTAATATCCATAAATAACTAGATCCGATCGTATTCATTTGTTTGAATATTTCCTCATTTCATCTTTCATAGACTAGAGGCTATACATGTTATGTTATCACACACATATGTTTAGTCTTTCAACAGTTTTTTTTATAAATCAAGTATCCCTGAGCGCAACTGCTAGACTCAAGGACGGACCTATACGTATTGCTTTGTGGGCAAATGCCCCCACTTAGATTTTAGTCTTTATCAAAATATACAATATATATGTGACGTCACGATAGGGTGTGCAAGAGAGTTTAATAGACCGAACAATAATACGTGATCACTGTGTAATAGATGACATGTTTTTGTAAAATCCAATTTTTAGCCAAAATGCTCACCTGAACAATCAAACCTATGTCATGGATATCTTTGAAAAGTGGCTTTACCACCAAATCGGATGAATGTGATTAGAAAATTACAACCAACATAATATACATATATCATTCAGTATATTTATATTTTCAAAAATTGATATTTTATATTTTAGTGCTATCAATTTATATATTAGTTGCCCCTACACCTAAAAAATTCTGGGTCCATCCCTGGCTAGACTAATCCTTTGAGTCATGTAGGAACACATGAACAAAAAAGCTATCCCTCAAGAGTTTTAATGTTGATACATTCTCAGACTCGGATCTGAATATGGGACCCTATTTAAGCTGAAAGAGACCGTGTCATCTCATCCAACAAACCGGCTATTTTTTTTATCTTATCTAATTATTTTATTTTTTTCTAATTATTATAGAAATCAAAGTCAAAACCTACTATTAGTTTTTCACCTAATTGCTAACATAAAAAATTTAGAATAAAAACCCAAAATGGTCCCTGAGAAATTTCTCACAACCCAAAATAGTCCCTAAGGAATATTAAGTTCCAAATAGTCTTTGAGGATTCCAAAAGTGGGACACGTTAATCCCTCCGTCAATTATCATCGAAGAATGTTAGTAACGGTGATGACGTGGCATATTAAATGCCTGTGTGTACTGTTAACACGTGCTAGCGTGTATTATTTTGAAAATGTGTAAAGTTTTTGGGACAATTTGGTCTTGTGCTTATAGCTTTTTTTGATATACTACTTGAAGTAGTATCTGAGCTTATAGTTTATAGTTTTTTTATCTTTTCTCCCATTTTATCCTCATTATTTTATTCTTTATCTTTTTTAAAATTTAAAATATAGATAAACTCTTAATCTTTTATGTCATTTTATATTTATCAGTAAGTTAAACAACTAATTTTATCAAACAATTCGATTTTAATTAGCTTGTTTTTCAGCTATAAGCTAGCTTATTAACTATAAGCTAGCTTATAGCTTATTTTTACCAAACCGAGCCGAAAAAAGCATTTGACTTGCTTTAAAAATCATTATTTTATTTGTCAAAAAAATATTATACTAGCCGAGCCCACATATTTTTTGTCAAATTTCCTAATTTGTTTGGTTGTTCATAATAATTCGATTTTAGTAGGCTATTAAAAACAAAATAGTATAAAAAATCATTAAGTTATAGAATCGAATCATGTAATTACGAACCACTATTACTCAACACGTGTACTCCGAACAACAAAAAATGCATGTGTAACTGACATGTGTATTCAGAACTTGAACTAAAATGTTAAAACGACGTGTGTAATCCCAACACGTTTAAGGGTTCTAAAATGTATTAGTAATCAGTAGGGTTTTGTAAATCACCATAAATATATTTCTATTGTATTATTGAAATAGTTTCCTTTTACGTTTAACTTTAATAATTACCATTAATGCGTTTCTTTATATATAATATTCAGAATTTTTTTGTAAATGGAAATTTAGAAGACAAGTTATTATAAAAAATTAAAGCACATTAATACATAAATTAACTAATTTTTTTCGATGAAATATAAATTGAGTAATTTGTTTAGAAAATTTCCTAATTTGTTGGGCTAGTATATTTATCTGTACTCGCACGGGTTATTCATATGGGTTGTAAACGTATCTAACATGTAACAAATTTTAATTTATCAAAAATATTATAGATAATTTATTACGAAGTAGAGAATATATATAATTATATGTATACTCCAATTTTAAAATATAACAAATAAACAAAAAATAACGGTTCTATATTCCTTATATTTAGACATCGTTTTTCAAATATGATTTTCAATAAAAAAAAGATAAAACACAAAATTAAATGATTGATCTAAATTACAGTAAGATAACTTTAAAATAAGTAACATGAAAATAGATTGATCTTAGAATAAATTATGGTTTCTATCGTGTATAATATCAAAAGTTTAAAAATAAAAAAATAAAAATACAAATTGATTTAACATTTATTATAACTAAACATAAACAATCATGAGAACGCTGGAATACTGAGAATATTCATACTCCAATGGAATGTTTGAAATTTAAAATTTTAATAATATGTAAGAGATAAAATATACAAATTATGAAAAAAAATTATAAAAGTTAAAATTTAACATTATATAATTATGATTTTCTATTAAATTTTATGATATGCATAGTAAAATAAATCATTTATGAAAATTTATAAAATTAAAAATAATCAAATTTGTGTGATAAAATAATGATGAATAGTGACTAATAATTGATATAATTAATAAATAAAAATATGTAAGTCATTGAAAAGAATATATTAATGATTTGCAGCTTTTTTTTATAAATAAATGGAATAATAAAAGAACTACGTCACAAGCATAGGGATAACACACCTCATTACATGAGAACGTAAAGCAAGACTGAGGGAGAGGGAAGAGATATCTACAAAATCCATGTAAAATCACCCTAATGATTCATATTGGCTAAAATATTTGTGCAAGAACTCACTTCTCTGTTATTAATGATCTACACTACAATTTTTTTTTACATGAGGTAACAATGGTTGATATAATTAAAACAATATCTAAAAAAATTAAATTGATTTAGGCAAAAAGATTAATGATTCTTATGTTATCACATGACTTAAATTTTGTTTGAATGACAATTGTCCAGATATGATAATTAGTTGATTGATATGTTTTAATTTATTACATTTTGAGTTTGAATTTAATTTAATTCATATTTAATTGAATGATAAAAGTCTAGATATGAGCATTAAGTGGTTGATATGCCTTAATTAATGAAATATAGTGAATTAAAAATAAAAAGTTAAATTATTTTTCATTTTAGCAGAAAAAATGATTGTAGAGCTGCCATGTGACATGAGCCTACGTAGCAAAACTCTATTTTATATAATATAAATACATTAACGATGAAATCGTATAGAAAATCATTAAGTTCTGAAATCAAACCATGTAATTACGAACCACTATTATTCAACATGTGTACTCTGAATCATCAATATTGTCTGTGTAACTGACATGTATTCCGAATATGAAATTAAGTGTGAAAACGACATGTGTAATCTTAACCTATTTAGTGATTCCTAAATGCATTAATTATTATAATAATTTCCTCTTCTGATAATCAGTAGGATTTTGAAAATCACCATAAATATATTTTTACTGTACTAGTATGTAACCCGTGCCATGCACGGGTATGTAAATTAGTAAAAAAATTATATAAATATTGATAAAAAATAATATTTATAATGTTTAATCATATCATATACACATATATACATATATATATATATATATATTAAAATATGTATATATGTGTATATGATATATAAAGGCATTTACTAACTTACACCCACACATTTTTTAGTTAGTTTAAGTTAGCAAGTTACACATTAAAGTGTATTTGACAAATTTTTAGTTATAACTTGCTAACTTACAACAAATAAAAAAATATGCACGTGTAAGTTGGTAAATGCCTATAGGGTATGCTAACTTACACCCACCTATTTTTTAGTTAGTTTTAGTTAGTAAGTTACAGCTTAGGATCTATTTAACAAATTTTTAGTTATAACTTGTTAACTTACATCAACTAAAAAATAGGTGGGTGTAAGTTAACAAATCTCATTCCATAAATAGTTTTTCTGGATATAAACCCATATATAAATATTGATTTTGTTTAAATTAATAACTTTTACTAACTTTTAATTTATTATTTTATAATAATTATGGCGAGTAGGACTATATAGTAACTCGTGTCATATATGGGTGTATATTGGCTTTTGCACACTTGTATAAAATTTATTTAATTTTTTATATATATTTTTGTTAAAGTGAACTTGAGGCAATAATTACGAAAAATTATATTAAAGTATTTTAATTTCAATTATGCATCACAAAGTATAGCAATCTTTATCATAGTAACTACTATTGCTCATTATAAAGAGTTGGTTAAATATGTGACTGATTATCATATTTAAAATTTAATATAGTGGATAAAAATATAAATTATTGCCGACTTAATAGAATAAAAAATTGTTATGAACTTATATTTTTACCAAACTAATGTGGGAGTTCCTAGTAAAAAAACAAAACAACATTTTTTAAAATGAAAATCTCAAATATAATATACTTGACCCATGTGTTATGCATCGGGATATAGATGAGATGCACTCTATAGTAACAACATATCTATTATATGTTGACTCGTACTACGCACGGTGTACATAAAAAAATATAAACAAAAAAGATCATGAGGAATTTCATAAGAAATTATCTAAAATGTACATAAAATATGTATATAAAAAATTTGTTTTTCATATAAAATATTCATTCCCGTGTATTATATTTTATCTATGGCTTTCATGTAAAATATTTATTCCCGTGTATTATGTTTTGTTTATAATTTATACTTATATATTGATCAATCTATATGTAGATATAAATTTATAAAAGATATTCTAAATTTGATTAGATTAAACAAAAACTCTAATAAATCTAAATTTGCTTTCATGTAAAATTTTATTTCTATATGTAATGTTTTATCTATAATTTCTATACTGATCAATTTATATACAGATGTTAATATTTTTTTCATAAAATATTGTGTATAATTTTCTTGTAATATGTTCATCCCCGTATTATACTAAAAGAAATTTGAATTTTGTTAGATAAAAAAATGACCGATAATTTTTTAACTGCATATCTATAGGCTCGTGCTACAACACGCAATATACTTAAGAAAAATTATAATCATACACCTAGGGTTTAGAAGAAATGACATTATTATATAGCTAGTAATGTGTATATAGTTCTAAATCTTCCCACGGGTTATAAACCAGAGTATGAGATGCACTCTATAGTAACACAATATCTATTGTATGTTCCCCCATTAAAAAATATAAACAAAAACGATCATGGAAAATTTCATAAGAAATTATCTAAAATATATGTATAAATAAAGAAATTATCTAAAATATACATAAAATGTTTGTAATGGATTTGTTTTTCATGCAAAATATTCACTCCCGTATATTATATTTTATTTATTGCTTTCATGTAAAATGTTTATTCTCGTGCACGATATTTTATATATAATTTATATTTATATATTGATTAATCTATATATAGATATATTGTTCAAAATAAATCTATATATAGATATAAATTTTTAAAAGAGAATATATATATATCAAAAAACATTTATAAAAGAGAATCTAAACTTGCTTAGAATAAACTAAAACTTTAATAAATCTAAAATTGTTTCAAGGTAAAATTTTATTCTCATACATAGTATTTTATCTATGATTTATAGATATTAATATTTTTTGTGTAAAATATTGTTTTTAATGCAATTTTCCCCTATATTTTCTTGTAATATGTTCAACCCCATGTTATACTAAAAGAGTATTGGATTTCTCTTAGACAAAAGAATGTTTGATACAATTTTTTTTGTAGTACATCTTTGGTCTTGTGCTACGCACAATATATACTTAAAAAAATATAATCTTACACTTCGAATTTAGAAGAAGCAACATTCATGTATACATTTAGATAAAAATTACATCTAATATATATACACACACACACACACTACAACTATAAGTATTTTTCCCTTATAATTGAGATGTTAATATAATTTATATTTTCTTATAAAATTATAATGTTTCTATCTTTCTTTTTATCATTTTAGTCATATGTTTATTGAATGCACTTATAAATTTTGTTACCATCTCTTGATGTTAATTATCTTTTTTTATTCATATGTTATTTTAGAATCAATTTTTTATGTTTCCCTGACAGATTACTGGCAATATATTTCAGCAGCTTGGACTTCCTATTACATCACTGCCTCATTTTTTCAAAAGCATTACATTGGCTTGCTTCCTATTTTCTTTTGTACTTTGTGTTGAAATTGTGTCTACCTAGATGACAATATATATCTTATGGCAAGAGTTAACTTCAAGTTCGACCGGTAAGATTAGTTTACTTTGAAGTTTTATTTGTTTATTGAAAAGTCATAATTTTAAGGAAAAGTAAATGGAGATGAATCAAATCAAACAGATCCATAGATAAAAATGTGAAAAAATAAGAAAAAAATAAAAGCATTAAATAATTAAATAGATAAAAATTAAAAATTAAATTAAAAATTAAAAATAAATACAAAACAATCAAGTCCGGATTATTAGGAAACATAAAATAATTTAATGCAGAATCATCTCCCGATGACATTGTATCGTAATTTCATTACAATTTAATATTTTTAAAATTACCGCATTAAAAAAATGATGAAAATATTATATTACATATAAATATTAATGTAATATAGTCATTCCCGTGTATTATATTTTTTATTTTTATATACTTTATATTTATATTTTAATCAGTCTATATATTGATATAAAATTAAATTTGCTAAGTTTAAATTTATTTCTTAGAAAAATCTAAATTTGCTTCCATGTAAAATTTTATTTTATTCCAACATGTAATTATTTTTCTATGATTAATATATTAATCAATTTACATATAGATATCAATATTTTTTAGTGTGAGTATAATATTGCATTTTTATATAATATATTTTATTTACATATAATATATTAAAGGAAAATATTATATTTACAGATAGATATTCTTGTAATATATTAAATCCCGTGTATTATATTTTTTATTTTATATAATTTATATTTATATTTTAATCAGTCTATATATTGATATAAATTTAAATTTGCTAAGTTTAAATTTATATCTTAAAAAAATCTAAATTTTATTTCATGTGAAATTTTATTTTATTCCAATTTATAATTTTTTTTCTATTTTCTATGATTTTTTATGTTAATCAATTTACATATAGATGTTAATATTTTTTTTGTGTTGCTAAAATATTATAATTTTTATATAATATATTATATTTCTTATATAATTTATATTTATATATTAATCAATCTATATATTGATATAAATTTAAATCCTTTAAAATATATATATAGTTATAGTAGAGAATCTAAATTTAATAGGTTTGACTATATATATAAAGGCGGACGTTTATCATTTTAATGTTTCGCTAAATAAATTAGTATTCTTCATATACGTTTGAAAAAGAAGAAATTTAAGGAATTTAAAGAAAGAAATTGGAATTATTCATATACGTTTAAGGTTGTACACGTTTTGTTCATTTTTTAAAAAGAAGAAATTTAAAAAAAGTATTAAATACGTTTGACTATATATAAATGAGGCATCACGTTTTTTTTTTTTACACAATTGCATATATTTACTTCCCCTTTTGTATTCTTCATATCGTGTATAATTATGATTCACTTTTTGTTCACATTTATTAGCCAGTGAACGTTTTGAATTTATTAGGTTGCCATAAAAAAGTTTTCAACTGAAAATTGTCTTGTGCTGAATTAAATTTTTATTTATTATTTATTAGAGTAATAATGGAAACGTTTTAATTGATGAATTAAATTTGACCATTTAATTTTGTAATTTGTCCAACAATACTAATACGCTATAAATTTGTATCAAGCATTGCCAATTTGGCTTCACACAATATTTCATTGGTTCATTAATAATAAAGGGCTGATCTGTCATGTCTTTTTACTATTTATTTTAATTGCATCTACAATATACATAATTGATAAATATTATTGATTTCTTATTTTGTATAGAAATAATAGAATTGTTAACGTTTTATTATTTTGATTGTATAGTATTTTAAAGTTAACATTAAATGAAATTTTAAGAATATTTTACCCTTTAAAAATTTCAGCAATTAGCAAATGATATTACGCAATTCGCTGATATATTCAATTATTCGTTAAATTATAATGTTGTTGTTTTAAATTTTTACCAAATTCTATAAAGAGCGATTTTTTGAATCTCAGCCTAATTTGTTTGGTTTTTAATTAATATAAAAAGACCTAATTTGAATCTCCCCCTAAATTAATTGATTTACGATTTATTAATTAATCAAAAAATATCAAATTGCAAATTTTTATCAATATGTTAGCATCAAACGTAAATTAAACGCGTGTAATCAATTATTTAAAAAATGAAATGCTCACCGAGTAATGATTTATTTGTATTAATAATGGAAATGTTTTAATTGATAAATTAAATTTGACCATGGCACGTGTAATTTGAACGACACTAATAATATGCTATAAATTTCTATCAAATAATGTCAATTTGGCTTCACACAATATTTGATTGGCTCATTTATACCCTTTAAAAAAATTGCATATCGTTTTATGAAATTATGTCAATTAAATTTAGAATAAGTTATTAAATGTAAAAAAAATTAGTGTTAATATAATTTAACATTGTCAAGACTTTTTAAAATAAAAACTGCAATTAGCAAATGATATTACACAATTCACTAATATATTCAATTATTCCTTAAATTATAATATAATTCAGAATTAAGTTTTAAACTTTATGCTCGGCGATATACAAAAAATAAAAATGGATTGCAGCGAGGGTATAAATTTGATGATCGAAGGTTATATTATCATGGATCCAACGTTATAGCCATTGTTGATTGACCGTTATATGGTAATGTGAGCCTTTAATTGTGAAATGTTAGAAGGCAGTGCAAAAAAAAACTAAAAAAAAATGAGTTATTGACACCTCATTGCCAATAAGAATAACTTCAATGGATAAAGGAAAATTGTAACGACCCGTTACCGGACCGCTACCGAGCTCAATATACCGAGCTCGAGTTACCGAGCTCAACACACCGAGCTCAAGTTACCCTGCATGCGATGTGTTTTAAAACGGTACTCTTGTGCCTTTTAGAAAAGTACGGTCTATTTTCTTTTTTATTTTATTTTATATAAAACCAGTTCGTGCACATCAGAGTAATTACAGCTTTTCGAAACATGATGCAACTAAGACACAAGGCTTAAATTCTAATAAAAAATACATGCATAACATACATATATACCACTCGAAATAATAATGTATACAAAATACAGAGTAGTAAATGTACAAGAAATACACCTAAGGTATGACGACTTCAAGAGAGCAATCATACCCTGGGGGTACTTCCGGCAGACACCCACGCAGGGCCGCTCAAAAAGTAAACCGCCGATCTACCACAGGTTTCAAAATGACATCTAGCCCAAACCGGTCACAACCTCTGAACACAAAAAAACAAAGTACAATCATCCCAAAACATCCAACAAACATAACTAATCACGACAAATATAGGTCGTCGCTCGATCCTCGCCGAGATCCTCCTCGCCATCGTCTGTGTCGAAGTTCCTGCGCCTCGACCTCGCCGGGTAGCCATCATGGATTGAAGGTACCACGGAAAGGGTCAACTTCTCAACAATTCAAGATAAACAAGGCACAAAGAAATAAGGCATATCATCAGATATCATTCACCAAACGTGACTCGACCATCTCACTCTAGACTCGACTTTTATTAGGAATATCGTCAACCGTCCATCCCCAAACCGACGCAATAGGTAAGCGGCAGTCCAACCCCAACCGATACCATGCATTAATCACAGGTCCAACCCCAAACCGATAATGCGACGTCTAGTCAATCTCCGTAAACAAAAAAGGGGACCTAGCACCCTTAGTTGTCCGGTCACGGCTCAAACGTCATACGACTACGCCTAGCTCTCACTCGATGATTAGCTCGCCGCAGCTAAGGAGTGGCACATAAAAGTACTTGATCACATATCAAATAAAGAGAGCATGCTTAACATGAAGAAAACGCAATTTGACATTTAAGCAATAAAAACATTCTGCATGAAGAAACGCAATTCAACAGCAATTCACAATTCACAACATATATTCAATCACATATTAAATACATGCAAAAACCCAATCATATCACAACATTTCAAGCTCGACACAAATCAAGGAGTCCATACATAGGAATATAACAATCAAAATCCTAGAATGTCTAGAAGTGCCCTTACCGAACTCCAAGCTAATGCTGCTCGACAACGACCTCGACACGGCTGTCTTCAAACGAGTTCGACACGGCTGTCTTCAAACGAGCTCGACAACGACCTCGACACGTACACTTCTCGACCAACTTCCGTGTCCTCAGACACCCCGATCTCTCATGCGGCCACGATCTCTAACTCACTGCCTAATACGAGCACAGCTTAGTTCTATCTATGGGTTCTAATAACACTTAGCTCTCATTATCCCAATCTTAACCACAACCCAAGTAAACATTACAAAATAACTCCTGTTCTCTAAAATTTTATTGAAAACTTCTTTCATACCTTACCAGACAAAGCCATTTTTCCTCTAACACAAAGTTAGGGTTTTCGATCAAAAGTTCATGGAAAAGGTTATCTGATACTACAACAGATAAATCGACAACAACAACAACCAGAAGCAACAAACAACAACTAAAACAAGAAATCGAAACAAACCAAATAGGGAGGGTTTTTGGGCACTGCCTATTGCAGAAAACAGAGGAAGAAATTTGTTTTACAAGCTCAAATAATTGGTTAGAAAGGTCGGTAATATCATGAAGAAGAAAACCTATCAATATGACATGATTTGGAGCATAAAAACTAGCTAAAATGGAGAGAAGAAGTGGCGCTAATAGTAGCATGAAGGAAGAGAAAATCTGTTTTTCATACCTCAAATGATGGTCGAGAAGGTGAGATATGTCGAGAAGATGATGAGGAACAAAATTGATGAAAAAGGTTTGTGCAAAGACTCAAGAAAATCCAAGGTTCTTCGATGGAGGTTTGGAGAGGAAGAGGAACTCGAGAGAAGAAGGGAGAAGAAAGAAGAAAAGAAAGTGAGTGTTTGAGGAAACCGATCGTGATATACAAATGGGTGAGAGAAGGGCATTATCGTAACTCATTATGAGATGCCAATCCCATCAATCATTCTACCCATCTAATCTCTCCTTTCTCATGATTACCTCTACTCTATAGGTACAGATCTAAAAGAAGCACAGTCGAGAACTGCAGCCGACAATATAAATATAACAAACAAAATAATCATAACGTCAATAACGTTCGTAAAAATACGAGTGTTATCATCTCGACACGATGTCGACCAGGTGCTCGTGCAAGCGCAAGGCTCTAACACGAGTTCGCACACGGCCTCCTCGATTCGACATGCGACCTCCCCATTTCGATGACGCGACCTCATCGGCTCGGTCGCGCGATCTCAGCAGCTAATGCACGCGATCTCCTCAGCTCAGCAGCTAGTGCACGCGGTCTCCTCAGCTCGGCACGGGATCTCGACACGAGGTCTTGGTACGACGTCCTAATACGAGGTCGATCTCGTCCTCAGGTGTTACAAAAATGTTGTGTGTCTGATACATTAGTGCACCACATTCGAAAAATTTCAACTACTAAATTCCAATTTCGATCGACGGAGGAGTCGATCTCAGAAATTTGATCATGGTTGGGGTTTATTTTTTATGAGAATAAAAAACAACAAAATAAAAAAAAATTAGGAGATGAAGATACACTAACAACAGGATGAAACACACAGTGAGGACTGCCCTGGTTCTTTTCACTATTTATAGAATTCATAAGTGGAATGATGATTAAAAAAAATAAAAAATATTACCGAATGTGGTCCTAATATTCTGATTTATTATTTATGATAGTAACCGAATTTTTTTGGTTAACATTTGACTATTACAGATTTTTTCTGGTTATCATTTATTAATGTCAAGCGTTTTATACGTTATTTAATGCTATTTAACACGTTTTTTTATTTGAAAAAATTAATACTCTAACTATTCAAACGTTATTTATTAATAACATTTGACTTTTTTTTTAAGTAAATCATTTGATTATTGCATTAAAATAGGCAGAGATTTGATTGCAATTATTCGAATATTTTTGCATTATGGAGCATTTTTTTCCATTTGAGACTCTTTTTTTTTTATTGCATTAAATAAATTGAATTGGCTGTCAATTTTTTGTATTAAATATGCGATCATTTTTTCTAATTTATGTCATGTTTTTTATTTAAAAAGTTAATGGGCATAATTCCACTTCATATGTTATGTGCCTAGTCATTCTTCAAAATCACAATTAATAATCCACTTCAGAAGTTTTCAATTTTTAAGGATTACACATAATGCATATTTATTGCTAATTATATGTGAGATCGTCATTTGTAAAATAATCAATGAGGTTCATTTCAATATGTATATAATAGAGATTATTGATGTAACCTTAATAATTATCATTAATGCGTTTCTATATACTCCCTCTGTTCTCAAATACATGTCATTTAAGGATATATTTGGATTACCAAGGAAAGGCTCTGTGAGGTAGATTGTTCCTGTTATACCCTCGGCCTTTCATTCTCCCACTCAACCCATTCATTCTCTCTCCACATTGAACTCACTCAAAAAAGGGAAGGCCGCACGACGTATTTTGTTTTAGATTCTGGTGGAATAGATTGTGAAGAATTTTGTTTAAAAAAATTGATTTTAAAAAAATTGAGTTTAAAAAAATTGATTTGTGTTTAGTAATGGTAGTTTAAAAGTGAGTTCAGAAGAATTGATTTGTGTTTAGTTGACAAAATAAAATCACTTTTAGAGTGTTAAAATACCAAAACTCAGTTTTGCCACCGAAAAAGCAACACTTTGGTTGCTGTCAAAAGAATTGATTTTGGGTTGGTTAAATCCCTTTTTTTCAACCAACAATCTTAACCAAATACAACAAAAAATATGACAATTTATTTTTTCCACCGCAATCGGTATTTTGGAGCCCAATTGGTGCTTTGGAATCTTATCCAAAAACACACTTACTCTGTCTTTCCAATTTCTCCCCCGTCTCGCGGCCGCTGTTTCTTTCTCTGTCTCGTTCTGTTTCTCTTCCTTTCCCCCTCATTCGTTTTCTCCCTCTCCCTCCGCCATGGGGCCACCGCGAGCGGCCTTTCTCCTGCCCAGAGCCGCCACGAGCAGCCCCTCCCTTTCCCTTGATATCTATCTGCGGCGGATTCCCTTCAATCAGTTTGTCAAAACCTGAATCACGAGCTTCGGTTTTGTCCTCTTGTCCAATAATTTTCTTCACCATTTGTTATTGAACCCTAAATTTGGGAGAGTGTGGCAGATGCTAGTCTCGGGAGGGAGGAGGAATGAAGAAAACGTGTTTGGGGGAAATGATAGATTATTTGGCTATTTTAATTTTTTGTGGAATTGAATGATGGGGCTGAAATTGTGGTTGGTATTTTGAGGCGTTTTGGATATTTTGTTTCACCGGGAGTTCAAATTGTGTGGAAAAAAAAATGAAGAGGGATTTTTATGTTAGTTGTTGCTCCTGCGTATTTGATTTTTATGACTATGGCTCGCCCAATTTTGTTTCAATCTCCGCAACTGGGGTGAGCTCGCGTGACTACCTGACTGGGAGGTAGTGCTTGTGGTGGTTCGAGGTGACGATGGTACTGTTATGACTCTGGTTATGTTGTCTTAGACGGCAGAGAAAGAGTGATGAAAGGGAGAGCCGGTGCTTGTGGGGATGACGATGGAAAATGAGGAGTTGGAGCATGCTCAATTTTTTATTAAGTCAATTTATGGAAATTGTGAGACAATTAATTGGGACAGGGGTATATTTGTCAAAGTATAACCTTAAAGTATCAAAAAAACAAGTAATTTGGAACAATTTTTTTTGTCAAAAACCGACAAGTAATAAAGAACGGAGGAAGTATATGTTATTCAGATTTTTTATTTGGTAAATGGAAATTTTGGAGGCACATTCTTATATAAATTAAGGCACATTAATACATAAATTAACTAATTTTTTTGATGAAATGCAATTTAACTAATTTGTATAGAAAATTTTGTGATTTGGTTGTCTATTCATAATAATTTGATTTACATGGTGTCTTAAATAATTGGCAAATTTCCTAATTTGTTTGACTATTCAGAATATTTCGATTATAGTACGCTATTAAAAACGAAATCGTATAGAATATCATTAAGGTCTATTATCTAACCATGTAATTAGAACCACTGTTATTCGACACATATACTCCCAACCATCAAATATGCTTGTGTAAATGACATGTGTATTTGTTTTTCTAATGAGAAAAAATATAATAAAACTTAATTATTGGTTATATAAACATTTAATTATTAAATATTTAAACTAAGATAGAAAAATTATAAATTTTTAAATTAAAAACAAGTAAATTACATTAATACCCACTAATTAAGTAGTTTTAAAAAGGAATAGTTGGGTTTTTAGTCCATGTGAAAAAAAAAGGCGACTCATTAAGTTCTTTACTCATATTTTTAAATACATATTATACGTTCAATTGACATCACTTGATGAATAATATCGAATAATTTTTAAAATTTATGAAAATTTTTGTACTTGAACTATTTAATAAGAACTTTTAATTTGATGATTGGATCGGTAAAATTCAATGTTTACAATGAAATATTAAGCAGAACAACTATAACAAGAATTACTCTTAGAGTAGGTGCATTCTTGTTGGGTCAAAATCGCAAGTATACGATCTTGTCAAGTTATAGTATAAAAGATTATCGTCTCCACAGGGAATTGAAATGATTACTGCTCTACTTAAATTAATTTGTTATTTAGACAAATGATTCGAAATGAACTTTAAATAAAGAGTGTATAAAAATTAAGTAGAAAAGAGATTATAAAATATTTAAGAAAGGAATTAGATAATAAAAGCACTAAGGTAATGAGTTCACTAATACTTATATCTGTGTATTTGATTAATTTATAACATGGGTAACAATTCTTACTGATTACCAATCATATATTCAAAAGCTATTAATACCCAATGATCATGCAATATTAACAGTCTTTTTTCTAATTTATTACTCAGTTTGATCATGCAAAGTAATTAAACAGAAAGAGCATGAAGTGTCAATAGATTTATCAATTCAATGACTGACTGAAAATAAACACGCAATCCTTGATCCGGCAGAGCATGCAGATTTAATTATTCCTAGAGTTCTGTTAATTAATTCTAGGTACGATTGCCGAACAATTAATTAACTGTGTAAAGAGTAGCTAATTCTTTTTAAAGTAATATTACCAGGATTAATTTAATCAAAACTATTTAAACACTCATAATATAAATTATAAAGATATCACAGATAAAGTAAAAGATCCCCCGTCACCTCAATCATGGGATTAGTTTCTAAACATATTTGAAGATAGCAACAACATGTTTACAAAAGACATATTTAAAACTAAAACTAGCAAAACAACTATAAAGTAAGACTAGAAGATTACAGAGAAAAGAAGAGAATTGGGAGAGAATCAATCCCGGGGGGTTTATATATATATATATATATATATATATATATATATATATATATATATATATATATATAAATGTTCTGCTGAGTGTTCCTTTTATTGGCAAAATTTTGGGCCCAGCACGACACCAGCACGGTCGTGCTCCTTTTACAGCCTGTTTACGCGTCACCGACCTTGTCAACATGATTTTTTGATATTTTTGGTTGAGCACGGTCGTGCTCCATGATGAAGAGGCCGTGCTCAATGATGAAGAGGCCGTGCTCCATCCAATTTGTGACAAAGTTGTAGAAAATTCTCTTAGCTTTCCAACGCCACCAAGAACGCCTTAATCCGATATCTACAGCTCCAGATATGATTTAAATACCAATCAGCTATCTGGGGAGCGTGTGGACGCGCGTGAGGCCCGCTCGTAGCTAATTGCTACTTCAGGTAAGCTTGGACATGCTTCATTATATTATGCGAAGGCCGTACTTAGCATTCTGGCCCTATTTCAAGCCCAAATTTGTATTTGACCACCATATTGCCTAATTTTCTATTTCTGCACAATTTAGATTAAAAGAGAGTGAATTTTAATTGATAATATTCAATAATTATTCAAATCACATTCTAATATCCTTATAAAAATAATACAATATTGGTGTTATCAATTTTCCCACACTTGAGCTTTGCTTGCCCTCAAGCAAAGTAATTGGTTTTTGATTTCCCAAATTTTTTTATCAATGATAGTTGACCAATTAATGGGCAAAGCAAATTTTTTAAAAGAGGGCTTTTTTTTCTCTTTGAGAAATTTTTTTTTCACTTGATTGGATAATTAGAAAAATAAGCACCTTTGAAATCAAACCAACACTCCCTTTCAATCTCTCAAGTGTATCAATGGGTAATGAGAATTCAGACAAATTTTTCATAGACAAAGTATTACCATAAGCTTGACGATAGATCAAGACTCGACTAACGATTTATAGACAATTTTGAAATCAAGGGGACTTTTATAAGGTTGTAATGAGGCCAGGGGTGAAAATTTAACGTATGGAAATTCAAAGAAAGGATATTTCAAGGGCTATAATAAATAATCAATTTTGAGCAGCTATCCTTTTGAAAAATGGAGCTTTTAGATATATAATCACTTTTAGACAGAGCACCAAACTTTTCTTTTTTTCACATTTTCCTTGTTATCAGAGTTCCTCATTACAAATATTTTTTTTTCTTTTTCTCTTTTTTTTTTGAGGAATAAGTCTCTGCCTTTTGAATATATCTGTCACCAAAACCAAGCAGCTCCATTTTAAATTAAAACGATACCCAAATCTATTTTTTCAATCAAATCAGAGGGTATAGAATAAAACTTCTTTTTTTTAGCTCAAAGTGGTCAACTAAGTGGTGAAATTTAATCGCAAAGTGTAGCAGGCTAGAAACAAATCCTAAATGCCCCATCATTTTCCAAAATTTCTAAAAATTAGTTTCGCTTTGAATGGTCACATGTCAAGTTCTAGAACACAAAGCCAATGAAAAACAACTCTCATGAAGAATAGGGTTATAATAATATTGCAACAATGCACAAACCCAAATCAGGCTCAAATCCTTACGTCTTAGAAGCTATTTCATGGAAAAAATTTCAATCAATGGCTCATTTCTAATTTTCAGCTTTTCAAAAATTTATATAATATCTCAATAGGCATCAAAAAGCTGTTCGACAAAAATTTAAGTTTTAGCCCCAAAATTAATAGCTTCAATTTGTTCAAAACAGTAACAACCAAGTGTCAAGTGGTTAACCCCCCCCCCCACACTTATTTATAGTATTGTCCTCAATGCTAGCAATTACGGCATAAGCACATAAAGAAGAAAAAATATAACAATAAAATCAAGTGCTAAAAGTAAAGAGTGGAAAGGGACTCCCCTGTAAAAAATTTCACGAGCATATTCTGGAGGGAGTGCAGTAGGCGAATTTCTTCCTAAAACTGACAGTTTGTCACAAATGAGGTAAGTGATGATAGAACTGTCGACAAAATAAAATGGTGAACATAAAATAAAATAAAATAAAATAAACTGAAATAATATAAACACAGGTTGCCTCCTGCGAAACACTTTGTTTAACGTCATGAGTTTGACGGATTGCTTAACAGTGGTCAACCAGCGGGTTCTCCAAGAATGAATTTTGCATTTAGCGCATTCCCTCTTCGCCATTTCTTGACCATGTAGTTCAAGTTTCTTGACATCTTTCTTTTCGGTGGTGGAGGACACTCATGGTAGGAAGCAGTATTTATGTTGATATCCTCTACTAATATGCTAGGATCCTGCAGGTTAGTAATATCTTTTAAAGGATCCTGCATTCTTAAACCAGCAAACTTGTTAACAATAACCACATTTTCAATAAAATCAAAAGAATTTAAAGGAGGATTGTTAACAGCAACCACATCGTCAGTATAGTAAATAGAAATTGAAGGAAAGCGGTTAAAATTCAAAGATTGTGAAATATCATCTTCCTTACCAGATTTAATAGTTACCTTTCCTTTGTGAACCTCAATGGCTGCCTCGCCAATATTGACTACAAGAGTCTGTCCCAAAGTAATTGAGGCTTCCATCTCTTGCTCTTCATTAAGTACTGGGAGGTTTCTCTCGCTTTCCTTAGAATCATTCTCTTCTGCAAGAACTTTGATCTTTTCTAAGGATGGTTGTGAGTCATGCTTAGGTTCAACCTCTGGCTTAGACCAAGTTTCAGAGTAAGTCTCAGGCCAAGTATCAGACTCTGTGTCAGGCCAAATGTCAGACTTAGTTTCAGACCAAGTGCCAGATTCAATCTTAGGCTAAGTGTCAGACTCATTCTCAGGCCAAATGTCAAGCATGGCCTGAATGTCAGACTCTGTCTGAGACCAAGTGTCGGACTCAGTACCTTCAATTAACTTCTCATCATCATCAGAAATGATGATTTCATCTTTAGGCTCTGGTTGACTAAGCAAGGTGGTCTCTCTTTCTTTTTGGTTTATTAATTGAGCCAAAACTGATATTTTATTCTCTAAGGATTCTGTAGTGTTTTTTAAAATGCCACAACACTCACAAACGAAAAGGGAATCCAGATTTTTTTAAAGAGAAGAAAAGAAAAATTAAAAGAAAGAAAAAATTAATCTAGTCTTCCAACCGGGAGACGCTAAATAATATGTTTAAGTAATAAAATAGTAAGAAAATTTAGTCTTCCAACCAGGAGACGCTACACAAAATAAAATCTAGTCTTCCAACCAGGAGACGCTACACAGAATAAAATTTAGTCTTCCAACCAGGAGACAAAATATAAAAATAAAAGCTAACCATCCATGTAGGAGGTAAAACCATCCATATAGGAGGAGATAATAAAATTAAAATGATAAGAAAGAAAAAAATAAAAGATAGAAATAAAATAAAAAAATAATTACAAAAAGCGTCTAAATTAACAATTAATCATTTCGATCAATATTATTAACAATTCCCAAGCAACGGCGCCAAAAACTTGTTGGGTCAAAATCGCAAGTATACGATCTTGTCAAGTTATAGTATAAAAGATTATCGTCTCCACAGGGAATTGAAATGATTACTGCTCTACTTAGATTAATTTGTTATTTAGACAAATGATTCGAAGTGAACTTAAAATAAAGAGTGTATAAAAATTAAGTAGAAAGGAGATTATAAAATATTTAAGAAAGGAATTAGATAATAAAAGCACTAAGGTAATGGGTTCACTTATACTTATATCTGTGTATTTGATTAATTTATAACATGAGTAACAATTCTTACTGATTACCAATCATCTATTCAAAAGCTATTAATACCCAATGATCATGTAATATTAACAGTCTTCTTTCTAATTTATTACTCAGTTTGATCATGCAAAGTAATTAAACAGAAAGAGCATGAAGTGTCAGTAGATTTATCAATTCAATGACTGACTGAAAATGAACATGCAATCCTTGATCCGGCAGAGCATGCAGATTTAATTATTCCTAGAGTTCTGTTAATTAATTCAAGGTACGATCGCCGAATAATTAATTAACTGTGTAAAGAGTAGCTAATTCTTTTTAAAGTAATATTACCAGGAATAATTTAATCAAAATGATTTAAACACTCATAATATAAATCATAAAGATATCACAGATAAAGTAAAAGATCCTCCGTCACCTCAATGATGGGATTAGTTTCTAAACATATTTGAAGATAGCAACAACATGTTTACAAAAGACATATTTAAAACTAAAACTAGCAGAACAACTATAAAGTAAGACTAGAAGATTACTGAGAAAAGAAGAGAATTGGGAGAGAATCAATCCCGGGGGGGGTTTTAAATGTTCTGCTAAGCGTTCCTTTTATAGGCAAAATTTTGGGCCCAACACGACACCAGCATGGTTGTGCTCCAAGGTCATGCTCCTTTTACAGCCTGTTTACACGTCACCGACCTTGCCGACATGATTTTCTGATATTTTTGGTTGAGCACGGCCGTGCTCCATGATGAAGAGGTCGTGCTCAATGATGAAGAGGTCGTGCTCCATCCAATTTGTGACAAAGTTGTAGAAAATTCTCTTAGCTTTCTAACGCCACCAAGAACGTCTTAATCCGATATCTACAACTCCAGATATGATTAAAATATCAATCAGCTATCCGGGAAGCGTGTGGACGCGCGTGAGGCCCGCTCGTAGCTAATTGCTACTTCAGGTAAGCATGGACATGCTTCATTATATTATGTGAAGGCCGTACTTAGCATTCTGGGCCTATTTCAAGCCCAAATTTGTATTTGACCACCATATTGCCTAATTTTCTATTTCTGCACAATTTAGATTAAAAGAGAGTGAATTTCAATTGATAATATTCAATAATTATTCAAATCACATTTTAATATCCTTATAAAAATGATGCAATATTAGTGTTATCAATTCTCACACTCAAGGGCAGTTCCTTGTTTAGCTATGAGGTAGCCATGGCTACCCCAAAGAAAAAAAAATGTTACAGAATATGTATATATTTTTATTTTGGTCCCCCATCAGTTAATTTTGTGTAAACAGATAAAATCACGGTTAGGTACTGTGTGTATTTTGCTATATCAAATCAAGTGAGTTGTAAAAAATTGAGTCAAATTATTTTGTGTGAGTTTGTGAGAAAATTATTGTATACTTATATTATAAATAATCTTTGGTTCTCTTTTAATAAAGTTCATTTTGCTTAAAAAATTTACTCTTTATATTTGGCATCCTTGTAAAAAATAAGCTAGTTCCGCCACTGCTTACACTATATATATATAGCACCTGCCTCATCGAATTGGCCTTCAAACTCTTTTCATTTTGAAACTTCAAAATGCTAACCTCATGCCATGTCGCCATATTTCTTGCTCTTGCATACACTTTTTGTAATGTTTCAACTGATGCCAAGCTTCAAGACAACCATACTATGAATAACAGTGTCGTCCTTCAAGCTAAAGTTAGCATCAAAATGGCAATGCCTACAGAGGCAAAACCGGTGTACTTTGAATGTCGCACGGGGGGAAGCTTTGTAGCAATAGAAGGATATACTCGTGAATATTCTGTTCCCCTTTTCAAAGATGAGTCTTGTCATGTGGAATGGGGCCATTCAGAGGCTAATTTCAAGGCATGGGATGTCCAATATGACAAAGGCCGTGTCATTGCTTATTGGTTGGTAAGGCCAGATGGTTTCTTTCATAGTTGGGACTACTTCCAATGGGAAAAGAGGGCTAATTGGGAACATTGAAGACTGCAATGGTGCTAATGCTATTGATATAATAATAATTGATTTGTAATATTTCAAATCATGATAGTAAACTTTTTCTCCATAACCAGATCCCATCGTATTTATTTGTTTCGATACTTCCTCATTTCATATTCCATAGTCTAGAAGCTCTACTTGTTCTGTTATCACTTATACATGTTTAGACTTTCTATAGTTTTTTTAATAAATCAAGTTTCCCGCACGCAATTGCGGGACTAATCCCTCAAGTTGAGTAAGATCACATGAGCGATAAAACTTTTCTCTCAAGAGTTTTAGTGTTGTTGCCTTCCCAAACACGTGTTAAGTTGGAAGAGACCCTATCATCTCATCTAACCTTCCAACTATTAGTTTTTTTATCTAATCCAATTATTATTTTTTTTCTAATTATTATAGAAATCAAAGTCAACCCCTGCTATTAGTTTTTCACTCAATTGCTAACATGAAAAAAATGATGTGACGTTACACGCACTAAATGCTCAAAGTTTTATATTGTATAACATTTACTAAATTTAATGTGACTAAACACTTGCCTAACTTTCATAGTATAAGAAAATGTTTGCTGTATAAACTTGTGGCAATTATATTAAATAATACTCCTTCCGTCCTTTAATATAAGACCTTTTTGACCATTTCACGTTCCTTAAGAAAGTGGGTTTTATTACTCCCTCCGTTCCTTTTACATGTTGGTTTTTTAGAGAAATTTTGTTTTTAATTACTTGTCATTCTCAAAATTTAAGGTTACATTAATTACTTGTTTGTCAATTATATCTTTAATTATTTATTGCAGAGAGAGAAATATGTTCTATAGAGTAATAAATGGTCAAGGGTATCATAGGAAAAAGACTAAAAATTTCATTAAAAGCAACAAAATTTATTAATTTTCTTGGTTATTGTAAATTAACCTTAAAAGAGAAGTAAAAGGGAACAGAGGGAGTAGTTATTAACATTAAATTTGTAAAAAATGTGTGCTATTTTTTTCAAGTTACCGTTCTCATATTTCAATATTATTAAAAGAGAGAGAGAATTAATGCACCTTGGTATAAGAGGTAATTTTGTAAAAAAATAATTAATACACCTTAGTCTTTGAAAATGATCTTATATTAAAGGACAAATCTTTTTTACAAAAAAGTATTATATTATGGGACGGATGGAGTACTAAAACTTTAATAGTACCCTTGGTTCTATATGTAAGAAATATTTGACAAAATCATCAAGACTAAGGAGGTCCATTGAAATGTGTAAATTTTAATTAATAATGCTATAATTTTAATTTTTCACAAATATTTTTTGCATTAAATGACTAAAAGAGAGAGAAACACATGAGTTCATTGTTAAGTGGTCTCTTAATAAATAAGGGTAAATATGGAATTGAACAATTAATTTAGTTGAAAATAATATTTTCTTTATTATATTTAGGATCAAGAAAATAAATCATTTGCATGTTATTAAAAATAATATTTTTTTTATTATATTTAGGACTAAGAAAACGTTTGTATGTTATAAATATGACCAAAGTAGTACTATTAAATGCAGCAAACTTTGATTTAGTAGTATTAGATACAGCAAACATTTTAGACAACCCATTTCCGTCATTTTATCATGTCTAATGCATGTGTTTGTCTGTGTGCGTGTGAGAGAGAGAGATCTTGTTTGTGTTAGGAGAGAATATTTAACATTTAAGTATAATCATTAAATGAAAATTATCAGATTAATGGTTGACATTAATTATAGTCATTAATTATATTTAAGTACAAATATTAAATGAAATTTATCAAACTTGTGGCTGAGATTAATTACAGTCATCAAAAATATTTATTGCAATTGTTGCGTTTGAATATACTCGGCTAAATTACAAAATTGGTCTTCTATATTTATTTTAGGTTTCAATTTGGTCCTCTATGTTTTATTTGTTTCGTTTTGGTCCGTTACGTTTTAAAAGTTACAACAGGTTAGTCCTTTTCGTCACTAAAAGCCAATTGTCCGTAGCTAAAAGCCAAATAACATTTTGAAAAATGGACTTCTAGCTACGGACAATTGACTTTTAGTGACGGAAAGGACCAAATTGAAACCTAAAATAAACTTAGAGGACCAATTTTGTAATTTAGCCAATATACTCCCTCTGTTTCGTAATACTCTTCCCTCCGTTTTCATATTTAACCAACAAAATCTCCATAGTTGTTGTTATAAAATATAAGCAACAATTGACCACTTTTACTCTATTAAATAATGTTAACCCAAAATGACCCTTAATTAATTTTAGCCCATCTTTATTCTCTTGCAACTCTTTGGTTCTCACGCCTTCAATTAATGAGGGCAATTTAGGTTACAATTCTATTTTTTTTAGATTTCAAGACTATTAAATGAGAATAACTACTACCTCCCAAATTATAAACACTTTTGACTAAAACACGGAGATTAAGAAAACCATTTAACCAATTTAATTTGTCCAGAAAGTGTACTAGTTTTCTCGTACTACCCTTCAATTATTGAGACAAAATCTTTAATACTCTACTTTAGTTTCTCATCTCCCGAAGACTATCTAAGGGTATTTTTGTAAAGAATTAATTAATACATCTTGTAAATTGAAAATGGACTAATATTTAGGGACTTTTTTTTTTTTGCAAAGAAGGCTTATAATTTGGGATGGAGGTAGTACATTTTTTAAGGGGTGTACGGTCCCAATAATTTCAAGGGCACTTTTGAAAAATAATATAAATTGTGTACAAATTTAATTTCACTAACTAAATCAATTTTCTTAATTATTGTGAATTAGTTAAAATGTTCTTATATCCTACTCCCTCCATCCCCTAAATGTAAGCCCATTTTGAAAAAAAAATTGTCCTTTTTTATAAGCTCCTTTCCAAATTGCTAGATGTATTAATTATTTTTTTTTATAAAAATACCCGTAATTAGTAAATGGGGTTTCTCTCTCTTAAGTCAATAATTGAATGGTAGTTTTGAAAAAATAGTATATATTATAGACAAATTAAACGAGTTAACTAATTTTCTTAATTTGTGTGTTTTGGTCAAATGGAACTTACGTTTAGGGGTGGAGGGAGTATATTATGGGACAAAGAGTGTGTTTGTGTGTGTGTAAGTGAGAGGGACCGAGTTACTCTGCATAATAACTCATTGTATACATTGATTTTATTAATTCAACTGTTGAATATTGTCATATTATATTAAGAATCATGCATGCTAAAGTTTAGATAAATAGTAAATTCGTAGCTATGTGTAATGATATAGTCAATATTTTACTTGCATTTTAAAAAACATATTATATGTTGAATTAAAGTTATTTGATGAAGTATTAAGTATTTTTTTAAATTTTATGAAATTAAATGAGTTGATCTATTGAATAAAAAATTTTAATTTGATAGTTTGATTGATGAAATTTAATGTCTATAGAGAGTTATTAAGCAAAGTAACTCTGACAAAAATTACTCTTTAAGTAACTTGATCCTTAAACGGCGTTAATCTTGACATGTCTCAATGACATATCAAATAATTTTATATTAATGTAAAATTTTATATATATGATCTGTGTATTAGTATTATTCAATCCAACGGTACGATCGATTTTGTAATACATGTATCCGGTACAAATATATTGAGCGGTATAACAGTATCAAAGTATTACACTAGTATAATTTAATCTTCCCATCTTTGTGTGTGTATGCACACTAATTTACCCCCACTAGTTTTTAAGAAAGAGTATTTTCGCATCTTACACATTTTTATTTGGACCAAAAACCAACTTTTTTTTCTTTTACAAAATAGTACTAACTAAATTTATGGGCATCAATGTAATTTTAAATCCCTATTAATTGTCCTCTCATTCCTCTTCTCTCTCTTTATTAATAGCAGTAAAATTAAATAAGTGCTTCTACTTTGACTTAAAAAACAAAATTTGACATAAAAAATGAACATGTCAAATTAATTGATTATTTTGACTGAAAAAATGATAAAATAATCAGACGTAGAAAAAGGAATTATATTAACGTCTAATTTTTAAAATATTTCCCAGTTAATCTAATTGGAATATTAATTGATTATTTTAACATAAAAAATGACAAATTTTTATTATTTTAACGCTTCATTATTTTTAATAATCAATTGGTATATTAAATATTAATTGAATAACATTTATAATGTCGAAATAAATATGTCAAATGTTATATAGGCAATGGCATAATCATAAGTCTCTAATTAATTGAATATATTAAATATAATTGACATATTATATTAATTCTTAGATAAGTAGGGGCATACACCATCAGTGTAAATTAGTTTTACACAAACATCAAATGAGAGCTCATTATTTGATAGTTATTTTTAAAATGCGGTTACAAAGTGGCTAACATGTCAAAATAATAATTTTTTATTGGATATTTGTGTAAAATTGGATTTCTCCGACAGTGCATATTCTTTAAACTCTAATTCGTATTCATTAATTGTTAAAAATAATTAAACAAATTAGCAAGTCAAATGACATATTATATTTATTTTAACATATTCATGTTTTTTATGTCAACTTTTTTTACCAAGAAGAAGCATCTATTTAATTTCACCGGATATTAATAAAGAGAGAGGAGAAGAACAATAGGGTAATTAATAGGAATTAAACATTACATTAATATCTATAAATTTAATTACTATCTCTGGTCCCATATATAAGAGACAAATATATTTTCTAGGTTTATTGAATAACTGATGTATCTTTTCTATATACTAGATACATCAGTTATTCAATGAACCTAGAAAATATATTTGTCTTTTATATATGGGATCGAAGAGAGTATTTTGTAAAGAAAAGAAATAGTTTTTTGGTCCAAGTGAAAAGGTGTAAGATGCTAAAATATTCATTGTTAAAAATTAGTGGGCGGAGCTTGACTGAATTTTTTTTTAAAGAGCAACACGCATATGTACATATAGTTTACCAATCCAAAAAATATATTGTCTTGTCGCAGTGGTAACCCTTATTTTGAGACCAAGAAGAAGGTGATCCGGTTCGAATCCAACAAGAGACATTTTTCTTTTTTTTTTGGGAAATTTTCAAGAGACATTTTTCATTTTTTTTGGGAAATTTTTTAGTGCGCATAGAACGGACATACAGAAACTATTTTAGTGGGTATCATTGTCTAGCCCCCTTGAGAATTCACCTCAAAAAAATATAAATGAAAAAGAAAGAGAGGAAGAATACGAGAAAAAATTTTGAAGAGAAAATATTAAAGTTTTATAAATTAAATAGATAAGAAAATAATAGTTATCTAATGTTGGAAATATGTATCCCATGGTTTTTTTTATCTCATCTGCTGCATCAGCCAATAACCAGTAATTCTTGTAACATGCACATACAAATGGCAAAATATTGATTAATTCTCATTGTAATCTGCAAATACAAAATTGAGTAAATCGTTTAATTCTCATCCCTACTTTTGCCTTCATTCAAGCCAATATACTTGTTTTCATTTTATTTTTTTTAGGGAATACTTGCTTTCAATTTTATTTTTTGGATCCTCTCCCACAAAAATTTTCTACATCTTTCCGCAGCAACAAATATCAAGCGTTAGATTGATCTAACGGTTGAAAGGTTAAAAGGGAAAGTAATATAAAACTCTCGCCCAAAAACAGCACTAATTCCTGATCGTGAAATTTGGATTAACTACGCGCAAAAGACTCGGACCTGGACATTGATGGAGACTGCAACGGAGCCAGCCGGGCGGCCACCATGGCATCGCGACGGCAGTGTAGCCCACGGCAATGGGTTGGAGGAACATTGGATCCTCCAAAGCGAAAAAAATCGTCACACGCACTGGATCCGGATGCTAACAGAGACGGTGCGACAGTGGCCGCCCATGGCAACGGCGTGGCCCACAACCGGGGAAGAGGTTCGCAGCGTTGTGGACTTGTGGGGCAACGACGATTACGACACATTGGTCTCGAGCTTTAAACCCTCCCTGACATTGCATTTGAATCCAAAGTTCTGTAGGTCATGCTTTCCTCGTCACAACTACAAGGACCTGCACTTATGATTCTAGGTTCTGCAAGCTCAAGATAAATGGGTCTATGTGCATGCCATGCTTGAAGCCTCACGACCTCTTGCGTGAGGAAAGTTCCAGAGTAATTCCTATGTACTCCACACAAACCCAACAAGTCAATGGTTGGACACAAACAATGGAAATGTTACACATTAAAATGAAATGAAAATAAAAAGGGAAAATGTAAAATCTGGAGGAACACCTTTTTGTGTGGCTTTTTTTTTTTTCCTTCCGTTTTTTAGTTTTTAATCTCAAATGTTAGATCAATCTAACGGTTGAGATTTGTTGATGCAGAAAGATGTAGAAAAATTTTGTGGGAGAGGATCCGATTCCTGTTTCGTAACCACTAGATTATAGCATTTTTTTTTACTAACGTATATTGTTATTTACATATGCTACTTAAAGTAGTATTTGAGCATGCTACTTAAAGTAGCGTTTGAGCTTATAGCTTATAGTATATCATTTTTCCTCTCATTTTTACCATTATTATTTTAATTAAATTTCTTGTTCATCCTCTACTAAATGAAATAAAAAATGTTTAACTCTTGCGTCTATCTCTCACTATATGCATTCACATTGATGCGTATATTTCTATAATACATATATTTTCATAAAGCATAAAAATTAAACAAAAATAATATTTAAAATAATATTTTTAAATAATATAAATCAGTTTAATGATAATAAATAAATAAGTAAGTAAATTATATTATTAAAATATAAATTTCAAAATATCTTAAAAATTAGTTTAGTTAATATAAATTTATTATAAAATTACAAATATTTGATTAAAGAAATTTAATAAAAAATGTCTTTTTATGTCATTTTATATTTTATCAGTTAGTTCAACAGCTAATTTTATCAAACACTTTAAATTCAATCTACTAACGTATCCGTTATCCCTATTAACTATCTTATCTGCTACTCGCTATACTTTTTACCAAACAAAGCCTTAGTTACCTGCCAGCTAAGCTTCCCACACTTCTTTTTTATTTTGTGGAAGATTAATCATAAAAGCTGCAGCCTCAAATTAACAAAAGAATTATAAAAATTTCACGAGATGGAAGAGAAGTTTATATCTGCTTTTGTTTGTGCGCGCTCACTTTAGGTTTCTTTCTTCCTCTGATTTAATGTTTGGTACTCTTCCGTAAGATAATAAGGGTCCTACGACAAGGATTTGGATCCTCCAAAATAAGTATATAGTAAAGTGAGAAAATCAAGTGTTGTTATTTTAACAAACTCATGATTTGTTATGATATACCTATAATATCCAAGGTTGATTTATTCATCAACGGTTGATATTACTCACTTTAGACTTCAAAATAAATTACTCAATTTAGAGGAGTCGAATCCGATAATAAGGGTTCATCTATGGATGGAAAAGATAATGAGAGCTCAGCCTATGATTTTAATGACCCGGATCCTCTACAACATAAGAATAATGTAAGCAAGAAGCAATCGCTTTCTAAGGAATTAAAAAGTCAGAAGACCCCCTAGTATAATATGTCCCTGACATTAGCCACATCATCAATCCACATCAGCAGCCAGGTTAGCAACATATCAATACACATCAGCAGCCATGTCAGCATCACATATATGTAAGCCTCCATGTCAACATTTTTTGTTGACTATTGAATATTAATTTAATCGAGAGACTAAAATTTCACAATTTAAAAAAATAAAGAGACCATAGACTAAAAATCACCAAATACTAAATTAAGGGGTTCCCAAAGTACAATTAAGCATATAATTTATTTTATTAATGATTGACTATTTTTTATTTATTTGTCTGATTTAAAACATTTGCAATTGATAATAATTAATTTAATTAAATTGATTTTCAAAGATTAAATACTATAAAAATGTGAAATAAGAAACTTATTGCATAAATTAAATTGAAAAAGAAGGGAATGTAGAGGTGTTATGTTATGAGATATGAGACCTACATACGTCAAATTAACTTTTTTTATAGAATACTAGCAGAGAAACCCGTGCTCAGCTAAGCACGAGTGATAAAGAAAACTAGAACTTACAGTATAGTTAAATTTTTGGAGTGTAATTTAGTTTTTGTGAAAAATGGTTTTTGGCGAGAAAACAAATGAATAAACTTTTGACACGTGTTCTTAATATAATTAAGTTTCTTATATACATAATGTATAGATAGATGGGAACCAAAGACAATTATATAAAGCTAAATCTCATAAATGCTTGAAGGTATGTATCCCATAAGAAAACTGCACAAGGCAAGTTCACAAAAGAAAGACGAAATTCATCTAGGGGGGAAGTTCATGGGCTGATATGCAATGCAACCAGCAAAAGAACCAGTAATCAGACCGTAAATGCCATTTCCAAGTAATCAGTTGCTAAGCTCTGAATGCCAACGAAAATCCATTCATGGAGGCAATTGCCAATTCACCATTATGACAACTAAAACATATAAAGTCACTTCAAATCAATAATAGACACAACAAACAAAATGTGCTACTCACTCATCTGATGGAAAATTTAGCTTATAGCGACAGTACCTATTGGTTTTCCCCAGTTCCACAACCTCCTTGGCCTCTGAAACCATGGACTCACTCACCAGTTTGCCCACCACAAGCTGCAGCAACGATGCATCAACAAGACACCTACTGTTGAATATCTCCTTGACCATTTCAATGGCCGTCTTCAAATCACCCTTCTCACACAGAAAAGGAACAATTATAGCAAAAGTAGCCTTATCAGGGTCAAATTCAGATTTTCCAATTTCACCAAACCACTTCTTAGCTTCCTCCAAATTCCCCTCATTCACAAAACCTTTGATCAATGCATTGATGCTAAAAAGGTCAGGCTTGACACCCTTCTTCTTCATTTCCTCATAGAACTCAACAGCTTCACCAGTCTTCTTCACCACAGCCAAACCCAACAATCTGGCATTGTAACTCCTTATATTAGGAACAACATTCTTCTCACCCATTTGTCCCCACAGTTTCTCACCATCCTCAAAACGACCCTTTGCGTACAACCCATCAAGCAGCGTGTTAAACGTGATCGAATCAACTTTCACACCCTTCTCCTCCATCTCCTCAAACACTTTAACCGCGGAATCGAATGAACCCATTTCGACCATCGCCTTAATGAGAGTGTTGTAAGAAACCAAATCGGGTTTAACGGAGAGCTGAGCGGGAAGATCCCTGAAAAGGCGCTCAACGACGTCGTATTGCCTGGAGTGAAGGTAAGCGGCCAAGAGGGCATTTTGGGAGAGCACGGTGCGGTTGCAGTTTCGCTGAGGCATTTCGTCGAACGTCTTGTGCGCGTGTCTGTGCATGCCGGATTTGCCGTAGAGGGTGATGAGGCGCGCGGAGAATCCTTCATTGGATATGTCGGAATACTTCTTCTGGTGTTCGAGGATGTCGCGGACCCACCGGAAGCGTTTGGCGGTGGCAAGGCGGCGGACGGTGTCCTCGTAGATGCCGGCTTTGGTTCGGAAGCGTTCGACGTCGGAGGCTTTCTTGAACTTGTCGACCAGTTTCTTCAAGTTCACTTCCTTGTAGAGGTCCTTCGAAATGGACTTGATGCCGGTTGGGATGGTGGTAGACTCTGTTGAGGTACACAAGCTGCGGTGAAGTACGCGATACATGATGATGGTGTCTCGTTTTTTCCCCCCTTTCTTCTCGTAAAAGAATGCGGAGCAGAAATAACGAAACCAAGTCTGATCAGCGTGCTACCCCCTATGAGTATGTAGTAAAATTGGGCTTGGAGCACCCTCGGCTGGCCCAACGGGTTTGGACCATTGAACTTATTCGACGAATGGTTTTTGGCCATTATTAAATGCACCCCCCCACCTGGTAGGTACACCCCCATTTTGCAAATTTTTCAAAATACCCCTCGATTAAAATCAGCAATTTTTTTTTTTTAATTCTGAACATTTTACCGGAAATTGCAATTTTCGGTATACAAATTGTATACCGGAAATTGCAATTTCCGGTAACATTGTGTGTAAAATTGTATACCGGAAATTGTAATTTTCGGTATATAATTTGCGAATTTCCCATAATGCCCCCTTGAATAACACAACAAAAACTCAACCTTCACCCCGATCCACTCACACTCACGCTTCCGGAAATTCTAAATCCCTGAAACTGAAAACGCTCTGTTCTTACCGGAAATTGAAAATTTTCGGTACGTTTTTTTTTGTTTTTTAAACATAGTTCTGAAAATTGCAATTTCCGGTATAAAATTTGTATACCGAAAATTGCAATTTCCGGAACAGAATTGTAAATCACCGGAAATTGCAATTTCCGGTACAGAATTTATTTTATTACATTTTAATATAATTGATTTATTTGTCTTTCAGATATGCCTAAGTCGAGAGGGAGAGGAGTAGCTTCCACTCCTGGTAGTGCGCCCCCACGTAGACAACGGCAGCCTGTGACTGTCTCTGAGCGTCAGAGGTGTATTGCTAGCAGGCTGCCGCACGAGGATGTAGTTGGCGACCAGGATCCCCATTTTGTATACGAGGCTCCAGAGGATATAGCTGGAGGAGACCATGGTATAGTTGGAGACCAGGCTCCCTTTCCTGGAGGACCTTACGATGGGTCGTTGCTTACAGATTATCAGCATCACGCTGCTCATCGGATATGGCGAGGTGTATATATCTGGTTGTTATTTGATCAAATGTTTATTTTTTTATATGATCAATGATGTTTATTTGTGTGCAGGAGCGTGATGCGCTTAAGGTGGCCTCTCACGGCCTGAAGTTGCAAAAATGGTTGAGTGGAAGAGTACCACCGCCTCCTCATGTAAATGAGCATCTCTCGGAGGCCGACCTAACCTCCTTGCTATACTGCAGCTTCAGGATGGTTGACAGGGCCTTACTGTCAGCCTTTGCAGAGAGATGGCATCGGGAGACGAGCAGCTTCCATCTGCCCTTTGGAGATATGACAGTCATGCTTGATGATGTGTCTGTCCTCCTAGGCCTTAAAGTGAGCGGCTCTTTTTATGTACCCCCAGTGATGGATCCAGACATTTCCATATCTTATTTACGCATTCTTTGGGGTGTACATATGAAGAGGCAAACAAGGAGACGACAAATATGAGGCGCTCATATGAGTATTGACTTCTTGATGAAGACATATGACCATCGCGTTCTGATGGGCCGGTGGGACTGCGGCCAGGGCCATGATAATGTTGTTGTTGGCATCTACCATTTTGGCAGATAAGAGCCATGTATATATTGACATCAAGTACCTGGACTTGGTACGTGACTTGGGGGCGGTTGGTAGTGTGTCATGGGCTAGTGCTGCACTAGCCTTCTTGTACGGATATCTGGGAGACGCTAGCCTGTATGACACTAAGCAGATTGGCGGATACATGACACTTCTTCAGGTACGCAGCCTATTTTTGTAAACAATTATTTATTTAAAGTACATTGTATGGCGTGTTGATTCGTTATTGTTGTCACAGGCATGGATATATGAGTATTTCCCTCGTCTCTGCAAGAGGAAGGATAACGGCATCACCCCGGGCATGACACGAGCCATGAGGTGGTCGCCGGTTAAGGGTGACGGCCAGGTGGAGCCCTTCAGGAGAGCGCTGGATGCGTTGGCAGTCGATGACGTTGTTTGGAGACCGTGGGAGGGCATTAGGGCGGGTTGTCATCCGGCGTGCCTGTTTTTGGGGTACATCCGGTGTGCCTCATTTATTGTGCCGTACCTGCCTGAGAGGGTAGTCAGGCAGTTCGGCTACATCCAGGACATTCCCCGGCCACCACCACCGCGTCCCACAGCTGCAGAGATGATGGATGCATGGATACAGTTTCCTATGCACTCTATCATGTCGACTGTCCCCGATTTATACCTGGCCTCGTATCCAGCAGAGTGCACTGACAGGCACATGGAGTGGTATCGCAGGATGTTGCATCCACTCCTGATCAATCCGGATGCTCCTGAGGTTGCGGCTACTCCTGATTGTGTAAGTGTTTAGATATACATTATGTATTTTTTGTGTTTGTTTATTTTCTCTTATGTCTCTCTGATGTCTTGTTATAATTTGCAGCCGCATTGTGATGATATGGCTGAGAGGCTGGCCTCAGTCACCAGCATTCTCCAGACAGCCTCTGAGACCGACTATGAGATGATGGACCCCTCTCTGCTTGCCGAGTATATTTCCCAGGCACTACAGATAGCGCAGGGTGGGACGGAGGCGACCACATCCGGGGCGAAGCGTCGACAGCGGAGAAGATAGGGTTTTTTTTATGTTTATTATGTTTTTTTGTTATATTTGGACATCTTTTGTTGTTATATTTACATTTTGTTATATTTGCGCTTCTTTTTTGATGTTGTTTAATCATGGCCACTCGCTCGTTCTTTTTTATTCGCGTAGCCTACGCTCCCAACAATGAACCAACTTCACGAGGTTTATAGGAAAAAAAATGATACATTTGGACTGCAAATTCAACACTAAAAAAACCAACGTCACATTACATTATATTGCATAACCAACAACATAATTCACTCTGCCACCAATTCAACATTAAAAAAAACCAAACCCACATTTAAAAATAATAAAGTGTACTACATATCACTACAATGTAGTCAATCATCGTCCAATCGTACATGGTCATCTGGGTACTGTTGTGTAGTATGACGCAACGGCGGAAATAATGTAAACCATTCTTGCAATCGAGCAGCATACAGTGTTGCCCATGAGTGAGCCTCCGGATAAGCATATTGACGCCAACTGGGAGCGACGTTAGGCAATGGACATCCGGGCTTAAGAAATACCTGAAAAAATGCAGATTAATTAAACACATTGTTTAATTTTACATTAAAAAAAAAGATAAATTTAAGTTAAAACACATTGCTGTAAAAAAAATTTACCTGTACCCAGTGATTTTTGTTGACAAACCCAATACAAATTATGGCGTTGTTTGGCTGGGTTGGGTGACACATGCCCCTAAGAGGAAAAAATGTCCAACACGTTCGACTGCACTCATTCAAAGAGACTAGAACCAATTTATATTTGGTTGCTATTACGTAACCCATGTCTGGTAAGGTCATCCACTTGTCACGAAAGCAGGTACCAGTTACACCTATCAACGACTCCCTCAATGCTTGATATTGATCTCCAAAAAGCCGGCCATATAAATCATAATGCATTCTGATCTCTTTTTCCAAGTCTTGCCGGACTATAGGCCATCCGTCCTCAGATTTACCAAGTAATGCTGCAATGGAACGATATCCGCAGTTTTCCATCATCTTCGACATCCACTATTTGCTCAATATATGAATGAAACTATGGAGGAAAATGGCTCAGGTAAGGCGTTTGATGTACATTAGATGGCACATCAGATCATTTCTTTTTCCTTGTAGGCACATTAGTTGGTAGATTAGATGCCTTTGATGTATTCCCAGATGGTACGTCAGAATACATGTTGCCCACATGCTCAGAATACATGTTGTCCACATGCTCAAAATATGATGGGTCGCGCCTAACATCATATCCATCCATTCTTTGAGGCCTTACCTTTACCCTTTTGATTGCTCCCTTGGTCTTCACCTTTTGAGGAGGTGGACACATTGAAGTTGTGTCTGGAAATACAAGTTCACGCACTTTGGCAAACAGTGTCCTCTTGCCAATAACATTAAGTGATCGAAATTGATTTACCAATGCATCCCACTGAAGCGCAAGCTCTTCCTCTGACACCCCGCCTTCTGTCTCAACTTTGTGTTGTTGTGATTAGTATTCACCAAAATGTAAACTCCTCCAGTGCAAGTGAACTGCCTCCAATGGAATAGGTGCAAATAGTCTTATGTAACCCGCCAACTCACAAGCACAAGGTAACCCATGTGTCGTTCTGATTAGGCAACGACAAGTAGATTTATCGATACCCACATAATTCACTCTGCCACACTCGTCGGCAATAAGTTGCAGTGCAGTCCTTGATACAAATCCATGCAATCTGATAAACAAACGGTTGTTGTGCCTGTGCTCCACTACGTTTATGCTTCTTTCGAATGATGCTTTTATCTCAGTGTGTTGCAGTGCAATCATATTGTTCATAGTTTCCCAACAATGACACAGGTCACCCCTACTGTTTTGTAGATTCCTCTTCAATGTCCAATGTGCAGACTCAGCCCTAATAACAAACAAAAATTAAACCACATCAAATACCAATGACACCATTTAAAAAACAAAATTATCAACATAATTTTATCTACTGGTTTAAGCTAATAATCAAAAAACAAACACCTATTTGTTGTTGTATTTCCGAAGTGCATGACTTGGTTGGTCCATGCCGCAACAAACTTTTCCTTAAAGGGGTTCAACCATGTATTCTTGACATATTCAACAAAAATAGGAAATTCTGAACATACACACTCAAAAGTCATCAACCGTTGCTGATACTCAAACTCGTCAGTCGCATCAACAACACCATCCCATGCATTCTTCACTGCCTCATGTTTGTCTTCATGAAATACCAACTTCTTGCATTTCGCATAGACATTCTTACCTATGTGCCATTGACACAGCAAATTGGCCGAAGTTGGAAAAACAGACGCAATTGCATTCATCAGAGCAAGATCTCTATCAGTAAGAATAACTTGAGGAAATGATTCCTGTCACACAAACCGACCTTTTAACTTTAAGAGTGCCCATTCAAAGTTATCCTGCTGCTCAGAATTCAAATAGGCAAATGCCACAGTGTATGTAAGGGATGTGCTGGTAACACCAACAATTTCAAATAGTGGCAGCCGATATCTGTTGGTTTTGTAGGTGCTGTCCATGAACAAGACAACATGAAATGTATTCAATAAATTGACGGCATCTGGATGTGTCCAAAAAATATCTCTAACAACTTCAGAACCTTCATGTCTTCTATACCAGGACACATATCGATCACGTTGGATTAAGTTCAACAAGTGTTGCATTTCAGTTCTTGGACCTTTCTGTGTTGATCGAAACTTACGCCGCTCATTATATACTTGACTGATGGTAGTGAGATTGGCCACATTGCGACTTTTCAGTGTCAATAGAATGCTTCCCGGCCTTACGTTGTTCTTTGTCATATCATGAACAATTTCTTTCTCATTTTGATTTAAACGACCAACAAATGGATGACCCATCATGCTTTCATGTATCCGATGGTTGTGAATTCCACAGAGGACCTTAAGTATCAAGCCTTCACCCATTGACAGGGGTCTTCCTTTAAGCGCGAACGGACACTCACACTTATGAGATCCAGTTGACTTTGAAGAACTTGATGACTTTGATCTATACTTTCCACCCCTTTCACAACCCAGAATGACTTTTGTTTTTCTTCCTCTTTGTCCTGTTTCTGTGTCTGATCTTACAATGACAACAACTATATTGTTTTCCTTCCCAACCTCTCGAGCCCAATACAAAAGGTCATCTCGTGTAGGAAATATCTACAAAAAAGTATTAATCTTAATGTTTTGCAAAAAAAAATACGACATATTCACAATATCAAACAATAATTAAATTACCTGCGTAGTAGTGAATACATCACTACAATCGAAATGTTGGGAAACGTCGGTCGGCTTGTCGGCTTAAATCGCTTGAAGCCACTAAAATCATCCATTTCCAATGAAACTAAAATGAAACAAACAATAGATTATTACGTGGGAAAAAAAGTTTGAAAAAAAAAATAACGTACCGGAAATTTGCAATTTCCGGAAAAAGATTAAAAATATAACGTACCGGAAATTCAAAATTTCCGGTACACAATATTTTTAATCTTTTTCCGGAAATTACAAATTTTCGGTACGTTATTTTTGTATACCGGAAATTGCAATTTCCAGTATAAAATTTGTATACCGAAAATTGTAATTTCCGGAACAAAGTTCAAAACGAAACAAAGTACGTACCGGAAATTCGTATTTCTGGTACGATGAGAGCGTTTTGCACCAAGTCTGCGTGCAAAAAATTAAAAAATGAGTATTTGACTACAAAATCCTTTGATGTAAAGGGGAATGGACCTGTCGTAAATAATCTCTTTTGACCATCATAAGTTGACATCTGTTTATCAACGATTGTCTCTCGATGCATTCGGACTAGCTTACTTTGCTAAGTAAGCTAGTCCTCGATGCAAAGTAAGCTAGTCCGAATACATCGAGAGATTGTTGACAGTATGGGTGAAGATCCTTAATCAAAGGATTCAGTTTCTCCCCCAAAAGAGAATTATCTCTTTCAGGTAAAATTGTGTGTAAAATTTGTTACCGGAAATTGCAATTTCCGGTATACAATTTGTATACCGGAAATTGCAATTTTCGGTATACAAATTTTACACACAATTTGTATACCGGAAATTACAATTTCCGGTAACAAATTTTACACACAATTTTACCGGAAATTGCAATTTCCGGTATACAAATTGTATACCGGAAATTACAATTTCCGGTAAAGTGTTCAGAATTAAAAAAAAAAAAGACTTTTTGCTGTTTTTATTCGGGGGTATTTTGGAAAATTCGCAAAATGGGGGGTGTACCTACCAGGTGGAGGGTGCATTTAATAATGGCCATGGTTTTTTTTTAATTGGACTTCTGAGTGTGATCGTTTGATACTTTTTTTGTTGGGTTTTATCAAAACAAAAAACTTGCTGGACAAGAAAAAGAGTTTTCTTGTGACAAATAATTGTAACGAAATAAAAATAATAATTTATACCTCGTCGGAAATGTAAAAATAAATCACCTTTGTTAAAAAATTAAACAAACAAACCCTTGGTGTGTCGTTTAAATAATATCATTTTATGAAATCAATTAATTAATGTTTGAATCCTATTGTAGATTTATAGTAGTAGCCGATGCAATGCCCAGCTTTTTTGTCAATTAAATTTTAATGTATTTAAACTATTATTTAGTCAATAAACACTTTAATGTATGTATAAGTTAAACGTACTCATAATATACATTAATAAGTATCATAAATTTAAATTTAATTTATCAATTTTTTGTGTAAATAAATTTAAATTCAGAGTTTTGATTTGTATCTCCATTGATTAATTGATAAGAAAACTAAATATTTAATTATGAATTTGATACGTATATATTATGGGAGTCAATTGAACTTTGGATTTAAAAAAGTTAAAGCTTTCTTCGGTTTCTTTTTTATTTTTTCTCTCCCCTGTGTGAGAACACTCTCTCCTTGTGAGAAGCTTTCTTTTTGTTTTCTTCGGTTTCTTTTCATCATCTCAATGGAGAATTTGGCTTTGAAAGATGAGACAACAGAGCTTGAGTTTCAATCGGAAGAGGCCAACAATGCTAATGTTGATAGTGCTTTATGCCTTGTCGGCCAATTCCTAACCAATAGGCCTATTCGAGTGCACATTATGAAAGAACGCATGGCTGGTGTTTGGCATCCAGTACATGGGGTGTCTATCAAAGAAGCGGATCATGGCATATTCTTATTTCAGTTTTTTCATCATTTGGATTTACAACGTGTTCTAAAGCAAGGGCCTTGGTCTTTTGACAATCATCTCTTAATCTTGGGGACTATGCAACCAAGCCAACCACCGAGTCAGGTATCTCTTATTAAAGTTCCATTTTGGGTGCAGATTCACAATATTCCTGTGGGCTTTATGACTGAGATTGTGGGCAAACAAATTGGTGATTTCATTGGAGAATTTTTGGAATATGATGCAAAGAACAATTCCAATTTTTTGAAGACATTCATGTGAATTCGTGTTTTGGTGGATGTTACTAAGCCTCTGAAGCGCATAAAGCGCATCAAAAGAGTAGGTGGTGAGCCCAATGATGTTAAATTTAAATATGAAAGACTTGGTCTTTTCTGTTACTATTGTGGTCATCTTGGGCACATTGAAGATTTTTGCCCTGCGCTATTTTCACTCTCAAGTGATGATGGTTGACGCCTCTGGGGGCCAGAATTGCGAGCGGATGTTCGTAGAACCTCTAGCAGCGGTGGTTCTCGGTGGTTACGTGAAGAAGGGCAACCGTCGTCAGGGAATCTTTCATCATCTATCATTAATAATAATGGCCATAATGTGGGCATTCATTAGCTACTATATTTAAGGACCCCAAGATATTCTTTCCTAATAAGTTATATATTGTGAAAGAGGTAACCGCTTCATCTAATCATGTGGCAACAGATGAGGAAATGATAGATGAGTCTCTAATAATGGAGAGTAAGAAACGCATGCGTAATGGCCATGACTTGAAGAATAATAATGATGAAATTAATGTTGAGGTGAATGCACATCCAAACGTTAGTCAGGCTCAGGGCAACGCTAAGCCTATCCCACGTACTGAGCATGTTTATGGTACTGTAGCAAAAGACACACAAGTCAACAACAATAGCCATGCACACATGAATGTGGTCAACACAAATAATGACAACCCCATGATTGAAGCTACTTTGCATTTTTTTTTATTGGCAGAGCCTAGCTCCTAGGCCTGCCGGGCACCATAAGTATCCTTTGTTGGAACTGTCGGGGCCTGGGGAATCCTAAGGTAGTTCCTGTCCTCAAAGACCTCATCCGTGTCTATAAATCAGATATCGTTCTCCTGATAGAAACTCTTACTTTTTCTAATAATATTGACGATCTTCGTGTTAGGTTGGGATATGATTACTCAATTGCAGTTGATAGAAATGGTAGAAGTGGCAGTTTAGCTGCTTTTTGGAGAGCTCCACTAAACTGTGAAATTCTTAACTACTCTTCTCAATACATCAATATCTTAGTTCATGATGATGATCATGGCGACTGGCGTCTAACTTCGTTTTGGGGTTACTCAGATAGCTCTAGACGAAGGGACTCTTGGAACTTAATCCACTCTCTCTCATCCATGTCCATAGTCCCTTGGTGTATCATTGGTGACTTCAACGATCTCTTATCCTCTGATGACAAGAGAGGAGGTCCTGACCGTGCTCCTTGGTTGTATATAGGTTTTCGGCAAGCTATTGATGACTGTTCTCTCTTTGACTTACCCCTTGAAGGTTATCAATTTAGTTGGAGTAAAAGTTTGGGGAGGCCAAATGCTAAGGAGGAAAGATTAGACAGGTCTTTTGTCACAATCGCCTGGCTTGATCTTTTTCCTCAAGCTCGACTCATCAACATTGTTGCTTTTTCATCTGATCACTCACCCTTGCTTCTTAAGCTGCATTCAGATGACTTCATCAATCCCAAGCGTTCTTTTCGTTTTGAAAATGCTTGGCTTCTTGATGATCATTTTATTGAAATGGTGACATCTCATTGGCTTGACTATCCCTCATATTCTATTATCCACAAGCTTCGTTATTGTATTGATGACATGGAATCATGGAGCAAGTCAAATATTCCTTCTTTTCGGTTGGCTGCATCTCATTGCAGGAGGATACCTATTGGAAGCAGCGTGCAAAAACTTTTTAGTTGAAGGACGGTGACACTAATAGCCATTTTTTCCATGTTTCGGCAAGTGCTAGGCACAGGAAGAATATTGCCATCAGAAAACTCAGATCAAACGGCAGTACAATGATCTCAGATCAGGAGGGCCTTTGCAATTTGGCAAAATCTTATTTTCAAGATCTTTATTCAGCAAATGATGGTGATTTTGGTCCTGTAATTGAGGTTCTATCACCTTATGTTACTGATGAAGATAATGCTTTACTTGTAGCTCCTTTTTCAATGGATGAGTTTCAATTAACTATCTTTGATATGCATCCTAATAAATCTCCTGATCCTGATGGTTTAAATCCAGGTTTTTTCCAGAAATTTTGGCGCACTATTGGTAAGGATATTATTGATGCTTGTTGTTCTTGGCTTTATGAAGGCCGCTTTCCGGATGGACTTAATGATACAAACATTACTTTAGTGGCAAACAGATTGAAGGACTTATGACCTATCTCTCTTTATGAAGGACTTACGACCTATCTCTCTTTGTAATGTCCTTTATAAAATTCTCTCTAAAGTCCTGGCCAACAGATTGAAGAAAGTCCTTTCCAAATGCGTTTCAGAAAATCAGGTTGCTTTTGTTCAGGGTAGATACATCTTGGACAACGCACTCACAACTTATGAAATTCTTCACTACATGAAATGTAAAACTCTGGGCAAAGAAGGTATGGTCGCTCTAAAATTGGATATTAGCAAAGCTTTTGACAGAGTAAAATGGAGCTACCTGCAAGCTGTAATGTTGAAGCTTGGTTTTGACTCTACTTGGGTTAGTTGGATCATGCAGTGTGTATCAACTGTCAGCTACCATGTCATTGTTAATCATGAAAAAGTTGGCCCTATCACTCCAGGGCGGGGTCTTCGTCAAGGTGATCCTTTATTCCCATACCTCTATATTCTTTGTGCTGAAGGTTTGTCTGCTCTAATAAAGAAATCTGAAGATAGAGGTTTTATTCATGGTGCTTGTGTTTGTCATGATAGTCCATCCATTAGTCATCTTCTTTTCGCAGATGATAGTTTCTTGTTTTGCAAAGCTACTCTAGCTGAAGCTTCAACACTAAAAAATATTTAACAAATCTATGAAGTAGCCAGTGGACAATCTATTAACTATAACAAATCGGCTATTTCATTTAGCGCCAACACACCAGCTGATCTTCGAAGTGATTTGATTTCTTTCTTGGGTGTCTCGGCTGCAATAGGTCAAGGAAAATACCTTGGTCTCCCTTCTATGGTTGGAAGAAATAAAAAAGCTATCTTCGGATATCTTAAAGATCGCATTTGGAAGAGAATTCAATCTTGGAACTCTAAGTCCTTATCCCATGCAAGTAAAGAAGTTCTCATTAAGTCTGTTGCCTAGGCAATTCCTTCTTATTGTATGGGAGCTTTTCTAATTCAAACATCGTTAGGAGAGGAAATTAAGAGGATGCTAAACTCTTTTATTGGAATTCAAAGCAGAATGGTAGCAAAGGCATTAGTTGGTTGAGATGGGACAAATTAACTATGCCTAAGAATCAAGGTGGTCTTAACTTTAGAGACATTGAAGCCTTCAACTTAGCCATGTTGGGAAAACAAGGTTGGAAACTTGCACTGGAACATAATTCTCTTCTTACTCGTGTACTCAAAGCTAAATATTTTCCCACGTCGAGTTTCTTGGAGGCCAATATTGGTCATAATCCAAGCTATACTTGGAGGAGTATATGGAGTTCCATTCCTTTGTTATCACTTGGTTATAGATGGAAGATTGGAGATGGTACAAAAATTAATGTGTGGAATCAACCTTGGATTAGATCCCGTGATAATATGAAGCCACTGTCTGTCATGCCTCCTCATTTGTTAAACATCACGGTTGATCACCTCATAGACCAAAGCACGAGATCCTGGAAGCCTCATTTGATATCCAATTTATTTATCCCAGAAGATGCTGCAGCGATCATGCGAATTCCTCTCCATTATTCAGGCGAAGATGAATTGATCTGGAAGCCTACTCCATGCGGTTCCTACACTTTCAAGTCAGCCTATTATATTGGTGTGCATGAGGTTCATCCATCAATGCATTATAATCCTGAAGAGGCTCAATTAAACTGGAACCGAATCTGGAAGCTTCATGTGCCTCCCAAAATCTGATCTCTGTGTTGGAGAGCAGCAAAAGACTGCCTTCCTACAAGAACAACTTTCCAAAACAAGCATATTCCTTGCTCTTCGGATTTCCTTATGTGCGAGTTTCCCATAGAAAATACTTGGCATATTATGTTCTCTTATTCTCATGCTATTCTTTGCTGGAAGGAGCTGAAACTTTGGGATCAAATTGAACCAATTTTTAATTCTGCAGAAGGTTTTCGGGATTTGTTTTTCAAGCTGCTAAATGAACTGTCCAATGAGAAATGCAATCTCTTAGCAGCAAGGGATATGGAGCATCTGGAAGTGTAGAAATGAAAAGCTTTGGGAAGGCAATACTATGACACCAAGATCGGTCTCTCTTCTTGCTCAGGACACAATTCGTAATTGGCAGTGGATGAACAAGCGTAATTCACAGAATCTGTCATCTTCTAGCAACGATCAAATTTGGAAAAAACCATGTGATGGATTTCTCAAGTGTATTATGGATTATGCAACATTTCCTCAAAACAACTTTGCTGGCTCAAGTATCTGTATCCGGGACTCTATGGGACAATTTGTTGTTGCCCAAACGTCTTGGTCTGCTTCATTTGCCACGGTTGCTGAAGGGGAAGCCTTTGCTCTACTGAGATCAATCCAGCTAGCCATAAATCATGGTTTTGTTAATGTTCTATTTGAATCAGATTGTAAGGTTATTGTGGATGCAGTTTTGGGTTCCCATCTTTATGTAAATGAGTTGGGTACCTTGATTTCGTAAATTCAAGCCTTGCTTTCGGCTCATGCAAACTTTAAGTTAGCTTTTATAAGGAGACAAGTAAATAGGGTTGCTCATGTTTTAACAAAGGGCTCTCTATTAAATCCTAGTCTCCATTCTTTTTATCATGTTCCTCCTTGTATTGAACTTTTGATCCAAGATGAAATGAAGTAAGTTATGTTTTCCTAAAAAAAAATTGAACTTTGGATTTAATATGCTGATATTGAAGAATGAATAGGAAACCAAAACTTATATAAACATTCATTTACATTTGTATTAAAAACGAGAGAATAATGAAAAATTTAAAACTAGAGTGAAAGTATTTTCAAAAGTCACGCGTCACTCATATTTAAAGAAGTGTCTCGTGTTAAAAAGACAAAGACTCGCATTTAATATATAAAAAAGATGGATTGTCATATTCTGTGTATGAATCTTTCTCATGCAAACTTGCAAAGTTATGGAACCAAGCATAATGTTATTTTTCAATACTCGGTTAAGAGGAATCCTATACATGCATACACAGGGGCAGACCTATATGTATTTGAGTGCAAACCCTCAAATTTTGAAAAATTCACTTATACACTTATATGAATTTTTTTTGACCATCACCTATACACGTCTAATATTATGATTTTAAATGGAAAAAAAAAACTTATCAGTAAAATGAAAGTTTGGTCAAAAAAAAAAAGAAAGTTTTTTTTTTTGACAACAAAGTAAACGAAAGTTGAAAAGCTAAATTTTAGTTAAAAGCCTAAGGCTGTTTATTTAGATTATTGAATTAGAATTATTTGATGAAATTAATTGTCAAATTAGTTTTTTTTTAACCTAAGAAAATCAATTCATTTCATTAGGTTCAATACTTGTTGGAATGTCATAAAAGTCTTGAGGACTAGCTTCAAATAAAGCCATTTTAGCTAAGCTATGAACGACCCTATTAGCATTCCTCCTAGTAAACTCCACATTAGAGTTTTTACAAGAAGATGAGAAGATATTCTTACACTCATAAATAATAGCTCATAATTCAGTATTATCTTCGGTGCAAGAATTAAAACTATCAACCACTATTTTTGAGTCCATCTAAAAAATACATCCTCAAAATTCAGCTCACACATCCATTTAATAGCAAACAATAAGCCCGGAGCTTCTCCATATTTAACCTCCAACAATGGTTCAAAAACATGAGTTCTAGCACCCATAAATAGACCAAACTCATCCCTTAAGCACAAACCAATCACAACGGACACTGTCACCATGAGCCGCATAATTATGCACATAATTTTCTTTATTTTTGGCTCCATTCCAAGCCTCAAGCAAATCACACCCGCGGTGAATAATAGTAGCAGACACTTCCTACTCATTGTCCCACAATTTTTTATTCCTACTAGATCAAATACTCCAAAGGTTCATTAGCCAAATCTTTCTTTCATGGGCGGAAAGTTTTTCTAGCATCAAGAAAAAAATATGTTGAAAATTGTTAGCCTGCAGTGACAAAGTTTGAAAAATATTTAACATATTTGTTAATCTCCAACAAGCCAAATCCTTTGGACACACAATAAACACATGACACACATTTTCAACCGATGCACCACACCACACACATTGACCCCCACACTCAACTCCACGCTGCAACAAACATTCTTTAGTAGGAACAATATTTCTAACAACTCTTCAAGCTAAATTCTTCACTTTAGGAGGAACTTGTACATCCCACAATAATTTCCAATTCTCTTCCACTTTTAGATGAGAAATATCAAATAAAGCATCCATACATAATCTATAAAATGACATAAAAGACATATTTATTTATATTTTTTTATCAAAGAGTTATTTTTATTTTGTAGACAAATATATGCTATATTATTTCTTATCCCAGATACCTATTATGTTACTCAAATTAGTCCTAAAATATGTATTTTATTAATTAAAATAATCCTCAAACTTTTTTATGTGAGAATTTATTTATAAATATACTTACATAGATTTTAAGCGTAAAGAAATGAAGAATTAATTAATAGGGAGAACATAGAAATTTTATTATAATAATATAGATAAAAAAAAGAGAAAAAATATAAGAAGTAAGTTATACACTAAACTAGTAACATACCCGTGCTTACGCACGGGTCGCGCGACATTGGTTGCTAAGAAATCCTATATATTTTTTTTTAAGACTGTGATTACCAGATCTAATAATGTGTGTATTGCCCGTGCATATTGAAAAGAAATAACATGTAAAAAATAATGTGTGCCATATTGTTTTTGAGTACAACTTGCGAGTCCTAGTAGCATGTAGAATCAAAGGCAAGACAGTAAACAAACAGAGCCCCAAATGACGGAAGTGTTATTCTAGCATTCCATGACCAAGTTTTAAAATGGTTTAGTTTTTTACCATTTGATATTCTTGATTTTATCTGAGACGGAGTCATGTGGTGTGGCAAGGGTTTCAGCAGCACTAAATAACTTACCAAGCTTTTTTTTTGGTGAAAAAGATTGGTACAAATTAAAAACTCACTTTGAACGGCAATCAAATCATACTCTAAAACCACAAATGATATGATTGTCAAAATCTTGTGTAAGAAACTAAGCACATATAATAAGAGAGTATGTTGTTTCTTGTTAAATAAGACCCAATATGCATGAATACCCTTCCCAGATAGTGCTGCACCAATATATGCAATCGTTGAGTTCAAAGTGCAGAATTTTTTAAGAAACATCATGCTTTCAAAGAACAACCATGCTTTCAAAACTTGATAGAAAAGAACATGTCCCATTAAGTAATTCCAGCAAGACAGTCTGAAGAACTTGCATAATAAGGATCAAATTCTAGTCTTGTCTAAACTGATCCGTTTAATTGATAAAAAAATAAAAATAAACATTGTAACTGACCAGTTTATGAGAATAAAGAATAATTTGTGTAGAATCAGTGTAAGAACATACAATGATAACAAATCAGTATACTGATTTGTATAAGAACATGTGTATCAGCCAAGACTCAGTATAAGAACATACAAAGAATACCTTGTGAAGTCTTCATGTGGGTCATCATTATTTTAACTTGTCCATAGATAGATTGCAAGTATTCAGTTGCTCCATCTTTGACTGACAAATTAAAGGGCATTATATTCCTCTTCAAGAGCAGTTGTATTACATAAGCTGCTTTTATGTCCTAAATCATAAATGAGAACACCAAGTTCTTAGCTATGATCGATCTCTAGTGACGAGGGAGTACTTAGAACACCTCTTCAATCAAAATACATATGCTTTCACAAATGGCAAAGAGTAGATAGGCAAAGAAGTTATAACCTGAAAGTTTTAGTCTCTTAAACAGAATTGAAAGACCAGTAGGCTTCTTGCCATTAAAACCTGATACAGAAAACCAGTAGGCTAATGTTAATTTGGAAAGGACCCAAGACATGAAAGCCTTTCCAATTTTTTCACATAGTATGTGTGAAAGTAAACAGACCCTTTTATATCGTGTTCATCTCTGAATTAAAGATAGATAGGCACTTTCATATGGTACAACGTGAGTAGAAATGCTGCCAAAACATAACTTTGGAGGAGGCTGCAGGCAGAAATCATTAGTAAGAATGAATTGTGAACAATCAAGTTTTGATTTAGAGACTTTGGAAACATATATTTTGGTTGCGCATACATTCATGATTGAATAAAGCATAGCAATATGAATAAATATTGCAAGCACCAGACCAGCAGCATAGAACATTTGCAGGACATGAATCATTGAAATTTTAAATCAAAATAGGATATTGAAAGAAATATTTGACTCAATAACATGGTATTAGCTAAGCAATATCGACTCAATATTGTATATCATTGGAGAGAGTGGGAAAGAAAGTAATGAAATGAACCTTTTCCCAATCATATACATGAAGCTGGAGAACTTGAGAATCAGGCACTTGTAAGCTTAAACTACTCATTCCACCAGGGGTTCAGGTTCTTCATCTTTATAAAATTCTTCTTTGCTGCGAGCCCGTCCGCACTTTATCCTTAGTTCAACATAAGGATCAGAAGTTCCTATTAACTCCATTTTTCAGAGCCTCACAATCTTCACGTATAATACAACTGTGTATGTAATGGACCATTATAAGTCAACTCAGTAGCATGTAACCAAAACAATATGCCTTAATTTTATGCAGTCTCAATTATATTTATTGCTTCTAATAAGATGTACGAACATACATTCAAATATCTAGATACCATTGTTTCAATGCAATATGGGAGGAAAAATGAATAATAAGTGAAGAGAGGAGATTAAAAATGAAACCCCTGCAACAAAAATAAATTACAATTGATGATACAAAGAGAGCTCTGGAAAGATAAGTAACTCAGAAAAAGCTACGAGCATGCTCTGGGTTGAACCTTTTTCGATTCTAGAAATTATGTTACTTAAATGTTTCTAAAACTTAAATGTTTCTAAACTGATAAATTACTCAATAGAGAGCAAGAAATATTGTAAGTTGTAACTACTAATTAAAGAGAAAGAAATATGGTAATTAGTAATTACTAAGCCATCAACCATATGCACATTATATTACTACATACAAACATATAATCTGTGTGCATGTTGCACATCCTAGCACTTGTAGCATTGAAAATAATGTGGTGGACTTCCATTAGAGAAAAACAGAATGTTAGACAAAGCATCTTAGGCCTTAAAGTTTTTATGCTTTAGCTATACGAAGTGATTGTAAGAAATGTGGTATTAAAATGTGGTATCCCAAGATAGAGATATACTCAATACTCATATACATACACAGACAATTGTACTGAGTTCATCTTATCTCATGATTAAGATAGCCAGCAAGTAAAGTTATATATAACCAAGATGTCAAGATTCAAAACAGGAATTCAAGGACTTGTAAATTTGGAACAATACCTTACAGCAACATATAGGTTCGAGAGATAGTCCCTATTGGCTTCTAAATTGGGCATCTTCTGGTGCTTCCTTCTGCAACAACTCTTTAGTTTGATTCACCCTTCTTAGGTCCTTAAGTTGTTGCAACTTTGCTTCCAATCCTGCAGGCCAGAGAAGAAAGGTTGTAAACAGAGAAGTGATCATGAATGGCATTAAGCAACTCAATCTAACTTAAATATATTGGAAGCACTTCATTACCTGTCATCATTTGAAACTTGGAGGGTAGCATAAAGAGCACTTCATTGCTATTTTGGCACCATCTACAACAACATTTAACAGGCAATTATTCTCAAGTCCATTTTATCAGCTAGTTGCAGCAATAAATGTAATCTCAGCCTCATATAGCTTATGTCTCACAATTAATTGGACTTAAAAAGTATTAAATATTAAAGGAAACTTGAAGTATTGGATCTTAAAGCAACGTGTAAATAACTTGAACTTCTCCTTTTTTTATTATTTATTTTATCTATTTTATTTATTTTATTTATTTTTTCCCCTTCTTTGTCTGCTACTTCTGTGATTCAATGAAAAGAGAGAGCTTAAAAAAATATAATTGATTTTATTTGTATTCCTTTGATAAGCATGATTAATAAAACACAAAATAAATCATGCATATGGACAAAACACTTCAAACACATTAAACACATTGAACAAACCAAACAACCAAAATTTTTATTTTAAAAACTCAGCTCACATCCATGTTTCACTCTTTCATCGGTTAGGACAAATTTATGTACTTTACTGTGTTATCAACACATAATAGAATAACAATTGAATCATACATTGTAACCTTTGGAGGATTTGGAGCCATAGAAACACTCTCTGCTGCTTCTGCAAGCTCTTCTCCCAAACCCACCAACAGCCCTTCAGCATCTTCCCAGTCAAAATAGAAAATGTAAGAAGAAGGAAAAAGTTAAGAGAAGCCACACAATAGATAGAAGGAACAGAATTGGAAAGATGAATCATATTTTATTAAAAAAAATAGAAAAAGACAACAGAATCATGGGGGACTTAAACCGAAACCATGCAAAGAAAACAACAGTCATTTAAATCAAACACTACATTTTCTATGCTTTCTCAGATTATACTTCTGAGACTTAGACATAACCACCATGAAATCAGAATCAACTTCAGCAGCATTATTAGTCTCCAATTGTTCCGCTGAGAGAGAGTTATTCTCTGGGTCCTCCTCATTCCTATTTTCCAAAAACTTAGCAAGTATCCTCGTATCATGAGCAACATTAATAGGAGTTTCAAGATTCTTACCACTAATTGAATAGGTAGCAACTGGAGTCGGAGTTTTCGAACCAGCACTTACCTCCTTAGAAGCGGATCCTTGCAGAAGAGAATTAACAACTTTTAATGATGCTGATGCACTAGCGTCTCCAAAAACATCACAAATGGCTTGAGTAGGGCTTAGTTCCACATCCAGGTCATCATTATATCCATCCTCCATAGGCTTTGAATTGCCCAGTTTGTTACTTACCTCGACCAACACGGTATTGGCAGCTGTTAAATGTTGGTCCTGAATAAAGGCTAACAGAGGATTCCCATTTTCTTTGGTTTAAACATTTGAAACACCAACCAAGTCAGATTTTTGAGCTGGGATACATTGAACCACAGTAGCATTAGGATTGAAGGTAGCCGCATCTTTGTGCAATATTTCCTCATCATTAGAAGATGACACCCGCTCTCAACTGTTCACAGGGATCCTTGAATTCTCCAAGGCTATCTCCTTACCTTCGTCTTCTACACTCTTCTTAGGGACATATGTAGGAACAGTTCTTCATCCATTAGCATTGTTGTCTCTCTTCCTGCAACTATCCTGGGTATGACCCACAAGACGACATGATTGGCAATATTCTGGCAAATTCTCGTACTCCACTCCAACATAAAAAGCGAAACCTTTCCGTACCACGAGAATTTGATTACACAGAGGAGAAGTAATATCGAGATCAACCAGGACCCGTGCGTAATGACCATATATATGATCTATCCTTAGCATTCTTACTTTTAGTAGCATCAAGACAAATTGGGGTGCCAATGCTATTGGCAATGATGAACAGAATTTTCGTTCTCCAATATTCTTGAGGTAGCGCTGTTATACGAATCCAACATTGAACACTGAGATCGTTTGCGTATTTGGATTGAAGTCCGGAGTCCAAGCGAAAAGCTTAAGGAGACCGGGTCTGAGATGCCACGTAGAGGAACGAGCTCTGTTCAAATCCTCCATAGATGAATAAAAACCCTTACCCAGTGAGATCATCCCCCACCTGTTAGTGAGATTCCAAGCATTTTGCAGGTGAGAGCGAGATTCAAAATCTTCTAGCAGAGCTTGGAAATGGTGAGGATGAGAACAAAATAGGAAAACTTGGTAACTGTGCGAAATTTAAAAAAAAAAAAGATTGAAATTGTAAAAGGTGGGTTTGACTTCAAATCTCCTATCAAGTGTCTATTTTATCCCCCTCTTGCACCTCACCCTCGCCCTGACTCTAGAATTCATTAATTCCCTCAAATGTATTTTGACCTTTTTAACCTCAAAAAGTACATGCGTAAAAAATGTTGTAGTCTACCATGGTAATTTTTTCTGCCCGGGCTTATATTTATAGTAGAAATTTTTTTTATAGGCAAATATAAGTATATTAGTTGTTGGATTAGTTTTTTCTCTTTTATCAGGATTTGAACCCTGGACATTTGACTCCTTCACACCCTCACACTCTTAATTCAAACTAGTTAAGCTACCCATCCCCCGTATTTATAGTAGAAGTTTATGCACGACACCTAACAGTGGGTGGTTGAGCTGGTAAGCAAACCACAACCTCTGGAGAAGATAAGACCGCCCGCAAATGGCTTTACTGCAGGAATAACCGGGGAGCTCGGCTATAATTCATTGAGTTAAGTTCATCTACCAAGGACTTCAATTTTAAATTTATAATAAAGTAAATTTAAAAATTAATCAAATAAGATATGAACTAGCTAGAATAACTATATGAACACACTTTTTTTAAAAACTACATGAACACACTCTATATTTGCACAATTTTATTATCTAATCAATCATAAATAACTCTAAATTCTTAGAAAAAAATAAAAACTTTTAATTATAACTATTAAATTAATATCAGCTATTTAAATTACATAATTCTTTTTTGATATAATAAATTACATACTCCATCCAGAATGAAATATAAGCAAAAAAAATCATGTTTGATAGTTTAAAATATAAGTAAATTCTAACTAATTTTACCTTATTTAATGACAATATTCCCAAAATACCTCTCAATAAAAAAATTTCAATAATTTTTTTTTATTCTCATGAAATAAGTTCCTATAAAAAAAACTCAAATGAATAGAAAGTGCAATTTGAAAAATACAATTATTTTTTTAATTATACCAAAAATATCATATGAAGTTAATCGATATTTTTAATTAACATAAATTTAATTGTTTTTTTCTTATATTTCATTCCAACGGGATTAATTCATTACAAATAGGGAGAGGGAGTGTTGAGAGAGAGAGAGCACCAAAATGGTGTGCGCCACGCATGTTTTAGCCTTCCTGGAGCGGGTACACCACATGACAAGTTAGGCTTAAATCATGTAACTGTACAAAAACTTTTGGAATTTTTTTTTTTTTTTTTTGGGAGGAAAGAGCATCAAATATTCGCTGCTCTAACGACCTCTTTTGCAGTCAACAAGACCAACTGCCAAAGGCCTTACAAATCAATCATTAAAACAAAAAATTACAGAATCAAGTTTAGTTGCTCTGTTGTGGACCAACAACACGAATAAATCAATAATCAGATATTATGCACAACAATCTTCACTTAATCTTTTGCTAATTTCTGCTTACCTTTGCAGTTTGCAGATATCCCAAAACTGAACTAAATAGACCATGAAAAAAAAAAAACTGAGCTAAATATCCATCTTCCACTTCCAACACTTGTTTTTCTTCTATACATACATACGAAGCATAAACGAAATGTCACTAATCTGCATTTAGTCGTCAATATCTTTTGGGAGTTAAAACTTTATTTTTATAATGTGTAGGTAAGTTGCAATTACGAAGTCAATAAAGAATGCAATTATGTATGTGTTAGTTTTTTTCAAAGGGAATAATTTGACTCCTCTTTGCATTTTATAACAGAACACTAATTTTGCAATAACATCACAGTTCTGTTATGCAGATTCGAACATGCAACAAACAGTGGGTCTAAACTAGAATATCTTTCTCTCTCTCTCTCTCTCTCTCTCATAAGAAACACCTGAATTAACTTGGGACCATAGAAACCCCCTCTCAAAACACATGATTATGCCTTTGTGAGAAGCATTTAAATAGCTAGTTTCCCCCAACATTTGGTTTATATATTCTCTCTGTAATTGAAAGATCTTTATCCAATACTGAAAATGGAACATGTATACCAAAACAGGCTGTGTGTGTCTCTAGATGAATTATGTTTCAATGAAAATGGCAGCAACAGGGGGAAAATGAGCAAGAGGCACTATGATGATGATGGCACAAAATTGTTCACATCCAAAAACCTTGTGACAGAGAGGAAGAGGAGGGAGAAGCTCAGTACCAGGCTTCTGATGCTGCGGTCTTTAGTACCAATCATCACTAATGCAACCACCTAAACTTCACTCACTTCCTTTATCTAGTGATTTATTTATTCATTTTCTATATGGCTTAGTGTTCTTTTTAATTTGTACATTAAATGATGGTATCGAAAATTGATTATGATGAATCATAATTTTGGTTTTCAGATGAACAAAGCAACCATTATTGATGATGCTATTACTTACATCAAGATGCTGAAAGATGAAGTTGATAGTCTCAGCCAAGAACTTTACCAAATGGAAGCAACCTCAGAGGAAATACCAAAAAGGGATGAATTCAATGCTGCAGAAGAGATGAAGAAATGGGGGATACAGGTTTTCTACAAATTCTTTTCTTTTATTAACTGAATGAATCTCATCTAACACTACAATTAGTAAGCTTAATTGGTGAAGTTACTTTCTACAGGAAGAGGTCCAGGTGACAAAAATTGATGGGAATAAAATGTGGGTCAAGATGGTCATTGAGATGAAGAGGGGAAGGTTTACCAAATTAGTGGAGGCCATGAATGATTCAGGCTTTGAAGTGATAGAAACCAATGTTACAGCCACAAAAGGAGCATATCTGATTACAATCTGCATACAGGTGGCCCTAGGAAAGATAAAGAATATCTGTGAGGTGAAATTACTCTCTCATACTGATTTTTATGTTGATTCTATTTTTGTTATTTTTCAGGGAATGGATGGTGAACCACTTGAAGTTCATCAAGTCAAACAATTGTTGCCAGATATTAACGAAGTCATTTTAGACAAATGAAAAAGTTATTCCGTATGCATTCATCCATCAACTTGAAATAGATTTTAGATTATTATATTGTTCAGTCAACTAGTACTGCTTCTATTACAACAACAAAAAACTTGTACTGCTTCTATGAACTTATTCCTTATGAAACTTATTTCTTATGAAGTTCCCTGCCAAACATATATACCCCACATTTCTCTTATCAGTGAACGTCAACCATAACTGGACACTGATATAAGTACCAGGAGTACATTAACCGTGTATGAAAAAGCCTTTATTTTAAACCAATATTCCTAAATTTGATACAAAACTAATTAAGTTTCAGCTTATACAAAGTGTGCTAATCAAAATGAAATGAGTAATCTTTCATGTAGGCAAATGAAAACCAATCACATGACAGATTTTACATGGGTTTTGTGATAACTTCTTATATTTTATTTAATTTTCCATTTATCTCTGAAGATTAACTATGTAAATTAAATAGCCAAAGGAAGAATATAGTAGGTAGATGCTCCTGTCTAAACTTCATATAAAGCGAGAATGTATGTACACTGTTGACAGCTAAGTATTGGTGGATATAGCAAGAGAGACACATAGCGAGAAGAGATTGTGAGTGCTGAAAGCTTTAAAACCTAATAAAATCCTAAACTTCTTTGAAGATTTGACAAGTAGAATATTTAGAGTAAAATCCTATATATTGTAGTCTTAAAAAAAAGACATTTGCTATCAATTTGGTCCCTTATAAATTAATTTTATCAATTTTATTTTTCCAAGTTCAAATTCCCAATATTTTAGTCTTTCCATCAAAATAATGAAGATGAAGGACATGTGAAATAGACTTGAAGGGAAGACTAAATATCGAATTGTTGAAATTTGAGTAAAACATATTGATAAAATTAAAGGAGGACCAAATATATAACTACTTTCAAGGATTGATATAGAGTTTCGCTCAAATATTTAAGTCGATCTTAATTAAGGGGCAAAAGGTATAATTTCTACTATTGAATGTAATATTGATTATATCTTGTTGTGACTTGATGCAATATATTATTGGATGGCATTATCATTATATTTTATATAGGTTGCACATTTCTGTACATAATTCTTTCTACAAAACCCCAAAATTGAAAATAGAGAATAAGAAGCCATCCTTTCAGACAAATGATCGAACAGCCTTTCATCACTGATCTTCAAATCCAATACCCTTCCTTCCACCTATACGAAGCGAAAGACCTGCATTCCACATATTCAATTTCGAAATTAGAACTCTCCTCTAATTAATCTCGAAATTAATCAACTAGAGAGAGAGAGAGAGAGAGAGGGTACCGTGATGAGATCTACAAACTGGGGGAACATCAAAGCGAGAGAGAGGGAGGTGTTTATAGGCGAAACCAATATCAATGAGAATGAGTCCAGAAGATGGATCAGTGACAATGATATCCTTGACGGGTAGCCACAGGAAAAGCTCTTCCTGAGACATGCCTTCCAACACCTTGAGCTGTCCGAAACTGAGGTTGGCCCTCACCAGAGTGTCAAAGAACACTGATGTTTCATACTGAGCCAAACAAGGACGATCCAGGTGCACCTCCAAAAGACCCGTTTGGTCCAATTTGAATGATTTCACACTCTGAGGGAAGAGTCCTGCTGGCAGACCGTGGCTGCGGAGAACATCCAGAAGAGAAGAATCATCTACTGCTGTCACTGTCGTGAGAGGAAGAATAAAAAGAAAAAGAAGGATCATTATGGGAATAGAAGACATCGGTGTCAGAGAAGAAGGAAAGGAAGGTGATGGCTGATACGAGGAGACAGCGCCTCCTTTTGAGGCCTGTTTTTAAGGTTTGAGTTTCAAGTTTGAATTTTTGATGTGATGTGACTGAAACGTTGTGTGTGGGCGCCAGATAGGATACGCAGCGGAGTTTCGCGAATCTGATTTGGCAGCAATGTGAAACGGAATGACAATACCGCCCCTGTATTGAGGAAAATGAAATCAGATATGGCACATAGAAATGAAGATCCAAAGTTGGAAAAGAAATAAAATTAGAGTTTGGTTGGTGATGATGGTACATATTAAAATTCAAATTTTATAAATTCTTTAATAATAATAATAATAATAAAAATAAGTAAGCGTTCCGGTCAATGCCAAAAAAGAAATATATCATGTTATTTAAAAAATAAAAATAAAAACTGAAAATCATCTTATTTCATGCATTAATAATCACTCTATGAATACAATGGGGTATACAATGAAAAATATTGGGACTAAGGGTGCATAGAGTCGCTATAGACAAGTTGTGAGCAGTATTGAGAAAAACTAAAATTTCGTATAAACTAGAGGTAAAATCTCAAAAGAGTTTATAAGCAAAATGTACCTCTCACCTTACAAGCTGATTTTGTAAAGATGAGTTAGGCACAAAATCTTAATATATAGGCAACACCATTCACAAATTGACTAATGGACTTCACGTCAAAGTGGGAATGTAAGATATGAATACAATCTCTAATAATCATGCCTAATTCAGAAACAACACATACTTTTAATATATAGACAACGCAAGAATGTGATACATCATGCCTAATTGAGAAATAGCACCTATTGAGAGAAGATAATTGTTCATCCAAAGATTTGCAATCAGTCTAAAAAATAATTGATCATCCTATTGTGAGTTGTCATATTCATAAATGATATTTAATATATAGACAATACAAGAATGTGGTACTGATATATGACCTTTCCATTTTTGTCGCCGTTGTCACTCGTCTAGGTCTAGCAACTATGCCTCTTCGCCTCCCTAGACCATTCTATTGCCTCGCGTCGCTGCCGCATCACCCCTTTTGCAATTCGACCCCTCTCCCCCTAAACCCACCTCGCCCCACATACGAATTCATCCTGACTACCCTCCTTCGATCGGCCCACACCTCGTCCAACACTATTCTCGGCTGCTCATCTCGTGGATGACCACCTAGACTCCTTTACCACCACATATGTTGCCCTTTCCCCAATTTTTGGCCGGTTGTGACTTGTACACAAATTCACACTTTGTGTACCTTCTTAAACCTATAAAGACAACACAAAACATGTGAGCCTTAAGTCCTTAACCCTGTGCCTGTGGGGCCATAGGCACCTCTTTTTTCTGTATTTATTCAAAACCAGTTGCTCTGTTTCTTATCTTTAGAATTTGACATTATATTACACACTTTAAGAAATATTTAATTGTTATAAATTTTGACAAAAATATTCTCATTTATTCTTTTACTTTTCTGATTACACGGTGCTCCTTTTCAATACAAATACCACTTAGAAGTACAATACTTTGTCATAACAATATGGTGGAAATCAAATGTTATTGATTACATTTAAGAGTATAATTGAAAAACATAATTAATTACATCTTAGAAATTTTATAAAAAAATACATCTTGAATTTCTAAAACTTCCATAGTTTTGAAACAAAAATAAAAAACTATAAAACGAAGTGAGTACAAACAAGTGTGTCATGCGAGTAAATAATCCACTCATTAATCATTACAATTTTTTTAATTTAATAGAAAATAAAAGTGGGCATTTTTGTCTTTTGAATAGTTTGTGCTTTGGATAACTTTTTGTCTCATGGTTTAGATAGTAAGGGACAACAATTTAGGGTTTTATATTGTCCTTATTCCCTTATTCTGCTCTGTCAAATGACCATTTATTGAATCAAATATGAGATAATTACTCTTGTGTTGTCCAATCCCTTACCTTTTTTTTTGCAAATCAAACGCGTTCTAAGTAAGAAAATTGCAATTAAAATTTATAAATATCTAACAAAAATACAAATATTTATATTAGTTTGTTATATAAAAATCTAATATGAGAGACAAAGAGAATTGATACCATGAGAATCGATACCATATATATATATATATATATATATATATATATATATATATATATATATATATATATATATATAGAGAGAGAGAGAGAGAGAGAGAGAGAGAGAGGTTAATGATTTGTTGAAATTTTTAATCATTTTAGTATATTAATGAAAATTATTTAACAAAACATCATTTGAAAAACTATTTACATCAATGCAGAATACTTTGTATCCGTAAGTAATTTTACATGTGAGCTCCTAGGATTAATAAACTAGTGGAGAGAAACTTAATAATATAAACATCTATAAGGTCGTAACTCATAGCTTAAATCTTATTTTTAATTATTGCAACTATAAAAATAATCATTTTGTGTACAAGACGTTAATCTGTGTACGTCTTGTAAAGATTAACCAGGATTCACGCAATTTTTTTTTTGTACTCAGATTCACGCAATTTTTGTTTTCTAACAAAAAATCACATGGACTATCACATAATAGAAAATAATATTTTTCAACAAAATATATTATGTGTGGAAATATATAAAACATTTGTATTACCACAACTTCAGTCTTTTTCAATAAAATCATCACCTAGTCAACAAAATCCAAATAAGTCTATTAGTAATACATTATTTAGCATAATTTATATATATTATTGATTTTATTAAATTTTTAATTTTGTAAGTAGTATATGTTATTCATATAAAACAAAAATTAAAATATATTATTTATGTTAATATTTATAAACTATCTAATAACATAAATTTATATTATCAATTAACATAATTATGCATATGTACATAATTTTGTATATGTATATCTATTATTTAATCCAAAAAATATAATATATATTGATAAATATTTTAACATAATATATATGCATATATATATTATGTTAAAATATTTATCAATATATATTATATTTTTTGGATTATATAATAGATATACATATATAAAATTATGTTAATTGATAATACACACACGTTTGACCCATAAATCGTACGAGTGAATTACTTGGGGAGTAATATGTTATATTATGTTATGAGATAATATTTATATTTAAAAATTAAAAAAAACATAAAGATTAATAATTATCTATTTTTATTATAAATAATACTCGATAAAGTAGAGAATAGTTACTACATACTTATATACTAAATAGTAGAGAATAGTTTTCTAAAAGTATTTTAAAAAAATCATTATCAAGTAATGTGGCCCATGGCCAAAATTGTTGCTTATTTTTCATGAGATATATTTATACAAAAATAAATAACATTTATAAATTAGATCATGGTTATTACATATACATATACACCAAAAAGTTGACAATGGTTGCCACATTCATGTAAATATTTCTAAAAGATTTTGTAGAAAATTAATTATGATCGTAATGATGGCCCGTGCTCCGTACAGGATATATATATATATATATTAAAATATTTAAAATTTTCATTAAAATATATTACAGAGTTTTTATACATAATAATAATAATAGTTTTTATACATAATAATAATAATAATAATAATAATAATAATAATAATAATAATAATAATAATTTGTAAAAATATTATAGAATATTTATGTTGTTGCTGCTCCTCATACTAATAATAATAATAATAAAATTGCGTTTAATAAAACAATATAGTTGCTTATTTTACTTTTATGAGATTTATTTATACAAAAAAATAACATTTGATAAAGTGGATAATAGTTGATACATACTTATACACTAAAATGTTAATAATGTTTGTCACATAAATGTAAATTTTTCTAAAATATATCATAAAAAAATATTATGAAGTAGTGATGACCCGTGCTTCGCACCGGATACAATAAACACACAAAACTTATATATTACAATATTTGAAACTTTTTTGTCCAAAAAATATTTGAAGTTTTTAATTAGCAAATAAAATTACAGAATATTTATCAATAATAATAATAATAATAATAATAATAATAATAATAATGATGATGATGATGATGATGATCATAAATTTAGTTAATTTAGTAAGTCAATAATGGTCAGTAATTAGTGACTTATTTAATAATAATAATAATAATAATAATAATAATAATAATAATAATAATATAATTTAGTAAAAGTCAATACCGAATAGTAATTAGGGAATTATTTAAAATTTTTAAAAGCATGAAGACTCAATTCAATTTTTTATTTATTTAAAAAAACTATTGTATTTGACATGTGACATTCACGGGTAATACTTATATGCCGAGATTGTAATCATGTTTATAGGGTATATAGATTTTTTACGAAATCTTTATTCAAAATTAATTATTTTAGAAACTTTCGTTCATGCGGTGATCTTATTAAATGATATGTAGTTTTACACTATGTTTGGATTACAAGAGAAAGTAAAAGAAAAGAAAGTAAAATGAATGATTATTGAATTTTAGGAGTAAAATTACTAATGTGTCATACTAATATTGACCTATCACATTTACCCATGCAGATATTTCACGTTTTGCAACAATCTTTCCATCATCCTTCCTATCTTTCCTTTGTTTCAACGTGACCTGCAAGCGCGTTTATACTGCGCGTTGGGCCGCGCAACCAACTCCCTTTCGAAACGAAATGGAAACATTAGTACATTACCTTGTGGGTTATTGGCCCACTATTTCTTGGATAGTAAAGCCCTGTTACTAGCACTCGTAGTACATCGTCTGCAATGACAAGCATTTGGACCATTAAACAATTGTCTATCATGTCCATAATCTATGGAAAAATAGGGGGTGCGCTTAACAAGTAAGTGGTTAAAGAATTGACTTTGATTCTCAATAAAAAAACATTGCATTATTAAAAAACTAATAATTAAAATTATTAAGTGAATAGTGAAAATCTGTTATTTTTATGAGTCTGTAATTTTTATTCCTCAATGTATAACTTTTATAAATTTGTAACTTTTGAGTATCAAAGTAGATCCCATGAAGAAAATGCCACGAAGAAAAAATGGTAAATCATTTAATTAATTATCACTACTGGAAAAACTTAAAATAGCGACGGAAATATAAGAAAAAATAATAAAATGACAATATCCGAGGAAATGGAATTAAAATATAGGGAATTAAATAAAACACTAGAAGAAATCAATAGAAATATGCTCTTATTGTTAGAAAAAATTAATAAAATTGTAAATTATACTTTAAATAATTTCCAAAATGGTAGAAATACTATAAATAATATACAGGATACATTAGAAAATATAAACATTGATGATAATCGAGACATTAATAGAATTAGAGAAGTTCTTCAACAATTAGAAAATCTTTTAGAAAAAGAAGAAAATAATAGATATATAACTATACAGGATTTAGAGGAATTTCTTGGAGATAGAAAATTAGTAAAGAAAGAGAGCGGAACTTTAGTTTATCCACCAGGATTATGGAAGAATTAGTTAGAGAATATCAAGAGGATATAAAAAATGCAACAGAAATAGAAGAAATAAGTAGACTTATGAATGAATTAAAAATATTAAAGGATGAGATTAATAGCACAAAAATATATAAAATAAATAATGATCAAGAAAAGGAAAATGATTTAGAAGAAGTCATCTTAGGATATGAAGATGAGGATGAAGAACATATAAGAGTAGATATGAAAGAAGAAAGTAGTAACCAAGGAGAAAGTAGACAACCAAATTACCAAAGAAAAAGGACTTGGGGTACCTTTTTCAATGATCCGAATTACTGGAAATCTTATGATGAACCATTTATGGGTAGACGTGGATATTATAGAAAGAAAGGAAAATGGGAAAAGTATCCATCAGATTATAAACCAAAGGTAGAAACACTTAGATATAGAAATATTTTAAACCTAGACTGTGCTATAAATAAGGAAGAATTAATAAATGAATGGACAAATGAAATAAGTCTGATTCTCCAAACAGATGAATATTTAAAAACTATAGATTTTGATGCAGTACTAAATTTAGTCTTATATAAGACATCAGGAAATGTACAAAAAATGTTAAATAGTGTTGGAGCATTTGAGTGGCAGCGTATAATGGGTGGTGTCAAGAAAAATACCGATATAATACAAAAAATTACTAAAATAATATATAAAGAGTTTGTTGGTTTTGATAATGAATATAGACAAGCAGAATTAGATAGAACAAGGCATGAGAAGGCATTGCTACATCTAGATAATATGAATATATGTAATATGTGTTACTTTGAAGAATTTACTTGTGAGTTCCAAAAATATTATTATCAATTGGATAAACAGTCTAAGGAGATATATAAGAATACATTTATTAATAAATTACCTTTCCCGATAAATGAGAAGGTTAAAGAATTATGGCAACAAAGGAGACTTGAAGTTGCAGATACCTTAGGAGGAATTATTTCGACTGTTTATGAATTATTAGCTAGTGAATGCCAGCAAAAGCAAATTAGGAAGTCCATTAGACATAACAAAGGAATTTGTTGTAAAAATCCAAATATATACCTTCCAAACCAATGGGGATGTGATGATTCTAGGAAACCATATAGAAAAAAGAAATTTTACAAGAAGGGAAAGAAATATAAATTTCGGAGATCTTATCCTAGAAAAGAATCATATAGGAAAAACAGACACTTTAAGAGGAGAAGCCCAAATAAGATCCCTAGGAAATATTGCCCTGAAGGAAAAAAGAAGTGTACATGTTGGTTATGTAAGGAAGAAGGACATTATGCTAATGAGTGTCCTAAAAAAGGTAAGAAAGAAGAAAAGGTTAAGTTAATTAATTTAGCTCTTAAAAATAATTATGAACCAGTAGAAGAAGAATTTAGCTCAGATGAGGAAATATATGAGTATAGTACGGAATCTAGTGATAATGGAGCAACTTCAGAAAGTGAATCTGAATAGCACATATATTAGAATAGAAATAGAAATAAATAAGATTAGGTATGCTACGGAAGCCTATATAGATAGCGGAGCAAGTATTTGTTTAGCAACAAAATATTTGTTTCCTAAAGATAAATGGATTGATTTAGATAATCCTTTGAAAGTTCAGATTGCTGATGGTTCTACTAAGGTAATTAGCAAGATTGTTAGAAAAACTATAGCATATATAGAAAATTATATATTTGTTATACCTACTATATACCAACAAGAATCAGGTTTAGATCTGATATTAGAAAATAATTTCTTACGATTAGATGCACCCTTTTGCCAATATAAGAGATTTATTCAAATAAAGACACCCTATATAGCAGGAAAACAAAAGAGACATCTTATATCGATTCCTATAGTTCATGAATCTCAAAATAAAGCTATAAAATATAAATCAGAGTTTCACGCGCAAAAACGTGGTGATATATATAATAAAATGACAAAAATTTTAGAGCTTTTTGAGAATAAAATATATGTATTAGGCCAAAAAGAATTTCCAATTCCCCAGGAAATAGAAGAGCTTTTAGATAAAGTATGTAGTGAGAATCCACTTGATCCTAAAATCAATAATAAAAATCAGGAGTTAATTTCTCTTAGGTTAAAAGATCCTAGCAAGGAAATTAAGTGTAAGCCTATGTTTTATACTAAACAAGATAGAGATGAATTTGAAGAAGATATAAAGAAATGGTTAGATTTAGGATTAATTAGACCATCAAAAAGTAAGCATTCTGCACCAGCCTTTTATGTAGATAATTATAATGAGCAGAAAAGAGGTAAGAGAAGAATGGTAATCAATTATAAAGCTATGAATAAAGCTTTAGAAGGTGATGCATATTTCATTCCTAGAAAGGATCATATAATTGAATTAGTTCATGGAAAGAAACTATTTAGTAGTCTTGATTGTAAATCTGGTTTCTATCAATTAAGACTTGATGAGGATAGTAAACCATATGACATTTAGTTGTCCACATGGACAATATGAATGGAATGTATTACCAATGGGTTTAAAGCAAGCACCAGGTATTTTCCAATGTAGAATGGACAATGTATTAAGAGATTTTAAAGACTTTTGTGTTATTTATATTGATGACATTCTTATTTTTACCGATAAGGATGATTTATTGGATCATTTTAAATATGTTAAGAAAGTTTTAGAAAGATGTTTAGAACAAGGAGTTATCTTAAGTAGGAAAAAAGCTGTCCTTGGACAAAAAAGAATAGATTATCTCAGACTTGAAATAGATGGAGAAAATATTGTTATGCAGAAACATGTCTTAACAAAATTACATGAATTGCCTTCTGAAATAAAGAATGTTAAGGAATTACAAAGGTTTCTTGGATTACTAACATATATTTCAAATGAAGGATTTATTAAAGATCTTGCAGAAGAAAGAAGACTTTTGCAGCTTAAACTCAAGAAAGACGCAGAGTGGAAATGGACAGAGGAAGACACTACAATAGTTGAAAGACTAAAGCAGTTGTGTAAAAATCTGCCCGAATTATACCACCCTCGTGAAGAGGATTATATAATTATCGAGACTGATGCGTCCGATATAACTTGGGAGGTATGAAAGCCAAACCAAGAATAAACCAAAAATGAGTTACTCAGTAGATATATGTCGTGCTCATTTCATGATCATGAGCTAAATTATCCAATTCATGAAAAGGAAACCTTAGCATTAATAAGAATGCTAAGAAAGCATCAGATATACCTAATGCACCAAGAATTCTTGGTAAGAACTGACTCTACTTATGTTGCAGGATTCAAAAATTTAAACATTAAGTAAAGCCACAAGCAAAGAAGACTTATCAGATGGCAGATAGAGCTAAATCACTACGATTATAAAGTAGTTCATATTGCAGGAAACAAGAACGTGCTAGCAGAAATTCTAAGCAGAGAATGGAACGCGAGCAGCTGAAAAAAGAGAAAGCAATAAAGCAGGCCCAAATAAAGCAGAAAGAAAAGGAGCTGGAATTATTAAAAGCAGATCTCAAATTACTCAGCCTTCAACTTGGAGAAGAAGAAGAGGAGCCTCAAGAAGTACAGCCAAAGAAATATTGGGTTGTGTTCAATGGCCCAATGCCAGGAATTTATGATGCATGGCATAAAGCATCCGTTCATACAAATGGAATCCCTAATGTACTTCAAGAATCATTCAAGACATATGAAGAAGCAAAGGCCAACCTGGATGAATTTAACAAAAGGGAAGCCCTAAAACAAAAAAGCCAGAAAAATATTGGTTTTCGACCAAACACAAGTTTTCCTGGACCCGATACCAGTAGGACGATAAATAGCAAACCTAAAACAGGTTTAATGAAGGATGCCAGAACTTTTATTCCAAATAAGCAGAGGCTCAATTCACTTCCAATTATAACAAGGGAGGAACACGAAGCAATGGTTCGTTTCTCTCAGGAAAATTTCAACAAGTCTATCTCTGAATTATTCAATTGGAACGAGGAAACAAAGATATATAACTTCTACGTTCTGAACAGAGGAAAATATGGAGTAAAAGCAGTAATTACCCCGGGATGCCCAGCCATTAGAGTGTTCAATTATTTCCAGTTCGGATTAATTGAATGCATTTATCTATCTAATGATCTTCAAGAATTACAGTTTTTCCCAACAGGAATTAAAGAAGCCGTGAAGTTCTACAAGCAAACAGTTGCTCGAGATCGGCCAATATTTATGAAGATGTATTCAAGTTATCCAGAGTTTGAATCAATGCAGGTCGCCAAGCATTTTATCAGCATGGGAATTTGCAATGGTACATTCCCATACATGGATAAGCCGCCAGAAATACCATACAATGAGGAGGAATATACAACAATTATCGCAAATCAGCTATCCTATATATTTGAGCAAACCCAAAAGGTTCGTGGAGATACGCCTCTGAAGGTCAATTACAAAGGACCCAGCACAATAATCACATCCAAAATTAGGCGCCCGATTAAGAAGGAAGAGTTTGACAGAATAATAAATTTTGAAGCCCCATTTTTGACTCTATTGGGACCAAATATCAACTATTCGCCAGCTGTCAAAAAGAAGCTGTGTGAAATTATCAAAGTTTATCGAGATCACGCACTTTGTGAATTATGCTATAATGAAAAAGAAAAAATAAAGCCAGAAGAAGACAAAATTGAAGATAAGCCAGAATCTTCAGGAGTTGCTGACCAAGCCTTCTCAGAAGGATCATGTGAAGCAATTATAGAAGAGTGATGTAAGACATGACGTCATAGAATAATTATGTAAGGCAACATAAATAGCCCACGTGTATAGTAGGATTAGTATGTGTAGTAATAGTTACGTGTTGTAAAAGACCTGCTACATGAATAGTAGCATGGTAGTTATTAGGAGTAGATGTTGAAGTTGTAGATAAGTCTGAAAAGCTATGGAAAAATAAATGTGGTGTGGCATAAAAAGACAAAAGGCCATTGAATGTAAAATGCCACGTTATAATATGTAGTAGTTTCTAGTGTTAGTGAGGAGTGAGTTTTGTAAATATAAATAGAAGTATCAGACATGTAGTAGGGGAGAGGAAATCGAGTTAGAAAAGTTCTCTTGAGAGACTTTTTCCTTCCTTCTCCGATAGGAAGTTTTGCTCATATCCTTGTGGATTTGAGTCGTTGCCTTGAGAGTGGTAACACCTATGTATCTATCCTTGTGAAATATTAATAAAAATATCCAGTTTTCTCTATATACTTCAGAAATATTTTCAGTTTCCAGAAATACTCTCTTCACATATTTCCAACTATATCATCAATTAACAAGCGGAAGCAAAGTGGACACTTTAAAAGCATGGATCTCACTCAGGTATATTCAAAATCATATCTCTAAATATGATAAACATATGTTTGAGTCTAGAATTAATTATATTATTTAGTATCTATCTTGGAAAATTATATCATTTCTAAATATGGCTTCTACATCAAAAAATTTAGATATAACTAAATATAAGGATATAGAAAACCTAGAAGTTCATGAAGAAGCAGGAAATTATTCATCTACTATAGTCTTAAATAGAGATAAATTTAAAGAGATACAGAAAGAAAATATAGATCTTCCTGAAAGATATAATATTAAAGGATCTACAAAAAAGGAGAAATTAAAATCAGCAATAAATGTTTTTAATAAAAGAGAAAATATTCTTTATTTTGGTAAATCAGCTGTAGAGACAACTATTAATATTGAAGATACTGAAGGAAATACAAGTTTACAATTAATCACTGCTAGAGATATTAATAATGTTATGAGAACAATTAAAAATAAGGAGCATAGAAAGAAAATAGAATATATTCATATAGGAGCAGTACAGATTTTGCTAAAAGCAACTTATGCTGATGGAACTAATTCACCAATTAAAATTATTCTGATGGACGATAGGATCACAGATAAATATGATTCTATTTTAGGAATTATGGACGCAAATCTAGCATATACAAAAGTGAAGTTTGAAGTTTTTCCAAATATAGGAGTCCCACTAAATACCAAAAGATTAGATAGAACTTTAGCTCTTACATATAACTTTGCCAGAAAAGATTTAATGAGACCAGGAGAAAAAGTATTTTCAATTACTTATTGTGTTAGCTTTGCACTTAGCAATTCTCATCATAGTATAAAATTTAGACATAATGATAAAATAAATTTACCTGAATTATTTATGGATATAGGAAGAATATATATGCCAAGAAAAAATAATATAGAAGATTTACCAGAAAAATTGCAACTGAAATATATTGATATTGATTCAATAGAAAATAAGGATTATAAAAATATGATAGAGAAATATAGTACAAAAATAGAAAGACCAATTATGCTTTCAGAACCAGAAAAGGTTGGAAATGAAGATAGTGGAATAAATAAGTTAGCAAGTCAAGTGAAAGATTTAGAGTTGTATCTAAAAAATAGAATATGAATACAGCTACTTTTTCCGTAAATCAGGCAATTATGGAAATAGAAGTGAAATTAAATGAAAGATCTAGCATAATATATTCAAGTAGGATTGAAGATGAAGATAGGGATTTTTATGAAAAAATAAGATGCATATGGCAGTTAAATTTACCAAACGAAATAAAAAGAATAATATGCAAAGATTATGGAAAATTATGTGCACAGTGGATAGTATATAATAATGAAATTATGGATGCTATATGATGGGAAGAATTTATGTTACCTGATAATAATTATCCAGAAATATATTTAGATGGACCATTAGAAGATTTTGACATAGACGATTGGTTCCTAGATGATGATTAAAAATTTTCAATACATTACGAAATCGCTTAGAATTATATATGCATATGTTATATATGTTTCAGTTGTTTTATGTATGCCTTGGTAAAAAATTTCACAGTATTACATGCTATTCAAATTAATTGTGCATGAAATTAATTATGCATCGTATATGCATAAGGTGTTATTACATCGTATATGTATCAGGTGTTATTAATTTATGGTATCAGAGCAGGTAACTAGCCTGCGGAAATAGGAAAAAATGAGAAATTCATTTAGACTTATTAAAACTAATAGAGGATTACACGTAGTAATGAAAATAAATAATAATATGGGATTTATTATGTAGATGAATTTTTCTGCAAAAAGTTAAGAAAAATTCAGAAAATAAAATTACCCAAAGATGTTAAAATGAGAATAATAGAAAAATATGGATATCTGTTAGGACAGGAATTAGTATATATAAGTAGAATGGTTGATTTATTGAGATTCTTTGATGACATATTCTGGTTTTATGGATGAGTATGGAATAACATTAGAAGAAAAAAAAGAATATAAAAGAACTATAATTAGAGAAAAAATAAGACGAGAAAAGATAGAAGTAGAGAGACTTTATAGAACTGTAGATGATTTTGTTAGAGATCCTAATAGAATAAATTGGCAAGAAATTAGAAATAGAATTTTAGCACAAGAACAGAAAATAAATAGAATAGAAAATGAGTTCAACCAGATCTAAAAAAGAATTACGAACTATTGAACTTATGGAATTAATTAAAGAAAATAGAAATATTGTAGAATTATTATGTAAAAGGTTAGATTATTTTATAACAAAAAAGGATAATGAAGAAATAGAAAGAATAACTAGATCACTTACAAGATTCCAAAATATTTTATGTCAATATGAACAGGAATTACGAGAATTAAGAAATTAAAATTATATCCGTCACAAAACTTTGCGACCAAAGATTTAGCGACGAAAAATGACTTTTCCGTCACTAAAATTCGTCAATATTTTATCTTTTTCTAGCTATGTATATAATTCAATACATTATTTGCTGATTTGTATAAATTCATTTTTATAATTAGAATTTACATTTGAACACAGAGAAGTTGTAACAGTAAATATGTAAAAAATGGATTTGACTCCTTTAAAATGAATTGAGTAATGAGAAAATAAAAAATGATTTATTATAAATATCCATATAATACTAAAGTACATGGTTAAAATTACTCATTTGATGTTCTAAAAAGTGAGGAGTTAGATCTGTAAAAAAAAGTTTTTCATCTTTTTTTTTGGTCAGCTAGTAGAAATAGTAAACAACAAACACACACGTCTAAACGACATCACCCGGGTTCGAACCCCGGTCCCGACATCCTCATGTCGCTGAAATTGTCAAAACAACCAACAATGAGGGACAAAAGAGTTTTCCAACTAAAATAAATTAATTTGGTCCACAAACTTTTTAGTTTGATAAAGGATTCCAACCATATAAATCATGACATGGGTGAAACACAGATCAAATCTCATCACATAAATATCATTATACCCACATCCCTTCACCAATAAGGAACACAAATTTTCCACAAGGCATGTAATGTATAATATTTAATTCCCGGGATATTATCAAATTAAACCAAGACAAGAAGAAAACAAAACCGACGAAATTATTCACACAGAAATATATATACTTACACCCGTTTATGTTATTTTTTAAAAGGAGAATTAGAATAGGATTCAAATTTCTCTCTCTCTCATTTGTCCAAATTCCAATCACCTTGTTGTAATGTCAATTGGATTCCGGTAACCTGCACTGTGTTGGTATCCTTCTAATCGTTTCATATATAAAATCACTCAACCCCTTAACCCTTCTCTTGCCAAGAAGCCTATATATTGTTGCATGATACCATTTTATATATATATGGAACGTAACTGATCAAGAAGCAAAGCTCAATAAGAAAAATAAATACAGGCTAGGCATGGCTGAGGAGTTTCAAGCTAGGATCTGTGGTGAAAACTGGTGGAGTAGTATTGACTCAACAAGAAGTGTTTTCCCTCTGATGAGCTCATCATCACCATGTTCCGTAGATGCAGGAAACTCTTGTAGTACTGAAGAGACTAGTAATTCGGTTTCTGATAGTTGCTCGGGTTGCTTTGATGCACAGAAGCTACCCAAGAGCGAACCAGCTGCCAGTGGAAGTGGTAGCCTATTGATTGATTCAACCGTACAGATGATGGGTTTTTCCCTGCCATCTTCAAGTACTTCAGCGAATTGGAATCAGCCTCTATTGTAAGTTGTCTTCAGATATGGATATATATACTTAATTCTTTGCTAATAATATAATTTTCTTATATATACTTAATTCTTTGCTAATAATGTAATTTTCTTGTGAGAAGTTTCAATTTTATATGTAAAATATGTGTAAGTGGAAGCTTATTATAAAGTTATAATAGTATGGTCCAAAGCTTCCACTAGGGGAAGAAAAATGTTTGTTTTTCTTAACTTTTGCTCATTGATATTCAATTCATTTAAAAAGGGAACTTCAAAGGGATTATTGGAACCCGAAGAGCTTTTCATCTGATGGTACTACAAACCAAGTAATTTCCACCATTGATACTTTCAAGCCAATGAACCAAGAATTTAACTTACTAGATCAGCAGAGTCTAATTAGTTCTTTACCGGATCGTGGTTTTCCAATTGGATCAACCTCATATGGTTTCCCTTCTTCAACTTTGTCAAACTTATATGAACCTGAACCTCAACCACAACCTCAGCACTCACTTTTCACCAACCGTTCTATGTCCTATTCATCTAAAGCAAATTATGGGACATCCTCCAATGAACTATCGCCAATATGGTCTAAAGTATCTACCTTTTTGAAGCCCTCACCAAAAGCAAAGCAACAGCCTATTGGACTTCACTTTTCTAACAAAACTCCTTTCTGGAATGCTTCCGCCGAGGCACTTAACGACATAAGAGCAGGTGCTTTTGCTTCATCACAATCACAATACCAAACACCTACTTTTGAAGAGAAGCCCAATTCAAATACTATGCTAAACAAGGTAACCAATTAGTAGTTTTCAAGTCAAAAAGATTCCATGTCTAGCTTTTTCTATTGGACTATAATCGATATTGATATCAAGTTTTAAATAGCGGTCGTGGTCTCGATCACAATCTTTGATATTGTGAAAAATCTCAGTCAAATAAAACCTGAATCATAGTTACATTGTGGTCGCAATAAAAAACCATGATATCACGATCCGTCAAAATCGTGATTACAGACTTTTTTTGAAACCTTGATTGATATATTGAAGTACAGGTCAAAATTGAAGAAACTCTAGACTCGGCATCAATGATGAAGAAAAATGTTTGTAAAACTACATTAAAGAGGCCAAGAATTGAAACGCCACCACCATTACCAACTTTTAAGGTTTTGAACCCTTATACATATATCCTTATCTCAAATATTTTTCACTAGTGTGCAGTACTGTTTGACTTTCATAATAATTACACTTTAGATTCTAGCCAAGTTGATATATATGGACAGGTTCGTAAAGAGAAGCTAGGGGACCGAGTCGCTGCTCTTCAGCAATTAGTTTCGCCTTTCGGAAAGGTGAAGTATTTTAGATGTCTCTTTCACATTTTTTTCTCTTCTCTTTTTTCATAGCTGCTACGAGTACGATAGTATTGAAACCTTTACTTTCTTAGATGTTGAAAGGTAAAAACTCACCGAAGTGTCATGTTCTTATTGATCTTAACACAGACCGACACAGCGTCCGTTCTTCACGAAGCCATTGAGTATATCAAGTTCCTTCAAGATCAAGTCAGTGTATGTACTTTCCACTGATGTAACCTTGTTTGAAGAAAACCCTAATTTAACGGATATGAATTCTTAAAAATAAGAAAAAAAAATTATTATAAGGCTTTTATTATGTTATCTGATTAAAATTTAATCTCCATGCTTGAATTCCAGGTTTTGAGTACTCCATATATGAAAAATGAAACTCACATTCAACATCGGCAGGTACTCCAAAATTCTTATATCTAGCTATAGTCTTCTCTATAAGGATAACAAATAATTCTTATGATAAAAAGTTCAAGATAAAATATAAACAAAAAATGCTTATGACTAGCAAAATGCTCTACTCGAATCGGTACAAGCACATATATTTTCGTAATTAAATTTTATCAACCCTATGTATTTTCATGGGGATCATGTATTCTCATCATATTCATTCTTTTTTTTTATTGGTAAATTTTTGTGGTAAGTTTTAAGTTTTTTTTTTTTGGGTAAGTTTATTGGTAAATGTTAATTATTAGTATTAGTATGTATTATGTTAATAGTCAGAGGTTTAACTTTGGAACTCTTTTTCTAACTCCTCAAGGTGATCCAACTCAACCACCTGAGTTACATCGTGGGCAGATCAAAATATTCTTTTGATTATTATTTTAATATCTTTTAGAGTTTTTAATTGGTTGTAGTTAGTAGTAGACATGTGTTCACCCAAGAATTACTCATTTGTAAAAATTTCTGAATGGGATTTATATATATATATGTTTTTGTTTGAAGGGCTGTGATGATGATATGAAAGACTCATTAGAAGAGGCAAAACAAGATTTAAGAAGCCGAGGTCTTTGCTTGGTACCGATTTCAAGCACATTCCCAGTGACTACAGAAACCACTGCTGATTTCTGGACGCCTGCATTCGGAGGCGCACTCCTAAGGTAGAGAAGTGGAGAAGATAGACAAAGCCAAAGAGACTCAGCCAAAAAGGAGGAAGAAGAAAATGTGAAGCCACAGTTGGTGAGGAGAAAAGCTGAAGAGAGAAAGTGAGAATAGAAACAAAGTGACCCTTCAAATTAAAGATGGACAGGAAATGCTGGGCCAGGCACAGGCAGAATGATGTAGGCTAGCCAATGATTAGTTACCACCGGAACGGAAGAGAAAATATAGTAGTAGAGGTCCTGTAAGATCAATAACCATAAGTGTTGCAGTACTAGTAGTAATTTTTAAGGTCGGCGAGAGTAGGAACAAGTGCTAGTATATAAATTCACCGACATTTGACATTAGATGATCATATATATACTAATTTGTCGTAGAGAGTGGCAGAATTTAGCGGATGGGGCTCAAATCAAATGCCTTCTGTTCCTGCTAATTACATCATGAATTTGTTAACGTAGTAGTAAAATATATTTTACATCATTGACGGGCCGGTACCAATTTTTATGATTTAATAAAGCAGAATAAAAAAGATCATATACACTTGATTTTTGTTTTATGCAATTTATACCCATTCATTTTTTTTGGGGTGTTTAAACGAAGTAAGGTGCTCACTGCTCAATTCCCCTTTTCAGAGTTACTTAATTAGTTTTAATGTTTTGTTTTTTTTTAATTTTTTATTTATTTCTCAAAATATAAGTTTGACAATAAGGCAGGTAAGAGCAGGTTTATCCCCAACCAACCTTATGTCAGCACCCCTAAGATTACCTGAACTTGTTCTAAAAAAAATATATTAAAACCCGCAATTGTATAAATGAATATGCAATAATCAATTGCAATTTTAAATTTAATTTAGCATCTCATATAAATTTAAAGGATGTGTTTATAAAATTAGGCTTATTTGCACTTTTAGTCCCCCAAGTATCACGATTGTGCGATTTTGGTCTCCCAAGTTTCTATTACGCGAATTTGGTCTTCCAAGTATTGCGATAGTGAAATCTTGGTCTCCCAGGTTCCAATTGTGTGAATTGAGTCATCCAGTTATTGCACTTGTGCGATTTTGATCCATCTTGTATGCCATTCAAATTCTAATAAAAAAATGTGATGTATTACGTGTGGGTATGACCTTACACATAAGTTGGTCTAGGTGACATGTTAGTTGGCTTAAAAATTAAAAAAACCTTTACAACATTTTTAATTAGTTATAAATTGAATGTCAATTGAACGCAGGGACCAAAATCGCATAATTGCGATATCTAGAGGATCCAATTCGCTCGATTGGAACCCGGGGGACCAAAATCACACACTTGTGATACCTAGAGGACTCAATTCGCTTCATTAGAACTTGGAGGACCAAAATCGCACCATCGCGATGCCTAGGGACCAAAAGTATAATTAAGTCATAAAATTAAAGTGCTAAACCAATAAAGATAAGCAATGATTTATAAAAGTATATTTCTTAATATGTATAAAATACAAATTTAATACATACTATAATGTATAAAACAAATAATGTAAAAGGAATCTATTGCGAAACTAAAATTATTCTTTTCCGACTCTTCTCTTTTCTTTTTAATTTTGTAAAATAATCACTTTTAAGAATTTTAACTTGTTTAAGTTTTTTAAAATATTTAGAAATCTAAAATAAATATGAAATTCGATTACAATGAAAAACTACTTTGAATAGGTTTTTAGAAATAATCTCATTATATTAAGTGTGATAAATGAAATAGAATATTAAAAAAATAAATTTTATAATTATAAACACGTATAATAAGCTTCCATTTTGTATAAAAATTTTATACAAAAATAATTTTGGCTTAATCGCCGGCTTGGTGTTTAAGGAGGTGTTATCACCAAAAAATAGCAAAAAGCAAGCTGATTAGGACAATAGTCAATACATGATCTAGCCGATCATAGTTATAACCGATGGTGTTCCTATTGAGCTGAGGACAGAACTTAGAATTGTTGAAGACTCAAGGAGCACCATAAGGTTAGCCGATTGCTAAAAAGTTTAGCCGATGGGGCTTAAACAGGTGCTTGAATATTACAAGGTATCGGCTAATTGCAAGCTACCGAACAAGGAAACGGTAGGACTTGACCAAGAGTTTGAGATAAATATCATGGGACTTTGGCGCTAAATGAACGTGAACACAAGAAGGGGGGGTTGAATTGTGTTCAAAACTTTTCGCAAACTTTATGTTAAAAACACTTAGAATAAAAGTTTCTCAAAACTGTTTGATAATCGGATGGTGAAAATAAACCAGACGCTGAAAATCAGTTTGTGAAAACTTGTTTTTAACACAACAAGATAGAAATGAATTGAAAGCAGTAAAGCAGGAGACACATAAATTTATACTAGTTCACTACCAAATTGGTAGCTACGTCTAGTCCCTTCGTCCCTGAAGGATTTTCCACTATAATCAGTCTGATTACAATTTCCTCAAGAGTATTTTACTGTCACAACTTGACAATACTCTCAACTTCTCAAAACGACTCAGTACAGTCGAGCCTTTGAGGATACAGCCTAAACTAGGCCAAAACAAACTTATACAAGTGAGTTGAAATACAATTGAAAATAACTCTCACAGAGAGGATAAAAGATTAAGCTCAACTAAAGAAAAACTTTCTTAAAGAAAGGGTCGGACGCTGAATTCAGTTCAGTAGTCCAAGGACTTAGTTGCTCACAGAAGCAGTGTATGTTCTCAGCAGAATTTCAGCAAGCTTTTTCACAGAATGTTCTCTCTCTTTTTCTCTTCAATGGATACCATGAGGTATATATAGGAGTTCCAAGGATATGACCGTTAGAGTAAAAATGGGTCCTAACCATTGACTAGAGTAAATTCAAAAATGCTGTCTCTATCTTGCTTTTCAGAGAATGTCCCAGTAGTCCATGTTACCGTTTTTCTTGCTTGTACGATTTTTGTCTTGTAGTTAAAGATTTCAACTTTGATATCTCGTACACCGATTTTAGCGCTCAAGATCAATTTTGAGATCCGTTCCAAAGACTTCTGAGAGGTAGAGCGAGAACGTGACTTACACGTGGTTTGAAGTGAGGTTCACGCTCGCTCAGAGTTGGAAGTTCGGACGCTCGTTCAAAGTTGAAAGTTCGGACGCTTGTAGCAATTTGATAAGCATAGTGTATAAAGAGGAATTTCCAGACGCTCACTAGGATGAGCCGGATGCTGACAAATAGAATGAATCATTCTCTTGAGAATTACTTTCTTCTTGCTTGAGTGGCTTAGAAAATACATATTATTAGTATCTGCACACTTCAAAAAATGTTAGAACATAAATTGTTCTCTTGTGAATATTTTGTTATCATCAAAATTAATGAGGGTCTAAACATCTCAATCGTTTAGGTTCCAACACTAAAAAGGTTTAAAATCAGCTCTTGAGGGCCCTCAGCGTAATTGAGACGTGGTAGCTGCTCTTTTTCAGCCGAGGATAAGGCAGTTACTCCATGAAACGCATACACATGGCAGTTGAGGGACGCATGACCGCTTGTTGTCAGTTACTAGCGTAGTGGGAGCGTTCAGTGGCTAATAGGGGGCGGTTACAATTTTGTTTTCTCTTTTGTATATATATACCTTGCTGAAAAATTGTAAAGGACATGACCAATCAATCAAACATCTATTTTTCTCTCAAATTTATAGCTTTCGTTTAGCCGATTTTATGTCTCTTAGTCTTAGCTTAGCGTAGATTCACCAATCCCAGAGCTTTCTGGAGTAGTTGGGGAACCCATGACTGAGAATTAGAGTTCCGTTCTCGGTGTAATTGCTTGACAAGAATCAATTTGTCAGCTAAATATTAGCCGATCCCTCGGCTGATTTGTTTATACAAACAAATTTGGCACGCCCGGTGGGACCATAGGTGAATCGAAGGTCAAGTTTGATTCTCCAGGGCAGGATCACGCTTGGAGTATGCACCTGAGGTCCGGAAAGAAACTCAACAACAACATGGAGTCGAGTTCAAATCCCAAGAAAAACCCACCACGCAAGAAAAATGAGCCAGCATACATCCTAGGTATGCCTACATCGATTGAAGACATTCCAGTCTCCGCACTAGCCTCAACTGCCATGAATGACCTTGAAAATACTGAGGCCCCAGTGGTCATGACCAATTCCTTCATCAGGCAATAGATTGACATGGGAATTCATGACATTATGTACCAAGTGTCAAGATAATTAGCAGATATTGTCAAGCCTATGGTACACAACGAGGTTCAGTAAGCGAAAGACGCGAAGGCAAGTCGAGGGCAGCAAGGGGAACATTCGACTAGTTCTGCGCTACACGTGGGAAATTGGCAAACTCAGCATGCTCAAAGCATTCAGGCTTGGCAGGCTCAGCCGAATGCGGTTCAAGGTGGGCCTTTCCAGGCACAGCCGAACACACAGCCGATAGGGCCACCAACCCAAATGTTTGGGGATCAACCGAACACATGGATACCATCTCGTGGTGGGGGGCAAGCTATGCCAACTGATCAAGCGAATCTACATTATGGGTAGATCAATATGGCCTAGAGGCCAATTAATGCGGCTGGACACATTGGTTTGATGCCAGTAATATCATATGTCCCAACACATGGCCCTACTGTGCAGGCGAATGCTTATGGACAGCCGAATTGGCAGCCGATGGCCCCTGGTTATGGTTCAGGAAAGCTACCTGGGGATTGTAACCTCAACAATCCACCATTCTACTAACCACAACCAGGCCCCACGCCATACCCTCCAGTAAGTCCAAATTTACCACAAACGACTGGGAACTATGGGGGAGAGCAGGCATGGAATCTTTTCCACCTTTTCCCCACAATTCATCGACTGTTCCAGGGACACAGGGAGGAGGTCTTGGTGAATATAGTCAAGAGAAGCAATGGAATATCAGTCCACCTCTAGGAAATGTTCCACCAAATGCTTTCAACCCTCAAAATTCGTTCCAACAGGCTTCATCTTGGAGACCCATGGGTCAGAATGTGCCTCAGCCGAATCCACATGATAATCGACAGGGGGCTTCTCAGCTGATAGACCCGAAGATGATTGCAAGTACTATTAAGAAGTACTTGTATGTGCAATTAAAGCCGTTGGATCATCATGTTTACAGGAAACCTTACCCTGAATGGGTCGATCGGATGATTCCTCTCCACAGGGGATTTAAAACTTCGGATTTCACAATATTCTCAGGGGAGGATGACAAGTCTACCATGGAGCATATAGGGCACTTCACGGCCCAATGTGGTGAAAGTAGTCAAAATGAGTACCACAAACTTCAACTTTTCCCTTTGTCACCCACTGGGACAGCTTTTACTTGGTACTCTTCATTATCTCCTAACTCAGTGCAAAATTGGGCAGACATAGAGAAATGCTTCCATGATAGATTTTATTGGCCTTAACCCCAAGTCACTGTAACTGATCTTACTATCCTCAGGCAGCTGGTTGATGAATCGGTTGCTGACTACATTGAGAGGTTTAGAAAGAAGGCAGAGAAATGTTCTGTGCAATTCCCGGAGACAGAATATACTTCCATGGTGATCAACAATATGCACCCCCAGTTGAAAAAAAAGCTAGTAGGATAACCTAGCACAGACTTGAACTAATTAGCTGAGAGGGCTATCCGGATAACAATACATCCAGGAGAAGGAGAAAAGAAGGGCCAGTCGTGGAAAGGGTCCCCACTTGGTTTCTATCATAGAAGCAGAAGAATCTGACTCTGAATCGGCTGACCCCACAACTAACATGATGGTAGCCAAGATAGTCAAAGGGAAGACTCATTCCTGCCCAGCATTGAAAGCAGCTAAGGCCAAAGAAGTTGAGTCAATAGATGAGAGGGCTGGATACTCTTTTGATATAACCAAGGCAGACCAAATCTTTGACTATTTGCTCAAGGACAGGCAAATTTGGCTGCTGGAAGTACATCAAATTTCGCCTCCTGAAGAGCTGAAGAATGATAAATCTTCATCACATGTAGATTTATAGTGTTAAATTGGATATTTGCTTGGTGAATGAAGAGAATTGAAAGTGATTTTATGCTTAAATTGTATGATTTAATATATTCACTTGATCCCGTTCTAACATTTGTGCATTAGTGTTTTCTATGATTTTTTATCTCTAAGTGCACAGGAATGGGAGCATAGCCAAATGATTGACTTGGAAGCGCACATAGAAGCGCTGTTTTTTGACAAAGAAGATTCGAAAAGCTATATCTTGAGCAACATTAATCCGAATAAGATTATCTAGGTCTTGTTGGAAAGATGGAAGAATTATCTACAATTTTGATGAAGAAATCGAGACCTAAATCATTCTCTAAGTTGGGGTAATTTGTGCTACACGTTGATAAGGTGATGCTGTCCTAGCTTGACACATGTTCGATGTTTTAATCACATCTGGAGTTTTAGGTGTCCAAATGAGATGAAACTAGTGCCATTGGAAAGCTAAGACCCATAGATTCAACTTTCATGAGACACCTTGGCTAATTCAGACTTTACAGAGGTAAAAAATGCAACACAACATGGAAGAACAGGTGCAGGAGGGCACCCTTCTGTCTGTCTACGCGCGAAATGTGCGCAGGGCGCGTGCGGAGTGCACTGGTCGCGCTAATTAACTTAAAAACTCGTATTTTCACAATTTGAAAAGATTCTTGACCATTCCAAAGACCTAGAACGCCGTAGGGCTCGTCAAGGGGTGCTAGGGTTTCGCTTTCCTCCATCTCCAAAGAGGATTCAAGCTTGGGAACAAGGATTTGAGTATTCAATGGAGTGGTTTTCTATCCTTTATTCATTTTTCTGGTTTGGTTCCTTGTTCTCTATGATTAACTAAACTCTTTTAGACTAGGGTTAGATGAATCTTGTTTGAAACTCTTATGTAGTTAATTCTATTTCATTAATGCAAGTTTATTTCATTTCAATTGAGCTTCTAATCTTTACGCTTAATGCTTTTCGATACTTGGCCGCTATTGAATTGATTTGGGGTTTTTCATGATGATTGAGAAATTGGGTGAATGACTTGAACTAAGATTGGTAGTCGTAATCATGATGAGTATAGGAATATAACTTTGTGATTATGTGTTCTTATGAATCACTATTCTTATTGCTTAACCTAACTATAAATCACCTAAGGGATTTGGGGTTTTAGTTAGATTAAAGGGTTTATGAGGCAAAGGATTATCCTTAAACTAATTTAGTTGATTCGAACTTCAAATTGTATGAAATTGCTTGAGTTGATGTTGAACTAATTGCATGAGAGTGGATATAAGAGGATTCAACCCCTAGTCATTTTTAATCATAATTCAAGTACTTTGTTATTATTATTGTTTGTTGCTACAATTATCCTCAATTTCAAATACCAAGAATTTGTTCTCGTTCAAAATAAATACAAATTTTGTTAAGTTAACTAATCGATCACAATCCTCGTAGAGACGATACTCTACTTTCATTTTATTACTTTTACGATTCGATACACTTGCCGAAATCCTTAACAAAGAACAAGAAATACTGTAAGTGGCATAACTCTTATAACCATTCTACAGCTAATTGTGTGGTTTTCAGGAAAGCAATTTAAAGAGCTATCAAAAAAGGCAGGTTTAAGCTAACTGACAAGAGCATAGCTGAGATGTCAGTGGACAGCAACCCATTCCCTACCATGAGTATGGCCATGGTATCTTTCTCAAGGCCTGACCAGCCTAAGTCATTAAAGGGAAAGCAGCCATGCGGATGTTTGGGTGCCCAAATAAGGATCCAAGAAGAATGAGGAGGTCACCAGAGTATCTGTGTTTGACAGATTGGGTAGCCCGCATGTGTCGTCTAAAGATACTATGGGCCAAACATCTACCAGTTGATCCCATGGTAAACCTCCCAGACGTAGGCATTTAACCAGTGAGTTGATCAACCAATATCGCAACATGTGCTCAACAATAGAGAGGGTGCAGCATGCTCAGAGGCCTGGGGACAAAATCGGCTACGAACTTCAACTAAAACCCAGCCGATTATGCCAAGGATCACTGAGGACCCTCTCCCCAAATCTAAGAGAAGATTAGCGGAGTTCAACATGGAAAGGGGAATGTCTTCCCTTCGCATAATAGTAAGGAATGATGATGAACTCAAGCCACAAAGGATGATCAAAACGGCTGCAAATGTCAGAGAAGGGCAGTGGGTCATCAACCAGCCTCCCAAGAAGAAAGAGGTCAAGCCAATCACTTTGACTAGGACGCAGAAGAGGAGGCTACAGTGGGCCAGGGCCTTGCAGAAAATCAAATAGGCATTGCAAATGATAACTGAAGCCAGAGCAGGTGATAAGAAGGAGATTCCAAAAGCAAAAGTAGCAGAAGCTATTGACAGAAGACCTTGTGGGCAAGGGCTTGAGAAAGTTGAGATTGAGCTAACTAAGGAGGCCCAAATGACAAGTATGGTTGTGGCTGTCGACATGGAGCAACCCGACAAAGAAGGACAACACATTGCCATATTCACACAAAGTTTGAATGATGAAGATGAGTGGAACGCAGAAACTGACTATCTAGAGGACTCCATATTGGATTACATCTTCAATGAAGAGGCAGATCGCTTGAAGGCAGCCATTGAAGTGGTCAATTTAATTCCAAGTGAATTCTGGGCTGGTTATCCACAGATTGAACACTTAGAAGGAGATGTATGCGTGGAAGAGGCAGAATGGGTAACTTTAGCCGATAACACGATAAAAGATGCTTTGAGTACTGTCTTTGGTAAGCCAACCGAGGACATGATGAAACACTTGAAACCCTTGTACGTGAGAGCTTATATCAATGGCAAGGCTTTCAGCCGAGTATTTGTTGATAATGGGGCAGTGTTGAATGTGATGTCTGTTGCTACCTTGAGGAGTTTAAACAAGTTTGAAGAAGACCTGATCCCAACTAACATGAAAATGGCTAGCTTTATGGGAGAATCCTCCTCAGCCTTAGGGATCCTTGTAGCCGAGATCACAGTTGGCCCCAAAAGTGTCAAGTCAGCCTTCTTTGTGATTGATGGCAAACCATCATACGTAGTCCTACTTGGAAGAGACTGGATTCACACCAGTCAGTGCCTACCATCCTACCATCCACCATGCATTAGAAATTGATTTTCTGGGAAGGAGACAAGATAGAGATAGTCCCAGCCGATGACAACTCATTCCCAGCTGAGGTACAAACTTTAGAGGCTTTATTTTATTCTCCTTATGTTGCTCCTATTGCTGTTACTGAGGAATATAAGGAAGGATCATGGGAATCCTGCAACTTGACTCCCCAAGGATTTGAAGTCAGGCAATTAGCTGAGCCACGGCTAACCATGGAAAAGTTTAATGATTAAAGACACCCAAGTGATACAAAACATGTGGGATCGGTTAGAAGCTTTCAGGGTTGAATCCCAGATAGCCGATTCCTTGCAAATGGAAAATCACAAAGGCAATGACCATGCTCCGGCAGCCGAGATCACAGAGTTACCGATAGAGTTTGAGTCACCCATCCAAAGGAATCTACCAAGCTTCGAATCCCAATATCCCTTGGAAAACATCAACTTAGGGACGCTTAAGGAGCCTCGGCTAACGCAAGGCAATGGATTGCTGAGGGGGTAGGACAAAAGGGATGTAGTAGTCCTCTTGGAGAAATATAAGGACTACTTTGCATGGGATTATCATGAGATGCCTGGGCTAGCACGTGAGTTGGTGGAGCACAAGTTGCCAATTAAGGATGGTTTTAAACCACACTAGCAGCTACCCAGAAGATACAATCCTCAGCTGATGCCACAGATCAAAGCAGAAATTGAGCGTTTGCTAAAAGTTGGCTTCATCAAAACAGCTAGGTATGTCGATTGGTTAGCAAACATAGTACCTATCATGAAGAAAAATGGCAAAATTCGAGTCTGCATTGATCACAAGGACTTGAATTTAGCCACTCCAAAGGACGAAATGTAATGCCAGTGGCAGACATGTTAGTTGACGCGGCTGCCATCCATGGGATTTTGACCTTCATGGATGGGTACTCTGGTTATAACCCGATATTTGTGGCCGACTAAGATACGCATAAGACTGCCTTTAGGTGCCCAAGGGCACTGAGAATTTATGAGTGGTTGGTGATGCCATTCGGCTTGAAAAATGCTGGGACTATATACCAGAGAGCCATGAATGCTATCTTCCATGATCTAATCGGTAAGACTATGGAAGTCTACATAGATAATGTGGTGGTAAAGTCTAAGCATTTCAAAGCCCATTTAGCCGATCTAGAACAGGCTTTGTAGAGAATGAGAGTCCATAACTTGAAAATGAATTCTGCCAAGTGCATGTTTGTTGTATCGGCTGGCAATTTCCTTGGTTTCTTAGTACATCAAAAGGGTATTGAGATAGACCAAAATAAGGCCAAGGCAGTAATAGAGGCTAGACCACCCAAGAACAAGAAGGAGTTACAGAGTTTGTTAGGCAAGATCAACTTCTTAAGGAGTTTCATAGTTAATTCGGCTGGAAAGATGAAGGCTTTCTCCCCTTTGCTAAAGCTCAAGAATGTAGAGGAGTTGGTGTGTGGTCCTGAACAACAAGATGCCTTTGATCAAATAAAGTAGGCCTTAGCTAGTCCACCTGTTTTGGTGCCTCCCATGCCAGGGAAGCCTCTGAAACTCTACATTGCAGCTACTGAAGAGTCTATCGGCTGCCTGTTAGCACAGGATGCTGAAGACGAAACCAAAAAGGCAGTGTACTATCTTAGCCGAGTGCTTAATGATGTTGAGACTAGATATACTCATCTAGAGAAGTTATGCTTGTCATTGTTTCATACTTGTACAAAACTTGAATATTATTTAATGCCACATGAAATACTAGTTTTGTGCAAAATTGATATTGTTAGGTATTTGCTTAATAGGCCTGTCTTACAGAGTCGGCTGATAAAGTGGGCCATTAAGCTCATCGCCTTTGCTCTAAAATACATCCCACTTAGGGCTGTTGAGGGTCAGACATTAGCCAATTTCTTAGCAGAACATCCCTGTGTGGAGGTGGAGGACCCTTGGAATCACGTGTATAGACCTGCTTCCTTGGGTTCTGATTTTTAATGGGTCCAAAACCCAGAATGGAGTCAGAGCTGGAGTGACAATCACTAACACAGATGGGAAGGTTTGGAGGTTTTTATATCGGCTAGACCCAGGTTTAACTAATAACCAAGCCGAGTATGACGCCTTGATCATAGGTTTGAAACTGTTGACCACTATGAAAGCTGATTATGTTCATGTGAAGGGGATTCTCAATTGGTGATAAAACAATTAACAAAGGAATACGAGTGCAATAACCCAAATCTGTTGGTCTGTTATGAAACGGCTAGCAGATTGATGTGTTATTTTACAGATGCAAAGGTGTCATACATTCCAAGAGGGATCAATATTGAGGCCAATGATTTAGCCCAAGAAGCCTCCGATACAGAGACTCTTTGTTGACATTGGACTATGACGAGCCACCAGCCGAGGTGATGGCTGTGGACAAAATCGACTCATGGAGAAAAGAGCTGATTGAATACTTACAAGATCCCTCCTGATGTACTGACCCCAAAGTTAAGAAAAGGGCTCTAAGGTGCGTGCTTATTGATGATGAATTATACAAAATAAGCATGAATGGGATATTATTGAAGTGCATAGATAAAAATGAAGCCTTAAGGATGGGTGAGATTCATGAAGGCATATGCGGCTCACATAGGGCTGGGCCAGTCATGAAATGGTTGATTTATCGCCATGGATATTTCTAGCGTACCATCACGGCCGATTACTTCCAATATGCCAAAGGATGCGAGGAGTGTTAGCTGCATGACGCAATCCAAAGAGTGCCTGGCAAATTGATGCATCCAGTGGTAAAACCTTGGTCATTCAGGGGTTGGGCTATGGACTTAATCGGTAAGATCCACCCACCATCTTTCAAGGGACAAAATTTCATTATTGTGGCAACCGATTACTTCACCAAGTGGGTGGAGGCTTAGCCGATGGTCAAAGTGCAACAAGATGATGTCATTCAATTCATCTAACACCGGATTATATACAGGTTTGGGATTCCAGAAACCATCATTATGGATCAAGGGACCATGTTCACAGGAGAAAAAGTGGTTGCCTTTGCTCAGCAATTTGGGATCAAGTTGATTCATTCAACCCCATATTACGCACAGGCTAATGGGCAAGCCGAGGCAACCAACAAGATCATTGTTGACCTAATCAAGAAGAACTTGGATACCAAGCCTAGGAAATGGCACCAGACTCTGGATGAAGCCTTGTGGGCCATTAGGAATACTAAATCAATAGCCACTGAGACAACTCCATATCGGCTGACATACGGCCAGGATGTAGTTTTGCCCTTGGAAATTAACGTTACTTCATTAAGAGTGGAAAAACAGAATTCGCTAAGTTTGGAAGAGTGTAGTACCCCAATTTTGTCCGGCCTTTTTAATTTTTATTTTATTATTTATTTTAATTAGTAGTAGTAATAATAAGTATAAATAATATTTTTGGTTTTATAGTAAAAGAGATTAAAAAGGAGAAGAAAAGAATGGATAAGAAAAATGGATTTTTTTTTTATTTGAGAAGGGGTGTGTAAAAAAGAAAATTAGGTGGTGCAAATAGCAATAAACCAAGCTGGATCCAGCCCAGGCAGGCAACAGCCCAACGCTCTGTTCTACGCGCACCCCCTTGTTTTTTCTCTCCAGCCCCCTGCGTACTTCTCCCTTGCCGTTTGCTCCTTGCACCCCGTGCCTCATTCTCCACGCACCCCCTACTTGGCCCAACCATCACACGCAGCGTCTCACACACGCGCAGCCCAATCACTCTCACGCCCACGCAGCCCAGCCCATCTTTTTTTAACCTAAAAACTAACAACCCTAAAAGCCATTCATTCCCTCCCCTTCCTCTTCTCCACAAGACAAATGCCCTCATCATCAACCTCATCTTCTTCCTCCACTCTCTCAAACCCTAATCCCCATCTTCCCCTCCTTCCAAACCCTAATTCCCTCATAACATCAAAACCCTCCTCTCACACGCCGCACCACCTCTTCCTTCTCCTCGGCCCCCTTCCTTCCTTCAATCTCTTCCTCACCCTAACCCTAGCCGTGGCGTCCCACTTCATCGCCTCCGCCATTTTCGCATCCCTCTCCGCATTCTTCTCCCCCAATCTTGACCTAAACCTAATCTACCTCATCTTCTCTCATCTTCTTCCTTCCATAACCCTAGCCGCGGCAATCCTTTCCTTCTCCACGGCCTCATCCCTTCATCTCTCATCTTTATCACTAAGGCAAATCATATATCTGAAGATCACAATCTGGAAGCCAAAAAGGGAGCCCTCGTTTCTTTCATTTATTTTCGTTTAATCTAATATTTGATTTTAATTTTGAACTGACTTGTTCCCCTTCTTTTTCGCAGATAATGACCAAGATTGGAGCCTATAAAAGGACATACAAGCTGAAAAGAAAAAAGGGGGGACTGGACCCTAAAAGTAACCGAGAGCGTTCAGGGAGCAAACTGGAAGAACCCAGAGACGGAACCCTAGAGACAAAAGAGCCAGAAACTGGAACCTGAAAAGAGAGAGCAAGAAGGAGAAGCAGAGATAAGAAACAACAATAAAAACCCGTGAGGCACCCTACCCAAAAGTTCAAACACCACTTAGTTATAGGCTTCCCTTTTTCTTCCATTTTTGTCTGTAATTCGTCCCTGGGAGGCCGTAAAACCCAGGTTCCTCCTTCTCCCTTCATCTTCACATCTTCTGTTATATTTTTATTTTTATTATTTTTCCTTTTTTCTCTTCTTCTTATCAAGGCCTGGACTGGAATGCATATGTCCTTCTTATTACTGTTGTGATTATTATTGTTGTCATTTTTGTGGCTGGCATTGTTGTTGCTGTCGTTGTTGTATTTGCTATTAACTTACAGACTCACGATTTAGACTAAAATTAGGTTTAGGGTTTGGCCTTCCAACGGGGCCAAACCCTAGGCAGGGACTAAATTATAAATATATGGTAAATAGGGACTAGACTGCAAATATATTATAAAGAAAGACTGAACTGTAAATGTATGATAAAAGGGGTCTGAAAGCAAATAAATTAAAAAATCTTCCTTTTTTTAATTTTTTGTTCATACGCGTTTTAGGGTTTGGTCTTCCAACGGGGCCAAACTTTAAATAGGGACCAATTTATAATTATTATATTAATGAGGGACTTAAAAGCAAAATAGAAGGTTTCTGAATTTTGTTTCCTCATTTAAGTATTTTTTTCAAATAAATAAATTAATAACTTGTGGAAGTAATTCTTATCTTCAGTTTTTATTTCTGTCTTATTAAAAGGAGATGAAATAATAATAAATACAATAAAAAATGCTTTCTTTTTTTAATAATTTTTGTTGGTTCTTTTTCTTATTATTTAAAAAATTTGATAAAGGGAATTAATTTTTTTAAAGGCAAACAATTCTTTTTTACAAGCAATTAACGGGTACCTTTTTTTTAAATGGGCATGTATGGGTGCTAATCCTTCCTTGCGCGTAACCAACTCCCGGACCCAAATCTGGTACAAAGACCTTCTCTTTTTTCATTAAATTCAAAAATATTCAAAAATTAGGTTTTCCAATATTTCCTATAAAAATAAAATATTGGTGGCGGCTCCATTTAATTTTTAGGGTGGTTGCTACAAAGAGTATCAACAAGCTATGTTCATGGAGTTGGATCAATTGGATGAAGATCGGCTGATGGCCTTAGAAAAAATTGAAGCAAGCAAGCGCAGAATGGCTAGTGCCTACAACAAACATATTAAATTGTAGAAGTTTGTTGAAGGTGACCTAGTTTGGAAGACTATTTTACCAATAGGGGTGAAGGACTCCAAATTTTGGAAATGGTCACCAAATTGGGAAGGCCCATTCATTGTTAGTCAAGCGTTTGCAGGAAATGCATATCGGCTAGTAAACAAGTTTGCAAGCAAAGTGATTAGTCGAACAGCTAGGGTGGTTATTTAAAGAAGAATGTGCGCGTGGCTAGCAATAGAGTTGTTGAATCATTATCGGGTGGCAGCACAGTCATCGGGTGAAGATAAACTAGCCGTTCAGAGTCATTATGGCTAGCATTAAAAGCATTGACATGATTAACAATTTATGGTTCGGAGGTCCGAATCTTATCCAATACATCAATTCAGCATTTACAGTTGAAATGATGTAGAGGCAATTGTTATCACCAAAAAATAGCAAAAGGCAAGCTGATTAGGGCAATAGCCAATACATGATCTAGCCGATCATAGTTATAGCCGATGGAGCTGCTATTGAGCTGAGGACAGAACTTAGAATTGTTGAAGACTCAAGGAGCACCATAAAGTCAGCCGATGGGGCTTAAACAGGTGCTTGAATGTTACAAGGCTATCAGCTGATTGAAAACTACCGAACAAGGAAACGGTAGGACTTGACCAAGAGTTTGAGATAAATATCATGAGACTTTGGCGCTAAAAAGGTTTAAAATTAGCTCTTGAGGGCCCTCAGCGTGATTGAGATGTGGCAGCTGCTCTTTTTCATCTAAGGATAAGGCAGTTACTCCATGAAACGCATAAACGTGGCAATTGAGAGATGCATGACCGCTTATTGTCAGCTACTAGCATAGTGGGAGCATTTACTGGCCAATAGAGGGCGGTTACAATTTTGTTTTCTCTTTTGTATATATATACCTTGCTGAGAAATTGTAAAGGACACGACCAATCAATCAAACATCTATTTTTCTCTCAAATTTATAGCTTTCGTTTAGCCGATTTTACATCTCTTAGTCTTAGCTTAGCTTAGATTCACCAATCTCAACACTTTCTGGAGTAGTTGGGGAACCCATAACTGAGAATTAGAGTTACATTCTCGGTATAATAGCTTGACAGGAATCAATTTGTTAGCTAAATATTAGCTGATCCCTCGGCTGATTTGTTCATGCAAATAGGAGGTATATATCCTCGTTTGTTTCAGATATCCCTTGATAAATCAGCTCTTAATTCAGATATGGGTGAATGGTATGGGTGGAGGTGGCATCTTTGTTTGTTTGTTTGTTTGAGAGGAAGAGATGTTGATAAAACTAAAAAAATTACTTGCTTATATGGTTCTGAATCAACACATTCAAGATGCTTCGTTTTGGAAAGCTGATAGTTCGTGTAAATTTTTGGTTAAATTGACATATCTTCTTATTCAACACGACATAGTCTCTCTCTTGGTTTTCTTAATGATGAGCGTGTGTTTAAGCTGTTTTGGCTATGTTTGGTTCCATCAAAGGTTCTTATTTTTTTCTCGGAGGGTGTTGTAGGATCGATTGCTAACCCGAGTGCAACTACATAGTCGTGAGGTAGTTCCGCTTTCATTGGGACTTTGTTGTGTTTTCTGTTTGGAAAAAGATCAATGGACACCCAATTTTGGGGACACCCATCCGTATATGTACGAAAGCAAGTTTTTTTTTAATTTTTAAATTGTTGGTTTTGTTAAAAAAATGTAAATCTCATTTAACCACACAAATAACACAATTAACCACTTTTTTGCACACAATTAACAACACATGTGCATAGTTGAATTCAATTGGTATCACACACTTGTGGTTAAGTGTGTGCAAAAAAGTAGTTAATCATGTTATCTGTGTGGTTAAATGAGATTTCATGATGAAAACGGTTAAATTGATGTTATATATGATGCATGTAAGTTATTTGGCACTAGACACTTGCACCTGTATAGGCACCAAAGGCCCCTGCAGAGGACCAGAAGCACCAGAGACACCAGACTCAATGGAAGGCACAACAGGGTTATCACGATCTTGCGGTGATGAAGAATCTGCCATAGCTAAGCGATGAAGAAGACGAAGCTCAACAACGAAGAAGATGAAGAACAAAGAAGCGGTTGAGAAAACTTGGATAATTGTGTGTGATGCCAATTGGATTCAACTATGCACATGTGTGGTTAATTATGTTATCTATGTGGTTAAATAAGATTTACATTTTTTTTAACAAAACTAACAATTTAAAAAAAATGTCGTTCGTACGTGTCTGTACATGTACGAACGGGTGTCCCCAAAATTGGGGTGTCCATGTATCAGGGCCGTTTCTGTTTTCAAAAAGAAAAGGATATCAATCATCTTTTCTTCTCTTTTCCTTTATCATACAAGGTTTGGACTCTTGTTTATGACTAGACGGGCTTTTTGATATGGCTCTTCATTATGATGGTTATCAACTTTAATTTATGTTCAACATGGTATTTTATTAAGGGTGTGATTAGTTCACGAGAGAAATTGTGAAGAGAGAGTTTGAGAAGAGAGAAAAATGTGAGAAATATGGTAGATTTTGGATATTGATTGGAATAAGAGAAATAGGGAAGAGAGAGATGTTAATTATTTTAAAAAAAACATCAATACCCTAGAGTTAAAAAAACTATTTTTTTTTGATTTGGAAAATAGGGGTAGAATTGAAAAGAGAGAATCAATTTTTTTTCTCCCCATTTTCACGCCAGTCATGCGAAGAAATGAAAAGGACGTGGGACCCACCTTATTATTTTTTTCTTATCAATTTCACTGTTGCCAATCACGCTGAAACGCTCTTTCTCTGCAAACTCTCGCCTCCCCACTTTCTCTCGTAGTAAATTCACCGCTGCCAATGACACCCTAAGGAAAAAGAAACTCAGGGGGGTTCCATTTATTAGTTTGGCACGTTGTAACATGGCGTTTGTGGTTAATAAAGAATATAATTGTTTTTCAGGGAGAAACTTTTGATATGACATGTGTGATATATCATATTAAGTCTATCTCTTAGAGCTAGTTTGTTAATAAAGAGGGAAGGGTTTCCGGAAGAGGGTTTCTCTAATTTGTGTATAAATCCTATAGAATGCAATTTTTTTTTTGACACAAAACCTTATAGAACGTATGAGACAATGTTCTTCTTGATGTTGCTTTTTTGTGATTAGAAAAAGACATGTTATTCCATGTGTCCTACATTGGTGGCTTTGATTGGTTTCAACTTCTATTTTGATACCCTGTTATTTTATTGCTTCTCACTTCTGCATGGTCTTTTTCTGGGTATTGAAGGCCTTAATATTCACTTCTTTGACAACAATTTTTTGCTGTCATTGGTTTGATGGGGAAATTTTTTCTACTTTGGAGCTCGTTTTATTTATTTTTGTTGGTTATACATGGTTAACAAATTTTTTGTCATTTCTAGTTTTTGGCTTTTCTATTGAGTCCCTGTTTGCCTGTTTGGACCATGGTTTCAATTGTGGTCCGCATCCGCATCATAGAAGTTTTGTTACATTTAGCGTAATTATAAAATTATTTCACGCAATAATAGTCGCAATTAGTGTCGCAGCGACGACCGCACTTATTCTTAAGATTTGGATTTGGGCCTAACTCAACCCCAAAAGCTAGCCCATGGGGTAAGGGTTGCCCCCTACTTATAACCATTATTGAGGCCATATCACTATTTAATGTGGGATTCCAACACTTGTGACAACAACCGCAATTTAAAACCATGGTTTGGACCATTTGGCAAAGCTTGTGCTTAATTGTGTCTTTTTCATGTTAATAAATTCATGCTTATAAAAAAAGTCACTTTTTTTGACCGGCCTTTAATGATGTATACCATTTTTCAACACACGACACGCATGCACATTTAAGATCTCTTGCAAAGCTTATATAATAACGGTGGACCAATTTTAGGGCTCAATAATCAATTAAGCAAAACAGAAATAAGCTTAACGCTGAAGAATTCCTCCATGAGAAGTGACTAATCATGAAAAAGTACCACTCTGGAAATTAAAAATCTAATTGGCTGGTATCTATTGGCACCCCGCGGCCTCTTATTTATCACTTCCCTTTGTCACTTTCTGAATTGATCTGACCATAGGTATTACACCAAATAACCACATCATCTTCAAGCATATTCGGATCATTACCTTTCTCTCGATTTGGAGTAAATCTTAGTTTCTTCATCATATATATAAAAGAAGATATATACATAAAAGGAATTTCATAAAGCTGAAGAACGAAAAAGCAAGGGGCATCATTGTGGTATTATTAAAGTATGCATATTATGCGTCCTCACACATCTTACTTTGATACAAAACTATCTTTTTCTTGTTTTGGCTAATCAATGGCAATATGTTTCTATCTTCGAGAACAAGTTTTTCTTGCAGCTTGAAAAGGGTCACCAAAGAAAAGGAAGGTTCCTTCTCTGTTAGTACCTTTGAATCTGATCTGGCGAGACAATATTTACACACCAAAATACGGTTTCAGAGCTTCGAAAGAACGTTGATGTAGCATTAATATTATATTCTTCCACGGTTGGGATGGCAACCGTCCCTTGAAAACTTTTCGCATGTTGGGTAATATTTGAATGTTAGGAAGGGAATGAAAATGGAAAACAAGACAAGACTGCAATTTGTTTCCATTTCTATTTCCTATTTTTATTTTATATTATTAGATTTGGTTCTAAAAATATTATCTTGTTTTATTTTGTTTTCTGTTTTTAAGATTGAGGAGGGATTGAGGAGGGATTGAGTGACTCTAGGAGTAACTCTTGTTAGAGTTATTCCGCTTCATAACTCTCCATAGACATTGAATTTCACCGATCGAAACGTCAACTTAAAATTTCTTATTGAGTAGATCAATTCCATAAAATTCTATAACATTTAAAAATATTTGATACTTCATCAAATAACTTTAATTCAACGTATAATATACTTTTCAAAATACAAGTAAAATATTGACTATATGATTATATAGCTACGAATGTCCAATTTATCTAAAATTATGATGATATTCAACGGTTGGATTGATAAAATGTAATGTTTATAGTGAGTTATTAAGCGGAGTAACTCTGACAAGAGTTACTCCTGCAGTCATTTGATCCCTCCTCTTTAAGATTTTATAAAAAAATATGAAAATGACTTTTAATTTTATGTGCACGCATGCGCATACATACATACATACATATGTGTGTGTGTCTATATATATATATATATATATATATATATATATATGAGGAGAGATCAAATTACACCGGTGTAATATTTGGGCATTGTTACACCATTCAATAACATTCTATCGGATAAATATTTTTCAAAATCAACCGTTGGATTGAAAGTTACTATCATATAGATCATATCTATTTTACACAAATCTATAATCATTTGCTATGTCATCAAGATTAACGTCAATGGTGTAATTGCATATAACGTTGATCTTGATGACATGGCAAATGATTATAGATTTGTGTAAAAATTTATAGATATGATCTATATGATAGTAACTTTCAATCCAACGGTTGATTTTGAAAAATATTTATCCGATAGAATGTTATTGAAAGGTGTAACAATGCCCAAATATTACACCGGTGTAATTTGATCCCTTCTCTCTCTCTCTCTCTCTCTCTCTCTCTCTATATATATATATACATTACACCGGTGTAATACTTAGACAATGTCACACCCTTCAATAATATCTTACCAGATAAATATTTTTCAAAATCAACTGTTGGATTGAAAGTTGCTATCATATAGATCATATTTATAAATTTTTACAAAATTCTATAATTGTTTGTTATGTCATCAAGATTAACGTCAACAATATAGTTACATATAATGTTAATCTTGACACATCTTGATGACATGACAAATGATTATATATTTTTATAAAAATTTATAGATATAATCTATATGATAGAAACTTTCAATCCAACGGTTGATTTTGAAAAATATTTATCCGATAGGATGTTATTGAAGGGTGTAACATTACCCTAGTATTACACCACCGATGTAATTTGATCCCTCCTCCAACGGTTGATTTTGTAAAATATTTATTCGGTAGTATGTTATTGAACAGTAACATTGCTCAAGTATTACACCGGATCCGAATCCTCTCCTAAATTGTATGTCTCATTCCCTCTTCAAAAATGCATTACAATCATTAAATTAATTGTACAGATGAAAAATTAAAAATTAAACAAAATTTGAATTTTAAAATAAACAAAAGCTATTCTCATTTCCAATTTCTCGTATTTCTTCCGTATTTAAGGACCCATTTGTTTAAGATTAAAAAATGTGATTTTGAAACAAAATAATTTAGAGATTATTTATAAGAGATTTTTAAGTAAAGTAGAAGCTAATTTGTGTTTATTAAAAATCACAAAAATCACTTTTTTAATCTTCTCTCTAGTCTTGACATTTATTAAATTCAGATTATTCGTGAGAGGTTACTTCAAATAGTTTTTCATTATAATCAGATTTCAGATTAGATTTAGATTCTGATAATTTCTAAAAGCCATAACAAACGAAAAAAATACTAAAAAGTGATTATTTTATTAAACAAAGCGATTCATTCATAAAATAATCTGAAACAAACAGGCTCTAAGACCTGTTTGTTATAGATTAAAAAAAGTGATTTTGATACAAAATAATTTAGTGATTCATTTAAAAAAGTAAAAATGATTTTTTAAAAATAATTTATTGATTTTGTATCCAAACAAGTTTTAAATGATTTTTTTAATAAATGTTTTTTATTATTGTTAACAAACATAAATTAGTTTTTACATTTTTTAAAAAAATCTCTAAATTATTTTGTATCAAAATCACTTTTTTTTAATCTGTATCAAACGGGTCCTAAATCAGGGAGAAAATGCACACGACAAATTGGGAGTGAGAAGAGTATTTTGTTTATTTTAAAATTCGGTTTTAATTTAAAATTTAAATTCAGTTTAATTTTAATTTCTTATCCGTGCGATTAATTTAATGGTTGTGATGTATTTTTGTAGAGAGAATGAGACATAAAATTTAGGAGAGGATTCGGATCCTATTACACCGGTGTAATTTGATCGGTCTCTCTCACTCTCTCTCTCTCTTTCTCTCTCTCTCTCTCTATATATATATATATGAGATAAGATCCATTGACACCAGGTGTAAGTCAAAATACTTACACCAAATCTTAGTCGTTAAATCTGATGAATCGAATGGCTTGCGATATTTCATTAGTCAAATTAATTAAAAATATCATAAGTGAGGCACGTGATTGCTTTTCTTCTTTCCTATTCCTATTTCTTCCTCATGAAACCTAAATTGCTCGAGCCACCACTGTGCAGGGATGCCACCGTCCAAACTTATCACAGCGGCCGTTTTGGTTCTTTCTTCCCAGCCACCCGAAAATACAAATCCATTTTATAAATTAAAATGTCATTCGAAATTGTTAACCACGGAGGCTTCAAATAATAAATTGGAAGGCTTGAAAGGATCAATGGATGTAATAATAAATTGACAGGCCTGAAAGGCTTCTAATATCAAACTGGGGCTTTATAAGCTTGATAATTTTTTTACCAAAAAAAACTTGATAATTTCAATGAGCATTTTTAATTGGGGCTTCCTTGTTCCCACTCCCTTGTTCAAGGTCTATTAGCCATTATAACTGGTTTTTAGTGACCAAGGAGCATTACGATTGCCTTTGCTTAATTCAACTTTCAATTTAATTTAAGTTTCCTTTGTCATCAATATTTATATAAATTATGATAACGTTTTGGTGCTAGTTTGGGCAGCAGTGTCGCTGGTTCCATTTGCAAGTGACGATTCCGGCGAATTAGGTTTGATGGACTGAAAAGGGGAAAAAGATAAAGAAGAAAGATCTCACGTGCCTTTCTTTTGATTTTTTTTAGTTTGACAAATGGGATATTACAAGCCACCTGATCCGTTAGATTTAATGACTGAGATTTGTGTAAGTATTTTGACTTACACATGGTGTTAACGGATCCTGACTATATATATATATATAACAAAAAGAAAATATTTAATGAAAATAATGAAAATATTTTTAATAATGAAAATAAATATTTAATAACGAAAAATAAAATGAAAAGAAGGTAATATTTTTATGATAAAATTAAAATAAAATAAAAATATTTTTTCAATCAAACATGTCTTAAATTTATATACGTAGAATAAAAAGATGGAACGACACGTGTCCGATGTGCTAAGTAATACTTTTATTCTTTTTTAATTTGGACGTTTAAAATCTTCCAGAGTTAAAGGAACTATGAAATGCCCCTTTTCCTTCGTTCTCTTCCATCCAAACATATATACCTTTCAGTGTTGTCAAGTTGCGAGTTTGACGTAAATGAAATTTCTTTCATTTGTAAAGGAGACAAAAATGATTTTAGGTTGATAGACTAAAAGATACTGACTTAAGCACGCTAGTTGACTTTGATTAATCCTACAGTTAAAATAACAGGAAAAATAATGGGGAATATTGATGTCATTCTGTGCCAAATCTGGGGCAGAAACCAAAGAGAAATTGTAGGCTAATTTACCTGCATGGTATAGTTCAGACAAAAAATTACCAAACTAGTATAGGTTGGAAAAAAATTACAAAAATGGGATAAGTCGTATATAGTATGTACGACTTCACTTTTCTGTTGCAGCAAAGTCGTATATACAGTGTACGACTTCACTTTTCTATTTTTTTTAAAAAAATACTGAAGTCGTACATAGCATTGGAGACTTTCGAATATTTTTTTTGGGCAAAGTCGTATACCCCATGTACGACTTTGCATTGGGGATTTTTTTTATATGTAAGTGGAAGTCGTATATGTGATGTACGACTTTGCATGGAGGATTTTTTTTTATGTAAAGTAACGTAAACAAGCAGCACTAATCAGTGGCGGACCTAAGACCCTGGGTCAGGGGGTGCACAAAATTTTAAAATTATACGTCATTATTGCTAAAAAAATTCTGATAACAAATTATTGCTAAAAAAATGAAGGCACTACTAGTAGCAGTAACGAAAAGTAAAATCATATTAACATTCTCAAATGATTAAGTTATGCAAAATTGCATTAGATAACAACTTTGTGTTGCGTGTCTTGAAAAATCAAATTCATCATTTATATTACTTAGATATCTTTTTTTTTTATAAATGAAGGAAGGGAGCCTCGTTAAAACCTTCTGATGTAAAACCCTCCTTAGGGAAAAAACACCTAGAAGGAAAAAGAGTACTCCCCCCTGTTGTTATTAAAAAAGAGAAAAAAGAAGTGACAAAGAGTTCCTGGGGGGACTAGGCCAAAACCCAAGAGCGGAGCGAAAAAGCAAACAAAACAATCCAGAAGGACATCAAATAATCTAGGGAACGACAACCTAGCCCAAAAGAGACTAGGAAAATCTATAGTAAGGCAAGCTATTTCTATTTCTAAAAAGTCATCGAGATGAAGGTCGGAATGGTATTCCACCAAACAAGATTGACATGAGTACCATGAGAGGCGATCTTGTCAAAGACAGGAGTTTCCTTCTCTCTGTAAATGTGAGAGAAAATGAAAGCCATATGTCTAGTAAGAGCAATACAATTGGACCACCTGCTTCGAGCTTCCAAGGCACAATAGAACTGTTTGTAAAGGCAGCAATAACTAGCTAGGAGTCACATTCTAACCATAAACGCCGCCAACCCCTTTTAAAGGCGATCTCAATAGCAATCATTGCACCAAAAAGCTCCGCCTGAAGAGCATTACAGATGCCAAGGTTAGTAGAAAAGCAGCCAAGAACAGCAGCATTAGATCCTCTGAAAATACCCCCACAGGATGCCGGGCCTGGACAACCCTTAGCTGCCCCATCAGTGTTGCACTTAATCATATTATAGGTGGGAGGAATCCAGATAACTTCTTTGATATTCTGGCCACTACCAGGACGACCCTCCACTTTAAAAGTCTTTAAGATTGTAAACTCAGAGATAGAAGAGGACATTTTCCCCCGGCTAGAATTCCCAGCAAGAGAGACGTTACTTAGGATCAAATTGATGGCCGATTGAGGGGGAATGAGCTTGTTGTCAAACCGCAGTTTATTTCTACAATGCCAAACTGTCCAGAAAATATTGATGATAGAAGCAATAACGACATCCAAAACTTGAGTGCTCCAACCTTTATTACAGATAGAGAGGGTGGATTGGGGAGAGGCGATCCACGTAACTATAAAGAACCGAACTAAGCCAATTCCAGGTAAGAAGCAAAGGGCAATCCAAAAACAAGTGGCGGGAAGTTTCAGTAGAATTCCCACAAAGAGAACAAACAGAAACCACAATAATACCTCTATTCTGCAGGTTGTCATCGGTAGGGATTTTGTCATGAATAAGTCTCCAAAGAACAAAGGATTTAGAAGGAGGAACACAATTTCTCCAAATTAGACTAGCCCAAGGAGCATGTTGACCTGGAGGTTCATGAAACAAGAAGGCATCCTTAAAAGATAAAATACCAGAGTCATTAGCACCCCAGCGTAAAACATCCAACCCATGATCAGAAGTAATAACAGTCCCTTTGATCTCAGCCAAGATATTAGGAAAGTGAGAGCAAAGATCGTGAGGATACACCAGAGCCATTATGAATGAAGTCGCTAACCTTAGCCTTGAACCTATGGTGCAAAGAAGGATCAATTCCCATAATATCAACTATGGGTCTAGACAACCAAGTATCCGTCAAAAGTTGATGTTAGAACTGCCTCTCAAGTCGCCAAATAGAATTATCAACAATAATGGGCGAGGTTAGGCTTGATACTGCACCAAATAGAGGAAGAGACATGGTATCTAACAGGAGAGTTATTTTTGAGAACTCGGGCTCTCAGGAAGTTGGCCCATTGCAAGTCTGAGGTTCTAAACTCCCAGGCCAGCTTAAGCAAGCCCACTTGGTTAATAGAGCTAATAGGGCGGACCCCCAAACCTCCTTCAATAGTAGGAGAGCAAACTTTCTTCCAAGCAACAGTGACATATTTCCGAGACGAAACATCCCCAGACCAAATAAAATTCCTAATCCACTGATCCAAAGAGGTGAGGAGATTTTTAGGCCAGGCATAAATATGAAAGCTATAAACCAGCATGCCAAGAATGACTGACTTAACCAGTTGAACCCTGCCCATAATAGAGAGCAGAGAGCCTTTCCAAGAAGATAATTTGGCCTTAATACGATCCGCAATAGGAAGCAGATGAACACGCTTAGGAGAACCCTGAAAGAGAGGAACACCTAAATAGATGAAGGGCAGAGAGCCAGCAGAGAACCCCAACAAGCTCGAAATAAATCTCATGCGAGGCTGAGAGATGCTGCAAGAGTAGAATTTAGATTTTTCTGAACTAATAACCTGCCCAGAAACAGCCTCATAATCCTCAAAAAGCTTCAACAAATTAGTAAAATTCTTTTGGGTAGCCCGGCAGAAAATCATAATATCATCAGCATATAGCACATGACTAGGCACTCTGTAGTTCCTGGGGCCTGACATTAACTGTAAATTGTCATCTTCAACAAGTTTGGAAATGCCCCTACTAAGCACATCCTCAGCTATGCAAAACAGAAGAGGAGATAAAGGATCACCCTGACGAACACCTCTTTTGCAACTAAAGAAACCAGCAGGATGACCATTAATAGAAATAGAGAGCTTAGCCGAATGAAGAATTAAATTAATCCAACCACAGAATTTGTCACTGAAACCAAAAGCACGAAGAACCTGGATTAAGAATTTCCAATCAATAGTATCAAAGGCTTTTTTGATGTCAACCTTCAAAGCAACTTGACCACCAAAGGATTTATTCTTAAGAAGATTAATAGCTTCAGAGGCAGTGCAAATGCAATCAGAGATATTCCTTCCCTTTATGAAGCCACGCTGATTGTGAGAAATGATCTTAGGGGCCACCACCGCAAGCCTGTCAGCAATAACTTTAGTGATGATTTTAAATTGAAAATTAGCTAAAGCAATAGGCCGAAACTGATCTAACCGCTCCGCCCCATCCACCTTTGGAATCAAAACAACAAGATTAGAGTTCAAATTGGGAAGTACTTAGATATCTTTATAATCATTTATATTATATATTATATATGGTTATTTAAGTTGTTTTATTTTAACTGAATTAAACTCTCCTCCCTTTTTAAACACCCCAACATTAGATGAGAGCAAAAATTGAGTTAGGTGATATTTTGTTACCCTCCTAAAAATTGAACCAAATATTAAAAAAATTAAAATAACCGCTCCCCTTCCTTCCATTTACCTTCAATCAAACATTATCTGAGTGAGAGGGTTTAGAGATGAAAGTGTATGGGTCAGGGTGTGCAAAAATTTAACCAATACGTAATAGACGATGTGGATCAACCTCGCAGAGTTCAACCGACATGTAATAGACGACGACCTCATTGTGGGACATCGTCCCACCACTAGCCTTTAATGTAGAAAAATGAAGTATTATTAATCAATGCATATTTTGATCTTTTATTAGTGCTGCTTGTTTACGTTACTTTACGTATAAAAAAATTCCTCTATGCAAAGTCGTACATCACATGTACGACTTCCACTTTACTTATAAAAAAAATTGCCCCATGCAAAATCGTATATGGGGTATACGACTTTGCCAAAAAATAAATAAATAATTCGTAAGTCTCCAATGCCATGTACGACTTCAGTATTTTTTTTTAAAAAAAATTAGAAAAGTGAAGTCTACACTATATATACGACTTTGCTGCAACAGAAAAGTGAAGTCGTACATACTATATACGACTTACCCTATTTTGGTAATTTCTTTTCAACCTATACTAGTTTGGTAAATTTTTTTTGTCTGACTACACCATGCAGGTAAATTAGCCGAAATTGTATTTAGCGACTACACTTTTTGGTACTACATACCTATACACTGTTTTTTTTTACTGTAAACATTCAAATCATTTCATTAATGATACAGTTTCAACACATGTAAGGATATCATAATAAAAATGAGGATTGGCATTGCCTAAGGCCGCCCTTGCCAAATTATGAGCAGCCATATTAGTCGTTCTCCTAGTAAACTCTACATGAGAATTTTTACAATGAGTTGAGAGATTTCTATAATATTCTCCTATTATGTCTCCAAATTCCGTTGCATCCCTGTTTTTTGTGCACCTAAATTCATCAACAACTAATTTGGAATCCATCTCAAAGATTACATCCTTGAAGCCCAATTCTCTAACCCATTCAATTGCGGCTTGTAAACCAATAGCTTCACCTATTTTAACCTCGACAATAGGTTGCAACCACTGCGTTTTTGCTCCAACAAACATTCCAAACTCGTCTCTTAGGCAGATACCTATTCCCACTCGATTTTGCACCCTGGAAAAAGAAGCATCAATATTACATTTAAGGAATCCAGTACGTGGCTTTTTCCACCTGTCAAAATCAGTCACTGGGCTAATTAATGAGGAACCCAAATTTGAGCAATGTTGAATTCTCACATTACTCCATTCATCTAGTAACACTTTCCTCTGTGAATGATTGTTGCTACACTATCCTCAATGCCTTCCCAAATCTTCTGATTTCTGCTTCTCTAAGCACTCCACAGTGTGATTGCATAAATCCTTTGTTCTTCAGAATTCATCCTGTCGAGGATTTTGAAAAAAAAAAATCACCAAAAGAGAACCTCCCATCTAGCAACGGATCTATCTGATTCCATAGATCCAAACTCTTCCAAGTTTCTGTCATCTTTGGACAGGCCAATAAAATATGCATAGTAGTTTCATTCTCAGACCGACACCATGGGCAGCAATTGTCCAACATAACTCCTCTCCTTTGCAGATTAGTCCTCATCGGAAGACAATCTCTACAAGCACGCCAAAGGAAATTTTTAACTTTGGAGGAACCTTAAATCTTCAGAGCGTCGTCCAATTTCCATCCATTGTTAAATGATCTGTCTCCAACAAAGTTTCCATGCAGAACTTGTACGCCGACCTAACCGTGTATCTTCCATTTTTCTCTGGCCACTAAATCGGTTCATCGATTGTCATGGCGTTGAACAGAGGTGTATTCCGAATAGCCGCAGCAGAGCGAGTATCGAGATGGAGAAGAAGCTTCGAGTCATCTCACTCTTTCAAGCCTGGTTTAAACAACTCAGACACCTGCAGCCCACGATTAAAATTGGTTGGATTCAAAGGCCCAATTTCCTTCCCATCATGAGCCCATATATCAACAAAGGCCCAAATATTTGTTCCAGCGCCAATTTTCCAGCGAGTCCCTTTGTGAACAATTTTACTAGCCTCATGAATACTCTTCCAAACAAAACTTGAATTAGACCTGCTTTTAGCTTCCAAAAAACCACAATTAGGGAAATACTTTGCCTTAAATATTTTAGCAACCAAAGTATCAGGCCGGGTCAACAATTTCCACCCTTGTTTTCCCAATAGAGCTATGTTAAAAACATATAAATTCCTGTATCCCATGCCCCCTCTTGATTTACTCATAGACAACTTATCCCAACACATCCACTTTATCCCTTTATTTCTTTCTCCACCACTCCCCCACCAGAAAGAGTTCATAATTTTTTGAATCCCTTCCCCTAGAGAAGATGGTATGAGGAAAATGCTCATAAAATAAGTAGGGATCACCTGCAATACAGATTTCATCATAACTTCTTTACCTGCCCTTGACAAAGATCTACCTCCCCAAGAATGAATTTTTTGCCACACCCGATCCTTTATAAACTTAAATAAATCTTTTTTACTTCTACCAATCATGGGTGGGATTCCCAAATACTTCCCGATACCCAATGTAGTCCGTACCTGTAGAAGATTTGCTACATTATCTCTCTCTCTTGCCTCCACATTTTTGCTATAAAATATTTCTGACTTTTGGAAATTAATTTGTTGGCCTGAAGCAGCTTCATATGTAGCTAGAATATTCTTCATGACTCCTGCTTCTCTCACATTTGCCCTGAAAAATAAGAAACAATCATCTATAAATAGTAAATGTGAGACGTTAGGTGCCCCTCTACACACTTTAACACCATGAAGATCCCCTCTCCTTTCTACTTGATGAATAAGAGCCATTAACCCTTCTGAACATAGAATGAAAAGGTATGGGAACAAGGGATCTCCTTGTCTAAGACCTCTCCCTGGGTTAATAGGGCCTACTTGCTCCTGATTAATCATAATCAAATATTTGACTGTCTGTACACACATCATAAACCAACCCACCCACTTCACATCAAAGCCCATTTTGATCATTATCTCCCTCAAATACCCCCAATCTACTCTATCATAGGCCTTACTCATATCAATTTTTAATGCCACCTCTCCTATTGCCCCTTTTGACTTGCTTTTCAAAAATGGATTATTTCAAAAGCAATCATAGCATTATCCAAAATAGATCTCTCAGGTACAAAAGCTGATTGAACTTGAGAAATACATTTGTACAACACTCCTTTTAAACGATTAGCCAACACCTTAGAAAACAACTTATAAACCACATTACACAAAGATATCAGCCTCCAATCTTTCATATTAAGAGTATCATTGATAAATCTTCATCACATGAATATTTATAAAACCAAAGTTGAGTTTTGCATGATGCATGAAAAACTTTTAAAGTGAATTTGAGCTTAAATTGCGTGATTCAGTGTATTCACTTGATCCCATTCTAACGTTTGTGCATTAGTATTTTCTATGATTTTTTATCTCTAAGTGCGCAGGAATGAGAGCATAGCCAAATGATTGACTTGGAAGCGCGCCTGGAAGTATTGTTTCTTGACAAGGAAGATTCCAAAAGCTATATCTTGAGCCACGCTAATCCGAATGAGATGATATTGGTCTTGTTGGAAAGATAGAAGAATTATCTACAACTTTGATGTAGAAACTGAGACCTAAATCAATCTCTAAGTTGGGGTAATTTATGTTACAAGTTGATAAGGTGATGCTGCCCCAGCCTGACACTTTTTTGATGTTTTAATCATATCTGGAGTTTTAAGTGTCCAAATGAGATGAAACTGGTGCCATTGGAAAGCTCAGACCAATAGCTTCAACTTTCATAAAGACACCTTGAGCTAATTCAGATTTTACAGAGGTGAAAAAGGCAACAGAAGCCAAAAATTCATGTGCAGAGGCGCGCCTCAAGCGCTTTTGGCACATTTTGTTTCTGTCTCCAGCGTGCTTCTTGGCGTTTTGAAGCTGGAGAGCGTCGTCATTCTGTTGGAATCACTTAAAACTTGGGTTTTTCAGAGGTTGGCTCATTCTTTATCATATCTAAGACCTAAAACGTTGGGAGGCTTGTCAAGGAGTGCTAGGGTTTCAATTTCCACCATCTCCAAAGAGGATTCAAGCTTGGGAACAAGGATTTGAATCATCAATGGAGTGGTTCTCTATCATTATTTCTATTTTCTGGTTTGGTTTCTCGTTATCTATGAGTAGCTAAACTCTTTTAGGCTAGGGTTAGATGAATTTTGTGGTAACTCTTATGTAGTTTGATTTACTTATATCAATGCAAGTTTATTTCATTTATATTTGAGCCTTCATCTCTATTCTTAATGCTTTTGGTAATTGATCACTATCAAATTGATTTTGGGTTCGTCTCACAATTGGGAAATTGGGGTTTTGAACTTGACATTAGGATTGTTGGCCATAATCATGATGAGTATATGGATATAACTTTGTGATTATGTGTTCTTATGAATCACTATACTTATTGCTTAACCTAACTTTCAATCACCTAAGGGATTACGGGTTTTAGCTGGAGTAAAGGGTTTATGAGGCAAAGGATTGTCCTTAAACTAATTTCGTTAATTCGAACTTCAATTTTACATGGAATAACTTGTGTTGATTGTAGATTAAATGCATAAGAGTGAAAACAAGAGGATTCAACCCCTAGTCGTTTTTAATTATTCGAATTCATATGGTTTATTATTGTTTGTTGCTATAATTATCCTCAATTTCAAATACCAAGAATTTGTTCTCGTTCAAAATTAATACAAATTTTGTTTAGTTAAATACTCGATCACAATTCTCGTGGAGACGATACTCTACTTTCACTTTATTACTTGTGCGATTTGGTACACTTGCTGAAAATTTTACCATGTTTTTGGCGTCGTTACCGAGGATTGTTGAATTGATTTTTTAACAAGGCGAACGAGTATTATTTTGAACAATTTTATTTTCTGTTTATAAAAAAAAACCAAAAATTTAAAATTTCTTTTCTCTTCTTATAAAGTTGTTGTGTTGCTCACAATTCTCTTAGCATTTGTAGCATACAGCCTCTTAGATGTGATTTTTGTAGAGGAAAACATAGAAATGGCACTTGTGAGGATTTCTTGGTCATATCACCAGAAGATGAGGAACTCTTAGTCATGATGGAAGAAGAAGATGATTATTGCATGAAAAGTATCATGGGAGAAGAAGAGTCACATAGTCAAACTCAATTTGAAGAATCACATGACAGAGACACTTACCTCAAAAATGTTCTAGTTGAATTCATGAGAGCCAACCAAGCTTCATTTGATAGATTTGAGGTTCAATGTGAGAGACTATCAAAGAAATTATCCCAATTTGAGCAGAGGAAAGTGGAGATAGAGAGTGAACATAACTTGATTGTGGCATTGGAAGAAGAATTAAAAAACAAAAATAGTGACATGGAAGAGGAACCAAGGGTGAGTCATAGAGAGATTCATGTGACAGCTCAACCCTTGGTCATTGAAAAGAATGGTCCTCCGCAAGATGAATTTGATGTGCTTCAAGATAAAGAGTGGGGGAAACATTATCCCAAATGTCTAATTGTTGGGGCATGGGAACACTTACTTCCCTATGCCAAGTACATGGGAATTCTCCCCAAAAGAAGGAAGTGGAAGGATGAAATCTTCTTCTTGTCATATTATCCACCCAAACTTGGGTGTTGAAGCGTTAAGCTACTGACGTTAAAGAAGCGCTTCATGGGAGGCAACCCATTGGCGGTGGCATCTGGTGGCCCACCTTTCTCGTTTCAAGTTAGCGGTTGAGTCGGACGGCTCACCGCACAGGTTTTATCTTTTTTTTTCTTTTCTTTTGCTGTTTATTTTATGTTGAATTTATTTTCTTTTTTGTGTGAAGTTGATTCCATGCACCCTATGGCTGACTGAGCTCTTTGTTACTCTATGGTGTTCCATGTCATCTTATGTGAACTGTTACTCTTATTGTGTGCATGATGTATATGATCAAGGAGCTGAAACTTTTATTGACATGAACCTTTTTAAGTAGCTCCTTGTAACCATAACGCTTGAGTACTTCGGTGATCATGAATCTTTTCTCATTACAAAAGCAAAAATCTGTGAGTGTTTGAGCCTAAACAAAATTTTATTTGTTCTTAAATGCTCCACCATTTGTATGAATTCTTCAGAACTTGACTCAGTTCTTGATTGCTTTTGCATTGCATGTGAACACACACACAGATGATTGAGATCTTTATTTTTTTCTGAATAGCCAGATCCCTTGATTGTCTACCCTTGTGAATTTATCCTTTGCTAGCCCTTTTGAGCCTTAAGCCTTTTTATTGAATTTTAAGCACAATATAAGCCAATAACCGGAAAAACCAATTGTCCCTTTAAATTGGAGTTAAGAGATTGTGCTCTATAAAATTGGTTATTTGGTTGTAAATTAAGTTTGAGATTGCTTGAGGGCAAGCAACAATCTTAAGTTTGGGGTGGCTACACAATGTATGTAGTTCATTTCAGGAAAAAAAAATGAACAGGCCAGAGGAGAACAACAATAGAAAGATCCAAATTGTGATTTCAAAAAAAAAAAGAAATCAATGAGAAAAACAAAGAAAAAGTTCTCATTTGGCTTGTCGGTATACAAAGCATGGTAATTGGGGGAAGTTGTAAATTGATACAAGGTATGGATAAGAAATAATAGAGGCATCTCTTGACTCCAATTAAGTTAGCCTAGATCCAAAAAAATATCCTCCCTTACCTAAGCCCCATTTCACCCTTTGAAACGATCTCATAATGTGTATGTCATTTGTGTGTATTTGTTTTCCTAGAATTTTGTCAAGCCTATAGTAGATGATTGCATTTGGTGTGAATTGAGTGTAAACAGTACCCCTGAGACACTTGAGTGGAGTGAAACACATTACCTGAAAAGGTGTAATGGGAATCGATTTGTGCTTTGAGTAAATAAATTCATTTTAGTTACTTGAGTTGTAATGATTGAAAAGCATGAATTCAAAAGAGTAGGTAAATTGATTGTGTATTGATTGTTTGAAAAATTCACCAGATGAATTGGAATTATTCAAAATCCAACCCGTGTTTTTGATTGAGTTTGCTTGAGGACAAACAAAAAGCTAAGTTTGGGGTTGTGATAAATCTTCATCACATGAATATTTATAAAGCCAAAGTTGAGTTTTGCATGATGCATGAAGAACTTTTGAAGTGAATTTGAGCTTAAATTGGGTGATTCAGTGTATTCACTTGATCCCGTTCTAACATTTGTGTATTTATGTTTTCTATGATTTTTTATCTCTAAGTGCACAGGAATGGGAGCATAGCCAAATGATTGACTTGGAAGCGTGCTTAGAAGCGTTGTTTCCTGACAAAGAAGATTCCAAAAGCTATATCTTGAGCCACACTAATCCAAATGAGATGATATTGGTCTTGTTGGAAAGATACAAGAATTATCTACAGCTTCGATGTAGAAACCGAGACCTAAATCAATCTCTAAGTTAGGGTAATTTGTGCTACAAGTTGATAAGGTGATGTTGTCCCAGCCTGACACCTGTTCGATGTTTTAATCATATCCGGAGTTTTAGGTGTCCAAATGAGATGAAACCAGTGTCATTGGAAAGCTAAGACCCATAGCTTCAACTTTCATGATACACCTTGAGCTAATTCAGACTTTACGGAGGTGAAAAAGGTAGCAGAAACCAAAAATTCATGTGCAGAGGCGCGCTTGAGGTGCGCCTAAGCGCTTTTGGCGCATTTTGTTTCTGTCTCGACGCGCTGGCACGTGTTTTGAGGGCACTGGAGCGCGTCTGTTACGCTGGAATCACTTAAAACTCGGGTTTTTCAAGGGTTGGCTCATTCTTTATCATATCTAAGACCTAAAACGCTAGGAGGCTTGTCAAGGAGTGCTAGGGTTTCAATTTCCACCATCTCCAAAGAGGATTCAAGCTTGGAAACAAGGATTTGAGTCATCAATGGAGTGATTCTATATCATTATTTTTATTTTCTGGTTTGGTTTCTCGTTATCTATGAGTAGCTAAACTCTTTTAGGCTATGGTTAGGTGAATTTTGTGGAAACTCTTATGTAGTTTGATTTACTTATATTAATGCAAGTTTATTTCATTTATATTTGAGCCTTCATCTCTATTCTTAATGCTTTTGGTAATTGATCACTATCAAATTGATTTTAGGTTCGTCTCACAATTGGGAAATTGGGGTTTTGAACTTGACATTAGGATTATTGGCCATAATCATGATGAGTATAGGGATATAACTTTGTGATTATGTGTTCTTATGAATCACTATTCTTATTGCTTAACCTAACTTTCAATCACCTAAGGGATTACGGGTTTTAGCTAGAGTAAAGGGTTTATGAGGCAAGAGATTATCCTTAAACTAATTTCATTGATTCGAACTTATATTTTACATTGAATAACTTGTGTTGATTGTAGATTAAATGCATAAGAGTGGAAACAAGAGGATTCCACCCCTAGTCGCTTTTAATTATTCGAATTCATATGGTTTGTTATTGTTTGTTGCTACAATTATCCTTAATTTCAAATACCAAGAATTTTTTCTCGTTCAAAATTAATACGAATTTTGTTTAGTTAAATACTCGATCACAATCCTCGTGGAGACGATACTCTACTTTCACTTTATTACTTGTGCGATTCAGTACACTTGCCGAAATTTTTAACAACCATCAATCTTTGGGATTAGAGTGATAATAGTATCATTGATAGAATTAGGAAAAAAATCCCCTATCTAACCAAATACAACAAGTAATAAAAATTTCCTCACCATAATCATCCCAAAAATGCTTGAAAAATCACGGATTAAACCCAACAGGTCCCGGAGATTTATCTGAGTCCTTCTGAAGGAGTTCCATATGAAATTCCTCACGAGTAAATGGCCGCAACAACACCTCATTATCTTCCAACAAAATGCGGGGCTCCACCAACCCCATTACTAGATCGTACTGGCTAGCTTGAGGTGAAAAAAGTTGATTGAAATAGCTGCAAGCAACATTAGCAATTTGCACTTGATCATCTGTAATTACACCCCCCCCTCATCTTGAATCATTTCCAGCCTTTTTCTTTTTAAACCTGCACGTTGCGGAAGCATGGAAGAATCTGGTGTTAAGATCTCCGTCTTTCAGCCAAAAAGCTTTAGCACGTTGCTTCCAAACTATCTCCTCTTGTGTAATCAAAGAAAGCATTCTGCCCTTAAGTCCATTATACATTGTAACTCCTGCTTCATCTCTTCTATCTCTCACGTCCTCCATCTTTCTTCTACATTGATCAATATCATCTTTGAATTTCATGCGAATTCTCTGCCCCCATCTTTGAAGATTAGAAGCACACCCTCCTAATCTTGATGGAATATCACCATCTACTCCTACCCTCCATCCCTCCTTAATGACTTTGCCCATATCAGGTTCCAAAAGCCCAAGGTTTTCAAATCTAAATCTTCCTCTCGTAACATTTTGATCTGTAGTCTCATGGACCAGCAGAAGAGGTGAATGGTCTGACCGGGTGCCAATAAATTCAACAATTTCACTTGAGGAAAAAGAAGAAGCCATTCTTTTGTAGCCATTGCTCTATCTAGCTTTTGTTCAATAGCATGATCTGTTCCCATAACATACCTCCATGTAAACGAATATCCTTGCAACGGAATATCAATCAGTTTAGCATCAAGAGTTGCTTCCCTGAACCCCCTCATCAAGTAATTGGGGTGATCACACCATCCCAACTTATCTTCCGGAGAGAGCAAATCATTAAAATCTCCAATTATGCCCCATGGTAAAGATGACAATCCAACAAGTCTTCTTAACAAACCCCACGATTCTCTTTTCCCGCTTCTCTGAGGAATCCCATAGAAGACTGTTATTCGCCACATTTCTGCTATCATTCACCTCCATATTAATATGATTAGAAGAATAATTAGTGATGTCACAATCAATAGCATTCTTCCATAAAACTGCTACACCACCTCCCCTACCTACTCTACCAACTGCAAAACATAAATCAAACCCAATACTTATCTTCACTTCCTCCACCGTCTGAGCTACCATTAGCGTTTCATAAAGAAAAATAATTTTCGGCTTATAAATCCGGACTAGGTCCTTTAAAATAGGAACTGCACTCAGGTGACCAAATCATCGGCAGTTCCAACTGAGTATCATCCAGTAGGCCTGGGAGCCATGACCTACCGATAAAAAATGCTGCACTATTGCTTCTCCTTCTAGAACACCACTTTGGATTTCCATGCTTGTGTTACCAGCAATTGGGCTCAAACAGCTAACTGGTTGGGTCGATGAATGCACCATTACCTTCTCTCTCTTACTTTTCCTTTCCTCCAGCTTATCCTCTTCCCTTTCCATTTCATCCTCATCAATTTGAGTTAATTGACCATCATTGGCCTTCAGCACCGCCAACGGATTCCCCAAAACCGGTGATTGAATACAATTTAAAATTCGACCATTTGAACCACCAATTACTTCTTTTCCTTTATTAATCAGCCGTTGAGTCATTTTTAACTGTGCCTCCCTTGAATGTGCCTGTCTCCCATTAATTGGTAGCATTTGTAACTGATGATGATGATGATGATTACTGGTATCATTAACAGCATTTGATACTGTTGCGTGACTGTAGCTGCCTTCTCTGTAACGGTTCGCACCATCGCCATCTTTGCTGGATTCACGATTTTTCGGTCAACTGCTGCCTGTGTCTTCTCTCAGCCATTTGCATCCGACAGCTCCTCCATTTCTATGCCTTTCCACCCGAAGCTCTGGCCCCCAACCTCTGGTTCGATTATCCTCTTCTAGTAAGAACAACTTATCACAAGCTGTGTCAGCATGGCCTAATTGCCCACACAGGTAACAGTACAGCGTCAATCTTTCATATTTAAATCGAACTGTCTTAACTTCTCCATCAGCATGACTGATCTTCTTCCCTCTCTTCCATGGCTTCCTCACATCAATATTGACACAGATTCTCATGTATGCCTTCCAAATATTGGAGCTGTTTTTTGAGTCATACTCTACAAACTCTCCAATATAATTCCCAAGCCCTTTCCCTACCTCTTCTGTCATGAACCCGATTGGTAAATCATGCACTTGAACCCAGAACAGAGCATGATTCAGCGATATCTGTGTCGGAGAATCCCCAGTTCCCATTCTTCTAAGAATAAGTAAATGACCATCGAAATTCCATGGCCCCTCCATTCATCACCTTATGCACATCAAGCATGTGGAAAAATTGAAAAAGGAAAAGGCCCTTCCTAATTTCTTTGATTGCGACCCCTCTGCCCGGCTCCCAGATTGTTGCCATTCGTTCCTTCATTATTTGAACTCGCAAAGACTTTTGTGTTAGGAACCTGCCTACCAGGCATAATTCCACATTTGCATCTCGCCTTTGCTGTGTTTGTCCTCCGAAAGCTAGAATCTCATCTTCATCGTCACTCAAATTTAGATTCTCAAACCCTGCCATGATCAAAGCTCCTCATGTAATGTATGACAGCAAACTGCAAAAATACTCGTAAAAGCTCTCACTTTGGTGGAGAGAAACCGTCCTTCTCACTCAGAGAGAATCACCTTCAATGAAAAGATACTTATACACTGTTGAGTAGTGATATTCATTTGATCGGATTATAAATCCAATAAAGTGGATAATCCAAACCGAACTAATTAAATTGATTTGGATTTATTTGGATAAGTAATTCATTTTACTTTAAATTGGACCCAAATAAATTACAATCAGATCAGTTTTCAAATTTAAAATTTTTCAACTTGAGTCAACCAGAAACCTAATTCTTTTCATTTTTTTGAAATTATGCATTTTTTTATATTGAATTTATGCATTTTCAACATTAGTACTTAGACCACTTTCGGCATCGGTTCTTAACTGAGTTTTTTAAAGTTAATAACTATTTTTAACTCAGTTTACTATTGGAGGAGGATGACGTAGATGCCATATATAAGAACCACTCTTATATGAGAATCGGTTCTTAAATATAAAAAATAATTGTATCTTAAAATAAGGATTAAAACTAATTAAGCAATGAAGATGAAAAGCAACTATTCATGGTATTTTGCACTATAACAGACAGAAATTTTTTTAAGGACTAAAATTGTAAAAAATATATATATAAGAGACAAAAAATATATTTAAATCTTAATTTTAAATTACATTCTAGGTTAATATTTATTTATTTTTCACTTGTATATATTTAGATAATTTTTTATTTATGTATGAATTAAACTATTACTATTTTTTACCTTACTGCAGGACATATAATATATTAATATGTTCTTGATATATTATATATTATATATTATTAAATTCAATAAAATTTAGAAAAGTGAACCACGAACCACTATTTTCGCAAATCTAGTGACTAGTATAGTTTTCAGAATATTACTATTTGTTTTTATTTAATTCCATTTTATTTTTTGAGGGGGTTGTTGTCCATGACAATATTCTCCTCAATATTATGGAAATACCCTAAGAATATTTTTTTTTATAGGCAAATGTTAGTATGTTAGTTGTTATAGTAGTTTTTTTTCTTCCTTCGGCAGGATTTGAACCATGTACCTTTAACTCCTTCACTCCTTTATACCTTTAACTCAAACCAGTTGAGCTACACATCTCTCTCCCTAAAAACATTGTTGAATGCTTTGTTCTTTAATTTATTCAGAGCCTGGGAGAAGCACACAGCCAAGAGCCCAGATTGATATGACTATTTATTCCTTGGTCCCCAAGAAGAATAACATAATGGGTGCAACTATTGACACCTTATTTTTTTCCAACACACCCCACTTTTCCGAAATTTTATTTACGGACAATGTTTGCTGTCCGGAAATAAACATCTAGACCAAAGTGGGGTACTAGCAAAAATCTAGGTGTCGTAGTAACATGCTAACTTAACTACTGATAAATGGGGTTTCGTGAAATTTTATTCAGTGGCTTCTAGCCTGCAAAATGTTTAGCGATATAAATGATAATAATGCCTCAAGAATTAATAGATAGAGCAATGGTGTCGATTTCCGAGCCAGTCATGTTTGTTGAAGTTGAGAACCAATTAGTAGCACTAAACCGTGCAAAAGCACGAGTCTTAAAAAAAAAGCATTATGGCATTAGAATCTAATTTGGTGGGAAAAAAGTTTTGAGTGGGTAAATGAGTTATTGGCACGTAATATTAGTGTCTAATAGTAGTTAAGTTTCTTGAAATAGATAATAGATAGATAAATTGCTCAAAGTTGGAAGGATTTTGTGAAATGATCATTCAGTCTAAGGAGGAGGTTACCAATTATATTGGTTCTTTCATTGATCCCATGGCCGATATTTTGGTGGGCTTTAACAAAGAGCAATTGGACTGAAATTTGGCCCATCTAGGTATGACTGTCCAGGATCCTCTCTGTTCAAACTGGGTTCCGACATATTATATACTCTCTCCGTTTCAATATATATATATATACGTCACATTTACAACAACAAAAAATTGTCCCAAAATATATATCATTTTCTATTCTCAATGTAATATTAAATATTTTTTGTCAATTGTACCCTCAAATACCCCACTTTATATTTATGACAATAGTTAATACATCAATAGTTAATAAGATTGATTTGGTAAAATTATTACCCTCTTTTTTTTCATTTATTATTTTTTTTAGACGGTGTGAATTAGTTAAATATGACATATAATATATTCCATTCATTAGCCAATACAAATACAATAGCCCCTGGTGCCTTTTTTATTGATCGCTTCATTACTATTAGTGATCTTAAACTATTGGAAAGGGATGTGAGGGCTTAATCTCCAATTTCTCTGCACAGGGGCACAGCCGGTGTCAGCTATTTGAGGAAAAGTACTCCCTGCAAGCAACGCAAAACCAACACCATTACAGCCCAAAATTCCAGAGATCCAATTTTTTTTTTTTCAAAAAAAGATGACCTCAGCTGAAGTATAATTAGGGTTGACTAACTTTATTTAGCAGGAAAAAAATTTCAGTCCTCTAGGTTCTAATATCTCCTGTCTGAAATATAAAAAAAAAAAAAACTATTTCATACTTATTAAAAAATTAGTTATTTTTATTTAATGTTTTTAAAATTATAAAAAAATAATTTTATTTCTTAAAGTATCCTTGCTTTAAAGTAAAAAGTTTTATTAAAAAAGACAATTTTAATAAATTTAAGGGTATTTTTTGAAATAATATCATTAAATACAGTAGAAATAATTAATATTTACTTATAATTTAGACCTTGAATAATAGATTTTTTTTCTTATATTTCAAACTGAAAGGAATATATTCCTTCCATTAATATGATAATACCTATGGCATGACATGGGTAGTTATTTTTTTCTTAATTGTTTTAATTTTTTGAGAGAAGATAGAAAAGAAAAAACTATTAAATATATATCGAGGTAGTAAGCACTGCACGAGTATTCAAAACTTTCTCCTTTGGCTGCTTATTGAGCCAGCTCCCAACTTCAGGGTATCATAGGTACGCGGTTCTGTTACTTGTTACTCCATCCGTCCTATCTTAAATATTATATCAGAAAATTTTACATAAATTAAGAAAAAATAATAAATAAAAAAGAGAGAACGATTATTTTATTAAATTGGTCTTGTTAATTATGTTTTTCAAAAAATAGTACAGTTTGACAGCATAACTTTAAAAGAGATATATGGGATAAAACTGAAAAAAATTAATTAATATAACTAATATGACACTTATTTTAAGACTATTTTTTTTTTTTATAAATGTGACATTCATAATGGAATGGAGCAAGGTTGTCAAACACGAGAGTTTAGACAGACTCATGGAGCATAGGTAGAATCGACTCGTAGACTCAACTCGTAAACTCGTACGAGTTTACCTAATGTTTAAAATAATATTAATGAAAGAGTCTAGGCAAACTCGGGGAGCATAAGTAGACTCGACTCGTAAACTCATACGAGTTTACCTAATATTTAAAATCATATTAAACAAATCTACACATCACAAATACTTACTATAAAAATAACATTGAAAAATTAAAATTAACTTTATAAATCCAATATATATTGCGGCATATAGGTAATTCAACCCAAGTAGCCAACAATATTGACTGATAATTTATATTTTAAGGCCAAGTCAATGTAAAATTATAGACTCGTAAACTCGCTAGTAAAATCGAGAGTTTACCGATTTTATCAGAGTTTACTTAAACTCATACGAGTTTACGCAAAAGAGAGTTTACATGTGAGATAACTCATTTTTGTAATCTAAAATTGTAAACTCGTAAGAGTTTAAGACTTAACTCGAGAGTTTAACAACCATGGAATGGAGGAAGTATTGTTAATTAAAGCTACCATTACAGACTTGAAAATAACTGTGTAATCTTATGACACATCATAGTCTCCTCCAATCAGCGAAGGAGAAGGGTCAAATAATTGCTTCCTGGGATGATTTGAAGAATCAAACTCATGCAACACAGTCTAATTAAATGGCATTTATAAAAATGAATTCTCTAACCATCCAGAAATTAATTAATTACTCTGTTACCAACAAAAAAAAAATTACTCCGATGATAATACACCTAACGGTTAAATATTTGACTTAATTTTTTTTCATGAGTACACATATATTTAGTTTTCAAATCTTTATAATATTAAAAGTAATAGTATTAGTGATCATTAATTAAATAATATCTTATAATAGCAATTTAGCATTTAATTACTTTAAAGATTTATTTTGAAATTACAAAGATTTAACTTAAAATGAAAGAGATATTATTATTTAATAATTAGAATCAATTATTTACGTGAGCAGGAGATAGGGCTTTTCACCCATTAGTAGAAACAAAAAGAATATAATGATATGGTCATAGTAATTATAGAATGTCATTTATTCAGTTCAGATTTTATTCATTCTCACCATTAGTAGAAATAAAAAGAATATAATGATTTTAGGAGATATTTCTCATGTATTCGGTCAATAAATTAATTATTGATCAATTTTATTTTCACAAAATTAATTTATTTCCAGGGCACATTCTTATATATATATTATGTAAATAAATACCAACATATATTTTCTATCCATATAACTTTTTCTCAATTTTCCTTGCGATACCATTTGAATTTTGAAAAGATCCGATAGTTCCATATGAGAAACACGTTTGCACTTTCATAAAAAAAATGTTTGCATTATGTTCAATACCACAAATAGATATTTTTTTCCTATTTAATAAACACCACAAACATCCTTTTTATTTTTTATTTTTTGATAACTAAAAGTCCTTTTATTGTTATACTACTAAAATACTAAATTTGTTAGGTGTAATGCACGAGAGAAATAGCTATAGCTTAATGTGAAAAATATTATTCATTTTTTTTTCTCTTGGCTATAAATACTTTACGAGTATTAGTTAAACTCCATAATCTTTATAATATTAAAAGTAATAGTGTTAGGAATCATTAATTATAGGAAAATTTGGCCAAATCACTTAAATAATCTCTTATAAAAGCATTTTAGCATTTGATTACCTTAAAGATTTATTTTGAAATTAAAAATATTTAATTTAAAATGAAAGAGATATTATCAAATAATAATTAGAAAGAATTATTTTAAAAACAAAATTTTTGGAAGATGAAGTCAATATATATTTGTTCGACCAGCGTGATTTCATATAAGTTGCATTCAATAAATATTTGTGTTCATCAACAATGAATCTATTTTTTCCTCTCTTCATGCAGGCACAACTTCTACTGATGAGAGGGTTACACACAACTTGAGCAACGATGAAGGACAAGGGAATAATCTCAATGGCAAAAGAAATAAGAGTGTGACACAGTTGTTTGCCTTCAATGGTGGAGAAGTTTCACAACCTCAGTTAGGTACATGACAATAGTGCACTGTTTGATTTTAGTAAAGAAATAATAATTCCTAAGATTTTTCCTAACTATAATGTTTTCCAATTTAATGGTTCATATTTTATTTTTATACAGCAAATAAATAATTATAATGTTTCCCTATTTCATTTTCTAAACGATCCTTTAAAATGTTTCATAATTTATTTTTGCAAAGGATCGTTTCATATTAAATACTAAATAGAACTCCTCTAATTATTGCACTATTGACTATTAATTGTTTTTCGGGAATTATTTAATATTCATTATTAATGTTAAAATCGGCAATTACAAAATATATAAAATTTGCATGAGGCATTATATTATTAAAGTAATTTCTAAACGTCAAGATACAAAAAGTAAATGATTATCAATTAAAGTCATTAAATATTTTCCATACAATAGTGATATTAGCACAGAATTACATTATTCTCATATCATTTCCATTTCACATAGTAATAAAATAAAATAAAATACATAGGTTCACATTTTTTTACCCAAAACTTTCTTTATTCTATAAAAATAGCATAAAATATTTGGAGTATACTCTTTCCAAGAGAAGAAAAGGTAGCAATTATAGTTTTTTAAACAGAAAAAAATTATAGTCAGTAACTGAAAAAATAACTGTTGAAATTGTGACCAATATTCATATATCATATGTATATAATTAATTATGAAATAAATTAAATATTAGATTATATAATTTGTAAATAATAATTTAAATTTGTTAGATTTTATATTTAAGCTGTCTTTTTTATAATTTTAAAGATATATGTAGTCTTTCCATTTTTGTTATAATCAGCCTTCTTTATATCTATAGGTAGTACTAATTAGAAACTTTCAATTGATATAAATAGTCCAGTTACATGCAGAATCTCATTATCTGATATCACTAATAATATACAGCAGTCAGGTGCATTATAGTATTTCGTTTTTCCCTTCCATTAACAACAACATAATAATGATTTGTGTGCAAATTTTTTTTAAATTTAATTTATTTTATTATCATGCAATTTGCAAAAAAATGAAACAACTTGATTCAAATTCTGTTGTTGTGAATAACACAAAATCTAAAAATTCATTTGTAGTCAATGTGGTTGGATAATTATGTTTTGAATCATGTAATTGAGGAATGGCTCTGCTAGGGTTTCGTACGTAACACGCTAGGGTTTATGCATGCTTGCCATGGCTGACGTGGTAGTTTGTCCTTGGAGTTTTCTAGCCCCCACCGCACCAGATCTTCCTTTCAATCAGCAAATCAATGTCTCGCAACCAGCTACTAAGAAATCCTTCGCACAAGCTGTTAACCCCACTTTCGATATTCCTTTAAGTCAACTCCCTAAGCCTTGCATAAAAGGGGATGCTCTCACGATTAAAATATCAGAAGAGGAGTATCAAGCTGGTGTGGCCGATTGTAAGAACATTCTCTATGGCCGCCTATTGCTATCGAAGGGTGATGCCCCACTCAAGATGCAAGACTTGCGATCTAAATTATTGAAGGCTTGGAAGACCTCTGCCGCTTGGACCATTGTTTCTCTAGGCAAAGCTTATTATGAGTTTAGTTTTAGCAATGCTGAAGACCTTCGAAAGGTCAAATCCAATGGGTCATGGAATCTCAGCCCAGGTGTTCTCCGTTTGACCACTTGGACACCCGATTTCAATCCTAATTTAATTAGACAGACCACAGCCCAATGTTGGGTTCAAATCCATGGCCTTGCAAGAGAATATTGGAGACCAAAACTTCTTTTTGAGATTGCTAGTGGGATCGGTATTCCTATTGCTCTAGATGAGGCTACAATGAGAAGGACTTTTGGTCACTTTGCACGCATACTTGTTGAAATTGATCTATCTGTTAAACTTCACAATCGGATGCTTGTGGAGAGAGTCGACCATGCTGTTTTTGTTGACGTTGAATTTGAAAGATTGCCTCTTTTTTGCACTTCCTGCAGGACAATCGGGCATTCCTTAGATAATTGCAAACACAAGGTAAACAGAATATCTCAAAGGCGTGGATTCAAGATGCCGCCACTCATGCTACCGTAAAAACAATACTAAATTGGTTCCTATAGCCTCTAAAAATGATGCTACCGTTAACAATCATGATCAAGGCAAAGGAATTGTTAAGCACCAATGAAACAGTTTGATTGCAAGTGAAGCACATTGGTTCATCCAATCGATTATCATTGAAAAGGTTAGTGCTACTCATGCTGACTTGGTAGGAGTGAATAATGTGCCTTTGTTGATAGAAAAAGAACCAAACCCTTTACTTGGTTATCTTCCTCAAGGTACGGGTCCTGTTAACATTAATGCTAATTCCTTGAACCAAAATTTGATTGTTTATTCGGGTGATTTGAACCAGAATTTAATTGCCTCTGCAAATGATAATCTAGTGCAGGGTCCTCTTGCCACAAACCATATTGCCATTATTGCTAATGCAAATTCGGGTGGCCAGAATTTTATTGCTAACGATATTTTAGTGCAGGATTCTCATATTACAAAACATGCAGCCACCAATTCTGCAGATTTGGCTCAAGAATCTGGTGACTTGAATCAAAATTCTACTACTAACACTTTTGTGCAGGATTCTTTGATGGAATTTAATAATGAGGTTGCCTCCGAGGATGAGTTGGTTATTTCTAGTGATAACAATAATGTGGTCAAGCGGCACATTAGGCATCACTGGCCAGGGCTCGATAGTGCACGACCTCCAAACTTCAATGCGATAGTTCTTCCAATTGACAATTTCACTAACCACAATGTGGCACATGACATGAGACTTATTGGTAGGCTTTGGGGTCATGAAGATCCCGAGCATGAGGATGTAGATGAGGAGACTGATATGGAATCGCCAAACTCACATTTGGTTGAAACAAGACTAAATATTTGGATCACCTTCAAGTGGTGGAATTCAACATGAATTTACCCGGTCTGTCCAAGTCAAAGAAGAAAAAATTGAAAAAGAAGTCGAAACAGGTTGCTAAAGCTACTGCTCATCAAACCCGATCCGGGGGTGGACCTAGAAACTTTGCTTAATGAAGTTCCTCTATTGGAATTGTAGGGGGTTTGCTAACCCCGACACCAGACTGGTTCTTAAAAAATTCTGCAATCTTCATAGACCAGAATTGGTTTTTATCTCTGAACCTTGGATTTCTTTTTCTGATGTTAATCCTTCTTTTTGGAGACAGTTGCAGCTGCAGCCTCTTGTGAATAATGACAGGAACTCTTCTTTGCCCAACCTTTGGTGTCTCTCTTCTAATCTTATCACTCCCACTGTTATTAGCAACACTTCTCAGCAGGTTTCTCTTTCCATTAACATTGACGGGAAGCAAATCTATGTTTGTGCAGTGTATGCTAGCACCTCTTACTTGACTAGAAGGCGGCTTTGGTCAGACTTAATTAACCTTCAAGCTTCTTTTTCGGGTCCTTGGAGCTTTATTGGTGACTTCAACTCGGTGTTGGGGACTCATGAGGTTAAAGGATCTAGTCTTCCACTCAAAATTGTCTGTGATGACTTTCATTCTTTCACTGATTACAGCAATCTTACTCATATTCTCACTAGAGGAGCTGAGTTCACTTGGAGCAATGGTAGGAGAGGGCAAGCTCTCACTCAAAAACGTCTTGATAGAAGCATTTGTAATGATGCTTGGCTCGATTTTTGGTCTTCCACTACCTGCTCAACTTTGGTTAGGAGCACTTCGTGATCATTTTCCTTTGCTTTTGGTTATGAGGCGAGTTCAGGTTAGTGGTGTCTGGTTTTAAATTCATAAAATGTGGCTTGATCATGAAGATTGTATCAGGTTGGTGAAAGATGTCCGAGCAGGAATGTGGTTGGGTGTCCCATGTATATCCTCTCTCAAAGCTCAAAGCCTTGAAGAAAGAATTCAAATCCTGGAATAAACTGGTTTTTGGTAATGTTCATGTTAGAGTTGACACATTCTGCTGCTGTGGATGCGATCCAAAGAAATTTCATTGATTCACTAGTGTTTCGATTCTTTATTGGAGCAAGAGCGACTTGCTCACCGAGCTTCAAAGAAGCTCTCAATTTCAAGAGAAATTTTGGAGGAAAAATCCAGAATTAACGGGCATTCGCAGGTGATAGGAACACTAGTTTCTTTCATAAAGTGGCAAAATCAGGTATGCTTCCAAAGCAATGACTATGTTGAAAAATGGTGATGATCTTCTTGAGGATCGTGAGATATGGAGGCTCATGTTACGAATTATTATACTTCTCTTTATGCTAGTCCTAATGCATGCATTTCTAATGATCTGATTAGCCAAGTTGTGCCTTCTATTGTCTCTCCTTTAGATAATGCCTCTTTGACTGCTATCCCCTCTCTTGATGAGGTGAAAGCTGTTGTCTTTGCTCTTAATGCAGATGGTGCTCCGGGTCCAGATGGTTTTGGTGGTTGCTTCTACCAGGCTTTTTGGGACATTATTGAGATAGATGTCTCTGATTAGGTTAGCTTCTTCACTCAAGGGTGGCTTATGCCCAATATGAACTCTAATATGGTGGTCCTAATTCCCAAAATTGCTGGTGCAGATAGAATTGAAGATTTCAGACCTCTTGCTTTGGCAAATTTCCAATTCAAGATTATCACTAAGGTGCTTGGATAGACTTGCTCTAATAGCCTCTAAGATTATCTCTCCTCAACAACTGGTTTCATCGTAGATAGACACATTCATGAATGTATCTGCATTGCCTCTGAAGCTGTTAATTTGTTGGACTATAAAACCTTTGGAGGCAATGTGGCTCTCAAGTTGGACATCAAAAAAGCCTTTGATACATTGGATTGGGATTTTTTACTGTCTGTGTTGCGTGCTTTTGGTTTTCATGACAGATTCTGCCAGTTGGTTGAAGTCATCCTTCACTCAGCCAAGCTTTCCTTTGTTGTTAATGGTCGGTCAGTTGGCTTCTTCTCCTGCAAAAGGGGAGTCAGACAAGGCGACCCCCTATCCCCTCTTCTTTTCTGCATTGCTGAGGATGTTCTTAGTAGAGGGATCTCACATTTGATGTCTTCTGGTCTTCTTAAGCCTTTCATAGGCCCTAATAATTTTGCAGTTCCTAGTCATGTTCTCTATGCAGATGATGTTTTAGTCTTTTGCAAGGGAACAAAGAGGAACTTGGAGAAATTAATGGATTTGGTGCAGTCTTATGGCCAGGCTTCGGGTCAAGACTTAACATGAGGAAATGTCGGTTCTACTCCAGTAATGCATCCCCTACCAAGATTGCTCAACTTGCCACTGTGTTGGGATTTGAAGCTGGTCATCTTCCCTTTAACTATTTGGGTGTTCCCCTTTTTAAGGGCAAGCCTAGGAGATTGCGCCTTCAAATTTATCGGATCGTATTGTTAATAAGTTGGCTACTTGGAAAGGCTCTTTGCTATCTATTATGGGTAGAGTGGAGCTTGTTAAATCAGTCATTCAAAGTATGCTTCTGTATAGCTTCCACATCGATGCTTGGCCGGTTTCTCTGCTGAATTTCTTGGATCGTTGTATTCGTAACTTCATTTGGTCTGGGGATATTAATACCAGAAAAATTGTGACGGTAGCTTGGGACACTCTTTGTTGTCCTACTCTAGAAGGTGGTCTTGGAGTTAAATCCCTCAGAGCTCTGAATGAGGCTTCTATTTTGAAGCTCAGTTGGGACATGCTGTTTTCTAATAAAGAGTAGGCTATCTTTTATCGTGCTAGATTTCTCAAGAACAAAAAACCCATTGTCCGGTATATCAAATCTTCCATTTGGCCGGGTCTCAAGACCCACATTTCTTCAGCTTTACTCAATTCAATCTGGCAAATTGGAGATGACACTCATATTAATTTTTGGTTGGATAATTGGCTCTCTACTCCTCTAGTCCAACTTCTGCAAATTCCGGAGAATTATCATGATCAACTCATTGCCTCTGTTGCTGACTTCCTTCATAACAATTCTTGGCATATTCCCAGGTGTATCTTAGATTCTGTTCCTAATATTGCCGATATTACTAATATTACTATTCCTCGCCAGGATGTTGACAAAGGTTAGTTTGACTGACACCACCCGGCCGCTTTCTTATAAAGATGCCTACTTGCATGTCAAGAGTTCAAAACCTCCTGTCTCTTGGAGCAAGACCATCTGGGATGCCTCTATCCCTCCTTCCAAGTCCTTTGTCACTTGGAGGTTGTTGCAAAACCGTGTGCCCACTGAGGAGAACTTAAGGTCCAGGGGCTGTGTTTGCGTTTCAATTTGCAGCTTGTGTTATGCAGCTGAGGAGTCGTCCAGTCATTTGTTTCTTAATTGCAGCTTTGCGAAGGCTCTCTGGGTCTGGCTTGCCTCGGTCCTCAACACAACCGTGGACACTTCCTTCATCACTAATATTTTAAAGGTTTGTTGTATGCATTGGAGCCCGCAAGCTAAGGTTGTCGTTAACGCTGCTATCATCAACATTGTGTGGGTCATTTGGTTCAGCAGAAACAAGATGAAGTTTGATAGCAAGAGAGTGTCTCTTAGGACAGCTAAGAATCTAGTTGTCAGCACAACTTCTTTGTCAGGAACAGTGACTACTTGTTGTATGTCTTCTTCTCTGCAAGAGTTCACGATTCTTAAAGATTTTGGCATTCCGATTCATGCTCCCAAGGCACCAGTTGTTACCCAGGTTGATTGGATACCTCCTCCTTGTGGGTGGGTTAAAGTTAATACAGATGGGGCTGCTAGGGGTTCTCCTGGTCATGCAGGTGGTGGGGGTATTTTCAGAGATAAAAGTGGGGCGGTTATTGGCTGTTTTGCTAATTACTTTGGTATTACTTACTCTTTAGAAGCTGAGCTCTCAGCAGCCATGTTAGCTATTGAGGAGGCTAGGCGTAAAGGTTAGGTCCGTCTCTGGTTGGAGTGTGACTCTGCTCTGGTGGTCCAAGCTTTTAAGTGCCCAGAATTAGCTCCTTGGCATTTAAGAAATAGGTGGAAAAATTGCATTCACACGGCTTTATCCATGTCTTTCAAGATTTCTCATATTTTCAGGGAAGGTAATCACTGTGCTGATAAGCTAGCCTCTTTCGGAGTTTCTTCGAGGTGCTATACTTGGTGGAATTTTATTCCTAGGTTTATTAGGATGGATTTTTTCCGTAATAAGTTTAATCTTCCAAATTTTAGATTTAAGCAGTAGTTTTTTGGGTTTGCCTGTTTTTTCCTTTTGTTGTATTTTGTTAGTTGAGTTGGGTGTGCTGCAGATGATTGTTAATGGCTTTGGTGCCAACATAGTTGGGATGAAAGTCATTATTGTGATGTCTTGGCATGCCTTTACGGTGAGCTTCAGTCTCTTTTGTATAGGAGGGATCTTCTTTCCTACTGATGTCCTTTTTATTCCTACGCATGGGTTTTGGCCTAGTCCCCCATGTTTTTATTGTTCTTTTTTCCTTTTTTATCAATAAATTTTAGGGGGGGTACTCTTTTTCCTTCTTGATGCTTTTTCCCTAAGGAGGGTTTTGCATCAGAAGGTTTTAACGAGACCCCTTCCCTTTCTTTTGCTTAAAAAAAGTCATAATTTATTGTTTTCTTCTATGTTGACGCAGTCAATGCTTATAATCTTGAAAGTGTTAGACACAACTTGAGTTTTCATGAAGTGCAAGAAAATAATAGTACTACAAAAAGAAACAATGTGTTGCATGTGAAGTCTATATTGGGTGGTAGTCAAGTTACTAAACAAACATATGCTATAAAGAGTCAAAATATGAATGTAATGTCTCCTATTTCAAGAATTACGCAGTAACCAGGTACATGAGAGTATTTGATTTTGAATTACAAAATATATAGTAGTCCTCTAATATTTTAACCGGTATTCATATTTTCAGGAATTACTAATAATTTATATTCAAATGATACAAATTTTCGTCTTCCATGGAGCACTCTACTATCTGATATCATTAATCTTATCTATAAAAGTTAGTAAATTATGAGGAATTTCCTCCTAATTTTCCCGCATAAACATCATTAGTCTGCCAAAATATAATAATATTTAGAAAATAATTTAATATCCAATCAATCGAAATATGTCAAGTAATAATCAATCACGATAATATTCAGAAAATTAATTTCATATCCAATCAATCAAAATATGTCAAGTAATAATCAATCTCGATATAAAAAAATTACTACAAATATATGTATAATTAATTTTATAATATCAAAGTGGTCTATATTATAAATTTATCTATTTTATAGATAACATTATAAATTCTGAAAATATCACGTAACACTCTTATTATCTCCTCAACAAGTACTAATTTCTGCAAATATACATATAATTAATTTTATGATATCCAAGTGATCTATATTATAAATTTATTTATTTTATAGATAAGATTATAAATTCTGAAAATATCACGTAACACTCTTATTATCTCCTCAAAAAGTACTGTTTTGACACTGATTAATTGGATTGGATCAATTACTTCAAATGCTGACTTCTATACAGGTGTCCTAAAAAAATGAGAAGTGAGAGTTTTCCCTCCTAATCTGGCCGCCAAAATTGAGGGCATTTAATGCACTTCTTATTGTTATTATGTCAATCATTATTATACCACCTCAATTAAAAATAAAAATAAAATCATAAATATATTTTCTTTTAATAACTTGCTTGTTTTATATGTGTATAAATTTTAGCATTCTATAAATATTACATCAAATCTTGACATTTATCAAATCATTAAAAGCAAATCCCGCCACTGAATTTAATTATATCAAAATCATCTTAATTGACCAAATCTCACTTCTTTGCCTAAACTCAGTGTGCGCTTCAACTCTTAATATCAATGATTCAAATATCATATAAGTGGTGTTTGATTCAATTAGATTTAATACCATATTTGTTCGATTGATATAATCTCTATGATACATTGCTTACACGTGGTTGTGTTTTTGCTTCTTTTAGGATTGGACCCAATTTTTTAAAAGCCAGTGTTGGTTTTGTCGACTCTTGCTTTTATATGGACATATTGAACTTGATATACATATTTAAAAATAATATTTATAATAGTAAGTAAATAAAAACAAAAAAAACACATTTTATTAAATGAACTTTTAATTTTTTAATTTAAAATTTTGTAGTATATTTTTATTTAATTATTATTTGCCACTCAATTTAATTATCATTATTGTAACATAATTATGTGTTATGTTCTGGACAGAACTTGAGAGGATGACTGGAGAAAAGCGATACTGGCGTCGGTCGGACAGCGGCATTTACTGACGACGTGGTGGTGGTGTACTCGCAAACACTCAACGCTCAAGTCGATGCGTGCAAAGAGGTAAGTGAAGAGGTGGTGAAATGAATAATACCTCAATCATTTGAAGTTTACTCCTTTTATAGGAGTTAAGGTCGGTGAGGCGGTTCGTCTGGCGCCGGGATGCCGTCGGATCGCTTTACCGACCGTGATGGGACGGGCGGAATCACGAGGCAGATTGGATCGCCACGTCGATTTGGTCTCGTGGCAAGGCGGTGGGAACCGAGCTTTGGTAATGGGTCGAGGATGATTCTTGACCGTGGGCCTCGGCCACGCCGGCTGATTGCCCCCAGTCGCTAGCTCGAATGTCGAGGTGGTGACTTGTTTGTCGGTCCGTTGATGTCGGCGTTCAACGTCCTTGCCCGTAGGAACCTGTAAAAAGGTCGCCGTATGTCGCCTTGTCATCACGAGCTCGTGCACGCAGCCTCGGCGCGAGGTTCCGCTGGTAGGTGCTTGTGCAAACACACAAGGCTTTGTCATCACGAGCTCGTGCACGCCGGTCTCGGCGCAGTCGATCTCTTCATCGGTGCTTGTGCAAGCGCGCAAGGCTTTGTCATCACGAGCTGCGTGCGCCGGTCTCGGCACGAGGTCGGTCGGGTGCTTGTGCAAACACACAAGGCTTTGTCACGAAGCTCGTGCGCGATCTCGACGCGACGAGGTCGATCTCTTCATCAAAGTGCTTGTGCAAACGCACAGGCTTTGTCATCACGCGAGCTCGTGCAGCACGGCCTCGACGAGGTCGTTCTCTTCATGAGCTCGTGCACGCCGGTCACCGACGAGGCTCGACCATATCTTTGCCGCGTTCCAAGTTTTTTGGAATTTCTTTGTCTTTGTAGTGTCTCGAGGGTGTAGCGCGGTGCAGTCTTTACGGCGATTGCATGCGGGCCTTCAGCTTGGGCGCAAGTTTCCTTGTGGAGCGCTCTTCAGGCCAACATCAGCTCGTCGAAGAACTAGATCCCGGTATGAACTTCCCCTGGGCACAACACTTCGCTTGTATCTTCTGCGATTCTTTGTTTTATCATGCGACCTCGTTGATGCTGAGCTCTCAGATTGTCGTCAAGGAGGTCGAGATTCTTTCGTATACTCCGGCTGGATGTCAATGTTACTCTGGGGATTTGTTTTTGGCTTTTGATGCCATTAACTTCTCTTGTAATTCATAAATTTACGAGCTCGCCAGAACTCGTTAGTCTTCGGTTTGTCAACGCTGACGTTGTATTTGAATAGATTTCCTTCGATCGAGCCTTGCTCAGCGGGCACACTTCATCTCGCCAGAGCATTTCTTGACAAAAATGGCTTCTTTGTTGAAGCGCGGACGTAGTCTCCGATAGACTCATCTTTCTTCTTCTCACTGCCGGTGCCGTTGTATCGACTTAGGTTGGACTTTAGACGCAGCGATGAAATGCGCGGAGAACCGGTCGACGGCAGCTCGATCCACGAACCAATGGAATTTTTCTCAAGAGTCCGGAACCAAGACAACGCCGCTTTCTTCAGAGTGAGGAAAGATTCTCGTGACTTCACCGCGCCAGCGCCTCGATAAGATCAAAGCAACCAACATGCTCGCTGGCCGTGGTGCCGTCGTATGAGTCCAAAGCGGGTGGTTTCAAGATGCTTTAACCGGAATTTCATGATCTCGGATGTAAAAGGACGAAGGCCTCGCCGAGCTCGAGAAGGAGTTGATGAAAAAGAATGAGCACGGCGATGTGCTCTGATGCGAGCGGTGTGAGTCGCGTACTGGTGGTGGCGATGAGCAGAATCGAGATTTTCGAGACTCCTTCGATCTACGAGGAGAACGAGAGACTCGATCTTTCCTGCTGATCTTGTGGCCCACACGAACGAGATTTCTCTCGCGATTTTCCATTCGATCGAAGCGTTGATTACGAGCATGCATCGCTTTGGCATGGCCGGATGAATTCGGAACTCGTGGATCGGAGCAGCGTCGCCATTCGATGGGAGGTGGAAGGTTACTCCTGCCTGTTCTCATGTTCCGACGAAATTAACAGTTCGTGGTGAGGTGGTTCGAGATCTGCGTTCGCAGCAGTGGAGCTGTGAGTCGCGACTGTTGCTTGATCCAGTCATCGTCCTCGACAAGTGTCGAGCTAAGATGTCGAGCAAAGAAAAATGAAATCGTAAACGATTCCCACAGGACGGCGCCAATGTGCGATGCGTAACTTGAGAGGATGATCGGAGAAAAGCGATACTGGCGGCGGTCGGACGGCGGCGGCGCATGGTGGTGGTGTACCCGCAAACACTCCAACGCCAAGTCGATGCGTGTAAGAGGTAAGTGAAGAGGTGGTGAAATGAATAATACCTCAATCGTTTGAAGCGACTCTCCTTTTATAGGAGTTAAGGTCGGTGAGGCGGTTCGCCTGGCGCCGGATCGCCGTCGATCGCTTTTACCGACCGTGCTGATGGGATGGGCGAATGTCTGAGGGGCTGTTGGATCGGCCACGTCGATTTGGTCTCGTGGCAAGGCGGTGGGAACCGACTTTGGTAATGGGCTGGAGGATGATTCTTCGGATTGGGCCTCGGCCCAGTCCGGAACATGTTACTTTTAAAAAAATATATTTTAATGGCTTAAATAACTTAAGCATCTTAGGTATTGATACAAAATATTTATATAAATAAAATATTTAATGTTTCTTTTATTAATTATTATTATTATTATTATTAAAATATAATGATACAATTCAACGGACACTTCAAATTTATTAGTCAAACAATGTTACATTATTTTACTTCATTTTTATCACCAGCACTTCACTTAAAATTTATCCTGTCTTTCTCTTTACAAACAAAATGTAAATATATAGTGATGCAATAATAATAATAATAATAAAAGACAATTTTCTCTCACTCTATTCAACTATAAAAGCAATTGCTATTGTTACCAGTTATTTTTACCAGTGATGCCAATACGAAGTATTGCATATATTTGCACATTTAAACTTATATTTGAGTGACTAATTTATTAAAAAAATTCATTTTCTATCAGCACTTTGATTTTTTTTTTTTAAAATGTTGATATATTGTTGCAAAGTGCTTGATATAGAAATCACTAACAAAAATAAACGCGGGGCGTTCCCTTCTCACCTGACTAACATATTGAGAAAATTCTTTTATTTATTTTATGTAAGAAAATTTGAATTTTCTTTGAAATGTTAATATTTAACTTTAAGTAAATACTTACCTATATACACAAGTTATTTTAGAATATGCGTAAAAACCAATGTAACCCCATGTGACCACACTTTTACCATACTAGGCAAGTTTTCCTAACTAAATGGTGGTAATTTTATCTACTTTTGATTATCCCAATACGAACATAAACCATATTATTGTTAATTATATAAAAAAATTACAATTTTTATTGCGGTTTTTTAATCGTATTGTTCTTTTAGGGATATAGCACAACTGCTAACTACAAACTACTCTAACATTGAATTGACATTTTTTTTTCAAATTTAATTCTTTTCGAAGAAACATTTTGCAAAGATTTTTTTGATGATAATTTCATGTAGTTTTGATTTGTGATCTCAAGTATTGCTTTTTACATAAAAACTACAAAATTTGTTAAACATTTTTAGTAATAAATAAATATAATAATAGCAATTAAGTAAAATTTTATTTTTATTTAAAATGTAGTATTTGTTATTTTAATTATTCTAATATTAAGAGATAAAATAAAATTTAAAATGGAATAAATTTAGAATTTATATTCTCATGTGTTTACTTATGAAAACTATATTTTTTTTTTCATTTTAAAAGCATGCAACTTTGGTAGGATCAAAAGTTTTTAAAGTCTATATCTTTCGATAGTTTACTATCCATTAAGTAACATACTTAATTGATTTGTTTATTATCCATATCATCATTATGATCACGTTAATACATGTTTGAGTGCATTTTATTCTAGACCAGAGGTTTTAATACACATGAGAGATAAGTTTGGTTGAAATGACAATTGAAGGGTCTTATATTGGATAGAAGTTTAAATTTCAGGACATAGACACTGGAATTTACTTCCTGAAATCTATATTTAAATCTTTTTGTACTAATATTATAAAGTTTAGTTCTTTTGGTAAACAAGTAAAGGTCCGCCGGATACTGTGCGGAGCATATGCCACAATATATAGTGTAAGTACATTTAGTGTATGTTTTTAGTTCACTTTGTATCCATCTAAGAAAACGAAAATTCCAAAATAACATTTTACTAATTATGAATTATTTCTTATTACTTCATTGCTATTTATATACACAGTTCTTAACATATATATGTCCAAAAAAAAATTGGATAGATAAATTGGTTTCATGTTAAAATGCTATTCCTTTACTTCATTGATAGATTTTATTGGGTGTCAACTTAAGTTTTCATGATACTATATCTTTATGTTTAAACAATTTCCATAATAGATGTATGCATGTAATTAAGTTGGTATATAAAAGAATTTACTTTTCGATACTGTCTCTTTAAATTAAAGTTTTTACTTTTAAAAATTCTTAATACACCAATACAAAATAAAATTAAGCGCATTAATTTCTCCTTTGCGATGCACGGGTCTACACACTAAAATATATAAATAGACTATTACTTAACAACTTATTTATATAAGTGAACATATAAATAGATATTATTATCAATATTTGCTTCAATGATAATGAAAATAATGAATTGTATACAATTTTATTTTGTCATCATTTTTATGTTTTAAATATAATCTTATCTATTAAAATATGACTCAATATATTACTACACAAACATAATTTGTCTGTGCATCGCACGAGTATACGCACTAGTGGTATTGTAAAATATGATATCTTAATTTATATCAAACACGCGTTTCAGTTATTATAAGATATATTTCGATCTCACTGATGTGTAGTATATGTATTCATGTATAGTTTTTTTCCTGCCATTGCATTAAATGCTTTCATTCATGAAAGAGCTAGACACGACTTGAGTCTTCATAAAGTACAAGGAAATAATATTACTACAAAAAGAAACAAACTCTTGACAGAGAAGTCTGTTTTGGGTGTTAGTAAAGTTACTAAAGCTTACACATCTGCTGTGAAGAGTAAAAATCTCAATATAATGTCTCCCAATGCAAATATTACGCTGTAGTCAGGTACACAAGATTATTTTAATTTGAATTAAAAAAGATAACAATACTTTAATATTTTAACCGGTATTCATATATGTAGGCAGTACTAATATTTCCTTTCCATTTTAGATAGTAATAAAATAAACAAAAAACATACATATCTACACACTTTTTAACCCAAAAGATCCTTTATTCTATAAAAATAGTATAAAATATTTGGAGCATACTTTTTTCCAACAAAGGAAAAAGTAACAATTATAGTTTTTTAAACAGGAAAATTTTAAACAGTAAAGTTTTGGAGCCTACTCCTAAATTCTTTAATACAATTTCTGCATTTTGACTTCCTAATCATCAAATGAAGTTAAAGATTGGTGTTCTCATCATGTTATTGAGAAATATAGATTAGTCGTCAGAATTGTGCAATGGCACTCGGCTCATAGTCACCCAACTTGACAATCATGTGTTGGAGACAAAGGTTATTTCTAGCAGCAAAGTAGGCGAAAAAGTTTTTATTCCTAGATTGTCATTGATCACATCTGATCCAAGAATTTAAATTTCAGCGCAAACAATTTTTCATGATTGTTTTTTTTGCAATGACTATAAATAAAAGTCAGGGGCAGTCTTTAAAACATGTGAGAATCTATCTTCTGCAATCAGTTTTTTCCCATGGTCAACTATATGTTGCAATACTAAGGGTTATATTACGTAGTGGTTTGAAGATACTCATATGTAACAACGAGAGAGATGTAATAACCACCACTTCAAATGTAGTTTATAGAGAAGTTTTTCAGAATTTAGCTTAGATGGTTTAGGCTAGTATTATTTCCTCAACTTTTGAAATATACATAACTCTATCTTATTTACATTTTGCATTCTTTGATCGGAATTTAATGGTTAAGTGTTCTACTTGCCGAATGTGCCAATTAATTTTTGATAGTCTGCATGTTAACTTGGCATGGCAAATAAAGTTACTCTCTATAATATTATATATGTTGCCTAATGCTTATCTTTATATAATTATTATTTACCAGTTTATATGTTTTTTTGGGTATTAAACGAGACGTACCATTTTATATGTTTGTAATTACATTTAAGAAAGTTATGATATTATTTTCTCAGTTTGAAAGAACATGATTGTTTTCATCCTATAAACAAAATTTGATTTGTTTTTCATTTTTTTAATCTGATATTTTTCGTTAAGGTGGCTCATTATGTAACAAAAGCTACAAAATATATTATTCGAACAAACAAATGTAAAGGTAATATGACAAACTTGGTTTACCGCGTGCATCGCACGAGTCAAAAAACTAGTTAGTCAAACAATTAATATAATAGGCAAGGATTTGAGGAAAACTATTCAATTGACAAATCAGTTAAGATTTTTACAAATATAACAGTAACTAACTTAGTGCATCGTTCGAGTTTTTCCTTAATTAGATCAATGTATTTTAGGAGAAACTACTAAAAGAAAAAAAGTTATTATCGGAGCATAGTATCTTTCTCATATATTCAGTAATTAAACTTATTATTTTTTGCCGAATTTTAATATAGAAGGGACATTAGCTCACATAATTCAATTTGTTTCCTTTATTAAATAGGCCAAATTGATATGGTCACCAAATTATCTACCAAATAATGGTAAGAATTAATGTTACAAAAAAAGTACAAATTAATAAAAACGGATACTTATAAACGGATCTTTTGGGTGACATCATTTAATGGAATGACCATATCAATTGGGTGACATCTTTTGTGATACACAAGTCCGATGATTTTTTTTGATATTGGTTGCTTACATAAACAGAAAAAATGAGGCTTCAAGGTGGGTCATCAGAAGAAGAAGTACGACAATTGAAAGAGTTTTCAGATTGACCGTTGGGTACTGAAAATAGAACTATTGGTGAAATAAATTATGCAGATGCAACAATTGATATATCCCCTAATATGCTTATTGAAAATCAGGTGATCCTTTTACTGCTATTGTTAATAGCACATACTCATCTATTTTAGAAAATATGTGAAACTCATCATTCTTTTATCATAGAGCAATTTTAGCACCCACAACTGATGTTGTTAATCAGTTGAATGAGTACATTATGTCAATGATGCCCTAGAGCAACAAAAACTTACCTAAGTTTTGATAGCCCATGTTCAGTTGATGGAAATTTTGATAGACCAGGTGATATACATACTCCAGAATTTTTGAATGCAATTTTTGCATCTGGACATGCCAATAAATTTTTGATCGTTTGCATGTTAACTTGGCATGGCAAATAAAGTTTTTTTTATAATATTATATATGTTGCCTAATGCTTATCGTTATATAATTATTATCTACCTTTGTCAAAAAAATATAATTACTATTTACCAGTTTATATGTTTTTTTTGTACTTAAACGAGGTGTACCATTTTATATGTTCGTAATTATATTTAAGAAAATTATGATATTATTTTCTCAGTTTGAAAGAACATTATTGTTTTCATGTCATAAACCAAATTTTATTTTATTTTTTCCCATTTTTTTAATCTGAGATTTTTCGTTAAGTGACTTATTGTGTTACAAAAGCTACAAAATATATTCTTTGAACAAAAAAATGCAGAAGTAATATGACAAATATTATTTACCCAGTACATCGCATGGGTTAAAAAACTCGTTAAGAATAAAATAAAAGGGTCTGCGATAAATAAAAAAACACAGCTGGCGAATTCTTTCCTGGTCAGCAGTTAATATTTTAATCACAAAAGATGTGGTTATTATAAAAAAAATGAATTAATCGAGTTTTTCTCTCTTTGTCTTGGACTGTGAATAATTTGTCTACTTAATCATGTTTTGGAATGACATCAATTTGATAACGAGCGATGATAATACTGGAAATGAGAGAGAGATTGGTGTAATACATTTTCTGTATTGATAGAATGAAATGATTTGAGTTACAAGAAGCTACAAGTATGCTTATATACAGCACATCAACAACAAACTACCCGTAACTAACTAACCGTAACTAATTAACTGTAGTTAAAACTAACATAATTAACTAACTATAGTTAATTTTATAACTAATACCCCCTTCAAGTGGGACGTTGGGGACTATGAACATCAACAAGTCCCAACTTAGTCAAGATAGAATTAAATGAAGTAGAATGAAAGGGTTTGATGAAGACGTCGGCAAGCTGAGAGGTGGAAGGAATTGGAAGTAGATGGATGAGCTTGGAGTTCATCTTTTCTCTCACAACATGACAATCTAACTCAATGTGTTTACTGCGTTCATGGAATGTCGGGTTGTGACCAAGGTAGATGGCGGACTTACTGTCACAGTAGACCGAGGCAGGATGAGAGAATTTCACTTGAAGATCAGCAAAGAGATAGTGCAACTATTGAATTTCACAAGTCAAATATGCGACAGCCCTATATTCGGCCTCAGTGGAGGATCGCGAAACAGTTCCTTGCTTCTTGGATTTCCAAGATATGAGAGATGAGCCAAGCAAAACACAATAACCAGAAACAGATCTTCTGGTGTCAGGGCAACAAGCCCAATATGAATCAGCAAACCCATGAATTTTGAGAGGACTGGAGGCAGAGAAGAAAATCCCTTTTGCTGGAGAAGCTTTGAGATATTTTAAAATTCGTTGGGCAGCTTGAAAATGAGGCAGCAGAGGTTTAGACGTAAATTGACTCAAATGTTGTACAGAAAATAATATATCAGGCTGAGTGGTTGTGAGATATAGAAGCCTGCCAATTAATCGCCTATATGAAGAAGCATCAGGGAGAGGAGATCCTTCAATAGCTGATAGCTTAGTAGTGTGATTAAATAGGGTAACAGCAGGCTTGGAAGCTAATGAATCAGTATCCTGTAATAGTTCCAGTGTACACTTCCTTTGGTTGAGCAAAATGCCAGATTTTGATCTAGCAATTTCAAGGCCTAAAAAATATATCAGCTGACCTAAATCTTTGATGCAAAATTGGTTGTCCAAAAAATGCTTAACAAACTGAATTTCTGGAAAAGAATTATCAACCAGAACAATATTATCAACATATACTAATAGTGCTATGAAGTTGGAACCCGAAGACTTCACAAAAAGGGAGTGATCAGCTTGAGATTGAATATAACCAGTGGAGATGAGAGCAGAAGGTAGCTTGGAATACCATTGTTTGCTAGCTTGCTTTAAGCCATAAAGAGACTTATGAAGCTTGCACACTTGAGAAGGATTGGAAACATGAAAGTCAGGAGGAAGAGACATGTAAACTTCTTCATGTAGATCCCCATGTAAAAAAGCATTGTTAACATCCAATTGTTCAAGATGCCACCCTTTAATAGCTGCCAAGGAAAGCAAAACTCTAATGGTTGTAAGCTTAGCAACAGGTGAAAAAGTGTCAAAATAATCAATCCCCTCCATTTGACTATAGCCTGTTGCAACCAACCTAGCCTTATAGCTTTCAATAGAACCATTGGCATGATATTTCACCTTATATACCCACTTACACCCGATGGGAACTTTGCCAGGAGGAAGGTCAACAACAGACCAAGTATGGTTTTTATCAAGAGCTTGTATCTTAGCCTCCATTGCCTTGTTCCAACAATTAAATTTAGAAGCTTGGCTAAAAGTTTTGGGCTCAGTGATGGTGGAAATGGTGCAACAAAAATGTTTGTAATTATGTGAACAATTATCATAAGAAATGTGAAAAGAAATAGGATAAGTGGGAATACCTGAGGAAGCATTGTTACAGCCACTGGAAGCGAGATAATAGTGATAGTCATTGAGATAATTTGGTTGTGTCCTGACTCTAGAAGACTGTCTTGTGAAAACAAGAGGTGATTGAGGAGTAATAGGATTGGGAGAATTAGGAACAGAGGAAACAGAATTTGGAGAATTCTGATTCTGAGATGACTAATTAGAAGAAACAGAAGTAGGACTAGAAGAAACAGGGTTAGGAGAGATAGGATTAGAAAGAATAGGTTGAAAAATCACAGGTGTGGAACCAGAAACGGGATCAGGGTGATCATCAAATGAAGTAGGAGTAGTGTTGGTAGGAATAGAGCCAGAATTGGGGACAGTGGAAGAACAAAAAGGAAAATGTGTTCCATAGAAAATTACATTTCTAGAAACAAAGAGCTCATTAGAGTTGACATTATAGAGTATAAACCTTTTAGTACCTTCTTTGAAACCAAGGAAAACAGCTTTCCTTGCTCTAGGACTAAATTTTTTCGATGAGCTTGCAAAGTAGATGCATAGCTTAAAAAACCAAAGACTCTAAGATGAACTAAAGAAGGTGGTTGCTGATACAACAACTCAAAAGGACATTTGTATTTTAGAATGAGAGTAAGAAGCCGGTTAATGAGGTGAACAACATGTTGTATGCTGAAATTCCACATTGTAAGAGGAATGTGAGATTGAAAAGATAAGGCTCGGGTAACATTTAATATGTGTTGATATTTTCCCTCAACCATCCCATTTTGTTGGGGTGTTTCAACACAAGTTTTATGATGAATGATGCCTTTAGAGAGAAGAAAATCAGTCATGGTAATAAACTCAGTGCCATTATCAGTTCTTAGGCATTTTAAAGAAGTATGAAACTGAGTTTCTATAAAAGCACAAAACCTTTGAAGATGTGTTTTGGTTTCATCTTTTGATTTTAGAAAGATAACCCATGTGAACCTTGAAAAATCATCCACAAGAGTAAGAAAGTACTTGTGACCAAGAAAAGAAGGAGTGGAGAATGGTCCCCACAAATCAGCATGCAGTAAATCAAAAGGTGCAGCAAATTTAGTTAAACTTTGAGCAAAAGGCAATTTCTTTTGTTTAGCATAATGACATGCCTCACAAGGTGATATAACGTGTGTAGATGGAATAAAGGGAAATTGTCTAGAAACTGTTTGTAAGCTAGAATAAGACAAGTGGCCTAATCTCAAATGCCAAAGTTGAGATGAATCATAAGTAACCGAGTTACAAGAATTCTATGCAGCCTGGTGAGAAATCTCTCCTATCACATATAATCCTTCATGAAGTTTAGCCGTACCAATTCTCTTGGAATGGTTCTGCAAAATGTGACACAAATCATTAGTGAAATGAAGATAACAATTGTTGATTTTGGCTAATTTGGCAACTAAGATGAGGTTCACACTAAAATTAGGAATGTATAAAACATCATGTAAGATTAGTGTGGGTGAGAGTTGGACAGTGCCAGAAACTGAGGCAAGTAGTTTTGTTCCATTTGGAAATGACACAGGGATGGGATTAATGTTTTTAAAATTGAGGAAAGATTGAAAATTAAATTAAATGTGATCAGTGGCACCTGTATCTATGACCCAGGTGGAATAATTTTTACCTTTTCCTAAAGTAGAGACAGAATTAAAGGCAAGAGGATTTGTGGTTACTGAATTGGACATATGGATAGAAGGCTTAGGCTTTGAGTTCACATTTGATTATTGAATTAAAGCAAGAAGACCTTAATATTGCTCATATGTAAAACCAAAAGTCTGAGTTGGCTGAGGAGCGCGCCTGCGTATCAGCTGAAGAATCAGTGAAGGCAAGGTTTTCGTGACCTCCGCCCTTTGATTTATAACCTGGAGGAAAACCATGGAGAATGTAACATGTGTCAATAGTGTGGTTGAATCTACCACAATGAGTGCACACTCGAGAATAACCAGATTGATTCTTTCTAAAGCCTCCTCTGCCTCTTCCAACATATACACCTCTGTTAGCAGAATTGGAGCCTGTACCAGTACCATTGTCGTGGCCATAACCATTAGTTGAAGTCCCTTTACCAGTAGAATATGGTTGTGACGTGTTTGTTATAAGAACTAAAGATTGATTTGTAGATTCATGAGCAGTATGGCTAACTAACACCCTTTCTTGTTGAATGACTAGGGAGAAAGCCTTATCAATATCAGGTAACAGATCCATGGCCATAATTTGTGACTTGGTGTGAGAAAATCGATCATTCAATCCTTTTAGAAATCGAAGCATATAATCTTGTTCACCAAACAATTTCATTGAAGTGTAACCACCACAAGAACAGGTAATTGAACATTTGCAATAGGGAACAGGTCTGTAATTTTCCAATTCATCCCAAAACACTTTCAACTGGGTGAAATAATCGAAAACATCAAGATTCCCTTGTCTAAACTGATATAAGTCCACTTGAAGATCAGAAATACGAAAAATGTCACCTTGTGAAAAGCGATTTCACAGATCTTTCCAAACACCAGCAACGGTGGAAATTGAGAGAACAGACCTAACAATTGACTCAAAAGTAGAACGCTGAATCCAGGAGATAACCATGGTGTTGTAACGCATCTATGGAGCAAACATAGGGTCTGTAGGTGCCAGTTTTGGAAGACTAACATAAATGAACTTGTCCTTGTTCTCTGAGATCAAGGCAATCATCATCAATTGGGCCCAAGTGTGATAGTTCTTGTTGTCAAGCAAAGGCTTAACAAGAACCACAGAAGATTTTCATTTGGATGTAGGTAAAAAGGATTTGAAGAATTCGAGATGTAATCAGAGTAATTCTAAGCCGCCATGATCAAACAAGAAATGATTAGGAAAACCTAGAAATCGATTCAAAAAAGGCAAAAGAAACGAGATCGTAATACAATCTAAGATGAATAAGTTCAATAATGGTGCAGAAGATCGCAACAATGGCGAAGAAAAATGAATCAGAGACACGCGATAAAAGAGGAATCAAAGCGGAAGTGAATTGCGAAAGATACCATGATAATGCTGGAAATGAGAGAGAGATTGGTGTAAATTTTCTGTATTGATAGAATGAAATGATCTGAGTTACAAGAAGCTACAAGTATGCTTATTTACAGCACAACAACAACAAACTACCTGTAACTAGCTAACTAACTGTAACTAACTAACTAACTGTAGTTAAAACTAACATAATGAACTAACGGTAGTTAATTTATATAACTAATAAGCAATGAGGCGATGAGCCAACAAGTCAAACATCGACTTTATATTTTATATATATGTATAATATAAACAATAGTTCCCCACTTTTAATCTATTAAATGGTGTTAATCCAAAATTACTCTTAATTAATTTTAATCTATCTTTATTTCCTTGCAACTCTTTCGTTCCCATGCCTTTAATTAATGAGGACAATTTGGAAATTACAATTCTTTTTTTTTTAGATTTCAAGACTATTAAATGAGAATGAGTATCTTTCTTAAGAGGTGTGCAGCAATTATTTTTTGCTTATATATGAAAACGGAGGGAGTATTGGGTTTCAATTCTACAAGGGGACTTTCATTAACAGCTCATTAATAAGGATGACAAAATGGGCCAACCCGGCCCAGCTCGGCCCAGCCCACCATGAGCCTGCTCAAAAATAGGTTGGCCCAACCCGACCCGCCAATAGTGGTGGGTTGAGATGTTGAAATCAACCCAATTCGCCACGGGCTAGCGGGTTGGTGGGCCAGTCCGTTAAAAAATCAAAAAATAGATATAAAAACTGAAATTCAGGCTAAAACTGGGGCCAAAATGGCGGGCTAATCCGCCTAAATCGGACCAAAATGGTGGCCTGGCCTGAACGAAATATGTAAAAAAAAATTGTTACTCCCTCTGTCTCATTTTACTTGTCCTATTAGTTTATGTACACATATTACGAAAATGATTTAGTTTACAAATTTTCATGATAAATGACACTTCTTGACTAAAATACCCCTTATTAATTGGAGTAGTGAAGTAGTTAATTAGAAAAAATTCATTAATATAGCTGGTTGAAATACAAGAGGTATTGTTGAAAAAAAATAATTAATAGTTTTTTATTTTCTAAAGAGATAAGTAATTTGAGATAATAAAATATTCTAAAGAGGACAAATAAAATAAACCGCAAGGAATAGAAAATAAATAAATAATATATGTTAACCCGACGGGTTGACCCGACCCGTCCTGCTTGTGGCCCGACGGGTTAACAAGCTAGGCAGGTTGGGCTAGATGGGTTAATGGGCTGACATGTTGTAGCCCAACCTGGCCCATTTAGGCGGGTTGACGGGCCGGCCCGTTGGGCCCAACCCGCTTTGCCATCGCTGCTCGTTAATTTATATTATAAGCCATGACAGAATTTTATAGTATGGTCTGACTTGGGATAGAGCGAAATTCTCTGCCTTGAAATACTTTTATTCGTAGAAAAAAAAGGCAACTCTTTGAAAGCTAAGCCATACTCCCTCTCGTCTAAAATATAAGCAAAAAGTCTATGAAATATAAGCAAAAAAGTCTATGTACTTAGTCCACAAATTTGGACCAAATACATAGACTTTTTTGCTTATATTTTATAGGCTTTTTGCTTATATTTCAGACCGGAAGGAGTAATTTCCTATCATATATTCCTTTACAATATCCAACCATATGCATTGATTGAATTGAAAATAATGTTTCCGTGCGAGATAATCATCAATTTTTTTTGAAATAAAATAGGCTTATTTAATTTCATTAGTAATATTGCAAACAAGATGGGGAAGAACAAGTGAACAAATTTGTAGACTAGCATCATATAATGATGCCTAATTGTGGGCTATCTATTTGCTTGCCTCCTAACAAATTCTAACTAGTAACTAAGTAAATAGCTAGCAAATGCCTACATTTAGAGAAGAAGGTAATCATCAACTTTTAATTAGTAATATATGGTGAATAAACATGAACTAAGGGCAATAGATATACCGACACAATGTTTTTGTAATCTAATGGCAGTTTGCATACTCTTATATATCTCTTGAGTTTTGGCTGCGAACGTAATCTATCTATTATCTTTAAGAAACTCAATTACACTAAGGTCACGTGGTAAAAATTTATTATCTATTTTTTTGTCAAAAACTATTTTCCCACAAAAAAGTAACAACATTATAGATTTCGTTTTTCTTCACCACGTACTAAGCACCATATGTGTTGAGCATAATAAGCACCATATGTGTTGAACATAAGTTCTATTAGCTATTATCTGCTTGGAAATATAATGTCTAGTTTTCATGTTAGAAGAACAACTTGACTTGATAACCTAATTTCCATCAGAAAAAGGAAAAGACAAATGAACTACTTTATCAAAAAAAATGAAAAAGTTGGAATGATGTTACTTGAAATGAGATGCCGTGATTAAACATTGGGAAAAAGATTGTGAAGTGTAGGGAGGAGAGAGATAGAAAATAAAGAGAGGGAAAATAAATAAATAAATGTTATCAGTGATGTGATTTATAGAAAAATAGAGAGAATTTAGAAAGAGAGAAGTGTAGAAAAACAAGAGAAACGAGTGCAAAATAATCAGAATCGTTATCGTTGGCAATTTGCACGTAACACGTTAACAATTTGAGTGGACTTTCATTACGTATGAGGTCATCTCTGTTTTTTTTTTTTTTGGTACAAGCGTGAGGTCAAATCTGACTAAAATATATACACTTACACTTATTTCATGTGTCACAGTATAATGGAGTAATTGTTACTCCCGTAATGAATTTTAAGAAAAAAAGTATATGTATCCGGTCTAAATATGTACTTTTTTTTCTTCTTATAATTCATTTTTAGAGGAAGTATTTGTTTTTTATGAAGCAGTGGAGTAATTGTTCTTACTCTTAAACTTTAAAGTTATAAATATTAACAAATTATATATAAACCAACTACTCATATTTTTAAGCAAGAAAAATAAATTAAACAAAATTACTTTTGCCAGACATTTAATGAAACATTCATTTTGATTATCTAATAGGGTGGGGGGTTAGGGAAGGAAAGGGAAAACTTTTCATGTTCTGTTTGGTTAAAAAAATGAAGGAAGAGAAAATAATCTTCTCTTTGGCTTGAAAATAAAAGAGGAACAATAAATTAATTTACCAATGTAACCCTATCCAATATAAGAAAGGTAGTTGGAATCAATTTAGAGAATAGCGATGAGAACAAAGATAAGAAGAGCAACAATGAAACAATGCTTGGGAGAAAGAGGTAGAATATAGTCAATGAGATAAATGACATAAGTCAGGTTCAAGTCACCTTAAGCCCTAAACCTCTCTCATTCAATCATTACTATGGCCTTAGAGCATCCACATCACACGTAAACTTAAAATTTTGTGTGTTCCTTTAAAATCCACTCGGCGTCATTCACTTTTGCTGGCAACCACGTTGCAGTAGCGTTCCTTTAAATTTAGTGAACGTGAATGGCAAAAATAACGCAAATCAAATTAAAGCAATGATTGTGCAGTAAATTTGTCCTATGTATACACATGGAACCCACAAAAAAACTAAAGCAACGCAAAGAAATTCCTCGACGCTAAAGATGCTCTTAGATTCCATTTTGTACCCACAAGTCATGCTTGTTGTTTGTATGAGTATTCAAATTGTTCGTTTAAGAGACATAATAACGATAAAATAAAATCATGGCCCTGAGTAGAAAACATTTGAAGTTGTAATGAAATTCAACTATATACAAACTTGGATTTTTGCCCTAGGCCCTAAAACTCATGTACATGGTCTTAACATAAGGGGAGGAAGCACAACAAAGGCTCGTGATACCCTAATGCACTTCATAGTAAAACAAGTATCCAGTTTGAACAAAGAGGCCATGTATTTAATTGCAAAAGAAATGTGCTAGGGTGTTTATGGGACTAACCCCAGATTTGGTAGCACAAAAGCCAAATGCCCAGGGCGGAGGGATTGGGGGTACCCACCGATGCCACGGTAACCCCCAGTTTGGTAACCCTGATTTTTTAAATTTAAAAACTTAAGTAACCTACTTTTTACCTTTCCTAATTGTGTACGGTATCCTTTACACGCTATAAATTGTTCCTCACCACTCATGTTTTATCTTTAGACGATACTACCATTGCCCTATTCAATTGTTGCCGCATTACTGCTCCCTTTTCTCACAATTTACGTTTTCTTTTTGCCGAGTCCCCTAACCTTTTAATCCCTTTCTTCTCTTATACACTACTGCTACCCACTTTTCCTCTACTTTTCACCTCTGGCGGTCTTCCTATTTTTTGTGACACGGTATTTCTCTTTTTTTAAGCGTTACTACTATGTTTTTTTAATCGCTATTTCGTTTTTTCATTGTATTGTTCAATCGCTATTGGTTTATTGAAATATTCAATTTGCACTGCTGCTCACTATTTTTCTTCAATCGTTATTGTTTTATGCGCTGCTGCTCACTATTCAATCACTATTATTTTTGTTCAATATCATAAAGCATTCAATCGCTACGTTCAACTGGTTTAGCATTCACTATTTTAAAGCAACTAAGGATTTTTTTTAAATATTTTTAACGTGATGCAATTACAGATTTTTTAATTTGTATAAATATCCATTTTTTAATTTGTATAAATGTCCATCATTATTAATGGTTTGTGTTTGTCTTGCCAGTGAATTTGTTCTACTAGTCAGTTTAACGCTTGCATATTGTCTACATTTGCTGGTTAGTACCTCTTGTACTCAATTTAATTATGTATTTAATTTTTTATTTATTTATTAAATCATGCTTTTTGGAGTTGGTACCCCGGAGATGAAATCCAGGCTCCGCCCCTACAAATGCTCTAATTACGGTGGATTTCGAATAAAAAGAATGGGCAAGGATAAAATAGTTAAGTTGATAAAGTTTACTTTCGGATAAAAATGAATGAGGTTGTCTTTGTCAAATTAGTTGGAAAATCAAGGTCATGGACTCATGGCTTATTAATTTATTATATTGAAAAGACAGAATATATTTCATTGTTATTTATTAGCACCATCCTACCAACATTATGCTGCCTAACTCGGATCTCAATGAAAATAGTAACAATTACCAAATTCTTGTCATTGACAATAACACTGTATTTGAGGGTACACTATGATAAGTGACAACAATTGTATTGAACATAAGCATCAATAATTTTTTGCTGTCTCTCTTGTCCAATTAAACATCTTATTCTGTTTGACATTATGGGAACTGGAAACTGAATATGATGCACAACACTCTTTTGCTTATATATGGAAACTTAAAAAAGGGAGATGTATAGAGAATGAAAATCACTGAGATCCTTTGAGCTTCTTTGCAATGCCAGCAAAGTACTTCCCCTGATGGAAAGCTTGAGCCAATTCTAACTCAGTAGGCTGTCTGGAGCCATCCCCAGCATAGGTACCTGCACCATAGGGGGAGCCACCCTTCACATTCTCCATCTCAAACATCCCAGCACCAAATGTGTAACCAATGGGAACAAAAACCATCCCATGGTGAACAAGCTGAGTAATGGATGTCAACCTGCAGAATTTTAAAATCAGAAAAAGAAACTTACATTTGAGCCCATTTGCTTGTGCTTTTATAAAAGAAAATTGCTTTCTTTAATCAAAAGACAAGTGTTGGAAACAAAACTGAGTGAGATTTGGTAACTCACGGGGTAGTCTCTTGTCCACCTCCTTGAGAACCAGTGCTGTAAAAGATTCCAGCAGGCTTTCCAGCAAGTGCCTGTGTACGCCATAGGCCTCCAGTTGCATCCATGAATGCTTTAAATTGAGCAGCCATCAACCCGAATCTTGTTGGGAAACCAAGCAACAAACCATCAGCCTCAGGTAGCTCATTGGGTGTAATAATTGGCACATCACTCTTTGGAGGTGCTCCCATCTTCCCAAGGACCTCTTCAGGAAGTGTTTCAGGTACCTGTATGTATGGATATGAATTTTGTAAATGCAGGATGAAAGTTCCCTGTTGTTCTGAATTAAAAGATCTAATGGATTGGATTGTGGAGGGTATAACTCAGTTAAAGCATCAATCTTAAAGATATACAATGGTGTTATTTGAACAATTTGGTGACTCGAAGCCAATCATGTTAAGATTGATTGAAGAAAGATGTTAACTCCTCTACACATGTGAAAAAACTGAGAACAAGTGCCCCAAAGAGAAAGAGAGGTATGTAACCAGGAAGACTTATAACACTACCAACCTGCCATAGCTTTGCTTCTACTCCTTCCACGGAAGCCGCCCCTTTTTTAATTTCTTCAGCTAGCTTCTCAACATGTCCGTACATAGAATAGTAACTAAACATGCAACATGAATATTATCAGATCATTATGATAGACATTAAGTAAATAAGTATAACTTTGGAAGGACAATATGATCAGTCTTAAGGTACTAAATTACTAGTACTAATTATCCACAAAGGAAGCCCAAAAAGGGACCGGTGCATAGATGAAAGAACTCAGCAGTCAACACTGAAATTTGGGTCAATAACACCAAAGATCACAGTGAATAGTCAATACAACCCAGATAAAGTGTGATCCACTAATTCAGGAAAAATTATTATACCTACCACTTATGCATCAACAGAGGATCATGGTGGCACTATGATACCACTACCACCAAGGAAAAACTATCAGCAATTTAGTACCAGACAAGACATGACGACATAGTCAACACATTTTCAAAAGTAAGAAACCATTTAATTAAGCTTCCCTCATTTGCATTTTCATAAGTAATAATTGAGATGGTTTGGGGGCCAAAGAAACATTTTTCAAATACTAAAGTCTTATCAGAATTGCAAGCCAAGGAAGAGTAACCAATAATGATGCATGTCAGGACCACACTCTACCAAAAGAGTGTGGGGCTTGCACTCTTGTCTACATAATTATTCCCTTTACAACCTTCTACTCAAAAGATAGGTCTGGGTGAGGGATGTTTAACATCACATCTGTCTTTCTTGCAAATTGTCTTTGTGAAGTGTGAACACACCACCCCCCACCCCAAAAAAAATTCCCAAAAAAAAAAAAATCTTCAGTATCAAAACTCCCTTTCTCTCAGTTACATAACCCCACTCCCTTGCTGAATGAAAAAGAAAAAGGGAAAGAGATTGAAGAAATGGCCAATCAACCAATAATCTGAAAAACAGATCTGTCTGAAAATTTTTCCTTGAGGGACAACTGTAAGAAGGAATGGGACAAGACGTTAATTTATCCTCATTCTCAAACATAAATTCTGTAGGTTATGTAATCCGTGTGATTCTCTAATATGGTTACATTGGATTCTACATAGGTCCAAGAGAAATCAGTAAGTAATTCAGTACAAAAGGCAATTGATGACAAACAGCACAATCCCCCAATTTTATTTTATTTTTCTGCAACTTTCAAAGGGAAATAACAGCATGAAATTCTGAGAGCTGAGTTTTATCATCACAAAAACTTAGATAGCTTCAAATACCCAAAGGGGGAATAATTAAGGTGTACTAACATGCACAGTTGACTTTTCCCAACTGATGAAAATCGTAAAATAAAAAAGACCCACTTCCCAATTCATCCATATTTCACACCCAGCCAGACCAATACCAAATTGACAAAATGGAAGAGAATTACATCACCATAGTTACCCGAAATAATGATAAGATCAGCATCAAAACAAGTGAAGAGTAACTAAACAACCAGCGGAGGGGAATCCTCCTACCATTCATTATATATATATATATATATAATATAAAATGAAGCAAACCCAAAATTAGGAGACTGAGAAATTAGTGAAATTTACCACAGAAAAGTGAAAAGTAAGGGGGAAAATTAGAGTGCTGTTCAAAACTAGTCTATCAGAGCATCTGAAAGAAGGGAGAAAAAAAAACAAATGAAGAAAGAAGAAAGAGGAAGAATAGCTTACACAATGTAAACTTTAGTGGTAGCCATTGATGGGTGTGTGGTGCGCTCTCTTTCTTTCTTTCTCTCTGTGGAAAGGAAAAAGAAGCTATTTGATAATGGCGTTGGTGGACGAGAACGTTGGCAGTGTACCTGTGCATATATAGCGCATTATATAGTGCATGCCGTGGATGATAAGCTACAAATGCCTTTTATTTTAGTACTAGTTAGATACCCGTGCGAAGCAGGCGTCACGTTAGTTTTTTCGCATGTCTCAAATACCTCTATTTTAGATATAATGTAAAAGAAATGTATTAGAGAATGTAAAGGCGGAAAAAGAAAAAGAGAAGAAAAGAATTGTAGCAGAGAGTTGAGTGGGGGAAGAGAAAAAAATTCGGTGAGAACATGTGTTTAAAAGAGGAAGATGTAATGATTTCCTGATGAGAAAGGAGAAGAAGCATAAACGGAAAAAAATGAGAGTAAAATAAAGATAAAAAAAGAAGAAAAATTTAGAGCATGGGATGAAATGAAAAAGGAAAAAAATTGGGAGTAAAAATATAATGTGTGTCATATACGTTTTTGCCTTACGAAAAATAAAATGAGTAAATACCTAAAATGGTTCTCGATAAAAATTACGGAAAACCAATTTAGTTACAGATAAATGAAAAATACTATTTAGTTATTAAAATCTTAAATATCGGTCAAATTAGTTTTTTTAGGATAATTTTTAAGGAAATTTTAGTCTCTATCAGATACTAATTTGAACTATATTTGAGATTTTTAAAAACCAAATTATTATTTTTTTAGTTCTTATATATTAAATTAATCTATGTGATATTTGTGGGAACCAATTTAAATATTTATTTAGTCATACAATTTTTTTGTCCCATACTCCAAAGAAAACAATATGCTGAGAAAAAAAAAATTGAGACTGAATTTGCAGCAAAATAGGAATAAACGTATCAGAGAATGTAAAAAAAAAGATAGAAAAAAAGTAGGAAACAAAAACGTATAAGCGAATGTAAAAAAAAAAGTAGCAAAGAGTTGTGCGGGGGAAGAGAAAAAAATTTGGTGACGATATGTGTTTAAAAGAGGAAGATGTAAAAAAGGAAAATGCAATAATTTCTTGATATAGAAAGAGAAGAAGCATAAACAGAAAAAAAATAAGAGAGCAAAATAAAGATAAAAAAGAAAGAAAAATTTAGAGCATGGGATGAAATGAAAAAGGAAGAAGATGGGAGTGAAAATATAATGCATGTCATATACGTTTTTGCTTTGCTAAAAATAAAATGAGTAAATATCTAAATTGGTCATCGATAAAAATTACAGAAACCAATTTAATTCGATAGAAATGAAAAATACTATTTAGTTATTAAATATCGGTCAAATTAGTCTTTTTTAGGATAATTTTTAGGGAAATTTTAGTCTCTATCAAATACTAATTTGAACTATATTTAGTATTTTCTAGTTTTTATGTATTAAATTGATCTCCGTGATGTTTGTGGAACCAATTTAAATATTTATTTAGTCATACAAATTTTTTATCCAGTACTCCAAAGAAAAAAAAATGTACGGAGAAAAAATTTGTGACCGAGTCCGTAGCAAAATAGCAATAAACAAATCAGAGAATCGAAAAAAAATAGGAAATAAAAAATGTATCAGCTAATGAAAAAAAAAAAGTAGCAACGAGTTGAGCGCCGAGCACAGGAAATGAAAAAATTGGGTGAAAACACGTGTATCAGGTGTACACCTTTGTTAAAGTTGGTTGATTTGTTTGTTTATTTGTTTATCTTGGTCACTGGCTCACTGCTGTTATTTACTAATATAAATATTAATATTAATATAATCGACAGTCAACACTATTATAAAATATTATATTATTATTCGAAACCTATTATACAATTATAAATTTCTATCAGTACTGCTCTTTAATTTTATTTTATTTTCAGAATATTATTCTCAATAAATTAAATATAAATGAAATATATAAACATTTTTGTCACCTATATATGTAATTAGAGTAAACATTTGTTGCTTCTAATTTTCATTTTTAATAATAAGGACAAAAATATTGTTTGCTTTCTCTTCTTATTTTCTGTACAAATATTTAAAAAATAAGTAAGTAAAATTAAAGTAATATTTATGTTGTTAATAATTAATATTACGAATAATAAACATTTTCTTAAATTTTCCGTCATATTTTACTTTATTATTAAATGTGGTCAAATTTATTATAAAACTACTTTATTATAATTATTTCATACATATTATTTCCGTCAACTCTCCGACAGTTGACAGTCCTATAATTAAATGTGGTTAAATTTTATTCATACTCTTGTTCAACAAAAAATAAATATTTTTATTCATTTGTAGAATTGAATTGAATAATCAAATTTTAGCCGTCTTGAAGAATTTTACCAATTGTTTGGACCATCCTTTTGTTATACAAAATGATCAATTTTCTTAATATTCCCATCAACAATAACAGATTGTATAATGCTATGCAAATTAGGACTTAATTAGATGAAAAGTTTTGCTCTCAAGGTTAGTTTTGTAAGGTCAATAAGTTATAATTTATAACTTATTTGACTATCTTATAAGTTTGTTTGACCTTATCGCATTAACTTATAGTTTTTTTTGAGAAGTTATTTTAAGTAGTATTTGAACTTATGAATAATTTATTATTTTTCTCTCACTTTTACCTTATTATTTTGATTTTATTTCACTTTTACCCTCTCTTAATATATAATTTTTTTATTTATAGCACAAAAATAAAAAACTTATATTAAAAATTATGAATATATTGATTGATTTATTTTATTTTAATTAAAAATAAGAATAAAATTTTGAATAAAACTATTCTAACTTTAAGATGATAAATGATTTAAAATAAATTAAAATATTAAAAATAATTATTTTAAAATAAAGTTATAGAAATATTCTAATTCAGTCTTAAATTTTTATGGCGAATCCTCTGCTATAAATTTCTAAATACATGTTTCATGTTGATTATCGAGTTAAACATAATTTCGTCAAAATAAATCAAGTTAAGCATAATATTCTTGCGATATTACTATTTTTATATCATAGTTAGTGGCTCTAAAATATTAATAATTGACTTTTTTTTTCAGAGTTTTGCAGTAGTTGGCACAGTGATTCAACAACTTATTTAAATGACGTTTGATTATTTTTTGTCAACAAAAAAACAACTTATTTAAATGATAGTAATAAAATTAGTAACTCAGATATATAAAAATAATTTCAGCACACAACCTATATGAGCCCCCTTGAGGTGGGTTGTACAAAATAACTCTGCTCAACCGTATGCTTAAGAGAGGGGATGGAAGATTTTTAATTTTATTTTATTAAAAGGGGTTGGAAGTATCTTATATCAAGTTCAAACTATCAAGTTAATTGTGTTTTTAATTGAGAAAAATAAAATAATTGTAGTCAACTATCATAGCATGTTTCAAGGGTTGCATTAGGTCAAACTATTTCATGAGTATTTGAGTGCATTTAACAAGAAAAATGACGAAATGGATCTATAGAAATTGATATAAGTTTTGTCCAAAATATATTCCTTCCGTTACATACACTGAGATCGATTAAGAGACGTTTGAGTATTAACTATTTTTATAAATACATATTGAAGTATAATAATTTCGGAAGGATGATAAAACTCAGAGCTTGAAGGAAATTCTTGCTATATATGAGAAAGCCTCTGGTCAAGCCATAAATTTACTGAAGTCAGAGATTTATTATAGCAAGAACACGACCAGAGACATGAAGGATAAAGTGACTTCAATCCTAGGTGTAACGGAGTGTCTGGGAACTGGCAAGTACCTTGGTCTGCCTTCCATGATTGGCAGAAATAAGAAAAATGTGTTCAGGTACCTCAAAGATAGAGTTTGGCGGAAGATTCAGAGCTGGACCGGTAAACATCTCTCGAAAGCTGGTAGGGACGTGTTGGTCAAGTCAATAGCACAAGCCATACCTACTTACTGCATGAGTACTTTTTTGTTACCCACAACTCTTGGAGAGGAGATAGAAAGGATGATCAATTCGTTTTGGTGTGGTACTAATAGAGGCACCGGTAGAGGTATTAATTGGTTGAGGTGGGAGAACCTTACTATGAGGAAGGAATTTGGTGGCATGGGCTTTCGTGATCTTTACGGCTTCAACTTGGCCATGCTAGGGAAGCAGGGTTGGAAATTGCTGACCAACCAAGATGCTATTATTTCAAGAGTCTTCAAAGCTAAATACTACCCAAGAATGGGGTTCCTAGATGCGCACCTGGGCCATAATCTAAGCTTTGTGTGGCGTAGCATCCACTCTTCTCGGGTTGTGGTTAGAGAAGGCGTGAGATGGCAGATTGGAGATGGGAATAGTATTAATGTGTGGTGCCAGCCGTGGTTGCGGAACAATGAGAATGCTTATGTGACATCTACACCACCAACAAGTTGGGAGAATTTAAGGGTAGCTGGCCTTATTGATAAGGACTAAATGGTGTGGAAAGAAAATTTAGTGAGCCAAGCCTTTAATCAACGAGATGCTAATGAAATCTTGAAGATGCCTTTGCCTACTTTCCTTGATCAAGATTGGCTTTTATGGAGACTCAGCAGACATTGCTCCTACTCGGTCAAATCAGCCTATTTTCATCTAATGGAGAGTGTGGTCGACTCGAGCCATTTAAGGGTAGCAGGGGATTGGAAGAAAATTTGGAAGCTGAAGCTGCCAAACAGAGTTAAAGTCTTCCTTTGGAGGGCTACTAGAGGTGTTCTCCCTACTTGTGACAACCTTCAAAGGCGTGGGGTGACATGCAACCCACAATGCAGCCTATGTGAGTTGTTTCTTGAGAATGAGTGGCACGTTTTTGTCAGCTATGAGCATGCACATTCTGTGTGGCTGGAAGCAGGTCTTTGGCACACCATGCTACCGTTGGTTAATGCAGCAGGTGGATTTGCTGAGTTCATGTTCTCGGTTTTGTCCACTCTCCCTATGCAGCAGCAACTCACGGCCTCCATGATCATATGGAGCTTATGGTGGAAGAGAAATGCCAAGGTGTGGGAACATGTTGACAAGACAATTTTTGAAGTGATTAGGAGAGCACAAGCAACATTAGATGATTGGCAGCATGTGAGGAAGCATGCAAACGAGCAAAATCTGCAGCATCATAACATGTCAGGCTCGAGATGGATGAAACCAGCTGCAGGAAATTGGAAGTGCAATGTTGACGCGGCAATCTTTGCAGAACACAATAGCTTTGGCATCGGCTTATGCTTGAGGAATGAGCACGACGAATTTGTAGCAGCTCGCACGCTGACTCGGGCAGGCGCACCACCAGCTATGGAAGCAGAAGCAGCAGCGCTTTTGGCAGCATTGGAGTGGCTGGTTGTTAGAAAAGCAAGCAACGTGCATATAGAGATGCATTGCTTAACTGTAGTGGAGCTATTTCACAACACATCCAGCCTTAATAGTGAGGTTGGGAACATTATCTCTAGATGCAAATATGTTAGAAGTTTGCGTAATAACTTTGGGATAAATTTTATTAGGAGATAAGCTAATCGAGCTGCTCATGTCCTTGCAAGGGCATTTCATTTGTACGCTAGTCGCCATGACTTTGATTATATACCTCCTTGTCTTGAGGATATTATTTTGAATGAAATGATATAAGTTGATTCCCGTAAAAAAAAAACTTCGGAAGGATGGACAGATTTATTTAGAGACAAAATTAAAGAAAAAATTTATTGACATTGAAAAAAAAAATGACACTTAATATAAGAAAAATGTATTATTCTAAAACGACTATTAATCTAAAGTGGAAGAAGTACTTAAGACAAGGGATGGAAGAAGCAAATCCTAGGGACTCACAATTTTGCCAATAAAAAATATATCTAATTAGGTCGTTTTAATTAAAATGTGTGTTTAGGTCAACTATTGATAATCATAATTAAAAAAAAACAATTTTGTAAATTTAATTTAGTTAAAAAATAAACTTAAAGTGAAGTAATTAACGTTCAATTATTTTTTTCTCTAAAAGAAAGTGTTTTCGACTTGTATCTCTCTAAAACTTGGGCTTATGAGCTACAGTCTGAATGACACAAACTCGAATAAGCACCCCAAAGGCTTAGTGGCCCATTAAGACACAATATCAGCAGAGAATAACGAAATAACAGAATAGCCAACAGAAGGCCATTATTAAATGCACCCCCACCTGATAGGTACACCCCCCAATTTGTGAATTTTTCAAAATACCCCCGAAAAAAACAGTAATTTTTTTTTTTTAAATTCTGAACATTTTACCGGAAATTGCAATTTCCGGTATACAAATTGTATACCGGAAATTGCAATTTTCGGTATACAAATTTTAATCACAATGTTACCGGAAATTGCAATTTCCGGTATACAATTTGTATACCGAAAATTGCAATTTTCGGTATACAATTACAATTTCTGGTAAGAATTTTAAACACAATGTTACCGGAAAGAGATAATTCTCTATTGGGGGGGAAACTGAACCTTTTGATTAAGGATCTTCACCCATACTGTCAACAATCTCTCGATGCATTCGGACTAGCTTACTTTGCATCGAGGACTAGCTTACTTTGCATCGAGGACTAGCTTATTTTGCATCGAGGACTAGCTTACTTAGCAAAGTAAGCTAGTCCGAATGCATCGAGAGACAATCGTTGATAAACAGATGCCAGCTTACGATGCATTCGGACTAGCTTACTTTGCAAAGTAAGCTAGTCCTCGATGCAAAGTAAGCTAGTCCGAATGCATCGAGAGATTGTTGACAGTATGGGTGAAGATCCTTAATCAAAAGGTTCAGTTTTCCCCCCAATAGAGAATTATCTCTTTCCAGAATATGTGTTTAAAATTCTTCTTGAATTAATTGTATCTGAAATTACAATTTCCGGTATACAAATTGTATACCGAAAATTGCAATTTTCGGTAACATTGTGTTTAAAATTGTATACCGGAAATTGTAATTTATGGTATACAATTTTAAACACAATGTTACCGGAAATTGCAATTTCCGGTAAAATGTTCAGAATTAAAAAAAAAAAAATTTCATTTTTTTTTCGGGGGATATTTTGGAAAATTCACAAATTGGGGGATATACCTACCAGGTGGGGGGTGCATTTAATAATGGCCCCAACAGAATAAGGACATAACCGCATAACTTACTCAGTTCTTTGCAAGCCATATTTGGAAAGCCCTTATATAAGTCGTAAATGGGGAAAAGCTCACGTAAATATTCATTTTATGTTTAATTCACTATAAAGTTTCAATTCATCATGATAAGTAGTAGAAACCAATATACTATGAGCATATATATATATATATATATATATATATATATATATATATATATATATATATATATATATATATTAGTTGTGTTATTTCGACAACACAATTCAACACAATTCTCGACACTGTATTCGACATCGTAGTCGAAACTGACACAAAGCAATCGTTGGGAGTAGTGTTGGAGAGAGAAAAAAATATTAAAAAAACAAAAATCTGTATTTTATACGGTAGTGTTCGACAACTTTTTGTTGTTGAACAAATATTTCTCTCTCTATATATATATATATATATATATATATGCATCCCAAATCTGCAAATAACAATTGAGAAATATTAAAAAAAGAAATAATTATAATCTCTATTCACCAGGTACATAGACATCCTGCCTTAAAGTAAACCCAGTTATTTGAAGGGAGAACATAACAGAAAAATGTAAAAAATAGCCCATTGGGACCGAAAATTCAAGCACCCTTGTACTACATTGAAAAAGTAAAGGCGGACCCTGCAAAAAGGACATCAGAATAGCCATATAGAATGATTATAAAAATAAAACAAATACTTTCTGTTCTCATCTTCCACTAAGTTCCACAAAGGCAATTGTGAAATATAACCTACTTGTGAGCACTCAAAACTGTTTTGCGAAAAAAAAAACCCAAACCGATCACAAGTTTTTTCACTTTTTTGTTCTTTTCCTCTTCTGTAGGCATCTCCCTGGATGTTAAGTCATCCTCGTAGTTTGTCAACTATAGTTTTAGACATAATTGTCAAAACCGGACTGGACCGGCCCGAATTCTTGTCCAGTTCGATTGAACATCAAAATTGGATTGCACAAGAACCGGCCTAAAAACCAGAAAATCGGTCAAAATCGGGAAAACCGGGAACCGGGAGGTTCAGAAAAAAACTAATTTTTTATTTTTTTAAAAAATGGTAAATGACATTATTTGATACATAAGAATTTTTTTTTATCCATTTTTTCATGTCGATGGATTAAATTAAATATTATAATAAAATCTAAAATTAATTTATATATTAATATCATTATGAGAGTACTTACATTACAGTATTTGTGATTATTGAATATTAGAATGTTATTATAACATATTTGTTTTAGTTTAATATGTAATTTTTGCATGTTATATGTTGACTTATAACATTTTAAGCAAAGTTTAATTTTTTATGTCGTGATGTTATGAATATTATGTTATTTTTTGTTTATTAGTGCTTTATATGTTATATTAAAAAATTTAAAAATTTAATTTAATTCATTTCCGGTCCGACCCCAGTTTGACCACTACAAGAAAAAGCGCCGATACTGACGGCCTATTACCGACGGTCACCACCTGTCGCAAAAAAAAAACTGGTGTTTCCGTCGGCTTTTACCGTCGATAACAGTCACTACATGATTTTTTTTTTTACGGCTTAGCCATTGGTAATAATTCGTCTGTAATTTTTTTTAATTTGATAACCCTAGATCTGGATGCTGCTTCTTCCACCCGAAACGGAGAGAAGGGAAAAAAAATAAAAAGGAGAAATCACGAGAGGGAGAGGTCGCGAGGGAGGGGGATGTCGCGAGAGAAGACAGGGAACGGTGCGGGACGGGGAGGCAAGTAAGGGAAGAGGAAATCGCGAGGGAGAGACTGAGAAGGAGAAGAAATCGTGAGAGAGAGGGCGAGACCGAGAAGGGTGAGGTCGCGAGAGAGAGAGATCGTGAGGGGGAGGGGGTGCGCGAACGAGAACAGAGGGAACAGAGTGGAAGATCGCGGTGGTTCCGGCCAAGATCAACTTGCCACAGTCGCAACAAAACGAAACAAAGGAGAGGAACGCGCAATCAAGGCCAACACTATTCAGCTTTCCTTACATCACAGCCTGGTACTTTGCTTTTTTTTTTTCTTTTCAAATTTCTCATTTCTCATTCTGTGTTGAAATGAATGATTGATTCCCCAACCCCTTTTAATTTCTTCTCAATTTGGTCTTGTATGTAATCTGAAGACGTGAAGAGAAGGATTGCATACGCTGTACAGGATAATCAGGTGAATTTCTTCTGGACATTTGTTTCTCTTTTTCTCTCTTTTTTTTCTCTGATTGGTGTTTGAATTCAGTTTAATTTGGAATGCTCATGTTCAATATTAGGTGACTTTGTTATTCACGGTAGTATACTGTATACATACACTAGACAATATATTTCAGTTTCCAGACCCGTTCTTTATTTTTTGCAATTGATAATGGGTTTTGAAGGGGAAAATGTTAAGTATGTAACTGGATTTGTTGGTTTCTGTAATCAGTTAACTTCTTTCATTTGAATTCATTAACGAGTGTCAGCTGAGTTGCATAGCTAGAACCTTTTTCTGAGATTTCTGATCTGATTTTCAAATTTGAAGGCAAGTGGTTACTGATCAGAGGGGGCTGTGTTCATGTTTTATCGTTTTGGCTAGCATCTGTGTGTGGGTTTGAGCTTTAGTTTTATGGAGAGACTTATATGAATATTGGATATCAAATAAACTTGCAAGTCTGTTTCACATTATACTTTTCCCCTTTATGTTTGTGATAGAAGTCAATTTGTAATGTGTACTGTTTTCATTATTTCTGGAATTATAACTGATGAGTAGGAAGCTGCTGGCGTGACCACAGCAATTTAGGTAGAGATATTTTTGGAGATGGGTGTTGGTATGTTTTTTGTATTCAAATTCAAATATATATTATTGGTTGCTATTTGGAGTATGCAGCATGTCATTAGAGTTAGTAGTAATAGTGACGTAAGCATCTCTTGTGATGTGTGTAGTAATCGAAATTTGTTTCAGCCCAAAAAAGGAAATGAATGTATATTTTTGGTATTTGATTTTATGTTTTGGTATATGACCTCCAACATAGCTAGATTGTGAACTTTTGCTATCTGTGGGTGACACTAATTTTGTAGGCCTGGGATTTCAGCATGTTTCTTATATAGAGCCTTCTATAGATGAGATTCCCTGATACCTCCCATTTTCTTTCTTTGTTTTGGTTCTATCTCTCGAAATTTTATGCGTTTTTCTTGGGAGGTGAGGGGTAGGGATGAAAGTTTCTTGATGTATTGTGTTGTTGCTTAGTTATCAGAACTAATTTTTTTCAGCTTTGATTTAGGAATGTGAAAAGCTGTGTATATAATATTTTTGATGAAGTATCTGACATAAAATATCCTTGTTTTAAAAAGGTAAATTCTAGTTTCCATCTTCTCGTGAGTTTTTTTTATTCCAAATTTTCAATAACATTCTTCTGCTTCATTCTTTGGTGGGTTTGTATACATATGCAGGCTCTCTAGTTGGAATGTACACAAGAAGCACCCTCTTTCTAAAATATGGTGTCTATGCTGAAGCTTTGTTTTTAAAATTTTTTTTTGGGCCTTATAGAAATGTATTACTTTGTTGCTTGTGAGTTTCAATTGGATATATATGGTAGCACCATAGTGATTTTGTTGATTTATGATTGACAAAAGAAAATTACTCTTGTGTAGTATTTCCTGGTTACTTCTAATTATATTCTATTGTCTAGACTCATTCAGTATTTTTGCAATAATAAGAAGAACTGCATTAAATTAATCACCAATGTCTCCTAATTAGGCACTCATGCCAAAACAATTGAGCTGGCTAATGTCTATCCTTGTGTAATTAGAGCTTGTCAGTCTGTCATGTACTACCAAATAGCAAGGGCCTTCTTTAGCATGATTGCAAAAAAAATTATCTTAACCTTGCCACTTCTCTCTATTAAACATTGCTTTAGGATAAATATCTCAACGTGTCAATTCTGCAGAGAGATCGATCTCAATCCCATCACATGAATTTCCAATTTCAAGTATTTCTAACATAAGCATCTAGCACCCTTCTTTCATTTTGTTTGTGTACGTATTGTCTTTCAAGTCTTTCAAGTAGTATAAATAAAGGCTCCTCGTTTCTCAATTCAGTGCATTTTTTAAGAACAATACCTCTTCACTCTTCAAGCTCCTCTTTGCTATAGCCATAAGCCATGGTTCTCTCTAATTCAGTATGCTTAAAAGAGTTTTGGATTATATGCTTAGGATTACTGAAAATGAAAACAAATATGATGTGCAGTGCTAATATGGCCTGAACTCGTACATTTAATTTGCTACTAATATAGCTTGGTGACTAATTTTGCTTCTTCAACTGTCTAAAGAAGTACCTATGACTGATAAAGAAGTACCTACTGATGTAGCTTGTTTGTTTTGCTATTTGTTGTTGCTGTCTTGTGGAGATGTTGTGGCTGTTTCCAAAAGTATATTGGGGCTGTGTCTAAATGGGGGGAAGGATACATCTTTGCTTACAAGTTACATTGATGCTTTGCTATTATTAGTATTAGAAACTTGGGCCCTGTTTTTTGTTATGTGATTTTGGTCATTATTGTAAAGCCTTCGTTATTTTGTAATAAAAACCACTATTATTTTTCTTTTTATTTCTGTCTATTTATCTTTTATAATATGTCCATTTAAGATTTTTTTTTCGCAAATAATTAGACAGTATAGTACAAGTTTATTTTAATGCTTAACTGATTGTCCTCTAATTATTTACATGGTTATATTCCAAACCTTATTTTAATGGCTTAGAAAATGTTATCTCACTAATTAGACAAAGTCTTCTCCTTCTAGCTTTGTTCTAGTTTTTTCAAATTGTGAGATTTTGAAAAAAGTTACAATGGTGGAGAAGAAACCATGAGATTTTTTTTGTCTTAATTTCTAGAATACAGTGAGCTTAGCCGTCGGTAATTTCGAACCTGTGTGTTTTTTTTGTTTTAATTTGTAGATTACCATGGGCTAAGCCGCCGGTAAAAAAGCCATCGCTAATGTTACCGACGGCTAAGCCGTCGGAAAATGGCAAAAAAATAGTTGTTTTCGTTGATTTTACCGACGGCCACGAGGCGACTTTCGACGAAAAAGCCGTTGATAATTACCGACGGCTTCATTGTGTCCGTTGGTAAATTTAGCGACGAGTGATTTACCGACGACCACTTAATCTCGAATTACTGACGGCTTTTAGGAATTACCGACGGCTTTTGGCCGTCGGTAATGACGAGAATTCTTGTAGTGGACCCCGGTCCAACCTTTGAACCTTGAGCCAGTGCCTACACTGGTTCAGTGTCCGGTCCGATTTTGATAGCCTTAGTTTTAGACCTTGTGATTAGCTCTATTCATGCTGCATGAATCAATGATATATCCACAACCTGCATAGAACAAGGTGGCATCTAAAGTGGACCAGTTCATGGTGGTTCACAGTGAACCATGATTAAGAACTATTAGATCAAGCAGCTCTATCAGATCTAATTGTATACCATCCATACAGAATATTTTTTCTTTCCTTCCTCTTTCCTTACCTCTGTCCCTCTTCCTTTCTCCCAGACGCAACCACCGTACCGGACTGGACAAAGAGGCAACCAATGCATCATCATTCTTGTACCAAACCACCCGATTTTAGCATTTTGCTTCATCCTTTTAATTGTTCATCCAAGATTGGGAGCCCATTTATTTTATTTCTCTAACCTAGAACCCCAGGAGGGGGGCGCTATTGCAGACGCACAATCGACACTCTACTGCAACAACTCACAAATTTTCTTCGAGTTTTCTGCAGGAGAACAATCGACACTTCATACTCTTCAAAATAGATCAAACTCATCGTGCTTTTTTTTCATTTATCCGTTTGAATGTTCTTATCATGAAAACTTTCATCCATCGTCGCATTTGTTTATTTCTTATCAGAATTTCTCACTTTGTTCTTCTCTTTCATTTCCTAATATTGAGAATTTGAGACCATCCACCTTTATATTTTTTTTATCTTTCTGGAACACTAGAAGTTGGACCTTTGTTATATGTCAAATTCTTAATCCTTTACCTTTTAGACTATGGTGTTAGAGTTAGCTAACACACATTCATGTTTTTCTGACCATGAATTGTCTTATCTCTTCTGTTGCCAGTATCACCGGGAAAGGAACGATTTTTCTCAATTTGATTGGGGATCTATTGACCCTTTTATCAGCTTTATTGATTCTCTGTCATTACAAAGGTGGATGAACGTGAATGAATTTGCAGGGAGATATTGGCATCGACAGATAAAGAGAAACAATTTGGATCAAAGTATGATCCAATGTGGTAATACTTATTGAATTTGTGTGAACTTTTTTTATCTAATGGTTGTTATTAGTTGTTCACCGCTGAACCACATGGTGAAAAGATTCACCCAAAAAGCCACCATAGAACAAATAATACATATAAGCATAGCGAGGGAAATTGCACGGTAATTGCGGTGGAAGGGAAATAAATACCAATAGGCACAAAGCAACTTTCAAATTTTGGAGAATGCTATGTTGTATTTGTTGAACCATTATGCCCTCATTTTGGGCAGATATAATGGACGGGTAAGTTCCCCTTCCCCTTGTCAGTTCCTTTTAGTAATAGAAGTTTTGTACGGTGATGTTTAATGGTAAACCTCGAGCAAAATGTGTTTGTAAAGATTTTACATAAACTTGGGTTCAATTTTACAACAACGTGTGATATAGCTATATTTAGGAGGCACTATGACCAAAAAAAGTGGATATTGTTATGGATCTTAGCTGAACATTGAAACTAACTTTTGGAGTGTGTTGTGGATGTTAACTTTCGAGCAATATGTTACAAACTGTCCCGAAGATAAATGATCTTAAAGTTTCCTTTTAGAAGAATATTTATCAACAAAATGGAAATATAGCTTCCGGAAGTTAACTTCCGGACAAGGATATTTTGAAAAAAAAAAAATATGAAAAAATTCGTTAGGGGTGTATTAAAAAAGGAGGTGCTAATAGTAACCCGTACTCACTTTATTTGCGGACTCAAGCCTGAGTGTTTTTCTGGCCCATTTTAGAAATTGGGCTGAGCACTTTCTAAGGTTCAATATGGTCCGCCCTTAATTTTTCTCTCTCCCATTTTTTTAATTTTCCTCCGTGCTACGGTTATTATGTACAAACTAAAGCAGTCTGTTGAATGCATAGTTGTCAAAACCGGACCAGACCGGCGGGTCCGACTGGTTGAATCGGGAATCAGACCTCTGTCCGGTCCGATTGAACCTCAAAACCGGATTTCTCAATAATCGGCCTAAAACCGAAAAACCGGTAAAAAACCGGCCAAAACCGGGAACCGGGCGGTTTAGAAAAAAAAATTATTTTTTTAAAAAAATGGTATATGACATTATTTTTGACATATAAGAGATTTTTTATCCATTTTTTTATGTCGATGTATAAAATTAAATATTATAATAAAATTTAAAATTAATTTATATATTAATATTATTATGAGAGTACTTACATTACGGTATTTGTGATTATTGAATATTAGAATGTTATTATAACATATTTGTTTTAGTTTAATATGTAATTTTTGCATGTTATATGTTGACTTATAACATTTTAAGCGGAGTTTAATTTTTTATGTCGTGATGTTATGAATATTATGTTATTTTTTGTTTATTAGTGCTTTATATGTTATATTAAAAATTTTAAAAATATAATTTAATTCATTTTTGGTCCGACCCCGGTTCGACCTCGGTCCGACTTTTGAACCTTGAATCCATGCCTACACCGGTTCAGTATCCGGTCTGGTTTTAATAACCTTGGTTGAATGTATGCATACCTTTTACAATTCAGTTGGTAAAAGTTATTAGTTTTGATACGCTTGTTATTTTAAGACTTTATATTAGAATTTGAGATTTGAACTAATTCAACCCCAAAAGCTAGCTTATGAGGTGAGGGTTGTCCCCACTTATAACCACCATTTATGTCATATTATTATCCAATGTGGGACTCCAAAACCCCCTTCACACTCAGGACTCCTAACGGATCTCGGACTGGCTCTAATACTATATTAAAATATGGGATTGAACCTAACATATTCCCAAAAGTTAGTTTATGGGGTGAAGATTATCACACACTTATAACTACTATTCATGTCATATCACTATCAAATGTTGGACTTCAACACTTTGTAATACTCATTTTTTAATAAAACAATACTTTTTATTAGCTTTGATAATAAAACAATATTTTTTTAACAAAAAAGTAGTGATTTATTATCAAAGGATCTCGAGTAGTTGTTAAAGCAATTTTTTAATTATGTCGTAATACATAACTAGATAATAGTACTAAAAAATTTCAATGGATGACTTTTTTTTTGAAATGTACAACTAAAGGTAACTCATCTTCGTGTAATATTTGCATTTCCAAGAGTATGAAGTTTTATTTGAATTCAAATGGGTCTTGTTTGATTGAGAGTATGTATTCTCACATTAAGTTTATACACTCAAATTTTATACTTTCATTACTATAGATTATTTTTTGTTTCATAATTGCAAATTCTTTTTTTTTCTTTCTAAAAAAAGATATACTTATTATGTAAAATATAGGTTAAAGGTAAAAAAGTTGTGTGTGAATAGAGTTTTATGATGTTAAGATCTCAAATTTACTAGAAGCCCTGTACTCCAATATTCATGCAAGTAAGTCAAATGGCAATGTATATATATATTTTTTATAGATAGAAATTTAGAAAAGAAAAGACACATCACTATGCAAGACTAGGTAAAACCACAAACTATAGCGAGTGTTTATGCTAAAATTTACGTATAGCCTAAGCGAATTCAGGTTTCGAACTCAAGTCACAGCTAGTGTGAATAGAAAGTATGGCCATCTGTGCCAACCCCTGTTGGCAGCAATGTATATATCTAGTATGAATGTGAGAGGAGAAAAACATCATTCATTTATGATTCTTATCAGATTAAGTCATTAGAACATGTTCTTGTGAGAGATGTAAGTCTTGTTATATAACATAAATGGTTCGGGTTAAACTTAAGCATAACAATCTTGATCATTCATATATTATTATTCAATCAAAAGAAAACAATCTTAACCATTCACAATTTCACACACACACACATAATTTAATCAAGATTGAGTCTTCTTGCCAAAACAAATTGGAACAAGTGGTTAAAGAATATTTGGAATTGAACTCTCATTTCCATTATTCTCCCTGAAGCCACTAAAATTTCTGCTTGGTTGGCAACCCTTTAAGAGAGATCCCCTAGTATCTAGGGGCTAGCTAGTTGAGTAAAACAAATTGAGTAAAATTGCATACAGTTTAGGCCTATCAATAATGAATAATCTTTTGGCTTAGGCCTTTACCAGAAGTCCCATTAGTGTTATTTGTCTGTACTACATTTTATTTCAAAAAAATTCTTGTGTTCTTTCACACACTCACTAGATAGACTACTATATTTTGTGTGTGTGTATTTGCTCTTCTTTTTCTTAATTTTCTGTATGCTAGTTTGCAAACTAGCTTGTGGTCTTGATAATTAATAATGGTGTCAAATAAACCAGCGTCAGATTCAAAAACCAAATCCATACAAATTGGGTATCGCAGCTTTCAGTAATAATATTACAAATATATTGTTCATAAGTCCTTTATTCTTTGTTTGGATATACAAAAATGAAAGAGAAGTTCAGAGAATCTAACCCCACGTAGAAGTACCACAAACCATTAAGGAAACAACTTATATTGCCAGCGACAAAAGGAAAAGGTAAAAGACAGGGCTGGCATTTATCACAAAAAAGCTGAAAGGGAGACGCGTCTTCTGAAAAGGATTGGGCTTCCAGATTCTCCCGACTCTCTCTCGTATGTGACACATGCTTCAAAATAATTGATTTATTTTTTTTCGAGGTAAAACACATATTTTTATTCTCTAATTTTGTTTTGGCTTTTCTGTAGTTTTGGTCTCCTATTTTCAGCAATCTGTAATTTTGGTCCCCTAATTTTTAATTTCGCAATTTTGGTCCCCTAATTTTTAAAATTTCTGACATTTTACCCAACACTAAAATTGGGTCAGAAATTAGCTGATGTGGCAAGTGATATGCTGATGTGGTATCTTAGTAGACTGGCCAGGTGGCAATTTTGTCACATTTGGTTGCCATGTCATTAAAATTCAATTACAATAACAAAATAAATCATTTAAATTAAATTTTCAAATAAAAAAACAAGTTTCAGAAATTAAAAGGTGGAAAATCTGAATCAAAGGAACCCTAAATCATAAGAATCACCGTCCCCTTCCAATTTTCATCAACTACCATGGGAGTTCTTCAGTAATCTGGAACACACCCATCATCGTCGTCCTCCTCCTTGTTTTCGTTACCCTAAACTGAAGGAGCGGTGTACCTCTTCGTCCTCCTTTTTGCGACTTCATCTTCTTCGCGTCGCATCTTGATGGATTCGAAGGCTAAGCATGTTGGTGGGAACAAAAGAGATCCTTATGCCTCCTCATGGACGAAAGAGGATGAGAAATACTGTGCTATGAATGTTTTCTTACATTTCTTTGGTGAAGTTGTTGCTAAGTGTGAAAGAGAGGTTTTGGGTGGTGTGTTTCTGTCGTGGTTGCCATGTGATGGTTTCTGTTCTATTCCTTTGTCTCATTAGGTTGTGTTATGGCTATTTTATGTTGATTTGTCCTTATATGTTTGTTGTGTTTGATGATGCTTTATTTTGTCCTCATAAGAACTGTTTTATGCCACTTTTCCCTTTATTATATACTTTATTTTATGACTGTACAGGCCAGCAGAGGTGGTCAAAGTGAGATAAAATATACACCATGGGGGCATTTTTGTATATCACCCTTCAAAAATGTATGTGAAAGGTTATACTGAGGAGATGAATTGGAGCTGGGATGTGGACCACATGTCCTATATGGATATTGCAAAAATGGTAAAGAATTTGGGGTATAGAGACTTCAAATGTTTGTGGTACCAGGACCCCAAGTTTTCACTTTCTCGTGGTTTGAGACCACTCAATAGTGATGTGGATGTTGTAAGGTTTGCTGAAGATGTTACAGGGTTTGAGGTCATTGAATTATTTGTGGATTATCTTATTGACACCCCAATTATAGATGAGCATGACAAGGAGAAAACAAATATGGAAGATGGAGAAAAGGTTTTGGTGAAGATGATGGTCAGGGAGAAGATAGAGATGGAGAAACAGAAAGTGAAACTGAGGTGGACGTTGAAGATGATGGTGATGGAGATAGTGAAAGTGAGGTTGAAAATGAAGATAATGGTGAGGGTCAAGATGAAGATGAAAGTTCAGAAGATGAAGATTATATTGCCTAGGGAGAAAAGGTGGATGATAGTGATATGGAGGATAGTAATTTTGATGAGAATTGGGACTGGACCAGTGTGCTACCAACAGAAACTGTCAATGAAGTTCGTTCTAATGTTAGGCCTCCACAAACTTCCAGGAATTTGGATCCAACTTCCACTGCTGATTTTGAAGATAAGGAATGTAACATCCCAAGTTTTATGAAAATTATTTTATAGTTCCAGCTACTTGAAAATAAATCATGGAGATTGATCACCTCAATGGTTTGTTAAAAGTATGAAGAACAACAAAGATTTATTATAAACAATTTACTATTTTAGAAATTAATTCATATTAAGAGACAGTGTAGACGTATACTGTTTTTAATATGAATTAATATCGAAAAATGTGAAAGATTGTTGTTTGATTAAAGAAAATTATTTTATTGAAAGAGAAATAATTTTCAGGATTTAATAAATAATTTTAAGTCATAGTTTGGATTTTTATTGTCTAGTTATTGTATTAATTGTCTGTTTTATGTCATATTTAATATGAATATTATTTTAAATATTTTGTCTTGATAATTTTATTGTTTGAATAATATCTAGTTGATAAGAGAAATTGAAATTAGTGATCCTCACTAATTTACAGTTTTTATTTCGCTGCGAGAATTCTATCGAATTCTGCAGTAACTAGGCTATTGTGTGTGTTTCTAACTGAAACATGCCCAAACGTGATCCAAATTTTATAAAATTTGAGATCTTAGCATTTTCCAATATTTATGATTTATTGGAAATTTTTCTGGAAATTTTAGGCATCAGAATAATATAGGGTGTTTTCTACGCCCAAGACTGCATTACGGTAGCGTTTTAGCACGCAAATCGAGAAAGCAACATTCATAGAAATACTTCTAATATTTTTGTGGATATTTTGGTTGATTAGTAATTTTTGATTATAGAATAATTTATTAGATTTATATTTGGAGTTTTTGATACAAAAACCCTAATTTATGCGTAACGCCGCGCACCCGATTGAGCGAGAACGCGACGAAACGAAATATCTAGATATTTTGGGCTAAGGGGAGATGCATCCAGCCACTAGGGGAGCTGAACCTCATCCTTAGAAGGTTACTTTACAAGTGTTGATGTGTGATTGGTGGTTATGTAATTGTAGTTAGTTAGTTTAGTTAGTTCGTGACTAGTTGGTTAGTTTCCAACTAAATAAACATTTTCTTCCACCATTGCCCCTCAAAATTTCGTGGTTCCTCCTTCCCTTGGCTGCCCCATTTCAGTTCTTCCATTCATGACTTGGAGAGAAAAAAATTTTAGAAAGAGAAAGTGTTGAGAAACTTGAGAAAATTGTGATTTTGGAGTTCAATCTTCAATCCTTATTCTTGATCCTTGTTCTATCACCTCTAATCTTCTTGGTAAGGATCCTATCCCTTCTTCTTCCTCCATGGCAGCCATGGATGAGTTTTTAAGATTTTTGTTTCTCATAATTTTGATGTTGATTCTTGAAGGAAGTTTGATGCTAAGCTTGCAATCTTCCATCCTTTCTTCCTAACCCTTGATTAATCATCATCACCTTGATTGGTAAGCTCCACATCCATTCCTTTTCCTCTCTTGAGTTTCATGAATGGGTTTGGTTGGTTTTAGGAATTATTTTTGGGCAAAAGTGTTGGATTTTGCTAGATATGCATGATTAGTCTTTTAGCCCTTTGTTTCCTTCCAAGATTAGCTTTGTTCTTGATTTTTAAAATTTAGGAACCCTAACTCTTGATGAGGCCGAACACTAGGGGCTGTTCTTAGGGTTTTATCTTTGTGTTTTTAAGTGATTGGAAGTTAGATTTTTTAGGGTTAGTAACTAGTATGCTTAGAACTAGTCATATATACATGTTGAACAAGTTTTGCAAAATTAATTTGGGGATTTTGTTGGGGCTGAAACCGTGGCTGATAATATGATTTAAGGGGATGTTTTAAATTGATTTCAAAGTGTTTTAAGTGTTTTAAGGAGTTGGTCTCTTGTTAAAGGAATCGAATGTAGTGAATTTGTATGTGTGAAGCTTTGAAAAATTGTTTGAAAACAAAATAATTTGGGGCTGTTTGTGATGCTTAAAAACAGTGATTTATGAGCATGATTTGAGTGAGTTCTAACTTGTTTTTAAGTGTATTAAAGTGGTAAATAAGTTTGGTTTTGATAAGAAGTTTTGATTAAGCAAAGTTTGCATGATTTAGGAGTTAAAGGTTTAAAACCTTGAAGTTGTTTTTGAACTTCCAAAATCGTGGCCTTCAAGGGAGATTTCTAACTTGTTCTTGACTTGCATTTATGCTTGAAAATAGTTGTAAAAGTAGTTGATGATTTGATTTAGCAAAACAATTCAAAGAAGCATGATTTTGGAAAAAGTTTTGGTTTATGTCTTAAGAATTGTTATAAACTTGTAATGAATTTAATTCTAGAATTTTGTGACATGTTTTAGTGCTTTGAAAAATGGTTCAAAGTTGACAAAACACTATTCATTTGGTAAAAACATTATTCCAATTGGTAAATTTTGGTTTAGCTATTTTTCTAAGTGTGTAGCTTTTGTAAAAGTTTGAAAACTTGCATGGTTTGAAATTGTTCCATCACATATGACTAGGTGTGAACCAAATGGGATTAAGTGAGTAATTCTTAGGCCTTAGGAACCTTAGAGCCGTGGCTTCCCTAGGGGTATTAGGGCTTGAGTTTTGGTTTTAATTGATTGAAACTTGTGTTGTTAGGATACGCGCGAGGTACGACTTGACGATAGTTCGAATTTACCTTGCTTGGATTGTTAAAGCGCCCAAGGTAAGGGAAAATCTTACATAATGAGTTTGGGCTTTTCACCTTGTGTGTTGTTTGCTTGATTGTTGATTGATTGTGTAGTAATACTTATAGTATTACTATGTGCTGTTGAGATGTTGTAGCATGAAATGTTGTGTATTGATTTGGCCCTGTGTGGCAAGACTGAATTGTATTGTGTGACTTAAATCATACTTGATTGATTTAATTGGACTTGAAATTGATGATAATATGTAGCATGTTCTTGGCCCTGCGTGGCATTATGAGTTGTGTTGTTTTCCTTGAATCACCTTGGATTTCATTGGAACTTGGCATTGAATTGGAATATGAAAAATGTTATTGTTGATAATGGATTAATTAACAATGCGTTGATCGACTGCTATTGGTTGACGATTTACATCGGTAAATCTGATACGATTCCACAAGCTGAATTCTGATTTCGTAAACAAATTGTTAAGGGCATTTTGATTTAAGAGTAAGCGTGAGGGTTTTAGTATAACTAGCCAAAGCTTGCAAGGAAATTTCAATGGAGTAATAGTAGAGAAAAGAACTTGAAATAAATAGTATAATTTGCGAAAACGGTTGAGTTAAATGATGCGCCTGGGAAAATTCTGGCTAGGAAAGACTTGGTAATTAAGAGTGTTCGCACCACCTCTCTTTCCTGGGAATTCTTCCAGTGTGTTATTTAGCACAACTAGGGTTTCAACGACCTAGAACTAAAAAGCATTTTCAGATACATAGGGGGGATACAAGAACTGAGAAAGAGATTTCAAAGAACGAGTTTTTGAAAGAATAAAACATAGGGAACATAGTGTTCTTATTGAGCATATGGGCCATGTGTCCTATGCTGGGACTTAATGTCCTGCTTACGTGCGCATTTTCTTGATTAAGGATTGGACCTAGTGTTCCGTATGGCGTGCCTAGTATCTTAACCTAAAAGTTGAGCCTAGCGTTCCGCATTACGTGCCTAGAGTTCTGATCTAAGATTGGAACTAGCATTCCGCAATTGAACACCCGGACTTTGTGTCCTGTGTTGAACTCTTAGTTAATTGAGATTTGGAAACCCACTAAGTTGAGTGAGTGAGGGTTCGTCGATCCGCATTGATTAATTAAAACATTACTCGGGCACTCACTACGGTGAGCACGCCACATTGTAGAATTTGTTGGATAACACTCGGGCGTTCACTACGGTGAGCATGCCATATTGTTGAATTGTTGAATATCCCTCGGGCGTTCACTACAGTGAGCATGCCATATTGTTGAATTGTTGGATATCACTCGGGCATTCACTACGGTGAGCATGTCATATTGTTGAGTTTGTTGGATATCACTCGGGCATTCACTACGGTGAGCATGTCATATTGTTGAGTTTGTTGGATATCACTCGGGCATTCACTACGGTGAGCATGCCATATTGTTGAATTTGTTTGGATGCGTACTAACCATTGAGCATCGACACTCGGAGCATTTGATTGGTCTTAAAGACTTCAAAAGACGAGTTGTCATGTCACTCGTAGCGTTTGATTGGTCGTACAGACTTCAAAAGGTGAGTTAACACTGCATTGCCTAAGTAGAGGCACGCCAAAGTAGTGGCCAGCCAAAGTAGTGGCAAGCCTAAGCAGAGGCTATCTTGTTCGGACGTTGGGAAAGTAGTCCCTGTCATACTGCTGACCTATTAAGGCTGCAGGTGTATACACAACTGGTCATACTGCATTGACATGCATAGCTAACCACATTTATGATATGTGATGAATTTGACATTGTGATGACTTGATCACTGGTCTGTTGATAGACTTGCCTGCTCATATGCAATAGTTTGATATTGTAGTGACTTGATTGTTGATCTGTTGGTTGTTTTGGTTGCTCACATGCAATGCTTGATATACCATGATGATGCGTGCGGTCTATTAAGTATGTATATGTATATAAAAGCATGTTGTTGTATTATATATGTATATGTTGTTTGCATGCGATATAGCCTATGATAAACTCGTGGACAAAGGATTTACCCTTGCACTGTTGTTGGATTGGATGTCCTTATGGATGTCACTTCCAGATGGAGTTCGGTAGCTGCATCAGTTTCGTCTTCCAGGAGCATTGAAGATTGAGCCAGTGGAGGAAGATTCCTCTGAGTACTTCATGTTTGGTCTTGCTGAGCTGTTTCTCAGTAAGAGTTATCGTGTTAGCCAACTTAGCATAGGGTATTGTATGTTTGTGTAATTACTCATTGTCTTGTAATTACTCTTTTCAGAAAACCTCGCCTTAGTGCGAAATGATTATGTTATGTGAAGTATTATTTTGTGATGCATTATACTCTGATAATTACAAAAGTCTGAATTGGCATCATTTAGAAAACTGTAGTACTCTATGTCTCATTTTGAAAAGGGTTTCAAAGGAAAGAAAATGAAAAAAAAGAAAAGAAAAATTTACTCCTATTTTTCCATTGCGAAATACATAAGAGTACTATTTAACTGAAAGCATACAAGCATTAAATGTTTTCAGCATTAGATTGGGTTGCACAGTAGCGCTCCGGAATCGGGGTGTTACAAGGAAGGTGATTCTTCACAGTTAGATACACCACCAGGGGGTGAAGATGATGAGGAATGCATCCCTAAATTTCCACACTTTAGAGTGCCTGAAGATGATGAGGCAGCTGGTATTAAGTTTGAGTTGGGGATGTTATTCAACAACAAAGTGCTTGTAAAAGAGGCTGTTAAAGAATATGCTATGCAGAGGAAGAAAAATGTATACTTCAAAAAAAATGACAAGAGAAGAATGGTAGTAAAATGCTTGAAGGACTGTCCTTTTTATATGAGGATTAGTAAAAGGAGTTCAAGTCAGTATTGGCAAGTTGTGAGGTTGACTGATGATCACACATGTCATAGAACAGCCAGAAATAGGCAAGCCAAGACAGAATATCTTGCAAAAAAATTCATGCGTATACTGAGACATACACCTGACATGAAAACAAAGGCTCTAATTGCTGAGGCTATTGACAAGTGGGGTGTAATATTGACACATGATCAAGCCTACAGGGCCAAGAAAAGAGCAATAGATCCAAGGGGCTGGGAGTACTGAAACGGGCTGGGAACCGTTTCTTCTTCTTGAGACGGAAGAGTGGCTTGAGACAGAGTACTGAAACATTCCAGATCTGAGAGGAACAAGAAGAAGAAGAAGAAACAGATCGACGGAGTGGGGAAGAAGACCGCTTCGAATAAGAGGAAGAAGAAGAAGAAACGGGTCGAGGAGAAGCCTAGGTTTGGGATTAGGGTTCTTTATGGTTCCCTTTGATTCGATTTCCTCCTTTTAATTTCTGAAACTTGTTTTTTTATTTGAAAATTTAATTTAAATGATTTATTTTGTTATTTTAATTGAGTTTTAATGACATGGCAATCAAATGTGACAAAATTGCCACCTGGCCAGTCCACTAAGATGCCACATCAGCATATCACTTACCACATCAGCTAATTTCTGACCCAATTTTAGTGTTGGGCAAAATGTCAAAAAATTTAAAAATTAGGGGACCAAAATTATGAAATTAAAAATTGGGGGATCAAAATTACGGATTGCTGAAAATAGGGGGACCAAAACTGCATAAAAGCCTTTTGTTTTAATTTTCAAATTCATCTTTTATTTTTTAATTATAAAAATGTCACTTTATTTTTGTATTTTTATTTTCAAAGACTTGTATATGATACTTGAAACAACAATATATTTTGAATATGAAATATGATAAATCAATAATAAAAGAAAAAATTAATAATATTTATAACAAATGGAATCAAAAGTACAAATAATATCTAACATTAAATATAAGGAATGTAGAAATATATAAATGGGAAAAACATTTTCCTCTATTTATGAAAAAAGAATATTTATATGCTAGTACACTTTTTTATTTATTTTGTTGACAACAATACACTTTTTTATTATTATTATTATTCTTACTATTCTTCTATTATTATTTTTTTACGTTACTCCTTAATTTCATTTTGTATCAGATTATTTTATGTGAAGTTCAGAATTATTGTTTTATCATTTCGCGTATAAAATTTTGAAAACAATAAATAAAATGAAATAAAAATGAACTAAACTAACATTTTTTAGGTTAAAAATAAGGGAAATGCTGAATAGTACGAAAATAACCCATACGAATTTAGACAAAAACCCACAAGTTCTTTCTTTATTTGCCACATATTAGAAAACCACCCACCCCTGTATGGTTATAAATCACACCGGTAGTTGAAGCGCGTTCGTATTTTTTCGTTTCGTACCAAATAGCAACACTCTAAAAATAATAGTTTAATTTGTATATACTGTCAGTGCAAAAATGTTTTGAATAATGTGTTGTCACATTATTTAATGAGTAAGACAAGTCATGTGTTGAATGCATGTGTAAAAATATTTTTACACCGATGATATGTATAAATTAAGCCCTAAAACTAAAATAAAATGACAAAAAAATTGTTCTCTATAGCTAAATTGGCTTTAAAATTGCCAAATTGTAATCTACAACCTATCAATCACACCTCCACCACAATTCAGATCTCGTCCTCATGACCGGCAAACATGCAACCGAATCAATCATTCTCCACAACTAATTGTGGATTCAAAACTCAAACAATGGAGTCGGCTCAAGGGTGAGCGAGTGAGGTCTAAAATAAATTTTGAGATGTGTCTTTTTGTATTTTTTTTTTTTTTGGGTACAATGTGTCTTTTTGTTTTAAGTGTTAGAGCTTTAGGTTGGACTTTTCTACTAACATGCGTGACCTTTCTGCTTTATAATAAATAATAGCAAATAATTCTTTTTTGTTACTTTAGTTGCATCACCTTGTGTTGGTCGTGAACAAGACACAATCAATTCCTTAACAAGAATTAATACTTCTATTTTTCACTTTGGCCCCTTGGCATATTCAAATTGCACTGCATGTCTGTAACTACTGTTGCTGGACCTTTGCATACCCGAATCTACTTCTACTATATTATATAAAATAGAATTTTGTGATGTGAGATTATTCCACGTGTCACCTCCATATTTATCTATTTTTCACCTAAAACAAAATTAATTTTTAATCATTATTATTTTAAGATGGTCATTATTACATTATCTCAATTAATTGTCATTAACAATCAGAAATATATTTTTTTAAATGACTTACTCATTTTAATTTATATATCATTCATTTTTATTAATCATCATTTATTATATTTAGAACTAAAATGAAATAATTATTAATTTTTCTTACAAAGTTAATAATTATTATATATTGTACGACAATGATTATTTTTTGTGCATTATTACTTAATTTAATTAATTAGTACCCGTGCAAAGCATGAGTAATTTCACTGGTTGCTGATAAGGAGACGATGCAATAGATCAAAGGTTTTTTTTTTTTTGACGGGACAATAGATCAAAGGTTGATATCTGGTCTCGTGGCATATTTAAAAATTAGTTTAAAAATATTTTTCATCGATATCCCTTTGACTATAGAAATTTTAAATTGAGTTAATAGTGTTTTTGGTCCCTGTAATATTAGAAAATTTCGGTTTTAGTCCCTGCAAATTTTTTTTTAGATTCGCTCCTGAAATTTCAAAATCTTCCAGTTTTCGTCCCTGTCGTCATCTCTCCGTCAAAAAATTGTGACGTGGCAAACAGAGGGGTGACATGGATGCTTATCTATCATTTTTTAAATGAAGTGGCATTATTTAACTCGCTGACTCACTAATTATATTTAAATAATTAAATATTTAACTATTAACTATTAATTACAGTAAAAAAACTATTAACTATTAAACAAAAAATCGTAAAGGATTAGGGCTAAATCATTCGCCCCCGCTCATCTTCTTTTTCGCTGCGACAACACCACCATGAGGCAGCCTTCCAGGCGCCTTAGTCAAACCACCCATGTCCTTCCTCTCTCCCTCGTGTTCTCCTCTGCCACGAACCGCAAGTCGTCGCCATTGCCGCGCCCCTGCTTGGATTGCAACCACCGTGAATCTCCTCCTCGCCGCCTCTGCTCTCATCATAAACAACAATCTCCACCACGAACGCCGCCCAGGACGTCGTTGTCATCGCGGTAAACTTCTTTGAATGTAAAACCCCTACTCTGTCATCTTCATTTTCACTGAAAACAAAGAACGATGTATCTCTCTGTAAAACCCCAAATCGCCATTACCACAGGCTGCGAATCGGAGCACCCAAGCCACCATCGTTTCTCTCTGTAAAACCCCAAACAAGGACGATTTCACAAACCCTAAGGCGGGATTGGGCGGATCTGGGTGTGGATTCCATTTTCTCTGTTGTCTGTGTTTGATTGAGTAAGGATTTGGGTGTACGGTGGGAGTGGGGCTGAGATGATGGGGGTAGAGGTGGGGGTGGGTGTTTGATGGGGGGTGGTGGTGTTCTTAATGTTGAAGGTGCAGGGTGTTCGATGGGGGTGGTGGTGTTTTGATTGAGCATTTGTTTGATTTCTGAGTGCTAGATGTTCTATTGGTTTGAGCATTTGAGTTTTGTTTAGATTTCATTCCATCATTTGTTTGATTTTTGGGTGTGATTTTTGGTTGATTGTTTTGGTTTTTCTGGGTTAGCAGATAGAGAAGAAGATGATCTTGTCAAAAAAAAAAAGTTAGAAGAAGATGATGGTGGAAGTGGTGGGTAGAGGGACAGAGATGGGGTGGGACTGTGTTGGGTGGGTGGCCGGAGAGGGTGGTTTCCATTTGTCTTTTTTCAATTAAAAAACTTACGTAAAAATAATGACTCAAACGCTGACCAGATGATTTTTTTTTAAATAATCCACTCAGATGTGCTACGTCAGTAAAAAATTACACATCAGCACGTCAAAATGGCATTTCGTTTGCCACGTCACTTTTTAGATGGAAAGATGACGACAGGGACGAAAACTGGAAGATTTTGAAATTTCAGGGAGCAAATCTAAAAAAAAATTGCAGAGACTAAAACCGGATTTCCATGATATTACAGGGACCAAAAACGCTATTAACCCTTTTAAATTACAATCTTTTCATTAATTTATTAATTTGTGTAATTCCTTAATACTTATCTTCTTCTTTTTTTTTTTACAAGATAATACTCATCTTCTTAATTTTTCAATTAACAAGTATATCGCTACTTTTTCTTAAAGTACATTATTTTAGGAGAAACAAATCCGTTTAATTTATTGTTGCAAGATGAACATTTTCCAACTAATATTAGTTTATTTCAAAATAAAATATAACTCGTTAAAATAAAACTTCAAATTGGTCAACAAAAAAAAATTCAAAAAAAAAAGCGTGGCATAAACTGTCCAAATCATGCTCTAATTGAAAAGTAAAAAAAATCACAGGATTAGCATAGTGGAACATGACAAAATTTGTATCCAAGATATTGCAAATTCAAGTCGTCACCAATTACCTTTTTATTTTTGATAGATAAATATTAGTTGTTTGTAATTGTTAGGACCTCCAGCTTGCACTCCTTCAGTGTCCCTTAGCTCACCAACCGTGCTACCTACTTGAGACCAATTATCTTGATATGAGGTAAATGTAATTCGCTTCGCAAGTGTTTACCTGCCTTAGATTGGGGCGTCATCCCTCACCTTAAATTTTTTTTTATATATAAAAAAGGTAATACCTTATACTAGTTTTCTAACCGGGTGAACTCCAAAGTTGGATGCGAGTAGTTAATGTAAAAAAAAAAAAATCTAATTGGGGAAACACTCGAGAACGTGGAAAGAAAATTATACAAAAACAGTTCACAATCCGGCAAGGTTCATCTAAATCCACGACCAAGACATTATAAATTGTAAAATCAATCAGATTGGTGAGAATTATTTGATAATCATTAATTATTATAATCATAGTTTATATGCTTACTTAATACTACCTCATGTCTCTATTAAAAGAAAACTTTTGTGTATTTTTTTTCTTTCTAATTATAAGAAAAATAAACGCATTTTAAGATGTATTAATTACTAGAATTTTTTGTATACCATTTTTTTAATGTGAGACGTATCTTTGTTAGAAACTTATATTTTTCCGAAGTACTCTCTATCTAATGCCAAAAATATATTTGTGATAACATTTCAATTTTATACTATTAAATAAGTCTTTTTGATCTTGGTGATTTTTATTTTTTATTCTTATATTAGGGACTGAGTTGGCTAGGTAGTAGTAGAACAGTAATAATAGAAATTTAATAGAAATTTACATTTGTTTCTATGGTTCCAAGTCAACTTCAGCCACCGAATGGAGACAACTATTTCTAATATAATAAATTAATAATTCTAATTCTATCAGCCCTCTTGGCCTTTCTAAGTAGGTGAGGAATCGTTCACCAATATAAAAGAAGTGAAAAAAAGAGAATAAAAAGGGGAGCGGGAGTATGAAAAGAATCAAAAAGATATCAAGAAAGCTTCCAAAAGCCATAAACAAGTGAGTGTTGACCAAACCATTCTCGTGACACCAGTCAACATCAAATGCATCAAATAGGGCTTGATACAGTGTGCCTTTTGGTAAACAATTTAATTAAATAGTATTACTAACAATTTATCCACCATTTGTTTTCACATTAACTATGACCCTTTCTTAGGTATCTTTAATTGCTCTAATATATATAAACAAACTAGACACCCTTTCTCCTCCAAAATCTTCCAAAACCTCTCTAGATACTATTATCACATGTCTTTTCCAAATAAAAAGAACAATGTAAGTAATTTTATCCCTATAATATGTCTACATTAGTCTTCGTAGCATATATATGACTTCTATAGTTAATCTCTGACAAAACCAAAACCAAATTAATTGAGTTTAAAAACTATATACTAATGGTGTAAAAAATGTTTAGACAAGCATCCAATTATATCTCACCATATAAATATTTGTGGAAATGTTTTTAGATAGAAATACAATAAATTGAAATTATGATGAGATACAATTGGATGCATGAGTAAAAAAAATTACAGTGACAGATGCATAATTTTTAAACTCGTAAATTTTCTCTAGTGTAAATTTATCGCCTTAATCTCTGCTCAATCACTATCTACCAACGCTTTATAGTATGACTTATATTGTTCATGTACTAAAATCTGCATTTATATCATTCATCACAGACACAGAACAACCTGAAGTAACAACCTCTGATAAAACCTTCGAGGACAAACATATAAATACCTCCATTGAGAACGCAAAGAAAGACAATTGTATTGCTATCTATTTATGTCAATCAGGTTAACACTAACGTAGCAAAGTAAAACACTGGATTGTACATATCAAAAACCAAAGTAGCATCCTAGTACATCTTATCATGACATAAACTGGTGTTACTTAACAACCTCTTCGGTAGTATTCTATACGTAAGGAACTCAGTTGAATTCATGACGCAATTTGATATCAAATCTGGCGACTAAACTTCAGGAACAGGTTGGAAAGCATGGTGGAAATCATTAAATATAGCTCATTCTTTCAACCAAATACATAGGCTATACCCTGAGCACATTCTTAATCTTCAGTTAGTATCTCCGTAAAACCTTAATAATATTCCAGTAGACAGCATTTAGAGCTTACTCCATTTAGTATTGAAAGAAGTCTTCAGCTAGATTTGGACTGTATATTCTCATTACTAGTGACTATAGTGTTATCGATTGCGGATAACAGACCATAGCGGAAGGCCAAAATTCCGTTATTTTTTGGCCTTATGCTATTTAAAGCCGCTAATTCCGGCGAAAAACGCCATGGTGCCACTATTCTTCACAAATTAGCCATAGCGGTTGGCAAAAAATCTACCACTGCAATCAGCCATGGTCGCTATTTGATAACACCGGTAACAAGCATTTGCAAACATTGCATGTGCACAAATCACTGAAGCCCGGGTTAATGCACTTCAATGGCCAAAAAAACAGGTGGTTATTATACCGTGGAGTAATTTTTTGTTACAATACTGAAGTCATGCAAGGACCATTTATTAATATAATAACTCTTCCCTTGCTCCAAGACAACACATTTATTAGAAGTAGATAAAGCCAATGATATTATACAGTAGATGAACCTCTATGCTACACGCCAACCACCTATCCAAATATTTAAATATGCATAAAGCAGTATTGATCACATGATGCAGGGTCCTGTACCCAATTTGTCCAACAGATCTAGTGAAGAATTAAGAAAATGCAGAAAAATTATTCGAACTAAACCATCCATCCCCTCCCAAATCAAGTAGCAACCCCATATTGAAAGTAAACAGTCAATCATATGCTTCTTTAAAGTCACACTTCACGAAAACATTTATTTATACTCCCTCTGGTCTGATTTATAAGCAACAAACACATTTTTAGGTTCATTGAATAACTCATGTATCTACATGAGTTATTCAATGAACCTAAAAATGTGTTTGTTGCTTATAAATCAGACCGGAATAATATTAAAAAGGAAGGACGGGGGAGCAAAGAATCCCTAATGACAGAGGCTTGTCTTAAAAACATTCAGCATTACACTATTAAATACCAAACAGCAGTCAAGGCAAAACCCGTTCAAAAGAAAAAAGATTGATGGAAAATTGAAGTGAAATGACAACCAGCATCCGCACCCCATCTAAACAGGAATCTCAAGTTTGAAGTATATTTAGAACCAGTGTATTAGAACCAGTGTATTTGAGGGGTAAAAAAAAAAAAAAAAAAAAAAAGTTATCCTGCAAACTTTCATGCTCAGATCCAAGGAAATATGCTATTTATTCTACAAATATATATACCTGTATAATACTGGCATTATCAATTTTAGCATTTTGTTTGTAGTTATCTGAAAGATTCTTTGGTTCAAAATTAAAACCTTCACTAACAAACTGAGCATTTACAGACATCATGATATATTAAAACATATATTTTCCCATATCGGTAGACCAACATTACCATTTGTTCCTGAATATTAAGAATATTGGGAAGGATCTAAAATTCCATTCATTGGGAATTCAATTTCATCCATGCTTATATGCAAGAACCATTCAAAGTCATGATATAGAAATATTGTCAAACAATAATAACGGATATAAAACTAAAAGCTCATACTGTACGTATGTGTAGCTATTCAAGAGAAACCAGAGGTTTTAATTGCGTGAATATTGTGGGAATACCTAATTAAATAACAGATTAGTACGGTGCAAAGTGAATAGAAAGCATGCCTCACTGCCTGCTGTAACAGCTCACCCAATTGGCCTTCGGCCCCCTGGACCTTGGTCCAAGGCATAACGGGCTGCCAGGGTAAACCCCTAGCTGCCAATGTTACTCATAGGACTCCTCCTCCCCCCCCTCTTTGAGGAGTTTTTGTCTTACGGAGGTTTCGAACCCGCGGCCATATCCCTTTGGCCGCGGTTTCGAAACCTCCGTAAGGCAAAAACTCCTCAAAGAGGGGGGGAGGAGGAGTCCTATGAGTAACATTGGCAGCTAGGGGTTTACCCTGGCAACCCGTTATGCCTTGGACCAAGGTCCAGGGGGCCGAAGGCCAATTGGGTGGGCTGTTACACCTGCTAGCATAAATATTGAGTCTTCTGGTCAAAATTGACCATCCACAGCAGTTCTGAGTTGATGAAATATTTTTAGAAGTTGTGCCTCATATCACAATCACAAGTCTTAAAAAATTTGACTGCGAATTCCCATGCAGGTTTATTTTATTAAAATGTCTTCAAATGCTCATACAATGTTTGGGCTGAGACAATGAAAACATGGGGGAAGATAATTTTTGGAGTTTGAAATTTTCTCGTTTGGTTAAAGAGAAAAGTTGGGAAGAATCAAGAAATGTAAATCTAGAAACCAAATATTCAAAATTTTCTCTTCATTACAAATTTCAAAAACATCCTCTTTCAGCTTCATTTCTGTCATCCAAAGGGTAATGACTAATGAGTGACGCAACTTTTTACCTGGGCTATACATACATTGACACTAAAATATTATCCCAATTCTTTTTACTTCAATAAAGGAAACACAAATATGGATAAGAACTTGGAAATTGGAATCCATATGTAAAATGTTAACCAAGTACAGCAAAATTGCCTGGAATCCAGGTGCAATACACTAACTATGAAACAATACAATTCAAAGGATCAATCAGCAACTTTCCTTTTTTAACAGCAAAGCTAGCAACAGAGAGCTAGCCCATCATCATTATACAATATACAAGATACAAAAGAACCCTATCACATTCACAACAAAAATTTGATCTTCTTTCCATTTTGTACAGAGGACCCACCCAACAAGGCAGAACCAATAAACCAAAACCCCCAAAAAAAAAAAAGAAAAAAAAAAACTGACCTCCACAAAGGAGAATAACACATCTTCTTTTCCATCATCAACTCATCCGGTGGTGGTTGCCGCAGCGAAGAACCCGAATCAAATTGGAAGAATTTCTCCTCACTTTCTCATTATCATCTTCCAGCAACCCAAGAGAAATTTCTAAAACCCCTTCTTGCAGGGTCAACAAAAGCATTTCCTGGCTATGAAAACAAAGCGAAGTGAGTGCCAACAGTGCATATTGAATCCCCCTGGAGCTTCCGTTCCTCAACACACGAACCAGAATCTGCACGCAACCATTATAACTTTCCATTTGTTCCCTACCTTCCTTACACTTAGACAAAACGCCAATAACCTCAACACCCCTTTCAAGCCCAGAATCAACACTTCTCAGCAGAATCGGCACCGCGCCGCAATCCACGGCTCTTCTCCGGTTATCCGGAAAACAGCAGAGGGCGTAGAGCGCGGTGGCGGCTTCTTTCCTCTCCCTTCCCTTGCCGTCCCGGAGAATCGACAACAGAGCTCCGATTGCCCCCGGGAACGCGCCGATCGTGGCCTTGTTCACCTCCACGACGGCGAGGCTGGTGATTACCGTGGCCGCCACGGCACGGCAGTCCGGAGAGGTAGCGTTGAGGAGGACGGCGACGACGCGGGTGATGGCGCCCTCGGCGACGAGGCCGACCTTGCTGTCGTCGTCGAGGCTGAGGTTGAGGAGCAGGGAGAGGGCCTTCTCCTGCAGCGCGGGGTCGCCGGAGGAAGAGTCTAGGCAGGAGAGGACGGAAGAGACGGCGCCGGAGTCGACGAGGCGGCGGCGGAAGACGGCATCGCGCTTGGAGAGGCGGGCGAGTTGGCGGAGCGACTCGATTTTGGAATCGGAAGAGGAGGAGGGAGAGGTTAGGTTTGAAATTAGGGTTTCGGGTTGGGAAATTATTTGGTGGAGTGGAGGGAGGAGTGTGTAGCTGGAGATTAAGCTTCGGAGGGCGTGGTTGGGGATGAGGGAAGGGTTGTCAGGGAGGAGTAGTTTGGTAATTGGACATGTCCTGTGGCCAGCGTCTAGCCACCGTTGGATTGAGGAACGGTCGAATGTGTGACCGGAACATAGGATGACCGGGTCCGACATTATTTCTAGAGAAATTGGACACTTGAAGTGGTCCGGGAGATGACTCGCCATTTCCTTGCTCAATTGATATATTCTTCCCTTCCTAAGCTGGGTCGCTAAGATACAGAGAAGCTTGTTTGAGGGTGTGCGTGTGTGTCACTCACTCAATAGAGGGTTTATGAGGTTTTTGGAACCTAATGGGACTGTGATTGATTTCTTTCCGTTCCGCCATTGTTCCTTTTAGCTTCATCTGGGATTGTTTTTCTTGGACGATAGTGCCCTCCGTTGTATAATGTCCAATCTCCACCAAGCGACTTTGGAATTTGTATTGCTCTGATCAATACTTTTCATTCAAATAAATAATTGCTCTCATCAATATTTTTCATTCAAAAAATACATATTATTTTCTCTTATTTTATTGTAAATAAAATAAAAATTATTATTTGTCAAATAAAAATTTAATATGCTATTTATATTAAAACTAAGAATTAATTTGTATACAGTGTAAAAATATTTTATACATAGTTTTATCACATCATTTAATAAATACGATATTCATGTTAAGGATACAGGATCTTAATAACTTTTTTTTCATTCAATTAAATAAGTGAATAGTGTATTTTATTTTCTTTTAGTTCTCAAAATATATTCATTTTTCTTTAGTGATATTTGTGCACTTGTGGATACTAAAAAAAATACTCATTTTTCTTTATTTTGTAGTTTTTTTAATTTTTATTAATGTTTCTTTTTATCCTCTTATGTCTAAAAAAATATTCAAAAAAAGATTTTTAAAAATGATAACAGCAAAATGAAGAATTCTCTTGTATCATCTCATCGTAAGAAAGTTTTGTGTTTTTACTTTTTCGTAAATATTTATAAATTTTGATATTATAAAATTTATAAATGAAATGGGCAGCCAATAGCTCTTTTCATTAGTTAATAAATATTTGGATAATTATTCAGAGTGGTAGCTAAGATATAAAATTAAGCGAGGAAAACATCAATTAATCATATCAAATAGTTTTTTTTAGCAAAAGCGAATTAATTTATATCATTACTCAAAAGTCGTTCAAGCATTACAGAGCAATCACATAAAGTGAGGGAACTAGCATAAGAAATGATCAACGCCCTCCCAAGGAAATTGGAAACAATGTTCGCTTGTTTCCGAACAAAATTTACCCTATAATTTTGGTGGATAGCTAGAATTTGCTTACAAAGTGAAATAATAATACCAAATTCTAAATTGTCCAATGCATCACTGTGTATTGCATTCACTACTAACTTACAATCTAGCTGAAATGTCATTGACTCCGCATCCCACTCCTACGTCCACTGGAGTGCATGTAATAACTCAACGGCTTCTCCTTCGTTGACTTCCATCCAAGATAGATACTAAGAGGATCGGGATAATTGGAAGGCACTTGTATGGTCTAGAACAATTGCACCACAACCAAACGACAAGACTATCCTGGATGAAAGAGGAATCGACATTACATTTTAAATAGCCGAGTGGTGGTTTGGATCAGCGAATAACATAAGCAGGTCTAGGAGCAACATGTGCAGGATATCTCACCTTGGCAACCCAGGATCATTCACTTAATATTGTCTTAGCCCAATGTAGAACAACTTTGGCCTTAGTCCCCTTGTTGTCCCAAAGTTTCCCTTTTGTAGCCTTTCAAAGACTCCACAGGGACATGGAAAAACGACATTGCTAAGGTTGCAGGAGAGACTCACAAAAGCCATAGAAAAAAGAGCAGAGGTTTTCGAATCGAGTCTTCAAATTATGAACTCAACATCTCCAACTTTTTGCAAATCTCCTGATTCTTCTACGTGCTTCCCTCATTTTCCCCTTTTTTTCTCTCCAACTCCTTTTGCAATAACTTTTTTTTCCTAAAGAACGATTCTCCAGAGTGCAAGCCACACATTTAGGGATGGCAATTTCTACCTATGTGTGGGGATTCCCGCGGGGACTACCCCATTTGGGGCCGTGAATTTTTCCTGGGGCGTGATGGGGAGAAAATCTCCCACACCGGTCAGGGGATGGGGACGGGATCACACACTCATGGTCCCGCCAACATATTACATAATTATCCTAAAAATACATATATATGTATTATAATGATTAGTTTTTGGTCTTTTTATGTCTTTTCTTAATTTTTAAAAACTATAATGTTTTTAGTAAAATAAAACAAAAGAAAAGTCATCACTCATCAGATTCACAAATCATGATCATAAAGACTTCACATGTTGACTGTAGACATGGAAAATTGATTTTGATATTGTAATTTTGAAACTTTTTCATACTTTTATATTTTTTCAATTTTATTGAATTTCAGTGTTTTTATTTTTAAATTTTGAGGTCCTCAGGGACTGCATGATCCGTGGGAACGAGGATGGGGAAAAAAACTCCCCATGACAGGGATCGGGGACGGGGGCGAAACTGCAGGCGGGGGCGGGAGCGGGGAGCACTCACGTCTGCCCGCCGTTGCCATCCCTACACACATTGGTATTCTTAAAACTGCTCTAGAGGTAAAGAAATGTAGTAACAGTTCTTAAATCTTAAGAACTGAGCGTTGGAGATGGTCTTACTAACTGGCCTTTTGAATGTTTATCGTTGTTCGGACCACAACTATTAATGTTTTATCTTTATTTTTGTATGTTACTCCACACTTAGCAGTCTTCTTCGTTAACTCTCCCCAAATATTAATTCCTCATTTTTAAATGATAGGAGGAATCCTTGTAAAATACTACTAAGATTAATGTTTTTAAAGTTTTTTATTCGAATATTTTTGAAGTTAAAAAAATAAAAATAGATAAAATGAAAGCATTTTCATGTTTTACCAATTCGTTGTTTTCCAACACCCAACAGTAACTAATTACAGTGGAAAATAAATAAATAATCACGGTTTCAAATGAAATTCATGTGTAAATCAATGATAATTGATGAAGTAGCTTATCAATTTTTTCACTCCTAATACCAGTCATGAGGGTATACTTGCATTAATTTCATATTATGCAATAATCATTTAGTATCATCTGATGTATACATATTTCTTTTCCGATTGTTACCACAAAAAAATCTGATGTATACATACCTATTTTTTTTTTGACTCAAGACATACGTAGTTTGTTATTCTTTGTTTGTTTGGTTTTATTTTTTGACAAATTTAGTTGTGGGGCGTGTGTGGACGCTTTTATAAATTTACGTTTAATATCAAAATGATGTGGGAAGTTAATTATTGCCCAGACATGAGCTTAATTACGGTCCTAAATATTTTCAAAAAATTTCAAGCATCTTTGCTGTAAAATATGTCGCTCTCACCGTTTTCATATATAAACAAAACATAATTGTTGCACACACTACAAAAATTTTAGCTATTATCAGGGGTCAAAAGCCATCGCTAACACTGAAAAGCCCTCGCTAAAGCGTTTTTACCGAGGGTCTACCGAGGGCCCACTGTCCGTAGGTTAATCGACGCATCGATAACTAATACCGAGGGTTTTTCCAAAAAGGTCGTAGGTAATTACCGAGGGCCTTTGGCCGTAGGTAACGTAGCATAGTTAGCGAGGGCCTATGGCTGTAGGTAATTACCGAGGGCCCCTGTCCGTGGGTAATTTTGGCGCAGTTATCGAGGGTCATGGCCGTAGGTAATATGTAGATATTTTAATATCCTGGTTATTTACTGTGGGCCTTTGGCCGCAGGTAATTATCTGTCGTTTGAAAAAAAAATAATGAGATTTTTACCGTGGGCTTTTGGCCCTCGCTAAAAGAAGAATTTAAAAAAAAAAAAATGTTTACCGCGAACGCAGAACTGGGAACCGGGAACGAAACGAAAAAAAAACAGAGGACTAACATGATGAAGAAGAAGAAGAAGACCAACACAGAACAGAACGAACAATGAACAGAACGAAAAAGAAGAAGAAGAACAACACAGAATAGAATAATACAAAACGAAAATGAAGAAAATTTTTTCACACAGAGAAGCTTTTCGTAGCCCCTTTGATCCACCGTTCTCTGAAAAAAATGAAACAAACATCATATCAATAATACAAAAAAAATCATTTGAAGGAGAAAAATCTGACATGTGTGAAAGTGTTGTCTTGAATATCATTAGCCGCAGATCGGCTAACTTTCAAAACGGTGATTCCCTTTTCTTCAAGCGATTACGCCAAGGAAGGAACTCTGTTCCTTAGCTATGGGTCCCTTAACTCACTCCAGAAAGGTTTAAGTCGATGAACTAAGATAAAAACTGGGACATAAAGGTAAACATAAATGCGAATAAAAGCTTGAACGAAAATTATAAGTTGTTTGATTGATTGCTGACTCTTCTAAAATGTATGTACAACTTGGGTATTTATAGTAGCAACTAAGAACTACCCCTATCTGCCACGTTCAGTTGGCTAACACTGATACATTCCTAGTTGGCAGTTATTCGGCTGAGTCGTGCCATGCTCCACTAACCACGACCCTAAAAACTAGGCGCATTAGTACATTGTGGCCACGTCACTTCAACCAACGGTCCTCTTTGTGCAAATATCTCCTCAGATTCCCTCGCTCAGCTCCTAAAACCATGGAGAACAATCTTGACCGGTTTTTCCTTGGATATTTAATTAATTCAAAATTACTTCCACGTCATTCGGCTCGTGGAGCAAGAATCTGATCCCATACGTGACTCCATGCTATCCCCATGGGCCTAAATATCTTCCTTGAAGCCCAATAAGTCCAAGGCCCATGTATAGCTTCCGGTTTCCTGCTTTCGACCCTATCAGCTGCCATGCCATATCAACTGGTAGGCACATCGGCTGACGACCAATCGGCTATTTGATCTATTCGACTGGGACTAGCTTCGGCTGGTTCTGATGAATATTTTGGGTGTAAACAATTGCCCCCCTACGCTGTCTTAGCCGTAACACCCTAGGTTTAGGCTGGGGCGGCGTAATGATTTAAGTCAAATCACCCTTTTAAATCATAAATGCGAGGTCATCCATTAACAACAACTTTTGAATAGTGCAACGGCTAATCCTCATCCATCCGATTTATTCGCCTTTAAACCCCACTATCAGTGATTTACTTTTCCTTTAAATACTCATCAGTCGAATTACCTCTTACGCTTACTTCCAGCCCTAACTCTTGTAGCTTTCACCATCTCCAACCTTTTCGTCTTTCACCTACAAACCAGGCCCACCATGTCTTCTGCTTCTGATTCTCAAAACCAATCCTACGCGTACGATGGCGAACAGTCTTCTTCCTCCTCCATGAACCTTCATGGATTCCTCTTTATCAATACACTTAAGTAGCACTCCATTGATGGCTCTCCTGTAAACTTCATTGTCTACCAATACGTACTTGAGTGCTTTCTGCTTGAGCTTGAAGTCAGCACTGCTTGAAGGATCTTTAAGATAGTCGATTAACTCTTGTTTCCAAGAGTCGATCGCTCCTATTGGTGCACACTCCCAGATTGGGTACTCTTCATGTTTTACTTCGACTATCATGTCTTTGTACCCTGAGGCCTGTTGAGCCAAATCATTAGCCTCTTCATTCTCTTCTCTAGGAATGTGATGTACTACTGCATCAGCAAACAAGCGAAGTAGCTTGCTAGCCGTTTCATAGCACTCTTTCAAGTTAGGGTTATTACATCTATACTCCCCAGTTAGCTGTTTTATCACCAACTGTGAATCTCCCATGACTTGAACATAATTTGCTTTCATGGCTGTCAGGATCTTAAGCCCCAAAATCAAAGCTTCGTATTCTGCCTGATTATTAGAATACCCAAGATCCAGCTGACATATGAATTTCCAACTTTTCCCAGTTGGATCAGTGATGGTGATGCCAGCACCTACCCCTTTTTGCGTTCTTGACCCATCAAACATCAGCACCCAAGGTTTCAAGTTAATACATGCAACGTGTTCGACTAATGGGTCATTGACTTTAACACATGGGTGTTGAGCCAGAAAATCGGCTACTGCCTGGCCTTTCATTGCTCTCAATGGAACGTATTTTAACGCGAAAGCATTTAACTTAATGGCCCACTTCATCAGTCGACCCTGTAAGACAGGCCTATTAAGTAAATACCTAATAATATCAATTTTGCACAAAACCAATATTTCCTTAGGCAACAAATAATATTCGAGTTTTGTACAAGCATAGAACAATGATAAACATAATTTCTCAATAGGGGTGTATCTGGTTTCTGCATCATTCAAGGTGCTGTGAGATAGTATCTGACTCTTTCCGCCCCATCATCGACATCTGCAAGCAAGCTGGTAGATTGACTCTTCTTCTGCAGCTATATACAATTTGAGTGGCCTTCCTGACACCGGAGGTGTTAGCACAGGAGGTCTGGCCAACCCTTGCTTAATTTGATCAAAGGCCTGTTGTTGCTCTCTCCCCCATACCATATCCTCTGTTTCCTTTAATTTCAGCAAGGGGGAAAAAGCCTTCATTTTTCCAGCCGAATTAGCTATGAACCTCCTTAGGAAATTGATCTTGCCAATCAAACTTTGCAATTCCTTCTTGTTCCTAGGAGGTCTGGCTTCCAAGATAGCTTTCACCTTGTTCTTGTCTACTTCTATTCCTTGATGGTGGACCAAAAATCCTAGGAAATTGCCAGCTACCACTCCAAAAGCACATTTGGCCGGATTCATTTTCAGCCCATGGGCTCGCATCCTCTTTAGGGCCTGCTCTAGATCGACTAGGTGGCTTTCAAAACCCTCAGACTTGACCACCACGTCATCTATGTATACTTCCATGGTTTTGCCGATCAAGTCATGAAAAATGGAGTTCATGGCCCTTTGATAAGTGGCTCCTGCGTTCTTGAGCCCGAAAGGCATGACCACCCATTCATAGATCCCCAATGCTCCTGGGCACCTGAAGGTTGTCTTGTGAGTATCTTCTTTCGCTAGAAAGATCTGGTTATACCCTGAGTATCCATCCATAAAGGTGAGAATACCATGTGTGGCTGCTGCATCGACTAACATGTCAGCCACAGGCATAGCATACTCATCCTTTGGAGTGGCCAAGTTCAAGTTCCTGTAGTCTATACATACTCTTATCTGGTCATTCTTCTTGACGATAGGGACTATATTAGATAGCCATTCAACATACCTGGTCGTTCTTATAAAGCCTGCCTTCAGTAGTCTTTCAATTTCAGCTTTAATTTGAGGCATCAGTTGGGGATTGAACCTGCGAGGCGCCTGCTTGAACGGTTTGTATCCTGCTTTGATAGGCAACCTGTGTTCCACCAAGCTTCTCGCCAAACCAGGCATTTCGAAGTAATTCCAGGCAAAGCAATCTTTGTACCGCTGGATTAATTCGACTATCTTACCCCGTTTGTCTTCCTCAAGCAACCCACTCACCTTCACGATTCTGGGTTGTTCTGGCGTACCCAAGTTGATCTCAATTAAAGGATCCTCTGCCTCAAACGCAGGAGCCGTCTTGTGGAGAGGGGAGTCCAATTCCATAGGCTCGGCTGCACACACCTCATCAGGCTTAGTTGCCGCACCTTCCTCCCTGGAGAGTAGTACCTCCTCTTCCTCTGCAGTGTCATAATCTTCCATTATGGCATCCATCGCTTTGGACTCGGCCTTAAAGATTTCTAGCCGACCCAAAAGGTCTTCGAGTACCTGAGATGTCCTACTCATTAGTTACCTACGCATTGGGCCGTGGTTCGGCCTGAGATCTCAGCTTGAATCCCTCATTAGTAAGGTTGCATGCTTTCCAGGCGCCCTCTTCATAATCTTCTGGGATGGCAATAGGACCTAGGTGTGGGGAATAGAACAAGGCTTCTAGCATCCTTACTTCAGCCGAAAAAGATTCTTGTCGCCTCATTGTCTCAACATTGTCTCCAACCCAAAACATACGCTTCTGATGAAGTGTGGAAGGTCCACACTGACTTGTGTGAATCCAATCCCTTCCCAGGATTACGCTATAGGAGGGTTTGCCATCAACCACAAAGAAAGTCAGCCTTGATGGTTTTGGGGCCTCATCAGAACCGGCTATCAAGACTCCAAGTGCTCTGGAAGGTTCCCCCAAGAAATTGGACATTTTTATGTTGGTAGGGACTAGGTCCTCAAGACTTTTCCCAAGTTTCCTCATGGTCGTCACAGGCATGACATTCAGCACAGCCCCTCCGTCCACGAAGACTCTTCCAAAGATCTTCCCGTTGATATAGGCCTTGATATAAAGGGGTTTCAGATGCTTCACCATTTCCTCTGTAGGTTTCTCAAACACTACCTTGGTAACCTCATCAGCCGGTGTATCGGCTAACGCGGCCCATTCTGTCTCCTCAGCAAACACGTCTCCCTCCAAACCTCCTGGTTGTGAGTTGTTTGCCCAAAACTCTTCTGGGAATAAGCTAATAGCCTCTATCTCAGCCATTAGGCCATCAGCCTCTTCATTGAACAGGAGATCCAACAAAGAATCTTCCATGATATCGTCCTGCTCCCAATACTTCTCTGGGATCGCTGAACCCTCTATAGTGACTGCCTCTTCGCCTACGTCGACTGAGGCGATGAGACCCTTTGCTTCAGGAACAGGTTCCTGGTCAATAATCGGCTCTATATTTTCAGGCCCTTTCTCTTTCCCAGCTTTCTCAGCCTCCAGCTTTGGGAAAGCCTTATCCAGTGCTTCATTCACAGTTTCTAAGGGGATCCTGCTCTCTTCACTGTTCTTTACATCGGCTATCATCTGCAGAGTTTGTTTCATCTTCTGAACAGACCTTATTCTCTGCATCCTCCTCTTTTGGGTTCTCGTCAACACGGCTGGCACCGCCTTTTTGTCTTTGGCATACTTATTCAAAAACCAGTGTCCTTCTTCGACGTTAGCCGGGGGTTTCAGCATTCTATGGTTCCTCAACTTCTCGTCATTCCTTACTGTTATCCTTAAGGAAGACATTCCCCATTCTACAGTGAATTCGGTTATCCTTCTTTTATCCTTGGGAACAGGTTCCTCATCCACCTTGGGCAAGGATAGCCTACCACTTTCTCTGAGGGTTAGCCGATCTTGCCCCCCAGTTTTAGCAATGAGTGTCTCACCCTTCTCCTTGTCAGGCTTCCCAGTTAGGGCCTGGCCATGTGCAATGTTTTGCTTCACTAATTCCTGGGTGAGCCTACCTGGTTTGGGTGGCTTGCCCCCCTGCCTGTGTCCTACCTCTGGTTGGGGTTTTCCTAATCTGTCAAAAACAGAAAATCCTGGCAGCCTGAGGTTTTAGTCGATCAGTCTGGGTTGACTCGGCTGATCACTTTTTTGGCCTCCAGACTTGTTGTACAGATATCCTGTGCTTCTGGCTGGGTCCTTCGTCATCGAATCCTGAGAATGAGACCATGCTTATCCTAAGGGCAGGGAATGGATCAGTGTCCACTGTCATTTCAGCGATTCCTTTGTCTGCAAGCTTAAACCTCCCCTCTTTTATCCCCTTCTGAATGGCCTTCCTGAAAACCACGCAATTTAGAGTCGCGTGATTATAAGAATTGTGCCATTTGCAGTATTTCTTATCTTTTAACTCTTCAGCAGGTGGGATCTTGTGCCCATCCAGCAGCCGAATCTGCCTATCCTTAAGCAAATAGTCAAAGATCTGGTCTGCCTTGGAGATATCAAAGGAGTATTCTGTCTTGCCGTCTCCCGAACTTAGTTCCTTTCCCTTGGCAGCTCTTAGGGCAGGGCAGGTATAACCTTTACCCTTCACTATCTCAGCTGCCATGATGTCTATCGTGGAATCGGCTGAATCATCATCGGAGTCTTCGGCTTCTACAATGGACACCAACTGAGGACCTCTTCCTCTACTGGCTCGCTTCTTTTCCTTCTCCTGGATAAACTGCTCAATGCGTATAGCCCTTGAGACCAACTGGTTTAGGTCAGTGCAAGCTTGTCCTACTATTTTTTCCTTGAGTTGAGGATGCATACTGCTAATAGCCATGGCTGCATATTCTGTCTCAGGGAATTGCACTGAACATTTCCCAGCCATTCTCCGGAACCTTTCCACAAAATCAGCAGCCGATTCATCTACCTGTTGTCTCAGGTTCATGAGATCACCGCGATGACTTGGGTTGGGGCGAGAGAATCATCATGAAAGCACCTCTCCATATCTGACCATGTTTGTATAGAATTAGGTGGTAAAGAGGAATACCATGTAAAAGCTGTTCCGGTAAGTGACAAGGGGAACAGCTGCAACTTGTGATATTCATTCTGGTTTCCTTCACCACATTGGGCAGTAAACCTGCCTACATGCTTCATAGTCGATTTGCCATCCTCTCCAGAGAAAGTGGCGAAATCTGGAGTCTTATACCCTCTGGGCAGAGGTACCAATCTATCCACCCACTCGGGGTATGGCTTCCTATAGATCGGACGATCCAAAGGCTTCAGCTGCACACCAAAGTATTTCTTAATGGTATCTACAATGATGGCTGTGTCTAGCAGCTGTGAACCCCCTGGCCTTACTTCTCCCAAGCTAGGAGCAGCCATTTGTGGTTGCTGTCTCCAAGTTGGGGGATGTGCCTGGGAAACTTGTTCTGGAGGATTGGGATAGCCTGGTTGATTAAACGATGGAGGTGGGTATACCCCCCATGGCTACTCCATGTTCACCTCACCAGGTGCCCTGTATTGAGTTCCAGGAACACTTGTGTTAAATGGTAGAGGTGGGATCTGTCCCCATAACTGCTCCGCCATCAACCCAGGTGCCCTTGGAGGAGTTGACCCCATTTGAATGCCTGCAGATCCTTCAGGGTAGGATGGATAGAATGGAAGGTTAGCCGTCTGGTGGAACATTGTTCCATGATCGCCGACTGCATGTCCCCCAGTTGGTCTTGCACCACCCATTCCTGGGCCAAGAGTTTGCCACCCAGTGTGCTGTGGGTTAGTCGCCTGCACAGCAGAGCCATAAGGCTGAGCACATGGCATAGCTTGCGGCATACCAATTGGTCCCACTGCATCCGGTGGCCTCCTAGCCATCTGCACCTGTCCAAAATGAAGATTAGCCTGGTTGTTCGCGTCATTCGCCACCTGTTGCCCTCCAGTGTTCAACGTGGCAAAAGCTCCATGCTGGGAATTAATTAGATTAGAAGGTACATCCTATATTAATTTGAACCTGAGTAGGTCAGAACCGAATGTAGGTAAATTTGTCTTGCACTGCTGAGTCATGTTGGTGAACCTGAATTAGTCACTTTGGTACTCATTTGGATGACGAGTCCTGCCTGGGTAGGGTACCCCACTTGCGTTGGGATAGCAGAATTGATAGAGCCTTCACTTGCGTGAGCCCTCTTGGCCTCTATCTCCCTGCCTTGCTGCACTTCGTTATGTACCATGGATTTCACAATATCGGCCAATTATTGTGACACTTGGTACATGATATCATTGATTCCCAAATCGAGTTGTTGGCATATAAACGAAGTGGTCATCACCACCGGGGTCTCATTGGGCTTGTTGGGTTGAGTTTCAGCCCCTATCTCCGCTTGTATTTGCTCTGCTGGTGGAACATTGCTTCCACGGGATGGGCTTCCTTCAATCAGTTTCCTGGGATTGCTTTTTGCAGTCATATTGTTCAAACTTTTGCCCGAACGCAAGTGCATACGCCAATGGTAATCCTGACCTGGGGATTCGAACGTGCTGATTCGTTCACCTTTGGTCCCACCGGGCATGCCAATTTTGTTGTCTTGAATATCAATTAGCCGCAGATCGGCTAACTTTCAAAACGGTGATTCCCTTTTTTTCAAGCGATTACGCCAAGGAAGGAACTCTGTTCCTTAGCTATGGGTCCCTTAACTCACTCGTAAAGGTTTAAGTCGATGAACTAAGATAAAAACTGGGACATAAAGGTAAACATAAATGCGAATAAAAGCTTGAACGAAAATTATAAGTTGTTTGATTGATTGCTGACTCTTCTAAAATGTATGTACAACTTGGGTATTTATAGTAGCAACTAAGAACTACCCCTATCTGCCACGTTCAGTTGGCTAACACTGATACATTCCTAGTTGGCAGTTATTCGGCTGAGTCGTGCCATGCTCCACTAACCACGACCCTAAAAACTAGGGGCATTAGTACATTGTGGCCACGTCACTTCAACCAACGGTCCTCTTTGAGCAAATATCTCCTCAGATTCCCTCCCTCAGCTCCTAAAACCATGCAGAACAATCTTGACCGGTTTTTCCTTGGATATTTAATTAATTCAAAATTACTTCCACGTCATTCGGCTCGTGGAGCAAGAATCTGATCTCATACGTGACTCCATGCTATCCCCATGGGCCTAAATATCTTCCTTGAAGCCCAATAAGTCCAAGGCCCATGTATAGCTTCCGGTTTCCTGCTTTCGACCCTATCAGCTGCCATGCCATATCGACTGGTAGGCACATCGGCTGACGACCAATCGGCTATTTGATCTATTCGACTGGGACTAGCTTCGGCTGGTTCTGATGAATATTTTGGGTGTAAACAGAAAGAAATAGAAAAAATAAAAGAAGAAAATAGAATGAGAGAATAATTACCTAAGTGAGAAGACAAGAGAACAAAGTGGCGAGGGGGAAGGGCGCAGCGTGAGAGCAAGATGGGGAGGGGAAGGCGTTGTGCTGAATTGGGGGAGGGGGACGTGAGTGACTTATTTTTTTTGGCTAAAATATCGTTTTAGTCCCTTATGTTTATTTTAGGTTTCATTTTGGTCCCTTATGTTTTATTTGTTTCGAATTGGTCCCTTACATTACAAAAGTTATACCAAAATGGTCCTACCGTTAGTAACACAGTCAAAATACTGAGTTGGCAGCTGAGTTGGCACGTTGGGGGGACCAAATTGAAACAAAAAAAAACATAAGGGACCAAATTGACACCAAATTGGTCCTTCTCTTATATTTTATTTGGTGCCAATTTGGCCCCTTATGTTTTTTTTTATTTCAATTTGGTCCCCCAACGTGCCAACTCAGCTGCCAACTCAGCATTTTGACGGTGTTACTAACGGTAGGACCATTTTGATATAACTTTTGTAACGTAAGGGACCAATTCGGAACAAATAAAATATAAGAGACCAAAATAAAACCTAAAGTAAACATAAGGGACTAAAACAATATTTTAGCATATTTTTTTCATCAAGTGTGGTGGGTTTTATTAATGAGTGGGTAGGTAGTTTTTGAAAAAATAAAACAAGAGGTGGGCGGGGGGGGGGGTATCTGCTGGGGGTAGGGGAGTTTTATTTTTTATTTTTCTCTTTATTCATTTCTTTTATTCATCTTATTTTTTTTTCACTTTTTTTATTTAAGACAAAAATATTATTATTATTTTTGCCTTATTTTTATTTAAGACAAATTATTGAAGGAAAGATTATATTTTATTATAATACCAAAACATTATTAATTCATCTAAACAATTAAACATTATAATTGTTAATTAGTGCGATGCATACATTACGTGACAATAAAAAAGACATTTAATAAATCACAAACAGATATTACATTTTAATAAAAAAAGATATTAATAAAACACTAAGAGACAATACATTTTAATAAAAAAATACATTAATAAAACACTAACAAACATTACATTTTAATAAAAAAAACATTACATTCTTAAAATGAAACAGAAACAGACATTACATCTTTATGGTTCACTCAGGTCAGTTACGTCAAGATTAGCATCATACCCAACGCGCGAACGTACAACTCGATCGGAAATGTATGAAATGTATGCTGGAGGTGGGGGGTGAACATCATGCGTACGTCAGCAGTGTTTTCTATGTCCATACTCTGATATATAATCCTCCCGCGTGCATCAAGCCGATGACGACAATTTATTACCTTCTGCACCATAAGTTCACCGAGATTGAGTTTGCGGTGAATCTTGGATTTCAGGTCCTCAAACATATTGTTCTTGTATTGAAGCCTAATTGGTGTTGGTTGTGATTGGAATGCACACACAAACTTTACGCTGTCAGAACAATTTATTATTGACCCCCTGTAATATAAATAGGAAAGGGCTGACCCCGGATAAGGGTAAAGCTCAACCGAGCGCTCATCGTCAACGGGCCTATATTGAAGCAACTCTTCAAGAATCTGGTTAGTCCGCCTTTACAAAACAGCATATAGCTCTATAGGACCATAACTAGCATGTTCTCCGAATGCTTCGAACATCCCTTCTATGTCGCCACCATTTTCAAGTTTCATCTGGAAATAAGTAACATGCCCGTAGTCAAAGGACATAGGGCATCGATAATATATCTCGTCCACCTTTCGTGATCTAACTCTGGTCTTTCGATGAATCTTCTGCTTCAATTCATCGATGGTGATGTCTTCCTTTATCGTCATTTGTTTTGGACCACAACATTCAAACTTCACGCCATCAGCGGTTGTTGTAATTCTACTATCATAATACACAATGGCCATGGTCGACTCCATAGAGAACTGGTTGACTGGGTGAGTGCGGACTGAGTAATGAAAGAGTTTAAGGTTGTGATTGTTTATGAATAAGGGTGAAGCAGATTGGTTGTATTTGTAACAAATGTGGTGAAATCTCGTCCGTAAAAAGTGTCGGTCGAATATCGTCCGTTAAAAGTGTCGATTGGATCTCGTACGTCAAAAATGCCGATCGCATCTCATCCGTTCATAAATAAGCCTAAGTGCTAAATGTCGGACAGTGCTTGATAAACTGTAAAATATTAGAAGTGATTCTGTCTTTTACAAAAATATTAAAAGTTAGATAAAAGTAAAATACATTACTTACTAAAAATATAAGTAAAATAAAATCTAACAGATCGACAAACAAATATCATTACACAAGTCTAATCACCACCAGGACCACTGTAATAATTCTCGTCATTGTTGTCACCATCTCGTGCCTGTCCATGATATGGTTGATCAGGATGCCGGTTGATAAAACCTGACACCATGTCACCAAAATCATCGGCCATACCTTGTGCATACATGGTTCCTTGGCATGGATGTGGCTCCTGACTATGGATATGTGGTTACGGTTGCACCGGTTGTGGCCGGTAGAAGTGTTGTTGCGGCGGTGGTTGCATTGATTGTTGGTACTGTGACATTGGTGTTGTTGGCCAATAGCCGCCGTAGTGGAGTGGCTGGGGATGTGAATGTGGGGCCGTTGGCTGGGGATGTGAATGTACATGTGGGGGAGGTGGCCCATAGTAAAGCCCCTGGGGATGTGTGTATTGTGGTGTTGTTGACTTAACCCCCTGTTGTTGTAGTAATTCTAACAACTGTCTCTGCTGCTCCTCCATCTGTTGTACCTTCGCATCTAAATTCCCATGCTGCTCCTTTAATACCTCCTGCCCCTTATAGCCTCATCCGTCTGATGCTGCAAATCCGATACTTTCCTCTGTATCTCCGCATATTCTTCTACGGTGTAAGGGCGTCCTGTACTAGCGGCAGAAGATGAAGAGGAAGAACATTAATATCGAGGTGAGAAATCCCTTTCCTGTAACATAAGGATAGAACCCTAGCGCCGTACACCCGTCCCTTCTTCTTGCCGCCAGAAACCTCCACCCATTTGCTTAGCTGAACTTGACTCACATCGCCAGTAGGGGCGGATGATTCACCAGTACCCTGACCCTGAGAAATATATTGAGTCATCGCTTGCTCAAAATTTTCCTGGTATGCATATTTAAAAACAAATAAGTCCAAAGTAGGAACCACGTAAACATGAGAATTATAAAAAATTATATATATTTAAAATTACCTGAACCTGCCTCGCGCACTCATCAACAAATTCGCCAGTTTTCTTCCGAAGCTGGACTTTTTTATGCAGCTCGTGCAATCCCACTGGTCGCCCGAACCTCTTTTCCTTTAAGTAACACAACATAAAATATATAACAGTAAGCATAACATAATTAATTAAGTTTTATATATATATATATATATTACCATGCGTTCTCGGATCTGTGCAGTGTTGATGGAACCTCCAGTGTGCAAGGTACCACCTTTCTCAGATGCCCCGTTACTCTTATTACGCTCACGAATTTTTTTGTACTCTTCGTTGTTCCAATGCGCGGTCAACGCTTTCCAAACATTACCTCCCATCCAATGGGGACACTTTCTTGATTTGGGTGTGTCCAGAAGCATATCGGATAAGCGGCGTGCAGCTCTGTAGTAAAAGTTTTTCTTTATAAGCTCTTCGTGATACGGGTCCCAAGTACATTTTTCCTGTATTGTAGGAGAGTAAAAATAACGTAGTTTTATAATAGCACGTTTATTAAAGTTTTCAAAATAATTAGCTAAAACAACAAATTATGAATGAAATTATAAATCACATATTACCTTAAAAACATTGAACATCATGTCTGCATCATCTTTAATCTCTTTTATCTGTCCCAGGAGGTCCAAGGATGTTGAAACTTCTCCTTTATAACAGCTGTGATTGCCTTGGAAGATGGTTTAAATGGAAGAAACCTTAACAATAAACATTCATGTAAAATAGTTAAATGTGAATTATTGATTAAGAAATTTCAAATAATTAATAAAACTTCATATGGCATAAAATGAATTAATACTTACGCGCTACTAGCAGGTACAATACGAACTCGCTCATCTTCGCTAAACACCACCTCGTCGACGACATCTTCATCACCTGAAATCGATGATGAGGGTGAACGAGTATTGTGATCACTGCCAACGTCACTGTGGTGTGGATCCTCAGGAATCGCAGATGAAGTATTGCCATGCGAAAGTGAGAACTACCACTGCCACCACTAACATGTACATTGCTTGTAGGTGCAAAATGTGGACTAAACTATGTTTATGGAACAGGCAGACTGTCCTGTGTGGCTGGAATGGAAGGACCTACGATGGGACGACCTACGACGGCGATTAGTATCAACCTTCTCCTTCCCTATCCCACCAGTTGATGGTGTATGGCTACGTCCTCCTGATGTCATCTTTATGTACACACACACGCACGCACGCAAACATTTGGATCATTAAAAGAGCCTATTTTTTAAGGCAAAGAAAGTAAAGGAGTCTCGCTAAAAACCTTTTGATGCAAAACCCTCCTTAAGAAAAAAATCATCTAGAAGGAAAAAGAGTACTCCCCATGAATTTATTATAAATGAGAAAAACATACAAAAGTGATGAGGGGACCAAACCAATACTCATGACAGTCAAGTAATAAATTTGTAATTAAAACTGGTGATACCAAATGTAAACTGGTAACTTATTCATCCCAAACTATGGGGGAGATTCCAAGGAGCAACGGTACCGTCGGCCAGGCCGACGCTAATGGGATCACGAATAAATTTTCAAATTACCGCCGGCTTGGCCGACGCTAAATCGGGCGACTAAAACGATGCTGGCTCGTACCGTCGGCTAGGCCAACGCTATTGGCCGTCGCTAATTTGACAGTCAGAATGGTCAACTGCCTTTGCGTACCGTGGGCTAAAAGCCCTCGCTAACTGTCACCATATTTTTCCCTACGACCAGGCCCACAGTAACAAAAATATTACCTACCACAAGGAGGCCATCGCTAATAGTCCGCAGGTAACAACTAAAATTCTTGTAGAGACACTCCTTAAGAAAGGTACTCATTTTTATTTGATAGTCTTGAAATCTAAAAAAATTGTAATTTCTAGGTTGTTCTTATTAATTAAAAGCATGAGAATCAATGAATTGCAAGAGCATAAAGATACACTAAAATTAATTAAAAGTAAATTTGAGTTAACACTATTTAATATATTAAAAGTGAGTAACGCTTATATTTTATAATAACGATTTTTCTATCCTGTGCAATATTGCACAGGTTAAGAAATTTAAAAAAGAAAGTTTATATTGAAACTTGTGTATTTAGTATTAAATACTTACTTTTACAATAAACCGTTTTTGTTTTCCAATAAATAGTTACTATTTTTAAGTTTTTTAACCTGTACAATATTACACGGAATAAAAAAATCTTTATAATAATAACCACGTAGAAACTACAATATTGGGTAAAACTTCATGGTTACTTGGTTCGTCATGTGCCGTTTTAGATGAACACAAGATTGATTGATGCCAGTAGATTGAAAAAGAATGACAACGGAAGGGCATTTGGGACTTTATGGAGGCTGCAATGCCATCATGTTTTCAACGTTCTGTCGGTTACTTTGCCGGAAACAAGAGGGGAGTATTTATCAAAAGGACTAAAGTATTGCCATTAAAATTTCATTGTTGACAAGAAAGCCAGAGTTCTCTAAAATGACACGTAGGTTTTTAAGAAGGTATGAACGTATGGAAGACAATATTTCTTATCGCAAAATAATATCTTAATTAATATATACTATATAATTGAAATTTGCTCAATAATGCTATCAAAGAAGAAAAAATTTGCCTAAATAAACCAGTCTTAACTTTTATGAACGAGTTATTATTTTATTATATTTTTATCTTCTTAAAACATATCACAAAAGGTTTTAAATTATTTATTTTTAAGCCAAACTTTTTCTTTCTCTTTAAAGTTTTAATTGTTTATATTTTTAAATTAACCATTTTCAAAATTTTATTTTATACATTAAAATTTTACTTATTTGAGTTATTTCCAAATCTCAACTCTCCTAATACTCTAAAATTAATTTTTTATTTAATTTATCTCTTTATTAAATATTAGTTGCTTATGTTTTGAAAATGAAAATTTATCTTTATATATGTAATTAAAATATACTTAGTTGATTAATATAGTTTCAACTTAATTGTATATATTTTTATTAATATATTATTACCTTTCTAGATGAATAATTTTGCATTCTTTAAAATTTTAAATATTTTATTTCATTTATGCATTTTGATTTATACTTAATTTCAAAATTATAGGTACAATATAAATAATACTTGTTAATTGATTTATGTTTTATCTTAATTGTTTCTAAAATATTTTTATGTCAAAATAGGTGACTTATTGGGTGAAGAATTGTGTCAAATGGGTCATGGGTGGACTATGATTAAGAACCATTAGATTAAGTAGGCTCATAGATTTTATCATGGGTTATCCACACTAGATCGCACTCCCATTGTCTCCATGTCCATGACTCTCTCCTCCCTTCCGTCAATGTTCGTGTTGTTCGCCATGGCTACCTGCACAACCACCTGGGTCTCCATCAAACCACCGTCTCCGTCTCTCTCCTCTCCCTATCTCTCTCTATCATCTCTTTCCAACCCGCGACCACGACCAGAGGATCCCTTTGTTGTTACGAACTATGATGTCGGAGAATCCCGAGCAAACGGCGACCCACAACGCAAGTCCTCTCTCTCTAGACTCCATAGCTTCAAAAAGTCCACTTTTCTGAGCTTCATTTCTCCTTCCACGGACAGGGTATTTGGTAAAAATTTTCTCTTTTGATTCATTACCCTGTTCTTTCGTTTTTGAAAATTTTCAAAGTTTCTAGTTTTTGTAATTTTTTTCTCAAAGCATGCTTGCTTCTCAAGAGACAAAAAAAACCTCCCTTGAATTCATTTTACATCGAATTTGAAACTGTTCGATGCTTCCGAGCAGCTTTGAAGGAAGGGTGGATGGGGTTTTTTGCGATCAAAGAGACGAAAGTTCTTAACCGTGACTTGAGAGTTGGCAAAAACTCTTTGGATTTTTCGAAAATGATACAAATTATAATAGTGAAATAAGACTGAAGACTCACAAATTTCATCTTAGACATCTATTTTAATTCCATCTTAGATTGAAGACTCACGTATTCAATTTTGAACAAAATAATTAATGCAATTTCTATCTAACTTTGAAATTAACCCCCTAAAGATCCAACGCTAATCATATTAGGGAAGAAGAAGGGTGACTCTGTGTATCAGGTAAACGAAACACATTCTTGTAGAGGATGCCGACGCTGCAACAAGAAATCAAAACAAATTCATTAGACTCGGAAGATGGGATGTTTTTTGGATTCTGGGTACGAGGAAAAGTGAAGAGAGAAGAAAAAATATCTAGTGCAAAGAGTCTATCATAAAATCTGCTAGAACTACTCAATCCAACGGCTCTTAATAATGGTTCACGATGAATCACTTGATAGCTTGTTCACTTTAGATGTCACGGTCAAAATATTAACCTTATAAATTTGACTACAAAAATATATATTTAAATTTGAAACTTAAATTTTAAACAATTGATTTTGTTAGATGAAAGAATAGATTTAATTTGAAACAAATAAATATGTCACAAAAGTTAAATGGATCACACACTTAACGTTAAAAACACGAATGATGAAGGATTTAAAATTGAACCTTCCTCTTTCTTATAGAGAAACGAGTTCAATTGCTATGAAAACGTGTTAAAATGAAACAAAATATGATACGAGATTTATTTTAAATTGGATGCATTTTATTAAAAAAATGCGACATGTTATTTTTTTTTGACGGAAATCAACTCATATCATTTCATTCAAAATAATATCCCCAAGATAGGGAGGTACAAAATCAAAGTCATGATGACTAGCGTATAAACGAGACACCCTTGCAAGGGCATGGGCAGCTTGATTAACTTGTCTCTTAATAAAACTTATCCCAAAGTTGTTACCCAAACCACTAACATTTTTGTACCTAGAGATAATGTTCCCAACCTCATTGTGAAGGCTGGTTGTGCTGTGGAAGTACTCCACTACATTTAAGCAATCCATTGTTGGAATTAATTCATTATTAATAACAACAACAAGAACAAGCATGCTCAAATCTCATAGAAGAAAAAAACCTTAGGCGGAAGCTATAAAGACATACAAGCATGCTCAATAAGAACAACATGTTTTCTACCCTTAGGATCTACGACATGTTGGATTATCAAGGATTAGAAGAATACCTGGATCCATAGCAATCAATCACCTGAAGCGGAATACCAAAGGAATGATCACGAACAACCAACGAGCAACTGAATCCATAGCAACGAACAACGAGCATGTTAGCGGTGGCTTTATGGTTCTTCCTCAACCGAATCTTCTTGAGCTCTCTCACGAGACTTTAGGTTCTCTTCAGATGGGGAGAAGAGAATGGATGACAACGATTCGGTGTATTGGGGACCATAGCCTTCTTTATAGTGTGTTAAACCTAACAGGGTACCCATTATCCCCTTATCGGGCCACACTTACATCTACTCATATAAGGTCCATATCAATTAAATTAGGAGTCCAATGAGCTTACCTTATTTTAACTTTATATGATCACATAAAATATAGCTCCTTTATGATAAATAGCTAATATAATTATTAATAATATCAGCCCATATTAATTATTGGAATATAAAATTCCAACAATCTCCCATTTGGGCTATATATCATAATAATTATATCAGAATTCCTTAGTGCGCATATCTGAATGCTATTTATCTTTAGACTTCCTCCTTACAATCTGGTCCACCTCATGTATCAATAATGAAACCACCGCGGCTTTTGTCACTTCTGTAAATTGCGACTAAACCATGACGATCACCACATCAACACACTTGATGACATAGATCAATATGGATGAGTAACATGGAAATTACATGGAATGTGATCTCAATCATGCCTATTTCCAACTGGTCCTACTTAAATCTTTGGTGAGATCAATTTTGCAAAATTTAATTCTGCAAAACAAAATCCTTAATGTGCAAATTAATTTTGCACACAAGATACAAATATGTTTATAATGTATTCATAAACATATCTTTATTTCTGCAGAAAATCCGAAATAACATAAAATTTGTATCTCAAACATAGAACACAAATAAAGACTCCCACTAAGCTAAGACAACCTTAGTGACAACACACCCATATAAGCAACATGCACATGAAAAACCTTAGGTGTCAAGCCCTTAGTCAGTGGATAGCTAGCATGGAATTAGCTTCTATGTGCTCTATAGAAATTCTTTTATCCTGAATTTATTATTTCAACAACGAACACTTTTATGTCAATAGACATTGTATCATTCTTTATTGTTGTTGAAGTATGATACGACTAACTTATCTGTCACACTGTAACTTAAGTGGTATTTTAATACCTTTCACTATATGCAACCTAGTGACATAGATATTTCAGTCATATCCCATAATTTGATGTTTATATTATTAACATCCTGAATATCAGAGTCAGAGTTCTTAATGATCTCTAATCTTTCAGATCTCTGAATGTGGGCATATATAGACTTTTGTTCTCCTTAATGATTTTTATGGTTGCATTTTGTAATAATTCAAACTAGAATTGCTCAAGTATCTGCCACATGATCCCACGATGTACGTCGTTTCCTGATGTGTACAGATAAGATCATGTATCAGACTTCCCATAGCTAGAGCATAGGGAACTCCCAGTATTTCCTGAATTTCCAGATTTTCTTTCGGGCAAAAATTGAGACTAAAATTGTCTCCCTTAGTAACTGTGGTATCCCCTGGTTTACTATATTTCATGTCGAAATTATTTAAACTTTGTCGATATAGCTCTTTTGTGATAATCCCAGAATACCCCAAGAGAGATCTCTCAGAATTTTGGATTCCAAATACAAAAGAGACGTCCCCAAGATCCTTCATCTCTAAATTTTCGTTATAGATTTCTCGGTTTCGCTCAACCAGACTATATCGCTATTGACTAGATAAAATATCATCGACATATAGTAGCAGTAATATAAACTTACTCCCACTGACCTTGTAATACCCACAAGTCGTCCACAATCCTCATCTCGAGACCAAATGAGACAATTACCTGATGAGACTTTGCAGTATCACTAATGAGACAACTTCTTTAGCTAATGGGTGGATTACGTCAGTTCGCAAATCATCTTTGGGTCTATCAACACAAGGTATATCGATTTCACCATATACATTTGTTTCATTAATGTTGCCATTAAGAAACACTATCTTGGCATCCATCTTATGTAGCTTCAAAGTTATAATGAGCAATGAGCGATGTGATTGTCCGAAAAAAAGTCTTTCAATAAAACCAAATAGAATGACTCTTTACGGTCAATCCTTTCTTTATGGCTCCCAATGCTCTAGTTCTTGAGGGTGTTGAGTTTGATCTTCATGAATAATTTCCTTAACTTGATTGGGAGGAAGAACAATAATGTCTTCATGAGGATCCAAATTTGCTACACCAATAGCAACTGTATGAATTGGTTCAATAATTAGGACCGCTTCTTCCTCACTCAATTTTGTTCTCTAATCTTATCTCTCTCCCAAACTCAATATCCTCAAAGAACTATATATGCAGTTCCCGTCTCAAAAAAAAATCTTTAACTTGGGACCAAAGTTTATACCTCTCAGACCTTTTATAGATTGTCACAAGTCACAACTCAATTGACTCCAACAATATTTGAATTTAAAAGACAAATTGAATCCATTGTTTAAAAAATAAACCCAAAATCATCTTAATTTGTTCAAAAAGAAACAAAAAACCAAATTTTATCCCAAAATTTGATTTAATCAAATTGTCTTTTAATTTCAAATATAAGCCAGTAACAAAAATCTAAAATGCCTAGAGTCTCAGTCTTCACCGACTTTGCCAACTCCTATATGGATGCATCTTTTAGCGTCACTTGACATTTGTCAGTTAAGACAACCTTAGTTGTTTCTTTTGAGAGAGACCCTTAACAGTTTCATCTTTAATTTTCTTTATTTGCCCTTATCCTTTGGGGTATTTGCCAAATGAGCACTATTTTATTTTTTCTCTTGCTTTACCATTTATTTTCTTGCACACCTTATGAAATAATATTATTAAAGATTATTTCCTCATTTGACAGTTGTAAACTGATTTAATCTGATCTAATTGTGCAAGAAAGAATACAAATGCTAAATGTTTGAGCAAGTCGTTAGACTGCTCAAGTTTTAGCGCCTTAAGTTTGAAGACAAGATTTGAATATTTTCATAATGTGCTCCTCATATTCCCTTTACTTTTATACTTAATGAAAATTAAGCTCTCCAACGAGTGCTCATTTTCGCCTCATTGCCTTTTGCAAGCACTTTTAATTTCAGCAAGGAAATTTACGACATAAATTATATCATAAAAAATAACACCCCTAAAGTTCTCTGAAATATTGTACTTTATGATCATCAGATTTATGCAGCTGGAGAAATCCTACTTCTCATACTTGATTCTCACTTCATAGATACCGAATTGAGTGAGAGAAAGTGAGTTTCTCCATTCTTATGCTACAAAATCCAAAACTTTCTTTAATGTTCTGTCTTTAATCCTAAAACTCTAAACTTTTAAGGATTAGATTGAACTCAAAACAGCAGATACACAAACTATTATAGTTCAAAGAGAACAAAAGTACTAAAATATACTTATCAAAATATCCGATGCAACATTAATACCAAGTCTTTGGACAATGATATTAATTGCTATTGGTATTTTGTTGTAATGATCAAACACTGTCGATAAGTCCTGTCAAACAATGGTTATCTTTGGACATCTCATTGTTCACATGGAGAAATTATCCTTATAATCACCACAGGTTTACTATTACAGGTGTGAATACAACCCGGCCAAATATTAACCTTTCTTTGGACCGATTAATATTCGCATGGACACACACCCACACAACATCAATTGACACGTCAAATTAAAATAATTAATAAGACATGCTCAATTATTCTTTATCTGTAAATTAAAGACCCAAACAAGATACCAAGCGCACCATTAATCCCCAATCTTTGGATTGTAAAGACTAACTGCAAGCAGTACTCTCAACGCAACGATCAAACATTGGCGATAAGTCCTGTCAAACAATGGTTGCCTTTGGGCATCCCAATTGCTCACATGGATAAATTGTCTTTATAATCACCACACATTTATCATCGCAGGTATGGAATTATGCGGCCAAGTTGCGCCTTCCTTTGGCCGACAACAACTCTCATGAATAACTTCACACTACATCTTTTGTAAATTTAATTGAACTAATCTACGCAACAGAGATTACTTTGGCAACATGTTGTTTCAATCAACCTAATTAAAGATACTAGACAATTATTAATAAAAAAATGGGAGGGCCTTAGTTTACGTAAATTCAACACCTAGGTGTAGGAATATCTATAGCTGTATGTTTACAACACCACACATCAGTTAAAAGACCACTTAGCAGTCCTAAAGCGAGAGAAGTATCTCACACATCACTGCCTAGTGGTGTTGTTGGCCGCTCGATGGCTCAAATACGACAAGATGACGAACCGAGACCACCGCCCAGTGGCCTGCCGAAATCGGCACCATTGCTGAGTGGTGTCCTTCATTGCCCAGCGGTTGGGAGGCGAAGTTCTAACTGCGACATTTAGCATGCGAAACATACATAGCATACAAGCATACATGCATACACTTCATACATCACATGCATAATTCATAAGAGTTATTGTGGTATGGTTATGGCCTCCTAAACAGAAAAGAAATAAATAACTATTTATTACAATTCTTTAACCCAAAAGCAAATCGCTCCAAACCGGCGTCCATATGGTGTTGTCCCCTCTTTCGTCTTTTTTGTCCTTTATAATATTTTAAAAAAAATAAAATAAACTAAAATAAAGAGAAAGTCACGACAAGCATGTCGTATTTGAATTAAATCACGACACGCAGGTCGTATTTAAAATAAATAAACAACACCCAAAAATTCTAAGGCCATAACCATACACCTCAAATTTGAATTATAATAATATTTCATTAATTATTATTAAATTCAAAATCCAAATCTTAAAAGTAATATTGCGGTAATAATTTTATTTGATTCATTCTCAATATAGACAAAAACATGAAATATATAATAATCAAAGACAGTTAAATCTTATTATCACAATAAAGAGATATTCAACCAAAGATTTGTATGCCTTCTTTCACGATGGCCAAAATCAACAATATATATACCAAATATAATTGAAGATTCACATAAATGAACTTAATGCAAAGGCCAAAAAATCGTGAAATTCTTATGGCACAAATCACATATAATATCTCGCTCAAATATTTTGTCCAAATCAAACGTATAGAATCATAATTTTAATAATTCCTAAAACAAATCAGAAAATGACAAAACTTTCTTGGTTTCCTTTTTTTATGCAATTTAAAAAAAACCAAATCGTTATTTTCCTTATTCCAAAAAAAATTTCATGTACAAGATTTCCAAAAATCAATTTCAATTTCAAATATATGAAATCAATTGCCCTCCAAAAACTCGATTACGATAATTTCAACAAAAAATTGAAATCTTTTGATTTCGAAATTAACGCATAACGCTGAACAATTCTCAATCAAATCCATATTTTCAATTTCAAATAATATGAAGTCATATCATAATTTATGATAATATTTGAAATCAAACTAAATTGAAAGCAATTAGCATCGTGGCCTTTGAAAAAGAAATAAGTCAAAAGCTATAATTATTAACCTTTGCATATGGAATTATCAAGGAATGCCAAAAAAAAAAAACTTTTCACGTACAACACTTGATTGCAAATTCCAAATTTCCAATCATTAAAAAATTGTCAACAATCATTCATGAATATTAAATAATATTCAAATCAAAACAAAACTCTCTTCCAAAAAATCTTTCACACCGAGAGATAAAAAAAAAAAATTATTGTGCAAATTTATATTCAATTTCGATCAATTACCGAAATCCGAAAGGCACACAACCTTTTTTTTTCTTCAGTATTTTGAAAGATCCGCATACAAAAATAAAAGCCATAAATTCTGTAATTTTGAGTTCACGCAAAATTAAGGAATAACATAAAACTCATTCAAGAGCAAAACCGCATCATAAATCAATCCTAATAAACCAACATAGAAGACCGCTCTGATACCACTTGTTGGAATTAATTCATTATTAATAACAACAACAAGAACAAGCATGCTCAAATCTCATAGAAGAAAAAAACCTTAGGCGGAAGCTATAAAGACATACAAGCATGCTCAATAAGAACAACATGTTCTCTACCCTTAGGATCTACGACATGTTGGATTATCAAGGATTAGAAGAATACCAGGATCCATAGCAATCAATCACCTGAAGCGGAATACCAAAGGAATGATCACGAACAACCAACGAGCAACTGAATCCATAGCAACGAACAACGAGCATGTTAGCGGTGGCTTTATGGTTCTTCCTCAACCGAATCTTCTTGAGCTCTCTCACGAGACTTTAGGTTTTCTTCAGATGGGGAGAAGAGAATGGATGACAACGATTCGGTGTATTGGGGACCATAGCCTTCTTTATAGTGTGTTAAACCTAACAGGGTACCCATTATCTCCTTATCGGGCCACACTTACATCTACTCATATAAGGTCCATATCAATTAAATTAGGAGTCCAATGAGCTTACCTTATTTTAACTTTATATGATCACATAAAATATAGCTCCTTTATGATAAATAGCTAATATAATTATTAATAATATTAGCCCATATTAATTATTGGAATATAAAATTCCAACATCCATCTCTATATGCACATTGCTAGCATTCCCCTCAATCAACCACTCCAATGCTGCTAGAAGTGCTGCAGCCTTGGCCTCCATAGCTGGTGGAACTCCTTGCCGAACCAGTGAGCGAGCTGCTGTCAAATTTCCGTGAGCATCCCTCAAAATCAAGCCGATACCTTAGCTGTTATGCTCGACAAAGATTGCCGCGTCAACATTGTATTTCCAACTCCCAACAACATGTTATTAAAAATACGAAAAAATATATGTTTTCACTGAAAGGAATAAAAGTGAGACAAGAGTTATTTAGTTATATTTTATTCACATGTTTAATATTACTTTAAAATCAACTTTATTCAGGACAAAAGCTAAATAAATTATATCACTGTTAAAATCAATCTAGAAATTTGTGAGAATAAGGGCCTGTTTGATTTAGTTTTGATTTTTAGTTTTTGAAAACTATTTTGTAATTCAATTTTTAAAAACTGTTTTTAAGAAGAAAATAAAAAAAAATCTGTTTGGTAAACATATTTCTTAAAACTGTTTTACATATGAGAAAATTAAAAAACTTGTTTGGTAGACTTGTTTTCAAAATATGTTTTGAAAATTAAAAAATAGAAAACTTATTTGATGCATATTTTTAAAATAAGTGTAGTTAGAAGTGAATGCTTAAGGAAATGTTAATCCATTGAATAATAACTTGATAAAAAAGGATATATGTTTATAAAAGTAATACTATAATTCATTCTCTAAAGTTAACATACATATATTATAACATCTTAATTAATAAAGAAAAACTAATTGAAACAACACTTAATTGTGTAAACTGATAAAGTGATATATAATCCACTCTTTAAAGTAACATATATAAAGTACTACCTCCAAACCTTTTTATTAGAAGCATATGACAAATTTATCAAGACTAAGGAAAATGATTTAAGTCATTTAAATTTAATTGTTATTTCAAAAATACCCATAGCATTAAATAGTTGAATATGGTGTCTTTTGGTGTCCTTTAAGATAAAAAATCTATTCCAGTTGTATAGGGAATTCAATAATATATAACGATATATATTAGTTAGATAATATATACCTATATGAGGAGAGATAAAATTACTAGATATAAATTAGTTAGAAAATTTATGTGTGCATGTTTATAACATATATAATATATATATATATATGATCTGGAGTCGTTTCATGGCTTGGGATGGCTCAGATTTTTTGGGTTTCGGTCAGGTGTGCTCCGATTGCCCAACCCTACGGGACTGGTTGGGTCAGTTTTGACAAAACTCAATGCTCAGACCAATCAACTTTTCTTGGTTTGGGTTGGGTCAAAAACCTGTAGTTTTTTTTGTAAAATTTGAATCAAACCAATCCAGTGATGAGAAGGCTGGTTCAGGTTAAGCTCGCGGGTTATGAGACACGAAACCAATTTTAAAATTCCAAAACAAATAAAAGGTTATAAATATGTTTTTAGTCCCTATTAAACTACAATTTTATCAAGTTTAATCCCTATAAAAATTTTATCTATTTTTAGTCCCCACCTTTTACAAAATGACATGTTTTTTAGTCCCTCTCTGAGGACTAAAAGATACAGTTTTGTAAAAAAAAAGCACTAAAAAAGTATTGAGGGACTAAACTTGAAAAATTGTAATTTAATAGGGACTAAAAACACATTTAACCCAAAAAATAAATAAAATAATTTAACTTCAAATGAATTTTATTTTTGGTACAGACCGCTAAGTATGAGTGATATTGTGTAAAGTGTATTAGAAAAATATTAAAATGTTAAATACCATGTCACCGGGTTGGGCTCGCGGATTCACGGGTTCAAAATGAAATTTTTTTTACCCGAACCAAACCATTTCAGATTTGATTGGATTTGTTCAGGTTCGATCCGAACTAAAACAGGTTCGAACAAAAAACACTTTGAGTCGATTTAGGCTTCCGAGTTGATCGGTCTGCCTAAACCCATGTAAACCCGTAAGCTAACCATGTATATTTTACTCTAATTTTTTATTTTTAATATAAACATTTGTAAATAATCGGAAGTGTTTAAAATACTCCCGTGTTCAGAGACAAGTAAACAAATTTTTTTCAACCTTACTATTTTTGGTCAAAATAATCTTTTTTTATTGTGGATGGTCAAAATAATCTTCTAAAAAAATATATAAAATAAATATATTTTGAAACCTCAAAGTAAGCCGATCTAATTTGTCAAAAAAAAAAAGTAAGCCAATCTAACTTTTGTTTTGTATCAGTCTCTACCGTACGGATTTGCACCAAAAATTTCTTCAACTTGCAAAATATTACAATTTTGCCATTAATGAAAACTACCACTTTCCCGTGTGTTTTCAGTTTTCAAATTTCAAGCAAGAAAAGCAAAAACAAAAAGCAAAATACAAAACTGAAATAGCTTTTACCTGTTCTACTTTTTTAGTTTTGAAAACAGAAAAATAGAAATAGTTTTCAAAAACAATTTTACAAAACAAATCAGTCAAACAAGTTTTTTTGCTTTTGAATTTTTTAAAACTGAAAATAGTTTTCAAAAAGGGAAATCAAACACCCCCTAAATCTTTCGACAAAATTCCCAACCACGTTTGCAAATTTAGAATTGATTTGGGTTTTTAAAATTGATTATAGACACTTTAGTTAGAATCTAAAACACACATATTCTGCCTTTTGTGACAAATTTGTATGAAACTTTTTAATTTGAGTTTAACAATTATATATCTACTTGTGTCAAAAAAACAATTATATATTTACTATGTGAATAAAGTTTATACAAAATTTCAATTATATTTTTATCTTATAACAGTGTAAATAGTTTTTGGGAAATAATATGTTAATGCGATAAAATATACTTAAATATTTGTATAAAAATTATTTATACTTTCAATATATATGTAAACTCTCTTTTATTTTGGTAAACAACATTCAAAATGTGTATGAATTCACAATGCTTTTTTAACTCCTGATTTTATTTAAGTTTGTCAACCTTTTTTTTTCCCAATAAACTTAGATTGAGTTGAAAGCCTAGCACTAACATTTCAATCGGTTTCTCTTACTTTTATTTTGAATTTGAAATTTTTTTTTCATGAAGGGATTTTGAACTTGAATTTTGTTGTTGAAGATTTTGAACTTGAAGTTTTTTTTTTGACTGAATTTTGAACTTGAAGTTGAGATAATATAAAAGCCCATTTTTTATATGATACTTTTTTTTATAGGGTAATGGTCACTTAAATTCTTGGAAGTGTGACTCGGTGTCGCTTTAGTCCCTGAAAGCATATAAACTCCAAAATAGTCCCTGGAAGTGTGCTTCGTCTGTCACTTTGGTCCATGTCGTTAAAAATTCATTGACTCCGTGAGTAATTAGTCACATTGGTCCCTGAAAGTGTAACTCGGTGTCACTTTGGTCCCTAGAAGAGTAACAACTCCAAAATAGTCCCTGAAAGTGTTATACGTTTGTCACTTTGGTCCCTACCATTAGCCATTTGATTGTCTCTCGTTCCAAAATAATGGCTAATGATAGAGACTAAAGTGACAAACGTAGAACACTTTCAAGGACTATTTTGGATTTTATATGTTTCAGAGACTAAAGTGACACCGAGTTATACTTTCAGGGACCAATATGAATAATTACTCACGGAGTCAATGAAATTGTTAACGGCAGGGACCAAAGTGACAGACGGAGCACACTTACAGGGACTATTTTGGAGTTTATATACTTCCAGGAACTAAAGTGATACCAAGTCACACTTTCAGAGACTTAAATGACCGATACCTCTTTTTTTATTAAGCCGGCCAATATAATTAAACTTGAAATAAAAAGCTCGAGTGATAAGTTCGAACCCCGTTACTTTTTATAAATAAAGTATGTATAAAAATATATTAACTTCTACTTAAAGAAAATAAAGAATAAAAAAGGAAAATTTCCTGACCACTTTATCACGGAAGCTGCATTATCATGTTTTTTGACAACTTTTTTTAGTGGACTAAAGGGTTAAACACCCTAAAACAACTAAAAACTATGCGGGAACATAACAAAGGCACATTCAACCAGAAAAGAAATACTAATTAATCATTGCATATTATATAGGAGATTAAGCGATCTACCATTAGAGATATAATAGATATTTAAGGTTTCGGCTTCTCCTCATAAAAAAAAAAGGTTACGGCTTCCCCATAGTTAAATGATTAAATGATATCTTGTATGGGAGTGTGTGTGTATATATATATATATATATATTTCGTCACTATTTTATTTTTAAAATTATTATTATATTGTATGAAAATAATAATTTAAAAATACTGATTGATTCATAATTTGACTATTAATATTCAACTTCATACTCTGTAATCAAGTAAAAAAAAACTTCATACTTCGTAATTGTATTTTTCTGATAAATTTTGTGAATATAATAGGATCAATTTTATAATTTTACTTATTTAGTCAACACTAATTTTTTTTAAAAAAAATATCAATGTCCCTCAAAACAATAGCGTCGGATTAATTAATTTCCGCTTAAATATGTTTTTGGTCCCACAAATTATAGTAAAGTTCGGTTTTAGTCCCCAAAAATAAATCGTAGCTTTTTAGTCCCTCATATTTAAAAATAGTTTTTCCGTTCGTCCTAGTGTTAACTCTGTTTCCAGCTTGCTTATGTGTCACATGTATTAAATATGTTTTTTGCCCCTCAAATTATAGAAAAGTTCGGTTTTGGTCTCTCAAATTAGCAATACTGGAAACGGAATTAATACAGGAATGCACGAAAAAACTATTTTTAAATATGGGACTAAAAATATACGATTTATTTTTGGGAAATTTTTCTATGATTTGATGGACAAAAACATATTTAAAAGCCATTAATTTCACATGAGCAATGTCTCAAAATCTAGATGACAAGACAACGCAATAATCTAGACACAAACGAAAAGAACATAAACTGAATTTGTTGGGGAAATAAAGTGTTGGAAGCTTTATATTGGAAGTGAAGTGAAGTGACAATGTATACCTGTCTCAAACTCAAATCAACATGGGCACTATGAACCACAAGTGATTGAGTAAGGGACGGGCAATATGAGGGCCGAAGTCAACATAAAAAGGTCCAAATTTGTGAGCCAATCTCGCTCGCGGTGCCCATGGTTTTTATTATTGTCTTTCTTTTTCAAATTTTTACGTCGTGCAAATGTGTAATGAATTATGAATACGTGTTTATTGAGTATAAACTAACTGAAAACTTAAATAATATGAGCAATGCTATATATCACGAGCGAAGTGCCTCGTGAATATCACGAATCTGAAATATTACAGGAATTTTCTCAAAAAAAAATAATATTATGGGAATACTCGCATTTGTTTTTGACCAGTTTTAAGGATTTAAAAAAAAATTAAATAAAAATATCCAGTATTACTGTTTAAAATACTCAAATTGAAACCGACAAAAATCACCGAGACCAATTTAATCCTTAAAAAATAAAAAATATTAATCTAATCATTAAAAATTTCAAATGTGGGTTTTTTTAGGATAATTTTTAGGGATATTTTAGTCCATATTAATGATTAATTTGACCCATATTTGATATTCTTAAAGACCAAATTGATATTTTTTATTTCTTAGGGACTAAATTGATATCTGTCATTTTTTTGGAACCAAATCGGGTACTCTTTTTTTTTATTTAAAGTAAATACCAAAATTGGTCCCTAACAAAAATCACGGAAACCAGTTTAGTCCCTGAAAAATAAATAATATGAATTTGACCCTTAAGAATCTAAAATGTGGGCCAAATTACTCCCTAATAGTGACTAAAATATTTCTAAAAATTATTCTAAAAAAACTAATTTGACTCACATTTGAGATTTTTATGGACTAAATTAGTATTTTTTATTTTTCAGAGACTAAATTCGTTTCTGTAATTTTTGTTAGAGACCAATTTAAGCATTTATTCTAAAAAAAATTAGAGAAGTTAAAGAAAAAGAAATGAAATAGAGTACACCAAAAATATATTGCTTACAAATTAGACTCGCACGTCATTCGTGTGGTTTCTCAAGAAATCTGTTCGTGACCTTTAGCATTATTGAAATAATATTAATACATGAAATCTAGTGTCTTTTTACTATTTTTTAATATATCTTAAAATTGTAGTTAATTAATTTTTTGACAAATTGTACTTAATTAATTGTATCTAATAAATACTGTCTCTATATAAAATTATTCTGCGTGCCATACAAATCCTACAAATATATGTGGATAAATTAAGATCACCTTTCTCATCGGAAGAAGAAGCATACCAAAGGAGCAATACCAAAAAAAAAAAAAAACCAGAGAATATTTGTATGTTTAATATTTAAAATTAAAGACATGTTAATAATTTGGCTGGCGCTATCCACACCCCCCATGTTTCCTATTGACACCCCCTGTCAGGTTTTAATGAAGCAAAAAGACCATTTACCTTACTGTTTTTTTCTGCGTTTTGGGTTCGTACGTAAGCTCGGTTTGAGTATGTTTACGCAAACTGAGTTTACGTATGTGCAAACTTTGCGTGAGTTTTCGTTTGTACAAAAACTCAGTTTGCGTTTAGTTACGCAAACTCAGTTTGCGTACATCCATGTAAATTCGTTTGCACACACGCAAACTAAGTTTGCATAAACATACGCAAACTAAGTTTGCGTACGGACCCAAAACACAGAAAAAATGAGCGAATGAAACATGAAACTGAGCACTTATCAAGGCTAATGGAAGTAGTAGGGAAGCCTTTGAGTCATTTTGAGTCACTTTTCCCAATATTCATGAGATAGAGGGAGTGGAGAAGGGTGTGGAGAAGAGAGGGGTGAAAAAATGGAGAAGAGAGGGTTGAGAGAGTGATGAGTTTTGATGAATATATTTAAATATAAAAAAAAGATATTTTTGGCATTATAATTTTTATTAAAGTGTCAGAGGGTGTGGTTAGAAAACAATGGCGTGTGGTTAGGGCCACCCTAATAATTTTGTGGGTTTAACCATTTGCCGGTATGTTTATCCACTATGGACATCTTCCCATGTATTGGATAAGATATATTGAGGATAATGTTAAAAATTGGGTGTGGCAGAGCAGGGGGAATTTAGGGTATTGAAAAGTAAATAGGACAACATCAGTGATGATGGATTTAGGTATTTTTTATTTTTCTTAATCAGAATTTAGGCACTTTATATGATCATTGTTAAAATTGATGCTCATCTTACTCAGAAATATCTAGAATAAGTCACATGTAGAAATAGTTAGAAATATCTAGACATGGTGTGAGTAAAACCTTATGGATAAGGATGTATCTAAAACTAACAAATGTAGAAAATCTTAGCTAGAAACTATAGAGAAGAACATGTGCATCCAACAAACCACATGAGCAAAAACAAGTGTTAAGGAGTAAACAAAGTCCCACATAGGATAAACAAGGAGAAAAATATGAATTTATAAGTAAAAAATGTCTCATTGATATGAGGTCTTTTAGAAAATGTCCAAAAGCAAAACCATAAGAGTTTAAACCCAAAGTGGACAATATAATATCTTAATGTAGGGAGATATGTAAGACCCCTCGGTATCCCTAGAGCAACAACAACGAATGTAGGAGTTGTGGCCATGGCACATGCTGAAGCTGAGTCTAATGCCAACGGCAAGAGCTGAGGCTGAAATTGACGCTAAAGCAAGTTTGAAGCAGAAGTAGAAGCTAAGCCTAAAGCAAAGTAGAAAATAGGTTACGATTAAAGATCAACCTTCTGCTAGTTATATATGCTCTACAATAGCAAGAATCTAATCATAATTTATTTCTTTTGACAGGAAAATCTAATCATAATTGGCATAGCAAGAATATCATATTCAGGATGGCTCTATTGCTGGGCAACACGCCTAATTAAACAGGACAAACGGTCGATATATATATAAACAAGAGGCCGTTCGCACAAGTGTTGACAAGTGTGTTTCCACTTTTATGATTGTATCAGTTATCAAGCAACAAAGAATACCGCTAATATCGCCAATAATGTGTTAAATACTGAAAAATATAAACATATAGAGGGTTGATTGAGTATGAATCAGCATCCAAGTAACAGAGATTCTCATCCTTTGTCCAAATTACATGAATTTAATAATTATATATTAATAGTATAAATGGAAGTTTTATCTGGAGGTTAAAGTGTATTTCAATGTATTTTCACATCATAATATTACTTTTTAAAATCAAAATCCTGTCTAAAGTCTTGGTGAACAGGTTGAAGCCTCTTCTTCCCGGGTATATTTCTCAAGAGCAATCCAATTTTGTTGAAAATTGCTCTATCCTGGATAGTGTTATGGTTGCCATTGAAACTATACATCACATGAAATGTAAAGTAAATGGGAAGCAGGGAGGTGGCCCTGAAGATTGACATTAGTAAAGCTTATGACATAGTGGATTGAGAGTATTTAAAAGGCGTGATGGAGAGGATGGACTTTTGTAGCAAGTGGGGGAGTTGGATGTTGATGTGCTTGGAATCCGTCCAATACTCAGTGCTGATGAACGGAGAGGGGCCGGGTAATGTGACCCCTAGGAGAGGTATGAGACAGGATGATCCTCTATCACCGTATCTTTTTATTATGTGTACAGAAGGCATTTCAGCGCTCATATAGCGATCAGAGGCTAGAGGAGACATTCACGGGATCCGAGTGTGTGGAAGGGCTCCCACCCTTTCACACTTGTTATTTGCTGACGATTGTTTTCTGTTTTTCAGGGCTGAGGAAGGCGAAGCTCGATGCATGAAGGATATACTGGAGGTGTATAAGAAAGTCTCTGGTCAATCAATTAATCAAGCAAAGTCCGAAATCTACTATAGTAGGAATACCTCGCCTGATATGAAGGACAAAGTCACTAGCATCCTTGGTGTTACAGATTGTATGGGCACGAGCAAATATTTGGGCATGCCATCCATGGTGGGGAGAGATAAAAAAGCCTTTTTTGGCTATATTAAAGACAGAGTTTGGAAGAAAATTCACAGTTGGTCCGGTAAGCATCTTTCAAAGGCAGGGAGGGAAGTCCTGGTGAAGTTGGTAGCCCAAGCTATCCCCACATACTGTATGTGCACTTTTTTGTTGCCTACCTCCCTGAGTGAAGAATTGGAGCGCATGATTAACTCGTTTTGGTGGGGTTCTGATCGAGGAACGGGGAGAGACATTAATTGGTTGAGATGGGAGAATCTTACTATGAGGAAAGAATATGGAGGAATGGGGTTCCGCGATTTATATGGCTTCAATTTAGCCATGCTAGTGAAGCAGGGTTAGAAGTTATTGACCAACCATGATGCTATAATTTCAAGAGTCTTCAAAGCTAAATACTACCCGAAGACGAGGTTCCTTGAGGCAAGCTTGGGCCATAATCCAAGCTACGTGTGGCGTAGTATCCACTCTTCCCAGGTGGTGGTTAAAGGAGGCGTGCGATGGCGGATTGGAGATGGTAGTAATATCAATGTGTGGTCTCAGCTGTGGCTTAGAGAAAGTGAGCAGCCTTTCATTGTATCTACCCTAGTTACGGGTATGGAGAACATGAGAGTCTCAGACCTTATTGAATCAGTCAGGAAGGAGTGGAGAGAGGATGTTGTGTGGCGCTTCTTTCAAGCTCGAGATGTGAATGCAATTTTGAAGCTGCCTTTATACCAACTTCATGACTCGGATGCTATGGTTTGGCGCCTCAGTAGGGATGGGAGACTTTTAGTCAAGTCAGCTTGTCATCATGTAACACCCCGAATTTCTAAACTAAGTTGAGAATAAGTTATGAGAAGAATTGTGTGATTGTATTCAAGCTTAAATTGACTTTTAAGTGAGTGAATATAATTACACAAGGTTTTGATAAGAAGTTAATGGGTTTGAGTTGAGGAATAAGTCGGATTTAATCCTAAGATGGTTTAAGGTGTTGAGTTGTAGCTATGGAAGTTGATTGAGAAGAAAGTCTCAAGGTTTGGTGCTAGAACGGAGTTTTCCTGGTTTTTCTGCAGTGTGAATCGATTCACCTAGCCTGGGAATCGATTCACAAAGATTAAAACTCCATTGGCATCAAATTCTAGCGGTGGGAATCGATTCACGTAAGTCGTGAATCGATTCACATAAAACAAAGTCTTTGGGACTCAAGTGTGAATCGATTCACTCATTAAATCTGCGATTCAGGCTCTTTTTGCACTGTGGGAATCGATTCACACTATGCTGTGAATCGATTCACAGCTGCAGAATTGTTTAAAAACGCAGTTTCAGCGAGCAGAACGCAGAAGAGAGAAAAAGGAAAAGAAGAGAAAAAGAAAGGAGAAAAGGAAGAGGAGAGCTAGGGTTTCACCTTTGAGAAGGATTGAAGAGATTCATGTTGGGTTTCTTCAATCACTTGCCTAAATGGAGAGTTTGAGAGTTGAGATCTAAGTATTTGGAAGATTTGGGTTTGAACCCTAGAGAGGAGAAGAAGAAGCACGAATTGGAGAAGAAGAAGGGGGAGAAGACCAAGCTCCAGCAAGGATGATTCAAGTTCTTGGATGGATAAGAAAGATTGAAGGTTGAAGATCAAGATTTGAGGAGTATTTGGAGAAGCCCTAAGTTGAGCAAAGAGGGGAAAAGCTTGAAGAGGAGCAAAGAGTCCAAAGTTCAGCCTTACTAGCTCAATGCCTTGAAGAATAGAGGTGAGTTCTTCAACCCTTAGGTGATGGGCACCCATAAGTCCCACATATAGGAATTTCTCTTCCTTTAGTAACATATGAACCTTAGGTTCAAGTTAAGTCTTAAATACCTATAAGAGATTGAGTTATGATTGTTATGATTGTTATGAAATTATATGGGGTTTGACTGAAATAGGGTTGGATGCTGTCCCCAACCCCCCTAATTATTATGTGATGCTTGAATCCTTGAATGCTCCAAAGAGCTTCAATGAGATTATGTATGCTTGATGTTTTCTCTCTTGAGAACTCCATAGAGTTTCAAGGGATTAGTTAATGTATGTGTTGTCCATTAATTTGGCGATGTGAGGCTTGTCTAAGAGCTGCAAGTTTAAGTCTTAGAGGTCAGGGAAGGACCCTAGGAAAAGGATGTGATAGAATGAATGTATGTATTAGTGTTCATGATTGGGAGTCATTAGGTAAAAATGGTACTATTAGTGTAAGCTCGATTCATTGAAATGATTGTAGTTTCCTTGAATAGTTAAGTAATGTGGATGATTGTGTTTCTATGAACATGCATACAATCATAAGCATAAGCATATGCATAAGCTAAAGTCCATGGCAAGACTCCTCTATTTATAGGAGTAAGATCGGTTTGGTTAGCCAAGAGGACGCCTCGAGGGTTATGACGTCTAACCACCATTCCGAAAGTGTGTAATTGGGGTCTAGGGACCTAAGCCTACGACACTACCCAATAACACAAAATGCATTACATGCAAAGCATCATATTATACATCTCTTATGAATGGTATAATGTGTGAAGTGAAGTTAAGTTTATGAATGTTAATGAATTCCTTGTATGTATTATATATATATATGTATTAGGAATTAGCTTAGTTAGTTGTATGAAATCTTGGATAGCACACCCATAGTCGCTTAATAGTACTGAGCATTGTGAATAGATCACTTAAAGGATAAGCAAGCTAGATTGATTGGGATTTGTGGTATAGAGCATAAGGCAAAGCCCAATAGCATAAGAGAAAGCAAAGATGTGTTAAGCACAAAGTGAGTCAGTAAGAACAATATGTTCTTAGTTAATAAGGTTGCAATTTGTATTGTATTAAGGTTAGTTGAGCTAAACAAAGGTTAAAGAATGGACATTTGTAGGATTGATGTGGATTGCTATACATTTATGTGTTTAGTTAATCACAAGTTGATAAGTGGCATATTAGTCCTAGGATTACCCTATGGTATGATATGCTAAGTTTTAATTTAAGCTAGCGCGTTCTAAAGCGTCTTAGCTTAGGGATATCGAGAAGTTGCAAGTCAAGTCCTTATGGTACATAGTGAGAGTATGTCTAGGTTTGAAATGCATAAGTTAGTCTTCTCAGCCTAGAAGGTTCCGAGGAGAGAATGGTGAGGAGTCCGTGAAGGGCTCACTGAGATTTTATAATCTCACCCTTTTCTTTTTGTTGTCTTTCAGATAAGCAGGTACTGAGGACGGCGAGCTGAAGGTTCAAGCTTGGGACACACAAGCTAGTCGTAGATTGTAATGGGAATTTTATATCCCAAGTTATGTACAAGTTGTATTCTATTTATTAGATTGATAGATTAAGTTTAATTTACGACTTGGATTATTGTATTCGAGTTTGTAAATGTTTAGTAATTCCTGTGCCTTAATGTAATTTGTCGTACTTTCAATTATGTTGAGGTGCGGGTGTTACATTATGGTATCGTGAGCTCGATTCGATCTTATCGGACTGTGAGTCACTAGTTTAGTAATGACTCAATTTAGAAAGTGTCAGTTTAGTGCTTGTTGGACTGTAGTTAGTTAGCCGGGATTTTCCTTTGTTCGAAAACTTCTCTCTATATTCTTGTGCTTAGTATGGAATATTAAGCCTGATCAACTTAATACTCCATACCGTGTACGAAGAATGTAGTAGATGGAGCTGACGGACGAGGGAGAAGACCGAATAGGAGCGTGAACTCTGAGGAAGTTTGATGGATAAGGATGATGCAAACAAGGGTGGAGCGGATGTAAGAGCTCTCAGTAAGTGAGAACCTTCGGAATACGGAAAAAGGGAAACAAGTTCCCACCTTTCCAGAACCAAGAGTTAAGGGATGTTTCAAGAGTGGTCAGAACCATAGTGGTGAGGGTTCGGCTAGGCCAGCGTGTAATTCATGTACCGTCAACCGAGACGCTCTAGAAGTGATTGGAAATGACGAGCTAGTAAGGGGTCTAAATTGTGAGGTTTCAAATCAACTTAGGATGGGCATTTGTAATCGATTAGGGTTACAACACTGGTTATGCTATCAAGTTGTTTCGCCTAATCCATTATGAATGGATCCTAGAATGATTGATATCTTGTGATGATTCCCAAGTTAATTCAGGTGCCCTTCGTGGTTAACAGTAAGTGCTCTTAATTGTAGAATTTCAATCGAGTAGGATGGTCGGTTCTAATTGGTTAGGGTCTCAACACTTGTTGTTTCAGCAGGATTGGTTAACCTAGCCAATTATAAGTGGATCCTAGGTCGATGGAAATCCTATGATGATCCCTGAGAGAACCTTAGCGTTCCGAATGGTAACGGTAAGGGTAAGGAACAAGATGGAGTTAGGCGATATGCTACAACGCCCAAATGGTAGTATAGGTCCTCAAGAGTGATCGTGCCCTAGTGAAGTAGAAAGAAAACTCTTAAGTCTTCAAGGAACGGTGTCCTTAGTGGAACAACCAACTTCAGAGGATCGGACGAGATGTAGTCTTCAAACTGTAGAAGTTTCAAGAAAAGCTGAGTCAGCGGAAACCTGAAGTTATTGATGTCTACTTTCGATCTAATTGTTCAGTGCGTAGAGTGAATTCAATTGACCAATTATAGACTTTGCCTTAGCCAAGTAAGAATATTAGTTGGAATAAGACTTAGTCTATGATTGGGTAATGAGATCACTTAATTTCCTGAGCAATTAGTTCTTCTATAGAGATTAATCCCTTTTAGGGTTTCTAATGATTCAGATTGGGTAAGGAGGATAAGACAGGATCAATAAGGTAGATTGTTCCCAAGAATATCAAGGATTTATTTTCTGGATACTTGTTAGTCCATTGGTTATTAAACGCGCGTCGATCTACACCGCTATCGATGAAGCCGTGTGGGTTCTCGTTTAATTCCAAAGAGCGCCAAGAAAGTGGAGTTACACCATCAAAGTAAGGAGAGCAGTAGTAAAGTTTATTTAAGGGTAAAGATGGTGGACATCTGAGAATATAAGTTACTGTGAGTCAAGTCGTTCGGTTGAGTCTGATGTGATTCCAGTTAGCCACTTGCAAGCTAAGTCTCCGACCAAGTGAGGCTTAGACCTCGTGTGAGACAAAGTTTGCAATCAACTAATGAAAATCAAGTCAGTTTAACCAACGGATACCTCCCAAGAGTTGAGCAACCCTAGAGTTTCAAGTTTTCTAGGCCAAGTCGTTTGCAAGACCAAGTATAGTGGGTTAAATATGGGTAGCAACCCCGTAGTTTCGGAAGAGGTCTCTAAGAAAGGATTTCCATTGGTAACATAAGAGTGAACGTTACGAATGGGAAAAGTTTGTTCAAGGTATGTGTTAGCTACCTCTAGGCGGCGATTCTATTTTGATAGGATAGTTGCCCAACGAAGGGTTATGAAACCACCAACGATAGCATTGGATGCTGTTTTGGGTAAACTTCCAAGGAGCCTGAAGGGATAGAAGGAGCAACGATTCACTCGTGTGACACCAAAAGGCACGTCTGCAGGGAATTGTGTAGATGAATTCAAAGAGTTCTCCACATACTTAACCTATCTTCAACATGTGTAGGATGATGAGTAAGCGACTCATCAGTTGGGTCGAAAAACCCGAATTGAGTTAAGAAACGTCGTGTGGCAATTTTATGAGGATGGCTGTACGAGACTGTGGGTTACTATAGAATTATAGAGGAAGCACCGGTTATCTTATGACGGAATGTCTAAGTGAGTAGCAGATGATGAAAAGCAAGCGTAACAATTTCTAACAGTCAAGAGCAACCGAAAGATAGAACAGCACCAGAGTTAAACTCTCAGACTGCAAGTAAAGCATTCCATCTGATGGAAATAAGACGAAAGGAGTTCAATCATTTGAAAAGACGTAAGATTAGAGAACGCAGCGGAAGCACCAAAAGCCAATCGATTGTACAGAAGGATGAGGTAAGAAAGAGAGGTGTGGTTTAGGGACGAGATTCCATGGAGGTAAATCTCTGTCCGCACCCCATGCTGTCAACGCTAAGAAGTTCCAATGAAGGATGCAGTAATTTTCGAGGACGAAAATTTTTAAAAGGTGGGTAGTAGTGTAACACCCCGAATTTCTAAGCTAAGTTGAGAATAAGTTATGAGAAGAATTGTGTGATTGTATTCAAGCTTAAATTGACTTTTAAGTGAGTGAATATAATTACACAAGGTTTTGATAAGAAGTTAATGGGTTTGAGTTGAGGAATAAGTCGGATTTAATCCTAAGATGGTTTAAGGTGTTGAGTTGTAGCTATGGAAGTTGATTGAGAAGAAAGTCTCAAGGTTTGGTGCTAGAACGGAGTTTTCCTGGTTTTTCTGCAGTGTGAATCGATTCACCTAGCCTGGGAATCGATTCACAGCATTAAAACTCCATTGGCATCAAATTCTAGCAGTGGGAATCGATTCACAGAAGTCAGGAATCGATTCACATAAAACAGGCTGCTGGGACTCGCAGGCAGGAATCGATTCACTCATTAAATCTGCGATTCAGGCTCTTTTTGCACTGTGGGAATCGATTCACACTATCTTTGTGAATCGATTCACAATTGCAGAGTGTTTAAAAACGCAGCTTCAAATGAGCGTAACGCAGAGAGAAAAGGAAAAGAAGAGAAAAAGAAAGGAGAAAAGGAAGAGGAGAGCTAGGGTTTCACCTTTGAGAAGGATTGAAGAGATTCATGTTGGGTTTCTTCAATCACTTGCCTAAATGGAGAGTTTGAGAGTTGAGATCTAAGTATTTGGAAGATTTGGGTTTGAACCCTAGAGAGGAGAAGAAGAAGCACGAATTGGAGAAGAAGAAGGGGGAGAAGACCAAGCTCCAGCAAGGATGATTCAAGTTCTTGGATGGAGAAGGAAGATTGAAGGTTGAAGATCAAGATTTGAGGAGTATTTGGAGAAGCCCTAAGTTGAGCAAAGAGGGGAAAAGCTTGAAGAGGAGCAAAGAGTCCAAAGTTCAAATTTCTTACTAGCTCAATGCCTTGAAGAATAGAGGTGAGTTCTTCAACCCTTAGGTGATGGGCACCCATAAGTCCCACATATAGGAATTTCTCTTCCTTTAGTAACATATGAACCTTAGGTTCAAGTTAAGTCTTAAATACCTATAAGAGATTGAGTTATGATTGTTATGATTGTTATGAAATTATATGGGGTTTGACTGAAATAGGGTTGGATGCTGTCCCCAACCCCCCTAATTATTATGTGATGCTTGAATCCTTGAATGCTCCAAAGAGCTTCAATGAGATTATGTATGCTTGATGTTTTCTCTCTTGAGAACTCCATAGAGTTTCAAGGGATTAGTTAATGTATGTGTTGTCCATTAATTTGGCGAATTGTGAGGCTTGTCTAAGAGCCACAAGTTTAAGTCTTAGAGGTCAGGGAAGGACCCTAGGAAAAGGATGTGATAGAATGAATGTATGTATTAGTGTTCATGATTGGGAGTCATTAGGTAAAAATGGTACTATTAGTGTAAGCTCGATTCATTGAAATGATTGTAGTTTCCTTGAATAGTTAAGTAATGTGGATGATTGTGTTTCTATGAACATGCATACAATCATAAGCATAAGCATATGCATAAGCTAAAGTCCATGGCAAGACTCCTCTATTTATAGGAGTAAGATCGGTTTGGTTAGCCAAGAGGACGCCTCGAGGGTTATGACGTCTAACCACCATTCCGAAAGTGTGTAATTGGGGTCTAGGGACCTAAGCCTACGACACTACCCAATAACACAAAATGCATTACATGCAAAGCATCATATTATACATCTCTTATGAATGGTATAATGTGTGAAGTGAAGTTAAGTTTATGAATGTTAATGAATTCCTTGTATATATTATATATATATGTATTAGGAATTAGCTTAGTTAGTTGTATGAAATCTTGGATAGCACACCCATAGTCGCTTAATAGTACTGAGCATTGTGAATAGATCACTTAAAGGATAAGCAAGCTAGATTGATTGGGATTTGTGGTATAGAGCATAAGGCAAAGCCCAATAGCATAAGAGAAAGCAAAGATGTGTTAAGCACAAAGTGAGTCAGTAAGAACAATATGTTCTTAGTTAATAAGGTTGCAATTTGTATTGTATTAAGGTTAGTTGAGCTAAACAAAGGTTAAAGAATGGACATTTGTAGGATTGATGTGGATTGCTATACATTTATGTGTTTAGTTAATCACAAGTTGATAAGTGGAATATTAGTCCTAGGATTACCCTATGGTATGATATGCTAAGTTTTAATTTAAGCTAGCGCGTTCTAAAGCGTCTTAGCTTAGGGATATCGAGAAGTTGCAAGTCAAGTCCTTATGGTACATAGTGAGAGTATGTCTAGGTTTGAAATGCATAAGTTAGTCTTCTCAGCCTAGAAGGTTCCGAGGAGAGAATGGTGAGGAGTCCGTGAAGGGCTCACTGAGATTTTATAATCTCACCCTTTTCTTTTTGTTGTCTTTCAGATAAGCAGGTACTGAGGACGGCGAGCTGAAGCTTCAAGCTTGGGACACACAAGCTAGTCGTAGATTGTAATGGGAATTTTATATCCCAAGTTATGTACAAGTTGTATTCTATTTATTAGATTGATAGATTAAGTTTAATTTACGACTTGGATTATTGTATTCGAGTTTGTAAATGTTTAGTAATTCCTGTGCCTTAATGTAATTTGTCGTACTTTCAATTATGTTGAGGTGCGGGTGTTACACATCACCTCATGGAGAATGTTGTGGATTCACAACATCTGCGGATTCTAGGCAACTGGAAGGAGTTGTGGCACTTAAAGATCCAAAATCAGGTTAAAGTGTTTCTTTGGCGGGCTCTAAGAGGAGTTATTCCTACTCGACAAAAGCTGAGGCAACGTGGGGTAGATTGCTCACCCGATTGCATTTACTGTGAGCTGCTTCCTGAGAATGTGTGGCACGTCTTTTTTGGTTGTGAGTAGGTGAGAGGATTTTGGTTGGAAGCTGGTTTATGGAGTGCTCTATCACCACTGGTTGAAGTTACGGAGGGCTTCTCGAAACTGATGTTCATGGTGCTGTCAAATTTTCCCTTGCAGCAGAAAGAGCGAGTCGCAATGCTCTTATGGGGACTTTGTTGGAAGAGAAATAATGCAGTCTGGGAGAATACTACACGTAGTGACTTTGAGATTGTGCGGCGAGCCTTTGATACGCTGGAAGAATGGCAGCAAGCTCGTTCAAGATCGCAGGGGAGTAGAGACCAGCAACAACGTGTTACTCGGGTTAGGTGGTTGAGACCAGAGGTTGGTTCCCTAAAGTGCAACGTGGATGCCGCTATGTTCACAAAGCAAAACAAGTACGACATAGGGATGTGTCTGAGAAATGATCGTGGTGAATTTGTAAAGGCCCGAGCGTTACTCCTCCCGGGGCTCACCTACTGTGTTGGAAGCCGAAGCACAAGGTTTATTCGAAGCTCTATCTTGGTTGCATAAGATGAATGCTGCTAACATTACTATTGAACTTGATTGCTTGACAGTTGTGGAAGGCATATCTGGTAATAGGAGTATCTCTACCGAGTTCGGGCGTATTTTGTCGAAGTGCAGAGAAGTGTGGAATTTGTCTAATAACTTTGGGGTAAGTTTTTTAAGGTAACAAGCAAATCGGGTTGCTCATACTTTGGCTAGGGCGTCTCGTTTTTATGCTAGTCACTAAGATTTTGATTATATACCTCCCTGTATTGTGGACGATATTTTGATTGATATGATATAAGTTATTTTTCGTCAAAAAAAATAAATTATATACAATACAATAAGAGAGTGAAATACAAATAGACTTTATGTTGGGTCTTTTTGCGAGTATTTGTGACCTTTTTGTTTTGTAAAAACTTATAGCAAATTTCTTTTTGGTGCGCCTAAAGTGAGGATTTTAGTTGTCTTACCTTCCGGCCTTACAATTACAAAGACACTATATGTACTGTATTGTCATTAAACTCAAATTAAATACTTGCCAATTATTTCTTACCTCGGAGTAAGATGATTAAAAATCACAATATTACAAAGATTAAAAATTTTCCTCTACAAAAGTAGATATTTTACAAGCTTAGTTCCCTAAATTTTTTATGATTAAATTAGTCTCTCAAAGATTAGATATCTATATATTTATCTTTCAATTACTTTTATCACTAAATTAATTTAAAATATAAACAATCACTAATATCATTTTTTATGTCTTCACGCATTTTACGCAAAGTTATTCGAGGTGTCGTTATACCAAGTTTGACACATGGTGTCAACAGATCCTAACCCATTTTTTTAACAATAGCGTTTTGAATACTAATATAGTTATTTACGGGAATGGATTCTCTCAAGTTAATTTTTCTCATGTTGGATCCCTACCATTCATTGAATGAGACAGAAAATGTATTTAAAATATAAAAAATTATTAAAAATGAGGAATAGAGAGATTAAATAGTGGAGATTGAAAACATGACCCCCTTATATTTTTTCTCAACATGAGAGAACTTACTCCCGTTATTTACTACTAATCTTTTAGTGGGTTGATATGGTGACTTTTTAAACTTTAGAGGACCAAATAGAAGGCCTATTCTTATATTTACATTAATTTTTTTTTTAAATAGAATGGAATTTACATACAATCTAATACATTTACATATATATTAGTATATATGTCCTTGTTCTTCTAAGTTTTGATGAGGTGGCAACACAAAAAAAGTCCCACCGAAGATCTCCCTAAGATCTGAACTTATGTTCTTGTTCTACGGGACTCATCATTTGTGAGCGAAATCAACATTTTATCTTATTTATTTACGAAGAAAAGTAAAGGGCATGATGCTTCGTACAATCATTATGCAACAGCCGTGCAGAAGGCATTGACCTTGAAACTATATGGTAAATAAATAAAAAGGGTTCGACAGAAAGAGGTGTGCATTATTATTATTATTATTATTATTTGGGTATATGAGGTTTTTTTTGGGGTATATGAGGTGTGTGCATTATTTCAATAGATAAGGATAGCGCCCTGAAATCTCTGCCTCAAAGGCCAAGCTTTAAAAAGACTTGCCCCTAACTTATGTTTATATATTGAAAAGAAAAATGGATGTGGGGTTAGGATCTGTATGTATTTTTCACAGAGGACAGAAACATGATGCATGAGAAATGACATGCGTAATGGAGCCGTTTGTACCGGTAAAATGTGGCTGAAGATAGGGAATTAATTTGGGCTTCTACTATAAGTTATAACTCGATAATTGATACCCATATTTGCGTACTAGTGTACTATTATTTTTCTGTAAAAAATATCTGTATTCTAAATTTTATATATAGAGATTTTTTTATTTTTATAAAAAATTTAACAGTGCAAGTACTGCAGTTATCAATCATTGTACTAAAAAAGTAAAAACATGTTTCTGGCATAATTTTTAGCAACAATGGGCAAAATAAATGCAGCTTCCTTTTTGTTTTTTTTTTCCCGTGTTCTGAAAGTCTGGACATTTGTGGTTGGGCTTTCAACAAATTTCAACTTTGTGCTCTTTAAGCTTTAGAAAAAGGCACTGCTATTGCCACCTGCCAGTTTAATTTTCTCACCTCTCCTATCCTACTAAATTTAAATGAAAATCCCAAATTACCACTATCTACCCTCTTTCTCTATCCCACCCATATGGGGTTTTTTTAATTATTCATAAACTAGTTTGTGGACGTACAAAAAATGTATCAGTTTACATTTTGAAAACTGGATTCTAGACGGAGAAAAAATCAGTTACCAAACAACAACTTTTTTGCCATCCAAAACTACTTTCTGAACATATTTAAAAACTAGTTTGCATATGACCAAAAAAAAAAACGCATGGGGCTTCCAAGAGAGGGAAAGGTGGGTTTCATGGGAGGGGAGGGGAGAGTTCTGGGAGAGGAGTGGGGGCGATGGGGTTTTGGAGGAGGGGGGAGGGGAGAGGGTGGAGTGGGTACTAGGGTACGTAATTTGGGAAAATGGGGGAGAGGGGGTGGGAAAGAGAAAATGTGAGGGTGGGGATAGTTTTTTCCCTCTAGAAATCAACTAATTTTTCACTTGGGATAAAGCCTTATGCGGATATTGGACCACTTGTTTTCAATGCCTATCTCGTGGGTGGAGCTACCATTTGTAAGGAAGACACTGGTTGTTCGAAGGAATTAAAGTTGCTCATTCTATTCAATAGAGACGATTTCGTTTTCTCAATTTGTTAGTAGTATTCAATTTTAAGTATTTTTAACCAAGTTTTAAAATTCCTTGTAAGTCGTTTGATAGGCAATCTTCAGGTAGTTTGTGAGCAATGCAGAGAGGTAAGTGTAGTTTATCAAACAAAGGTTTTTGGTGTGTTATAATGCCAAATCTCAACAAACTTGGTGTAATTATCTATAAAAATAACATGATAATAAAATGAAACACCAGTAGATTCTTTTTTTTTTTTTGGTACAAAAACACCAGTAGATTCTGTCTACATGAAAATCAAATTCATGTTAAACCATTCAATATTCAAGATAGTGTACCCATTATTCAGTAAATTTCTCGAATATCTATTGCAGCACCACATAAAGCCATAATATTCATCTATCTCTTAACAGATACTGACCTTAAAAATTAGACATAAATGTAGCATATTTTTTTTAAAATTTACAAATAGAGGTAGATAATATTGATGATGATTGATAATCATTTTTTTTTACAACTTCACATAGAGGCAAGGAAAAGAGATATTGGATGATTGATAATCAAGGTTCTAGATTAGTGCAAACAAATGCGACGTACCCAAGGAAAAAACTTCACTTAGGGAGGCAAAGAGATAAAGATATGCATCACAATTGTTGTAATTTGAATTTCAAAAATATTCGAAAGTTTGAAATGACTAATGAAATTACTGAGATAAATTGCGGACTAGGTCGTTCTTTTTAAGATGTTTTAAGGCACTGCTCAAAAGTGCAAGCAGACTATCAACTACGACATCCCCAGAATAAAACAACTCAGTTAATTCGAATTTTCGCTGCACTACAGAAACCCGTTCAAGATATACACCTTCTGAAATATGGTTTTTCAAAGAAAACCATTCGAAATATGGTTTTTTTTCAAAACCACTCGAATTTCCGCTGCACTGCAGGTACTCGGTAAGTGCGTCGAGTTTTTGGGGCGATTTGAAACTGATGCGGAGTCTCTTATTTATAGGCGATTACTGTCTTGCTAAACAAGAAAACGCGTGAGAGATATCAGGAAAATTCAAAGCGCACGATGAGAAATTTTAGGAACCGGAATCTGATGGAGTAGTGACCAAGCAAACACACAATTTAAATTTTAAAAATTAATTTTTTTTCGTGTACCAAAGAAAAGTATACCACACAGCCTTAGCCCAGCACGCATGTGTGGTGATCACTTTGTGTGTATCTTCTCTCTCTTATAAAAGTGGATACCACTTGGGGCACATCCCAATGATGTGAGCTCCACATATATAAACACTCTTAAAGTGTCTATTCTCTCCTATGTGGGACTTCTCAATTTTTTCAATTCACTACTCCAAATTCTAACAGCAATGAATGAAGTTCCTCCTAATTCTGAAGTAAAATTTGATCCAAGTCAAATGAATCAGTAAGCTCCGAGAAATTTACTTTGAAGCACGGGTACTCCAAATTTAAAGCAGTGCACGTATGAGGTAGCTATGCATTGGGTTTTTGTTCCTTACATTCTGTTACTGGTTTTATATGTCGAAGACATATAGCTTTTTTCTTTAGCACAAAAATTAAGGCAGAGGAGAATTTCAATTCAGACCGTGTTATAATGAATGATGTGGAAAAAAAAAATGCATTCAACAAATCCAAACGAGATAAGATTAAGAGGCTGAGGCGGACCTGTCAGGTGACAAATAGAATGTTCAAGAGGCATAAATTATGTATCTGTTGGCACTCAATGAAATTTAAAAACGTGAAATGCTTCTTCATTAGCTTAATTCTTAGCATCTCCTGAATCAGTGTTATAAGGTATTGACTTTATAGCTCTTGGGTTGTGAGCTAGAGCTTATTAAAATTCATCTTTATGCCTTCTCATGGGAGCTTGCTTTTTTTTTTTTTTTTTTTTTTTTTTAAGTTTTCACATTTAGTACATGAGAATTTAGCAATAACTCTCCGAGCCTCAATGGGTATCATCCCCTGTACGACAGTGTTTACTGTATAGTGTATCCTATAACATGAATCCAGATGTTATTATCTTACTGAGATGAGGTAGCATCTTCTAAAGAGATCATTAACATTTTGTCCCAAACTCTTATTACTACATTAGATAGATATTTCTTGTATTCACACGCATTTGAAGGCACACGAACTATTCATGAATATTCAAGTTAGAATCTTTTTTCCTAATTAAACAGTGCGTTTGGCTAAACTATATATGTGTCTATCTGTAAACACACAGGACCTTATCAAAGCTTAAGATTTTAATATCAAGCAACAACTACCAATCATTCAATTTATAGTTGTGTGTGTCAATCACAATCCCTTTACTCACAGGACCTACCTGGAACAACTCCGAAAAATATCAGCATCCTCATAAATGATAAGTAACATAATTAAAGTTGCCGATTTCTAAGTACTCAGCAAATGCCATTCACAACCGACAACACCATGGAGATCATATCCGCAAAAGAGCTTTGAGTCCATTTCTTCTGCAGTTGCTCCTTTATCCTTATTGCCACTCACTTTTTTTTTTTTAATAAGCAAAGAAACTTTATAACGGGAGTACAAGAAGTACTCCAAACAAATGGGAGTGCCTCGTTAAAACCTCCCATAGCCAAAACCTATTGGGAAAAAGACTAGAGGAGGAAAAATAGTACACCCCCACCGAAAGTACAATTTACAAGCTTACAAAGCAATCCAAAAACTGAACCAAAAACCACACCTGCATAAACCAGATATTAAGACCATACCCCACTTTCCAGGAACACCCGTCAGCATTGACCCCCCTAAAAAACCCATTAAAAACAATTCAAAGCAACCCACCCAAACAAACAACATCAATCCTGCATAACCGAAATACAAAGGAGCAGATCCCAACTACCACAATGGTTCCTGATGACAGGAAAAAAAACACAACAACTTCAATGAGCCGCATTAACGCTAAACCACCCTATCAAAGACGGCAACGTTTTGGTCTCCAACGACCGACGAACCTTTGCAGATGAAGTTTCCATAATGTATGGAGTGAATGACCCTACGGTGTTGTCGAGAATGGTGCTGGAAGAAACAGGTCACGTAAGGAGGTTCACGTGGCAAACTCACGAACACAGGTGGTTTCAAATCTGGTTCGCTCTGAAAGAGGAATGTGACAACTTCAGGCAATGCGGGTCGAATTCGAATTGTGACCCATATAATGCGGATAAGTTTGAGTGTGAGTGTTTGCCTGGGTTCGAACCCAAGTTTGCGCGAGAATGGTATCTGAGAGACGGGTCGGGTGGGTGCGTGAGGAAACGCAACGCGTCCACGTGTCGAAGCGGGGAGGGGTTTGCAAAGATGACACGTGTGAAGGTGCCGGATACTTCAAAGACACGTGTGAATGAGAGTCTAGAGATGAGAGAGTGCAGGGAGAAATGCCTTGGGGATTGTTCGTGTGCAGCGTATACAAGTGCCAATGAGAGCTCACAAAGTGGGTGTGTTACTTGGCATGGAGACATTGAGGACACAAGGACTTACACACAACTTGGACAAGATTTGTACGTGTGTGTGGATGCTCTTGAATTGGGTAATCTCCTTTTTCTTGCCCATTGGGGAAAAAAAGCTTAGAATAATGAAATGAATATGTTATAAGCCAAGTACTTGTTGTTTTCATCATGTGCAAATTTTTTGAAATAGGAATTAAAATAAAATTGAATTGACATTTTTGAAATTATTAAGATAATAAAAATAACGACAAAAATTATTTCCTTAGACTAGTTGTGCATTAAGTTTAAATTTCATTGGCATTGATTGTAGTATATACTAGTAGCAATGACCAAACAAAACAAATCAAGGTCTTGAAAAAAAAAATCATTGCGGCATGAGAATATAAGGGAATTGAGTTTTTGGCGGGAAAATAGTTTTTGGTGGATGAATATGTTAGGAAATTACGCAAAATTTTCCCATGGTCAGATTAGTGGAAGAACGAAAAATAATTAAATGCGGAAGCACACACACAAATTGATAACGGAGTTCGGCCAATTATGCCTACGTCTCCGGGCTGCTGCAGACCTTTTACTGAAAAAGGAAATATACACTGTGTTTACAAACACTCACAATCTCTCACAAAACCCACAACCCAATTACACCCAAGAATTTCTCTCACAAAATTCTGTCACTAGAATTTTATCTCACAAATGCTTATCTCTCTAAGCTTTGGAACTCACTTGGTTGGAATTCTCTCAATGTTGGAATGATTTGCTCTTGCCTTCAAGCTTCTATTTATAGGAATGGTTTGCAATGTGAACATATAATATGAACACATCAAATTGGATGGCCACCTACCATCATGTGTTTTTATGACTTTCCAAATTTTCTAACCCATGTTTTTCTTATTTTGGTTGGTGGCTTGCCTCTTTTGACTAACAGAATAAGTTTTTACCGCTTGATATTAGTGTAGTTAAGTTTCTTAAATAGATAATAGATTTGATATGTTTGGTCATTATTTCTTCTAGTTAATTGTGAGATTTATTCATTTGTGCTGTGCAGCAAAGTATGCAAAACATCCGTATGGTTCTGTTGGCAAGAAAGGGATGGTGGCAGTTTTAGTCGTTGTTGTTTTCATGGTATTGGCTTTGGGGATCATTTTCGGGTATTGGTTTGTAAAAGTTAGGCAACCGGGTAAGTTAAATTCTTATCAAACTTGTCATTGTGAGATAGATACTTCATTCTATTAACTTGTTCAAATGTGTTTGGTTCCTTGTCTGATGATAGGGTTAAGAAGGGATCACAAGTTTTCATTTCGTCTTAGATTTGAGGACTCTCCCAATCACCAAGAATTTGACACTACACAAAATTCCAATTTACCATTCTTTGATCTTAGCTCCATAGCTGCTGCAACAGACAATTTTTCAATTGCTAACAAGCTTGGTCAATGTGGTTTTGGTTCTGTTTATAAGGTAGCCATTATTCTTTAGCATCGATTTTAATGCATTATCCCAATGCCAATTTTGAAAATTGAAACATATCTTTACATTTCACAGTTAGTTACATGCACTAGTCCAGTACCTATTTGCCAAGCAAATAATTTGTTTTGTAATAATGGCAAAAGCAAATTATTAAGAAGTTTTCTTTGGATTATGGCTTCAGGGTATACTGAGTAACGGAATGACAATTGCAGCGAAGAGGTTGTCAAAGTTTTCTGGACAAGGCATAGAAGAGTTTAAAAATGAGGTTGTTTTGATTTCAAAACTCCAACACAGAAATCTTGTGAGGATCTTAGGTTGTTGCATTCAAAGAGACGAGAAGATGTTAATCTATGGGTATTTGCCTAACAAAAGCTTGGACTTTTTCATTTTTGGTATGTCTTTTTTTTTCTTTTCAATTTTGGCTGTAACAACGCAATTTCCTAACCATTTATGTTGACATTGTCATACATCAAAATTACAAAACAATAAATCCATCGCACTTCACTCATTATAACTTGATATTTTTTTTTGTCTAGACCAATCTAAAAGTTCACAACTAGACCGGAGAAAGCGATTTGATATTATTTGTGGGGTTGCTAGAGGGATCTTATACCTTCATCATGACTCATGATTAAGAATCATTCATAGAGACCTAAAGGCCAGCAATGTGTTGCTAGACACTGCATTGAACCAAAAAATTGCAGATTTTGGTATGGCTTGGTGGAGATCAAATTGAAGCAAATACGAATCGTGTTGTTGGAACCTAGTAAGTACTCAAGTTGAACACCCATTCATTTCCTTACATTAAGTTACTTGGATTTCTATGGTAATTTAATGATTACTATCAGCCCCAATTTCAAGATTACAATTCTAGTGTGTGACGGTGCCCCAAATTTACTACTGCCTCCCATCCTTTTTATTAGAAATAAAAGGGTTCTTTTTCTTGGTACTAATTAGAAGAAATAATATCAATTTCTAAATATATTAAATGCCTAATTTTCATTTATACTTTTATTTATAGTGAGACTTATATTAATGAGATAACTTATTTTCTATGCAAGTGGGTTGGTTCATAAAAAGGGTACTTTTGAGGGAAAAAAATAAATCTTTAAGAGTATTAATTAGAAAAAAACTATTTTCAGCACAAAAAAAAATCATTTTCAATGCATTTCCTTAATCTGTGTGAATTAGGGTTTTGTTCCTTATAATAAGGACTGAAGGGAGTATTCTATTTTATTAACTATTTTATTAATGAAAAAGTAAATAATATTCGACTCCTAAAACCCTTATCTCCTAGTTTCACTTAATTACTAAATATAAGATTTCAGTGGTCTAATTTATATTCATTTTGTTTTTATAATGGTTATATGTCTCCTAAATATGCCATGGAAGGACAATTTTCAGTTAAGTCTGACGTTTATAGCTTCAGAGTTTTGCTGCTAGAGATTGTTACGGGCAAAAAGAATAGTGGTCAATATGAAGACATCACATCCACAAATTTAGTTGGGCATGTCGGTATTTCCAATAAACTATATTCCAATTGAAATTTACCCTTTAATAGCTAGGCTAGTTAATTTAGTAACTTCAATTGATGTAGATATGGGATCTATGGAGAGAAGGCAAGGCCATGGAGATTGTAGATCGATCAGTAGGAGAGTCATGCAATGACATTGAAGTCCAAAGATGCCTCCAAATTGGGCTTTTTATGTATACAAGATTATGCCGTTGATAGGCCATCTATGTCGGCTGTTGTTTCTATGTTGGGTAATGACTCAACTCTACCTATTCCAAGACAACTAGCATTTATTTTCAAGAAAACTAATTATGAGACTTCAAATCCAGCAACAAGTGAAGGAATTTATTCAGTAAATGAGGTAAGTATGACTATGATTGAAGCTCGCTGAAGGCCAAAGTTCTCGTAATTAATTGTATGTGGAAGTTATTATTGCCTAAATATTGTCGATGATAATTCACAAATTATTCAATTTAGAATGGTAATGTAAAATCAGGGGTGACAAGAGGGCAAAGCTAAAACCTATATTTTATTCCTTCCTGTAAATTAAAACCACATCGCTCTAGGTTTATTTTTGTACAAAAAAAATGTAAAATCCTATTAATAATAGTATGCATTGTTGTTACTTTTCTTTTATCTTTTTACTAATTCAAAATTACAGTGAAAACTAAATTGTAGTTGTAGGTTGTCATAAAGCTAACCACGTAATAGCTCATAAAAGAAAAGATGAAAAAATGAATTGCAGAATTGATAGTTTTTTTTGGAATAATTACTAGTCAAAAATATATTTTAATGATGAAAATACCCCTACTATAATTTAAATGTTTGTCAAATATATATACATAGATAAATATATAATCGTTGTCGGTTGCCACTGATCTTACGTGTGTAACATAGACTCTTTATTAGCCAGTAGCTTGACGCACACTATCACACACTCAGCTCACTCACATTTTCTTTTTTTAAAGTTACTTATGGCCAGTAGCTATTCACGATTTTTTTGCTTTTAGAAAATGTAGTACCTTGTAAAAAGGTGCTTCCCATTAGGATTGAACAAGGTCACAAATGTTTTTAACAAAAAAATCTTACCACTAAACCAGGTTGTGAACTAATATATTATGATTGATGCATGCCATTGGAATATGTTATTTTTAAACTAAAATTTATACTTATATTTATATAATTTCAACAAAAAGAAATAATATATTATATTTTTAATAGTATAAATATACATATCGCCCCCCACAACATAAAATTACTGGATCTGTCCCTGGTTGTATGTAGGGAAGGCAACGAGGCAGTTATGGATAGTAGCCGACCGTTTATACCACGACTTCATCGGATGAAAATAAGTCTTGTGCTCACTATCCATATCCATGCGGGTACTCGTTAGATAGGTATCCATGAATTTTATGAATATCCATGGGTACCTATGGTTAATCATAGATAGTTAGATACCTATTAAAATAAAATAAAAACTCAAAAAAAAAAATTAACACAATATAAATTGTACAGTACACATACTCGTTTCTCAAGAACCTATACAAATGTGTTACCCTAAACCTCACATCTGATGGAAAAGTAAATTAAATTATTGAACCAATTACATATATGATTGAGGTAGCTTTTACCGAGCACTGATTGTAGTTGCTGTTACTTCATTTATCGAAGATCCTCCTCCGGATGTTGATGACTCTTGCAAATCCTGGTTGCCACTGAATAAAAATGCTGGCTTTTGGGGTGGGAGAAGAGGTGTTTCATTTCCCAGCATGAAAACAACTCCTGACATGGATGGTCTATTCATGGCATTTTCTTGCACACACAAGAGTCCAATTTGAATGCACCTCAGAACTATAGTAGGAGGATAAGACTGGCCTAGTGTTGAATCAACTATATCCAAGGCCTTTCCTTCTGTCCAAAGTGTCCACACCTACAAATGCGCAACACAATCTTTAAATGAGTACATACACACACCATTAATTTGTTGGCCATTTATAAGGTTGTTTTAACTTACATATCCAATTAAATTTGGGGAGGCTCTTCCTGTTTCACAATGGGTGTTCCTCTTGCCAACAATAATCTCCAGTAGTAAGACTCCATAACTAAAGACATCAGATTTTGTTGAATATCGTCCTTCCATTGCATATTCTGGTGACATATATCCACTGCAATTACACAAAAATGGTTAGAACATTATGAAAATACCTCCCATCTCTCTAATCTAGGTGATTATAAGGGTATGTATGACACCTACTACGTTCCGACCACTCTTTTCGTTCTTGCTTGGATTTGATCTTCTCCAAATATTCTCGCCATTCCAAAATCTGATATTTTGGGATTCATTCCAGCATCTAGGAGAACATTGCTGGCTTTTAGATCTCTATGAATTATTTTCAGCCTTGAATCTTGATGAAGATATAAAACACCACGAGCAATCCCGGAAATAATCTCAAAACGCTTATCCCAATCCAATGATGACCTTTGGTTTTTATCTGGGAATTGAACCGTTGAATTTTTAGAAATTGAACATTATGGGTAACATTAGGAATATATCAATATATGCAATGTAAAAGAAATATAAAATGTGCAAGTTTATTCAAGCTAGAGAGATAATGAGTGAATTAGAGAAAGGCATACCGAATATAAAGAAGTCCAAGCTTTTGTTTGGTAGGTATTCATAAACTAGCATCCTTTCTTCTTTTTCAAAACAACAACCGAGCAACCTCACGAGATTTCTGTGTTGGAGTTTTACTAGAAGTGTCACTTCATTTTTAAACTCTTCTTTCCCTTGACTTGAATCTTTGGACAATCTTTTCACTGCTATCTCTTGTCCATTAACTAGGCAACCCTGCAACATTTATAATTATTATCTCTTAAACCCTATTTCACTATTTTTGCATCATTTTTCTATAATGCGATTGAAATAAATATAAAGAGGTAATGAATGTTCTCACTTCTTACAACAGTAGCTCAATGTAGAGTTTCAGTTATACCTTATAGACAGAGCCAAATCCACCTTGCCCAAGCTTATTCTCATGATCAAAATTTCTTGTAGCTTCTATTATCATTTTCAAGCTGAAAAAGGGAAGATTTGTATGTGTGTTGCTTTGAGCACCGTTCTCTTCTCCAGACGAATCTTGGTTTAATTGCCGCATCATTCTATCTGAAATTACAAATACCATGAGATAAGATTTCAAGCAACTTACAAGTTTTGAAAGGGTTTTTTTTGCTCTTCGAACAATATAACCACATTCTATTAAAATTGGGAAAAAAATCAGTCAGTCGTAGTAAAAATATACAATACTTGACATTGAAGAACAAATTCCATTTAAAATGTCTTTTAATCACTACAAATGACTCTTTCTATATGAGATATAGTAAAACAAGTCTTAAAAGACCCCACTTTCGTGTCCGAGGGAAAGGGGTTCTGCTTAATTCGAAGTTCGGTAAGTAAAGTCTGACCCCAAATTGTTCTATTACCAGGGATCGAATTTAGGTACTAGCCGAACTCGTCCCTTTAGATAGAATGTGTTAACCACTTGCACTTAACCTTGGGGTTAGATTATAGATTATAATAATAATTATTGTTGTTGTTGTTATTATAATTATTATTACTGGCGGACAGACTGACGCAGTCCGCATTTTTTATTGTGCAGTCTCGCTCTTGTTTTCTTCCTTGCGTGGGATTTCTCTGTTGTCATTCTGCAGTGTGCAATTTTTGAACGTGACAGTTCACAATGTGTCATTTGATGCATATATGCTTGGGAGTTAATTGGGCGTAAAGGCAAAAAAGTAATACACGAAAAAAAGCGGTTACCATATGTCATTCTCATGGGTTAATCAATCAAAACTTAGATGCATTGTTAGCAGTTGCAAAAGAAATTTAGAGATTGAGTACAAAGCATTAATATGCTATATAGCACACAGTTCATATAATAGTTGAAAACTACAAAAAAGAATAGCCGAACCCTTTGTAAGACAATGCAAATAATAATGAAATATAAAGAAACAGGGGATGTATGTCATCCTTGGAAGTAAATCACATACCCTTTCTTTTAGTCTTCCACCTGCAATACACACAGCAGGAGATGACGAGGAGGACAATTGCAAGTACAGAAGCCACAAGAATTGCAACCATCCTCTTTTTACCAAGGATTGATCCTTTGCTTTCATTGTAGTAAGTGGCTGATAAGAAGAAAAAAAAACAAGTCCAAAGAAGTTAAAGCAGAAGCTATGTGTTGTCAAATTCAGAAAGAAGAAAAAACACAGTGAGAGGGAAATGGAATACCTAGTTCAACTGCATCAACACGCACAAATAAATCTTGGCCTTGATCACTTAGTTTTTGTGTGTCCATTAAATCCCCATGCCATGCCAAGCACCCACTTCCACCATTTCTAACATCAGCAACTGCATATGCACTACAAGAGCAGTTTCTCAAGCATTCCTTCTCACATTCTTCCAAACTCAAACCACCTTTGACAATTGCCTCAGATGTATCAGGAACCTTCAATCCTTCAACTTTGACAAACCCTTCTCCATTCCCACAAACAGATGCATTTTTCATCCTCACGCACCCTCCTGACCCATCTCTATTCTCATACCATTGACGTGGGAATTTGGGTTCAAAACCAGGTAGACAAGTACACTTAAAGTGGTCAATGTTCAAAGGGTCACAGTTACTGTTTGATCCACAGGTTCCATAGTTATCACATTGATTCGTTGGATCTGACCAGTAACGATTCCACTGACCCTTTTGATTATCCCAATTGAATACTTGAAAGAAACCAGATTGCTGAACTGCTACCCTTGTTATGAGGGACTTATCAAACGTGTTATATGTGAGTGCTACATGGTTATCATCTTCCACAAATGTAACATTAAAAGTGGCCAAATTCGGTACGCCAACAAATAGTGCACCATTCCAATGACCGCGCCACCATGGAAGGTCACGGTTGTACATAAACAACTGCGTGGTGCTGAGTTTCAATGTGAAGGCACCTTTTCCAGGATCATCATCTGTTTTCCAGGATTGGAGGAACCAGCTCTGATTAGTTCTTCTGTCAAAACCAAGCGTTGAATATGGAAGGAAGGTGTCTGTGAGATGATCAAAGCCTTGCCAGATTACAGTTTTGGTGTTGTTTAGCATAAGAACAAGGTTTGCTATATCTGAGAGTTGAGCTATAACGTTGGTTTGGTGTGTCTGTGGGGATGAAACATTGGTAGACCAAACGGGAATGGTGCTGTGGTTGTGGTGGAGTACTAGATTTCCATCTGGGTTGATTGATAGAACACCAGAGGTGTCATTGATGGGATTATCTCTGTTTGCAACCCAAATAACGGTTTGGAGTGGCAAATTGTTGTGCCAAATTCCAACATAGCGGGAGGTTGACTTGCCTGGACTGAAGAATCCAAGAGCATATGTTTTTGATTTAGAAACAAGAAGCTCCCCATCTTTGATGGGTTTGTCAGGAGAAATGGTATCAGTACAAGAGCAAAATGAGACACAGAGAAGGAGTAGAATGGAAAAGTTAAGTAGCCAATTGTTATGTAATTTTTGTTTATGATTTTGGCAAGTGACAAGGTAGAAAATTCTTTTAGCAGGGTCCATGGAGTTCCTCTCATACCCCTTTTGCATTTTATGAGGATAAATATAAATACTGCCATGAAGAGTAAAAGGGAGCAAATGAGAGAGCAAGTGTGTTCACACTTAAATAACACAAATTTTTCTCTTCAACACATAGTCACATTAACATATATACAGACTAGACTTTGGACACATATACTCTTTCTCACGTCACTGTGCTTTGTCTTTGGATGGCTGCTTTCTTATATTTTCCACACAATGGAACAGTAACAAAAATGGGGAATAAAAACAAGAAATGAAGAAACATTTGCGATGAAGGAAGAGTCTTCTTTCAAGTGAATGATTGATGATTAACTAGCATAAAATCTATTCTATTTTATTATATAAAAACAGTTGAAGCCTAATCTCCTCCAATGTCATATAATTCTGTTTTTGTCACGTTACTAAAATGTTGAGGTGTCATCATGGAAAACGCATTCATCCCTTTCTTTTTTATACCTCTTTCAATTGCACATATCTCACTTTGACTCCTCTCGTTTCCATTCGAAATGGTAACATATAAATATTATAATTCTCATTAAACATTAAAATTTTCATAAATCTGTTTTTGACAAAAATTATATTCTTATGTTGGTAAACATATTTTTCTCGATTTTCTTTGAGAACCTTATTATTTTAATACAATTTTTCCATTTCTTTTCTACTTTAATGTCAAAATCTATACAATTATTTTAATACAATTTTATAAACTTTTTCAAAATCTACACGAAAACAAATACCACCACCAAAACCAAAATACACACATTTTATCTCACTCCCAAACGCAGCCTTCCTTAATCTTAAAAAAAACCCTCAAAAGTAAAATTAACCATAATGAAGACTATTTTGTACAAATTTTAAACGAGGTAAAAAATACACAAAAAAAAAATGATTGTATCAATACCAATAGCCCTCGTTAAATAATATTGACAAAAAATATATTATACTTACTTAAATTTTACCATTTTAAACATTCATCTTATAATTATTTTTTTACTGTATCTTCTAATTATGCTTTAAAAAATATCGTCTATTTTTCATGCTTTTATGTTCAAAATTTTAAATTTTTATTATATTTAAAACATTTAATACTACTTTTAGTCTGAAATATAAAAAAAAAACCTCTAAAATATAAACAAAAAGTCTATGTATTTGGTCCAAATACATAAACTTTTTATTTATATTTTAGAGATTTTTTTATTTATAATTCAGATCAGAATAATATATCACTTTTACATATAAAAAAATTTACAAAATAATACCACACCCGAGCGATGGGCGGATCTCAATCTAGTTTTAATAAAGGTTGCTTTTCATTCTATTAAAAAAAAAAAAAGGTTGCTTTCCATACATGCACCTGGCTCGGAATAGATTTAAAAGTAATTTGACTTTACAGCCGAGAGAGATCAACACGTAATTAGACTTAGAAGTATGCCTCAATTGCTCATGGGCTGTTATAATGAATGAGCTGTAAGAAATGGGGTCGCGCTAATTGAACACAGCGCGACACTAAATACAGGACACCACGTCTGTACTGTACAGATTACGTGTTTATACTTGTACGGACTCTTTTTTTTAAAAAATATTTTTAAATTTTTTTCCAAAAAATTATTATAGATTTTTTTATGTGGTTAATCACGTTTACATATCTGGTTAATGTTATCCATTATTTGGTTAATGTCAAATCCTGAAACTTTTTCTTATTTGGTTAATCAAGTCAAATATCTGGTTAACGCTATTCATTATCTGGTTAATACCAAATCCTGAAACTTTGGACATCCCATTTTCTTATGTGGTTAATCAAGTTCATATATCTGGTTAATGATATTCATTATCTGGTTAATGCCAAATCCTGAAACTTTTTCTTATCTGGTTAATCAAGTTCAAATATCTGGTTAATGTTATTTATTTTCTGGTTAATGTCAAAATCTGTGTTAACCAGTTTAAAAAATCTAAAAAAAAAATTAAAAAAAATATAAAAAATATTTTTTTAAGAAAAAATCTTTGTCCGTATTGTACGGACATACTGTCCATACAGTATAGACATATGGTGTCGCTGTATTTGTGTCCACTTTTGTTTTCAAAAATCATTTCTCTAAGAAATGCTAACCTTCCATGCAAATCAAAGGCATGATGAAAATGGATAAGATAACAGTGTTTGTGGTGTACATGCACCTGACGGTGGATTGCCATGTGCCGTCACTTTGGAGTAAAGAAAGTGAGTAAATCTATTCCTCATCATTGCTAATCAATCCTTCTCATTATGATAGATGCGTTTAATTTAGGGCTGGACAACGGGCGGGTTCGAGCGGGTTTGGACCAAAAAACCTCCATTCGGCCCAATCCGTGGGTCTTATCATGCAGCCCAATTTCGTCCAACTGTCACAACGGTTTGGGCGGGTTGCAGGTGGATCGGGTTGATTAAAGTGGGTTGGGCCATGTTGGGCCGATTTTATTTTTGTGGGTTAAATCAGAGGATGGGTTTGATTCGGGTACAATAGAAGAAGGAGAAGAAGATAACAGGAACCAAAATTCCAGCAAAAGAAGATAGGATCTGAGAGAGGGGGAGAAAATAAGAGAGAGAAGAGAGGGAGAAGGTCCCCTAAATGTTGTCGTTGTACAGCTTAACCTTCGCCGGCACCCTGGGCGCAGATGCGGCTCCGTTGTCGCGCTGTCATCACATACCCTCAGACAGTTCTACCGCTGTGGCCTTCAATCTCCTTCATTTATCGTTAGATGCTACAGAATAACCACATAGAAGGCACCCACTAAAAGAGATAGACAATAATGGAAAAAGCAAGTATGAGTTGTGTTTGTGTTTTATGCATTATTATTGTTGAGATTCAAACAAGATAATGTGGAACAACCTTCAACGGCAACCAATAACTAAATAATAGCAACCAAACAATCAACAAGGTTCAACGAAAAATAACAAACAAAGGAGATAGAGAGTAGAGAAGAAAACACTGCACTTAATTTGTTTACAGCTCGGCTCTCTAAAGAAGATGGCCTACGCCCCATGGAGAGCAAACTGCTTCACTATCAATGAGTCTACAAGAGATTACAATTGCTTGAACCTCTTTACAATGTCCAAGAAGAACAAACCCAAGAGTTCTAACTCTCTCTTTCCCTCTATGATAAACTCTCAAGAACAACAGAAAGCCTTTAATCCTCCCTCTATTCTCTCCTAAGATCCCAAGGTGTTTACCAACAGGTTTCAAAATTCTAAACCTCACAAAGACGCCAAGAACGCCGTGACACAACCCTAGAAAGACCGCACGTCAGATCGTCTGCTTTTTGCAAATAGTTTATAAAACCCGTGAATCGATTCACGCATATAGGTGAATCGATTCACCTAGTTAAAAACTTCCCCAAGACGAATTAATGAAGTGAATCGATTCCTGCAGGCTTCCCATGCGATTCACAGAGAACCAAACATGCTTGAATCGATTCACATAGCTAGGGAATTGATTCCCAGTGTTCAAGAAACACTTTCAAGCAATTCCATGATCCTCCAAACTGATTTTAAGGCACTCTAAACTCCACAATTCTCCACCTTGACTTCAAATCAGTGGTGATGCTCAACTTTATCCATCAACCACTACCGCTTCTCTCCATCATTGAATTACGCCTCGTAGAAATTCATCAAGTCCAAGCAATGCTTGAACTTTGATCTAGGTAATGACTTGGTGAATACATCCGCCGTCGTCCCTTCCGACGCAACCTTTCTCAACCACAATTTCTTAGATTCTACGCACGCTCTAATGAAATGTAGGCGATGTCAATGTGCTTTGTCCTTTCATGATACACTTGGTGATTTGCCAAGTGGATAGCACTGACTATCACAATGTACCTTCACACATCCTTGTGTAATTCCTAGCTCCCAATCATACCTTTCAACCATATGGCCTCCTTCACCCCTTCAACTAGGGCTTATATACTCGCTACCGAGTAGTAGATAGCGCCCACAACTGATCGTTGGTTAGCCTTCCAACTTATTGCTGCTCCAAACAATGTAAATACAAATCCAGATAGGGATTTCCTTCAGATTCACATTTCCCCATAATCAGATCTACATAACCTCCAAAACGCCTTCTCCTTGAGTTGCTCTTGTGTACCTCAAACCACCTTTGAGTGACCCATTCAAATACCTCTAACCCACTTCAAGTTGCTTCCCAATGAGCTTGACCTCGATTTGCCATAAACCGACTCACTATGCCGATCGCATACGCTAAGTCCTGGTCTACTACAAACCATGCCGACATGATGCTTCCTACCCCACTAGCATATGGAGTAGTATCCATCTTCCTCCTCTCCTTTTTCGGACTCAGGAGCTTCAGGTCATCGAGAGCTTTGTGTGGTGACCCAAAGGAGTATAACCGGCTTAGCTTCATGCATCCTAAATCGCCCACCACTTTCTTCAAGTACCCTATGCCGAGATAAGAATAATTCACCTTCTTCCTAGCCCCTCACGATATCCATCCTAAGTATCTCTTAGCGCCCCAAGGTCCTTCATCTCAAATTCTCAGTTTAGCTTCTCTGAGCATGTTAATCTCCTTTTTGCTGTAGCTTGCCATCGATGTCATCAACATAGAAGCAGTAGAGAACTACTTTTCATCCCTCTTCAAAATGTACACAACCTGGTCGCATCTAATTCTCACAAATCCCGCCTTCAAGAAAATCGCCAAACGAAGATACCATTGCCTAGGGCTTTGTTTCAACCCATACAAGCATTTCTTCAAAAGACATACCTAGACTTTGTCTCTACAAAACCTTTCTTCAAGTTTGTTGCATGTAGATTGTCTCTTCTAGGTCTCCATGTAAGAATGCGGTCTTCACGCCCATTTGTTCCAACTCAAGATCGTATTGATTCACGATTGCCATAAAGAACCCTTATGGAACAATGTTTCTCACCACGGGTGAGAAAATCTCGTTGTAATCAATTCCCTCAACCTGTAAAACCTCGCCACAAGTCTTGCTTTATATCTTGGTTCTTCAACTCCGAATGCCTTCCTTTTCTTGAAGATCCACTTGCATCCAACCACCCTTTGCTTCTTAGGTAGTTTCACAAGTTTCAGGTCCTGGTTCTTTCTCCAATGAATTCATTTCTCATTCATCGCCTAACCACTTCTCGACTCCTCTTTCGCTCTCAATCGCTTCCCTCAATGTCTTTCGGTTCCCAGTCTTGCACATCTTCACCGCATTTAGAGCATAACAAATTAAGTCTCAGATAGCCATATCTCTTAGGTGCCATAGCTTCTCATTTCCTATCTCTTGCCAATCGAGCAGCCAGGATCCACTGCTGGTTGTCTTCCTCTAGAACCCGATGGTGGAGAGATCGCTTCTCCTCTTCATCATTCCTGGCCTCACTAGGTGGAAGGCTCCACCTCAAACCGAAGTCTTCTACCTCTCGCTTTCTGAGTTACTATTCTCCGTGTCCTTGCACTTCATCCCCATACGAGTCTCATCAAAAGTCACATCCTCGCTTATTATGAATCTTGATCCCCCAGGCTCCATCTTCCACACTTGTACCTTCACACCTTCCCGGATAGCCAATGAAGACACATTTCACAAACTGGCTTCAAGTTTGTCTTGTCTAACATGAGCAACGCAAGGCACCGAAAAACCTTCAACGTGAATATTCGGGCCGGTTTTCCACTCCAAACTTCCATAGGTGTCTTGAAGTTTAAAGCCGCGATGGACATCTGCTGATCAAGTAAGTCGCTGTACTCATAGCTTCACCCCGTAAACTTTTAGGTAGCCCAGCTCCCAAAAGGCATACATCCTAACCCGCTCCAAATAGTCCTCGTTTCATGCGTTCTACCTGCACCATTTTGTTGCGCTATGTCCCCGCCACGGTCCTATGTCTCTTAATTCCCCTGTTTCAGCAAAACTCATTAAACCGCTCTCAAACAAACTCCGTGCCATTGTCACCCTAAAACTTTCAGCTTAGTTCCTATTTGATTTCCTAGAGTATGCCATTCTTTGAATTTTTCAAATGTGTCACTTTTATTTTTCAAAATGTGAACCCATACTCTCCTAGAGAAATCATCAATCATGGTGAGAAAATAGGAACCCCCTCCATGAGTTGTCACTCTTGAGGGACCCCAAAGGTCCGAGTGAATGTACTCAAAGGGCTTTCTAGAATGATGCATGCCACTTCCTAACTTAACCCTATGTTGTTTGCCTAGTATGCAATTATCACAAAATTCTAGCTTATCCAATTTATCACTACCTAGCAAACCTTGTTTAGCTAGCTCAACTAAACCTCTTTCACTAACATGCCCTAACCTTAAATGCCATAGTTTGGTTTTATCATGCGGAGCTTGACTAGCTAATGATGCATGCCCTATAACAGTACAACCATCTAATATGTATAAGCCACACATTTTAGATCCTTTAGCCATTACTAATGCACCATTCGAAATTTTAATCATGCCATGTTCAATCCTAGTACTATAGCCTAATCCATCAAACATGCTTATAGATAAAAGATTTCTGCTTGAGTTCAGAACATACCTCACATCTTGTAAAAGGAATTCACTGTCAAACATCTGAGACTAATCGAACTCCATACCTTGCACCTTACAAGCCTCTATTGTCACCTGGCAAAGTAATCCACTCCACCTTCTTTAAGCTTCAAAGTCTCAAAGTATTCCTTCCTAGGACACATGTGATAAGAACATCCCGAGTCCATGACCCAGCTTCTTTCGATTCCAAACTCGACACCACTAGAGCCCCGACTTCTCATCATAACCATCCTCCATAGCAATTGCAACATCCACAGAATCACCCCCGCTCTTCTCTCAGATACCTTCTTAAAGTGACCAGCCTTGTGACAATCAAGCACTTATACTTTTTATTGTTCCCTTGACTTGATTTCGACTCTAGAATTCTTCCCTTTGTGGTTGTTTCCTCTACTCTCACTTCTTCCCTTGACACACTTAAGCCTTCACCACTATCATCTACTTTCAAGTCTTGGAGCTTGGTTTGTTCCCTTGGTCCTAATAGATTGTTGGACCTCCTCCAAAGTAATAGTGGACTCTTTGCCATGAGGAGTGCATCCTTAAAGTGTTCAAAGGATCTAGGCAACGACCACAAAGAGCAAGAGCCTTATCCTCGCTATCGAAGCTCACATCAATGTTCTGCAGGTCATCAATAATTTTGTTGAATTTCTAGTTGCTCCACAATAGATTTGGTCTCTACCATCTTGAATGAGTAGAGATGTTGTTTCAGCATATAACCTGTGGGCCAATGACTTTTGTCATGTACAACGATTCTAACTTTGCCCACATCTCCGCCAAGGTTTTCTCTCTTGCAACTTCCCTCAATGCCTTATCGCCAAGGCACAAGATAATGGCACTTCTTGCCTTATCTATCATCTTCTTCTTCTCCGCTTTGAGACAGAGTGGCCACATTCTTGTCTCACCCTTCAAGGCTTCAAAGCACTTCTGAATAAGGATTGCTTCCATCTTCACCTTCCATGATCAAGTCGCTGTTACCTTAAAACTTCTCGATGTCCCATTTAGTACCCATGGTGCTCACTTGAATGATTTGTTCCTTTTTCCCACAGACGGCGCCACTTGTTGAGATTCAAACAAGATAATGTGGAACAACCTTCAACGGCAACCAATAACTAAATAATAGCAACCAAACAATCAACAAGGTGCAATGAAAAATAACAAACAAAGGAGATAGAGAGTAGAGAAGAAAACACCGCAATTTGGTTACGCAGTCAGCCCCAAAGAAGATGGCCTACGCCCATGGAGAGAGCAAACCGCTTCACTATCAATGAGTCTTACAAGAGATTACAATTGCTTTGAACCCCTTTTTACAATGTCCAAGAAGAACAAACCCCAAGAGTTCCCTAATCCCTCTCTTCCTCTATGATAAACTCTCAAGAACAACAATAGAGAAAGCCTTTAATCCTCCCTCTATTCTCTCCTAAGATCCCAAGGTGTTTAATGCTGTTTCCAATTCTAAAACCTCACAAAGACGCTCAAGAATCCGGCTGCACACAACCCTAGAAAGACGCACGTCGTATCGGCCCGCTTCTGCAGTCAGTTTATAAACCCGACCGTGAATTGATTCACGCAGGACATAGGTGAATCGATTCACCTAGTTAAAAACTTCACCGCACGAATTAATGAAGTGAATCGATTCTCGCAGCTTCCCATGCGATTCACAGAGGCGTATTTTATTCACAGACAACCAAACATGCTTAAATCGATTCACATAGCTAGGGAATCGATTCCCAGTGTTCAAGAAACACTTTCAAGCAATTCCATGATCCTCCAAACTGATTTTAAGGCACTCTAAACTCCACAATTATTATTATCTCTGTACATAAAAAATATATTATTTAATATGGGTTGTGTTGGTGTTTTATACTTTTATGTATCAGTCATAAAAAATAATAGTAACATGTATTAAAATATATTAATATATGCTGTGTAAAAAATAGAAAAAGCAAAGACTGCAACAAAGAGTAAAGAGCGATCGAGATAATATCACTTAATTTTGAAACACTTTCAAATATTTTAATTAATTTTTAAGTGTGTGGTCAAATTGATGTACGTGTGTCAGTGGTGGAAAATGGGTTTCAAAGAACTTCATCCAGCTGTGTGTTGTTTGTGAGTCCCAAGGCCTAAGCAAGAGGTGCGTAGTCTGAGCATTTCAATGGGGCAGAGGTGTAACTCGGTGGGATTCGAGTTTCGCTTGAAACCAAACCCGCACCATCCCGTTTTAATCCGTTCCAATCTGACTGTTTTCACCCGCGAAATCGACCCAACTCGCCCACATGCAATTTTATTTTTTGGTTTAACCGGTTTTCGGGCCAGTCTCGATATTCTGTCCACCCCTAGTTTAATTTTAACGTGGCGGCTTGTTTGGTCATTATGCTCAAGTGTTACGGTGTAGCCTGGGTTGGCGATGGCTTGATATTTAAAAGATGCTAGTCCCATCACCATTGTCGAATAGACTCTTAGCTGATCCAATTCCTGTACACTGCCTAACGATATGACTGTTTTCATAGGAGTTATAAGGTGGTCTGGTGGTGGGTGTGGGAGTTATAGGAGTGGGAGGTATAAGGTAATGTGGGTTCAAATCTTCTCCACCCCAAAAAACTAACATTGCTAACAATATCTAACAACTAACCGTTGTCATTCAAAAAAAAAGATATGACTGTTTTCATATGAAGCAGACTGACGCTCTTAAATGTACTTGTCAAGCTTAATTTGATATAGATATATTGAAAAAATGAATACATATCTAACTGAAGTAATAAGCTTTTTTTTTTGGAGTACAAAAACTGAAGTAATAAGTTGAGGGACTTGCTAAGTGTCTTAGGAATACTTGTACCAGTAATTTATAAATTGGTTTCAAAAGTGTTAGCTAACAGGTTGAAGATGTTCTTGGACAAATGTATATCTCATATATAATCAGCCTTTGTTCCTGGGAGGTCAATTTTAGATAATGCTATGATTGCTTTTGAAATAATTCATTACTTGAAAAGTAAGACAAAGGGTGTTAAAGGAGAGGTTGCATTAAAAATTGACATGTGTAAAGCTTATGATCGGGTTGATTGGGGGTACCTCTGTGAGGTGATGTTAAAGACGGGTTTTGATGCAAAGTGGATGGGATGGATTATGATGTGTGTAGAAACAGTCAGTTATTCTGTTCTTTTCAATGGTGACCAAGTTGGGCCCATCCAATCGGGAAGAGGACTTAGACAGGGTGACCCTTTGTCACCATATCTGTTTATTTTATGTTCTGAAGGGTTAACGACTCTTATTCATAAAGCTAAAAGTAGGGGAGATCTCCATGGAGTCAAAGTGTGTAGAGGAGCTCTTAATATTTCTCACTTATTATTTGCAGATGATTGTTTTCTGTTTTTCAGGGCTACTATGCGGGAAGATAATATTTTGAAGAATATGAATATCCTTGCTGTGTATGAAGCGGCTTCTGGTCAACAAATTAATTTACAGAAATCTGAGATTTTTTTAGTCGCAATGTGGAGGAAGAGGAGAAAGAAAATATAGCAAGCTTGTTACAAGTGCGTGTTGCATTGGGTACAGGCAAGTATTTGGGTCTCCCATCTATGATTGGTCGCAGCAAAAAAGATTTGTTTAAATTTATTAAGGATCGTGTTTAGCGCAAGATTCACTCATGGGAGGCACGCTCTCTCAAGAGCCGGGAAAGAAATTGAAGCAAGTTCCTCGGGTTTTATTTGACCGAAAGAGGAATTGAAACAAATCTCGACAAGTGTCACGCTATAACCGAGATGCGACAACCTACCTCGAGAAAAGACATCTAGCTACTAGTTGGAATGCTCGCCTCCTTGACAAGGTTCATCTCGAAATCTGCTCAACACGCCTTACCCTTCTTCAGATTGCTCAAAAAGGGGATTCAATTTGAATTGTCCTTAGAATGTGAAGAAGCCTTGTCGCAGCTAAAACAAATTTTTTCTCAACCACTTGAGTTGACAAGACCCTCCCTCGGAGAGGTCCTTTATGTTTATTTAGCAGTCGCCAATGAGGCTCTCAGTGTCGTCCTCGTGCGTGAAACCGAAGAGAGGCAACAGCCAGTTTACTTTGTGAGTAGAGTGCTCCAAGGCCCCGAGTTGAGACATCAGAAGATCAAAAAAGTCGCGATAGCGCTGGTGGTTGCAGCTCGACGGTTGAGACAGTACTTTCTGGCACATCCCATCGTAGTTCGAACAGACCAACCGATCAAACAAATCTTACACAGGTCTGACCTCGCAGGACGTATGATTAACTGGTCGGTCGAGTTGTCCGAATTCGGGATTTCATATGAAACGTGACAAGCACTCAAAGCCCAATGTCTGGCTGACTTCATTGCAGAAATGAACCCTGGGGCTGTTGAACCTTGTTCCAAATGGGCAGTTCATGTCGACGAGTCTTCCAACGCAAAGGGCAATGGTGCAAGATTGCTGCTTGAGAATGAAGACGAGCTGATTGTCGAGTTTTCTTTGGAATTCTCATTTCTGACCTCAAACGACCAGGCAAAATATGAAGCGTGTTTGGCAGGATTGACTTTAGCCCGAGACCTCAGAGTAGTAGAAGTGAAGCTCAGAACCGATTCGTAGCTGGTGGTATCCCAAATTAAAGGAGAATACCAGGCTAAAGATCCTCTCCTTCAAAAATAACCCGTGCTCGTGAAGCAAAAAATGAACGAGTTCACAACGATCGAGATCACTCACATCCCAAGAGAACAAAACGCCCGAGCGGACATCTTATCCAAACTCGCTAGCACGCGCGCTTTTGGGAACAACAGGTCGGTGATTCAGGAAACATTGACCAAACCCAGCATAATCTTTGTAGTTGACACCACAACTTCTCTCGCTGATTTTTCTGCAAGATTCTGTTTTGGAGTACTCCATCCAAGTGTGAATGACGTGGTTGAACTAGGAGATAATTGGATGACACCCATTCGAAGGTTCATTCAACTTGGCGAGCTTCCCGAAGAGGGAAAAGAAGCTACGAAGATCAGGAGGAAAGCATGCTCCTATTCCATCATCGAGGGCACCATGTACCAACGAGGGTTCTCCACTCCTCTGCTTAAGTGTCTCGACAGTACGGAAGCCCAGTACGTACTAGCCGAAATACATGAGGGAATTTGTGGACAACACCTCGGAGGCCGAGCTCTCGCAAAGAAGGTTATGCGCGCAGGATATTACTGGCCAACGATGGAGCAAGGCGCGAAGCTATATGTTAAAAAATGCGACAAATGCCAGAGACACAACGACCTCCACCTTGCTCCCCAGCGGAGTTGACATCGCTATCAGCCCCATGGCCCTTCGCCTAGTAAGGCATCGATATCCTAAGACCATTTCCCATGGCTCCTGGACAGTTGAAAAACTTAGCTGTGGCTGTTGTTTACTTCACTAAATGGGTAGAAGCAGAGGCATTGGCAAAGATAATAGCAAAGAACCAGATCAAGTTCTTTAAAAGGTATATATTAACCATGTTCGTAGTGCCGCGAAGATCTTCTCAACTTCTTGGAACCATAACTCTGCTCCCTTTGGATCATACTCTCCTTTACATTGGGGAGCTTTATTCTTCATAAAGGTTGCCTGCCCTGCATCAACCGTTATTTCTCCCCCACCTCCTTGATTCAGTAGGTGTTACAGTAACCGTCCCTGTTATTGTATCAGTAGGGCGTTCTAATGTGCCTGCTATTGCATGGCTACCACAAGATTCTCTATACCTCCTGTTCGATTATCTTCTGGTGGAATATTTCTTCGTTCTCCATTTCGAGTTTGTCGAGCCATCCGTTACCTGAAAACGTAACCATTGGCTTAAGATGCCCTACAACTAGGTTTTCCTAAAACTAGTGTTAGACTCTCTACCCAATCCCCAACATAGTTGTCATCCGATGTGGAGACAACTAGACTCTAGACACGGCCAGTGACTCAATCCCCACAGTCTGGTAAGAACCGAACTGCTTTGATACCACTAAATGTAACACCCCGCCTAGACAGGACATTACTTTATTCTCAAGTAATAGCAGTCCATGTTTAAAGAAAACATACATTTTATTTATTATCAGAGTACGCAAAATATGGTACATACACACATATAGACATATACCCTATACCCACAAGGGATAACAAAAGGACACACTGGCCATGATACAACTATATGAACACTGCCTCTAGGCAGTCTTCCTGTACGCTTCCCGGGCTCTAAGCACAGGTTGTTCTTGTCCATCTGCTATTTATCATGATATAATAGAGAAAACACAGGAAACGATGGGGTAAGACATCAATTAATCACTAATAAATAGGAAAATAGCATAGTAGAGTTACTGCTACATGCACAACATGAACATATCACCACAGACATAACAATCATCAACATGACTGATACCACATATGTCACCCATAGACTTCTGAGCACACGGTCACAGACCACATCATATTGATAACCGTACTGACACAGTCCACTGATGTATCATACTAACACAAGCCACTAAAGATTTCAGGCCCATTACCAGCCTTACTGACCCAGACCACATATCTCTGAATACTGCGGGACCATACCGCCCTACTCCCTAGATTGATCACCAGTCTCAGGGCACAGAGGAATGAAACATAAGTTGGTTGTCCCGGGAATATATCCTAATATACTACCATCTCCGATTACCGGTTAAGGCATCCCCCATATCGGGAACTACCATCTTCGATCACCGGAGTAAGGTACCATCTCGTGCATAAGGATGGTATCTCCTATACCGAGAATGGCCAAGATTGTCCACCCGTCAGAGTGGAGTCCTGGAGCTCGGTCATATCCACCTACTCCACACTACTCCGTACCATCGGCCATATACACCTCAGGTACACCAACCTTGGGTATATTGACCCGACTATCACCACTGACAAACAGAGTACCGACGGTAATACTCGCTATCACTGTCTAGGGATTCGCAAACCTCTAACTAGGAGGCATCACCCTTGACTCTAAGACCATGCATCACACTCACAAGCATCATACCAAATCAACCAGCACATAAATATTCAGCATGTTAATCAGATTATCAACCATCACAAATAATTAGCATATAAACTATTCCTAGCGTCGCTATGGCGACTGTCACTAATCATGTTATCAATCAAGCAAACATGTGAATCAAGCAAGGACATCAATCATACCAAATAAAACCTATGTTGGTTGATAGGTCTACGACGACTATCCTTAGCCACTGTATATGTTGCAGCCCAGGTTAGTGCACCTGATCGTAACTCGTAATAAAGTGGAGTATTTTTAAGACTCCGAATATCGAACCTATAGAGAATGCACAAGTACTAAATTAATAGAGATTCTTTATTATTTTAGACAAACGAAGAAAGTGATTATTAGAATGAGAACAATCAATTAAAAAGGAATAGAACAAAAGCAATGTCATAAGAGAGAATATAGATCAAGTATGGAAAAGCCTAGGGGAACCGGGTTCACTAATACTAGAACCTGAATCTACTTTCTTGTTATTATGAATTATATTTCCTTATTGAAAGCTAATCACCCACTCTAAATTACTAAGAACTACCTAGTTTGTAATAGCCTTCTTCTAACTAATTACTCTGTTTGGTCTAAAAAGGTAATTAAAGGAAAGAACATTAAGAATATGTGGGTTTGTTAATCTAATAACTGATTGAAAACAAGCAATAACCTATCCGGCATATAAAGCGAGTTCTGTTAATCCTAGAGTTTCATTAACTAATCACAATAATCGCCTCCCATTAATTAATTTATTAAGGACTGGCCAGATCCTATGGAATTAAGCATGCTAGGAAGAACACATTCATAAGGATAATAAAGGATTCAAAATAGCAATTAAATAAATGTCAAGAACATCGTCAAAGATCCCCCCCACCCCTAGTAATGGAGTTAGCTACTCATAATAAACATCCAAACAAGAAATCCTAAAAGCAAAAGAAAAGAAGAGAGAGAAAAGATACAAGAGCAAAAGACCCTCACTTAGAGAGAATAAATTCTCTCCCAGAGAGTGATTTACTCCTCAAAATGGGTGAGAATGCCTATTTATATGCTCTGGTGCGGATTAGGTCAACTGGCTTCAAATCTGTGTGTTCTGGGCCTCAGTACGGGGGTACTGACTTTATGTACGGTCGTACTTCACATTTTCTCGGCGCTGGGTCGTACCAAAAAACTTATACGGCCATACCTACCTATTTGTACCTATGCAGCCTTGTAGATCTTTTCGAGAGCTTTCCAACGCCACAAAGATCACCTCAATCAGACATTCCTAGCTCACATTATGGTCAAAATACCGTAATAGCATAAAATCTGAATTCTGCATTATGTACGGCTGTACGGAAGAGATGTGCAGTCGTACCCCTGAAAAACCTTGGCGTTGGCCCGTACTGACTGCTTTATATGCCCTTACTACTATGCGCAATTAGGTATGGCCGTACTGACTGACTGTCAGGCGTACCGCTTGTCCAAAAGTGATAAAAATCTCCAAAACTAGCCAGAATCTTCCCAAAATTACTTCTTTTGCTTTCCATGTTGCCTTTATTACTTTTTTGCATAAATGAGGAAATAGTGAGCATATTTTTTCTAATAAGGAACAAAATCATAATATTTTATACTCAAAATACCCCAAAATAATAGACAAAATGGAGTGTTAACACATCCCCACATTTAAGCTTTTGCTTGTCCTCAAGCAAACTACTTGGATAATTATAAGAAAAATTGAATTTACTGAGTAGAGGCATGAATGAGATACATGACAACAAAGCAATATCATAAGAAGTGCTAAGTAATAGAATGCCCAATTAGAGATGCAAGTTCAATAAGTTCACCAAGTCTGTGATTTATAAGTCACTCTTCTCACCCCTCTCAAAGTGTTTAAAGGTATAGTCATAAACGCTCAAATTTTCCCAAAGAAGTGACATTACCATATGCTTGTATATTGACTAAAACTCTACTATTAAAATCCACTTATCATGTAAAAAAGGAAAAAAGGGTCTTTCATTGGTTGTAATGGGGCCAAGGTAATAATGTTAGGTGGGACATAAAGGAAGAAAATGTCATGCAAAGGGTCAGAAACAAATCAACAAAACAAGTAACCTTTTTCTTTTTAACTATAAAGAGCAGGCAAAAATCTCTCTAATATTCATTTTTCTCTTGTTATTCCTTGAAGGCAATAACTCATTTTTTTCTATTCCTTTTCCTTTTTTTTTCCTTTTCCTCCTTTTATGCTTTTATGCAACAAATAAACAATTTAATAATTCTAGGAGGGGAAAGTAACTGTTAAGCATTCATTTTATAAGCTTTCCTGAGGGATTTCTAATATTATCCTTTTGATTTATGCCACTAATTTCTCTAACATAAGTATTTTTCAAGGTTACCTCGATAAAAATAATAATCAATAACAATGATAGGGTACCAAAAAAATATAACAATAAGCACAAAAATGGACAACTAGTGGTAAAATATTTATAACAAAATTGAAGTAAGCCTGAAAAATTCCTAAAATTTGCCCTTACCAAATTCACATGAAAGTAAATTTATATTCACTTTGTAATGGTCTCAGCACAAGTTCTAAAATGCACAACATGGGAAAAATATCACTTAATCAATGAAAAAAGGTAAAAATATGATATGACCTCATATTTAGGCTCAAATCTCACATTTAGTGGTTTACACAGGCAAGTTGAAACTCATAAAACGTCAATGTCAATTATCAACGAATTCTAACATTAACAACAATTTCATTTCAATCACAAGTTGTCAAATTTTTTTTTTTAAAATAGCCCCAAAAAGAGCCCATAATTTGATAGTTATAAGCATAGCCAAGTAATTATAATTATTGTTTCCTCCCTACACTTATTTTAGCAGTGTCCTCACTGCTAACAGTTATAAAATAAGTAATAAAAATTTATCTAGTTAAAATAAGTGCTAAAAATAATTTAAGGTGGAAATGTACTCCCCTCTGAATAATTTCACGAGCAACTTGCGGAGGAGTGATTCAATATTGTTGTTGCCTTGCCAATGCCCTTTGAGAAACTGTAAATCACAAATAACTATTAAAAACATAAAAGTAAATAGAAAGAAATTAAATAACATAAAATTAAATAACACAGGTTGTCTCCTGCAAAGCGCTTGTTTAACGTCGTGAGCCTAACGGTTTGTTTAAAAATGGTCAACTAGGTGGCTCTCTAAGAGTGAAATTTGCATTCATTAAATTTCCTCTTCTCCACTTTTTAACCATGTGATTCAGGTTGTTCTTTCTTTTACCAAGTGGTGGATGGACTTCGAAATATTGTGGAATTTTTATCTCTTCATCACCCACCACTATAACAAGATCCTGCAAGTTAGTAATTTCTTCTAAAGGTTCCTGCACTCTTAAATCATCAAAGTCGTTAAAAGTAACCACATTATTAGTAAAATAGGAAAAAGTAAAAGAAAATGGATTTTTAGTAGAATTTAAAACCTTTAAAACATCATCTTCCTTACCACTGATTATAGTTACCTTTCCCTTTTGAACTTCAATGATTGTTTCACTTGTTTTGGCCAAAAGAGTTTGTCTCAAATTAATTGGGACTTTCTCTTTTTGCTTAAAATTAAGAATCATGGGGTCTTCCTTGTTTTCTTCATAAGTGCTCCCTTTAGTAGGAGTTTCAGTCTTTTCTGGGATTGACTATTCTTCATACTTAGGCTCAGATTTAGACTCTTCAATCAACTCTTCAATATTCTCAAGAATGATGACTTCATCTTCCTCTTTTAGATTAGACTCAATTTGACTAGGCAAAATACCGTGTTCTCTCTGATCATCAATGTTGCTGGAGTAGAGTCCTGACTCTCCATAGATTCAATAGGAGTTTCGAAAACATCAACTCGGTCACCGGTTTTTTCCCCAAATTTAGCCAAAATCTTCTCCACGGTTAGTTCTTCAATTAACTTGTTACGGACCGGTCCCGAGCCGAGTCCTAGTGTGCCCGCCGACCAGTTGCAGGTCAGCTCGGTTCCTGCTTATCCGAGCTTGGCGAGTTGCCACCGACCTGAGACGCGCTGCAGACTGACGACTCTCCGATGATAACACCGGCGGGGAAGAGCGAGCTAACTCGGGACTCACGAACCTTCGAGAACGGGCGTGCCTGAGACAACGCTTGAGCCGTTGTCACCCTAAAGATTGAAGTTTACGTGGCCGCACGTAACGGGCTTAGCGGCGAAATATCGTGAAGAGATCGGCCGAATCCCGTAATTGTCGTGAGGAATTGCCGCGCGCAGAAATCGGATCAGTGGTTGCTTTCCTTCCACGCAGCTCCACTATATAAAGGGGGTTGAACCCCCCAGGTTTGCATACTCTCTACTTACTCTAAACCCTAATACATTCTACGCCGCTTCTCCTCAAAAGCCCTATCTAACTTAGGCATCGAAGTGTTTTTGCAGGTACCATCCCCCTTCGTCGGACTCTGGAAGAGAGAGCACCCAATCCCAACGAGGAGGAGAGCCCTACCAATCCCAGCATCAACATTGGCGCCCACCGTGGGGCCCGATAAAACTAACCCAGGCCTCAAGAATACCCATAGTTGAATGGCGTGCACTGTGACACCCTCTACCCGCATGTTATTATTAAGAAATAAATTAAAATAAATATAACCACTGAAAAATACGGTCCAATAAAATTTTTCATAAACGAAGGTAGAGTCGTCACGCTCATACAAACTTGCGGAAAAATCAAATAACAATTATGTCAAGTGCAGAAAAATAAAAGCACCCCGATGTCACAACGTCTCAGAGCTGACCCAAGTACTTACATCGGAACAATCAACAATAATAAAATAATAACAACGGAAATCCTAACTACGGTGACGGCTTCCACGTATCACTCATCAGCCACATCGTCATCGTCACCTGCAATCTCATCGTCTAAACATACACAATGGTGCATGAGTAGCCACAGTAAAGAGGGGTTAAACATCATATACAATCATAGCACAAATGGCAAGGGACATAGATTAAGCAATGCGCATATAACAACTTCATTATAATTGACACATAACATGAATGCATAACTTAACGAGTACTAATGCAACCTAGACAATCTCTACTTCACCGAACATGTGGATCCAAACTAACTCAGATGAGCGAGTGAGAAAACATCATCACTCTTGAGTACGAACAGTGTCTAGTCAGGGTAACCAGGTAAATTGGTCAACGCCCCAGTATTGGTTGCAAGCCGCTGCCTTTATGTAAGACGCCCCTATCCGATTGACCCCCAAGGCCGGGTACCTTGCCCATCATGGCCGATACTATATCGCATCATCGTTGCTCACCCCCAATAACGTTAACTTATCCAGACACAATGATGCATGAACACAAATCAAACAAGTGTCCAACAATAACAACAACAACGGCATAACAGCACACCGACCATCTTATCAAGCGGTCGCTACAACAACATTAACGAGGTACTATTTGTCAGTAAACTAACAAGTTTCCCCAATCCTAGAACAAGTTTTAGTCATCAGCCTACCTCACCATATTGAGTCTAAGCGAGCTTAACTTAATTTCTAACTCTTAACCCAAGTGCTTCAACTTACTTATTGTTATTATTATTATTTTTTTAACCGGACGTACCATACTTCTCCCCTAAAATTAAAGGACGCTATCCAAAAGGGTTTGTGTCAGTAATTATTATGTATTGAATTTACTAAAATTAAATGAGTAAGACTTAGCTAAAATAATCTCAGAATTAATCATTTTTCTGCATAACTATTGCTAAATGCTCACAACGTCAATTCTTACTTCTAAAGCATTTTAAACTATCAACACCAAATGTCAACCGTCATATCCTAGTCCTAAGACTTGTTTATACCGTAACTTAAAAGCATAAGAAACATAATTATACATTAAATAACTCCTAACAATTATACCCACCGTCCATACTTTATCCTTCACATAACCATGATATATCACCTAGAGGATCTAAGTATAACAAACCATACCCTATGATAATTTAGTTCTCACTCAACACAACAATTTCAGAACATCATATAGCAACAAGTAATCTCATTTCAACTCATTTACCTCATACATACATTTATCAACAACAGGCCAAGACAAGCAAATCATCATATAGTCCTTACATATCATAATATATCAACTCAAGCAACACATTATAAGACAATTTCTACTAACATAAATATCATGACAGAATTCAATATGAAGTTTCCCCTCACAGTGGCAAGGGTACTTATTTTGCATAACCGCGCCAAGTCTAAAGACCATGGGACGTCCCTATTACCTAATTATATCCATGAGCCCACTAATCTTGTATCCATCTACCCCCCTTACCTCAATAAAAAGTTTGAAGTATCCCAAGGCGAAGAAAACTGGCTATAACGACAATTTGAGCACCAACTGAGCACAAGATAAAATTTTCTAAGAAGCGAACGCTACTGGAAAAAATAATAATTAGTATAATATATTTTTTTAGAGTTTTTAAGGCTGAAACGAAATTAAAAGGAAGCAAAAAGAGTAACCGGAAAACGCCATGCCGAGACAAAAGGGTTACAAGGGGTCCGACGTCAACTTCACCGAATCGAGCAAAGGAGTAGTGCTTTCTGAAGGTTTTGACGTGAGGAATCCAAAAATGTCGTCCGTTTTTCGAACCGAAAACTGTGGTGGTCGAAAAAGTGATGATCTGATTCGCCCAACAGAACAAAACGCGACGAACGAAGCCGCGATTGAACAAACAGAGGCCGGAAACGTGTTCTTTGGTCGATTTCGAGTTGGGTTGTAAGTTTTGGGATTTTTTCGTGGCCTAGAATGAGAGAACAGGAACAGAGAAGAAAAGGAATGAGGTTTTCTTCACTGCAGCGATACGATTTGGGAGACGATGAACAGTGTATCGCTTGAAATTTAAAACAGGGCGTGACTTGTGGGCGCTGGAAGACAAAAAAAAAACGTGGGCCATTCTTATGTATAAAAAGCCCATTTCTTTTTCTTTTTTTTAAAAAGAGAAGAAGCATCAGCACAGCAACGTGCTGCCTATGCATATATAATTATATATATATATATATATATATATATATATATATATTTTAAACAACAGCACACACACATATATCTATATATATATAATAATGTATATAATATAATAAATTCATGTTTTTACTAACTTTTAAAATATTCCATTATTTTAAAATATCTAAAATAAATTCAAGACCAATATTTATTAAAATAAGGTAAAATAATATAATTAAAATATACTAATTATTAAGGCAAACACACTCAAGTTGTCACAAAATTACCAATATGAGCACACAATTTATAGATCCTAAGAATTTAAATTTTGAGGGTGTTACACGCACCAGGAGCACGGCGAATCACAGATCGCCACCGCGAAGTCACCACTCGGCCGGTCCGAACGAACACCCACCACCAGACCCCGCTTTGGAGCTTCTCAGGGCGGAAAACGAGGAGTTAAGACGCCAGATCGCGGAAGCCCGTGATCGCGAGGAAAGACAAGGCCACGAGACGCCCTCGCGGACCAGAAGAGACGACCGGGACTCGCCCAGGTCAGACACATCCAGCGCCACGGAGAGCCCAAGGCGAGAGGGTCACACTCGGCAGACACCGCAGCGAGAGAACCGACCCTCCGAAATCGGGCTGACCTTGCTCCCCTTCGACGAGGGGGTTATGGCCGATCCGGTCCCGAGGCGGTTCCAAATCCCCAACATGGACGCTTACGAGGGTAAGACCGACCCCGAAGAGCACATTACCTCCTTCAACGCGCGGATGCTACTGATCGACGCATCCGAGGGCTTGAAATGCCTGACCTTTCCTCGCACCCTGAAGCGGACCGGCCATGATGAGGTTCTCTAACCTCCCGAACGCTCGATCCACTCATTCAGGCAACTCGCCGAGCAATTGCGGGCCAGGTTTACCACGAGCCGAGCCTTCCTGAAAAACTCCACTTGCCTGGCCTGACTCAAACAGAGGTTGGGCGAGACGCCGAAGTCCTTCATAGAGCGCTTTAACAACGAAACGGCTCAAATCAGAAATCTCAAGATCGATGTGGCGCTCCACGCCATAGTGTCAAGACTAAAACCTGGTCCCTTCTCGGACTCCTCGCCGACGACCGCAGATCTCTCGACGAGCCGAGACGCCGAGCAGGGGGTATATCAACATGGAAGAGGTTGCCGCCAAAAGCGGAAACCCAGACCCAAGACAGGAGTAGGGATCCGCCCCAAGAGAAGGCAGAGAGAAGAAACGAGCGCCGAGGGCGGCAAGACTACGGGGGACGGTTCACCCCCTTGACCGTGGGTAGGGACCGAGTCCTGAAGGAGGCCTACATGGGCAACCTCATTACCTTGCCCCCTCGGAAGGACTCCCCACCAGATGCGGATCGCCAGAGATATTGCGAATACCACCGAATCTACGGGCACACCACCAATGAATGTCAGGCGCTGAAGATAAAAATTAAAAAACTCATACAGGCAGGACATTTAGCGAAGTACGTGGACAAAGGGAATGGGGCGACCCCCAGAGAAAACGAAACAAATCGTAAAAGATCCCGTTCACCCGAGCGCAGCGCCGACCGATCGCCGGCTTCGGAGAGGCGAAAGACGCTCACCCGCCGTCAACGCAGAAAGGGTCGAGACGAAGGTACCCCTCACCAATTTAATTGCGGTGGTTTTGCAGCGGGCGAATCTAGCAACGGCCGAGGAGGCACTTGAGATCCGTCAATAGCTCGACGTCAACAAATGGCCCCGCGAGGCCCTTACCGAGCCATATCCTTCTCGGAGAGGATTATCGTGAATAGATCGCCGCCAAGACGACCCAATGGTGATCACAAAGTGCATCTCGCCGATTTAACGTCAGGAGAGTGCTCGTCGACCAAGGAAGCTCGGCGGACGTAATCTACAAAGAAGCCTTCGATCGACTCAAGTTACCGAGCTCGATTATCAGACCCTATCGAGGTACGTTAGTCGGTTTTTCAGGTGCTAAAGCTCGGGTGACTGGGTACTTCGACGTCTTGCTCACCTTCAAGGCGGACGTCGGGGTCAAGACGATCGAAGCCCACCTCCTGGTGGTAGAAGCCGATTCGGCCGCAGACACCGCCTACAATATGATAATCGGCAGAACCGTCATCAATGGAATCGGGGCCATCGTCTCCACCCCCCATTTGGCGATGAAGTTCCCCCTATCCGATGGGCAGATTGCTACGATACACGCCGACCAGAAGGAGGCGAGACAGTGTTATGTCAACACCGGTGGATGACAAGAGAAGAGATCACCCCAAGTCGACTTGCATGATTGAGCTCGACCCGAGGGGGGAGAGTGATTTCCGGCCAGTGCCGGTCGATGACATCAAGGAGATCGAAGTAAGAGGATCGGGCAAGAGCATACGAATCGGGACGCAATCGCCGCAGAGCGAGCCACCTCGAAGGTCCCGCCGACAACGCGGATCTGTTTGCATGGGTCCTGGAGGACATGCCCGGAATAGATCTCAGAGTGGCCTGTCAAAAGCTAGCCATAGAGCACGGCGCTCGCCCCGTTGCCCAGCGCAAAAGAAGACTTGCAGGGGAAAAGAAGCAGGCGGCCAGAGAAGAGACATCAAAGCTCTTGAAAGCCGGGTTTATCAAGGAGATCAAGTACCCAACTTGGCTTTCCAATGTCGTACTGGTCAAAAAGAGCAACGGTAAGTGGAGGATGTGCACGGACTTCACCGACCTAAACAAAGTCTGCCCTAAAGACCCATACCCTCTTCCTAGCATCGATGCTCGTGGTGGGCACGCGTCAGATACCAGTGCTCGGTTTCATGGACGCCGTACTCTTACAATCAGATCAAGATGCACCCGCCGACGCGCTTAAAGACGGCTTTCATGACTGAGACCTCGAACTTCTACAATACTATGCCCTTTGGTCTGAAGAACGCGCGGTCAACTTACCAGCGGATGATGGATAAGGTCTTCGCCAAGCAGATCGGGAAGACGATCGAGGTGTATATGGACGACATGGTGGTCAAGACCTCCAGCTTCGAGACACACTACCAAGACCTCCAGGAAGTATTTAACATTATGAGAAAATATGACATCCGGCTTAACCCCGAGAAATGCTCGTTCGGGGTGCTCGGAGGCAAATTCCTGGGGTTCATGATCACCCACAGAGGCATTGAGGCCAACCCCGACAAGTGCCGAGCAGTGATGGAGATGCGCAGCCCGAGCTCTATCAAGGAAGTGCAAAGACTCGCTGGTCGCATCGCAGCCCTTTCCAGGTTCGTAATTCGTTCCGCTGACAAATCGCTCCCCTTCTACCAGGTACTCCGGAAACCAACTCGGTTCGAATGGACCGACGAGTGCGAAACGGCTTTCCAGAGGCTCAAGGAGTTTCTGGCGTCACCACCGGTCCTTACACGGCCCACCAAGGGAGCCCCTCTTCTCCTCTACCTGGCGGCCACCGACACCTCGATCAGCTCGGCCTTGATAGAAGAGAAAGAAACCGAGCGGCCAGCTTACTTTCAGGAGCAAAGTCCTCCACGGGGCAGAACTAAGGTATCAGAAGGTAGAGAAGCTGGCGCTCCTGATAGTAACCTCCGCGAGGAGATTGAGGCCTTACTTTCAAGCGCACACGGTGGTGATCAAAACGGACTACCCGATCAAAAGGATCCTGCATAAGCCCGAACTCTCGGGGCGAATGGTGGCGTGGTCGGTAGAACTCTCAGAATTCCAGATCAGGTATGAGCCGAGAGGACCCATTAAATCACAAGTTTTGGCTGACTTTATTGCAGAGCTAACGCCGACCCCTGAGGTCGAGTACTGGACGCTCTATGTGGACGGCTCCTCCAATTCCAAAGGAAGCGGAGCAGGAATCATCGTTGAAAGCCCTGCTGGGATCAGCGTCGAACAGGCACTCAGGTTCCTATTTGTTATGGGCCGGCCTCCGAGCTGGGCTCCTAACCGGATCACCGAGCTGAGCCCAACCAATGTGTTACGGACCGGTCCCGAGGCGAGTTCCAGCATGTCCACCAAACCAAGCCGACTCGGCTCGGTTCCGACCTCTTCGAGCTCGGCGAGCTACATCCGATCCCCAAGGCGCCAAACCGGTCCTCCTGGCATTTATCGCCTCAAATGATAACACCGAGCGGCGGGCGAGCCGACTCATGGACCTCGGAAGGATACACCTGGAGAGCGAGGCTTGGGGCCGTTGTCACTCCGTAGAATGAGGATCACGCAGCCGGTACGTGACGGACTTGGCAGGTGCGAGATATCCGGAACAGATGAGCTGATCCTTGATGCGTAAGGGAGGAGTCACCGCGCGCAGATTCCGGATCGGTAGTTATCCTCCTTCTGCGTGGCTCCACTATATAAAGGGGGCTGAACCCCCCAGGTTTGCAAACTCTCTCTACTCTCTCTAAACCCTAAACTTATCTCTATGATGCGAGCTCTACGCTCACCCTAAAAAGCCCTATCTAACTTAGGCATCGGAGTGCCTTTTGCAGGTACCCCACCCGCCTGTCTCAATAAGGAAAGACATCACGCCCGGAGGAGGAGTACCCACCACGGAGCTCATCACCCGACTACCAGGCAAAGGAGCAAAGGTACGATCTTGCACCATTTTATGCATTAACATTGGCGCCCACTGTGGGGCCTGGTAAAACTAGCCTGGGCCTCAAGGATACCACGCGAGCAAGACGATGAGAACCAAGAGCACGGTGAACTGGTGATCGCCACCGGAGGAATCAAGCCAGAACTCTGTCAGCCAGAGCCGACGGCCACCTAAAGATCCAATCTTGAAGCACCTTAAGTCCCGATAAAACTTTTCCCGGGCCTCGAGTTTCATTATGCATCTCATCACGAGGTGTAGCATACGCACGCCAGAACACAATGAAATCCTCGAAAAAGCGATCATAAGTAGATCGGTCATTATTGAGCGACTTGGGAAAACAAGAATACATCAAACGTGGGGCCTCCCCATGACGAGCACATTCATCAGTCGATCTAATCGATATGGCAGTGATGCCGTTTAATCTTATCCAGAAGTATCATACCGTTTATCTAATGCTAGTTACGAATCATATCTCCTCTCCTAATATTCAAATTGGAAATATCCTATCATATTTTTTGCTAACTACTTTTTTGGAGAGCTCAAGATAAAAATCAAATCTTTGGTATCCAAAGAATCAGGAATGCAGGTCAGCCACACAAATCTTGGAAGAGATCAAGATATGCTTGGCAAAGCCCGACCAACCAACTTGGTCAACCTTATCCCAACTATCGCGCTGACCTCAACTATTCAGATATTCGACCGACCTCATCTCAGATAGTCAGATGACCTCAGTTATTTGGAAGAGATCAAGTCAACCACATTGCTGACCTCAACAACTCGGACGACCACAGATACGTCCCTCAAAACCAGGTGCTATTTTTCCATGTTTCTTTCAGCATCTCATCCTTAACTATGAACCATCAACGATTCGTGTCACTTTATTCTTTATTACCTGGAGCATTGTATAAGGTCTTCCTGCATGACATTTTATGTTTGCCCAAACTTTCGAGCAAGGTATAATTTGTCATTTAAATGGATGATGTACTTTCACATTGTTGATGGCTAACCTCAACAGATCAGTATAGAGACAACCAACAGGTGGATACCCAGTCCAGTGCTCGGGCGACCTACCAGGCCCACCTCAACAATTTCAATATTCAGACGGCTTTAAACTCGGCTACGTCGTTGACCTTGATTATTTGATGACCTCAACCTTGCCGCTTGGACAGCCAAATCGACAACTCTCACAGGGAAGTATAAAACTCGACTACGAGCACTTTACTCATAGCATAAAAATTAATGCTAACTTTATTACATCAAGTTGTTACAAGATTGTCTATACTTCGACAGGAACAGTGCCCCAAAACCAAAGGTCGAGCCCACCGTCGAGCTCGGCACCCAGTGTCAGAAGAAGCTCGACCTCGACACGACCCCTGTGGTCCTAAACCCAAGTCAGCATAAAGGCTTGGTGGGCTCACTCGCAGCTCGACCCCCGTGGTCCTAAACCCAAGTCAGCATAAAGGCTTGGTGGGCTCACTCGCAGCTCGACCCCCGTGGTTCCGAAGACCCACAGTCAGAATAAAGACTTGGTAAGCTCGCTCACAGCTCGACCCCCGTGGTCCTAAACCCAAGTCAGCATAAAGGCTTGGTGAGCCCACTCGCAGCTCGACCCCTGTGGTCCTAAACCCAAGTCAGCATAAAGGCTTGGTGGGCTCACTCGCAGCTCGACCCCTGTGGTCCTAAACCCAAGTCAGCATAAAGGCTTGGTGAGCCCACTCGCAGCTCGACCCCCGTGGTTCCGAAGACCCCAAGTCAGCATAAAGGCTTGGTGGGCTCACTCGCAGCTCGACCCCCGTGGTCCTAAACCCAAGTCAGCATAAAGGCTTCCCAAGTCAGCATAAAGGCTTGGTGAGCCCACTCGCAGCTCGACCCCCGTGGTTCCGAAGACCCCATGTCAGCATAAAGGCTTGGTAAGCTCGCTCGCAACTCGACCCCTGAGGTTTCCAAGACACCAGGTCAGCATAGAGGCCTGGCAAGCTCAAAAGCAGCTCGGAAGGTCACCAGTCGGCCTAAACAACCCCTGTGGTTTCGAAGACACCAGGTCAGCATAGAGGCCTACCAGCTCTAAAGCAGCTCGGCTAGGGTCGCCTGTCGAGTTAAACAAGGCCATTGTGGTTTCAAAGACACCCTGTCAGCATAAAGACGTGCCGAGCTCAAACGCAGCGCCACAAAAACCAACCCCTGCAGTTCCAAAGATTTCAGGTCAGCATAGAGGCCTGGCGAGCTCTAAAGCAGCTCGGAAGGTGATAACTCGACCTAAAGAAAAGCCTAACCAGCTCCAATCATCATAGAGACCTGACAGCTCAAAACGATGCTCGGATTAGACAAGCACTCGACTAATGTAATTACGAGGGACTAATGTTACAAACTTTCAATTTGAAACAAATCTTCCCGGGGGAAGCCACCCGAGGACTACACTACCTTACACTACCCAAGGACAACAGGAAAGCGTGGAAAGAAAGTAAAGTAAGTCATCACCACTTAGTCAAATTTCATTCATAGGAAAAGGAATTACAAGAGGTGGTTATCGGATGAGCAATTACAAGATCGGAACTAAAGAAAAACAAAAAGCAAAAAGGCACAAGGGCATCCTCTTGGCTTTCAATAAGAAGATCGGGAGCGATCACCTTTGCTGGGGCCAGGGCATCATCGAAACCCTCCTAAAATTGGGGAGCACTAAGGCCCTTTTTCTCCTAGAGACGAAGCCCAACAAAGATTAACTTGCCACGAGTTTACGGAGGTAAAGCTCTCCATGAGCCCACCGACGAAGACCAGTTCTCCACAAGCTCAAAAAAGTGACGCTCCTTGTGAGCTCACCTGCAAATGGAACCTTGCCACAAAGAAGGTCGAAACTTGGTTCCCCTAATCATCCCAGGTCAGACCAAGACCTGGCGAGCTCTAAAGCAAGCCCGGTTTCGGTCGCAACTCGACCTCAGAAACACCTCTATGGTCTAAATCATCAAGTCAGCTCGAAGACCTGTCGAGCTCTACTGCTGCTCCACTTAAGCTACCTCACACAAAGCATAAAAGAAAGCAAATACAAACTACTCAAGGGTATCCCCTTGGACTCCTGTTGGGCCACCATCGGCAATAATTCTCTACGTTCGCAGCAACCGGCTTCTCCATTGCTTCATCGGGATCACCCTAGTTGGTCTTTTCGGCTTCATCCTCCTCCTCCACAATCTTGACATCCTTCGCAGTCTTGGTGAAGTCAAGCTCTGAGATATCCAAATCGGGGGCAACCACCCTGATTTGGGCAAAGGCATTATCAAAGCCCTCCTTGGACTGTAGAGCACAAAAACTCTTATACTCCTCCGCCCGAACAGCTTCGGTCGAGGATTTCTCCTACTCAATCGCAAGGTCGAAAGCCAAGAGATCTCTCTCATTTTGCAACTCTTTTTGGTCCTCCAAGTGCCTCATATAGCTCTCACAAGTTCGGTTACAACTTGCTTGGCCACAGCGAGCCCAGATCGAATAAGCTCGAACATGACCGACCATCCTGAAGAAACAACGAGGATGCTGGAATAAGTGCAGCCGCGACGCAGTTAAACAATTGGGGGCTTACGTCCCCTTGTAAAGACAGGAAATAAGGTTAATGCCTGACACATGTAACACATGAACCAAGGAAGACTACGTGATCAGTCGAGGTCCAGTACCTCTCAGATCAGACCTCATAGGTCATCTCAGACATTTTGATATCATACGTTGCATATCAGATCATTCGACCTACTACTCTCAAGAAGTAATTATACTATTTCTAGCTCAGCAAGAGCAATTCTATGATGGGATCAACTCTTACAAGGTGTTTGGAGAAAACCAAGTACTTGCACTCTAAATATATGCTCAGCTAATCGGCAAGCAAGTCTAGAAATTTGGGCGCAGATAGGACCAAAAGAACCTTGTGATCACTTCTTGGCGACCTTTATAGGAGAGGAGACTGTCAACACGTTGGAAGGGGTCGACCCGAGAACTGGGGCGACTTTCTCTTTCTTGGCCTTCCACCCAGCTCGAATTCCGACCTAACGAAAAAACAATTAGACCCTGTACCTTTTCAGGCAAAGGGTCTAGGGGGCTTGTGTTATGGGCCGGCCTCCGAGCTGGGCTCCTAACTGGATCACCGAGCTGAGCCCAACCAATGTGTTACGGACCGGTCCCGAGGCGAGTTCCAGCATGTCCACCAAACCAAGCCGGCCCGGCTCGGTTCCGACCTCTTCGAGCTCGGCGAGCTACATCCGATCCCCAAGGCGCCAAACCGGTCCTCCGGTACGATCGCCCCAGCGATAACGCCGAGCAGGGCGGGGGCGAGCCGACTCATGACCCTCGGAAGGGATACACCTGGAGACGAGGCTTGGGGCCGTTGTCACTCCGTAGAATGAGGATCACGCAGCCGGTACGTGACGGACTTGGCAGGTGCGAGATATCCGGAACAGATGAGCTGATCCTTGATGCGTAAAGGAGGAGTGACCGCGCGCAGATTCCGGATCGGTGGTTATCCTCCTTCTGCGTGGCTCCACTATATAAAGGGGGCTGGACCCCCCAGGTTTGCAAACTCTCTCTACTCTCTCTAAACCCTAAACTCATCTCTATGATGCGAGCTCTACGCTCACCCTAAAAAGCCCTATCTAACTTAGGCATCGGAGTGCCTTTTGCAGGTACCCCACCCGCCGGTCTCAAGAAGGAAAGACATCACGCCCGGAGGAGGAGTACCCACCACGGAGCTCATCGCCCGACTACCAGGCAAAGGAGCAAAGGTACGATCTTGCACCATTTTATGCATTAACACTATTCAAAGCTAGCAACAACCAAGCCGAGTATGAGGCTTTACTACTCGGTCTCAAACTCGCATGGGAGCTGGGCGCCCAAACACTCCGAGTCAAGAGCGACTCCCAGCTGATGATCAACCAGGTCAAGGGCGAGTACCAATGTCGAGACGACATACTCGCCCAGTATGCTCAGAAAGTCAACGCCATGATTCAGAACTTCCAAGAGGTCCAACTCGAGCACATCCCTCGAGAACAAAACAACAAAGCAGATCTGCTGGCAAAGTTGGCTAGCATGAAGACCGAGGGACAGCTCCATACAGTGGTCGTCCAAACTTTAGAGTCACCAAGCATCGCGACAAATTTAAACTACGCAGTTGATCACCAGATTCTTGGATGAAGGACATCGTTGAATACTTGAAACAGGAAGACCGCCCGAGGACCAGGCCGAATCACGCAGGTCCAACGGCGATCCGCACATTACACTCTAATCGGAGATGCACTCTGTAAGAGGTTTCTCACACCACTACTCACCAAGTGGAGAAATCGATTCGAGTACGTCATGAGAGAACTACATGAGGGTATCTGCGGGAACCACTGTGGAACTCGGACCCTGGCAGCTAAAATCCTACGAGCAGGCTACTACTGGCCGACGCTCAGGTCGGATTGCCTGGAATATGTAAGGAAGTGCGACAAGTGCCAAAGGTTCGCCAAACGAGACCATCTTCCACCGGAAGTCCTGCACGAAGTCGTCGCCCCTTGGCCTTTCAACACCTGGGGGCTGGACATACTTGGCCCCTTTCCCCTTGCACCGGGCCAACTCAAGTTCATCGTAGTCGCCATAGACTACTTCTCCAAGTGGATAGAGGCGTGTCCGCTGGCGACCATCACTTCCGAGAGGATCAAAAAATTTGTCTGGAAAAGCCTGGTTTGCCGCCATGGCCTACCCCACACCATCATCACAGATAACGGCACACAGTTCACCAGCGCAGCGTTCAAGGACTTCTGCAAAGGCCTAGGAATCCGGCTCGTCTACGCCTCCATCGAGCATCCACAGACCAATGGTCAGGTCGAGGCCGCAAACAGGATTATCCTCAATGGCCTCCGCAAGCGGCTGGAAAGGGCCAAGGGCGACTGGGCGGAAGAACTCTGCGGTCTTTGTGGGCATACCAAACCACCCCCACAAGAACAAATGAAACACCTTTCCGGCTAACATATGGAATGGAGGCCATGGTGCCAGTAGAGCTCGGTTCCACCTCGGCGAGAAGAGAGCACGCTCAGGCATTGACACCTGAGGAAGCAAGAGTTGAGCTCGACCTCCTAGAAGAAACTCGGGAATTTGCCCGTATACAAAACTTTGCAACTAAACAGCGCGTCGCCAAGCACTATAACTCCAGAGTCCGACCAAGGACGTTCAAAGAAGGAGACCTGGTCCTTCGGAAAGTCGAACTGGCTCGAAAAGACGCAAGGCAGGGCAAGCTAGGGCCGACATGGGAAGGGCCATACCGCATCAGGTCGGAGCACCGACACGGCGCATATGGGCTAGAAGAACTATCCGGAAGGGCAATACCGAGGACCTGGAATGCCACGCACCTCAAGCTCTACTTTAGTTAAACACTTGTAAACGGATGACGTACTCTTTCCTTTGCAAACCCTTTTTCCCACTGGGTTTTTGGTTTGGAAAGGTTTTAACGAGGCGCATCCTTCTTTCCCTTTCTTCCCCATTTAATATAAGTCAACCCCCATTACATTCAGAGTGTTTTAACTAAAATTCACCGAGTCCCGAGCTCGGAAAGTCTTAACCGAGCAACAGACCCCCGTGGTCCTAAACCTAAGTCAGCATAAAGGCTTGGTGGGCTCATTCGCAACTCGACCCCTGTGGTCCTAAACCCAAGTCAGCATAAAGGCTTGGTGGGCTCATTCGCAGCTCGACCCCTGTGGTCCTAAACCCAAGTCAGCATAAAGGCGTGGTGTGCTCATTCGTAACTCGACCCCCGTGGCCCCAAACTCGCTCGCAGCTCGAGGCTCAGAACATCTTGCTCAACCCAAACGATACGTTTAGTCTCAAACCCAGGTTAGCCTAAAAACTTGGTAACCCCTTTAGAGGATCCAAAGCTCGCTATCTGACCTAAAGGTTTCGTAAGAAAACTGATACTCGGCCTATACCGGTACACGGAGAAATTGTCTCAACTTCAGTTGACACAAGTTTTAGTCGGGGGAAGCCACTCGGGGACTGCCCTAGCCGAGTAGCAGCTACCCGATGTCCACCCCATCCAAGTACAACAATAACCAACAAATTGCAAAACAAATCGATAAAGCAGAAAACAGAGAAGACAATGTTTAAACTTAGCCAATTTCATTAGCTCGAAGCAAAAATACAAAAGAGCTCACAGAAGAGCGAGTACATCGTCAAGACAAAGCAAAGCATTCTAAAAAACAAGTTACGCAAGGGCATCCCCTTGGTCTTCGACTTGGGCCCCGACGACCTCCTCGGTCGCAATGCTTGGACCAGCAGCCTCCGAGTCAGGCCCAACTCCGGTGTCCTCGCCCCCAGGCTCCTCTTGATCAGCACGGCCTTCTTCCTCGTCCTCTTCTTCCACAATCTTTCCCTATTTCACCACCTTGGTGAAATCGAGCTCGGAGATGTCCAGATCGGGGGCGATCACCTTCAACTGCGCAACGGCATTATCAAACCCTTCCTTATACTGAAGGGCACTGTACTCGCGGTACTCCTCGACCCGAGCAGCTTCGAACGAGGACTTCTCCTTCTCCTCTCGCAGTTGACGCAGCAAAAGGCCATTTTGGGCCTGGAGCTCCTCCCGCTGAGCCAGCAGAGAAGCGTTGCTCCTGTTCAATTCATCCCTTGCCTCCGAGAGGCGAGCATAGTCCTCTTGCAGCTTGCTCATCTTCCCCTCGAGCTCGCCAAACGTGGTGGCCTTGCTTTGGAACTTTCTCTTCGCCAGCTCGGCCTCAGTCGCCCGTGCACTTATCCGATCAGAAAGGAACTAGGCCATAGCAGAAGTACGGAGCCCGTAGATACCCAGTGCCTTGCACAAGCCCAGCTCGCCCGCCTCTTCCATACACCTGTCGTCGGACCTACGCATAATCTGATCGATCTGGTCGGAGCGATCGAAGCCGACGTTCCAAAGGGAGTCTTCTGTTCGCCTTGATCGGTAAATTCTCCGAGGTGGAGGAACCACTGAGCCATCGTGATGTTGAGAGAATCCCCCCATGAGGTCCCTCGCCTCCTTTGGAGGGGGCCGTTGAACAGAGTCGAAGCGCCGCGCTTCTTAGTAGCCTTCGACAGACGAAGGAAGCGGGCACCGACTGTAAGGAACCACCCGGAGCTTGGGCGACCTTTTCTCTTTGAGCTTTCTTAAGAAGCTCGGCCATCTCTTTCTTGCTCATCTTCGGCCATCGACTGAAAATAAAGTGAAAGTTAGTACTCATGTTCGGGCCGAAATCACGCTAAAAGATGACAACGAGACTTACTTAAGTAATCCATCCATCAAGGATCTCTTAGAGCTCGGGTGAGGAGAGGACCACAATGCAACGTGGTCAAACGAGCAAGAAAGTTCACTATCGACCGTCGGTGACCGACAAGGAATTGAAGTCCACCTCTTTTATGGGCCGAGGATCGGGCTCCAGAAAAAGGAAACAAGGGCTCGCTCGAGAGGAAAAGAAAAAGGGATCCCCTCTCCTTACCCGGATCTTAAAGAAATCAGGCTTCCAGTTTTTATAAGACTGATCGAAAAGCTCAAGAATATAAAAACCAGGTATTTTATTGAGCGAGCACCACTTAAGTCGCTACCAAGTCCGAATCGAAAAAGCGAAGAAGAGGGCGCAGAGGGGTAACCTCAAAATACTCGACACGAGCTTAAAGGCTCTGATAAAAGCCCAACCGCTGGGGTGTAATTATGGAAGCCGCGTCCCACCATTGGAGGACCTCGTGACTAACCTACTTAAGGGAAAACGGAGGCCGATTCGCGTAAAGAAAGTTTTGTAGAAGAAACAAAAGTCGGGGGAACTAGAATCGCCCTTGTTAAAACATACTCGGTCATCGGGAGAGCAGGAGGCAAGTCACCTCCTGCCTCGATCCCTGCTCGGCGTAAATGATACACTAGATCGGGGCGACCACCCCAAAGTGTCCGAAAAAATGTTGGAAGCCACCTCGAGTACATCCGGTGCACCCAGCGTAGGAGACCTACTATCTCCCACTTCACGCCGCTCTCAGTGAAGTGAGTACGAGGGAATCCGACACGAGGGGAGAGGCTGGAACCTGGCGGGTGGGAGGAACCACTTGAAGAGGCACTGGGCCATGACCACCGTCGGACGGTAGCCCCTGGTGGCCAGAGCCTCCGGCATACGGTGGCGTAGAAAGGTCAAAAGACGTGCTCGTCATTTCAGACGACGAGCCACTCTCAGAACTCACAGGTATGGGGGAAGGGGGACGACGAGAAGAAGAGGGGAATGCCATTAACGAAGAACAGTAGCGGGACTCACCAGGAAACGCAAAGGAATGAGGATGATAGCCGTTCGGAGTACAGACGCAGGGGAGATAGCAGACGGAGCGTTCACGGAAAGCAAAACGAAGAAGAAGAGAGAAGGAAGGAGAAGGGACGGCTTTATAACCACCCGCGGGAGGAAGATGAAGGGGCAACTTAATCCGAGCCCTCCATCTGCGAAATCAAGTGAAGATCTAGCGGTCCGGGTTGCGTCAGATGATCGACGGTGAACGGTTGAGTGAACGTCTCATCTGAGTCCCATCACGTGGCAGAATGCCGAGTAAAAGCGCGACGCGTGGAGCGTGTCCCCCCAGGCAAACAAGCTTCTGGGACACGCCCCCGACCTCAGTGGCTCGACTCAGATACCGATCCAAGGACATTGGATAGACCCTCCGCCCTTTCGTGCGAAGAGTCTAGGGGGCTTGTGTTACGGACCGGTCCCGAGCAGAGTCCTAGTGTGCCCGCCGACCAGTTGCAGGTCAGCTCGGTTCCTGCTTATCCGAGCTTGGCGAGTTGCCACCGACCTGAGACGCGCTGCATCCGACTTCCGCACGACTCTCCCGATGATAACACCGAGCGGGGAAGTGGCGAAGCTAACTCTGACTCCGAACCTTCGAGAACGGGACGCGCCTGAGACAACGCTGAGCCGTTGTCACCCTAAAGATTGAAGTTTACGAGTCGCGACGTAACGGGCTTGGCAGGCACGAAATATCAGGAAGAGATCAGCGAATCCCAGAATTGTCAGGGAGGAATTGCCGCGCGCAGAAATCGGATCAGTGGTTGCTTTCCTTCCACGCAGCTCCACTATATAAAGGGGGTTGAACCCCCCAGGTTTGCATACTCTCTACTTACTCTAAACCCTAATACATTCTGCGCCGCTTCTCCTCAAAAGCCCTATCTAACTTAGGCATCAGAGTGTTTTTGCAGGTACCATCCCCCTTCGTCGGACTCTGGAAGAGAGAGCACCCAATCCCAAGGAGGAGGAGAGCCCTACCAATCCCAGCATCAACATAACTCTTCATCACTCTCGTGGATAATGACTTCGTATTCCTCCATGGTTAATTCTCTTTGATTCTGACTTTCCAAGGATTCAGCATGGTTTTCAAAAAACTTGAATTGGTCACCAGTTTTTTTCCAAAATTGGCCAAAATCTCCCCCATGGTTAACTCTTCAATTGATTCTTCATCACTCTTATAGGCGATGACTTCGTATTCCTCCATGGTTAATTCTCTTTGATTCTGTCTTCTCCAAAAGTTATATGCTGAACAGTCTTGCCATTCGTGTCCTACAACACCACAATACTCACAAAAAGAGGAAGGAACCCAGCAGTTGTCTGCATGTCCTACAGAATAACCACAATACTCACAAAAAATGAAAGGACCCATGAGATTTTTATAAAATAATAATACTAATAATAATTCTTTCTTTTTTTTTTATAACAAAAAAAAGTAAGTTAGAACAAAATAGAAATAAAATATCAAACTATAATAAAAGAGAATCAAACAAAATAAAGAAAGTTGAAATAGAATAGAAGTAAAGCCAAATAAAATCAAAACAAAACAAAATAAAATAAGATAATATTATTCTAATCCAATCTTTATCAAATCTTTTCTTAAATTCAAATTCAAAATCTATCTATATCTAGTATGAGATTCAAAATAAGATAAGAAAAAGAAAGATCAGGATAAATATATAAGAAAGAGGAAAATCTTTTTGAATATTGATATCAAATTTAAACAAAACAAAATAGAACAAAATAAGAAAAGATCTAAATTGATGGATAAAGAGATAAAACAAAAATTTAAAATCTAGATAAAAAGATAAAAGAAAAATCTTTTTGGATTTTTGAAAGTAAATCTAGATCTTAAATCTAAACAACCAAACAAAAATTAAAAATAAATCAAATAACTAGGAAATCTAACAAATAACTAGAAAATCTTTTTTTTTATTTAAGAAAATAATAGTAACAGTAGCAACGAGTAGTTAATAATAATAATAATAATAATAATAATAATAATAATAATAATAATAATAATAATAATTTTTCTAACGCGTGCAACCCTGCACGCGTTAAGGTTCATTAAATATCTAAATTTTCAATTAATGTAGTATAGTTAATTAATTGTGATTCCTTAAAAAATATGATTATATCTCTCATATTAATTTTGTGGATTTTTCTCTCCTATAATATCTCTTTCTTTACCAAAACATAAAATAATTATTTGATTCTTGTTTTTATTGTCGGCACCCTCTCTCTTTCAAGACTCCTATTTCTTTTCTATGAATTTTTCTATATTTTTTCTCCTTCTCCTATATTTTTTTTATGAAAATAATACTATATTATTTTATGATAGATGTTAGAAATAAAGAAATACTAGTTTACTACTTTATATTATTTGTACCAAAAAAAATACTATATATTTTTTTATATGGATGCATATGTCACTTTCATAAAACGTTACTTTTCATAAAATCCATTAACTTTCTTAGACATATTTATCTATTTTTTGAATTTGTGAAAATTTATATTGCTACAAAACAAAAATGAATCAAATACCTAGTAGGATTGCGACTTTCTGATAGCTTGCTTTCTTGAATTTGCAGCATGTCGGACAATTTGGGTTGAACTTAATTATCAACCGAAGAAAATACTATAAATCTAATGTTGTACAGTGTAGTTAACAAAGACATAAAGTGAAAAAATGGATGGCAGTGTCGAAACAATAAAACAAAAAAAACAATGAGCATGACACTGTGGAAGCAAGATCGATGAAGCCACTAAATAAAACAAAAATAGTCTATGAATCACAAAAAGAAAAAAGAAAAATTGTTTAGAAGCAAAAAAAAATGTATTCATCTCCAATAAAAAAAGTGACTAAAAAAATTAGAAGGAAAGAAATATCCTAATAAAAATGAGGACATGTCAATGTTGAAGCAACAAAAAAATTGAGTAAAAGTGACAAAAGCAAATATACCTCTTTCAAAAAGAAGACTAACATGAAAGAAAAAAAAATGAAGACAGGCTAACTACATGTTTTCAACGATGGTGGGAAAGTTGCACAAACATATGCAAGTAGTGACCTCCATATGTGAAGCAGAAAAAGTCATAGAAAAGAAAGAAGGGTCTTGAAAGAGAGAGGGAACCGAGAATAAAGCAAGAATCAAATAATTATTATTTTTTGTAAAAACAGAGATATTATAGGAGAGAAAAATCCACAAAATTAATATGAGAGGTATAATCATATTTTTGAAGGAATTTCTATTAATTAACTATTTTACATTAATTAAAAATTTAGATATTTAATTCTCCTTAAGGCGTGCAAGGTGTTAGAAAAATAATAATAATAATAATAATAATAATAATAATAATAATAAAGTAGTAAAGAATATTTTTTTATATGATAATAACTACTAATAATAATGAATAACAATAATAACAAAATTAATAATACCAATAACAATAATAACAACGAAAAAAGAAAAAAATGTCTAAATTAACAAGAATCTCATTGGTCTAATATCGCTTAAACATTTCCCGGCAACGGTGCCAAAAACTTGTTGCGGCTCTGCAAGTGCACTTGATCGTAACTCGTAATAAAGTGGAGTATTTTTAAGACTCCGAATGTCGAACCCATAGAGAATGTGCGAGTACTAAATTAATAGAGATCCTTTATTATTTTAGACGAACGAAGAAATTGATTATTAGAACGAGAATAATCAATTAAAAAGCAATAGAACAAAAGCAATGTCACAAGAGAGAATAGAGATCAAGTATGGCAAAGCCTAGGGGAACCGGGTTTACTAATACTAGATCCTGAATCTATTTCCTTGCTATTATGAATTATATTTCCTTATTGGAAGCTAATCACCCACTCTAAATTACTAAGAACTGCCTAGTTTGTAATAGTCGTCCTTAACTAATTACTCCGTTTGGTCCAAGAAGGTAATTAAAGGAAAGAACATTAAGAATAAGTGGGTTTGTTAATCTAATAACTGATTGGAAACAAGCAATAACCTATCCGACATATAAAGCGAGTTCTGTTAATCCTAGAGTTCCATTAACTAATCGCGATAATCGCCTCCCATTAATTAATTTATTAAGGACTGGCCAGATCCTACGGAATTAAGGATGCTAGGAAGAACACATTCATAAGGATAATAAAGGATTCAAAATAGCAATTAAATAAATGTCAAGAACATTGTAAAAGATCCCCAATCACCCCTAATGATGGAGTTAGCTACTCATAATAAACATCCAAATAAGAAATCCTAAAAGAAAAAGAAAAGAAGAGAGAGACAAGAGAGAAGAGCAAAATGCCTTCACTCAGAGAGAATGAATTCTCTCCCAGAGAGTGAGTTACTCCTCAAAAGGGGTGAGAATGCTATTTATATGCTCTGGTGCGGATTAGGTCAACTGGCTTCAAATCTGTGCGTTCTGGGCCTCGGTACGGGGGTACTGACTTTATGTACGGCCATACTTCACATTTTCTCAGCGCTGGGTCATACCACACAACATGTACGGCTGTACCTAACCTATGTACGGACGTACCTACCTATTTGCACCTATGCAACCTTATAGATCTTTTCAAGAGCTTTCCAACGCCACAAAGGATTACCTCAATCGGATATTCCTAGCTCAAGTTATCATCAAAATACCGCAACAGCATAAAAGCTGAATTCTGCACTATGTACGGCCGTACTGAAGGGATATGCGGTCGTACCCCTGGAAAACTTCGGCGTTGACCCATACTGACTGCTCTATACGCCCCTCCTACTGTGTGCAATTAGGTACGACCGTACTGACTGATTGTCTGGCCGTACCGCTCGTCCAGAAGTGTTAAAAATCTCCAAAACTAGCCAGAATCTTCCCATAATTACTTCTTTTGCTTTCCACGTTGCCTTTATTACTTTTCTGCTTAAATAAGAAAATAGTGAGCATATTTTATCTAATAAGGAACAAAATCATAATATTTTATACTCAAAATACCCCAAAATAATAGACAAAATGGAGTGTTAACAGTATACCGCAACCCCTCTACTGAGGTGTTGCTGATGCACAGGATCCTCACTTGAGGCAAATACTTACTCCTTAGAGGAAGTTATAAGATAGAGAAGAGAGTTTGGGGCGAGAAATGAGGGAGGGGTGAACACCTATTTATAGGCGACCTGAGGTCCATCGCGTCGCGATCGTTGCTTCACAAATTTGGTCGCGACGTGTCAATGATCAAACGGTTGTGATAACCGATTTTGCTCGCATCGCGATGGCTTCCTTCATATTCTTCGTCGCGTCGTGATAATCAGAACATTCTAGACCGCTCCAAATGCCGACGTGGCGCAAAACAATTGGCCACCACCGCGTCGCGACCATCCATGAACAAATACTGTTGCATTGCGACGGTCCTTCTAGAAATCTCCTTATTTACACGTGTCATGATCTGACTAGATGCAGCTATCGAGTCGCGAGGGTTTATAGTGTAGTATGGTCGCGTCGTGACCAAGCTCAAGGAGGGAGATCCGGTTTTTCTCCTTCTAGACATTTCTAGGATTTTCTGTACCTTTCTAGGGCATTCTAAGCCTTTTCTAAGGTTTTTGAGTCCTTCTCAAGCCTATTTTATCCCTAAGTAAGGTTTTTAATACCTAATTACCGATCTAGTCATTATTATTCGAGAATCAGGATGTCACATTACTACCTCCCTTAAAATAAATCTTGTCCTCAGAATTTAACAATAGGTACCTGAATCTGAAGTCTCCTCAGTTCCTTTGACCACGAACACTAGCCCAGCTCGTGTTGCTTGTTTAGATGTGGCGGTGGCTTCGACCCTCTATCCTTTAGCTTCAGATCTAGTTGCTATCCCTTGCCTACAATCTCGGGCAATATGTCCTAGTTTCTTGCACTGATAACATATAGGTTCTTTTTCAGGACACTCCCGTGTATAATGTCCTTCTCCGCAACGAAAACATCTTATTGGTCTTTGCTCACTTCCAGCTTCTATGAGTGATTGGTTGGGACGATCATAGGGTCCTCGATTGTTTTTCTCGTCTTGATTCCTTCGATTTTTCCTTAGGGGTCCACCATTCTTCTGCTTTTCTTTTTCCTTTCTGTTGTCAAGATTTTATAGCTCGATACATTTCTCTAGTAACTCTGGGAAACGATTGATCTTAAAAGGGATTATGGATCTTCGCCGCTCGAGCCTTAACCCATCCTCGAATTGTCTGCACACCCATTCCCCATTTGGGTTCATCTGGTAAAATCTAGACTATTTGATCAGAGCTTCAAATCTCACTGCATATTCTCCTACAGACATCTTTTCTTGCTTTAGACTGAGGAATTCCTTCTCCTTTTCACGCCTCAGTGTACTTAGGAAATACTTCTTTAAGAAGCAAGTCTGGAATAGTTCCCAAGTGATAACCCTCCCTCAGTCTCCTGCATTTGTTGTTTATTTCTCCACCAAGACTCCGCTCCTCCTACCAATAGAAAGGTTGCATATGTCACCTTTCGATCATCCTGACAGCATAGTGCCGCAAAGATCTTCTCAACTTCTTGGAACCTAACTCTGCTCCCTCCGGATCATACTCTCCTTTAAATTGGGGAGGTTTATTCTTCATAAAGGCTACCTTCCCTACATCAACCGTTATTTCTCCTCCACCTCCTTGATTCAGTAGGTGTTGCAGTAACCGTCCCTGTTGTTGTATCAGTAGGGCGTTCTATTGTACTTGCTGTTGCATGGCTACCACCAGATTCTCTATACCTCCTGTTCCATTATCTTCTGGTGGAATATTTCTTCGTTCTCCATTTCGAGTTTGTTGAGCCATCCGTTACCTGAAAATGTAGCCATTGGCTCAAGATGTCCCACAACTAGGTTTTCATAAAACTAGTGTTAGACTCTCTACCCAATCCCCAACATAGTTGTCATCTGATGTGGAGACAACTAGACTCTAGACACGGCAAGTGACTCAATCCCCACAGTCCTGTTAGAACCGAACTGCTCTGATACCACTAAATGTAACACCCCGCCTAGACAGGGCATTACTTTATTCTCAAGTAATAGCAGTCTATGTTTAAAGAAAACACACATTTTATTTATTATCAGAGTACGCAAAACATGGTACATACACACATATAGACATATACCCTATACCCACTAAAGGACACACTAGCCGTGATACAACTATATGAACACTGCCTCTAGGCAGTCTTCCCGTACGCTTCCCAGGCTCTAAGCACAGGTTGTTCTTGTCCATCTGCTATTTATCATGATATAATAGAGAAAACACAAGAAACGATGAGGTAAGATATCCATTAATCACTAATAAACAGGAAAATAGCATAGCAGAGTTACGGCTACCATGAACAACAAGAACATATCACCACAGACATAACAATCATCAACATGACTGATACCATATATGTCACCCATAGACTTCTGAGCACACGGTCTCAGACCACATCATACTAATAATCGTACTGACACAATCCACTGATGTATCATACTGACACAAGCCACTAAAGATTTCAGGCCTATTACCGGCCTTACTGACCCAAACCACAGATCGCTGAATATTGCGGGCCCATACCGCCCTACTCCCTAGACGGATCACCAGTCTCAGGGCACAGAGGAATGAAACATAAGTAAGTTGTCCTAGGAACATATCCTGATACACTACCATCTCCGATTATCAGTTAAGGCATCCCCCATCTTGGGAACTACAATCTTCGATCCATCTTAATCCTCCTGTTCATCAGTTCCTTACTATTTGTTCCTTCCCCTACTTTCAATCATCATCCTATAAGCTTACTTCTTTTCAATCCTTCCTCCATAATAGATTTCTTTGATCCTTCTCCTTGCTTCTTACTAATCTATTGACCACACCATTTCTATTTCAATTCCTTGAAAGAACCTATTCTCCTATTCCAGGGAAACTATTAAGAATTCTCGTTATTAAGCCCATTGTAATACCTAGATCTATTAAAGCATTTTTCTAACCATATTCTAACACTTAATTAAGCCTCCTAAACCTTTCAATTAAACCTTCTTAGTCCCTCTATTACCTACGATTTCGCCTGACTCCTAAAACTTGACCTAATACTCAGCTCAACACTTAACTATATTTTCTATCTAAACTTTATGAATTCATCACTCACTCCTTTAGTCAAGTCTTAATCATACTTTATCACTCTTCTATGCTTACTCGATTCATAACTCAAACACTCACACTATCTTAACCCTAACACGATCACCTCCTAACCCTAATTCAAAGCTTAACCCCACACACTTAACTTCTTAATTGGGTTTAGAAAACCAGGAGGTTACACCTATAATCCTATTACTACCCATGCTAATACGAGATCAAACAATTTCAAGGAAAATGTCAGAGTTTACCTACAAAGATATTTTATAAGAAGAAACGAGAGAGATTAGACATCTGAATAATTCGAAAAGATTCCATACCTGTCGCCTTCAAAGGTCTACTAGAAGAGTAGAGTCAACCACCGGTTTGATGATTTCAACTCCTACATCATAATCTACTAATGGACCCAAAATTGTTATGGATAGACTGACTTCATCTAAATCTATTACTATTCTAAGTCACTCCTGAACGTATCTGCCCCAGGAAAATTGCCTCCTAAAATTTTTCTAATCTTTAATAGTTTACCCTCAATTATATTCCTAATTAACTTATATAAGTGATGACTTATGATATTCACTAGGTCATTCAATATCCCTTATTGTCCTTGGTCTCTCCTACCCTCCCCTAAATCCTGCTTGCAAATGTCACTCTCAATCCTAAAGGTTTTCCTTATCCTCCTAAAGACTTATCCTTAATCCGATACTTCTCGTACTCTTATCTTACACTGATGCTATCGTTATATTTTGGTCATATCTCTCATTCCTTATTCCTACAACTGTCACCCTACTTATGGTCCTCCTTATCCTTAATCTGACTCTCCCTGTATCAATGACTTTGTCACACCTCGTCTTTACCAATGCGTTTATTATCATCGGCCAAATCCTCCTTCTTTTACTCTTTCATAACGGTCGCTCTAATTACCGCCTAACTCCTTGATTTTTCAACACCAATCATACTTTAGCATTTGGATTTCCATTCTATACTCTATACCTTTCCTCTTTAGTTCCTTTAGCCTCAATCTGTATTCCACTTTCAATGTTAACATTTTTTACCTACACTGTTTACCTTAACCACACTTCTTTCTTGATCTATTAGCCATACAATGGTAACTCACTCTTCCTAGAAAGATTTTCAAGGGTTCTAACCTAAATTACTACTATCTTACTATAATGGTCTTTATTCTCTATACCCGACTCCTGGATCAAGATCTATACTAATTCCTCATTTACTACTATCATATGATTTTTTCGTTTACTTGCCAGTAGAACTTCTCCTTTGACCTAGTCTAACAAACCCCTAAATCATTGATTGATGAGTTCCTTCACCCCTAGGGTCAGTCAGAACTTTCTTTCTATAGACCATCTTATCCTTCATCACTTCTATTCATACTTCCTTGTTTCTAAGTCTAACCCTCATTGAGTCCACCATTATCAGGCCGATCATCTTTTGGTTCTAAATCCTCTAGCACGATACATTCATTCCTCACTAAGGTTCAGTTGATAGTAATCGAAAATCCACTCTAGTTCCTCAACAGTCATACTATCTTGAGTCAAGTTACCTAATTCACTCTTTCTTTTACCAGTCCAGAGAAATTCCTCTCCAAAGGCAGACCCTAAGAACCACTATATATAGCCTAGTCCACCTACTCACTTCTCACGCCCGATACCCTTATCTTCATATCTTATCCCAAATTATTCTATTCCTTTACTAGCTAGACTGTTGGCTCTAACAGCGTTTCCATCTCTTTCACCATCCCTAGACGACTATTTTGATTTTCCCTGATCAAGGTTTAACCTATCAGCTAAGGCTTAAGGGTGTTCACCAAATACTCCTATCAATAACTCAACTCAACCTCCAAACTACTCTATTCATCCATTCACCAAATCTTAGTAGTGTAAGTCTCCATCTCAATATTGCATCATCACGAAATCTTTACTTTATTTCACATTAAATGTCTGTATAGGCTCCCTTATAGCAAAATAGTTATCATTGTTCTCCTCTTCAACCCTAGCAGACTCTTGTCTATTGTCTTCTACATGTATAACCTTCCCAATCCTAATATTAGTATCATTGTTAGACTTAGATGTCTTCCTTATGGTAACTTCATCACCCTTCAAGAGGAACGATTTTATCGCATCAATGGGCCATGAATTCTAGTAAGAATTCTACAGCCCATGATCCAGGAGATTGATTATCTTATGAATAGACTAGAGCAACTTCCTATCTCGACACTTTTATGACATAGATAACTCCTAAATGGACACGCTACCCCCTTCTAAGTGTAGTCAGATTTCGGTGGGGATCCGACTAAACACAGCCAGTGACAACATCCTAATGTCTCCACAGTCCGGTTAGGACTGAACTGCTCTGATACCACTAAATGAGACGACCTTGTCCCCTTTTCCCAATAGTAAAGTTTTAAGCGTAATATAAATTGTATTATTGGATGCGGAAGTGTACAAATGCACGTAAAGGTACCCTTCCATAGGGCCCCATCTATACAATGTGTACAATAATAGTAACTTGGACTCCCCATTTACTGACTCCGACTCACTGGCTGTAGTCGACTCAAACGATCGTTAAGTACCTGCTAAGACCCGTAGGAAAATATATGCAAAAACAAATAGAACGGGAGATTCAGAACACTATACACACCATTAAATGGGAAAGCAGAATTAGAACTCATGTATAAAAGACAAACACACACAAACAGATTAATCACTCTCGCACTCATGCACCTAGGGTTCTACAAGCCTACGTGGCCACACAACTTTCAAAAATGGCATCAGCAGCCCCACCTTAGCCTAGATAACAACATAACTACCTCTCACCGACGTGTGGGTAGGTCAAGTCAGTTGTCCATCCTCATGTCCCGCTCATCGTATCCCTAAGAGTGCATCTCTGCTCCCCAATTTTGACGTTAGGAACAGGTGTCGGGGCGGCACTCGGGATCGGTATTATGGACAGTGATACAACAGTACTCTGTCAGGATGACCAGGCTTCCCGACGTCTCGATAGGATGGTCGCGAGTCATCCGTCACTTGGGAACCTTGTCAGACCTAGACTATCCCCAAGGACCGACGTGTCCTGTACTGATTGTATCGTGCCCGCACTCTGGCATATAACCTCGTACACAACCTATGTGTACGGCAGTGGATTACAACAATGCATATGAAACCTTCCCACGCGATGTTTCATCATCAACTATCATTGTTATTCATCACCTCAACCAACATCAACATCTTATCTCAGCACTTATCAACTTATCAGTCTTATCCAACCATCATACTTCCATTTGCATCAATATTTATTATTAAATCAACATAATTCAAAACTACCAGCACACATAGTACAACTTCAATCACCAACCATCCTCGATCAACATATAGATTAACTCTAATCAGTACCATATTAATCATCAACCATCCTCGATCAACATATGGATCAAACCTAACGTCGCTTAGATGACCTACTATTGACATGTTATCAATCAACATACCATCAATTACATACATAACCATAAAACAATCATATCATCGATCAACATCTATCAATATATCATTCCTATGGTTGACAGATCTCTGACAACTGTCCTCAGCTATCATAGGTCACAACCCCTCTCCTAAGGTGCTGCTATTATCAACAGCTAGTAGGGCTTGAGTCACCCTACGCCTAGTTATACACTTATTCTAATCCTACAATCCCTAGTGGATAGGGTTCAGATCTCCTACCTGGATAGAAGACCGCTGTAGTTGTTGTCATTCTCTGCTCCCTTGACGCACCCACTACCCGTACTCCTCCTCTAGCCACTCTTGCCATGCCTGCTAGGCCGCACTCATTTCTCTTCCTCTCCTCTCCTAGGATTACCTACTAAGGGCTTTCTGATGCACAAGATCCTCACTTGAGGCAAGTGCAGAGCATACTTGCTCCTTAGTGGCCCTCTAAGTCTCACTCCTTTCTCAATCTCAAGGATTGCCTACTAAGGGTTTTTTGATGCACCAGATCCTCATTAGAGGCAAGTGCATAGCATACTCACTCCATAGAGGTTTCTAGAGAGAGAAAGCTAGAGAGAGAAGGGAATCTTGGGCGAGTGGAAATGGAGGGTGAGGGGTATTTTTAGGCAATTTTTCGGCACCATTGCGTCACGATAGATGCATCGTGTCGTGCTTGGAACATTCTAGACCTCTCCAGATGCACGCGTGGCACGAAACAGTTGGTCCCTCCCCTAATACCATCGTGTCACGATGGAATTAACACTAGGATGGTCGTGACACGACCAAGGCTATGGAGCCAGGTCTGGTTTCTTGCTTTCTAGACGTTTCTAGGGGTTTCCATGCCCCTTAGGCCTTTCCTAAGGGTTATATCTCTCACTTAAGCCTAATTTATTTTAAATCAAGGTTTCTAATGCCTGTTCATTATTTATTTAACAACTTAAAATAGTATTTGGGATTATCTGAAAAATGGGATGTTACACGCGTCGCGACCAAGCTCAAGGAGGGATATTCGATTTTTCTCCTTCTAGACGTTGCTAGGATTTTTCGTACCTTTCTAGGGCATTCTAAGCTTTTCCTAAGGTTTTTTTTAGTCCTTCTCAAGCCTATTTTTATCCCAAATTAAGGTTTTTAATACTTAATTACCGATTTAGTCATTATTATTCGAGAATCAGGATGTCACATGTAACACCCCCGCCTAATTTAATTATTTGACTTTATTAATTTAGGCATTACTACGTTTTAAATTGGCAGTTGGATAATTAAGCTGGGTGTTATTAATAAATACAAGGGGTGTACATAGCAATGGCATAGTGAGAATTTGAATAAAAGGAAGGGCTAATGGGTAAATTATATATGCCAAGTAAGGGGCATAATGGCCCACTTTCATTTCTCTCTTTCTCCCTTACTCTCCTTCACGATCTCAGCTCCCTCTTTTTCACTCTCTCCCTCGAATTTTCAGAAGAAAAAGAAAGAAAGAAGAAGAAGAAAAGGAAAGAAGAGAAGAAGGGAGGAGGAAAGGGGTTTAGGGCTCAAGGGTTTGAGTGAGGTAAGAGAGAAACTAGTGATAGTTCTTCATTAATAGCAAAAAGGAGAAGATTGGGGCTGATTTTGGGGCATTTTTAGAAACTTGAAGTTGCCCAAACTTAGAGAAAAAGACAAGCACGAGTTGGAGAAGAAGGAGACCAAAGTTCTCAACCTCCATAGCTCAAGCATTTGAAGTTTAATTGTGAGTTCTTCTCACATAGAGGTTTGGGCAACCATAAGACCCACCACTTAGGGTTTTTCCTTTTCCCTTCATTTATGTATTTTCTTGATTTCTAAGCTTGAAATGGTTGAAATGCATGAATGGGTTTGGGTAGAATGGATATGCTCATAGTTGATGCATTTGATGATTTTATGATGTGTTGAAGCATGATTGATTGTGTTTTTGATGTGTCATAAGTTGCTCTTGATCTTGTATGGTAGTTGAATGCTTGATTTTGAGGCTCAATCTTGGTCAAAAATTGCTTTGGATTGAAAGGAAAGTAAGGTGGAAGCTTGGATTATGCTGAAAATTAGAATTCTGCAGGTCCGTGCGTGCGCATGATGCGCCAGACTGAGCACGCGACACGCGAGATGCAAGAGCTGGCGGCAGACGCGCAATCGACAGCTTTAAGCAGAAATGTGTATTTTTCACCTTCTAAGGGCTTCTAAGGCCATGAATGCTTAATTTTAGGGCTCTAAATCTAATGAGATCAAAGGGATATCATAGGATTCCCTTAAAGAAGTTATTTCCACATAAACTTGTTTGAAAGTTTAAAGAAAAGTATTAGGGCTATTGAATGTACAATGGTTCTAATAAGATAGATCTACAATGCGAGGTAAAGCCCAGTGGTCAAGACCCCGTGGTAAATCCTTGATTGTGGTAGAGAGTTTAAGGTGTAACAGCAGCTGGCTTGGTAGCCCAAAGTGGGACCCAATGCCACTGGAAGCCCTAAAGTGGGACCCAGGCTATTACCATAAGGAATGACGGCAGCTGGCTTGGCAGCCCAAGGTGGGAACCAATGCCGCTGGCAGCCCTTCGGTGGGACCCATGCTATTATATATTAGAGTGTCTGAAGGTAACACAGAGAGTCACAACAAGGGGGTTGGATTGTGACCCTTTGAAAATTTCTGACCTTTAATAATTTTAACCTGAAACTTTTAGAACGTTCTCTCAAGTTGATACTTAGAGATGAGTTGATTAGTATAAAGTAATGTTTCAGAACGTTCTATTATATGCACATGTTTCATAGAACACTTTAAATGAATGTCCTCTTAGATGTCAAGGTTCAATACAGAGTGATTTGTGCAGTGATGTGTCACGTGAACCTCCTCCAATGAATATACTCATGTTGACATAAAATAGTTTTACAAACATTTTCTACTTGAGAGAGTTCCACGCAGTGAACTTCCTCAAGCTGAGTGGGTGCCATGCAGTGAACTTTCTCTCCGCCGAATAAGTTCTTTTCAAAGTGAGTTTTATGATGTGTTATGCATAAGAATGTTTAGCAATGATTAGCAATCATTTAAACATGATCATTTAGAAAGAGTTGAAAGCTAATCAGATTATCTAAAGATATTTTAGAAAAAGATTGATAATCAGTGCAAAACACATTCATGAGTAAGTTTGTAAGTTAAGAACATAATGTTCAATAACAGAAGCTTCTAATGATAAACACAGTGTAAACAGAAGCTTCTAACGATAGACATGAGCTTTAAAATAAAACACAAGTTATATGAACACAATACAGTTTTATTGAACTTTCTCTTATTGAGAAAATGGCATGGGAAAGCAAGTACTGTGCAGTCTAAATAAACTTTAGGAAGTTTTGTTTTAAACATCAGTCAGTTAATTGCTTATTATAGAAAGATGCAGAATGAGCAGAAAGTAAAGTATGCAGAGATAAGGGAGAAGAATATTGCTCCGCATATTTGTAGTGGTTCACCCAAATACCATGGGCTATATCCACTCCTCACCCACAGTGAGATTTTTCACTATTTCCACAAAACAGTACAAGTTGAGTATTCTTTCCACAGCTTCTCTAAGCTGCCTTCCCACTAACGCTGCCGCAACAGCTTAGTCAAAAAGCTAGTATTATTTCTTCGAGCCTCTTCAGGCTCAACAGGGTAGTATTTCTTGTACAGCTCTGCCTACTGTAGTAACTTGAGAAACTACCCTAGTTTAACAAGCATTCCCCTGAAGCTTCTCACTAACACTCACCCTAGGTAGCTTGGCAGAAGAGAACAAGGTACTTTTACAAGGTTTTTGGTTTGTGGGATAAATGTAACTTGAAAAGAAGATTACACAAAAGTGTAAATACAAGCTACAATACTCTTAAAGATAATCCCAAGGTGTATAGAACATATACAAAAGAGTGTGAAAGAGGGGAATGAAGGAGAGCAAAGATGAATCTTGATAGGGCTTGTGTTTATCTCTCTTCCTCTTTGATGGTGATGCATTACAGCTGAAGAACACTCATGGAGTGGATGTGCTTTGAAGAAATAAGCTGAAGATGCTTCTGTAGTAAACTTTCTATCGCAAAGAACTTGCTGAATGTGAACACAAGAAGGGGGTTGAATTGTATTGAAAACTTTTCGCAAACTTTAAGATAAAAACACTTTGATTTGAAAACTGTGTGTTATCGAATGCAGAAATATAACCGGACGCTGGAAATGTGTTTATAAAAACTTGTTTTTCTTTGCAAGACAAAAGTGAATGTAAAGCAGTAAAGCAGGAGACACAGAGATTTATACTAGTTCACCACCAAACTGGTAGCTACGTCTACTCCCTTCGTTCCTGAAGGATTTTCACTATAATCAATAGATTACAAATTCCTTAAGAGTATTCTACTGTCACAAACTTGACAATACTCTTAACTTCTCAAAACGACTCAGTATGATCAAGCCTTTGAGGAATTAAACCTATAACTAGGCAATACAACTTTCACAAAGTATTTTTGAATACAATCAAATAACTCTCACAGAGAGGATGAAAAGATTAAGCTCAAAATAATAACTTTCTAAAAGAAAGAATATAAGACACTGAAGTTCAGTTCTTGGTTTCCAAAAACTTGACACGAAACTTGATTGCTCACTTGAGAATAGCTTTAGCAGTATGTAGTTTCTAGCAACTTCTTTAATGAAGACCTTGAGGTATTTATAGGAGTCTTGAGGATAATACCGTTGCAGATATTTTAGCTCCAAATCATTGGGGTGAGGTAATTTAAAATTACATCATTTTCTTCCTTTCCAGAGAATATCAGAATAGTACATATTTCCTTTATTGTACTATCTGCTTTTCACACAATTGCCTTGTACGAATTTATCTTATTCTAAAGGTGTCACTTTTGATACCTCGTACATAAAAATGAGCGCATAAAATCAAATTCGAATACCGTTCTAGGAAAGCTGAGGACAGAGAGAATAAACGTGACCATCACGCGATTCGTTAAAAGACCAAATGCTCGCTCAAAAATCAAAACGGATGCTCGCAGCAATTGAGTAACCACGTGTCATAAGATTACACTACCGGACACTCGCTAAAAGTGCACATAACAAGATGCTTGAGTGAACCGGATGCAGACACACGTGAATGTATTCATCTTCTTGTGAAATTCTTCTTCTTGCTTGAGTGAGTCATAAAACATGAATGATTTTAATACCTACACACTTCAAGACTTATTAGAAGTTAAATTGTTCACTTGTAAATACTTTGTTATCATCAAAATTAATGAGGGTCTAAACTTCTCAATCGTTTAGGTTCCAACAATCTCCCCCTTTTTAATGATGACAAATATTCAAGGTTGATGAACAATTTAGTCTCAAAAATAATTTCAAGGGTCTCCCCCTGAGTTCAACATACTCAGATATAATCAAATATTTTTAAGTATCAGAGCATTTGCATGAAAGCACAATACATACATGTATCAGAGCATATATTTAGATAACCATTGAGGACCAAATGCTGAGATCATTATACCAATAACAGATATAAGTGTAGCAATGAACATCAATGACTATCAGAGCAACTAAAAAAATATGCTATGTATGATGAATGATGCATGTTATGTGATACTTAAGCGCATTCATCATACCTTACTTTTACTCCCCCTTTTGTCATCAGACAAAAAGAGTGTAAAACATATCATAGTCAAAACATAATAAATAATAAGAAAAATTTGAAGGTAAAGGTCAGATCATTCAAAGGAAAATAGTATTAAGTGCAAAAAGGATAATTGTACCAAATTGAAAAAAAAAACATTTGAAATAAAGGAAAATGTTTTAAGGTGGAGGAGGAAGGATTTGGCTAAGTCTTTCCATGAGCATGTTCACAATACTCTCCAACTGAGTCATTTTCTGAGTTGTAGCAATTAAATTCTCATACTGTGCTCTAGACATGATGACAGGTTCATCATCTGCAGCAGGAGGAGCAAGTTCTAGAACCCTTTCAGCATGCTCAATAATGGCCTATTGCCATCTTCTGGTAGTCAGCCTCTGATGCTCCATTAAAACCCTTTGAGACAAACTTCGTCTCCTTTCCTTTTTCTCCTTGTTCTGCAGAAAGAAATCATCATTTGGTAGGAACCATTTGATTAATCTTCCAACCTTCTGTTTCTCAAACTCCATGTTCTGTTCCCATCTAAGCACCAATTCCTCTACGTAAACCATCTTCAGAAATACAGTTTCCCTGTGCTTGAACAACTCATCAACATGACATCAAATCTGACAAGCTCAGCTTCTGCAAAATCTCTTCTCAGAATTTCTTCTGTTTCAGCAAGACAAGTGTTGAAAACATCATTTTCAGACAGATAAATCCTTCTCAGGTTCTCTTTATCGTCTTCATCTTGAGTAACAGGCTACAGATGAGGCAAAATAGCCTTGTCTTTCCAATGCATTCCCATTTGACTCCAATTGAATCCAATATCAAGATGTTTACTAATATCTCCCCTTTGTTGTTGCAGTTTGGTAAAACTGGGAGGCCTAATGAAAGATCATTGTATCATATCATCAATATGCAAAATGGCAAGATCACAGGCGCGCGTGCAGACAAAAGCAAATATCTGAAATGCGCGTGACGCGCCCAGGGTGCGCGCAGCGCGTCAGTTTAAGAAGAAATGTGTATTTTTCACCTTCTAAGGGCTTCTAAGGCCATGAATGCATAATTTTATGGTTCTAAATCAAATGAGATCAAAGGGATATCATAGGATTCCCTTAAAGAAGTTATTTTGACATAAACTTGTTTGAAAGTTTAGAGAAAAGTATTAGGGCTATTAAATGTATAATGGTTCTAATAAGATAGGTCTACAATACGAGGTAAAGGCCAGTGGTCAAGACCCCGTGGTAAATCCTTGATTGTGATAGAAAGTTTAAGGTGCAACAGCAGCTGGCTTGGCAACCCAAAGTGGCACCCATTTCCGCTGGCAACCATAAAGTGGGATCCAGGCTGTTTCAATAAGGAATGACGGCAGCTGGCTTAGCAGCCCTAGGTGGGATCTAATGCCACTGGCAGCCCTTCGGTGGGACCCAAGCTGTTATATATTAGAGTGTCATGTTGCCTTAATGTTTTAATAGAATATTTTTGTGATTGTTGAGAGTTATAGTGAGGAGTCCGTGAAGGACTCACTGAGATCTTATAATCTCACCATTTCCTCTATTTGTTTCAGATAAGCAGGTACTAGATGAGAAACAATAGATGATTCTAGAAGCTTTATAATTTCTAGTTCATCTTAGTTTGACATTGTACTTGACTCTTTTGTTATTAAGAACAAAGCTTTGGTCTAGTATTTTGTAATTCCCAAGCTTGTGACTTGGAAGATGTTGTAAACTCTAATTTTGGATTTATGACTTAGTGTAAAGTTTGGACTTGTATCTTAGTAATCAAGTTTAAACTTTTAGTAATTTATGTGCTTTAATGTAATTAGTCTTATTTCAATTATTATTGGAGTATGGGCATTACATTACATCATTGTTCGTGAATGTCAGTTAAAACTCTCATCTTTTTGTCAAAACTCTCAGGTAGAGTTCTCTCGGAGGTTGGCTAATATGGTTGCTCATTGTTTGTCAAAGGCGGCCATTGATAATGCCAATTCTCAAGTTTATGATGATATTCTGTCATGTATTTTCTCTTTGATTATGAATGAAATGCAATGATTTTATGGTGTCAAAAAGAACAGTTAAGAAATCAATAACAATAATAATAACTACTACCTTTGTCTCCTATTAAGTGTTGTTTAAGAATTAGATAATTTACACGTATTAAGAGAATCATTAATTACAACTATTTCTCAGTTAAAATAATTTGTGCTTACTAAAATATCCTTAGTATAGTAGGGATTAGGTAAAAAGATTAATTAATACATATAGTTGACAAAAATAAATAAGAGAATTATTGGAAGAAAAAAGTAATTAATACTCTCTCGATATTCTAAAATGACAAATAATTTGAGACATGTAAATATTCCAAACATGTCACTTAATATGAGACAGAGAAAGTAAGTCTTTTTTTTTTACTAAGTAGAATTGACTCCACATAAGAGTTTTTACAAGAAGCTAAGAGCAACCTTCTACACTCTTGCATAATAGCTCCTAGCTTCGTTCGATCTTCAATACAAGTATTAAAGCTATCAACCACAACTTTGGAGTCCATCTCAAAAATAATATTCTCAAACTGTAGTTCCTCCATCCACTTAATAGCATACAATGAACCCATAGCGTCACCCATCTTTACCTCTAACAAAAGTTCAAAGACATGAGTCCTAGCTCCAAAAAAGAGACTAGATGCATCTCTTATACAAAGACCAATTCCTACTTTATTTTCTTGAGCTGAGAATGAAGCATAAAATTACACTTAATACTCCCATTAGGAGGCCTGCACCACCAGTTTCGAGATGTTAAAATGGACCCCTCCACACTTGGAAATCTTGGGCACGAACTCTACTCCGTTCCTCCAACAAAGTTCAACCATGATGGACTATACTTGCAGGAGATTCTTCCACACCATCCCATAATTTTTAAATTTTTCTTAATGGTTTGAGTGATCCGTTGTCGCGCCGGGTCAAATAATTAAAAATAGTAAATGTAGTAACAAGGCAATTCAACCTTGGTCGTCTCACAAGGATCTCTAATCTAACAATAACCAAAAATAAGAACGTACGAAGAAATAAAAAGGGGGTTTCGATTATGAGAAACATAATTTAAAAGATGAAAATATCAATATATAAAAACGACTAATCCACTGGTTCAGGATAATTAATACTTGGATCTATCATGAGTTTCAAAGGATTATTCTATTTCGTGATTCTATTTTTGTTTGATCATAAAATTAACTAATCAAGCGTCAATTAATTTTATAAGAATTCCTACAGGAATAAGCATCACGAAATTCAATTAATCATGAATGAGGAATAAGCGTCACAAGAACACAATTAATCTAATAACCGAATTCAATCAAACCTACAACAAAGCGTTATAGATCCTATTGATCTCTATTCGAAATAAATTAAAATAAGCGTTCAAAATATTTCAAATAATCTCAAAGAGCAAAAATGAATTTGATATGATTAAGCATCAACACCTAAAACGAATTTGCAAACAAAGATCAAAGAGATGAAAGATCAAAGGGAAAAGAAATAGAATCCGAAAATCGAAATTAACAATAATAATCAAACCTCAAGATCCTTATAAAAACTCCCTAACCAGTGAATTAATCTCAGGTCTTAGCCTTCCATGGAAGGATTTGACAAAAACGAGATTAAGAAGGAGAAAAGGAGAAAAAATTGCTAAAACTCAAAAACGGCAAAAGATTCAAAAGTAATTAAAAGGTGCTAACCTAAGACTCCAAAAATGTATTTATAATGTCTCCTAGGTTAACCTAAGTGATCAGAAGTTATGACCAAAGAGAAGGGCCCTAATAACAACTAATTACATGAGTAAGTGATCCACAACTCGCAGTAAATCACGCCAGCCTCAGTAAAATGCAATTTCGGGCTTCAAAACATCAGAACTGGGATTCGGTCCAGCATAAGAGTTGTAGCTCTACTTCTTAGCTTTCCAACACCACAAAGATCACTGCAATCGAACAAGTATAGCCCAAAGTTATGGCCTGTAGAAGGAACATGGGTCAAGATGTAACAAAATCCAAAAATTAGCAAATAATTTCACTAAAGCCCAATTAAGACCCAAAGATATAAAACCATGTTAAGAAGTAGTTATTGGACATGACACACAACTAAAAACACAAAGTGTTAAGCTATAAAAGGTGCATTAAAATGTATTGATCAAATTCTCCCACACTTAAGCTTTTGCACTCCGAACAAAACTCATGGTCAGAACAAAGCAAAGATGCATTTTCAATGAACCCCAAGGATGCAAAGTGGCAAGCAAAATGCTCATTCAAGGTTTCAAGGAACCATGCCAATCATGAATAACATCTTATTACCTTCCAAGCAAACAAGAAGATAGAATAACCAAAGAATGAATTAAGAGTGATATAATCCTCACAAGAAATAAAGTTCTCTCAAACTCTCAAGTGTCTAGGCTAATGTTTACACTCAAAGCACATCATGAAAGCTAACACTACCATAGGCTTGACAAGCCTCTAACTCCACACAAAGATCAAAAGGTCTTTATTAAGGCTAATATGGGGCCAAGGTCAAGGTGGGATAATTGAAAGGGTAACTAAGCTATAAAATCAAAGAGGATAGAGGAGCAACAGAAAACAATTACCAAATAATCATGGGGGAAACTCAACCAAATTTCAATCCATTTTTCCACTTTCACACTTTCCTTCTTTATTATCACCTTTCTTCCTTTTCTTTTTTATTTTTATTTTTATTTTTATTTTTAATTTTAATTTTAATTTTTTGCACTTGCCAAATTTTCAATGAAGCACAACATTTGGATATTCTAAGATAACCACAACTTTGAGCACCCCCACACTTATGCAACATTTATTATCAATTTTTTTTCAAAGCAAAACTCCTTTATCCTTTAAGATTGGGTCATGTCATTGTTTTTCACTTTTAGGCTTGTAATGAGCTATATAACAAAGAATGGGATAAATAGGCTCAAAGGGGCTAAACAAAGGGTAATTGCAAGGTAGGCTTATTTGACTAGTGGTTAAAAAGAACAAAAATTGCCTAGATCATTTCATTGCATGCATGTGAACAAGAGTTTCAACAAAAGTCAAGTCAAGTTCTAGAGTAACTAACAAACATGAGTGAAATCACACAAGAAAGAAAGAGAATGGCAAAGTGTATTCCATCTATTGTAAGGCCCAAATCCCACCAAGAACTAAGATATATCACAAATGATGCACAATTTAGTATTCAAATCCAACTTATCATACTAAGAATGTAAGGAAGTCATCCATATCATGACACAAGACCTATAGTCCTACAATAGTAAAATCACTCCCAACTCATACAAACCAAGAAATTCAATGAAAATGCATGCAAAAAATAACATTTTTTTTAATAACAAAAACTCGAAACAAAAACAAAACAAAACTACTATGCTAAAAGATCTCCCCCCAACACTTAAATCACACATTGTCCTCAATGTAAGCAACAAGTATAAAATAAGAGTAAGGAGTAAGGAAAGAAAACTCCCTCTTCAAGGTGGTTTTTTCAAGTGAAGCTCTTCTACAGTTTCCTCTTCTAGTGTTGGGCTCTCATGGCAAAGCTTGAGTGAGTGTCCATTGACTTTGAAGACTTTAATGGTGGCTTCACTTCTTATTCTCATTGCACCATAAGGAACAGTGTTAGTAGCAACAAAAGGGCCAGTCCACTTGGATCGAAGCTTACCCACCATGATTTTAAGGCGAGAATGGAACACATGGAAGTGTTTGGTTTTCTTCTTCTTCTTCTTCACAACATCCAAAATCAAGGGATTAAGTCTTCTTTGTGGCTACTCAATGGAGGGAAGCATTCTGGTGGATGGAGTTACATCAAAATGAGTATCTTCAACTAAGTCAGCAAGTACTTCTATTTGAAAAAGAGAATGCTCTTCCACGGGATGCTTCATAGCAGCATTAAAGATGTTAAATTTAACTATGCTATCCCCAAATTCCATGGAGAGTGTTCCAGCATGGACATCAATCTTGGTTCTTGCTGTTCTTAGGAATGGTCAGCCTAGGATGATAGGTGCCCTACTGGATTGTGTCTCTCCCTCCATGTCCAGAATGTAAAAGTCTGCAAGAAAAATCAAGTCATTAACCTTAACAAGCACGTCCTCTACAAGTCCAGCAGGGTGAGCATTGCTCCTGTTTGCCAACTGAATAACAACACCTGTATTCTGCAAAGGTCCAAGAGCCAGAGAGTTAAAGATAGATGTAGGCATCATATTAATGGAAGCACCTAAATCCAGCATGGCATTTTCAAATTTACTCTCGCCTATGGTACATGGAATAGTAAAAATTCCTGGATTCTTGCACTTTTGGGGCATCGTGGGTTGTATGAGTGCAGAAATATTACGACTCATGTTGATCTTTTCATTTCCCTTCAGCCTTCGCCTTCTTTTGTGTGTGCATAACTCTTTAAGAAACTTAGCATATCTTGGAATCTGCTTAATCGCTTCAAGGAGAGGTATATTAACTTGAACCTTCCTAAATGTGTCCAAGATTTCCTTATCTTTATATGCCTCATCCATCTTCTTAGTTATCACAGCCCTTTGAGAAAAGGGAAGTGGTATAGGCTGTGCATCATCATCTTCATCAAGAGGAGAAGTAGATGCAGAAATTAGCTTATCATTTTTTCTGCTGCTACCAATTGCATTTTCTGCTAGAGGAGGTTCTGGAGTGTCAACAGCTTTTCCAGATCTGAGAGTGATTACACTGACATTTGCACTGACATTTGAAATCACTACTGGTTGAGCAGGCAAATTGCCCGACCCCTGAGACTGCATCTGATTAATGGAAGTTGCTAGCTGTCCAATTTTTGTCTCTAAATTCTGAATGGTTGAATCTGTTCTCTGCTGAAATTGGAGATTTTGGACTGTCATTTGCTTAACAAGGTCTTCCAATAAAGGTTCAGATTTCTGCTGGGCTGGCAGTGTAGAGGCATCTCCCCATCTCAGGTTTGGATGGTTTCTCCAACTGGGTTGTACCTATTGGAAGACAGATCATAGTTAGGTTGAGGCCTATCATTGAATATGGTTGCTGCATAAGCCTAAGGAGTATTGATGTTGTCACTCTCTTGCAATGTAGGACATGCATCTGTAGGGTGCTCTACAGAATTACAAATACCACAAACTCTGGCTGCCTGAGTTTTAGTTACTGCTAACATTTTCACCAATGAAACGAGTTCATCAAGCTTGCTCTCCAAGTTTTTATGACCAGTAGCTTGTATCTCGTTGACTCCCTTTGTTAGCACCACTGAATTGCTTCTGGTAGTGAACTGCTGAGAATTAATGGACATGTTCTCAATCAGGCTTCTTGCATCTGCTGGGGTTTTATCCACAAGTGCTCCTCCACTACCAGCATCCATGATGTTTCGATCCATATGCAGCAAGCCTTCATAAAAATATTGGACGAGCAACTATTCAGAAATTTGATGGTGAGGGCAGCTTGCACATAACTTCTTAAATCTCTCCCAGTATTCATGCAAAGATTCTTTATCAATCTGCCTGATGCCACATATTTCTTTTCTGATCGAGGCAGCTCTAGAGGCAGGGAAGAATTTCTCCAGAAACAACTTCTTCAATTCATTCCAGCTTGTCACAGAACCTGGTTGAAGGTAGTATAACCAGTCCTTGGCAGTGTCTTGCAATGAGAATGGGAAAGCTCTCAGCTTGATGTGGTCTTCTGGAACACCTTGAGGTTTCATGGTAGAGCAGACAATATGAAACTCCTTAAGATGTTTGTGAGGATCTTCACCTACAAGACCATGAAACTTAGGAAGCAAATGTATTAAACCAGATTTAAGCTCAAAAGGCACCTCAACATCAGGGTATTCAATGCACAAAGCATTATAAGTAACATCAGGTGCAATAAGTTCCCTTAATGTTCTAGCAGCCATGGTATCAACAAAAAGTTCAAAATCAGAATCAGTGTCAAATAGAGTATGACTAAATATGCTAATGTTATCACTATCACTATAACTATCACCTATATGATTACGACCTATATGATTACTAGTACTAGTCTTATTAAGTCTTCTGAGTGAATGAAAAGTCCTATCTATTTTTGGATCAAAAGAATGCAGAATGTCAGAATTAGACCTAGTCATGCATCATGAGCACATATGAAGGCAGCACACCAAATCAGAAAATACCAACAATGTCCTATTCCTTAAAAAAATAAAGAAATCGACAAACCCTATCAAATAAAATCTAAAAAATATAAAAACAGCACCAAAAATCCTTAAAAATCAATTTAAAGATTACGCTAATTTTTTTGAATTTTTTTAAAAACACGAAAAATTTAAAAAAAAATAAAAAGTGGTCTAAACGATGGTTTGAGCTATAATTTTTTAAATTTCATAGATGGATAATTTATTTTTAAATTTCTCTTAATGGTTTGAGCTATAGTTTTTTTTGCTATTTACCTTTAACTATTGGACTATACTACATTTGGCCAAACCCTTTTATCATACTTTTACAAATCTTCTCTACAAGTACACCCCTAATCACCTATCACCACAAGTCAATACCATCTTTTCTACTATGCAAACTATTTCAATTTTCTCTCTAATAATTATATTTCTAAGGGTTAATATATTTTTACTCCCTATAAAATACCCTTATCGAGTTTAATCCTTATAAAAAATTTCATCGATGTTTAAGTCTTCAATTTGATGATTTTGGTAAAAAATTTCATCGATATTTAGTACATGAAATCTCCAAATTGGAGACTAAACATTGATGATGATAGGTTCCCTTTTGCTAGGCGCAAAGAAGACACACCTCCAACCGAGGATTGCCCTCCCAACATATCATAGATGCAACACCCCCGGAAGATAAAAGGAATGAGGAGCCCAAATCATCAAACTTAGATAACATGCCCCATGGTGATGAAGATCCTTTCGCAGACCCTGATTCCTTAGCCAACTTGAGAAGAATGCTCATCCGTCCGATCGGGGTATTAAAAAGCCCAAAGGAACTTACAAAATAGAAAATGATCAGGGTAAGAAAGCCCCACTACAATACCCAATATAGGGCTTCTAATTCCCACAAGGTATGTGCAAGGTGTGGACTCCTGGTTGATTCCCAAATTGGCCAACCAATCTGCATAACGATTCCCTTTTCTAAAGACATGTTGGAAAGCAACATCCCAGTCCCTAGCTACCCATTGCCATATGCGGCCAAGAAGATTACAATGATTTTTACTGGTTTGTTTTCTTTGAATTGAAGAAATGAGAGCATAACTATATGTTTCTTATTAGTTTTAAATAAATGTCATGATCCTGAAACTGAAAGACACGGAGGGAAAAAAAAAATCATTAGTGCATAATGAAACTGGATGTCATAAAAAGAAAACATCTTAAACTACATAGCACAATTTAATGAAGGCTTCTGTAGCACAAAAACAAGATCATACTAAATCTCAAAGACGTCACCACGTTTTTTTACACTTTTTTGCAAATATACTAATTTGCTAGATGAGGCCATACTTCTTTCACTATCTACCATCTAGCATTGTGACAGTGACTTGGTTCACAGAGCAAGATTCATCTTGTTTACTTGAGGAAGAATCAGTTTCCATAGGAATCCTTCCTAGGCAAAACCCGAGGTTTTTAGGTTGTGGCATTGTTGCTGTTTCACTATTCAGCATCAAGACCACTGAAGACATTGTTGGTCTATATTCTGCTCGCTCTTGTACACATAAGAGCCCCATTTGTATGCATCTAAGAACTTCAGATGGTGAATATGAGTTGTCAATTGACGAATCAATCAGTTCTAATGCATTTCTTTCTCTCCATACCTTCCACACCTATAAGAAATTACAATCAATGTTTTTTGTTAGCGCAAGTTGTAGATGATGATACTATAAGTTTATAACCAAGTAAACCAACTCTTCCACTTACATGCCCTAGAAGATTCAATTCTTTGTTTGCATAATAGAAACCTCTATTCTTTTTTCCACTTATGATCTCCAGCACGGGAACCCCAAAACTTAAAACATCAGATTTCATTGAGAAGATCCCATCCATTGCATATTTAGGGGACATATAGCCACTACATATAAAAAAAAATTATTTATAAACAGATCATAAAGTTTGGTACTTTTGGAGTAGTAGTGTGTTAAATTGGTGCTCACTACGTTTCAACAACTCTCATTGTATTCGCCTCTGCATGTTCCGTGCCAAAAATTCTTGCCATCCCAAAGTCTGATATATTTGGGTTCATCTCTTTGTCAAGTAGAATGTTGCTTGCCTTAAGATCTCTATGGATGATCCTAAATCTTGAATCTTGGTGTAGATAAAGAAGCCCCCTAGCTATTCCGCATATAATGTTGAAGCGCCTTTGCCAGTCGAGTGAGGATTTTTTAGCTTTGTCCGGATCAATGTTATAGATATCAAGCATTTGAATACACATTAAAGTCTGAATAGCCAAACATGTGAAAAGAAAAAATGAATACATAGATGTTGAATTGAAATTAACTCACCAAACAAAATGGCATCAAGGCTTCTATTTTCCATGTACTCATACACTAACATCTTCTCATCCGTCTGAATGCTGCAACCAAGCAACCGAACAAGATTTCGATGTTGAAGCTTGACAATTAACTTCACCTCATTCTTAAATTCTTCAACACCTTGCCCAGAATTTTTTGATAATCTCTTCACAGCAATTTCTTGTCCTTCCATCAACCTACCCTAGTAATGGTATAACCAGAATTATACTTGTTATGTTTAACTAGTAGACGGGACTTGTGCTCAGCACGAGCACTAGAAAATCAGTAGAAAATAATTTTTGTATATAAAATATGGTGATGCTGCCACGTGGCGCAATATGGATAACAAAATTAAGTGTAGTTAGTTTTCTTAAATAGAAAGAAGATAATAAAAGATGGAGATGCTGACACGTGGCACAACATGGATAACTAAGCTAAGTGTAGTTAGTTTTTTTATAGATAATAGATAGATGGATAATATGAGAATTTTAGGATTTAATATGGTGACACTGATAAGCACAGCTACAAAAAACAACTTACTTTGTAAACAATACCAAAGCCTCCTTGTCCAAATTTATTTTCTTCAGAGAAGTTGTTTGTAGCCATTGTTATGGTATTAAAATCAAACAATGGCATTCTAGGTCATCCATGTTCCTATCACCAGACTGTTCTCTATTACTTGAAAACACCCCCTCAGTGATAAGCAAATCCTGACTTCTTTCCAATGAACCTGGTTTAGGGACAAGAAGCAAAACATTTCATCATTCTACAAAATTGCACATACATGCCATGTAGTTTCATATGTGGGACATTACTTGTGCATTACCTTATTTTCAGTCTTCGCTTTCAATATACAATTCAATTTCCTCTTCCTCCATAAGAAATAAATTCCCAATGCCAAAAGTATAAAAGTTGCACACCCAACCATAATGCCTACAGCCCTAGCTGTCTTGCGATCAGAACTACCTCCTAAGTCTTTGTCACTTGAGATAAACTGTTTTCGTAGTTGAGATATCCACTTTCCAGTTGGTTTAGTTATTAAAAGAAACAATATATTTTTCCATTAAGATGTTCAAGTACAAAGTAATTGATTATTGAACATATGCTTCTATGTAAATTAATGCAGACATAAAGGCATGTCGGTCTTCGAATCCAATTAACTATTACCAATTAAAAAGAAACCAATAAGCTGAATTAAAAAAGGGAACACTCGTGGTGCTTGTATGGAATTGATGCAATATTAGAGTGTTATATTGTTGTATGGGAAAGGCTCACAGACTTCACTCCCGTCCTTCCTACACCACTTACACAACCCCACTAAAACTTGTTTTTAGTGATTTATGGGGTCCCTCACCTAATACCTCTTCACTTAGTTTCAAATATTACATAACCTTTGTTGATGGTTATTCTAGATTTACTTGGATTTATCTTCTTAAATCAAAATCTAAAGCCTTTGATATCTTTAAAAATTTCAAGGCTATGGTTGAATTACAACTAGGTCATCCTCTTAAATCTCTCCAAACTGATTGGGGGATGAGTTTAGACCTTTCACCAAATATCTCACTGATCAAGGCATCACACATAGACTAATTTGTCCTCATACACATCACTAAAATGGTGTTGTGGAGAGGAAGCATAGACACATCATGGAACTTGGCCTCTCCCTTCTAAGTCATGCTTTCTTACCTCTTAATTTTTGGGACCATGCTTTTTTACTGCAGTTTACTTGATTAATAGGTTACCAACTGCTTCCCTTAACTTTCAAATACCCTACATCACCCTCTATAAGTCTAATCCTGATTACAAGTTTCTAAAAGTGTTCGGATGTGCTTGTTTTCCCCTTCTTAGGCCTTACAATAATCATAAATTGGATTTTAGGTCACATAAGTGCCTATTTTTAGGTTACTCTTCCTCTCATAAAGGATATAAATGTCTCTCACCCTCTGGAAAGATGTTTATTTCTAAGGATGTTCTATTCATGAGTCTAGGTTTCCTTATTAGGATTTATTTACTAACCAAAAGGTCAACCAAATCTCACAACCTCCCAACGTGTCTCTATCACCACTCCCTTTTATTTTACCTGATATTCCTCAATCCAATCCAGTTAGTCCAGCCCCTTCTTCAGATTCTGTATCCAATTTTCCCTCTAGTCCTCCTTCTAATGCTCCAGGTTTCACCATCTCTGCAACATCTCCACCTTCCATTCCTTCATCTGGTACTTCTTCATCACATTCCACAAAATCTCCCACCCATTCTGCTTCTGTTACTGCTCCCACTGCTCCTATTAACACTCACCCAATGCAAACCAGATCTAAATCTGGTATTGTTGTTCTAAGAATTCAACCTAGGCTTCTCCTAAGACACACTGAACCGAGGACTGTTAAGCAAGCCTTGAAAGATCCAGCTTGACATGAGGCAATGCAGGCAGAATTTGATGCCTTACAAAGAAATAAAACATGGAACCTTGTTCCCTTACCATCTAATAGGAAGTTATTGGATGCAAATGGGTTTTTAGAGTCAAGGAAAACCCAGATAGATCAGTTAACAAATTAAAAGCAAGGTTGGTAGCAAAAGGCTTTCACCAACTTCAAGGCTTTGATTTTCAAGAGATTTTTTCTCCTATTATAAAACCAATTACTGTGAGACTCATCCTCACTCTTGCTCTTACTCATAATTGGCCTTTAAAGCAACTTGATGTCAACAATGCCTTCTTACATGGCTTACTTGAGGAAGAGGTTTACATGCAGCAACCTCAAGGCTTTGAACATGGGGATTCTTCCCTTGTTTGCGAACTTAACAAGGCTTTATATGGGCTTAAGCAAGCTTCTAGGAAATGGTTTGAAAGATTTAAGCTCACTCTTACCACTCTTGGTTTTCATGGCAGCAAATGTGATCCATCTCTCTTTGTCTACAATCATAAGGGCCATATTGTGTATTTTTTGGTCTATGCGGATGATATAGTCATCACAGCCAGCTCTGCTTCTCTCATTTCCTCCATAGTTCAGAAGCTGCATGCCACTTTTGCTCTAAAAGATCTGGGTGATTTGGACTATTTTTTAGGTATTGAAGTGAAGAAACAACCAAATGGTTCCTTACTACTCACACAGAGCAAGTACAACCGAGAGACTTACTCACTAAAACTGATATGTTGGAAGCTAATCCTATTTCTTCACCTATGGTTGCCAATTTAAAACTGTAAAAAAAGGCTCTATTACTGTTTCAGATCCATTTTTTTATCGGTTTGTGGTTGATTCTCTGCAGTATGCCACTGTAACAAAGCCAAAAATCAGTTTTGCTGTCAACAAAGAGTGCCAATTCATGGCAAATCCCCAAGAATCTCACTAGTGTGCTGTGAAAAGAATTCTGAGGTATCTAAAGGGCTCTGTGCACTATGGTTTGCAGCTATTTCTAGCTCCTGCACATCAACCATTTACTCTCAAGGCCTTTTGTGATGCTGACTGGGCATCAGATCCTGATGACAGGAGGTCAACATCTAGTGCTGCCATCTACTTTGGCCCTAATCTAGTCTCTTGGTGGTCTAGGAAACAGCATGTTATGGCTAGATCCAACACTGAGGCTGGATATCGAAGTCTAGCTGAAGTTACTTCTAATTTAATATGGATACAAACCCTGTTAACTGAACTTCATCTCCCACACACAATGCCTGTTGTGGTTTGTGACAATCAGTCAGTTGTTTTGCTTGTTCATAACCCGGTTTTACATGCTAGAACAAAGCATATGGAGATTGATTTATGCTTTGTTAGAGAAAAGGTGGTTGCAAAACAGTTGTTAGTTATTCATATTCCTGGCACAGATCAATGGGTTGATCTGTTCACCAAGGCTTTGTCTCCTTCTAAGTTTCTTGCAATAAGGACCAAACTCAATGTGCTTGATCCCTCTTCCAAGAGCTTGAGGGGGGTATTAGAGTGTTATATTGTTCAGCTGTGCTAACAGCTTGTATTTGTAAAGCATTAAGCCTTAGAATTAGTGCCAGCTCATCTATAGCTGGTTCGAGTTAGTTATTGACAGCTCATCAAGCTGTTATGTTTCAGTTACTGCCAGCTCATTATGAGTGCAGGATTAGCCTAAGTGTGCACATGATAAGCCTTGTATAAAAGGCAAGTTAAGCCTCTAGGCAAGTTAAGCCTCTGATTTGTGTAAGAAAAACTGATTCACTTACATCAATAACAAGTTTTATTTTCTCTCTTTTCCCTCTCTTTTCGGTTACTCTAGATTTCTGTTATACAACAAAGAAGATCATGTATCAAAGTAGCAAAATGATTTTGCTCAAAAAAGCTTTTCCTTTTATTTACTAGTAAAAAAACCATTTTTTATAATTTAATCATGGCTTTTTTCTAAGGCAAATGTTAATGAGTGCCTGAAAGACATTGTTTAAGAAATCTAAAAAAGCAAGTTTTTTTTATGAGAAATTGCGTATTTAATACACTGGAAAAAGATATACTTAAACAATACTCTTAAGACACTTGTTAGCAACACCCTAAAAATAATTAGTCACGGAAAGGCCAATAACACGTGCAACTACTCCCGGTCCCACCCCACCGAAATGGATAAAACCCCCTTTTGGGTCCCACCACAGAAGGTAGTGGATTCCAATTCTTTCCCCAGATCCCTATCATTCGAACCTTTTTACTATTCCCCTTTGAAATCTATTTTCTTTTTGTCAAATTCCAATAGGAATACAGGATCATCCTTGTTTATGATGCGATATCAACAAAACTGAGATCATGCATTTTTTATTTATAATAACAATAAGGTTAAATAGAACTTTTGGTCCCTTAACTTTATTTTAGTTTTCGTTTTGGTCCCTTAACTATTATATTTTTTATTTTGGTCCCTTAAGTTACAAAAATATGTTGCTTTCGTCCCTTCTGTCTGTAATCCCTTTATTTTGTGCGTATAGGTCATTGAAACTCTTTATTTTTTTGCTCCATTGCTTTTTGTCATGTTACTTCATTAATAAGAAATCTGATAGGAGCATGATTTTGACTTTATTGTTTAAAAAAATTACAGACGGAAGAGATGAATTTGACATAACTTTCGTAACTTAAAGGACGAACGTGGCGTATTTTCATAACTTAAGGGACGTAAATGGAAAAAAATAGTTAGGAGACGAAAGTGTCGTATTTTTGTAACTTAAGGGACCAAAATAAAAAATATAATAGTTAAGCGACCAAAACGAAAACTAAAATAAAGTTAAGAGACCAAAAGTGCTATTAGCCTAACAATAACAATAGTCCCCATTATTAAAACATACGGTGCAAGGACAACTCTTAGTACACTAGTTAGTAATACCCTAATAAAAATCCATCCATTACTTAATTTAGTTTAGATAACAAGTATAAATGGGAAAGTGATTTCGCACAAAATGAATGCAAAATCATCTTCTTTTTTTTTTTTTTTTGGTCAACAATACAATATCATCTTCTTACAAACATGAAACGCAAAGAGCACATGAACATCCCTATATTCTGCACTAGTTATGTGACGGCAAGGGTAGGTGTTTGTTTTTTGGGGTTTTTTGGGTTTTGGGGGGGGGGAGTGAAGCAGCCTCACAAGTCAAAAAGGTAGGCCCACAACCCACCCAATTCAGAGCCGAAGATTTAAATTCACAGGGCCCACATCATAATTGGCATAGCAAAACGATAGCAAGAATATCATATTCAGGATGGCTCCATTGCTGGGCAACACGCCTAAACAGGACAAACGGTCGATATATATATATATATATATATATATATATATATATATATATATATATATATATAAACAAGAGGCCGTTCGCACAAGTGTTGACAAGTATGTTTTATGATATATAAACAAGAGGCCGTTCGCACAAGTGTTGACAAGTATGTTTTATGATTGTATCAGTTATCAAGGGATCTAGATCGTCTACGGTAAAAAATGGCGCAGTTGTACTCTTTAGGCGATCTCGGGCGTCGTTTTCAATCCGACGGTCAGCAACAGATCTCGATTGAATATACTGTAATTAATCTCGGCCGTCCGTTTTTAATCTAACTGTGCACAACAGTAACTACGTGATGCAGTTACTGCATAGAATCCAATTCCGTGATCAAGCAACGAACAACACCACTAATATAGCCAATAATGTGTTAAATATTGTTAAATATTGAAAATGACATCTCCAATATAGAAAAATATAAACATATAGAGGGTTTTTTTTTTCGACAAATAAACATATAAAGGGTTGATTGAGTATGAATCAGCATCCAAGTAACAAAGATTCTCATCCTTTGTCCAAATTACATGAATTTAATAATTATATATTAATAGTATAAATGGAAGTTTTATATGGAGGTCTAAGTGTATTTCAATGTATTTTCACGTCATAATATTACTTTTTAAAATTTGTATACAATACAATAAAAGAGTGAAATACAGATAAACTTTATGTTAGGTCTTTTTGCGAGTATGTGTGACCTTTTTGTTTTATAAAAACTTATAGCAAATTTCTTTTTAGTATACCTAAAATGAGGATTTTTGTTGTCTTACCTTCTGGTCGGCCTTACAATTACAAAGACACTATATGTACCGTATAGTCATTAAACTCAAATTAAACCCTTGCCAATTATTTCATACCTCGGAGTGAGATGATTAAAAAAATAACAACATTGCAAAGATTAAAAATTTTCCTCTACAAAAGTAGATATTTTATAAGCTTAGTTATCTAATTTTTTTATGATTAAATTAGTCTCTCAAAGATTTTAGTTGTTGAATCCTTTACTTTGTCTCATCACGTACGCTGCATCAATTAATTTAAAATATAAACAATTAGTAATATCATTTTTTATGTCTTCACGCATTCTACGCAAAGTTATTCGATGTGTCGTTATACTGAATTTGACACATTGTGTCAATAAATCCTGACCCATTATTTTAACAATAGTGTTTTGAATAGTAATGTAGTTATTTATTACTAATCTTTTAGTGGATTGACATGGTGACTTTTTAAACTTTAGAGGACCAAATAGAAGGCCTGATCTTACATTTACATTAATTTTTTAAATAGAATGGAATTTACATATAATCTAATACATTTACATATATATTAGTATATATGTTATTGTTCTTCTAAATTTTGATGAGGTGGCAACACAAAAAAAGTCATACTGAAGATCTCTCTAAGATTTGAACTTATGCTCTTGTTCTAGGAGACCCATCATTTGTGAGCAAAATCAACATTTTATCTTATTTACGAAGAAAAGTAAAGGGCATGATGCTTCGTACAATCATCATGCAACAGCTGTGCAAAAGGCATTGACCTTGAAACTATATGGTAAATAAAAAGGGTTCGACAGAAAGAGGTGTGCATTATTTTTTTGGGTATATGACGTGTGCATTATTTGAATACATTAGATAAGAATAGCGCCCTGAAATCTCTGCCACAAAAAAAAAAGCTTGAAAAAGACTTACCCCTAACTTATATTTATATATTGAAAAGAAAAATGGATGTGGGGTTAGGATCTGTATATATTTTTCACAGAGGACAGAAACGTGATGCATGAGAAATGACATGTGTAATGGAGCCGTTTGTACCGGTAAAATGTGGCTGAAGATAGGGAATTAATTTGGGCTTCTATCCTATAAGTTATAATTTGATAACTGATACTCATATTTGTGTATACTACTATTTTTCTGTGTGAAATATCTGTATTCTAAATTATATAGAGATTTTTATTTTTATAAAAAGTTAACAGTGCAAGTACCGCAGTTATCAATAATCAATCATTATACTAAAAAAGTATAAAAATGTTTCTGGCATAATTGAGCAACAATGGGCAAAATAAATGCAGCTTCCTTTTGTTTTTACCCCTTGTTCTGGAAGTCTGGACATCTGTGGTTTGGGCTGTCAACAAGTTTCAACTTTGTGCTCTTTAAGCTTTAGAAAAGGCACTGCTATCGCCACCTCCCTGTTTAATTTTCTCACCTCTCCTATCCTACTAAATTTAAATGAAAATCCCAAATTACCACTATCTATCCTCCCTCTCTTTCCCACCCATATGGGGTTTTTTAATTATACAAAAACTAATTTGTAGATGTATATAAAACGTATCAATTTGCATTTTAAAAATAGGATTCTGGACGTAAAAAAAATCAGTTACTAGACGACAACGTTTTTGCCATCCAAAAACTACTTTCTAAACATGTTCGGAAACTAATTTGCATATGGCAAAAAAAAAACGCTTGGGGCTTCCAAGAGAGGGAAGGGTGGGTTTCATGAGAGGGGAGGAGAGTTCCAGGAGAGGAGTGGGGGCAATGGGGTTTTGAAGGGGGGAGGGGAGAGTCCGAGTGGGTACTAGGGTACGTAATTTGGGAAAATGGGGGAGAGGGGGTGGGAAAGGGAAAATGTGATGGTGGGGATAGTTTTACCCTTTAGAAATCAACTAATTTTTCACTTGGGGTGAAGCCTTATGCGGATATTGGACCACTTGTTTTCAATGCCTATCTTACATAGAGTTGAGTCCACTCGTGGGTAGAGCTACCATTTGTAAGGGAGGCACTGGTCGTTCGAAGGAATTAAAGTTGCTCATTTTATTCTATAGAGACGATTCCGTTTTCTCAATTTGTTAGTAGTATTCAATTTTAGGTATTTTTAACCAAGTTTTAAAATTCCTTGTAGGTCGTTTGATAGGCAATCTTCACGTAGTTTGGGAGCAATGCAGAGAGGTAAACGTAGTTTGTCAAACAAAGGTTTTTGGTGTGTTATAATGCCAAATCTCAACATACTAATTAGTGCAGTTATCTATAAAAATAACATGATAACTAAATTCATCTGCCTTCCCTTCTATTCTGCTGCGAAAAATGAAACAACTGTAGATTCTGTCTACATGAAAATCAAATACATTTTCAACCTTTCAATATTCAAGATAGTGCAGGTATCCATTATTCAATTAATTTCACTAATATCTCCTACAGCACCACTTATCCTAATTTAAAACTCAATTAAGGTGACAAATATATATGTCAGTGACCAGGCTGGGCTTTGAGGCATATCTGATAGCAACAACATAAAGCCATAATATTCATCTCTCTCTTAATAGATACTGACCCTAAAAATTAGACATAAATGTAGCATATATTTTTTAAAATTTACAAATAGAGGAAGATAATATTGATGATGATTGATAATCATTTTTTTAACAACTTCACATAGAGGCAAGGAAAAGAGATAATGGATGATTGATAATCAAGGTTCTAGATTAATGCAAACAAATGCGACGTACCCAAGAATAAAAACTTCACTTTAGGGAGGCAAGGAGACAAAGATATGCATCCAAAATGAATGAAGCTCCTCCTAATTTGATCCAAGTCAAATGAATCAGTGAGCTCCGAGAAATTTACTTTGAAGCACGGGTACTCCAAATTTAAAGCAGTGCACGTATGGGGTAGCTATGCATTGGGTTTTTGTTCCTTACATTCTGTTACTGGTTTTATATGTCGAAGACATATAGCTTTTTTCTTTAGCACAAAAATTAAGGCAGAGGAGAATTTCAATTCAGACTGTGTGATAATGAATGATGTTAAAAAAAATGCATTCAACAATTCAAACGAGATAGTTAGATTAAGAGGCTGAGGCGAACATGTAAGTTGACAAATAGAATGTTCAAGAGGCATAAATTCTGTATCTGTTGGCAGTCAATGAAATTTGAGAAACGTGAAATGCTTCTTCATTAGCTTAATTCTTAGCATCTCCAGTGTTGTAAGGTATAGACTTTATAGCTCTTAGCCTCTTAGGTTGTGAGCTATAGCTTATTAAAATTCATCTTTATGCCTTCTCATGGGACCTTGCTTTTTTTCTTTTTTAAGTTTTCACATTATATTAGTACATGATAATTTAGCAATAACTCTTCAAGCCTCAATGGGTGTCATCCCCTGTACGGCAGTGTTTACTGTATAGTGTATCCTATAACATGAATCCAGATTTTATCTTACTGAGATGAGGTAGCATCTTCTAAAGAGATCATCAACATTTTGTCCCAAACTCTTATTACTATATTAGATAGATATTTCTTGTATTCACACGCATTGATAAAGTGATCGTACTTATTTAGAGAAGACACACGAAATATCCATATGAATATTCAAGTTAGAATCTTTTTTCCTAAACAGTGCGTTTGGCTAAGCTATATAACAACTACCAATCATTCAATTTATAGATGTGTGTCTCAATCACAATCCCTTTACTCACAGGACCTACCTGGAACAACTCTGAAAAATATCAGCACCCTCATAAATGATAAGTAACGTAATTAAACTTGCAAATTTCGAAGTACTCAGCAAATGCCATTCACACCCGACAACACCATGAAGATCATATCCGCAAAAGAGCTTCTGAGTACATTTCTTCTGCTGTTGCTCCTTTATCCTTATTGCCACTCACTTGACACCATAACGCTAAACCACCCTATCAAAGACGGCGACGTTTTGGTCTCCAACGACCGAGGAACCTTTGCATTCGGTTTCTTCAGCCTACAAAATTCCAGAAGCAGATATGTTGGGATATGGTACAACAAAATTTCAGAACAAACGGTTGTTTGGGTTGCAAACAGAGACACTCCTCTGAACGACACCTCCGGTGTCCTCTCCATCAACAAAGGAAACCTCGTACTCCACCGCGACAAGAACCAAAACTTTAACCCAGTTTGGTCTTCAAACGCTTCTACCTCAACTGCGAACGCTTCAGCTAAGCTTTTGGACACCGGAAACTTGGTTTTGACCCAAAGTGGAAGCGTTGTGTGGCAGAGTTTTGATTATCCCAGTAACACTATGCTTCCGTTCATGAAGCTCGGTTTGGACCGCAAAACCGGTTTGAACCGGTTCCTCACATCATGGAAATCCCCAAACGATCCAGGATCCGGGAACTTGACCTACCGGATCGACCCGACCGGGTTTCCCCAGCTGTTCCTGTACAAAAATAAAGCTCCATTATGGAGGGTCGGGTCGTGGACGGGTCAGAGATGGAGCGGGGTACCCGAAATGACTCCGAATTTCATCTTCAAAATTGTTTTCATCGACAACGCGGATGAAGTTTCCATAATGTACGGAGTGAATGACCCCACGGTGTTGTCGAGAATGGTGGTGGAAGAAACAGGTCACATGAGGAGGTACACGTGGCAACCTCACGAACACAGGTGGTTTCAAATCTGGTTTGCTCCGAAGGAGGAATGTGACAACTTCAGGCAGTGCGGGTCGAATTCGAACTGTGACCCGTATAATGCGGATAAGTTTCAGTGTGAGTGTTTGCCCGGGTTCGAACCCAAGTTTGCGCGAGAATGGTATCTGAGAGACGGGTCGGGTGGGTGCGTGAGGAAACGCAACGCGTCCACGTGTCGAAGCGGGGAGGGGTTTGTTAAGGTGGCACGTGTGAAGGTGCCGGATACTTCAAAGACACGTGTGAATGAGAGTCTAGGGATGAGAGAGTGCAGGGAGAAATGCCTGGGGGATTGTTCGTGTGCAGCGTATACAAGTGCCAATGAGAGTTCACAAAGTGGGTGTGTTACTTGGCATGGAGACATGGAGGACACAAGGACTTACACACAACTTGGACAAGATTTGTACGTACGTGTGGATGCCCTTGAATTAGGTACATGGAATAGCATATTGAATACTCCCTCCGAATTGAATTATTTGATCTATACATATACTTTTTTGCTCATAATTCATTGCAGAGGAAGTATGTTATAAACCAAATATATGTTGTTTTCATCATGTAAAACTTTTTGAAATAACATATTGAATATGTCATAAAAAAGTATTAAGTTACTTCAAGAGTAACTATTATCATCGATAGTCAGAGATAAATTGTGTACTCTTGACGTTTTAGATCCTCCCATGTGTTGTATTTTGTATAGCAGTAAAATTAACTGTAAGAAGACTAGAAGAGGAAGAATATGAGGGGGAAATGAGTAGTTATTGAAGAGAGAAAAAATTTAAGAGAGAGATATATACACATGGAAGTGTTGCAGATGCTATAAAAAACGGTTTGCGGGAGAGGATCTGGATCTACTCTTGACAGTACACAAATTAGGTACAGAAATAACATACTCCCTTTGTCTCTTAATATAGGACATCTTTGACTATTTCACGTCCCTTAAGAAAGTGGGTTTTGTTAGTTATTAGCATTAAATTTGTACAAAATGTGTGCTATTTTTTTAAAGTTACTCTTCTCATCTTCCAAGACTATTAAGAGAGAGAGAATTAATGCACCTTGGTATTAGGGTAATTTTGTAAAAAAAAAATAATGTACTTTAGTCTTTGAAAATAGTCTTATATTAAGAGACAATAAAATTTTACCAAAAGGGTCTTATATTAAGTGACGGAGAGGGAGTATTCAATATGTATGTTTTATAAACCAAATATATGTTGTTTTCATTGTGTATTTTTTTTTTCGAAATAGGAACTGAAATAAAATTAAAGTGATATTTATGAAATTATTAAAATAATAAAAAATAATGACAAAAATTATTTTCTCAAACCAATGATGCATTAAGTTTTAATTTCATTGATAAACTTCAGCCTTTTAGCATTGATTGTAGTATATATTTGATTTGTATGGTAATTATTTCTTTTAGTTGTGAGATTTTTGCATTTGCACTTTGCAGCTATGTATGCAAAACATCCGGATGGTTCTCTTGGCAAGAAGGGGAAGGTAGCAGTTTTAGCCGTTGCTATTTGCTTGGTATTGGCTCTGGGGATCATTTTCGTGTATTGGTTTGTAAAAATTAGGAAATCGGGTAAGTTAAATTCTCATCAAACTTGTCATTGTGAGATACTTCATTCTATTAATCAACTTGTTCAAATGTGTTTGGTTCCTTGTCTGATAATAGGGTTAAGAAGGGATCACAAGTTTTCCTTTCGTCTTAACTTTGAGGACTCTCCCAATCACCAAGAATTCGACAGTACACAAAATTCAAATTTACCATTCTTTGATCTTAGCTCCATAGCTGCTGCAACAGACAGTTTCTCAATCAATAACAAGCTTGGTCAAGGTGGTTTTGGTTCTGTTTATAAGGTAGTCATTCTTCTTTAGCATCGATTTTAACGCATTGTCCCAATGCCAATTTTGTAAATCAAAACATATCTTTACATTTCACGGTTGGTTACATGCACTAGTACAATACGTATTTGCCAAGCAAATAATTTGTTTTGTAATAACGGTAAAAGAAAATTATTAAGAAGCTTTTTTGGATTATGGCCAGGGAATACTGAGTAACGGAATGACAATTGCAGTGAAGAGGCTGTCAAAGTTTTCTGGACAAGGCATAGAAGAGTTTAAAAATGAGGTTGTTTTGATTTCAAAACTCCAACACAGAAATCTTGTGAGGATTTTAGGTTGTTGCGTTCAAGGAGAAGAGAAGATGTTAATCTATGAGTATTTGCCTAACAAAAGCTTGGACTCTTTCATTTTTGGTATGTCTTGTTTTTCTCATTTTGGGTATAACAATGCAATTTCCTAACCATTTATGTTGACAATGTCATATATCAAAATTACAAAACAATAAATCCAACACACTTCACTCATTATAACTTTATTTTTTTTTGTCTAGACCAATCTAAAAGTTCACAACTAGACTGGAGAAAGCGATTTGATATTATTTGTGGGGTTGCTAGAGGGATCTTATACCTTCATCATGACTCACGATTAAGAATTATTCATAGAGACCTAAAGGCTAGCAATGTGTTGCTAGACACTGCATTGAACCCAAAAATTGCAGATTTTGGTATGGCTAGAATATTTGGTGGAGATCAAATTGAAGCAATTACAAATCGGGTTGTTGGAACCTAGTAAGTGCTCAATTTGAACACCCATTCATTTCCTTGCATTATGTTACTTGGATTTCTATGGTAATTTAAAGATTACTATCAACCCCAATTTCAAGATTACAATTCTAGTGTGTGACAGTGCCCCAAATTTACTACTCCCTCTCGTCCTTTTTATAAGAAATAAAAGGATTTTTTTTCTTGGTACCAATTATAAGAAACAACATCAATTTCTAAATATATTAAATGCCTAATTTTCATTTATATCATTATTTATAGTGAGACTTATATTAGTGATATAACTTATTTTCTATGCAATTGCGTTGGTTCATAAAAGGGGTACTTTTAGAAAAAATAAATAAATTTTTAAGAGCATTAATTAGAAAAATCTATTTTCAATTCATTTCTATGTGAATTAGGGCTTTGTTCCTTATTATAAGGACCGGAGGGAGTATTCTATTTTATTAACCATTTTATTAATGAAAAAGTAAATAATATTCGACTCATAAACCCTTATCTCCTAGTTTCACTTAATTACTAAATATAAGATTCCAGTGATCTAATTTATATACATTTTGTTTTTATAGTGGTTATATGTCTCCAGAATATGCCATGGAAGGACAATTTTCAGGAAAGTCTGACGTGTATAGCTTCGGAGTTTTGCTGCTAGAGATTGTTACTGGCAAAAAGAATAGTGGTCAATATGAAGACATCACATCCACAAATTTAGTTGGGCATGTCGGTATTTCAAAAGAAACTATATTCCGATTGAAATTTACCCTTTAATAGCTAGGCTAGTTAATTTAGTAACTTCAATTGATGTAGATATGGGACCTATGGAGAGAAGGCAAGGCCTTGGAGATTGTAGATCGATCATTAGGAGAGTCACGCAATGACACCGAAGTCCAAAGATGCATCCAAATTGGGCTTTTGTGTGTACAAGATTATGCTGTTGACAGGCCATCTATGTCGGCTGTTGTTTCTATGTTGGGTAATGATTCAACTCTTCCTACTCCAAAACAACCAGCATTTATTTTCAAGAAAACTAATTATGAGACTTCAAATCCATCAACCAGTGAAGGAAATTATTCAGTAAATGAGGTAAGTATGAGTATGATCGAAGCACGCTGAAGGCTAAAGTTCACAGAATTAATTGTATGTTGAAGTTTTGGGTGTTATTGTATTATTGCCTAAATATTGTCTATGATAATTCACACATTATTCAATTCTAAATGATAATGTACAATCAGGGGTGACAAGGGAGCAAAGCGCGGGGGGTTTCTGTAAATTAAAACCACATCACTCTAGGTATATTTTTGTACATTTGTCAAAAAAAAGGTATATTTTTGTACAAAAAAATGTAAAACCCTATTAATAATAGTATGCATTGTTGTTACTTTTCTTTTATCTTTTTACTAATTCAAAATTATAGTGAAAACTAAATTTTAGTTGTAGACTATCATAAAGCTAACCACGCAATAGCTCAGAAAAGAAAAGAGAAAAAAATGAATGTTGTATGTAGGGATGGCAATGAAGCAGCTATGGATAGTAGCACCTAGTCTGTACCACTACTTCATCGGATGAAAATATGTCTCATGCTCACTCTATATCTGTATTCATGCGGGTGCTCATTAGATAGGTATCCATGAATTTTATGAATATCCATGGGTACTTATGGGAATTCATATAGTTAGATACCTATTAAAATAAAATAAAAAAACTAAAAAAAAACAAAATTAACACAATATTAATTGTACAGTACATATACTAGTTTTCCAAGAACCTACACAAATGTGCTACCAAAAACCTCACATCTGATGGAAAAGTAAATTGAACCATTTACATATTTGATTGAGGTAGCTTTTAGCGAGCACTGATAGTAGTTGTTGTTACTTCATTTATCGAAGATCCTCCTCCGGATGTTGATGACTCTTGCAAATCTTGGTTGCCAGTGAATAAAAATGCGGGCTTTTGGGGTGGGAGAAGAGGTGTTTCATTTCCCAGCATGAAAACTACTCCTGACATGGATGGTCTATTCATGGAATTTTCTTGCACACACAAGAGTCCAATTTGAATGCACCTCAGAACTATAGTAGGAAGATATGACTCGTCTAGTGTTGAATCAACTATATCCAAGGCCCTTCCTTCTATCCAAAGTGTCCACACCTACAAATGCACAACACAATCTTTAAATGAGTACACACACCATTAATTTGTTGGCCATTTATAAGGATGTTTTAACTTACATATCCAATTAAATTTGGGGAGGCTCTTTCTGTTTCACAATTTGTGTTCCTCTTGCCAGCAATAATCTCCAGTAGTAAGACTCCATAACTAAAAACATCAGATTTTGTTGAATATCGTCCTTCCATTGCATATTCTGGTGACATATATCCACTGCAATTACACAAAAATGATTAGAACATTATGAAAATACAATCCATCTCTCTAATCTAGGTGATTATAAGGGTATGTATGACACCTACTACGTTCCGACCACTCTTTTAGTTCTTGCTTGGATTTGATCTTCTCCAAATATTCTCGCCATACCAAAATCTGATATTTTGGGATTCATTCCAGCATCTAGGAGAACATTGCTGGCTTTTAGATCTCTATGAATTATTTTCAGCCTTGAATCTTGGTGAAGATATAAAACACCTCGAGCAATCCCGGAAATAATCTCAAAACGCTTACCCCAATCCAATGATGACCTTTGGTTTTTATCTGTGAATTGAACCGTTGAATTTTCAGAAATTGAACACTATGAGTAACATTAGGAATTTATCAAAATATGCAATGGAAAAGGAATATTAAATGTGCAAGTTTATTCATGCTAGAGAGACAGTGAATGAATTGGAGTAAAGCATACCAAATATAAAGAAGTCCAAGCTTTTGTTTGGTAGGTATTCATAAACTAGCATCCTTTCTTCTTTTTCAAAGCAACAACCGAGCAACCTCACGAGATTTCTGTGTTGGAGTTTAACTAGAAGTGTAACTTCATTTTTAAACTCTTCTTTCCCTTGACCTGAATCTTTGGACAATCTTTTCACTGCTATCTCTTGTCCATTAACTAGGCGACCCTGAAATATTTTAAATTATTATCTCTTAAACCCCATTTCACTATTTTTGCATCATTTTTCTATAATGCGATTGAAATGAATATAAAGAGGTAATGAATGTTCTCACTTCTTACAATAGTAGCTCATTGTAGAGTTTCAGTTATACCTTATAGACAGGGCCAAATCCACCTTGCCCAAGCTTATTCTCATGATCAAAATTTCTTGTAGCTTCTATTATCATTTTCAAGCTGAAAAAAGGAAGATTTGTATGTGTGTTGCTTTGAGCACTGTTCTCTTCTCCAGAGGAATCTTGGTTTAATTTCTGCATCATTCTATCTGAAATTACAAATGCCATGAGATAAGATTCCAAGCAACTTACAAGTTACATGTTTTGAAAGGGTATTTTTCCCTCTTAGAACAATATGACCACATTTTATCAAAAATGGGAAAAAAATAGTAACTCGTAGTAAAAATATAAATTGCCTGACATTGAAGAACAAATTCCACTTAAAATGTCATTTTTATCACTACAAATGACTCTTTTCTATATGAGATATGGTAAAACAAGTCTTAAAAGACAGGGGAAATGGGCCCTGTCTAATTCGGAGTTCGGTAAGTAAAGTCTGATCCCAAGTTGTTCCATTATTAGGGATGGAATTTGGGTACTAGCCGAATTCATCCTTTTAAATGAAGTGCGTTAACCACTCACACCAAACCTTGAGGTTAGATTATAGATTACAACTATTGTTACGGTTGTTATTATAAATATTATTACTAGCGGATAGACGGACCTACCCGCGTTTTTTATTTCACAGTTTCTCTCCTGTTTTCTTCTTTGCACGTGGTTTCTCTGTTATCATTATGCAATGTGCAATTTTCAAATATGACAGTTTACAATGTGTCATTTGATGCAGATATGTTTGAGAGTTAATTGGGCATAAGGGCAAAAAAGTGATACACAAAATATAGCGGTTACCATATGTCATTCTCATTATATCGTGGTATAGATTAATCAATCAAAACTTAGATGCATTGTTAGCAGTTGCAAAAGAAATTTAGAGATTGAGTACAAAGCATTAATATGCCATATAGCACACAGGTCATGTAATAGTTGAAAACTACAAAAAAGAATAGCCGAATCCTTTGTAAGACAATGCAAATAATAATGAAATATAAAGAAACAGGGGATGTATGTCATCCTTGGAAGTAAATCACATACCCTTTCTTTTAGTCTTCCACCTGCAATACACACAGCAGGAGATGACGAGGAGGACAATTGCAAGTACAGAAGCCACAAGAATTGCAACCATCCTCTTTTTACCAAGGATTGATCCTTTGCTTTCATTGTAGTAAGTGGCTGATAAGAAGAAAAAAAAACAAGTCCAAAGAAGTTAAAGCAGAAGCTATGTGTTGTCAAATTCAGAAAGAAGAAAAAACACAGTGAGAGGGAAATGGAATACCTAGTTCAACTGCATCAACACGCACAAATAAATCTTGGCCTTGATCACTTAGTTTTTGCGTGTCCATTAAATCCCCATGCCATGCCAAGCACCCACTTCCACCATTTCTAACATCAGCAACTGCATATGCACTACAAGAGCAGTTTCTCAAGCATTCCTTCTCACATTCTTCCAAACTCAAACCACCTTTGACAATTGCCTCAGATGTATCAGGAACCTTCAATCCTTCAACTTTGACAAACCCTTCTCCATTCCCACAAACAGATGCATTTTTCATCCTCACGCACCCTCCTGACCCATCTCTATTCTCATACCATTCACGTGGGAATTTGGGTTCAAAACCAGGTAGACAAGTACACTTAAAGTCGTCAAAGTTCAAAGGGTCACAGTTACTGTTTGATCCACAGGTTCCATAGTTATCGCATTGATTCGTTGGTTCTGACCAGTAACGATTCCACTGACCCTTTCCATTATCCCACGTGAATACTTGTAAGAAACCAGATTGCTGAACCGCTACCCTTGTTATGAGGGACTTATCAAACGTGTTATATGTGAGTGCTACATGGTTGTCATCTTCCACAAATGTAACATTAAAAGTAGCCGAATCTCGTTTCAAATTGGGGACACCAACAAAAAGTGCTCCATTCCAATGTCCACCACGCCACCATGGAAGGTTACGGTTGTACATAAACAACTGCGGTTTACCACTGGTGCTGAATTTCAATGTGAAGGCACCTTTTCCAGGATCATCATCTGTTTTCCAGGATTGGAGGAACCAGCTCTCATTAGTTCTTCTGTCAAAACCAAGCGTTGAATATGGAAGGAGGGTGTCTGTGAGATGATCAAAGCCTTGCCAGATTACAGTTTTGGTGTTGTTTAGCATAAGAACAAGGTTTGCTATATCTGAGAGTTGAGCTATAACGTTGGTTTGGTGTGTCTGGGGGGATGAAACATTGGTAGACCAAATGGGAATGGTGCTGAGGTTGTGGTGGAGTACTAGATTTCCATCTGGGTTGATTGATAGAACACCAGAGGTGTCGTTGATGGGATTATCTCTGTTTGCAACCCAAATAACGGTTTGGAGTGGCAAATTGTTGTGCCAAATTCCAACATAGCGGGAGGTGGATTTTCCTGGACTGAAAAATCCAAGTGCATATGTTTTTGATTTAGAAACAAGAAGCTCCCCATCTTTGATGGGTTTGTCAGGAGAAATGGTATCAGTACAAGAGCAAAATGAGACACAGAGAAGGAGTAGAATGGAAAAGTTAAGTAGCCAATTGTTGTGTAACTTTTGTTTATGATTTTGGCAAGTGGCAAGGTAGAAAATTCTTTTAGCAGGGTCCATGGAGTTCCTCTCATACCCCTTTTGCATTTTATGAGGATAAATATAAATACTGCCATGAAGAGTAAATTTTTCTCTTCAACGCATAGTCACATTAACATATGTACAGACTAGACTTTGTACACATATACTCTTTCTGATGTCACTGTGCATTGTCTTTGGATGGCTGCTTTCTTATATTTTCCACACAATGGAAGAGTAACATCTAACGAAAGCGGAATACAAAAAATAAAGAAAGATCTAGTCTATTGAATGATTAACTAGCATAAAATTCTAATAAAGGCTGCTTTCCATACATGCACCTGGCTCGGAATAGATAGATATAAATAAAAGTAATTTGATTTTACAGCCAAGAGAGTCCCAACACGTAATTAGGCTTAGAAATACACCTCAATCGCTCATGGGCCGTTATAATGACCCGTAAGAAATGCTAACCTTCCATGCAAACTGAAGGCCTAATGAAAATGGATAATATAATATAGTAGTGTTTGTGGTGTACACCTGATGGTGGATTGCCACATGCCGCCAGTTTGGAGTAAAGAAAGTGAGTAAATCTATTCGTCATCCTTGCAAATCAATCCCTTCCCTCTCGTTATAACGGATGTATTTAATTTTAACGTGGCGGGCTTGTTTGGCCATTATTGGGCACAAATGTTGCGGTGTAGCCTGGGTTGGCGATGGCTTGATTTTTCTAGTATTATCACCGTTGTCGCATAGAGACTTAGCTGATCCAATCCAATTCCTGTACACTGCCTAACGATATGATTGTTTTCATATGAAGCAGATTGACGCTCTTAAATGTGCTTGTCAAGCTTAATTTATTGATATATTGAAAAAAAAATACTACCCCGAATTTTTTTTTAAATGGGGTGGAAAATGGGATATATTATTATTTCAGTGACACTAATGGCCATGTTACAACTGTCTCCGAGGGGATTTGAACCATGTCTCTTGGGGTTACAAGGCCAAGCTCCTATCACTGAGCTAGCATCCTATGGACAAATACTACACCAAAATTAATTATAAGCAAAGAAGTACATATATAATTTGGACTAAATACATGTACTTTTTTGCTTATAATTAAGTCTAGATGGAGTACATATCTAACTAAAGTTGTCTATGATAATAAACTAATGGACTTGCTAACTATGTCTTAGGAATACTCCACTAGTTAAGAAATCAATCAATAACAATAATAATAACTACTACCTCTGTCTCCTATTAAGTGTTGTTTAAGATAATTTATACGTCTTAAAAAAATCATTAATTATAACTATTTCCTAGATAAAATAATTTCTGTTTACTAAAATATCATTAGTATAGTAGGAATTAGGTGGAAAGACTAATTAATACATATAGTTGTGACAAAAATAAATAAGAGTATTATTGAAGAAAAAAAATTAATACTCTCTCGATATCCTAAAATGACATAAACATGTTACTTAATATGAGACAAAGAAAGTAATTCTTATTCTTTTTACCGAGTAGAATTGACTACATGGATTCATAATTTTCTAAGTTCATAGATGAATAATTTATTTTTAAATTTTTCTTAGTGGTTTGAGCTATAATTTTTACAAATCTTCTCTACATGTACACCCCTAATCACCCATCACCACAAGTCAATACCATCTTTTCTACCATGCAAACTATCTCAATTTTCTCTCTAATAATTATATTTCTAAGTGTTAAATATGTTTTTACTCCCTATAAAATACCATCTTATCAAGTTTAGTCCTTATAAAAAATTTCATCGATGTTTAAGTCTCCAATTTGGTGATTTTGGTGAAAATTTCCATCCATATTTAGTACTTGAAATCCCCAAATTAGGGACGAAACATCCATGAAGATGGGTTCCTTTTTGCTAGGCACAAAAAAGACACACCTTCAACTGAGGATTGCCCTGCCAACATATTCATAGATGCAACACTCCCGGAAGATAAAAGGAATGAGGAGCCCAAATCATCAAACATAGATAACATGCCCCAAGGTGATGAAGATCCTTTCGCAGACCCTGATTCCTTCGCCAACTTGAGAAGAATGGTCATCTGATCGGGGTATTAAATGGGGCTTAAAAAGCCCAAAGGAACTTATAAAATAGACAATGATCGCGGTAAGGAAGCCCCACTACAATCACCCAATATAAGGCTTTAATTCCCACAGGGTATGTGCAAGGTGTGAACTCTTAACTCCTGGTTGATTCCCCAATTGGCCAACCAATCTGCACAACGATTCCTTTATCTAAAGACATGTTGGAAAGCAACATCCCAGTCCCTAGCTACCCATTGCCATATGCGGCCAAGAAGATTACAATGCTTTTTACTGGTTTGTTTTCTTTGAATTGAAGAAATGGGAGCATAACTATATGTTTCTTATTAGTTTTAAATAAATTTCATGATCCTGAAACTGCAAGACACGGAGGAAAAAAAAATCATTAGTGCATAATGAAACTGGATGTCACACAAAGAAAACTTCTTAAACTATATAGCACAATTTAATGAAGGTATCTGTAACACAACAAACAAGATCATATTAGATCTCAAAGACGTCACCACTATCTTTTTACACTTTTTTGCAAATATACTAATGTGCTAGATGAGGCCATACTTGTTTCACTATCTGCCATCTAACATTGTGACAGTGACTTGGTTCACAGAGCAAGATTCATCTTGTTTACTTGTGGAAGAATCAGTTTCCATAGGAATCCTTCCTAGGCAAAACCCGGGGTTTTTGGGTTGTGGCATTGTTGCTGTTTCACTACTCAACATCAAAACCACTGAAGACATTGTTGGCCTATCTTCTGCTCGCTCTTGTACACATAAGAGCCCTGTTTGTATGCATCTAAGAACTTCAGATGGTGAATATGAATTGTCAATCGACGAATCAATCAGTTCCAATGCATTTCTTTCTCTCCACACCTTCCATGCCTATAAGAAAGTACAATCAATTTATTTGTTAGCAATCAGAAGAAGAAGATATTGTAAGTTTATAACTAACTAAACCAACTCTTCCACTTACATGGCCTAGAAGATTCAATTCTTTGTTTGCATAATAGAAACCTCTATTCTTTTTTCCACTTATGATCTCCAGCACCAGAACCCCAAAACTAAAAACATCAGATTTCACTGAGAAGATCCCATCCATTGCATATTCAGGGGACATATAGCCACTGCACATAAAAAAAATTATTTATAAACATATCATGAAGTTTGGTTCTTTTGGAGTAGTAGTGTGTTAAATTGGTACTCACTATGTTCCAACAACTCTCATTGTATTCGCCTCTGTCTGATCCGTGCCAAATATTCTTGCCATCCCAAAGTCCGATATCTTTGGATTCATCTCTTTGTCAAGTAGAATATTGCTTGCCTTAAGATCTCTATGGATGATCCTAAATCTTGAATCTTGGTGCAGATAAAGAAGCCCCCTAGCTATTCCACATATAATGTTGAAGCGCCTTTGCCAGTCCAGTGAGGATTTTTTAGCTTTGTCTGGATCATTATTATATATATCAAGCATTTGAATACACATTAAAGTCTAAATAGGCAAACATGTGAAAAGAAAACATGAATACATAAATGTTGAATTGAAATTAACTCACCAAACAAAATGGCATCAAGGCTTCTATTTTCCATGTACTCATACACTAGCATCTTCTCATCCGTCTGAATACTACAACCAAGCAGCCGAACAAGATTTCGATGTTGAAGCTTGACAATTAACTTCATCTCATTCTTAAATTCTTCAACACCTTGCCCAGAATATTTTGATAATCTCTTCACAGCAATTTCCTGCCCTTCCGTCAACCTACCCTGGTAATGGTATAACCATAATTATACTTGTTATCTTTAACTAGTAGACGGGACTCGTGCTCAGCACGGGCACGAGAAATTCAGTAGAAAATAATTTTTGTACATAAAAGATGGAGATACTGCCACGTAGCGCAACGTGGATAACCAAATTAAGTATTGTTAGTTTTCTTAAATAGAAAGAAGATAATACAATATGGAGATGCTGAGACGTGGCGCAACATGGATAACTAAACTAAGTGTAATTAGTTTTTTTGTATAGATAACAGATAGATGGATCATGGATAATACAAGAATTTTAGGATTTAAAATGGTGACAGGCACAGCTACAAAAAACAACTTACTTTGTAAACAATACCAAAGCCTCCTTGTCCAAGTTTATTTTCTTCAGAGAAGTTGTTTGTAGCCATTGTTATGGTATTAAAATCAAACAATGGCAATTCTAGGTCGTCCATGTTCCTATCACCAGACTGTTCTCTATTACTTGAGAACACCCCCTCTGTAATTAGCAAATCCTGACTTCTTTCCAATGAACCTGGTTTAGGGACAAGAAGCAAAACATTTCATCACTCTACACAGTTGCACATACATGCCATGTAGTTTCATGTGGGACATTTCTTGTGCATTACCTCTTTTTTCAGTCTTCCCTTTCAAGAGACAATTCAATTTCCTCTTCCTCCATAAGAAACAAATTCCCAATGCCAAAAGTATAAACGCTGCACCCCCAACCATAATGCCTACAGCCCTAGCTGTCTTGCGATCAGAACTACCTCCTAAGTCTTCGTCACCTGAGATAAACAGTTTTTGTAGTTGAGATATCCACTTTCTATTTGGTTTAGTTGTTAAAAGAAACAACATTTTTTTTTCATTAAGATGTGCAAGTACAAAGTAATTGATGATTGAACATGTGCTTATATGTAAATTAATGCAGACATAAAGGCCTGTCAGTCTTCCAATCCAATTAACCATTAACCAATTAAAAAGAAACTAATAAGCTGAATTAAAAAAGGGACCGCTCGTGGTGCTTGTATGGAATTTATGCAACAAAGGAGATCATGTGTCAAAGTAGCAAAATGATTTCGCTCAAGAACTTCTGCTTTTATGTACAAGTAAAAACTAGTTAAAAAAAAACCAAATTTTATATTTTAATCATGTCTTTTCCTATTAAAAATAATCAGTCACAGAAAGGCTAAGTAGACGTGCAACTACTACTTCCACCGAAATGGATAAAAATCCCACTTTGGGTCCTACCATAGAAGGTGGTGGATTCCATTTTATTATTAACCGGATCCCGATCCTTACCAAGTCCATGGGTCCGCGGGAACATGATTCGAACCTTTTCACTATTCCCCCTTTTTGTTTTTTGTCATATTCACTATTTCCCTTTGAAATCTATTTTCTTTTTTGTCAAATTCCAATAGGAATACAGGATCATACTTTTTTATGACGCGACTTCAGCAAAACTGCGATCATGCATTTATTTATAATAACAACTAGTCACATTATTGAAACATATGGCGCAAGTGCAAGTATTATTATAACATAATAATAGAAATCCATCCATTACTTAATTTATTTTAGATAACTATAAATGGGAAAATGATTTCACACAAAGTAAAAGTAAATGCAAAATCATCTTCTTACAAACATGAAACGCAAAGAGCACATGAACATCCCTATATTCTGCACTAGTTATGTGACGGCAAGCGTAGGTGTGTGAAAAAAACAAAGCAGCCTCACAAGTCAAAAAGGTAGGCCCACAGCCCACCCAATTCAGGGCCGAAAATTTAAATTCAGAGGGCCCATATCACCGCCCTGAATTGCAATATACGAGAGCTGAACCCCTATACTGGGCCCACAATACTATATTAAAAATTCTATTATTATGTATTGGATTCTACTTAGGGTCTTGCTTAGGAAATCCATAAAAAATAAAATTTGTCTTGAAAATATAAGTTAAACAATTTTTTAAGTAATAAATATATTATTTTTCTATACAAACTTACTTCTTTTGAATTTTTAACCAATACCCTAAGGACACTTGTTAGCATTCTAACTCACGCAACAAATCAAGGCGAAGAGAGGGACACTGCAGTCATGCAGTTTGCGCACATGTTTTTCTCGTCAACAAACAGCCAGATATGCGAGTCTGTTTGCCTTCATCAACCTTTTCTAACGTTTGGAAGGTAGTCCATCTATGCTGGTTCGTCAGAACTCAGAAGTTATGATTGTGAACCTACTAATTTAATGCTATAATTGTGTAGTTGTCATAATGTATTTAATGAGAATGATGATATCGTAGCAATCTAATATTCTTTTAATATGATAGTAAATTTATATTTAATTCACTATAAATGTAAAATTTATACAAAGGTTATTTTCGGATTAGTATTTTTACTGTTCAATGTTCAATTCTGTATGCTTATGAAAAAAAAAATGTTCAATTCTAATTCTAAATGTATAGTGTAAAATATTTCCTTAACTTTTTCAGAGGGATTTTCCATTTTTTTTTTTTCGTGGACACTTGGATTGGAAGCAATGGGACCCAAAACATTGAAGAGCACGTGAAGCAGCTGCAGCCTTCGGACAACACAACACAACACTCCAAAAGAAACTCACCAGGAAGAAAACAATTCCAAATTTCCGGAAACTGTTATAGCACATAAAAAATACTTGCCACAACTTGAATTCAGATTTCAATTGAATATTTCACCCTCCTTAGGTGACTTAATAAAAAGTGTTTTTTCTTCAAAAGTTATTATTCTATTATTAAAATAATTATCGTTTTTGGCATGACAAACGAGTACTGCTTAGCCCAGGGAAGATGAGTTCAGCATGTCAAACGAGTTCTACTTCAGTCTTCGTCTCATAGCCACGCCATCTTTTCCAACATGAGTTGGAATATTCTTCCCATTGATTCAACAATTAGTGAAGTTTGTTTATCAAAAATGAATTCCACCAACTTATCATGTTTGGAATGAAGGTAAGTTCTATGGAAACACGGTGAAAAATCACGGTCAAGTAAAAGTCAGGTGTGTTTGTTTTTGGAGAATAATAAAAAATATTTTTTCCACCGGATTTTGAACTTGATTTTAGAAGTTCAAAATCTAAAACAAATGTAACTTCGGTGAAATCACGGTAAAATGGCATGGGGACAGTGAGATCCACGTGTTCCACGTGAATCTAAACACAGTTATTTTTAAAAGAGACCAAACTTAATGAAATTCAAATTCTATCAACCAAATGCGTGTGCCCTCTTAATTCTCAAACCAATTTTCCATATCAATATGAAATAGAAAACCAAACCCAGAATGCAAATATTTCCTTAAACTAAAAAATAAATAAATTAGTAGTACAGAACAGAAGAAACAACATACCTACATCGGAAGCTGCTAATCTGACAAAGAGATCTTGGCCACCAGCAGGATACTGTCTAATATCTATGAGGTCATCAAGCCACATGACACAACCACTTCCTCCATTGACGATCTCAATATTAGCATAACCAGTGCAGGAACAATTCCTCTGACACAAATCCCCACATTCCACAAGACTCATACTCCTGTTCACAAAAACACTGCTCGTCTCTGGCAACTTCACGTTCTGCATCCGCAAAAACTTATCACTCCCACACTCCAATTTCGTGTTCCTCAAACACCCATCAGATCCATCTCTCAAATTCCATGCCTGATGGTTCTTTGGGCGAAACCCCCTAACACACTGACAAACCGGCGAAGCATTTGTATCACATATCCCATAGGGACCACACTCTCTATAATTATCACATTGGTCTTTTGGTGCGTACCAAAATTTGGTCCAAATCTCCCTGCTGTGTATCCATGTAAGCCGTTGAAGTTCCCCACTTGAATTCACAGAGAGTCTCGAAAACAAAGATTGTTTCCCAATTGAAAATGTGTAGTAAACTTCATGTTCATTCTCAACAAAGATAAATTTAATTGAATCTGTAACGGGTTGCATTTCTGGAACCCCACTGAATCTATCACCATTCCAAGGTCCACTTCTGTATATTCTCTTACCTTTTTTCCAAAGGAAGATTTCTGGGAGGCCATGGTAATCTAGCTTGAAAGAAATATCTCCAATTGAAGGGTCTTGATCTGTCTTCCACGAGTTTATGTGCTTCTCCATGCCTGTGTCAAAATTCCACCCCAGTTTCATGCCGGGTAATAAGGTATCTGATGGGTAATCGAAGCTTTGCCAGAGAAATTTTGTGGGGTCATTTTGGTTTGTTTCTCGGACAACCAAATTCCCAGAATCTAAAAGCTGAAGGACTGGGTTGGTGGCTGTTGTGATTTGATTGGAGGACCATATGGTTATGTTCCGGGATTGATCGATGATAACGAGGTTTCCAGTGTCGGTTATGTTGAGAAATCCAGTGGAATTCTCAAGTGGGGTGTTTCTGTTTGCAACCCAGACCACAGTTTTATCGTTGTTGATGGTGTACCATATGCCCAAGTACCAGGTGAAATTAGTGAAGGTAAAGAAACCTAGCTCGAAGATTCGCTTTGGGGACAAGAGGGTTTCGTTGGTTCTGAGGAATTGGGCTGTGGTCAAGGTATCAGAAGAGGCAGAGAATGAAGGTGCGGAGAAAAGGGTGAGTAAAGTGGAGAGCAAAAAAAGGAAGGTAGTGAAACTGAAGCTTCTCATGTTTGAAAAAAGGCAAAATAATTGGGAGAGGGGCTTGCTTGAGAATATTTAAGTAAGTAATCGGATCGGACAAGGGTTTTTTTTTTTTTTCCATGTCTAAGAAAGACAATTTATTCTCTTGGTTTGATACCGAGACAATAAAGAAGAGAAAGTTGACCCAAGCACTCATTTCCCTGTAGTAGATTTTATTCGTCTTTTTCTTCTCGTCTCGTTTTGAATAGGGCTTCACCGTTTTTCACCAATTTTGAAAAATTAAGGAAACAGAGAAAATATATTAATGGGCTTTCCAGACACTTGGGCTACGGTCACCAGGTCAACACTTTCGGTCATATGGAATTAAATAATAATAATAATAATAATAATAATAATAATAATAATAATAATAATAAGATTTGACCAAAATAAGAAAAGGGCTTTACCAGTTTTCCCCAAGAGAAATACTAGGGTCACACTTTCTGACACACTCTTTTGAATACACCATCAACTATTGGGCTACGTCACACTTTTTTTTTCAAAATCAATTGTTAGTTTGAAAGTTACTATCATATAGATCATATCTATAAATTTTAACATTAATCTATGATCATTTTCTATGTCATCAAGATGCGTCAAGATTAACGTTATTTGTAATTACACTGTTGATGTTAATCTTGACACACATAGCAAATGATCATAGATTAATGTTAAAATTTACATATATGATCTATATGATAGTAACGTTCAATTAAACTATTGATTTTGGGGTAAAAAAGTGCGACGTGGCCCAATAGTTGAGAGTGTGTTCAAAAAATGTGTCAGAGAGTGTGACGCTAACATTCCTCTTTCCCCAATTTTGAAAAACACAACAGGAAAGAGAGAAAATTTATCTCTATCCATGGGCTTTTCCATGAACTTGGGCTTCCATTGCTAAGTCAAGAGTAGGAACATGATCCAATTTCGTATTTCTATCATGGTGACCGCTACACTCACCCATTATTTTTTATATATATACCCCTTATCCTCTAAAATATTTTTTAAAACCCAAAAATACCCCTACTTATACCTAATAGACACACATCCCTTCTTTCACTTCCTCCATTCAAACACCCCATCACCTCTCCCTTTTTTTTTGGACCCTCCTCCCACGACCACCACTTCTAGCGTCAATCCCCTCACTAACTAGTGCAGCAAATATTCCTTCTCCAGTAATCAACCATCATCTTCTTTACAAGTCTTGAAATAAGATGGTACATTTGTATCAATGTCAACGTCCCCATCTCGATCAGTAGGAGAAGTTCTCCTCAGCTCATCGAAGTGTAGTCTTGAAATCTACTAGTTAAGACCATGTCTTCAATGCCGAGACATTATTTTCTCTTATAGATTATGATTTGTCTTCTCATGCTTAAGCATCTAGCAAGTGGCCACATTCAGGTTTTCACACTACTCTAAAGATTTATTCGTAAGATCAAAGACTGGAGTCCACGTGTAAATATGGTATAATCAACAACCAATGTAGGCCTCATCCTAAACTCTCTCTCTTGTCTCGAGCGTCAGGGTGTTTTGCAGATGGTCACCACGTATTGTAACGCCCTGACTCTAATCAGAGCATTACTTACTAACTTAACAGAAATCTGATATTAAACTAATAAATTTTTCGCTTCACATATTACAATAATAAGTGTATCCTTTTGAAAGGCAATACTCTTGGCTAAATAAAATTATTTGGATATGTTATGGCATAGAGGCCTTAAAAACAAATTAACAAATACAAAGACTCTTATAGAAATTACATACACTTTTCAATTAATTACAAAAGACTCATAATAAACCACTCGACTCAACATAAAACTTAATACATTAAGGACGACTCGTGATCCGGTATTAACTCAAAAAGGTCTCACTGCGAAGGCAAGACTGAGCACATCTTCATGCTCTAACTCCTTCGATATGCTTGTACCTGAAAACAACGCCCCAAATATGTGAGTTTATAAAACTCAGTAACATAGAATTGAACTTAAAACATTACCATTGTTTTCAGCCATACGTGGTGTGCTACGTATGAAAAACTCCTCTCATCAAATCATACTATTATGATAAACATAATGGAGGCATTTAAGCCATAACACTTTTCTCATACAAACATAAACATAATTTGACAAACTATTTAGCATAACATATAGCTCAACTTCTCATAACTTGCTACATCTAACAAAATGAATGAAACATAAAATGCAATGCAACTTTAACTAAGAACATATAGTTCTTCTTTACTTTGTGCTTAGCACATCTTAGCTATTCCCTTGATGGTTAACTTGATTTTTAAGCGGGAATCAATGTTACTGGGTTTTGTCATAGGCTTTGATCCCTAGACCCAATCAACATAACTTACAGCATGGTGGTTAGATGTCATTAACCCCCCAAGTGGCGTCCCACGAGGCTAACCATACTGATCTCTCCTCTGATGAGGAATCTTGTGTGTCTTTTAAGTGATTTCTATCGCAACTCTTATACTTCAATGCATGCTTACAATAATGTAATCTAGAAAACTAGGATTTTCAATCCTCGTCATCATTAACTATCTAAACTAACTCCAAGAAATTACAACAAAGTCAAGGAGACAAGCTTAACATGTATTTGAACAACAAAAATCCAAATCATACATCTTTGAGAAATCATATGATCAAGTCAATACAAACACATGTACAATCATCACAATCATAAACTTAAACATCATTAAACTCATTTCACAACTTTCATGAATCCAAGTGAAAACACATAAGGAAACCATTATTCAAGAATTTTAAAGAAACACTAACAGGCAACTTCAAATCCCTAACTCCAATTTTATCAGAAACCAGAATCCATAACTCAATTCACAACAAGCATACATTACTTAGGAAAATGACCTCATTGTCATTCCTATCTGGGGACTTATGGTTTCCCCCAACTTGAGATTTAAGAAACTCACATAATCATTAACACTTCATTCCGAGTAGAGCTCTATAGAGTTCACAATGGGCAAACACCACACAAATGTTTGTGGGGGGCTGGGGGCAGCCATCCAACCCTTAACCAAACCCACTCAATTATCTTAACTTCTACTCATTAGATATTAAAAGTCAGGAATTAAAACAATTAACCTTAGCACACCCTAAGAGAGGTTTTAAATTAAGGGATTTTATGTTACCTTAGGGCTTTGATGAAATTGGGGATAAAACCCGAATTTCTAGGACTTGAGCTCCATTTCCCTCTTTGATTTCAAGTCTCCATCTTTGCTCCTTCTTCTTCCTTCTTCCATCTTCCCCTTCTTTAAGCTTCAATGGAGGCAAAACCTCCTTCTTCTTATTCCATCTCTCTCTATTTCGAGCTCTCTCTCTATCTCTCTCGTTGTCTCTCTTTCTCCCCTGTCTCTCGCTCTCTCCCTTGTTCCTCTCTCTCTCGGCCTCCCTCAGGCGCACCACCGCGCCACCACCACAGGGCCACCGCGCCCTACTTCATCTTCCTTCTCATTCGATCGTTGTCGCACTCCCTCTTCTCTCGCTTCCTTCTTCTTTCTTTTCCTTCTTTCTCTTCTTTCCGTCCTTTCTTTTCCCTTTCTTTTTTCTTTCTCTGCTGGTCGATGGCAGCACCCCCCTTTTATTCTTTTTTTTAACACCACTTACTTCTTACACCCCCTATTCTACATAATACAACCCCCTCCTTTACTAACTCACACAAACACAATTGCATAACTTTGGGTCTTTTAAAATTGGCATCTTTAATACTAAATTAAACAATATTAATCTAGCTTAATCCCTGGAAAAATTATCATTTTACCCCTCAGGCTTAACTTTGGGTCAATTTAATAGATTAAACTATTCTTCTAGGTCATTAACCCCTTAATTCTCTTAGGAATTAAATCTCCTTTTTTTTTAAGAATGCTACGGAGACTCTCTCTAACACTCTCTCTTAAACATTCTCTTAATGATTGGGTCACGTCACACTTTTTTTCCAAAATCAACCATTGGATTGAAAGTTATTATCATATAGATCATATCTATAAATTTTAATATTAATCTATGATCATTTGCTATGTCATCAAGATGTGTCAAGATTAACATTATTTGTAATTACGCCGTTGACGTTAATCTTTACGCATCTTGATGAGATAGCAAATGATAATAGATTAATGTTAAAATTTACGGATATAATCTATATGATAGTAACTTTCAATCCAGTGGTTAATTTTGAAGAAAAAAAAGTGTGAAGTGACCCAATTATTAAGAGAGTGTTTAAGAGAGACTGTCAAAGAGAGTGTCCGTAACATTCCTCTTTTTTTTTTTTACTCAGGGTCTCTAATTACTAAGCTTATGAAAAATTGGGTGTTACACGTATTGTCGTCTTCCACCATGGAGATACATCACGTCACCCCATCATGCACCAGTTTTGTTCCTCCACTCAATTATCACTATGACACCATCTCTTTATTGTATCTCTAAATTCATATATGACAGATGTTGTTATTATTAATTAGCAAAGGGACTCGTGCTAATCACGGGTCAAGTAATTTAATTTTATAATTTAAAATTAGAACATTAGATAATATTAATGACAAATTGAAATTAGTGAAAAAATATTAAATTAAAATTATTATTTCTTTTTGACACACACACACATTATGAAATTCAATAATAATAATAAGATTTGACAAAAATAAGAAAAGGGCATTAACAGTTTTCTCCAATTTTGAAAAACATCAAAGGAAAAGGAGAAAATTTATCTCTATTAATGGGCTTTCCACGAACTTGGGCTGCCATCGCTAGGTCAACGGTAGGAACATGATCTCATTTCGTACTTCCGTCATGGTGACTGCTACATACACCCATTGTTTTTTATACATACACCCCTTATCCTTAAATATTGTGTAAAACCCAAAATATCCCTACCTATACCTATAGACACACACCCTTTCCTTCGCTTCCTCTATTCAAATCCCTCATCACCTCTCTCTTTTTTGGGACCCTACTCCCACCACCACCACTTCTAGTGTTGATCCCCTCGTCGACTAGTGCATCAAATATTCCTTCTCCAGTAACCACCATCATTTTCTATGCAAGTCCTGAAATAAGATGGTACATTTCTAAGTCAACACCTCCTGAAACAATGAGTTACGGACTTGGGGGCAACTGTTCTGAACCAGTATCTTGAATATTCGACCCATATGCACAAAGCCTAACTTGGAGGCCCATTATCTCCGAGTTCTACAGTTATACACCGACTTGATAAGGTCAACTAACTAACTAACTAACTATAATGATCTTATCCTTTTGAAAAATATAAAAGGAAAAAGAGAAAATTTATCTCTATTAATAGGCTTTCCACGAACTTGGGCCTCCATCGCTTCCTATACCTATACCTATAAACACACACCCTTTCCTTCACTTCCTCCATTCAAACACCTCATCGCCTCTCTCTCTTTTTTTGGACCCTCCTCCCATCACCACCACTTCTAGTGTCAACCCCCTCGTCGACTAGTGCATCAAATATTCCTTCTTCAGTAACCACCATCATCTTCTATGCAAGTCCTGAATTAAGATGGTACATTTCTAAGTCAACACCTCATGAAACAATGAGCTACGGACTTGGGGGCAACTGTTCTAAATCAGTATCTTGAATATTCGACCAATATGCACAAAGCCTAACTTGGAGACCCATTATCTCCGAGTTCTACGGTTATACACCAACTTGATAAGGCCAACTAACTAACTATAATGATTGTATTTTTGTAATAACAACCTAACTAATTCAGTTAAGAAGACAAGCCCATATCGGCTATATAAATATGGTATAATCATCGACCAATGTATGCCTCATTCTAATCTCTCTCACTCTCTCTCTCCCCCTCCCGTCTCGATTATATACTGATTTGAGTGTCAGAGTGTCTTCCAGGTGGTCACTACTGTCGTTTTCCACCATGGAGATGCATCACGTCAGCCCATCATGCAGCGGTTTTGTTCCTAGCTCCACTCAATTATCACTATGAGACCATATACTTCTTGTGTATCTCTGAATTCATTTCTGAAAAGCTGTTATTATATATAGCAAATGGCTCAAGTGTTATTATATATTGTATAATTATATATAGTGCAAACAACTATTATATATAGTGCAAACGAATATATATATATATATATATATATATATATATATATATATATATATATATATATATAAAAGAATGTTGTCTAGGGGCATAATTGGTATTTTCTCTACTTAATTGAGGGGCAAATAGGATAACATGAATAGTTATCCTATTTGTAGACTTTTTAATTCGGGTCACTAATTATTAGTGGGTTTTTAATTGATACTAAAATATTTAGATTTTTAATATAAATAATTCGTAGTTAATTTTAATTGTGAATATGAAAAGTTATATCCGTCCATTTTTATTAACTTGCTTGAATTTAAAATTTATTTACAATAAATATTATATATCATTATATTATATATTATTATATAATAAACATCAAGTATAAAACTTCATGTTTAATTAAATTTTCAATCATTAATCACAACTTGAAACACAAATGCTTGAAAAATATTTAAATAACTCTATAATTGATCAGATATATTTTTTATATGTAACTAAATAATAAAGTATTAAGGTTGTTTGATTACAATGCTAAGTAAGAATTATTATTTTAAAAATGTTGGTTAAAATACAATAAAATGCTATTATATGTTATGAAATAATAGTTATTGTGTGTATATTGAAGGATGCATTATTTTGAAAATTAAGTTTATTTTTAAAAAATTGGTTAAAGGTTTATTTTAAAAAAAATTATTGTTTGGGTTATTTTTGTAATTTGTAATATCCATTTGAGGAGTAAATTGGTTAATGGTTTATTAATCCCTAATAATTTTAATTAGTTAGTCCAAGAGTTAGAACAAATTGTATAAAATTGTGAAACTTAAAATATAAAAAATTAACATTCAATATGTAGACTAAATCATTAGATATTTTCAAAATAAAAATTGAATGAAAATCAGAATTTACATTATTTTTTTATTGTTTTGGTAATTCCTGTATTATTTTACAAGTTTTAAATTATATTGATTAATTTTTTGTAAAAAATTGATTTTATAAAAGATGCTTGAGGTGAAATATTTCAAAAGTTTGTTTACTTAGTTTTTAATTTTATCACATTTTAATAACGTCATACATTTTAAACTTTACAATATTTTTCGTAAATTTTATTTTAAATAAAAAGAATTTTTAAGCATTTCGCCTTATTAACTATTTTTTAATTTTGTTCGCATAAATGAAAAATTGTTGAAATAAAACATATTATTTGATCACATATGTTTATTTAAAAATACAAATATTTTATTTACAATAGTATATCAAATTAATTAAAACAAATATTTATTCTATTAGAATTACATAAATAAATAAACTTTTATATGACATTAAATAAATTTAGTAAATAATTATCTAATTAAAAGCTAAATACTTTCAAAATTATAAAAAATAGGCTATGAATGATAGCCACTTTAGAATGAATTGCAAAATACTTATTCTTTTTTGTTTATTTACAGTTGACGTTTTAGAATTATTTATTATTTTCAAAACTTCAAATTAATATTTATTATAATTTTAATAATATATTTTGTTACTTAACTAAAAAGTAATTATAGAAATATAATATATTATACAGATAAAAATGTTTCAAAAATTAATTTACATAAAATATTTATTATATTTCTTGATTTATGTGATATTTTGAAACAACAAATGAGTTCTAGAAAATATTTCAAATTTTTGTAAAAAAATATATAATGAATAATATTTTAAATCTCAAAAATTTCAAAGGTGAATAAAATTGAAAATCGAAATAGATATGATAATATACATTTTTAATAAAAGAAATGGAAAAATATAAATCCCCTCGCTAATTGTAGACAAATTTGTAAATAAGTGAATAATATCAAAACATTTATTCATGAATTGTTCATTTAATATATTAACCTTGACCTTGACATTGATGATTAGTCACTAATATATTGAAAGTCTAAATTTCAATCTTATCATAAATAGTTCATATGTTATTGATTTTTTAAAATATTCTTTATGTTAATTTTGTACTTCTGTTACAAAGTGGAACAAAGGAAATCATTGTATATACAAGTATTAATGTGTCATATTTTTTAAAATTTTGTCATTTATTACTCTAGCTAAAAAATATAACTTCTATCTGGCTCTTCAAGTTCAGATATTAAACAAGTAAAACAATTCTCAAAGTGGATACTAAAAATTGGTGGTGGAATATTGTTATGAAATTGTGTTGCAATGTGTTGCAATGTTACAAATAACTTCCTGTAGTTATTTGTAAATCCTAATTTGTAACAATGATAGTCATATCTACGATACATTTTAAAATATGGTTTATAAAGAAGTGTCTAAAAAATGTAGATAAGTAACCCTAAAAATTTCTTTTATTTGCTTCATTTTTCCACATACGCAATACTTATTAATTTCTTATAGTTTTTCCATAATTTTAAAGAGTATTTGTTAACAACTCTCTCCCAATCTTCTCTAACCTTTGTGGTAGAACTCAAACAAAAATTCCAGTTGATCAATATTAAAATGTTGTTCCAATCTATTCCAATCAACTAATTTTCAAATTTTTCTTTTACAAAAATATTCACTTCTAGGCAATACTCTTACAAACCACCTACCATGTTTATCCTTAAGTAAAATGATTTTTATGTACAAGTTTTGTCAAATTGGCACAAGTATAAAATCCAACCTTCTATACAGAAAGCATCATTTTTATAAAAACTTAATTAACCAATAATTGTCAAAATATAATATTAGAATTCTTTAAATTAGGTCATTAATATTAACTACAACTATAACAAGAATATTTTTAAAAAACAGAAAATAAAGACACATAACACTCGTGCATCGCACGGGTCACGTTCTAGTATGTGTGTGTGTGTGTGTGTATATATATATATATATATATAGCATTGTGATTATATTCTTTCAAGTAAAAAATAATTAGATACTTTAGCTGTTGCTACCTCGAGAAGGCATAATGTGGGGGTGAGAGTAGTAGAGAAATAGAAAACAAAATAAATACACACACTAATTAACTCACTAAAATAAAATTAGAAAGCTAAAGTGTGCAAACAAGTAATTCATCAACAAAAAGAACTAACGTGTGCAGTAACGGGAAAGAGGACGTATATAGCAGAAGCTGCAGAACGTGGCAATAACTTTAAAAAGCTTTATTTTTTTAATTAATTCTTACTTTTTAATTTGAAACATTAACCATAATGCACTTAAAGAATTGGTTAGCATTTCACCAAAAAAAACAATAAAGGATTGGTTAGCATCTGTCTTTTTTTTTCAGTAAAAAAAAAGTTGTGCCATATATCACGAGAGAATTCTCTCGCGAATTTCACGACCCAGGTGTTCAATATTTATTTTCTATAAAGCTATTTAAAAATAGAAAAAAATAGAAAATGGTAACGGTTTGTCCACTAATTTCGCCACTCTTTGCTAGTTTTGATTTGTTGCCCCATTCCAAACCTGTAACAGAGACAGTGGCAACCCACTGCAGCGCCTCCTCATCTTCCCCTTCCTCCCTAAACGACGCCGATTTGGCGAATGCGTTCCTTGTTCCACATTGCACCTTCTCCTCACCACCTATCAATCCTTAATTTCAAACGCATAGCGAGAAAAGAAAAATGATGTATCAAAGAGAGAATAAAGAGTTGAATCAATGAGATGAGTGAAGCATACCCATTGTTGCTTCTAGTTATTCCGAGGGTTGGATAGGTGGTTGAGGCTCAACATTAGTGACAATTTCTTCTCTTTCTTCCTATTCCATAGACTCAGTTGGTGTCTTCGTTAAAGCGCAGCGTAGTTGTTGTGTGCTGTTAGAGGACGCTCATTTAATAGCCGTGGGTAAGACAGACACCAGGGAGGTGAGCGTGGGGTGTAGACACAAAACTGTAGGAAAAAATGGAGATCTAGGGAGTGAACTCTAAAACTCTCGAAGTCTCCCGAATTGAGTGCTCTTTTTTTGGGGCAAATAAATTATGTTTTCGATTTAAGTCATAGTTTAGAGAATAGTAAAAAAAAAGAGTCATAATTTAGAGAGAGAAACTGAAATAATGTCATTGCCATGTCATTCGTGATTTTCTTGATGTAAATTCTTCACGAGGTTTAGCATTTTTCAAAAAAAAAAAAAGCATCTGTCTTTTTTATATTTGTAGTATGGATAAAAAAATTAGATAATTAGGAGAGACATATTCTCATGACAATAATTAGTGTGAACAGAGTGTCCGACCATATGTGCCAACTCCGTTGGCATTTGCATCTGTCATTCACTGAATAGTTTTTTTTATTGAATTCATTAATTAATAAGTATACAATTTCAAAATATTATTTATATTTTCTCAAATAATTTGTTTTGTCAAGTATAAAATGTTTTTTATACGACTTATATAAAATTTAGTCTTTTTAACTAAGACTTGATTTGGTAAAAATAAGCTATAAGTTAGCTTACAGCCGATAGCGGATAGCTTATAGCTGAAAAGCTAGCTAATTTGAATTATTTGGTAAAATTAGTTGTTTAATTAATTGATAAATATAAAATGATATAAAATGATAAGAGTTTATCTTTATTTTAAAGTTTAAAAAAAGATAAAGAATAAAATAATGAGGATTAAAATGAAAGAAAAGAAAAAAGTTTATCTTTATATATAAGCTCAGATGCTACTTCAATTAGCATCTAAAAAAAACTATAAACTAGTGTGATAAGCGTACTTAGCAAACATCTTTACTTCGACTAAACAATCTTATAAGCTAGTCCAATAAACTATAAACTAGCTTATTGGCCTCACCAGACTGAGCCTAAATAGTTTACTCTATAAAAAAAACTAAATAGTTTTTTAAGAAAATTTTGACTTGATTTATTTAATATAAAGCTAATGACCTATTTTCACTCCTAGTTATTATTAAAAGGAATACAATGAAACTAATTTACATTTTTTTGAGCTAGTTTAAATTTAAAAAGATTAAATAGAAACTGAAAAAAAAACGTTATTAATCCCAAAAAACACATCTTTGGGAGTGCATCGTCTTAAGCCGTACTGAATCCCGAACCGGAGATTAGTCCCATAGGCAGTTCAAAGAACCGAACCCGTGGGGATACTCTAGCAGACCACTCGGGCCAAATTAAGGCCTAATTAGGGTGGTACCTAAACCCAAAAAAAAAAATCCAAACTTTAAAATTTTCAACTATCTAAATTTTTGAATTTGACGAACATCTTTAACTCAACCTATTAAAACTGATAAGATAAAAACTAATTCTGAGAGCTATTAATCCAACTACTATTTGAATTTAACAAGCATATCTATCTAGTTGAAGCTAATAAAACTGATTGGATAAACACACGGCTTGAAAGTAAAACTTCTTACTTCTGATTACATTTTAATTATTAAAGAAGGAAGGATTAGATAAAAGTTATTTTGAAAGTTATACGCCACGTCATGATCTAGTTTTGAAATAATTCAAACTCTAAAATTGGTTATATAAACACACAAGTGAAGGACTTTTTGGTTGAAACGAGAAGCTCTGCGAGTGAAAAAAAACAAAAAACAAAAAACAAAATGAGGAAATCATCCCTTTTATTAGTTTCGATATGTCTCTTGGCCATATTCACATCGTATTGTAACTCGTTACCTCTCTCAACTCAAAAGAGATGGATTATCGACGATGCAACGGGAAAACGGGTGAAGCTAGTTTGCTCTCACTGGGTGGCTCATGTGAAGCCAATGTTGGCTGAGGGTCTTGACAAGTTGCCTATGGCGGACATTGCTGCTAAAGTGGCTAATGCGGGATTCAACTGTGTTCGTTTGTCTTATGCTACTTACATGTTCACTCGCTATGCTAATCACACCGTTCGCGAAACCCTTTCTACTTTAGACATACCTGAGATCGTGTCGGCAATTGAGAAACACAACCCTTCCGTGTTGAACATGACCCATCTTCAGGCTTACGAAGAGGCCATTGATGCTCTTGGAGGACAAGGCGTCATGGTGCTTATTGATAACCACGTTAGCATGCCACGTTGGTGTTGTGATAATGGAGATCAAAATGGGTTCTTTGGAGATAGGCACTTTCACCCTGATGAATGGCTTCTAGGTTTGGCTTTTATAGCTAGTCACTTCAAGGGAAAACCAAATGTAAGTAATACCCACTATACACATACACAATTAAACATCATCAAATTTACTCCTTTTCGTGCATAATTTTTTTTTTGGGTTTAATTGAACTTTTGGTCCCCTAACTTTTTTAATTTGGTAATTTTGGTCCCCCTATTTTATTTTTGGCAATTTTGGTCCCCCAACTTTCTCAATTTGACAATTTTGGTCCTCATACTTTTAATTGCACTTTTAGTCCCTCAAAATCTTGAATTTTTTGCACTTTTGGTCCTAAAAATCTTGGATTTTGGGAAAGTGAGGAACCAAAAGTGCACAATCTACGATTTTTGAGGGACTAAAAGTGTAATTAAAAAAATATAAAGACCAAAATCGTGAAGTTGATAAAGTTAAGGGACCAAAATCGCAAAAAATAAAATAAGGGGACTGAAATCACTAAATTGAGAAAGCTGGGGGACCAAAAGTGTATTTAAGCCTTTTTTTTGGTTTATTCTTTGAGTCTCTATAATTTTGTCAGATTTTAAGATAAATTTTAAAAATTTGGTTAAATTTTAAGAAAGATCTTTAAATTGAAAATTTTTAACTCGATTCTCGTATTTTTTTTAAAAAGTTTTAAAATAAGTCATTATTCATTAATTAATAATAGTTTTTTAATTGTTAATATTATGCAATCTTTTCCCAATTTATTTAAAATTTTAAGTAATCTATCAGAATTTATTTAATATTAATATATATCATAATCGAATAAATTAGTATACTTAATTTAAGTCTCAAATAAACCGAAATAATTTCAAAAATTGATATATTTTTTAAATACAAATATTATCTTTGTCCTTATATGTAAGCCTCTTTTGACCAATTCACACAAATTAAGAAGATTAGCTAATACATAAAATTTGTCAATTGTGTATCGTTGTTCAAAAATTATCATTCAATTATTGAGACTCTTATTTTCCCAAGATTCTTAAGAGAGAAAATGGTCACCCTATTTATTTATTATCGATTACAAAAAAAATATAAATTAATTAGTTGTGTTATTGTAAAAAAATAATTAATACATCTAGTAATTTAAAAAAGGGTCTTACAAAAAGGGTTAATTTTTTTTTCCTTCAAACGACACTTACATATAGAGACGAATGTAGTATTATTTTTGAAAACTTTTAAATAAAAAAGACTTATTTAAAATCCGATTAAATTTTAAGAGTTTCCCTAAAAAAAATAAGAAGGTATAAAATAATTCGTTTTTTTTTTGTCTTTTGCATTAATATCTTATTCTTTACTTGCGGTGTTAATTACATGTGTTATATAGGTGATAGCCATGGACTTGAGGAACGAGCTGAGAGGTGCCCGTCAAAATTTGCCCGATTGGTACAAGTACGTGAGCCAAGGAGCGAAGAAGATTCACGAACATAACCCTGATTTATTAGTCGTTATCTCAGGGTTAAACTTTGACAATGACCTTTCGTTCTTGAAGAAAAAGGCCCTTGACCTAAACTTTACTAACAAATTGGTGTACGAAGCACATCTTTATTCGTTCTCAGGAAGCCAAGACAAGTGGAGTGTGCAACCAGTGAATTGGGTATGCGCCTCCGTCATTGAAACCTTAAACGACCAAGCAGGTTTTCTCATTGGTGGTAAGAAGCCGGTGCCTCTATTCATAAGTGAATTTGGATACGACATGACTGGTGGCAATTCCGCGGACAACAAATTCTTGCCATGCTTTGTTTCCTATGCTGCGTCGGTTGACTTGGATTGGAGCTTATGGGCTTTTCAAGGAAGCTACTATTACAGACAAGGCAATGTTGGGCCTGGAGAGTCATATGGTGTAATGGACTACGATTGGAAAAATTTCCGGGACCCAAAATTCCCCGAAAAATTTCAGCTTCTTCAAACCAAGGTTCAAGGTACAATACATGTGCTTACTTCACATATATATACTTGTACCAAAAAGAATACATTATATGCATATATTTGTACATATATACATACCAAAAAGAATAAATTATACATACATACTTGACATAGATGAATTTGTAGCACAACATTGTAAAAAATATACAGATGTTCAATCATATCTCGCCAAATAGATATTTGTGTAGATATTTTAAGAAGTGATATAATAAAGTGATACCATGTGAAATATGATTGAATGTATGTGTAAAACTTTTTTTCTATGTATATATATGTCATATTTTATGTCTAAATAGTGCATTGCTGTGATTTACTTTGGCAGATCCAAGTTCAAATATCTCAAAGTCCCATATAATGTTCCATCCATTGACTGGTAAATGTGCTCACGTGAATGGAAGTAACAATGAACTTGTATTGGGTGATTGCAAGAGTGAAAGCCGATGGAGTTCAGAAGGAGATGGTTCTCCAATTAGATTGATGGAGTCTCCTCTGTGTCTAAAGGCAGAGGGTGAAGGGCTTCCTGCAACTCTCTCGGAAGATTGCTTGTCGCAACAAAGTTCTTGGAAATCTGTTTCAATGACTGGTCTTCACTTAGCTACCTTTGATGGGAACGGATCCCTTTTGTGCTTGGAAATGGATTCTGATTCTTCCAAGGTAGTGACTAGAAAATGCATCTGCATAGACGCTGATGATTCTTCATGTTTGGACAATCCCCAAGGCCAGTGGTTCCAACTTATTTCAACCAATGTTTAGTTAAGAATTGGGATCATGCGAATTAGGTTTGACAGGTATCTGGAGTTTGTTGGTAGTAGTACTACCTAGAACCTACAGATTTCTTCTTCATCGGTAGTAAGGTCATTTAGGTAATAATGATGTTGTCTATGGCACCAATTCGATGCTATATTAGTAGAAAATTAAATAAGTTTACTGTCTACATCTCATCCATGAAATTCATTACTTCTTCCCCCAATAATTTCAGATGACCTTTTAAATAGTGAAATGAAATGGTGATTGTAGAGGCAAGACATAGAAAAATGATTCGAGACAAAACATCCAAAGAATCTTACCGCATTAGAGAACCGGAGAGAACCTTTCCCTGGTTGTCGAACCAAATCTCAATCAATCACTATGTAGAGTAGACCGAATAGAATTGTGGAGAGACTTGATGCAGTTCCATCAAACCCTTCCAGTTGTTCAGAAAATTCAATCAAAATCTGATATAATTCTAACTCCTAACCAGAAAAGGAGATTGTATTATTGAATCAGTCTATAACAGAAGAAAAGTGCTCCAAGAGAAGGAAGAATTTCCTTAAGCCCAATCTAAAAGCCGAAAATAGGAAAATACACACGACACTCCTTCCTGTTTCAATTCCTCTACTAAACAGAATACAAGAACCATTCCCTCTCTGCTCTGACCCTCCTTCCCAAGTTCTCTTCTTGGACCTTTGAGAATATACTTGCAGGGGCTTTTCAGTAATAGACCCAGCCTTAGTGGTTGCTGGGTTAGTTGGATCCAGGTTCCTATCAGAAATTCAGAATCTTAACATCCCACAATAAAAGATGGTTAACACCTTTTCAAACCAACAATTATCAAACAAATTTGCTGTTCACTTGTCTGCATGTTAATATTCAATGTATATACAAGACAGAGAGAAGTTTACGTTCAATGTTAATAGAATTCATACAGTGGGCTTTGAATTAATTTTGTGCCGCAGATTGAAAGGAATGATAGATAAAGAATGAAAAACTGTTTTATTTACAAATAGGTCTTCAATATCTCCAACCTCAAACCTTTACATTCTACTATTTGCTACTCACCCACCCCCAAAAAAAACCATCTCTGGGGTTGAGAGAAAAAGGTAAACAGCCCCAGAAAACCAACACTAACCGCTACCATCATAGTAATCAAGGAGATCATTCTTTTGGGGCAGCAAACTGGATATACTTCCTTGACCCCAGCCTTTCTGTACACGCTTCAGAGTTTTTAATGCAATTCCACTGCCAACATCCCTGTCAAGTAATAGGGAACAGATCATTAGGAAAGACTGAAGAATATGCAGAGCATAAGGGAATGGTGATTGCAGTATTGCACTAATTAAAAAAGACATACAACTCACAAAATCAAAATTTCCAAATATCAGGATCCATATTTACATTTAGTTTGATAGAACTAATACATTTGACATGACAGAAAATGATGATAACAGATCATTCTATTTCTAGCATCCCACGATAAAGTAACTCTTTTCAAAGATGAAGACAATTCAAACAGTATTAAATGTACATGTTTCAGAAGATTGTCAACTTGGTTGAGTTAGAAACTGTCAAACAAATGAGGTATAGCAATGAACGCACATGGTACTGTTCAATTCATCCAAACATAATTTTCTCAGAAAATTCAGTAATTTGAGTTGTCATTGTTCTAAAGTTCAAGAAGAAATTACATAGATCATGTTTAAGGACAACTAGTAGTCACATTTAGAAATTAAGGATGCAGATTACGAAATTACGAACCAAAGAAAAAGAAAAAGAACTGAGTAAATAATCAATCCAAGACAACCCAAACTATCTAATTTAAAACCCCTGGTTTATTAAAAAAGAAAAGAACCCAAAAGTTGAATAAAAAGATTATCTTCATTACCCATATGGCCATACCTGTTAATTATATCCTTCCAGTCACTTCCATCATCCTTGTGTAGTTTTCGACCAAAGGTCCTCTTTCCACTTTGATAAGTCCTATCAGCAGTTTTATCTTCTAAAGCCAATTCCATCATCCTTGCTAGTTCATCAGCTTGTTGCTTGTTTCCCCTTTTACTTAAGCCATCAATCACTGGTATGAATGATGAATGGTCGAAACCATATCCCTTTTCAATCAATTTCTGAATAAGGCAGTGGGCATCATCTAACCTTTCATCCTGGCAAAGTCTGTCAATCAAATCTTTATACATGAAATTCTTTAATAAGAGAGATCTATCTAACGAAGCTTCAAATAGCTCCTTTGCTTCAGAGAGTTGCCCCCCGGCAAGTAATTCATTGAACATCAAACTGTACAAGGCTTCTTTGTGACCACATATACTCAAAGCTACGTCAAAAAGTTCACATGCTACTTTAAAATCACCAGACTTGCAGAAGGCTTTAATCAACATTTTGAAGGAAGATACATTAGGAGATATGCCCTTATCCAACATTTCATGTAAAAGAGAAGTCGCATCCTTTGTTTTCCCTCCTTCACAGAGACAACTAATCATATTGTTATAAGTGCAAATATCTGGACGTATTCCTCTTTCTCTCATCTCATCCATCAATCCATACATTTCAAATATTTGCCTTTTACCACCTAACCCCAAGATCAATGAATTATAAGTTTGAAGAGTCTTGCTGCAACCATTTCTCTCCATATCCTTCAATACACGGAAAGCCGATGATATCTTCCCTTGTTTACAGAAACTCAATACAAACGTATCATAGGTCACAGAATCAGGGTGCAAGCTTTTCGCCATCATCTCAATAAATTTCTTTTTAGCTTCCTCTAGCCTCCCAACCTTGCAAAGCCCATTAATTATGGTTGTATATGTGATCACATCAGGCATGCTAGTTGATACATTGTGTATTGAATTAACTAGGCCGGCTAACGAGTTTTCTTTGCCAAGGGAATTTGTTCCATCAGTCCACATCTCACTTACAATTTCAATTGCTTTCTCCAATTCTCCATTTCTACACAGACCATCGACCACGATATTGCAGGTCACAGTATCTAATTGATAACACTTCTCCTTCATCTTTTGCAGCATTTCCTTGGCCTCTGATTTTCTCCCCTCCTTCCACAGGCTATGCAGCAAGGTGTTGCAAGTATAATTATTGGGGTGACAACCATTTTTTATCATTTCATTAAGAACAGCTTTAGCTTCAGAAACCTTCCCTTTGCTACAATATCCATTGAGGAGTGTAGTATAAGTAACAGTATCCGGGTAAACACCATTACTTACCATCAAATCCATCAACCTTCTGGCATCCGACAGCATGTGGTTCCTGCACAGCCCATCCATGACAATATTATAGGAGTAAATATTGGGTTCAATGCCTTTATCCACCATTTCATCGAGAACCAAGCGAGCCTCCAACAACTTCCCATTTCTAAGCAAGCCCAACAACCAGGTATTATAACTTTCCAAAGTGACAAAATTACCAGCTTTCTTCATGGTGTCAACCAAAGACCTGGCTTCCTCCATCATCCCCTGTTGGCAAAACCCCTTAAGCATCAAATTAAAAGTAATGACATTGGGCTTGGGAAGTCCCAATTCTCCATCCATCTGCATATCCCTGAAAATTCTGGACGCCTCGAAAACCTTCCCAGCTCTACAAAGTGCAGATATCCTAGAATTAAAGGTAACAACATCGGGCAACAGACCCTGCTCTCTCATCCTCTCCACCAATTTCTCAGCCTCATCATTCATATCCTGTTTACAGAAGCTAGATACCAGAGTGTTATACACAACCCTGTTAACATTGGGACCGGACTTGTTAATGAGCTCCAAGGCCTGTTTGGTACGTCCTGCACGGCAAAACCCGCGAACCAGAATCCCAACAGTGAACTCATTGGGGTGGCATCCTTTTTCAGACATTTTATCGAACAGTTCGAGGGCGTGTTTGAAAGCGCGGGATTCGCAGAGGGATTGGAGCAAGAGATTGAAAGTGTAGGTTTGGGGGTTAACACCGGCTTGGATCATGTCGGTGTATAAGGAGGTGACGAAATGTGGACGGTTATGTTGGAGGCTTGAGCGGAGGAGAAGGTGGTAGAGGGGAAGGGAAGGAGGTGTGGATGGGAATTGGGCTCTGAAGGATTGGAAGTGGGAGAAGGCCCAGTCGAGGTGGGGTGATTGGGCCAACTCTCGGAGCATGGAAATGAGGGAAGGATGGGCAATGTGGTTGGGGTGGTGCGCCGTGATGAGTTGGCGGAGGTCGTCGATTTCGCGGTGCATGTTGGCGCCGACCAGGATACGTGTCATGGTAGCGACAAGACGCTGATGGTCAGTGGAAGAGGAATAGGAAGTGGAAGGAGAAGAGAGGATGCGCTTGAAGAGATGCCATGCCAATCTCGGGTTGTTGCTGTTCATCAAAACACCTTTCATTAACTTCCTCGTTTCCTCCATCTTTCGGTGCATTTTTGGTTTCGAGTTTTGACTTTAACTCTCATGTTGTGCTCGGCGACCAAACATGGTTATTGTCAAGTGCTGTGCTCAGCAGCAAAATCTTAAACGCATGGGTTATCATCGGAAAGCAGTGATTATAGGCAATGAAGATCTCTGTCAAAAAAAAAAAAAGTGAACGAAGATCATAGTGCAAGAACAAGAGTTGAAATGCTGTCAACCAAGACCCTAAAATATAGGGAAGCCAAAAATCGACACCTATTTTCTTGATTAACTTAATTAATTAATGTGTTACAACTCATTAACCATGGACTGAATTTTATTAATCGCAATTTTAAAAGTTATTAACCACAATTTTTATGTGTTCAAAATCACACATGCCCAGCCAATAGTATATAATGATCTCTCAATAATATACAACTGCATATATGATTGTGATATTTTAAAAACCGAACCGAATCAGACGGTTCAACTGGTTGAAACTTGAACCGGTCTTGTTTACGGTCGAGTTATTTTGACGATTCGATTGCGGTTTCGTCCCTGTTCAAGCGGTTAAAAGCGGCTGAATTATGACCCGAAGGTCTGGCCGTTTTGATGTCTGATTTAGTTTTTAAAACATTGCATGATTGCACATCATAGTAACTGTCGAAAAACAAATTCAAATGAGACATGTACAGAATGATATTGCATAGACATTTTTCTACCATTGGCCAGGAAACAAGGCACTTTTCTGAAGTCTCAAGATATATATCAATATATATGTTACATATACAGTGGACTAAATTAAGGGGATTGTATGAAAAGGAGAGGGGGGAAAAAATCAACAAACAGTATGCACTGTGTACTTTTGAAGAATTAAAAGTAAGTATATACAAAAATAAGCCGGAAGGACAAAAATGCAATGCTTCTATCTCCCTGTGACAACGCTAACCGTCAAATTATTTGACACATCAAGGCTTTGGGTATGAAATTCTGTATCTACAGATCTCCTCATGGAAGTAAGCAATGGTTTTCTAGGCAAGGGAAGAGTCGTTGCTTCACTTTCCAGCATCAACACCACAGAGGACATGTTTGGTCTATGAGCAGCCGAATCTTGCACGCATAACATCCCAATGTGTATGCATCTCAAGGCTTTACTCTTTGGACATGAATCACGGATGGAAGGATCAACAAGCTCCATTATTCTCTGTTCACTCCAAAGATGCCAGGCCTACACTCATTTCATCGTAAAAAACACATTAGCTTTAAACATTATAATAAACTTGGCTTTTAAATAATGCTACTTTCACAAACATTTTATGAATTGGAAACTTTTTATAACACATCAGAAACTTCTGCAAAGTAAAGATAGGCACCTTTCAAGAAATACCATAAGACTAATGTAAAATAGGAGTGACTCACATATCCTATGAGACTTGAGTCATCTGAGTGACGAAAGCTTGTGTTCTTGCGGCCACTCACAATCTCTAGTAGTAATACGCCAAAACTATAGACATCGGATTTGACTGAAAATAGACCTTCCATTGCATATTCTGGAGACATATAGCCACTGCACCACATTGAGTGTTATATATATATATAGAGATTAGTCTAGTTCTACTAGTAAGATTTATCTATACAAGTAAAATACTAAAATCAAAGCATACTTACTATGTACCAACTACTCTAGTTGTATTGGCTTCTTCATTCTGGTTTCCACCAAATATCCTTGCCAAGCCGAAATCAGAAATTTTTGGGTTCATGTTTTCATCCAACAAAATGTTGCTTGCTTTTAGATCTCGATGGATTATTCTTAGTCTTGAATCCCGGTGCAGATAAAGTAGCCCTCTCGCAATGCCCTCGATGATTTCAGAACGTCTTGTCCAGTCTAGTTTTGTTTGCATGACTGGATCTGCAATGATGTTAACCAGAAATCACAAAAGTATTTTTAGAACAAATTATTGGTTATGCAAATGCACTGATGGTTTCTGTTTCATACTTATCCAAATTAAAAATGCAGAAAAATGATATGCAGATTTAATGCGAAGAAACATACCAAATAAAAAGCAGTCCAAGCTTTTGTTTGGCATATATTCATATACCAGTAGCTTTTCTTCTCCTAGAATTGAACATCCCAATAGTCTAACAAGATTTCTATGCTGTAATTTGGCTATTAGCATCATTTCATTCTTGAACTCCTCTGAACCTTGGCTAGACCGTCTTGAAAGCCTCTTGATAGCCACTTGTTCTCCCCCTAGAAGCCTTCCCTGGTAAATGGAATGAACGTACTTCTTAAATCAACCTTCTGTTTCAAAGGTTTAAATATTCTTTTGGTCTTTATACACAATACTCATTTTCAATTTGATTTGTAAATAAAGTTGTCAATTTAGTCCTATAGGTACAATCGTTTTCAAATGTCCTCATCATTATTGCTGTTATAACACCATGATATTGGTATGAACTAACTATGAAGCACGGGGACCAAATTGAAAATGAGTATGACATAAAAGGACCATAAAATATTGTATTGTTGGTCCCTATATGTGACATTTATTTTGAATTTGGTCCCCAAACATCCACTATGTTATGACTCCAATCCAGCAGACCTTGTCTTAATAACAACAGATACATCAAGCACACTAAATTGAAAACAATTTTACATACAAGGACTATATTGGAAAATAATTTGCAGAAAACCAAATTAAAAATGAGTGTCATATGTTGGTAACAAAAACATATTTTAACCTATTACATAAAGGTAAGTTGTTAGTTGCATTTTTACCTTGTAGACAGGACCAAATCCCCCTTGTCCAAGCTTATTTTCTTCTGAGAAATTGTTTGTTGCTATCACAATGCTACTAAAATTGAACAATGGAAGTTCTGCTCTACTTAGCTGATTCCCTTCCAAGCTAAGTTCAGCAGATTCTGAAAATTCTGTTGATAAATCCGTACTCTTGATTGGTTCAGATACCGGAACATCATTATTGTTGGAAGAAGAAGCTGAGAAAACTGAAGTCAAATAGAAAGGAAGAGATAACTCTAGAAGTCAACTTTAAAAACATTATACAATACCTAGAGATTCATCAAAGATGATAAAAATTACTTTGGAAAATAAATATATTACCTTTGAGTTTTCCCTTAAACCTCCATACCAGCCATGCAAAGATTCCAAGGCAAATCAGCCCCACCACAACAGCTAATATTATCCAAATCTTGGTTTTTTTCTCCCCATCACCTGTATCTGAAGACAGAGAAATTTATGCTGTAATTACAACCTGATATCGTAGAAGCATGTGAGAACTTGTGTGAGATTTGAACAGGTGTTCTCCTTCTTATCTTATTCATAGACAACAAATTAACAGATAAAAAGAATAATGTACAATATATTAATGGCTGAGGTGGCTATATAGGTGAGCTTAACAATGACAAGAAATTCATATGGCTCTATGCAACATAGAGAAATTGTTCAAGACAAAAAATTAAGAAGGGATATAGTACTGATTTGTACATCAAAATTGAGAAATAAAGTCAAAGCACTATTTTCCTTACCTAAATCAGAATGAGCAAGACGGATGTTGAGTGTATTTCCATAATTTTCAAAGTGTTGAAGATCAACTAACTCCCCATACCAAATCATGCACCCAATTCCAATAGCATTTGCGTATGCAGTACAAGAACTATTCTGAACACAACTGCGCTCACATGCCTCAGAATTAACAGCATTTACCAAACTCGTGAAATCCGGCAATTTCAAATCCCTTTGCACCAAGAAACCATCTTCTCCAACACTCACCTCTTTTCCAGAACTATTGTTACCTCTCTGAGTCGCAGCCTTAAGTGGAGTAACCCTCTTACACCCCCCTGACCAATTCCCTTTATTCCACCTATCCATATCCCTCGGTTCAAACCCTTTTATGCACCTACACACAGTTGAATCAGACACATCACACACTGCAAAACTTCCACATGAATTATAAAAATCACACTTATTATAAGGCTCACTTTGTATCACAATCCATTTTTTCTCATCTTCATTCCACCTTAATTGCCTTTCATATCCATCCCAACCTATCTGAAACCTTATCTTATCAGTATTATTCAACGCTTCATATATAAAATACCTTCCTCCTTTATCATCCGTGTTAAGTCTAAAACCAAAAAGATAACTCCCTGTCATGTTAGGCACACCTGTAAATATTCTACCATCCCAATACCCACTTCTCCACCTCCTTTTCTCTCCTTCCAAAATCACTATCTGTGGTGATGCCTCAGAATCAACCGTCATTGTGTAGTTTCCCGGTGAAGGATCCGTCGCCGATTTCCATGCTTTGAAGGCGGCAGAGTCCTTACTCGTTCCACCACTCGCCGGAACTTTCATACCTGGCAGATATGTATCAGTTGGATCCTCAAAACTCTGCCACACCTCTTTGCCATTTTCTTTGTTTGAAAGAACAAGGTTTCCACCATCATGAAGAATAGCTTGCGAGTTGTTCATTGGAATTGACACGTTACTAGACCATACCTCATTCTTTTCTCCATCAAGAACAACCAAGTTGCCGTCATTTTTTATTGTGATGGACCCTCCTCTGCCTTTGATGGGGTTTTCTCTGTTTGCAACCCACACGTATGCTGGACTTGGAACCTTGTAGTACCAAATTCCAACGTATCTCGAAGAGGAGTTATCTACACTGAAGAAACCCATTTCGAATTTGAGACCGTCTGATACCAAAGTGGAACCGTCTCTGATTGATTCATGCTGTGTGATGGAGTTGGCTGCATGCGAAAACAGGGGATGAAAACAGAGGAGAGAGAATAAGGAGAAAAGAAAAAGTGGAAATTTGAATCCGGTGTTCTTCATGCCCGTGTCCTTGAGATTGCAGAGAAGACTCTCTGTGGATTGGTGTCTTGGGAATAATAATGGTAATGATCAAAATTCAAATAAGAAGAAGCTTCAAAGCCGCCGAAATCGAATGCTTCTGTTATATGACCAACAAGTAGGAGAAAACAGGGAGAATGGATTTGACCAGTTTAGGCACCCTCTTGCAGCAGCATAAACATAATTAGGTGAAAAAATGTGACGAAATTGAGAAGCCCGGTGGCCCCGGTCGTTAAGGAGAAGTTAAAACGTTAAAATGAAAATTATCTTCATAAAAGGTGGTACCTTCTTAATTAACAAGTTGAACTAAATTACATAGTTTTTATGTTTTTGCATCACCTTTATTTTGCACATTTTCCCTAAATTTTATCATCACTTGTCAATTGATTTTAATGGTAGGAATGTTTCCTTTCCAGCTGTGTGGAGGCTTTTATGATACAAGTTTGACCGTGATAAAACTTATTGTGCATTATTGGGGAACTTTTGTGAAGTATATAGGTTGAAAAGTATCAAAAAGTATCTTGTGTATTTAAAAGTAGAGAAAGAGAAAAATGTAAAGAGGTGAAGTTATAAAATAAAAAGCACCCAATTCTATTAATGTGGAAAGAGTATATATACAAGTAGGTTGTAGAAGGCAATTATAAGATAATAGTTTAATTATTCTGACGATGCAAAATCTCTCCTGACTCAATTTTGTATGTTTGATTCAATTTTTTGGAAGGGAGAAGATGTGAGTAAAATCCCTCCCGACTCAATTTTGTCTCCCCTCAAATATTGGGAGAAGGGGAGGGGAGAGGAGCTTGAATCATTTAAAATAAAATGTCTTGAATAACCTTATATAAAACATCATAGAATAGATTATAAGGATATCTCTCTCATCTCCATTAAAAACCATTCCCTTCCCTCTTGAACTAAACAAACAAAGTATCCACTAACATCAATTTAAATCCCTCCCCTCTCTCTCCCCTCCATTAAAATCTCCCCCCTCATTTGAACCAAACAAACCATTAAAAATTGTTCAAATGGTGCATTATGAACCTGTTTCAATGCACCTATTTATTGAAAATAACTGTTTTTCTTTGTGTGTGTGTATTAGAAAAGCATAAACTGAACTGAATAGTAACTGAATTGGAAATTAATTCTGGAAACTTATTTTCTGTTTCATTGATTGAAATCATTTACATCAGAGGGCTTTATATAGCTTTCTCTGCTTGAGTACATTGATGTCATACAGCTGTAACTGATCTGGATGATCAGTTATGATTAGTTACAAGGAATGGTAGCCTATGTGCTGACCTATCATTATTAATCTAGGCTTACAAGAGACACTTTCTCTTATACTTCCCTGCAAGCTCAACTGTGAGTGAGCTGAAGAGCATCACACACAGTGAGCTTGGTTCTACATTCTTCAAACTTTGTAGGAGGAAGGGGCTTGGTCATGATATCAGCACACTGTTGGCTGTCAGGAATATGGGACACAAGCAGTTTCTTTTGCAGAACTTTTTCTCTCAGAAAAAATAAATCAAGCTCCATGTGTTTGGTTCTTGCATGAAGAACCGGATTGTGAGCCAAGGCCACTGTGCTCATGTTGTCACAGAACACTGTGGGAACTGAGAAAGAGACCCCCAACTCAATGAGCAAGGACTGAAGCCATAGTAACTCTTGAGTTGCAAGTGCCAAGCTTCTGTACTCGGCTTCTGTTCTGGACAATGAAACTACAGGTTGCTTTTTAGCCCACCAAGAAACAAGGTTTTGGCCAATAAAAATGCATGCACCAGATGTTGATCTGCGGTCATCAACATCAGAACCCCAATCTATGTCACAGTGTGCAGATAGAGACAGTGGTGAAGTTGGAATAGGCTTGAGATGCAGTCCCCATGAAATTGTTCCTTTTAGATACCTTAGTATCCTCTTAACTGCAAAACTGATGTCAGGCCGAGTTATGGTAGCATATTGTAAAGCACCCACTACTGATCTGTAATAGGTAGGGTCGGTCAAGCAGTAGAGCCTTCTTTTGACAGGTGACAACCAGAAATCATTGGAGAAGGGAGTGATTTAGCATCTTGCAGTTTTGTTTTTGCTAACAAATCTCTAAGATACTTGCTTTGAGTTAAAATAAGAGAGCCATCTGGTTGTTTTTTGACTTCAATACCCAAAAAGTAATCCAAATTTCCCAACACTTTCAAGGAGAAGACAACATTCAGTTGAGTGACAAGTTGGTTGAGAAAGGTTTGATTATTCCCAGTGACTATTATGTCATCAACATATACTAGCATGTAGGCTGTTATGGATCCCTTGGAATAAACAAATAAGGTGGGATCACATTTACTTGCTACAAAGCCGAATTGAAGCAGAGTAGTTTTCAATCTATCAAACCAAGCCCTTGGGGCTTGTTTGAGGCCATTGAGAGCCTTGTTGAGTTTGCGTACTAAAGACTTATTTGAAGCTTCAAAACCAGGAGGTTGCACCATGTATACTTCCTCTTCAAGCAGCCCATTAAGAAACGCATTGTTGACATCAAGTTGTTGGAGTGGCCAACCTCTTGAAATAGCCAAAGTAAGCATAGTTCTCATAGTAACCGGTTTGATTACTGGTGAGAAGGTCTCTGTGTAGTCAGCACCATATTTCTGATGGAACCCTTTGGCAACTAATCTTGTGTTATACTTATTGACCGAGCCATCAGGGTTTTCTTTAACCCTAAATACCCACTTGCAGCCGATTGGGACCCTGTTAGGAGGAAGAGAGATAAGAGTCCAAGTGTTGTTCTTGAGCAGGGCAGTGTATTCAGCTTGCATGGAAGCTAGCCATGTTGGACTAGCAAGGGCATGTTTAGTGGTTTTAGGCTCAACATGGGCAAGTAACAAAGTAGGGTTAACTCTTGGGCAAACAATGCCAGACTTAGCTCTTGTTTGCATGGGATGAAGATTTTGTGGTCTAGGAAAATTGGAGGAGCTGGAACTTGATGAAGAAGTTGAATTATGTGATAGTGAAGCATAATCATGTTCAGAACCAATGGAATTAGGTGCAGAGTGTGCACTAGAAGATGCAGAGTGTGTACTAGAAGCTATAGGAGCAGAGTGGGACACAGAATTGAGGGCATAATGGGATGCAAAAGTGGTATTAGATGACTGAGAAGGATGGCCAGAAGCTAAGCTATTTATAGAAGCAGAAGCAGATGCAGAGGAGCCCACTGGTGCAGGTGAGCACACTGCATTAGGAACTGACACAGAAGGTATAGGAAGAGTGACAGTGGGAATAGATGCAGGAACATGAGAACTATCAGAGGAAGACTTAGCAGAAGAAAACAATTCTTTATATGGGAATTTCAAAATATAAAGCATAAACTGAACTGAATTGTAACTGAATTGGAAACTAATTCTGGAAACTTATTTTCTGTTTCACTGATTGAAATCATTTACATCAGAGGGCTTTATATAGCTTTCTTTGCTTGAGTACATTGCTGTCATATAGCTGTAACTGATCTGGATGATCAGTTATGGTTAGTTACAAGGAATGGCAGCCTATGTGCTGACCTATCATTATTAATCTAGGCTTACAAGAGACACTTTCTCTTATAGTGTGGAATAGTAGGACTGGACCTAAGTTTTATCCTAATGATATTGATAATAAAAAACATAAGAGAGAAGAGACTAAAAAACATAATGAAATTTGATTATATTAAAATAGGCTAAAATGTAGTACATATTTATATATCATGAGTGGAGAGTGTATTTTGTAATATAAGGGAAAAGAGGATTGCAATTCAAGTTTCTTGCAGAAGATGAGTGTAAAAATATCATACTGTTGACTGGAATTTAACTTAGCTGTTGATCGGCTAACTCCACAACAGTGATTCCCTTTTCTTCAAGCAATTACGCCAAGGAAGGAACTCTGTTCCTCAGCTATGGATCCCTTAACTCACTCTAGAAAGGGTTAAGTAAGGGAACTAAAGTAAAAATGGAAACACAAATGTAAACATAAAGTGCAATTGAGCAAAATTGAGCGAAAATAACTTGTTTGTATTGATTGATGTGTTAAAATTATGTACAACTTGAGTATTTATAGTAATAACTAAGAACTACCCCTATTTTCCACGTGCAGCTGGCTAACAATAATAATCTTCCTAGTTGACAGTTATTCGACTGAGTAGTGCTATGTTCCACTAACCACGATCCTAAAATCTAGGCGCATTATCTTTTCATGGCCACGTCTTTAACCAACGTTCTTCTCAGCGTGGATCTTATCCTTGGTTCCCACGCTCAACTCCTAAAATCTTGGAGATAACCTTGAATTTAATTAATTTAGAATTTAAATTAATTCAAAATCAACCTCCACTTCATTCGGCTCATGGAGCAGTTCAAGAACCTGACCCAAGGAATGACTTCATGTTAGCTCAATAAGCCCAATATCTTCATATTAACTCAATAAGCTCATGGCCCCTGTCTAGCTCTTAGTTTCCTGCTTGTGGCTCTATTAGCTGCAGATTCGGCTAACCTATGGTTTAGCTGACCTCCAATCGACTAGCTTTCTTGCCTCGGCTGCTGTTGAACTCGGCTGATACTTAGGAATATTTTGGGTGTAAACAATTGCCCCCTACGCTGCTTTTAGCCGTAAAACTTTAGGTTTAGGCTGATGTAGCGTAATGATTACTGTCAAATCACCGTCTTAATCATAAATGCTAAGTTATCCATTTGCAACAACTTTTTAAATAGGCAACGACTAACCTTATCTCATCCGATTTACTTGCAACAAACCCTATCAACAGTGATAAGCTTTTCCTTTAAATATTCCTTAGCCGAATTACCATAGTTCACTTTCTGAAAGCCCTAATTTCCTGTAGCTTTACCCTCTTCACTGCGTTTTTCTTTTACCTGTCATCAATATCATCATGTTTTCAGCTTTCGACTCTCAAAATCATTCCTATGAGCATGATGATGAGCAATCATCTGCTTCTGTTAGCTTCGAACGTTCACCAAGCCCTCCATTAGCTCTCAACTCTACTTTTCAATCCCCTCTCTTTGAGATTCAGGATTTCGTATCCTTGAACCCTTTTACCTCAGAACTAGATGAGGGAGCTATCTTTTTGAAGGAATACATGGCTCCATCTCTTTATGCTTTACCAATCTCTTGTGATTGGTTCACCATCAAATCCAAACTAACTGACTTCCATTCCTGGCCTCGTTCGACTCAACCCTATGTTGAATGGGTTAATCGGCTGGAAAAGGTCAAAGCTGACAAATGGAAGCAGTTGGGCCTCTATGAAATGATCATGCTGTCCACGCAGGACATTCCCCTTAACCTGGAGCTTCTTTATGGCTTCTTTGGCTTCTGGTGTGTCTCCACCAACATCTTCATCTTTCCATGGGGCATGATAACTCCCACCTTGCTTGATGTTGTGGCTATAGTGGGACTCCTAATCACTGGAGATGATATTCCAGCTCTGTATTCCTTTCCCATCCCAGAGCTAGGGTTCAATTTCTCCAAGAGCACTTCTGGCTACTCAAACTTTCTTACTCAAAATGCCAAGACTAGAGGAGCAATTACTGATGCTGAGCACAATGTCTTTCTTCTCTACTGGTTCAACAAGTATTTTCTTTGTTCCAGTTCTATTGTTGTGGTACAGGAGCTGCAACTATATGTGGCCCTTTTTACCTCAGATAGCAAGCTCTCTTGGGGATCTCTTTTCCTCTCTGACCTCTACTGCTGCCTTTTCACCATTTTAGATTAACTGCAGAAAAGAGAGGGCATTAAAAATGTCCAAGGACCTCTTTGGTTCCTTCATCTCTGGATTATGCTCTACTTTCTAGAGTTTATTGATGCACGCTTCAACCCTCGCTTTCTCCCTCGGAATGTGAGCATTTTGGGGACTCACCTTAGACTCACTCCTTGTGAGTCTACTTATGCCTTTAATGTCACTGAGAAACTCTTCAATCTCAACCGCTTATCGACTGATTAGCGCCCTGTCTTGGAGAAGGGCATTGGGCCATTTTGGATTTTTTCAACAGATGAACCCCTCCCAGTCGAACAACAAAATGAGCTGGAGCTGAATTGGAGCACAGTCTTCACAGCTCGTGATTTGCTTTGTGGCCTCAAGCCCATCTCAAGGAACAATAAATCCTCTACAGAGTTCTACTATCCCAACTGCGTGGCTAGGCAGTTTGGGCTCCTGTAGCATGTGCCTCTGCCGTATGACTCCAAGATTGGGAGTCTTGGTCGACTAGCCTTTTCAGCAAATGATGTAATAGAGGTGACCACCACCAACCTGACAAAAATCAAGTCTTTCAAGTGGATTCCCTTCACTCCTGCCTCTGGTGAAACTTCTACTTTTGCAAACTGGTGACCATTAGTGACTACCAAGTTATTCCCTGGTCGGCTAGAGAAGTATATTGCTAGACTAATCATCACTGAGAGTGATGAGCCAAAGAAGGAAGAACCTAGGCCAACTGCTCAGCCGAAGAGCACCCCTGCCAAGGCTAGGCCTCGGGTTCAGAAGAGAACCTCTACCAGAATCAAGACCCCAGTGATTCCACCCAGTAAGTTTTCTTGACCTTGATTCCTTCATTTCATCTTGCTTTTCTTCAGGATTGTTCCTCACTTTTTCTTGTTTTTTGGCAGCTAAGACCACTCCAAAAGTCATCTTAGTTGAAGATGATCCCATCACTCCCCTACCAAGAAGAGGACCAGGGGTCCTGGTATCACAATAGAGGAACTACCTCGGGTTCCTGCCAAGCCCGAAGGGAAGGCTCCATCGGCTGACAAAGGGAAACAACCAAAGGTAAATACTTATCCAAGTTTTACCAAAGTTTTTCTTTTTTCTTTTTTTTTAAAAACTTCTTTTGCAGCCTGAATCTAATTTCTCTCAATTTTCAGAAGCCACATGTGGATATTCCTACTCCCTATGTTCAAGAATCTGTTCAAGGCACAAGCTCTCAAATTCCTCCAATGGTACAGCCGATTCTTACTTACTCTTATGCATTTCTGCTAATCTGTTTTATCGGCTAACCTTTGGTTGATATGCACAGGCACCCCAGACTTCTGCTGGTCCACCTCAATTTGAAGAACCTGTCCATGAAGCTCCCCTTATGCCTTCCCCACCTAGGGCACCTATGGTGAATGTCTCTGAAGAGGAGCTGGCAAGATACTTCACTTCGACTGATCCTCTCCCAATGGTTTCCTCTCCCATTTCTAATCATTTAAAGAGAGTGAATGCAACATTAATGGGAGAGTTCCCAACCAGCAGAGAATAGGTTGCAGCCCTCAGAACTTCATTGTTCAAACTGGCCAATACGGCTGATATCTTTGCGGCTAGCCAAGAAATGTTCAATGCCATTGCCCTTCAACTCAACGACCTGGCTCACCGGTATGGACGCTCCAGGGAGATTCATGACATAGCTTCTCATGATCTCAAGAGGTTAAGGGAACTTCAAGAGAAGAAAACTCAGTTTTAAACCTCCTTCCAATCCTTGGAGACAGAACGATAGGAGGCCTTGGCTCAACGCAAAGCCATAGACGATCGGCTAGCCATTTTGACAGTTGAGCTGGATAAGATCAAGAAGGAAATGAAAGAGCTGGCTCCCCAATCGACTGCCCTAACACAAAAGCTGGATTCCCTTTCTAACCAGCGCTTCACTTTGTACGCCCAATCTTCTTCACTGGATAGTGAGATTGTGGTGTTGTTTGCTCAGAAGGCAGGATTAGAGAAGGATTTGAAGACTGGTGGTGATGGTTTGGCAGAAGCCAACAGGACCTGGGATTCTTTCAAGCAGCAGTTAGAAGAGGCAAAAAGAAAAGAAGTCCCTACTGCAGCTGACACTTCAGCCACTCAACAAGGAGAATCTGTGGACCTAATTGTTCTTGTGGTGGAAGCCTCGGCTGAGCCTACCACTGAAGCCGTTGTTCCTTCAGCTATCGAGGATCCTTCTGCATCCCAAGATCCTTCAGCCGACCCAGGCTCAGAGCACACTGAAGAAAATACAAGTGGTTTGCCTGGTGCAACAGCTACCTAGCCTCTTTTGAAGTTTTCCTTTTATTTTCTAATTCAAGTATTTTGGGCTAGGTGGCCGGCTTGTGGTCACCAAATACATTATCTTTTTTTTTAAAATGCAATTTTCTTCATTCCTCCAATATACCTTGCCATACAGTAGGGTAGTATCTCTTGAGGTATTTTTCATTAATGCTTCTATTTAGTTCTTCACCTTGCATGTTAATTAGCCGAAAAGCACCACCATGGTAAGCCTTACTAACAATAAATGGCCCTTCTCAGTTTGGTGACCATTTCCCAAACTTAAGATCTTTAATCCCAATAGGTAATATGGTTTTCCAAATAAGGTCCCCCTCAACAAACCTCTTTGGCCTTACATGTTTGTTGTAGGCTCTGGCCATCTTTTGTTTGCTGTGTTCAATTTTGTTTAAGGCCATGAGTCGATCCTCATCAACAAAATCTAATTCCATTAACATGGCTTGTTGGTACCCATCTAAACTTAATAGGTTTTGCTTTGCTACTCTTAATGAAGTCACATTTATCTCTAATGGCAACACTGCATCTTGACCATATGTTAGCCGATAAGGAGTAAACCCAGTTGCATTGCACTTGGAGTTCCTTACAGCCCACAATACCTCATTCAGTGTTTCATGTCATTTCCTGGGCTTATTTTCAATATTCTTCTTGATTAAATCAATAAGAATTTTGTTAGTAGCCTCTGATTGCCCATTGGCTTGAGCATAATTAGGGGATGAAAGAATCAACTTAATCCCAAATTATTGTGCAAAGGCCACCACCTTTTCTCCAATGAACATAATCCCTTGATCTGTGCTGATGGTTTCAGGAATTAAAAACTTATAAATAATTTGGCATTATATAAATCTAATCACCTCATCTTGAGTCACAATCACCATCGGTTGTGCCTCTACCCACTTAGTGAAGTAGTCAGTCGCAACTATGACAAACGCATGCCTCTTGGAAGAACGTGGATAGATTTTACCTATCAAATCCATTGCCCCTTCCCTTAAATGGCTAAGGCTTTATTACTGGGTGTAGATTTTTGGCTGGAACCCTTTGTATTGGACCATGCAGCTGACATGCCTCACACCCTTTGGCATATTGATAACAATCAACTGTAATGGTAGGCCAATAATACCCATGTCTATATATTATCCATTTCATTGTAGGTCCAGCCCTATAAGAACCACAAATTCCTTCATGTACTTCCCCCATAACCTTCATGGATTCATCCTTATTGATGCACTTAAGCAATAATCCATTGATAGCCCTCCTGTAGAGTTCATCATCCACTAACACGTACTTAAGTGTTCTCTGCTTAAGCTTGAAGTCAATACTACCTGAAGGATCTTTGAGATAGTCGATTAACTCCTGTTTTCAAGAGTCAATCGCTCCTATAGGGGCATATTCCCATACTAGGTAATCCTCATGCTTTACTTCAACTATCATGTCCTTGTATCCTGAGGCTTGTTGGGCCAAATCATTAGCCTCCTCATTCTTTTCTCTGGGAATGTGGAATACTATAGCATCAGTAAACAGGCGCAACAACCTGCTAGCCGTTTCATAGCATTCTCTCAAGTTAGGATTATTACATTTATATTCCCCAGTTAGCTGTTTTATGACTAACTGTGAATCTCCCATGACTTGAACATGATTTGCCTTCATGGTTGCCAGAATCTTAAGTCCCAAAATCAAGGCTTCATATTCTGCCTGATTATTAGAACAACCAAGATCTAGCTGACACATGAATCTCCAACTCTTGCCTGTTGGACTAGTGATGGTGATGCCATCACCTACCCCTTTTTGAGTTCTTGACCCATCAAACATCAAAACCCACAGCTTCAAGTTGATACATGCAACTTGATCGGCTAAAGGGTCATTGATTTCAACACAAGGGTGTTTGAGCCAAGAAGTTAGCTACCACCTGACCTTTCATTGCTCTCAATGGAACATATTTTAGTGCAAAAGCATTTAACTTAATGGCCCATTTCATTAGTCGACCTTGTAAGACAGGACTATTAAGTACATACCTAACAATATCAATTTTGCACAAAACCAATATTTCTTTAGGCAACAAATAATATTCTAGTTTTATATTAGCATAGAACAATGATAAACACAATTTCTCAATAGGGGTATATCTAGTTTCTGCATCATTTAAGGTTCGGCTAAGATAATACACAGCTCTTTCTATTCCATCATCAGCATCCTGCACTAGCAAGTAGCCGATTGACTCTTCTTTTGCAGCTATGTATAGTTTGAGCGGTCTTCCTGCCATTGGAGGCATTAGCATATAAGGGTTGGCCAACGCCTGCTTGATCTGCTCAAATGCTTGTTGTTGCTCTTTGCCCCATGTCATGTCATCAGTATCCTTTAGTCTTAACAAAGGGAAAAAAGCCTTCATTTTTCCAGCCGAATTAGCTATGAACCTCCTTGGGAAGTTGATCTTGCCTATCAAACTTTGAAGCTCTTTATTGTTCCTAGGAGGTCTAGCTTCTAGGATGGATTTCATCTTGTTCTTGTCTACTTCAATTACTTGGAGGTGGACCAGGAATCCTAAAAAATTGCCAGTTGTAACTCCAAAGGCACACTTGGCAGGATTCATTTTCAGTTCATAGGCTCGCATCGTCTTTAAAGTCTGCTCTAAGTCTACCAAATGGCTTTCAAAGCCTTCAGACTTGACAACCACATCATCAATGTATAACTCCATGGTCTTGCCAATCAAGTCATGAAAAATGGTGTTCATGGCCCTTTGATAGGTAGCTCCAGCATTCTTGAGCCCAAAAGGCATGACTACCCATTCATATATCCCTAAAGCTCCTGGACACCTGAAGGTTGTCTCGTGGATATCTTCTTTTGCCAAGAAGATCTGGTTATACCCTAAGTATCCATCCATAAAGGTGAAAATACCATGAGTGACTGCCCATTGACTAGCATGTCAGCCACAGGCATAGCATACTCATCCTTTGGTGTTGCCAAATTCAAGTTTCTGTAGTTAATGCATACTCTTATTTGGTCATTCTTCTTGATCACAGGGACTATATTGGATAGTCACTTTACATATCTAGTCGTCCTTATGAAGCCTGCCTTCAATAGCCTCTCAATTTCAGCTTTGATCTGAGGCATCAATTAGGGATTGAACCTACGAGGAGCCTGCTTGAAAGGCTTGTATCCTTCCTTAATAAGCAACCTATGTTCCACCAACTCCCTTGCCAAACCAGGCATCTCATAGTAGTGCCAAGCAAATCAATCTTTGTACTGCTGGATTAGTTTGACTAGCTTACCTCGTTTGTCCTCCTCAAGTAACTCGCTCACCTTAATGGTTCTGGGTTCCTCTGGTGTACCCAAGTTAATTTCAATCAAAGGATCCTCTCCCTCAAAAGCAGGTGCAGTTTTGTGAAGAGGATAATCCAATTCCATAGGCTCGGCTGCACATGTCTTATCAGGCTTAGCTGTCGTACCTTCTTTTCTGAAGAGCAAGTCCTCTTCGTCATCTTCACTCTCAGTGTCACCTTCCTCCACCATGCCATCTATCACCTTAGACTCGGCCCAAAAAATCTCCAGCCGACCCAACAGGTCTTCAAGCACTTGTGATTCTTTATTCATTAATCACCTGTGCATTAGGCCGTGATTCGGCCTGAGACCTTAACTTGAATCCTTCATTGGTAAGATTGCATGCCTTCCACACACCCTCCTCATAATCTTCTGGAACATCAATAGGTCCTAGATGTGGGGAGTAGAACAATGCCTCCAGCATCTTTACCTCAGCTGAGAAGGGTTTTTTATCAGCTTCGACTATCTCCACATTATCTCTAACCCAAAACATAAGCTTTTGGTGAAGTGTAAAGGGCACACATTGACTGGTGTGGATCCAATCTCTGCCCAGAATTATGTTGTAGAAAGGTTTGCCATAACCACAAAGAAAGTTGATTTGATGGTTTTGGGGCCTACAGTTACTTCGCCTATCAAGACTTCAATAGCTGTAGATGGTTCCCCCATGAAGTTGGACATTTTCATATTGGTAGGAACTAAGTCTTCAAGACTTTTCCCAAGTTTCCTCATGGTTGCAATGGGCATCACATTTAAAACAGCTCCATCATCCACAAAGACTCTTCTAAAGATCTTTCCATTAATGTAAGCCTTGATGTATAGAGGTTTCAGGTGTTTTACCATCTCCTGAGTAGGCTTCTCAAAAACCATTTTGGTATCCTCATCAGCTGGTGGTTCAGCTAACATGGCCCATTCTGTTTCTTCTGCAAATACATCACCCTCCAAGCTTCCTAGTTGTGGGTTGTCTGCCCAAAACTCCTTAGAGAATAAACTAATAGCCTCTATTTCAGCTAGCAGGCCATCATCTTCTTCATTGAATAGGAGATCCAACAGAGAGTCTTCCATAGTATCATCTTGTTCCCAATGCATCTCTGGGATCACTGAACCTTCTATGGTGATTGCTTCATCATCCACATCGATTGCAGCAATTAGGTTCTCAGCTTTAGGAACAAGATCTTGTTCATTGACTGGCTCCACACTTTTGGGTACTTCATCCTTCTTAACTTCTCCAATATCCAGTTTTAGAAAAGCCTTGTCAAGCATGTCACTCATAGTTTCCAAATAAATTTCCCTCTTTTCCCTATTCTTGACATCGACTAGCATTTGCAGAGTTTGTTTCATTTTTTGAACAGATCTCATTCTCTGCATTTTTCTCTTTTGGGTTCTTGTCAGTAATGCTGGTATTGCCTTCTTGTCTTTGGCGTACTTGTTCAAGAACCAATGCCCTTCTGTGACATTAGCAGAAGGCTTCAACATTCTCTGTGGCTTTAGCTTCTCATCATTTCTCACTGTTATTTTCAGAGAATACATGTCTCCTTCCATGGTGAACTCAACCACCCTTCTCTTGTCTTTAGGAATAGGCTCCTCATCAACCTTGGCCAAAGATAGCCTACCACTACCTCTAATGGATAGCCGATTTTGCCTCCCAGTTTCAGCAATAGGTGTCTTCCCTTTTACTTTGGCATCCCCTTCTGCTGAAGTTTGGTCATGTTTCACATACTGTTTGACTAACTCCTGAGCGAGTCTTCCTGGCTTGGGTGGTCTCTTTCCCTGCCTATGCTCTATAATCGGCTGAGGATTTCCCAATTTGTCAAAAACAGAAGTCCTGGTAGCCTCAGGTTTTAGCCGATCACTATGGTTTGACTCGGCTAACACCTCTTTGGGTCTGCAAACTTGTTGAACAGATATCCTCTGCTTGTGACTAGGCTCTGCATCATCAAGTTTTGAAAATGAAACCATGTTTATCCCCAAAGCAGAGAATGGGTCAGTATCCACTGTCATTTCAGCAATTCCTTTATCTGCAAGTTTGAACCTTCCTTCTTTTATTCCCTTCTGAATGTCTTTCCTGAAAACCATACAGTTTACAGTTGCATGATTATAGGAGTTGTGCCACTTGCAGTACTTCTTATCCTTTAGCTCATCAGCAGGTGGGATCTTGTGCCCATCCAGCAGCAGAATCTGGTTATCTTTGAGCAAGTAGTTAAAGATTTGATCTGCCTTGCTAACTCTATACAAACATGAACTCTTTCCTCTTGCTATCAAAAGAATAGCCTTTACCCTTCACTATCTCAGCTGCCATGATGTCTGTCGTGGAATCGGCTGAATCATCATCAAAGTCTTCAGCATCTATAATGGATACCAACTAAGGACCTTTCCCTCTACTGGTTCGCCTCTATTCTTTCTCCTGGATGAACTGTTCAATGCGTACAGCCCTGGAAACTAACTGGTTCAGATCAGTGCTGGCTTGGCCAACTAGTTTCTCCTTAAGCTGAGGGTGCATGCTACTAATGGCCATGATTGCATATTCTGTCTCAGGGAATTGCATTGAGCATTTTCCAGCTATCTTTCTGAACCTTTCCACAAAATCTGCAGCCAACTCATCTACCTGTTGTCTTAGGTTCATGAGATCAGCCGCAGTGACTTCATGTTGAGGCCAGTAGAATCTATCATGGAAGCACATTTCCATATCTGCCCATGTTTGTATAGAGTTAGGTGGTAAAGAGGAATACCATGTAAAAGTTGTCCCTATAAGTGATAAGGGGAACAGCTGTAATTTTTGGAATTCATTCTGGTTCCCTTCATTCTGATCTCATCAATTCTGGTTCCCTTCACCACACTAAGCAGAAATCCTCAAAGGGCACCTGGTTTAATGATGGAGCAGTCATGGGGAAAGATCCCACCTCCACCATTTAACACAAGTGTTCCTGGAACTCAATACAGGGTACCAGTTGAAGGAGCAGTCTTGTGGATGCTCCATGCTTCCTTCAACTGGTACCCTGTATTGAGTTCCAGGAACACTTGTGTTAAATGGTGGAGGTGGGATCTTTCCCCATGACTGCTCCATCATTAAACCAGGTGCCCTTTGAGGAGTTAACCCCATTTGAGCGCCTGCAGACACTTCAGGATAAGGTGGATAGAATGGAAGATTAGCCGATACAGGTGGATAATTCCATGGCTGCTGTCCAGCATAACCCCCAGGTGGTCTTTTTCCACTCCCTCCTGCACCAAGAGTTTGACCCCAGTGCTGCACTTCATTGTGTACCATGGGCTTCACAATATCAGCCAACTGTTGTGACACTTGGTACATGATATCATTAATTCCCAAATTGAGTTGTTGGCATATGAATGAAGTGGACATCACCAATAGTTGATTGTTAGGCTGAAGTTCAGGGCCTGCCTCTACGTGCACTGGCTCTGCTGTTGAAGTAGGTACTCCCTGAGAGGGGCTCCCTTCAACAGGCTTTCTATGGTTGTTCTTCTTTGACGGAGGCTGTTCCTTGCTACTCAAGCTCTTGCCAGAACGCAAGTGCATACGCCAATAGTAATCCTAACCTGGAGATTCGAATGTGTTGATTCGTTCACTTTTGGTCCCGCCGGGCGTGCCAATTTTGTTGACTGGAATTTAACTTAGTCGTTGATCGGCTAACTCCACAACAGTGATTCCCTTTTCTTCAAGCAATTACGCTAAGAAAGGAACTCTGTTCCTCAACTATGGGTCCCTTAACTCACTCCAGAAAGGGTTAAGTTAGTGAACTAAAGTAAAAACAGAAACGCAAAAGTAAACATAAAGTGCAATTGAGCAAAATTGAGCGAAAATAAGTTGTTTGTATTGATTGATGTGTTAAAATTATGTACAACTTGAGTATTTATAGTAATAACTAAAAACTACCCTTATTTGCCATGTTCAATTGGCTAACAATGATAATCTTCCTATTGACAGTTATTCGACTAAGTAGTGCTATGTTCCACTAACTACGATCCTAAAATCTAGCGCATTATCTCTTCATGGCCACGTCCTCAACCAACGTTCTTCTCAGCGTGGATCTTATCCTTGGTTCCCTCGCTCAGCTCTTAAAAACTTGGAGATAACCCTAAATTTAATTAATTTTGAATTTAAATTAATTCAAAATCAACCTTCACTTCATTCGGCTCATGGAACAATTCAAGAACCTGACCCAATGAATGACTCCATGCTAGCCCAATAGGCCCAATATCTTCATATTAATCCAATAAGCCTGTGACCCCTGTCTAGCTCTTAGTTTCCTGTTTGTGGCTCTATTAACTGCAGATTCGGCTAACCTGTGGTTCAGCTGACTTCCAATCGACTAGCTTCCTTGCCTCGGCTGCTGTTGAACTCGACTGATACTTAGGAATATTTTGGGTGTAAACACATACATTAAAATAAATATTTTATGTGAGATTCGTTATTGATTTTATATTCATATTCAAGATCTTCATGGAATTATAAGAATTTTAATTTTATGTCTTACAATTTTCTACTTAATTTAAACTTAGACTTTAGGATTTTAAATTAATTATAACTCCAATTCAATCATCCAAACGAATATAAAAAATAATTTCTCACGTGCAACTTGCAAGTAGGTTTTCTTCTTTCGTAATTGTTCTTATCTTTTTTCATATTAAAAAAATGACGTAAGTTTTTTACTTGGACTTTTAGTTCAAACTAAATAAAAAGTATTAATCATACTTTTGTTAATTAGAGTGAGAAGAAAGTTAACTCAATGTTAGTTACGAGGAATGCTATAGACACTCTCTTTGATACTCTCTCTTAAACACTCCCTCAATGATTGGGTCATGTCACACTTTCTTTTCCAAAATCAACCATTCGATTGAAAGTTACTATCATATAGATTATATCTGTAAATTTTAACATTAATCTATGTTCATTTGCTATGTCATCAAGATGCGTCAAGATTAACGTTATTTGTAATTACACCGTTGACGTTAATCTTGATGCATCTTGATGACATAGCAAATGATCATATATTAATGTTAAAATTTACAGATATGATCTATATGATAGTAACTTTCAATCTAATGGTTGATTTTAAAAAAAGAAAGTGTGATGTGGCCATATCATTGAGAAGGTGTTTAAGAGAGAGTATCCGAGAGAGTATCCGTAGCATTCATCTATTAGTTATAGTTCAATTGGGGCAAGAAAGTTAACTCAATGTTAGTTAGTCCACAAGCTAATGAAGTGATCGTTTAAGTTAAAGATTTTACTTTGACCCCTGCTAAAATACTTTTATCAATAGCATACCCCGCAAAAAACAATTAAATAAACTAGCCTTGCCTTTGGAGGCTTACAAAAAATGTTCATTTGCATAATTGTAAAAGAAGCTGTAACTGCCCGACCGCTTGGTGTTTCATGTTTGATGTTAATGAAAAACTTGCAATAAGTCCTAGTGAGCCGTAACTCAGAGTGTATGGTGACAAATTTGTTTTCTTAATTGTCATATTTGCATAATTTTACAATTAGAAAAACACAACAGAATGGATGTTGTAAACACTATCAAGGTGCTTTGCGGGTGAAGTATTATTTTTGCACACCATTAATGTACTTACCAAGCAGAACCAATCATATCTGCTTAAACATAATTAAAAATGCAGTTCTTTTTTACCGCTACAAGGTAGCTTAGCTTGTTGTGCTGCTATGAGCACAACTTCACAAGGCAAAGCTTGCATAATTAATTGGAATATTAAACTAATGAAACCGTTTAAATAATACTCCCTCTATTCCATATCTTTGGTAGTTTACGGTTTTTTCACATAGACCAATAAATCATTTAACTAAAGTATATTTTTACCAAAATAGCCTTATTAATTACTACAGGTTCCAAAATAATCAATTAAGTATTTATGGAGTTTTGTCAATTTTCAATGTAAAGACAATAAATATATGAAGGGTATACTTGAAAAAAAATGTGAATTATATCTTGGGTTTATAAAATACTTATTGTTTTGAAACAAATTTTTTTTGATAAAACTATCAAAGTTATGGAATTGAAGGAGTAATAATTATCTCAGTCAGAATTTAAAATTGGCATATGGCTATGGTCAAATGCTATGACCAATTTCGCTCCTTTTACCTAGAAACTTCTTCATTTCTGATTCTAACCAGTTTGAACAGTTGAAAACTTCTACAAATATCGTCCAAAGATTTGAAATTTAACACTAATGTAGACCACCCATTCCTAATCCCTTTCCCAACACACCTATATCGTAACTTCTGAAGATCTTGATCTAGAAGGCACCTATAAATAAATAGAATTTTTCTAATTTAAAGAGAAAGTTTATAATTACCTATTCGGTGGGTTTTCTCCTAAATGAGACCCATAAGATAGAGAGACCGATAAGAGGAGTTGTATTTCGAGCTTTGAGAGAGAGAGAAGAATGAGTCAGAATAAATGTGATGAAAGAGGTGATTAGGTGAAAGCATTGGTACAAACTATTATACTGAGGGGTCAAAATATAAAAGGTAAGTAGTATTTTTAATTTGTTAGAGGGTACAAGTGCACACCCTAGACAACAAGTAGGTCTATCTTTGGTTAAGATGAAAGGGGTATGGATCTAGGTACAAAATTTTAAATTGAGAGGGGTCAAAATAAAAATTATATAAGAGGATAAGTGGAAAAAAAAAATTTGAGGGTGCACACCCTCACCGTGAAGGTGCACACCCTCATCGTAACATAGGTCTGCCTCTGCGGATGAGTATCACACATGCCAAATTATGTCATCCGAAAATATATTTCCGAACGGCAAACTAATACACCTCCAGAAATATATTTCCCGATTGGGAGCGTATGCTACTAAAAGTGGGGCGTATTTATTAAAGCCCTTCATCGTTATCCACAAGTGTCCATTAAACCCACTTTATCGAACCAATTCTATCCATCAATAGATTTAGAAGCCCAAAAGAATATAGTTTATATGGGGGATGCTTCACGCAGCCCCTTTTTCTCTAACAGCACCCCCAGCCCAAAGGCTTGTTGTAAGATATCAAAAAAGTCTCAAATTAACAATACAGCTATAGGACTGAATTTACAGGATATAATATATAATCGATGTCTAGTCTCAATCCAATATGCCCCTTGACAATGCAATCGAGTTTTTAGGAGAATCCGAATATTTTATCCGATGATCTTTTACTATTTGATATTATCAAATAATGGCATTGGTTAAGGAAGAACAGTACCGAGCCTACTTTCGTTTTTGACTAGGAGCTTTTTGTTTCATTTGCTGCCTATGCAGTATGCACTAACAACATAAGTGATAAGCCTATATTTCATTTGCTTCCACATTGTAGTCAGCTTTCAGGTTTACAATTGGTTGGAAAAAAAGCGTGAATTTTGTTAAATTGGCTATTGTGCGTCTGAAAATTGCAAGTGATTTTTCAAGTGGGAGTCTGGCCATTTTCTGTTGTTTTAGTTGGCTTGTTCCAAGTCTTGTTTCAAACGCGTTGACTATGCCTAATACTTCAAGCATTTGAGTGTACTCGTCTAGGGCTGGTTAGACATGTAATGAAGACTTTGGAGCCACATTGAATTAGCTTGGCGGGTGTACAATATTAATTCCAACGCTAAAGAAGAAATTTTTTTGCATTAGCTTCTCTTGATGATGAAGTTACCGTGTATACAAATCGTATATAAGTCATCACTGATCTGTCCTTGACTCTTGTTTAAGATATACTATTCTACTTTACCTATTATAGTTTTTGGTATTCCCAAATATAACTTGATCGATTTCAAATGTCAGGTTCCACCTGGGAAATGTTGATGCAATCTTAGCTGTATATCCTTGTTCTCTTGTGAAAGGTGGGTACCATTTTAGCAACTCCGTGGGTTGGTAGTTGAGATAGTATTATGGTTGAAGGGGTTAATTAATCTTAAGCTATCAAAGGACGTTTACCTATTTGTTCGGTTGTAATTTACCAACAAAAAGTAGTTTGGCTTTGAATTTGATTATTGCACATAATTCACATTCAGGTGTAATGATACTTTTTTTATATATAAGTAGCACTACAAGAATATGCTCAGTTACATACGGACTATTAGCGAGGGCTTATTTGTGGTAGGTAATTTTTGGATTATCGAGGGTCTAGGTCGTAGGAAAAAATATGGTGACCCGCGGTAACAAAAAGCAGTTGACCGTTCTGACACCGCCCCATTTAGCGTCGGCCAAGCCTTCACTAACTTTTGAATTCCAGTTCTCACATTTTAGCGTCGGCCTGGCCTACGGTACCTAAATTTCCTAGTTTTCTCCGCCCACAGCGTCGGCCTAGCCAATGTTAATTTTTTTTTTTTGCGCCCATTTTTAGCGTCGGCCTGGCCGACGGTACCACCAAACCTCGAGTAATCCGCCATACTTAGCGTCAGCCTGGCCGACGCATATTCTGTAGTGTTTATAAAAGCAGACGCAGCGCTAACGATCTGCCTACTTCTTTGTTAAGGCTTATTTTTAGCTGCTTTCTTCCGCTTGTTTCCTGCTTCTTCCGCTTCTTTCTTGCTTCTTCCACTTAGCTCCGGCTTCGTCTCTGTCTTACGTTGTTACAGTAAGTTTTAATTGCTATTATACGGTATTATCTGCAATTATTTTTTGTCCGATTCGATCTCCCTTCTCATACGAAGTTTCTCCCTATAACTATTTATATTTTTCTATGGCATCAAAAAATTACATACATTCCTTTTTTTTTAGTAGATCTAAAGCCACGTTGACGAAATCATTACCACCGGAACCACACTCACTCACTCGCAGGTTATTTTTTTTACTGAATACTTATTAATTTTTTATTTTATGTATTTAGTAATTTATTAATTTTGTTTTGACATAATAGTTATTAATATAGCCAAAATATTATATATTAATTACTCACAGTCAGCATAATATACTTTAACATTTAATTCGTATTAAATATAATATATTGACATACTGTAAATTTTTTATTATATATGAATGTACTTAGAATATTCTGAACATAAAATAAAGTAGTTGTTTTAGAAAAATAGGAAAATATACCTTAGGAGAATGTTGCATATATAAATTGTTTAAGCATGCAATGCGCCAGGATATTGTCCTTATTGAAGGAGGGTTAGATGCCCATGCAACAATTACAAGTGTAGAAGTGTTAAAACTACAGACGAAGTCATACATGACTTGTAATGTCTGTTTCTGTTTCATTTTAAGAATGTGTCTGTAAGTGTTTTATTAATGTCTTATTTATTAAAATGTAATGTCCTTTTAATTAAAATGTATTGTCTCTTAGTGTTTTATTAATGTATTTTTTTATTGTCACGTAATATATGCATCACACTATTAACAAGTGTTTAATTTTTTAAATGAATAATTTTTTGGTATTATAATAAAAAATAATCTTTCTTTGAATAATTTGTCTTAAATAAAAATAAGGCAAAAGAAATGAATAAAGAAAAAATAAAAAAATTTAACTCCCTCATGCACCCACCCAGGCCAGCGCTGGCGGATCCCCCCCTCCCCAAAAAAAAAATCCATATCATTTTTTTTCCCAACATTAATGGTACCCACTATTAATAAAACCCACCCACATGCCACTACGAAAAATAAAATAAAATGAAACTCATGAGTTTTCCCCACCTCACGTCCCTGTTACCCCTTCAGCTAGCACACCGGCGCTGCCCGTTGGCTCTCCCCAGTTTGTTCTCTTTTCTTCTCACTTAGGTAATTATTTTCTCATTATTTTTTCTTTTTTTATTTTGTTTTTGTTTCTTCCACACCTCTGATCAAAAGAATATTTTTTTTTTGTTTTATTGACTGGGTTTCTTTCATTTACCTTTCAGACAATGGTGGTATAAAAGGGCTATGAAATTAAAGTTTCTCTGTGTGAAAAATGTTCTGTGTATTTTTTCTGATTCTCTTCTTTAAATTTTATGGTTCTCTTCTTATTGACTGGGTTATCTTCTTTTTCTGGTTCTCTTCTTTAAATTTTCTGGTTCTCTTCTTTATTGACTGGGTTATTTTTTTCATTTTTTCAGACACTGTGTATTTTTTCTGGTTATCTTCTTTTCTGCTCTGTTCTTCATTTTCATGGTAAAAAATGTTCAATTTATGAGATTATGTTTGAAATTCTAGGTATGACATTTTTTCATTTGTGGTCTAATTTTTGGATTGAGCAAGCGGTTTCCTGGTTCAGCGTTGGCGCTGAGCATTTTAAAAAAAAAACCTTCTACTATTAGCGAGGGCCATAGGCCCACGGTAACAATGTCATTTTTTGTCAGACATTTATCTGCGACCAAAGGCCCACGGTAACGAAAAAATTACATGCGGCCAAAAGGCCCTCGCTAAATTCCCCGGATAATAAAATATCTGTTTTTCTACGGCCAGTGGCCCCCGCTAACAGCTCTTATATTACCTACGGCCAAAAGGCCCTCGTTAATACCTACGGCCAAAGGCTCTTGGTAATTACCTACGACTTTTTTGAAAAACCTCTCGTTATCAGTTACCAATGCACGAATAACCTATGAATAGTGAGCCTTCAGTAAAATTAATGTTAGCGAGGGCTTTTGGCCCCGATAACACCTGATTTTCTTGTAGTGCATGCGTATGTAATAATACTTTATACTACCACAATTTGCAATAGTCACATCCAGCATGCCTAATATTTCGGTCTATGAGTGTGCGGGTTTTTTACCTATCTACTGTAATTCCTTTTCAAAATTACGAGATTGGGGTAGTTTAAAAAAAAAATCACCAAACTAGTACAAATCTTACCTGATGTGTACCAAAAACTGTTGTATGTCAGATATGTCACCAGAAATCTTGTCCAATGCACATGTGCACTATGTTTGGGAGGAGGGAAGAAAAATGGAGAGAAGAAAAAGTTTCTTGAAAAATATAAAATGTGTATATGGATAAGTGTGACATGCCAATAATAATGTGATACATCATCAATCTTACACTTTAACCAATAAACTTTCTTTCTTCCCACTTTCTTTCCTACCACTTTCTTACATACCAAACATAGCAGTAAGAAATAGCAATTAAAAGAAATAAATATATAAAATTGACAATGAAAAGTTAATGCTTTATATAAAGGACATTACATTACATCGTATATTAAGAAAGAAAATAGGGAAATGTTACTAACACACTTTTTAACACTCTCTTTCCAACACTTACTCAATGATTGGATGATTTTTATGTGGATTCAACCACTTTGGAAATGGGACCCACTAATTAAGTGTGACCCACATGAATTGACCCAATCATTGAAAAAGTGCTTGAGGAAGAGTGTTAGAAAGTGTGTTACTAGCACTCCTCATTAAAATATATTCTTATCAAATAAAAAAATGAAAATATATTATAAAAAATATATTGAAATTGTAATATTTTTCAATTTTCCTATTTAGATTTTTCATAAAAAGTTTTCCCTCAAATACTTTACAAGAATTTAATTGTGCTAGTAAATACCTATGCATTTTATTATATTTTAAAAATTTAAAACTAATGTTAAATATTTAAGAAATGAAATAATTAAAGTTTATATATATGTAGTTAAAGTTTATATATATATATATATATATATATATATATATATATATATATTGTGGAAAATATTCTTTTCAAATTTGGGAGGTAAAACTTCCTCTGGTCTGGCAGTGGCGGGAACGGGTGTTCATGACTCGGCTTCAGTGGCAAACCTAGGACCCTAGGTTAGGGGGTGCAAAAAATTTTAAAATTATACGTCATTATTGCTAAAAAATTAAAGGACTACCAGCAGCGGTAACAAAAAGGAAAACCATAATAACATTCACAAACGATTAAGCTATGTAGAATTGCATTAGATTACAACTTTATGTTGCGTATAAAACAAATATATCATTTATATATCCTTATAACAATTTATATTACATATTATATAAGGTTATTTAAGTCATTTTATTTTAAATGATTCAAGCTCCCCTCCCCTCCAAGGTAGCAAAAATTGAGTTAAGAGATATTTTTACTCATCTTTTCTCCCTCTTAAAAATTGAACCCCCTCCCTTCCCCTTCATTAACCTCCAACCAAACACTATCCGAGTGAGAGGATCGATAGATGAAAGTGTGTGAGTCATGGTATGCAAAAAATTAAATTGAGCGGGGGCAAAAAAAATTATATAAGGTTGTAATTGAAATTTTTTAAATTTCAGAGTGTGCACAGGTCCGCTTCTGCCCGGCCTGGTGACACTGACCTGTCCCGTCCCAAGCTATTTAGGGGCGGATTTGATCGTGTCCCACAAGAAAACAAGGATAAAGTAGGGTCTCATTTTATCACCTGGTATTGGTTAGGGACGGGTTCGGGTTAACCTTCGGGTTACCCAACCCGTCTTATATATACAAGTATTCTCAATTTATTATTTAAAATTTGACATTCCCTTTATATATGCACACATTTTTATTTTTGAATCATCACGTGTTTTTAGTTATTTGAAAATATACTTATTAAAGTGATGTATTCTTCTTCTTTTATTGTAATATCCTAAAATTATAATTGAGTAAAAAGACACATGTTGTATTAAGAGAAATTATAGTGTACATGATATATTTTCAAATAACATAGAAATGGAGGATGGACTAAAATGGGTCGATTGAGACACATACTAATTTGGCCCTTTTTTGTTTATGCAACAAAGGGATTGAAAGAGGGACTAACTTGACTCAAAATAATTACACTTTTGCATCATATTACACCCAATATTGCTTAACAATACACATCAGCATTTAACCGTCTTAACTGACGTTTTTGGATGGAAATAGATGGGAGGACTAACATGTCCCTTTTTTGAAATTTTCAGGAACTATTTTAGGACTTATTTTTTTCTGAGTAACTAAATTGGGTCGCGCAAATTTTGTCAGTCGCCAATTTGTGTTTTTTCCCATAAGATCTATTACAAACTTTCAATTCATACACGCTTCAACTTATATTCAATTCCAATAACCAAAGATATTCATTTCAAAATGTGACTTCATCGTTGACATGCGATACTATTTCAGTAAAGCTCTTGTTCAATTGTCCTATGCATCTGTCTATTTCTAACTTTCAAGTCTCAACCCTTTCCTCTCCAAAGCAAAGCAAATTTGCAAGGAGGCAGATAGAGTTAGGCTATGGCCGTGAAGTAGCTGTTATATTTGGTAGATACTAGATAGGTATGCATGGAATATGGATTTGGCTTCTTTAGATATTTGGTTTATTTTTAGTAACTGTGTTGACTGTTTGACTGCTATTAAAAACGTAGAAACCATTGTACCAAAAAAAAAACGTAGAAACCAAAATAAATAGTTAAATATTAATTATTATTATTATTATTATTATTATTATTAATTATACCTACTAAAAATAAACGTAATCTTTTTTTGACCAAAACATTAACGTAATCTTTTCCTCAATTGTAGTGGAGATAAGAATAAGAATAAGAATATTACTAGACCAAAAGCAAAATTGGCAGTAGCAGGCCGTTAATTTCTTATTTATTTCCTATTTAATTAATGGGGGAGAAAAAGAACACAGGTATATTCTTGTTACCACGTGGCAACAGCTGCACTCTTTATAATGGGGACTTATTTTGGGTCCCACAACAATTATTACCCGCCAACCCAAAAAGATTCATGAATGTGTGTCCACGCACGCCAACAGCAACAAAAGAATCGTCGTTATCTTATCCTTCTTCCTGTAGTACTAGTAGTATTTTTATATGTTTTTCCATTTCTGATTTTCTCTTTCTGAATACCCATAATAAAGCAAAGCCCCGAACGAAAGGTACCTTGAAAGACCGAATTTTGATTTGTTTGGTTATATTATCCTAACAAGGCGGAGGAGGAGAGAAGTCTGAAGTTTGATGCAATGGGGGATTTGGAGAAGCAAGAGAGGAGGGTAGGAGAGGAGGAAGAGGAGGAGAAGTTGCTGGAGGACGTGGCGGTTTTGGACTTTGACGTGCTGTGTTCCTCTGTGGCCTTGAAAGCTGCTCAAGGGAAATGGGGGAAGCTGCGAACGGTGGAGGAAGAAGAAGAGGTGAATAATGGGGTGTTTGGTGGAGTGTTGAGAATGTGGGAGGGTGAACTCCTTGATTGCTTTGATGACCGTCGCATCGCTCTTGAATCCACATTGTAAGAAATTCTCACATTATTAATTGATGATCACCTTTCATTTTCAGGCTTTTCTTTTCTCTTTTTTGATTAAATTGTTTTGTTGTAAAAATATAGAAAAATTATGTTGTCAAAAATTATATATATTATATATATATGATATTTACTTGTAGTTTGAAGAATAGGAGACTTAAGAAGGATTTATATTTCATGAATACATGAAAATAATAGCTGATTGATTTGGGTGTTGCAGTTGTCCTTGCTATCGATTTGGGAAGAACATGAAGAGAGCTGGTTTTGGTTCTTGCTACATTCAGGTATACTTGATTTGATCGGAAAGTTAATTAAAAGGCGTACGTTTGTGTTTGTAAAAATGTTGAAAGCGTAGGAACGATTCAAATATTATAATTGTCAGTTTTCTGTATTGTATTAGTCAGTTTTTTGTGATATGGTTCTGAAATTTGAACCTAATTTCTTGCCTTATTTTGCAGGCAGCAGTTTATTTGATTCTTGCAATCGGTGCCTTTCTCAGCTTCATTGCCTTTGCTGTCACGAGACGTCACTGCTTTCTTTACCTGGCAGCTGTCTTCATTGTCTTTGTTGGGGCATATTTAGGATTCTTCCGATCACGTATAAGAAAGAAATTCAACATCAAGGTGGGTATATATTTTCTGAAATTTTTTATAAACACTTTGTTATATATATGAGGTGATTAGTTTTGACAGGTCGAGGTGTATAGTGCATGGATAATTTCTCCGAATATTTTTTTTAATGAAATTATTATTAGTGGATCTACCACACCCCAAATATTCGCAACGAAATAATTCATAATGCATCTAGCCGCCTTGTATTCAGATTAATTAAATGGCAATTCATGTAGATTGTGTGAGGAGTGGGATCAGGGATGTATGGGTTTCATCATCTGTGTTTGTAACAATATGTATATGCATAACAAGCTGGTGGCATACTTGCAAATTAATTAGTTAAAATATATGATTTCTCCATTTGCATATGATATTGCGTGGTATATTATTATATTCTGACCAACTAATGTAGTATATATAAAATGATTACCTTTTTCAGGGTAGTGATAGTTCCTTGGACGATTGCGTTTACCATTTTGCCTGTCCTTGTTGTACATTATGCCAGGTCATTTTCAAAATTTTGTCCCTTCTCAATTTTGGTTATCTTGATTTATTTTACTGTCAAAATTATTGGAGTCCAAATTCAAAATGGGTCATGTTACAATTGGAGTGATATTTTATGAATACTTATATCTTTGTAATATGATGCAGGAGTCTAGAACGCTGGAGATGAACAATGTTCAAGATGGCACATGGCATGGTAGGGGTGACACAATATGCATAGGTGGTTTTGGTGAAAAAAGTAGTAAAGCACATTTTGAGTTACGTCCTCCTCCTCTTGTCTCAATCAAGTCTACTACTGATGAGAGTTCCAAGGAAACAAAAACAAATGTCAGCATTATTCCATCTTGAATTCAAGGGAGTAGGGGAGATTTGAAACAACGTTTTCTTTATCTTAATTCAGTTACCTTGTATATTCATCACCTTCATTTGAGTTCCCCTGCTCAAAAGAAGAAATTTAGCGAGGATTCCTTCATACATAAGACAGTTCATTCTCGGGACTGGGGAGGGAGTTATTTATTGGTGATGTACATATTTGTCTGTCATTTTCAACAAATAAGGTCTAATCTTGGCAACCACTGTAATGTAGTTTAATTAGTGTCATGGTTGTACAAGAATGCCATCTTCATGTTTTACAGCTTTTCAACAGATTTGAGTATTTTTATTTTATTTTTTTTTAATTTAAACTTGTTGATGAACTTCAAGGACTCGGATCTAACTGAATTTGGGGACTCCGTGTGTGTGTACAGTCCCTATAAGCAAAAAGTATATTGCTACGTAAAGAAAACCATTAAGCAGTCCTTGCTATCAAAAATTAATCCATATGAATTAGTATGACGATTGTATTTGTGACTTGGAATGTTCTATAGTGATTCCTAACAATAAATTCCTTCTGATGAAAATTATTATTACGGAAATTATCAGTTTTTGCATCAAGGAGAGCACTGGCACTTCCGCTTACAATTATACAGGATAGGATGGAATATAGACACGATAGAATACGAAAAAAATATTAACAGATTTTGCTTTCATTGAGAGTTGAACTCAAGACCTCCCGCTTACTAAACGGGTGCTCTAACCAACTGAGCTATGAAAGCTTCTGTTGTAAGCCGAACCAACCTTAGTTATAAGTCTAACTGTTCATACGTGAACATGAGTTACCACACTTTTCACATGCGCATACATTCATTTACTCCGAGTATTTTTTTCATAATTAATTTGTTTAATGTTTCTATTAAGATATTAAATTTTGAGGAGTGCTATTAACACACTCGTCACAATACTCACTCTTTTATTGGTTAAAATTCAAGTGAGCCCCACTAAATCATGTGAGTCCCACATAAATTTGATGAGACTCATATGAATTTCAAACAATAGGAGAGAGAGTGTTGAAAAGAGAGTGTAGATAGTGTGTTCCTAGCATTTCTCTTAAATTTTATGAATTGTAACCTAAAATACTAAATCTGTTTAATATTTCTCTAATTGCATCATCCTTAATTTAATCTCTGATTTATGAATTGTCAATATCAATTTGTAATTTTGACTATGTTTTGAAAAATTAATATTATTTCTAGCACCAATGAAGCTATGAACTCATATTTGAGTCACCAATGTAAACTTCTCTTGATCACACATAACATTTTTGTGCATTGGTGCTGTAAAAATAATAAAATATACACCAACGTAAAAATATTTGGATTCCAATTTTTATGATTATCAAACAATAAAAATATAAGTGAATTATTTTGAACATAATGTTCTCCGAAGAAATATACACTTTAGTATATGCTAGGACACGAAGTTTAACTAAGCCTCACATATGTGTGAGTTTCATGGTGGCATCTAAGGTGAACCATTAATTAGGTGGTTCACCGGTGAACTATGAGTTAACAGCCGTTGGATTTATCATAAAATAAAGAATGGCCGAGATTACCAACTCTTTGTTTAGGTAACCAGTAAATATGAAGTGAATCGCAAATTACAAAAGACTCTGATAATGCACAATGATGTCCTGTAACCCCGTCTCTTCGTCAAACTTCTGAGTCAGTTCCTCAACACCATTCCTTTATTAAAAACTAAAGAATACCCCTGCACACCTTCATCACACTCAGCTCCCCATGGGTTTCCGGAACTATCAGAGGTGGTGCTTGGGTCAAACTCAAAACCCGTTACGACAACTTCCTTAAAGTCAATGGCAGCTTGCTAGCGTGGTAGAACACCGTTACGCATGTCATTCCCCACAGAACCGTAACTCAGAATTGGATCCTTTGGGATGTTGATGTCGCAGAGATTCACGTTCAGACAATCTTTCTCTACAACGTTCTTTTGTTTCTATAATTTTTTCTATTTTACAAAAAAAGTTATGGTCTTTAATTCTTGAAGAGCTTCAAATTCTGTTGGGGCAAAAGACCTTTTTTTAACCCAAGCCTTGTGGATAATGGTAACTGGCAACATAATAGAAGAAAAAGAATTGTACTCATTAACATTAAAATATATGCTAATTTTTCAGGATATAGGTCAAATTGGTTCAGAAGATGAGAAGGTAGACGTGTCCTGCAGTGCAGAATAATGGCTACGTGGGAACTGGGAATTAGATATTCTTTGACAAATTCTGTGAGTTCAATTTATCTTGTTGTGGAATCGGAGAAGGGATCGAGTAGCAAGATCTGTGCAAAACTTTTTCTAGATTGATCCTTCAATTGATCTTGGGCCCACCTTCTCAAATCACAAGCACCAGATTTTTCTATGCCTGCTAAAATTCTCAAATTCAGACAGTGCTTGCTCCATTGCCTTGATAAATGATAAATGCTTGGAGTCCAATTCATATATAACGTTCGAAAGAAATTATTCCTTTTGTCAAAAAAAGAAGAAGAAATTATTCCAATAAATATCTCTGGATTTGGGCACCGACAGAGAAGAGCATGCCGGCAACGATGATCAGTGGCAGCAGGAGGTCGCTGATTGAAAGGACAGGCCCACGATGGCGTGGCGGCGCCGACATGTTTTGAGGTTGAAAGGCATGGTGAGTGCAACATCGATATTAGAAAGTTTCTTCTGTCATTCGCCTTACACATGATGACCCAACAAGGTCTAGTTTGCAATTTTACAATCTTTATAATTTTGCCCTTATAAAAATGAGGTATTTTAATATTAACCCCATGTTTACCTACTATACCAAGTTATTTTAATGGTCCACCCATGAACCATATGTTACACATTTTCACCCTAGAAGCCACCGAGTTTCATTAACAAAATAATAAAGTTTCTTTAAGCAAAATATGAGCAGTAAAACACTACAACATTTTGGACCTACGACAACGCCTAAATTTGCAACGCCTAAAAGACCGTTCTCTTATATTATAATAGGCAACTGTTTTGTGAATCGGTTGCTATACTAACCAAATTTTTATATTTTTTATATACAATGTTAAAAAGTCGTTCTCAAAAAGTTAATGCCAACGGTTTTTATTAATTTTTTTCCCAATATTTTAAAATCGTTCTTTATTAATTTGTTATTTAATAAAATAAAAATGGCGCTCACTTTTTCCAATAGGCGCTAAACACCTTTTCTTCACCCGCCTGTTTCCAATTTTCTATTTGCTACCCTAAAACTTTGTCTCTCTCCAAACTGCGCGCTAAACAAAATCATGAAGCCCATTTTGCTAAAATCATGAAGCCCTAACCTGTCCCTCTCTCAGTTCTACAATCAAAGGCGCAAGAACCATCTCGCATGGATCCTTTCCCCTCCCGTTTGTGGCTCATCTCGCATTATGTCAGCCCTTGCTCATTCCGCCTTTGTTCTTCTCGCACCTTGCTCAAAGAGCCTTTGTCTCGAGCCATCGTGGAGATAGACTTACCCATCTCCAGCACATCCCTCTCTCAGTTCTGCAACCAATAGAAAACACCATTCAACCGCGCATGCCTCTCTGGCGCATCCCTCTCTCAGGTTTTGCACCGGTGCATTCAGCATCACGAGGATCCACCGCACCGTTTCTCTGTCATCGCATCTGGTTTCGCTTCCAAGATCATACTGTTTTGTTTCATCGCATCCACCGCATCGGTTCTCTTTCATCTCATCCACCGCACCGGTTCTCTTTCACCTCAGGTAACCCCTCTGAACATCACATCTGCTTCCAAGGACTGTTCCTAATTGCCTTATGTGGTAACCTCGCTCGATTCAAAATTTTGGGGTTCAATATGATTTCCAGAAACCGAGGGTCTAATTAAATTACAATGTTAGAATTTGGGACATTGGATTAATTAAAGATTAATCTGATGCTGTTAAGTTAAAGGTATGTGTATGTTCAAGGAAGGAGATTGAGGAACTGAATGGTTTATTTTGGGGATTTTGTGTTGTGTGTGAAATTTTATCTTTACTCTGCAAATAGCCACTGTAGCCATTCAATTTTCATGATTCACCTACTAGTTATGAATGAAAATCTGTGTGAAAAGTTGAAAATTCCAATCATTTCTGTTCTGCCGTCACAGTACGAGTTTCGTGGAATTTCTGTTGCACAGTTCTAATGTGGCCTCAACCAGAACATTTAAGTTTATAACTAACTCCTATATGGTAAATGATATAAGAGTTTATAATTTGCTACTGATATAGCTTGGCCACTAATTTTTCTTCTTCAATTGTCTAAAGAAGTACCTGTGACTGATATAGGAGTATCTGGAAGGGTTTGTTTGTTTTGGTATTTGTTGTTGCTGTCTTGAGAAGAAGGTTATATATCCTTAAAATGGATATTATAGTTTTTATTTTATTTTTTTGAGTAAAATTGATAGTAATTTTATTTCATCATATATGCTCTGAATCTTATTGTAGTCACATGCATGCTACTTGTTTGTGTTTGGTTCCTTATCCGTCTATTCTCTTTGGAGTGGCAAACTTGATATGTGTGTTTCATCATCATTGTTAATGTCGGAGTTCATTTTATGTTCTATAAAAGTTTATTTCTGTTTCTTGAACAAAGAATTAGTTTGTTCTTCTGTTATGTGTTTAGTTGTAGTCGGCAGTGATTTTGGCTGCAGGTGTAAGTCTTCATTTTGGACTCCTCTGTATTGTGAACTGGAATTTGTTTCTTTATTTTTAAGAGGCTGATTAAACTGCAATAATGCATGTAGTTTGAATCTATTATCAAGGTGGAAACATTTTAGTGGTATTAATGTGCTTGATCGTGTGCATATTCGAGAGTTAATTTGCAACTGAATTAATCTTCTTGTTTCACAATTAGACATTGCCTGAGGCATGAAATATTTTTGCCACCTAACGAAGCTTTTTTGTTTCACCTCAATGATTTCAGAGCATCTAGGATTCAGGTTTTGTTTGTTGATGATTCTCCATTACCATGATGACTTGAGATACATAAATGATATTGATTAGAATGCCCATAAAGCTTGTGCGAGATTGCTTTGATTTCTTAATGTCATGTTGTTCTAAATGACCATGGAATAGTTGCCCTATGATTGCTTATGGCCCTTAAGGATGAATTGAAATTTACATTTCCAAAATATGATGGTTATTTCACATGAATGATAGAGTTTGGGATGAGTTTTGTCTTTCAAATGACATGTCACATAAACTGGTGTCTGTTTTTATTCATCGCTTTGTTTTTGCTTACTGTGAGTTATTAATGTTGCATGCCTTTTGAGTGAAGAGAATGGAAAAAAAATGGTTTAAGTGCATTCTATTGTCAATTTTTTAATTGGTTGTTTTTCTTTCCTTTTACTTTGTTTAGGTTCCTCAATGTATAGCTTTTGTATATAGGTGTGTACTAGGCTCGATTTTAATTTCTAATTGCATTTAGAATATATTTAGGTCTGTACTTTTGTTTAATACCATTTAGCTAAAGTTGTAAAAAATTAATTAAAATGCGTACTTAGATGAATTCACTGCATTACAATAATTCAAATTTAAATTCATTTAGCTAAGATTTAACTTGCTTACCTTGATGATTTTCCAATTGTAGTCAATTTAGACTAGATTAGATTACTGAACATCCTTGATTTATCTTTTTTTTCATTTCTTTTTTTATCAATGGATTTATATGTTATTTTTGCACTCTATACTTACGGGACGTCTAAACCCAGGCTCTTCTTAATTATTTTCATTATGTATTTGTTGATTGTTAGACATTCCTCATTCGTCCTACTTGTTACTCTTCTAGTAAACTCGATGGATAAGGAATTGATGAAATTGGCAAGAGAGTGCCCGGAGTACATGAACGGTGTTGAATTTTTCCTAAATTATGCATACATCAAAGGAAAACCCCAAGGAAAATAGATTTTGTGCCCTTGTATTCAATGTCACAATGCTCGTTGGAAAACAAGGGAAGTAGTATTTAATCATTTGATATATTTCGGATTTGAAAAAGGATATGATGTCTGGATTCGTCATGGTGAAAAGCAAAAAAACCACGTTGGTCTCGATGGTGATATGAATGAAGAAGAGGACAAAATTGATGATGTTAATGGACTACTGTATGAAAGATTTACAGATGTGGCAGAGAATGGTATTCCATATTTTAATGTTGTAATGTAGTAAGTGAATATTCAAATTATTTGATTCTATTATTTTGTTCGTGACATTGTTTTCTTGGTGTAGTGTGCAAGAAAGGAGGATAGAGAGTCTCCTTCTCAAGCTGAAATGTTCATCGCAACACAGTGAAGTAAGAAATGAAAGGAATTGGACACTGAACAAGTGATGCAATTGTAAGTTTTATTTTATGAATTTTTCATTCCAAATATAAACACATATATCCTTAAGCTAATACTAGTTTTTAAATATGCTAGATAAAGCTCCAAGACTTGGTGAGTTCTGGTCAATCTTTTTCAGAAGCTTTTCAAAATGTATTTGGTAAAGAAAAACCAGGGAGAGTGCGTTACCATAGGAGAACAACAACAGCTACTATATTGAAGAAAAATGAAGAAATAGCAGAAATTAAGAAAGCATATGCTAATGAGGTGGAGCAACTAAAAGAAGAACATGCTAGTGAGGTGAAGGAATTAAAAGATCAAAACCGAAAATTTCAGCAAGGGATGGAGGAAAAATTTCAGCTTCTTATAAAGACCATATTAAATCAAAACTCAAGACCAAAAATGGAGGCTTTGGCAGCTTTGTTATTGTTGTGGGTTAATCACGCAAACAAACAATTAATGCAGAATTAAAACAACACGAAATTAAAGAGATAAAGAAGAAGAATATAACACCAAGAATTGGTAACGCAGTTCAGCCAATGTGGCCTACGTCTGTGGGGGAGGGAGCAATCAAACAATCCACTATGAACAATGAGGTTACAAGATCAACAAGTGCATAGAGTTTCTCTTAGCCCTTATTTACCATTGTTGAGAAACAGGTGCAAGATCCCAAAGACCTTACAACACTCTATTTTCACACTTTTCCCAGATCTCTCAAATCTCTCTAATCTTCTTTTTTCAGTAGAGAGTTTACAAAGAAAACCTCACAATCACACACCCTAATCTGAACTAAGAGAATTACAGTAAACCTCCTATCCATAGAGATACCCCTATGCCTATTTATACAAGTGGAAAACCAAGCTACAGCCAATAACAACTTGTAACAGAAATAACAGAATAACTAATTCAGTTATGGCCAGTAACTGAATAATAGAATTCATTAACAGGTGTTGCACGACTAGGTGCCATGGCACCTGAGACTTCAACAACAGGTCCTGATGCTTCTGCAACATCTGATGCTTTTGGCACTTGAACTTGAATGCATGATTTTGATACACATTCAACAATTCTCCACCTTGTCTCTAAATCAGACCAGTCCCATCATAGTTCTCCCTTGCCCCCCACCAGATTCATTACTCTTCATAGAAACCAACCAAGTCCAAGCAGTGCTTGAACTTGTACTGAGGCAAGGACATAGTAAGTGCATCTGCAGGATTGTCCTCAGTTGCAACCTTTTCCGCTAATACCTCCTTGCTCTCAATTACATCTCGAATGAAATGTAACCTGAGATCAATGTGCTTTGACTTATCATAGTAAACCTGATGCTTGGACAAGTGAATAACACTTTGGCTATCACAAAACATAATAATACTGTCTTGTTGAATTCTAAGTTCTCCAACCAAGCCTTTAATCCACACTGCATCCTTTAAACTTTCTATGAGAGCTATAAACTCAACCTGGGTGGTTGAAAGTGCCATCACAGACTGCAGTACCGACCTCCATGATACAACAGTACCAAATAGAGTGAAGACATAACCAGATAAAGACTTTCGTGTGTCTATGTTCCCAGTATAATCTGAATCCACATACCCCACAATTGCCTCTTCTCTTTTGTCCTTCCCTTTGAACTTTAAACCAGATGATAAAGTACTATTTAAGTACCTCAGGATCCACTTCAATGCTGCCCAGTGAGCTAGTCCAGGATCAGCCATGAACCTGCTAACCATATTCACAGCATATGCCAAATCTGGCCTGTTGCATACCATTCCATGCATAATGCTGCCAATAGCACTTGCATATGGCACTGATTGCATTTTCTCCTTCTCCTCATCTGTTCCAGGAGCTACTAATGACAATATTACTACAAAAAAATCGCTTTTAGCGATCGATTTTTCTGCTAAACTCTTAAACTGGCCGCTAATCGAATTAGCGAATCGATTTAGAGGGATCAACAAAAATCAAGAGTTAAAATGCCGTCGCTATCGCTAATTTTAGCGACCGATTTAGTGATCGAATATATAGCGACCGATTTAGAGACCATTTTAGAGACCCATTTAGTGACCATTTTAGAGACCGATGAATGATCGATTTAGAGACCGGATGAGATCAATATATAGCGACCGACAGAGATCATTTAATGACCGATTTTAGAGACGATGAAGAACCATTTAGCAGGACCATTTAGAGACCGAATTTGACTAATTTGATTTATATTTTTATAAACCTGCTTCTAACCTACCCCTAAAATCTGGCCAAGCAAATCGCTCCTAAAATCGGTCGCTAAATCGGGTCAGCTAATTTATGTTTAGTTTAAAAAATTAAACTTTCAAAAATCTATTTTTCAACACATTTTATCGCATTCCTTAAACTTTATCACCTTTTTTATAATCAAATAAATTTTATTAAAGGCCAAACCCTAGATATAACTTTTATTTGAATAAAAATAAAATAAAATTCATCACCATGTAAGATGTTACAATACATCAAGAATTTCATTCAAACTAACTATTACAGAAAACAATATAATGATAATTTCATTCAAACCGAACTATTACAAAAAATAGTACAATGTCAACATGAGAACCTTGCACACTAGTGTGTTTGGTTACGTGGTCTTGTCCTCAAAGGTTTCACTACTCCTTCCCAATGCATTCCTTAGCCTGGTTAGCATGGAAGTATGTCTTCCGGATCCATATTCGTCACACATATCACTCGCTGGTTTGTGTCCTCTACTTCCAACGGCTGCTATCTTAGCTTCAACAACAGCAAGGTTCTGACTCCTAAGTGAGCTTTATATTCTGAGACTGCAAATTCTTGATCAAACTCTCACTAACCTCAAGCTTCTCCAGCAACTCCTTATTATGGTTCTCACCTATAATATAACACACATAAATAGTCATAGGATAAAGAGTCAACACTTTGATTCAAAGTTTTATAGAAAGAAAACAATCCTCCTCGATCATGCACCAAACAACAAAAAAGAAAACTAAAAACAAGAATACCAAAGATGAACACCAAAATTTACACCTCTTCCTCTACCATTTTCATCTCCTTCAAAACTTAAAATATTCAACAACACTAAGAATCGATACTTTTTCATGCCAAACTCAATAAAATCCTTAATTGGGCTCCACTTCTGGCTTTCTTGAGTCTCAAAGAACTCCAATTACCATATGTGTTTCATTGCCTCAAGGATCCAACCAATCCAATTTAAACTTCATTTCAAGAGTGTAAGGGTTAATTAATAATTACAATAGTCTTACGCTCTCAAAACACATCCAAATTTAATCAAACATTTTCCTAAATTTTCCCAAAGCTTAGAACATATCAATACAACCATAAAAATCAAGATTGCCACAATTTTTCCTTTCCCAAATCCCATGGGGCTCGCGGCCCTCTCACACAAGTTGGAGGCAAAATTAGTCACCAAGCTATATTAGTAGCAAATTAAATGTACAAGTTCAGGCCACATTAGCACTGCGCAACATATTTGTTTTCATTTTCAGTAATCCTAAGCATATAATCCAAAACTCTTTTAAGCATACTGAATTAGAGAGAATCATGGCTTATGGCTATAGCAAAGAGGAGCTTGAAGAGTGAAGAGGTATTGTTCTTAAAAAATGCACTGAATTGAGAAACGAGGAGCCTTTATTTATACTACTTGAAAGACTTGAAAGACAATACATACACAAACAAAATGAAAGATAGGTGCTAGATGCTTATGTTAGAAATACCTGAAATTGGAAATTCATGTGATGGGATTGAGATCGATCTCTCTACAGAACTGACACCCTGAGATATTGATCCTAAAGCAATGTTTAATAGAGAGAAGTGGCAAGGTTAAGATAATTTTTTTTTGCAATCATGCTAAAGAAGGTACTTGCTATTTGGTAGTACATGACAGACTGACAAGCTCTAATTACACAAGGGTAGACATTAGCCAGCTCAATTGCTTTGGCATGAGTGCCTAATTAGGAGACACTGGTGATTAATTTAATGCAGTTCTTCTTATTATTGGAAAAATATTGAATGAGTCTAGACAATAGAATATAATTAGAAGTAACCAGGAAATACTACGAGTAATTTTCTTTTGTCAATCATAAATCAACAAAATCACTATGGTGCTACCATATATATCCAACTGAAACTCACAAGCAACAAAGTAATACATTTCTATAAGGTCCAAAAAAAAATTTAAAAAAACAAAGCTTCAGCATAGACACCATATTTTAGAAAGAGGGTGCTTCTTGTGTACATTCCAACTAGAGAGCCTGCATATGTATACAAACCCACCAAAGAATGAAGCAGAAGAATGTTATTGGAAATTTGGAATAAAAAAAACTCACGAGAAGATGGAAACTAGAATTTACTTTTTTAAAACAAGGATATTTTATGTCAGATACTTCATCAAAAATATTATATACACAACTTTTCACATTCCTAAATCGAAGCTGAAAAAAATTAGTTCTGACAACTAAGCAACAACACAATGCATCAAGAAACTTCCATCCCTACCCGTCACCTCTTAAGAAAAACACATAAAACTTCGAGAGATAGAACCAAAACAAAGAAAGAAAATGGGAGGTATCAGGGAATCTCATCTATAGAAGGCTCTATATAAGAAACATGCTGAAAACCCAGGCCTACAAAATTAGTGCCACCCACGGCATAAAGAAAAAGTTCACAATCTAGCTATGTTGGAGGTCATATACCAAAACATAAAATCAAATACCAAAAATATACATTCATTTCTTTTTGGGCTAAACAAATTTCAATTACTACACACATCACAAGAGATGCTTAAGTCATCAAGTATAACTTGTTGTACTACTAACTCTAATGACATGCATACTCCAAATAGCAACCAATAACATATATTTGAATTTTAATACAAAAACATACCAACACCCATCTCCAAAATATCTCTTCGAATTGCAAGGTCACACCAAAGAATGACACTCAACGAATGAATTCAAATGAAAGAAGTTAATCGATTACATGTAAAACCAACAAATCTAGTTACATACTTAACATTTTCCCCTTCAAAACCCATTATCAATTGCAAAAAATAAAGAACGGGTCTGGAAACTGAAATATATTGTCTAGTGTATGTATACAGTATACTACCGTGAATAACAAAGTCACCTAATATTGAACATGAGCATTCCAAATTAAATCAATTCAAACACCAATCGAGAAAAAGAGAGAAAAAGAGAAACAAATGTCCGTAAGAAATTCACCTCGATTATCCCTGACAACGTGATGCAATCCTTCTTCACGCCTTCAGATTACATACAAGACCAAATTGAGAAGAAATTAAAAGTGGGTCAGAATCAATCATTCATTTCAACACGAATGAGAAATGAGAAATTTGAAACAAAACAAAGTACCAGCCGTGGATGTAAGGGAAGTCATAGTGTTGTCCTTGATTGCGCTGCCTTCCTCTCCTTTGTTTCGCTTTTGTTGTGACTGGCAAGTTGGTCGGCTCTAACCACCACGATCTTCCACTGCTCTCTGCTCTCGCTCAAGGCACCTCTCCCCTTTCACGATCTCTCTCTCTCGCGACCACCCTTTCCTTGCCTCGCCTCTCTCGCGATTTCTTCTCCTTCTCGCCTCCCTTGCGATTTCCTCTTACTCGCTTACTCGCCTCTCACTCGGGCTCTCGCTCTCCACAGCCACCACCACGAAGCCTTCCTCCTCCGCCACGGCCGGCACGCCCAGCTTCCTTCTCCATCGCCGCCTCCCTCTTTCTCCTTCGTGTTCTTCCGCCTCGCTCTCCTCGTTCTTCTCCGGCGGTGGCACGCCGCCAACCACTTGTCCGTCAGCCTCCCTCTTCCTCCACCGCTACCTCTTTTCCTTCTTCCCCCTTCTCTTCTTTCTCCCTCTTCTTTTCCTTTTTCTCCTGGTCTCGCTCTCTTCCTTCTCTTTTCTTTTTTTCCAAACTTTGCTTCTTTCTCACGCAGAACAAAAATAAAAGGGAATAGGGGAGTGCATAGGTACGAACGCTTAAGTGTGGTGTATGGTGGAGTAGACAATGATTTATTAAAAATTAAACCAATCAACTCCCATTCAACTATCATCGCATAAAACAAGTGAAAACACTCAAAAATAATCTTAACAAATTACGATTCGATTTTTATCGAAATCGTGAGTTCATTTTAAATTTTAATGCGGATAAAATTTACCCTGATTCAAAACGCTATTAAACTCCGCCGTTAGAGTTTTTCCGACACTTGAACCTATGAATTAATATAAAATATTAATTCTTAAATTTAATTTCATCTTGATTTAATTCAATCAATTTCTTAGTCAACAAAATACGCTGCTACTGGCCACATCTAAAACTTATATAATGTTTAAATTGGACCACATTAAAGCAAAGATAATGCCTACGCTGCTTTATTAATTTGAATTACATCATGAATAATAATTATTTATAATAAATAAATTATTTAAAATGAGTCAAAATAATTTAATGTGACTTAGTAAATCATCGGAGCGATCAATCTTTACGACTTATTTTTCGAGTATTCGTGATTTTATCACAAAAATCACTTTTCTTAAAAATTGGGATGCTACATTCCTCTTCCTTCTCCATCGCTCTACTCTCTCTCTTCTTCCTCTCCTCTTTCTTTTCTTCCCTTTCTTGTTGTTTCTTTCTTTCTTTCGCTTGTAGTATGGGCAATACGCTCATCAGAGTGAGGAGGGAGTATTAGGGTTTAAAAAGTGCGGTACTAAGATGGACTAAGTGAGTCACTGTAGTGTGGTGAGGCACTTATGTGTATTCTATTAAAATGAGACTTTTTTAGGAACTAAATTGAGACTTATAAGTCCTATTTAAAAACCCGTTGATCCTTAAATTAGCATTAGGTAATTTTTCTCCAGCTTAAGACACTTGAGTTGTGACAAATTTGAGATTTTAAATCTTTAAAATATTTAAAATCAATCAAACACAAATATTTTCTGTAAGAATTACGTGACTTTGAGTCCTCATTTCACCTAAGATACGTAGGAAATGGTCAATCCCCAAGTCAAATTAAATTTTTTCCAATTTAGTTTCTTTAATTTTTTTATGTTCATTTTTGTGTTTAATTTTACTTTTTATTTAATTTTGGGTTGAAACAAATATTTTTTTTTTGAACGAGAATGAGTGAGTGAGGGTTTAATAAAATAAACTTAAGCTTCGGAAGACCCAAAAAAAAAAAATATTTAGCGACCGATATTTCGGCCGCTAATTATCGGTCTCTAAATCGGTCATGCTAAAGCTAGAAAATAATTTTTTAATTTTTCAATGCAGATAAAAATCCGATTTAGAGACCGATATTTTGGCCGCTAATTATCGGTCTCTAAATCGGTCGCTAAAGATAAAAATAATTTTTAATTTTTTAATGCGAATAAAATCCGATTTAGAGACCGATATTTCGTCCGCTAATTATCGGTCTAAATCGGTCGCTAATTTATTATTTACTAACCGATTTGGCTAATTAAACATTTTTTTTTATCAATAACTCGAAGAATTCGGTCTCTAAATCGGTCGCTAAATAGCTAATTTCTAGTAGTGTGTCATGTTGCCCCAATAGAGTTGTAACTGGTTTAGCCTCATGCACCCTAAACCTTTTAACCACCTTCTTCATATAACCTTGCTGAGATAAGAATAACTCTTCCTTGATTTTGTCCCTGCTTATGTCCATTCCCAATATTCTCTTAGCTTCCCCAAGTTCCTTCATTTCAAATTCATTCTTCAAATCTGCCTTGAGCCTCTGAATCTCCTTCTTGCTTGAGCTTGCTAGGAGTATATCATCAACATATAGCAGTAGGTAAATGAGTACCTCACCACCTTCCTTTAGAATGTACACACAACTATCATAGCTGCACCTTTGGAATCTCATTCTCATCATAAAATCATCAAACCTTTTATACCACTGTCTAGGACTTTGCTTTAGACCATATAGGGATTTTTTCAATAAGCAAACCTTGTTTTTATCCTTAGCAAATCCTTCTGGTTGCTGCATATAAATGGTTTCCTCAAGATCTCCATGAAGAAAGGCTGTTTTGACATCTAGTTGCTCCAATTCAATGTCAAATTGAGTAACAGTTGCAAGTAGAATTCTAATTAAGCAATGCTTGACCACTGGTGAGAATATCTCATTGTAATCAATGCCTTCAAGTTGAGAAAATCCCTTGGCCACTAATCTAGCTTTAAATCTGGGCTGCTCTCCACCCTGGACACCTTCCTTTTTCTTAAATATCCATTTGGAACCAATCGCCCTTTGATTTTTAGGTAGACTAACCAAAACCCAAGTCTTGTTCTTCTCAAGAGATTACATTTCTTCAATCATTGCCTCCAACCATTTTTCCCTCTGCTTGCTTTCCATTGCCTCTTTGAAACTATTCGGTTCATCCCCTTGAATCTTTTCTACAACAGTCAATGCAAAGTATATAAGATCAACTTGACCATATCTGTTTGGCTTTGTTATGGTCCTCCTAGTCCTATCCTTGCCAAGTTGTAATCTCTGAGGTCTGCTTCACCCTCTTGTTCCTCATGTTCCTGTTCCAGTTCTGTTCCTGTTTCTGGTGTGGGATGTTTCTGCTGTTGTGAAGGCAGCTCCACCTCAACCTCTGCTTTCTCTGTAGCTTTTCCTGAATACTGACTTGTTGTTATTCCTTGCACAACATTGCCATTCTGTTTTCATCAAAGGTTACATCCCTACTGATAATGACCATTGGTTTACCAGGTTCCATCCTCCATAACCTGTACCATTTGATTCCAGTAGGGTATCCTATGAATGCACACCTGATTGCACGTGCTCCAAGTTTGTCTTGCTTAGCATGTGCAAAAGCCAATGCTCCAAATACTCTTAGGTGTGAGTAATCAGCTGGCTTGTCATTCCAGAGTTCCAGAGGTGTTTTAAACCCAATTGCGGTAGAGGGACACCTATTAATTAAGTACACAGTAGTTGTAGCAGCTTCACCCCAAAAAGATTTAGGTGCCCCGACACCTAACAGCATGCACCTGATCCTTTCCAAAATTGTTCTATTCATTCTTTCTGCTAGGCCATTCTGCTGTAGAGTTCCTGCCACTGTCCTGTGCCTTTGAATACCTAAGTTCCTACAAAACTTATTAAATCGCTCTGAAACAAACTCCAGGCCATTGTCAGTCCTTAAACATTTCAGTTTAATCCCCAATTGGGTTTCTATTTGAGTATGCCAATCCTTAAATTTCTCAAAAGTTTCACTTTTATTTTTAAGAACATACAGCCATACTATCCTAGAATAATCATCAACAATAGTGAGAAAATAAGAACAACCATCATGAGTCTTGGTCCTAGCTGAACCCCATATATCAGAATGCACATATTTAAAAGGTTTATTAGTGGTATGCAAGCCTATTCCAAAGCTAACCCTCTTAGCCTTTCCCTATATGCAATGATCACAAAACTCTAGCTTCTCTATTTTATCTCCATTTAACAGATTCTGTTTAGCCAATTCAATTAACCCCTTTTCACTAACATGTCCTAGTCTAGAAATGCATGGTTAATATTTACAACCACATATGCATGGTTCAAATTGAAGATTATTTAGTGGCCACATGACCACTTAAAATAGTCACGTGACTTTCTGTTTTAATCGTTTAGGGTTTTGTCTGATTGTTATAACTCATTCCTCTCACTCTCATATAAAAAAAAAGCCTTCTTACTCTTAATATGTCTCTACGCGCGCGTGCAAGATTGAGAGCGGTTTTCTTATATGAGAATAGGAAAAGTAAATTTTGGTCAATCATACATGGACGACCAAGATTAAAAGTTTTTTAATAGTCACATGACTTTATATTTTAATCTTAACCGTTCATGGTTTGATATAATGACTATGCTCTCAGTTTCACAAACAAAGCTCTTCTCACCTAATATGTCTCCTATGTATTATTATTATTATTATTATTATTATTATTAGATTCTATTCATTTAATTTATACATTCCTGGTTTGAATTAGCTCACATCATCTCATTTTCACGAAAGGAAAGGAAAATAAAAACAGATGGCAGAGACGAGTATAAGGTGGCAATGGGATGGATGAGGTTGTACATGCGAGTAATATCTATCTAAAATGAGTGAAGATCTTAAATGATTGATTGGAGCCCTACATCTTCATTCCAAAATATATATATCCCTTCTCAATATATCTATACTTACTCTTACCAGAATGTTTGATATGTTAGGAGGTAGATGTTGTCGTTAGAATATAATTTTAAAAAGTAAAAATATTTTAATAATAGTATTATTATATCATAATTCATTTTATTGAAATCATCATTTTATTAACTATTTAAAAATAATATCTATCTAAAATGAGAGAAGATCTTAAATGATTGATTGGAGCCCTACATCTTCATTCCAAAATATATATATCCCTTCTCAATATATCTATACTTACTCTTACCAGAATGTTTGATATGTTAGGAGGTAGATGTTGTCGTTAGAATATAATTTTAAAAAGTAAAAATATTTTAATAATAGTATTATTATATCATAATTCATTTTATTGAAATCATCATTTTATTAACTATTTAAAAATAATTATAACTAAAAAAATTATAAAAGTTCATAATAAAGATAAAAATATTTAACTAAAGTTTAATCTCTATTATAATTTCCTGAAAAAAAATCTCTATTATAATAAGTTAGACTGAAATATACTTTTGTGTAAAATATTCTACCCTGTGTGGTAAAATTTTACTCCATAATCATCATATGTCTTCATATTTTATCAATATTTACGTCTGTGTCTTCAATATTAATGTGCTTTTGTATAAAATTCTCATTTTTGTATGACAAAAGTATTTATATGCCATATTAATTTGTTTTTATATAAAATTCTTATTTTTTACCCGTGTCATACACGAGTTATATGTTGGGATAAAAATACAGTTTATATGCCATATGACATTTTTTAGGAAATTGTTAAAAGAAATTATAGATAGTCTTAAAATTTATGGAAATTTAATATAGTGATAAATAGTCATATCAAATCAATTAAATTTCTTTTGAAGGGAAGGATAAACAATTCCTTTTAATTCTTTTAGCAATTACCAAGTTATTGCCATTAATGATTTTCATTATACCATGTTCAATATGAGTGGAATATCCTGAACTATCAAACATGCTAATAGAAATCAAATTTCTTTTAAGTTCAGGCATATACCTTACACCATTCAGCAAGGTTTCTTGGCCATTGAACATCTTCAATCGAATTGAGCCTTGGCCTTGGACTTTACATGGTTTGTTATTTCCCAACAGCACCACTCCACCTTCTTTAAGGTCTATTGACTCAAAATATTCCTTTCTTGGACACATGTGAAAGGTGCATCCAGAATCCATCACCCAATCTTTCTCAATTTCAGAATTTGACAGCACCAAAGCCTCTGCAGAATCATATCCTGCATCTGCTATTGCTGCCCCACCAGAATTCCCTTGATGATTGGCACCTTGGCTCTTTCTTTCTGGGCAATCCTTCTTGAAATGCCCCCTTTTGTGACACTAGAAACATTTAAACTTGCTTTGTGACTGATTCTTTGAATTTGATCTATTTTTATTTCCCTTAGAACCTCTCTTCTCAGATCTTCCCCTCATCACATTCAAACTTTCTGCATTACCTTCAGTTTTCTACTCTTGCTTCTTCTGAAGGTCCTTTGTTCGAATTGAGGTCTGCACCTCCTCAAGTGTGAGTGTAGTGGTGTGATCCCTTCCAAAGAAAATAACATTGTTGATGCTGGGAATGGTAGGGCTCTCCTCCTCCTGGGATTGGGTGCTCCCTCTTCCAGAGTCCGACGAAGGGGGTGGTACCTGCAAAGACACTCCGATGCCTAAGTTAGATAAGGCTTTGGAGGAAGCGTATGAGAATGTATTAGGGTTGAGAGTAAGTAGTGAGTGTCCAAACCTGGGGTCCAACCCTTTATATAGTGGAGTTGCGTGAAGGAAGGTCAACCACCGATCCGATTTCTGCGCGGCAATTCCTCACGACAATTGAGGATTAGGTGATCTCTTCACGATATCTCGTCACGCCAAGCCGTTATGCGCCGGCTACGTGATCTTCAATCTTTAGGGTGACAACGGCTCCAAGTGTTGTCTCAGGCACGTCCCTTTCTAAAAGGTTCGTGAATCCTGAGTTAGCCCGCCCCTCCCTTGCTCGGTGTTATCATCAGGATAGTCGTACCGGAAGTCGGGTCTGACGCATCTCAGGTCGGTGGCAACTCGTCAAGCTCGGATAAGCAGGAACCGAGCTGATCTCCCCCGGGATAGTGCGCCCGCCGTCTGGGGGAGATCAGCTCGGTTCTTGCTTATCCGAGCTTGACGAGTTGCCACCGACCTGAGACGCGTCAGACCCGACTTCCAGTACGAATATCCCGATGATAACACCGAGCAAGGGAGGGGCGGGCTAACTCAGGACTCACGAACCTTCTAGAAAGGGATGTGCCTGAGACAACACTTGGAGCCGTTGTCACCCTAAAGATTGAAGATCACGTAGCCGGCGCATAACGGGCTTGGCAGACGCGAGATATCAGGCCCGAATTGTCAGGGAGGAATTGCCGCGCGCAGAAATCGGATCGGTGGTTGACCTTCCTTCTACGCAACTCCACTATATAAAGGGGGCTGGACCCCCCAGGTTTGGACACTCACTACTTACTCTCAACCCTAATATATTCTGCGCTGCCTCTCCCCCAAAGCCTTATCTAACTTAGGCATCGGAGTGTCTTTGCAGGTACCACCCCTTCGCTTGACTGGAAGAGGAGCACCCAATCCTAGGAGGAGGAGAGCCCTACCATTCCCAAAGATCAACATTGGCGCCACCGTGGGGCCCAAGAAACTAACCCAGCCTCAAGATTACCCCTAGCTGGATGGTGCGCACCAGAGCACGGCGAATCACAGATCGCCACCGCGAGTCACCACTCGGCCACCGTAATGAACGCCCACCACCGCACCCGTTTGGAGCTTCTCAGGCGTAAAACGAAGAGTTAAGACGCCAGATCGCGGAAGCCCGCGATCGCGAGGAGAGACAGGCCACGAGACGCCTCGCGGACCGTAAGAGACGATCGACTCGTCCAAGTCGACGCATCAGCGCCATGGAGAGCCCGAGGCGAGAGGCCACATCCGGCAGCGCCGCAATGGCAGAACCGACCCTTCGAATTGGGCTAACCTTGCTCCGCACGAGAGAGTCATGGTCGATCCGGTCCCGAGGCGATTCAAATACCCAACATGGACGCCAGACGAGGGTAAGACCGACCGAAGAGCACATTACCTCCTTCAATGCGCGGATGTCTGGCGATCGACGATCCGAGGGCTTGAAATGTCGGACCTTTCCTCGCACTGAAGGGACCGGCCATGATGTGGTTCTCTAACCTTCCACAGCGCTCGATCCACTCATTCAGGCAACTCGCCGAGCAATTCGTGGCCAGGTTTACCACGAGCCGAGCCTTTCGGAGAAACTCCACTTGCCTGGTCGGGCTCAAACAGAGGTCGGACGAGACACTGAAGTCCTTCATAGAACGTTTCAACAACGAAACGGCTCAAATCAGGAATCTCAGCACCGATGTGGCGCTCCACGCCATAGTGTCAGCACTAAAACCTGGGCCCTTCTCAGAATCCCTTGCTCGTCGACCTGCAGGATCTCTGGACGAGCTGAGGCGCCGAGCAGTGGGGTATATCAACATGGAAGAGGTTGCTGCCGCCAAAAGGGAAACCCAGAATCGGCAAGACAGGAGTAAGGATCCACCCCGAGAGAGGGCAGAGAGGAGAAACGAGCGTCGAGGGCGGCAAGACTACGGAGGACGGTTCACCCCCTTGACCGTGGGTAGGGACCGAGTCTTGAAGGAGGCCTACATGGGCAACCTCATTACCTTGTCCCCTCGGAAGGACTCCCCACCCGATGCGGATCGCCAGAGATACTGCGAATACCACCGAATGTACGTGCACACCACCAATGAATGTCAGGCGCTAAAGATAAAAATTGAAAAACTCATATAGGCAGGACACTTAGCGAAGTACGTGGACAAAGGAAGTGGGGCGACCCCCAGAGAAAACGGGACAAGTCGTAGAAGATCCCGTTCACCAGAGCACAGGCGCAACCGATCGCCGGCTCGGAGAGGACAAGAAAGACGTTCACCAGCCCGTCAACGCAGGAAGGGTCGAGACGAAGGTACCCCTTCGCTCAATTTAATTGCAGGTGGTTTTACAGGTGGGGGCGAATCTAGCAACGGTCGGAGAAGACACCTAAGATCCGTCAACAGCTCCACATCCCTAGCGGCCCGCCGAGGCCCCATCGACCATATCCTTCTCGGAGAGGATTATCGTGAATAGATCGCCGCCAAGACGACCCAATGGTGATCACAGTACACCTCGCTGGATTTAACGTCAGGAGAGTGCTCGTCGACCAAGGAAGCTCGACGGATGTAATCTACAAAGAAGCCTTCGATCGACTCAAGTTACCGAGCTCGATTATAAGACCCTACCGAGGGAAGTTAGTCGGGTTTTCAGGTGCTAAAGCCTGGTGATCGGGTACTTCGACGTCTTGCTCACCTTCAAGGCGGACGTCGGGGTCAAGACAATCGAAGCCCACCTCCTGGTGGTGGAAGCCGATTCAGCCGCGGACACCGCCTACAATATGATAATTGGCAGAACTATCATCAATGGGATCGGGGCCATTGTCTCCACCCCCCATTTGGCGATGATGGTCCCCCTATCTGATGGGCAGATTGCTACGATACACGCCGACCAGAAGGAGGTAAGACAGTGTTATGTCAATGACCTGGGATGACAGGCGAAGAGATCGCCCAAGTCGAATCAAGCATGATTGAGCTCGACCCGAGGCGAGAGTGATTTCGGCCAGCATCGGCCGATGACATCAAGGAGATCGGGTAAGAGGATCGGGTAAGAGCATACGAATCGGACGCAATCGCTTCAGCGAGCGAATCCCTGACGAAGGTCCTGCTCGACAACGCGGATCTGTTCGCGTGGGGCCCGGAGGATATGCCCGAAATAGACCTCATAGTGGCCTGTCACAAGCTGGCCATAGAGCATGGCACTCGCCCCGTTGCCCAGCGCAAAAGAAGACTTACGGGGGAAAAGAAGCAGGCAGCCAGAGAAGAGACCTCAAAGCTCTTGAAAGCCGGATTTATCAAGGAGATCAAGTACCCAACTTGGCTTTCCAACGTCAGTCTTGGTCAAGAAGAAGCGGCGGTAAGTGGAGGATGTGCACCGACTTCACCGACCTAAACAAAGTCCGCCCTAAAGACCCATACCCTTCCTAGCATCGATGCTCGTGGGCCGACGTCGGGATACCAGTGCTCGGTTTCATGGATGCGCACTCTGGTACAATCAGATCAAGATGCACCCACTCGACGCCCCAAAGACGGCTTTCATGACGGAGACCTCCAACTACTACAGCGTCACTATGCCCTTTGGTTTGAAGAACGCAGGGTCAACTTACCAGAGGATGATGGATGAGGTCTTCGCCAAGCGGATCGGGAAGACGATCGAGGTGTATATGGACGACATGGTAGTCAAGACCTCCAGCTTCGAGGCGCACTACCGAGACCTCCAGGAAGTATTTGACATTATGAGAAAACATAACATCAGACTTAACCCCGAAAAGTGCTCGTTCGGGGTGCTCGGAGGCAAATTTCAGGGGTTCATGATCACCCACAGAGGCATTGAGGCCAACCCCGACAAGTGCCGAGCAGTGATGGAAATGCGCAGTCCGAGCTCTATCAAGGAAGTGCAAAGACTCGCTGGTCGCATCGCAGCCCTCTCCAGGTTCGTAACTCGTTCCGCTGACAAATCACTTCCCTTCTACCAGGTACTCCGGAAACCGACGCGGTTCGAATGGACCGACGAGTGTGAAACGGCTTTCCAGAGGCTCAAGGAGTTTCTGGCGTCACCACCGGTCCTTACACGGCCTACCAAAGGAGCCCCTCTCCTCCTCTACCTGGCGGCCACCGACACCTCGATCAGCTCGGCCATGATAGAAGAGAAAGAGGCCGAGCAACGCCCAGTTTACTTCGTGAGCAAAGTCCTCCACGGGGCGGAGCTAAGATACCAGAAGGTAGAGAAACTGGCGCTCCTGATAGTAACCTCCGCGAGGAGATTGAGGCCTTACTTTCAAGCGCACACCGTGGTAATCAAAACGGACTACCCGATCAAAAGGATCCTGCAGAAGCCCGAACTCTCAGGGCGAATGGTGGCGTGGTCGGTAGAACTCTCCGAATTCCAGATCAGGTATGAGCCCAGAGGACCCATTAAATCACAAGTTCTGGCTGACTTTGTTGCAGAGCTAACACCGACCCCTGAGGTCGAGTACTGGACGCTCTACGTGGACGGCTCCTCCAATTCCAAAGGCAGCGGAGCAGGAATCATCGTAGAAAGCCCTGCTGGAATTAGCGTCGAACAGGCACTCAGGTTCCTATTCAAAGCTAGCAACAACCAAGCCGAGTATGAGGCTTTACTACTCGGTCTCAAACTCGCATGGGAGCTGGGCGCCCAAACACTCCGAGTCAAGAGCGACTCCCAGCTGATGATCAACCAGGTCAAGGGCGAGTACCAATGTCGAGACGACATACTCGCCCAGTATGCTCAGAAAGTGATCGCCATGATTCAGAACTTCCAAGAGGTCCAACTCGAGCACATCCCCCGAGAACAAAACAACAAAGCAGATCTGTTGGCAAAGTTGGCTTGTATGAAGACCGAGGGACAACTCCATACAGTGGTCGTCCAAACTTTAGAGTCACCAAGCATCGCGACAGCCGAAAACTACGCAGTGATTAGCTCGGATTCTTGGATGAAGGACACCGTTGAATACTTGAAGCAGGGAAGACTGCCCGAGGACCAGGCAGAATCACGCAGGGTCCAACGGCAGTCCGCACATTACACTTTAATCGGACACAGACTCTACAGAAGAGGTTTCTCACAGCCACTACTCACCTGCGTAGAGAAATCAGATTCCGAGTACGTCATGAGGGAACTACATGAGGGCATCTGCGGGAACCATCGTGGAACTTCGGACCTTGGCGGCTAAAATCCTACGAGCCAGGCTACATCGCCAACGCCGATCGGATTGCCTGGAATACGTGGAAGTGCGACAAGTGCCAAAGGTTCGCCAACGAGACCATCTTCCACCGGAAGTCACGCGCGAAGTCATCGCCTCGCCTTTCAATACCTGGGCTTGACATACTGGCCCTTTCCTTGCACCGCCAACTCAAGTTCATCGTAGTCGCCATAGACTACTTCTCCAAGTGGATAGGCGTGTCCGCTGGGCGACCATCACCGAGAGGATCAAAAATTTGTCCGAAAAGCCTGGTTTGCCGCCATGGCCTACCCCACACCATCATCACAGATAACGGCACACAGTTCACCAGCACAACGTTCGAGGACTTCTGCAAAGGTCTAGGAATCCGACTCGTCTACGCCTCCGCCGAGCATCCATAGACCAATGGTCGTCGAGGCCGCAAACAGGATTATCCTCAATGGCCTCATGGCAAGCTGGAAAGCGAGGCGGCGATCAAGGAAGAACTCTACTGGCGTCTTTGTGGGCATACCACACCACCCCCAGTCGGAACAAATGAAACACCTTTCCGCTAACATATGGAATGGAGGCCATGGTGCCGATGAAGCTCGGTTCCACCTCAGCGAAGAGAGCACGCCAGGCATTGATGCCGAGGAGGCAAGAGTTGAGCTCGTTCTCCTAGAAGAAACCCTGAACTTGCCCGTACAAAACCGCAACTAAACAAATGGCCGCCAAGCACTACAACTCCAGAGTCCGACCAAGGACGTTCAAAGAAGGAGACCTGGTCCTTCGAAAAGTTGAACTGGCTCGAAAAGACGCAAGGCAGGGCAAGCTGGGGCCAACATGGGAAGGGCCATACCGCATCAGGATGGAGCACCAACACGGCGCATACGGACTAGAAGAACTATCCGGAAAGGCAATACCGAGGACCTGGAATGCTACGCACCTCAAGCTCTACTTTAGCTAAACGCTTGTAAACGGATGGCGTACTCTTTCCTTTACAAACCCTTTTTCCCACTGGGTTTTTGGTTTGGAAAGGTTTTAACGAGGCGCATCCTTCTTTCCCTTTCTTCCCCATTTAATAAAAGTCAACCCCCATTGCATTCAGAGTGTTTTAACTAAAAATCACCGAGTCCCGAGCTTGGAAGGTCTTCACCGAGCTGACCTAAACCCAAGTCAGCATATAGGCTTGGTGGGCTCGTCTGCGGCCGACCACGTGGTCCTAAACCCAAGTCAGCATAAAGACTTGGTGGGCTCACTCGCAGCTCGACCCCCGTGGTCCTAAACCCAAGTCAGCATAAAGGCTTGGTGGGATCGTTCGCAGCTCCACCCCTGTGGTCCTAAACCCAAGTCAGCATAAAGGCTTGGTGGGCTCGTTCGCAGCTCGACCCCTGTGGTTCTAAACCCAAGTCAGCGTAAAGCCTTGGTGTGCTCATTCGCAACTTGACCCCTGTGGTCCCGAACTCGCTCGCGGCCCGAGGCTCAGAACGTGTTACTCGACCTAAACGATACATTCAATCTCAAACCCAAGTTAGCATAAAAACTTGGTAACCTCGTTAGAGGGTCCGAAGCTCACAGAAATCGCTACTACTTACACCGATCCATGGAGAAATTGTCTCAACTTCATTGACACAAGTTTTATTCGGGAAGCCATCCGGACTACTCTAGCCGAGCAAAGAAGCCTACCCGAGGTCGACCCCAACCGAGCACAATAACCAACAATTTGCTAAAGCGAAACAGTGGAAGACAACGATTAAACTTAGCCAATTTCATTAACTCAAAACAAAATACAAAAGAACACCGTAGAAGAAATGAGTACATCATCAAGGCAGAGCAAAGCAAAGTAAAACAAATTACGCAAGGGCATTCCCCCGGTCTTCAGCAGAGTCCCCGACGATCTCATCGGCCACAAGACTCTGACTAACAGCCGCCAAGTCGAGACCAACTCCGGCCTCCTCGCCCCCAGGCTCCTCCTGATCAGCACGACCTTCTTCCTCATCCTCCTCTTCCACAATCTTTCCCTCTTTCACTACGTTGGTGAAATCGAGCTCGGAGATGTCCAGATCGGGGGCGATCACCTTCAACTGCGCAACGGCGCTATCAAACCCTTCCTTATACCGGCGGCATCAGACTCGCGATACTCTTCGACCCGAGCAAATTTCTCGGGCGAGGACTTCTCCTTCTCCGCCCGCAGCTGACGCAACAAAAGGCCACTTTGGGCCTGGAGCTCCTCCCGCCGAGCGCCAGAGAAGCGTTGCTCCTGTTCAATTCATCCCTTGCCTCCGAGAGACGAGCATAGTCCTCTCGCAGCTGGCCCATCTTCTTCTCAAGCTCGCCAAGTGCGGTGGCCTTGCTTTGGTACTTTCTCTTCGCCAGCTCGGCCTCAGTCGCCCATGCCCTTATCCGATCAGAAAGGAACTGGGCCATAGCGGAAGTACGGAGCCCATAGAGACCCAGTGCCTTACACAAACCCAGCTCGCCCACTTCGGCCATACACCTGTCGTCAGACTTACGCATAATCTGATCGATCTGGTCGGAGCGGCCGGCCGACGTTCAAAGGGAATCCTCGGCGTTCGCCTTGATCGGTAAATTCTCCGAGGTGGAGGAACCACTGAGCCATCGTGATGTTCGGAGGAATCCCACGAGGTCCCCTCGCCTTTTCGCGGGCCGTTTGAACCGGAGTCGGGAGGCGCGTGGTCGCTTCTTAGTAGCCTGGATGCACGAAGGGGAAGCGGCTACACCGTAAGGAACCGGTCCCGAACTTGGGCGACCTTTTCTTTGAGCTTTACGGAGGAGCTCGGCCATCTCTTTCTTGCTCATCTTGGGGCCATCGTGCCTGAAAATAGAGTGAAAGTTAGTACTCATGTTGGCTGAAAATCATGCTAAAGGATGACAACGAGACTTACATAAGTAATCCCTCCATCAAGCGGATCCTTTAGAGCTCGGGTGAGGAGAGGACCACAATGCAATGTGGGCAAACGAGCAAGAAAGTTCACTATCGTCTGGCCGTGACCGACAATGAATTAAAGTCCACCTCTTTTATGGGCCGAGGATTGGGGCTCCAAAGAAAGGAAACAAGGGCTCGTTACGAGCGGAAAAGAAAAAGGGTCCCTCTCCTTACCCGGATTTTGAAGAAATCAGGCTTCCGATTTTATAAGACTGGTCGAAAAGCTCAAGAATATAAAAACCGGTATTTTATTGAGCGAACACCACTTAAGCCGCTACCAAGTCCGAGCCGAAAAAAGCAAGAAGAGAGCAGCAGAGGGGGTAACCCCAAAATACTCTGACACGAGCTTAAAGGCTCGGATGAAAGCCCGGCTGTTGGGGTGTAATTGCGAGGGGGCCGCGTCCAGCCATTGGAGGACCTCGCACTCGAACCTACTTAAGGGAAAACGGAGGCCAATTCGCGTAAAGAAAGTTTTGTAGAAGAAACAAAAGTCGGGGGAACTAGACTCGCCCTTGTTAAAACATACACGGTCGTCAGGAGAGCAGGGGAGGCAAATTACCTCCTCGTCTCGATCCCGGTTCGGCGTAAATGACACACTAGATCGAAGGGCGACCACCCCAGTGTCTGAAAAAACATTGGAAGCCACCCCGAGTACATCTGGGTGCACCCAGGCGTAAGGAGACCTATTATCTCTCACTCGGCGTTCGCCCCCCTTATGAAGTGAGTACGAGGGAACGGGCGCAGAGGGGGGAGAGGCTGGAACCCAGGAGGTGGGAGGAACCACCTGGAGAGGCACTGGGCCGCGACCACCGTTGGACGGTAGCCCCTGGTGGCTAGAGCCTCCGGCGTAGGGTGGCGTAGAAAGGTCAAAAGACGTGCTCGTCGTTTCAGACGACGAGCCACTCTCGGAACTCAAAGGTATGGGAGAAGGGGGACGACGAGAAGAAGAGGAGAAAGCCATTAACGAAGAACAGTAGCGGGACTTACCAGGAAATGTGAAGGAATGAGGGTGGGAGCCGTTCGGGATACAGATGCAGGGAAGATAGCAGACGGAGCGTTCACGGAAAGCAAAACGAAGAAGAAGAGAGAAGGAAGGAGAAGGGGCGGCTTTATAACCCCCGCGGAAGGGAGATGAAGGGGCGAATTAATCCGAACCCTCCATCTGCGGAACCAAGTGAAGATCTAGCGGTCCGGATTGCGTCAGATGATCGACGGTGAGAAGAGGAACGGTTGAGTGAACGTCTCATCTGAGTCCCATCACGTGGCAGAATGCCGAGTAAAAGCGCGACACGTGGAGCGTGGCCCCCCAGGCAAACAAGCTTCTGGGACACGCCCCCGACCTCAGTGACTCGACTCGGATACCGACCCAAGGACATTGGATAGACCCTCCGCCCTTTCGCGCGAAGCGTCTAGGGGGCTTGTGTTATGGACCGGTCCCGAGCCGAGTTCTAGTGCGCCCGCCGTCCGGGGGAGATCAGCTCGGTTCCTGCTTATCCGAGCTTGACGAGTTGCCACCGACCTGAGACGCGTCAGACCCGACTTCCGGTACGACTATCCCGATGATAACACCGAGCAAGGGAGGGGCGAGCTAACTCAGGACTCACGAACCTTCTAGAAAGGGACGTGCCTGAGACAACACTTGGAGCCGTTGTCACCCTAAAGATTGAAGATCACGTAGCCGGCGCATAACGGGCTTGGCAGACGCGAGATATCAGGAAGAGATCAGCAAATCCCTGAATTGTCAGGGAGGAATTGCCGCGCGCAGAAATCGGATCGGTGGTTGACCTTCCTTCTACGCAACTCCACTATATAAAGGGGGCTGGACCCCCCAGGTTTGGACACTCACTACTTACTCTCAACCCTAATACATTCTCAAGGCCGCTTCTCCTCCAAAGCCTTATCTAACTTAGGCATCGGAGTGTCTTTGCAGGTACCACCCCCCTTCGTCGGACTCTGGAAGAGGGAGCACCCAATCCCAGGAGGAGGAGAGCCCTACCATTCCCAGCATCAACATCCTCCTTCTCTTTCTGGGTGAGAGTGTTGGACATTTTCTCAGCCCTTTTCAATGCCTCTGCACAACCTTGCTGAACCAAGATTGTCTCCATCTTGATTTTCCACAAGCCAAAATCGTTTGAACCAGAGAATTTATCAATGTCAAATTTGGTTGATCCCATGGTTGCGTTCTTGAAATTTTCTCCCCACAGACGGCACCAATTGTTGTGGGTTAATCACGCAAACAAACAATCAATGCAGAATTAAAACAACAAGAAATTAAAGAGATAAAGAAGAAGAATATAACACCAAGAATTGGTAACGCAGTTCAGCCAATATGGCCTACATATGTGGGGGAGGGAGCAATTGAACAATCCACTATGAACAATGAGGTTACAAGATCAACAAGTGCATAGAGTTTCTCTTGGCCCTTGTTTACCACTCTTGAGAAATAGATACAAGACCCCCAAGCCCTTACAACACTCTATTTTCACACTTTTCCCAGATCTCTCAAATCTTTCTAATCTTCTTTTTTCAGTAGAGAGTTTACAAAGAAAACCTCACAATCACACACCCTAATCTGAACTAAGAGAATTACACAAAACCTCCTATCCATAGAGATACCCCTATGCCTATTTATACAAATGGAAAACCAAGCTACAGCCAATAACAACCTGTAACAGAAATAACATAATAACTAATTCAGTTATGGCCAGTAACTGAATAATAGAATTCATTAACAGGTGCTGCACGACTAGGTGCCATGGCACCTGAGACTTCAACAACAGGTCTTGATGCTTCTGCAGCATCTGATGCTTTTGGCACTTGAACTTGAATGCATGATTTTGAGACACATTCAACAGTTATCAACTCCACCCGATGCTAATAGTGCTCTACGTTCTTCGACATCAACACACGCTCCAGATAATCATGAGGTGATTAAATTTAGTTGTTTGGAAACTTGATTTAAAAAGATATTTGATATTATGCTTTGAATGTTGATGAAATGAGGATCTATTTTTTAATTTGTTAAAAATCATGGTTTTAAGGTTGAAGTGAAGAACCCAAAAGCCAAAACCATCCAAATTTTTGGTTAAAATTGCTGCAGTAATTTTTTTCTCATTTTCTTAGCATATGTTGGGTTCAAAAGTTTGGGTCTTCCTCTTTTTGTTATATATGGGTGAGTTGTAACAGTTATGGATTATGTAAGTTGTTATGCCATTGTCTTGAAAGCTCTACTGCTTACTCAGTAAACTTCCTGGGGATGACTGCCCACTCAGTAAGCAACTTGTAATGTTATATTGGGAGTTCCATGCTACTCAAGCAATAGTAGTAAGCTAAACTGCATAGCTGGTAATTGCTTTTGTTTCATTTTATTCTCATATTGGCTTCTATCAACTACGTGAATATGTCTGGACATTGGTCATACTGTGGGGTCTTAAGGAAGCCTTACAAAAGACACTTCTAGTAGTTAGCTTAATACATGGATGAAGTTTTGCTTTCGACATTTATAATGATATATAAGTTCTCTGGTTCCCCTGATTTGAATGTGTTATAAACTGCTACAAAGATGTGCACATGGTGTTTGCACTATCTTCTTTATTTAAAATTTTCATTCTTATTATTGTTCTTCGACTCACATCCCTTTATTAATAATAGGAACCCAATGACGATATGGATGATGGTAATTGCTTGATGGCTTGGATGTAGAAGAAGATGAAGACGTGTCTTGATTATTGTCTAGTGTTATGGAAGTTTTACTTTGGAATGTTTTTTGGTCCATGATGAGGAATGATATATTATTGTACTTATGGCTTTTGAAATACATTAAATACTCAACCTTAATTATCTTGACTTTTATTTCATGATTGCAATGTTATTGGTAAAGAATGATGAGATGATTAATGAAATTTTGTCTTTACTTAGTTGTTGTTAGTTATTATATTGTTATCTTAATGAGTGGTTCTTTAATAAATGAAATTATTATATTTTTACATTATGTAATGAAACCGTTGCTTTTCTAGAAAAAAGGTTGTCTCTCCCTATATTAAAAGTGGTGCCTTATACAAAAACATTCTATACTATCAAAAAAGTGTTGCTTTATTATACAAAACCGTTGTCTATTTTCGCATACAAAACCGTTGTCGAAAGCAAACACAATTGACAACGGTTTTATTATGTATTCTTTTGAATCTAAAAGGAACGGTTTTATCTGTTGCCATTGACTGTGACAGTGTCATACCGTTGTCCTAGAGAAAACAAAAAAACCGTTGTCAATACACTACCAAAGGCTACGGTTTTGTCGTGGCGTTGCCTTTATAAAAAAACCGTTGTCTATAGAATAGGCAATGCCTGAGAATACCAGGGTTGGAAAACCGTTGCCTTTGGAAACGGAAACGGTTTTTTCGTCTTATGCAACAGTTTTCACGCGTAGCAAAAAACTGAAGACGTTGTAGTAAAGTAACAAAATAACAAAGTTTCAACACCAAATCCATGATTGTAAGTTAAACTCTTCCTCGTCCATGACAGCAAATCCATGAAAGCAAAAGTATGGTTATAAATGAATACCATTCTCTAATATAAAGTGATATTGTGATTGTATCAGTACAAAGCTATAACACAGTTATATGCGTTGCTCTTTATTTCTAAATTGAAGCAATCCAATTACACCAAAATTATATGAAAAATCCAATGTAGCAAATTTCATTACAGCAACTGAATTTAAAAAGCCAACAAAAAAAGTTGAACCTAAGCTATTATTCGAATTTTACTCATAAGAGCAGTTACAATCAAATATTAATTTTTTTGACAAGGCATCAATATGTATGTGTAACCCAAAAAAACATACAAATAATAGAAGAAAGCAAAAGAAAAGGAGTCATTAGGAATTCAAAAATACCTGAAAATCAAAAATACCTAGCAATCAATAGCATCTATTCAAATAAAACCACTAAAACATCAAAAACATAAAAAACAGATACAAATCAAATCACACATTAGAATCGAAAACCTAAGCAGAATCAATAAACAAGAAATTCAGACTTCATGAGAGAGAAAGAGAGAGAGAGAGAGAGAGCGCACCGCCGCTCGTGGTCCCCAACCTTGCTCGCTGGCGGCGCGCCTATCGTGCCACCACCTTGTTGCTGCAGAGGCTTATGGATGCTTTTCCACCTAATAAATGAGGATCAAATTAGGATGAAAGTGAACCCCAGATAATAAGGAAAAGGGGAGACACAAGGATGCTTCCAAGCTCAAGTGGTGAGACACAAGGATGCTTCCATGTACTTAAACTCAAGGTCATGAGTTTGAATTCTTGTGGGAAGCGAAAGAAATACCACTATGAGTGACATACCCAGAACTATTAATTAACATGGGAAGTAGGGGGTTACAATAAAGTTTACGTACGGGGTGCGAACAAATTGGGGAAAAGAGGAAGGCACGTGAGTTACTTAATGGTGGTTTTAATCTCAACCATCAATTTTGATCCGATGGCCGGAAATGGGTCCTCTCACTCTCTCATATAAAAGGCCTTTTCTCACTAGATATGGGCACTTAGATTAACTAAGTGCATGTTTAGTTAAGATTTCCAAACTATCGTTTGCGTACAAAATGTCGTTTGCATTTAGATAACTAGGTTTTCGCTTTTTTGCTGAATGTTTGGTTAAGATTTCAGATGGATAAAATCTGGTTTGAAGGTGGTAAACTGGATTTTGTTGGAAGCCAAAAATCTTATCTTTTCCGTTCAAAAAAATAGATTTTGAACGTAGGACCCACACAATCCTTTATATTTACACATCAAAAGTGATTTTACTTTTATCATTCAAACAAAATCAATTTTTTTGAACACACTTTTAAAATATCATTACCAAACACAAATCAATTTTTTTAAAATCAATTCTTTTAATATCAATTCTTCAGAATTATGTCAATCTCTTTTTCTCTGTTTTCAAAAGAAAAAAGTCAATCTCTTTTGCTTTGGTTTTGTTTTACCTGAAAAACCCATAGAGCCCATAAAAAGTAAAAACCGTTAAGTTGCTGATGCTGCAAATAAAAAGATATGGGAGAATTATACACCCAAAACTTATTCGTAGCAACTAGCAAAAGGAAATATCAATTATTAACATTGTTTTATTCAATATATACAAATTGAGTAATTGAAATACTTGCTCAAACAACTTTATCAAATATCTATCATTCTTGGCTTTTTCTGCATTAAACAAAAAAATTGTGAAAAGGCAAACACACTTGACACAGATTAAACAACCATTTGCTTTGTCAAAAAATAATACAACCATTTGCACGATTAAATAATTTAACAATTGCTAAACAAAGACCGGCTCAGTTATTCAGCGAGTTGGTGCCCCGACCCGTCCCAAACTCCGCTCCACCTCTCTGTAGTTCATCCCCACCCGTCATTGCCATCGCTGTAAACCGAACCGTACCAGAGCTCGGCACGGCTTGATACATCTGTTGGTTCAAACCGTCGTGAACCACCGCGGCCGATGGACTGTAGGGTTGCACGGGGTTTACATGCCTCAGTCCCGCACCATATGCTTGACCTGAACCCGGGACCAAATGATGGTACCCAACTGGAACTTGAGCTTGCATCACTGCATGTGCGTGATACGGTTGTTGAACGAAGGGATAGTGTGCCTGCATATGAACCGAGTGGAGCGGCACACTTCCGGGTTGACCCGAAATATAGTAAACAGGAACCGGTGGTGCAGGATGACCCGAATAAGCCACTTCTGGGGGGTACTGTAGTACAGGGTTAGTCTGGTACGTATTCGGTTGAGGTTGCCCACCCGTTTCAGCTTCAATTTGATTCTCCTTGGACTCCGGGTCAGTAACCGGGTTTTCAGGTTTCGTTTTAACCGGGGGGAGGTTCGGGATGCACGGCGCTGATGACGTGGAACAAAACGGGGACGATACAACCGGAGCGGGAGAACCCGGATCCGAATTGGAAACGTTGTCATGGAGAAGGAATCGGTCCTTGGGTCGTGGTTCGCGGTGGTGTTGGTTTGTTTCCTCTGAGTTATCCAACCCGAAGAGGTAATCGGGTACCTCAGAAACCATAGAAGAGGCTTCGGAGCGGCCTCTTTCGAGCCCCGAAACGCCGCCGTTTAAGGCATCGACGAACCAGTTCTCGCGCTTGGCTGAGCCGTTTAAGAGCGAGCTGATGCTGTTGGCTCGAGAATCTTCGCCTTCTGGGAAGAGGAAGAGCCGAAGCCGAGCTGATCGTGGGTTCTCATTCTGTGCGACGCGGTCGTACTCGTCCATCATGTTCTCCACGTCTTCGTCCGTCGCCACCGAGATCAACGCGTCCAAGTCCTCGTTCGGAAGCTGGTACTTCGCAGTTATGTTGGTCATGCCTGCACCCGATCAAGCACCAACCAAAAACCAAAATTTAAAATAAAAAGGAGATAACACGAAGAAAACAGCGAAAGTGACGAATTCTAACCGGAGAGTTTAGAGAGCTTGTGGAGGAGAGCGGAGAAGGAAACGGAGCGGTGGACGGCGACGATTCGAGTGTCGCCGCCGACATAACGGAGCTGGTTGTCGGTGGGGCGGGGGAGGATCTTGCCGCCGAAGCTGCACATGAAGCGGACACGTGGCGGCGGGTCACGGAAGTGATCGGAGCGAGGGGATGGGGCCACCGAGTCGTCGTTCCCGTCTAAGTCGGGCGGGTTCAGTGAGTGTGACGCCATTCCCCGCTGAGGCACAGAAAGGAATCGTTTTTGTGATAGCTTTACAATATATTTGGATTTGGATTCGGTGGCAGACACGTACCTTCTCCTCCAGCATTGCTCTGCATGCTCTATCAACATATATATCAGTTTAGGGACCCCTCCCCCACCCCACCCACTTTATGTCTCATTCTCTATGTTGCTAATAATTTTCTTAAATAAATAAATAAATAAAGGATAATATGTTGGCATAAAAATATTATTTACCAATATATAATGTACGTATAAAAAGGTACATCAATATTTATGTATTAATAAAATTCATCACTAATGAAAGCAATAAATGGTTACAATTTTAATTAAAAAAAGTTTTTCTATTGTATGCAATCTTACACACGATAAGAATCATTAATTTTTCTTTTTTTCTTATTAATTACTTAATTTCCAATTTTGGAGTATAGAGATATCACATGGAGGTAAATCTATAAAATAAATAGGAAAATGGGTAATTAATAAAAATAAATAAATAATTAAATATTTGTATCATGTATAATGGTGCACACTTAGAAAAACTGTTAAAAAATTCGAATGCATTTAATGACATGTTATATTATTGAGTACATTAATTATTAAAATAATTTTTTGACAGGAATTATTAAAATAATTTATACCATTATATAAAGAGAATAAGTGTTGGTAACTGACATTTTGGTGTACTATTTTTTGTCCCTATTTTACCCTTTAAACATAAGCAAATGCATTTGAAATTTTCACTCCGAAACATCTAATTACGTAAATAAAATAGAACAGTTACAAAACCACCAAAAGGTTAAGAAATGGAAAATGACACGATTCACCATTTTGTCGATAACTTTAACCAACTACTATAACTCACGGGGTCCTCTCTCCCAATCAACATGTGTTAATAATTTAGTGTCATTATGAAAAATTAGTGTCATGAACCACTTGAAATGCATAATAAAATTCCTTAAAAACAATATTAGACATTAAAATACGATAAAATAATACATACCGTGGCTCAGTAGAAATGCGGAAAGACGGGCATGGTAGTGCCCATCTTGCCGCTAGTTAATAATAATAATAATAGCCAATATGTAAAAAATGGCACTTTTTGTTATTACCACCGTCTTATGTAGCATCCAACTTCATTTTCAGAATTCTTTTTGGTTCCTAATCTTATTTTCATAATTCATTTTTGGTTATTTATCTTTCTAAAGATTCATTTTGTCTTTGTATCTCAAATATTATACAAATTGTTTAGTTATCGGGACATTATTTTTTAATGGCTCTTGACAAATGAATTATTTTTTGTACCTCATTAGATTACTATAAAGTTCGTGAATGAATTAATGACCAATTTGGTCCCTGACATTTAAAAAAAATTCAGTTTGGTCCCTTACTTTATTAATATTCCAAATTAGTCCCTGTATTTTTAAAAAGTGTATCAGTTACGTCCCTCCGTTAGTTTCGCAGGGACCAAATTGACATTAAGATATAAATCGCTAATAAGTGACTAAATTAAAGGACTATTTTGGAACTCTGTTAACAGACAGAACCGACGGAAGAACGTAACTGATACACTTTTTTCAAAATATAGGGACTAATTTGGAATATTGATAAAGTAAGGGACCAAACTGATTTTTTTTTCCCGAATTTCAGGGATCAAATTGGTCATTAACTCGTTCGTCAATTTATGAGTATGTTTCAATTCAAATTATCATTTCCCTCTCAACATGACAACATAGGGAGAGATTATAGGGTTACGGACAGTACATGGTAAGTAATTGATTCTTAAAAAATTTTCCTTTAAAAGTTAGTGTTCCATAGCAAATTGGATAGACGAGAAGGATTACGAATATGCAAAACTCATTAAGTTGCAGTAGGAGATGGCTGAAGATGATCATTGTTTGCTGTGTTTTGATATTAGGGATAGTTGTAACTTTTATGTTTATCTTGTGTAAGTTACCTATGATATAGGGTCATTTATTTCATGTATTTGAGAAGTTACATATGTTTCCTAAAAGTGAAGATTTACATCGGTGTTTAAAATTAATGGCTTTGACAACCAAGAAAGTGTGGGAAAAGAAACTGGGGGGAAAGAAAATTTATTGATTGAAGTGTAAAATTGCTGATGTATCACACTATGATTAGTCTGTCACACTTATCCATGCACAATTTTTACATTTTTCAAAAATATTTCCCTTCTCCCCACTTTCTTTCCATTTAAACAAACATAGCCTTTGTGTTGGTGACACATTTATCATAACTTCAAATTAATGGCAAGATGGGCTTTTGATATACATATGTTTGTTGCCGGGTTGTGGCATCAATTGTCCCGTGGCGGAGGCCCGGGTGGGGTCAAGTCACAGTCGACACGTGGCGCTTGGGCTGTTACGATTAAGTAGAAAGGGTTGCGCCCTGACTAACAGCTATAGCTTTTGGCCTAGTGGTAAGCGCTCGATCGAAAGAAATTCATAAACTTCATTGTCTTTTGATGAGGTACACAAAATAAATCGTTTATCAAGAGTCATTACAAAAAGCATGTCCAATAACTAATAATTTGTGTACTTTTGAGAGATAAAGGACAAAATGAATATTTTTATAGATAAATGACCAAAATGAATTATGAAAATAAGATAAAGATTAAAATGAATTCTAAAAAATGAAGTGGGATGCCGCATCAGACGTTTTTATCGCTAGATTTAATAGGGTCGATGAAAATTACTGCTTTGTGTAACGTTTGAGAAAATCTAGCCGATTGAAACTAAATTATTTGATAAAATTAGTTGTTGAACTAACTGATAAATATAAAACTATATATATATATATTATTTGTTTTAAAAAAACTGTCAGTTTAATATTTTAATTTATTTCAAATTTTTTAAATTAGAATATTAACTTTTTAATTTATTCTCAATTTTTAAATATTTATTATTAAAATTAATGATTATATATATATATATATATGTTGTTTTGACTTTAAAAATATGTATCATTTAATTAAAAATATAAATCAGGGTTATTAATGAGGAAACTAAACATTCTCTTATATATGGAAGTGTACACTAATTTTGAGAGGATTCGCGATGTTCGCACACAGTAACCGAATAATGTAGAACAAGGAGGAGAATGTGTAGATAGTTTTTAAAAAAAATTATGAAAGGTAAGATTGTGAGAAAATATAAAAAAACTATAAGCTATTAAGCTCAGATGCTACTTCGTGTAGCTTATAAAAAAACGATAAACTAATGAAATAAATTTATTTATCAAACACCTCTCCTTTGTTTAAATAAGCTTATAAATTAGTCCAATGAACTAAAAATTAGCTTATTAGTCTTAACAAATAGAGGAAAAATATATATGTGATGTTTACCGATGATTTATGAATTTGGAAATTTTACCTTTTTCTCTTAATATTTATAATATGGATTTTTTATCATGTGCAATATTGCTCATGTTAAAGAATTTAAAAATAGCAAATATTTATTGAAAACAACAACTATTTATTAAAAAGTTTAAGATTTAATACAAAATACTATTTAATATAAAATACACAAGTTTCAATATAAACTTACTATTTTGAATTTCTTAACATGTGCAACTTTGCACATGATAGAAAAATCCTTATAATATTTGATTTTCGCTTGCCCCTTATAGACAAGGGAATTACCTGATTGGGGTAAGATAACTGAATAGTTGCATGATTAATTATTTGCGAAAAAACATGCAGCATACTCCCTCCGTTTTTATATATAAGTAGCAAAACACTTTTTTTATTTTATTGAATAACTCATGTATTTGGTCTATATAAACCAAATACATGAGTTATTTAATGAACCAAAAAAATAATTTTTGCTTATATATGAAAACGGAGTGAATATGTGTGTCTGTGAGATCAATTGCATCTAAATTGAAGCCGTTATTCCGTCACAGTCAAACTTTCCTTTAACATTAATTGAATAAGGATGGGAAAGCAACTTACAATACTTTCAGTAAAATAAAAATAAAAAATGTCAACGAATGGGAAACTGGGATCTCAGTTTCTGGTTTAGGTTGCTAGGAATTGGTGGCTATTAATCGGTGTTTTGATTGATGACATTATTTTTATTACTCCATTATTATTATTATTATTAATTTGTTAGAAATCTGCTGGTCGGCAAATTGAACTAATTCTTGTTATTAAAATAGAAAGATTTTGTTTTTGGAACTAAAACAAATTACTCCCTCCGTTTTCATATATAAGCAACAAAGCACTTTTTTTAGTTCATTGAATAACTCATGTATTTGGTATGAGTTATTCAACGAACTAAAAAAGTGCTTTGTTGCTTATATATGAAAAGACCAAATACATGAGTTATTCAACGAACTAAAAAAGTGCTTTGGTGCTTATATATAAAAAACCAAATACATGAGTTATTCAATGAACCAAAAAAGAGATTTATTGCTTATATATGAAAACAGATGGAGTAAGTTGGCACAGACGGTCCTTAACTATTAAGGTAGGGCATTTTGTAATATGTTTGGAGCATGGAATTGGTGTTTGTCAGGAGCATTATAGCTTGTTAGTATTAGGTTAGGTTATCACGGGTTTTTATATGAAAAGATGATGTGAAATGAGCAACCACTTTAAGACCAAATTGAACAGCAAAACTTGAGACGTGAATTTGGATTTTAGAGATAAATCTGGTAAAACTCAATACTAATCAGCAGAGAACTCAATTAGAAAAAAAATTCTTTTTTTAAAGGAGCCAAACTATGGCATTTCATTCATAATAATTGACTGAATATAATAAGGCATAGAAAACAAAGTAGTGCGACGAGCATAACTAGTAGCTGCCTTTGTCAAAGCATGAGCACTACTATTCGCTTGTCGCTTCACAATAACACCACTTGTTGGCAGTCCATCTCAAAAATGACAGCATGCAAGTTGAGCTCTCCAATCCAAAGAAGCGCTTGAAGAAGGCCCCACGTTTCTGCCTCAGCTGGAGTCATGGCAGCATGTAACCATGATGATCTTGCCTTCACAAAAGCACCTGTGTCATCCCTAAGACAGCAACCAATACTCACACAATTGGACCGATCATTAATAGCTGCATCCACGTTACATTTTAGCCATCCTGACGGTGGTGGAGACCAGCTGACATGCACTTTTGCTGTAGCAACCGAGCTCCTGTCATGGTGACTTCTAGCATACTTCCAAGTGAGCAACAAACTCCCGGCGCGGTGCAAAACTTGCTCGTGCTGTTCAACAACATTCTTCCACAAGCGCTGGTTCCTCATCTTCCAAATGCTCCAAACGAGCATGCTAAAGGTGCTGAGTTGTTCATCAGTGAAGCTCCTGCATAGCTGAAAGAAAAACTCAAGAAAGTTTGTAGCATGAGGCATGATTCTTTCCATTGTATTCCACAATTTACTTCTCCTCCAGCATGTCACACTAGAAGGGCAGGTCAAGAACAAATGCCAACAACTCTCATTTCCATTGTTGCATACAACACAAAGTGGAGTGCAAATGACTCCTCTACTGCGGATAGCAATTCTTGTAGGTAGGCAATCTCGACAAGCACGCTAAACACACGTCTTGACTTTCAAGGGGACACTTAAAGACCAGATCTTAGCCCAATCTCCTATAAGTTTCAGCTCATTCCTACCTACCAGTCGGTCCATATAGACCCTGTATGCGCTCTTAACTGTGTAGCTTCCATGATTTTCATAGCGCTAGATTACCTCATCCTGCCGTGACAAATTAACTAGAGGAATACTCAAAATAGCTCGTGCATCACATGGCTAGAACAATTAATTAATGAGCGCGACCTTCCAAGTGCTAGAATCAGTATCAATTAAGTCACAGACAGTGTGCACACTAGTGTTTGGAGGTTTTGGAGATTGTATGTGTGGTACATCAATAAAGCGAAGCCATGGAGAGGACCACACAACTATTGCAGCTCCATTTCCCACTCTCCAACGATACCCTTCATTAACCAATTCTTGAGAAAACTAGATGCTATGCCAAACAAAACTGGGGTTATTACCGAGAGTAGCCCCAACAAAGTCCCCTTTTGGAAAGTATTTTGCTTTGAAAACCTTTGTGACCATAGCTTCCGGGTTAGTTTGAAACTTCCAACCTTGTTTTCCCAACATGGCTAAATTAAAGCAGTGAAGATCTCTAAACCCCATACCACCCCATTCTTTCCTCACAGACAGTTTATCCCAACACAACCAATTGATACCTTTCTTCTCACCTTTGTTTGATCCCTACCAAAAAGAGTTAATCATCTGTTGAATCTCTTCCTCCAAGGATGTGGGAATCAAGAAAGCACTCATACAGTAGGAGGGTATCGCTTAATAAACGGATTTAATGAGAACTTCTCTACCAGCCTGGGATAACATCTTACTACTCCAACTAGATATTCTTTTCCACACTCTATCTTTGATGTAATTAAAGATTGACTTCTTGTTCCACCCTATCATCAAAGGAAGCCCCAAATACTTTCTATTCGCCTCTCCCTCCTGAACTCCCAAAATATTAGCAAGACTGGCCCTTTTAGAAAATGAGTTCTAGTGCCGAAGAGTAAGTGTAGCGATAAAGTTGATAGAGTTGAAGTAGAGGGAGAAGATAATTTCTGAAATGTTGGTTGATTTCTTCATTGGACCACTTGGTCATTATATAAGCATGTGAGTCACAACCATTAGCAAAACAAAGAAATATTCTAACAGATTATCCCTACACTCTGCCAGCTCAGCAGTGGTAAAATACAAAACTAAATGGTAAAATATCACAATGACACCTACGTAATAAAAACCATGAGGTAAATCTAAAACTGAAAGTGCTACTAGAAATGCTACAGCATAATACTGTAACAATACCTTCACCTTCAAACACATGCATGTCTTTGAAAGATTCCCATATATCCTTGAGAATGTTGGGCAGTGGCCGAATTTTGCACTTGGTAAAACGCCAAATGAGACAAAAATATGTTGTGAGCATTTGAATTGTTAGGAGAAACAAGAAAGTTTATAATTGAGGCCCCTTGGAGCTGAAAAACTGCATCCCAACCCTTGCTAATAAAATCAGAGTTGTGATCACCAGTAATGGAATTAAGCATCCCTTGTATGTTGGAGTTATGAGACAAAAATTCGAGGGCTATAACCATGCAAACCACAACACCACTGAAGAAACCATCAACTATAATGGCCTTACTCTTAACTATGGTATCACCAAGAGGTTCCTGTAGTAGATTATCTACTATTTTGACTGCATAGTCTTGAACATAATGTATAGTGTTGTAACAATTTCCCCATGGTTTGAAACAACGTCAGGAGTGAACTCGGTCATATACTTTCCATTAGTAGTATCATCAGCCCACAAAACTCTAACAATGGCAAATATTAAAAACTCCAACTTTTCTGCAGTAAAGGATTTACCCAAGGGTGCAGCAACATTGTGATTGTTGCTAATCACCGCAATATTTTTAGCAACCCATCTAATTTTTTCCTTGACAGATCTCGGATTTTCATTGCCACTAACCAACGCAAAACAACCAATGCAATCTCTACGCAATTTCTTGTCACTCAAACACTTAAAATTCTTACCATTGAAACCACTCCAGTTAACTGCCTCATTACCAGCAATAACGGGTTTCCACAGAGAAACAGGAAAACGATAAATGGTTACCCTAGTAACATTCTTAGTAAAATACAACCTTCTAGGCAAAGCCCCACTTCCTCTTAAAATCCTTTTTGTGCAATACTCCAATCATCATGGCAAAGTAATTTGTGTCCCTGAACTTCGATGGATTTAAAGCTACAAGGAGAATTTTCAAAAGAAATTTCTGCCTTACCCATGTATAAAAATTACAATCGCTCCTCTTGTTGGACCACCACATTAGTTGTGAGTCTGGTTTGCTATAGCTGCCAAAAAAAATTCCTGCAAATAAATGGAGGTTGTAATTTATTAACAATAGCACAGTCATTAAAGTTATGTTCTTTAGTTTGCATTCCCACAATTTAGCTAAATCCAAATCAAGAAAATTATGAGTGTTTCCACTGATAATTAACCAAGGCTCAGCAGATGCTATTCTTGCAACAGATATGGTCATTGCTAAAGCAAAAAGTTTTGACAGAGGTAATATGTGTGGACTGGATAAATTCCAGCCCTCCATCATATTATCAAGCGTTGCACAAAAACAAGTTTGACCTTCGTTCCCTTGCAATGAGTAGAATCAACAATCTCATATATATCAAACTCATCTAAAAGAGTATCACTATCCTGATAGTCTTTAACTTCAAGTACAACAATTTCTTCTTGAACATCAACTTGCAATCTGTCCTCGACTTCTTCTTTTGAACTCTTTGAGGCTAAACCAATTGACTTTCCCTTGTTTGATAAACTTGCAGTTGTGGACACACCTTCTTCCCCAATGTCATGATCTGCCAATGGTGTAATGGCCTCTAAATCACCACCTAATTTCTTGGGTAAGTCCAAACCCAAAAACATTTTAGTACTGTCACAACCAACCAATTCCTCACCATCTATTGGGTTTTCATCTTTATACAGTGGTTCTTCTTCCTCCCCTTCCATCACTAAGATTCTTAACCTCCTACGTTTCAATAGATGCTCAGAGGTGAATAATTCATCATAGAACATACATAACCCTTTGACCTCCCTATCCGCCATTTGTGATGCATTGAAGATCCTAGATGTGTTGTTAAAGGAAGGCTTAGTGTTATGGTTTTGCACGCGAGTGTTGGTATCAACCATAGGATTGTTGAAAATGGGTACAAATTTGACATGAGGTGTGTTCATGACTGGTTCACACATACTCATAGTGGTGTTTGAAGTCTCATGCAATTTGGTCAGGTGAGCAACATGTTCTAGGGGTGTGGGGTTAGGCAATTTAACAAGCATTTGGGGGGTAGAATTCAAATCAGTCAAGCAAATGTTCTTAGAATACTCGGATGGTAGTATTACTTAAGAATCAACCATAGAGTCTTGGGTAGAAGACTAGATTTGAGTTGAAACTGAAGGTTTCTGAGTAAAACCCATAACCACTTCATTAACCTTCAACCCGTCCACACTGGTGAAATTAACTTCTAAAACCATGGTTGAATCGTGATTCTGAGTTGAAATCAGGGACCGCTGGGTACCATTGGAAGATCGTTGGAACCCCTCTGCAATTCCTTAATGTTCCATGTGATTTTCAAGTTGTAAAATTTCTTTGTAGTTCGCCGAAGGACCACGTTGTTGGTTTGATTCATCAAATCTGGAAATGTTCATTTCTAAAACCCTTGTTGAATCACGATTCTGGGTTGAGATCGGGGTCCTCAACTGATTTTTTAGCATAGCCTTAACCTCAGATAAGGTTGTCATCAATTTATCAAAACTCGATTGCTAGTCGTCGTTCTCCTTTACCAGGGACCGCTCCGTTTCTAGCAAACCCGTTTGATTGTGCGTAGCGTCCATCCTTGAGGAAAGCACCAGGTCGATGCTTTGATACCAATTGAGACGGGAATTTGGATTTTCGGGATAAATCCGGTAAAACCCAATACTAATCAGCAGATAACTCAATTAGAGAATGAGTTCTGATGCAGAAGAGTAAGTGTATTGATAAAGTTGAGAGAGTTAAGAGTAGAGGGAGAAGATAATTTCTGAAATGTTGACTGCTTTCTTCATTAGACCACTTGGTCATTATATAAGCATGTGAGTTACAACCATTAGCAAAACAGAGAAATATTCTAACAGATTATCCCTACACTCTGCCAACTCAGTAGTGGTAAAATATAAAACTAAATAGTAAAATATCACAATGACACCTACGTAATAAAAACCATAAGGTAAATCTAAAACTTAAAGTTCTACTAGAAATGCTACAGCATAATACTGTAACAAAACTATTCCTCAAAAAATTTAACTCTACTGTATTTTCAAGAGATTTTTTAACTTCATAAATAAGTTGAACAAACAAAAAGCTTGATAAAAAAATAAATTAATTTGAAACAGCTCGGTCAAAATCAATGGTGTAAATTTTTAACTAAGATAGATACATGTTGGTTTATGTTTGGATGGGACGTAGGTCGACGTAGCTCGTCGGGCCCAATTACTAGTGGGCTTGCCCGTCCTGCCACTAGTGGGCCTAGTTGCTTGTCACCTGACGACCGTTGGTAGCATGTTGACCTTTCGATCCGATAGACCATCGATCGGCAGGCTAGTAAGCCCATCCAAAGGTGAGCCTGGCGGACCGTTAGCCCGACAGGCCATCAATATTTGAGTCAAAAGCCTGACAATGTTCCTGATAGATTCACGTTTTATAGGTTAAAAGAAGGAATTCAAATTCTTAATTTTGAGATGATATTTCAAATTCCCTAAATTTGGTTTTAATAAAATATCTCATGAAATCTATTTATTTTTAAAATTCTACACATTTATTATTTAAACAAAGTACTTACACTTAGACATTTGAATTATCTTCTAAAATTATATTACCTCATTAAAATCTCTCATCCAAACAACCCTTAAGTATAAAGTTAGCAGAAGAAGTGATAAGAGTGATATAGACATCTAGAATATTATTCTAAGATCCAAAACAAAATAACAGAAGTACAAAAAAAAAGTCACAAAACACATTTCAAATTATCTAAATATTATTAATCCTTATCTAAATACTATTAATCCTTAAAGTTTTATTTTCGGGTCCTAACAAAGTGTTCTAACCGGTGTAAAATTACATCATTAGCTAGAACGCAGATCGGGTTCCGTTCTAAATTTTAAACTCAGATTCGAATAACAAACTGCTTACGATATACTAGGTTCCAATTATGATATTAGTTTTCTAGTTTTCACCAACTTAGTCACAAAGAAAAATACTGATAAAAAATACATACCAAAAGGCAGGGTATTACGAAAGGAGCTAAGAGCTGGATGACTATTAAAATTGACCTCAAGAAAGCTTTTAATCGGCTTAATTGGTGCTTTATTTGGGAGACCTTGGAGGATATTGGATTTCGCTCTAAGTTTGTTAACCTTATTTGTCACTGCATATCTTCTCCCAAAATGAAAATGTTGTGGAATGGAGAGGCTCTTGAAGAGTTCAGCCCTTCGAGGGACATAAGGCAATCTTATTGTATTATGCCTTATCTTTTTGTTTTATGTATAGAATGTTTGTTCCATATGATTAACATTATAGTGGCAAATAAAGTGTGGAATCCTGTCTAATTTCTAGGGGGATCAAACTCTCCCATCTGGCGTTTGCTGACGACTTGCTTATTTGCTGAGGCCAATATACAAAAAGTTGAAACTATTAAAATGGTCGTGGAGTTATTATGTATGAGCTCAGGTCAGAAAGTTAACCCGGATAAAACAAGAATTCTATTTTCCAATAATATCCTCTGGCAGGTTAGACATTAAATTAGAGAGGCTTTTGGATTCAGAAGAACTAAATACTTGGGTAAGGATTTGGGGGTGCTCCTTCTACATAAGAGGGTATCTAACAAGACTTATAGTTTTATATTTTTTCTTGAAGTGATCACCAGCGAGGGCGATCTCTGGTGAAGACCTTTTGGTTGAGGCTTATGAAATGAGTTTTTTTTTAGATGAGATAGGCCTCCTCTATTTAAAGAGATTAGGCAGAGGGAGTTATCCAGGTGGTTACTTAATATTGGGAAGTTAATACCCGGTAATGGGGAGTTAGTTATTCCATCATAGGGTTTGGTCATTAAGTCTCATCTATTCTGAGTTAGTGCATTGAGTAGTGTAGGGGTTGGACAAGCTCATGGGCCTAGATATTGGTTGGTCGGTCATAACGGTCCACAGCCCCCCAAGCATAAGGCTAGTAAGGGCGAAATGCTTAAGAAGTTATAACATTGTATCTTAAAAAGTTATTTTCTCACTTTAACACAAAGCAACTTAAAAAGTAAACAGTGTATCAAGCAGGTCGTATGATCTACCACCAATATGATTTTAATAGCGTATTGTATAAAGCATATCGTGTCGAGTATAAATTGCCAATAAATTAAGCATAGTAAAGAGTGACTAAGTAGATAACATTTTCGATGAACACTAATAAACCAAGTACGTGGCCTTGATTAACCGAGTCTCCGAATTAGAGGTATAAAATCATCTCCGAGTTGGAGGTATAAGTCATCTCCAAGTTGGAGGTGTAAATCATCGTCTCCAAGTAGGAGGTATAAGTCATCTCCGAGTCGGAGGTATAAGTCATCTCCGAGTTGGAGGTAGTAGACATCTCCCTGTGGGAGATGTTTTTATTCTCTGTAAATCATCATCTCCGAGTGAGAGGTCTAAGTCATCTCCGAGTTGGAGGTAGTAGACATCTCCCTGTGGGAAACATTTTCATTCTCTGTAAATCATCATTTTCGAGTCGGAGGTATATGTCATCTCCGAGTTAGAGGCAATATACCTCTTCCAAAATGTGTGCATTGTCTAGCTTAGCCTTTGTTGAATTGGCCTTTGCCACGACCCTGAGAATGAGGTGTAGATTGAACAGCCATCACAGTTGGAGGACTTGAAAGAATTGCAAGATTCAGATGCCTTTCTTGTTGTAAAATTATAGAGAATATCTTGTCCAGGGAAGGCATAGGGTCAAGCATAAGGATTTGAGACCTAGCCTGATTGCAAGAATCATTAAGGCCTTGAAGGAAGCACAAGACACTATCAGTGTCACAGTATTTCTACATAGCAACAACAGACTTGCATGAACCAGTAGGTGAGGCATCACAGGTAGGTATAGGTCTAAAATTGCAGAGTTCATCCCAAAGAATCTTGACCTTGGTGAAGTAATTCGTGATCGAGGGATCACTTTGCTTCAAAGAATAAAGGTCATAATGTAATTGCAGAATCCGAATGTAGTCACCTTGAGAAAATCGATTGCGCAGTGCATTCCACACATCAGAAGCTTGTGTTAGCCAAATGACACTGGTTGCAATTTCTGGAGTCACAACGTGATTGATCCAAGATCTGATGAGGTTGTTACAGCATTTCCAATGAGGGAAATTAGCGTCCGAATCACTAGGTTTCTGAATTGAACCATTGATGAACCCTAATTTATTCTTCATCTCGAACACCATGGTCATCGCCTGCGTCCAACCGTGGTAATTCGTTCCATCAAGCACTGTTGTAACGATCTTGTTCGAAGGATTTTCATTAGAGTGTATGAAGTAGGGATTGGAGAAATCTTGAACGGAAGAAACGGTGGAGGTCACCGCAATTGAAGAAACAAAAGACGCGAAAGCAGAAGAAGCCATTGAAAAATTGCAATCGAAGAATCACAGGAGTTGCAATCAAAGAATCGCAGGAATCGCAATCAAGGAATTGCAAGAAAAACTCAAAGAGATTCAATGGAGGAAGACGAGAATGAAGACATGTAGAGCATGAAAATAGCGAACGAAAGAAAGTGAGAGTTCATCAGAGAGATCAATTAACAACTGATACCATGTTAGATTTGTGAAAATGAACTCAATTCATTCAATGAGGGATCAATCCCTATATATACTTTGTTCTGTTACAAAGAGTAAAACTAACTCTGCACTAAACAAACTAACTAATTCTGTACTAAACAGAAACTGACTCTGCATTAAATAGACAGCTAAGCTAATGACAATAATAAGTATAAATGAAGTATAAATGAGCTGTACAATAAAATATTGAGTATTCTAAGAGATGTTGCATTCGGGGTAGCCATTACATGGTATTTTGTATATGTTTGCAATTGGTGATGTCAATATCATTCGCTTCCATGCATTTCTTCCTCTCAGATTTCTCGATTACTTCTTTGTGATTGTAGGTTGATCATGGATGGAGTTCTTGGCGTTAGAATTAAAAGAGGGTGAGAAAGATGTGTGGCCCATGAATTGTTTTACCGGGCCCCACGGTGGGCGCCAATATTCTTGAAGTGATCTCCAGCGAGGGCGATCTTTGGTGAAGACCTTTTGGTTGAGGCTTACGGAATGAGTTTTTTTTTTTTAGATGAGATAGGCCTCCTCTAATTTAAAGAGGTTGGGCAAAGGGAGTTATCCAAGTGGTTAATATTGGGAAGTTAATACCCGCTAATAGGGAGTTAGTTATTCCATCATGGGGTTTGGTCATTAAGTCTCATCTATTCTGAGTTAGTGGATCGTGTAGTGTAGGGGCTGGACGAGCTCATGGGCCTAGATATTGGTTGGTCGGTCATAACGGTCCAATTCTTTAGAAAAGTGTCTTAGAGGATTAGCAACCGGAAAATGAATAATCTCTCATTAGTGGGGAGAATAACCTTGTCAAAATCAATACTTCAAGCTCCACTTGGCTTTATGATACAAACAACAACGCTCCCACGGCACACATGTGACGAAATCGACACAGGAAAGCAGAGAATTCATTTGGGGAGACCAAGCTAACTATAGGAAGACTCATTTTGTTGACCGGCAGGAGGTTGCCCTCCCCAGCACCAATGTGCAACCTTAATTAGACAGATTCAAGAAGTTGCCCAACACGTCTGGGAAGTGTGCGGTGGTTGCATGCATACCATGAGGCAAACTAGGTGGCAGACTCGTTGTCCAATGTCCCTCTCGATCTGCACTAAACATTTTTAGAAAAAGTTTTTTTTTTAAATTTCAAAAAGATTAACTTCTTTCAAAATATCGATTTTAATTATTGTATGTATTTTTCCTCAAAAAAAAATTATTGTATGCATTTTAGTCTTTTATTTATAGCACATAATATATTTTTTTATAATATAAAACTGAATCCCCCCCCCCTTTAAAACAATGTTGTCCATCTATATATAAGTTCTCTCTCTTTTTTTTCCTGAGCTGTCATACATAACATGTCTTTATTTGAAGGAAATCTGATATATGTTGTGGTTATCCACCTCTCAAAAAAAAAAAAGAAAAAAAAAGAAGTCGTTATCCACTTTAACCGGGGATTTGAAGAAGAAAGATAAGATTTTTTTTTTTTTTGATTGAAAAGTTTCTTATTTCTTTTTATAGCAAGTTGCCTGCAATTAAAAGGACGTCTGTGGCCACGCCTTGAATGGACGGCGCATAAAACATCTTTTTTATGTACATAATAACATCACAGGAAATTAAAATTAAGACCAATCTCATGTTGGTAATGAGCTCTCCATTGTTCGAAAGTTATTTTCTAAGGACTCGACCATCGGTATCCAGCATATCCTAAGAGAGGGGAATCACTAATCACTTAGTCAAGATTGGCGCGAAGGGTTATGCTTCTCTAGTTGTTTCAGGGCTGGAGGCACGTTCAAGTCATCAGGTGTCTTGGCCCCTGATAACTTTTTTCATTTGCTTAATAATAATGATGATGAGTAGTCTTTGTAATCTATCTCTACTATTTAAAATTTAAAATTTATTTCTGTAATAAAGGTGGAGAACTCAAAAAATTGATTGAAAAATAAATTTCTTAATTATAATTTTGAGTAAAATTTAGTCCCTCAACTTACATCCTTTCTTCTACTGGCCTCCAAAGTATATGAAAATAATAAATAGTCCCTAATGTTTGTGAAATCCGTCAAATTAAGGACTAAGAGAGACTTCATAAACTAAATTAATAGTTTACTTTATAATTTTTAATAAAAGATTTACATGGTTATTGCAGTGAATTATTTTCATTTTTATTTTTGTTGAATTTTTGTGTTTAGCCCCTCATATTATTTAACTCTGCCTCCTCCCTGGTTGTGTTAGATGATGTGCCTTCGGGTTTGCGCACCCCTTTAGGCGAGAGTGATTTTTTTTTCCCATTGTGTACAAAAAAAAAAAAAAATCTCATTTCATATCGCTCAATTTTAAAAGTGCCACTTAAATACCAAAAAAAGTGCCACTTAGTTCGTTCTGAGTTTCTTCAACGTTGCTAGACCGGATCAAAAGCCCCTAAAAAACGAGACATGGTATTATGATATTAGTACTTTGACCCGTGCAATAATATGGGATAACTCTAATATTAATGGAAATTGTGGTAAAATATATGTAAGTAATTTATATGGAAAAATATAAATATTTGTGCAGATTATGACATTAATATGCTAATCTTATTATGTCCTTTTATTATGGGTTTTTGTTAGTTACTGTTGTCTGCAAAGTCAATTCGTCGTAGATCGGCTAACTTTCACAACGGTGATTCCATTTTCTTCAAGCCGACATACTGGAAGGAACTATGTTCCTTAGCTATGGTCCCTTAACTCACTCCGTAAAGGTTTAAGTCGGTGAACTAAGATAAAATGGGACGCAAAGGTAAACATAAATCGCGAATAAAAGCTTTGAGCGAAAAAAATATAAGTTATTTGATTGATCGATCTTTTAAAATGTATGTACAACTGAGTATTTATAGTAGCAACTAAGAACTATCCCTATCTACCACGTTCAGCTGACTAACACTGATACATTCCTAGTTGGCGCTATTCTACCGAAGTCGTGCCATGCTCCACTAACCACGATCCTAAAAACTAGGCGCATTAGTGCATTGTGGCCACGTCCCTTCAACCAACGGTCCTCTATGTGCAAAGATCTCCTCGATTCCCTCGCCACCTCCTAAAACCATGGGAACAATCTTAATCGCTTTTTCCTTGGATATTTAATTAATTCAAAATTACTCCCACGCCACTCGACTCGTGGAGCAAGAATCGATCCCATACGTGACTCCATGCTATCCCCATGGGCCTGAATATCTTCCTTGAAGCCCAATCACCCAAGGCCCGCATAGCTTCCAGCTTCGCCGAACCTATCACCGACACGCCATATCGACCGGTAGGAACATCGGTACCGATGAGCACCCGCTATTTGATCTATTCGACCGACTAGCTTCACCGGTTCTCGTGAATATTTTGGGTGTACACAATTGCCCCCCTCCGCTGTCTCAGCCGTAACATCCTAGGTTTAGGCTGGGGCGGCATAATGATTTAAGTTAAATCACCTTTTTAAATCATAAATGCGAGGTCATCCATTAACCACAACTTTTTGAATCGCGTAACGGCTAATCCTCATCCATCCGATTTATTCGCCTTTAAATCCCACTATCAGTGATTTACTTTTCCTTTAAATACTCATCAGTCGAATTACCTCTTACGCTACTTCCACTCTAACTCCTGTAGCTTTCACCATCTCCAACCTCTTCATCTTTCACCTAGCAACCAAGCCCACCATGTCTTCTGCTTCTGATTCTCAAAACCAATCTCACGCGTATGATGGCGAACAATCTTCTTCCTCTTCCATGAATCTTGACCGCTTGCTTAGCCCTCCTGAGGCTTCCGACTCTGGTCTCCAATCTCCCTTATTCGAGATTCAGGGCTCTCTTTCATTGGCTCCTTCCACTTCCTCCCCTTCACTCCCGTATCGGGTGAGACTTCTGCTTTTGCCAATTGGTGGCCATCAGTGAAAGATAGGCTGTTCCCTGATCGGCTGGATAGATATGCAACCCGGTTAATCCTCACTGATGTAGCCGAGGCGATGAGGCCGTCGAGCCAACCCAAAAGCACTTCTGTTAAGACCAAGCCCCGGGTCCAAACCTGTTCGTAAACGGTCTTCTACCAGGATGAAGACCTCAGTACTTCAGCCAAGTAAGTGCCCCCATATTCGGCTCTTTGCAGTTCTTGCTTTTATACTCAAAGTAATTTCTTACTTTTCTTGTCTTATGGCAGCCACAACCACTACTCCACAATTCATTGTCGTTGAAGACAACCCCGTTACTCCTCCTGCCAAGAAAAGAACAAGGGCCCCTGGCATCGTAATAGAAGAACCTGCCGAGGTTCAGGCCAAGCTCAAAGAGAAAACACATTCGGCTAGCAAAGGCAAACAGCCGAAGGTAAAGGTACATAACTTGTCCTTATATCCCTTTTCCTTAATATCCTTCGTTAGCCTGAATCTAACCACCTTACTTTCAGAAGTCGCGTGTGGAGATTCCTACCTCCTTTGTTCAAGAATTTGCCGAGGGCACTAGCTCTCAATCTCCTCCACCGGTACAACCGATTTCTTATCCTTTCAACATATATTATTTTCTTTTACTTAATCGGTTAACCATGGTTTTCCATAGGACCCCCAATCACAAGTCAAGAGATCAAGCTATGAAGCTCCCCGGATGCCTTCGCTTCCCTCCTCCCCGCAGCTCCTATTTCGTAAGAAGAGCCGACGAGTATTTCACCTCTGTGACCCCTTCTCGGGTCTCCTCTCCTATTTCCAATCATTTGGAGAGAGTTGATGCACAATACTGGGGAAATACCAACCAGCGAGGAGCAAAGTTGCCCATCTGAGGACTTCTTTGTTCAAGCTGTCTACTTCGGCTGACATCCTTGTGGCTAGCCAGGAGGTGTACCATACCTTGGCTCTTCAACTGAACGACCTGTCTCTCCAATATGGGCGATTCAAGGAGGTTCATGACGTGACTTCTCATGATCTCAAAAGACTGAAGGACCTCCAGGAACAAAAGGCTCAATTCTAAACCTCTTTCCTATTGTTGGAGAAGGAGCGTCAAGAAGCCCTAAGCCAGCGCCAGAACAAAGATGAACGGCTAGCTGTTCTGTTGGCTGAGTTAGAGAGGATCAAAAAGGAGATAGCAGAGTTGACTCCTCAATCGGCTGCTTTAACTGAAAAGCTCCATGTCAACTCTCAACAGCGTTATGATTTGTTCAAGCAATCTTCCTCTTTGGATCGTGATTTAGCGGTGCTGAGCGCTTAGAAGACAGGCTTAGACAAAGATCTTGAGACTAGCCGCGCTGCGTTAGCCGAGGCCAATCAAGCTTGGCACTCCTTTAAGCATCAGCTAGAGGAGGTTAGGAAACAGGAAGCTATCGTAGCAGCCGATCCTTCAACCAGTCAGCAAGGCGATGCTGAAGATGTTGTTGTTTCCTCAGTGGAGGCATTAGCTGAAGTGCCAGCAGCAGAACCTATCCCAGATATAGCTGAAGCTTCGGCTATGACTGATGCTCCTGCATCGTCACCCGATCCAGGTCCTGCCCAGATTGAGGAAAAATCAAGTGAGGCTCCCGAGGCGGCAGTTTCCTAGTTTCACATTTAAGCTTTTGTAATTTTGGCTAGGTGGCCAGCCTGTGGTCACCACAAACAATTTTGCTTTTATGCTAATGCACATGCTTTTAATTCTCCAATATGCCTTCCCACATAGTGGGTTAATATCTCTTGAGGTATTTTCCATTGATGCTTCTATTTAGTTCTTCGCCTTGCATGTTGACTAGTCGATAAGCACCACCATGATAAGCTTTGCTAACAATGAATGGCCCTTCCCAATTTGGTGACCATTTCCCAAACTTAGGATCCTTGATCCCAACAGGTAGTATGGTTTTCCAAACCAGGTATCCTTCAACAAACCTTTTTGGCTTCACACGCTTGTTGTAAGCCCTAGCCATCTTTTGCTTGCTATGCTCAATCTGGTCTAAGGCCATGAGTCGATCTTCGTCAACCGAATCTAATTCCATTAACATGGCCTGTTGATATTCATCCAGGCTCGAGGTTTTGCTTTGCTACTCTTAGTGAAGTCACGCTTATTTCTAAGGGTAACACCGCATCTTGGCCATATGTTAGCCGATACGAGTAAATCCAATCGCACTACACTTGGAGTTCCTCACGCCCACAATGCCTCATTCAAGGTTTCATGCCATTTCCTTGGCTTATCCTCAATGTTCTTTTTGATTATATCAATAAGAACTTTGTTGGTGGCCTCACCGCCCTTTGGCTTGAGCATAATAAGGGGATGAGTGAATTAACTTAATCCCAAATTGTTGTGCGAAGGCCACCACTTTCTCCCCAGTGAACATAGTGCATTGATCTGTGGTGATGGTTTCGTATTCCAAATCTATATATGATCCGGCATTGTATAAACCTAATCACCTCCTCCGAGTCACATTCACCATCTACCGGGCTTCTACCCACTTGGTGAAGTAGTCGAATGTAACTATGATAAACGATGCCTCTTGGACGAAGGTGGATAGATTTTGCCTATTAAATCCATTGCCCATCCCCGAATGGCCAAGGTTTTATCACCTGGGTGGAGGTTTTACCGAACCCTTTGAATTGGACCATGCAGACACGCCTCACATCCTTTGGCATATTGATAACAATCACCGTGATGGTAGGCCAATAATATCCATGTCGGTATATTAGCCATTTTATCGTGGGTCCAAATTTGAGATCCACAGATTCCTTCATGTACTTCCCCATGACCTTCATGGATTCCTCTTGTCAATACACTTGAGTAGCACTCCATTGATGGCTCTCCTGTAAACTTCATTGTCTACCAATACGTATTTGAGTGCTTTCTGCTTGAGTTTGAAGTCAGTACTGCTTGAAAGATCTTTAAGATAGTCGATTAACTCTTGTTTCCAAGAGTCGATCGCTCCTATTGGTGCACACTCCCAGATTGGGTACTCTTCATGTTTTACTTTGACTATCATGTCTTTATACCCTGAGGCCTGTTGAGCCAAATCATTAGCCTCTTCATTCTCTTCTCTAGGAATGTGATGTACTACTGCATCAGCAAACAAGCGAAGTAGCTTGCTAGCCGTTTCATAGCATTCTTTCAAGTTAGGGTTATTGCATCTATACTCCCCAGTTAGCTGTTTTATTACCAACTGTGAATCTCCCATGACTTGAACATAATTTGTTTTCATGGCTGCCAGGATCTTAAGCCCTAAAATCAAAGCTTCGTATTCTGCCTGATTATTAGAATACCCAAGATCCAGCTGACACATGAATTTCCAACTTTTCCCGCTTGGATCGTTGATGGTGATGCCAAAGACTACCCCTTCTTGGGTTCGTGACCCATCAAACATCAGCACCCAAGGTTTCAAATTAATACATGCAACGTGTTCGGCTAATGGGTCTTTGACTTCAACACAAGGGTGTTGAGCCAGAAAATCGGCTACCGCCTGGCCTTTCATTGCTCTTAATGGAACGTATTTTAGCGCGAAAGCATTTAACTTAATGGCCCACTTCATCAGTCGACCCTGTAAGACAGGCCTATTAAGTAAATACCTAATAATATCAATTTTGCACAAAACTAATATTTCCTTAGGCAATAAATAATATTCGAGTTTTGTACAAGCATAGAACAATGATAAACATAATTTCTCAATAGGGGTGTATCTGGTTTCTGCATCATTCAAGGTGCGGCTGAGATAGTATATAGCTCTTTCAACTCCATCATCGGCATCCTGCGCCAGCAAGCAGCCGATTGACTCTTCTTCAGCAGCTATATACAATTTAAGTGGCCTTCCTGACACTAGAGGCGTTAGCACGGGAGGTTTGGCCAACGCTTGCTTAATTTGGTCAAAGGCCTGTTGTTGCTCCTTCCCCCATACCATATCCTCCGTATCCTTTAATTTCAGCAAGGGGGAAAAAGCCTTCATTTTTCCAAATTAATTGGCTATGAACCTTCTTAGGAAATTGATCTTACCAATCAAACTTTGCAGCTCCTTCTTATTCCTAGGAGGTCCGCTTCCAAGATAGCTTTCACCTTGTTCTTGTCTACTTATTCCTTGATGGTGGACCAAAAATCCTAGGAAATTGCCACCGCCACTCCAAAAGCACATTTGGCCGGATTCATTTTTAGCCCATGGGCACGCATCCTTTTCAGGGCCTGCTCTAGATCGACTAGATGGCTTTCAAAATCCTCGGATTTGACAACCACGTCGTCTATGTATACTTCCATGGTTTTGCCGATCAAGTCATGGAAGATGGAGTTCATGGCCCTTTGATAAGTGGCTCCTGCATTCTTGAGCCCAAAAGGCATGACCACCCATTCGTAAATCCCCAGTGCTCCTGGGCACCTGAAGGCTGTCTTGTGAGTGTCTTCTTTTGCTAGAAAGATCTGGTTATACCCTGAGTACCCATCCATGAAGGTGAGAATGTCATGCGTAGCTGCCGCATCGACTAACATGTCAGCCACAGGCATAGCATACTCATCCTTGGGAGTGGCCAAGTTCAAGTTCCTGTAGTCTATACGTACTCTTATCTGGCCATTCTTCTTGACGACAGGGACTATGTTAGATAGCCATTCAACGTACCTGGCCGTTCTTATAAAGCCTGCCTTCAGTAGCCTTTCAATTTCAGCTTTAATTTGAGGCATCAGTTGGGGATTGAACCTGCGAGGCGCCTGCTTGAACGGTTTGTATCCTGCTTTGATAGGCAACCTGTGTTCTACCAACCTTCTCGCCAGACCAGGCATTTCGAAGTAATTCCAGGCAAAGCAATCTTTGTACCGCTGGATTAATTCGACTATCTTACCCCGTTTGTCTTCCTCAAGCAATCCACTCACCTTCACGATTCTGGGTTGTTCTGTCGTGCCCAAATTGATCTCAATTAAAGGATCTTCTGCCTCAAACGCAGGAGCAGTCTTGTGAAGAGGGGAATCCAATTCCATAGGCTCGGCTGCACACACCTCACCAGGCTTGGCTGCCGCACCTTCCTCCCTGGAGAGTAGTACCTCCTCTTCCTCTGCAGTGTCATAATCTTCCATCATGGCATCCATCGCTTTGGACTCGGCCTTAAAGATTTCTAGCCGACCCAAAAGGTCTTCGAGTACCTGGGATGCCCTACTCATGAGTTATCTGCTCATTGGGCCGTGGTTCGGCCTGAGATCTTAACTTGAACCCCTCATTAGTAAGGTTGCATGCTTTCCATACCCCTTCCTCATAATCCTCTGGGATGGCAATAGGCCCTAGGTGTGGGGAATAGAACAGGGCTTCCAACATTTTTACCTCGGCCGAAAAGGGGTTCTTATCTGCTTCGACTGCTTCCACGTTGGCTCCAACCCAAAACATGAGCTTCTGATGAAGAGTAGAGGGACACACCGACTTGTATGAATCCAAATTCCTTCCCGTAATCACGCTTATAGGAAGGTTTGCCATCAACCACGAAGAAAGTCGCTTGATGGTCTTGGGGCCCTCTTGTGACTTCAGCTATCAAGACTCCAAGTGCCCTGGAAGGTTCCCCCAGGAAGTTGGACATTTTCATGTTGGTGGGAACTAGGTCCTCAAGACTTTTTCCCAGTTTTCGCATGGTTGTCATAGGCATAACATTTAGCACAAATTTCTCCATCCACAAAGACCCTTCCGAAAATCTTCCCATTAATATAGGCCCTGATGAAAAGGGGCTTTAAATGTTTCATCATCTCTTCTGTAGGTTTCTCAAAGACTATCTTGGTGACCTCATCAGCCGGTGTATCGGCTAACGAAGCCCATTCTGCTTCTTCGGCAAACACGTCCCCCTCCAAACCTCCTGGTTGTGGGCTGTTTGCCCAGAATTCTTCTGGGATTAAGCTGATAGCCTCTATCTCAGCCATCGTGCCATCGGCCTCTTCATTGAACAGAGATCCAACAAGGAGTCTTCCATGATGTCATCTTGTTCCCGGTGCATCTCTCGGGATCACCGAACCTTCTACGGTGATTGCCTCTTCATCTACATCGATCGCGGCGATCGGACCTCTCGCTTCAGGGACGAGTTCCTGCTCGCAGTTGGCTCTACATTTTTGGGCACTTCTTTTCCTCACCTCCTTAGCTTCCGACTTCTGGAAAGCCTTATCCAATGCTTCATTAACGCTTTCTAAGGGATCTCCTCTTCTCGCTATTCTTTACATCGGCTATCATCTGCAGAGTTTGTTTCATCTTCCTGGATGCACCTCATTCTCTCGCATCCTTCTCTTTGGGTTCTTGTCAAGACGGCCGTATCGCCTTTTTGTCCTTGGCATACTTATTCAAGAACCGGTGTCCTTCAAAGGACATTAGCCGGGTTTCTGATTCTCTGTGTTTTTAACTTCTCATCATTCCTCATCATATCTTTAAGGAGGACATTCCTCCTTCTACAGCTGAACTCAAATATCCTTCTCTTATCCCCTGGAATAGGCTCCTCATCAATCCTGGGTAAAGATAGCCTACCACTTTCTCTAATGGTTGGCCGATCTTGCCCCCCAGTTTTTTCGATAGGTGCCTTGCCTTTCTCTTTGTCAGGATTCCCTGTTGGGGTCTGGCAGTGTGTAATGTAGTGTTTCACCAATTCCTGGGTGAGCCTACCTGGTTTGGGTGGCTTGCCCCCCTTCCTAGGTCTTGCTTCTGGTTGGGGGTTTCCCAGTCTGTCAAAGACAGAAACCCTGGCATCTTGAGGTCCCAGTCGATCGATATGGGTTGAATCGGCTGGTCCCTTTTTTGGCCTCCAGACTTGTTGCACAGATATCCTGTGCTTGTGGCTGGGCCCTTCGTCATCAAATCCTGAGAATGAGACCATACCTATCCCAAGCGCAGGGAAAGGATCAGTATCCACCGTCATTTCTGCGATTCCTTTGTCTGCAAGCTTGAACCTCCCCTCCTTTATCCCCTTCTGAATGGCCTTCCTAAAAACCATGCAATTTTGAGTTGCGTGATTATAAGAATTGTGCCACTTGCAGTATTTCTTGTCCTTCAACTCCTCAGCAGGTGGGATTTTGTGCCCATCCAGCAGCCGAATTTGCTTATCCTTAAGCTAATAGTCAAAGATCCGTCCGCCTTGGAGATATCGAAGGAGTATTCTGCCTTGCCATCTCCTGAACTTGGCTCTTTTTCTTTGGCGACTCTTAGGCAGGCAAGTATACCCTTTAACCTTCAGTATTTCACCTGCCATGATGTCTGCCGTGGAATCGGCTGAATCATCATCAGAGTCCTCAGCTTCTACAATGGATCCCAACTGAGGGCCTCTCCCCCTACTGGCTCGCCTCTTTTCTTTCTCCTGGATAAATTGTTCAATGCGAGTAGCCTTGAGACTAATCGTTCATGTCGGTGCAAGCTTGGCCGAATAGCTTTTCCTTGAGTTGGGGATGCATGTCGCTAATGGCCATGGTCGCATATTCGCCTCAGGAACCGCAGACCGAACATTTCCCGGCCATTTTCCCGAACCTTTCCACAAAATCAGCAACCGATTCATCTACCGTTGCCTCAGGTTCATGAGATCGGCCAGATGACTTGAGGTTGGGGCGAGAGAATCTGTCATGAAAGCACATCTCCATATCGACCATGTTTGTATAGAATTAGGTGGCAAAGAGGAATACCATGTAAAAGCTGTTCCTAAGTGACAAGGGGAACATCCGCACTGTGGTACTCATTCTGGTTCCCTTCACCACATTGGGCAAGAAACCCGCCTACATGCTCCATAGTCGATTTGCCATCTTCCCTGAGAAAGTAGCAAAGTCCGAGTCCTGTATCCCCAGGCAGGTACCAATCTATCCACCCACTCAGGGTAAGGTTTCCTGTAGATTGGACGATCCAGAGGCTTCAGCTGCACACCAAAGTATTTTTTGATGGTGTCTGCAATGACGGCCGAGTCTAGCAGCTGTGAACCCCCTGGCCTCACTTCTCCCAAAGTAGGAGCAGCCGTTTGTGGTTGCTGTCTCCAAGTTGGGGGATGCGCCTGGGATGCTTGTTCTGGAGGATTGGGGTAGCCTGGTTGATTAAACAGTGGAGGTGGGTAAACCCCCCATGGCTGCTCCATGTTTCCTTCGCCGGGTGCCCTATATTGAGTTCCAGGCACACTCGTGTTAAATGGTAGAGGTGGGATCTGTCCCCATGACTGCTCTGCCATCAAACCAGGTGCCCTTGGAGGAGTTGACCCCATTTGAGTGCCTGCAGATACTTCAGGATAGGATAGGTAGAATGGAAGACTAGCCGATACGGGTGGAACCTGGTTCCATGGTCAGCGACTGCATATCCCCAGGTGGTCTTATACCACCCAATCGCATCAAGAGTTTGCCCCGATATCTGGGTTAGTCGCTGCACGCCAGAACCATAAGGCCGAGCATATGGCATAGCTTGCGGCATACCAATTGGTCCCATCGCATCCGGTGGCCTCCAGCCATCTGTACCTGTCCAAACTGAAGGTTCCCGTGGTTGTTCACGCCATTTCCGACCGGTTCCCCTCCAGTGTTCACCGTGGCAAAAGCACCATGCTGGGAATTAATTGGATTAGAAGGTACCTGTCCTATATTCGGCTGAACCTGAGTAGGTCCTACCAATGTAGGTAGGTCAATCTGGCCGTGGCACTGCCGAAGTCATGTTCTATGAACTCGAATTGGTCCCGCCGAGCCGCACTCTACCGGATGACGAGTCCTGCTGGGTAGGGTACCACTTGCGCTGGGATAGCGAGAATTGATAGAGCTTTCACTTGCGCGAGCCCTCACGGCCTCTGTCTCCACTGGCTTTCTTGTGCCGTTGTGCACCATGGGTTTCACAATATCAGCCAACTGTTGCGACACTTGGTACATGATATCATTGATTCCCAAATCGAGTTGTTGGCGTATAAACGAAGTGGTCATCACCACCGGGGTCTCATTGAGCTCGTTGGGTTGAGTTTCAGCCTCCATCTCTGCTTGTACTTGCTCTGCTGGTGGAACATTGCTTCCACGGGATGGGCTTCCTTCAACCGGTTTTCTGGGATTGCTCTTTGCCGTCATATTGCTCAAACTCTTGCCCGAACGCAAGTGCATACGCCACTGGTAATCCTGACCTGGGGATTCGAACGTGTTGATTCGTTCACCTTTTGTCCCACCGGGCGTGCCAATTTTGTTGTCTGCAAAGTCAATTAGCCGTAGATCGGCTAACTTTCACAACGGTGATTCCATTTTCTTCAAGCGATTACGCCAAGGAAGGAACTCTGTTCCTTAGCTATGGGTCCCTTAACTCACTCCAGAAAGGTTTAAGTCGGTGAACTAAGATAAAACTGGGACGCAAAGGTAAACATAAACTGCGAATAAAAGCTTTGAGCGAAAAAAATATAAGTTATTTGATTGATCGATCTTTTAAAATGTATGTACAACTGGGTATTTATAGTAGCAACTAAGAACTATCCCTATCTACCACGTTCAGTTGGCTAACACTGATACATTCCTAGTTGGCAGTTATTCGGCTGAGTCGTGCCATGCTCCACTAACCACGATCCTAAAAACTAGGCGCATTAGTGCATTGTGGCCACGTCCCTTCAACCAACGGTCCTCTATGTGCAAAGATCTCCTCAGATTCCCTCACTCAGCTCCTAAAACCATGGGGAACAATCTTAATCAGTTTTTCCTTGGATATTTAATTAATTCAAAATTACTCCCACGTCACTCGACTCGTGGAGCAAGAATCTGATCCCATACGTGACTCCATGCTATCCCCATGGGCCTGAATATCTTCCTTGAAGCCCAATCAGTCTAAGGCCCGTGTATAGCTTCCGCTTCACCTTTCGAACCTATCAGCTGACACGCCATATCGACTGGTAGGAACATCGGCTGATGAGCAATCGGCTATTTGATCTATTCGACTGAGACTAGCTTCGGCTGGTTCTGGTAAATATTTTGGGTGTAAACAGTTACCTAGTTGTGAATCTATTCACATAAACAAAAACAGTGACGGATGCAAGTTGGGATCATTTTTAGCCACTGCGAATCATTGACCATCTCACAATTTGATTCGTATTGTTCATATATGGACCACAATACTTGGGTATTGAGTAACCGTACATACCACCAATCAAATTAATTTGACTGTTGATTACATGCATTTCTTCTAAGAATAACATTGTAAGCCAATAAGAGATGAACCATGACCATTGACCAGACACACATGGCTACATCTATTCTCATTACTTGTTCAGTAGCCTATATCTGCAATCTTGGTTTTGCTGGTCATCAGCAATTGGCCAACGCATGAGTAATCATATATATTCAATAATGCATGGAGTTTATTACACGCAACAGAATTAGGTACTGAAACATCAAGTGGGCCTTAACTAATGGGAACATCCTTTAGTGAGGTAATTCTTATTCTTATTTGTAACATAGGTCTATGGCAACAAAAACAAAATCGGATAAAAGGCTTGTAGGTAATTATTGTTTCTAACATAGGAGAATAAGTAATTTGAACCATAAAACAGAGTTTGTAACATCATCTTCCATAACTAAAATAATATCAAAAACCATTCAGACCCAAAAACTCAATTATATTTGCTTTAGTGATTGAACTCCCTTATTGCAAAAAAAAAAAAAAAAAGCAGGTCATTTCTCGAGAAATGGAAAGCAGCATATCCAACACAAACGAAATCACAAATCCATGGTCTACCATAGGACCATATCCAGAATGTATTTGCAGAGAGTTCTTAGGTAGATGTAAATATCCATGACTTAAAACCAAATATTCTCTTTATTTATTCTGATTAAAAAACCGTAGGGAAATGTTATCATATTAATAGCATTATAGCAAGGGATAATAAAATCTATCCTTTATGAAGTACAACTAAAATCAATCAAAAAACAGACATACACTAAATAAAATTCTCGGAACTTAAACCACTTCTGTATCTATGTCCATGCTACCAACATCAAGTGGCTGATATATATAGCCTTAACAGATTAAAGAATATGGTACACCAAAGGGAGAGTTATATCAGGAAGAAGATGAATTGAAATGTAGAAAAACTTTCAAGGACTACACATATGAAAGGAGCAGAGTTAAACTTAATCCAGCGCACATGTATATGGTCTTGCCCTTCTCTCCCTAGATGTAAATGATGGAAATAGTAGACAATCTAGCAGGTTCAATTATAGATCACCTGAAAAGTAAGGGACCCGGATTCCCTACAGTCAGAAAATCCGACAGTCCCGCAGTCAGTCACTTTCGGCACCATTTGATAAAAAATAGGTGGTTCAGATTTCAAGTCCGATAAAATAATATGAACCGTCGATTAAAATTTGATTGTGTAGATTTCCCTGCGATCACAATTTGACTGCAGGTAATCCATTTCCAAAAGTAAGATGTTAAAATGAGATGCTCCCTTGGGAAAAAAAAAATACAACCAAGTAATCAAGCAATGCATTTCATATTAGCCCCAAAATATCCGAAATGCCCATATCCTATACATAATAAGCGAGTACCCCCTGGAAGTTTTTTTCCCACGAAATCTAGCGCTTCGTTCTTCTTGGTTTAGTCTTCCTTCTTCTAATTTTGCCACATGTTACAAACGTTCTGCTCACTCAGACAAATCTTGTAACTAAACAACCATGCATTGGTTATTAATTAGGTGCCTCGAGAATTGAAAGGGATGAGGGAAAGAGATAGAGAGGAAGAGGAGAAGATCGTATAGAGGAGTGAGGCTGAGGCGATGGGGAAAATGGGTAGCTGAAATTCGCGTTCCACACAAAGTAGCAAGGGTTCCCTGAACAGCAGTCCTGCCGCTGCCGCAACAATCACAACCTCAACCATATCCGACCACCACGCCGGACCCTCTTTCGCCGCAGCCAGAAGAACCACTAGGTCGAGCCTTTCCGGAAACTTCACCGGATCCTCCTCCGTTGTTGCCAGAAGCACAAGATCAACATTTTTCGGCCACCATGTCGGACACTTGGACCGCTGTTTCCGTTTCAGTCATTGAACGCTTCCGCCATCGGCGCCGCTCCTTTCGCCTTGCTTTCTCTGGGCATAGCTGGTCTTTTCCTCTCCTCTTCGTTTGCAAAGCTACTGCATAAATGGGGGTTATTGGTTTCGGTCGTACTCTCTGTTTTAAAGGTAGGAATCTTCTTCTTTCTAATTTCTCTGATTTGAACAATGCTTAATCAATTTCATTTTGGTATTTCTAATGTTATGATTTGCTTGGCTTCCTGTGAGTTTTTTTACTATTTCATTTTCATTGCTTTCTTCTAATCTCAAATGCTTTGGTAGAATTTGTGAGTTGATTCTGTGTACAGTGGAGGATGCATTTGCAGACTGGTGGTTAACTTCAGTTCTTGGTAACCTTTGTCAAATGGAATCTTAAGTTTTTTTATCAATTTCAAACTTGGATTGCCTAAATCATGTTGCCTGTATTTTTCTGAATTTTTCATGGCACAATTTCAGTCGATTGACCTCCTTGATGGAAAGCTAGAAAAGAAGGGTATGTGAAATCATGCTAATAGTTTTGGATCAACTTTGTGGTTATTTGTTCTTCTACATCTTCTGTATACTTTTTTCCCTTTTTTATGAAACCCATATCTCTCTCTTTTTCTATGAAAAACACCCCTATTTCCCTCTTTCTCATTGTTTCAGAATCTTCTCAAAGGGTAACTTCACATAGGTAAATCGGTCAAGATGTTGTGTATGAAAGAGCACACTATGAAAGTACATTTTTGTTTCATGGTTTCTATGATGTCTAATGATTGGTTTCGTACTATGAGTTTTAGAATAAAGAAAATGATTTTTTCTTTTGTGATGAATAAAAGGTGGTGAATTAATGAATGCAGGAACAGGGAAGGTGGTGAACTGTTCTGAGGAGCAGAATGGGGAACTCTTTCACAATGTTCTTGGGGGACTTGGCCAATTTGGCATTATAACCCGGGCAAGAATTCTTCTTGGACCAGCACCTACCATGGTAATGCATCAGTGACTATATTATACAATAAGCAAGGTCTTTTAATTTTGATTAGAGTTTTGTGAGCACCAATTGACATCAATGAAAATTTCTATTTTTTTGGAATAGGTAAAATGGATTAGAGTACTATACTCAGATTTCACAACATTCACTTGAGACCAAGAGAAATTAATATCTGCAGAAAAAGCATTTATTACATCGAAGGATTTGTGATAATAAACAGAACTGGTCTGCTAAATAACTGGAGATCATCCTTCAACCCACAAGACCCAGTTCAAGCCAGTCATTTCAAGTCAGATGGAAAAACTCTCTTCTGCCTAGAATTGGCTAAATACTTCAACTTGGAAGAAATTGATGTAGTAATTCAGGTAAGGCATGCAACAACTCAATCTCAAGATTAGTTTTTTCATGAAAATATACAGACAATCAAATCATTAATACATGCAAGGTTTTTAAAAAAAAGATTCGTGATTGCGATCTGGGCTAATTTTCCCTCTTTCTGTTCTAAACCAGTAATTGTGTTATTATGATTGGGTGGTAGATATGAGTATTAACAGTTTGGCATTGAGAACTAAATCAAATTTTTACTAACATTCTTTTTTTGTTTACACCATTTAGGTTCTCCTTCTTCTTCCTCCTTCTAATTCTAATAACTACTTTTATGAGTTTTCCTCTTCATCCATTCTTCATTTTTAATCATGAAGCTATCTGTTTTTTTTTGGCAGGAAAGAAAGAGACTTTTGTAACAAACTAAGAGTTGAAATATCAAACTAAGAGTTGAAATATCTCAATGCATGCGCAGGATTATTTGTGGTTTTCCACATTCTGATATGAATTTTACATTCTGCAGTGCTTTCTTTTCAATTTTTCCCTTTCCCTTTTGAAGTGTTCGCTAAAGGTGCAAGGTGTGGTTTTGATAGACATAAAGGAGTATAAACCCAACCATCTTGTCCAAGCAACACTCACTATTGAAGGTATATACATATTTTATGTTGCTGCTGTTTTGTTGCTTTGTCACCTAACCTGTTTATTTCTTTCCTTTTTAATGCAAATAGATAAATGTCTTCTATCCATATATTCACTAGCTTTGCTCACAAATTGTTTGAAAAAAACTCTGAAACAACCAAATTATCCTCAACTTTCAGTTATTCCATTTTGTCCTCAACTTTTAGTCTTTCATATCATTGACATGTTTGTTTTGTTTCCACTGCTTTATACAGCAGCCAATAGCTACAAGCACAAACAGAGAGAAGCATGGATTCATAATTACTACTTCAAAAAGGAAAAAATACTTCTTAGGAGGATGCATGGTCAGATAAACTATGTGAATAATTGATGAAGAAGTTAAGAATTTCCTCATAGCTTTCACCTGGTTTTATTGTCGGTTTTGCTTCAGCTTTTCTCTTCTCATTTGGATTGTTGAAATTGTTCTACTGTATGATGTTACAAGAGTCATAAGATCCATATTGTTGCTGATATGATTTGTGATAAATCAGATAAATTTTGTTTATATGGCATTTGAGTATATGTTGCTGACATGAAAGTTATGATTAGGAGCTGTTCTTTGTTATACTGATAACTTTATGCTATTTTCTTATCTTTTTGTCAGGCTGAATGATGTCGTGTTATTTTCTATCATTCCCCTTTGAACTTAGTTATTTAATTAAACTAGGTCTGGTGCAGAAATGAAGTTCTTGGAGCAATGGGATGTGCTTGAGAGAAGAAATTCATCTTTTGGTATACTTTGAGCCTTCTTAATTTGATGGACACCAATTATATGAATAGATACACCACTCAGTTCATTGTTTTCATTATTTTTTTATGGTATTTTGCACACTTTGTAACATTAGATAAAAATTTGATGAACGCTACTTGATAATTAACAAAGTTGATTAAAGAATTGATTGTTACATATTAGTAATTTTTTATATTTATTTTAGGTATTAAATGTTGTCAAACACCTTCATTTGGGTGATACCATTGCATGTGCTTCTGGGGAGAGAGTCCACTATGATGTGCTGCAATTTTGTTGCTCTGAGATTCTTTATTTATATATTTGGTATTATTGTGGTATTTATTTATTTCATTCATCTTAAATGCTCCATTATTCGAGTATTCGTGAAGTCTACTTTGAGGTGTCAGTAATAGGTGAGGTGCCTCTGTTAATATTTGTCTTCTGTGGCAATTGAATTGGATAAAGGATCTCAAATTTGCTTTAACTTTATTTTCATCTCCTTTGATTTTGTTCCTATTGATTTTAGAGAAGTCTATTACCTATCCCTGTTAGTCTTTTAGAGGCAGGTTTATTAAATTATCATACCTTGAACAAAATAATATAATTTCACTACATTTTATTAATTTCATTGATTTCATTTTCTTTTAATATACCAGCTCCTATTTTTCAAGACCCTAGGACTAAAGAGCTGGACTGTGAAACTCAGCGAGGCAAAAGCATCTGGAAAGCAACCAATTGTGAGTTTTTCATTTTGATTGTGTACAATATTTTTTTTAGTGTATCAATAGTTACTCAAGATGATTATAAATGTTGATTTAAAAAATACTATTGCTAAAAGTGACAGTCAGGGTATTGTTTTCGGCTTTAAACTTTTTTTTTTAGTGTGAAGGTTGCAATCTTGCAGATACTACTTTCTTTCACTTTTGCTTATATTAAATTGAAAGGTGCTTAATGGGTACAATGAAGTAGTGTCATATATGCTGAAATAGTTATATGCTATATATGCTGAAGTAGTGTCTTATAATGGTATATATGCTGAAGTAGTGTCTTTATCTATAAGAACTCAGAAGCACTTTCTGCACAACAAGCCAGCTGAAGTGAAAAAGAGCTCAGGGAAGGTTTAGTTTTACATATTGTCAAAGTGAGTATGAAATCTATTGAGGGAGCGTAAGGTGTTCTTCTGATTCGGTTATTTTTCTTTTGCCTCCTTTTACAAACATTCATATTTTAAACAATTAATTTTAATTTCCCTTTTGCACCGAATATGTTTTCCTTTTCCTTTTCTTATGTTGTGGAAAGGGGAAAAACTGAAAAGGACCATTAAGTTTGAATGCTTACTCCAACCAATGGAAGAGGATTTGCTGATCTAGGACTAACATTGTCGTGACCAAGAAATGGACAACAGTTAGAATGTGTACTCCAAATGTATAGGAACTTTAATTATATGTATCAGATCATTTTGCCAGTAGACTTCATTATTTTCTTTGTTGGAATATAGACGCTTTATTATTATTTTTTTACTTAATAATGTGTTTGAATTTGGAAATCGCAGAGTTGGTTCTACTTTTCTACTTTGCTACTTTTTCATGGTTTTGTAAATTATGGATTACTTTATTGTACGGAATTAATGGGGAAACTCTTGATCTTGAACAGTGACCTCGATCAAAGCTCCGAAAACAATGCATAAAGTATCTTGGACCTGTAACTACATTTGCTGATTTCATTTACTACTTTTTTTAATTTTGTTAATTGTAGTTGACCTTGACTATATTGACTTACACTGCATTATTTCAGAAGTTCTAGACTTTTCTTGCTTTCTGACTAATTGGTCCTTCTTAATACTTTCCTAAATTAGCAAGAGAAAGAGAGAGCTATGAATATATTGTCTGCGAGGGAAGGATTATCCACAAGCTAAGATTCTCAGGATGCCAAGTCGATATTTGTAATGAGCACCTCTAAGAAACTTTATGCAGGCAAGGTAACAAGTCAAGCTCTGACACTGTTTCAAGTCTTCAATTTTCTCATATTTATATACAGGTACCATACCATTTCTTTCCAACCCTATTGATACATTGCTATAAATAACCTCCCAAAAAAAGAAGGGATCATTCCATCTTATTGCATTTGATTTTGGTAGAGTCCAGATTGTCAAATTTAATGGAATCAAATTTCATGGAATCAGTAAATAGATGTTGGGCACTCACTAATACACATGCTTAGTATTGTTGGGATATTGTTAACTTTTAATAGTTCTTATGGTGCCTTCCATGTGTTTTACTAAAAGAAAGTAGCCATAAGAGGCGATTATTAGGTGGTCAGTAGTAGTTAAGATACAACACAACGAGACAATTAAAAGGAGTGAAAATAGAGGGGGGGAAAGGTTAGTGAATTATTAAATTTATGATTTTGAACCGCTGATGAAAAAGCAGAGGGCTATGCAGCTATTGTGTTGCTTTGAAAAATAAATCAACTTATTATATTTGGTTTGCAAAATGCCTTCATTCAATTTTTACAAGTGCAGTACTCTTTCAACGCAGAACCCCAAATTTCAGTAACTTTTTAGATTCACTAAATTGGCATCTTTTTCATTTTAAAAGTTAGCATTAGTTAATGATATATACTTTTGAATTTATATTTTCAGTTTTCATTGTTGTACATTCTAAGGTTTTAGTTGCAGTACAATACTCTTTCTTCTATGGCAACAATAAGTTAGGTTGCTTTCTATTTCTTTTTAATGGTGGTTTACTGCTGTTTGCCTTTAAGAAGTCAGAAGGATTATTGTATATGATGTTTGCAAAGAAAATTTTCTACAAGAAGGAGAGTTAAATATAGAAAATGTGGAAGGTTACACTTATCGAAATTACTAGAAAGATTTTTTTTTGATGTCATTTTTTAATATCATTCGAACATCATTCCCGTAAAACCTCTATTTTTAATATCATTCCTGTATAACTACTTTTTTTAATATTATTCTTGTATATCTATTTTTTTAGAATCATTACAGGATAACTGCCCCGTGCGGTGCACGGGACAAAGTACTAGTTATACATAGGGGAAGATAGTGTTCCATGGCATGGAGTCATAATCTGAATTCCACGATTGCAAATTGCAACCAGTTGCAAAGTGCGGGAATTATGTGACATACACAAAAGATTAGTAAACTGGAACACCAATATGTGATCATTAGTTTAATTAATACTTTTATACTCAAGTGCAAAATATCATTGTCAGAAATTTGAGGTACTAAACCCTGCAGGGTATCATACTGTTTTACTTTTTTTTTTTTTTCCCGAAAGTCAAGCTGAGAAATTTCGTTGAAATAACATAGAGCTGCTGTTACAGAAAGTTTGATAAGTACTCAGTTGGGCATTCCCCATCCAAGTTCTAGAGCCTATCCTTCTAGCTACACCCACTAAACTGTGAGCCTCTTGATTCAAGTGTCTCCTAACAAATTTAATTTGAAAATCTACAATCTGTCCCAAAATATCAATCCAAAATCACATGAGAAATGGTAACAGTGTGTAGTTTCTGGTTTAAGCAATCCACAACAACATAAGCATCTAAGAATACCATATGATCTTTTGTAATTTCAGCTCTGCCACTGTCTGCAGGCACCATCGCATTCCTAGTGCTTCGGCAATGAGGAATAATGAGAATAATGGCAATAATCTCATACTACGAAAACTGAGAAAACAAAAACTGAAGAAACACAAATTGAAAGTAAATGAAAAACTTTCAACGTAAATGCACTAACAGAAAGAAACTTTCAAACACACAATAATTTATATACCTTTAATCAAATGTGACATAATCGGATTTTGCTTCTCTAAAGTGACTAAGGTGTAAAGTAAGTAATATTAACCATTAATAAAAAAATCAAGGATTAGTTTGTTATGCATATATATGTAATATCAACCCTTAATTTTCTCATCAATGGTTTGGATTATTTACTTTACACTTGTGACAACCACCCTAAAATTAAATGGAGCTGCCACAAATATTTTATTTTTATAGGAAAACATTGGAAAACCTATTTTTGATTTTAATAAAGAAAAAGGTCATTCGAACCAAATTTTGAGTTCGGGAGTTGGTTACGTATAGGGAAGGTATTAGCACCCCTAAAACACCCATGAAATGGTACCTTTAATTGTTTAGAGAAATTTGTTTGCCTTAGAAGAGTTAACTTTCCCAAAAAAATCTTAGAAATAAAATACGAATTTGTTTGTCACCATTTTATTTAAAAATGACACAGAATATTAATTGCTCAGACTTAAACTCATGCAGAGCAAAAAAAACGAATTAAATTTCAATATGTGAAAACGTCCAGAAGCAATCTTTTGGTTTTTATTATTATTATTATTAAATAATGTAAAGAAGAATTAAAGAAATGAAATAACAAGCTTTTTCTCTGCATTTATTATTATTCTAAATTCTAAATAAAACAAGAATATATTTATTTATTGCATTAACCTGTTTATTTCTATTTTTATTATTATTTTTTCTTAAAAACGCGTAAATTAGGAATGAACTTCAAAAACTCAGTATTTGCTTTTATACCCCTCATGACAAAATATTTACAATTCAGTCCCTACCTAGGGTTTGGCCCCATTGGAAGGCCAAACCCTGACCTAAATCCTCACGCAGAACAAACTCACGGCCCAGGACAATTAAACAAAAACGAAATGTAAGCAAGAAGGAAGAACAAACAGAATCATGTCTGGCCATTGCAGTTCATATTCATTACAGCACAAAGTTACATTTTCAAAAGAGAGGCCGAATAATTTCAAGAAAGGAGATCAAAAATTACAAAGGGAGTACAGGAATATAACCTGGCTTTCTTAGCTTTCTCAGAAAAAAATACATAACAAAATCAGAGGAGATACAAGAAACCTAGATCTAAAAGTGTTTATTTTTTGCTTTTTCTGTAACCTCACGGGTTTCTTTGCTACTCTTCGTCTTCTCTGTTTCAGATCAAGCCCTTTCTCATTCTCCTTCCACTGGACTCTCTTTTTCAGGGTTCGGCCTCGAGACTGGCTTTTATAGCCTCTCATGAATCTGTAAAAAAAAAAAGAAAATAAATCAGAGGAAGGAAAATAGAGAAAAAAATAAACTAAATGGAAATAATAATAAAAAAGGCAAGATTATTCCTTGATTTCGCGTGGAGATCCGCACGTTTCCTCCGAATCTTCAGAAATCTTTGTATCTGGACGGAATCATAAAAAGAAATACGATTTGGTCTAGTGAAAAAGGAAAGAAACGAGAATCACGGGGAGAATGGGGATATGGCCGCGGCTAGGTTAGGGTTAAGGTTGGAGAAAGTTAGGGTTTGGTTTTGGGGTGAAGGAAGGAAGAGGCGGGGATGAAGGATTGAAATTTAGGGTTAGAGAAAGGGAAAGAAGAAGAACGAGAGAGGGGGGGCGCCGCGGCGGTGAGAAGAAATTGATTAGGGTTTGGTGGAAGAAGGAGTGATAGGAGAAGGAAAGGTGGAGCTTGGTCGAGGCGCCTAGGGTTAAGGTTAGTAAGGGTGAGAAGAGAAGGAAGATGAAAGTGGAAAAAGATAGAAGATTGGGGCGGATTTGGTGAGGGAGGAAGAGAGAGGCCGAGAATGGTGGGGAGCGGCCTAGGGTTATGAGTGAGGAGAGAAGGGAGAGCGTGGGGGATGAAGGGAGGTAGCGAGAATGGTGGAGGGAGACGAGAATGAGGAGAAGGCTGGCGCGCCGTGAAGGATCGAGAGAGTGCAGAATGAGGGTGAGAGAATTAGGGTTAATGGGATTAGGTAAAAATGGGTTGGGCCGCGTGGGCCAAGAGCTGGAGGGATGAGTCGGGCTGCGTGGGTGGTTGGAGAAAATAAAGGGAGGCACGGGTAACAAGCAGAGGATGAGAGGTGCGCAGGGGGCGTATGCAGGGAAAGGAGGGGTGCACGAAGTAAAAGGCTGGGTATTGGAGTGGACTGACATTGTTTGGTTCAGTCATTTGACAAATTGATTTTGGCACCCCATATATTTTAATTAGCACCCCCTTTTCTTTGAAAAATAAATTTTCTTTTTTCCTTCTTTTTTCTTTCCTTTCTTTTCTTTATTCATTTTTCTTCTTCTTTTTTATCAGGAGACCAAAAAACAAAAAGTTAAAAATAAATAATAAGATAAGATAAAATAAAATAAAAGGCCAGACAAAATTAGGGTACTACAGCTGCCCCTCCTTAATTACATTTTACTCGAAGGTCTTCGTGCATTCGTTGTAAAAGGTAATTAAGGATAAAGGACTCTAACTTTGTCTAGAATGAAATTGTTTGAGGATGCGAGATTGGCTCCCGACTTTGCTTTGGGGTTCTAGGTTTAATTCCCAGTGAATTCCCAGTAAGGCATAGGTTTTGTTCCTAGCTCTTACAAAATTGGTGAGAGATTCTAGGTTTGATTCCTAGTGAATTCTTGGTAAGGCATAGGTTTGATTCCTAACCCTCACATCTTTTGTATTGATTACTTCCCTACTTAGGGTAAGCCTGGGGTGCGAGCTTCTTCGTCACTCGACACAAGTTTGGGTCAGATTCCCGACAAGGGTAAGTTAGGTTCTTATCTCTTGTGAAAAGGTACGGATTGACTACCTTACTTTAATGAATGTCCGTGGTGTGAGTTTCTCTGTCACTCAATATAGGTTCAGGTCAGATTCCCGACAAGGTATAGGTCAGATTCCTAACTCTTGCTAAAGTATGGACTGGTTTTCCTATTACAGGTGAACGTCCAGTGTACGAGCTTCTCTGTCACTCGAAACGCTTGAATTGATTCGGACAAGGCGTAGGTCAGATTCCTAACTCTTGTTAAAAGGTGTGGATCGATTTCCATAATTAAGGAAGATCCGAGACGCGGGTCAGGTTCCCGACTAAAAGTTTGGGTCAGATTCCCAAGGTGGTGGGTCAATTTCCATAATTGAGGAAGATTCGAGACGCGGGTCAGGTTCCCGAGTAAAGGCGTGGGTCAGATTCCCAAGGTGGTGGGTCAGATTCCCAGCAAGGTGTAGGGCAGGTTCCTAACTCATGCTAATAGATTGAATATGCTGAGTACTAGTTCTTACTGAGTAACAACAGACCAACTGTATGTGATATTTGAGGGTGGGTCAATGGACCCAAAACTTTGATAGTCATGCAGGATGCGATGAATGGTTTGACATGCATGAAATGAAATTTATATATTTTTTTTAGAGAGATGATTTTGAAGGTGGGTCTGAGGCCCAGAAGCATTGATGATCATGCCAGATGCAATGAATGATATGCTATGCATGAGTGTTGTTTTGTTTTTAGTTTTTGGCTTTCCCTGAATTCCTTTGAGGACTCTGCCCCTAGACCCGTGGGGTGATAACTTTATGTCGGATTGCTTGTCCGAATGATTGACTTTGTACTGCACCAGGTTTGCATATTTGCCCCTTGATAGATTATTTTATGGATCCTCAAATTTTCAGCTTCATGCTTTGAAAGTCCTTGGGAGGATTAGATTGACAACTTTGATCCATAGAGACTTTTCAGTGTCCCTTTGGCCTTCGTCCAGCCATGACAGGAAGGATCTATGTTGAAAGACAGATCATTTTGTGTAGTTCTGAAACTGGAACAAAATCTTGAATGCGAAGCTTGTAGACGATGGGCACAGCTTTTGCCCCCAGCTTCTTGGTTTATGTTTAGATCTGTGAGGTCCAATTTGGGTGGACATGTTTGTAAATTTGACCATAACTTTTGCCTAGGCCGCTCTGTGCGAGTTTTCAACCTAGCGGGTCGCTCTAACTTCTGCCTAGACTGCCCTTTTGGGTTTTCAGCCTAGCGAGCATTTTATTTTATATTCTTTTTTTAGGTAAGGCAACTACACTGAGGAGTTTATGTGGATCTCCTCTTTCAAAAATCAGGTTTTAAGAAAATATGAGCAATTTGACTTTGATCATAATGGACTTTATTAGGGTTGTAACGTGGCCAGGGGTTAAGGGTTATGAAAGAAAGGATATTTCAGGCCCAAAAAGTGTTTAAGGGTTTATAAAAACAAGGATCTTTAGTGCCAAGATGTACTTTGATGGTTGCTAGCACAATTGTCTTGTTTCGCTTTTGCATTTTTATTCATTTTTCTTTGCAAACGTTTTGATATGTTGCATTTGATATTTGCTTGCTTGCTTTTTTTTAACAGACAAAATTTAATGGACTATTGTGCTAGCCTTCAATGTATGGGTGATCCTTGTTTAGGGTATTTGAAAGAATTTTTTTTTTTTTTAGGCTCAAAAGGGGTAGCAAGGGATAAATATTTTTTATATTTTGGATAGAGAAAAACGGTCAAACTTCATCTCAAAATCTCATTGCTCAAATTTTCACAAAAATTAATTTTTGATAATTGCGTATTTGCTTTACCATTATCCTATGAGCTGAAAATTGAAAAATTTAAATTGCAGTTTTATTGACGAACTGAAAAGATGAGAACATAATGAGCCATTTACAAGATATGCTCCAGGGCTTGGAGCAAAGCATGAAAAGTAAACAGAGTTATCTTTCTTGAAGTCCAACCACTTGGTATTGATCAGATCTTGCACTTTGTATTTCAAAGCCTCAACAATTCTCAATTGAATGACCCACTGCCCCAACTTGGCATGTTGTGATGAGCAGCGTCTGTTTCTTCTTCCATCTCTTGACTCATACTGCGCAATGGCTGTTGAATGTTGTGATTGTCAATCCTTCCGCTTATTATCCCTGCTTCCACTCTTTCTCCGACAACAACTAGATCTGAGAAGCTTGAAGAGACGTTTCCCATCATCAGATCATAAAAGGGTTGTTGAAGTGTGTCAGTGAACATGGTAACTATCTCTTTCTCAGATAGCGGAGGTTCCACTTGGGCTGCAATCCCTCTCCATCTTTGGGCATACTCCTTGAAGCTTTCATCGCCCCCTTTTACCATGGTTTGCAACTGGGAGCGGCCAGGAGCCATGTCCATATTGTACTTATACTGTTTGATGAAAGCTTTAGCCAAATCATTCCAGGAGTTGATTTTGGCCCGCTCTAACTGCATATACCAGCGTAGGGATGCCTCGGTAAGACTTTCTTGGAAGAAATGGATTAGGAGCTTATCATTATTGGAGCAAGAGGCCATCTTCCGGCAGTACATGGTGAGGTGGCTTTTTGGACAAGTTAAACCTTCATACCTGACGAACTCAGGAACTTTGAATTTTGGAGGAATTACTACGTCCAGGACCAAACATACTTCTGAAGCTTTGAACCCGATATGATTTGCCCCTTCAATGGCTTTCAGCCTATCTTCCACAATTTGGAGTCTCTTCTGATCTAGGGGGTCCCCTGATGGGCCATCGGAAGCCTCTCGATGCTCATTAGTGCTGATGGAATTATTCTCATCAATGGTCAATTTTGGATCCAAGTTCTGCAAGAGGTCCAATATCTAGTCCATCTTACCCTTGATTCGGTCGAGTTCTTCTCTCATCGCTTGCTGATTCTGTTCCAACAAGTCCATGAGTCTAGATTGGGCTTGAGTCCGGTAGGGATGCATGAAAAGCTTATTTGTATCTATTTTTCTGTTGGGGAGAAAAAAAAATGAGTTATGTTATGTAGATGTCATGATTATGCATGCCATGAATGTTTTTTTTTTGTACATTTCATGCAAAATAATATGATGGATAATGGAGAAACATTTTTTTATTTATTTTTTTCTATAAAAATAAAAATGAATGCAAGGATAATGAGAATTGTTGTTAAAAAAATAGAAAATATTTTTTCGAAAATTTATTTTTTTGAGGGAAAAAAGAATGAGAAGGGAAAATATTTTTTGAAACTGTTTTTTTTTTGCAACAAATAATATTTTTTAGAGAAAAAATATCATTCATTATCTTTCACAATTTTTGAAATGTGAATGGAAAATAAATGGAAGGAGGAAAAACGGGCAGAGTGTGCCCCTTGTGATGTAGGCCGGTATTTCTTAAGATCTTAGGTCATGCGACTTTTGTCACGTGGGAAATGAGATAAGGTATGCTCCTTTTGTGATATGGGCCGGTAGTTCCTTAAAAGGGATCTACGGTCCACATAAGTGTCTTTCCATTGGGTGACTTTAGGATACTAATCTAAAAAGGTTCTTAGAGCCAAGGGTCCCATTTTCGAATGAACTATTAAAGGGAGTTTTTTCTCAAATAGGGCCAAACTCTAGGTGAGGCCTTCGCAAGAACCCAACTGGTCGTACGTCCAGCAGGTGCTCACTACACAGCCTCTCCTGACTTAAGTTTTTTTCTTTCTTTTTCAAACCCGGGTATAGGGTTCCACTCGTAGTGTGTAAAAATGTGTTAAGTGAAGTGTGTGAATGAGCAATTACCTAAAATACCATCTGCTGCAAAACAAATCAAAACATGATATTTACAAATGTCTTCTACCCTAGGGTTCAAATATACAAACATATGAGCAAAATATATATAATGAACAAATAGGAATAAAAAAAATAAAAGGGAAATAAATCATGTAAGGCAAACAAATCAATACAAACAATTTAGGGCCTAACTCTCTACAGTCCCCAGTGGAGTCGCCAGCTGTGACAACCACCCTAAAATTAAATGGAGCCGCCACCAATATTTTATTTTTATAGGAAAACATTGGAAAACCTATTTTTGATTTTAATAAAGAAAAAGGTCTTTCGAACCAAATTTTGAGTTCGGGAGTTGGTTACGTATAGGGAAGGTATTAGCACCCCTAAAACACCCATGAAATGGTACCTTTAATTGTTTAGAGAAATTTGTTTGCCTTAGAAGAGTTAACTTTCCCAAAAAAAATCTTAGAAATAAAATACGAATTTGTTTGTCACCGTTTTATTTAAAAATGACACAGAATATTAATTGCTCAGACTTAAACTCATGCAGAGCAAAAAAAACGAATTAAATTTTCAATATGTGAAAACATCCAGAAGCAATCTTTTGGTTTTTATTATTATTATTATTATTATTAAATAATGTAAAGAAGAATTAAAGAAATGAAATAACAAGCCTTTTCTCTGCATTTATTATTATTCTAAATTCTAAATAAAACAAGAATATATTTTTTTATTGCATTAACCTGTTTATTTCTATTTTTATTATTATTTTTTCTTAAAAACGCGTAAATTGGGAATGAACTTCAAAAACTCAGTATTTGCTTTTATACCCCTCATGACAAAATATTTACAATTCAGTCCCTACCTAGGGTTTGGCCCCATTGGAAGGCCAAACCCTGACCTAAATCCTCACGCAGAACAAACTCACGGCCCAGGACAATTAAACAAAAAACGTAAACAGAAGCAAGAAGGAAGAACAAACAGAATCATGTCTGGCCATTGCAGTTCATATTCATTACAACACAAAGTTACATTTTCAAAAGAGAGGCCGAATAATTTCAAGAAAGGAGATCAAAAATTACAAAGGGAGAACAAGAATATAACCTGGATTTCTTAGCTTTCTCAGAAAAAAATACAGAACAAAATCAGAGGAGATACAAGAAACCTAGATCTAAAAGTGTTTATTTTTGGTTTTTTCTGTAACCTCACGGGTTTCTTTGCTGCTCTTCGTCTTCTCTGTTTCAAATCAAACCCTTTCTCATTCTCCTTCCACTGGACTCTCTTTTTCAGGGTTCGGCCTCGAGACTGGCTTTTATAGCCTCTCATGAATCTGTAAAAAAAAAAGAAAATAAATCAGAGGAAGGAAAATAGAGAGAAAAAATAAACTAAATGGAAATAATAATAAAAAAGGCAAGATTATTCCCTGATTTCGCGTGGAGATCCATACGCTTCCCAGAATCTTCGAAATCTTTGTATCTGGACTAATCATAAAAAGAAATACGATTTGGTCTAGTGGAAAAGGAAAGAAACGAGAATCACGGGGAGAATGGGGATATGGTCGCGGCTAGGTTAGGGTTAAGGTTGGAGAAAGTTAGGGTTTGGTTTTGGGGTGAAGGAAGGAAGAGGCGGGGATGAAGGAGGGAAATTTAGGGTTAGAAAGGGGAAAGAAGAAGAATGAGAGGGCCACATGGGTGAGAAGAAATTGATTAGGGTTTGGTGGAAGAAGGAGTGATAGGAGAAGGAAAGGTGGAGATTGGTCGCGGCGCCTAGGGTTAAGGTTAGTAAGGCTGAGAAGAGAAGGAAGATGAAAGTGGAAGAAGATAGAAGATTGGGGCGGATTTGGTGAGGGAGGAATAGAGAGGCCGAGAATGGTGGGGAGCGGCCTAGTGTTATGAGTGAGGAGAGAAGGGAGAGCGTGGGGGATGAAGGGAGGTAGCGTGAATGGTGTAGGGAGACGAGAATGAGGAGAAGGCTGGCGCGGCGTGAAGGATCGAGAGAGTGCAGAATGAGGGTGAGAGAATTAGGGTTAATGGGATTAGGTAAAAATGGGTTGGGCCGCGTGGGCCAAGAGTTGGAGGGATGAGTCGGGCTGCGTGGGTGGTTGGAGAAAATAAAGGGAGGCACGGGTAACAAGCAGAGGATGAGAGGTGCGCAGGGGGCGTATGCAGGGAAAGGAGGGGTGCACGAAGTAAAAGGCTGGGTATTGGACTGGACAGCATTGGGCTGGTTCAGTCATTTGACTAATTGATTTTGGCACCCCATATATTTTAATTAGCACCCTCTTTTCTTTGAAAAATAAATTTTCTTTTTTCCTTCTTTTTTTCTTTCCTTTCTTTTCTTTATTCATTTTTTTTCTTCTTTTTTATCAGGAGACCAAATAACAAAAAGTTAAAAATAAATAATAAGATAAAATAAAATAAAATAAAAGGTCGGACAAAATTAGGGTACTACAACACTCTAATGTGAATTGCTCACTTTAGACAAGTCAAATCCGACATAATCAAAAGTTATTAAATGACTAAAAATTTCCCAACAGGGTATAGTTTACTTGAGTTTTTGATCCACACAATGATAGCCTTGACATAATTGAATGAATCAGCCCTGCAGACAAAGTAATTCACAGTCATAATCATATAATAATTAAACAGCAAATCAAAAATCTTAAAAGAAATCTAACCAATTTCGTTCACCATTTTAGGCCAGAATTATGCCTTGAAAGACCTAAATGTGCAGTCAATTTCATCAAAGCGCGGAGGAACTATCTCTACACATAAAACAATTTATAAATATCAAAATGAATACATTAAACACCAAAATCCAACTAAAGTCCTAAATAATATAACACAACACAGCAGATACCAAATTCTGATACAAATTTCAACAACATCCATTTTCTCTAGTTTCATATTTAAAAGTGAACAGGATAGAATACACACCAAATGGACATTCAAATATTTATCATCCATAAGAAACATGTAATAAAAAGGCAACTTATAGAGTATAGCTTTTGCACAAATAGTATAAACTCTATTTATAGTTCATGACACCATGGAATTAGAAATTATTTTGCATTCATAAGTCACAAAAATAGAAACGATATAACTGGTGAACATGGTAGAAAGTCCCCGTGGATAGACTAAAAATCTTACAAACAAATGATTCATCAAAAGATGAGAGCAGTATATCAATATTGCATTACTATGGTGGTATAGCTTCACTTTATACACAAACACAGAGTGCATATATATACTACTTTTGTTTAACCTTTGTACTCAAAGTTTGCCTACCTGCTGAAACCACAAAAAAGGTCAAATTATTTATTGCAAGAAGCAGATTTTACATCTCAAACATATCCTGTCTCTAGCCAACCACACAAAAGAATGAAAAGTGTATATGCAGTTAATCCTATCATGTGATAAGAATGGAATGTTATGCATTTTGGCTAACCTGTGAAATATATTCAACCAACAATCATTGACAAAAAGTAAAATTCATTGTAGAATGTATTAGGAAATTTAAAAATTACCCCTTCCATTTCAAGAACCAAATCTGCAGCCAAGTATTATGCATATAAAAAACGCACAAAAGTTCAGCGAGACACGTTGTAATATGTTCCTTAAAATCATGTAAAAAACTACAAACAGAACTTGAAACAAAATCGGGAACAAAGACAGAATGATTAACGTTACCTTAATGATTAGTGTTACCTTGGCGAAACCTGAACTTGAAAGGGGTACACACCCCCATCACAGCTAGAATCAAAATCCAAAATAAAATAAAATAATAAGAAGTGAAGAAAAGGAGAAAATGCATAAATTGAACATAAAGAATTGAAAACATACCCTGCAGATGTTGCTGCCTCAGTTATCGGTGCATCAACAACAACATCTGTAGAAAAAACGTGAACTAATACGAAGCACATATAGAAATCAAAGCAATTTGATACTCTTAAATTTTCACGATTAAACCCTAAAAAAGGTGATACCACCAATGGTGAAACCATCAGGACTCAACGCTCCACTGTGCCAAATTAAAACCCCCAACACCGAAAATCATTGATGGCAAGCTCATCGAAAATCAGAACTTCCATCAAATTTTAATCTACACTGCCTTTTTACACATTCCTATGAATAAAGAGCTGCTAAAGACCTGCGAGCTGCTGAAAACATGTTAGAAATAGAGATAGTGATCAAAACTACCTAAAGTAAATATATAATTTGCTCATGGAAAGATAAATCAAACATGAGCTCCTTATAAAAAAAGAAAATTCCAATCTCTTGGTAGGAAGGCCACCTGAATTTATGCACTGCATTGGCTTCAAATTCCAACCCTACTGATTCTTATAGAGTCCGTAAGTGCATTATTTGCAACCAATTTAGAAGAAAACCAAGGCTCCTTGTCTTGCAGCTCAGTGAAATTAGTGGACTCTATAATCTTAAAGCACAAACCAAAATAAATTCATCACTCTAGTTTGATATAACAGTAATAAATGGATTTCAGCAATAGCATCAAAGCTGCTAATTATGAACACATACATATGTAAAGAATTAAGTAAATAACTTCTAATCAAAATAATAAAAGCATTCATTAACAGGAATTGTTTATTTTCCATTATCTTACAATTTAAAAAAGACACAAATCAGCAGGAAGACATTCATCAAAAACCCAAAAAAAATTAAGGGGCACAAAAGGACAGCAAATCAACAAAAAACCGTTTTCATAAAAAAAATTGAACAGGAAATGGAACAAAACCTTGTCCACGAAGACAATCAACAGTAAAATAAAACAAAAATAATTAAGGGACTCGATTCAAGAAAATAAAAATTAACATCGACCGGCAGCAACAAACCCAAACAAAAAATTGATCTGAAAAGAACGATTCAATTTTTAAAAGTCACCCTCTCCAGCACCTCATGCCAAATGATCCGCCGGTAACACCAATATTGCTTTATTTTTATAAGGATATTAGAATGTGATTTGAATAATTATTGAATATTATCAATTGAAATTCACTCTCTTTTAATCTAAATTGTACAGAAATGAAAAATTAGGCAATATGGTGGTCAAATACAAATTTGGGCGTAAAATAGGCCAAAAATGCTAAGCACGGTCTTCGCATAATATAATGAAGCATGTCCATGTTTACCTGAAGCAACAATTAGCCACGAGCGCGCCTCACGCTCGTCCACGCGCTCCACGGATAGCTGGTTGGTATTTTAATCATATCTGGAGCTGTAGTTATCGGATTAAGGCGTTCTTGGTGGCGTTTGGAAAGCTAAGAGAATTTCCTACAACTTTGTCGCAAATTGGATGGACTCTAACATGAAGCACGGCCTCTTCATCATGAAGCACGACCGTGCTCAACCAAAAATATCAGAAAATCATGTCAGCAAAGTCGATGACGCGTAAACAGGCTGGAAAGTTAGCACGGCCTTGGAGCACGGCCGTGCTTAGGCCGTGCTGAACCCAAATTTTGCCTATAAAAAGAACGCTTAGCAGAACATTTGGAGGTTCCCCGGGATTGATTCTCTCCCAATTCTCTTCTTCTTTTGTAATCGTCTAGTCTTATTTTGTTGCTATCTTCAAATATGTTTAGTAATTAATCCCGTCATTGAGGTGACGGGAGATCTTTTACTTTATCTGTAATATCTTTATGATTTATAATATGAACGTTTAAATCCTTTTGATTAAATTATTCCTGGTGATATTACTTTAAAAAGAATTAGCTACTCTTTACACAGTTAATTAAGTGTGTGGCGATCATACCTTCAATTAGTTAACAGAACTCTAAGGATAATTGAATCTGCATGCTCTACCGGATCAAAGATTGCGTGTTCATTTTCAGTCAGTCATTGAATTGATAAATATATTGATGCTTTATGCTCTTTCTATTTACTTGCTTTGAATGATCAAACAAAGTAATAAACTAGGAGGAAGACTGTTAACATTGCATGATCCTTGGGTGTTAATAACTTTTAAATAAATGATTGGTAATCAGTAAGAATTGTTACTCATGTTATAAATTAATTAAATACACAAATATAAGTATTAGTGAACCCATTACCTTAGTGCTTTTATTATCTAATTCTTTTCTTAAATATTTTATAATTTCTTTTCTACTTTTTTTTATGCACTCTTTGTTTAAAGTTCACATCGAACTATCTGTCTAAATAACAAATTGATCTAAGTAGAGCAGTAGTCATTCCAATTCCCTGTGGAGACGATAATCTTTTATACTATAACTTGACGAGATCATATACTTGCGATTTTGACGCAACATGTTTTTGGCGCCGTTGCCGGGGAATTGTTAATGATATTGATCGAAATGATTAATTGTTAATTTAGACGCTTTTTGTAATTATTTTCCTTTTTCTTGTTTTATTTTATTTTTATCTTTTATTTTTTTTTCTTGTCATTTTAATTTTATTATCACCTCCTACATAGATGGTTTTACCTCCTACATGGACGGTTAGCTTTTATTTTTATATTTCGTCTCCTGGTTGGAAGACTAGATTTTATATTGTGTAGCGTCTCCTGGTTGGAAGACTAGATAGATTTTATTTTGTGTAGCATCTCCTGGTTGGAAGACTAGATTTTCTTACTATTTTATTACTTAAACTTATTATTTAGCGTCTACTGGTTGGAAGACTAGATTATTTTTTCTTTCTTTTAATTTTTCTTTTCTTCTCTTTAAAAAAAATGGATTCTCTTTTCGTTTGTGAGTGTTGTGGTATTTTAACAAACACTACAGATGCAAATCATAAATCGTTAGAGAATAAAATATCAGTTTTGGCTCAATTGATAAACCAAAAAGAAAGAGAGACCGCCTTGCTTAATCAACCAGAGCCTAAAGATGAAATCATCATTTCTGAGGATGATGAGAAGTTAATTGAAGGTACCGAGTCCGACACTTGGTCTCAGAAAGAGTCTGACATTCAGGCCATGCTTGACATTTGGCCTGAGAATGAGTCTGACACTTGGCCTAAGATTGAATCTGACACTTGGCCTGAGAATGAGTCTGACACTTGGCCTAAGATTGAATCTGACACTTGGTCTGAGACTGAGTCTGACATTTGGCCTGACACCGAGTCTGATACTTGGCCTGAGACTCACTCTGAAACTTGGTCTAAGCCAGAGGTTGAACCTAAGCATGACTCACAACCATCCTTAGAAAAGATCAAAGTTCTTGCAGAAGAGAATGATTCTAAGGAAAGCGAGAGAAACCTCTCAATACTTAATGAAGATCAAGAGATGGAAGCCCCAATTACTTTGGGACAGACTCTTGTAGTCAATATTGGCGAGACAGCCATTGAGGTTCACAAAACAAAGGTAACTATTAAATCTGGTAAGGAAAAGGATATTTCACAATCTTTGAATTTTAACCCCTCTCCTTCAATTTCTAGTTACTATATTGATGATATGGTTGCTGTTAACAATCCTCCTTTAATTTCTTGTGATTTTATTAAATATATGGTTGTTGTTAACAAGTTTGCCGGTTTAAGAATACAGGATCTTTTGAAATACATTACTAACTTGCAGGATCCTAGTATGTTGGTGGGGGATGTTAAAATAAAAATTGCATCGTTCCATGAGTGTTCTCCACCACCGAAAAGAAAGAGGTCAAGAAACTTGAACTGCATGGTCAAGAAATGGCGAAGAGGAAATGCGCTAAATGCAAAATTCACTCTTGGAGAACCTGCTGGTTGACCACTTCTAAGCAATCCGTCAAGCTCACGACGTTAAATAAAGCGTTTCGCAGGAGGCAACCTGTATTTATATTATTACAGTTTATTTTATTTTATTTTATGTTCACCCTTTTGTTTTTGTCGACAGTTCACCCTTCACTTATTTCATCTGTGACAAACTGTCAGTTTTGGGAAGAAATTTGCCTACTGCACCCCTCCAGAATATGCTCGTAAAATTTTCTACAAGGGAGTCCCTTTCCAATCTTTACTTTTTAGCACTTGATTTTGTTGTTATATCTTTATGTGCTTATGCTGTGATTACTAGTGTTACGGACCGGTCCCGAGGCGACTTCCAGCGTGTCCACCAAATCGAGCCGGCCCGGCTCGGTTCCGACCTTCTTCGAGCTCGGCAATCTACATCCGACCCCGGAGGCGCCAAACCGGCCCTCCGGTACGGTCGCCCCAGTAATAACACCGAGCAGGTCAGGGGCGAGCTGACTCATGATCCTCGAACCTTCTAGAAAGGGATACGCCTGGAGACGATGCTTGGAGCCGTTGCCACTCCGAAGATTGAGGATCACGCAGCCAGTACGTGACGGACTTGGCAGGTGCGAGATATCAGGAAGAGATGAGCTGATCCTTGAAGCATGAGGGACGAATTACCGCGCGCAGATTCCGGATCGGTGGTTACCCTTCTTCGACGTGACTCCACTATATAAAGGGGCTTGACCCCCCAGGTTTGCATACACTCTCTACTTACTCTAAACCCTAATCTACTCTGTTCTCCTTCTCCTCCAAAGCCCTATCTAACTTAGGCATCGGAGTGTCTTTGCAGGTACCACCCCCCTTTTTGGACTCTAGAAGAGGGAGTACTCAATTCCAAGGAGGAGGAGAGCTCAACCATTCCCCGCATCAACATTGGCGCCCACCGTGGGGCCCGGTAAAACTAGCCCAGGTGTAGCAACCACACCAAAAATTTAAAAAAAAAATGGAGCCGCCACCAATATTTTGATTTTAATAGGAGAACATTGGAAACCTATATTTTTTTTTATATTTATTTAACAAAGAAAAAGGTCATCGGACTAGATTTAGAGCCTGGGAGTTGGTTACGCGCAAGGAAAGATTAGCACCCATGCACGCCCATTAAAAAATGGTACCTTTAAATATTTGAAAACAGTTTGCCCTAAAAACTCAATTCCCTAAAATATGTATATTTTTTTAAAAAAAAGGAAGAAAAACCACAAAGATATAAGCGTGTTGAGAATATTTTGAGTACGCGTATATATAAAAAAATATTGAATAACAACGTTTTTTAGTTTAACAGAAATAATAACTATTTAATCCTAATATTGTTTCTTTTTTATCTCGTTTTTAATTTACCTTTTATTTCAAAATTCAGAGTAAAAAAGAAAATAAATTACTAACTTAAATAATAATAATACCATATTTCTTTCTGAAAACATAACAATTTTTATTAACAGCAAGTAATATCAAAATCTTGATTCTTTTAATTACAAAAAAAAAAAGGAAAAAAGTCTGATTTTATTTCATAAAAAAAATTACTTTTTTTTCTTACAGAGACATATATTTTATTTTATTTTTACCCAGATTTATGCCTTATTTACAAGTATGTCTCTTAAATTATTTACAACTTGGCCATTTTACTTAAATTATTTGCAATTTTAGCCCTTTTACCTGGATTTGGCCCCTTTGGAAGGCCAAATTCTGTAACCCTAATTTACACAATTATGCAGAACACAGGGACAATGAGGTGATTAAATCAATAACAGGCGGTAATAAGCAAAAACAAAACGATGAAATCACATTTTTCAGATCAAAGTTCAGATTCAACAAAATCAAAGCTCAGATGCAACAAAAAAATGAGCTCACGCGTCCATATTACTGATTCAAATCCAAGTCCAGAAGACATACAAAAAAACAATTGAGATTCAGAACAGAATAATACAAATCAGAAAGAAGAGGAAGGAGAGAAGAACACCTGAATACACAGCTTCAATCCAAAAAAGAGGAAAAATTCAGAACCCTAAAAAATTCTAAATGTGTTTAAAAAATTAAAAACTCTCCCTCACGCTTTCTTCAGCCTCCTTGTTGACCTCCTCTTCTCTTGCCCTCTCTGTTTTTTTTTGATCCAGAAAATGCCCTCTCCCCTTCAGTCTTCACGCTTATGTCTTTTATAGGCAGATTTCCTTAAGCTCTGGAAGAAAAAGAACAATAAAAATAACGAAGTGTTAGTAATAAAAAAATCGAATTTTTTGAACTAATATAATAAAAGAATGAGATAACATCCCTTATCCACCGGTTTTCTTCTTCCTTCTCTGCTTCTCACGCGAAAACCGGATCTTGGGCGGCTTGCAGGAGAGTGACGCGACGTTGGCAGGGAGATGGGCCAGATGGAGGAGATAACCGTTGAGCAAGGCAGAGAAACGTGGTCTGAGGAGGGAGAGAGAGAGACGGTTGGGTGTACTGTAGAGGCGGTTTGAGGCGATGTTGACAGGGAGATAGAGGAGATGACCGCTGGGCAAGGTGGAGAGACATGGTCTGAAGAGGGGGAGAGAGTGATGTTGGCGGCTAGGGTTTCAGAGGAGAGGGGCCCAGGTTGAGTGAGGAAGAGGAGAAAGAGAAAGAGAGAGAGAGGGGCAAAAATTTAGGGATAAAGGGAGAAGAGATGAGAGGAAGAGTATGATGCAGCGGCGCTGGAAAATGAAGGATGAGGGAGTGAAGATGATATTTTAGGGTTAGGTTTGGGCTTAAGTGGTTGGGCCGCGTGAAGGGAAGGGAGGGCGGTGAGGCGCGTGGAGAAAATGGGGTGTGAGTAGCAGCGAGGGAGAGCAAGTGAGGCGCTGTTGGGTTGGGCCGTGTGGTGAAGAAGGAAGGTCATGGGTTGGGGGTGCGAGAAGAAAGGTGGGGTGTACGCAGCAAATGCAGGAAACAAGCTGGGATGGGCTGCTATTTGCACCACCCAGACTTGCCTTTTGCACACCCTTTCAAAAAAAATCCTCCTTTTCCTTTTGTTTATTCTTTTCTTTTCTTTCTTTCTTCTCTTTTATAATCTCCAAAAATATTATTTATTATTACTACTACTACTAAATAAATAAAATAAAAAGTTAAAATAAATAACAAAATAAAATAAAAAGGGCCGGACAAAATTAGGGTACTACAGCTGCCCCTCCTTAATTATATTTTACTCGAAGGTCTTTGTGCATTCATTGTAAAAGGTAATTAAGGATAAAGGACTCTGATTTTGTCCGCAATAAGTGGCTTGAAATTGCGAGATTGGCTCCCGACTTTGTTTTGGGATTCTAGGTCTGATTCCTAGTGAATTCTCAGTAAGGCATAGGTTTGGTTCCTAACTCTTACAAAATTGGTGAGAGATTCTAGGTTTGATTCCTAGTGAATTCCTAGTAAGGCAGAGGTTTGGTTCCTAGCTCTTACAAAATTGGTGAGAGATTCTAGGTTTGATTCCTAGTGAATTCTCGGTAAGGCATAGGTCTGGTTCCTAATCCTCACATCTTTTGTATTGATTATTTCCCTACTTAGGAGGAGTTTAGGGTACGAGCTTCTTCGTCACTCGACACAAGTTTGGGTCAGATTCCCAACAACAGTGAGTCAGGTCCTCAACACTTGCTAAAAGGTACGAATTGGCTACCTTATTTTAAGGAGTGTCCGTGATATGAGTTTCTCTGTCACTCAATATGGGTTCGGGTCAGGTTCCCGGTTAAAAAGCTTGGGTCAGATCCCCAAGGTGATGGGTCAGATTCCCAGCAAGGTGTAGGACAGGTTCCTAACTCTTGCTAATAAATTGAATAGGCTGAATACTAGTTCTTACTGAGTAACAACAGACCGATTTTATGTAATATTTGCGAGAGTGGATCAATGGACCCAAAAACTTTGATATTTATGCAATATGCAATGAATGGTATGCCATGCATGAAAAATGAGATATATTTTTTTTATTTAGAAAAATGTTTTTTTTTTGAAGACAGGTTGTGTATCAAAAAGTATTGGTGATTATACAAGATGCAGTGAATAGCATATCATACATGAGTATTATCTGCTTTATTAGGGATAGGCAGTATCCTCTTGACTACTTCTGAAACTTTTCTTGGTAAATTGATTCTGGATCTCTTTAGTTGGCGGGTTCTGAACAAGCTAATTGACCTCTTCGTAGTGTACTCGCCTTTGATAATGTTCATTAGGTGAGATGACTTACTAGCTCTTTTCCTTAATGTGAAAACGTCGAATTCCCTAGATCCTTTTAGAATTTTCGGTAATTACACAATATTCTTATGTTTTGATTTGCACATGTTCGTCTTTTAGCATAGATTTCTCTAGAAAGAAAATGCAAATTGACAAAATCCCGAACTGAGTTTGGAGAGGCTGGAATAAACATTATATTGTGCTAATAAACAAACAGCAACATGGGTAAGAGTGGATTTCCACTATGGTGGGAGATAAAATATTACAAACAGAGTAAGTTCGTGTTTGCTAAATTAGAAATTGGTGAGAAATAACAGCTATACACATAATCCCTTTGAAAACAAAGTGTGCTGCTCTTTCGTGATTCAGACCTCGATCGCCTTCTTGATCAACTTCAAAACTTGTGTTATAGTTTCGACCATCTCTCCCCCAATTGGTCAGGGTTCAATGCTATCGACTTTTGACACCTTCTGGTTGGTTTTTGCTCAGGCCGCTCTTTGCTTGTTTTCGACTTGGCGGGTTGCCCTAAATCGCCCTTACGGGTTTTCAACTTAGTGCCTTTATTTGACCTTAATTTTGGCCTAGGCTGCCCTTTTGGGTTTTCAACCTACCAGGTCGCTTTAACTTTTGCCTAAACCGCCCTTTCAGGTTTTCGGCTTAGCGAACTTTCTCTTCTTTTTTTTTTAGACGTAGTATTTCTTGACTGCATCTAAGTTTATTGGTAGCGGTAGATCATGCCCCTCCATATCTGTAAGAATGAGGCCTCCCCCAGAGAATGCCTTTTTCACTATATATGGACCTTCATAATTTGGAGTCCATTTCCCACGTTGGTCTTTATGAATAGGTGAATCTTTTTTAATACCAATTCCCCTTCTGAGAATTCTCGATGACGTACCTTTTTCTCGTACGCTTTCTTGAGTCTCTTTTGGTATAATTGGCCATGACAAATTGCCTCTAACCTTTTCTCTTCTATAAGATTCAACTGGTCATATCGTGCTTGGACCCATTCGGCTTCTTCAAGTTTAGTTTCCATAATTACCCTTAAGGAAGGGATTTCTACCTCTATGGGGAGTACTGCTTCCATCCCGTACACTAGAGAAAAAGGGGTTGCCCCTGTTGAAGTGCGCACAGAAGTTCGGTACCCGTGTAAAGCAAAAGGGAGCATCTCGTGCAAATCCTTGTAAGTTACCACCATTTTCTGAATGATCTTCTTGATATTTTTGTTGGCTGCTTCTACTGCCCCATTCATCTTTGGACGATATGGAGAAGAATTGTGATGTTGGATTTTGAAATCATCGCATAACTCTTTCATCATATTATTGTTTAAATTGGTCCCATTGTCTGTGATGATCTTTCTTGGTAAACCATACCGACAAATTATTTCTTTTTTGATGAACTTGACCACTACACTGCGAGTCACGTTGGTATAGGAGACTGCTTCGACCCACTTTGTGAAGTAATCAATAGCCACAAGGATGAATCGGTGTCCATTGGAGGCTTTTGGCTCAATCATTCCTATGACATCCAAACCCCACATGGAGAACGGCCAGGGTGCACTGAGGACGCTAGGAAGTTGGAGGTACATGAATATTATCACATAAGTCCGACACTTATGACATTTCCTCACGTGCTTGATGCGATACTTTCCATTGTAAGCCAATAATACCCGACTCGAGAATCTTCCGAGCCATTGCATAACCATTGGCATGGGTCCCGAAAGTACCTTCGTGGACGCCATCAAGGATTTGTTTTGCTTCGCAAAGTCCACGACGGAGGAGTACCATGTCATGATTTCTTTTATAGAGTACGTCACCGTTCAAAAAGAAACTCATAGCAAGCCTCCTCAAAGTTCGCTTGTCATTTTCCGAGGCGCCCGAAGGGTATTCCTTGTTTTTTAGGTAGCACTTGATGTCATGGTACCATGGTTTTCCATCGGATTCTTCTTCTATTGCCTGACAATAAGCGGGATTGGCACGGCTTTCCATCAGGATGAGAGGCCTTTCCTTGTCACTGTTTATTCGGAACATAGATGACAGCGTGGCTAATGCATTAGCCAACTGATTATCTTCTCGTGGGAAATGTTGAAATGTGATCCTATCAAAGGATTCAATGAGTTCTTGAATATACTTGTGGTAAGGGATTAGCTTAGAATCTCGCGTTTCCCATTCTCCATTCAACTGGTTGATAACTAGGGCAGAATCCCCATATACTTTTAGGACCCTGACTCTAGTTTCTATGGCAACCCTGATTCCCATGACACATGCCTCATATTCTGCCACATTATTGGTGCAATTGAAACACAAGCGAGCCATGACAGGAGTGTATTGATTTTCTGGAGAAATTAGTATTGCCCCACCCGCGTCCCAATGCATTAGAAGCCCCGTCGAACATCATGGTCCACTCTTTGTTTCTTAGTTCTTCCTTTTCGGCGGACATTACATCCTCATCAGGAAATTCATAACGGACAGGTGAATGGTCATCTATTGGTTGATTGGCTAAATGGTCAGCGAGGGCACTACCTTTGACAGCTTTCTGAGAGACGTATTAGATATCATACTCGGATAACAACATTTGCCACCGGGCAATCCTTCCAGTGAGAGAGGGTTTCTCGAATACATATTTGATCGGGTCCATTTTTGACACCAACCGAGTTGTGTGAGAAAGCATATACTGTCTTAGGCGGTGAGCTGCCCATGCTAGGGCGCAACAAGTACGCTCTAATATCGAATAATTAGCCTCATATCTGGTAAACTTCTTACTCAAGTAGTAAATGGCACATTCCTTTTTACCCGCTTCGTCATGCTGTCCAAGTACACACCCCATAGATCCGTCTAACACTGTTAAGTAGAGGATTAATGGTCTGCCTGGTACTGGAGGCACCAACACAGGAGGTTTTTGCAGGTATTGCTTGATTTTGTCGAAAGCTTCTTGGCATTTTTCATTCCATTCAATAGTTTGGTCTTTGCGCAACAACTTGAAAATTGGCTCACAAGTGTCAGTGAGTTGTGATATAAACCGGGAAATATAATTTAACCTCCCTAGAAAACCACGAACCTCCTTTTCTGTGCTAGGAGCTGGCATCTCTAAGATGGCTTTTACTTTTTCCGGATCAACTTCTATTCCTTTCTGACTTACAATGAATCCCAGCACTCTACCTGACCGAACGCCAAAGTTACACTTGGCAGGATTGAGTCTCAGGCGAAACTTTCTCAATCGCTCAAAAAGCTTCCGTAAATCAATTATATGACTTTCTTCGGTTTGTGACTTAGCGATCATATCATCCACGTAGACCTCTATCTCCTTATGGATCATATCATGAAATAGAGTCACCATTGCCCTTTGATAAGTTGCCCCGCGTTTTCAACCCAAAAGGCATCACCTTGTAATAGAAAGTTCCCAAGTCAGTAATAAACGTAGTTTTCTCCATGTCTTCTCTGGCCATTTTGATTTGATTATACCCAGAGAAACCGCCCATGAAAGAGAAAAAGGCGTGATGAGTCAGACATCCACTAGAACATCAATGTGAGGCGGAGGAAAGTCGCCTTTAGGACTTGCTTTATTAAGGTCTCGGTAATCAACACACATTTGAACCTTTCCACCCTTTTTTGGGACAGGGACAATATTAGCAACCCATTGGGGATATTTAGCCACGGCCAAAAATCCCGCATCGAATTGTTTTTTAACTTCCTCCCTAATTTTTAAGGACATATCAGGTCTCATACGTCTCAACTTCGCTTGACAGAGGACACAAAGCTTAAGAGGTAACCTGTGCTCGACAATATCGATTCAACCCTGGCATATCTTGGTACGACCAAGCGAATACGTCTTTATAATCTTGGAGAAGTTGAATCAGTTTATCTCTTACTTCTTGTGACATGGTAACACCAACCTTGACTTCTTTTTTATTCTCCTCACTTCCCAAATTAATTAACTCACTCGGTTCTTCGTGAGGTTCGATTTTTCTGGATTCCCTCTATAAGTCTCATCAATTCAGGGAAGATCTTCATCGGGATGATCTTCTTCACAACCTTCACAAGATGATTAATTAGGCCATCAAAATCTGGCACTGAAATTTCAGCACAATCGTTTTCAAAAGTATTATCCATGAGCCTGCATTATCAAGGTTAGCAATAAGGAGAGAGTAAGGAAGGGAAGTAGGAGGGAAAAGGAAAATAGTCACTCGGGATAAAATCAAAATGCGTTTTATTAATATTCAAAATATGCTAATGAAAAGCATGCGGGGCCTTTAACATTTCCCCTACCGCCTGGGTGAAAGCGGAGAGGTGAGCATTAAGTGGATTACATCGAAAATGCATTAAGGATCCTAGGATTTTCCACGATCTCCCAATTGCAAGGCATTGAGGAACATGGGCGAACCCATTCCTCCTCAAGAGCAGCAAGATCCTCTTCTATGGCCGTTACTTGATCTGCATAAATCCATCCAGCGCTACGAAAGGTCTGACGGAGATCGCAGATGTGTATTTTCCCAAACTCGGGTTCCCGATTTTCAAGCCGAGCCTTCCTCTTTTCTTTCCTTGCCTCGATTGCTCTTTCCCTGTCCTCGCGAGTGGGGACAAATCCCAAGTCAGACGGTCTTTGTCTTCAGGGATTCTTAGGATGGAGGCGATACCTCCCTGACTTTTCCCTAGCCCTTTTCCTGGCTGATATCCTCCTTTTAGCATGACTCCGCCCACCATTAGGGCATTGTTGGATAGGCAAGGTTCTTTAATTGTGAACCCTACGTAAGCACTATCAACAATTTCCAGTGCCTGAAATGATGTCCCAAGGGCTTCTTCACAGCCTTCAATGTAACTCGTTGATGTTGGCTTGCTCACCAGCAGGTCCTCTTCTCCCATTACACGATGACCAACTTATCATCCACTACAAACTTCAATTTTTGATGTAGAGTTGACGGTACTACCCCAGCAGAATGAATCCAAGGCCTTCCTAACAAGCAACTGTAGCTGGGCTTAATGTCCATTACTTGGAAATTAACGGCAAAAGTGAAAGGGCCAATTTGAATCGGCAGCTCAATCTCACCCATTACTTCTCTTCTTGAACCATCAAAGGCTCTCACAAGCACAGAGCTGGGTTTCATATGGGTCTTATCGATGGATAATTTATCCAAGGTAGATTTTGGCATCACATTCAGGGAGGATCCATTATCTACAAGGACCTTAGCTACAAGATGTTCTTTACACTGAACCGAGATATGTAGTGCTTTGTTGTGTCCTCTACCTTCTACGGGCATTTCTTCATCATTAAAATAGAGGTAGTTGCAGGCGGTGATATTGCCAACTAGGTCGCCGAACTGATTCAAGGTGATATTTTGAGACACATGGGCTTCGTTCAGGATTTTCATCAATACTTTCCTGTGACTCTCGGAGTGCATTAATAGGGCAAGTAGAGAAACTCTTGCTGGCATGCGGTTCAGTTGATCTATCACCTTATATTCACTCTGCTGAATGAATTTGAGGAATTTAGCCACTTCCTCATGGGAGGCTTCCTTCTGGTCTACCCTCCCTACGTCTCCTTCATCTATTGCAACTCCTTTTCCTTTGTTTTGGTCTTTTGCCTCCTTTGCAATTATTTTTATTGGTTCTTTCTCAGGAGCATAAATTCGCCCACTTCGAGTCATCCCGCCTATTCCCACAATATTGGTAACAGTTGGAATGTTTAGTTGTGTATTACTCCCTTCTACTTGGACTTTTGTATCGTATATCCAAGGAACTGCCTTATCATCCTTGTACGGAAAAGGAGATGGTACTTGGACAGTAATAGCTTTGGGAGCATTAGGCATCATGGGTGGTGTATTCTTAGAGAATTGAACCACCAAGGGCTTTGGGACCGTGGTGCCCGAACTTTGCACAGATTGGACCATAGATACTTCTTCTTCTCTTTGAGAGATAACTTGAACTATGTTTGTATCAAGTAGTTTTTGGAGGATACTCTTAAATTCCTCACACTCTTCGTCAGACAAAAGATCTTCATCACGGGTCCTGTTGATATCCGTTCTTTCTATCAAACCAGCCTTGCAAAGTTCAACGAACACTTCTCTGATAGGGGTTTGTATTTCAATGACATCCCTTATTATTTTTCCTTCGTGCTCGTTGTCTATCATATTTACTGAGGCATTCCCATGATTAGGTAACGGGTTGTTCCCCACATTGGGATTATTCTCTTGGAAACTTAGCCACTTGGCATTTATCAGATCTTGGACTTTGAACTTCATAGCCCGACACTCTTCTATAGAGTGGCCCGCTGCCCCAGCCTGGTATTCACAGGTGGCGTCCGGGTTATACCATTTTGGGTAAGGTGGCTCTATAGGTTTTTGCGGGCAAGGAACCATCAATGAGTTCTTGAGTAAATGTTGATAGAGATCTTTGTAAGTCATGGGGATTGGATCAAACTGGACCGACTTTCTCCCTTGAGGATTGTGAGCTCTTGGTTGATTAGGATTGTAACCTCCTTGACTATCAGAAGCAAATGGTGTCATTTGAACGGGAGACTTAGGCGTGATAGCTGCCGCAACGTATAGAGGGGCACTACTCACTGCGTTAGTTTCTCCTTCTTTCTTTCTTTTGACGAAGGGCTTCTGAATATTGGATGATGAGGTATTATTATGGATCTTTCCATTTTGCATCCCCATTTCCACACGTTCCCCTATGACGATTAAGTCAGAGAAATTTGAGAACATACTTCCAATCATCATATCATAAAAGGGAGATTGGAGCGTGTCAATGAATGTGTCAATCATTTCTTTGTCTAACAAGGGTGGTTCCACCTGAGCAGCCATTCTTCTCCACCTTTGAGCATATTCTTTATAACTCTCACTGTCTTTTTTCTTCATGCTTTGCAACTGATTATGGCTGGGAGCCATATCCATATTGTACTTGTATTGCCTGATGAAAGCATTAGCTAAATCATTCCACGAGTTGACCTTAGACCGTTCTAATTGCATATACCATCACAAAGGTGCTCCTGTTAAGCTTTCTTGGAAGAAGTGAATTAGGAGTCTGTCATCATTAGAACAAAAAGCCATCTTTCGGCAATACATGACCAGGTGGCTTTTGGGGCATGTTTCTCCTTTATACTTGTCGAACTCGGGTACCTTGAATTTTGCAGGTATAACCACATCGGGGACCAGACACATGTCTGAAGCTTCAAAACCCATGTGACTTGCCCCCTCAATTGCCTTTAGTCTCTCTTCAAATATTTGAAGCCTTTCTTTGGCTTGAGTATCTTCTTGGGGGGTAATGATAGGTGAAAAATTTTGAGTATTCGTATTCTGCGGAGTCTCATTATTTAGAGACGCATGCCCTTGTGTAGTGTGGGCGTGCGTTACATTTTCTCTTGGTTGCCTTTCGTCTTGTTCCTCTTCGGACCGCTCCGTTTCTGATGTCCTTCTCGTGTGCAAGGCTTCCAACAAATCACACAGCTTATCTATCCACGTATTCATTCGGTCAAGCTCCCCTCTCATGGTTTGCTCTAATGCGTCCATGAGTCTGGCTTGGGATCTCGTTCTGTAAGGATGCAGTTTCTTCGTATTTATTTTCTGAATTATGAAGGATACTATGAGTATGGATGAATGGTTTATGTTATGCCATGATTATGTGTGCTATGCAAGATGCTTATTCATTTGTTTTATTTTATTGGTTTGTTGGAGGATCACAAAACCTTGCAAATGTCTTATCGGTCATTTGCATATTGCGCAAACATATTATCTTCTTAAAAGGAAATACCATAATCCAAAATAACCCGAAGGCTTACAAAATTGAGAAAGAAATAGAAATTGCATGAACACATGAAAACAAAAGGAACATGGTCTTCAACGATCTCGTCCGATTTGTTTCTCTAACTCCTCCACCAAAACCTTGCAATACTCTAGGAAACTCATCACTTTTCTTGGTAAAGGTCGGAACCCTATTGCTGATTCCGCTTCTTCCAGGAGCTCTGGCACATCTTGGATACCTCTGTTTGCAAGCCAAACTAGCTTAGAGCATCGATCCATCCAGTATTTAGTTTCTTTATCAAACCAAATAATGACTTCTCGCTGATTGTCAATCTTTCCTTGCATGTTGAAGACCTTCTCACGTTCTTCTTCAAGATCTATGTGGTAGCCTATGAACTTTTCTTCGGCGATTCTCCTTTCTTTCTCAAGTCGGGCTTCGTGCAGTTGCATGGTATTTTTCAACTGTTGTACTGAGTCTTCAATTTGTTTTTGCAAAGCCCTACTAGCCTTTCTAGAATCAACCCACATTTTCCTCAGATTGCCCTTTTCACAAAGAACCATATCTAACTCTTTCTTCATCAAGTCTAATTGTTGGTTTGCAGCTTTTAAATAACCTTGAGTCTGGATCCGACTGGCTTCTTCAGCCTTGGCCTTCTTCTGGGATCCTTCCATAGATTCAGTTTTTCTATTACATTCGTCTTAAAGGACTTCTATATCCAAATATGCTCTTTTTAAATTCTCCCGGAGAAGCTTCCTTTCCTCTTTCATCTTTTCTAAGGTTAGCTTTAACTCTTCTATTTCTTTGCTCTCAGCAGGGGGTGGAGGCGGCACTTCGGGTACCAAAAATGTATTCTGGAAAGGCAGCTTGACTTGCTGAACTCTTGCTATAACCCATTGGCGGTATTTTTCATCTGCATGAGTACTCTTGCGCCCTATCATTCTTTTGATTATTTTCTTCCAAGCTCGACATACTCTTGTGAACAATACCAAATCTGAGGAGCCCCGATCATGTATAATGAAAGCGGCTAACTCTTCTTCAGCAGGTTCACCCAGCATCGGGGCACCGAGTTGTCTTAGAGCCAAAGTAGGATTGTAGTTGATGCAGCCTATGGTCCCAATGAGGGGTACATTAGGAAAATCCCTGCACCGACAGATTACTTCCTTGATCTCCTATTCTCTGGAATACCATATTATGGACTCTTCACTGAGACTCAGTAAATAAGTGGCCCATCCTGCATTGCTCCTAGGACCAAAGGGATGCCCCCTTTTTACCAAATGACTTTTTAACCATAAGTACAAGACGGGGACACAACAACGAATCCGACCTCCTTTTTTCTCATGGCGCATATAAAGCTCATAGTATAGGTCTGCGAGGACGGCGGTAGTGGGGTCCATACCTCGAGTTTTAAATGCTATGAAGGCGTCAATAGCTGTTTCGTCCACAAAATGATCAACATGAGGAAATAAGACTACACCAAAGATAATAAGGGCTACCACATCCATGCATTCTTTTAATTTCCCTGCATCATGAAGGTCTTTAACCTTTCCCTCTAGGAAACTCCTGGAGAAGCCTTTGAAATCTTCTTCTACCTTTACCGCGAGCGTCAAGTCCTCTTTAGGAATGCCTAAAACATTAGCAATGGTACCAATAGCTGGGGGATGCTTTGTATGGCGATATGGACCATTTTTCTTTTCTGGAAAGCCCAAAATTTTTCAGTATTCCTCCAAGGTTGGCGCCATCTGGAAATTCTTGAACGTGAAGCATCTTAGAGGAGGATCATAGAATTAGGCCAATGCCGTCAAGGCTCCCACTTGTACGTCCACATTCAATAAGTCCAAAATATTCTCAAATTTTCCCACGAAGCTAATTCGATCCACTTGTACCCAATTCTCAGCTATGAAGTCAACCAACATTCTTAGATGCATCAAACGGGGAGGTTCAATCTTGAATTTCAAAGTATTTCTCCTTTCTAAACCCATAACTGCGCTTTCCGAAGACATTTTTTGTTTTGAAATTTCCAACAAACCTGGGTGAAATGGGGAATTAGTGTTATGGCATGTACATGAATGGATATGATCATGTTTATTATTATAATGGAAGAAGAAAAAAACCGTATTTATTTTGTTTATGATGGAGCTAAAGAGAAAAAAAACTATTATTTTTATAAAAAGTTTTATGACCTATATGATGTATTTTTTTTAAAAGAAAAATAGGCATTTAAATTTTTAAACGGAAGTTCGTATTCTGAAAAAAACTATTTTGGAAATATCGTTTTTAAAATGAATTAGTAATAATAAGTAAATAAATAAAAGGGGTAGGGCAAGCTCCTTTTGTGACCAAGGCTGGCAATTTCTAAAGGAGGGTCTAGGGATTATACAAAGTGTCTTTCCATTAGGGTGGATTCAGGATACTAATCTAAAAGGTCCCTAGAGCCAAATGTCCCATTTGAAAATGTTACCACCAATAATAAGTATATTATTAAAGGATGGTTTTTTCAAATGGAGCCAAACTCTAGGTGAGGCTTTCATAAGAACTCATTGGCCGTACGTCCAGCAGAGCACCCATTACACAGCCTCTCCTAACTTAAGGTTCACTCGGGCCCAGGTATAGGGCACCCACTCTTAGTGTGTGAATAAAGTGTATAAAGTGAAGTGTGTGAAGGAGCAAACTTAAAACTACCCGCTGCAAAATAAATAAAACAATATATACATGGTAACTATCCTAATGTTCAAATATACACACAATCAAAATAAATAAACTAAACAAGGATACAAACAAATAAGATAAGACCAAGAATAAATAACCTAATAAATAAATAAATAAATAAATAAATAAATAAAATAGTAATAATAATAATAATAATAATAATAATAATAATAATAGTGATAAAAAAAGAAAGGGAAACAATTTATATTGAAGGCAAACAAACAATTCAAATAATCAATAGGCCTAACTCTCTAATGTCCCCAGTGGAGTCGCCAGCTGTAGCAACCACACCAAAAATTTTAAAAAAAAAATGGAGCCGCCACCAATATTTTGATTTTAATATGAGAACATTGGAAACCTATATTTTTTTTTATATTTATTTAACAAAGAAAAAGGTCATCGGACCAGATTTAGAGCCCGGGAGTTGGTTACGCGCAAGGAAGGATTAGCACTCATGCACGCCCATTAAAAAATGGTACCTTTAATTATTTGAAAACAGTTTGCCCTAAAAACTCAATTCCCTAAAATATGTATATTTTTTTAACAGAAATAATAACTATTTAATCCTAATATTGTTTCTTTTTTATCTCGTTTTTAATTTACCTTTTATTTCAAAATTCAGAGAAAAAAAGAAAAAAAAATTAATAACTATAATAATAATAATAACATATTTCTTTCTGAAAACATAACAATTTTTATTAACAGCAAGTAATATCAAAATCTTGATTCTTTTAATTACAAAAAAAAAGGAAAAAAGTCTGATTTTATTTCATAAAAAAAATCGCTTTTTTTTCTTACAGAGACATATATTTTATTTTATTTTTACCCAGATTTATGCCTTATTTACAAGTATGTCTCTTAAATTATTTACAACTTGGCCATTTTACTTAAATTATTTGCAATTTTAGCCCTTTTCCTGGATTTGGCCCCTTTGGAAGGCCAAATTCTGTAACCCTAATTTACACAATTATGCAGAACACAAGGGCAATGAGGTGATTAATGAACGTGGCAAAAACACAAGAAAGGGGGGGTTTGAATTGGGTTTTTAAAAACTTTTTCGCAAATACAAATGTTTATGAAAAATAACTATTGAATAAACTGTGCAAGGAATAAAGAGTAGAGAGAAGAATGAGACACAGAGATTTATACTAGTTCACTATCACCTGATAGCTACGTCTAGTCCCTTCACTCACTTGAAGGATTTCTCCACTATAATCAACTGATTACACTTGAGAGTATATTTCTGCCAACTGGCTATACTCACAACTTCTTAGAACGACTCAGTACAATTGAGCCTCTAAGGTATACAGCCATTACTGGGCTAAGTACAGATTCAAATAAGAGTTTTGAAGCAATATAGAGATAACTCTCTTCAGAGAGGATTTACAATGAAAATACTTTTAGCACAAAATAACTTTCTTAAAGAAAGAATAAAACAGTAAGTGCCTTGTTCAAAGATCTCAGAGACTTGGATGAATTCTTGATTGCTCACTGTCTCTTGATTGGGTAGTGTTTGAGAAGATAGATGTTGATGCTCTCACTACTCAGAAAAATATTCAAGTTGCTAGCTTGCGTACAACTATGTTGAAAATCGTTTGTAAAATCTCAATACTTGTCTTACTTCAGTGTATGAGGTAGGATATATAGCTAGGGTTGAAAGAGTGCCGTTTGTAAGTGCCGTTGTGACACAACGTCTCTTTTTGTCCGAAGTCAAAGCTTCAGATCCTGGAACTTTGGCTTTTGCAGGTTACGTCGCTTTCAAGACGAAAAGCATTCTGAGTATTATACGCAATGTCAGTAACTTTGTCCTTAGTGAGCTTTTCAAAATATAGACACTTCAAGCACAAATTTCCTTGATGATTTTATCCTTTGACATTCTTCTTGTCCTCGTATAACAGGGTACTTCAATTTCACTATCAGAGTTCAAAGACTTCACTGTTCACCAGAATCAAGTATTCTTCAATACAGAGCTGAGAGGGCTATCACATAGCAGATTCTTGTTGAAGCACTATAAGTCTTCATGGAGTGCACTTAGTGGAATCTGTTGTATTGTTGACTTGCACCAGAGAGTTGACCAACCAGATTGTGACTATGCTCTAACAGAGCGTTGACCATCACAAGAGCGTTGACCAAACAGATTCGGAGTCTTCGAAAGAGCAGGTAACCAACAGATTTGACCGAGTCAAATCATGTCTTGCATCATATACCAGAGTGTTGACTAACATCAGAATGTTGACTAACTCCAGAGCGTTGACCAACCAGAATCCATGTGCCAAGAATCGAGCGAGGCCAGGACTTTGATGAGTGAAGTTCAAGATTTCACTAAGTCTTACAAGCAAATTTCTCTGAGTATAAATACTTTCTGCACACTTATAACCATGTTAGAGAATAAATTGTTCTCTTAATCTTTTGTTATCATCAAAACAATTAAGGGTTATTGTTTCTGAATCCACTTGATTCCAACAATTAAATCAATAACAGGCGGTAATAAGCAAAAACAAAACGATGAAATCACATTTTTCAGATCAAAGTTCAGATTCAACAAAATCAAAGCTCAGATGCAACAAAAAAATGAGATCACGCGTCCATATTACTGATTCAAATCCAAGTCCAGAAGACATACAAAAAAACAAATGAGATTCAGAACAGAATACTACAAATCAGAAAGAAGAGGAAGGAGAGAAGAACACCTGAATACACAGCTTCAATCCAAAAAAGAGGAAAAATTCATAACCCTAAAAAATTCTAAAAGTGTTTAAAAAATTAAAAACTCTCCCTCACGCTTTCTTCAGCCTCCTTGTTGACCTCCTCTTCTCTTGCCGTCTCTGTTTGTTTTTATCCAGAAAATGCCCTCTCCCCTTCAGTCTTCACGCTTACGTCTTTTATAGGCAGATTTCATTAAGCTCTGGAAGAAAAAGAACAATAAAAATAACGAAGTGTCAGTAATAAAAAAATCGAATTTTTTGAACTAATATAATAAAAGAATGAGATAACATCCCTTATCCACCGGTTTTTTTCTTCCTTCTCTGCTTCTCACGTGAAAACCGGATCTTGGGCGGCTTGCAGGAGAGTGACGCGATGTTGGCAGGGAGATGGGCCAGATGGAGGAGATAACCGTTGAGCAAGGCAGAGAAACGTGGTCTGAGGAGGGAGAGAGAGGCGGTTGGGTGTCTTTGTAGAAGCGGTTTGAGGCGATGTTGTGAGGGAGATAGAGGAGATGACCACTGGGCAAGGTGGAGAGACATGGTCTGAAGAGGGGAGAGAGTGATGTTGGCGGCTAGGGTTTCAGAGGAGAGGGCCCAGGTTGAGTGAGGAAGAGGAGAAAGAAGAGAGAGAGAGAGGCGAAAATTTAGGGATAAAGGAGAAGAGATGAGAGGAAGAGTATGGCCTTGTGGCGCTGGAAAATGAAGGATGAGGGAGTGAAGATGAAATTTTAGGGTGAAGTTTGGGGTTAAGTGGGTGGGCCGCGTGAATGGAAGGAAGGGCCACTGGGGCGCGTGGAGAAAATGGGGTGTGAGTAGCGGCGAGGAGAAGCAAGTGGCGTTGGGTTGGGCCGTGTGGTGAAGAAGGAAGGTCATGGGCTGGGGGTGCGAGAAGAAAGGTGGGGTGTGCGCAGCAAATGCAGGAAACAAGCTGGGATGGGCTGCTATTTGCACCACCCAGACTTGCCTTTTGCACACCCTTTCAAAAAAAAATCCTCCTTTTTCCTTTTGTTTATTCTTTTCTTTTCTTTCTTTCTTCTCTTTTATAATCTCCAAAAATATTATTTATTATTACTACTACTACTAAATAAATAAAATAAAAAGTTAAAATAAATAACAAAATAAAATAAAAAGGGCCGGACAAAATTAGGGTACTACACCAGGCCTCAAAAACACCTCGAGCTAGATGGTACGTACCAGGAGCACGGCGAATCACAGATCGCCACAGCCGAGTCATCACTCGGCCAGTCAGGATGAGCATCCACCACCAGACCCTGTCTTGGAGCTTCTCAGGGCAGAAAACGAAGAGTTGAGGCGCAGGATCGCGGAGGCCCGCGATCGCGAGGAAAGACAGGGCCACGAGACGCCCTCGAGGACCAGAAGAGACGACCGGGACTCGTCCAAATCGGACGGATCCAGCGCTACGGATAGCCCCGGACGAGAGGGCCACACCCGGCACACACCGCGGCATGAGAACCGACCCTTCGAAATCGGACTAACCTTGCTCCCCTTCGATGAGAGGGTTATGGCCGATCCGGTCCCGAAGCGATTCCAAATCCCCAACATGGACGCTTACGAAGGTAAGACCGACCCCGAGGAACACCTTACCTCCTTCAACACGCGGATGCTGCTGATCGACGCATCCGAGGGCCTGAAATGCAGGACCTTTCCCTGCACCCTAAAAGGGCCGGCCATGATGTGGTTCTCTAACCTCCCGCAGCGCTCGATCCACTCATTCAGGCAACTCGCCGAGCAATTCGTGGCCAGGTTCACCACGAGCCGAGCCTTCCGGAGAAACTCCACCTGCCTGGTCGGGCTCAAACAGAGGTCGGACGAGACCACGAAGTCGCTTCATAGAGCGTTTCAACAACGAACGGCCCAAGTCGTAAATCTCAAAGACCGACGTGGCGCTCCATGCCATAGTGTCGGCGCTAAAACCTGGCCCCTTCTCGGACTCCCTCGCTCGCCGGCCTACAGGATCTCTGGACGAGCTGAGGCGCCGAGCAGTGGGGTATATCAACATGGAGGAAGTCGCCGCCGCCAAAAGGGAAACCCAGAATCGGCAGGACAGGAGTAGAGACCTGCCCCGAGAGAGGGCAGAGAGAAGGAACGAGCGCCGAGGGCGGCAAGACTACGGAGGTCGGTTCACTCCCTTGACAGTGGGAAGAGACCGGGTCTTGAAGGAAGCCTACACGGGCAACCTCATTACCTTGCCCCCTCGGAAGGACTCCCACCGGATGCGGATCGCCAGAGATATCATGCGAGTACCATCAATCTACGGGCACACCACAAACGAATGTCGTGCACTAAAGATAAAGATTGAAAAACTCATACAGCGGGACATTTAGCAAAGTACGTGGACAAAGGGAATGAGGCGGACCCCAGAGAAAACGAAACAAGTCGTAGAAGATCCCGCTCACCCGAGCGCAGTACAACCGATCGCCGACTCGGGAGGGCGAGAAGGCGTTCACCGCCGCCGGTCAAGCAGAAGGGTCGAGACGGCGTATCCTCACTCAATTTAATTGCGGTGGTTTTGCGGTGGAGGCGAATCTAGCAACGGTCGGAGAAGGCACCTGAGGTCCGTCGATAGCTCAACGTCGCTGGCGGCCTCGCGCTGACGCTTACCGACCATATCCTTCTCGGAGAGGATTATCGAGGAATAGATCGCCACCAAGACGACCCCATGGTGATCACAGTACACCTCGCTGGATTTAACGTCAGGAGAGTGCTCGTCGATCAAGGAAGCTCGGCAGACGTAATCTACAAAGAAGCCTTCGATCGACTCAAGTTACCGAGCTCGATTATCAGACCCTACCGAGGTACGTTAGTCGGTTTTTCAGGTGCTAAAGCTCGGGTTACTGGATACTTCGACGTCTTGCTCACCTTCAAGGCGGACGTCGGGGCCAAGACAATTGAAGCCCACCTACTGGTGGTGGAAGCCAAGTCGGCCGCGGACACCACCTACAATATGATAATCGGCAGAACTGTCATCAATGGGATCGGGGCCATAGTCTCTACCCCCCATTTGGCGATGAAGTTTCCCCTATCCGATGGGCAATTGCTACGATACACGCCGACCAGAAGGAGGCAAGACAGTGTTATGTCAACAGTCTAAGGGATGACAGGAGAAGAGATCGCCCCAAGTCGAATCAAGATGATCGAGCTCGACCCGGTGGGCGAGTGATTTCCGCCGCCTTGGCCGACAACATCAAGGAGGTCGGCAAGAGGATCGGGCAAGAGCATACGACCGGGACACAATCGCTCAAGAGAGCAGTCCCTGACGAAGGTCTTGCTCGACAACGCAGATCTGTTCGCATGGGGTCCAGAGGACATGCCCGGAATAGACCTCAAAGTGGCCTGTCACAAGCTAGCCATAGAGCACGACGCTCGGCCCATTGCTCAGCGCAAAAGAAGACTTGCAGGGGAAAATAAGTAGGCAGCCCGAGAAGAGACCTCAAAGCTCTTGAAAGCCGGATTTATCAAAGAAATCAAGTACCCAACTTGGCTTTTCAACGTGGTATTGGTCAAGAAGAGCAACGGTAAGTGGAGGATGTGCACTGACTTCACTGACCTAAACAAAGTCTGCCTTAAAGACCCATACCCCCTTCCAAGCATCGATGCTCTGGTAGACGGCATGTCAGGGTACCAGGTGCTCAGTTTCGTGGATGCGTACTCCGGGTACAATCAGATCAAGATGCACCCACTTGACGCTCCAAAGACGGCTTTCATGACGGAAACCTCCAACTTCTACAACGTCACTATGCCCTTTGGTTTGAAGAACGCAGGGTCGACTTACCAGAGGATGATGGATGAGGTCTTCGCCGAGCAGATCGGGAAGACGATCGAGGTATATATGGACGACATGGTGGTCAAGACCTCCAGCTTCGAGGCACACTACCGAGACCTCCAGGAGGTATTTGACATTATGAGAAAATATAACATCAGACTTAACCCCGAGAAGTGCTCGTTCGGGGTGCTCGGAGGCAAGTTCTTGGGGTTCATGATCACCCACAGAGGCATTGAGGCCAACCCCGACAAGTGCCGAGCAGTGATGGAGATGCGAAGCCCGAGCTCTATCAAAGAAGTGCAAAGACTCGCTGGTCGCATCGCAGCCCTTTCCAGGTTCGTGATTCGTTCCGCTGACAAATCGTTTCCCTTCTACCAGGTACTCCAAAAACCGGCTCGGTTCAAATGGACCGAGGAATGTGAAACGGCTTTTCAAAGGCTCAAGGAATTTCTGGCATCACCACCGGTCCTTACGCGGCCCACCAAAGGAGCCCCTCTCCTCCTCTACCTGGCGGCCACCGACACCTCGATCAGCTCGGCCTTGATAGAAAGAAAGAGACCGAGCAGCGCCCAGTTTACTTCGTGAGCAAAGTCCTCCACGGGGCGGAGCTGAGATACCAGAAGGTAGAGAAATTGGCCCTCCTGATAGTAACCTCCGCGAGGAGATTGAGACCTTACTTTCAAGCGCACACGGTGGTAATCAAAACGGACTACCTGATCAAAAGGATCCTGCAGAAGCCCGAACTCTCAGGGCGAATGGTGGCATGGTCGGTAGAACTCTCCGATTCGGATCGTATGAGCCCAGAGGACCCATTAAATCACAAGTTTTGGTGACTTTATTGCGTAACTAACACCGACCCTCGAGGTCGAAATGCATCGACGCCCACGTGGATGGCTCCTCCAATTCCAAAGGCGTGAGCAGAATCGTCGTTGAAAGCCTGCAGAATCGGCGTCGAAGACTCAGGTTCCTATTCAAAGCTAGCAACAACCAAGCCGAGTACGAGGCTTTACTACTCGGTCTCAAACTCGCATGGGAGTTGGGCGCCCAAACGCTCCGAGTCAGGAGCGACTCCCAGCTGATGATCAACCAGGTCAAGGGCGAATACCAGTGTCGAGACAACATACTCGCCCAATATGCTCAAAAAGTCAACGACATGATTCAGAACTTCCAAGAAGTCCAACTCGAGCATATCCCTCGAGAACAAAATAACAAGGCAGATTTGCTGGCAAAGTTAGCTAGTATGAAGACCGAGGGACAGCTCCATACAGTGGTCGTCCAAACTTTAAAGTCACCAAGCATCGCGACAGCCAGAAACTACGCAGTGATCAGCTCGGATTCTTGGATGAAGGACATCATTGAATACTTGAAGCAGGGAAGACTGCCCGAGGACCCGGCAGAGTCACGCAGGGTCCAAAGGCAGTCCGCACATTACACTCTAATAGGAAACAGACTCTACAGAAGAGGTTTCTCACAGCCACTACACTCTGCGGGAACCATTGTGGAACTCGGACCCTGGCAGCCAAAATCCTACGAGCAGGCTACTACTAACCGACACTCAGGTCGGATTGCCTGGAATACATAAGGAAGTGCGATAAGTGCCAAAGGTTCGCCAAACGAGACCACCTTCCACCAGAAGTCCTGCACGAAGTCATCGCCCCTTGGCCTTTCAATACCTGGGGGCTTGACATACTTGGCCCCTTTCCCCTTGCATCTGGCCAACTCAAGTTCATCGTAGTCGCCATAGACTACTTCTCCAAGTGGATAGAGGCGTGCTCGCTGGCGACCATCACTTCCGAAAGGATCAAAAAATTTGTCTGGAAAAGCCTGGTTTGCCGCCATGGCCTACCCCACACCATCATCACAGATAACGGCACACAGTTCACCTTTCGGTGTTCAAGGCCTTCTGCAAAGGTGTAGGACTCCGCCTCGTCTACGCCTCCCTCGAGCATCCCCAGACCAATGGTCAGGTCGAAGCCGCGAACAGAATTATCCTGAATGGCCTCCGCAAGCTACCGGAGAGGCTGGCGGCGATCGAAGCGGAAGAACTCATGCGGTGTCAGGCATACCACACCACCCCCCGCCAAGAACAAATGAAACACCTTTCCTACCGACGTATGGAATGGAGCCCATGGCCCCAGTAGCGCCCGGCTCCCCCTCAGCAAGAATAGACCATGTTCAGGCATTGGCGCAAGAGGAGGCAAGAGTTGAGCTCGATCTCTGGAAGAAACTCGAACCGCCCGAGTACAAAACTTTGCAACTAAACAAATGGTCGCCAAGCACTACAACTCCGTAGTCTAACCAAGGACGCTCAAAGAAGGGGACCTGGTCCTCAGAAATGTTGAATCGCTCGAAAGACGTAAAGCGAGGGCAAGCTAGGCCGACATGGGAAGCGGCCATACCGCATCGGATCGAAAGCACCGACACGGCGCATACGGACTAGAAGAACTATCCGGAAAAGCGATACCGAGGACCTGGAATGTCACGCACCTCAAGCCCTACTTTAGTTAAACACTTGTAAACGGATGGCGTACTCTTTCCTTTGCAAACCTTTTTTCCCACTGGGTTTTTGGTTTGGAAAGGTTTTAACGAGGCGCATCCTTCCTTCCCTTTCTTCCCCATTTAATAAAAGTCAACCCCCATTGCATTCAGAATGTTATAACTGAAAATCACCGAGTCCCGAGCTCGGAAGGTCTTAACCGACCAACAGGCCCCCGTGGTCCTAAACCCAAGTCAGCATAAAGGCTTGGTGAGCTCATTCGCAGCTCGACCCCCGTGGTCCTAAACCC